>OX352294.1:19390588-25059578 GCA_947086415.1 Pammene aurita
CGTTAATACAATAGGCATGATGACACATGTTGAATTATTCAATAAAATTTAGTTGATAGGATGCAAAATGATCAATATATCCAACTAAAGTGAAAATTTATACATTCTATTGAAATGGCTCAAAGATATTAAGTTGCAAAATTTCTAAATTTTATGATTTTTTAAATAATAAATAATAATAATGATACTATTCGAATTTTAACGTTTTACTGTAAAATAAATTGTATAGCCATCATATATATGTATATGGTAACATTTCACTGTAAAAATAGTAATTTCATATTTTTTCCATACTTTAAACAGGGCGACTATATGATCGTGACGTCACTTTTGCACGTCATTTTGTTAGGAGCGTTTTGAGAAACAAATGCAAATCTCGGTCTTTAAGTCTCTTTTCTGACTTTTGTGTTGCTTTAACGCAATTGGCCCCATACATGAAGTTAAATACAATCCCATCAAAAACATAAATGTGAAAGGCTGCCAAGTTCGATACTATGGGAATGCTTCGCCTATAAAAGAAGTGAGATCTGAATAAGTACCAAGTTCCATAAAAATACCTCAAATCATAAATAGTTAAAGGAATGCACACTTGATTTCCAGCAGTTTTTAAGGTACATTTTGAATAAGTATCACGTTACATAGAAATACCTAAAATTATAATAGTCAGAGAAACGCACACCGGTTTTTTTAGCAGTTTCCTGATAACATTTATTATTTTCAGTACTTTTTAATGATGTTACTTGGCAAATTTTCACACACCACACACCTTTTCAATGCAATGAATCGACACCTTTGGACTGCAATGTGTCAAGTATATCCCATCAAAAACATAAATGTGAAAGGCTGCCAAGTTCGATACTATGGGACTGCTTCGCCTATAAAAGAAGTGAGATCTGAATAAGTACCAAGTTCCATAAAAATACCTCAAATCATAAATAGTTATAGGAATGCACACTTGATTTCCAGCAGTTTTTAAGGTACATTTTGAATAAGTATCACGTTACATAGAAATACCTAAAATTATAATAGTCAGAGAAACGCACACCGGTTTTTTAGCAGTTTCCTGATAACATTTATTATTTTCAGTACTTTTTAATGATGTTACTTGGCAATTAATAACTTGGCAATTAATACCTACCTACCAGTAGGTATTATAATTGGTGGTCTATTATGTAGCCCTAGAAGTGCACCATCCCATCTCATCCCGTGGCGTATCGGAGGGTGAGATGGGCAGTAGTATATATAATTCCATCTTAGAGTATATATGATTTCCATGTTCTTGAATCTGCGATTTTATGAGTTGTAAAATTAGAAATTATTTAGACTATGCGAGAAAAAATAGTCTTTTCATTTTTGTTTGACTGATTTAGCGCACCTAGTGTACCTAGTGACCTGCTTTGCACTTCGTAAATCGTGGGTTCGGTTCCCGCAACAGACACACACAGAGTGGTGAACAATATTATTGTTCTTGTCTTTAAGACAAACATGTATTGTCTTAAATTGGTATGTATCTAAATTTAAATAAGTCTTATCTCATTTCCACTCCATACCTACTTATAGTAGAACAAAATTACACATTCGTTGTTTTCGAAACTGACTCACACTTGGCCGTTTTCAGATTTTTACTTTATTTCGACCTAAAGACAAACCTTCGAGACTAAGACCTATCTCCATGCCAAATTTCAAGACAGTACGACCATTGCAAGTGGTCTAGGTTTATGATGAGTCAGTGAGTCAGTGAGTGAGTGTATAGTAAAAATAGCGATTTTCTGACGTCAATATCTCAAGAACTGCTATAGGTAGAATAATGAAATTTTGCATTCTAGACAATTAAGGGGATGTCAACAGACACTCGAAATTTCATATGCGTAGATAAAATATGTTTTGAGTTATAGGGTGGTCGAAATTGGCCCGAAATGGTTCGTGTAATATAATATAACCCACGGCCGGTATGTCGCTTTTTTTGCTCGAACTTGGCGGACACACTCCCGTGTGTCTAGATCTGGAGGTCATACTTCGACCACAAAGTGATGCCGAAAGAGAAGGTAATATAGGGAGCTGCATCTCATTCTAAATAGAGTGACCATATGTACAGTCGACGTCAAAGATATGTTTACACTCCTGCACCTTATTACAAAGTCGTAAGGTGAAAAAGTGTAAAGATATCTTTGACGTCGACTGTACTATGATGTATGTGGGATTGGGATAGTATGAAGATAAATATAAAATAAAATATGCTTGTCGTCTAGTAAGTAGGTATTGTCCAGAAAGAGAAGTCTCATAGTTCATATGGGAACTTATACATTCTACTGACTTAAGGAGCTGGCCACTTCAGATACTTTGACACAATAATAAGAGCAGAGAACCCCTCTAATTAGTTTACTATTTTAAACTTATTGCTAGATCCAGGCATCTGGCAGCTATTTATCGGAGGACGTCAGAGTGACAGACCAGCAAAATATTTCAGTTAATAGGTAAAAACTGTCGAAGCCTATCGCTAATATAATAACAAAAAAGTAAAAACATTGCGTATCGCTACGGAAACGTGATTACATGATACTGCACTGCATCAAACCTAGAACTGTAAGATATTTATTTCTTACATCTCGTTTGCATAACATTCAAGTCTTAAAATAGGGGATAGTTAGTGTAGCAAACTAAAACTAAGTAAGTACAGGGGGTTCGTGGCTCTCACTATTGCGTTATATCTAATGTGGACAGTTCTCCGACTTTAATATACTTAAAGGTAAATAAAGAAAACATCAATAACATCAAACTGCTCAATGGTTGACTGGAAGAGATCTCTTCCATGTACAAATATTGTATATTCTTCCTGTTGTATTTTTCTTTGTTGTACAAATGTTGTACAATAAAGTATATTTTAACGGCCTCCTATCCTAGTCGGTAGTGACCCTGCCTATGAAGCAGGAGGTCCCGGGTTCGAATCCTGGTCAGGGCATTTATTTGTGTGTTTATCACGGATATTTGTTCCTGAGTTATGGATGTTTTCTATATATTTAAGTATTTATATGTATATATCTATTACATATATCGTCGTCTAGTACCCACAACACAAGCCTTATTGAGCTTACTGTGGGACTAGGTTGATTTGTGTAAGATTGTCCCATAATATTTATTTATTATACTGACACTACTACAATTTTTTGTATGGCCTTGTGCCATTTTAGGACCCTTTCGAAAGGGCCTAAAAAGACCCGCGGGCCACTCCTGTCCTGTGTGAGTAATACTTAGGAACAGACCATGTACTTATGTACATTTCTGTAAAAACAACAAAATCGACCCGCAGCTTGCCGACATCATAGTCACCCTATTGTTTGACAATCTTAACTTGTTGTTAAATCGTAAAATTAAATGATTGTGGATTACCGGTGAAAGGAAAGTCTACTTTATTATAAAGTCTCACCCCTGCACCCTTTTACGCAACATATCTTGACCATTTTTACTCAAAAATGTTGTAACGAAATGTTGTTGAGCTGAGCGGCGTCATTTGAAATAATATCAGTGACATATTATGTCAGTGATGGGACTGATGGGATGGGGATACCAGACCGTATTTTAAATATTACAAAACTTACTACTGTCTGCAATATTAATTGCAATGTACTGATTTAAACTTACACGATTTTCACTCATTATTTTGTCAAAAACGGGACTTAATCGCGTACACTTACTTTTATTATTTCCCTGACGTTTCTTTAGAGAGTGAGATGTCACATATTCAGGAGGTCCTTAGGAGGAATGGGTACAGGGTGGACAGTAGGCAACCCAGACGGAAACCGGGAAGGAAGCATCCGGATGTTGCAAGACGACCGGTATTTTTGCCTTATGTCAAAGGGGTGACGGACAAAGTAGGTACAGTACTAAGGAAGTACTCTGTACAAACCATATACATGCCGTTATCCAAGGTGTCGGGGCATTTAAGGTCAGCTAAGGATGTTATCCCTTATCAAACACCGGGCGTTTACAAGATTCATTGTAACTGTGGTAGTTCCTATATTGGGGAAACCAAACGCACAATAGAGGAAAGGGTCAGGGAACATATCACAGCAGTCAAAAATCGGCAAATAAACAAGTCTGCTGTAGCCGAACATTTGTTGGAATCTGGACCAAACCACTGGATTGAGCTCCATAATCCAAAAGTCCTCTCCACAGAACGTCTTCGTTATAGCAGGAAATTACGGGAGGCTATTGAAATTAGGAAGCATAAAAATTTCAACCAGAACGAGGGACAGGGGATCTCGTCTTCGTGGAATCCAGTGATCAGCAAATGTAAGCGTGAAAATACTTGCATTTCCAAACCACCAGATGTCGTGAGTGTTGTGTGTAGGCAAAGTGACAACCCTAGCGTGAATGTGCATAATCGAGACAAACTGCGGGTAGTTCGAAAAACCCGCGCAGCTAGGAGATGCTGATACAATTCCTCGCCAGTCTGCCTGCGACCACGAGCGTTACGGCACGCTCGAAACGTCAGGGAGATAATAAAAGTAAGTGTACGCGATTAAGTCCCGTTTTTGACAAAATTAATTGCAATTCTTTAATTTAATGAATGAATAATATTTACGTCGTAAAAAAAATCAAAGCAGCTAAAAATTAATTCAAATCTTGCAATAAATTATTATAAGTAGGAAGTAACTTCTAGTGTGTTACTAAAATAAATGTATATAAATAAAACCACATTGGTAAGTTTCATAAGTTGGCAGCATTGTGCGAGTGAGACACCGCCCCCTACATTATGCTCTCTATCGGACCGTTTTTATTACTTTTTACTAGTGACCTATGAACGACTGTTTTTCTCGGTAATAAGGTTCAACTGTGGTTAAGGAAATATAGTAAAGGTACTATCCGGATTGTTTTCTGATCCGTGGCCCCATATACACATTTGATACTCACAACAAAATGAATCGATTGATACCATACATGAAAAAAATTCACCATACCTATTGTACACAAAATCGACATACAGAATTTATGCCTCCAAGTCGCGGAACAGTTTTGCATGCCGTTACTTTCTTAATTTACCCAAAATATAACCATGTAAATTTATTATTTAGCAAGAGTTAAAAAAAACATAAAATCTATTTCTAGTACAATCACAGGCAATAGTATCTTCCTACATGAAGGCCGCAAAAATATGTGACACGCTCCTATTTGTAAGGTCATATATTTTTGCAGTCTTCGTGTAGGAAGATACTATGTGCCGGTGACTGTACAAAAGTGTACCAATTAGAAATTTAAAAGAATGGATTTGGCACCAATTTAAGGCTCAGTAAATTATCGCAATTAGAAATACAGACTTAACAATAATTCACAATATAATTACGGATAACCTTCATAGTTTGTAACGCCCTGCGTTTCGTTACACGGAATGTTATTTTTATGGAACAATATTTTATCAATTGACGTTTTGCGAAATAACAGATTTTAAAAACGAATTATCTGTGAAATCAATAATTTTTTATTAATACTTTGTTTTGTAATATGTTTACAAAGAGTCATTTTTACTAAATGTCTACATATTTGTCAAGTAATTATTTACAGAATGAGCATTTTTAAGAATGACAGGTTTGTGAAATGAATAGTTTGTGAATACCGGTGTGAAGTTAGCAGCCAAAGTTAGCAGCCGCCGATAACCCAGCCAAATTAAGGAGTCAAAATTTTATACCAAACAAATCGTCTTAAAAAGCCAGTGAAATAGCACGTGACACTTGTATTTACTATACTTACTTATAGCAAACATGATAAATTATTAAATAAGCACTCAGCGCATTCATCATGGTAGGCCGCCCCGGCCGCTAACTTTGTTGTTCAGCGGCCAAATTCGATCTTTGATGCTTATTTTATTTTCACATAATAAATTATGGAAAAATGCACATAAACATAGATACATCAGCTGTATATTCTACACACAGGTACTTGTCATAGCTATATCATATAAATAAAAACGATTACACTATAGTAAAACCTAGTATAAGTATAGTAAAGAATGCAGTTATCAAGGATTTACAACTCGAAGGACGGCAAGCAAGGGATATTTGACCACATAAAGAGTACGATAGTAGTAAAGGCTAAAAACGTTTGCATATGACACAGTAATATTTACGATTGAGTCGTAAAGACAAGTGAAATTACCTACTGACAAAATAAAAAGTGAAAAAGCCAAACCGGCCAGCAAGAGGTTTATGAAACCTAATTCATACAGCTTGTTACTCTAGCTGAATAGGTTCTGAGAGCAACAAGTGATACTCAACCGATAAACTGAGTGAAAAGGGGAGATCAAGGCAAAATGCACCCAAAATATTCTGAAAATTTTCAGTTTATAATGATTCTTCCCATGACGGACGGCAAGTAAGGGATTTTCGACCTAAGTGGCAGTTAGCTAGTGATATTACCTAAAAATGTTGAAGAATCGCAAGTTGATACTCGATCGATAAGACTGGTCTAATATTGAAAAACTTAAAAAATAAGATATTCATAGTCAAATGGCTGCTGACCGATACAAGTTATAAAACGGCCAGCAAGAGATGTTTGAAACCTGATACATAAAGCACGATTATCAAGCTAAATTTATGCCATTAGCTACAAATGATACTCGACCATAAAGTGAGTAAAAAGGGGAGATCAATCCAAAATGTACCCAAAATATTCTGAAAAATTTCAGTTTTTACTGATTCTTCCCATGACGGACGGCAAGTAAGGGATTTTCGACCTAAGTGACAGTTAGCTAGTGATATTACCTAAAACAAACGATGAATCGCAAGTTGATACTAGATCGATAAGACTGGTCTAATATTGAAAACTTAAAAAAAAAGATGTTCATATTGAAATGGCTGCTGACCGATACAAGTTATAAAACGGCCAGCAAGAGAGGTTTGAAACGTGATACATAAAGCATGATAATCAAGCTAAATTTACGCTATTACCTACAAATGATTCTCGACCATAAACTAAGTGAAAAGGGGAGATCAAACCAAAATGTACCTAAAACTATTATGAAAAATTTCAGTTTTTACTGATTCTTCCCATGACGGACGGCAAGTAAGGGATTTTCAACCTAAGTGGCAGTTAGCTAGTGATATTACCTAAAAATGTTGAAGAATCGCAAGTTGATACTCGATCGATAAGACTGGTCTAATATTGAAAAACTTAAAAAATAAGATATTCATAGTCAAATGGCTGCTGAGCGATACAAGTTATAAAACGGCCAGCAAGAGATGTTTGAAACCTGATACATAAAGCATGATAATCAAGCTTAATTTATGCCATTAGCTACAAATGAAACTCGACCATAAAGTGAGTAAAAAGGGGAGATCAAGGCAAAATGCACCCAAAATATTCTGAAAATTTTTAGTTTTTAATGATTCTTCCCATGACGGATGGCAAGTAAGGGATTTTCGACCTAAGTGGCAGTTAGCTAGTGATATTACCTAAAAATGTTGAAGAATCGCAAGTCGATACTCGATCGATAAGACTGGTCTAATATTGAAAAACTTAAAAAATAAGGTATTCATAGTCAAATGGCTGCTGACCGATACAAGTTATAAAACGGCCAGCAAGAGAGGTTTGAAACGTGACACATAAAGCATGATAATCAAGCTAAATTTACGCTATTACCTACAAATGATTCTCGACCATAAACTAAGTGAAAAGGGGAGATCAAACCAAAATGTACCTAAAACTATTATGAAAAATTTCAGTTTTTACTGATTCTTCCCATGACGGACGGCAAGTAAGGGATTTTCGACCTAAGTGGCAGTTAGCTAGTGATATTACCTAAAAATGTTGAAGAATCGCAAGTTGATACTCGATCGATAAGACTGGTCTAATATTGAAAAACTTAAAAAATAAGATATTCATAGTCAAATGGCTGCTGAGCGATACAAGTTATAAAACGGCCAGCAAGAGATGTTTGAAACCTGATACATAAAGAATGATAATCAAGCTTAATTTATGCCATTAGCTACAAATGAAACTCGACCATAAAGTGAGTAAAAAGGGGAGATCAATCCAAAATGTACCCAAAATATTCTGAAAAATTTCAGTTTTTACTGATTCTTCCCATGACGGACGGCAAGTAAGGGATTTTCGACCTAAGTGGCAGTTAGCTAGTGATATTACCTAAAAATGTTGATGAATCGCAAGTTGATACTCGATCGATAAGACTGGTCTAATATTGAAAAACTTAAAAAATAAGATATTCATAGTCAAATGGCTGCTGAGCGATACAAGTTATAAAACGGCCAGCAAGAGATGTTTGAAACCTGATACATAAAGCATGATAATCAAGCTAAATTTATGCTATTAGCTACAAATGATACTCGACCACAAAGTGAGTGAAAAGGGGAGATCAAGCCAAAATGTACCCAAAATATTCTGAAAATTTTCAGTTTTTACTGACTCTTCCCATGACGGACGGCAAGTAAGGGATTTTCGACCTAAGTGGCAGTTAGCTAGTGATATTACCTAAAAATGTTGATGAATCGCAAGTCGATACTCGATCGATAAGATTGGTCTAATATTGAAAAACTTAAAGAAAAAGATATTCATATTGAAATGGCTGCTGACCGATACAAGTTATAAAACGGCCAGCAAGAGATGGTTGAAACCTGATACATAAAGCACGATTATCAAGCTAAATTTATGCCATTAGCTACAAATGATACTCGACCATAAAGTGAGTAAAAAGGGGAGATCAATCCAAAATGTACCCAAAATATTCTGAAAAATTTCAGTTTTTACTGATTCTTCCCATGACGGACGGCAAGTAAGGGATTTTCGACCTAAGTGGCAGTTAGCTAGTGATATTACCTAAAAATGTTGATGAATCGCAAGTTGATACTCGATCGATAAGATTGGTCTAATATTGAAAAACTTAAAAAATAGGATATTCATAGTCAAATGGCTGCTGACCGATACAAGTTATAAAACGGCCAGCAAGAGATGTTTGAAACCTGATACATAAAGCATGATAATCATGCTAAATTTATGCCATTAGCTACAAATGATACTCGACCATAAAGTGAGTGAAAAGGGGAGATCAAACCAAAATGTACCCAAAATATTCTGAAAAAATTCAGTTTTTACTGATTCTCTCCATGACGGACGGCAAGTAAGGGATTTTCGACCTAAGTGACCGTTAGCTAGTGATAGTACCTAAAAATGTTAAAGAATCGCAAGTTGATACTCGATCGATAAGACTGGTCTAATATTGAAAAACTTAAAAAACAAGATATTCATAGTGAAATGGCTGCTGGGCGATACAAGTTATAAAACGGCCAGCAAGAGATGTTTGAAACCTGATACGTAAAGCATGATAATCAAGCTAAATTTATGCTATTAGCTACAAATGATACTCGACCACAAAGTGAGTGAAAAGGGGAGATCAGGACAAAATGTACCCAAAATATTCTGAAAATTTTCAGTTTTTACTGATTCTTCCCATGACGGACGGCAAGTAAGGGATTTTCGACCTAAGTGGCAGTTAGCTAGTGATATTACCTAAAAATGTTGAAGAATCGCAAGTCGATACTCGATCGATAAGATTGGTCTAATATTGAAAAACTTAAAGAAAAAGATATTCATACTGAAATGGCTGCTGACCGATACAAGTTATAAAACGGCCAGCAATCTCTTGCTTATGTATCACGTTTCAAACCTCTCGGTTTGAAACGTGATACATAAAGCTTGATAATCAAGCTAAATTTACGCTATTACCTACAAATGATTCTCGACCATAAACTAAGTGAAAAGGGGTGATCAAACCAAAATGTTCCCAAAATATTCTGAAAAATTTCAGTTTTTACTGATTCTTCCCATGACGGACGGCAAGTAAGGGATTTACGACCTAAGTGGCAGTTAGCTAGTGATATTACCTAAAAATGTTGATGAATCGCAAGTTGATACTCGATCGATAAGACTGGTCTAATATTGAAAAACTTAAAAAATAAGATATTCATAGTCAAATGGCTGCTGAGCGATACAAGTTATAAAACGGCCAGCAAGAGATGTTTGAAACCTGATACATAAAGCATGATAATCAAGCTAAATTTATGCCATTAGCTACAAATGATACTCGACCATAAAGTGAGTGAAAAGGGGAGATCAAGCCAAAATGTACCCAAAATATTATGAAAAATTTCAGTTTTTACTGATTCATAGATGTTTGAAACCTGATACATAAAGCATGATAATAAAGCTAAATTTACGCTATTACCAACATATGATTCTCGACCATAAACTAAGTGAAAAGGGGAGATCAAACCAAAATGTACCTAAAACTATTATGAAAAATTTCAGTTTTTACTGATTCTTCCCATGACGGACGGCAAGGACGGCAAACTGTTCTCAGTTTGGCGGAACTTATGTATAGAAAAACTATGTATGTTTTGTGTTATAAATAAAAAAAAATAAAAAAAAAAAGTAAGGGATTTTCGACCTAAGTGGCAGTTAGCTAGTGATATTACCTAAAAATGTTGATGAATCGCAAGTTGATACTCGATCGATAAGACTGGTCTTATATTGAAAAACTTAAAAAATAAGATATTCATAGTCAAATGGCTGCTGAGCGATACAAGTTATAAAACGGCCAGCAAGAGATGTTTGAAACCTGATACATAAAGCATGATAATCAAGCTAAATTTATGCCATTAGCTACAAATGATACTCGACCAGAAAGGGAGTGAAAAGGGGAGATCAAGCCAAAATGTACACAAAATATTCTGAAAAATTTCAGTTTTTACTGATTCAGAGATGTTTGAAACCTGATGCATAAAGCATGATAATCAAGTTAAATTTATGGCAATAGCTACAAATGATACTCGACCATAAAGTGAGTGAAAAGGGGAGATCAAACCAAAATGTACCCAAAACTATTATGAAAAATTTCAGTTTTTACTGATTCTTCCCATGTCGGACGGCAAGTAAGGGATTTCCGACCTAAGTGGCAGTTAGCTAGTGATATTACCTAAAAATGTTGATGAATCGCAAGTTGATACTCGATCGATAAGACTGGTCTTATATTGAAAAACTTAAAAAATAAGATATTCATAGTCCAATGGTTGCTGAGCGATACAAGTTATAAAACGGCCAGCAAGAGATGTTTGAAACCTGATACATAAAGCATGATAATCAAGCTAAATTTATGCCATTAGCTACAAATGATACTCGACCATAAAGTGAGTGAAAACGGGAGATCAAACCAAAATGTACCCAAAACTATTATGAAATATTTCAGTTTTTACTGATTCTTCCCATGACGGACGGCAAATAAGGGATTTTCGACCTAAGTGGCAGTTAGCTAGTGATATTACCTAAAAATGTTGATGAATCGCAAGTTGATACTCGATCGATAAGACTGGTCTTATATTGAAAAACTTAAAAAATAAGATATTCATAGTCAAATGGCTGCTGAGCGATACAAGTTATAAAACGGCCAGCAAGAGATGTTTGAAACCTGATACATAAAGCATGATAATCAAGCTTAATTTATGCCATTAGCTACAAATGATACTCGACCATAAAGTGAGTGAAAAGGGGAGATCAAGCCAAAATGTACCCAAAATATTCTGAAAAATTTCAGTTTTTACTGATTCTTCCCATGACGGACGGCAAGTAAGGGATTTTCGACCTAAGTGGCAGTTAGCTAGTGATATTACCAAAAAATGTTGATGAATCGCAAGTTGATACTCGATCGATAAGACTGGTCTAATATTGAAAAACTTAAAAAATAAGATATTCATAGTCAAATGGCTGCTGAGCGATACAAGTTATAAAACGGCCAGCAAGAGATGTTTGAAACCTGATGCATAAAGCATGATAATCAAGCTAAATTTATGCCAATAGCTACAAATGATACTCGACCATAAAGTGAGTGAAAAGGTTAGATCAAGCCAAAATGTTCACAAAATATTCTGAAAAATTTCAGTTTTTACTGATTCAGAGATGATTGAAACCTGATGCATAAGACATAATAATCAAGCTAAATTTATGCCATTAGCTGCAAATGATACTTGACCATAAAGTGAGTGAAAAGGGGAGATCAAGCCAAAATGTACCCAAAATATTCTGAAAAATTTCAGTTTTTACTGATTCTTCCCATGACGGACGGCAAGTAAGGGATTTTCGACCTAAGTGGCAGTTAGCTAGTGATATTACCAAAAAATGTTGATGAATCGCAAGTTGATACTCGATCGATAAGACTGGTCTAATATTGAAAAACTTAAAAAATAAGATATTCATAGTCAAATGGCTGCTGAGCGATACAAGTTATAAAACGGCCAGCAAGAGATGTTTGAAACCTGATGCATAAAGCATGATAATCAAGCTAAATTTTTGCCAATAGCTACAAATGATACTCGACCATAAAGTGAGTGAAAAGGGGAGATCAAACCAAAGTGTACCCAAAACTATTATGAAAAATGTCAGTTTTTACTGATTCTTCCCATGACGGACGGCAAGTAAGGGATTTTCGACCTAAGTGGCAGTTAGCTAGTGATATTACCTAAAAATGTTGATGAATCGCAAGTTGATACTCGATCAATAAGACTGGTCTTATATTGAAAAACTTAAAAAATAAAATATTCATAGTCAAATGGCTGCTGAGCGATACAAGTTATAAAACGGCCAGCAAGAGATGTTTGAAACCTGATGCATAAAGCATGATAATCAAGCTAAATTTATGCCATTAGCTACAAATGATACTCGACCATAAAGTGAGTGAAAAGGGGAGATCAAGCCAAAATGTACCCAAAATATTATGAAAAATTTCAGTTTTTACTGATTCTTCCCATGACGGACGGCAAGTAAGGGATTTTCGACCTAAGTGGCAGTTAGCTAGTGATATTACCTAAAAATGTTGATGAATCGCAAGTTGATACTCGATCGATAAGACTGGTCTAATATTGAAAAACTTAAAAAATAAGATATTCATAGTCAAATGGCTGCTGAGCGATACAAGTTATAAAACGGCCAGCAAGAGATGTTTGAAACCTGATACATAAAGCATGATAATCAAGCTAAATTTATGCTATTAGCTACAAATGATACTCGACCATAAAGTGAGTGAAAAGGGGAGATCAAACCAAAGTGTACCCAAAACTATTATGAAAAATGTCAGTTTTTACTGATTTTTCCCATGACGGACGGCAAGTAAGGGATTTTCGACCTAAGTGGCAGTTAGCTAGTGATATTACCTAAAAATGTTGATGAATCGCAAGTTGATACTCGATCGATAAGACTGGTCTTATATTGAAAAACTTAAAAAATAAAATATTCATAGTCAAATGGCTGCTGAGCGATACAAGTTATAAAACGACCAGGAAGAGATGTTTGAAACCTAATGCATAAAGCATGATAATCAAGCTAAATTTATGCCATTAGCTACAAATGATACTCGACCATAAAGTGAGTGAAAAGGGGAGATCAAGCCAAAATGTACCCAAAATATTATGAAAAATTTCAGTTTTTACTGATTTATAGATGTTTGAAACCTGATACATAAAGCATGATAATCAAGCTAAATTTACGCTATTATTAACATGATTCTCGACCATAAACTAAGTGAAAAGGGGAGATCAAACCAAAATGTACCTAAAACTATTATGAAAAATTTCAGTTTTTACTGATTCTTCCCATGACGGACGGCAAGTAAGGGATGTTCGACCTAAGTGGCAGTTAGCTAGTGATATTACCAAAAAATGTTGATGAATCGCAAGTTGATACTCGATCGATAAGACTGGTCTAATATTGAAAAACTTAAAAAATAAGATATTCATAGTCAAATGGCTGCTGAGCGATACAAGTTATAAAACGGCCAGCAAGAGATGTTTGAAACCTGATGCATAAAGCATGATAATCAAGCTAAATTTATGCCAATAGCTACAAATGATACTCGACTATAAAGTGAGTGAAAAGGTTAGATCAAGCCAAAATGTACACAAAATATTCTGAAAAATTTCAGGTTTTACTGATTCAGAGATGTTTGAAACCTGATGCATAAAGCATGATAATCAAGCTAAATTTATGCCATTAGCTGCAAATGATACTTGACCATAAAGTGAGTGAAAAGGGGAGATCAAGCCAAAATGTACCCAAAATATTCTGAAAAATTTCAGTTTTTACTGATTCTTCCCATGACGGACGGCAAGTAAGGGATTTTCGACCTAAGTGGCAGTTAGCTAGTGATATTACCAAAAAATGTTGATGAATCGCAAGTTGATACTCGATCGATAAGACTGGTCTAATATTGAAAAACTTAAAAAATAAGATATTCATAGTCAAATGGCTGCTGAGCGATACAAGTTATAAAACGGCCAGCAAGAGATGTTTGAAACCTGATACATAAAGCATGATAATGAAGCTAAATTTATGCCAATAGCTACAAATGATACTCGACCATAAAGTGAGTGAAAAGGGGAGATCAAACCAAAGTGTACCCAAAACTATTATGAAAAATTTCAGTTTTTACTGATTCTTCCCATGACGGACGGCAAGTAAGGGATTTTCGACCTAAGTGGCAGTTAGCTAGTGATATTACCTAAAAATGTTGATGAATCGCAAGTTGATACTCGATCGATAAGACTGGTCTTATATTGAAAAACTTAAAAAATAAAATATTCATAGTCAAATGGCTGCTGAGCGATACAAGTTATAAAACGGCCAGCAAGAGATGTTTGAAACCTGATGCATAAAGCATGATAATCAAGCTAAATTTATGCCATTAGCTACAAATGATACTCGACCATAAAGTGAGTGAAAAGGGGAGATCAAGCCAAAATGTACCCAAAATATTATGAAAAATTTCAGTTTTTACTGATTCATAGATGTTTGAAACCTGATACATAAAGCATGATAATCAAGCTAAATTTACGCTATTACCAACATATGATTCTCGACCATAAACTAAGTGAAAAGGGGAGATCAAACTAAAATGTACCTAAAACTATTATGAAAAATTTCAGTTTTTACTGATTCTTCCCATGACGGACGGCAAGTAAGGGATGTTCGACCTAAGTGGCAGTTAGCTAGTGATATTACCTAAAAATGTTGATGAATCGCAAGTTGATACTCGATCGATAAGACTGGTCTTATATTGAAAAACTTAAAAAATAAGATATTCATAGTCATATGGCTGCTGAGCGATACAAGTTATAAAACGGCCAGCAAGAGATGTTTGAAACCTGATACATAAAGCATGATAATTAAGATAAATTTATGCCATTAGCTACAAATGATACTCGACCATAAAGGGAGTGAAAAGGGGAGATCAAGCCAAAATGTACACAAAATATTCTGAAAAATTTCAGTTTTTACTGATTCAGAGATGTTTGAAACCTGATGCATAAAGCATGATAATCAAGTTAAATTTATGCCAATAGCTACAAATGATACTCGACCATAAAGTGAGTGAAAAGTGGAGATCAAGCCAAAATGTACCCAAAATATTCTGAAAAATTTCAGTTTTTACTGATTCTTCCCATGACGGACGGCAAGTAAGGGATTTTCGACCTAAGTGGCAGTTAGCTAGTGATATTACCAAAAAATGTTGATGAATCGCAAGTTGATACTCGATCGATAAGACTGGTCTAATATTGAAAAACTTAAAAAATAAGATATTCATAGTCAAATGGCTGCTGAGCGATACAAGTTATAAAACGGCCAGCAAGAGATGTTTGAAACCTGATGCATAAAGCATGATAATCAAGCTAAATTTATGCCAATAGCTACAAATGATACTCGACCATAAAGTGAGTGAAAAGGGGAGATCAATCCAAAATGTACACAAAATATTCTGAAAAATTTCAGTTTTTACTGATTCAGAGATGTTTGAAACCTGATGCATAAAGCATGATAATCAAGCTAAATCTATGCCATTAGCTGCAAATGATACTTGACCATAAAGTGAGTGAAAAGGGGAGATCAAGCCAAAATGTACCCAAAATATTCTGAAAAATTTCAGTTTTTACTGATTCTTCCCATGACGGACGGCAAGTAAGGGATTTTCGACCTAAGTGGCAGTTAGCTAGTGATATTACCAAAAAATGTTGATGAATCGCAAGTTGATACTCGATCGATAAGACTGGTCTAATATTGAAAAACTTAAAAAATAAGATATTCATAGTCAAATGGCTGCTGAGCGATACAAGTTATAAAACGGCCAGCAAGAGATGTTTGAAACCTGATGCATAAAGCATGATAATCAAGCTAAATTTATGCCAATAGCTACAAATGATACTCGACCATAAAGTGAGTGAAAAGGGGAAATCAAACCAAAGTGTACCCAAAACTATTATGAAAAATTTCAGTTTTTACTGATTCTTCCCATGACGGACGGCAAGTAAGGGATTTTCGACCTAAGTGGCAGTTAGCTAGTGATATTACCTAAAAATGTTGATGAATCGCAAGTTGATACTCGATCGATAAGACTGGTCTTATATTGAAAAACTTAAAAAATAAAATATTCATAGTCAAATGGCTGCTGAGCGATACAAGTTATAACACGGCCAGCAAGAGATGTTTGAAACCTGATACATAAAGCATGATAATCAAGCTAAATTTATGCCATTAGCTACAAATGATACTCGACCATAAAGTGAGTGAAAAAGGGGAGATCAAACCAAAATGTACCCAAAATATTATGAAAAATTTCAGTTTTTACTGATTCATAGATGTTTGAAACCTGATACATAAAGCATGATAATCAAGCTAAATTTACGCTATTACCAACATATGATTCTCGACCATAAACTAAGTGAAAAGGGGAGATCAAACCAAAATGTACCTAAAACTATTATGAAAAATTTCAGTTTTTACTGATTCTTCCCATGACGGACGGCAAGTAAGGGATTTTCGACCTAAGTGGCAGTTAGCTAGTGATATTACCTAAAAATGTTGATGAATATTCTGCAATCATTGTTCAACACACGCACGCATACGAAAATCCCGTGGCGCTCTCAATTCTTCTTCTCAAGGTTAGAAGAATAGCATGGCGCTATTCTTCTTACCTTGTCTTCATCTTAGAAACTAAATTTTCATGCTCTGAAATACGCAGAAGGAAGATTTTAACTCGAAAACACTTTTATATACTTCCTTGTCGCGGATCTTTGACCTACAGCATCAAGCGACTTTTGAAACCTAGATTTCTCACCTTTTCTTAGTTTTACTTATGTTTGGTTATTCATTTTCTCGTTTTATTCATGTAATTGTACGTTTACGCAAACACTTTTATATACTTCCTTGTCGCGGATCTTTGACCTACAGCCTCAAGCGAGTTTTGAAACCTAGATTTCTCACCTTTTCTGAGTTTTACTTATGTTTGGTTATTAATTTTCTCGTTTTATTCATGTAATTGTACGTTTTTCATACTATTTTGAAATGTTTATTTAGATTTCTCCATAGTGACGTACCCTGTCTAGTTTGTCAATTCTGCTAATTTTTATAACCATGTAGTTAGGTTGTATACTTTTGGCTAAGTTTGTTAAATATTTGCACTCATGTTGTCCTGGCCTTTTATAAAATTTCAAAATTTAATGTAAGAACTCTGAATTCGCTGGCTGCCCCTATATAAGCCTGTCACTGACAAACGTCAGTCACTTTCGGGTTAGCTTCCATGAAGTTATATTCCAAACAAAAGGTCTGTACGGGGCCGAAGTGGCTCCGCACTTGAAGCGACCTCTATCTCTCCTGGCGTAAACTCTCCGGTTACTAATTCCTGAGTCTCCAGCTTCTACTTTCGCCTCTGAGGGCGAGACTTCAGCCACTACGTTTGCCTCTGAGGGCGAGCCTCCAGCAACTCCTTTCGCCTCTGAGGGCGAACTATCTACTGCGTTCGCCTAGTGTGGGCGAGCCTCCCAGCTACTACGTTCGCCTCTGAGGGCGAGCCTCCACCTACTACGTTCGCCTAGTGTGGGCGAGCCTCCAGCCACTTCGTTCGCCTCTGAGGGCGAGCCTCTACTCCGGTCGCCCCTCTGAGGGCGAGCCCCTACTCCATCCGCCGCTGAGGGCGGTCCTCTACTACGTTCGCCTCTGAGGGCGAGCCTCCACCTACTACGTTCGCCTAGTGTGGGCAAGCCTCCAGCCACTTCGTTCGCCTCTGAGGGCGAGCCTCTACTCCGGTCGCCCCTCTGAGGGCGAGCCTCTACTCCATCCGCCGCTGAGGGCGGTCCTCTACTTCGTTCGCCTCTTGGGGCGAGCCTCCGTGCCTCTACTACGTTCGCCTTTGAGGGCGAACCCGTGAAGAACCTCCGGCTTTACTTTTTCTATCTCTATCAAGGCCATATTGACTTACCTTACCCTCTTACAACTGAAAATTGTATAATAAAGAACCCACTACCTGTATTTCCTTTTTATTATTTACTTTCTTCACCTTATCCGTTCCGTGTTCTTCCACCTATCTAGTTGGAAGAGCACGTAACGTGACAATATGTTACGTCAGCCGTACAGACAGAAACAAGGGCCTAAACCTAAATAAATAAAAAAGTTATTCTATAGTTTGTGTGACTTATGTTATTACAATAAACAAAATACGATTTAATTTAAATGATATTGTGTAAATTTATCATTACAACTTTAAACCGAAATAAAAGTCACTTCGAAAAATCGTTCAATGTTTTCATATTGCTACTCTGCTTCCAAGAGGATATTTGTGACATACTTTATATAGACTTTTAGGATTAAGTACTAAGCTGGCCAAATCAAGGCCCTTTTAGTTTCGCCACGACGGGCTACATTATATACCAAAAATTTTATTTAAAAAAAAACATACAATAACGCTTTATACTGATTACTGTCACGTAAAGGTCAGCCAAAAAATTAAAGGTATTAATATTGCTACTTTGATTTTAAAATGCTTTGTTAAAACAAAAAAAAAACAAATAGCATTTTAAGAACTCATAGCCGAAATGGTCGAATCCGGACCCATCTATTTCCGCGATATTGGGTATACCCAAATTATATATATATAATTAATATAATTAATATAATTTATAAATATATGAATGATTATAATTAGAAAAAAAAACAAAAAAGCAAGAAAAATATATAAAAAAACGCTTAATACTGATGCACGTAACAGTCAGTAACGACAATAAGAACTCGTGTAGTTCGCCTATGTTGGGCTATGTATATACTATTTATCATTATAATTATTTAAAAAATACGCTTTAAACTGATTAGTGTCCCGTAATAATCCGTCATAAAAAAAAACATAGTTTGATGTTGTTACTTTACTTCTAAAGATAAAAAATATTATAGGAACAACTTTGTCAAAATAAAATAAAATCATATCACAATGTTTTCATATTCTAACTTTGCTTTAAATTTTCAGATAATTTTCAGAATATTTTAGTTACATCTTGCCTTGGTCTCCCCTTTACACTATGTTATCGGATGAGTATCACTTGAAGCTCTCAGCATCTATTTCGCTTGAGTATCAAGGTTTCCAAGAAAATCTTGTAATTTTATATTGTAAATAAATTTATTTGTCTTAACGATCGATTATATACATTTTTAGGTAATATCACTAGCTAACTGTCACTTAGGTCGAAAATCCCTTACTTGCCGTCCCTTATGGGAAGAATCAGTAGAAACTGAAATTTTGTAGAGTATTTTGGGTACATTTTGGCTTGATCTCCCCTTTTCACTCACTTTATGGTCGAGTATCATTTGTAGCTAATGGCATAAATTAAGCTTGATTATCATGCTTTATGTATCGGGTTTCAAACATCTATTGCTGGCCGTTTTATAACTTGTATCGCTCAGCAGCCATTTGACTATGAATATCTTATTTTTTAAGTTTTTCAATATTAGACCAGTCTTATCGATCGAGTATCAACTTGCGATTTTGCATCAACATTTTTAGGTAATATCACTAGCTAACTGCCACTTAGGTCGAAAATCCCTTACTTGCCGTCCGTCATGGGAAGAATCAGTAAAAACTGAAATTTTTCAGAATATTTTGGGAACATTTTGGCTTGATCTCCCCTTTTCACTCACTTTATGGTCGAGTATCATTTGTAGTTAATGGCATAAAATTAGCTTGATTATCATGCTTTATGTATCAGGTTTCAAACATCTATTGCTGGCCGTTTTATAACTTGTATCGCTCAGCAGCCATTTGACTATGAATATCTTATTTTTTAAGTTTTTCAATATTAGACCAGTCTTATCGATCGAGTATCAACTTGCGATTTTGCATCAACATTTTTAGGTAATATCACTAGCTAACTGCCACTTAGGTCGAAAATCCCTTACTTGCCGTCCGTCATGGGAAGAATCAGTAAAAACTGAAATTTTTCAGAATATTTTGGGAACATTTTGGCTTGATCTCCCCTTTTCACTCACTTTATGGTCAAGTATCATTTGCAGCTAATGGCATAAATTTAACTTGATTATCATGCTTTATGTATCAGGTGTCAAATATCTCTGAATCAGTAAAAACTGAAATTTTTCAGAATATTTTGCGTACATTTTGGCTTGGGCTCCCCTTTTCACTCACTTTATGGTCGTGTATCATTTTAGCTAATGGCATAAATTTAGCTTGATTATCATGCTTTATGTATCAGATTTCAAACATCTCTTGCTGGCCGTTTTATAACTTGTATCGCTCAGCAGCCATTTGACTATGAATATCTTATTTTTTAAGTTTTTCAATACTAGACCAGTCTTATCGATCGAGTATCAACTTGCGATTCATCAACATTTTTAGGTATTATCACTAGCTAACTGCCACTTAGGTCGAAAATCCCTTACTTGCCATCCGTCATGGGAAGAATCAGTAAAAACTGAAATTTTTCATAATAGTTTTAGGTAAATTTTGGATTGATCTCCCCTTTTCACTCACTTTATGGTCGAGTATCATTTTAGCTAATGGCATAAATTTAGCTTGATTATCATGCTTTATGTATCAGGTTTCAAACATCTCTTGCTGAGCGTTATATAACTTGTATCGCTCAGCAGCCATTTGACTATGAATATCTTATTTTTTAAGTTTTTCAATATTAGACCAGTCTTATCGATCGAGTATCAACTTGCGATTCATCAACATTTTTAGGTAATATCACTAGCTAACTGCCACTTAGGTCGAAAATCCCTTACTTGCCGTCCGTCATGGGAAGAATCAGTAAAAACTGAAATTTTTCATAATAGTTTTAGGTACATTTTGGTTTGATCTCCCCTTTTCACTCACTTTATGGTCGAGTATCATTTTAGCTAATGGCATAAATTTAGCTTGATTATCATGCTTTATGTATCAGGTTTCAAACATATCTTGCTGGCCGTTTTATAACTTGTATCGCTCAGCAGTCATTTCTCTATCTTATTTTTTAAGTTTTTCAATATTAGACCACTCTTATCGATCGAGTATCAACTTGCGATTCATCAACATTTTTAGGTAATATCACTAGCTAACTGCCACTTAGGTCGAAAATCCCTTACTTGCCGTCCGTCATGGAGAGAATCAGTAAAAACTGAAATTTTTCATAATATTTTGGGTACATTTTGGTTTGATCTCCCCTTTCCACTCACTTTATGGTCGAGTATCATTTTAGCTAATGGCATAAATTTAGCTTGATTATCATGCTTTATGTATCAGGTTTCAAACATCTCTTGCTGAGCGTTTTATAACTTGTATCGCTCAGCAGCCATTTGACTATGAATATCTTATTTTTTAAGTTTTTCAATATTAGACCAGTCTTATCGATCGAGTATCAACTTGCGATTCATCAACATTTTTAGGTAATATCACTAGCTAACTGTCACTTAGGTCGAAAATGCTTTACTTGCCGTCCGTCATGGGAAGAATCAGTAAAAACTGAAATTTTTCATAATAGTTTTAGGTACATTTTGGTTTGATCTCCCCTTTTCACTCACTTTATGGTCGAGTATCATTTGTAGCTAATAGCATAAATTTAGCTTGATTATCATGCTTTATGTATCAGGTTTCAAACATCTCTGGCTGGCCGTTTTATAACTTGTATCGCTCAGCAGCCATTTGACTATGAATATCTTATTTTTTAAGTTTTTCAATATAAGACCACTCTTATCCATCGAGTATCAACTTGCGATTCATCAACATTTTTAGGTAATATCTCTAGCTAACTGCCACTTAGGTCGAAAATCCCTTACTTGCCGTCCGTCATGGGAAGAATCAGTAAAAACTGAAATTTTTCATAATAGTTTTGGGTAAGGTTTGATCTCCCCTTTTCACTCACTTTATGGTCGAGTATCATTTGTAGCTAATAGCATAAATTTAGCTTGATTATCATGCTTTATGTATCAGGTTTCAAACATCTCTTGCTGAGCGTTTTATAACTTGTATCGCTCAGCAGCCATTTGACTATGAATATCTTATTTTTTAAGTTTTTCAATATAAGACCAGTCTTATCGATCGAGTATCAACTTGCGATTCATCAACATTTTTAGGTAATATCACTAGCTAACTGCCACTTAGGTCGAAAATCCCTTACTTGCCGTCCGTCATGGGAAGAATCAGTAAAAACTGAAATTTTTCATAATAGTTTTAGGTACATTTTGGTTTGATCTCCCCTTTTCACTCACTTTGTGGTCGAGTATCATTTGTAGCTAATGGCATAAATTTAGCTTGATTATCGTGCTTTATGTATCAGGTTTCAAACATCTCTGGCTGGCCGTTTTATAACTTGTATCGCTCAGCAGCCATTTGACTATGAATATCATATTTTTTAAGTCTTTCAATATTAGACCAGCCTTATCGATCGAGTATCAACTTGCGATTCATCAACATTTTTAGGTAATATCACTAGCTAACTGCCACTTAGGTCGAAAATCCCTTACTTGCCGTCCGTCATGGGAAGAATCAGTAAAAACTGAAATTTTTCAGAATATTGTGGGTACATTTTGGTTTGATCTCCCCTTTTCACTCACTTTATGGTCGAGTATCATTTTAGCTAATGGCATAAATTTAGCTTGATTATCATGCTTTATGTATCAGGTTTCAAACATATCTTGCTGGCCGTTTTATAACTTGTATCGCTCAGCAGCCATTTGACTATGAATATCTTATTTTTTAAGTTTTTCAATATTAGACCACTCTTATCAATCGAGTATTAACTTGCGATTCATCAACATTTTTAGGTAATATCACTAGCTAACTGCCACTTAGGTCGAAAATCCCTTACTTGCCGTCCGTCATGGAGAGAATCAGTAAAAACTGAAATTTTTCATAATATTTTGGGTACATTTTGGTTTGATCTCCCCTTTTCACTCACTTTATGGTCGAGTATCATTTTAGCTAATGGCATAAATTTAGCTTGATTATCATGCTTTATGTATCAGGTTTCAAACATATCTTGCTGGCCGTTTTATAACTTGTATCGCTCAGCAGCCATTTGACTATGAATATCTTATTTTTTAAGTTTTTCAATATTAGACCACTCTTATCGATCGAGTATCAACTTGCGATTCATCAACATTTTTAGGTAATATCACTAGCTAACTGCCACTTAGGTCGAAAATCCCTTACTTGCCGTCCGTCATGGGAAGAATCAGTAAAAACTGAAATTTTTCATAATAGTTTTGGGTAAGGTTTGATCTCCCCTTTTCACTCACTTTATGGTCGAGTATCATTTGTAGCTAATGGCATAAATTTAGCTTGATTATCATGCTTTATGTATCAGGTTTCAAACATCTCTTGCTGGGCGTTTTATAACTTGTATCGCTCAGCAGCCATTTGACTATGAATATCTTATTTTTTAAGTTTTTCAATACTAGACCAGTCTTATCGATCGAGTATCAACTTGCGATTCATCAACATTTTTAGGTATTATCACTAGCTAACTGCCACTTAGGTCGAAAATCCCTTACTTGCCGTCCGTCATGGGAAGAATCAGTAAAATCTGAAATTTTTCATAATAGTTTTAGGTAAATTTTGGTTTGATCTCCCCTTTTCACTCACTTTATGGTCGAGTATCATTTTAGCTAATGGCATAAATTTAGCTTGATTATCATGCTTTATGTATCAGGTTTCAAACATCTCTTGTTGAGCGTTTTATAACTTGTATCGCTCAGCAGCCATTTGACTATGAATATCTTATTTTTTAAGTTTTTCAATATTAGACCAGTCTTATCGATCGAGTATCAACTTGCGATTCATCAGCATTTTTAGGTAATATCACTAGCTAACTGCCACTTAGGTCGAAAATCCCTTACTTGCCGTCCGTCATGGAGAGAATCAGTAAAAACTGAAATTTTTCATTATATTTTGGGTACATTTTGGTTTGATCTCCCCTTTCCACTCACTTTATGGTCGAGTATCATTTTAGCTAATGGCATAAATTTAGCTTGATTATCATGCTTTATGTATCAGGTTTCAAACATCTCTTGCTGAGCGTTTTATAACTTGTATCGCTCAGCAGCCATTTGACTATGAATATCTTATTTTGTAAGTTTTTCAATATTAGACCAGTCTTATCGATCGAGTATCAACTTGCGATTCATCAACATTTTTAGGTAATATCACTAGCTAACTGTCACTTAGGTCGAAAATCCTTTACTTGCCGTCCGTCATGGGAAGAATCAGTAAAAACTGAAATTTTTCATAATAGTTTTAGGTACATTTTGGTTTGATCTCCCCTTTTCACTCACTTTATGGTCGAGTATCATTTGTAGCTAATGGCATAAATTTAGCTTGATTATCATGCTTTATGTATCAGGTTTCAAACATCTCTGGCTGGCCGTTTTATAACTTGTATCGCTCAGCAGCCATTTGACTATGAATATCATATTTTTTAAGTCTTTCAATATTAGACCAGTCTTATCGATCGAGTATCAACTTGCGATTCATCAACATTTTTAGGTAATATCACTAGCTAACTGCCACTTAGGTCGAAAATCCCTTACTTGCCGTCCGTCATGGGAAGAATCAGTAAAAACTGAAATTTTTCAGAATATTGTGGGTACATTTTGGTTTGATCTCCCCTTTTCACTCACTTTATGGTCGAGTATCATTTTAGCTAATGGCATAAATTTAGCTTGATTATCATGCTTTATGTATCAGGTTTCAAACATATCTTGCTGGCCGTTTTATAACTTGTATCGCTCAGCAGCCATTTGACTATGAATATCTTATATTTTAAGTTTTTCAATATTAGACCAGTCTTATCGATCGAGTATCAACTTGCGATTCATCAACATTTTTAGGTAATATCACTAGCTAACTGCCACTTAGGTCGAAAATCCCTTACTTGCCGTCCGTCATGGAGAGAATCAGTAAAAACTGAAATTTTTCATAATATTTTGGGTAAATTTTGGTTTGATCTCCCCTTTTCACTCACTTTATGGTCGAGTATCATTTTAGCTATTGGCATAAATTTAGCTTGATTATCATGCTTTATGTATCAGGTTTCAAACATATCTTGCTGGCCGTTTTATAACTTGTATCGCTCAGCAGCCATTTGACTATGAATATCTTATTTTTTAAGTTTTTCAATATTAGACCACTCTTATCGATCGAGTATCAACTTGCGATTCATCAACATTTTTAGGTAATATCACTAGCTAACTGCCACTTAGGTCGAAAATCCCTTACTTGCCGTCCGTCATGGGAAGAATCAGTAAAAACTGAAATTTTTCATAATAGTTTTGGGTAAGGTTTGATCTCCCCTTTTCACTCACTTTATGGTCGAGTATCATTTGTAGCTAATAGCATAAATTTAGCTTGATTATCATGCTTTATGTATCAGGTTTCAAACATCTCTTGCTGAGCGTTTTATAACTTGTATCGCTCAGCAGCCATTTGACTATGAATATCTTATTTTTTAAGTTTTTCAATATAAGACCAGTCTTATCGATCGAGTATCAACTTGCGATTCATCAACATTTTTAGGTAATATCACTAGCTAACTGCCACTTAGGTCGAAAATCCCTTACTTGCCGTCCGTCATGGGAAGAATCAGTAAAAACTGAAATTTTTCAGAATATTGTGGGTACATTTTGGTTTGATCTCCCCTTTTCACTCACTTTATGGTCGAGTATCATTTTAGCTAATGGCATAAATTTAGCTTGATTATCATGCTTTATGTATCAGGTTTCAAACATATCTTGCTGGCCGTTTTATAACTTGTATCGCTCAGCAGCCATTTGACTATGAATATCATATTTTTTAAGTCTTTCAATATTAGACCAGCCTTATCGATCGAGTATCAACTTGCGATTCATCAACATTTTTAGGTAATATCACTAGCTAACTGCCACTTAGGTCGAAAATCCCTTACTTGCCGTCCGTCATGGGAAGAATCAGTAAAAACTGAAATTTTTCAGAATATTGTGGGTACATTTTGGTTTGATCTCCCCTTTTCACTCACTTTATGGTCGAGTATCATTTTAGCTAATGGCATAAATTTAGCTTGATTATCATGCTTTATGTATCAGGTTTCAAACATATCTTGCTGGCCGTTTTATAACTTGTATCGCTCAGCAGCCATTTGACTATGAATATCTTATTTTTTAAGTTTTTCAATATTAGACCACTCTTATCAATCGAGTATTAACTTGCGATTCATCAACATTTTTAGGTAATATCACTAGCTAACTGCCACTTAGGTCGAAAATCCCTTACTTGCCGTCCGTCATGGAGAGAATCAGTAAAAACTGAAATTTTTCATAATATTTTGGGTACATTTTGGTTTGATCTCCCCTTTTCACTCACTTTATGGTCGAGTATCATTTTAGCTAATGGCATAAATTTAGCTTGATTATCATGCTTTATGTATCAGGTTTCAAACATATCTTGCTGGCCGTTTTATAACTTGTATCGCTCAGCAGCCATTTGACTATGAATATCTTATTTTTTAAGTTTTTCAATATTAGACCACTCTTATCGATCGAGTATCAACTTGCGATTCATCAACATTTTTAGGTAATATCACTAGCTAACTGCCACTTAGGTCGAAAATCCCTTACTTGCCGTCCGTCATGGGAAGAATCAGTTAAAACTAAAATTTTTCATAATAGTTTTGGGTAAGGTTTTATCTCCCCTTTTCACTCACTTTATGGTCGAGTATCATTTGTAGCTAATGGCATAAATTTAGCTTGATTATCATGCTTTATGTATCAGGTTTCAAACATCTCTTGCTGGGCGTTTTATAACTTGTATCGCTCAGCAGCCATTTGACTATGAATATCTTATTTTTTAAATTTTTCAATTTAAGACCAGTCTTATCGATCGAGTATCAACTTGCGATTCATCAACATTTTTAGGTAATATCACTAGCTAACTGCCACTTAGGTCGAAAATCCCTTACTTGCCGTCCGTCATGGGAAGAATCAGTAAAAACTGAAATTTTTCAGAATATTTTGGGTACATTTTGGCTTGATCTCCCCTTTTCACTCACTTTGTGGTCGAGTATCATTTGTAGCTAATGGCATAAATTAAGCTTGATTATCATGCTTTATGTATCAGGTTTCAAACATCTCTTGCTGGCCGTTTTATAACTTGTATCGCTCAGCAGCCATTTGACTATGAATATCTTATTTTTTAAGTTTTTCAATATTAGACCAGTCTTATCGATCGAGTATCAACTTGCGATTCTTCAACATTTTTAGGTAATATCACTAGCTAACTGCCACTTAGGTCGAAAATCCCTTACTTGCCGTCCGTCATGGGAAGAATCAGTAAAAACTGAAATTTTTCATAATAGTTTTAGGTACATTTTGGTTTGATCTCCCCTTTTCACTTAGTTTATGGTCGAGAATCATTTGTAGGTAATAGCGTAAATTTAGCTTGATTATCATGCTTTATGTATCACGTTTCAAACCTCTCTTGCTGGCCGTTTTATAACTTGTATCGGTCAGCAGCCATTTCAATATGAATATCTTTTTTTTTAAGTTTTTCAATATTAGACCAGTCTTATTGATCTAGTATCAACTTGCGATTCATCGTTTGTTTTAGGTAATATCACTAGCTAACTGTCACTTAGGTCGAAAATCCCTTACTTGCCGTCCGTCATGTGAAGAATCATTAAACCCTGAAAATTTTCAGAATATTTTGGGTGCATTTTGCCTTGATCTCCCCTTTTCACTCAGTTTATCGGTTGAGTATCACTTGTTGCTCTCAGAACCTATTCAGCTTGAGTATCAAGCTGTATGAATTAGGTTTCATAAACCTCTTGCTGGCCGGTTTGGCTTTTTCACATTTTATTTTGTCAGTAGGTAATTTCACTTGTCTTTACGACTCAATCGTAAATATTACTGTGTCATATGCAAACGTTTTTAGCCTTTACTACTATCTTACTCTTTATGTGGTCAAATATCCCTTGCTTGCCGTCCTTCGAGTTGTAAATCCTTGATAACTGCATTCTTTCCACGCTTCGCCTACTAGGTTTTACTATAGTGTAACCATTTTTATTTATATGATATAGCTATGACGAGTACCTGTGTGTAGTATATACAGCTGATGTATCTATGTTTATGTGCATTTTTCCATAATTTATTATGTGAAAATAAAATAAGCATCAAAGATCGAATTTGGCCGCTGAACAACAAAGTTAGCGGCCGGGGCGGCCTACCATGATGAATGCGCTGAGTGCTTATTTAATAATTTATCATGTTTGCTATAAGTAAGTAGAGTAAATACAAGTGTCACGTGCTATATCACTGGCTATTTAAGACGATTTGTTTGATATAAAATTTTGACTCCTTAATTTGGCTGGGTTATCGGCGGCTGCTAACTTTGGCTGCTATCTTCACACCGGTTGTGAATCGTTGTTTGTTAAGTGATTATTTGCGAAATGTTGTTTAGCAAATGATGATAAACCTAATTCTTTATTGCGTGAACCGATTTTCACCGTTTTTACTTTATTTAAAAGCACGTCATTTAATTGTGATTTTGTAGAAATTACAGGAACAATAACCTGCTTATACGGTTAAATTACAAACTTAGTTCAGAAATTATTTTGCAATTTTTTTTCAAAAACTATTAAACCTATCAAGTTCAAAATAATTTTCCTAGAAAGTTTTTATAAAGTTCTACTTTTTCAATTTTTTTCATATTTTTAAAACTTATGGTTCAAAAGTTAGAGGGGGGGACACACATTTGTTTTAACTTCTGGAGCGATTATTTCCGAAAATATTTACATTATCAAAAAATGATTTAAGTAAACCCCTATTCATTTTTAAATACCTATCCAACAATATATCACACGTTAGGGTTGAAATGAAAAAAAAAATCACTCCCCACTTTACGTATAGGGGAGGTACCCTAATAAAAAAAAAATTCCACTTTTTATTTTACCACTTTGTCGGCGTGACTGATATACATATTAGTACCAAATTTCAGCTTTGTAGTGCTAACGGTAACTGAGATTATCCGCGGACGGACGGACGGACAGGCAGACATGGCGAAACTATAAGGGTTCCTAGTTGACTACGAAACCCTAAAATATAAAAATATCATAAGTTGAAAACTGTCACCGTTAGGATGTTGATGCTCAGCCAGAGAGACCATTGAGTTAGGATATATAGGAAAATATGGCTCGTGAAATTTTGTAACCGGCCAGTGTTACACCGTAATAAGACTGTCAAAGAAATTGCTGTACGAGTCGTTCTTACAGCACTATTGTGGGGCCTTTTTTTTTGGGCTGATTGTGTATCCCGTTCTTTATTACTTATACATATCGGTGTGCTCAGCATAAATATGCTCCACTATAAGAGGTATTAAAAAAAAAAATGTATTTATTTAATTGAAAACACGTTTACATGACATTGCAGTATAACTAATGCGCCATATTCTAATAAAATTACAATAACATTAAAAAATAACATCACAGATTACATAACAGTTGAACATCTTATATATTATAAAGAGCCGTCCGTCGCCACGCAAACAGATCACACTCTGGTACTGATGCCAAGGACGCAATTAGTTGTGTGAGAGCACGAGGAACTGGCGAGTTCTTGCGCGCCACTGGTAGCATTAAGAGGTCGCGTTGCCGGGTCCTGAGGGCCATCCTCGGGACGTCGGGAACGAACAGTTACACAAGACGACCTACCAGCTAGTCGGATTCACCTCGCAGGACTCGACATGCAGTAATCAGCAAACAGAAGTTACGCCTAACCTCCAACGAGTTGTAACCGAGCATTCCCGACAAGTATTTTGTTGGGTACAGGAATGGGTAGTACTCATACGTTTTTATAGGAACCTTAGAAAGGCTTTTTGAACCTTCTCCAGCAGCAAAGTGTACGTTGATTCGTGTGGAATCCACACATACAATTGACGAAAAGCTTGCTTCTAACCAAGGCGTTGTAAACCAGCCTAATCGCTAATAGATCAATGAAATCCCGCATGTTGCGAATTACAAAGCCTATCCAAAATGCACCCGATGAAGCCGCGGGAACAGCTAGTACGTAATAATTACTTATGCCACAAAATCCAACACGGATCATAATATTTGCAATCAGTCCGATGCGTGCAAACTAACAATGCCAAAAGATTATATTCTCTTTGAAAAAGGCCTGTAGTTATGCCCCTTTGAGTACTAATAATGAAAAAGAGAACTTCCAAACTAGGTACTTAGAATTTAAGTTTTTCTCAAAAGACAGCGCGCACAGGGAATAAAATCCATTTAAATAAATGCTTACAGATACTTACAAAGTTGGTGCATTCGTTTTAACTCACGCCGGAAGTCTTAGATTAAGTTTTAACTTTTTCCTTGGCGACAGTGCTGCTTTTTAGGGATCTTTTTTGCTACTTTTTGTGTACTAGTATTTTATAAGATTATACGAAGACGGGTGACCGATTTGGGAAATTATATTTTGTGTGGAAGGGTAAAATTTGTCCATGACAGAATATGAAGATGAAATCTGGATGAAATAGAGGAAAGAGTGTAGGTACTCGATTTCAATTATTATACGCACAGTTGTGGCAATTTGGGTAGTTTTATTAGTAGGTCCGAAATATGATGAGGCACGCTCGTTCTTTTTAGGTTCTTGGGCCACTTCAGTCACACATGAAGTTGGGAAACACATAATTCTAGGCCGAATGAATGGCATACATGCTCGGGGTGGGGCACGTATGAGATGGTCCGAAAAGGTCGGATGGCGACAGCCTGAGCCAAGTAGTTCTCATGGCCTATCATGTGGTCGCGATCGTCGGTAGTGAGGGGACGAGTAAGAAGAAGATTAGTAGTTCAGGGATGGCTTTCGGAAAACATCACAATGAAATTCCTCAAGTATTTAATGCCGCGATTTATTTATTTTTGTTAAGGTTGACAAGCAACGTAAGTTTCTATAAGGTTTTGAGACAAATGGAAGAAATGTTAAAACGGAACAGATCATGATTATCACGAATAGATCAATGGAACTTCGTTATAAAACATTGTCGTCGTTGTTGTCGTAAGACATGATCTAATATGCCATTTTAGACGATAAGCAACGAAACCCCTCTACTCAGTTTGCTATACTATGCTTATTTCTAGATCTGGACATCTGGCAGCTGTAAAGTGGTGGAGGTCAAAGAATGCAAACCACTTCAAGAAAACTAATCTCAGATTTCTGGGTTTGATGCAATATTATGAGATATTGTATAAATAGTTAGATTATATCATTGCGAAAAGTTTCGGTTGGGGGAAAGTAGCGCCAAATGACGTATAATGTAATTCATAGTTTGTCGCCTACTGTTGTTGTTTCCGTAATAATACCTACACGATGTGTTGTGTTCTAATGTAAAAAATATAGGTCCTGTTCTTTATAACTAAGATAACTTCGGCAGTTTTCCCTATATTGGTATTGCTATTTTTTAATTCAAAAATGTTGCTAGTCTGTCACTCTGACCTCCACCCATTAAAAGCTGCCAGATTCCCGGATCTAGCAATAAGGACAGTATAGCCTCTGACCAGTTGGGATTTGTTGCTCTCATTATAGTGTCATATCTGACGTGGCCAGCTCTTAGTCCATATTGCCATAGCCTGAAATGTACTGAATGTTAATTTGGACTTAGTGAAGTGGCACTGATGATCATCATAAATGTTGGGATATAGTATATTACTATTTACCTAAGTATATACTCGTAGTGTATGTATATTCCCACCTACAAGTTAACTAATTGAATATTTATTATTATTAATCGGTTCAAAACTAAATCTAACTTCACTTACTCATATTCAATTTTGTTGATTATTTTGAGTTGTCTCCCACCACCCAAAAGTTGTCTGGAAGAGATCGCTTTCTAGCAATAAGACCGCCTGTGGTCTACCACTTATTATTAATTTTAAGTTTATTTCTCCTTTTCTCTTTTTCTCATTTATTATTGGTAAAATATTAGTCTGGATATTGGGGATCAATATATGTTACTCTGCGTCCGTAGAAAACACCTTAGACAACCCTACACGTGAGCCCTGGGTGGTGCTAAAAGAGTAACAAACTTTGTAGCTGCACTGTCCCACCTGGACCTCGCAGCACTCGCTGGATTTTCTTCATCATCTGCTTTCCCACTACTACTACCACAGGGAAGAACCTGTCTATATCCAGTGACATGTAGCCATACGATAAATAAATAAATATTGGTAAACTTTGAATAATATGGTATTGTATATATTATAATTGAATACGAGTACATATATTTCTACTAAGAGTGTACGTGGCACTTTAAGGTTGATTCACGCGGTAACGTTCATAATGCCGGTTTTATTATTATAAGGCTCTAAACGTCTCTTCATTTAAAATGAAAACGCCGATTCCTCCAAAGTGAAGTTATTATAACCGCCAATCCCAAAGCCGAGCGATACTCCGTGTAAACTTGGAACGAAGCAGCAAAGTCGTTCGAAATTGAAACCTATACAGCGTGCCTTTTACCATGGGGCTTTAAATATAAGGATCGATTTTGTTTATAAAACTCAACTACAATTGAACTACAACTATTGAAAATAACTGTATTTGTAAAAAAATACATTCAAAACTTATTTGAGCAAGCAATGTAAGTACTGCAAAATCATGTTCTTGAAGTGTGACAGACTATGTCAATTGCTTCATTGAATGACGTACATTGAAAATAGTATTTTTTTTAATACCACGACGGTGGCAAACAAGGATACGGCCCGCCTGATGGTAAGCAGCTACCGTAAACTATGGACGCCTGCAACTCCAAAGGAGTCACATGCGCGTTGCCGACCCTTTACAAAAAGGAGGATTCACTGTGTAGATGGCTAAGGGAACAAGAAGGTCCCTCATCGTCAACACACTGGGTCCTCTTTGAGCTCTTTGGCAACCTTACTCACCAGCAGGAACACAACACTATGAGTAGGGTCTGATGAGTAGGGGATTTAGTTTGTATGAAAAAAATATAATCATTAAATAACGTTTATTAAAATAAGTGTAGACTTTAGTAGCTCAGTTTTATGAACAAAATCCATCCTTACATTTAAAGCCCCATGCGCCATGGTGAAAGGCACGCTGTATAAGATCCGTTCCATGTTCGAATCGGCCTGTTCAGTCAAGAATATTTTACAATTTATTAATAAGACTGTGTTCGGTTCTTGAATTTTATTCGCAAAGTTGAAGCAGAATGGGATAGCTGGTTATTGGGAGCACCTGCACTCTGTCTTGAGTTGGGTCTAAAGTGCGATGTCTTTTGTGTTGATACTTATTAATTGGTTTTCGTTATTCACAACGGTACTAATTACGAAGTAAAATTCCGAAGAACTAAAGTAGTATTTTTAATTCAAGACAGAAATCTGACAGCTCTTGCCATACAAAGTGGTTTACAATGTAAATTAAAAAATTTATTTTAGTGGAACAGAACTTTCAAACCTTCGATAATTTTGCCCGGAATATAGTCCAGTTAAGTCTAAAACAATTAATCATGTACTTTAGGCGTAACGTAGGACCCTTCTAGTTGTAACTCCCGTAGTACTTAAGGCGGCTTCGCTTCTGTAGGACATCAACATTATCGTAGTGTCGTAGACACCTCTCTCTGTCACTCATCCATATTAATACGACAGTGACAGTTGAGTTGGGTTCGCTACGGAGCGTTAACAATTGGCACGTTGGCTGCGCACCCAGGGAAATTTGCGCAGGCGCGCTTTGACTGTTTCCAGGCGACCTTGCGCATGCGTGCCGCGTCCTTGGTGCGGGCAGCGCGCATGCCGCTTCTTCGGACATTCCCAACTAGGGATGCTCCTGGTTCTGTTTTGAAATACTGTTTTAGAAAAATAAGACCCGCCGCGTTTATAATACTTTTCGGGGCACACAGGTGTAAGGTTAGAATCGGTGGTAGTTTTTCTCTCTCTCTGACGTTCATAAGTGCATTGTAATATGCCTAGAAATTGAAGAATAATAATAATAATAATAAATACTCTTTATTGCACACCTCATACAGTTACAAGCACAAATTTTACAATTAGATAAATTTAGGTAGAGGTAACAACAGGCGGTCTTATCGCTAATGAGCGATTTCTTCCAGACAACCTTTGGGTAGTGGAGACTAGAGAAAAACAATAAGCAGTAGGTGGTGCATAGAAACAAAAGAGACGAAATAGATAACACAGCACATTCATATGAATATACATACTTAAATAAATACAAAATAAACATACATATACGTACATATATACATATATAATACACACAATAAGAAACAACAGTGTCAACTTAAAAACCTAAGGAAGAGATAAATAGTATTCCTTAAGTTGCGATTTAAAGCTACCAATAGATTGCGCGCGTTTAATGTTGAGAGGGAGAGAATTCCACAAACGAACGGCCTGGAACGTAAATGAGCAATTATAAAATTTGGAAGATGAAGATGGCACTTTTAGGAGCAATTTTTGAGAGGATCTAATAGAATTAAGATAAGAGAAACGCTCTTTGAGGTAGCGGGGAGTTGCAGGGTTAAAAAGTATAGAAAAGAGTAAAGAAAGTATGTGAGAGTTACGGCGGTGACGGATAGGGAGCCATTTGAGTTGAGAACGAAAACTAGAAACATGGTCGAATTTGCGTAATCCGAAAATGAACCGAATGCAGGCATTTTGAATACGCTCAAGCTTATTAAGTTGCTTCTCGGTTAGGTCTAAATAGGAGATATCTGCATAATCAAGAATGGGGAGAAGTAACGACTGAGCAAGCGCAATTTTAGTAGCATTTGGCAGGAAATTCCGGAGCCGTCTGAGAGACCCTATGGCAGCAAACATCTTCCTGCTCACTTCACTCACCTGAGGCACCCATGATAGACAACGATCCATGATTACGCCAAGATTTTTCACTTGGTTGGAAAAAGGAATTTGGATACCATCGAAGACTATCGGAGGGAGCCTGAGAAAGTCAATTTTGGAGATTTGTTTAGCGCTACCCATCACAATTACCTGTGACTTTAGGGGGTTTACTTTTAAACCGTAATTTTGACTCCAATTTGATATGCGGAGCAGATCAAGATTCGTGGCTTCTATAACTGAATTGAGATCGCTATGCATACCCTGCGAATATATTTGAAGGTCGTCGGCATAGAGGTGATACGAAGAGGAGAGATCAAGAGTTATGGAATTAATGAAGATAGAAAATAAAAGAGGAGACAGCACACCACCCTGTGGAACACCAGCTGATGTGCTGCGCCAGGAAGAACACGAAGAATCTAGTTTAATTCTTTGCCGACGACCAACCAAATAGCTGCGGAACCAGTCAATCGCTGCAGCCGATATGTTAAGAGACTGTAAGAACGCGAGCAAAATGTCAAAATCGACCGTGTTAAAGGCATTACTGAAATCTAGAAGTGCAAGAACTGTAAGCTTCTGGTCATTCATACCCAAACGGATGTCATCGGTAACCTTGACAAGAGCCGAGGTAGTACTATGGCCCGGACGAAAACCAGATTGAAATGGGATTAGGAGGTCATTTCTATTCAGGAAGGAAGTTAGTTGCTGATGCACTAGCCGTTCGAGGACTTTGGATAGGAAAGGAAGAATGGAGATGGGGCGATAGTCAGAGAAGGAACTGGGGTTGGATTTTTTGGGTAAAGGAATAATATTGGCATCCTTCCACAGACTGGGAAAAGTACTTGATGAGATGGAAAAATTCAGAATACCGGTGATAATAGGAACAAACAAATCAAGGAGAGGGAGTATCATATTTCGGCTAACACAGTCAACACCAACGGCGTTAGAAGTGATATTCAATATACCCTTCCTAACATCACTCTCACAGAAATGGCTAAAATAGAAAGAAGAGAAATCTAAGGCAGGAAGTGATGAAAGATGATGAAGTGAGTTAGATTTCTTAGGACCACTGAAACAGGTGGACGATGAAAAATGCTGGTTAAGCTGGTCAACGCTAATATTGTTTAAATTGGTTGCCTGTTGAGATTTGCCAACTCCGAGACCTTTCAAAAATTTCCACACTTTGGCTGGATTTCCATCTTCAACAGAACTGTGAATATGACGCCTCTGAGCATCTCGACATATAGTGCTACAGCGATTGCGCAGGGTATGATATTTAAGTTTATTTTTCTCAGAGTTGTTAGCCTTATACTTAGATTTAGATTGATTCTTCCTCTCTATAAGGGCTTTAATATCCTCAGTGAGCCAAGGAGCAGGGAGATGCTTGACTTTTATTGCACGAACAGGAGCATGAGCGTCATAAAGTTGTATGAGGAGCGAATTAAAGAGAGAAACTTGATCGTCTACCGAACCCGCTCGAGCGATACTGCTCCAATCGATTGTTAAAGCGTCATCTCGAAGCTTTTCCACATTTAATCCACTAAAATTGCGCTGCAAAAGAATTTTTGATTTAGATTTGGGAGGACGAATTTTGTAAGAGAGATAGAGCAGATCATGATATGAGAAGGCATCCGCGGAGTATTGTCCAAATTTAGACACATGTGAAGTCGAAGAAACTAAAGTTAAATCAAGAAGAGAAGGCGAGCAATTTGGAAAATAGTGTGTGGCGTCTGAAGGGAGAATAGTTAGATTGCATGCATCTACCAGGGATTTAAGGCGCCGGGATCGACTGTCATCCTTCAGAAGACACGTATTTAGATCTCCCATAAGAATGTGATGATTATAAGAAGGCATAAGGTCCTCGAGAAGTTTCTCAAGAGAATCAAAGTAATTAACGTGAAGGGAGGGGGAATAAAAAACGCCAAGTAAAAGTTTGGAATGAGAGAGGGAAACGTCGAGAAACATATACTCTGCGGCATCAGAAGTAGAAGAGCTGGCAGATACATTAACAATTGAGTAGGGGATGTAAGAACGAAGGTAAATCGCAACTCCACTGCCACCTCTTCCAAGGCGGTCGTGCCGAATTAAATTGAAACCAGGTAAAGAGTAAGACGTTGAAGGCAAAGCTGGTCTGAGCCACGATTCGGAAATTAAAATAGCATGAATGTTCTTAATGTCAAAAGAGAGTAACATATCGCTGTAATGTGCAGGAATACTTTGCGCATTTAAATGCACAACGTTAAAATTTTTAGGTACATCATTAAACTGAGATTCCAGAATGTCGTGAAGCGAAGGAGGCAAACTATGGAAACTGTCTTCACTTACACTATCTAAGGAGGAAAAAGATAAATACTGATCACTGTTATCACTGAAAGGCATCTGAAAAATATATATAAAGTTAAAAATATAATAAGTATGTTTGCGCTCGCAACACTGAAGTGCCCTGTGCCAACCGCAGGGATACTAGACGACCAATGAGGGCTCGCGACGCCAGCGCCGAAGTTTAACGCATACACCACGTCGCCCAGGAAGCGCCGCGGGCACTCTCTCTTGCCTCTAATCCGCCAACGAAACCGCGCGTGTCCTAGACTACATATATATATATTTGTACTTGCATATTTAAGTAAAGAATGGTAAATGTTTGAATTATAGTTTTTATTCTAACAAACATCCCAAACATAATTGGCGACCGTGACAGGACACGCGCGGCATAGGCATTTTATTATATTTTTTAGTGCCGAAGCCGAGAGGTCGGCCATTTTGGAGCGTGGGCTTGGAGCAGACGCCGCCGCAAGACCCGAGCCGAGCAGGTCAACTTTGCCTGCCTTCGCCGCAAGCCCAGATCAACGTGCCCGAAGAGGAGGAGCGAAGAGGGACGGCTGCGGCGAGTAGGCGCGCAAGATACGAGGCGCCAAGACTGCAGAGCAGGGCATCGACGGCCGGTAGCGAGGCGGCAGCGCGTGGCAGCTAGCCAAACGAGGAGAGTACCGTGAGAAAGTGCCGCCCCTATTTCTTACCCGCATTCCAATATACTTACCACACTCCTTATACCTAATCTTACCCACATTCCTTAATCTTACCCTTCTAATTTAGTAGCTACCCAATTTGCAATTCCCTTTAAATTCTTATTACAAAAACCCCGTCGAACTTAAATAACCTTTTTATTGCATTGAACTTACGTAACGTACCTAACTTGACAATTTACTTTAAACTTAAACGAATCCCATTCTAACTTAACTTTAATCTGAGTGCCTACTGTGTGCTATTGCTTCATTTTGTTTTACTTTCAGCCAGTGTCTTCAAAGTGAGATGAGTGCGTGACCTTTGACCTTAGTGTGACCTAACCTTACCACGTGTTTGTTACTTACTTATTTTCGTTTCAACGCATTTCAACGTCAACTAAGGCTTTTAGCTAAGCGGTGCAGTGTTCATTTTGTTCTTTTTTTAATTTAAAAACTTAATATTTCAAACCTTTGTGAAGCTGCACGTGCCTTGTTATTTCGTGACGAAACCATTTTTGATTTTCTGACCACGCATTCACGCTTAATTCATTTGCATTCAAGGTTTCAGTTAAATATTTCATTTGTATTTAAAATTAAATTGCACCTTTTTTCGGTTCACTTTCGCTGACCTAAACGTCTCTTTATCTTTTAACTTCTCACCCGCTGGCATCTTGGTTTGTGTTCGCATATGCACACTTTTCGCTTGCGCAATTTCAGTGGAAAACCTGCCGATTCGTGCACCACGTGTCACGTCTACGCCTGCGAGCACGTGCTGGGCTGCTGCGTGGTGAAGCCGCAAGCTGCGCACCGAGCCTACACTGCGTAGCTGTTGAAGTTTACAAGGGGCGTGAGCTGTTTTGCCAATTTTATTTACTTACGTGGATAACTCTTTACTTCTTATTAAAATTAATACGATTCTATTTGCTTGACTTCTCTGCTCAATTAAACACAACTCAGCATGTCTGAAGAGACGAAACGAGAAGCTCTTCTAGCGGAGCTGCGTATTAAACGTGGCTCAATAAAAGGACAAGTCTCTAAATTCCGTGGTTATTTAAATACAATCGCAGATGATGAAGTGCTGACCGGTGTTAAATTTAATGAGCTGACTTTAAGATTGAATAAAGTTATTGAGTTATCCACGCGCCTTGACGAGCTGCAAACTTCAATAGAAGTAGCTAATGCTGACAATTTTCACAACGAGCTTAACGAAAGGGATTCTAATGAGAGCCACATTAATAAAGCTATAGCTACTGCTCAAACTATACTTGAGCGCTCACAGGTTCAAAAGGCATCAACGGAAGACTCTGTCAAAACCTGCTCATCAGGCGGCTGTCATTCGGAGCACCTCGGCTTCAAGCTTCCTCAAATTAAAATCTCTAAATTTGATGGATCTTACTATAAATGGATGGAATTTAAGGATCTTTATGAATCTTTAATTCATAACAATGAGCATATCAAGCCAATACATAAGTTCCATTATTTAAGCTCATACCTTGAAGGCGAGGCGGCCCGAGTGATAGCAAATTTAGAAGTGTCCGCTGTCAATTATGCTGAAGCCTGGAAGCTGCTGTGTGACAGGTTCAGTAACAAAAGGCAACTAATCACTAACCATTTAAATGCTTTGTTTAATATGGATTCCTTACAGCGAGAGTCTGATAAGGCTCTAAGATTTTTAGGTGATCATGTAACTAAAAATCTTCGGGCGCTGAAAACATTAGGGCAGCCAACGGAGCACTGGGATACCATCTTAGTTCATCTATTAGCAGCAAAGTTAGACTCTAATACTAATGCAAAGTGGGAAGAACATAGAAACACTCTTAAAGAGTGGCCGACGCTTGAAGATTTTAGGGAATTTCTAACAAACCGTGCAGATATCTTAGAAAATCTGTATCAATCTAAAAGAGATAGGCAAACTAACCACAAGCCAGAGCCTGTGGCTAATAAAACTCCATTTAAACATGATAAAAACATAAAAACCTTCATAATTTCAGAAAAACAAGGTGACAAGGGTCGGCCGTGCTTCGTGTGCCAGTCCGATCATCGAGTATACGACTGCCCTACCTTCAGAAAAATGTCAGTCGACGAGCGCTGGTCGCGGGCTTCTAGTCTAAAGCTGTGCCACGTCTGCCTCCGTCCGGACCACGAGACTCGTCAGTGCAAGCTCAACGGCTGTCGTGTATGTAAGAGACGTCACAATACATATTTACACAATACACAACTAACAAATAAGCTATCTAGCGAGTCAGCCCAGGATCACAGCGTCCAACCTAACGATAGTGATAAGGATGCAGTAGCCTCCTCATCGACTATGCTAACTTCTGACAGTGCCGAGGTGCAAGGCACCTTTACTGCTAATACTGTACTCGCTAGCAGTGAAGCATTGTTATCGACAGCGCTAATTGAAATAATTAATCCTCACAATAATAAGAAAGAAACTGTCAAATGTCTTGTAGATAACTGCTCACAATCTAACTATCTTACTGAATCATTAAGGCAGCGTTTGTAACTTGATATTCAGCCTCTAACTGCCTCAAGTGTTACAGGAATAGGAAATACGCCTCTGACCTACAAACCTGTACGTTGTGCAGCTCAAATCAAATCTAGACTAAGCGACTTTAATGCCAATCTCGACTTTCTAGTACTAAATGAAATAACTGATCGCTTTCCAAAGAAATATGTTGACATAAGTCACCTTAACTTACCCGCGTCTACCAGCCTTGCTGACCCAACTTTTAATGTCCCATCACAAATCGATGTTCTTTTGGGAGTCTCCACTTTTTGGGAAATTATAACTGGGATTGCAAACAAACTGCCAAGCAGCAAGTGCACTTACCTTATCCCCTCTAAACTTGGTTGGCTTGTAGCGGGCCCAGTACAAGGAGCCTCCACTCATGTAAATTCAGTAACAACTCGCAGCTATTTTTGTTTGTCTGATCTGTCTGCCCAGATGACTAAGTTTTGGGAGACAGAAGAGCTGCCGTCTGAAGCGGATTTCATATCCGGAAGTGAGCTGGAGTGTCTCCCTATAGAACAACACTTTGTTGAAAATACTTATCGCCAATCTGACGGCAGGTTTGTAGTTCGAATGCCTCTAAAGGACTCTCCAGACTGCCTAGGCAACACATTTAACATAGCTAAAAAACGCCTACTTAACTTAGAAAAACGTTTCAGCAAACAACCTGACCTTAAAACAATGTATGTTGATTTTATAAACGAATATGAGCGTTTAGGTCATCTATCGGAGTCTAAGCAATGCTACATGGCCAACCACCTTCCTCATCATCCTGTGATGAAGGAGAGTGAGTCTACTCGTCTGAGAACGGTGTTTAACGCTAGCTGTCCAACCTCGTCTGGTTATTCAATAAATGATATCCAGATGGTAGGTCCAAACATACAAAACTCGCTGTTTGACATATTGCTTAGATTCCGCCAGTATAGGTATGTGCTCTCTGGTGACATAGAAAAACAGTATAGGCAAATTTTAATGAATGAAGCAGACAGAAATTTACAAGTCATTTTGTGGCGCGAAGATGAGCACCTGCCTATACGCTCGCTTACCTTGAACACTGTTACTTATGGCTTCGCCTCGGCAAGCTGGCTAGCGGCTCGCTGCTTGTGGCAGTTGGGAGCTGAGAGCAGGGACCCGCTGGTTACAAATATTATACAGAACAACTTTTATTGTGACGATTTACTAGTGGGCGCTGACTCTGAAACTGAGCTGCTACGCATACAATCTGGCGTCTCACAGGCTTTAGCTGCTGGTTGTTTTAACTTACGTAAATACCGCTCAAATTCAAATGCGTTATTACAGTCTGATCTTATTAATCAAGATGATCATTTAGCTTTGAGTCAATCTTGTCAAACACTTGGACTGGGCTGGCAACCCAGCCAAGATATGTTAAATTTCTCAATTAAAACTGACGACTCTGATGAAAAGGTTACTAAAAGAACGATTTTGTCTAAAACGTTCCAAGTTTTTGATCCTTTAGGCCTATTAAGTCTATGCACCGTTAAGCCTAAAATACTACTTCAGACTTTGTGGAAGGAAGGCAAATCATGGGACGAAACTGTTTCTCCTGAAATACAGCGAATATGGTCGCGGTTTATTAAAAACTTACATCACATTAAAAGTCTAAACATACCTAGGTACGTTTTATGTGAGTCTCCTTCCACAATTGAATTACACTGCTTTTCTGACGCAGCAGAGACTGCGTACGCAGCTTGTGTTTATGTAAAAACCATTTCAGGCTCAGGCGAGCAACAAGTACACTTACTGTGTGCGAGAGACAGAGTAGCTCCTATACGGCGAACCACAATTCCACGATTAGAGTTGGCAGGATGCTTATTAGCAGCCCAGACGTATGCCGCAGTGGTAAGGGCCTGGAGACGCCCTGTCTCTCGCACTATATTTTGGACAGACTCTAGCTGCTGTCTAGCATGGCTAAAAACAGATATTTCTAAGCTCAAGACGTTCGTGGCAAACAGAGTTGCTGCCATAGCTAAACTTGCTCCGGGAGCTGTCTGGAGACATGTGCCTACAAAACAAAATCCAAGCGACCTCGCTACACGTGGCGTCGATCCACAACATGTCTCTGGTGTAGCTCTGTGGTGGCATGGCCCTGAGTTTTTACTGAAACCTGAATCTGAATGGCCAGAATTGAACTCTGAGGCACCGGACGTCTTGCCTGAAATTAAGGTAACGTCTATGCTTACAAGCCTAGACCCTGAACCGCCTGTTATAGATTTTAGTAGATTTTCAAAATATAACAGGTTACTACGTGCTATGGCTTATGTTCGTCGCTTCATAAACAACTGTAAAACTAGGCTGCCTAAATTAACTGGTTCATTATCTGAACAGGAACTTAAAGACTCTTTGCACACATTAGTTAAGATTGCACAACAGCAATCATTTACGTCTGAGCTTGAAGCGATGAGCAAAGGCCACAAGTTGAGCCCTAAGTCGCATATTGCTACACTTACTCCTTTCATAGACTCTCAAGGTACTTTGAGAGTCGGGGGGAGACTGGATGCTTCTGATTGTAGTTATGAAAAGAAGCATCCCATGTTATTACGTGCTAAACACCCACTAACCAAACTCATTTTTACACATGAACACAGACGTCTCTTACATGCAGGACCACTGTTGCTGTTATGTTCGGTACGAGATACGATATGGCCGGTCGGGGGCAGGAACCTTGCGAGAAGCACGGCCCACAATTGTGTCACTTGTAGGCGCACCGCCGGTCACACTTTAAAAAATATTATGGGCAACCTGCCCGAACAACGCATAAAGGCTGATTTTCCATTCACGTCAACAGCTGTAGACCTAGCCGGTCCTTATTTAATAACAGATCGCCGAGGACGTGGATGCAAGATCACCAAATGCTATATGTGTCTATTTATATGTCTAAGATATAAATGTGTTCATTTAGAAGCTGTGAGCGACTTGTCTAAAGATGCATTTGTACTTGCACTTCGCAGATTTATCGCCCGGCGCGGTAAGCCTGCGGAGTTGTTCTGTGATAATGGTAGAAATCTAGTAGCTGCAGCTAAAGAGATAAATGACTTTTTTAAATTATATGAGAATGATATATCTGATTTTGCAGCTGGTCAAGGTATAAAACTTAAATTTGCGCCAGCTTATGCTCCTAACTTCAACGGCTATGCAGAGGCCGGTATTAAAAGCGCAAAATTTCATCTCAAACGAATCTTAGGCACTACCCATCTCACCTTTGAGGAACTGGCATCTCTGTTTTGTTCTGTGGAATCTATTTTGAACAGTAGACCTCTCTGTCAGCTCTCCTCCTCCCCTAATGACTTTTACCCCCTTACTCCCGGGCACTTTCTCATTTTTAGGCCGCTGACGTCGCTACCGGCTCCGCCACTTCAAGATCGGAACCCGAACCGCCTGGATCGCTACCTGAGACTCGAACAGCTGCGCCAACACTTCTGGAAGCGCTGGTCGTCGGAGTTCGTGTCCCTACTACAGCAACGATTCAAGTGGCGCGAGAGACAACGTGACCTACAGCTGGGAGAACTCGTACTCATTAAGGAGGAAGGCCTGCCGCCGATGCTTTGGCGCATGGGCAGAGTTGTCAAACTGTACTACGGGAAAGATGGCGTGCCACGAGTTGCAGACATAAATACCGCTAGAGGGCTAGTCAAGCGAGCACTCAACCGAATATGCCCGCTGCCTACGCAGGAAAAGGAAGCCTGAAAGATATTCTTTCAGCGGCCCGGAGTATGTTTGCGCTCGCAACACTGAAGTGCCCTGTGCCAACCGCAGGGATACTAGACGACCAATGAGGGCTCGCGACGCCAGCGCCGAAGTTTAACGCATACACCACGTCGCCCAGGAAGCGCCGCGGGCACTCTCTCTTGCCTCTAATCCGCCAACGAAACCGCGCGTGTCCTAGACTACATATATATATATTTGTACTTGCATATTTAAGTAAAGAATGGTAAATGTTTGAATTATAGTTTTTATTCTAACAAACATCCCAAACAAGTATATAATAAGTGTATACTAATATTCAATAAATATAAAAATATATACAGTAAAAACTAAACAAAAACTCCACAATCTACCCGCCAGCAGCAAATAAATAATATATCTACTAACCCTAAACTAATTTAAGGTACCTTAGCTACCCGCCAGCATATCTGGATGGATCAAAATTAAAAACAAAACAACAAATAATTAACATTCAGAGCAGAAACGGAACGCAATAATTTACAAGTGGCAACACTGGGCTGTTCATGTCAAAGCGCCTGTCATGTCAAGTTAATGTATAAAATATCTCTAATATTTTTTATAGCGAGGGCCGGCATGGAATTTACCTATAGGAAACGAGTAGGTACTGGAAACACGCCCTATTCCCAACTTCATCCTAAGAATGATTACGGACAAACATTCGATAATAGGGATGATGACACGTGTTGAATTATGCAATAAAATGTAGTTGATAGGATGCAAAGTGATCAAAATATCCAAATGAAGTAAAATGGGAAAAGTACGCGGTCCTGGGGGAAAAGTACGCGGTCCTGGCCAATTACTTATTTGTTCCGCTGGCTGTGGAAACCACCGGTTGTTGGTGTGCCGAGGCAAGGGTTTTTTTTAAGGGAAGTCGGGAGGCGTATGCGAGAGAGGGGTCTGGACCCTCGCTCCGGGTCTTTCCTGGTGCAAAGGTTGTCTATCGCCGTTCAACGTGGTAACGCAGCGAGCGTGATGGGCACCTTTGCATCTGGAGGGTCACGGGGTGGGTGTCTGGCAGATATATTTGATTAATGGTGGACAAACATTCGATAATAGGGATGATGACACATGTTGAATTATGCAATAAAATGTAGTTGATAGGATGCAAAGTGATCAAAATATCCAAATGAAGTAAAATGGGAAAAGTACGCGGTCCTGGCCAATTACTTATTTGTTTCGCTGGCTGTGGAAACCACCGGTTGTTGGTGTGCCGAGGCAAGGGTTTTTTTAAGGGAAGTCGGGAGGCGTATGCGAAAGAGGGGTCTGGACCCTCGCTCCGGGTCTTTCCTGGTGCAAAGGTTGTCTATCGCCGTTCAACGTGGTAACGCAGCGAGCGTGATGGGCACCTTTGCATCTGGAGGGTCACGGGGTGGGTGTCTGGGAGATATATTTGATTAATGGTGTATTAGGCTTAGGTGTAGTTTTCAGTGCTCGTTTAAATTTTCTTGTGTGTAGTTTTACATATTGTATAAAATACGCGAGTGTCGTGGAACACTCTGTTGGAACGAAGTTATGTTATTTAATTTTATTTCATTTTTGACTTTTTCGTAAATTTTGTGGTTTTAATTTTTTTTTGTATTTTTATGAAATTTTTGAAATTTTAAAAATTTTTGAAACTGGAAATTTTTGAAATTTTTGAAACTTGACATTTTTGAAATTTATGAAATTTTTGAAATTTAGAAATTTTGGCATTTTTGACATTTTTTACTTTTAGGTTCTCGACTTTTTTCACTTTTATCACTTTGTCACTTCTCACTTTCACTACAATTCACTTCACTTCACTTTATTCTATTTGATATATTTTTTATTCCATTCCATTTTACATGTTTCTCAATCGTATGGGTGTCGCGTTTTCGTGACGTGACGGTTTTTCGTGACGGTCACGTGACTTTTTTTCACCTAGCCCCCCATCCGCGAACCGTCCAATAAGGAACTTCGTTCCAAAACTACCACCGGTTCTAACCCTACACCTCTGGCCCAAGAAGTATTATGACCGAAAAGATACTCGACGGGACTTATTTTTTTCAAAACAGTAATACATTAGATCTTAAATATACAAAATAATGCGTAGTTCTTCAAGAAGACATCATCAAAACAGCTTGAGAGACAGATAATGTACCTATTGTTTAATTATAAAGAAAAATAAATCCTAATCTGACTGCTTCACAAAACGTTTCATATGTTTTCCTACCTAAACGGTGTCCTATAAATGTTGTAGTAGTTTTTTGGTTTGGGCCATGCATCTTTGTCCGTCATATATAATACTCGAACCTGCAATAACCCTTTGACATTCATGACATTTTCAAATATTTCTTAAGAGCGGGTAAAGGTAAATTTAAAGCATCGACGGGTAACATGTTATAAATATGAACACCTTGACCAAAAAATTACAAATTATTTAAATACCAAATTTCATCTAAATACAGACAGCGGTTATTGGTTGTTTCTTCCCCATGTACTCTTTCACCCCTTTTGTATCCGTTTAAAGGATAATTTCCGAGATAAAACTATTTTATTTCCTTTTTAGGGTTCCGTAGTCAACTAGGAACCCTTATAGTTTCGCCATGTCTGCCCGTCCGTCCGTCCGTCCGTCCGCGGATAATCTCAGTGACCGTTAGCACTAGAAAGCTGAAATTTGGTACTAATATGTATATCAATCACGCCGACAAAGTGGTAAAATAAAAAGTGGATTTTTTTTATTTATTAGGGTACCTCCCCTGTACGTAAAGTGGGGAGTGATTTTTTTTTTCATTTCAACCCTAACGTGTGATATATTGTTGGATAGGTATTTAAAAATGAATAGGGGTTTGCTAAAATCATTTTTCGATAATGTAAATATTTTCGGAAATAATCGCTCCAGAAGTAAAAAAATATGCGTCCCCCCCCCTCTAACTTTTGAACCATAAGTTTTAAAAATATGAAAAAAAATCTCAAAAGTAGAACTTTATAAAAACTTTCTAGGAAAATTATTTGAACTTGATAGGATGAATAGTTTTTAACAAAAAATTACAAAATAATTTCTGAACTAAGTTTGTAATTTAACCGTATAAGCAGGTGTTTATTGTACCTGTAATTTCTACAAAATTACAATGAAATGACGTGCTTTCAAATAAAGTAAAAACGGTGAAAATCGGTTCACGCAATAAAGAATTATTCCATAAAAATCATCTTCCATACTTTAAGCTCGCGCGCAATAGTTTACTTAATTTGCCGATAGATGTCGCTGTACGTGGAACTCTCATATCATATCCTACATGGCGGTGTTATTAACTCTTAAGTGGGGACGCTTACTGTGACGGACGGAAAACTACGGAACCCTACACTGAGCGTGGCCCGACACGCTCTTGGCCGGTTTTTTAATTAATTATCTCCATACCAAATTTTATCTAAATCGATTCTGCGGTTAATAATTCCCCATACAAATTTCCAACTCTCTTTTCACCCCCTTAGGGTTGATTTTCGGAGTGAAAACTATCATTTGTCCTTTCTTGAGACCCATACTATACCAAATTTCATCTTTATCAGTTCAGCGGTAAAAAAATCGTCATACCAACTTCCAACCCCCTTTTCGGGGTGAAAGGGTTTATTTTCGGGATGAAAACTATTTTGTCGTTTCTCGGGACTCAAATTATCTGCATACTAATTTCTATTAAAAAATCTCCATACAAACTTTCAACCCCCTTTTCACCCCCTCCAGGGTTGATTTTCGGGATGAAAACTATTCTTTGTCCTTTCCCGGGACTCAAACTATCTCTACACAAAATTTCATCAAAATCCGTTCAGCCGTTTTCACGTGATAGATGTATAGATAGATAGTTTTTATTGAAAGTACCTTTCAGGCTTCACTTCCATTATTTTTTTGGACCTACGGTTCTAGAGTAAGGTGGGGGGGGGGGGGGGGGGGTTCAAGATGAAACTATCCTTTGTCCTTTCTCGAGACCCATACTATCTCTATACCAATTTTCATCTAAATCTGTTCAGCTAAAAAAATCCTCATACCAACTTCCAACCCCCTTTTCACCCCCACAAGGGTTTGAAAACTATCTTATGACGTTTCTCGAGACTCAAATTATCTCCATACTCATTTCTATCTAAATCGTTTCAGCGGTTAAAAATTCTCCATACAAACTTTCAACCCCATTTTCACCCCCACCAGGGTTGATTTTCGGGATTAAAACTTATCCTTTCCCGGGACTGGTTGTACGTTGTTTTATAGACTACATTTTCGCAGAATATTGGTTCATAGAAAATGTTTCTCATATTTTCATTTCATTGAGTGATCATTTGTCAGAGCTCTTACATTGTAGAATCTGGTTTTGTATATTTTTTATTGTTCAGATAAGTAGTTTTTCGAATTTCAGTTCATTACGTTTTCAATCAAATATTATTAATCCGTATAGTATTTAGTTTGTATAACAATTGTTTTAAAGCCTGCATATTCATAGAATGATGTTTCTGATTTTATCAATCTTAATATTTTCGTTTCATAGAAGACTCAGTTTCTCAATACTTATTGTAATATACATTAAATCCTATATGTTTTTATTCAAAGAGAATTAAACTGTAGAATTTTCATATCAATTAAGCTGATTATTAAACTTAAATAAAAAAAAACTGTATTTTATTAATGTATTAATGTGTTTTGTTTGTGTGTTTATCACAGATATTTGTTCCTGAGTTATGGATGATTTCTATGTATTTAAGTACTTACCTATGTCTATTTATTATATATGTCGTCGTCTAGTATCCACAACACAAGCCTTATTGAGCTTACCGTGGGACTAGGTCGATTTGTGTAAGATTGTCCCATAATATTTATTTATTTATTTATTTCATTTAATATATTTCATTTAGCAATATGTTTAATTTTACTATTCTAATTGTACTATTCTAACAGTTTGTTTCTGTGGAGGCCGCAGTTCTAACCTAACCTAACCAACTTTTCTGGTAACAGTTTGTTTCTGTAGGGGTCGCAGTTCTAATCTAACCTAACCAACTTTTCTCGCAACCGTTTGTTCCTGTAGGGGTTGCAGTTCTAACCTAAACTAACCAACTTTTCTGGCAACAGTTTGTTTCTGTGGGGGTCACAGTTCTAACCTAACCTAACCAACTTTTCTGGCAACAATTTATTTCTGTGAGGGTCGCAGTTCTAACCTAACCTAATCAACTTTTCTGGCAACCGTTTGTTTCTGTAGGGGTCGCAGTTCTAACCTAACCTAACCAACTTTTCTGGCAACCGTTTGTTTCTGTAGGTGTCACAGTTCTAACCTAACCTAACCAACTTTTCTGGCAACAGTTTGTCTCTGTAGAGGTCGCAGTTCTAACCTAACCTAACCAACTTTTCTGGCTACAGTTTGTTTCTGTGGGGGTCGCAGTTCTAACCTAACCTAACCAACTTTTCTGGCAACAGTTTGTTTCTGTAGGGGTCGCAGTTCTAACCTAACCTAACCAACTTTTCTGGCTACAGTTTGTTTCTGTGGGGGTCGCAGTTCTAACCTAACCTAACCAATTTTTCTGGCAACAATTTATTTCTGGGGGGTCGCAGTTCTAACCTAACCTAACCAACTTTACGGCAACCGTTTGTTTCTGGAATTTTGTTGTGTGTGTAACAGATCTAATATCATATTCTTTGCAATAATCCCCTATAACAGAGAAACTAAAGGAAAGCAGGCTTAGATGGTACGACCACATAATGAGACGCGATGATAATTTCTGTGTGAAGACCGTCCTAAATATCCCAACAAAATCTCTGGGAAGAGGAAGACCCCTGAAACATGGTGGTCCACTATCAAAAGGGAATTAAAAGCGCAGAATTTAACCCCCACGACAACCCAGGATTGAGCATCCTGGCGCCGCCGTACAAGGAGGCCCGACCCCAGATAGAACTGGGACTAAGGGAAGGAAGAAGAAGAAGATATTCTTTGCAATAAGTTTCTTTGCAATTAATGTAAATTGAAGTGCATAAATACTAAAATAATAATATTGGAAAAGAAAATACTGGAACCAAATATTATATAAAACAGTAACTATGAAACAACAATCTATGAAATCTGTGTCTACGAAAGAAAAATACATGAAATATGATTCTAGTTAGTGTTTGATAAGTTTGTAAATTAAAAAAGTTTGATAGCAATATACATGGAACTGAATGTCTGTGAAATATGTTTTAAACAATTGAATAGTCTATGAAACAATAATATTGGAACAGAAAGTACAGGAACCAAATAATCTATGAAATAATTTCTGAGAAACGAAATTCTATGAAATTTCTGTCTATGAAAGAGGGTGACACCCCCGGGACTATCTCTATACAAAATTTCATCGAAATCCGTTCAGCCGTTTTCACGTGATGCACGGTGAAATAAACAGACAAACAGATAAACAGACAAACAGATAAACAGACAAAAATTCTAAAAATTGTTGGAACGTGTTCTGTTATCGATTCTAAGCATCCCCAGCCAACTTTTTTTCGATTATCTTCCATGTACAGACTTTCGACCCTCTTCAGCTTTATTATATGTATAGATATAGATAGATAGACATTTGATCCTCACAACAAAACGAATTGATTGATACTATACGAGTATATGAAAAAAAAAGAAATTCCACTATTGCATATGCTACCTTTGGTACTTATAGCGTGTAATAAAAGTTGTAGAAAACATCAATAAATTAAGTATATTTATCTTGCTGTGAACCACTTATTTTAATGAAATGTATCTAAAGAGGCTTAGCACTGAATAAATAGTCATATTTTAAGATATTTTGTTATCCAAACTAAATTCATCACATTTTTGTCTGACTCATATGTAAATATAGGAATTTTGATGATTACAATAAGTAGGTATAACTACTACGAGTAGGTAAAGTTACCTTTATGGCCAGATATTGTTCATCGGGTGCTTGGTTTAAAAATGTTTGAACATTTTCACTGGTAAATATTCTAGATTTCTTTGCAGAGTATCCATCCGATCGCCGTTTTAGCCATGCAAGTAAGTTATTGTAGTTTTTTATGTCTATATTGTGTTTAAGACTTATTGTTGCTTTAATCATAGAGTACAGTGACCACAATGTTGAACATTTCTTTGTTTTTCCCAGTTCTTGAAAATATGCTAAGAATATATTTTCAGAGATATTGTGTGCGTTTTTATTTATTTTCCAGCTTATGAAGTTGTCATATGCAGTCATGTACCTACCTCTCTTTTGATTTCGGCGGGAGCAAGTTGTTCATGGCTAATTTCGACTGCGCTCTTAATTCAGGCCATGTACAGTCAACAAACATTTCGTCATCACTATGTTCTTCCATTGAACTCATATTTAGAATCTTCGATCCAACTTACAAAATCACAACTAACAATGAAATCGAAATACTCGTAAGAAATTAATTTTCCAATTTCCCACCGAAAACAGTAAAGATTGTTAAGCCCGTGCTACACGATTACCAATTTACTGACAATTTCGACCGGGGCTGCGTTGCATAAATTTATAATACAGCTTTATGCATCAATTTCTAACAAATTTGGTTAAAAAGAGAGGCTTACAGCAAACTTGTATTTTTATACGAAGTGACCAAGGCTAACCATGATTGGTGGTAGGTACGTTACGGGTGAATAGCGAAATAAATTGGTAACGTCTGTAACGGGCTTTATTGTTAAAAAACGACCATGAAGTAAAAATTAAAAAGCTAAAATCAGCTGTTCGTTAAACCTGCCGCCATCTTTGACGCTGTCTGAATGAGGTTGGACGTTGAAACAAAAAAAAAGTTACTTTGCAGGCCTAGGCCTGAAAAGTTGTATGAAATCCCATTTCAGGCCGCCTCGAGATGCTGCGCCCGAAAAAGGATACTTCCGAGTCTATTATAAGGAACGTAAAGAGAATATTTCATTGCATGTTTGAGAAAAGGATCTTTATAATTCAATCGCACTTCTCGCAACTATAGGGCAATGGAAACAGGTCACTACGTGTTGGGGATTTCATACAAGGTTACCCGTTTTAGTGGCCTCTTAGTGTATCTAGCTGTCAAACTTACGTAATGCGCGTAGGACGATTTAGCACAGGTCCGTCGTCTGTGAGCTCTCGTTCCATACTGAGCCAGAGGCGACGGCGCGATGTGTTTTGTCAAGTTTTGAACCGATTTAGAGTCATCTTCAAAAAATTACACTTAATTTAAATTTTGCGTTACAGTAATGATTTTTACTTTCGTGGTAGATCTATAGCTGAACTTTGATATGTTTATATTTTTAGGGCAGAATATTTATAGGACTTCCGTGAAAAAAATTAAATGTAAACCCGTTTTCATCAAAAAATTTGCAATATTCAGTATATTCGGTATTTTGTCTATTATCCAAGATGAATCTTCAATTTTTCTTACCATGGCCGTCTTGAACATGATATACTGATTTGAATTGTATTCAAATTTCGTAAGAAAGGTTCCCTTTATTTGAGTAATCTGAAAAAAAAACCAGACGTCTAACTGCAAACTCTGAAGAGGCCTGCCAAGAGAAGCCGTTTGTCAGGTTTTTTTCTCAAAAATGTATTAAATGAATTTTTTTCCTATGGCCGTCTAGATAAAAGAACGGACTATTATATGCATTAAAAGTTAATTTAAAAACACGAAGCATTTTCGCTATAACCTCCGAAGAAAATGATGCATTTCGCAAAATACGCGCAGTTTGGGACTAAGGCCTCTTAAGGTAGGCACTTATTTAATCTAATGTACGAATTATATAATTAAATAATCAATAAACGCAGGTGAGGTTTTGGTGTTTATTTATTTTATACATAGCTTAGGTAGGTACGTAAAGGAAAACATTTCAAAGGATTGATAAAAGTCTGTTGTAGGTAGCGGGATGCTTGGTGCTTAAACCTGTTAAATTGTAGTGTTTTCTTGCTTTGTGACAATATGCAGCACTTGCTCCTATGTAACAAACGATCTTGGACTTCATTTAGCACTAGTTTTTGCTTCAATTATTCGATTTTACACTGAAAGAAAGAACTTGAAATGATAATTCGATACAATACTCTACATAACCTCAAAGTCACATATATCACGAAAAATGTATTACACCTGTCGTAAGTACCTACATAAATATCTCAGCTGGTCTTTGCGTTGATTTAATACATTTATTGAAAGGTGATGGCAGATATTACATTAATAAATAATAAAAAACGCAATCTGAAACTTAAAAATATAAGTAAACAAAACTAACTTTAAAAATTTTTTAAAGTTACATTTCACAGATAAAACAAAAACAATGCACAATTTTTGAATTATTCTGAGACAGGTAGTTCATAAATTAAAATGGATCAAACAAAATAATATTTCTTGAAAGATTTAAAGCGTTTTATAGTAAAATCATGAAACAAAATTGTTTAGGTACACTAAATGTTATTAATTGAATACAATTAAATATAAAATATTTTTTGCGTCCATAGCACCTGATTTGATCAGACAATTTAATCAGATGGGCGAAGATTGTCCTGTCTGGAGTGGCCTTTACATGTTATTATGTTTAAAAAAGTGACTAATATCACGTTCGAATTTCAAATATTCTTTGCACTCTTGTGAATAAAATGCAGTTTTGCTATCTGTTTTTAAGGATAAAAAACCGGCCAAGAGCGTGTCGGGCCACGCTCAGTGTAGGGTTCCGTAGTTTTCCGTCCGTCACAGTAAGCGTCCCCACTTAAGAGTTAATACGAGGGTTGCTACTTATATATCCGGAAACAAAAAAACAAACAAACGTACACGGCTGAAAATGGTTTTATTGTTTTTCAAAGTATTCCCCTTGATGATCTATGCACTTTTGCATTCGCGTGAACCAATTTTTAAAGCACTTCTGCCACTCCGCCTGAGGTACCTCCATAACGTGTTGTTTGAATGCGTCGACAGCATCTTCAGCGGTCGAAAATCGTTGACCGCGTAATTTATTCTTTATATTTGGAAATAAATAAAAATCGTTGGGTGCCAAGTCAGGGCTGTACGGCGGATGACCCGTTAATTCCACATTTTGACCCTCCAAAAATAGAGTTGTTTCGCGTGACGTATGACAGCTGGCATTGTCATGATGAAGAATGATTCTTCGTCGCTGGTTAGTTTTACGAATTTGTTCAAATACTTCCGGTAAGCAAATGGTCATGTACCACTCTGAATTTACCGTTCTACGGTTTTCTAGTGGCACTGTAGCTACATGGCCATTAATACCGAAGAAGCAGGCCACCATTTGTTTCAATGTACTTTTTGCACGAGTAACTTTCGTAGGGTTCGGCTCATTTTGAAACACCCATACCGTTGATTGTTGCTTCGTTTCAGGATCGTATGCATAGATCCAGGATTCGTCACCTGTATAGATGTTATAAACGGCTTTTGAGTCACCACGGTTATATTTTTTTAACATTTTATTGCACCATTCGACGCGAGCATCTTTTTGCTCTTTTGTTAAGTTGTGGGGTATCCAACGCGAACAAATTTTTTTTACAGCCAAATAATTATGTAATATGCTATTAATGCTGGTCATAGTAATACCCAGAGTCGCCTCTATCTCGCAGTACGTAACATGTCGGTCGTCCATTATAAGTTTTCGCACAGCCTCGATATTTTGTTGTACAACGACCGATTTCGGGCGACCTGCCTTAACTTCGTCCGTAAGCATACTACGTCCACGATTGAACTCACTAAACCAGTGATACACAGTAGTTTTAGATGGGGCTTCATCACCAAAAGTTGAAGTTAGTTGATCTATGCACTGTTGTTGCGTTAAACCACGCCGAAAATCATAATAAATCATAGCACGAATATTTTCACGAGTGAGTTCCATTCTTGCTGCGAGATGACATTTAAAACCCGTCAAAAACAAAACACGAGCATTAATAAGAAAGAAAAAATATACCGGCCAGTACTTTAAAAAGTTCAAATTTTACCATGGAGGTCAAATATGCTATTTAAGAAGATTGTAATCCCGGTTTCCGGATATATAAATAGCAGCCTATGTAACACCGCCATGTAGGATATGATATGAGAGTTCCACGTACAGCGACATCTATCGGCAAATTAAGTAAACTATTGCGCGCGAGCTTAAAGTATGGAAGATGATTTTTATGGAATAATTCTTTATTGCGTGAACCGATTTTCACCGTTTTTACTTTATTTGAAAGCACGTCATTTCATTGTAATTTTGTAGAAATTACAGGTACAATAAACACCTGCTTATACGGTTAAATTACAAACTTAGTTCAGAAATTATTTTGTAATTTTTTTTCAAAAACTATTCATCCTATCAAGTTCAAATAATTTTCCTAGAAAGTTTTTATAAAGTTCTACTTTTGAGATTTTTTTCATATTTTTAAAACTTATGGTTCAAAAGTTAGAGGGTGGGGGACGCATATTTTTTTACTTCTGGAGCGATTATTTCCGAAAATATTTACATTATCGAAAAATGATTTTAGCAAACCCCTATTCATTTTTAAATACCTACCCAACAATATATCATACGTTAGGGTTGAAATGAAAAAAAAAATCACTCCCCACTTTACGTATAGGGGAGGTACCCTAATAAATAAAAAAAATCCACTTTTTATTTTACCACTTTGTCGGCGTGATTGATATACATATTAGTACCAAATTTCAGCTTTCTAGTGCTAACGGTCACTGAGATTATCCGCGGACGGGCGGACGGACGGACGGGCAGACATGGCGAAACTATAAGGGTTCCTAGTTGACTACGGAACCCTAAAAAAGAGCTTTCCGAGCCAGAGAGGTGAAAAGTACCTTAACATATTCCTAGTCCCATAATCGATTGCAGCTGCGGCAATCGACAAGTGTAAAAGCTTTGGACTTAAACAACGCGTACGACAAAAATAATTACCGCGAATGCTAAGTAAAACACTGAAAAGTGGAAATCTCTCCAGATAAAAATGTCGTTTGGGATAATTATGCGGAAACCGCACCGTGCCGGACAATGGGGTGTTTAGCCATTGCCGTCACGTGGAATTAGCGGGATAAAAGGAACCATTCAGGGGCGGAGCTCATTTACTTCGTGTCAGGTTGATGTACTGGCGTATTCTGCGTTGATGATTCTAACGCACTCCCGTGGAAACTGACACGAATGAAGTGTGTTTTTTTGTTTGTGGTCTACAAGTGATTGCTGTTACGGGGGATTTGATAAAAAAAATGTATGATTTAGTAGGTATAAGTTACCTAGGTATATTTAACATTCAGATGTCACGTGTAGATTTTTTATATTTTAAGTGGGTACCATAGTATACAAGGTTTCGTTTTGGTGTGTTTTGTACCTGCAGCTGTGGAATATGCAAGAATGGAATAACAGATTATTACGACAAATAATACAACAACAGCTCACGAGTCTCGCAACCTAATCGCCTAATGAGCTGTTTCTGCTCCCTACTCAGGGATCAAAGGCAGAATATGCTAATTCTGCCCTCAAATCTTCGTCTGTCGTTTGATTATAGGCGAGACACGAAAAATTCTTTGTTTTCGGCACAACAAAGCGAAATGTTGAATCCGAGTGAATATATTATACGCTGTTGCAATTAAAATCGTGGATGACGCTTTGGGCTCTTATGAAAGGTAAGGTAAGAGTATCGATAAGTAAATAATAAAATAACTGCATCCTTAATTTATTCAACGCAATGGTATAAATTGTTACGAGTATTATTAGGTAGGCAGTGAGTAAAGACTAAAAAACGATATTTTAATTAAAATTCTTCTTATCAAAATTTATATTTCTTTTTATCAAAAATTACTTATTGAATTTAATTACATTAGTCAGCAAATAAATAAATACTCGCATCTCAAAGGCATACGGCAAACATACGGCATCTCAAAGGCTTTTCATAGAAAAGTGTATAAACTCAAAACACGCTTTAATAAAAACACGACCAAATGCGAGTCACAATCGCATGCAACGTATTTTAGTAGGAATTATTGGTCATAAGATATACTCGTACATTATCCCGGTAACCAAAGAAAAGTGGAGATTTATCTATATATTGGAGAATTAGCTGATTAAATAAGCTTATTGTTTGCCACCTGAGGAAGCATACATCGGAAATAGCATAATTGCTTTTATTTTTGTAATTTTGTGTCACTGTAGCGCTTTAGTCACAGGTAAGGTATATTCACATACATCGTGTTAAGGTGCAAACCAAATTGTACTTTATTTTACATAATAATAACACGATCATCCGAGGGCCGTTAACTTTAAAACTTTAAAACACGTATAAACACGATCCAACTTCAATACAACTCCATGGCCGCGATTCGAAAAATAAACACACACACTGGACAGACACAGCTCCAACCCAACTCAACTCAACGCTATAACGACATTGACATTTGCTATTCGAACAGATTTTCATTCAACATTGGTCACACATTGGTCAGACATTGGACCAATGTGAGACCAATGTGTGACCAATGTCTGACCAATGTGAGACCCATGTGAGACCAATGTTGAATGAAAATCTGTTCGAATAGCATATGTCAATGTCGTTATAGCGTTGAGTTGAGTTGGGTTGGAGCTGTGTCTGTCCAGTGTGTGTGTTTATTTTTCGAATCGCGGCCCAATGCATTAACAACGCAATACGGCATAAACATCTGAATCAGAAATATTAGAATTTGCTTGAGAAATATTCCAACGCAACTCCAATACAACTTCAATATTGGTTGATTGTTTGTTGTGTGTTCGAGTTATGTTTGATATAGGTGTGTTGTTATTGTATTGTTAATGTATTTTTAAATTAGAATCCGGCACATTGACAACGCAATACAGCTAGCGCCTAAATGTCTGAATGAGAAATATCAGAATTTGCTTGAAAATTATTCCGAGGCAACTCCAATACAACTTCAATATTGGTTGATTGTTTGTTATATGTTTGAGTTCTGTTTGAAATAGATTGTGTTTCAATGTATTGTTTGTGTATTTTAAAATTAGAATACGGCACCGGGTGAAGAAAATTTCATTTAAATCTTCCTGATCCGCTATCACAAAGCACCATTTTTCTTTGATTCATCCTATTTCAGCAAAGTAAACCTTCAAATACTTCAGATGAAGAAAGGAAATCTTTCTTTCATCTCTCGATTGCAAAAACTAATTCCAGATAAAAATTGCGTAGCATTTTTCAGGGCCTTTGTTGAGCTTACATCGGGGATTGCGAGGAGCGTTCAGTTGATCTTTGCGTGTATTTTATTAAGGGAACGTATAAAATAAATGAGAGTTGGTCGCAGGTGGGGGATGAGAGCTCGCTGGGGACTCGTGCGCCGGGATTGAGCAGATCATAGCAAACGTTTTCAGATAATCGCTAAGGATGCTAGTCTGGGCAACTAGACTTTTATTTCAAGTACGTGCCGCTTTTCATTTCATGATTAACTCCGTTTCTATAAACTATAAAGAGAACCAAGAGCTGACTGAAGCTGACAGGGTTCTTTGACTCTTGCGTTTTATAAAATCTAGTAAGGTGTGGCCCGTTGGGCTAACCATAATTTAAGAACACAATCACACTCTCTAAGCCGTGCTAGTTAATTATAGGTACCTACTATACTAAGGCTCCCTTATACCAATAATGGGTACACTGGAACTACCGAAGAAACTACCTTCGGGAATCCTAATATATTGATGGAGTGTGGGTGTTCTAATATTTTACGGCGTTGCAGCAGTGGCCAAGGAAATTGCTCCGCTTTATAGGTAAGCGACGAAAGCTTCTGATCATAAAATAGTTTTATTGTTTTACAGAATGTAAGCTACATAAATAATAACCGGCTGTAAACGTTTATTGCTTCGCAAAGTATTATAAGTTCGACATTGAAGGATGGATGTTGACTAAATATCAATTTTGTGAGTTTCATCTAAATAAGTGTTCTTTGTAAGGTACCTATGACAGGGGACCATTTCGTGACAAATGTATCATTTTTAGTCTTATTCATTAAGTACATGTGTACCATTTATTAGGTTTTAGTATTACACCACGAATATTAAACGTTTTCTTTCTTTCTTTCTAACAAGATACATTTTTTAAATATTTCAACTTACTCTTAAGAGAAAAAAATATTGTTGTAGAGACTTTAATTTAACGTATGTTAGGTAGTTATTCAGTCACGTTTGCTGCGGAGACGAATAAGTTGCTGGAGGCCTATTAAAAATTCACCAAATAATCTCAGTGTATTTCCTGATAATGGCAGATATAAATAAAAAACATTAGACATTTATCTCTTTTAAATATCCTAAAAACTATGCGTGTGAGAAGCACTCTGATTGACATTATGTTCCCTTTACCAGACATAAATTTTATTGCAATCGTCACAAGTTAGCTTATAAACTCCGGACTTTTAACTAGCCATACTGATTTTAACTTCCCGACTGGAAAGTTTTTAGTAAATAGTTTTAGTAGTTTTAAAAATCATACGAATGTTGTAAAAAAATTAAATTGCGTTTGACAACTTGCCAACGTACACGATGGTCAGATCATGTATTAATACAATCAAAATACGACAAAAGTCGAAATCCCTCGGACAGTTTTGAAATTTGGTATGTATTAAAGGTCCTGTTTTCATGTCGGGCGCGGATACAGGGGGGGGGGGGGGGGGCAACAGGGGCAATTGCCCCCCCCCTGAAACGCAAACCTCGTATACTACGGGGCCCATAGGTGGGGACCGCGTGATTTTTTGTGAAGGGAGTGCCCCCCCCCTGAACGAAAGAGGAAAGTGCCCCCCCCTGAACGAAATCCTGGATCCGCGCCTATTTCATGTTCAGGCCATTTGACGTTTCAGGAACCGCCAACACCTTGGAAAATGTCCTTCACCTTGAAGTAATTCGTGTTTGACAGGACATGAAAACATGACCTAAAATCAACATACACACCAAATTTTGAAACTGTCCGAGGGATTTCGACCTTTGCCGTATTTTGATTGTATTATATTGCGTTTATGTCAGGTGGTCAGAGCGTAAAAGAAATGATTCTATATATTACATATATGTTGCCGAAAATGGATAGGGATGGATATTGAGTTTTCTGGAAAAGTTAGAAATGTATTATTCATGTTCAATTTATTGTTCAGTTTACGACAGCAACATCAACTAAACAACAGTAAAAAAATGTGGACATGACACGTTAAAACCATACACCCACGCAATTATTTAAAAATGATCTCAATTGAAAGTTATTGAAAGAGTCATAAAATCATAAAAGTTTTTATTAAGCATGTTCTTTCGAATTGTTATTAAAAACCTGGCTCGCCTTATATTAGACCCTTGAAAGTTTCCCTATATTTACCTATATTTAAACAAGCATTATTCGTGCCCCACACGAGCCTATGAATATAAAGTTTTCGTATTATGTCAATCTCAACTGAACTTATACTTATGTTGCTTTAACTTTTGTATAATGAATTTAATAATAGGAGTCTTCCAAGTTAATATTAGATGGAGAGCTAGCCACGTCAGATATGACAAAAGAATGAGAGCGATGAAACCCCTCTCGTTAGTTTGCTATAAAGCAGCTGTAAAGTGGTGGAGGTCAAAGAATGCAAACCACTTTAAGAATACAAATCCTAGAGTTCTGGTTTTGATGCAGTATTATGAAAAATTATATAAATAATTAGATCATATCATTGTGAAAAATTTCTGATGAGGGAAAGTAGTCCGAAAGGATTTCACAATTTCTGTTTCCGAAATTTTACGCAATGTTTTTTGTTCTAATGTTAAAATATAGGCCCCGTCCTCTATAAATAAGATAACTTCGGCCGTTTTTACCTATTGTGGTATTACTTTTTTCCAATTCAAAAACTTTGCTAGACTGTCACTCTGACATCCACCCATTTAAAGCTGCCAGATGCCCGAATCTAGCAAACAGGATAGTATTGCAATGTTACTAGATGGGTTTCATTGCTCTCATTATTGTGTCATATCTGACGTGGCCAGCTCTTAGACCATTTCTACTCTAGTTAAATAATGACAACGTTGTGTGGCCACAGTTATGTGGTCTGCCACAATTCATTTCAGACTGTTGGGTTGGTAAGCAAGTTGTGCGGTAACATTATAGCAGATGTTAAGTTTGGTGACTGTATTTGTTTTCATAATTACTTTTTAGGGTTCCGTAGTCAACTAGGAACCCTTATAGTTTCCCCATGTCTGCCCGTCCGCCCGTCCGTCCGTCCGCGGATAATCTCAGTGACCGTTAGTACAAGAAAGCTGAAATTAGGTACTAATATGTATATCAATCACGCCGACAAAGAGGTAAATTAAAAAGTGAAAAAAAATGTTTTATTAGGGTACCTCCCCTATACGTAAAGTGGGGAGTGATTTTTTTTTTCATTTCAACCCTAATGTGTGATATATTGTTGGATAGGTATTTAAAAATGAATAGGAGTTTACTAAAATAATTTTTTGATAATGTGAATATTTTCGGAAATAATCACTCCAGAAATAAAAAAAATGTGCCCCCCCCCCTCTAACTTTTGAACCATAAGTTTTAAAAAGTTTAAAAAAAACCGACCAAGAGCGTGTCGTACCACGCATAATGGAGGGTTCTGTTTCCGTCCGTACCTTCAATGAAATAAGAACAAAACCAAAAGGTCGTATCTGATGCCTTTGGAAGTAGTTTTATGGAGATAACGCATAATTGGCGGAACCGATAATGTTCAAAATAATTTTCTTGGAAAGTATGTGAAAAGGCGCATCTTCTCAAATTTTTTGGACTCACGGTTCAAAAGTTATAGGGGGGGGGACGACACATTTTTTCTGACTTTAGAGGCGATTATTTCTGAAAATATTTACTTAATCACAAAATGTTCAAAAAAACCTCGATGTTATTTTTGAATACCTATCCGTTGATATATGGTAATTTTTTGTTTTTTGAAATTTAGTTACATGTATGGAGCGCCACCCGCAAAAATTTTTTTTCAAAAATTTAACTGCATAACTAAGTAGCGGCATACAAAATACACCTCATGTCAAAATTTTATTCAGATACGTCTTATAGTTTCCGAGTAAAATGGCTGTGACATACGTGCGGACAGACGGAAGGACGGACGGACAGAGGGACATGACGAAACTATAAGGGTTCCGTTTTTGCCATTTTGGCTACGGAACCCTAAAATAGTAGTTTTCGATACAAGTGCGAGAAGTATGTCATTTTGCACGAGTACCGAGGTTACTTGACCCGATAGGCGAGGATCAAGACTCGGGACGAGTGAAAATGACACTTCCGCACGTGTGTCAAACAACGTTTTTTTTAATACAATTGCGAAAAAACTACAATGAAATAAAATTACATTTATATTCTTAAGTGCAGTGTACGAAAGACAGCTTCATTCAATCGCGCGTTGTTCAAGTAATAGTAATACTATTGGGTCTCGCATAATACTCATTTATTAAAAAAAATACGTGAGTGTCGTGGAACACTCGGTTGGAACGAAGATATGTTTTTTAATTTTATTTAGTTTTTGACTTTTTTGTAATTCTTATAATTTGTTATTTTGACCTTTTTATTAACTTTTTCGACTTGTTCGACTTGTTAGACTTTTTCGACCATTGATGTTTTTTGACGTTTTTGGCTTTTTTGACTTTTTATTTAGTCACTTTTCACTTCACTTCACTTTATTCTATTCTATTTTATTTCATTTCACATGTTTCTCAATCTGTGTATGGCCTGTGTCGCGTTTTCGTGACGGTCACGTGACTTTTTTTCGCTTAGCCCCCATCCGTGAACCGTCCGATAAGGAACTTCGTTCCAAAAGTATTAATTAGATTACTTTTTTGCACTAGTGTATAAAATCAAATTTTACGCACGATTTGCAGCTACATAAACTAAACTTTTTGAACAATTGTATTAAAATTGTACATTACTTACCAAGGACTGTAAAAGAAAGAAACCCCGAAATCGCAGGTATTTGTGACCCGAGCCGCAGGCGAGGGTTGTAAATATGCGATAGAGGGCTTTCTTTTTTACTGCCCGTGGTGAGTACATAATTTTACGTCTCCACCTGGCCATAATGCACATTATGGCCAGGTGACAGGATGACGTAAACACCTTTTCAATACACTTGCTCATAACGAGGTTCTTATTCCACCGCTTTTATGCTCATAATCCTAGATATTAAGTAGTAGTAGTAGTAGTAGTAAAACACTTTATTGTACAAGAAAACACAACGAAATACATATAACACAACATATACGTACAAAGGCGAACTTATCCCTTTAAGGGATTTCTTCCAGTTAACCTTTACAGTTAATCACGCATGCATTTCACAATGACTATCGAACTAGTGCAAAAATTTAATAATCCGATCAAGTGACTTTTGTACTCTAGTACCAAGTTGTATGTACGCAGACGAATCGTTGTAATGTAGTCGGGTATTACCTTTATTAGTGTTTCGTAGCAATACTTGGTTTACGAAACACTTATGGGATCACTCCGGTCACCGAAATCGGTAAAACGCGTCTTTCTCGGAAACGGTTTAACGTAGAAAGCTGAAATTTGGAATAGGTATAGAAAATGTCGGCTGTAATAAGGTACCGAGGCTTTAACTGCTTAAATTTAATTTTATGACGATGTTTAGGGGGAATAAGGGGGAAAGTGAATTTTATTTTTCATTTGTAAGAATCGTGTGGGGTACCAATAGCACGCCTGTAAAAAGTTAGGACAGCTGACTGATTTTGACTTCATTTTACGAGCAGTAGTTTTGATAAAAAACGCATTTGAAAGTGCAGTTTTTCATACAAAAATTACGGCTCTGTCCCCGCGTTTTTTTTCAGAAACTATAGCTAACTAGGAACTGAGAACTGAATAGTCCACTAAACAGACCCTGCAGATGACGGCATAATTATTTGGTAGACCTATCTTTAACAGTTTTCAGTCGACGGATTGACCTTAGGTTACTATAGGACTCGATATATACCTACAGCCAATTTACAGTGGTAATTTCCTATGATTTATATATTAAAAGCATAAGAGAAAAATAGTACATACAAAATTAAACTTTACTCAACGGTTATAAGTGTAAATATCGATCGAACCTTCCTACCCAAGGAAAATTACTTTGAAGTTTATCGAACAAATTTTAATACTTATAGAACTCCATACTTCATTGCTGTTTTCTTGTTTTTATGAGATAGTAGATAACATAAGTTTAAATTTCGAACAGGCCTTCAAAGCAACGCACGTCGTCGGGTGACAAACAAATTCACTAATTACCTACTACCACAAGTTTATAGCCGTAATGAACCGTATTGGTAACAAAACAAGGCGGAGTTTAGTTTACTAATTTTTTTTGCAATTAGTGAGATTTTTTTGTCACCTGACAGTATAGAGTATACCCTTAGAGGATTCAACCAACCGGAGTCGCCATTGATAGGCGTTCCCCTCTGCCGAAAACATATGACCAGTGGTCATACACTTCTATGGACTGACGTTTATCTAACGTAGCAATTTGTACGTTACGTACGAATAGCCATACATTTGACGTTCCCCTCCCCCACCAAAATCGGCAGACTTTTTTTGTATAGAAAATGACAGACATGGCTACTCCATCCGGGTTGAATTCTCTAAGAGTTTACCCCATGTCTATCCGGAAAGAGGAGTGTCGTAGTATGTATGAGTTCCAGTATAAACCACTACACTTCTCTTTAACAGACTTTAGTAAGACTCATTATTTAATATTTGAGTTTATACGACCACATTTAAATAATTTGATACAACCGCCTAACATCTATGTATCTATCTATCTATTCTATAATTATAATAAAGCAAAGGAGAGCAGAAAAAGGAAAAATACACTGAACGATATTTATTCATACCAAAAACAGTTAGGTTGAATGTTTCGGACGGTAGAAAAATAATATTGATAGAGTTTACTACATGATAGGCGGTAAAAGGGGGGCACAAAGAAAAACACACTAATCGATTTGTATTCATACCATAAATTGCAAGGTTAAATGTTTAAGACGGGAGCAAAACGAGTATCGATAAAGTTAACTGAGTGACAAGTGTAAGAGGGGGGCTCGAAAGAGAGAATACACTGAACGATATTAATTCATATAAAAAATGGTTAGGTTGAATGTCTATTACGGGAGAATAAGAACGTTGACAGAGTTTACTACATGTGAGGTGGTAAAAGGGGGGCTCGGGGGGCGGCGCCCCCCGCACTAAGAAAATACACACTAAACGACTTGTATACATACCACAAATGGTTAGTTTATATGTGTAAGACGGGAGCAAAACGAGTATCGCTAAAGTTAACTGAGTGACAACTGTAAGAGGGGGGCTCGGGGGGCGGAGCCCCCCGCATAAAGAAAAAACACAGTGGACGATATTAATTCATATCAAAAATGGTTAAGTTGAATGTTTAAGACGGGAGAAAAAGAATGTTGACAGAGTTTACTACATGTTAGGTGGTAAAAGGGGGGGCGGCGCCCCCCGCACAAAGAAGAGACACACTAATCGATTTGTATTTATACCATAAATGGTAAGGTTAAATGTTTAAGACGGGAGCAAAACGAGTATCGATAAAGTTAACTGAGTGACAAGTGTAAGAGGGGGACTCAAAGAAAAAATACACTGAACGATATTAATTCATACCAAAAATGGTTAGGTAGAATGTTTAAGACGGGAGAAAAAGAATGTTGACAGAGTTTACTACATGTCAGGTGGTAAAAGGGGGGCTCGGGGGGCGGCGGCCCCCGCACAAAGAAAAGACACTAATTATACCATAAATGGTAAGGTTAAATGTTTAAGACGGGAGCAAAACGAGTATCGATAAAGGTAACTGAGTCACAAGTGTAAGAGGAGGGCGGAGCCCCCCCGCACAAAAAAAAATACACTGAACGATATTAATTCATACCAAAAATGGTTAGGTTGAATGTTTAAGACGGGAGAAAAAGAATGTTGACAGAGTTTACTACATGTCAGGTGGTAAAGGGGGGCTCAGGGGGCGGCGCCCCCGCACAAAGAAAAGACACACTAATTGATTTGTATTTATACCATAAATGGTAAGATTAAATGTTTAAGACGGGATCAAAACGAGTATCGATAAAGTTAACTGAGTGACAAGTGTAAGAGGGGGACTCGAAGAAAAAATACACTGAACGATATTAATTCATACCAAAAATGGTTATGTTGAATGTTTAAGACGTGAGAAAAAGAATGTTGACAGACTTTACTACATGTCAGGAGTTCAAGGGGGGCTCGGGGGGCGGAGCCCCCCGCACAAAGAAAATACACACTAAACGATTGGTATTCATACCATAAATGGTTAGTTTAAATGTGTAAGACGGGAGCAAAACGAGTATCAATAAAGTTAACTGAGTGACAAGTATAAGATGGGGGCTCGGGGGGCGGAGCCCCCCGCACAAAGTAAAAATACATTAAACGATATTAATTCATACAAATGGTAAGGTTGATCGTAGGGCTACACGATAATGCGGTGCTGCAAGCCTCCGTGCGTGGCCTTGTCAGTGGCAGCAGCATCAAAAGATTGTAGATGTATGAAAAAACAAAGCGCCTGATCTTTTAAAATATAAAATCACTTTAATAACGTAACATCTTGTTGCAGTTTAGGCGCTAAGTTTAGGTTACATAACATCTTGTTTTTGTTATAAAAAGATCAGGCGTTTTGTTTTTTCATACATCTATAATCTTTTGATGCTGCTGCCACTGACAAGGCCACGCACTGGGGCTTGCAGCACCGCATTATCGTGTAGCCCTACCCCTCCCCTGCTTCGAGGAACAAAGGAAATCTAGGAGACTTATCGTACTAGAAACCGGATTTTTTTATAAAAAAAAATATATATATAAAATACGCCACCACTTTTTTTGCATTGCAGCATCAGCATTTCGTGTTCCCCCATTAAAGACGCGTCTAAATATAAATATCTCATCTAGGAGACTTATCGAACTAGGTTCAGTGTCATGGGCTCTCCTACTATTAGGCTACGTTTCCACCAGAGATGAGGGAAGATGCGTTGCGAGGAATGTGTTTGTGAAGCACCAATAGAATCCCTTTATTTGTTTATCCTCGTACAGCACAGCTCTAGGGTTGGTTCTTTACAAACACATTCTTCGCAACGCATCCTCGCTCATCTCTGGTGGAAACGCAGCCTTAAAAGCGTTAAAGTACAAAGCTATTGGTTGTTTCTCGCACGTTTCCTCTCATCTCCGCCTCAGTGAAAATGCTGCCTTATTGTCGGGCTTTCCACACTCCGGTTCACTTGATGACATTAATCATTAATTTGTGTTCGATCTCCGTCTAGAGGCATTTTCTACTACGACGCTTCGGGCGTTCTGCTCTACGGGGAGCTCTGCCTTCAGCTCGGCAGATCTTCCCGCTCATACGCTTGCCTTGATCATTGATTTCGCTCTTAGTCTCTGCTGCTGCTGCGTTAGTAAACTGCTGCACTGACTTTTTGACATGTTGAATGCGTAGGCAACTTTTAGCAATGGACTGTTGAGGGTAACGAAAAGTGGTAAAGCCTACTAAAACGCACGTGAGCGAAGCGCCGGGTACAGCTAGTATAACATAAAAACCTTCTTAAGGTCACACGGTGAGGATTATTTGTTAACCTTTTGGTACGAAACACTTGGTGTCCCGAGTTCCGACTCTGACTTGACCAGATTTTTTTTTTAAACTTTTTAGGAGTTTGCATTCTAAAAAAGTAAATTTATTAAAAATATACACATTTACGATAGAATACAAATTATACAATCCTGATTGTGAACAAGAATCATTGCAACTTATTATATTACTCGATTCGTAATACACAATAAATTATGTTTTCACTTCTCGTGCTCGTAAAGTTCGACTATAAGTCGTGCTTGGACGACATAAATTCGCTCTTTAAGCTCTAGTGCATAAAGTAAAATTTTCTTCTAAGACTAAGAATGAGGCTCAACAGCCAAACAGAGTCAAAATATATTGCACAATTTAATTGAGCAGTAAAATTTCGTAGAATACTGAAACTTGTTATTTTATTATATTTTTGCTAATTATTTTAATTCCGTGTTTTTTATAATTAAATTAATGAAATCAGATAAAATAGGAGTTGATAATAGTTAATAAAAAAGCCCCGAAATGTTTTTATGACTTGGCAGAAAACAAGTATCTATGTCCTAAATTCACATGTAGAAAATTAAAAAAAAAACATTAAAAAATTAATTGGCGTGAACCATATTTATTTTCATTGTAATATTTTTGTTACAACTTGAAATAGTTCCATGATTAACGATAAATAATTTCCTCGCAATTGAAGTGAAAATTAGAGTGTTACCCTCGTCCATAAAACCCATTTTACACTCGACTTATATCAATCGTCGCTCGCAAACTCGCTCGGATGGATAAACGCCTCGCGTAAAATCGTGCGTTATATGCACTTTTTGTACAATCTACTATTTAAACACGAATTGTCTGTTTTAATATTGCCTGTTTGTCAGATAGGTCCGCACCTTTGCCTCAAGCTGCACGCACATGTAAAAGTTAACCTCAAATCATTGTTTATTTGTTAGATATGTCTCGTTGTGTTTTATTAATTTTAACAAATTATATTTTAATTGTTAAGAAGACAACTTTGGCGTTAATTTAACCTCTGGATATATTTCATAATTGTGATACATACTAGTAAAATGTTATCATATAAATCTAGTGAGCAGTACGAAAGATAAAAATACTAAGTATAATTTAATGCACAAGAAATGTGAAGTCTTTAATTTTATGAAATTATTTTAAAAAGAGTTCCAGATAGTCAATAACATTACAAAAAAAAACCGGCCAAGAGCGTGTCGGGCCACGCTCAGTGTAGGGTTCCGTAGTTTTCCGTCCGTCACAGTAAGTGTCCCCACTTAAGAGTTAATAACACCGCCATGTAGGATATGATATGAGAGTTCCACGTACAGCGACATCTATCGGAAAATTAAGTAAACTATTGCGCGCGAGCTTAAAGTATGGAAGATGATTTTTATGGAATAATTATTTATTGCGTGAACCGATTTTCACCGTTTTTACTTTATTTGAAAGCACGTCATTTCATTGTAATTTTGTAGAAATTACAGGTACAATAAACACCTGCTTATGCGGTTAAATCACAAACTTAGTTCAGAAATTATTTTGTAATTTTTTTTAAAAAACTATTCATCCTATCAAGTTCAAAATAATTTTCCTAGAAAGTTTTTATAAAGTTCTACTTTTGAGATTTTTTTCATATTTTTAAAACTTATGGTTCAAAAGTTAGAGGGGGGGGGACGCATATTTTTTTACTTCTGGAGCGATTATTTCCGAAAATATTTACATTATCGAAAAATGATTTTAGGAAACCCCTATTCATTTTTAAATACCTATCCAACAATATATCACACGTTAGGCTTGAAATGAAAAAAAAAATCACTCCCCACTTTACGTATAGGGGAGGTACCCTAATAAAAAAAAAAAAAACACTTTTTATTTTACCACTTTATCGGCGTGATTGATATACATATTAGCACCAAATTTCAGCTTTCTAGTGCTAACGGTCACTGAGATTATCCGCGGACGGACGGACGGACGGACGGGCAGACAAAGCGAAACTATAAGGGTTCCTAGTTGACTACGGAACCCTAAAAAGGTTAGTTAAATTAAATTATCTTAGGTTCGTAAGTACCTCTATCCTGTAAACATTCTGACATTTAATGTTCAATCAAAAGTTATTAATTACACTATTCTGTAGCCTCGCAAGTGTGTTGAAAAACGTCGTATGTAACGCGTGTGCTTGAACATAGCTCAGCTTCACAATATCGCTTCGTATGTATTGATCAACTGAGCACACTTGTATCATAATGTACTATTACGTTATTGTGGTAAAGTTGGTTAATCGGATACATTTTACAGGCCACTAAATAACTGTTTTTTTTACAATGATTTCTAATACATTAACAAAAAGGAAACAAATATTTACAAGTAGATAAGTATAAAACGAATGGATATTTATTGTGGTACCTAATTTGCTTGTCGTTAAAGATTTATTCGTTCGGGTTAAAAATAATACATATATTTTTATCGGGAGGCGGTAAAGCATAGCGCTGGAAAATAAATGGGTTATTGGTGATTTCCAATGAAACATTACTCACTTCTGGCTGAGTTTTATTCGATGAAGGCTTGTCAATAACTGTGTATTGCCTCGTTATTCAACGAAACCGCCAAAATTAGCCATTGCTTTGATTTGGACGTTATAAACAGAAATTGATGTATTGGGCCCTAAATTCGTTCGCTTGATTTACACATGCGTACATCAAACTGTGGAATATTTTATTTAAATTTCCTTACTAAATTCCTCTGTAAATTTTCTAATAAATGTAATAAACTAACTATAGTCAGGCAAACTATTACTGTCAGTAGAAAACCACGGCAAATTCAAAACACGTACATGTAGCAACCCTTTGTGATGAGACACCGTATTGCGTGACGAACATTTCAATTCACATTTCTTTTACATTGAATTTGTTTCTACTCGTAGTGCATTTCACTCTCTTATCTTAAGCGCGAGTGAGATAGAACTCCTGCAACGTTCTACATTGAATTCAAATTAATTTTTAAGGCATATGCCAATTGCCTCAACCAGATTACCTGTTGCAGTTGATGACAGATCAGACGTAATATATCCATCTCCTTTTTAGACACCGTAAATGTCACCTATGTACTCTGCTTCGGTCGATGAAAGGGCCACTATGGGCTGTCTCTTGGATGCCCATGAGATCGGTCCATTTGCCCTCATGATTACTGAGCCATATGTGCTTCGTCTTGTTAGCGGATCTCCAGCATAATCAGAGTCTGAATGTTTAGGCATCAATTGCTTCTATTGGGCTGTATCTCTTGAATAGTGTACCCTTTACTTTGGTTCCAACTAAATATTCTCTTTACTTTAGGAAAGGGGCGGAAATACCAACTAAAATTAAAATCATAAAATTTGATGATCATTGCTGCTTTTTTCACTGATTCTTAGTGTTGTCATACTTTTGTTCGCTGTACATTGCTACTGCGAACAAACTCTTGGTGGCCAGACTATATATTTCTAATTTATTTACCTATATTTCTTGGTATTACGTCTATTATCTTGGTTTAATTAAAGGATGGTTCTTAATTAATGTGAAGTGCGTTTCATAAATGCCTGTTGTAGTCTCTCTCACCGAGGAGACGAGATTTTGAATAGATATTCGAATTTTGGAACAATCCAGTTGGTGTGAAGCTAAGGTTGCTATTGTCCGTATAGATTGTCTTTGATCGATTGTTTCACCAGATTCCTGCAAGTCAGGGTTGCCAACTTGCCACAACAAAGGTAACGTATGAATACTTCATTACACAATGCGTCTTATTGTAGGTACTACTCCCTGTGATCACTTAAGTAACACATAGATACCTGTAAATAAAATCGATATTGAACGTACTACGAGTATACATATTACATTAATGGACTCTAATTTAACATTCAATGTGCTTTAGGACCTACAAATAATATGTCAATACACATGTAGAGTGTGTATTAACATATTATTTGTAGATATAGACATATACCATCGCGGACTTTTTTGTAGACCTTTTTAAGATGTACAATACTGTAGTACATTATTTTGATCTATGTCTTAGGACTTTATTTTCGACATCACAGTAGAAACTTCTAAAATCATCATTGTTTGTCTACTATATTATGCATGTATTATACATATAAACCTTCCTCTTGAATCACTCTATCTATTAAAAAAACCGCAATGTTAAAAGTCTAAGCATACATAGGGACAAACAGCGGAAAGCGACTTTGTTTTATACTATGTAGTGAAGTGCTTGGTCTTAGAATTTGTGATATTTAGGGTCAAGTTCGATTTATGGTGATCTTACATTCCTTATTTTTTTTAATACCTAATATTTATTTTTATTATTATAAATAGATTAATATATTTATAAAGCCACATTTTGAGCTTGTTCAACGCTTTCAATTGCCAGATTTCGTAGCTTAAATTAAATGCCACAAATATTAAGTCACCCTATCTTGCTATTTCAGGAGTCAGCTACATTGTGTTTTCAGTTCTGCTCCAATAGTTAAAAATCGGTAACATGTCAAGTGTAAAAAGGACGGATACTGTTAGCTACTGCAAAGAAAGTTCCGACAAATTGTGCTGGCCGGGCTGTTATTAAGATCGCTTACTCAGCGCATCTCCTCAGTGGAACCACTACAAATGAGACTTCGTGTGCCGCCTTTTCATTTTTCTTGTGCGGCCCATGCGGGTATATGCACGAGACTTTTTAATAGCGCGTTTTTTGCGCTCATGGCAGTTCTTGCAAAACTTTTTACTTAACAACAGTGGCACAAATTCAAATTAGAGTAAATAATAGTTCCTGCTTAATGTATGACACGTTCTCTTTCTAATTTAAGCAAGCTCGCCTATCGTCAACCGTTTAACATACCACTTATGTTAACTGGGGTGCTCGGAACTTCTCAGGCGATATTGGAACTTTGATTAAAAATTGCATAAAATTGGAATTAAAATGAAGGGCGCAGGTGTTGGTAAGTTGTAGGAATCACAACTCTGGACTCAGGCATGCAAAGATGCGGAGCAGGCATGCACTTTGCGAAGCCCAGGTTAACTATCCATGGTACTAAAAAGGACTTATGCAATCCAAAGAATTTCGTAAGTTATGCTCTTTCAAATAAATCGAGCTCAGTATTTTAAATGGCGTGTTTAGTCTTGCCTTTATATTCAGATTCTTTTAAGGCAGGTTGTTTAAACGACATCCAGTGGAACGATTAAAGTAATAAATGGTGATAGCTACTAATGCAAAAAAGGCGCTAGAGGAAGTTTTTGTTTCATGCTCTTTGCGCTGTTGACATAAGGTCGATGTCCACAATCCACATAATGTTAGGTAAAAACTCCAATGTGTGACACTATGTCAATATTACTTTAATTTTATTTATTTATAAAATTTAAGGTTACGCACAGGTAGTACTCCCATTTAGGGCCAGAGCTCCTGAGTGTTGGTTGTGGGGGCTTTCGAGCGAGGGCCAGGAATGCCGCTGTCCTGTATGGCCTATGATGACGGATGACGGACCACAGATCAGTAAAATACTTATAGACGCCGCGATGGGCGGGGCGCGCGTTACACGGTTTATGATCGGACGCGCATAAACTTGTCGACACTTCATGCCACGCGGTTCAGTCGTCGTTCGACCACGTATGACAAATTTAGTGCAAAAAAACATATAAAAATGCTGTGTTGTGCAATTTTGTCGTGCCGTATACGAAACAACGACTTAAAAGAGGTCCCTGGAGTAGTTGCTTTTTACCGGTAAGTTAAAAACTCAGTATTTCACATTTTTTCCAAAAATTGTAGTCTTTTATTATGACATTCACCCATTATCTGATGGTACAACAGTATTCATATCAATCGTTCGCTGGTTATTGCTGCCGGTCGCAGGATTACTCGAGTGACGCGCAATGTATTTGGAAATAAAATCAGCAGCCATAGTGCGGCGGCCCGTTATTGTGTGACGAGTGATGATTATATTTCCAAATAAATTATCGACAATTTCGAACATGGTGTTTAAGGTGTACCTTCTCTGTCCTATTTTTCATTCCTCCACGTACCAAAAACATGTTAAACTTTCGCTTACACGTAATTTACTAATTGATAGTTGACACTGAATAACTTCTAACAAAGCAGGCTTTATTTATCTTTTGAGTAAATTTTATGAAACCATTAGGTGTTATTTTACTAGATATCAATGCTTCACTGGTATGCCCGAAAATTTGTCTCGCTTGTACTTTGGCCATCAACAGGAATTACCAATGTCACGAAACGTTTCGTCTCGACTTCAAATTAGTTTCTAGTATAAGCGCGTCCTCAAAGTTAATGAACAGTTATGTAGTTGCTATAGATCAGACCTATACTGGTCTACCACTGGGAATGGGTACGTATTCTTGAACCACAGTCCCGGTTCGTGTCACTTCCTCAAAACAATTCTAATACTCGCCTCGCACGTGGCACTATCTAGATGATTCTTTTGTTTTTTTAATAATCTTGATGCAATGCATATGCAATGCAAACATGGCTCTGCATTAAAATTGCACGGCTTTAATCTAATTGTCGACTTTACCGTGTTTTGTGAGTCTCAAACATTTGAATATTATAATATTAAAATGCTATTATTTGTATACAAAGACCTTCTTTTATTTTACTACGAGAAAGCTTAATTTCTTCTTAATGTTTTTTTTTTAAATTAAAATAGTTAAGTACTTGTTAAGTAACTATAGGAGCAAATCAGATTACTTTTATTCAACAATTTGTTTTGCGCTGTTTTTAAGTACCTAGTAACACTAACTACATAACGTTAATATACCCAGTCATGGCCTCGCGTTCCTTCAAAAGTATTACGTAAAAACAGTGGAAATATAAAAACAAATTTAACATATTTTACTAATCTGCCAGAGGCATTAAGCGAGCATTATCCTTGATAGTGGTATCCAAATAACAAAAAAGTTACGTCAAGAGTTGGCTAAATTTATTCTGGTGTCTATTATTTTCTGTTCGGCTCAGTTTTATGAATAAAAATTCCTTTTACACATAATAAAAAGGCATAGAGTATTCAGTAAATGCTGCTAGTGTCCCTACGTCGGTTTAAGAGGAATTTCCTCCCACGAACGCTGCGGCTGTGGAATGAACTCTCTGCTGAGGTTTTCCCAGCGGGCTAACAGTATGAGGTTCTTCAAAAAAGGAGTGTATAGGTTCTTAAAGGGTAGCCTACGCGCATGTGAATCCTCTGGGGTTGCAGGCGTCCATAGGCTATGGTAACTGCTTTACATCATGCGGGCCTTATGCTTGTTTGTCGTGGTTTAAAAAAAATGTACCTACTTATACTATCGTATTTTCAATTCAAGACAGTAATCTGGTGTTCTCTTCATACAGTGTGATTTACAATGTAGGGCAGGAGCTGTCACATAAATGTCTTGAATTAAAAATACGATATTAGATTGCCAGATATATCGAAAACGAAAGATTTTATTTCTTAGATTCTTTCTTCATTCTAATTATTTTCTATTGAATAAGTGAAGTATTCTCAATATCCTCATCATTCCATCATTTTCTCTTGGCCGACGGATTTTATTTCTTAGATTCTTTCTTCATTTTACTTTTTTTCTATTGAATAAGTGAAGTATTCTCATTATCCTCATCTTTCTATCATTTTCCCTTGGCCGACGGATTTTATTTCTTAGATTATTTCTTAATTTTAATTCTTTTCTATTGAATAAGTGAGGTATTCTCATTATCCTCATCATTCTATAATTTTCTCTTGGCCGACGGATTTTAATTCTTAGATTCTTTCTTTATTTTAATTCTTTTCTATTGAATAAGTGAGGTATTCTCAATATCCTCATCATCCCATCATTTTATTTATACTATTATTGAATTAAAATATTATTACAAGTCAGTCAACACACATTAAAAGAAAAAAAATATCTATATATATCTAACATGCACATTTCCGCAGCGCAGACTTCGTCAGGTGACAAATGGAAATCCACAACACGCTTCGTCTCACACAAACCAATGATGGAATCCGCAGAAGGCTTCGTCGTTATTACATTACAAATTGATGTGATTAATTAGTTGATCGTACCTGGCGCAAATGTCTCTATTTCTTAGATTATTTCAATAAGTTTAGCGAGATATAAAATTACCATACGAACAGGCAGCACGTAGACATTATTATTCACATCGCTTTCCTTACTTATTTCCATTCACCGTTTTCCTACCAAATTACTGGGACGGTCCCCGCCCGTTCGCGATTCCCTTTTTTCTGCCTATCCAAAAACTTTTTAGTCATTAGCCTGGCTGAATAGATGCTTCAAAGTTCCGTAAGACCGCGGAAAAGCGTTGTCATAGTTAGGGGTCCGCTATGGCCATGGTTTAGAAAGAAAGTTACAAGTTTTTAGAATACTACAATTCATTATTAAAAAAAAGTTTCTCGTCAACGCTAATTTGTTATTGCCTTTTCAAAGCGTTTGTAACGGCTGTCCCAGAAGTAAAGAGACCATTTTAAAACGTCGTTATTGTAATTTTTTTTTAAATATAATTCTACGGTTATAGCGGTCATTGGTGAGAGTTCCGTGAATTAACATCAATTTTCTTAAGAGGGGGCGAGAATAACGGGTTTGTATCCTATAGTGAAACATTTAAAGAAACGGAAAATATTAATTAAAAATCTTTCCAGGATGTTTCCGTCTGGTTTCATATGGCAGAAACAAAAATAAGGTACAAAAAGTGTTTAAACAGCCTCCTCTAATATCTGCCGCAGCTGCGGCAAAATATATAATAAAATCTAAGTCCAGTGTACTTAGAATGAAGCGCAATGAACAAAATTTTATAATTTGTGCAAAATGATTCGCTGCAAAATATATTACAGAACATATTTGTTCTGTAATAATGCGGGCTAAAAGATGGTGTCGCTAAATATATATGCTAATATATTGTAAAAAAATCTCATAATTTTTGACGAGACGTATGCACCTGTAGATCCGAGTGACGTGCCTGGTAAGCAATATTTCCGCGTTAACATACGAGATATAATATATAACAAGAAGGTAGCTACAATATATAACAAAAGGCTGCATTTTTTAACATACTCGCGTCTATTAAGCAGTTGGTCTTATTGGGACCACTATAGAGAAATGCATACTCAAACAAAATAATACCCCTGACATACCCCAAACTCAACGAATTAAAGTGTGTTGGTGTTTACTTAAAAAAGAACGTGAAAAGGGAACAAGCCCAAATCAGTACTTGTTCTGAAACTCGCTCGACCAAAATAGGAAAAAAATTGTAGCAGCAATTCCTTGAAAAACCCTCATGCGGCGAGCGGTAATAAACCTTAGAAAATGGACCCGGATATGTCCTTAAACTACGTCCGGACACGGGTATGTCCTTAAACTACGTCCAGCAGAGAGGTATGGGTACTGCGAATGTCATCTCGCTTTGTGTGGTAGGGCACAGCACAGCGAATGCCATCTCGCTCAAATCTGGAGCAGAGCCCGACTGGGGAAGTACCTCCACCTTACAGAAAACCACAGCTAAATAGCACTAGACCCGAAGGTTGCCAAAGAGCTCAAAGTGTGTTGACGACGAGGGACCCTCTTGTTTCTTTAGTCGTCAACACAGTGAATCCTCCTTTTTGTAAAGGGTCGGCAACGCGCATGTGACACCTCTGGAGTTGCAGGCGCCCATAGGGTACGGTAGCTGCTTACATCAGGCGGGCCGATGCTTGTTTGCCACCGTCGTGGTATAAAAAAAAAGGTGTCGTTGGTACTCATTTATTATAAAACATGCATTTTATTTTCCTTTTCTTTATTTTCAATGTGTAACATACCGAATTTACTTAGTTTAGTCATCATTTTTTTGACCCTATTTTGTCTCTTTACTTCTGGGACAGCCCATTATTTTTAATAAACCCTATCAAGTCGCATATATGAGTGATATATGGTGAAATTACTGATGTAATTTGAGGTGCATGATTGCACCTCTTCTATTAAACAGAGTATGTAAAAAAATACCTCCACAATAGTAGATTGTTTGACAAGGGTCTAAAGTAACGCATATCATCACGAGATGGTTATTTTAGAGAAAATTGTGCGATGGGTAATTAATATGCCTTTTAGACCAGAGTCATACACTCTACTTTTGACTTCGATTACGCGAAAATAAATAAAATACATATTATTTACCCACAATTAGTAATCCAAAGCGAAAATATGGTTAAAATATGGCGATTTTTTTTTAAATGTTTGGCACAGATACAAAATATAATACAAGCGACGGTATAATTAGCGCTTTTTAATGATTGCGAAGTAGGAACTGAAAAACACCTCACGTTTTGAGAAATGAATTGCGTTTCCTGATTGATAATTAGTACTGCTTGTATTCTGGTTGGTTGATACCAATTTTTTTTAATGAGTTCAATTATTACACTATTTTTTGAGCATGAGAAGTGAAAAAAAGTTTGTTGTGTACGAGTATAATGCAAGTGACAGTCACGGAGGTAGATGTGACAGAGGACTGTTTAAAGCACGTTCAATTTTACAGCACAGGTTGATATTTTTGCAGGTATTCGAAGAACAGAACGTGTATGTAGATTATATGTCATAAAAATATTCATTTCTTTAACACGGAGAAGGCTATCTGTATATATGTCGCAGGGAAATGATTAAAACAGAGATTTGAACAAATCTTTAAGGGATATGATCAAATCACGCAGGATGTTAAAATGAAGAATCCGTATATGATCATCATATCCCTAAAAAAAATTAGTCACTTCACCAAATCACTGACTTTGTTTAGTGGAAAGACAATCAGCCCGTGCGATATTTGTGAAAATCCAGTGCATGCATTATGTGGAAGTCGTTAAATGCCAATATGTCAAAAAATAAACAATATTAGAGCTGAGAGAGAAAATGCGGCTAAATGTTTGAAAATATCGGCCGAGAAAATGACCGAGACTTCTCTGCACAAATTCAAAGTTGCTAATCAAATCAAGCGTATTGGTGGACGTCCCTAAGGTAGACAGAGGTCCATTAGATGGAATTCATGTACCGGGGATTGTTTTAAATATTAAAAATAATATGTACCAAATCGGCACAACTGTCGGCATCATAAAAGTCATTTTATATGTTTTTATATGTTTATTTTGCAGTTCGCAGTGCCTTGATTTTTACTGTAATGCTGTGTAACTGTTTTGGATAATAAATAATAATAATAATAATGAAAGACTGGCTGCCTAGAAACGCACTACAACCAACCATAACTTCATTTACTGCAGCAGTTCTCTCTACGAAGTACAATCTACGTGAAAACTCAGCTAAGTTATCTGTATTTGTAGGTCAGGGGTTCAACAAATGATCCTGTGAAAAGTCCAAAGTACAATGCAAAACATCTGTTTTTTTCACTAAACTTGTTTAGCGAAATGATAAAGCTAGTTAACTTTTTGAGTTCGTTTCGTCAACTTTCTGTCATGGTTAGGGATTTTCTCAAATTCCTAAACAAATCTAGTGAAATGAAAAAGCGTGTCGCGTTTATTGGCCGATTTTGTCTTTCCACTAAACAGAGTCAGTGATTTGGTGACATGAAATGACTGAATTTTTCTAGGGAAATAATGATATGGATTCTCTATTTTAACATCCTGCGTGATTTAATCATATCCCTTAGAGAATTATTCAAATCTCTGTTTTAATCATTTCCATGCGACATATATATTGCTATATTTGCTATTCCTACTATTCTGATGCAGTGACTTCCTGGCTAACTTAAATTAGTTACTTGTCTGTGACACGAATAACGAAATACAAGTTAATTCAACTTCGAGGCCTTAACGCCATGTCAGAAACAGGTGGCGTTCGTGAAACTGAACAATATTCCTTTTATTTAAAATACGCTTAGTGTAAGCTCCATTTTGACTTGATAATGATAACGTGGTTACCTAGTGCAAGTTTTATGGAATTTAAAGATTTCTGAGACTAAGGTCTGTTGTGGCACTTGTGGCTGTTAAAACTTTTGGAGCTATTATTTACGAAACTATAAGATGCCTCCAAAAATTGCATTAGGAGACCCATATTCTTTTTGAAATACCTATCCAACGATACCCCACAAAATAGGGTTGGGGCAAAAAATAACCCCACACTTCATGTGTACGGGAGTCACCCTTAAAAAATATTTTACCACTTTGTCGGCGCAATTAATACACATGCTCATACCCAATTTCAGTTCTCCAGTACTATCGGTCACTGAGTTAGACCGCAGACAGACGGACGGACGGACAGACGGACATGGCGAAACTAGTGCCTACGCCAATCCATGAGATAAGGTTGCCGAGCGGCCCCCGCTTTGATGCAAAAAGCGTGGCAAAAAGCTGGAAAAACGCCAAGAGATTGATGATGTATGGGGGCATTTAAATTTAATATTTTGGATATTTATAGTTTTTTACTCATTGGGCAACGTTCTTTCGATATCAATTAAAAGATATCAATATCTTTTTACTTGCGGACACGTATTACACTCTGTATACATAAAAATATTACCAGCATTCAATAATTTACACAGAACGTTACCGACAATGATTACTGCAATTTACTAGTAGCATTAATAATAACCATTGAATACATGACACATGTCGATTGCATATGAATTTAAGTCAAATCTGTAGCATTTTTGTGTAACCAGAAAATAACCTGTTTAATTACATAAGCGTTTTAAATATGAACATGAAACTAAAAACTACTGAAAACCAGTTGTTTGACACCTCACGTTAAGTAGATACAAAGTTAGTTAGATTGAATTTAGTTTCAATAGAGTTTTGTAAGTTAATCCAACTTACAGCAGGCGGAGGCGGAGTTCTCTTGTTAATTACTAATGAATCGTTGTCTTATTATTCCTCAATGTATATTTGATTTCGGATGGAAACGTACCTGGTTAATCGAAAATATGTAATCTAAACAGATCAAATTACTTTGATTGCTTCGTAATCAATCACACACTTTTCAAGAACAATCATGGTTCCATCATCAATTTATGCTCATAAACGTGTTTTGTAATTACTTATATTTCGGCGAAAACCAATTTACATTAATTAAAAATCGTTGCAAAATAAAAACACGGTGGTGGACGAGCCAAAGAGCTTAGGTTTTTGAAGTTTGACATTTTTTTTAATACCTTCAGTATCAAAATCTGACATTGTTAATGATGAATATATTGCTTTTTAGATTTATCTTCATCCACAAAAAAATTACCTGTTTTAACTGTATATTTTAAAAGGTAATATGCCGAGACAAGTGCAAACCATGAAAATTGATATTCACCCTATTAACATTATTTACTAGTTCTATAGACCTTTGGATTATTTGTTGTGGGCACTTGCTTGAACTAAAAAGCAGCAAAATAGATATATATTAATCAGCAAGGTAGGTATAAATTTTATAAAAAGCGTGATCTTAGTATATCGCTTTTACTTGTCCTCTCGTATCTCTTAACGTATCTATTAGATAGTGACTGATGAACAGTTTGTGTTTTAAAAAGCTAGAAATAAAACCGTCTTTCAGAGGAATTTCCCTGTAGGCTACGTTGGTATGGAAAAATGACAGTAGTTTTACTTCCTAATACTTTGCCCTACCAACGCAGTAGGTAGCTACTGTAGATAATATGCTTCAATGTTGTAAATTGCCGAGGGTAACTAACTACGATTGTCATAAATGCGTTTCTCAACTCAATGCGCCACAGATATATATTACACAGGAAAACAGATGACGCAAAAACCACGATGTTTATATATGAAGAGCAAGAATGACAATGGCCAAGCCACGAATGAGATGTTACATTGACCAGTCGTAGGATTCGTCGATTCTTAACATGGCTTTTTTATTTCAGTTTTTGAACGCTTGAAATATGGATGTAGTTATACAACCGGAAGAAAACCCATGATGAGATTAAGGCAATCGTTTTATTGTGTTTACAGTTTATATAACCAGAACTTATGTTTGAATATATTAAGCGCGCATGCAGGTTGTATGATGATTTGATGAAAGATGTAAACAGGTAGATTTATTTGGCAGTTCGTTAGGATTATTTAAAAAACTTATTAATTCCTCATTAAGGTAGTTGTTACAGTAGTTGTGGAAACTATATTCAATTGTAAATAGTATATTTTTTTCTTTAGAGTAACTTTTCGTAGTGAAATGTTTATTATTTTTTACTTTTAACAAATACAGGACTCTACTTCTTCTTCTTTCTCCTCGCCACTTCCCGTTACGCGGGATCGGCTTTCTTAATCTTGAGGCGCCACTATACTACAGGTCTATATATTAAAAATAGATTTTAGATAATTTACAGATATGTTTTTATAAGACTGTATGTTTCAAACTAAATATTTTTTTTAAAAAAAAGCTAAATATTTAGCGCTATCTACATACAAATGAATGCGCAATGGAAAACTTTTTATAATAAAGTGTCTCTTATTGTGTAAGAACGAGATACTTATATTTATTTATATATATTTCAATACGCACTTTATGAATCCTGCTGATTTACAGAAATGACATACAAGGCATCGTAAGATATTTAATGAATGGAACTTGCGTTTCAAACCACGCAATATTAAAAAAAGCTCACACTAGAGGAGAGATGAGGATGTCACTATTTACCATTACATATAGCTGAATGAGTTCTCAAATACTCATTTGGTTGTTTCGATGAGATTGGAAGAAAAATCAGCCTACGAGTATTATTTCGTTTCTCAAATATACCTTTATTCAGTTTTTTTATAATAAAAAAATTCTTCTGTCTGAACAAAAAATACATTTGGGAAAGTATGGAATGTGTAGAACATAATGTCAAGGGGGTCAGGCATGGAAGGTGTGTTTGGTGGTACGAGTAGGTATATGTCTGTGGTCTCAGCAGTAGGTTTTTGCCACGACAATTTGCGGGGCTTTGTTACCTGCATGCGCTCGTCTTCCTTATTGAAATATGTAAAATGTTTAAGCTTGAAGAGCAAATTTTCCCTTTTCATATATTTTAACATGCTTGTGATATTAGATTATTTTTGTTATACCTCTTGAGTGGTTCCATTCACGGTTCGTATCACTGAGTTTTTTGGTACGAAATATTATTCGATATTTACCAGCCGCTTTTCGGTGAAGGAAAACATCGCGAGGAAACCGGACCTTATCCGAATAAGGCCTTGTTTTCTCTCTGGGTTAGAATGGAAGGTCAGGTGGAAGTCGCTTTCATCAACACTAGTGCCTACGCCAATTCAAAATTGAGCCGTGGATAAAGCCGGGAGAAACGCCAGCAGAATGGACTGACTGTGACTGTGAGTCTAACGGGGGCTTATTATAAGTTTTAGTATAAGCTCACAAGTTAAAACGCACCGAAAACACCGTTGTTAGTATTTTTTAAATTTATATTTGAAAAAAAAATACACACACGCAAAAACTACAGACAAGTAGGTGATAATGCACAAAAAGGAAAATGAAAAAATACAAGAAACAATCAATTTAAAACATATTGTAATTTAATTGCATTCTGACCACTAGGGAACTTATTGAATGTGAAATACCCTTATTTAGATGCCGTTATTGTGATTTTTACGTGAAATGCTAAATTTTAAATAATTGATTATTTTTGCTAATATTAAATATTTTTACTTTGTCGTCAAAATTAAACGTGTTAATGCAATTAAGAAGTGTTTTACTGCAAAAACGAAAAAAAAAAACTGACAACTTGTCAACTTTATTTTCACTCCCAAATATAAAATCTAATTTCAATTGTTTTATACCATTTGAGTCAGTAAAAGTGCCTTTTTAACATTATTTACACGTAAAAACACAGATGGAATAAATTTACGTCCCAAAAGATTCCAATAATCTAATTTTTTGAAAGAAATTGCGCAGAGATTTCTCCTGTCATTCGTGCGATCATATACTTTTTCACCGTAACGTGCAAACGAAGCTGGACATCATAACCCCAGCGACAGCCTGCAGGACTTATCGGCCCCCACGACCCGCGCGCGCATGGCTTAATTCACCACGAAGGCCCCGAATGCGTCCAAAGACTGCGCCCCAAGTACTGACATGCCGCTGTCAATCAAACTTCAATTCCGTAAACATCGGACTATTTTCTTTACTCTAAAATGTTTTAATGTGTTGGACACTGCAGAATTGTTTTAAAAACGATTACAAAAAACGAAACTGGATCTTAGCATGCGTGCAGTCTAATATAAGTGATTTTCAGAGTTACGTCCAAGAGAAATTAGTGGCATTTACTTTAATTTATCGTGCCTGTTACCTTGATATTTTTCCTATCTTATATCCTTTTATTTATAGTAACTATAAGTTTTTCTTTGTATTGTATAAGTAGTAGTTAGAACCTGTATGTCCCTATTAGCAAACAATGTCGCCGCTACTGTGTCGCTGGACATTGATGTACGCTGCCCACATTGTCCCCAGCTCCGTTATTTCAAAGGTACAAAAGGTTTAAATATCCATATCGCAAAAAAACATAAACACCAGGTCTCATGTTCGGGACCTATAATTTCCGCCCCTCCTTCGACAACCGTTCTGCAATCACAATCCATACTTTCCGACCCACCTTTTTGGCAAACTATAAGTAGCTTAAAAAATACCCTACCGACTCTTAAACGTATACCCCGGGGCGCCCGCGTCACAGTTTCAAAATTTTTAGCAGAAATTATAAAAACTGCCGTAAGTGATAACTCAAAGCGCGCCTGGGAAGAACTTTTGACTTTTTCGTTCAAAGTTCTCCATGTCAACGACGATGATAATACTAGAAGGTCCCTTGCTACTAAAATAAAAGAAAACTGTATTAACAATTCTCCTGTTTGTCTCACTACTCCCCAGCAATACACTACGAAACGAAACATCAGTAAAATAGTAGAAAATAAGGTAGCCGATGGGGACATTAGGGGTGCCGCCCGCATCATTTTTTCTAGCGACACAGTAGCTCCTGAAAACTCAAATACACTTTCGGCCCTTACTAATAAGCACCCACTTCCAGCAGCAAACTTCGTCCTGCCCGGCCCTCCACTAACCACTGACGCGCCGCTTAAGGCTACACCGGAAGATGTTTTGGGGGCCGTCATGTCGTTCCCAAACGGCTCAGCTGGCGGCTTAGATGGCCTTACACCACAACACCTCAAAGACCTTTTAAGCAGCGACTGCAACGGAACGCGTGACGAGCTCCTAAAGCATCTAACCGCATTGGTGAACCTGATGCTGGCAGGTGAAGTACCCACAGACGTTATTGATATACTGTATGGCGCAAATTTATGCGCGCTAGTAAAAAAAGACGGCGGCATACGACCGATCGCCGTTGGCACCACTTTGCGTCGTCTCACGGCTAAAGTAGCCTGCCGAGCCGTCCGACAAAAAATAACCCAAGAATTTAGACCTTTCCAACTGGGCTTTGGCTCAAAAAGTGGCTGCGAAGCCGCCGTCCACGCTGTGCGTACATTTGTGGAACGTCGGGCTGGCGAGGTGCTGCTGAAAGTTGATGTGACGAATGCCTTCAACTCTGTAGATCGAGGCACCCTGTTGACCCAAATAAAAGAAAAGATCCCCGAAACCTATAATTTATTATGGCAATGTTACAGTTCCCCGACAAAACTTGTATATAAATCGAACCTTTTGGCCTCCTCTGTTGGGTGTCAGCAGGGTGATCCCTTAGGCCCAGCCATCTTTAGCCTTGCCATCCATCCATTCATACAATCTCTAAATTCGAAATTAAATGTCTGGTACCTAGACGATGGTACACTAGGTGGTGACGCAGATACAGTCTTAGACGATCTACAAAAACTATCAGCTAATCTAAAGACTATTGGTTTATCTCTCAATTATTCTAAGTGCGAACTATTTGTTTCCGATTCTTCTACTGATAAAGACCGAATAATACAAAATTTCGAAAATATAGCCCCTGGAATAAAAATAGTCAGCGAAAACCTGCTTCACCTCCTTGGCTGCCCCATTTTGGACCAATCCTTCGACAAATACATCCACGATAAAATTCAAAATTTTAAATGTGTTTCCGACCGTCTATTAAACATCAACATGCATACCGCCTACACAATCGTTCGACACTGTCTTTTCGTTCCTAAATTTACATATGTTCTTCGTGGTAGCCATCTCTGGAAACACCCGTCCCTACTCTTAAAACTAGATTCCCTTATTCAAGAAACTCTATCATCAGTCCTTAACATACCTTTTGACGAGAGATCCTGGACCCAGGCCACTTTACCTATTCGGCACGGTGGCCTGGGGATCCGCAAAATTTCCAGTGTTTCACTGCCTGCCTTCTTGGCGTCAGTGCATAGCGCCCAGAACCTAATAGAGAGTATCTTAAGCCCTTCTCTCGGGGCTATGGAAGCTGCTCATTGCACTGAGGCCAAGAATGTTTGGTCAGTAACCTGTCCCAACGCTGACCCGCCTGCCAATCCTTGTTCTCAGAGACAATGGGACGAGCCGCTCTGCCGACTAGTACGGAATAACCTAATTGACACGTCAACTGGTCCGGCAGATCGAGCTCGTCTCCTTGCCACTGTGGAGTGGGAGTCGGGTCTGTGGCTACAGGCTCTACCTTCACCATCTATAGGCACTCTCCTTGACAATTCCACTTTTAGACTGGCGACAAGTCTGCGAATTGGGGCATCAACAAACGCCCCACATCGGTGCCAATGCGGTGCGATGGTTGACAACCTGGGTCACCATGGCCTCTCCTGCAGTAGAAGTACTGGGCGCATACCCCGTCATGCCAGTATAAACGATGTCATCCGAAGGGCCCTTGTCAGTGTCAAAGTTCCAGCCACCTTGGAACCCGTTGGCTTGGCAAGGGACGACGGCAAGAGGCCCGACGGCATGACGCTGGTGCCTTGGAGAATGGGACGGCCTCTGGTCTGGGACGCTACATGTGTAGACACTCTTGCCCCGTCCCATCTTCCAGGTACCAGTAAAAATGCTGGCAATGCCGCGTCCGCAGCAGAAGACCTCAAACGCCGCAAATACGCCACCCTCGGTAGTGGTTATATATTTGAGGCGTTTGGGGTCGAAACGTTGGGGCCATGGGGGCCGACCGCGCGCCGCATCTACAAAGACTTAGCGGCGCGTTTAATTGAAACGACGGGTGACCAGAGGACTGGCCAATACTTTGCACAACGTATAAGCATCGCTATACAACGTGGCAATGCGGCCAGCCTTCTGGGCACCCTGCCCATTGGCAGCGATTTGGAGGACATTTTTTATTTGTAGGTAGTCTCTAGTTTATAGTTATTTATAATATTTTTTATTGTATTGTCACGTGTTATTTCCTTTTTGTTTTAAAATAAATTTATGACATTTAAAACATAACTTAAACTTGTGGCAATAGGCTCGCAGCTCAGCATTTGTTGCCAGCTTGGTCGGCTGCACAGCGCTGTTTTTTTAGCCCGGGCCTGCCTCTCGGCTTATAAAAATTAAAATAAATATTAATAAACTAAATAGGGGGAACATCGCATTCACAGCTTGCACTCAATTTTTTACTACCTACATAGCAACAAACACTTTTACTAGTTATCTACACAGCCACAAAATAAATAAATATTCTGGATAAAAAAAACACACATTTTTATTTATTTATATGTTAAGCGCTGCAAGAATACTCGTAGCATCCAGTTGTCAGAAGACGAAGTTAAACATAGTTCCCTAGGTGCATTGTGCTCCATACTGATGCCACAATCTTAATCACTTATGTGTACTCTTGGCAAACCCCAGCGTAGCGGATATAAAAACAAATAAAACAGCCTTTCTACAAGTTATTTATTACTTGCAAGTTTTCTCCCCTATTTACAGAAAAAGAAGTAATGTCTTTGGAGGATTCCCGCAGTTACGTCATTTCGTATCAATATGAACGATAAATGTTGAGTAATGTTGCCATTATTGCAACTTTCGGCCTTGTTTTCGGTTCGGAGGTGGATATTATTAATAAGTTGTTTAGTATGAGCACTTCGTGTGAACTGTTGCTTGGGCAGTTTCGCACTAGTTTGATCGTACAAGGAAATGGGTGATACTCGGTGTTATTGTTGTAAATTATGACGAATAAAATAAAAACCGGCCAAGAGCGTGTCGGGCCACGCTCAGTGTAGGGTTCCGTAGTTTTCCGTCCGTCACAGTAAGTGTCCCCACTTAAGAGTTAAAATAACACCGCCATGTAGGATATGATATGAGCGTTCCACGTACAGCGACATCTATCGGCAAATTAAGTAAACTATTGCGCGCGAGCTTAAAGTATGGAAGATGATTTTTATGGGATAGTTCTTTGTTGGATTTAAGATTATAACATCTAATATTTGTAAAATTTTATTTACTTGACTCAATCACTAATCATTTTATGAATGTGGGTTAGCGAATAAAACGGGTCGATCAGACCACCTGCGGCACTTGCCGGAGCCAGGTATAAAACGGACCGCTCACTGAGGAGCAGTATCTCTCTCAACCCCCCTCCACTGACAAATATGGAAGTGTCGGTCTGCCGCATATCGATGGACGGTCATCCCCCCATATCGATTGCGTCAGCCTACATCTCTCCATCACTTAACATACTACGGACTGACCTAGATATTTTAGCAGCCCTAGGCCCCTCGGTCATCGTGGCCGGGGACCTAAATAGCAAACACGTCGACTGGGGATGCGTCGCGACTAACCCCAACGGTAGGCTGCTCAATCGTCTGTTGATCGAAAGCCTCCCTTTCGATATCCTCCCTCCCCTTGAAGCAACCCACTACCCCCATACTGAAGGACACCGACCAGACATACTTGACGTAGCCCTTCTAAAGAACGTAGCGCTCACTCTGCGTTCTATAGAAGTGCTAGACGAATTAACTTCAGATCATAGGCCGGTCCTCTTGCGACTGGGCCCTCACTCCGATCAAGCCCCTCCTACCAGGACACTCGTGGACTGGGACAAGGTGCAACAAGGTCTCCTAAAGACAGACGCCCCCATACTTAGAGACATACCTGACATTATTACCACAACTCAACAGACTGACCAAGCGATCGACCTATTCACCAACTACCTCAACGCTGTCAAAAGCGAAGCCTCTAGGGAGGTGTCGGCCGAGGAAATCCAACGCCGCCCCCTGCCTAGGGAACTGAGAGAGTTGCTGACTAGGAAAAATCGCGCCATTAGGACCTACTCTAACTGGCCTTCCCCCGAAAATCGTCAAATCCTGAGGGGCTTGTGTCACGAGTCCAAACAGCGAATTGCCGAATTTCGGGAGAACTCTTTTAGGGATCTGATGGGGGAGATAAAGCCTAGTCACCAGGCTTACTGGAAACTAGCTAGATCTCTCAAATCAGATACCGTCTGGACTATCCCCCCTTTGGAACGCCCCGGTAGTCCAACCCGCGCACTCGAGGACGACGAGAAAGCAGAATGTCTCGCCAATAGTTTAGAGTCTCAATGTTCGCCCAGCCTCCTGCCTGCCGATGAAGCCCATGTCGAGAGGGTAAATTCTGAGGTGGACAGGAGATCGCGTCTCCCCGTAACTTCACCTCTCGTACCGGTGTCGGTTAAGGAAGTCCACGATCGAGTAAGGTATCTTCGAGTAAGGAAGTCCCCGGGTGCGGATGGCATCTCCAACCGCATGCTGAGACTTCTGCCCGAACATCTCTTACTCATTCTGGTCGGCATCTTCAATGCCGCCCTGTCCAATAGTCACTTTCCAGCCGCGTGGAAACGTGCCACGGTCATCGGAATAGCGAAGCCCGGCAAACCCCGGGCCTCGCCAGCCTCTTACAGGCCCATCAGCTTACTCAGCTCGCTTGCTAAGCTGTATGAGCGAATCATCCTCGCTCGGATTCTCAGGTTCACGACTGAGAATTCAATTATCACGGACGAGCAGTTCGGCTTTCGTGCCGGACACTCGTGCGTCCAACAGGTGCACCGCATCACGGAGCACGTGCTGGACGGCTTCTCGCGTCGAACAGGGTTGAAGACGGGAGCGATCTTTCTTGACGTGGCAAAAGCCTTCGACAAGGTCTGGCATAACGGGTTGATATACAAGTTATATCAGATCGGTATGCCGGACAGACTCGTACTCATAATACGAGATTTCCTTACGGACAGAAGCTTTTGCTACCGACTGGAGGGAACGCTTTCACCTCCACATCCTATTAGGGCAGGAGTCCCGCAAGGCTCCGTCCTCTCGCCTACACTCTATTCGTTGTTCACGAACGACATTCCTAGGCACCCGCGTGTCGAACTAGGGTTGTTCGCGGACGACACCGCGCTCTTTACGACGCACAATCGCTACATTCTTGTTCGGAAATACCTCCAAGAGGCAATCAATGGCCTAGGTCAATGGTTTCGTCTTTGGCGTATTGAAGTCAATCCGGACAAGAGCGCAGCGATTATCTTCCACCCTACTGCCATAGGTCCGACAGGCAGGAAGGTGGCTCCGGTCCGGCTTTTTGACCAGCCCATTCCGTGGGTTAACGAGGTCAAATATCTAGGCGTCACTCTCGACCGTCGTATGACTTTCAAAAGCCACATCCGTAGGGTACGCAACAGAGCGCTGTTCGTATTAGGAAGGCTAGGGCCGATGATTAACAAGTTTAGTAAAATGTCACTTAGAAATAAGCTGACACTCTACAAGACTTGTGTTCGTCCAATCATGGCATACTCAAGTGTGGTTTTTACCCACGTGGGCATGTCAAGTCTCGAGCCGCTTCAGGTCGTTCAGAATCGTTTCCTCCGTAGGGCGACTGGGGCCCCGTGGTACCAGACGACCCTCAGTTTGCACCATGACGCGGGGCTTGACTCCCTTTATGGTTTCTTTAAGCAGACTGCCCGGCGTTATTTTGACAACGCTCCGCACAGTAGTAATCCGCTAGTTAGGAAGGCTGCGAACTACATTCCCAACCCTCCCCCCATCGGACTCTTAACACGGAAGTCACTGATTAGGGGCCGCTCGGTTCGGCGGCCTAGACACTACGTCACGGACCAGGACGACGCACTCACAGCGGCCATTCATGAGAAATGGAACGCTGTGCGTGCGCCCTCCCCCACATGTACACTGCGGCGCCCCCGCCGGCGGGGACGCCCACCTCGGAACAGTCGCGACCACATCGACACGTTCAGTCCCTTATCCACCCGGTACCGCCGCATACCGGATAGAGTCACCCCGACAGTCGTCGGGCCTAGCTGAGTTTCTTGCTGGAGTCTTCTCAGCTAGGCTAGGAGTAGCGAACCAGCGACAAAACCCCCATTAGCTCGATCCCCCCCCACTCACCCAGATCAGGTTGAACTCGCTTCAACTGATCTGGAAGCGCAAGCTCGGTAGGAGCATTCCAGCGTAGCAAACTCATCACGTTAGGTCGCGGAAGGGTCCTGGATTTTCCCCCGGCAACCATCCCACCAAACAGTCCGCCCGCTTTAGCGCTCCAGAAGCATAAAGCCCAAGTCAGGCTCAAAAAAAAAATGAGGAGCAGTCACTTGTTGTGCTACCAGCGACACGAACAGAGCTAAGTACCTTAATCTGATTGTTTGACTATATTGTGTACATTTTGAAATTATTTGAGTTGCATTTAAAAAATAAACTATGTATATAAAAATATTAAGTGTTTGTTCACAATCAATTGCAATACTTTAATTGTCATTAAAAGTAAATTAAAATGATAAGAGTATATTTACTTTATAACAATAAATACCCTTTAGATAGATGAAATAGCATTATTATTCATGTCTTGCCTATTTTAATTAAGAAACCATAACCATTTCCTAAAAGAAATATATTTATTTTATTATAAGTATGTAATTATGAATACTAAACGTAATGGCAATTATTCATTTTATTGACAATTTTATTGTGTCTATCTATCGTTACATCTTTTATAGTGATAATTGTGTATTTTAATAATTATAATAAAACCTATGTTTCCAAATCAATTCAGTTTTATAATTTGAAATTGACGTTACATAAAATAACAACTGAAATAATTTATTTATAAATTCGTCCCATATTTAAAGGGAATATTTTATGCACTATAATAATAGTAAATAGCTATACACATATCAAAATTAAGTCGTGAACCGATTTTCACCGTTTTTACTTTATTTGAAAGCACGTCATTTCATAGTGATTTTGTAGAAATTACAGGTACAATAAACACCTGCTTATACGGTTAAATTACAAACTTAGTTTAGAAATTATTTTGTATTTTTTTTTCAAAAACTATTCAACCTATCAAGTTCAAAATAATTTTCCTAGAAAGTTTTTATAAAGTTCTACTTTTGAGATTTTTTTCATATTTTTAAAACTTATGGTTCAAAAACTGGAGCGATTATTTCCGAAAATATTTACATTATCAAAAAATGATTTTAGTAAACCCCTATTCATTTTTAAATACCTATCCAACAATATATCACACGTTAGGGTTGAAATGAAAAAAAAAAATCACTCCCCACTTTACGTATAGGGGAGGTACCCTAATAAAACATTTTTTTCCACTTTTTATTTTACCACTTTGTCGGCGTGATTGATATACATATTAGTACCAAATTTCAGCTTTCTAGTGCTAACGGTCACTGAGATTATCCGCGGACGGACGGACGGACGGGCAGACATGGCGAAACTATAAGGGTTCCTAGTTGACTACGGAACCCTAAAAAGGAAAAATTATTAAAATACTATAATTGGAAAAATATGGTAAAAAAACCCCTATAAGTTATAAGAGTAATTAGGACATTTTAGGGTTCCGTACCTCGAAAGGAAAAAAACCTAACCCTTACGGGATCACTCTGTTGTCCATACGTCTATTTGACTGTCAAGACATTTTTTCAGGAACGCGTGGAGGATCAAGTTGAAATTAACACAAATACCTTTGTCTGCGATCCCTTGAAGCTGTTAAAAAAAATCAAGCTGCTAAGTCAGCGCAGTCTAAAGATACGGCCATTTGAGCCTCATTCCTAGAACATTTGGTAAAAATTAAGGTCTTACAGAACAAGTAAAAGAAAAAGTCTGAAATTTGTTAATTGGATGTTCCATCACAAAATTGCGATTACAAACTTATTCTGAAATAAAATCAATATTCAGTCACTATTCTTGTATACTCACAATAAAACCACTCCAATACAATACAACGCATGCTCAATAGATACTCGGAGTATAATTATTGACTGGGTCGATATGTTAAATAAATTCAGTCAGTCGCTCCGCTCGGCTATTGTACAGTGAATCATATACCTAGAATGTAGAGTGAATTATTTCAAAATCTGTTATTCGAAGAAAACTTTAAGCACAATAGTTATACAGAAAAGGAAAAAGCTTAAAAATACTTGTACTGCGTCAATTTTTTTGTTGTCTATTTGATAATGACAGGAATTATAACTTTTGTACACAAATATTTTCCTCTTAAAACTATCCTATTCATTCGTGGCATCTTTGGACACTACTACAGTTTTGACTGTCACCAGTTTTACTTGAATGTTTACAAGTTTTATTGCATTTTTATTTCAATAATTTTCCCAATGATAATGATTTACTTATTAAGGACTTGGTTCCTTGCCCAATTTTTTTCAACTATTGAATATTTCATATGTATTTGGATTACTACCATCATAGAGGATGATTGCTTTCTGAAATATCTGACTTCAATTAAACGTACATATTTATCCATTGGGAACGGGCGGTTGAATATAGCAACATACAGAATATACATGATCTTCATTTTGACTGTTTTATTACGAACTACTCTTCATGTATCTGATATGCGATTTATGTTTCAAGATCCTTATCTGTATTGGAGTTATGGGTTCATTCACACTAGCATCGATTTCAGTAACCTTATTCGAATTATAATATTTGACATTTTGTACCAAAAAATTATAGATCTTCGAAATTATTTTGAAAACATTTTTGATCGGTCAGCTAATGACAGAGGAAATATGATTTCAGAAGTAAAACTTGGTATGTTATTCTATAAACAGCTATTGGACGCCATGAAGTTTCTGGATAAAATACAAGTAACGGTAATATTTGTTTTCTATTTTTTTATTTCAAATGATTTCCTTGTGAAGTTAACACGTTGCCCGTTATTGGATTTGTCTGTTTTAAAGAAAAATTATTCTTCCCTAAACCTATCTATCGAAATGAAAAAAAAGCTCACTTCTTGTTTGAAGGACCAGTTAATATACAATGTGTTTTTTCAATAACTAGCCAACTTAGTCCGATTCGATTCAACCCCACAAAGACACAAGTTTGCGCGTATACCGCTAGGAAAATCCTATTTACTGTGGCCCCTCAGTTCCAAGGCTTACAATGTCAGTGACGTCCAATTCCGTAGTCACTTTGAAGGGAAGGCCAAGCTGGCATCCAGAAAGCTCGGTGTGCTCAATAGAGCGAGGAGATACTTCGCTACGGGACAGAGACTGCTTCTATACAAGTCGCAAGTTAGACCCCACATGGAGTACTGTTGTCACCTTTGGGCGGGAGCACCAGGGTAAATAACTGTTTGATATGATGCCCACGGCAGGTTTTTATCACCACACCGCTCGCTACCGGCAGGGTGTTCATCCTCAGACTCTGAGCCCAAAGGGTCGCGCACAGTACAGTTTAAGAGAAATTTCCTTCCACTAACGCTGCGGCTGTGGAATAAACTTCCTGCCGAGGTTTTCCCAGCGGGCTACAGTATGAAGTTCTTCAAAAAAGGAGTGTATGATTTCCTAAAGGGTAGGCAACGCGCATGCGTCCTCTGGGGTTGCAGGCGTCCATAGACTACGGTAACTGCTTACCATCAGGCGGACCGTATGCTTGTTTGCCACCGTCGAGGTATTAAAAAAAATATTGTGACAGGTGATAGGTAAGTCATACCGAACAACTATTTCTATGGGACCAAGCCCGAACTCCCAAAAAACATATTGGCCTCCTTAGAAAACGTCGGCGTCTGATCGGCCGAAATGTATGAAACAGCTAAAAACTGTTATGTGATTTAGAAGTTAGTCCCACAAAATATATGGCCTACAAAATCATCTAGCACAATATGGCTTTTTATTAAAAAAGCATGCCTGTAGGTTATATTCGTAATTCTGGTAGGTATTATAGTCAATAAGTAATTGGTGTATTTGGATCTGTGTTAATGATTTCAGCTTTTGATAGCTCTAGCGCTGCGCTTCGTGGAATGTGTCGTGCACCTTTACACGTTGTTAATTTTCGTAAAAAAGGTATGATTTTTTTCTCAGGCACATATTTATCTCTAACAAAAGAGATCGACTTTATATGTATAGTGCATCTCATAATCCCAAAGACGGTTTAGGTACATCGTTGCCCTTCGGGATTTCACTAATTATTTTGTGATCTTAGTCAATTCCACTTCACCTTTTAAGAACATAAGTTATTTATAAATTTAAAAAAAATCGTTTCCCGTTGTGAGTTCTACCTTATTAACACTTTTTAAATAAAGTCGTAATAAAAAACTAATCAATTTATCTTCCTTCTCATCATCTGAATTGTAGTATCCAATTCCTAATGGATATTATTTTTTCATGATGTTATCTATCCTAGTTTTTAAGTGGGCAAATAGTTTCAATTGGGGGAAAGTAGCCAAACGACGTATAATGTAATTCATAGTTTGTCGCCTACTGTTTTTGTTTCTGTAATAATACGCAATATGTTTTGTTCTAATGTTAAAATAATGTGAGTAATGTTAAAATAAAATAATATTTATATATTATAGGCCCTGTCCTTTATAACTGATACAACTTGGGCAGTTTTTACCTATTTTGGTATTACTATTACCCAATTCAAAAATTTTGCTAGTCACTCTAATCTCCACCCATTAAAAGCTGCTAGATGCCGGGATCTAGCAATAAGGATAGTATAGCAATCTAGCCAGACGGGTTTTGTTGCTCTCATTATTGTGTCATATCTGACGTGGCCAGCTCTCAGTCCAAACTGCATTAAACTAAAATAATCTGAAATGATAGTCGTAACGTTCGTATTTGGTAGGACGTAACGTTCGTATTCACGGACTTGAATAGTTGAGTTAAAGTACTCTGTAAAATGTCCAATTGTAAAGTAAACACTAAGTGGCTCAATAATTAAAGTCCACGACCGTACTCGAAACGTATTTCTAATTTTAAAACCGATTATATGTTTCTTTTCTTCTGAGGTAATTAAAAATTGGACTTCACTTGTTTACATTACATAAACTTTTAACTATCTATTTCAGGTTGATAATGAACGATTGACTAAATATGCATTCGAGTCAATGTATACAGTGGGTCTAGTTTGCACCCCAGCTGTCTTGGTAGAACTGTCATACAATGAAGTTGATAAAATCATAAGGATACTGACAACTCACCGTTCTAACAGCTCCGGTAAGTTAACTTACGACACGAAAAATAATAATTATATTACTACCTACACTGTATTGATTGCATGTTAAAAAAAAACACATTTCAATTTTAGTTTTGTGGCGGTCAACTTAACCAAACATTGTTGGCAAATTTTCATGCAAATTTATAATTCTTATTAATTTTATACAGTAAATTTAAGATTTTTTTTTGTTAAGGATATAACAAAATCAATAGATATTCATAAAATTTAATCCGATTTCACAGAACAGTTCGAACACGTATATTTTTTTGGTCATGATATTAAATTATAATTTATTACACAGATCATCCACTGGATAACCTGTTTCTACCTCTATTATTTTTGTACTATTATAAGCTATGTGCAAAATATCAATTATGACTTGACTAAAGGGTTTAAGGCTCTTTGGAGTTTCTTACTAGCAAGTGGTGTCACAATGGAAGTTTTTAGGTATAGAAGAAAAAACACACACAGTCAGTATGAGATTAGTAAATAAGAAGAAATAGAAAAAAAACAATAATTATAATACCTGACCTATGTCAGTACTTACAAGCGAAATGATTATGAATAAAAATGTCAAATTTGAATATAGAGCATTAGCAAAATATTCCTCAATAGAGTATGGCCTATTTACAAAATATTCTTTTAATTTCCTTCTAAATAGGTACAAGTTGTGACATTCCTTTAACCGTTAATATAGGGTAGGCGCAGTCACCAGGCACACTTGTCCTGACTGACTAAATAATATTAAAGTTCATTTTCAGATGAGAATCTTCGCGCCGCTATATCCAAAGGCATTTGCTACTTAAAGCAGCGTCCGTTCCAGTTCCAGATGTTGCGCATCGTTCCTGTAGACAGCTCGCTGCTGTTCTCCTTCTTCGGTCTTTTGTTTACTTATACCCTTATTATCCTGCAGATGCACCATATTCTTTAAGGACTCACGTATTTTATGTATGTATCACCTAAGATTTAAGACTGTATAATATTTAAAGTAACAAATTCAAATTGTAAAATTAGTATGAATTTGGTACTTACAGCGTATTTGGCACTTATGCTATTGCGTGAGGCACGATAAAAAAAATAACAAGATTCGTAACGTTTGCTACTGTTGTGTGCGGTGTCGCAGTATTGTATCAAGCTGAATCCAAGTGTTGAATTGCCTATAATGTTAAATTAATAAGATATATATTTCTAGAAACTGATCTGTCACTATGCGTAAATGTATTTGGATAGAAATAGTGTTACAATTTATTTGAAGTTTTGCGACCTGTCGATAGCTTATTTAACGTTTTAAAAAAATGTACGAGTAATTTCTGATAAAAACCCAATTCAGTTACTGCACTATCACCGAATGCAATAACAGTTGCACCATTGGCTGTTTTTAGTTGTAACTTTATATCAAATTAAGTACCTTGCGGAAGTCCATAATATCGACTACAATAAATATGCTTTGCTATTCCGAGTTATGATAATGCGTATTTTATTTTTGCATGCATTAATGTTCCCACTCTCCCGCCGCAAAAACAAATACAACAAACCACCACCAATAATACCAAAACTCGAACCGTGTTTCGCCTCTCTACGAGGCATCCTCAGGAGCTGCTGGAGATGTTGTCGGTCTGACGTCCGGCAACGGAATGATGTCTCCAGAATGGTCGGCCATATTTACAACATTACCACCACTCCTATCGTGCAAGTGCGAGTGAGACGATGCAAAAATTCGAAGTAACGGCGATGACGCAACATTCAACTGTTCGTTCATAATTATACCCCTATCATCATCATATCAGCCGAAAGACGTCCACTGCTGAACATAGGCCTCCCCCAAAGAGTGCCATAATGACCGGTCCTGCGCCACCCGCATCCAGCGGACTCCCGCGACCTTTACCAGGTCATCAGTCCACCTTGTGGGGGGTCTACCGACGCTGCGCCTTCCGGTTCGTGGTCGCCACTCAAGAACCTTTCCGCCCCAACGGCCATCGGTTCTACGTGCAATGTGCCCTGCCCATTGCCACTATACGAGTAGTTGTACCTAATTATTTATAAATGTTAGAACATTCTAGAGAACGCTCAGACGCAATACTTTTTCACAAACATGTAAAAGATCAAAAGAATGATCCTCACACAGAGAATGACCATGTTTCAACAAAGTTTCGAGAAATTGGATCGTTCTGGATGGTTATGTCTATATGAAGCAACATGCTCCTTATATCTTGTGTTAAAATTACGTCCCGTTTGCCCCACATACACTTTATGGCAGTCATCGCAAGTTAACTTATACACTCTTCTTACAGACTTCTTTCCATTCTCTAGTGTATCCTTCCCATTACAAAGCCTTGAGCGTGTTATATATTTTTAATTTATTTTTAATCATAAATAGTCTATCTGACTATTTATGATAGTACTATAATTGGCAAATTGGAATTAATAACCATATTTAAAGGGAATATAAGTAAATAAACTGAAGTAGTGATTTTAAATTATATTTCATCATAACAACATAACTTATTAACAAATACAGAACAAATTTATTAATATGTTTAATTAATACAAAACATTTAGTGGTATATTGTATTACCAGAGATAAAAACAATAAGCAACAGAAGTACTTAACTTACGATTCAGCTGGAACCTTCCACTTCAACTGTCTCATCAAAAATGTGCCCTGCTACGCTCTGATGGAGCCTTTTATACACAAGCAACACGCCATCTGTGGTAGAACTATTAACATTCTCGTGGACCAATCAGAAACGAGGAGGCTACAATACTTTGGCGCAAAGTAATCAAATATTTACTTTAACACAATTATTATAAAATTATTCAAGTAAAATGTACTATTTACAATTTAATATTGTGATATTATTATTTATTAATCTAATTACATGTTTTATTATCATTACTTGGACAGTGTCGTAAAATATATTGCCATTGATTAGTAAAAACATGGTGGGCGATAATTAGTCAAATCAACTAACTTTTATCCAAATATTCGTCAAACTATTTGGATAAAAGTTATAATTACAGTGTAATATTTATATTTACTCATATATTCTCTCTAGTAATAATATTCCAATAACAAGACTAAGTGGGTAGTCGTAAACCAAGTGATGTGATGATCATAACCAAATCATAACTTTAAATGTTATTTATTTGATCAATGGCAATTTTATAATTGAAAATCATAATCTATCACGGCCATACTGACAGTACTTCGTCCCGAAGTACTAAGTGCACAACAATATACATTTTTAATTTACTTAGAATACTTGAATAGTCATGTTAGCCCCCATGCAATCGCTGCCATTGAGATAGGCCAACACCAAACAAGCAGTCGAACAGCGAATGACTGGGTATTTGCCAGATACATTTTTAATTTACTTATACTTATTTCTACTTCATGCTACCCAACTACATTTTTTTTTGACACCTTGTCTACATGATATGCTTGAATAGTGATGTTAGCCCCATTCAATCGCTGCCATTGAGATAGGCCAACACCAAACAAGCAATCGAACAGCGAATGACTGGGTATTTGCCAGATACATAGTCATGCCAATTACATTTACCCGCTGCTAGTAAGAACAATCGGCACCAAGTATTTGGCCGGACAGCGAATACCTAATAGGTGTTCCATAAAACAATGCCAAATCATACATAGTCATACCGATCACATTCACACGCTGCCAGTGAGTGAAGCTGCCAATCGGCACCAAGTATGTGGCAGATCAGCGTTTTATAATAGGTAGTCTATAACAATATATGTATAATATACTCATCAATTAAATTATTATTTTCATAATCAGTATTTTTATTGATTAATAACATCTTCGATAGCAATGTTTTCCTGTACACATTCTCCCGGCCAAAATCGCAACTTTTCTTTAGCAATTACTATGTTTCTTAAATTACCTAAGCCTTTCAGAGCGAAGCGGTCGTTAGTAAGTATATTTGTAATTTCATAAGGTCCCTTAAACTTTTGCTCTAATTTATCATTACGCCTGTGGTCTTGATTGACATAAACCAAATCACCTACATTATAACTCTGATTATTTCGTCTCACCGAATCAAAACGTTGTTTAAATTTATCTGATATTAGAATTAAACGTTGCCTAGCGAGTTCACGATCATCCTGTATGTTGATAACAGGCTCATCATCTTGATTAAGAACCTCATTTAAGCGGACTTGAACACAGGGTATATTGGCCTCTACGCCTATAAGTAAACGTAAAGGTGTAAATCCAGTGGATTTTTGAACAGTAGTATTTATCGTTTGTTGTATTTTCCACAAACCGTTCGGCCAATCAGACGAGTCATTATGCATTTTATTTAACATATTAGTTACAGTTGCCACATATCTTTCTACTTGACCATTACTAGGTGGTGTGCCAGTAGCTATCATGTGGTGTTCGATATTTAGTTCTCTAAACAAGCCCTGGGTTAGAAGAGAGCTAAAATTAGTGCCACGATCTGTGACCACCACTGAAGGTGTACCAAATAGTGTGATGGTTTCTCTTATGATTGGTATTAATTCTTGAGCATTTAAGGTTTTTAGTGGTTTTAGCAGACAAAATTTAGTGAAACCATCCATTATAAGTAAAACGTGTTTGTAACCTTCATTAGTAGTTGGTAACGGGCCCATGCAATCTAAATGCACTGTGTGAAACGGTATAGCATTTTTGTCAATAGGGTGTAAATAGCCTTGTTTTGGGCCAGAGTGACCTTTTTTTTCCGTGCAAATTAAACAATGGAAAATGTACTTTCTGATAAAAGCAGCCATCCCAGGGAACCAGAAGTATTGCCTTACTTTATGTAATACCTTATCGAACCCCACATGACAGTTTTCGTCATGAAAAAGTTTTAGAATACTCAACCTATAGCCCTTAGGCACATACAACTTTGGTTCCGAGTCAGGATCAGTATGATAGTGTAACAAATTATTTTTTATTATGTAGCGATTTGGATCTAAATCACCAGATGCTAACTGCATCATTAAGGTTTGTGCTTCCGGATCGTTATCTTGTGCCCTCTTTAACCATGATCGTGAAATATTACTATTGTCAATATCGATAAGGTTAACTTCAGGTAATGATTGAGACCGTTTTGGTTGTGACGTTTCTACTGGATTACGGCTGAGAAAATCTACATGACTTATAAATTTACCCTTCTTATAAACAATTTCGAATTTAAAATCCTGCATCAAAGTCCACCATCGGGCAAGTCTCGGTGACAAGTCTCTTTTGGTCATGGTTGATTTTATGGCGTTACAATCGGTAACTATTTTGAAATCGATACCAAGGAGATAATGTCTAAAATGTTTCAACGCATTATAAATTGATAAAGTTTCTAGGTCATAGGAGCAGTATCTGGACTCTGCAGGACTAGTCCTTTTGCTATAATATGCAACAACTCTGTTAACATTATCCACTTTTTGTAAAAGTATCGCTCCATAACCAATTGAGCTGGAATCCGAATGTAATTCCGTAGGTAGATTTGGAACAAAAATAGTCAGAAATGGTTGGGAAATTAGACGGTCTATCACGTAATTCCTAGCAGCAGTTTGTGCAGGGCCCCATTCCCATTTTTCGTTATTTTTCGTTAATTTAGAAATACAAGTGGTTCGTGAGGCAAAATCTGGGATAAATTTTCTAAAATAACTGGCAAGACCCATGAACTGACGAACTTGTTTGATATTTTTAGGGACAGGAGAATTTGCTAAAGCTTTAATTTTGTTTCCACTTGGTCTGGCTCTATTTTGTGATATATGCCGTCCTAAATATTCAATGTTGTTGACAAAAAATTTACATTTATTAAGGTTGATTGTGAAGCCTGAACAACTAAGCGCTGAAATTGTCTGATCTAAGTATAACAACTAACCTTGGTCGACAGTTTCAAAAGGGATGAGAATATCGTCCATGTACATAAGTAAGAAGTTAAGGTGCTGTACTGCCTTAGATATCGCTCTTTGGAAAACGGATGGACCATTACATATCCCAAAAGGCATTCTAAGGAATTCGTAATGCCCGTCTGGTGTTATAAAAATACTTAGTAGAACCCTTCGAAACAGGAATTTGGTAAAATCCATTTTTCACATCGATTGAGATATACAGTTTTGCACGTCCGAGTCTATCGATTTGGTCCTCAATGAGAGGGAGAGGGTATCTGTCTCTCTCTATAAGTTTATTTAATGCTCTATAGTCTATACACATTCTGTCTGCACCGTCACTTTTTTTAACTAAAATCATTGGGCTAGCAAAGGGCGAATTACTTTCTTTAGTTATCCCTTTATTTAATAGATCTTGCACCATATTATTCACCTTCTCTCTCTCTATAGGGGCCAATCGGTAGGGTCTGTAATAAACTACACAATTTTTCTTGAGTTTGATATTTAGTTCACCTGTTTTTACATTGCCAATTACATCAAATACGGAAGGATATTTTTGAAATATTGCTTTTATTTTATCTTGTAAGTTATCATCTAAGTGAGTTAATGTGGCTGAAAGATCAGACAGCTGTTGCAAATTGTCAGCGTTATCAATTACATTAACTTCCGGATTTGATGTTGCCAAAGATTTTCTAACAAAACGAGAACCCATAGCATCCGTGACTATTTCAATATCGAAACGCTGCAGAGCGTCTCGTCTTATGATAAGATCATAACGGAAACCGTCGTCCCTAACGATGTAAATATCAAGCTCTATGCACAAATCGTTTGATCTTACCGGTACCGTTATTTTTGCAAATGTATCTAAACCACCGTCACACACAGACGTGAATAACATGGTAAAAGGGGCGTCCAGGGCATTTTGCTACCGATTCTTTAATGACACTGCAAAAAGCACCGGTGTCTATAAGTGAATGAACCTTTACGTCATAAATAAATACTTCAGTTAATGAAGTTTCGGATTGTCTAAAAAATTAACCTCTTTCGTTGATGTGGAACTGGGTGTATTGTTTTCATTACTAGATTTTAGTGTATATCTACAAACTGCATCGGTGTGCCCTGGTTTTTTACAAAAAGAGCAGAATCTTTTGTTAAACTCACCGGTTTTTTGATCTTGCGGCTCATGACTATTTTGAGTCGAGTCTTTTTTATAGCACTGCGCCCTGGTATGTCCCGGCTTACCACAGTTGAAACACTTTGTATCATTCGACCGATTATCTAATTTGATTCGTTTAGAAGAGGTAGGATTAGAATGCCCGAAATCTTTAGAATCCTTCCCACTTTGCTCTGAAGGATGCTTTTTGGCTTTTGCGTATGACGAAAATAAGCTAATTAGTTCGGAAGTTGTTTTGACATTGCTGTTAAAAGATGCCATTTTAACATTTACATCTGTAATACCACTGCATACAAGCTCTATTAGCTGCAAGTCAGTTAATGTAATCTTAGTGCTTTTAAAAAGTCTAATCTTCTCCCTAGCGTACTCGCAATATGAATCAGCTGCATCAGATGAATATAACACTGCTTTCTGAAGTTTTTCGGAAAGGTTTTTCTTTTCTGGGTACAAAGCCGTTAATTCTGTACGAAAGTTTGTCCAAGAGCGACCCTCCGTAGGTTCCCACGATTCATACCATACTAATGCAGAGCCCTTAAGGGCCTTACCAGCCTTAGCGACTGTCGCAATGCCGCTCCACCCAAATTCTTGCGAGAAAGCTTCTATTCTGGAACACCAGGATTCAGCACCGCTGTCGCTCGTAGCGGGATCAAAGGTGGGCAAGGCAATGTCCTCGTCTTTCCGCGCACCGGAGACAGCATCCTTGATTGCCTTGAGAAGACCTTCCAAAGCTGCAATGTCCATCTGAAATAATTTCATATGATTAAGAAAAGTGTGGCTGGATACAATCTCACTTCTGATGTTATATATTTTTAATTTAGGGCAATGTAAGACATAGATAGACTATTTATGATAGTACTGAGATGGTCGGCACGGATTTATCGGTTTAATTTTTTTTCTACTTCCGCGTCGGTTCCAATAACGTATCGTCATAAATTTTAGAAAGCGTGACGGGGGTTAAACTATTGAAACTTTTAACTAGAATTCTTTTAAAACTAAATAAAAACCAAAACTATAGCCATTGAGTTAGACAAGACAACACACGATTTATGGGCACTAAATGGGCTATGCTCAAAGAATTAAGACGAAATAGACAATAGGTGCAACATAACACGAAGGCAATTAGGCGAGGGCCGGGAGACATAAATTTAGTTGTGCAACCATTTCTTAAAATATCAAGACAGTGTGAATTACAAACAGATGTTAAGGAAACAAATAAGTGGAACGACAAATCTCACAATCAATACAAAAACACACTTACCAAGAAACGATGGGAGGGGTCAAAAATGACCCAGCGGTCAATTGCCAATCATGAGCGTGTGAACATTTGGCGACCAATGAAGCTTAGACAGAATGATTTGGGTGTGTCATCTCTCATTCCAGGGAGGGGAGCCTCACTGGAAGGGGACGCAAAGCAGGGAGGAAGACGGAGGAGGCAGTCAGAGGTTGAGGTTGGAGCTGCGCGGTCGAGGGTCTGAAGTGATCTGCGGGCTAAGCTTACAAGCTTACATACAACTCGGCAGAGTAAAGTGTCTTTCGTTGGTATAGTAAGGAGTGTTTGTGTTCTGTGTGAGGTTGGAGCTTGTGAACTTCGAGGGGCTCTAAGGAGCTTATCTAGGAGAATAATTGGACTGCAGAGCCTGGGTAAAGTACTCTATTTTATACGTTAATCAGGTCAAGGTTAGTTTCACGGCTTAGTTGGTCTAACTAGTAGTAGAATCGGGAAGTAAAGTTATACTATTAGCTGTGGGTTAAATAAAATGGATTCAGATTTGGGATTCTACAATATTCAGTACCAGGGGTATAAACACGGAACTCAGCAGGGGAATCCGATAGAATTTGTTATCATTATTTTCGGGGCAATCTTGATTATGTACCTAATAACGGGACTATGTGTCGAGGCCTGGAGAGGAGGAGTTCGCAACTGTTGCGAGAGGATCATGGGAGGTCGACAGGACAATTTTCCTCGTGTAGATATAGAACTGGGTGAGATTAGATAAAATGGGATACGTCTGACCGGACTGTGAAACTAACTAGACATGCTGTAAATACATGCTTCCTTGAACTTTGTACAATAAGTCGGTGTGTCTCTTACCCTCAGTAATCACAATCAATTGCGAGAATATTAGCTTAACATATCCTTTGTGAGCATGTGTGTGTGTGTAGCATAAATGTACATATGTATTATATATAAAGGCCGAAGGGGTTTTTAATTTGGAACATTCTGTTTTCCCCTTGATTAGAATGGCGTTAGGAACGGAATGTCCGGCCATGACCGGATGTCACCTCATTCAGTCATGGTCTAAATAATCAATCAGTTTCTTTTTCTTAGACTAGATCACTCAAGTGTTTGAGTTAATTAAAATTCTAATTTCTGGAAATAAATTAATTAAAGTTAATACTACCTTCTTTTATTACTATGATTAAGATCCATCCTAGGGTATTTAGTAGGGGAGATTCGATAGACCCAGACCTCCTCTAATTATAATTATAACCATCAACGGATACTATTTCTAACTCATGAGAAAAGTCTGGTCGAATCTTCAATACTAAAATCCCACTCTCAATACCTTGGTCACGAATGTCTACTTCACTTGGTCATACTAGAAATACTGTTTCTTAGAAATCTAGATGGGTAATTTGGACCTAAGCTAAAAGCCAAGTATTAAATCAGAGTTTTCTCCGAACTAGATCGGAATGATGCAACAAGATAGAGGCGGCATAGCCTAATGGAATTGACTTACTTAACGTTACATAACTATAGAGTTAGACCTGAGATACACTAGTAAGTTTAGAGTCGCAAGTGGAATGGCACTTAGGCTACAGTAGTGTTACTCATCATGCTGATTAAATCACCAAGGACCAGAGGCGAGTTCCAGACCGGAGCTAAGCAGCCGGGAGTTTAGAGTGGGTATTTACAGGTCAAATAGGTAAACAAATACTAACTACTACGGGAAGCTAGGGTGGCGATGCAGAGTATGGGACATTGAGGTAAATCGGGATTTTGCCATAATTAAATTGGACTACCGAAAGTCAAGCTGAAAGTGCTTTGTTCGATTGGAGCGGCGGTGGCGATAACTCAGTACCCAAATACACGTCATGTCTTACGATTGACCTCCGACCTTGGTTTGGCCAAACCAAAACTCATTACCTTAATACATACATATATATATATATACTAAAACCATGGTTTCTGGGGGAGGGTCTAGAACCCAATTGATTAAGTACCGGTCTTCTGGACCTGGGAATGTAAACGCTTCGCAGCGAAAAAGGAGGTCAATTGTCCCCCAATAACAATGATTAAGGGCCGTGGATCGGCGTAGGGAGTCCCCGTGCTGGAACGATATCGGTCGTACGCTATGGCCTAGAGCATCATACATGTATCAACTCATTCACATATTCTAACCTAAATAGGCGCGTTAAAACAAAAGGTCCTTTAATTATATCTGGAGAGATAACTAATTTTATTATAAATCATTGAAACTAAATTCGTTACGTTAAGTCTCGGGAAAATCTGGTAGAATGTGTGAAGAGTCTACATGTCCGACGAACAAAGTACACCTGTCATCTAATTATATTAAATCCAATAACAGATGCTGCCTGAGACCGAGATGTCCCCTAACTGCAGTGTTGTTTCCTACTAAGACAAGAAGGGAGATCTCTCTAAAGTACTCGATCACAAATCAATTAAGCTAGACGATCCGCTATGAACCATCACAGTACTATAATTGGCAAATTGGAATTAATAACCATATTTAAAGGGAAAATAAGTAAATAAACTGAAGTAGTGATTTTAAATTATATTTCATCATAACAACATAACTTATTAACAAATACAGAACAAATTTATTTATATGTTTAATTAATACAAAACATTTAGTGGTATATTGTATTACCAGAGATAAAAACAATAAGCAACAGAAGTACTTAACTTACGATTCAGCTGGAACCTTCCACTTCAACTGTCTCATCAAAAATGTGCCATCCTACGCTCTGATGCAGCCTTTTATACACAAGCAACACGCCATCTGTGGTAGAACTATGAACATTCTCGTGGACCAATCAGAAACGAGGAGGCTACAATACTTTGGCGCAAAGTAATCAAATATTTACTTTAACACAATTATTATAAAATTATTCAAGTAAAATGTACTATTTACAATTTAATATTGTGATATTATTATTTCTTAATCTAATTACATGTTTTATTATCATTACTTGGACAGTGTCGTAAAATATATTGCCATTGATTAGTAAAAACATTGTGGGCGATAATTAGTCAAATCAACTAACTTTTATCCAAATATTCGTCAAACTATTTGGATAAAAGTTATAATTACAGTGTAATATTTATATTTACTCATATGTTTTCTGTAGTAATAATATTCCAATAACAAGACGAAGTGGGTAGTCGTAAACCAAGTGATGTGATGATCATAACCAAATCATAACTGCGTAAAAATAGATAACATTATCAGTTCTGATTTAGAAAACACATCTTTTGGCTTGCCACAAGGAAGCGTTTTGGCCTCAACCCTATTTTTAATTTATATTAATGACCTATGCAATCTAAAAATAGATAGTGGCAAAATCATTTCCTACGCAGATGACACTGTCTTCCTTTTTTCCGCAAAGTCAACAAACGAGGTCTACGAGTACGCACAACGCGGATTTAATGTTGTAACTAACTGGCTAAAACTTCATCTATTAACACTTAACTCTGACAAAACGAATTTTATAAGTTTTGCCATGCGGAAAACAGATCCGGACGCACATAACCTCAAACTCTACGTACATAACTGTAAAGAAAAATCAAATAATCTTTGTTCATGTCAATCCATAGCTATTACTGACCAAATTAAGTATTTAGGAGTCACGATAGACGAAACCCTCTCCTTTTAAAACCACATTGAAGCATTGTGCAATAGAGTTCGAAAGTTAATGTTTGTATTCAAAAAACTTCGTTCAATCGCTGACCCAAATTTAATCAAGCAAGTATACCTTGCACTATGTCAATCGATACTAACGTACTGCATTTCTTCTTGGGGTGGCACAGCAAAAACTACACTTCTAACCCTAGAAAGAGCTCATAGAGCGGTACTAAAGGTAGCTACTTCCCGCCCATTCTTATACCCTACTGACCTCCTTTATAAATCATGTGAAGTATTAACTGTTCGTCAATTATATATATTAAGCACAACGCTAAAGCAGCACGCCAGAACTTCCTTTAACCCTGAATATAGAAATAAGAGACGCAAAGATATTGTAGGTATTAAAACAGTACAAAAGAAACACGTATTTTTATCTAGAGTCTTTGTCTTTGCGGGCCCATTTTTGTACAACAGGTTAAATGCAACACTAGATATATACCCACTTAGCTATGCCTGTTGTAAGAATACTCTACGACGCGCCCTTCAGAAAATGACGTACGATGATACAGAGAAATTACTATTAGTCATAAAATAACTACCTATATACTGTCCTATATATTTAATACTTAAGAACCTACTTATTTTGTTAAGGTGATGAGAGTTTTATTGTGTAATATATAGTTTATAATTAAGTGAATAATTAAAAATTAACTAATTTTGTCCTTCGCTGCCTGAAACACAGGGAATCCTAGTTCAGGCATTTGTTAACCACTTGTCGTTAAAAAAAAAAAATTCTTAGTCCGTAAGAACAAACATTGTACTATACTTTTCTCAATAAATTATTTGTATTTGTATTTGTTATAACTTTAACTGTTATTTATTTGATCAATGGCAATTTTATAATTGAAAATCATAATCTATCAAGCGTATGGTGTTATTGGTATACATTACTTTTGTTGGATTTTAAAATGTTATGAATTGCATCTGATCAGATAACTTTCCGACATACTTAATGCTCGCTTGAAACTTTTTAATGGGATCAGACGATCGTGCAGCATACAACATATTGCTAATGAGACTATTTTGCTTCTTTCTAATCATACCATCCACGACAGACCTATCGTAGCCATTCGAGATAGCTAAATGATAAATAAATATCGGTTAACAACCTACGCACATAACATAGAAATGCCGCTAACTTATGCTGCCACGGATGAGTGGAAGATGCCGGAATCTTCGGGTCGGTATGTGTTGGCTTGCGGTAAATATGACATTGATGTTTATGATCTACTCTTGTGAGCGTTAAATCAAGAAAATTGAGTGAGCCATTCTGTTACAAATTCTGCGATCGAAGTGTCATTCAAGTCTCTGAACAAAAATAGATTTCAGACACTTATTTACTTGCCAAGCGATAAGCAAAAACGGTAACAATCAAACATAGAAAAATATAAATAAATTAATTAATGATTTAGTCTTAATCAAAGATGAAAATTCCCCTCCTCTACGCGAGAGCGTAGAGTTAGAGTGATACAAATTTTCAAGGGCTCGGACGGTGTTGTTAGATCAGTTAAACTAAAAACACAAGGAGGTGAGCTCGTCCGACCCGTTGTCAAGCTTTGTAGATTACCCATGGAGATGTAATTATTTGAGTGGCTCATGTTAATTAATAATATAATTTTGGTTTAAATTGTAGCAATTAGTACTAATTATTGTGAATTATGTACCACTGTTTCCTCGGGAAACCATGTATAACTAACTTAGTAAATAGTTTACTATTGTGGCTAAATTGCATGACTCATGTTTTGATTTTCTATTGGAATGTTATTTAGTGCAAGTGCACTGAATAGTCACAGACTACTGATGCTGTAGATACCTCATGTAAAATTTATTATTGTTAATAATTGTTTTGCTTCATGTCTCTTGTTTATGCTAGATCGAAGCGATGTAAACTTCAGGTCTTCAGCTCACGTTCTCTCCCCCGGGCCCAGGAATGTTCATGCAAATCAGCGGCCTCTGGCGGGGCACGCTTTAGACTAATCAATGAACGGAACAATGAACGAATCGATTTCTCGTTATAGATGTCACAACCAATATAGGATCTGTATACTTTTTATAAAGAACAGTGCTTTATCATAAAAATATATTTTTATAAAAACCATAAATAAATAAAAATATAGGCATTTATTAAAAAAATATATCAAACGTCGATTTCATACTTTTATGTTTTCTTAGTTTTCTTATATGGAAAGGTATAAATAAAATACCAAAAATTAATTCGGCATCTTTGCTTTATACGAAATTGATATCAAACTTGACTACGTGGCTCTATTTTATTTTTAATAAAATTGCACCCTGAACTTCGTCACAAATTTGCATCAAAAATTTGATGGGCTCCCCTTCTTAAATTAATCTTAGAGCCAAAAGGACTAGCTGTTGTTTAAGACACTTTCTATAACAACTATAGTATAATAATACCAAGCCAAGTAAAAATCATTAACTTACCCGTGGTAAGTTAGTTCGGTTGCAAGGAACAATCGTGCCAAGCGGCGTTACCTTAGACAATTGTGCATAAAATATGTATTCGTGAAACTTCTAGATGCAAACGAGCAAGTGACTCAAATGCGTACCTAATATAGATTTTTTTCTCAAACATTCAATAATTTGTTGTCGCTTCGTTCCTTATAATAGGACCGGAAGTATACTTATCCGGGCGCGGAAACTCGAGGGGACTGTAATGGGATTTCATACAACTTTTCAGGTCTACGCGTAAAAAGTAACCTTTCACCTTGGCGAAAGGTTTTACGAACAGCTTATCGTAACATTGTGTCCGTAATGAGAAATATAATAGAAGTTTACGAGTAGTTAGTTATGCTTTATGAACACCTTATGAATGCTACAAGAGTTAAATTCTTTTTAATCGAAGTTAACCGCTTTTGTAATAAGTTATCCGGGAATAACCTTGTCGACAACATAAGGATTTCCGTATCCCATTTTTCTCATCCCACATCCCTTATTCATATTTTCTCGTCCTTTATGAAGCTCTATTAATACTGCGTCAGTATGGGCCCTGAGAGGTAACATTTCGCTAGAAAAGATTTAGTATCAGGTTATGTATGTACGAGTACATTACATGTGTAATGTATAGCGTATTATTCGTAGGCAGAAAATGAATACTTGTTGAATTACTAATGTACAGATGTAATGCATAATATTAGTTTCAACTTAATTAGCTTTAGTACCCATCTTATGAAGCTAATTGAGAGATCACGATAAAAACGAACTTTTTCGAGAAAATACGATGAAAACTATTATGTAATACATTTGTAAGCTATTGTTGCTCTAAAGTCGGGCTTGATTGAATTAGTAATTGAGTTTGTTCTACTAGCTTGCCGCGGTGGTCCTTGCTGACCTTGCTGTGTATTATCATAGCCTAACATTATAGGACATTCTTAACCATACAACATTCAAACCATTCTATACTGGTATTACTGAAGTTTCATTATTTACTATAACAAGTTCCTAAAACTGAGGCCGTAAATTACTCTGTTGTCCGTCCGTCTATTTGTTTGTCTGTCAAGACCCATTTTTTCAGGAATGCGTAGAGGTATTAAGTTGAAATTAACACAAATACCTTTGTCTGAGGCTGCGGTCCATCGAAGCTGTAAAAAAAATCAAGCTTCTAAGTCAGCGCAGTCTAAGGATACGGCCATTTGTACCGCATTCCTAGAATCATGAGATTTGGTAAAAATGAAGTTTGGTCGTTCCATCAGAAAAAAAATGCAGTTACAAACTTATTCTGAAATTTAATCAATATTCAGTCACTATTCTTGTACTTACAATAAAACTACTGCAATACAATACAACGCATGCTCACTAGGTACTCGGTGTATTAGTATTAAGTGGGTCGATTTCTAAAATAAATTCAGTCAGTCGCTCGGCTATTGTGCAGTGAACCGTATACCTAAAATTAAGAGTGAATTATATTAAGATCTCTTATTCGAAGAAAACGTTGGGCACAATAGTTATACAGAAAAGGAAAGAGCTTAAAAATACTTGTACTACGTCAATTTTTTTGTTGACTATTTGAAAATGACAGGAATTTTACCTTTTCTACATAAATATTTTCCTCTTAAAGCTATCCTATTTATTCGTGGCATCTTTGGACACTACCACCGTTTTGACTGTCACAAGTTTTACTTAAATGTTCACAAGTTTTATTGCATGGTTACTTCTATTATTTTCCCGATGATAATGATTTACTTTTTAGGGACTTGGTTCATTGCTCGTTTTTTTGCAACTCTTGAATATTTCATAAGTATTTGGATTACTACCATCATAGAGAACGACTGCTTTCTGAAATATCTGACTTCCATTAATCGTACATATTTATCCATCGAGAACGGGCGATTGAATATAGCAACCTACAGAATATACATGGTCTTATTTTCGATAGCTTTATTACGAATTATTATTCATGTATATAATATGCCGTTTATGTTTCAAAATCCTTATCTGTATTGGAGTTTCGCGTTCATTTACACTAGCATTGATTTCAGTTACCTTATTCGAATTATAATATTTGACGTTTTGTACCAAAAAATTATAGATCTCCGAAATTATTTTGAAAACATTTTTGATCGGTCAGCTAATGACAGAGGAAATATGATTTCTGAAGTAAAACATGGCATGTTATTCTATAAACAGCTATTGGACGCCATGAAGTTTCTGGATAAAATACAAGTAACGGTAATTTTTGTTTTCTATTTTTAATTTCAAATGATTTTCTTGTGCAGTTAACAGGTTTATCGTTATTCGATTTGTCTGTTTTGAAAAACAGTTCTTCTTTCCTAAACAGCTATTTGCACCTACCTACTTCTATCTATCGAGATGAAACAAAAAAAAGATCATTTCTTGTTTGAAGGACCAATGAATAGTTCCAGGTGTTTTATCAATACCATATTGTGACAGGTGATAGGTAATTTATACAAAACAACTATTTCTATAGGATCAACCCCGTTTGGCCTCCATGGAAAACGTCGACGTCTGATCGGCCGAGATGTATGAAACAGCCAAAAAATTTTTTATGATTTAGGAGTTGGTCCCATAGTGAAAAATGTTTAGTAAATATGGCCTACCAAATGATGTAGCTAAATATGGCTAGTTGTTAAAAAACTGACTAAGTGCGTGTCGGACCACGCATAGGAGAGTTCCGTACCTTCAATTGAATAAGAACCAAACTATATTTTTTTAAATTTAGTTACATGTATGGAGCGCCCCCCTATAAATATCTTTTTCAAATTAAACTACATAACTAAGTAGCGGCATACAAAATACACCTTATGTGTATTTTTATTCAGATACGTCGTATAGTTTCCGAGTAAAATGGCTGTGACATACGGACGGACAGACAGACATATGACGAATCCATATGGGTTCCGTTTTTTGCCATTTGGCTACGGAACCCTAAAAACAGCCTGCCAGCCAGGTGTTATGCATATTTCTGGATTTAGTCAATAATTGGTGTAGTTGGACGACATATATTCATAGAATACTTATAATCTGTGCTAATGATTTCAGCTTTTCATAGCTCTAGCGCTGCGCTTCGTTGAATGTGTCGTGCACCTTTACACGTTGCTCATTTCGGAAAAAAATAAGGTATGAAATATTTGCTTAGGCACACATTTTAAAGCATTTACTTTATAAAGCATAGTGTATCCCAAAGACGGTTTAGGTCCATCGTTGCCTTTCGGGATTTCACTAATTATTATGTGATCTTAGTCAATTTCACTTCACCCTTTGTTAAATTTATAAATAATTCATGTTCTTTTTGTTAAATTTAACAAAATAAAATCGTTTCCCATTGTGAGTTCCACAACACTTCCATATCTATACATATAATAAAGCTGAAGAGGATCGAAAGTCTGTATATGGAAGATATTGGAAAAAAGTTGGCTTAGGATACTTAGAATCGACAACAGAACACGTTCCAACAGTTTTTAGAATGTTTGTCTGTTTGTCTGTTTATTTGACAGCGCATCATGTGGAAACGGCTGAACGGATGTTGTTGCAATTTTGTATAGAAATAGTTTGAGTTCCTGGAAAGAACATAGGATAGTTTTCATTCCGAAAATCAACCCTGGAAGGGGTGAAAAGGGTATGGAGAATTATTAACCGCTGAAACGATTTAAATAGAAATTAGTATGGAGATATTTGAGTCCCGAGAAACGACATAGGGTAGTTTTCATGCTGAAAATAAACCCTAGTGGGGTTGAAAAGGGGGTTGGAAGTTGGTATGGGGAATTTTCTACCGCTGAACCGATTAAGATGAAATTTGGTATAGAGATAGTATGGGTTTCGAGAAAGGACAGTCAACCCTAAAGGGGTAAAAATGGGGTTTAAAATGTGTATGGGGAATTATCAACCGCAGAATCTAGTTAGATAATATTTTGTATGTAAAATAGTTTTTATCTCAGAAATCATCCCTTAAGAGGATGCAAAAAGGGTGGAAGTTTACATGGGGAATAAACAACCCATAACCGCTGTACGTATTTAGATGAAATTTGGTATTGAAATAGTTTGCATTGTTATACTAGAAGTCACCCCTTAAGGATTACTAATTCAAGAAAATCCCCGGCGGCCAGATTAGGGGGTAAGCTATAAAAATTCAACCTCCAAAAAGGGGGAGGGGGGGGGTAGCCACTACAGTCGATTGAGTTAAGACTCCGGTAAAGTTTTTCTTCGATTTCGCTCAATTTTACAGTAACTAACACAAAACCTATTACTTTGTATACATATTTTAAAAGATCGTTTCTTTTTAAATTGCACAAGTGGAACGATTTTTTTTATTTCATGTTTCATTTATATATCATTCGACGTAATCTTTTTTTTAAATACCACAACGGTGGCAAACAAGCATACGGCCCGCCTGATGGTAAGCAGCTACCGTCACCTATGGACGCCTGCAACTCCAAGGGAGTCACATCTGTTTCGCGAGTTTTGCTTGTGGAGGTGAAAAAAGTGAGACTATTATATTTTAAAATTAAGTTAAACTAGTACGTAAAATATATAAATATATTAGAAAATGAGTCGGCTGAGGAATAAGTGGAACAGTTTTTTTTCATTTTCATATATATTTTTTAAGCGAGCATGTTTAGCTAGAGCAATCTTATGAAAACTTGCCGAAGTTTAGGTGATATTTTTATTTATCGTATGGCTACATGTCACTGGATATAGCTAGGTATTTCTTCCCTAGGGTAGTAGTAGTGGGAATGCAGATGATAATGAAAATCCAGTGAGTGCTGTGAGGTCCAGATGGGACATTGCAGCTGCCAAGTTTGTTACTCTTTTAGTACCACCCAGGGATCACGTGTAGGGTCACAGATTATATAATAGTTCTTACGAACAGATATGAATCACTCATAGAAAAAGCAAATACCTACGGTTTACGTACCTACGCAATAATACAATGGAGCGGCCTTCAACGCGCGGCACCCCGCACCTCCCGCGCACCCGCACAATCGCTAGGGTCGCCTATGTTTGGAAATGTCTTATAGTTAAGGAAATAGGTATTTTGCATTGATTCAGTGTTTAAGTGGTTCGCATGGTGCATAACAATTATAGTTACATGAGTAATATTGATTGATATTTTGTTGCCGCGATGAGAGTACGATTAATCTTGACAGATTTGCCACACACTGTCAAAATGAATATGGATTGACAGCTATCTCAATCTTATTCTAATCGTCTTTTAGCAATATCATCATAGTTATTTGAGAGATTAATAAAGATAACATGTCTATTATTATTATAACATAAGTGAATCCTCCTTTTTTGTAAAGCGTCGGTAACGCGCATGTGACTCCTTTGGAGTTGCAGGCGACCATAGGTTACGGTAGCTGCTTACCATCAGGCGGGCCGTATGCTTGTTTGCCACCAACATGGTATAAAAAAAAAGTTTGTATGCCTACTTACCTTTCCCCATCCGTCGGCAGAGCGAAATCGAATAAGTTTTTATTAGCTTTGTTATTTTTACATCCAACCACATCGCAATAATTGTTTTTTTTCGTGATGACATTGTTCCGAGTTCTGAGTAGCATCGCGCGCGGTAAGTGCGTTCAGTGAGCGCGTTGGTAGCCCACTGACTTTAGGTCCCTCGACGGAGGCCCAAAACGTAGGTATACATTTTTTTTAACATAAATTAAAATGTAGAAATAAACTTCACTTTATGCCTTAAGGCGCTAGGCGCTGATTGTGGCTGAAAACTGTTACTTTCTAAGGGATATATCTCAATAACGGATTATTCAAAAATTTTGAAAAAAATATGTTATTTACCATTTCATGTACAACATTGTCAACGTTTGAATAACTCGTGTAACGTATAGTTTCTCTGTTATGTAAATGTAACGAAATGTCGTTTTACGGTTAATTATACTTATATCTACTGAACGGCTCATTCGATTTAAAATATTGTTGAACTAAAAAATATGTACTACAGAACACTAAAAACTCAACGTAGGATATTTAAATTGATTAAATTTTCTTAAACAACTTGATCATAATTCCACATTTCGTGCGTTATTAGCTCGAAAACGGCGTTGCTGGCAGTCGAGAGCTAGCTTTGAGACGAGGAGGCTGTGTCGCTCGTCGCTCCGTGCTTCCCTTGTACTACATATACTTGTGCTTGGCCCGTGAGCAATAATATCGGACTTACTGTGCCTAAAGACTAAATAACTGCAGAGGGTTCATGCGGTGCGGATATAACGTGTCTTCCCGGAATCAATAATGTATAGACGTTTTATCTTTTAAGATAATGTACTCGTATGCATGTTTATGTACGTTCGTATAAAAAGTGTATTTTATTTAGATTATAATACAAGTAAAAAACAAATGAAATAAAAATGGAGAAAAATCAAAAATCATGAATCTCACATTGCTCTGAAAACAAATTTGGTCATGTAAGTAAACTAAAATTATTATGTTTTAGTAGACACATGCATCACGCAAAATAGGCATTAGACGTCAAGTTGCGGAAATCTGCTAGTACTGCAATACAATAGACTAATAATTAATTTAATAAAACACTCCAAAGAACCGAATTTATTTAAACATATTTGTTTAAGAATACCGTGTTCTAAACGAATGTAATATGCGTTTTATTTTAAGATTAAACACAATCATTAATGTTATACTTTATACTAATTTCTCAAATCTAGAAATTGCAAAGTAAACTGCAAAGGATTGCAGATAAACTGGCCAAGAGAATATCGGGCTATGCTCAGTGTAGGGATCCGTAGTTGCCGGCCTGTTACAATACATCCATTCAAAAGGTCGATCCATTATAAAGAAATATTTTGTGGCACTTACGTTATTTTACTATAGGCATAACTCAAAAACGGCTCAACCGATTTTATTCCATATAGTTTTTATTGAAAATACTTGATAAGTATTTCAATGGCCTCACTTCCAGGAATTTTCCCAATTTTTTTGGGCCCACGGTTCAAAAATCTAAGAGCATTTTAACTTTCGAAGCTATTATTTACGAATGTATTCATTTTATCCAAAAGTTCTTTAAGGCATATTCTTCTTGAAAGACCTATTCAACAATGGGTTTCAGATACTTATTGTTTTACCACTTTGTAGGCGTAATTAAAACACATAATTACTCATACCAAATTTTAGTCTACTAACTATCACTGAGCAAAGCCTGATTGAGAATTTAATAAAAAAATGCTGATATTTAAGAGTTCAATGTATGTAAGAATAAAGGAAAAAAAGCTTTTCTTTTATACCACGACGCTGGCAAACAAGCATACGACCCGCCTGATTGAAAGCAGTTATAAAGCCTATGGACGCATGCGACCCCAGAAGATTCACATGCGCGTTGACTACCCTACAAAAACTTTACTATGTCGGTGAGATGCAAATAAATACAAATTTTATATTAATTATCAACACAAGTGAATAAATAAATTACTACTAAGGGTTAATACTACCTATCAAATATCTTTAAAAGACCGGCCAAGTTTGTATCGGACCATGTATAATGTAGGGTTCTGTAGAAAGTAGTTTCGTGGAGATAACTCAAAAACGGATGAACCGATAATATGAGAAATAATTTTCGTAGAAAATTAAGTACTGAGCCTTCTTGGTATTTTTTCATATTTTTTAGACTTACGGATTAAAAGTTAGATGGGGGCTATTATATTTAGACTTTCGAAGCAATTATTTCTGAAAATATTGAATTAATAAAAAAGTTTTAAAAATACTCTATATACATATATATATATAAGATTTTTAAAGCCGTATCGACAACATGTTCATATTTACAAAAAAAATGTTTTTGACATTTAGTTTGGCATACCTATGTATGGAGTGCCTCACCTAAAAGATTTTTTTAGCAATTTAGCCAAAAAACTAAGTAGCGGCACATGAAACACACCTCTAGATAAAATTTCAGTAATATATGTTTTATAATAAAAATGGCTGTGACATACGGACGGACAGACAGACATGTTTCAAAAACTTTTAAGGGTTCCGTTTTTACCATTTTGGGTATGGAACCCTAAGAAGTGTTTGCGCTGTGTTATATTTTAAAGATCTAAATTTAATGGGCTTACAGCTCTCATTTGTATGACGATTTCGTGCACAAATACCGCTCCTTATATGTGCATTTTCACTATTCCCAAGTTGCAACAGCCTTAGTTTTGTTAATTTATCGTAATTAAGTGAATTTTTACGGTTAATATTTAAAATGGCAACAAAAAAGTAACCATCTATTAAGCTCACTTGCACAGCAAAAAATCCAAATTCACATGAAAACACCGCTTTGATGTGCATTCAGTTTTTTTTGCTGTACTAGTCAGTATTTTTTTATTTTTTTCTGATATGCGGAATATTTTTAACCATATTTCGTAAATTCATAAATATTTTGCCGCTCACACTTCAAATTCAAAATCTAGGTTTTCATTTTTTAGGGTTCCGTACCTCGAAAGGAAAAAACGGAACCCTTATAGGATCACTTTGTTGTCCGTCTGTCTGTCTGTCTGTCTGTCTGTCTGTCTGTCTGTCTGTCTGTCTATCAAGACCATTTTTCTCAGGAACGCGTGGAAGGCAGCTGAAATTTATACCAAATACTCAAGTCTATTGTCCCTTGGAGCTGTGAAAAAATCAAACTTAAAAACCAACGCAATCAAAAGATACAGTCGTTTATGCTGCAAATTTTAGAGTTTTTCGGCACTCGCAAAACCTACGGGGTACTTCCCGTGAACTCAGAAACTTGAAATTTGGCACGAAGCAACGTCATATAGCATAGATAATGGAAAAATTACAAAAAGCAGACATTTTTAGTAAAATCATACAAAAAAATATTTTTTAAAATTTTAAACTTACTACCTTTTCCCTCGTAAACGCGTGGAGGTATTAAATTGAAATTCATGTCAAATACTCAGGGCTACAGGACCTTTCAGATGTAGCATAACCAAACTTTTATGTCAACGAAATCAAAAGAAATAGCAATTTAAGTCGCATATTTTGAAACTGAGTACTCGCAAGAAACTCAAAACCTAAAGGGTACTTCCCGTAAACTCAGAAACTTGAAACTTGACACGAAGAAACTTCATATAGCACAGACAAAGGAAAAATTACGAAAAATAGACATTTTTAGTAAATTCATACAAAAAATATTTTTTTAATTTTTTTACTTACTACCTTTTTCCTCGTAAACGCGTAGAGGTTTTTTCTTGTTATAGGTGTTTACGGAACCCTCGGTGCGCGAGTTGGACTCGCACTTGGCCGGTTTTTTACATAAAAATCTACTAATCGAGATCGTTATTACTTATCTTATTTAGTAGCATTCCTAAAAAATGTCACAGTATTCAAATCACAAAACATCCACAAAAGGATTAGGTATGATTATTATAAATCTGCCCGCGCGCCTCTGAGTAAAGTCATATTCTTTGAACATTATTGCGGTGCATCGCGGCGGATTTACGCACGATCGCAATGAGAAGGGTACGCGGGTGGCGCGGGTAGAGAGCGCCCAAACGCTCAAGGACACTCCGGCGACAATCGTCTTAACCAGATATTATAAAACATATTAGCGGTCATAAAAAATTACACTTAAAAATCAAGCGACAAAATTGCTCATATCAACGTCCTCACTAAACAAGCTCCGTAAGTATTAAGTTTTCGGATATTAAATATTAATATAAATAGACCAAAAGTATATTTTTGCAATAAAAAGACTTCAAACTATATTATCAAATGCTATTCATGTGCGTAATTATATTATTAAGGATTTTTGTTTTCTAATCGTTACCGGACTCTTAAGTTTGCACCTGAATCTTATATACAAGCACGGCGCTACTTAGGAACGAGGTGCAAACTTTTGTAATTAAAGTGAAACTATTATTATATCGCCTCAATTTCTTACGTCTGTCTTTTGCATGTCGCATTACACGCAACGCGACTAAGTTTTAAACCACGGTCCCTAACCACAGTTGGACCTTATTACCGAGAAAAACAGTCGTTCATAGATGGCTAGAAAAAACGGTCCAATAGAGAGCATAAGTCATACGCTACGGCAGTTGTCAAACAGAAAGTTGTAAAAAAAGGGCCGCTAAAATAATTACTTTGCTTACCTATATACTTGGTACTTTATCGTCCGATATACACCTACTACTCTATGTCGTTTAAATCACGTCGAAATGTTTAATAAGGGCGGAAAATCTATTGACTTTGAAGTGGAGTTTTATTTAGTGGTAATTGTAAAATATTTAATCTGGACTACTGTCCTCTAGCGTATACACCTGTCAACTTTACTTCAAGTTCCGCCGCAGAGAAAGAAATTAGGGGTGAAGTAGCCGCTTACTGCAATAGACCGAATTCCACACGGGAGGAACCGCGGGCATAGCTAGTTTTAAATAAAGTCGTAAAAAAACGAATTAACTTCTTTCTCATCTATCTATTTGTAATAACGGGACTTAACCGCATATATATTTCTAAAAATTACCTTCGGCGTTTCGATATATACGCGGTTAAGTCCCGTTATTACAAATAGATATGTGTAAAAACCGTGAAAGTTTAAATCAGTGTTCTTTCTCATCATCTGAATTGGATGGTAATGGATATTGATTTATCATGGTATCAATCTATCCTATTTTTATCTACACTCATACTGTAAGTACTCTAAAATGCGTTCAAAAACCGTATACAATGACAAGCATTACAACAAACGATTTAACTATGATAAGTTTCTTATCTGCGGCAGTAACGTAATTTTAACTATGCATGCTCAAATATTGTTAAGCAATGAGTTTCAAATTTGGAACATCGAATTTGATAACATAATGTTACCGCCATGGCCAACTCGATTGGTCCCGCGCGAGCGCCGGCACAATCGAGTAGGCCATGACGGTACAATGGCGGTCATTCTATGGTTTCCGAACAATTAATTTAATATATATAATATGAGTGTAGATAAAGCAGTGTATGCAACTGTACGTAATTAGGCCTTAAAACACTCGTGTGATCTTATTATGAAATTCGCCTGCGGCTCATTTCATAAAACCACACTCATGTTTTGAGGACCCTTATTACGTAACAGTTACATAAACTACTATTAAGTGGGCAAATATCTAATTGGGACCAACTACATTAAACCTAAAAAATCTGAAATTACAGTTTTAACGTTCGTATTTGGTAGTACGGTCAGCTGCAGAGACCACCGTGCCCTACAAACTTGTATGGCGGGTGGTACCTTTTCTCTGCAGCTGACTGTACCATTCACGGATTTGAATGGTTGAGTCATTTACGGTTCAAGCTATTTTCTTTTGCTTAGTACTAAGGGTTGGTTGCACCAAACCGTCTGTCACCGTTAAAACGTTCGCTAAATCTTATTGTATTGAAATTTTTATAGTACCCTGCCGGGACCCGCTGATTTAGTCCGTCAAAAATGGTTGGTGCAACTGGCCCTTACTATGTGAAATGTCCAAATGTAAAGTGAACACTAACTGGTGGAACAATTAAAGTTCGTGACCGTACTCGAAACGTCTCTAATTAAATACTAATTTTTAAACCGACTTAATGATTCTTTTCTTTTGAGGTAATAAAAAATAAAAAAATAACTTGACTTGTTTACATTACATAGACTTTTAACTATCTATTTCAGGTCGATGATGAACAATTGACTAAATATGCTGTTGAGTCAGTGTATACAGTGGGTCTAGTTTGCACTCCAGCTGTTTTGATGGAACTGGCATACAATGAAGTTGATAAAATCATAGGAATACTGACAACTCAGCGTTCTAAAAGCTCCGGTAAGTTAACGTACGACACAAAAAATATTGTTATATTATTACCTACACTGTATTAATTGCATGTTGAAAAGTTCACATTTTCATTTTTGTTTTTTGCGGCAGTCAATTTCACCAAATGAACATTGTTGGCTAATTTGATGGAAATTATAATACTTATTAATTTTATACAGTAAATTTAAGATCATTTTTTACGTATGATATAACAAAATCAATAGATATTCATGAAATTTTGGAAGATAATCTGATTTCACAGTACAGTTCGGGCCCGGATATATTTCTGTTCATGAAAAATGAAATATATTAATAAATTAGAATTTATTACACAGAGCATGTTCTGTATATATTAATTTTTTTTTTTCTCTTATAACTACTTACTTGTTTTAATTTTCAGTAAATTTTTCAGTAGACTCTATTTCCTAGGTAATAAGGGTTACGGCTACGACTTGGCTAAAGAGAAAGGGTTTAAGGCTCTTTGGAGTTTCTTACTAGCAAAAGTGGTGTCACAATGCACACTTGTCCTGACTGACTAAATAATATTAAAGTTCATTTTCAGATGTGAATCTTCGCGCCGCTATATCCAAAGGCATTTGCTACTTAAAGCAGCGCCCGTTCCAGTTCCAGATGTTGCGCATCGTTCCTGTAGACAGCTCGCTGCTGTTCTCCTTCTTCGGTCTTTTGTTTACTTATACCCTTATTATCCTGCAGATGCACCATATTCTTTAAGGACTCACGTATTATGTATGTATCACCTAAGATTTAAGAACTGTATGGTATTTAAAGTGACAAAATCGAATTGGAAAATTAGTTTGAATTTGGCACTTACTGCGTATTTGGCACTTATGGGTATTGCGTGAGACACGATAAAAAATAATAAGTTATCTAACGGTTGCTATTGCTGTGTGTGGTGTAGCAATATTGTATCAAGCTGAATCCAAGTGTTGAATCGCTTGCATTGTTAAATTGATAAGAGTATATATTTTTAATAACTGATCTGGCACTGCACGTAAATGTATTTAGTTAGAAATAGTGTTATAACATATTATTGGAATTTTTGTAACCTATCGATAGCTTATGTAATGTTAAAAAAAAATGTACGAGTAACTTATGAAAAAAATAACTCTAGTAAGTTACTGCACTATCACATAATAAAATAACTCTAGTAAGTTACTGCACTATCACATAATAAAATAACTCTAGTAAGTTACTGCACTATCACATAATAAAATAACTCTAGTAAGTTACTGCACTATCACATAATAAAATAACTCTAGTAAGTTACTGCACTATCACATAATAAAATAACTCTAGTAAGTTACTGCACTATCACATAATAAAATAACTCTAGTAAGTTACTGCACTATCACATAATAAAATAACTCTAGTAAGTTACTGCACTATCACATAATAAAATAACTCTAGTAAGTTACTGCACTATCACATAATAAAATAATAGTTGCACCGTTGGCTGTTTTTCGTTGTAACTTTATATCAAATTAAGTACCTACATAAAATTTGTCATTGTGTAGGAATCCTTTATTTCATCTTATCCCTTCTACTTTTGTTTGCAAAGAAAACAAATGTTTTTTTCTGTAAATACATATTTACATTACATTTTAGGTAGGTACATACCTACATTCCGTCCATGTAGTCAAAGACAGCAAAGCAAACACGGTAATAATCAAACATATGAGGAATCAAGTTTATGAAGAAAAATATCTTAGGACAATATAAGATAGGTATAACGATAACCTACTAATTTGAGAGCAGTTTCAAAATTGTACTTCATAGTAGATTATAAGCCTAACTGATAAAGTAGAAATTGACCGTAATACTGATTTTCTTTTTGATATAAGTATTTCGATGAAATCCCTTTTGAGATTTTAAAATAAATCAAATATTACAAAAACTGTTTAAAATGGGGTATTTACCATATTTTTTTTAATACCTCGTTTTAAACAGTTTTTTTATTGTGATTGTCTATGTCCTTTTTTTAAAAAATGGCCAGAGACTGCACAAGACCGGGATGAAAGGAAAGAGTAGGGGGAGGCCTTTGCCCAGCAGTGGGACAGTATAGGCTCACAATAATATGACGGTGAGTGGCGACACCGCGGACCCCTATACATGAGGGCCCTTTCCATCTGGCCTTCGCCTCTGTACTTGCCTTAACTGGCCGGCCAGAGAGGAGTCGCAAGAGTGGGACCTAATGCTCCAGGTTGGAAGTTTAAAATGTCATAACGCCTCCGGCCTGCTGAACGGATTACCGGGATCTGGCTGCCGCAGACTCACCTCTCGACAACTTCACAGCCACTCTCAAGTGTTGCTCTGTTGTCGCACTGTGCGTGCGGCCATTGCGGGGCCCACTCAATGAGTTGACGAGTCACCACCTGACTTTTACAATTTTGAGACTGATTGTCACGGCAGGTGTCCGCCAGTCTCCTCCTATAGCCCGATATCCAGTCCAGCTACGTAGCTTTGCGAGGCTGGATATCGAAGCTCTAAAACGTGACGCATGCGCTGTGGACTGGACACCTGTATTCGCGGCATCCTCGGTGGATGAGGGGGTAGCTTCACTAAATAAAGCGGTCTTAAAACTTTATGATGTTCATGCACCGACTCGTACGGTCAAACTGAAGCGACCTCCGGTGCCCTGGATCACGCGAGGGGTCCGAATGGCCATGACGTAGCGAGATCGGGCGTTCAAAAAGTATAAACGTTACCGTTGTGACGAAAATTTGAAACTTTATAAAACTGCTAGGAATCTTTGCAACCGGATGGTAAGAGCGGCTAAGCGTAAATACATACATGATAATATTATTTCTTCTTTCCAAGCCGATACTTGGAAATTCTTAAAATCTATTGGTGTCGTCCAATCTCAGAGCTCATGCAACTCCTTCTCCTCTTTTTCTAGTAATGATATTAATCAACACTTTGCGAAGAGTTCATCTTTAGACCCTGCCATAAAAGATTTAAGTATTTCATATTGGCCATGACGACTTGAGCAGATTAATGATTATCTCCATTTTAGAATGCATACTCCCAGTTATTACTTCTGTAATTAACTCGTCATTGTTTAATGGGGTTTTTCCATCGGCTTGGCGTAATGCCCATGTTATTCCTTTACCTAAAGTTTCTAACCCCGTTTTTCTTAAAGATTTCCGACCTATATCAATTCTTCCGTTCATGTCCAAAATTTTAGAAGCAGTAGTCCATAGACAATTATCCACCCACATCTACTCAAACCAGCTACTATCGCCTTTTCAGTCTGGCTTTCGTCCTGGGCACAGTACCTCGACGGCCCTGCTGAAGGTAGTCGAGGATGTGAGGGAAGGTATGGAGCGTTCTCTGCTAACGGTACTAGTCTTGATTGACTTCTCTAATGCTTTCAATGCTGTTAATCACGAGATCCTACTTGCTACGCTCAAACATTTAAACATATCATCATCAGTCGCAGATTGGTTCTCTTCTTACCTTCAGGATCGCCGACAAGCGGTTCGCACTGGTCAATCTTGTTCTGATTGGCTTGAGCTAACATCTGGCGTTCCTCAGGGTGGTATACTTTCTCCGCTTTTGTTCTCTATATTCATAAATGTGATCACATCTAGCCTTACCTGCTCTTACCATCTGTATGCTGATGATTTGCAGCTATATACGCAAGCGAATGCCAGTGATATAGAGCGTGCAATTGCAAAAATTAACTTCGACCTAAAACGCATCTCTGCTTGGTCTCGTGATTTCGGAATCGCTGTTAACCCTGCCAAGTGCCAAGCCATCGTTTTGGGAAGTAGCCGTCTGCTTTCGTTGACTGATACTTCTTGCATGGCACCAATTCTGTTCGAAAACACCGTGATCCCTTTGTCCGCTCATGTTAATAACCTTGATTTGATTGTAGACAGTAGTTTAACGTGGGAACCTCTGGTATCTGACATTAGTCGCAGGGTAACAAATACGTTGCTGGCACTTTATAGGCACAAAAACTTCTTGCCGGCAAGCACTAAAACTCTTCTAGTCCAGTCTCTTGTGCTACCGATTATTGATTACGCTGATGTGTGTTGCACCAACATTACACAAGCCTTGTTGTCCAAGCTTGATCGTCTCCTTAACAACTGCATCAGATTCGTTTTCAACCTTCGTAAATATGACCATGTTTCTGTTTGTCGCCGTAAGCGTCAGTGGCTCCCAATTCGTGAACGCCGTTCTTTGCGTATCTTATGCACTCTCTATTCAATTCTGTTTGATCCAACCATCCCCAGCTACCTCAGGTCTAATTTTGAATTTATAACAGCTCGACCCGGATGTGAGCTTCGCACCTCTCGTACTCTGAAGCTTGCTGTCCTCCCTCCCAGATCCGGATTTTTGTCTAACTCATTCGCCTGCCAGGCTATTCGGCTCTGGAATGCTCTTCCTTTGCCTATCAGACAGGCTCAAAGCAAGTTATCATTCAAAAGAAATCTGCGTAAGCACTTATTTGAAAACGTTCGCGACTAAACCTCTATGCGATGTCTCGTACTAGGTACATTCATAATATATATGTATAATATATATGCATAATATATATGTATAATATATATGTATGGTATATGTATGATATATGTAGATATATTTTATTTTATTTTGTATTTGCGTAGGTATATTGTTATTTTTACTTTTGTTTGACTTGTGTGTTCGTGTTTCTTCATGATTACTCTGCAATCCTGCACCAAACAAACTTTTTCTGTTTAGCCTAATGGTTGACTGGTAGAGAATGCCTTAAGGCGTTAAGTCCGCCATTTGTACTTTTTATGTCTTAAATTGTGCAATAAAGTTTAAATAAATAAATAATATTGTTATTTGCTATCAATTTAGTAAACAGTAAATACCTCAATTAACAACAACAAATTAGGGTACGGTACGGTACAGTGCCGTTTACTTGTAGTAATACACATGTCCCATCACTACGCAACCACGTGATAGCGCGCGGTCCTTGAACCGACCAATCGCAGGCTATCGACCAATTGTAATAAATGTAAGCACTATAACTACCTATATAATTAAGGCTATGCTTAGTTCTCAAAAAATAGAGATTGCAACTGAGCTCCTGTAATATTGTAAACATGTAAAATTAAACTGAAAATAGATGTCATATACTTCAGAAAAAGTGACCAAACCCTCCGGTGTCCGAGGCCAGATTTGAACTGGCGTCTTCAGCTTTCGCGGCTGACGTCCTGACCACTAGACACACGCACTGCGCATGCACGTACTGCGCATGCCCTTAGAGTATGGTCAACGGCGCCTAGCCGTTTCAAATTCAGAGATTGCATATACATGAGAAAATTTGTCAAGTTCCGCCGTGACCGGGTGGTCTAGTGGTCAGGACGTCAGCCGCGAAAGCTGAAGACGCCAGTTCAAATCTGGCCTCGGACACCGGAGGGTTTGGTCACTTTTTTCTGAAGTATATGACATCTATTTTCAGTTTATATATAGTCGTGTAACTACTTAAAAAAAAAAAAAAATTTGCAAATCAAAAAATATTGAACAAAATAATTTGATTTGCTTCAAGATTCATAGATGGCAGCACCATCTCTCTCGCTATACCAGAATCACGTAAGAGATTCGGATAGGAGGTGCAAGCACGTACTGCGTATGCCCTTAGAGTATGGTCAACGGCGCCTAGCCGTTTCAAATTCAGAGATTGCATATACATGAGACAATTTGTCAAGTTCCGCCGTGACCGGGTGGTCTAGTGGTCAGGACGTCAGCCGCGAAAGCTGAAGACGCCAGTTCAAATCTGGCCTCGGACACCGGAGGGTTTGGTCACTTTTTCTGAAGTATATGACATCTATTTTCAGTTTATATATAGTCGTGTAACTACTTAAAAAAAAAAAAAAAAAAAAAAAAAAAAAAAAAAAAAAAAAAAAAAAAAAAAAAAAAAAAAAAAAAAAAAAAAAAAAAAAAAAAAAAAAAAAAATTGCAAATCAAAAAATATTGAACAAAATAATTTGATTTGCTTCAAGACTCATAGATGGCAGCACCATCTCTCTCGCTATACCAGAATCATGTAAGAGATTCGGATAGGAGGTGCAAGCACGTACTGCGCATGCCCTTAGAGTATGGTCAACGGCGCCTAGCCGTTTCAAATTCAGAGATTGCATATACATGAGAAAATTTGTCAAGTTCCGCCGTGACCGGGTGGTCTAGTGGTCAGGACGTCAGCCGCGAAAGCTGAAGACGCCAGTTCAAATCTGGCCTCGGACACCGGAGGGTTTGGTCACTTTTTCTGAAGTATATGACATCTATTTTCAGTTTATATATAGTCGTGTAACTACTTAAAAAAAAAAAAAAAAAAAATTTGCAAATCAAAAAATATTGAACAAAATAATTTGATTTGCTTCAAGATTCATGTAAAATTAAAAATAAACAGTTTAAAATTATTATTTTTTTAGCGCCGCTATCACCTCACGTCTTCCGCAAGACTTGGTGACTCGCGGCACGAACAAAATGAGCAACATTATTACTCTATAGGAGGTTCTCTGTGGTCCCATGACACGGGCAGGGGCAGCATCCGCTTAGTGTATACTATTCATTAAATTGTCGAAAGGGCCTCTGCGCGTTGGCTTAGGCTCCGCATATGCCTCCCAAAGGTCCGGAACACAATTGTTCCGTGGTCGGGAAAGACATACACATAATAATAATAGATAGATTTTCACGCCAGGTATCCGCTAGTCTTCCCATAGCCCGATATCCAGTCCATCCAACATTCAAATCAATAGCCTCATGACCTTAGTTCCCATCGCAGCACAGAAGTGCTGCACTGCAATAGTCTTTGCACCTGGCGGGGACCATCTCCGGATGTATCATGTTGTGCGTTCGGAGATGGTATCTGCCATGTGTATCCCTCATTTTTATGTTATATAATTTTAAAGGGCCTATGCACTGTTGGCTTCAGCTCAAAGCATGCCTCCCAACGGTCCGGGACCCCATGGTCCCGAGATATGGAAAAAACGTACTAATAATAATAGACTATGTTAGCTTAGAATCGTAACTCAAATATTAAGAGTCCGGTAAAGTTTTTTTTTGGATTTTACTCAAATTTTCGATACTATTTGACAGACATACTATTAGTTTGTATACATATATTGAAACATATGAAGTTATTTTTAAACAGTATAAATATTATCTTATATTATCTATATTATCTAGTACAAACGATCACTGAGTTAGACCGCGGACAGACAGACGGAGAGACGGGAATGGCGAAACTATAAGGGTTTGTTAACTACGGAATCCTAAAAATATAAACTAGAAGGATTTGTAGTTTAAATACTGGCTGTTTAACTGAATATAGACTAGTTAGCTGACTAAATGAGATGTACAGTTGGATCGGGGTCAAACAGTAGAACAACTTCAACCGAGATGACAAATTGGGTTAGCTAGGAGCACTTCCTTATCCGCCCGTCTGTCCAACTTCAACAGCCATTTTATCATTTAAATGTAGTTTATAAATTATTTAAGACACTTTCTTTAACAACTGTAGTATAATAATACCAAGCCAAGTAAAAATCATTGACTTACCTGTGGTAAGTTAGTTCGTTTGCAAGGAACAATCGTGTCAAGCGGCGTTACCTGAGATAAACGTGCATAAAATATGTATTCGTAAAACTTCTAGATCCAAATGAGCAAATGACTTAGATGCGTACATAATATAGGTTTTTTTCTCAAATATGCAATGAATTATTGTCGCTACGTTCCTTATAATAGGATTGGAAGTATCCTTATCCGGGTGCAGGAATGCGAAGGGACTGTAATGGGATTTCATACAACTTTTCAGGTCTACGCCTACAAACCTTTCACCTTGGCGAAAGGTTTTACGAACAGCGTATCGTAACGTCGTGTCTGAAGTGAGAATATTAATAGAAGTTTACGAGTAGACCTCTACCTAGCTAGTAATGCTTTATGAACGTATCTATACCTACTTGTCCGGTAATCTGTTTCCCGATCCCTGCTGTAATGTACTATTGCTACAAGAGTTCAATTCTTTTTAATCGAAATCACCGCTTTTGAAACAAGTTATCCGGGAATAACCTTGTCGACAACATAAGGATTTCCGTAACCCGTTTCTCTCATCCCACATCCCTTATTCATATTTTCTCGTCTTTTATAAAGCTCTATTAATATTGCGTAAGTGTGGGCCCTGAGAGGTAAATATTTTAATAGAAAAGATTTAGTATCAGGTTATGTACATGTAATGTATAGCGTAGGTATTATTCGTAGGTAGAAAATAAATTCTTGTTAAACTACTTATTATTTACAGATGTAGTGCATAATAGTTTTCCATTATAATTTCTCGGAAAACTTCGTTTCTATCGTGTTCTCTCAATCATGCATAATCTTTATGCATATGTACAGTCAACCAATTTGATTCCTAGGAATCAAATTTCCCTAGGCCACTCTAGAACCTTGTCACAATAGCTAGTTTTGTAGCGAATAGGTTACGTTTGTACGTATCCACGGGCAACTGTCATTACGACAAGGTTCTACAGTGGCCTAGAAATCAAATTGGTTGACCATACATACATGATACAATACAACACGCTGGCCATCTCGCGCGGACCATTGAACGTCATGAGAAACCGGACTGTTGACAAATCAAGATTTTTAAAGTCCCGAAGACATCATTGTTCAGTAAGATCTACTCAATCAGCTCACCTCGCACAATATGGCTAAAATATCATAGACTAGCTTTTTCCCGCGGCTTCGCCCGCGTACTAAAAGTACTAAAAAAGGAGGTTCTCAGTTAGACTCGTATGTTTGTATGTAGGAATGTATGTTTGTCCGCGATCATCTTGCGTTTCGCTGAACTGATTTAGAAGCGGTTTTTGGAAAAGTATTCGTTACATTCTGGAGGTTTCGGTATACCACGTTTTGAAGACGGCGGTTCCCTCATTTTTTATTTTAAAGAAATCATTGCAATAATTGTTTAATTGTTACGCCATCAACGACTTACTACTGAGAGATTATGATTAATACAGATTTCTACTCTTGAATAGAAGCTTTTCCCCGCGACTTCATTTGCGTGGAATTAGTAACCCACCCTCCTTTTTACCCGTTTAAGGAATGACGCAAAATATCTCCATACCAAATCATCTAAATAGGTTCAACGGTTATTAATTTCCCATACAAACTTTCAACCCCCGTTTCACCCCCTAGAGGGTTGATTTTCGAGATAAAAACTATCCTATATTGTTTACCGCGACTCAATCTATATAATATGTACCAAGTTTCATTTCAATCGTCTGTTCAGCGGTTAATAATTCGCCATACAAACTACCAACATGTTTTCTACCCCTCTAAGTTTGATTTTTCGGCTTAAAAAATATTCTATATTGTTTCCTGGGACTCAAACTATATCCACAACAAAATTATCTAAATCGGTTCGCGGTAAAATTTTTTCCATACAAACCTCCAACCCCCATTTCACCCCCTTAAAGATTGATTTTCGAGATAAAAACTGTCCCATGTCGTTTCCCGGTACACAAACTATCTCTATACCAAGTTTCATCTAAATTGGTTCAACGTTTAAAAATTCCCCATACAAATTATCAACCCCCATTTCACCCCCTTAAGTGTTGATTTCGTAATCAGCGACCCGATAAACCATAGAAACAATACCCATGTTGATATTTAAATTTTGTCACCACATTTCCCCCTTATGGGTTGAATTCTCAAAAAAGCTGAAACACTTCTTTTCTCATTTATCGTTAGAAATACTCCTGTAAAGTTTCGAATAAAATAGTTGAACTAATCTCGTTTCCCATACAAACTTTGAACCCCATTTCCCCCCTTAGGAGGTAAATTTTTAAAAAATATTTCTAAGTGCATCCCTATGCCTTATAAGGAGCCTACGTACCACATTTGGAATCTCTAGAACCAGCGGTTTGGGTTGTGCGTTGATATGTCAGTCAGTTTCTTCTTTTATATATTTAGAATAAGATTGCAATTTGGCACAAATACTTTCAAGAATTTTCATGTCCACAATATTAAATTTCAAAATCGATGCCATTTTCTTAATTAACGTCCCAAAAAATCACAAAAACGACACCCATATGGATATTTAGACATTTCAACCCCATTGTACCCTAACAGGGGAGATGGTATTTCACGTCCGCCACGTCGGATTTTAAAATCGTTGTTGTTTTCGTAATCAACGACCCGATAAACCATAGAAACAATACCCATGTTGATTTTCAGACTTTTTGACCACATTTCCCCCTTTTAGGGGTTGAATTCTCAAAAAACCTGCAACACGTATTTACTCATTTATTGTTAGGAATACTTCTGTGAAGTTTCGAATAAAATAGACTAACTAATCTTGTTTCCCCATACAAACTTTGGACCCCATTTCACCCCCTTAGGGGATGAATTTTGAAAAATCCTTTCTTAGCGCACCCCTAGACCTTATAAGGAACCTACGTGCCAAATTTGGAATCTCTAGAACCAGCGATTTGGACTGTGCGTTGAAAGATCACTATGTCAGTCAGTCAGTCACCTTTGAGTTATATATATTTAGATTGAACGCAATAACAAACAATAGTGAAATATGTATTACGATTGCAAGATAGCAATTTCCTCGAAACCCTCGAGCCGATTATTAAATGTTTACTATTATTAAGTGCTTGAGCTATGTTAATACCTATTAATGGCAAAGCTGCAAAGTTCAGGCTGTCTTAATTAAATACTTATTAACAGGGAGTCAGACTCCTTCCAATGACAATTACATTAGTACTGAAGTTTTGGTATGACATTTGACTAACGATTGCTGCCATCAATTGATGAAAAAAAAAACGGCTTACCATCCCTAATTCTTAATTGATTGATGATTTGGGTAGGTATACTTATTGTTCTTTTCTAATGAAAAAAGAACTAAACAGTATCACGCTTCGCTATCGCTCTCAAGCTTAAGACGATTGTCGCCTGAGTGTCCTTGAGCGTTTGGGCGCTCTCTACCCGCGCCACCCGTGTACCCCTCTCATTGCGATCGTGCGTAAATCCGCCGCGATGCACCGCAATAATGTTCAAAGAATATTACGTTACTCAGAGGCGCGCGGGCAGATTTATAATAATTATACCTAATCCTTTTGTGGACGTTTTGTGATTTGAATACTGTGATTAAGTACTACTGTGACATTTTTAGGAATGCTACTAATATTAGTAGATTTTTATGTAAAAAAATAAAAATCTAGATTTTGAATTTGAAGTACAGTGAGCGGCAAAATATTCCGCATATCAGAAAAAAATAAAAAAATACTAAGTAGTACAGCAAAAAAAAAACTGAATGCACATCAAAGCGGTGTTTTCATGTGAATTTTTTTTTTTGCTGTGCAAGTGAGCTTAATAGATGGTTATTTTTTTGTTGCGATTTTAAATATTAACCGTAAAAATTCACTTAATTACGATAAATGAACAAAACTAAGCCTGTTGCAAGTTGCGAATAGTAAAAATGCACATGTAAGAAGCGGCATTTGTGCACGAAATCGTCATACAATTGTCATGAGAGCTGTAAGCCCATTAAATTTAGATCTTTAAAATATAACACAGCGCAAACACTTCTTAGGGTTCCATAGCCAAAATGGTAAAAACGGAACCCTTAAAAGTTTTTTGAAACATGTCCGTCTGTCCGTCCGCATGTCACAGCCAGTTTTATTATAAAATATATATTTTATCCAGAGGTGTGTCTGTGCCGCTACTTAGTTTTCTGGTTGAATTGCTAAAAAAACTTTTAGGGGAGGTACTCCATACAGTATACATATGCCAAACTAAATGTCAAAAATATTTTTTTTGTAAATATCAACATGTTGTACGATACGGCTTAAAAAATATGTTATATATATGTATAGACGATTTTAAAATTTCTTTATTATTATTATTATTTTGTTCTTTCCATATCTCGGGACCATGGGGTCCCGGACCTTTGGAAGGCATGCGTGGAGCCGAAGCCAACAGCGCATAGAACTTTTTAAACGATATTATATAAAAGTGATTATTATTATTATTATTTACTAAGCAGGCAGGCAGTTATGACAACTGATATTGCCTGTATCCAGTGGTCATTACGATAGTTATCATTAACGAGTAGAGAGGTATTAAGTCAATATTTTCAGAAATAATTGCTTCGAAAGTCTAAATATAATAGCCCCCCCCATCTAACTTTTAATCCGTAAGTCTAAAAATTATGAAAAAATACCAAGAAGGCTCAGTACTTAATTTTATACGAAAATTATTTCACATATTATCGGTTCATCCGTTTTTGAGTTATCTCCAAGAAACTACTTTCTACGGAACCCTACATTATGCATGGTCCGATACAAACTTGACCGGTCTTTTAAAGATATTTGATAGGTAGTAATTAACCCTTTGTATTTATTTATTTACTTGTGTTGATAATTAATATATAATTTGTATTTATTTGCATTTCACCGATATAGTAAATTTTTTTTAGGGTAGTCAACGCGCATGTGAATCTTCTGGGGTCGCAGGCGTCCATAGGCTTTATAACTGCTTTCCATCAGGCTAGTCGTATGCTTGTTTGCCAGCGTCGCGTCGTGGTATAAAAAAAAAAGGTTTTTTTTCTTTATTCTTACATACATTGAACTCTCAATCTCAATTCATCATCTGCAATTTTTTATTAGAATCTCAATCAGGCTTTGCTCAGTGATAGTTAGTACACTGAAATTTGGTATGAGTATATGTTTTAATTACGCCTACAAAGTGGTAAAACAATAAGTATCTGAAACACATTGTTTGATAGGTCTTTCAAGAAGAATAAGCCTTAAACAACTTTTGGATAAAACGAATACTTTCGTAAATAATAGCTCCGAAAGTTAAAATGCTCTTTCATTTTTGAACCGTGGGTCCAAAAAAGCGAAGCCATTGAAATAACTATTACGTATTTCCAATAAAAATTACATGGAATAAAGTCGGTTGAGCCGTTTTTTAGTTATGCCTATAGTAAAACGTAAGTGCCACAAAATATCTCTTTATAATATAGGCCGGCAACTACGGATCCCTACACTGACCATAGCCCGATATTCTCTTGGCCGGTTTATATGCAATCCTTTGCAGTTTACTTCGCAATTTCTAGATTTGATAAATTAGTATAAAGTATAACATTAAAGATTGTGTTTAATCTTATAATAAAACGCATATTACATTCGTTTAGAACACGGTATTCTTAAATAAATATGTTTAAATAAATTCGGTCCTTTGGAGTTTTTATTAAATTAATTTTTAGTCTATTGTATTGCAGTAAGTACTAGCAGATTTCCGCAACTCGACGACTAATGCCTATTTAGTGTGATGCATTAGTCTACTAAAACATAATAATTGTAGTTTACTTACATGACCAAATTTGTTTTCAGAGCATTGTGAGATTCATCATTTTTGATTTTTCTTAATTTTTAACCGACTTCCAGATTTCAAAAGAGAAGGTGCTCAATTCGGCGTGTATGTTTTTTCTTCGTTTTTTTTTATGTTTGTTACTCCATAACTCCGTCATGTCTGAACCGATTTTGAAAATTATTTTTTTGATTGTAAATATATATATACATATTGGTCCCGAGGGACTGGAATCGAGGGAATTCCTCAAATCTTAAAGGCATTCATAAAATAACTTTTGTATTTTTATCAACGAATCAAGCATTTTCATTTAAAAGAGTGACATTTGATGAAGTGGAACTGCTGATGATGATCAGAACGGAACTCTTCAACGACGCATAGTTCACGTTTGGCGATTTGTCCTCTTCGCTGTGTTTGTTTAGCAAGTTTAATTGTCAGGACCAATTTTCGTCAAGCTCAAGTTCTGATGATGAGTTCCATGAGGAATCGAGGGAATTCCTCAAATCTTAAAGGCATACATAAAGTGACTTTTGTATTTTTATCAACAAATCAAGCATTTTCATTCAAAAGAGTGACATTTGATGAAGTGGAACTGCTGATGATGATCAGAACGGAACTCTTCAACGACGCATAGTTCAGGTTTGGCGATTTGTCCTCTCCGCTGCGTTTGTTAAGCAAGTTATTTCATTGTATGGAATCTAAGTGCACCATCTACAATAATGCTTCACCGGTTACCCCCATGGAAGTCGGTTTTTTTTTCTTAAAAATTATTATTTCATTTGTTTTTTACTTGTATTATAATCTAAATAAAATACACTTTTTATACGAACGTACATAAACATGCATACGAGTACATTATCTTAAAAGATAAAACGTCTATACATTATTGATTCCGGGAAGACGCATTATGTCCGCACCGCATGAACCCTTTGCAGCTATTTAGTCTTTAGGCACAGTAAGTCCGATATTATTGCTCACGGGCCAAGCACAAGTATATGTAGTACAAGGGAAGCACGGAGCGACGAGCGACACAGCCTCCTCGTCTCAAAGCTAGCTCACGACTGCCAGAAACGCCGTTTTCGAGCTACAAACACACGAAATGTGGAATTATGATCAAGTTGTTTAAGAAAGTTTAATCAATTTAAATATCCTACGTTGTGTTTGTAGTGTTCTGTAGTACACATTTTTTAGTTCAACAATATTTTAAATCGAATGAGCCGTTCAGTAGATATAAGCAAAATTAACGGTAAAACGACATTTGGTTACATTTACATAACGGAGAAACTATACGTTACACGAGTTATTTAAACGTTGACAATGTTGTACATGAAATGGTAATTAACATATATTTTTTTCAAAATTTTTGAATGACCCGTTATTGAGATATATCCCTTAGAAAGTAACAGTTTTCGGCCACAATCAGCGCCTAGCGCCTTAAATGCACACGCACAAATCTGTTCGTCTAATGTCTCTTTCCATTGGCGCGAATCAGAGACAAGGGTTGAAATTAGACTAGGTACTTCTCCGCTATGTTTGTACTGACTTGGCAGTGACCAAGTATGGCAGCTCCTCAAACGCGTAGGTACTTGACGTAGCACTTGGCGTGGCCGGAATCTGTTGTCAAAGACCACAACCTTATATGCCAAGTTGTCAATGCATCGTCTTCGACAGCTATTATGCACTTTATGCAGTACAAGTCCGAAGCAGCTGCCTTTATGACGTGCTTGTGAAATCAGCCCGGTGCTAGGGCTGCCACTGACCAATCCATCAGTAGACCAATCAGAAATAATGAAAATAAATAAAGTCCTATCTATGCCTGAACGTTAAGAATACTGGGAAAATATAATTTCTGGTTGTAGCTTACATCAATGAAAGCTGGTCCATACATTATCTTGTAGTGGCAAAAATGCGGTAAGTATTTATAAACAGGACAGACGTATGTAAACACTAAATCAATTAATGACTGTGATGTGTGCCGATTATTATTGTAGATTTACGTTTAAGTGAAATTTGCTAGTGACACTACTTTAGGTACTTTTTCTACTCCTGTACTTTTATCTGTCATTTATAGATTCATCAACACCTTTATAAGAACATAGATAATACACTCGATGAAAAGTCTATCTAGTCTATTCCCCAAAATAACACTTGTTCTATAAAAGCGCCAAAATAGTATCGCGTAATCGCGTACAAACACGACTATTAATATAAAATAAATTACTGCCAACCTAAGAAACCTAAATAAACGCAGCGTTTTTAGAAAAAAAAAACTTATTAAAAAAATATTAAAAAAACCACAGACCTACTTCGTAGTTTTTTACGTTTCCCGTTCGTTTGTTGGGGCAAATTGCAAACTTTGAAAGTAATTTAGGTATTTTTACTAATCTCTGTAGCTCTTTAATAATTGATCTAATAACGACGGTGTGTATTTGTGTTAGCAATGTTAGTATTATTGAAAAATAGTGTTTTAAAAGGTAAAACTTAAATGATTGTTAATTATGTGGACAAAATAACTGCGATATCCATGAAGTTTTCAATTTCGCATTTTATAAAAGTAAGTGTATTCGTAGAAAAAGTATTGTATTGCAACGTCGTATAAGTAGGTAAAAAAATGTACGTGGCGTTTTTCTTAACAATTTTCGCCTACGGCTCAAATTGTTACCCACGCCACTCACCTTTTTTGACCCCTCTTATACAACTGTTGCATAAACTACTATTAGATAATTGATATAAACAAAAAAAAACGCTTTTGCGGCAGTTGTGTATTACACTGGTAGTCAGGTTTTGTTTTTTTTTTTTTTTTAATTTATTTATATCATAAGGCAATACAGAAAATAAACCTTAACTAAGATGCGCCACTGAAACCTGTTAAGGTTTATGCGTGGTGCAAATGCATCGCATCGCTTGCAACAATTTAAATACATTATGACAGCGTCATCATCATCACCCATCACACAACGTCATCCTTTTTGTAAACAAATTCTTTCTTAAATGCGTTTTTACATGTATTTTTATTTTTAAGGGTATTTGTATATATATCTTCTGGTAAATCATTAAGTATGCTAGGTAAGATGTATTCCCACGTCCTTTTGCCGTACTCATTAACTTGCCTAGGTAGAATATATCGAGGTTGATGAACTGTGTTACGCAATTTTATATGGCTACATTTTTTTACTAATAATTTTATTTTATCATACTCATCTAGGATTATCGACATCTTAATTTTATCAAATATTGACATTACTTTACAGTGCTTAAAAATATCATTTTCATTATCGAATTTATTATTTAAGTATGTGGGTATAATGATTTTAAGTATACTAAGCTGTAGTTTGTATATGTAATTTATGTATGTTTTGTAAGTTCGTCCGTAGCTACTTAACCCATAGCTTATCACAGAGTCTGCTAGCGAAATATATAATAATCTAAGTGAATTAAACGGCAATTTATTTTTCAGTATGTTCATTTTAGAACGCAGTGATCTTAACTTGTTACATACATGCTCAACGTGAGGCTTCCAGTTAAAGTTTTTATCAATAACAAGGCCCAAGTAGGTATGCTGATCCACCAGCTGGAGCGGCGCGCACGTGCACTGCGCGTGCACGTGCGCGCCGTGCCAGCAGGTGTGCGTGTGAGCAATAACTGTTGGTATTGAATTGATACTTTTTGAATATGGGGAGCGTATATGAACAAGCTTGGTCTTACTGGCGTTGATAACTAAGCCTACATCATGGGCCCATTTACATAAGGTGTCAAAGTTAGTTTGCATGATCTCTTGAGCCTCATTGATGCTTTTACCATATGTGACTAAGCATGTATCATCGGCAAATTGGTATACAGAGCCCTTTGTGAAAAGGTTACACATGTCGTTCACGTACGTTAAATATTCGATTGGACTCAAGATTGAACCTTGGGCCGTACCTCGTTGCGTGGATATGGGGTCACTATCTTGTCCGTTGATGCGCACTACGGTGTTTCGGTTTCTGTGGTAGTCACGGAACCACTCCAGCGCGGGACCCTGTATACCAACTTGTTCAAGCCTTAGAAAAAGTGTGGAATAATTTAATGTATCGAATGCTTTGCTGAAGTCAATGAAGACAACCAGCACTTGATGTCGGTTGTTCAATTGCTGGTTGACCTCATCTACAAAAGTTGATAACAGCTGGGAGGTATTTCGGCCCTTTTGGAAACCATATTGTTTTTCATTTATTATGTGATTATTAGCAAGAAAGCTTGTTATCTCATCTCCGATATACCTCTCAGCTATCTTATCAATACTTGACAAGATAGTTATCGGCCTATAGTTATTTACATCGTTGTATGCGCCTTTTTTATGAATGGGCCTAATTATACCAGTTTTAAGCTGATCAGGATATAAGGACGTGGAAATACACGTGTTGATAAGATGTGTGATAACCGGTGCTATCTCGTCACTAATACATACCAAATCTCTTACTCGTATGTTATCAAACCCGGGACTTTTTTTTTTATTCATATGTTTTATGATTTTTAAGATGACATCATTAGTTGCTTTTTTTAATCTCATGGATACAATAGGTTCTTGGTGATTCGATGCCTCAGGTAGTAGTTTAATATTACAGGGCGAATATATGTTTTTAACGTTATCTTCAAAGCCATACGCGAATGTGTTACAGATAGATTGTGAATCGCACTTAAAATGCTTCGTTATTACGTCATCAACAGATCTGCACACCCTGCCGCAGATATTGTTTATTATTTCCCATACTCTCTTTTGATTAAGTACTAGAATTATTTAAAATTTCTTTTTTTATATAATTATTTTTGGTTTTTTCTATGTATTTATTTGTCAAGTTTCTATATTTATTGTATAACACTCTATTTCCTTTATTTTGTTCATCTCGTTTACAAATATTAAATAATTCGGACTTTTTTCTTATCATGCTAATAACACGGTTGTTATCCATTTACATTCGTGTCGTTTTCCGCCATTTATTTTACACTTTTTCGTGCATCTATTATAAACTTCGCAAAACTTATCTGTAATATATTTAAGAATATCGCGTGGGTGAACAAGATCTAGGGCAGGGTCCCAACTTATTTTACGTAACTCACACTCTAATAATGTATTATCTAACTTATTGATCAGATTATGATCAGATGATTAACTGGTCAGATTTTATTTATTAAGTGGTATGATGGCTAATGATCTATAGCCAGTTGGGTATACGTTTATCCAAGTGCCGTCAAATATATTAATAGTATACGGTTTTGGTTGCCGCTATAAAATTACCATGTGTGATTCAAAATGATTACGAAATCCATTCTGTTAAACGCTCAAATGCTCACTTGCCAACCCTACCCGCCATACGTTGGGCACGTGACATCGATTACCTCCCGATAGCCATTGAGATAGGGTTGCCAGCATTCAATATTAACGGCCCTAAATCCTGCCACCAATTAGCCGTGACGTCAAACAGGCCAGATCATTTGCTCCCGTCGGAAATTTATGTTCAGACGTGTTCCATGCGCGGCTAAACAGAGGCTTGTTGATTTTAAGTTGGGTTATGTTAAGTTATACATATACTTTTACGAGAACATTGGTGTTGTGTTGTTAGTATCGGACCTTTATATAAAATCCCCAGTTTTTGTTTTATACTACGACCGTGGCAAACAAGCATACGGCCCGCCTGATGACAAGAAGCTACCGTAGCCTGTAACTCCAGATGTGTTACATGCGCGTTGCAACCCTTGACGGCTAGAGGAACAAGAGGGCCCTCATCGTCAACACACTGGGTCCTCTTTGAGCTCTTTGGCAACCTTACACCTCCCTTCCTTTCTTCCTTTGTTTTTTTGTTATTCTGTTTCTATTATTTAGGGACAGAATTCAATTCATTTTTTAAAGGAAAATGGCATCTGTCCATTCGGACAGTTTTGACAGTGTCAAAGTAGCGTGCTGACAAAGTACGGTTGGTTAAAAGTTTGCTATTAGAGCATGTACGGCAGTGGCCTTTCTTTTTGTAGGGAGATAGCTGCTCCCTACAAACAACATGGCGGCCGTGGTCAGGACAACCAGTTGTCTATCCCAAATAGTGGTTCCACACGTTTTGCGACTAATTCTTCATTAGCTGCACACTTGTTCGTTAGATTACCGCACAATAAGCTATCATATTACACACTGAACAACAAAAATGAACAAAAAACAAAAAATACTATTCTCAAGACACAACCGCCATGTTTGAGTCTCAAGCCGGAAGTGTTAGGTATGTCGATGTCATTAGGAAGCTTTAAGCAAGGAAGTAATTATCGATGCCGAATTAGAATGAGAATAAACGCGCAATATTATGCGCATATGTACTATCGAGTTTTCTAAGTCAGCATTTTATTTTTAATCGTACACAATTTTAGTGAACTCTGAGCAACTTTGCTCACAGCGCCTACGAGCTCCCTAAATAGACGAAGAGCTAGCCACGTCAGGTATGACACAATAATGAGAGCGACGAAACCCCTTTCGTCAGTTTGCTATACTATGCTTATTTCTAGATTCGGACATCTGGCAGCTGTAAAGTGGTGGAGATCAAAGAATGCAAATAACTTGAAGAAAACAAATCCTAGAGTTCTGGTTTTGATGCAGTATTTTGAGAAATTATATAATTAATTAGATAATATCATTGCCTAAACTTTCTGATGGGGGAAAGTAGCCTTAAACCACGTATAATATAATTCATAGTTTATCGCATACTGTTTCTGTTTCCGAAATAATACGCAATGTTTTTTATTCTAATGTTAAAATATAGGCCCTGTCCTTTATATCTAAGACAACGTCGGCAGTTTTTACCTATTTTGGTATTACTGGACTTGGACCCGGGGCATGTCCTCAAACTACGTCCGGACTTGGGTATGTCCTTAAACTATGCCAAAAAGAGAGGTATGGGCACTGCGAATGGTATCTCGCTTAGTGTGGTAGGGCACGTTCAGTGAATGTCATCTCGCTCAAATCTGGAGCAGAGCCCGACTGGGGAAGTACCTCCACCTTACAGAAAACCACAGCCAAATAGCACTAGACCCTACTCATAGTGTTGTGTTCCTGCTGGTGAGTAAGGTTGCCAAAGAGCTCAAAGAGGACCCAGTGTGTTGGCGATGAGGGACCCTCTTGTTCCTTTAGCCGTCAACACAGTGAATCCTCCTTTTTGTAAAGGGTCGGCAACGCGCATGTGACTCCTGTGGAGTTACAGGCGTCCATAGGTTACGGTAGCTGCTTACCATCAGGCAGACCGTATGCTTGTTTGCCACCGTCGTAGTATAAAAAAAAATACTATTTTCCAATCCAAAAATTTTGCTAGTCTGCTACTCCGACCTCCACCCATTAAAGGCTGCCAGATGCCTGGATCTAGCAATAAGGATAGTATAGCAATCGAACCAGACGGATTTTGTTGCTCTCATTATTGTGTCATATCTGACGTGGCCAGCTCTTAGACCAAAAGAAGAATTCGTACAGCGTTCATGTAAATGACCTAAAATGGAATCATAAAACGGCCTTTAAAAAGATAAAGTGCGGTAATATGTACGTGTTTTCCTATTCCGCCGGTGGAGATACAAGCGATATTATTTATCACGCGGTTCGGCGTTTGACCCTTGCGATGTACGCATCGGCGGTGGTACAAACTTGTCGCGATAACTATTGACTTTATAGTTTGACTATTTTTTTACTTTGTCTGCTGAATGGTAATAGAACAAGAGCCCATAACATTAAACCTAGTTCGATAAGACTACCAGATGATATATATAATTAGTTACGTCTGTAATGGGGGAACCCGAAATGGTGACGCTGCAATGCAAAAAATCTGGCGTAACAATTTTTTTTTAAATTGTAATTAAAAAAGCCCTACTCTTCTCCTGCTTCGAGAAACATCATACTAGATACGGATGTATTAAAAAAAAATACATAAGCGGCCAGTTTTGTTGCAGCACCGTTATTTCGCATGGGAGACGTAACTAATTTTATATACAAGGTGCTCGCGAGGAAACCGCATAGTTTTAACAGCGTACTCCTGAGGCCAAAAAAGTAAAAAATATCATGACTTTTGGACAATTCCGCCAAAAAAAAAAAAAATTTTTTTTTTGTTTTCTGAACGTATTCTTAAATTAAAAATAAATGTTAACGACAAAACTAAATATGCCTAAATACAAATAAAACTACTTTTTTTTCTTAAAATCAAAGTTAAAGCAAAGTGTTTCCTGTCACTTTGATGTCTGTCAACAGGGATGCCTATAATGAGTTCCATAGTGGTAAAATTGCCGTTAAGAAAGCGTTCAGTCCTGAGTTATAATCAAAATATTTTAGTTTTTTAATTGGTTATAACTCCGAAACAAGATGAATTTCAGAAAAGACTTTCTTTGACATTTTAGTCTGTCAATAAGGTCGGGATAACGCTGTTAAAATTATGCGGTTTCCTCGCGAGCACCGTGTATATCATCTAGGAGACTTATCCAAATAGGTTTAGTGTCGTGGGCTATTATACTATAAGAACTGTTTAGTAACATTCGGACATCTTAAAAAGTTATTTCAGCTACAAACACTTCTCGTAATGCCGATGGTTTTGTCGTAGTAGAGATGTCGAGGTTTTAAGTTAATCAGATAAATGAGGTGATAACTACATTACTTTCAGTTATCCATGTACCTGCTAAAGTCTGATAAAATTATATAAAGTTGCGCCTATTTTCGTACTCGATTTATTGATACTGACTTATTGAAATGTTGGCATTATTGTCTCATAAAGATATTATTATCTATGCCTTAATCAAATGCAGTCCTATACTTTGACCTCTCTTTGGCCTCTTTTTGGCCCTGTAGGTTCGTGGTTGAATCTCTATCGCTCACACCTCGTGCCACGTCTTTAGATCCTGATAGGGGATGTACTAAATCACATTACACGGTTCTTTTATTTGTTCCGACGCCATTCTTTACCGGCGGAGTGCCGCAATTGAATACAAAGAGGCACCTAATGTTTGTAACGCGTACGTCACATTATATGAATACTTAGGTATTTGAACTCTGTAGGAATTTGGATACAATTTTAATCCCAAGAAAAAACATTTTAGACATCCAACTTACAGATACGAAATGTCAAGTCAATCCGACCGCTCTGGAACTAGTAAATTTAACTTGCAACATTTGATCCAAATAAAGTTAAATAAAAACTTGTAAAAAAAACAAAAGTTATGGCTTCGGTATAACCAAATGAGAATGTATAAATATAGGAGCACAGTCCCAGAACCTTTAAAGGTTACAAGTTTGATAGGTTTACTAGATGGCGCTGTACAGCCCCATACATTATACGGTAACTCTGGTTCAGATGACACTTCAGAGTTACCGCATAATGTTCACCGGCAATAGTATCTCCCTACACGAAGGCCGCATAAATATGTGACACGAACTTATTTGTAGGCTGTAATGGATCCAAGGCATCCAATGCCTATTTCAATGAGACGGTAAAGTTGTTCGATATTGTGACATTGCTATTAACTTTGTGTAGGAGTTAATTTCATTTTCAGTTTCGGGAAAATTATGAGTTTACGATTAAGCTTGCATGAAAATTATACTGTAATATGAAAGGTCAAATTACAACTCGCTAAGAAAATATGGAGTATCATAAAATCAATAAGTAGTTATATCTTAATTTTCATGACTTTGGTGCAGTTCGTGAAGGAAAATTTAGTGTTGAAATAAATACTGAAAACTGGCTTTAATTCGAGCGGGTTTTCTAAATAACATACATTTTCATTTAAATATTAAGATGGTAATTCATTTGGAATACAGATAACAGTATTTTCCAATAAATTTTGGTTCCTAAAATCTAACCTCGAATTTATAGATGTTAGTGAAAGGCAGCAGAAAACAAATGATAAAGTAAAATCTAATTCCTTGAAAATAGGCATTAAAAGTAACAAGGTTTATTATAAGATCGAATAAAAACAATAGTTATTTAGGAAGATTTGGTTAAGAACAGTATTGTGTCATAAACACGTGAATATTTACTTCTGAGTACAAATAAATATTTTCATTCGATAAACAATATAGTCCTCTTAGCATTCCTATTGATATTTATTAGAAATATATGAGTTTTCATAATTATTGGTAAAAATTGACCATGCGGTTACATTGAATTTGCTTTCGTTTCTTGTAGAAACACTTTTGTATGTATATTTCACTATCATATATATATTCCCTATATTTTTAGCGTATTTATCCACATGTAGTTTCTGGTTTACTAATGTTTAGACGAAAATTATTTAGCAAATTCTTAACCCCCCAAACTACGTATCCCATATTTTTATTTGGGCAAATTTTTATTTCTCAACTCAATGTTTCGCACTGATATCATTTCCCAACTAATGATTTGATAAATTATTGTTAGACAAATTATTACCTGGGATTTTTTTAAGATGTCAATTATGTTTTCGTCAAATGTATTGATTTGACGACAAGTCATGGCAAAATCTTGAATGAGAACTAAAAAACATTTCCTTTCTGTTTCGCCTCAAATAAAGATAAACGAACATATGATATCATGTTTGAGTCAATTATTCAATATGGTAAAGAGCATAATATCGAAATGACACCGAAAGTATGTGTGTTAGACTTCGAAAAAGCAACAATTTTGAGTTTACGATCCAATTTTGATGACATATTTTTGCACGGATGTTTATTTAATGTCGGCCAAATTATCTACAGGTAAGAATCTCCTTTTCATTTTTATTAAGGAGCAGTTAAATTTTTAGGGTCATAAAAAATAACCATAACCTAACCTAAACTAACCTAACCTAACCTATCTCTGGCAGCAGTTTCGTTTTTAGGGTCATAAAAAATAACTCTAACCTACCTATCTCTGGGAGCAGTTACGTTTTTAGGGTCATAAAAAAAATAACCCTAACCTACCTATCTCTGGGAGCAGTTTCGTTTTTAGGGTCATAAAAAATAACCCTAACCTACCTATCTCTGGGAGCAGTTTCGTTTTTAGGGTCATAAAAAAATAACCCTAACCTACTTATCTCTGGGAGCAGTTTCGATTTTGGGGTCATAAAAAAATGACCCTACCCTACCTATCTCTGGGAGTAGTTTCATTTTTAAGGTCATAAAAAAACCCTAACCTACCTATCTCTGGGAGCAGTTTCGTTTTTAGGGTCATAAAAAAATAACCCTAACCTACCTATCTCTGGGAGCAGTTTCGTTTTTGGGGTCATAAAAAAATGACCCTACCCTACCAATCTCTGGGAGCATTTTAATTTTTAGGGTCATAAAAAAACCCTAACCTACCTATCTCTGGCAGCAGTTTCGTTTTTAGGGTCATAAAAAAATAACCCTAACCCACCTATCTCTGGGAGCATAATTATTTGACAATATGTTATTTGCCTTAGCAAATCATTTGCTACACAATTATTTACTTACCACATAAAATTTTACGTAATAAAATTTTGCAATATAAAAATGTAGCAAAATAAAAAAATTACGAAGTAAAATTATGTCAAAGATTGGTTTGCAAAATAAAACTTCGGCGAAAAGTTCGTTGCTAAATGAAATTTGACGAAACATAATTCGGCAAAAAGACAGTACACCGTAGTTTCTAAGTTTTAATCAGCAATTTGCCAGAAAATCCTAAAATTGTAATTATCAATTAACAATTTCACTTGAACGCGGGTAGGAATAATCTTGCATCGCGCGAGGATAATCTTAACCCACCCGCATATTTGCTTAGATTTTCGCAGGCGATCGAGAAGCGGTGTGCAGACGACGTGTAAGGAGTTCATACAAATTTGAACCTTGTCTGTTAGACATTTATTTGGTTTTAGTACCCACAGGTTGGATCATCACCCTTGTTATTTAGACAATTAGGTTCAATAGCGGAATCGGATGAGTAATCGGTAAGATTTTTAAAGAGCTGTTTGGATTAAAGCTACAAAGGGGAATGTAGATGATTGCGGGAGACAGGGTACGGAAATTATAAAAGCGGGTGGTAAGGTTCGAACTTAACTTAGTCAGAACGAGAATTTCAAGACATCAGCATCTTTAGCTAGATCGAGGTCTACAACTTAGTCAAAACGAGAATTTCAAGACATCAGCATCTTTAGCTAGATCGAGGTCTACAACTTAGTCAAAACGAGAATTTCAAGACATCAGCATCTCTCAGCTAGATCGAGGTCTACAACTTAGTCAGAACGAGAACTTCAAGACGTCAGCAACTCTTAGCTAAGATCGAGGTCTACGACTTTAGGTGAGTTCTTTTAAATATTTCACTTTTATCTTAATTGTTTGTCGTGTATTAACATTTTAAAATATCATTACTAGTGAAGCCTACGAATATTATAATAACGGTCAATACTTTCTTTTATTAGTTGGGGTATCTGGGTACTAATATTGCAGGCGTTACGCTTATTTACCTGCAGTGAGTGTTAGAATAATGAGGGATATATTATTAATCCACATTTGTAAATATTTTACCTGTGTTTGGATTTACAATGAAGTAGGGATCTGCGTTTAAGTATATTAGGTAGTATTTCAACTATTACTGAGCGAGCGAAGCGAAGCACTATTCCGCTGAGCCTAGAGCCGCCCGTATGTCTAAATAAGTACTTACATGTTTTGATTAAATATTTATTGAGTGTGAAATTTAAATACAATCTTCGTCTTCTTTCATAAACGATTCTTAAATCGTATGGACGTTTTAACATAGGTTTAAACTCCGAGCAATGATTTAGTATTTGAGTTATAGTTTGATGTAGGGTATTATTTGACTTGGTTTTCAAACACATAATAACACAGCTAATAAATAATAGAATTTTGCATTTCTGTGGAACTCGTTGTCGTGAGGAAACCATTTAACTATTTGATGATATTCTACTTATTTATATTCTACTATATAGGCTGATAGCCTTTATTCTGACCAGATTCTTCATAATATATCACGTGTGGTTGTTGTATTATTTTATCATTGAACCTTAATCTTTTTCTATATACGACTGTGTGTATTTATTTGTGCGTATATTATATTTACACTGCCTAACTATTTCGGATACGTAATATTTATTCTCCGCCGTAGTATATATATTTACTGTTGACGTGTCGAATAGGTTCTATTTGAAAGTACCAAGCCATATTTTATCTAAGTAGATTTTAATACAGTTTTCCGGGTAACTACGTTCTATCTGTTAACTATTTCTTTCTACTACCTTATAAATATAAATATATACCTAGTTTAATGTAACGGTTGAAATTATTTGAACGTACTATAACCAAGATAGGTTTCGATCTTTTAAAAGTTAATTGTCGATGTCGGTTAACTATTGGCCATGGTTAAACGATATCGCGTAATATGTACTTCCATGTAACACTTTAGTAATTATATAAGGAATAAGATGCTGGAATTTCTAGCGTTGAGGATTATTCCATATAGAATGCGTGTCTGTTGTAGTGCCTAGGTGGCAACGGACTCCCCTCGGGTTTGAGGCCAAAGCGTTCTGTATCACCCAATGATCATGAAAAATAGCATGTGCTTACAGAGGTTTATTGCCATGTAGGTACGCCATTAGTGTATAAGGTGTTCTTAGCTAATCCCGTTCTCTTGCAGTGATGAATCGCGTGCGGTGAGGGTCTTACACGTCTGGACATTATGGACAATTACTGCACAGATATTGCTTATTAACGATGATAGGTACTTGCTATTTACTTCATAAATTTATATACCATTCGTCATAAACGGCGGTAGGTATTTGCTTACTTAATTATTAAATGTGCCAGTCGTTATTTGCATATATGGTGTGGAGGAATTGGCGGTTATCTGTCAACTATACATTGATGTATGAAGCGAGACTAGGCTACTGGCCCGGTCGCATACTTGGATCATTACAAATGCTCAGAACGCACAATCAACAGGTTCGTAGGCTACTGGCCGTGGACAACATATATTACCAGATCCATTAAGCTTCGGATTGTAGACCACTGGTCGTGATCCCACCGTTGGACGACGGAACCGTTAAGACTGACATGCCACATATTTTGTACAGGCGTACTTCGCCGTCAATCACTACGTTGGGAGTCCAGCAAACCTTCTTACTTATATTTTGTTGTAAATACAACTATTTAACAAACGAAAATACGGAATATTTAATTAAAATTAATATTACTATTCATTAGTCTGTTAATTAGGGTATATTTTTATGACGCTTCTTATTCTATTTTTAACGACAACCGTTAATATGCTAACATATCATTGTCTATTGTATTTGTATTCCGTTAGATTTAAGTTAGGAATTATAAGTAAATATTTTAAATATTGCGGTTATTTCTCACCTTATCGAAAAGGACTTGCGGTAACTACACACACCACGTTGGGTAACCACTAGCTTTCACGTTCATCTTGGCCAAACTGCGTATCAGAGCAAGCTACTGTATAGATAGGTTATTAATTAATGTATTTGATATTATAATTACGTTACTTACTTTACTGTAATACGGCGCGAGGTTTTTTTGCTTCGTTAGTTTCGTTTTTACCTTCGCAAAGCCTAGAAATCGGAAACTAACACCTAATGACGTCTGCAAAGACAGCATTAGGGGTAATTAAATTAGTCAGTGTTTCGCTTTTGAATAAGAAAAATCCAAAATTAAAACTTAAATAAATAAATTTCCTTTCAACCTTCAATCTTTTGTTTGATTTTCTTTCCCTGTAGTAAGTTCCTTTATGTAGGTATTTTTGTTAACAGAAGTTTTCACGCTGAAGCGTGAGGTAAGTAAGTTTAGTAAGCTTTAGAAAGCCTTCGAGGAAAAGCTTTAGGGTTGTCCATTACAAGGCCCATAAAAGACTGTCACATATTTTTGCGTCCTTGGTGTAGGAAGATTGCCGGTGACTATACACTCTCGTTGGTGTAACGTTGGCCTCGTGATTTATTATGGCCACGAATAGCCGCTTTTATACTTTACTGTGGCCGGCAAATTATCGTCACGATATTCTGGTGCGTTCACATGTATGGTTTCGTTCTATGAGACAGATTCGTCCAGCCCACCAAACGTCACCATACATGTGAACGCACCAGAATATCGTGACGATAATTTACTGTCAACGGCAAAGTATAAAAGCGACCAATGTAGTTCGATAAAACTGAAGAACAAATAATTATATATTAGGTACCTTTAATTTTTGATAAAAATGATGTGCTGATTTTATTTTCTGTTTTTTTTTTCTCAAAGAGCGAATATTCCTCTAAGGCTACTTATACTTTCATTTTGAAGTGTTTCAAACGTTCTTCATATGTGTAACCTATTAAGCATCCACGCAACAAAGGCTTAGGTGCACGTTTCAAACATGTTTCTCCTTCTCCAGTAAGTTACACAAACAACGTAAATAGCTTTTATCCTGTTAGTCGCTCAAAGGCATCGATAATAATGTTGTGATGAGCAGGGGATGCCGGGGCCATACATGTTAACGTATTGTTACGTTTCTCTTGTTTTTATCCCCTTTTGAATATAAAGTGAAGTGAAGTTAATATATATGAAAATGTCATAGGGACTTCACAACGATATTAATTTATAAAGCCTTATGAGTTATGATATACATATACTTACTATGAATTTTAATGTTTTATATCAGACGGAGACCTAGCCACGTCAGATATGGCACCATAATGAGAGCAACGAAACTCCTCTGGTCAGTTTGCTATACTACGCCTAATTCTAGATCTGGACATCTGGCAGCTGTAAAGTGGTGGAGGTCAAAGAATGCAAACCATTTCAAGAAAACCATCCTAGAGTTCTGTGTTTGATGCAATCATCATCCTCTTGCCCTTGTCCCATTACTTGGGGTCGGCGCAGCATGTCTTTTTCTTCCACATATCTCTGTCACCCGTCATCTAATCACTCACATCTTTTATAATTAAATTAAATTATTAAGACTAACACTAGATTAAGATTTTTGTTTGTTCTCTCTCACACTCTATGGACACTTCGACGACAACAACGTATATGATTCTAATTGAGAAATGACAACTTTACAGGAGAGCAAAACAGAAGTAGAATCCTTATACTTTTTTTCGTTAAAGGTAATAAACTGAAACTTGGCACACATGATTGTAATTTTATTTGATTGCTTATTTTATTTTCATATAACTCAATTTAATGGTAGTTTTCGAGAAAATGCAGATAGTCCACTAGATTAAGTTATAACTATTTGCTTACCGTTGTGTATACTGTTCTATCTACCACTTAGAATATTATACTTAGTTACAATTTTCTTTAAGAACTACGTAAGCAGGTCTATCTGGGACTTAGAACATTATACTTGGTTACAATTTTCTATAAAATCTACGTATGTAGGTCTATCTGGGACTAAGAATGTTATACCAGTAAAAAAAGGATGCGACTCACTGTAATAGATTCTATGTGTGAATTAGGTCATCAAATTTAACTCATTTATTTTGCTTATTTTAAAATTATATACCATATTTTTAACGCACAATTTTATATTTTATTTTTGGGTGCATAAACATTCTGTATCTGCATAATTATAATTTTGACACATTTTGCAGATAGAATCATATTCGACATTAGTTTTGTAGTTCAATAATTATGTAGAAAGTACTAAATAAAAGTAAAAGTATATTAGATGTGTTATTTATTCAATAAAATGTACCAAATAAAAGTGTAAACCTGTTACTAAAACCTTACATATCAGTCTTAATCACGGCATTAGTCAGTAAAAAAGGAGTATCTTTTAACATTGTTCTTACTTATTTACCTTATGTTTTAATATTGATTGATCAATCTTCTTGCACACGATTTATCACAGATCACAGCACATGATTTATCAGTCTTTCTAACAAAATTACGTATTCAAACAAGTCTTTTCGCATGCAATAACATCAAAATTATAAATGGTTTTCATAATTAGATATTTCCTTCTCAGATGTCTGTCTGGTTGTCTGGAAGAAATCGCTCATTAGCGATAAGACCGCCTGTTGTTATCTCTACCTAAATTGATCTAATTGTAAAATTTGTGCTTGTAACTGTATGAGGTGTGCAATAAAGAGTATTTATTATTATTATTATTATTATGGTCTCCGTAGATTTTTATATTGATGACATATATCACATTGGTCTTTTTTGGGATAAATGATCCAATATTCATGTGTTTGTTTGTTATATCGCGGTATTGTCTGACTTGACTAGAGATTTGATTTTCAGATTGACTTGATATGCTTGTATTAGTGGAATGCGTATCTTCTGGCTCCTCCAACGCAGTTGTCAGTGCTCTATATAATTCCTCGGGTTATCCTTATCTGGTAGGATAATATTAGTCAGAAATACACTTGGCATAACATTTTGATTTTGCAGAAACACTTTCGGTCGAATGGTAATTTGGCATAAAGGTATAGTTGGCATTACTACTATTTACCACGCATACGACACATTTTGCAGCACATTGTTTCGTAGAACATTACTTTGGCCGACTTTGGCTTAGCATAATTTAATGTACCATAATAATCCTAAAGCATACTATTACAAAAGCATAATTATTTTCTGCTAGTAGGAAAGTAGGTTAAGTAAATTTTACGTAGTAGAATATAAGTCCCACCAAATTTGCTACGGCATAATAGGATTGTTAGGTATCTTGCGTTCCCAACACACCCGACTCGCTGCCAATAAGGAAATACAGTCCCAGAGTATCCGTTAGGTACGACAACGAGCGAAACCAGAAAAGTGGGATAGGCTAGGTTAGAACTGTGGCCCCCCACAGGAACGTACTGTTGCCAGAAAATTGGGTTAGGTTAGAACTGCGACCCCCGCGGCAACAAACTGTTGCCAGAAAAGTGGGTTAGGTTAGGTTACAACTGCGCCCCCCGCGGAAAAAACTTTATGTTCTGATAAGACAATGGAGTCTTTCTTGTAATCAAATGTTATTCGGCTTGACAACTTTATGCCGCCTAAATATTATGCAAAAAAAGTATCTGCGAGAATACTATTCGTTTAGAAGACAGTTATGCCCATCAACATTATGCCAATATAAGATTCGATATTATAAAAATCTGCGATATGATTTATGCCAAAACATACTATGCGTAAGGTGTTTCTGCCAAACTTCAGCTAAGTATCATTATGCAAAACAAATATATGTCAAAAAAGTTTCTGCAAGACAATAGTGAACCTTCTTCGTCTATCCTTAGAGACTCTGAAAGTCTAATACCATGCATATTAAAAGCAACTTAAATTAAGCTTTAACACTATGTGCATATATTTATATGTAAAGCTGTATTAGTGGTGCAAAGTAAACAGTGATCAAAATAAGGATTAGCTATACAACAAAACTGCCCGTATAAAACCTTAAGCTGTGATAGTTATTTTATTACACATAGCATAGCATTATATTACATTACATTATATTACGCTTACGCTTTTTAATATTTAAATTAGCACTTGCAATGACAGATATGACTATTTTGAGTGTGTCCAAAAATAAATTCAAAAAGATAAAAAGTTCTAAGTGACTGATTAAATGGCGTAAACAATTCTAAGTAGCACATAGAGTTAAGTACTTTGTTAACCATAGCTATGATAATAACGTATACAGCTCTAAGTGACAGATAGTCCTGTGTACGTAGTTCTCTTAAATAATACTTTAAACGTATGTAGTTCTATGTGTCACATCGAACACTTTACACATTCTTAAACAAATAAATACAAAAATATAAGGAAAACGTAAATAAATATTACATAACTCCATTTATTGTGGTCGATTTATTTAGTTATGTTTCGATGCAATCCGTACCCGATCTTTTAGCTCCTGATTTTAATGGCTCCAACCGTCTCGCACGTTTCTCTGTCATGATTAACAAACTTATATTTGTAGTAAGTTGGTCGATCGAATCAATTTAACAAAATTCTTAACAAAAGCTCAAAATTAAGACAAAAGTAACGTAATAACATGTTAATATTCTCTAGAAAACGATTTAGTGTTTACAACTGTTGACTAGCTGGTCGGCCGCGAACTGAGTGCGATGTGGTAAATAGCGCTCCGTGCGCGAGAGTGAGATAGATGGCATTCATCGAGTACGATTCGATGTGGCACTTGGAATGGTGTTCGTGTTAGTATACTAACTTTTGACTCAGATGGCACTGTATGCGTCATTTAAAAATCTATACTAAGTGACATTTTAAGAAAATTTTTATACCAGGCAGATCTAATGATCTAGAAGTCAAAACCTATGCAGCATAATTGCTGCAGCTTACGTAGTTCGAACCTTTTAGCACTTTGCACCTTGTACGTTGTTGTCGTCGACTTGTCCGAAAGAAAGAAATTTTATTTTAATTTTATTATTTATTTATTTAATATATGCTATTAAATTTCATTTCGAAACAGTCGCGTAGGAAAACCAACGCGTAGGAAAATCAACTCCAAATTCAAACTGCTTCTTTAATCTGCATAACGGCTCTACAAATTTGTTATAAATATCCAAGTTACTTTACTACTATAAAAACCAATATAATTATACAAAATATACAGAAAATACATAAAAGAGCGCTACTCGTATACCTTACATCTGTACCTTTTGTGTTCCTCAATGTACGTTTAGTAAAAATCTGTGTATCTCTTTCTTAAATGAGATTCAAAAAACGATCCAACCACCATCCTGACGTCAGAATGCAACCTAGTTCTTTAGTGTTGGATTCACCCGCATTGACAAAGCAATTTAGCTGCAGGAAATAGCAGTTCTCTAGTTTGCATACAAAAATAGAAATCATGAACGGCCGCCAACCATCAATCAGCGGCAAAAATGGAATCGTTGAAAAGCAGGTTTAGGTTAGGTTAGGTTAGGTTAGGTTAGGTTTGATAGGTAAATAAAAAATGCAACGGCTCCTAACGGCGGCCATTACTGTAATGATCGCGAGCGCTGAATTTATTCGTAGACCGCTGTTTCTCTCACTTACCATAAAGCTTGGAGCGATAAGGACCTATCTTGCTAAGAGAGTCGTAAGCTGAAAAGCCCTTGTTTCACTGAGAGTGGGGAGTTTTGGCGAAGTTGTGGTTAACTAAGTTAGACGGCCTGTCAATAGGTTTCTCTACTATACTTGTAATGAAAATGTATTTTTAGTAGTAGTAGCCAGCCAGGCCAGACTAATAAATAATTATTGGTACCTTTTGATATGCCTCTGTCAATCTAACACAATCAGTCAAAGCTGTCAAAGTCTAAAATATTGACGTGTTATTTGGATAATAACATGTGCACAAGTCCTTAGGCCTTATTGATTTTGGGATCAAGGCTGTGTATATTCAATGACACATATTTAAACAATAACGCTCACTATCTTTTTTTAAACGAATGACAATTTAATTGTGATTGCTAATTGTAATTACTAACTGGGTTTATTCGTGCTACAATAGGTAACCGCGAAGAAACCGAACAAACATAGATATACATTATTCGCAACAAACCTAGTTTTCCCTTCTGGGTTGGAAGGTCAGATGGCAGTCGCTTTCGTGAATACACCAGTGCCTGTGTCCATCATGGGATTAGGTTGATGAGCAGGGCCCATGTTCAACTTGAGCTGTGGCAAAAAGCTGGGAAAAGTCAGGAAAATTAAAGGTAATGTAAAGCACACTTTACGCCACGCGTGTTCATTTTTCCTTTTATATAATGTTTTCTGCTTGAAGTGAATAATATGAAATTGGATAGATAGAGGGCTTCCATTTGGATCAAGTCGGTTTAATTTATTTTTTCCACAAGTTTTTGAGGACGAGATACCCTATAGTTTGTTGTTGTTGGTTTGTGGTCCACTTAAAGTTCCCTAGTTTGAGGCATTTCCTTGAAGTTATTTATGAGGAAGAAATGTATTTAGCGCGGGACATTAAGTAAAATGGCAAAACAATATGTAAATGAATAAAGTTCGAGAGTGACGCAGAGTAATTATATGGATTTAATAGGGAAGTAATTATTTCGCATATCAAAAAATACTGAATTGCGCAGCAAAAAAATCTAAATAGGTACACATCATTTTTATGTGAATTTGGATTTTTTGCTGCGCAAATCAGTATGATAGTTAGGTTATGGTAATTTTTTGTAGTGCCATTAAATACTGGCCAATTAAATTGAATGGGTGTAGTCGTCACATTGGAACTTTAAGTCTTTGTGAAGTGTAATTACCTACACAAAATACAATCTACATAAATTAATAAAAACTAAATCACGCCAAAGTCCATTAAAGGCCAATTTTGTCGAATTGCTATTCCATCAATATAAGAGTAATTAATTTCTTTATCAAAGATAATTTATACGAAATTTAGATTTCAATTTTAAAGTATTTTAAATGTAATTTGTATTGATGCAACAATCATAAAAACTGTGTAGTAAAAGGACGCCGATAATGTTGTTTGTATGTTGGGTCTGGGGTTGCTTAGTATGAAGGTTATGGTGGGATAATTCGCAGCTAATAGGTAAATCTCGGTAGCTCGGTTGGTAGAGTGGCGGGCTGGTATCCCGAAGTTGCGAGATCGAATCTCGCCAAAGCATTTTCCTTTATTTCTAAACATTGTCGTATAGTGCTAACTAAACAACAATTATGCACATTACAAAATTAATTTGTCATTTTAACATGCCGGTAAAAATGTTTTTTAGATTACATATGTTTGTATTCATAAAGCCTTATTGTTTTGAACACACTTACCCAAACATTATCGCTCCTGCCAACATATTCCTCACATCACTCGAGACCTGAAGAAGCCGTATAACTGGCAACTAGTTGCTCTGGCTGTATAGTAGTCGTGTAGCGGCTGTAGTGAGCTCATTTTTCACGAAAGCAATTTGTCGACGCCGCACTAAATTGTCATCGTGTTTCGGGAGTAAAACATTAGCGGAGCGTGCACGGACTACTCAGAACAGCTATGGTAAGAATTTAATAAGTAAGTAAAGAGAGTTTATTAAAGTAGGAAATATTAAAATTGTTTTGGAATAAATGTTACGCAAACAAAGACGCATTTAGCTCATTGTTTTCTTAATAATTTAAGCACCCGTAAGAAGGCTGCGCTTCTGGTGCTTGTTTGGTATACAAACCGGAATTTCTCGTTATACGAAATCGAAATTTAGAGTATTCGATGCCTACAATTTAAATGTCAAGATGTGTGAAGTGCATGGTGGGGGTAACGTGAACGATCGCAGTGCACAATGTGACAAGACATTAAACTGCAAAGGGCTCTTGTCAATATCAAATTTTGAAATATTTGACGTCACCAATGTCACCTCAACTCGGTCAACTGTCAAAATAGTAAATCAGCCAGAGACATTTTATATAAGCAAGGAGTACAAACCAATCATAAAATAAGAAAAAAAAAGGATTGAGCCCTGGCCCAAAAGATGACGCCAAAATCATGCACACAGCGAATATATGACTCAACAAGGACAACAGAGTCAAACAAAAAAAAAAAGCTGTGTGATATTGTAGGATTTATCTGTCTGAAATTATAAGTAAAATTATAAGTTATTTATAAGTTATTTATAAAAATAATAGAAAATAGAACTGCTCCACTGCTGGATAAACATCAGCCGCCCGAGCAAGCCGGATTTCGACCCAGTTTCTCCACCACTGACCACCTCCACACTCTAAACCAAATAATTGAAAAGTCCAACGAGTTCAACGTGCCCCTGTACCTTGCTTTTGTAGATTATAGTAAGGCATTCGACAGCGTCAAACACTCCGCTATATTTTCCGCCATGCAGAAGCAGGGTATAGACCCTGTATATGTTGAACTCGTTGGAACTATTTACAACAATAGTACAGCCAGCATTAAATTACACGCACCCGGTCCCGCATTCAACATAGAGAAAGGAGTTAAACAGGGAGATTCCGTTATCCCCAAAATTGTTCACCAGTTGCCTGCAAGAAATATTTCTAAAGCTGGCGGTCTCATGGGAGACGATGGGCATTGACGTTGGCGGCAAAAGGTTAACAAACCTGCGCTTTGCTGACGACATAGTTCTCTTCTCCCATACGGCACCCCATCTACAACAAATGCTGCAAGACCTCAGCACAGCGAGCCTTGAGGTTGGACTCACAATGAATAGAGAGAAAACCAAGTTAATGACCAATCAAACTAAACGTAGGGTAGTAGTAGATGGGCAGGATTTGCAATATGTCGATGAGTATGTTTACTTGGGCCAGATAGCGTCCTTCGAGAACAGGCAGTCTTTCGAAATCGATAGACGCATCGAAAACGCCTGGAAGAGCTTCTGGTCCATGAAAGCGCTAATGAAGGGAAATCTTCCTCTATGTCTTAAGCGCAAACTCCTCGACGTGACTGAAACCTGGTCATTAACTGACGCTCTAAAGTCCAAACTCAAAGTTTGCCTGCGAGCGATGGAGCGCAGTATATTAGGTGTTCGCAGAACGGATCGAATCAGAACTCCGGAACTGCGCTCCAGAACTCGTGTTGAAGATGTGGGTGTCAAGACTGCTAAGCTAAAGTGGGATTGGGCTGGGCATATCTGCCGAATGCACCCGGAACGGTGGGCCACAATGGCTACAGAGTGGGACCCACGAGACACCATCGACGGCCGCCGGGGTAGAGGCAGACCGAAAAGGAGATGGCGGGACGACCTGGACGCATTCTTTACAGAATGGCGAGGAAGCACGGTGAACAGGACTGAATGGAGGAGAAGAGGGGAGGCCTTTGCCCAGCAGTGGGACACTAATACAGGCTAATAAAAAAATAAAAAAAATCTGTCTGAAAGTGAAAATATATTTATTACCTACTAGCTGTACCCGCGGCTTCGCCCGCGTGTGTGGTAGGTTTTGTTATTTTCATTTACTATCCAGGCCATTAGTGTAGAATTTACGCGTTCTACATATAAATATCTATCTAAATTTATTAGTCCATCCGTGATAAAGATAACTGACTAAAAGGCGTGCGTCGAGAGGGCCTAGTTCCTGCAGCACAGAGGGTCAAACGCTAAAGGTATTGGCGCGAGGTAGCGTGTGGGCGCAACGTCCCTTTGCGAAAACTGCTTTTGCAGCAGCAGGCCAAAATCTAATAAGGCCAAAGGCAGCAAGAATTGTTTCAGCAGGAGCATGAAAGGGTCCCTACAAAACTCAATGGTCAAGTTTTTTGGTGAACCCGAACGCCGAAGCCGTGACACGGTGAGCGGCAATATCGCGGAGGATCGCAGCGAGAATTTCTTCGGCAGAAGCAGCATGTCAGGGACCGGACATACTTCAATGGCGAAGTGTCTTAGCGAACTCGAGGGCTGCGGACACGTGGGTGAGCGGAAATGTAGGTATGTGAAAGTCAAAGGCCGAGTACCGCGTAAGGTTCAGGCTCGGAACATCGCAGCGAGAACTTCTTCAACATCATCATGACAGGGACCGGACATAACTTAAAGGCGAAGTGTCTTAGCGAACCAAACAGCCGTCGCTCGAGGGTGAGCAGCAACGTCTGAGAAAGCCAAAGGCCGAGTACCGTGTAGGGCCCAGGTCAGCAGCAGTACCATGACAGGAACCGGACATATCTCAATGGTGATGTGTCTTAAGGCCTGATGGTGAGCGGCAATGTCTGCGATAGCCATAGGCCGAGTACCGCGTAGGCCCAGGCCCGGAGCGTCGCAGCGAGAATTTCTTCAGCAGCAGCGTGACAGCTAGCAGTTAGTAATTGATAGATTCATGACTACCCTTTTTATTGCAATCAGCTGTTAAAGCGAGATAAAACATATTGATCTCACAAACGGTACAATTTTTGCTATCGGGTAAACCGAAATGGATAAATCTTAACTACTTGTTTTATTTGTTTTGACGTATATTGTAAGTAGGTTTCAGTACCTTCTCTAGCTTCAGTAACTTTAAAGTACCTCCAGGTATTAATGTATCACAATATATGTCCGGATACTTACAATTTCCAAAACGAAGTAATACGTTTTAAAAATATTTAACCCGCAATCTTCAAATTGGGAAAGCATTTAAAAAATCCATAGTTTAAACCTTGGCGGAACGCAACAGACCGAACTGCTTAATTTAATCTAAAGACGTCCTTAAAGAATGTTTGTAAATTTGTATACAGTATACAGGGTACCTATACAGCGCCATCTGTGACCACTTTTGAGAACTATTTTTTTATGAAAATTATGTTTTTAATAAGCAGAATAAAAACTACCCTACATGTTACTCCGGGGTATAAACTGTTACTATACAAAATTTCGTAAAATTTTGTGCAGTCGTTTTACGTAGTGCGCGGACAAATTCACAGACAGACAGACAAGAATTCCAAAAATCACTGAAATGTATTCAGTCAACGTTTCTAAGACCCCCGAATAACTTTTTCTAGAATATCTTCGATGTAATTTTTTTTCTCCTTACGCGTTTATTATATGTATAGATGAACAACATGAAAGTAAACAACAAAATGTAATACTGGTACGTAGGTACGAGTCTTATTAAAAGGGTTTTGTGGTTCTTCATTCCGCTTAATTAAAATTTCACATATTGCGATGATAAACGATTTCGCCCTTTGATCGCCCCGTAAAACAGTATAAGGCGAAATTAAAATTTATCTAATTACGCCTCTATAAGGCGGGTATTATTATGGTTTACCTACGTTTATTTTAACAACTTTTCCCATAATGTTGGTTCGTCTAATTACAGTAGTATGCAGTATCTGACCTCATCAGAAAAGGCTTTATTAATGAATTTGACGCAGTCATAATTTGTTTTGGTTATAACTGAACTTACTTAGAATCTGACTTTCTCAGAATTTACTCATTAGCGAATTTGACATAACCAATATTAAACTTATTACTAACACGACCTCATAAGAGTTGGACGCTTTTGGAACCTGACTAAATAAGAAGCTGGACGAGTCAGATTAAACCTATTTCGAATTTGGTAACCTCCGCCCAAAACAATTCAACTTCTTACACTTTCCATTTTGTATAATGTGGTTTCGTCAAATTTAAATCACTTACACCTAATTTTAATTAGTGTAATGTCACCATGTCGAATGGTCAATATGTATAATAATATTTTGACTAAGGCTTAGATTGCACGAGTTTACTACATAAAATTTCTGCGCTAGCCTATCCAAATCTATTCGTTTTTGCTAAGGTCACAGTGCTAACCTAACCTACTTTATCGGCAGCTATTCATTTCTGCTGAGGTTGCAGTTCTAACCTAACCTACTTTCTTGGCAGCTCTTTGTTTCTGCTGAGGTCCCAGGTCTAATCTAACATACTTTTCTAAAAGTATTTAGTTTCTGTTATGGTCGCAAGTTTAGACTAACTAACCTGTATTATGGTATTGAAGTTGGTTTCGGTAGCCAACAAGATATTAGACTAATTACATATTCAGCAATGTGATCAATAGTTAAAATGAAAATCGACAATATGATTATTAGGTATAATGATATTAGACAAAACGATTTTCGATAAAATGAACAATAGGTAAAACGAGCTTATACAAAGTGCAGTGTTATAGGGAAATCGATCATTATATTAAAAGCATATAATAGACGAACTGAAATTCGACGAAAACTTGTTAAGACGAACCGATATTGTACCTACATAAAAAATGTATATCTAATATATCTGTGTTATCATATTAAGAAAAGGGTTGTTACTATACTGGTCGTAGGGAAATAAGAAGACGGAAAAGAAAATATTCTTCACGTCATTATTAAAGTAGTTTTTTTTTATTGTGTTTGACTGTAGTAATTTGACAGCAGTTTAAATACATTTGCAAACCACTTTGTATGTCAGGAGCTGTCAGACTTCTTCACTCAATTAAATATTCTACATTTTTTGTAACCTACTGTAAAATAAGATTGAAAATATACTTTATACATGTAGAGTCTGTCCGGAAAGAGAAGTATTGTAGAATGTATGAGTTCCCATACGAATCACGACACTTCTCCTTCCGGTATGTCTATACAATACAGACTACTGAGAATCGCTACGCCGGCTATACCATTTGGTAATGCAAGGTTACGGTTAGGTACCGAGCAAGGAGTTTATTGTAAGATAAACCTGCACGCGGAACTTTTACTTAAAATCAGGGATCGTTACCGGTATTATTAATATTCGAAATAGCGCCCGACTTACGCAAGGTTTTAGAGAAATTATTAAAAAAAAATACTTAAAAATATTAATTAACAGCCGAGTTACCGAAATTGACTACCGGTTAATTTGTATGAAAATAATACCGGTTTTCGATGCCTCCTTAAAATATAATGCTGTTTTTTTATTAAGACCATTTTCATTTAGCCGCGTGAGATCTGGACGCTTGGATGGGACTTTTTAAGAAAATACGGCACATATACTATTTTTTATTAGGGTTCCGTACCTCTAAAGGAAAAAACGGAACCCTTATAGGATTACTTTGTTGTCCGTCCGTCCGTCCGTTTGTCAAGACCCTTTTTCTGAGGAACGCGTGGAGGTATCAAGTTGAAATTTATAACAAATACTCAGGTCTACCGTACCTTGGTGCTGTGAAAAAATCAAAAGATACAGCCGTTTATGCCGCAAAATTCCGCAAATTTTCGAAACTCGCATGGGAATCAAAACCTACAGGGTACTTCCCGAGAACTCAGGATCTTGAAATTTGGTATGAAGCAACGTCTTATAGCACAGATACAGTAAAATTGCGAAAACCATACATTTTCAGTGACATCATATAATAAAAATATTTTTAATAATTTTAAAGTTGCTACCCCGATATACCTATAGATTTGTACGGAACCCTCGGTGCGCGAGTTCGACTCGCACTTGGCCGGTTTTTATTATAATATCAAACGTATCGGATCAAACGTAATATAGGTATCTACCCGTATTAGAAGTATGCAGTTCGAGAAATATTAGGTTCTAATTCAGCTGCGGCTCGTTGTCTGTGCCATCATAGTAGTAGCCATGAATAACTAGCATTTTCCCGCGGTTGCGCCCCGGTTCGCAGACACCAGCTGTACCAGACTAATGAAATTCTCCGCTCGCTTTTGGCAAGTTACTCTGGAGACTGATTTGAGGCATAAGTACAGTCTTTTGGGTGATTTAATCCGTGAGTCATTACGATATCTACTACTAAAATTATGCTATGGGTCCGCGTAACCCGACAACCTTTCACCAAAACAAAATTCTAAAATCAACATGGAGTAAAAAATATACATTAATATTTTATACATTAAGATTCATTATTTACACAAGTTCTTCGTGAGTATTTTTTCTTCATACAGATTTATTGTTTCATAGCACATGGAAATCACAATTGTTAAAGGGTGTGTTTTATCACTATTGAGATATAAAATAACAAGCTATACCGCCCGTATCTTATTTGGTGCAAGTCAAAATGTACCATTTTAAAGTGGTATTTTGTTACTGTTCTTCATGTTTAAAAAGTTTTGTATAATTAGATCACGCTTACTCTGCATGGACTTTGTAACAAAATAATGTGGTATGACCTGATGGTCATTACAATATCAAACAATCATATTTTCATATTAATTTCACACCTAGGAAAGGTACAGAGTTACCGTGGTGAGACTCTAACACCAATGTTAAAGATTCAAAAGGTTACGCTATCCGTCTTATCAACAGGCTTGTTTTTGCATTCGAAAATTAAAAAAAAACCTCGTTCCCCTGAGATTATTTAAAACTGTGCGGAAAATCTGACTTGAAAGCCTTCCTACTTTTTTCAAATAGCTATTCAAACATCAATGTAGAATAAAATGTTTCGTACCAATTTTGCCATGCCCATATTATGTACTCGTAGACTACTAATTTAATCGAAAGAAAATAATCTAAATTATCGAGTAAATACCACCTACACGCTAAAGGTAGACAAGCGTAGCAAATGAATTGACAAATTAAGTCTAATCACAAAACTAGTGAACGGTGAATGCGCTGTTTGATTATTCCGTTACATAAATTATGTGACGGGAGTGTATCCTCGAGCTAACAAGTGTTTAGAAAATTTTATGTTACGGACGACAATTTGATGTAACAACATTTACTGCTATTCAATTAGCCAGAACAATTTAAATTAGAATAAAATAAGATCCTTGTAGTGGAGTACGGGAACGGCTTTTTAACCTAAAAAATTGACATAAATCACAAGTCCGATTTTATTTTGTGACCTGTTAGAATACGTTAAGTACTATTAATAATCAAAAATATTTTCTAACAATTGTTAGCATTGCGCTAGGTATAATACATGTATTTGTTTGCTACACATATAGAAGAACAGAAGTTAAAATAATAAATAATCAGTCGGAAGTATCGTTACATGGATTTATTGTATAGCTCATATAGTGACTTTTAACGAACAGTGTTTTCTCAACGTAGTATAGAAGACTAATATACGTATTGTGGTGAATAATATTCAGTGACCAAATCTGTTTGACAAATACCCGCCATTATACGCGTTAAATAGGTGCCGAATATTAAATAGCGTGTATAGTTCTCGAAGCTTACAGGAAACTGTGCTGCTGCTTGCAGATTAGTGGAATAAGTTGCATCTCGCGCTGCTAAGTGACGATCGAGGAAATAATTTATTAATTTAATTACCTCTTAGCGTGTGGTGCCACCTAGTACAAAACATCCGAACTTAAGTAACGTACCACCTAGCGCAGATAACCTGAACAAATACATTAGACACTGATTTAGTTGTTGAATCGTTCGTCATGTCAGCTTGCGGGGCAGCTTGCGGTAGACCTCTAGGGTCGACAGGTGTCGCTAGGTGTACGGAGTGCCCCTTGGTGTATCACAAGGCTGACGTGGCACTGGGGTCCACGCATATATATTTGTATATATGTCTATAACATCAATATATTAAGCAGACTATATCTTTAAGAATTAGACAGATAAATGATGTATAAATTACTGAATCTGAATACTATTAATTATTAAATTAACTGAATTGAATTGAAATCGAATTAAATGCCTGAGTGACTTGGGGTAGCTAAGGAAATAAAGGTCACATGGCGATTTAAAAATGGTTATTTATTATCGCAATAGGTACGGGCCTACCCTATCTGGTTTAGCCTTTGCTCTAAAACAACACGTTTTAGGACCCAGGAAAACCCGTGGAAAACCTAGATCAAACCAGCCTACTTCTACGAGACTATGATTTAATGTGTCTGAGCTTAATGAACTTCACTTTAGTTACGACAACTGTATAATAATGACTGAATGAGTTAGTACAACGACATTTGTGGAATTTCCAAGACGCACGTTAAGTAAATATAAAACTAATAAAACATGAACAAGTTAATTGATATAACACATTGTTAATGGATGGGTGACATTATAATATTATTGTATAGGATGATGAACCTTGATCGGGTTCATAATTTCATAATCCAGGACAACGTTACTCAGGGGAATTGAACCCTTGAACCTTGATCGGGTTCATAATTTCATAATCCAGGACAACGTTACTCAGGGGAATTGAACCCTAGGCAACATAGATTTCATTTACGAGAGTCGAACTCGTTTAAAATGATATATATGTCACAATCAACTATTAATATGCATACAAGCATATGAAATGTCCAAGAAAGTAATTTACATATAAACAAACATTATAAGTGCTGTGAAACACGGCAACTAAGTAAGGTCTCCATATGAACTCTATTTAAATAATTAGCAGGTTATGCTTGTATTCGGTATCGAGACAAACCACACCGGTTTACCGATACTCTTGTATCAAAGTGTTATTGTATTGTTAATTACCTTCATAAATAAAAATAAAAATAAATAATTAATAAATCATCAATACTGCAATTTTATCTCATATTATGCTATTCTATCCAAATATGAAAGCCACTGATTAACCGATTAATCAAAGTACAGGACTCGAACCTGTGTCTTTACAATGGTGATTGAATTATAATAAAATGAGTATCATGCGCATTAAGTTACTATAATAGTAATAATGTAAATAGGTAAATTCCAAGTGCTAAACAAACTAAACCAGTTTAATAGCTAAATGCACATGACTCAATCAACAACAAAGTGCTTAGCTGTGTCGAACTGCTATACTCCAACCACTGACTCTATTTAACCAATTATGGTACTTTTAATTAATAACTTATAAATCTTATAATTACTGTGCAGAATTGCACCAAGTCTCCGATATCTCCACGTCCCTCAACGGTCCAAAATCAAGTGTCCATCCCCCGCTCTCGAAGCCTTCGCGAAATGCCTTATAATTTATTCTTACATCTAGTTATTTACTATTTTAGACTTTATTTGACAATAACAAAAGATTTGTTTTCGCTCATCGCGGCTCGCAGTTTCTTCATCCCTCCAATCTGCGCCTCGTCTCGCCTTTCCGACGTCCTGATTGGTGTTGTCTCGCTATGACCTGAAGTCCTTCCATCCCGCACGCACACCGTGCATTGTGCATCGCCTCTCCTCGCTCTGGTGGCGACGTCTTGGTAACCGCACGCGCCGCATGGTAACACAACATCTGGTGTCCAGATGCATATCTGAAATGCTTTTTTGAAGAAACGAAGTAATTTCTGTATTGTACAATAAACCCCATGTTAACAGGATATCCCTGTCATTGTCTGAAAACTTTGCCGACTATTTCACACTAAAGACCGTCATAAATATAAAACGATGCTTATTTAAGTTTATATTTCCGTCTATTGCTATGGAGTTCGCGGAATGAATTTCTTTAAATTTATTGCCTCTATAACTCAGATCCTTCTATTATCTGTAGATAGTAAATATATGCGTTATTTAGACTGGTCAGATATGGGAGATGGCTATGTCATCACAAGGCGTGTGTGAGTTTTCCGATCACCGGCCGCGTCCCTTCCCATCATGCAGATCGAAGCGCCTACGGGACAATGCAGATGGCACTCCAAGTAAGGGCGAGGCTGGAGAAGAGGCCGCTGCTGCGGTGGCGCCGATGGCACTGTCCCTTGAGGAGTGTCTGGACATTGCGAGGGAGCTTCGCTTGTTGCGGGAGGAATTTACTGCGACGAGAAAAGATATTGTGGCCCTCAGACACGAAATGGCGGAGATGAACAAACTCGTCCATGGGTTTGAGTCACGTATGCAGGCAGTTGAAGATAGGGTGCTGCGTCTAGAGGAGCAGGCGAAGGAGCGGAAGGAGCAGCGTGTGATGGCTGGTTTGGCTGACAGTGACTTGGCTGCGACCGTTGCCGAGCTGAAGCTCGAGCTTGCCGATCGCGACCAGGACCTGCTTCTCAACGACGTAGAGGTGACTGGGATTCCCGAACAACTGAGCGAGAACGCCGCGCACTCCACGTGCCTGATTGCGAAGAAGTTGGGTGTCAACTTGGAGGAGCGAGACATCGTCTTCGCCGAGAGGGTGGGTCCGAGAACGTCGGCGTCGGGAGCCGGTGCGGAGGCGACCTCACTCGAAGCGGCGGCGCAGCCTGCGGTGTCGGGCGGGCGCCTGCGCCCGCTGGTCATACGGCTCGCGCGCCGCGGGACCCGCAATGAGTTGCTGCGCGCCGCACGGGTGCGCCGTGGGGCCGACACATCTGACCTCGGCCTGCCTGGAGGAGCCTCTCGTTTCTATGTGAACGAGTGGTTGACGAGGCTGAACCGGACGCTGCTCTACGGCGCTCGGCAGGAGTGCAAAAGGCTCGACTGGCGCTACTCCTGGACCAAGGACGGGCGTCTACGTGCGTCGCCAAAACGGGGAGCCTGCAAAGCGGATTAAATCGGTAGGCCAAATAAAACAAGTTTTTGGACTGGAATAGGTTTATTGGTTAGTGGTTTAACAACTATTTGGCGTTTATTTATTTCTTACTCTAGAATATATTTTTTCATATGTTTCTATCATAGGGCGACATATGTAAGGCTCAATTATTATGTGTGACTACTTTTCTCTACAGGTCTAAATGGGAAATTAATATTTTTAACAATTTTAATGCTCTCCAGTTTTTTCCACTCGCAAGTTTTAATGGCGGATAAACAACTCAAGGTTGGTTTGTTAAACGCGGGTTCTCTAGGCACAAACCACGACAATTTCATTGCGGCCTGCACCCAACAGGAATTTGACATCTTAGCTATAAACGAAACTTGGCTAAAAGTTGGGGAGGAGGGGCGAGCGCCGGTGCTGCCAGGATCCAAGCTACGGCACAAACCCCGCCCGCCGGGCCCGTGCACCCGTGGGGGTGGTGTTGGGTTTTACATAAAGCAAGGCGTCAGTGCCCGCACCTTAAAATACCCAGTTGACCCCCGGCATAATGCGGTTGAACAAATGTGGGTGACTTTGAGCCTTAGCGGGAAGAAACTGTTTATAGGCACAGCATATCGACCTCCAAGAATGGACGTTGATTTGTTTTTTGATGCTATCTCTGACACGATTAGCTCCTTCAGAAAATATGATCATATAATATTGTTGGGTGATTTTAATATAAATGTTTTGGCTGATTCTAAGCTCGGTAAATTAAATATCTTTTTAACCAGTTTCAGCCTTGCACAGATAGTCACTGAGCCTACGCACTTCACAGAATCTAGTCAAACTCTGATTGATATAGTCTGCACCGATTTGCAGGCCAAGAAGGTTGGCGTAGTACCTCTGGGGTCCCTTCATGGTCATTCCCTTATAAGCTGTGAGTTTAATCTTAAGCGCAATAAAATGAAGCCGTTTACCATAACATGTAGACCACTTAATAGCATCAACCCTACCTATTTCGACAGGGACTTGTAGAGCATAAAGTCTGGATCTGATACCCACGGGTGTTGCCAACGACCTAGCTAATGAGTTCAATCAATGTGTTATATCCTTGTTTAATCTTCATGCACCTATTAGGACAACTGTAGTGAAAGCTGTCCAGCCCCCGTGGATCACTGACACAATCAAGCTCATGATGCAGCTGTGTAATAGAGCAGCCATAGATTATCATAAATCTGGGTCTGATGGTAAGAGGCTATTCTACAAGGAAATGAAATCTACTGTGGCGCAAGCCCTGTATCATGAGAAAGTAGCCTATTTCAAACAAAACATTAACAGCAAAATTAAAAACCCTACGTTGTTATGGAAAAATCTTCAGTCTACCTTGCTACCAAAAAACGAAACAGAGCTTCCAGCTACATTTAGTGACCCTGACGTGATTAATAAACATTTCTTAAACCTATCTAGTGTCTCGCATGTCTCCATAAATCAGCTAACTTATTTTGAATTCGACAGGTTTAGTAATTCAGTATTTCAGATACAGCAAATCAAGGCCGATATCATTATCAAAATTATCAGAGACCTCAAGTCTAATGCAGAGGAATGTGACGGCATAACTTTGAAAATGTTGCCAATGACTTTACCATATACACAAGATGTAATTACCAATCTTATAAATACATCCATTATAACATCTACCTTTCCTGACGTCTGGAAAGTTGCAATTGTGCATCCACTGCTCAAGGTGGCTAGTCCATTGGAGCTTAAAGACCTAAGATCAATTAGTATCCTCCCGTGCCTGTCTAAAGTAGTGGAAAAAGCTGTATGCATACAGATTACATTGGACGAAACAATATTTTACCAGATGTCTAGTCAGGTTTTAGGAAGGGTCGAAGCACGGTAACGGCTTTGCTTGATGTCACTGATAACCTGCTGCAAGTTCAGGACCGAGGCATGTGCACTCTGTTAGTCCTCCTTGATTTGTCTAGGGCATTTGATTGCATTGATATTAACTTGTTGCTATCTAAGTTGAGATACTACGGTTTTGACAGCAGAACTATAAAGTGGTTCAACAGCTACCTTACTAACAGAACCCAGTACGTAAGAATGACATTACCTGATGGGTCCTCTTGTCAATCTAACAAATTAGAGCTCACTAGAGGTGTCCCACAGGGTTCCATACTTGGCCCAATCTTATTTATTTTATACTCTGCTGACATCGCTATACATATTAGAGATTGTAAATTCCATATATATGCAGATGATATACAGGTCTACATCTCATTTGAACAGTCGGAGGCTGATAGCGCCATAGGTAAACTAAACTCTGATCTAACTAGAATAGCAGCCTGGGCAAGGGAGAATGGTTTGTTGCTTAATCCAACCAAAACAAAGTACCTAATTTTCGGCACCCAAAAGCAATTGTCTAAACTTAGACCATCTGTGCAGGTTGAGCTGATGGGTGAGCCCATAGAACGAGTCTGGGAAGCGCGTAATTTGGGCCTTTTGATTGATCATGAACTACGTTACGAAAAACATATTCTAAACGCAGTAAGAGGATGTTTTTATAAATTAAAAGTGTTGTACAAGATTAGACCTTTTTTGAGTGAAACTTTGCGAATCCAGTTAGTAGAATCACTAGTTATGTCTAAATTAAACTATATGGACCTTGTATACGGCCCACGCCTGCTCTCTAAAACCAAACGTCTGGTCCAAAGAGTTCAAAATGCATGTGCAAGATTTTGTTTCAACATCCCTCCTAGGGCCCATGTCACTCCATTTTTGAACAACAGTAATACCTTAAAGATGCTACACAGACGCAAGATGCATCTAGCATGCCTTCTCTTCGGTGTTATAAACTATCAGGTCCCTTCATATCTGTTTGAGAAATTGTCATTTCGGAAGCCACGTGGTATAAGACTACGTGGGCTGCAGCTTCTTACTCATCAACATTCCTCTGCTGCCTTCACTACCAAATGCTGCAACAACCTGCCTCCGCCTATTCGGGACCTAAAAAGTAGACATAGTTTTAGGGTCAATATTAGAAATTTTTTATTCAAGCACCAACTGAGGCAAGAAAATCTAAGGCACGATACAAGTTGTTTTAAACCTTTTGGCATCTCCTTATTCGAACCCTTTAGTAAACAGCGGTAAGATATTTGCCGTCATAGTTATCTCATTTTACTTATATATTTATTAATTATTACTTAATTCTTATATATACAACAAACGGTAAGATAACCCTTGTTTTGAATCAATAATTCAATATGCTCGCAAGTTGTGAACAACCTGTTTCTAAAATATTGGGCAAAGAATTAATTTGTTTTCTAAACTTGATGAGTACGTACATAGTCATGGTATTTATTCATATACAATACGAGATTCTGTTTACACACCTGCGTTTTACGTCCCGTAGGCATCGGAGCTCAGAGAAAAAATCCCATTTTTTATGCATCGGAGGTATCCCGCGGCATATCACTGTGGTGTTTTATTGCTGGCTTTAGTTCCTAGTATACTCCCTCTTTGGACCTGGAGAGATGATATTGTGACACTGTTATTTTTTAAGGGTAATTTTAAAACATAAACTCGCTTTGTTGCAAAATTCAAGATACTTAGGTACCTACTTACTGTAGTTAAGCAAGATCCTGTTTAGTTTTATTGGTTTCACTGTCGTAAATTCGTAATATGTCTTCCTTTGTTTGTTATAAGTGTAATTTAAAGTAGTTTGGTCCTTTGTGTCCGTGACCTGCTTTTTGCTGCATGACGTAATATGGTGTCGGCGTCTATGTCGGGATGAATGACATGGACGACATGATAGTAGTAAAAAGTAGTAAACCACAGGTTATAAATGCTTCGCTTTCTTTGTCATCGACGCTTGTCGATGGCCACGGCTGTTCCAAAATCCAACCTAGGGGGGCTCTACACACGTGGCATTTTGTCGCGCGATTATCTCAGTCAATCTGTAGACCGTATTAAAGCGGCCTCCATAGGACGGAATTAGGAAACGTTCGAAGTTTTAAATTGTTTTTGTGTTTATGTTTATAAATTTTTCCTGTTTTTTATTGTTTTTTTTTCTCTTGTTTTGATTAGGATATTCTTACTTTGGGGATGTGATCGTGGCGTCAATGCGCCGTGTCGTCAAATGGTTGCAACGGAAGACCAGCGCTGGCCCTGCCGGCATTTAACGCTGAGTTGCGACCATTTCGTGGCAATTAATGTTTCGGGTTGTATATGTTATTGTTTATTATGTTTTTTGTAATTCTCATGAATAAATCTTTCATTCATTCATTCATTCACACATAGAAAACATTATGTAAGTTTTATTTTTCTCCACGAGGCTATCGCTTTTTACTATTGCCACATAACTTCACACTTTATAACGGTTTTGTCAAGAGCATATGTCGTCTTAGCCATTTGTAATTCGTTTAGAATTCAAGGTCAATTAGATTTTGACAAATTGTTTTCGATATGCTCACATAACCTATTGACCATAATGTTATAAAATGACAGATGACGTTGAAATAGTTGAATGCAATAGTATGGTAAAGGAAAATATATCTTGTAGAATCCTTTCTTGTTGTTATTAACAAATATCTATATAATACCTAGCGCGACGTCAAAAACTGTTAGAAAATATTTTTTACTATAAGTAATCATATCATATTCTCTAAATAAAAAAGAAAATCGCACTTGTAAGTTATCGAAGCTCAAAACTGTTCGCGCACTGTAGTATTGACGCTAAAAATAGAATCGCGAATGACATAATAATATATGTTACGGTGAATTAGCTAGCAAGAGAAAAACGTAGCCGAGGTTACTATCGTTACTACCGAAGTACAAGTAAAAATGTATAGAAAAAGTTACGTGGTCGTTTTACATTAAACTTTCGATTAAAGTAAGCGGTTAGCGACCCCAGGGTCGCGTTCCTATTGTGTCTGCTCCAAATATTTAATCTACCATTACTTGGATTTGTAAGCGTTTTCGGCGCAACAGTCCCTACGCATGGCTCGTTATTTCACCGAATATGGAGCCCGCACAAGGGTTCCGTACATTTTCACATCGCCAGCTTTCATTAATCTTGCCATGCATGCCAAGTGACGGGGGCGGTGGAGCGGGACGGCATTCTTTCAGTTTCAGTCTCGCTCGCAGCCTGAATGACTGGAGTAAAAGAGACGAGTGGCTGTTTTTATTCCGTGTTCTGTTCTGGTGACATTGATTGTTATTATTAATGGCTCGGTTGGAGAGGTGCTTATTTAAAACACTGACATAGCGTGTTGATTTTCATTGCTTTGAATTTACTTATTTTGCTGTGTGAAAAGAACAGGGTTTAAGAGTAAGCTTATAAAAATATTACATATGATTTCGACTCAAACTAAGTATATTATTAAAAAAAATCAAAACAAGGAAAGTTCAGTTATATATAGAAAATAATAATCATGTCTATGTATTAGGAATATTAATTATGAACCGACATCAGGTGAAGAAGCTAAGCGAGGGAGATGTTCAAAATACTCTTGGTATGCTTTTGTAGCCACTAAGCAATTCTAGTTTAGCCACGGACTGTCTTTCTTCGAGAATAGACACAGAATATAATACTGTATTTTTCTTAACGCTAGTACCCTCATTCTAATTTTACTGCGGGTTTTGGTTTGCCAATTCTACTTCTGCTGCTCTGAACAAGACAGTTAGCGATAACAAACAAGTTAAAGTAAAATCGAAAAAGATAAGTCGTAAAAAATGTGTTTAAATATATTAAGCAGACTTACCTTTATATTCTACGAATGTTTATCCTTAACATTACTTGAAGCTGAACGAATCTTACAATCTTGTAAGTATTATATACTATCGTCACCAACAAAATGGCAGGTGTAACTACGCCTAGTACAAGTAGTACTAGCACAGAATAAATAATATTATTTCATACAGAATGGCCACGCTACCGCCCCGAACGGAATTACCTCACCTCGCGGCGGCCGATTGGTAGGGAAGGGAACTAGTAGGCTAATCCGGTAGGTTCGCAGCCAGAGGCGTATTTGGAAATTTTTCGCCCCGGGCCAGAAAAATTTGCCGCCCCTGTTACTTAACTAGACAAAACTTTTAAAATATTTTCTCGAGACTCTCGGAACCCTTAGTGTACGGTCAAACGTTGAGAAAACACCCTGCTGACGCCTTTTGCACATCTGCGTAGCGGGATCGAGACCGCGGTACAGTGTAACCTTAGTGGATCGAGAGCGAACCAAGTGCCAATTCATGCGGCGAGGTTCTGCGGTTTTGATTCCGTTCTTGATTCGCTCTCGATCCGCTCTGGCTCTGGTACCGCGGTATCGATCCACTACGAAGATGTACAAAAGGCGTAATGAGACCGGGTAACGTGTGTATGTAATGTGGTCAAGGTGGTATAAGGGCCGGGCGGCCACAGTGTGATCACTTACCTCATCCAGGAGCAGTTTGGAACCTTATTCATCGAAAATTAATTGTTTTATACGTCGGTGGTAAATCACTTGGTCGGACAAACCTCAGCCTGGTCGGTTTTGGTTTTCAAATTAATTGTACATGAGTATATTAAGAGCTATCTCCTGGTTTTTTTTTAATATTTTTTGATTACATATTTTAGAAGCTGGAAAGAGAATAAAACTTTACAGTTATTTAATAAAACTTTATAAAATGTTTTCTAAAATATTTATTGTAGAAAAAAAATATTTCGTGACCTTAAACTTATTTTTGAAAACGTACCGAACTTCATATCAGAAATTGATTTTTCGGCATCTATTTTTGTTTAATTTAACAGTTTGACTAAAAATGTTTTTAAAAATAATTCTTGTGCTCCAATATATGGCGAGTTATAAAAGCCACTCACACACCAAATTGTATTAATATAGGACCGTAAATTTCGGCCACAGACGGAAAAAACACCCCATAAAATTGCACCACTAAAGGTGTCCGAAAACGGACGGACCAGGCTGAGGCCTGACCGATCAAAAAATATTGAAAGAGCATCACTTTAACTATCAAATGAGGTTGGTCTCATCTTGCTACTCGATGAGGTAAAAACACCCAAAAAATAGCACCACTAAAAGGGTTTGAAAACGGACCAGGCTGAGAGCTGTCCAACCAAGTGATTTGTGACCTATTAAACTAACAACTGCTCCTCGATGAGGTAAGTGATCATACGGTGGCCGCCCGATCCAATAGGCTTGTAATGGTAGCCTATCCATCTTTTCTAACCATCACCTATATCCAAACTATAATTCCCAGTAACTTGACGACTGAGCTACTGGAGCGTGCGAACTTTATTTTACGCTAAAAAAACCGGCCAAGAGCGTGTCGAGCCACGCTCAGTGTATGGTTCCGTAGTTTTCCGTCCGTCACAGTAAGTGTCCCCACTTAAGAGTTAAAAAAATGGGCTATTTGTTACGAGTACATTGCTGATTTTAACTTCGGCTTCGATACAATACTTAAGAATGCAACCAAGATGAACGCTAAGATCAGGAAATATATAGCGTAACTTGTACTGTCTTGATTAAATTTACTGACTGTACCAAGCATGGTTATATTGTCCTCCCTTTTAGAAAAAAATGCAGTTTACTTTATGTGATACATGGTAATGGCAGAGATGTAAAGGCGGTATAAGTACAAAATAGCGTTCATCATGTTTATTATTACTATTTACAAAAACAGATTCTGGCGATTTGAAATTGTTTGAAAATTACTTCTTCTAAGGGGTTATGGGCCGGTATACTTACCTGAAGTTCAGCATTTAATAAAAATTACTATAAAAAAACTGTAATGTTGTAACTAACATTACAGTTTCCCGATGCGATCGAAATGCGCATCGAAAAAGGTGCCCAGAACCAAGCACACGGGGCGGCTCGTGCCGCCCTTGGCAGGCAGCCGCCCCGGGCCATGGCCCTGTTGGCCATAGGGTAAATACGCCCCTGTTCGCAGCGTATCGATAAAAAGCAAAATGTCGGTGTATTGCCAAACGTCATTTACGACAGCGGAAACTGCGCACACATTCAAGCGCGTACAGATGTGCCGTGCACACTAAGGCGCTCAAACGAGTTTTGTAGCATGACGTGTCCGCCCTATGGTACTAAATTCAGTTCGTAGTATTCGGCCCAGCTCGTGTTGGCGGCCAGCGCGCGCAGGTGCCTTCCACCGTGTCGGAACACATGCTCCGTCCACCATACCGCGCACTCCAGGGGGCTCATCGAGGGGACGCTATTTTTTTGACTTTCGAAGAGATTGTTTCTGAAAATATTCACTTAATCACAAAATGTTCAAAAAAACCTCAATGTTATTTTTAAAGACCCATCGATTCATGTGCAACATATTGATATTTAGTAAAAAAAAATTTAAATTTAGTTACATGTATGGAGCGCTCCCCCAGAAAATATTTTTTTCAGCAATTTCACTACATAACTAAATAGTGGCATACAAAATACACCTCATGTCAAAATTTTATTAAGATACGTAAAATCTGCCCGAGTAAAATGACTGTGATATACGGACGGACGGACGGACGGACGGCCGGACAGACGGACATGACGAAACTATAAGGGTTCCGTTTTTGCCATTTTTGCTACGGAACCCTAAAAACAAGCAAACAGTTCAACGACCTCGTTTTTGAAAAAAAGGAGCTTTTTTTGAGACTTATTTTTACAATTAATTTTCGAATAATTGTGGAAACGTTATAAAAGAGCTTACAAAATATATCACCAACTTCCTGCCCTATATATTTTTGACCGAAATTTATGCCCTAGTTCGTTCTTTTGCACATGTACGACGGATATTTTGAAAAATAATGGTTAATTTACCAAGGGCAGTAAAGTGTGGTGCCATAAAACTTTTAAGGGGTGCAGTTTAAAAATGGTTGAGAAAATAAAATGGTATGGGGGTTGATTTGTCGATAAAATTCATACGTGGTTAACGGCTTCAACATAGGTAGCCAGCATATACCGTCGTCTAGTACCCACAAGAGAATCCCTTTTGAGTTAACTATCAAATCATATGGGACTAGGGTAAATCGCCAGTAACTGGCCACCATTCAGTTACTGGCCACCTATACTAAAATGAATTCTGTGTATAGGTGAATAGAACTCATTTTTGTAAGAGGCGGCCAGTTATTGAACGAGTGGCTAGTAGGCAAATCTCCAGTAACTGGCCATTTTCCTCATACTAAAATAAGTTCTCTTCACTTTTAAATAGAATTTATTTTTAGTATAGGTGACCAGTAACTAAAACGTGGTCAGTTATTGAAATTTTTACTTAATTTATACCTTGTACTAAAATGAACTTTATTCACCTATAAATAGAAATCATAAGGTGGCCAGTTACTAAAAGGTGGCCAGTTACTGGCGATTTACCCGATCTCGATTCTTGTAAGATAGTTCCATAATATTTTTTATTTATATCTACCCCGAGAACAAAACTAAGCGTCAACTTGCACTAGGTAAATAACTACATACGCATGCAGGCATAGCATGGCAGCAGGTTGTCGCGGGATAGCGTGATATTCAACGACAGTTGCCGCCAAACTGTCATTTTATATCACGTTATCTCGTACCTAACCATAATGATGATAAATTTAAAAGTTTTCAAAAAACGTTGTCCATATTAAGTAGTAGGCATGTAGTAGGTAAGGATAGTATTAGTAGGTAGTAAAATATCAATGCTTTTCTTTTTTTTAAAGGCTTTTAGACTAGAGTTATACATATAATTTTTCACTTCGATTAAGAGAAATTATTAAAAAAAATACTTATCGCTTTTTAGGGTTCCGTAGTCAACTAGGAACCCTTATAGTTTCGCCATGTCTGCCCGTCCGTCCGTCCGTCCGCGGATAATCTCAGTGACCGTTAGCACTAGAAAGCTGAAATTTGGTACTAATATGTATATCAATCACGCCGACAAAGTGGTAAAATAAAAAGTGGAAAAAAATGTTTTATTAGGGTACCTCGCCTATACGTAAAGTGGGGAGTGATGTTTTTTCATTTCAACCCTAACGTGTGATATATTGTTGGATAGGTATTTAAAAATGAATAGGGGTTTACTAAAATATTTTTTTGATAATATAAATATTTTCGGAATTAATCGCTCCAGAAGTAAAAAAAATGTGTCCCCCCCCCTCTAACTTTTGAACCATAAGTTTTAAAAATATGAAAAAAATCTCAAAAGTAGAACATTATAAAAACTTTCTAGGAAAATTATTTTGAACTTGATAGGTTGAATAGTTTTTGAAAAATACAAAATAATATCTGAACTAAGTTTGTAATTTAACCGTATAAGCAGCTGTTTATTGTACCTGTAATTTCTACAAAATCACAATGAAATGACGTACTTTCAAATAAAGTAAAAACGGTGAAAATCGGTTCACGCAATAAAGCATTATTCCATAAAAATAATCTTCCATACTTTAAGCTCGCGCGCAATAGTTTACTTAATTTGCCGATAGATGTCGCTGTACGTGGAACGCTCATATCCTACATGGCGGTGTTATTTTAACTCTTAAGTGGGGACACTTACTGTGACGGACGGAAAACTACGGAACCCTACACTGAGCATGGCCCGACATGCTCTTGGCCGGTTTTTAGCAATAAGACCGCCAATTGTTTTACCTCTGCTTTTACTGTTTGTAACTTGTATTTTATGTGTTTTTTTTGAGGTGTGCAATAAATAGTATTTATGTTATGTTATTACTAGCTTTTGCCCGCGGCTTCGCTCGCGTTAAATTCGGGGTAACACGGTTCCCCTTTCCTGATTGCCCCCCGGAATGCTCCATAAAAACTTCCACCCCCCATTTTAGGGAAGAGGGGGGTTAGAAAGAGACAAAAAGTAGCCTATGTCACTCTCCATCCCTTCAACTATTTCCCTTAAAAAATCACGTCAATTCGTCGCCCCGTTTTGCCGGGAAAGACGAACAAACAAACAAACTCACACATACACTTTCCCATTTATAATATTAGTATGAATATGGATTTACGCAATGTGTACGCACAATGACTAACGAAGGTGAAAATATGGTTTACCTTGACGGTATTTTTATTTTTTTAACTGCTCTGACACATATACAAAATATAAACACCGCGAATAAATGCCAGTAAAACGACGGTATAATTAGCGCTTTAAACCGCTTCCAACAGATTTTTTTTTCCAATGATGAAGTAGGAACTAAAAAACACCTCATGTTTTGACAAATGAATTGCGTTTCCTAATTGGTTGATGTTAATATTGCTGTATTCTGGTTGGTTGCTACTAAATACAATGTTTTTTATAAGGAATTTAATTATTTAAATAGTATACGCACATTACGCACCAAAAAAGAATCCAGCGTTCCGATCAACTTCGATATGTGTTGTGATTGGTGGATTTAATATGGTGAAGTGTTCTGATTGGTCAATTTAAAATGTTTTGTAAATAATATAATGTATACGTATAAAAATATGTATACGTATTTGCCCTAGAGGCTAAATGTACTACTACTTTAGTCCGCCTTGGTAAGTATAATATGACACACTTTTTGAGCATGAGAAATAAAAAAAAATGTAAGTAGTGATTTTTATTAACCTCATGCATTTTAATATTAAGACATCCAAACAAGGTCAGGTAGTCAAACATAAAAACCGTTAGTCCCAAACTGGCCGTAATTTTGTTATAAGTACAGCTTTACGCAACACTCAACAGGAAAACTCTAACGGCTTATAGTGGAAATAAACTTTATTGACCCTAACTGTTCCATTCCGAAGATTGACCATCACTGCGCTTTCACATCTTATATTTATGGGAATAAAAAAATGTGGTCGGTCTGTCCCTCGTCAAATGTATAATACAGCGGTGGACAGATTGCGGTTAAAATATTCATGGAATCCATCTTAATTTGACTTTGATGGGTTAATCAGTGACAGATTATCCCATGTTTATTGTAGGTGCACTTTTATTTTGCCATCAGCAACGTTTTGTTGAGGTAGTGCTAGTATTTTTGTTACATCGGTATGACGCTCCTAAAAACAAAGCATACCATAAATAAAATTAAAAACATTTACTGTGCTACTTACTATAAGTTAAATAATAGTTTTTTTTTGCACTATGACAATTATAAAACCAAAATCTTATTCAGTATTATCATAGGTAAAATATTCATTTCTATAATTGTATATCGACGGCTGCAAGACTGCTGGTGCATCAAGTAGGTTTTTAAGGGGTTATCGCATTTATCCGATTTGTCAGACTCTTTATTGGACAGGATGGACAAAAGAGGATTATGTAATAGTAAAAAGGACAAACGTGTCCGCTTACCGGACGATTCGACCGACTCCGACGTCAAAACTATAACCGCAAGCAACTTCGTTCGTTCTTGTGTCTATTTGCATCACTCTCTTTTGAATATGCAAGTGCGTTAGAGAGGGAGATGATAAAATTTTGATTTTCGATATTTATTTTATTCTAGACCCGCTGTTCTTATACTAATTAACTAAAGTTTAAGAATAAGATTTAAGGATAATTTTCACTTCCTTTTCATATTATAATTTAAAATAGTTCAATTTTAACAAGTTTTAAAGCTGCTTAAAATAAACATAAAACTTTATTTAAAATATGAAAATGATATAGGAGGCGAGTTCGCTCCGGAAGTACTAGTTGCCGTTTGCAACGGACCCTGCCGTACAGGCCCTTCGTGTTGACAGATCGCTTGTGCGAATGAGGTCTGAATTGTTTAATATGTTTATAATTAGTACCTTGTCTGTTTTATCGGATAAATATAAAAGCTCGACTCCTTACCAGGGTCGCCGGAGTCCGGAAATCGGATCCGGCAAAATTGATAAATGTAATAAGCCCTTTATTTGTACAGTCATCTGAGTCCTAGACTAGCTCTTGCTCGGATAGCGCAGACATTAAGCCCCTGGTATGCAAGCACAGAGAATGCTAGGCAGAATGCGCTTTGCTAACATGAAACGTAGACCCTTTGATATCTATTCTTTAAAGCTATTATGATGAGGATTTGGTATTTTACGAAGGATACTCAAATGCCTAGCCCCTACAAGAAATGCCACATAGCCCCACCCCACCTACGAAGGAAGTGTGCACTAAAAAGAGAAGCTGCAAAGATAGAGTCTACTGCCTCATTGCCACTTCACAAAGAGTTTTGTTTTCCTCCACCAGAGCGTTTGAAGTCCCGCAACCCCCCTTATGCTACTGCTCAGCGCCTCCATGATTTCAGCCTTTCTGAGGCATGGAAAGATGAATGGGCTGCCGCCAATGTAGACTCCCACTTGGGAATAATCGATCCGACTTGCCAGCTTGCCGGATTCGACCTCCCTCGAAAACTATGGTGCCGTCTTAACAGACTCAGAACGGGCCATGGCCGCTGCAAATACTTTTTAAATAAGTGGGGTTGGAATGACTCGGCCATGTGTGAGTGCGGTGAAGGAGTCCAAACCATGGACCATATAATTGAACGCTGCCCCATGCACTCATACTCGGGACCGCCAGAAGATCTGCTGCACCTCTCGTCCGATGCAGCTGCGTGGCTCAACTGTCTTAATGTTGACATTTGACTTGATGTACCATAGTATTATTCAAAAAAAAATTCAAAAATTCAAAATTCTTTATTTCATTAAAAACACTTCAAATATAATCTAAAGGATGGAGCCTCCCTTTAAGCAAAATAAATGCTTGTGTTGGGAGACACCGCTCTCCCCTAGGTCATTTTAGGTACAACAAGAGTGATACTAACTACATTATGGTCTTCAACTCTACAATCTACAAGTATCAATATCAAGAGATATTTTAAGATAAAGAATACATGCTTTTTCAACTAAAATTAACTTACTAAAGAAATAATACATTTTACGTTAATATAATAACTAAGTAAATCTAAGTAGGTACTTTATTTTTATTAACAAACTATGTTAGAGTACAATAATATCATATAATGACTGAATTCGTGCCGTGTGTGTGTGTGTGTGTGTGTGTGTGTGTGTGTGTGTGTGTGTGTGTGTGTGTGTGTGTGTGTGTGTATATGTGTGAGTGTGTGTGTGTGTGTGTGTGTGCATGTGTGTGTGTGTGTGTGTGGTGTGTGTTTGCAAGATTATCGTATTACATTCTCTGTTTCATCATAGGTTTTTGTATTTAGCCAGTTTATTATAATCTTTTTACACTCGTGATTTGATTTAGAATGAATGTCTAGTAGTTTATTTATTTTATTATAAAGATGTGAAGATTTTACCTGGTATTGTGAGAAAGCGAATTTTGTTCTAGTATAAGGTAGCATAGCTATATTTGATATTAGCCTTTTTTTGTTATAATTAGGGTTATATGGCAATATTCTGTGTTTCTTTAAAATTGCAAGCAAGATATATAGTTTCCTAACAGACAACAGCCCACTAATTTGGTAAAGTAAGTCAGTAGAGAATGTAATTTTTTTGAAGTACATTACTTTAACTAATGCTCGTTGTGCTCGTTCTAGGACTATAAGACGGCTTTTTGCGGCACCTCCCCAGACCGGCATGCAGTACAATAAAACGGACTGCGCAAGAGATAAATATATTTCATTCAATACGTTACGATTCTTTGATTTAGATGTTCTGATTGTTTTTGGTACGATGTGTCTTAGTGTTCTAAATATCCAGATAAGCTTTCTAATTCTGTTTGCTACATGATCAAAGTGTGAGTACCAATTCAGGTGCTCATCTAATTGCACTCCAAGGTACCTAATCTCTGCAACTTTTTCAATGGATGGGCATCCGCAAAGTGACCTATCACAAGATTGAGAATTGTGTATTTTTATATTCAAGTTCTCTGTGGGTTGTGTGCTACTTGTGACACTAAAACACAGATATTTAGTTTTACTGGCATTTAATGTCAGTAAGTTTAATCTTAACCACTTTGATACATCAACCATACCAAGTTCGACACGGATTTTGACTTCGTCCCATGAACTACCTGTGAAAACAATCGCGGTGTCGTCAGCATAAGAAAAAAGCTTTGCGTTAGGGATATTCATATTGCAAAGGTCATTAATGTAAACCAGGAATAACGTGGGGCCCAGAACGCTACCCTGAGGCACACCGTAAGAAATTTCTTCTTCCTCACTAGTGCACTGCGGTAGTTTAACCCGCTGCTTCCTTTCTGTTAGGTAGTTTTCAAACAGGGACAGTGTCAGTCCTCTTACGCCGATTTTTTGAAGTTTATGTAAGAGGATAGGGACGGAAACCGTGTCGAAAGCCTTCTTTAGGTCCAGGAAGACAGCTAGAGATTTATTATTATTTTGGCGATCCAGGGTTTCAACCACAAGCGATGTGAGGGCAGCAATTGCGTCTTCGGTGGACTTTCCACGCCTGAATCCGAATTGCATAGCCGATAGTAAATTGTACCTGTTTAAGTAGCTTAAAAGCCTATTATTAATTATTTTTTCTAAAATCTTAGAAATAGCGGGTAGGACTGAAATCGGCCTGTAATTACTGACATTGTATTTGTCCCCAGTCTTGTAGACAGGGGTAATAAGAGACTGCTTTAGACTTGTTGGGAAAATACCATGGCTGAAGCTAAGATTTACCAAATGCAATATGATGGGAGTTACTTCCTTAGGAAACCATTTGTTATGTTATCCCAGCTCGGGGCGCTGCTAGATTTAAGACTTGATATGGTGTTATATACTTCGTCTAGCGTGGCCGGTAATAGTACAAATGAGTTAGATTGTGTAGGCAGGCGCTCGAGGTACAGGTTTAAATCGTCTTGAGGGCTCGGGGCAATTTGTTGGGCGAGTTCTTTTCCGATACTACTAAAGTAATTATTTATGAAATTGGCCGATTCAGCGGGACTGTTTCTGATATTGAGAAGCCCCGTATTGATTTTGTTAGGCTTTTTGGTATATGTTAGATCTTTTACATTTTTCCATAGCAATTTATTATCATGTATAGAATTTAACAAAAGCTCTCTTTCATACTGTCTTTTTAACTTTTTTATAAGCTTATTGCAATAGTTTCGGTAGCGAGAGTATGTTACCTTAATAATTTTGTCATCAGGGTTATTTTGTGTTTGTTTTTGTAGGGCATTACGGTTTCTAATGCAGCGCAATATCCCGGGCGATATCCATGGCTTTATAATGCGCTTAGAGCTAGGTATCGTGGTATTTATAGTGTTTTCTTTAATAGAATCGCTTAACATATCAATCAAACGGTCTGTTACGACGTTAGGATCACTACAAAAGAGAAGTTCAGACATATTTTTTTCTTGAAGGTATTTTAAAGCATCTTTAAAGTTTATTGTAGTTTTAGTCTTACATGCAGCAGATGGTTTCATAATTTTAGATAATGAGAGAAATGTAGTAAAGTGATCTGTTACAGTAGTCTTTATAATAGCAATAGTAGGGTTGTATTTAATTGTGTTTACCTTAATCATAAAATGGTCTAAGCAATTTTTTTCTCTTGTAGGCTGTGTATGCCCGGCTAACAATCCGAAGCTCGATAGAGAATTTAAATAGTTTGTCCTATTTTTGAATTCGTGTGGAGGTTCTAACGTTTTTGGCTTAATATTAATGTTAATGTCACCTGTAATTATAATATTAGTTCCAGTTTTAACGGTTTCTAAATGAGTTTTTATTGAGCTAATGAAGTCCTCTGCATTCGTAAATGAGGGAGAACGATATATACCTAATATAGTATTATTTAATACCTCCACCTGGAGACATGACGCCTGCTTTATTTTTATCTCTATCACACTGTGCTTCAATGCATTTTTAATATAAACAACGACTCCGTCGTTCTGGTTTAATTGGCAAGTAGTGAAATATACTTCGTAGTCAGTCAGCTGAGGTAGGGGTTTGTTTGCATTTAATCGACATTCGGTGAGTATAACTATATCAGGTTTGAATTTAAAACCAGCTAAAGCAAGTGTAAAGTCATCAAAATTGCAATAGATACTTCGTATGTTTTGCGCTATTATTGTGAGATCATTTTTTTTTATCTGTACAAGTCCCATTATTTGATCTGTGTAATCACACTCGATCACTCGGGTCACTTCAATACCATCTATTTCAGTTATGGCTTGTAAGGAGCTACACATTATTATTAAAATAGATGAAACTAGTGGTTTTTAGAAAAATAATATATGTTCGGTAAGCAGTGGTAGTAAAAGTGAAAAATAAGTTGTTTAAAACTGGTCTATGCACAATATGTGAAAAACTACGTAGAGAACAGAGAGTCAGACATTTTTCTGATGCATTTTGGGTTAAAGGACACGTGTTATGTTTTTGTAGGTTTGTGTATATGATTGTGTGTAAGTGTAGCAAGTGTAGGCACGTACAATTTGTAGAAGAGCACAGAATAAGTACTAAAATAATAATAATATAAGGTAGGTAAAATATTAATTTACAGAAAAGGCGACATCGGCCATGGTCAGCTTTGACTAGTCAGTCTTGTAGTAGGCGGTGCACTTGACTTTCGGAGTTTATTTGAATAATAGGTGACTCATCAGACTTTCGTACATAAATTTTGCCATAGGATGTCCAGCAATACTTGTAATCTTTGGACTTTTTCAAGTCTCGTGCTAAGAAGTGTAAACGGGAGCCTTTTTGAGTAAGATGTTCTGATATAAATACCTGGGTCTCCTGGTTCGTAGTAAAGCCTAGATGTCTGGCACACAGTTTAGTAGAGTGCTTAATATTGAACATTTTTGCTGCTTTTATTAGTTCGAGTTTCAGCAGGGCAGAATTGGTTTCTACTATAATAGGTGTGTTCAGCTGGTTTTGTTTTCTACCTCGCACTCTGTAGACGTCCCTTATGTCGGATCTATTGATTTTACACTCCAGGCTCTGGGAGAGGACCATGACCATTTCCAGGAGGTCCTGCTTGGTTTCATCTTTCCTCTTTGGCACGTTTTTAAGCTCAATGTTGGCCTTGCGGGCCGCTACCTGTACCTCCTCAAGCTTGTTCTCTAGAAACAGGATGTAGTCCCCGTCGTCCTTCACTTGTTTTTCTATCCTTTCAAGCCTATTCGTGATTTCAACATTTTGCATTGTTAACTCTGTGATAGAGGTCACAATGCTGTCATTTGTAAGTTTTATTTCTTGCATAGTATTTTTTATTTCTCGGAGTTGAGCCGTTTGTTGGCTCGTGTAGAAGCCCATTAGCTGTCGCATCTCTAGTCTAAAACTCTCTAACGTACAGTCTTCAGTGCCACTTAATTCATTTATCCTACCTTGTTGACGTTGCGTGACGTAATTGGGCGATGAATGACCGCCCGCGCCCGCTCCTGGTTCTCCAACATCGCTGGTTGACATGTTCATGTTGTCAAATTCACTCATTTTTAGAGTATAAAGTACTAGGATACCAGAACTGGAAGGCGTGAATATGGCTACTTAATGAAGCTCGCTGAATGGGCAACGCGGCGCACGCTGAGTGGATGCAGTTATGAATGGGGCGCGCTGTCTCGATGTGTGTGTGTCTGCTGCGTAAGAGTGACTCACGCGTACACGTACAAAGTACCAGGCGCGTACCAGGGGCTGCGGCTTCAATGACACCTCTTCGCAAGTTATGCACTTCTATTTTTTCTTGTGATTTAAATTTTACTATATTTAAATTAATTTTAATAGAAAAACGAATAACAAATTGTAGGCCCGTCTGCACCTCGCGGTGGTCCGGGGGGAAGAGGAATTATAAAATAAAATCTATTGCCTATTATGTAAAAGTATGCCATACGATTAAATAAACAAGAAATGTAACAGCTATCTAAGGCGTTCCATGTCGCTTGGTATGCCATTTAAAAATATATTATGTTACTTATATTTGAGATTAACAAAATTCGCGTTTTGGACCTACACTTTTTTAGTGTGCAATAAAGTAAAAAAAAAAAACCGGCCAAGTGAGAGTCGCACCGAGGGTTCCGTACAAACCTGTAGGTATATAAGTAAAAGTTCTCCCATCACGACAATCGAGTCATAGCTACGCGTTCATGAGGAAAGGGGTAGTAACTTTAAAATTATTAAAAATATTTTTATTATATGATGTAACTAAAAATTTACGGTTTTCGCTATTTTTCCTTTATCTGTTCTATAAGACGTTGCTTCTTACCAAATTTCAAGATTCTGAGTTCACAGGAAGTACTTTGTAGGTATTGATTCCCTTGCGAGTTTCGAAAATTTGCGGAAATTTGCGGCATAAACGGCTTTATCTTTTGATTGCGTTGACTTAGAAGTTTGTTTTTTTTACAGCTCCAAGGGACAGTAGACCTCCACACGTTTATGAGAAAAAGGTTCTTGACAGACGGACGGATGGACGGACGATAAAGTGATATAAGGGTTCCGTTTTTTCCTTTCGAGGTACGGAACCCTAAACAATAAAGAAATATATTTGTGATGTCCTTTATCAACAATTTTGACCAACAACTGTCGAAAATACGCAATAAAAACGGTAAACATTTAGCGTAATAAAAGTGTTAAAAATTTAGAAAATACGGATGGCTCACATAACTATATCAACGTCCTAATTAAGCATACCTAACGCATTTTACATATTCAAAGGAATGATTTGTACCAGGTTATCCGAACAAATTTATTATTTAACTATTATTACGTATACAATGCAAGACAATGGAAAGCTTAGAAATTTAATTACATAATTGAAAATAATTAACTTACTTACCATCGTATTAATAATTATAACGTGAAAAAGAAACCTTATTGTATACAAATTACAGTTTAATAGAACAAAGTAAAATAGAAATATAAGGTTGTTAAAGTAAAATATGGGTTTTAATTTGATTGTGGAGTGTGGCCCGGTTCTCTGAGATCGTTAGGGACTTCGTTAAAACTTCACTGCGACAGACACCTACCTACCCTAGATTCTAAAGTGATTATTTTTAGTTTTATACAATTAAAAGTTAATAGTTTTAAACTATGGTCCATTAACTACTAGTAACTTTTTAACAACAGAGTTACGTAAAAGTTGAAATGTAATTTACATTTCATAGAATTTATCGCAGACTCTATATTTCGTTTAAATTATTGTCTGATTTTTTGTGCACTGATACACCGAGTTTTCAGATGTAAATAATGATAAACAGACAAAATAAACTTTATTGAAAATGTTTTTCCTTTTAATAGTTTTTAATAAACAAATGTAATTGAATGAATAGGTACTGAAATTAATTCTCTCAACACCATAGAATAAACGCATTTTCTGTTGTGCTGGTAACCCCCTTGGCCTGCCCAAGGGGGTTACCAGCCGACTACCATAATTTAAACTCATAGGGCCACATCTTGTCATTATGTTCCGCTTTAACAATCGATTGGAGCAGTATCGCTCGAGCGGGTTCGGTAGACGATCAAGTTTCTCTCTTTAATTCGCTCCTCATACTTTATGACGCTCACGCTCCTGTTCGTGCAATAAAAGTCAAGCATCTCCCTGCTCCTTGGCTCACTGAGGATATTAAAGCCCTTATAGAGAGGAAGAATCAATCTAAATCTAAGTATAAGGCTAACAACTCTGAGAAAAATAAACTTAAATATCATACCCTGCGCAATCGCTGTAGCACTATATGACGAGATGCTCAGAGGCGTCATATTCACAGTTCTGTTGAAGATGGAAATCCAGCCAAAGTGTGGAAATTTTTGAAAGGTCTGGGAGTTGGCAAATCTCAACAGGCAACCAATTTAAACAATATTAGCGTTGACCAGCTGAACCAGCATTTTTCATCGTCCACCTGTTTCAGTCGTCCTAAGAAATCTAACTCACTTCATCATCTTTCATCACTTCCTGCCTTAGATTTCTCTTCTTTCTATTTTAGCCATTTCTGTGAGAGTGATGTTAGAAAGGGTATATTGAATATCACTTCTAACGCCGTTGGTGTTGACTGTGTTAGCCGAAATATGATACTCCCTCTCCTTGATTTGTTTGTTCCTATTATCACCGGTATTCTGAATTTTTCCATTTCATTCAGTACTTTTCCCAGTCTGTGGAACGATGCTAATATTATTCCTTTACCTAAAAAATCTAACCCCAGTTCCTTCTCTGACTATCGCCCCATCTCCATTCTTCCTTTCCTATCCAAAGTCCTTGAACGGCTAGTGCATCAGCAACTAACTTCCTTCCTAAATAGAAATGACCTCCTAAACCCATTTCAATCTGGTTTTCGTCCAGGCCACAGTACTACCTCGGCTCTTGTCAAGGTTACCGATGACATCCGTTTGGGTATGAATGACCAGAAGCTTACAGTTCTTGCACTTCTAGATTTCAGTAATGCCTTTAACACGGTCGATTTTGACATTTTGCTCGCGTTCTTACAGTCTCTTAACATATCGGCTGCAGCGATTGACTGGTTCCGCAGTTATTTGGTTGGTCGTCGGCAAAGAATAAAACTAGATTCTTCGTGTTCTTCCCGGTGCAGCACATCAGCTGGTGTTCCACAGGGTGGTGTGCTGTCTCCTCTTTTATTTTCCATCTTCATTAATTCCATAACTCTTAATCTCTCCGCTTCGTATCACCTCTATGCCGACGACCTTCAAATATATTCGCAGGGTATGCATAGCAATCTCAATTCAGTTATAGAAGCCACGAATCTTGATCTGCTCCGCATATCAAATTGGAGTCAAAATTACGGTTTAAAAGTAAACCCCCTAAAGTCACAGGTAATTGTGATGGGTAGCGCTAAACAAATCTCCAAAATTGAATTTCTCAGGCTCCCTCCGATAGTCTTCGATGGTATCCAAATTCCTTTTTCCAACCAAGTGAAAAATCTTGGCGTAATCATGGATCGTTGTCTATCATGGGTGCCTCAGGTGAGTGAAGTGAGCAGGAAGATGTTTGCTGCCATAGGGTCTCTCAGACGGTTCCGGAATTTCCTGCCAATTGCTACTAAAATTGCGCTTGCTCAGTCGTTACTTCTCCCCATTCTTGATTATGCAGATATCTCCTATTTAGACCTAACCTATTCTATTGGTAGCTTTAAATCGCAACTTAAGGAATACTATTTATCTCTTCCTTAGGTTTTTAAGTTGACACTGTTGTTTCTTACTGTGTGTATTATATATGTATATATATCTACGTATATGTATGTTTATTTTGTATTTATTTAAGTATGTATATTCATATGAATGTGCTGTGTTATCTATTTCGTCTCTTGTTTCTATGCACCACCTACTGCTTATTGTTTTTCTCTAGTCTCCACAACCCAAAGGTTGTCTGGAATAAATCACTCATTAGCGATAAGACCGCCTGTTGTTACCTCTACCTAAATTTATGTAATTGTAAAATTTCTACTTGTAACTGTATGAGGTGTGCAATAAAGAGTATTTATTATTATTATTATTATGTTCCTTATACTCGTATATTATTGGGCTTTGAAGTATCCTGTTTTGGGCGCAGCAACTAGAAAGGGCTGAAATGGAATTCATGCAAAGTTTTCAGGCCAAGGCTTGTAAAGTGATCGTCTTTCGTTTCCATGCTATACGTCATTCATAGGTACTGCGTCAAAGATGGCGGCAGGTTTTTCGAACAGCTGATTTCGATTTCTTATTTTTACTGGTGGCAGGTTGGTTATCAGATTAAAATATCCGCAGCTTTTCATAGACCGTAGACAATATTCAAAACGTTCTAAATGTGTTTTGTAATTAGTAATATAAATTCAGAATTTTTATTTCAGCTCGCGTATGATGGCTTTAAAAGCATCCTTCCGAACAGCGCAGATAATATTCTTACCCCTGAAAAAAAAATGGAAAAGAAGAAAAAAGAAAAAAAACGTGTGAAATTTTGTAAATTATAATAGGTATCGACCGGGTGGTTTAATTTTATCACGTATTCTTCTATACCTAGACGTAAAGTGGGTTTAGATAAAAATCTACACCCACATCACATATCCTCTATTCTGCGTTCGGAAACCGTATGAAATTACCACCATTATTGTAACAGTGTTGTAAAAATGTATGAAAATTCATAACCACATCGATTACGGCATGACACTGGTGCCTTGGAGTATGGGACGGCCGCTAGTTTGGGACGCTACTTGCGTTGATACCTTGGCACCGTCCCATATTCCAGGCACCAAAATCAATGCTGGCGCCGCGGCATCCTCGGCCGAAGACCTCAAGCGCCGCAAGTACGAGGGTTGCTACTTATATATCCGGAAACAAAAAAACAAACAAACGTACACGGCTGAAAATGGTTTTATTGTTTTTCAAAGTATTCCCCTTGATGATCTATGCACTTTTGCATTCGCGTGAACCAATTTTTAAAGCACTTCTGCCACTCCGCCTGAGGTACCTCCATAACGTGTTGTTTGAATGCGTCGACAGCATCTTCAGCGGTCGAAAATCGTTGACCGCGTAATTTATTCTTTATATTTGGAAATAAATAAAAATCGTTGGGTGCCAAGTCAGGGCTGTACGGCGGATGACCCGTTAATTCCACATTTTGACCCTCCAAAAATAGAGTTGTTTCGCGTGACGTATGACAGCTGGCATCATTGTCATGATGAAGAATGATTCTTCGTCGCTGGTTAGTTTTACGAATTTGTTCAAATACTTCCGGTAAGCAAATGGTCGTGTACCACTCTGAATTAACCGTTCTACGGTTTTCTAGTGGCACTGTAGCTACATGGCCATTAATACCGAAGAAGCAGGCCACCATTTGTTTCAATGTACTTTTTGCACGAGTAACTTTCGTAGGGTTCGGCTCATTTTGAAACACCCATACCGTTGATTGTTGCTTCGTTTCGGGATCGTATGCATAGATCCAGGATTCGTCACCTGTATAGATGTTATAAACGGCTTTTGAGCCACCACGGTTATATTTTTTTAACATTTTATTGCACCATTCGACGCGAGCATCTTTTTGCTCTTTTGTTAAGTTGTGGGGTATCCAACGCGAACAAATTTTTTTTACAGCCAAATAATTATGTAATATGCTATTAATGCTGGTCATAGAAATACCCAGAGTCGCCTCTATCTCGCAGTACGTAACATGTCGGTCGTCCATTATAAGTTTTCGCACAGCCTCGATATTTTGTTGTACAACGACCGATTTCGGGCGACCTGCCTTAACTTCGTCCGTAAGCATACTACGTCCACGATTGAACTCACTAAACCAGTGATACACAGTAGTTTTAGATGGGGCTTCATCACCAAAAGTTGAAGTTAGTTGATCTATGCACTGTTGTTGCGTTAAACCACGCCGAAAATCATAATAAATCATAGCACGAATATTTTCACGAGTGAGTTCCATTCTTGCTGCGAGATGACATTTAAAACCCGTCAAAAACAAAACACGAGCGTTAATAAGAAAGAAAAAATATACCGGCCAGTACTTAAAAAAGTTCAAATTTTACCATGGAGGTCAAATATGCTATTTAAGAAGATTGTAATCCCGGTTTCCGGATATATAAATAGCAGCCTATGTATGTTGCTTTAGGAAGTAGCTACATATTTGTGGCGTTTGGGGTTGAAACTTTGGGAGCGTGAGGGCCAAGCGCGCGCCGACTATACAAAGATCGGCGCGCCTAATAGAAGCCTCTGGTGACCAGAGGGCTGGCTACTATTTTGCACAGCGTATAGCTATCGCCATTCAATTCAACGTGGCAATACGGCCAGCCTTCTGGGCACCCTGCCCGTTGACAGCGATCTGGGCCAAATTTTTATCTCTAGTTTTATAAGTAGTTTAGAGCGTTAATTATATTTTTACTGTTGTGTGTTGTTGTGTTGAAAATATTATATTAAATTACATGTTCTGTCATCGATTTTGGAATGAAAAGCCAGCCCTCCTCCCCTACCGCGGTTATCTTCCACCCCGACCGTTCGCACAATCGAGTTGGCCATGGCGGTGCAATGGCGGTCGTTCTAATGGTTTCCGAACACGTCATTTATATGTGTGTAGATAAAGCAGTGTATGCAACTGTACGTAATTAGGCCTTAAACAATTCGTGTGATCTTATTATAAAAAACACACTCGTATTTTAACTCTCAACTCTTATTACGTAACAGTTACATAAACTACTATTTCCAAGGCCTTACATACGTTGCTAGTTATTACAGAATCTTTTGTGAATGTCCTATCTTTTTAAGCATAAGAATAACACTTGGTCATAGGCTTTTCTGCCGTATAAGTATACTAGCTTCTGCCTGCGACTTCGTCCGCGTAGAACTCGTTAATTGCCTAGACTAGATAATTTAAAAAATATTGACTCACTTATTAAATAATCGTACCGAATCTAAATGTTGTAGGCTATTAAAAAAACGATTTAGGCAGTACACCTAGACCTGTATATTAAAATTCATTCAAATCGGTGCAGCTCTATACAAATTTTCATCTCCCATTTCACCGCCTTAGGGGATGATTTATTATGGGGATTTATTAGGGGATTTATTAGGGGATTTATTTATTTTTGCTTCGGGATAAAAACTACCCTATGTTCAACCCCGGGACTCAAACTATCTCTATACCAAATTTTATCTTAAGTGGTTTTTGAGATTAATCGGAACGTACATCCATTCATACATCCAAACTTTCGCATTTATAATATTAGTAGGATAGTAGGATGCTTCGGTCTTGTCCTTTTGTTATTTGAGGTGGAACCTGCGGCGCTGCGGCTCAGAATGAATATTATCATACGGAGCTACGCTCGTAGCGCTACGTCGTGCATAATTTTCTTTTTGGCCCATTTTATAAAGGTGTAATATTTATAAGCGGAAATTACGCTGTGTTAGAAAGGGAGTTCCGCTTGTAAATGGAAACTTGTAGTTTTATAAAATAGGCCTCCGGTATAAAGAAAACGATACCTTGTAGGAGCGTAATGGCAAAGCGTTGTAATTAGCAATGAATTTATCGTATCCGTTTTTTGTGGAAAGTTTGAGTTTGAGAAGAGACGATTTTTGTGGGGTCATTGTGCACCACCTGTGTGCAAAGTTTATAAATTGCCCCGCCGGCTGCCCTCATGGCCTACCGGTTAAGTCACTTAAAACCGTTGAAAATGAATAGTGGCCTGCTGTATTTAAAACTAGCTTTTGCCCGCGGCTTCGCTCGCGTTAAATTCGGGGTAACCATACAAACTTCCACCCCCCATTTTAGGGAAGTGGGGGTTAGAAAGAGACGAAAAGTAGCCTATGTCACTCTCCATCCCTTCAACTATCTCCACTTAAAAAATCACGTCAATTCGTCGCCCCCTTTTGCCGTGAAAGACGGACAAACAAACAAACACACACATACACTTTCCCATTTATAATATTAAGTATGGATTTCGTGGACCGCCGGCACCACCTGCACGTAAATATATTAATAAACTATAGAGGTCTGCTGGATATAAATGTTTGTGGAGCGTCAGTGGCCCACGTGGCCTGCTGATAAAGTTACAAAATATACGTGGTGGCCAGCGGCGTTTGGAACTCTGTGGGCCATCTGCGACCCACGTGGCGCTGAGATTGACTAAACACTCACTTTTAGAAAAAATGTTACTTCACTGAAGATAAATAACCAGTAGGTACTTTTTTATCTAATTGCAGCCATTAATTACTTAAATTATGTACCTACATACCTACTTTAGCCACCACATGCTTAAAAAACCGGCCAAGAGCGTGTCGGGCCACGCTCAGTGTAGGGTTCCGTAGTTTTCCGTCCGTCACAGTAAGTGTCCCCACTTAAGAGTTAATACTCGTAACACCGCCATGTAGGATATGATATGAGAGTTCCACGTACAGCGACATCTATCGGCAAATTAAGTAAACTATTGCGCGCGAGCTTAAAGTATGGAAGATGTTTTTATGGGATAATTCTTTATTGCGTGAACCGATTTTCACCATTTTTACTTTATTTGAAAGCACGTCATTTCATTGTAGTTTTGTAGATATTACAGGTACAATAAACACCTGCTTATACGGTTAAATTACAAACTTAGTTCAGAAATTATTTTGTATTTTTTTTTCAAAAACTATTCATCCTATCAAGTTCAAAATAATTTTCCTAGAAAGTTTTTATAAAGTTCTACTTTTGAGATTTGTTTCATATTTTTAAAACTTATGGTTCAAAAGTTAGAGGGGGGGGGACGCATATATTTTTACTTCTGGAGCGATTATTTCCGAAAATATTTACATTATCGAAAAATGATTTTAGGAAACCCCTATTCATTTTTAAATACCTATCCAACAATATATCACACGTTAGGGTTGAAATGAAAAAAAAAAAACACTCCCCACTTTACGTATAGGGGAGGTACCATAATAAAAAAAAAATCCACTTTTTATTTTACCACTTTGTCGGCGTGATTGATATACATATTAGTACCAAATTTCAGCTTTCTAGTGCTAACGGTCACTGAGATTATCCGCGGACGGACGGACGGACGGACGGGCAGACATGGCGAAACTATAAGGGTTCCTAGTTGACTACGGAACCCTAAAAAGCAGCAAAGCTAAAACCCACTTCTCGGTGACTAAAACAATTAATAAACAATTAATACCATTTCTATTGGCTATGCATTTCACAGCCATCAAACTTGCATTTGCTGATGGAAAAAACTAGGTCGCTTCTGCTTCGTAATTGCCGTGACCTCCTTTATTTTCCGTCATTTCCACGGATCATTTCGATACCATCATCGTGCGAACGATTATTGTTACGTTTATTATGCAGGAGTTATTTTTGTTAGCAGGTTTTTGACATAATATGAATATCGACTTATATACTGCGTGTCTCATTCAAATCGGTCAGTATGGGAAAGTCTGAAATTATAAGACATACGAAGATCTGTTCTGAGGAACCATGTCATCGATTTTAATAACAAGAAAAACTGCATTCATACATTTTAAAAAACATCTGTACTCCGTTCGGGAATCGAACCCGGTTGTTGAAAAAAAAAACCTACACTATTTCTATTTAGATATCGATTGTGTAGGTCTTAAGCAGTAAATGTCTGTATGAAACATGATGTCTAAAATGAATAAAATGCATTTTATTATATGAAGATACAAAATGCAATTGTAAGATCGTTACCTAAACGTGTTGAATATTGTATTGAAAAAGGCGGTGGTCACTTCGAGGACCTACTAAAATAAATTAAAGTATGTGGAAACAATGCATTTTATTCATTTTAGACATCATGTTTCATACAGACATTTACTGCTTAAGACCTACACAATCGATATCTAAATAGAAATAGTGTAGGTTTTTATTTTTTCAAAACAACCGGGTTCGATTCCCGAACGGAGTACAGATGTTTTTTAAAATGTATGAATGCAGTTTTTCTTGTTATTAAAATCGATGACATGGTTCCTCAGAACAGATCTTCGCATGTCTTATAGTTTCAGGCTTTCCCATACTGACCGATTTGAATGAGACACCCTGTATAGCGATCTGAAAAACAAGTAACTGTATAAGAAACAGAATTAAACTGCTAGTATACAGGATGGCACATTTAGATCGGTCAGTATGGGGAAATCTGAAACTATAAGACATACGAAGATCTCTTCTTAGAAATCATGTCATCGATTTTAGTAACAAGAAAAACTGCATTCATACATTTCAAAATACTTGTACTCAACTCGGGAATCGAACCCGGACATTTTGAAAAATAAAACTAACACTTTTTCTATTTAGATATCGATCGTGTAGTTCTAAAGCAGTAAAAGTTTCTACGAAACATGATGTCTAAATGAATAAAATGCATTGTTTTCATAACCTTTATTTTAGTAAGTTTTCGAAATGTCCACCATTTTTTCAATACACCATCAAAGATGTGTATGTATTGCCACCCTGTATAATTCACTAACTATATGCACGGCTCCACCTCCATAGGATTTGGTAATTGTAATTTTGCCATCCTCTAGAAATGCATTTTTTTGAAGAATAACCTAATATCTATCCCTCGGATTAAGGCAATTAAGCTTTCGACATTCCAAGGAACATACCTACAGACATAGTTATCATTTTAATTTCATAAATTAACTTTGAAGATTTTAAAAAGTGGTGTATTAATCAAATTAAGTTGGAGTTCTCCGTTATGCGAGTTAATTTTTAAAGTAGCGGTACCTAACTACGAATGGGTAGTCTTCTGGTTCAGCCTTGCATCGCTTTCGGCGCCCAGCTGGGACGTCGGGTAAATTATATTTACCTCGAAATGCGGATCCGAAAATACGGATTTGCAGAAACTTTTCTCGCGTAAAACTGGGAAGATAATTGATGATTAACACGCCCACTAACTTGGGCGAAATCATGAAAGTTGATGGTGGCCTTAATCTCGCTGCCGATATAAATGGCTTATTCCAAACGGATATAAACGTTAAGCGCCTTACACCGAAACTTTGCTTTTAAGGGCTCTTAGAAAGTAGCTTCACCAGTATAAAGCAAAAGATAGGTGTTTCTTAAGTATCCTATTTAATTATTTTATCTAAGGGGTTGATCTGACTGAAAAGACAAACGTTAAAACGTGAGCGACACTGTAAGTACAGTTATATATCACAGTTGGGATAGCGCAGAAAGCGAATAATAGCTTAAATAGTTACTTTGCTTCGCATGTTTCTTGATTCAGTGATCCAAGAGTTATTTCTCGATAAAATCAGGGTTAGAGACATAAAACTCATTGTAAATTATTATATCATACCCGTACTAACAAATCTATTTAATTCATGTATTTCAAAATCAGTAATATCCAGACCTGTTAAACATAGGAATTGTACATAAAACAGGTAGCTACAATGACACTAATAATTACAGACAAATTATAATACTCTCTTGTATTGATAAAATAATAGAAAAATACTACGGTGCAGTGATAAATTACTTCCTATCGAGTAATGCTATAATTCATGAACGACAATTTGGCTTTCAGAAAAATAAAAGTATAACGCAACTATTGTCAGCACGTAGTGACGAAATTAATAATGACCGCAACGAAAAAAAACATATTTTGAATATTATGATTGATTTTAGTAAAGCTTTCGATACCCTGAATTATAATGTATTGTATAGTCAACTTGAGCAAAATGGCATACAGATACCACTACTAAACTGGTTTGGAAATTATTACAAAAACAGATTTAATGTGTAAGCATTAACGGAGAGCAAAGTAAAATGATGCCAACCCTATGCGGTACCGCCCAGGGCTCAATAATTGGCCCAACCGAGAATGGTTTATATGTCAACGATATGTGTAACATATTTAAGTACGGCTTTGTATACCAGTTAGCTGATGATGCATGTATTCTTGTAGCACATAAAGATCCGAGTACCTACCGCTGAAACGATAATACAAAGTGAATATACTGTGTAAATGGGCACACGATGTCGGTTTGTCAATAAACTATGAAAAAAAATATATTCGTTCGCCATACATGAGAACAAATTATCAGCCTAAGGTCGTGGCCCACGAGCAACAATGTATGCATAACAACTATGTAAACTGTGCCTGCCAGCACCATGAACTCGTCACTGAACATACATACTTGGGTCTCAAGATTGACTACAAGTTCAACTGGGGCCCACACATAGACAACGTTTGCAACAAATTGAGATCAATCTTGGCCAAACTAGGTATTTTAAAACACAAGTTACCTTATACGTAAAACTATTATCTTAGACTATTGTAACACATTGTAACGCCAAGCGTTGGCAGACTCGGTGATTAACTATGGCTTATCAAGTTATGGCAGAACGTATAAGACTTATCTACAAAGAATATACTCGTAAGACATCCAATTTAGAATCCTGTAAATATGTACAGATTTTTATATCATTTTATTAAGTTATATATGTGTTATAATGTAGAATAGTTTTTATTTATATTTGTAACAGACCGACATCTGAAAACATCCAGCTACGCTGTAAGCAGTAAATTATTTTGAACTATACTTTGTCTTTGACTTCGAAATAAAATCAATTTGCTACAATACGAAAATGAAGTGAGGGTAGCTTACAAAATTATGTTCCTTGATAGGTGACCTTTTTAATTTAGTCGTTGCCAGAGTCGTTCAGTTTCTATATGGACAGATCTGAGCCTATTTTATAAACAAAATGAATGATTATTTACTTTTTTATTGAAACGTTAAATAATAAAATTAACATAGTTTTAGATTTTTTTTAAATGTTGTTAGTTTCAAGATTGTTTTAGATTTTTCTTTAATCTATGGTTCACGATAGATTATAGAATAGCTCGGTAAAATACGCGGGAAAAAATGGGAACCAATCAGAATCAAGCTGAGTTAGTTGGACCAATCAAAATAAGAGTTGTTGAATGGATTGAGGAACATTTGAATTAGCGGGGGTCGGTTTTGGGGGTTCTCATCTCAAGACATGAAAGTCTATATAAGGTTATGGAAGGAAATATCTGGGCTTTTTCTTCAGCAGAGCGCCGTGTCTAAAGGAGATCAGTGAGTTTAGGCTGTAAAGTACAAATAGTGTTTGAGTTTGTTCACAGATCTATTATCAAGAGATAGGCAACAGAAATCCACGGCCCGCGCGCTTCTATGGTAATGAAGATGAGGAACCTTGTTGGAGCGCTCTAGACCATTGCATAAAGAATCTCGTGTTCCACTTGGCTCGCAAACATCAGCCAATACTAGTGTACACGTGTCTCGAGGCCGCCTTCATCGTAAGCTTCTGAAGATTCGTTGCCGCAGCGTGAGCACTTCGGTAGCGGGATGCAACTTCGGGGGTACAGTTCTTCAGCGTGTTCAGTTGGATCCAGCTGAAGCCTTGACGAGCACTGTCGGCAGAGCTGTTCCGGACTAAGGCGATCTATTGCGAGACTTCGGCGCCATTGCGAAGAGTCAATCCATCCAGCAGAAGTCAGTCCTCTCGGTGGGTTGTTCTTGATTTATTGCTTTACGCTCATTTTCATTTGTGCCGTATTACCTTATTACCGTTCAGTGAAATTAGTATCCACCAGCATATTTGAACATTAGTGTTCGTTATGCCGCCGTAATAAAATTCTACTAAGGTTCGATAAATTGAATATGATGGTATTGATGGTATATGCATTGATTTCGTTTAATTACTATAATAGGTAATTATATTTTCTATCTAGTCATGGTGATGGCTTGCAGGTGCACATGGAAGCTAGTACCATGTTAGTTATGTAAAATATTGGTTAATCAATGTTTTCTATGTCTTGCATGCAAATACCATTGACATTTTCAAGTAATAACTACGTGAAAGGGTTCTACTGCCTATTCAAATAAATACCTAAACATTATTGAGCAGTTTTATTGCTCAATATAGGGCTAAATAACTTTACGTTAAAGATATTTACTTTACCTTTTCTTGACGGTGCTTGTTAAATACTGATCGAGAAATCTTTATTACTTATAGAGTCAAATAGTGAAAATTATGATTAAGTTGCCCAATAAATAAATGTAGGTACTTTGAAAGGTTCAATATTTAGTACAATTGGCGACCTACCTAAAATACATATATATATACCATAGTACGGTGAAACACCTTTACTATTACAGTTATAAACTTGTACATGTATGTGTTTTCCGGTACACGATCATCGGACGTACGACTGCTGCACGTGGCACGCTGCATGCTGCCATCATGAGCTGATCACAGCCAGAACAGCGGGCAGCTATCCTGAGCAAACTCCAGAGGCCAGAAGCAGCAGCCCGTGATGATGCTTCTCCACGTTGCCACGTATGGTGATATACGAAAAGCGTTCTTGTGAGTTAGTTCTATACTTCTCTTTATTACACCGATGGGTGGCAAAATAGGTTTAACGTTAAGCGTCAGCGAGGTTCCTTGCTAGTACGGTTTCTATGTACTTAGTACAGTTACAAAATATCCGACTTTGGAGTTTACTTAAATAAGAGATTGATCTTTATAAATTTATACGTTCTATACCAATAAATAATGCTTTATTATGTTTGTTTCAACCATATTTGAATAACGTGCAACATACCTAGTAATTTATATGTGATTATTGTGATTGTGTGGGGATACACGAGTACGAAGGACTTATAAGATATACATACTTCATGTTGACGTTTACTCTTCTCATTTAGATTTAACAATACATTTTATCTAAGTATTAACGCTACTGTTAACGAAGTTGACATCTTGAATAAACTATTCATAGTATTTATAAGTCCTAAGTTACTCGTACTTCCTTTCCACTGATTTAGTTCAGCTGTTGGTTATTTGTAAATCACACGTTCTTTCCACTGAAGGATTAGATAATACTTTATGTTGCACTAGTTAAATGATACTTGAAGTCAAAATATTTTTAATCCTCGTAGTTGCCTTGATTTTGGTATGTAGCTCGGATTGCGTGCGAATCGCTAATGATTTGTGATAACTGATATCTCATGGATATCATTTACAAAATGCTATTGTTGACATACATACAGATTGGTCATACAAGTAAATTTAATACTTATATACTCGTAATGATTCTATATCATTAAGTATATAGACCGATAGTAATCTAGTCAACAGCACCTTTCCACTTATATACTAAAATGTGTATATATATAAATCACACACTATATTTATTTATAATATTGTAGTCGTTGAGAACCAGTCACAATGGTTATTATTTAAATAGTGATTGTTCCAACGATGAGGTAGTTATAACTGGAAATGTCGACAAGTTGTAAAGACTCCTTCCAGTTATGACAAAAGGTACTTGGTAACAAAGGTAACGGTATTACCCAAAATTATTTATTAATAATTATGCTAAGCAATGGTTTTGATCCAGGTTGATGGAATACGCAACTGTGTTTTATTATAGGGCCAGACCGTTCTTCCAACAGTGGTATTCTGTCTTTAGTGGATTTCACTTGGAGATCTTTGAAAAGGGTGATCCATGTGAACATAAATATTCGAAACTAGACTGCTGGGATGAATTTTATATGATTCATACAAAACGTATATTTTCCTCAGAGGTCTGACTCATTCTAGAGAAATATGCTATTTTGATGAGTCTAAATTAGATTCATACAGGAAGTATATTTTAAGGTATGGATTGAATTGATTCTTGACGAGTATACTCGCTGACCTCGCACCACGAGAGTCTGTATCATTTGTTTGCCGATAGTAAACCGTTAAAGACTCCAATTTATATATATATATATATATGTATATATATATATATATATATATATATATATATATATATATCATATGTTTAACTATCTTATCATATGGATGAGACGGTTTGCATTGGAGTCAATGATGATATAGGTAATATGTACAGAACTCTACTGTGAGAGGATTATACATTACTGAGATTTGCGAACGTAAAGCTCAGTTATGCGGTCAATTTAGTCTATAAGTACAACTACATTTTAAGTTGATTCAACTTGGAAATAAAACCTTATTGTAAACGCTAAGCATATTGAATACATTATTGGGTAAAAGGTAACAAACCCTAATCCAACTGGCTTATAAAATGAAATAATAGTTGTGTTCATACTTATTTTGAATAGCAAATACAATAGAATGGCTGGTTTCATAATATAGGCTGCCCTCGTATTATTGACGTGTTTATGGCCGTGCTGGGTGCTATTGTCTATTAACTAACTAGAATAAGCTTCGGTGTCTGAACATACTCGTCATTCTGATGCAAGTCTGGCTGGTTGGTTGCGCATGTATGCTTGATAGGGCCGGGTTAACCTAAGATAATGTAGACGAATGCAAGTCCAAATTATAAAGGGCTAACCCATTAGGGTATGCATGTCCAATGATAGGGCCTACCTGAGGGATTTGCTAATCAGCATTCCCATTAGGGTCTGCATGTTCGTCACCTAAGGGTTAAGCATTCGTATACAAGTCTAAAGACTTTTATCTTATGGTTCTGCATGGAATAACTCACGTTGGGACCTTTTGCGTAGACATAGCTTAGCCTATAGTATCGGCGTGTGCTCGGTAATTTTATGAGGTATAAAAAAGTAGCCTTATAGTTGACTGCAATCAACTATTCTATTATAATGATAATCTTGATTAATATTAAGATTTTAATGAGCCAGAGTTCCATTATCCAATTCCCTTATATCTATATTATGATATATCATATTATGATCACAATATTAATATTACAATCCTTTAATAAAATTACTTCAATCGTTATAACATAATATAATTACCTTTTATGTTTCATCATCATCATCATCATATCAGCCGAAAGATGTCTACTGCTGGACATAGGCCTCCCCCAAAGAGTGCCACAATGACCGGTCCTGCGCCACCCGCATCCAGCGGACTCCCGCGACCTTCACCAGGTCATCAGTCCACCTTGCGGGGGGTCTACCCACGCTGCGCCTTCCGGTTCGTGGTCGCCACTCGAGAACCTTTCCGCCCCAACGGCCATCGGTTCTACGAGCAATGTGCCTTTTATGTTTAACTTATTTCAATTACAGGTTTTACTCCATAAAGAAAAATCCTTCTGGTTTTATTGTGTATACAGTAGTATACAGTGTATACAGTAATTTCAATATTTAGATTTATTCAATTTTTATTTAAATAGATCTTACATAGTCAACAAGAGCATTACGTAGGGAGTAGGTATGTTTCACAATAGTAATTGGACATAATTGTGATGTAAAATATTCAGGAGGTTACAATATTTATTTTAAGAGGTGTTAATGTAATGTCGGATATTTTAAACTATAGTTTATTCGTTTTATGTAAAATTGTATTTATTACCTTTAATTTCTGGTTATCGGTGTTTGTTTGAGCATTGTTCAGATTTGATTTTGTTGTTTAGCGTTTCTCACACCTCAGGAGACCTTGGTTATTACTTATCATAATGTAGTCCAATATGTACCACTAGACAATCATGCCTTTATTTTATAATTTTTATAAATTATGTGTCTTTATTCTTTACAAAATTTATTATGTATGTGTGCAGGTTAAACTTGGGCGTCAGAGTTTTTTTTCACCGCTGTAGTTTTTCTCTGGCATATTTTGGCCCTTGAACTGTAGCGGTATATCTAATGTGACCTAACGGTTACATTAGATATAATAGTTTATAGAGTCATTTAACTTTCCATTAACAGTAATTTCTTATTACTTGAATAAATTTTCTTATTACCTTGTATGTTGTTTAAATCATATTATTTCCCTTAGTGAGTGATGAGTGAAGATCCTCGCTTTCAAAGAAAAGTTTCAGTTAATTTCAAGCCTTAGGTAGGTTCAGCTTAAAATATTACTGGTTAGTATAGGTGAGTTTTTACATATTTAAGTTTACGGGAGATTTAAATTATATCATTCATTTTCAGCTCCAAACTTTTACGTAATTTCTTTCGAAAACAAAAATTTGTAGATCTTACTGTCAAGATTCTAAATGAAAAATTTAGAATCCTTAGAACTATAGTACCATATAAGATCTATACATATAATAAAGCTGAAGGGGTTCGAAAGTCTGTACATGGAAGATAATCGAAAAAAAGTTGGCTGGGGATACTTAGAATCGATAACAGAACACGTTCCAACAATTTTGAGAATTTTTGTCTGTTTATCTGTTTGTCTGTTTATCTGTTTATCTGTTTGTCTGTTTATTTGACCGCGCATCACGTGAAAACGGCCGAACGGATTTTGATGAAATTTCGTATAGAGATAGTTTGAGTCCCGAGAAAGGATAATAGATAGTTTTAATCCCGAAAATCAACCTTGGTGGGGGTGGAAAGGGGGTTGAAAGTTTGTATGGAGAATGTTAAACCGCTGAAACGATTTAGATAGAAATGAGTACGGGGATAATTTGAGTCCCGAGAAACGTCATAGGATAGTTTTCAAACCCTTGTGGGGTGAAAAAGGGGTTGGAAGTTGGTATGAGGATTTTTTTTACCGCTGAACTGATTTAGAGGAAATTTGGTATAGAGATAGTATATGTAGGTCTAGAAAGGACAAAAGATAGTTTCATCTTCAAAAAAGGCCCCCCTCCCCATCTTACTTTTGAACCGTAGGTCAAAAAAAAATTGAAAATAATAACGGAAGTGAAGCCTTTGTACCTTTCAACTTTCAATAAAAACTTTATTTAATAAAATCCCACCCCTACTTCACTACTGTTGTGGCTACCCCCCTTTTAGAGGTTGAAATTTTATAGCCTACCTATACCTGGCCGGGGCTTTTCTTGACAATTGGAATTAGTAATCCTTAAGGGGTGAATTCTGGGATACACTCGATTGAGTTAATTTTGCACCTGAATCTTATGGCGCTACTTAGGAAGGAGGTGCAAACTTTTTTTCCCAATGTAGTGGAGTACGGGAACGCCTTTTTAACCTATAAAAATGCCATAAATCACAAATCCGATTTTATTTTGTGCCCTTTTAGAATACGTTAAGTACTAATAATGTAAATTTTTTTCTAACAATTGTTAGCATCGCGCTAGGAATAATACATGTATTTGTATGTTACACAAAGAAAAGATTATGTAAGTTTGATTTTTCTCCACCAGGCTATCGCTTTTAATTATTGCTATATAACTTCACATTTGATAACGGTTTTGTCAAGAGCATATGTCGTCTTAGCCATTTGTAATTCGTCTAGAATTCAAGGTTACTTATATTTTGACAAATTGTTTTCGATTATGCTCAGATAATCTAAAGACCAAATTGTTTTAAAATGACAGATGTTGAAATAGTTGAATAGTATGCTAAAGGAAAGTATATATTGTATAATCTTTTTTGTTGTTATAAACAAATATCTATATAATACCTAGCGTGACGTCAAAACCTGTTACAATTTTTTTTTACTTTAAGTAATCATATTATTTTATCTAAATAAAAAAGAAAATCGCACTTGTGAGTTATGGACTAAGAGCTGGCCACGTCAGATATGACACAATAATGAGAGCAATGAAACCTGTCTAGTTAAAAATAAATACAAAGGTAACTATGCCTTATTGTTTCAACATTGTAAAGTCCTTAATGTATTTCATAAAGTTGACGCAGTAATTGTAAAGGGATTAGTTCGAAGCCTCGAAATCCCAGAAAACGCGAATACGTGTATCAAAGTTCTAAATACCTTCTTAAAAAGTGCACTTAACTTTTAAATTTAATCTGCCCCGAATGGGGATAAAACGACGTCATTACTAGAAACACTATTAAGTCCATTTAATTTCAATAAAACATTTTAAGTATGATTAGTTGTTCGTAAATTACGATATGACCACGACAGACCCGAGGTCATATGTACCTAATTTTAATGCCAATAGGTCATTTAGCTCCTTCCCGAATATCGTTCTAGGAATCGGTAGCGATGAATATGAAGCAGAATATGAATATGAATTTATGCGGTGTAATATCAGGAAAACCTCAGCAGGGAAAAGGTGTTCGGCAATGGTAGCGTCAATTTAAGACCTTTTTTTCCGTCAGTGATAATAAAATTGGTTTAATAATGTGGGCCCATAATTCCTGGACATTTACGATCTGTGTAATGGGAGAAATAATTTCAGAGATATAACATCAGGATCGCAAAAAGATTGTGAGATTGTGCTTTTGTGCCAAATGTTTTGTGTGTCTGTTTGTAATGCCATTCGTGCGTTAATCCACGTTAAAAATAGCGTTTTTGAATCCCGGTTAAGACGACATTTTCTAAAATATGATAAATATATATTGAGCCTTAAACTCGTAGCTAGTAAAACATACATACTCGTAATTAGGTACGTATATTAGTACGATAATACAATATTATATATAAAGTTAAAGAAATGACATTCTGTGTACCATTTCTACGAAAGAAATGAAATGAGCCTACCGTATTGTATAACAAGATTATTTGGAAATACAAGGGGAAAATACATGTATTTTTGTGTTTCTGGAAATAACTTAATTACACGCTTGTGAAGCTTTGAGAAAAAGTGGCTTAGGAAACGAGTTTTCCTTATAAAACATTTTAATTTATATTTTTAAATATGCATATAATTTCTATGCAAAATGAAAATACATTTTTTTTGTATGCTAATATAACGTAGTGGTTAAATATATATATATAATCTTTATGGCTCATACTCTCTAGTGGTTCTAGCTCTAAATCTGCTTTAAGTAAATACCGTTATAACTTTTCTACACGCTGCTTCTTCTAGCGTGTAGAAACGCAGCTTCCGAATAAAAAAAATACTTAAACAAAATTTTATAAATAGGAGTTTATTTCGTACAATCACGGTACCTACATAAATCGAATAAAATATATTTATTTTTAAAGAAACAGTTGTTTGTACCAGAATATGAAATTTCATCCAAAAATTGAACCTGAAAACGGCAATGAAGTCAAATATACAGGATATTTATCACCATGTTGTATGACTTAAATAACTGTTAACATAGCCACTTTTCACAAACACCACGATATAATAAGCTACCATTAAAACAAATTACATTGAGCCCTGGACTTTTACGTACCTATAAATTATCTAGACGCAGTGCGTGAGGTAAAATGCTGTTTGGTTAATGTGATACATTAGTACCTACTTGACTATTTACTAATGCACGATTAGGTATCCTAGACAAATTTTTGCTTAATGTTTACTAATGTATTAAAACATGCAATACCTAAATTAATGGTTAGGATTAAATGATTAAGAATTAAATACCTAGGGTAGTTTATCTATATTTATATGTTTATTATGTGTAAAGTTAAGTTTGTAAAGTATCAGTTAAGACCGAAACGCTTGCAAGATATTTGAGCCCGTTTAAATCAAAAGGTACCAGTTTGCGACCGGCGCTTACGCTTATATTGCTCGAATACAATATTCACACTGTCCTATAGTCAGTCCCTTTTGATTTGGACTATCACATTATCTTTTATAACTTTACGTAGATACTTCTACATAATTCGACGGTTTCTTTTATAATATTTTGAATTTTTGTTTTATGCTGGACACGAATATTGTGTTTTCTTATTTTTTCTATATATACTTAAAGTGATTCGTGTTAATTTGCCTTGAAAAGAGAATACCTGTGTCAATAAATAGATATGGAAAGCCATTTGAATATTTACGAACTCCATTTTGAGATTCCAGTTGATTTAAACTTCGCCTTCAGTATCTCTTGGGATCCATCTTAGCATTTTAAAATACTTAGTTGTTCAAAGCCGAACTCCGGCTTAAAGTAAAAAGACTGAATTGAAACGACGGAAGGAAAACGTTAAAAAGTACAAAACATTGTTTGATTCTTCGACGTCTGCGAAAGCTTAAAAACAATGACCGTATCCGTGGCTACGAATGTCTGGAACTAGATTTTATGTAAACTGTTTACTATTCAATTAATAAAATAAAATAATGAATAAACATGGGAGTTTGAATTTGTAGGCTTAGTCTTCTTCTTTCGTATCGAGGTTCCTAAATGATAAATACCCAGAAGGCAGCGAGTATTGATAGCCCTGACCAAGTTTAATGCTCAAGGGTCAAGTTAACTACAGGTCAGGTTACATGCTGTTAGCCTACTACACCGAGAGTGTCTAAAAATGTAAAATATTTCTTTACAAATGGTTTTTTTTCTTTTATGGTAATTCTTAAATAATTTGCTCAGTTTGTCAGAAACAACGCAAAAGTAAACACTACTTAGTTTTATTTAAATGATCCCATCAAATATGCTAAACGTTATTTATAAATTATCTGTATTGATAAGCCTTAACTTTTGCACGTGGTTTTGACAAAGTCACAAAACTACATGATAAATTATTTTTCACTTTACGTACTTATTTTGTCTCAAAATTACTAACGAAAAATGTAGTAAACGATTTATTGTTATCGCATTAAGTATTTTTCGAAAATAAATTGTTTAATATAAAAATGTATATAAACATACTTGATATTGCAGTTTTATTCTTATTTAAACCTTTAGTTTGTTAATGAGCAATTGAAAAATATTTCTTAAAATTCACTTTTAGTGGGCATGTATTTATTGATTTCGTAATAAAGTAGCATGAACTATTAACATGAAAGAAGTAGCAATAAATGTTTCCAACCAAGCACTTTCTAACTAAAGCGACAGTAATAAAATTCCGCCTTCGAACTGCAGCCGTATCAACGCCAAGAAGACGTTGACTGTGAATTGTGAAGAAATTATACAATTTACTAGGATTCTATTTCAGAGAGTTAAATGGAAGTATTTTACTCAAAAAAGAACTAGGACAAGATGGTAAATGAAATATACTTTTGGTTATTAAATAGTATTTTACTGCATGGATGTGTGATCTTTGTTTGTTACCTTAATTATAATTTATAAATTTCCAGGCAAAACTTATAAATGGTATTGTCAAAATTTGAACTGAATGTTTTTTGAAATTTTAAACCCCGCACTAACATTAAAAGACTCGTACATTTTCTAGATTTGTGTTATTGATAACAATAAATTTAAATTCTGATACAATACAATACATTTAATTGAGATACCTCTAAATATTGAGGTTTAAACCAAATATAAGATATTACAAATATAATTATTTTACATTTTTTTTTAAAGTGGGTATTCCACTCATACATTAGTATGTTATTCAATCAAATACAAACATTGAAAACATTGAAAAAATAATCAACCCAGTTGGACTTGAACCAACATCGATACGCCTTACCGGGGCTCGATATCGCTTTACCAATTAAGCTATGGGTTCAGTTACCGAGCTGACGAAATTCTCAATGCCTTCAATCATCTTTTTGCATTTATTTTTACATCGACTTTATAGCAGCCGTAAGCGACATCTAGGTGCCAACCACTAGAGTTAGATACCCTTCCCGCCGACCCTTTTACAAGTGTCACAACGGAAATAACAGATGGCGCCTGCTATCAACTCATAATTATTTTACATTTTTTTTAAAGTGGGTATTCCACTCATACATTAGTATGTTATTCAATCAAATACAAACATTGAAAACATTGAAAAAATAATCAACCCAGTTGGACTTGAACCAACATCGATACGCCTTACCGGGGCTCGATATCGCTTTACCAATTAAGCTATGGGTTCAGTTACCGAGCTGACGAAATTCTTAATGCCTTCAATCATCTTTTTGCATTTATTTTTACATCGACTTTATAGCAGCCGTAAGCGACATCTAGGTGCCCCCCATACCCATAGCTTAATTGGTAAAGCGATATCGAGCCCCGGTAAGGCGTATCGATGTTGGTTCAAGTCCAACTGGGTTGATTATTTTTTCAATGTTTTCAATGTTTGTATTTGATTGAATAACATACTAATGTATGAGTGGAATACCCACTTTAAAAAAAAAGTAAAATAATTATGAGTTGATAGCAGGCGCCATCTGTTATTTCCGTTGTGACACTTGTAAAAGGGTCGGCGGGAAGGGTATCTAACTCTAGTGGTTGGCACCTAGATGTCGCTTACGGCTGCTATAAAGTCGATGTAAAAATAAATGCAAAAAGATGATTGAAGGCATTGAGAATTTCGTCAGCTCGGTAACTGAACCCATAGCTTAATTGGTAAAGCGATATCGAGCCCCGGTAAGGCGTATCGATGTTGGTTCAAGTCCAACTGGTTTGATTATTTTTTCAATGTTTTCAATGTTTGTATTTGATTGAATAACATATTACAAGTAATTAAAGGTCCTTATTTAAGTTGAATAAGGGTGACTTCTACTCTAAAGAGATTAAAATAATCTTTTGAAAATTCCTTTGTTCGCTGAAGATAATAATAAGTTAACGTAGATACAAAATGGGGTCGCATCACCCGCACGTTGACACGGAGAGTGTATAAATTCTCTAAGAGATTGTTTGTTAGATTGTTTTAATGGAGGAAACATGCTGGAATAATACACGGAAATACTTATTATTCACCGACTTTGGTTATTTGGTTATTTCGATGTTTGCTTACGGTTAGAATGATTTAGCATATCATGGAATATCAATCATTATCTAAAACGAAGGATGCGCTTAGGCGGCTTTCACACTGCTGCGGTTTCCGCATGCGGCTCCGTTGCGCGAACGAGATAGCGCTCTGCATGTGTATAGCGCTGTCACTCTTGCACACCGCCGCCGCATCCGGTTGCGGCGCCAGTATGATAATCGCTAAGGCGCTAAAATATTTATATGCACGGAAAAAAATACTAAAGAAAATGTTGTATTTGTTACACTAAACGCTTTTAAGGTCTTAATTAACCACATGTATTAGGGTCATAAATTTTTAATTAGATTGAATACGAATTAATACAATATGACTAAATATATTTAGATACTCGGGGTATGTCCTTAAACAACGTCCAAAAGAGAGGTATGAGTACTGTGAATATCATCTTGCTGTGTGGTAGGGCACAGCAGAGCAAATGTCATCTACCAAATGAATGTCACAGCCAAGTAGCACTAGACCCTACTCATAGTGTTGTGTTCCGGCTGGTGAGTAAGGTTGCCAAAAAGCTCAAAGAGGACCCGGTGTGTTGACGATGAGGGACCCTCTTGTTCCTTTAGGCACTGGACACATGTCCACGGTACGGCGCCGCCACCGCGAAACTGTGCGGCGCCGTAGGAATTTCTAGTGATAAAAGCCGCCGTAAAGCTTGCCGTTTCGCGGTGGCGACATGTGTTCAAAGCCTTAGCCGTCAACGCAGTGAATCCTCATTTTTGTAAATTGTCGGCACTGTGCAGGTAACACATCTAGAGTTGCAGGCGTCCATAGGCAACGGTAACTGCTTACCATCAGGTTTGCCACCGCCGTGGTATAAAAAAAAACTTATGTGCTTTGCTCCAAGGTTGACTGTTTGAGAATGTTCTATAGCATTAAGTTTACCTATTGTACGATTGTATTTTATGATACCTAGATTGCCTAGAGGCATATAACTTGATTGGCCTAGATGTTTAGAGTGTTAGCCGCCAAAGTCCAGGACACCCCCCTTTGGCACGTTTTCTTAAGTATACGAGATCTATTCTTGTTTATAATTTATATATAAGAATAACAATAAAAACGTTTATTTGTGACGCCTTAATACATGAACATTGAGAGACAATAACAATGAAAACAAACAATGAACGTGCATCCCAAAATGGACCCAACTCAGCATAATGCCAGCTTAAAAACCGGCGCTGGTCTTCCGTAGGGCCCATTCGGTGATGCCACGACAGATAACACACAATATTACTGAACGAGAACATAAAAAAAAACAAACTTAATATACAGTGACAAACACATACTTATATATAGTGTTTTACCTACTACTTAAATAATGAAAACCATAAAAAAATAAAAATTGATTCGTTCCGATTTGTGAAGCGAATCTTTGTTTTATTTTGTACCTTCGTTCTAAGACATTTACCGTGATATTTAGATTAAGCTCGGTTGCCAAGGGAATTGCTGGACAAAAGTGCTCCTTTTTCATCCTAACAAATATCTAATTTCAATGGTTAAGCCATCAAAGTACCTGAATAAATATGATTAGAAATTTTCTTCATAATACGGCTGCGTGTAATAAGGTATTGAGGTAGGAATATCAATATTCATTATTATTAAAGTGAAATGTCAAGGAGATTGATCATATTGAGCTTTATAATACTCAATAATTATAAGTCTAGACCCAAAAATATCTTTTAATTAGAGAATGTCTGATTTAATATAAACTATCAAGGTTAATTAACGATAAACGTCAGTTGTTCAAGTTTCTAGTTAATAAGGTACCTATGTAATTTTCCAGACAATTTAAATCGGCTTATTTGTTAAATATGTGCCTATTTGTTATCTATAACTTCTTCTTCTTCATCGTGCCATATCCTAACGGATGTCGGCGATCACGCTGCGAAAGTCCTCTCTGTATTTCGCCACTCTACCCAGAGTGGCAGCGTCAGCAATACCAGTCCAAACCTCCATCTATAACTAATTATATTAATATTTCGCAAGAAACATATCTTTATCTCTAAAGCAAAATATAATTACATAAAACCTTAAATATAATGTTTAAAAAAAACCAACTACGCCTCTAAAAAAAACGGCGTCCTAGTTCTAAAACACAATAACCCAATATATCAAAAGATTTTATTGACACGTTCGCTGCAGCATCGGGTTGATCGACCCCCTACAAGTATGGTTACAAATTCAACAATCGCGATGTATTTAGGTATAAACAAAAAAATTAACACAAAAAACCGACTTAAAAAAAAGTATTCCAAAACAAATTAATATGCACTAAAAAGGAAAGAATAATACTTGCGTATTCTTCTACAACTCTTTTTTGAAGTCGGTTAAAAAAGAAATAACTGGATTTATATCTGCGTTTCTTGCGATCTGAATTTCAAATAAATGACCTAATTTATTTTACTAAAATGGTTTTTCTCGAAAGAACTAGATTCGAGCAATTAAATGGAATGTGAAATTTCAAAACATGACAGCTGTAACGAAATGAAAAAGCCTTTCATCGCCTCGAGGACTTACGCTGTATAATGGCTAACCGCGAATTCTATTTAAGGTTCTCAATTTGACATGGCTGTATCCTTCTTGTTCTTTCCGTTATACAAATAACTTTTTTCCAAGGGGTTAGGGTTGAGTTTGTAAAAAGACTTAATACAAATTTGATTTTAAAAATATATTAAGTCGAGTTGGATGGATCGCTTGCTAGACAGACCAGCGACGATTTTAGCAGCGTAAGTACCTTGTGAATGAAAATAGACGGTAGGTACTTCACGAAACCTGGTAAAAAATACATATTTGAACCTGATCAGTCCCAAATACCATCTATTCCCAAAATAGTTCCCAAAGTTCGTCTGCAGCAAAAGGCGCTCGGTTTTACGCTCAAATACAATAACTATTTAATGTACACCGTAGGACGTAAGCACGTTTCGCCAAATGGTACCTTTTCCAGAAAGGGTCACATATACTTACTTATAAAAGGTGTTTCCATCGTTTGATTCGTTGGCTAAATTGAAATGGCAAACACGTTGGGTCATTTATTATCTCCCCAGGATTTGTAACAGTATTTTATACAATTGTGACAATACATAATGAATAGCTTTTTAGTCGAGTAGGTACCGTGTCCCGTATTCTAATTTTAAACACAAAAAATACATTAAAAACGCAGTGTATCTCAAACATAACTCTAACACAGAACAAATAATCAGCCAATATTGAAATTGTATTGGAGTTGTATCGGAATAATTTTCTAGCTAATTTTGATATTTCGGATTCAGTTTGAGACGTTCAGGCGCTAGCCGTATTGCGTAGTTAATGAATTGGAGTTGTATTGAAGTTGGATCGTGTCTAAACATGTTTTAAAGTCGGAATACAGCCCCGTGTTAATGCCACGAAACTTGATGAGTGCCCTGAGTAGGGTACGAGAAAAGCTTCATTGTGACTATCCCCTGCAATACTTTTTCTACAAGTGCTCAAAATTGGCAATTCAGTAAGAATAGAGTTTGACAAACGCCTTACACCGTGTTGTAATATAGTATGAAAATCCTTAGGACCATTGTTAGCCATGTTGTAATTGAATACCATAAACAACGTTTATAAAGTAGGTATATATTTTTTATTATAGCTGTCAGTCACTTAATTGACAGATTATAATGCTGGAGCAGAAAAACGTATTTCTTAGTCCCAATGGTCGACGTTCAAATTAGTGGTGGAGCCTATACGTTTTATTTTATTGTATTTAATATATATATTGTTGTACATATCTATCAAAATAAATAACTTTCAATTCACGTTTAGTTTTTTATATTGATTCTCAAAATACTTTGAAATGAAATTGATAATTCGAAGTCACCTTTGATTTAAATATAATGAGTCAGCTAGTAATGTTTTAATAAATTAAAGATTATTGAAAATTCGGTATTTTGTAATGCGGTTTACGTGTTGTTATGCCCTTTTTTATGGAGCATATTGACGCATTCAAATAAAACTTATCTGATAACCCAATATTGCTTAAACATCGTTTAAGCGAAATTGAATTTAGCTGTGAAAATGGCTCTTTTACTGGACCTCGAGGCAGCTTTAAATTTACGTTTCACATCAGATATGTTTGTATCATTATAAGTCACGGCTTTGGTTCAAGCTCCGTAAGCGACTTGCTTGCGGATTGCAACTTCTTTAAAGGGTCAATTAAACCAAGGTCGTTAAGATAAATCAGTTTCAGGAAAACTTGTTAACGTTGAAGCACCCTAAACTCAGTATTTCATTTCCTTAAATATTTATTTAGAATTTTCATAGTAAAAATAAATTGGGATAAAGATTGGGTGCTAAAAATGGATATCATTTCAAAAATGCTTCTGATTCTACATCTCCTTTCCTATTTCGTTGTTGATCAAAATATACCTTAAGGTAAATTGGTAAGTTAGTCAATTATTACACTATGCAATATATTATTTCTTAGTTACCCGACTGCCAAAGGAGGGTCATGTTTACGAGAGGTACATTTCTTTGGCACGCCCTACTGCATACGTCCTTTGACGGATTACGACGGGTGAGCTCTCATTAGATTCGTTTTAATTGTGGGAGTGACATAAAACATAACAAAATTGTGTCAAATATAAATAAATAAATCGCTTGCAAAGTTATATATATAAATCCCACAGTCGGTTTTTTATAAGCTTTTTTTTATTATTATACTTAGTTTTTAGTTTCACCTGTCCCTCTACACACAGAGGGACAGGTGCACACACTCTATGAAATCTTGCAAGTTAAGTTTGACCCACTTCCCGGTTTCCAATTGAGCTGACATTTTGCACGCTTATGTATATCGCGTGACAATGCAATATTATTATTATCTTTATTTATTTTTTGTCTCAGGTTAGTTTTTATAATATTTTTACAAAATAAAATGTAAAAATACATCTAAAACATACAAAAACAATAAAAACATTATAAAAACCTAACCTAGGGTGCCGCCGGCAGCGGAGCAAGGCCCAGGCTGCCGGTGGTTAGGGCCGCAGAGTGAGGAACCGTCGGACTATGCGCGCCGTGTCCAAGATTACCGCCTTCTGAATCTGACCCTTAATCCAACCACAACCCCGTAGCGAAAGTCTCTCAAGATGTTGGTCGAGACTCTTCGCTATGAGACCGTTCGCAGAGACAACTATCGGCACAATGATCGCCGAATCGACCTCCCACATGGCGGTTACCTCGTGAGCCAAGTCTAGGTACTTGCTGGACTTGTCCTTCTCGGCCTTCACGAGGTTCTCGTCACATGGGACGGTGATGTCGACGAGCATGGCCCGGCGTTGCGGTCGATCTATTACCACGATATCAGGCCTATTGGCTACAATAGTCCTGTCCGTGATAATAGATCGATCCCAATAGAGCGTGGCACGACCATTTTCGAGAACTGGTGCAGGTGTGTACTTGTAGTACGGCACTTCGTGGTCCACAAGACCGTATAGGAGAGCAAGCTGCTGGTGTATAATCCTGGCTACGAGGTTATGTCTGTGCAAGTACTCGCCGTTAGCAAGATGAGAACAACCGGAGATGATATGCCTGAGTGACTCTCCGGGACGGCGGCATGCCCGACAAATGTCGACCGTACCGTCCTTCAGGATATATTTCCGGTAGTTATTCGTTATTATTATTATTATTATTTTTTTTTATATTAAAGTTCATATAAAAATGTACACGATAAGCGTCGTGAAACCGTATCGGGTTTATACCGACACCTCATCCTCATCCTCACATTATGATGACATGGAGCTGATCTGATGAAGGAGCTGGAAGGTGGCCATAGGAACTGTGTAATAAAACGACATAAACCCATCGAGTTTGGGCTCGTATGATTCGTCTTGATGAGTACTTTATCTCTAGGTGGTACCCAGGGTCTGAGGATGGAGCTGGAAGGTGGTCATAGGAACTGTGTAATAATACGACATAAAGCCATAGGTCTTGACCTATAAAATAATATATTTTTTTATCATAATCAAATTTTTTTCAACTTTGATGTTCATTTAATTAACAAGTAAGTAATAATAAAAGCTTATTTTAAAAATATTTTTTTTCTTTATTTTTATTGATCTTTTTGATTCGACATGTTAATTGAAAACTATTGGTTAGTGGCATGAGTAGGTACTCGACTCGGCTCGGACCAATTTGTAACTTATTTATACTCGTATTCGATTTTATTTTCTATGAAGCAAACTATGTATTACGGAGGTAACACAGACTCTTTTAGAAGGTAGATTCTAAATGTAGGATGCTGAAGAGTAACAAACATTGTCGATAAAACTTAGAAATGGTCGGAACATGCTATTATTATATTATATTTTTTTCCAGTGAAATCAGCGCCTAAACAAACCCGTTAAAAACATGTAAAAACCGCACGTGTTTATTATGTTGTGGCGCTGCCCACAATGACCAAAACATTTCCTGTGCCTACGACAGTCGTTTGTTTTTCCGCTCGCGGTCGCCCGTGGCACGAGTGCCGGTGTGTTTTTTGAGCCGCACTGCACTTGATTTTTATTTTGGTTATGGAGGAAAGCATTTTTGTTGAATATTTTATGAAGAGTGCGGGTAGGAAACATGTTATTCAAACTGACGTGACGGGTGGTGGCATGCTGGCGCATGGTGGTATCAGTTCTCCTGTGGCAGCATTACTGGAGCAATTTGAAAACTTCAGTAGTGTAGTATGCACCTTGTTGTTATACAGCGTGTATTTTTGATATAACCGCATACCTTAAAGGGTAGTTAATATAGACCCTAATAAACATACTTTCATGATTTATAAAAAAATAAGACATTTATTTTTCCATATAAAATATTTCGGCACGCAATGTATCCCTATCCCTACATGATTACTTTGCCTTTAAAACGTCACAATGGAGAACATGCGTGAAATAGTACATTACTACAGAAGTAGGGGGAAGTAGGGGGTTGCCGGCCGAGTACATATAGACGAGCGCGTGAAAAGGGGTTGTCACGAGGCTGGCAACCCCTTTTCACGCCGAGGTATGTATAGTGATTTTCTCAAACATGCAATGAAATAAATAAGAAACATCAATTTTTTTTTCGGATATAGGTGAGGCAATACTGTACTCGTAAACGTGTATTAATAATATAATGTATGTTGTATGTACTTAAAACACCTTCGTACTTAGGTTTTTATCTAAAATGATACTATAAGTTCAATAAGCCACAAACGTACAACCAAAATTTGCATTAATTTCTAGAAAACAACCAACGTTCCCACTATTACGACTAAGTATATGTTCATCTTGTTATTAAACAATTATCCTATCAACAAACTACAACAAAAACATTAATTAGATAAGTCTAATTAATGTTTTTACGCATATTTTTGATTACGTGGTAAGCCACGTAATCAAAAATATGCGTAAAAACATTACGTTTTTTTTGGATTGCTAAATTCTACTATTTACTAAACATTTGGATTGCTAAATTCTGACAGCATTTCATTGTCACTGAACGGCTTTTAAAAATGTATAACTATTACGTAACGTACGTCGGCCATTTAAGTATAATTTTCACTTGCATTTGAACAACATCTAGACCTAATTCACTTTTATTGTACCTAAAGCCAAATTGTTATAGAATAAAACAAATTTCACAGTAATATACGCAACATAGGTAATAAAATATTGAGAACGTTTTTAAAGTTTTCCCACTAAAATACTTTTTTTTTCACAGTATCTGTGCTGTTCGAGAGGTTGCACTTAAGACCACTCTACACGAGTTAAAATTAAGAAGAAAAATGTACATGGTGACTGAATAAATTCAGAACGTTAAATATATTGTCTATGGTCTCCGTTTATGCATTATTATAGAAAATATTCATAAGAATCCGTACCCTCCGAATTTATTTCGTAACTATAGATTCCAATTTTTTATTTCAGCTCGTGTGTAAATAGCCCTTGCTGCTAATATTTTAGCTTGATAACCAATCTTTTACGAAAAAAAAAACCGGCCAAGTGCGAGTCGGACTCGCGCACCGAGAGTTCCGTACAAACCTATAACAAGCAAAAGTTGTAGTATGTTTATTACTAATTTCAATTTAATACCTCTACGCGTTTTGCTTTTAAGTCTGATTTTTTTACAGCTCCAAGGGACAATATACCTGAGTATTTGATATAAATTTCAGCTTGATACCTCCACGCGTTCCTGAGGAAAATGGTCTTGACAGACAGACAGACAGACAGATAGACAGACAGATAGACAGACAGACAGACAGACAGACAGACAGACAGACAGACAGACAGACAGATAGACAGACAGACAGACAGACAGACAGACAGACGGACAACAAAGTGATCCTATAAGGGTTCCGTTTTTTCCTTTCGAGGTACGGAACCCTAAAAAAACAAAAAAAAAACAGATGTTCCTATAACCGGTATTAGACGCAACGTCTAATACCCGTTTTTAATCTGCCACCATCTTATAATTTAAAATTATAGGAATGTATTAATAATGTGTTATTTGTTATTTTCATGTCGATTTTATATATAAACGAAATTGCAAAATATATCATATTGTTTGTTTTTTTTTTTAATAAGCGTAAGTAGTGGCAGAATGTCAAACGAACAAAAAAGTTAATATCGCTTATAGCCTTAAATGGCCGAACGCCATGATCCTGTGCCACAAATATATGTGCAGTGGAAATTAAAAAAGAGGCACTTGCCGGCCTAGGCCTCCAACTTTGTATGAAATTCCATTATCGGCCTCTCGTGTAGCCGCACCTGAAACGTGATACTTCGCAGCCTATTATAAGGAACATAATATCAATATTTCATTGCATGTTTGAGAAAAATATTTAATTGAATTTGTTCAATAAACACGTTCAACAACACCAAATTAATACTAGTGGCTCTGTGAGCTGTAGACCTCGCGAGCATAGCTAAAACTGAGTTAATTCGGGGTCGATAGAAATTTAAAATAATGTAAGCAAACTCATTTATCTTCATCGATTCGCATTCACGCACTTTTAAAGAATAACCATGGTTTCATTCTTACGATTTATACATAAACTTGTTATTTCAATTCATTTTAATAAAAAAATGTCAATCTAAATTAAATTATATAAAAGAAGAAACTGACTGACTGACTGACTGACTGACTGACTGACTGACTGACTGACTGACTGACTGACTGACTGACTGACTGACTGACTGACTGACTGACTGACTGACTGACTGACTGACTGACTGACTGACTGACTGACTGACTGACTGACTGACTGACTGACTGACTGACTGACTGACTGACTGACTGACTGACTGACTGACTGACTGACTGACTGATTGACTGACTGACTAACTGACTTATCAACGCACAGCCCAAGCCGCTGGTTCTAGAGATTCCAAATTTGGCATGTAGGTTCCATATAAGGTCTAAGGGTGCACTAAGAAAGGATTTTTCAAAATTCACCCCCTAAGGGGGTAAAATGGGGGTCCAAAATTTGTATGGCGAATCAAGATTTGTTAGACTATTTTATTCGAAACTTCACAGGAGTATTCCTAACGATAAATGAGGAAACACGTGTTTCAGGTTTTTTGAAAATTCAACAAACTTTTGATGCTGCTGCCACTGACAAGGCCACGCACGGGGGCTTGCAGCACCACATTATCGTGTAGCCCTACCCTTTCCCTGCTTCGAGGAACAAAGGAAATCTAGGAGACTTATCATACTAACCGGATTTTTTTATTATTAAAAAAAATTAAATACAATGCTACTTTTTAGGGTTCCGTAGCCAAATGGCAAAAACCGGCCAAGAGCGTGTCGGGCCACGCTCAGTGTAGGGTTCCGTAGTTTTCCGTCCGTCACAGTAAGTGTCCCCACTTAAGAGTTAAAATAACACCGCCATGTAGGATATGATATAAGCGTTCGACGTACAGCGACACCTATCGGCAAATTAAGTAAACTATTGCGCGCGAGCTTAAAGTATGGAAGATGATTTTTATGGGATAATTTTTTATTGCGTGAACCGATACTCACCGTTTTTACTTTATTTGAAAGCATGTCATTTCATTGTGATTTTGTAGAAATTACAGGTACAATAAACACCTGCTTATACGGTTAAATTACAAACTTAATTCAGAAATTATTTTGTATTTTTTTTTCAAAAACTATTAAACCTATCAAGTTCAAAATAATTTTCCTAGAAAGGTTTTATAAATTTCTACTTTTGAGATTTTTTTCATATTTTTAAAACTTATGGTTCGAAAGTTAGAGGGGGGGGGACACATTTTTTTTTACTTTTGAAGCGATTATTTCCGAAAAAAATTACATTATCAAAAAAATATTTTTGTAAACCCCTATTCATTTTAAATACCTATCCAACAATATATCACACGTTAGGGTTGAAATGAAAAAAAATCACTCCCCACTTTACGTATAGGGAGGTACCCTAATAAAATATTTTTTCCACTTTTTATTTTACCACTTTGTCGGCGTGATTAATATACATATTAGTACCAAATTTCAGCTTTCTAGTGCTAACGGTCACTGAGATTATCCGCGGACGGACGGATGGGCAGACATGGCGATACTATAAGGGTTCCTAGTTGACTACGGAACCCTAAAAAACGGAACCCTTATGGATTCGTCATGTCTGTCTGTCTGTCTGCCTGTCCGTCCGTATGTCACAGCCATTTTACTCGGAAACTATACGACGTATCTGAATAAAATTTACACATAAGGTGTATGTTGTATGCCTTATATTTTTTGGTATGAATAATAAAAGTTAAAAGGAGGCTCTGCCCCCCGAACCTCCTTTTAACCCTTATCGCGTCTTTAACGTTATAAATGCTCAACTATATGAATAGATATCTTTTTGTGTGTTCTTTCTTTGTAAGTGGGGTCCCGTCCTTCGAGCCCCCGTTCCACGCATTTCACGTGGTTAACTTTATAAATACTCTTTTTTCTTCCGTCTTAAATATTCAACCTAAACATAAAATTTTTGGTATGAAAAAAAAAACGTTTAGTGTCTTTTTTCTTGGTGTGGGGGGCTCCACTTCCCGAGTCCCCCTTTAACCCTGCTTACGTCTTTAACTTTATAAATACTCTTTTTTCTCCTTCTAAATATTCAACATTATAAATTTCGGTATGAATAATAAAAGTTCAGTGTGCCTTCGCTTTGTGCGTGTTGCTTTGCTGAACCCTTATTACGTGGTTTTCTTTATAAATAATCTTTTTTTCTTCCGTCTTAAACATTCAACCTTACCATTTTGGTATGGAAAAGCAATTGTTCAGTGTGTTTTTTTGTTAGTGCGGGGGGCTCCTCCTCCCGAGCCCCTCTTTCATCATTATTACGGTGTTAACTTTATAATTACTCTTTTTTCTCGCGTCTTAAATATTGAACCTTATCATTTTTGGTATGAATAATAATCGTTCAGTGTACTTTTGCTTTGTGCGGGGGCTCCGACTCCCGAGCCCCCCTTTAACCCTTAGTACTTCGTCAACTTTATAAATACTGTTTTTTCTCCCGTCTTAAACATTCAACGTAACAATGTTTTGGATGAAAAAAAGTCGTCCTTATCATTTTTGGTTTGAAAAAAAAATCGTTCAGTGTGTTTTTTCTTAGTGCGGGGGGGCTCCAACTCCCAAACCCATCCTTTAAACCTTATCACGTCGTTAACTTTATAAATACTCTTTTTTCTTCAATCGTAAATATTCAACCTTAGAATTTGTCACTTGAACTCAGTAGGTATATAGGAATACCGTCAACTGCTACAACTTGGCCTACGATGCACAGCTTTTCCTGGTTTGAAAAACATGGTTTTCTTCACCATACAGCTATACAGGGTGGAAATAGATTTTGGGTCAGTGAGGGCAGCTACCAGATCCCGTGTTGCTAGGCGAAAATGGTCTTAGGAGACCTTCCTTCGATTTCAAATTAAAATTGGCGTTTACAGATTTTCGAAAAAACATACAGGGTGCGAGAAAATGGCCATTTTTGACAAACTTTTTATTTGATGCCAATCGATCCCATTCCTGTCCAGGATCAAAAGCTTGTATGGCTAAGACCATTTTCACCTAGCAACACGGGATCTGGTAGCTGCCCTCACTGACCCAAAATCTATTTCCATTCTGTATATATCTTATTCCTGAGATGGCTGGTGAGCAAATTAGGTGGCAAATCTAAATTGTGGTGGCAGAACATATAGTTGCCCTTTATTCAATGTTGTTTCCTTCACTTTTTTTTGGGGAATTTTTGATGATATCGACTCAAAATCACGAACTCTTTCGATTCCCGTAGGATACAAAATGTCTCTGGACAAAAAAATGTCAATCTAAATTAAATTATATAAAAGAAGAAACTGACTGACTGACTGACTGACTGACTGACTGACTGACTGACTGACTGACTGACTGACTGACTGACTGACTGACTGACTGACTGACTGACTGACTGACTGACTGACTGACTGACTGACTGACTGACTGACTGACTGACTGACTGACTGACTGACTGATTGACTGACTGACTAACTGACTTATCAACGCACAGCCCAAGCCGCTGGTTCTAGAGATTCCAAATTTGGCATGTAGGTTCCATATAAGGTCTAAGGGTGCACTAAGAAAGGATTTTTCAAAATTCACCCCCTAAGGGGGTAAAATGGGGGTCCAAAATTTGTATGGCGAATCAAGATTTGTTAGACTATTTTATTCGAAACTTCACAGGAGTATTCCTAACGATAAATGAGGAAACACGTGTTTCAGGTTTTTTGAAAATTCAACAAACTTTTGATGCTGCTGCCACTGACAAGGCCACGCACGGGGGCTTGCAGCACCACATTATCGTGTAGCCCTACCCTTTCCCTGCTTCGAGGAACAAAGGAAATCTAGGAGACTTATCATACTAACCGGATTTTTTTATTATTAAAAAAAATTAAATACAATGCTACTTTTTAGGGTTCCGTAGCCAAATGGCAAAAACCGGCCAAGAGCGTGTCGGGCCACGCTCAGTGTAGGGTTCCGTAGTTTTCCGTCCGTCACAGTAAGTGTCCCCACTTAAGAGTTAAAATAACACCGCCATGTAGGATATGATATAAGCGTTCGACGTACAGCGACACCTATCGGCAAATTAAGTAAACTATTGCGCGCGAGCTTAAAGTATGGAAGATGATTTTTATGGGATAATTTTTTATTGCGTGAACCGATACTCACCGTTTTTACTTTATTTGAAAGCATGTCATTTCATTGTGATTTTGTAGAAATTACAGGTACAATAAACACCTGCTTATACGGTTAAATTACAAACTTAATTCAGAAATTATTTTGTATTTTTTTTTCAAAAACTTAAACCTATCAAGTTCAAAATAATTTTCCTAGAAAGGTTTTATAAATTTCTACTTTTGAGATTTTTTTCATATTTTTAAAACTTATGGTTCGAAAGTTAGAGGGGGGGGGGACACATTTTTTTTTACTTTTGAAGCGATTATTTCCGAAAAAAATTACATTATCAAAAAAATATTTTTGTAAACCCCTATTCATTTTAAATACCTATCCAACAATATATCACACGTTAGGGTTGAAATGAAAAAAAATCACTCCCCACTTTACGTATAGGGAGGTACCCTAATAAAATATTTTTTCCACTTTTTATTTTACCACTTTGTCGGCGTGATTAATATACATATTAGTACCAAATTTCAGCTTTCTAGTGCTAACGGTCACTGAGATTATCCGCGGACGGACGGATGGGCAGACATGGCGATACTATAAGGGTTCCTAGTTGACTACGGAACCCTAAAAAACGGAACCCTTATGGATTCGTCATGTCTGTCTGTCTGTCTGCCTGTCCGTCCGTATGTCACAGCCATTTTACTCGGAAACTATACGACGTATCTGAATAAAATTTACACATAAGGTGTATGTTGTATGCCTTATATTTTTTGGTATGAATAATAAAAGTTAAAAGGAGGCTCTGCCCCCCGAACCTCCTTTTAACCCTTATCGCGTCTTTAACGTTATAAATGCTCAACTATATGAATAGATATCTTTTTGTGTGTTCTTTCTTTGTAAGTGGGGTCCCGTCCTTCGAGCCCCCGTTCCACGCATTTCACGTGGTTAACTTTATAAATACTCTTTTTTCTTCCGTCTTAAATATTCAACCTAAACATAAAATTTTTGGTATGAAAAAAAAAACGTTTAGTGTCTTTTTTCTTGGTGTGGGGGGCTCCACTTCCCGAGTCCCCCTTTAACCCTGCTTACGTCTTTAACTTTATAAATACTCTTTTTTCTCCTTCTAAATATTCAACCTTATAAATTTCGGTATGAATAATAAAAGTTCAGTGTGCCTTCGCTTTGTGCGTGTTGCTTTGCTGAACCCTTATTACGTGGTTTTCTTTATAAATAATCTTTTTTTCTTCCGTCTTAAACATTCAACCTTACCATTTTGGTATGGAAAAGCAATTGTTCAGTGTGTTTTTTTGTTAGTGCGGGGGGCTCCTCCTCCCGAGCCCCTCTTTCATCATTATTACGGTGTTAACTTTATAATTACTCTTTTTTCTCGCGTCTTAAATATTGAACCTTATCATTTTTGGTATGAATAATAATCGTTCAGTGTACTTTTGCTTTGTGCGGGGGCTCCGACTCCCGAGCCCCCCTTTAACCCTTAGTACTTCGTCAACTTTATAAATACTGTTTTTTCTCCCGTCTTAAACATTCAACGTAACAATGTTTTGGATGAAAAAAAGTCGTCCTTATCATTTTTGGTTTGAAAAAAAAATCGTTCAGTGTGTTTTTTCTTAGTGCGGGGGGGCTCCAACTCCCAAACCCATCCTTTAAACCTTATCACGTCGTTAACTTTATAAATACTCTTTTTTCTTCAATCGTAAATATTCAACCTTAGAATTTGTCACTTGAACTCAGTAGGTATATAGGAATACCGTCAACTGCTACAACTTGGCCTACGATGCACAGCTTTTCCTGGTTTGAAAAACATGGTTTTCTTCACCATACAGCTATACAGGGTGGAAATAGATTTTGGGTCAGTGAGGGCAGCTACCAGATCCCGTGTTGCTAGGCGAAAATGGTCTTAGGAGACCTTCCTTCGATTTCAAATTAAAATTGGCGTTTACAGATTTTCGTAAAAACATACAGGGTGCGAGAAAATGGCCATTTTTGACAAACTTTTTATTTGATGCCAATCGATCCCATTCCTGTCCAGGATCAAAAGCTTGTATGGCTAAGACCATTTTCACCTAGCAACACGGGATCTGGTAGCTGCCCTCACTGACCCAAAATCTATTTCCATTCTGTATATATCTTATTCCTGAGATGGCTGGTGAGCAAATTAGGTGGCAAATCTAAATTGTGGTGGCAGAACATATAGTTGCCCTTTATTCAATGTTGTTTCCTTCACTTTTTTTTGGGGAATTTTTGATGATATCGACTCAAAATCACGAACTCTTTCGATTCCCGTAGGATACAAAATGTCTCCCTTTTTTATATATTTTTCATTAGTTTCTTCTCTTATCGTCATAATAAGTAACAGTCATTAAGAAGCTCGTGATTCTGATTCTGAGTCAAAATCACCTAAAAAGTACCCAAATAAAAAAAAGTGGAATATCCAACTTTAAATAAAATATTATATCTACATACCTTTTATTTCCTTCATCTCCTTTAGGAGACGGATTGTTTGAAAAATTAAAAATTATTTAGGATACTTTTTATAAAACGGAGAAAATAAAATTAGGAATTACAAAAAACACTGTTCGCATTATTTTTACTATAGCGCCCTCTATTAGCTATTCGAGATTAACAGGAACACCCTGCGCCATTAAGTTTTTGAGTCGACTAATGTAAATGGCCCCTATTAATAATTACGAAATTTAAACAAAAAAAATACAAAAAGAATGTCATATGTGAGGGATGGAACATGAAACGTCCTGTGTAGATACATAGGCTTTAATTGTTGGGTCAAATTAGGCTACATATTCGAAATACGATTTTTTCGATTTGACATACTATTTTTGCGAACTCACATGTCATTATCTCAGCGAATTCACAAAGCTCTTAAGCGCTATAGATCATCATGGCGCTTAAGTTCTTTCAATCTTAGCGAATTGAAAATGATCTTAAGCGTCACGGATCTTAATGGCGCTTAAGGCCTTTATGCCGTTTCAACCATTTTGTAAATTTTCCAAAAAACGCCACGTCTGAAAAATTTTACGTAACTAAAGAATCCGCTCACATAATCTCACGGGAATCCGTTAAGAAATGCGACCTGTAGAGGAGAACATCCGGACATACGAAAGCATTTCGGCCCAAGCTGAAACGGAGACCTTCGCTAACGCTCGGTCAATAAATAAGTGGAAATCCGTAATAATTTTTAACAGTTTTTTAAAGATATTGCGGTTTAAAAACGTAAAATTTTAGGCATTTTTTTTAGACCTCAAATGTATTTTCGAAACCTCAGTTCGATTACTTATGTTCTAACAAGAAAAAAAATGTATGACAAAAAAATGAATGATAGCTAAACGCATTTTTTCGTACCTAAACTTACAAAAATCTTCCAGAAACTTGTTCCTTCCAAACAGTTTTATGCAACTTTGAGGTCGGTGACGTCACAAACATCACACTTTTTGTATGGGGCGTTTTAACGCGCGGCGCAGACGCCTAACGTATTTTCACATTTTTAACGTTTCAGGGCTATCGTAGATTACTATCTATGTTATTTAAGACATTTGAATCTACAGGAAAATAGAATCGAACGACGTCTTCCAAAAAAAACATGCATGTTCCTAATTGATGATGTGTCAATTTAGTCTATACGCAATAAATACATTGCAGCTCGAAAAAAATAATGACTGTGTTAACAGCTAATTAAATATTTATTGCGATATCGATTTATAATTTCAAATGCTGCGTTTCATTTCTTTTTGCGGTTATATCAAAGATGTACGCAGTAGATATGTATTACTGGAGTTCGTTTAAAATAGCTAATTGTTAGCCGTTTTGTTTGATTTTTTTTGTAGGTTACTTCGCAAAACTTAAAAAGTCTTTTCTAACCTATTTATATCTACAGGTTAAGCAAAAAGTTCTGTGATGAGAAATATGAAAGATGTATAATGATACTTACATTACTTAAGTGAGTACTTAATACTTTTGTTACCATGTCTTCTGCAAAATCAAAAGGTTTGAAAAGGTCTTCTATTTAAACCATTTTCGTTTAGCTGTCTAGATCTATCCATCTAATCTAGGTAGCTGCCCTACAAACTGGTTAAAAATATCCCTTAACTGTATACCCCTATATATACCTTAATTATGACAATAAAGGAGAAAACCATTAACCTAACATTAAACATGACGATAGATATATCCCTTCAGATCATATCCACGCTCCCAAGTGCTTTGATTTAATCACAAAACTTGCACAAAAACATTTCCATTTTACGTGTTTGCATATCCCGTCACCTTAACCATTACATTATGTGTATTCTAGTTATCTTGCGAAGCTGGTCATGCAAAACAAAATTAGTTTTATTCACCCGAACATATTACGTTAATAATTACGTTTGCATCAGTAACGGGGCTGTAACAGGCAGATAAAAGTAACGGCCGCACTCCACGAGGACTTAATGATCGTTTATCGCACCAAACGCGACGCTAACGGCCTGCAGCGCGTTTTATAATACTCTGCTTTAATTTTACTACAATTGACTGTACTAGTGCTATGCTGCCAGAGTTTGTACCTATTACTTTAAAAGTTACAGTTCTATTGAGAAAGCATTGTCACGCAGCGTCAGAGCAGAAAGAAGGAAATAACGTGTCTTGATAATGTCAACGATTCAATTTATCAGGGAAATTGATAGTATTAATGTTGCTAGTTTACCGCTGATGCTGGGTGCGGCCTAGTGAGGGATTTCGTCATGTCGCTGCAATTCGGGACACGGTGACGGCTCGAAATCCAGGTCCGTCAGTTTACTCAGTTTAGTTCCTAAATACCTATTGCCAGCGCAGTGTCACGTATCATTACAGGGGCTTAGGGGGATCAATGTTACTCTGCGTCCGTAGGAAACACCTTACACAACCCTACACGTGATCCCTGGGTGGTGCTAAAAGAGTAACAAACTTGGCAGCTGCACTGTTCCATCTGGACCTCGCAGCACTCACTGGATTTTCTTTATCATCTGCTTTCCCACTACTACTACCCTAGGGAAGAAATGCCTATCTATATCCAGTGATCCAGTGACATGTAGCCATACGATAAAATAAACAGGGGCTTAGGGTTCACTTGGCATCTTAATTCGAAGAGAAAGCACACGTTTTTTTTCGAAATTAACTGGTTACTGACCTTCCAACTGACTTTTTTACAAAAAAAACCGGCCAAGTGCGTGTCAGACCACGCATAATGGAGGGTTCTGTACCTTCAATGGAATAAGAACCAAACTAATACCAAAAGGTCTTATCTGATGCCTATGTAATGGAAGTTTTTTTTTATGAAGGAGAGGCAGACGTTTGCAAACAATCTCACCTGATGGTAAGTGATGATGCAGTCTACGGTGGAGCACGCTTAACTATGAGATACCTATTTACTCGCGCTTTGAAGAGACCCAAATTGTACTCAAGTGGAAACACAGACTCGGGCAGGCCGTTCCACTCCTGCCAGTTCACATAAGGAATGTTGAAGCGAAACGCTTCCTGCGTATATGTGGAATACCTACCATGAAACGATGCCAGAGTGCCGATTGTGTGTTTTTTATAGATAACTTAAAAATGGTTGAACCCATAATGTTCAAAAGAATTTGCGTAGAAAGTATTTGATACGGCGCATCTTTTCAAATCTTTTCATATTTTTTGGACTAACGGTTTACACAACTTAGAGGGACACAATTTTTCTAACTTTCGAAGCGATTATTTCTGAAAATATTCACTTAATCACAAAATGTTAAGAGAAACTTCGATGTTATTTTTAAAGAGCTATCGATTGATGCGCGTGTCGTGTACGAGGCATAAAAAGCTAGGGGCGTTTTTTTAAGGGGGTACTAGACCTTGATGGGCTTAAGCCAGTTTTCTTTCCTAACGCAGTTTTCAAATATTCATTACATACTTGTACCTATCCATACATATAAACAGAAATCGACCTTCATCGCCAACCAATTGTTTTGGAATTTGAATTTGAATAACGAATAATACTGACAGGGATCTCTCTAGGAATTTGATATCAGGTTTAATAGCTAGAGCAGGTCTGCCCGTCGGGTCTGTCTGGCCAATGGGCCATTCTACTTTTCGTTGTACGTATGTTTTTGATACTTTTTCGTAAAATACATATTTTACAATACTTGGCCATTACTTTCTTTGCTGTTTTGTGACTGAGAAAAAGGCTTTAGGTTAGGTTAGGTTAGAACACATACCTCTAATTTGATTCAGGTACAATTTGGAAATACAAATTTGAATATATTTTTTTTACATGAAATTCAATGTCATTCATACTTTTTTTCTGACAATAGAAAAAGTAAAATGAGCCAAATATGCTTGGCGGACAGATCCTTCATCATATGGCGCTATACAGATCTCTCCGCAGACACATCCGTGTCCAATTCCGGCCATACATTGACGAATCCCCTTTTTTTGGCCCTTTTATAAAATGCAAAATGTTTCTCGCAAATATTGTCGAAAAATTTAGTAATTTAAGAGAACAGATATAGTTTTACAGACAAAAGATGCATAATAAAGATGGGATGGTTTATATTATTACGTAATTTGTACGGGGAGAAGTCATTTTTGTCAATTTGCGCGGCGGGTATCGGCAGCATCGGTGAGCGCGTGTGTCGGCTAACTGACTATTTGCCCCGCCGGCGGGGCGCGATCCGTAGGTGTAAAACTTCTCTATTTTGCGCCAGAAGATTTTGGCCCCTGTTACTAGAAATCGCCACTCTTCCTATTTTGCGCCACATTGTGCCAGAAAGTGCATTATAATCACTATCTCTTCTTCTCTGTCGTTTCGCTCTTGACAGAGCGGTCGTGGTCAGGTCAGGTGGAGGCGGACATAGCTCTGCGCACGATCTCCCGCCATCTCTCTTTGTTGGCAGACAGTGGATTGCCGCGTGGTCTGGTTCCTTCTAATTTTCCCTGTATAACCAGTCGCTCTAGGGAGTCGTTATCCCGCCTTGAGATGTGTCCAAAGTACTGCAGTATGCGCGACTGTACTATGGCCGATAGACGCTGGGTGATGCCGAGCTCCTGGAGTATGGTGGTATATGGTACACATTGGTGCGAAATTCCGTCCATGATATCCTGAGCATCTTCCTCCAGCACCACATTTCCAGTCATCATAATCACTATATTTTGTTATTGTTATATTATGTTAATTAGAACCCTCATTATTTCTTTTAATAGAAATAGGATTAACAAAAGTAAGTCCTAGTAAGTCGTCCGTCTTTCAAAATACTTCAAACTAATGAAGATGAGAAACGATAATTTCTGTTCAAATATCGAACCATTAAATTGTAAGCTCTATTTATATGAAAATAGAATTGTTTTTCACTAAGCGATCCTTAAACAAGAACGTGTGACTTTTATAAACATGCACTGGAGCTGACATTAGAATGCGCATAGAAAGACTTTTCTTAAAGTAAATTTTATTGTTTTCCATTACAATGTGCACTTTTTCACAATCTCCGCATTACTTAATTAAACATGCACATACATTTAAACGAAGGAATTCTATTTTATTTTCTTAGAAGCTACTTAGTACAAATTGTGTGAGCGTTACTAAATGTCTATTCTAATATAGCGTATATCGGGGTATATTGTGTAGTTTTAAGAAGTACATAATAATTCAATATGTTTCAGTTCAATTGGGTAATTTTCACTTGAACTGAAACATATTTTTAAAGACAAAAAAACACTGAAACAAGGACATCCGTTTTTTGACAAATGTGGACACTGATTATAAAAAAACTTACATAAAAAATACATTTCTTCTCTGGTTCTTAGTAGTAGTAAAACACTTTATTGCACAAAAAAAGTAAATGACCAACAAAAATATAGTGAGTGTGTAGAAAGGCGAACTTATCTCTTTAAGGAATCTCTGGGATTTGTTTCAGGATTGAAACTAATTAAACAATTTCGGGACCGTTTCAGGCTTTGATAATTAAACCAACCGGATGCGAGACGCGCACTGATTTCTATCAGAAAAAGTCTGCCAATTTCGGCGCGGGGGACGAGGAAACGCACACAAATACTGTTAACACTAATGCATTTTCCATTGACGTCGCTACACGTACACACGCACACGATAAAATTATCAAACACTCGCATAAAATATACTCACACAAGTACAAACTCAGACAGACAACCTGTCCGTGAACGAGATAATGTCATCTTTAAGTAAACTTACACAGTGCGAGGAACGCGTCGATAATAATATACTTAAGTATCGATATTTGTGACGTTTTCATGTCAATGGTACATAATTGGCGGTTGTTAATAGAGTTAATTTCTAAATGTTTTTTTTATGGTAACGCCTTATTGACAACCGATACTGATGTACCTTTGACTATTACAATGAAACAATGAACTGCAAAGAACTCTGGAATATCACGGGATTCGAACCCACGTGTTTAGATTACTATTCCAATGTGCTTCCAATTACACTAGACGTTCCTCTATCCACCACAATGAATTTTTCACTGTAATGAACAATGATGAATCAGTCACTAGCGACATCGTGATGTTCCAGAGTCCTTCGCAGTTGATATTTTGATTGTAATGGGCATCTGTTTCCAATTTGTGTTTCTATTTCTATTATCTCTTCTTCATTTTCTATTATAAATAAAAAGTATAACATACTGCTAATGTTAATATCGACATTTATTTTTGTGCTGTCCCATCACTAAAACTTACCCGTTAGGTACAGTGATACCAGAGTCAGAAATTAAAAGTGCCAATTTAAGGGGATAAGTGTATATAACGTACCTTATAATAAATAAAGTATAATCCATACAAAATTAAAATGCTACATAAAATGTATGGTGAAAATAAAGGAACGAATTAATTTCTAAACAGGAATATCGTTATTTCAAGCATCTACAAGTATATTTCACTTAAGGGGCGCCACACATTAGAGCGGAATTCAGTGCGGAATTCATCACACTAGCTGAAATTTGTCTATTAAAACGGAAATTTGTTTATGGTAGCTGTATTTTTGAGACCATAGACAAATTTCGATAATTTAAAAGTCGATTAAAATATGTTCAGAAATAGCTACTACCTGAAATTTGTCTATGAAAACGGAAATTTGTTTAGGGTAGCTTTAGTTTTATAGTATTTTTGAGACCATAGACAAATTTCAGCTTTTGTGCCGTACTACAAGCACACATACGCTGAGTTTCCTACGCAGGTTGTTCTCAGTTGGGGCTCCACCAGTAGTAGTTTGCCCTTCCCATAATACGGTTTTAAAAAGATTTGAATTCAATACAGTTGTTAAACCAGTGTTTATGTTTTATTTTATTACCGTGCGTCCGCGCGTAATATGCTTTAGGCTAAGTTATCCTGATAGTATCAGTTTTTTGAGTTCCAAACCACCTTACTGCCCTGCCCTCGGCGGTCCTCGACGACATACTTATATAATTTAAAAAGCTATGCGTGTGAATGAGTTTTACCTTTGAAGTACTGACGTTAACCTTTTCATTTTTGTTGATGATTAAATAATAATATGTAATTTGAATAATTTAAAAGTCGATTAAAATATGTTTAGAAACAATTTTAATAACAACACACACACACAGACACACTGCTTTTTTAACAGAGCAATGCTTTACAATTATGGCTGTATGCCGAATGGGTCTCTGCCTAACCCACGGAGTATCTTTTAAGTATATTGCACCTGTCATAACAATGACAATGAATGATATAATGGCGGACGCATTTCTGCCGCATTGGAGTCGATTACTCTTGTTTGCAATATTTCACTTACCTCCCTCGATGTAATCGTGTTCATAATTGCATACCCAATTTATGAATAAATTCATTGATAAATTGGGTATGCAACTATGAACCCGATGGTACAATATACTATGAAGAGTCAAGTTTAAAAATTACCCTAAAGCAGATGAGTACCATTAAGTGGCAACACTTTTTGATTGACAATATTTTTTAGTTTTTTTGCTAATTTCGTGCACTATTTGATGATATTTAGACGTTATTATACTTACAGATGAAAGGAAACGTTATCCTTCTGTAAACTAGATAATTCAGATCTTTTCTTACATGAAAACACGCAGCAATTCGGCATTTTTACCTCAGATCGTTCCGCGCTGACTGACATTCATTGAATGGCGTTTGACGCGCGACAACTACTTTTATATAACCGCTACGATCAGTGGTCTTGTACTTTTGGCAGAGGGGGACGCCTGACAATTACCACTCCATTGGTTTATTTCTCTGAGGTTTCAGGTGACATACGTAAGGTAAAAGACGTTAAGGGTCTCGTAACCGATATCAGACAATAAAGGGCGAAACCTCAAAATAACCTGTACATACGCCAATATATGTTAACCTCTGATATTCGATTTTGATTTATAATACCGTGTTGGACTAGTGAGGACGTTGATTCGTGTAATCTTGTCGCTTGATTTTTTACATTATTTTTGATGGCCTCTAATATGATTTATATTATCTGATTAGAGCAGAAATTTTAGATTATTTCTACATTTTTAATTTTTTTAACACATTCCCATAAATATAACCTAAACTTTGGCAATTTTGCCTAAAATTGCCAAAGTTTAGGTTATATGATCAAGCTACATATTCTTGCTTACAAAATATATGAAAATAAACTATAAGTAATTAATTAATTTATACATTTTACCTACATACTAGTTTAACATAATTTTAATCAATAAAAATCTTACTTTCTTCACCTTTCAAAGCAGAAATCGCGAAACAGATGTTATATTAAGGTGAATTATTTATAAATGAAACATAAAATCCAAAAAGTGTTCCACTTGTCCAGACAGTACTCTAAACACTTATGCAGTTTTAAAGGAAACGATCGTTAACAAGATGTATATATAAACTAATAGAGATAACAAGACTTTGTAAGTCACTGCAAAATGGTATCAAAAAGTAGAACGAAATAAAAAAAAACGTTACCGGGCTCTAAAATGTGTTTTCTACTGCTTGTACATTTGTTTGTGCTTTGAAGAATTGTTAAACTTGATATCAACGTTTTCTACCACCACCGCTTGCCGTCGGCATCCTCTCACGTTGGAACTTAAATAATTGGACGCGCACCGTGCGGTTTAAGAGGAATTTCCTTCCGTGAACGCTTCGGCTCTGGAACAAAATCCATGCCGAGTTTTTTCTAAAGGACTAAAGTAAGGGGTTCTTCAAAAATTTGTGTATAGGATTCTAAAGGGCAACGCGCATGTGACGCCTCTGGAATTGAATTATTAACGCCTCTTTCTCCATTTTGAGACTTGTGTTTGTTCATAAGGGACAAATTTTAGTAAATGTATATGAATAAGGGTGTTACAACAAAAGCGTTGTCGGTTAGAGCTTTACGTTGTGAATTTATCACGCAGGAATCCTCTTAACCAGAAAAGTAGTAGCAGTCAACAGAATTCATGTTTCACCGTACTGTGCACTTCCTGAAATTCAAATGCTTTTTTACGGTCCCGTTTTTAGGGTTCCGTAGTCAACTAGGAACCCTTATAGTTTCGCTTTGTCTGCCCGTCCGTCCGTCCGTCCGTCCGTCCGCGGATAATCTCAGTGACCGTTAGCACTAGAAAGCTGAAATTTGGTACTAATATGTATATCAATCACGCCGACAAAGTGGTAAAATAAAAAGTGGAATTTTTTTTTTTATTAGGGTACCTCCCCTATACGTAAAGTGGGGAGTGATTTTTTTTTTCATTTCAAGCCTAACGTGTGATATATTGTTGGATAGGTATTTAAAAATGAATAGGGGTTTCCTAAAATCATTTTTCGATAATGTAAATATTTTCGGAAATATTCGCTCCAGAAGTAAAAAAATATGCGTCCCCCCCCCTCTAACTTTTGAACCGTAAGTTTTAAAAATATGAAAAAAATCTCAAAAGTAGAACTTTATAAAAACTTTCTAGGAAAATTATTTTGAACTTGATAGGATGAATAGTTTTTGAAAAAAAATTACAAAATAATTTCTGAACTAAGTTTGTAATTTAACCGCATAAGCAGGTGTTTATTGTACCTGTAATTTCTACAAAATTACAATGAAATGACGTGCTTTCAAATAAAGTAAAAACGGTGAAAATCGGTTCACGCAATAAAGAATTATTCCATAAAAATCATCTTCCATACTTTAAGCTCGCGCGCAATAGTTTACTTAATTTGCCGATAGATGTCGCTGTACGTGGAACTCTCATATCATATCCTACATGGCGGTGTTATTAACTCTTAAGTGGGGACACTTACTGTGACGGACGGAAAACTACGGAACCCTACACTGAGCGTGGCCCGACACGCTCTTGGCCGGTTTTTTAATGTTACCTTAAGTTTTGGCCAGGGTTGCACCTTTTATGATTGTTGTGGGTTGTGGGTGAAATCAATTACGTTTTTTTATAGCATACATTCATTCGAGTATATAAGTATGTTCCTTACAAGTCTTACGACCGACGTTCTACACTTTGATTGGACAAATGCCTCAATTAAGTGTTGTCTCTTTGTCAATTTTAACTGTGAAAAATTGACAAAGACTATTGGCAAACATTTAATACGTAGTCGTCGGCGTCGGGAGTAAACATTAATTTAAAATGATTACCATTTCAGTAGGTACGCTATAAACACTAGGTGCGGGTAAAGGCTTCCCTTAAGAGGGATGTAAAATAGATATACACAATTACATAACATACATAATACATACAAATAGCAATGATATACAAGACAATGTCTTTAAGGATATCTAATGTTCTGGTTTAAGGCATATGAAGCAAGAAAAATCTGAAATCACTGAAATGCTATCGAATGCGGGAGTTTAAAATTCATATAAGATAATAAACGTTCGTTATTCAAATATATTATTATCTTCCATATTTAGGTAAGTCTGCTAAGTATATTGTGAAATTACGAGTACATAATTTTTCAGTATGTAAAAAGTCGAAAAAGTAATTACAGTAAGTGATTTTGCCAACCCTGGGACTTGAGCTCCAAACCCGGGAGGCCGCATTCTGTTATGAAATGTATAGGTTTTCCGCACACGAGGTTTTTAGCTTAATGAAACTGTGATAAATATTTTCACTTCTGTTTCTTTCTGCCGGTTCAGAGGTCATTAAAGTTGCCAAACGATTCTGGTTTATTGCCCCGCCCCGCCCCTGTTATTAGACGAGGCTAATAGATACGGCCTCCTAGCCCAGTCGGTAGTGTAGTGACACTGCCTACAAAGCAGGAGGTTCCGGGTTCGAATCCTGGTAAGGGCATTTATTTTTGTGTTTAACACAGATATTTGTACTTGAGTTATGAATGTTTTCTACTTATTTAAGTATTTATCTATATCTATCTATTATATATATCATCGTCTAGTACCCACAATACAAGCCTTATTGGGCTTACTGTGGGACTAGGTTGGTTTGTGTAAGATTGTCCTATTATATATTTTATTTTATTTTTATTATTTTATAACTGCGCAGCCAGCTAAAGCTATTGCTTTATAGCTGAAAGCTATTTGACAGCCATACAATGATTATGTAGTATATCAATGTAGGCCAACCAAATTATAATTTTTCGAAGTATTAATTACAGCAAGCTGGAGATCGTTGTTTTCCAAAAACTTTTAATTTTACATAACATTTATCACCTCCTGTGACTGCGCAAACTCGGATTACACGTATTCAGGACCAAATTAAGGTATTAAAACAATTTTCAGCTCGCTGGAAATGAATATTTCCAAAATGATTTTTGTATATCTGGATTGGCCTAATATACCTGATCGATTTAATGCGACGTTCGTTTTTAAATTTTTTTTATGTTTTTATGATGATAGCATTCAAAAATATTATCAGAGACTAAACATTTATATAGACAGCCACAGTCTAAAAACTTTTTGAGTCTCCAAGTCTGAAGCGCCATCTGAACGAGACCAACCCAAAGTTTCCGTAGCAATAACATAATAATAGTAACGCTATTAATGACTAGATGGCGCTAAGAGGCAGAGAGTACTCTGCCCTATATTATAAGACAGGTAAAGCCCTAAATTTTGATAGAACTCTGCAGCTCCTCATTTCTAGATAAGGTTATTACTTAAATAAAGTTTCATTGGTGTACATAGTTTGCCTACAAAATATGCTATTTTTCCTGCACTAATATATACATATTACTATACAGTCTCTGACATTATCAATGTTTTTGGCGCATTAACTACTGGGTCGATAACACAGGTCGATAATAATAAATAATATATCTCTCTCAATCAATCGATCTTTTTTTTACAACTAACTTTCTTAAAGTAGGTAAATAAAGAAAAAAAAAGGAAAATCGTAGTTTTTGAGATAGATTGAAGATGACTTGAGCCTATAAGAAATATGACTTCGCCATTTGAAAGTGTGACTGTATTATTTATGAAATCATTGTAGATACCCAATGGTTCGAACCGTAATGCTTGTGAGCCGTTTTTATTAAGACGAGGATTAAAAACTTAATTTTATATTGATTAATAAAATACTCTTGTAAAACGTAATAAAAACTATATGTATGCATGTAAAATAAGATTTAATTAATTAAACATCCTTGAAAAACCGTCGTAAAAAGGTCACATTTAGAAACTGTATACAGAAAATTTAAGTCATTTTAAAGCTTATTTCGTATAGTAACCGAAAAGCAACGACCTTTCATAACCAACATTTTAATTAGTGCTTTAGTGATTGTGCACAACTCACGCGAGGTTTTTTCGGCTACTTTTTGCCCCCCCCCCCCCCCCCCCCCTTGGTGATATTTGGTGAGGTTCTAAGATTCTCCCTCCTTCCCCCACATAACCTCAGGTGTATTTTTTTTTCACTTTATCTAATTTATAAATAAACTAGCGACCCGCCCCGGTTTTGCACGGGATAAAAAAATGGTTATTGTTGGGTATCCCTAAGAGATAGACATATACTATCGCGGACTTTTTTGTAGACCTTTTAAAGGTGTAGGTACATTATTTTGAGGTACTGTAGTACATTATTTTGATCTATCTCGTAGGGTTCAGCCAGCGTTTGCAATGTAAGCGCAAAAATGTGTTTATTTAGGACATCACATTAGAAACCTCTAAAATTATCAGTGTTCCTCTACTATATTATGCATGTATTATACATATAAACCTTCCTCTTGAATAACTCTATCTATTAAAAAAACCGCATCAAAATCCGTTGCGTAGTTTTAAAGATCTAAGCATACATAGGGATAGACAGCGGAAAGCGACTTTGTTTTATACTATGTAGTGATTTTATTGTATTATTGAGTAAATTTTCATAAAATAGTCGCGTTATTTTGATGACAATATGGGAAGTGAAAATTTATGTTTATCTACATCAGTTATTTTTTCTCGGTTTCGTTCAAAGTAGAAAAATACACGTGAGGTCTCCTTGTGTCCCCCCCATCACCAACGTGATCTGTCTTTTATTTGTGCCCCCCCCCCACTACCCTTTCGAACCCCACTACCCTTATGGTAGTGACAGGAACAAAAATGATGATAAAAAATGTAAAGTAATGAAACACTTGTTTTTTTTTATCTTCGTTAATTAAGGAGTAGTGTACTTTGTGTTTTTATATATTCCATAAAGTAGGTACCGAACGAAAATATGAAATAAATAAATAAAACTAAAAATCGACTGACGGTGTGTTTGGTACACAGAGAACGTTTGGTATGACGGTAGTGAGGAATAGAAAATGATAACATCCGAATCTGATCTCTCATAGTTTTGTGACTTGGTCTATACTTACTGACTGCACACATGCAGCAAGTCTGAACTGGCTTTCTAATAATTTAAATGTGCTCACTCTTATTTATACAGGCTGATCTCCGGGGCATGTAGCAAGAAAACAAGGCATGATAGGAATCTGAAGATATACCTAATGGTGTAGGTCATTATTTTTTATCACTAATATTGGTTATTCTTTTATCATTATTTTTCAGATGAAAAGCAGAAAAGAGCATTTTTGTATACAATTTGGTAACTCTACTCAATATGACGTCTTGTCGCTTCCAATATAGCGATTCAGTGATTTCACTTATTTTAAGATTAATTTTATTTAAATAAGAAAAATTACATTTGTTATGTTTTGATCAAATACTACCATATGATAATTGTATTCAGTTATAGAGTGAAAAAACCTGGTGTCTGGTTTCATGACCCAGAAATCATCATGTATATGATCATGAGATCAAGATCAATCTGTATCTTCAAGCTTTTGGATCATATAAAAATAAAAATTTTTTGGCGTTAAATTTTGCACATTTTTTAAAGTATTTAAGAAGTGCTAATTTTGAAGCAGTATATTTATTTTATTAATCCGTAGATACAATACTAATAAATAAATATACAATCATAATAAAATATGTGAGCATATATAAGTTTTCGCGTTTTTATTTCAACATACTTTGTAACTGTTTGAACAACATAATTTGACAATCTTCAATCGACATCTGCTACAACGCCACAATTGTATTTCCATTTTCACAACCCGTTTTATGCTTTTCAGAATTTCATCTTACCAAAAAGCTACATTAATTAACTGTATTTTAGCTAGGATAGTCAGGAAGACTCTCTAATCTAACCTCTGACAACGATTTTTCTATGGGAGACAATTTTCTATAAAAAAAGGCAAATACATTTAATTAAAAATTACTGTAACTACCTTAAAATGAAGCCAGATAAAAAATTTTACTATTGAAGAAAGACAATTTGTTAAGGTATAAAATAGCTCATCAAATCAAACTATAAGAAAAAACATGTTTTTGAGAAACACCTGAAAAATTCTGTCAGAAGACGCTGTACAAAAAACTATGTGTATGATGGAATACAAAAGGCGAAAACTTCCAAACGCTGTTTCATTTAAATATGATTGTATTTAAGTTTTGTATGATTATATCTACAGATTATTTAAATATAAACACTGCTTCTAAATCGGCACAAAATAAAAAGATAAATCAGAAAAGGCACGGCTACTTTTTTCCCGGACCACTCCTTAATTTCCTGAAGGTCCCTGTAGCTCCTGCGACTTATGACCTTAATTATAGACTTTCTGCGCGCGTATTTGTTCGCTGGAGCTATGAATTCCTCTTGATTGGTGTTAATGTACTAAGGTAGAACAATTATTTTGTTAATAAGGGTTCACAAATCTAAACACCAACCAACTAAACCAGACCAGAAAACAATGCGGGAAAATCACTATTGAGTAATGATACTAATGACGAAATTATTCTCATAATTAATACAAACCAGTGACTATTTGTAACGAAATATCAGTTACACATAACGATCTGGTCTTGAAATTAGATTTGTAATTTCAAAATCCACAGTAATACAAATTGGAATACCAGGTGCTAAGCAAAATGTGCAAGATAACATCAGATACACAACTCGACCCATCTCCGACTATCCAAAGGCCTTAATTTCAACAAAATTGTATTTTATAACTAGTGAAAATCAGATGTTATTACCCCTTTGTCCTTTCGGCTCGCGTTTGACACGTTTTGCATTTTTGCTTTGTCGTGTCGAGTAGCAATTTAGTCTTTTAATACCAGTGAAACGCTTTTCTGTAGCGAATTTTTAAAATTAACGATTGATGCTGTTGTGAAATAGGACGTTACCGACGTACAGTAATGTTTTAGAATGACTCATGTAAAATGAATGACCCGTAATGAAAATATTTTTAATTATTTCCTTACAAATTACTATTCGAAATATCCGTATTGCAAGCCCTACCCATGCCCGTGTGCAAAGAGGATGTTTGAGATATTTATCGCAAAAAAATCTTTATAACAATTTGGGTTAGTAACAAATTACACTTCAATGTTTTACTAATATAAAACTACTTTATACGCTGCACTCCCTTAGGCGAATTATGCACTGAAGACTGAGTTGGCCACGTCAGGCAGCTCTTAATGGGTGGAAGTTAGAGCGACAACAAGCAATTTTTTTTTATTGGAAAATATGAATCTCAAAATATGTAAAAACCGCCGAAGTTTTCTCAGTCACCTATAGAGGACAGGGTCTATATTTTAACAATAGAACAAAAAACATTGCGTATTAATGCGGAAATAAAAACAGCAGAGCGAAAAACTATGAATTACATTATACGTCGTTTAGCACTAGGAGAAACTTTTGGCAGTAATATAAACTAATAATTAATACAATATCTCATGATATTGCATCAAACCCAGAACTGTAAGATTTGTTTTCTGGAAGTGGTTTGCATTCTTTGACCTCCACCACTTGACAGCTGCCAGATGTCCCGATCTAGAAATAAGCATAGTATAGCAAACTAACTAGAGGGGTTTTGTTGCTCTCATTATCTGACGTGGCCTGAGTTCCTCGTCTACTATGTTTATTTTACAGAAAAGAACATTTAAGAACATTGTGTTCTAATTGAAAATGCCTAGTAAAATCCCAGCTACGCGTGTGAAACGGCCCAGTAATCTTCACTTATTTCACCGAGCAAGGCCGTAGTTTAATAATCGCATTTCGACCCAAATGTAAACAAAACCATTACAGAGGCGGGAATAAATCCGAACTAAACTATTGCTTAATTCCCCGGCCGGGTTTTGGTTTCAACGAAAGGTGAAAGGATTAACATTCCACAATGGTGAGGTTTATACCCCTTGTTATACCGGAATATTTACTTAAACTATACATATAACATTTCGGTCATAGGGAATGTCAAAAAGCCATCGAAATGCCGAGACGTCCCACTAGCCAGAAGTAAGAACTTCCTTCGCTTACGCTTCGCTCGTTCGATAACAGATAATTTTTTGTGTTCATTATCTTGGAGTATCCATCCATAGTAAAACTGATTGGTTAAGTCCTGAAACTATTTCAAGTGCCATATTGGTGATTTACTTAAGATGAATACTTGTCATTACATTACATTACATGTCTGTTTGTATACTCTCTATTATGTTACTAGTATACAAGCTCTGTAACGATAGTGGTAGCCGTACAAGCCCAATTTCAAAGAAACACCGCAAATCGATCTACAGTTTAGCCGTTTGGCACACGCATACTAGAGGTCAAAACACATTTTTTGACCCGCAGTGCTTAAAAAAAATTCCCTTAGGAGGGGAGTGCCGAGACATTTTTTTATTTGTATGGAAAAAAAAACAATTTTTTGTAACCTATCGTGTGTGGTATCTTATGAAAGGGCATTTTGAGACGATTCTAAAAATATACCACATCCTTACATTTCAGCCATTTTTTTTTTAATTAACACAAAAATAATTTTCGAATCATACCAAGTTTGGGCTCCTCCAGATACGATATGGCTGATTTTTTTTGTACAATATACCACAAATGATACGTGATATCCTCATATCTAACCTCAAGAAACCAATTTTGAAAATAATTTCATTAGGTATTTTTTTTTCAATTTTTCAATATTACAAAATGGCACAGTTCTACTTCAATACCTATTTTACGAGACGTATAGAACTGTACTACAGATACGGTACATATTATATTATTGGATACGTAGTATGCATATATCCAACGGGAAATACCTCTTTAACCATTTAACTGCGTCTTTTCATAAGTTGGTATAGTTTTAGTAAACAAACTATACCAGCTGATGAAAAGCCGTGTGTTTTTAAAATCATAAATTCGGTTAGAAGAATATTGTTTAGGTTTCACATATGTAAGTGTCCCTGTAATTTAGGTCTACCTATGACTCGCGATTTATATAAATTCAGCATAAATTCATACTCAATGAATACTGAAATTCGTTTCCGTGGGAACTGAGTATAAATCAAATAATTTGGGGTAGTACGCAAATTTCGAGAGGAAAATCCTGCTATTTAACTTTTAGACAATGTTAAGTTATTCATTTCCAATCGTACTTTTTGAGGTGCACTGGGGTAACGAAAATCAATAAATATGTATTAAAACTTCCCCAATAGTTAAGCTATTCCCGTAGCCTATGTCTGCTTCTAAACTTAAGGATTATTATATATCCCGAGTCGCGGTCACGTCACACTACGCACTGAGCTAGCCAGCTTGCAGTTGTAAAGCGATATCAATTTTCTAGTATGACTTACCATAAGTTACCTAAATGGGTTACTAGCACCGATTTATTAACTTTTTCACATTTTTATCTTTTAATCCCCTAGATTTTTACAAAGGAAGACTGTGATAAAATATCATTCAGTTTGGTAAAATTGGTTTTGTTATTTAAATTTCAATAGTGAAAATTCAAATGGCACGCGTTCAGACGTAAAATTGTCAGTTTTACTCCTGAATAGCTTATTTCACTTTTACATACATACATATTGAAATTGAGCTTTATTTTTCAAACAGTATAATTCCTTTCGCATTATTTTAACGACATAAATATGCTGTTCTAAACAGATTTAATAAGTTAAAAATGTAAAGCTTTTACCAGAACTCACGGAAAAAAGATTATTGGCAACTAAAAATATGTGCCTATGCATTTAATATGCAAGTTTTTAAACAACAATTTGCAATTAGTTTTCAGCATATCCATTTACTCTTTCCGTGTACTTTTTGTAAATGCTATACCTATATTTTCACGAGAATTTTATTTGATGCTTATATATGCTTTACCTTCTGCATGTTTTAAAGATGTCCGAATGTTATTTAAGTGTTTTTACAAACAAAACATAAAAAAAACAGTTATAAACGTGAAAATATTATAAAAATTAACTGTATATCACTAATTAACTATATTCTCCTATTTCTTACCATATTTCTATGAAAAATGAATTGCCAAGCAGTCGGAATTCATGGACGCTTTAGCATTCAATTTATAGTTAAATTGCTTTCCCTTAGCAATTTTTTATTCATTTAGAGGAGAGGTAGGCTTTATATTATCTCCCTAATTTATTTTATGAGTTTACGTGTCTATAATTTGTCTCAAAAAATCACCCGTGTCTTGCGTATACTGTGGAGAGTAATAATTATATTCCAGGCGTCAGTAAGACTTACTTATTGATTGTTCTTAATTGCTATACGTACTTGTATTGTCATACTGTAATATAAAATTGTATATTAAATTTTAAGTTAATTTTAAGCGAAAATCTTCTCTAATTATTAAATTAAAGGTTTTGCGACAACTATGTTTGTCATCAGGGACGTTATAAAAGATTACATCCGTGCGCGCAAAATTTATAGCAATAATAAAATATTTTATGATAAATAAATAAATAAATATTATGGAACAATCTTCCTAATCAACCTAGTCCCACAGTAAGCTCAATAAGGCTTGTGTTGTGGGTACTAGGCGAAGATATATATAATAGATAGATAAATACTGAAATACATAGAAAAAATCCATAACTCACGAAGGAATATCTGTGATAAACACACAAATAAATGCCCTGACCAGGATTCGAACCCGGGACCTCCTGCTTCATAGGCAGAGTCATTACCAACTAGGCTAGGAGGCCGTGATACATACGACGACTATCATACTTCTGCCATAGTTTTTAAATGTTCATAATAAGTATTAGTTTTATGTAAAAACTTAAATTATACTTACTTCCAGTAGGTATTGTCTTTTTTCTTTGCCTCGTGGCGTATGGCTGGGACCGTGACATCCATGACATTGAAATAAAATGATTACACGGTCGACGACATTTGAAATAATATTATCTTAAAAATAATAACACTTTCATAACAAAAGTGATTGTACTTTTGGGATTGTTACAGCCCTAAGGGTGAGTTTATCGGGTGAAGGCTCGGCTTAACGTTTCAGTAAAAGTATTAAGAAGCTCAAAGTCTGTCCGAATAAATTAAATGCCTTTGTTAAAGTCCGTCATTTATTCAAGAAACCTAATAATGTTAATAGGTAACTAGACTTATTAAATCAACTGTGTAACGTATGCAGTCAACGTAATATTTTAATTTGAAAAGATACTTAAGTAATCCTGATTTTTAAAAGTAACATTTTTATATATTTCCTAAGTTAAGATATTACATGACATACATTAATTTTGACAAACAGATGCCAGGTGTTTCTTGTAACACGAGCAAAAAGTTAAAACGTACATTCTACTTAATACTTTTGTTCAACAACTTAAAAAAATATACCTTTTTATTAGATTGTGTCGTTTTTCACAAAAACTAAATAATATTTACAATGTACGTTAAAATCACTAACTGACATTGCCTAGTCAGTCTTGTCACCGTATAGTCACCGTAACCATAATCAATTTCGCAATAGGTACATTGCGTGTTCGAATAAACTCTAAAGTACACTCAAAATCAAACTACAAGTTACTATTAAAAGTCCTGAACAAACGTTGTCTACTCTGAGGAGTAGAAATCTATGTTTTAATTTTTTGCCGTGTTACAGGCAACACGCGGTATATTATCGATTTCAACTAAAACAATGCGCGCATCTCCAAGTGACAGCATTGTGATGTATACTCCTCTTAAGCCCGCCACCTAACGATTTATGTGCCTCTCTGTATACAAGGGGAACCACACCACTTTACAATTCAAAAACAGGAACAATATGCACGCCCCGAGAGAAAAAGACGCAGATAAAGTGTACGAATGGGGCTGTTAAGGTAAAATTTACACGCTGAGTATCTGAGAGTGATTTTTAACGTGTCGCACTTATTTACGTGTGCACATGGGCGTTTTCGCAAATCGTTGTAAGTTCAAGTGTTGTTTGGAATGCGAGAAATTTTAGGTAAGGATACTTCTTGAGTGGTATTGATTGTACTAAGTAGAACGCAAAAAGTGACGCAATATACTCGCATAATAATCTACTGTCAGTACCTAAGATTGTTGTATTGTATGAACGTACGGAAACTGAAACGGAATTGTGGGTGATCTATCTAATTGGCAGCAGTTTACCTTTGCCCTGATATATTAAGGTACAGTCAGCAGCAAAAGTATCCACGTAGTCGACGTGTTCAAAATGATGTTGGCACGACTCTATGTAAGAGAATAATATAGTGTGGAGACTATTTGAACATTACACCTTCACCGCTTACTTACTTCTACTGATGACACATCTATTTGTGTCGGTCCAGGGAAAAAGGTCCTGCTACTTCAATATAGAGATATTAGTACTTTCTGAAACTACACAATATACGCTATCTATTAGTAAAAAAAAGTGCCCATGTAAATCGATAGGTGAGCCCTCTCACTAAACTAGACGGAGAGTGAGTCACGTCAGATATGACAATAATGAGAACCATGAAACCCCCCTAGTCAGTTTTGTATACTATGCTTATTTTGAGATCTAAAAATCTGGCTGCTGTAAAGTGGTGGAGTGTAAAAACCAATCCTAGGGAGGATTGGTTTTCTTGCAGTGGTTTGCATTTTTTCTGGGTTTGATGCAATATTACGAGAAATTATATAAATAATTATATTATATCATTGAAATTATTTGAAATTATATAAGTAGTGCCAAACGACGTATAAAGTAATTCATAGTTTGTCGCCTACTATTTTTGTTTCCGTAATAATACGCAATGTTTTTTGTTCTTATGTTAAAATATAGGCCCTGCTCTTTATAACGGAGACAACTTTGGTTGTTTTTACCTATTTTGGTACTAATTTTCCATTAAAAAAATGTTGCTAGTCTGTCACTCAGACCTCCACCCATTAAAAGCTGCCAGATTCCCGGATCTAGCAATAAGGATAGTGTATAGCAATCTAGCCAGACGGGTTTTGTTGCTCTCATTATTGTGTCATATCTGACGTAGCCAACTTTTAGTCTACACCGTCATATTTGATTCCTTGCACTGCACTTCCTTGTGATTAATAAATAAATGATGACTAATTCTGACGTAAATATAAATTTTCTAGAAGTCAACCATGCATTGGGTAGCAGGACCAATATTCGTCCTATTTTATATACGGACTACAGACTGTCAGCTTTTGTACCTATACGTATAGTGATAAATCACTTTTACCCAACGACTAAAAGCAGTGCTTTAGTTTTAAATCAAGAAATCACAACAACAGTTTTACGGAAATAATGCACTTTTATTTAACTAACCCTTTGGCGCCTTATTTACAAAACGTGAAGAAATAATATGCATGTTTTGTAAATTTATTTATTAATTTTTATGGAAAATATCACCAAAAACAATCATCAGTAATAATCAGTGATCGGCAAACACGGTGCCACAACGCGGGACTCCGAAGAGATTAAAAAAAAAATATATACATATGAATGGTCTATTAAATTGTGTTTGAATCTTTTCTTCGGACAGGGTTGCGGGATTATATTTTAATAATCATGTCCTTTTTAATAATCGTATTTACCGATCACTGGTAATAAGATACATATTATATTATGATTTACACTTAAAATTATGGTCATAACTCAGTCCAGTATGAAGTCACCAAAAAAAAGTTTACCCGATACTTGTATGTTGAAACAATTGAAAGTTCTAACATTTAACTGTACTCATAACTATAATTTAGTTCTATAATGGAATTCCTATATTGCAGAATTGCAATCCCAAGTTATGCAACCCAATTGCCCTCACTTTACTAAGACTTTAAGTATGATAAATGCCATTTTCAGCGGAACTTCAGTGAGTCAGCACTGTGGCTGCAGCTAACATAACAAAACTGGTTACTTAAAGAAGTTTAATTAAATAACTTTAACCTAGGCATTGACGTGCAAGTGGTACGAAAACACAAAACAAATATCTTAATTTCAGAACAAAGATAAGTGAATCTCTGTTTCATGAACTGCTCAAAACATTCTCATATTTCATAGCGCTCTTGTTAGAATGGAGTTGAAATAGTTTGTTATAATCCGTTATTGGTATACAAAAATAATAAAATAAATAATTTTCAGTCACCTCGAGAGTATAAAATAATTTTGAGGATATGCACTTATCGCGCTGTGCGGATCGTCGACGATCCCAAACTCACGAGTGATATTGAACCTTTGAGTCTAAGGAGAGACTTTGCTTCCTTATGTGTGTTCTATCGTTTGTACAATGGGTTGTGCTCCGAAGAACTGTTTGATATGATGCCTACGGCAGCTTTTTATCACCGCACCGCTCGCCGCCGGCAGGGTGTTCATCCTCACACCCTGGAGCCCAAAGGGTCGCGCACAGTACGGTTCAAGAGGAATTTCCTCCCACGAACGCTGCGGCTGTGGAATGAACTCCCTGCCGAGGTTTTCCCAGCGGGCTACAGTATGAGGTTCTTCAAAAAAGGAGTGAATAGGTACCTAAAAGGTAGGCAACGCGCATGTGAATCCTCTGGGGTTGCAGGCGTCCATAGGCTACGGTAACTGCTTACCATCAGGTGGGCCGTATGCTTGTTTGCCAACGTCGTAGTATAAAAAAAAAAAAAAATTGGCCAGGTACTACAGTACAGATATTTCAATGAATAAAGGAACAGCTCTTTAGTTTATTTCATACATCTTAAAACAAAACTAGGTTAGGTACTCGCATTCTGTAATATATAGTGTGTAGGTACATCCAATGCGAGCAATTAATAAAACCAGATATAGGATTTAATAATATTATCATTAATTAAGAGGGTTTTTAACACTTATTTATGATTCCGTAATATTTTTTTACTGCAACATTTGAAGTAAGTAAGTGACATACATGATGACATACACTGTCAACGAGCGTTTAACACTTGAGTATGTTGCATTACATTGCGGGCCAAATTATTTTGATGGTTAAAATTTCAATTTTAATTCTAAGTAATCAAAATTTACTTAAATTTACTTCCTGTCCTATACTAACCACCGTTTAAAGATTCGCTCGTATTGGATTTACACCTAAATATTGCGGTTAACCTGTTACGGAGACCAAAAGAAACCCTTCTGACAACAAACTTTTACTTCCAGTATGCAGTCACTACTCGGCTTTATAGGGCTGCATTTAATAGAAAGTTGCCTCAATTCAAAATGGGAACTCGCCAAGATACGACAAACTTCAGATATACTCGAGCCCGCACGCTTCGGTGATATTCGCAATCACATTAGAGATGTAACTTGACCAAGGCACAGAACTTTAGTTACATATTAAATTTGATAATAAAATGTTATGCAATATTACCTAATGCATTATTTTGTGTACTGATTTAGTGTCTCTCGCACGCAGCAGTACGAATTAAGATTGAGTCATATTGAATTGTGTTATCTTGTTCCATATAAAAATAAGGGAGCAAGACAATACATTGCTCCTTTAATAATATTATGTCTGCTACGCCAAATAACGTGACCTGAATTGTATGAGTCTGGATTTTAGTTTCGACAGGAAGTCATGTACAATTTACATATGCTCACATATCGTGCTTCACTTTTGCGACCCTTTGCCCTTTATTTTTTATTTCATTAACTGTTTTTGCATTAATAGAGTGCTTGTGCGCGACTATATTTGGATTCCGAATTCTCCCTCATCTTGAAACAAACAACCAACCCCAACAACACAGTTAAAGATACTTATGCGAATTCAACGAGATTGCTGTTTTTGGTGACAACTTCAAATAACAATCGGATTTCCTTTGAGCCCGCATTATTGAATTGCCCAAATTAACGGCGACCCTTGGAAGCTAAACAAAGTTTTATTCATCATTTCAATTCGCATTCGCTTAGTGCTTATTGTTTCTCTCCTTTGCTTTGGAAAGGTCATTGATCTAATTCAAATCCCGAATCCTCTTTAAATAGTTTAATATCATATGAACATTTGAATCGAAAATAGATGTTTTTCTGAAGTATATGACATCTATTTTCAGTTTATATATAATAGTGTAACTACTTAAAAATTGCAAATCAAAAAATATTGAACAAAATAATTTGATTTGCTTCAAGATTCATAGATGGCAGCACCATCTCTCTCGCTATACCAGAATCACGTAAGAGATTCGGATAGGAGGTGCAAGCACGTACTGCGCATGCCCTTAGAGTATGGTCAACGGCGCCTAGCCGTTTAAAATTCAGAGATTGCATATACATGAGAAAATTTGTCAAGTTCCGCCGTGACCGGGTGGTCTAGTGGTCAGGACGTCAGCCGCGAAAGCTGAAGACGCCAGTTCAAATCTGGCCTCGGACACCGGAGGGTTTGGTCACTTTTTCTGAAGTATATGACATCTATTTTCAGTTTATATATAGTAGTGTAACTACTTAAAAATTGCAAATCAAAAAATATTGAACAAAATAATTTGATTTGCTTCAAGATTCATAGATGGCAGCACCATCTCTCTCGCTATACCAGAATCACGTAAGAGATTCGGATAGGAGGTGCAAGCACGTACTGCGCATGCCCTTAGAGTATGGTCAACGGCGCCTAGCCGTTTAAAATTCAGAGATTGCATATACATGAGAAAATTTGTCAAGTTCCGCCGTGACCGGGTGGTCTAGTGGTCAGGACGTCAGCCGCGAAAGCTGAAGACGCCAGTTCAAATCTGGCCTCGGACACCGGAGGGTTTGGTCACTTTTTCTGAAGTATATGACATCTATTTTCAGTTTATATATAGTAGTGTAACTACTTAAAAATTGCAAATCAAAAAATATTGAACAAAATAATTTGATTTGCTTCAAGATTCAACATTTGAATCATTAACCTAACCATTACATTTAACATTAACTAATTCATTGTAATCTACACCTATATGGAGTACCCATTTCAGTTGTAACTTTTTACTATTTTCATTTGGAAATCACGGTAAAATATGGAGTATGATTATCACGATACCAATTTTATGTAAGTAAAGTATTTTGCCAGTTGGCAGGCATATGTGTCAGTACCTACATGTCTATAGAATAGGTTGACTTTAATAAGTTGGTACGCATGAACGGTGACTTAAATGTTTTTTTTTGTAAACTTTTTATTTGCGTAAATAATTATATTATAAATAATTGCGTAAATAAATATAATTTCGAAATACTTCTGATAGGTAACTATTTCGGTAGGTATCGTGTAAGTAAAACAGTCGTTTAATAAAACCTTCTATTTGCATAGTTTCTAAAGTTTGCCTGCAAAACCGACAGGGATAGATGCCGGCTGTCAAAGCTTTTCTAAGAAGTTGTATGTACCTATTTGTTTCTCGAATTTAACACATTTTTGAAAAATCCTCCCATTTTCAAAAATCCCAAAAAGCTCTTTTTTCCAGATTTGCATATTCGATCACAAGCATATTCGAGCCTGATAAAAAAATCCCCAGTTTTCTATACAAAATTAAAGTATCATGTTCATAGGAAAAAAAACATACTAAACCGTAATGTAGAGAAAATTTTCATGACACTTTTTTAGCCCAGGATGTTTATATTTGATATAGTCCAGCTAGCTTGTCCTACCTATCTATAAGTAGTGTATTTAGATAAATTCGGCCTTAAATAAAAACTCACAAAACAACTTTCTACTATAAAATAGCAGTTTTTGTTTTCATTGTTAGAGTCTCATCGTCGTATTTAACTGTTCCGATAAGTGCTGGTTTTTCTTCATTTTGCTCGTCTCCAACTTCCCTTACTTGTAGTTTTTCATGTAAACCCGAAAAAAGTTCCATGAAACAATAATTCTATTGAAATTATATTCAATCCTACTTACTACAAAGTGTTTGTTGTTGATTATCTACGTACCTCTAACACTTTATTTAAGCTATGTGCATGTTAAGGCTACGTGCCAAATGCATAATGGGTTTTTTGTATGCTTTTTTATTCAGTCCAGTTCCCGCGAAGTTTGCGGGCGGTTAAAATCGTAGAGTCTGTAGGTTTTTTTTATAATTGTGATGCAATTGTGTGGCAAAAATGTAAACTTTTGTGAGTTCCATTTTTTATAATACATGGCCTAAATCCACTAGGCAAGAGTCTGGAGACGAACTGGAAATTATTAGTGTAATGTAGTTGATCAGATAACCAGTGTTTTAACTGACCTGAACATAAAACCTTGCATATTCTTCGCCAAATAGTACAGGAACAGCCAATCGCTATATACTGGCATCCATATATTACGCTGAAGACATTGTTAGAATTAAAATTGGTACCGGTGGCATGACGAAACATCATTTCGTTGAATTTTAAAGACCGGCGATAAAGGAACAATGAACCAAAGCGCCAAATGAGAGCTGGAAAGCAACTTTCACTTTGATATCATGACGTAAATAGTAACTCAATTTATACAACTATACAGAATGTTACACTTAGATCGGTCAGTATGGGCAAGTCTGTAACTATAAGACATGCAAAGATCTGTTCTTAGGAACCATGTCATCAACTTTAGGAACAAGAAACACCGCATACATAGATGTACAAAAAAAAACTTGTACTCAGTTCGGGAATTTATTCATGTTAAGGTGACGGGATACGCAAACACCTAATATTGAGGTGTTTTTGTGCAAGTTTTGTGATGAAATTAAAGGATTTGGGAGCTTAGATGTAGCATGATCTGAAGGGACATAAAGTCGGGTTTCATGTAGAGATAATGGTTTTCTCATGTACCTATATCATAATTAGGTATATATACTAGATCCTGTGCCGCTACGCAAAAATGGTCTTAGACTTGGAACATGGAAAATCGACTGTGACTGACTGACCCCAATATGGTACTTACAGAATTTATAGGAATGGGCAATGGGTCTGCAATTCTGCATGGGTCGTTCTTAAATCAAAGTTTCTGTTCATTATAGTTAAGAGAAGGGGAAAGGAAGCACTGTGATAATTAACTTAAATCGTTTACGAAGATAATAAAATTCCGAATCAGAACCTGTTAACTCACCAAGGACCGACATGATGACTAGGAAAAGAAACTAAAACCATAGTATCACGTAGATCTTTTTGTGAATGATGTTTAGCGCCATAACACAAAGTGCGTCGTGTTTCTGTAATAAGCCTCCGGGTCCAAACTTGTGGAAGGTACATTTCGTTACGTGTGAATGAAAAAACTTTAGTTTAATTAATATAATGTGGGTAAAAAGGGGGAAGGCCTCAGCCTAGCAGTTGGACAAAGAGGCAAAGGCCACTTCACATTCGGCATCCTAAAATTCATACTTCATCTAGTTAAATGAATCTCCCACTAGGAGGTAAATATGAAAAATTTTGAAGGTCAGTTTAACAGTTGTTAAAAGACTGTACAGTTGTACAGTGTCAGTATAATTGTAATGGGCTCAGTTCTTAGAAAGTTGTAGGACGGAAACACTTGGTACTAGTTAGGTTCATAAAATTTATTAAAATAATAACACTATGATAAGCACAATAAATTGCTGCATACAGTACACTAAAGAAACACAAATTGACTCTAATCCCCTAGACTTTCCTTACAGTAAAAACTTAATATCAGAGAATGACTTACTGCACAGTCCCTATTGTGTAGGTATAGGTATACAATATGAGTAATACATACTTATATACAATACTATGCCAGCTTATCAGACATACATATATTACCTTAGGAAATAATACTTCTAACGGGTCAGCGAGCTCTTTATTGTTCCAATTTGCGAACTCCACTACTTTGAGGCCCAGTTCAAGAAATTGTCCTTTCAAGAAACTGTTCACCATGTAGATTTGGAGAATTACATTTAACAGGTTGACTATTTCCATTGTGACCATCCATTGTGACCATCCATACGGACCAGGTCTGGCTTATTCTTAACCTGTAGTTAGAAAACAAGGTTACGCGTGTTTTTTTTTTCGTTTTATACCACGACGGTGACAAAAAAGCATACGGCCCGCCTGATGGTAAGCAGTTACAGTAGCCTATGGACGCCTGCAACCCCCAGAGGATTCACACGCGTGTTGCATACCCTATAAGAACCTATACACTCCATTTTTGAAGAGCCAGCAGTTACAGTATAAAAGCATCTTATGATCTCACTACTAGAAAACATAGATAGTAGATCAACAACTTATAGGCGGTTGTCACACTGCCGCCGCGTCTCGTTGCGAGACGCGGAGCAACGGATTCGCATCCGGAGACAACGCACCAACGTCCGAGTTTTCTCCGCATCTCCGTCCGGAGCTGCGATGCGCGACGTCCCGCGTTACTTCCGTCTCGCGTTCATTTCACATTCGAACGTTAAGGTGAAAATAGTTCCTATTTGTCGATAAAATGGACACCGAACTTATTCAGAAAACTGCGGTAATACTTTCAGTTTGGTTTTTGTACAATCGAGTCATAAAACGCAGAAGACACCATGTACGTTCAAAGAACGTTTTAGTTACCTGCTTTCGGCCAGATCTGCTCAAAAATTGCTACTTCATGTGCCGTCTTCTTCTTCTAAATTTTATAACAGTTCTTTCACTTTTCAGGCTGTAAGGCTCTGGAACAATTTACCGTTAGACTTAAGGCGTGCTAAATCTCTTGCTGTGTTTAAGAAACAACTTAAAGAACATTATCTGTCTCTCCCATGATCCGAATAGATACCCTGCAACTCCATTAACCGTTTAAACAACCTGTGGCATGTAGTGTGTGTGTGGTCCTAGTTTATATTTTCTTATTTTATTATATTTATTAAATATATATGTATGAGCTATGTAAGTTTATTTATTTTTTTATTTATATATTTTTCTTTCTTTTATATGTGTAAGTTTATTAATGTTTGGTTTATTTGCTTTGCAACACCTACTTTTCTGTTAATTTACAAAGGTTTCCGCTTCCCAAAGGTTGTCTGGAAGAGATCGCTCTTTAGCGATAAGACCGCCAATTGTTTTGCCTCTGCTTTTTTGTTTGTGTCTTGTGTATACTTTGTGTCTATTATTTGAGGTGTGCAATAAAGAGTATTTATGTTATGTTATGTTATGTTATGTACCCAACATCCCTATTTACAAACCAGACCTATAAATGGGTCTTTTGCTAGAGATTACCAAGATTTAAGGCAACAAGAAGATTTTTTTAAATTGCACCCGTATGTCAACCGCGTCATTTGATTATTTGCTAAGCAAAATTGGAGTGATTATCTATTATGGTCTAAGAGCTGGCCACGTCAGATGTGACACAATAATGAGAGCAATGAAACCTGTCTAGTTAGACTGCTTTACCATCCTTATTGCTAGATCCGGGAATCTGGCAGCTTTTAATGGGTGGATGTCAGAGTGACAGGCCAACAAAGTTTTTAAGTTGGAAAAAAGTATAACAAAAATAGGTAAAAAATGCCAAAGTGGTGTAATTTATAGAGGACAGGGCCTATATTTTAACATAAGATTAAAAACCATTGTCTATTATTGCGGAAACAAAAACAGTAGGCGACTAACTAAAAATTGCATTTTACATCATTTGGCACTACTTTCCCCCAATAGAACCTTCTGGATATGATATAGCCTAATTAATTACATAATTTCCCATAATATTTCATTAAACCCAGAACTCTAGGATTTGTTTTCTTCAAGTTATTTGCATTCTTTGACCTCCACCACTTTACAGCTGCCAGATGTCCGGATCTAGAAATAAGCATAGTATAGCAAACTAACTACATGGGTTTCGTTGCTCTCATTATTGTGTCATATCTGACGTGGCCAGCTCTCCGTCTATTACTGGCGCGGACACAAATTTTCGACGTAATATTTATTACATCGGAAGAAAAGCCTTGGCTTACATTCAAGTAAGTAATATATATAATCTACTACTTCAATTATACTTTTATAAGAATTCCTAGATTATGATTAAACGAACAACTTTCAATTTCAAAAATAAACTTATAGTCGTCGATATCCATTGCGCCTACGTCCTTTCTTGCACTAAAATCCGTACGGCACTGCGGAGCTCGGTGAGACATACCGTGCGGCACGCACCGCGTCTCCGTCTGAACGCGCGAGTCGTCGTGCGTCTCGGTCCTCCGCGCGTCGAGGCGGAGCCAGAGTGTCGTACCCAGGGACCGGAACCGGTAACCAATAAAGGGGTATTAGATTGGGTATTTGATAGAGTTGTTTTTAAAAACCCTATCAATTCGGTAAGCGTATCGTTTGACTTACCCGAACGAAAGGCTAACCATATCAATACAGTTAATTCGGGTAAGTGGTTACAACCCAGCATATGGTTTCCCTATCAGATAGGGTTTTTCAAATGCGATTAAGCTATTTTAAACTCTGTGACCAATACATTTGGCTTATTTATCATTCGAGCACCCTACGAGCTAAGCGCTGCCGGTATGGCGGCACGAGCGAGCCTACAGACAAACAAGAATCCCTTTGCGTATGTTTTCGTACTTACGCCTTTGATCTAGACGCTATTATTGCTTGTTAGTGCGCTAAAAGATCGTTGTGTGGTGCCGGTGTTTTTGTTTTTGCCATTAGAACGTGACGGCTCGTGTCGATTGAATCTTGACCCAGGCTTATAGGAACCAAAATCAAATGCATATTGTGAAGTGTTAAAATATATAATTTTGTGTTATTCCAGTTATAGGTAGTACTTTGTTTCAATAGCTCCAGCAAAATGTGACGCCGTTCACCGATACTTCTAGTATAATGAAACGATCAATATCAGTCAGTGTTGGACACTCAAGAATAAAATCATTATTTGAAAAAAATATCGTAAGAATAAACTTATGTTGATTGTATTCCCGTTAAAATGATTCAAAATAATTTCGTCGGGACTAACTCATATGCGAGAAAATGTAATAAAAATAATTGATTCTTAACAGAATTATTTAATCATGCTTTTTATTTTAAATAATGTTCCGCGTATAAGAATGAAATCTGTGTTTTTCGGTGTAAGAAAACATCGTGTGGAAACTGGACCTAATCCCAATAAGGCGTAGTTTCCCTTATGCCCAGCAAAAGTTATATCCGTTTTAAAATCCAAGGTAGGCAGATATACTCTTTTCACTTCTCATGCTCGTAAAGTTCGACTTTAAATCGTGCGTGGACGACATAAAATCGCATTTTAAGCTCTAGGGCATAAAGTAAAATTTTCATCTAAGACCAAGAATGTGGCTCAACAGCCAAACAGAGTCAAAATATATTGCACAATTTAATTGAGTAGTAAAATTTCGTAGAATACTGAAACTTGTTCTTTTATTATATTCTTGCTATAATTATTTGAATTGGGTGTTCTCTATAATTAAATAAATGAAATCAAATAAAATAGGAGGTGATAATAGTTTAGAAATGGCCGAAAATGTTTTGATGACTTGGCAGAAAATTTCTAAATTCACATGTTACTTATTTATTGGTGGGAACCATATTTGTTTTCATTGTTATATTTTTGTTACAACTTGAAATTGTTTTAAGATTACCGATAAATAATTTCCTCGCAATTGAAGTGAAAATTAGAGTGTAACCCTCGTCCATAATACCCATTCGCAAGCTCGCTCGGATGGAAAATAAATGAAAATAAAATGAAAATAAAATGAAAATAAAATGAAAATAAAACGAAAATAAAACGAAAATAAAACGAGAATAAAACGAGAATAAAACGAGAATAAAACGAGAATAAAACGAGAATAAAACGAAAATAAAACGAAAATAAAACGAAAATAAAACGAAAATAAAACGAAAATAAAACGAAAATAAAACGAAAATAAAACGAAAATGAAACAAAAATAAAACGAAAATAAAACGAAAATAAAACGAAAATAAAACGAAAATAAAACGAAAATAAAACGAAAATAAAACGAAAATAAAACGAAAATAAGACGAAAATAAAACGAAAATAAAACGAAAATAAAACAAAAATAAAACGAAAATAAAACGAAAATAAAACGAAAATAAAACGAAAATAAAACGAAAATAAAACGAAAATAAAACGAAAATAAAACGAAAATAAAACGAAAATAAAACGAGAATAAAACGAGAATAAAACGAGAATAAAACGAGAATAAAACGAGAATAAAACGAAAATAAAACGAAAATAAAACGAAAATAAAACGAAAATAAAACGAAAATAAAACGAAAATAAAACGAAAATGAAACAAAAATAAAACGAAAATAAAACGAAAATAAAACGAAAATAAAACGAAAATAAAACGAAAATAAAACGAAAATAAAACGAAAATAAAACGAAAATAAGACGAAAATAAAACGAAAATAAAACGAAAATAAAACAAAAATAAAACGAAAATAAAACGAAAATAAAACGAAAATAAAACGAAAATAAAACGAAAATAAAACGAAAATAAAACGAAAATAAAACGAAAATAAAACGAAAATAAAACGAAAATAAAACGAAAATAAAACGAAAATAAAACGAAAATAAAACGAAAATAAAACGAAAATAAAACGAAAATAAAACGAAAATAAAACGAAAATAAAACGAAAATAAAACGAAAATAAAACGAAAATAAAACGAAAATAAAACGAAAATAAAACGAAAATAAAACGAAAATAAAACGAAAATAAAACGAAAATAAAACGAAAATAAAACGAAAATAAAACGAAAATAAGACGAAAATAAAACGAAAATAAAACGAAAATAAAACGAAAATAAAACGAAAATAAAACGAAAATAAAACGAAAATAAAACGAAAATAAAACGAAAATAAAACCAAAATAAAACGAAAATAAAACGAAAATAAAACGAAAATTAAAATGACAATAAAATGACAATAAGATGAAAATAAGATGAAAATAAGATGAAAATAAGATCAAAATAAGATCAAAATAAGATCAAAATAAGATCAAAATGAGATCAAAATAAGATGAAAATAAACCGAAAATAAAATGAAAATAAGATGAAAATAAAATGAAAATAAAATGAAAATAAAATGACAATAAAATGACAATAAAATGAAAATAAAATGAAAATAAAATTAAAAAATATATAAAAAAAGAAAAAATAGAAAAAAATAAATGAAAAAAATATTATAAACTGAAAAAAAAATATATATATGTATATATATATATATATATATATATACACGGTGAATCTGAGTAACCCGACAGATTTTAACCATAAATTCCTGATAATTGACTGATAAATATCTGACTGAGACTAAAATGTCGTATAAACTTTTCTGTAATTAGCCTAGTTTCAGAGTTCTTCTTCTTTGTCGTTACACTCTTTACAGAGTGGTCGTGGCCAAAATGTACTAATTTATTTTAATCGACAGTTTTACCAATAACATTTGTTTTTATGTTCAAAAGCATTGTAAAAAATAAAATAAAAAAAATTTTTTTTGGCGAAATCGACCTAAATTCATATAACATTTATTACTCCTTATGACCTCAGGAATTTATGGTTGAAATCAGTCGGGTTACTCAGATTCACCGTGTATAATAATAAAAAAGAAAGCAGTCCATCTTGAATTTTAAAACAGATATAATATAATTTATACACCCCGAATAATTAACCGAAAATAACTACCATGACGATTTTTCAGTAAAAAGTATATAACCGCCATCTTGGATTATAAAACAAAAATTATTTTCGAAATCTACATCCCCTAATTATAAATATTATTTGAAACGGGGTACTTACCTCGCACCCGAAATATCGGACGCCCAATAACGCTAATATACATGTTAAATACCCGGTTTCAAATAATATTTATAATGTGAATGACACATCACATGTGAGCTTAAAATCGTATATCCCATAATTAGCTGAAAACGACTACCAAACCCTACGCTAATTCATGGGATTAGGTTGCCAAGCGGACCACAGGCTCAACTGAGCCGTGGAAACAGCCGGGATAAACGCTAGAAGGATGAATGTATTGGTTTGTGTCAAATCGATTTGAATATGAATAAAAATTGTGTTTTTATTCTTATTCAAAATAATTATTGCCCAACTTATCAGTACGTGCGAACTATGCAAAAATAAACTGAAGGTAAGACACATTTCTTTAACAAAAATTATTTAATTTCAAGTGTACGCGAGCAGAGGACTGGACTGTGAGTGTGACTTTTCCAGAATGAATAAACGACAGCAAATCTTATATTCACTCAATTTGTTCCACCGCCACCTCTCCTGTTCCATTTCAAATGAGAAAGATAGAACCGCCTGCCTACGTGGAAAAGAGACAGGAAAAGGGTAGCCCTATGATAGGGTAAGCGGTTAATATTAAAGCTATATTTACCCCATTCGACTCGGAAACCACACTGAAAAGGGTTAAGCCTATTCAAAATGTTTTCCAAATCGATAGGGTAACCCAATGATAGGGTAACCCTATCATTAGGGTAATACTTTAATAAGGGTTACCCTATCGAAACGATTAATCAAATGAAGGGGTTTTTCGGTCCCTGGTCGTACCATTTTTCTATACAAAATCAAGATTCTACATACAAAGTTAAAAAACGCATCAACGGACGCCGCTGCGAGATGCGGAGCAGTGTGACGACCGCCATAATGACTAGATTACTTATTTATTTAGCAGCCTTCTTCCATGTACGTACATGTACACTAGGTACATGTAGGTACATGGTTACTAGGTAGTAACTTAGTTAATAGTTTCTCTATGTATACGATTTTAAATAATGTTCCTCCCAGTGCCAGTAATAAATAAGAAACAGAGTTTCGAGGTTACCAGTGATATTAAACAATTAGCTTTGAAATGTATTGTGGTTTACCTTCTATCTTTTTCCAGATGTAATGTGGCATATAAAAAGCTATAGACTGCAGAAATAAAACAAACGGCAGCCATCGGTAGTAAGTGTGATGTAAAATTTCATCACCAATTCGCATTGGACCCACTCCTGGGTGGGGTAGGAATTCAGTTTGGATAACTTTTTTGTCATAAATACGGACCTGGGGCAGAAAAATAACATTAAACACGTTAAGACACGGTCCAACTCCAATACAACTCCTACGTATTAACTATGCAATATTCTGACTATGATATGCCGTATTCTGACTTAAACATATTTACATAAACAATACATTAAAAACACAACAAATGATCAAGCAATATTGAAGTCGTATTGGAGTTGCATCGGAATCATTTTCAAGCAAATTCTGACATTTCTGATTCTACATTTAGGCGCTAGCTGTATTGCGTTGGAGTTGTATTGAATTTGGATCATGTATAAACGTGTTTAAAAGTTAGAATACGGTCCCAGCTAACGCCTAAACGTCTGAATCAGAATAAAAAAAGTAATTTTAAACTTATATAGATGTCATATACAAAGGAAAAAGTGACCTAGGCCTCCAGTACCCGGGGTTGGGATCGAACCAGCGTCTTCTGCATTTACGGCAGACGCCCTAACCACTAGGCTACCCGGGTCACAGCGGCACTGTACGAATTTCTCCGTGTACATGTAATCTTTGTAAATGCTAAGGCGAATTTGACCAATCATCTAAGGTACAACATTATGAGTTGTTACATCCAATCGGAACTACTTAGGAGTTCATCGAAAGCGAGAGAGATGGCGCTGCCGTCAATACAACTGAAGAACAAATCAAATTATTTTAATAAAATATTTTGATTTGTTCATTTTTAAGTAGACACACGTTAAGTATATAAATTATTAACTTAATGAAAAAATAAATAAAAAATAAACGGAGATAATTATTTCTCATCCCGTGCTATGTATACTTACAACTGTAAACGTAGACATGAAAAAACAATACGTCTCTATTACTTTGTTCAAGTCTTTGTTTTTTAATTCAGTAATACACTTTATGTGATCTCCAAAGAACTCCCTCGAATACACCAGCAGCACAAACACAACTAGAAGGGTAACAGTAGCTTTGTAGTGAAGTTTGAACACTATGTTATCTATCCTGGGCTTAGAATTAGACTGGAATTGTGGAGCAAGAGTTTTGATTGTGGTTGCGAAAAGTTTACCCTCCATTTTATATGGTTTAACTCTGCAATACACATGAAATATTAAAACACAAAATTATAAATGACTATTTATTTAAAGTTTAACGAGCATAAAATAAACAAATAGCGGACTTACTGCCTTAAGGCATTCTCTAGCTACTGAACGACCGCTGGGCCAAAAATATACTTTTTTGATTCAGGCCTTATGATGAATTGAAGCAATATCACAATTGAATGTCTATGTAAGTATTAATCAAATCAACGTAGGAATAAGCATTAACATTATTTTTGTATACCACGACGGTGGCACAAACGCATACAGCCCGCCTGATGGTAAGCAGCTACCAGGTACCAGGTATGGACGTAGCAACTCCAGGGGTGCAACATGCGCGTTGCTGACCCTTTACAAAGAGGAGGATTTACTGTATTGACGGGTATAGGAACAAGAGGGTCCCTCATCGTCAACACACTGGGTCCTCTTTGAGCTCTAAATTAAGAAGAGACTTCAAATTTAATTATATTGAACTTACTATCCTGAAAGTATTTGATGATTTCACTTCTTCAAGATTCGACTTTTCGTAAGTTTAATAACAAATTCACACAAGAGTTTACAAATGGATAATATAATAATAGACAGCGTCCAACAGGACTCTTAAATAGTAACTAACTGAGTCCATCTAATGTTAGAATAACATTGTCTAACCAATTGCGAACGATTGATAAGACTTTTTTATTCGGGTTTTCTCAGAAACCGCAGTCATACTCGTACTCACATTGTGATAACGATAGTTACGGAATCCCTCATTATTAATTTATTTTATTCAAAATTGTCCGGCAAGGTTGACTTTTACGGTTAAAAACTAGGCGGCGAAGTGCCTGGTTTATGGTCCAATAAAAATTAAAAAGTTACGGAAATTGCAGGCTCGATTTCGCGACATAACATAAATGTTGCATACAAATTCCATTTTTGTCGAGGTAAAAACTTTTTAAAAAGTTCAACAGCCATACAAAAATAAAGGCAAACGTCCTAAACAGCCAAAACACAACATCGGTATTTGTTATTTATAATGTTGGTACCGCGACTTTTTAGTTATCTCAAATAGCTTACGGTAAATTCAGAAGAAAAATACACTTCAAACTTTTTAATAAAAAGATATAAAGGCGGCAAAGCTGAGCGTGTACCGCGAACATAGAAAATTGTAGTTTCGAATAAATCTGTCTCTCTCACTCAAAATGAGAAGTGATGGAGATGGAGATAATTATAGGATTCGAATCGAAATTCGATGCTCGCGGTAGTGGTCATTCTTTTAACCTAGAAGTTATCCTTAATATATTATTTATGTCAATATTGTTTGTTGTTCATCAACGTTGGCTGTTTTGCATTATTTTTGAATAAAGCACTATATTGGACTCGGCGTGAAGGGCTATTGCTGGCTTCATATTAAATTAAACGGACTCCTAAAGTCGTCCGTTTAAACGTAATACTCAGCCATCAATGTGCTACTTCACCTCCTCGACAATAATGTACTATTACGAGGGTCATGCCAAAAGAAGTTGGATACTCCATGGTCATTTGATCGATACTGGCCAGTTATACACCATTGTAAAGGCAGGTTATTTGCTTATAAATGTATAAATAGAACACTTGGAAAATCTTAGGATTCTTTTTGTAATTATTTTTTTTCTGAATAATTTTGGGGGGAATTTTCCGCAACAATGGAGCTCACTCGACGTGATTTTCGTGTTATGATTTATTATGACTTTAAAAAAGGTTTAAAACCTCAAGAGTGTTTCGAACTTTTAGTCTCGAGTTTTGGCGAGTCTGCGTGTTCACGTCCAACTGTTTTTAATTGGTTTGCTGAATTTAAAAGAGGACGGGAGAGCTTTGAAGATGAAGCGACGACCGGACGGCCGCCAACCGCAGTGCACTCATGGAAATGAAAAAAAAATTCGTGCGAACCGAGGAATTACATATGTAGAGCTCGAGCGTGAACTGGGCATTGGATCAGCAGCATTGCAAACTATAATTCATAATCAACTGTCCCTTCATATGCGTTGTTCAATATGGGTGCCGCACAAACTCACCGATTTACAGAAAGACCGTCGCGTGGATTGGTGCAAATTTATGATAGATAAATTCGACCCTGGCGAGAAAAAAAACGTATATGATATACTTACAGGCGATGAAACATGGCTATATAACTACGATCCCGAAACAAAGCGACAGTCCACAGTATGGTGTTTTGAAGATGAGCCGACGCCAACAAAATGTCGCCGAACCCGAAGTACACAAAAACAAATGGTTGCCTCATTTTTCTGCAAGACGGGACATATTACTACGATAGTGCTAGAAGATCAAAGACAGTTAATTCAGAATGGTATGTGACAGTTTGTGCCCCAAGAGTACTGTCAGCTTGGTGTGACAAGCGGCCGAAGTCGGGTACCCAGCACCTGCTCTGGCACCACGACAACGCTGCCCCGCACACTTCTGCTAGAACACTTGACTATTTCAGCTCAAAAAACGTGACTATTCTGCCCCACCCGCCATATTCCCCTGACCTAGCCCCCTGTGATTTTGACCTTCTTCCAAAGATTAAAGAAAAATTTAAAGGAAAGCGATTTGAGAACAAAGAAGATGCCCTGGCTGCGTATAATTATGAAATTTCTGAGGTGTCTAAAGGAGAGTGGTCATCGGTATTTTCTAAGTGGTTTAGACGGATGGAAAAGTGTAAACGTGTTCACGGTGAATACTTCGAAAAAATAGATAGCTGTAATAAAGAATAAAGTCTGTTACTTTTGAGTATCTAATTTCTTTTGGCATGACCCTCGTATTACTGTACTTACAGCAAATGTTAGATAGCTAAATTGAATGCTTTTTAGGGTTCCGTGCCCAAAGGGTAAAAACGGGACCCTATTACTAAGACTCCGCTGTCCGTCTGTCCGTCTCTCATCAGGCTGTATCTCATGAACCGTGATAGTTAGTTTAAAATTTGACAGATAATGTATTTCTGTTGCCGCTATAACGAAAAATACAATAAAATAAATATTTAAGCGGGCTCCCATACAACAAATAATACTAGATTGTTTGACAAGGGTCTAAAGTAGGCCATATTACCACGAGGTGGTTATTTTCCCGAACGAAGTGAGAGAAAATTGTTCGAATGGTAATATGGCATTTAGACCAGAGTAATGCATACTATTTTTCACTTCGATTGCGAGAAAATAAGATAAAAAAAATACTTATTATTTACGCACAATAACTAAAGTAAGTAAAGACATAAACATATACTCCACTAAAACAAAAAGGTTCTTAGAACTGAAGACACAATTGTAAGGAAAAGAAAAGAAAATCAGGGCTGATAAAAACAGAATAAAAGCAGTAAATAAAAGAATAAGAAAACTAACAAAATGAGACATTGAGAATCAAAAAATTAAAGAAGTAGAAGAGCTACTGGCTTCTAAATGCGCTGTAAAAGGAGCAGAAAGGAAAATGACACTAGGAAAAGAACTCATTGCTAGCATAAAACATAATAGTAAGAAATCCGAAAGTAGAAAAGAGATAGTGGACTCTGCAACAGACTTCTTTAGACAGCTATACTTAAATAACGAATACGACCCAACAATATATAATAGGAAACCATGTAATGAAGTGGAGCCATTCCTCAATGATGAAATATCGTCAGCAATCATCATCATCATCATCATATCAGCCGAAAGACGTCCACTGCTGAACATAGGCCTCCCCCAAAGAGTGCCACAATGACCGGTCCTGCACCACCCGCATCCAGCGGACTCCCGCAACCTTTACCAGGTCATCAGTCCACTTTGTGGGGGGTCTACCGACGCTGCGCCTTCCGGTTCGTGGTCGCCACTCAAGAATCTTTCCGCCCCAACGGCCATCGGTTCTACGTGCAATGTGCCCCGCCCACTGCCACTTCAGTTTAGCAATTCGGAGGGCTACATCGGTTACTTTGGTTCTGCTGCGGATGACCTCATTTCTGATGCGATCACGCAGAGAGACTCCAATCATAGCTCTCTCCATTGCCCTTTGGGTGACTTTGAGCCTTCTTATGAGGCCCATAGTAAGCGACCACGTTTCAGTGCCATATGTCATCACTGGCAACACACACTGGTCAAAGACTTTCGTCTTTAGACACTGCGGAATATTGGACGAAAAGATGTGCCGTAGCTTCCCGAACGCTGCCCAACCGAGTCGGATTCGTCGATTAACCTCTTTCTCGAAGTTGGATCTACCTAACTGGACAGTCTGTCCTAGGTATAAATAATCGTCCACAACTTCGAGTGTAAAGTCTCCGATTGTAACGGGAGTTGGTGCTACATGGGCATTTGACATGATCTTCGTCTTATCCATGTTCATCTTTAGACCAACTCGCTCGGAGGCTTTACTGAGGTCATCGAGCCTTGTACTCAAATCCTCCATGGTCTCAGCCAAGACTACTATATCGTCAGCAAACCGAAGGTGAGTGATGTACTCGCCGTTTATGTTGATGCCTAGCCTTCTCCAGTCTATAGTCTTGAAGACATCCTCCAGTGCAGCGGTAAACAGTTTAGGAGAAATAACATCTCCTTGCCTGACTCCCCGCTGCAACGGAATAGGCTTCGAGTTCTGGTCCTGGAGTCGGACTGACATAGTGGCGTTCTCGTACAAACACTTCAGCACTTCGATATAGCGATAGTCTACTTGGCACCTTTGGAGAGATTGTAGTACAGCCCAGGTTTCGATCGAATCGAAGGCTTTCTCGTAGTCCACGAACGCTAAGCAGAGGGGCAGGTTATACTCCTCAGTCTTCTGTATTACCTGACGGAGCGTATGGATGTGGTCTACGGTACTAAAGCCTCTTCGGAAACCGGCTTGTTCGGGAGGCTGGAAGTCATCTAGCCTGCGTGCGAGACGGTTATTTCATTCATTAAAAGTCCGTTTTATTTTCTTAAAAAATATTATATTATATAAGAAATATTTGAAAATGTCATGAATGTCAAAGAGTTATTGCAGGTTCGAGGACTATATATGACGGACAAAGATGCATGGCCCAAACCAAAAAACTACTACAAAATCATCTAACATTTATAGGACACCGTTTAGGTAGGAAAACATATCAAACGTTTTGTGAAGCAGTCAGATTAGGATTTAATTTTCTTTATAATTAAACAATGGGTACATTATCCGTCTCTCAAGCTGTTTTGATATGTCTTCTTGAAGAACTACGCATTATTTTATATCTTTAAGATCTAATAATGTATTAAGTACCCACTGTTTTGAAAAAAACAAGTCCCGTCGAGTTTATTGTCGGTCATAAATGTCATAATACTTCTTGGGCCAGAGGTGTAGGGTTAGAACCGGTGGTAGTTTTGGGACGAAGTTCCAAAATTTCCAAAATTCCTAAAATTTCAAAAATTTCAAAAAGAAAAGAAAAAAAAAACATAAAATTTACGAAAAAGTCCAAAATTAAATAACATACTTCGTTCCAATCGTGTGTTCCACGACACTCACGTATATTATTTTTCTCTGACGTTCATTAGTGCATTGTAACGTGCTTACATTGAAGAATAAATATCTTGATCTACACCAATATCATAAATCCTCTATTCCGCGTTCGGAACCGTATGTAATTACCACCATTATTGCAACCAGTAACGTAACATCAGTGTATTATCTGTGACAGTGTGGTAAAAACGTATGAAAATTCATTACCTACGGTAACGTAATGATAATCCGCCCCGCCCCCCCCCCCCCTAATTTCAACCGCGCCTGTTCTTACCTTTCATGCTTAGACTGATTTGACGGGAGGATCGATTTGGATGATATTTGCCGTGGACATGAACATCGTCCGATATACACATCTGTCAACTTTACTTCAAGTTCCGCCTCCAGGGTAGCGGGAGAGAAATTAGGGGTGAATTAGCCGCTTACTGACACAGACCGAATTCCACGCGGGCAGAGCCGCGGGCACAGCTAGTTATATATAAAATATTATAGAAAGTGATCTATTATACTACTGAGGTTGAGAATTGTAAAATTTGAAATCACTTTTTATTTACCCAGGTATAGAGTACAATTATGCCATGCCAGCGCGGCATACTAAAACTGCTATCAAATTGGCATGATACGTCCCATTTCTGAACACACCCCATAACAACCGCAGTTCAGTAAACGTGTTTACTTGACAAACTGAACAGTACTGCGATTGTTTCCGCAGTTTCTACGGTAGTTGGAGCAACTTTAAAACCAAAAGGAGATTCAGCTCATTTGTTATTGAGGGAATTATGCCCTTTTCGACCGCCGACTAAGAAATTAGAACTCGCTTTGAACGATTCAGTCTTCAAGTATAGACTTAGGAAACTAACGGAAGTGGCGTTTGTTACTAGTAAGTACCAGTTCTCTAGGGCTGAATTGATAGGTATTGTAGTAATTATATTGTCAAGCTTGTATTTGACGTATAATATTTTTATAGGTTTTTAACAGCTATTTAATGCAATAAAGTGCAAGACTTGCGCAAGTCCAGCGCAACTCGTTAAGGCAAAACGCTAACGCAATATTTACACCTCATCTGATTGTTATAAAGTGACCCTAGGTTCTGAACTAAACTAGTGTTAACTATGTGGTGGTGTGATAAGACAATCTTGGTTCCTTTGAGTTCCGAACAATTCAATTAGACAGCCGGCCAGCCACATACTCCAGATTATTGTCCCAGCGCAAACGCGATTTCGATTGGGCTAAAGGACAAAGCTTAGTGTAATCCGTAAGTACATACGCAACATATAATACGGCACTTTAAGCAAATTAACTAATAAGCTAATTAATTACTAGTACATTTTCATAAATTGAAATAGATGTCATATGCAACTCACATTTTTATAAATTGAAATCGTGTCATTCATATACTTTAGAAAAAGTGACCAAGGCCAGAGCCAAACCAAGACCTCTGAGGATAGATTAAAACTGGCGTCTTTAGCTTTTGCGGCTAGCTAGACGTCCTGACCACTAAACCACCCGGTTACCGCGGAACCTGTCGAATTTTGCACAAGTATACGCAATCTTTGAATTTGAAACGACTAGGCGCCATTGACCATGCTCTGTTTCTGAAGTATATGATACCTATTTCAATTTATAATTTATATAATATAGTAGTGTTCGGTACTACTTAAGAAACTAAAATAAAAGAAAAATATATACAACTAAATAATATGATGTGCTTCAAGAATTTTTAGTCAGGTACATGTCACATGTTTTGGATGCGTCGGGCATACGAGCACTCATTTTTTCAACCGACTTCAAGATTTCGAAGGAGGAGGTTATCAATTCGTCGGGATCTTTGTTTTTGCTATTTTTTTTTTTTTTTTATGTATGTTCACCGATTATTCGAAGACGGCTGGACCGATTTGGAAAATTCTTTTTTTGTTTGAAAGCGTATACTTCACAGTTGGTCCCATTGTAACCATGTCAGGATCTGATGATGGGATCCTGGAGAAATCGAGGGAACTCTTCAACTATTATAGGCACACCTATGGTGATTTGAGTATTTTTTACAGCAGATCGAACATTTGGTGTTGGAAAGGTGGATGCTTAGTGAAGTCGGATCTTTTTTGTTTAAAATTATTTTATATTTAGGTTGCCGGCCTGTATGTTTAATCTATTCCATAATATTAATGTAGTACCGTCAACTCCTGCAACATTGCCTATTATCAGCCTTAGGAATAAGATATAAACATCTGTTTTGTAAATAATTTTGAACAGAAAAGAACCGACTTCTCTAAACATCCACCTTTCCAAAAGCAAATGCTCGAGCTGCTGTAAAAAATACTCAAATCACTATAGGTGTGCCTATAATAGTTGAAGAGTTCCCTCGATTTCTCCAGGATCCCATCATCAGATCCTGACCTGGTTACAATGGGACCAACTGTGAAGTATACTCTTTCAAACGAAAAAATAATTTTTCAAATCGGTTCAGCCATCTTCGAATAATCGGTGAACATACATAAAAAAACAAAAAAAAAATAGCAAAAACAAAGATACCGACGAATTGATATCCTCCTCCTTCGAAATCTTGAAGTCGGTTGAAAAACTGTTTTTCGTGCCAGAAAAAGTTAAGCATAAGGCTTTGATGCAGGAGTTGACTGTATTGAATTAATTTTCTTCAGACCGACAATTATAAAAACAAAATCTTAGAACCTAACGCACAAACTGTGTTAAAATCTTTTTAATATTAGGAGTTACAAAGATTCTAAGCAAAATGTTAACTTTAAATTATCCTCCATTTAAGTATGTAAACATTCTTAGCAGGAATCAATACCGATTAAGATGGTTTTAACAGAATGTGATAATGGGCACACAAATGGGGCCATTTCGGTGGCCCCCAACATTCCCTATTCATAAATTCATGGCCGACATCGCCAGTAATGGCGAAAGAATATTATTGCGCAGAATAGAAACTAGCCTAGACGGTTTTAACGATTTTCAAGGGATAACTAGTGAATTAAAACCTATTGAAAATGGATCATAAATTTTTTCACGAAAATTACACTCATGTCGGTGTACTGTTTGAAAGCTAGGCGCCGTATTCTAACTTTAAAACACGTATAGACACGATCCAACGTTGTATTAACTACGCAATACAATATACAGTTATACCTAAAAGTGTAGTGTTTTAATGCCTTGTTTATGTATCCAAAATTAGAATACTGCACCTGCTATGACCCACAGATACACATCTTAAATTTACAACACCCTCCCCACCCTCCCTTTTCATTGTGTGGGGTAGGGTATACCTACAAGTTTCGCATAGTTTAATGACTGACTTGGTTGATCTACATATGTATGTAGGTCAATATTTATTTATTTACACGGTGGCTGCAAAAGAATATCACTTCTATTTATATTTTTATCATCTTCGAGGAACAAATTTCCTTCGATACCTACTCTAGTTTGGTGTTTAAAACAGCCGGAATTGAAATGCAAATGATTGTGTTCGCTTTGCAGCTTTTTTAACGCCCTTACAGAAATAAGTAAGCTGGCTTATTCCTTTATTCTGAGGAGTGATATTAGTGCTTGCAATCCTGGTATTTTTATGAGTAATTTTAGCATTGCGGTATTACGTATACAAAAAATAAGTTATTAATTTAATATGAGTCCAAAATCCTGGCCCAATTCTTTTCTACATGAATGGAAATCGCCAATACAATACACATATTAAAGGAACATTCGACAGGTCTAACTTTAACTTGAGCTCTGGGGCTCGATTCGACATGGTATAACTGACAGTCGCTTGCGAGACAACTATGATATCACACTTTTGTGACAGTCGAAATTTGGGGTGGAATCACTCAAGAGTGATATCTAAAATGGTGGCCATAGCCATAGACAAAACGCTCTAGCGAGACCTACTAACAGCTTTACAGTTAAATAGGTGTAAACACGTGTGGACAGATGGATTTCACTCTATCCACTAGCGATACAAGTGTGACATCCACGTCTCACAGTTTGGCATGTCGAATCGAGGCCCTGGCGTTTCGACACAGGTTACACCGGTCATGATTGTTTAATATGTGTACAAAACGCGAAAGTTTTATATGTTAGGTCAAACAAACCAACATAATTTATTTAAAATATAAGTAGTATAGGTATGCTTATGTAGACTAAAACTTACTACTAGAGAAAATATTTTTATGCGACCAACCCGCCGCCTGAATCACGATAAAAGTATATATTATCTTTTAACTACTTGAAACTAGGCACTTCCCGTGATTCAGGCGGCGGGTTTGTCACATAAAAATATTTTAACAATGATAAATTGAAAGCATATGATATATTTCATGAATCTGATCTGATATTGGAACGCAGATCAAGACCTAATAAGGTTTCATTCGCCACTGAAAAGTCGGATTAAGTAGCTACATAAAATGATTGACAAAATGAAATTTGCAGTATCACCAAAATGCGCCTTAGCTAGAGATGGGTAGTGAGTAAAAAGTCACGGGTAAATACCGGGTAAATACTTAGTATTTCCTTTATATACCCGCATTTATCCGTTTACACCCAATGTGGTGGGTATTATACACGGTGCCCGTGAGCATTGCGAGAAATTTAACACTGTATTAATGATCGTTTTTAAAGAAAAAAATGTCCTATAAAGTTTCAGAGTAAATACTACTTACAAAAAATAATGTTTAAATTTTTTCTCACTGTGAAATACTTTTTTGATTGCGATGTTACCAGTATGGGGCATAGTCTAGACATCTCTTGTTGACAGATATCAAAGACCTAAGAAACATTTTGCATGAACTATCTATTATATATATATTTATATAAAAAAAATCTCGTAAGTTTTTACGAGATTTTTTTTAAATGTAGAACAGCATTTCAAAAAAGTGAAAAAAAAGTATTTTTTTTGCTCTTTACAACTAAAGTCATATAATAGTTTTTACTTCTTTTGATTTCAGAAATGCCAGGTTAAAATCTCTCGTAATTCTCATGGGCACCGTGTATAGTAGTGTACCTACTTAAAATAAAAACAAAATATTTATTAAAATAATGCAGTATGTGCCTTTTTCTCTGCAGCTGACCGTACATTAGATTGACCAAATGCGCCATATACAAAGATTCAAATTTCATTAATTTACGGGAAAATTCAACCGGTGCCGCTGTTACCTGGATAGGTTAGGGCATCTGCCGCGAATGCAGAAGACGCTGGTTCGATCCCAGCCCTGGACACCGGAGGCCTAGGTCACTTTTTCATTCGTATATGACATCTATATAGTAAGTTTATAAGTAAAGTTACTCTGCGACACATGGTTCCGATTTTAAAGGCCTTAAATAAAACTATATTTGCTTGTAATTGTCTAATGCCAGGTTCATGGTCATACATAGTTATGTAATGTATTTGTGTACTACTAGTAATATATACAGGGTGGAAATAGATTTTGGGTCAGTGAGGGCAGCTACCAGGTCCCGTGTTGCTAGGCGAAAATGATCTTAGGAGACCTTCCATCGATTTCAAATTAATGAAGATTGGCGTTTACAGATTTTGGAAAAAACATACAAGGTGCGAGAAAATGGTAATTTTTGACAAACTTTTATTTGATGCCAATCGATCCCATTCCTGTCCGGGATCAAAAGCTTGTACGGGACCAAAAAGAAATTTCCGGCTAGAAAAGCCATAAATCGAGATAACTTTCCCCATACAATTTGTATGAAAATGAAAAACGTTTTTTTTACATGTATTTTTTTTATGTCAATCGATTCCATTTCTATCCAATATCAATAGTTTTCTTGTGTTCAACTTTCGGTAATGTACAAAAAAGCCAGAAATTAAAGAAAACTGTTTTCATACATTTGCTATGGAGAAAAAGTAAAACTTTATTCTTATTTATCTGTCACCCTAATTCGTCCTCCTATGCTGAATGACTGTATGAAAATACTAGAGTATTAAAATTTTAAATATCAATAAAAGGGAATTTTAAGTTATTTCTCTTGGTTCGATTACATTTTTAACATCAAGCTATGCTGGAAAGCTTAAAGCCAATTCACCTTAAATTTAAAAAAAAATACAGAATCGAGCGGGGTATTATGAATTTCGAACAAATTGCTCGTTTATGCTAGAGCGTTTGTAAAGTGTTCTAAAAATGACGTCGACTCAAGAAAGGTTAGATTTGTTAGAAGCCTATTTCGTAAATAATAAAAACTTTACGGCTGCTGTGGAGTGGTACAAAGTAAAATACCCATTAAGAGTGACTCCAACAAGGAAAGTTATAAAAACCCTACTGAATAATCTCCTAAAAGGTGGTAGTTTCAAAAAGAACACTAGGTACCCAAAGATCTTTGGTGAAGACTTAGAATTAGCTGTATTGACACTCGTCGAAGCTTATCCTGAGATCTCTTCGAAAGAAGTAGCCAGTGAAGTTGGAGTAAGTCATACGTCGGTTTTGAAAATATGGAGTAAGTTCGGGTACAAATGTTACCGAAATGGTCGAATAGTTCAATCTTTACATGGCGAAGATAACATTCGTCGAAGAATTTTTTGTAATTGGCTTAGAGCAAGGGCGTTAGCCGATCGTCATTTCTTGTGCCTTATTTTATGGTCAGACGAAACCAATTTTTCAAATAACGGCATGTACAACAGACGAAACCATCATTATTGGGCAACAGAAAATCCCCTTCGTACTTTCGAAAGCCATAACCAGGTTAGGTTTTCTTTTAACTGCTGGTGTGGATTAATGGGCAATCGCGTGGTTATGGTAAAATTTTATCAAGGCACACTAAACTCTGAAATTTATAACAGAGTCGTGTTGGAAAGTCTTGAAGAACAGTTGGACGAAATGCCAATTGCTCTTCGAACAAAATTGTTATTTCAGCAAGATGGAGCACCTCCACATCACAGCCGCAATACTCGAATGAATTTAAACCAAAAATTCGGCACTCAGTGGATAGGGACACATGGACCCATAAAATGACCACCTCGAAGCCCTGATCTAACACCTCTCGATTTTTTTCTTTGGGCATACCTGAAAAACGAAGTGTACAAGAAGAAATACGCCAATATCGAAGAATTGCAAAATGCAATTTATACCATTTTGACAGACATTTATCCTAATACACTGTCAGCCGCAACAACGAAGGAAGTGAAAAAAGTGCTGATCTGTGTGGTCAACAAGACGGCCTCCATTTTGAACACTTAATTTCGTAAAAAGGTTAGTTGTTAGTCTTGTGTTGTTGATATTTAATGCTCTTATAATATTTGTTTTGACAAATAAAATCATGTTTCACCAATGTGTTTCACCAGGGACCTGACGTTATGATAGACAGATACGGCAGGCAGTTATTTTACAAAGATTACCAATTGCTTGTACGGTTACAATGTATTTTAGATATGCCGTTCTACATTTTAACTATTTCATTTGCTATAAAAAAAACTCAGATACCACGAGTATACGCAACTGCGACGTTCACGTGGCCACGGATTAACATCGTTTAAACTTAATGGATTAGATAAACGACAGGTATTGTCGTTCGTACTTTCAGGTTAAACGTACATTAAATACTATTTCTACAGACTCAAACTTTCACATCCCATTTTACTTTGATTGCAATTATTACTGTGATTTTCATACCGTATTATGATCCTTCAATGAAACAGAACTGATTAGCGTGACAGAAAAAATTAAATAAAGTTCACTTTTTCTCCATTGCAAATGTATGAAAACAGTTTTCTTTAATTTCTGGCTTTTTTTACATTACCGAAAGTTGACCCCCAGGAAACTATTGATACTGGATAGAAATGGAATCGATTGACACAAAAAAAATACATGTAAAAAAAAAAACTTTTGACATTTTCATACAAATTGTATGGGGAAAGTTTTTCTCGATTTATGGCTTTTCTAGCCGGAAATTTCTTTTTGGTCCTATACAAGCTTTTGATCCTGGACAAGAATGGGATCGATTGGCATCAGAAAAAAGTTTGTCAAAAATTACCATTTTCTCGCACCCTGTATGTTTTTTCCAAAATCTGTGAACGCCAATCTTCATTAATTTGAAATCGTGGAAGGTCTCCTAAGATCATTTTCGCCTAGCAACACGGGACCTGGTAGCTGCCCTCACTGACCCAAAATCTATTTCCACCCTGTATATGGCAAAGTATAATACAAGCGGTTAGATCCCGTTTGTACATAGAAATGTGTAAAAACCGTCAAAGTTTAATTCAAATAAGTTGGATAGGTACTCGTACTAATACTTTTAATATATAACGTAAACTGCTGTGCATACGTGAATGGTGTTGATTGTAGTAAGTAGCCTACAATTATTTTTTTATTTAAAATTCAGAACAGGTGAAATTATATTGATTCATACATGAGCCTAGACCGGATGAGCCTAGACGCTTGTTTCCCTTACTTACTAAACGCAGGCGAACCGTACAACCTAGCAAACCAGTTAAAATGGTGACTCTGACACTTGTATAAACTGTTCTTTGAGGCAGTACAACATTTTACTGGTTTTTTTTCGGCTCGTTTGCGCTCGGTATGGATGAGGAAGCCGTATAAAACCAGTACTGTATGTAGTAATATGCTAATGTGTTGATCCCAGTTGAGAAATATCCCGAATATGGACCCGGATATTATAGCGATTAAAGGATGTATAAATACGTCTCTACTTAGTCATAAAAATGTTTAAAGAGAGTTTGTGTAAGTTGTGTGTAAGTTTCGTTTCGTGTTTTTATTTCTATAACCTCTATCATGTTGGGGCACATGACACATGTTATTGTAAAATGAAGAGAAATCATGTTGGTGCACATGATAAACATCATTAGGAGTTCCATAAAAATAATAATTTAAAAGAAAATAGAAAAAAAACATCAAGAAAGAACGAGATGTGTATTCCAGGATCAATTCAAAGAGAAAACCATCGTATCTTTAATGACGCACTTATCATGGCTTAATACATTTGCGGAGAAAAGAACAGAAAAGCGATTACTCTACCGATAAGAAACTTAAAATTATTATTATGATGAATACAGTCGATGTGCCATTGAGTCCCAGGACTAGTATTTTCGGGTTGGTAAGAGAATTTAATCGCACCACGTCACTAATGTTCTGGATCTCTGCCACGTTCGAGTAGTCATTATTTATCAGATTTATGGCATTATTAGTTATAACATTGTATAACAATTACATCATAATCCCTTTTAAGCTAATGGAGAAGTTTGCTGCAAACGCAAACCTCATAAACTATGTTATTATTAAAGAGATTAACACACCGTGCTGTGTATCTTTAGTATACTGTATGACCCAGAAAAACAACCGTAAGTATGTAAGATTTGATAACCATTTTGACGTAATTAAAATGTATTTGTTAAATTCTAGCGACTTAAACTTCATTTATTAAGAAAATAGATCTTATCTACATAATTAGATGTAAGATCTAGTATTAATTAAAAATAGTATTAGTGGCAGTTATAGCAGAAAAATACGGCTGTTTGTGAACAAAAGATTTCCATTGGCATGATGATTCCTCAGGACCCAGGGATGGATTTGAGAAGTGGACCCACCAAGATTTTGATGTAAATTTTTAGAGGTTGGGTGAGGGGGTGAGGTGGGGGGTTCTCAACTTTACTTTATCTTGATATCTATATCAGTTAAGCTACTATAGGCCAAGTTGGTATCGTTTTCGTATAAATCGGGGATGCCGAATTCTATTGTGGTATCATTTTGACACCGTTCCACAGCAAAAAAATTTAAAATAAAAAAATTACTTATTTCACAAGGAAAAAGTCTGAACCAAAGGTTACCGTAGTAATACCGTAATAATAGTAACGCTATCAATTACTAGATGGCGCTGTACTCTGAAATGAAATCTAAAAGTACTCTCTGCTCTACATTTTTTTATACATATTTTAATAGTAACTATGACGTTACATAAGATCCAAGTTGCCAATAATAAAAATAATTTTATTCATTAAAGTAATTCATTAAGACATTTATTTTGCTTAAACTTTGAACTTATTTTTCTTACATTTTTAAACTAAATTTCCTAGTAACAGCGCAATTAACTAAACAATAATTAAGGAACAGATTAACAACTATTAATAGGCATGACAGGTAGGTACAGTACAGTAAGCTAGCCTGCTAGCTAGTGATTTGGGTTACTCTCGTTCAGATGGCGCTTCAGATTTTGAGCTTCAAAAAGTGCTTCTTAGACTGACGTTCTATTAAATATATACTCTCTGGTACGAGGCTGTTATTGTTATACAAATGGGATTCATTATGACACTGAAAATTCCATTTTTATTCTGGCTTATTTTCAGAAAATTACATCTGCGTCTCTTACTTGGGGAAAAATTAACGTAGGTAAATCACTTGTTAGCATACCTCGAAACAAGGTTTTAGGAAATAATGAGTACTTAGGAATCATAAATTTTTTACTTTGCTTCTTTCCATGTCCTAAGATACGTCTTTGTTTTTTCAGATAAGAAAAATCGTGCGATTGTCGAAGTGCGATTTTTGGGAAAACGATTTTAAAATACGTGCTACGCTCGTATCCCGTAGCCACGTATGCGTCGTATGTAGCTCGTAGTAGCTACGAACAGAGAACCCGACAGTTGGGTTATCAGCCCTGAATGTGTTAAGCGTATCACTACTTAGACTGACGTTCTATTAAATATATACTCTCTGGTACGAGGCTGTTATTGTTATACAAATGGGATTCATTATGACACTGAAAATTCCATTTTTATTCTGGCTTATTTTCAGAAAATTACATCTGCGTCTCTTACTTGGGGAAAAATTAACGTAGGTAAATCACTTGTTAGCTTACCTCGAAACAAGGTTTTAGGAAATAATGAGTACTTAGGAATCATAAATTTTTTACTTTGCTTCTTTCCATGTCCTGAGATACGTCTTTGTTTTTTCAGATAAGAAAAATCGTGCGATAGTCGAAGTGCGATTTTTGGGAAAACGATTTTAAAATACGTGCTACGCTCGTATCCCGTAGCCACGTATGCGTCGTATGTAGCGCGTAGTAGCTACGAACAGAGAACCCGACAGTTGGGTTATCAGCCCTGAATGTGTTAAGCGTATCACTACTAATAGAAACAAGTATTCTTATTTCCCTGGTATGGTTGATGAAATCAAGATACATTGGTGAAAATGACAGTTATTTTCCTAATCTGAAAAACAAGGTAAAGGCGAACTTGTTGAGTACGTAATATTAACTATGGCGATAGACCTTGTACTACTGATTTTCAGGGTTCCGTAGGCAAAATGGCAAAATCTGAACCCTTATAGTTTCGTCATGTCCGTCTGTCCGCCCGTCCGTCCGTCCGTATGTTACAGCCGTTTTTCTCGAAAACTATAAGACGTATCTTAATAAAATTTGAACATAAACTGTATTCTGTATGCCGCTACTAAGTTATGTAGTTAAAATGCAGAAAAAAATTTTTTTTTTATCCATACATGTAACTAAAGGAGGGTGGGCAAAAAAAATATGACCAATAAAGCGATATGTCACCGGATACCTTCTTCTATTAGTTTGGTTTTAGTTTCGTTTTGGTATTAGTTTGGTTCTTATTCTATTGAAGGTATCGAACCCTCCATTATACGTGGTCCGACACGCACTTGGCCGGTTTCAACTGCCAAAGAGCTTCGGATTAACGTTGCTGAAATATTTGTTAACAAAAAAATATTTGGTCTGGTGAAAGTAGAAAAGTATTATTTTAACATTCATTATGTTTCCAAGACCGTTGATGCGTCATCGTCAGATACACGATTGGATGACATCGGCTTGATAGAAAATAAATCTGAAGTTACGTCTTAAAATCTTGTAAGAATTTTTAAAAAACAAGTTCCACATACTCGAACTAAAGCCGTTATCGTATCATATTACACAATAAGTGCACCACATTTTTTAAATTCATAAATTATCTGGTGGTGCGTCCCAGTCGACTGCTTATTACTACTAATTGCTACTTCAGTCTCTTCTCTTTGCTCCCGTTCAAGATGATAGGGCCTGAATTTAGCTGTTAACAGCTAAATTCCCTCCCTATCTTTTTCAGCGCGAGTGAAAGAGAAACACTGTATTACAATTAGTATGGGAGCTCATTGCAATTCGTGCAAAATGATGTATTAAAAAAACCGGCCAAGAGCGTGTCGGGCCACGCTCAGTGTAGGGTTCCGTAGTTTTCCGTCCGTCACAGTAAGTGTCCCCACTTAAGAGTTAATAACACCGCCATGTAGGATATGATATGAGAGTTCCAAGTACAGCGACATCTATCGGCAAATTAAGTAAACTATTGCGCGCGAGCTTAAAGTATGGAAGATGATTTTTATGGAATAATTCTTTATTGCGTGAACCGATTTTCACCGTTTTTACTTTATTTGAAAGCACGTCATTTCATTGTAATTTTGTAGAAATTACAGGTACAAGAAACACCTGCTTATACGGTTAAATTACAAACTTAGTTCAGAAATTATTTTGTAATTTTCTTTCAAAAACTATTCATCCTATCAAGTTCAAAATAATTTTCCTAGAAAGTTTTTATAATGTTCTACTTTTGAGATTTTTTTCATATTTTTAAAACTTATGGTTCAAAAGTTAGAGGGGGGGGACGCATATTTTTTTACTTCTGGAGCGATTATTTCCGAAAATATTTACATTATCGAAAAATGATTTTAGTAAACCCCTATTCATTTTTAAATACCTATCCAACAATATATCACACGTTAGGGTTGAAATGAAAAAAAAAATCACTCCCCACTTTACGTATAGGGGAGGTACCCTAATAAAACATTTTTTTCCACTTTTTATTTTACCACTTTGTCGGCGTGATTGATATACATATTAGTACCAAATTTCAGCTTTCTAGTGCTAACGGTCACTGAGATTATCCGCGGACGGACGGACGGACGGACGGGCAGACATGGCGAAACTATAAGGGTTCCTAGTTGACTACGGAACCCTAAAAAGAACTACGCATTCATTGAGAAATATAAAACAACGAAGTTTTTAGTGTTATTGTGGAGGAATTTAGTCCTTAGTTACAGATGTATAAGTCAAGAAACTAACGACATACAACTGTTTAAAGCTAATTTTAAGAGGTAACTTTGGAATTATTTTCTATCGAGCTGATTTCTTCCAATCGTGCATCGGAATGAACGAAGTTCTTCCAAATATAACGAATAATAACATATATTTTTTTTACTTTCTCAAAACAAGTACTTATAGCTAAAAAAACTGTTTGAGTAGAGTCAATTGGAAGGTCATCGGGTGTTGTCAGCCTCTTAACTTAACAATCGCTTTGTACTATTTACTTTTAGTTCTCTTTTAAATCTGTATTTTTTTGTGATTTCGTATATAATTAAAATAATGTTCTTATATTAACAGAAGAATATCTTATAATAACTTTTACTTAATAATAATTGTTTAGTTTTTGTTTTCCCTTATTCTGGCACACTTCAAAATAATAAAAACAATGACGCAACGATTGTAACTGCAACAATATTTTATGAAGCAGGTTTGCCGATAGCGTATTCAAGTTTTTCATAATAGTATGAAAGTACCTCTACTAGTAGAAATTATGAAATTATTAGGATTTTTTTTGGAAGCAAATGTAATCAAAAAAATTCTTCCTAGTGCTAGTAATTTTATTGACAGATATATTGTACAGGATTAGGAGTATTGACAGATATATATAATTGCGTTAATAAATAGAATCAAAAATTGTGTTTATATTATAAAGGCTTTGGGAAGCAATACGTGTGTAGGTATATATATATTAGTTTAAGGTGTATTATTTGTACGTATTCGATTAGCTTTTGAACAAACATTGGGGGCACGAGCGTCAAAAAACATCAATTCGCTTATTATGTTTCTTCAAACAATTTAATTAGTTTAGCATCAATGAATTACTGTTTGATAGTTCATTAGAAAATCAGACCCCAGTATAATAATACAATACTGGCTTGACTGAACGGAAATACAGACTATTTCTTGTGATTTTTCAGATATAACCATAATGATCATGAAAATATATTAGCTGGCACTGTAGTTGTTGCCAATTATAGTCAGAATCCTTATTTGACTGACGAGAAACTTAGACATATCATGTAATGATTTTATATATTTGTATGAGCCTTATAAATACTATAGTAGATTGTTTGACAAGGGTCTAAAGTAAGCCATATTACCACGAGGTGGTTATTTTCCCGAACGAAGTGAGGGAAAATTGTTCGAGTGGTAATATGGCTTTTAGACCAGAGTAATGCATACTATTTTTCACTTCGATTGCGAGAAAATAAGATAAAAATACTTATTATTTACGCACAAGAACTAAACTAAGGTTAAATTATGGTTTAACTTGACGGTCTTTTAATTTTTTTAACTTCTTTGACATAGATACAAAATATAAGCACCTCGAATAAATGCCACAGACGACGGTATAATTAGCTCTTTAAAGTAGCTATTAGACATTGCAATTTGTAGGGTCCAACCTGTCGGGTTGGTAGGTGTAATGGTACTTAGGGAGTAGGAGTCCCGATCTAGGGCGATCAGCAGTGCCCCGATACCCGCAGCTGTTTATGGAGGTCGTTAGAGTTATTTTACCTTTTTTATTTATAATGTTAGCCATTTTCTACACATTCCGTCTGGTTTTTTATTCAATATAAAAGTTAAATTGTGTAGATTCGCTGGTAATTAATATATTTATCTAGTTTTGTATTTAAATCATAGAAGGGTTGGGCAGATGAATTTAGATTCAGGCAGCTCGAGCGGTCATTTAAATATCTATAATAAAAAAAATTTCAGATTTTATTTAATGTGTACTGTTATGAGTACTATCACCGTGCTTCACCAAATACTTTTTTTTGATGTTTTGAAGGCATCTCTGTAAACGTTGAGCTAGGGTCGGTAGGGACGATTTGTTGGTGAGGTAGGGTCGGTAGGGGCGATTTGTAGGGAAAGTGTAATAACGTGCTTTGGGGCCGACAGGAGTTGGACACAACCGATTGGGCCCTACAAATTGCCATGTCTAATAGCCGTTTAAACAGTTTAAACACGCTTTAAAGCGCTTCCAAAAAATTACAATCCTTTTTAATGATTGTGAAGTAGGAACTAAAAAACACCTCACGTTTTTGAAATAAATTGCGTTTCCTCATTGGTCGATTTTAACATTGCTGTATTCTGATTGGTTGATATTAAATACAATGTTTTTTTAAGGACTTTAATTATTTACACAGTATACGCACCAAAAAAGTATCTAGCGTTCCGATTAACTTCGATATGTGTGTTGTGATTGGTGGATTTAATATGGTGAAGTGTTCCGATTGGTCAATTTAAAATGTTTTGTAAATCATAAATATGTATACATACTAGCCCTAGAGGCTAAATGTACTACTTTAGTCCGCCTTGGTAAGCATAATACGACACACTTTTTGAGCATGAGAAGTGAAAAAGGTTATAGGGATTACATCTGGCACTGTCAGTGTTAGAATTATTATCGTCCCAGAATATATTTCGATACGTCAAAAGCAATTAATTCCGAAGGGTCGAACCCTGCTGTGATTCGGACTCAAGTATTTGGAGCGGATTACACCGTTCCATTGTGACGAACAATGCCACGTTGGAACAAAACGGGAAATTGGGGCTTCCTGTAAATATTTAAACACAATACGCACCGAAATTGTTTAATGTTTGCGTTAAGGTAATTTCTGATGTGGCCAGGTCAAATGTGAGAAAGTTGCTACAGTGCGGGACCGAATTCAGTAAACTTACTGCGATACACCCCATAAATTACCTGTAACAGCATACATACATACACAGCGCGGTACAAGTAAATTGGAAGCCTGTATAAGGAGGTGTTTACAATTTACCTAAAATCTCCCCGTGAGAAGGATATATCTTATAGTTTTTATAGCGAAATTTACCCAACTAACTAATCTGGGGTGTGTAATGTTTTGTATACTAACATAACATATTATTACATATAATAATTTAATTTTGCATAACAATTTGTATAATAGATTACTTGAAATAAAATAAAATGCATAACAACTTTTTCATACTTTCATGAATTATAATACTCATTTTGCATAAACTTAAATTAGTTCAAATTTCATAAATACGAATAGCATAATTTTAATTTGTATAAATAAATGACTAAACAGCAAAGAAATCGGACATATCGCATGATATGGCGACATTTCATGGTATGCCTAAAATTTGGTCAACACAGCAGCAGCAGTTTGGGCAGCAGTTTGGCTACGTGTAATATATATAAAGTACGAGTATGTTCTGGCGCTTGCCGGTCGCTGCCACGGCACGTTCGCTCGGCTTCGCGTACTGTTTATTCACAGTTCACCTGACACGCTTCGCTCGTCGTCGCACCTATCTTGACTCTGTCATATGACAGTCTTCCCTGTTTATACGATATGCCTAGGAAAATCGTCAAACGATGAGCCTAACTTACTTTTTGAGCAATAGTTAATTTCTAAAGGGTGTTGCAGTTCTAATCTAACCACCTTTTGTAACAGCGGGTAAAATAATATGTATGACAAATTTTATTAGTTAAAATAAACGATATAGTTAATTTTAATATGATTATGCTAATTAAACATTATGATATCTGAAATAATATTAAATAATATTAGTCAAAATAAACATTTCAAATTATGAATTTTGTTGTTATGAAAAACGTTTATTATGCTTTTCAAACATATGCTAATTGAGAATATGAATTTTGTTTGTAAAAAAATCCAACCAACTAATCTACCTGTACCGGCTGTACCTACCCTACCGTCGCCGTAGTTGCTAACTTTTCATTACAATGTTATTGACAAATTAATTTACAAGTAAGAATTAACTTTTACCGCACACCCAAAACTTGCACAGGTGCAAAGAACAAAATAAAAGTGTACTTTGAAACTGCTCAATTGCACTTTCGCACCGGCAGTGCTGTACAGGGCAAGGATGGCCTGTTACCACAGGTCGTATTTGACTTGTTCCGCACTGCGTAAAAAAAAGTAGTGCGAACTGCGAACAGGTCGTATGTGACCTGTTTATGAATATTATATCCTGTAGATTTTTAAATTGCAAACATAAGTGTATACTTGTCTTTATAAAACCATTGAAATTCTAAAAAAATATAGCCTTCGCATCAAGGGGAAGTTAACTATTTCGGATGCCGCACTATATGAAAGTTTTGCACAGGACAAATATTATTTCACCAGAAGTTTGCTGTTGTATACCGGATGTTGCCTGTAATACGAGCAAAAAATTAAAACATAAATTATACCCTCAAACAATAAAAGTTTTTACAACAAATTTAAAATAATATATATTCTATAGATTGTCTCTTTTTCATACAAACTAAATAGTATTTTCAATGTACGTTAAAATCCATCTAATTGACATTTCTTGTCAGTCTTGTCACCCTACAGATATAATCAATTTAGAAATACATTGCATATTCGAGAAAATTTTAAAGTGTACTAAAAATCATTACCACAAGTTATTTTTAATAGTTGCTGAAAGAACGTTGTATACTTTTTGGTGTAGAGTCTACTTTCAATTGTTTGCTCAGCAGGCAACAGCCGGTATAATAAATCGACGAAGTACTGTAGTAGTTAGTACAAGATATGAAATGTTTATTAAAAGAAATGAATGCGGCGAACTCCTATAATGTCAAAGCATATTGGTACGAATCGAAGAGGAATGTATCACATCGGATAAAAAAAAATGTTTTACTAGCATTAAACACCACTGTGTTTTGATCTGTGTTTGATTGAGGCAGCATTTGATCCGATTACCGTATAAAAGTACCACGATGGTGAAACTGGTAACAAACACGTTCAAAACTATCGATGTAACACAAACAGTCAGAACGCTAATTATTACGGAGTAACATTACTAACATTATAGGAGGAGTAACTACAGAAGGCTGTTCAATGAAACTTGTTGCGAAATTGCCTTCGTAAGTACCTCAAAACACAAAAACCTACATGTTAGGGATAGTAGCAATAATTCGGCTCTAGCACTGCGGAACGATAAAGTTTTGAAGTAAAATATCCAATTAATTTCAATTTAGTAGGGTAGTAACAAAAGTGACTTTAAACTTTTTTAATACATAAACGTAGTTCTATCCACTTAGTGATGGGTGGGATTTTTAAAGTCAAGTTTAAATATCATCAGTTCGTTATTACTATTAATAACGAACTGATGATATTTACACTTCAACCTAAACTAAACTTCTTTGCCTATGCATTTTCAAAATGTATAAAAATACGCTCGCATTGTGATTCGAATGAACAATAAAACGTTATATTTGGGCTTATACAGGAAATACTTTATTAAATTAAATGTGTAAACTTTTTTTTGTAAATATAAAGTACCTACTTTTTCTAAAATATTTCCGATTTTAACGCTGGTAGCTATATTACTAGCTGTTCCCGCAGCTTCGCCCGCGTGCGTTTTGGCAGACAAATTACCCTAAATATTGGTCCGGGGTATAAACTGTTACTATACAAAATTCCATGAATCTATGGGCGGTAGTTTTTGCGTAGTTCGAAAACAAACAAATTTCTCTTTACACGTTTATTATATGTATAGATTAATTAGATTATGTTTCAAAATAATACCTAAAGAGTATACCGCTGGAATGAAATAGATGATCTTTCGGAGATGTAAACAATAAAATTAAATATAAATAAAAACGAATCTTAAATAAACACATACTAAGATAACCAATCCCCCGGCGGCATGGTACTGAAGATGCTGGAAGCAATCCCAGTATGGCTATAACAATAAGTAAGGCCAGGAAGCTGCCAGCCCTACGGTCACCCGTGGCATTCAGGCCGCTGTTAGGTCTACATGTGCATATTACCGCATGAGTCCGCATGACGTGGCATCTCATCACAGCATAAAAAAAACCAGCCAAGTGCGAGTCGAACTCGCACACCGAGGGTTCCGTACAAACCTTTACAGCTTAATAGTATTTTATGCAACAGTTGTATAAGAGGGGTCAAAAAAGGTGAGTGGCGTGGGTAACAATTTGAACCGTAGGCGCAGCCGGAGGCGAAAATTGTTAAGAAAAATGTCACGAAAATTTTTTTACCTACTTATACGACGTTGCATACAGTACTTTTTCTACGACACATAGTTTTACAAAAAATTGCGAAATTGAACACTTCATGGATATTGCAGTTATTTTGTCAACATAATCAACAATAATTTAAGTTTCACCTTTTAAACACTGTGTGGGCGTCAAGCCCGTTGTAAATAAGATTTTATGTGTTTTATGATTTTATGTTTATATACTTTTACATTTTATGTTTTTAATATTTTACAATTTGTTGTTTTAATTACAGAACAGACAATTGTCTATGTCACGTTAATTAAACATGTTTGAAATTAATTCTAAATATCCTGATTGTCAGTTAATAATTATTTATAATAATTTTAATTGTTAATTATCTATACATGAATTTTACCTTTTAATCTACTTACATAAATTGATTTAATTTATTATTATTTATTAATGAAATAATTTTAATTAATATAAACGATCATACATGTAAATTAAAATCAGTAGTTAAATATTTTATACGTTGAAGCGGACAAGTCGATCCCTTCTTGCGATTAGGTAGTGCGCGGCTGCGCGCGCGGTGATCTGCTACGTCACGGCGCCGAGCCGGTTCTCGGTCGGCCGCCCGGCGCATGCGCAATCTCTCCGCGGCGCGCGCGCCAGTCTGCAACCCGTCTCGACGCAAAGTGCATGTCACTGCGCGCCGCACTCGCAACGCTATCTTTACACTCGCGTTTGTTTATTTTTAAGTGCTTTCGCTTACCTCTCCCCTTCTATAATTATTACGAACTGTTGTGTATCCTTCCGCTGTGCTTGTGTGCTTGGAAATTAAAAGTTAAGCATTGAAAAGGACTGCTTGTTTGCTTTCTGCACCTCAGAGGATTCCCACTCAAGTAAGTGCAACAACGGATGCGTAACTAAGCATCCCACACTGGTGATCCCTGTAGAAACACGGATGGTAAATGGAAGCGGAAACGGTACTGCGGCTGACGGGACCCGCCCGGTCGCAGACAAAGAGGTACTGTTACAAAATGGCGCCGAGCAGTTAACGGCTGAGTCATTTCGGGTTGGAGTTAAAATTCCACCGTTTTATCCGGAAAAACCCGCACTATGGTTTGCGCAGCTGGAAGGCCAGTACCGGGTTTCCAGGATTACGACGGACGAGACCAAATTTTATTATGCCATGGCACAACTCGAACCCCAGTATGCGGCAGAGGTTGAAGATGTTATAACGTCACCTACAGATGTCGACAAATATATTAAATTGAAAACGGAGCTCATTAAGCGTCTTTCGGCATCGCGGGAAAGGAAAGTTCAGCAGGTCCTTAACCTGGAAGAGTTGGGAGACAGGAAGCCTTCGCAGTTTCTCCGGCATCTGCAGAACCTGGCAGGACCTGGACTTCCCGAGGACTTTCTGCGCTCCATCTGGGTCAACCGGCTACTACAGCGAACGAAGGATATTGTCGCGTCGCAGCTGAAATCTTCGCTGGAGGACGTCATCGCGCCTGTCCCTCAGGTGGCAGCAGCAGCCATGCCCTCTACTTCTTCGGAACCCCTGATGCTGCAGATCGCGGAACTGACCAGGCAGGTGAAGGCACTGGACGCCAAGGTCGGTCTGATGTCCCGGCCCAGGGAAAGGTCATCGAGTCACACCCGGCAGCGTTCCGCGTCCAAGAGGTCCAGCTCCAGCTACCGAAAGTTCCCGACCTTCTGGTATCACAAGTTCGGGGAGCAGGCTAAGAAGTGCATCAGGCCCTGTGATTACCCGGCGGGAAATGCGTCGGGCAGTGGGTGATGGCGGCGAGTGGGGTCGCTTATTCGTCATGGACTCCAAGACCAAGGTCACATTCCTCGTGGACACAGGTAGTGATTTGTGTGTTTTTCCGCGTACGGCGTTAAAAATTCGCAGAACGCCGACAAACTATAATTTGTGCGCTGCTAACGGCACAGTGATAAACACGTTGTGCTAATGTAACAAGGGCGATAATAGGTGCTGATTTTTTATCACATTATAATCTTCTTGTCGATTGCAGGAAACAGCGGCTCATCGATGGCAATACAATGCTTTCGACCGCGGCTTTGCCTGCCCGGCCGTCTGATGACATTTCCTCAATCAAGGTTGTAACTGGTGAGTCTGTTTACCACACAATACTGCAGGAATACCCTGACATTACACGCCTATCTGGCATACACCGTACTATTAAACACAATACACTACATTATATCCGGACTACACCCGGACCTCCGGTTTTCAGTGCATCTGATGTAGCCATGGGTGCTGTTTTGCAGCAGTTTAACGAGGAGAAGGGCTGGGAGCCACTGGCGTTCTTCTCATGTAAGCTGAGTCCTGCCCAGCAGAAATACTCGCCATATGATCGCGAACTCCTGGCGATTTACGAGGCCATTAAGTATTTCAGGCACATGGTGGAAGCCCGTGACTTCAGGATCTACACAGGCCACAAGCCTTTATGCTTTGCCTTAGGTTCTCGTAAGGAGAATTGCTCGCCCAGGCATTTCCGTCACCTTCATATCGCAGTTCAGTACAGACATCAGGCACATCTCGGGTAAGGACAACGTGGTAGCTGACACTCTCTCTAGAGTCGAGGAGATCACACAGCCTGTTGACGAGAGTAAGCTGGCTGCTGCCCAAAGCAGCGACTCGGAGTTAGAGCAGCTACTGAACAGCGACAGCTCGTTGCGCCTGACGAAAGTCCGAATACCCGGGACTAATGCTGAGCTGTACTGCGATATGAAGGTGACGGCGAAGTTGGTTGCTGAAAGATATGTCTGGCCCGGGTTCAGAAGAGACTGTCGAGAATGGACTCGGAACTGTCTGGCTTGCCAGCGTTCAAAGGTCGCTCGACACGTGTCCACACCGCTATCTACGTTCGAGATTCCAAAGGCCAGGTTCCTGAACATCCACATAGACTTGATTGGACCGCTTCCGCTTTGCCAAGGTTTCAGGTACTGCCTCACTGCCATTGACCATTTTACGAGATGGCCTGAGGCAATCCCAATACAGGATATATCCGCCGACAGTAAGTAAGTAAGTAAGTAATTCATTTATTGTAAACTGTGTACAGAAGTTGTAATATATAAATTTAGCATCAACAGTTGCTCTTTTCAGGCGTACAATTTTTGGCCTTAAAAATAAATAACACTATTTACATGTAACACCTACCTAATATATATCCTTGAGTCTTGCCATCATCTCGAAGAACTCATTTAGATTATAAAATACATTTTGAATGAGTAGTTCCTTAAGCCTAATCTTAAATTTATTTCCGTTTAACATTTTAATTTCATTAGGAAGAGCATTAAATACACGTATAGAGGTAAAAAAGGACACCGTTGCACAAGCTCTGTTGCACGGTTGGATCGCTTGGTTCGGATGCCCGGTGGATATCGTCACGGATAGAGGTCAGCAGTTCGAGTCTGCGCTCTTCAAGAAGCTGTCTGAACTTGCTGGTTTCGTGCACAAGCGTACCACCGCATATCATCCTGCCTGTAATGGCATGGTGGAAAGATTCCACCGCCAGCTGAAAGCCGCCATTACGTGTCACGCCAACAGCACCTGGGTTGAGTCAATCCCGCTGGTGTTGTTAGGCGTCAGAAACGCGTTTAAGGAAGATCTTCAAACCTCGTCTGCAGAGCTAGTCTACGGGCAGCCTTTGCGTATGCCCGGTGAGTTTTTCAACACAGGTGCTGATCATTTTCCAGATGTGAGGGACTACTTGTCTCGGCTTCGCACGTTCACAAAGAACTTGCAGCCGACACCAGCTTCCCGTCACGTAAGTCAGCGTCGCACCTTTATTTTCAACGACCTAACCACCTCTTCACATGTGTTCCTTAGGGATGATACTCTGTGCAAGTCTTTGAAACCAGCCTATACAGGCCCCTACAAGGTCCTTGATAGACGTCCAAAAGTGTTTACCCTGCTTGTTAGTGGTAAGTCTGTGACAGTATCTGTAGACCGGATAAAGCCAGCCTACATACTGCACGACACAAACACTAATAACAATACACATAATACACAAACACATAACGACACCCACAAAACAACCACCACCAGTCCAACGTTGAATGAGGAAAGTATCGTCAAACGTACACGCTCAGTTCGCTTTCCTGACTATTATTGCCCTAACTCGGTCTGGAGTCGGGGGTCTGGAGGGGGGTCTCCATGTATAGATAGTTAACAATTAAAATTATTATAAACTAGCTGTGCCCGCGGCCCGCGTGGAATTCGGTCTGTGTCAGTAAGCGGCTAATTCACCCCCGATTTCTCTCCCGCTACCCTGGAGGCGGAACTTGAAGTAGAGTTGACAGATGGATACGCTAGAGGACAGTAGTCCTAATAAAATATTTTACAATTACCACTAAAGGAAACTACACTCAAAAATGAATCCGACATAGAATGAATTTAAACGACATAGAGAGTAGTAGGTGTATATCGGACGATACAGGACCACTTTTGTATTTGTATGAACGTATGTTCATATCCACGGCAAATATGATCCAAATCGATCCTCCCGTCAAATCAGTCTAAGCATGAAAGGTAAGAACAGGCGCGGTTGAAATTGGGATTGGAGGGGGGGGGGGGGGGTCATAAATGCAGAAATGATTTTTTTCTATTTGAGCTGCACTTGGAGGGCAGGGGGGTCCATGACCCATGCAAATTTAACTCAATCGAGTGTAGTGGCTACCCCCCCTTTTAGACGTTGAATTTTTATAGGCTACATATAACCTGGCTGGGGATTTTCTTGAATTGGAATTAGCAATCCTTAAGGGGTGATTTCCGGGATAACAATGCAAAAAAACCGGCCAAGAGCATGTCGGGCGATGCTCAGTGTAGAGTTTCGTAGATGCCGCCCTGTTACAAGACATCCGTTCAAAAGATCGTTTATTAAGGGATATTTGGCGGCGCTTACGTCATTTTACTATTCGGCACTTCATTTCACTATGCGTTTTTGACTGATAATTCAAAAACGGCTGAACCGATTTTATTCAATATAGTTTTTATTGAAAGTTCTTATCAGGCCTCACCAAATTACAGCTTTCTAGTGCGAACGGTAACTGAGCTAGACCGCGGACAGACGGACGGACATGGCGATGTAACTGTTACGTAATAAGGCCTAATTATGTAAAGAAGCATACGCTGCTACCTACACACATATTACAAATCCATTGAAACCATTAGAATGACCACCATTACACCGCCATGACCAACGTTATTGCGCCGGCGGTCGGGGGGGGGGGGGGAGTGCCGGCGGTCGGGGGGAGGGTCGTGATTTCCATTCGCGGATTTTCATTACGTTACCGTAGGTAATGAATTTTCATACGTTTTTACCACACTGTCACAGATAATACACTGATGTTACGTTACTGGTTGCAATAATGGTGGTAATTAATTACATACGGTTCCGAACGCGGAATAGAGGATTTTAGTACAGTACGCGTTTTGAGCTTCGAAAACTCACAAGTGCAATTTTCTTTTTTAGTTAGAGAATATGATATGATTACTTATAGTAAAAAATATTTTCAAACAGTTTTTGACGTCGCGCTAGGTATTATATAGATATTTGTTAATAACAACAAGAAAAGATTATACAAGATATATTTTCCTTTACCATACTATTGCATTCAACTATTTCAACATCATCTGTCATTTTATAACAGTTTGGTCAATAGATTATGTGAGCATAATCGAAAAGAATTTGTCAAAATATAAGTGACCTTGAATTCTAAACGAATTACAAATGGCTAAGACGACATATGCTCTTGACAAATCCGTTATAAAATTTAAAGTTATGTTGCAATAATAAAAAGCGATAGCCTGGTGGAGAAAAATAAACCTTACATAATCTTTTCTATGTGTAGCAAACAAATACATGTATTATACGTAGCGCAATGCTAGAAATTGTTAGAAAATATTTTTTATTATTAGTGCTTAACGTATTCTAACAGGTCACAAAATAAAATCGGACTTGTGATTTATGTCATTTTTATAGGTTAAAAAGGCGTTCCCGTACTCCACTATTTATGATATTGGTGTAGATCAAGATATTTATTCGTCAATGTAAGCACATTACAATGCACTAATAAACGTCAGAGAAAAATTAAATACGTGAGTGTCGTGGAACACTCGATTGGAACGAAGTTATGTTATTTAGTTTTATTGACTTTTTCGTAAATTTTGTGGTTTTAATTTGCATTTTTTTTTAATTTTAGAAATTTTGTAAATTTTGTAAATTTTGTAAATTTTGAATATTTTGGAAATTTTGGAAATTTTGGAAATTTTGGAAATTTTGGAAATTTTGGGAATTTTGGAAATTTAGAAATTTTGCCATTTTTGACATTTTGGAAATTTTTGACATTTTTACATTTTCGACATTTTTAAAATTCTCGACTTTTTTCACTTTTATCACTTTGTAACTTCTCACTTTCACTTTTCACTACACTTCACTTCACTTCACTTTATTCTATTTTATATATATTTTTTAATTTAATTTTACATGTTTCTCAATCGTATGGGTGTCGCGTTTTCGTGACGTGACGCTTTTTCGTGACGGTCACGTGACTTTTTTTTGCCTAGCCCCCCATCTGCGAACCGTTCAATAAGGAACTTCGTTCCAAAACTACCACCGGTTCTAACCCTACACCTCTGGTCCAAGTATTATGACCGAAAAGAAACTCGACGGAACTTATTTTTTTCAAAACAGTAATACATTATTAGATCTTAAAGATACTAAATAATGCGTAGTTCTTCAAGAAGACATATCAAAACAGCTTGAGAGACACATAATGTACCTATTGTTTAATTATAAAGAAAAATAAAACCTAATCTGACTGCTTCACAAAACGTTTGATAAGTTTTCCTACTGCATCTTTGTCCGTCATATATAGTCCTCGAACCTGCAATAACCCTTTGACATTCATGACATTTTCAAATATTTCTTAAGAGCGGGTAAAGGTAAATTTAAAGCATCGACGGGTAAGATGTTATAAATATGAACACCTTGACCAAAAAATTACAAATTATTTCAATACCAAATTTCATCTAAATACGTACAGCGGTTATTGGTTGTTTCTTCCCCTTGTAAACTTCCACCCCTTATGCATCCGCTTAAGGGATAATTTTCGAGATAAAACTATTTTATTTCCTTTTCCAGAGCTCAAATTATCGGGGGTGGGCTTTTTTGGAGATGAAACTGTCCTTTCTCGAAACCCATACTATCTCTATACCAATTTTCATCTAAATCAGTTCAGCGGTAAAAAAATCCTCATACCACCTTCCAACCCCCTTTTCACCCCCACAAGGGTTTGAAAACTATCCTATGACGTTTCTCAAGACTCAAATTATCTCCATACTCATTTCTATCTAAATTGTTTCAGCGGTTAAAAATTCTCCATACAAACTTTCAACCCCATTTTCACCCCCATCAGGGTTGATTTTCGGGATTAAAACTATATATTGTCCTTTCCCAGGACTCAAACTATATCTATACAAAATTTCATCAAAATCCGTTCAGCCGTTTTCACGTGATGCGCGGTCAAATAAACAGACAAACAGATAAACAGACAAAAATTCTAAAAATTGTTGGATTGTGTTCTGTTATCGATTCTAAGTATCCCCAGCCAACTTTTTTTCGACTATCTTCCATGTACAGATTTTCGACCCTCTTCAGCTTTATTATATGTATAGAAGATAATTATTAACTGACAATCAGGATATTTAGAATTAATTTCAAACATGTTTAATTAACGTGACATAGACAATTGTCTGTTCTGTAATTAAAACAACAAATTGTAAAATATTCAAAACATAAAATGTAAAAGTAAATAAACATAAAATCATAAAACACATAAATCTTATTTACAACGGGCTTGACGCCCACAGTATTATAGACCTGAGTTTTCACAAGTTTTCCTTTATCTGTGCTATAAGACGTTTCTTCGTACCAAATTTCAAGATTCTGAGTTCACGGGAAGTACCCTGTAGGTTTTGATGCCCTTGTGAGTTTCGAAAATTTGCGGCATAAACGGCTGTATCTTTTGATTGCGTTGGCTTAGAAGTTTGATTTTTTCACACCTCCAAGGGACAGTAGTACTTGAGTATGCGATTTAAATTTCAGCTTGATACTTCCACGCGTTCCTGAGAAAAAGGTCTTGACAGACGGACGGTCGGGCGGACGGACGGGCAACACGGTACGGAACCCTAAAAATACTTTAACTTGCAGAAAAGAGTAATCACAAGTGACGTGGCTCTGGCTCGTCGTCTGTCTCGGTATTTTGGAGCGGACTGAGGAGACACCATGAGCAAGCTATAGTAAAGTTCTCTCGACTTTAGTCACTGACTCATAAACTCATACGTTCAGTTTTTTATTATGACCATACGAGTGCGATTTTTGAATCTCACCAAGTGACTAATTCTCACCGATGTGAGTGATTTCCGAAAGTTCGTATTTTTGAAACTCATCGGTGATTTACATTTGTCATACCTATGATATCGATTTACGAGTGCCCCTACCCACTCGTAATTGAAATCACCATGCGATTGTTTTCGATAGTTGACGTATGTGACATCTGCCAAAAACGCCAAAGTATGTTTTTCGGAAGAATTAACAGCGGGGCTCGATTGTGACATTTGTGATTGCGACGATTTATTGAAAGTATAAAAAACGGCCAAGTGCGTGTCGGACCACGCATAATGGAGGGTTCTCCGTAGCTTCAATGGAATAAGAACCAAACTAATGCCAAAAGGTCGTATCTGATGCCTATTGAAGAAGTTTTGTTTTGGAAATAACTCAAAAATGGCTTAACCGATAATGTTCAAAACAATTTTCGTAGAAAGTTTGTGATAATGCGCATTTTCTCAATTTTTTTCATATTTTTTGGACGTACAGTTCAAAAGTTACAGGGGGGGGGGGGACGCTATTTTTTTTGACTTTCGAAGCGATTATTTTTGAAAATATTTACTTATTCACAAATTGTTTAAATAAACCTTAATGTTAATTTTAAAGACCTATCGATTGATGTGCAACATGTTGATATTTGGTAAAAAAAAATTGAAATTTAGTTACATGTATAGAGCGCCCCCCCCCCTGAAATATTTTTTTCAGCAATTTTACTACATTACCTGAATAGCGGCATACAAAATATACATTATGTCTAAATTTTATTAAGATACGTCCTATAGTTTCCGAGTAAAATGGCTGTGACATCAGACGGACGGACGGACGGACGGACAGACGGACATGACGAAACAATAAGGGTTCCGTTTTTGCCATTCTGGCTATGGAACCCTAAAAATGGCAAGCCTGGAGGAGTACATTATGATGGCGATGACGGACAGCGACGAAGACGACGACATTCCTCACCGTCAACATAATCCAGCTGCGGTAGGCGTCGCAGAAATAATTCATCACGAGCAAGCATTTGCGATATCTAATGCGAAATTAAAAAAATATTATCGGCTTACGAAACCATTGGTAAAATTTGTAAAATTGTAAATTTGACATTGTAAAATTTCTGCATGTTGGTAAACAGCGTGTGACTTTCAAAAATACGCCTTTTGGAAAATGGTGGAAATCGGTGATAATTTTAGTCACCGGTGACTAAAATTATCACCGATGACTATTATGTCACCATTTTCCAAAAGCCGTATTTTTGAAAGTCACACGCTGTTTACCAACATGCACAAATTTTACAATGTCAAATTTACAATTTTACAAATTTTACCAATGGTTTCGTAAGCCGATAATATTTTTTAAATTTCGCATTAGACATCGCAAATGGTTGCTCGTGACGAATTCTTTCTGCGACGCCTAATACCGCAGCTGGATTATGTTGACGGTGAGGAACGTCGTCGTCTTCGTCGCTGTCCGTGTCCGTCATCATAATGTACTCCTCCAGGCTTGCCATTTTTAGGGTTCCGTAGCCAGAATGGCAAAAACGGAACCCTTATAGTTTCGTCATGTCCGTCTGTCCGTCCGTCCGTCCGTTTGTCACAGCCATTTTACTCGGAAACTATAAGACGTATCTTAATAAAATGTAGACATAATGTGTATTTTGTATGCCGCTATTTAGTTATGTAGTAAAATTGCTGAAAAAAAAACAATTTTAGGGGGGGGGGGGCGCTCTATACATGTAACAAAATTTCAAATTTTTTTTATTAAATATTAACATGTTGCACATCAATCGATAGGTCTGTAAAATTAACATTGAGGTTTCTTTGAACAATTTGTGATTAGTGATTAAGTAAATATTTTCAGAAATAATCGCTTCGAAAGTAAAAAAAATAGCGTCCCCCCCCCCTGTAACTTTTGAACTGTACGTCCAAAAAATATTAAAAAATTTGAGAAGATGCGTATTATCACAAACTTTCTACGAAAATTGTTTTGAACATTATCGGTTAAGCCATTTTTGAGTTATTTCCAAAAAAACTTCTTCAATAGGCATCAGATACGACCTTTTGGCATTAGATTGGTTCTTATTCCATTGAAGCTACGGAACCCTCTAATATGCGTGGTCTGACACGCACTTGGCCGTTTTTTATATTTTCAATAAATCGTCGCAATCACAAATGTCACAATCGAGCCCCGCTGCTAATTCTTTCGAAAAACATACTTTGGCGTTTTTGGCAGAAGTCACATAAATACGTCAACTGTCAAGAACAATCGCATGGTGATTTCAATTACGAGTGGGTAGGGGCACTCGTAAATCGATATCATAGGTATGACAAATGTAAGTCACCGATGAGTTTCAAAAATACGAACTTTCGGAAATCACTCACATCGGTGAGAATTAGTCACTTGGTGAGATTCAAAAATCGCACTCCTGGTCTCCCCTATGTGTCCTTTTCAGAACTCTTCGGCCCTTGATTACTTTCAGTGAACAACTTACCCTGCACATTTGATTTGTAAGCGTTAACCTTTAGCGGTTAGTTAAGCCCTATTCAGATAGCGCTCAGTTCACGCGTGCGGCTCTTAATAGCTGGTCATTATGCTGCCAATTCTAAAAGGCAGGGGTCGCTGATTAACCAGTGGCCTGTTAAGATTTATTTAACGTTGCCGCACAATAAATTGTGATTCAAATTGACCCAGATTGTTATGGTCTAAGAGCTGGCCACGTCAGATGTGACACAATAATGAGAGCAATGAAACCTATCTAGTTAGACTGCCTTACCATCCTTGTTGCTAGATTCGGGCATCTGGCAGCTTTTAATGGGTGGAGGTCAAAGTGACAGACCAACAAAGTTTCTAAGTTGGAAAAAAGTAATACCAAAATAAGTAAAAAGTGCCAAAGTTGTGTCATTTATAGAGGACAGGGCCTATATTTTAACATTAGATTAAAAACCATTGTCTATTACTGCGGAAACAAAAACAGTAGGCGACTAACTAAAAATTGCATTTTACATCATTTGGCACTACTTTTCCCCAACAGAACCTTCTGGATATGATACAACCTAATTAATCACATAATTTCCCATAATATTGCATTAAACCCAGAACTCTAGGATTTGTTTTCTTCAAGTTATTTGCATTCTTTGACCTTTGACCACTTTACAGCTGCCAGACGTCCGGATCTAGAAATAAGCATAGTGTAGCAAACTAACTACATGGGTTTCGTTGCTCTCATTATTGTGTCATATCTGACGTGGCCAGCTCTCCGTCTATTAGGATTTTGTTTGGTTTTCTTTATTAGATTGGTGCACGCACTAGTTATTATAAAAAGTTTGTTTGTCACGTTTTGTTGAAAATTTGAAGTGACGTTCAGGTATACGTTATGAAATATCACAAAAATAGATTTATACACTGAAAGAACATTTAATAACGTATATAGAGATACTAGCTTTTGCCCGCGGCTTCGCTCGCGTTAATTTTGGGGTAACACGGTTCCCCTTTCCTGATTTTAAACACAGAAGAGAACTCGGAACAGAATAGTATTTTAATACTCTACTGTAGACGATATTATTTGTCTTTATAGCTTATGCACGATTTTTTTGTTAGTCACAAATAATCCGCATATCAATTTTTAGCTTTCTACCTTGAAAATTGCGGAATGTTCCATACAAACTTCCACCCCCCCCCCCCCCCCATTTAGGGAAAAAGTAGCCTATGTCACTCTTCCATTTATAATACATACATACACATACACTTTCCCATTTATAATATTAGTATGGATCTACTTGTTTATTATTTTGACAAAAACGGGACTTAATCGCGTACACTTACTTTTATTATTTTTCTGACGTTTCGAGCGTGCCGTAACGCTCGTGGTCGCAGGTAGACTCAGGACAGGTTATTTTGTTTGTCCGTTAGTTGCGAAAGCTACATGCTTCTTTTAATAATCTGGTAGAAAATAAAACAAAAAAACTCATATTTAATTTCATCATTCAGTACCTATAAGTTCCCTACAACCTATAGCAATTAAATAGTTCTATTGGGCATTCCCAATGAAAAACGAATGAACAATGAAACGTTATAACTAACGTGTAACTTTGTTTTTCTAGGGTTAGTTTCAGATATAAGTTTAATTGTAATTGAGTTAGTAATTTGACTTTTCATCGTTTTAAAATGTTTATTGTGGTTGTTGCAATAAACGAATCAACAAATCTTTGATATTTAGATTTTGCTGTATAAAATACGATAATGTGAAGGTCGTATTCAATACAAGTAAAGGTCGAGTCGAGAGATCAACAGCTCACAGAGCAATGTATGTAGCGCGTTCAATATAGGCTGGAACAGTTTTTGTTTGTTGAACACCTACATATGAAGCGTGAATTATTCGGTGCCAAGCCTATTCTGGGTATATTAGGCCCACTTTCAAAGTCTTTGTAATGTCAGTCAGCAATTTGCTAAATCTCCGACTACTTAAAATGTTCCAGGGAGTTTGCCAGGTTGTTAGGACTTGTTCAAAGCTTCCAGAATGTGACATACAAAGCCCCTCTAATTGGGAGGCTAGTGTTACCATGAAAGAATATAAATAGAATAAATTCTGGTGCAAAGAACATACCTACTCAATATTTTGAATAACTACTTATAAAATAAGTCGTCAACTAGGGTTTGCAATCCGGATATCCGGATACCCGAAATATCCGGATATCTGCCGAATTTCCGATCCGAATCCTACTGTGTACAGGATATCTGGATATTTCGGATATTACGGATACTAGAAAAACGTGAGTTAAACCTAAAAAAGTTACACTACGAGCTTGGTAAACCTATAAAATCTATAAATGATGACTGTACAATTTGTAAAATCATGATAAGTGTAAATGTAGTCTCTAAATAGAGAGACAAATTGCTTTTAAATTTAGATTTAATGTTTCTTCGTCATTTCGTAAAGAAATATAAGAAAATGTTTTGAAATAGAAACATATGACAGCTTTATTCACGGTACCGAGGATCATATATGAAAATACATACTGCCATATCCTTTTTTAAATGATATCTGCGATTCCGCTGTTAACCATATATTGGTAATTTTCATACAAATATGTTTTTTAACTTTTACTTTGTGGGATGATTGATTAATTTTGAAAAACCTAACAGTATTGGCCATATTGTACATGTAGTAGGTACAAACGTTTATAAGAAAACGCTGAAATGGACTATCTCATATAAATATTTGATATTACTACAAATTAGCTGAATTTGGGGTTTCTCATTGTTGAAGTCGTTTACTGTGTCCCCTGTGAAAGTTCCATGATAATTTCAAGGAGAAAAAAAAGTGTTTGAAATTTGCAATTATCACATTGGTTTACTTTGAAACAAAATCCGTAGTTGTAGCTTTTTACCATGGATTGGGATTGTTTAAAATTTTGTAGTGAACTATCCTTTGGATCCGTTTTATCAGGAATATCCGGATATCCGGATCCAAGGAATTTCAAGATCCGAAACATCAGGATACGAAAAATCGACGGATATTGTAAACCCTAATGTCAACATTATCTTTGATTAAGCGTTTTGAACACTTTTAAATAAGTTTCAAAAGCAAATTATAAAGGGTACGGTTCAAAGTTTATTGATCTTATAAGAAAGACGCCGCGCGTAGAATTGACAAACAAAATATTCCAACTTTTCCTTTAACTGCTCGAAACCCTCGTGTAAAGGGGTCGTCAACTCGTCTTATAAAGGGCGTTGTTTATGTTAACAAGACGCCCCGGGAGAGCGGTGACATGTGGAATGCAGCTGAAATGACGAGCTTAATGGCTCATAAACGTAGTGTGCCCAAGTTCCCCCTCCCGCCGGTTTACGATCCCTGCAAATGAATCTGTTAGCGTTCAGGATTTTGAAATAATCTTGTTGTTGAAGTTCTGAGTTATCTAAGGATTCTTAGGAATAATTTAGTTTAAATTCTTATTTTAAACTAAATTACGAGTATGTATGCATCTTAAGGGCATGCTGCCGAACTGGAAAATTCTTGGTTCTTGTCATGAAAATTACCCTCAAATCAAAACTTTCATTGTTGGAAGTAGGTCTTTCCAGGGATTTGCACAAGGACTGATAGTGCGTTTTCATTTGACAGTTTCCCGCGATTTAAACTAAACATACTTAAAATACACATTCACGATTTTACTGGATGACACCCAAGCAAAACAAAGTACCTACATATTTAATCTATACATATAATAAAGCTGAAGAGGGTCGAAAGTCTGTACATGGAAGATAATCGAAAAAAAATTGGCTGGGGATACTTAGAATCGATAACAGAACACTTTCCAACAATTTTTAGAATTTTTGTCTGTTTATCTGTTTGTCTGTTTATCTGTTTATCTGTTTGTCTGTTTATTTGACCGCGCATCACGTGAAAACGGCTGAACGGATTTTGATGAAATTTTATATAGATATAGTTTGAGTCCTGGGAAAGGATAAAATATAGTTTTAATCCCGAAAATCAACCCTGGTGGGGGTGAAAATGGGGTTGAAAGTTTGCATGGAGAATTTTTAACCGCTGAAACGATTTAGATAGAAATGAGTATGGAGATAATTTAAGTCTCGAGAAACGTCATAGGATCGTTTTCAAACCCTTGTGGGGGTGAAAAGGGGGTTGGAAGGTGGTATGAGGAATTTTTTACCGCTGAACTGATTTAGATGAAAATTACCCCCCCCCCCCCCCCCCATCTTACTTTAGAACCGTAGGTCCAAAAAATGGAAGTGACGCCTGAAAGGTACTTTCAATAAAAACTATCTATACATATAATAAAGCTGAAGAGGGTCGAAAGTCTGTTCATGCAATATATTCGAAAAAAAGTTGGCTGGAGATACTTAGAACCGATAACAGAACACGTTCCAAGAATTTTTAATTAGTTAACGGCTGAACGGATAATGATGAAATTTTGTGTAGAGATAGTTTGAGTCCCGGGAAAGGACAAAGAATAGTTTTCATCCCGAAAATCAACCCTGGAAGGGGTGAAAAGGGGGTTGAAAGTTTGTATGTTGAAAGTTGGTATTGAAATAATTTGTAAATTTTGGTCAAGGTGTTCATAGTTATAACATGTTACCCGTCGATGCTTTAAATTTACCTTTACCCGCTCTTAAGAAATATTTGAAAATGTCATGAATGTCAAAGGGTTATTGCAGGTTCGAGGACTATATATGACGGACAAAGATGCATGGCCCAAACCAAAAAACTACTACAAAATCATTTAACATTTATAGGACACAGGCTATAGGACACATTTATAGGTTTAGGTAGGAAAACATATCAAACGTTTTGTGAAGCAGTCAGATTAGGATTTATTTTTCTTTATAATTAAACAATAGGTACATTATCTGACTCTCAAGCTGTTTTGATATGTCTTCTTGAAGAACTACGCATTATTTTGTATCTTTAAGATCTAATAATGTATTGAAACTGTTTTGAAAAAAATAAGTCCCGTCGAATTTCTTTTCGGTCATAATACTTCTTGGGCCAGAGGTGTAGGGTTAGAACCGGTGGTAGTTTTGGAACGAAGTTCCTTATCGGACGGTTCGCGGATGGGGGCCTAGGCGAAAAAAAGTCACGTGACCGTCACGAAAAAGCGTCACGTCACTAAAATGCGACACCCGTACAATTGAGAAACATGTAAAATGGAATTAAATTTGCATGGGTCATGGACCCCCCCCCCCCTCCAAGTGCACCTCAAATAGAAAAAAAACATTTCTGCATTTGTGACCCCCCGCCTGTTCTTACCTTTCATGCTTTGACTGATTTGACGGGAGGATCGATTTGGATGATATTTGCCGTGGACATGAACGTATAAATACAAAAGTGATCCTGTATCGTCCGATATACACCTACTACTCTCTATGTCGTTTAAATCATGCCAAAAAAAAAAAATCATTTATGAGTGTAGTTTCATTTAGTGGTAATTGTAAAATATTTTATTAGGACTACTGTCCTCTAGCGTATCCATCTGTCAACTTTACTTCAAGTTCCGCCTCCAGGGTAGCGGGAGAGAAATTAGGGGTGAAGTAGCCGCTTATTGACACAGACCGAATTCCACGCGGGCGGAGCCGCGGGCACAGCTAGTTTTAATAATAAAATCATAACAATGGAGTGTTTTAGTATTTTATAATATACGCGCTTAACTAAGAATTAGCCTCTCATAGCTCATTGCAGATAAACACGACATAATCTCATCTTCTTCAAAAACTCATTTCGTTCAGACGAAATTGTATCAGTACAATAGTACATTTTTCAAATAACGAAGCTGCACACAAAGCTCGAAATCCTGCCACCCAGTCCTTGCTAACACTAACAATTTTAATTTCACAAGTTTGCCGCCAACTCGGAAGTATCCTTAAGAAATGTCGGAACAGTCATTAGCCTCGCCTCTGCAATGCAGACCGCGTATTCTCATTCCGTCGCAGATATAAACCAGTTAAGTTCTTGCCTGAACCAGTGAAACATGACCTCAGGGTCAGTAATCAAAGAGATTTAAACCTAAATTGACGTTAAAAATGTTTATTGCATTCAAAGATATATTTTAACAAACAAAACATTGCACCGCAGAAAGAAAAAGAAGTACAGAACCAGATTTAACAAAGAAAATAATGGTCTTATCGCTATTAAGCTAGCTTTAGTTAGCTAGTCTAGTTAGTTGGTTTAGTTTTAAGTTAGCTTTTAGCTTAAACTATTTATTGTTTAGATTTTTGTACAGGGTCTATGAAAGAACATGTCATCTATCGATGGTTAGGATTAAATAATTATTTTAGCTAATGCGTTACATGAATTAGGTAATAATAATAATAATAATAATAATAAATACTCTTTATTGCACACCTCATACAGTTACAAGCACAAATTTTACAATTAGATAAATTTAGGTAGAGGTAACAACAGGCGCTCTTATCGCTAATGAGCGAATTCTTCCAGACAACCTTTAAGTAAGTTTAGTAGTTTTTGTAAGTTATCTTTTTACATTTTCTTATATAACTTTACTAATAGCTTATCAATTATATTATTCTTTACGATACGTGGAAATCTATTCACGACATGAGGAAGTGCGCGAATACCCACTCGTCTGCCGTAGTTATTACCTAGTTAGTAGGTACATAAGTAAAGAAGATGGTTTTAATTACGTAAATTTCTGTGTTTACTTCTAACTAGGGTTAAGATATTTTAAAACAATAATGGCTGACAATAGCTTAACCGTCCATGACCGACTTTATCATGTACCAGCAACACCTATAAGTATTTGAATATACATTCAAAAAATAAGAGTGCATCTCTTTTAACCGGTTGAGGAAAATTGATGAAATTATGTCTTTTTCTTTGCAGGATTATTCTATTTAACATAGCTGCAACTTGTATATATTAAATAAAAATAAAAATAAAAATTGTTTATTTCCAAAAAAAGATACAGAGGGGTACAGTTTTACTGACCTCCACACTAGGCAAAGCCTGTCCCGTGGAGGAGAAGAGAAAGACGCCGATTCACAGTATATTCTTCAAGTAGGTAAAGAACTCGTTTTTGCGAAAAGAAGTCTCTTCATTGATAGGGTTTAACATCCTTATCCGTAGCTTGACGATGAAGCAATCCTTGAAGATGTGCACTGTAAGAGCCTTATTTAACTGGATCATTCTGACACAGTATTATGTAGCCGCGATGAGAATAGGATAGAATGACCATTAAAATTACTATAGATTGACAGCCATCTTAATCCTATTCTAATCAAGGTTTAGTAATACCTACATTGTATTGTCGCTTATTCACTTGTATGTAGATTGCTTATAGGTTTCTAAACTTCATTGTTTTAAGTATGTAAAAAGTAGGGGAAATCGGAAAGCGCAATTATACTCACAGGTTAGCCTTTTGGCCATTTATAACTAGTTTAGCTGAGCCCTTGACTTGGAGAACGATTGAAATAAAACTCCAGAACTGTTGTTTCTATTTTGTAAGGAGTATTTACATCCAGGAGAAGGGTATCTAGTATATCAACATCTACCTAACTTCTAATCTCTATCTATGTATATCAATCATGCGCAAGCAAAAATCACTGTTATTGTAGTTGGCCCAAGATAAATGCTTGATTTTATCTAGACTGCTCCATTACAACATTACTGAAAGGTACTCAATACTAGAAATTTTAAGGTCGACTTTTGGGTTTATACATTTCTTTAGGACGTCTTTAGAAACAATACGATCGCGTCTTTACAAAGCTATTTGGTCTGCTGCTTTCCACCGAGGTTTAAACTATGGATAATAATAATAATAATAAATACTCTTTATTGCACACCTCATACAGTTACAAGCACAAATTTTACAATTAGATAATTTAGGTAGAGGTAACAACAGGCGGTCTTATCGCTAATGAGCGATTTCTTCCAGACAACCTTTGGGTAGTGGAGACTAGAGAAAAGCAATAAGCAGTAGGTGGTGCATAGAAACAAAAGAGACGAAATAGATAACACAGCACATTCATATGAATATACATACTTAAATAATTTTAAACAAAAAAGAACCGACTTCACTAAGCATCCACCTTTCCACCAAATGCTCGATCTGCTGTAAAAAATACTCAAATCACCATAGGTGTGCCTATAATAGTTGAAGAGTTCCCTCGATTTCTCCAGGATCCCATCATCAGATCCTGACATGGTTACAATGAGACCATCTGTGAAGTATACTCTTTCAAACAAAAAAAGAATTTTCCAAATCGGTCCAGCCGTCTTCGAATAATCGGTGAACATACATAAAAAAAAAAAAATAGCAAAAACAAAGATCCCGACGAATTGATAACCTCCTCCTTCGAAATCTTGAAGTCGGTTGATAAATACAAAATAAACGTACATATATACATATATAATACACACAGTAAGAAACAACAGTGTCAACTTAAAAACCTGAGGAAGAGATAAATAGTATTCCTTAAGTTGCGATTTAAAGCTACCAATAGATTGCGCGCGTTTTATGTTGAGAGGGAGAGAATTCCACAAACGAACGGCCTGGAACGTAAATGAGCAATTATAAAATTTGGAAGATGAAGATGGCACTTTTAGGAGCAAGTTTTGAGAGGATCTAATAGAATTAAGATAAGAGAAACGCTCTTTGAGGTAGCGGGGAGTTGCAGGGTATGGATCTTAAATGCTTTTTTTGCAATTTAAGGATTGCGGGTTAAGTATGATTAAAACGTATCATTTCGTCTTGAAAATTGTTACGGGTTTTTAGGGTTCCGTAGTCAACTAGGAACCCTTATAGTTTCGCTATGTCTGCCCGTCTGTCCGTCCGTCCGCGGATAATCTCAGTGACCGTTAGCACTAGAAAGCTGAAATTTGGTATTACTCGTAATATGTATATCAATCACGCCGACAAAGTGGTAAAATAAAAAGTGAAAAAAAAATGTTTTATCAGGGTTCCTCCCCTATACATAAAGTGGGGATTTTTTTTTTTCATTTCAACCCTAACGTGTGATATATTGTTGGATAGGTATTTAAAAATGAATACGGGTTTAGTAAAATCATTTTTTGATAATGTAAATATTTTCGGAAATAATCGCTTCGAAAGTCGGAAAAATAGCGTCCCCCCCCCCTGTAACTTGTGAACCGTAAGTCCAAAAAATATGAAAAAATTTTAGAAGATGCGCATTATGATAAACTTTTTAGGAAAATTATTTTGAACATTATAGGTCTAGCCATTTTTGAGTTATTTCCAAAAAACTTCTTCCATAGGCATCAGATACGACCTTTTGGCATTAGTCTGGTTCTTATTCCATTGAAGCTACGGAACCCTCCATTATGCGTGGTCCGACACGCACTTGGCCGGTTTTTTTATTCTGAACATACAAATGTCGATACTATTACGCTATTATAAAGCTGGCTTTAGAGATGTGTAGCTCGCGAGCGAGTGATTCAAGATATATATCTTTTCATTCAACTCACTCACTCTCTTTTTTTTTTTTTTTTTTTTTTTATACCACGACGGTGGCAAACAAGCATACGGCCCGCCTGATGGTAAGCAGCTACCGTAACCTATGGACGCCTGCAACTCCAAAGGAGTCACATGCGCGTTGCCGACCCATTACAAAAAGGAGGATTCACTGTGTTGACGACTAAAGGAACAAGAAGGTCCCTCATCGTCAACACACTGGGTCCTCTTCGAGCTCTCTTGCTCACTTGTGAATCAAACAACTCACTATATCAGTAACTCTTCCCGATCTCGAGTACACTACGAACGAACTGACAGCCGAGCGCGAGCGAGATGCGAGCGAGTCGGCTCGGCCGATGTGCAGGTTGTACTGTTCGCACTTATTATCGAATGTATATATTTGTCTCTCTTTGTCGCGTGCAGTGTAGTGATAGGGGCCACTTCAGTGTGTGAGTCGCTCTTTTGTATTAGTGTGGGTGATATATTGTAACGCTCCGTTTAACCACTCTTGCTGTGTTTAGTTTTACCGCTGTTTATATTAGAACTAAACTATTCTAAATAAATACTGTCATAGTCATAATAAATGAAAAATACATTCTGTTTAATTATTATGTCTCAACTTAACTGACGATTTATGCAGTACGAAAAATCATGTGTTAAATTCATTTTTTTTTAAATATCCATGTGTGATGCTTTTCTTGTAATTAAATCATAATCTGAATTAAACTCGAAATTTGTAATTTTTTAAGATAATTCAACTTTCGTAACATCTATATATGAATAGTCCAATAATAAGATTGGCCAATTCTCTAAAATTTTATCTGTTTTTTCCTAGATTGACAGATCATTTCGCGAACGAGGGATCGAAAGAACCGTTTGGATCAACTGAGCGAAGTGAGCGAAATGAGCGAAATGAGTGATACATATCTTCGCGAGCGAAAGATATGAATCAATCTTTTCACTTCAGTGAAGCGTTTTGCGCATCTCTAGCTGGCTTGCGCCATGTAGGTATTGGTGCATGCGCCATAAATGACTATATTTCTTATAATCGGTTAGTATATATACAGACAAATATTTATATATTAAGGTGGCACCACACTTCGCCTATGCGGACAAATATTCGTGTTGCGTCTCTTTCCTATTCTATACAATAAGAAAGAGACGCAACACGAATATTTGTCCGCATGGGCGAAGTGTGGTCCCAGCATCACTGACTTGTCAAATTAAGGCGTGTTTATTATACGTTACGTTAACTTGACATTTCAGTATCTAGTGCCCAATAAAACTTTATTGTCAAATTGATTTTGATGATTCACAACACAGCAAACTTTATTATTGAGGAAACCTTTGCAGAATGAAGGCTGAGCTTTGCTTGAGTTTAGCCGTCTTTATCAATACATATAATAAACGCGTAAGGAGAAAAATAATGTACATTGAAGGTATTTTAGAAAAACTTATTCGGGGGGTCTTATAAACGTTGACTGAAGACATTTCAGTGAAATTTGGAATTCTTGTCTGACTGTCTGTGAATTTGTCCGCGCACTACGTAAAAACTACTGCACAGAATTTCACGAAATTTTGTGTAGTAACAGTTTATACCCCGGAGCAACATATAGGGTAGTTTTTATTCTGCTTATTATAACAAAATTTTCATAAAAAAATAGTTCTCAAAAGTGGTTACAGATGGCGTTGTATAGGTAACCTGTATACTGTACACAAACATTATTGAATGACGTCTTTAGATTAAATTAAGTGATTCGGTCTGTTGCGTTCCGCCGAGGTTTAACCACGGATTTTTAAATGCTTTCCCAATTTAAGGATTGCGGGTTCAATATTTTTAAAACGTGTTACTTCGTTTTGGAAAATGTAAGTATCCGGACATATATTGTGATCCATTAATACCTGGAGGTACTTTATTCTCAACGTAAAAATAATCTATTTATCAATATATGAAACCTATTTACAATATACGTAAAACCAAATAAACAGGTAGTTATGATTTATCCATTTCGATTTACAGGACAGCAAAAATTGTACCGTTTGTGAGAGCAACATATTTTATCTCGCTTTAACAGCCGATTGCAATAAAAAGGGTAGTCATGAATCTAGCAATTACTTGCTGCTAGCTGTCACGCTGCTGCTGAAGAAATTCTCGCTGCGACGGTCCGGGCCTGGGCCTACGCGGTACTCGGCCTATGACTTTCGCAGACATTGCAGCTCACCTTCGGGGCTCCGGCCCTCAGATTAGCTAAGATTCTTCGCCATTGAGTTTTGTCCGGATTATATCATGTTGCTGCTGCTGGAGAAATTTTCGCTGCAACGCTCCGGGCTTGGGCCTACGCGGTACTCGGCCTATGGCTTTCGCAGATATTGCAACTCATCCTCGGGCCTTAAGACACTTCACCACTGAGATATGTCTGGTCCCTGTCATGGTACTGCTGCAGACCTGGGCCCTATACGGTACTCGGCCTTTGGCTTTCTCAGACGTTGCCACTCACTCTCGAGCCACGGCCCTCGGGTTCGCTAAGACACTTTGCCTTTAAGTTATGCTGTCCGGTCCTTGTCATGACGATGTTGAAGAAGTTCTCGCTGCGATGTTCCGAGCCTGAACCTTACGCGGTACTCGGCCTTTGACTTTCACATACATTTCCGCTCACCCTCGTGTCCGCAGCCCTCGAGTTTGCTAAGACACTTCGCCATTGAGTTATGTCCGGTCCCTGACATGCTGCTTCTGCTGAAGCTATTCTCGCTGCGATCCTTCGTGCCTGGATCCTGCGTGGTACTCGCTCTATGGCTTTCGCGATATTGCTGCTCACCGCGGTCCGCGTCACAGCTACGGCGTTCGGGTTCACCAAAAAACTTGACCATTGAGTTTTGTGGGGACTCTTTTATGCTCCTGCTGAAACAATTCTTGCTGCCTTTGGCCTTATTAGATTTTTGGCTGCTGCTGCAAAAGCAGTTTTCGCTGGGACGTTGCGCTCACACGCTACCTCGCGCTCATACCTTCAACGTTTGACCCGCTGTTCGAAACATGTTCTCTGTAAACTCGGCCATTAGCATTCGCAGGTCTCGACGCACGCCTTTTAGTCAGTTATCTTTACCACGGATGAACTAATACAACATAACATTTAGATAGACATTTATATGTAGAACGCGTAAATTCTACGTAAATGGCCTGGATAGTAAATGAAAATGACATAACCTCCCACACACGCGGGCGAAGCCGCGGGTACAGCTAGTATTATTTATATGTCGATGGCACATACACACACTCGCCGACTTGTTTGTATACATCGGTACCTCTACCACGAGTCATGTAGAAAATTCTGAATATTTTTCTATAGGCGTTAACGAATAATCGGGCTTCGAATCGTTTTGCTTCAGTTTCGACAGCAACACATACAAACGATCTATGCTGACATTTCATGTCGGATTACGTTTAGTGCGCTGCATACATCCGTCTCATAGGTAGAACGAGACGGATGTATGCGGCACGTCGAATGTGATCTGTCATGTTAACGCACTGTACCTCTACCACGAGTCATGTAGAAAATTCTGAATATTTTTCTATAGGCGTTAACGAATAATCGGGCTTCGAATCGTTTTCCTTCAGTTTCGACAGCAACACATACAAACTATCTATGCTGACATTTCATGTCGGATTACGTTTAGTGCGCTGCATACATCCGTCTCATAGGTAGAACGAGACGGATGTGTGCGGCACGTCGAATGTGATCTGTCATGTTAACGCACTGAAGGTCAGTACAGTTTGTTATCGATAGGTTTTATTAAAACGTTACCATAAGACACTAATTTGACTTACGTCACCGAAAAATACCGTATCGACTGTAGAAAACTCTTTCACTATCAAATTATAAGGTGAGATGTCAAAAATATGGTGAAAGTGAAAACCATTCGTATTTATTGTGTTATATTTATATATTATTAATTGACGAAATAATATCGACAAAGCCTTAGATTAAGCATAATTTGTTAATAAGACCGCATAGTATGATAACTGGAACTGGAAAACGAAACGGTAAATTTCAAGCCGATATGAGAAATAGAAATACTTATCCACATCAACACTTCAATAAGAATAATTTTAAAAAAGAAATCTAGACCCAAGAACTGCTGAATATTTGTGAGATTTATGTATTAATAGTCAATTAATCTGATTTTAAATCGACACAAAAATACCAACTCTAACCTAAAATGAATGGTAAGTAGTTGAAATTTGATATGATAGTTATAAACACTTTAATTTTCAATCATAATAATTACAATGAAACTGTGAAAAATAACAAATAATATTGAAACATCTTTTACAGGTTCTTGTGCATCATTCATTTCTGATTGATTGCTGTAGCAGCTAACTTATGACCAGCAAGGCAAACTATTTATCCCAGGAAGTTGTATTATTTTATATTCAAGAAGTAACAACTGCGTTACAGGCCGGGATCTTCGAATTATTGCATCGAAGTACTATAAAATAGTGCTTACTTAAAAGACGTTTTAAACTAGTAGTGTTATTTGTACATTTGAAATTTCATCAATTTGGTTTTCTTAGGTAATCCTATATCCTACGACGAAATAAGTATATGGATGGATGGATGAAGTACTGACAGTTTTAACCCCTTTTCCTAGCTTTGAATATGTATGACGAAATACGTAATTTCCCTGTTTAAAAAAAAGTTGCAATCGGTGAACATTATGAAAAAATAGTGAAAATAAAGATCCTGACGAATTGAGAACCTCCTCCTTCGAACTCTTGAAGTCGGTTGATAACATTTTATGCGTTCAAAGTCACGCGCGTTTAAATAAGGTAAAGGCTTACTGTCATAGCTTGAATTTCCCGGCTCCGATGGCATGAACCGTAAGCCAGGAACAAATTTCATGACCAATCGCAAGGCGTCCCAGGCGATGATAATTTTTGAAGTGGTTAAGGACGAAGTATAATGATGACTCGCGTAGGTCAGCTGTCAGTATTTGATGCTCTTATTATCAGGAAAATCGTCAGCCGGCTGTATTGAGGCAGAAAGACCGTCTGCTGATACCCTAAATACCATATATTCATGTGACTAGTTTACGGTCTTTTCAGTGGTATACAAGACGGCTGATGATTTTTATTTTATTTGTAATAGCATATAAACTATCACCTGTTTCAACTGGGACGCGATGGTCATTTTATTTTATATGTATTTTATGTGAGAAAATGGCTGCCGTTCCTCAAATCAACCCACTCAAGGAACGGCAGCTGACCATCACGAAGCTTGATTATTGACCGCCCTTAACGACTTAAAATATACTGCTTGGGACACGATGACCAACGGAAATTATTCCTGGTTTACGGCCTAGCAAGCATATTAAACACCCACAAATAGTAGGGTATTTTTTCAGAGCTAGTACGGTTTCTATGCTTATTATTGTTCACTGCTCATATAATTGTCTACAGAGTTCTAAACCTTCAGATAAAATGTACTTAGGAAGTAAAACCTTTTTGGCTTACCTACAATCTGTTTCGGTTGGTGTGAAGGATGTGACGTTTGTCACGTCACGTCACTTTGTAAAGTATTGAAATCTACACAAACGAAACAATCAATCGAACTTTCGTGAGCGAATTGGATAAACGATAATTTAACTTATGGTATGGCAGTAATTTTTAGTTCTATAAGTGACCGCTAGAGGCTCTGCACAAATTCTCCATACAAATAATTTACGAATTCGTGAACGAATCTCGAATTGGGCTTATTTGCATGACTCGTGGTAGAGGTACTGAAGGTCACTACAGTTTGTTATCGATAGGTTTTATTAAAACGTTACCATAAGACACTAATTTGACTTACGTCACAGAAAAATACTGTATCGACTGTAGAAAACTCTTTCACTATCAAATTATAAGGTGAGATGTCAAAAACATGGTGAAAGTGAAAACCATTCGTATTTATTGTGTTATATTTATATATTATTAGTTGACGAAATAATATCGACAAAGTCTTATATTAAGCATAATTTGTTAATAAGACTGCATAGTATGATAACTGGAACTGAAAAACGAAACGGTAAATTTCAAGCCGATATGAGAAACATAAATATCCACATCAACACTTCAAAGGGAATAATTTTAAAAAAGAAATATAGACCCAAGAACTGCTGAATATTTGTGAGATTTATGTATTAATAGTCAATTAATCTGATTTTAAATCGACACAAAAATACCAACTCTAACCTAAAATGAATGGTAAGTAGTTGAAATTTGATATGATAGTTATAAACACTTTCATTTTCAATCATAATAATTACAATGAAACTTTGAAAAATAACAAATAATATTGAAACATGTTATACAGGTTCTTGTGCATCATTCATTTCTGATTGATTGCTGTAGCAGCTAACTTATCACCAGGAAGGCAAACTATTTATCCCAGGAAGATGTATTATTTTATATTCAAGAAGTAACAACTGCGTTACATACAGGCCGGGATCTTCGAAGACATCCAGATTTATACAGGGCACTTTGAAATTATAATGTACATAATTATATTAAAGATTTATTTATTGCGAAATAGCCTTTTAAAGTAACATTGTCACAAACTAGAAACTTATAAGTACTACTAACAATTACTCGTACGTATAACTTATAAATAGAAATAAAACCATCATTATGCAAGAAGCGGCAAAGCCGCAATCCTGCGTTGTGTTATGCTTATGTATGAAAACCGGCGGCTTGCTGGAGCATCTTTAGCTTCCCTTGTGCATTTGTTAGGTCGTGAGGCTCCGTGCCCCTTGCTCTACGGATCGATTGCCTCGACACCAACAATAGTTAGACGAACGACAACTATATTTAATAGTCTTGTAGTGATTTCGGATGTCGGGCGCCGCTCCGGCTTGTTCGCTGGTAAATAAATTAAAGGACTTGGCCAACGTGTCGGCGTCGACGCAGGTGGGATGTGTAACAATAGCGCACTGCCTATACTTTAGTTCTCTTTCTAGATTCTTCAACAACATCCTGAAAGGGTACTTATCCTTTTGTGATTATACAATAGACCTAAATAATAAGAAATAAACCTATGATCCACTATGATCTCTAAAAGTCGAACTGTCATGTTGACAAAATAACCAAATAAATTAAGAATCACCTAACACTACATATGGTCGTAGTTCTAGGACGTTTTAAACTAGTAGTGTTATTTGTACATTTGATATTTCATCAATTTGGTTTTCTTATGTAATCATATATCCTACGACGAAATAAATATATGGATGGATGGATGAAGTACTGACAGTTTTCCCCCCTTTTCCTAGCTTTGAATATGTATGACGAAAAACGTAATTTCCCTGTTTAAAAAAAAGTTGCAATCGGTGAACATTATGAAAAAATAGTAAAAATAAAGATCCTGACGAATTAAGAACCTCCTCCTTTGAAATCTTGAAGTCGGTTGATAACATTTTATGCGTTAAAAGTCACGCGCGTTTAAGGCTCCTTATTCCCTAAAAGGTCGAAAAACTCTATTAAAGAAAAAAGCCGCATAAAATGCTATCTATAGTTTGAAGTATTAGTAATACAAAAAAATACTTTTGAACCATATTTATTCAAAAAATTAAGAACCCAAAAATACGATTCTTACAGAAAGTGTCCTGTGAAGTGTGATTTATAGGTCATTTTTAAAAATTCATACTAAATTAAAACGTACCACTATAGTAATGATATTTTTTATCGTGATAGAAATATAGTTTAACTTTCCTATGGTAATCTTTTTAGGGCAAAATATTTATAGACTTTTCGTGGAAAAAATTTAATGTAAACGTGTTTCCACAAAAAACTGGCATATAATCAGGAGGTATTTTGTCTATTATCCAAGATGAATCTTCGATATTTATTTCCATGGCCGTCTCAGACATGATATACTCAATTGAATTTTATTCAAGTTGAATAAGAATTGTTACCCTTTTTTGCGTAATTTGGAAATAAATGGTACATCTAACTGGAAAATCCTGAAAGGCCTTCCAAGACGACCAATTTTTTTCATGGTTTACTCGTTAAAATGTAATATTTTCTCCGATGGCCGTCTAGATAAAGAAATGAACTATTATATGCATCAATAGTTGATTTAAAAAAACTAAGTACTTTAGCCATAGCCTTCGAAGAAAATGAAGCATTTTAAGAAATTCGCGCGTTTTGGGAATAAGGCCTCTTAAATCAGGTAAAAAAAGGCTTACTGTCATAGCTTATATTTCCCGGCTCCGCTGGCATGAACCGTAAGCCAGAAACAAAGTGGTTAAGGACGAAGTATAATGATGACTCGCGTAGGTCAGCTGTTTTGATGCTCTTATTATCAGGAAAATCGTCAGCCGGCTGATTTGAGGTAGAAAAACCGTCTGCTGATACCCTAAATACCATATATTCATGTGACTAGTTTACGGTTTTTTCAGTGCTATACAGCCGGCTGATGATTTTTATTTTATTTGTTATAGCATATACGAGTAAATTATCACCTGTTTCAACTGGGACGCGATGGTCATTTTATTTTATATATATTTTATATGAGAAAATGGCTGCTGTTCCTCAACCCACTCAAGGAACGGCAGCTGACCATCACGAAGCTTGATTATTTACCGCCCTTAACCACTTTAAATTTACCGCTTGGGACACGATGACCAACGGAAATTATTCCTGGTTTACGGCCTAGCAAGCATATTAAACACCCACAAAAAGTATGGTAATTTTTCAGAGCTAGTACGGTGTCTATGCTTATTATTGTTCACTGCTCATATAATTGTCTACAGTTCTAAACTATTTCTAAACCTTCAGATAAAATGTACTTAGGAAGTAAAACCTTTTTGGCTTACCTACAATCTGTTTCGGTTGGTGTGAAGGATGTGACGTTTGTCACGTCACGTCACTTTCTAAAGTATTGAAATCTACACAAACGAAACAAGCAATCGAACTGTCGTGAGCGAATTGCATAAACGATAATTTAACTTATGGTATGGCAGTAATTTTTAGTTCTATAAGTGACCGCTAGAGGCTCTGCACAAATTCTCCATACAAATAATTAACGAATTCGTGAACGAATCTCGAATTGGGCTTATTTGCATGACTCGTGGTAGAGGCACTGAGTCATCGGGGCGTTTACGATTCATACACGCATAGGATTGCCAAATGGGCCCATGAAAAAGAGATTTCGAGTTGATACGTATGGAAATGTGATTCTTTAGCTGATAAATTGAGATAAAAATAGGCGCTTACATAAAAAAATACAATGTAAAGTAATATTACACATTCTATTGATAAAACTAACCGAACTGAGTGTCTACCTAGTACCTAGTTAAATTATAATTCATAATACAACTCATCTTACCGTGTCGTACAGTACCTAATTCTGCCTAGCACTTCCAACTTTCTCTCTCAATTGCTCAAAGGTTAACTGGAAGAAATTCCTTAAAGAGATAAGTGCACCTTTGTACGTATATGTTGTGTTATTTGTCTCTCGCAGTGTTTTTGTATAATAAAGTGTTTTACTATCACTACTAAAAATTATTTGTATTATTCTTGTCATTCTAAGAAACCGGTGGGAATGAGTATGGCCATACCATGAAATGAGGCTAAAGGCCAGAGCCTGGGCGAAGTCGATAATAGAGATGGGTAGGTATTAATCCAAAGCACCCCGTAAATACTCGTATTTACTCATTTCGGTGGGTAAAAACTATTACTAATAAAATATATAAAAAAGTGAGATCAAAGCACTAAATTGTTTTGTATTGAATATTTCTAGCGAGTATAAATAATATTTTTGTTATAAGAAGCATATTAGATGAAAAAAAGGTAATTAGCAGTGAGAAGAAATTTGGAATTCAGGGAATGTCGGAATGTAGACGTGATAAAAACATAGTCAACTATTTTGTTTCAAATACGAAGGTATTTACTTTGAAAACATGGGACTTAAGTCGTTTCTGTATTCTAGATAAGTGCATTTCGCAAGCCGATTCGATTTGTATAAACAAATGTTAACAAAATGTTTACAAAAAAAACTGCCACGAAAATGCTTCACAATATTATAGGCATTTTAGCTCTTATCAGATAGCGCGGCGATTGTTAGCTAGTGCTAATGAACAAAGAATATAGAAATAATGACCATAAAGGGTCAAACTGCGAACAAAAGACCACCTAGTTTGCGGCGTGGACTTAAACTGCATCCTCTATTATATTTGTCTACTTCTTATCTCAAAAGTATGCACAGTTTTAACATTAATAAACATCGTTTTCATAAGGGATATATAGTGTCGCAGAGTGAACAAAAGGTGGCTGATTTATGGCCTAGGTTTTCTTAGCAACGAGCTGTCGCCACCGTTCAAGGTCTTGAGCTTGAGCCATCCTAAAACCTTTGTAGAAAAATATTTCAAGTGTTGACAAGTAGGTCAGCCCACCGCATTAAACCACGGCACTAATGATAGTAGATCAATTATCATAAAAGAGAATATTGATAAAACATTCTAGACATGAAGACAATAAACCAAGTCGTGGGCTAGGACCTTTTTTATAAGAAATATTTTGATATCATCCATCCTAACATTTAAATTAACGATAGAAACTTCCGAAGCGCGTGAACTTTAGCAATATGGCCGACAATATGGCGAACAATTTTAATAATTCGAGAGTGACGTTGCGAGCGGTTTTGCGATATTTTCATAGGCCGTTTATGAGCCAAGTTGACGGGCGGTTTTCATTGTTTTCTAATAAAAATACTTTCTGTAATAATATTTTAACAAGTTCCGTTTTTATATGAGGTATAAGCGGATTAAATAATTTACAATTGCTCTTGAAAACTATGTATTTGGATAGGTTTAGGGTAAAGATAGTTGCTTGTAGAAGAAAACAAATATCTTAAAAATATATTTCTTCTTTTCGTAAGGTTTACAGAGGGATTTAGAACCCCAACATTTTTATTGTGTTTGAATACTAGATTTGGGTATTGATTACCCTCCACATTTATAAATGTAGTAGCTGAACTTAGTGGGTACTTATGTATTTTAAACAGGTTTTATTACAGAACATAGTACTCTCTGGGATTATTCGCTCTGTTGCAAAGCTAATCTCAAGAGGGTAATGAGATTTCTCAGTTTTATTCCTGGAATAGTAACAAGTTAGAGCCTTTTAGCTTTCACCCTTCTAGGGTTTGCACGACGGATCTGAAATGTATGGGAAAACCCGTGGAATTTCATACATTTTGGATTCAGATTGAAGACCCTACCCTTGTCCATGACTACTACTACTAGTTACTAGTCTCGGTGCCAAGAAAATGTTTAATGAATGAGATAGCGAAGATGAGTACCTATTTTACAAAAATTGTGCAGTTCATTATCCTCTTAATGTTTCCATTGTTCTTATGAAGTAACTCATGCCAATAGTTATTTCACGAAAACGAGCCACTACTTCAAACGTGATAGTTTTAAGAATTTCGAAATTTCTAATGCCTTGAGCGGAATGTAGCAATTTATATCCTATTTCTGCAATAAAGGAAATGCGGTGTTTCTTTTGGATTGCAGGTATTTTAGTTTGCTGAGATTATACCTATCAACATCATTAATGATATCCAGTGATCGGCAACGGCGGTGGTTTCAACCAGTATTAAATAAAACCGGCCAAGAGCGTGTCGGGCCACGCTCAGTGTAGGGTTCCGTAGTTTTCCGTCCGTCACAGTAAGTATCCCCACTTAAGAGTTAAAATAACACCGCCATCAGGATATGATATGAGCGTTCCACGTACATCTACATCTATCGGCAAATTAAGTAAACTATTGCGCGCGAACTTAAAGTATGGAAGATGATTTTTATGGGATAATTCTTTATTGCGTGAGCCGATTTTCACCGTTTTTACTTTATTTGAAAGCACGTCATTTCATTGTGCTTTTGTAGAAATTACAGGTACAATAAACACCTGCTTATACGGTTAAATTACAAACATAGTTCAGAAATTATAGGTATTGTAACTTTTTTTTTAAACTATTCAACCTATCAAGTTCAAAATAATTTTCCTAGAAAGTTTATATAAAGTTCTACTTATGAGATTTTTTTCATATTTTTAAAACTTATGGTTCAAAAGTTAGAGGGGGGGGGGACACATTTTTTTAACTTCTGGAATGATTATTTCCGAAAATATTAACATTATCAAAAAATGATTTTAGTAAACCCCTATTCATTTTTAAATACCTATCCAACAACATATCACACGTTAGGGTTGAAATGAAAAAAAAATCACTCCCCACTTTACGTAGGGTCAGGGAGGGAACAGTCGCTAGGATTTTTTCAAGAGGCTGTAGCATGAAAAATATAAATCCCTGAACTAATTGTTGCAAGCACAGAGCACAGTGCATTATTAAACTTTCATATGTAGCAAATATATTTGCTGTTACTTTCACCAAAAAAGATATATCCATTCTTTTTTAGAAATTGGGAATCGAGCCACTGTGTACCCGTTGCTGTACACGGTGACTAGGACCCCCTAGTACACAGTGGTTCTAATAGTACACAGTGGCTCGAGTACACAGTGGTTCTAACAGTACACAATGGCTACGTAAGAATCGAACCTAAATAAACTTTATAACAAAAAACATTTTTGTTGAATAAAACGGTAATTAGAAAAGGTAAGCCTAATTCCGGAATAATCGTTCCTGATTCATTCTTCATTTAAAATAGGTACTTACCTAATAAATGTCGCATGATTTATTCACTTTCATTTTATTAAAAAAAGAGTGCAAGAATTATTTTTAATAATAAAAGAACTTTTATTCTTATTCATATTCAAGTAAATTTTATCCCAACTCTGTAAGGTGCACAGTGGTTCGCGAGCCACCGTGTACTTTTCTGAAACGAACGACTGTTGACCTTCGCGCCATTTTGTATTTTAGATAGAACTAAAAACAAATAGAAACATCGAGGGCCTTGAATTATCAGCCAATACTAAGTAGATTAGACACACTCTTCGATAAAAATATAAGTACTTAAAAATCTCGTTCGAGTTAAGAAAAAAGAGGAGTGAAACTTACCTGGAAATGTAATTTTGATAGCATACAACACAAAAACGCACTATAATACATTCGCATGGCGCCGAAGCGGCTCACTAACTAGTTCGTACATGATAGGGTACGGAACGCTTCCGATTGATGTAGAGGACAGACATAAAGCTCTTTCCGTTTCCCGCACAGCACATTCGAGCCACTGTTCCCACCGAGCGACTGTACCCTCCCTGACCCTATAGGGGAGGTACCCTAATAAAACATTTTTTTCCACTTTTTATTTTAGCACTTTGTCGGCGTGATTGATATACATATTAGTACCAAATTTCAGCTTTCTAGTGCTAACGGTCACTGAGATTATCCGCGGACGGACGGACGGACGGACGGACGGGCAGACATGGCGAAACTATAAGGGTTCCTAGTTAACTACGGAATCCTAAAAAAGAATAACTAGAACATCTATTCTAACAGTTACTCCAACATCCAACAGTAAAATCCAATCCTGGTAAATCGTACTAACACTAACCTTTTTATGTTGGCGGGGTGGGAAATGCGTTGCGCATTCCCCCTGGCCAGGGAAGCTTCGCGCTTTCTTTCCGTGGCCTCCTTCTGCAAGGTGATGGTCCCGCAGAATTGTGCAGTGAAAGGTCCCTCGCTCCAAGGGCCGCAGTCATGTTGTACCGCTCGACGACATGCATGGTATTCCTAACCTAGTTTAATGAGTTTTTGTGATTCGTGTGTTTAAGAAAGTTCAATCAACAAGTTCATTTGAATCACTTTATTTTTTTAATACTACAACGGGGGCAAACAAGCATACGGCCCGCCTGATGGTAAGCAGCTACCGTAGCCTATAGATGCCTGCAACTCCAGAGGTGTCAATGCGCGTTGCCGACCCTTTACAAAAAGCAAGATTCACTGTATTGACTGCTAAAGGAACAAGAGGGTCCCTCATCGTCAACTCACTGGGTCCTCTTTGAGCTCTTTGGCAACCTGACTCACCAGCAGGAACACAACACTATGAGTAGGGTCTAGTGCTATTTGACTGAGGTTTTCTGTAAGGTCGGGCTTTGCTCCAGATTTGAGCGATATTTCAGTCGCATATGGTCTATCGAAGTATTACATTTTCATTGTCCTTGTCTAACTATAGTTTACTCGTATTGTAATGAAAGTCATACTCGTATTTATATATTTACGGCATTTCCAGCTTGTTCTTATTTTGGTCTTATGTAAATCAGTATGATAAGAAAATAATGTGATGCAGTGGACTGCCTACATAAAACTATTTATAAACCTTGACTTTATGAAGCGCAACGGCAAAATTCCCTGTAGATCATAAAACATGTATGAGGCGGATCAATCATAGCTGCTCCTTATTATTTTATCTGAGCCCGGGCGACGTTCTGTCTCGACGTCGGAAACTGATTTAGCTTGTTTAATGATTGCTAGTGACATGACTGTAAGGCCCTTTTGTAAAAGTAGGGTAACTCGTAATACTTTCCGCTAATATACGATATTTATTTCTCGAGCTTCGGAATTAACCAGAGGCCTGATTTTCAAAAGATTATAACTTGTAATATCGTTGCGTGTAATATAAGCAGAAGTCACCTTTTGACCTTTTATTACAACACTTGTTTCAGAAGTTACAGACGAGGAACGGGCCCCAGGTCACTTAGCCGGTAAATTATGGACCTATCACAGACCTATTCTGTGGTGGCGACATTTGACGTTGGGAAGATTCACATATGGTAACTACACTACTCATAATCTCATAAGTGGTGGCGACATTTGACGTTGGAAAGATTCACATATGGTAACTACTAATAATCTTATAACATTTATATCTAAATACCAGCTGTGCCCGCGGCTCCGCCCGCGTGGAATTCGGTCTGTGTCAGTAAGCGGCTACTTCACCCCTAATTTCTCTCCCGCTACCCTGGAGGCGGAACTTGAAGTAAAGTTGACAGATGGATACGCTAGAGGACAGTAGTCCTAATAAAATATTTTACAATTACCACTAAATGAAACTACACTCATAAATGAATTTTTTTTTTTGGCATGATTTAAACGACATAGAGAGTAGTAGGTGTATATCGGACGATACAGGACCACTTTTGTATTTATACGTTCATGTCCACGGCAAATATCATCCAAATCGATCCTCCCGTCAAATCAGTCAAAGCATGAAAGGTAAGAACAGGCGGGGGGTCACAAATGCAGAAATGTTTTTTTTCTATTTGAGGTGCACTTGGAGAGGGGGGGGGGGGGGGTCCATGACCCATGCAAATTTAATTCCATTTTACATGTTTCTCAATTGTACGGGTGTCGCATTTTAGTGACGTGACGCTTTTTCGTGACGGTCACGTGACTTTTTTTCGCCTAGGCCCCCATCCGCGAACCGTCCGATAAGGAACTTCGTTCCAAAACTACCACCGGTTCTAACCCTACACCTCTGGCCCAAGAAGTATTATGACCGAAAAGAAATTCGACGGGACTTATTTTTTTCAAAACAGTTTCAATACATTATTAGATCTTAAAGATACAAAATAATGCGTAGTTCTTCAAGAAGACATATCAAAACAGCTTGAGAGTCAGATAATGTACCTATTGTTTAATTATAAAGAAAAATAAATCCTAATCTGACTGCTTCACAAAACGTTTGATATGTTTTCCTACCTAAACCTATAAATGTGTCCTATAGCCTGTGTCCTATAAATGTTAAATGATTTTGTAGTAGTTTTTTGGTTTGGGCCATGCATCTTTGTCCGTCATATATAGTCCTCGAACCTGCAATAACCCTTTGACATTCATGACATTTTCAAATATTTCTTAAGAGCGGGTAAAGGTAAATTTAAAGCATCGACGGGTAACATGTTATAAATATGAACACCTTGACCAAAATTTACAAATAATTTCAATACCAACTTTCAACATACAAACTTTCAACCCCCTTTTCACCCCTTCCAGGGTTGATTTTCGGGATGAAAACTATTCTTTGTCCTTTCCCGGGACTCAAACTATCTCTACACAAAATTTCATCATTATCCGTTCAGCCGTTAACTAATTAAAAATTCTTGGAACGTGTTCTGTTATCGGTTCTAAGTATCTCCAGCCAACTTTTTTTCGAATATATTGCATGAACAGACTTTCGACCCTCTTCAGCTTTATTATATGTATAGATAGTTTTTATTGAAAGTACCTTTCAGGCGTCACTTCCATTTTTTGGACCTACGGTTCTAAAGTAAGATGGGGGGGGGGGGGGGTTTGAAGAAGAAACTATCCTTTGTCATTTCTCGAGACCCATACTATCTCTATACCAATTTTCATCTAAATCAGTTCAGCGGTAAAAAATTCCTCATACCACCTTCCAACCCCCTTTTCACCCCCACAAGGGTTTGAAAACGATCCTATGACGTTTCTCGAGACTAAAATTATCTCCATACTCATTTCTATCTAAATCGTTTCAGCGGTTAAAAATTCTCCATGCAAACTTTCAACCCCATTTTCACCCCCACCAGGGTTGATTTTCGGGATTAAAACTATATATTATCCTTTCCCAGGACTCAAACTATATCTATATAAAATTTCATCAAAATCCGTTCAGCCGTTTTCACGTGATGCGCGGTCAAATAAACAGACAAACAGATAAACAGATAAACAGATAAACAGATAAACAGACAAACAGATAAACAGACAAAAATTCTAAAAATTGTTGGAAAGTGTTCTGTTATCGATTCTAAGTATCCCCAGCCAATTTTTTTTCGATTATCTTCCATGTACAGACTTTCGACCCTCTTCAGCTTTATTATATGTATAGATTATAATTGAAGTCATTGAATTGGTACCTGGGTCGTTTTCCTTTTTCACCGAAAATGAGATGATTTTTTTAATACTTTTCGAGCATCATTAAAATAACAATGATAAATTAAAAAAAACCTACAAGAGGTTTAATAAATATTTATTTTACCACTGTGACATAGTTGTCCTTTTTAGTGTTATTTTTTACAAATCTCTCACGCTGTTTTGAAGAAAAAATAGTTTTATTTTAAACTTGTAGTAGTAGGAAGATTTGGCAGATTGTTTTTGTATTAATTAGGTAAAAATACACGTTTTTTTTTACAAAAAGACATATTTATAAACCAAACCGGACACATGTCGTAATGAAGGAAATATTATTGTCGGAAAAAAAGGAGAGTTACCCACCTTTTGAGTTGGCTCTGAATAGAACCCTTGCGTCGTGTCATGCGTAGATAATTACTGGACATAGCATTATCGCAATTAGTATTGGCGGCGAGACGGCAATAAAGGAACAATCTGTGTACGGAATCCCCTGGTATCTCTGTTACGTGACTGCCTTGAGGTTTGTGTATGGAGGATGCTATTATATCGAGGTGCGTAGTTATATGAAAATACCTACATACAAAATGGAAATGAATTAAAAATATATCGCTTATGTAATGTACACCTAAGTTTATATTTAGGTATAGTAAGTAAAAACCGGCCAAGAGCATGTCGGGCCATGGAGATATTTTTTAATTTTTAATTTTACCAGTGTCGGCCCAACTGATACACATACTCTCGATTAATACAAGTTCTCTAGTACTAACGGTCCAACGTCTCTAGGACGGATGGACGGACGACATGGCGAAACTATAAGGGTTCCTAGTTGACTACGGAACCCTAGGAATGGAGTTGTCCAAGCCATATGTTACTTACCGTACGACATTTTTACGGGACGATAAAAAAACGGTTTTAATAAATATCATGGAGTCTAAAGCCAAAAGTATTTTTTTTGTACCACGACGGTGGCAAACTAGCACACGGCCCGCCTGATGGTAACCAGCTACCGTAGCCTATGGAGGCTGCAAATCCAGATGTGTCACATGCGCGTTGCCGACCCTTTACAAAAAGGAGGATTCACTATGTTGACGGCTAAAGGAACATGACGGTTCCTCATCGTCAACACACTGGGTCCTCTTTGAGCTCTTTGGCAATCTTACTCACCAGCAGGAACACAACACTATGAGTAGAGTCTAGTATAGACTCACACCTGAGTAAGAAATTTAAAAAAAAAAACAATGTAATACGTTGTTCCGTTATTCAAACAATTGTGCTGCTATTAAGCGCATAAATAGGTAAACTATGTACATAACGCCTGTTCGGGAGTGCTCGCCTACTATTGTAAGTATTTCGAACCATACATGAGTGAGTGTATTCGATGTTGATTAGGTTTATCCTGATTATTCAGTGTTGTGTACGCTGTATAAATTAGGCATAGCGACGGATGCGTAAATGTTGATAATCTCCTCAAAACAATAGCTGACGAGTGGGAAGGGTGAGCGTAGATCACTGAGTTTGCACCCTTAGATAGATGAATACTGTACTGTATCATTGCTAGGTGTAGATTTAGACCAAAAGGCAGGAGATTGCGTGTCTTACTAGAACAAAAGAACTTTGAACATTTTAAACTCCTTCCCCATTTGTTTTCCCAATAATACATCGTTATCTGCTATAAAAACTGCGGGCCTATTATGGTTGGAGTTATCATGCGGATAAAATGGTAAATGGTTGGTAAATGACTGTTTATCTAACTATCATATAGCTCATACTATGGTTGCAGACGGTAGGGCGAAGTTTTACACTTTTGACAGCGGTAGCCGACAGACGACACTTGCTATCATTTTGCATAACATGGTCGTTGGATAATATGACATATTGTCGAATTTTGACAGTTCACCTTGGTTAATTTTATCTACGTGCTCACTAGGTGACGATAAGCGTTGTCGTTGATACTAAGTTTGTGAAAAATGGATTTTCTGAGTTAATTACTAGTAAGTATTCGTTTATGTAATGATTATAATGAGAATTACTAGTTAGAGCGTTTTTTCCGTATATAATATGTTAATATTTTCTTTGTAGAAATAACAAGATTTTATTTCTTTAATGAAAGCAAGCCACTGCTGAAAAAATGGAGCGCCGAAAGATTCAGCACAGGGCTATTATACCCTTTATAATAAAGGATCCTTGAAGAACATTTGAAATGCGGAATGAAGAGTTCCGGCATATTTATAAAGCGTGCGAGGAGGTGGCAGCTGCATTGCATTGCATGCAACGAACTCAACTTCGATCTCCAGCCCCATCATGGCGATGATTACTGGCACTCCTTGCTGGGTAAGTAAAGCTATTATATTGCAACGTTAGGCTCCGGACTTTATACACGCAACCAGCAGCGCGAAATGCGCGCCGGAGCCGTGCATAGAGTCCGCGGCCTTACAGGTTGTAAAGTTTATGCGGAAAGAGTCCTTGTGGTTTCTAAGAGAACTCTCACTCATTCTACGGGACGTCTCTATCCGTACACACTCTATCAGGTTTTTTACCAATTGAATTGGTAAAAAACCTGAATTGGTCCAATTCTCAATAATTTATTCCACATGAATTACCAAAGTACCTACCTACATAATTTTTAGAAAAATATGTAAATTCTGTTTACATTATTTTTAGATCCATATCAATATTATGAATGCGTAACTGTCTGTCTGTTGCCTCTTCACCTTAAACCGCTGAACCAATTCAATTTGGTATAAATATAGTTTGAGTCCCGGGGAAGGACAAATAAATGGTTTGTTTTTATTCCAGAAATCATCCCTCAAAGGGATGAAAAGCGAAGTGGATTACTAACTCTACGCCAACGAAGCTGCGGGCTAAAGCTTACATGCTTTCATATAACTTATTTCCTCTTTTTTCAGATCTCTTCCCATGGATGAACCGGAGGCAGAGAATATGGGAGGCGCTCCTCAATATCACAATCCTCAAAATTGGTTGCTATTAATAGTGGCCCAGGAAAAGCGTGGACATTTAATAAACACCTTCTCCGCCTATTGGCTTATTTAATTTATACCTAATCTAGAGTCTGACCACATTAACTCTGCAACAAAGTTTCAAGCAAGCATGAATGTCAAATTTATATGAAAATATGACGTTTATATCACAACTAGCGACTCGCCCCAGCTTCGCATGGGACCTTTTTGTAGACCTTTTTAAGGTGTACAATACTGTAGTACACTATTTTGATCTATCTCGTAGGGTTCAGCCAGCGTTTGCAATGTAAGCGCAATTTTTTTATTTATTTACGACATCACAATAGAAAACTCAAAAATTATCAGTGTTTCTCTACTATAATATGCATGTATACATATAATCCTTCCTCTTAAATCACTCTATCTATTAAAAAACCGCATCAAAATCCGTTGCATAGTTTTATAGATCTAAGCATACGTAGGGACAGACAGCGGAAAGCGACTGTTTTATACTATGTAGTGATTGTGATAACGATAGATAGATAGACTTTGTTATTGTATATGTATACTGCGTTATATGCATGGACATGCAGAGCCAGCGTGGTCGAACTCTAGTACTTATGATTTGATATAGACAGGGTACTTTTGTCAATCATGGGGCCGTACTGCGCCTCTATCTTGCAGTTAAAAGTTCAGATATCAGAATAGCTTCTACTTATTTTTAGAATAGAAACAAATTATTTTAAATTAATTAGAATTGTCTGTGGGATATGTACAAAAATTAATACACACACAGGTAAATAATACAACTATTGTAAATTAATAGAAATGTTTATTAAAACATAGGTGATAATAATCGTAGTCTCCATGACATAACATGATTTTTAATGCCATGACGACTAACACAGTCATTGCCACCCAGCCAAACAAGACATCCGCGCCAGGCCACAAAAATTTCGTCATATAAAGCTGTAGTACCACGATCCCGACTATCGGGTCGTTCGGCCTGGGAACGAAGTCATCAAATACCCGATAGTCGGGTTCTCGGCACTGAATGTGTTAACCCTAGCAACCGGCGGTGCAAACTAATACATTTCCGAGATCCGAGTCGAGCCCGCCAGTCTCGCCTAGGCCTAGTCTAGGCCTAATAGCAAAGAGAATATATTAAATAGAGGGGCACTGCCAAATATTTTTTTGTGCTCCAAGTTTGATAGCTTCACTAGATGGCGCTGTACGGTACCCCCATACATTATGCGGTAACTCTGAAGCATCATCTGAACTAGAGCAAACCAGAGATACCGCATAATGTATGGACGCCGTACAGCGCCATCTAGTAAGTTTTGGACGACAGCGGTGGCATTCTCAGCCCCGCTTATCGCGCCGCCAGTCAAGTATATAAAATACAGTGTGTAAATCCAAAGCGATCAATGAATTAAACCAGATAGGTATTAATAGTGTTATCATTAGAGGTTTTTTAAAACGGTTTTTTAAGTTCCACTTAATTATGACCCCGTAATATTTTTTTGAAAATTAAACGAGCAGCAATGTGCCACAAACATGATTGAAGTAAGTAACTGTCTATCAACTGGCAACGAGCGTTTAATTCTTCTCGTAAGTGCGTTGCATTACTCGTACATTGCGGGCCGAATTATTTTGTATGGTTAATATTTTCATTCTAATTCTAAGAAAAAGTTATCTAAATATACTTTTTATGTTCTATGCTAACCATTGTTTAAACTTTAAAGATTCGCCCGTATTGGATTTACACACTGTATAAATACTGACTGCAATCACAACTAGAGAACAAATCAATTTATTTTTAATAAATATTTAGGAATTCTGCCGTGAATGCAGAAGAAGCTGATTTTATTTCAGCCCTGCGCACCGGGGACCTTGATCACTTTTTCCTTAGGATATAACATCTATTTAAATTTATAATTCATACAACAGTGTGTGTGTCTACTTGAAATAAACATATCAATACATTTATTAAAATAATTTGCTTTGTTCTCAAGTCTCAAGTTCTATTAATGGCAGCGCCATCTCTCTTGCTCCTTGGTAGTTTTGATAGGAGGTACGAGCATATACTATTCTATCAGATGATTGGCCAAATTATACACGGAAAAAATTGACGGACTGATTCAATTTCAGCCTTGGGCACCGGAGGCCTTGGTCGCCTTTTCCTTTGTATATGACATCCATATCAATTTATGACCGAGAGCAATTGTGTCGCTAAACTTCGAACTCGGGTAAATAAATCCATTCGACCCTCTCAGCAAATATCTACCCTATTACCTTTCCTTAATACTACAAAATCATCTAACATTTAGAGGACACAGTTCAGATAGGAAAGCATATCAAACGTTTTGTGAAGCAATCAGATTTGGATTTTATTATCATTATTTTATTTTAATTAAACAATACGTACATTGTATTGTATGTCTCTCAAGCTGTTTCGATATGCCTTCTTATAGAACTACGCATTATTGTGTATCTTTAAGATGTAATATTACTGTATTACTGTTTTGAAAAAATAAGTCCCGCCGAGTGTCTTGCCGGTCATAAATAATTCTTCTCGGGCCAGAGGTGTAGGGTCAGGGAGGGAACAGTCGCTAGGATTTTTTCAAGAGGCTGTAGCATGAAAAATATAAATCCCTGAACTAATTGTTGCAAGCACAGAGCACAGTGCATTATTAAACTTTCATATGTAGCAAATATATTTGCTGTTACTTTCACCAAAAAAGATATATCCATTCTTTTTTAGAAATTGGGAATCGAGCCACTGTGTACCCGATGCTGTACACAGTGACTAGGACCCCCTAGTACACAGTGGTTCTAACAGTACACAGTGGGTCGAGTACACAGTGGTTCTAACAGTACACAATGGCTACGTAAGAATCGAACCTAAATAAACTTTATAACAAAAAACATTTTTGTTTAATAAAACGGTAATTAGAATAGGTAAGCCTAATTCCGGAATAATCGTTCCTGATTCATTCTTCATTTAAAATAGGTACTTACCTAATAAATGTCGCATGATTTATTCACTTTCATTTTATTAAAAAAAGAGTGCATGAATTATTTTTAATAATAAAAGAACTTCTATTCTTATTCATATTCAAGTAAATTTTAGCCCAACTCTGTAAGGTGCACAGTGGTTCGCGAGCCACCGTGTACTTTTCTGAAACGAACGACTGTTGACCTTCGCGCCATTTTGTATTTTAGATAGACCTAAAAACAAATAGAAACATCGAGGGCCTTGAATTATCAGCCAATACTAAGTAGATTAGACACACTCTTCGATAAAAATATAAGAAATTAAAAATCTCGTTCGAGTTAAGAAAAAAGAGGAGTGAAACTTACCTGGAAATGTAATTTTGATAGCATTCAACACAAAAACGCACCATAATACATTGGCATGGCGCCGAAGCGGCTCACTAACTAGTTCGTACATGATAGGGTACGGAACGCTTCCGATTGATGTAGAGGACAGACATAAAGCTTTTTCCGTTTCCCGCACAGCACATTCGAGTCACTGTTCCCACCGAGCGACTGTACCCTCCCTGACCCTAGGGTTAGAACCGGAGGTAGTTTTTTCTTTTTCTCTCTGACGTTCATAAGTGCATTGTAATGTTCCTAAATTGAAGAATAAATATCTTTTATCTTTTATCTTTTTTATCTTTTTAATACCAAAATCGCATAATCTGACAGATGGATTTACCCGAGTTTGAAGTTAAGCGACTCAATTTATACAAGTAGCGGGGGCCGATTTTTGACTTTCGAGCACTCGAATTCAAAAACAAGTGGTCTAAAATAATCTCACACACAATTTTTTCATAAATTTTCAAGTGAAAAAGGTCGTGCGCTCGTAAGTAAAAAATCGGCCCCGTGATAATAACTTCTAAGCATCTTTTTCGTTATCTTCACTGCTTTTCGTCAATAACTGCTGTCTCCTCAATCATTTTAGTGTGTTCTAATATGTGACGTCTGAAACAAAAAAAAATAATGATTCACCTATTAAACAGCCAAAGCAGGTTCTGATGAGGCCACGTCAGGGCAAGGGAACCCTTATAGTTAGTTTGCTATATTATTATGCTTATTTTTAGAACATTGGTGCAGGTCAATCCTAGAGTTCTAGGGTTCGACGTAATATTATAAGAAATTTTCCGTTAAAAAGGCCCTAAATATACCTACCCAACCCAGAGTGAGGAAGTTGACGACCGCCCGCCACTTGGTGAACGGATATGCAAAAAGGGATCCGGAAAAAGAACCTGAGTACTCAGGCAACCCAGAACAGAGTACTTTGGCGCAGACGTACAAGGAGACTCGAACCCAGCTGAACTTCGAAGTGGGATAGGCAAAGAATATTATGATATTTTTTTATAAAAATTAAGATTATATAATTGCAAAAAGTTTCTGTTGGGGGAAAGTAGTGCTATACGACGTATAATATAATTCATAGTTTGCCGCCTACTGTTTTTGTATGTTTTTTTATTTATTTAGTGTTACAATATAGGCCTTGTCCCGTGTAACTAAGATAACTTCGGCAGTTTTCACTTACTTTTCAACTGAAAAATTTTGCTTGTCTGTCACTGTCTTTAACCTCCATTAAAAGCTGCCAGATGCCTGGATCTATCAATAAGAGCTGTATAGTAATCTAACTACACTGGTTTTGTTGCTCTCATTATTGTGTGTAATACCTCTCTTTTGGAAGTACCTAGTTTAAGGACATACCCGGGTGCAAAGAAGGTTAAAGTTTTTACAAGTCTTAGTCTTGATACTTTGCTAAGACTTGTAGTCGAACTTTATGTCGCGCAAATTTTAATACTGCATACCTAACTATAAAGGTTTTACTAAAGTAATATGTAAATAGTTTTTGTTATTCTACAAAAAAATATTTTTAAGTTTTAAACTGAAATAAGTCAAGGTTTGAAATTAAAAATCGGCCCCCAAACACGGAACACCAAATTTTATTCAACCTCCCTAGTAATATCCGGCTGATGTTAATCGAAAGGTGTTGAAAGATATTGGGTCTTTGATATTCAAGGCGGACAAAGAAATCTATTGGGTGAAAAAACCACCTTTGCATATCTTTTTATAGATTTATCAACTATCCATCATAGGCTACGGATTTACAGTAGTAATCAAAATAACCTCTCCTAATTGTAGATACAGTACAGTAAAATATAAGTAATGACATAACCCCACACAATAGGTGCAAATGTGATGTGAAAATAAAACTCAGTACCCACATAACAGACGGCCTTTATCGCTAAAAATTCCAGACACTTTCGGTAGCGTAAATCTAGACATTGACATTGTTATGGCTTTATAACCCAACCCAACTTATCCAACTCATGACAATACCATAAACTGACATAAGTTTAAACTTATACTTTGTTACTGAAGCATTTATGTAATCATGTCTGTAATCAGCTGCAAAATTTCACAACCTAAATTATGAATTACTAGCCTTTTCCCGCGGCTTCGCCCGCTTACTATAAGTACTCAAAAAGGATACAATACCCATGTTGATTTTCAGACTTTGTGACCACATTTGCCCCTTTTGGGGGTTGAATTTCAAAAAACCTGAAACACGTGTTTACTCATTTATCGTTAGGAATACTGCTGTGAAGTTTCGAATAAAATAGTCTAACAAATCTTGTTTCGCCGTACAAACTTTGGACCCCCATTTTACCCCCTTAGGGGGTTAATTTTGAAAAATCCTTTCTTAGCGCTCCCCTAGACCTTATAAGGAACCTATGTGCCAAATTTGAAATCTCTAGACCCAGCGGTTTGGGCTGTGCGTTGATACGTCAGTCAGTCAGTCAGTCAGTCAGTTTCTTCTTTTATATTTGAATTATAATGTACCCACATTATGAATGCATGTTGGCAGGCCACAGTACAACTTTAATATAATTTCATATGATTTTTTTCGGCGTACTCTACAAGACTATTTTAATTAAGTTTTTTTTTTTCCATTCGACGCAATGGGTACAAACTATAATAAATAAACCACACGGGCATTAATGATTCTCCAATTGTCATTAATGTGACAAAAATAATACTTGGAACAAAGAAACGGTTACCACAATGTATTTGTAATACCTTATTTGTAAAAGCTGAAAAAAAATGTTTTGAATGCGCTACGCTAGGACAACGTAGTTGCACTTGAACAACGTTGCGTCGTTCTTGCCTAAACGCGGAGCGATATTCAAAACTTTACTATTTGATGTTAAAATAAAATCATATTATCATCAAATATATTGCAGTTTTAATTTTTCGCTTCGCTGCTATTTCTAAATTGTTATATTTTTTTATATCACGACAGTGGCAAACAAGCATACGGCCCGCCTGATGGTAAGCAGCTACCGTAACCTATGGACGCCTGCTATTCCAAAGGAGTCACATGCGCTTTGCAGACCCTTTACAAAAAGGAGGATTCACTGTGTTGACGGCTAAAGGAACAAGAAGGTCCCACATCATCAACACACTGGGTCCTCTTTGAGCTCTTTGGCAACCTTACTCACCAGCAGGAACACAACACTATGAGTAGGGTCTAGTGCTATTTGGCTGTGGTTTTCTGTAAGGTGGAGGTACTTCCCCAGTCGGGCTCTGCTCCAGATTTGAGCGATATGACATTCGCTGAACGTGCCCTACCACACTTAGCGAGATGCCATTCGCAGTGCCCATACCTCTCTTTTTGGCGTAGTTTAAGGACATACCCCGGGTCCTAAAGGACATACCCCGGGAAAATTGATTAGGAAATTGATATAATTAGGCAGATCATACAGCGTAGCTAATAGGTCAGTTCGAATCTTGATTAATTAGGTTAATTAGTTGTCGTTTATCATGATACAGACAATAAACGCATGCGGTTCAAATAATGACGAATGGTGTTATCTGATGATGACCATAAAAGGTTTAAGAATAGACTCCTGAAGGTATGACGTGCACTATACACACACTGACAAGTTATGGCATAGGTATAATGATTATCGAACGAGCGGAGCGCAAGCGAAGCAAGTTCGTACAAACAACTTCTATATACTGGGACGTCTCGGCATTTCGATGGCTTTTAGATTTTGAGAGTTTGTTCCTTGATAACTTTAGTAACGCTTTTCTGATCTTCATTAAATTTGTTGGGGTTGTAACAGAGATACATATTACATACGATTTCAAGCTCACATGGTCATTAACATTAAAACTATTATTTGTAACGGGGTATTTACCATGTACAAGTATATAAGAGTTTTAGAGCACCCGATATTTCGACACAGTTGCATATGCTATCATCACGGAGTTACTCCGTGAGGGGTCATGGAGCTAGAAGGTGAGAAAAAATCATCACATGGGTCTTGTTATATTGGTCATCTCGTTTGCAAGGAAATAGCGAGTACTCAGTTCCAGGCGGACTACTAGTATATTTTTTATTGTAAGAGGGGAGCCCTTTATGCTGATAATAAAACCTACTAAAAGTTAGGCTGAAAAACTTTTGAATTGAAAAATATTAATACCAAAATTATAAAGGACAGGGCCTATATATTTTAACATTAGAACAAAATATATACTGATTTAAACTTACACGATTTTCACTCATTATTATGACAAAAACGGGACTTAATCGCGTACACTTACTTTTATTATTTTCTGACGTTTCGAGCGTGCCGTAACGCTCGTGGTCGCAGGCAGACTGGCGAGGAATTGTATCCGCATCTCCTAGCTGCGCGGGTTTTTCGAACCAAGTGCGGGTAATTCGAAAAACCCGCGCAGCTAGGAGATGCTGATACAATTCCTCGCCAGTCTGCCTGCGACCACGAGCGTTACGGCACGCTCGAAAAGTCAGGAAAATAATAAAAGTAAATGAACGCGATTAAGTCCCATTTTTGTCATAATAATTAGAACAAAACATTGTGTATTATGGAAACAAAAACAGTAGGCGACAAACGATGAATTACTTTATGCGTCGTTTGCCACTACTTTCCTCCCACATTAACTTTTGGCAAGGATATAATCTAATGATTTATATAATTTCTCATAATATTGCATCAAACACAGAACTCTAGGTATCGTTTTCTTGAAGTGGTTTGCATTTTTGACCTTCACCACTTTGCAGCTGCCAGATGTCCAGATCTAGAAATAAGCATAGTATATCAAACTGACTAAAGGGGTTTCGTTGCTCTCATTATTTTTTGTTACACTTTGTAATAGACGGAGATAGGTACTTATTTCAATCTAGTTTATAACCTTTTTATGCAACTTTCATCCATATTTTTTAATAACGATATCCAAACCATGAAGTTAAGTGATCCAAACATACAAACTTCAAATTTAAAATAATATCAAAATTACTTGTAGAAACGGTTTGTAGTAAAACCCAACTCTACCTTAACTAGTCCTTTACATAAATTCTGATATTATCTGAGTATTGAAGATTCAGACTTTTATATAATTACTAGACCCCGGACAATGACGTCACAATAGGGTGGTTTGGGAAGTAAACAGGACGGCGTTATGAATACGGTTTAAAAACTCGGTTTTTAACCGAATACATTTTAATTAGATATTTTCAACAAAATTACTTAGTAAGTTGATCAATATTGTCGTTTGCTATATTACTTGCAAACCATGCAGTTGTACGTTAAACTGCATTGGTTTTGTCGGCCACTCACTCTTTGTTCGTCACAACTGTCACCAAGCCAGTTTAATGGTTTGCACTATAGTACATTGTTGTACAGGCTTGAAAGTAAGCTATAGGTGGATCGAGTTAGTTCGAGGGCCGACCCGCCAGGGGAGGCCCTCGAAGATACGAGTCCACCTATAGCGTTTTCGGCCGAGATATTACATAGTGCTTTTCACGACTACTGTGAGGAAATAAAAAAAACATTTCTCATATTAATATAAATGCTTTGATAAAATATCCAATTCAGTCAGGGCTTGTAACCGGTTTTCGCAAAAAGCCCGGAAATAACCCAATATGTTTACATATTTTATGGTTTTTACGTAGAACTCGTATTGTTTTTAGATTATGACTTTATATTGTAAGATTTTTCGATTAAATATGAAATACTAAACGAAAGAACGAAAAAAAACACCCGGTATTTTAGTATGGAGCAAAATACCGGTTACAAGCCCTGAATTCAGTATTCCATTCCCGCGCCTTTTTACTTTTTTTTTGTCACTTTCAAGAAGCATTTTCCTGTTGTTTGCTTCAAACCGACTCATTACTTAGAGGCGTTTTTGATAGAAAACCACAAACGGCTAAAAAAGTAAAAACGCCTTAAGGGTGAATAAATGGTTTTGACGTTTCTTTTTCTTTAAAAACAGGTAGTTGGCCTGATAAACAACTTTATTTTATTTTTGAACCATAAAGTTGTGCCAAAAAAAGACCTTTTAATGTTTTTAATGAATGCAGTGTCATAACTGGACATACCACGGAGTATATGGAGACGGTATCAGCCGTAGTTTGTTCCAAAACCAGCGTAGCCGGCATTTACACGCACACATTCTTATTAAAGTACGCACGAGGTGATACACACAAAGAAATGTCAGTCTCTCATTCGCTGTGTTGATGTGTGCGTACACTCGAAAATACGTAACCACTACCATTGCCTCGTAGGCTCCGCCTACATTAGGGATGTGGCCCTTCGATATATATATTTAATCGATATCGATTATCGATAGTTAACTCCATAATACCACGCCACACCTCATATTAATAAAACAATGTCGATATTTATTAATAGCTAGATAAAAATCTACCCTAATTAGGGTTCATCCATTAATTACGTCAGATTTTAAGGGGGACGGAGGGATCAACAAAGTGTGACGAGTTCTGATAAGGGGGAGTTTTATTTCTTGTGACGTCACAAATACAAATATCGTGTACATATATACACATAGTACAGTACTGTGTACACTTTTTTTGAAGGAAAGGAACTTTTTATGTCTTCTAGTCTGACATTCAAACACTTTGGATTATTATTTTTCTTGCTTTGATTTCATTTAATATATTATTTAAAATGGGAAAATAAAGAAATAGTAATTTTAAACATTATTGTTGAAATTTGTTTGACGTAATTTGTGGATGTACCCTTATCTATCTAATTTATGTGTCTGCTAAAATACTAAAAATAATCGTGACTCAAACTATCTTCATACCAAATTTCATCTTAATCGGTTCAGCAGTATAAGTGTGAAAAGGTAACAGACAGACAGAGACACTTTCGCATTAATAATATTAGTATGGTTAGAAGTACCATTATAAAGTTATCGTATCTATAAAATAAGTTGATCATTGGATTATAATTATTTTACATGTTTTTAAAATTATTCAATCAAATACAAACATTGAAACCATTGAAAAAATAATCAACCCAGCAGGATTAATTAATCCAGTCAATCACGTTATTTTGTTTTCGAAAGAAAGAAAATTAGTTTCTACTATAGGACAGAAAGTTACACCTTAAACAATGTGTTCGAAATTATCGATAATAAATAACGGGCCGCACTCTCGTGGCGGCAGGGGCGCGGCAGCCATGTTGCCCAGCAACGTGGCTGCCGATCGTGTGACGAGACTGACGAGCGACGTTCGTATTTCCAAAATGCTTACTTTCCAGCTTGGATTTTGTCACATTTCCGAACAGTAGCGTGAAAAAAGATAATATTGATCAACTTACTAGATTATTTTGTTGAAAATGTCTAATTAAAATGTATTCGGTTAACAACCGAGTTTTTAACCGTCCCGTTTACTCCCCGAATCACCCTATTGTGAAGTGATTGCGACAAAAGTCCGGGGTTTAATAACTACCCAAATATTGCGCATTTCACTTTATTCCTACAAAGTGACATTAAGCTTTCAACGGTTTTGACAAAGGGTCTGACTTTTTGACATAATTCACGAAATGCGAAAATCAACCCAACTTACCTTGCCTACCATTCTGGGAAAACATTCAATCACTTCCATGTTAAGTTTAGGGGATATGAGATTCAGTTTAGAAAATATTTTATATATCATTTATTTTATGTCACAAATGCGTAATAGGTTAATGAAAAAGCGAATAAACCTACTTTTTAACTGAATTCAAGATTTCAAAAGGAGGAGGTTCTCCATTAGGTCGTATTTTTCTTTTTGTGTTTGTTTTCTATGTTTGTTAATCCATAATTCCGTCATGTCTGAACCGGTTTTGAAAATTATATATTTGATTGTAAGTATATACATACACATTGCTCCTCTGTTCTGATGATGGGATCCATGAGGAATCAAGGGACTCCTTAAATCTTAAAGGCATGCATATAGTTATTTTTGCGTTTTTATCAATAAATCAAGCATTTTCATTAAAAAAAGTGACATTTGATTGAGTGGAACTGCTAATGATGATCAGAACGGAAATTTTCAACTACGCATAGTCGTGAACTGTATGGCGATTTTTCCTCTTCGCTGTGTTTGTTAAGCAAGTTATTTCATTGCATGGATTCTAAGAGTGCACTACTCTACATTCTTTCACCGGCCTCCCCCATTGAAGTCGGACGGTACTACGGACGGTCTTATATTAATCATTATTTTAAAAGGTACCTACCGGACTTGTAAAAAAAATATTTTAATCGGTTATAAAGTACTTATCGAGCAACACCTCGCTATTGGGACATTAAGTAAGCCTAATTTTACTATGTAAGTTTAGTTTTTTAATAAGTTACTCATACGTGAACGAAAGGCATTACCTATGCTTTCATCCAGACGTTGCTACTACCAAGATTGAACCATACAATTCTTACACAGGATTATGCCTAATGTACTCTTGTGTCAGATGAATTTATTATGCAACTCAGTGTTATCAACCAAGTCGGTTGTGCTAGGAGGTTAGGACAGGTTCAATGAACTCGCATCACTCCATTGAAATTATGCCGGATTCTTTTAGGAGAAAGGTATGGCCAGTCTATTTTTTTTATCGGTTTTATTGTCACGTACTTAGCTTTAAACTATGTGCTAGTTTCAGTAAGTATCTAAAAGTTTAGAGTCACTCGCTGATTTACATTCTTCTTCTCTCCTTGCCTTATACCTAGGTATACGGGGTCGGCCCCCCTAATACATTCTTGCCATACTTGCGCTTCTGCGTCGTTTCAGAGTTAATTCCCAACGTCTACGTCTTCAAATCGCTAGCAACAGTTCTTGTCCAGGTAGCGGGCGTTTCTTGTCTAGGTACCGTAAGGTAAATGTACGTTTCCACGAACGCTTAAGACTGGATGTACAATACGTTTCATTTTTTAATAAAGTCTGGCATTTTCATACGGTTATTGTCAATACTATACTGGTTACTTAAATACATTTGTAATCATTTTATTGCACTTAGAAATTATTTGTAAGGTTAGACATATTTAAATAATATTTTTAAAGTTTTTTAGACCGCCTTACTTGATTTGTACCATTAAGCGAACTAAGAAATATGATTTGCATGTATTACCGAATCCGGTGACCACTTTACTGAACTAGAAGAAAATGTATGGGAATATGGTGTTGAGCGATTCTCAAACTTAAACTGTCTTACTGTTTAGATAATGTCATCTAACTGCGCTTAATTTGCGCCTCCATACATTACTGAATTACTTCATACAAAACAAAAGTAACCTTACTTTTTTTATATTTATTCGAAATACCTAACCATTATTTTTATATATTACATAAACATCATTATCGTTTTGGGGTGTTTACGTAATAAAAGTTTTTACAATATTAATTCAAAAGCTAAATTTTATCTAAAAATTAAAAAACACAATTTAATATTTTATTATTATACAATTTCTCTTTATACAAATCGACCTATCAACAGCAGGCCCATGAACATGTTTAAATGTTTAGAAGCGCTGGACTTTATGAAAAGGCAGAAAAAATAATACATTTTAATGTCGACCTAGCTGTGAGAGAAATAAGGATGATATTTTAATGTCTATCGAATACAAACGAGGCCGAGGCAGATACGAATTCGGTAGCAGAGACTATGGGCACGATTTACCGAACGTGCGTTCGGTAAATAAACCATGCAAAATATGTGGAACCTAATACGCGAACAACTTTTGAAAATAGTACCTAAAGTGCAACAATTGTGACATAACCACAAATTTAACATTGAAAATAATAATTAGAAGGATTACGAATCCGTTCATGTATTTAGTCTTCACTAATATTGCCGTAAAATAACTATAAAAAATATTAAAGATAGCTTTGTCGAAAGGCTTATTTTTAACTCAAAAAGTCGTAAAACTATAAGATTTCAAACGCGGATTTACTATAGTATTTACTGTCTACAGATGTTGGGTAAATGCTCATAAAATTACAAATAATTTTCATTATTTGAAAAGTCAACAAGTTTATATTAATAGTTTATAATAAATCAGTAAAAAAATAATTTCAAAGACATACGCTTTCCCTGATTCCGTACGCTGTTCGGTTAAACCATCCAGTCATAAAGTTGGGTCACACATCACCGGATTCACATTGATCTCAAATTCTGAGAATACAACTGCACTAAATTCACTTAAAATACCAAAATACATAAACTTATTAAATAACACCACTCTAAATCCCCAATTTGTAACCCACATATAGTTTTAAACGATTCTATGATCTTAAGAAGTGCACGCGATTTATTAACGATTTTGTTAAGGGCGCCCATACAAAGTGGCACTCGACCGACTAGATCAGTTGTCATGTCGCAACTGAGCCCCAACATGGCCGTCTATGACGCGTATTTGTAGGGGTAGGTATGTAGCTCACAGAAAAAAATATCACAACGTAGTATCTGCTGTAAGTAGTCGACTTATAGCTTAAAATTGAATATATTCGGCGATATGGCACGTTCGCTGAAGCGTACATTTACCTTAGTATCACTTGTCGATTTACCGTTTTCCGTAAATAAGATTGATACCGAGATTGCCAAGTAGTAACTTTTAATATGTATATTGTTTAAACTACTAACGCCACTTTTCCGTGGGCAGTTACCCATATAAAAAATAAACATGTTAGTAAGTATCCTTGTAAGAAGCGTAACAGAAAAGTCAGAATACTAGGTACCTATAGAGGGAAACTTTTGAGTCTAGTAATCAATGATAATAATCTTGTCACCGACGTATCAAAACATTAAGATTAATTACATTAATCGTAAAAAATTATTCCTATAATGTATGCTTATTGCAATAAGCGCCTAGTAAAAACATCCCCGCAATGAGTTGCTTCTCGTTCCGGGTGTAGATTACCGGCGGCAAGTAACTTTTTCAACGAGTTCCAAATGCACTGTAGCCGAAACTGAAAATTCCCATTAGTTTGAATCGCACGTGGTTTCCCGCTTGAGTAGCTACGCTAACGTCGCTAACTTTCCTACTACGCTTGTTTTTTATATGTCCAACTCCCCCACGTAAAGTAATTGTGATTATGTAGCTAAAGCACATACACTTCAATATAGGGTTCAAAAAGTTAATGTGATTTTAGTTTTTCAATAACTAAATGTTTTAAAGCCCACTACGTCTAAAATTCTGGTACATTTGTGGACTTTTTTACTAATAGGTAATATGAGTTTCCTAGTCTGTAGTTTGTGTACGACTTTTGCAGTTATCTAGTGAGATTTATTTTTTACTGTTTTATATGCTGCACAGTGTGTGTGTTTTAGCATAGACTAATAAATAAAACAATTGTGTCCCGGAACGTGCTGTTAAGCTTTTGTGTATTTTGAAAATGAATTAACACATTCGATCGGATGGTTATTAGAATTTTATAAAATGAAGTATTTGAATGCAAATCTAAACGAAAAACCCTCGACCGAATTGCTGAGTTAAACGCAATCATTTACGTAACACTGCACGTTCAATATTTGACGCACAGCATTTTATTTCAAATTTATCACCAACACACATGATATTTCCGTTGATCGTAACGTAAAATGGAGCGAGAGATGAGTGCAAAAACGAAACAGATTCTGTTAAAGAGTCTGACAAGAGCTTAATTCAGTCCCTATCTTTTTAAACGAGAGTAAAAGAGAAGTACTCTGTACCCACTGTAGCAATCAGAAGCACTTTGTAAACATCAGAAAAAAGATTAAATGAAAGAAAATACGCAATTATTGAATAAGTAATATTAAACAATCATGGCATTAGTAATGACTGTCTTGGAATTCTTTTCTTATTAACACATACATAGTAAAAAAAGAAGTCATGAAACTGTTACGTATCGAATACAGCAACGGCCTAGGAAATATAACGAAATAACTATATACTCGTACAATATAATTTTCTTTCTTAACCAAAACAAACAGAAACTATTTTACAAAACTGTTTATTTAATGTCTATCGGGAGTCAACAGCACCTAAAGAGTGTGTTTATAAGCGTAGTATAATATGAATTTGAGAAGTTCACACCCGCTGTCCTACTTCAGGTTATTGGCTCAGCGATTCGGAAATCTTACACAAAGAGAACCTCCATCTTGAAAGCATAATCAAGAGCCTTAAATGCATGTAACCGTCCACCGGTCCAGTTAATCTGACAAAAGGAGCGGTCAACGATGGTGCTATTATATGTATAAAGACGTTATCGATGTCTATGGACGAATTGTGAAGCGCTAGTTGATTTGTTTAAATTATATTGAGAACGCATTGGTGAATCTTGTTTAAGTTTGACGCGCAACGCACTCTTGTTTCAATAAAAAATACTTTGGTACCATTTTCACAACTCGACCTGTACAAAAACTAAACAAAGCTTGTACTAGGATACATGTGTATCAAAACAAAGGAAACATGTCATTCAGGACCATAGACTTCCCCCCCCCCCATAGAACCCCCTTCTTCATAAACGCCTCGCAGGCTTAAATTAGTTAATTTATGTTTTGTCTGTTTCTAACAAACACAACTGTCAAAGTGACAGATAAGGAGAAACGAATATTAGTTAGTTTACGTATCAGAGACGTTTATGAATAAGGGGGTTAGTATATTAGGTATAGACGGGGCATGGTTATAATAATACCTAGATTGAACGGGATGGTCTTATTAAACATTCATAAGTTATGGCAGAGAAGGCCCTAGTATCGTTAGTCCTTTTCATAGTCTCACATATTTTATGACAGTGGAGGGATACAAACAGATAAAAATAGCGATATATTTAAGACATTTATGTTATTAGTACCTGATGTGTTTGTCAGAAAGTTGTGTCTGATAAAGAAAACAATGGTAATTTGTTACGTTTTGAGCTGTAAAAGTACGGTACAAACCGTACAAAAATTGAACACTGCACGTATAAAATAAACAAATTTGACAAGCTTTCCATTTTAAAACTCAATATAAATAACACTATATAAGTTTCTCGGCTTTACTCACTTGTATTTAGTCACTACTCGCGACATGTTTTGCCTAGCACTCTTAGTGCTTGAAGATGGAGACCTAAGCTCGCCGGAACATGTCCCGCGTAGTAACTAAATATTTACACGTGAGTACAGCCGAGAAATTTACATAGTGTTAGTTGGTCTCGCGAAAGATTAAATTCAATAACTCAATATAATATAATCATAAACTCATAATTATTTTTGCATGTTTTTAAAGTGGGGCATTCCACTCATACAATAGATTGTTATTAAATCAAATACAAACATTGAAAACATTGAAAAAATAATCAACCCAACAGGACTTGAACCTGTATCGATACGCCTTGACGGGGCTCGATCGCTTTACCAATTAAGCTATGGGTCAAGTTACCGAGTTGACGAAATTTTCAATGCCTTCAATCATCTTTTTGTATTTATTTTGATCTACTTCGGCTTTACAGCAGCCGTTAGCGACATCTAGGTACTAACTACTAGAGTTAGATACCCTTCCCGCCCACACTATCGCAAGTGTCACAACGGAAATATAGAAGGCGCTGCTATCAACTCATAATTATCGATCGAGCCCCGGCAAGGCGTATCGATTCAGGTTCAAGTCGTGTCGGGTTGATTGTTTTTTCAATGTTTTCAATGTTTGTATTTGATTTAATAACAATCTATTGTATGAGTGGAATGCCCCACTTTAAAAACATGCAAAAATAATTATGAGTTGATAGCAGCGCCTTCTATATTTCCGTTGTGACACTTGCGATAGTGTCGGCGGGAAGGGTATCTAACTCTAGTAGTTAGTACCTAGATGTCGCTTACGGCTGCTGTAAAGCCGAAGTAGATCAAAATAAATGCAAAAAGATGATTGAAGGCATTGAAAATTTCGTCAACTCAGTAACTTGACCCATAGCTTAATTGGTAAAGCGATCGAGCCCCGGCAAGGCGTATCGATACAGGTTCAAGTCCTGTTGGGTTGATTATTTTTTCCATGTTTTCAATGTTTGTATTTGATTTAATAGCAATATATATAATCATAAAGCCTAAAGTAGGTATATTCTAAATTTGCTAAACAATCATGCTAGCTTTTTGATCAGATATCTATTTATGTTATGTAATTTATGTTGGTAAGTTAAATTGAGTAAAGTTTATTTTTAGTTTAGATCCTCCTTTCCCGTTTCAGGTAATAAATGATTGCTTCAATTTTGAATAGGACGAAGGATATGAAATAAATACCTATTAACATAAGATATTGCAGTAAAACACTTCTTAATTGCATTAACACGTTTAATTTTGACGACAAAGTAAAAATATTTAATATTAGCAAAAATAATCAATTATTTAAAATTTAGCATTTCACGTAAAAATCACAATAACGGCATCTAAATAAGGGTATTTCACATTCAATAAGTTCCCTAGTGGTCAGAATGCAATTAAATTACAATAACAAAAATATTTAAATTTAGCACTTCACTTAAAAATGAAGACAACTGTACCTATTTCACTTTCACATTCAACAACCTCCCTAGTGGCCAGAATGTAACTAAATTACAATAATTAAAAATATTTCATATTAGCACTTCACTTAAAAATGAAGACAACTGGACCTAAACAAGGACATTAAACATTCAATAGTTAGCAAAACCGGTAAGTAAAAATAAAGACTCGGCTAGTAATAATTTGGCTGCAGGAAAATAATGGGTTAATGAGGCGGGTGATATGGATGGTGACAGATGATTCGCTGGCTGAACGTAGCCTAAATTAAAGAGCCAGGTCTTTATACGCCCGTCAAACGAGGCAATTGGAATTTGGGGAATTTAGAAAAACAACAAAAAAAACTATTATGGCACAAACATACTGGATACAAAGAAAAGGAATCCGATTTATAACGTTTTTAACAAAAATGTAAATAATTTGATACTCTCGAAAGCAGGATGGCTAAAGCTGTTGCTTTAAATTAAAAAGAGTTCGTGGGCAAGTGTCCGCTTTGATTTAGGCGGACCCAATAGCTCGCTGAACTCCTTTTCTCACTTGGAGAGCCCGCTGGATGCGGACTCTAACTCTCCGATGATGTGGCGAAGAAACCCGCGGAAATCGCGGCAGCTGCAGACCGTCCCGCCGGCCCGGCATCCACAAGCGCCTTCCGGATCAGGCGGTTCCAGTGTATAGCACTTGCTATATAATTTATATGGCCTTTTTTGCCCGGCAATGGTTTTGGTTTTATTTTTGCTCCAATAATGTATTAATAGCACTTGCTATATAATGTTTGAAATAAATCGCACTTCACCACGATGCAACTAAGCAAATTATAGCAAAAACCCCAGACCAAATCCAGATTATCTCTTTTTCTTTCCAAAATCTCACGGCGCTCTGACAGACTCAATCAAAAATCAACTTTTTTCTTTTTGACAATCTGGAATACCTCAAAAATTCACATTCAAAATTAGCGCGAGTATTATCTCAATTTTATAACTGCCAGACGTATTACAAAATACGGACTGATATAAGCGCCATCTACCTGTAATGCCGTGAATCACAATGTACGCTTTTTTTATATATCAACCGTGACTTAGCCTTAGACACAGAAGTTCAGAAGTTCTAAAGAAAGTCGACAGATGTCGTACGATACGTAGCGTCATGCTACAGCATCTCCCTACCAAACAAAGAAACAAACAAACAACAACACAAGAAAACTAACCCCAAGCAACAAAAAAACACAACTTAATTCTAAGGCTAAAAAAGGTACAACAAGAGAACCCTAAACGAATTACAAAAAAAACAAAACCAACCAGTTATTAACATTACCCCTAAAGACTAATCTAATAGATTAAGAAGATGACAAAACGCCAACCAACGCGTCACGCGGTCCAAGACGTGACGGCCGGGATAGGACAGAAACTGCACCTGGCCACAGATCTTAATCCCTCACATCGAGTCATCAAATTATACAACCAGGCTATCATAGACCGGGAAAGATTTAAGCACCAACGGTAAAAAAAAGTCAAACCTGGAAAAAGGAGCAAGGAAACGCTCAAACGAAAACAAAAAACGATAAGAAACGAATCAAGCAAGGATTACCGATAAGGGAATGGCGGACTAAAGCGCATTTTAGAATTTTGAGAATACTGAACGGGCCGAAAGAAGAAACTATTTCAAGATATCTTTAATATGATAGGTACCGACGTGCTCGGAATCGGTACCAGCCAGTACATATACCTGTGGAGACACCCGTCTAACCACACGGCACCGAACGAAACGTGGAGCGAATTTACCGCCTCGAAAAGGATCAGCGGATCCACGCTGGAAATTCCGGCGCCAAACGATTTGGTCACCAACGATTCTTGGCGAAGAACGGTTCGTGTTGAACTTGGCGGCGTTACGATGAAAGGCTAAAGCCATCGAATCAGAAACTTTATCGTACACCTCACGAAGCGTCTGAAGATTCGAAGCGCGTTCCATCCGGCTGAGTCCCACATCTTGGTCCACAACCTGATTCTCAACACGTTCACGAATCATTGACAACTTGCGGCCGTACATCAAAAAATTCGGTGTATAAGCAGTAGCCAAATTTATACAAGAGTTTAAATAAAGAGCGACCCGATGTAAATGACCCGACCAACTGCGTTGGTCATTTTCAACTAAAATGCTCAAAGTAGTAATCACGACCTGGTTATATCTCTCCACAACATTCGCTTGTGGCGAATAATATGGGGTATAACACGGACCTGGAATATTATAGCTCGCCAGGAAATCCAGAAATTGACGACTATGAAAAACTGTAGCGTTGTCACAGAGAATGTTAGTAGGAACACCGTACCGCAAAATAACCTCCGACTCTAATGCCATCGATATTGACCTCGCATTCACCAACTTCAAAGGGACCAACCAAACAAATTTGGTAAAAACGTCAACCAAAGTCAAAATATAACGACACCCATTGCGGCTAACCGGTAAAGGACCAATTAAGTCAATGGAAAGAAGATCCATTGGAGCCGCAACACGACGAGGAAATAAGCGAAGTCCACGAGGTTGTGAATTTGCAATTTTATAAGACTTGCAAATCTGACATTCGGAAAGGAACCTTGTAACATCACGGTACATATTCGGCCAATAGTATAAGTCACGAGCTTTTAAATACGTTTTCATAACACCAGGATGAACGTTGGGAAATCCATTATGAATTTCAGCAACCGCCTCTCTAGTCCTTGAAGCAGGAAGAACTATACGCCATGGATTAGGTGCTAAAGGGTTTTCGATAGATACCCTGCGCATTAAGACACCATCCCGAAGAGCAAATGTAGTAAACATTTGAGGATTGTCCAAAACTCCCTGGTAAATTCGTTCATACCAAGGATCTCCAGAAGGATCCATGCCACGCGCGAATGAGATAAGCCCAACTTGAGCGCGGGACAAGGCGTCTGGAACAACATTAAGGACACCTTTTTTATGTTCAATCTCAAAGTTATATTGGGAAATCAAAGTTGCCCAACGAGCCAAGCGCCCGGTAGGATTATCAAGGGTGATCAACCATTTAAGAGCAATATGGTCAGTAATGATCTTAAACCTCATTCCATCGAGATATCCGCGGAAATGCTTTATGGAATCAACAACGGCGAGAAGCTCATGTTCGGTTGTCCCGTATCCACGTTCAGCTTTAGTGAATAAACGAGAATAATAAGCAATTGGATGTTCAACGCCGTCAAACTCTTGAGCCAGGACCGAGCCTAAGCCAACCTGGCTAGCGTCACATTGAAGGATAAAAGGTTTCGAAAAATCCGGGCAAGCCATCAACGGAGCGCTCATCAAGGCATCCTTCAATTTAAAAAAAAGCTTCACTAGCACTATCGTTCCAATCGATGGGATCACGTCCCTTTCTCTTACCGATAAGTGCCGTCAGAGGAGCAATAATCGAAGAAAAACCATCCACGAAACGGCGATAATACGAACACATACCAATGAAAGCACGTAGAGACTTGGCAGAAGAAGGGGTAGGGTAATCCCTAATAGTTTCTAATTTCTTTGGATCAGTTTGAAGACCACGCTCATTGACGATGTAGCCGAGATACTTCAATTCAGACTTACAAAACTCGCACTTATCTAAATTAACCGTAAGACCAGCTTCTTTCAACCTATCACGAACCTTACGAATAAGCCGCATATGACTGTCAAAATCACGAGACACCAAAATCAAATCATCAACATAGCCGAAGATAAAATCCTCAGACTCAGGGGTATATTCAAAATTGACAATCATGTCAGTAAGCCTCTGCATCTCGGACGCAGCGTTGGTTAAACCAAAAGGGAGACGAACGAACTCAAAGAGGCCCCATTGGGGTACATTAAAGGCCGATTTCTCACAACTGGCCTTATCAGCTAAGGGGATTTGCCAAAAGGCGCTCCTAAAATCCAACGAAGTTAGATATTTGGCACCTCGTAGGTTATCAAGGATGTCCTGGACGCGCGGGAGAGGGTATGAATCCCTGATGGTAACGCTGTTCAACTTCCTACTGTCCACGCAAAACCTGACACTACCATCTTTCTTAGTAACCATCACCACTGGGGAAGCCCAGGGTGATCGTGAGGGACGAATAACGCCTGACTCTAACATCTTGTCGATCTCTTCGTTGAGAATCTTGAGTTTGACTGAAGATAAGGGATAGTAACGTTGACGGATGGGCGAACCAACAGTCTCAATCTTATGCGAAAGCCACGAAGTACAACCTAATCCAGCTTTATCAGAAGAAATCTCAAACACATTGGAGTTTTGATTCCTGCAGTGGTGCAAGCACCGTACGAGGGTGGACATAGCGAACCTCACCTACTCGTGGGACTGCGACAGGAACATGATGTAAAGCGACGTAAAGCTTACCTGACAAACCATCACGGAATGCCTTCTTTAAAATGTCAATGAGATCAACAGCATTCCAAAACTCAATTCCTAAAATAAATGCAGTAGGAAGATTACTGCTTACTAGACAGGGGTGCAGAACGCGAATGCCACTAAAAAGAATGGGGACGTCCAAACCGCCTAGAATTTCAATAGGAGAATTGTCGGCGGAGACAACATAAGGCCGGATATCCTCGTGATATGTTATACCGAGCTCCGATAAGAGGGATATATCAATTAGTGAAACCTGAGCACCAGAGTCTAAAAGAGCTCTTACCGAAGAGCCAGCAACTAAAACATCAATAAAAAGTCTATTTTCCGGGGAATTATTCATATAAACGGGCGACACCGATGGACCTCTCAGTGCGCCACTTATTCGTTTTTTGACGGACCAGAATTACAACTAGGACAATCGCGTGTGATTGCACCAACACGCTTACACTTGAAGCACACTGCCCCTGAAACGTTAGGACAATTACGATAGTTGTGACCAGTTGCATCACACTTCATACACACTATAGAACTGGGTTGACCTACAACTTGAGCACTAATCGGTAAAATTTTTCGTGACTTCTAACAAACCATCAATATCCCTGACCACGTTAGTTGCAAGACAAGGATGATATCTAGGATTCATTCCATATTTAATAATGTTAAACAGGTTGTCTTCGGAAACCGGTGTACGAAGCTTTGCGTTTAGATCGCGCGCCTGAATAACAAAATCAACCACTGACTGGTTGTCCTTCTGTGATAAAGCGCGAAGTTGGCTCTCAAGCTTGAAATCGAAATCGGCTACGTCGAAGGTTTTAACGAATTCAGACTTTAATTCCGCGTAAGTAAGACCCGGATATCTGATTGCCCTAAAATGTTTCAAGGCACTATCTGACAACAATTCATGGAAACGTCTGACAACATATGAAGGATTGACGTTACACGCCATACCTTCTTCCTCGATTCGAAAGAAAAATTCGCGAACACAAGTGTCCCCGGAAAAGTTCTAGTTCCATTTCGTAAGTGAATAATCTTTGAAAGGAAAAGGCGGGGGAAGTCCGGACATATGCATCGCCTGGGGTCGTGGTTCAGAATCAAAAAACTGTTCTTCATCGTCTGCCATTGGATCTAAATCCTCGGATCGTACGAGTTTAAAGATGAGTGCGCATGAGGTGTCTCAGCAATTGATCCTTCATTACTTAAGTGCGACATGGCGAAAAGTCGAATGTTGTCTTGCGTTGCAAGTTCAAACAAAAAATAAAGTTAATCTACCTAAAAAATAAAATCCGAAGTTCGAGTATATCCGTGGTCTAAACCAAGCGCTTAAGTCAAAGAAAGAAAATAACACTCGAAGTCTAAATGCCAAGTTAGAGTTCGAATTCAAAAAAAACAAGTTCAGTTTCTGAAAAAAATAACAAAACGCAAATCATACATTCTATGTCTGACTTACCTGCGAATTCCCTAACGTCTACGGGCTCAGACTCAGACTATGAAATAAGGTATTCGGGATATCTTACGGGTAATTGAGAAAAAGGCATAAGTAAAGGGCAACAGATAAATTCGTTTTTTTTTAACATAAATAAAAGATATTTTTTTAATATGACGGAATTCGGGTTAGTGATGGGACGTAAGGAGGCAGCAGGCTGAAACAAACCAAAATCAAGGTTAATAGAACCGCGACCGGTCTACGGTCACCGTCTCACAAATCCAAAAAAATATTTAATTACAATTATTAAAAGTAAATCCAGAGTTCTTTACCTTATCGGGCGCCATTTTGCAGTAAAACACTTCTTAATTGCATTAACACGTTTAATTTTGGCGACAAAGTAAAAATATTTAATATTAGCAAAAATAATCAATTATTTAAAAAATTTGCATTTCACGTAAAAATCACAATAACGGCATCTAAATAAGGGTATTTCACATTCAATAAGTTCCCTAGTGGTCAGAATGCAATTAAATTACAATAACAAAAATATTTAAATTTAGCACTTCACTTAAAAATGAAGACAACTGTACCTATTTCACTTTCACATTCAACAACCTCCCTAGTGGCCAGAATGTAATTAAATTACAATAATTAAAAATATTTAATATTAGCACTTCACTTAAAAATGAAGACAACTGTACCTAAACAAGGACATTACACATTCAATAGTTAGCAAAACCGGTAAGTAAAAATAAAGACTCGGCTAGTAATAATTTGGCTGCAGGAAAATAATGGGTTAATGAGGCGGGTGATATGGATGGTGACAGATGATTCGCTGGCTGAACGTAGCCTAAATTAAAGAGCCAGGTCTTTATACGCCCGTCAAACGAGGCAATTGGAATTTGGGGAATTTAGCAAAACAACAAAAAAAACTATTATGGCACAAACATACTGGATACAAAGAAAAGGAATCCGATTTATAACGTTTTTAACAAAAATGTAAATAATTTGATACTCTCGAAAGCAGGATGGCTAAAGCTGTTGCTTTAAATTAAAAAGAGTTCGTGGGCAAGTGTCCGCTTTGATTTAGGCGGACCCAATAGCTCGCTGAACTCCTTTTCTCACTTGGAGGGCCCGCTGGATGCGGACTCTAACTCTCCGATGATGTGGCGAAGAAACCCGCGGAAATCGCGGCAGCTGCAGACCGTCCCGCCGGCCCGGCATCCACAAGCGCCTTCCGGAATCCTTCCGGATCAGGCGGTTCCAGTGTATAGCACTTGCTATATAATTTATATGGCCTTTTTTGCCCGGCAATGGTTTTGGTTTTATTTTTGCTCCAATAATGTATTAATAGCACTTGCTATATAATGTTTGAAATAAATCGCACTTCACCACGATGTAACTAAGCAAATTATAGCAAAAACCCCAGACCAAATCCAGATTATCTCTTTTTCTTTCCAAAATCTCACGGCGCTCTGACAGACTCAATCAAAAATCTACTTTTTTCTTTTTGACAATCTGGAATACCTCAAAAATTCACATTCAAAATTAGCGCGAGTATTATCTCAATTTTATAACTGCCAGACGTATTACAAAATACGGACTGATATAAGCGCCATCTACCTGTAATGCCGTGAATCACAATGTACGCTTTTTTTATATATCAACCGTGACCTAGCCTTAGACACAGAAGTTCAGAAGTTCTAAAGAAAGTCGACAGATGTCGTACGATACGTAGCGTCATGCTACAATATGTGTTCAATCTCACCTTAAATTTATGGTAGGGGTGTGAGAAAGGAGTCAAGAACCTTGATTAACAGGTTAGGATTTCATCAAATCCGTACAAATTTATGAGCCATTCCAAAACACTGCTGTAATAAGGTCCCAACCTTGTCTTCATTTCGCTTTACAACCTTTTGATGATCTTCTTTGATTTGACGCTAGATTTTACACCTCTCTCAGACTATGGGTGTGTATGTGTCTGTATATATAAATATACCTAAACCGTTGAACGAACATTGAAATTCTGATCAAACTATATCTTCAAATTAAAATTTCTTGTATCCATACCGCGTACACTATTAATCCTTTTGAACATGCAGGAATGCATGTCTCCATTGATATCTCTAGTTTATTTGTTTAATGAACTGAGACGCTACGATCGCTGCCGTTTAGACTAGACTCGAGTCTCCAAGGAATATCTAGACATCTAGGTACAACAGGTAATAGTTGCAAAATATTCATTAATTGTACTTAGTTTGTTTGCTCCTCTTTTGAGGGCTCTTATTTCTATACATACCAAATGCCACCAGACAGGCATAAGTATTTAAGTTCACGTTGATAATAAATGGAATTAAACCAAAAATAAAATTTATTTATACAAGTTTTTTATCGCTAACTGTGCTTTTCATGGGTTTCAAGGGTTCACTATTGCCTTGCAGAAACTTTTTTGACATATATTTGTTTTGCATAATGATACTTGGCAGAAGTAACGTTTGGCAGAAACACCTTACGCAGAGTATGCTTTGGCATAAATCATTTCGCAAATTTGTAAATATAATGTCCAATCTTATATTGGCATAATATTGATGAGCATAACTGTCTTCTAAACGAATAGTACTTTCGCAGTATGTTTTTTTTGCATAATAAATATTTAGGCGGCATAAAGTTGTGAAGCCAATCCAAGCACATATGCGGGATTGGATGTTTTGCTCAAAAGAACGTGCAGGCGCTGTAATAATGAGCATATTTGTGTCGGTACTCCGGTAAATGTAATCGTTATCTGCCAATTGTGTCTGTGGCAATTTGTAGTGTCTTCCCAAGGCGGGCTCCTAGCCAGGCTGCTACGTGCGTGTTATCGCGGTATGCTCGAGCCACCCTGAGAGCAATAGCCCGTTGCGGCCGCCACAAATACTTTTACCTAACCTAACCTAACCCACTTTTCTGGCAACAGTTTGTTTCCGCAGGGGTTGCAGTTCTAACCTAACCTAACCCAATTTTCTGCCAACAGTTTGTTCCTATGGGGGTCACAGTTCTAACCTAACCCACTTTTCTGGCAACAGTTTGTTTCCGCAGGGGTTGCAGTTCTAACCTAACCTAACCCAATTTTCTGCCAACAGTTTGTTCCTATGGGGGTCACAGTTCTAACCTAACCTAACCCAATTTTCTGGTAACAGTTTGTTCCTGTAGGGATCACATTTCTAACCTAACCTAACCCAACTTTCTGGCAACAGATTGTAAATAAATCTAAATTTGGTGGTAAAAATTACATACTTATATTCTACTTCGTAACTATTTACCTACTTAACCCACTTTTCTGCTAGCAGAAAATAATTATGCTATTGTAATAGTATTGTACAGGATTATTATGGTACATAAAATGATGCTTAACCAAAATCGGCCAAAGTAGTGTTCTGAAAACAATATTATGCTGCAAAACGTGTCGTATGGGTAATAGTAGTTATGCCAACTATACCTTTATGCAACATTACCATTCGACCGAAAGTGTTTCTGCAGAACATGTTATGTCAAGTGTATTTTCTGACCAATATTTTTTTGCCAGATGAGGGTAGCCCATGCAAAAGACATCGACTGATCAACGGGATGACTCTAATAAACCCACACACAATGAGCACATGGGTCACAGAGCTCTTATATCATCAGATCCGATCAGCGATGGTAACAGAATATTGTAATGTCATCCAAGTTACGCAGCTATGCTAAATTTCAGGCATTTCATCAATGTCATTTACAAGATACAAGATATATTCATGGCAATCATGACGTACACAATATTACATACAAATTTACAGACAAACAAAATAAAGAAATAAATACATTTCAGATACTTATAGACAAAAAATCAAGGCCATGGAATGAGATATCGTTATCGAGGTCTAGAATTATCGAAGCTTGCAAATCTGTCAGATCATTCAGGCGTTCATTTCTAATGATGCACGGTCTGCAGCTAATTCGTTTTGAAAGTAGGTGTATGCTGGAGCCTCTACTGTATATAAACATATTATTTATTTAAATAACTAATAATAAAATTAAGTTGGTTTACTAGTCCAATCCAACTAGAAGTATACGTCTCGTGCTTATATGACATGACATAGCGAGAGATTCCAAAATTGAGCCACGAGCGTAGCGAGTTGAAACAACTTTCCAAAAAAAAATTAACAATAGACAGCAGTTTCCAAAAAAACTGCATTTAACGGATTTATTATATTTTTTTCTGTTAATTAAATTTAATGTTGTATTCGGAGTTTCGTTGTAAATGCAAATGATCGCATCCAACGACATATGAAAAAGAGAGATATGTTATTATGTACAAACTCCTGGTCAACAAGAATGACTGCTTCGATATCTTCTGCTCAAGCCTTTTCCCGTTATTCGGGGTCGTTTCATGTCCGTTTAAGCTACACATGGAGATTTTTTCTGGATTCGGCGTCAGTCAATGTTTCTGTGTTTCAGGTCTTTTTTATTGTTATCAGCTAAGTAGCATGGCGTCTTCCACGGCCACGTTTCGTAGATCCAATGGTACCATGTGATTCATGCGAACAGTCGGCTGTTTAAGCGCGTGATTGTACCAGCTTAATTACTTTTTCTTCGATTGAGGTGATTTTAGAACTTGAACCATTTCAGTCAAAAAGAATGAGAGTAAACTATTCTCTTGTATACAATTGTGCTTTGTACTCGTATATTTCGTGTATGTTTATTATTATATGTATTTGTGTAAGTTTATGAATATAGCTTATATGTATCTATTGTTAGTTTTTTTTTTCTCTTTTAATTCTGGCATATTTAATGGACCCTGCACCTACTTAACCTTTCTGTTTAGCCCATTGGTTGACTGGTAGAGAATGCCTTATGGCATTAAGTCCGCCATTTGTACCATCTTGTATTGTGCAATAAAGATTAAATAAATAAATAAATAAATTTAGCATGTGATTTACCTATGTTAAGAATATATTGACAATTAAGTTAAACAAATGAAGACACACACGGAATAATAGTTTTAAGAATGAACTTCGCATTTAAACAGTATAAAATAAAAACCGGCCAAGTGCGAGTCGGACTCTCGCACCGAGGGTTCCGTACAAACCTGTAGGTATATAAGTAAAAGTTCATCCATTGCGTTGATATAGAAGTTTGATTTTGTTACAGCTGAAAGGTATTATAGACCTGAGTATTTGATATGAATTTCAATTTAATACCTCTACGCGTTTACGAGGGAAAAGGTAGTAAGTTTAAAATAAAAATAAAATATTTTTTGTATGATTTTACTAAAAATGTCTATTTATCGTAATTTTTCCTTTGTCTGTGCTATATGAAGTTTCTTCGTGCCAAGTTTCAAGTTTCTGAGTTTACGGGAAGTACCCTTTCTTCGGGACCACGGGGACAATGTCGTCCTCGAAACGTCGAAGGTAATTTTTAAAAATATATACGCGGTTAAGTCCCGTTATTACAAATAGATAAGTACCCTTTAGGTTTTGAGTTTCTTGCGAGTACTCAGTTTCAAAATATGCGACTTAAATTGCTATTTCTTTTGATTGCGTTCACATAAAAATTTGATTTTACTACGTCTGAAAGGTCCTATAGCCTTGAGTATTTGACATGCATTTAAATTTAGTACCTCCAAGCGTTTACGAGGAAAAAGGCAGTAAGTAAATTAAAAAAAAATATATTTATTTATATGATTTTACTAAAAATGTCTACTTTTTGTAATTTTTCCATTGTCTATGCTATATGACGTTGCTTCGTGCCAAATTTCAAGTTTCTGAGTTCACAGGAAGTACCCAGTACCCCGTAGGTTTTGCGAGTGCCGAAAAACTCTAAAATTTGCAGCATAAACGACTGTATCTTTTGATTACGTTGGCTTTTAAGTTTGATTTTTTAACAGCTCCAAGAGACAATAAACCTGAGTATTTGATATAAATTTCAGCTTGATACCTCCACGCGTTCCTGAGAAAAATTGTCTTGACAGACAGACAGACAGACAGACAGACAGACGGACAACAAAGTGATCCCATAAGGGTTCCGTTTTTTTCCTTTCGAGGTACGGACTAACTAACTATCAGGTATATCATTATCAAAATTCGATTTGTGCCTACCCTGCATGAAGAATTGTCGAAATACAAACTAAGATAAGTGTTCTCTACTTTTGCTGCGTAGAAAGGTTTTCACACCATAAAAACTTTAAAAATTACTTTTTTGCATCAACTAATCGAATTGTTTTAGCAATGTCAATTTCATCGCGTTTCAAATTGAATTAGTTCTCGCTGAATGTAGTCAATACCTATTCAAATCTAAGCTGTCGGCACACAATGAGAGACAATCATGGGAACAATGAGGCGCTATGTCATCACATCGTTCACGTTGTATGTTCTATCGCCTGCATCATTCAGCTTGGCCACCGTTTTACTCGTACTAGTGATATATACCTAATTGGTTTATAGAAAATATTCCTTCACCTTCCTTACGTTTCTACCAGCTTTTCACCGAGCCTCAATGGAGCCTGGGCAAGCTAAACCCACGAACTGGTGTAGATACTGGCTATCTGACCTTCTAATCCTAAGATCCAGTTTTTAGGGTTCCGTACCTAGAAAGGAAAAAACGAAACCCATAATGGATCACTTTGTTGTCCGTCTGTCTGTCTGTCAAGACCATTTTTCTCAGGAACGCGTGGAGGTGGAGGTATCAAGCTGAAATTTATATCAAACTAGCTTGTTCCCGCGGCTTCGCCCGCGTACTAAAAGTACTAAAAAAGGAGGTTCTCAGTTAGACTCGTATGTTTGTATGTAGGAATGTATGTTTGTCCGCGATCATCTTGCGTTTCGCTGAACCGATTTAGAAGCGGTTTTCGGAAAAGTATTCGTTACATTCTGGGGGTTTCGGTATACCACGTTTTGAAGACGGCGGTTCCCTCATTTTTTATTTTAAAGAAATTATTGCAATAATTGTTTAATTGTTACGCCATCAGTGGGCTACAGTATGAGGTTCTTCAAAAAAGGAGTGTATAGGTTCCTAAAGGGTAGGCAACGCGCATGTAAATCCTCTGGGGTTGCAGGCGTCCATAGGCTACGGTAACTGCTTACCACCAGGCGGGCCGTATGCTTGTTTGCCACCGTCGTGGTATAAAAAAAAAAAAATCAACGACTTACTACTGAGAGATTATGATTAATACAAATTTCTACTCTGGAATAGAAGCTTTTCCCCGCGACTTCATTTGCGTGGAATTAGTAATCCACCCTCCTTTTTACCCGCTTAAGGAATGACTTCTGGAATAACAACTATTATATATCCTTCCCCAGAATGCAAAATATCTCCATACCAAATCATCTAAATAGGTTCAACGGTTATTAATTTCCCATACAAACTTTCAACCCCCGTTTCACCCCATAGAGGGTTGATTTTCGAGATAAAAACTATCCTATATTATATACCGCGACTCAATCTATATAATTTGTACCAAGTTTCATTTCAATCGTCTGTTCAGCGGTTAATAATTCGCCATACAAACTACCAACATGTTTTCTACCCCTCTAAGATTGATTTTCGGCTTAAAAATATTCCATATTGTTTCCTGGGACTCAAACTATATCTACAACAAAATTATCTAAATCGGTTCGCGGTAAAAAAATCTCCATACAAACCTCCAACCCGCATTGCACCCCCTTAAAGATCTATTTTAGAGATAAAAACTGTCCCATGTCGTTTCCCGGTACACAAACTATCTCTATACCAAGTTTCATCTAAATTGGTTCAACGTTTAAAAATTCCCCATACAAACTATCAACCCCCATTTCACCCCCTTAAGTGTTGATTTCGTATTCAGCGTCCCGATAAACCATAGAAACAATACCCATGTTGATATTTAAATTTTGTCACCACATTTCCCCCCTATGGGTTGAATTCTCAAAAAAGCTGAAACACTTGTTTCCTCATTTATCGTTAGGAATACTCCTGTAAAGTTTCGAATAAAATATTTGAACTAATCTCGTTTCCCATACAAACTTTGAATCCCATTTCCCCCCTTAGGAGGTAAATTAAAAAAAAAAAATTCTTAGTGCATCCCTATGCCTTATAAGGAGCCTACGTACCACATTTGGAATCTCTAGAGCCAGCGGTTTGGGCTGTGCGTTGATATGTCAGTCAGTTTCTTCTTTTATATATTTAGAAGAAGATTGCAATTTGGCACAAATACTCTCAAGAATTTTCATGTCCACAATATTAAATTTCAAAATCGATGCCATTTTCTTAATTAACGTCCCAAAAAATCACAAAAATGACACCCATATGGATATTTAGACATTTCAACCCCATTGTACCCTAACAGGGGAGATGGTATTTCACGTCCGCCACGTCGGATTTTAAAATCGTTGTTCAACGACCCGATAAACCATAGAAACCATACCCATGTTGATTTTCAAACTTTTTGACCACATTTCCCCCTTTTAGGGGTTGAATTCTCAAAAAACCTGCAACACGTATTTACTCATTTATCGTTAGGAATACTTCTGTGAAGTTTCGAATAAAATAGACTAACTAATCTTGTTTTCCCATACAAACTTTGGACCCCATTTCACCCCCTTAGGGGATGAATTTTGAAAAATCCTTTCTTAGCGCACCCCTAGACCTTATAAGGAATCTACGTGCCAAATTTGGAATCTCTAGAACCAGCGGTTTGGACTGTGCGTTGATAGATCACTATGTCAGTCAGTCACCTTTGAGTTATATATATATACTGTAGCATGACGCTACGTATCGTACGACATCTGTCGACTTTCTTTAGAACTTCTGAACTTCTGTGTCTATGGCTAGGTCACGGTTGATATATAAAAAAAGCGTACATTGTGATTCACGGCATTACAGGTAGATGGCGCTTATATCAGTCCGTATTTTGTAATACGTCTGGCAGTTATAAAATTGAGATAATACTCGCGCTAATTTTGAATGTGAATTTTTGAGGTATTCCAGATTGTCAAAAAGAAAAAAGTTGATTTTTGATTGAGTCTGTCAGAGCGCCGTGAGATTTTGGAAAGAAAAAGAGATAATCTGGATTTGGTCTGGGGTTTTTGCTATAATTTGCTTAGTTGCATCGTGGTGAAGTGCGATTTATTTCAAACATTATATAGCAAGTGCTATTAATACATTATTGGAGCAAAAATAAAACCAAAACCATTGCCGGGCAAAAAAGGCCATATAAATTATATAGCAAGTGCTATACACTGGAACCGCCTGATCCGGAAGGCGCTTGTGGATGCCGGGCCGGCGGGACGGTCTGCAGCTGCCGCGATTTCCGCGGGTTTCTTCGCCACATCATCGGAGAGTTAGAGTCCGCATCCAGCGGGCTCTCCAAGTGAGAAAAGGAGTTCAGCGAGCTATTGGGTCCGCCTAAATCAAAGCGGACACTTGCCCACGAACTCTTTTTAATTTAAAGCAACAGCTTTAGCCATCCTGCTTTCGAGAGTATCAAATTATTTACATTTTTGTTAAAAACGTTATAAATCGGATTCCTTTTCTTTGTATCCAGTATTTTTGTGCCATAATAGTTTTTTTTGTTGTTTTGCTAAATTCCCCAAATTCCAATTGCCTCGTTTGACGGGCGTATAAAGACCTGGCTCTTTAATTTAGGCTACGTTCAGCCAGCGAATCATCTGTCACCATCCATATCACCCGCCTCATTAACCCATTATTTTCCTGCAGCCAAATTATTACTAGCCGAGTCTTTATTTTTACTTACCGGTTTTGCTAACTATTGAATGTGTAATGTCCTTGTTTAGGTACAGTTGTCTTCATTTTTAAGTGAAGTGCTAATATTAAATATTTTTAATTATTGTAATTTAATTACATTCTGGCCACTAGCGAGGTTGTTGAATGTGAAAGTGAAATAGGTACAGTTGTCTTCATTTTTAAGTGAAGTGCTAAATTTAAATATTTTTGTTATTGTAATTTAATTGCATTCTGACCACTAGGGAACTTATTGAATGTGAAATACCCTTATTTAGATGCCGTTATTGTGATTTTTACGTGAAATGCAAAATTTTAAATAATTGATTATTTTTGCTAATATTAAATATTTTTACTTTGTCGTCAAAATTAAACGTGTTAATGCAATTAAGAAGTGTTTTACTGCAAAATGGCGCCCGATAAGGTAAAGAACTCTGGATTTAATTTTAATAATTGTAATTAAATATTTTTTTTGGATTTGTGAGACGGTGACCGTAGACCGGTCGCGGTTCTATTAACCTTGATTTTGGTTTGTTTCAGCCTGCTGCCTCCTTACGTCCCATCACTAACCCGAATTCCGTCATATTAAAAAAATTGCTTTTATTTATTTTAAAAAAAACGAATTTATCTGTTGCCCTTTACTTATGCCTTTTTCTCAATTACCCGTAACATATCCCGAATACCTTATTTCATAGTCTGAGTCCTGTAGTTAGAGCCCGTAGACGTTAGGGAATTCGCAGGTAAGTCAGACATAGAATGTATGATTTGCGTTTTGTTATTTTTTTCAGAAACTGAACTTGTTTTTTTTGAATTCGAACTCTAACTTGGCATTTAGACTTCGAGTGTTATTTTCTTTCTTTGACTTAAGCTCTTGGTTTAGACCACGGATATACTCGAACTTCGGATTTTATTTTTTAGGTAGATTAACTTTATTTTTTGTTTGAACTTGCAACGCAAGACAACATTCGACTTTTCGCCATGTCGCACTTAAGTAATGAAGGATCAATTGCTGAGACACCTCATGCGCACTCATCTTTAAACTCGTACGATCCGAGGATTTAAGATCCAATGGCAGACGATGAAGAACAGTTTTTTGATTCTGAACCACGACCCCAGGCGATGCATATGTCCGGACTTCCCCCGCCTTTTCCTTTCAAAGATTATTCACTTACGAAATGGAACTTGAACTTTTCCGGGGACACTTGTGTTCGCGAATTTTTCTTTCGAATCGAGGAAGAAGGTATGGCGCGTAACGTCAATCCTTCATATGTTGTCAGACGTTTCCATGAATTGTTGTCAGATAGTGCCTTGAAACATTTTAGGGCAATCAGATATCCGGGTCTTACTTACGCGGAATTAAAGTCTGAATTCGTTAAAACCTTCGACGTAGCCGATTTCGATTTCAAGCTTGAGAGCCAACTTCGCGCTTTATCACAGAAGGACAACCAGTCAGTGGTTGATTTTGTTATTCAGGCGCGCGATCTAAACGCAAAGCTTCGTACACCGGTTTCCGAAGACAACCTGTTTAACATTATTAAATATGGAATGAATCCTAGATATCATCCTTGTCTTGCAACTAACGTGGTCAGGGATATTGATGGTTTGTTAGAAGTCGCGAAAAATTTTGAAGCCTTTCAAGGTTCACGTCCAGCACGTTTGGCTATTGCACCGATTAGTGCTCAAGTTGTAGGTCAACCCAGTTCTAAAGTGTGTATGAAGTGTGATGCAACTGGTCACAACTATCGTAATTGTCCTAACGTTTCAGGGGCAGTGTGCTTCAAGTGTAAGCGTGTTGGTGCAATCACACGCGATTGTCCTAGTTGTAATTCTGGTCCGTCAAAAAACGAATAATTGGCGCACTGAGAGGTCCGTCGGTGTCGCCCGTTTATATGAATAATTCCCCGGATAATAGACTTTTTATTGATGTTTTAGTTGCTGGCTCTTCGGTAAGAGCTCTTTTAGACTCTGGTGCTCAGGTTTCACTAATTGATATATCCCTCTTATCGGAGCTCGGTATAACATATCACGAGGATATCCGGCCTTATGTTGTCTCCGCCGACAATTCTCCTATTGAAATTCTAGGCGGTTTGGACGTCCCCATTCTTTTTAGTGGCATTCGCGTTCTGCACCCCTGTCTAGTAAGCAGTAATCTTCCTACTGCATTTATTTTAGGAATTGAGTTTTGGAATGCTGTTGGTCTCATTGACATTTTAAAGAAGGCATTCCGTGATGGTTTGTCAGGTAAGCTTTACGTCGCTTCACATCATGTTCCTGTCGCAGTCCCACGAGTAGGTGAGGTTCGCTATGTCCACCCTCGTACGGTGCTTGCACCACTGCAGGAATCAAAACTCCAATGTGTTATTGACGAGTTTGAGGAGATTTCTTCTGATAAAGCTGGATTAGGTTGTACTTCGTGGCTTTCGCATAAGATTGAGACTGTTGGTTCGCCCATCCGTCAACGTTACTATCCCTTATCTCCAGTCAAACTCAAGATTCTCAACGAAGAGATCGACAAGATGTTAGAGTCAGGCGTTATTCGTCCCTCACGATCACCCTGGGCTTCCCCAGTGGTGATGGTTACCAAGAAAGATGGTAGTGTCAGGTTTTGCGTGGACAGTAGGAAGTTGAACAGCGTTACCATCAGGGATTCATACCCTCTCCCGCGCGTCCAGGACATCCTTACTTGGCAAGTTTTCACACACCACACACCTTTTAAATGCAATGAATCGACACCTTTGGACTGCAATGTGTCAAGTATATAATTTTCTATTAAAACTTGCCAAGTTACATCATTAAAAAGTACTGAAAATAATAATTGTTATCAGGAAACTGCTAAAAAAACCGGTGTGCGTTTCTCTGACTATTATAATTTTAGGTATTTCTATGTAACGTGATACTTATTCAAAATGTACCTTAAAAACTGCTGGAAATCAAGTGTGCATTCCTATAACTATTTATGATTTGAGGTATTTTTATGGAACTTGGTACTTATTCAGATCTCACTTCTTTTATAGGCGAAGCATTCCCATAGTATCGAACTTGGCAGCCTTTCATATTTATGTTTTTGATGGGATTTTATTTATTTTTGTTAGGTGTAGGTTCTTTATTATTTTTTTATCACTTTTGCTTTAGGAAATGTCTCATTCCACTTAGGTATGTACTTTATACTATAACCCTTTATACTAAGCGTCTAATTCTATTTCACTATTTATTTATAGGTGATTTTTACAAATAAATTGGCTCCCTACACCTATAAAAGGTACCTACTTACATATAATTACATACATCAATAACGTACTTTATTCTGTTTGTAAGTACGCTACCTACATATATAATTAATAACTTGGTAATAGCTACCTACCAGTAGGTATTATAATTGGTGGCCTAGTATGTAGCCCTAGAAGTGCACCATCCCATCTCATCCCGTGGCGTATCGGAGGGTGAGATGGGCAGTAGTATATATAATTCCATCTTAGAGTATATATGATTTCCATGTTCTTGAATCTGCGATTTTATTAGTTGTAAAATTAGAAATTATATAGACTATGCGAGAAAAAATAGTCTTTTCATTTTTGTTTGACTGATTTAGCGCACCTAGTGTACCTAGTGACCTGCTTTGCACTTCGTAAATCGTGGGTACGGTTCCCGCAACAGACACACACAGAGTGGTGAACAATTTTATTGTTCTTGTCTTTAAGCCAAACATGTATTGTCTTAAATTGGTATGTATCTAAATTTAAATAAGTCTTATCTCATTTCGACTCCATACCTACTTATAGTAGAACAAAATTACACATTCGTTGTTTTCGAAACTGACTCACACTTGGCCGTTTTCAGATTTTTACTTTATTTCGACCTAAAGACAAACCTTCGAGCCAAATTTCAGGTCGGTACGACCATTGGAAGATAGACCCATTTAGTTCATTATGACTTCATAGTAGAACAAAGTTACACCTTCGCTATTTTTAAAACTGACTCACACTTGGCCGTTTTCAGATTTTTCCCTCTACTTTGACCTTAAGACCTATCTCCATGCCAAATTTCAAGTCAGTACGACCATTGGAAGTGGTCTAGGTTTTTGATGAGTCAGTGAGTCAGTAAGTGAGTGTATAGTAAAAATAGCGATTTTCTGACGTCAATATCTCAAGACCTGCTATAGGTAGAATAATGAATTTTGTATTCTAGACAATTAAGGGGATGTCAACAGACACTCGAAATTTCATATGCGTAGATAAAATATGTTTTGAGTTATAGGGTGGTCGAAATTGGCCCGAAATGGTTCGTGTAATATAACCTACGATCGGTGTGTCGCTTTTTTTTGCTCGAACTTGGCGGACACACTGCCGTGTGTCTAGATAGATACTCGTCTATTGTCCCTTGGAGCTGTGAAAAAATCAAACTTAAAAGCCAACGCAATCAAAAGATACAGTCGTTTATGCTGCAAATTTTAGAGTTTTTCGGTACTCGCAAAACCTACGGGGTACTTCCCGTGAACTCAGAATCTTGAAATTTGGTACAAAGCAACATCTTATAGCACAAATAAAGGGAAAATTGCGAACACCGTAAACTTTTAGTTACATCATATAATAAAAATATTTTAATAATTTTAAAGTTACTATATTTATATGCAGGAACCCTCGGTGCGCGAGTCCGACTCGCACTTGGCCGTTTTTTTTTTACGATGGTTTCCTTTACCGAAAAACGACTGGTACCAAAGTATCAATTTATGCAGCAGTTATATACTTTTTACCTGGAAAATATTCCGAAATCAATGGAACTGACGAGTTGCTTGGCCTCGATGACCCTGTGCTCACTTGGAGGGGGTCCAAATACCTCAAAACTTTCAGACTTTGTTTAGTTTTACACTCATATCTCTTAAACTAACTAATTTTGTGTTCCACGTTGTATGACACAGTTTAAGAACATTTAATTTCCTAATTTAACACCTTCTAGGCGATAGGTACTTTCAGTAGTGTTTTGCAGTCAAGAAAACAAACATTCGAAAAAGCAGTTTGGTCTGTTATAAATATTTGAACTCATTGCTTCGAGATGGCCTCAATTAAAATCGAGCGTACTATGACTTTGGCGACCTTAACTTATTAATCCAATATTGTGCGGTCAAATTTAACTACTGCTATATGAAATCTTCTATAGACTAGTTAATTCTCTTTTACAAATCAACGTAACCGCCACGGATCTCCCAGGGACATGCTACTTTTCTGTAGCAATAATATCGTGCCATTTCGCAAGTGGTCGTTATCCTTCACTCCTGTCGTTAATTGATCGTCGACCGTCGCCACGAGATATCGTTAAAATAATCGACGACCATTTGCGATTGAGAAACGGCTGTTTGGGTTTAAAAGTGATTGTCACTACGAAGATCAGCTAATTGTTGAAAGCTGTGGGATTTCTTGCTATCTGTCACCAGGGTGAGAGAATGAAGGAGTGAAATTTTCAATTATTAAGATAGCTATAGGGTGTACTAAGATACATATACATACATATACTTTTAACGACACAAGGTATTGTCTTAATTTGTTATCGGCAATGTTATATTGTGGACAGCGTGACACCTTCATTGTTTGGCTCATCTTTCAATTAACTTATTCTTCATCGCGAAGTACTTAAATAAAAAAGTTACGTCAAAAATGTTGTAATATCAAACCTGTTTCGTCAACTCAGTGTCGTGGTTTAGGCATTTGATTAAATCGCTATAGAGTCTGTTCGGACAGAAATGTGTCGTAGAATATATGAGCTCCCATATAAACAACGACACTTCTCTTTCCGGACAATATCTACCAGTTTAGTGAAATGACAACTCTAGTTCAGTTTTCGGGTCGATTTCGTCATTTTACTTTTTTTTATGAAACTAGTAGCAAACGACGAGACGAGCCAACTGATGGGAAGCGGTCAACATCGCCCTTGAGGTCATTTCTCAAAAAATTGGCACCGCCACCTGTCAATAGGTTTATGTTCTAACTTTTTTTAACTATACAATATTTCCATAAATAGGTTATCAATATACATTATGAGACACTTTTTACATAGAGGCCTGATGGTTAGAAATCGATATATCCCATAACAATAAAAACAAAAATAATTGTACCTTAGTTCTCTCAATCACCTTCCGTGTCCTAACGCGGAGTTCCTATGTTTGGAGTTGTTAAAAGTGCACAAATGTTTAATTTTACCTAACTTTAATACCGTATTTTATTTACGTATATCTTCAACTTTTAAAACTATAGATTGTCTAATCATAATATTATATTATATTCAAGTTATTTGACTTTAAAGTTTGTCCACGGCTGTTTTTGTCGTTAAATTGTCGCGACAAACTCACGAGCACTGTGCAATTCCTACTTCACCTCCCCCGCCTCACCCGGCACGAGTCGGCGCTGCCAGTCGTCCGCCATCACCTGCTAGTGACAACACGTCGATACCGGACCGTGGTAATAAAATATTACGCAATAAGTGGCACGAACGGGAGTTTGTAATGGGTAGGTAATCTTTATTCTGTCATTCATATTTTGGTTATTAAATGAGATATTGCATTGTCTGTAACATATGTAACGTAATTTATTGCCTACTTTTATGTGTCGAAATATTTAGTTCATAAAGTAAATACTTTTCGAGTTTTGACAAAATAATAGTCGTTTTGTCGGCCACCTGTGCATCGTACACCTGGCGAAAATAGACAAGTTAACGACATTTAGCGACAGGTGGACGACAAAAATGATAAATTTAACACTCTTAATAATATTTTTTCATACCCAGAATATAGGTATATTGTTTTAAATGACAAAACTAATCTGTCATGTCAGTTTTGGCGGCACAGTTCAAAGGGTTCTTGCTTTTTTGCTATATGTGTACTTCACTTGTCCAACAAAGCCAGGCGGACGACACAGTGGCAGGTGGCCGACACGTCGCTCACTTGACATATGACAGGTGAGCGACCTTGAAAAAACAGTTACTTAAAAAACTATTTTACGGTAAATTAGGCATAAATAAAGTTCCGCAAAATTATTAATCTATAAAGTAATTATAAAATAAAGGCCCGCAAAATGTCTGTCTGTTTATGGGCTGCTCGCAATAAACTCAGAAACTACTGAACCTAAAACCTTCGGGACCGACTAACGGCTGATAATGTTAAATCAGGAATAATTAAAATAAGTTTACAGAAAAATAAATAATAAAAACCTTTGAGACTGATTAGTGGTACGTAAAATAAGTTAGAAGAAAAATTAATAATTAAAACTTTCGAGACTGAATAATTGATCATAATAGTCATATAATGTAAAATCAGGAATCATTAAAATAAGTTACCAGAAAAATAAATAATTAAAACCTTTGAGACTGATTAGTGGTACTTAAAATAAGTTAGAAGAAGCTAGCTGCTAGTTTATAAACGCAGATTGGTCCTGTTTTAGTTTTAAAATTATCGTTCTTTTTATGTTGTCATTTTTTTTTCAATAAAACAATTGAACCTTGAATATTGTGTTTTTTTAAATGTTATAAGAATTAAAGTGAGAAGAAGAGGATATGATTTCTTTTTTAGATAATTATTACGGTGACTAATGGTTGTGGGCAGGTGAATGATCCCCCATGTCAGGTAAATGATCACAAATATACAGGTAAGCGACTACGGACACAGGTTGACGACGATTGTCGTTAGCTGGTCAAGTGTTTCATACTGATTTGTACTCATTTGTCGTTAACGTGCCTCTGTCATCAATAACCTGTGTACGTTTTGTATTTAACCTGAGCGTGATATCGTTCACCTGAATTTTAAACGACCATAACTTCTAAAATAATAATAATAATTCCTTCCCTTTCACCTTTTTGGATAGATTGATATCCCCTCTAACGATCCCCATAAAAATAAATCCAAAAATGCGACATTTAAAAAAAAAAAAAACTTTCACCTGTCGGTGCCAATTTTTTGAGAAATGACCTTGAATATTTGATCAAATAGCTATTCTTTGTACAAATATTATTGTATTAGTATTGTATCGCTAAACCAGTTTAGTGAAATGACAAATCTAGTTCAGTTTTTTGGCTGATATAATTGAGGAGCCATTTTGTCATCTCGCGAGATTTCATGTAATGGCTTAGGGATTTGATGAAATCCCGAATTTCCCCATTTCACTGCGATATATGCATCGCTTCACCCATAACATAAGGATTCCACTGCCAATTCATATTATATTCTGATAAATAACATTTGAACAATTCACTTCCTCAAACCGATTCGCGCTGCCAGTACCTAAGCAGAAATATGTTCGAGGATTGCACAAAAGTTGCGCAAAAGAATAAAATGCTCCATCTTACTGTCACAAACATAAGCTCCTTACCATCCGACGAAAGAGCTGTACAAAAGGCGATTTAAATTGCTCCTATACGGCAATCCAAACGCGAAGTTTTGCGGCGCCTGAAGAGAACGCAACGGGCGTTCCTAAATAACTTTTACTTCTTTACGTTATAAACTACTAGTAGAAGCTATTGGAAGCTACTAAAGGAAGGTAAAAACTTTCACTGAAAACTTAAAAAGCTGAAGAAAGCCAAAGTGGCTCTCTATGAAGGAAACCCTCTACCCTACTGAAACCCCGTACTACTAAAACCCCTGACTACTTTAACTTTCCCTCAGCTCTGATGACTATACATACTTACCTCCTGAAAGGAACACTACAACCCTGCGTTAAATACTATAACCCCAATAATCTAATCTCCTATATAAACATGATTTGTCAGACAATTCCAGCGGTTTTTCCTAACAATGGCTCGTGAAAGTTTTAGTGGTAGATCCCTAGTTATGCAGTAACCCGATAATTTTTAGGAGACCGATAAAGAGGTTGTTGAAACAAAAACAAGGATATTTATTTTAAACTTTATTTCCTATAAATGGTACTTTACAAGGAAAATATATTAAGTAAATAGGTATATAAAATTAAGTAGTAAATTAATATTATTCGGTTATAAGTTCAAGCTGTTGATGCGGGAAGGTTAGTGGTAAAGTTGTAGAATGGTGTCAGGAATCTGTAAAAGAAAAGGCTATTCGGTAGTTTCCATATAGACAAAGTCTTCCCAATATTTGCGGTGAAGATTAATGCTAGAAAATTATTTTGTAAAATTTTGTTATTGATGGTGAAATTAACTCTTGTCTTATTTGAATATTTTATTTTACTACAAGCAAATATGGTTTTTTTTTATCCCCTACGCCCTAAAAGCGACAGTGTTAACGAATACAGACAATAATTATACAATTAAATTATTTTCTTAGAAAAATTATTTATTTATTTTAAACATAGTTAGGAAGGGTAGCTAATGTGTGATAGGGGTTTCTTTTTCCAAATACACACGCCTGTAGTTCGTGCGGTGAGGGAAACTGTCTCAGATCCTGTCTAATTATTATTATTATTTTTTTTTTTTATATATTTTTTTATATTTTTTATTTTGTCTATCAATTACTTTATTAAGTGAAGCTACCAACGTTTCGTAACCTACACACCAGAGGAAAGAAACGCCAAGAAAACCTCTGAGATGCCTAGCTAATTAATTAAATCAAAATTAAACCTAAAATTCAACCAAAGTGACTGTGGTCATGCCGAAATAAATCATAGAAATATGTCGTGTTAGGCAGTTATGCTAATTCAAACTTCAAGGATATGCAAATAGTATAGTACATAGAGTGAGGCATTGTTTCTAACTACCAAACTTCATCTAATTATTAAATTTTACAGATGATGTACACTATTGAAATGAAAGCCTGAATTAACTTATGAACTATTTTCGTTCAGTTGTAGTTGATATGGATTCTCATAACTCACTCCAGCACGATTCAATCTCTCAGTTGAATTTCAATACTTTATTATAGTGGCTTTCTCTTTGCCAATAATTGTATTTCCAACAATACAATAATATTTATTCATCAATTATCGTGAATGGTGATAAGATACAAGTCTCACTATGTCAGAGAACATGTTAAAATTTTCATATTATGTTTTACAACACGAGGTTGGTACATAGTCAGATGCCTTATTTCAGCTCAAAAGTAATAATTAATTTCAGTTATATAAATGACACTTCATAGAAGGATCAAGGTAGTGGTTATGAAGAATGAACATAATCGTTCAATGGTTAATGTCGGTTACACTGTCATAGTTACATAAATAATGTTACAATCACACAAGTAATAATTACTTCAGTTCAAGTCAATGCTTATATACCAAAGCATATGAACCGTAAGTATAATAGAGGACACACTCTTTAAATTCATAAATCAGGTACGTAAAACACGCTAAAAATCGTTCCCAAAATAGGGTAAACGTCTTAATATATACTCAATTAAATTCATATGCCGCAACCGCAAAACATAAAAATATAACGCATTCCGCAATAAAATTCGCAAACCGTATAAAAATATAACGCATACGATATATAGGATATAGGATAACCGCATCCACAAAACGTATAAAAATATAACGCATTCCGCAAACTTATAAAATAAAACGCATACGCAATATAGGATAAACGCATCCATCCCTATTTCGATAAATTCGTAAAATGTTTCCGCATACTCCGTTAAATTCCGTACGCATATATATTGCATATAATAATTCAAACAAATTTCACATAAATTAAATACAAGAACGACAACAATAGGGAAAATGTTCATAATATAACAGTCAATTAAAAGCACTTACTCAACTCCAAGGCCTAAAGAGAATACACAATAAATAAATTTTATAAGTGAATTGGTTTTGCCTCACCAAATTAGACTTCTTTTGCTGGTCCTATTGGCAGCTCAGGGCGGGGCCTCGGTGTTTGTAGCACGGTGCTTGTATCTCTATGCAGCGGCAGAAGTCAGGTCCCGTTGCTCCGGATGGTGCTTGTGGCTCATGACGGCGGCAGAAGTCAAGTGCTCGTAGATCTCTGGTCGGAGGCAAAGTGAATCCCTACGGTACGCCCTTCCCTTATATAGCATCAAAATTACGTATATAAACGCTAACTACCCCCGTGACGTCAGAGAGGTTCGAAACGACCGCCTTGTGGTAGCTTGGTTAGATTGATTTAAGCCATTTGAACCTTATTGATCCTTTAGTTCATACTATTTTAAAGACCAAATTCCTATACTTAAGTGACTTAGTTCGATAATCTCCTATCTCCCATAGGGAATGTTTTTCTTGAATATCTATCCAATTATGCAATTTCCAATGAAAATTTATATGAAAAAAGATGAAAACATTAGCCCCGCGTATGATTTAATAAGCCCCTGTAAGTATTAATGTCTATTTTCCCCGTAAAATGCCAATATATCTTTGTATACCAATTTGATTCTTAAGATCCCTACGCTACATACTTCTATAAGAAACAAGTTCCTATGAGCGCCCTACCCTTTTTGGAAAACCTAACCTCTAAGAAAGCGATTTTATTTAATTCAAACAAAATAAGTATTTCCTAAGCTGAATTTATATAATTTATGATGAGGATAATTTTTCTGCATATATTATGAGAAGATCCTATCGGATTTACTGCGTATTTACTCCGTAAAATACCAATATAACTTTTATCAGGATATTCGCTTTTTATCCTAATTTTCATCACTTTCCTTTATTTGTTTTGATCAAAATTGTGTTTATCACACGTTTATAAGCTAAAACTAGCCTAGAATTCCATCAAACATCAGTAATTTTAAAATACTTACAATTTTTTTACGACAATTTTCGATCATAAAATTTGTCTATTTTAGCGCTTTACTGAATTGAAATCTTTATGTTTTATAAAAACAAAGCTCCCAACTTTATTTATCTCCGTTATTTAACTTCATAATACGAGTTTTTACATAATATTCCCAAAAATCGATTTGGGATGAAAAAGTGAGTTCTTAGTTTTTTCACGCTTAATTCATTCAATTTCGTTAATATACTTCCTGCAATATAACTTTAATTACTTTTCCTTTAATTTAAGTATCGATTTATAACAATAATTAACAAATTAAAAACATAACCTCTCCGTTTGGACAAATTTTCAGACAAATCTAAAATATTATTAGGTACTACTTTTTGTTATTGAATAAATTATCAATAATACATTTATTCTTTACAATAAACTACATTTTATCTCGAAAATCCTATTAAAAGTATCAATTTTCATCATTACTTAACGAACAATATTCTCAGTTGTCGGTCATTCCCTTCCCTAGGTATACTTACCTACAATGAGAATAATATGAAATTATAAGAAACTGATGATAAAGCAATTTGTAATCAAAATACTAATTTCTAAATGGGTAAAAGAACCTGTCTATGTTACTAACAGTTTGTACTATGTCATAAAATGTCTTTAGTAAATCATATATTCTTGTACCTAGCACATATCTTACGAATGAAGTAAATATTTCTAGAACATACTTTATATACATCCTCCTGCTATTTTATGAGTTTTATTTTACCTAATAATACATCCCTTATTGAAGGAATCCATCTCAAGATTGCTAAAACTTTATGACAAATTTAGTGCGGTAACCAAATTACTGTTTGTCCACTGCAAATAGTACAAACGGATATTTCAGATAATAATTCCCCAAAATGTTGCATACATAAGTATGCAACATTTTGGTTATGTTATGGCAACCTGTTAAGTTGTTATTCATAGCCTCTGTTCCTGTGAAAACTAAAACATACATTAAATATCTACACAAGCTGCATATATAATTTAAATATGAATGCCACCTATGGTCATAATGCCATTTGAAATACCCAAATAATAATAATAATAACCATTATTTCTATCTAAAATACAACTATGTAAAATACATAATTAATCGACCAAGATCATGAATGTTTCAAAATCTTGCCAATCAACGGTGAACAATATTTAACAAAACTGCATGTTATCAATTGCTTATGCAATAATGTAAAAATAAGTAATAATATAAATATAATTACAACTAAACATAATATAAGTTATCAAAAACTGTGAGAAATCCTAGTAAACATTTCAAGTTTTATATTTTTCAAATATTCTCATTTCCTGAGAGCAGTGATCATAGCTTATTAAATAAGTTCTGGTATGTATGGTTGCTAATAAAACACATAATGCTTATATATTTCCATATATTTTATTTCCTTTGTCAGATCATTAACTTGATCTTTTCTTACATACTAAAATAAAACCAATATGTAATAAGGTGAACCTCCACCCTCATACATACTATGTGAATCATTTATTTTCATTTTTTCATGAACTTTACTCATGAAAATATCATGTAAAAGCTTACAAATGAAGCTCTATCAGCATTTAAAGTCATTTTGCTAATTTTCATACTTAGAGGACCCTATGGACCCCTACACGCCTTAAATATTTTGTAAGTGCCTTCTAAGACCTTTCCCCTGCTTTACGAGTCACAATGATTGTTATTCAGCTAAGATATGAGGTACTTAATAGTGTGTATATTATAATAAACGCGAAAGCGAATTTTGTTAATTAGATCAGTTATTGCAAGCTAACTGTGCAAACCTTACTTTAAGCCTATGATGTTTCGAAGACTACATTCTCCCCGTGGTCCCGAAAAAATACTGGCTCAAGTTTACACCAACATCTGATAGTCGCGCGAGTTTTTTGAACTAACCATACGCACTTGGTCTTGAACAGTCAGCATCAAATAGTTAGTAGCAGTGAAGTCGCCAAATATATCGTAACACATCCTTACTGCCATACAAATAAAGATCTGTACCGATATATTTGGCGACTTCACTGCTACTAACTATTTGATGCTGACTGAACAGTGAACGATAAGTCAACATGATCTCAAACAGTTGTTAAATACAGAGTCAACAGAGTGTAACAAAAATAGTGGTGATCCGTTTAAATGGCATAATTGGTATCGTTTTGTGACTGAGAAAAATTAGGAGAATTTTTTTTCGTATAGGTTTCGTCATCCTATCTGGCTGACTCACATATACAAAACCATTTATTTTTCGCGTGAAACAATTTTTTCTTACTTCTTCATAGTTAGAGTAAGATACCAATCAAGCCCTTGGATCACCAGCATTTTTGGTACACCTTGTATAAAATTCTCCGAAGGAGGAACCTAAATACTTCCATGAACTTCTTGTTCATTTTTATTGCAACGATTTTATACTATGCTCTTTGAAACTGTCTAAGTATTTATGCTTTATTTATTACACTCAAAGTTTCCTCTGCTTTCAGAAACTATACAATATTTATTGAAGCTATTCTCGAAGGAAATGAAAATTTTGCGCAATTTTAACGATATTAATATTACGCTCCAATGGACTTTGTTTACCGCGTCGGGTGAATCTGGTCAACACATAAGAGAGAATAAGTTAAAATAACTTGGAATACAAGTTGCAGTATTTTGGGAGGTCGTAATGGGCGGCAGGTATGTGATGCATCATAAATTTAAAGCTGACATGACATCTTCCGATTTCAACTTTCAACTCATCTCGTGTCAAGTCGTGTAATAATTGCCCAGGCGCTAATTATTTTTACGCATGTTATATTGTTTATCGTAATGACGCATGCAATTTTAGTGCATACGCTTTAGCGTTCGAGTCATGTCATGAGTTTACTTTAAGGAGTAACTAATACACGATAAAAAAAAAGCTAGCGATTTAGTATTAGTATTTTTTAAATGTTTACTCCGGAGGCCTTAGTATTTTTTTTTCGCATGTGACATCGTTTTTAATTCGCGTAGTAGTGTTTTCACTTTAAAACAACAAGTATAACTAAGAATTTGGTTATATTAAATTAAATTATCGTAGAACTTAGTACTTACTGAGTTTTAACGTAACTTCTGAGACCGACTGTATAATATCCAGACACAAAGTCGGACGAAAGGGCTATAACAACAGCATTTTATTAGACATTTCGTCGATTAAATCGAACTCATGTTAACTGGGTGAAAGTTAGGTAAACAAATTAAATGCGAGGCAGAAAAGGCATTAAAAGTAGGAAGTGAAACGGGGAACCAAATGAGCACGCGAACTTGATTGGCCTATATGCGTAATTACGAGCTTGCTGCATGTATATATATATTATATATGTAATATCAAGGTTGTTGGTATGTTTTTTTTGTTAGCCGGGGAGAGTGTTCCTCTGCTTATACGAGTACCTACTCCCGCCATTCTTCGCAATATGTGTCCAGGTTAAGCCACAATCTCCGTTTTGGTCCTGGGATCTGTGGAAGGTTTGGCCCCGGGTTTCGGATAATTTAGACATATTCGATGGACTTTCCCTACCCAGTTTCATTTCAGCTTAGCGTAGTGGCCTTCATGTCCACATCCACAACACTTTAGTATAATCATAATTAGTGATATAGGTATTCTATCTAATAAGGGTTGGTAATCTATTACCTTACATCTTGGGATACGTCTGAGTTTTTGACAGTATTGGCTAATCGCAAGAGGTTAATATGTAAGATTGTATTATGTCCCAAATATATGGCATGACTGAATAACAAGATGACGAGACATACTAATGATATTAGTCTAATACTGGTCGAGAAATGTGTCACAGAGAGGTACAGTAATGATGAAGAACTTGATTAAATCCAAAACAATAAACCATTAAGAAAATTATGTTTAGAGAATAATAGGCCTCAAACACATAAGCAGAATCCTGAACAACTTTGTAATGCGCTGATGCTGATATAGTACTGATACTGATTAACTACTTAAGTACTCAAATGAATGAAAAATAATCTTAGATAAAACTAAAAAGAAGATTAGGATTGATACTAAATATTGAACTTGTGGACCATCGTAGGAGAACTGCACTGAACTGTAGTTGGGTGGTTATATACGCGGCATGACACAGTTCAGGTAAGATAGCATATGAAGGGTACACGGAAAGCACATGTCTAGTCACATTGACAACATTTTGGTTTATAAGCGCTTTGAAAATTTGGAACGATTCAATTAACCACACGATCTTCGTAACTATAGGGTTTTTATGAGTTAAGAAGTGGATATACGTTAAAATTTACATCTGTAACAGAAATTGTTACTAATAAATAGTTCATTGCAAGCTCTACATTTTGATAAAATAATCTCATTTTGCAAAAAAAGTGACTAGACATGTTCTTTCCGTGTTACCCTTCATATGAAAAGTGCAAAAAAATTGGAATAATTCATGGAAGTGAGGCCTGTTAAGTACTTTCAATGAATACTATGTTGAATAAAATCGGTTTAGCCGTTTTTGAGTTATCACTCAAAAACGCATAGTGAAAGGACGTAAGTGCCGGATAGTAAAATGACGTAAGCGCTGCCAAATATCCCTAAATAAACTACCTTTTGAAACCATTCTTGGCCGGTTTTTTATCTTTATCATGTGAATAGAGAACAGGGCTGGATATCTCTTCAGTTTCTTATCATTATTTTTCTAAACGAGCATAACACAAGTTTAAATTTGGTGTATATCCATTAAATTTTTTCAGTGGTTATGTTAAATAATGTATTTTGAATACCTGATATACGGTGTATGTCATGTTTAGCTATAATTGGGTGGATACTCACCCAAGTATTGATATTTCAAATATAACCTTTTTTTAACACAAAAACAGGCCGGGCCGGGTGAATGATTTTCAATTCAATTCATCTTGTATTCGTAGATACGCAACTTTTCGGTCCGTTTGCATAATACTGACTTAGTTGAATTCGTGAAAACTCACTTACGGTGTTTTTTCCATGTGAACGTGAGGGGACGTATTACGTGATCGTTAGACGCCTATTACACCAACGTGTAACAACAAAGTGCTGAGAAAGTGTGGCATTATTTAATTTAGTTTATTATTTCATTAATAAGTCTCTATGATGAAACAAGATGAGTCTCAGTTTCATTGCCGGTGCATTTGGTTGAATGTTTATAACTTAATTAGAAATAGGAAGGAAATAATGAATTTAGTGGTTTAAAATACTTTACAAACGTTGAGACAACATTTGTAAAGTATTTGTAAAGAATTGTAATATGATTGAGATAACATAATCCCATCATAGCGTCACATTTAGCTTTGGTTATATATTTTGCGTCATCTAGGAAAATAAAAATTCTTAGTTTTGTAACATTTCTGAGAAAAAAAATCGGTGTAATAAGTGACAAGTGAAAATATTCCCTCTGCCGATTCCAAATGTGACAGGGGTGACGTAATCGGATTCCGCCTTCAGCGCATTTGGCTTCAATGCACTCGTTGCTCATTATAAGCCAGCCAGGTAAGTTCGCTTTTTACGGCTTAGCAGGAAGGAATTAGTGCTACAAGTTAGTGCACGGTTTAAATTCAATTTCAGTATTTAGCAACCTGCGGGACAAAGAGAATTAAGTAAGCTTACTTACTTTTTAGAGTTCCGTACCCAAAGGGTTAAAACGGGTCCCTATTACTAAGACTCCGCTATCGTCTGTCCGTCTGCCACCAGGCTGTATCTCATGAATCGTGATAGTTAGGCAGTTTAATTTTTCACAGATGATGTATTTCTGTTACCGCTATAACAACAAATACTGAAAAACATAATAAAAAAAATATTTAAGGGGGCTCCCATACAACAGACATGATTTTTTTGCCGTTTATATAGATAATGGTACGGAATACTTCGTACGCGAATCCGACTCGCACTTGGGCGGTATTTTTATGTATGCTGCGGGCCTACCGCGAACGTTGAGGATCGAAATTTCGTTATCAAACCTTTTGAATGGACGGAAAAATCATGCGCTCAGCACCACAAGGCAAACCGGTTATATGTTGGACGTGATATCACGTGCTGGCGCGGAGGGCACGACTACCGTGCGCAAGATTTTAGTATGGGTCTTAAGTGCACAACCTCAAATTTTGATGCACAAGTATAAAATTTGGCACAGTTGTTTCTTGTCCTCAGACAAGCTGATTAAGATCGGTACCCCAAGGTACCCCCCCTTCTGGCGCCGGGGAGGGGGGGTTAAAATACCACTCCACCCGGCTTCATTCCAAAAATTCTAACTGTTCACGTTTAGCTAACAGGTCAAGTTTGGTATCAATTTCGGATAAAACGACCACGTAGAATTCGTTTTTGGTATTAAAAAATGCAATTTACTCAGTAATATTTAAAAAAACATACGAAAATCGAAAAGATCAACTAAATTTTTCATATTCCAGTCATCATACATATTAATTTGCTAGTTATGTTCATACACAAAAAATACAATATTAAAGCATATTTTATGTAGATTCAAAAAAATATAACATTTGAGAACCTTTACTAACAGTAAATGTCATTTAAAAAAATGGCGTCGCGCGTCGTGAAATTATTTTTACCGCCGTCGGCATCCGCGGTCAAAATATCCAAATAACGCACTGTGGATAGGTACCATGTTAACTTGTTATTTATTGAAATCGATTATATATATAACAAAAATAAAAACCGTACCTGAAGGAATGTGGTATTCCGTCAGAAAAAGGACTTTTAGTATTGGATTTGAGTGCGCCCCTCTTTTCCTTGTGCTAAAATAAGCCAATTTGTAATAAGAATAAAAAACCGTTACTTATTTAAATTTAAGAAATGTGGACTTCTGTTAAAAAGGTAACGTAGAAAGATTGGTGCTTATATTTGTTTAACGGCCTCATAGCCCAGTCGGTAGTGACCCTGCCTACGAAGCAGGAGGTCCCGTGTTCGAATCCTGGTCAGGGCATTTATTTGTGTGTTTATCACAGATATTTGTTCCTGAGTTATGGGTGTTTTCTATGTATTTAAGTATTTATTCATATTTATCTATTATATATATCGTCGTCTAGTACCCACAACACAAGCCTTATTGAGCTTACTGTGGGACTAGGTCGGTTTGTGTAAGATCGTCCTATAATATATATTTTTTTTTAAATTACTCGAGCGTCGTCAGGACCTAGACCATTTTTAAGACTACATCTTAAAAGAAAAAAAGTTTATATAATGTATATACTTTCATCGGTGGGGTAGTTTCTGTAGGCATTCAAATATTTTAAACAAAGAAAAGGCCACATGTAATTGCTTGAGCGCGTCAGATTAAAACTGGAGGGTTCTGACGTGTCACTGATGAATCTGATGATGCAATATGATAATCTGACAAAATGGATGATTTACGATGGTTTTCATAAAATAACCTCAAAATTAAAATTGAATCCATCAGATTAAGAAAATTCCTATAAATAAATGTCAGATTATGTATTAAGACATTCAAACCATCAACTTGGAACAAAATAACCGAATCCACAATCCATCAATTAATCCTTTAACTGCCCACCAGCCCCCCACCAACCAACCCACCAAAGGCTCGGGCTAAAAGTGGTTGAGGGAGTTTTTCAATGGTTTTTTTTTCCGTTTCTACCTCCAACGTGGTCCAAAAATCCCCTCTTGGGTTCCTCTACCAATAGATGAACGGACGGACGAAGTCGTTCGCGATTATAGGCCAGTATTTGTACCCATGTGTCTATTTGTTAAGTCTTCCGTATCCAGAGTTTTCTCGGATACTTAAATCTTAAATTTGGAGCATTTACAAAAGAGATTGCCAACAAGCTTGCCAAACCGGGGCGAAAAAGGACTTCATAAGAGTTACACTTTTTCCAAACTGTTTTACTTCACCACAAAATTATGAATGTAGTAGGTACATTAAGCTTATGTTAAATACTTTACAGTCATTGGTGGGTTGTTAAATAGGACGCATTTAGAAAAGCACACCTATACCGTATACTAAATAACGACCAGATAGCTATTTAATTATTTGTGCAAGCCTTTGTTAGCTTAGCTAATGGTCCATTTCGACGGACCTTTAGATAACGATGTATTCTAGTCGCCTTGCACTTTCTAGCCATTAGACATCTAAATGCATTAGGGATTAGGGACAAAATGTATTTTGGGTAAGCCTGAGATGACATCATTAGGATAAATCATGTGCTTTATCGAATGAGCGAGCGAAGCAAAGCGAAGTTCTTATAGACAACTTCTGACACAGCGGAACTGTTAGTTATTATGAAATAACTTTAGTAACATTTATCCATCTTTTATCTGATCTTGATGAAAATTATTGGGGTTGTAGCAGAGATAAATATAATTTTAGAGTGCTTATATGAGCAGGGCCAATCAAGGGATTATGGAGCTACATAGAAGGTGAGAAAGCGATCTTCTTAAGGATCTTTTTATACTGGTAAACTCGTTTGCAAGTAAATCGCGAGTTCTCGGTACGAGGCCGACTACTAGTTTTAATTTTATAATTGAAAGAAAAATGGAAAACTTCATCGCGCCGAACAAGATTCGAACTTGCGACCTTTCGGAACACCGGTCCGACCGCTCTGACCAACTGAGCCATCGACGCTTACTCAACCGCGGTGAATCTTTCCATCAGTTCCTTCATTGCTTACGTCAGAGGGTGACGTGTAGCGACATCTACCGTAAGTATATGTGTTAACGGCATCGAAGTTCCAAGTCATATTGATCGATCCATCCATACATTATTCTTTCAATTATAAAATTGAAATTTCGCTTACAGACGTTTCTGCTTAGTATGTACAAAATTAATTTACTAGTTTAAATATGTTATGAACAGTAATAATCGCTGTTTAATTATGTATGTGTAGCAGGTATTTAATAATTCAATGAGCTTTGCGGTGAGGTGTTTAAAACCCTACTTTGTATTGTAAATATCGTTAAGAGAGAACCTCCACGAAGGTCTAATTCAGATGGCATAAAAAGCAAAAAAAGTTCAATCAACCGATTTCTCTAAAAGTACCTAACAAAGATATAAATACCTACCAAAGCGGTTCCAAACAGGAATCAACAAAAACGTAGGCACGCATTATCCTCCCAACAATACATTTCAATACAATCGCAGGCAAACAGCTCTCGCTCCCCAAGGCACCGTTTCCCATACTGTAATCACGTCGGCCCTCGTAAACCGTTTTACTGTACCGCAAACAAATTAACCGTTTTTACTGCTAATAAATGGACACAATAAACATTATATCTGTGGATTTATTTTTTGTTTGCGTCTTGGGTGTCGTAAGATTTTGTTATATTGATGAGCCCTTTGAGAACTCGGTAAAAATTACGACTGCTCTAGTTTTCTTTCCTATACTTTTACTTAAGTATTTGTCAACTAGCTTCTGCCTGCTAATTAATATGATCGTGTAGAAGTCACTAAACTGATGCACCTCATCTGATAATTACCTAGTAGGTTTTTACTTCCATATTTTTTACCTCAATCTGTAGTCATACTCCACATACATATGAAGGGTACACGGAAAGAACATGTCTAGTCACATATTGACAACATTTTGAGTTATAGCGCTTTTAATAGTAGTTTATGTAACTGTTACGTAATAAGGGTCCTTAAAACATGAGTGTGGTTTTATGAAATGAGCCGCAGGCGAAATTCATAATAAGATCACACGAGTCATGGCCAACTCGATTGTGCCGGCGGTCGCGCGGGCGCGGGCAGGTGTACATTATGTTATCAAAACTCATATCACATCAATATATGAACATGAAAAGTTAAAATTACGATACTGCCACAGATAAAAAGCTTATCATAGTAAAATCGGTCGTGGTAATGCTAGCAATTTGCCTACCGTTTTCGAACACGTTTTAGAGAACTTACAATATGAGTGTAGATAAAATTTGGAACGATTCAATTAACCATACTATTTTCGTAACTAGATGGTTTTTACGAGTTAAGAAGTGGATATACGTTAAAATATACATCTGTAACAGAAGTTGTTACTAATATTTAGTTCATTGCAAGCTCTACATTTTGATATAGAAATCTCATTTTACAAAAAAGTGACTAGACATGTTCTTTCCGTGTACCCTTCATATGCTTTATTGTTATGTATTGAAAGTGCATTCATCCCAAATCCGTCCAGGTTTTCCAAAACCATTCCTAATGACATCATTACCTAATATAATTCGTTTTTAATTTATCTAAAGGATAAAGAAGATTAGGAAATTCATTAACAACATCTCGGATTCTTGTTCGCCAGACCTTATTCTGAGCCTTGTTAATAAAATAGTAGTACGCCTAGGACTATGTTTTATTGCTCGTTGGACGTAATGAAAACCTATTTTTATCTTTCATTTACTAACACAAAATTAGTTGTAGTGTTATTCTTACTCTCACTATTGTGCCCGTCTTTTTAAAGATATTATCACTCAATGTAAACAAAGGCTTTGAGCTCAATGTTACATGAGATTTAGATATTCACAATTATTTTTTTATACCACGACGGTGGCAAACAAGCATATGGCCCGCCTGATGGTAAGCAGCTACCGTAACCTATGGACGATGGACGCCTGCAACTCCAAAGGAGTCACATGTGCGTTGCCAACCCTTTACAAAAAGAAAAATTCACTGTGTTGATGGCTAAAGGAACAAGAAGGTCCCTTGAGCTCTCAATTAGTAAGAAAGAACAATAGGTAATTGGGACCATGTGTGGAACTCTTTGTATTCAGTGCCCTATATTTATTTTACATGTATAATATCTTATACAAACTACTTCTTCATAAGTCACTGACTGTCTCAGCTTAGCTGTAGGTATACACATCGTCTCTTTTTAAACATTTAAGATAAAACAACTTGAATATAAGCATAAAACAAGGTTCGGCATATTCGTCAGATCGAAAACGTTTGGCAAACAGCGATAAGCAACGAGGAAATATTATTACATCAAGCTTAAATTTATTGCAATATACATATACATAAGCATATTCGGTACGTAGTTGATTTGTCTGCGCTTGTTTATCCCTCGATCATACCAAAGTTCGGGAGCCCATTATCGTCGAAACTTTTGCAAATCGATACCTAATGACATTGGATGGAACACCGATAACTATTTATTACTGTTATCGCATCAGTGGATTATAGCCAAATCAAATATTAGTTGTTGAAATGCTGATATTGTTTTCGGTGTTTACTTTTGGATACTACCTAGAACATTTAGCAATCAAAACAATTTGGGTAATTATCTTTTTTGCATAGCCATGGTGCCGTATTCTAATTTTAAAATACATGAACAATACATTTAAAACTCAATCTGTCTCAAACATAACTCCAACAAATAATGGAGTTACACCGGAATAAGTTTCAAGCAAATTCCGATATTTCTGATTCAGACGTTTTGGCCCTATTAGCTATATAGGTATTGCGTAGTTAATGCATTGGAGTTGTTTAGAAGTTGGATTGTGTCTAAACGTGTTTTGAAGTAGAATACGGCCCATGGTAAAAGACAATTATGTTTGTACCACTCATCATGCTTATGATGTATGGGATTTCAAAAGTAAATAACTCAAATATCTGTACCTATTTAATTATTTATTTATGTGGGAGACATGGGTATCACACACTGTGGCGTGTAAAAGTCTAAGTTGGGAATTAACTTCCCAACCTTTACTTAGACTGTATAATTTTCGAAAAAAATAGCATTGACAATAATAATAAATTAAAAAGTTAAGAAAAGTCTTCTAACACCATTTTCGTGTAGCGGCACGGGGTCTAGTACCTCCCCTATAGGTTAAAAATATCCTCTCACTTTATACCCCTCTGTATAAACCTAATTCAAATATACAGGAGAAAATAGTTAACTTCACTTACTACATGACTAAATTATGTCCCTTCAGATCATGCCACATCCATGTGGTTTCATTTCATCACAAAACTTGCACAAAAATACCTCAATTTTTCGTGTTAGCGTATTTCGTCAACATAAGTTCAAATGCTCATTTTATGATGACATCTGCATAGTTTTGTGACTAGCTAAAAGCTGTCCCTATAGTATGTTAATGGCGCACTTTCCAATTATTTAATGTCAGGTACCAAATAAACTTAAACTTAACGCTAAAACTATTGTGGGGTTCTCGCTCTTAGTAAACTATACACAATAAAGATTTTTCGCTCTTCCTATTTTTATACGTATCTTGTTAACATCCCATTGCATTTAATAGGGTATATCCAGCTTTTGTTCTAAAAAGTTGACCCCACTCGGCCTAACCCCGCAATTAAGATAACCGAGGTCTTTCCCAAAAGCGATACGCGTAATAATGTGAACGTAAGTGATTGTAGATGGGTGTGTGTTAACTAACGGGTTCTTGGGGTTAGGGGGAGCTTAGAAAATATCCGACTGTCTTCTGCGTTTTGTCTTAAAGTTTTATTACTGTAGGTAGCAATTTTAACCTTCCTAGTTATTAAAAAATAATGTTATGGTTACAGTAGCTCTATTTTTGCTATTTATTTGTATGTACTTTAAATAAGGGTTTAAACTAACCGTCAAACATATATTACGCCAATCACAAATATTGTTAACTGTTAACCTATCAGAGCTGATAAATATTTTAGCCAATTTATCGGGAAGTAATTATTTTGTCAGTTGTGTACAATTATAGTAACTGGATGTAACTCAATAAGTAAGTAAATCATCTTCATTGCACACCTCACAATAAAAATACAATACTCTAAACTTGTTTCGTATGAACAGAGGCAAACAACAGGCGGTCTTATCGCTAATAAGCGATCTCTGCTAATAAGCGAATCTAGAAACTCTGCCAAAGATCTACTGAATTAAATATATACTTGTATTGCTTTGGTACAATCTGTCATTATTTACTTCATACCTATCTGGGGTGGTGCTGGTGCCGGCGAAAACGCGTTTTTTCTTGCAACTAGAACGTGCGCAACGCAGCATGCTGAAGGAATTTTAAGAGTATAAGCTTACCCACTGTAAGACTATATATATAGTATGACAAATCTGCCCCCCCCCCTAAATATAACAAAAAATGTAGCCGAATGTTGCACCCACAATTCATATTTTCTTCACCCTCCTTTTATATCAACTTGCCCCCTCTGGGCATCGGCTGGCGACGCTCCTATTCCACTAACTAAATCCCATCCTAACCTACACGCTATCACTTCGTCGTTATCGTCGGAGCTTCGGAAGCACTATAAGCGTACCGTGAACACTCGGTCGATTGCGGGCTCTTAATGGAGCCAGGACGTGGCGGTTTGGGGTTGTATGTCTGGGGCTAATAAAGCTTAACGCGGTTTTAGGATACGACAAATAGTGGATTGTAAAATGAGATCATAAAATAATCAGCTTAATCCTAGAGGAGGTATTCTGAATTTAAAACACGTATAGACACGATCTAACTTCAATACAACTCCAATGCATTAACTACGCAGCACAGCTAGCGCCTAAAATCAGAATCAGAAATATCAGACTTTGCTTGGAAATTATTGCGATGCAACTCCAATACAACTTCAATATTGGTTGATTATTTGTTGTGTGTTGGAGTTATGTTTGAGATAGATTATTATGTATTTTAAAATTAGAATATGGCACTAGGAAATGACCCGAGCTGTGTATATATAAAAGAGTCGAGGGACTTGTTACCGCCAGAAATAAAAAAACTTCATGATCATTTCTGTTTAAGCTTAACTTTGTATTAAGCAAAGGGGTTTTCTAAAGATACCAGAATGATTATAGGAAAAATTCACTACCTTCGGACTCTAAGGGTGCCTTTCCACCAGAGCTATTAATGCTATGCAGCTACGCTGCGAGGATGTGTAAGCTACGCCTTCCATTGGTTGTGTTATTCAAACGCATCCACACCAACCGATGGAAACGCGTAGCTTACACATCCTCGCAGCATAGCTGCATAGCATAGCTCTGGTGGAAAGGCACCCTAAGTCGCGACTGTAGTACAGCAACATTGGCTGTCCACCGCTCTACCGAGACTTATCTTATCTAGACTTGGCTTAGGCTATCTAAGTACTTCAGATATATTGTTTTATCAACCGTAGTAAGTTGTTCGAATAGTCTGGAATAATGGGCCAAGTTCAATATTAATGCAAAGTCGTAACCATACATATGAATTCGTGACCTCAGACATAATAATTTATCCACTGATAGTCTAAATGATAAAACAATTAAACAGTATTCATTGTTACACAAGGGATTAAAGCTTTGAAGACATGTTGACATAGGGTTAATTATAATAAATGCTCGAGAATGGGTTGGCTCATTCTACTTTTTCGTGACAATTAATCTATTGCCAGAAAAAAGTATGATAGACATTGCGTCTTTCTCCGTCACAAAACAGCAAATGAAAGTAATGGCCAAGTATTCTAAAATATGCATTTTACAAAAAAGTGTCGAAAACGTATGTGAAAAGTAGAATATCCCGGTTAAGGACACCGATTTGTAATAAAAAACGGGATTCACAATCATTCCAAAAAAATGGCCTCACAATAGTACTGTAAGACTGACTCGTACAGCTGTTTTTCTGACAGTATTATTACGGTATAAGAGTGGCCGATTACAAATTTTCACGAGCCATATTTTCGGTAAATCTTGTTTGAGACTGTACCTCTATTATAATCTTACTCAAAGGTAAAGGAGAGTAAAAATGAATTGCTATAACTAGGTATAATTTATAACCTTATAACAGATGCGAATGAGAGGACACGTCAGTATTTCAACTTCGAGTATATACGGAACATAGAATTCCTCAAAACCCTTTTTTATTCAACGGCCTCCTCGCCTAGTAGGCTTCGAATCCTGGCCTGGCCATTTATTTGTGTGTTTATCACAGATATGTATTTGTTCCTGAGTTATGCATATTTTCTTTGTGTATAAGTGTTTATCTATATCTATGTATTATATATATCGTCGTCTAATACTCACAACATTACCTTATTGAGGTTACCGTAGGACCAGGTTGATTTGTGTAAGATTGTCTCAGAATATTTATTTATTATTTTCTGAAGAGAAATACGAAATTAATGTACTTGGGTCACTGGGTCACGGAGTACCTCTCTGACGATCTCGACATTGAGAGAGAGCGTAGGGCGCTTGCTGTTCGGGGTAACATGTTGGCCCGCAGGTTTGCGCGTTGCACGAAGGAAGTTAAAATTACACTATTTAAGGCGTACTGCCAGTCTTTTTATTCGTGCAACCTGTGGGTGGACTATACTCAAAGGGCAGTTAGCGCCTTCAGAGTACAGTATAACAATACGCTCAGGATGCTGTTGGGACTCCCTAGATACTGCAGTGCATCAGGCATGTTTGCGGAAGCGCAGGTGGACGGTTTTCACGCCATTATCCGAAAGCGAGTTGCCTCAATTATGTGCCAAGACATTCTGCGTGTCATTGCCAGTAGCTTAGACTGTTCCATTGCCAAGCATTGGAACAGTCTACACGTTAAGTTTTAATTTTAAATCCTAAAGAATAATAATTAATAATAATTTAATTATGATTTTATTGTAATTTTATTATATGTGTATTAATTAATTATTATTTTTATCGAAATTTTGCATATTAATGAATTTTATTTGTAATGATATTATTATTATTTTTATTGACGTCGACAAGGGTGTCCCTTATATTGCGATTTTGTAAAATTAAAAACGCATACCCCCTAAATATTTTTGTTTTACCCCAAAATACTCTACAAAAAAAAATCAGGACATTCATGTAACTCTAACCCGTGCCGACTTGCATCGTAATTTCCCCATACAAATTACTATGAAGAAAGGAGATCGTCAATTTTTGTTAGGTGATCTGGCCCAGATTATTTAGGACCGTTTAGGAATGGTTCTTACCTTTGAAGAATCGTCATAATTTCTAGATCAGGATGGTGGTAAAAATATAACTTGAATCTGACAAGGACAATATTTGAAAGCGTGCTTGCCTATGATTTATATATTGATGTAAAAAAGTACCGATTTTTTAAAGATAATGTACAAAAGCGGACTTGAAAACAAAACGGGAATCGATGAAATAATAAAAAGTCATATTTTGATCGTATTTATAGTTCCTGTATTACGGTAAACAAAGACGGCTGTCAAACCATCGTTGATACTATTAACTGAACATTCCTAACACCTATTGCGAAGGGATAAGGTTTACCACCGTTAAGTGCGATAGCACTAGTATCTGACATTGCAAAATTGAAAAAAAGATGCGTTTCGTGATCGAAGGAGCATGGTATTATGCCATTATGAAACCCACTTTTAATATTCAAACTTCGATCAAAAATGCAAAAATACGCATTTTCAATCTTTAGGCGTTTTAATATAGTCGATTTCTAATTTAAACTTTCGTATTCGTAGGCTTAGATACTATTTTAATATTACAATGTTCTAACTTACCGAACAGTATCAAAACGCAGATTATGTAACGGTATACATTGACAGTATCAAACCAAAAAACAATCCCGTTTCAGGCCAATGTGAAGTTAAACTTTCTGTCAATGCCATAAGGACGTTAACGACTTGTCTTGCTGGATTTTAATCGCGGAAAAATCAACATAATATTTATTTATTTAGTATTTCTAATTCCCGTTTAATTTTTTTGCAATATTTTGTCTACTTTAGTAATAAAATGAGTATTTATTTTACATTGCAGTACAAACTGTATACGGTTTATATCAGGTGGCCCAGAATTGACGATCTCCTAAGTTGCTACTTTTTTATCGGTTTTCGGTTCGTAGCGAGATTTTTTTCATAAAAAACGTTCATACAGGAGTGGGACGCACTGATGACATGAAGAAAAAATATTTTTTTTTTGTCAATTTCATACTCTTTATGGGAAAATCGGATAAAAGTCGGCACGGGTTACAGTTACAGGAATGGCCTGAATTTTTTTTATAGAGTATTTTGGGGTAAACCAAATATATTTAGGGGGTATGCGTTGTTAATTTCTCAAAATCACAATATAAGGGACACCCTAACGTCGACATTTAATTTTAATTTTAATTATAGTTTAATTTTCTATGGTATGTTTTAATTATAATATTCCTATGGATCATGGTTATGTGAAAATAAATGCTTATTTAATTTAATTTAAAACGATTGCCACCTTCGTTATTTTATTACAAATCATCATCCTATAGCGTTTGTCCCAGATTTTCTACGACGGTAATTGAACTCCTCTTCTTAATCAGCATATGTAGTTTTTTGTATTCTCCTCTTCATGCTCTTATATGCTTCGGTCCAAATCAATCCTTCATTAGCTTACGTTCTGAGCAGTTTCGATCCCACCTTTCTCCCCATTTTCAGAACCCCCGTATACGAATGACACCCAATTAATATAGACTGACCTTGTTTCCAACTGCTGAGCATTTTCGGGCATAACCACTAAATTTTGTTAAAGATGGCGGCTCATGGTTACGGATTAAAAAAGCCACTACCTCGACGAAGAATCTAATCGGAATAGATGTGTAAAGACAAAGAATTTCACCAGTTATTAAGACTGACAATAATTTTATTCATTGTCTGTGTAAAGTCTGCGCTTTTTCTGCTCTGACGTTATTTGATTTATAACGGTTTCTTTGTGAAAACACCAAGGCTTTAAACACCCACGGCTAGAATAATCACTCTTAAATGTTAGAAGGCAAGAGTGCAAATTGGGTGTAATTTTTCTTAACCCGAGTTAACGGTGCCAAGTTGTGGGCTCCAGAAATGTTTTCCATTATGACCTTTATATACGTTGCAATATGAAGGAAATTCGTTTGAATTTGCTGTAAGAGATTTTTCTACGCCGTGATGTATGCATTTCTGCATGGAACAGAACATGTGCCATTAGTTAAAACATATGCGCATGTATTTCACTATTTTTTATTTTAATGTAAAATGTAGGAATGAGAAGAATTTTATATTATTATAATGTTTTTATAGTAATACGTTTGAGACAAAAATAATAAGGCGTAATCATATTCGAACATAAAACAAGTAAAGGTGCGACCACACCGCTGTAATCTCGTTAAATTCGGGGTAACAAACCATACAAACTTCCACCCCACATTTTAGGGAAGTGGGGGGTTAGAAAGAGACAAAAAGTAGCCTATATCACTCTCCATCCCTTCAACTATCTCCATTTAAAAAATCACGTCAATTCGTCGCCCCGTTTTGCCGTGAAAGACGGACAAACAAACAAACAAACGCACACATACACTTTCCCAAGTATGGATTTGTCTTTCCAATTTAGTAATGTTTCATAATCCGCTCTTTGTGTAATAATAATAGTGTTTGATATAACAGTCTCTAAAATATACATATGTAACGTATACTTTTGTAAGTACCTATAAATAAGTAGATAGCAAGAATGTCTGTTTATTTAAATGAATGAAAGACATTCCTCAAGAGGAATTTCGTCATATAAACTTTGAAAAGCGGAAAAAAGGTTTGTGATCGCACCATAAAAAATATTCTTTGGTCAAAAGTTAAACGTAGTTCCCAAAAATGGCCATTTAAACTTAGTCTGAATTGCATTCGGTACCATAAAAGTCAAGTTGAATTCGATTTAAAACTGAGGAAGTATTTGTCGTTTAACCTAGGATTTATTGCTCCTTTAATTACAGGAACTTTAACACTTCCGTTAAAAAATTAGAACTTACGGTTCTAGCTCAAAAAATCTACCTATCTAGGATATCGCTTGGATTTTGACGCAGCTAGAGGCAGCGAGCGTGTGCAACAAACTTATAAGTTCCCTTGTCATGAAATAACACCCTCCTCCCTGTCCGCCTGCTTATGCTTACCTTCTTTCTCTTCGTCAACGTGCAACGACGGAACGGAGATGGTATATGAATTTAATGCGAGAGACTATTTTGTTTGTTAGCTTGTGCTTGTGCATACATGATTTCATTTATCTCCAAAAGGGTTTTACGGATTTCGGTGGAGTTTTCAGTAAATGTTAGGTTTCAGTATTTTTTTAAATTGTTCTTGGATAGGTTATGACTTTTTAAAATGTATTGTATTGTTTAATTAACAAACTGGAAAAACAACTAGATTTCTGGTTTATTTAATGATTTAAAAAAGATCAGCAAATGATTTTCTTCTGACATGATTCTCTCTTTCTATAAATGGGCTATCATAACGATTGAAATATCTCTTTACAGGAAGATCCCCTTCTTTCATTTTTATCACCTCGCTGTATAAGTCGTTGGCTATAGAATGCGTCGAGGAGCTGCAAAATATGAAATCAACAGGTTTACGTAAATAAAAGAGAAATTATCAAGCAAGGACTAAAAGCCGGAGACACATTCACTAATGAATAGCTGCCAGGTACCCAGATAGGATAGGATAGGAGATAAGGATAGTATAGCAAACTAATTAGAGAGGTCTCGTTGCACTCGTTATGGTTGCACATTTTCCGAGGCTAGCACTTAGTCTAATATGATACGTGTGAATGTCAATACAAATTCGCATTCCCGTTATTCAGACCAACGCTCTAGCGCCATCTATCACGTCACTAACGCAATAGGTCTTCGTTTCATCAGAGACTATACATATAATAGACAGCCACAGTCCTTTTTGAGGATCCAAGTCTGAAGCGCCATCTGAACGAGAGCAACCGAAAGATACCCAAAATGTAGGAGGAAATGATATCTGCGCTTCTTAGACTGTGACTGTCTATTATATGTATGGTCTCTGGTTTCATACATTTTGTTCGGCGATTTGATGCTGTCAAATTAACGCAAATTCCGTTCAAGATATGGCGCTGTTGCTTCTCATAGCGAAAGCTGAGGTATATCCTAAGCTTTGAAGCTAATTTGTAACAGGTTAAGGCTCCTTATTCCCTAAAAGGTCGAAAAACTCTATTAATGAAAAAAGCCGCATAAAATGCTATTTATAAGATAGTTTGAAGTATTAGTAATACAAAAAAATAATTTTGAACCATTTTTATTATTATTAAGTACCCAAAAATATGATTCTTACAAAAAGTGTCCTGTGAAGTGTGATTTAAGTGTCATTTTTAAGAATTCATAGTAATTTGAAATTTACTGCTATAGTAATGTTTTTTTTATCATGATAGAAATATAGTTTAACTTTGCAATGGTAATATTTTTAGGGCAAAATATTCATAGGGTTTTCGTGGAAAAAATGAAATGTAGCCGTGTTTTCATCAAAAAACTGGCATATAATCAGGAGGTATTTTGTCGATTATCCGAGATGAATCTTCGATTTTTATTTCCATGGCCATCTCATACATGATATACTCAATTTAATTTAATTCAAATTGAACAAGAATTTTTACCCTTTTTTGCGTAATCTGAAAATGAACGGTACACCTAACTGGAAAATCCGGAAAGGCCTTCCAAGACAACCAATTTTTTTCATATTTCACTCGTTAAAATGTAATATTTGCTCCGATGGCCGTCTAGATAAAGAAATGAACTATTATGTGCATCAATAGTTGATTTAAAAAACTTAGTATTTTCGCCATAGCCTTCGAACAAAATGAAGCATTTCGTGAAATTCGCGCGTTTTGGGAATAAGGCCTCTTAACTAAAATCAACCAAAACAAGCTACCGTAAAACCTCCTAGTCCAGTACTGCAACTATGTATGGTCCAAAAGTTTGAGATGTAATAAAGTATCTATCAAAAAAAATTTTTGGGTTCCGTACCGAAAGGGTTAGAATACTAAGGGACCCTATTACTAAGACTCCGCTGTCCGTCTGTCACCAGGCTGTATCTCATGCACCGTGATAGTTAGACAGTAGAAATTTTCACAGGTGGTGTATTATTTCTGATTTTTTTGCCGTTTTTATTGATAATGGTACGAAACCCTTCGTGCACGAGTCCGACTCGCACTTGGCCAGTTTTTCATTCATTTATGAACATATTTTGTCATAGAACTGTGTCCTGAACACCTGAATGAAGATTCAAGTTAATTTTTGGACCATAGTTGGAAGCTTTGGGCCGTCATTTTGAGGTTTTACGGTACCAGAAAATCAATGTTTAACAAAATAAGCTATATATTCGGTGTTTCATGTTCATTGAAGCGAGTTATTTATGCTAACCCGATTGATTGCCACTTGTGTCCGTTGCAACCACAAATCCACCTTATTCTAAAACTAACCTAATGGTGGTCCCACACTGATACCATGTTTAGCCACTAAGAAGTTCATGACCAGAAAAATATAGCAATATCCGCCAATCGTGTCCAAATAATCCTACTGCACTAACGAATTAGTGTATACGTGATTACTTAGAGAATTCGACCAACGGGAGCGGCCATGTCTGTTATTTTCTATAGTAAAAATCTGTCGATTTTTTCGGGGCAGGGGAACGTCAAATGTACCTATGGCTATTCGTTCGTAACGTATAAATAGCCACGTCAGATAAACGTCAGTCCATACAATAAATATGATCACTGGTCATATCATATGTTTTCGGCAGAGGGGAACGCCTGTCAATGACCGCTCCGGTGTGATTACTTAAAATTACTCAACTAAAAGCATTTTCATACTGACCTTATGGAAATATATTGTACATGTTCAAAAAATGACAAAAAGCTGTTACTGGCCTGGCATACTGAGGTTCGAAACGAGATCTGTAAAATAATATTGAAATTGGTATTTTTTGTTGGTGTATATATCAAACAGGGCAAAATGCACGAAGATAAGAAAGGCAGACTCCACCGTCAGATGGGAAATAATAATATCCAAGGAGAGAAAGAGAAAGAGAGAAGGTCGGTTTATGTAAGGTTAATAAGGGATTAAATAGATAAATTAAATTTATTTTAATAAGCAATGCAATATTTGTGTAATGGGACAGGCACCTTTATCTCCACAATAAACGTAAGAAAATGAAGAATTAAAATACTTTTTAATCAGTTTCAATAAATACTTTAATATATTTAAATATACACACTTAAGAACGCCTGTGGTTACCGATTTAAGGTTATTGTAAATACTCTTTTATCATTCTTATGTTTTTAATGCTATATAAAATTTATTATTAAAAATGTCAAATACAATAATTACAAATACAAAATAATACACACAAGTCAAATAAACACTAAACTTAAAACTTACATACAGACCAAAATAACCATTATCTTTAAATTTAAACAAAAAAAAACCGGCCAAGAGCGTGTCGGGCCACGCTCAGTGTAGGGTTCCGTAGTTTTCCGTCCGTCACAGTAAGTGTCCTACATGGCGGTGTTATTAACTTAAGAGTTAATAACACCGCCATGTAGGATATGATATGAGAGTTCCACGTACAGCGACATATATCGGCAAATTAAGTAAACTATTGCGCGCGAGCTTATAGTATGGAAGATGATTTTTATGGAATAATTCTTTATTGCGTGAACCGATTTTCACCGTTTTTACTTTATTTGAAAGCACGTCATTTCATTGTAATTTTGTACAAATTACAGGTACAATAAACACCTGCTTATACGGTTAAATTACAAACTTAGTTCAGAAATTATTTTGTATTTTTTTTTCAAGAACTATTCATCCTATCAAGTTCAAAATAATTTTCCTGGAAAGTTTTTATGAAGTTCTACTTTTGAGATTTTTTTCATATTTTTAAAACTTATGGTTCAAAAGTTAGAGGGGGGGGGGGGACGCATATTTTTTTACTTCTGGAGCGATTATTTCCGAAAATATTTACATTATCGAAAAATGATTTTAGTAAACCCCTATTCATTTTTAAATACCTATCCAACAATATATCACACGTTAGGGTGGAAATGAAAAAAAAAATCACTCCCCACTTTACGTATAGGGGAGGTACCATAATAAAAAAAAAAATCCACTTTTTATTTTACCACTTTGTCGGCGTGATTGATATACATATTAGTACCAAATTTCAGCTTTCTAGTCCTAACGGTCACTGAGATTATCCGCGGACGGACGGACGGACGGACGGACGGACGGGCAGACATGGCGAAACTATAAGGGTTCCTAGTTGACTACGGAACCCTAAAAAACAGTCCTTTGACAAACATACACAGAACGGTTAACTTATAAATCTAACACACAATTTAAAAAATAAAAAAAATAAAATACACAACACTTAGCCCCCAAGTCCCCAATTATCATGCTATATTATATTAACTTATTATATTATATTTATTTTGGGTATGTCCTTAAACTACGTCCAAAAGAGAGGTATGGGTATTGCGAATGTCATCTCGCTAGGTGTGGTAGGGCACAGCACAGCGAATGTCATCTCGCTATAAAGGGGGTCAACACATTGAGTCCTGCTTTTTTAAATGGTCGGCAACGCGCATGTGACACATCTGGAGTTGCAGGCGTCCATAGACTACGGTAGTTGCTTACCATCAGGCGGGCCGTATGCTTGTTTGCCACCGTCGTGGTATAAAAAAACTTACTTAATTACTTTATTAGCCTAAAGTAAAGTTGAAAAATCGCCTCTATATCGAAAAGCTACTAAAACGAAAGCCCCGACTGTTATATTTACCGTTAAAACCAACAAGGAAATTTCAACTGCGAATCTCAATGTCTTTCGCTTCATTTGTTTCATAACTTATACAAACACATGTTATTTCACAACTTGACTCACTCAATGTGACTGCAGTATAAATTTTATATCCAATTTCGTATATTATGCTCCAGCTTAGTTGTATGTTTCACAACTTTATATTTCACCAGTTAACTGGGCAACTTCAGGTAATTACATTTTTCATCACATTTGCTCTTAAAGCGTGGTATTACACGCAGAGATATATTTATAGCCCTTTTTTCTAGAGAGTTATGAAATGAAGTGAATTGAAATATTCCAGAAACATATCCATATGGTTATAACATAAATTAAATTAAATAAAAATTCGTGAAGTGGACTGATGACCGACTCTCAACGTTGGACGCTGACAGGAGGCTGTTGGAGGAGGCATTTGTTTATGAAGTTTATCTTACGTTATTAAAATTTCATATCTTATAAAACCTGTTTTTTTCACAATTGTAACTTGGAAAATATTTCTCTTATCCCCCACGTTGCACAGTATACCCACTAATTGTGCATATAATTATATTATAAGTATGGTAAAAGATGATTTTTGACTGAGAGAAGTGGTTTTAGCTAGTTTCCAAAAGTTATTAAGTATTACAGGATATGGTAAATGATGCTTTAAACCTTATTCAAGAGATGAGCTAAAACCGTACGATAATCCCAAACTCAGTACAATGAATTCTGTTGCTCTGTTCTGTTTTTTATGTCAGTGGCTTGTGCCGCGTACCAGAACACGCTGGTTCGGTTAATCGGCTCCACTCGAAACCGAGCGCCTTGGTAATCTTTTATTTCGCATATGATAACTATTTCAGTTGAAAATGTATGTACTTAAGGAGTAATATTTCTAATAACAAATAACAAATCAAAATATTTACACGACAACGTGTTTAATGACGATGACTTGTTTCTTAATAATATCGTTGTTTATAGGAGTTTTTATCTATCACAACTATTAATTAATGTTAAATAAAAAAAATAATATACAAGATAAAGCAGGGGTTTTCAAAGTGGGGGGCGCGACCACATTTTAAGGGAGGCGCGGGGCCTCGGGAAATTTGAACAGGCTAGCTAGCTCATTTACTTCCGTTTCCTTGCATCGAAGCGAAGGGAGGCGTGGGAATTTCATTTTATTCAGCAGGGGGGCGTGCCTAAAAATGTTTGGGAACCCTTGAGATAAAGGGAAAATGTTAAATTCACTGTCTCAGGTCAAACTTAAACTGGTGACTTCAGGGTACCACCCTGCTGCAAGAATCTTGTCAATAACTATCACTGCAGAATTAATATTTAAGTAAATCTTAACTTGAAAATAGTTTATTAAATCAAGGAGAAATGTAAACTCACTGCCCGCCCCAAGCGAGACTTGAATTGGCGACGCTGGGATACTAGCCTACCGCATAAATCTTGCCAATAATTATAACCACTAACTATACATATTATCGTGACTAAATGGTTCTGGCACGGCGCCTAAACTACTTGTATAACGACAATATTATTTCCAAATCACATTCGTAAAGTCTAACCTTATTCAGAAAAATCGGGCCAAGTGCGTAAACGAATACCAAAAGGTCGTTCTGATGCCTATGGAAGTAGTTTTTTGGAGATAACTCAATAATGGCTGAACCGATAATGTTTAGAATCATTTACTTAGAAAGTATGTTATAAGGCGCATCTTCTCAAATTATTTCATATTTTTTGGACTTAAGGTTCAAAAGTTACAGCAAGTGGCAAGAAGGTCTTACAGCACAAGGAAAGGAAAAAGTCCGGAAATGTTGTTCCATAACAAGAAAAAAAATTGGCAAAAAGGTAGGTCTTATAGCAAAAGTCAAAAAATAATTTATTTGTTGTTTCATCACTCATCACAAATGAATAATATTTTTCTATTCACTACATACAGCAATGTTAGATGCTTGTTTAATAGTGTGATGTACGGGAACTCTCAGGGCGCGAGTCCGACTCGCACGTGTCTGGTTTTTATTTTCGTGAAACATGCATAAGAAGGATTTTTATCCTCAGAATAGAGAACATGCATGAAAAATATTTAATTGAATCTGTTGCATAAACACGTTCAACAACCCCAAACTAAATAATATAAATAAGTGGAAATCCGTAATAATTTTTAACAGTTTTTTAAAGATATTGCGGTTTGAAAACGTAAAATTTTAGACATTTTTTTTTATACATCAAATGTATTTTCGAAACTTCAGTTCGATTACTTATGTCCTAACAAGAAAAAAAATGTATGACAACTATGTAGCTAAACGCGTTTTTTCGTGCCTAAAATTACAAAAATCTTACAAAAACTTGTTCCTTCCAAACAGTTTTCTGCAACTTTGTGAACGGTGACGTCACAATCCGCACACTTTTTGTATGGGGCGTTTTGACGCGCGGCGCAGACGCCTAACGTATTTTCACATTTTTGACGTTTCAGGGCTATCATAGATAGTAGGTTTATTAGAGACATTTGAATCTACAGGGAAATAGAATCGAATGACGTCTTCCAAAAAAATCATACATATTCCTAATTAGACATTAACTATAATGATACAGGCTGTTACAAAAATACTGGTGATCCGTTTAAGGGCATAATTTATATCGTATTGGGTCTAAGAAAAGTAGGAAAAAAATTTTTGGACGCAAAAAACATTTTTTTTGTATGGGTCACGTCATACAATTTTTTTTCTCGTTAGGAAATTTTTTCCTACTTTTTAGAGTTCCGTACCTCGAAAGGAAAAAACGGAACCTTCTAGGATCACTTTGTTGTCCGTCCGTCCGTGCGTCCGTCTGTCTGTCTGTCAAGACCCTTTTTCTCAGGAACGCGTCTACTGTTCCTCAGAGCTGTGATAAAATCAAACTTATAAGCCAACGCAATCAAAAGATACAGCTGTTTATGCCGCAAATTCCGAAAATTTTCGAAACTCGCAAGGGAATCAAAACCTACAGGGTACTTCCCGTGAATTCAGAATCTTGAAATTTGGTAGCACAGATAAAGGAATAATTGCGAAAACCGTAAATTTTTAGTTACATCATATAATAATAATATTTTTAATCATTTTAAAGTTACTACCCCTTTCCTTATGAACGCGTAGAAGTATTAAATTGAAATTCATATCAACCCTACGGTTTGTACGGAAGCCTCGGTACGCGAGTCCGACTCGAACTTGGCCGGTTTTTTTTATTTATAATTAGAATACGATACTAATTATGTCCAGCATTTTTGTTACAACTGTATGGTGTGTGGTAAGTAATTTGTTGAAGGAAAGGTTTTGATAACCAGAGTCAACGCATAATGTATAGTGTCATCTAATCCTGCTGTTATATTTGTTGAACGTTGAACGTTGTATTTCTTAGACAGTATATACATCTTATAAAATCAAAAAATATTTGGACAACGGGTATGATAGCTTAAACGTAACAGTCTCTTAATTTTCTAGCAATTTGTACATATGTTGTTACATAATTGTTTTCAAATCTGTGCTTACGTAAGCCGCCGCTTGTCGGTGGAGCGCGTAATGGCATAATTTACGCTTCCCATCCTCTGTACGGAAATTCAATCCAGTAGTTGATGAGTAAACAGTAATGCAATCCAATAAAAAAAAAGTTCCTGCGGGTGGTGCTTTTTAAACAAAATCAGGCTTTCATCTTTCTTTAAAAGGTGGTACAAGTTTGAGCACTTGGCACGCAGCGAATGTATTTAATAAGACACTATATTTTTAGCATTAATTGTATTAAAAAAGATACGCAAGTCTGGAGGACATCTTAAACAAAAGAGATATTAAACCTCTTTGTTTTACGGTTTTAATGCTAGTTAGTCATAAATAGTAGTTTATGTAACTGTTACGTAATAAGAGGGTCCTTTCTCGTGTGATCTTATTATGAAACTCGCCTGCGGCTCGTTTCATAAAACCACACTCGTGTTTTAAGGCCTAATTACGTACAGTTGCATACACTACTTTATCTACACTCATATAAATGAAGTGTTCGCAAACCATAGAATGACCGCCATTGCACCGTCATGGCCAACTCGATTGTGCCGGCGGTCGGGCGGGCGCGTGCCGTTGGTCAGGAAGGAGCACAGGATTTACATTATGTTATCAAATTCGATGTTCGGAATTTGAAACTCATAACGTATCAATATATGAGCATGTAAAGTTAAAATTACGTTACTGCCACAGATAAAAAGCTTATCATAGTAAAATCGGTTGTGGTAATGCTAGCCATTGCCTACCGTTTTTGAACACGTTTTAGAGGACTTATAATGTGAGTGTAGATAAAATATATAAAATGTCAAATATAATACTTAAAATTATGTTACCTAAATAAATGGAAGGAGAAAATTTAACCTATTTTTTTTATTTAACTATTTGTTGAAGAATACCCAGTTTATTTACGGTCCTTCGAGCCGGATGCCCGCTCATTTAAAGTTGACACAATAATATACTGAGCCCTTTTTTTCTCTCTCTCCAGTCGTACCTACTGTTTTACGTTTTAACTGCGAATCTATTGAAACTGTTGGAGTGCCAAGGAAGTTGTCGAGGGAAGGGAATAGTCTATAGGTTTTATTTACGCATCGGCAACTTGCAAAGGCTTTATTACTTTTATAGGGAAAATGAATGGGTTTGGCCGTTAGCACTTTTTGGGTGGATTGAATTCGTAGGGATTTTGACTGAAAAGGGTACAAATTATGCAGTATCGATACTCCCCTAGAGGAGTAAATGCAAATTGGCAAGATTAATGATGTTGTTTGCGGCATTTTTGTGATGCGGGAGAACATTGGCTTGTAAAGTGCCGGTTATTTTAGCAAAAGTTTTCACTTGTTGGCTGGCTTGAAACCGACTTGATGTCATGTATGGTGATTTAAAATATAACAGTTAAAAAAACCCGCAAAACATAAAAAAGCTGAACCGATCTTGATAAAACATATCTAAGAATCATCTTTAGAAAACTTGTTTCGAAATATAAATTAAAACGCATTCAAATCAGTTCATCCGTTTAAGCAATAAGGTACCAACGACAGACACATACATATATACACATAGCGGTCAAACCTATTGGAGTCAAACACCCCACATTTGAGTCGGGGGTTAAAATAAAAATAAATCGATTAGTATGTGCATGGTGGTGCTGATTTCGTAATTACTGTTTTTATACCAATATTAAATAGAAATGTCTGTACTAAAATGGCCTATACCTACCTAAGTATTATATCCACGTACCCGTGATTACTTTTCTTTTTGTCATCGAAAGTAAATGGCAAACTATTGTAATATTCAGAGACAAATCAAGGGTATGACGTTTAGCCGACTCAGCCATTGCCTTTTTGTTGCAAAGCCCTCGGCCGACAAGAAAACGGTAAAAAGTTACCTATAGCTGACGCAACTCTTTCTTTATTATTACCAATGTCTTAAACTATTTTCTTTCATGCGATTTAGATTTGGTAGCCATTTTTACGTCACCTTGGCATGCGCGATATATGTTCGATTTGAAAAATTATGTGTTATCCATACTAAATGGGAAAGTGTATGTGTGTGTTTGTTTGTTTGTCCGTCTTTCACGGCAAAACGGGGCGACGAATTGACGTGATTTTTTAAGTGGAGATAGTTGAAGGGATGGAGAGTGACGTAGGGTACTTTTTGTCTCTTTCTAACCCCCCACTTCCCTAAAATGGGGGCGGAAGTTTGTATGGAGCATTACGCAATTTTCAAGGTAGAAAGCTAAAAATTGGTATGCGGACTATTTGTGTGCGGTTTATTCTGTTACGAGTTCTCTTCTGTGTTTTAAATCAGGAAAGGGGAACCGTGTTACCCCGAATTTAACGCGAGCGAAGCCGCGGGCAAAAGCTAGTATGTTATAAATACACGGTGAAATTTAATCGGTAATCACTGTAATCAGTTACCAATTTTTCTAATTCAGTTATCGATACTGAACAACTTTTACTATGGGACCAACTCCAAAATCGCGAATTTTTTTGGCTGATTCATCAGTCACGTCACTTCGGCCGATCAGGTGTTGTCGCTTTCTATCGGAATGCCAAAAAATTTTCTGCGATTTCGAAGTTGGTCCCGTACTAAAAGTTGTTCAGTATCGATATCTGAATTAGAAAAATTGGTTCCGGATTACCTATTAAATTTCATCGTGTATATATATGTACCAAAATATCTACGTCTTCGTCCGTCACATTTTTTATGTAGTACCTAAGCACTAGGGTTGCATGCTTCTATTATTTTATTTACAACATGCTTCTATTATTTTTCGTTGGCTAGGCTTCTATGTGCTTTCATGTAATACAGACATCTAACTGTAGCTTCTACTGATCTCATGGCCTAATTATACAGGTCAGTTAAATTTTTGACACCTCGTGACGTCAGTGACCACACTGACGTCATCAGGGAACGATGCGGTTCTCAAACTTTTAAAATAGGGAAAATTATTTAATAGAGGATTACCTCTATTATTAGTAATTACACTAGACATTATAATAAGAATGCAAATTAAATGCCGTGCCATTAAAAAACAAATCATTTGGTATATCTAAACGACACCATACCAAGGGTGTGCAAGGGTGCAACTCTGTCAAAAATATTGAGTTTGACATTTAGTATCCGATACGTTTCCCTAAGTGAAAAAGAGAACTTGTCATGCGTTAAGAAGGGACAACATGATCCGTAACGTCAAAGAATCAGGGATATTACGGATAATGATTTTTTGACATCCGCGGATACGGATATTAAAAGGCTCACATCCTTGGAATACGGATTCGGATGTAAGATAAGTACACAAAAAAAACAAATATTAATGTTTTGTATTGCTCACATCATACAAAGCCCTTCGCCCTACAATAGCATTTCAACACTAAAATCAAAACAAAAAAACTCGTCATTTCTTGTCGCTATCCGTCAAGGACATAGAGCTCGATCGACGAATCACAAAAATGTAACAATATTCCTATTGGGTAATGGTGAAATTACCTACGCTACTTTACCTAGCACGTGCGCCGTCGCAGAGACGTTCCTGTACCGACTTGTTCCACATCTGCATCCGCATGAGCTTCGCATTCGATTTGATGCGGAGGCGGATGCGGATTTCGAAAATGAATCGGAAGATCCGCGGTTTCCACAAACCACAATTTCCACAAACCATAGACAATTTCCGTACAGTATTGAATATTATCTACTTATGGTGTCCCTATGACGGAATTCATGGCCGGCCATAAACTGTTATAGTTTTTAAGGGGCACCACACATTACAGCGGAATGTAGCTATTCGTAAACAAAAGCGGAAATTGGGCTATGGTAGCGGAAATTTGTCAATGGCCTCCATACAAAAATTCAGCCTACCATAGACAAATTTCCGCTTTTGTCTATGAATAGCTAAATTCCGCTCTAATGTGTGGTGCGCCGCCTATGTGATATTCTTTATTAATGGGACAATCCAAAAAAAAAAGATCATTATTCTATGTAAGTACAATATTACCAACGTTTGATTTATTCCATTTACTTATAGTTTCCCCGTTATACAAAGTTAACGACATGCCGTTATACTGTTAAAATTGCGTATTGATTTCTACTAAACGGCTTAGTCCATTGAAAAAAGAAATTAAACTCATAAATATGTTACTAAAGATTACAATGTAATTACAACAAAAAAAACAATTACAACTTAACTCATAAAATATTTTAGCGTAATTCCACATTCAGTGCGTTGGTATGAAGTTTTACACGCAGTTACACTACACCAATATTTATTACAAGCAACTATTATTATATACATTATATATCTATCAAATATTTGGGAATCTCAGACAAAAATGAAACGGCGTGATAAGTTTAAAAGAAACAGAGATAATACAATATGGCCGTCTGTCAGTGTAATACTCGCCAAATAGTTGTGTAAAAAAAAAAGTCCTCATTAAATTACATGCCGTAAATGAATTGCCAACTAAAAGTATTATATTAAATTATCTAAAATTATATGAAGCTTCTTTTATTAGGTATAAAATAATTAAAAAACACAAAATAAACTTAGTAACGGCACGCTAACATTTTTGAACATGAATAGTGTATTAATAAAACTCCCTGACTGAATTGAAGATGTCAACGAATGGCATCATTATGTGACGTAGGTGAGGTCTTTTCGGACGAGCTGTCAAAAATTTAAATGACCTTTATAATTAGGCTATGACTGATCTGACCATTCCAGGGATGCTCTTCCTCGTAGCGGCTTGATCTTGAGAACTATTTTTGAAAAATTGTCAGTATCAGCGGCGCACGGCGATAGTCGTCGGCCTCCTGAGGCCCCCAGACGCGTTTGATTGGAATATTAACGTAAAGGGGCCTCGCAAGTTGGTGTTTCCTATATAATCCCATATGCCACCACTGCAGTTTTTCCTCAGTAGCTACGATTAACCAAAATTTACAATTAGGTCTAAACAAAAGCTTCACCAGATTCGAAAACATTTTTTTAAAATAATTATTAAAAATAACCCTACATTAGAGAATTATAGCCTGTGTCCTAAACAAAGGTCATGTTTTATTATCTGTACCGGACTTCACGAGTTTTGTTTATTTGAGTTGAGCTAACATAGTCTCGAATGTTTCTCTTTTGTTTTTAAATCAGTGTTGTTTTGTTGTCTGGTATGTGCCTTTGTCTAGTTTATGAATGTTAGTACTTATATTAATTAATAAATAGAGCTACATATTAAATAGTAAGTACGTACGAACATTACCATTGTGGTTATACTTGTGGCCATCCATAGAAGTCTTGACAGGCTACTCCAGTCGAAAAACCGTGTTCGCGGCTCTTGAGACCTGTACTTTCAACATTTTCAATTATGAAATACACAAGAGTGCGCAGGCTGATTGCATTTATATGTTGTATAAAATACTGCTTTTAAACTAACATGGTCATTAACATTGCAAAAACTGTCTTATACATGGTAAATACCCCGTTTTAAACAGTTTTCGTAAAATACCGCTGTTATTCCACAACGTGTCAAAAAATGGCCATTGGATATTTTAGCCATTCTGGATCATATTTGAATACTTCTTAGACACCGTTTTTAGGGTTCCGTAGCCAAAATGGCAAAAACGGAACCCTTATAGTTTCGTCATGTCCGTCTGTTCGTCCGTCCGTCCGTCCGTCCGTCCGTATGTCACAGCCATTTTACTCGGAAACTATGAGACATATCTTAATAAAAATTGGACATAAGGTGTATTTTGTATGTCGCTATTTAGTTATGTAGTCAAATAGCAGAAAAAAATATTTTTAGGGAGGGCGCTCCATACGTGTAAATTTCAAAAACATTGAGGTTTCTTTGACCATTTTGTGATGAAAGTGAATATTTTCAGAAATAATCGCTTCCAAAATCAGAAAAATTGTGTATCCTCCCTGTAAATTTAGGACCGTAAGTCCAAAAAATATGAAAAAATTGGAGAAGATGCGTCTTATCATACGAGATACGATCTTTTGGTATTAAATTGGTTCTTATTCCATTGAAGGTACGGAACCCTCCATTATGCGTGGTCCGACACGCACTTGGCCGCTTTTTATTTGTTTGCCGTCATATATAACTAGAACGAACCAAATCGGACGTACAAACTCATCAGTTTAGCCAGTCTATGGGATCTAGTTACCGACGCGCCTCAAACGGGATAATGACTTCAGATAGGTCAGGTCAGGGATCGTTAGGGTAATCTTCAATCTGTAGATGAGGGTCATAAATGTATGCCTCTGGAATATTTATTACTTATACAGCCTTTATTACCTATGTCCGACTTGTCTGAGTAATTATTATACTCACCCATCAACGGTGACGCGCTACCGACCGCGACCTACTTAGTATGCCAGTTGTCCGTTTTCCAAACGTCATTTTGCATAGAAGCAGACAACATAAATGAATTAAATGAGGTTTGTGAGACTTCTATAAATAAGGGGTAGCAAATTATTAATTAACACTTGGAAAACTTGAATAATTTCAACATCGTAACGCTACGTGATTAGATAACTGTTTATGAAGAATTGAAATCTAATTTATGTTATTATATACTAAAGCTTGTCCCAGAAAAAAATGTCGTTTATTAGTTCGTATGGAAAAACATAAACAATAAAAAAATACCAAATTTTTGACAACATTTTATTAGAAATGTAGTAAACAAAATATATTTTTGTTATGTTTTTGTTCTATTGTTTATTCATCCAGAAACTTCGTAATTTTCTTTTGATACCTGCCATCAGGTTTTGTACATCTGTGTCTGTGATTAGTTTTGAAGCTGTATTCGATTTTGCTTGAAGTTTTCAACTGATGTGGCGTTAGTTTTATGTTTTAAGAGTTTCTGCTTCATACGAGCCCAATAATTTTCTATAGGTCGTAATTCAGGGCAGCTAGGAGGATTTTGGTATTTGTCCACAAATTCGACATTATTGGCTTTGTACCATTTTATCACATTTTTAGAATAGTGGCACGTGGCCAGATCAGGCCAAAACAGAACTGGATTCTTGTGTCGCTTAATAAACGGCAATAATCGCTTTTCCATGCACTCTTTAAGGTATATATCGCCTTTCATAGTTCCGTTAACAAATTATGGGGTGCTGCGTTTGCCGCAAGAACAGATCGCTTGCCATACAAGAACCTTCTTCGCAAATTTATCCGTTTTTATTACCTTGTACTCGTCATTGACAGTTTTTCTATCGGTCACCGAATAAAAATGATGTCTCGGCAGTGATTTAAAATCAAGCTTGCAATATGTTTCGTCGTCCATCACAGTACAGTACTTTTTCCTCGTTAATTTTGAATACAGTTTTCTTGATCTTGTTTTAGCGTCAGTTTCTTGTTTCGAATTTCTATTAGGCACTTAAGTTTGTTTGAACGTCTTTATAGAATTATTTTTCTTTACTCAGTGCACAGTTGATTTAGACGTTTATCCTTTTTAGCTAAATATCTTACAGATAATGTAGATTTTTTCAGCAAAGCAGCTATGATACTCTTCTCAATATTTTTCTTAACAAACCCGGTCTTCCGACCACTTCCAGGACGCCGTCGAATACCGCCAGTCTCTCTGAATTGTTTTAGGACTCTTTGGTCAGTTTTAACAGACGTGTTTAGCTCCATCGCTACTTTTTTCGTGGAAATCCCTTGATTTTGGACATATTTGTACAATATTTTCTCATGAAGTTTTTCTTGTGGAGACGATATCTTTGAAAATGTGACTGTGACAGATTTTTTTCTAACATTAAATAAAGAAACGAGATGCATTTAACGTATAACCAGCCATTTGCAACCATTTTGATTGAAACCTGATATACAAACGTTGCGTAAACTAACGACATTTTTTACTGGGACAAGCTTTATATCCATTATTTATAAAATTAGGTTGTATCTAGAACTAGGGAAATAGGTACCTACTAATTCTTGCAGCACTTTACGTGGTTTGGAGTAGGTTGGGTAAATGATTAGCCATAACAATATTGGGTAGGTACTATATAAGTAGGTATGTTCTTTTGTAGTAGTACTAGTGGACTTGAGTATTTTTTACACTGATAACTGCTATATACCACTTACATATATGGTTTGCTGTAGGTACCAGAAATGTAAACTTAAAAATATTCATAACTTTACTCGAAAAATGCTCGCTATCTCGCCAGTCGAATAAACAGTAAGTAGGTACTTATATTGAAAGCTCAGTCAAGTTTAAATGTGACAATTCTCTAGGAGTGCCATTCAAATTGGTCTATTCACAAAGTAGCTATATGGAGCAAGTAAAGTGCCATTTTCAATTCAAATTCTTGCAGACACCGCCATGTTCCCGGTTTACGACTGCCGAATTGGAGACAGCTTTTGTTAGCGATTTCAAGTATTTTAGGAATGTAAAGTGTCTTGAGACTTCTTAGTAGCATGGTTAAAAACCATTTAAAATTTTACAAACATTGTCAATTACGAGTATTTAGATGAGGTCTAAAGTGATCAAACGAAATTGATTTCCAACAAAAACACTGCGTAAATGAGTTTGAAATAGTATTTTTAAGAAAAAAAAACCGACTATTAGGGTAATACTCGTATACATATATAATAATTATTTGTGCAGTTCCACTTCATCTCATCACATATCACTTCTTTAAACATAAATGCTTGATTTAAAACACTAAAATCACTATATGTGTGACTTTGACATTTGAGGAGTTCCCTCGTTTCCTCATGGATCCCATCATCAGAACTCGAGCTTGACAAAAAATTGTCTTTAAAATCTAACTGGCTTAACAAACACAGCCAAGAGGAGAAATCGCTAAACGTGAACTATGCGTCCTTGAAGAGTTCCGTTCTGATCATCATCAGCAGTTCCACTTCATCAAATGTCACTTTTTTGAATGAAAATGCTTGATTTGTTCATAAAAATACAAAAATTACTTTATGTATGCCTTTAAGATTTAAGGAGTTTCCTCGATTCCTCATGGATCCCATCATCAGAACTGCGTTTTGGCAAAAATGAGACAAATCTGTATGTATATAATCACGTATAGAATAACAAACGCAGGAAAAAACATGCAAACGAATTTAGAACCTCCTCCTTTTGAAATCTTGACGTCGGTTAAAAATTTGATAACTATCACAGATGCTTGATCTGATACTTATCGTATCACATTGATAAACTAATCTTTTTAGACAAAATAACTCTTAGTTGATACAAACCATATACAAGATATCTCTATACTCCGCTTAACGTCTTAAATATTTCTTTGAAACATAAGCTGCCAAAAAGAAGGAGTGCGGGAGGGGAACATGCAATGCTAGACAGGGGACGCGCGATTGTTCCGTGGGGCGTAAGAGAGAGTCAGACATTAATGGTTGCCATGGAGACGTACTAAGTTTACTGTCACTTCCAATAATTAGTGTCTTACTATAGAGTGAAATTACTTCGAGCGTGGCAGCGGGGCTCGCCCGGCTATGCGGAGTCTTGGGTTAATTAGTCTGTGATACAAACACTTATACAGTAGGTACAAAAACGAGAAATCTGCAGATTGTAGGTACTGTGACCAACAATAAGACTCTAAACTACACAGGTAATCAGTTATGAGTTTAATGCATTTATATGAAAACGATCCATGCTAAAATATTAAAAGTACCTACTTATTCGTGGCTTTATAGCCACCTTTTTACTCCATTTCCAAGCTCGAGGGTTATGTTAAGACATGTTCTTGCGGCGCTGCAACAGATGAGAAAACTCAGTACTACCTATGCTACCTAACCCCTAAAAACATAAATGATAGACAACAAATTCTATCCATTTTTGATTGATTTTAAAAATAATCTGTATTTTTTAACCGTTCTATGAGCTATACGGGGTAATTGGGTGAAAAACTTTCAGAAAAACTTGGGTGAGTTTTCTGTTGTCAATACAAAAGTTAATCACTTGGATACATTATCCTTAATTCTCTTACTTTACAAACTTTAATAAAAACCGGCCAAGAGCATGTCGGGCCATGCTCAGTGTAGTGTTCCGTAGTTGTCGGCCTGTTACTTACGTCCGTTCAAAAAGTCTTTTATTAAGAGAGACATGGTGGCGCTTACGTCATTCTACTATCCGGCACTTTCGTCGTTTCACTATGCGTTTTTGGTGAAAGGTGAAAAGATTTGTGTTACACACGACTGCAAAGTTATTTTTACGTCTCGTGTGTTGCAACACTCGCTACGCTCAGGATTATATTTTTGAACTACTCGCTTCATTCAGGATTCTGTTTTCGAATCACTCTCTTGGCTCGTGGTTCAACCCTAGAATCAATTCGATAGCTCGTGCTTCAATTCCACACTCGCGGTTAAAATACAACTTTGCACCCTTGTATAACTATTTCCAGTTTTCATTCTACCACTTTGTCGGCGTCATTAATTCACATACCTACTGATACCAAATTTCAGCTTTATAGTGCGAACGGTCACTGAGCTAGACCACGGACAGACGGATAGACGGACGGACATAGCGAAAATATAAGAGTTCCTAGTTGACTACAGAACCCTAAAAAATAAGAAATTTGTACCTACTTACTTAATTATAAGTTTTTGACCCCATTGTACTTACTAAGTTACCTACGAATATCAAGTGAATATCATTTAACTACATATATCAGTATAGTTAAAAGATAAGTGGGTTTTATCTCCCCCTTAGTACTTGCGTTACCATTTATCTATGTCCGACGTCGAGGGATTAATATCACATTAATTTCGAGAAAACCTTCTCGGATAAAACCAGAACAAGTCCATTACGTGATCAGTGTAATTTTGCATTTTAAATTGAGATTGTATTCCAGCCGCTCCGTCACAGGACTCGCAGATTACTTGGGAAGAGAGCAAAAATATTATACCTAGATAATTAAAATCTTGTTTCGTCTATTTTTAGGGTTCCGTAGTCAACTAGGAACCCTTATAGTTTCGCCATGTCTGCCCGCCCGTCCGTCCGTCCGTCCGTCCGCGGATAATCTCAGTGACCGTTAGCACTAGAAAGCTGAAATTTGGTACTCATATGTATATCAATCACGCCGAAGTGGTAAAATAAAAAGTGGAAAAAAATGTTTTATTGGGGTACCTCCCCTATACGTAAAGTGGGGAGTGATTTTTTTTTTCATTTCAACCCTAACGTGTGATATATTGTTGGATAGGTATTTAAAAATGAATAGGGGTTTACTAAAATCATTTTTTGATAATGTAAATATTTTCGGAAATCATCGCTCCAGAAGTAAAAAAAAATGTGTCCCCCCCCTCTAACTTTTGAACCATACGTTTTAAAAATATGAAAAAAATCTCAAAAGTAGAACTTTATAAAAACTTTCTAGGAAAATTATTTTGAACTTGATAGGTTTAATAGTTTTTGAAAATAATTTACAAAATAATTTCTGAACTAAGTTTGTAATTTAACGGTATAAGCAGGTGTTTATTATACTTGTAATTTGTACAAAATCACAATGAAATGACGTGCTTTCAAATAAAGTAAAAACGGTGAAAATCGGTTCACGCAATAAAGAATTATCCCATAAAAATCATCTTCCATACTTTAAGCTCGCGCGCAATAGTTTACTTAATTTGCCGATAGATGTCGCTGTAGGTGGAACGCTCATATCATATCCTACATGGCGGTGTTATTTTAGCTCTTAAGTGGGGACACTTTCTGTGACGGACGGAAAACTACGGAACCCTCTTAGCCGGTTTTTTGTTACTGTAGTAGCACTAGTAACAGTTACCCATTCTATGTATCGTATTCAGAGAATGCTTTCATTACATTATCGATTAAAATTCGCATTAGGGAATGCAACCCGAGTTGTTTTCTGTATGGAAAACCCCGGTTAATATCCATCCATTTTTTATTTTATACTACGACGGTGGCAAACAAGCATACGGCCCGCCTGATGGTAAGCAGCTACCGTAACCTATGGACGCCTGCAACAGCCAGATGACGGATGAAGTCACATGCGCGTTGCCGACCCTTTACAAAAAGGAGGATTCATTGTGTTGATGGCTGAAGGAACAAGAAGGTCCCTCATTGTCAACACACTGGGTCCTCTTTGAGCTCTTTGGCAACCTTACTCACCAGCAGGAACACAACACTATGAGTAGGGGTATCCACCCATCATTCCGGTTTTTTCATGCTAAAAAACCAAGGTTATGTTCCCTAATTGACATGTTACAATTTAAAAAATATCAGAAGTTTTTAACACTCAAGTAGAGATGCGTAGGGGTGAGTAAATACTGAGTATTTACTCAGTATTTATCTAAAGCACCCCGTAAATACTCGTATTTACTCATTTCGGTGGGTAAAAACTATTACTAATAAAATAAATAAAAAAGTGAGATTAAAGCACTAAATTGTTTTGTATTGACTATTTCTAGTGTGTATAAATAATATTTTTGTTATAAGAAGCATATTGGATGAAAAAAAGGTAATTAGCAGTGAGAAGTCGTTTCTGTATTCTAGATAAGTGTATTTCGCAAGCCGATTCGAATATTATACAGATGGTAACAAAATGTTTACAAAAAAAAACTGCCACAAAAATACTTCACAATATTATAGGCATTATAGCTCTTACCAGATAGCGCGACGATTGTTAGCTAGTGCTAATGAACAAAGAATATAGAAATAATGACCATAAAGGGTCAAACTGCGAAAAAAAGACCACCTAGTTTGCGGCGTGGACTTAAACTGCATCCTCTATTATATTTGTCTACTTCTTATCTCAAAAGTATGCACAGTTTTAACATCATAAACATCGTTTTCATAAGGGATATATAGTGTCGCAGAGTGAACAAAAGGTGGCTCGGCTCGCTGAATGTGCTTTAAATCCTGGTCTTGCAAAATGCGCGTTTCGTTTCCCTTATTTTGATTGGGTGATTAGCGGACACTCACAAGTGTAGTACGACTAGTATCCAATGAAAATACAGTTAGGCACGCTGGCGCGCCTGGCGCGTTTGGCACGCTCAGTTGCTGTTTGTCAGTCAACCTGTTCGGAGGACTACCTACTTGCTCATTTTACGTAAAGTGCCTCGTGTGAGTTTCCTTGGACCCTTGCTTTGTATATGGACTTTGATGGTGTTTTCTTTGTGATTAAAGTTAACGTTTCTGGCCTTTTGATTTTTGTTAGTGAATATCTTTGGATAATGGATATTTTTGGTAGCGTTCCAGTCTCACGCTAAAATGTGTGGCTCTGAGGACCGCGACAGAAATCACATGCTCGCTATTGGATTACAGCACGGTTAGCACAAGAGTGAAGCGATAGTATCTCGCGTGGGTATAGTACTATACCTACGCGAGATACTATCGCTTCACTTACCCGTCTCTTTTCAAATGATACAGTCAGAAAAATATGGATAGACTATCTCGCGCGCGAGATACTGTCGCGTCACACTTGTGCTAACCGTGCTGGGATATCCAAGTTGTCGGTACATAGATCTTGTGGAGCTAGGTATCGCCATTAGCAAACCTGACCCCGTTCAAAGCAAAGGTGAGTGTTTACGTGGCACTTACGTTATTTTATTAAGAGTTTTTTAAAGAAAACTTTAAAACGGCTCAACCGATCATGTTGAAAGTAATTTTATTTTAAAGTATTTTCTAGTCTCTATTCATCCGATAATATTCAAAAATATATTCAATATATAAAAAAATATATTTAGAATCATCCAAGTTATTTTAATGCCTTATTTAATCATGTAGACACGTTGATGGTTTCTGATTTTTGGTGTGACAATTAGTTACATGTATGGAGTGCCCCTCTTAATTTTTTTTTTTTGCGACTTTGACTAATTAATTCGTAGCGGGTTACAAAATACACCTAAATTTCAAAATGTTATATCCCTTGCAGCACTCTAAATAGTTTATACCTACCAATTAGGGTATAAACGAGTAAATACGGGTATTTTAAGTAAATACTGAGTATTTACTCGATATTCACCCTTGAGTATTTACTTACTACCCATCTCTACACTCAAGTGTAAAGTTATACATTTTCATTACGTTTAAGTTTAGTTAGTTGGTTTATTAACTGATCCTTTTAAAATGGTTACTAAACATAGCTTTAGTAACCATTTTAAAGAGATCGGTTAATAAACCTGAGTATTCGACATAGTTACGAGTATAGAACTATGTCGAATACTTAGGTATGTGCAGGGGTGTTCTGCCTTTTCGCCGGAAGTTTTTTGGTCAGATTCACACTTGACAACCAATTATTTGCCGATGATTTACTTTGACAAGTCATTATTATTATAATATCTATATAGCATTGGGAATTCCCTTTCTTTCCCGAATTATTAAATTGACCAACCAACAATTATCAGAATATCGTTTAGTCATTTCATACGAGGTTTGCGCCTTGATGTAATTTGTCTACATAATATTTAAATACGCACATGGAGCGTACTATAACTGGATCTATGTCTTATTCATTTATTAGAAATATATTAATTAGGATTAAAAAGCAGAAATGAATAAGGCTTTAAAAATACAATCACGGAAGACTCTTGTTTGACATTAGAACAACTTTATAGTTAGGTTCCGACTGTTTCTGCATGCATTATTGTAACTTTTATAAATCTTATATCTAATCTATCTGTTAAAAATTATGTCAATATCTGCTACTTACTCGTAAACTGTCGTGAGAGATTCAGACACTGATCTAAATTATATTTTAAGTTTTATACTCTTTATATTAATTTAATAACATCTTTATTTCATTGTTTTACACTGTGTGCATATTTACCTTAAGTACTAACATATTAGTGAAAACTTTGCTGGCTTATGATCTACATATTTGTATTAACTTTATGTATGTTATATGCTGTTTGTTTTCCTCAATAAAGAAAATAAAATAAAATAAAATAAAAATTAGTTAAGATAGGACCTTGTGCGCCGACGAGCGAAGCAAGGAGGAGCGTGTTAGGTCAACCGCGACCACACAGGAGTACATAGCTTCTAGCCACCTAGAGGCCTATAAAAATGCCTTCTATTCCATAATATCTAAATCATAATTATGAAAAATCAAAATTACATTCGTCTTGGCAAAATTTGATTTTTGCGTTTGATGGGTAGGACCTGCCCATCATGCCCTTATTAAATACATTAAAATCTACCGAAAATTCGTCAATAAAATAATTCATTAGTACTCTTTTTTCAATATGTAGTAAATACATAAGGTCTTGGGTCTAGTCACATTTATAAAATACTTTCTTCGATCTATTTTAATTAGAGAATTTAAATTCTTTTGATACTTATTTGTTATCTGCTTGTGCTTATATGTATTTATATCACCAAACATATTTTTAAGCTTATAAAAGAAAGTTACATTTTATTCTAAAGTCTATGTAACCGACTTTGCAATACCTGAAAATTGACAGGAAATGAAAGCCTAACATAGTTACAGTCATTAAATTTACAGCCTCCGTTTTGACAATTTTCACACAGTCCCAATTCAACACAACGCAAAATTAAACAAAAGTTAAAGTTAACAATGTCATAACAAACTTAACAGGAACAATAGTCCTTTGTTCAACTCCATATATTACAGTGCCCTTATCATGTGCGATTGTCTGTGGTTGATAGAACAAATAGTGATGTAGCTTTGGATCTTTGTGATTCAATTCAGTACATGGAAGTCAACATCCCAATAACATTACAGAAAATTACTTAGAGAAAAAGTTTCTATACGAGTACAATTTTGTAATGATATAAGGTTATATTATAACTACGGAGTATTACTTATTCTTTTTAATGACTGCGATAATACATCTATTATAAACATATTTTTTTTGTTTTTTGCCGTAGCCTATATTGTGTCCCACTGCTGGGCAAAGGCCTCCCCTCGCTTCCACCACTCGTCACTGCCTATAGTGGACGCTCTCGCCAGTCGCTACAAAATGCGTCCAGATCGTCCCGCCATCTCCTTTTTGGTCTGCCTCTGCCCTGTATGCTCTCTTCCATGTATGATGTTTTAGTTTATTTTTTCCTAGAGGATCCTAGAGGATGACTAGAGGATTCATAAATTCAATCAATAAGTACTTAACTTACTCACTTAACATACTTTTTTTAGGAGTGTGAAAATCAACAACAATGTTTTTAAAAAGATACCAGAGAGCTAATGTACTCATGTACATGACAAAACTTATATAGGTAAATGTGTTATTTAATATTTAGTGTTATTTATTTTTAGTGAAGTTAATTTTTATAAGATTTCTATCTGTGAGAACCTATAATTGGCCTCAAATTTCTATATCTGTTGTCAACATGTTGTATGTGCTGTTGGTTTTCCAATAAATAAAATAATAATAAAATAACAATAATAATAAAAAAAAGTAATCATACATGTATGGTTACTCATCCTTATTCGCCACTTAAGAAACCCTCATTGTAAACGTCCTCTGCTCACATGTTATACGAGCGGCCTACAACCACTTAAGTATTGGTTGACAACAATCTTGGTTCTGTGCTCTGAAGTAGGGCAGTTCTCTAAAATTAACCAGAGTCGGGGAAGTAGCACATCTCTGGAGTGGTGGTGGAGTCTTCGTAGGAAAAATATCCCAGAGAGGTACATTGACATGATAGCCGACATGTACAGGAACGTAAAATCGGTGATTCAAACTACAGTGGGGCAAACTAAGCCAATAGCAGTTACTGAAGGGGTACATCAAGGCTCTGTACTAAGTCCATACCTCTTCTGCCTGGTGATGGATGCACTCACTGAACATGCCCAAACCAAAGCACCATGGACATTTATTTATGCAGAAGATGTAGCTATCTGCTTAACAATCCGAGAAAAGTGTGGCTCTCGGTGACTGGAAGCGTCAGTTAAAGGCGGGTGGCCTGATGCTCAGCGTGGCGAAATCCCAATACATGGTGTGTAACGAACCTAACCAGCTTGAAGATCCCCTAAGTATCGATGGACAGCTAGTCACTCGGTGTGACGAATACAGGTACTTAGGTACCATGTCACACAGCTCAGGAAAATTAGAGGTCAACTTGCAGCACCGGATGGCCGCTGCCTGGCTGAAGTGGCGGGAAGTGACTGGCGTTACCTGTGATCGGAGGATGCCCGTGAAGCTTAAGGGCCTTTTCTATAAAGCATAATAAGACCGGTTCTAACATATGGAAGTGAAACATGGGCCATGAAGCAGAGCCATGTCCGGTCTGTCCAAGTCGCCGAAATGAAGATGCTCCGGTGGATGTGCGGAGTAACGAGGCTTGACAAGATACGCAACGAGTACGTTCGCGGTAGCCTCGGAGTACGGGACATCGCCGATAAATTACCAGAGAGTCGACTAAGATGGTTTGGACACGTAAGAAGAAAACCTCCTGATTACATTGGGAATGTTGCTCTGGATCTAAACATTGCTGGGTCCCGAAGAAGAGCTAAACCAAAGACGAGATGGACAGATACCATAGCAAAAGTCATGAGGGCCTGCGAAGTTTCCGTAGACGATACGTCCGATCGCGCGAAGTGGAAAGAAAAAACGAGAAAAGCAGACCCTACAATCAGATGGGAATAATAATGCTAAGGAGAGAGAAAGCACATCACTATCTCATGCGATTGTCTACGCACCCTCAATGCAAACGCGGAAAAATTCACAAACTAAATGACTTTAACCCTTCACTCAAAATTATGTTCCAACCGGCCATTTATACCCAGAGTCGACGACTTGTAAATGTCACATCACAGGTATACCTACGCAAATAACTTAAACCTTATTAACATAGAATACATCTATCCCTAAAATAAAATAAATTATTAAGGGAATGAAATTCTGTACTGGATTTTTGCACACCAATACGCCGGCAATATTAGCTAGTGATGAAATAATATAAGTAAACATGTACTTCTTTAAGGTAACATGGTTATTTATAAAACAAATCGTATTCGCAAAATTACAAAAAAAGTAAATGTACCTACATGGCTAAATAAGCCGTTTTAAAAATCTATACATATTTATAATAAAGCTGAAGAGGGTCGAAAGTCTGTACATGGAAGATAATCGAAAAAAAGTTGGCTGGGGATACTTAGAATCGATAACAGAACACATTCCAACAATTTTTAGAATTTTTATCTGTTTATCTGTTTGTCTGTTTATCTGTTTGTCTGTTTATTTGACCGCGCATCACGTGAAAACGGCTGAACGGATTTTGATGAAATTTTGTATAGAGATAGTTTGAGTCCCGGGAAAGGATAATATATAGTTTTAATCCCGAAAATCAACCCTGGTGGGTGTGAAAATGGGGTTGAAAGTTTGTATGGAGAATTTTTAACCGCTGAAACGATTTAGATAGAAATGAGTATGGAGATAATTTGAGTCTCGAGAAACGTCATAGGATAGTTTTCAAACCCTTGTGGGGGTATGAGGATTTTTTTAGCTGAACAGATTTAGATGAAAATTGGTATAGAGATAGTATGGGTCTCGAGAAAGGACAAAGGATAGTTTCATCTTGAACCCCCCCCCCCCCTCCACCTTACTCTAGACCCGTAGGTCCAAAAAAATTGAAAAAAATAATGGAAGTGAAGCCTGAAAGGTACTTTCAATAAAAACTATCTATCTATACATCTATCACGTGAAAACGGCTGAACGGATTTTGATGAAATTTTGTGTAGAGATAGTTTGAGTCCCGGGAAAGGACAAAAAATAGTTTTCATCCCGAAAATCAACCCTGGAGGGGGTGAAAAGGGGGTTTGTATGGAGATTTTTTAATAGAAATTAGTATGCAGATAATTTGAGTCCCGAGAAACGACAAAATAGTTTTCATCCCGAAAATAAACCCTTTCACCCCGAAAAGGGGGTTGGAAGTTGGTATGACGATTTTTTAACCGCTGAACTGATAAAGATGAAATTTGGTATAGTATGGGTCTCAAGAAAGGACAAATGATAGTTTTCACTCCGAAAATCAACCCTAAGGGGGTGACAAGAGAGTTGGAAATTTGTATAGGGAATTATTAACCGCAGAATCGATTTAGATAAAATTTGGTATGGAGATAATTAATTAAAAAAGGAAATAAAATAGTTTTATCTCGGTAATTATCCTTTAAACGGATACAAAAGGGGTGAAAGAGTACATGGGAAAGAAACAACCAATAACCGCTGTCTGTATTTAGATGAAATTTGGTATTTAAATAATTTGTAATTTTTTGGTCAAGGTGTTCATATTTATAACATGTTACCTGTCGATGCTTTAAATTTACCTTTGCCCGCTCTTAAGAAATATTTGAAAATGTCATGAATGTCAAAGGGTTATTGCAGGTTCGAGTATTATATATGACGGACAAAGATGCATGGCCCAAACCAAAAAACTACTACAACATTTATAGGACACCGTTTAGGTAGGAAAACATATGAAACGTTTTGTGAAGCAGTCAGATTAGGATTTATTTTTCTTTATAATTAAACAATAGGTACATTATCTGTCTCTCAAGCTGTTTTGATGATGTCTTCTTGAAGAACTACGCATTATTTTGTATCTTTAAGATCGAATGTATTACTGTTTTGAAAAAAATAAGTCCCGTCGAGTATCTTTTCGGTCATAATACTTCTTGGGCCAGAGGTGTAGGGTTAGAACCGGTGGTAGTTTTGGAACGAAGTTCCTTATTGGACGGTTCGCAGATGGGGGGCTAGGTGAAAAAAAGTCACGTGACCGTCACGAAAAACCGTCACGTCACGAAAACGCGACACCCATACGATTGAGAAACATGTAAAATGGAATGAAATAAAAAATATATAAAATAGAATAAAGTGAAGTGAAGTGAATTGTAGTGAAAGTGAGAAGTGACAAAGTGATAAAAGTGAAAAAAGTCGAGAACCTAAAAGTAAAAAATGTCAAAAATGGCAAAATTTCTAAATTTCAAAAATTTCAAAAATTTCCAGTTTCAAAAATTTTAAAAATTTCAAAAATTTCATAAAAATACAAAAAAAAATTAAAATTACAAAATTTACGAAAAAGTCAAAAATGAAATAAAATTAAATAACATAACTTCGTTCCAACAGAGTGTTCCACGACACTCACGTATTTTATTTTTCTCTGGTGTTCATTAGTGCATTGTAATGTGCTTACCTTGAAGTATGTAATTACCACAATTCTGTGCCCCTAGTGAAAAAGGGTATAAGTCTGATTTTGGCCAATTTGAGTTATATATACCAAAAAAATTTAAAAAAAAATTCGCGTCGATTGGTGTAAACGGATCTAAGTTATCTTGTAAATTAACAAAGTTACGTTCGTGTTAAAGGGTATAACTGACACAAATGACCATGACGCGATGGGTACATATTGACATATATTCTTATAAAATAAACAATAAAAGCATATTATTATTTCGTGACAAATGGTATGAGTAAGGTTACATCTTACGATTTCGTATGTTCTTTGTGTTTAACGATATAACTACACTTATCTGTTTTAGGAATGCTTAGTGCTTAAGGATCGATGTCTACTTATATCGGGTTACACTAATAACATGACATTACTAAGAGAACCAAGTCACCTTAAATCCGTATTCACGCCTTAATTTTGACAGTTGCTTGCGCAAGTCGACTTATACCGCCATAGGTTACAAAACTTACGTGTAAAACGATACAAGTGTAAATGCGATGCCCCCGCGCACACCAGCGGAGCGCTCAGTCGCCTTTGCGTAGTGATGAGAGAAGGACGTGCTTACATTGTTCGCGGACCGCAAATGACGACGACGACGACGGGTGAGTTGTATCCCTTTTCACCTAGTTTTAAGATATTATCCGACAGGTTATGTCTACACTTTAAGGATTTATATTTACTTATACCCTTTTACACCAAGCAAGTTTTGACTTATATTGAGTAATGTTTGAATAAATAAAACTAAAATGGATTAATTTCACGTAGTATGATTAAACAGTAATACTTATTTAATGGACAAATACACTTTAGTCGTTTGGCAATAATCTTAGTCTGCGCCATATTGGTTTGTTTTAACAATAAAAACCTACCGTGACTATAATTTTTCGTCAAATAATTTCGAGTGGGGTATCATTATTAACATATTTGAAAAAGTACTTGCAGTGCGATTACCGATTAAGGTTTGCGATTAGGCATTTCTCAATAATAGCATTACAATTCATTTAAAGAAATACACACGTTACTGAAGTCAAAATAGTAGATTTAAGGTATTTCTTTTATTTGTTACATCATTTTGTAATCTCTACATATGTAGATAATGAGTCTTGCGGACAAGGACCGGGGAGTGCCGAAACGCAAACTGGTTTTAATCGTATTTTCATAGGTATTGTTTGTATGTGTAAATATTATTTTATTTATTTGTCGTTTTGTTTGTAGAATGGCCGGCAGAAATCGTATTCATCGAATGCTCAACCTTCTTGACAAGGAAAATTACATAAATAATACCAACTTTTTCACAAAAGATACTCAGCTAAGCCCTGAAAAACAGCCGGACAGCCCGAAGCCCGGTTTCTCAAAAGACTTTCAGGCAGAATTTCACACTCAGCCAAGCCCTGGAAAACAGCCAGACAGCCCGAAGCCCGGTTGCTCAAAAGACTTTCAGGCAGAATTTCATACTCAGCCAAGCCCTGGAAAACAGCCAGACAGCCCGAAGCCCGGTTGCTCAAAAGACTTTCAGGCAGAATTTCATACTGTAGATGATTTAATTCACCACAATATTGAAAATTCATCAGAAATTGGGGAAATCGCAGATAATTTCTTCACTGATCGCGATGAGGCATACATGACCTGCTTTGATTTATTGTTTAACTTAGTAGACTCCTTGCCATGCTTTTATATAGACTATAGTTCAGACAGCAGTGATGATTATGTTCCTAATACTGAAGAAAGTTCTGATTCGGAAAGAATTGTACAGAGGTCTAATAGAGAAAACATAGTTATACCTGATTCAGAGCCAGAAGGTTCTTTTTGGGATAGAGTTGGTGTCAAAGAAGGACGAAAACGCAAGCCGCGGAAAAGTGAAAAAGAGAGAAGAAAGGACAGGGAAGAGAGAAAAAGAAGGAGAAATTTGGGTCAGAATTATGACACAAATAAAGGGAAACAAGTTAAAGAAAGAGAATTTCAGCAGCTTGAAGACTGTAGGATGAAATGTGCTGTAAAAATACCAGAAGAATTTAGGAAAAAAATGTTTGAAATTTACTGGAGTTTAGGAGAGTATGGAAAAAGAGTTCAATTTATTGCCAGTTTAATTAAATTGCAAGAGAAAAAAACACAAAAAGTTAACGCAACAATAAACAGACAAGTTTCCAATTACTATTATTTGACAATGCAAACTGAGTCCTATCAAACTTGTAAGGGTTGTTTTCTTAAAACATTTAATGAAACTAACAAGTTTGTGCAAAACTTTGCCGAAAAACTTAAGATTAATGAAGGTCTTGTACCTGATTCACCCAGAGGAAGACAGCCAAGTGCAAACAAAATCAGCGATGAGAGGTTAGAAGCTGTGAAAAGTCACATTTTGTCGTTCCCTGCGTTTGAAAGTCACTATGGCAGATCTAAAACTAAGAAAAAGTTTCTAGCTCCACATTTATGCTTGGCAGATATGTACAATGCTTATAAAGAAGTTACAGAAAATCCAGTGTCCGAAACAATATACAGCTGGGTATTTAAAAGTCAAGACCTTTCGTTTAAAAAACCGTACCTGGACACATGCTTAAAATGCGATAAACTTAATATGGAAATAAAAGCGTGTGAAGAGGAAGAAAAGGCAGCAAAAATAAGACTTAAAGAGGCTCATGTCAGAAATGCAGAAGGCATATACGATAGAAAAACTTCAGACAAGGAGATGTCGATAGAAAGTTCCGAAACGTTTGTGGCTGCGTTTGACTTACAACAATGTTTGCCGACACCATACTTAAAATCAGGTGCTGTATTTTATAAACGCCAACTATGGACCTTTAACCTGACCATAAGGAATTGCACAACTAATAGGTCCTATTGTTTTATGTGGCATGAGTCTATCGCTGGAAGGGGAGGTAATGAAATCGCATCCTGTGTGTATAATTTCATTCTTAACCATGTCCCAGACGGAGTGAAACATTTAATATTTTACTCGGACTCGTGTTTCGGACAAAACAAAAATTTTTATATGGTGGTCATGTATTTACTCGCGTTACGCAACCATCCTAGCTTGCAAACAATAACACATAACTTCTTTGTACCTGGACATAGTCATATGGAGTGTGATGTAGATCATGCACTAATTGAAAAAGAAAAAAAGAAAACCCAAATGGACCTACACCACCCAAGAGACTGGTATCAACTAGTTCGCACATGTGGAAAGCGGCATTATTTTACAGTGACTGAAATGGATAGGGATCTGTTTTTAAATTTTGCAAGTCTACTTAAGGGACCGCTGGTGCAAAGGAAAATTAACGAAGACAGAAATAAATTTAATATTTCGGAAACTGCCACTTTTCGTTACACACGGGAGGATTTTCCTAAATTTCAGTACCGGGGATATGAAAGCGATCAGTGGAACACTGTATCTCTTCTTAGAAAACGAGGGAAGTCTCCAATGCCAAACAATCTTTTCGAGACTGAAAACATTCCTCGTTGTTACAACGAGCCGTTACCAATATCGGTAGACAAAAAAAGAGACTTGATGTTTCTCCTGCCTTTGATAAACTCTAGCGCGAGATCTTTTTATGAAGATTTGCCTTTTTCTGAGAATGTAAGAGACACTCATCCGTTGGAACCTACTGAACATAATGAAGTTTAACTGATAATAATAGTAAATAAATAGCTCTTATGAAAATGTTGTAATACTCTTGTAATGTGATTGTTTTTCTTAGAATCTGTTGTATTATTATGACTTCTGAAGAAAATTGTTTGGTTTTGTTGTTAAAAAGTCTTCTGGAAGAAGAATTTATCATTTTTTCTAATTAAAACTATCAAAAAACGTGCCTTTTATTTCATTTTATTCCGTGAAATTTCGATACAAATCAAAAGAACTATTAATATAACTCTTTTTAAATCCAATTAAAATTGACTGACATGATGTGAAAATAGGTACTAGTCGATATTTTTGTACTTAAATAAAAAATGTGTATGTCATGTCATACTTATTCATTAGACAACTAAACTTTAACTAGGAAGTTTATTAAAAAAACTAACACAAAAAGAGTTATTTTAAAAATATTTTAATGCATATCTTTTTTCACTTATATAAAAAGTACGTGAAAAGAGGGACTACTTTAGTTATATCTCATAAAAGCTTAAAATCAAATGGGTACAAGTCAATTATTTTATTAACCGTTAATTTTATACAAAATCCAATAATACTACATAAAAGAGAGCATTTTTTATACTTAAACTGCATTTAAAGTTATATTTCATTTTAAACTATTACGGCACAGAGCGCTGTAAAACATTCTCCTTTTGTTTTTTCGCTCTCCTGTAAAGTAGCAATTTTCGACTTGTATCGTTTTTCACTAGGGGCACAGAATTATTGCAACCAGTAACGTAACATCAGTGTATTATCTGTGACAGTGTGGTAAAAACGTCCCCCCGACCGCCGGCACATGGTTTCAGTGGATTTTTAATATGTGTGTAGGTAAAGCAGTGTATGCTTCTGTATATAATTAGGCCTTTTTACGTAACAGTTACATAAACTACTATTTATCTCTTTTTAGGGTTCCGTAGTCAACTAGGAACCCTTATAGTTTCGCCATGTCCGTCCGTCTGTCCACGGTCTAGCTCAGTTACTGTTCGCACCGCACTAGAAAGCTGAAATTTGGTGAGGCCAGGGGGATGATTTTTGACAATCGAGCGCTCGAATTCAAAGAATTTAACCTCGAATATAATCGCACACAAAAGTTTGTCGCCATTATTTACGCCTGAAATTAATAATATAAATAATCATGATTTTAAATAACTATCGCTGTTGTTTTTAAAACATAATTTCTTCGTTTTATTCAGAGTTTTAAATGTTATATTCGAGCGCTCGAATCTCAAAAATCGCCCCCCTGATAAGGACTTTCAATAAAAACTATATTGAATAAAATCGGTTTAGCCGTTTTTGAATTATCAGTCAAAATCGCATAGTGAAAGGATGTGCCGGATAGTAGACTGACGTAAGCGCCGCCAAATATCCCTTAATAAACGACCGTTTGAACGGATGTTTCGTAACTACAAACTACACTGAGCATCGCCCGACATGCTCTTGGCCGGTTTTTTTTGCATTGATATCCCGGAAATCACCCCTTAAGGATTACTAATTCCTCAAATAGAAAAAAAACATTTCTGCATTTGTGACACCCCCCCCCCCCCCCCCCCCATTTCAACCGCCCCTGTTCTTACCTTTCATGCTTAGACTGATTTGACGGGAGGATCGATTTGGATGATATTTGCCGTGGACATGAACATATAAATACAAAAGTGGTCCTGTATCGTCCGATATACACCTACTATTCTATGTCGGTTAAATCATGCCAATAAAAATTAATAGGATAAATCCATCTGTCAACTTTACTTCAAGTTCCGCCTCCAGGGTAGCGGGAGAGAAATTAGGGGTGAATTAGCCGCTTACTGACACAGACCGAATTCCACGCGGGCGGAGCCGCGGGCACAGCTAGTACCTAATAACAATAATTGTGTAATTAAAGTACCTACTAACTAATAATTATTAGGTCTGTTAAGCTTGTTAAAGCGATCAGTAGGTATATATCTAGTCTATGTTTAGTTATTTTTAGTAACCTCCTTCAGTAAGACTAATCAAATAAAATAAACGAACATTTTTTCCCAACACAAAAAAGCCTAATGACAGTTCCGCCTAACTTAGTCCAGGATTAATCAAACATCCTATCAGTACGAGGGCTGCGTCTTTTACAAGACCGGATTGACGTCTCTGATAGCGTTTTCAGGTGGGCAAATACTATCTCTATGTTAACGAAGAGCCGATTCATTGAGTGAGCGCGGCCTACGCACAGATTTTTTCAGTATTGCATTGCATACTACGTGCCCGCGAGGAAACGGAAAGATTTTAACAGTATATTCTACATTGTATTTAGAGATAAAAATGTCAAATAAACTTTTTTGAAATTCGCCTAGTTTCAGAGTTAATAACAATTAAAAAATATATATATATTGTGTTTCGGTGCAAAACCCCGTTTTGATGGCAATGTCACCACTATGAGGCCTAGTCTAGACGTCCTAATTGACAGATATCAAAGTGACAAGGAACACTATGAATAAACTAGTTTTTTACGAAAAAAAAATGCACCAATTTATATTAATCGATAATTTTTCCAAGAACATTTTACTTTATTATGTATAAAAACATTCTAAAAGTCGAGAAAAATAAAACAAATTTTTTTTTGGCGGAATTCACCTAAACCCTTCTTATGACCTCAGAAATGCGTGGTTAATTTTTTTCCGTTTCCTCGCGGGCACCGTGTATATGCAGCACCGATATACCAGGTGTGGCCTGTAATACAGCAAAAAATTAAAACGTAGATTCTACTCCTCAAACTAGACAAAGTTTGTTCAGGAACTTTTAAAAATAACTAATGGTTTAATTTTTAGTACACTTTAAAGATTATTTGAACAATATATTGCGAAATTCATTATATCTGTTGGGTAACAAAACTGACAATCAATGTCAATTAGACGGATTTAAACGTACATTGAAAACTGACTATTTAGTATGTTTGAAAAAGAGACGGAGCACAACGGTTTTATTCTGAGGACTAGAATCAACGTTTTAATTTTTTGTTCATGTTACAGGCCACACCCAGTATATGTATTTTATAGCGGTATTCGTATTTTAAAATCTTAATATGATACGGTTATGTTCTGAATTTGTGCCGATCGCTTATTAGTTCGCGCGATAGGCCTCGTCCGTGGTGCCCTCGTGTCATTTGGCATCTCGCTCGCACTCGTATAGAACCTAACGTTAATATTGCATAAACTAATGGTCTAAGAGCTGGCCACGTCAGATGTGACACAATAATGAGAGCAATGAAACCTATCTAGTTAGACTGCTTTACCATCCTTATTGCTAGATCCGGGCATCTGGCAGCTTTTAATAGGTGGATGTCAGAGTGACAGGCCAACAAAGTTTTTAAGTTGGAAAAAAGTATAACAAAAATAGGTAAAAAATGCCAAGGTGGTGTAATTTATAGAGGACAGGGCCTATATTTTAACATTAGATTAAAAACCATTGTCTATTATCGCGGAAACAAAAACAGTAGGCGACTAACTCAAAATTGCATTTTACATCATTTGGCACTACTTTCCCCCAACAGAACCTTCTGGATATGATATAACCTAATTAATTACATAATTTCCCATAATATTTCATTAAACCCAGAACTCTAGGATTTGTTTTCTTCAAGTTATTTGCAATCTTTGACCTCCACCACTTTACAGCTGCCAGATGTCCGGATCTAGAAATAAGCATAGTATAGCAAACTAACTACATGGGTTTCGTTGCTCTCATTATTGTGTCATATCTGACGTGGCCAGCTCTCCGTCTATAAATTACATCGTAGTAAAAGTTATATACCTAAACAGAACAAAAGGTTTATACCTACAAGACTTCTCTTATCTTCTCTTATGACATATTAGAACGCTTTGTTTTCATAGGAACAATTCTGTCTTAATTGATAAGTTTGTCTGTAACGTAAATATAATACGGCCAGCGATAGGAGGGAGAGGTAAAAATCTTGCAATCAGGCAGTTTTCCTACTGTTTCCAACTTACGCACTACGTTACTGTGAACGTGGGATTAGAACTTTAATTTATTACATCAGGGCGTCGGTGTTGTCGGGAGGCTCCATTGTGTTAAATAATAACGCAGGGAGTACACAGGCCCTTTGGAACTGCTGGATTGTTCAAGAAGGAAAACCCCATTTCTAAACAGTGCTAAAGTCAGAAATTATTACGTTCAATTTTATGACAGCTTAATCAACAGTTTATTGGTCGGTAATATGGTCGGATTTTTATCGCCCGTCACCATAGCTGTCACGTTCTAACTAGTATGTAAGTGCGTAAGTGGATGGATATCCGTTTGAGCTCAAGATGGTTGTACCGTCTTTAGAATAGTTTTGTATTTTTATGCTTATTTACGTAGTTCAGTGTGTAATATTGATGGCTTATTTTGCAGTGACCCAACGAACAAATGTGCAGCTAATAAAAAAATAGTCTCAAAACGCGCGTAGCCACCCTTTAGTCGAACAAACGGTTATCCGGGGTCTCGGCCGCCCACGTGTTTTTAGGGAGGCTATCACCTTACAATCGGCAAGGCCTCAACCAAACAATGTTGCTTATATTTTATGAAAAACTAATATACTAATATAATAAGTCTACACCTCGACATTGGCAGAATTCCCCTCGCAAAAATCGGCGAGGAGTAAAAGCCACATAAAAGAAAAAGAAAGTGCGAAAGTGATGCATGACGTAATAGGCGATACAAGGACAACCATGGCCGCGATTCGAAAAATAAAAACACACACTGGACAGACATAGCTCCAACCCAACTTAACCCAACTCAACTCAACGCTATAACGAGACTGACATTTGCTATTCGAACCAGCACGCCTATGATGGCAGATTTTATCAGCGGATAAGTTGATATAAATCTGATAAAATTACAGTTGCCGACATTAATATGATAACTTTATCCGTTTTTCATTTGACATCTGATAGCGGGATAACTTGACATATTGTCCACTGTACGCATGCATGTTTCTTTGAATGTGTGTGTCTAAAAAAATATCGTTTACACTATGGTTATATCAGTTTTTCCACTTTTGACAGCGCCAGCTGATAACTTGATAATTTATCCTTTTTTGACAGCAAAACTTGTTAACTTTATATAGGTGCTCATCGGACCCCGATAAGAGTTGTCGGGAACTAAAACGTATGAAAATTCTTCTTTTTGTCATTGATTTCTAGTAAGTAGCTGTTTTTTCAGATGTAACAAAAGTTACTTTTTAGAATGATTCTATGCTTACTATGTTATTGTTTTGTAGGAATGGCGGCATTTAATTTTTTTGGCAGCTGCTGCTGCCGAAGAAAAACAGCAGAGAATACTCCATCGTAGAGCTTATAGGGATGTCTGTAATCCATTCGATATGCCTGACGAATAGTTTAGCACATATCATCATCCTCCTAGCGTTAAACTCGGCTTTAGCCACGGCTCATTTGAGCCTTGGGTGTTGGCGTAGTCATTAGTTCTTACGAAAGCGACTCAGAGGAGAAACTAGGCCTTATTGGGATTACGTCCGGTTTCCTTACGATGTTTTGCTTCACCGAAAAGCGACTGGTAAATATCAAATTATATATCGTAGGTAAGTTCCGAAGAACACAGTGGTTAGAACCAGAGACCTCCGGATTGAAAGTCGGACGTCTTACCGCCCGGCTTCTGTTTGGCACGTAATTATACAATGAGAGTGACTGAAAACTTCAGATACCCCAAATAATTAATCAGTAGTGATTCTTTAAACAGTTAATAATTGCGAATATATTCGTATGGTTAGTTCTCCTTGCAGTTTTATTCGATTGTTAACTGTATACATTCGCACATTTTGTGTCATGTCGATTTTTGTTAAGTACAACCATATCTAGATACCTACTGTGCGCACTGTGGAACTCTTTACAGTTTGGACTAGAGCCTGTCTGGAAATAGAAGTGCCGTAGAATGTATGAGTTCCCATATAAACCACGTACCTGTACCACAAACTCTAACAAGGAAGTATTTTTAGTTTATAAGCAGGCAACTCTTAATTAAAAAGGTTAGGATCGGAAGTAGATATGATGACCATTTTCACAGGCAATTTTACGTGTTTATCTTAATAAGCGAAAGATTCACCATGAACGATTATTAACTTCTAAGTTTATGAATTTAATTTAGGTATATTAAATAGGCAGAAAATAACATAAACATCTAATTAATTTTTCATTTTTAATGCCAAGTTTTACTTACATTTAAGCTCAAAACACAGTCAGCGTTTCAGTTTCTGCCATCGTACTCGTATACTATTAATAGAGACACTCTAACTGACTACAAGTTGAGCGGTGGTAGTTTGCGGATTGGTGCACAGTATGGCAGCACCAACATATCTCATCGAGACAGACTGGATAACAAAAACTATACCACATGGAAAACGAATTTCATCTACAATTCTACATGATTGAAGAATATTGTTATCCGCCCATGCTTCATCCCTTAATCTGGTGTCATGGATCCTGGCCCGACTAAATACGACAAGATATTAGCATTAAATGATTGCTCAAATTCATCATTTTAGGTGCTATTTAGTGCTCCTAGTCATGGGACTATGGTATGGGAATTTGTGCAGCATAGTTTTCAAGTTATCGTGGTACCGTTGTGGTCGGGCTGGGGTACAGGATCCTGGCCCGACCACCCCATTCAAAGAAGATTTGGTGAATGCATAAATTAACTGATATTTAGGTGTCATCTAGTATCTTCAAATCCATGAATGTGTTCCACATAGTGTAAGCATTATTATTGATAAATACTTTAACTTGTAAGGATAACTACTTTTTATTTAGCATCATTTTAAAATACTGTCAATTGACTATTCCTTGTTGCTCGTTCCCGCCATTTTGATGTTATAAAATGACGGGTATACAGTTGCGGCCGCCATTCGGATCTTGACCAGATTGTTGTAAAGACGTCTTGAAAATATTATTGTCATATAGTGTAATTTATTCATATTTAAACCTTGTAACAAACGAATACAAGTGTAAATACTGGTAAAGTACTAGTTTATTTTATAATCCTAGTGATATCCCCTACATCTCAGAAGTGGGATCTAACAAAAATCGACAGGATTTTTGCCACGCCGCACAAAAACGTAAGGTTTTCATTTTTATTATTTTAAATAATAAATTAGATTGATTGGTGAAACTATATTTTCCGTAACGGAGTAAGTCCGGAGGTTTATATGGTTAGTTTAACATGGTAATTTTGCCAAAGGTTACTCTTTTGGATATGCACATGTTGGATGGTATGTTTATTGATAATTGAAGGTAAACTGTATTTTCCATAACGGAGTAATTCCGGAGGTTTATATGGTTAATCTTGCATGGACATTTTGCCAAAGGTTACTCTTTTGGATATGCACATGTTAGATGGTATGTTTATTGATAATTGAAGGTAAACTGTATTTTCCGTAACGGAGTAAGTCCGGAGGTTTATATGGTTAGTCTTACATGGACATTTTGCCAGAGGTTACTCTTTTGGATATGCACATGTTAGATGGAGATGTTTGTTATGTTGTTACATAATCAATATAATTAATTATCAGAGAGAACAGTAAGTCAGATATTGTTGTCATCATTCCTAATAAAGATAACTTCACAATCCATAAAAACATGTCCTGTTGGCTGTTATTTAAAATCAACTTTTATGACCTAACCTTCAATTCAATAAGTATAGTTTGATATTCGCTTAAATTTTGAATAAAATAACGCTGGTATTATTATAACCGTATAATTTGCCTACAGTATGTCTCAATGGTAAATATGTTTATATTTATATTTTGCAGTAGTCAAATTAATCTTTTAAAATACTACCCGGTAATTTATGTTCGAAGATCTGCGAGGAATAGTTTTAAATTAATTATTTCATGTGAAGGAAATTATTTATTCGATATCTTACGATATTATTTAAAAATGCAATTATGAAGCCCTTTTTGGAAAGCGCATATTATTTGAAAACAATTTTACGAATATCATGCCATAAGCAGGCTGCATTCAAAATACTTTGTATCGCTTTCTAATAAGTTTTGTAAACAAGTTGAAAATAATAATAAATCTTAGGAAAAGTTAATTTAAATTCCTTTTCCATTAATACCACAAACAAATATAACATTATTTCGACAACGGAATATTCAGTAATGAAATGAATATGCTTTATGAATATGATTAGAATGAAACAATAATTTATTAGAAACTCCTTAATGCCTGTAGTGTGTACAATGTCTCTAAGTGGTTCACGCTTATGTATCACTTCATATTATTAAAATGTTTATAATTACTATTTCTTCTCGTGAACCATTATTGTCGTTAAAAATAATTATGGTTAAATGTCAATTAATGCCAAGTGCGTTTGGATATACATAAAAGTGTAAAGTTTTCAAGTTGACGTGATCGTTCACGCCACAGCTAAGTAACAGCTTACTGGTATTAACTTGGATTTAGTATAAATCAATTTCAGAGGTATGAACCAAGGTGATTAAATAAAGTGTGTAAAGAAAAGAAAGTATGATTTACAATAATTAATAAATGGCCTGTATAGCTTTGTCTAAGTACAAGTTATATCCCGTACATATTTCGTCTTAATAAACGGTACTATAAAGTTCATAGAAATTACCTTTTATACTTATATAAGTCTCGGTGTGGTAACTGACCGAAGTATTTTTGAGTTCTTTACTTCCTTACTGTATTCAACCCAATAAATAAAGTTGATGATTAAATCACAATAGTTAAGTTAAATGGGTACATTGACTATTCAGATCATAAATAATATAATCACTTATAATGTCAATTGATCTCTATTTTTCGCCTGATAAAGGTTTAGATGGCAATTGACAAAGTAAAGGATATTACCGATTTTAATTACAGAGGAAGTCGATGGAAAATCGACGTGACATGATGATTTGACGATCTATTATAATTGTGTCCACTAATGACTAATGAGCAAAGTATTGCTTAGAAATTTACGAACTGAGCCCTTTTTACACAATATCAAAAGAAAGGAGTTATTATTTAATCATAGAGTGAGAAGAATACGCCAATGATAGTCAAAACGCGTATAAATGCCAATGATAGTCAAACGCGAATAAATAAAACTGAAGATGCCTGAATATAATAACTAGTATGTCGATAATCGTTATAACATTTATTTTAGATAGTTACTTTAAACGTTAGTTCAAGCAATACTCGTACCTGTATTTAACAGGTAGAGACCGCGCGTACTAGAATTCATAATACCGTTTGATTATGTTTCGATATGTAGAGTCACACGTAGAGTCGATATGTAGAGTCACGTGTACAGTCGATATGTAGAGACACATGTAGAGTCGACATGTAGAGACACATGTAGAGTCACATGTAGAGTCGACATGTAGAGTCACATGTAGAGTCGACATGTAGAGTCACATGTAGAGTCGACATGTAAAGTCACATGTAGAGTCGATATGTAGAGTCAGATGTAGAGTCGATATGTAGAGTCGATATGTAGAGTCGATATGTAGAGTCGATATGTAGAGTCGATATGTAGAGTCACATGTAGAGTCGATATGTAGTCACGTATAGTATCGAAATATAAAGTCACGTATAGTGTCAAAATATAAAGTCACGTATAGTGTCAAAATATAAAGTGACATTTGGAGTCGATGTAGACAACGTGTAGAGACGAAAAATGACATGTAGAGTCAAATGCAGAATAAAAACTTATGATTCTTATGTAAAGCCAAATGTTTGAGGTGACACGTATGAAGTGGACTACGCATATGGTGGAGTTAATGCAACAAACGTGAATGGACATGTCAGACCTTATTTCAGGCCTACCTAAATAGATCTATTTACCTATATAACCTACTTATGTGAAGCACGTGAATGAACGTGCAGGACTTTTATTCAGACCTACCTTAATAATCTAGTACCTATGAAACGCACGTGGATGAACATGCGGTACTTTGAATCAAACCTACTTGAATGTATCAAGTACCTGCGCAACGCACGTGAATAATGTGCGAAACTCTCATTCAGTTTAACCGTAATATAATACCTAGCAATATTTTTGGAAAGTAATCAATAAAATATTTTAGGAAAGTAATCAATAAACTTTGAATATCATACGATTATAAGAATGAACGATATACTTCATCATATATTTAAGAGCTTGGCTCTTGTACGTGTACGTACAACCCCAATACTTTTATCTGTAGTCATGTAAAGTATGGACAACTCAAATGAAACAAATCACAGATAATCAAATCAAATAGGACGTCAAAAAAAGTGGTTTCAGTGGTCTCTGATTACATTTACTATTTTATTATTAAAGCTCATCAATTATCATTGTAATATTTTGTATGTATGCCTAACAAATATCAGACGTTAATTCAATCGTTTATGCAGTTTGAGAATTTTAATTTAATGAAGTGCAATACCTATTTCTATGAATTACCTACCTACATTTAACCTAATAGTAAACGTTGACGACATTTAACATGAAAGCTGGGTAACAGGCAAATCCCTTTTACTAAATGGCTGAATGCATCTCGGAAAAGTCCATTGTTTGAATCTTTTTGAATTTATTATACTGAGCTAAACGTACAGTTAGTTAAAAGAATATAGTAACTATAATAAACATAAAAAGAGAAATTAGAGGAATTAAACATCATATTTAATATTATCCGTACAGTTAGTTAAAATAATATAGTAACAATAATAAACATAAGAAGAATAAATAAAGGAATTAAACATTATAGTTAATATTATTCGTTATCATGTTATGTCCTGAGGTCAGTGACAAAAGGGCAAAATTAGGTTTGTTATATTCATGTATACAGTTTTAACTTTCTGAGACTACTGCAGGGTGCAAATTGAGGTTCGTAAGGGACTTGCATAATAAAAACTTTGCAAAACCACATACTTATTATTGCTTATTTACATTAGTTAAATATTGGTGAAACTGGTTCAGTATTTATTTTATAATTCAATTCATTGGTTAAGGCCCTGATTTTTCTAGTAAAAATAGGATAATGACGACACTATGTTTAGCTTGCTTTCATCGCTACTAAACTAGTTATTTATTATTATAATATAAGTATTTCACATATATATATATATATATATATGTTCATAGTACCAGACCACTAAGACTGATTTATTATCACATTGGATAATGTTAGGAATCCAGCAATACGAGATCATTTTAAATAATTAATTGAAAATATATCAAAGTTCATAGTACCAGACCACTAAGACTGATTTATTATCACATTGGATAATGTTACGAATCCAGCAATACAAGATCATTTTAATCAATTAATTGAAACATCGATACAAATATGATAGTTAAATTATGATTAATAAACTTGTACAAAAAAATATCTTAGCGCGGCTAAATAATCGTGACAAAGTAAGATTAACGCAACATAAATTGCCTATATATTTTAAAAATCAAAGTCAATAATATACTTACAAAAGAATAAGTTTGCGTTACATTAGCATTGCCTTATTGTACTTTTAGACAATTATCAGTAGATAACATTAAAACGTATATCACTATACTAACTAGGTAACTAACCACAGTGGAACACTTTGAAGTTCAACTTAACGGTAGATAACATTAAAACGTATATCACTATACTTATTAGATAACTAACCACAGTAGAACACTTCGAAGTTCAACTTAAAATTAATGAAACCAAATTAAAATAAATTAAAACAACTCCGCGCCTGAAAAAAATATATTTTAATCCAAAATGTTACTCTTTTCTTATCGCGTCAAGTTGTATATTAGCAAACGTTAATCAAACAAAACTTACTTCATAATATAATCATTTATTTCTTGCAATACTTAATAGATAGGTAATAATATTTGATTCTTAAACTTATACTTTTAAAACGTAAATAAACAATTACGTAATTGTCATTATAATATTTAGGTAATCACACATGTTGAAATGTGTATATGTTGAAAATAACAAGACTAAATTATTCACGTTTCTAAAGAAAGTGTTACAAGTTTCAGACTGATGACCCAGGAGCGTCCAGGTGAAAGGGCCAGGGATTGGTATTTCTTTACCACCCAGGAGTGCCCAGGTGAGAGGGTCGGGGTGTAGAACACTTCCGACCCAGGAGCGCCAAAGTGAGATGGCTAGGGTTATGATATTCTTCTTCTTCAAGAAAGGCATCATCTTCACCTACATCTTCAGAACGCCACGCCACTCTGCACGACTCTCCGCTGTCGTTATGTATGCAACTACGTTGTGAGTGTTAATAAAATTGGTCTGAATCAATCATGTGGTTATACATGTGGTGTTGTGCGATATTCATGTGAAAGTGATAAGTATTATGTTATTTGTATGTATTTTAGGTTATAAAGTTTCCTTCTAATTTGAATTTTAAAATGCATTAAACAGTCTAATAATATTTTATTCAATAACGTAAACAATAATTGCGCTTACAAATTAACTACTGGTTTGATCTTTGCTGCTGTATAGAAATGTATCAAACTTAATCACTATTGTTATTATTTAACCTTGATGATGAAGTCATCTTAATTAAATATCATGTAAAATAACTATTGGTTTGATCTTTGCTGTATTGATATATCAAACACTATCATTATTCAATCATTTTAACGACTGTGTTACACTTTATTGGTATTACTTAAGCTTGATGATGAAGTCATGGTAATTAAATATTATGAAGAAGAATTATTATTTTGACCTTTGCTGTATTGATATATCAAACTCCATTACTATTCAATAATTTTAACTGTTATGATATATCTTATGCGTAATACTCAAACTTGATGATAAAGTCCTAATAATTAAATATTATGAAGTCGATAAGCAATATATTATGAAGTTAAGAAGTCGATAGAATAATCATTTATTTCCTTTGTTGTTTGCACTGAATGAAATAAACTTGTACTACTTTTACAATGAGCACTTATGTACAAAAGCCAACTTAATCATAAAGATAATGAGTAATCAACTCTTTGTGAAGTTCTATACTTTATTATCGATGATAGTTCATTTTACATTGTATAGTCATTTATAATAATATACTACAATGATGTGAAACTGATAGTCAAGTGTTGACATGTTCATGAGTAATATAAAAACATTATTTCATTAACTTATTACAAGAGAAAATGTATAAAATTCGATGTGTTAAGATCCAAAACTCTAATTATGTTATTAATATGGGTATTTAAACAGTTTGTATTCATTACCTTTTTATTGTCAGAACTGATCTGTAAATTATTTTATTTGAGCTATTATTTCATTAAGTTTTGGCGAAGGGTCTCGCCTCGAATAGGATGGCCGAGCTGTAAGCATTATTATTGATAAATACTTTAACTTGTAAGGATAACTACTTTTTATTTAGCATCATTTTAAAAGACTGTCAATTGACTATTCCTTGTTGCTCGTTCCCGCCATTTTGATGTTATAAAATGACGGGTATACAGTTGCGGCCGCCATTCGGATCTTGACCAGATTGTTGTAAAGACGTCTTGAAAATATTATTGTCATATAGTGTAATTTATTCATATTTAAACCTTGTAACAAACGAATACAAGTGTAAATACTGGTAAAGTACTAGTTTATTTTATAATCCTAGTGATATCCCCTACAATAGTAATCACGGTACCTGTACCCCCACCCGACCACAACGTTACCGCGATAACTTGAAAACTAAGGTAAATGTATGCTTCAGCGAACGTGCCGTAACGCCGAATATATTCCATTTTAAGCTATAAGTCGATTACTTACAGCATATACTACGTTGTGATATTTTTTTCTGTAAGCTACATACCTACCCCTGCGAATACGCGTCAGAGACGGCCATTTTGGTGCTCAGTTGCGACATGACAACTGATCTAGTCGGTCGAGTGCCACTTTGTATGGGCGCCCTTAACAAAATCGTTAAGAAATCGCGTGCACTTCTTAAGATCATAGAATCGTTTAAAACTATATGTGGGTTCCAAATTGTGGATTTAGAGTGTTGTTATTTATATAATATAATAATTTTATGTATTTTAGTATTTTAAGTGAATTTAGTACAGTTGTATTCTCAGAATTTGAGATAAATGTGAATCCGGTGATGTGTTACCCAACTTTTTAACTGGATGGTTTCACCGAACAGGTTTCTTTGAAATATTTTTTTTGCTGATTTATTATAAACTATTAATATAAACTTCTTTACTTTTCAAATAATGAAAAGTATTTGTAATTTTATGAGCATTTACCGAACATCTGTAGACAGTAAAGACTATAGTAAATCCGCGTTTGAAATCTTATAGTTTTACGACTTTTTGAGTTCAAAATAAGCCTTTCGACAAGGCTATCTTTAATATTTTTTTATAGTTATTTTACGGCAATATTAGTAAAGACTAAATACATGAACAGATTCGTTATTCTTCTAATTATTAGTTTCAATGTTGAATTTGTGGTTATGTCACAATTGTTGCAATTTAGGTACTATTTTCAAAATTTGTTCGCGTATTAGGTTCCACATATTTTGCATGGTTTATTTACCGAACGCGCGTTCGGTAAATCGTGCCCATAGTCTCTGCTACCGAATTCGTATCTGCTTCGGCTTCGTTTGTATTCGATAGACATTAAAATGTCATCCTTATTTCTCTCACAGCTAGGTCGACATTAAAATGTATTATTTTTTCTGCCTTTTTATAAAGTCCAGCCCTTCTAAACCTTTAAACATGTTCAAGGCCTGCTGTTAATAGGTTATTTTAAATAAAGATAAATTTTATAATGATACAATAAAATATTAAATTGTGTTTTTTTTATATTTTTAGATAAAAATCAACTTTTAAATTCATTTTGTAAAAACTTGTATTACGTAAATACTCCAAAAAACGATAATGATACTTATGTAAGTAATATACAAAAATAATGGTTAGGTATTTTGACTAATTATAAAAAAAAGGTTACTTTTGTTTTGTATGAAGTAATGCAGTAATGTATGGAGACGCAAATCTAGCGCAGTTAGATAACATTATCTAAACAGTGAGACAGTTTAAGTTTGAGAACCGCTCAACACCTTACTCCCATAGATTTTTCTTCTAGTTCGGTAAAGTGGTCACCGGATTCGGTAATATATGCAAATAATATTTCTTAGTTCGCTTAATGGTACAAATCAAGTTAGGCAGTCTAAAAAACTTTAAAAATTTTTTTCAATATGTCTAACCTTACAAATAATTTCTAAGTGAAATAAAATGATTACAAATGTATTTAAGTTACCTGTATAGTATTGACAATAACCGTATGAAAATGCCAGACCTTATTAAAAAATGAAACGTACATCCAGGTCTTAAGCATTCGTGGAAACGTACATTTACCTTATGCGGTACAAATTCATGACATTGGCGGCACTTAAAAGCACCTAAAAATTATGAAATTGTGCCTTTACCTTATCTCGTTTGAATGGTGTGATCGGGCCAGGATCCTGTGCCCCCGCCCGACCACAACGGTACTGCTATAACTTGAAAACTATGTGGCACAAATTCATCTGACTATAAGCACTAAATAGCACCTAAATACATAGACATAAACAAAAGGGAAGATGAGTGACGTTCATAGTTAACAAAACTGAAATGTGGTCCTGCATCTACACACTTGTAAAATGCTACACACCTCTATAATGTATGTGCATCATGGGCAAAAGTGATAAACCTATATAGTTAACGGGTATGCAAGGGAGACCTCCATATTTTGCGCATTGCACAAAGTGTGACTGCTCTCAGTCACTCTGCCACACGACTAATTCAATATAGGTGCCGGAACCTATATTTGATGGCACAGAATCGAACGCCTGGTACCATATCTCCCTTTTTGTATAAATCAATGCCTAAATATGATGAATTTGTACAATCATTATATTTCAATATCTTGTTGTGGTCGGGCTAATAACGAGAGCTAAGAAAATGCTAGTCATTCGCGATAACCGAGCCCAGTGGGTAGGTGGGCGCAATGCGAATATCTTAGAAGCCAAATGGGGGAGGTGGCCGTATATCATCTGATTGGAGGCGCAAGAGGGGCGAATCGGTTGCGATGACTCACTGCGCTGCACAACGTTACATTAAGAATATTTTTGCAAAAATACAATATTAGTTGCCTCATTTCAAAATTTTTTAACATTTTGGAAAGCCTTGTTATGTGAAAAGATGCTAGCTCAAAACAGTGAGTCTATTAAATATCAATTGAGTGTATATTTAAGTGTTCGAAAATTTTAAGTTAAATTCGTTGCGCAAATGTAGTGGCGGTAATAAAACAATTTGGGTTTCTTGGGAAAGCGTGCACGGGTAAGTGTGCGCATTTTCTGTATGCAAATGACTCAATTTCATGACAATTTCAACAGATTTTCAGACTTATTAGTTAAGATTATTTATGGTAACGAAACAAATGCAAACACTTATCCTGAATACGCCTAGGTACTTACCCCGTAATGGTGCCCACATTTACCCGCATTAAGGGTCAAGTATGCGCATTCCGGTTTATCCTCATTATTTTTATTCTGCTTCAATAAAAAGCTACTGTTTCGATTATTATTTTCATAAATACTCCAATTGTTCTTCTAATACTATTTTTTTTGTGAGGTATGAAGTCAAAGACAAGAGTGCACATAGTTACCCTGAATGACTCTATCCTTATTTCTAGATCCTGGCTTCTGTCAGTTATTCATCGGTGGAGGCGTAGATAAATAAGTAACTAAAAGCTTAGTGACTTATTTATCTCTCTCTTTCGCATTATTTTTTGTACTTATGTTAAAATAAATATATAGGCCCTGTCCGGTATGAAAGAGACATATTTTTAACTACTTTGATGTTCCTTTTTCCCAACAGATTTACTGTCGTGAAACTCTAACCTCCACCGATGATTAGCTACCAGTTGCCTGGATCTAGTCATAAGGATAGTATAGAAACTAATAAGAGGAGTTTCACCGTTCTAGTTATTTTGTCACAATTTTCACACTCTTAGTCTATTATTTTAATAAAGACGATGTGACGTGGAAGTTTTGTGCAAATTGTGCTAAGTGTGCCCAAATTGTACGTTTTAACAGTGGATTTATATAAAAATAAAAGACAAGAGAAAATAATGCGCATATTTGGCACAGCTCGCCCAAAACTTGAGGTAGGTACATATTCAATTATTCACATCATCTTTCAGAAATAAAATTTATTGATTAGAACCTAATGATCCTCCTAATACGTGGGTGCTGCAGATATCCTCAAGTATTTTTTTAACAGCAGATACCACGTTTTAGGGAGAAAGTAAAATTATTTAATAATATTAAATGCTATGTTAAGTGTCTATGAAGGCTCTCGGCTTGGCGTATTTTCTTGACACGGAACTGTGGTTTTTGGCGTTTTACACACGAAGACACGAAGTTGCGTCATGAATCTTTAACTCTTACATATATTTAGATAGAGTTGCTTTCTAATTTTCGGGTACTTAGGTAATCCTGAAAAAATATAATTTGTTATTCCATTTACTTGTGGCAATTGACAAAATATTTACCAGTCAATCTAAGCATGTATCAATACGGTTTTTTTTTCAGAAAAAAGCAGTGCAATATTCGCACAAATATGGAATAGTAGGTAACAAATAAATAAAAGAAACAAAACGCTAGCAGCACCGCTTTCTCATGACTTGTAAAGAACCGACTGATATAATAAAAATATTACTAAAATATTTTGGTAATCCAATCGTTATGTCGTAGGATATGAACTAAATAAATCAAAAAATGAGCACCACAGTCCGTCTAGAAAAGTTGCCGTATTAGTTAGTTACCTTGCGATAATACAAACATCATCTTCTAAATATATAAAAGAAGAAACTGACTGACTGACTGACTGACTGACTGACATATCAACGCACAGCCCAAACCGCTGGTTCTAGAGATTCCAAATTTGGCACGTAGGTTCCTTATAAGGTCTAGAGGTGCACTAAGAAAGGATTTTTCAAAATTCACCCCCTAAGGGGGTAAAATGGGGTCCAAAGTTTGTATGGCGAATCAAGATTTGTTAGACTATTTTATTCGAAACTTCACAGGAGTATTCCTAACAATAAATGAGTAAACACGTGTTTCAGGTTTTTTGAAAACTCAACCCCTAAAAGGGGCTAATGTGGTCACAAAGTCTGAAAATCAACATGGGTATCGTATCCTTTTTGAGTACTTATAGTACGCGGGCGAAGCCGCGGGAAAAGGCTAGTACATACATAAATACTCACGAAAATCACAACCTTCCTTCGGCGGTCGGATAAAAAGGTGGGATGGACAGACGAATAGACAGACCTACACGACATGACTTTTTTTTCTTTTTGAGGTATGGATTTGGAACCTTAAAAACAACGGACAGACAGTTAGACATCTACTATATAATTCTATAAAAAAAGAACGGACAGACGGACAGACGGGCAGACGGACGGGACGGACGGACAAACGGGCAGATGGACGGACGGACGGACGTGCAGACAGACATCCACTACATGATCCTATAAAAAAATAACGGGCAGACGGATGGACGGACGGACAGGTGGGTAGATGGACAGACGCACGGACGGATGGACGGACAGGTAGACAGACAGACAACCCTCCACGCCATGATTCTATAAGGGTTCCGTGTTTTCGTTTTGAAATACGGAACTCTAAAAAGAACGAACATACTGACGCAGGCACGGACATATAGATAGACAGACAGACCTCAAAGAAATGATCTTATAAGGGTTTTTTTGCTTTTCAGATACGGAACCCTAAAACAAAATACAGCCAATCTCCTTCTTTTATAATTTTGAAGTCTGAAAATTACCGATATGGAAAATCTTGCCTTCATTCGGTATATAATAATATTATTTATTTGGCAGGCAAGAAACCCATAAGATATTACAAAAAAAAAAATATTACAATCCATACAATATATACAATACATACAATTAAAAAAAAAAACATTATAAACTATAACTGGCCGTTCTCAGACCGGTGCAATTTTCGCCAATGTTTGTTAAATTCGTCACTGTAGTCTTTAGCTACCAGTGACAAAATTTCGTTTGTCGACGATAACAATCTCGCCCGGTAGGCTGCAGGCCTGGCTCTTAAGATGGAGAAGAAGTCAGGGACTCTCGCATTCGCAAACATACCCTTCGCACTGCAGAAGCGTGGTAATTTCAGCAAAATACGAAATGCATTGTTGTATTGGACTCTCAGCGCGTTGAACGAGTGGCTAGTGTACCCATTCTAAAGCTGACATGTATAAAAACACTAACAAAAGGCTTTGAATAGGGTCACCTTTACATCAGTCGAACAACGCGCAAAGCGTCGAGCCAACATATTGCACAGAACCGCGAGAGCCCTGCGCTCCCTCTCCATGTCGGCGTCATCTTTCAAATACTCACTCAGGATATGCCCCAGGTACTTGAAGCTCTTTATAACCCGAATAGACGCGCCACTCATATAAACCGTAGGTATCACCTCCGGACCCTTTCCTGACCTAAAAACAAGCATTTCGGTCTTAAGCACATTATATTTCAGGCCATGCTTGCTTGCGTAACGCTCGCAGATTTTCAGCAGCTTTACAAGACCGCTAATCTAGGGGCTGAGAAGCTCCATATCGTCTGCGTAGCTCAAATTGTTAACACATACGTTACCAATATGGCAACCGACATTAGAGCTTCTCAGCTCCTCGATAAGGTCATTAACGTATAAATTAAATAGGTCCGGATATGTTAAACCACCTTGGCGGACTCCGCAGTCTAGCCTGTAGTCGTTAGACTGCGAGTCACCCCATTTCACGTTATTAGTTTTGTTTTCGTACCAGAACCTCAACAGCCTCACAACCTCAGGTGGTGTGCCAGTCGTAAACAATTTTTTCCACAGCAAATCATAGTTAACTAAGTCGAATGCGCGGCTAAGATCTAAAAAGCACGCGTAAACTGACGTCTCCCGTTTGACATAGTAGTTTACTGTGTACTTTAGACCTAATATTGCAGAGTCTGTCGAAAGTCCTGGGCGAAAACCAAACTGTGCCTGATCTATTTTAAGATTTCTAGTCAATTCAGGTTGTAATAGCCTCTAGAGCACTTTGCCGATTATTGTAGCCAAAGAGATAGGCCTATAATTGTTAATACTAGACAGGTCACCGGTTTTATTCTTAACAATAGGGACAACTAGTGTTTTCATCATGTCTGACGGGAGATAACAATGTGCTATGCACGCATTGAAAAAGTCAGTCAAGACACGGTACAATTCTTCACTACCATAAAAGATTCACTAACATATATAAACGTGCATACCTACATATCTTATTATAGTTCTACTGTTGATATTTGATATTTCCTTATAAAACGTTACATAGACGTTACATAGACGTTACATAGAGTCGGACAACACACAGTCTAAACCGTTGATTATTGAAAACATCACCGACAAAACTATCCTTTATTTTTCACTTCTATTACCATAGAATTCGGTTAGTCGCTACAGGTGAAAAAATAAATAATGTATTACAATATATTTAACGGCCTCCTAGCCTAGTCGGTAGTGAGCCTGCCTATGAAGCAGGAGGTCCCGGGTTCGAATCCTGGTCAGGGCATTTATTTGTGTGTTCATCACGGATATTTGTTCCTGAGTTATGGATGTTTTCTATGTATTTAAGTATTTATCTATGTCTATCTATTATATATATATTGTCGCCTAGTACCCACAACACAAGCCTTATTGAGCTTACTGTGGGACTAGGTTGATTTGTGTAAGATTGTCCCATAATATATATTTATTTATTTATTATATGACATAGGTAGGAATATCTTTATTTACATCAAAGTAAATAAAAAGGACAAACAACTGAATAGAAAATTATGCTAATCCTACGGTTCTTGACATGGGTAAGAGAACCCCGCCATAAGTCGAATGCAAGGACAGACGGACGGACAGACAGACAGACATCAAGAGCTTAAAAATATTGTAAATTGAAGTGACTTTTCATTTATTGCTCTTTGATTGAAGGAACAAACATTATTTATTTATATTCTGTTTACATGAAACGGTCATCATTTTCCGGAGAGTTCGGTTGACATCACGGATTGCATTTCCTACGATGCAGAGTAGCATAAACTAAAATGCACTAGACGTTTTGATTGCTCGCATGATGTGTATAGTAATTTTTAAGAGAATTTTAAATTAGTTAGGTCTGCATTTCACTATTTACTACCAGGGGCCCGTTTCTCAAAAGCTTGTAACTTTTAATATAAGCGGATATCACTTTTTGACATATTTTGCTAGAAAGGGACTTCCGCTTGTATTACAAGTTACAAGCTTTCGAGAAACGGGCCCCAGCTTGCTTACCAGCAAAGTACCTAATCGTATAACTAATGTGGGTGCGCCCTTAATAGTCTTAAAACTCACTTTAATAAACATATTGCTTACTTTTCCTTTTTTTACGACACTTTAGTTGCATTCTAGTAGCCATAGCTTGAAGAAGTTCATAGTTTTTCGTGCGATAGTCTGAAAATGAAAAGAAGTTGATGATGAGAGAAAAAAATATCAAGTATCGGTATCAAGCAAAACCGTAATAAGAAAGATACTTAACCAAAAAACTAATATAAAAAACGCATAAGAAGTAGGTATATATGAATATATATACCTACTTCTTATGCGTTTTTTGGTTGATGGCTGTCGATATCAGAGAGCTCAGAGAGGTGCTTTCTATGGGAAAAACACATTGCTCTAGGAACCGATGACTTTGGAGGCGTCTTCTTATAATGCTTAACTACATTTATTTACCCTCATATTCGGATTGTTTTATTTTATTTCTTGCTATTTTACTTATTTTGGGTACAAGTATTATTGATATTTTGCTTGGTGCCGAATTATAAATATAAATCTCTAAAGAATAAAAAGCACTTCAGATAAAAATATAACATTAATTATTATCTTTTTACTTTTGTCATTTTTGACAAGTACGAAAGCAATCGCGCTAAACCTTAGAGAATTCAACCCGGATGGAGTAGTCATGTCTGTCATGTCAAGTCTGCCGATTTTTGCGGGGTAGGGGAATGTCAAATGTATGGCTATTCGTACGTAACCTACAAATAGCTACGTCAGATAAACGTCAGTGCATACATGTGTATGACCACTGAACATATGTTTTCGGCAGAGGGGAACGCCTGTCAATGGCGACTCCGGTTGCTGAACCCTAAACGTGCTAAACCCACGGACCAATAGAAAAACCGGACATTACTATATTTCCCTAACCACAGTTGAACCTTATTACCGAGCACAACAGTCGTTCATAGGTGACTACTGTGACTAGTAATAAGTAATAAAAACGGTATTATAGAGAGCATAATGTAGGGGGCGGTGTCTCACTCACACTTGTTACAAAATTGTCACATTTGACACATATTGACATTTTGATTGTCTAATGACGTCATTACCTCCTTAGCCAAAACGAGATACAGTCCCCATGATAACCCTCTCTTTCGGCCTCGCTTTGTGACCGAAGGATAATACTCCAGTTTGAAATGATAACTTCATGGCTAAACCGTGCATTGATCGTATTTATCTCGGCCGCACGTTTTTCTCGGATTTGGCATACACACCAGTTTATACGAAAGATACAGACCTTTCAACATTGACGGGACACTAGGGTTTATTGGGATTAGGTTCGGTATTCCTACAATATATTTCTTATGAACTTATTTAGACGTCATATACAAAGGAAATATATTTCTTTACTAGCTTGAAAATATCAAATGATTTGTGGTCACAACATATTATTTTGAACATTATCGATATAGGTAGCCATTTTTGAGTTATCTTCAAAAAACTTCTTCCCCTCCATTATGCGTGGCCCGACACGCACTTGGCCGGTTTTTTTATATACAGGATGATTCATGAGACGTGAGCAGGAATAACCCTACACACTTAGTTAACGATAATGAATCGACCGCCATCATGTTTAAATGAAACAATAACGCCTTTCAATTTTTTTTAACCTTTATGTTTCGTAGAAATTTTATTCTCTGTAATCATGGTCACCCCACATAAACAAATCAATAAAGATAAAACCTCTTTGACAATCATGACAGCCATTTGATTATGAAAAATTAAAAAAAAAATTAAGTGAAATACGATGTTTCAAAAGTAACCAGACATCAATTTGACACATATCACAGAAAAACAAGAGAATATCAGTACTCGACGGAGTATTCTAATTGTAGAGTGACCATGCGTGTCGTAAATAATTTCAAACGTTTTATTTTTATTTAAAAAAAATTTTTTGCGCTTATCACACTAATACTGATATCAAACAATAGCTTATTTTTAACTGAATCCGTAGCGTTAAGCCTGCTCACGTCTCATGAATCACCCTGTATATTAAAGATTACTTAATTACATTAGACTATCTAAAAGAAGTTAGTACTCCTTAAAGTCTTAACCTATTTTATGGGTTTTAAAAGCTAGTCGTAGACAATCGTATACACTGTGGTACACACACACTAGCCGACACCTTGACATATTGTCATGTTATCTGGCTGTCCGCTGATAACTTGATAACCTGTCAGTTTATCATTTTATCACGTTATCCGCCGACAGTGTCCATCATAAGCCTTCGAACAGATTTTCATTCAACATTGGTCACACATTGGTCTCACATTGGTCCAATGTGAGACCAATGTTGAATGAAAATCTGTTCGAATAGCAAATCGTCGGGGATAGTACAATACCGCGTAACTAGCACTAGTACATACTGCGTAACTACTCAACCCTCATAGGGCAAATCCGCGTAACTGGCATTGGTAAATACCGCGTATCTATAAAGTGTAGCCAAATTGAGATTTCCCGGCAACGAAAGTAAAATCCTGATTAGAATATACTAGTTCAAACACCCGTTGCATTTGAGCAAAAGCAAGCTGATAAATAAAAAATATCTTCCAAAATAATAAAGATAAAACGTTTTAAGCTCTTCCTGTAAAGTTGGGTGATGTGTAGATACCAGTATTTACCAAAGCTAGTTACGCGGTTTTGCAATATGGGTGTAGAGTAGATACGCACTATTTACCAGTGCTGCGTACAGTATTGCACTATCCCCGACGAAATGTCAATGTCGTTATAGCGTTGAGTTGAGTTGGGTTGAGTTGGGTTGGAGCTGTGTGTGTCCAGTGTGTGTGTTGTTTTTCGAATCGCGGCCCATGATACGCGTTCTGGTTAGCGTTATTAGGTTAGCGGCCAATATTTATTACAAGACATAAACATAATAAGCATTTTATTGAAACATTTACGACATGACAATTTCCGATGAGGTAATAATGAACTAATTCGAAAAATAAAACGTGCCTAAGATAAAAATGTCGTGCAGTGGCGAAGTGTGGTTAAAATTCCATCCACACCGGCTTGCCTACTCTGAAACAATTATACTTTTTTGCATTACATCAAATCAGGAATAGCATTATTTAAAATATTAATATTAATGAAATACTTATTGTAGACAAAATGTTTGCAACGGCTTAATTCACCCTATTCATTTTAAAATTCTCGAAAAACACGAAGTTACGGCAAAAGTCCGTAAAGACACTTTAAAGTACACTAAATTTGCAATATAATTAACGATCCTTATTAAGTTTACACAGATTCCATGGTTCTCGAGATCTGGGGGCACGGTAGTGCCCCCGCCAAGTCGAGCAAAACAAAGGCACGGCCGTACCATCCTTTTCCCGAAGCAATTCAGGCCACTTTCGATTCCCCTCTAATTCTGTTGCAGATAAAGCTAGAAGGCTGACATTTGGCCAAGCTGAAGGCCATAACACGTTACAAGGAAGATATATTCCCAATATCATCGAATTTCAACATATACTTTAAGAATTATTGCAAGTGAAAACTCCTTAATTTTGTCACTGACTCACTGATCACGATCATCATATATCTGAGGTCCTTCTAGAAGTCCCAAAAGCTCCAAATTTTGAACACTTCTAGTGTAGGCTATAAAGCCACTGAAAATTTAAACATACCGCAATATCAGTCGGGTTGTCTAGTTTTACAAACCACACAGTGAACATTGTAAGCCCATATAAATATATGTGATAAAAAGTTTTTTTTTCTGTTGCTAAAATTTTGGATTTTTTACACAAAAGTATTGAGATCTAATGTAAAACCAAGCCGGTGTGCCGAAGTTTACTAACAACATATGTCATTGTGATCCATATAGAAGAGTTGAATAAACATTGCTAACTAATAAATTAAGTTGATGATTTTGATGAACCGTCACTAATGCTTTATACGACCATGTAGATAATAACATCTAATGTTGTTATCGGTTATGTGGTTCCAATCCGCCATGCGGTTTTATTGATGACGAGTAATATCAACTGCATTTGGTTAATTAGAGTTCAGATGATAGGTTATGCGTGGTATTGCTGCCTGTGACATCTATCCACTCAATCGTACTAATGCCAATTTCGATAATTCGTGGAAATTGGCATACCTACAAATCAATGTCAACGCCAATGAAATTAACCAAATTAACAAAAGACAGAGAGTAGGCCATTGGTATGGGCAACTCTACCTCATCGAATAAGCCACGTGCCCACTTGGTAGTTGATGAAGTAGTTTTTGTCAAAAAGTAGGGTAATTTTTTGATGACTGTACAAAATGCTTCAAGTTTTGCTCAGGCTACCAGGTACTAATACATAATGTTTCATGGTGCATTGCCCTAGATAGGCCGAATCCGGCTACTTGATAAGATAGGGTTGCCTACGGCCTACTCTTAGGCTACAATATTTGATAGCTGGATTCGATTGCCGTGATTACCACGATTAGAATTTGTGCGGAAAGAAAAGTTTCAGGGACTCGTAGATGTATGATTTTTTTAGGAATCCTACATATACCGAGTTGTTTATTTATTTATATGAAGGAGATTACACAGAAACATACAAAATATAAAGATACAATTAATTAGCGTAACATTTTAGAGTACAGATGCTTCCTTAAACGAATCTCACTGAGAACACAATACACAAATTGAAGTTATAATGTGACAACAGCAACTTAGGTAAATAACTACAGTGCTTACTATTATGTTTTTACAATCAATTAAAAAAAAATCTAGACCAAGTATCTTAAACTAACAAGTGCATGCTTATTACTAATGTGAATCTAAGTATTAGATTATTTAGATTTAAATAATTTACTATTAAGTTCAGTAACTGATGCTTAGGTAATTTGTGCCAACATTAAAAAAGTTGATTAACAAAAAATCAAAAATAGCTATAACAGTGTCTCAAAGAAATTAGGAAAATCAGTAAAAAAAATATGTAGGATTATTTTTTTATATGTCAAAAATTGTTAACAAAATCTTTACAGAGAGCTTTTATTTCTTACTTAAGTAATTAACGTCGCAATATAACATTAAATAAGATTAGGCTTCTTTTGAAGAAGCCTGACATAGGCAAGTAGACTAAGACTTGACGAAAACTGTATAATATTGGGTACGTAAATATATATTCTTTTAACAAACAGGAGGGAAAAACTTACCGTTGATCATTGGTTCGGCTTTGCGAGCCACATTAGGTCAGATCTGATTTCGCCTGACGACGCAGGCTATATCGCCATGAATCGCGCTATTTATTATACAAAAGCACTCAAACCCCCCGAGTTAAATCAACTCTAGACCATTTGTGCCGCATCATTACAATTCATAAAGTTCTCGAATAGTGAAACCAGTGTTAGAGAACCCGTCCTACATCAAAGGTAAATTAGGACAGATTTAAATGTCCCTCATGTTGCGTTAGGAAGTCACATCCTCTGACTAAAAGGTCGACGGTTCGGCCCTTTTCCTTAATTTATTCTACTCACCTTTTGGAGCATCCCTCTTAATAATATTTTCATTACGAAGAGGAAATTATTAATAAAAAGAAGAAATGTTTTCTTCCTGGTAAGTTAAAACTGACTTACCGTGAAAACGGAAAGGGAGATTGTATTCATAAGCTAATTTTCACTTCTCATGCTCGTAAAGTTCGACTTTAAGTCGTGCGTGGACGACATAAAATCGCTCTTTAAAATTCGCTCTTCTAGTGCATAAAGTAAAATTTTCTTCTAAGACTAAGAATGAGGGTCAACAGCCAAACAGAGTCAAAATATATTGCACAATTTAATTGAGCAGTAAAATTTCGTAAAATACTGAAACTTGTTCTTTTATTATATTCTTGCCACAGAGAACCTCCTATAGAGTAATAATGTTGCTCATTTTGTTCGTGCCGCGAGTCACCAAGTCTTGCGGAAGACGTGAGGGGCGGGTGGGTGATAGCGGCGCTGCGATTGGTCGTTTCAAGGACCGCGCGCTATCACGTAGTTGCGTAGTGACCGTACTGTACCGTACCGTACCGTAATTTGTTGAAATTGAAATTGAAAGCGCCTTATAGAAGAAACGCTCGTGTGACACCCATTAAAAGCGTCTTATAGAAGCAACGCTAATGTGACACCCATGGAAAGCGTCTTATAGAAGCAACGCTCATGTGACACTCATTAAAAGCGTTTTATAGAAGAAACGCCCATGGGACTCCCATTGTGTTTTAGTTAGCGTCTTATAGAAGCAACACTCATGTGACACCCTTTGAAATCGTCTTATAGAAGCAACGCTCATGTGACACCAAATGAAAATGTCTCATAGAAGCAACGCGCATGTGACACCAATTAAAAGCTACAATTAATTTTGTATTAAGCAGAACGTCTGCTAACGATACCACAATGCTTAGAAAAAATGGAAAAGTAGAAAAATCCAGTGCCTCAGGCGAGACTCGAACTCGCGACTCAGGGATACATGCCCATCGCTCTGACCAACTGAGCTACTGAGACACACCTGATGGCTGCGAATTTCTCCACTATATCCCATATATATTGTAGTATGGGGTAGCGCATTGTTATCGGTGAATTCTCAATACAACTTGGGACTCCGATGGCCGGTTGAGAAGTGTAAGACTTCTTCGGCAGATGTCGCTAGGCGTCCCCCTAAGACGCATATGGGATATAGTGGAGAGGCATTGCAATTAAAAGCTATTTAAAACAACTCTCATGTGACACCCATTTAAAGTATCTTATAGAAGCAACGCTCATGTGGCACCCTTAATACCCATATTTATTATTACTATATGAAAAGAAAAATTACCGACAGAATAAATCTTTAAATTATAGCAACTATTCAAACTAAAAGAAAAAAAGAAAATAAAACAAAAATCTCCTGTTTTCCATTATACTTCGTATATTTGTTAAGTCGAAAATACGTGGTGCCGGTATATAAGTCCGGTACACATCATCAGCCAGATAGTTCTAAACCAGGAGAGGCCTTAGGTATCATTTCCCCTCTGTCAAATGTATTGGCAGCAAAATCTAGTACATCTATAAAAACTATTTCAATAATCGATGTCACCCACTTTCGTCATCGCTGTCAATGGATAACAAGCTCCGTGAAAATGCCCATATGCGCTGTTTGTGGATGTACAAAATGTTATATTTCATCTAGTTTACAAAAAGATGAAATACCATTTCAGGTGTAAGTAAAGTTTTACTTTATTTATCATTACTTTCGTAATAAAAGATTTAACCTAAATCGAAAATCAAGCTTCGTTTACAGAATCAATTCAAAGACAATCGTTTTCTTTCTGACGGGCAGTAACTATTTGACGTTTGACACTTCTCCATATTTAACGCGCTTAAGAATTGCTGTCTTCTATATGTTGTTTGAAAATACAATCAAAAATGATCCTTGGCTTTTTTGTTTGACATTTGCAAAGACTGAATCCAATAATGAACCATATGTTACCATTTGTCAGTCGACTATATACTGCTCCATTTAGTGTTATGAAGTATAAAAAGAATATGTCAAATATGTTTGGTGTTTTCAATTCAAAGGTTCATTTTTGTCGGTTGTCAATAAAGCGTTGCTGTCATAAAAATTCATTTAGAAATAAACTGTATTAACAACCGACAATGATGTACCTTTGACTTGAAAACATCACATGCGTGCTACCTCGCCCCCCTCAGATTTTGGCAGATTTTTTTGTTCGGAATGATGAGGCGAAGCGTACTCCATTTATAGAGCTTTATGTCATCAGCACATCACTATCGTACACGTGCTTCCGTAAGAAAGGAATAGCACATTGCATTCTTAACATGATAAAAAGAGACGGGCATACTAACTACTTCTCAATTGACTAATTCAAAATGAACTCCGCTGGCTAGAAACATATTAAAGTAAAAAAAAATATTTTGAAGTAAAAGTGGAAAGTAATTCCAACTCTTTTGATTCATAACGTTTAAAAACATTTGCCACGCCACCTTACACTACAATATGCCTGGATTTTGGAGAGTTTTCATACGTATTCAATTTTTGTTCTTGCATACACGCACACTACGTGCAGGTCTAAAACATGGTCTCAACTGAACTAGACGCCCGCGCAAAATTTTAAGTCGTTTTACTCCAACGAGTGGTGACCCCAAGTCGCCTTGTAAGGCTTATCTAGTGGTTACCTTATCTGTGATTCTTGCTATAATTATTTTAATTCGTTGTTTTCTATAATTGAATTAATGAAATCAGATAAAACAGGAGTTGATAATAGTTAAAAGCCCCGAAATGTTTTTATGACTTGGCAAAAGCAAGCATCTATGTCTAAATTCACATGTTAAAAATTAAAAAAAAATTAAAAATATAATTGGCGTGAACCATATTTATTTTCATTGTAATATTTTTGTTACAACTTGAAATAGTTCCATGATTAACGATAAATAATTTCCTCGCAATTGAAGTGAAAATTAGAGTGTAACCCTCGTCCATAAAACCCATTTTACACTCGACTTTATATCAATCCTCGCTCGCAAGCTCGCTCGGATGGATAAACGCCTCGCGTAAAATCGTGCGTTTTATGTACTTGTTGTACAATCTACTATTGTTTATTTGTTTTATGCCCCCTGTTTGCACCGCATATTTATAACATTTATTTATGTTCATTGTGGACCTTATAAATTGAACCATTTATTTTTTTAATAAACATAACCTGAAATATAATATTTTTTTTAGAATAATAATTATAAAAAATAAATTTGTAGGTGGGTATATTATGAAGACACAACACACATAACACACATACAAATTTATTTTTTATCTTATTCTAACACAGAATAAATCATAATTTTCACCATTTATTAACCTGCTGCTCACTTCTTATTAGGTCCTTTGATGAACCCTGGTATCATAACTTATGCATAGATCAAGAGTAGGCAGTAGGCAACCCTACCCCATCGAGCATCGAGCATTCGGCTTATGCAGGGCAATGCACGATAAAATATTAGGAAGCCAAAGTTGGAACATTTTGAACAGGTAGCAAAATATCACCACATTTTTTAACGAAAACTACTTCATTGACTAGCAAGTAGGCACGTGACCCGTTTAATAGTGCTCATCGAGATGTATCGAGAAAATTGTGGTAGCAACACTCAAACCTGCCATATTACATATAGTCAATCCTTCTAAAACACAAGCTATAGTCTTAGGCAGTGCTCAACTAATTTCACGGATTGACTTTTCAAACATACCAGTCATAGTGTTTGATGGTGTTCCGGTTCCTTATTCGGAACAAGTAAAAAACCTAGGTATTTTAATAGATCGCACACTTTCATGGGTACCGCAGGTTAGTGAAATAAGTAGGAAAATATTTGCTTCTCTAGGATCACTTCGCAGGCTTCGTAACTTCTTACCACTCGCTACCAAAATTGCGCTTGCTCAATCTCTTCTTCTTCCTATATTGGACTATGCTGATATTTGCTACCTTTATCTTACAGAGGACCAGCTAAATAAACTAGAGCGCCTCCAAAATGCTTGCATAAGGTTCATATTTGGCTTACGCAAATTTGACCACGTCTCTGAATTTCGTGCCCAGCTCAATTGGCTTCCCATTCGTCATCGCCGTAAGTCACACATTCTCGCGCTCCTTTATAACATTCTCTTCAATCCCACTACTCCTCTATATCTTAAAGAGCATTTCAAATATCTCTCTTCTATTCGGTGTTCAGAGAAGCATCTCCTTGCTACACCATCATCTTCATTAAAATTCTACAACAGCTCTTTTACTTTCCGGGCTGTTCGCTTGTGGAATGCTTTGCCGTTGGATATAAGACGTGCTAAATCCCTTCTTATTTTTAAAAATCTTTTGTAATCGCATTACCTGTCGCTTACTTAACATGCCTTTATTTATTTATAATATATATTTATATCATTTATGGTATATATTTATGTACTTATGTATTTTTTGTATCTATTTATTATATTAGTGTGTATATGTGTTTATTTATTTTTAATATAACTGATGTGATCCTAATTTTTTAATGAATTATCTATAGGCATTACTCGTTCATTGTTTTATGTACTTAGTCTCCAGCTACCCAAAGGTTGTCTGGTAAAGATCGCTTTTAAGCGATAAGACCGCCTGTTGTTACCTAGTTTTAATTTTGATTTTCTGTTTATTTATTTCTACTTTATGGTGCACAATAAAGAATATATTATTATTATTTGTATGTCTTTCCTGACCACGGAACAATTGTGGTCGGTAAAACGGTATCCAATTTTATTTCCGGCAGACGGTGACTCGCCCGCCGCAAGATGGGCCCCCGTAAAAAGCGACATCAAAGATGGCTCAAGGGCAACACCGGTGCGTGGGCTGTGAGGTTTCGAGAGGTGAGTCTGCGGTAGCCAGATCCCGGTAATCCGTTCAGCAGGCCGCCGGCGTTATGACATTTTACACTTCCAACCTGGAGCATAGGTCCCGCTCTTGCGACTCCACTCTGGCCGGCCAGTTAAGGCAAGCACAGAGGCGAGGGCCAGATGGAAAGAGCCCTCTGGAATAGGGGTCTGCGGTGTCGCCACTCACCGTCAGCTCGCCACAAGCTGCCCCCGCGGGCTTACTATTATTATTATTCTGTCTTTCCCGACCACGGAACAATTGTGTTCCGGACCTTTGGGAGGCATATGCGGAGCCGAAGCCAACGCGCAGAGGCCCTTTCGACAATTTAATGAAAAGTGAGGGGTACACTAAGCGGATGCTGCCCCTACCCGTGTCATGGGACGCACGCAGAGACAGCACCCGCCATGGTGTAAAGACTATTGAGAGTTAATGGACTCTAAAATGTACTAGGCTATTGGGTGAAAAGTATGGACTAACTACTGGGCTATTGGATGAAGAACCGGACGCCTGCCTAATAAAACGGTATCCAATTTTATTTCCGGCAGACGGTGACTCGCCCGCCGCAAGGTGGGCCCCCGTAAAACGCGACATCATTATTATTATTATTACGATTTTATTTTATTTTGGCGAGTTTTTTCTTAATATAGGTTTTTTACTTCATATCATGAAGAAAATCCAGTGAGTGCTACGAGGTCCAGATGGGACAGTGCATTGCCCTACATAAGCCGAATTCTGCTACTCGATGAGGTAGGGTTGCCTCCGGCCTAACTGTTGATCTGTTACGTTGTTGCCAGCGCAAGCTTCAAGCGCTACTCGAAGTGTGCAGTGTGCATCTATAATTATTTTCGTCTGGAAGATATTCCAAAACTACATGTAGTACCTACCCTACTACCATTTTCATATTTTTTTTAACCCTATTTTGTTTCTTTACTTCTGGGACAGCCCATTATTTATCACTAGTAGCCTTTGTGCATATCTTTTATATATATATTACTGTTGTTTTTATGTTATACCAACTTGTTTATGTGCAATAAAGTGATACGTGACAATACCCCCTTTCCAACAAGAAGGTTCACTGATATAAATCACCATATATTAGTGAACTTGCCTGTCCTCAGGCACGATAAATCTTATAACTAACGATAAGTTACCCTAATTCCTACTAATGTATACGCTGATGGCTAATTTGAAAAAAATCGAAACCTGCAACGACAAAATCAAGCAAAACCATCACCTAATATAGTCAACGACATTCAATTAAGAAAACCCGTCATAATAAAAATAATTTGCTGGGCAAACTCCATCATCGACGTACCAATTAAATAAACAACTTAATTAACAATACAACTTGACAGTAGTTAAAAATAAACAAAAACTAAATCTATCTATCAACTACCAAGCGGAATCTTATACAAACTTAGACCTAAGTGCAACCAAAGGTTGACGACAACCAAATCTCTGTATCGCTTTACTTAAAAGTAAGACAAACTATTTACCCATAAGTAATTTATATTGTAAAACTTGGAAGTTTTAACTATTCTTTAATGAGAACAAAATATCTAACCAACAACCTAAATTTAAAAAAAATTGGTTAGATTAATCCCAGGTCAAACTGTTTCAACACAACTTATTTATAAATTCTGCCAATATATACATCCTTGTATACTACATTTATTACATACAATCATCTTTCTTACTTACAGTAATATTTCCTTTTAAATATTACTGTGACAACTTTCACTTTTGTGGTTACATATTTATACTATGCAAACGCAAGGAGAGAATACAATAGTTTGTTGACAGTTCAAGCCTTAAAATCTTTGACATGCCATGAGCCAAGCGGATGACCATCTAATGCCTCCAGCTCGTAAACCAAAGGTGATAAAACTTTGGTGATTCTACACTGTACATAATTTGGAGCTAACTTCGCCATTTTAAACTTTTGTGCGTTACTCTGTGTATAATTCGGTTTCCAGACGATATCACCCACCTTAAAACTAGCATGTCTACGCCTCAAGTTGTAATGTGAAGCATTTTTACTTACTTCAATAAAACCGTAAGCATATCCTTCTATGGGTTTTAAATACACCTAGGTGTCCTGCGGTTGGCATAGAATGAAATTCTTCGATTATTTTCCGTCTGTGTTCTTTTCTTACCACCTCTTTTCAATCGAACTCTGATGTTAAGCTATATTTACTTTTGCTGTATCGGTACAATTTTTGCTGTCTAATTTGATAATATGGTACATTCGCCGGATGTTCTTGACCTGTTTTAAATATTTTGTCATACCACTCATCCTCCACTGTCTCCTGTGGAATCGTGTTAATAACATCAACCGGCAAGAGTCTTGACAATGCATCGGGGACTACATTGTCAGTGCCCTTCCTATGTTCTATCTCAAAGTTAAATTGAGACAATCTACATCCCCACCGTGCTAATCTTCCTGACGGATTTTCTAATTTCAGAAACCACTTTAAAGATGCATGATCCGTGATCACCTTAAATATTCTTGTACCTAAATATGCCTGAAATTTCTCTACTGCAAAAATCACCGCTAACGCTTCTCTTTCTGTCGCGCTATAGTTTCTCTCAGCTTTATTTAATGACCTGCTGACATAAGCTATAGGGTGATCTTTACCCTCGATTTCTTGCGACAACATTCCACCAAGGCCATAAGCTGATGCATCACAATGCACTGCAAATTGTTTTTCAAAGTCCGGCACGGCTAATATTGGAGCATAAGTGCATCCTTCAACAAATTGAACGATTGCTCCGCTTCTTCCGACCAACTAAATTTAGGCTCATGTTTTTCCTTTTTAACCGTTAATCTGTTCAATGGGGCAGCAATTGTCGAAAATTTTCGGATAAACCGTCTGTACCACGAGCAAGTACTGAGAAAGACTTTAACATCATGAGCTGAAGTCGGAGTACGAAAGTTCAAGATAGATGCCACCTTATCAGGATCGGTCCGCAACCCATGTTCGTCGATCACGTAACCTAAATATCTCAATGAACTTCGGAAAAAATTACATTTCTTGCTATTTATAGTTAAATTAGCTGACTTTAATTTTTCAAGGACTCTATTTAAAAGTAAAAAATGAGTGTTAAAATCTGATGAACAAATTGAGATATCATCAATGTAACAAAATACCATGCCATTTCCTACGTCTGAACAGAAATTTTGATGAAACAGCATATCCATTAATCGTTGCTGCCTAGAAGTCGCTCCGCAATTTCCAAAAGGCATGACCTTAAATTTGAAGGCTCCCCTCCCAATAACATTAAAAGTAGTTTTGTCTTGCGAATCCTTATTCAACGGTATCTGCCAAAAACTTGCTGATAAATCTAAAGATGTCAAGAATCTTGCTTCCTTAAGGCTATCTAAAATTTGTGGTATATACGGAATAGCATATGAACCAGTCTTAGTAACCGAGTTTAATTTCCGAGAATCCAAACAAAATCTCCAATCACCGTTTGATTTCTTAACTAAAATGACCGGATTATTCCAAGGACTTTCACTAGGAGTTACAACATCAAGCTCAAGCATACGATCCAATTCCTTATTTAATGCTACTTCCTTTTCCGGTGAAAGAGGATACTGCTTGACCTTAATTGGTAACGCATCGCCTGTGTCTATCACGTGTTCAATTAAAGTTGTCCTACCTAAACCCTTTCGATCTGTGGAGATGTCCTCAAACCTGTCAATTACTGACAATGCTAATTCCCTTTCAAATAGCATTAAATTATCAAATGATGTTAATGTATGAATTTGTTATTCATTAATTTGAGAACTGTAAAATGTGTCAGGGGCATTCCTGTAATCAATGTTATTAAAAATTTCAGGCGCTAGCCTAAACGCTTTCCAAAAGTCACAACCTAAAATTACATCCGACACTATTGATGGAACAACATGACACTTAATTATGTGAGTTATATTATTAAAGGTGACCGGTAAATACATCACTCCTAATAAATCTAGCTTAAATCCATCTGCAACTGTGCAAGAAACTTGATTTTCTGTAACCGAGGTAAATCCGAGTTTTTCAAAGTAAGTGTGAGAAGAATTTCCAAGCAGAGAAATGGAAGCTCCGGAATCTAATAATCCTATTATTTTATGTTTCCCCACACCAACTTGAAGATAAGGCCTAATATCTTCCCCATTTGTAGCAAATAAGACTGGCAATTGATCCACTGCTATGATATTTTTTAATCGCGTCCAAAACTGCTTGTTTTGGGTACTTTTGTCACAGTCGTTCACTGGTTTTTTTGGTCCAATTGATCTTTATTTCAGGACAATCCGCTTCCGCACTTGAAACAACCACTTTGAATACATTTCTTAAAATTATGATTGGATTGTCCACACTTATACTTATAACAAACTTTCTTTGTTTTGGAACGTACCTCACCTCCGCTAGACGTCATTGTTTGTGGTTCATTAAATGTCTTATTTGACGTTTGTTTTGTACAAATTCCTTTTTATTAGATTCATTATTACTATTTGATGAACCTGGATGATTAAAAGAAGTAACTACCGAAGCTACAGGCTGAGATTTCTTTTGTGGCTTATACAAGAATTCAGGTGTGATTACCGAATAATTATTCTTGTTGGGCTCCTTAAAATTTAAGCAGCGTTGTCGAGAGACTTCAACAACTCTGCACTTCTCTTGCAATTCCTCTATAGATTATCAAATCTATATCATATCCACCATGTGGATATCATATCCACCATAGCCAATTGTTGTGTATAAAACGGACGTATATTTCTTTGTAATATATCTAATTTTTCTTTTTCAGATAAAGGACTACTTAACCTATTAAACATTGCCGCCATTATAGCAAAATAAAGATGAATAGGCTCATCTTCTTCTTGGGTACGGACACGAATCTCATTTGACAACTTATAATCATACTCTGGATCCTGAAAATCACTCAACAATAAAGCCGCAAGCTCCTGCCAAGATGACACCTTGTTCCTATTTGCACGGAACCATATTAAAGCCTGATCCGAGAACAACCTGGCTGCAGAGTTTAAAAGCTTGGAATCTAAAACTCCGTCAGCCCGCTGAAAATCATCGACTTGTTCCAAAAAAGTCTTTGGGTCTGTGTGTCCATTAAAGTTGAGATTCCATTTCAAAATACTTTTGTGACCGCGATCCGACTCTGACACAACCAGCCCCTCCACAAAATTACCAGAAGATCCTTCACCTGTTTTTAACAAAGAAGACGCCTTGCCTATATTATCAAGCTTTGTCAAGAAACCGTCGAGTGTTTGTTTACTTGCCGTTATTTGTGTTTGTGTACCAGTATCCTCTGGCCGAACCCTAGAAATTCTGCATAGCATATACCTACCAAGAAATTTTATCTCACCAAAATACCTTAACAAAAAAAAATACTTTATCCTGTACATAGAATCATAAAGACATTCATTGACAACAATTGGTTTCTATATACACAAGTTTCGTTTTCTACGGTGTTGGCCCTGTCTACAAATCTACAATATAGTAAGTCACCTAGAAAAAGAGTCTTGTTTGCCAGTTTGATGCACAAAATTGATAGTTTATCCAATAAATGCACTTGTAAAACTAAGATTCCATTTGGGCACCAATTATGTAACCTATATTTCAAAATACCTATATAAATTATCCCGTCTGGTTACATAATACTAAGGGGTATAAATAAATGAAAGAAAACACAGTCTCCACTTGGTAATTATTTATTACTTCTCTCGGTCTGCTAATACACCCTAAAATATACTAACAACTAGCTCAGCTGTTATCCGGAGAGCTATTGGTTCGTTAATGTCTAGTTTTACATTATAGGATAAACCACCATCATTGTTAAATTAAATTAAGTTTATTTGAAGATATTAAATAATATGTATTAGAACCTGTGCATTAAATATGTCAAACAAAACTGTCCATCAGACCTCATCCTTTGTTATGATATTCAAATAATTTTAAAAAGCAACAGTAACGTTAAAAGGATACCGACAGGTCCAAGACTACTGCAAACTTAAGGGCCAACACGTACCTGTCACTGAAGACAAAACATAAATTTCAACTGCATTTCCCCCAGTCTTTTGAGGCGAATGACCTGAAAACAATAGAATATAATGATCATCTAGCTTTTGCACAACAGCTTATGATAATCTTAAACACCGTAAGCTGATCGGCAGTAATACTTACAGGAAAATCAGTAGCAACATACACTAAGCATTTGGAACTCGTAGCGAAGACCTTGCAGGCCTCGAATCTCCATTAGAGAAGTCATCCAAAAAAACCTTGCCCCGCTCGGGGACCGATTCTTCCTTTTACAAAGACTTCCCGCAAAGGAAAAACATTTTCTTAACTGGCTTGGCAAATCAGCCGAAACAAACAGCAGCGATGTGCAGCACAAGCTTAATAGCTTAAGTAAATCATTAAAGATCCAAAATGTATTTATTTTCTAATATATTTGATAGAATCCAGTTTACGTTTTTTCTCTTGTATCCATCTTCTTTTCTTTTTCCCATTTTCCTTTTTTTAGTCATTTTAATTTCGAATATTTTCGCTCCAATCCATTTTTGCCAGTTAGCTTTAAACTAAACATGTAGGTTTTATTACACTGTAGAACGGAACGAGATTTTGTATTATATGATCTAAATATAAAAAGAAGAAACTGACTGACTGACTGACTGACTGACTGACATATCAACGCACAGCCCAAACCGCTGGTTCTAGAGATTCCAAATTTGGCACGTAGGTTCCTTATAAGTTCTAGGGGTGCACTAAGAAAGGATTTTTCAAAATTCACCCCCTAAGGGGGTAAAATGGGGGTCCAAAGTTTGTATGGCGCATCAAGATTTGTTAGATTATTTTATTCGAAACTTCACAGGAGTATTCCTAACGATAAATGAGTAAACACGTGTTTCAGGTTTTTTGAAAATTCAACCCCTAAAAGGGGCAAATGTGGTCACAAAGTCTGAAAATCAACATGGGTATCGTATCCTTTTTGAGTACTTATAGTACGCGGGCGAAGCCGCGGGAAAAGGCTAGTAATAATATAATTATTTTATTTTACATACTATCGAAACAAAATGTTCTTTAATAATTACAAATTAATACTATCATAAAATAAAATAACTAATCACTAATCACATAGTTCCACCGACTCTTACTAGACGGCGCTACGTGACAATACATATATACATACTAGTTGTTTGAAAATTAAACCGGACTCAACCCAACAATACCAACTAATAACTCCTTTGAGTTGGTAAGATCTAGACACGCGGCAGCGTGTCAAGCCAAGTTCAAACAAAGGAACTAGCCAGCGCCGAGTGTATATTTCACGAACCACTTGGTGCCTTCTATAACTCAAAACCTCTTTAACGTAAACACATAAAACTACGTGTGTTTAATTACATCCATAAGGACATCTAGAAGCCAAAATTTCATGAAGCTAGCTCAAACGGTTATAAAGATATAAAGGTCAAAAAGTCGTAAATTTTAGCACTGACTGACTGACTGACATATAGTACCTAAATCTAACCTACTTCCAGATGACCTAGAAGGATGAAAATTGGAATCCAGCTCGGTAATTGTGTGTAAGCGTAGGAAAAAATCTAAAAATAAAAAAAGTTAAGAACTAGAGGTGGTCCCTAAACAATTTTTTTTTAATTGTATCGTTGAAACCGTTACAAGCAGATATTTGAAACTATCCCAATATATGTATTATTATTCTTGCTATATAACAGAAATATAAAAATAAAGTTAAGTCAAAAAATAAGTGGTGTCCCCATACAAAAAACTTGTAATACGCGCTAAACGACCGGCCTCTTGACAAACCTGTTATAAAATGTGAAGTTATGTTGCAATATTAAAAACCGATAGCCTGATGGAGAAAAATAAAACTTACATAATCTTTTCTATGTGTGGCAAACAAATACATATACCTAGCGCAATTGCTAACAAAATTGTTAGAAAATATTTTTTATTATTAGTACTTAAAGTATTCTAACAGGTCACAAAATAAAATCAGACTTGTGATTTATGTCATTTTTATAGGTTAAAAAGGCGTTCCCGTACTCCACTATTAGGTCCACTCCATTAAATTGGTGGTTTTTGAGAATGCCTGAGTTGCTTAAAAACTACCAAATCATCATACACATGTGCCTTTAAAAATTGAGCAGTTCCCTCAATTCCTCATGGATCCCATAATCAGAACAGCGCCAGATTAATGTGGGACCATCTTCGAAGTAGTTCCTTTCAACCAATAAAATAATTGCTCAAATCGGACAACGGTTCTCGGAGTAATCGCTGAACATCCTACATTAAAAAAAACATCATTATCATTAAAACAATCATAATCTTCATCATCAGGTCCACTCTATCAAATTGGTGGTTTTTCGAGAGGAAATGCTTGAGTTGCTTAAAATACAAAATCCAAATCACCATACATGTGCCTTTAAAAATTGAGGAGTTCCCTCAATTCCTCATAGATCCCATCATCAAAACACCACCAGATTAATGGGAAACCATCTTAGAGGTAGTTCCTTTCAAACAAAAAACGTATTCCTCAAATCGGACCACGGGTCTCGGTGCAATCGCTGAACATCCTACATTTAAAATAATCATCATCATTATCATCAAATCAACCATCATCGTCAGGTCCACTTCATCAAATTGGTGGTTTTCGAGAGAAAACTCTCGAGTTGCTTAAGAAAACACCCAAATCACCATAAATGTGCCTTTAAAGATTGAGGAGTTCCCTCAATTCCTCATGGATTCCATCATCAGAACACCACCAGATTAATTTGGGACCACCTTGGAAGTACATCCTTTCAAACATAAAAATAATTATTCAAATCGGACCACGGGTCTCGGAGTAATCGCTGAACATCCTACATTTAAAAAAATCATCGTCATTATCATCAAAACAATCATCATTATTAGGTCCACTTCATCAAATTGGTGGTTTTCGAGAGAGAACTCTCGAGTTGCTTAAGAAAACACCCAAATCACCATATATGTGCCTTTAAAAATTGAGGAGTTCCCTCAATTCCTCATAGATTCCATCATCAGAACAGCACCAGATTAATATGGGACCACCTTGGAAGTATATCCTTACAAACAAAAAAAGAATTATTCAAATCGGACCACGCATCTCGGAGTAATCGGTGAACATACATAAAAAAAAAAGCCCAAACCGAATACAGAACCTCCTTCTATGAAATTGAAGTCGGTTAAAAAAGGAGAGCCAAGTTCAATACAAAAATTATGCTTGGCTGTGGGCTTCGCCGCAAAAAGGTCAGCTGTCACGCGGCGTTGAGAGCGCACGTACTGAGTCATCATGACTTCGACGGTCGTTAAATGTAATAATTGTAATGTTGTTACCTGTGAGGTTTTAGCGTTTGTGCAAAATAAACTCGGAGTAATAGACGAAGATAGTGTCGCAAAAATTTGTTTATCAGGATTTTCGGAAAAGGATATCAGTGATGCAAAGAAGTTGCTATTCGACTCGATGGTGACAAAGAAGCGATATGTTTTAAGAAAAGGGGATGGAAAATCTGCAAGAGAGATCGAAGACATTATTCTGGCTTTCAAGGACGTGGAACCTGACCAATGTCCAATTTTTGTTGCTAGCGAGCTGCAGAAATTGCCCCCAGTCACTTTTGATAGCATAGATGTGACACGATTTTTAAAGGACATTGTTTTGCTGTAGAATGATGTGAAATTTATAAAAGAAAATTATGTACCTGTCAAACATATGAACGAAATAAAATGTCAGTTAGATAACTTGAAGTCTGCGTCATTTTAGTTAACAATTTTGAGTGCAACATAAACAGTAAAAGAGGTGCCTATATGCTCAGCAACAACCTCAGTGACGACAGTGGACCGTGCGGTATAATGCATGTGTCAGAAGATAATTCATCTCAAGTAGCAGCTGACCATGACTCATCATTACAACGGTCGTTTGCGCAGGGCAATGAACTTTACGAGAATAACATTGATACGGTGGGTATTCCTACAGTGGGTATGGATAATATACTGCTACCCGCAACTGAGGCAGACAAACAAGTTGTGCAGGCGCCGGCAGAGACCGTGATCGCGGCGGACGGCGGTGATAAAGGTGTGCGTGTGTGCGTAACTAAGACGACGCCACCCTGTACCACGAAACGCCCCTGCACTAAGTTACTAATCGAAAATAATGTAAACAATGGAACAAATAAGGATATTTCTGTTTCCGTGACGCCCAGTAATACCAAAAAGAAAACTATGTCCGAAGTTTTGCGAGAAGAGGGGGAGTGGAAATCTGAAAAACCTTCTGATGAGTGGATTGAAGTTCAGAAAAAGAGATTAAAAAACCGTTTTATACCAAAGATTGGAAGGGCGCAAATGCAAAAACAAACCAATTTTAAAGCGGCGAATAACAATGTACAGTTGTTTATCTCGTATGTTCATGAGGACAACACTGAAAAAGATATTGTGGAGTATATTTTCGAAAATACTCAAGTACTTGTCAAGCTCGAGAAAATTAAAATGTTTAAAAAAAAGAGGCAGCTATTGTAAATATTTTAAGATTCTGGTATAGTAACCAGATAAACCAGGTCAAGTGGGCTGGACAGCTGTCTGAACCATACGGATTGGAGTGTGGAGTTAGACAGGGAGGCTTAACGTCGCCCTGTCTCTTCAACCTGTATGTGAACGAGTTCATAGAGGAGCTCAGCAGCACGCTTGCAGGCTGCCATATTGGTGGCATTAATGTCAACAATACAAGTTACGCGGACGACATGGTGCTGCTGGTACCTCTGTGGGTGCGCTCAGAACACTGATAGGGATTTGTGAACGCTATGTGAAGGCACACGGCCTCTTGTATAATTGTAACAAGTCAGAACTCATGATCTTTAAGGCCGGTAACAAGTGCCCTAATCACACTCTACCTGTAACTCTTAACGCGACTGAACTTAAAAGGGTACAGCAGTTCAAGTACCTGGGGCATTATGTTACAGAGGATCTTAGGGATGATGCAGACATGAAGAGGGAACGCAGAGCATTGGCAGTTAGGGCTAATATGTTGGCTCGTAGGTTTGCCAAGTGTTCGGACGAAGTGAAAATAACCTTATTCAAAGCGTACTGTACGTCTATGTATGCGGGTAGCCTAAAGGCTTACAATGCTCTGCGGGTCCAATTTAATAAGTTGGGGCTGCCGCGCTTCTGCAGCGCTTCAAAAATGTTTGCTGAAGGCCGAGTAGATGGGTTTCACGCCATCCTACGCAAGAAAGCTGCATCCTTGTTGGGCAGACTGCGCGGCAGCAGCAACAACATTCTGAGGATGATTGCCGGTAGATTTGATTGCCCGATAGTCTACGGGTTGATCAAACTGGTAAAGTCCAATTTAGAATATAAGTTTTAGATGTTTTATGTTTTATTTTAAGTATGTTAATATGATTACTTACTAACAACTTAGAAAGTATACTAACAGAATGGACCATATTGTCTGAAATAAATATTTTTGAATTTGAATTAAAAAAAAAAAGAATTTATCAGAATTAAAAAACATAATATATATATATGTTGAATAACTTTATAAAATGACTGATGTAATGAAAACTAGCCAAGTCAAATCTAACCTACTTTAAGATCTCACATTTTTAAATAACAGCAATTGTTATAAGTATCCAATAAAGCAAATAAATCGAGTTTAATACTTGTTCATAATGTTATTTTGTTCCTATAAATACATATTTGGATTTTGCATAGAACTTGGCACTTATTTAGATCTCCATTCTTTTTGCGGCGAAGCCCACAGCCAAGTATAATTTTTGTATTGAACTTGGCTCTCCTTTTTTACATTTATGTTTTTGGTGTGATTGCTGAGACCAAATCACGCGACTTCATCGTGAAGTTTAAGGTTGCAAAACGCATTCTAGGTCTTTCCTTTAAATGTATCTATAAAAGTGGAATAGACGGAGAGCTGGCCACGTCAGATATGACACAATAATGAGAGCAACAAAACCCCTCTAGTTAGTTTGCTATACTATGCTTGTTTCTAGATCCGGACATCTGGCAGCTGTAAAGTGGTGGAGGTCAAATAATGCAAATAACTTGACGAAAAGCAATCTTAGAGTTCTGAAAGGGAAAGTAGTGCCAAATGACGTATAATGCAATTTATAGTTTGTCGCCTACTGTTTTTGTTTCCGCAATAATATGCAATGTTTTTTGTTCTCATGTTAAAATATAGACCCTGCCCTCTATAAATGAGACAACTTCGGCAGTTTTTACCTATTTTGATGTAACTTTTTTCCAACTAAAAAAATTAGTTAGTCTCTTACTCTGACCTCCACCGATTAAAAGCTGCCAGATGTCCACATCTATCAATAAGGATGGTACAGCAATCTGACTAGTCAGGTTTCATTGCTCTCATTATTCTGTCATATCTGACGTGGCCAGCTCTTAGTCCAGAAGTAGTGGTGGAGAAAGGAGGAAAGATATTCCAAAAATCTAATGTTTCAATGTACTATATATAACCTTTATTATTAAAGGAGTCATACACAAATTTTATTTAAAATAATCCAAATTATCCTGCGTTACTATGGCAAAAACAACAAACGAATAATTTAAATGAGAGCAGTAATTAACCATTCCTTCGAGACATATCAGTTCATGTTTCTTCCGGGGTAGTATTTCCAATTTATGTTTTCGCAATAAATCCTGAATGGAAGGCGCGTTTTTATTATTTTGAGGATTTTTTTAACTTTTTACTTTTGACTTATATATACTGTGATTCTTCCTTCCTATTTAGGTTACTTTAAGTTTCGTAACTTAGTTCACTTAATCATAATAATATGTTAAAGTATAGTAAAGTGCGTAAAGAAAATAACATTTAAGAGCTTTGAACCAGTTTGCCTAAAGATTAGCGTCGATATTTCGTAAACCGAGTGTTTGAAACAAACAACACTAAGTATCCGGGTGTGACAAACAAATTTAATTAAAAGTTTCATATCCAGCTCTTTCGCTGCCCGCTTTAAAGTTTAGATACAGCGTTAATTACTTGCAATTTCGTAGCTGTGGACTTCAGGTTATTGAAACGTTCGTTTATTATTATGGAAAATTGAAACCCATAAACATGTTTTCGATACAGAAGTAACATACAAAATAGTTCATTTGTTTATACTTGTCCAAATACTGTAGTGTATCTTTTCTTCTCATATACTTAGGCAACAGAGGGAACGATAATATATTTTAACAAATATTATTGAGTGGCATGCTGTCCATATACTCGTAGGTACCTACATATAACCCATTTATCAGTAATGCATGCGATCTTCAGATTTGGGTAAATTTCACAAGCGTTTCAACCGCCTATTCAATTGTGTTACCAATGTATGACATAAAAGTTGCTAATCATTTATAAAAAGCACAAAATTATTCGAAAACTGTGTGTTATCTATCATATAAATACGTATTTTATGAATTACGAGCGACTTTTATGTCTTAAATTCGTAATACAAATAAACCGGCGCGGCGGTTGAAACGCATGTGAAATTCAACCATTTGCAATATTTGGCGTCGTTGTAGGTTAAGTGGACAGAACAGGAACGTTAAATGTGAAGTATCAATGACTAACGTAAAGTGCACTCAATACACTTGGTTTAGTACTTATTTACTTAGCCACTAACTGCCTAGTACTTAACTTCGGTTCGGTTCGAACATGTAACTTTGCTCGTAGCCGAAGTTCCTAGTTCGTGACAATCGTGGCTCAAGAACTAGTAACGACACAACTTTATATTTTCCCCCGATGACTTTAATACAAGATGGATGCAATTTTTTATATTGTAAACGACGTGAATATTTAATATTTAATGTAATATTTTTTTGTTAAGAAAAACTCTGTTAATTTTGAAGTTATTTTTAATAAAAAAATTGTTTATAGAATACTTTAACAGAACATTGAAGCCACTTGTGATTTCATTAAATTAGTTCCAATGAATACTGTAATGATTTTTAATTTAACTTGCAACAGAACAGCTAGGTTTTATTCTTTAAAGTCTTTTTGATTCATACATTACCTACACGAATTTGCTTACGTATGTAATACATAAAAAGATCACGTTTCGATAAAACGGACAATTTTGACATAATCACGTAAACGATACATAAACCAAGTACAAACACGGCCGGCATAAATTAATTTCCGCTTTGACACGAAACAGCTCTCATAAATTCCATTAGCTCCAACAGTATTCTATGAAGAGGGATAAATTGAGTCAGATAAATCACATTCCAGCTGACTCCACCGATCGATAGGGATTAGACCCTAATTAGCGAGCCAAGATGGGATGAATCGTGACTTGTAATGAACTTAAATAAAACGTCAAATATGCCACATGAAAAAAGATACTAAGAGCCCCGGTGATAAAAGAACCTTTATTACCTTTCGTGTTAATACAAATTAATGTAATTTACTAACTTACTCAACCTCACATCTTAACCAACGCATCAATTAAATAATACACTGTAACTTATTAAAAATAAGGTTGACATTTCATCGAAAGATGTTGAGGTACAGAAAGTTTGTTGTTAGATAATATCGTAAAAGGTCGCGTAAATTACAGAAGATTACATCGAGACTTATAAGAACAGTATTATATTAAAGTCCCGCACCATTGAATAATTCTGGTGAATATTTTTAGATATGTCCATATTTATATTATCCCATTGATACTGAAAACCAAAAACCCGAGTATTGCGCCACATTTTTTTACATTCAACACTAAATAGGTAATCGATTACGGTAAGGTATTAATAATTACTTAACCAGAGCACAGATTATATAATAGACCACAGTATGTATCACTAATCCATTGTACGATTCTAAGGTCTCTTGTCTCTTGTCTATGTAATTGTCAACAAAACTTAGGTACTTACGTAAACGATTTCTGGAACTAAATAATATTTGTTTGATAATGTTTAAGTATCTATATGTATTAGTAAGTTATGTATACAGGAAGTTATTCGCGTCGAAGGATACTGTCCATTTTTAGGGTTCCGTAGCCAAATGGCAAAAAACGGAACCCTTATGGATTCGTCATGTCTGTCTGTCTGTCTGTCTGTCTGTCCGTCCGTATGTCACAGGCATTTTACTCGGAAACTATACGACGTATCTGAATAAAATTTACACATAAGGTGTATTTTGTATGCAGCTACTTAGTTATGTAGTTAAATTTGAAAAAAAAATATTTTTAGGGGGGCGCTCCATACAGGTAACTAAATAAAAAATTTTTTTTTAACCAAATATCAACATGTGACACATCAATCGATAGGTCTTTCAAAATAACATTGAGGTTTCTTTGACTATTTTGTGATTAAGTGAATTTTTTCTGAAATAATCGCTTCGAAAGTCAGAAAAGTTGTGTAGCCCCCCCCGTAACTTTTGAACCGTAACTTCAAAAAATATAAATAAAATTTAAGAGATGCGCCTTATCATATACTTTCAAAGAAAATTGTTTTGAACATTATCGGTTCAGCCATTTTTGAGTTATCTCCAAAAAACTTCTTCCATAGGCATCAGATACGACCTTTTGTTATTAGTTTGGTTCTTATTCCATTGAAGGTACGGAACCCTCCTATGCGTGGTCCGACACGCACTTGGCCGGTTTTTTATATGTTCAACAGAATCCAATTATCTACCTACTGAAAAGACAACATTTTGGGCACCTGTTTAACGTACTCAAATTGCTTAAAAATTAACATAGCTCAGCAGGCTTAAGCTTTGCTTAAAGTGTTGAGTATTTGCAATTACATTTTGTCGTTTAGGTAGTTAGTAGGTAATTTAGTATGTATCTATTAGGTAATTATTACATTTTCGTCAGTGTGGCCAATCTTTTGCGGATTTGCCTTACTACAAAAAAACATTCTCAAGAAATAACATTACAAATGCGCATGTATTATCTATTTACTAATTAATCCCTTAGCCACCATAGCACAGTAGCAAGATGTTCCTAATAACGATCGGATTAGAACGTTAGTTTGACATAGTTATATGTCAGCTTAATCCGGTTCCATTTTGTAGTTGTACTGAACTGGAGTGACCTACTAGCCAACAACTATTTGTTAGCAGGTCATAGAATTATACTACATTGTTTACAGCACTGTCTACCGGACAGTATGCCTGTGATTCCCCTATTGGATTTCACAAGGTACAGCATAATATAAGTTCTCAAGCTTTTGGGAATACATGCAGTGACATTGTACATTTGTTAAATGTAAAGAAAACTTTTCAAAAATATTCAGAAACACATCATTGAGAGTATTCCGTAGTAAAAGTCTACTCATAATGCTTTACGCGTAAAATTTCTTAGTAGTAGGTATACACACAATAACTTACATACTTACACTTTACTAGTAAAATTGCCCCAAAATTTCAAAACCCTTTTGAACAAGCACGACTTAATGTGTATTTCTTTATCTCAGCGCAACTAGTCAACGCTCTCATACATTATACGTGAACTTCACAGACCAGGTTAACTCTATGTTTCTGTACTATTTTTTTGTAGTCATTAAATTTTCAAGATATACTTAAGTTTGCGGTTGACATATTGCTGTTCCTGTGAATTTGGCAAAAAACAAGAATATGTTGTTTGAAATACCTGCAGAACTTTTGTATCTTAACAGTTTTATTTTACTTGATTCATTTAAATATTAAAATCAAATTAGCTGTGGTTGGCTGATGAGTAGGTAAAGTAAGTAGGTCAAACGTATTGGTTAGGATAGCACTTTGGACTCTAACTATAATTTAGTGCAATTTCTGTTCATGGGAGCTCTCCAGAAATGCGTACCTGGAATTCAGTTTCGACTCTCATGCATATTTATCGCAATCGGTTGAGTAAGTGACCAAGGCAGTTTTAGATCCGTTGTGTTTCAGTTCCTATCGTTTAAACTAAGGAAGTAAATAAAGAAAGCACCAAGTGAAAATTAAACTTTATTTATTTCTGCTCTTAAAGCCAGGTCATAGTGCAATAACTTCTTAGTCTGTTAGTTTTACTAATTTGATATGTTTCCATGGTTACAAAACAAAAGATTTCATTCATTTATTCGTTTATAAAGTTTCTTATTACCATCAACTTTTGATAAGCAATTATTTTAGCTTCATAGAAGTTTTCTAACTCTAGGATATTGAGTTTCTTTTGTCTTAATAGAAGCCATAAAGATAAAATTAGCATACGACACTAATAAAATTGTAAGTGCACCCGCTTATGGTACAAAAAGTGCCACATTCTAATGTTTCTTCTATCATTTATTTAGGTATGTTGTTTTGGAAAGATAGTTGGCGTTCACGGATTCTATTCCAGTTTTTCGAAAACTTAGTAACCAAGATCATGCCAAGAATGGTATTTGTAAAACTTCTCGATTTGCACACGTCTTCGATAGCTCGGTCGAGGATTCTACAAAGTAGTCTTTTAAGCATAAACTAGATGTCACTCCATCTTGGCAGCATTTCAAGAGGTACATTCTGTGAACGCCTTCTGCGGAATAGTAAGTAGGGAGCTATGATATTTTTTTGAAATTAAGACGTCTGAATGTTATTTAATGTTAAAAGTGAAGATATTGAATGTTATTTATATGACAGAATATTTTTTCTTTAACTTCTTTGTATTATATGAAAAATGGTATCATTAAACCGATGGTATAGAGCCGAAGCGGTATTTAACTGTTAGGAAAATTCGCAACATTTCCAGCTGGTTACAAAAGTTGTTAGATGTAGATTAAGTTCGGTGAAGGTCGTGTATGGAATACTGTTGCCACCTATGGGACGGTTCCGCCAAGTATCAGCTGGCGACCCTGGATGCGATAGAGCACCGGGCTCATAGACTTTTTGGCGATGACCCAACTGTCAAGTCAAAATTACAGAGACTGGAACATCGCCGTCGAGTCGCTTGTCTATCGGTGTTCTATCGGATATATTTTGGGGAGTGCGCACAAGAACTTCATGACCTGATTCCACCTTCCCCTTTCCATCATCGGACTACCAGGCGCGGGGAGCAAATGCACCCGTTCGTTGTTAGCATTCCCGTTGTCCGCACGAAACGATTTGCTTCATATTTTTTGGTGCGGACTGTCAAGGAATGGAATGCGCTACCGCCATCTGTATTCCCTGATAAATACGATCTCAGTATTTTTAAGGCAAGAGTGAATAGGCTATTACTGAACCGGTGAGCTCCATCTTAGGCTCTATCTTCACTTTCCATCAGGTGAGACTAGGGCAAATCGCTGGTCAGTCCCATAATAAAAAAAAAAGTTATCCAAAATTTTACGAAGTAGGTACATTATTACATTACTTTTATTAACAACAACATAAGTTTCAATGACTCAATGCTGCTACACATAGATTATATCTATGTCAAATATTACTCCTAATTTTATTGTATATCTACATATACCTATACTTACGTAGAAAGTAGCAAAAACTTCAAGAAATACATAGCGTTAACACCGCTGCTGGTAATCTAAACAAATATCTTAACATTTGTTTCGCACCCGTTTTATGGTCAGTACATTATCGGAGAGTTTAATCAAATGCAATGATCTGCAAATTTTTCGGTTACACGTCTTTGTAAATCTTTCTATACACGGTGCCCGCGAGGAAACGAAAAGATTTTAACAGTATATTCTAGATCCTATTTAGAGACAAAAATGTCATATTTTTTTTTAAAATTCGCCTAGTTTTAAAGTTAATACCAATTAATGAAAAATACACATTTTATTATAACTCAGCACAAAACGCCTTTCTAATGGCGTTGTTGCCACTATTGGGCATAGTTTACACGTCTTTATTGACAGATATCAAAGTGACAAGGAAAACTATGCGGAAACTAAATTTTTCCTAAAAGAAATATACCAGTTTGTTTGAGACGATAATTTTATTAATAACATTTACTTTTCATGTGCAAGAAACATAAAAAAAATAAAAAAAAAGGAAAAAAAAAATATTTTTGGCGAAACTGACCTAAAGCCACATAATATTTTTTCCTTCTTTTGGTCTCAGGAATGCGTGGTTAATTTTTTCCGTTTCCTTGCGACCTTGTATATAAAACAAAGTCAAGTCAGTTACACCATTTACAACTCAAGAACGGCTTTACCGAATTTATTCAATTTGTATTTATTGGATTTATCTTCGCCGCGAATAGCAGAATAACTATTAAAATATTGGGGAAATTAAAAAAATGTAGTTGGCCGTACGAAGTTTGTCAGGTCAGCTAGTTTTATTTATACACTACAAGGTGGATAGACTACATGTGTATCGTCGATTTAGGCTAGCTCCTATCGAGCGTTTGGTTTAGGACAGTGGGCAATGGTGGACCTTTTCGACTGATATAAAAATAAGTAAGCGTATCCGTGATTTGAAAGCAAAAGTATTAAAATCGAGTCAGTGGCCTTGATTACTTTGGAGAGTTGATCCTGAATTAAAATTTCTAATTCAAATAAGGGCAATTTTTGCCTCTTAGATGGAGATCCAGACATCAAATTCTCGATATTATCCATAAATTACCTAGTTATAACTGGAACTGTCCCAGTTTGGGCGTCAGTGTGACGCGCAGATTGGATGGACGAAACAGGAATAAGAAGTAGGATTTTTAGTAAATAAAAAGTAAAAACGGGTAGAATTCGTGCCTGTTTCAAAGTAAAACTCCTCAACTATAGTCCAGTCACTCAACTATTTTTCAAAAGAATACTTATTTATTTCTATAAATACTTATACGTCATTTATCAATTCAGTAATGCTCAAAGATCGGACGGATAGGCGTCATTTTATGATGTTTTTGGAATTCTCAACCTTATAAGTATACTTATCTATTTGTACTAACGGGACTTAACCGCGTATATAATTTTAAAATGTACCTTCGACGTTTTGACGACGACATTGTCCCCGTGGTCATTCTTCTATTTGTACTAACGGGTTAGTACAAATAGATAAGTGTAAAAACCGTGAAAGTTTAAATCAGTGTTCTTAACCTTATGTCAGTACAATCACACCAATCCTTCTGATTTCTGTATTTATTAAGTTGTTCTTCTTAGCGTGTGATATCTATAACGAGTAATATTAAGACTAATTAGAACTATATTTGAGAATTTTTATGGTACCTGAAGCAATCCAGGCAGCTCTTAAAGCTACCATACAAATAGAAGTATAAAACGCTATGTTAAAATCTACATGGTTTACCTACTCACTTCTAAAATCAAAATCGGTCTGAGTAGATTTTAATATAGTTCTCAACAATTCTGGAATTTTCAATATTTGATTCTATAATCAATGTGACACCTAAGTCTTACATAGCTCAGGGATCGTTACCGGTATTACTAAAAATCAAGACAGCGCCTGACTTTTGCAATGTTTACGTGATATTCTGAAATGTAATTTAGGTAAACGTAATGAATTATGCGAAAAATATTCTGAAATATTAATTAACAACCGAAATACCGAAATGAAATACCGGTTAATTTGTATGAAAATAATACCTGACTAAGCTATAACTGAGACGTTGGTTAGGAACAGTATTTACTCGTCCGGAAACTCAATTCGACTAGATAACATTAAACTTCCTTCACTTAGTAACTACTCCGCTGGCTGTACCAGCAGCCTTTGTTTCGTTTGTCTATTCTAGTGAGACTCGTTCACTTATCTTTTCTATCGCCTCAATCCCGAACTATTTTGTTTTGACTGCAAGCTCGTTCTTAGGTATAACTAGACTTCGAGACTTGTAACAACTGGAAGTAAAGCTGAGATAGCACTTGTAAGCGTTGCGAACAATGCCCTGGGGTGTCAATCCATTGTTGTTACAGATCTCAAAATATACCGGTTCTCCCGAGAAATCACGAGTCCTTGATATCGTGGTAATATACGTTCAGTTCGGATAACAAAAGTAGTTCTGAAAGTTCTGTCCAAATATACAAGGTATTTCTTTATTTTTGTTTTGAACTCAACTTTTTCGGTCAGTTTCGTTTTTAGGTTTCCGTAGCCAAATTGGCAAAAACGGAATCCTTATAGTTTCGTCATGTCCCTCTGTCTGTCCGTTCGTCCGTCCGTATATCACAGGAATTTTATTTAAAATTAATAAGACTTATGTATGCCGCTACTTATTTTTGTAGTAAAATTTATGAAAAAAATATTTTTAGGGGGCACTCCATACATGTTACTATATGTCAAATATATTTTTTTAACAAATATCAAGATGTCACTCATAAATCAAAAGGGCTTTAAGATTAACTTTGAGATAAAAAAAAAATGATTAGTTCATTATTTTCACAAATATTTGCAAAAAAACAAGAAGTCTTAATACTTACTTTTCACGAAAATAGTTTTGAACATTATCGGTTCAGCCGTTTTTGAGTTATCTCCTAAAAGCTACTTTCTACGGAACCCCATTATGCGTGGTCCGACACGCACTTGGCCGGTTTTTTTAGCATGATGTTTGGCAATAAAAACTAACTAGACATAAATACTAGGCTAAATTAGGATACACTTAATTCACGTACAGATTGTTGTAAAACTGGTTATTATAATTTTACGCTCAAATTGTTACCATGAACTATCAATGTCAACAGTATGACTAAATAGCAGAAATGTCAACAATGTTTACTAAAAAGTTAAGAATACAGGTGGTAGTAAATAAATGCAGTACATAGTAGTCATTTGGTGTCACATAAAGAAAAGCATATTTAATTTTTAATATTTATGAGATGTCGATAAATACTTAACTGTGTATGTCATTTCATCTCTAATAAGTTACAGTCACTATGATATATTATATACCTAGTCTAATGGCCTGTTTCACAATCTCCAGTTAAAGCATATCTGTCAGATAAATGTTTGCTGTCCTTTTCTTTTATATGACTGGAGAAAAGGATAGCAATAATTTTAACTGGCAGATAAGTTTATCTGGAGATTGTGAAACAGGCTCTAAATGTAATTAATGTTACATAATAACTACGTACAATGTTTAATTATTAATAAATATATTTCTACACTCAACGAGCATACAAATGGGTCACCTTACATGGAAATTTCTATACAAAGTGACGTGTTTTTTGTCCTTGAGTATAGTTGCCTATTTATTTATATACACAAGTTTAAACAAGGGACTTTTATTTTTTAGAAAGTCTGGATTGGAGATTGGATATCTTATAAGATTGCTAAAACAAATAAACAAATGTAATTGATAGCAGAACTATGAAATCAGAAATAAATCAATACGAAAATAAATAGGTATATAATAGCGCAATCATTGGAGCATTTGCCTTACAAAAGGTGGAGTAGGGAATGTTTTAATGGTTTTTGTTAGGCTATAGGGTGTATAGAGAATCATCTGTCACCATCCATATCACTCGCCTCATTAATCCATTACTTTCCCCGCAGCCAAATTACCAGCCGAGTCTTTATTTGTACTTACTAGTTTTGCTAGTACTCCCTCGTTTTATTTTCCTTTCGTGCGGAAAGTAGACGTTTACGATACTAAGGTGATAAATTATACGTTAATGATATAAATATAAAGATATTTAATTGAATGTTAAATATCTTTATATTTATATCATTATCGTAATTTTTATGTGAAGGGCTAATTTTAAATAATCTGATTATTATTCTTAATTACATTCTATCCGGGTCTACAATACTAAGGAAATTATTGAATGTGAAATATCTTTATATCGATATCATTATCGTCATTTTTATGTGAAGTGCTAATTTTAAATAATCTGATTATTGTAATTTAATTACATTTTATCCACTAAAGAAATTATTGAATGTGAAATATTTTTATATCGATATCGTTATCGTAATTTTTATGTGAAGTGCTAATTTTAAATAATCTGATTATTGTAATTTAATTACATTCTATCCGGCTCGAAGGACCATATTGCTAATTTTAAATAATTTACTTAATCTGCAAAATTAAACGTGTTCATGCAAATTACGAGGTGTTTTACTGCAGGTGGTTATTAAAATACTAGATTTGAGACCGTGAGGGGGGGGGGGAGCGTTGGCCGCCATCTTGGTTTAAACGTGCCATAAGTCCGTTTTTGAACCTTGGCGCTTAAACAGTTGTCAGTATGCCTAAAATGTCTATGGAACGTATGAAGAAGATAAAATTGTCTACAATATTTCTATACACAATACATCTGTAAGTCTTACAGATATAAAGATACAGGGGGTGAAAAAGTGTATATTTTCTTATATCATAAGAATTGTATTTATTAGCTTCAAAGTTTTGTGCTTCGAGATAAGGAAATGAAGTCTATACCACAGTTTCGTCATCTTCTAATGATTCTTTTAAAAGGTATTCAAAAGTTGAATTCACCCCCAGAGCGCTTATAGAGGGGGTGAAATTAGTAAGTCTCACACACAAAATCAATGTTCTATTACTCATCATAAAATACAACTAGGCGTTGTCAGGTATAGCTTCCGATCAATTCGGGTATAATTAATTTAGATTTGACAAAAAACATACATGCTTTCATACAAATATAGGCAATTTGGCACAAATACTTTCAAGAATTTTCATGTCCACAATATTAAATTTCAAAATCGATGCCATTTTCTTAATTAACGTCCCAAAAAATCACAAAAACGACACCCATATGGATATTTAGACATTTCAACCCCATTGTACCCTAACAGGAGAGATGGTATTTCACGTCCGCCACGTCGGATTTTAAAATCGTTGTTGTTTTCGTAATCAACGACCCGATAAACCATAGAAACAATACCCATGTTGATTTTCAGACTTTTTGACCACATTTCCCCCTTTTAGGGGTTGAATTCTCAAAAAACCTGCAACACGTATTTACTCATTTATTGTTAGGAATACTTCTGTGAAGTTTCGAATAAAATAGACTATCTAATCTTGTTTCCCCATACAATCTTTGGACCCCCATTTCACCCTCTTAGGGGATGAATTTTGAAAAATCCTTTCTTAGCGCACCCCTAGACCTTATAAGGAACCTACGTGCCAAATTTGGAATCTCTAGAATCAGCGGTTTGGACTGTGCGTTGATAGATCACTATGTCAGTCAGTCAGTCAGTCACCTTTGAGTTATATATATATATAGATAGATTGTGTATGGAAATATTGTAGACAATTTTATCTTCTTCATACGTTCCATAGACATTTTAGGCATACTGATAACCGTTTAAGCGCCAAGGTTCAAAAGCGGACTTATGGCACGTTTAAACCAAGATGGCGGCCAACGCTACCCCCCCTCAAGGTCTCAAATCTAGTATTTTAATAACCATCCTGTAGCCTACCAATAACCATTAAAACATTTTCTACTCCACCTTTTGTAAGGCAATGTATGGAGATGATTCCCCAATGATTGCATTATAAAATCAAGTTTGAATAAAATAGTTTTGGTAATAAATATTTATTTCCTAGAAACTAATATTTTAGTAACAACATCTAAATCTTTAAAAGTGCATAAAATTTTTAAACAAGTGTTCAAATACCTATTTATCTTCATCCGTCATTTTGTATTAATGTGACGTGTGAACAGTGATACAATAATATTCCAAATAAAGTTAGTTTTAGAAGTACGAATATATGTATAAGTTCTACGTTCTACTTAAGTATAACTAAATTATTTTACATATATTATTATTTTATAAGTATCACTCGCAAAGTATTCATTAACTATTTCCTCGCAGCATATTTTTTACAGAGTAGAAAAAGCGGTTATCTAACCTAATTGGGTATTTACATTCAACCATTTGTAATAGAGGATGAAGCGACAGCACAATACTTATTCCCGTAGAACTAAGCTTGGACACCACTACCATTTGATTGATGCCCTAGGGGCATACAGCGAATGCAGCCTCATACGGCACAGCATAAATGAAGATAATTGATCGTATGTAGTTTCCCGGCTCGTCCTGGTACATGGTCCCCTGTTAAAGGAACTCATGAATATAGATGGCAGAACTGACGGCGTATTTCCTGTGTTTACTTCGGAGGCGGTGACGTGTGGTTCTGTAAATGGTTACGGGCATAGGCCCCGCATTGGATTCTGATATTTTTTATCGCAATCGAATTTACACTTTGATCGAGGGAGTGAATCGTTCAGAATATTTTACTTTATTATTTCGGGTGCACAATTTGGAAACAAATTCCTCTTAAATGCTATTACGAGTATATGTACTTTTTAAAAATACGGAATGGTCTTCTTTTATTAAATCACTTGCGCGTTCTGCTATCATAATTGTTGGCCCATTCGTGTTACCACTTGTCAATGTTGGCATTATACTGGCATCTATTACTCGAAGTTTACTAACACCGTATACCTTTAGACGACTATTAACTACTGAAGTTGTACGAGAAGGACCCATGCGGGCAGTACCTACAGGATGGTAGATGGTCAACACCATATTAAGAGCTACACATTTCCAATACTCTTCACTGTCAAGATCAAAACTATCACAAGCGGGCCAATAAAGTCTACCTAAAAATCCGTTAATGGATTTAAAATAGGAAGTTTTAATTATTTTGGTCAACATTCTAATACCATCAGCTGTAGCCTGCAGGTCTCTCGGGTCATCAAAATAGTTAGCGTATATAAGAGGGGCATTTGTCGGATCATTTGTATTTAAAGATATATTTCCTCTCGAATGTGGATGCAAATTATGAAACAAATACAAATAAAGAGTATTGTTTTTACTGAGTTTGATGATGGAGTCGACTACTGAAGATTTATATAAACTTGTAAAATAAGATTCTACATCATCGGATTTTTTGGGAAATACGCCTACAAGGTTTTGAAATTGGGGGACTTTCGAATCTTCAAACCGGCCATAAAGTGAAAATATATTTTGTATAGTATTAGTAGCTAAGTAACCAGTACTATTTTGAAGATATATATTATACTGAATTTCACCATAATTCGCATCTACTGGTCCGGGTTGATCTCCGAATATTGTAACTGGTATGAAAATATGATCCTGAAGATTTTGTCCCACGGCTGGGGAATTTACTAGACAGTTAATTCCCTTAGATTCTAAATGATTTTTAGGCCCAATACCAGACAACATTAGTAATTGAGGAGTATTAATTGCTCCAGCGCTCAAAATTACTTCATTATTTGTATAAAAAATCATTTCTTCGTCATTCATTTTTACCTTTACTCCTATAGCTTCTAAAGTTATTTCATCTATTAATATTTTTGTAACTAGAGTATGTTTAATAACTTTGAAATTGTTTCTATTTTGTATTGGATTTAAATATGCTTTTGCTGTACTTTCTCTCCTGCCGTCAGCAGCTGTTCCTCCATAGGGGCCTGCTCCTAATACGTTACGTTCATTAATATCGGCTACTCTCTTAAAACCAATTTCATTCCATGCTCCTAATATTGCTTCCGTAAGTTCTTCAGATGTGCTATTAAAATAATTAATAGCTAAAGGACCATTTTTTCCATAAGAATCGTTAACGGCAGGATTCTCCAATCCATTTTTGTTTTGAAAACCTTCAGCTTTCAAGTAGTATTTTCGTACTATTTCCGGATGCCACTCTTTGTTTCCTTGGTCATACCATCTTTGGAAGTCGGCGTCGTTGCCTTTGACATAGATCATCACGTTCATGCTACTACAACCCCCTAACATTTTTGCTCGCGGCCAATGCACTGTCTCATTCACATTGGCTTGACTTGTTCTTCCATCATTCACTGTGGTATAGTTCCAATCGTGTACTGTATTTTGTAATTGGCTATATAAAGCAGGTATCTGAAATAAAATAATGGAACTTGTACATTTTATTTACTAACTAAGGCGCATTGGATTTATCACAAACAGGTTTTAAAAATAGCAGCACGTTTATATAAATAATGAAATGGTTTTCAAAAATAGGGATAACTACATTAAGTTCTTTCTTTAGAGACTACTATGATACGACTACGATAGAGAATACATGGGTAGGGAAGATGCCTCGGTCTTGGCCACTTTAAGGAGAGTTTGTCTGTTCAGACATCCGTCATTTTGTGGTTATAAAGAATTAGGACTCTCTTTAAGTACGGAGTTATTGAAAATACACGGTGGGGCCTGTAACTAAAGCAAAAAATTAAAATGTACATTCTTCTCCTCAAACTACGCAACGTTTGTTTGACGACTTTGAAAAAAACTTGCGGTTTGAATTTTATTACATTTAAAAGTTAATTCGAACACGCAATGTACTATGAAATTGATTATGTCTGTAGAGTGACTAGACTGACAGGCGATGTCAATTAGACGGAGTTTTAAGTACATTCAAAATACTATTTACTTTGTTTGAAAAAATGACAATCTAAAAACTTTATGATTTTAAAAAGTTGCTACACAAAAGTTGTCTAGTTTGAGGACTAGAATCTACGTTTTAATTTTTTGCTTTAGTTACAGGCCCCACCCTATATATTACTATATTTATATGAATCTTCGGTTTTAAGGTTCAGACTAATAGATCTTATTTTTTTCATTATTGAAATGTCAGAAAGGGCCCAGGAGCCAGTTTTGGTCACTTTTTTCCATGGCTCCTGAAAACTAATACATGACAGATGACAATGTCATCTGTGCTGCCATAATTTACTCCTATATTAACTATAAACCATAGACTTGTAAAGTCTATACCTTAAAAATGTTGAGAATGGCCAAAACCAGCACAGTGGCCACAACCAGAGCATCTGCCTAAGGTCAGTGTCAATAGAAAATAAAACAAAGTAAACAAATATCGCTGAATTTCTAGGCAAAAAAGACACTTGACACAAAAAAAACGCGCGAACCGACTAGACGTGTTTTTGTGTCGTTCCTCGTATTTATCTGATTTACGGACTATTAAGGCTTTCATAATGCCACAAAACTGTAGTGGGTGCGGTACTGATAATAATAATAATAATAATAAGCCCGTAGGGCAGCTTGTGGCGAGCTGTCGGGGAGTGACGACCCCGCGGACCCGAGTGCTCCAGAGAGTCGGTCAGGGTCTCCGTCTCCGGCGTGTCTTCGTCGGTCGGAGTGGACCCCAAGAGGACCCGCAGGACTCTCGGCTCTGGCTTGCCTTAGTTGGCCGTCCAGAGAGGAGCCGTCAGAGCTATATGCTCGCTGGGTGGAAGTGAAATTTGCATAAGTCGCGAGTTGGTACAGTGGCTGGGCTTCCTACAGTCACTGGCAGAAAGCGGTGTACACCTCTCCACACCCTGAGCCGCTCACACCGATGTTGCTCCTGGTCGTTTTTGCGACGGCAGTTTCAGGGGCCCATCTAGTCGGCGGCGAGTCACCGCCTGCCTCGATAACATGTAATACAATTGTTATGGCAGGTGTCCGGACCTCTTTACAATAGCCTAATCTTTGACCAGCCTAACTTCAATACCATAGCCCATTACTCTGTCCATTTTATTTACAATAGCCATAAAGCCTGCTGGAACCGGTTCACGGGTATCTATTAATGTACCCGTGAATGGGTTCTAGCAGGTGTATAACATAGCAAATTTCTCCAAGGGGCCTCTGCGTGTTGGATCTGTATCCCCACGCAAGCCTACCAAAAGACCGGGATATAAAGGCCCGTGATTCTCAAAGGAGATACAAATAATAATAATAATAAATACTCTTTATTGCACACCTCATACAGTTACAAGCACAAATTTTACAATTAGATAAATTTAGGTAGAGGTAACAACAGGCGGTCTTATCGCTAATGAGCGATTTCTTCCAGACAACCTTTGGGTAGTGGAGACTAGAGAAAAACAATAAGCAGTAGGTGGTGCATAGAAACAAAAGAGACGAAATAGATAACACAGCACATTCATATGAATATACATACTTAAATAAATACAAAATAAACATACATATACGTACATATATACATATATAATACACACAATAAGAAACAACAGTGTCAACTTAAAAACCTAAGGAAGAGATAAATAGTATTCCTTAAGTTGCGATTTAAAGCTACCAATAGATTGACTGATGTTACGGACAAAGAAATTATGCAGTGCCAACAGCTAATAACATCAAAGTGCAACAAAGTGTATGACATGGAATGCCTCGGGATGAAGCCAGAGGACTACGAGTCATTTAAGATGGGCCTAAAACAACCATGAGTGTGCCCTGAATGCGTTTGCTCTAAGCCTGCACGCATTGACTCCGATACTCCGGTACGTGGTACACCAGAACAAAGAAGGCCATTCCCGATGCCGATAAGTACTAACGTAAATACTTCCCGCGGTAGCCGCCTCAAAACAACACAATCACCACTCACTCCACTAACACATCACCACGACAAAATCACTTGCCAGGACAGTTTTCTGGCTGAGCTTAGAGAATTACGATCTAAATTAATTGCCCGGCTGGATACTCAAAACCATATTATTACAAATATCTATCAAGTATGTCAGACTACTAGCGAGCTGTTATAAGATTTAAAATCTACATTTCAAAACAATTTTACTCCTAACAAGGTACTAGAACAAGAACTGGACAAACTATCAAAAACCAGTCAACAACTTGATAAGTTTGTATCAGAAGCAAAAAGCTTAGAAACTATTAGTAAATCGTGTAACAGCAAGCAGCCCATTAGCTACGCCTCAACGCTAAAGACCGGGATAAAAACTACAGGCGCAAGCGCAAGCGATTCGGCCGCGGCTTCTACCCTCTGTATGCAAGATAACATCGATAATAGGGCCACGAAAACGGCTGGAGGTACTCCTTGTGAGGGTGTCTTGTTAAACGATAATGGACAAACTGCGAGGCTGAATGCTTCTACACCTACAGAACAATGTATGGCAAGTTCGTTGCTATTAACGCCAATGCAGAAGAGCACAATAATTATGGACGAAAAAACTCCAAATTTTTCTCAACCGTCAACTAGTACGGCCAGAGTACTGTCAAACTCGTCAGAAAATAATTCTGGAATAGGGAAAACTGATAACAACCACACGCATCAACTCGACACTACTAGAAAGGAAGAAGAAAGATCCCAATTCAAAAAGGTCCAAAGAGGCAGTAATAGGACCATGACTGATATCATGGCTATGGAGCGAATTAAGCGTTTGCATGTATGGCGCCTAAGAAAGGAAACCACGGTAGAAGATTTAAGAACTTATCTAGAAAAAATATGTGGACCTCAAGTGAACGTGAAAGTCGAAAAAGTTACGCAAAAGATGGAGAGAAGTTACGCTTCTTTTATAATAAGTGTATCGGAGAGTATGTACAACAGACTGATAAATCCGGAAATATGGCCATTGAATACAGAGTTTAGCGAGTGGATCTGGTTTCGGAGAGCAACGAATAAACCAAAAGAACGAAAATAGTAGTATTTATATATTCTATCAGAATGCACGAGGCCTACGAACTAGATTAAATAATTTTAGTAATAATATAGAAAGTTCAGGTGCGGATCTGTTTGGAATCACGGAATCGGGTTGCAATGCCTCTATAGAAGATGCCGAAATTATCCCATCGGGATACCAAATAATTAGATGTGATCGAACGGACGGGCGAAAACAAGGCGGCGCGTTTCTCGTGGCCACACACCGCTTCGAGCTACGGGGCAGGCGACAATACCGGGTGACGTCAGCGTTGATAACTGTGCGTTCGAATTAGTAGGCGCTGCAGTTTACTTAAATAACAGGTTCTTGTTTTTGTGTTGCGTGGCCTATATTCCTCCAAGAAGTAATGAGAATGAATATATGATACTATTTAGGATTTTAGAACAATGGTGTACTAAATACAAATGCTGTGTAATTCTAGGTGATTTTAATCTCTTTTCATGTAATGATAACATTAATAATTATTTTGAATATTTTCGGGTTTATTGCGAATTGGAACAAAAAATAAAGTATCGAATTGTTATGATCGGCAACTAGATTTAGTCTTATGTAGTATTGACATATCGGACGAGGTGTCGGTGGAGGCGGCGGACGAGGCCTTAGTGCCGGTGGACGCGTACCACCCGCCGCTGGCAGTGGCGGTGCGCGGCCGCCGCGCTGTGCTGAGCGACCTACATGCCTCTCAACCTGTTTTTAGGCAGAATTTATGTGATATTGTGCAAAAGTGGAATTTTAACAAGGCGGACTTTGAATCATTGTATTTTTCGTTAACATCTGTAGATTTGATTCCACTGTTTTATAAGATAATTAATCGCATTATGGAGGACTGTGTTCCAAAAAAGAAGTCACAAAATTTAAATAGTAGGTACAGATATCCAAAATGGTACACTAGATACATTATTAAGGGTATAGAACTAAAAGCAAAGTTCCATAAATTATATAAATCGAGCAGATCGAGTGACGATTATACCGCTTTCTCAGTCTGTAGGGCTAAGGTTAAGTCAATGATAACGGAGGCGCACGATATCTTCCAGGAGCGAGTGCAGAGCCAGCTTACCAGAGATCCTAAATCATTCTGGAACCATGTTAGATCGAAACGGGAAACGAGAAGTCGTAGAACCATAACAAAGGGTGGGAATAATTTGTCGGACTCAGAATGTGCGGAAGAATTCGCTCATTATTTCCACTCGGTATATGGAGAGGCACAGGCGAACCTGAATGTCGAGGACGCCGTGCGGGAAGGCAGTTCGGGCGCGGCGCGCGTCTCGCTGCCTCGGCTGGCGCTGCGTGACGTGCGCGCCGCGCTCGCGGCACTTAAACCAAAGCGCTCGGCAGGCCCGGATGGCATTCCTGCTTTCATTGTTAAGGATTGCGGCAGAATCCTGGAAGAACCGCTCCTCCACATATATAACTGTGCTTGGAGAGATCATACTTTCCTAGGCGTTGGAAGGTCACTCGGGTGATTCATATACCTAAAGACAATGTGGGGTCGGATATAAGTAGTTTTAGGCCTGTAGCGATACTTTCCGCGCCAGCAAAAGTGTTTGAGTCGGCAGTGCAACGCAGTATCCAAGACCAGGTGTCGGCACAACTATCTGACGCGCAGCACGGGTTTCGGAAGGTGCGGAGCACTACGAGCAATCTACTGAACGCAATGGCATATGCGATCCCGTATTTTGACGCGGGGGTGCAGGTTGACGCCGCGTACTTCGATTTCAGGAAAGCATTCGACATGGTCGATAATGATGTCTTGTTGACGAAGTTAGCGGCAGTCGGTTGCACTCCCAAATTGTTGCGGTTCTTCGCATACTACACGAGGGACCAATACGTTGAATACGCGGATTGTAGGTCTCATCCGTATTACACCAGGACCGGGGTGAGTCAGGGTAGTAATTTAGGACCCTTAGAGTTTGTTATCATGATTAACGATCTGCCGGAAGTGGTGAAAGATGCCAAATGTTTATTGTTCGCGGATGATCTGAAATTGCTCCTAGCAATTAAGGACGAGGGAGACTGTGAGCGCCTCCAGCGAGACATAGACAGAGTGGTGGATTGGAGCCGGAGAAACAAGCTGGAGTTTAATGTGAACAAATGCGCCACTATTACATTCACTCGGACCAAAACACCTCTCAACTACAACTACCTATGTGGTAGCAGGAGCGCAGCTGGTAAGAGTGAACTCCGTAAAGGATCTGGGAGTATGTGTCAGCAGTGACCTATCATTCAGGGCCCATATTGTTGGCGTATGTAAAAAAGCTTTTCAAATTCTAGGTTTCGTGCTTCGGCAAGCTGCGGGCTTTACAAATATAAAAGCAACCGTAGCTCTGTATAATGCCTTAGTAAGAAGCCAACTAGAATTCAATGCTGTGATATGGGCTCCACATGAGACAAAGTATAGCGTTATGATAGAAAGCATACAAAATAAGTTTACAAGGTACATATACTATCGCTAATGTATCCTACACTTTTTGTGTTGGGAATGGTAGGGTATAACAAGTTCGAAACTCGCAGGGATCTAGCATTCGCATACTACTTGCTTCGGATTCTCCATGGAAATATCCACAACCCGGACATCCTGCAAAAGTTGAATTAACACAAAAATACATACATTTCCTCCTCAATTCAGAGTGGGCGTTACTTAGATAATTTCTTATCTATATAATCATTTGAAATAAATTTATTTGAAGATATATTCAATCACAAATAGTGCGTTGACAACTTTTTTATTTAGATAAATTATCTAGCTGAAGATAACTGGCCTCGTTTGTTATTGAGGTAAGCTTAGAATAATAAATGTATACGAGAATGTCACCTCAAGGCCCCTGACTAAACATAAGAGCTAAGCTACATCTATCATAATAATCGCAGGCCAAAACAGGCTGTATACCAATTACATATCAGTGTCGACACGATCAGTCAACAGTGTATGTTTCTTTCCATCATAATCATAATCATCATCAGCCCTTTATCGCCCACTGCTGAGCATAGGCCTCTCTTCGTGTACGCCACTTGTCCCAGTCCTGTGCCAATTTCATCCAGAAGTGACCCGCCACCTTCCGAATATCATCTACCCAACGAGCCAACGGACGCCAGGGGCTTCTTCCATCTGAAAGAGGCCACCACTCCGTCAACGTTTTAGTCCACCTGCCATCACTCTGCCTGGCAACGTGTCCTGCCCAACTCAATTTAAGTTTGGTAATGACGTATCCCACGTTTTGCACCTTAGTGCGACGGCGGATCTCGACATTCCTCACTCGGTCATGAAGCTTGATGCCGAGCATGGCGCGCTCCATGGCCCTCTGTGCCACTCGGATTTTGTGCACAGTCTCCTTAGTGAGCGTCCATGTCTCCGTAAGTCATGGTGGGCAGGACACATTGATTGAAGAGGCGAGTTTTCAAGCAGTGTGGAACGTCGACGGGCTTAAGGATGTCCGCTAGTTTATTGAATGCCGCCCAACCTAGCTGGATTCTCCTGGAGATCTCCTTCTGGTGATGTTTTTTGTTGAAAGATAGAATATGCCCAAGATATACGTATTGGTCGACCATCTGTAGGGTTTCGTTCCCAACCTGTATGGTTGGGTTCGAACCACCAGGGGTGTTGGTCATGACTTTAGTTTTGGACATATTCATCTTAAGACCTACCTTTAATGATGCATCGTACAGGTCTTGGATCATGCTTTGAAGATCTTCCAGGTTCTCGGCAAACAAAACAATGTCATCGGCAAACCTCAAGTGCGACAAGAAGACCCCATGGATGTCAATACCAGTTCTGTCCCATGCAAGCGTTTTTATGACGTCTTCTATTACCGCCGTAAAAAGCTTGGGTGAAATGGTATCCCCTTGGCGCACTCCCCGTTGAATAGATATCGGGTTACTGAGTTTGTGGAGCCGAACCTGCATTGTTGCCGAGCTATATAGCTCCCGAAGCACATCTACATAGCGAGCGTCGATTGAGCAACGATGGAGAGAGTCAAACACGGCCCAGTGCTCGACACTGTCGAAGGCCTTCTCGTAATCGACGAGGGCCATGCACAGGGGCCGGTTGACGAGTACAACCGGCCCCTGTGCATGGCCCTCGACTCTTCTCCATCAACTGCTTTACCGCATGTATATGGTCGATGGTGGAATATCCGCTCCGGAAACCAGCCTGCTCGGGAGGTTGGCATTCGTCGAGGATACGGGTAAGACGGTTGCATAAAACTTTTGCGAATAGTTTGTACGTGTGGGAAAGGAGACTTATGGGGCGGTAGTTATTTAACTTCGAAATGTCTCCTTTTTATGTAGGATGGTAACTATGGCAGATTTCCATAACTCTAGTGTGCAAGTATCTTGTAAAACTTTATTAAATAGTTTTACCAGGACACAGATGACAGGGTCGCCACCAGCGCGAAGTAGATCGGCTGTGATGCCATCTTCGCCAGGAGATTTGTCAGCTTTCATCTGGTACAATGCCTTTCGGATTTCACTGGCTATTATTGGTGGTATGCTGTCGTTAGTCCTATACGGGATGGGAGGTGCTCTAGGGTCAATTGTAGATATGTGTGGTGCCTCAGATAGTGATGAGTATAAGGTACTATTTATAGTACCTTAACAAACAACTAACAACTCCAAGTCCTCAACAATTTTAACAATTTGATCACGGTCTGTAACCAAATTGTTATCAGTGTCTGTGAGTTTTACTATATCCTTAATTTTCTTCTTAATACCTTTGGACCTCTACATTCTTTTATTGTGTGTCTACTATTTCTGTTTTATGTTTCCTTAAATCTCTCCTTATGCGCTTACTAATTTTCTTACTCATACGTTCTAATTGTTTCTGGTCTATCCCTGTTTTATGTCTCATTCGCCTTCTTTCTTCTAGCAATACTAGCGTCTCAGGTGATAAATTTCCCTCCTTCTTTTGCACTTTACCAAGGTGTTTGTCTGCTGTTTCTATAATTGCCTTACTTAACAAACTATTAATATGATCAACATCAAGATTTTGTTCTTCCAGCCCTTCAAATTGGTTCCGAAGCCTGAAATGCTTCCTGGAGAAACGCGATATCCTTCTTAAAGTATCTTTGAGGAGTGTTTATCATCTTTGCTCGTTCTTTCTTCAGGTTAAATCTCAACGTTGCTCTGACCAGTCTGTGGTCGCTCCCTGTTCTAAAGTTTTTAAGAACGGTTACATCCGTGACTATATCCTTGCGAGAACTTATGATGTAGTCAACTTCGTTCTTAGTCTTGCCGTCGGGACTTGCCCACGTCCACTTTCTTGAAGCACGCTTTTGGAAAAATGTGTTCATCGCATAAAGGTTTCTTCGCTCAAGAAAATTGACAAGAGTTTGTCCACGGTTGTTACGGAGTCCCAGACCAAACATACCAACAGATTTTTCACAAGCTAGTTGTTGCCCAACCTTAGCATTAAAATCACCTATTATAGTGAAATACTGACACGGACAATCCTCAATAGCTTTTTCTATATCATCGTAAAAGGTCTCTACTTCCTCATCAGGGTGACTTAAGGTGAGGGCGTAAACTTGAATTATCTTGATAGAGTAGCGCTTGTTGAGTTGCAGAACTACAAAACATACGCGAGTAGAGATACTCGTTATATTCTTAACTGCTGAAGAAATCCAACATCCCCATAGCAGGAGTCCTCATGACCTCGGTAGTAGAATAGGTCACCAGAACTGAGTCTAATAAGGTCTTCACCTTTTCGTCTCACGGAGGTGACAATCCTATTATATCCCACTTGATATTGTCCAGTGCCAGTTGTACTTGAAGCAGCCGGTCGTCCGTTCGCATCGTCCTGGCGTTGTAACACGCCAGGGTCAGGGTCGTGTTACAATTCGAGTGGCAGCCGGATCTCTTCCAGAGATTCTTAGCACCCTCTGCCCCACCGTTACCAAGCCTGCTGCCGGAGCCTGGAATAGTGGGGCCGCTGGGGACTGAGGGCCGGGTTTTTTGCGTACTTGTCATTTGAAGAGGTAATATCTTTCCATAAGTGTGTTGAAAAGCTACTACAGAAGAAAAATGTCCCATATATTTATATTTCACATATTTAAGTGTGTAAAAAACATTCATCACTTTTTTCATCATTTGCTTTCCCACTACTACTACCCCAGAGAAGAAATGCCTATCTATATCCAGTGACATGTTAGCCATACGACGAAATAAAAAAATACTTTTGTTGTAGGTTATTTTCATTTCGTCATGTCCGACCACTTCTAGTTCTACATGACTATACTACTGACATTCATCTTTTATTTAAAATCCCAACTAATTTATCTAGATACAAAATAAAACTGATCTAGATAAGTTCAAAACAACAAACGACAGATTATTTAGTTATTTCAAATAAAAGATTATATATTTATCTTCCCGGTTATTCGTAAATAGCTGCCTAGCTGTGCTCCTCATACAGTTGGAATATTTAATCATTACTTTGTCAGTAAGAAAACATAAACTTATTTATTATTTATTTATTGATAAAATTGTTTACATGACATTACAGTTAAACCAATGCGTCACGAAACTTAGACTAAAAGCAATAATAATTTTAAGTACTTATTAACAATTAAGTATAGCAACAATAATAGCACATTGAATAAACTTACAATGCTCTCAACCGGTGGGTCACCCCCAGCCTCGATAAGCAGTATGTTCCATTGCTGCACCTCACTGAGTCGGTTGGCAAGTACACTGCCGGCTGATCCTGCGCCGACTATAATGAAGTCAAATTGCTCGGAATCTAGAATCAATCCAATTTCCAATTAGCTTTATGTATGGAAAAACTTAAACTAAAACAAAATATTTATTTTATTATATTCTTCAAATCAGTTACACAGAATTACCATTGTAAAAACCAAGTCACTGCAAACTACAAAATAACATAGAATATTTTATTAACATAGGTTTATTTTTATATTTTTAATTAGTTTGTTAGTATAGTTTTAATTTTTAGAAGGAATAATGTATTATACTAGTCGTTTATTGTTAATTTTCTATAATAAATAAAATAATTAAGTTGTGTATAGATAGAGATCTACTCACGTAATCGACTAGTTAGGCAACCAATTAGAGTGGGAGTGAACAATAGTTACATAGAATATTGCACTATCGAAAACTCAAGAATCGGAAGTCGTTAGAACAACAATGGTTACACCATTTTACAAAGTTGGTGGATAATAACATACACCGAAATTGTCTTTCAATTTGACTAAGAATGTCACAACTGTACCTAGTTCTTCCCAAACCCATTTTAAAGTAGTATTACTGATCGATAACAGGATGTTCGATGTTTATATTTTGTCAATCACTTACAACAATTCGTTCGTGCAAGAAAAATATCTAGGTGTATTTATTACACGTTTAGATACGATTCAAGTTCAATGCATTAACTACGCAAAACAGCTAGCGCCTAATCGTCAGATTCAGAAATATCAGAATTTGCTTGAAAGTTCATTCCGTTGCAACTCCAATAAAACTTCAATATTGGTTGATTATTTATTGTGTGTTCAAGTTATGTTGGAGGTAAATTGTGTTTTTAATGTATTGTTTATGTATTTTAAACTTAGAATAAGGCAGCTTATCAGGATTCGAACCCATGACGTCGAGTTTCGTAGGAAAGGTTACTATCAACTAGGTTACAGAAGCCATTATATTTATTGAACGTTGTGGCGAAATTATTTTGCCATTGTTATTGGGATTTGAAAATATTGTTGCATCTCATTCCTTAATATACAAACAAAACTGACCCAACCGCACAACGCAAAGCCTTACCTTGGACGATTGCGTTTGGTGGCCAGTTCTCAGTGATCTCGCAGTTTGCATCAGCAACTACGGCAGCAGCCAATAATATTTTCAGAACTCCTATCATGTTGTTTTGCATGTCATAACTGGAACAAGGAGGTAGCTTTATGACATTTTATTACTTGTTAAGTTCAGTTTTTTTTGAAGAAAATTGCATCTGTCCATTGGGACAATTTTGCCAGTGTCAAGTAGCGTGACAAAGTACCGTTAGTTAAAACTTTGCTCTTAGAGCTTGACGTTCTAAGATAGAGGCCTTGCTTTTTGTAGGGAGATAGCTGCTCTCTACAACCACCACGTGTCAGCCTTGGCCAGGATAACCAGTTGTCTAATCCAAACAGTGGTTACACGCGTTTTAAGACTAATTCTACATTAGCTGCACACTTGGTCGTTACATCACCGCACAATAAGCTATCAATATTACATACTGAACTACGAAAATTAACAAAAAACAAAACCACCATGTTTGAGACTCAAGCTAGACGTCTATTATTTGTTTAATTTTTGGTATACAGATAGTGATTCAGTAGACGTGAGCAACATTAACACTACGGATTCGGTTAATAACAAGCTTGTGTGTGATTAGCCCTAAAAAAAGTTAAAGTAAAAACTAAAAAGTTATAATATAAATTATTTACGACACGCATGGTCACTCTACAATTAGGATTCTCCGTCGAGTACTGATATTCTCTTGTTTTTCTGTTATTTGTGTCAAATTCAAGTCTGTTTATACTTTGGAAACATCGTATCTCAATTAATTTTTCGATTATTTTTTTCATTATCGAAGTGCTGTCATAACTGTTAAAGAGGTTTTATCTTTATTATCACCATGATTACAGAGAATAAAATTTCTACGTAATAAAAAGTAAAAAAAAGTTAGGCGTTATTGTTTCACTTAAACATGTTGGTGGCCGATTCATTATCGTTAAATAACTAAGTGTGTAGGTTTGTTCCTGCTCACGTCTCCTGAATCATCCTGTATATATGTTACAATACATAGTACAGTCACGGGCAATAGTATCTTCCTACATGAAGGCCGTAAAAATATGTGACACGCTCTTATTTGTGGGGCCATAAGATAGGGTAATTGTGCTAGTTTCCCGTCCAGGTCCAGTTTACCGTCCACTTGATTAAACTGCTGCAAATAAATGTAAAAAACGTTTTAAGCTCAACATAGTTTGTATTTATAGTTTATTCTTTAGTAGATTTTTTAACTTTTAAGCTTTTATTTTGGGAAAATCTTAAAGATAAACATATTATGGACGGAAAACTGACAAGAGTGGACGAAAACTAGCACAATCACCCTACTATTGCCGCTGACTGTACTTACCTTCGTTCTTCGTTTAAAAATGTTGTTATGTATATAATAAACTTTATGTTTTTATATGTTTTTAATGCATAACAGTTATAAGGCCGGCATAATTAAGCCACACAAATTTTTAATAAATAACAAGTTTTGATATTGCGAATTATTTTCCTGTCAAAAATAATCAAAACAGTCCAGAAGTGAACAAAAAAAAAAAAAATTACACACAAAAAAAAAGATAATGAGAAATAACTAGATGAAAACTTATCACTTGAGCGATCTCTTCTAGGCAAACTTTTATTAATAGATACAGTAACTAATGTTATTATTATATTTAATTTACACGTAATTTTACTCACCCTAGAACACTCACGACTATTAAAAAAGAAAACAAAAAACACGCACATTAAATTAAGGTAACTTCAAATGCAACTATTTTGGATTTATTCTTATTTTTGAATGCAACAAAAAATAAATGTATACGACGTCTCACTCGTACTGCAAGATACTAATAACTATGCTCTTTAAAAAGCAAAAGATAAACCGTGTCATAATGTCGAGGCCGCCAATGCAAAGTGATTAAAGTTTAAGGTTACCCGGACTTAGCATATTAGTTTTAATACCAGTTAAGTATTTGACACTTCACGGATTACTATAACATTGCTCGAAGAAAAATAACATTTAATTGTTCATACGCGTCTATGATCACCAATGATCCAAGGATTCTAAACAACAAATCTGACCCGTTGGCGAAAACACGAATCGTTTTCATTTTATCCTCTTTTATAATTATCTACCTATCATATATTTACTTTTGTATGTCGCTGTTGAACTACAAAAAAAAAAAAAAATATGATTACTTAGATAATCTCATTGGCCTTAACCCATTGACCGCCAAGCATCAGACGGAAAAATCGTCACCTCAGCGCCAGCGCACGCGTTCGCGGAAGGCGACTCGCTTATATTTAGGACGTGATATCAGGGGCTAGCGCATCGCTGCGCTGAGGGCACGACTTTCCCTGCGCGTAATTTGACGTCTTTGGTGGTTAAAGGGTTCATCATCATGCAAATGTGATTATCTTTGATGAAAAAATATAATAAGAGACTAATTAATGGGAGATTTCTATGACGTTTCACGTAACAAAATAATGTACGACCTGGTGCAAGGTGTTAGGAGCTTGCATAGGTACTAAAACTTTAAATTCAACATAAACATGAATAAAAAAAATTAAAACTGTTTAAATACCTTCTTTTTAATCATTATATATAATAAAACAAAGTTGAGAAAATGTGCGTGCTGATAAAACTTAAAAAGGAGTCCCAGCACGATAAAGGGACTTATATAGTGTGATAGCCCTTTATTCCCCCTCGAACAAGAAAGTTCCCGTTTTAACCTAAAGGGTGCGTCTTTAAAGATATAAGGGCTTTTCCAACCCTTCAACTCGGAAAGTAAGTGTAGTGGCGCCATCTGTTGTCGAGTAGTTGAACTTCATTCATTGTCCAAAGTGGCGCCATCTGTTGTCGAACAGTTGAATTTCATTCATTGTACACAATATGGACTTAAACGAACGATTATTCCCAAACTTTCTCGAATACCCTAGCGCCAACTTTCTCGAATATCCTAGAGCCTAGCTTTCTGAATATATAAGAGCCCGGTGTCACCCGCCAGAGTTAGTTTAATTTGAACAGCGAAACAAGCGATTTCGAAACGAAAAAGAAAGAAATTATCTGTGTGTGAGCCTTTATTTTGAAGTATCACGTGTGAGTATTTTTAATAGTGTGTTTAATTAATTATCGATTTCGAAGCGAAGAAGAAAAAAGTTATCTGTGAGCCTTTATTGTGAAATATCAAATGTGAGTATTTTTAATAGTGTATTTAATTAATTCTAATGGTTTTTTTTTATTTTATTGTAATTTCCTTAACTTTCAAGCAGTCGCGCGGCGTTGAATCGATGCCTTCTATATACTTTGGCCGTAAACAAAATATCGGCTGACCGCTTGAAGATTAAATAATTTTTTTTTCTTTGTCTCAACGTGCTCCACGTTTACGTAACAATATATTTGTCTATAAAATGTTCATTTAATTTATATTTTACAGAATACAATGCCTAGACGTAAAAGAGGTGGAGATCTTGCCAGTTCTGCAGCGAAACGGCGGAAACAAAAAGAAAATCGAAGAAATGAAACGGAAGAAGAGCGCGAAGCACGTTTACAAAATCAACGAACCAGAATGAGCACCCTGAGAAGCGGAAAAAGCGAAGAAAGAAAAGAAAATAAAAGTATTGAAGAATCGAGCATTTTAAAAGATAATCTAACAAAGGAAGCATTCCACTACGAACCGACGAAGAAATATTACGATCATAAATATGTTGTGATCGGAAAAATGAATAACATTTGCCAATTTTGCCACGCGAAAAAATTCAGTAAAGAAACACTAGGTCTCTGTTGCATGAATGGAAAAATTCGATTACCACCACTGGAAGCACCTCCACAGGAATTTCTACATTACATGACCGGGAAAACACCAGAATCAAAACACTTTCATCAAAATATAAGATCATACAACTCCTGTCAAATGACATCTTTCGGTGTTACTTCGACTGACACTAATAGAGACAAATTTGAATATGTATTTTCAATTCAAGGGCAACTTTATCACAAAATTGGATCGTTACTACCAATGCCTAATGATGACTATAAATTTCTGCAAGTATATTTCATCGGAAATGAAGAAAACGAAATTGATCAACGATGTACAAATTTTATTGGATTGAAACGCGAAATAATCCAAGATGAACAGAGGATCTTACACAAATACAATCAACTGATTTACATATTCAAAACAACACTAGACCGCATGATTTCTGATGACTATAAAATTGTAATTCGAGCCGATAAAAGACCACGTGGAGAACACGAACGTAGATTTAATGCACCTCAGATAGATGATGTCGCCATCGTAATTGTGGACAATGAAAATACAAGCCGTGACATAATTGTACAACGAAGAAGAAAAGGACTACAACGCATTGCAGAGACACACCGTTCATATGATGCTCTTCAATATCCGTTAATATTTCTGCGCGGAGAGGATGGTTATCATTTCAATATAAAACAAATTCATCCTAAAACAGGCATAGAAACAAACAAAAAAGTCACTTCCAAGGAGTTCTATGCTCACCGCTTAATGATCAGAGACAATGAAATATACAATCACATTCTCAACACTCGCCGTTTATTCCAACAATTTCTGGTAGATATGTACGCAAAAATAGAAGCAGAACGGATGCTTTACATAAGACTGAATCAGAAGAAACTACGCACAGAAGAATACATCCACCTTCGAGATGCGATCATAAATGACGGCAATATTGACGATATTGGAACAATGGTAATCTTACCCTCATCATACATAGGAAGTCCAAGACATATGCACGAATATACTCAAGATGCCATGACCTACGTAAGAAAATATGGACGACCTGATCTCTTCATAACATTTACATGCAACTCATCATAGCCAGAAATCAAAGAACAACTAAAATACGGACAAACCTCCATGGATCGACACGACATGATAGCCCGAGTTTTTCGACAAAAACAAATAAGATTTATTGAAGTCATCACAAATACCACATCTTTGAAACCGTTAGATGCTGGATGTATACAATCGAGTGGCAAAAACGAGGATTACCTCACTCACACAATCTCATATGGCTACACGATAAAATTTATCCCACGGATATCGACAAAATCATCCAAGCTGAATTTCCCAATCCACAAAATGATCCGGAACTCAACATAGTAGTGAAAAACATGATTCACGGACCATGTGGACCATTAAACTTCAATGCGCCATGCATGAGTGATGGAAAATGTACAAAAAAATATCCAAAACCATACTTGGACGATACAAAAACTGAAGATGACGGCTATCCCAAATATAGAAGACGATCACCGAAAAACGGTGGCTTCACAGCAAAAATACGAATACAAGGCAGAGACGAACTGGAAATAGATAATCAATGGGTAGTACCATATAACCCATTACTTTCCAAAATGTTCCAAGCACATATAAACGTTGAATATTGCAATTCAGTAAAATCTATTAAATATATATGTAAGTACGTAAACAAAGGTAGTGATATGGCAGTATTTCAAATAGTCCAAAATAGCGAACAAAATAATAGAAATGATGAAATCCTCATGTACCAAATGGGAAGATACATCAACAGTAACGAAGCAGCGTGGAGGATTTTTAGTTTTCCCATACACGAACGCGAACCAGCTGTGCAACATCTAGCAGTACATTTGGAGAATGCACAGAGAGTTTACTTCACAAAAGACTCGGCTAGAAAAATTGCAAGCGAACCACCTCAGAACACAACATTAACAGCTTTTTTCCAACTTTGCCAAACGGATCCATTCGCAAAGACGTTACTGTATGTCGACGTCCCTATTTATTATACGTGGGACAAAACAAGGAAAATTTTTCAACGACGAAAAAAAGGAATGCCAGAAGAGGGTCATCCAGAAATAATGAAAACTAACGCAATGGGTCGAGTATACACTGTACATCCAAACAATGCCGAATGTTTCTATCTCCGAATGTTGTTACACGAAATACGGGGACCAACAAGTTTCACAGATCTCAGGACTATTGACGGCTACATATGCCAGACTTACAGAGAAGCATGTCAACGTTTAGGATTATTGGAAAACGATAACCACTGGGAATTAACACTACAAGAAGCCACACTCACAGCTTCAGCTGAACAAATTCGAGAGTTATTCGCCATAATTCTAACAACATGTAACCCATCAAACCCAAAACAGCTATGGGACTCTTTCAAAAGGAATATGAGTAATGATATATTGTACCAAATCCGACAAGCTAATCCAGAACTGACTATAGAATTCAATGACGACATCTTCAATGAAACACTCATTCGCTTAGAAGATAAATGTTTAGCAATAAATAACCAGACCTTAGTAGAAATTGGAATGCCAGCACTACAAAGAAATACTTTCAGTGTGCTAAACTACGAAATTACAAAGGAAAAAAGCTACAACGTCAATGAACTACTTGAATACATTGCTCACAACAAACCACTCCTCAATGACAATCAAAAAAAAATTTACAACGTTACAATGAACCGAATAAATAACAACACTGGTGGAATTATTTACTTGGACGTACCAGGAGGCACCGGTAAAACGTTTCTAATAAATCTAATACTGGCGGAAATACGTGCTGAAAAACACATCGCACTGGCACTAGCATCATCCGGCATTGCAGCCACACTTATGGAAGGAGGACGAACTGCCCATTCTGCCTTACAACTACCGTTGAATATAGCCGAACAACAATTCCCGGTATGTAAAATCTCAGGAACATCTGGACGGGGTCAACTTCTAAAACATGCTAAAATTATCTTCTGGGATGAATGCACCATGGCCCATAAAAAATCACTAGAAGCCAGAAGGACAGAACATTACAAGAATTGCGAAAAAACTCTGAAATGATGGGAGGAGCTCTACTCATACTCTCAGGAGATTTTCGACAAACACTTCCAGTTATTCCCAAATCAACACCAGCAGACGAGATCAATGCATGCTTAAAAAAGTCACATCTCTGGCCGCAAGTACAAATACTGCAATTAACAAAAAACATGAGGGTTGAATTATCAAAAGATGAAACAACAGCACATTTTGCTAAAATACTTTTACAAATAGGCGAAGGTACATATCCTACTGACCAAACGACCGGCCTCATTGAACTCAATAGTGATTTCTGTAACATAGCCACTACTGAAAACGAACTAATCGACAAAATTTATCCAAATATTATTAAGAACTATACCAACGTAGAGTGGTTATTTCAAAGAGCAATTTTGGCCACTAAAAATAATATTGTTGACGATATCAATTTTAATATTCTAAAGAAAACACCTGGTAAAGAGAAAGTATATAAATCGATCGACACGATGGTATCCATTGAAGAAAGTGTCAACTTTCCTACTGAATTTCTAAACTCTTTACAAGTACCAGGAATGCCATTACACTGCCTTCGTCTGAAAATTGGATCTCCAATCATACTACTCAGAAATCTCAACTCCCCAAAACTATGTAATGGAACGAGGATGATCGTAAAACAGCTATCGAATAATGTCATTGAAGCTGAACTTATTTCTGGAAAGAACAAAGGACACACAGTATTTATACCTAGAATACCACTGATCTCTTCTGAATTGCCATTTCAATTTAAAAGATTGCATTTTCCAATTAAATTAGCCTTTAGTTTTACAATTAACAAAGCGCAAGGGCAAACTTTGAAATATTGCGGCATCAACCTCAAAGAATCCTGCTTCTCTCACGGTCAGCTATATGTAGCTTGCTCAAGAGTAGGAAGTTCGAAAAATTTATATATATATACCCCGGACAATAAAATGAAAAATGTTGTTTATAAACAAGTAGTGTAAATAATGAGAAAATGTAAATACATGTAAATATAGAAAATGTTTTCAAAATATATTTTTTATTTTTTACGTCATAGTATGTTTTTTTATTTCATCTACCACGTAATCTCATATCAACTCCCGAGCGAAGCCGGGTATCATAGCTAGTGTTAAATAATAATTATTATCAACGTAACGATCAGGTCGATTAAACCACAAATTTCAAACATATTTTTGTGTCATTCAAGTTTACAAAAAAAAAACAATACAAATACCGATTACGTGTGTGCTGTTGTACGGTCAGCTGCAAAGAAAAAGGCCCACACTGCATACAAAGTTCGTATGCAGCGGGGGTTTTTGTTTCAGCTGTGTCTCTGCAGCTGGCTGAACTAAGTGACTTTTCGACCACTAGTCTTTACTATTATTTTGTTACATTTGTCTTGACCTCTCCCCCTTTCCTAAAATCTCGTGTCTTCTTTATGTCTTTTCTAGTTTCAGTTTTTTTTTCCAGCTAGCATTTTGTAATACCAAAAGACACATCCCGCTCCAGACCAGAAAGGTATAAATATGCAAAAATATAGTATCGGTTAGGTGTTAACATTATTTAAAAACAAGACACTTATGTCCCATTAAGTTTATTACATTTTTTAATTACCAAACTAAGTATTAGTTGGTTAAAACGAGCAGTTTACCCATTTTTTGTACCGGTAAAATGTTAAAAAATTTAGGGTTTTCTGAAACATTGTATCGAATAAAGTAATTTGGCCGGCCTCTGTTTACTCGAGCGCTCCATGAAATGTACTGAACCTTTTTTATTAGCAATGTACACATTTTTTATTAATATTAAAGTGCTTGTTAAGTGTGTGTAAAGTAATATCCTCAACCTTGTTTTTTATCTAACCCTTGTTACATATGTTTATGATTACATCTACAGTTTAAAATTAAACGTTTATTTGCAATACCTACTTACATATTTTGGTCAAATTTAAAATAATATTGTCTTAAGATAAGATAGTAACTACTAGTAGGTACATACTTAGTTATTTTTATCAATATTTATTTTGCTGCCTGACTCATACCTAATGACAGTAGGAGAGCCCATGACACTGAACCTAGTTCGATAAGTCTCCTAAATGAGATACATATAATTAGTTGCGTCTTTAATGGAGGAACACGAAATGCTGATGCTGCAATGCAAAAAAAGTGGTGGCGTATTTTTTTTTTAAATTAAAAATTTGGTTTCTAGTACAGTAAGTCTCCTCGATTTCCTTTGTTCGCATGAATTTGTCGAATTGGTCGCTAGATATTTACTTGGACGAGTTATATTTAAAGTTGATACTTTTTCTCATAGATTTTAGAATAATAATTTCATATAGTACAATAAAACTGATCTAGAGAAACAAAAACAAAAATGGTGACTAGATCAATAAAATGACACAATTTTGAGAGTTTTATTTGATCCCCATTTTTTGTCTTTGTTGTTCTATGTCAATTTTACTATAGGTATTGTATTGACTTTTTATTTTATAATTTCTCGAATAAACTATCATTAACCATAACTATTCTAAGTAAAAAGCTAGATAACATTTTATGCGAGCACGATTTTGGCCGAAATTTACAGTTCCGACGGGCCTTACACAGAATAGATACAATACAATAAAAAGAATGGTCGTGATTTAGTGTTTTCAAAATTTTCCTAAATTTTTTATATTACAATTTAAAATAACGAGCACTGCACAGCACATTTGTTGAATTCATATGGAATGGCTTGAACAACATGATCAGTAGATGCATTGAGGGTCAGCGCCTGATTCTAATACTGCCATTAAAATCTAATTACACTATTTTGTATCCCCATAAAACATAGACGACGACAGTCTACGCTGCACTAGACAAAAAATGGTGAAAATAGATCGGTGCTTAAATATATTATTCCCAATATGCAAAAAATACGATTTTTCGAAGAGGGTTTAAACTTAAAGTCAAAGCTACGTACAAAATAATGGTATGTAATTTTACAGAAAGTGCCCGGGCAAACATTTTTATTGTTTACTATAGCATTTACGCGGATGCCTTACTTATTTTCTCTGAAATATATGACATTTATTTCAGTATATAATCATCAAAAACTACCTAAGTACAGGGACGCTTTTCTGTATTAGTAACGATAGTTAAATGTTATTAAACATAACGATAAATATGTGTCAGTGTACAGGGAAAAGTACAGTTTGGCGGAAGGCGTTTACGTCATACGTTGTACAGTCGACGTTAAATATATGTTTAAACTTTTCACCTTACTCCATTGTAATAAGGTGCAAAAGTGTAAACATATATTAGACGTCGACTGTACAGATTGAATAGTGTATTCAAGCAATAAAAGCGTAAGCGCCTTCCGCCAAATGGTACTGTTTCTTGTATATCACATATCAGTGTTGGCCGAACGTTAGTGTAATTGAAAATTAAAAATTAAAGATTGACACACGTTAGTTAAAATTTAACACTAATAGTTTAATGCAAATTGATTTCAATTAGAATTCAAATTAATTGTAACTAACGTGTTAATCCTTTGCGAATAACTAATAATTGAAAATATTTAATTTTTAGTCTTTCTCAAAAATTGAACCCATTAATATAATTTTTAGTGTAGATTGAATAGATAATTGACATTAATAATTAACCTAACTAAACGCGGATTTAGGTAAAGCTACGTGGATTTGATTTTTGTTTCGATTTTGACTCCGGACCCGGGGGCTTGTATTAATAAGCAACGGGACCGGTATCCTAAGATGGAGGTCATGCTGGACCCTGGGGATCCCTACTGGATCTCGGGTTTGGCGCATCATAGACTCATGCTGTTTGGGCTCATTCGACTTGTACTGATGAGCAGATGGTACCGGTATCAAAATCTGAAGCTCATGCTGGACCCTGGGGATCCCTACTGGATCACGGGTTTGGCGCATCATAGACTCATGCTGTTTGGGCACATTCGACTTGTACTGATGAGCAGATGGTACCGGTATCAAAATCTGGAGCTCATGCTGGACCCTGGGGATCCCTACTGGATCTCGGGTTTGGCGCATCATAGACTCATGCTAGTTGGGCTCATTCGACTTGTACTGATGAGCCGATGGTACCGGTATCAAAATCTGGAGCTCATGCTGGACCCTGGGGATCCCCACTGGATCTCGGGTTTGGCTCATCATAGACTCATGCTGTTTGGGCTCATTCGACTTGTACTGATGAGCAGATGGTACCGGTATCAAAATCTGGAGCTCATGCTGGACCCTGAGGATCCCTACTGGATCTCGAGTTTGGCGCATCATAGATTCATGCTGTTTGGGCTCATTCGACAGTAGGTCAGTTGTGCCAAACCCGAGATCCAGTAGGTGTCCCCAGGGTCCAGCATGAGCTCCATCTTGTGATATTGGTCACAACTTCCATACCCGAGATGCAGTTTTAACATTAATTATTAGTACAAGACAGGATTAATTTAGTTACACTAACGTTAATCTAGTTAACTATTAATCTTATTAAATTTTCAAGACGTTAGTGTAACTAATAAGTTAATTCTTATTGACAGTTAGTGTAATTAACGACGTCACGAAATCAATGTGAACTAACATTAGTAAAAATTGATGGTTTGTGTAATTGATTAGTTACGTGTTATGCCTCTCCTAGTAACCTCTTTTATAATTGTAGCATTCTATCATCGCAAGTCGGTTGTCAACAGGGAGATCCATTGGGCCCACTAGTTTTCTGTCTGGCCATTCAAAAACACATATCAACATTGGACTCTCCCTTGAACGTGTGGTACCTGGATGACGGCACTATTGGAGGACCGGCCAATGTTGTTCTGAACGATCTAAAGAAATTACTACCAGCTCTGTCGGCGATTGGCTTAGAAGTCAATCCTGAAAAATGTGAAATTTTCCGTTGTACAAGTAACTCATCCGGGCCTATCACTGCATTTCATACCTTATTACCCGGCTTGAAACATATTGACACCACGTCTTTCTCACTTTTAGGAGCCCCTATATTTGCAGAGGGATTTCCTTCTACAATAAAAAAAAAGGTGATGCATTATCATCTTCACTTGTCCATCTGCAACAGCTCTCAGCCCATGTTGCCCTTGTCCTGTTGCGTAGCTGCTTCTCCATGCCTCGCATGATTTATACACTACGAACAGCACCTTCATGGTTATTTCCCCAAAATATTAGCGATTTCGATCAAATCTTGCGACATGGGCTTGAAGCCATTTTAAATGTCAGCTTGAGTGAGTCTCAGTGGTCACAATCTTCGCTGCCTATCCGCTATGGTGGCCTCGGGATACGCCGAGTACACGATGTGGGCCTCGTCGCCTTTATAGCCTCTGCTCGTGCTTCCATGGATGTCACTCGCATTCTATCAATAAATGGTGGCAATGTCCGAATTCCATTCTTGGAAGAAGCCTTTTATGAGTGGAAGGTTAGGTGTCCAAACGACGCATGGCCTGATAATCTCAAGCTTCAACGATCCTGGGACGACATATTGTAGTGTAGGCACATGACGTGTAAATTCACACGTCATGTGACATTTAGAAAATAGAAAATATTATTGTTATAAACCTAGGATATCGGGTTACAACCCAAATATGTAAGTTGTTTACAGTACCCAGTTAAATGAATTATTCCATTATTATTTCATCTAAATGTCAAGCTTATCCTAAAGGTTAAACTACGTAATAATACCACTATAAAAACCATGTACTTTTAACAATAAAGGTTCAGTATCAAACATGCATCGGGGTATTACTTAGCTACCCTTACGCCACTCCATTATATGGCGACCGTGACAAAAGAACTGCTCAGCAGTTCTGGTATCACTACCATCCGAACCTAAGCCACGCCGCCCAGCCTGAGCAACGACCCCGAGTCCAGCCCCGCCGCCCGGATCACCCCACGCCGCCCAGAAATTACCGACCCACAGCAGGCCATGGGCAGCCAGCCCGCTAAAACCTACCAAAAGGAGGTGAGGAGATCATCATAGCCCAGAGTGGAGCCGGCAACAACGCGAACTCGGCGCAGAGCGAAATCAGCGTGGTAACATACATAACAGCGACGGTAATGACATTGATGATCATCGTGTTCATTTACGCGCTCTGGAAGAAACTGCATAAATGCCTGACTAGGAAGATAGAACGACAAGCAGTGGCAGTTGCGACGCGCGGAACGAGCTCCGCCTGAACGAGACCAGCCAAGCGGTCAACAGTGACGACATCAGCCCAGCAGAGGTGTATGGAATACGGTACAAATTAATTTAATTATCATTTAGCACTTAAATAGTTTATCGTGTATTAATTAAGTTTTTGAGTTATGCTACTCAGCCCTAGGAGTAGTGTATTATTTGTGTTTAAGATAAGCTATGACTAGGATTGTGCACTTATATGAACAGTTAGGAAAATTGCAAGAGGATATTAGGAAGTTAGGTCCTAGACGTAGGAAGGAGAAGATAGGACAGGATAAATTAAAGCAGGTACGGGAAGTATATGCCCATTTTGAAGAATTTGTGCGGGAAACAAGCGAAAAAGTAGAAAATTCGGAAATATCTTTAGAAGACAGCAAATTAATACAGTCATATTACGAAAAAATAGAGGAAATACATAACAAAATATTGGCATCGTACGAGGAGCCACCTCAGGAAAATGCAAATATGGCTTCTAAGGATAGTTTCGAGATCAAGGCCGCAGTGTCTTTGCTGCCAAGTATGGACGGCACAGAAGACGTTACGAACCAGTTGATTGACGCTATTGAATTATATTGCACAATGATCAAGGAAACTGATATTAAGCTATTGATAAATTTTGTACTAAAAACTAGATTAACACAAAGTGCCAAACTTAGGTTAGCGGATACATATGAAACTGTAAAAGACTTAGTGGACGAGATGAAAACGCATCTTCTTACCAAAAAGTCAGCCACCACCATTCAGAGCAAATTAATGACAGTTAGACAGGAACATAAAACCATTGAGAAGTTCGGTCAAGAGTTAGAAGAGCTTTTTGTTAAACTAACTGTCACGCAAGCAGGTAGTAACACAGAGGCGTATAAGGTCTTAAAACCGCTAAATGAAAAAACAGCAGTACAAAAGTTTGCAGAAGGCTTACGTAACGAAAAATTGAGTACCATACTAACAGCCCGGGGCTATGACTCACTCAAAGACGCGATTCAGGGTGCCAAAGATACGGAAGTATCCATGGCTTCGTCATCATAACCCCATTCCGAACAGATGCTGCATATACGCAATAAAGGATTCCCATACAGGAGGCCATTCAGGCCTAATAACAATTATAACTGACTATGACTATTACTGTGACTATAGCGTGCAGAAAGCTAAAACAGATAAGTGTCGCAACCAACAATTAGCCTGATCACCTGAAAGTTGTTGTGACCCTTATATGCTTTAAGTTTACAAAGTAAAGGGTTTCCTTGCATTCCTCTTTACTTCATGCACTGCTAGGTAGCCCGTGGAAAAATTTAAAGTAAGCTGAGTACACCAGGATACAAAGCAGACGCTAACCCTTGGAACCAAACAATTCGAGCGAGTTCTCAATTGCCCAGGTCCTTGGGCGCACGGAAAGATGTAGTGTTCCGATGTGTTAAAACACTGTCTGATAGTACATATTAATATGTACTAGCGCGCGATAATAAATATTTATTCTGTATCCTTAATTGTTTGTAATAGGGTCGGCCGACCAGATGTGCTAAAATGCGCCGTGTACTCATTAAAAGAAAGTGACAAGTATCACAAAGAAGCTTTCTTTAGGACACAATGCAGACATTGCAAAATGGCTCATTTATTGTTCTGAATTATTTACTCGCCATCCACGGCGACACTGTATGTCGAACCAAGTACTCGATCGCGTCCGAAACGAGCTTTCCTCGCGAGAGAACTAGGTCTTATTTGAAAGGCACAACAGACGACATAGAAAATACACCACACAGAGCTACCAAAGTGTATAAATACACATGACAAACGGTCCGGACCACGACTAATTAGTATTAAAAAAAAATATCAAGAAAATCACAGACAAAGAGGACAGACGTGTCACATTAAATGATTTTCACTTATAGACCAACTACAGTCAACCGCTTACCATATGAATTAGTATTCGGTAAAACATGTCGTTTACCAAGTAATATAATAAGTCAAATAGATCCAATTTATAATTTTAACTCACATTCCCTAGAACTTAAGTATATATTACAATAATCCCAGGAGGATGCCAGAAATAATTTAGTTAAGACAAAACAAATAAGAAAAGATAAATATACCAAAAAAATAAATTCATGAATCTATAACGTAGGAGATTTAATATTAATAAAGAAGGAATATAGAGATAAGATGGACCATATACTGTAATACAAGACCAAGGTCAAAATGAAAAATATTAGTTTCAGGAAAAGAAAACATTGTACATAAAAATAGGACAAAACTGTACTATTATTAAAACTCTCCTTTTCAGCACACTAAAGGAACACGTACCACCACCAAAATTAATCAATGTTCTAAAAAAATGAACACCATGTCGTGCCGCAAAATCCACACTTAATAAATACGTGCTCGTAAATGTCCGCGACCTCCATTATGAAAAAAAAAAATTGAACAAAAAAAAAGAAAACGGAAAATAACAGCAAAAAAGAAAAGTACAGCTTCGGGAAGACACGCAACCACAATGATCTAATAATTTAAACATAACATTACTACAACAAAGATGCAATTAGAAACCTATAACACTTACCAAAACAACAGAATCGAAAAAAGGATCTCCATCTTCCTAAGTAAGTACTAAATTATTGAATAAGCATTAATAATAAGATAGCGTCACATTGCTTGCAGCGTCATACCACTACCATAATTTTAAACTCGACCACATATTAAACAAAAAACTTTAGATATTATAAATAGGAAGTAAAACATTATGTACAATTTTATTAAAGATTAAGTTTTATTTTTGTTTAGATACAGTTATATTATAGATAGTACACAGTATTACCTTATTCAATAAAATTTTTTTATTCTCGATATTATCGTAATCGTATGATTGTTTAATGATACGTCAACTATGTAACCTTTAAGTTATTTTATAGCAGAGTAAGCAAAACACTAAGTGACCACACCAAGGTGTTCATTGTAATAATACAATAGATATAAATGTCCTAACATGTAATCGTACCTAGTTATGTAATTAATTACACTTAATAGAAAAGTTAAAATAAGTTAAGTACATATTAGTCTGTATAACCATTTTTTTTTTCAATATATAACCAATAGATAAGTATTTCTTTAGTTTTGTATAACTGAATAAGCCAAAAATATGTGTTACTATTTTTGTCTTCAAAAAAAAAAAAGGGGGAAGGTGTAGTGTAGGCACATGACGTGTAAATTCACACGTCATGTGACATTTAGAAAATAGAAAATATTATTGTTATAAACCTAGGATATCGGGTTACAACCCAAATATGTAAGTTGTTTACAGTACCCAGTTAAATGAATTATTCCATTATTATTTTATCTAAATGTCAAGCTTATCCTAAAGGTTAAACTACGTAATAATACCACTATAAAAACCATGTACTTTTAACAATAAAGGTTCAGTATCAAACATGCATCGGGGTATTACTTAGCTACCCTTACGCCACTCCATTATAATATTAAGTAAAAAAACTTATGACGGTCTACTTGAAGCCACTGTGGGCGTCGATGCGGCTCGATTGAAAGCGGTAGTTCTGCCTGAATCCGGAGCATGGCTACACGCACTACCATCGTCGCACCTAGGCACGCTCCTAGATAACGATTCCCTTCGTGTAGGCGTAACACTAAGACTGGGCAGTGCTGTATGTGAACCCCACCAGTGTGTTTGTGGAGCTACAGTCGAAAGAAATGGCCACCATGGGCTGAGCTGCGTTCGCTGTGCTGGCCGATTCCCCAGACATCAGTCTATTAACGACATTATACGTCGCGCACTGGTGTCCGTAAATGTGCCTTGCGCCTTAGAACCCCAGGGTCTAAATAGGACCGATGGAAAAAGACCAGACGGTTTAACACTGATCCCATGGGCACGAGGACGCAGCCTCATTTGGGACGCGACATGCGTGAGCACTTTTGCTCCTTCGCACCTGAATCACACGGTGCGCAAAGCTGGAGCCGCCGCCGAAAACGCAGCTAAATTAAAGCACGCCAAGTACTCCAATTTAGAGCCGGCCTACAACTTTGTTCCAGTGGCGGTAGAGACTTCTGGCCCTTGGTGCGCCGAAGCCACGTCCTTTATTAAAAGTCTAGGACGGCGTCTAAGGGACAAAAGTGGCGACCCTAGGTCCGGTGCATACTTTGGTGCAGCAAATAACGCTTGCGATACAGCGAGGCAACGCAGGCAGCATCTTCGGAACATTTACGCCGGGTACCTGTCAGCCCTAGCTTATTAAGTTATTAGCTTTAGGTACTTAGTATAATATTATTTGTTTTAAATTCTGTTTTTCTAATCGATTATATACTTGTTAAATTAAATAAAGAAAATTTAAAAAGTTACGGAATTAATCTTCAATCTTATTGATCAATTTTCAATTCTAATTGAAATTAATGGACAACACTGTCACATATTTATCGTTTTGCTGAATTGTTATCAATAGAGATGATGACACATGTTGAATTATGCAATAAAATTTAGTAATAGGATGCAAAATGATCAAAATATCCAAATAAAGTATAAATTTAAAAAAATTATTAAAATTTTGCTAATTTTAACATTATTTAAGTACGAAATTAAAACAAAACAATGATACCATTCGATTTCTACCGGTAAACTGCAAAATAAATTGTACAGCAACCATATACACAAACGCAACATTTCACCGTCAAAATAGCAATTTCATAATTTTTCCATACTTTGAACATGGCGACTATTAAGAGTCCGTTAACAATTTGAAAACGAAAATTGCTAATAATGAAATAACGCACGTGAATTGCATTTGATAAGATAGTTTGAAGTCTTCTTGGTGCCAAAAAATACTTTTGGTACACATTTATTAATATTTAATACCCGAAAACTCAATTCTTGTAGAGCTTAAAATAGATGTCATATATACGTACTTCAGAAAAAGTGACCAACCCCTCCGGTGTACGAGGCCAGATTTTTTTTTCTGAAGTATATGACATCTATTTTCAGTTTATATGTAGTAGTGTAACTACTTAAAAAAAATATTGAACAAAATAATTTGATTTGCTTCAAGATTCTTGTAGAGCTTGTTTAGTGAGGACGTTGAGTCGTGCAAAGTTGTCGCTTGGTTTATTATTATTATTTGTTATGCCCTCCAAAATATTTTATATTATCTGATTAAAGAACAAAGCCAAGTTTATTTCTAAATTTTTTTTAATGAAATACTTTAATACATTACCATAAATATTTCGTCATTTTTTTTTAAAATTGCTCTAGGTAAACACACTCTTGCTTAAAAAATATGTATTAAAATAAATAAAACTGTTCAACTTATTCCTTAAATGACTCATTTTCCAACGTATTTATATATTTAACATACTAGTTTAACACCACTTGAATGAATAAAAATCTTACTTGTATCACCTCTCCAAGCAAAAATTGTGAAACAGCTGTTAGATTAACGTAAATTCTTTATAAATAAAACAGAAAATTAAAAAAGTGTTCCACTTATTCCGTTTAAAAATAAACTATCTTTCAAAATATGTATAATAGTAGTTTATGTAACTGTTACGTAATAAGACCTAATTACGTACAGTTGTATACACTGCTTTATCTACACTCATGTTATTTATCCTAAATGCCGTTTTCGGCAACCATAGAATGGCCGCCATTGCACCGCCATGGCCAACTCGATTGTGCCGGCGAGACGCGCCCGCTCGGGAGCGTGCCGGTGTACATTATGTTATCAAAACTCATAACGTATCAATATTTGAGCATGTAAAGTTAAAATTACGTTACTGCCACAGATAAAAAGCTTATCATAGTAAAATCGGTTGTGGTAATGCTAGCCAATGCCTACCGTTTTTGAACACGTTTTAGAGGACTTACAATGTGAGTGTAGATAAAAACAGTCTTATTAGTTACTTAAAATAGTATCGTAAAGTTGAGCGAAATCAAAATAAAACATGATACAAGTGTGCTAAGTTGATCATTACATACGAAGCGATATTGTGCGCACGAATGCACGTGAGTGCGCATAAGGAAGCTGAGCTATGTTATGATCAAGAACACGCGTTTCATACGACGTTTTTCAACACACTTGCGAGAATAAAACAGAATAGTGGACATATATGAATTGTCAGAATGTTTACAGGATAGAGGTACTTACGAACCTAAGATAATTAAATTGAAATAACCCTATTTTGTGATGTTATTGACTATCTGGAACTCTTTTTTAAATAATTTCATAAAATTAAAGACTTCACATTTATTGTGAAATAAATTATAGTATTTTTTTCTTACGCAATAGGTCACTAGATTTTTAAGATAACATTTTACTACTATGTATCACAGTTTTAGAATATATATCCAGAGGTTAAATTAAGTTGTCTTCTTATTCACTTAAAATATAATTTGCTATATTAATAAAACACAACGACAAAAACCTAATAAATAAACAATGATTTGAGGTTAACTTTTAAAATGGCGCGCAATTTTATTTTTGGATGTGCGTGCAGCTTGAGGCAAAGGCGCGGACCTATTATTTCAAATAGCCACTATTAAAACAGACAATTCGTGTTTAAAACATAATTTATTGTGTATTTACGAGTAATATAATAAGCTGAAATTATTCTTTTTCACATTCATTTGATTGTATAATTTTTATTCTATCGTAAATATGTATATTTTTAATATATTTACTTTTTTAGAATGCAAACTCCTAAAGAGTTAAAAAAAAGGTAATACCCGACTAAATTACAACGATTCGTCTGCGTACGTACATAGAACTTGATACTAGAGTACAAACGTCACTTGATCGGATTATTAAATTATTGCACTATCGATAATTATAGTAAAATGCACGCGTGTTTAATATCTAGGATTATGAGCATAAAAGCGGTGGAATTAGAACCTCGGTATGAGCAAGTGTGTTGAAATAGTAGTTTATGTAACTGTTACGTAATAAGGGTCTTTAAAACATGAGTGTGGTTTTATGAAATGAGCCGCAGGCGAATTTCATAATAAGATCACACGAGTGTTTTAAGGCCTAATTACGTACAGTTGCATACACTGCTTTATCTACACTCGTATTATTTATTCTAAATGCCTTATTTGGAAACCATAGAATGGCCGCCATTGCACCGCAACCATGGCCAACTAGATTGTGCCGGCGGTCGCGCGGGCGCGTGTCGGGCTGTCGGCGGATCCCCGGGAGGGTGCAGGTGTACATTATGTTATCAAAACTCATAGCACATCAATAATTGAGCATGAAAAGTTAAAATTACGTTACTGCTACGGATAAAAAGCTTATCATAGTAAAATCGGTCGTGGTAATGCTAGCCATTACCTACCGTTTTCGAACACGTTTTAGAGAACTTACAATATGAGTGTAGATAAAAAAACTTTACCGGTCTCTTAAATCGTGACGTTACATTTGCACATCATTTTGTTAGGAGCGTTTTGAGAAATAAATGAAAATCTCGGACTAAGTCTCATTTCTGACTTTTGTGTTGCTTTAACGCAATTTGCCCTATATAGACATTTGATCCTCACAGCAAAACGTATCGATTGAATACCATACATTAAAAAAAAATCATGCCTATACACTCATTTGAAAAATAAATACTTAAGTGAATTTAAAAAGTGACACACGTCATATACTTACTAAAACCAGAAGAACAATAATACATTTTCATGCGTAAGTATGATAAGTCTTCTACGTATTTGACAATTATAAAAACATCACCAGGAGGGGTATATTCGGATACAAAAATTTTAAACCAATACGATAACAATCCATTTCTAAAGTGAACGTATCCAAGAAACATGTGTCGAGGTTGAACCTTAGAGTGGGTTTAGAATAAGCATGCGCAAGAGGCAACAGCACATATTTCAATCTGAAGATAAATTTAAGTATTCTCGTCCGATTGCCCGGTATTCATTTAGTCCAGCTTTTTCACTCAAAAGCTTAGAAAAGATTAAATTCTACTATCACCAGTTTTCCTTTTTCACTTTGCGTCCATAAAAATATGACGCTAAGAGGGTTACTGTAAAGTAGGTGTTTGCAATTCCTTACCAATATTTAATAGAGATTTAAGTAATATTATTTTTTGAACATTCGTGAATGCGAATATTTGCACCTCATATTCGCGAACGCGAATGCGAATGCGAAGATGGGGTCAATAACCTTGGTGTAAGGAAAGTTGTGGTATTATTGAATGATTCAGGCGTGATATTTCCTAACCGAATGTTAAGAAAACGAATTTTATACAGGTGCTTAGTAGGTACGATCATAATTTTATTTTCTGCTAACCGGAATTTATTTGAAATCATGAAATAACAATTATTTACGTCACACATGGCCATAATGTGAGTTTTACCGCACGCTACGCGTACGGTAAAATTCGCATTATGGCCAGGTGGAGACGTAAAATTGTGTATTCACCACGGGCAGTAAAAAAGAAAGCCCTCTATCGCATATTTACAACCCTCGCCTGCGGCTCGGGCTACAAATACCTGCGATTTCGGGCTTTCTTTCTTTTACAGTCCTTGGTAAGTAATGTACTAATATCTTTCATGAACATAATTAAAAGACAACTGAAGAACAAATCAAATTATTTTAATAAATATTTTGATTTGTTTATTTTTTAAGTTATAGTACAAATACAAATACAAATACAAATTATAAACTTATATAGAGGTCATATACAAAGGAAAAAGTGACCTAGGCCACCAGTGCCCAGCGCCAAATGGTTAAGGCGTCTGTCGCGAATGCAGAAGACGCTGGTTCGATCCCAGCCCTGGGCACCGGAGGCCTAAGTCACTTTTTCCTTTGTATATGACATCTATATAAGTTTATAATCAAAAGATGTTGTAATTTATTGTTAAATATTTTTCCTTAGATAAAATGCACTAAAATATTCGCATTTAATTTTGCGAATACGAATGCGAATGAAAATGTCCGAAAACACGCGGATATTCGCGAATGCGAATGTGAATACAAATATTCGTTACATCCCTAATATTTAATTTCACTGTTCAAACAGCCTCTCTGTGAAGACTTGGGCTACCTAAAACCATTCCTAAAGTTATCGGGAAATATTGTTGTCACTAGTTAGATTAAGTATAGTTTTAAGTTCTGATTGCCCTGAAAATTAGCGTCGTGGCTACCCTGCCATGATTCATGCTGAGTGGCAACCATTGGTGTAAATTTTAATATTTTTTTGTATATTTCATGTTATATAATAAATATCATACACCAAAAAAGCCATCTAGCAGTTTTTTGTGTAGGGGGTCGCTGTTATTACCTAACCTAACCTACTCTGCCAAAGTACTATATCGTACCTTATGCAGAGGGCTCTTAACACCATAAATTCGTGGTGCGGAGAGAATGAACTGTCTATCAATGCAGATAAGACAATTATTGTTCCATTCACTTATAAGCGGAAATTGGACAAACTTCAACCGCTTGTCATGAATGGAAAAACAATTCCGTTCTCAACAGAGGTCAAGTACCTGGGGGTAACACTGGACCAGAAACTGACCTGGAACCAACATGTGAACGGAACCCTACAAAAGGCTAGATCAGCCTTGGGTATATGCTGTCGTCTAGCGGGCAACCGATTGGGGTCTTAAACCCAAAATTGCCCTTTGGCTGTACACATCTATAGTGAGGCCGATAGTGTCCTATGCCTCGGTAGTGTGGTACAAGAAGACGACACAAAAAGTAACAGTGGCGAAGCTCGGCAGCCTGCAAAGAACTGCCTGTGTCATCGCTACTGGAGCTATGTCATCCTCCCCTACGGCAGCCCTAGAGGCCATACTAAATCTACCGCCCCTTCACCTTCACCTGGAGTTGGAGGCGAAATCCAGTATACTCAGAATAGCGGCTGCAAGGAGAGGAGTTTGGCTATCAAATGCCCCGAGACTATTCAATGAATCAGTGCACGATATCCCTGTTCTGGGGATGCCATCGGACACTATGCCCCCCAAATTTTGTCCACAGAAAATCTATTCAGTGGAACTCCCCAGAAGGGAGGACTGGTCTAACAGTCAAATCAAGTGGAAAGAAGGAAGCCTCAGGTGGTACACTGATGGCTCCAAATCCGGATCTGACGTAGGCTGCGGAATATTTGGCGAGGCACCTAGAAAGGCCATCAGTCTAAATCTAGGAAGATACTGCTCTATATTCCAGGCAGAGGTGTACGCAATCTTAGAATGTGCGTCAACCAACCTGCAACATAACTACGTCAACCATACCATTTATATCCATTCGGATAGCCAGGCGGCACTCTTCGCTCTAACCTCAGATGTCACGACGTCTAGGCTGGTTGAGAACTGCAGGCAATTATTAAACAACCTTGGAGCCAGGAACAAGGTCGTTTTGCGATGGGTCCCGGGGCATGCGGGTATCGTAGGAAATGAAAAAGCCGACGAACTTGCACGAGCGGGGGCTAAGGAGACTCACTACAGTCCTGAGCCTTTTTGTGGCATCCCCAAAAGCCTAACGAGGCTCACCCTGAAGACCTACTGTCAATATAAAACCATTCAACTCTGGAGAGAAATACCAGGTATGAACCATTCCAAAGCGCTTATCAAGGCCTTCAGCAAAAAGGCGTCTAAGAACGCCTTGGCACTGTCCAGGAACCAATTGCGCAATTTGGTAAGGGTGCTTATTGGGCACTGCGGCCTAAACAAGCACATGCACACTATGGGGAAACGTGACACTGGGCGGTGCAGACTCTGTATGGAGACAGAGGAGACGCCCTTGCACATCCTCGCAGATTGCCCTTCCCTAATGCGCACTCGTAACTTAATTCTGGGTAGGCACATACTACGCCCGGAGGAGTTAAAGTCTCTCGAGATCAAAAGGATCCTGGAACTGTTTGAAGTTGCAGGGTTAGACCGAAAGTTGTAGTAGGTGGCGATCACAATAGATCAGTGATGGTCGCAGTGATACATAGGCCTAATTGGGAGCCTTACATAGCCCCTAACAAGAACAAGAAGAAGAAGAAGAACCTACTCTGGTAGCAGGTTTTAGTGCAGGGTATCGCAGTTCTAACCTAACCAAACCTATTACGGTAGCAGTTTTTTTGTGTAGGGGTCACAATTCTAACCTAACCTATTCTGGTAGCATTTTTTTGTGTAGGGGGTCACAGTTGTAACCTAACCTCTTTCTAATAGTAATATGTAATCGGACCAATATTGTATAATTCTATCCCTAAGTATATGCAAAGCCTAGAAAATAATAACTCATTTTTTAAGGAATCAAAAAATGGCTAATTGAAAATGCTTTCTTTGACATAAGAGAGTTATGTATAATAATTAGAATTGACACGTGGACTTTTGTATTCATCATCATCATTTCAGCCGAAAGACGTCCACTGCTGGACGAAAGCCTCCCCCAAGGATCTCCACAACGATCGGTCACTCGCCGCCCTTAACCAGCTTTTTCCCGCGACTCTAACCAGATCGTCGGTCCACCTAGTCTGGGACTTTTGTATTGACATAATATTTTTTTAAATTCTTATTACTATAAATTGCAATTATTATTATATAATAGCTGACTAGTATTAGTGTTAGTATTAATTTTACTTTGACATGTATTGTACGAAATAAATTAATATGAATATGGGGTCTTAGTATTAAGAGTCCGTTAAAGTCTTTTTCGATTTCGCTCAAATTTTCGATACTATTTTACAGTAACTAATAAGACTACTATTAGTTTGTATACATATATAGCAAAATCGTTTTCTTTAAAACTGCATAAGTGGAACACTTTTTGATTTATTGTTCCACTAACGGCGTCCTAGCCCAGTCGGTAGTGACCCTGCCTACGAAGCAGGAGGACCCGGGTTCGAATCCTGGTCAGGGCATTTATTTGTGTGTCTATCACAGATATTTGTTCTTGAGTTATGGATGTTTTCTATGTATTTAAGTATTTATCCATATGTATCTATTATATACACCGTGGGCCCATATAACTAGACAGATTTTAACAGTATATTTAGATACTAAAATGTGCTATAAACTTTTCTGGAATACGTCTAGTTTCAAAGTGAATACCAATTTAAAACAAATACACTTTTTATTATAACTCATCGCAAAACGCCTTTCTAATGGCGTTTTTGCCACTATTGGACATAGTTTACACGTCCTTATTGACAGATATCAAAGTGACAAGGAAAACTTTGCAGAAACTAATTTTTTACAAAAAAAAATGTACCAATTTGTTTTAGGCGATAATTTTATTAATAACATTTGCTTTTCATGTGCAATAAACATTCAAAAAAGTAAAAAAAAAACGAAAAAATTTTTTTTGTTGTGAAATTGACCTAAAGTCACATATAGTACATTACTGCAGAGACCAGTAAGTAAGCTTTCCTGGCTGAGTATTTAGTAGCCGTCCGAGTCGAAGACGAGGACGGCTACAATACGAAGCCAGGTAAGCTGATTACGGTCGAAGCATGTATAGTGCTTTTCTCAAACATGTAAGGAAATAAAATTACTTGTTTAGTGCTTCAGTTACTGGCTGAGTGATTTAATGTTGTATGAAAATCCTTTACGTACGTCGCGCTGAACCTGCCTTGGAATAGAGTCCCTACTGGTCTCTAATTACTAACGTAACAGGAACATTTCCGAGCATGTTTGAGAAAAATATATAACTACGTTTGAAAATGAGTCGTTTAAGGAATAAGTCGAACAGTTTTTTTTTATTTTCATACATATTTTTAAGCAAGAGTATGTTTACCTAGTGCAATTTTAAGAAAAAATACCGAAGTTAAGGTGGTATTTTTGGGAATGTATTAAAGTATTTTTGTATTTTATGTGTTTCTTTTTTTTGAGGTGTGCAATAAAGAGTATTTATGTTTTTTCCAAAAATGTGAATGTAAAAAAAAGTCGCTTTATGATTTCATGAGATAATTTAAAACATATTGGAAGGCATTACAAATAGTAATAAAAAATCAAGCGACACATTTGCACGAATCAAATTCCTCACTAAACAAGCTGTGCAATTATTGAGTTTTCAGGTATTAAATATTCATAAATGTGTATTAAAAGTATTTTTTTGCAATAACAAGACTTCGAATTATCTTTTCATATGCAATTCATGTTCGTTATTTCATTATTAGCGATTTTCGATATCAGATTGTAACTAAGCTGCTTCGGTTTTTCGCCAGTTATCTGCGTAACAGACAGCAGTATGTACAGCACGGATGCTTTGTATCCGAACCATACCACACACGTTCGGGAGTCAGCCAGGGTTCGATTTTGGGTCCGTTTCTCTTCGGGATTATGGTGAATGACTTGGCCTCAGTACCTAAGTATGCAAGATGCCTACTCTATGCTGACGACTTGAAGCTTATTTATGGAGCGCAGCACTTATCGGATTGCGTATCTTTACAAGAGGACTTGGATCGAGTTCATCTATGGAGCGTCAACAATAAGCTCATTTTCAACTCCTCTAAGTGCTCGGTAATGAGTTTTAGCCGTGCAACTTGTCCATTGCTAGCTGAATACCATCTGGGGTCGGAACTCATAGTTCGGGTCCAGTGCATCCGTGACCTAGGGGTAATTTTTGATCCGCATCTTAACTTTCATGAGCATATGAGAGGGCTAGCCAAAAACTGCTACCGGAGACTGGGGTTCGTTATCCGAAATGCGCGCGAATTTCATGACTAGGGTTATTAAGCTTATTTACACTGCCTTGGTCAGGAGCAAACTGGAAACAGCATCTATCGTCTGGAATCCCCATGAGACCACTTACATATTGCTTCTGGAAAAAATTCAAAAGGCCTTTTAGCTTGAATCTTAAGTTAGCTCTTCCTTAACTTCTTTACGGTTTCTGATCATTATTTTAGATGTAATGTGATATATTAATTTATATACGTAATAAAGGTTATACAAAATCAAATTAGTCAAAATGTCTGTTATTTATACGAAACGACTATGGATATGGATAACGTATGATATATTATTTTTACGTTATAGTAATTGGAAATTTGGAAATCTGTGTTTAGTGCATTCTATCTAACGTTATTATACCTTTTGAACGTTTGTAAATTGAAATTATACCAAAAGTGCGTATACGATATAAAACGCACCCCAGCTATGCGGTATCGTATTACTGTAGGCAAAGTTGCATTTGGTACTGTAGGGCTTGCAATTCGGACATTTCCAATAGTTATTTGTATGAAAATTATTCAAAATATCTGAATTCAAAATATGCAAACCTTACTTGGTAGGTAATGGAGTGAGGTGGTTTAAGGTTCCCATTATGGGAATCAGTATTAAAATAACTAAAGTGGTACCGTTGGTAGAATAGTCACATAATATGCCTTCTTATTTACAATGCGGAATTTATTAATGTTTGCATAGTATGAACGTGCGAAGGATTTGTTTTTATCTTATGTCAACTGTTTATAGCTGTGCTGTATCTACATGTTTTACTCGGTAAAAATATTATTACGGAAAAGTAAAAAAGTCATACACAACATCACACATGTTTTTTTTTTGTAGTATAATGAGGGTTTCCGCGATCGAGATTCTCACTAGATGGCAGCACCATGGCGAGAGGTCTAGCTGTTATAATCCACCAATCATATTTAATCATATATTTTTTTATTGGTGGATTTTGACAGCTGCTGTCAAAAGACCTCTCGCCATGGTGCTGCCATCTAGTGAAAATCTCGATCGCGGAAACTCTTATTGTATTGTGTCCCACTACTGGGCAAAGGCGTATCACTTCCGTCACATGTTTTACTATAAATAACGGAAAAAAAACACAATATAAATTATATACCGTTGGAAGTATGTATATACTTTTACTCAATGAAAAATTAAGGATAGGTTATGGATGATCAATTGATTATGTTACTTTAGTTACACCCCAGCCAGCGATACAGTCATGTAGACGTGTAACAGCGTGAGCTGCCTGAGAGTAGAAAGGTGCCGTTCTTTAAAACTTTACATGGGAAATGTTAGTAAAAAAAACCTTTCCCATACAAAACGGAGAACGTTCTACAGGACGACATTACTCTACCTGAGAGAAAGAGATAAGTTTTTACATAATAATATTCTTAATACTCACTTACCTCTAATCAAAAGGTACCCATGTATAATAAGAAAAAGGCTAAGAGCATGTTGGGCCATGCGCAATGTAAGCAAATGACTATAATGACTTTGTCGCATGTCGTACCACGTATGTCTCTTTAATATTAAAGACTTTATTCAACAAATTGGTGTTAAAATTAAGTTTGTAAACAAATTAATATTTAGGTTAGCATTTATTATCGGAGACAACAAAAATATTATCGAAAAATATAATCGTACAGTTTTTTTAGGTCGTGAGATACATTTTCGATAACGAATCCGATTTACGATAAAGATACGATTAAAAACAGTATTATGGACAAATGAGTAATCAAATCATATACAACATTAATTACGATTATTCTCTTGGTTATTGAATGTACCTATAACGTGACACGTAGGTAAACTGTGTGGTTTCATTTGTTATGAGAATATAAGATATTTCAGTTGAGATGATGAGAATGACATTCGATATTACGCACTGCATTTTTGCGCGCATAGCCGTACTGCCAAAAAAGGTAAATCTTGCTCATGTGAGAAGTAACATTTTAGGTTCCTTAAGTTTTATTTTTGAAATTCAAATCGTTTAATTCAGACCACAAGTCCATAGAATTACATAGGTACAAAATAATAAATTAAATTAAAACCAAATAAAAATAAAATAAAATTAACGCTAATACAATAAAAACTAAATAAATATTAAAAATTTAATTCCATCACAATAAACAGAAATTAAATTCCAAATATATATTTTTTACGAAAATTTATTATTTAATATTATTTATTATTTATTTTATTCCATATGAAATACAGGTACTAATGACCATAAGAATATCTTTCCCTTTCCTCTATTAAGTTATCGCCAAACAATCTATAAAAACTTACAAAACTCCTACTGACATGTATTGTGCGTCCCAAGATGAATTAAGACCTTTGCTTTGCTCGCATGACTCTAATTGATTTTTGGCATACATTTGATTTTATGTTAACTTTTGCAAAAATATTTTTGATAGAGCTTACTGCTAGATTCTGAGGACTGCTTCTCAAAGGTTAAAATTCAAACGACGTTGTTAGCTTAGTAACTTAGTTTATACTGCCTTCGTTACTGAAAAGCGGAACACGATTTTGAACTTTACCCATTTGCCATATTGCGACGTAGAGGAGTCGATTTAGGAATTTATTTACATATGTGAGTGACACAGTTAAAGTTTGCACTTCTTTAACAGAAATTGCGTTGTTGTATTTACCCCTGACGCAAGCCAAAGAGTGGGTTGATATTAATTTTAACTCAGACCGCTTGCTACAAATAAACCCCATAAACAATCATACAACTTTGTTATACTGTATATATATCATGTGTTAACCAATATTTCTTAAATTAAAATATCTCCATGAAAACTCCTATTTCCACGAATAATCTTCCGGACCTTATTAATTACGTGTTCGTACATTATCGTGTTATTTCTTGTGATTTGTAGGGTTCCGTAGCCAAAATGGCAAAAACGGTACCCTTATACTTTCTTCATGGGCCATGAACGAGGGCCAGACGGCCATGACTCATGGCCGTCTGTCTATCTGTCCATTCGTATGTATTGTATGTATTCGTATGCCGCTACTTCGTTTTGTAGTAAAAACATATTTTAGGGGGCACTCCATACATGTAACTAATTGTCAATTTTTTTTTAATGTTGCACATCGATCATTGCAATCATGCAAATAACATTGAGGTTTGTTAGCACATTTTTTGATTTAGTGAATTGTTTCAGAAATAAACACTCCGAACTAACTTTTGAACTGGAGATATGTTTTTGTGTGCTCCACAAAATATGTTTTTTTTTTAGAAGATACATCTTTGCATATTCTTTCAAAGATTACTTACAACAAATGAATTCATTTATTTTCATTCTTACAATATTATATGCGTCATATACTTACGTAAAAAGAAAACCTAAAATCGACTTATAAAACTAAACAAATTATTTTGAACATTATCGGTTAATACGTTTTCGAGTTGTCTTCAAAAATCTCTTCCATAGGCAGATACGACCTTTTAATAATATGTTTTTCTTACTCCGTTGAAACTACGGAACCCTCCATTATGCGTGGCCCGACACGCACTTGGACGGTTTTTATTTAATTATTTAATAGTAACTATTCTAAAGTAGGTCATTAGAGTATATAATTTATTTATTATTATGGGACTGACCACCGATTGGCCCTAGTCTCACCTGATGGAAAGTGAAGACAGGGCCTAAGATGGAGCTCACCGGTTCAGTAATAGCCTATTCACTCTTGCCTTAAAAATACCGAGATTGTATTTATCAGGGAATACAGATGGCGGGAGCGCATCCCATTCCTTGGCAGTCCGCACTAAAAAAGATGAAGCAAATCGTTTCGTGCGCACAAAGGGAATGCTAACAACGAACGGGTGCATTTGCTCCCCGCGCCTGGTAGTTGTATATATATAAATATCAGTTTGACCTCTCGCTTGCTTAGTTACTTCTGTGGACAAAACTGTCTGTACCTACAATTTTTTGTAAGGTTTTTATATATTTGCATCTTCTAAACTAACATGGTTTTTAATTGGATATTCTCCAGGACGACGTACCTATTAGTATTTATAATTATAAATACTACTAGTAAATAGTGTCTTATTTTTTTTGTATAAAATCCTTTTCATTTGTTTGACGACTTGAATCACATTAAAACTTCCGTCAGCTTCTACACTCAGTTTGAAAGGAGTTCATTTTTTACTTCACTACTGAGGTCAAGAAGTTTTATCTAACATTGAGTCGAGCAAGGTGCAAGTCTTGTGTTCCCTTCGCATATAAAGAGCGCAAGGTATGTCCAGTATAAGTATGCGTTACTCGAAAATTCGTCAGAGCTAAACAAAATACTCATACAGCATATACTTACTCAGGTTGTTCAGACATACACCATACTCCACAACCATGACTCGATTGAGGGTCTAGTTGTACAAACAAATTAGATAAGTATAATGGACCCAGATCACGTAAAAGGCCTCCTAAGCGATGGACTGACCAGATCAAATCTGTTGTGAGCTGACCCTGGAACTCATTTGTCTGAAGAATCTCCAACCGGCGAGAATTAATAGGTACGGCTAGCGATATCTGTGCCTGACAGAAGCGGAATAGGAGATTTTTTAAAAGTATTCACTTAATAAAAACTCTAACCCTAATTATTGTAGTCGCTTGGATGACTAAACATGGTAAGAGTCTTCAACCGACTTCAAGATTTCAAAGGAGCAGGTTCTCAATTAGTCGGGATCTTTGTTGATTGCTTTTTCTTGCTTTTTTATGTGCTTATCGATATATATTATTCGGCTAGACAGCTTTAGAAGTCTTTTTATTCTTTTAAAGGCTATACATGACAGTAGGTCTCATTGTTATCAGGACAGGATCTGATTATGGGATCCTGGAGAAATCGAGGGAACTCCTATAGTGATTGGAGTATTTTTCACAGTATCTCTGGCACTTGCTCGTGGTAAGGTGTAGTCTAAATAAAGCTGCTTCTTTTGTATTCAAAATCATTATACTGATTAAATATGATCATGGAGTTCGAAGTTCGAGCTATCATTATACTGGCTCGCTCGAGAACTAATTTCGCCCGCACTCGCGTCATCAACAAGAATACATAACCAGGTCGAACTCCGACCAAGTTACGTCTTTTGTAAGAAACTTCCATGTTTTACGTGAACGTCCAAGTTGTGATAAACCTTCATACCTTTGTTCTTGTTATTGTTCAGTTAATAGGGTTGTTAACAGCTGTTCTCGATACACAATAAGCAAAAGTAGAGTATTACAAGTATTTGCTCGTTAGAGAAGTTTTAGAAGGAACGCGGAAGTTGTACTTACATACCTGTATAAATATTAAAAGACCGGGGTTTATTTTTTGTGAAAATTTCTTTGATGAAATTTTCATATTATTGCAAAGAACTTTTAACATTCGTTGCGCTTGGTACCTACACAAAACAAAAGACATGCAAAGAAAAGAAAAGATAATTTAACATAACCGCTGCTTAATAATATTATTATTATTTAAAAAAGGGTCTTGCACCTAGCCCATATCACATGGTAAACGTACGTAGTTTTCAAAACCATTATTTTTGATTTTTCTTATTTAGCCCCAAGAGTGACCCCCATGTCGAAAACTCATCTATTTACTTTACACTGCCGACAGACTGTAAGGCGGTACGGAACTCTAAAAACATCATTTTCGATAATAATAGGTCAATTCCATTTACCATAAATAAAAAAATTTGAAAGGTGTAAAAAACAAAATACAAACAGAGCCAATTAAAATCGGTGGGACTTTATCCCCATTATCGTGAAGTAAACATTCCTTCGCTATATACTTACCCTATTGAAAAATAAATCTATATTGTCTATTGTCACAGGAATCCATTCAAGCCCATGCGAATGATACAATGTTTATTCTAACAGCCAAAAAATGACAATAAATCTTTGGATATCAGTATAGTGCGCCTCAATCTCGCTAACCACTTCGTAGACACATTGCCGAAGAGAACAGCGAGACTTTTTTAAGGCGTTTAGCTAATTTTAAAAGTCGTCAGTGTATTCCATGAGGTGTGTTTACACCTCTATTATTGGTAGCAGGGCTAAACCGAGTCAAAAATATCAAGTAGTATGTGAAAAAATTGCTTTCTCAATGTTGAAAAATATTTCTGCTATGAATTCTTCTCACAATGATATCTACAATACAACGTCCGTTTATGGACTGCTGCATCCAGTGTTTTCTACGATGTTACGGTTAAGAATTTTGCTACTCTGCTCTATAGTTCCACGAGAAATTAATTAACCTCGTCCACATTTCATTCAAGCATAAAATATCCCTATGAACAAAAAACTGGTAACTTTGTAACGGACCCATCAAAGTATTCTCCTTGAATATATTATGGTAGCATTATTAAATACATGTTGATACTTGAAATGTTAGTAAATTTTACTTAGTTCAAGGTCTGCTAAAATTACTTTCGTGTCGTGGCAGTAAATCTAGTAACTGATGCTACTAAATCGTTTAAAGTTATACCTGAGCAAGATCTTGGGTATACTTATGCTCTGCACGAATACGGAAATATACCTATTGGTATCGGACGAATCCAACATTTTTTGCGGGTCTTTTGTGTGACTTATTTGTATATGATTTGTTTGTTCATGAATTTGTATCTAAGAAAAATATAAATCTTAAAAAATAAACGAAATATAAATGATTCACGATGTTTATTCTCCGAATTCCTAAGCCGTAAGCTTCAATGGATAAGCGTAAAAACTTCCTCGGCGGGTACGCATGGCGGGGCGACGTTTACAAATCGTCCCATTTTTCACACGCATCTGATTAAAGTTCTCGCGAAGATCTGTGGATGGGTTGTGTTTTCCTTACACGCCCTAAATGTCCAAGAAAGGGATGCCATTGACGGAATTTGGACCGCCAAAGGCGTCCTAAAAATATGTCATTTGATCGAGAAAACCTGGATTGATACGTATACCTTTTGGGTATACTTATTCCTTTTCGGTTAAGTGAAGATTAGGTTGGGTAGTTAGGTTTAAGGTTAGTTGAATGGAGCTGAGTAATACTAAACGTAAATTATTTAAATAGTTTAGTTACTTATCATGGATAATATAAGACATGGATTGACAATGCCATTACAAAATCGCGTTCCTCCAATCTTCTGGTTATACGTCTGTTTTCAGTACTAAGTGCCACAGCGCCATCTGTAGAGTATGGAGTCGAGTTATTCTGTCAGCGTTAGTCGCCGAACAAAATATACTGGCGAGAAACTGAACAAGACCGGGTTCAGTGGCGAGCAGTCGTGTTGGAGACCAAGACCCACTTTTGGTCACTGCGCCAGAGGAGTACTATATAACGCTTGGCTAACACCGTAGTCCGTGAGGAACTGCAACGGTGGAACAGTGTGGTTTACCTCGATAAACTGAGCGACCGTTGTGAATGAGATTGACGTGCTTCGGGAGCGCACGGGTCAATCTGTGTGTACAGTCGCCATCAGATATATCGGAGCGGACAAGGTGGTCGCAAATATCTGGACACCGGCGCTATTGTCAAGGCGACAAAGTGTATGTTCAGATATTTTTGAGTACCTTGGCCGCTCCAATATATTTGATGGCGACTGTACATAGGTTTGGGCCGCTAAGTACTGAGTTTTGTCAATGTCTGTGGTAAGGTCTCCTAGCTAAAGTGTATCGAACCCAAAATTGCGAGAGGGTTTGTGTGCACTTAAAGTGTCGTCGCTGTTCTGAGTGTCATAGTCAGTCGTGTCTGTTGAGCGGTCAGAGGTAGAAGCACTGTCAGTGTCAGGTAGTCTGTCAGCGGCTCCCATCGCGTCGTTCCATCGACGGATGGAAGACGTGATGGGGTCGTCAGAGTCACAAAATATATGAAAGTGGGACTTAGTATTTGTGGTGATCGATAGATGGCGCTAGTACTATAACCAGAAATACGAAAACGCGATTTTGTATGGACATTGTCAATCCATGACTTGTATCATCCTTGGTGCTTATATATATATATATATATATATGTATAATTTACTTTACCAATAGGTTTGAATAAAAGCGTTGTGTATTTTCCTTTTTGTAATATTCGAAGTAAAATAAATTAGTATATTATTTAAAAGCCGGCAACACTCGCATTACCGAAGGAATGTAAAATAAAAGTAATACATAGTTATACTTATGTAAGTAGATAGGTACAGTCACCATCAAATATATCGGAGCGGCCAAGGTATTAAAAAATATCTGAACATGCACTGTATTATCCTGACACTATTGTCAAAGCAACGCCTCTATAGGCGTTGTTTAGATATTTGTGACTATCTTGGCCGCTCCGATATATCTGATGGCGACTGTACGTTAATGTATGATGAACTTCAATGTTTACATAATGTATATCAAATAGGCCCTATAGGTATTTATAGACTCGAACGTATCAACAAGCTATTCAACATCGCCAATGATCCAAAAAAAACGCGGTGCTACCTGCCTATATTATTAACCAGTTTTTTAATAACGTGTAAAAAAATGAGTATTTTACAAAATCTGAAATAAATAACAGCACCCCTTAAAAGATTTGAAATTCAACGCTAATAAACATGAGGTTCATGAGATCGCGAGTTTAGTGTCTGTATTCACAATCCTTAAATATCACATGTCCTCGGGGCAGCCAGAATAAGTATGAACTCGTATTACTTACAATTCTACCATTTCTAGAAGTCAAGTTACATTAGTCATAAGTCATAACTTCGTAACAATAAGTGTAGTTTTAGAGGAAAATAAACTCTAGTGCAGTAGGCGCATACAACAGTTATAATGACAAATACAACGATTTGCGATGTAAGCGTCTACTCTGCTAAAGTCCGTTTTCGTGTGGCAATACAAGTCTCGCGAATTAGGTACGACGAAGGGCCGTTTACTGTCGTATTTGTTGCAGGAAGGGTTTCAGGACAGTTTAGATTATTTGCCTGCGTTATATAAAGGGGCACAATATTGTCTAATATACGGCTAACAAAACATACCTACAAGTTTTATAGAGATAAGGTTTTTCGCAAATGCGTTATCCATGTTTTGGGAAATAGAGTCAAACTTGCACTACACTTATATATGCTGTTCTATCCTACCTTCTGCCTTTGTTTATCTCTATTCATTTCTCCTATTTCATTCAGAAGTGACCCGCGACCTTCCGGATGTCGTCCACCCAACGAGCCAATGCACGCCAAGAACTCCTTTCACCCGAAACTGGCCACCAATCCAACAACATTTTTGTTCACCTACCGTCACCCTGCCTGGCAACATGTTCTGCCCAATTCTATTTGAGTTTGGTAATGGGATCACCTACGTCTCGCAGCCTGGTGCGACGTCATATCTCTACATTATTAATAACACTATTCATTATTTCTCTACATTATCTGTGCCAATATTTGATTAATAATAAAAGCTTAGAATAAATGGGATAATTTCATTACAAATAAGGTTCCAACAGCATCTGACATAAATTACATAATTAACGCATCATACGTTGACATGTCTGGAAATGTCGCGCGACGCAACAGTGGAACCAAAGAACCATCGGCGTTGCCAGATACGACAAGGGAAGTCATGTAATTTTGTGAAAATCGGTTATTACGGAACACAGGACTAGGTATATGTCCTTTAGTAAGTTCAAGGTTGAATCTTTATTTATGAGTACTTATAAAGTCAGTTGAATTGGTTATCAAAATTTTAAAGGCTAGAGTACAATAGGATACTGAGGGACTTCCACCTGACACGCCGTTATTAAAATTTACTCCAAACGCCTTATAGTGCGGCTCTAAAGCCTAACAAAATAAAATCCTATCCAGTGCCATCCGGAAGAAAGCATAAAACTTTACATGTACCAAATTTTAGTGGCAACTTCAACCATTTTTATAAAAATTATGAATAACTGTAAATTGGGACAAAAAAGCAGGGAAGAGAGCAGAAACGCCTACTGGATAACCTGTTTCAACTACAATTTTTTTTCGTACTAAATATTATAAGGCCACGTGCGTGCAAAGTTTCATGCTGTTTGCCAGATGGGACCGGTTTTGAAGACTTCGATCCGGAACTATTAATAGCTTTGACAGTATGGTATAGTACTTATGTCTTTGTTTTGCCAAATAAACATCGTCATAAAATATTATTAAAAGCACTGTAGCAGTCTATTTCATTTTCGATCTCACTACTAAGTTAGAAACATTCTATGCCCTTCCAAAGTCACATAGTCTATGGCTATTTTCAAGAATAAAATTAGCAAATGACGGCGTATCCATGCCTTTCCAAAAGGACTAAGTCCTGCGTCTATTTTGATTCGCGCAGCTGCTCACGTTGGTCATGAAGTATTTTAGACTAATCCACAAGAGACTTTAATTGAAAAGTAAATACACGTTCAAAAGAAGTTGTTTATATCTAGGGTAATAGGGTCAATTTTCAACCTAACGTTTTTTTGCTGTCCTAAGGCTATAATTTCAAGTAAATTAAACATAGAGTATTGTTACAGTATATATTTACATGCTTTGCATTATTATCTATACAAATAAAAAAAAATAGGGGAACCTTAATTCTACAGCCTTGGCCAGAAGTGTTGAGTATAGCAGTTTTTTGTTTACGATTTTGATGTTAAGTATTATTTCCCTATCATAACAATGTACGATGACGTAAAATATTATATTTTATTTATATATCTAGAAAACTTCACTTAATAACAATTTCAAGGTACCTATAAAATATGAAAACTTAAGTAACAAAAATGCAACTTTAGGTCGGTGCGACAAATTACAAATATTCTATGCAGTTACTACTAACTTCAACAAAACATGCCTGTTCAGTTTGAATTAATTGATAAAATAACTTCAAAAGAGATAGAAATGCTGGACTAGTTTCGAGTTTTGTATGAAAATCGCAAGTGTGCTCAACACTTCTGGCCAAGGCTGTATATGTTTCTAAAAACAGCAAAATCTGCCGCTTCTGCGCGTGTCCCACTTGCCGGTTGTGCTCAAACAAAAAAATCTGAACTTTGATAACCATACATCGAGGTTCTTTATTATCCCACCATTTACGTTTACTTTTAGACATTAGCAGGGGTGATGGTTTTTTTTTTGCCATCAAAGTTGGATGCAAAAACGGTAAGTTTGACGGAAGACGAGGTAATTTTTATCAAAGATTTTTTTTGGTGCGGATATTATAAAATTTGTATGGGAGCTCATTTCTTGATAAACGATTGAAATAAGAAGTTGTGCTTCATAATAATGGTTAACAATATGTGTGAAAGGTTAAGGTTCACGCGGGCTGTTTTCCGCAACTCAATATCTACAATTGCGCCTATTTTGCGTGTTGGGTGGCCTCATTCGTGCCAGCCCAGTTCCTCCAGGAATTTGAGGATTTTGGTGTGCGGTGTCCTACGCGCCTTCCGGAGATTCAGCTTCTTTAGCCGCGCCTCTTGTTTAAAAAAATAGCTTCCAGGGCCACAGTTGGTCATAATGCAACCCGCAGTTGCCATGCAGGCCGATCTCTGTAGTCGTTGTAGTTTGGCTTCGACAGTGGATAGTTTGTTGCATGGCCACCATACTATCGCGCCGTAGCAAACGTTTGGTGAATCTAGTAATTAATTAATAGTACACGAAAAAATTTCCAAAAATATTTGTTTCGACATTGTATTGCAGCATTTGTACGGCTATTTTGTCCATAGAAACGTCGAATATGACACAAATGTCAATTTGATTAAAAATCTGAATATTACTTGTAATTATATTTCCATATCTACTCATGTATAAATAATGATCATATAATTTAATTATCTTATAAGGTTAAGGTACTAAATCGAGCTTTTTACAGCATCTCTGACCTTTTCGACACTTCTATAGCAGTTTCGACATTTTTATGGCAACATATCGACATTTGTATGGCACTATTTTTTAAACGTCAATAACTAGGTATATAAAAAAGCAGCATAGTCCCGCTTACACATTTTTTTTATATTAAAAACCCAACCACAGAATGTTTGCCCGAATCTAATTTTCCAAAAGAAAAAATAAGCCGTACAAATTTCGAAAAAACACACACTTTAAACATTGACCCAATAATTTATTAGAAATATGTAATCCATGACGGGACTACTTTTCAGTATACCTATATATGAGGTTAAAAACCCACTGTTGAGGTTGTAAGTATTTATATTGCTATGTTCTTATTGTCTCTGTATGATCCCATTTTTTTGTATTTGAAGTATTGTTAATTTTTTGAACCCTTTTTACAATCGACAAAAAATATTCGTTTAAAATTGAACTCTGATACGTTGTCAGAAGAATTGAGATTATAACCGCCATAATAATAAGTTAAGTGGGTTTTTATGACATAGGAGGCAAACAAGCAGACGTATCGCCTGATGGTAAGCCATTACCGCCGCCCATGGACGCCTGCAATACCAGAGGCATGATTGATTGTTAAAGGGTTAATCAAAACTTATACTTTTGTAATTTTTGGCAATTGATTGTTTTCTTTCTTCTACCATTTTTCTCACCCGAAAATGGAGCTTCTCAATTCGTCGGAAACTTTGTTCCTTTTTTTATGTACCTATTATTCGAAGACGGCTGGACCGATTTGGAAAATTCTTTTTTTATTTGAAAGAGTATACTTCACTGCCTATTGTAGCTAGGTCAGGATCTGATGATAGGATCGTGGATAAATTGAGGGAAACTCTTCAAATATTATAGGCACACCTATAGTGATTTAAATATTTTTTACAGTAGCTCGGGCATTTCCTTTTGGAAAGGTGGAGTCTAAGTGGAGTCGGTTCTTTTTTGCTTAAAATTATGATTATCAAGCGTTTTGTCTTTGATATATTGATTTCACATATCCAAAGACATGAATTGTACTAAACGTTTTTATTTAGTTCGAATACATTAAAAAAGTATATTTCCTTAGAGTGTTTGTAGTTTATTTTAATTCATTGTACTCAAAAACGCTACAACAGAGAATTACCATTAATCTATCAGGTATATTTTGTAACGCCGTATTACATGGAAACAATATAACCACAGCCGAGATCTCCACCCGGAAATTGCACTTGTTGATCGGGATACATCGTCCATTATGTATAGTGTTTATGCGACCGTGTATCGAGCAGTAACCGCAACTTTGTTTTGGAATCTTCGGTGAAGTGCGTGGTTTGTTTAGACATAGACGATTGAGTGGTTCCACGACCGTCTTCGGTGTAAAACTTCCAGCAAAGTAAAAACTTAATAAAAAAAGAATGTTGGGTGTGTTTGAATGAAATAGTAATATCTTTATCCGTGACATTACAGAAAGAACAAATAAATTACAGCTAATTATGCAGTAAGACAAGTGTCACGAAATGGTCTCTTCACAGCACGTTGCTAGCATTAGGCAGCGCTGATCTTCCGAAAAGACCATTCGGTGAAAAATTAATGGTAATTTGTTTGCTAGCTTTGCTGACTTTTGGTGCCTTTATCGTACAATATTTAACTAATTAAATTTACATTTATTTCAGTGTATATATATTTATATAATACAATTAACTGGTTTGCATAAGTACATTTAGTAATCCATGCGATCTACAGTGTTTATGCACTGATTAACTAATTATATTTGAATTATTCTTTTATTAATTAACTCTACAGTTAATATTAAACATTTACATCCGCAGCACGCATAATTTCTGGTAGGTACATACTAAACTCCAAATACTTCTACAGATTTGATGAAATAAGTAACTTGCTTGTAATTTGCTTAACAGATAGGTACATGTCGGCGCTGTCCCGCTATTCGCCTGATTACCTAGGTTACCAGGTTGCTCTGAGGTTGCACCACTATCCATTATGACAGGAACAGACGTCTCAAGTAACAACTCACTTTTATAGAAATAATATTTATTTGCAAAAGAATAGTGCTCAGTTGTTTATACAATTAGGCTTAGCAAAGGAATGACCCAAAACAATGGCATGCAACCGCTTAAATAACCTTTCCAACCCTACCCGTCCAGGTCAGACCACCTGGGATCACGCCACACCGCCTGCGTAATGGCGCGCTATCGTTGTTAGTCAATACAGTTCTCAAATATTCCAATTACTTGGCTACAGAATGAAAGCGATTGCTTAAAATAATTTATAATTAAATAGTATTATTGAACACTAGAACAGTTATGTAATTACTCCAATTTTAAACTTTCCATTTACGGTACAGAAACGATAACTAAACAGTCAGTTGAGCCACGCTTTGATTAATATAATTTATCATCTATTTTTAGTATTATTAATTAAAAATAACACGGAACAAATAATTAAAATTATAAAATAACATACGTACAAATAAACACACATCAAGGATTGCCGCCCACATACATTACATAAATAAATAAATAAATATTATAGGATAATCAAAAATTCGGGTGTCACCATGGATGAGACACTTTCCTGGTCTGCTCACACCGCTGAGATTAGTAAAAAGATATTTGCGTCCCTCCACTCTTTAAAACGTCTTCAGAATTTTCTTCCGGTTCACACTAAGCTGACTCTTGCTCGATCCCTTCTCCTACCGCTTTTGGACTATGGTGACATTGCTTTTTTGGACCTCAGGGAGGAACTACTGGATAAGCTGGAGTGTCTGCAGAATGTGTGTATCCGGTATATTTTTGGGTTACGGAAGTTTGACCACATCTCCGAATTTCGTGCTAAGCTCGGTTGGCTACCTATACGCCAGCGCAGGGACGTGCATATTCTATGTATTCTTTTTAACACCCTTTTTAATCTGACCTCCCCACAATACCTCTCTGAAAGGTTTAGGTATTTGGCTGTTGGTAGTGGTCACCGCTTGAGGTCGAGTGCGAACCTCACTCTTGCCATACCGTTGAAGAAGACTATGTCGTATTCCAGGTCTTACTCAGTACGTGCTGTGCAGTTGTGGAATGAGTTGCCGTTGTCCTTTAGACAATCCCAGTCGGTAGCATCACTGAAGGGAAAGTTACATAAATTGTGGCTCCCCGAATGATTTGTGTTCTAGTTGAGTTGGTACCTTATCTATATATATATATATATATATATATATATATATATAACTCAAAGGTGACTGACTGACTGACTAACTGACATAGTGATCTATCAACGCACAGTCCACACCGCTGGTTCTAGAGATTCCAAATTTGGCACGTAGGTTCCTTATAAGGTCTAGGGGTGCGCTAAGAAAGGATTTCAAAATTCATCCCCTAAGGGGGTGAAATGGGGGTCCAAAGTTTGTATGGGGAAACAAGATTAGTTAGTCTATTTTATTCGAAACTTCACAGAAGTATTCCTAACAATAAATGAGTAAATACGTGTTGCAGCTTTTTTGAGGATTCAACCCCTAAAAGGGGGAAATGTGGTCAAAAAGTCTGAAAATCAACATGGGTATTGTTTCTATGGTTTATCGGGTCGTTGATTACGAAAACAACAACGATTTTTTTACCGCGAACCGATTTAGATAATTTTGTTGTGGATATAGTTTGAGTCCCAGGAAACAATATAGAATATTTTTTAAGCCGAAAATCGGTCTTAGAGGGGTAGAAAACATGTTGGTAGTTTGTATGGCGAATCATTAACCGCTGAACAGACGATTGAAATGAAACTTGGTACATATTATATAGATTGAGTCGCGGCAAACAATATAGGATAGTTTTTATCTCGAAAATCAACCCTCTAGGGGGTGAAACGGGGGTTGAAAGTTTGTATGGGAAATTAATAACCGTTGAACCGATTTAGATGATTTGGTATGGAGATATTTTGCGTTCTGGGGTAGGATGTATAATAGTTGTTATCCCAGAAGTCATTCCTTAAGCGGGTAAAAAGGAGGGTGGATTACTAATTCCACGCAAATGAAGTCGCGGGGAAAAGCTTCTATTCAAGAGTAGAAATTTGTATTAATCATAATCTCTCAGAAGTAAGTCGTTGATGGCGTAATAATTAAACAATTATTGCAATAATTTCTTTAAAATAAAAAATGAGGGAACCGCCGTCTTCAAAACGTGGTATACCGAAACCTCCAGAATGTAACGAATATTTTTCCGAAAACCGCTTCTAAATCAGTTCAGCGAAACGCAAGATGATCGCGGACAAACATACATTCCTACATACAAACATACGAGTCTAACTGAGAACCTCCTATTTTAGTAGTTTTAGTACGCGGGCGAAGCCGCGGGAAAAAGATAGTATTTATATATATATATATATACACACATATTCATAAAACTAGCTTTTTCCCGGAAAAATATTCGTTACATTCTGGAGGTTTCGGTATACCACGTTTTGAAGACGGCGGTTCCCTCATTTTTTATTTTAAAGAAATTATTGCAATAATTGTTTAATTGTTACGCCATCAACGACTTACTTCTGAGAGATTATGATTAATACAGATTTCTACGCTTGAATAGAAGCTTTTCCCCGCGACTTTATTTGCGTGGAATCAGTAATCCACCCTCCTTTTTACCCGCTTAAGGAATGACTTCTGGGATAACAACTATTATATATCCTTCCCCAGAACGCAAAATATCTCCATACCAAATCATCTAAATCGGTTCAACGGTTATTAATTTCCCATACAAACTTTCAACCCCCGTTTCACCCCCTAGAGGGTTGATTTTCGAGATAAAAACTAACCTATATTGTTTACCGCGACTCAATCTATATAATATGTACATTTCAATCGTCTGTTCAGCGGTTAATGATTCGGCATACAAACTACCAACATGTTTTCTACCCCTCTAAGACTGATTTTCGGCTTAAAAAATATTCTATATTGTTTCCTGGGACTCAAACTATATCCACAACAAAATTATCTAAATCGGTTCGCGGTAAAAAAATCGTTGTTGTTTTCGTAATCAACGACCCGATAAACCATAGAAACAATACCCATGTTGATTTTCAGACTTTTTAACCACATTTCCCCCTTTTAGGGGTTGAATTCTCAAAAAACCTGCAACATGTATTTACTCATTTATTGTTAGGAATACTTCTGTGAAGTGTCGAATAAAATAGACTAACTAATCTTGTTTCCCCATACAAACTTTGGACCCCCATTTCAACCCCTTAGGGGATGAATTTTGAAAAATCCTTTCTTAGCGCACCCCTAGACCTTATAAGGAACCTACGTGCCAAATTAAGAATCTCTAGAACCAGCGGTGTGGACTGTGCGTTGATAGATCACTATGTCAGTCAGTCAGTCAGTCACCTTTGAGTTATATACTCGTATATATAGATATAATATATATTTGATTATGTGTTATATGTGTATTTATTATACCTTAGGTTAAGTAGATATTATCTCTTCTTTTTTAGATATTTGTTTCCGTAAGTACAGTCAAGTGCAAAAATAAGTGCAAAAGTATCGAGAGTAAAGTTTCAAAAACTGATATTGCACATCCCGTATTATTTGCATATTCACTAATTATGTCATATATGTGTCTCTGGAATATCTTCAGTAATATGCTCACATAAAAATAATCAATTTAATGATACCACCCATCTCTTGATAATCAAGTATCAGTTTATACTTTCAATAACATGGTTTGCATCAAGTTATTACTATACATATAAACATAAAACATTCCAAAAAAATATATGAACAATCGTTTTGAAAATATGGTTATACGAAAGGTTTCAGTATTATTTTACTAGTAGGTATATAGCCTTTTTTATCTGGATCAATTATATAAACGATACTGGCTCAAGAAAATTTCGATTGACGTTTCATGAAAGCAATACAGATTTGTCATTGTATACATCTGTCTCATGTTTACGACTTATTGTACAGTCAGCGTCAAATACTACGTAGCAGTTAAGATCACCAAATAGTTGGAAACGTCCAGAGTGGTAATGAATATTGACTAAGCCAGAGCGATCGAATTGTTCAGACCATCTACTGTGTACTAATCCACCGAAGCATATATAAGGTCAAATACTTGGTTACATTCAAGCAGCCGTATCTACCTTAACAACAACACCGCCACTGGTAACTAAGCATCCGAAGTATCTAAAATATGGAATAGACTAGAAAACTGCCCTTTATTTTAGATGACATAAGGTTTTAATCTTAATATTTTATCTCGGTCTAATGATACTCCACAATGGATTAGGTAAGGAATTAAATAACATGACAAAACCTGTATGACATTGACTTAAGATTCAATTTAGCTTGACCTATATGACCTTAGAATACCATTTCTACGCTCGAGCTATGTTCAGTTTCTTCCAAATTTGAATTTTGACAATCACTGAAAAGAGTACCTACCTGTCAGTAATCGTTTCATCTCATTCATTTGGAGCATGACGTATACATTATAATTTATAAGTATAATTGACATTTATATAGTATTGAAGAAAGGAGATCGTCAATTCTGGGCCACCTGATATAAACCGTATACAGTTTGTACTGCAATGTAAAATAAATACTCATTTTATTACTAAAGTAGACAAAATATTGCAAAAAAATGAAACGGGAATTAGAAATACTAAATAAATAAACATTATGTTGATTTTTCCGCGATTAAAATACAGCAAGACAAGTCGTTAACGTCCTTATGGCATTGACATAAAGTTTAACTTCACCCTGGCCTGAAACGGGATTGTTTTTTGATTTGACACTGTCAATGTATAACGTTACATAATCTGCGTTTTGATACTGTTCGGTAAGATAGAACATTGTAATATTAAAATAGTATCTAAGCCTACGAATACGGAAGTTTTAATTAGAAATCGACTGTATTAAAACGCCTAAAGATTGAAAATGCGTATTTTTGCATTTTTGATCGGAGTTTGAATATTAAAAGTGGGTTTCATAATGGCATAATATCATGCTCCTTCGATAACGAAACGCATCTTTTTTTCAATTTGGCAATGTCAGATACTAGTGCTATCGCACTTAACGGTGGTAAACCTTATCCCTTCGCAATAGGTGTTAGGAATGTTCAGTTAATAGTATCAACGATGGTTTGACAGCCGTCTTTGTTTACCGAAATACAGGAACTATAAATACGATCAAAACATGACTTTTTATTATTTCATCATGATTCCCGTTTTGTTTTCAAGTCCGCTTTTCTACATTATCTTTAAAAATTCGGTACTTTTTTACATTAATATATAAATCATAGGCAACCACGCTTTCAAATATTGTCCTTGTCAGATTCAAGTTTTAAATGCATGATTTTTCAGTTTTCCCATTAGATTTCGCATATTTTTACCGCCATCCTGATCTAGAAATTATGACGATTCTTTAAAGGTCAGAACCATTCCTAAACGGTCCTAAATAATCTGGGCCAGATCACCTAACAAAAATTGACGATCTCCTTTATCAAGAAGACGAACTTGAACACGCATTTTTATTTTGTAAAATATGTGGTAGTCCATGCTGTATAGAATGTCGTCAATGTCGTCAGACAAATAATTGTACTTGTCTTGAATATGTGACAAGTTTAAGTAAATATATTAATTTGAATGAATTATAATTTATACTTTGTGACTTTTTTATATGATTAATTGGTTGTTTTTATTGATTAAAGCGTAATTTTTTTTAAATGCTTTCCGTTTACGTGTTTATAATCTCTGAAACGAGCTCTTCAACACAACAAGGAGAAAATCGTCAGGAAATGTGATAAATTTACTATTTGACTGGCATAGTGGGTGCTATTAATATGTGTAAATGAATGGTTGTTTTGTAGTATTATTGTATAGTTGGGGTGCTTGCTAGGAAACCAGTGACGTTGTTGTTGTTACGATATAATTGCTTTTGGAATGTTCTCAAGTATTCGGCGATGTGCATGTCTCGGTATATTTGTACAGAATGGAAGGTATGAACAATTAGATTACTGAGACTGATTTCAAGTTAATGACACTTTTGGATGTGACGAACTGGATTGCAGCGGAAGATCAGTATGTGGTTCCGTATGGGATACAATAAACTTCTCGAATATGTAAGGATTTAATTTTAGCTACGGAATTTTAAAATTGCTGGCGTCAAGAATTTGTGCGGTGTTAGAGTAATAAGAATAGGGCGACTGACTAAAATATATATTCTGAAACAGTTCTTCTTAACTTAAATTCTAAATTCTGAAATCTAGGTTTTTGACTTTAATTGATAGACCGACATTATATGTACATATATGTATATAGTTGCTGGGACACTAAGGGTTAAAACGCTTTTTCTATAGTGGCAAAATTTCAACCCCCTCAACTCTAAAGTTATGAAGCGAAAATTTTGCAAATATAAGCTAAGTGCGATAATAGGTTTCTAAAAAATCCTCTCATAAATAATTTACGAAGTTCTTATTATGTATAGTCAGCATCAAAAGTAGCTTTGTGTTTGAAATTTAAAAATGTCAGTTACTTATGAAATTGCCAGAATTCTCCGACAGGTGTAAATTTAGTCAGGCTTTTTTGGCAATTTCAAACGCCAAGGTATCCTTGATGCTGATTTTACACTTATATTTTGCACAGTACAGTACCTAAGTGGGCATATTACAAAATGAAAGATTATTTTTCTTTATAATTAAAATATGTATTGCTTAAATTACTGTTTGTCTAGTAACGTGTGTAACCACCCTCGTTGTCAATCACAGACTGCAAACGGTTTCTCATGGAAAGCACCATATTTTCACAAACATCACTCCCAATAAAACTGTCCCAGATATTTTGAACGTGTGTTTTTAAATTATGTTTGGTTCTAACTTCCGATGGATCCCAAGCCTGTACCATCAAACCCCATAGATTCTCTATGGGGTTCAAGTCAGGAGATTTTGGTGGTAATTTTATCAAGTTTAAGTTATCTTGACCTTCTATCGACGATTGTACTACAATTGAATTATGGACAGAACTATTGTCTTGAATGAAAGTTATTGGTCCACTACCGAATACCACTGCCGCTGTTGGAACAAGCACGTTTTTTAAAATATCTTTGTAATCGACACCTCTCATTCTACCAGACACTTCCACCAGTTAGACAGGTCCGCTAGCTGACATCCAGCCCCAGTACCCAACTGATATTCTTCCGCTTCTACGATTAGGAATAACGTTTCTTTCGTCATATCGTGTACCTTTTTCTCTCCATAAATATAGGCGGCCATCTTTTGCAGAGGTAAACACTTTCTCATCCATGAAAATTACCTTTTCAAAATTATAATTCAAATATTTGTTAGCGAAATTCTTACGCAATCTTTTGTGCCTGTCGGTCAGTATTGGTTTCTTGGCCGGAATGCGACATCGGATGCCAGCGGCATGTAGTCGACGGCGGACAGTGTGTGTCGACAAACCATAGCGAATAGCATATGTCGAAGTGGTGACCAAACGGCGATACTGGATGTCTTCTATCAGAAGACGATCTTGTGCAGTAGTCGTTTTCCTCGGCCTGCCAGTGGAAACATGGTTTACGATTCTTCCTTCCTCTTCCCACCTCTGTACCCACAACTTCGCCGTCTTCCATGAAATACCTAATTCGTCTGATATGTCCTGAATTGAAGCACCTTCTTCTCTCAACGCAACGATACGATGTTTAGTATGATTGTCTATACGCTTTGATTAAAGTAAAAAGAGGAAGATACCTGACGTTCATAGCTGACAAAACTGAAATGTGTTCCGGCACCCACACACTTGTAAATGCTTACACACTGCTATAAATGCTATAATGTACATGTGCATCAGGGGTAAAAGAGATACACCAATATACTTAACACGGGCGTGTAAGCGAGACTTCCATATTTTGCGCATTGCACAAAGTGTGACAGAGACCAACTAATATAATTTACAGTAGTGTAGACAAGATCGTCACATTTCTAACAATGACGTATAGAAGTAAAAAGAGAGTCATTTGGGTTTGAAAAAATTAAAATAATGAATTGATATTAATCGTAGTAAGTCCTTGTCGCATCAATATGAAAGCGGGCAAGATGGACCGAGATAGAAATTAAATGTCGAGTCAATAGCATACTATATTTTTAAAATATGAATAAATCTCTAGTTCTAAACTTCTGGTGCTCTAGTCGAATATTCCAGTGTTCAACGAAATAGGTAACGAACGATCGTCTCAAAAAACCAGTCTAAAGGCATCAATGTTTTCGCGTAGTTGTTACGGATCTAGAGGTTTCTCATTTTAATGCAATAATGGTTTGTCAAAAGAGACGTGTATGGTAAGCGACGGTTATATTGCACTACGCCGTTTCTGCGAATGATCCGTGCGGTCCTAGTACTTTAATTTCCATCGCCTACCTCGCGCACGACTCAAAACAACCAATGTAAACGTGTGACCTCCGATTGTGCAAAAATTAATGTTATAATGGTAAAAAAGATTTACTTATCCTGAACGAGTTGTAAGTCTCGGGAATCAGCGCTAGGTGCCTAATTTCATAGGTAACGTTAGCAAATAAAACTTTTTAATACCACGACGGTTGCAAACAAGCATACGGCCCACCTGATGGTAAGTAGCTACCCGAAGCATAGGCTACGGGTAGCCTATGCTACGGGTCCTATGGTACGGGTATGCTAGGCGTCCATAGGGACGCCTGCAACTCCAGAGGTGCCACATGCGCGTTGCCGACCCTTTACAAAAAGGAGGATTCACTGTGTTCACGGCTAAATGAGCAAGAGCAAATAAAACTGTTAGAAATTTAAGTAATATACTTTCTAGAAACGTTTTCATTATCGGGTAATTCGGGTATTAAAGATAATTGCTTACATTAATCGGGTAACACCCAAAACTCACTAATATAAATATAATAAAAGAAGAAACTGACTGACTGACTGACATATCAACGCACAGCCCAAACCGCTGGTTCTAGAGATTCCAAATTTGGCATGTAGGTTCCTTATAAGGTCTAGGGGTGCACTAAGAAAGGATTTTTCAAAATTCACCCCCTAAGGGGGTAAAATGGGGGTCCAAAGTTCGTATGGCGAATCAAGATTTGTTAGATTATTTTATTCGAAACTTCACAGGAGTATTCCTAACGATAAATGAGTAGACACGTGTTTCAGGTTTTTTGAAAATTCAACCCCTAAAAGGGGCAAATGTAAGTCTGAAAATCAACCTGGGTATCGTATCCTTTTTGAGTACTTATAGTACGCGGGCGAAGCCGCGGGAAAAGGCTAGTATAAATATAAATTTGTTTAATATTTAATATGTGAGTAGGTTTGCATATTGTGACAGTTTTTGAACTGAGGTAATTGTATATTTTTCCTCAGTCGACCCGTTGACCACGAACGCTGTAAAGTGTTCGAAACGTCGGGATGTAATTTAAGCTCAGTACACGCGATATAATCCGTTTTTAGTTATTTTATTTCATGAATAACTATCGCGGCAACCGAAGACAATATTAGGTTTTGACATGTAAAATCGAAATTTATGTCTAGACTAGAAAACTATAGGTATGCATGTTTTCTCATTTACAGATGTTTCAAGTAAAAAAATAATTTATAATACCTATTAAGGCTTAAGTAATAAGTCTCTATAGACCGTAAGCCAGGAACAAATTTTGTTGGTCATCGCCTCCCAGGCGATTACTTGTCAAGTGTTTAAGGGTGATGTTTAATGAAGCCTCGTGAAGGTCAGCTGCCTCTCCGTTGGTGGGTTGAGGAACGGCAGCGATTTAATCAATCTAAAAAAAATGGTCATCGCGTCCCGATTGAAACTTTCGCGGATATAATGGCTCCAAAAATCCTTCTAACTTTTGAATATGGGAAAATTCAAGAGCTTGAGACCTAATAATTACTTTCAATGAAAACTATATTGAAAAACTATTGAGTTATTTGAGCGATTTTTGAGTTATTTCAAAAAGTTGTTTATTCATAGTAAAAGGACGTAAAATATCCTATAAAAATACATTTTGATTGGGTGTATTGTGACGGCAACTACGGAACCCTACATTCAGCAAAATATTACAATTCACAAATTGTCATGCAACAGGCTCTAGTTTAGAAGTATAAATAAAAAAAATGACATAACCATAAATAATTTGTACATACGTTTAGCTTGGTAACGGTTTCAAGCACTAGGAGAACAGAATTAAATAAAAATGCATTTTTATCAGCATATTATTTACTAACGCTACCCAAAGGGGCATGACACTCGGACATACGTGTTTCACGCGTGGGTAATACCTATTTAGCTGTCTCGCTTACTCAATGACAAAAATGTTTTTGATAAATTTTGATAAAAAATTATGTTTGCCTATTTAAAACAGTACTTACGAATGAAAAGTTATTCCGTGAGCTTTGTTTTTATGTTTTGAGCTATTAAAGCATTCAAAAAAGGCACAATTAGGCATGATTTACGGGTATTTTAGTCGTTATTCTTGAAAGCACGCTCTTTGGCGGCCATGACACGACTGATTCAATATAGGCGCCGGAACCTATATTTGATGGCACACGATCGTGCGCCTGGTACCATATCTATTCCCTTTATATTTATCAAAGTCTATACGTGACATTTTGTTATCATAACAGGTTTAATATACGATTTTAATAAAGCCCAAGATAAGATTAAATTGCACTCAGGAATATAGTTTCTCTAGTTTATTCTATTAATAATAAGCAAAACTGTCAGGAAGAAACAAAAGTTTCCAGTTTCTGACTGAAATTGTTTTTAATTGTTGACAGATGCTAAATAAAAACTTGTAACGAAATAGTTTTGATTACTTTTGACAGAACATCTTATTGCTAACTTAGTTATCCATGTAATTTTGCAAAGTTTAGGAAGATATATTAACGATCAGATGTATAGCCTTTTTATTTAATTGTTTTCACTAGTACGTATTTTTGATATTGATTTATAAATACGTAGCATTACACCGTTGTGTCAATATCAATTATTGAGATATTATTTAAATGCATATTTTTAAATCATTAACAAAGACATATTAATGATGAGATAATATAACATATATTTCATGAACACTTTACTAAGATCGTAATATTGCAGTACTTTTGTAAATACTTATTTATACACTTGACTGTACACTAAGTACGTAATGCATGTTTGTCTATCTTATACTTTTATCTCAATTGCTCAAAGGTTAACTGGAAGAGATTATAGGGATAAGTTCACCTTTGTACTTTGTTTATTTTTCTTTTATCATGTTTGTTTTGTTACTTTTTGTTACATACATACATATACATACAATCTTACACAAACCGACCTAGTCCCACAGTAAGCTCAATAAGGCTTGTGTTGTGGGTACTAGATGACGATATATATATAATACATAGATATTGATAAATACATAAATACATAGAAAACATCCATAACTCAGGTACAAATATCTGTGATAAACACACAAATAAATGCCGTTCCAGGATTCAAACCCGGGACCTCCTGCTTCATAGGCAGTGTCACTACCGACTGGGCTAGGAGGCCGTTACATTACATGGGACTATGTCTTAAGTATATAAATTAATTCGCATTTACAACGCAGCTAGCATTAATAATAGCGAATAAGGCTACGCGTCAAATGTAAAATTACTTAATATCTTTACTAAAATATATATGGCTATATAATTAGTCACTACCTGTGAGTTTCTATAATTGGATTCCTGTATTTACTACAATGTATAATGATCTCATAAATAAAATAAATTAAAATTAAAATTGCATCATAATTAATACACTTTAGTCTTGAACACGATCATTAGAGATACATCCCCATGTGTGTATAAACCAGGGGTCGGCAAACTTTTTTGACAAAGAGCCTGATGGCGGAAAATATGGATTTTTTTGAAGCTTATAGAGTCGCAGCTTTCTGTTTTTTTACTGTTTACTTGTAAAAAAAATCCTAGTAATAAAATGCATTGATCATGTTATAAATACCTCATCGGCGATTTATCAGACACAACAATATTTTTATTTTGTAATCTCTTAATAAATATTGCCAATAGTGTTGACCCATCCATTGCAATCAATAGTACAGTCGGCATCAGATATATCGGAGCGTCCAAGTTGCTCACAAATATCTAAACAACGCCTCTATTGTCAAGGCGTTAAAGTGCATGTTCAGAAATTTTTGAGTACCCTGGCCGCTCCGATATATTTGATGGCGACTGTACACCAAATCACCAATAAAGTAAAAAGGCCTAAAATATACACAAGTAGGTTTAATATTTACACAGTTTTTGGTTTCGTTAGAATTGTTAATATTAATAGAAATAGATTGAATTGTATCGCAACAAAACGCACACATGTGAGCTCGTATACAACCAATACGTACCAGCAACCTTTTTAACTAAATGGCGGAAATTAAAAACACTACAACATGTTCTATCATTGAAGTGTTAACTGCAACCTACCTATAGTTAGTGAACATAGCTTCAGATATAAATTGAACTTAAATTGCTAAGCTTTAGTTGGAAGACCGGAGATTAAAATTGTTTCTAGGCTGTTTATTGTAAATCTTGACTTACGGTTGACTGTGGTATTATTGGTAAGTGTTTGATATTAAACCACTATTATGGAAATGTTATAGTCTACCCATTATTGCTGGAGTTGCTAGAGAAATTCTAACAATAATTGGCTTAATGTAAGAAATTCGCTCGCAGCTTCATTGTGCTAGCAGAAGGTATTAACTATATGAAGATACTGGGATTAATTACAAAGCCAATTATTACACTGTATCTATATAGTAAAACTTGAAATTCAAAGTCATATTGTCTTTAAGTTTAAAGGCGTTCTACCCCTTAAAATGGCCAGAAAAGTTCCTGTACCTGTAGACACAGAACGAAGTCTCGCTGAAATATCTGATTCAGTTTTGTCACTGGACTTTTCAAAACTGAACAGAAAACTCGGGTAATCTCGCAATCAAAGGCAGCCCGCTTAACTTGATAGAACGTATCCTAGCCTGCAGATTGCAAAAACTCACTTTAACCCAATAATCGATAACAAATAGGTTAACAAACACTCGCTTCATCTAATCGTTCATTTCGAATCACGCCTTTGATGTTGAAATGACTTTTTTGTCGATACATCCGGATCCTACGGTTCTTTTGATGTATAAAGAGACTCTTCTTAATTAGTATACACCCTTATGTCATTGGAGTCTATTTATTATATTTCAGTGCATGTACATCACTTAACGTAGTTCATCATATAAATCTGTGATTTATGCGGTCATTCCCTATGATACTTAATACGGTATTCATAATTATTATGAAGTCATTCATAATTATCTATAAATACAACGGTTGGTAATCGGTTCCGATTTCTTCGTTATATCTCTTGGTATTTGTATGTTGATTAGACCAAAATGGTTATTAGTGGTACCGGCTCAGTATGTAACTAAAGTAACGTTACTATTTATGGTATCATAGCAGGCTCAGTTTTCAATTTAAATGTGTTATTTTTCATACTTTGTTCAATAATTTTTCATGTAAGTTGTTTAATAACTCTACTTTCGCCTATGCATTTTTCTTTCCATCTGAGATCTGATGCCGTTTAAGAACATAATTATAAACAAGGAGCATTAAAAGTCATAAGTAACATTACATTTAGGATATCGATAATACTTATCTGAAAAATGAAATTTTTGTTTACCTATCCATCTTACAGCATCGGATATCATCGACCAAGCCTTCAACAAACAGAAATCCATTAAAACCACCGTCAAATCTACATTATTTCATTCCGATCCCCGCATTTCATTTGTAAAAGGCTATTCTGGTCGATTTTCCTTTATTTAACCGGAGCAAAACGTCCGAACACAATTGTTTAATTGAGAGAAACCAGTCTCGAATTATCTTAGGTCATTCGTTCGCCAGCTGTGTTATTTTTTATTCATTTTGGGGCCGCCTTTAATTGCTTCCGACGTCGTTGCTGACACCGGATCCATCTTGACTTTGAATAAACAATGCGGCACAGTTGTGGCACGTACCGATGTAGTGTACACCGAACTACACTGGGAGACTGGGACATACAGAAACACTCGGAATAGATAATGATTGTTATGTATTTTTAACATTGAAAATGATTTTTAATTAACGTTGTTGATAACATAGATTTTCGCGATTTACTTCAAAAAGCAAGTGAGCCTAAGAAATTGACGTTACCTAAATACGTTTCACTGTATCACAATGTCTCCACATAGATGCAATACAATACGCACAACGAAGTTGTGTTACGAAGCAACAGCACACACATAACATTACAGCTAACACGAATACAGATATACGAGTATGCGGACCGACAGATGGCAGACATGACGAAACTTATAGTTTATTGTTGACTACAGTGCCCAATAATAACGATTATAACCAGCTTTGCTTTTATCACTTTCTTTGTCCTAACTGAAGAGGCGGCATGATAATACGACAGTAAGACAAACCACACAGTGGACGTTGGAGGAGCAAGAGAACGTGGAGCAATTCAAACAGATACGGTCATTTTCACTTCATATTTATTATTTTACGTGAACAACAGCGACCAACATATCCGTAACAGTTAACGCAAAGCGATTATTTTTGGGTGTATAGTGTTTACTGTACAACACACCTAGAGCCGGTGTACAATAACTCTGCCGGGAAAATTATTTGACAGCCACATAAAAAATGTATTAGGTCAATGTGGCTAATTCTGCGCCCGCATGTCTTTGATTTTCAATCGTTGGGATCAATGTTACTCTGCGTCCGTAGGAAACGCTTTAGCTAGCTTTTTAATTTTTAACTTGTATAAGCCAAGAGACAGGCGCGGGCTGAAAAACAGCGCTGTGCAGCCGACCGAGCTCGCGGCAAATGCTGAGCTCCGAGCATATTGTCGCGAAATTTAGTTTAGTTTTTAAGTTGTGTGTTACTTGTATTTTTTTCCTTTCCCTTCTTGTGTATTATTTTATGTTTTTTTGTTTACTTCGGTGTATGTCTACCTGTCTGTATTTCTTTTTGTATTTTTTTTTTGTTTTGGAATCTGGATTTCTGCGACAATAAATGCTTTTTTATTTTTATTTTAAACACCCTACACGTGATCCCCGGGTGGTGCTAAGAGAGTAACAAACTTGGCAGCTAAACTGTCCCATCTGGGCCTCACAGCACTCACTGGATTTTCTTATCATCTGCTTTCCCACTACTACTACCCCAAAGAAGAAATGCCTATCTATATCCAGTGACATGTAGCCATACGATAAATAAATAAATAATTTTCAATCGTAGGAAAAAAAAAAAACATTTTCTTTTGATTGCTGAAACTAAAAGCAATCGCTGTTTTGTCAATGAAATTATCAATTTTGTTCGTTTTTCGAGGAAACGCTAATGGACGGAATAGCCCCTATGACGGAATTAGTCACATTGACCTTAAGGCAATCTTGTTTACCTCTCACAGATGTAAATTTTTGTCGTCTGTATTGTCGAATTGCGTTTGAATTGATTGGTTTTTATGATGTGAATTTATTGATGTGAAAGCCATAAAAAATGGAGCCAGGTCAGTGGAAAAATATGTTAGCCAAACTATCATAGTTTTATTTTATTTTATACTAAGAGCTGCAAAAAGTAAGCCTACTGTTCCTTTACCCACAAAGTATTACAAATTTCTACAGGCGGGTGAATTTATGTCGGTGCGGCAACTATAAGTAAGCTGAAGTAATGACGAACTATTTCTGATCGCATTAGTATTTGAGACTACTATTCAAATTGAGGTTAGGCAAGCGGCGAAGCGTAAGCTTTCAGTGTTCCATTATTTTGCAGAATAGAATAGAGATGTTTCTCTACATTCTACAATACAGATAGCCAACCTAAGGAAACCACAAACTGTTAATAGTGCCTTAGTGTTAAATTATTTCTAAACTCGTGATAAAAATTAAGTACAAAAAGGTTTGCCACTTTAATTGTTGATTTTGATTATAATCAGCTTTCTTGAATATTATAATTTCAGAAATCAACGTCCAGAGAAAAAAATGCTGATTTTTACAATGAGAGAAAGAAACTAATTTTTTTTCACAGTGTGCCATTAAAATATTCACGGCATAAGTTACTCATATTACAAAAAAAAAATATTCTAAAATCTCTCTAAAACTCCCTACCTGTCATAAAGTTTTGCCCTCTGGATGCTTATGTCTGATTATAACTAATATAAGGTTGGATTGACTGGAGTGGATTGTCCAGTGTAAACCCTGTATAAGATGTGGCTAATACCCACATTTATACCACATACAGCTCTACAAGTTTTGTTTTCGTTATTGAAAATATCCTTTAGGTACGTTTAACCTACTTTTCAAAGACAAACGACGCATCATAAAATAACTATAAAGTTTAAGAAAACATTATCTTGATTTCTGAGTTTAAAAATCGCATTTAATTCGTTTGAATGAAGTTCACATTTGCATGTTGTTTTCTGATTTAGGAGAAATAGCTACCTATGTTTAAGCCACCGAAATGAGTTCGTGTGGCCTCGAACGTGGTTTTAAAATAGATTTTTTTATTGACTTAAACTTGCTAAGTAGGTATTTTATCTGGCTCTTAATTCCTTGTCACTAAATATAAATAAATAAAATAAAATAAAAAGTTTTTTGTCAGGCAGTCAGTACCCATAGAATAACTTAAACTAAACTAAATTGACACTGTAAAGGGGTGCCACTCACCGTAAAGTTAAAATAAAAATTATGTTCCAACTGTGAGCTATTCATTTTTAAAATAATGTAATTGCAAAAATCCTTTAAAAAAATGGACCAGAGTAAATGGTGATATTAAAATAGGTAATATTTTCATACTATTGAGAGTACTTATTACTTCTAGCTAAATATTTTTTTCTGTTAGCGAAACCTAGATATGTCTATGCCTAAATACTTATAAAGTGATGGTACTTTCATGAGCAGCCGAAATTTGTTTCTTAGTTTGTTAAAAACTAATGTGTATCTAATAAAGTGTGTTGATGAATCTTTAGAAACGAACACTATATTTGTACTTTAAAGAGTAAAATATACCGATTCGGCTTCCAGACATTAAACTCAACATTTATTACATCAAGTTGCTACACAAAACAATACTCTTTTCATTTGTTATAAAGATAATAATAAAATGCACTGTTAAGAATTAGACGACACAGGCACAGACTACAGGTGTAAAGGATATCTATGATCTTTTTGGAGTGCAGCCAAGAATAGATTTTCGCTCCGATGATAGCTTGTCCCAGCAACGTGGTCTTTCCAGTTATTTACGAACTGTTCGGCTGCTTTATGGCTTGAATGGCTTGATAAGACAAGTTTAGTGTTGATACCGGTGTTTTACGGCAGAATATAGTAGCATTAGGATTGTGCAGCTTACTAACCAGTGTTATTCTAGCTAAGCCCTAGACATCGAGTTGCGGAAACCTGCCCGTATCACAACAATATCGAGTGGCCTGTTATACTAGAAATTAAAACAGGTAAGTAAATTTGATAGTAATATAGTTAAAGACATTGACAGATTTCACTGTACCATTGGCTTTAAATATTTTTTATTTAGAACGTAGAATATGAAAGTTTATTTACCATTAATCAAGTCGGTACGTGGTTTTTATTGACTCCTATTTACAATGCTTTTCAATGTTTACTCGTAAATTGATATTAATGTTGATCAAATTATATTAACTAAGTAATTGGTATTTTGTGCTACATCGTGTGTACTTCTAAGTTAAAATAATACTGGAAACTATAGGTCTAAAGCTAAGCATGTTGTAATTGTAACCCTTGTATAAACTGTTTGTTTCATATTAAATAAAATAAAATCCTTATGCAGTGTTTAATCAACTTAAGTGCTTTGCGCGATTTTCCGATCGTTAAAAGCATCTAGTATGGCGAATCGGTGCAAATTGTATCTTGTTCACTTTACCAGACACACACACACCTCGATACACACACATGTAGCACACGATCACCATCAACACTATAGTATAGTATTATTGGGAAGCCTTAATGCTACGTCCGCACACAGATTCCACGAACTGGTTCCAAGTCGTAGGTATGTTACTCCCAAAACCTCGGCATCGAAAAGGCGTCCATATAAATTGGAGTACCGGGTCTGCCCAACCCAATCGGTGTATGTATTGTATCGGGAAGATTTAATGATTTTTATAAGTTTCACGAGATTCTCCCGCACAATAGAAACATTCAGAATCGTAAACACGATATCAATTTCAAAGCAGTTTGCACGTTTACACAGCATTTTGCAACTCGTTTAATTGATCCTATTAGACATATTTTAAGTCTTGAGTATTTTAGAGACTTCTCTCTAGATTTCCTTACTTCTAGATTTTCAACAATGTACAATGTGCATGAGGTATACATTAATTAGTAAGCAATCATTCTGTAACTAATTATTCAGGTAACTATTCTGGTAATATATTTAACTGAACATTTCGCAAATTTTATTTGAGGTCTGCTAGTTTTTCTTTTATAACATGTAACATTCAATTTACATTTGAATCAATTGTATTTTTAAATATTTACAGTAAGTAAACAAATATAATAAAACAAAAGAAAAAGTGATAATATAAATGTACTACAAACAATCATCGAAACCTTACTCATATAACAGTCTCGAAGAACGCATTGGGAGGAAAGATCTGGGTCACTTATTTAATTTGCGCCCCTTGAATAGTAATAGCGTTAAGTCACTCGAGGCTTGTCTACTGGGTTCATTTGTTTTATGTTGGAGCTGACTTTTCTAGTGGATATTTTGCGATCATCGCTGCTGCTTCGATTTTCTTTTGTTTAACGAAAACAAGGCATTGGTCTGCCTTAATACCTTATCATTATCAGCTTTAGTAATAAATACCAGCAACGCTCGTGATATCCCTGAAGTTACCAACACAATAGTGCGTGCTTAGTTGCAGGTGGGACTTTAGTGTCCGCAGTGAGGCCGCACGTTTGTTTTCAAATATTGTGGTCAAAAATAATTGAAAAACAACGCGGCATCACGTAACATATGTACAGCGCAGTCTCTTAGGAAACGGATAAACTCAGTTTGCGGTTCATGCTGAGCCCTCAAAGAGCGTTCATATTGCTGTAATGCACCAGAATATTATGGAAGTAAATAGCGTGTTCTTTAGCTGCTTGAAGAAGATTTGTGCTACTTTAAAGACAGACCCTGCAAAGAAACAGACGGCAATATAGACACAGGAAGCTATCCATTCTTCATCCATATTCTTGACTGTACGCTGAGGCACAAACATGTCTTTTGAACGTAGTTTTGTCTACGTTAGCGTTACATCTTTCCTGTTGTGACTTAAGACAACTAGGTACCTAAGTCCTACGTGCTCAACTACTAGTTCCAAAGATTCTTGGTCTAAGATTTACCTCGCAGGAAAGTGTGTTGAGATCACAGACATGTGACTTAAAAGACTACGTACAAATAACTAGCGATCTAACGAAGTTAAATATTGTCCCGATGATACTTTTTTGTCATATAACAATTTATCACCGCACCGTTCGCCGCCGGCAGGGTATTCATCCTCATACCCTGGAGCCTAAAGGGTCGCGCACAGTACGGTTTAAGGGGAACGCTGTAGCTGTGGAATGAACTCCCTGCCGAGGTTATCCCAGCGGATTACACTCTGAGGTTCTTCAAAAAAGGAGTGTAGGTTCCTAAAGGGTAGGCAACGCGCATGTAAACCCTATGGGGTTGCAGGCGTCCATAGGCGTAACTGCATCAGGCGATCCGTACACTTATTTGCAACCTTGGTATAAAAAAAAACCGGCCAAGTGCGTGTCGGACCACACATAGGAGGGTCCGTACCTTCAATGTAATAAAAACCAAACTAATACCAAAAGGTCGTATCTGATGCCTATGGAAGAAGTTTTTTGGAGATGACTGAACCGATAATGTTCAAAATAATTTTCGTAGAAAGTATATGATTTATCTTAAAAAATTGGCACATCGCCTCAAATTTTTTCATATTTTTTACGGTTCAAAAGTTACCGTGGTGGCTACACAATTTTTCTGAATTTCGAAGCGATTATTTCAGAAAATATTCACTTAATCACAAAATGGTCAAAGAAACCTCAATGTTATTTTTAAAGACCTATCGATTGATGTGTCACATATTGATATTTGGTTAAAAAACATTTTTTGAAATTTAGTTACATCTATGGAGCGCCCCCCTAAAAATATTTTTTTTTTCAAATTTAACTCCATAACTAAGTAGCGGCATACAAAACACACCTTATGTGTAAATTTTATTCAGATGCGTCGTATAGTTTCCGAGTAAAATGGCTGTGACATACGGACGGACAGACAGACAGACAAACATGACGAATCCATAAGGGTTCCGTTTTTTGCCATTTGGCTACGGAACCCTAAAAATGTCAAATGAATTTCAAGATTTAACTTTAGCGCGCAATTTGTTCTTTATGGCAGTGTCATAAAGAATCAATTGAATTAGAAACAGTACAATAGATTTATCATTTAAATACCAAAAACGAAATTGACAAGACGTCACGTCAAATAATATTATTTAAATTTTATTTACTTCTTTTGTATATTTTCTATTATATTTTGGATTCAATCACCAAATTTTTAGTTAAAATCACCAAAAAGTGCATAGAACAGCAAATGGACGAAGACGGCGGTGGAGACGATGCGGAAATCACATCGTCTCAGCCAGAAACATCCTCATCATCTGCAACAACAAAAACACCATGTCCCGTATGTTTCCGTGATTTTAAGAAGAGAGGTTTAAAAAGACATATCCTCATGTCACACCAAGGTTATTTTAGTCAACCAACCATAGCGAACCGAAATGAAAGGCAAACTGATGAGACGGTACATCCACCTATCAACCAAACACAAACGCCAGAACCTATTCAAGACCTACTTCAACCACCTACATTAAACCAATTTGAAAGGCAATCAGACGTAAGAATTCATCTACCTATTAACAAAGCACAAATACCAGAGTCTATTCAAAACCTATTTCTCAAAGGATTTAACGCAAGGCTGCTTAATAGCGAAGGCGGCCCAGACACAATTTGAAGAGAACGCTGGAAAAAAATTATAAATTTTCGCAGTAAACAGTACAGCATTCCACAAGGAAACGTAGGCAGACAGTTAACTACACTCCTAGCCAATGAAATTAAAGAACTTTCAAATAAACTGCCAGGAGAAGGACACTCTGAAAAAATATTCATTCTATGTAGTACAATACTTCAAAGAGATCCAATGGTCAAATCAGGCCATGATATCAGAAGAACTCTTCAAAGAAGAATGGAAATGTGGAATTCCGAACATTATGACGAACTGATTGCAGAAACCCTACTCTGCAATTCAAAATTTACATCAAGTAACAAGCAGAAACTGGACGAAGACCATGATGTCAGAATATTTAGCCGCCTAATGCTACAAGGAAAAATCAGACAAGCAAATAAATGGATAACAGGAAGATCAGGAGGCGGAATTTTAGATCCGAATGAAAAAATTGGAAACAAAACAGTACACCAAATATTCAAAGAAAAACATCCAGACCAAACAATCCCAGAATTATCTGACTTTTTAGATCACCCTGAACTTTCTATTGTAGTGAATGTTGATATTACTTCAAACCACATAGAACAAGTTGCTAGAAAATTGTCTGGTGGAGCAGGTCCGAGCGGCACAGATTCCGAACAATGGAAATCACTTCTTCTTCGTTTTGGTAACCACAGTTCCGATCTAGGGGAAGCAATCGCATCACTAACCAGGAAACTTAGCAGTGAAGTCGTTGAATGGGACTACATCAGAGCACTGTTGGCAAGAAGAGGCATTGCTCTAAACAAATGTTCAGGCGTCCGTCCAATTGGGATCGGCGAAATATTACAACGCATAATCGCAAAGGCAATGGCCACCGCAACAAGATCTGACGTTCAACAAGCATGCGGCTCAGATCAGATGTGTGCCGGCATGAAATCAGGAATTGAAGGTGGAATTCACGCTATGACCCAATGCTTTAATGAAGGCGAAGACGACCAAGGCCTGCTTTTAATAGATGCAGCAAATGCCTTCAACGCATTAAGCCGCCCAATCGCCCTATGGAATGCTAGAGTCTACTGGCCCCGTTGTGCAATATTTCTTTTTAATACATATAGAGGATACGCTGTCATCTGCCTATCAGGATCTAAAGACTTTATCCTTAGCAAGGAAGGAACAACACAAGGTGACCCGTTAGCCATGCTAATGTATGCAGTCGGGATTTTGCCACTTATTCAGAGCTGCAAAGATCGAGGCAAATATATCCAAAATTGGTATGCTGATGACTCAGCCTGCTTTGGTAAACTTAAAAATATAAGAGATTGGCTGGAAAAACTCATGATACAAGGACCGAAATACGGCTACTTCGCAGAACCCACAAAAAGCTATGTAATAATTAAAAATGAATCTAACGAAGAAGCTAAGAGATTATTCGAAAATATGGGTGTCAAGATAGTAACCTATCACCGTTTTCTAGGCAGTGTCATCGGGAATGAAAACGAACAAAAATAATATATCAACGAAAAAGTAACTGAATGGACCAATTGCATACGGCTACTGTCAAAAGCTAGCAAAAAACACCCGCAATTAGTTTATACAGCTTTCACAAAATCACTTCAATGTGAGTGGAGATATTTGCAAACAGTAATGGATAAAACCAGCGAAGAATTTCACATTTTAGACGAGACGATAATGTCAACGTTAATACCTTCCATTCTTGACAGAGAAATCACTTCTATAGAACAGGATCTATTCAACCTGCCAGTGAAGCTGGGCGGTCTTGGCATTAACAATCCATTAAAAAACACTGAATATTATAAATTATCCGTTGAATCAAATAAATTACTAATTCACGCAATAAAAAATACAGAAAACCTGGACCTAATAGCCCATCATACTCATGCAGCAGAAACCATGAGGGTAGCCAAATTGACGAGACATTTGGACGAGAGTGATAGATGTAAAGATGTTTTATCCAAATTACCGAGTAAGATGCAAAGATGTGTCCAAAGAGTAGTTGAATCGAACTCTTCACAATGGCTGTCAATCATCCCTACCACCGCAAACAATACCGACCTTACCGCCACCGAATTTAAAGACGCCCTTGCTACGCTCACGAACCCGGCAATCTTCCTCAGGTTTGCGACGGATGCGGCGAAAATAATTTTGGCCTAAATCATGCCCTAAACTGCAAAAAAGGCGGTTTAATTAAACAAGGCCATGATCAACATAGGGACGATTGCAAGAATTGGGCCGAACTAGCTTGGGGTAAAGGCACAGTTGAACCAATAATGCGTGATGCAAGTGCTACACAGCCAGCCCTCATAGGAGACTTATTACTAAATAGCGTATGGGAACCTGCAAGGAAAGCGTTCTTCGACGTTCGCATTGTAAATGCTGACGCTTCCTCTTACAGCAACCTTACATGGCAAAAAACAGCACAAAAACACAGCCGAGAAAAACATCTAAAATATGACCGAGCCACGGAAGACTTAAGAGCCTCTTTTACACCTTTAGTAATCTCATGTGATGGAGCCTTAGGGACTGAGTATATGAGTTTTTAAAAAAAAAACAGCATCCAAACTATCATCCAAATGAGAAAAACCATACTCTCAAATAATATTCTGGCTAAAAGATAAAGTACAGATATCGGTCATTCGAGCAGTCTCCATGAGGGTGAGAGGCACTAGAAGACGCATCAAGGCCTTCGAATGCGAAGACGGCGCCGGAATTCTATACTAAGCAAGATCTTACACCCAACCCCCCGCCCCCCTTACCCCGTTAATACCGTCATCGTCCATTTTTGTATATATTTTCTGTTTTGTATTTGTATTTTATTCTAATTAAGAAATTTTACCACCAGGAATTAAAAAAAAAAACAATAGATTTTAATTTTATAAAGGGTACGTGAAGTAACAGGCGTCCACAAGCTACGAGGTGTATTGATTTTCAGGATGACTGTACCTACATTTCAAAGAGCTCAAAGAGGGCCCAGTGTGTTGACGATGAGGGACTCTCTTGTCTCTTGTCTCTTTAGCCGTCAACGCAGTGAATCCTCCTTTTTGTAAAGGGTCGGCAACGCGCATGTGACTCTTCTGGAGTTGCAGGCGTCCATAGGTTTCGGTAGCTGCTTACCATCAGGCGGCCCGTAAGCTTGTTAGCCACCGTCGCGGTATAAAAAAAAATGTTTTATACCGTCATGTTTCACTTACGACATCTACCTACTTTTACAAGGCATATTATATCTGTGATCCAGATCCCCGTCAGGTCCCCGTACAACAAACTCGCTAAGCCGAGGTATCAAAACTGATGCGTTTTTGTACATTCCTGTCACGCACGGCGACATGCGCCATGTAGAATAAGCTAACAAGCTAACACTTTATTCGCATTCTGAAATAATAAAGCGAATGTGCCGCGTTCAAGACGCGAGGCTTTCGGGTAGATAATTTAGGCGATGTATTCAATGCGACGTGAAAATACGCTTGGAACGGTTTTTTCTTCGGTACAAGGACGATAGCACCCGGACTGCAATGTCTAAAGAAAAATGGGGTTCCTCCAAAATTTGACCTTTACCTCTGAACCTTGAAGCAAATCAAATTATTTTGTTCAATATATTTTTTTTACCTCTGTTTTTCGGTTTTGGGTTCAGCGCCATCTATGAAACTAAATTTGAGTTACTTTGACAAGGTGAAGTCGCTGAAAATAATCTCGGAACTGAGATGACTTTGCTACTGAGGTGGAGAGAAGCGGAGACGTGCGTGAATCAATCAAAGGAATCATCCGCATTGATTCCTAAACGTCTCCTCTCATCTCCGCTTATAACCGCCTCGGTGCAAAGGCAGCTTTAGACTTCGTTAAGACTACTACACGACGACTGAAAAATAAAAATAAACCCAAAAAAAAATATTCGTCTCCCTATAGAAAACGTCAACGTCTGATCGGCCAAAATGTGTAAATATTTGTGATTTCGGAGTTGGTCCACTAAATCACCGCGCACAATATGGCTAGTTATTGAAAAAAACACCCTGTATATGAGCTTCATTTAGAAAATTATTTTGTAAGTGTCTGTTTAAATTACGTACCGTACAATAACATAAATCAAAACAAAATAATGACACCTTAAAAGTTAATTACACGGTAATTACAGGGCTTAATACCGTAATTACACCTTAATCTTGCTTCATTTACGTAGGTAAGGGAAGATTTACGGTCGCGACCTCAGGGTGTTTTGGTAAACAGGCATAAAGTCAAGGTCGATGGCTACACAGGGTGTTTTCGTTTGAGCTATGTAACTTCAACATATTAACGTGTAAACAAAATACATTCTGAGTTAATTTATAGGTACATTTGTACATTATAACTTTATAATGGAATTTATAAACCTAAAAAAACATGACTACTAAATTCATTAAGTATCGGCTAGGTAATAAGATCGAAGAACAAAAATTAATAATAACGTACAAATATTAAAATAAATGAAAAAAAAATCAGTCTTAAAATATTTGAAAATTACTAAAATCGCTTTTCAAGCAAAACATGTTTCACAATCTTACAGCCACACATTGTAACAAAATTTTGCGCGAAAAAAAAGCTACCTAAAAAGGCAAAGCTTAACATGAAAAGGGACCGCATCCTAACAACTCTTTACAAATTCCACAGAAGAATCAACTATTAAAATGATGAAGTTGTGATGTCACAACTGTCAGACATTGATCTCATGAATAATTGTAAGAATTCACCGAAAAATTTTGGCCGGGTAAATGGTGTTGTCTGAGCACATCAAGTCTTTTAAATCGCAGACAAAATTTAATCAGTATGGGGTTCCGCAGGGTAGCGTCCTAGGACCGCTTCTTTTTCTTACATATATTAACGATCTCCCGGATATCATATCTCATGAGTGTATTTTATTTGCGGATGATACGACAGTCATAATCAAAGGAAATGATAGATCGAATGCAAAATGAGGTTAACTTAACTGTAAGTAAAGTAATAAATTGGCTAGAGGAAAATAACCTTAAAGCCAATCTCTCTAAAACGAAGTTTATGCGCTTTCATACTCATCAGGCCTCTCCCATTGAATTTAATATTCCGTATAAAGATGAACCAGTGTTGGAAACTTCAAATACCAACTTTCTTGGAGTAATTCTTGATAGCCATTGTGACTGGAAATTACATAATATAGAGAGCATTTGTAAAAAGGTTAGTAGTTTCGAATTTGCGCTTCGGCATTTAAGGTACATGACATCTGAAGAAACTAGTCTCACTGCATATCATGGATACGTTTCGTCTGTTCTTCAATATGGACTGTTGTTGTGGGGCAACTCAGCGCTTGTAAAAAAATTGTTTATTTTACAAAAAAAATGTGTTAATGCTGTTTGTGGCGTACCTCTAAGAATCCACTGCAAACCACTATTTAAAAAATTAAAAGTGCTTACCTTGCCATGCCTTTATCTAAAGCAATTAGCAATATTTGTTAAAACACATCCAGAACTATTTCCAAAAACTAGTAACATTATAAGACAACGACCAATTAATCAAGGCAAACTAGTATTTCCAACAACAAACCTGTACTACTACAGAAGGAATGCTTATATTATGGACATCAAGGTACTTAATAATTTGCCTTCAAATCTACGTACCTTGCCACTAAAACAATTTAAAACTGAACTCCGTCAATGGCTTATACAGAGAGTATTTTACTCGGTAAATGAGTTTTTTGCAAATGAGTAGGAATGACTTTAGTAGCATGATAGACTAAGCATGTAGCATGTATTTATTTAAGGTAGTTTAAGTTTACACAACATTCGCACGCCAGCATATGGTGTAATATGCAGATCTATTGTAATTTAAGACCATTGTAACCATATTACTGCGAATAAACTATTTGTATTTGTATTTATTTGTAACAATCTTCTTTATGCAAGATGACTTCATCATCATCATCATCATATTAGCCGAAAGACGTCCACTGCTGGACATAGGCCCCAAAGAGTGCCACAATGACCGGTCCTGCGTCACCCGCATCCAGCGGACTCCCGCGACACTCACCAGGTCATCAGTCCACCTTGCGGGGGGTCTACCCACGCTGCGCCTAGCGGTTCGTGGTCGCCACTCGAGAACCTTTACGCCCCAACGGCCATCGGTTCTACGAGCAATGTACCCCGCCCACTGCCACTTTAGTTTAGCGATTCGGAGGGCTATATCGGTTACTTTGGTTCTGCTGCAGATGGCCTCATTTCTGATGCGATCACGCAGAGAGACTTCAACCATAGCCCTCTCCATTGCCCTTTGGGTGACTTTGAGCTTTCTTATGAGGTCCATTGTAAGCGACCACGTTTCAGTAGGTACCATATGTCAGCACTGGCAACACACACTGGTCAAAGACTTTCGTCTTGAGACACTGCGGAATATTGGACAAAAAGATGTGCCGTAGCTTCCCGAACGCTGCCCAACCGAGTCGGATTCGTCGATTGACCTCTTTCTCGAAGTTGGGTCTACCTGCAAGATGACATATGGTATATATATTTTTTACCTATTCAAAGGAAATTGTAAAACCTACATTGGTCTGTGATGAGACAAAAGCCTCAAATATACCTATTATTTTATTTAACTTAAAATATAAGTAAACATATGGATATACAGTTCTACAAAGTACACAATAATATATGTCGAAAATGTTTTAATGTGAAATCAGAAAGCTATTATATTGTGTAAATATTTAACGTTATTCCAGTGCCGAATAAAGCTACCTAATTACCCAAGTACTTTTTTAGGGTTCTGTAGTCAACTAGGAACCCTTATAGTATCGCCATGTCTGTCCGTCCGTCCGTCCGTCCGCGGATAATCTCAGTGACCGTTAGCACTAGAAAGCTGAAATTTGGTACTAATATGTATATCAATCACGCCGACAAATGTAGCATGACGCTACGTCTATCGTACGACATCTGTCGACGTTCTTTGGAACTTCCGTGTCTAAGGAAGGTCTAAGGCTAGGTCGTGGTTGATATATAAAAAAGTGTAGATTGTGATTCACGTCATTATGGTTAGATGGCGCTTATATCAGTCCACATTTTGTAATACACAACTGGCAGTTATAAAATTGAGATAATATTCGCGCTAATTTTGAATATGAATTTTTGAGGTATTCCAGATTGTCAAAAGATTGGGGGTTTGTTTATTGGGAGTGACAGATCGACTTAGAGATTTGAAGAAAAAGCAGGAATCATCCTTTTGAGTCCTTTTTTTGTTCCCTGAAAGTGTTCACCACAGTTGTTTAATTCCCTAGAAGAGGGTGGCGGTCGATATAGGTTTTCCAATACCCAGTGCTCCCCTTTGGCCGTGTCTGAGGGTGCGGGTAGTGCCTGCCGTGGTCGCCGGTGCTGGGACCGTTTGAGCCGGGAGGCGGGCTCCGGAAGGCGCCCGTGGGTGCCGGTCTTGCGAGACGATCAGCAACCACCGCGTGTTCCGCGTGGTTCTTCACCGTCGTCGGAAGACTAGAGCCCGCATTCTGCGTGCCCGCGCTGCGTGCATGTCTCCAAGTTAGACAGAGGGTTCAGCGAGCTGCTGCCCACGAACTTTATTTAAATGCAGTTTGACTTTTGACCATTTCCTGACTTGCAAGAATATCATTTTATTTACCTTTTTTTTAAACGTTATAAATCCGATTCCATTTTTGTAACCAGTGTTTTTGTGCCATAATAGTTTTTTTTGTTGTTTTGACAACCTTGGTTGAATATCGCAGATCCGCATTTTCCACCATTCTTAAAATTCTAAAATAGCCTCATCTGACGGGCGTTATAAATAATCAGTTTTAAATTTAGGTTTCCTTCATCCAATGAATCAGCCATCATTGTTCATATCACTCGCATCTCATCAATTCATTTATCTTTATAGCTAAATTTTCAACCAGTTCTGTTCTTGACTGTACCTACTCCTTTCTTTATTTTATGCGGAAGGCAGACATCCATCATTGTTCGCATATAAATATTCCGTTTAAATTGTGCTTCTATATTTTTTGTGTGAAGAAAATTATAATCAATTTATACACCGTGTAAAATATATGACCGAATTATTAATAATATTTTTTTTGGTGTGAAGTAAAAATTATACGTGTTCTGCAAAAGTGATTGTTTTACTGTAAAAAGTGGTAAAATAAAAAGTGGAATGGTCAATAATATAAGCCATGCGGACGACATGGCGCTTCTCACCCCCTCTGTCAATGCCCTTGATAAACTGTTGCGCATTTGTGAGAGGTACGCGGAAACCCATGGTCTGAAATACAATGTCACGAAGAGTGAGCTACTCCTATTTAAGGCGGGCACTAAAACGTACACTGTCCCGCGGATAACGTTGAATGGTGCACCGCTTAGGCAAGTCGCGAAATTTAAATACTTAGGCCACTGGGTTTCCGAGTCCTTAAGTGACGACTTGGACATAGAAAGGGAACGTAGGGCGTTGGCAGTCAGATGCAATATGGTGGCCCGTAGGTTTGCAAAGTGTTCAGGTAGTGTAAAAGTGACACTTTTTAAAGCATATTGCCAGTCATTATACACTTGCAGACTATGGGTTAATTATACGCGGAAGGCTCTCAACGCCCTCAGAGTCCAATACAACAATGATTTTAGGATGCTGTTGGGGCTACCACGATTCTGTAGTGCTTCGGGGATGTTTGCAGATGCGCACACCGATGGTTTTGCGGCTATTATACGCAAAAGGGTTGCATCCATAATACGGAGAATCGAGGCTAGTACCAACGGCTTGCTAAATACCATTGTTGACAGGTTCCAAGGTCGTATCCAGCAGCACTGGAATGACCTGCACTGCTCTCCAGGGTAGGTTAGTTTTTAGCATTAGGTAATGTATTAAACTTTAATTGTATTTTATTAACATTAGAATTTAAGATGTTTTAGACTTACGTATCATACTAACAAATATGGACTTGCTTCCGAAATAAATTATTTTGAATTTTGAATTTGAATTAGGGTACCTCCCCTATACGTAAAGTGGGGAGTGATTTTTTTTTTTCATTTCAACCCTAACGTGTGATATATTTTTGGATAGGTATTGAAAAATAAATAGGGTTTTACTAAAATCATTTTTTGATAATGTAAATATTTTCGGATATAATCGCTCCAGAAGTAAAAAAAATGTGTCCCCCCCCCCCTAACTTTTGAACCATAAGTTTTAAAAATATGAAAAAAATCTCAAAAGTAGAACTTTATAAAAACTTTCAAGGAAAATTATTTTGAACTTGATAGGTTGAATAGTTTTTGAAAAAGTTGGCCGGTTTTTACTAACAATTTTTGTTTTTATATATTGGTATACTCGTATTCCGCGAATTAATTATTCCAAGTTTACCAAGTAAATCCTACAAAAACACCCCGTATTTGCAAATGATTTCCAGTGTTTCCTTTTGAGTTATCATTTAAATTTGGCGTCGCGCCAACAACGTCGATGTATCTCGCTCCCCCATCAATGGTTTACGCATCATAAACCTTTTGTACTACGTGGCTGAGGAAAATCGGGAATGACCTGCTCATTATATTGGCATGGGGTCAACCATGTTTTGTAGGTTTATTATAAGGACAAACCTCTTAGGTAGTAAGCCTTTGCAGCCCGGAGGGGCTACATTAAGAGTAGGTATATGTCCGACATATGTCATGATGTTTAGGAACTAAAGCCCTAGCCTAACTGAATCTACCTTATCGCCAGTTACCTCATGTCCTTGTAGTGAGTCTCCGCGAATCGGCCAGTGATCGTCTATTCCTCTACGTTGTGTTTGAAATAACCAGGTTCAGCACAGAGAAAGCTCGCCCGTGCTCCTCCCGTCCCTCATCATACTTCCTCATCGACCTCCTGTTTTTTAAAGATTGTATGACAAACGGCCATTAAGTACCCCTAGACCTATATGGGAATATTTTCATGAAGATTGTCTTTGAACGGTGTCAGTTAGTCCGAGTAAGTATAGAACAATGAGCTTAAAGTAGGGAGGGTACGTTTAGTGTATCGAATTGTCCTTTCTCAGTCCTTTTAGCTATTTGTATGTCATAAACCCTAGAATTGATGGGCCCATTAGAAGAATACCTACCTTGTCGCTGTGAAGTGCTATCATTATTAAATAGGTATATATAGGTCTCATTTAAGTATCATCTTTATATTACCGCTGTCTATATATACTTGCCTAGTTACAAAGTCAGAAATACCGGTTTCGCAGAAAGTCCACTCTAGCACTCAAAGGTTAGTAAGGAATGTAGTTAGGGACACAGGGAGGGCCTTTAACATTAGATACTCACAAACACATCAAATAAAATAACTTTGGTAAATCGGGACATTATATAGTATTTAAAAGATTAATAAAAATAGGAATGGAGGTACTTAACTTATAAAAGCTGGAGTAATCCTTTATGTTCATTTTCTATACGTTATTATACGCATTAGCTCTGCTTTACACATTTAAATACACTTATAAAAATACATTTCATTGAATTGACTGCATTCGTGATGTTGACAGTTATTTCAAGCAAATTCCAATGTCAGTGATTTTATATTTGAAATTCTGAGAGTATTTATTCTTCTAAGGCATAGACAACAGTAGAAGTAAAAAGGCTGATATACACTATATAACCAAGCAGTTTGGTTCCTAAAAATATAAAGTAAACCTAAAATATAATTTAACAATTATAATTATTTGAACGGGTACGGACGGCCCGTTACACACTACCCCCAAATTTTGCGAACATAGACACATCTGGGTCATGGAAAGCAAAATTTCAATAACTATAAAATTTTAAAAGTACTTATGAAGTAAAGAAAAAAGCTTTATGAATTCATCAGACACACGGTGTATACTAAGTAGTTTTTTCTTTTTTTTAATACTTTTAAGAAAAAAGTTTTATGAATTCATCAGACACACGGTGTATACTACCCCCCATATTTGCATGGACGCAATCAAGTAATGAAAGCAAATATTAAACTAAATAAAACATAACCGATTGATTGAGAAAGAGAAAAAGAGAAACAGGCTTATGCTACTACCACACTACCCCCAAATTTTTCGAACATAGACACATATGACAAGGTGTCACATGGAAGTAAAAATTTTAAACATAAATAGATTGGTAGCATAAGTTTTTTTGTAAAAACAATAAATTTTTAATAAGAGATCTAAGTTCATTGGGATCTTTCCATTTAGCGTAGACGTTTTTTTTTTATAATCCTCTTATATGGTGTGTATTTTAACCAAACCAAGAGTGCTGGCGTATATAAAGTCAAGTTTCCAAGTTCTCATATCGAGGGTTGCGAGGTGAAACCCGATAAGTAGAAATAATTTTTGGTTTAAATAAGCACCTAACGTACGTATCCTGCTTTGCTTATCGGATAGGGAAAGGAAATCAATGCAGCCCTTGTAAAGTGAGACTTCTCCAGGGTGGGTTCCTACCGTTAAATGTTCAATTACCAACACTAAAACCTAGGCTTCACCAGAATACGGACCACTCTCAGCCGGGAGTATGTTCAGCAAATACATGGTGTCTTCATTAGGCTATCTTAGCCATGTCATCTAGTCTTGACCAGATGTCATAAAACAATAGCTATTAGGCCTTATTATTTATTAGCCTTTATAAGCTTTATTGAGCTTATATTGATGGTTGACCAATTTGTGACCGACCCATAATTTTTAATTATTACTTATTTAATATTCATATTTGTGATATTATTTAAAACAATTTAAGTTCTTCCTACTTTAATTGACATCACGTAATTGTTGATGTGTAGATTTAACAGGGGGGCATCACACACCTGCTGGTAGTGTTAGCTTCTTGTGGAGTAGAACCCACTTTGGATAACAGTTACGGAAAACTGCAACCTGTCAGCTTGAGATGACACTAACTAATAGCAATATCCAAAATGTTCCTTGTACCGTAAAGTGTAATAGTGAGATGACAATGAACTTTAATGCTTATATCTTAAGTCCAATTCCATTGTAGAGGCTCTACACACTGTCAGGTCTCACTCGTAGTCGGTGACACCACTGGTATTATGACGCTCTCTTACAGTCAGTTATAACTTATAAATGTTATTTTACATTAACTGTCTTTGTTATACAATGCTGTATAACCGCTGTGTAAGTGCTCCACCACACCAGTTAGTCTCTCTCAGTTTTAATTCATGCATCACACAATCATCATTCCTCACCATATTCATCACTCGCTCATACATTCGTCCAAAACAATGGAACAACACGTCTCGATATAAACTTCGTAAAATAAGCCCTAACGAAACCCAATTAAAATTGTAAAAAAAAAAGCTTAATTTTTTTTTAATTCTATTTACTGTAATTATTCTTTACAGAAACCCAACTTTGTTAATACAAATAACGTATTATTACACATTTTAAAATAATTTAATGTCAAAATTATTTTATTTTATATTATTTCTGGAGACTTATTTTCTGCTGACGGTACCTACATAGTAATTTAACCTAAGATATTTCTCAAACTTACCGTAGGCGTAGAATGCCCTTGGAAGCTTTGTATAATTATCCCTAGCATGTAGGTTTTTGGAACCATTTTAAAATGCTGGAAAAAAAATCTATGTTCCTATGACACACATAGTCAATCGGATATCAATTTATCAATAAAATGAAAACACGTTTATATTCGTTTAGGTTGTAATATCTCAATTGCCATTCTTGTAAAATAGAAATAAATATACATAATAGGTATATATATAATATATAATTATATACCACCCACACCTTTTTGTATGAATGTGATAAGTATCAGAATTCTGTTTTAGTAATTCTTAATACATATACCATACCACAGACACCTTTTTGTATGAATGTGGTAAGAATGAGATGTTTTTCTCATTCTTAAAATATACACAGACACCATTTGTTGTATGAATGTGATAAGCATAAGAATAAGAACCCTTCTGGCTCTAATAATGTCCACAGACACCTTTTTGTATGAATGTGATAAGTATCAGAATTCTGTTTTAGTAATTCTTAATACATATACCACAGACACCTTTCTGTATGAATGTGGTAAGAATCAGATGTTTTTCTCATTCTTAAAATATACACAGACACCATTTGTTGTATGAATGTGATAAGCATAAGAATAAGAACCCTTCTGGCTCTAATAATGTGCACAGACACCTTTTTGTATGAATGTGATTAGAATCATTATTTATTATTTATGATTCATAGATGGAATAAATAAAATATATACGTAATACCTAGCCTAATTAAAATTGGTTGATGAAAAGACATGGCTGTGCTTTGCTTCGCCAAGTATTTATAGGTTATCTACAGGATAAAATTAAATAAAATGACATTTTTAGTAGGTCGTATCGTAGAAGTACGATCAGCATAAAGAGACTTGTAAGCGTAAAATATAAGTATTATTATTTAGAAACATGATTCATTTTGTATAGGCAGGTAGATATGTACCTAATCATATAGCAGTTTATTCAATATATTAATAAGGTGTCTTTTTACAGGTTAAAGAAGGGAATGTTTTGCAAGTGACCTACCAGAATACCTAGACCTTGAAAACCATTGGGTAGGACCTCCCCAGATTACCGACGTCAAGATAGACTTGAAGTAAAACAACTATAAAAAGTATCCGCGTACTAGCTACTATTAAATTACACGATAATACCATTTTATTTTGCTTGATTTAGTAGTTAAAAGTTAGGGGTAGTTAACGTTTAGGTTCTGACCTAGGTAATCAGAAAATATCTGCCTACAAAATGGTTCTTAAGTCTTTACAGAACAGGACAAGTCATCGGTCTCTAGCAAAATTACGGCACCAGTAGACTGGCCCTAAAGACAGATAATAAGTACTAAATCTCAAATGAAATTACTGCATTTCCAATAACCTATCCTATGGCAACCGTAATAATTATTATTGAACTGACAGCTTTGCATAAAAACTATATATATTTACTATGTAATAACTATATTAAATACTGACCGGTCATTCTACTGTAAACTAAAAGTACTATAAGCTTGGACCCGGGTATGTCCTTAAACTACGTCCGGACCTGGGTATGTCCTTAAACTAAGCCAAAAAGAGAGGTATGGGTACTGCGAATGACATCTCGCTAAGTGTGGTAGGGCACGTTCAGCGAATATCATCGCTCAAATCTGGAGCAGAGCCCGACTGGGGAAGTACCTCCACCTTACAGAAAACCACAGCCAAATAGCACTAGACCCTACTCATAGTGTTGTGTTCCTGCTGGTGAGTAAGGTTGCCAAAGAGCTCAAAGAGGACCCAGTGTGTTGACGTTGAGGGACCTTCTTGTTCCTTTAGTCGTCAACACAGTGAATCCTCCTTTTACTAAAGGGTCGGCAACGCGCATGTGACTACTTTGGAGTTGCAGGCGTCCATAGGTTACGGTAGCTGCTTACCATCAGGCGGGCCGTATGCTTGTTTGCCACCGTCGTGGTATAAAAAAAAAAAAAAAAAAAAAAAAAAAAAAAAGCTTTCTATAGTTAATAAGTACTACTAGAGCAATAAGGCAAAGTCTATTATAAGAAGCACAGCATACAAAATAAGCAATCAGTTCAAGAAAAAAAAATGCATGAGTGTCGTGGAACTATCGGTTGGAACGAACATGAGAGAATGTTATTTAAATTTTTGACTTTTTCGTAATTTTTTTAAAATATTTTTTTTGGATTTTTTTTTTTTTGATATTTTTTATATTTTAGATTTTTAAATTTAAATTTTTTTTTTGAGATTTTTTTTTTTCTTTCAATTTTTTTTAATTTTTTTTGAATTTTTTTATTTCTTTTTGAATTTTTTATTTTTTTTTTGGATTTTTTGGAATTTTTTTGATTTTTGAAATTTTTTTTGGAATTTTTTATTTTATTTTTATTTTTAAATTTTTTTTTATTTTTATTTTTTTTGAATTTTTTGGTTTTTTTTTTGTTTTTTTTTTTTATTTTTTTTTTATTTTATTTTTTAGTTTTTTTTTAATGTTTTAGATGTTTTTGATGTTTTAGATTTTTTTTTCTTTTTTTTTTCAATTTTTTTATTAATTTTTTTTTCTTTTTTTTTTCTTTATTATTTTTTTATTTTTCTTAATTTTTTTATCTTTCTTTATTTATTTTTTTTGATTTTTTTTTTGTTTTTTTTTTTTTTGATTGTTTTAGAATTTTTAGATTTTTTTTTTAATTTTTACGATTTTTTTTTTTTTTTTTCTTTGTGAAAATGAGAATTGACAAAGTGTCACTTTTCACTACACTTCACTTCAATTTATTATATTTTTGAATATATTTGTTTTTTTACTTAATTTCATTTTACATGTTTCTCAATCGTATGGCTTTGTGTCGCGTTTTCGTGACGTGACGCTTTTTCGTGACGGATACTCGACCTTTTTTTCGCCTAGCCCCATCCTCGAATCGTCCGATAAGGAACTTCGGTCAAAAAAGTTGGCCTAAATTTTGAAGGAATAAATGAACTTTAAACACTTCTCACATGTTATAGACACTTCTGCACTATATTTCCCCCATAGAAACCGTGTGTGAAACCGTGTCTAACTCATAGACTTTTAAACATTCACACAAAAACCTATTTTGTAATAAACCTTAAGCAGATGCAATATGTAGGGTCATCACCACAGAATAACTAATAGTACTACCGTACAGAAAATTCACTCCTTCACAAAAGTAAAATTCAGGTATAGAACTATACAGATACTCGCCGCCTGCAAGCAAAATTGAAACCCATAACCGCGCACGAACCGTGAATCTTCTTTGCGCGATGACCGAGCTGTGAGTGTCGGCACGGGTTGGCATTTGACAAGTTTTTGCACCTACATATACCTACTGATTTATTATTTTTAAGATAAATATGTAGGAATTACAAACGTTGATTCTGTAAACATGAAATTTTTAACCGGAAATAATATGTCTGATTCTCACGGAAGTAGGTATGCCGCAGCCGTATTCCTTTGAAAATCCTATATCGGTCAGTTCCCAATATTGTTTCTGAGCAACCAATATTATATCTTTTATACGGATTAGATCGAGGTTTCGGTCTCGAAGCCATTGCGCGTTTCCAATTTTGCGCGAGCGCCACGTGACACGACCACCATGCGAGCCGAGCGGCAGCCCACCGCCATACGCCTGCCCGGGAGACGCGCCGGCCAAATGCACCCAAACTGCGTAGTGAAACCCCCCTGTCATCACCATAAAAGTAGTGAATTTGTTTTTTTTAATTTTTTTTTTACGATTTTAACTATTACAAATCTACTCAAACGATTCAATACTTCCGGGAAGATCCGTTGTTACCTGCCACCCTGTATATACTAAATTTATATGTGATGTTTTTTTATTATTATTATGTCTCGTAGGTATTAAGCATTTTAAGGACAGGAGAGGCACGAAACAAGCTTTCCACTATGCTATCCACTTCAACAGCAACAAACTGTGGCCAAAAGCCACTTTTTGACTCACAAAGGTAAATACAAGGAACTGGCGATAAAAACATCGTAGGTACGCTGAATATGGAACACATGCAGGTCACGGCAATCAAACTGTCACGATGTTTAGGAACTAAAGCCCTAGCCTAACTGAATCTACCTTATCGCCAGTTACCTCATGTCCTTGTAGTGAGTCTCCGCGAATCGGCCAGTGATCGTCTATTCCTCTACGTTGTGTTTGAAATAACCAGGTTCAGCACAGAGAAAGCTCGCCCGTGCTCCTCCCGTCCCTCATCATGCTTCCTCATCGACCTCCTGTTTTTTAAAGATTGTATGACAAACGGCCATTAAGTACCCCTAGACCTATATGGGAATATTTTCATGAAGATTGTCTTTGAACGGTGTCAGTTAGTCCGAGTAAGTATAGAACAATGAGCTTAAAGTAGGGAGGGTACGTTTAGTGTATCGAATTGTCCTTTCTCAGTCCTTTTAGCTATTTGTATGTCATAAACCCTAGAATTGATGGGCCCATTAGAAGAATACCTACCTTGTCGCTGTGAAGTGCTGTCATTATTAAATAGGTATATATAGGTCTCATTTAAGTATCATCTTTATATTACCGCTGTCTATATATACTTGCCTAGTTACAAAGTCAGAAATACCGGTTTCGCAGAAAGTCCACTCTAGCACTCAAAGGTTAGTAAGGAATGTAGTTAGGGACACAGGGAGGGCCTTTAACATTAGATACACACAAACACATCAAATAAAATAACTTTGGTAAATCGGGACATTATATAGTATTTAAAAGATTAATAAAAATAGGAATGGAGGTACTTAACTTATAAAAGCTGGAGTAATCCTTTATGTTCATTTTCTATACGTTATTATACGCATTAGCTCTGCTTTACACATTTAAATACACTTATAAAAATACATTTCATTGAATTGACTGCATTCGTGATGTTGACAGTTATTTCAAGCAAATTCCAATGTCAGTGATTTTATATTTGAAATTCTGAGAGTATTTATTCTTCTAAGGCATAGACAACAGTAGAAGTAAAAAGGCTGATATACACTATATAACCAAGCAGTTTGGTTCCTAAAAATAGAAAGTAAACCTAAAATATAATTTAACAATTATAATTATTTGAACGGGTACGGACGGCCCGTTACACATAGCAAAAATTGTTGTAACTTCCTATCTTATATTGTCATGACATACAAATTTGATTTTAAGGCTGATCTCTGAGATAAAAACTTCTCTACAATATATCCTTTCGTAGACCTCAAACTATCTCCATACCAAATGTTTATCTAAATCGGTTCAGCGGGATTGATTCAACGAACAAAGTTCCACCCCCATTAAGTAATTATTACTGGGATAAAAACTATAGTAATTATCCTTAAAATCAACTTGTCCACTTATAGATAACTTTCCAGCCTCTTCAACGATGTACTAAACCAATGTTCTACAATTTCAGCATATAAACTCAAACCTAAGCTCAAAATAGGTAGCTGTTTTAATAGAAGGATCTTTATTTCAGTAGTAACATGTAAATAAAGGATTGGAAAGAGTAATGGCGATGGTAGAAATAATACCTTTTGTATGCAAATTACGGTCGCCACGATAAGTAGGTAAGTTATGTTGTAAGCCTCGAAGGATTTGTTGCTCTCTAAGACGTATGCAACATAGGGAGGGGTATGGAGACAAATGGTGTAGTAGTGCATGAGGCATAGTGCGATTGCATAAATCATAGGTACCATTTGCACAGCAATTATTTTGATTTAAAAATGAACGTAGGGTTCCCCCAAGCAAGTAACAGATTTTTATAAATACCTATTGTTAATTTAGGCTGTATTAAAAATATGTTTCACAAAAGGCCAGGTAGCTAGTTCTAACACTTGCAAACTGGATATTTCGAATAGTAATTTGTATGGAGTTATCCGAATAGTAGCCAGATGATATCCGAATAATTGCAAGCCCTAACCACAGGACAGGATAAGCCCACGAAGGTGACCTGGCTATTTATTGTAATCTTATTGTGTACATACCTGTAAAAGTAGCAGTAAACTGTATTTTATTAATATAAATAAAAATGTATATATTTGAAAAATCATGCAAAACACCCTACATTTACAACTGTTAAAAACACTTTTAGCCACTGAATAGGTAGATAGGTCTCATAGAATTGTGTAAGTAAACAAAATGTATTACGCTCTCAACGATATATTAAACTACTTGACCGTCACTGGAAGCTTTATAATTGAGATAGCATATCTGTTTCCGTCGAATTATCACCAGCAAAGTGCTTTATTTGACTTTCGATTCCAACGACAGTGGCGACACCTGGCGGATCGCGCCATTTTACACAGGTAAAAAATGTCCGGTGATCGCTTTGATGTTTTTTAAAATATATTCGGTGTTAAAGTGTTTTATCAAACATGTAAGTACCCGATTACTAAAATATTTAAGTGGTCATACATTTTAACAGTTTTTCTGTTCGGACCATTACGTAATACGTTTTTTGTGCATTAAACCAGTCTATAGTGTTTTATTTGTAGGTTGTATTTTCTTCCGATTGTATTTTTGTCAAAAAATTCGTTACAAAAATCAATCAGGTGCCATTTTGAACTTTGATTAATACTATTTATATTTCAGAAATTACTATTGCAGAGCCGCAGCCTGACCCAAGTGGTATGCAATGATAAGAGCGATAATACTACTGACCACAATAATTGTTATGAAAATAGAACTTGCCGTGTAAATTCACATGAAAATCTTTCTTGCCCTGATAATTTGTCAATTTTGTCAGAGGTGAATTGTATGATGGTAATGATGTTAGTGATGCTCCGTGCCCTAACGCTGAAAGTCAAGACGCAAATTCAAATTTGCCTTTCACTTTTGATATTGAAACGAAGTTAAAAGAGCCATCTGTCCCTAATCTTCAAAACATTTTCTGAAAATGCTTCTTGACGTTCAGCGCTTGGGAAGCGCAGCATGATCTGAGGTTAGATATACACAAAAACTATACAATCATACCCCAGGTTTCGTAGACCTGGAAACAAACGAAGAGGTAAAAATGTATGATACCTTACGTCAAGCCGTCACCGAGCTTCATCTCTCCTCTTTTCCTTGTGCCAAAACCGGACGGATCTGCTCGACCAATTTTCAACTTGAAAGCGCTAAACAATCATGTACTGGCCGAACCTTTTCACATCATAAACATGCATCGAATTCCTGACTTCGTACAACCAAACGACTGGATGTGCAAAGTCGACATATCCCAAGCGTATTTCCATGTGAAATACATAGCCGAGATACACAGGCGCTTCCTGCGCCTAGTTTACAACGGCGAATTGCTAAAAATGTCCTGTCTCCCGTTTGGGTTAAGCACGGCTCTGAAAACGCTCTCAATGCGACAAATTGGGTAGCTCAAATCTTGCGACAACAGTGCAATGTCAGAATTTTAGTATACTTGGACGACATTTTAATTGTGCATCAAAATGCACGAGTCCTCCAAGATCATGTCAAAACTACTGTCCAAACAACAACTAACCAACAGAAAAAGTAATAACATTACGCCAAAAATTTAATCAGGGTCTCGTACAAGGAAAACTGACCTTTAAAAGCACACAGAGACTGGTAGGGTCCCTGTATTTCGCCAGTTTCGTTGTACCGCGGGGTCGGCTCAACCATCGACGACTCCTAATGTTTCTAAACTCCCTGTTTCTAAGATCCCTCAACCAAACCTTTTCCGATACCGCAAAGCATATTGAACGAACTAAATTGGTGGGTAAGGCATCAACGACCCTGCATCATCCTCCCCCCACCAATTTTCTCAGTCAAGTGACAGATGCGTCGGATCAAGGTTGGGAGGGCACAGTTGAACGACCTAGCTCTCTCGGGGTCTTGGTCACGACTCATGAGAAGAACAGAATCTTCATTGCAATCAGAAGGAAATGGTTGCTCTCCTTCATGTTTGAAGAACGTTACACTCACCTGTTGCATCACAGTTCGATGCTCATACAATGCGACAACAGAACAGCTGTAGCCCATCTAAGGAAAGAAGGGGGGTCCAAATCGGTAGCCCTCGTAAACATAACCCATCAGATCTTCGATCTCCTAGATCAAAATCAGATATACTTCAGCGTACACTATGTACCGGGCAAGAACAATTGTCAAGCCGATCACCTATCGCGTCATCGCCTTCCTCCGGAATGGCATTTACTAACGGCTTGTGTGGACATAGTGTTTGCGAAGTGGGGAATACCGGTGGTGGATCTGTTTGCCTCGGCAACAGCCCACCTGGTACACAAGTATGTATCCCGAGACCTGAAAGACCCTGTAGCTCTTTACCACAATGCATTCAGCACAATTGGCACAATTTTATCGGATTTATATTTAATAGATAAATTATCTTATAATACCATACTTTTACATAATTATACAGTAGTTTCTATATTGTGTAACACTGAAACTTCAGGTTGCTTAAGTTCACATGTTCTGGTAAAGCATATTCTCTAAGGTGTCCGAAAGTACCTAAACCTCCAGTTTGGGATGTTAGTAAGCTGGCTGATTTTTTAACTGATTATACAGTAGATGAAAACAATATCTTTCAGACAACTCGTCATACAGCCACTTTACTACTTCTTTGCTCTGGTAGACGCATACATGATTTGACCTTGCTAACAATTGACCCTGGAAATTGTATAAGATCAAATGAAAGTATAATATTTTGGCCCCAATTTGGCTCAAACACAGACACAGGTAATTACAGGTAGTCCGGTAGGAAGCTGTTGGCTAACACTAATAATCATAAGCTAAATCCAATTTTTTGGATTGAACGAACTATTCCCCTTTGAATGAAAGACGTAATTCTGCTAAATCGTTAAATTTATTTGTAACTCTGTAGACCGCAACCGGCCTCACGGACGGTTATAGCTAACTGGATTAAAACATTGTTTAAAGAAGCAAACATAACAGTTGCTCCAGGTAGCATCCGATCAGCTGTGGCCTCTTAAAGTTGGTGGGAAAATCATTCCCTCGATGAAATTATGGCGCGTGGAAATTTGCAATCAGCCAACACTTTCCAGCGATTTTATAGGAGAGAAGTAGCAATACCAAGTACTTCTAATACAAATGTCACACAATTATTTAATCCTGGGTGCGTAGCCAAGGTGCCAATCGTTTACGCGTCGTAGTGAACGAAACGCAACTGTCACTGTCACACAAATATGGAAGAGTGATAGAGAGACGTGACTACGATACGCTACGGAGCGTTAACGATTGGCACGTTGGCTACACACCCTGTATTAGTGATATATCATAAATAATATAGGCATGTAAATCTGATTTGTACTAAGGCACTTGAGTTGTATTCAATGTTATTACTTACGCAACGTTGAACTTTTTATCATAAGCAATATATTATGTTATTACAAATTTTAATTGGTAAAAGAATTAACTCGTTGAAATTACTATTTCTGTATTTTAATTTATTACTAGTACATCCAGATACTAATCCATCACATTGGCGTTACATTACATTAGTTTTTTGAGTATCAACCTTAGCAGTGGCGGCACCAGGCGATAACAAACAGGTCTCAATTATAAAGCTTCCAGTGACGGTCAAGTAGTTTAATAGACGCGATTTACCTGAAATAAAACGCATATTAAAATACTTACCTCACTGGAAGCTTTCATTTCATTTCTGCCTGGTGTAATTGAGCCAATGACAAAGCGATCACCGGATATTTTTTACCTGTGTAAAATGGCGCGATCCGCCAGGTGTCGCCACTGTCGTTGGAATCGAAAGTCAAATAAAGCACTTTGCTGGTGATAATTCGTCGGAAACAGATATGCTATCTCAATTATAAAGCTTCCAGTGAGGTAAGTATTTTAATATGCGTTTTATTTCAGGTAAAACGCGTCTATTAAATTCAAGCTACATTTCGTAGTTGCTTTGCCAAAATGTTCTCAGAGAGCAGAATAGTATACCAATTCCTGGAATACATATTTCCCACGCAAAATTGTGAAGTCATAACTGGTGTGAAAGCCGACATATTCATCTAGCAATTTAAAAATGGCGAATGATTTATCAAAATAATAACTGTACTTAGATGCATTTTGAAGACAACTTTTAAAATGCATGCTACATTTTGGAGTTTTGGGCTCTTAGAATCCAACCAGTGGTTAGATTACAATTATTTTGCAGGACGGTACTGCAGCAGAGAACATAAATACAGATGTACTGGGTAATTAATATACTCGTACGTTGCGGTAAATTGTTATCGCAAATGCATTCTCGCCTGAACTATAACTTCGTTGTAGAAATGTTGACGTTAGCTGTTGTGTAGATGTTGATAATGATGATTTAATACTATGTGTAAGCGCACAAAAAAAATCTTCTTCGTACATGTGCAAATTCCATGCCAAACCTACCTACCGAAAGTCAAAACTTTATATGAATAAAACAACCTTTCAAATGGCGATCTAAATACACTTAGTTCTTAGTTCATTGTCGAAAACAAGCCTCAAAAAATTTATCATTGTTAATATAAGCTAAAACGCAAGCAAAACTTGGCTACTAAAATATTCAGTCGGTGTTTTTTCCCAACTTCTTATTTTTCGTTGATCATACCTATAACCTCAATTTTAGAGGAAAGACTTAAATAAAATTATTCCTGTTTCCATGTTTGGATAATGTTGTTTTTAACATTTTTGTTTGTTTAGTAATTAGTTTAATGTTTGCCCTCGCCGTGGAGTTGCTTCAAGAAATGTTTAAATGCCTCCGTCCGTATAATAATATCGCTTTAGTCATTTATTTATACGTTACGTATTTATTAACACTACCTATAGTATCTTAGGTTTAGTAACTTATCCGTAGTTTAGCCGTCATGTACGAGTAATGTACAAATCTTTGTCTACCATGTCTGACCGATTTCTCTCAGTTGCTTAAAGGTTAGCTGGAAGAGATCCTTTAAAGGGATAAGTTCGCCTTTGTACACACTCACTATATTTTTGTTGGTCATGTATTGGTTTTGTGCAATAAAGTGTTTTACCACTACTACTACTACTACTACTACTTATTTAGCACGATTTTCTGGGCCAGGCGGCCACAGTATGATCACTTACCTCATCGAGGAGCAGTTTGGAACCTTACTCATCGAAAAGTAAAATTTTGAAAGGTCATAAATTACTTGGTCGGCCTGGTCCGTTCCGATTTCGGACACTTGCAGGTTTTGGGGAGTTTTTACCTCATCGAGTAGCAGGATAAAACCAACCTTATTTGATGGTCTTTCAGTATTCATTGGTCGGGCAGCTCTCAGCCTGGGCCAATCTTCAGTCGGACCAATTTTATATCCTGAAATGGTAAGCTACTTTTTCCGTCTGTAGCCGAAATTTATGGCCCTATATTAAAAAATTTGGTGTGCGAGTGGCTTTTATATCTCACCATATATCGCACAACAATTATTTTTAAAAGCATTTTTGAGGGGTACTCTATACATGTAACTGCTGAATAAAACAAAAACCGTTCGGTACGTTTTCAAGTGATCAGAGATCAGAAGGTGGCCGCCCGGTCCATTCAATCTTGTTTGAATAGAAACGGTCGTACCAGTAGTAAAAAATGGATAAGTCGGCCTGACACCACGTGAGTAACGTTACGGTCGAAACGTCAGGCAAAATAATAAAAGTTATATCTAAACAACCATTTCGATTGTTATTTATATTTTTCGGTATTTTTTGCCTTATTGAGCTTAAAAGATAAAATATATTTATTATTTAATTTAGGCACATTACAATGCGCTTTTGTATGTCAGAATGAGAAAAAAAAACTTACCACCGGTTCTAACCCTCCACCTCTGACTCGAGAAGTATTATGACCGGTAAGAAACTCGGCGGGACTTATTTTTTCAAAACAGTAGGTAATACATTAGATCGTAAAGATACACAATAATGCGTAGTTCTATAAGAATACATATCAAAACAGCTTGAGAGACATACAATGTACCTATTGTTTAATTAAAAAGAATAAATAAATAAATAATAAAATCCAAATTACTTACTATCGAACTAGGTCGGTTTGTGTACTTAACTTATAAGTTGTTATAAGTGGTGGAAAATAAGCATGCCACTGATGTTAAGCGGTCACCGGATCCTATGAATGCTTGCAACTCCAGGAGTGTTACATGCTGCGCAGGTGTTTCTGCTTGTAATGCTTCTGTACAAGATTTAAACCTCGTTGGTCACTACATAAGTAAAGGCAAGCGTTAAGGGGATGACAATAGCTGAATTCCGTCCCTATCTTTTTAATCGTGAGTGAAAGAGAAACACAATGTTACGCTTAGTATCTCAATTAAAATTCTGCAAAATGATGATTTTTTTTTGATGAATTAATTTAAAACTACGCAGTAAGTAATGGAAAATATAAAACAATGAAATAGCAATCATGCAGTTTATTTTTCTTTGATGCAAGGGACTTCCCTCATCTCCTTTTAACAGGCTTCATTAGCTTCATGTGATAAACTCTATTAAAACTCGTCGATCTCATAAAAACAATAAAACGACAATGAAGTATGGAGTTCTATATTCGAATTTGTTCCGATAAACTTCAAAATAATTTTCCTTGGTTGGGAAGGCTTCTTCGATATTTAAACTTATATTATAACGTTGAGTAAAGTTTAATTTTGTGTGCACTATTTTTCTCTTATGCTTTTAATATATAAATCATAGGAAATTACCACAGTAAACTATTTACTATATGTATATATTGAGTCCTATAGCAACGTAAGGTCAATCCGTGGTCTGAAAAGTGTTAAAGGTCTACCAAATAATTATGCCGCCATTTCCAGGGTCTGTTTAGTGGACTATTCAGTTCTTAGTTCCTATTTAGTTAGCATTAATACTCTTTTTGGGAGCAAAAAGAGTATTAATATAATTGTTTTATACATTCAACCGTACTATTTTTGGTATGGAAAGAAATCGTCCAGTGTTTTTTCTTTGTGCGGCGGGCTCGGCGGGCGGAGGCTTTTACTAACTGTTATTTAAGTGCCTTATACGCGAACCGGATGGCCGAAAGCCCAACGGAAAGTATGAATAAAAAACCGGCCCAGAGCGTGTCGGGCCACGCTCAGTGTAGGGTTCCGTAGTTTTCTGTCCGTCACAGTAAGTGTCCCCACTTGAGAGTTTTTGAAAGCACGTCATTTCATTGTGATTTTAAAGAAATTACAGGTACAATAAACATCTGTTTATACGGTTAAAACAAACAGTTCAGAAATTATTTTGTAATTTTTTTTCAAAAACTATTCAACCTATCAAGTCCAAAATAATTTTTCTAGGAAGTTTTTATAAAGTTCCACTTTAGAGTTTTTTTTCATATTTTTAAAACATAATATGGTTCAAAAGTTAGAGGAGGGGGGACACATTTTTTTTACTTCTGGAGCGATTATTTCCGAAAATATTTACATTATCAAAAAATGATTTCAGTAAACCCCTATTCATTTTTAAATACCTATCCAACAATATATCACACGTTAGGGTTGAAAAAAAAATCACTCTCCACTTTACGTATAGGGGAGGTACCCTAATAAAACATTTTTATCCACTTTTTATTTCACCACTTTGTTAGCGTGATTGATATACATATTAGTACCAAATTTCAGCTTTCTAGTGCTAACGGTCACTGAGATTATCCGCGGACGGACGGACGGACGGGCAGACATGGCGAAACTATAAGGGTTCCTAGTTGACTACGGAACCCTAAAAATCGGCTCCACCACTTAAGCCCACCTTTCATACTTATCACGTGGCTCACTGTATCAATACTCTTTTTGCTCCTGCCTTACATTTAACCTAATCATTTATGGTATGAATACAAATCGATTAGTGTGTCTTTTCTTTGTGCGGGGACTCCGCCCCCCGAGTCCCCCTTTTACATCTGTCACTCAGTTAACTTTATCGATACTCGTTTTGTTCCCGTCTTAAATATTTGACCTAACCATTTATGGTATGAATACAAATCGATAAGTGTGTTTTTCTTTGTGCGGGGGCTCCACCCTCCAAGCCCCCCTATTACCTCCTGGCCTGTAGTACACTCTGTCAAAATTATTTTTCTCCCGTCTTAAACATTCAACCTAACCCTTTTTGGTATGAATTAATATCGTTTTAGTGTATTTTTTATTTGTGCAGGGGGGCTCCGCCCCCCGAGCCCCTCTTACACTTGTCACTCAGTTAACTTTATCGGTACTCGTTTTGCTCCCGTCTTAAATATTTAACCTAACCATTTAACCTAACCTTTTACCTCCTGACATGTAGTAAACTCTGTCCACATTCTTATTCTCCCGTCTTAAACATTCAACCCTACCATTTTGGTATGAATTAATATCGTTCAGTGTATTTTTTCTTTGCACCCCCTCTTACACTTGTCACTCACTTAACTTTATCGACACTCCGTTTGCTCCCGTCTTAAAGATTTTACCTAACCATTTATGATATCAATACAAATCGATTAGTGTGTCTTTTCTTTGTGTGGGGGGCTCCGCCCCCCAAGCCCCCCTATTACCTCCTGGCCTGTAGTAAACTCTGTCAAAATTCTTTTTCTCCCGTCTTAAACATTCAACCTAACCATCTTTGATATGAAGTAATATCGTTCAGTATATTTTTTCTTTGTGCGGGGGGCCCGAGCCCCCCACTTGCATTTGTCACGCAGTTAACTTTATCGATACTCGTTTTGCTCCCGTCTTAAACATTTAACCTAACCATTTATGGTATGAATAGAATTCGTTTAGTGAGTCTTTTCTTTGCCTTAGCCCCTTTTTTGCCACCTATCATGTGGTTTTTCTATACCCGCTAAAACCATAAAGTCAATATTATTTATATTAATCCGTTCAGCCGTTTTTATGCCAACTGGTAATGTATAAAAAGACAAACAGGCAAAAACACAAACAGTCAAAAATTATAAAAATCGTCGAATACTGATCTGTTATCGATTTTAAGAGCTACTAATTAATATTTTTGCTAATATCTCCAATGTACAGCTTTTCTACCCTCCTTTGCTTTATTATATGTATAGAATAGATAGATAGATACATAGATGTTAGGCGGTTGTATCAAATTATTTAAATGTGGTCGTTTAAACTCAAATATTAAATAATGAGTCTTACTAAAGTCCGTTCGGAAAGAGAAGTGTAGTTGTTTATACTGGAACTCATACATACTACGACACTCCTCTTTCCGGATAGACATGGGGTCAACTCTCAGAGAATTCAACCCGGATGGAGTAGCCATGTCTGTCATTTTCTATACAAAAAAAGTCTGCCGATTTTTATAGGGGTGGGGAACGTCAAATGTATGGCTATTCGTACGTAACGTACAAATAGCTACGTCAGATAAACGTCCATACAAGTGTATGACCACTGGTCATATGTTTTCGGCAGAGGGGAACAATTATCAATGGCGACTCCGGTTGGTTGAATTCTCTAAGGGTTCTAAACTGTCAGGTGACAACTAAATCTCACAAATTGCAAATAAAAATAAGTAAACTAAAATCCGCCTTGTTTTGTTACCATTACGGTTCATTACGGCTATAAACTTGTGGTAGTAGGTAATTAGTGAATTTGTTTGTCACCCGACGACATGCGTTGCTTTGAAGGCCTGTTCGAAATTTAAACTTATGTTATCTACTATCTCATAAAAACAAGAAAACAATGAAGTATAGAGTTCTATATTTAAATTTGTTCTAACAAACTTTTAAAAAAAAAATCCCTGGGTAGGAAGGCTCGTTCGATATTTACACTTATAACCGTTGAATAAAGTTTAATTTTGTATGTACTATTTTTCTCTTATACTTTTAATATATACATTATACGAAATTACCACTGTAAATTGACTATAGGTACATAACGAGTCCTAGAGTAACCTAAGGTCAATCCGTGGTCTGAAAACTGTTAAAGATAGGTCTACCAAATAATTATGCCGTCATCTGCAGGGTCTGTTTAGTGGACTATTCAGTTCTCAGTTCCTAGTTAGCTATAGTTTCTGAAAAAAACGCGGGACAGAGCCGTAATTTTTGTATGAAAAACTGCATTTTCAAATGCGTTTTTTATCAAAACTACTGCTCGTAAAATGAAGTCAAAATCAGTCAGCTGTCCTAACTTTTTGCGGGCTTTCTATTGGTACCCCACACGATTCTTATAAATGAAAAATAAAGTTCACTTTTCCCCCTTAATCCCCCTAAACTGCCTCATAAAATCAAAATTAAGCAGTTAAAGCGTCAGTACGAGTACCTTGTTACAGCCGACATTTTCTATACCTATTCCAAATTTCAGCTTTCTACGTTAAACCGTTTCCGAGAAAGACGAGTTTTACCGATTTTGGTGACCGGAGTGATCCCATTAGTCTTTCGTAAACCAAGTATTGGTACGAAACACTAAAAATGAGCCAAATAAAACTATGTATGTGTAGGTACTTACATAAATATTTCCAATTCAAGCGTGCTTTCATTATACGTTAGCCAAAAAGCGCTGTACGTGTTCGGGGCTCAAGCCAACAAATAAAATTACTTACTCGGATTTTAAATCACGGCATATTGTATATTTTTAAAAGGTATAAGATTTATATACCACGCATTGCAATTACCAATGCATTGGTATGTTTTTTATATACCACGACAATGGCAAACAAGCATATAGCCTGCCTGATGGTAAGCAGCGTAGCCTATGGACGCCTGCAACTCCAGAGGTGTCACAAGCGTTTCAGACACTTTAAATAAAGGAGGATTCACTATTTGTGCTCTTTGGCAACCTTTCTCGCCAGCAGACAATACTATGAGTAGGGTCTAGTGCTATTTGGCTGTGGTTTTCTATAAGTCGGAGGTACTTCCCCAGTCGGGCTCTGCTCCAGATTTGAGCGCGATGACATTCGCTGTGCTGTGCCCTACCACACATAGCGATATGACATTCGTAGTACCCATACTGCTATTAAAAAGAAAAATCAAAGAGAATCAAGTAATCTTAGAGTGCTATATTATAATATATTGTCAGCGAGCTTTGCTAAAAGTTATTATTAATAAGATTATAACTTTATAATACGTGAGTATTAAGATTCAAGTGTGCTTAAAACGTAGTAAGAATATCTTTAACCATATCTCCCATACGACTTATTATTTATTATATACACTCGCGAGCAAATAATACGGGTCAGTAACAAAAACACTTATATTTTGCAAATTAATAGCGGTATGTGCAGGAAACTAACTGTGTATTATAGTGTGGGAAATCTACCGGGTCGTTGTATGGAGACCTCGCATTAATTCCTCAGTCGAAAATTCTTTTGCTGGGATGTAGTAAAATAGATCATAACAAACACAAAACACTATTTTTCAAAAAAAAAGTATGTCAGTTTTGGTATTTTTACAAAAATGTACAAAAAGCTTAATAGTTTGTACTGGAATTTTCCTCAGGGTATATTTTTTTCACTAAACAAATTATTTTGATTATTCACAGATCCTGTCAAAAGTTCAAAAAAAAAATTCAAATAAAACTGTCACTTTTATTCAAAAATAATTGGTAACACTCGTCATTTTGTTTGGAAAATTTCTCAGTCAGGTTTGTGACAGTGGGTGTTATGTTAATCTTATTTTAGCATAATATTTACGAATATCCAAAAAAAAAATCAAAAAAAAATAATGTTATTACAGTATATTTCATAAACTTTATAGAAAATTCCTCAGCCTGGTTTCGTTTTTTATTCACGTTAGGTAGTCAATTCAACAGCCAAAACCAAAATTTCCAAAAAATAATCCACATACAATACGTCAAATCTCGAAATGAAAAATTTGTCTAGCCTTTTAAAGCGTGTGAGCAGGCAGTAATATGTCGTCGTGCTTCAGCTATTGAGTCCAGTTTAGCATGCGCGGTTACGACTCAGCTATGCTTGCGTCATAGTGAAAAAAGTGTAGTAAGTTACTTCAATTATATAATTGTCTAATTTCATATTTGTACTTAACTCGTATCAATATAATTTTAATAAATATTTTGATGGCGTATTATTAATTAAATAATTTAGTATTTATTTGAAGCATCAGAGTATCATTGCCTCACTAAATAGAACACCATCACCACTACTCGCCAACAAATGACGCTTGTAGTGTCATAATGCACACAATGCAGCCGCTTGCACCGATAAAACTACGCTTCGACACTAGTCATGCCGCCTACCAACAGATGGCGCATTGATCGAGTTATATAGATGCCGCTAACGTTTGTTCAACGCAGAAACATGACCGTCGGCGCATTGCCGAGGACTTTTTGAGAAACGCGGTAGGGTCTCTAGGTACGCACGCTATATGCCTCAACCAAGATTGAGCATTTAAGTGTTGTGATGTGACACTAAGCCACTAGTCCAGTAATTTGTCCTAAAGGTGTGCCCTTAGGACAAATTACTGGTACACAACTACCTAGCTGGGTAGTACTCGGCAAGTAATCACTAGAGAGAAGAGAGCACATGTAAATCTCTAAAGCAATAAATTGTATCCCATCAAAAATGTACAATAATGCCAGCCTCGCAACGCAGTTCTCCTACTTCAAAAAGTAATGAGATATAATGTAAAACCAAGCCGGTGTGCCGGAGTTTACTAACAACATGTCATTGTGATCCTTTGAATATTAGATGTTTATATTTTTATAATAAAAAGAATGACCTCGCCATCGCATGGCTAAACATACGTATAGCACAAGCCGGCCTATTAATGTGTACATATTATATTATACCTATAATGTAATATTATTAGATGATTTATTTGTGCTGTGCGATGGCCAAGTAATTCTATTTATTATAAAAATATAGAGATCTAACATTCAAAGGATCACAATAACAAGTTGTTACTAAACTCCGGCACACCGGCTTGGTTTTACATTAGATCTTAATACTTTTTGAAGAACGAGAACTGCATTGCGAGACTGGCATTTTTGTACATGTAATGTTTTTGATCGGATCTCATTTCTTTTTGTAAGTATCTAACCAATACTATCTAATATCAGTAGTGTAAAAAACTACACAATAGTGTAAAAAAAGCTAAAATTTTAGCAACAAAAAAAATATAATAACTTTGTTTTTGCATATATTTATATGGGATTACAATATTAACTGTGCGGTTTGTAAAACTAGAGAACCCGACTGATATTACGGTATGTTTTAATTTTCAGTGGCTTTATAGCCTAAGAGTTAACCCTAGAAGTTAGAAGTGTTCAAAATTTGGAGCTTGTGGGACTGCTAGAAGTATTTTAGATATACGATGATCGTAATCAGTGAGTCAGTGACAAAATTAAGGAATTTTGACTTGCAATAGTTCTTAAAGTATATAGTGAAATTCAATGATATTGGGAATATATCTTTCTTGTGCTATGGCCTCTTGGTCACAGAAATTTCAGCCTTCTAGCTTTATCGATAACATAATTAGAGGGGGGTCGAAAATGGCCTAAATGGCATGGGGAAAAAGATGGTTCGGCCGTGCCTTTGTTTTAAAATATAAATATTAAATTAATATTATGGGACAATCTTACACAAATCAACCTAGTCCCACAGTAAGCTCAATAAGGCTTCTGTTGTGGGTACTAGGCGACGATATATATAATAGATATATACTACATATAAATACTTAATTACCTAGAACATGTTTTGCTCGACAACTGTATTTCTTTTTCTCTGTGTATAATATTTAATTGTTTCTTTTGTTAAAGTCGAAATACGAGTAGATGTCATATACTTTAGCAAAAGGGACAAGTCCTGCGGTATCCGAGGCCAGCAGGCAGCATCTTTTTTTTTTTGGCATCTACCTATGGTTGATATAACTATAAATATTATAAGACATTCAATGACATAACATGCAATAGAATCAACATTATTGTATGCCAAACACTGGCTATTGTCATGTGTTGTTTCGTAGGTACAATAAATTATTTGTACCTGTATGGATCGAAGCGAATACTTACTCCAAAGATCGGATAACCACTTATCCACATAGTCTCCGCTGGCAATCTACTGGCAGTAGGATGTCGGGACCCCCCAAACCCACAATAAGTTGAGACAGATGTAGCCTAAGCCGGTCTCGGCTATAAGTTGCCGTTTAAGATCATGGCAAGTGCAAAACTTTTATGCGAGCCCTATGTCCCTAATGAGGGACAACAGGAACAAATTTTCGTCACCACAGTTATATTAGTGACCGATCTAATAAATCTTTTTGTAATTTTTTTTTAACTAACTGTGCCAGTTCGTTGACTTAATCGTACCTAAGCCTATGCTACAGTTAACGTACATAAATAAAAAATCAGCCAAGTGCGAGTCATGGAGGGTTCCGTACCATTATCTATAAAAACGGAAAATAAATCATGTCTGTTGCATGGGAGCTCCCTTAAATATTTTTTTTTTCTAGTATTTGTCTATAAAAATTTCAGCTGTCTAACTATCACGATACATGAGATATAGCCTGGTGACAGACGAACAGACGGACAGCGGAGTCTTAGTAATAGGGAATTAGCTTTTACCCTTTGGGTACGGAACCCTAAAAACACGGTGTATAATATTTCTGCAAATGTTTAGAAAAAAAAAATTTAGTTACTCGTCTCATTTAATAAAAACATCAATGCAGCTCAATAAAAATAGGCTACCAGCGTGACACTAAGAAAAAGTGACTAAGATCTCTAGTGATTAGGACTACTACAACTACGGTCCACAAGTTCATTGCGTATATCAGTATTTATACAAATGTTATTTTAAGTGTAATTTGAGTTTTTATACCATTTGCGTTGCGTAATAGTTAGGCTGGATTCACACTTATAAGTTTTGTTTACATAAGAAGGGACGAAGATGAAGGGATTCTGAGCTATAGCTGCGTTCATTACGTAAGCAAAACTACACTAGCTTAGGACATTAGTTAGGAGCTTTTGCGGTACCTATTAAATTAGCTGTTTCAACTTAAAGAAAATCACAATTTCCAAAAATTTACAAAATAGTTTTATTTGTTCCATATGACTAGACCCCGTTTTCAGTGGTAAAATTTTAATGAAAATGCTAGGGTATATATTTTGATGTAAGCTATATACTTATTTTATTTATATATTAAGGCAAAGGACTTTAACGAGGTTTAATTTGGTATATAAACTCCATAATAGTTACTTAATTATATTTTTTTCGGCAATTATGATTGATATCATATTAATCACTTAATTGTTTATTCAGTAAAAGGATGGATTTCCTGAATTATCTTGCTAAATTTTCTCAGTTTCTCAGTCTCGGCGACGCGGAAATGGTTACTAAATTTACTATAACTGTGCAATAGATACCATTTTTTTCAAATAGGTAAGCCTGGTAAGCGTACCTAGATTATAGTTTTCTACTAAATAAATATTTTTTTTTTTTTTTTAAGTAACATGATACAATTGTGCAAATGAGTAAGATGACTAAGATTCGTGTTAAAACGTGTTAAATCGTATCTATATGATGGTTTCTAGGATGAAATGATCACAGTATTCAAAACAATTATGACAAGTGGAAACGGATGGCCAAAAAATGAATTGTATTGCACAAGCGATAACCAGACATCAGAGTTAAGGAAAATGTTACCTAATGAAAATACCATCTCAACGAATGGAACCTATTTGTCATGGAGTGCTGATATAATAGTTTTTTTTTTTTTAATATGTCACATGTTGTACTCGAAATAAAATATTGTCTGACAACCCTATGATTCGATATCATTAAATTTTCACCACTGATAACGGAGTCTGCATATGACACATCTACACAACACGCATGCATTTTAAAAATGTATCAAATATATTACAACTGGCGTACTTTTTTATTTACACTGTGACTAGGCGTTTAGCACCACTACAAATTATATCAATTTAGATAAAATTACTAACAGTATGGGTGTATTAATGTAGTGTTAATGTATATTTTAGTAACGTGCAAAACTATAAAAGTAAACTTTTTCTTTGAGTTTATTAAAGAAGATAATTAAAAAAGTGTATAGGAAGTTAGAGAGCTTTGAGCGAAAGTAGTTAGAGAAACATTGTTCAGTCAACGTACTTGCACACGCTGCGCATGGCTTCTCGCATCCCCGCTCCCACGTCCCGCGTCCGCACGTGATTCCACTAACGAGTGAAATATTAGGTATCTTTATTTGTGACATGATTCAACTTTTTAATACGCAGGATATTTTTTTGGATTTTTGTACAGTCGCAAGAAAACTCTTAAAGGAAATATAATTAAAAAAAATTTGACGGAGCAATATTCTACTGCGAATAATAAGCAAATTTTTATACTGAAAAAGTTTGATGATGAAATTTTTGGATTTTTGTCGTCATACGTAGAATACATACATGTAATGTCGCTTCAGTAAAAAAAAAAGACGGAGCAAATTTCCGATGTGAGTTACACAAAAAAAATATTTTTTACAAAAAAAATATGTTCTGTTATGGATTTTTTGTTTGATATTTTTAACATTGGTTACATACAACATTTCTAGTAAAATAAAATTAAACTGAGCATTTTTTCAAACGTAAATATAAACGATAGTTTAGGTAAAAAAACCTAAGGAGGACAATAGTTTTTTTTGGAAAAAAGTATATTTACCATCTACTCCTGACACTTTATCATGCTGTAAAGTTTTTTTGAACTGAGGAGTTAATGCGAGGTCAACCCCTCTATTGCCTGGCCTAATTAAAGAGAATTTAATATCGAATTAAATTGAACCTTCAATGTTCTACAAGAATTCTGGAAAAAGTTTTATTTAAAAAAAAGTCGAATTTGGTACCAAATTCAAATTGAGCTTATTTCACTTTTGATTGTTTTCTCACTTTTGTTTTCAATCTGTCAAAGCAAAATGATAAAAGGCAGTTTTTGTTGACTTTGATGGTCATTACTGAAATACTATCATGTCGCTAACACAAGATGAATGTACACGTATCGTCACTTTGTTACAAGAAGGCAGAAGTCAGAGATATACAGCAGGCGTGTCACTATCTACGGTGCAGAGGGTCCTCCAACGTTTCCTACAAACTGGCAGGAACCTCTGAAGACCAGGAACCGGCAGGCCGAGATGTACTACGGCTAGAGAAGATCGATTTATTGTAACAACAATGCTCCGAAATCGGCATCTCACTGCAGTTGAAGTCAAAAACCAACTTCGGGAGACCCGAAGAGATGACATCAGCGAGTGGACTGTAAGGCGGCGGCTTCGTGAAGCTAATTTAACCCCACATAGACCGGCAAATAGCCCAAAACTTGACAGAGGGCATCGAACTGCAAGGAAACTTTACGCACGCGAATACAGGCGATGGGGTGCCGAAGAATGGGCAAGAATTATGTTTTCTGTTGAATCCAGATTTATGCTCTATGGACATGACGGGCGGCGAAGAGTTTACAGACGACCAGGTGAACGTTTTATTCCAGCCTGTTTTGAAGAAAAAGTTGCTTTCGGCGGTGGGTCTGTTATGGTTTGGGCTGGAATCTCTTCAGAGAGTCGCACGCAATTAGTTTTGATAGAAAATGGGACGTTAACTAGTGCCAGGTATGTGGAAGAGATTCTTAATGAGCATGTAGGCCCATATTTAATTAATATGGGTGAAAACTCAATGTTCATGCATGACAACGCCAGGCCACACACCGCACAGATTGTGGAAGATTATTTTGAGGAGGTTGGCATCAACACTATGAACTGGCCCTCGAGAAGCCCGGACCTAAATCCGATTGAGCACGTATGGGACGAGCTCGGAAGGCGTGTAAGAAATCGAAACCCCGCCCCAGCTACACTTAGAGACCTGAAACAGGCGTTAGTGGAAGAATGGGCTAATATCCCGCAAGAACGCATAAGAAATTTAATTAATAAAACTCACGTTGACAGTTGCAAACAGACTAACTTCATTATACGTTGGTTATGTTGGTTTACCGTTACATCTATGGACAGTTTTTATTTAGCCGCTAACAGATGGCAGCATCAGTACGTAATTGCACACATTGTATGAAACAGTATGCCCAATCGTTTAGAAGCTGTAAGAAGAGCCCGAGGAGGCAATACGAAGTATTGATATGTTTTACTTTTTTTTGTTTTTAGTTTTGTGTGTGAGGTAACACGGTTGCTTTTTACCTATAATTAATTGATATCGTGTTTACTATGTTAATTAAATAAACAAGTGAATATCATCTCTAACTCTTGACGTTGTTTTATTAACTATGCATTTATCTATAATATACAATTTAATTCAGGCTCCTAGCTTTATTATTTTAGGAGATATTATAGTTTTTCGTACTGACCCGAATTATTTGCACGCAAGTGTAGTTTTGCTATGTATGGTAGTGAGAAAAATATTATTTACGTATATATCATGGTAATTAATATTGCGGGTAATCATTAATTTTAACAAGCAAATTTTTGTAACAGGCGGCTCATTAAATTTTTCGAAACAAAAATGTGTGCTTATTTTTAATGCCTCATTTCTTCATTCTAAGATAAAACGCTGCCGTTTTATCGTACTGGTGAAAATGAATTAGGTAACATGATTATCAAAATAAAATAGGATAAGATTTTTAAATCGCTTACTTACAATTTTATATTTTTTTAATGCGTCTTCCATTTCTTCCTTCCGTGCTCGTGTTTTATGCAGCACATATTGTTTTATATAATTGGCTACTTTCCTAAAAAAAAATATTTTTTTTAGGAACGTCAAAGTTCCGCATCACGTCACATTTCAGTACTCTTTTTAGCATAATGTGACGTCACGCGGAACCTTAACGGGCTATATCTTCACCAATTTTTGTTTGATTGTCAAAATAAAAAATACGTGTCCAATATTTTTTTTGATAATCTAACTAACGGACTAGAATTATATTTTTTTTACCCAGCAAAGTACCCAATTAGATTAAGTTTGATGTTTATTGTACATTATTATAAATCGGTAAAAACTCTTTTTTGTAGTGGGATCGGCTACATGTTTAATTTAATAATCCAACATTTTTTTAACCGTTGTTATACCGGCAAAGAACATACCCGGTTTATACAAAAGTTTACTGATCATCTATTACTTATACGACTTTTAGATGAATACTTATATCTAATATAGATCTAGGTCCTGGACTAAAAACAAAACATTCTAGGTCAGAATTTTCCAAGAAGTCGGTCATTGGGTGCCAGTGGCGGTGCGTCCGTAGAACACGATTCCCGTCGGCTTGCCTAATTCTCACGCCCCTGAACAGTTTTCCTAAAGCTCATGAAGAAATTTTAAGCCAAATTAAGTACGGCTTGCCTAAGCCAATTTTTGACCCACTGCCAATGTTGGCAACATTTGGGTGCAGAGCCAACATGTTTTTGTTTTTAATAATAATAATAATAAATTTTAATAATTACTCTAATAATTTATAAATTACTTCAACGCTAGCCTTTTATTCCCGAAGCAAATCGGTAAATTCCAATGAAGATGTTCGTCTAAATTAGAATTGATGTTCGATTGGAACATTATGTTTACGGCTCGTTTTCCGATAAACATGTGTCGGCGTAGTTTTACACTCCGTATAGACTATGGAATAATAATGACTGTCGTTTATTTCGGCACATATCAAGAGTCCTCAAAATTAATTATCCCCTTATTAGTACAAGGGGATATTATTTCCCACTTCGTCTATTCGTATAAAATTGATGTAATTTTTTAAATGGTAACACTTAACAAAGCTTACCATACAGTTTTACAGTTTTGGTAAACATTAGATTCATTTTTCTGGCAACACTTTTAAATCAAACTTCATCAAAGTCAAAAGTGGTGCCAAATTCGTAAAAACGGTGTTCGTCGGCGAAATGCGACCGGATTCATAAGAAAAAAATCAGGTAAAAGGATTTTGATATCAGTTATGTAAAATTAGGTATATTGTTTGTTATTTAGCATATAAAATAGTGTTTGAAACTATCGCTTTGTCCAACAAATGAGTCTTGAAGTTGTAGAGTGCAAGTGGGAAAATAATTCCCTTTGTTCATTTAAGACATCAATGAAATCACATTTCAAATTTCTTTTATATGTTTTTAGTAAAATATACAACGAAATTACATATTTTTATGATTATTTTGATAATAAAAACAATCATCGATATAATTTTTTGAATTTTTAGTACACATTCATAACTTTTTAACGCATATTTTCTGTGAATTTAGTCTTTGACTTGTAGTATGATATAATAATGTTATGCTGATTTATAATACTTATTATGAAATCTTTTCAGACTCACCATATAATGCCTAAGCAAAAAATAACTAATTAAGGTTAGAGAATGAATAGATACTTAAAAAACAAAATATCAGTGACAGTCACTTGAAAAGGTAAAATGCAACTTGTTTCTGACTGTAATTGTTACTTTTTTGTATTGTTAACTAAGTTTTAACCGTTATTTCCTCATTAAGTGTTTCAAGTGATAAATAATTTTCAATTTTATAGCATTTTTTCATAAGTATGAAAATAAGAGGCTCTATTACTTTATCAATGAATAATATGGTTCTACGAAAGTTAACGTTTTGTTTCTATATTAATATGATTATACTTTTTTTGCAAATTATTCTCTTTTATTTTTACTTCAATATTAAAAAAAAGTGAAAATACAGAAAACACAATAAAAATTCATCAAGGGTAGAACCATTTTTCGCAATGTGCACATTGAACAAGGGGAAATAATTTCCCACCGGAAATCACCCCCTTCCACTTACCCCCTTAATTTTTTACATAATTTTTTTTTTTTTTTTATACTACGACGGTGGCAAACAAGCATACGGCCCGCCTGATGGTAAGCAGCTACCGTAACCTATGGACGCCTGCAACTCCAAAGGAGTAACATGCGCGTTGCCGACCCTTTACAAAAAGGAGGATTCACTGTGTTGACGACTAAAGGAACAAGAAGGTCCCTCATCGTCAACACACTGGGTCCTCTTTGAGCTCTTTGGCAACCTTACTCACCAGCAGGAACACAACACTATGAGTAGGGTCTAGTGCTATTTGGCTGTGGTTTTCTGTAAGGTGGAGGTACTTCCCCAGTCGGGCTCTGCTCCAGATTTAAGCGATGACATTTGCTGAACGTGCCCTACCACACTTAGCGAGATGCCATTCGCAGTGCCCATACCTCTCTTTTTGGCGTAGTTTAAGGACATACCCAGGTCCGGACGTAGTTTAAGGACATACCCCGGGTCCAAATTATTCTGAATCTAGATACTAAACTTAACTATAAATCAACTCCAGTTTCTCATTTGCAGAAAATTGATGCTCTGTCCTATTAAGGGTTAAAGGTTATGGTGAAAACCGAATTCCGTTTTTTTGTAGAGCAACAGATGTACGGGAATGTTGTGCGAGTTGATCCCAAGAGGTAAGTTGATCCTCTTCAATTGCGAGCACACAATAAGCGCCATCTAGAATAATTATATGCCATTACGCAAAACTTTACATCCCGGTGCCTCAGTCGAAGTGTCATGGCGATGCGATGTGAGCGCTGCGTCGGATTTTACGTAAAAAACAAATTGGAACCGGTTGATTTAAGATAATACTGCATTTGAGCTTGTGTTACTTTTATTAAAGGCATGAGTGCTATGTCTGTGGCTTTCTTAGATGTTATTTTTTACTATTGTGACGACGCACGTAAATATAGCGGTGTCCTTATAGGTAATGTTAGTAAACCTCAAGGATGATTAAGACATGGATTGACAATGCCTATACAAAATCGCGTTCCCTTATTTCAGGCACTAGCGCTAGCGTCATCTATCGGGCACCACAAACACTAAATTCCTACTTAACCTTTCTGTTAAGCTCATTGGTTGACTGGTAGAGAATGCCTTATGGCATTAAGTCCGCCATTTGTACCATCTTATTTTGTGCAATTAAGATTAAATAAATAAATTCTAGTTTCTAATATTTTTTTCGGCGAATAACGCTGAAAGAATAACTCGACTCGAGACTCAACAGATGGCGCTGTGGGACTCAGTACCGAAAATAGACGTATAGCCTGAAGGTTCGATGAACGCGAATTTGTATAGGCATTGTCCGTCCATGTCTTAATCATCCTTGGTAAACATGAAATGAAAAAAAATTACTTGGAGCAAAATGATTTCCTGCCATGTGTATACCTATGATGATATAACTTTCAGTTTAAGTATTCACAATATCACAAAATATCACATGTCCAAAGTAATTTAAAAAAAAAGATCACAATTTAAGTAGGTACACCAAGAGTATACCTAACGCAGTCCAATTAAAATTAAAAATTAAGTTTTAGTATCGTCAAATAAACCCCCGCGAGAAGTCCCGGGCGCAAAGGTGCCCATCACACTTGCCGCGTTACCACGTTGGATGGCGGTGGCCAACCTTTGCACCAGGTAAGAACTCGCGCGAGCCTCAGAGCTCCTCTCCCTAATACGGCGCCCCACTTCCTTTATAAAGGTTAGAGCCTACTTTCAGTTTTATACGTATATGAGTATGCCTAACACCTACGTACCTAACCGTACCTAATAATTCTTTTTTCAAGTTCATAAATAATATTTTTACTGTTCTTAGTATATTTAGATTTTAAATATTAAGTTTTAAATGAATTTTATGAAAGTTTACCAATATTTCTTACAGGTTTTTAGTAAAAGCCAATGCTGCGTAAATATATATAAAAAATTACGCGTTCCATTATACCAAATAACAAGTTTACACAATCTTAGCAGATTTTTAGTGTTTCGTACCAATATTTGGTTTACGAAATACTTATGGGATCACTCCGGTCGCCGAAATCGGTAAAACGCGTCTTTCTCGGAAACGGTTTAACGAAGAAAGCTGAAATTTGGAATATGTATAGAAAATGTTGGCTGTAATAAGGTACCGAGGCTTTAACTGCTTAAATTTAATTTTATGAGGAAGTTTAGGGGAATTAAGGGGGAAAGTGAATTTTATTTTTCATTTGTAAGAATCGTGTGGGGTACCAATAGAAAGCCTGCAAAAAGTGAGGACAGCTGACTGATTTTGACTTCATTTTACGAGCAGTAGTTTTGATAAAAAACGCATTTGAAAATTTAGTTTTTCATACAAAAATCACGGCTCTGTCCCCGCGTTTTTTTCAGAAACTATAGCTAACTAGGAACTGAGAACTGAATAGTCCACTAAAAAGACCCTGCAGATGACGGCATAATTATTTGGTAGACCTATCTTTAACAATTTTCAGCCCACGGATTGACCGTAGGTTACTATAGGACTCGATATGTACCTGCAGTCAATTTACAGTGGTAATTTCCTATGATTAATGTATTAAAAGCATAAGAGAAAAATAGTACATACAAAATTAAACTTTACTGAACGGTTATAAGTTTAAATATCGAATGAACCTTCCTACCCAAGGAAAAACTTCATTGCTGTTTTCTTGTTTTTATGAGATAGTAGATAACATAAGTTTAAATTTCGAACAGGCCTTCAAAGCAACGCACGTCGTCGGGTGACAAACAAATTCACTAATTACCTACTACCACGAGTTTATAGCCGTAATGAACCGTATTGGTAACAAAACAAGGCGGATTTTAGTTTACTTATTTTTTTTAACCACCCAATACAATAGCAACTAGCAGCGACCCCTCTACAAAATCCAATACGGCTTGTCACCGCGGAAACATACGACTACAATCCTCCAGAACAACAAATATATATATGTACTTACAACGTTAGAACACTTGCATCAATAGAGCGTCTAATAGAGCTAAAGCAGGCAATATCGCAAATAAAACACGATATTATTGGGCTGTCAGAGATAAGGAGACCAGGCAATAAAATTCTTGAAGACACAGACCACATATAATGTTACACAGGAGAAAAAAAAGGCCACTATGGAGTAGGATTTATAATAAAAACAAAATATAAAGAGAAGAGAAGACGGAGGCTATTGGCTTTGTTAGGGAAGTGGGACGACGAATCAAGGAGAGAGGGTCTGACGCCCGTGCGGGTTCGTACCTGGTGCAAAGGTTGTCCATAGCCATTCAACGTGGTAACGCGGCTAGCGTGATGAGAACTTTTGCACCAGGGACAACTCGTGGGGGACTTTTTGAGTAGATTAGTCATAATGTAAGAGTTTTGTTTATTGTTTTTTCTGTGTGTAAAAAGAAGATTGACAAGTTCTCGCCTATCTCAGACCGAGTATGTGTTCTTAATATGAAATTCAATGAAATGTCTCTAACGCTGATTCAAGTCTACGCTCCTACACTGGACGCAAGCTCAGAGGATCTAGACAAATTCTACCAAAATATAGACACAGCTTTAAAAGAATGTGAAAGTAATATCATCTTGATGGGAGACTTTAACGCTAAAATTGGAATGCCTAAGCCATATGAAAGCTCCGTTACAGGAAAGTTCGGTTACGGCGAGAGAAAGGCAAGAGGCGAGGGTCTCATACAGTTTGCTCTAGAAAATAATCTTACCATAATTAACACAGTCTTCAAGAAAACCTTAAAAAATAGATGGACTTGGACCTCACCCAATAAGCAAGTAAAGAATGAAATTGACTATATTTTAACAAATATGCCAAGAAGATTTACAAATTACGAAGCTATCAGCAACCTCAATTACCCAAGCGACCACAGACTTCTACGAGGCACTATAAACATTGCGAAAACAAAAAAATGTAGAGCAAACTTTGGCATAACAAATAATAAATTAAAATGCCTAAACGACGGAAAACAACTCTTAAAAATCCTGCAACAAAACTTAGACACCCATCCCTATAGTGAGGGCGAAAATGTAGAATGTCTTTACAAAAAACTAGAAAAAGATATTTTATCAAGCTTAATGTCATTAAAACCAAAGAAGTATAATACAGCACAAAGCATCTTAACCGAAGAAACGAAGAAACTACTCAAAAAACGCCAAGATCTACAAAAAATAAAGCCAAAACCAAAAGAACAAAAAGAAGAACTCTCTTCTCTATACAAAACTACAAACAAACATATTAAAACGTTTCAAAACTTTCTGACGGGCAGAAAAATACACACTAGTATCGCGGGTGTGACCGGGGAAGAAGCGGCCGTGGAGCTCGGGGTGCCGACCGGGTCCGTGTTTGGTCCCGTGGGATACGCGATGCACGTCAACAGCGTCTCAAACGTCGTCGGGAAGTGTCGAGTGTATATGTATGCAGATGACATGTGTCTCCTATGTGGAGCTCGGGGTGCCGACCGGGTCCGTGTTTGGTCCCGTGGGATACGCGATGCACGTCAACAGCGTCTCAAACGTCGTCGGGAAGTGTCGAGTGTATATGTATGCAGATGACATGTGTCTCCTATATGCATCCAAGAATATCGCAGAGATACAACAGTGAGTGCAACAAGATTTTGAGGGTATCAGTAAATGGGCACACGATAACGGAATTATTCTCAACTTCTCTAAAACTAAATGCATGCATATACACTCGCCATACAACCAACGCGCTAAGACCATTGATAAACAAAATTTAACTATTATAGGGCACACGTATGAGTGTTTACACCTTAATAAGGTCAACTGTAAGTGTGACACTTTAGAGTACGTAAAAACATTTAAATACTTAGGCTTAACTGGCGATACAAACTTTAACTGGAAATCTCACGTAAACGATGTTTGTAACAGGCTGAGGTCAGTGTTAGAGAAATTTTACCAACTAAACGGAGCGTTAAGTAAGAAAACCTTACGGGTTGTTTATTACGCACTCGCGGATTCGTTAATTAGCTATGGACTTATTGTATACGGCAGAACATTTCAAACCTATATTAGTGATATTAAAAACATACAAACTAGACTGCTTACATTTTTAGTAAGCAAAAAATTTAAAGATAAGTGCAATAAAGACTACGATTTGTTATTTCCCTTGTGTAAGATCTTACCTGTAGATAAAAAAGTTAAATATTTAATAGGATTAGAATACTACTATAATGATCTGTAAAAATTATTTGCTAAAAATAAGTATAATACAAGAAGTGTAAGAGAAAAACGATTAGTAGAACCTAGAGCAAACAACTACTATGGCGAAAGAATGTCAACATATTTAGTACCAAAAATATTTAATAAAATTAAAATATTAAGACAAAGTCCCCAGCTCAGTAAATCAAGGTTGAAGTTGAGGCTAAGGTCCTCTCTTCTCGAGGACAAGCAGGTTGAGACATAATGCACATTATGCACAAATTATACCCGTTGTGACACTTGTAAAAGGGTCGGCGGGAAGGGTATCTAACTCTAGTGGTTGGCACCTAGATGTCGCTTACGGCTGCTATAAAGTCGATGTAAAAATAAATGCAAAAAGATGATTGAAGGCATTGAGAATTTCGTCAGCTCGGTAACGGAACCCATAGCTTAATTGGTAAAGCGATATCGAGCCCCGGTAAGGCGTATCGATGTTGGTTCAAGTCCAACTAGGTTGATTATTTTTTCAATGTTTTCAATGTTTGTATTTGATTGAATAACATACTAATGTATGAGTGGAATACCCACTTTAAAACATGTAAAATAATTATGAGTTGATAGCAGGCGCCATCTGTTATTTCCGTTGTGACACTTGTAAAAGGGTCGGCGGGAAGGGTATCTAACTCTAGTGGTTGGCACCTAGATGTCGCTTACGGCTGCTATAAAGTCGATGTAAAAATAAATGCAAAAAGATGATTGAAGGCATTGAGAATTTCGTCAGCTCGGTAACGGAACCCATAGCTTAATTGGTAAAGCGATATCGAGCCCCGGTAAGGCGTATCGATGTTGGTTCAAGTCCAACTAGGTTGATTATTTTTTCAATGTTTTCAATGTTTGTATTTGATTGAATAACATACTAATGTATGAGTGGAATACCCACTTTAAAACATGTAAAATAATTATGAGTTGATAGCAGGCGCCATCTGTTATTTCCGTTGTGACACTTGTAAAAGGGTCGGCGGGAAGGGTATCTAACTCTAGTGGTTGGCACCTAGATGTCGCTTACGGCTGCTATAAAGTCGATGTAAAAATAAATGCAAAAAGATGATTGAAGGCATTGAGAATTTCGTCAGCTCGGTAACTGAACCCATAGCTTAATTGGTAAAGCGATATCGAGCCCCGGTAAGGCGTATCGATGTTGGTTCAAGTCCAACTGGGTTGATTATTTTTTCAATGTTTTCAATGTTTGTATTTGATTGAATAACATACTAATGTATGAGTGGAATACCCACTTTAAAACATGTAAAATAATTATGAGTTGATAGCAGGCGCCATCTGTTATTTCCGTTGTGACACTTGTAAAAGGGTCGGCGGGAAGGGTATCTAACTCTAGTGGTTGGCACCTAGATGTCGCTTACGGCTGCTATAAAGTCGATGTAAAAATAAATGCAAAAAGATGATTGAAGGCATTGAGAATTTCGTCAGCTCGGTAACTGAACCCATAGCTTAATTGGTAAAGCGATATCGAGCCCCGCTAAGGCGTATCGATGTTGGTTCAAGTCCAACTGGGTTGATTATTTTTTCAATGTTTTCAATGTTTGTATTTGATTGAATAACATACTAATGTATGAGTGGAATACCCACTTTAAAACATGTAAAATAATTATGAGTTGATAGCAGGCGCCATCTGTTATTTCCGTTGTGACACTTGTAAAAGGGTCGGCGGGAAGGGTATCTAACTCTAGTGGTTGGCAAATAGATGTCGCTTACGGCTGCTATAAAGTCGATGTAAAAATAAATGCAAAAAGATGATTGAAGGCATTGAGAATTTCGTCAGCTCGGTAACTGAACCCATAGCTTAATTGGTAAAGCGATATCGAGCCCCGGTAAGGCGTATCGGTGTTGGTTCAAGTCCAACTGGGTTGATTATTTTTCAATGTTTTCAATGTTTGTATTTGATTGAATAACATACTAATGTATGAGTGGAATACCCACTTTAAAACATGTAAAATAATTATGAGTTGATAGCAGGCGCCATCTGTTATTTCCGTTGTGACACTTGTAAAAGGGTCGGCGGGAAGGGTATCTAACTCTAGTGGTTGGCACCTAGATGTCGCTTACGGCTGCTATAAAGTCGATGTAAAAATAAATGCAAAAAGATGATTGAAGGCATTGAGAATTTCGTCAGCTCGGTAACTGAACCCATAGCTTAATTGGTAAAGCGATATCGAGCCCCGGTAAGGCGTATCGATGTTGGTTCAAGTCCAACTGGGTTGATTATTTTTTCAATGTTTTCAATGTTTGTATTTGATTGAATAACATACTAATGTATGAGTGGAATACCCACTTTAAAACATGGAAAATAATTATTAGATTAATTTGCTTTGTATTTTTTTTTGTTTAAAACAATGAGCGCATCTCGCCATCAAACGTCACAGTTTGGCGAGGTTTACAGTAACATGTATAATATAAGTTTAAATTAATATATAAATTAAACAAAAAAACGATTAGTACCAACATCGACTAAATATAATACAAAAACAAATGGAAAGCTCAGGATGCTCGAAAAAAGCTTTTAAGGAACTCGACAAGGTAAAAGAATGGATACCTGCTCTGGCAAGAAGCGAAAAAGAAAAAAAAGGAAAATAGACGCGAACAGATATAGTTAACGCCGCTACCAACTTCTACCGAAAGTTATATTCTTATCAGCAGTCAGATAAAACAGAAATATTAAATGAAATAAATACGACGCCACCACACAACTTCAGCTCTACCGAAACATTAAAGAAAATTGAAAAAATTAAATCAGAAAAAGCTCCCGGTCCAGACTCCATATCTAATGAAACATTGAAACTAGCCCGACATATTATCGCCATGCCGCTTACTAATTTGTTTAATAAAATGTTACAAGAAGAGAAAGTACCTAAAAGGTGGACCGAATCAAACATAACACTACTACAAAAAAAAGGCAGTCACACAGATATAGGAAATTATCGTCCGATCAGCCTGCTACCTAGTATATATATAAACTTTTTGCAATGTGTATCGAGGAAAGAATATGTACACAAAACTAGCCCAGTCGCCGCGGTAGGCAGGTTAGGTACTTATGATACTTCTCTGTAGCTGTCGCGACGCTCCGGCACGATGCTGAAGAGAGTTTTCATGGGCCACCACCGTCTGTGTCGTAGACGGGTACGCCGCCGCGCCTGCTGTAGTAATGGCGGATGGATGGTCAAAGATAAACACCGGCTTCACTTGACACGTATATTTAACTTGACTTAACCTAAAAATACAACTGGTATGACACTGGGTCCGTAACACACGTTCGCGCGCCGCGTTTAGTACTACCGCACGCGTCGCGGATTGATCTTTTATCAAGTCTTCGAGGATCGGCGGCGACCTCGGGAAAGGAAAACTAGGTACTCGGCCTTAGAGACGGCACGTCCATACGTGACGGCCGCTGGATGAACAGAGAGGAGACTGGAGGAGTGAATGGATCAGCGGGATGCATTCACTCAACCATTCATTGATTAGACTTGAATGCAGTTCAACTAGAGGTCTACGATCTTGCATAAACAAGAGATATGAAAACAAACAATTATTAACAATAATAATGTTACATGAGTTGTCTACAGCATAAGTAATCTGTGACCATCCAGTGCACTTGCACTCAATAACATTCCAAAAAACATCAAAATATAAATCATGAAACTTAACAACAATGGTAAGCTACTTACTAAGTTAGTTACATGGTTTCCCGAGGAAACAGTGGTACATAGTTCACGATAATTAGTACTAATTGCTACAATTTAAACCAAATTTATAATTGTTTATTTACAAGAGAAAAAATTAAATCTCCATAGGTAATTTACATAACTTGACAATGGGGCGAACAAGTTCGCATATCTGAGTTGTCAGTTTTACGGATCTGACGACTCCGTCGGCGCCTTTGAAAACTTGGGTGACCCTACCTCGACGCCATTGTAGAGGCGGGGCATTTTCGTCTTTGATTAAGACTAAATCATTTAATGCTACATTAGGTACATGTCTGTCTCAATTGTTACGAGCTTGCAAATTATTTAAATATTCTAAATGATACCTAGTCCTAAATTTCTGAGTCTCAGCTTGTATGAATTGAAAATGCGACAGCCGTGACATATTCGTGTCCTTCCAGGAAGGTTCAGGTAATGAAACTAAAGGTTGACCTATCAAAAAATGACCTGGGCTGAGAACTTCCAGGTCACAAGGATCCTCTGACATTGGAACCAGCGCTCTAGAGTTGAGGATAGCTTCCGCCCTGCAGAATACCGTCTGCAGACCTTCAAAGGTCAGGATACGGTCCCCGATCTCTCTTCTGAGTAAGTTCTTGCTACTCCAGTCGCGTGCGGTCGGCCATTGGTTACTAACGGTCTCTCTTGTAACGAAGTGTGAAATCTTCTTTCAAAATGTCAAAAAGTGATATTGAAACGTTAAAAAATCTCATAGGTACAATCCTTAAACCGTTGGAACAAAAAGTGAGTGAATTATCAACAAAAATCGACGAAATATTAAAAGAAATAAGTGACTTAAAACCCAACTTACCTACAAAAAAAAGTGAGAGCTCAAGCAAATTAGTCGGCAACGCCGAGAACAATAGCGCGCCGTCAACACCTGCTAGCAGCGCATCCGCGCCGTCTAGTCGTCCTGCTCCCACACATGTGCCAGCGCAACGCGAACAGCGCGAATGTGCCATGCGCACGAAAGAGAGATTAGCAGTGCAAGCAAAACAACAGGCGAAATCGAAACGAATAAACCAGCCAGCGAAACAAGAACCACCACAAACAAAGACCGCCACGGCAGATAAAAATAAAAATGATTCGACAATTAAAAAAACAGCAACGATTGCTAACAACAGCGTGAAATTACAAACAGACGAGTCCAATACGATCAAGTCTGATGAGAAACAATGTATTCCTGATAATAACCAGCCTTTCGGGGACACCGTTAGTAGCCAGGAAGATGAGCTGGGATGGAAATCTCCACGAAATCGGCATCAATATCGCCACAATAACACGAACAATCATAATTTAAAGGACCAACGACGCCGCAATCCCAACAATAGGCTAAACTTAAAAGGGTCTGCTGAAAATACGGAAGTACGTGGAGTAGGAGTCATGAAGTACCTTCATGGGTGTTTCTTCAAAAAAGAGTCATCTCCTGAAGATATAATCAAACACCTAAAAACCGTATGAGACGATGCTCGGTATACCGCTGAACTGATACCATCCAAGAGGGATACTTATACGTCATTTAAAATCGGCATCCCGTCTGCCGTTTATAACGACTTCCTTGTGGCCTCAGCGTGGCCCCTTACCACCAGTATATCGGAATGGCAGCCCTTTCTTCGACCCAGGGAGGCCAAGTCTCCCAGAATGCAAGAAACTAGACATACCATCACCGAAGAAAAGTAACCCTACAACAAGGATAACAAGCCAATTGTGTATCTTACACCAAAACATTAACAGACTAGAAAATAAAACAATTAAACTTGAAAGTGAACTTCAGATGCTGGTGACTGTCGATGTAGTATGCCTTACAGAGCATTGGATGCAGTATGATAAAATATCTGCAATCAACGTATTAAACTACAGCCTGCGAGCACAGTACTCCAGAAAAACAAACAAAGGAGGAGGAACCTGCATTTACACTAAGTCGGACATGGTTACCATGGAACGAAAGGAGATCGCAGATATGTTGGTGGAGGCTCATTTTGAGGCCTGTGCAATAGAGTGTATAGGATTAGATCTACTCATTGTGTGTATCTATCGACCTCCCAACGGTGACGTACTTTTGTAAACTAAATGAGTTACTAAATTTACAAGCAGTTCAGAACTATAATGTGATGATTGTAGGTGACATTAACATTGATCTGATGACTAAATGTCCTAACAGCAAATACCTTTTGAATACTATTAAACTATATAACTTTAGACAGGTGGTAAAAACTCCTACTCGAGTAACTGACTCGACAAAAACATGTATAGACCATATATATACAAACTTACATAATACCAGAATTGATAACGTATCTTGTAAAGATATTAACCTATCTGATCACATGAGTGTAAGCGTCATAATAAATATTGAAAGCAGCATGTCTCCTACTATAAATATGTCGAAAAGGGTTTTTTCAAAACAAAATAAGTTAAACTTTTTATGTAGTCTTGAGTCCTACGACTGGGACAGCTTACTTGCAAAGGATCAATGTCCAAACAATAGGATCTCATCGGTAATAAACGTGATTAAACACTTTCACGACGTTCATTTTCCTGTTAGAAAACAACCACAAAGATATTGCACACATCTGGATTAATGACCGTATACGTAACTTACGTTCTAGCATACGTAGGACTAAACTGAAATTATTAAAACAACCAAATGACACCGAGGTACGTTCGAGCTTATCTAAACTTGAAACGGAATACTGGGCAATATTACGAAACGAACGTAAGGATTACGTTAATAATAAAATGGCATGCTGTACAGATGGCAATGTGAGTCGAGCTATGTGGAATGTTATTTCATCCGAGACAGGCAAGTGCATCAACAGCAGGAGCGGGCCGATCAACGTGCTCGTGAGCCGGTCGGCTGGAGACTGCGAGCGGTCGCGCGCCGCGGCCGCCGCCGAACAGCTGAACCACTACTATATATATACCCGCTAATAATAAAGCCACACAGCCGTCAGCTGATGATGCGCTTGCATATCTTTGTCAATACATACCTAGTTTGCAATCTGGATTTGTTTTCGAACCATTTACGTTGAGTGAATTGATTAGTGCGTGTAAAAACATTAAACGCAAACCATCAAAAGATATAAATGACATGTCAACTCATATCTTTGACCTTTTGCCACCGTTAGTAATGTCGTTGCTCTTTTTCTTACTAAACGAGTGTGTTGGCGCTGGCGTGTACCCGGATATCCTGAAGTTGGTGAAAGTGCAGCCCATTTATAAGCATGTACCAAAATGCTACAGACCAATATCCCTTATTCCTGTAGTGTCTAAAATTTTCGAGCGGTTATTGAGTGCAAGACTAATGCAGCATTTCACTTCAAATGGCCTTTTAAATGGACAGCAGTACGCCTATCAGAAGGGCCGGTCAACAACGGACGCGGCGCGGGACGTTTTTTCCCGGGTGATGGCGCACATCGGGGGCGGGCGGGAGGTCGCAGCGATATTTTGCGACCTTTCGCGTGCCTTCGAAATGATTGACCATTCTCTGCTCTTAAAAAACTTGCTCACTATGGTTTTGAAGGGAATTTCCTAAAAACGATCGCCTCATTCTTATCCAACCGATATCAGAGTACCTCTGTTCTTGGTGAAAAATCAAATCTAGAACCTATCGGAGATTGCTCCGTCCCCAAGGATCAATAATGGGAAATAACCTTTTTTTTAACTTTAGTTAATGACATAACAACTGCGAGCTCGGATCCAGAATACATTATGTTCGCCGATGATACCTGTATTATTATTAATGCAGATGATGAATGCATCAGGTTGCCCGATGGTTCTTATCAAACGGAATGCAACTGAATATCGAAAAGACGAACATTATGCACTTTAAACTACGTAAATGTGACATATGGCAGCTTGATATTGTTGTCAATAACATGAACTTACCTCAAGTTGATCAGGTGAAATACCTAGGCTTCACAATAGATGCAGGTTTGACATGGTCTCACCATATAGACGCAATTTGCGGCAATTTAGCATCGGCCTGTTTTGCTCTTACGAGGCTAGCGCCTACGCTCAATTCTGATAACCTAAGAACAGCCTATTATGGGTACTTTCACTCTATACTCATTCGAGGTGTCGAGTTATGGGGTACGGCAGCAGACTCCGAAAGACCATTTGCATTGCAACGACGAGCCCTCAGAATAATTTCTGGTAAACCTTACGACTATCCGGCCCAACCATTATTTAGAAAGCATAAAATCCTCACTTTGCCATCTATCTACATTTTAACAGCTTGCCAGCACGTGAGGTCGAACCTACAACAGTACATGACCCGCGGGCAGTGCCACGGCAGGAACACCCGCGGTGCGCACCTGCTACTAATCCCGTATCGTAGACACGATAAAGCTCGGAAGTCACTCCCTGTCCTTGGCACTAGGATATACAATACTCTTCCTAGTGACATTGTTGATTCGGCGAGTAAAAAAATATTCTTAGCCAAATTTAAAAAAATGCTAATTGACCTGTGCTGTTACAATATCAATGAATTTATTTCAAGGACATGCTAATAAATGACATAATTACAATGACGACTAACAAAATGAATGTATTTAAATATTGAATTATAATGGACATACTTTATAATTAAAAACGTATTTAAAAACAATGTACTTATAGTCTTTCCTCCCGTTCTTGGCCCGTTACGGATTAGTGTTCTTATCAGTAAACTCCATTGTAGCAAAACCGCAAGCGCACGCGCCACGACAAAAAAAGGATTTGGGCTCATGTTAGCGTTTATAGAATATCTACCATATGGACCACGCAATACCCACATGTAAATGAAAACTAACCAAAATTGCTATGAAATAAGCATGAAAATATGATTTAAATATAATTTATAAGTACCTAATTGTAACTGACGTTTAAAAATTGTTGAAATTTTTTATCAATAAATGTCTCATTCTCATTCTCATTCTCACTCTTGACCGCTGCTTCCACTAGGCCAGACATGTGAGGAGCGCCGGGAGGACTGAACTCCCACCGGACGCCTTGGTGATGAAACTCATCCTCTAGGATAGTTTCGTTGTCAAGCAAGAACTGGTTAACCTCTCTGAGGTATGAGCTAGCAGATTTAAAATTGATACCTTGAATTGATCACTCCGGACGAGGGCGGGCAGCCCACGTCCACTCTCAAACCGTGTGAACGCAGCGATGAATGCTTCGGTGCTCAGCGACGAGACGACCTCGAGGTGTACCGCCTTAGTACCTAGACATACAAAAACACACAGGTAAGCTTTAACAGATTTAGCATTTCTGAGCTGGCTACCCTTAACCAAGTAGGGGCCAGCGAAATCCGTCGCTACGCCGGAAAATGAACGCGTCGCCGTGACGCGGTCCGCAGGCAGATCAGCCATGAACGGCGCCTGATCTGTCGCGTTGAATCTGAAACATGACATACAACCCCTGATGACACGTGATACCTGACGCCGTGCTGACGGAATCCAGTATAGTTGTCTAAGTATATTGATCAGTGCACTTGTCGAAGCATAACAATAGATCCGGTGATAGTGCTCCATCAATAATTGTGACCATCGGTTGTCCTTAGGTATAAGCATCGGGTGCGTCATAACGTAAGCTTGAATTACGTAGTCTGCCTCCGACTCGAATAAAATGATTTCGTCCACGAAGACGCTCAACTTCTGAAGTGATTTGCATACCAGCTTTCCTTTTTTCAGTAAGATGACTTCATCTTGGTATGCATCCAACTGAACCTTCTTGATCCAGTGATCCAATGCCGCACGATTTTCCTCTATAGTAAGGTTCTGTTTCAGATTTCGTTGCTGCTTCGGCAAGCGTATATTCCTGCAAAATCTCAAAACGTACGACGTCACGTTTATGAGTTTACTATACGAGCTGACTCTCGACAGTAATAAGTCCTCCCATGTCTGCTCTTCGTTGGCGACATGAACCAGCTGCTTGAACCCTGGCAGCTCCGGTGACATGGTGACTGACATCGTTGGCCACTGCGACTCCTCATTGAGTAGCCATTCCGGCGACCACCACAACTTGCATTTGATGAGCCCCTTCGCTGTAGCACCTCGAGATGCGACGTCGGCCGGGTTTGACTCACCTCGGACATAGCGCCATGTCATTGGTCGCTTCGCCTGTTGAATATCCTGTACTCTGTTACATTCAAATGTCTGGAGCAGATGTGGTTTCGTGTTAAGCCAACACAACGTGATTTTGCTATCAGAACGCTTTAAAAAGGCTTTGCTAACGCCATAAAAAGGTCATAGAATGACAGCAATTCTGTCATATCACCGCCATATGTTGGCAGTTGTACCAAAGGCAACTTAACCTTACTATGATACTTAGCTGCGTCAGCTGTCTGTCTTGACTCCTCCCCTGATGCCTCATCCAGTTGGATAAGAAGCCGGTTGATCTCGGCAAACTGTTCCTGGTACTTGAGACGCTCCGCCTCTGTAAGTTTCGCATCGCTCGTCAGCAACGCCTCATAGGCTGTGATATATGTTTTATATACCTGATCAAAATGCCGCTTAGCTACCGCTGTCGCTGAAGACCCGGACCTGGCAGCAACCGCGCCAGCGTATAGCCATGCGTATTCAATAAGCATTTGATACCTCGTTCCCAACTGTACTTTAGCCTTGAGTGACATGTTGTCATTAAGATATTAACTTACCTGGTAAAACACAAATATTTCACAGCGCCACGCTTATTTTCAATTAATCACCTATTGGTAAGTATTTACTAACCAACTTAAGCCAAATTCTACCAATTTAATCTAATCCTAATTAAGTTCACGTAATATTAGTTGAAACAATCCAAATCTATCACAACACAACTTGACGTTTGGCACTGACGTTTGTCAAGTGAAGTTCAATGTCACTGTCAACCACAGACAAGTAAAGTCTTTAAGAGGGTCGCCACGACGTCCGACGATGGTTTGAAGCGACGTTCACTCGTTCCTACCATTCAGTTCGTTCACTGTCGTAACAGAACCGGTAAACGTCAACCGGATATAGTACATCACTATGGTGACCTCCAAATGTCCCCACAATTGACACGTTGTCGGAATGTCTATTACACCGAATTTATTCCGCAATCGCGCACCGAATCCACACAAATGAATGCAAGCGACTGCAAATTCCACTCGACGAATCCTTGATTGCCGCGGCGCAATTCTTGGCCTTGGACTGCTGCAATCTTGCCCAAATCACGGGTTTTTATTTTATATTTTCCCAAATCACGGGTTTTCTTCTATCGTGCTATTGTTCCCTCTCATGGGTCACACCAATAATGTACACAAAACTAGCCCAGTCGCCGCGGTAGGCAGGTTAGGTACTTATGATACTTCTCTGTAGCTGTCGCGACGCTCCGGCACGATGCTGAAGAGAGTTTCCAAGAGCCACCACCGTAGACGGGTACGCCGCCGCGCCTGCTGCAGTAATGGCGGATGATGGTCAAAGATAAACACCGGCTTCACTTGACACGTATATTTAACATGACTTAACCTAAAAATACAACTTGTATGACACTGGGTCCTTAACACACGTTCGCGCGCCGCGATTAGTGCTACCGCTCGCGTCGCGGATTGATCCTTTATCAAGTCTTCGAGGATCGGCGGCGACCTCGGGAAAGGAAAACTAGGCACTCGGCCTTCGAGACGGCACGTCCATACGTGATGGCCGCTGGATGAACAGAGAGGAGACTGGAGGAGTGAATGGATCAGCGGGATGCATTCACTCAACCATTCATTGATTAGACTTGAATGCAGTTCAACTAGAGGTCGCTGATTTGCGTGAACAGACTAAGTCCTACCATAGAGAACTACTAACCGGTAGAGCAAGCCGGCTTCCGAAATAGCTTCAGCACAATAGATCATATACACACAGTTGATCAAGTGATCGAAAAATATACCGAATTCAAACGACCATTATACATCGCGTTTATCGATTACGCAAAAGCGTTCGGCTCTAAATCGCACATCAGCACCTGGAACGCACTAAGAGCCCAAAATGTTCAAGAAACCTACATACAAACAAATAATAAAAGATATATACAGCAAGAGCACCAGCAAAATCAAACTGGATAAAACTGGCCAACCCATAAATATAAAGCGTGGTGTAAAACAAGGGGACCCACTTTCACCAAAATTATTCATTTCGGTTCTACAAAATATTATGAAAGATTTAAATGGACATCTAAAGGTTTGTTTATACAGGGCAAATATCTAAGCAACTTAAGATTCGCCGATGATCTAGTCATATTTTCAGAAACAGCACGTGAACTAGAAATAATGTTAAATGACTTAAACTATGCCAGTAACAACATAGACTTAGAGTTAAACGTAACAAAAACTAAAATTATAACAAACTCGAAATTGAAAGAAATAAAGGTGAACTCAAGCCCATTAGAGTATGTCCAACATCTACTTAGGTAAACAAATTTTTTTTAATAAGAACAGAAATACCGAAGAAATCTCGAGACGAATTGAAATCACATGGTCAAAATTTTGGACATATAAAGTAATATTTAAATCAAACATGCCAATGAAGCTAAAGAAAAAATCCTAGATATCATGGATAATCATGGCCAATCATGGATATATAATCAAGATACGCGGAACAAGGTACAACGGTGTCAACGGGCCATGGAGAGACGTATACTTAACATAAAACTAATACATTGAAAGAGAAATGAAGACATAAGACAAAAAACAGGTATTATCGACGCCCTTTTATTTGCACTAAAAATTAAAATGGAAATGGTGTGGCCACGCAGCGCGAATGCATAGAGAAAGATGGGCCAAAATTACCACCCTATGGCGTGGCCCTACGGGTACAAGGAATAGGGGAAAGCCCAAAGAAAGATGGATAGACGAAATCGTGGCTACAGCCGGCAAAGATTGGTCAGAGAAGGCCAGAAAAGGCAAGGACAGAAAAAACTGGCTGAAACTGGAGGAGGCCTTCACCCGAAGAGGGGTCTCTACGGAATAATTCAAATCATATAAATTCATCTACTCACTTATTTTAAACCTTAAACGATTGTAATTTCGTAGGGAATTAATAAAGGCTTTTTTTTGCGATTTGTGAGTTTTAATTGTCACCTGGCAGTATAGAGTATACCCTTAGTTTACCCCATGTCTATCCGGAAAGAGGAGTGTCGTAGTATGTATGAGTTCCAGTATAAACCACTACACTTCTATTTCCGAACACACTTTAGTAAGACTCATTATTTAATATGTACATTGGAGATATTAGCAAAAATATTATTAAGTAGCTCTTAAATTCGATAACAGATCAGTATTCGACGATTTTTAGAACTTTTGTTTGTTTGTATTTTTGTCTGTTTGTCTGTTTATATATTACCAGTTGGCATAAAAACGGTTGAACGGATTTCTATAAATAATATTGACTCTATGGTTTTAGCGGGTAGAATATAGTATGGTAAATGCAATTATTATAACGCAGAGTTCAAGTCACAAATTGATATTGGTTTATTTGGAGACATTATACATAAATAATATAGTAGTTTTTTTCATATTCTTAATAAAAAGTATTTAAACAAGGTAAATACGGAACCCTAAAAACGGACATCGAATAAATGCTCAGAGCTAAATGAACCACAACGCTATCTCTCGCAGGATTGTGTTACTAACTAAGACGTCACTGAGCAGCAGTTATCTGAGAACAAAGTTCGTAGTTTAGTTTAGGCACAAAAAAAACCACGTGATAGGTGGCAAAAAAGGGGCTAAGGCCAAGAAAAGACTCACTAAACGAATTCTATTCATACCATAAATAGTTTGGTTAAATGTTTAAGACGGGAGCAAAACAAGTATCGATAAAGTTAAGTGAGTGACAAGTAAAAAAGGGGGGCTCGGGGGGCGGAGCTCCCGCACAGAGATAAAATACACTGAACTTTATTAATTCATACCAAAAATGGTTAGGTTAAATGTTTAAGACGGGAGAAAAATAATATTCACAGAGTTTACTACATGTTAGGAGGTAAAAGGGGAGCTCGGGGGGCGGAACCCTCGCACACGGAAAGACACACTAAACGATTTGTACTCATACCATAAGTGTTTACATATTACATATGTTTACGACGGGAGCAAAACGAGTATTGATAAAGCTACCTGAGTGACAAGTGCAAGAGGGGGGCTCGCGGGGCGGAGTCCCCCGCACAAAGAAAAAATACACTGAACGTTATTAATTCATACCAAAAATGGTTAGATTGAATGTTTAAGACGGGAGAAAAAGAATGTTCACAGAGTTTATTACATGGCTGGAGGTAAAACGGGGGAGGTAAAACTGGAGGTACAGAGAAAATACACACTAAACGAATTCCATTCATACCATAAATGGTTAGGTTAAATATTTAAGATGGGAGCAAACCGAGTATTGATAGAGTTAACTGCGCGACAAGTACAAGAGGCGGGCTTGGGGACGGTGTGCCCCGCACAAAGAAAAAACACACTAAACGATTTTTACTCATACCAAGAATGGTAAGGTCGAATGTTTAAGACGGGAGAAATAGAATATTGATTGAATTTATTACATGATAGGTGGGAAAAGAGGGTTCGGGGGGCGGAGCCCCCCCTTCTCCCAGCACAATGAAAATACACTAAACGATGTCTATTCATACCATAAATGGTTAGGTTAAATGTTTAAGACGGGAGCAAAACGAGTATTGATACAGTGAACCACGTGATAAGTATGAAAGGGGGGCTCAAGTGGTGGAGCCGTTTATTTATTCATACTATACTTACCGTTGGGCTTTCGGCCATCCGGTTCACGTATAAGGCACTTTAATAACAGTTAGTAAAAGGCTCCGCCCGCCGAGCCCGCCGCACAATGAAAAAACACACTGGACGATTTCTTTTCATACCAAAAATAGTGAGGTTGAATGTTTAAGACGGGAGCAAAAATAGTATTAATATAGTTAACCACGGGATTATTGGTACGAAACACTTGGTGTCCCGAGTTCCGACTCGGACTTGGCCAGATTTTTAATTTTACAGACCTTATTTTTGAAAATATAAAAGGTTACTCAAAATAATCACTGGAATCATCTTACCCATACCACAGGTATCATCTTAAACACCCAGTTCGGCTTCGCATTTAGTGATAACACGACGTGTCGATTGCTGCGCCTTACCTGCTTATTGCATTCATACTAACCCACAGACCAGTAAACCTAAAGACGTAGCTTTAAACAATTATTTCATTAAAACCTATTCTGCCAAACATGCGGGGGTGAGGGCGGCGTAACATGCACTCACTGAGACTTGATTGGTTGTCCCAAGGTCAAGTGCTAGTTGACAGCCGATCGCTAGTGCTTCCCGCCGTCGGCATTAAATAAATATCGATAATAGGAACTGTGACTAGGATCACCACATTTTATCGACAAAGTATCTGTCATTCTAAAAACTAAATAATACTAGTAGGTGAGTCAGATGAAATAAATAAAATAACTAAAAGTTTTTATACTATTTATTATTACTTTACAAGTAAATATAATTCTTTATTCCTACTGACCCTTAAAATGTATAAGTTTGGTAAAAACGCGTCTAATTTGGTACTGACTTGTTTTTTTTTTTTTGTTAAATAAGCCAATCGCACGTTTATATATTTTTCTATAACCAATTTAGTTAAATCGACTACGTGGTTCGTACTTTCGTAATCGAATTGGTGCCTCGATAAATCGGGAAACAAATCTTCATTAGCAAATGAGTGCAAGGTTTTCGTGACAAGGAATGCGGCTCTTCGATCGGGTTTGATAGTTTTATAATTATCATTACTTTTTATTATGACCTCACATCGTCGACAGATTGTTACTACCATTTCAGATGGATATATTAATCCACCTGCATCTCTTGCAAATATGAGGGAATTTCGTTTTGCTTTTAAAGATATTAAACCTTGAACACATTTACTGCATTTTATTCTTTTGCATAACGAACGCGCCACAAAGCCTGAAATATATTCTATTATGTTTTCAGCAAACATGGACAACGATGCTTCTTGAACTGCAATTGCCAACTCATCCTCATCATCTACATCATTGATATTAAATTTTGTATTATTTTTCTTTCGTTCCACCGTCATATTGATTCGATCAAGTGAAGAACAATTTAAAATTGATATATTCTCTAACGGTATACAATTTCCCGTAACAGACTGCTGCAGTTCAGTGTGAATTAACATTTTTTTGTAAATACCCTCAAACTGACGAGGAGTAGGGTTGTCATTACAACCACCAGCTGATCGTACGTTGCAGAAAAACAGCTCTATGTGATCCTGGGACACTTTATGTAGCGGCAAGTACGTCATGGGGCAAGCTTCATTTTCTATTAATTCTCTGAAAAGTATTTTTGCACTTTCGATGCAGACGCACAGTCCAAGAAATCCGGTATAGCGGCGAGATTTTACTAATTTAACATTTTTTTCCGGTTTTGGAGAAGTTTCATGAACACTAAGTGCCAGTAAATACTGTTTTACCTCATCCATTCTCCTACAAACATCCAAAAAGTTTTCTTTGTTCATTGCTCGTTTGAAACCATAACTGTGAGTTTTAGAATCCAAGATGTCAAAGATGTCATTTATGTTCATTAAAAATTGCACAGTTCCATTGACATCTTGGAATTCTTTCATTTTCAATTCTTTGTTACAAAAGTCCAGAGCGATTGCTACACTTCTACTAAAAATCTGTGTCGCCAATTTGACTTTCATTATATTTTTTTTTAAATTCATATGAGCAGAACGGAGTTTATTTGCCATATGAAAAGACTCGCTTTCTTGCAACTCATACAATTGCTCTATATGATTCCACTTGACTGCATTATTTTGACCGTCTTTTAATACGCCGTAAAATTTGAAACTGTTTCTTAGAAGCTTGACCATATGCACCGGATCTAAAAATATTGCAATTTCATCGGCGTCTACTTTGAATGTTGTCTTGAGGTTGTTAATATCTAAACAACACCCTAGCTTTTTGACTGTCGATGTATTTGTAGGACAGCCATCAAATGTCAAAGCCTTTACTTCAAAGTTTACATCTTTGCATAAACGAATGGCTTGTGTTATCAACGTGGCTTTTTGGTCAGCATTCAGTTTGTTAGCCAAAAAGTAGCCAATTGGTAACTTGAATGAAGCATTAAATGGCACGACCAAAAAAACCAAAGCTTCGGAACATTCGTCTGTGCAGTCGGTATCTAATTCGCCTCCAAAGTCAACATATCCGTACGTCCTTTCAGTCTGTGGATTATAATCAATATCATCGTTGTTAATTTTCATTTCGTCAAAAATCAGTGTTCCAAACAATTTTTGCTGTAATTGTTCAGATTTCAACTTAAGTGCACTAAAGGCTTCTTTGGTGAAACCAGGGCGACCATCGACAGTTTGATACCACTTGGATAATGTTTTTGGATGCGGCAAACACGTATTAAAAGTTTTCCTAACGTATTGATAGGCTTTAGTGGAATAAAAATTTAATGTGAGTGCAAATGTTCGCAGTTGAGGAGAATATTTTGTTCTACTTATTTTACCTGACTTAGAATTTATTGCTTGACGTTTCAGGATTTCTGAACTCTGTACGCCGATATGTTCCAAGATAGAAGTATGTTCGTCAGTAACTAATTGTTTATCCTGTAGTTCCTTCAGTAGCGATTTCAATGAGGTAATCTTTTTTTTGTACGTACGCTTTGAACTTTGTAAACGTTTAACTTTAATTTTTGCCTGTTTAAGTTTTTGAGAAAGGTCAGCTATAGTAATGCGAAGACGCTTTTTTCGAGGAGTACTAAAATTTGAAATTGTTTCTAAACAGTCTTCTGTGTTCTGGTCTGGTAAAATGTTGCAGCTTGCAGTAGTTTGGTTTGATGTGGAAGTGAATGCGAAATCCGTTGTTGCTTGTACAGTGGTCTGCAAATATAAAGTTTAGGTACTTATAAAGTGATGCAACGAATAGTACTTTTACGAATACGAATAATGCTAATGTAATTTTACGAAAACGAACACGAATACGAATAGTGGTTCACAAACTTAACTTTGCAGTTGCCTCCATATATGGTCATAGGAAATCGATTGCAAATATACGTTTGTGATACAAACAAATTATGAAATTATATTAATTACATATAGTACCTTGATTATAGTTTGCATTTTTGTGATTAGTATAATACCTATAAAATATTCGGCGAACACGAATATTCGTAGTAAAGGTGATATTCGCCGAATACGAAGTTTCGTATTCGTATTCGTTGCATCACTACTTATAAGTAACGTTTTAAGGATTACAAACTGAACAAAGAGTTGTTTCCAATCAGATAAGAAATAATTATTTGAAAACTTACCTCTGACATAGGCATAGGTAACACAGCCGGTACTACTTCCATGTTCATTGTAATGGAGCTTTGATGTTGTGTTGCTTCATGACATATCTAGAAAAAATTTAAGTAATTTATGAAGAGTTTGTTTTGTTTTTTGATGTTTCAACTTTCACTTTAATTGGAAATTTATAATAACTAAAACGACAATAATATGGCTTTACTATTCCGCGGTGTAAATACGTGCTAGTTATTAGTGCCAACCGTTATACTTAGTTGCGTATTTTGTGCATGCATTAATTTTCCCACCCTCCGGTCTCCGGTCTGATGTCCGACAACGGAATAACGTGTCCAAAATGGTCGGCCATATTTAAAGCCTCGCCAAAAAATAATACAAAAAATACGCCACTAAGTATAACGGTTGGCACTAATAACAAGCACGTATTTACACGGCGGAATAGCAAAGCAATACTATTGTCGTTTTTGATAATATGGACTTCCGCAAAGTAACGCCTGATTCAATAAATTAATTTATAAAATCAAAATAAGTGTAATTTTCAACTTAGTCAGAACTCAAAATTACTAACACGACGTAAACGTACCTCTGCTGTTGGTAACGTCTGTGTCACTTTTGCAACTTCGGCAAATGTATTTCGACTTTGAGCAACAGATCCGTCCCCAGGTATCTAGAAGTATAAAAAATATGTTTAAATCATATTTATCGATTCTACACTAAATGTATTAGAGTGCATTTTCACCAAGGAACAACAAAAAATACACTTAGGTAAATTTACTTACAACTGTTGGCAGGTGCAGCGTAGGAACGGCATTTGTATACAAAATTCGTCTATTCCCTTTCGTTACTTTTAAATATTCTGACTCAAAGTGCCGAGAACATACAACACTGCTTGGAGAGGGAAACCAATCATCTGGTCGTTTTGTGGCATTAATCCATATTTCCTTCATGTTTGGGCATTTAGGAAACCTAAAAGAAAGAATACACGTTTGCTCTATAGCATGCTTTGAATGATTTTAAATCAAAAGCCACGTACCGGACGGCGCAGTGTGGGAAGGCCCCCTACAAGGTGGACTGACGACCTGATGAAGGTCGCGGGTGTCTACTGGATGCGGACGGCCTGCGACCGGTAGCAGTGGAAATCTCTGGGGGAGGCCTATGTCCAGCAGTGGACGTCGTTTGGCTGATGATGATGATGATGAAATCAAAAGCGCCAGTTAAGTAGATACGTAATTAGTTATCACCCTTGAGTATTATCTAGGGTTATTAGACTTATTAGGTAATTATTATTCCGTGTTGTTAACTTCTGACTTTCTGAGTAAATAACTGGCGACTGCCCATGCCCATTACTTCATGACGCATTTGAACTGAAATTTATACTTCTACATTACTAAACATAAAACCTGAATTCGTTCGAGAAGAAATATGTTGTATCCATACCATCGATACTAAACAAACACATACTATGGACATCACTAGTTCGGGCTAAGCACAATGAGTAATGCCACGAAATGTTAGACAAGGAAGGAGCGCTATACCGTGCAAGGTATTAGAGAGAGACTTTCTAAATAGACATCAACGAGTGCCGAACCGAGACTACATAAATTCATTTAATTACACGCTTAAAATATTATGTAATTTTATTGAAATCTGCTTACCTGTGAAACGAAATACCATCCTTTTGCACACCAGATGTTTTTGTGTTCTTTCCACATAATTTTACACAGCAATAATGCATTCTGTCTGTCTTCAATCATGTGAAAACTTTAATTGAATAACAACGAGTTGTGCGAGCGTCGGCCGTCAGTAGACTGAAGTTGGCGTCGGAGGCGTGGTCCTAACATAGAGTGAATGCACCGTATGCGTGACAGAGGGGGTCGCCCGGGAATAATACGTCTTTAGGTTTACTTGTCTGTGTACTAACCGGTTCGTTATCGCGCTGGCCGGCCGGCCGGGCTAGCGCATCTTTTGTTTACGTTAAAAGTGGTTGATTGAATAGTGCAGGCAGATATGAGTGAAAAGAGTTTCGGAGACAAAAAAGATGACTTATCTAGTGATTGGTCGGAAGATAATAGCGAGATTCGACCAAGAATTTTAAATAAGGAAAATAAGTAGATTTTACATGACGAAAGTATGAAAGAAAATTTGACGCCACCACATCCTTCTTCGAATTCACGAATGGAAAAGAGACCTTTAAATGTTAGTGATGAAACTGATGAGAACGATATCGATGGTAGTTTCACTGTAGTGGAAAGAAAAAGAAAACCGAAACGCTTGAATAGAAGTTTGTCACAAAATAACTTGTTGGATTTTACTCGGATAAATAACGAGTCAGATATGCCACGCAGAACTCATATTGAGCAGATAGTACAAAATTCTGAGGATTGTGAGGTGTGTGTCACATCGAAGGAAAACTTGCCCAAACAGGTAGGTTTGGCAAAGTTACTGAGATCAGAAGGCATACAAAATATATAAAAAATCACTTTTAAAAACTCATGCAAGGTGATAATCAAGTTTAATAGAAAACATGATGCAGAGAAACTGTTGCAATAAAAAAAATGAATGATTTGGGATATAGATGTCAGCTCACAACTGAATTAAACTTGACATATATAATATTAAGGCGTATAGAACTGGACGTCACTGAAGATGAAATAAAGAATAATTTTGAATGTTTGTACAAAATCGTTTCTGCTGAGAGGCTTAAGCGACTTGATGAAAACGGAGCGTGGGTAGACAGCGAGACTATAAGAGTATGTTTTCAGTCATCCAGTTTACCTCCATATGTATATGCATATGGTTATGGATTCAAGGTGGAGCTCAACTATTTTCCCGTCACTCAGTGTTCAGGCTGTTGGAGATTCGGTCATCTTCTTAGAATGTGTCCGAGTAAGAAGAAGACATGTCCCAAATGCGGAGGTGCTCATGATAACTGCAAAACGACCACCTTTACATGTGTTAATTGTAAAAGGGAAACACATGGCACTTGATAAAAAATGTCCGATATACCAGAAAGAACGAAAGATTCGAGTTATCATGACCGAAGGAAATTGTACGTATCGCATAGCATTACAGAAAATATTAAGCCAAAAGGAAAACCCGAACAACGAAGTGTCAAGGAATGTCGAGGTGGAAAATGGACCCATCCCACGAGCAGGCCCGTCCGGCACTTTGTCTACACCCTATCGTGATGCAGTTCTTGGAAATCTGCCGACACAAAGTCATGATTATAACTCAGGATCAGAAATGGAACATGATGGAAGCGAAGAAGAAAATGAGTTAACGAGGAGTAGGCAGCAGCACGCTTCTATTGCTAAAACAAAAAAAATAAGAGTACAAAGACAAAAAAGAAAGGCACACGAAGAAGAACAAGGATAGAAGGAGAATCAGAAGTTGCTAGTGAAGAAAATTCTACAGGAACCGAGAATACTACTCCTGATCAAGAAAAGCGCCAGGAAAAAAAGAATTTGGTGTCATGGGTTCTATTCTTAGAGAAGGCCAAAAATATATTAATGTCAAAAACATCTATAGAAGAAAAAATGGAACTAGGACGTAAATTAATTATGGACGTAGTAACTAAATTTGTATTAAATATCTTAGGTACAGAAAATTTGTTGAGTAGTATTATTTCTAGTTTTTGTAATGGATAAAAAGTTGACATTAAATTTATTACAATGGAACGCACAAAGTATACGACCTAAACATGTGCAGCTTGATGATATTTTAAGTCAAGAAAAAAATCATATAGCAATATTAAGTGAAACATGGTTGGTGTCGGACTCCGTTATGAACTTTAGTGGGTATAATGTGTACCGGTGTGACCGAAGCGACGGCTATGGGGGTGTAGCCATTATTATCCATAAATCCATTCAATCGTATAAAACTACATGTACTATTAGTAACCCTGATATTGAAATTCTACATGTGGAAATTTTAAATTGTAAGTACTTAGAAAACAGCTTAGCAATATATTGTCCGTCATCTGTACGTACTAGGCACGGCGACTGGGATGGTATTTTTTTCGAAATTTCCTAAATTATCGTTGATAGCGGGTGACCTAAATGGGCATAACACGAACTGGTCCTATAAAAATGACAGGAGAGGCATACAATTGGCTGACTCCGCACTACATAATGGATATATCTCATTAAAAGATTGCAGTCATACTAGAGTAAAGTTAGTCAGTAATATTTTACAAGAATCGGCACCAGATGTTACGTTTGTTTCTACTGATTGATATAGCTATTTATTTCAACTGGAAAGTAACTAATGGAAATTTAGGCAGTGACCATCTGATAATTAAGTATTCGATGACATTTAATTGGAAGTTATCTCTAAGCGCTAGGCGTAATTATAGGCGAGCAGATTGGAAGGGATATAGTGAATACATCACTGAGTGTCTTTCGATGCTACTAACAGGCGGCACGGATATTCAAATAATTTATGATGATTTTCTATCACTCATAAATGAATCTGCAGATAAAAATATTCCAAAAATTAAAATATGCAGAAGCCCCGTACAACAGTTCACGCCCAAACCCTACTGGTGTTCAGATTTGTCTAGAATAGTTGCACAAAGACGGTTAGCGCTTAAAGAGTTTCGTCGTAGTCCAACACCACAAAATTTGAATACATTAGAAAAAAATAATCTAGAAAGTAAAAATAAAATTACTAGGGCTAAGGCTCAAGGTTGGCATAAGTTTTGTGACGATTTAGGCGAATCTACTACCGCATCGGAGGTATGGAAAAAAATGCGTTGGGTCAAAGGAGTCCAAGGAAATACATTTAATGTGTCTGATGATAGGAAACAGGAATTACTTCATAGTCTGACACCGGATTCCGTAACGCCTCTTAAGCCCATTATAAAATCAGAAAATTTATATTTAGATCAGGAGTTTAACATACATTAATTATTGTGTTGTATTAAAAAGAAAGATACTTCTCCCGGGGATGATAAAATAACTTATTCAATGATATTAAACCTTCCTATGTGTGCCAAAAATCACTTATTGAAATTATACAATTTGATGTTTTCTAACGCTTTTGTACCAAAGCAATGGCGTAGTATACAGGTGGTACCTATTCCCAAATCAGCTAATCGTAATGGAACCGAAGTTAAGCTCCGACCTGTATCTTTATTATCATGTATTTGCAAAATACTTCACGCTATGCTAACTAAACGCTTAGAATGGTATGTTGAGAAAAATAAAATATTGTCAGAATCTGTTTCAGGGTTTAGAAGAGGACAATCTTGCATTGATGCTCTGGTTCGCTTAATCACGTACATACAAATAGGTTTTTCTGAGAAAGTACCAATCCTAGCCTGTTTTTTAGACATAGATAACGCATACAACAATGTACTAATAGAAAAAAGTTGTAACTACTTGAGATGACTTGTCAGTAGGCTCCAAATTCTGCAATTATTTATGGGAATACCTTAGTAGAAGGATGCTTAAAATTAAAAGTGAAAATACAGACAATGCTGAAAGATTGTGTACAAAAGGTCTGGCCCAGGGTGATCCTCTATCTCCTTTAATATTTAATATCGTTACACATAAGATAGTCAAATTAACTGCAAACGTCATGTTATCTCAATATGCAACATGCATAATCTGTACAGTGGACAAAATTAAATATTTAGGTTTTTGGTTAGATAAAACGTTACTTTTTTGCGCCCATATCAATGAAACACGAGTAAAGATATCTAAGTATCTGAACATATTGAAAGTTCTGTCAGGACCGACATGGGGAGTACATCCGTCACATTTGAGAAGAATTTATATAGCTCTAATTCGCAGTAGGATGGATTATGCTTGCTTTCTATACGACTGTAGCGCCAAGTCTCATGTAACAAAATTAGATAAACTACAAAATTAAGCATTGAGAGTAATCGGTGGTTTTATAAAAACCGCCTATACATGTAATGGAGTCCGAACTAGCTATAGTACCCTTACATATACGTAGGTCCTTTTTAGCCTACAAATATTGCCTTAAATGTCTAACTCGGACCAATAATACAACTGTAGAATCTCTAGAATTGCTGGAATTATCATCAACATGCCGTTACTGGAGTAACAAGAAAAAACCACTTCGTGCAACCGTGCCGACATAAAACATGAAAGAATATTTTCCTCAAATCCTCTTAAAATATTCAGTTTGAATACTTGGGTATCTAATATAAATGTCAGAGACATCATTATTTCTAATTTAGATTTAGTGAAATGCTCCAAAAAATCATTCCATCCTAGTGATATGCAGAATAAGGTGTTAGTAGAAATAAATGAAAAATATGGTGATTGGCATAAAGTATATACAGACGCATCTAAGAATGAACGTAGTATAGGAGCTGCCTACCATGACCCATTATTCAATACAAAAAGCTGCTACAGCGTGAGGTGTAGAGGTCCATAGGGTCCTCTAAGTATGAAAATGAGCAAAATGACTTTAAAGGCTTATAGGCTAATAGAGCTTCATTTGTAAGCTTTTACATGATATTTGTTGGAGCTTGATACGCCGAGATCGCGAGGGCTGTCGTCGAGGAGGCGGTGTTTTAGTGGCTGCACGACCAGGTATCACCCTACGCCATAGACCCAACTTGGAGACAACAGGTTGCGAAGACCTATGGACCTCATTGGTGGTGGAAAACAAAACAATTTATCTGTGTGTTGTGTACATCCCGCCCAATGCCGTAGAAAATGACTACATGCGGTTTTTTCAGAAAGTCGAATCAATCATTGACTCTCTCGCGGGTATTGTAATAATTATGGGGGACCTTAATCTGAACCCTAAGTACACTCCTATTAGTATCTTAAGCTATTATTGCTATTTTACCACTGTTTGTGATTTGAATGAGATGAACGAAGTGTTAAATGCGTATGGCGGAGTGTTAGATGTTGTGCTGGTGCGTAAGCGTGAGCGCATGTCTCTGTATCTGAAGTTCAAGAATCGGGTCTGGTTCCGTATCCCGATGCTTATCACCCCCCTTTAGAGATTACCATTCCACTCGTAGATTCCCCAAACGATACTGTAAAGATATGTCCAAGTAATATTGACGCAAACCTTGATTGGAACTTCTCCAAAGGTGATTACAAACTCTTTTATGAACGTATCTCTACAGTGTCTTGGAAAGAGGTCCTCGAGTGCCGCGATGTCAGTACTGCTGTGGAGCATTTCTATAAAATATTATATAAAATTTTTGATGACTGCATACCTAGGAAAACAAGACATAAAAAGGCTTGCAGACGTTATCCAATCTGGTACTCCGGAGAAGTAATTGCTGATATCAAGCGAAAAGCGTTTCTCCATCGACTGTGTAAACGTACTGGGGATAAGGCGATATATGCTAACTTTCCGGCGCTTAGGTCAGGCATAAAGTTAAAAACTAAAATTACGTGAATCATATTCAAACTAAAATTGCATGCGAACCTCGGGCTTTCTGGCAGCACGTAAATAGTCTCAAAACTAAGGGTGGATTTGAGACGCAGGTTAGCTATAAAGGTAAGGTGGCTGAGGGCACTGAGGCTGCCCAAGCATTCGCGGATTTCTTCTCGAGCGTATTTCTGCCGTCACAACCCATTCTTGATTGCGAAAAGACGATTTCTGAAGACGTTACGTGTACAGCAAATTTCGTCCACATCAACAAAATATCCCCTAAAGATGTAGAAGTAGGCATAGCCCAATTAAAACCACATAGTTCGCCTGGTCCTGATGGCTTGCCTTCATTTATCCTTAAAGGCTGTAAGGAATGGTTAATCAGTCCGTTGGTTTATATCTTTAACCTAGCCCTTAGTACTGGACACTACCCATCTCAATGGAAGGTTACGCGAGTGCGACCTATCCCGAAGTCAAATGAGACGTCTAGTGTTGAGAACTATCGCCCTATAGCTATCCTTTCCTCCGCGGCAAAACTGTTTGAATCGGTCGTGAATAATCTCCTCGCCCCTCAAATTAAACCATACCTCTGCGACTCTCAGCATGGTTTCAGGTCGAAGCGATCCGTAGAGACGAATCTTGTAACCCTGGTTGATTACATCTCTGAACATATGGATAAAGGAATACAGGTCGACGTGCTGTACTTTGATTTCAAAAAAGCTTTTGATCGCGTAGATAACGACGTGCTGTTAAGTAAGCTGTGTACCATTGGCTTTTCGCCTAAGCTGCTTCGGTTTTTCGCCAGTTATCTGCGTAACAGACAGCAGTATGTACAGCACGGATGCTTTGTATCCGAACCATACCACACACGTTCGGGAGTCAGCCAGGGTTCGATTTTGGGTCCGTTTCTCTTCGGGATTATGGTGAATGACTTGGCCTCAGTACCTAAGTATGCAAGATGCCTACTCTATGCTGACGACTTGAAGCTTATTTATGGAGCGCAGCACTTATCGGATTGCGAAATAAATAAAAATATCCAAGAAATCTAAAAAGCTACAATTTTGATTAAATAAAACTAAGACATCCTCATTAATAAGTATGTAGCTGTGTAAACAAAATGATTTACATAATGCCACTAACTAAGCAGGCCGTGCTAACAAAAAAAAATCCATTCATATCACTTCATTCGCATCACAAAACGTGTGAGTTTTCAGTGCGACTTCTAGAGGAACAAGTTCTAGTTTGAAAGATTTCAAAGTACGATAGACACATGCCACGAAACTATAATAGCAGCGGTTCAATAGACTTGTAATAACAACAGAGGCATTAGAAATATAGTTGATCAGGTTAGGTATAAAGATAAGTTTACAAGATTCCATTTCGATAGAATTAACTCCTACTTAGGAATGACAACAAACTTAAAATATTTAGTAACAGTGGAAACTTACCAAACTTTAAATATATTATATATAGTCCTCCTCATCGATTTCGATGCCAGCGAGCTTAAAAGCTAACCTAATGGAAGTTGGTTATTCTGAGCCCTAAAATGACTGGCTAGGCTTAACTCGGTTCTAAATACTCCTTACTTATAGCAGCAGTGCTTGCTAGTCGCGTTGCAGGTTTACACGTAGGAGGGCTTAGGTCTCTCTATAGAGGATCGGAAGTCTCCTTTGAGGCGTAAGAGTAAACAAATAAGGAAGTGATAAATGAATGAAAAATGGGATCTCGAGGGATTTTAACCATACTCCAGATCCAAGTCAAATGTAACGATCTCGCTTCAAAATCCTCAAAGAATTTTGTACTGCGGGGCAAATCAGGTGAATAGCGACGACGTAAACCTAGGTGGCCTTTTTATAAACAAGAATTGCAAATGCCTGTTTGTGAAAGAAGATAGGTTGTCTATTTGAGTGCTTGTCAGATGAGGGCGCCCCAAGGATTTCAGTAACTAAGTGCTTACGGAAAAATTCACAACTTATTAGCATGGTGATTTAGGCAAAATAGGATGAAATTGTTAACATACTTCAAGGGGCTACCCGTTTGGGGACCCATATAAAGATTCTTCAACACTAACATGCCGTCAGATAGTCAAGTAGGTAGCGGTGGCGAAGCGCCCGTAAAACTCGATTCCCGACGGCTTGCCTAATTTCATTTCGTGACTTTTCTGTGGGCTATGAAGAAAATGATAACCAAATTTGCCACGGCTTGTCTACGAATATTTTGGCGGTGTCGTCACTGGTAGGTAAACCTAACGCACTGTTAGGGTAATAATACTCATATAAATACATTAACCCTGTCGAGGTTTTAAATAATAATAATAAGAGACGTTTATTTAATAAGATTGCATAAGTACATAATAAGAGTACAGTCGATCATGCTTAAACTTATTAAAAAGGAAAGTGACTTATTTTATGTCTGTGCGAGAAGGCTTAAAGGCACTAGGGCACTACCACCTTCAAGCAACGGACGCTGTTAAATATGGTATGATATAAAAAGCACATCAAAGACCAGTCAGTGTCTTTGATACCAAGTTCAGCAACCTTTCGTAGTGACATAAGACTACAATATGGTCGCCAGTTTTATACAACCGAAAACAGACATTCGATAGTGAGATCACTTTGACACATTCTAGTACATATGTCAAACGAGTACATAATGATCTCGCAAGGATATCCACGTGTCACAGTTTGTCATTGCTTGTCGAATAAGGGTCCAGAATGAATTCAACGTGTTCTTAAAATCGACGACAGTTATGTGTCGCCAGTGTAAAGCTTATTAGCCAAACTGAATGTCAGCATATTATCGTATCGATGACTTCATGATTGCCTAGGTGAATCATTGACCCAGCAGCGTTCGAAGCTACAAATTTGTTAAAGTATATAATTTAAGATGTAATAATGATAATAAGTTATGGTATACTTACTTATTGTATGTAATTTTAATGACGTGTAAAATGTGTTTTTACTATTTTTACGAATAAACTCTGTATTTCTGTAGAAATGCGAGCAAGATGCAGCAGACTTAGTTTAGCATACTAAGGTATACTGTAAACAATATTAGCAGCGTAACCAATAAAGAGCAATGAGAGCATGCCAAAAATGATTGTATATTGTATCGTGTCGTGGTTATTATACATATGGACGATTGAAATGCAGCTGCTTTTAAAGTTAAGCAAGAAGGCATTAGAAAATACAATCATATCCTCAGTTCAAGTAATATATTTGTAGACTTAAGAATGAAAAGGTATAAAAGAATACTCAGAAGAGAATACACTTGTATAATACTCAGTACGAGTAGGTGTGACCCGTCAATACGTGACTTTTGTTTGCACTAAAACTAAATGCGAATATGTCGCCTCATCGGCTCATTAGAGTCTAGAATCATTAAGGGTTTTACAATCTCTGGGAGTAAACAGAGGTCCTTTTAATGTTAACCTTAATATTATAATACTAGCCACTGCCAATGGTTTTACCCGCGAAAAAATTTCAAAATTGTTGAATCTCTTCTTCACGCCGTTAGATGTTGAATTTGAAAAAGTTATCTCTTAATGGACCTCCAAAACATCCAAAGATTAATAGTTTTAAACTTCAAGGTCCTACCCTAAACAGTTTAGACTTCTCGTTGTGTATCATCATATTCATTATCTATACTATGCAACTTAGATAATATTTTACCGACGTAACACAAAGAATATTCGATAATAAAACATAAAAAACAAGCAAGGCATAAAACATCTTGCTTTAGCTTTGTGAATCAGATCGCCGCCACAGAGAGTGTACAAGCTCAAATTACAGACCCGGACAATCCTTGTGAACCCAATGATCTTCATTCCGGCTACAGAAAATAACTACATAATCAAGAGAGATAGAGATGTATTTAGTTGGTAGACGTAAGGTCAACGAGTAAGGACAACGCGAAATACATACAAATAACATTATAGTCATAGTAATATACCTACAGCCCTTGAAGACGATAGCATCATTTTTAATTAATATTCTTATCGGTATGGTTGTTTCACCTTCGTCCTTCTCTCAAACCTATAAACATTATATTGAAAATCATATAAACTAATTCGGAGCTTGCTTAGCTTACCTAGTATATCCGGTCGGTTTCCGGTGGAGTATTGTCAATTTAGCAATACCATTTTAGTTCTCAAATTCATAGTTGCTGTCGTCAACATTTAGCATTCTTATAATACTCACTCAAAACTCCAATTGACATCTATAAGGTCTGGATGTAATTAAAGACATTGTCTTTCCTAAGGATCTCGCAAAATTACCTGAATTTCCCATTCGGTTTTACTAACAAATGATCGCTACCTAATAGATCTGATCAATGCCGCAATGGCGGTCGTAGCAAGCGGTCTTTAAAGACATCACAGGGAGTTTATAATATGTGTGTAGTAAAGCAGCGTATGTCACAGTACATAATTAGACTTTAAATGACCGTTAAGGCCCGAATAATACTAAAAATTTCAGATGTGAAACAGGTTTTCTCAATCAAGAACGATTTTTAAAACAGATTTTTTGAAGAACTTTCAATCTGATAAATAATAAAAAGTACATCATACAAATCAGTGATCAAATAGCAGAATCAAATAACTCTTCACATCATTCATAACTTAATGACCCGTTTGACGGAAATCTTACCTGAGGTTATCAACGCAATATCTCCAGATAGGAATATCGAAGCTCGCTTAACTAAAATCACAAAAATACGAATACGGGATCGATTGTTTTAGGGTTACTAGAAATATGTAGTTAATGGAAAAATGGAAATGTTAACTCTATCATTAAAATAAATAGCTAAACTGCCAATTACGGCAGATAAAGATATTTTCAAATTAGATATAAAAAAAAAAAAAAGATAATGCTAGTTAAGTTATTGCGCAAAGTAATAACGTATAGCAACAAGTATCTCTTGTGTACACATTTTTTTCCGAAATTTGTGTTGGTTAATGTCTAATCATCACAGTACGCCCGGGCCAGCGCCGGCAGAGGTTTAAACACGTCTCATATGTGGGTTAAGCGAAGGCAACGAATACCTAAATAGAACCGTTTTTCCCCCGAAGGGTAAAAAACGGATATTTAGGTTTCTGCCGTAGCTTAACCCACACCTTAAGGGCCTTGCCGGCTTACTTATCGTACTGAGGAGAAATCAGCCTGGCGCTAGCACCGGGCGACATTAGTACCTGAGTGGCGCGACAGATGGCGCTACTAGTCGAGGAATGTACTCGATTAGGGCTGAGTTACGAGGGTGTAATCTCATATGTGGGTTAAGCTACGGCAGAAACCTAAATATCCGTTTTTTACCCTTCGGGGGAAAAACGGTTCTATTTTGATTACAAATTGCTTTATCATCAGTTTCTTATAATTTCATATTATTCTCATTGTGAGTATACCTAGGGAAGGGAATGACCGACAACTGAGAATATTGTTCGTTAAGTAATGATGAAAATTGATACTTTTAATAGGCTTTTCGAAATGAAATGTAGTTTATTGTATAGAATAAATGTATTATTGACAATTTATTCAATAACAAAAAGTAGTACCTAATAATATTTTAGATTTGTCTGAAAATTTGTCCAAATGGAGAGGTTATGTTTTTAATTTGTTAATTATTGTTATAAATCGATACTTAATTTAAAGGGTAAGAAGTAATTAAAGTTATATTGCAGCAAGTACATTAACGAAATTGAACGAATTAAGCGCAAAAAAAACTAAGAACTTATTTTTCGTCCAAACTCGATTTTTGGGAATATTATGTAAAAACTCGTATTATGAAGTTAAATAATGGAAATAAATAAAGTTGGGAGCTTTGTTTTTATAAAACATAAAGAGTTCAAATTTTATGATCAAAAATTGTCGTAAAAAGATTGTAAGGATTTTAAAATTACTGATGTTTGATGGAATTTTAGGCTAGTTTTAGCTTATAAACGTGTGATAAACACAATTTTGATCAAAACAAATAAAGGAAAGTGATGAAAATTAGGATAAAAAGCAAATTTCCTTATAAAAGTTATATTGGTATTTTACAGAGTAAATACGCAGTAAATCCGATAGGATCTTGTCATAATATATGCAGAAAAATTATCTTCATCATAAATTATATAAATTCAGCTTAGGAAATACTTACTTTGTTTGAATTAAAGAAAATCGTTTTCTTAGAGGTTAGGTTTTCCAAAAAGGGTAGGGCGCTCATAGGAACTTGATTCTTATAGAAGTATGTAGCGTAGGGATCTTAAGAATCAAATTGGTATACAAAGATATATTGGCATTTTACGGGGAAAATATACATTAATACCTACAGGGGCTTATTATATCATACGCGGGGCTAATGTTTTCATCTATTTTCATATAAATTTTCATTGGAAATTGCATAATTTGGATAAATATTCAAGAAAAACATTCTCTATGGGAGATAGGAGATTTTCGAACTAGGTCTTTAAAATTTGGTTACTATAGGAATTTGGTCTTTAAAATAGTATGAACTAAAGGATCAATAAGGTTCAAATTGGCTTAAATCAATCTTACCAAGCTACCACAAGGTGGACGTTTCGAACCTCTCTGACGTCACGGGGGTAGTTAGCGTTTATATACGTAATTTTGATGCTATATAAGGGAAGGGCGTACCGTAGGGAATCACTTTGACTCCGACCGGATCTACGAGCACTTCGCCTTCGGAATACGGGACTTCACCTGACTTCTGCCGCTGAATAGAGCTACAAGCACCGTGCCACCATCCCGAGACCCTGACCTGAGCTGCCATCTGCCTAAGCTGCTAGTAGAAAAGGACCAACAGTAGAAGCCTAATTTGGTGAGGCAAAATCACTTTAAAATGTATTTCTTTTCTGTGTATTCTCTTTAGGCCTTGGAGTTGAGTAAGTGCTTTTAATTGACTGTTATATTATGAACATTTTCCTTATTACTGTGGTTCTTGCATTTAATTTATGTGAAAGGAGATCGTCAATTTTTGTTAGGTGATCTGGCCCAGATTATTTAGGACCGTTTAGGAATGGTTCTGACCTTTAAAGAATCGTCATAATTTCTAGATCAGGATGGTGGTAAAAATATTGCGAAATCTAATGGTGAAACTGAAAAATCATGCATTTAAAACTTGGACAATATTGGAAAGCGTGCTTGCCTATGATTTATATATGAATGTAAAAAAAGTACCGATTTTGTACAGATAATGTACAAAAGCTGCCTTGAAAACAAAACGGGAATCATGATGAAATAATAAAAAGTCATATTTTGATCGAATTTATAGTTCCTGTATTTCGGTAAACAAAGACGGCTGTCAAACCATCGTTGATACTATTAACTGAACATTCCTAACACCTATTGCGAAGGGATAAGGTTTACCACCGTTAAGTGCGATAGCACTAGTATCTGACATTACAAAATTGAAAAAAAGATGCGTTTCGTTATCGAAGGAGCATGATATTATGCCATTATGAAACCCATTTTTAATATTCAAACTCCGATCAAAAATGCAAAAATATGCATTTTCAATCTTTATGCGTTTTAATACAGTCGATTTCTAATTTAAACTTCCGTATTCGTAGGCTAAGATACTATTTTAATATTACATTGTTCTAACTTACCGAACAGTATCAAAACTCAGATTATGTAACGGTATACATTGACAGTGTCAAACCAAAAAAACAATCCCGTTTCAGGCCAGGGTGAAGTTAAACTTTATGTCAATGCCATAAGGACGTTAACGACTTGTCTGGCTGTATTTTAATCGCGGAAAAATCAACATAATGTTTATTTATTTAGTATTTCTAATTCCCGTTTCATTTTTATGCAATATTTTGTCTACTTTAGTAATAAAATGAGTATTTATTTTACATTGCAGTACAAACTGTATACGGTTTATATCAGGTGGCCCAGAATTGATGATCTCCTTTGGTTGAATTATTATATGCAATATATATGCGTACGGAATCTAACGGAGTATGCGGAAACATTTTACGTATTTAACGAAATAGGGATGGATGCGTTTATCCTATATTGCGTATGCGTTATATTTTTATACGTTTTGCGGAATGCGTTATATTTTTATACGTTTTGTGGATGCGGTTATCCTATATCCTATATATCGTATGCGTTATAATTTTATACGTTTTGCGAATTTTATTGCGGAATGCGTTATATTTTTATGTTTTGCGGTTGCGGCATATGAATTTAATTGAGTATATATTAAGTCGTTTACCCTATTTTGGGAATGATTTTTAGCGTATTTTACGTACCTGATTTATGAATTTAAAGGAGTGCGTACTCTACTTACGGTTCATATGCTTTGGTATATAAGCAATGACTTGAACTGAAGTAATTATTACTTGTGTGATTGTAACATTATTCATTTATGACAGAGTAACTAGCATTAACCATTGAACGATTATGTTCATTCTTCAAAACCACCACCTTGATCCTTCTATGAAGTATTATTTATATGACTGAAATTATTTTCCTTTTGATCTGAAATAAGGCATCTAACTTCTGTACCCAACATTGAGTTGTAAAACAAAAATATTATGAAAATTTTAACAATGTTCTCTGACATAGTGAGACTTGTATTTTATCACCATTCACAATAATTGATGAATAAATATTATTATATTGTTGGAAATACAATTTTTGGCAAAGAGAAAGCCACACATCGTGCTGGAGTGAGTTATTGGAATCCATAACAATTGTAACAGTTGTAGTTACAACTGAACGAAAATAGTTCATAAGTTAATTCAGGCTATCATTCCAATAGTGTACATCATCCGTAAAATTTGATAATTGGATGAAGAGTTTGGTAGTTAGAAACAATGCCTCACTCTACGTACTATACTATTTGCTTATCCTTGAAGTTTGAATTAGCATAACTGCCTCACACGACATATTTCTATGACTTATTTCGGCATGACCACAGTCACTTTGGTTGAATTTTAGGTTTAATTTTGATTTAATTAATTAGCTAGGCATATCAGACGTTTTCTTGGCGTTTCTTTCCTCTGGTGTGTAGGTTACGAAACGTTGGTAGCTTCACTTAATAAAGTCATTGGTAGACAAAAAATATATATATATGAAAATAGACCGGGTCTGAGACAGTCTTCCTCCCCGCACAAATTACAGGCGTGTGTATTTGGGAAAAGAAACCCCTATCACACATTAGCTACCCTTCCTAACTATGTTTAAACTAAATAAATATTTTTTCCGAGAAAATAATTTAATTGTATAATTATTGTGTGTATTCGTTAACACTGTCGCTTTTAGGGCGTAGGGGATAAATAAAAAAAACCATATTTGCTTGTAGTAAAATAAAATATTCAAATAAGACAAAAGTCAATTTCATTGTCAATAACAAAATTTTACAAATTCATTTTCTAGCATTAATCTTTACCGCAAATATTGGGAAGACTTTTTCTATATGGAAACTACCGAATAGCCTTTTCTTTTACAGATATCCTGACACCATCCTCCAGCTTTATCACTAAAACCCCGCATCAACAACTTGAACTTATTACAGTTATTACCGTATATTTAATTTACTAATTAATTTAATATACCTATTTACTTAATATATTTTCCTTGTAAAGTACCATTTTAAAATAAATATCCTTGTTTTTGTTTCAACAACCTCTTTATCAGTCTCCTAAAAATTATCGGGTTACTACATAACTAGGGATCTACTACTAAACTTTCACGAGCCATAGGAAAAACCGCTGGGATTGTCTGACAAATCATGTTTATTTAGGAAATTAGATTATTGGGGTTGTAGTATATAACGCTGGGTTGTAGTGTTCCCTTCAGGAGGTAAGTATGTATAGTCATCAGAGCTTAGAAAATTGCAGTATTACGGGGTTTCAGTAGGAGTAGAGGGTTTCCTTCATAGAGAGCGACTTTGGTTCTAAGTTTCTTTGGCTTTTCAGTATCAGTAAAAGTTTTTACCTTCCTTTGTAGCTTCCAAGCTTCTACTTGTAGCTTATAGCATAAAGAAATAATATTTTTTTAGGAGACGCGCGTTGCGTTCTCTTCAGAGGTCAGCAATTTGTATTATGTCAGCGGAGTTGTTTGCAATCTCAGAGGCCATATCATATGCAGTTAGTTTAAAATGCAAACAAATCGTCATCTTTACAGATAGTAAAAGCGCTTTGCAGCACGTAGCTCGCTCTGCCTCTGGACACAAAGGTACAGCGATAGCTTACTCCGTGCTAAATAAATTGCATTCACTACCTACTGACATGACGTTGAGATTGCAATGGATCCCTGCTCACATAGGATTAAGAGGAAATGAGAAGGTTGACATCTTAGCAAAAGATGCCTGTACAAATGGAGCAGAGGTTTATATTACACCAGACTTTACAGAAAAATTACATGAATACAACAAGAAAGTACGTGGTCTATGGAAAGAACACTTTGATGAACGCTGTAAAGAAAAAGGTGTATGGTACAGGACTATGCAATGTGAACCTCCTCATATTCCTTGGTTTACAAATGCTAGGTTAAGTAGAAAATTAATTAAGATAAGTTTAAGACTTCGTTCAGGACACATTCCTTCAAGAAAGTTTGCTTTTATGATGAAAAAGAGCCTTCGCCAAACTGCGAAGTATGCAACGTTGTTGAGGATGTCCATCATGTGTTGGTTGAATGTGTGCGGAACGAAGGTAATAGGCAATTATTAATGAATCAAATACAAACATTGAAAACATTGAAAAAATAATCAACCCAGTTGGACTTGAACCAACATCGATACGCCGTACCGGGGCTCGATATACGGCGTATCGATGTTGGTTCAAGTCCAACTGGGTTGATTATTTTTTCAATGTTTTCAATGTTTGTATTTGATTGAATAACATACTAATGTATGAGTGGAATACCCACTTTAAAAAAATGTAAAATAATTAATTATTAATGAACTCATTAAATGTCAATAGGTTAGATGTAGGAACATTTCAAAGTATATTTATTAGCTGTACCATTGTCAGAAGAGGCAAAACAGGTATATATATTTGTTTATAACTATCTTAAGCAGTTCGTTGTCAGATTCTAGACGTTATTTAGATTAAGGTACAATGGGACTGGCATAATCCTAAGATTAAAAGTCCCTAAATAAATAAAATAACAAAAAAAAAATCTTAAACACCGGGGTGTATAAGATGATAATTTCATAGGGTTTAAAAAAACGAAAATTTAACTTTTGAATCCTTAATGACATATGCGTTGCATATGCAACCTACTAATTCATATACGTACATGCATAAAATTCATTTATTCATATAACAGAATAAGTGTAATAATAATTTTAAACAAAAAATAACCGACTTCACTTAGCATCCACCTTTTCAACAGCAAATGCTCGAGCTGCTGTAAAAAATACTGAAATCACTATAGGTGTGCCTATAATAGTTGAAGAGTTCCCTCGATTTCTCCAGGATCCCATCATCAGATCCTGACCTGGTTACAATGGGACCAACTGTGAAGTATACTCTTTCAAACAAAAAGAGAATTTTCGAAATAGGTCCAGCCGTCTTCGAATAATCGGTGAACATACATAAAAAAAAAAAAAAATAGCAAAAACAAAGATCCCGACGAATTGATAACCTCCTCCTTCGAAATCTTGAAGTCGATTAAAAATATAATAAACACATTCGCTACCCTAATAATTTAGCCTACTTAAAATTACTGATAAAAAATTTGATCCTTAAATTAAATATTTTGAGCATGCCAATACTCGTACTTAGAAAAATCTGAAAGTAGTAAACGTCTTCACTTTGGCACTGCACCAAAAAACAGATATTACGTCAATTCTCGCTTAACGGGATCAACTCGTACACCTTTCCCCTAAGTAGATGTCGATGGAGTGGGCATGCTGTACCAAGGCTCGACACATACCTATATTTTATTTTTAGTTTCTAACCTGTAAAATACTGAGCGATTAATCGCCATCTAGAGTGTTTCTTAAAAGAGGTAAAATGATCGTTTTGGTACTCTGGGTGCTTCTACCTGATCTAACGTTTAATACTCCTTAATGTGCTTGGGTTTGTGAATTAATCATATTTCATTTAGGTACTTTGATTATTTAGGCTTACAAATTTATATTGAATTACAGTGAATCCTCCTTTTTGTAAAGGGTCGGCAACGCGCATGTGACTCCTGTGGAGTTACAGGCGTCCATAGGTTACGGTAGCTGCTTACCATCAGGCAGGCCGTATGCTTGTTTGCCACCGTCGTAGTATAAAAAAAAAAAAAAAATATATAACACTGTTCGACCGAATAGTGATTGCCTTAGGAATATCGTGTATTATTACAATATATATGCAAGCAATATCGATACTGAGTTGATATTCTCTAGTTACAGATTAAATAAGAGCTAAAGCATTATCTTTATAAATATTATAAACGCTTAAGAAAAATCTGTTTGCGAATTATGCAACACTACTGAACATAATTTCATAAAATATTGTATACCCCGAGCAACATTTAGGATAGTTTTTCCTACAAAACGTTAATATCGTTAATATCCAACGCAAATGGAAGCTAAAAGCCTAATAAGGGTACGTCTGTCCCTCCGTCCGTCAGCCTCGGAAACTATTACTACTAACTACAGCTTTTACTCGGAAACTATAAGACGTATCTTAAATTAAACGTACGTACCTCGAAAGGAAAAAACGAAACCCTTATAGGATCACTTTGTTGTTCGTCCATCTGTCCGTCTGTGCCAAGACCCTTTTTCTCAGGAACGCGTAGAGGTATCAAGCTGAAATTTATATCAAATACTTAAGTCTACTGTCCCTTAGAGCTGTGAAAAAATCAAACTTCTAAGCCAACGTAATCAAAAGATACAGCCGTTTATGCCGCAAATTTCCGCAAAAGCTTTCGAAACTCGCAAGGGAATCAAAACCTACAGGGTACTTCCCGTGAACTCAGAATCTTGAAATTTGGTACGAAGCAACGTGTTATAGCACGGATAAAGGAAAAATTGCGGATACCGTAAATTTTTGGTTATATCATATAATAAAAATATGTGTAATAATTTTAAAGTTACTACCTCTATATAAGGAGTGGTCCTGAAATAAAGTAGCAGTGTACAAACTTGTGTATTTTTTAATTTAGTGCTAATTTTGAAGCAGTATATTTATTTTATTAATGCGTAGATACAATACTAATAAATAAAAATACAATCATTATTATTATTATTCTCTTTATTATTCTTTTTTCTTAGGCTAGGTCATTTTATAATATTTTTACAAAAGTAAAATATAAAAATACATCTAAAACATACAAAAACAATAAAAACATTATAAAAAACCTAACCTAGGGTGCCCCCGGCAACGGAGCAAGGCCCAGGCTGCCGGTGGTCAGGGCCGCAGAGAGAGGAACCTTCGGACTATGCGCGCCGTGTCCAGGATAACCGCCTTCTGAATCTGACCCTTGATCCAACCACAACCCCGTAGCGAAAGTCTCTCTAGATGTTGGTCTAGACTCTTCGCTATGAGACCGTTCGCAGAAACAACTATCGGTACAATGATCGCCGAATCAACCTCCCACATGGCGGTTACCTCGTGAGCCAAGTCTAGGTACTTGCTGGACTTGTCCTTCTCGGCCTTCACGAGGTTCTCGTCACATGGGACGGTGATGTCGACGAGCATGGCCCGGCGTTGCGGTCGATCTATTACCACGATATCAGGCTTATTGGCTACAATAGTCCTGTCCGTGATAATAGATCGATCCCAATAGAGCGTGGCACGACCATTTTCGAGAACTGGTGCAGCTGTGTACTTGTAGTACGGCACTTCGTGGTCCACAAGATCGTATAGGAGAGCAAGCTGCTGGTGTATAATCCTGGCTACGAGGTTATGTCTGTGCAAGTACTCGCCGTTAGCAAGATGAGAACAACCGGAGATGATATGCCTGAGTGACTCTCCGGGACGGCGGCATGCCCGGCAAATGTCGACCGTACCGTCCTTCAGGATATATTTCCGGTAGTTATTCGTCATGATAACTTCGTCTGCAATTGCACAGGCAAAACCTTCGGTTTCTCCAAAGAGGTCCGCGAATCGTAACCAGTTCACCGACGCGAGCAGGTCTACGTCGGGTCCCGTGAGGACCCTGTAGAACCGCCCGTGTAGCTCCTTGCTCTTCCACACCGCCCTGCGATCCTCGGTGCTTAGCACCACAGGTTTGCGCCAGTTCTCGTTTGCCAAGGAGAGCGGCGTGAGACCCTTATCTACTGCCACCACATCACGATGCATCTTACACTCGTTGTTAAGGAAATAATTCCTGAGATTGTACACCTCACGGTTGTGGAGATTTTTGGCGTTTAAAAAGCCCCGACCTCCACACTTCCGTGGGATGTACAATCTCATAACAGACGAGCGTGGGTGAAGCATACGGTGTGTGGTGAGCAATAGACGGACTCTCCGATCCAGGGCATCCAGCTCGGTCTGTGTCCACCTTAGTATGCCAAAGGAGTATGTGAGTAGGGGCATTACCCAGGCATTGAAGGCGCGCACCTTGTTGCCACCTGACAGAATACTATTAAGTACTTTTGTCAGCCGACCGAAGAAGCGCTCCTTCAACGCCTGTTTAATACCCACGTCCTCAATGCCCAAAGACTGTGACATACCAAGGTATTTGTAGGTTTCTGATTCAGAGATAGACCTGATCGTCATTGTCTCAGAATTTACTACTTTCCCCCGCTGTACATGCATAACCGCACATTTATCAACACCAAACTCCATCTTGATGGAACTACTGAACACTTCAGTGGTCTTCAGTAGTTCCAACAAGTCTCGGTTATTTGGTGCAAATAATTTGAGATCGTCCATGTACAGAAGGTGAGATATGACTTCACCCTCTCTCCGAAGCCGGCAACCTAGCCCCGAATCCTTCAGCAGATTGCTGAGCGGATTTAGAGCTAGGCAGAACCACAGGGGACTCAGACTGTCGCCCTGAAATATTCCTCGCTCGATCCTTATAAAGTCCTGCGGGCCAGGGGGGTCATCCCCGCCTCCTGGTTGACGAAGGACTGTGGTCCACTGCCTCATACACGCGCCAAGGAAGGATCCTAAAGCTGCATAAATTTTATACAGCTCCAAGATCCTCTTCAGCCATGAATGAGGCACCGAATCATAGGCCTTCTTGTAGTCAATCCAAGCGGCCGAGAGGGCCCCCCTGTTCCGCCGGACTCGTTGGCAAATGGTCATGTCTATGAGGAGGAGCTCTTTAGTACCACGGGACCCAACCCTACATCCATTTTGAGCGGAGACCAAAATGTTGTTTGCGACCATGTGCGCGTTTATTTTTGCTCTCAAAATGGATGTAAGAAGCTTGTAGAGCGTAGGCAAGCACGTGATGGGTCGGTAGTTCTTCGCTTCCGTGGTACTACCGGACTTATAGAGCAGGAAGGTTACACCAGTTGTTAAGGAAGGCGGGAGGGAGCCAAGTTCAAGGGCTTGTTGAAATTGTGTTGCCAGCCGCGAGTGCGAGCATCGAAACCATTTTAGCCAGAAGTTGTGCAACCCATCCGGGCCAGGACTTTTCCAGTTCTGGGCCGTACGGATTGCACAACTTACGTCGTCGGGGCTGATGGTGATAGCCCCCATTGGTTCGATGGACTCGCACCCACCTTCAACAACACTCATCCACTCGCCCTCCGTGTGTTCAACGGGCGCCGACCAGATGCTACGCCAGAAATCAGTCATGGCAGAAGCATCCGGCAGTCGCACGTCGGACACACGGGGGTCAGTTTCCTCCCACCTTCGGTATACCTTCCTTTGGTCACTTTGGAAAAGACGATTCTGCTTGAATCGGTCCACACGCTCTCTGTAACGGCGAATACGGCTTGCCCATGCATAAACTTTCTGCTTCAGAAAGTCGATGCGCTCTATGACATTGGCCATGTAGTCGCGGGGCTCGATATCCGTCCCCGCGAACGCCTGATGCACAAAGCGCATTACTCGGGGGCGGTTATTGCCCCCCCTGAAGCAGATCAGCTTTGCAATGAGAGTCCTAAATGAGTTGATACGACGCTCGATCCGCACCTGCCATGCGGGGACACCCCCGGCGGTCCTAGGTGCACGTTCAGCGTCCGGAAACTTGACTCGAGCAACACGGCACGCCGCGATGGCCCCGCAGTACATGATCGAGTGCGTATCATCTAAGTCTTTACTAGTCCGCAGGAATGGATCTAGCAAATCATTTAGGGCTCCCATTAGCGCTAGATTGCGTCTATTCATAGGCAAGCGTGGTAATCGTGGCCTAGGGATGTTTGTGGAGCGATACTGCGTAATTACCTCTTCCAAAGTCCTCCTCAGTTGCTCATTGGCTGTACTACTCACACTCTGATTCGCGATCTCCTCCTCATCGACACTGGGATCAACCCGCGGCGCCCCCGATGCCAGGTCGGGTGCGGGCATCGGATCCGGCGACGTGGCGGGCGGATCCCGCGTCGAGATGGAGGCCACGTGAGCAGAAATAGCCTCCAGACGGAGCCGATCAAGTGTCGAGTCATCCAACCGTTTATCCCGCTGGATGACTCGGACCTGATCCGATAGTCGTTGCGCAGTCACGTTGATGGTTGGTTCAAGGAGCTGAAACAGAGGAAGTATCCGGTCACGATACGCGCACAGATTAGTTCCCCCCTCTGTAGCCCCATAATAGGCGCGCATGACGTTCTCATTAATGGATGAAGTCCATTGCATGCGACGCACTACACCACCGGCAGTGGGGGCCCTGGGCGGGGCAGGATGTCCCGCAAGCCCCAAGCGTGCCGGCAGCGGTGGCCGTCCCCGTCGCGCAGGTGGTCGTGGCGGCGGCGGCGGCGGCCCGCACTCGTCGCTCGACTCGCTGGTGTCGGGCGCAATAGCGAACTTATCGCCCGACGACGATGGCGAGGAGACTGACGGGGCGGGCGAGGATGGTGGGCGTGCGTTGGTGGTTTCCGCTTTTGTCCGACTTCTCGTTATCATGCTATATACGTGTGTCGCCTATATCAGCTTTGAGCACTAGCTGTCAACGTGCTAAATTTGTACGTTCGTGACCCGTTGTTGTATTTACACTCGAATATGTTGGTATTCCACATTTCGTGATTATTGTAGGGATCACTTAAAAGTAAATTTGACAAAGTTTAGGCAAAAAACACGTATAAAAATATATATTTTTAGCAAAATTAGATTTCAAGACGTCTGTCATTGTCAGCGGTTGTTTGTTTTTTTTTTATTATTATTATTATTATTATTTATTCTATTGAATATGTGAGCATATTTAAGTTTTCGCGTTTTTAATTCAACGTACTTTGTAACCTTTTGAACAACATAATTTGACAATCTTCAATCGACATCCGGTACAATGCCACAATTGTATTTCCATTTTCAAAACCCATTTTATGCTTTTCAGAATTTCATCTTACCAAGAAGCTACATTAATTAACTGTATTTTAGCTAGGATAGTCAGGAAGACTCTCTAATCTAACCTCTGACAAAGATTTTTCTATGGGAGACAATTTTCTATAAAAAAAGGAAAATACATTGAATTAAAAATTACTGTAACTACCTAAAATGAAGCCAGATAAAAAGTTTACCATTGAAGAAAGACAATTTATTTTGTATAAAATAGCTCATCAAATCAAACTATAAGAAAAAACATGTTTTTGAGAAACACCTCAAAAATTCTGTCAGAAGACGCTGTTCAAAAAACTATGTGTATGATGGAATACAAAAGGCGAAAACTTCCAAACGCTGTTTTATTTAAGTATGATTGTATTTATGTTTTGTATGATTGTATCTAGAGATTATTTAAATATAAACACTGCTTCTAAATCGGCACAAAATAAAAAGATAAATCAAAAAAGGCACGGCTACTTTTTTTCCGGACCACTCCTTACCTACAAGTTTGTACGGAACCCTAGGTGCGCGAGTCCGACTCGCACTTGTATAGGTACCATGTACATGTACACGCCGTTCTAACAGTTATTATGAGACGTTGTTGTTCTATTTACTTTCTGATGCGCCCTTAGATGGCTTGCGTACCTGATCTTCCTGTTCACTTTACAATACAATTGTTTACTTTACAATACTTTACAATACAATTTTGGACCCGGGTATGTCCTTAAACTACGTCCGGACCTGGGTATGTCCTTAAACTACGCCAAAAAGAGAGGTATGGGTACTGCGAATGACATCTCGCTAAGTGTGGTAGGGCACGTTCAGCGAATATCATCGCTCAAATCTGGAGCAGAGCCCGACTGGGGAAGTACCTCCACCTTACAGAAAACCACAGCCAAATAGCACTAGACCCTACTCATAGTGTTGTGTTCCTGCTGGTGAGTAAGGTTGCCAAAGAGCTCAAAGAGGACCCAGTGTGTTGACGATGAGGGACCTTCTTGTTCCTTTAGTCGTCAACACAGTGAATCCTCCTTTTTGTAAAGGGTCGGCAACGCGCATGTGACTCCTTTGGAGTTGCAGGCGTCCATAGGTTACGGTAGCTGCTTACCATCAGGCGGGCCGTATGCTTGTTTGCCACCGTCGTGGTATAAAAAAAAAAAAAAAAAAAAAAAAGTACTTTTATTTGACGAACAATGAAACCCGCTCTTAAAGTATATCAATTATGAATGTGGTTGCGGTAGTAGGTACTTCTACTAAAAAAATAACAAAGTCTTCTAATAACGTTTTGATTGTGTACACCTCTAAAGCATCTTTCTGAGATACCGTCCCTTCATATACCCAAAAAGTAAATTTTCGATCCGACCTGACACTCATATTATAATTCAAATTCAAAATTAAAAGCAAATATTGGTATTGTAAGAAGAACATAAATAAATTACTTTACGTTCCTAAAAATCCAAATCTAGCGAAAATATAAAAATTGTGTCTGAATTTAGCATTCCAACGGAAAATTCTCAAATAGCGCTGCCTAGTTTGACGGTTAGGTAAAAAATAGAGGTATTGTACTGTCCAGGCACTGAGCCAAATGGTTCCAAGCTCAGGTGTCTTTTTATAATGGACGTCTCCTAATGGGTCCTGCTTCAAACAGCGCTCCGGACAGCGTTCTAAATTATTTTTTTTAACTTGACACCGGGGGTAACCTGAACCACTAGTTCATTCCGTGGCTGGAAAATTGCTTTTCTACTTTTTACAGATTCAGTGGACAAAAAAACCTTTTTTTGTAATCGTTCGTTTAATTTCTTATAACATAAAGCGAGCGGGAGCCTGATATTTACATCAATATTTTATTTTTCTAACATTTTTACAGAACTTCGAGTAATATATTAAATTTAAACTTTCGTGAGACATACTATCACCATAAAATATAAGGGTTACACTCACGTCACTTTAGTCACTTCGCGCGACATGTTTCGGAGAGCTTAGGTCTCCATCTTCAATGCAACGCAACGGGCCGGTTCGAAATAGCACTCTTAGTGCTTGAAGACGGAGACCTAAGCTCTCCGAAACATGTCGCGCGAAGTGACTAAAGTGACGTGAGTGTAACCGTCATATTTTATAGTTCGAGTAATATGTTCAAAGTTCTCATGAATTTATGTTAACATGTGTTAGACGTTGTTGTTCCAAACAAAGGCAACAAAGATATAAACCGAACGTAGAAATTATAAACATAATTACTTATATTTATTATGTACGTTGCATAAACATTCAAATTACGTTTCGGGTCCGTCGTTTATTGCCAAATCTTGCCGCAAAAGGTTGGGTCGAATCATACCTTTCATGAATATTTTCACTATTGGCTCTCTGTGCACGTTCTTTCATAAATGGTAAGCTGGTATCTTTTAAATATAACGTCACCTGTGTGTTTTGAATTAAGTTATTTTTCTTTTAATCGTATTTTAATGTGTGTTGTGTTTACTATTGAAATTATAATTTCATTAGTAAATGCGAGATTTATTTTGAACTTTTAAAAATATGTTCAAACTAAGAACATTTCCTCTAAATGTGAGGAGAAAGTTTTGTTTTGTTGCCGCTGTAGAGCTGTATAACTAAGGTGATTGACAACTCCCATGGACTTGTTTAACTGAAGTAATTGTTGTGTTGCCAGGGAAGCACGATGCTCGTAGAAAATACATCAAAAATCTTTGAAGCGGCATCCACACATGCACAAATACGAATTGATCCCTTTTTTACATGGCATAGTTTATACTAAGTTTCAAATATGCAGCAATGTAAAGTTGATGTCGTTATTAAAACATTGTTGTCTATTCATACAGTGGCTAACTGTTGTGTTATAAAGTCCTAAAAAAATATCCCTTTTTCACGCAAACTATACGCTAGACGTCGAGTTGCGGAAACCTGCCCGTACTACGATACAATACAATACAAAGTCCTAAAATCTTTTTTTGCTTATAGTTACACAACTGAAATAAATTAATGTAGCTTGTCATACTCCACACTTGTACGATACGAAATTAGGTTTTTTAATTTATGACGATGACACAAGGGAACATTCAGATACCGGTTTTTGCAAAACACCCAAAATCAATATATTTAATTCAGTATGTTACTAAGACTCAATTATGTATGTAGCTAAGGAATTGACTCCTTTATTGATATTGATATTTATTTTTATTCGATACCTATTATTTTTATTTATTGTCTGATTAAATACAAAATAGTACACCGAAAACCGTACACAGATACCGGTATTTTTGTAAAGAGAGAGAGACGCTTACATTACGGGTCCGTATGAAACAGCCGAAACACGAGACACGAGCGTTCACGTAACATTTTCAAGTATGCGTATTATTAGTTTCGAGTTAGACCATAATATTGCCGGCCGCAGGTGACCCCCCGGGCGGTCAAGCGCGACCCTTCGTTTAATGATTTTTATTACTTCTCCCTTCCTGTAAGAAAGGACCGGGAAATTTACCTGCCCATGGAAATCCCGGTCACGTACAATCACGATATTGAACGTTTATTGGGTAACACATTAAAAGTTACGACGCTTGGGTGCGTAAATTTTAATTCTTTGTATTGGCCAAGGTTTATATCCAATAAAGGACTGGGAAGCTGTGTAATTATTAATTTTTTCGTAAACCAGATTTTTTACGTAAATTATGCATCACCAGATTTAATTAATGAAAAACAGCAAACCATGTTAATTGAAAATAGATGTCATATACTTCAGAAAAAGTGACCAAACCCTCCGGTGTCCGAGGCCAGATTTGAACTGGCGTCTTCAGCTTTCGCGGCTGACGTCCTGACCACTAGACCACCCGGTCACGGCGGAACTTGACAAATTTTCTCATGTATATGCAATCTCTGAATTTGAAACGGCTAGGCGCCGTTGACCATACTCTAAGGGCATGCGCAGTACGTGCTTGCACCTCCTATCCGAATTACTTACGTGATTCTGGTATAGCGAGAGAGATGGTGCTGCCATCTATGAATCTTGAAGCAAATCAAATTATTTTATTCAATATTTTTTTTGATTTGCAATTTTTAAGTAGTTACACTACTATATATAAACTGAAAATAGATGTCATATACTTCAGAAAAAGTGACCAAACCCTCCGGTGTCCGAGGCCAGATTTGAACTGGCGTCTTCAGCTTTCGCGGCTGACGTCCTGACCACTAGACCACCCGGTCACGGCGGAACTTGACAAATTTTCTCATGTATATGCAATCTCTGAATTTGAAACGGCTAGGCGCCGTTGACCATACTCTAAGGGCATGCGCAGTACGTGCTTGCACCTCCTATCCGAATTACTTACGTAATTCTGGTATAGCGAGAGAGATGGTGCTGCTATCTATGAATCTTGAAGCAAATCAAATTATTTTATTCAATATTTTTTTGATTTGCAATTTTTAAGTAGTTACACTACTATTATACATCTATTATATATGACATCTATTTTCAGTTTATATAATAATATAGTAGTGTAACTACAGATGTAGTGAATAATCCTTTCCTTTCGTATTTTCTCGGAAATGTTCGTTTTTGTCTTACTACTTCACTCGCACTCAGTACCCATCGAGACAACGTAGGGAACGGTCGCATTGCAAGAGGAAGTATCTACATAGAGTGGTTAATACCACAGAAATATTTTGTTGATATTTATGTTAGATTTTGTGATAAACTTCATGGACTCGTGTATTAATGCAGGCCACCTATATTTTGATAGACTTTTTACATGTCACTCTTGTCTGTAATTTTTGTAAATAATAAACATTGATTTTATTCGATCCACATTAACAATTTATAACAGACATGCCGAAAGCACTAAGAAAAGGGAAACGTTTAGATCGGCAAGCCTGCGAAGTTATTTTCAATATTTATTTATATTTCTTAACTGAAAATGATAAATTCAAACATACCAACTATACTGCTTACTTTTGTAAAGTCCAAAAACGAGTTTCGGAGGCCAGTGGAATTTCTCAACGAACAGTAAATAAAATATTGCAAAAAGAATACATAAATCAATCTACCTCCAATAGTCCGAAGTCGGCAAAGTTGGGTAGACCAAATAAATTATTTTGTCTAGGTCTTGACGATTTTGACTATAACGTTATACGCCGATTAGTGTATAATTTCCATTAGATATACAAACAAGTACCTACAATTAAAGCCCTGAAGTCCAAGTTATCCGAAGTCATAAGTTTTAAGGGATGTGACTTTACGCTAAGAAAAATTCTTAGAAAAATGGGTTTTCGGTATAAAAAAGTTGAAAACAACAGAAAATTACTTATCGAGAAAGATGATGTTCGTTTAAAAAGAGTAAAGTTTTTAGCCGCGATAAAAAAGTACAGATTGCAAGGGAGAGAGATTGTTTATATGGATGAAACATACATGCGTACCTCACATTTGGCAGGTAAAAGCTGGGCTGACTCGTCAGAAAACGGAGTGAAACAGTTAATTTCTAAAGGACAACGTCTTATAATAGTGCACGCTGGTAGTAGAAAGGGGTTTATACCTGGGGCATTGTTAATGTATCAGTCTACTGATAAAACAGGTGACTATCACAACGCGATGAACAATGAAAACTATGAAAAATGGCTTCGTAATCAACTCATTCCAAACTTAGCTCCACATTCGGTACTAGTAGTAGATAATGCTGCATATCATAATAAGTACGTAGAAAAACCTCCTAATTCAAATACCCGTAAGCAAGACATGATTGATTGGCTATCCAAACATAACGTTCCGATTGATCCGTCATTAACAAAACTTGAAATATATGAAATTATTTGCAAGTACAAACAAGACTTTGTAGAATACTCTATAGATAAACTTATGAACGAATATGGACACAGCGTACTAAGATTGCCATCATATCATCCTGATTTCAATCCGATTGAAAACATATGGTCTCAAATAAAGGGATACGTATCCAAAAGAAACATCAGTATGAATATGACTACTGTGAAACTATTGGTACAGGAAAAGGTTAATATGATTGGTTCCGATGTTTGGGCCAAAGTATGTGACCACGCCATCAAATGCGAAAACGAGTACCGAAAACACGAACCTGAGTTGGAAAATTATATGGCTAGTTTTGTAATCACCGTTCATGAAAACTCTGACGATGATACACCAGAAAATAGTTCTGATTCTGACTGTGATATGGAAGTTGGAAGTATTGTTTCGCATCACACTGTCCACCCCGCTCCTCCTCCTCTTATCCCGCTGTCATAATCGAAGTCGTTCATCCAATCAGAAAATCATATTTATTTATATTAATTTCTCTGCTGGTTTGTTTTGTTTTATGTTGAGGTGTCTTTTTTGTTATGTCATAGTATTTTTAATTAATTACAAAAATTTATTGTTATAAAAAAGGTCTGCAAAATCCTACTGTAGTTTTGACTTATAGTTAGACTTTTGGGGTTCCAATCCTTATAGAATCATTAGATCATCCCAACCGGAATTTGGTTTTTATCAGTACGTTTTATTGAAATAAAACGTCCTCGGTAACTAGTTATATTTTTGTTTACCTAACGAATTCTTTATATGATAGAATCGTGGTGGTTTTAACATCTCAGTGTAATATACGTCAAACGGGCAGTTTGACATTTGACATTGATAAATAAAGTATGCGATTTATTTGATACCTACACGTAATTTAATAATACAGTAATTCATAGACACATCGGCACCATTCGGGTGTTATCGTTGTTCCGAGTTTTGCCGATAGGTTGCTACTTATATATCCGGAAACAAAAAAACAAACAAACGTACACGGCTGAAAATGGTTTTATTGTTTTTCAAAGTATTCCCCTTGATGATCTATGCACTTTTGCATTCGCGTGAACCAATTTTTAAAGCACTTCTGCCACTCCGCCTGAGGTACCTCCATAACGTGTTGTTTGAATGCGTCGACAGCATCTTCAGCGGTCGAAAATCGTTGACCGCGTAATTTATTCTTTATATTTGGAAATAAATAAAAATCGTTGGGTGCCAAGTCAGGGCTGTACGGCGGATGACCCGTTAATTCCACATTTTGACCCTCCAAAAATAGAGTTGTTTCGCGTGACGTATGACAGCTGGCATTGTCATGATGAAGAATGATTCTTCGTCGCTGGTTAGTTTTACGAATTTGTTCAAATACTTCCGGTAAGCAAATGGTCGTGTACCACTCTGAATTAACCGTTCTACGGTTTTCTAGTGGCACTGTAGCTACATGGCCATTAATACCGAAGAAGCAGGCCACCATTTGTTTCAATGTACTTTTTGGACGAGTAACTTTCGTAGGGTTCGGCTCATTTTGAAACACCCATACCGTTGATTGTTGCTTCGTTTCGGGATCGTATGCATAGATCCAGGATTCGTCACCTATATAGATGTTATAAACGGCTTTTGAGTCACCACGGTTATATTTTTTTTACATTTTATTGCACCATTCGACGCGAGCATCTTTTTGCTCTTTTGTTAAGTTGTGGGGTATTCAACGCGAACAAATTTTTTTTACAGCCAAATAATTATGTAATATGCTATTAATGCTGGTCATAGAAATACCCAGAGTCGCCTCTATCTCGCGGTACGTAACATGTCGGTCGTCCATTATAAGTTTTCGCACAGCCTCGATATTTTGTTGTACAACGACCGATTTCGGGCGACCTGCCTTAACTTCGTCCGTAAGCATACTACGTCCACGATTGAACTCACTAAACCAGTGATACACAGTAGTTTTAGATGGGGCTTCATCACCAAAAGTTGAAGTTAGTTGATCTATGCACTGTTGTTGCATTAAACCACGCCGAAAATCATAATAAATCATAGCACGAATATTTTCACGAGTGAGTTCCATTCTTGCTGCGAGATGACATTTAAAACCCGTCAAAAACAAAACACGAGCGTTAATAAGAAAGAAAAAATATACCGGCCAGTACTTAAAAAAGTTCAAATTTTACCATGGAGGTCAAATATGCTATTTAAGAAGATTGTAATCCCGGTTTCCGGATATATAAATAGCAGCCTATGTAGGAAAGGATTATTCACTACATCTGTACTTAAAAATTGCAAATCAAAAAATATTGAATAAAATAATTTGATTTGCTTCAAGATTCTTAAACCATGTTAATATTAATTTAAATGTATGTATAACGTGCAAAATTTAGCACTTATTATAACCGACTCATATTAAACCACAACAGATACATTACAACATAAAAAATATTTTACCTACTATGTATGACTTCCTTTTCAATTCAAACGAAACTCTTCATTAAAGCCATAAAAACGTGTTGGCACGAAATTAGGTTACATACAAAATCCTCACGCATTACGCCTAAAGTGACAAAAAAACATGAATTTCGCCACTTCATTTCGCTCACTTCCTACATCTACATATTTAAATTAAAACACCCTGTTACCCTGTTATTTAAAACAATGTGACGAGGGTTGTCCTTAATGCAACGTAAACAAAACCGGCTCAAGTAGAAATTGTTTTGGGTAATAACGTCAAGAGGTTTTTAACGTATGTATCAAAGGGTTCAAAACGTAAGATACGAGTAGATAGTATAAGGAATTTAAACTTAGGTGTAGGTACCTACTTAGGTATATGTAATCAATGAGCAAATGAGAAATGGATCCTCATCATCTACCGGGCCAATTCCCATTAAGGGTCTTTTCCAAAAACCCATTTTTTTTATCCTGACTAACCCCCTTATTCATAAACGTCTCGCAGGCTTAAATTAGTTAATTTATGTTTTGTCTGTTTCTAACCAACACAACTGTGAAAGTGATAGAAAAGGAGAAACAAATATAAGTTAATTTACATATCAGAGACGTTTATGAATAAGGGGGTTAGGCTTTATGCTATTATATAGGCGCTGAAGAGTTTGAAAGGTTTGATGGGATGGAAGCTGGGGGAAAATCCAGGGCCCTTCCAGGCATGATATATTTCCTACACTGGTATGGATCTACCGAGCTTGCCGTTCCAGCGAGATCAGTAGAAGCCAGCTGAACCAAGGCACACCTGTGTTATGACAGCTATTGCGCTGCCCTCATTCAACGGTTTCCTATGATCACGACTAGATGGTCTATCAATTATGTGAGTATCAGTCTTGTGGCACTTAGTGGAAAGTCTAAGCTGCTGTGGCAGAATCCGCAGCAGCTCTTACTAGTTATCTCCCCCTAAGTCGGTAACCACTAAAGTAAAGCCATTTCCTTAAATAATGTATCAAATATACTGGTTATCCTTTTAAAGGCATAATTGGTATCATATTCTAATTAAGAAAAACAAAAAATAGTAGTTTTCGATACAAGTGCGAGAAGTATGTTATTTTGCACGAGTACCGAGGTTACTTGAAAATGACACTTCTACACGTGTGTCGAACAACGTTTTTTAATACAATTGCGAAAAAACTACAGTGAAATAATAGTAGATTGTTTGACAAGGGTCTAAAGTAGGCCATATTACCACCAGGTGGTTATTTTCCCGAGCGAAGTGAGGGAAAATTGTTCGAGTGGTAATATGGCTTTTAGACCAGAGTAATGCATACAATGTTTCACTTCGATTGCGAGAAAATATCATAAAAATACTTATTATTTACGCACAATAACTAAACTAAGGTGAAATTATGGTATAACTTGACGGTCTATTATTTTTTTTAACTTCTTTGACATAGATACAAAATATCAATACCGCGAATAAATGCCACAGACGACGGTATAATTAGCTCTTTAAAACAGCTATTAGACATGGCAATTTGTAGGGCCCAACCTGTTGTGTACCCTGCCTCTCCCACACCCTCCTTCAGCTCCCTACGGGCCCAACCTCCTATTACACCTCCCAACACAACAGGTTGGGCCCTACAAATTGCCATGTCTAATAGCTGTTTTAACAGTTTAAACACACTTTAAAGCGTTTCCCAAAAAATTAAATCTTTTTTAATGATTGTGAAGTAGGAACTAAAAAACACCTCATGTTTTGAGAAATAAATTGCGTTTCCTGATTGGTCGATTTTAACATTGCTGTATTCTGATTGGTTGAGATTAAATACAATGTTTTTTTAAGGACTTAAATTATTTACACAGTATACGCACCAAAAAAGTATCTTGCGTTCCGATTAACTCCGATATGTGTTGTGATTGGTGGATTTAATATAGTAAAGTGTTCTGATTGGTCAATTTAAAATGCAATATATCTGCAAATCGTGCGTAAAATCAAACTTTACGCACGATTTGCAGATCAGATTACTTTTTAGCACTAGTGCATAAAATCAAACTTTACGCACGATTTGCAGCTACATAAAGTAAACTTTTTGAGCAATTGTAATAAAAAAAATTTTTTATCGCTTACATAATATACTTCTGTGGTAAGTAGAGATGCAGATATCAACTTTAAGGTTAACGCACGCTTACCATCGGTTTCGCTTAGAGCTGCCCATGCAATATACGTATTTATTTTTATATGAATTTTTGCAGCTACTTTCACGCTCAATTACCTGTGAGAACCGGAACGACGTCGTCTCAAATCGACAAAAGCTAATTGTTTTGGCGCTGAGGCTATGTTTATCCCAAGTTGTCAACTGTTTTATTCGAGCACTTATTGCAGCCAAAAACTTATGGTAAACTGTACGATAATTTCTTATTAACATATTGAAGCATTGTGTGGTTACCTTACCGTGTTGACATATATGCGATAAACTTTAATCTCTCCTCTGCAGTTGAATAGATACGAAATCCCTAAAAACGTTTGCATTTGGTATTCAAATTTTGGTGATTATCACTGGCACCGGAAGATATTATAATTATGCAAAAATTCCTTTTACACCCATTTTCTGAACTGCAATAATAAATCAAGATGGTGGTGTGTACCCTGATTTATGAACGTAGGTCGAGCGGTAAATTTTTAACGATTTAAATTTTATCTTCACTTGTTTCCTGAAGTAAGGCGAGTTATCTTGTAATTTTTATGCGATAAATTACTCGCCTTTTACGGAAACGTAGTGGCACCTACACACTTCGTGCGTACCTCTTGCATACTGTAACTACGCGTCATTGCTTTAACTAAACAGTTATTTTTGCAAAGAGGAAAATAAAACAAAATATTAAATGTGCGTAGGTATAATTTAATGTTTAATCGATGTACCACATAAAAAGTTTTCTGTACACAGACCTTATTTGTGATAGTCTACATGAAAAGGCACAATGTGGCGGAGTTGCCAAATGGTACTTTTTGATGAAGACTTTCACATTTATTTTATACTTACTTAAATATCAAATAAAGTGTTCTAAATAGTAATTTAAATATCAGTCATTTGGAAAAATAGAGCCTATTTGCACCACATGACGATACGTTTTTCCCGTTTAAACTGGGCAATTCACAATAGTTCCATTGATGTGATTAAAAAATACAATAAGAAAACTACATTTTATTGCAATGTGTAGTGTGTATAAGATCGTGTCACATATTATTGCGGCCTTCGTGTAGGAAGATACTATTGCCGGTGACTATACACAGGGCCTATTTATATATACATATAATTACATATATTTAGGTCCTCACCTTGCTCAGCTGTCACCTTAGAAACTGAAGTCATTCTTAATGAAATTATTTAAGTTAAAGATGATGTCTACTGGAACAGTGAGGAGCTCTCGGACAGATACACCACCATTTAAACAGAAAAAAATAACCTCTATTTCAGAACTTTTCAATTTCTGGAACTAAATGAGAAGTGCCCAATAAACTGAACCGAAACTTGTGTTAACGGGGAGCCTAATGCGCAGGCGGCTAAATATATGGTGTTTATTCAATATCTAGCCATACATCGCCATGTGAAGTTAGACCAGGCGACTTATAAAATTGCATTAACCCAGAATCGCCGAAAGATTGACTGTTCCATAATTCTGGGTAGACCAGGGTGCGTAGCCAACGTGCCAATCGGTAACGCTCCGTAGCGAACGAAACACTACTGTCATTCTCGCACTAATATGGAAGAGTGATAGAGAGAGGTGACTACGATACGCTACGGAGCGTTAACGATTGCCACGTTGGCTACGCACCCTGATCTCTGGCAGAGCAGATTTAAAAAGAAACACCGTGTACAGCCCGCTACAGGATTTCATGAACACTTTAAGAATGAAGTTCATTCATGACATGTCCATGCCATTCTTCAGCCCGCTGTACCTATAGACTGAATCGAACACATTAAATGTATTACTTTTTCCAATTCAGTTTTAAATTCATCCGTCTATAAGTATAGGTATCCGTCTAGTGTTCCGTCCATTTGGGTTAACTTAACTTAACATATAATTCTGCATGTATTCAATTATCCGGAAATGATGATAAAGATACTGTTTAGCATAATATATTTTTAAGGACAGAAAACGTATTTTGTATAAGGAACAATTATAAGCACATTTTTTCGCTCGAACTATATTTACGATGTTGAATTATTACAACCAAAATTATGGGAAATAAAACAGATACCATGAGTCGATGCGGATAGTAACTTTATGCTAACTGATATTTCTACTTGGAACTTGGCTATGCCAAAAAATTTATGCATACACAGACATATTATGTATATTATTAATATTAAGATTAAAGTTACTATTCATTCATCTTTGGTTATAACAAAGAATTATTATTACAAATAAAAGTTATGCCAAAAATAGAGGAACCAACCGTCTATACCTGACAGACTTTTTCAAATATAATAAGTATAATTATTCTAATAACTCCATTTTAAATCCATCCGTTTATAGATAAACAAAGGTATAACAATATAGACGTCTCTGTCTATACCTATATAGTCTGAGTCGATTATATTAAATGTATTACTACTACCAATTGGGTTTAAATCATTCGTCTAGTCATATCTCCGGATTAGTCCAGATTATCTTTGTAAAAAAATACCCCTTTAAATATTAATATCATAGTCACAATATCTTAATGTTACTACTAAGGTATTTCGTAACCATAAAAAGTGTCATTAAAACCAAGTTAAAAATCAGTTTGAATTATTAAGATTTTGTTTGTGATTTGTAAGTAGTTGGATTATGTATATTTGTACGTCATCAACTCTTGAAGTCAGTTCAACATACTCAAATCTAATTGCTAACTATCGACATTGGGTCTGGGATTCCAATTCTGTGTTGAATGTCTTACAAGTGGGGTCGATACAATATTATAAGCAAAGCCTGGCGTAGAACCTTCTTAACCGGTTGAGTACATTTCCATACAAATTGATAACCTCAGGTACGATAGGGTAAGGTAAGGTTAGTAGCCCCTAACCGAGGAAATATTGAAGAGGGTGAACCGGTTTATATCCTTTGTGGTTAATAATTATATTTGCACGGGATTTTATAGGTGATATCAAATCCAAACGCTAGTTGCTATCCTCAGTGCCCAAAAATGAAGATGAGTATTTTAGTAAGAATGACTTCCCGGCGGCAACTGACTACGCATTCCAGGTACGCTTCAGAATTCTCGCATAAAAGTACAATATAATGCAGCCTCTACGTGCTACTGATGCCTTCTTAATCCCCTCGTTTAGCCCAGTATGGCTTGGTTGGAATAAGGTTAGGATTTCTTATTCATATTCTTCCTATCGTACTTTATATGGAGTTTTACCTTAATCCATTAGTCGTATAAAACGAGGAAGAAAATTACGAAGTAAACGCGCAACAATATTTTGAAAATATAAATTTAATTCGCCTTTTAATGCGAAATACTTAGATGAAACCTCAAAATACGACAAATGAGGGAAGACCTTTAATTTATCAAAGATTTCTGCGCCGAAGCGTAAGATTGGATGTTTACCTTACTTGCAAGAAAATTTCGCCCATCAAAACAACAATATTTAAATAGGTACCCAGAAGTTTTAATTGAAAAATGGCGAAGTTGTTTTCAACGTTAAGTGAGAGGTAGATAAGTAATACATAGTTAATGTGATCGATTAGTTTCGTAAAAAGTATAATCATTATTCATTATCAATAAACTCAATTCAAAACTACAACTGCAAACCTCAACTAATTTTAATAGTTATTTTCACAACAAGTAAACTCTCCATATTATTAACTAGGCAGAATTATCTTCGAAACAATGCATCCCACATTCCAAGATCCACACAGAATTCTACGGCGTACAGTACGAAAGATCTTCTATTAATATCACAGTATCACAGTATTTAAAATAGGACATTGTTCGAAATCCACTAAGTCCTATATACACTTCACTACATTGCACTAGAAACAATAAGTTCTCGATACGTCCGTACCTTGGTTTTCTTGTTGTCACCCAAAGTAATACTGGGCGTTGGAATATCGATATAAACTCCTGGTGTTAGGGTCCGTTTCATTTTGGACTTGGACGCGAGGCAGTGTTTTAACTGCTACGCCGCGGCCTAACGTGCCGTGGGGCATAGTTCGAAGCGGCATTTCTATGGGGAATTCTGCTACCTGCCCGTACATGTTACTGCTGACGTGAGGGTAGGTATTAGGCACAGGTCGGCCGACGTACCGATTGATTTTCGGACTGAGAGCGACGTCGGTGAATTGCATTTCTGGCTTCAAGCCAGCGTCGACGGTATCGACCGGAACAGATAAGCTGGTGATATTGATGTCGTTATCGACCTCTGATATGCTGTCGTTAAAGCCGTTGGGGACCTCGGTGCTTGCGGAAATGTCAGGGCCCTTGGGGTGCTCGCGACTTCTCTTGCGGATCACGCAGCGAGCAACTACGGCGATGATGCATAGCAACATAACCCCAGCCACCGCCGCTACGATATAGGCGTACATGGTTTCGAACGAATCTGAAAAGGAAAACTTAATTATTTTCCGAGATTTGCAAATTAGGTTAGTATTAGGTAGTACGTGTTTTTATATATATTTGGATTGCAATGGGGAACAGAAATACTGGTCAAGTGCATGTCGAGTGTAGAAGGATCTAAATAGTTGCATGTAAACGGGCTTTCTTGTAAAAAAGCAAAACTTAGCGCCACATACGTCATTTTACTAAAAACAAAATGGGCTCAATCGATCATATTGAAAAAAGTTGATTTCGTAGTTGACTACCAAACTCTAAAATAGCCTAAAAATAGTGAGATTTGTCCTTCAATTAACATGTAACATAAAGTATAATTTTTTTATAAATATCATCACGGCATTACAAGCAATTGATAATATTATCTTTACAGAACAATATTTTCGTATACCAAGAATAAAATGAAATTTGATAAAATCAACCTTACTAAGGCAGAATAAAATTAGTCAAAACAAAAGAAACCTTTTAAGGTCAAAACGTTACAAAATTTACAAAGAGCAAGGATTATCTTTGTAAAAAAATACTAAAATTAATTATTGTTAAACTTAATTTTCGCTACAACACTAGCTAAAAAAATACAAATGAAAAGGAGTAGAAAAAGAAAGTACTTAGTTACTTAAACTAAAACGTCAATAGTAGCTATAAAAATCTTTAATATACCTATATAGGAAAATCAGAAACAACTGCCTGTGTTTACTTACTCGAGTTTTACATCTGACTAAACAGATTTACCGATTTCTGTTTGTCGCAGAGACAACATAAATATAACTATTTTCTTTAGCGACGCGACGTATAGAATGGCTGACTTTCTCTGCGATGAACATAATGTTTTATTTATAGCCTAAGTTGAAAACAAAGTGTTTTATTATTGCCAAGAACGTTATCTTTCTTACAACTTTAAATATGATGTATAAGATCACATCCATTTTCTAAATAGGTACACGTTTTAAATTCATGGGACTTAACTAATCAATTATTTCAAAAGTTCAAACGTTTTTAAAGTTAATTAATTGATAGGAACACAAACTTGGTTTGTGAAAATAAACAATACTTAATTAATTATCAAAGCGTTTTTGCATGCCAAGATATCAAAGTGAAATGTTAGAAGTGCTAATACAATCTGATTCTATCGAAACCTCATTAGGTACATAATTGAAATTGACGAGAAACGTTGTTTAATATCCGGCGCCCTATTACCGACCCGTTGCAGACCATTTACCTACCCGACTCGTAGCCGCAACAGATTGTCGCTTCCGTAACGCTCATTTCTGTTGCACCCATTTTACTCAGTACTCATGCACAATTTAAAATTACTCTTTTAAGTTAAACATTAGCTGCATATAAATAAAAAAGTGTAAAATGCAACTGAGCGATGTTAACGACTACGTAGTACTTTACTAGTGTGTCAACCACTAATGTTTTTAAAACGCGCCACGATGCAGAGTCTACCGGAGATAGTCCTATCTTACAAACCAATTAGTATCGTACCCTCAATAAACACCCTTATTTTGAAATGTTATTCCTCATTTCAAAAGATGAAGCTCATTAGATTTCATTCTAATAACTTATTAAATCCGAAATAACGACTAAGTCTGTTGAATTTTGATGTAACTTGAAAATTGATACTCCTTAATTGCCATAATACTAATGATATCAGATTACGGCTATGATGAAATGAGTCATAATAATATTATGAGTTGTTATTTTACGTTTGGACTAAATTATGATCAATAACGCAATCTAGGCCAAGCAAATAAGGTCTATAAAAAGTGTTTTGAAGAATTAATTTCCAGCAGGCTGGAAATCGCTTTAATACCTTCATGTGGTCCTAAATGCATGTAATCCGAGTTTGCCCAATCCCAAGAGGTGTGCATAACTTTTTAGCGAAATTTTTGCTCTTTGTCAGGTTTTTGCTTGTAGTTCGAAAACAGTACGTCCGACGGAAAATGTCATTTATATCAATATTAAAGAAGGTTAAATTCTGCCTCGAGTGAGGAACTTAACTTCTAATTCGGTTCAGCGGTACAGCCGAAATTAAAAGTTATAAACCGGGAAAATGTCTAATTTAATTGAAAAACTCGTATTTTCACTTCCATACCACATATATTTGAAACAGATGACTCCTGATGAAAAACCTATAGAATAAAAGTTGTGGTGAATACAATTTCACGTTATATCGACATTTCAATTTTCAAGTAGTCATTTTGAAAGAATTTGGCATGAATTCAAAATCAGTTTTTTCTAAATCCTTCTGAGTTGCATATTTTCCATAAAATATGAGGTGTGAGGCGTACATTTAATACATCGTTACAACTAAAAACATTTAATTGCATATTTCTAAAATGTATCTAATCAGAAAACTATTTATACACCGTGTTTTATTTTCATTTCCGGTAATTCCAAGGGTACAAGACGCTAGTGTCCTAGTTCTGAGGTAATCGATAGTTCTTTTTCGTCTTTCTCTGATTGTGTATATTTTTCTTTTAGTCTGAGAACCCACTATAAAGTCATGTAACTGTGTGTTAAGTCAATACAATATTAATTTTGTACTAAGCAGAAACGTATGCAATCGAAATTTCAATTTTATAATTGAAATAAAAATGGAAAAATTCGGACCGGTGTTCCGAAAGGTCGCAAGTTCGAGCGGTGAATTTTCCATGGAAGTCAAAATACTAGTTTTTCAATTAAATTAGACATTTTCCCGGTTTATAACTTTTGATTTCGGCTGTACCGCTGAACCGAATTAGAAGTTAAGTTACTCACTCGACGCAGAATTTAACCTTCTTTAATATTGATAAAAATTACATTTTCCGTCGGACGTACTGTTTTCGAGCTACAAGCAAAAACCTGACAAAGAGCAAAAATTTCGCTAAAAAGTTATGCACACCTCTTGGGATTCGGCAAACTCGGATTACATGCATTTAGGACCACATGAAGGGATTAAAGCGATTTCCAGCCTGCTGGGAATTAATTCTTCGAAAAAATCAAATTTTCTTGGCCTAATATTGGAAACTAGCGACCCGCCCCGGCTTCGCACGGGATAAAAAATGGTTATTGTGGGTTATCCCTAGGAGATAGACATATACCATCGCGGACTTTTTGTAGACCTTTTTAAGATGTACAATACTGTAGTACATTATTTTGATCTATCTCTTAGGACTTAGGCCAGCGTTTGCAATGTAAGCGCAAAAAATGAGTTTATATACGACATCACATTAGAACCCTCTAAAATCATCAGTGTTTCTCTACTATATTATGCATGTATTATACATATAAACCTTCCTCTTGAATCACTCTATCTACGAGTATATAGTATCTATTAAAAGAAACCGCATCAAAATCCGTTGCTTAGTTTTAAAGATCTAAGCATACATTGGGACAAACAGCGGAAAGCGACTTTGATTTATACTATGTAGTGATAAGTATGCCTACATACAATAATCAAAATATACAGGTACAAGTGATGAATTCAGTTATGAAGATTGGGTATCGTTATATAAAATTTCTACCCCTAATTCGTATTAGCTAAAACGAAAACAGGCAATAAGTCCGGGCAAAACTTTCTATTTTTTGATATTTCCCGGTAAATACCGGCAAAGGCTCGGTGAACAATAACATCGTGTGGAAATCGGATTACATTCCTGGTACCTATTCATTTGATATTTATGTATTTTTATCGGGCTCCATATCTTTAGCCTAGGGGCAGTATTCTAACTTTAAAACACGTTTAGAAACGATCCATGTTCAATACAACTCCAATAGCGCCTAAACGTCTGAATCAGAAATATTAGAATTTGCTTGAAAATTATTCCGATGCCACTCCAATACAGCTTTAATATTGGTTGATTATTTATTGTGTAAGTATTGGAGTTTTGTTTGAGATAGATTGTGTTTTTAATGTATTGTTTATATAATACGGCGCCAGCCCGTAGTGACCTTGCCCTTTGCGACGAGACGATAGACGAACCGACTGGCTGACTGACATACTCTTCTGGAACTACTGACTTTGAATTGATACGACAAACAATAGACCTAACCAACAGACAGACGACAGACAGTTACACGAAAAGGACGACTCTTCGAACCAGACGGTTCAGGCATTTTGTGTTTACCTAATGTACAAAACCCGTAGTTTCGCTTAGTTCGGGGCTTGATCGATCGGTGTAAGATTGTAATGAAATAATTAAGTATTTTAAAAGCTTTTTATTTGTTGAAATTATATCTCAATAAGTTATAATTTACTTTCTGGTCGGCTAGGTAGATGAAAGTCGCTAATTAGCATTTGAGTGATTTGCCAATGCCGTAAGGCTTTGGCGTCTACCGAATCAAGCTTAGAGAATTTAACCAACCGGAGCGGCCATGTCTGTCATTTTCTATACAAAAAACGTCTGCCGATTTCTGCGGGGTAGGAGAACGTCAAATGTATGGCTATTCGTACGTAACGTATACATAACCACGTAAGATAAGCGTCAGTCCATACAATAAATATGACCACTGTTTTCGGCAGAGGGGAACGCTTGTCAATGGCCGCTTAGGTTGGTTGAAATGTCTAAAAAACAAGACTTACCATTGTTTGTAACATGTGGTTTTGGTGAAGATGCGGGCTCGCTTTTCACAATGCTAGTCACATTGGCAGCAGTGGTTACTGAAGGTCGAGGAGGTACGGCGGCCACCGCAGGCGCGGGCGGCACTGCAGACTCCCCCCACCACCGGTCGTTGGATTCATCTGCAATTGTGATTTGGTGAGACTTTGTTTGAAACTTGATGACTACTTCACAGACGCCTGGTTAGTAGTGGCCTTCCTTATGAATTTGAAAGACCTGGGATCGGTAAAAGTACATTCCTCTGTAATGAGCCATAATAAAATTGCAGAGCAAATAAAGTTCCCACTCCGCACTGGACGGACGGACGGACATGACGAAACTATACGGGTTCCGTTTGTGTCATTTTGGCTACGGAGCCCTATAAAACGACCTTTTGATTTAGAGTGGGTGTATTGTGACGGACCGGCAGCTACGGAATCCTTGGCCGGTTTTATCTATAAACCTATATCTATATGTAAGCCTGGTAAATATGTGTAAAGGTCCCTTATTTTGGTTTTTCTTAAAAACACAGGTACGGTAGCTCATACGAAAAAATGTTCCTTTGCTTAATTCATCCACATATAATTTTCTATAAAAAAGATTCTTTGCACTTTTTTTTACTTTCGGAGCTATTATATATTTACGAAAGAATTCTTTTTTTCCAAAAATTGGTATAAAATACCCTTATTTTTTTTAAAGACCTATCCAACGATATCCCACACATTAGGATTGGAGTAAAAAAAATATTTACCCCCCCACTTCATGTGTACATGTGTAAAAATAATATTTTTTCAGATTTTGTTTTAAAACTTTGTCGGCGTAATTAAAACACATACTCATACGAAATGTCACTTGTCTAGTACTTGCCATCACTGATCAGGGTGAGCAGGGTGCCTATCCTTATAGTTTCGCCATGTCCGTCTGTCCCCGTCTGTCCGTCCACAGCTTTGCTCAGTGATTGTTAGTACTATACGTCTAGATGGACAGATGGGGTCAGACGGACATGGTGAAACCATAAGGGTAAGAAGTGAGGTAGCAGGGTGAGCAGCCTGCTCAGTGATGGTTAGTACTAGAAAAGAAAAAATTCGTATGAGTATGTGTTTTAATCACGCCGACCAAGTTTTAAAACAAAGTCTAAAAAAATATTACACATGAAGTGTATTCTTTTCTTTGGCTCATTATACTGGGGAAATTAAAAACGTGGTGCAAGATAATCAAACCTGAATCTATTTATGATTTTGAACAACTTTCACTATGGGCTCAACTTTGTAAAATAAAAAAAAAGAGCTATTCATAAAAAGGTCAAGGAAAAGTAGACGAAAATGTATGAGATTTTTTTTTTGTATTTAAAAAGTTGACCCTTTAGTGAAAATTATTCAAAACCATGAATAGATTCAAGTTTGAATACCTTGTATCACGTTTTTAATTTCACCTTGTATACCATAGACATATAAAATAAGAAGACGCGGTGCCGTGAAGACCATAGTGAAGACAAAATTATGATTCCATAACAAGCCGATTTCCTCGTGTTTACGCGCGACACGGACACATGAAGGTACAACTCGTGAACGAGCGGTGATTGGTCCAAACGTCAAAAGTGAGTGTGCGTGCACGAGACCGCGGCTTATTATGGAATCACAGCTAGTTCTATCTTCATGGGACCAAAGCTTCCTATTTTATATGCCTACGAGTATGTTGTATACCATGCTTTTGATTACGACCCTAACACACACACAGTAAGCATCTAAAGTAACCAGGTAAACTATAAACTCAATGATGTTCGCAGACAGCAATCCAGTAAATCGCTTCAAGTCGAAGCGAGGAGTTTTATAGTGAGGCAATAAAGGTGTTCTACCCGCAATAAACTCTGAGGATGAAATTACTCGGGTCTGTATTGTCTTCAGTGGCTGTAGTCGTTTCGAAGTTTGTAATGTATGAGTTTACGATGAGGCAACATCTACTGCCTGCTATTTGTGGAATTAGGAACCAAAGATTACTAGAAATCGGACCGAAAATGTATATGTATCTATACATATAATAAAGCTGAAGAGGGTCGAAAGTCTGTACATGGAAGATAATCGAAAAAAAGTTGGCTGGGGATACTTAGAATCGATAACAGAACACGTTCCAACAATTTTTAGAATTTTTGTCTGTTTATCTGTTTGTCTGTTTATTTGACCGCGCATCACGTGAAAACGGCTGAACGGATTTCGATGAAATTTTGTATAGAGATAGTTTGAGCCCCGGGTAAGGATAATATATAGTTTTAATCCCGAAAATCAACCCTGGTGGGGGTGAAAATGGGGTTGAAAGTTTGTATGGAGAATTTTTAAGAGCTGAAACGATTTAGATATAAATGAGTATGGAGATAATTTGAGTCTCGAGAAACGTCATAGGATAGTTTTCAAACCCTTGTGGGGGTGAAAAGGGGGTTGGAAGTTAGTATGAGGATTTTCTTACCGCTGAACAGATTTAGATGAAAATTGGTATAGAGATAGTATGGGTCTCGAGAAAGGACAAAGGATAATTTCATCTTGAACCCCCCCCCCCCCCCCCCCCACCTTACTTTAGAACCGTAGGTCCAAAAAAATTTGAAAACAATAATGGAAGTGAAGCCTGAAAGGTGCTTTCAATAAAAACTATCTATCTATACATCTATCACGTGAAAACGACAGAACGCATTTTGATGAAATTTTGTGTAGAGATAGTTTGAGTCCCGGAAAAGGACAAAAAATAGTTTTCATCCCGAAAATCAACCCTGGAAATTAGTATGCAGATAATTTGAGTCCCGAGAAACGACAGAATAGTTTTCATACCGAAAATAAACCCTTTCACCCTGAAAAGGGGGTTGGAAGTTGGTATGACGATTTTTTAACCGCTGAACTGATAAAGAAGAAATTTGGTATAGTATGGGTCTAAAGAAAGGACAAATGATAGTTTTCACTCCGAAAATCAACCCTAAAGGGGTGAAAAGAGAGTTGGAAATTTGTATAGGGAATTATTAACCGCAGAATCGATTTAGATAAAATTTGGTATGGAGATAAGTAATTAAAAAAGGAAATAAAATAGTTTTATCTCGGAAATTATCCTTTAAACGGAAAGTTTACATGGGGAAGAAACAACCAATAACCGTTGTCCGTATTTAGATGAAATTTGGTATTTAAATAATTTGTAATTTTTTGGTCAAGGTGTTCATATTTATAACATGTTACCCGTCGATGCTTTAAATTTACCTTTACCCGCTCTTAAGAAATATTTGAAAATGTCATGAATGTCAAAGGGTTATTGCAGGTTCGAGTATTATATATGACGGACAAAGATGCATGGCCCAAACCAAAAAACTACTACAACATTTATAGGACACCGTTTAGGTAGGAAATAGTAGTTTATCTACACTCACATTGTAAGTCCTCTAAAACGTGTTCAAAAACGGTAGGCAATGGCTAGCATTACCACAACCGATTTTACTATGATAAGCTTTTTATGTGTGGCAGTAACGTAATTTTAACTTTACATGCTCAAATACAGTTACATAATAGTAGTTTATGTAACTGTTACGTAATAAGGGTCCTTAAAACATGAGTGTGGTTTCATAATAAGGTTTCATAATAAGATCACACGAGTGTTTTAAGGCCTAATTACGTACAGTTGCATACACTGCTTTATCTACACTCATATTATTTATTCTAAATGCCGTATTCGAAAACCATAGAATGGCCGCCATTGCACCGCCATGGCCAACTCGATAGTGCCGGCGGTCGGGGAGGCGCGTGTCGGCGGCCGCGCGGGAGCGTGCAGGTGTACATTATGTTATCAAAACTCATAACACATCAATAGTTGAGCATGTAAAGTTAAAATTACGTTACTGCCACAGATAAGAAGCTTATCATAGTAAAATCGGTCGTGGTAATGCTAGCCATTGCCTACCGTTTTCGAACACGTTTTAGAGAACTTACAATATGAGTGTAGATAAACATATCAAACGTTTTGTGAAGCAGTCAGATTAGGATTTATTTTTCTTTATAATTAAACAATAGGTACATTATCTGTCTCTCAAGCTGTTTTGATATGTCTTCTTGAAGAACTACGCATTATTTTGTATCTTTAAGATCTAATAATGTATTACTGTTTTGAAAAAAATAAGTCCCGTCGAGTATCATTTCGGTCATAATACTTCTTGGGCCAGAGGTGTAGGGTTAGAACCGGTGGTAGTTTTGGAACGAAGTTCCTTATTGGACGGTTCGCGGATGGGGGGCTAGGTGAAAAAAAGTCACGTGACCGTCACGAAAAAGCGTCACGTCACGAAACGCGACACCCATACGATTGAGAAACATGTAAAATGGAATGAAATAAAAAATATATAAAATAGAATAAAGTGAAGTGAAGTGAATTGTAGTGAAAGTGAGAAGTGACAAAGTGATAAAAGTGAAAAAAGTCGATAACCTAAAAGTAAAAAATGTCAGAAATGGTAAAATTTCTAAATTTCAAAAATTTCATAAATTTCAAAAATTTAAAGTTTCAAAAATTATTAAATTTCAAAAATTTATAAATTTCAAAAAATTCAAAAATTTCAAAAATTTTAAGAATTTCAAAAATTTTTAAAATTTCAAAAATTTCATAAAAATACAAAAAAAAGTAAAACCACAAAATTTACGAGATAGTCAAAAATTTAATAAATATAATAAATAACATAACTTCATTCCAACAGAGTGTTCCACGACACTCACGTATTTTATTTTTCTCTGACGTTCATTAGTGCATTGTAATGTGCTTACCTTGAAGTATGTAATTACCACAATTATTGTAACCAGTAACGTAACATCAGTGTATTATCTGTGACAGTGTGGTAAAAACGTATGAAAATTCATTACCTACGGTAACGTAATCAAAATCCGCCCCCCCCCGACCACCGGCACGCATGGTTTCAGTGGATTTTTAATATGTGTGTAGGTAAAGCAGTGTATGCTTCTGTACATAATTAGGCCTTATTACGTAACAGTTACATAAACTACTATTTATCTCTTTTTAGGGTTCCGTAGTCAACTAGGAACCCTTATAGTTTCGCCATGTCCGTCCATCTGTCCACGGTCTAGCTCAGTTACTGTTCGCACTAGAAAGCTGAAATTTGGTGAGGCCTGATAAGAACTTTCAATAAATACTATATTGAATAAAATCGGTTCGGTGCCGGATAGTAGACTGACGTAAGCGCCGCCAAATATCCCTTAATAAACGACCGTTTGAACGGATGTTTCGTAACAGGGCGGCATTTACGAAACTACACTGAGCATCGCCCGACATGCTCTTGGCCGGTTTTTTTTGCATTGTTATCCCGGAAATCACCCCTTAAGGATTACTAAGTCCTCAGATAGAAAAAACCTTTCTGCATTTGTGACACCCCCCCCCCCCATTTCAACCGCGCCTGTTCTTACCTTTCATGCTTAGACTGATTTGACGGGAGGATCGATTTGGATGATATTTGCCGTGGACATGAACGTATAAATACAAAAGTGGTCCTGTATCGTCCGATATACACCTACTATTCTATGTCGTTTAAATCATGCCAATAAAAATTAATAGGATAAATCCATCTGTCAACTTTACTTCAAGTTCCGCCTCCAGGGTAGCAGGAGAGAAATTAGGGGTGAATTAGCCGCTTACTGACACAGACCGAATTCCACGCGGGCGGAGCCGCGGGCACAGCTAGTAAATAAATATTTGGGGACAATCTTACACAAATCAACCTAGTCCTAAACTAAGCAAAGCTTGTAGTATGGGTACGAGGCGACGATATACATACTTATATAGATAAATATATACATATACGATACGGTTAGATTCTTGTTAATAATGTTTGTTTATGATGACACACATTGAAATATTACATTAATTTAATTTAATGATCATTGGTTATTGAAAAAAGCACGTAAATAACTTCGCCAGTTACGTTGTTTTTGTAAAATATTTGTTAGTTGTGTCGTTTTTGTACGAAAACTCAGCAGTTTTGCCTACAAGGCTACTGTATACTTTTTTGCATTTTGTATCTTTTTGCATGCAAACTGTATCTTAGCTTTGTTTACGTAGTTACCACTTCACTTCTATATTATCAAATTGTGTTAAATTTGAATAGCGTTATCTTAAAAAAAAAATTTTTTGGGCTGATACTCGGACGAAACGTGTCATTTTTTTAAATTTTATTTGACTAATCTGTAGCCCTATCATATACGAACACAATGATACCCATAACTCAAATTTGAAAAAAATGTTAGTTATGTTGTTTTTGTAAACATCCCTTCATTTGTTTTTAAAAATTGGATGAAAAAAATTGCTTTTAAAAATTGATAGCCATGATACCTGTCCTGATACCAAGCGAAATAGTCACAAAAGTTTGTCAGATTTAACAAAAAAAAAGGATCGTATTTTTTTTAATGCCCAGAGGCATTTACCAGAATACAAGTAAGTAGTACATGGCAGGGTTATAATATCATCGGAATACAATTGATCGTATTTTCTAGAAGAAAATTTTAAAGATGAATCCATAATACGTCAATTCTTTCATTTAATGTGAATGTGACCAAGGCGTTAAGTCTTGGATAATTAAGTTCTTACATGTATTTGTCACAATAAATGTATCCATATTATTAGACGTGACCGTACCTAATAATATCCATTTGTAGTGCTAAATATAAGTTCATTTATTTTATGATTTCGTTCGATAAAAAAATTACAACCCGTCATTTCAGTTAATTGCACCAGACCTTTGCTACGATGACTTTTAAGTCTTGTCCTGGCTAGATTGCAAAAATGTTTTGCAACGCAGTAAATACACTAAGTAGTGTGCACTAAGTAGTGTATTTACAGCGTGCCGAGATCAAATAAAACTACTGACGACGCTCTTACTCAACCTCTCATGTGTAACGAAGTGTGTAGAAGCAATGCGCAAGTTGCAAATTTAATCAACATATGATTTTGACACATATATATTAGAGTGGGATGAGAGAGATGAATTCAATGAGTTTACTTCGCTAACTGGATCGAATCTTGACTGAAGTTATAATTTATGTCTCCTGTTTCTGATTATCAAAGTTAATATCTTCTGATATGACAATTCCGTTATTTTTTAGCAAAGTAAGAACAATTTGATATGCAAAGTTTAGGTGTGTAAGTAAGCGACACAGTTTATACCAATGCAGCTGCTTACGATCTCAATGTTTTAATATGTACCTACGTTATTATGTTCAAAAAAATCTTTAAATTGTAAATAACAAGCTATTGATAAATTATAATAGTAAAGTACGCGAACAGTTTTGAGGTTCGATAACTCACAAGTGCGATTATCTTTTTTAGTTAGATAATATGATATGATTACTTGTAATCAAAAATATTTTCTAACAGTTTTTGACGTCGCGCTAGATATTATATAGATATTTGTTAATAACAACAGGAACAGATTATACGAGATATATTTTCCTTTATCATACTATTGCATTCAACTATTTCAACATCATCTGTCGTTTTATAACAGTTTGGTCAGTAGATTATGTGAGCATAATCGAAAACAATTTGTCAAAATATAAGTGACCTTGAATTCTAAACGAATTACAAATGGCTAAGACGACATATGCGCTTGACAAAACCGTTATAAAATGTGAAGTTATACTGCAGTAGTAAAAAGCGATAGCCCGGTGGAGAAAAATAAAACTTACATAATATTTTCTATGTGTAGCAAACAAATACATGTATTACACCTAGCGCAATGCTAACAATTGTTAGAAAATATTTTTTATTATTAGTACTTAACGTATTCTAACAGGTCACAAAATAAAATCGGACTTGTGATTTATGTCATTTTTATAGGTTAAAAAGGCGTTCCCGTACTCCACTAAAAAGCATGTCCCAAAAAGAACGCAAGATTTTAATTTAATCGAAAACACATTTTTTCCGTTATAATATTATATAACGTTAAAGTTCCGTTATAATGTTAATAAAACTGATAAAATACACTAAATAGGGTTATATGTAGAATAACACGTCAGGCAAATGGCCTTTACGGCTTTGCTGGCACATGCGTACATATGTGCCAGTGTACTCTTTTGTCAAAATTTTCCGTGACCATTTTGCATAAATTCGGCAGATTTTCACCGATGCAGCGGAATTTGCTCCTTCAAAGCATGGGTGGTTGTGGGCTGGTTTTACTTTAAGTCAAAAGTTTATGCAAACACTAAACAAGAGGATTTACGCAATAGAAGGTTCTATTGCGTAAATCCTCTATGTATCGTCTCCACACTAGCTGATGCAGTTTTCCTGAAATGGGTCCGTAATTACAAAAAAGTCCGACTTTCAATGCGGAGGTCTCGGGTTCAAACCCCGGCTCGAACTACTGAGTTTCTCGGAACTTATAGATGAAATATCGCTTTTCGGTTAAGAAAAATATAATGAGGAAACCGGGTCTAATCCCTAAAATATCAGATGGCTATCGCAATCGTAAAACCTAGTACCTACGCCGATTCATAGAATTAGATTGCCAAGCGGGCCCCTAAAAAGCCGTGATTAACGCTAAGGGGATGGGCCCGTAATCACGGGCCGCCACTATCAGCATGTACTTGCATTGGCGCTACAAAGTCATGCTTGCCACCGAAAAAAGATATTGTCTTTTTATAGCAAGGGATTCCGACTATTTTAGTGCATTCACTGTAAGCATTACTTTAAGCCTACATCAACACTTCGCCACGTCAGGGCGAAAGTGGATTAAATGATAAAAGGGTCTCAAGGATCCGCGTGACTCCTCATAATCTTGGTTTATTAGCACCGAGTTCTGCCTTTTCGGCACATTATATTATTTAACAAAATCTGCTACGGGAGCGGAACCTTAACTGAAATTAACTAAGCCATGTTTTTTTAAGGGTTCCGTAGCCAAAATGGCAAAAACAGAACCCTTATAGTTTCGTCATGTCCGTCCGTCCATCCGTCCGTATATTACAGCCATTTTACTCGGAAACCATAAGACGTGTCATTTCTGCAATTTAAGTACATAACTAAATAGCGATTTAGTTATGTCCTTAAATTGCAGAAATAAGGGGCGGGGGGGGGGGGGGGGGGGGCACGACACATGTAACTAAATTTAAAAAAAAGAAATTACCATATATCAACATGTTCCACATCAATCGATAGGTCTTTAAAAATAACATCGAGGTTTCTTTGAACATTTTGTAATTAAGTGAATATTCCCTGTAACTTTGGTCAATCAATTGAATCGTAGGTCCAAAATATAAAAAAAAAGTTGAGAACATGTGCCTTATCACTTACTTTCTACGAACATTTTTTTTTAACATTATCCATTTGGTTCAGCCATTTTTGAGTTATCTTTAAAAAACTTCTTCCATAGGCATCAGATACAACCTTATATAAGTTATGCACTTGGCCTGTTTTGTTTGTATACAAGTCGGTTTTGTTTTATTTCAAGAACCCGGAATATACTTAGTAGTATTTCCGGCAGAACCGGATGACGATATTTGAAAATTGTCCTAAATAAACTGTGTGTAAGCTAATAGTGTAATTAAATACCAATAAATATTAAAAATTACTGAAAAACTTAATTTCGAATATAATTCTTATCAAACAAAAACACATTTAAAAAATTCGTGCTTGGAAGCTCATTTAGGATTGATTTATTGGATTGTGTTTCAGTTGACAAAGTTAAGCAATACATATTTAAGACATAAAAGTAATAAAAAAAAAATTATTTCAATACCCAAGAGTAGATATTCAAGAAATAACAGGCAACTTATGCCAAATTTAAAAAAATATTGTTAGCTAACACTTGAGTATTTAATTAACAGCTTCCCAGTTTTACCGTAGCGAGAACTTTTAACTTAAAATTCCTCACGGCCCAGTGATTTTGTCTATGCGGCCTAAAACGACGCCATCAAAAATAATTAAAAGACCACTCACCGACATCGTCGTGTTCGAGCTCTGATACGTCGTGAGCTACCTCGTCCTCCTCCGGAGCACTCTCGTACCGCTCCTTCAAAACCGTCCGGGGCACTGCAACCAAAAAACCTCTGTAACCAACCTCTATTAAGACTCAAAATTCATTTAGCATAATTCCACAAGTGGACTTCTTGACACTTAAAGTGAACGTTAATTTTAGACTCGAGGTGAATTGGGGTTTGTAGTGTCTTTATTTTTTATATTTTAAGAGTATTACGCCTAAGTTTTACGAGGTAGAAGGAATAGAAGCAATCTCGGGGAGACGTGACGTTGTCATACGCTGCTGGTTTTATTATTGTAATGAAATCTCACGTTCAGAGTTATTTTGGGTGCTTCGACATGTCGATATCTTCCCGTAACGTGAAATACATATGTGGTATTAAAATGGACTTATTTGAATCAGAAATCAAACTTTTTAAGATGAACATAAGTACCCCATTATTCAAAGATTTTTAAACATTACTGTGAATAAAATGGCATTTATGGCAATAAAGAAAATGAAATGAAATGGAATTTCCACAGGTTCATCCATGGACTCAAGATATACAATACCTATATTGAAAATCAATCCAAAATATATTGATGTGTCTGGTCTAAACTAAACTCAAACAAATCTTGAATTCAAAAACTACTGTCACATGAATTTATTCTAAAAGATTTATCTACGTTTGTATCTTTCAACTTGGCTAGACTTTAGAGCTACCGAAGCGCTGCAAGTGATGTCGTGAAGTCGTGATCAATGGTTCACCTCACAGCAGAAGAAAGCCTAGATATTCCGTTATAAATCTAAGGCGCCTATTGTGAATCGATCATCTTTGTAGACTGAATTCTATTATAATCAGAGCTATTGTAAGGATCTGTCAGAGTTCCAAGTCGGTATTATTCGCGAGACTATTCAAATTTGGAGAATGTCGATGATAGGGGGATTTGGGGGATTACAGTGATGTTAGACTTGTATTCGCGTATGCGTAATATTATTGTGTCCCAATGCCGCGAGTTAGTACTATATTTTATTTTATTTTATTTGGGATGCTTAATGCCTACTAACTAGATGCAAATTACAAGCTTCCACATATATAATGCTAAATATCATTAATATAGTCTCTAAATAGCAAGATATTACACTATGTAATATTCAGGTAAGAATCTATGAACGCAAAATTATGTCGGGTATCTTTAACTATCTATTAACAATAATATTTTTAACATTAATAATCTTGCTATGAAACAAGTCTACATCAGATATATCATTCAATTCATTAAATAGCCTAGTTTTCACATTTATTGTGCAATAAATTATAGCTCTTTAAAAAACTAAAACTCTATATTAAACTTAAAACTATCTCGAAACTAAATACTATTATAGAAAGAAAATCCCGTCTAATAGGTCGCCTTGCGGCATGGTCCCCATCACACTGGCGGCGTTACCTCTCTGAACTGCGATAGAAATTCGTTGCGAGAGGTAACTGCCAGCACGACGGTCTCCCGAGGTGTCAATCAACTTCGGCGACAGGGCCCCCATAAACTTCTTCATGTCGGCTGACCAGGGGCCGAAAGTTTCTATCGCAAGCGCCGCAAACTCATAGTCTTTAAGTAAAGACGAGTATTTGCGGCGCTTGAGAAACTGAGCCTGATCAGCCGCAGCGCCGGCCTGCGAGCGGGTTGCCTGGATATGAGACTGGGCGAACGTATCGACACAAGTAGCGTCCCATATCAAGGCTCTACCTAGCCTCCACGGCACCAACGTAGCTCCGTCGGGGCGCTTGCCGTCATCTCTTGCCAAACCAGTAGGCTCTAGGATGGCTGGTATTGAGGCAGTGGCAAGCGAGCGACGGATCAAATCGTTGATAGTGCCGTGACGGTATAGCCGACCAGCGCTTTTGATGCATGAAAGACCGTGTCGCCCAAGCTGATCGACGCTCTTTCCACAGATGCAGGTGTGGGGGACGCAAATTCTGGACCCAAGCCTCAAGCATATTGCTATCCTTAAACAGCTTGGATCCAGAACGGTGCCTATTTGACGTGATGGGAGTGCATGCAGCCAGTGACCTGCTTCTGGAACTGATACCGCCAGAAGGCGGGCACGTTCCGAGTCGTCCTGACTATTATCGATGAGTGATGCGTGAACTGTCTTGAGGCGAGGGGCATCCCACGCTTGTTGAACATGTCGGGTGGCCGGGATGTCCGATCCAGGGCACGAGCCGCACCACGCTTCCCTCGCCTCCCTTAGGGTCGCCACCTCATCGTCGACTATCTGAGTATGGTTTAGAATGATGCCGACAAGAGATAGCGAGCAATAAGCAGAGGACAGGAAAGCAGGCAGGGCTACGTTAGCCGAGGTTCGAATACCCAGCCCCCCGAACCTTATAGGGAGAACCGCTTGGGACCAGGTTCTGAAGTCAAAATTAATATTTAGAATTTTGGACAGTGTTGTCTGAAGGGAGGTATCAATGGATGACAAAATGGTCGAAAATTTCCAAATTGGGCAGCTGCGTAATAGATACATAAATTTAGGAGTAAATAGACAAAAACGTATAATAAAAAGGGCCATATGAGGATTGATTTGATAAAGAAGGTCGGATGTATTGTTGAATAAGTTTAATTTACAGTTGATCACAGGGTTAATAGATTCTTCGAAAATGGGTGAGCCTAAAAGAGTGAGGGATGAATTTGAAAGTACGGAAACGTCGGGCAGTATGGTGTTAAAATTTGTAAGTATGTCAGTTTTTTTATCTTGTGAAATGTGATTTGGAATAAAAATTTCACATTTTGAAAAGTTTAAAAGGCCGATTTCCGAAAAATTTTGGATGACTGTCTGCAAATCCTGCAAAACAGTAGATGCATCACCTCCCAGTGAACCATCGTCTAAATACCATAAATTAAATTTTGAATTTAGAGACGAGATTATTGGCTGAATTGCTAAACTAAAAATTGCCGGACCAAGCGGATCTCCCTGTTGGCAGCCCACGCACGACGAAATTATTTTATCCCGAAAAACTAATTTTGATGGCGCTCCGTAGCACTGCCATAAGTAGCTGTAGAGATCCGGCAGCTCTTTTTTGGCCTCGGCTAACAGAGCGCCGCGATCCACCGAATTGAATGCGTTTTTTACATCGATCTTTACAAAAACTTCGTAGTCTGGACGACTCAGGAAGGTGCGCGCAGCATGTACTGCGGCCTCACAGCCGCCTTTGATACCAAACCCCAACTGTCGGGGCTTGAAACCTTTAGAAAGCCTCTCGCTGAATTGACGGCAACAGAGTTTAGACGCAAGGCGTCTAAGAGTGCAGCCCACGGCAATTGGACGAATTCCACCGTCTTTCTTTGCTAAAGCAATGAGATTGGCGCCGTACAGGACCGGAACAATCTCAGCGTTCACTTGTCCTGACAGCATTAAGTTAATCAAGCTTGTCAGTTGCTTTAGCAAAGTAGCCTTCTGCTCACCTAAAGACGTGGAGGTGAGGTCCTTAAGATGCTGGGGAGAGAGTCCGTCCAGCCCACCAGCGGACCCGTTGGGGAAGGATGTTATGGCTAGCTGGACTGCATCCTCGGACACCACAACTCTAGGTTCATCAGGAGTGGGGGGATCTGGTAATACAGAGGAGGCTGAAGGAACAGGGTGTTTTTCTCTCAAAGCGGCGTGGGTCTCAGCGGAGTATGCAGCAAGATCGTCACGGGAAAATAAAAGCCTGGCAGCACCACTAACATCCCCTTCGGAAAGCTTACTTTCTATTGTTCTTATTTTAGAATTTAAAGTATTTTTTGGCTTATTTGTAATGGTATGTTGATGATTTAGAGGAAAGATTGATAAATTATGTGGTTGAAGCGTATTTTGTTTAATTTGTGACGTAAGCGAGGCTTTATTAGATTTGTCTGCGTGTAAGACTTTGTAGGGGAATGTGAGTAAGCTCTCCCATGCTTGAGGGGTATTTTCCATGACGACCCTTGACACGCACTCCGAGAGGCAGGAAGCGACAGATGTGCGCGCACCGCGAGGTATTCTTTTTATAATATGATGATTTGCCTTTAACAGCCCTAGCCTTTCTGCAAGTGTTGCTGTAGGGCTCGCGGGAGCTGCTGTATCGTCCACGACAGATGGTAATGGCTGGGAAGCGCTGGGCGGTGGGGGGTCAATAACCATACGAACGCCATGGCGGCGAGCGGTATGGATAGCGAGTCCCCTCTGTCCTTTGTATTGTTTGTTGTCGCCGCAAGTTAGACAATACAGCACCTCCGCCGGGTTTACATTGGGCTGAGAAGGCATAAAATACTTAATATAAATGCTAGATTAGTTAAATTAATGTAGACAAATAGGTATAAGAAGTAAGAAAATTAAAGTACCTAACAAGAACAACGACTACATAGGGATAAAAAAGAAAAATATAGACTAAGATATTGAAGTAGCATAAATTCACCACGCACTAGAAGACACTTGGGGCAGAAAGCTTATGTGAACACAGAGAAGAACACGGATGCAGTAAATGAACTTATGTAAAAACATTATATGAGCACTGCACTACGTTTTTCATTATTAGATGGGCACAATTTCTTGATAAAATAACAAATATTACGCCTTTTGTATTTTGACAACTGTCAAAACAGTCCTTTACGCCAGGTGTAAGTAGGCCGGGGCTCCGCTCTCTGTCGCAGAGCGGTGTAGGTGGCTGCGAGTTGTCTATTGTGAATAAGAATTAATACTCATAGGTCGGGAGTCTGATAAATAAAATTTACATAATTTATAAAGTAAGAGGAAAACAAATTTCCTTGTTTCCTGCGTTGCTAGGTAGTTGTTAGTTGATCGCGGAAAGAAACATTTTTTACGAATGTTATTGCGAGAATGAGGGATGCGAAGCAAGGGTCTTCTGCGCAATTGCGAGGCAGGTATATAGAATACTACGGTACGGTACTCGTACTATAATATTTAGAACTACTTATTGTATAAAAGCCCACGACTAACACTAAACCTAGTTGGATAAACTACTAGATGATGTTACCGTATGTATAATTAACTACGTCTACGTAACTACATGTTTAATGGGGAACGCGATGTTACGATTCAAAAAACCTGGCGGTGTATTTAATAAATGCCGGTTTCTAGTATGATAAAACTTTGAGTATAAGACATGAGTATGACTATAAAGGGGTAGAGCTATAAAATAATGCAGTGCTGCAAGCACAAGTGCTTGGCCTCTTGGAAGGCCTTTGAACATGTCAGTGCTCTCTGTACGGCCCGGCACTTGCAGGAGACAGGCCCAACATCAGTAACAGGCAGTATGGTTTCCGTAAGGGTTACTCCAATGCGGATGCGCCAAGCTCCTTAAAAGATTTTTGCAACTATACAATGGAAAAAAGAGAGGGCGCAGTCGCGGTATCATTAGATATCGCCAATGCTTTTGGAACTCTTCCATGCTCGGTGATCAAGAAAGCTCTACGATACCATAGGGTATCTCTCTATCAGAGAAAAGTCTTGGAGCACTTGACTATCTGGCCGACAGGGTGGTGGTGGTGTGGTATGAGGACCAGAGGGGTCAGCATCAGAGGGCAAACACCTGCGGGGTTCCACAGGGTTCAGTTCTGGGGCCTTTACTATATAATCTTGGTAATGACTGTGTGATAAGAGGGACCCAGCTTCCCCGCATGGTCACCATTTGCTATGCAAATGACACGTTGGTGGCAGTGCGGGAAAGAGAACTGGAGGAGATCTTAAAAAGAGCAGCGGTAGCCACAGAGCACAATTAGTCGCATAAAGCTCCTTGGATTGTCCAAAAGTGACGCGATTGTTTTTGGCGAGCGGGGCTAAAAGGTACGTGCCGGCATAAATATTCTTGTCCAAATCAAGGCTATAACATAAAGTAGCTTGGTCTTGTTTTGGACCGCAAATAGGACTTCGAGCATCATTTTAAAAAGCTGTCAGTACGGCTTCGGCTATATGTGGACTGCTGCCAAATATAGGCGGACCAAGTATTTTGTGCAGGCGCCTCTACACATGCGTTGTTCGCAGTATGGCCCTCTATGGAGCACCTTTTTGGGCGCACCGACTATCTCCACCGAATAAAGCCCTCCTTCGTCGGCCGTAAAGGGTGGTGGGCCTACGAGTTATACAAGCGTATTACACGGTGTCACATGCGGCGGCATGCGTTTTAGCTGGTACCCTGCCAAGGGAGCTAGACTACCATAAAGAGTGCTGAGGCAAGAGCCCCTGGATGCTGAGGAAGCAGAGTGGGCTCAACGTCTTGCTATAGACCGCTTTTTTAAAAGAGGGGTGGAAATATAAAGCGTTTCTGACTTTCTTCCCTGGTCCGGTTGTAACAGCGTACAGCTGTCCTGACGTCATGGCAGAATATTCACGATCCCATGTCGTCTCCCATACGGCAATGCGGGAAACGCCGGTGTGAGTTTAGTGGGTAGGCTTCTCTTGTTACGTGAGAGGGAAGGAAGATGATAGTCCCATTTAACCCACGCCGCCTCCCCGGACACAGGGGGTATGCGTTACGATTCAATATCCCAAGGTTTGTAAAAGGACCAATTCATCCAAAACGAATACAGCAAATATACCAAATAAACATATTCAGTTACAATGTTCAAACAGCGGCCTCATTATCAACCGACTTCAAGATTTCGAAGGAGGAGGTTATCAATTCGTCGGGATCTTTGTTTTTGCTATTTTTTTATTTTTTTTTATGTATGTTCACCGATTATTCGAAGACGGCTGGACCGATTTGGAAAATTCTTTTTTTGTTTGAAAGCGTATACTTCACAGTTGGTTCCATTGGAACCATGTCAGGATCTGATGATGGAATCCTGGAGAAATCGAGGGAACTCTTCAACTATTATAGGCACACCTATGGTGATTTGAGTATTTTTTACAGCAGATCGAGCATTTGGTGTTGGAAAGGTGGATGCTTAGTGAAGTCGGTTCTTTTTTGTTTAAAATTATTTTACGTACAACTTTAAAAGACCTTACGTTATGTGGAATAAGCCCGGAAGCTTCATTTATTTCTTCAATTATTCAATATCTATCTCTCTTCGTGTCGGTCCCTCATTATACGCAGTTTTGGTGATGTATTAATCGATCTCAATCTGTCGTATATGACCATATAAATTTAAGATATTGAATTATATTGGATTTAATGTTACATATAATAATTTTATTAGGTACTGCATTAACCCTATCATTAATGACTTAAATTTGACCAACTATCGTATATAATAATAATAATAATAAGCCCGTAGGGCAGCTTGTGGCGAGCTGTCGGGGAGTGACGACCCCGCGGACCCGAGTGCTCCAGAGAGTCGGTCAGGGTCTCCGTCTCCGGCGTGTCTTCGTCGGTCGGAGTGGACCCCAAGGGGACCCGCAGGACTCTCGGCTCTGGCTTGCCTTAGTTGGCCGTCCAGAGAGGAGCCGTCAGAGCTATATGCTCGCTGGGTGGAAGTGAAATTTGCATAAGTCGCGAGTTGGTACAGTGGCTGGGCTTCCTACAGTCACTGGCAGAAAGCGGTGTACACCTCTCCACACCCTGAGCCGCTCACACCGATGTTGCTCCTGGTCGTTTTTGCGACGGCAGTTTCAGGGGCCCATCTAGTCGGCGGCGAGTCACCGGCGAGTAGTTGGCAGGTGTTCGGACCTCTTTACAATAGCCTAATCTTTGACCAGCCTAACTTCAATACCATAGCCCATTACTCTGTCCATTTTATTTACAATAGCCATAATGCCTGCTGGAACCGGTTCACGGGTACCTATTAATGTACCCGTGAATGGGTTCTAGCAGGTGTATAACATAGCAAATTTCTCCAAGGGGCCTCTGCGTGTTGGATCTGTATCCCCACGCAAGCCTACCAAAAGACCGGGATATAAAGGCCCGTGATTCTCAAAGGAGATACAAATAATAATAATAATAAATATTATAGGACAATCTTACACAAATCGACCTAGGCCCACAGTAAGCTCAATAAGTCTTGTGTTGTGGGCACTAGACGACGATATATATCTAAATATATAAAAGAAGAAACTGACTGACTGACTGACTGACTGACTGACTGACATATCAACGCACAGCCCAAACCGCTGGTTCTAGAGATTCCAAATTTGGCACGTAGGTTCCTTATAAGGTCTAGGGGTGCACTAAGAAAGGATTTTTCAAAATTCACCCCCTAAGGGGGTAAAATGGGGGTCCAAAATTTGTATGGCGAATCAAGATTTGTTAGATTATTTTATTAGAAACTTCACAGGAGTATTCCTAACGATAAATGAGTAAACACGTATTTCAGGTTTTTTGAAAATTCAACCCCTAAAAGGGGAAAATGTGGTCACATAGTCTGAAAATCAACATGGGTATCGTATCCTTTTTGAGTACTTATAGTACGCGGGCGAAGCCGCGGGAAAAGGCTAGTAATAGATAAATATGAATAAATACTTAAATACATAGAAAACACCCATTAATCAGGAACAAATATCTGTGATAAACACAAATAAATGCCCTGATCAGGATTCGAACCCGGGACCTCCTGCTTCGTAGGCAGGGTCACTACCGACTGGACTAGGAGGCCGTTAAAACAATCGTAAAATCGTAAATATAAAACAATCTGCAAAAACTACGTAAGTTTTAAATTTTTGTGTTGGCATTTGAAAATAAGTATCTTCTAAGTTCTAAAAGGATTTATGGGATCAATCGGGACTTGGGGATCAATGTTACTCTGCGTCCGTGGGAAACACCTTAGACAACCCTACACGTGATCCCTGGGTGGTGCTAAAAGAGCAACAAACTTAGCAGCTGCACTGTCCCATCTGGACCTCGCAGAACTCACTCGATCTTCTTTATTTTCCCATTACTACTACCCCAGGTAAGAAATGCCTATCTATATCCAGCGACATGTAGCCATATGATAAATAAAAATTATATATGGAGATATATTTTCTACTAAAATACTTTGTTTTATCGTCATTTAACGTTTTTTTCATGAACTACAGTAAAACAATCACCATAAATAAAGCCTAAACAAAAAATAAATATAATGTAAGCACTTAATAAAGCCTACTAGTGCGTGGCCTAAAAGTGTAACTAAGCGAGACATATTCAAATAAAATAAATAAATATTATGGGACAATCTTACATAAATCAACCTAGTCCCACATTAAGCTCAATAAGACTTGTGTGGGTATTTGTTTTCTAGTTATATAACTAGGGAACAAATACCCGTGATAAACATACAAATAATTTATATTTTACGAAATTAGTCGCTACTGAGTCCGACAAGCCAGACAGAGGATTCGACCCTTGGGTGATTGTTGATCATAAGCTCAACATGCCAACTGTTTAATAAAGCGACGATTACACGATACGATACGATACGATACGAGTGGTAATCCCAGCCAGAAGTACTTCTGCAAGGACTCGGAAGAGGAGACTACGAGAGGGAGGAGGTGTTAAGACAAAACGGCATTAGGAGCTCGGTTTACCCTCCTGGTTCAGCATAAGCGATAGAGAGCCGGCCGAGTGCGTTAGTATCATACGACCCCGACTAAACCACAAATGCTAAATAGGACCGGGTACTCCGAACCCCCAACCAGTAAGGCACCAACTTCTGCCGTCCTGCCGCAGGCACCAACAACCTGCCCAAGACACCGGGATACCAAGTAAATAGGTCTGGAGTGTAGGTTTGCAGTCGGGATGATAGGAGAGACAGGAGGTTGGAGCCGACCCGAATACAAGCATCGTGAAGCCAGCGTGGGGGTAGATAGATACTATACTTTGGTGAGGAATAGATAATAAATTTGTGACTGCTTTAGTCCCCCCCTCCTCTGGTTCCCTTTCTATCCCGCCCCGGATTGTTCCTTACAAATTTCGCGAATATTGCTCTGGTGTTTAATGCCCTCTTCTTATGACGTTCTCCGTTATAGTTTACGTGACGTAGTCTTTTTCCTCTGGTTCGGATTCGGTGTCTGTTTCCGGCTGTTTATATATTTTTTTCCGCTTTTTTCTTTAGGCGACCTCTTTTTGCGGATAAGCGTTCCCAGTAGGAGCGGGATCTGTTGGTTTCTAATATCGTGATTAAGTGAGTTTACCCACGTATATATAGGACGTCCTTCTTTTTTCCCGCACTCTCTGTAGTTCAGGGCAGCGTGAAGTAGATGAGGCTTGTCCCGTCTGAGCACATGGCCATAATATGAGAGCCGACGGACTTTGATGATTTTTGTCATTGTTTTACCCTCTAAAATTTGGCTGATCTCTTGTTTAGGGGGATCCCTGGCTGCTAGAAGTATTTCCTTGAGGATGTGTCTCTCATAGCGTCTGGGGCGGGACCTGTTGGCTTTAGTCAGGGCAGCTACGTTTAGCCCGTATGACATGGCGGGGGAGATGACCATTTTATACATTAGCCTTGCTATTTTCCAATCTATTTTCTTGTCCTGTATAAATCTAACCAGTATCTTAGAATTTCTTACAGCTTGGTCGCAACGGGACTTTACCGTAGCGCGCCTATCGTGTGCTGAAGTGATAAACGTACATAGATATTTTATTTCTTTTATTGGTTGTATAGGTGCGCCGCCTAGATGTCGAGTCTGTTGATCTTCTTCGATGTCTCCTATTGGGTTCCTTATTATGAGTTTGGTCTTAGTCGCGTTTATTGTGAGTCCTACAGTGTCTAAAAGAAATCTAAGCTTTGTTACTATACGGTCGATTACGTTTATACATGGCCCTAATACAATTAAATCGTCCGCGAAGGACAGTATCAGAGGCAGCTGGATTCCGTTATCCTGATCTAGTTTGACTGCTTCATCTTCTTCCTCTAGTGTACGTAGTACATCGTCCATTACAATTGTGAACAGCCGGGGAGACAACGGACATCCCTGTTTCACTCCCTTTCCTTTTTGGACCGTTTCCGAGCTTTGACCGCACCAAGATATGAATGTCCTCACTTGGTTGTAGCATGCTGATCCTGTCGTTACTCTCATAGTTGAGTGTTTCCAGAACGCTGTTTAATAGAGCTTGTTTTATTCTAGCATCATTACCATTTGCCTCGATATAACTTGCCAGCTCGTTTCTGTCAATTCTGTGGTCGTACAGATCTGGGGAAGATGCCAGAACCTTGTTGAGTTGATCCGCTATTGACCTGTATAAGCAGTTCCCGTCCTTTGGGATAGGTACGATATCCATTATAGCGGTATGTTAAGTATTTAAAAAGTTTTCGCAACAGCCTATTGATTTGGTGGTCGGCTATCCCTAAAAACGAAAAAGCACGAAACATAGGAGCTGAATTTTTTTTTTGTGTGTAACGACCTGAGGTAATAAACTTTTTCTTGTTGTTGTAAATTATCTAAGGGTCTCCGGCCTGCTGCCTAAGCTTACAAAAGGGAAATAAAAAACGTTTGGCACGTGGCCTTGCTGGGGAAATACAGAAAGGGAGTAAGAGCTACCACAACAATGGGAAGACAATTCCAAAACAATTTACTGGCTAGCCATGTGCGGTCGCAGTCCCTAAGTTGCGTCGGCAATTATAGCCTGCAATGTATCTTGTAAAATTTCTTTTTTTTTTACTACAGCTTTATGGTCTTAGAGGCTTTATCTTGGAACGGTGAATAAGGGTTGTGTCGGCGGATATTTGATGTTACTATCTACAAACGCAACGACAGTATGCAGTTAGGCCTAACGGCTTGCGCTGTGTTATTTGAAAGCGGCCTCTTTTGCGTCAATGGTCCCGTTCGTCAATCTTTGTCCCTTAGTTTTTTAAGCTCACAGATGGTAAATAAATGTTTATAGTGTTATTCTCTTGGTAAAAATTGTACAATGATTATTTATTGTGCTGTTTCTGCTATCCGGATTCCCAGGCGAGCTGACCGCCAGATGTTGGCGGCTGGCTTAACGATGACTTTGATCTAGCCGTAGGCACGGTTTTCTTTGATCAGCCCCTTTTATGGCCGTAAACTGATTAGTCCTAAAATTGTCGGTTAATTAATTATTACTAATCGAGTCTCTCCATTTACCGGTATTTTTTTTTAAATTAGTAAGTAGTTATAGTATTCAGGCCTAGTATAGTTACTTTATTAATATTTGACGTAATTGGGTATTCTAGTGTTTTTGGGGTTTGATTAATGAATGAAAAGTATTCACCGCTTGGGGTTTGCAACCATATTTTGCTACAGGTTTATGTTTTTCTGAAGTGTCTATAGAATAGGAACCAGGAATCGTGTACGTATATCACTCACTCACTCTGACCTTTTTTTAATTACTATGTCTGATAGCTAACTATTGTTTACTTTTGATTGACTATAGAAGCATGGAGGCTCGGTATGCTTATCTGATATTGAAGAGGCTACTTGTAGGCCCTTTATTCATATGCCAGCCGTGTCTAGCAGGTACTTAAATAAATAACTACGGATCTCAGTAGGTAACTCCTATTTGTTTATACCTAATGTGCTTGGGGTATTTACTTATTAATTTAATTATTTACTTTTATTTGCTGTAATTAGTATGGAGCCAGTCTTTTGGAGATGGTGGTGGCGAGTTTGTGTTGTTTATTAATGTGCAAAAGGGAAAGGAAAGAACTAGCCTGAGCCCGCGTATAAGGTTTATGTTCCAAAAGACGGTTGTTTCGCGTGAGCAGTATATGTTATAACCTCCCGGATCCTGGAGGTATCGATTCTGTCAAAACTGATATTTTATTCAAAAAATCGATTAAGTATGTAACCCATACTATCGGAAAATGTGTAAAAAAGATCATGGCGTTTTCCTCTCGATTTTTCCTTATGTTCTCAGGCGAGTACATGGGGACTTTGTCCTCACTCGAGGTACCAGTATCACTTAAACAAAAAACTACAATAATCAAATATACTTGCATGTAAGCTCACAAAAATTACTTATTTGAACTTATTACAGTACCAGCATTAATTAATTTAGTCTCAAATAAAGCGAAGTTCTATACCTCATGAATCAACCTACTAACTAGAAATCACAGTTACAATTTTATCTTGAGTCTGACATTTCTTAGGACATTTTTATCCTACCATATAGTTTAGTTTTTAATTCAGTAACTTAAATCGTCATTCTTACATTAGGAAATTTTCATCTTACCTTAAATATTAGTTTTTAGTCCAGTCGTTACCAAAATCAGTCAGTCAGTATCAGTAAATATTTTAAAAGTGACACAAATCTGTTCTCAAAAATAATCATCTTAATTAACAATATAAAATAATAAGACTCATAAAAATTTACTGTTATTTGGTATGAAAATCGGTATAACAGTTTATCTGAATAGTTATAGTCTCTGAATAGTCCTTCTGCTGTCGAAGAACATACCTGGCCTAGGATATATATCTGGCCGTGAAAAAGATGGAAAATCTTAGTTTAAAAAAAATATGTATGACAAATTTGGACTAAGATCTGCTGATGCACTGCTTATTTCACTTCGTAAACATGGACTAGAATATCTTGAATCCCCTCTATTTCTATTTTCAGAGCTAGGCTAGGAACCGCCGAGGTTATATCTTCTGACAACCTTTGAATACTTTAAAAAATATCACTAACTTCGTCATTGCTTTCCGATCCATCTGAATCGGAATGGTTTGGTACATCTGTACCGTACCGGAACCATTTCGTTCAAGATTACTTCTGACATGAAACATCTTCGCCTTAGGAAAGACCGTCGGATTTATCGAAGTTAAGGTATTCCTCTATTTCACAGTCCTTTAAGCCTGAAAATCGGTAATAAAACATAGTTAACTTTCATGTGAAATCAAAAACACTTACAGTATTGAGACCGGTTGTACTCGTACGAGAACATAAATTACTTGTTTAAGTCCGCGCGTACTCGCACGAGTACATAAACTTCAGAGCTATATAAAGCTAAAGTTTTTCAATTTTACGGAGGAAATCTACTTACTAACATATGAAATACATCATATATTTACTAATAAAAACCAAATAAAAATATATAATTAGACTTTCATTGAGATAAATTTGGATTTACTTACCGCGGGGCATGGTGTGGCCGGTAGTGTCAGATGTCTAAGCCGCACTGTTCGCTGATTAGCCATCTGTGACTCGGTGTTTATTTTATCAGGTTGACAGTTTCGTTCGGAAACGTTCTATGCGTGCAAACTTGTTAAGCAGGTTTGACATTTGACAGGAGATTTTTTTAAACCTTATGTCCTCAAGTGAGGACCGGGGGATCCAGGAGGATAATGTATGGGGGTTAGTGTGATTGTAAATTGATCAAGTTGACGATGTCCAGATCCGATTATAAGGGACGCGCGGGGTACGGAGACAGAAATAATAGATACGGCAGAGGGTCTTAGCTTTGCAATTGAATTGACTGCATAGGGCTGACGAATAGTTAACTAAATGCCCTTGCTTTGCTTGGCCTTTTAGCGCGATGCATAAGAAGTCTTAAGGCCAGAAAAGGAGCGGGTTCACCGAGTTTTCCACTAAAGTAGGTGGAGATATTTAATTGTCTCCGCGTCACAGCAATTGGGCGCTAGTAGGCTGCGGTGCAGCAACACGTAATTCATCGCGGTTGAAGTGGACACGGACCTCAGGCACTTATTGTCACTCACTGGTGCACGGCGTGCACATAACTAATATATGGTATGGACGCACCTGCCCTATTGCAATAGTACATTACTTACGAATCTGTCCCTCCTTTACATTGTTGCTCGAAGATTAGAAGATAATGAAAAGGGGAAAATCCACAATGTAAAACGAACACGTTAGCGATCATAATTCAAACAGCTGGGACATAAAGATCCATTAGCGAATGTTCATGTGTTGAATATTTAATAAACAATTTTATCTACCACATTGTAAGTTCTCTAAAACGTGTTCGAAAACGGTAGGCAATGGCTAGCATTACCACAACCGATTTTACTATGATAAGCTTTTTATCTGTGGCAGTAACGTAATTTTAACTTTACATGCTCAAATATTGATGTGTTATGAGTTTTGATAACATAATGTACACCTGCACGCTCCCACGCGGCCGCCGACACGCGCCCGCGCGACCGCCGGCACAATCGAGTTGGCCATGGCGGTGCAATGGCGGCCATTCTATGGTTTCGGAATACGGCATTTAGGATAAATAATATGAGTATAGATAAAGCAGTGTATGCAACTGTACGTAATTAGGCCTTATTACGTAACAGTTACATAAACTACTATTATCTACACTCACATTGTAAAACGTGTTCAAAAACGGTAGGCAATGGCTAGCATTACCACAACCGATTTTACTATGATAAGCTTTTTATCTGTGGCAGTAACGTAATTTTAACTTTACATGCTCAAATATTGATACGTTATGAGTTTTGATAACATAATGTACACCTGCTCGCGCCCGCGCGGCCGCCGACATGCGCCCGCGCGACCGCCGGCACAATCGAGTTGGCCATGGCGGTGCAATGGCGGCCATTCTATGGTTTCCGAACACGGCATTTAGAATAAATAATATGAGTGTAGATAAAGCAGTGTATGCAACTGTACGTAATTAGGCCTTATTACGTAACAGTTACATAAACTACTATTAATAAACTACTTTCATGAAACATTTTACGAAAATTACTTTTGCCTTCTATGTATATAATCGAAAATACTTACGTTTATTTTTATGGCAGTGTACACAACACAAACTCAGCCGTTTATTAGACGTTAATTCCCATATTTATTAAAAGTATATTTACTACATGCGTTAAAAATGCTTTGTGTTGCGTTCAAAATGTATCAATATTGTAACCAGAAATTGAGGACAGCGCCCAATCCATTTTACAAACATATCAACTTTAAAAAAATACTAACTTATTTAAATAAAGGTATAATACGAAATCCTTCTACAAACATATGAAAATCACAAGTAAAAAGATCAATCTCAATCCCACTTCAAAAGTTTCTATAACACTTTTTCAAACTAATGTGAAAACTGATAAAGGTACAGTGCTTTCTAAAAAAAGATATAGTGCTTTTCGGGACATTGAAAAGCACTCCACACATTCAAGAGTACGGATGCATAAAGGAGATCAAATGCCACACTGGCTCGTACGAATCTCTGAAAGTCACTAAGACTATTTCAATTTTATTTTAGAGTCCCGATGCTACACTTTTGGCTTGTGAGTAAATTTTATTCTCTACAAAAGCATAATATAAAAAGTTAAAATTACAATTAAATATAACAAACCATTTAGAGTATTGTACATCGACAAAAATATAACATTACCTAATCGTAAATTTAGTATGGGGTCTGGAGGTAGTTCTCCTGGAGGACCCCAAAACCTCTTCCAATCAGGGTTTGTCAAATATCAAATCAATTACACTCAACCATCATTAAGCATCTACACTAGGTATAATTTCGACAACTAACTGTAGCTTAAGAATCAGCGAGAGAATGGTTCATAAATGTATGAAAATCGTTTCGGTTATGTCTTTTTGTAATTTTAATGTTTGCTCCAAAAGATGATTATATTAATTAGTACACATGTGATGCAAAGCGTATTTATAAGTAATTAATATTTAATTTGGGTAATTTATTATTAATGATGTCGTGCAGTAGGTATATTCAGAAGGTAGGTGGGCGTTTTCAGATATTAGGGAAAGTTCAAGTGTTGCTGTGATTCTAAGAATTTTTTGGTTGTCCTACTCAGAATCGTGAATTATTTATTAATTCTAATGTCGAATAAAAAAAGTGTCACGATAGTTTTGAACCCATTTTCTATGTATGTGTTATATGAATTTAAATGAAATGGAAAGTATCAAGTTTTCCTCGTAATCTGAGTAGAAAATAACTTGTTATTTTTCGGAATCCGAAAAACGTTGAACTTACAACTGTTTAAAAAAGGTCAAGATTAGGTACTTACATGATTTAAATAGTAATTTTAGTAGTAATAGTAGTAGATTTAAGTTACATCTACCTACCAAATTTTGTTTGTTGCTGCGAGTTTTGATTGTGGTCTACACGCATGTCAAAAATCGGTGTAGATTGAGCTTAATATAAATATATAGGAATCTTGTTTACTTTTATTTGGAGTCTTTTATCGATTTGTTTCCATTAAAACATAAATATCACTGCTATGGTATGTGCACAACGAGAATTCTTTTTCTCGTTTACCTTCCGTAACCTTTCGTTTGCCCATGACTCAAAATCACTCGCAGCAAAAAAACGACTTTACTATCTTACATTGCACCAATAACTGGGTATTTCTAAAATCAACCAGCAAAACAGCGGTTTCTGGTCATATAACAACATTTTAATGTCATCCCTCCTGGTTGGACTGGTTCCCTGTACGAGAGCAAGGAAAAAAAAATTGTCAGGCAATCGCTTGAAGATTAGCATGCTTGTTCTTCACCACATATAGACACCGAAAACAAATTGCCATTCGCCCAGGCCGGGCAGTTATCGAAACATCAGAGTTGGAAGCCGGACGCAAGGTGAATTTTTCGATCGGTGGAGGAGAAGTAATTGAAATCGGATGGCATTTGTTTTATGAGTTTTGTATGATGTGGAAAACGATATGCTCAAATGCAACGGCCACGGAGGGCTGAAATTTTGCAATGAAACTACGCGTTGCTTTAACAGATGTGACGTAACACGAAACAGAAAGATTTGCATGAAACCCAAGCGCCCGCCGGCGAAAATAGAATTTCGACATAAAATGACGGGATATCGCCCTAACTATGTTAAACTTATAAAAGGTTTTCAATAGAAGGCTGGTTTCCCATTTATGCAGATCATTACATGAGTTTGCATTTTGAAGAATAACAAGTAGGGGTAAGGGACGGGACGTTTTATCTGGATATTTCCATTCAATAGATCTGAGAGTTGTTTGCAAAGTTTATGGCTTACACGTATCTTTCACAGTTTTCGGATGTAAAGGACCATCAGACAGCGTGATCGTTAATTTTGGGATGAGTAAAAATGGTAAAACTTTGTGGGTTGAGAGTGACAATTTATTAAACTAATTTGACAGTATATTTATTCATTATTGTACCTACCAAATCTAAATATGTCGAGTCTAATTTATGATTACCAGTACCAGTTCACGTATACAGCTAGTAGATTAAGAGCTGGCCATGTCAGATATAGATATAACACAATAATGAGACCAACGAAACCCGTCTAGACGAAATTACTAACACGACGAATTTGACTAGTAAAATTGCGATACTATTGCTAGATCCGGGCAGCGTTTAATGGGTGGAGGTCAGAGTAACGGACTAGCAAACATTTTTCATTTGGAAAAAAGTAGTACCAAAATAGGTAAAAACTGCGAAAATTGTTTTATTTATATAGGACGGGGCCTATATTTTAACAGTAGAAAAAAAATAGATTGCGTATTATTACGGAAATATAAACAGTAGGCGACAAACTATAAATTACATTATACGTTGTTTTAGACTACTTTCCCCCATCAGAAAGTTTTGGCAATGATATAATCTAATTATTTATATAATTTATCATAATACTGCATTAAAACCAGAACTCTAGGATTTGTATTCTGAAAGTGGTTTGCATTCTTTGACTTACACCACTTTACAGCTGCCAGATGTAGGGATCTAGAAATAAGCATAGTATAGCAAACTAACGGGAGTAGTTTCGTCGCTCTCATTATTATGTCATATCTGACGTGGTTAGCTTTTCGTAGCGCCTGAATCAAAAATATCATAATTGGCTTAAAAATTATTCCGATGCAACTCAAATTCAACTTCAATATTGGTTCATTATTTGTTATGTGTTGGAGTAATGTTTGAGATAGATTGTATTTGTAATGAATTATTGAAATAATTATGTATTTTAAAATTAGAATACGGCACCTAACTGGACCTTTTTCATAAAAACAAAATTATATAACGCTGTATTTCAATAATATGACCTCTGAGCTGCGTTTGAAATAGTTTTATTTTAAACAAACTAGCTTTTCAGCAAAAACAACGGGTCTTTTTAAGAGAAATTTCCATAGAAAAGTGAAGCGTTTTAGTCTCTGTTAAATTTAATTTTAATCTACCTCCGTCAGATAGAATTTGCAATGAGCTTGTTATCTTTCAACGGCAGCGATTTGAGTTTGACGTAGCGTGCTATTGAATATTGATATATAGAAAATAACTAGATAGGTTAATCTATATGAAAAGCAAATACACGATGGCGGAAGCGCATGAATTCCTGATCTAAATTTACTCTGCGATAATACAGAAACGTGGTTCATTTGGGTGTTTACATGATTAAAATGAACAGTTAAAACAGTGTTATTTTAATATTTCAATGCACATACATACATACATTTTATTGCTAAAATCTAACTTTTTATGTGGCTTTGTCGTACGTAGTTGAGAAATTATATCATAAATAGAAACCAAATCGATTCAAACGGGATTTATGACAGCCCGACGCCAAAAATATCATGTCTTCCATTCCCAAATATTCTTATAAAGCGTCTCAGAAAGAGTAGTCTTACATCGGGAGGTCCACTAGGGTCCACAGAGCTAAGGGCAGCCAAGTGCTGTAATCAATTGCCACATTTACTACACTGTTTACTGCCGGGTATATTTCTGAATAGATATTGCCAAAACCATACTGTCCTTGAGAAGGATAACACAGAATCTTAGGATTACTTCCATATTTAACCTTGAACTCCAATCATGTTTAACAAGCATCGGCCTAAAGAAAACAAAATAATAAAATCTCGAGGAAATACGACGCCTTTGTCAGAATTACGACGAAACTCTCAATGGTATAAAAATAAGGAAAAGAAACGATGATAAATTAGTTTTCAACTATCAATCAGAGTGATGATTTCCGATTCCGGTCTGATTATTTTATGAATTGGTCGTTGACAATGTGGCGTCACACATTAACGTATTTATCGATGTTTATCTTCCTTGATATCTTAGCAATGATTCCCTTAATAAGAACCCAAGTTTCACTTTGGTAAGTAAACAATCTAAGAAAAAATATCACATAATTTAAGATTATGATATCGACTCTTCGACGGCTCCGAAAGGAAGTCCTTGGCCGTATTAAAATTGTCAAAATGAAACGTTGTCGGGTTTTGTTTTTTAATTAACCTTATATCCTTAGGAATAGAATATCAACACCTTCCTTATACAAGTAACATTTAAGAATATATCATCATCATCATCATCATATCAGCCGAAAGACGTCCACTGCTGGACATAGGCCTCCCCCAAAGAGTGCCACAATGACCGGTCCTGCGCCACCCGCATCCAGCGGACTCCCGCGACCTTCACCAGGTCATCAGTCCACCTTGCGGGGGGTCTACCCACGCTGCACCTTCCGGTTCGTGGTCGCCACTCGAGAACCTTTCCGCCCCAACGGCCATCGGATCTACGAGCAATGTGCCCCGCCCACTGCCACTTTAGTTTAGCAATTCGGAGGGCTATATCGGTTACTTTGGTTCTGCTGCGGATGGCCTCATTTCTGATGCGATCACGCAGAGAGACTCCAACCATAGCCCTCTCCATTGCCCTTTGGGTGACTTTGAGCTTTCTTATGAGGCCCATTGTAAGCGACCACGTTTCAGTACCATATGTCATCACTGGCAACACACACTGGTCAAAGACTTTCGTCTTGAGACACTGCGGAATATTGGACAAAAAGATGTGCCGTAGCTTCCCGAACGCTGCCCAACCGAGTCGGATTCGTCGATTGACCTCTTTCTCGAAGTTGGATCTACCCAACTGGACAGTATGTCCTAAGTATATATAATCGTCCACAACTTCGAGTGTAAAGTCTCCGATTGTAACGGGAGTTGGTACTACATGGGTATTTGACATGATCTTCGTCTTATCCATGTTCATCTTTAGACCAACTCGCTCGGAGGCTTTACTGAGGTCATCGAGCATCGTACTCAAATCCTCCATGGTCTCAGCCAAGACTACTATATAGTCAGCAAACCGAAGGTGAGTGATGTACTCGCCGTTTATGTTGATGCCTAGCCTTCTCCAGTCCAGAGTCTTGAAAACATCTTCCAGTGCAGCGGTAAACAGTTTAGGAGAAATAACATCTCCTTGCCTGACTCCCCGCTGCAACGGAAATCGGACTGACATGGTGGCGTTCTCGGACAAACACTTCAGCACTTCGATATAGCGATAGTCCACTTGGCACCTCTGGAGAGATTGTAGTACAGCCCAGGTTTCGATCGAGTCGAAGGCTTTCTCGTAGTCCACGAACGCTAAGCAGAGGGGCAGGTTATACTCCTCAGTCTTCTATATAACCTGACGGAGTGTATGAATGTGGTCTACGGTACTAAAGCCTTTTCGGAAACCGGCTTGTACGGGAGGCTGGAAGTCATCTAGCCTGCGTGCGAGACGGTTCGTAATGACTCTTGAAAACAGCTTATAGACATGGCTCAGAAGTGAAATGGGTTGGTAGTTTTTCAGTAACGCGTTATCACCCTTTTTGAAGAACAATACCACCACACCTCTGTTCCATGCCTTAGGCGTTCTCCCTTCTAGTAAAACGGAGTCGAACAACTTCTGAAGGGCCATAAGGACCGGTTTACCACCCGCCTTCCGAAGTTCGGCTGTGATTCCGTCTTCACCAGGTGCCTTATTGTTTTTGAGCTGTTTAAGAGCCATTCTAATCTCGTACAGGCTGATGTCCGGGATGTCTTCGGTATAGTGTCGGGTCAGTCTAGCTCTAGGGTCTTCCGCCAGATCAACTTCAGGTCTGCTAGTTGATGTGTATAGCTGTCCATAAAAGTCCTCTATCTCCCCCAGAAGATCGGGTCTGGATGAAACGATTCTACCATCCTCAGTTTTTAATTTGGCGAGCTGGCTCTGCCCAATAGACAAATCTCTTGCAAAAACTTTAGAGCCCTTATTCTGCTCAATGGCTTCTTCAATACTTATTGTATTGAATTGGCGCAAATCACGGGTAAGGGACTTAGAGATCCGTTTATTGAGCTGCCGGTATAATGACGCATCTGCTGAGGATTGCAGAACCACTTCTCTCCTTTCCTCGATGAGTTTCTGAGTGGAGTCAGAGAGCCTTTTGGTTCTGTTGCTCCGCTGACCCTTAAAAAACTTAGACCCAGTACTATGGACAGCTTCCACAAACCCGTCGTTGAATTCGTCCACAATGCCGCCTAGACAATCGAAACGGTTTTGGAGTTCCAGCTGGAAGCTCTCAGGGTTTTGGATTTAAAGTGCTGCTGGACGGAGCGTACACTTCATCAGTCGAGAGCGCTCTAGCTTAACACATATATTCAATGTGCCCCTCACTAGACGGTGATCACTTCCGGTTTTAACCGTATTGATCACAGAGACATCATTGAATATATGCTTCTTCGTCGACATGATGAAGTCAATCTCGTTTTTAGTTGCACCGTCGGGACTCATCCAGGTCCACTTCCTGTGCTCACGTTTCTTGAAGGAGTTCATCATGTAGAGTCCCTCCTTCTCCAAGAAGCCAGCCAGTAGTTGGCCCTGGTGGTTCCGACTTCCAAATCCAAATTGCCCCACTCTCAGCTCTTCATCATCTCTCTTGCCCAGTTTCGCGTTGAAGTCCCCCATAACAACGGTGAAGTAGGTTTTGGAGCTATGCATGGCTTTCGATATATCCTCATACATAGCCTCCACCTCGTCATCGGAGTGTGCCGAAGTCGGCGCATACACCTGTATGACCTTCAACTAGTACCTCTTAGATACTCTGAGTATAAGGTACGCCACCCTAGTCGACACACTCTCGATCTTCACCACGTTGTTCACGAGGGACTTATGGACGATGAACCCGACACCTCCCTGGGACTGTTGGTCGCCCTCCCGGAAATAAAGCAAGTTGCCGGACTTTAGGGTTATCGTTTCCTCCCCCTCTCTTCGGACTTCAGATAACCTTATGACATCCCAACGCAACTTGCTCAATCCTTCCTCCAGTTCCACTATCTTTTCGTCGGTCCGCAGTGTACGCGTGTTATATGTTGCCAGGGCCAGAAGTCGTCGGTGGTGGTAGCCGGATCTTTGCCGGAGATTCTTAGCACCCCTGACCCCGCTAGTACCCTGGCCGCTACCATAACCAGGGCACCGGGGGTCGCCGGACACTCGGAGCCGTGGTTTTTGTGTTCTTTCCATGGGGGGTGAATGCCGTAATCGCCACGCTTGGCATGCGGGTTGGCGATCGCAGTATCGCAGTAAGAATATATAGAATATTAAATCTCTCAAACTGATCTTAAATCATTGAAGGTAGGTCGTTTGTCAATATTTGGTTTTTCAATAGATAACGAAAGGTTTTTTAAATTGCATCCCCACCGACCTAAATGCTCTAGACGCTCTGCCCCTAACAAAGACCATCTAAAAAGTGTCTCAATAGGTTGACATTTGAGGTCAGTCAAAGCTCGACAAGTTAAAAATCGTAACATGCGAAAACCGACACTATGAAGAAAGTTTACTTCCATAGAATTCATGAAGAACTTCTCGAAGCTCCGTATGGTGAAAATGATTTGACGTTCTTATTTCGAATTAGACTAAAGTGGGCGCCAGTTCAAATCGAAGAAAATGTAAACAAATATGGCTGACCATCAATTGCATTTGTTGTCTATGAAAATAGTGATGGGAATAGTATTAACATTCATTGACTATAAATATCCTTCGCGAAATACATATGAACTTGGAAGGAACACAAAATAAATATGTAGGTATTATTAATACTTCTATAAATTTTTACCCAATCATAGACAACATTTTATTCAAGTAATTTGAGGTTCCTAATTTAAGTTGGATCTACCCAACTGGACAGTATGTCCAGTATAAAATCTATAAAATGTGTTACTGCGGCCGTCCGTATTTTTCAAAGTTCATATTTAACAGAAGTTGTTTACTATCCATATTAAAGCTTGTTTAAACACAGATACATCAGTATTTTGAAAAATTAAAATTAATCAAACGTAGACATTTAAAAGAATCCTCTTCATAGCATCGGTAAATTGTTTTTTGACAATTTTAGCTTGTTTCGTTGGCTTTAATCCAGATGGTCCTGGTTCAGTCATTGTAATCTTAATTAAAGTGAGATAATAAGACACACTAAACACATACACTTTTTAGTTTAATTCAAAATAAATCTAAAAGAAGTTACCTTTATAACGATTGAAGAGGAAATGTGGTCCGTTAATAGCAAAACCAAGTTGCTTTATTCAGTAGCAAAAGAGCAACAGAATCAATGCTTATCTAAGTCCAATTATGAAATAGCCAAGTCGTAGTTTATCCAGTAGCAAAAGTCCAACAAAATCACAATTATCGAAGTCCAAATATAAAAGCCAAGTCGCAATAAAGTAAAAAATCAGAAAAACAGAACAATACACAATACCTGTAATAACACGAATGAGTTGCATTTTCATTTTTTTCTTAAATAGGTAACCGTTTTCAGTTTTTCTCAAATATAGTCTGGCCAGCCAACGAACGCAGTAGCAATGTACAGCGAACATAATTTTTAAGAAAAAAAAACCGACTTCAATGGGGGTAGCCGGTGAAGGATTATTGTAGATAGATGGTGCACTTAGATTCCATACAATGAAATAACTTGCTTAAAAAACGCAGCGGAGAGGACCAATCGCCAAACGTGAACTATGCGTCGTTGAAGAGTTCCGTTCTGATTATCATCAACAGTTCCACTTCATCAAATGTCACTCTTTTGAATGAAAATGCTTGATTTGTTGATAAAAATACAAAAGTCACTTTATGTATGCCTTTAAGATTTGAGGAATTCCCTCGATTCCTCGTGGAACTCATCATCAGAACTTGAGCTTGACGAAAATTGGTCCTGACAATCTAACTTGCTTAACAAACATAGCGAAGAGGAAGAATCGCCAAACATGAACTATGCGTCGTTGAAGAGTTCCGTTCTGTTCATCATCAGCAGTTCCACTTCATCAAATGTCACTCTTTTGAATGAAAATGCTTGATTTGTTGATAAAAATACAAAAGTCACTATGTGTAAGCCCTTAAGATTTGAGGAGTTCCCTCGATTCTTCATGGATCCCATCATCAGAACTTGAGCTGGACGAACATTTGTTCTGACAATTAAACTTGCTAAACAAACACAGCGAAGAGGACGAATCGCCAAACGTGAACTATGCGTCGTTGAAGAGTTCCGTTCTGATCATCATCAGCAGTTCTACTTCATCCAATGTCACTGTTTTGAATGAAAATGATGGTTTTGTTGATAAAAATATAAAAATCACTATATGTATGCCTTTAAGATTTGAGGAGTTCCCTCGATTCCTCATGGATCCCATCATCAGAACTGCGTTTTGACAAAAACGGGACCAATCTGTATATATATACTTACAATCAAAAAAAGAATTTTCAAAATCGGTTCAGACATGACGGAGTTATGGAGTAACAAACATAAAAAATAAAAAAAATAAAAAAAAACATACACGCCGAATTGAGAACCTCCTCTTTTCAAATCTTGAAGTCGGTTAAAAAGTATGACAACACTAAGAATCAGTGAAAAAGCAACAATGATCATCAAATTTTATGTTTTTTATTTTAGGTGGTACTACCGCCCCTTTCATTACATTTACTGTGTATAAAAAGGAGACGGATATATTTCGTCTGATATGTCATCAACTGCAACAGATAATCTGGTTGAGGCAATTGACATATGGCTTAAAAATGAATGTAAATTTAATTGGGAACGTTGCAGGAGTTCTATCTCACTCGCGCTTAAGATAAGAGAGTGAAATGCACTAGAAACAAATTCAATGTGAATAGAAATGTTCGTCATGAAACGTATTTCATGACGAACACCGACACCGACACCGTAGTGTCTCATTATAAAGGGTTGCCACATGTACGTATTTTGAATTTGCCGCGCGGTTCTACTGACAGAAATGGTTGGCCAGACTATACCTACCAATTCTGGCCGTCATGGTTAAGCCGCATACACACTCGAACAGTCATATAATTTCAAAAACATTTTTTTTTGTCATAGAGCGCAAATGAAAGATGTCTTATCTAAACTTAAAGGTCTCTACACACATGGCGATCGGTCGCACGATTAGAGTGAGATGAAGCCATAGTTAGAGTGAGGCAGGACGCGGGCAAGACATGTTTGTCCTACTCTAACTATCGCTCCATATCACTCTAATCGTGCGACAAGTTGATTAATGTAGCGGCCACATGACGTTTGACGATTCAGCTTATGTTGCCATATAAAAAGTTGCATAAAAAACTCATTCTCATCTTTCATTTGCAAGACTCTATATTTTCAGTATTTTCCTACATATAATTTCAAATTATTAAATTAAAAAGATCCCGTGTCTACATTGAATCGATAACAAAATGACACTGTTCATGTCCCATCATTACCAATTGAAGTTTTTTCATAGACAATATAGATTTCGATGAGTAAAAAATCTCGCCTAGCCTTTGACACATATCGTCAAACCCGTTCGTAGATTTCTTTTTACTTTAATACTAATAAATATCAAATATTTTAAATAAAAATGTATGTGAACTCAAGGTTTAGGGTTTTAAGTTGGTGATAAGACCAAGATTGTGTTCTGAAAGTGCGTGATTGCGAAATAATGCAGGTTTGTAGGTTTGTTTACATTTTTTTCGGAATGAACTGGCGCCCACTTTAGTTAACACAGGAGTCGCTTTTGCTTGAAGATAACTTACTTTGAATAAATAAAATGTGTTTATACTTTTGAAAAACCTTGTTTTTTTTAATATTAACTGCCAAATTAAGCGCACTGTCGTTGTGGGACGTGAGTTGTTCCTACCTCGCTAGGTAAGTACTACTACTAAGTAGTTATAAGTAGATGCAGTGCTATTACAAAATGTTAAAAGTACATTACATACCAAGGGCTGTAAAAGAAATAAAGTCCGAAATCGCTGGTATTTGTAACCCGAGCCGCAGGCGAGGGTTGTAAATATGCGATAGAGGGCTTTCTTTTTTACTGCCCGTGGTGAGTAGGTACACAAAAAATGTATTATATCGAAACTTTCTAAAAGAGTCAAAATTAAGGTATCAGGTCACGTGGCAGACTCTGCGGCTATCTGCCGTCTGGCCCCAACTTAAATAGGAACTCACCACAAGTATAAACGACTTTGAGGTAGGTTCTGCTGCCCATTCTGCATGGTTTCCCAAACATGTTGCTGTCGGCAGATAGCACGCACCTCCTCTTCCCATGGCACTCACGCATCGCCGTCTCTGTCGCGTAAGGCTCCAAACAAGCTGTTGGATGAAGACAGATATATTTTTGGGTATCTTGTTCTCGGTCTATAGTAATTTTAATGAAAGCCTTGATAATATTTGTATCGCTTAACTTCAAACTCCGATAACTCCATTCGATCCTCTCAGCAAATATCTATTACCTTATCTTAATACCATAATCGCATAATCAGGCACATGGATTTATCCGAGTTTGAAGTTAAAGCGACACATTTGATGGGTTATATTAAATATATTCCCGTTATTAAATTTATAAGTAGTAGCTAGCACGGTACGGACAAAGTTTTTTTGTTCTTAGGCCTCTATAGAACCATGTCATGATGGCAGTTGCCCAAGGCTACCTATACCGGGTGTTTCCTGTAATAGGACCAATAAATGAAAACGTAGATTCTACTCTTCAAATCAGACAACGTATGTTCAGGGACTTTTAAAAATAACTTATGGTTTGATTTTTAGGACACTTTAAAGTTTATTCGAACACGCAATGTATTCCGAAATTGATTGTCTGTAGGGTGACAAGACTGACAAGCAATGTCAATTAGACGGATTTTAACGTATATTGAAAATACTATTTAGTTTGTATGAAAAACAGAAAATCCAAAAATGCAATTTTTTGAAAGGTCCAAGTTAATTAAAGTTAGGTTTGATCGTGTGAAACAAGGTAATAGTTTAATCCAGGATAAACGGCCTAGGCGAAACAAATGATAAATTTTATATTTTACAATGTCGTTAAACGGATTGGTAAAATGAGCAAAAGTTTTAATAAAAAACCGGCCAAGAGCGTGTCGGGCCACGCTCAGTGAAGGGTTCCGTAGTTTTCCGTTCGTCACAGTAAGTGTCCCCACTTAAGAGTTCAAATAACACCGCCATGTAGGATATGATATGAGCGTTCCACGTACAGCGACATCTATCGGCAAATTAAGTAAACTATTGCGCGCGAGCTTAAAGTATGGAAGATGATTTTTATAGGATAATTCTTTATTGCGTGAACCGATTTTCACCGTTTTTACTTTATTTGAAAGCACGTCTTTTCATTGTGATTTTGTAGAAATTACAGGTACAATAAACACCTGCTTATACGGTTAAATTACAAACTTAGTTCAGAAATTATTTTGTAATTTTTTTTCAAAAACTATTCAACCTATAAAGTTAAGAATAATTTTCCTAGAAAGTTTTTATAAAGTTCTACTTGTGAGATTTTTTTCATATTTTTAAAACTTATGGTTCAAAAGTTAGAGGGGGGGGGGACACATTTTTTTTTACTTCTGGAGCGATTATTTCCGAAAATATTTACATTATCAAAAAATGATTTTAGTAAACCCCTATTCATTTTTAAATACCTATCCAACAATATATCACACGTAAGGGTTGAAATGAAAAAAAAAATCACTCCCCACTTTACGTATAGAGGAGGTACCCTAATAAAACATTTTTTTCCACTTTTTGTTTCACCACTTTGTTGGCGTGATTGATATACATATTAGTACCAAATTTCAGCTTTCTAGTGCTAACGGTCACTGAGATTATCCGCGGATGGACGGACGGACGGGCAGACATGGCGAAACTTCCTAGTTGTTGAAGGGTTCCTAGTTGACTACGGAACCCTAAAAAAGATGTTTTTTTTAAACTCGGCGAGTAGGCGGTCTTCCCGTGCGGTGTAAAGTAATAGACGGAGAGCTGGCCACGTCAGATATGACACAATAATGAGAGCAACGAAACCCATGTAGTTAGTTAGCTATACTATGCTTATTTCTAGATCCGGACATGAAATTAATTAGGTTATATCATATCCAGAAGGTTCTGTTGGGGGAAAGTAGTGCCAAATGATGTAAAATGCAATTTTTAGTTAGTCGCCTACTGTTTTTGTTTCCGTAATAATAGACAATGGTTTTTAATCTTATGTTAAAATATAGGCCCTGTCCTCTATAAATTACAAAGCTTTGTCATTTTTTACCTATTTTGGTATTAATTTTTTCCAACTTAAAAACTTTGTTGGTGTGTCACTCTGACATCCACCCATTAAAAGCTGCCAGATGCCCGGATCTAGCAATAAGGATGGTAAAGCAGTCTAACTAGACAGGTTTCATTGCTCTCATTATTGTGTCACATCTGACGTGGCCAGCTCATAGACCATAAGTCCGTCTAGTAGTCATTGCCGCGCTATTTGAAAGCCAATTCGAACGTTAGTGACCTTGTTTATATCTTTACCTTATGCCAGGGGGGTTTTGACTACGCAGTTTAGGTACATTTGGCCGGCGTGCCTCCCGGGCAGGCGTATGGCAGTCAGCTTCGAAACCTAAATCTCGATCTAATCCATATAAAAGATGTCTTTTCAACACACCTGCTCGTAACGAGGTTCTTATTCCACCGCTTTTATGCTCATAATCCTAGATATTAAACAAGCGTGCATTTCACAATAATTATCCAACTAGTGGAATAATCCGTTCAAGTGACGTTTGCACTCTAGTACCAAGTTGTACGTACGCAGACGAATCGTTGAAATTTAGTCGGGTATTACCTTTACTTTTTTTAACTCTTTATGAGTTTACATTCTAAAAAAGTAAAAAAAAGTAACTATATTTAAAATATTCACATTTACGATAGAATACAAATTATACAATCCTAATTGTGAATAAGAATCATTTCAACTTATTATATAAATTATATTACTTGTTATACACAATAAATTACGTTTTAAACAGGAATTGTCTGTTGTAATATTGGCTATTTGGCATTATACGTCCGCGCCTTTGCCTCAAGCTGCACGCACATCCAAAAAAGAAAATTGCGCGCCATTTATAAGTTAACCTCAAACCATTGTTTATTTGTTAGATTTTTCTCGTCGTGTTTTATTAATTTAAACAAATTATATTTTCAATGAATAAGAAGACAACTTTAGCGTTAATTTAACCTCTGGATATATTTTAAAATTGTGATACATACTAGTAAAATGTCATCATAAAAATCTAGTGAGCAATACGTAAGAAAAAAATACTATAATTTATTGCACAATAAATGTGAAGTCTTTAATTTTATGAAATGATTTGAAAAAGAGTTCCAGATACTCAATAACATCACAAAAATGGTTAGTTAAATTTAATTATCTTAGGTTCGTAAGTACCTCTATCCTGTAAACATTCTGACAGTTAATGTATTTATCAAAAGTTATTAATTACTTATACTATTCTGTTATTTCCTCGCAAGTGTGTTAAAAAACGTCGTATGAAACGCGTGTGCTTGATCATTACATAAGCTCAGCTTCCTTATGCGCACTCACATGCGTTCGTGCGCACAATATCGCTTCGTATGTAATGATCAACTTGCTAAGTTCAAGAATAATTGGTACTATAACCATCTGCGAGGATATAACGGTTTATTTTTTATGTTTGAAGAAAATCTGAAATGACCATACGCTCCATACATCTATGTCGAAAAAAAGCTCACTGCTCCTAAGTTTTTGACTTATTTAAGTCAAAAACAAGTCAAGTATTTAGGACTCAGAATTTTTTATTCTATATATGTCTGGGAAATGTGGTCGTAGGTAAACCATTTTCAGTACAAAATATGCCTTGTTCTCGATTTGACATCTAATTGCTACGTATAATAAAGTCTATTTTACGAAAACAGTTGACAATATCCGATTAAATACTGAAATAGCATATGACGGACTTTCCAACTCGTACAATTTTAAGAATGATTATTTCGAGGGCTGAAATTATATTAATTATAATGTTTTGGGTAACTTAAATACGTGAAATAATACACATTTCATTTCGACTATTTCTATTTTTTTCTTATTCGTCGCACTCGCAATTCGAGATCAACACGCAATTTTTTTTAATTCAATATCCGACAATAATTGACGTCCTAGCGACATCTGCTTTAGAGATATGGAACCAGAATGAATTAGCTCTTTACCGATCATGTGCTAAGCAGAATACTCATACAAACACCGGAGATATGGCACCTAGACGGGCTTGCCTTATTGACGGACTTGCCGACATCGACTATTGAACAAAAGTTTTATTGTTTGAGGAGTAAAATCTACGTTTTAATTTATTGCTCCTATTACAGGAAACACCTGGTATAAACGTAACTATGTACTACTAAACTAGCTCATAATTATATGACAAGATTCTACAGTGGCCCAGGGATCGTTAACACTTACATATTCGTTTTAATGTTATTTCTGATATGTTATATAGGTACTGCAACATCATTATTTTTTCCCCAATAACCTGATTCCCGTTTCGCAAACTTCGCAAAAGCAAATTTGAATGTGCTGAGTTTGTAACATCAAATTTGTTGCCAACTTTGACAATTTATTGTAATAACTTCGAATATATAATAATATTAGGGGCTGGATTGATAAATTTCATTGTATGTTAAGTTTAGTGTAGATTAGCTTCAAGGAAACTAAACTTATAAATCTTATAATATGGAAATAAATCCAGCAATACTAGGAATCTCAACTCTCCAAGCGAATCTAAACCAAGCGAAGTGTAAATAATTGTGTATCGTCTTTGGTAATTATTTTTGGTATTTCCCTGAAATGCAACGGAATGTCTTTCGAAGTTAAGACACTTGGGAAGCCCGATAAGAGAATTGCGTCTGAATATTTGCGGTTGTAATAAATGTTACCAGTACATGTACAGTTGCAAATATTATTTAAGAGTAGTTTTACAAACCAAGGACAAATGTGAGCCTGAATAGCCTGATTTCGGCACTCTCATTACTGCAAAATTAATGTCATATCTGACGTGGCTAGCTCTCCGTCTATAAGTTACAGTTACGTATAACGGTTGTATGTGTCTGTTTGTCACAGAGAATTGGGAACATGTGTTGGTGTAAAATAGCATGTGTAACTCAGATAAGTTTCAGTCATTTTAAACATGGTGGCTATTTCTGGTGGGTTAAGTAACATGTTCTACATCGTTGCGGACTGAACTCTTTTTGTACCAACGAGCGGAATAATACAAAACAATGACTATAATTTAAAACTTACTTTCTTCCTTCATGCCTCTCGGCTGCGGACACTGTATGGAGTCGTACTCAGTGCGTCCGTACTGAGCGGAGTAAATGGCCACTCTGGAATGTGGGTTACAACTCAGATGCAAAACGTCGTTCTCGCAACCCACTTTACTGCGGAACTCATCTGCGGAAAAAAAGTTTGATCAGCCAAAAAATAAAATCAATCACAAATAGGGCTAGTCCGTAGTAGACTAAGACCAAAAAAGCTTGTAGGTATTTGCCTATTACCATAAAAGTAGGATTCAATTCTATTCAATTCAATTTATTGTCCTTGACAAGTTACAGTTTATAATGAAAACAGCATAGTATCTATAGGAGTAGGCAAGGATTCCCCTGTACTAGTTAAAACTGTATGACGGCAGGAAGCACTACCTCTCCAGGACAAAATGTACCTTAAGTCTAGACGCGATTTACATAGCATTATTTCAGTATGTAAGAAAAATCTTAGTAGTGGAGATTGTACATAAAATAAAACATAAAAAATTATGAGGCAATAAAATACACCTTTGTTGGAAACATAAATAAGAGAGAAAAAAAAGGAAAGTACGCATGGCTGAGTGTGTGCGAGTGAGTGTGTATGTGTGTGTGTGGGATTATTTAACTAAAATATGAAATGTACTAGGACAATAACCTTATTTAAATTATTATTTTCATAACGTATTAATTTATATTATGTACAGGTAAAAGTAACCGGAAGACAGGTCACATCCCTGAAATGATAATATTTTCTTCTGTAATGTAATTATTTTCTCACTCGTGTGTTTTATTGTGATAGGTAGTTTTAAAAAATTGCAATAAGTTGAACAATCAAACAGTCCCAATTAATTGAAATGAATCTAGTTCTGGCTAGGCGAGTTATGCCGATTTCTTTTTGATTTCCTATCAAGCAAACATTTATAGGATTTAGTAAAGATTGTCATACCGCCAACCGTCTGAACTGTTAGACTACCTACAGTAAGTACAATCACCATTAGATATATCGGAGTGGCCAAGGTGGTCACAAATATCTGAACAACGCCTCTATTGTCAAAGCGATAAAGTGCATTTTCAGATATTTTTGAGTAACTTTACCGCTCCGATATATTTGAAGGCGACTATACCTATTTATTATTTACTTGAAGTTGTTTCACGATAGGTATACTCTGAAATAGAATTTCAAGCCAATCTTTCTGTCTTATTTTTTTTCTATGTTTACGTTGACGTATTTTGTTAATGATATTTTCAATGCTATGACTAAATTAGTAATTTGAATTACCGTATTTATACGAGAGGATGATAAGTGAGTAAGGTAAGTCACAAAATACCTGAATGTGAAAGTACATAAAATTCACCCGATAGAATAGAATAGAATATAAATATTTTATGCTTCCTCTTATATATAAGTATATTTTATTACCAGTACCTATATATTACATGTATAATATTTATTAACATACGAGAAAAATTAAAACCAAATACATTATTTTTAAATCCGCAACACAGGTTTCGTCATAATTGTCTAAAAAAACACACAATGTCCAAAAATAAAATAAAATTAAAAGTAAACGAAAACAAAAACTAGGAAAACACAAACATGAAACACTATCTCCACGCCTGGTAAGTACCCGGCGCAAACGTTCCAAAAACACTGGCCGCATTTCCGCGTTGAATGGCCAGTGATATACGCTGCACGAGGTACGAACCGGACCTAGGATCACAACCCCGATCTCGCAAACGCTTGCCTAACTCCCGAACAAATTGTTTCGCCTCGGAACACCAGGGACCAGCCGTTTCGACTGCAAGTGGCACAAAGTCGTACACTGGCTTTAGGTTGGAGTACTTCGCGTGCTTGTGCTTCGCCGCATTCTCCGCACCGCCCCCAGCAGAACGCATGGTTTGCGCAAGATGCGACGCAGCAAACGTGCTTACGCACGTCGCATCCCACAACAAACTTCGTCCCTTAGCCCAAGGAACCAGTGTCAGACCATCTGGCATCTTCCCATCCGCTCGGGTGAGGCCCTGGGGTTCCAGAATGCAAGGTAGGTTAGCCGACACCATAGCCCTGCGAATAATATCATTGATAGCATGGTGTCGAGAAAACCTACCAGCGCATCGCACGCAACCAAGCCCGTGGTGGCCATTCTCCTCCACCATCACTCCACAAACGCACGGGTGAGGCTCGCAAACCTTACCCCCAAGCCTCAGCGCGACTCCAACCCTCAATGTATCACTGTCCAACAGAGTCCCCAAATGTGACGATGGCAAAGCATGCAACCATGCGCCTGACTCCGGTTCAACTACAGCCTTCAACCGAGCTAACTCAACCCCTGACGCACCCTCAAGCAAACAACCATATACCTGCCGGCACAAAATGTCGTCCCAAGACCTTTGCACTGTAAGGTCATCCGGCCGCACGCCACTAGAACAGCGCAAGGACCACTCCGCCAGTGCCTCACTTAAAAAAGGCATGCGAACTTCGTCCCTATCAACGGACAACACTCGCGCAACCAAACTCAGAGACGCGTGCGAGGAAACAAGAAAAGCTACAAGACCTAAATCTTGCATGCGCCGAACCCCTAACCCCCCAAGACGTACGGGAAGAGTAGCTTGGCACCACTGAGAATCCCCAAAACCAACATTCAAGATCGCCTCGAGTCCTTTCTGGAGCACGCAGTAAAACTCCAACACAACCTGCGGATGCAACCAAGTCGGCGGAGTTCTCATAGTGTAAGTCACGCGTGGGCATGAAAAACAATTACGCAACAACACTAGAGATCCATGCGACGACAAATGCTCAAGATGCTTTAAAGAGTTCGACAATGCCGAAGCCTTCTCCCGAATCACATGGCTCACGCCCTCCGAAAAAATTGGTGCACCAAGGAGCGACAGAGAGGACTCATCCATCAACCTTAAGCCCGGCAATACTGCTTTAAAGTCTGCTATTGAACCCCTACCGTCCGGGCCGCAGACAAACAACTCGCACTTCTCAGTATTTATCCGTAAACCCACCGCCGAAAAAACTTGCTGAAGCTTCCTGACATCACCCAAAACGACATCTGGTCTCCCCCCTAACGTCCCATCATCCAAGTACCAAATGTTTAAGGGTGAGGCCAAAGATTTCACAACATTCTGCATGGCCAGGCAAAAAATAAGGGGTCCTAACGGGTCGCCTTGCTGAGCACCAACCCTCGACGAAATGGAACTAGTGCCGTAGTATAAATTGCTGGGAGAAGAATAGCACTGATGAAGGTAGGAATATAATACAGGAACACGATCCCTAACCTCCCTCAAAATGATATCCCTCTCCACAGAATTGAATGCATTCGCAATATCCACCTTTAAGACCACATTGGAAACATTCCCCGGTGCCATTACATAAGCCCGTACTGCGTGGATGGCCGCCTCACACCCCATGGGCGTACCGAAGCCAACCTGGAGTGGCTGCAAAAAGTCTGCCATCTCCTCCTTCACTGCACGACAGGCTAGTTTGGAAATGAGGCGACGAAGAGTATTCCCCACAGCTATAGGCCTAACCCCACCATCTTTTTTCGACAGAGCACATAGCGATGCCCCATATAGATACGGACAAACTAAAGGATTGACCATACCCCTTAAACAAAAATTACACAACCTGGTCAGAGACTCCAACAATTTCACCCCATTGTCACCGGCTGATGGAGAGGTAAGTTCCTTCAGATGCTGCGGACGCAAACCATCCAACCCAGAAGCGGAACCGTTATAAAATGAACCCAATGCAACCGCCACATCATTTACCGTCACAGTCAGGTACGGGCTAGACAGGTCAGGCTCAGGGGGCAATGTTAACTGCCTCGAAGTTGCCGGGTGCTTTTCGCCCAAAGCCCTCAATGTGTCTGCATTAACTGGTGCGAGAGTCCCCCCTCAAATCCCCATTCTGCACCTTCGCTTCTATGGTACGATAAACTGAACGTGGCTTAAGACCGACTTCCGCAGGAAAGTACAGGCAACCACTGTCTATATTCTCCTTAACCCGCGATGTCAAAGATCTACTGTCGGCACTCTCCGGGACCCTCAAAGCCGTAAAAGAGAACGTAAGCTACGCTAACCAATCCTCTAACTCGTTGTTACTTAAGCAATTTTGTATAACCACACACAATTTTCCTGCAGCCATATTTTCCGGACCTGGGTATGTCCTTAAACTACGCCAAAAAGAGAGGTATGGGCACTGCGAATGGCATCTCGCTAAGTGTGGTAGGGCACGTTCAGCGAATGTCATCGCTCAAATCTGGAGCAGAGCCCGACTGGGGAAGTACCTCCACCTTACAGAAAACCACAGCCAAATAGCACTAGACCCTACTCATAGTGTTGTGTTCCTGCTGGTGAGTAAGGTTGACAAAGAGCTCAAAGAGAACCCAGTGTGTTAACGATGAGGGATCTTCTTGTTCCTTTAGTCGTCAACACAGTGAATCCTCCTTTTTGTAAAGGGTCGGCAACGCGCATGTGACTCCTTTGGAGTAGCAGGCGTCCATAGGTTACGGTAGCTGCTTACCATCAGGCGGGCCGTATGCTTGTTTGCCACCGTCGTGGTATAAAAAAAAAAAAAAATATTTCTCGCCCCTTTCGGCACGTCGTAAAACCCTGACATTTTTCTTGAGTTCAGACAACCTTGAAAAATCTACGCTGGAGCCCACTGCGGCCTCCGGCTCATCCCCTGCATTAACATTACACGTATGCGACCCAACGGCATCCCTATGCATACGACTTATATGAACATTGAGGCCCCTAGGCACTACGTATTGCCTTGACGCGTCGAGGCAATAGGGACATGACTGGAGAGTGGGGTTGCTCATGCTTACCTAATTTACATACAAAATAAGATAATCTATAATCATACAAAATGGACTTAGATCCGTGCAATTAAAAACTTCCAATACCAGTTCTAATTAATCCAATAAATAAAATTAAAATCATGTCATCTTACAATAATAAACAGAATACAGCCACTTACAATATCAATAAAAATTAAACCAAATTAAATACAAACCAAGAAAAAATAAAATAAAAGACAATACCAAACACACAAAAATGCAGACACAAAAATAAATTACAAAAATATAAAATTGATTGAATTAAACATAAAAAATATATGTCAACAGTTTAAATTTCAAAAGAGAAAACAAAAACGTCAAAAAATAATACCAAATACACAAAAATGCAGACATAAAAAAAACCGAAACTATAAAATTGATTCAATTAAACATTTAAAAAAATATTTATATGTCAAAAGTTAAAATGTCAATAAAATTGATATTTCTTATATAACACAACACGGGTTGTCTATTGTTTGCCCGAAAATTATATAAAATAATACTCATATGCCCGAATTTTATTTGCCCGAATTTCATTTGCCCGAATGGTTTGTTTACCATAAAAATTATGTGACATACTCTTTGTTTAACCGATTATTAGATTTCAGAACGTACGAGTGCCATACGTATTGTTGTCCATATTATTAATTGTAATAATACTATTTAATAGAATATTTAAACGCCATACTAAATAATGGTTTCCCGAATCCATGCATACAAACAATGCATTTGCTCACTATATTCCTGTAGGCGCTCTAAAAATATTTACTTAGTCATATTATTATGTAGGGGCCGTTTTATTTTGTAGGAGATCACAGTCCTAACCTAACCAAACCTACTTTCTGGTGACCGTTCGCTTTTTGGGGATCACAGTTCTAACCTAACCTACTTTCTGGTAGCCGTTTTATTTTGTAGGAGATCACAGTTCTAACCTAACCTAACCTACTTTCTGGTAGCCGTTCGCTTTTTAGGGGATCATAGTTCTAACCTAACCTAACCTACTTTCTGGTAGCCGTTTTATTTTGAAAGAGATCACAGTTCTAACCTAACCTAACCTACATTCTGGTAGGCGTTCGCTTTTTGGGGGATCACAGTTCCAACCTAACCTATTTTCTGGTAGCCGTTTTATTTTGTAGGAGGTCACAGTTCTAACCTAACCTAACCTACTTTCTGGTAGTCGTTTTATTTTGTAGGAGGTCACAGTTCTAACCTAACCTGATCTACTTTCTGGTAGCCATTTTATTTTGTAGGAGGTCACAGTTCTAACCTAACCTGACCTACTTTCTGGGAAGCAATTTGGATGGCAAATGATATTATGGCTAGTGATATTATGGCTTACAATGATCATGACAAATGATATTATTGAAATTGATTTTATGGGAAACAAAGTTTCTGGCACGTGATTAATATAGTAAACAATAAGTATTGCATATGTAACTATGGGAAACAATATAATGGCTGTTGACTATTATGGCAAATGAAATTCTGGCAAATGAAATTCTGGCAAGTGAGTGTATACCCACAACACGCACACCTCCTTCACAATACATTAAAAAAAAAATGTGTCGACAAAAAACAAAAACACTAAAACCAATACACCAAAAACCTTGTACCTACGGTGACAAAAGGTACCATTGATTAAGACAAACAATGAAAAGTATGTATAAAAACAAAAACCATAATATAAAAAAAAAACAAAAGTTCTAAAGTCCAAGATTTGAACCCGAATCAGCTATGCACGTGTAGAAATCAGCCACATCAGCCACAGCGCCAGCACCTCTGATTGAAATGTCGACGAAATTAGCCTTTAGTAGAATGGACGAACGTTCGACGCACATACGTTAAATCTCAGGTGAAATCCACCCTCCAGATAGCAGAAAAATAAGTTTGTTGTTATCACTGCACAAATTAACTGCACCGAACACAGCGCAAACCTGTAGTCTTACACTGCACGCCGCGCTGCCGACGCCGATTATGTGCAACGCAGAAATGACCACTGCTCTTGTATTTCTGTTTGTGATACGATCGAATCGACCGAAAGTGTTTTGTGATGAACATTGCCTACACTGCAAGCACTGTTTTACATCGCGCTCGGTATCCACACGGAAAATAACAATAACACAGGTTTGTAGGACTTTATGCCTTGTAAATACACTTAGATCCAAACAGTTTTTCTTTGCAGAATATTTTAAATCAATTAATACACAGAGCAAACGTTACACACACGACAGCTTCGCCATTTTTTTCCATATATATCCTTATATAATATACTTATATATAAGAGGAATCATGTAATGTCTGAAAAAAAAAATTTTATTCGCAAATACATACACATAAAATAAATAAAATGCAAGAAGACATAAAACGAAAAAGTGCCACGAAATGGCCCCATCTCAGCATGATGCTGGCGGTTGTCAGCGCTGATCTTCAGATGACCATCAGCTAGCCTAATATGGTCGATTTTTATCGCCTGTCACCATAGCTGTCACGTTCTAACAAGTATGTAAGTGCGAAAGTGATGCATGACGTGATAGGCGATAAAATGACAACCATGATACGCGTCCTGGTGAAAACAAAACCGATATAACCGAAAATACCAGAATCAGCCTGGCCATATCGCGTATTGACTAGCAAACCCTACGAAACCAATGTCCTAGTACATTTCATATTTTATTCGTATTCCGTGTTGTTCCAGATATTGAGCCGGGAATTTTGATATTGGAATATTTACAGGCACCAAATTCCTTTATTGGTTTAAAGGCTGCATATTTATTTTGTTCTTGGAAAATGTTTAATTGAAATGTTTTTAATTCCATTAGTTTTTGCTTTAGTGACCACATAAATACAAAATGAAAAGTCTTTACTTACTGATCTACGAAGTCCACTTAAATATTTAGTCGGCAAACTTATCGAATTTTTCTACTTTTACCAACTGAGTTATATTAAAAGAGTCAATATTAAAAACTGTTTCAATAAAGAATAAGCGTTGGCTATGCCCGACATTTTAAAACTGCCTACGTTATTTTGTATTTACTGAAGTAAATGCTACGAACTTCGAATGCTGATGAATTCACATTCAAGTCTTTTTATATATATATTTTTTTTGTTGTTGTACAATAAATCACAAGTAAATGATTTAGTTTATTATTTTATAGAAAGGTGGTTAAGTCCAGGTTGGACCCGGGGTATGTCCTTAAATGGACCCGGGGTATGTCCTTAAACTACGTCCGGACCTGGGTATGTCCTTAAACTACGCCAAAAAGAGAGGTATGGGCACTGCGAATGGCATCTCGCTAAGTGTGGTAGGGCACGTTCAGCGAATGTCATCGCTCAAATCTGGAGCAGAGCCCGACTGGGGAAGTACCTCCACCTTACAGAAAACCACAGCCAAATAGCACTAGACCCTACTCATAGTGTTGTGTTCCTGCTGGTGAGTAAGGTTGCCAAAGAGCTCAAAGAAGACCCAGTGTGTTGACGATGAGGGACTTTCTTGTTCCTTTAGTCGTCAACACAGTGAATCCTCCTTTTTGTAAAGGGTCGGCAACGCGCATGTGACTCCTTTGGAGTTGCAGGCGTCCATAGGTTACGGTAGCTGCTTACCATCAGGCGGGCCGTATGCTTGTTTGCCACCGTCGTGGTATAAAAAAAAAATATATATATAATTCAATAAAATTAACGTTTTCATGCTAAATGGGAAATTAAAAAAATATTTTTACTTTAACTATTATTGCCATTATTTTAGAAATAAAAACAATAAAATTATGACAAGTAGATAAGACAATGAAAAAATATTTTAAGGAAATTGTAAAACATATTTTAAGTAGATTTTTGTTTGGCATCTTGATATAAGTTGAGTTTTACAAGTAGAAAATCACTAGATTTAATTAAACTGTTCACTACATATTTGTAAGGCGAATCAGTGCCAATTCAAATATAAAGCGTACCCAATGATGAGAGGAGAAATTATGATGTTTATTTAATTTAATATTGTTTTAGTAATGACTCAACAAAAAACGGATTAACGGACGGATTGGTTCCACGTGTTATAAACTATATCATATTTTACCAAGACTTACATGGACGGCATTTGTAGGCAACTTCGACGAACCTTCTGGACCCCGGGCAAGGGTCGACCCCGAAGGCTTTCGGACTGGTATGGAACTTGCACTGTCGCTTCTTCTGACACGCTTCTACTACCGTCTGCAACAATGAATACTGAACACGTCGGTTAGTATGTCTGTATTTCCCGTACGCGGAACAATGGTGTTCTGGGGCCGTATTATAACTTTAAAACACGTATAGACTCGATCCAACTTCAATACAACTCCAATGCATTAACAACGCAATACAGCTACGGCATAAACATCTGAACCAGAAATATCAGAATTTGCTTGAGAAATATTCCAACGCAACTCCAATACAACTTCAATATTGGTTGATTGTTTGTTTTGTGTTGGAGTTATGTTTGAGATACGTTGTGTTCTTAATGTATTTGAAAATTAGAATCCGGCACCTAGACATTTGGGAGGCGTACGCGTAGTAGTACATTATTACGGAATCCAAAAAAAATGAAATATAAGAATTACACTGAGAGGGTGCTGATTCTGCTCATGTCATGCATACGCAGAGAGCATTCGCCATGGCATAAAGACATTAGGGGTTATTGGACTCAAAAATGTATTACACTATTTATTGGATAAAAACGATAAGCTAACTACTGGGTTGTTAAATGATAAACTGGACGCCAGCCTAGTCTAATTAAAGTGTTCGTATTTAAGAAATAAACAGCAAATTTTGAGTAACACATTGATTTGATGATTTTAGTATTGAATCTATATTTTAATACCTCTTCAATTCATTTCAAGCCACAATGCAGCTAAAACTTTGCAAGAATAGTAGTTTATGTAACTGTTACGTAATAAGGGTCCTTAAAACATGAGTGTGGTTTTATGAAACGAGCCGCAGGTGGGTTTCATAATAAGATCACACGAGTGTTTTAAGGCCTAATTACGTACAGTTGCATACACTGCTTTATCTACACTCATATTATTTATCTAAAATGCCGTATTCGGAAACCATAGAATGGCCGCCATTGCACCGCCATGGCCAACTCGATTGTGCCGGCCGTCGCGCGGGCGCGTGTCGGGCTGTCGGCGGATGCGCGGGAGGGTGCAGGTGTACATTATTGTATCAAAACTCATAGCACATCAATAATTGAGCATGAAAAGTTAAAATTACGTTACTGCCACGGATAAAAAGCTTATCATAGTAAAATCGGTCGTGGTAATGCTAGCCATTGCCTACCGTTTTCGAACACGTTTTAGAGAACTTACAATATGAGTGTAGATAAATATTTTTTCTTTCGTATTTTTATTAAGGAAACTCAAAACTTCTCATTTTGTTATTATCTAAAATCAGATCGTTTGAAGGTGTATAGTAAAGCCAAAGCCGGTTATTTTAAATAACAAATATATTGTTTAAAACTAAATACGCTTGTCTACTCGTATAAACATTTTACAAACATTTATTTTTGTAAATAAATTACATTATCTTCAAAAATATGATAATTTTCATTAGTGATAGAGCTTATGGCTAGATCAGTTAAAATGTAATCAATAAGTAACAGTTTGAACGAAATATTATTAATAATTAAAGTCGTGAAAACTACGAACCTAGACAGACTGATTTAGATGATTACTTAGATGAAAATCAGGAATTTTGGTATTTCGATGTTCGGCGGGCGTAGAAATTCCACTTTCAATTTAAAAGCTGCAGTAGTTGTAAGTACCTATTCTTGTTTTATCTTGGCAAATGTTTATATAAAATATTATCTGCCCTTCGGCTTCACCTGAGTGAACGTTCAAAATGAATGAAAGGTCAGTATTGGTTATCGAATTTAAATTAAGTACTTATATATATATTTTTATGGCTTTATTTAATATCGTGATTATGCTTTTGAAATACATTATGAGTAGTGATCGGTACCGATGATTACCTATTAAGTGTATATATCGTCAGGTGACAACCAAACTCACTAATTCAATATTTGCAAAAAATAAAATAAACGAAAATCAACTTATTGTCATATGTTACTACAGCTATTAACTTGAGGTAGCAGTGAGTTTTGTTTGACACTGTGCCGCATTCTAATTTTAAAATGCATAAAATAAATAATGGTACATTAAAAATACAATATATCTGAAACATAACTCCAACACCCAACAAATAATCAACCAATATTGAAGTTGTATTGGAGTTGCATCGTAATAATTTTCAAGCAAATTCTGATATTTCTGATTCAGACATTTAGGCGCTAGCGTATTGCGTAGTTAATGTATTGGCGTTGTACCTGTATTGAAGTTGGATCGTGTTTAAACCAGGGACCCGCCCACCCCTTCCCAAAAAAAAGCCTTTGAACGGCTTGACGTTCGTTTAACAGCCCAAATCACTTGCTTTCCGATATTGATTGAATACCCATTCATTTTACTTAGCCGTATGAAGGGGTTTCCCTTACGAGGCTACCTCTACTGATAGAAAAACCCTTTCGAAAGGCTTTTTTTAAGCGCTTGGATAAGGTATCTGATATTCGTTAACTGTGCCAGCACCGCGATAGACATACCGTCGTCTAACGTAAATTTACAATTTCGCTCTTATTGTCATTAGGAAAATGATAAAAATTGCATGAGCGTTGAAAGGGAAACCCCTTCAAGAGCTACCAACGCTACCCTTTTGAAAGGCTTTTTTAAGCGCTTTAGAAAGGTATCTGATACTCTAAACGTGTTTTAGAGCTAAAATACGGTCCAGTGTTAAAACCTATATTTGCAAATGCAATATTCGCAGACTAGATATTGAACGTATTTTCATTACCGAAACTTGCCAACGATAATAACTACTGGCTGCATTTCATTAGAACTTAAATCGAGCACCGGTATGGTGCAATATTATCACAAGAGAAGTTACTACACAGATTGTGGTAATCATTCAAGAGCAAGCGGCACTTACCGCTGTTTATTGTCTAGTCGGGAGAAACTTCTGTAATTTTTATATGATTTTTGTTTTCAAATTACGTATTCATGGTTATTTATAGGTTTTGCGCTTAATTTTGTAATACTTAGTTTATCTTTGTTTGATGTAAATTAATTTAACCATACCGAAAAACCGATTTAATTTGACCTAATGCAGGATTAATGTAACCCACCAAAATTACATACAGCAGAGTCTTAAAAAATATAGAAATGTAGACGGTTATATAGTCTTAATGAAGCTCATGTCAATGTGCCGTAAATTAAGTGCATTTATAAAACCTGGACTAAGTAAATTCCAAAGATCAACGTGTCCCTTCACGGCTAATGGAATAACTCAACTTTGCTGTATTTTTTTACATATCGATATCTAGACACGCGGCAGCGTGTCCAGCCAAGTTCAAAGAAAAAAGAACTGGCGATGCAGCAGCCGTATAAGTATACACGAACCATTTCGAGCTATTATGTTTAAAACCTGAAAATTTAAAACTGCATGCTATCTCCCTCATTTATATTTCGCGTGTATTTTTTTTAGGGTTCCGTAGTCAACTAGGAACCCTTATAGTTTCGACATGTCTGCCCGTCCGTCCGTCCGTCCGTCCGCGGATAATCTCAGTGACCGTTAGCACTAGAAAGCTGAAATTTGGTACTAATATGTATATCAATCACGCCGACAAAGTGGTAAAATAAAAAGTGGAAACAATTTTTTTATTAGGGTACCTCCCCTATACGTAAAGTGGGGAGTGATTTTTTTTTTCATTTCAACCCTAACGTGTGATATATTGTTGGATAGGTATTTAAAAATGAATAGGGGTTTACTAAAATCATTTTTCGATAATGTAAATATTTTCGGAAATAATCGCTCCAGAAGTAAAAAAATATGCGTCCCCCCCTCTAACTTTTGAACCATAACTTTTAAAAATATGAAAAAAATCTCAAAAGTAGAACTTTATAAAAACTTTCTAGGAAAATTATTTTGAACTTGATAGGATAAATAGTTTTTGAAAAAAAATTACAAAATAATTTCTGAACTAAGTTTGTAATTTAACCGTATAAGCAGGTGTTTATTGTACCTGTAATTTCTACAAAATTACAATGAAATGACGTGCTTTCAAATAAAGTAAAAACGGGGAAAATCGGTTCACGCAATAAAGAATTATTCCATAAAAATCATCTTCCATACTTTAAGCTCGCGCGCAAAAGTTTACTTAATTTGCCTATAGATGTCGCTGTACGTGGAACTCTCATATCATATCCTACATGGCCGTGTTATTAACTCTTAAGTGGGGACACTTACTGTGACGGACGGAAAACTACGGAACCCTACACTGAGCGTGGCCCGACACGCTCTTGGCCGGTTTTTAAATCAACTATTATCATGCTCACCTATATTTATCACCTAACAGTGAATACAGTGACCCTGCCTACAATACTGTAGGACCTGAATCCAAATCAAATGCATTTATTAGAGTGCATATTAGATTTACCTAATACATTGTTGTTTCTGAGTTATGGATGTTTTCTTTGCAGTTAAGTATTTATTATCACCTACCTATGTAAAATAAAAATACCTAGGTATTCATAAGATTCGAACTGATTTACAAAATTAGCAATATCTCTGAAACCATAACCGACAATGAGGTACCTTTAGCTTGAAATGGACACAATTGTCTTACTTAATATTAAAAGTTATGTTTCAATAGAGAAAAAAATATTAAGTCATTAAGATTTTGACAATAAGTTACAAAAATATGGCGTTTAAGTATTCCAATTCCATCTGGTTTTGTACTAAAATACGTGTTTCATTAGACAAGTTGGGTAGTGAATTAGACATTCATCTTGATTTTAATGAAAATGACATTTGTATTGGGCGGATTGAGACAGATAGGTGCAAATATAGCGGTCATTAGGGTTCCGTACCTCGAAAGGAAAAAACGGAACCCATATAGGATCACTTTGTTGTCCGTCCGTCCGTCCGTCAGTCTGTCAAGACCCTTTTTCTCAGGAACGCGTGGAGGTATCAAGCTGAAATTTATATCAAATACTTAGGTCTACTGTCCCTTGGAGTTGTGAAAAAATCAAATTTCTAAGCCAACGCAATCAAAAGAAACAGCCGTTTATGCCGCAAATTTCCGCATATTTTCGAAACTCGCAAGGGAATCAAAACCTACAGGGTACTTCCCGTGAACTCAGAATCTTTAAATTTGGTACGAAGCAACGTCTTATAGCACAGATAAAAGAAAAATTGCGAAAACCGTAAATTTTTAGTTACATCTTATAATAAAAATATTATTAATAATTTTAAAGTTACTACCCCTTTCCTCATGAACGCGTAGCTATGACTTGATTGTCGTGATGGGTGAACTTTTACTTATATACCTACAGGTTTGTACGGAACCCTCGGTGCGCGAGTCCGACTCGCACTTGGCCGGTTTTTTTAGTATGTTTTATCAATAATATCGTCGTCTAGTACTCACACAACAAGCCTTGATAAGGTTACTGTGGTATTTGTGTATGATTGCCTCATACTAATATTTGCTATTACGCACGGTGCGATCACTTCCCAGGGGCTTTATTTTAAAACGCTGATACAATTTGAAATTTGATGCCAAATATGTAGTGATAGTTAGCGGATATGCAATTTATCCGCTACAGATATTTACCGTTAAATATATTATATGAGATACAAACTATATTTTCCAAATATTTTTGGATAAAATTATATTAAAGACAAATCTATTATATCTGGTTATACCTGAATATAACATAAGTATATAGACTAATCGTGGGTTCTGATTATTTTACTTAATTGTTATTTCTCTTAAAACGTTTGTTGTGGAATATTTATTTATTAATACAATATTATCGGATTTATTTTGCAAGTTATTTAGTATGCGGCACCGGCAGCTGGCTCGGGGTTCGTCTCGTTTCTCAACATTAGTTTCTTCCCCTTCGCCACGATATTGTGAGCTTTGACAGCTTAATTCTTTGGAAAACTGTGACAAAATACAGGTAAATTTATTTTTCTCAAACATGCAATGAAATATTGATGTTATGTTCCTTATAATAGGCTGGATAATGGAATTTCATACAAATTTGGAGGCCTAGGCCAGCAAGTGCCTCTTTTTTAATTTCCATTGCACATATATTTGTGGCACAGGATCATGGCGTTCAGCCATTTAAGGCTATAAGCGATATTTACTTTTTGGTTCGTTTGACATTCTGCCACTACTTACGCCTATTAAAAAAAAACAATATGATATATTTTGCAATTTCGTTTATATATAAAATCGACATGAAAATAACAAATAACACATTATTAACAAATTCCTATAATTTTAAATTACAAAGTTGGTGGCAGATTAAAAACGGGTATTAGACGTTGCAATTTGTTGTGTACTCTGTCTCTCCCTAACCCTCCTTCAGCTCTCTAAGGTCCCTACCTCTTATTACACCTCCCAACCTGACAGATTGGGCCATACAAATTGTTATGTCTAATACCGGTTATAGGAACAGTGGATTGTTTTTTTTTCGTGAAAGCTAAAATATTAGCAGCAAGGGCTACTTCCAAAAAGAACACAAATCCTAAAGTTCTGGTTTTGATGCAGTATTGTGAGAAATTATATAAATAATTACATTATATATTTTCGAAAAGTTTCTGTTGGGGGAAAGTAGTCAAAACGACGTATAATGTAATTCATAGTTTTTCGCCTACTGTTTCTGTTTCGGAAATAATACGCAATGTTATTTGTTCTAATGTTAAAATATAGGCCTCGTCCTTTACAAATAAGACAACTTCAGCAGTTTTTACCTATTTTGGTATTACTTTTTTCCAACTGAAAAATTTAGTTAGTCTGTAACTCTGACAATGACATCCACCCATTAAAAGCTGCCAGATGCCCGGATCTATCAATAACGATAGTATTACAATCTTACTAGACGGGTTTCGTCGCTCTCATTATTGTATCATATCTCACGTGGCCAGCTCTTAGTCCAGAAGCATTTCGTTCGTTTTTGTCGTCTATTTGCCTCTCTATCGCTCTTGCTATTTGATTTGCACGGCGTTCGGTGTAGGATAAAAAAAAAGATAAAAGATATTCTTCAATTTAGGCACATTACAATGCACTTATGAACGTCAGAGAAAAAAAAAACTACCACCGGTTCTAACCCTACACCTCTGACCCGAGAAGTATTATTTATGACCGGCAAGAAACTAAGATATCATATTACTGTATTACTGTTTTGAAAAAATAAGTCCCGCCTTATTTTTTCAAAACAGTAATACAGTTTTATGATATCTTAAAGATACACAATAATGCGTAGTTCTATAAGAAGACATATCAAAACAGCTTGAGAGACATAGAATGTACGTATTGTTTAATTAAAATAAAATAATAAAATCCAAATCTGATTGCTTCACAAAACGTTCTCCCCTAGGCTCCCTGTATACTTCTATTTTGATGGACCTTATATTGTCAGCAAGCAAAAATGCTTCAGTGAGTTTATCCCAGCACACAACCACAGCATTCGCGAAAAGAAATTCCTGAGAAACCGCACACCGCAATTTTAAGACTAATCCACACTCCATACTAATATTATAAATGGGAAAGTGTATCTGTGTGTTTGTTTGTTTGTTTGTCTGTCTTTCACGGCAAAACGGGGCGACGAATTGACGTGATTTAAGTGGAGATAGTTGAAGGGATGGAGAGTGATATAGGCTACTTTTTGTCTCTTTCTAACCCCCCACTTCCCTAAAATGGGGGGTGGAAGTTTGTATGGTTTGTTACCCCGAAATTAACGCAAGCGAAGCCGCGGGCAAAAGCTAGTTAGTAATAAATATATTTTCTTGAATCAGAAATGAGAAATAGGTAACCGTTAAGCCCTTATTTACATTTAATGTTCATTTAGAAACGGTTTAAGAACAATAAAAACCGTATTTAAATTTAAACACAAATGTATTCCATTATTTATAAAATGCATTAACAAGAATATAAAAAACTCAAAGATATCATAATCAGAAAACAAACCCATTAAGAGCCCGGTAATAGTAGTTTTCGATACAAGTGCGAGAAGTATGTCATTTTGCACGAGTACCGAGGTTACTTGGCCCGAGCCGATAGGCGAGGGTCAAGACTCGGGACGAGTGAAAATGACACTTCTGCACGTGTGTCGAACAACGTTTTTTAATACAATTGCGAAAAAACTACAATGAAATAATAGTAGATTGTTTGACAAGGGTCTAAAGTAGGCCATATTACCACCAGGTGGTTATTTTCCCGACCGAAGTGAGGGAAAATTGTTCGAGTGGTAATATGGCTTTTAGACCAGAGTAATGCATAGAATGTTTCACTTCGATTGCGAGAAAATATCATAAAAATACTTATTATTTACGCACAATAGCTAAACTAAGGTGAAATTATGGTATAACTTGACGGTCTATTAATTTTTTTAACTTGTTTGACATAGATACAAAATATCAATACCGCGAATAAATGCCACAGACGACGGTATAATTAGCTCTTTAAAACAGCTATTAGACATGGCAATTTGTAGGGCCCAACCTGTTGTGTACCCTGCCTCTCCCACTCCCTCCTTCAGCTCCCTACGGGCCCAACCTCCTATTACACCTCCCAACACAACAGGTTGGGCCCTACAAATTGCCATGTCTAATAGCTGTTTTAACAGTTTAAACACACTTTAAGCGTTTCCCAAAAAATTAAATCTTTTTAATGATTGTGAAGTAGGAACTAAAAAATACCTCATGTTTTGAGAAATAAATTGCGTTTCCTGATTAGTCGATTTTAACATTGCTGTATTCTGATTGGTTGATATTAAATACAACGTTTTTTAAGGACTTAAATTATTTACACAGTATACGCACCAAAAAAGTATCTAGCGTTCCGATTAACTCCGATATGTGTTGTGATTGGTGGATTTAATATAGTGAAGTGTTCTGATTGGTCAATTTAAAATGCAATATATCTACAAATCGTGCGTAAAATCAAACTTTACGCACGATTTGCAGATCAGATTACTTTTTAGCACTAGTGCATAAAATCAAACTTTACGCACGATTTGCAGCTACATAAAGTAAACTTTTTGAGCAATTGTATTAAAAAGTTTTTTTTTCTATTTCGCAAAACTTTTTGATACTATTTTACAGTAATTAATAAGACTACTTACTATTACTTTGTAAACATATATTAAAAGACTAGCTGTGCCCGCGGCTCCGCCCGCGTGGAATTCGGTCTGTGTCAGTAAGCGGCTAATTCACCCCTAATTTCTCTCCCGCTACCCTGGAGGCGGAACTTGAAGTAAAGTTGACAGATGGAGTCGTGATAAAATATTTTACAATTACCACTAAATGAAACTACACTCAAAAATCAATACTTTTTTTGGCATGATTTAAACGACATAGAGTAGTAGGTGTATATCGGACGATACAGTACCACTTTTGTAACTATACGTACATGAAAATATTATCCAAATCGATCCTCCCGTCAAATCAGTCTACGCATGAAAGGTAAGAACAGGCGCGGTTGCAACGCGGTTGAATTATGGGGGGGGGTCCCAAATGCAGAAATGATTTTTTGAGGGGGTCAGTAATTATTTTTTCTATTTGAGGTGTACTTGGGGGAGGGGGGGGGGGGGCATGACCGATGCAAATTTAACTCAATCGAGTTTAGTGGCTACCCCCCTTTTACAAGTTGAATTTTTATAGGCTACGTATAACCTGGTTGGGGATTTTCTTGAATTGGAATTAGTAATCCTTAAGGGGTGATTTCTGGGATAACAATGCAAAAAAAAACGGCCAAGAGCATGTCGGGCGATGCTCAGTGCAGAGTTTCGTACTTGCCGCTCTGTTACGAAACATCCGTTCGAAAGGTAGTTTATTAAGGGATATTTGGCGGCGCTTACGTCATTTTACTATCCGGCACTTCCTTTCACTATGCGTTATTGACTAATAATTCAAAAACTAAACGATTTTATTCAATATAGTTTTTATTAAAAGTTCTTATCAGGCCTCACTTCCATTATTTTTTTCTATTTTTTTGGACCCACGATTCAAAAGTTAGATGGAGGAGACGCCCTTTTTTGAACTTTCAGATCGAATATTTATGAAAATATCAGTTTCATCCAAAAAATGTATTAAAAGACCTATATTATTTTTGAAAGACCTATTAAATAATACCCAACACGATGAGTGGAGCGAAAAAAAATTCACCCCCCATTTTATGTGTATCCTAATAAAAATATTTATCTACACCAATATCGTAAATCCTCTATTCCGCGTTCAGAAACCGTATGTAACTACCACCATTATTGCAACCAGTAACGTAACATCTCTGACAGTGTGGTAAAAACGTATGAAAATTCATTACCCATGGTAACGTTACCAAGATCCGCGGTCTCCCCGACCGCCGGCACTGCGCCCGCGCGACCGCCGATACAATCGAGTTGGTCATGGCGGTGCAATGGCCGTCATTCTACTGGTTTCCGAACACATCATTTAGGATTTATAATATGTGTGTAGATAAAGCAGTGTATGCAACTGTACGTAATTAGGCCTTAAAACGTAATAGTTACATAAACTTCTATTTTTTAGTTTCTATTCTATTACTTTGGCGGCGTGATTAAAGCACATACTGATACCAAATTTCAGCTTTCTAGTGCGAACGGTCACTGAGCTAGACCGCAGACAGACGGACAGACAGACGGACGGACATGGCGAAACTATAAGGGCTCCCTACGGAACCCTAAAAAGAGATAAATAGTAGTTTATGTAACTATTACGTACTAAGGCCTAATTACGTACAGAAGCAAACACTGCTTTATCTACACACATATTAAATATCCTAAATGACGTGTTCGGAAACCATTAGAATGACCGCCATTACACCGCCATGACCAACCTTATTGTGCCAGCGTTCGGGTGGGGGGGGGGGGGGCGTGCCGGCCGTCGAGGAGGAGGGCGGATTTTCGTTACGTTACCGTAGGTAATAAATTTTTATACGCTTTTACCACACTGTCACAGATAATACACTGATGTTACGTTACTGATTGCAATAATGAGATTTCCGAACGATTTATGATATTGATGTAGATCAAGATATTTATTCTTCAATGTAAGTACATTAAAATGCACTAATGAACGTCAGAGAAAAAAAACGTGAGTGTCGTGGCATACTCGCTTAGAACGAAGTTGTGTTATTAAATTTTTTACTTTTTCGTAATTTTTGCGGTTTTAATTTTTGACATATTCGACATTTTTTACTTTTAGGACTTTCTCGACTTTTTTCACTCTTTGTCACTTTGTCACTTCTCACTTTCACTTTTCACTACACTTCACTTCACTTTATTTTATTTTATATTTTTTTTATTTCATTCCATTTTACATTTTTCTCAATCGTATGGGTGTCGCGTTTTCGTGACGTGATGGTCTCGTGACTTTTTTTCGCCTAGCCTCCCATCCGCGAACCGTCCGATAACGAACTTCGTTCCATAACTACCACCGGTTCTAACCCTACACCTCTGGCCGGAGAAGTATTATGACCGAAAAGAAACTCGACGGGACTTATTTTTTTCAAAACAGTAATACATTATTAGATCTTAAAGATACAAAATCATGCGTAGTTCTTCAAGAAGACATATCAAAACAGCGTGAGACACAGATAATGTGCCTATTGTTTAATTATAAAGAAAAATAAACCCTAATCTGACTGCTTCACAAAACGTTTGATTTGTTTTCCTACCTAAACGGTGTCCTATAGATGTTAGATGATTTTGTAGTAGTTTCTGGTTTGGCCATGCATCTTTGTCCGTCATATATAGTCCTCGAACCTGCAATTACCCTTTGACATTAATGACATTTTCAAATATTTCTTAAGTGCGGGTAAAGGTAAATTTAAAGTATTGATGGGTAACTTGTTATAAATATGAACACCTTGACCAAAAAATTACAAACTATTTCAATACAAATTTCATCTTAATACGTACAGCGGTTATTGGTTGTTTCTTCCCCAGGTAAACTTCCACCTCTTTTGCATCCGCTTGAGGGATAGTTTCTGAGATAAACTATTTTATTTCCTTTTCCAGAGCTAATTTCTATTGAAAATTCTCCATACAAAATTTCAACCCCCTTTTCACCCCCTTCAGGGTTGATTTTTGGGATGAAAACCATTCTTTGTCCTTTCCCGGGACTCAAACTATCTCTATACAAAATTTCATCAAAATCCGTTCAGCCGTTTTCACGTGGTTCACACGATGCGCGGTCAAATAAACAGACAAACAGATAAACAGATAAACAGATGTCTATCTGTCTGTTGTCTGTGTAGAATTTTTGTCAGTTTGTCTGTTTATCTGTCTAGATAAACAGACAAACAGTTAAAAATTCTTAAAACTGTTGGAACGTGTTCTGTTATCGATTCTTAGTATCCCCAACCAACTTTTTTTCGAATATATTGCATGTACAGACTTTCGACCCTCTTCAGCTTTATTATATGTATAGAAAATAGATAGATAGATAGTTTTTATTGAAAGTACCTTTCAGGCTTCACTTCCATCATTTTTTTCGAATTTTTTAGACCTACGGTTCTAAAGTGAGATGGGGCGGGGGGGCTTTTTTGAAGATGAAACTATCATTTGTCCTTTCTCGAGACCCATACTATCTCTATACCAATTTTCATCTAAATCAGTGCAGCGGTAAAAAAATCCTCACACCAACTTCCAACCCCCTTTTCACCCCCATAAGGGTTGGAAAACTATCCTATGACGTTTCTCGAGACTCAAATTATCTCCATATTCATTACTATCTAAATCGTTTCAGCGGTTAAAAATTCTCCATACAACCTTTCAACCCCATTTTCACCCCCATCAGGGTTGATTTTCGGGATTAAAACTATATACTATCCTTTCCCGGGACTCAAACTATCTCTATACAAAATTTCATCTAAATCCGTTCAGCCGTTTTTACGTGATGCGCGGTCAAATAAACAGACAAACAGATAAACAGACAAAAATTCTAAAAATTGTTGGAACGTGTTCTGTTATCGATTCTAAGTATCCCCAGCCAATTTTTTTTCGATTATCTTCCATGTACAGACTTTCGACCCTCTTCAGCTTTATTATATGTATAGAAGATAGTTTCTTTATAAACTGCAATAAGTGGAACACTTTATTTAATTTATTTTTCATTTATAAATAATTCACCTTAATCTCGTGAAAGAAAAAGATTTTTATTGATGTAAAACTAGTACGAGTATGTAAAATATATAAATACTTTGGAAAATGAGTCACAAGGAATAGTTTATTTATTTATTTTCATACTTTTTAAGTGTATGTTTACTTAGTTCAGTTTTATGAAAAATTGCCGAATTTCAGGTAGTATTTTTGGGAATGCATTAAAGTATTTCATAAAAATTAAAATATAAAAATTAATTTGGCTATATGCTATATTCAGATAATATAAAACAAGGGCATTGGAAATAATAATAAAAAATCAAGCGACAAGTTTGCACAAATCAACGTCCTCGAGTTTTCGTGAATGAAATAATAATAAATGCAAAAGAATTTTTTTTTCATTAACAAGACTTCAAACTATCTTATCAAATGCAATTCATGTGAGTTATTTCATTATTAGCGATTTTCGTATTAAAATCGTTTTTATTATTATTAAATTATTATTATTTGTATGTCTTTCCCGACCACGGTACAATTGTGTTCCGGACCTTTGGGAGGCATATGCGGAGCCGAAGCCAACGCGCAGAGGCCCTTTCGACAATTTAATGAAAAGTGAGGGGTACACTAAGCGCATGCTGCCCCTACCCGTGTCATGGGACGCACGCAGAGACAGCACCCGCCATGGTGTAAAGACTATTTAGAGTTAATCGAGTCTAAAATGTACTAGGCTATTGGGTGAAAAGTATGGACTAACTACTGGGCTATTGGATGAAGAACCGGACGCCTGCCTAATAAAACGGTATCCAATTTTATTTCCGGCAGACGGTGACTCGCCCGCCGCAAGATGGGCCCCCGTAAAAATCGACATCAAAGATGGCTCAAGGGCAACACCGGTGCGTGGGCTGTGAGGTTGTCGAGAGGTGAGTCTGCGGTAGCCAGATCCCGGTAATCCGTTCAGAAGGCCGCCGGCGTTATGACATTTTACACTTCCGACCTGGAGCATAGGTTCGGCTCTTGCGACTCCACTCTGGCCGGCCAGTTAAGGCAAGCACAGAGGCGAGGGCCAAATGGAAAGGGCCCTCTGGAATAGGGGTCCGCGGTGTCGCCACTCACCGTCAGCTCGCCACAAGCTGCCCCCGCGGGCTTATTATTATTATGTTCTGTAAATTATTATTATTCTATTAAGCCTTTTATTCCATATTTTTTTGTAGTGTTACATTTCAAATTTATTTTATTTAGTTTATTATATGGATCCCTTATTGGGTGAGGCTTACGCCTCCTCCATCTTCTTCCAGCGTTTCCTGTCCTTTCCTAGTGACATCCAATCCTCTCCTGCTATTTTCCTTATATCATCTGCCCAACGTGTCCTTGGCTTGCTTCTTTTTCTTTTATTTGATAGGCCTTTCCATTGGGTAGTTTTTATTGTCCATCTGTTATCTGCCACGCGCGAAACGTGGCCTGCCCATTGCCATTTCATTTTTAGCGCATGAGTTAGTGCATCAGTTATTTTTGTTTTCTTTCTAATGATTTTGCTGTTTATCTTGTCGATTCTTCTTATCTTTAAGATGCTCCGCTCCATGCCTGTTTGGCAAGTAGTTATTCTTGATTGTATGTAGCTTGTGTGTACCCATGTTTGGCATGCATATGTTAGACAAGGTAGGAGGCAAGTGTCCATAACAATTTTTTTCAAGTGGAGGTTGTAATTTCCCTTCAAAATTTCCTTATGTGCCCAGAATTTTTTCCATGTTATGGCTATGCGTCTTTCTATTTCCTCTTCGCTCCTTTCTTTGCTAAAAGACACCTGCTTTCCTAGATAAACATAGTTATCGACATATTCTATAAGTTTGCCTTGTACGGTTATTGGGTGTCTGACAGGGCTGTTGGTCAATATTTTGGTCTTATCGGAATTTAGCTCTAACCTTTGAACTTTCTTGGGCGAGTGAATTTATCATTTTTTCTAACTGCTTGGCATTCTCAGAGAATAAGGCAACGTCATCTGCGAATTCAAATCGTTACCGGACACTTAAATGAGACATTAACGTTCTATTAAATTAAAATGATACTTTTTGAATAGATATTTATTAAATAACAAACATACAAATAATTACAAACGACTATAAACTAAAACTTAAATACTTATAAACAAAATAATTAACCCTAAAATAAAACTAAACTAAAACTAAGATATATTTAAATACGGCCCCTGCGGCATGGTACCGAAGATGCTGGCAGCATTTCCTCGCTGGATCGCGAGACTAATTCGTTGACCCAGATAGCTGCCAGCTCTTCGGTCTCCTGTGGCATCTCTGAGTCTCTTCGACAGGTTTTTGAAGAGACTCAGAGCGCTAGAGCCCCACGGACCAAGGGTCTCGACGCCGAATGGGGCAAAAATATATTCGACGCCAAGACCACTATATTTTCCCACCTTAGCTTTTTCGGCCGCCTCTGCCGCTGCCGCTGCCCTCAGGGTAGTTCGGTGGAGATGTGACGGGGCCAGTGTGTCTACGCAGGTTGCATCCCACACCAGCACCCGTCCCATACTCCACGGAATCAAAGTCATACCGTCCGGTCTCCTGCCGTCAGTTCTAGAGATGCCGGCTGGCTCTAAAAGAGCCGGCACATTAACTGATGCAAGAGACCGGCGGATGATGTCATTAAGGGCAGCATGCCTTGTGAAGCGGCCCGCGCTTCTTTGGCAGGAAAGTCCGTGGTGGCCCAGGTAGTTCACATCGGTTCCGCAGGGGCAACGATGTGGAGCGCAGACCGGGACCCCGAGACGGAGCGAAACTGAAATGCGAAGGGTATCGGGGTCTAAAAAGGTTCCAACATTTGGGGACGGATGTGCTTGCAGCCAGTATCCGGCTTCCCTGGTACTGGCTGCTAGGAGTCTAGCACGTTCATCGGGACAAGAATGGGTTAGTAGATTATCCAGAGTCAATTTACACGTGATGTCGTCCCAACTCCTTTGTGATTTTGGGTGTTCGGGGAAATTTTGACTGGGGCAAGCAATAGACCAAGCATTTTTGGCGTCAACCAAGCCCGAAGTCTCACAGTTTGAACGTAGGATTTTTCCTATGAGACTGGAAGAGCTGTGGACTGACGACAAAAATGCCGGTAACGCGACACTAGAAATTTTGCGGATCCCTAACCAACCGTACCGAATGGGAAGGGATCCTTGGGTCCAGGACTGCTCGCTGAGTTGAATATTAAGAACGGATTCTAAATTACTTTTGATGAGACAGTCTATTTGTGATAAAAGATTTTGATTTTTCCAAAGGGGACAGCAGCGAAGCACATACGTTAATTTAGGAACGAATAGGCAAAAGTTTATAATAATGAGAGCATAGTGTGAGCTTATTTTATGTAACCGATGAGAATGATTTTGGAATTTGGAAACAGAATTTTGAACGTAATCTGAAAAGCTTTCTTCGAAAATGGGAGATCCCAGGAGGCAAAGGTTACTCTTATCGAGTATTTTAATATTTGGTGCAAGTTGGGTGAATTTTTGTATCAAATTATCAGTGTTGTTACAGGAATTTTGTACAAATAGTTCGCATTTATTGAAATTCAGTTCTAACCCAATAGATTTGAATTTACTAATAATTACAGAGAGATCCGATAGTACTGAGTCTGCGTCACCTCCTAGGGTTCCATCATCCAAGTACCATACGTTAAATTTTGAAGTTAAATTTTGGATTATAGGGTTTATTGCCAAACTAAAAATTGCGGGCCCCAAGGGATCTCCTTGTTGGCAGCCGACTTCAGATGACAACTCGTTTGATCGGTACATCAACTTTGTAGTTTCCGCGTAACAGTGGAGAAGATAGTTGTAGATTTCAGGAATATTTGACTTAACTTCTGCCAACAAGGTATCTCTATCCAGAGAATTAAAAGCATTTTTAACGTCAATTTTGAGTAACACTTCGCACTGGCCGTCGCTGAGGAAGGTCCTAAGGGCATGTACGGCGGCTTCGCATCCTCCTTTAATTCCGAAGCCTAATTGAATAGGTTCAAAGATTTCTGTAATTTTGGAAGGATGTGCCAAACCGCAATTTTGGAAGCTAACCGGCGAAGTGTTGCGCCAACAGCAATCGGTCTCACCCCTCCATCTTTTTAGTTAGAGCGATCAAGTTTGCGCCGTATAAAACTGGTACGATATCCGGGTGAATATTGCCTGCATACATGATGTTTATTAATTTGGTGATATTACTGATGAGTTGCTCACCTATATCTCCTAAGGACGGAGATGTCAGGTCCTTAAGATGTTGAGGGCTGAGGCCATCCAGTCCTGCTGCAGAGCCGGTTTTAAAAGATAGGATTGCATTTAACACGTCGATGGGTTTAATCTGCAGGCATGACTGGGTTGCTGTTGGAGGGTCGAAAAAGTAGGGGATCACAGGAGCTGGGGGATGTTTAGTAAGTAAGGCCGAAAGAGTTTGAGGGTTATCTGGAGACAGCACGTCACTAGAAAACAACAGTCGAGCGGCTCCTTTCAGGTCTCCCTCGCTAATCTTGTTTTCAATGATTTTTATTTCATTATAGTATGTTGCAGAGGGATGTCTATGTATGGTTGGAGGGGGTGAATGAACTGAACAGTTATTTTTAATTTTTTGCGTTAAAGATATATTATCATCGTCATCTTTCGCGTGTAAAACCATATATGGGAATAGAAGAAGGTTATGCCAGTCTTCAGGAGTGTTAGTTTCACAACATTTTTGAATAAGGTGGGCGAGATGAGTTGCAACCGTGATTCTGGCCCCGCGGGGGATACGTTTTATCACTGGGGCGCTGTGCTTGAGCTCACTTAGGCGTAAATGGAAAGGATGATTATGATGATCGGGCGGGGGTGGAATTACGGGCGGTGTACTATCTAAATTTAGCGGGGAGGCGTTCTGACTAAGACAGTTACGGTGGATTTTAGCTTTGTGGATATTTAGCCCTCTACTACTTTCAAAAGATTTGGTACACAAATTACAAAAATGCTTTTTTGTTGACGTGCTGTCGCCAGATTGGGTCGCGGCCTGCATGAAACTTAATAATTAAATAACAAAGTAAAAATATAACTAGAAAGTAACAAAACCTACAAAGAATTAAATAGTATAAGTATAAAACACAATTTTGTAAACAAAAGTCTGACACGACTGTCACTGCTGGCAGGGCTGTGGTGCGCCGCCGCGGCCAGCGGCCGGCGGCGTGCTGCGGAATCTAGGCCTTTCGCCGCCCTTGTCGGAGTGCTCGGCGAAGGCGTCTGCGGAGGCCTTACAGAAGGCAATTTACATTGAAGAGTTTTGACAAACGTCAAATCCAGTGAAAAATTATCTTGCTATTTGTCTCTTGTATTATTCGCAAATTTCATGATTTTATTATAAAAAAGTTTTCTTTGTTCGTACACTGTTTGCCAAAGCTTGTTTTATCGTTTGAAATTTTTTTTTTTTTTTTTTTTATACTACGACGGTGGCAAACAAGCATACGGCCCGCCTGATGGTAAGCAGCTACCGTAACCTATGGACGCCTGCAACTCCAAAGGAGTCACATGCGCGTTGCCGACCCTTTACAAAAAGGAGGATTCACTGTGTTGACGACTAAAGGAACAAGAAGGTCCCTCATCGTCAACACACTGGGTCCTCTTTGAGCTCTTTGGCAACCTTACTCACCAGCAGGAACACAACACTAAATTATGATCAAATTAATTTAACGGTATTTTATAAAATCAGTGACATTTATTTCGTGTTTCGTGGCAGCTGTCAAGTACAAGTCTTCAATTAAAATTGGTACATGATCCTGAATAATATCGAAATCGATAAGTATTTCGGTAATTTAATTCTTCACACAAATGTACGTTAAAGAATTTGAAGCAAAACTAAATTGGAAATAATCGAGAGAGCATTCCTTAAATTCTCGATTCCGGTTTCAAGTACGAATAGCGCATTCTTGTTTCAGCTTTGGCTATAAATCAGTGGCAGTAACTGTTTCAGTGGTCTCTCTGTCTCTTGTTATTCCGTGTATTTTTTAAATACTTTCACTTCTTCACAAATGCATACCTATGGAACACAAATTTATTGATTTTCTTGATTGAGTCTAAGTAAAAAAACTACCTCGATTTTGAAAGCTGGGATACATGGTCTAGGTACTTTAAGGCCTCAAACATTAAGCGGTAACTCTGTCGAATCATTATGTCTGTCAGAGCAGGAATAAAGGTCTATAATATGTCGACGTGGAGTTATTAATACTTCATAAAACTACACATGATACTTATGCTATATATTAGTGAAATAATGAATTATCTATGTGTACCTACCGACAAAGTGGGATCTTTCACTAAACTCGTACACATATTTGAAAATTTAGCCACGATTATTAGCACGATTACAATCATAGTTAGACTTACTATACCTTTTTATTCCATTGTCTCGTTAACACGTTGCTACTTAAACAAAGCTCGTAATTTTATAGTGATTTAAGAAACCTACTGCTCATTGTCTAATTTCAACAACATGCAGTTAGGGGCCTATCACACTGCTGCGGTTTCCGCATGAGGCGTCGGTGCGCGAACGAGATAGCGCTCTGCATGTGTATAGCGCTGTTTCATTCACCGTCACAGTCTATCTCCAAAAGTGATTTTGGAGATAGACTGTGTCTTTAACACACAACAAATAATCAACCAATATTGAAGTTTTATTAGAGTTGCGTAGGAATAATTTTCAAGCAAATTCTGATATTACTGATTCAGACGTTCAGGCGCTAGCTGTATTGCGTAGTTATTGTATTGGAGTTGTATCGTGTCTAAACGTATTTTAAAGTTAAAATACGGCCCCAATCATATTGAACTTGTACCTATTGGAGATGCATTGGAATAATTTTCAAGCAATATCTCATATTTATTATCTGATTTAGATGTTTCACCGTAAGCCGTATGTGTTGAAGTTGGATCGTGACTGAACGTGTTTTAAAGTTTGAATACGGCCCCATTCATATTAAACTTGTATTGGAGTTGCATAGGAATAATTTCCAAGCAATTTCTCATATTTATTTTCTGATTCACACGTTTCACCGTAAGCTGTATGTGTTGGAGTTGGATCGTGACGAAACATATTTTAAAGTTTGAATACGGTACCAGAAGCAATAAGACGCAATGAAGAATCGAATGAGAATCATTATAAAGTTAGTATTTTTTTATATACTACTACGGTGGCAAAAAACATATGGCCCGCCTAATTGCAACTCCAGAGGTGTCACATTCGCGTTGTCGACCCTTTACAAAAAGGAGGATTCACTGTGTTGAAGGCTTATTGATCAATAGGGTCATTCATCGTTAACACACGGGGGTTCTCTTTGAGCTCTTTGACAACTTTACTCACCAGCAGGAACACAGCACTAGGGCGGGCTCTGCTCCAGATTTGAGCTAGATGACATTCGCAGCGCAGTGCCCATACCTGTTTTTGGACGTATTTTTTAGGACATACCCGGGTCCAAAATATATTCAAGTTATTGTTATCAACATTGATGATTATTTATTAAATTTTACACAGAAAAATAATTGTTACACGAAACTTGATCACCCTACTACACACACTCATGTCATCATGTTCATACAGTGTTTGTGTCAAAAGTTTTAGTGTGACCATGATATAAGTAAATAAATTACTATTACATTTTACTTAATTTTTTTAAATAAACTTCTTTTTTTTCTCTAATTAGGTACTATTGCATGCAAAGGGCGATAAATTATAGAGTTAGAAGAATTGATTTTCGATAACGTGTACGATTTTACCCTGTAGGAGAGATAAACTTTAGCAGTAAATGGATTCATGGGCGATCAAAATCGAGTCGTAGTGAATAACGAGTGGCTACCTAACGTTTTATGGGCCATACGTCTGATGCAATGAATAATGCAAAATGGATCCTAGCTCCACAGGGATGATTTTGAGGTCGTGGAGCCAGAGAACAAGGTATGATATATAATTTAAAGATGCAAGTAATTAATTATGTACCTAGGTTATTCATTTTTTATCACAAATATAAATGATTATTTTTCAAATTATAAGTAGAAAAATACAATTTGCATACAATTTGGTCACCCTACTCATTGTGAGGTTTTGTCGCTTACCATACAGCGTAAGAATGTCAAAAGTCATAGGATGACCATGATTTACAGAATAAAAAAATTATCTAAGTCTGTTTTGATCAAATATGTACTATGATAATGTTGACCAGTTATAGTCAGAATAAATCATTCTGGAATACGACCCAGAATTCATCTTGTTTACGAACTTATGCGTTAAGTTAAGAGAGAGCAAGCAATATTGTAATCTCATGGTTGGGTCTATTAGGTAGGCTGACGTTGGCATGGGGCTGTATAACTTTAAAACACGTTTAGACACAATCCAACTTCAATACAACTCCAATACATTAACCACGCAATACAGCTGAAACCTAACGTCTGAATCAAAAATATCAGAATTAGCTTGAAAATTATTCCGATGCAACTCCAATATAACTTCAATATTGGTTGAGTATTTGTTGTATGTTGGAGTTATGTTTGAGAAAGATGGTGTTTTTAATGTATTGTTTATGTATTTTAAGATTAGAGTACAGTACCCTATACATGGATGCGATCACGCGACAATCAGCAGCGTCGAGTGATTTTAACCCATTTAGACAGAAATATATACAATTAATTTTTTACTAAGCAGAACGTCTACTAACGATACCACAATGTTTACAAATAAGAGAAAGTAAAACATTCACTGCCTCAGGTGTAATTCTAACACGCGACTCCGGGATACATGCCCGTCGCTCTAACCAGCAGGCTTACCTGATGGCTGCGAATTTTTCCACAATATCATTTAAGTTTATGCGTCTACGCAATACAATAGGAAGCTGACTTACAACTTTGCTTTTAAGGCTTAGTTTTAAAATATCGGTACTGCGAGATGGCGGATTAAATTATTTAAGGTTCCTCCTCAGCATACTGTATTAATCATGCAGACAAAGTTCATTCGACAAGCTCATTTAAATTACGCAGAGAAGCTTTCATCTAAATGGACTTCTATTCGACATTCATTTCATCGACCCTAATTCGCAGCTCAGACACAACAGTCATCAATTTGTTTGGTGTGATGAACTCAAGGAAATGAAGACATATGCATGTTATTTCGAACGTAAATCTTAACGCTTATGAAAATAGTATTTTTTTTACTAAGTAGGTGTGTGAAGCGCAAAAATGCAACCTATGCTGTCAGATACATCCACACATAGCGGTCAAAACTTATCCAGCACCATGTGCACTATTCTAACTTTAAAACACGTGATGGCACGATCCAACTCCAATACAACTAGAATATACAGGATGTAAGAAAATACTGATTACCAGTATTTTTTAAGGTTTAAGGGCGTCATTGGTATTTTAATGATGAAAAAGTAGCAAAAAAAAATTGCACATGAAAAAAAATGGTTTTGTACGGAGGGTTGGCCGGCTAGGACGACGTGCCCCGTACAATTTTTTTTTTGACGTCCAAAAAAATTTTCTTCTAGCATTTCTTAGTCGCAATACATTACCAATTATAGGTACCCTTAAACGGATCACCAGTATTTATGTTACACCCTGTATTAACTAAGCAATAAAGCTAACGCCTTAACGTCTGAATCAGAAATATCAAAATTTGCTTGAAAATTATTTCGATGCAACTCCAATACAACTTCAATATTGGTTGATTATCTGTTGTGTTGGAGTTGTGTTGGCGATATGTTGTGTTTTTATGTAGGTATTGTTTATATATTTTAAAGTTAGGATTCGGAACCCTGTCTACCTGTGGCAACGTAGTTTTTACACGATGGGACTGATTTGAATGTAGGTTTTTTCTTAGATACAGTTTATCATATATTATTAAGTTAAGCTGTTTCTGCGTTGGTTTTTATTTAAGTCGTTATCATCACTTAAATATAAGATTAATAAATTTAGAAGTACTGTCACTTCACGTACCCAGTCAATAAAATCAATACTGCGAAACTTAAGAGTTCATTGCAAAGAGTAAAAATCGTGGAACTTGCTTTTAAAAGCAAAGTTTGAAGCACGAAATGCGGGCATATCACGTTAAAATTGCCGTAGCGGAACGGAAGGCAGGGTAAAACGTGCCGAGGGTAAGTTCCGATGGCCATAGGAACACGAGTTGAAAACGGATCGATTCGAGTGATGGTTGTCGCGAAAGGAGATTTAAATTAGTTCCTGTCTAAAGTCCATTATTTTTTTCCACCCTGTACATGCAAACTCCATTATTTTTAATCTCCTTGCTTCGATGCTTATAGTTATTTCCATGCAAGGCACGTATACTGGAAGGAATTTTTTGAATAGGCATGGGCGTGGCTGTAGGCTACGTTCAGTTTGATTTTGTCGCTTCGTTGTTGACTGGAAATCACAGTTTTAACAATAACATTTATGTTTTTACGTTCAAAAGCATTTAAAAATCGAAAAAAAAAAAATTTTTTTTTGGCGAAATTGACCTAAATTCATATAACATTTATTACTTACTCCTTATGACCTTAGGAATTTATGGTTAAAATCTTTCGGGTTACTCAGATTCACCGTGTATAAAGCCAGCTTACGTAAAATGCACAAATTAGAAATACCTGCCTACTACTACTACCTGCCTACTACCTGTAAGACAAAAACAAACCTTCAGTAGGTATCGTAATACGTATTAATAGGTACTACACGCATTAAGGATGGTTCACGCTGTCCGGTTCCTCGTCCTACACGACACTTCCGACACTTCACTTTGTATACAGAACATCACGTGACCTTCGAGGATCGAGTGACGCTTTGATTTGTACAAATTCACAAAAAGTACTCCTTGCGAGTAAATTAGTACCACTGAAATTACGCAACAGGGCGAGGGCCAAATAGTAAGTTGTCGGGCTTTAAATATGGTTTATTTTTACCTGTAGTGCTGCAGGCCAAGAGCAACTAGTGTCTCCCAGCACCTCCACAGCTACTGGCTGGTACTCAGCCAGCTCCGAGGCACAGGAACCTTGGGACGCCGACGCGCCATACTGAGCCACTTGGATACTAATGGTGGTGCCGCGAGGACATATGAGGGACACCATTTCTTCATCACAAGCGGCTTTCTGGTGTGTTCGAAGCGTGCCGAGAAGCAGTTCTGTAGACAATATTTTAAGTGATATAAGTTGCAATAGACTAGTAATTTTTAGTTAGGTACATTTGCATTTTAATTACATTTGGATTGGTACATTTAGGTACATTTGGATTTGTATTTAGGATGCATTTTCATTTATTAAATTTGTGAAATTAAATTCGTTAAAGCAAAACCTTGGTAAACGTTGTAATCAGCAATTCATTTAATACATATTTTACTTGTAGCATTAAATACCTACTATTTACCAAAATTACAAATTTGTGTTCTTTTGTGGTCGCTACTGAAATTAAATATTGTTTGATTTTATAATAGCACAGCATTGATCCAAAGTGACAGCCTTTTTTGCAAGTTTTATGGTTAATGGTATGTACGTATAAAGGTACTACGAGTATTTGAATTGGCAGGTATCCAAAATGTAGCGTTAGTTTTACATTTAAACCGGTGACAAGTCAGTCACGTATGTAATATAGTATAAAGTGTAGTACCTCGGTGAGTACAATGTATATTATTGTCCCTTGAATGCAATAAAAAATAAACGACCCACTGACTAAGAATATTCATACGCAAACGGCATCTCAAAAACAAATAAGAGTTGACGGCTCACAAACACAATAAGACACTACTCTTATTTATTCACTTTCTTGTCTGCTTAGCAACTTTTTCACTACAAATAAAAAGGGAACATGCATATAGTTAAGAAAGATTGACAAAGTAAATCTGGAGTTTAAAATTCGCATATGTAAGTTGTAGTACAATTACCCCTAATGGCAGTTGCCGACTGGAGTGTCACTTTGATATAGAATACAAAGACGGAATGTTCCGGAAGGTAGAGAACCTAGGTGTTGAACATACGGAACCAAGAAGTGCAACGCACGAGACGCGATCGCATTTTTTAAATGTAAGTCGAAGATTGATGAAGTCTCGTCATTCTTTATTGTGTCTATTCGGTAAAATTATAGTACTATACTTATTTAATTACTTGGTTTGGTTCATCTATTTTATGTACTGCACGCTAACTCTGCATCAATTTTGCAACTGACGAAGTATGGAAAGCCAGCATAAATGTCAAATTTGACGGAGATACGCAAAGACGTAAAATGAAGGTGTTTTTGTGCAAGTTTTGTGATGAAATCAAAGCATTTGCGAGTGTGGATGTTGCATGATCTGAAGGGACATATGACATATAGTCAGGTTTCATGTGATGTAAATAGTTGTTTTAGGTTTTAGGCACTTATATACAAATTGCGGGGATATTTTTAACCAGTTTGTAGGGCAGCTACTAGATCCCGTGCCGCTACGCGAAAATGGTTTTTGAATACCTGTCCTAATTTTTTAATTTATTATTATTGACATTGTTATTTTTTTCTAAAATTGTAAATCAATATATTAATAAATTCTGTTCTGCTAAGACCATTTTTGCGTAGCGGCACGGGATCTAGTAGCTACCCTACAAACTGGTCAAAAATATCCCCCCATTTATACCCCTCTATATACCTAATTAACATATAATGACCACTATCGATTATAGTGGCAGTTCCAATTTTTGCCACTTCTACGTACCTCTACATGCAAAAATACTGTGGTTGAGACCCTATGCTTAAGGCTTCCCGCCCGTGTGTTTCGCGCCATAATGACACCCAAATGCGTGGGCTGAAGCAAGTCTTGCAGTATAGCGTGTCGAGATTGGCAGTTTCTGCCGCGGAGTCTCGAGGCTCCGCCCGTGTCATGATTACTATACTAGCTTTTAGCCGCCTCGTTTTAATAATGCCCGGAACACACTTGGCTGCTGCAATTTCGCAACATACGTAGCTGCTTTACTTTAGATTGCGATGTTCATGAAAGTAATACAAATATTCTGGCAAAAACCTATTACTCACTTACTTCGATTAAACTTTCAATATTTAAAAAAAGTATACATAACCAAGCGGTTATTAAGTAATCAATAATAATTAGGGTCTCTTAGACAGTTAGTTGCCAAGTACGAGGAGTACCCGACCGCTCATGGACTCGCATACAACGCCACCAAGAGCGAAAAGGTTTTTAAGGCAGGTAAAACTAGTAGTCCGCCTCGAACTGAGAACTCGCCATTTACTTGCAAACAAGATGCCCAATATAACAAGACCTTTCTGAAGATATTTTTTCGCCTTCTAGCTCCACAACCCCTTGATCGATCCTGCTCATATACGAACTCTCAAATTATATGTACATATCTCTGCTACAAACCCAAAAAATGTCATGAACATCAGAAAAACGTAACTAAAGTTATCGGAATAAACCCTCAAAATCAAAAAGCCATCGAAATGCCGAGACGTCCCAGTAGCCGAAGTTGTTTGGTAGAACTTCAGTTCGCTTACGCTCCGCTCGTTCGATAAAACCATACTTTATTCCGCCAGTATCTCTTGGAGTTGTATTGAAAGTCGTGGACCGCTTTAAATACTTGGGCCACATATTAAACAGATGACCTGTGCGATGACAGTAATATCAAGAGAGAGCGAAGGGCGTTGTCGGTAAGAGGAAATATGCTGGCTCGAAAGTTCGCTAGATGCTCCGAGGAAGTAAAAATAACGCTATTCAAAGCATACAACCCATCTTTTTAGTCTACCAGCCTCTGGTATAGCAATCGAGACTACAACGCCCTTTGAATTTAGTACAACAATGATTTCAGAATACTGTTAAGACTACCTAAAGGGTGCAGTGCATCAGAAATGTTTGCACAAAGGCACACGAATCATGGAAAAAATCACGTCGCTAATGGGTCGCGTAAGGGAGAGTCAAAACAGCATTCTGAAAGTGGTTGATGATAGATTCAGTTGCCCGATAATGTCGCATTGAATGAGGCAGGTTAGTTCTCTGACTTGCGTCAAGTAGGTACGGTACGGCCAAGAAAATAAGTTTTTTTTGAAGAATTAATTCCCAGCAGGCTGGAAATCATTTTAATACCTTCATGTGGTCCTAAATGCATGTAATCCGAGTTTGCCCAATCCCAAGAGGTGTGCATAACTTTTTAGCGAAGTTTTTGCTCTTTGTCAGGTTTTTGCTTGTAGCTCGAAAACAGTACGTCCGACGGAAAATGTCATGTAAATCAATATTAAAGAGGGTTAAATTCCGCCTTGAATGAGTATCTTTACTTCTAATTCGGTTCAGCGGTACAGCCGAAATCAAAAGTTATAAACCGGGAAAATGTCTCATTTCATTGAAAAACTCATATTTTGACTTCCATACCACATATCTTTGAAACAGATGACTCCTGGTGAAAACTCTATAGACTAAAAGTTAAAGACAATATAATTTCACGTTATATAAACATTTTAATTTTCAAATTCTGTCATTTTGAAAGACTAAATTTGGCATGAATTCAAAGCGGTTTTTTACTAATTCCTTCTAAGTTGCATATTTTCCATAAATAAGAAGTGTGAGGCGTACATTTAATGCATTGTTACAACTAAGAACATTTAGGTGCAAATTTCTAAAACGTACCCAATTAGAAAACTATTTATACAGCGTGTTTTTTTTTTATTTCCGGTAATTTCAAGGGTATATTCCTGATCTTAAATTAGGTTTATTTCTCAAAGACGCCAGTGTCCTAATTAGCTCCAGTTCTGAGGTAATCGATATTCTATTAATGCCTTCTAATTGTGTAAACATACATATATTTATTTTTTTTACTCTGGAAACCCACTACAAAATGATGCACCTGTGTGTTAAGTCAAATAGGTTCAGTAGTTGTTGATTGATTCCCCAATCTGTAGGTATAACTCAACCAATCAATTGAACATTATGACATGTCAATGAAATTTCGAATATTAACAATCCTAGGTACACAGGGAACATATTGTATTGAAAATTTTATAATTGAAAGAAAAATGGAAAAATTGACCGCAACGAGCAAGATTCGAACTTGCGACCTTTCGGAACACCGGTCCGAATTTTTCCATTTTTCATTCAATTATAAAATTGAAATTTTGATTGCAGACGTTTCAGCTTAGTACAAAATTAATATTGTATTGTCTTTACATACAGTTACATGACTTTATAGCGGGTTCTCAGACTAAAAGAAAAATTTACACAATCAGAAAGACGAAAAAGAACTATCGATTACCTCAGAACTAGAGCAAATTAGGACACTAGCGTCTTTAAGAAATATACTTAAGTTAAGCTCAGGAATGTACCCTTGGAATTACCGGAAATGAAAAGAAACACGATGTATAAATAGTTTTCTGATTGGGTAGTATTTTAGAAATTTGCACCTAAATGTTCTTAGCTGTAAAAATGCATTAAATGTACGCCTCACACTTCATATTTATGGAAAATATGCAACTTAGAAGGAATTAGTAAAAAACAGCTTTTGTATTCATGCCAAATTTAGTCTTATACGTATTATATATTATTTAGTATTAAACGTGAAATTATATTGTCTTCAACTTTTATTCTATAGAATTTCACCAGGAGTCATCTGTTTCAAAGATATGTGGTATGGAAGTCAAAATATGAGTTTTTCAGTTAAATGAGAGATTTTCCCGGTTTATAACTTTTTATTTCGGCTATAACGCTGATTCGAATTAGAAGTTGAGATACTCTTTCGACGCAGAATTTAACCCTCTTTAATATTGATATACATGGCATTTTCCGTCGGACGTACTGTTTTAGAGCTACAAACAAAAACCTGACAAAGAGCAAAAACTTCGCTAAAAAGTTATGCACACCTCTTGGGATTGGGCAAACTCGGTTTACATGCATTTAGGATCACAGGAAGGTATTAAAACGATTTCTAGCCTGCTGGGAATTAATTCCTCAAAACACTTTTTATAGATCTTATTTGCTTGGCCTATAGTGTAGATATAAGTATTTAATTTTGTCGTTGTTATTCTAACATAGCTTTTAAGTAAAAAAACAACGAGTCTAAAATAAAATATTTGGATTTGAATTTGAAAATCAGTACTCATGAAATAAACACAGAAATGTAGCTTTAAGAACATTATAGTATGTAAGGAAATACTTTGTTTTTCTAAGAAAAGTAGAGATAAACTCGAACATAACTTACTTAAAAGGGTCGTACGGGCAGCTCGTAAATGTCCAGTCTCTTCCTACGACACGGTTACTTCACAAAAAAACAAATAACTTACAATAACGGTTATTCCGTTCATAAAATATGACATTAAGTTGGACGTTACGGGTTGTTTTAAGTTTGGAAAATGATATGCAAATAGTTTAAAGCAGTTTCTGTTAAATAAATACCGTGTCTTTAAATGTTTATCTCGCTTATAACGTACTCAGATTTAGTTTAACGTTGCGGTCGTTTTCAAGCACTGGCTCAATTAAAACAGTTAAAACACTGTTTATAACTCGACTTATTCTACGTATGTGGTGTTTTAAGTTAATAGATGGTTTCCTTGGAGGGCAGAATACGAGAGTTAACATAAACTAACTTACAATACAATACATCTGGATGAAATTGGCACAAGACCGGGACAAGTGGCGTACACGAAGAGAGGCCTATGCTCAGCAGTGGGCGATAAAGGACTGATGATGGTGATGATGATGTTGATAATATATTTCAAAAATATGATAACTCCCGAAACGGCTAGAAAACCTGCTTTCAAAAAAAATCATTCTATCAGTTCAACCGTTATAGTGCTACGGTGCCACAGATACCTACACAGACGGACATACATACATAGCGGTCAAATACATAACACCCCCTTTTTTGTCGGGCGTTATAAAAACTAGTCTCAAACTACCGAGGCTCAAAAGTAAATAGTACCTACCTGCGACGAGACAGAAATAAATGGCGAGACAGAAATAAAATATATAATTTTATAAAAAGTATTTGTAGATTGTTAGGGCTTTATAAAGTAAGTGCCTGATAAAAAAATATTTCAGATAAAAATATAATTCACAAATTAAAACAGAGAAACTAAAAAAAACCGTAAAGATTCTCGATTTCTCGATATACATTTTAACGTGTGTAAACAATTCAATTTTGTGGTGGCTGAAAGTTTGCGTTCAATCAAAGTAGTTCTCAAACTATCAGGGATCTAAGAACAGTTTAATAGGCCAAGCCATAAGATTAAGATTGTTTATTATTACGGCATATTTACTACCATACACAACGGGAATTATACTCTTGTTTACATTATCCGGTGGTTTATTACAAACATCATTAATCCCAATACCCGTGGGCGGTTGTAAACCTGGAGACTTTAATGATACCGCTTAAATAAATATTTATATAAAATTATTAACAATATGTTTGGATGTTTTTTGTTAATAAGTATGTGTGAGCGCTCACTTTGTAATATTTTGTATGGTATATACGCGCTTTAGATTCACTTATTCATGAAAAAGTTGCTTTGTTGCCTCTTTGTGGATCCAGAGCACACCCTTGCTGAGGTCGGAGTGTCTCGACGCTAAATGAAGAAATCTCGTATTATGGTCTAAGAGCTGGCCACGTCAGATATGACAATAATGAGAGCATTGAAAGCCATCTAGTAAGATAAGTAATACTATCCTTATAGCAATAAGGATAGCCAGATGCCCGGATCTAGCAAGATCCGGGCATCTGGCAGATTTTAATGAGTGGATGTCAGAGTGACAGACTAGCAAATTTTTTGAATTGGAAAAAGTAATACCAAAAGAGGTATTAACGGCCGAAGTTATCTTATTTATAGAGGACGGGGCCAATGTTTTAACACTAGAACAAAAAAAATTGCGTAATATTTGGAACATAAACAGTAGGCAACAAACTATGAATTACATTATACGTCGTTTTGGACTACTTTACCCCATCAGAAACAAACTTGGCAATGATATGATCTAAATATTTATATTATTTTTCATAATACTGCACCAAAACCAGAACTCTAGGATTTGTATTCTTTAAGGGGTTTGCATTCTTGGACATCCACCACTTTACAGTTGCCAGATGCCCGGATCTAGAAATAAGCATAGTATAGCAAACTAACGAGACGGGTTTCATCGCTCTCATTGTCATATCTGACGAGGCTAGCTCTCCGTCCATTAGACGTGGAGACAACTGTATGTAGAAACCTTAAGGAGCTCCCTAGCATCCGTCGCTGCTCGCTCTCGTTTGCTGGTTGCTGGAAGGTAGGACACCGCCAGTGTATTAACACATGTGGCGACCCACACCAGCGCGCGGGACAATAATAAGATTTAAAAAGTTTAAATGTATAGCATTAGTATAAAAGTAAAGTGTAAATGGTTATTAGCCAGTAAGAGTATTTTAATGGCTAACCAATAGGAATACTAGTTAATAACTGGTTGTATGGACTGAGCATTCTAGACTTATTTATATCTCTATGATCCTGGCATGTGGTTATCATTTTTAAGTATTTTTTTAAAATATTATTTTAATAACCACAAAGGTAAATATCTCCATAACTATATGATATGAGGAAAAGTTATGAGCACCAAAATTAACAGTATTATTTGAGTAAAGATGGAACATAAATATTTTCTCAAATATTTTTTCGCGGAAATGTGTTTGATACGTTCGTGGAAATAGACTTGGAAGCATCACGTTTCGGGTGCCTTAGTGTAAGGCCTGAGTGGACGCTCGAAGCGAAGAAGCATTCAGCGGGGCATGCAGCGTGGCGGGCCAGCGTGCATTCACTTTGTGCAGCGTCGACTCAAGACACCAGTATGAGTTTCATTAATTTACGTGACACCTGGCCATAATGTGAGTATTACTATGGCCAGGTGGAGACGTGAAATTGTGTACTCACCACGGGCCCTCTATCGCATATTTACAACCCTCGCCTGCGGCTCGGGTCACAAATACCTGCGATTTCGGGCTTACTTTCTTTTACAGTCCTTGGTAAATAATGTACTATTAACATGCACGCCGCACGCGCCTCCCCGCTGCACGCCCAACTCGAGCATCCACTCAGACACACTTTTTTTACACACACTTGATATGAAATTTTCAAGGCAAGGCCTCTATGAACGTTAAAATATATATTTATATATATTATGATCTAAAATAAATACTGAAACCTCAAATAAACACTCCAATAACAACTCCACGACACGACACTCGTATTGCAGAACATAACGAGCCCCACCCTGAAATTGCGCCACATAAAGGGCACCTTCCTGCCTAGACCGTCTTTTTTACAAAATGTAGGCCAACTCAATACCCCGAGAGTTTTTGATTTTTTCGATATCGCTTTACGTTTTCAAGAAATTACCGATTTAGTACGACAAGACACCAAAAAAATTTAACATTTTTCGACATTTTAGCAACTTTTAAAAGGAGATTTTAATATTTTTAGTTTTTTTTTACCATTTTGTAACCCTTGCCAAGGGGCATCTTTTCTCAATCATCCACGTAGCCCTAAACCTCACGAAACCAGGGCAATGTATCACTCTCGCTGAAATTGGAGGCCTTACTGAAGCGATCGAAAAAACATTTTCAATGTTAAAATATTTTGTCCAAAAAGTTTTGTATTTTAATAATATACGTATTTATATAGATAGGTACGTATATTTATAAAAGAAAACAGCTATATATAAAAAAGCTTGAGCAGCGTGATTGACTTACCAAAGCAAAGCAGTGCTACCGGCATTATCTCGAGATAAAAACATTACAAGCGCAACTGTTCAGAGCTTAGGGCACAAGAGCCGCTTAAACAACGGGTCATTAAGGGGAAGTGATCTATTTATAGCGTGTGCTCGTATTTCATAGCCGACGAGAGGCGTAATAGGGCGCACGTGGTGCGGACGCGAAATGTAAGCGGCAGCGGGAGCGAGGGACTAAATAAAATTTTAACGGCCTCCTAGCCTAATCGGTAGTAATCCTGCCTATGAAGCAAAAGGTCCCGAGTTCGAATACTGGTCAGGGCATTTATTTGTGTGTTTATCCATTTGTTCCTGAGTTAAATATATTTTCCACACCACCTAATCGTATACGGGCTTTTTCTTCCCTGCTAGGAGGGAAGAAAGTGGCACTTTTCTGTTCTAGGACATTAGCTTTTTTTCAGCTAGTCCGTCATTAAAAACAAATTTCTTATTGAATTAATCGATTAATTATTATCAGGAAGCACATTAGAAGCATATATAAAGTTAAAATAAATATGATTCAATAATAAAAAAATATTTTCTCTAAGGTGGTGTGTAAAGCAGTATGTGTCACATAGGAGCAAAACTATTTTCACCTTGGACGTTAACAGTTGAATCCCTCACTACGCTCAGGAGTCTACTTTAGAATCCCTCGCTCGGAATTCTATTATAGACTCCATCGCTTCGTTTGGGATACAATACACGCCCTCGCCGTAAATATTTCATTTTGCTCCCTTGTTACACAATCTACTATTCTAATGTATTTAAGTATTGATCTATATCTATGTATTATATATATATATATATATATATACATATATATATATCGTCGTCTAGTACCCACAACACAAGACTTAATTGAGCTTACTGTGGGACTAGGTCGATTTGTGTAAGATTGTCCCATAATATTTATTTATTTAAATGTAAAACTACGAGTATAGTCTGACAAACAAAAAAGCTCAGTAACAGAAAAAGTAATAAAGCTATACCCATTTATTTTTAGTCGTGAGGGTCCTAGCGTAACAAAGAGACAGTATGATTCTCTCTGTATGCTTGAAGTGAGACAGTCCTTGGCCAAACTAATATACGTTTTGTAAAGGTTCTGAGAATATTGAGTCTAAGTACAGGTATTCGTTTAAAAAAACGTTAATCCAAATTCTATTGTATAGTATTTACAAAGTGTAGGATTTAATTATTAAACTTATATTCGTTGATAATTTGACACACTCAGAACATTTTTTTATCGATATTGTTGCGACAGACAGTTTTTTGTTTTGCCGCGATTCCAGGTCCTGGTTATAAACGATAAAATGCTCATATTCCATTTATATTTAGAGTATTTATTATACCTACAAGCGTAAATCTCCGACTATGTATTACCTAGCACACGTTTTAGAATTAATTGAAACACAAAGTACCTGTAGACTAACGTAAGTACACGCCAAATCATTTATCAATTATGATATTAATGGTATCAATTAAGAATTAAAGTAATAATAATTATTAATTATCATATGTTAAAACTTATAACCTTGACCTTAAGGATGCATCATTGAACCATACCATAACTTCAAAATTGGTTGTCGAAGTAAGTACCAGCTCTAAACTCGGATGGATCCATTGAGATAGCAACAGAAGCCACTTGACTTTTATCGGGGTCTGCTCTTTTTTCATATTTTTTCTACGTCCTGACATAAACACTCTTGTTTGCACATGTATGCCGCTGTCCTTTTTAGTTTTGTTTTTTTTTAATCAACATCAACTGTGTGATAGGATTCACTGAAGTACTTTATAAAATAAATGTCAAATATTATCTGACCATGCCATATAATGGCTTTCTAAACCCGTTGGCCTTATTCACAAAACGCGTGGATTTCACGAAATGCTTCACTTTCTTCGAAGTCTATGCCGAAAATACTTAGTTTTTTGAAATCAACTATGCACATAATAGTTCATTTCTATATCTACATAGACAGCCATTGGAGTAAATATTACATTTTAACGAGTAAAATATTTAAAACATCGGTTGTCTTGGAAGACCTTTCCGATTCGAGTTTAGAAGTACCGTTAATTTCCAAATAGCGCAAATAAAGTTCACACAGTACAGTACAGTACAGTTCTTGTTAAATTTCAATAAAATTCAATTAAGTATACTACTATACTCCATGACTACTACTCTATCAAATTTAAACTATATTTCTATCACAAAAAAAAATCTATATTTCTAAATTTAAATTTAGTATGATTTTATTTAAATGACCTCTAAAATACAATTCTTACAGGAAACTTTCTGTAAGAATTGTATTTTGGGGTACATAATACAATACAATACAATTCTTTATTGATAACATAAGTTAGTACGTCATTTAATGTTATAAGAAATATGTATCAAAAGTTTTTTTGCATTACAAATACTTTAAACTAGGTATCTTATAAATAGCATTTTATGCGGGTTTTTTCATTAATAGAGTTTTTGAACTTTTAGGGAGTAGGACCCTTAAGGGTGCTCCTCGTCCTTAGAGAAGTGTAAACAAATAGCAGAGAATTGGTAGAATTCACGGTAAAATCCAACACGGAACATTAATTTACGTAAACAGGAATGTTATCTCTGTATACAAGTAGACCAGGGGCGTATCTTAAATTTTCAAGATAAAAAACATCGTTATTGAATTGGACCATCCCTAAAACAAAAGAACGTAAGTTTTTTAAACACCGAACGCTCAGATTCTTGTACCAAAACCGCGAGCATCTGTCTCGTGGTTAACATGCAGCCCTTAAGGGGAAACTCCATAATGAGAGGTGAGCTTGATGAAGACACGGTTAGCGGGCCATTTATCTTTGTCACATAAATATAGGATGACAGTTTTGTAGCGCCATTTCGGATCCAATAGGGAAACGCTTTTAAACGCAGGATGGAAGTTGATGTGCTTAAAATAAAATGATTGTTGAAGTAAATAATTAATTCTATAGATGCCTATTACTTTTTGTTTTAGGTTCACCGAGCAAATAATAAACCATTTTGAAGTATGGACGTTTTCGTTTTTCCAAAACTATACTACTTTTTTTACTAAGACGGAGTGTAATATCCTTTTCACACCACCTGCCCGACAATGCCAAATTATAAATCATGCAAACCTCACCGAAAGCAAATCATTATAGCCCTTGGCTTTAGCCGGGTTATAATGTTGTACTAAATCTCATTATAACCCGCTGGTTAATAATGTGAATTCACTTCCCATAGCTCTTATTGTTATGTGCTTAAAGTCTAATTTCGTAAAGTCCGCACGGTGCATAGCCCCGCGACGCCAGCCGGGGCCCGCGCCACCGCGTCGAGCTGATTTGAAAATCGAATTTATTCGGAAAATCGTGCTGGCCACCTCAATTTTAAATACCTAAAACAAATGCCGCGAGTGTCATAAGACGCTGCAGTATACGGAGTAAAACTGCAGGTTCTATAAAAATAGAAGATAAAATTAGAATAAAATGGACTAATGTATCAAGAATCAATTTTTAGGGTTCCGTAGCCAAATGGCAAAAAACGGAACCCTTATTGATTCGTCATGTCTGTCTGTATGTCTGTCCGTCCGTATGTCACAGCCATTTTACTCGGAAACTATACGACGTATCTGAATAAAATTTACACATAAGGTATATTTTGTATGCCGCTACTCAGTTATGTAGTTAAATTTGAAAAAAAAAATTTTTAGGGGGGGGCGCTCCATACATGTAACGAAATTTTTATTTTTTATATTTTTGACTAAATATCAACATGTGACACATAAATCGATAGGTCTTTAAAAATAACACTGAGGTTTTTTGACCATTTTGTGATTAAGTGAATATTTTCTGAAATAATCGCTTCGAAAGTCAGAAAAATTGTGCCCCCCCCTGTAACTTTTGAACCGTAAGTCCAAAAAATATGAAAAAAATTGAGGAGATGCGCCTTATCATATACTTTCTAAGAAAATTTTTTTGAACATATTGGTTTAACCATTTTTGAGTTATCTCCAAAAAACTTTTTCCATAGTCATCAGATACGACCTTTTGGTATTAGTTTGGTTCTTATTCCATTGAAGGTACGGAATCCTGCTATGTGTGGTCCGACACGCACTTGGCCGGTTTTTACTTTTGATTTACTTTAATAAAAATCCGTTTCTAGTAGCCTTAGCTATTTTATTGTCTCGCAAGAGGTGAGAAAAGTAGAGTATACTCCTCGGGGATAAAGCTGTTTTTGTCACGGGCGCGCTTGAACCCCTCACTGCACTCAGGACTCAGTCTTAATTCCCTCGCTTCGCTCGGGAATTAACTCATGACCCCCTCGCTGCGCTCGGGAGTAAAATCTGGAGTCCTTCGTTACGTTCAGGATTCAATATTGCGCCCGTGACATAAAACAGTGCTTTATCCCCTTGGTGTACAATCTACTATTTCATACTACTAGTATTAAGGAGTGTTCCGGGAATAAAGTAGCCGGGCCTTTTCTAATTTTATTTTTATTTTGTGCCGATTTAGAAGAGTGTTTATATTTAAATAATCTGTAGACACAATCATACAAAACATAAATACAATCATATTTAAATGAAACAGCGGTTTGAAGTTTTCGCCTTTTGTATTCCATCATACACATAGTTTTTTGAACAGCGTCTTCTGACAGAATTAGTGAGGTATTTCTCAAAAACATAGTTTTTGTTATAGTTTGATTTGATGAGCTATTTTATACCTTAATAAATTGTCTTTCTTCAATGGTAAACTTTTTATCTGGCTTCATTTTAAGGTAGTTACAGTAATTTTTAATTCAATGTATTTTCCTTTTTTTATAGAAAATTGTCTCCCATAGAAAAATCTTTGTCAGAGGTTAGATTAGAGAGGCTTCCTGACTATCCTAGCTAAAATACAGTTAATTAATGTAGCTTCTTGGTAAGATGAAATTCTGAAAAGCATAAAACGGGTTGTGAAAATGGAAATACAATTATGGCATTGTAGCGAATGTCGATTGAAGATTGTCAAATTATGTTGTTCAAAAAGTTACAAAGTATGTTGAATTAAAAACGCGAAAACCTATAGTATATGTTCACATACTTTATTATGATTGTATTTTATAGTGTTGTATCTACGGATTAATAAAATAAATATACTGCTTCAAAATTAGCACTAAATTAAAAAATACACAAGATTGTACACGGCTACTTTATTTCAGGACCACTCCTTATTTAAGTATGCACGCGATTCATCCTAAACAAATTCAGTTTTGGATGTAATATAAGAGGCATTTAAGATTTATATGTAGAAGTTTAGGTGTACGGTCTCAATTGTCTTTGGCGACCAAACCAGCGTTGCGTTAAGCCCGCAGGGCATATGAGCAGTGATCACTGGGGCCACTTCTGTACGATGGCATTTGTTAGCTATGGACGCGGCGCCAAACGCTTCGCCGGATGTCGCCGCTCAAGTGGCCTCTTAGTTTGCACCCTTACATGCATAGGAGGTACTCGTGCAACATTTACGATATGCGTATGCTTAATTCAGTGTAATTTTAAGCTTGTATGAGTATGATGTAGTCTCTTATTCTAATATTGTAGTCGCGCATGAAATATATTAATTAAGATTTTGATTTACCCTACGGTTTTCGTCCTATCATCATGCAATCGAGAGCTCCTAATAGCATAAAATTTGATGCAAGCATTTTTATTATAACGGCAAAGACAAAGAGCTCCCCTTCAAACCACTCATCCCTACAGAGTGGATAAAAATATCTGACAGGACTATATTGGTTGAGCGTTAGGACGTATCAAATTGTGTTGAGAGCATTGTCCTTTATATTCAGAGTGGCAGACTCATTTAAAAAGAAATACAAACGCGTAAATTTAAGAAATAGGTTTTATAGACGGTTTTAGTCTGGATGAATAAATTTTGTTTAAAAATAAAGTGATGCCAGCAATAAACATACTCATTTGAATATTTCCGTTAAAGTTCTGGGTACTCATTCATTCAATACTAATGGCTGACTGAAGCAATATTCGTTTAATGGGTTAGTAAATATAATTAATGTAAGCATAACATGTGTTCAATATTTTGTAAAGCACATCTCGTTTTCGACTTCCAATCAGAGGTAATTAATACTTTAATGGGTTGCAACCATTATTCGACAAAAATTAACGCGCGGTTTAATAACGTTTTCATTTGCGAAATGCTTGTAATGCAATATCTAGGTTGGAATATGAGGAACAACAAATGAAATGTTCATATAGTCTGGCAAACCATTTCTGTCAGTAGAAAAGCGCGGCAAATTCAAAATACGTATATGTGGCAACCCTTTGTGATGAGACACCGTATTTCGTGACGAACATTTCAATTCACATTGAATTGGTTTCTGGTGCATTTCACTCTCTCATCTTAAGTGCGAGTGAGATGCAACGTTCTAAATTGAATTTAAATTCGTTTTTAAGGCATATGTCAATTGCCTCAACCAGATTATCTGTTGCATTTGATGACAGATTAGACAAAATATATCCGTCTCGTTTTTACACACCGTAAATGTCACCCTTTCATTAGGTGACAGCGGCGGGCGGTCATACCAAATAAAATTAAAAACATAGAATTTAATGATCATTGCGGCTTTTTTAACTGATTCTTAGTGTTGTCATACTTTTGTTCGCTGTACATTGCTACTGCGTTCGTTGGCTGGCCAGACTATATTTGTGATTTAATCAGTACGTTTTTACAAAAGTCTAACCAGAATATGTATACAAAAAAACATAAAACTACAGGTGTTCAAAATAACTTTCACGCGCTCTTATTTTCTTAACAATGAAGTCGTGTCAAGCTCATTTTGAACACCTCACCCGCTTAGCTACTTCTGCTGCTGACTGTACTTACACAAAATCAACTACGCGTAAATAAAATACTGTAACCTGGCTTGCACAATGTTACTTTTATCACAGAATAACTAATAGTACTACCGTACAGAAAATTCACTCCTTCACAAAAGGCAGATTTAGGTATAGAATTATACCTATACTCACCGCCTGCAAGCAAAATTGAAACTTATAACCGCGCACGAACCGTGAATCTTCTTTGCGCGCCGCAGTTTTATGACCGAGCTGTGAGCGTCGGCACGGGGCTGTCACTTAACAAGTTTTTGTACCTATACCTACTGATTTGTTATTTTTAAGACAAATATGTAGGAATTACAAACACTGATTCTGTAAACATGAAATTTTTATCCGGAGATAGAAATTTTTATAGAGATTATGTCTGATTCTCACGGAAGTAGGTATGCCACAGCCGTATTCCTTTGAAAATATGTCGGTCAGTTCCTAATATTGTTTCTGGGCAACCAATTTTCAATAAATTAAGGATGTTTATTTTAACTATTACCAAGTAAGGACTTCGGGACCTTTCAATATCGTCCGGAATGTAAAAATGTTGTTTCTGCTTCCTTGTTCTTCCGTTTATTCAGACATCCGTAAAGACATCTTTTATACGGATTAGATCGAGATTTAGGTTTCGAAGTCATTGTGTGTTTTCAATTTTGCGCGAGCGCCACGTGAGACGACTATCGTGCGAGCCGAGCGGCAGCCCACTGCCATACGCCTGCCCGGGAGGCGCGCCGGCCAAATGTACCTAAACTGCGTAGTGAAACCCCCCTGCTTTTATTTCGGATGGGTATCATCATATAAGTCGAAAACTTCATGGTACGGATAGGTCTACAAACCATACAATTATCAAATAATAAAAACTAAAATAGCGTTTTCAAAGTCAAACCCCCTTATTCAAAAACGTCTCTCAGGACTTAATTAGTTAATTTAAGTTTTGTCCTTATCTGTCACTTTGAGATTTGTGTTTGTTAGAAACAGGCAGATCATAAAATAACTAATTGAGGCACGAGAGAAGTTTATGAGTAGGTACCCAGTATGAAGCTACTTAACTGCCACCTATTTATTTCATGCCGAGTTTTTTATATTATATATATTTTTTTATATTGCCTATGTTATGTCCCACTGCTGGGCAAAGGCCTCCCCTCTCTTCCGTCACTCGTCACGGCCTGGTGCATGTTCCCGCCAGTCGCTACAAAAGGCATCCAGGTCGTCCCGCCATCTCTTTTTCGGTCTGCTTCTGCTCCGGACATCCTGCGGGACCCATTCAGTAGCCATTTTGGCCCACCGTTCCGGGTGCATTTGGCAGACGTGTCCAGCCCAGTCCCACTTGAGCTCATATACCTACCTAATAATTATTATCAACAAGTACTAATAAAGATAAATACCCCGTTACTATTTTATCTCTACCGTCGTAAGGCGGATCTCACACTGCCGCCGCATCCGGCTCCGGTGAACGAGACAGTGCTATACACATGCAGAGCGCTATCTCAGCTGTCCACCGTCGCCGCATGCGGAAATCGCAGCATTTAATAACCGCCTAAGTGATCTGAACAATCAAAAATGTGTTTCAAGCCAAAGATCGCAACTGACTTTCATAACTATTTTCACCTAGCATGCACTCGGCTAACCAGGTCACACCGTCGCGGTTTTTCCTTTTAATATTTATACAGGCTCCGTGTTGAGCGAGAGTCACACATATTTCCCGGGGGTTATTCCTCGCCTGCCCGTTAATTAGTTTTATGTTCTACATGATTTTCATACGCAGAATGCAAAACCTGAATATTGATATCTACCACGGCAAACCCTTCTATGTTTGACGCCATGATAACTCTGATTATAACGTAACCTCTATTGCTATGACTATGAATTAAGATTGAATGTGCCAACAAGATGAATATTTACTAATGATTTTTGTAATCGCATGGTAGCTCTTGTACTCAAAATAGTTTTTAAATTTAAAATACGAGTACATAACGACTCGCAACTATATGTCGCAGGCAACATATAGGGCCGCTTGCACTAAACCGTTTGTCAACGCCATCGTTAAAAAATCTTGTGTGAAAAGTTTAACAGTTTTCTTTGGGATGACAGCTCCATCGCCATATTTAACGTTGAGCAGTTCGTTAGTTATGCGTGGTGCAACCCATCCATAGTTGTGTAACCTGATGTAATCCGATGGGTACATCTCTGCGTGTATCTGCAGCTAATCAGGTTATTCAAATTCTGTAATTAATTTGCATGTATTTTGATTTTGATACCTTTGTGGACGATGATACAATTTTCGGTAGGTGGGCGTTTTTACAAGTCGTAACTTTGAGTATTGTTCAGATTTTGAGAACTTTTAGCTGAGAGTCGTGAGCAGTAGGTATCTATTGATTCTTTTAGGACGTCTTTTTATAGAAGAATGTTCAAAATACACACGGCGGACATAATAAATGAGGTGAAATAAATACTTTGTTTTAGTTGCAAAATTATCATATGTTAGTAGAATATTACAAAGATATATTATGAAAGGAGTAAGCATGTGCATAGTTTGTTGTTTTTCTTTGAAACTTACACGAGGAGGCGCTCATGTGTAAGTTTAAGCGGGCGGTTTGAAAGAACGTTGGTTTTAGCTTGTACAGATTCCCAATTATATTTTACGTATATTTATAATTGCATCAAGCGTTTTATAATTTTTTAATTTTCTTAAACAAATCATCAGTTAGCCGAGTGCCTATTGCAACATGTTATCGGCTTACTCTCAGCAGAGTAATATCCAAGAGCAATATAGGTTTATTTTAGAAACTATTAACTTCTATATAGCGAAAAAACTGTCACCGACAGACAGTCCACCGTTTTCAGGACAGATTTCGAGGTAACTGGAACGCCTGGAGTTAAAAGCATCGGTTTAAGCGAAGCACCTGTGATGTCCTTTAGGAATAAATACGTTGCTCGAGTTTCAAGCACGGAAATGAAATGTTTTCTTGGTTATTTTGACACTGGTTCCGAATATATCGTGAGTGCACGACGTCCAGTGAGATTTTGTAGCTGTGTCTTATAGTGTACACTGAGTAGTGTTAGTAGGTAGTGTAGCATGCCGAAAGAACGCCAGCTACATCTCGCGGCATCCCTTCGGACAATCCGCGCTATTAATTTTGTTTACCGGCCAAGTTGCGCGAGTTAGGGTAGATTAGATCGTGGTTCGTCTACTTATAGTTAGGTGGCGCCGATATCAAAATACGATGTGTCCTATTTTTATTTTGAAAGAAGATGACGACTGAGAAAAGAGGATATTCGCATCAATTTTAAATTCAAACTTTGTAGGAGTTTGGAATAGTTTTTGTTTTAGTCGAGAAGACAGATAGATTGTGAACCTCGAGCTGTAGAGTTGTCAGAATCCATTTTGACATCCCATTTTTTTCCTATTTTAATCTGACTTTGATTATTTGTTTTAGTCGAGAAGACAGATAAATTGTGAACCTCGAGCTGTAGAGTTGTCAGAATCCATTTTGACATCCCATTTTTTTCCTATTTTAATCTGAGTTTGATTATTTGTTGGGCGTAAGTTATATCCAACGCCAAGTGCGTGCGTGTACCGCGTCGGAGGGGCGTCAAGCGTTTGCAGCCGGAACTGCGATACTGTCCAACGCAGATATTGGAAACCGGAGTATCGCCTTGGAATACGGCCGCCAGTCGCCTCTAAAGAACTCGAGCCCGCATTGCGCGTGGCTCATCAGGTGAAACCAGAGTGTCGCTCTAGGATACGGCCGCCAGTCGCCTCTAAGGATCTGAGCCCGCATCCTGCGTGGCTCACCAGGTGAAACCGGCGTGTCGCTCCGTGAAGTGCTCTAGAGTTTAATTGGGGACTTCGCATTTTATTTGCCGTGCTTTTTTAGTTCTATATTATTGTTACCATTCTTACATATCTGCGATCCGCATTTTTATATTAACCCGCCATTCCCAAATTCTAATTGCCTCATTTGACGGGCGTACAAAGACCTGGCTCTTGAATTTAGGCTACTTTCAGCCAGCGAATCATCTGTCACCATCCATATCACTCGCCTCATTAATCCATTATTTTCCCGCAGCCAAATTACCAGCCGAGTCTTTATTTGTACTTACTAGTTTTGCTAGTACTCCCTCGTTTTATTTTCCTTTTGTGCGGAAAGTAGACGTTTACAATACTAAGGTAATTATTGAATGTTAAATATCTTTATATTGATATCGTTATCGTCATTTTTATGTGAAGTGCTAATTTTAAATAATCTGATTATTGTAATCTAATTACATTCTATCCGGGTCTACGATACTAAGAAAATTATTGAATGTGAAATACCTTTATCGATATCGTTATCTTCATCTTTATGTGAAGTGCTAATTTTAAATAATCTGATTATTGTAATTTAATTGCATTCTATCCACTAAGGAAATTATTGAATGTGAAATATCTTTATATAGATATCGTTATCGTCATTTTTTTGTGAAGTGCTAGTTTTAGATAATCTGATTATTGTAATTTAAATACATTCCATCCGGGTCTACGATACCATGCCCTCCCATTTAGAACATCATATAATTAATGTTCACAAAATATCAATAGATGGCGCTACGTGTATCGATCGAGAGTATTGCAAAATTTATTCTTCAATTTTAGCAGTAAATGTACAATAATCATTTATAAATATTATTCTTTGAATGCAAACATCGTCTTTCATACAAATTACATGCTTTATTTAAAAAAAAAACGGACTGCTAAAAATAACAATTACGAGTAACAGCGCCACCAAACCAGCCAAACACAAAACACCATAGTAAATATAATAACGAAAGCTTTAACTACAACGACCAAGCCGCGGTAGATGGCGCTGCACAAGAACCAATAAAATACGCATCTAAAAGTAAATATAATGTGTCACGAAGTTAGAATATACATAAAAAATAATTTAGCAATAATTAGATATCGAATTAACATCGATACAAAAGGTTAAATGTGCCGCCCTCAAAGCGAAAACATTTAGTATCATTTTTAAATGTGTGCGTCCTTAAGACGGCGACATGCGCACACTAACGCATGCGTAAATACGGTCAGAAAGCTAATTACTTACACTGCGATATTCTCTCTAATATTTGGCCAAATAGAATCTTGCCAGGCTTTATTACATTATACAAACAATTATATTTAACTTGATACCTTTTTTATGTCGATGTCATCATCGATGTCATGAGTAGCATCAATAATAAAATTTACCTACGACTATTATTTTTCTGACTTTAATTTTTTTTTTAAGTTAATGGTCAATAATTATTTCTTTTAACATTAAATTAAATACAGTACAAATTTAAAATCTTCATCAAATCATTCGGATCGAAATCGAAATAATCTGCTTTTTAGACAGGATCATAAAATCAACAACTAAAATAAGCATGAATATAATAGTTCTCCTGAAATATTTTACATTGAACTCGTATTTAAAATAAAACATTATCTTTATCTTTTATCAAGTCTGTTGACGCTGCCGAGCTATTCGCGTTTCTTTACATCCATCAATAGATGATCCCTATGTGAACCGCCACACGGTTCAAGCAGGTGTCTAAAATTGAATGGCCACAAACAACACGCCACAAGGCCGCCACGGCGCGGTACCTAGAATGTAGTAGCACTTTTCTCATAATAATTGCCAACACTACTTACTCTGTCTTGCATGCAATTTTCGTTTTGATCGCTTCGCACTGCATATTTTTGTCAAGAGAAAATATTTTACTACCCTTAGAGAATTCAACCAACCGGAGCGGCCATGTCTGTTATTTTCTATCCAAAAAGTCTGCCGATTTTGACGGGGGAGGGGAACGTTAAATGTATGGTTATTGGTACGTAACGTACAAATAGCCACGTCAGATAAACGTCAGTCCATACAATAAATATGATCACTGGTCATATATTTTCGGTAGAGGGAAACACCTGTCAATGGCCGCTCCGGTTGGTTGAATGCTCTAAGGTTGCACCTTTGCCTTTATTTGTGTTTCTGGTATTATTCCTAAACTTTCGCAAGACACAAGACGGCATTTTGACACATATATTTCGTGAAATGAACAAATTTATGAGAGCGGTGTAGCGTCGAACGTGTGAAAAGTCAGATTTGACCTTGGGTTTAAAACATTGAATCTCTTCATTTCTGCATGGCTACGTCATTCCGCCACAGTTATAATATAAATAATTAAACAGTATTCTTTGACCTTACGTTAGTTATGATATTTTTCTAGTACGCAATGCTTGCTCCGACGTAGGTTTTCCTAGATATATGGATGGGTTTTATTAGACCAAATTTATATTTTATCTGTGTAAGTAACTAGGTATAACTAGGTGTGTAGGTACTAGGTAGTCTAGGTACTGTTTTAGGTAGCGTAGGTTATTTTTTTAATCATTGATTTATGTTATGCTCTTCGAATACCAGAATCCATTATGATTTATTATGAGTATAATTTAACATTTCGAAAATATAAAACAAGAATACAACATTAAGCAGTACAATTGCGTTAGGTACAATTTTACAGGTATCGGATATTTAAAAACGCACAAATACTTAAGTAGTGCTTTTATATTGTCAATAATATAAATTTATTACCTAGTGTCATTATATGAAGATAATGTGTTCCTATCTAGACAACTAAATACATAATTTTAAATATAATCTGATAAAATAAAATGAACTAAGAATTTATAACATGTTGCAAAAATATAATTAACTAGTACTGAAAACATAATTAAAATTAAACATTTGTCAAATCCAAGCTTATGGCCTGTCACCTGCAGGCCTACCGCAAATCCGTCTCTATCGCACTTGCATATTCGACGAACGGATAATAAATATCTTTCACCTTTTTTTTTTATCTATTATCTTTGAAGTGGTTCACGGTTCTAGCCCTGAAGTTAGTTACCTACTCTAAAATCCTAAGAGTAATCGGTAATTGACTACTGTAGATTACTTACATTACAACTGTGACTTGCCGTCGTGTGTAGCATGACACCATAAAGTAAGTATGACGCCTATAAGCGGGCCTATCGACTCTCTCGAAGTCCCGAGTCCCATTCTGCGCCCCAGTTATTTTGATCATGTGTGAGCACAGCCGAGTCAAGTTTTCGAGTAGCCACTGTAACTTGAACTATAGTTTTATGACAACTATGCGTAGTAGAGGAGCGCTCTTATACTGGTTTGTTAAATCATCTTAGCTACGTAGGCCAGTGAATGTGTAAATATAACCGGATTCACATTTATCTGTATTTCTGGTCAGTACGCACCTGCGTAGGTACCTACTACGTTAAAAATGGCCAAGTCTTGATTTACTTTCATTCAGGCTGTGTGACATTTAAAATGATATTATATGCACCTAGAGTATTTTCAAACCTTCTTAGTTTTCATGTAATAAGTGTTAATAATAATAATAAAATCGACCAGTACCAAATTACCAATGGTTTTGTTACTAAACGATTTAAAAATACTTATACATATACAAAGCTCAAAGAGGACCCAGTGTGTTGACGATGAGGGACCCTCTTGTTCCTTTAGCCGTCAACACAGTGAGTCCTCCGTTTTGTGAAGGACCGGCAACGCGCATGTGACACCTCTGGAGTTGCAGGCGTCCATAGTCTACGGTAGCTGCTTACCATCAGGCGGGTCGTATGCTTGTTTGCCACCGTCGTGGTATAATTTCCGAGCTATTTTGAATTATAAAGGTGGCATTCTGATGTAGAGATTGTATACCTACTAGCGAGTAGCGCGGTTTCTTTCATTTGCATCGCATGCACGTATGATAACCACTAAATTTCTGGGGGAGAGGGGGAAGGGGATAGAGGAGAGTAAATAATAATAATAATAAATATTCTTTATTGTGCACCACATACGAAAAGAGGAATATATACAGCGAATACTGGTCCTACAATCTTTATATAATTAATGCATAATTATCTTGTAACCACCGATAGTAGTGTCGTACTTTTACTTTGCGAACTTGGCCGTCTACTTTACTACCGTGTCTTTTCTAGGTGCAGTACCTGCCTAACTAACGAGGGCTATAAATATACATTATTTGAATACCATATCTGGGCGCCTGTAAAACGCCATCTAGTGACACTTAAACATATTAATATAAGTAACAGGTAGCTAATGTGTGTTGTAGATATAATAGATGTCGCAACCGCAACATCAATTTCCTAATAGATCGGTGCCGTCATCTGTTTAGCGTTTTATGAACTAAAGTTTGGATACCGTTCTTGGATACTTACGACGGGATCGCTTGGGACAATGGAGTTTGGGCGTCTGTATTAGTTATATGGTCTGTGACGATACTAAGAAAATTATTGAATGTGAAATACCTTTATCGATATCGTTATCTTCATCTTTATGTGAAGTGCTAATTTTAAATAATCTGATTATTGTAATTTAATTACATTCTATCCACTAAGGAAATTATTGAATGTGAAATATCTTTATATAGATATCGTTATCGTAATTTTTATGTGAAGTACTAATTTTAAATAATCTGATTATTGTAATTTAATTACATTCTATCCGGCTCGAAGGACCAAATTGCTAATTTTAAATAATTTACTTAATCTGCAAAACGTGTTAATGCAATTTACGAAATGTTTTACTGCAAATTAAGTAAATTATTATATTATATATAATACTCTTTCAATGATGCTAAGTGTACAGATTCATAAATGTGCAATTAGTTCAATGTGTAAAAATTAAAGTAGACGAAATTTCTTTGCGTTCGATTTAATAGTATATTAGTAATTTAATAGTATTACATATATTAGTAATTACACTTATTTTGTACTAGCTGTGCCCGCGGCTCCGCCCGCGTGGAATTCGGTCTGTGTCAGTAAGCGGCTAATTCACCCCTGATTTCTCTCCCGCTACCTATTTTTTTTTTGGCATGATTTAAACGACATAGAGTAGTAGGTGTATTTCGGACGATACAGGACCACTTTTGTATTTATACGTTCATGTCCACGGCAAATATCATCCAAATCGATCCTCCCGTCAAATCAGTCTAAGCATGAAAGGTAAGAACAGGCGCGGTTGAATTTTTATAGGCTACGTATAACCTGGCTGGGGATTTTCTTGAATTGGAATTAGTAATCCTTAAGGGGTGATTTCCTGGATAACAATGCAAAAAAAACCGGCCAAGAGCATGTCGGGCGATGCTCAGTGTAGAGTTTCGTAGATGCCGCCCTGTTACAAAACATCCGTTAAAAAGGTCTTTTATTAAGGGATATTTGGCGGCGCTTACGTCATTTTACTATCCGGCACTTCCTTTTACTATGCGTTTGTGACTGATAATTCAAAAACGGCTGAATCGATTATATTCAATATAGTTTTTATTGAAAGTTCTTATCAGGCCTCACCAAATTTCAGATTTCTAGTGTGAACGGTAACTGAGCTAGACCGCAGGCAGACGGACGGACATGGCGAAACTATAAGGGTTCCTAGTTGACTACGGTACCCTAAAAAGAGATAAATAGTATTTTATGTAACTGTTACGTAATAAGGCCTAATTATGTACAGAAGCAGACACTGCTTTACCTGCACACATTTAAAAATCCATCCATTGAAACCATTAGAATGACCGCCAATACACCGCCATGACCAACCTTATTGCGCCGGCGGTCGGGGGGGTTTCCTTACGTTGTCACAGATAATACACTGATGTTTGCAATAATGGTGGTAATTATATACGGTTCCGAACGCGGAATAGAGGATTTATAATATTGGTGTAGATCAAGATATTTATTCTTCAATGTAAGCACATTACAATGCACTAATGAACGTCAGAGAAAAATAAAATACGTGAGTGTCGTAGAAAATTTGTGAAATTTTGTAAGTTTTTGAAATTTTTGAAATTAATAAAATTTATGAAATTTTTGAAATTTTGAAATTTTTGAAACTTGAAATTTTTGAAACTTTTGAAACTTTTGAAACTTGAAATTTTTGAAATTTTTGAAATTTTAGTCAGATAATGTACCTATTGTTTAATTATAAAGAAAAATAAATCCTAATCTGACTGCTTCACAAAACGTTTGATGTTTTTCTACCTAAACGGTGTCCTATAAATGTTTGATAATTTTGTAGTAGTTTTTTGATTTTGGCCATGCATCTTTGTCCGTCATATATAGTCCTCGAACCTGCGATAACCCTTTGACATTCATGACATTTTCAAATATTACTTAAGAGCGGGTGAAGGTAAATTTAAAGCATCGACGGGTAAAATGTTATAAATATGGACACCTTGACCAAAAAATTACAAATTATTTCAATACCAAATTTCATCTAAATACGTACAGCGGTTTTTGGTTGTTTCTTCCCCATGTAAACTTCCACCCCTTTTGCATCCGCTTAAGGGATAATTTCCGAGATAAAACTATTTTATTTCCTTTTCCAGAGCTCAAATTGTCTCCATACCAAATTTTATCTAAATCGATTCTGCGGTTAATAATTCCCTATAGAAATTACCAACTCCCTTTTGGCCCCTTAAGGGTTGATTTTCGGGGTGACCCTATCCTTTGTCAGAAAGGTTTTTAAGAAAGGTCTGGAGACCCATACTATAAATTTCATCTTTATCAGTTCAGCGGTAAAAAAATCCTCATACCAACTTCCAACCCCCTTTTCACCCCCACAAGGGTTTATTTTCGGGATGAAAACTGTTCTGTCGTTTCTCGGGACTCAAATTATTTCCATACTAATTTCTATTAAAAATTCTCCATACAAACTTTCAACCCCCTTTTCACCCCCTCCAGGGTTGATTTTCGGGATGAAAACTATTCTTCGTCCTTTCCCGGGACTCAAACTATCTCTACGCAAAATTTCATCAAAATCCGTTCAGCCGTTTTCACGTAATGCGCGGTCAAATAAACAGACAAACAGATAAACAGACAAACAGATAAACAGATAAACAGATAAACAGACAAACAGATAAACAGACAAACAGATAAACAGACAAACAGATAAACAGACAAAAATTCTGAAAATTGTTGGAAGTATTCTGTTATCGATTTTAAGTATCCCCAGCCAACTTTTTTTCGAATATATTCCATGAACAAACTTTCAACCCCCTTTTCACCCCCTCCAGGGTTGATTTTCGGGATGAAAACTATTCTTTGTCCTTTCCCGGGACTCAAACTATCTCTACGCAAAATTTCATCAAAATCCGTTCAGCCGTTTTCACGTAATGCGCGGTCAAATAAACAGACAAACAGATAAACAGACAAACAGATAAATAGATAAACAGATAAACAGATAAACAGACAAACAGATAAACAGACAAACAGATAAACAGACAAAAATTCTGAAAATTGTTGGAAGTATTCTGTTATCGATTTTAAGTATCCCCAGCCAACTTTTTTTCGAATATATTCCATGAACAGACTTTCGACCCTCTTCAGCTTTATTATATGTATAGATAGTTTTTATTGAAAGTACCTTTCAGGCTTCACTTCCATTATTTTTTTAAACTTTTTTGGACCTACGGTTCTAAAGTAAGATGGGGGGGGCGGCTTTTTTGAAGATGAAACTATCCTTTGTAATTTCCCGAGACCCATACTATCTCTATACCAATTTTCATCTAAATCAGTACAGCGGTAAAAAATTCCTAATACCAACTTCCGACCCCTCCTTTTCACCCCCACAAGGGTTTGAAAACTATCCTATGACGTTTATCGAGACTCAAATTATCTCCATATTTCTATCTAAATCGTTTCAGCGGTTAAAAATTCTCCATACAAACTTTCAACTCCATTTTCACCCCCACCAGGGTTGATTTTCGGGATTAAAACTATATATAACCAAACTATCTTTATACAAAATTTCATCAAAATCCGTTCAGCCGTTTTCACGTGATGCGCGGTCAAATAAACAGACAAACAGATAAACAGACAAAAATTCAAAAAATTGTTGGAACGTGTTCTGTTATCGATTTTAAGTATACCCAGCCAACTTTTTTTCGATTATCTTCCATGTACAGACTTTCGATCCTCTTCAGCTTTATTATACTTACATATGTATAGATGTAGGTAATAAAAACATTTAGCTATTTTAGCCTGTTGTAGTGATTTCTTAAGAAGCTCGTTATTTATATGGATTCTACCGTGTATTTCAATTACCCGCCTAAACCAGAAAAAGTTTAAAGTCAGAAAATAGTTATTCCAAATCCTCTCAAAGTCAAAGTTTTTCTATTCATCCGAATAAACTTTGAGATAAAATCTTGGGAGGGTCACTATTTCCTGTAATGTTTTCTCGTTCGATCTGATTGAAACAAACTGATAGCATAAAACATGAATCGTGGAACTGACTAATACTTTACCATGTACATTATATCACGAGAAGGTATATTTATTATGCAAGTCCTTTAAAAGCCTCTAAAGTGGTACAGCCTTATACGTAATATTGAATTAGGTTACTAGGTATGTTGAAAGTCTTTTGTTTTGATATCAAAGAACAATTTGCTTTTGTCTTTTATAGAAAAAATAGTATTTGGTTCATTTAATCATTAAGCAACACTTTAACGAAATTTCTTAAAGTCTTATTAGTACTTCTCAATATATTATACAAATCGTAAATACCCTAATTTCAAAATTTAAAATAAATAAATACCGTAGTCTTAATAAGAAGATATAGAAGCTAAAATAAGAGGTGTATACCAGAGAAAACTCTTCCTAAAACTCCGTAGTAAAGGAATACGACATCTCGTACAATGCACGCTTTGAAGTGAACCACAGTGAACTAAATTATTTATATTCCGAGGAATCACTCAAAGAGATCGTTTTACGGCCGTCAGAGAGAAAAAGCCTGACGGAGACACGAGGGATGGCCCGACATTAATGTCAGAGGAATGTATTGCCCACACGTCCCGTCAAAATGTTTTTATTACTAATTCCATTATAGCATAAGAGCAAGCGTCAGCGTTTTTATAAACACTCGATGACTGACCATGGATTAACTTGACATTTTTCTTAGTGAGTGACAAACACAATAGGTACATGAGAGAGTTATATATCGTGATACAGACAGTCAAATAACTTACAGCAAACTCTTACAGTCACTCAGGAAAGAGGGTAAGGAAGGCATCGTAAAATATCATCTCGTCCTTGAGTAGGTAAATGAAAGAAAGAAAGTAGTTTAAAATGAAAAAAAAAACTAAATAAAAATGTTTAGATGTATATTAAAAGTTTGAACTACGCAACAATCTTAGGGTCACTTGCATCAAGCGGTTTGTCATCGTTAAGATATTTTCTAAGTTTAATTGTATGGAAAGTTTCACATTACTACTTAGTTGCGTTGATCAGTTCTTCAATACGGGAAATAATTTATTTATAACATACATAATTATTTTAACTACACTTTTATAATCAGGCTTTAATTGTGTTAGATGCAACTAACCCTCATACGATTAGATATCTAACTTGATAATTGTATTCGCTTAATCGCAACGTTCTTTAACTTGCACCAACAAATTCCCTTACGTCTTACATGGTCAATACTAGAAAACGGCCCCGAACGACTGATTTACTGCCATTTCGTTGAAAAACATAAAAGATACAGCTGCAGACATATCTTCAATTAATAGCTTATTTTACTACGTAAACGTCTTCAACAATATGGCTTCGGTTGTTAAACTTGTAAACGGTTCAGAAAACCTTTGTAAAGCGGGTCTCAATCTAATGACCTACATCTACAAGTCTGCAACATCAGTTTTGGAGCTTAACAATAAATTCGTGACAAGATCATTATGATCACATCTCCTGTTACGCTGCTTTTGTTGATGTAAGGAAATATGACAATACCACTACTGTACACTAGTCCACCGCAAAGTTTAAAAGTTAATTAATACTAAACAGGTAACTTTATACTCTTGGGAACAACATCGCAAGTTCGCTTTGCCACGTCTGACTTAACCTTTTGACCTAAATGTCTGAGGCAACCGCCTAGAGCAGATTTAGCCGAGTTGCTAACTACCTACAAGATTTTACTTACATTCAAAATTAGCTGACGGACACAGCAATAAAGGGTGGTATCTTGGTTGGAAATTGAAGTCGCTTATAATCTTTTATTTGCCCACGATGGAGCAGTTATGAACGCGAACTGTAGTTTGTCTAGTATATACTTTGTTTAACGTGTGTAATTGGATACAGTGAGCCAGAGTACACTGAGAAAATTAATGGCTAACAAAGTCACAAAATACGCTTTGTCAGGTTTTTTTTGTTGTAGGCACAATAAGTATTGCATTTGTAACAAAGCGGGTCTATTTACTATCACAACGTTTTTGTTGTTAAATATATATTGCAGTATTAACAAGTCGTATTTTGTCACCGAGACAATATTTTTGGGTTTGTTGACTTGACAATAGAATTTTGTGAATTTAACTAGTTTAACATTAGTACGGCAACAAAGTCAACAACTATTAACAAATCGTATTTTGTCACCAAGACAATATTTTTGGGTTTGTTGACTTGACAATTGAATTTTGTGAATTTAACAAGTTTAACATTAGTACGGCAACAAAGTCAACTACTTAACAAAGCACATTTGTATCTGCATTAAATGGTTTTATTGTTAGATTGACAATGTAAAAGATTGACAAAATTACATTAACGCATTAACAAAATGCGCGGAATGGAGGGGAGGCGGAGAACGGAACGACGTTGTACAGGTCAGTTGCTAATGGATGCCGGAAGTGGAGGACGTGACGGAGCGCGGGCGGTGTAATGAGCGCTTAGTGTTGTGGTTTTTCAATAGGAATGTGTGTCGAGGTGGGCGTGTTTCTGCAAGATTGGTTTCTGCAAGGCTTGTACACCTAATGCCTAGCATGCTTGGTAAGTAACTACTCATTATTTTTTATTACTTAGGTAATGTTGTACTTCAATTCCATTTTACACGCATGCGCAGGACTGTCGAATGCAAAATTGTATGCATTCCAGATTGAACTCTTCATTAGGTTGCACAATTTTTCTTTAGCTCATTACATACAACACTATTTATATTAAACATTCGGTCTAACTGGGCAACCACGCGGCCGCGCGCCATCTTGCACACAAGTAATAGCACAAGTAGCTGATAATTTAACTTAATCTCTTAAATAGGTATATACGTTTTTATTTATGATTTGTAAGTACGTGGGTATCTGCCATCAACGAAATACTTTACTGACCATCGGCAGACTTTATTGGTATGAGTATGACAATAGTAACGTCCCGTATAAGTAATCTAATGTATCTAAATTACATACGGTGTAACCGTACCTACTGTATGTCAATAATCTTAGTAAAAAAATGCATGATAGTTGTAAGATGTATGTATTGAAAAAATATCTATGTAGGAGCTGTAGGGTTAGAATCGGAAGTAGTTTTATAGCGCGTGACCTTGACGACACGCCTGTTCGGCGTGTTTCCGTAAGAACCACTAGAGGTAGACCCCGGCTCGCTTCTTAATAAGCTAAACCGTGGGTCAACTACACCTTGGCGTGTGCCGCCATCTTGTATCACCGCGGAGCGTTTCAAGTGCTCTCGCCAGTGGGCAGCGCACCGCCGCATGGTAAGCACGCTGTACTCGCGTGCCACCGACCTACGATACCCATTCGTTACTTTGTTAACCTAGACTTTAAAATATTAGCTAGACTTGTGTCTGTATAACCCATTTGTGTTCAATTTGTTTAAATAAACATTTTTAATATCAGTGCCGCTGTTTATATACAGCCAGACCCGCTATAGTTTCTTTTTGATTTTCATAAGTGCATTGTAAAGTACCTAAATTGAAGAATAATTAATAATTATTTTCATTTTCACTTTAACATTGCCATAAGGTCTACCGTGGTAATTAATATTTAAGTGTGTTGTTGTTTGTAGCATTATGATATATGTTTGTTTCAGGTGTCGCCTGACTTTCAATGTGTGTACCCAGCAGCAAATAAAACATATAAAGAAAGATTTCCTCTTATAAAGTTGAAGATTCTGAAACTACGAGTACTCGTTGAAAGAGGAGAATGTAACAAGGCTGACTTATCAACCATCGACCTTCTCGATTTGGCCTCTGGTAAGATCCTAAATATGTATTTTATGTTTTGTATTTCTTCAAATAATTTCTGCATTTTTAAAAGGTTGCTCATGACGACTTTATACAGTAGCACGTTTCGTAAAACAGTCAGGACAGTAGTATATTTAAGGTTTATGTATTAGTACACGGTTCAAAACTTGCATCTGAATTTTAAACCAGCTCCCGATTTCTGACCGATCTGAAAATTTTCATTCCTTCGTAACTCAGATAAAAATGCAATGTTTTGGTACCATCGAGCTGATCTGATTGTTGGACACTGGAGGTGACTATAAGTACTCTGCAATAAAACAACAAAACCTAATTGTGTTTGAGTCTGTTATAATTGTTTGGATGAGTAATATGACCCTAAAAGCTTATGTCAAAAATAAAACGTTTGACAAAAAACTTATATTAATTTATTTTTCAGTAGGCGAAGAGAAATGTGTGGAAATTATCCAAAGAAGAGCAAGACATGATTACCTGGCTCGTGTTGCGACAGTTTCAGACATAGGAACATACTGTTATCAAAGGGAAATGCTTTTCGGCACCAAAGAAGTCACCATCATGGATGTTGCTGATATTATATTGAGGGCTCTGCAATATACTTTGAAACGTCCATTTTAAAATAAACGAAAATATATTACTTTTTGGTTTGATCTTACGTTTTATACTCCCTAAATATTTTTAGGTCACTGTTTTGCTAACGTGAAACGCTGTTTCTTGATGTAATAATCGCGCAACAGGAATATGCTTTGTTTCAGCATCATTTTTTTGGGTCGTAATGGTTTGCACTTGCTCGCAGTTTGGTCATGATTGGCACTGCTTTTTGTTTTTTCTGTTTCAACATAACATTTAGGTACATAATGTTATTCATACAACATTGGTTCCACCTTTAATAATGTCAACGGCCTTGAACCACCATTGATCGACATTTTAACTATTTGGTCTCTCGCAATTGAAAAATATGCAATTTATAGAAATTGGTCTTTTGCATAATTATCCAATTGCGAGATATAAATTAAAATGTCGAAAATTAAAGTTGAAGGTCGTTGTTATTAAAATATTGAACTAATGTTGTATGAATAACAATAAATTGTATCTTGAAACAGAAATACCAAATGGTTAGCACAACAAAGTGCCTTTGTCATTTTGACTATAAAAAATGATGCCGAAACAAAGCATGTTGCTATTGCGATCACGTAAGATTTGGTTAATTTAACAACGTTAGCAGAATAGTGACCTAAAGATTTGATGCCAAAACAAAGCATTTTGCTGCTATGACAACGTTTAATTTGGTTAGATTAACTACGTTAGCAGAATAGTCACCTCAAAGATTTGATGCCAAAACAAAGCACATTGCTATTATAACAACGTTTATTTGGTTAGGTTAACAAAAACTATTTTGTGGTATTGCAACAATACAATACAAATTTGTTGCAAGAACATAATTTAAACAATACAATAACAAAGTTACTTTGTCATTTGCACAAAGCAATTTTGTCTAGGTAGCAACTTAAACCAGAACGTACTAGGTTAAAAGTTGCCAATATCACAAAGTTTATATTGTTGTAACGACAACATATAAAGCATTGTAATAATAACAAAGTGAAAATGTTATTTATATAATATTGTCAGATTAACAATAAGAGTTTGACAACATAAAAGTTGTACTATAGACCAAGCTCCATAGACGGTTGTATAGCGTTTAAGTTTTATTGTTACGCCCAACAACATTTTTTTCTCAGTGATAGAAGCCGCGGAAAAGTTTAACTTACGTGGTCACCTAGGTAGTCAATATCCGGACTATGAATCCCGCAAGTAAACTTAAGGCCATCAGACACTCAGTAATAATGTCATTATTTCTGTACCCATCCTTTTATATGCATACAAAGGATGAAAGCACGAATAGAGAAATAATTCCATGATTACCGACAGTGTATGGTGGCCTTTACGATTCGCAAAAGATCCAGAAATGGGCTGAAAAAGAGAAGGAGCTATTGCGAAAGACATTTAGGAAGGCCATTAAATGGATTTCTTTTATCTGATATTATGATGTAAATTAACAAACGCTTTTACTGTAATAACTAGTTTTCACGTCCGTAATTTGACTCGATAGGATTTATCCAATTTATACTAAAACTACACTGTGTTTACGTCTCATTATACTGGAGCATTAATCGCTTTTCCAGGAAAATCCTTTACTACCAGCTCTAGGCCTCCTACAGTAGGTTAATATTACAAATTATTACGTTAATGAAGCTACAATTATTAAACAGCTTCGTTAGTGAAAATTCTGTTTCCATGACCATAAAATACCTAATTAATGTACTAACGATAGGGAGTTCTTGATACTGTGTGATGTGACTGATGTAACACTCACTTGTTTCGGAATCTTTATAGGTTTTCTATGTCTAGTACAAGTAAGCTGGATAATTCCAAAATTATTAAAACTTTTTTCTACTCGTCGACTGTAATGCTTGAATTGTGATTGTGTAGACCGAACTACTAGCGCGTACTTTCCGATGGAGCTTTTATGGTCGCATATTGTGACATCGCCAACGATGGTACAAAGGTTTTGCATACAATATTGTAACACTGTTGTCGCAGATAGCTTAAAATTGCCATTGTTTGTGTATAACTAGATCTAAGTCAATCATTTTCTCGGTTTATACCAATACGTGTATAAATATTGTGTTTCTATGTCTAGTTGCTAAGTCTTATCTGTGTCTAATTTTATTGATATCATGTCATAATACGCAAAATGTCTAGATTATAAGAATTTTGTACTAATTTACGAAGAAATGTCCTATATAAATATCAATTTTAACCCTCCTACAAACATGTAATACTGTAAGCTTATTAGCCAATAAATGTCTCACATACACGGCACATACCAGCCACTAGTACGAGCACGCTAAAAAACCCATAAAAGAGGCCAGCACTCGTACTCGTTGCTCACTTCAACCTCACTTCTACAACAACTCCCAGCGGGGAAACACCTGCAACTACACTGCTCAAATGTTTTACAATTTTAAATAAGCGTTATTATTCATCTCCCTACATGACCTGGTAAATGGTACAGCGGGTCAGCGCTGCTTGGTTCAACGTGGTAATCCGGTCTGCACACAACAGCTGGTCCTTCGAGCCGGATATCAGAAAACTGCGGCCAATTGAAGAAAGAAACAAGTACGCGCTGAGCTGGATTAATTTCGCTCAGAATCTTCATACGGTGTCCGGCCTAACCGCTGATACACCTGCCCGCTTTCGCGGAAGAGCCCTGTGCTATTTACCAGCTTGCTGGACGGACCGCTCGTGTAGAGGCCATACTCCACGTTCGTGTCCTGGCAACTTTCGTTGCAACGTCACATGGTTGACGTCTTCACACTGCTTTCGGACGCTCTGGCACTTGCACTTAGCCTTTGCGCGAGATTCAGTGCATCAGGGATTAACGCCCACGAGTAAGTAAAGTGAACGTAGGGCCGCTTTCACTGCACTAGGCAGTGTCAGCCATTAGGTTTTAGGTAGGTAAGGTTAGGGAACCCCACGTGCGTCAAGAAGCAAGAAGAAAGAAGAAGATGTCCGATCATACGCTCAAGATGTCTCTTCGCTCACACAAGGGACAACCCTCCAGAGCCGTTACCCCGCCGTCTGGTGAAACAACCTCCGGCGATACCAATACATGGGACAAAGGCACCACCAGCACTCTTGGCGATGGTCCTAGTGTCGAACCGCGTCTACAGCCGCCGCCGGCAATAGCGCCGGCGCCCGCTTATTCGGAAATATCGGAAGACGAGGCGGAGAAGACGTTAGTTAAAAGTCCACCGGGGACATCGTGTAAACCTAACACGTCCGCCGGGGAAAAAGACCGCTTTTCTCAGTGCGGCGACCGCGGTAGTAAAAAAGTGCGCGAAAATCGAAGTGTGTATAGTGAAAAGTGCGACGAAAAGTTAGCTCTGTTGCTAGCGGAACTCGAGGTTCATAAAGCCGCCCTCGCCGTTGCTAATAAAGAGACGGAAACTGCCAAGTTAAGGCTACAGATTGCCCAGCATGAGGCGCAATCTGTTAGCGGTAAGTCCGAACCTCTTGTCGAAAAAGACGAGCAACGCGTGAGGAATTGGGTAGAACGACAGTCCCAGCTAGATCAGAGCAATTACGTAACTAAAAATGAAGCGTCCGCGTTACACACAATACGTAATTTCGCCTCTAGCGCGCCGGCGCCCAGCGCCCCCGCGCCCCGCGAGCCGCATATGAGTACTCATCGCCCGCCGCGAGATGTGTCTAGTCAGTATGCGCCCATTATGCATAGGCCACCCGAATTACCCGCTTTCGACGGTAATATCACAGAATGGATCGCATTCCGTGCCGAATTTAACGATACCGCGCCCATGTTTAGTTACGTAAATAACGTCAGTCGAATTAGGCGCGCGTTGAAAGGTGAAGCGCGTACCGCGGTGAAATCCATAATGTATACCGTCCAGGATCCATACGAGATAATGGAGGCCTTAGAGAGGCAGTTCGGGGACCCTGAAGAGATCGTGTTGACTGAGCTACATAATGTTAAACGCATGCCGCGCCTAGCCGAAGATAACAGTAATATCGTGTCTTTTGCCGCGCACGTCGCAAATGCAGTAGCGACAATAAAATCATTAAAGCAAGAAAAATACTTGTACGCGCCAGAGCTAGTCAACAAGATCGTCGATAAGTTGAACCTTATTGTTAGGTTCGAATGGGGCAAGTTCAAACAAGCTAATTTGAACTCGCCCGATTTAGTCGCGATATCAGAATTTCTGCTAGAAATTAGTTCCGCGGCTAAAAGAACGAGTCGTCATCGAGGTCCGAAGCCGAAAAATGCCGTGAACACGGTTTCCTTTGAGCTGGACAATAGGTCAGGGCGTCATACCGCCCCCACCCGTACTCCCGCCCCCGTGTTCTCCCGCGACTATTCGAGCGACTCCAACGACAGCTACCAGAGCACTCGCCCGCGAAATAGAGTAGATAGAGCTCACACGGGGGAGTATAGGTCGCCGACGGTAGCTCAAACGAAGCCCCGCGAGGCTAAAAGGCCCGCGTATACGGGGACCAAGCCCAAACAACATTCGGTACCAGCACGATTTACGTCACGTGATAAGTGTTTAATATGTCATAATCATGAACACAAAGTGGAAGCGTGTACTAAATTTTTGAATGCATCGGTATCCGAACGTTGGGATTGGGCGAAAAACGAAAAGCTGTGCTATAAATGTCTAGGCGCGGCGCACCGTGGTCGCTTCAAATGCAGGTATGTGGCTTGCGGAGTGCAACAGTGCGAAGCCGGGCATCACAGGTTACTACACGGTTTGAACGCATCTAAAGCGCCCGTGGAAGACAAAAAAGTCAGTAACGTTCACGCGATTAGAATAGCGCCCACGTTTTTGAAAATGATGCCCGTAGAGGTTACGGGCCCACTAGGTACTACGCAAGCCTTAGCCCTGTTAGATGAAGGGGCGGCCCTTAGTTTGATTTCACACGAAACAGCCGATCGTATAATGCCCCGAGAGCGGGGAGAAACGCTCGACATAGAAGGTATAGGTGGGAGCGTGAGCGATCCGGACTCTTGTAACGTGCGATTCGCAATCCGCGGCTTTTGCAGTAGGCATCTAGAAATGATGGAAGCGCTTACCATCAATCGATTGAACGTAGGAGCGCAAGGCGTCTCCAAAAACATAGTCGCGCAGTGCGACCATTTAGCCGACATAGCCGAGGAGCTGTGTTACGATTCTGCCGCGCCTTCAATAATTATAGGTCAAGATAATTGGCATTTGATAGTGACGCGCCAAATTATCAGCGGTAAATCGCACCTCCCGGTAGCTAGTTTGACGCGGCTAGGATGGTCACTGCACGGACCGCATAGGTCATCGGAGGCAACCGTAGCGTTTGTAGGCCACATGGGGCCACAAACGGCCGACGATGAAGCTTTAGCTCTCATGAAGGAACATTTCGATATCGAGTCACTAGGGGTAGTTAAAAAGTTACCTCGGGCCGATCCCGATCAAAGAGCAATAGATTTACTAGAAGCGACATGTGAAAAAATCCCCGGGGAAGATAGGTTCCGAGCGGGTTTGTTATGGCGTACCGATAACGAAGAATTGCCAAATAATAAAGCGCACGCGTTACGGCGGCTGTACAGCCTGGAAAATAAGTTAGATCGCGACCCTATTCTGAAAATCGAGTATACTAAGCACATAAATAACCTGTTAGACAAAGGTTACACGGAAAAATTAGACTCGCCGCCCCCGCAGGACGCGCCTAGGGCATGGTACTTGGCGCATTTCGCAACGTTTCATCCGCAGCGCGGAAAAATGCGCGTAGTCTGGGACGCAGCCGCTACCGCGTACGGCAGGTCGCTAAATAGCGCTCTTCTAGCGGGTCCTGATCTGTTAGAATCCTTATTCGGCGTGTTAGTCCGTTTTAGGGAAGGCAGGACCGCGGTAATAGCCGACATTAAAGAAATGTTCCTGCAGATAGAGATTGTAGAACGCGATCGAGATTCGTTACGTTTTGTTTGGCGGGGGGAGGACCGCTCAGCCTCACCGCAAGAATATAGGATGAAAAGACTGATATTCGGGTCCGCGGCTTCGCCGACGACGGCATTGTACGTCAAAAACAAAAACGCATACGAACATGCGAAAGAATTTCCGATCGCCGCTGAGAAAACTATAAAAAGCACGTATATGGACGACTTAGTCGTAGCTTTTGACCAGTGTGAGAGCGACGTTAGGCGCATAGTAAACGAAATTTACGCGCGTCGTTCGAGCTCCGCGGGTTCGCCTCTAACAACCCAAACGTAATTTCTGACGTAGTTCCTAGCAAAGAGGATACGTCCCTCATCGGGGGAGGCGAAAGCGAGCGCACATTAGGCTTAAAATGGAACCATAGACGCGACACGTTAGGGTTTAACGTAAATTTACGCAACACGCCCGAAGACGTGCTCAACGGTACGAAATTACCCACTAAACGACAGGTGACGAGTAGCGCGATGTCGATATTCGATCCCATAGGCTACGTAAGCCCGATCTCTGTCTTAGGGAAGGCATTGATGCAGGAAGTCTGGCGTACAGGGATAGGCTGGGATACCGTTATACCCACCTCGCTCGCACCCGCGTGGAATTCATTCGTGAGTAATATTCAGCAACTTAGGGAGTTAGAAATACCGCGATACGTACCCGCGAGAAATAGAGAGGCCGACATGCACGTTTTTTGCGACGCTAGCGAAAAGATATACGCCGCCGCGATATACTTAGTTAGCGAAGGCCCGGACGGACAAAAGTCCGCAGCCTTAGTAGCCGCCAAGGCGCGAGTCGCACCGTTGCGTATTGTCAGCATTCCTAGGTTAGAATTGCAAGGTTGTGTACTAGCGACACGACTAGCCGACACAGTAGTAAAGGAGTCCGATTATGTCATCAAACATAGGTATTTCTGGAGCGACGCTCGGACAGCGTTATCCTGGATAAGGTCGGATCCACGTCGGTACAAAAGCTTTGTCGCACATAGAGTAGCCGAAATAGAAAACACAACTAAACCTACCGATTGGCGTTGGGTACCTAGCGCGTTAAACGTCGCCGACGACGCTACTAAGGGCGTCCCGGCCCAGTTCGGAGCTAACCACCGGTGGTTTATAGGGCCTGATTTTATACGGCAAGCGGAGGAGCATTGGCCGCGCGAGAAAACAATAGAGCCCGTCGTAGAAACGTGCGAAGAGCGCGTCATAAAACCGGTTTGCTCTGTAAATACCGTTCAAAACAAGTTCGCATACTTGCCCGAGATATGTAGGTTCTCGAAGTTCACTAGGCTAGTTCGCACTACGGCCAGAGTTTTGGTTGCTGCCGAGGTATTCAAAGCCAGATTGTCTGTCAATAGAAATCCAGAAACAGAAATGAATAACAGACACATAAGTCTAGCGGAGATACTGCTGATTAAACGGAGCCAAAATGAGTCGTATGCCGAAGAGATACGACTAATGGAAGCCGGGCGCGCGCTGCCGAGGAGGTCTGCATTACATCGAGTTGCTATGAAGCTTGATAAGAACGGAATAATTGTGCTAGATGCCCGAATAGACAGAGACGAAGCCCATATACCTGTCTTGCACGCTAAGGAGGCATTTACCAAGCTGTTGATCCATCATTTCCACGCACTTTTCAACCACGGAAATCATGCGACGGTGATCAACGAATTGAAGCAAAGATATTACATAGTCGGACTGCGCGGTACAATTCGTTATCTGACGAATAAGTGCCAATGGTGTCGGACCTATAAAGGAGCTACCCTCAAGGTTCCTGTAGGCGACCTACCGCCAGAGAGGCTCAAGGCGAATCAACCGCCATTTACCGCAGCAGCCGTAGATTTGTTCGGTCCTATGCAAATTGTTGTAGGCCGCCGCCGAGAAAAGCGATGGGGCGTCCTTTACACGTGCCTCACCACTAGAGCCGTGCACCTAGAGCTAGCCGCCTCCCTATCGGCAGCCTCTATGATCCTATCGCTACGAAGAATGATATCTCGACGCGGCGCACCCACCGTTCTGTACTCAGATAACGCCACAAACTTTTACGGCGCAGAACGCGAGCTATCAGAGGCCAAAAACTCTCTGCCCGATAGTCTCAAACCATTTATGACCGAACGACGCATGATCTGGAAGAAGATCCCGCCTGGCAACCCCTCCGCCGGCGGGGCTTGGGAGCGTCTAGTCGGAAGCGTGAAAACAGCTCTGAAAGTCACGCTAAAAGACAGAGCACCCCATGAAGAAGTTCTCCATACGCTATTGCTGGAAGCTGAACACCTGGTAAACTCCAGACCGCTGACCCCAGTGAATCCTGACTTAGAGGCTGAAGCGCTCACGCCGAACCACTTTCTCATCGGCCGATCGAACGCTATGTCCCCGCTGGGAGTCTTCTCCGACGAAAATATGAGCCTTTCGTCCTGGAAAACAGCTCAAGCACTAGATGACAACTTCTGGAAACGCTGGCTGAAAGAATATCGTCCAAACCTGATGCCACGATCCAGTGCACACCAGAACGCGACGAAACTACACGTAGGAGATGTAGTAATTATAGCCGACGGCACGATGCCACGAGGTACTTGGCCTAGAGGCGTGATCGCACAGCTCTTTCCAGGTCCTGATGGCCACATAAGAGTAGCCATTGTACGTACTCGCGCAGGAGAAGTTCGCCGCCCGGTTTCCAGACTCATTCTCATCTGCTCTGCACCAATCGACTGTGCTGACGCACGTGGGGGAGAATTGTCGCAGATAGCTTAAAATTGCCATTGTTTGTGTATAACTAGATCTAAGTCAATCATTTTCTCGGTTTATACCAATACGTGTATAAATATTGTGTTTCTATGTCTAGTTGCTAAGTCTTATCTGTGTCTAATTTTATTGATATCATGTCATAATACGCAAAATGTCTAGATTATAAGAATTTTGTACTAATTTACGAAGAAATGTCCTATATAAATATCAATTTTAACCCTCCTACAAACATGTAATACTGTAAGCTTATTAGCCAATAAATGTCTCACATACACGGCACATACCAGCCACTAGTACGAGCACGCTAAAAAACCCATAAAAGAGGCCAGCACTCGTACTCGTTGCTCACTTCAACCTCACTTCTACAACAACTCCCAGCGGGGAAACACCTGCAACTACACTGCTCAAATGTTTTACAATTTTAAATAAGCGTTATTATTCATCTCCCTACATGACCTGGTAAATGGTACAGCGGGTCAGCGCTGCTTGGTTCAACGTGGTAATCCGGTCTGCACACAACAACTGTTGTCCTTCCCGACCGCCGGCACAATCCACCGGGAGATAGAACTTACTCAATTGTATAAGTATAGAGGCAGCAGGTCTTTCGTCGAACTCTATTCTTACCGGCTTGCCTAGATTGAGCACTCGATAGAAAAAATATTGTATATAATAGTGACATAATCAAGCTTTTCAATCTCGTACCTTACTTAGGCCACTCAGCAAGCTTCGTGGCCTAAACACGGTACTCGACTGAAAAGCTCTTAATTATGTCACGATTGTATAAAATACTATTTGATTTCTCTGCGTCCCATATTAAGAATAGTTTAATTTATTTAACTTTTATGACTTGTTCAAAACAAGTTTTATGGGCACTTGAATGCATATATTTATGAAACCCATATGCTATACGTGATGCGACATTTACCGGAAAAGTGAAGAGGTTTAGGATTTTCGAGCAGCCCAATATAGCCCCCAAACACAGGCGGTTTGTCACAATAGTTGCCTTAGTTGGTAACTGTTAATTCAACAGTAACGTGTGGACACCGTCAGAATACAAATCACTCTCTTGTTAGTCAACTGAGGCGCTCGAACCATCTGCCTTATGATTTGCCCTGTTTGCATGTATATTGGAATCAAATGCGGCACCATGCAAACCAGTGACTTGCTAATACGAAATGGTGAAGATGTTTTAGTTAACAGAAGCGACAGACATCACTACCGATGTTCTTATGGGTTTTCAGGGTTTTTCCATTGTATAGGTGGCATACGACTATATATACTATTTGCGTATATATAGTCGTATACTACGCTGTCGTAGAAAGGTACTACATAATGAGCCTTGAAACAATGAACTCGTGTGATCATAATATGAAACTCTTCGGTTCGTTTTATAAACCCATACCATAGTGTTTTAAGGATTCTCATTATTTACCAGCTGCGTAAACTACTATTAAAATACCGTGGTACCGATTCGATCATTCTAACTTTATGAAGTCACGGTAGCAGCGTCAGCTTTTTATGTCACTGCTTAGGTACTTACCTATATTATGTAGATACCTACTCCTAGATTGGTCGGTAAAAGTAGTAAAAATAAATGTCTCGGCGGTCAGTTAAGACTTAGTTAGTTGTTCTAGGGTTCCGTAGTCAACTAGGAACCCTTATAGTTTCGCCATGTCTGCCCGTCCGTCCGTCCGTCAGCGGATAATCTCAGTGACCGTTAGCACTAGAAAGCTGAAATTCGGTACTAATATGTACATCAATCACGCCGACAAAGTGGTAAAATTAAAAGTGGAAAAAAATGTTTTATTAGGGTACCTCCCCTATACGTAAAGTGGAGAGTGATTTTTTATTTCATTTCAACCCTAACGTGTGATATATTGTTGGATAGGTATTTAAAAATGAATAGGGGTTTACTACAATATTTTTTTGATAATGTAAATATTTTCGGAAATAATCGCTCCAGAAGTAAAAAAAATGTGTCCCCCCCCCTCTAACTTTTGAATCATAAGTTTTAAAAATATGAAAAAAATCTCAAAAATAGAACTTTATAACAACTTTCTAGGAAAATTATTTTGAACTTGATAGGTTGAATAGTTTTTGAAAAAAAAATACAAAATAATTTCTGAACTAAGTTTGTAATTTAACCGTATAAGCAGGTGTTTATTGTACCTGTCATTTCTACAAAATCACAATGAAATAACGTGCTTTCAAATAAAGTCACTTACTGTGGCGGACGGAAAACTACGGAACCCTACACTGAGCGCGGCCCGACACGCTCTTGGCCGGTTTTTTTTTTAATTAGTTAGTTTCGGGAACAAAAAAAAATGCACATTTTCAATAACTGCATGTCAGAACTGACCGTTGGTTCAGCGTCGAGTAATATACATAGTTGAATTATATTTAAGTCCTAAATATCTCGTAATCTTTGTCAAACCAGTTTTCCTAAGAATGTTAGCTGAGTAGCCTACATTCATTTCTCTAGTAAGTACATAAATAACGCTTTAACAAATTTACGATTGTTGCCTGTTTAATACTCGTGGTACAGGATTTTTATGAGCGAAACTACAGACCAGCAAAATATTAGCAAATAAGCAACTCAAATACCGCATACGTTAGCACAACGAAGTTCGTTAGCGTGACTTTAGATGTTTGTTCTAAGTGGCCAAAGGTATTGTTTGTACGACCGGGTTAGTGGGAAACTTTAGCTCAATCACACCCTGTTCAAAGTTTTATGATACACTTAGGTTGAAAGTTAAGAAAGTTTACGTTCTGGCGAGTAACGGGTATTAGTTCTGTTCTAAAAATCGTAGGCACTTTTTAAACGTGGGCTGGATTTTATTATTTAAATAACCCATAATGACAATGATCAAGTAGATGAATGAACTGATTATGATCAAATCCGTATGTTTTATTATTTTGCACTTATATTATTGATTTTACCTACCTTTGTCCTTTATGTTCGAATCACTGATTTCCATGGGTTTTTTTTATACAACTAGCTTTAATGAGACGTACCTATAGCTGTATATGTGTAAATAAAATTCAAGATAAATTTTGACTTAGATGTTTGTGTTTGTGAAACGTATTTTTTTGTTTTCTGAGATTGACAAACAATTTGGATCATGTTAAAATTGTGGCTCTTAGGCCAATGCCAGGAGTCTCAATAGTAACAGGAGATGGATAACATGCCTAAGATTTTATTTTTCGCCATGAGTTACTGGCACTTAACGCATTCACTGCCACCAACGCATATATGCGTTTTCGTTACTTTCCCCCAGTGCCTTGGACGCACAGACGCGTTCGTAATATTTAGTGACTTTCACCTGTGCCTCCGACGCACATATGAGTTCTGAATTTTGAAATGTTCTACTTAGGTTTAGAATGTTATTTCTTGGATCAGAAGATATCTAATGCTCCCTATTATACTATACGTACATAAAATTATTTTGATAACTTTCGGTAAAATTTTTTGAATTGTAAACGTCAGTAAAAATCAGCACAAACCCTTAATTGTTTTTCTGGTGGTCAGTAGGTATGATAATAGTCGGTTGAACTCAAATGTGCGTTTGGGGCACACACCAAAGTGCGGCACCTGGCGAATGTCCAGGAAAAGAGGGTGGCAGTGAATGCATTCGCTCTTGGACCACTGACATGATGCTAAGCAACTGACAGCTGTCAACCACCAAACATGGCGCACAAAATTTGTTCTATATAACTTATCTAGTAGAATGCCTATATAATAAATCAATGATATAATCTGCACGAACATTGATTTCTTAGTCGTGTAGTCAGGTTTTTAACTTTTTTGTTTAACTTGCCAATAATGTTCTAAATAAAGGGTTTAATAATATAGGTACCTAAGAGCTAAAATAATTCCAACAAGTTTATAAACAAGAGACACCGAAATAAACTGTAATTGACAGATTTAACGAAAACGACAAGAAAGGCCTGCCAGTGACAGGGTGAAACGGGTTTGGGCGAGAAAAATTGACAATAGTATTTTGTCTTGCTGCTGTACACCTTTTTCCTTGATATTAAGTTTATTCGTTCTAAACACGATTGCATTGAGTCGCTTTAAAACAACAATTTACATAAAAATATTGAATAATCTTGTCTACTAACGGATCTGCCTAAGACTAATTTCCGATTTAATTTTATATCAAACGAAGTCTCATACATTTTATTGGTAATCGTGTAAGTAATCATTTTTTTTAGAAAATTAAGATAATATACCTTAGCTTGTAAAAAAATCTAATTAAAAAAGTAATAGTCTTATATAAAGACGGCTTTTGGACACGAACCCTTAGCTTAACCTTGCTTGCTTAAATAATTGTTGTTGAAAATGTGTGATTGTATATTTTTCATACAAATCAACCTCATTTATCTAGCGAATAATTGTCTATCTCTTCCTGACCTGTCCAATCTCTCCTTACCATCATAAAAAAAAATCCATCGTATACTATACGGTACCTGTGAGCGACAGAACCCTAAAAACAGACTGCATGTATTGTTATCAGACCTCACTCCATCATAATAACCCAATTTGTTAGACTTATTCCCACTTGCGATTTTAATGTACCTACCTACCGATTTAAACTGAAGCGATTATTACTCATAATTTAAATAAAAAAATAGGACCATAAACGGGATGGGTCAGTGTCAGATAACAGTAAGTGTTACGCAATTACGTCCCATCTTTAATTAAATACTTTCTTCTCTTTACGTTCCTTATAATAGACTCGGAAGTATCCTTTTTCGGGCGTAGCATCTCGAGGCGGCCTGAAATGAGATTTCATACAACTTTTCAGGCCTAGGCCTGCAAAGTAACTTTTTTTTGTTTCAATGTCCAACCTCATTCAGACAGCGTCAAAGATGGCGGCAGGTTTTACGAACAGCTGATTTTAACTTTTTAATTTTTTCTCAAACATGCTCGGAAATGTTCCTGTTACGTTAGTAATTAGAGACCAGTAGGGACTCTATTCCAAGGCAGGTTCAGCGCGACGTACGTAAAGGATTTTCATACAACATTAAATCACTCAGCCAGTAACTGAAGTTGTTTTAAATTTTTGATCAATCTTACTATGCCAAAGGCTCGAGTCATTCTGCCAGAAAAAAAAGGTCAGCAATATTTTTCTGTGTTTTCCGGTTTTTATGTAGGTACAAAAAGTAATACTTATAAATAAAACTATTATTAACACACCAAAAACTTTATTTTAAAACCGAATATGTTACAACCCAGGTAGCAAACTGACGTCAGCGACGCACAAGCGACGTCATTTTTATGTCATATTAAGGTCTGTCATTTATTCGCTGAAAACGTACGTTATAGTGACGTCAATTTAAGGTCAGGTTAAAAAGTGGACGTCGTACTAACGTCAATTAAGGGTCATCATCTGGACGTACCATATTCACCGCAAAGTGGACGTCTTAATAACGTCAATTTTAGGTCAGCATCTGGACGTACCGTATTCGTCGCAAAGTTGACGTCTTAATAACGTCCATTTTGGGTCAGCATCTGGACGTACCGTATTTATCGCAAAGTGGACGTCTTAATAACGTCCATTTTAGGTCAGCATCTGGACGTGCCGTATTCGTCGCAAAGTGGACGTCTTAATAACGTCCATTTTAGGTCAGCATCTGGACGTACCGTATTCGCCGCAAAGTGGACGTCTTAATAACGTCCATTTTAGGTCAGCATCTGGACGTGCCGTATTCATCGCAAAGTGGACGTCTTAATAACGTCCATTTTAGGTCAGCATCTGGACGTACCGTATTCGTCGCAAAGTGGACGTCTTAATAACGTCCATTTTAGGTCAGCATCTGGACGTGCCGTATTTATCGCAAAGTGGACGTCTTAATAACGTCAATTTTAGGTCAGCACCTGGACGTACCGTATTCGTCGCAACGTGGGCGTCTTAATAACGTCAATTGAGGGTCAGCATCTGGACGTACCATATTTACCGCAAAATGAACGTCTCAATAACGTCAGTTTAAGGTCATCACCTGTACTATGTACGATGTACAGTAAGACGGGATAGACTTTCCATTATGGACCCACGCTTTAGAAGTTCATATTTTTTTTATGAATAGTACTCTTAATTATTAAGCGTTATCTGAATTTTCAGCTTTCGGAAATTCACGGTTCACGAGATATTTTTTTTTTAAGTTTCTATACAAATCTGAAAAGAACACGATTATGCATATTTTTAGGTTGGGTATTTTGTCATGCCAGGCGTCAAAGTTGACATTTCACGTTTCGTTTACCGTCAACGGTGTATTTTGATTTATTTTGTCATGTTTTTTAATAAAATATTTAAAACAAATATATATATTGATTTAGAATTCTAATCATCATGCAGTATTTTGTTGTCAATAATATATTTGGTGCTGTTTTAACAATTTAAATTCACTTTTTACACTTATAATGAATAAATTCGTGTTTCCTTTGTGTGGAACAAAACGCGGTGTGACGCCATTTTGTTTCATAGCGTTTTTGTCTGCTAGTGTCATTCACCGTTTGTCGCCGCTCCTACAGTCGAGGTCGTTTTACGTACTCCTGTTAGTGAAAATACAACGTGTGAATACCATGGCGTCCCCGAAGCCCTTAGCTTCTGTGTCTGAACAGTCGAGTGATGTGCAAGTGTTGGACTCAGTTGAGCCGCTTGTCACGGCCTCCTCTTCTGTGCCGTCTTGTAGTGCGCGAGTTTTGGACTCAATAGAGCCGCTTGTGCCTACTGTGTCTGTGTTCGACCTCGAGGAACCAGTTGCTGGTCCCAGTGGGTTGGCTGTCCCTAGCGGGATAGCTGGTCCCAGTGGAGTAGCCGCTGGCCGTAGTAGCAGCCCTCCAGCTGCTACTAGTTCTTCGGAGGACGATGACGACCTGTATACTAATGGTACGATGATGACCAGACCTTGTGGGTCATCCGGCAGGCGTAAAAACCTTTACTCGGAGGAGTTTATGTAAGTATCCAAGTTTTAACATTTAGTTGGTATTGATTTTCTATGCAATTTTTGCAATGAATTAGTCGGTCAAAGTTAAGAGTATTATATTGATTAGGTTTTTTTTTTCAATGTAGAGAAAGATTGGTACTTATAGTCTGCAGTGGTGAAATGAATACTTATAGTTCAACAAGTGACCAAAAAAACTTAATGACTGTAAAATGCAATTTTGATACATTTTAGGGTCATCTTATAGCTTGAAAAATAGCTAATTATGTTTATCCTCCCCGCCCCCCCCCGAAAATCCTTGATTATTCATGTGTTTTGTTGTTGTTGCAGAGGCATGTGGACCTGGTTTAAGCTTTTCACATTACTGGGAACGCACGGACAGTGCGTGCAGTTTTCTGAAGAGAGGGGCCTTGTTCCACGCCAAAAAATTTGCACATATCACAAGAAGCCGATGACCCTGACATCGGAAGCGGGGCAATTCGACAAATTTAGATGCCGGAAAGGAAACTGCCGAAACAAATCATATTCAAGAGCCCTCGGGACCTGGTTTGAAAATGCTCGATTGTCACTTGTACATATTTTTCAAATAATGTACGCCTTCTGTGAGGGTCATTCGTATGATTACACAAAAAAACAATTAAACAATGGTCACGTAGTGTCAAGTCGAACGGTGGCCGACTGGTATAGTTATTGCAGGGAAACTATTGCAATTTTTGAATTAGAGTGTCAAAGGGCCCAAGGGAAGATAGGGGGCCCTAACAAAGTTGTCCAAATAGATGAGTCGAAATTCGGGAAAAGAAAATATAACAGGGGTAGGCACATTGAGGGACATTGGGTATTAGGGATGATAGAAGATTGCCACCCATTTAGATCTCACTTCTTTTGTCGTCAAAGTCAACAACGAAGGCATATATAATATGTATATTGAACTTGGCTCTCATTTCACATTTATGTTTTTGATGGGATTATTGTTATGGGGCTATTGGTTCCCACTGTCCTTTAATGCCTCTTTAAATATAGATTATACTACTTACATAGCGTTTTTTAGTTTCATCCATAAGTCCTAGAGTTTGTTCAGGGTACGTAGACAAAATGCCTGCTATGCTAAGCGCTAAACTCTTTTCTACTCTTACGCGTAAGAATTTGCGCGGGGAGAGGGAACAGGTATAGATTAGAACGCATTATAGCGTAGGCGTCTTGTCTAGGGCGCCTGGCCAATAAGTTATAACCGTCTTAGAACTTAAATCTAGCACGTTGTTAGTTCACTCAACAGCCAGGTCGGTTCTATTTTTGAACAGACTACCCACCCATCCTAGCTACGAGGAGCATATTGCCGTGCTTACGATATCAGCAGTGTGTTTTGAGAGATGTTATTTAAATTTATATAATACCCGCCTTAATAAAATTAAAAATCGCTAACTTCTACTGCTGATATCGTGAACACGGCAGCATAATGCAGCCCTCGTAGGTCCTGACCTGTGCCTATGCAGGAGTGATTGTGGCGTTACTATGTCCTAGTAACGCCACAATCAATCCTGTGTGTGACGTTATTCGAACATACTGGCTGCCCTAATATGTACGGCCCAGAAACGTCCGTATGAATTCAGCATATGACGTCTCTCCAACGTCAGTGGCTGCCCTAATATGTACGGCCCAGTAACGTCCCTATGGATTCAGTATATGACGTCACTCCAACGTCAGTGGCTGCCCTAATATGTACGGCCCAGTCACGTCCCTATGAATTCAGTATATGACGTCTCTCTAACGTCAGTGGCTGCCCTAATATGTACGGCCCAGTAACGTCCCTATGCATTCAGTATATGACGTCTCTGTAACGTCTGTAAACAGACGTCTTGAGGCTGTGACAAATTGACGTCATCTGCTGGGACCCCCCGACGTCGAGAAATGACGTCTCTTACGTCGAGCAGTACCGTAAACGGACGACATAATGACGTATAAATGCTACCTGGGAATAAATCGACAAAGACAGTTTAATCTCGAATAACCGGTAACAAGTTGAAAGAAAAATACGAACATAAAAAAAAAAAAATTGGAGGGAAAATACATATATTTTATTGCATCGTTTTCTTTCATCGATAACGAATAATTTTATCTTGCTTGGATACTTGGATAGTATTAAAATTTTTAATAAAATGACTTCTGACGAAAACGACATGGAAATTGATGGGACCCCTCCGGAACTAAGAGCCGAGGCGCAATTAGCTTTAAACAATTTGCTGCCAGCTAAATCAAAAGAGAGGTATATCACATGTTACGAAAGTTTCCTTAAATGGAGGGCAGATAAAAATGCACATAGCTTTTCGGAAACAGTTTTCCTGGCCTATTTCACAGAAATGGCTCAATCGAAAAAGCCATCATCATTATGGGCAATGTATTCCATGATGAAGGCTACAATGCAGCTGAAACATAATATTGACATGCAGAGTTTTTCAAACTTACGTGCTTGGTTAAAAAGGAATTCAGCTGGGTACAAGGCCAAGAAAGCAAGAATATTTAGCAGTGAAAACATAGAAACCTTCCTCAACTGCGCACCTGATGATACATATCTTGCTATAAAGGTAAGCAAATCTGACTATTTAATCATATTTTACATACCTACTTGCATAAAAATGAAGTAACTACATAATCTTGATAATTTACTGCTCTGTCCAGTGTCCTAGCAAAACCACATTTGCACTAATAAGATACAAAAAATAACAAAAAAAGTTTTGGTCTGACTATAATTTAATAAATAATAATGAATGTACCTACCTAACAAAAAACTTAACTAAAACTAATCAGGACACCAATAACATATTCTACATATTAATTTTATGACTGAATATTTACAAAAAAGTCTTAATTCATTTAATAAAAAAGCCTAGGTAATGAAATATATATCTACTATTATCTATTACAGGTCTTGCCAGCCATGATCTTGGGCATAACAGGAGCATGCAGAGGATTGGAATTAAGTATGATTACTACCAAAGACATTGAATTTCAAGGCGATATAATCGTAATCCAATTGAGAGACACTAAGACAAAAATAGATAGATCATTTGTGGTCCGGGATGAATTTAAAAATATTTTTCAAAAATATTATGACTTGCGGCCCAAGGACACAATTACTGATAGATTGTTTCTCAATTACAAGAATTCCAAATGCACTAAACAAGTAATTGGACGGCATACCATAGCTTCAATGCCTAAGAAAATTGCAACTTTTTTAAATTTAGATGACCCGCACTTATATACTGGACATAGTTTCCGACGTAGTTCAGCAACACTTCTGGCAGACTCTGGAGCCGACCTTCTAGCTCTTAAAAGGCATGGTGGCTGGAAGTCGGATAAGGTTGCAGAAGGTTACATTGAAGACTCCATAGGAAACAAGGACAAAATATCAAAAAACATTACAGAAAACATAAAATTAAGAAGTAGCACCAACACAGAAAATCAATACAACTCTTCGCATCAGAATTATGAATCTTTGTATGAAAATCCACAACCAGGCTGCTCCAAAGATCCTCCAGGTTTCATTCGGCAAAATGTAAAACAACCTCCATCCATTCAAGTTCAACCTTCATCTTCAAGTACATATTGCCAGGTTCAAAATTTGACAGATTGTCCACAACCATCACTGCATGAATCAAATCCCCAGCCACCGCCTTCTCATCAAGATGTTGGAAATAGCGAGCAGTCCACCGCACATATCGTACCATCACAAGCAGGTTCTTCAACAGATATACAACAAACCAACATTTCTGTTCCTGGAAAAACAATAAAAATATCTATAAGTAACTGTCCTAACATGTCCAATATCACATTCAACATAAATTAATAATAACTTTGACAAAGTTTTCACGTTATGATTGATTCTAAATGTATGATAAAGTACGTAATATAAGTAAGTGGTCATATCTTAGACACTAAGAATGTTTAGTGAGTATTAGTAAGACTTTGCATTTCAATCTTACCTGTAGGTAGTCCCCTCATGATTTCATTTTTATGAATGTTGTACTGTACAGTTAATGTAAATAGGTAGCCACTTTATGTTTGTTTGTTCCCTTATTCCCAACGAATATTGCGACGTCCGAGTTCCGATATGTTGAAAAAATATTTAAGGTTATTATAAATGTCAATTTCCATTGGGTCGTTGGGTCGTTCTCGTTGTGACATATCGTTCAGAAACTAGTATAATGATTTTCTAAATTATATTTTGTATTAAAGGTTGAGCTGAAAGATATGACGGTGTACCATGTTGCAGTGTCTATTGAATCGAAACTGGCAATAGCAGCCAACCTTTTGAAATGATTTATAATTAAAACTTTTAGGGGGCGTATGCACGATCAACTTATTTTCAGAGCGATTTATTTCTCTTTGTCGCAGTTTGCTACACTTTATGCGCATACAAAGAGAAGAGTCGTGAAATGTATGGGGCACCATACATTTCACAACTCTTCCTAGGTATGAAGGGCAAAATAGTAGCCGAGAAAAGTCTCTTGTGTGTGTGTGAGCCCTTAAATAGTTTAGTATAATTATGAACTATTATAGTAACTATAATGGGCTGATATATCTAATACAATAACTATATATCTACACTCAAGAGCAAAAGTAACGGGTCACTTTGTACTGATTTCTCATACAAAGTGACCTAATATTTTTGCTCTTGAGTTTATATAAAGACTTGTCTCTGCAACTATTTTGTATGTAATGTAAATAACCCTGTGTTAATTTTAGCGATATACCTAATATGATAAAATAATTTTTTATACCCATATACCCCTGTGTTTTATTTTATTTTATTTCCTTACATGTTTGAGAAAAGCACTATACATGCTTCGACCGTAATCAGCTTTCCTGGCTTCGTATTATAGCCGTCCTCGTCTTCGACTCGGACGGCTACTAAATACTCAGCCAGGAAAGCTTACTTACTGGTCTCTGCAGTAATGTACTATTACTTCATGGTCGTTTTTTAACAATACAGCCCGTTACAGACGTTACCAATTTATTTCGCTATTCACCCGTAACGTACCTACCACCAATCATGGTTAGCCTTGGTCACTTTGTATAAAAATACAAGTTTGCTGTAAGCCTCTCTTTTAACCAAATTTGTTAGAAATTGATGCATAAAGCTGAATTATAAATTTATGCAACGCAGCCCCGGTCGAAATTGTCAGTAAATTGGTAACCGTGTAGCACGGGCTTAACAATCTTTACTTTTTTTTGTGGGAAATTGGAAAATTAATTTCTTACGAGTATTTCGATTTCACTGTTAATTGTGATTTTGTAAGTTGGATCGAAGATTCTAAATATGAGTTCAATGGAAAAACATAGTGATGACGAAATGTTTGTTGACTGTACACCGCCTGAATTAAGAGCTGAGGCGAAATTAGCCATCAACAACTTGCTCCCGCCGAAATCAAAAGAGAGGTACATGAACATGACTGCATATGACAACTTCATAAGCTGGAAAATAAATAAAAACGCACACAATTTCTCTGAAAATATATTCTTAGCATATTTTCAAGAACTGGGAAAAACATTTACCATTGAAAATGTTCAAACATTTTTAAACCAAGCACCCGATGAGTACAAATTTAAACATAAGTAAGGTTAGGTTTGAAAAAATTCGGAAGCTGTCGCTGTCACAATTGACGTTTGATTTTATTCCCAACGTTTCGTTCAGAAACATGCTTTGTAATTTTAGAATGACTTTTTTCAGTTTAGCATATTGCACGCCGAGCATAACGCTCCCATACATTGTTACTGTCAATTTGGTGTAAACGTAGCGTAGATAATTTTAGATTGAATAAAACGTTGTCCTTTTGGCTTTTTTATTTTATTTCATATGTTTGAGAAAAGCACTATACATGCCTCGGCGTGAAAACGGATTCCCGGCCTCTGATGTAATGTACTATTTCACCTCAGTAGCTCGAATAAGGGTTCTTTGGTGCTCAATAACAGTGACAAAATGACCTTGAGATGTCCTCAGTAAAAAGACAGAGAAAGTAACATTTTCAAACTTCATATTCTCGCTTTTCTTTTTTATTTGAATATCAGACCCCCGATGCACACCAAAATAGCTTGGAAACCTAATCACAAGATTTGGCGCAAGCACTAGTTTTTAGTAAATGTGCTATTTGTAATAAGTGGCGAAATTGGATCGTAAGAGTAAAAGAGGCGAGAATTGAGTGGGCGTCAGTGAAAGTAGAGCGGAAGACAAGCGGAACTGGCGGATTCAGAGCGGAATTGGCGGAATTGGAGTTGAAGTCACTAAAAGTGGCGGAAATAGACTGGAAGTCAGTGGAAGTGTAGGGGAACTGGGTGGAAGTTGAGCGGAATGGCGGAATAGAAGCGGAACTCATTAAAAGTTGCGGGAATTGAGTGCAAGTTATTGGAAGTAAAGCGGTACTAGGTGGAGGTGGAGCGGAACTGGTGGAACTAGAATAAGAATAATAAGAATAAGTTTATTGCAAAAATAAAAGATTACAGGATATGTCAGGGGTCTCCGCACTAGGCTTCGCCTGTTTCGCGGTGAACCAGTTACAGTTAAACTTAAGAACTAAGTTACAAAATCAAATAAAACACAATTAATCACATTTTAAACTTGAGGCTAGATACATAGGTAGTTGTTTAGTTATTAAGTAGTTATTTAGTAGTTGTTTAGCTATTGATATATTGATATATTCGAGCATAACTCATTCAAAGTGGCGGGATTGTGTGGAACTCAGTGGAAGGGGAGCGGAGTTGGGTGAAAGTGGAACGGAACTGGCGGAATTGAAGCGGAACTTAAGCGGAACTCATTAAAAGTGGCGGGAATTGAGTGGAAGTCATTGGAAGTAAAACGGTGAACTAGGTGGAGGTGAAGCAGAACTGGTGGAGCTGAAGCGGAATTTAAGCGGAACTCATTCAAAGTGGTGGGGATTGTGTGGAAGTCAGTGGAAGGGGAGCGGAGCTGGGTGAAAGTGAACGGAACTGGCGGAATTGAAGCGGAACTTGAGCGGAACTCATTAAAAGTGGCGGGAATTAAGTGGAAGTCATTGGAAGTAAAGCGGTGAACTAGGTGGAGGTGAAGCGGAACTGGCGGAACTGAAGCGGAACTTGAGCGGAACTCATTTAAAGTGGCGGGAATTGAGTGGAGGTCATTGGAAGTAAAGCGGAACTGGCGGAATTAGAGCGGAAGTGATTGGAAGTGAAGTGAAGAGGGATTGATCGGGATGGAGTGGAAATCGGTGGGAGTGAAAAATTATTTAAATTTTCTGCTATGTTCTCACTGCTGAGGTAAAAAGTTGTATGAGGAACATGAGACCAAAGTTATTTGCACCTCGTGCCTTTGAGTCACTAGAATCTTTCGCTTGCTCGGGACTCAAAATTAACACTCGAAGCAAAAACTAACTTTGCTCTCTTGTTGCACAAATATCTATTATTTTAAGCTTACTATGGTCACTAAAGCACTCATTTGCCTGATTTAGTTATTTTTGTTTTCTAAAAGGTACCTCCAATACCAACAAGATTAAATTTAAAAATAAAGAACCAAATGGTACATAACAACAATAACTCTGGGTCGCAATTAACTCTCTGTCGACAACCACACCTAACCGAAAACCGAATACAATGCTACATCAGTAAACATTGTAACCAGTTAACTTTTGAACCGCGCCAAAGCATTCTATTTTTTTACATTGTAACGTAATTTAATGAAATATTGCACGTCACTATCGCGTGTTGAAAATTGGCTTCGTCAATCAGAAACTTCCTACTGGCCTGGCTATTGTTCATTTGTTACAATGCATGTGACGAGTCGACTACTCAGGAAAACCACTCTACCTACTGCTTATTGTATGAAGCCTACTGTGAAAATATGAAATTGTGTATTTGCCTCTCTGTTGCTCTTACGTATTCCAAATTATAAAATGTGAAAAAGAGAGGCAAGCAGATATACGATATCAAATTAAAAATGCACAAAAATGCGCGCATGCATCTGCAGATTTCGTTTTTATTTAAATAAATAAATATTATAGGAAAATCTTACACAAATCAACCTAGTCCCACAGTAAGCTCGATAAGGCTTGTGTTGTGGGTACTAGGTGACGATGACGATATATATAATACATAGATATAAATAAATAATAAATAAATAAATATTATGGGACAATCTTACACAAATCAACCTAGTCCCACAGTAAGCTCAATAAGACTTGTGTTGTGGGTACTAGGCGACGAAATATATAATAGATAGATAAATAATATTGTCTTCAGTTGCCGCGATAGTTATTCATGAAATAAAACAATTAAAAACGGATTTTATCGCCTACTGAGCTTAAATTACATCCCGACGTTTCGAACACTTTACAGTGTTCAGTCGACCCGTTGACCACAAACGCTGTAAAGTGTTCGAAACGTCGGGATGTAATTTAAGCTCAGTACACGCGATAAAATCCGTTTTTAGATAGATAAATACTTAAATACATAGAAAACATCCATAACTCAGGAACAAATATCTGTGATAAACACACAAATAAATGCCCTGACCAGGATTCGAACCCGGGACCTCCTGCTTCATAGGCAGAGTCACTACCAACTAGTCTAGGAGGCCGTTAAAGATATAGATACATACATAAATAGAAAACATCCATAACTCAGGAACAAATATCTGTGATAAACACACAAATAAGTGCCCTGACCAGGATTCGAACCCGGGACCTCCTGCTTAATAGGCAGGGTCACTACCGACTAGGCTAGGAGGCCGTTAAAACATTTAAAACGTTTGCCTGCATGGACTTAGCTTTATGCCAAATCACACTTATACTGGTTAGCCTTACCCTTCAACATACCCGCGCGATTGGAATGACAGACCTGCATACTATAAATCACCGCAAAGCATTACAAAGGAACCCATAAGTAAAAAAGCCATTTCTAACATTATAATGCAGTGTAACGACTTACTCTTACAGTATTTAGAAATATGTAGACATCATTTTAGTCACACAATAGATGCTTTTAAACTGTTTGTATATCCATTTAACGTTAAAACACTGGCGTGATTGAATTGTTAATTAGGTGTTTATCAAAAATATGATAACCTATATAAGTAATGTTAAAGCAGTTTTTTATTTGATTAAAAAATTAACCCTTATTGGTTGAAATCACAGAATATGCATTAAGCTGGAAGCTGCAAATGCTTGTCCTCCGTCTGGTATTTGGCTCATTCTACTTTTTCGTGACCGTTAATTTATTGTTAGAAAAAAGTATGATAAACACTGAATTTTGTGTATAAATTTGTATTCCTAAATTGTACCAGAACCAAATAATAGGAATTTGTTAACCAAAATGCATATATTAATATTGATTAATGTGAAAAAGATGGTAACGCAGTGGTAAATGCCTTATTTTCATACAAATCGGGAGGTAATCAAGGGCCATTGAGTTACTGTGATTAAGAAATGAGAGAAAGAGGTAGGAAGTCATTTATCAAAGAAATAGCTAATAATAATGTATATAAAATAATAGTAATAATTCACATCTCTGCGATTAAGAATACTGTGATTAAGAATATTTACAGTTGTTATTATTAAACTAAGCTATCGGGATTGATAGATAGCCTTATAGCAGTAATTGGCGGTGCTTGCTTCTTCTAGTTAAATATTTGTTATGTGGTAGAAATGTACAATATGTATTGATAGGATCACGCACGCAAACATATTTAGTGTTACTAAATCGGAGAATTTGTGACATTAAAGCTTCCTGAATATGGCCCTAGAGGCTTCGGAAAAACATTCAATATATACCAATCTTTCGGCACGACCTGTCGCCTATACCTATCAAGTTAGGTATAGAGTTAGGCTCCCAAGGCACCGCTTGCTTGTTCAAATTTACGTGTGTCGTTCTTTTTGAAAAGATTGAAGGAACATGATAAGATAAGCATAAAAACACTGAATCCTTTTTGGGGTAGGTACAATACATGCTGAATAAAGGTTTACGCTTAACTCGGGCCCTGATTGACACTGTGTGTGTTTTTTACTCCATCCAACGTCCGTAATGCGAAGGTTTAATTGGTTTAAAAGTAGTTTAACCAACATTTACAAGACAAAACGATTTAACGTTACTAGGAATCCTGAGCATATTCTGTGTTTCTATTGTTTTGTGCAGCTTGCAGCTTTTGGCATATGATGGTATATCGTATAACAAATTACAGACTCCCGACCGCATGAACAGCCATTTCTATGTAGTTCATACCTTAGTATGAATAACTAAATCCGTGACTCTCTGACCTCGCAGCTTATTTTTTAGGACATCTCTGTGGTGTTATTTAGGGTTATATATCTTTATCATGTCCGTCTGTCCACCCGTCCGTATGTCACAGCCATTTTACTCGAAAACTATAAGACGTATCTTAATAAAGTTTTAACATGAGGTGTATTTTGTATGCCGCTACTTAGTTTTGTACTTAAATTGCTGAAAAAAAAATATTTCCGGGGGCATTCCATACATGTAGACCAAATATAAATGTGTTCCTCATCAATCGACGGGTCTTTAAAAATAACATTAAGGTTTGTTTGACCAGTTTTTGATTTAGGGAATATTTTCAGAAATAATCACCCGAAAGTCTAAAAAATGGTATGCCCCACGTATCTTTTGAACCGGAGATCCAAAAAAATATTAATAATTTGAGAAGATACATCTTTGCATGTTCTTTGAACAAAAATTGTTTTGAACATTATCGGTTAAAGCGTTTTCGAGCTACCTCCAAAAACCCCTTCCATAGGCAGATACGACACGCACTTGGTCGGTTATATTTCTAAGCGGTTCAATCGAGTTTTTAAGAGGCTGACAGCAGCTAAATTCTCTCCTTATCTTTTTCAGCACGAGTGAAAGAGAAACACTGTGTTACGATTAGTAAGGGAGCACATTGCAAATTTTGCAAATTGATGAAAAAAAAAGTTTTAAGTATTAGTGTGGTGAAATTTCGTCCTTAGTTACAGACGTATAAGTCAAGAAACTACATACAACTGTTTAAAGCTAATTTTAAGATGTAACTTTGGAATTATTTTCTATCGAGCCGATTTCGTCCAATCGTGTATCCGAATTAACGAAGTTCTTCCAAATATAACAAATATTAACATTTTTTTTCTTTTCTCAAAACAAGTAGTTATAGCTAAAAAACTGTTTGAGTAAAGTCTATTTGAAGGTCATCGGGTATTGTCAGCCTCTTAAGAATAAAAGTCTATCCCAAATAATAAAAACTTGAGAGTTTTCTAGTACCTATGTGTATGTAGAATATTTCTGTTACTGAAATAATTTCTAATTTGTATCCACAAGAGGATAAACATATCTTAGTAAGTAAATACATAAAATATGGAAATGGATCAAATGCCAAGAAAACTTATTATTTCAATCACATCCAGCTATATGTATTTATTAGATTATTAGGGCCAATTACGATATTTATACAATTACGAATTGGTTGATTGCCCGGACGAGAGCTCCGTAAGCTTCACTGGCCGTACACAATGTATCCATTAACGACGGTACACCGAAATATGAGCAATACCTATTACTCACTGGCATCGTAATGGAGACAGAATGTGTTGGCTTTAGGCACTAATAATCACCTAGTGTGAAGGGTTTTTTGAGGTTTGTATTTATTAATAAATCCAAATATTATAATGACATAATATCATTTTGGTATATTTACCTACCGCACGGATATTTGTGTGTTTGAGTCATCGATATGTTGCGACCATTGCAAGCGCCACGCGCCACTATCGAGGAGTAACAGATGGGCAGTCAGTTTTAGCTGTGATCTAATCTACCTACACCATAGCGTGACATTGCTACTACTTCCTCCATATTTACACAATAACGATATTATACACAACATATTTAAAGGTTTATCTCGCACATTTTATCCCAAAACAGGTAATAAATAATAGAACTGAAGAACAAATCAATTTTTTTTTTTTTTTTTTAAGTAGAAATAGTAGTAGTAGTTTTCTGTGGCTAATGCAGAAGACCTTGGTCACTTTTTCCTTTGTATATGACATCTATATTAGTTTAATAAACAATAGTGCTGAAATAGCGGAAACTCAGAAATACATCCATACATACACACAGAAACCTAAATACCCCGTTTCTAAATGTAATTGACCATGTTAACATGAAATAAATTATTAGGCAAGTACTATCTAAAGGAAGATCTTATACAAAAGATGGGAAAAATTCGAACACTATTTTTTTATAGGCCAGTGCGGCGGTGGCTGTGCCAACAAGGCTTGCCAGGGAATAAACATGGGGAACCGTATTCAACTAATTTAACGTCATGCTGGTTTTTATGACAGTATTAAACCGGCATTGTTAGATTGTGTCTGGCGTTAGTTGTTATCGACAAACTTAGTAGGTAGTTTGGTGAAATGAAGTCTCTCTTCTTATCGTTTATCCCCTTGACAAAGAAAATAATAGACCAAAAGACTGACACAAAATTCACCGAGAAAATATGGCATGACAATTCCGGTTACCTACCAATATTCACAATACGTATGAGTTCTATACCGCGAGTGAGTGACTAGTATAACTTGACTTCCGTGATATTTGTAATACTTACGTTGGACTATTTTTGACGAAGCGCTTGGGCCGCTCTGTCGGTCCTTTGCGACTTGCAATTTACTTATGGACTAAGAGCTGGCCACGTCAGATATGACACAATAATGAGAGCGATTAAACCTGTCTAGTTAGATAGCTTTACCATCCTTATTGCTAGATCCGGGCATCTGGCAGCATTTAATGTGTGGAGGTCAGAGTGACACACCAACAAAGTTTTTCAGTTGGAAAAAAGTAATACCAAAATAGGTAAAAACTGCTGAAGTTGTGTCACTTATACAGAACCGGGCCTATATTTAACATTAGAACATTTTATTATTGCGAAAACAAAAACAGTAGGTGTTATTAACTATAAATTGCTTTACACATCATTTGGCACTACTTTCCCTGAACAGAAACTTCTGTCTATAATATAATCTAATTAATTACATAATTTCCTATAATATGGCATCAAACTCAGAACTCTAGGATTTGTTTTCTTCGAGTTATATTGCATTCTTTGTCCTCCACCACTTTCCAGCTGCCTGATGTCCGGATCTAAAAATAAGCATAGTATAGCAACCTGATTAGAGGGGTTTCATTGCTCTCATTATTGTGTCATATCTGACGTGGCTAGCTCTCCGTCTATTCGAACAGTTAGTACGAGCAGGCTGTCTACGGCTTAAAGCTTCGCGTAGGCCGCCTTTTACTATGGCCATGTTTAACGTGATGATTGTTTCTCGGTACCATATGATTTCTATGTTTATCCCGGTCGCACCCTCAGCTACAATATCCGGAGCCCTTTTATAGCTAAATGGTATTCTTAAAAATGTGCCGAGGGATTTCTTTGCATACTTAAAGAAACAAAAGTTAAGACAATGTTCTTATCGTAGGACTTAAAAATTCCTTTAGTGAGCAGTTCAGAAGAGTTCAATTTTCTTAAATACCATCGGTAACTACTTTCTTGTTGTTGTTTTTATTTGTAAAGCCGGGAATCAAGTTTGTATGAGCCTAAAGATTATCCAACCTCGTCACGTGCGCGATTTGGGAGTGCTCTCGGCTGTTTACTCGCACCACTCCCCAAGTGTCGCCTCAGGTGACCAAAATAGAGAAAAACCTCAATGCCATAAGAGATATACTTAAGCGGAGATCCCTGTTTTGCTATACAAGCTAGGTTAGCGATTATGACACAAAGCCTGTTCTTGACCGCTTAAAAGCCCACTAGAGTCTCCTGGGATGCGTCATGTATACATAGTCCTTGAACTGGCATAAGGCGTTTGGCACGTACGTAGACGTGGTATTTGGTAAAACCCGGGAACTCGATCAGCAACAGATTTTCATTGCACGAAAGGTAACATGATTTTTGTATTAGGCTGCCTCACCTTACGGAACGTTTTCAGTTCGCTGGAGCGAACGTGGGGGCGAAATCGTTCGTTTCTCTCGCCAGCAGGTAGGTACCGAAATATATTCAAGACTATTTTAAAACTCTGGTTCTTAGAACCGTTCTGCACTGCCGATTGTGGGATTTTTTTAATAAAACGGGAACAATGTAGGATATTGGATTTACTTACATAATTTAAACTATTTTATATGATTACTTTTACACATACAACACAAGAACGAAAGAAAGTTGGGTACAATGTCTTATGTGCATAGAAGCGGCTCACAAGGGTTGTTTTTTTTTAATATCACGACGGTGGCAAACAAGCATACGGCCCGCCTGATGGTAAGCAGCTACCGTAACCTATGGACGCCTGCAACTCCAAAGGAGTCACATGCGCGTTGCCAACCCTTTACAAAAAGGAGGATTCACTGTGTTGATGGCTTAAGGAACAAGAAGGTTTCTCCCCTCACCGTCACCGTCAACACACTGGGTCCTCTTTGAGCTCTTTGGCAACCTTACTCACCAGCAGGAACACAACACTATGAGTAGTGTCTAGTGATATTTGGGTGTGGTTTTCTGTAAGGTGCAGGTACTTCCCCAGTCGGGCTCTGCTCCAGATTTGAGCGAGATGACATTCGCTGAACGTGCCCTACCACACTTAGCGAGCTGCCATTCGCAGTGCCCATACCTCCCTTTTTGGCGTAGTTTAAGGACATACCCAGATCCGGACGTAGTTTAAGGACATACCCCGGGTCCATAAGGGGTGTACTAGCTGGGAACGAGAAGAAATGAATGAAGTTTATTGCTTTTATTGCTAAGGGGCAAAATCGGGTATATGATGGTTTCCAAAACCAACATAATATGAATATTGATCGTAGTTATAATCTAATGAAAACAGCTCGGTGAACAAAAAATACCGTAATTATAAACCGTAAACCGTAGTTGTAAGCTAAAAAGGGATTTTTTTACCCCATCTTCCTTTACGTCTTTTTTGTCGACATCTTGACTAGAATTGACAGTAAATTCGTAATCACTATTTAAATTAAACACGGCAAATATATCATGACCAATTCGTTTAAACAGATAATTTGAAAATTGCGGCTACTTTTGGGTAGGTATAATGTAACCTCGCTTTAATTTCGCCAATAACGTTTTATGTTTTAATTTCAGACTTTTTTGGTAGTGCTAAATATCTAAAGGAACGTATTAAGGATGTTTTTTAACACAGAATATCTGAGATGCAGTAACTAAAACAAGAACTAACAAATGTGCAAAAATTTAATGAATATTGCTTTTGCCATGGTGCTGGAAGTGATCATTTGGTAAACATTATACATATACACGGTGGGGCCTGTAACTAAAGCAAAAAAATAAAATGTACATTCTTCTCCTCAAACTACGCAACGTTTGTTTGACGACTTTGAAAAAAAACTTGCGGTTTGAATTTTATTACATTTTAAAGTTAATTCGAACACGCAATGTACTATGAAATTGATTATGTCTGTAGAGTGACTAGACTGACAGGCGATGTCAATTAGACGGAGTTTTAAGTACATTGAAAATACTGTTTACTTTGTTTGAAAAAAGAACAATCTAAAAACTTTATGATTTTAAAAAGTTGCTACACAAAAGTTGTCTAGTTTGAGGACTAGAATCTACGTTTGAATTTTTTGCTTTAGTTACAGGCCCCACCCTGTATAACTCCATGTGTAGTTGTCAAGCCTGTATGTGTGGTATATTTTGAAAACAATTAGGTACTTGGTAATTATCTTATTAAATACTCTTCCTCGTAGCGTTTCTCAGCTTTTTGCTCTATTGAGCCTGGAGTACGCTCGGCAACCTAATCCCAGGAGTTGGCGTAGGCACGACTTTTTACGAAAGCGACTGCCATCTGACCTTTCAACCCAGATGGAAAACTAGACCTTGTTGGGATTAGATCCGGTTTCCTCACGATGTTTTCCTTCACCGAAAAGCGACTGGTAAATATCAAATGATATTTAGTACATAAGTTCCAATACAAATAGTTTAAATACAATTTTCAAAATAAAAAGTACTAATAGGACGTCCTTCTTATGAGCCCATCATATTGTTTGTTAGATCGTAGTTTACTTTTAGAACGTAGTAAGTAACACAGAAATTACATATTCGTAAATAAATAAAATGCAAAATTTGCCAAATAAATAAATATACCTAATAAGTACCTATTTAAGTTGTTATTTACAATCAATATTAAGATAGAACTAGGTGTTGAATTTAAAACCAGTAAAATACAATTTTATTAAAACATTTGTCTACGTTTTTGAAAGTTTTAAACTGTTAATTCAATTTAAATGATTGATGAAACAATTTGGAAGCAACCCTTGGGTAAGCGATACCTTTAGAGGAATTGTTTCGGGTGATTGAGGGTGTCGGTATTTCGGAAAAGGGACCACTTTTTCGATATGGAGTTATTAGTACTTCCTAAAACAACATAAAATACGCTATTATTATTATACAAGTGTTTTAATCTTACTCCATACATGTAACTAATGAATAAATAAATATTTACATCAACATCTGTTTAAATTTTTTTTGATTACGTGAATATTACCGGAAATAATAAAAAAAGATGAAAAAAATGTGAAGATATTATTGTATATTTATTGAATGAAAATTATTTTGCACATTAACGGTTAATGCGTTGTTGAGTTATCTCTAAAAAGCTTCTTTCGTAGGCAGATATTAGTTTTTTTTGATAGTAGGTAGGGAAACTTCCATTATGCGACTTATGCGTGGTCCGACACGCACTTGGCCGGTTTATTATCTACTACCAATCGATAATAAGCATACTTATTATAAAAATAGTGCCTGTGATAAGCCCAAGGTTTAGAAATGATTTGTGTCATGGACCGTATAATACCTGGACTGCTATGTTTATGCAAAACGCGTTCCCGTAGCACTATCGCGTCACTAACGCAGCAAATATCATATCCATACATACAGTTTGATCATAAATGACTGCTGTAGCTTAAAAAATGATCCGTCGGTAACTTAACGTTATCAAACGCTAATCGATAGATCTAGCTATTATTGATGATCGATCAATCGATTGGTCGATGACAGTTGACTCATCGATCGCCCTAAGGGCTCTGTATTAATTATCTTGTCTAAATGTATGATATCGTCGTTTATTCCAGGTATCTAGAAAGTGGTACCCTAGGCACTAAACTTTGAGGCTCTAAAAAGGTGTTTGAATTGGTAATTTCAGCGTTGGGCTCAAAATCGTAGATAGATTCATTAGAGCTTGATTTATCAATTTCTGTTAAAAACTGGTTTTCGATGAGTTTTGTCAGTTTCACTAAACTGCCCAGAACTCGAAAACTAGAATCGACAAAGTGGTCCCTTTCAGTAAAATCAAACACCTATTTAACCTTTAACTGACGATGTGCCCGTCTCACAGACGTACTGAATTTTCTTTCGAGAATATTTTTTTAAATGTATATTGTGAAAAGCTCTCCTTTCTTGTACCTTCCCCTTTTGTTATTATCTAGCATCTCGTCGATGCCGGCAGTCAAACTTGTGGACATTATGCCCTAAACCGAGTCATTGCCGTCTCACGGACGTCACTACGGTGTTCGTGTACTAAAAATTTGTTAAACACATACAAATATTTCGGTCGAATGTTTCTGTTAAAACGCATCCCGCAGTGTCATTATTTCTGTCATCATTCTCTAATTCAACTGATCTAGCATCCCTGAGATGCTGGGAGTGAAACTAACGCACATACATTCGTACGAATCATCGACGTCTTACAGACGCCACCACGGTGTTAACGTATTTCACGTCTCTTGGTGACGAGCTAAAAAGTATAAAATTCTTTCCAATAACAGTCTTAACGGCTTTTGTTTTACTACCACGTGGCGACTCTGTAACTTTGGGCCCCTAACCTCCCAATATCACTTATAGTATCTTCTGACAATTTCCTCTCAGTAGTGCACAAAAAACACGAATTATATTTAGCGTGTAACAGTTTAGTTTATTTTGTTTTGATGATTAATTATTGCACTCGAGCGCTCTAATGATCATTTCTTAACATATAAGATTTTGTGTTTCTTAATCATTGAGTAATTAAAGAAAAAAAGTCTCTGGAACATTATACCCATTTTTTTTTGGTGTTTTTTCTTAAGTGTCGACTGGACTCTAAAATTTGTATGTTGTTTTATGAATATCTTTTATTCAAATACATGAAATGATTTATTATTTGATATAAAACTTGTGTATCTGAAGAATGAAAATGATTTTTTTTATGATATATTTTATTTTTGACGTCTGTTAGACACCACCTCAGCGTGAGTGTTACTCTGAACCCACGTCGTTAGTTAAAGGTTAAACTCATACTATTCTGTAGGTAAATGACTCCAATTTTCATACAGCTCGAGCTGCCTTTTTGTATTTTCTGCAAAAATTCAAGAACAAATGGCATATCATATAATTCGTAATCAATGTACCTTAATTAGTATTAAAGCCATTAAAGGTTTACTTAAAAGACGGAATAAGACAATGGGCATGCTTATGCTAATGTACGGTTTTTATAGTACCTACTTCAGATGACAAAAAAGACAATTTGGCGTATAAAAAAACGTTTAAAAGTCATGAAAGACATGTATAGCTTCGGAGAACTGGTTGGAAGAAATAAGTTTATGGAGGATTTTTATTATTTTAGGCGTTTAAGTATATATAAATAAATAAATAAAATAAATATTTGGGGACAATCTTACACAAATCAACCTAGTCCCAAACTAAGCAAAGCTTGTACTATGGGTACTAGGCGACGATATACATACTTATATAGATAAATATATACTTAGATACATAGGAAACACCCATAACTCAGGAACAAATATTCGTGATAAACACACAAATAAATGCCCTTACCAGGATTTGAACCCGGGACCTCCTGCTTCATAGGGAGGGTCACTACCGACTGGGCTAGGAGGCCGTTATATGTAGTTGCTGTACGTTTTTTGTTAGATGACAAGAGCACAATAGGAAATGCTAAAATTTTTACGTTTTAAAACTGCAATATCTTTACAAAAATGTTAGAAAACAATTTTGTATAGTTTAATAAGTTTAATAATAATAATATGTGACTGCTACATAATGAAGGGCATTTAAATATTATATGCTTTATTTACACACATAATATAAGATTTCTATGATGTGTTCAGAAACCGCATGCTACGACCGGCATTTAATCACGCACGTTCGTTGCTCTGTCGCAGATAGGTGGCATCTCCGAAATATCGTATTCACTATCTGGATCGTTTATTTTATTAGAAAGTGGTGTGACAGTTAGATTAGTTACTTCATAAACAACAAAACGAACGAATTGTTACGACAAGACAAACTGAACGTCAATATAACTGTCTCTTCTACCCCTTGGACTACTTTATTTAAAATTGTCGTATTTTTATTTTTCCTTAACGACGTACCTTTAGATATATCTACCACACTGGGATCAGACCAAGCTTGTCACGTTTTCATTTAATGACACATTTAATTTTCAGTTCACCAAGTGAGGGCGCGTGTATTTTACCGCTGACAATTTACAGGAATATCGGTGAAAGTAATTTTGGCAATTACATGCGCGTGGCTTTTGGAAAGTTTACGATTGTATACATTTCTTATATTACCTAACGCTTCTTATATTACATACAGAATGTTGTATTGAAAGTTTTACCTCAACTATTCAATTCGTCGAAGTAGTTTAAAAAATAACAGCTGGGATTATAAAAGTAATTATAAATTAAAAAAAAGAGTAGTTTTTGAAACCTGGATAATCTCTCTTAGGATTTATATCAATAATTAACTCGTTTTATGCTGTTTAGAATATTGAAACAGGATATGTTTAACTTTTTTCTAGGGATACAAGTTACCGTTGAATACACACATAAATAACTCGGTTAGTTCCCTTTTACGATGCTCGCTGTAGTATTTTCATATACCGCCAACTGCTACAACTTTGCGTACCTACGATGCTCAACTTTGCCTGGCTTGAAAAACATGGTTTTCTTCACCAAACAGTTATATCTTATTCCTGAGTTAGCTGAAAGGTGGCTATTTCAGCTAGGCAAAGTTGAGTTTCGTAGGCAAAGTTGTAGCAGTTGACGGTAATCCAAATTACTAACTACAACTGTATTGCTCTAAATCTAATAAGAGATGACGTAGATATAATTATAAGAAAAGGCGAGTTTTATATATTTTTTGAGCTTACTGTGGAACTAGGTTGATTTGTGTAAGATTGTCCCATAATATTTATTTATTTATTTATTTATGCAAATAAGAACTGGAGTGTCAAAACTGAACAAATTCTCCACTATCTTATTTTCCGTAACATTGCCCACAAAATATTTAACGTAAGTGAGGAAATAGATTGAACGTTAATCCGTTTACGACTATCTCATTTCAGACCAGGGAAAAATAGACCGTATTACATATGTATTATAGTTGTGAATACGACAATGGGATGGCAGTTTCAATTTGAACAGACTCACCAAGATTATCCGCTCGGTACAATGGGAAAATTGCTATCCACAAGAGGACGAGAAGGCCTGTTTTCCGCGCCATTGCTGTGCGCACGTCCACGGCCACGTTAGATTGGTCCATTCAATTCACACATGTTTGACTGACACACTTAAATGCATGTTGTCCACTGCATCACTAGTGCACAAACCCATTGGAGGCAGAATACTTGGCACTGATTGGTGAGTTACCTGTAATAAAAAAATATATATGAACGGTCTTCAGGTTCAAATTTACCTTGGTGAGACAGATATAAGAGTTGAACTTATAAAGATGTTGAAAAACAGGCTTTTTTTTATACGACCTGCCTGATGGCAAGCAGCTACCGTAACCTGCAACCTCAGAGGGGTCACATGCGCGTTGCCGACCCTTTAAAAAAGAGGATCACTGTATTGACGGCTAAAGATAAATAAAATACAACATCGTTTTAAAGGTATCCAAAATTTCAAGGTATTTATGAATGATCCGTTGTATGTATTACACATAGCTTTATCTACAAAACAGCTCATACTGTAAGTACTCTAAAATGCGTTCAAAAACCGTAGACAATGACAAGCATTACAACAAACGATTTAACTATGATAAGTTTCTTATCTGCGGCAGTAACGTAATTTTAACTTTGCATGCTCAAATATTGTTAAGCAATGAGTTTCAAATTTGGAACATCGAATTTGATAACATAATGTTACCGCCATGGCCAACTCGATTGGTCCCGCGCGAGCGCCGGCACAATCGAGTTGGCCATGACGGTAGAATGGCGGTCATTCTATGGTTTCCGAACACTTAATTTAATATATATAATATGAGTGTAGATAAAGCAGTGTATGCAACTGTACGTAATTAGGCCTTAAAACACTCGTGTGATCTTATTATGTAATTCGCCTGCGGCTCATTTCATAAAACCACACTCATGTTTTAAGGACCCTTATTACGTAACAGTTACATAAACTACTATTGCTTTGTATTGAAACATTATGTTCTGCCCTGTTGTGTTATTTCTGTTTGACCCTATGGTTGACTGGTAGAGAATGCCTAAAGGCGATACGCACCTTTTGTACTGCTTTTTCACGTGCAATAAAGTTTGAATAAATAAATATATATTGTGGAATTCTCTCCCTCTCAACATAAAACGCGCGCAATCTATTGGTAGCTTTAAATCGCAACTTAAGGAATACTATTTATCTCTTCCTTAGGTTTTTAAGTTGACACTGTTGTTTCTTACTGTGTGTATTATATATGTATATATGTATATATGTACGTATATGTATGTTTATTTTGTATTTATTTAAGTACGTATATTCATATGAATGTGCTGTGTTATCTATTTCGTCTCTTTTGTTTCTATGCACCACCTACTGCTTATTGTTTTTCTCTAGTCTCCACTACCCAAAGGTTGTCTGGAAGAAATCGCTCATTAGCGATAAGAGCGCCTGTTGTTACCTCTACCTAAATTTATGTATTGTATAATTTGTACTTGTAACTGTATGAGGTGTGCAATTAAGAGTATTTATTATTATTATTATTATAAATAAAGCATTTATGTACAATTTTGATCTAATTTATTAACAGTGATGGTTTGAGTGAGATTTAAAAAAAAAAATTAAACGTACAGTTTTTACAACATCAAGAGATACTGCTCTTCCAGTAGGCCTAGCACATGAGTGTAACGACAGTATCTCGCGGTCGAGATAGACATCTGTCACTTTCTGATGAATACAGTTAGACAGTGACAGATGTCTATCTCGACCGCGAGATACTGTCGCTACACTCATGTGCTAGGCCTACAGAGATGGTAATAATGTTACAATGGCCGCGATTCGAAAAATAAACACATACATTGGACAGACACAGCTCCAACCCAACTCAACCCAACTCAACTCAACGCTATAACGACATTGACATTTGCTATTTGAACAGATTTTCATTCAACGTTGATCTCACATTGGTCACACATTGGTCTCACATTGGTCCAATGTTGGTCCAATGTAAATGCGGCCCATGTTAATGTAATGTAATACAGTTTCATGACTTTTCCCATGCTACGAGCCTGTCATAGCTTTAATTTAAATTTAACAAATTTCGGTAGTGGTCACGTTTGTGACGTCATTATTTGTATTTCAGGCACTAAACAGATGTTTTTCCGGCATTTAGGGGCTTCAGATCATTTAACTAATAATATACCCGAAGCTCATGTGGATATTCCGTAAATTAAGAAAATTTATATTTTTCACTCTAAATAACTGCCATAATTATTGCCAGATTTTTATTATTTTTATAGCAATGTATAGCTTGTTATGTTATTGTAGTACATTGCTTCAACGTTTGACAAATAATTTTGTTGTAAAATGCAAATATCTGAATTATTTTTTAGCCTGATTTTGAGTTATTGTTAATAGCTGTTAAATTGTAATATACAATATTATATAATGTATTACATTAATATAGTAAATTTTATCATCTTTCGTTAGATACTACACACGTGTAGGTGCAGTGCACAACTTGGATGAAATTTGTACTTTTCGCAACGAAGCGGCAGCCATTTTGATGACATCATTACTCGGGAGACATCCACCTACGTCCCCTGTCTCTCGGCAGTTTTTGGGGTCCTAGGTCGTGCCCAACAACATAGTAAAAGTTGGTAACCGTATCCAGCTCTGAACTATAGTCCCATAAGGTATAGCACTGCGAGTATAAGTAGATTATGAGTTAACTCATCCACACATCTAATACCTAGTTGCCAATTTAAAAGACGCTTTTTTCTACTCGGTGACTATAATGCTTGAATTGAGACTTTGTAGACCGAACTACTAGCGCATACTTTTAGATGGAGCTTTTATAGTCGCAAATTTTAGCATCGTCGTCTAAACTAAAATGGATTTTCATACAATATTATACAATGGTCGGGGAGGGAGGGGAGGGTCCACCGGTACGACCCATGGGAGATCGAAGTAACTAAATTATATAGACAGAACAGGTTGTGTAAGGCAAGGCATTCGTCGAACTTAATTCTTACCAGCTTGACTATTTTACACTCGAAGAAAAAGTATTGTATATAATAGTGACATAATTAAGCTTTTCAATCTCGTGCCTTACTAAGGCCACTCAGCAAGCTTCGTGGCCTAAACACGGTACTCGAAAGCTCTTTATTATGTCACGATTGTATAAAATACTATTATAATTATAACATAATACTTATTGCATAAATTGTTACCAATTTCTCGTCAGGCCAACACGACTAATTATATATTACACCTGTCTGTACGAATGTTTGAATCACACAGCCGCGCAGTTTTCATCCTAGCATATTTAGGTTGTATTATTTGGTACATTAATTTTAAAGTATTGAACGCCATTGCGAAACATTATGCTAGTGATATATTAAATTTGCACTTACAACGATTCTAATGAACGATATTGTTAATAATTACTATTATTATCAAAAACATTATAAACGAGGCTTTGGCATTTTAAGTGAAGTAAACGTTGCTCGAAAGAAATTTAATTAAATTTGCGAATTAAATTAGCGGAAGGAAACCAAAATCATTACCTAGTAACTTAGATTGGTGGTGACAAATTTCAAAGAGTCAGTTAAAGATACGGAATAATATTAATATTATATCATTCTTGCACAATTCTAGTCCCACGTAAGCTTAATAAAGCTTGTATTGTGACCAATAGGCGAGGATATATATACCTATGTAAAGATAAATACTTATATACTTATAATAGGTACATAGTATCATCGGACGTCTTACCGCCAGGCTACCAGCGCCATTCCATCCAAGCTACTAGTGCTATCAACTTAATAGATTGGAAATCTATTTCCTGGTGTTGATAAAGTTTTTTGAAAACTACTCTGTATGATCTTCAAAGGATGACATTTGACAAACTCGTTGATTCGATTTAAAAAAATCTTTTAGTTTTTTCACTCTCCGGAAAAGAAGACGCTTGTCTGATAGACTTGCGACATTTTAAATTGTCTGTGTCAATATCTCAGTGTTGTCATCTTTAAAGTCAAACTAAGGCCGTAACTAATAGTACTGTGTTATTATTTTTATGGGTCTAAAATTTCGTAGCACGTTCTACACGAAACAACATTGAATGTAAATAATTTTCTGGTGGTTTTAGCGTTTTAGTGACATAAAACAGTCTACAGCGTAAAAATTAAATAAAATGTGGGCTGCCCGCAATTGCCCTCATTTATTCTGAAATTCCACTTAAGCGAGTTTGCCTTTACGCCTGGGGATGAAATGAAGCTTGTAGATGGAGGTTTTTTTACTTTGAAACAATTGACTTGACAGATAAGTCTAAGTCTTACTGCTTGGCAATTATACAAGTCCGAGGTACGGAACATAAATTGGTTTATATCTCGGTAGGGTTTCCAGGCAAGACCAGCGTCGAGGTCCTGAAAAATTACCTCAATTAAGCTGAGTGGACCTTTTCAATGACGCTAATAATATAAGTTTATAACTATGTAAAAATAGTAGTGTAAACGTGTATGTAAGTGTTTCTAAATAAACTTTCTTCTATTCCATTAAATTCATTCTTCCATGTATTGCGAGAAAAAGTTAGACATTTTCGTATTTTGTTGAGGCCCTATAAAAGAAGCAAAATAAATCTTCAGTTTAGTTAACAAAATAGTTATATGTATTTGATTCACAAACATATTAGGGTACAAGTATTAAAGGGCGTGCTCTCCGTTCCAATTGCATGTCCAGTGTACCTATGACTGGAGCCGAGAAATTCTTAGACCTGCCCGCCATTAATAAGTCTATGTATACGACTTCATTTATTAAAATAATTGAATATATCTATGTATCAGGTTTAGTCATTGAGTAACAGGAGATGACATCCCTAAGAAAAGTTTTGTCTCAAAATTTGTAGTGAAAATCACCACAAGTCTATACACTCTTTGATTTTGTCATAGCTGTCAACCGCCAAACATGGCGCACAAAGTAGATCGTCAATTTTTGTTAGGTGATCTGGCACAGATTATTTAGGACCGTTTGGGAATGGTTCTTACCTTTGAAGAATCATCATAATTTCTAGATTAGGATGGTGGTAAAAATATTGCGAAATCTAATGGGAAAATTGAAAAATCATGCATTTAAAACTTGAATCTGACAAGGACAATATTTGAAAGCGTGCTTGCCTATGATTTATATATTAATTTAAAAAAACTACCGATTTTTAAAGATAATGTACAAAAGCGAACTTGAATACAAAACGGGAATCATGATGAAATAATAAAAAGTCATATTTAGATCGTATTTATAGTTCCTGTATTTCGGTAAACAAAGACGGCTGTTAAACCATCGTTAATACTATTAACTGAACATTACTAACACCTATTGCGAAGATATAAGGTTTACCACCGTTAAGTGCGATAGCACTATTATCTGACAGTGCAAAATTGAAAAAAAGATCCGATCAAAAATGCAAAAATACGCATTTTCAATCTTTAGGCGTTTTAATACAGTCGATTTCTAATTTAAACTTCCGTATTCGTAGGCTTAGATACTATTTTAATATTGCAATGTTCTAACTTACCGAACAGTATCAAAACGCAGATTATGTAACGGTATACATTGACAGTGTCAAACCAAAAAACAATCCCGTTTCAGGCCAGGGTGAAGCTAAACTTTATGTCAATGACATAAGGACGTTAACGACTTGTCTTGCTGTATTTTAATCCCGTAAAAATCAAATCTTTATTTATTTAGTATTTCTAATTACGGTTTCATTTTTTTGCAATATTTTGTCTACTTTAGTAATAAAATGAGTATTTGTTATACATTGCAGTACAAACTGTATACGGTTTATATCAGGTGGCCCAGAATTCACGATCTCCTTTGTTCTAGATGTCACATCTAGTAGAATACATAATAAATCAATGGGTTTAGTACGAGTAGGTATCTGCGTGATAATTGGAAATCAGCCCTTTTTTTTAAAATTACAATCGATTTAATGATTTCTATAAAAATCCAAGAAAATGGGGTGTCATAAATATATTAGAAATTTAAATCAGATATTTTGAGTAAAATAAGCAAGCATTTATCTCTACCGTATGCAACAGTACAGTTGGCAAGTGACGATGTAATTAAGTGCCGATAAAATGAAACGTCTTATGTTTTGGTACAGTCGCCATCAGATATATAGGAGCGGCCAAGGTGGTCACAAATATCTGAACAACGCCTCTATTGTCAAGACGATAAAGTGCATGTTCAGATATTTTTGAGTACCTTGGCCGCTCCGATATATTTGATGGCGACTGTACCTAAGTGTCCATTTAACAATAAAATTTGGCAAAATTTTAAGATATATTTTGACATCTTAACTTATGGAACATGAAACAAGCGCTTCAGCTGTTTATCTCGGTAGAAAATTAAGACTTAGGACATCCTCTTCAATCAATAACTCAATGGTGTCAACTAAAAACGCGAAGAAATAATTACTTACTTTTAGAGAATAGGTACAAGCTATAACCAATTGTACTCTAATACTGAGGTACCTACAGATAATAATTATTATGTGGAATTAAACATAGAATCAAAATGCCGCTGGTTAAAATGTATCCCTTCTGCGTTAACAAACTACTAACTCTCATTATGTTGCAAATGAAATAGGTATTGGTACATCATTCTAGGCATTCTAGACTTTGGATAGATTCAGATAAACGACAAAATCTCATTGTAACCCGACGTAGCATAGTTAATTCTTGCGCTCGATTTGCGACGAACCTGAATTACTTATTCATTGAATTTTGCCGGCGAAACCATAACAGCTGTACCCTCGAGTAAAGCATATTCATATAACGAAAATATTATATTCCATGAACAAACATAAGTTATTTACCTATACCTATCAAATAACCTCTCAATAAAACCCAGTATTTACTTATTGTGTATAAAAAGTTACATAAATAAACATAAGTACCTACCTAGCTTTCCTTTAATGTAGTACAATACCTATAGTCACACTAATAGATTTGTATAACAGTAATATAATATTTTTTCTATAAAAAAACAATAATGAATAGGTAGGCATTATTAATAAAAATAATAGATATTATTTTACCGTGGAATTTATGTTATTTTTATTAATTTCACCGTTATTTAAACAAAAAATTTTTAAAATAGGTTCGGGAATCATAAAAAAGGTATCATAGGTAAAAAAGCTTACAAATGAGCTTTTAAAATCCAACCCCAGTATTTATGAGGAAAATATAGCCACTATTTGGATAATACCATACAATTTTTTTTAAACAGATCAAGATTAGGGCTTGCAATCCGGATATTTCGAATAGTAATTTGTATGGAATTATCCAAATAGTCTTAATCGAGATTAAGACTAGATTAGATTAGATTCAATATCCATATTATATTGTGTAGCTCTTAAAAATAATTTTAAAATAAGTATAACATAATATCTAAATATCCACAATAATACAAAGAATACAAAATAAACTCACTTGTCAGTGCGATTCAAATCCATTGCATCCAATGAATTATCAATATGAACACTCCAACTTGTCCAACCCTAATTAACACCTCCACACATAATCAACTCGCTTTACAATCAACACCGTGCAAACACTTTGCTTGCTTTAATATTTTGTGTGTGACCTTAATTAAAACTCAAAATTCACTTAACGGTTAAGATCGCACTGGCACATAAGTATCACCGGCACTTTGATTCCACATTTGAATTGTGTTCCTTTCGTAAAGTTACTATGAATGGTGCACACGCGTATGAATGGATCTCGAAATCACGCACGCGTCCCAGTGCGTCGGCGGTTGGCGGGCGACTGGCCCATTCAGATGACTGTATTTCAGAGCTTTCGCCAGTTTCTCTGCGCAGAACGGTTATCATATAACGCGGACTGTCGCTGAAATATTGCTGAAGTGGTATTAACGGGTATTGGATACGTGCATCGAGGTTTTAAAACGGTTAAAATGCCGCATATAAAAATCCTAGCTTATATGGATGATTTATAAACATTAAACTTTTTTACCTACATAATATTGTGAAAAAAATCAGACACCATGACTTCACTTTTGGATGATTGGCGCCTACAAAATTAACGTTTAGAAATTAAATTGCTAATAACCTTATGTTAGAAAATGAAAATAAACTAATGGTTAAATAAATTAATAAACGAATAACTTAATGAATTAATTAATTAGTTAACTGAATAAATTTATATTACACAATTTTAAAGATGTCGACCTAGTCCCCCACAGTAAGATAATTAAGGCTTGTGATGTGGGTACTAGATGACGATATATATAATAGATAGATATAGATAAATACTAACACAGAAAACATCCGCAATAAAAGGAGACTCCTTATGGTGAGTACTATCTATAAAAAATATGAGACCTGAACTCCGCGACAGCTAAACTGCAGTTGAGCCAAAACAACTTTGGATTTTGTAGGCATTAAATAAAATTGAAATTGAGTCAACATGACAAAATTAAATGAATAAAAATATACTCGATTCGCCAAAAATAAAGGTTTGCGTTTTTGGACAGTTACAGAACATGGTCATTCACGATTTGCCGAGTTTAAACACGCGATCCGCCAAAAGGGTGTACCTCGCAATTCCTAATAACGTTTTTCCTAAAATCACTTGCCCTAACCGATTTTTCCTAATTGTCATTTGCAATAATGATCAATTAGCCTACCAGTCACTTGTCATAATGTAATGAATGTCCTAAAGCTCATTTGTCCTAAACATTTTTACCATATACTTCAAAAATCCTTATTTTATTTGCCATAATATTCAAAACCCCCAATGACATTTGTCCTAAAATCACTTACCTTAATCATTTTTCCCTAATTGTCATTTGCCCTAATGATCAATTATCCTAACTATCCTTACTAATGTAATGATTGCCCTAAAGCTCATTTGCCTTAAACATTATTGTCATAATGTTCACATATCCTAATTTTATTTGCCATAATATTTAAATCCCTAATGACCAATCATACTAACAGTTACTTGCCATAATGTAATGATTGTCCTAAAGCTGATTTGTACTAAGTATTTATACATTTATGTTCAATAGTAGTTTATGTAACTGTTACGTAATAAGGCCTAATTACGTACAGTTACATACACTGCTTTATCTACACTCATACTATATTATCCTAAATTACGCGTTCGGAAACCATAGAATGACCGCCATTGCATCGCCATGGCCAACTCGATTGTGCCGGCGTTCGCGCGGGCGCGTGCCGTTGGTCAGGAAGGAGCACAGGATTTACATTATGTTATCAAATTCGATGTTCGGAATTTGAAACTCATATCGTATCAATATATGAGCATGTAAAGTTAAAATTACATACTGCCACAGATAAAAAGATTATCATAGTAAAATCGGTTGTGATAATGCTAGCCATTGCTTACCGTTTTTGAACACGTTTTAGAGGACTTACAATGTGAGTGTAGATAAAAATAATTTTAATACTCCTAAAAAAATTCAGCCCACTTTACGACTACGGGAGATGCCCCATTTTTTGTTTTTATTTTACCACTTTGTCGGCGTGACTCATTCCAAATTTCACCGAAACGAACTGCTGCCAGAAAAGTAGGTTAGGTTAGGTTAGAACTGTGACCCCTAAGGAAACGAATTTCTGTCATAAAAGTAGGTTAGGTTAGAACTGTGACCCCCAAGAATAGGAAATTCTGTGAACTGCGACCCTCCCACCGACGCGAAATTCTGTCAGAAAAGTACGTTAGGTTAGGTTAGAATTGTGACCCACAAGGAAGTAACGAATTTCTGTCAGAAAATTTGGTTAGGTTAGGTTTGAACTGCGACCTCCCACCGAAATAAATTTCTGCCAGAAAAGTAGGTTAGGTTAGGTTAGAACTATGACTCCTAAGAATTCGAACTAGTGTGAACTGCGACCCTCCCACCGATACGAAATTCTGTCAGAAAAGTACGTTAGGTTAGGTTAGCTAGGAGGCCGTTGTGTATATGAAATATAATAAGATTTCAATTTAGTTAATGGTAATACTGTTTTCATAATGTTATCTGTACCGCAACTGCGGTCGATCGTTCTAGTCCTCGGCGCGCGCTTCCTTTGATTAATTTTAATTACTATGCGACTTGGCGCTCCTTTGCATAAACTCGCGACGTGTAAACGGTGCGTATTGTTTAAAATAAACAATTGAAGAGCCATTACTTTATAATTATGTTTCAGTGCTGTCATCATTCAACGGTTATTTGAAAAGTTAAAGGAGAAAAGGATTTGTAAAATTATTTTTAGTGAAAGCACTATATAAATTATGTAAATTCTAAACTGAAGTATAGAACTAGACCCTACTCAGAGTAGTGTTGTATTCCTGCCGGTGAGTAAGGTCACAGCTTATAAGGATGCAGTGTGTTGACGACTTGTCTCTTTAGCCGTCAACACAGTGAATCAATCTAAAGGGTCGGCAACGCACGCGCATGTGACACCTTTGGAGTTGCAGCCTTACGGTGGCTACATACCATCAGAAGAGCTATATACATGTTTGCCATCGTTGTATAAAAAATATATCCGTGTAACTTCCGAATGAGTCCGGTAACTTTTTAATACCATTTTGCAGTAACTAACAAGACTTCTATTACTTTGTATACATATTTTTAAAGAGCGTTTCTTTATAAATTGCATAAGGTGAACAGGTTTTTGACTTTTTGATTTATATATAAATAATTCACCTCAATCTAACAGCTGTTTCGCGATTTTTGCTTAAGAATGTAATATTTTATTGATTAATATTATGTTAAATTAGTATGTAAAATATATAAATACGTTTGAAGTATGTATATCGTTTTAGGAATAAGTGAAACAGCTTTTTTCGTTTTCATATTGTTTTAAGCAAGATTTTCTTTAGCTAAAGCAAGTTTCTGGTGGTACTTTTGGAAATGTATTTCATAAAATTTCAAATGTCAAAACAAACTTGACTTCATGCTCTAATCAGATAGCATGAGACATATTAGAAGACGTAAAAAAAAAGATAATAAAACAAGCAACAAATTTGCACGAATTAACATCATATATATATATATATATATATATATGCAAAACTTGGGAACTCAATTCTTTCAGTTTTTGTTTAGTAATGACGTTAATTCGTGCAAATTTGTTGCTTGTTTTATTATCTTTTTTTTTACGTCTTCTCGCGTCTTCGCGTCTAAAAAACGCACTTTTTGTACATATATATATATATATATATATGTACAAAAAGTCTTTTTTTTGCAATAACAAGACTCAAAACTATTAAAATGCAATTCATATGCGTTTTTTCATTATTATCGATTTTCGTTTTCAAATCGTTACCAAACTCTCACAGGTAGCTATCAAAAGTATTGTGACAAATAAAATTATTTCAATACCTTGATGAATAGAGTAATATTACATCATTACGTTACAATTACATCTTATTTACCCTTTACTTGTTACATTGCCACTTAGATTACTAAAACTAAACAACAGACTTACAATAAAAATTGATAATACACGCTTCAGGTAGATCAAAAGTATTTTGACACTTATATAAAATGATTTTACTGAACTTCCAAGAGCGTTAAAACGTTATAATAATATTTGGATGCATATCCTCTGTTCTTCCAAACAGCAGCACATCGAGCCGGAATTGAGTCCACTAACTTCTGTTTACGTTCATATGGTACGTTTGCCCATTCTGACTGAAGTGCTTAAAAAAAGTCACGTTTTTGGAATTATTTCTGCAACTCACTGGATGATCCAACTCTTCTTATGAATTCTCAATAGGATTCAGATCAGCACTTTGACTAGGCTACTCAAAAATCTTGATTTTTTACACTTTAAGAAAGCCATTACATGTTTGAATTTGTGTTTGGGGTCGTTATTTTGCTGAAAAACCCAGCGAAGTGGCATATTTTCAGTTGCAAAGGGTAGCATGTGTTTATCGAGTAGTATCTTCTTACACATATCGATCCATTATCCCATCAATTTGTACGAGAGGGCTGACTTGATAGAGATAAAATCATCCCCCAACATGCCGCCACCATGCTTGATTACCTATCTGGTGCCTGGTATCGCACGTCATGTCTTTTATTTTGGTCGTCCTCACAATAAAAGAAATGATATGCGGTACCAGATACGAGATAGGTAATCAAGCATGGTGACGGCATGGTGGGGGATGTTTTTATCTCTTTGAAGTCAGTACATACCATCCGATGACATTCAATTAAACGTGTTCTCGTCACTCCATAAAATTTTTGACCAATCTGCACTTGTCCACGACTTATGAGCAAACACGAATGCTAATCGAGATGTCTTTTTCTTTTCTGAAATCAGTGTTTTTTTTAATGGGCATTGACGATGTAATCCCTGCTAATAGAGCGGGCATCATTTAAAAGTGAAAACATTAACATTTGTGTTATAGGTTTATTTTAGTTAATTTTTAATTTTTACTGAAATTTCCTACGGAAATATTTTTTGTCACAAGATCAGTTGTAGAAGTCATTTTTCTAGCTTTAAACTGCTCAGTAACTGGACACTAAATAATTTGCCGTGATACATCAAAAGTTTGCGAAGCCGCAGCTTGACTTACCCTTTTTAAGTGCAATCTACGGCTTGCTTGAAATGTTCAAATATTTTTTATGTTTTGGCACGTCAAGAGACGTCTCCAGCTGTAATTACTTACAAAATATTTAAATTCAGCAACCCCTGTACTTAATAGAATTGTAAAAGAAACAGTGTTAAAATATTTTTCAAACAGTAATTTGATATTTTTTGTGGCCAGGTTTATATTTCAATTCAATGATTTTTTTTACGTATTTTAAGAAGAGTTTAACCCATTAATAACCTTAGCAATAATTAAGTTGAGATAACTAAATAATATGTTAATCGACATAAAAAAAACTATGTTCGATGCATTAAAAAAATCGAAAAAAAAAGGATTTTTTTTTTTGCAAAATTGACCTTAATTCACATAATATTTGTTACTCTTTTTGACCTCAGGAATTCGTGGTTAAAATCTCTCGCAATGCTCACGGGCACCGTGTATAATGTGGATGTTTTTGCTATTGTTAAATACTTTTGGTCGCTACTGTAAGTTAGAAACTCTGAAATAGAGAAAGAGATGGCCTTTAGAAATGCAAGTCAAATTTTCCTGTAAAGAAATAAATAAAAATATACTAGGGTTAGGGTGCTGGCGAAGGATGGAAAAAATTAGTTGGATAGAACATGTGACGAACGAAGACGTATTGAAAAGAGTAGGAGAAAAAAGGAGATTATTGAACACGATAGAGAGTAGAAGGGGGAAAATGATTGGTCACCTTATACGGCATGACGCGTTTATAAAGAACATCATAGAAGGCAAGGTTGAAGGCAAGCGAGGAAAAGGGAAGACCGAGAATAAGTTATATTAACCAAATCAAAGAGAAGATAGCCGTCACATCGTATAGGGAGGTCAAGGAGGCGGCTCTGGATAGAAACAGATGGAGAGAGCTACACGCTCCGTCAGCTACACCGACAAGAGTTTGACTCTTAAATTGGATGATGAGGGTTTAAAATGTGGATGTTTTTGCTATTGTTAAATACTTTTGGTCGCTACTGTAAGTTAGAAACTCTGAAATAGTGAAAGAGATGGCCTTTAGAAATGCAAGTCAAATTTTCCTGTAAAGAAATAAATAAAAATATACTAGGGTTTAAAATGGAACAAATAATAAATGACTTTGTTCACGGACACTTGCCTCAATTTTCTTCAACTGGAACTCCATTCCGTGACCAATAATACAATTTGTATTCAATCTATTCAAAACCAAAGCGTCCTTAGTAATTCAATTTTCATTTACCTAATATTAATAAGACTCGTATCCGACGAATATAAAAAAGGAGGTGATGTTATTGAGTTGAATTGGTGTAATTGTGAGTTAGTGGGGTTTTGTTAATTCTACTTTTATCGCTCCTATTATTTTGTGATTTAGCCGCAATTTTACGATATCTGCTCTCGAGTCCTCGTTACCTCCAATATATTTTATTTATCTACTGTGTATTCAGGCCCAGAAAGCGCTAGTGGCCTGGCGGTAAGACTTCAGACTTTCAATCCGAAGGTCTCGGGTTCAAGCCCCGTTCGTTGGGAGGAAAACATCGCAAGGGAACCGGATCTAATCCCAACAAGGTCTAGTTTCCCCTCTGGGTTCGAAGGTCAAATGGCAGTCGCTTTCGTAAAAACAAGTGCCTACGTCAATTCCTGTGATTAGGTTGTCGAGCGTTTGGAAGTCGCCAGGCTTAATAGAGCAAAACAATCTGGGACAAACGCTAGGAAGATTACTGTGTATTCAGGCCCTTATTTATGTAAAAAGATAATTATTATAGAACAACTTCGATCGATCTCCACTAAAACAATTTTTATTGATATTAATATTACACAGACTTTTTCGGCTTCAATGTTAGAGTAGCTCTATGGTTTAGTGATATAATTATTTACGAGGGTTGCCTTTTATATTTCGGGATTTGAATAAGCTAGGGTTGCCATCGGTCAAGTGAGGTTTAAAAAGTTTAGTTCAAACATTTTGGCGGCAATATTAAGAAAAAAAAGTTTTGACGCGATCGTATTTTGTTTTTAACTGTCATTTGAAAAAATATCGTATCGGCTACCATGGAATTGAATCGCGAACATTTTCGGGCGATTATTTTTTACAATTTTCGACGCGGCCTCAATCAACAACAGTGTATCGATGAACTTATTTCAACTTTTGGAGATGAAGCACCATCAAGGACGAGTGTTTATCGTTGGTTTGCAGAGTTTGTTTGTGGCCGTAGTTCGCTTGGGGACGAGTTCCGCGAAGGTCGTCCAAAATCAGTGGTTGTCCCGAAAAACATTGATTGAACTAATATTGCAAGACCGTCACGTGACTTATCGAGAGATTGAGGCGTCTTTGGGCATTAGTAGGACCAGCATACAAACAATATTGCATGGCCATTTAGCTGTCAAAAAAGTTTGTTCGCGGTGGATACCACATAATTTGACCGGTGATCAAAAACAGGCTCGCGTGGATTGGTGCAAAGACATGCTTAAAAAATACAACGGCGGGACTTCAAAACATGTCTACGATATTGTCACAGGTGACGAATCGTGGATCTACTCGTATGAACCGGAAAATAAGCAGCAGTTGACAGTGTGGGTCTTTCAAATCGAACAAAATCCAATAAAGGTTGTTCGTGCACGAAGTACTGCAAAACAAATGGTTGCCTGTTTATTTGGTAAAACTGGGCATATTGCAACCATTCCTTTAGGAAAACGTAGAACAGTAAATTCTGAATGGTATATAACCATTTGTTTGCCAGAGGTGATTGAAAAAGTCAGGGAAGCCAATCGCCGAAGACGAATTATATCAATCAAATGAAATCAAATCAAATATTTTATTTGTCAGAATACGGTTACAGGATCTTAAACTAGTCAGTAGGTCAAGCGTATTCAACCTGCATGCAAGTGTACAAATTTTTATTTATGCAATCTATATAATCGAGTACATATACTATTTACATATTTACATTCTCTTAAATTTATTATGTCACATGTTTAGATATCTTAGTCAAATCAAATTACACATATAATTACAATAATAAACAATAATTACAAATTCGAATTTTAATTATAATTCAGATATTCTTTGATACTGTAAAAGCACTTTTCTTGTAGCCATTTTGTTAATTTAAGTTTGAAGCAGTGGCTGTTCTGGAGTTTTAGTTCTGAGTTAGGTCTATACACATATTAAAAGAATTATTTTCATAGATTGAGGAGTTGCAACGAGGCCTATATAATAGGTTTCTGTATTGAGCCCTCACATGTCTTGTGCTGGTCTCCGTGCGTCGAGCGAAAAGCTCAGGGTTGTCTCTAACATGGAGACAAGCATCTTTTTTATACATACATGGTAGCGGGAGCAAATTAAACTTTTTGAATATAGGTATACAGTTTTCAAGAAACCATGCATTATCTACGGCACGGACACACCTTTTCTGTATTCAAAATACTCTCTCTATGTCTACGGAATTTCCCCACAGTAATAGTCCGTAGCTTAGGACAGCAGTGACGTATCCATGATACGCAGTAAGAGCTGCATTTACTGATACTGTTTGTCTCAGTCTTTTCAGAGCATAGACAAACAAAGTCTACGTGCAGTTTCCAATTTAATTTTTTGTCAATCTGTAGGCCTAGAAATGTTACATTGTCAACTAACTCTATATACGACTTGTCGTGTTTAATTTTAAAAGGCAGTGGTTTAGCCTTATAGGAACCAAATGCTTTTGTTTTTGCTATGTTTATTTTTAGTTTATTGCTATCTAACCAGTCGATGGCGTCAGATAACGTACTGTTAACATTGGATTCAAACTCAGATAGGTTGTCATTATCATCTCTTATGACAAGGGTGGCATCGTCGGCGAAAAGGATGCAGTCTTGTTTAATAGACATTGGCAAATCATTTATGGCAATAAGAAAGAGCAAAGGACCAAGAATGCTGCCCTGTGGTACTCCAGTTTTATTTACTAGAAACCCTGATCGAAATTTTTCTTTGCATAAGTTGTTTTTATGTTTCCTGACGATTTTCTCAATTTCTATACACTGCGTTCTATGACTTAAGTAACTTTCGATCCAATCATGTGCTTTACCTCTAATTCCATATAATTCAAGTTTCTTCAGAAGCATTTCGTGGTCAATGAAATCAAAGGCTTTGCTCAAGTCCAAAAAAATTGCTATTATAGAAGTTTCTTGGTTTAAGCTCTCTGAACAGTTTTTATTAAATTGAAGCAGGCTAGAGTTGTCGATTTACCCTTTCGAAATCCAAACTGTTTAGGTGTTAATATGTCATGTTTGTCCAGAAAGTCGTTTAACCTGTGATGTACAGCTCTTTCGAAGACCTTAGAAAGAACCGGTATTTTGGTTATGGGTCTATAATTATTCGGCTCTGATCTGCTACCTGTTTTGAAGATAGGCTTAACTATAGAGGGCTTTAGTTCTGCAGGAAACACTCCATCAGTGAAGGATAAGTTTACAATATGTGAGAGAGGACTGCAGGTAGTAGGAGCACACATCTTGAGAACCGTTGTTGTTATATCATCAAGGCCGGATGTTTTGGTGTTATTTAATGACAAATTATTCTGTAAATTTCAAGTTTATCGATAGGTTTTAGAAAGATCGATTTAGGATTTGATACTGAACTGTTTAGTGTATTCCGAGGTAGGTCTTTTTGTTGCTGTTTGTCATAGTAATAAGATATTTATTCAGGAAGTTGCATATGTCATTAGGGTCAGAGTATGATTTATTTTGGTAATTTAAGATATCAATGTCATTTTTGCAATAATCATTTGGTAGAGTTGTTGAGATTGTGTTCCAAGTGGCTTTGCATTTATTTTTATTAATTTCAATGTATTTACTGTTAAGAATTCGTTGCGCATTTAGTATACAGGACTTAAATAATGAATTGTACTTCTTAAATTTTACTTTATGCGTCGTCCTGTTCGATTTACTTCTTCTATATTTATAGTATAAGTCGCGTTTGATTTTGCTAGACTTTTTTAAGCCTCTTGTTAGCCACCTAATTTTCTTTGGGCGATTGTTCATTTTTACCTTTACTATTGGAAAACATAGTTTGTAAAATAGATAGAAGGTGTCGTAAAAATTATTGAAAGCTTCTGGGAATGCATCTTCTAAGAAGACATTATCGAATGTTAGAGCCGAGATACATTCCTTAAACTTACGCAAATTGTCCTTGTTGTAGTCCCTTTTGTATTCAAACCACGTAGCAACTGCCTATTGTCTGTTAGCCTTTGTTACGATCATTTGCGCCGACTCATGGTCTGAAAGTCCAAGGTAGACCAACTCCGACTCTACACCTTTAATGTTACTTGCAATTTGGTCTATGCATGAATCTAGTCTAGTCGGAGTTTTTATATGGACGCTGAAGTTATAATTGTGTAATAAATCATGTAAATCTATTGTATTAGTATTTTCTTTCATAATATCTAGGTTCCAGTCTCCACAGATTATCACTTTTTTTCTTTTAAACTTTTCTGTAGTATATTGAAGTAACTTCTCCAGGCTATCCATAAAAATGCCTATGTGGGGTTTAGTTTGCTGTGGTATCCTATATATGCAAAAAACAAGAGTGTTTAGACCAGTTATTTCAACTCCACAGCACTCGAAGTTATGCTTTATAGCTATGCCAGTTGGAATACATATTGGTTTTATGTCCAGCAATTTGTGGACAAGAATGCACGTACCACCTCTACTTGTACAATAAGTAATTAAACATATCAACACGTTTGTTAAACAAGGCTGATAAATTATTAAATTTTAATATTGGCAAGCAAATAATGACATTGGTGTGCTGAACTTCGCTTAGTTGTTTTTGTATGAAATGCACCAATTTGTAATAATTAACACGTTAAGTTTTTAAAATCATTATCACCAATGTAAATTACACAGTAATCATTTCGTGTAAATTCTTGCAGCTTATTATGCAGGCCATAAAATAGTTCGCGTGTGCCTGCCCCAGGATTTAAGTAGAGACACATGTTAGCAGCAGGGAAGGTTCGCTGTAACGATTTCATCATAAGATTCGAATAGTTACTAATAACACATAGTTTAGGGAATGGGAGTGAAGATACCACTGTCCTTGGTAGAGCATGAGTATATTCAATGTCTTGTTTAGGGGGTTTACTTGAGACTATTTCTTCGCTTGTAGCCAAGCTTTTTATCGTATCATTATCATTGGATGCTGTGTTTATGTTATCCTGGGTCAATCTCTTTAGTGATATGTTCAGCTGCTCGATTTGTGTCTTATAAGTTTTCAAGTCGTCTTCCAAAGAACTTACTAACTTTTTTAGGCGCTTTAAATCCGTTGCGCATTCGGGATTTATGCAGCATTTTTCCCCACCTATTGGTGCTGTTACTAATGAGCGGTTTGATAGAGACGCACGTCATTATGTGTGGAATGCCTCTTATTTTTTTCCGTTGGAGAAAGTGTGGCGAGGATTGAAGAGTGGCATAGTTTTTTCAGTATTCCCACTTCACTTTGTAGCTTCTCGATTTTCCGTCTCAGGCAGTTATTTTCGATACTTACCTCCTCTAACTCATTTTGGGTAGAGGCAAGTTCTGAGGTGAGTCTATTTATTTCGTCTTTTGTTTCAAGAGCCGTCAATACATCAAAATCATACAGTAAAATCTAAACTCTTGGACTGTTTGTCATGTAACAGCGAGCTGTTTACAGATAAGTCGAATTCGGTGACTTCGTGTGCATCCGAGGAAAGATCTGAGTTTAAATGTGAAAAGTCTCCTGAATTTTCCAGCTCTGTGGGCGCATATGGGCTTTGGTTAACCATTTTTGTGTTGGCAGCAGGTGTCATTGTACTTTCCGTCTCTGAAGCTGTGATAGGTGATTGATTTATGTGGTTGATTGTATCATTAGCAATAATTATTTTTGAGCTGTCTGCGTGAGTGATTTGTTTTGGGTCACTTGGTGGTGATTTTGTATTGGGTTTCTTCTTTATGTCATCCTTAGGGGTCTTTTGTTATTTCGCTTGTGTGGGACATGATGGAATTTTTGTTAAGATTTCCTGCTTGTCCAACTTTTCTAGACATCGTTTGCATTTCCATTTCTTTTTGGCGTCTAAGCTCTTTAATCGATGCAATTTCTCGGTAACGCCTGCGCAGTCAAACTCATAACGACTTTTACAACCCATGCATAGTATTGTGCCTTTTATATCTACTATAGATTTGCATGAGCTGCATGTGACCGGTGTCGCCATCTTTTGGCCACTAGCGGTAGCTTTAGTAACTCCCTTTAGAGGCATATTTTATTTTAATTTTATTTGGGCTAGCAATACTAGGTTGTAGGTTTGCGTGTATCGAAACGCACTTGACAGCTGTCACTTGTCAGTGACTTTCAACTCCCAATCAGCTGAGACCAGTCCCGTTATTATTTACCGAAAACAAACGAATCCTTTAGATTATTTCAATGTTTGAATGGTTTTCCAAAGTGTAACGGCTATGAAGTGATCTTACCATCGTCCTTATTTAGTAATTTAGTGCCTCCGTGAAATGCTTTCTTGCGAAAATCCAATAACACAATGTAGCACTGTTGCTTGATACACCTCCACAAGTTTTCTCACTTTGTAAGTAATTATTTTCAATTTAAATTGGTTAAAGGTCGTATTACAGGTGTTTACATGGCTAGTGTTGCCAGCGAACTCCACCATGATAATGCGAGCCCACACCAGTCGGCACAAACATTAGCCTTTTTGAAAGTCCAAAATATCGATTTAATGGGTCACCCGCCGTATAGTCCTGATTTGGCCCCCAATGATTTCTTTTTGTTCCCACACATCAAGAACGAACTGCGTGGTCAACGTTTTTTGACACCCGAAGCAGCGGTCGAGGCGTTCAAAACGCACGTTTTGGAGGTGTCCCAATCGGAGTGGTCGAACTGCTTTCAAAATTGGTTCTACCGCATGAAAAAATGCGAAGAACTCAGAGCGGAATATTTTGAAATAACAATAAAGTCATTTTTATTAGTATAAAGTTGTTGATAATTTCTATTCCCGAAATATAAAAGGTAACCCTCGTATATCCAAGACTAAGCCTGCACTTTTCTTCTCGTGCCTTTACATTATCTAGGCAGGTTGTTCATCGAAATAGTGTCACTGAACAAGACATCTACATATAAAGCACTTTAAATTACTTTTCACCTCAGCAGCTCGAACAAGGGTTCTTTGGTGCTTAATAACAGTGAGCAAAATTCAATTTTTCTGCGAACGTGAGACAAAATAACCTTGAGATGTCCTCAGTAAAAAGACAGAGAAAGTAATATTTTCAAACTTCATATTCTCGCTTTTCTTTTTTATTTGAATATCAGACCCCCGATGCACACCAAAATAGCTTGGAAACCTAATCACAAGATTTGGCGCAGGTACTAGTTTTTAGTAAATGTGCTATTTGTAATAAGTGGCGAAATTGGATCGGAAGTCAGTAAAAGTGGCGAGAATTGAGTGGGCATCAGTGAAAGTAGAGCGGGAGACAAGCGGAACTGGGTGGAAGTGGAGCGGAACTGGCGGAATTGGATTGGAACCGGAGCGGGATTCAGTAAAAGTTGCGGAAATTGAGTAGAAGTAGAGTGGAGTAGTGAAGCGGGACTGGTCAGAAGTTGAGGAAAACTTGCGGAAATGGAGCGCAACTGGCGGATTTAGAGCCAGTTCCGCTCTAAATCCGCCAGTTCCGCTCCATTTTGGCATCGGAGTGGAAGTCACTAAAAGTGGCGGAAATAGACTGGAAGTCAGTGGAAGTGTAGCGGAACTGGGTGGAAGTTGAGCGGAATGGCGGAATGGAAGCGGAACTTGAGCGGAACTCATTAAAAGTGGCGGGAATTGAGTGGAAGTCATTGGAAGTAAAGCGGTGTACTAGGTGGAGGTGGAGGGGAACTGGCGGAACTGGAGCGGAACTCATTAAAAGTGACGGGATTGCGTGGAAGTCATTGGAAGTGTAGCGGAACTGGGTGGAAGTTGAGCGGAATGGCGGAATAGAAGCGAAACTTGAGCGGAACTCAGTAAAAGTGGCGGGAATTGAGTGGAAGTTATTGGAAGTAAAGCGGTGTACTAGGTGGAGGTGGAGCGGAGCTGGCGGAACTAGAGCGGAACTCATTAAGTGGCGGGGATTGTGTGGAAGTCATTGGAAGTAAAGCGGTGAACTAGGTGGAGGTGAAGCGGAACTGGCGGAACTGAAGCGGAACTTGGCGGAACTCATTAAAAGTGGCGGGGATGGCGTGGAAGTTAGTGGAAGTGGAGCGGAACCGGCGGAATAGACGCGGAACTTGAGCGGAACTCATTAAAAGTGGCGGGAATTGAGTGCAAGTCATTGGAAGTAAAACGGTACTATGTGGAGGTGGAGCGGAACTGGCGGAATTGGAGCGGAAGTTATTGGAAGTGTGGTAGGAGTGGCGGAAATTGAGCGGAAGTGAAGTGGAATTGATCGGGATGGAGTGGAAGTCAGTGGGAGTGAAAATTTATTAAAATTTTCTGCTATGTTCTCTCTGCTGAGGTGAAAAGTTGTATGAGCAACATGAGACCAAAGTTATTTGCACCTCGTGCCTTTTAGTCACTCACTACGCTCAAGATTCTATTATATAATCTTTCGCTTGCTCGGGACTCAAAATTAACACTCGAAGCAAAAACTAACTTTGCTCCCTTGTTGCACAAATATCTATTACCAACTTCCAACAGCATACTGAGAGTAATTGAGAGAAACACAGAAAAACAAGTAGCTGCTTCAAACTGTACAAAAAAGATTGAAAAAAAATCCGAGTTCTTCTCTTGTATAAGTTCATTTTTGCATAGTCGTAGAGGGACTAGAGATCACGTCACAATAGTTACCTGAGCGCTAGACTCGCGCAACAATTCGGAATATACAGTCAGGTTGTAGCCAGAACACTCGAGCACTAGAGCGAACCTAAAAATGAATTTTCCTCGGCAAAGCAACTAGGAAATTAGATGAAAGTGGTTTGCTTCCGGTTAGAGCGTACTTTAAGTATGTCACTACAAAGTTAATACATGCAACAGTTGATATTTAGCTTTAAATTTAAACTTTTATTATTATTAGAATTCTAATTACCATCGAAGTACATTCTATGTAAGCAGGTAAAAAAGGTTATACCTGTAAGTATATTTTACGAGTACCTATAATAGTATTTGCCGCTACATACTGTTCTAGTATCTGGGAAGTGTAAGACCTGAGTGGACGCTCGAAGCGGAGCGATCGGCGGGGCGTGCAGCGTGGCGCGGGCGAGCGTGAATTCGCTTTGTGCAGCGAAGACTTTGGACACTAGTATGAGTTTCATTTGTTTTCACATGCACGCCGCACGCCAGTCCCACTTCACGCCCAACTCGAGCGTCCATTCAGGCCTTACACTAAAACGTAGTTACTTCAGTACGAGTATATGTGACACTTTTTCGGTTTCATTGGTCACATACTTGCAATCTTAAATCTATGTACAACGTAAGCGCCATCCGACAAATGGTACCTTTTCCGAAAAAGTGTAACGTAGGTACTTTAACGTCTTATTAAGTCACTCTAATTTCAAATTGGATGATATACAACACGTCAATCAAAATCATTCTAATAGATGGGCCTGCTGATTCCATCGCGATATTAAAAAAAATACTCACTTTTATTATGTTTGCACATAAGTATATCCACGCTTGATGTGTCGGATGTCACCGGATACATCCATAAATGACAGCGACGGTATTACCGTTTTGCATGAAACATTTCATCGGCGTCGCCGGAAATTAACAGCTCACCCAATCATGTAATGGTTTAATATTATGGAGTATTTTATCATCTGTTGTATTATCTATGATTGCTTCGGATACATTGGATTATGTTGGCGTTGTTCTTTTATATGTGCACTCTACCCTTGAACGGGGCGGATAAATGATACGATCATGGTATTTTGTGTAGGACTCAATTCATATTTCACAACGCGTTTACTTTATTTTAACTGAAAGCACATATTCTTAACTTTTGTATATATCTTTTATTATCGTTATTGTTGGCTTATAGTGTAGTTTAATTAATCTCGGTTCCGGATTGGAATACTATTAGGGCATATCTGTTTTAAAGATATTTCTTACGTCCAAAGATATTTCTTCGTCACTGAATTAAATAATACATATTATTCTTAAATGTAATCTTTATTAGATGCTTTTTTTAGATGCTACGGTGGAAGTACGGCGTTACACGTGCTGACCGCATTCGTTATGAGTACATCCACGGCAGCCTCGCAGTTCGTGACGTAGCGGAGAAGCTCCAAGAATGTCGCCTTCGTTGGTTCGGTCACATCTCTCGCAGTCCATCAGACTACGTAGGGAAGATATTCCTTGATCTAGCCCTCGACGGCCCTCGACGCGGTCGCGGAAGACCAAAGAAGCGATGGCTGAATGTCGTGGAGGCCGACATGAGCGAAAACGGGCTCGTAAAAGAAGACGCCCAGGACCGCGCAATGTGGAGGAAAGCGAGCAGGAAAGCGGACCCTGGCAATAGCCCGGATAACGCTAGGTAGAAGAAGAAGATTCTTAAATGTAATCTTTATAGTGTTTTATTTTAAATGAAAATCTCACAGACCTCGAAGTTCATTTAGCGCGCTGCTTTTTTATTCATTACTAATTTCACCACCCGGATTATTTGATAGTAGTGATTTAATGAATTTGCGGAAAGCTCAAAATGCACTTTGGCTTACCTGTATTTAACTGCAATATTATTGTGGAAATTCAAAATATTATATGATTGTAAAATAGAACTTGCATTTTTAACTAATTTCCTATTTATGGCTGTGTAAATTAATCGAATTACACAATATAGGGTTGCCAAGAAAGTAGTTAGGGCAAATAAATACTACTCGTCAACTATACTGCTTGAATGGAGACTTTCTAGACCTAACTACTAGTAGACTTTGTAGACCGCATACTTTTTGAGGGAGCCTTTATGATCGCAAATTTTAGCATCGTTGACTATGCTGAAATGGATTTTCATAAAATATTATACAACGGTCGAGGAGGAGGACCTTACTCCTCCCCGACCCCGGTACGATCCACTGGGAGATGGAGGTTACTAAATTGTATAGAGGGAGCAGGTTGTGTAAGCCATTCGTCAAACTTAATTCTTACCGGCTTACCTATTTTGAGCACTCGTGGAAAAAGTATCGTATACAATCCATACTAATCCATACTTCCATACTAATATTATAAATGGAAAAATGTATGTGTGTGTTTGTTTGTTTGTTTGTTTGTCCGTCTTTCACGGCAAAACGGGGCGACGAATTGACGTGATTTTTTAAGTGGAGATAGTTGAAGGGATGGAGAGTGACATAGGCTACTTTTTGTCTCTTTCTAACCCCCCACTTCCCTAAAATGGGGGGTGGAAGTTTGTATGGTTTGTTACCCCGAATTTAACGCGAGCGAAGCCGCGGGCAAAAGCTAGTAACGATATAATTAAGCTTTTCAATCACGTACCTTACTTAGCCCACTCAGCAAGCTTCGTGGCCTAAACACGATACTCGACTGAAAAGCTCTTCATTATGTCACGATTGCATAAAATACTATTTTGTATGATTTTGTACGTTGTATTTATAATTATGTGACACCCCTAGAGTTGTTAACTAATCTTATTATAGGATACGGTAACTGCCTATCATCATGCACCGTGATAATTGTATGTATGCTTATTTTGAAATGATATTTGTTTCCAAAAAAATAATAAAGGAGAATAATGATGCTCGTATATTATTTATATAGCTTATTACGTCCAGGTTTATCCTTTTATTTATCTCATTAGTTTTTATTTCTAGTAAAAACCTACATTATCGCAGCTAACGGCTCCCAATTAAGAGGAATAATACAAACACATACTATCGTGTCTTGAAAGAAAATAAAGTTATCTAATTGCAGAATAAAAATTGGATACATAATCATTTATTTACATCGGGCTAACAAGGTAAGATTTAACTAGATGAAGTTTCCGAGACTATAAAGACGTCTGCCAAGTGCACCTTCGTTAATAAAATAATAAGTGGAAGAAACTGTACAATTTCAAACACAGGTATAAACTACGATAAAATACTTGTAAAAGATAACGAAAAAGACATATATATATATATATATTATATATTTATGACTTTTAATAAACATAAACGTTGTAATAATAATAATCGCGGACTAAAACACCTAGTCCCATAAACTCAATATCATATCTGCGTATCTAGATTTCCGCTACCTAAAGGTTATCTGAAAGAGACAGCTCTCTAGCGATAAGACCGCCTGTTGACTGTCTCTACTTTAATCTGTGTACTGTACTGTTGTATTCTATTGTGGTGTGTAATAAAGAATATTTGTATTTGTATCATTATACACGGTGCTCGTGAGCATTGCGAGAGATTTTAACCACGAATTTCTGAGGTCATAAGGAGTAATAAATGTTATATAAATTTAGGTCAATTTCGCCAAAAAAAAATATTTTTTTTTGTTTTTTTTTTTCCATTTTTTAATGATTTTGAACATGAAAACATAAATGTTATTGGTAAAACTGTCGATTAAAATAAATTAGTACATTTTTTTTCGTAAAAAATAGTTTACGTAAAGTATTCCTTGGCACTTTGATATCTGTCAATAAGAATGTCTAGACTAGACCCCATAAAGGGTGAAATCGCCATCAAAAAAGCGTTTTGCACTGAGTCACAATAAAAAATATTTTTTTATTTAATTGATAGTAACTCTGAAACTAGGCGAATTCCAGAAAAGTTTATACGACATTTTAGTCTCCAATTATGATCAGGAATGCACTGTTAAAGTCTCTCGCAATCCTCACGAGCACCGTGTATAGGGTGATTATGCTAGTTCCTTGTCCAGGTTCAGTTTACCGTCCATATGATTAAACTGTTAAATATGTGGGAAAAACTTTTTAAGATCAATAAATTGTATATTTATAGTTTATTCTTTAATAGATTTTTTTTTTAATTTTAAGCTTTTTATGGGAAATACCTCAATATAAATATAGTATTGACGGAAAAGTGACATAGTGGACGAAAACTAGCACAATTACCCTTCCACAGGATGGTCGAACTGTGATGGAGTCATTGTATGCACATTTAGTTTAAGGTGCGCCTGCCGCTGCTGGACGTAAAAAACCATCGCAAGCGCGAATTTCTGGCCGAAGGGTCATCAGATCTGTGGTATTTCATTTTCAAGAGAAACTGTTGAATCCTACGCAGCTGTTAGTTAGTTTTACTGGGCATTTTCCGCAAGTCGATATCAAGCGTACTATTTTGCGTGAATCCATCAGGATTAGGTGCTTAATTCTAGCAGAATGCGTTTTGTGACACAGAGGGCTGTCTGTCCTACCTATATTGAAGAGGCGTTTGTTAAGAATTACCTACGGAGTTGATGACCCAACAAAAAATCACTGAGCTAGTTTTAAGGTAAATCAGCATGCTCTTATTTCCACATTACAAAAAAACACAGATTTCGAATAATTTTCGATTTTTATAAACTACTAGCTGTACCCGCGGCTTCGCCCGCGTGTGTGGCAGGTTTTGTGTTTTTCATTTACTATCCAGGCCATTAGTGTAGAATTTACGCGTTCTATATATAAATATTTATCTAAATTTATTAGTTCAGCCGTGATAAAGATAACTGACTAAAAGGCGTGCGTCGAGACCTGCGAATGCTAATGGCCGAGTTCCTGCAGGAGAATATTCTTCGGACAGAGGGTCAAACGCTGAAGGTACTGGCGCGAGGTAGCGTGTGAGCGCAACGTCCCAGCGAAAACTTTTGCAGCAGCAGGCCAAAATCTAATAAGGCCAAAGGCAGAAAAAATTGTTTCAGCAGGAGCATGAAACTCAATGGTCAAGTTTTTTTGTGAACCCGAACGCCGAAGCCGTGACACGGTGAGCGGCAATATCGCGAAAGCCATAGGGCGAGTACCGAGCAGGACCCAAGGCCCGGAGGATCGCAGCGAGAATTGCTTCAGCAGAAGCAGCATGTCAGGGACCGGACGTACTTAAATGGCGAAGTGTCTTAGCGAACTCGAGGTCTGCGGACACGTGGATGAGCGGAAATGTATGTGAAAGTCAAAGGCTGAGTACCGCGTAAGATTCAGGCTCTGAACATCGCAGCGAGAACTTCTTCAACATCATCATGACAGGGACCGGTCATAACTTAAAGGCAAAGTGTCTTAGCGAACCCGAGGGCCGTCGCTCGAGGGTGAGCGGCAACGTCTGAGAAAGCCAAAGGCCCGGGCCCAGGCCCGGAGCGTCGCAGCGAGAATTTCTTCAGCAGCAACGTGACAGCTAAGTAGCAGCTAGTAATTGCTAGATTCATGACTACCCTTTTTAGGGTTCCGTAGCCAGAATGGCAAAAACGGAACCCTTATAGTTTTGGTCATGTCCGTCTGTCCGTCCGTCCGTATCTTAATCAACTTATGACATATGGTGTAGTTTGTGTGCCGCTATTTAGTTATGTAGTGAAATTGCAGAAAAAAAATATTTTCAGAGGGGCGCTCCATACATGTAACAAAATTTAAAAAAAAAGAAATTGACCAAATATCAACATGTTGCTCATCTATCGATGGGTCTTTAAAAATAACATTGAGGTTTCTTTGAACATTTTGTGATTAAGTGAAGAGTTTCAGAAATAATCGCTTCGAAAGTCGGAAAAATAGCGTCCCCCCCTGTAAATTTTAAACCGTAAGTCCAAAAAATATGAAAATATTTCAGAAGATGCGCGTTTTTATATAGTTTGTACGAAAATAGTTTTGACCATATCGGTTTAGCCATTTTTGAGTTATTTCCAAAAAAACTTCTTCCATAGGTATCAGATACGACGATTAGTCTGGTTCTTATTCCATTGAAGCTATGGAACCCTCCATTATGCGTAGTCCGACACGCACTTGGCCGGTTTTTATTGCAATCAGCTGTTAAAGCGAGATAAAACATATTGATCTCACAAACGGTACAATTTTTGCTGTCGGGTAAATCTAAATGGATAAATCTTAACTACCTGTTTTATTTGTTTTGACGTATATTGTAAGTAGGTTTCAGTACCTTCTGTAGCTTCAGTAACTTTACAGTACCTCCAGATATTAATGGATCACAATATATGTCCGGATACTTACAATTTCCAAAACAAAATAACACGTTTATAATATTTAACCCGCAATCCTTAAATTGGGAAAGCATTTAAAAATTCATGATTTAAACCTCGGCGGAACGCAACAGACCGAATCGCTTAATTTAATCTAAAGACGTCCTTAAATAATGTTTGTATACAGTATACAGGGTACCTATACAGCGCCATCTGTAACCACTTTTGAGAACTATTTTTTTTATGAAAATTATGTTTTTAATAAGCAGAATAAAAACTACCCTATATGTTGCTTTGGGGTATAAACTGTTACTATACAAAATTTCTTAAAATTCTGTGCAGTAGTTTTTACGTAGGGCGCGGACAAATTCACAGACAGACAAGAATTCCAAAAATCACTGAAATGTATTCAGTCAACGTTTCTAAGTCCCTCCGAATCAATTTTTCTGGAATATCTTCAATGTACATTTTTTTTTCTCCTTACGCGTTTATTATAAGTACTAGCTGTGCCCGCGGCTCCGCCCGCGTGGAATTCGGTCTGTGTCAGTAAGCGGCTAATTCACCCCTAATTTCTCTCCCGCTACCCTGGAGGCGGAACTTGAAGTAAAGTTGACAGATGGATACGCTAGAGGACAGTAGTCCTAATAAAATATTTTACAATTACCACTAAATGAAACTACACTCATAAATGTATACTTTTTTTATTATATTTGTTTTTGGCATGATTTAAACGACATAGAGAGTAGGTGTATATCGGACGATACAGGACCACTTTTGGAAAATTTTGGAAATTTTGAAAATTTTGGAAATTTTGGAAATTTAGAAATTTAAAATTTTTGACATTTTCGAAATTTTTGACATTTTCGACTTTTTCGAAATTTTTGACATTTTCGACATTTATAATATAAACTTCTCGACTTTTGAGGTTCTCGACTTTTTTCACTTTTATCACTTTGCCACTTCTCAGTTTCACTACACTTCACTTCACTTTATTCTATTTTATATATTTTTTATTTCATTCCATTTTACATGTTTCTCAATCGTATGGGTGTCGCGTTTTTCGTGACGTGACGCTTTTTCGTAACGGTCACGTGACTTTTTTTCGCCTTGGCCCCCATCCGCGAACCGTTCGATAAGGAACTTCGTTCCAAAACTCCACCGGTTCTAACCCTGTAGGTGTGTGTACCTCTGGCCCAAGAAGTATTATGACCGAAAATAAATTCGACGGGACTTATTTTTTTCAAAACAGTAATACATTATTAGATCTTAAAGATACAAAATAATGCGTAGATCTTCAAGAAGACATATCAAAACTGCTTGAGAGACAGATAATGTACCTATTGTTTAATTATAAAGAAAAATAAATCCTAATCTGACTGCTTCACAAAACGTTTGATATGTTTTCCTACCTAAACGGTGTCCTATAAATGTTAGATGATTTTGTAGTAGTTTTTTGGTTTGCTGCAATAACCCTTTGACATTCATGACATTTTCAAATATTTCTTAAGAGCGGGTAAAGGTAAATTTAAAACATGTTATAAATATGAACACCTTGACCAAAAAATTACAAATTATTTCAATACCAACTTTCAACATACAAACTTTCAACCCCCTTTTCACCCCTTCCAGGGTTGATTTTCGGGATGAAAACTGTTCATTGTCCTTTCCCGGGACTCAAACTATCTCTACACAAAATTTCATCATTATCCGTTCAGCCGTTAACTAATTAAAAATACTTGGAACGTGTTCTGTTATCGATTCTAAGTATCTCCAGCCAACTTTTTTTCGAATATATTCCATGAACAGACTTTCGACCCTCTTCAGCTTTATTATATGTATAGATAGTTTTTATTGAAAGTACCTTTCAGGCGTCACTTCCATTATTTTTTTCAAATTTTTTGGACCTACGGTTCTAAAGAAAGATGGGGGGGGGGTTTGAAGAAGAAACTATCCTTTGTCATTTCTCGAGACCCATACTATCTCTATACCAATTTTCATCTAAATCAGTTCAGCAGTAAAAAAAATCCTCATACCACCTTGCAACCCCCTTTTCACCCCCACAAGGGTTTGAAAACTATTCTATGACGTTTCTCGAGACTCAAATTATCTCCATACTCATTTCTATCTAAATCGTTTCAGCGGTTAAAAATTCTCCATACAAACTTTCAACCCAATTTCCACCCCCACCAGGGTTGATTTTCGGGATTAAAACTATATATTATCCTTTCCCAGGACTCAAATTATATCTATCCAAAATTTCATCAAAACCCGTTCAGCCGTTTTCACGTGATGCGCGGTCAAATAAACAGACAAACAGATAAACAGACAAAAATTCTAAAAATTGTTGGAACGTGTTCTGTTATCGATTCTAAGTATCCCCAGACAACTTTTTTTCGATTATCTTCCATGTACATACTTTCGACCCTCTTCAGCTTTATTATATGTATAGATGTATAGATTAGCAAATTTTATATCATAAATCGTAACACAATGGAACTGGCGGTTGAAACGCCTGTGAAATTTTTCCATTATATATACACCCGAAGTAGCTTTACTCACACCCGATAAACGTGAACTGCAATTGTAATACCTTTAATGATTGCTGTGTGCTGCACCCTCTAAGACCCAGATTTTATTTTTAAACGAAATCTTTTGATAATTAATAGATGAAAATACCTATATTTGGTATGCACAAGCATTCTTTGTACAAGCTTTTATTGGTTTCACCTTCACCTGTCTCGTTGTCTGTAATCAAAACTTGGAAGTTAAATTTGACCCACTTCCCAGTTTCCAATTGAACTCGGGATTCGACATGGCATAACTGACAGTCGCTTGCGAGACAACTATGATATCACACTTTTGTGACAGTTGAAATTTGGGGTGGAATCACTCAAGTGATATCTTAAATGGTGGCCATAGCCATAGACAAAACGCTCTAGCGAGACCTACTGACAGATTGACAGTTAGGTGTGGACACGCGTGGACAGATGGATATCACTCTATCCACTAGCGATACAAGTGTGACATCCACGTCTCACAGTTTGGCATGTCGAATCGTGGCCCTGAAATTATGAGCATGTGAATATCGCGTGACAATGTAATACCTATTATGATTACTGCTCGTCTGATGATGGAGACCGAAGGTGGTGATAAGAACTTTGTGATAAAACAATGGAGGCTCATTGTGTTTGGGTTTTTTTAATCATCTCATTGAGCAGAACATAACTTTTGCAAGTATAGTACAGTCGGTGTAAAATCTGGTATTAAATAAAATCGGCCAACTGCGAATAGTACTCGCGCCGCGCACAAAGGGTTTCGTACCATTATCTATAAAAAAGACATAAAATCATATCTGTTGTAGGGGAGCCCCCTTAAATATTTATTTTATTCTGTTTTTAGTATAATTTGTTCTTATAGCGGCAAAAGAAATACATCTTTCTGCGAAAATTGCAACTGTCTAACTATCACGGTTCATGAGATACAGCCTGGTGACAGACTGGCAGCGGAGTCTTAGTAATAGGGTCCCGTTTTTACCCTTTGGGTACGGTACCCCAAAAGACAAAGACTTATTTAAGCTAGTCGTAAAATAATAAGTTTCGCTGATGGACTTTATTAAATTGATATCCCGAAATCGTCGAGAAAACTATCCGTTTATCTGTGTCGTTTAAACCCGGGTCCATCGCACGATATGCGCTATCGGTCTTCCAGATGGACGGAGCACCGTCTGTATCAGTGACCACTGACTTACCAAACGGATGATAGATTTCCGATAGGTACTTACTTTATCTGCTTTTGAATTCGGATGAAATAAGATAAATGAAATCGGTAAGTCAATCATACAAGCTAGATGCTAGATGAGTTATCTTGTTGAACAAATAGTTTTAAACAAAAACCGGCCAAGTGCGTGTCGGACCACGCATAAAGGAGGGTTCCATAGCTTCAATGGAATAAGAACCAGACTAATGCCAAAAGGTCGTATCTGATGCCTATGGAAGAAGTTTTTTTGGAAATAACTCAAAAAATGGCTAAACCGATAATGTTGAAAACAATTTTCGTAGAGTATATGATAACGCGCATCTTCTCAAATTTTGTCATATTTTTTGCATTTACGGTTCAAAAGTTACAGGAGGGGGGGGGGGGGGCGCTATTTTTCCGACTTTCGAAGCAATTATTTCTGAAACTATTCACTTAATCATACTTTTAAAGACCTATCGATTGAAGTGGAACGTGTTGATATTTAGTAAAAAAATTTTTTTTTCTTCAATTTCACTACATAACTAAATAGCGGCATACAAACTACACCTTATGTCTAAATTTTATTAAGATACATCTTATAGTTTCCAAGTAAAAATATATGGCTGTGACATACGGATGCACGGACAGACGGACATAACCAAAACTATAAGGGTTCCGTTTTGGCCATTCTGGCTACGGAACCCTAAAAACCGACTTCACTTAGCCTCTACCTTTCCAAAAGCAAATGCTCGAGCTGCTGTAGAAAATACTCAAATTACTATAGGTGTGACTATAATACTTGAAGAGTTCCCTCGATTTCTTCAGGATCCCATCATCCCGACCTGATTACAAAGGAAGCAAGTCTGAAGTACACTCTTTCAAACAAAAAAGAATTTTCCAAATCAGTCCAGCCGTCTTCGAATAATAGGTAAACTTACATTAAAAAAAAGAAAACAAAGATCCCGACAAATTGAGAATCTCCTCCTTCGTAATCTTGAAGTCGGTTGAAAAACTACACCAAATTGTTACTACCTACTTGTAACAGTCATTAAACCTGGTATTGTGTGTTATGATATAATCCTTATAATAATATCATAAACAAAATTTTTATCTAAACTCCAAACCCAAAATATACCTTATCTTAAGCCTGTCACAAGTTACAACTTGGCTAAAACGACTGTATAGGCTACGAAGATCTATCTTAGAATCCATTGGGTAACATTAAATCAAAAACTCTCCGTTTGAAAGCTAATTACAATTGTAATAACAATTGTACTCGGTAAACTAATAAATACATAAACTGATATTTTTATAGCAAAGATCAAAAGAGCTTCACAAAACACAAATATAAATAACACAAATAGCCCGAACATGTTTATTTAGAAGTCTGTGTTGCGGTCGTGAACGATGTTTTTACACAGCTTCAAAAACATACCAAAATAAAATTATCGTACGAAAATATTTTGAGTAATTTATACCTAATATGATTTCGACCCCAGCTGCCTAACAATGACAATAACATCAATCCTTCAACTTATTTCTAGCTTCGTATAACATTATTGTATATCATTCCTTGATTGCATAGGTTATGAATGTGTGTAACTTTACTACTTATTATTACTAGTAACTATTTATAGCTGCTGCCCACGTTTCCTTTAAGTTTTTTTCTACTCCAGCACTTCTATATGCTAATTAAATGACTGATAGTGGTATCTAAAACTACATCATTTAAGTGAAGGCGCTAAAGTCTATTTGTCTATAGGTACTTTCTATAACTGCTAGCAGTCACACAAAACATATTGTGCAACTGTTTTTGTTTTTTTAATACACTGACTTCCAGGTGCCATGTCTAAAAAGGGTTCGTTCTTGTTTACAATATAAATTATATTTTTAAATTGATATACACTTGAAATTATTTTTGCACAAACTATGATAAAAACATTATCATGTCTTTTTTAAAGTATTAATATCTTAAATTATTTAGTTTCATATTTATGAAAAGCATAATAGTACTTTAATGTAAACTTTTGCATTGAGAGTTACTTGAACGAAGCCATATTTTTTTGCAATTAAAAACCAACTCGTGATCTGTCTATGACATTTAGTAAAAAGTTAATATTTAAAAAGTTTCAACACAATGTACGGCTTAATTGTTGTATTTAAACTCGTATATTATGTTAATATCAAGAAGTTTATGTTAATTTTGATAAAATAAGTGACAAGAAAACTTCACAGTGAATATCCGAAGACTTCGGCACAAAAGTAAGAGTTATTAGTTGATAAAAAAAATCTTAAAACAAAATTGATTTATGTACTCGTGATACTTAAGAACTTTAAAATTATTTATTAATTAAGTTTTTGCTACTGTCGTAGAAAAAGTTTCGTGTGCAACGGTACATAATTAGTTCTTAAGATTCGAGGGTCGAAGTTACAAAATGAGGCGAAGCCGAATTTTGTAATAACAGACCCGAGAATTTTAAGAACCCTTATTATGTACCTGTTGCACAAAATACTATTTTTCAATTTAACAAACTTCTAACTTTTAATCCCCCCTCCCCTGTCAATTGTTAGGTGTCACGCTTTAGTGGTATTATAGAAACTTTTAACCCCTTTCATCCTCACTGGGGACAAAAAACACTAGTTTTTTGTTTTTTATTGCGAACTTTTTATAAACAAACTTTGAATAAACTAAATACACAATTTCCTACAATTTTCAACCTGTTTTGAACCTAGGGCAAATTACAAATAACGCTAAAGTTGAATTTATTTATTGAAACTTTGTCTATTGTAGTTTGTAGTTGCAAGTCTCCCCCATAACATTGTACACCGAATGTATGGGAATACCAACCTTGAACCCCTGCTTAACCCCTGGTTGAATTATTTACAATTTCAACTTTCTAGGTACAGCAATTTTGGCTCTGTGTTTATTAGGCAGTCAGTCAGTCAATATATACATATTTGGCTTTCCGCGGCGACGCGATGTGTCCGCCTTCTTGTGACAATGGCTAAGAACAGCCGCTAGCAAATTTCCGCTAGGAAATTCCTAAAAACAAATAGTTTTCTAAATTTAATTGTGCGAGTGTTTTCTCCCGCTTGGGGGCCTTGCCACCTACATCACCAACACCGGCTCCGGAATCCACGCGTTGCCCTACTGACCAGTGAAGATCCGACCTGCAGACCGTGACGTCACCGTGTCCATGCGCACCTACCACCTCAGCACCGAGCGCCCAGCAGGGAAGTGGCACTCGTTAAAACGCGTGTACAAGTGAATACGGGCTCAATCTAAATTGTAACTAAGAACCTACCCCTGAGATCCTATCTACTACTAAATCTACCCAACATTTTGTTTTTTTTGTAACTTTATATAAAGTAATTTTTTTTATATAGGTTTTTTTATGTACCAGTTGTTTCAATTCTATATAAACTAAATAACAGGCAGTGCTACATTTACATATATGTTTAGATAGATTATAGGGTCTGGTCTCCATATAACAACCTTAATTAAGTTTAGTTTTCCTAATATTCTGAATTTAAAACTAAACACAGCTTTGAATCAGATACCTAATCAGAATCGGCTCTTTAATATTTGGTACTGATATAGAAACTGTATGACGAATTGAATGGCGATCCGTTGATTTATTTTGTTTGTGGTTTTACGCGGAAGTTCTGTATTCGTCATGTTTTAACGTATTCATCGTACCCGCTTGGAGTCTGTCGACCGAGCGAGTGGAATGTGTGGACAAATACATTTTCCCCAAATATAAAACAAAGGTCCTGCCAGTATGGATGGCATGACATAGACTATTTCAGCAATGCCGGTACCTATCGTTATGCGTTATAGATTTATTCTCCACACAATACGCGTCTCAATCATATTTCATTTTGCGATATATCCCCGACATTTTGACAGTTAGAAACGTGACTGTATATCGTTTGTTTTATTTATCATCCCTTGTGAAAAATATCAAGAAGATAAAGAAATTTCCAATTGCAGCACAATCGGTATAGTAACGACGTCGTTGTTGAAAATATATGATGCCTTAGCATCAGACTGAAAACTGGAAGGCCAACAAACCTGAGATATGGACTAAGAGCTAGCCACGTCAGATATGACACAATAATGAAAGCAATGAAACCTGACTAGTTAGATTGCTTTACCATCCTTATTGATAGATCCGGGCATCTGGCAGCTAAGATGGAGTTAATGGGTGGAGGTCAGAGTTACAGACCAACAAAAAAAAGCAGTTGTAAAAAAGTATACCAAAATAGTTAAAAACTGAAGAAGTTGTGTCATTTAGGTAGGGTATATTTTAACATAAGAACAAAAAACATAGTGTATTATTGCGGAAACAAAAACAGTAGGCGACTAACTATAAATTGCATTATACATCATTTAGTACTACTTTCCCCTAACAGAAACTTCTGACTATGATATAAACTAATCAATGACATAATTTCCTGTAATATTGCATCAAACCCAGAAGTCTATGATTTCTTTTCTTCAAGTTATTTGTATTCTTTTACGTCCACCACTTAACAGCTGCCAGATGTCCGGATCTAGAAACAAGCATAGTACAGCAAACTAACTACAGTGGTTTTGTTCCTCTCATTATTGTGTCATATCTGACGTGGCCAACTCTCCGTCTAATAGGGCGAGGGCTCGGGCAAGAATGCCTTGCCAATAAATATGTACTTACTATAGTAGTTTATGTAACTGTTACGTAATAAGGGTCCTTAAAACATGAGTGTGGTTTTATGAAACGAGCCGTAGGTGAGTTTCATAATAAGATCACACGAGTGTTTTAAGGCCTAATTACGTACAGTTGCATACACTGCTTTATCTACACTCATATTATTTATTCTAAATGCCGTATTCGGAAACCATAGAATGGCCGCCATTGCACCGCCATGGCTAACTCGATTGTGCCGGCGGTCGGGGAGGCGCGTGTCGGCGGCCGCGCGGGAGCGTGCAGGTGTACATTATGTTATCAAAACTCATAACATAACACATCAATAGTTGAGCATGTAAAGTTAAAATTACGTTACTGCCACAGATAAAAAGCTTATCATAGTAAAATCGGTCGTGCCTACCGTTTTCGAACACGTTTTGGAGAACTTACAATATGAGTGTAGATAAAAGAATTTTCTGAACAAAACTGTGATATTGTGAACTGTAACTTTTTACGATATTATTCTTTGATTATTTATTAGGTTATTTGTTACACACGTAAGCATAATGTCCCTTAGGTAAAGTGGTTTTGGTTCAAACCGCAGAATTTTCTTTTACCAATGAGCAAATATCGGCCCTCAGGTTTTTTAATTGTGAACTTTAACCGTCGTAGTTTAACTACTCATTACGTCTTGTAATGTACTACTGGAGATATTATTTATATTGGCATGACTGCAAACGTCGTCGTTGTGCAAAGTGTATGGTTTACTGGGTGAGTATTCTATTATTTAAAATAAGTCTTAACTTTCACAATAATAGAGAAAAATGTTGACGAGATTATTCTTGAGTAGGAATTAAAAAGTTGAATTTTGTAAGATTAGACATAATGAATTAAAGCTTGATAACATCAAAGTGGAATAATATTACTTATTCGTTCTTTATAATAGTACATTTTGTTCTTAACGCCATGTTGCTTTTGTCACTTGGTTGGGGCGGTTAGGACCTTTTAATATAAATAAATGTCAGTAGTCGCAACATCACATGGTAATTATCCAACGATCCAAGGATTTAAGGATCCTGAGCCCTTAACGAGGTAAAATATTAAAAACGTATTCATTGTAATCGCACCAGTAATTTATAACGACCTGAGCCGTAAATCTATCTGATTACATAAATCGTTAAATGTAGTTAATCTGTTCCTCGTTTAGATCAAGTAGCGGTGTGATTAGTACCTGGAACATTTCAGTTCCTACTGCCATGTAAAATTATTTCATTATGATAATTTTATTAGGGTGCATTGCATGTGTCCGTATATGAATTTTATAATAATCTTGTACTCCCATTAACCCAATAATAGACAATCACAACCAAAAATTGGTAGCTATTAAATTTGAAATATTTTATTTTAGTTTATTTAATTAAATACTTTAATTTTTTTATTGGGTAGTACTTATACATAATACACACACGTTTTTGTGACAAAATGTCAATTAACAAGGGACTCTTTTCCGAAATAAAATTTATCGATAATGTTTCGAAGTGATATTTCATAGCAGATATTCACCGCTTTGAGAGAGCAGATTTCAGAAGTTCTCCGGGTTAAGTATAAATTAAAGTGTATACTCGTACGATAATTACCTATCGATTTCAAGAACCAACGCATAACGGGTGAAATAGTTTTCTTAAGCGATTTATAAAAACTTTGTGCTAAGTATATAAGTATTACATTGTAGTATTATAATAAGTGTAACTTGCAAATTCAAATCATATGTAGGTACATCATAACTGTCATAAGGATTTATCGATTTGGCAATTCCCTACAACATTTTTATTCCTCCCACTAAAAGTATAAATTAAAAACTGACACAAACTGCATTCGCAACAGACGAACCAATCCACCCCTAATGCAAAAGACGCTTGGTTACATTACAGCTTTGGACAACAGAGTCACTTTTTCTTTCATGTTACTACATCTATTGCAGTTATTACGGATATCAGACGTCTAATAAACAGGAGACTGGAAATGTGGCGAGAAAGTCAATTTGATGATTTTATACAGGAAGCCGAGAGATGCAACAAAACGGTTAATCGTTATATAAAACAACAAGACTGTGATCATTTGTCGCGTGTGTTTAATAGACTGATGCTACGAGGAAAAATAAGACAAGCCAATAGATTTATCACAGAACGGAATGGAGGTGGAATATTAAACCCTGATGACAAAATTGGTGACAAAACCATATTTCAGATCCTAGAAGAAAAACACCCGAACCAAGCAACACCAAATATATCGGATTTTGACCAAACAACACAACTTCCAAACCTCGTCGATGTTGATATAACGTCCAATCATATTTAAAAAGTAGCAAGAAGCATCTCAGGTGGTGCAGGCACAAGCGGCACTGATGCTGATCAATGGAAAACGATGCTTTTACGATTTGGCCCACACAGTCTCAAACTAAGAGAATCAATAGCAGCCTTAACAAGAAAACTAGCAAACGAAATAGTAGAATGGGATGCAATAAGAGCGCTGCTAGCCAGAAGAGGCATCGCCCTTGACAAGCGTCCAGGTGTCCGCCCAATTGGTATTGGGGAAGTACTTCAACGCATCACAGCAAAAGCCATGGCTTTAGCGACAGGCACAGACGTACAACAAGCATGCGGAGCAGATCAACTATGCAATGGAATAAAAGCTGATATAGAAGGCGCAGCACACGCAATGTCACAAAGCTTCCATGAAGACGGTACCGAAGGTATACTCCTCGTCGACGCTACCAATGCCTTCAATGCTCTCAATCGTTCATTAGCATTATGGAATGCCAGACTTCTGTGGCCCCGATGCTCGAGATTCCTCTTTAATACCTACAGAGGACATGCAGTCATATCATTTAGAAATACTAATAAATACATATTAAGTAAAGAAGGAAAAACCCAAGGCGACCCATTAGCAATGCAAATGTATGCGATAGGAATATTACCACTAATAAAATCATGCAAAAACAAGAATAAATACATTCAGAACTGGTATGCAGACGACTCAGCATGCTTAGGAAAATTTGATGGAATACCAGAATGGTTCACCCTACTAATGAAAGAAGGACCCAGATACGGCTGTTTACCTGATAGTCGGTGGTGCACACGACAACAAAGGGCATTATACGGATTTTAGTGAGGATGGGATCACCTTTTGCATAGTGAGACCCTAAGACCCATAGGCCATTTTAGGAAGCAGAGCCACCTAAATTTATGGTGCGGTGGGGGTAAAAAGGGGGGTTAAAATTTTCGCGACACATATATTGAAAACTATAAGTCTTAGTATCATACTTCAAAGGCAAGAATTGTAGAGAATTTCATGAAGAATATTTCCTTTCTTGAAAGTTTTGTGGTAACTTCAATCGTTTTTGCAAAAAATATATTAATGTTTCTACTTTTGTGGGAAGTGGGGAAAACAATTGTTATATTTGTAACACAATCGAATCAATCAATATATCAATTATAGTGCAGAGTTATCCAATAAAGATTTGGCTTGAAAGTCTCTTATCCAGGCCATAAATAAAATAAGTAAAATAATTATTTTCTGTTTTGACTCTACTATTGAAATATTATTATTGGTATGGTATTTACCATGTATATTTGAGTTAGGTAAACGCCCCTTTTCCAATAGTAGTTAAATTAATATGTTAAAAATCGTATATTAAACGGTTTAATTGAAAATAATGATAATAATGATACAGGTAATGTACTCAAGGCTAAAATAATCGATAGGTCCTAGGTACCACTCATCACACCACTAGCGTAGCGTACCTAACCTAAGTTCATATTGTACTGATATTAGGCGTTGTCCGTTGATAAAAGATTCAAGTGCCTCACGATTTTAGTTTCTTGTCTTTTCAATGATCTCTACATTGATGAGAAGAGTGGTGTGATAACTGGTACCTAGAACCTACCGAATTATTTTTATAGCTTTTTGTACATTATCTGTATCATTGTTTATTTTCAATAAAAGCTTTGGAATTTACCTAAACAATACTTATTTTCTTTTCAAGTTGTAATGTTACTAAAACTGTCTAAACTAGGGTTACTTTATGATCCGCAATGCACTGTATTCTACTAATAAATACCTTTCATTTTGGCGGCGTTCTGCAGCGGCAGCTATCTTGGATTTACTGAATCTATTAAATTGTAATTGTCATCAGAACTTAAGGTGTGCACTAGATATCGGATCAATTTGTCAACAGAACGAGGGTATAATTTCAACCACAAAATTATGGAGATGTGGGATGAAGCATGTAGCAAATATACATGGTATTTACCATGTATATTTGAGTTAGGTAAACGCCCCTTTTCCAATAGTAGTTAAATTAATATGTTAAAAATCGTATATTAAACGGTTTAATTGAAAATAATGATGCAGGTAATGTACTCAAGGCTAAAATAATCGATAGGTCCTAGGTACCACTCATCACACCACTAGCGTAGCGTACCTAACCTAAGTTCATATTGTACTGATATTAGGCGTTGTCCGTTGATAAATGATTCAAGCGCCTCACGATTTTAGCTTATTTTTGTCTAATAAAGAAATTTTACCACAGCATGTAGCTGTAGATATGCAGACTTGCGTTTAGTTATGTAGATATTAGTTATAATAAATTAATAAATTTTCAAATAAGTTTGTGTAATGTCTAAGTAGGTATAACACAGAATTGTTATTTTTATTTTAGAGCGCACTATTCGCCAACAGCCTGTCCTCAGTTGAAGATGTATACCTACCGCTTAAGTTTTCTCTCTAAAAATTGAACGGGCCCTTATTGATAACCCGCAATGATGTACCTTTCACTTGAAAACGTCACTAGATAACAGGGACTGGAGAACCCCTCTATTTGATAACGCTGTTATATGGTTACAAAATTATATGGTTACCCTATATTCAATGTTATGTCCCTGTCTAATGTCTTAGCAATAGAGATGAAATTAGCTTGATAGGTAAACGTCATTTTGGATTTTCATTTCGGTAAGTGCTACATTATCATTATCAGCAGCAGCAGCAGCAGCCAGTACCTATCAGTCCACTGCTGGACATAGGCCTCTCCCATGGCACGCCACTGTGCTCGATCTTCTGCTGTCCTCTTCCAATCCGTACCCGCCAAGCGTTTACCTTTGGGTAACTCAATGATGTGCTTACTAAATTGATAGTTTTTTTAAACCATCCTACCAAATACTTACTTGATCTAATACCCCTTTATTGGTAACTGGTTCCGGTATCTTCTAAACGAACTCTTTATTTCACTTACCGATTATAACAAGCATACAAAGGCAAGGTAAATAATAGCGTTTGAAATGGTTGACGTCCATTTAGTTGTGAAAGATATGATTAGGTAAGCATTAGAGCTCAAACCATTTCCCACATAATTAGATTGTGGTTTATAACAGGCCTATTATTATTTATTTTTTTCGTTAAAGATAGTATAACCAATATAGGATCTATATACTTTTTATAAAGGGGAATAACAGGGCCTTATCATGAAAATAAATTTTTCAGGTTACGACCATAAATAAAAAAATATAGGCATTTACTCAAAAAAATATCAAACGTTGATTTCATATTTTTTATGTTTTCTCAGTTTTCTTATATGGAAAGGTATAAATAAAATACCGAAAATGAATTCGGCATCCTTTCTTTACATGAAAATGATATCAAACTTGACTATATACCTCTATTTTATTTTTAATTAATTATGGGGGGCACCCCCCACTTCGTCAAAAATTTGCATCAAAAATTTGATTGGCTCCCCTTCTTAAATTAATCTTAAGGCCTAAAGGATTAGCTCTGCAAATGGAAATTCCATCCTCATCATTTTCCGTATAAATAAGTGTACACCATCGACTATGAACCAACAAAGAGTTATCTAATAGTAAAAGAAGGCCTCACAGAAATCGCCAAACAAAAATTCGATAAATTAGGATTCAAAATTGTAAAATCACAACGGTTTCTGGAAAGTTTTATTGGACCCATAAACGATAAAACAGACTCCATACTACAAAAAGTGAAAATATGGACAGACTGCATCCCTAAAATCACAAAAGCCAGTGAAAAATATCCTCAAGCTGTCCATACTGCATTTACTAAATCACTGCAATATGAATGGCAATACCTACAAAGAGTAACCGATGGAACTGACGAAGACTACAATGACCTAAAGAACGCAATCAAGACTCATTTAACGCCCTCAATACTGGGCAGAGAAATAACATCCATAGAACACGAACTCTTTGCACTTCCAGCAAGGCTGGGAGGCCTTGCAATTAATGATCCCACAAAACAAGCAAAAACCGCACATGAAATATCATCAAATGCAAACAAACTATTAATAAAAGCAATTCGAACCGGCGAAGAAATTAACATAGTCGATCACCAAAAACATGTATATAAAGTTCTAAACGAAGAAAGAAAAAAGCGAGAAAAAAATGAACAACATGAATTAGAATCAATCCTAAGTAAGCTGACAACAAAGAAACAAAAATGCATTGAAAGGGCGATTGAAAAAAAATCCTCACAGTGGCTAACAGTAATACCGACCAAAGCAGATGATACCGACCTAACAGCAACGCAGTTTCGTGATGGCCTTGCGATCAGATACGGGCATGAACCCTCTAACCTGCCACCAACTTGCGATGGTTGTGGAGAAAATAGTTTCAACCTCAACCACGCACTTAATTGCAAGATTGGAGGGCTCATAAAAAGAGGCCACGACCAAGACAGAGACGACATCAAAAACTGGGCGGAACTAGCATGGGGTTCGGCTACCACTGAGCCAATAATGCGTCTACCCTAGATCAACCAGGGCTAATAAGCGACCTACTAATGGAAAGTGTGTGGGAGCCAGCGAGGAAGGCGTTCTTTGACATTCGCATCGTAAATGCCGACGCCGCTTCGTATGGCCTACTCACATGGCCCACAATCGCCCAAATACACGCTCGTGAAAAACATCGCAAATACGATCTGGCTGCGGAAGATCTTAGAGCCTCATTTACTCCCCTCGTGGTCTCCTGCGATGGCATTGTTGGAATAGAATACGAATCCTTTTTAAAGAAAACATGTCTAAAGCTAAGTGAAAAATGGTCGAAACCATACTCACAAATAATAAGCTGGATCAAAGTCAAAATACAAATATCATCAGAGCGGTCTCTATGAGAATTAGAGGAACGAGAAGCAGAATAGAAAGATTTGGATGCGAAGACGGCTGTGGAATACCCACCATAGAACGCTAGATTCCTCTTCTTCTTATGTTGTTATTTTTTATATTATATTGTATAATTTAACGTAATAAAAATTTTACACGTTTTTTCTATTACAGTTTACCTGAATACTCGTAAAATGTTTTTCTACTCCAGCATTACAATCTGTCAATTAGACGACTGACAGGTATATTAAAAACACATACTTTATAAACGTTTTCCATAGGATGATCGCTAAACAATGTTGTTAGGGATTTTCATACAATATTATAATACTATTGTCCTCCTCCCCGACCGCCCGTTGTCCTCCTCCCCGACCGCCGGCAGATTGAGGTTACTAAATTATATAGAATCAGCCGGTTGTAAGGCGTTCGTCGAACTCAATTTTTTCTCCGAATACAAGTCTTTGACCCAATCATAATTTTATAACTATGCAAGTACCTAAACCTATTATACTTTATAAATCAATTATAATGTTATAATATGTATAACCAGTGTTGCCAATTTAGCATTTTATATGCTAGATCTAGCATACTATCATCTCAATCAGCATTTTATTTTAGCATTTAGCATATAGCATATTTTTTTAGCATATTTACACGAAGTAAGAAAGCAGAATACAACGATATTATTTCATAAAAAATAATTTCTATTATTAAAAATTGTATATCTGTTTTCGAACGGTTATTATTTTTTACATACTTAGGGACCTTGACACATGGTCGCCACCAAGACTCTCAAAAAAATGCCCAGTCACTACATAATCCACATACTCTTTTCAGAAAATTTGGCCGATTTGATCAGGTCTGGCATAATTTTTTTATTATAGTATGGTGGACAATCAACCAAATCCGAGATTATAGGCTCAAGGGCACATATTAAATGAAGTTGGCATATTATTAGCATTTTTTCATCCTCACTCTAGCATATTCAGGACCATTCGAGTTGGCAACACTGTGTATAACTCGTATGAAATAAAATTACCTACATAATTTTAAAATGTTATGTAATATCAAGATGTTACATGCATGTATGTATAGATAGACTAAGTAACTTGTAAGTAAACCATTTATCAATGCAGCATACATACATACATAATTCTTGCCGACTTGTCTAATTTGAGTATTCGTAGAAAAAATATTGTATACAATAGTGACATGATTAATCTCCTCAAGCTTCGTGGCCTAAACACGGTACTTGCCTGAAAAGCTGTTTATTATGTAACGATTGTATAAAATACTATTCTCCTGTCACGCGTCCGCTATAAAACTTGGCAAACCTCTGTTAAATGTGTCATTATTTTGGTAATGGTCATACGTGTGCTAACTTGGGGCACCAATACTAAAGTGAAGTAGAAAAATATTTTAACGACAAAAATATATGTCGATGTTACCGTTAATGTCAACATTTAGATGTTAGTCAATATAAATAAATATTGTTTATTTTCATCGTAACAATCGCAGCGGAATATTACCTGATACATTATTGTTACTCTAGCAAATGAATGGCATTGACAGAATATTAGCTAATTTTGATTGAAATTACATCCGCATAATTTTATTATTTTAAGAGGCTTGATATCATATATGATATCGATAATATCGATATTTAGTTATTAATCGAGGATTTTCAATGAGCACATGTATTATTATATATAGACATCTTTTTTTTTGTCTCGCCCCGAGTTAGCACAGGTATTGGACTAATGGAGTGCTATGACAGGAAACCTCCTCGAGTGCCAGGGCCCTTCTCATTCTTTCTGATCCGGTTGATCCGGGGGAAAGGGAAGGGTTCCTGGACGGTGCATCCTGGGGGCAACGGTAAGCGATCTCTTGGTGGACCCCAAATATTTCTTACCGGTGCTGCTAATATCCTGTGTGGGAGGGTTGGGGGGTTCCGCACAGGGAGATCTCTCATTTAGGGAGAGAACTCCTGAGTGTTGGCTGGAGGGGGCCTTCGGGCGAGGGACAGGAATGCCGCTGTCCTGTATAAAACTGCGGCCCCGTAACCTGTCTAAGCAGAGGGCCTATGATGACGGACCGGGGGTCAACACCAAGTCGCCACTTGGTGTTGGCTGCGAGGATGACAACCTCTATAAAAAACTGAGGGGCCTTCGGGTAGGGCGGCTTCGGCCGCGGTGAGGGACAGGAATGCCGCTGTCCTGTATAAAACTGCGGCCCCGTAACCTGTCTAGGCAGAGGGCCTATGATGACGGACCGGGGGTTAACACCAAGCCGGTGCTGGGTGTTGGCTGCGAGGATGACCACCTCTATAAAAAATCGCGAAGGCAACCTGAGTGGATGGAACCCGGGGTTTTTCCACCTGCTCCCGGCGTGGAGGTTGTCATGAGGGACCAGCGTGTGGTGTCGCCCTGCACGCTAACTTCGGGAGGGGGAGCTTCGGCTCCGGGGGCTTCGGCCCCAGTGAGGGGACAGCTTCGGCTGTCGCAGCAGGCGGTGTTCGCGGAATAATGTTCGCGCTACCGTGTCACCGTCTCCAATGCTGCACGACGGGCATACCGTGGATGGTTTAGTTGGTAGTGTTGGCCCTTGCTGACGAGTCCAACATATCCGTCCTAGTTCCCCGGCTAGGCGGGATGCCTAAATGCATTCCTCCACGGTAAAAAAAAAAAAAGGTATTGGGACTAATGGTGTTTGGAAGTAGTGGATTAGTCGAATAGAATATTGAATCTGTACAAACGTACGACGTAAACGCCGTTACCCAAAAGGTACCTTTACCGAAATAATGCTACACCGACAAAATAACAGATCGAACTATAGAGTTACGATGGCCTTTTAGTTTTACGGGTACAAAAACAAGACCCTCGTATTTCGTAGCGTATCCGGTGAGGTGTCTGGTTGTGTAAATGCCGGTTGAGTTGCAAGTGCCAGGTAGGTACATAACACAGCAACCAGACACGTGGGCCTCGCCGAGTGCCGAGACTGCCGAGCCGATAGCCTCTCACCTCTCACTTATTCCATATTCAATAAAGAGATATGGACTAAGAGCTGGTCACGTCACATATGACACAATAATGAGAGCAACGAAACCCGTCTAGTAAGATTGAAATACTATCCTTATTGCTAGATCCGGGCGTCTGGCAGCTTTTAATAGGTAAAAACTGCGAAAGTAGTTTGTTGTAAAAACTGCGAAAGTAGTTTTATTTATAGAGGACGGAGCCTATATTTTAACATTAGAACAAATAATTTTAAACAAAAAAGAACCGACTTCACTAAGCATCCACCTTTCCAACACCAAATGCTCGATCTGCTGTAAAAAATACTCAAATCACCATAGGTGTGCTTATAATAGTTGAAGAGTTCCCTCGATTTCTCCAGGATCCCATCATCAGGTCCTGACATGGTTACAATGGGACCAACTGTGAAGTATACGCTTTCAAACAAAAAAAGAATTTTCCAAATCGGTCCAGCCGTCTTCGAATAATCGGTGAACATACATAAAAAAAAAAAATAGCAAAAAAAAGATCCCGACGAATTGATAACCTCCTCCTTCGAAATCTTGAAGTCGGTTGAAAACATTGCTTATTATTACGGAAAGAGAAACAGTAGGCGACAAACTACGAATTACATTATACGTCGTTTTGGACTACTTTCCCCTAACAGAAAGTTTTGGCAATGAATCCAATTTTTTATATAATGTCTCATTATAGTGAATCAAAACCAGAACTCTAGGATTTGTTTTTTTGGTTTGCATTCTTTGACCTCCACCACTTTACAGCGGCCAGATGTACAGATCAAGAAATAAGCATAGTATAGCAAACTAACGAGAGTGTTTTCGTCGCTCTCATTATTGTGTCATATCTGACGTGGCTAGCTCTCCGTCTAATATAATACATTTGGGCAAATAGGTAGACAACCTAAAATTCATTATTAGAAGGGTTATTGTTAGACAAATATGACAGTCAAGCGTGTGGTGAAGGAGTGGATATCTTTAGGATGCTTAACAAACTTACATATATGTTAAAACAAAATACTAAAATCCAATAATGTTTACTGAAAATTTGATATTGCTGAAAACGAACGTAGAAATAAAAATATTTTAACTATAGTTATAAAACCAAGGCCATTTTCAATAAAAATGCAATATAGAAATATGTCGTAAACCTGTTTATTGCTCACGACTGCATAATTTTACACAGATCTGGTTTATTTGAGTTATGGATTTGGTAAGTAAGGAAGGTCTCAATTTCAATCGAATTATTGAATTTTTTTCTTTAAAGACGCTTAAAATTAAGTGTAGGTATTTCCATATTTGATACGTTTGTAAAGTAAAAGTTTAACGAAGTAGTAAGAGATACAAACTGGGGTTAATAGTAATCCGATGGCAAAGCTGAGGTCTCTTATGACTCGAGCTTGCAATATTCAGGACCCTCCGAATTAACCACAATGTTTTTAATCACACTTACGAAAAACACGTTTTTTGACAAAAGCATAATAAAAACGGTAAATAGGAAAATTTTTCAGTGAATAAACTGTAACTAAAACTCCCCCGTTGCTTGCGTGGCATGATATTATTTACGAGCAAGTGTGAATACTGCGAATTTTTTTTTTTTAACTTTAATGCATAATCATTGTATCTTATATATTAATTATATATCTATAGAAAACAAAGTCGTGTTGGTTACACCATTAATAATTCAAGAACGGCTGACTGAACCGTCTTTCGTGATCTTAGATTTTTTTAATTTATCTCCGGTCTGAACAGCAGAAAAAACAATAAAAAATATTGGAGAAATTTCAAAACAACATGGTTTATGAAAGTGAAGTAAGAGTCGTTGGGAGTTTGGAGGACGTTGAAAGTCAATAGAAGTGGGCGAAAGTAATGTAAGTGGGGTAGGAGACGGTGAGACTGGCGTAAGAGTCACTGGGGTTAAAGTCTGTGAGAGTGAAGTAGGAAGAGTCGGTGGAAGAAGGGTGGAAGAGAGTGAGAGAGGGTTTTCTTTTTATACCACGACGGTGGCAAACAAGCATACGGCCCGCCTGATGGTAAGCAGCTACCGTAGCTTACGGACTTCTGCAACTCCAGAGGTGTCACATACGCGTTGCCGACTCTTTACAAAAAGGAGGATTCACTGTGTTGACGGCTAAAGGAACAAGAGGGTCCCTCATCATCAACACACTGGGTCCTCTTTGAGCTCTTTGGTAACCTTACTCACCAGCAGGAACACAACACTATCAGTAGGGTCTAGTGCTATTTGGCTGTGGTTTTCTGTAAGGTGGAGATACTTCCGCAGTCGGGCTCTGCTCCAGATTTGAGCGAGATGACATTCGCTGAGCCCTACCATACATAGCGAGATGACATTCATAGTACCCATACCTCTCTATTGGACGTAGTTTAAGGACCTACCCGTGTCCGGACGTAGTTTAAGGACATACCCGGGTCCAAAGGAAGGGGTGCAAAAAAATAGAGTGGCGAAAGAAGGTGGGGCCGGCGTACAAGACAGAGGGAGTGGGGTAAGAGACGTTATGACTGGCGAGGGAGTGAAGTTAAGATCGATGAAAGTCGGTGGAAGTTAGCGATACGAAGTTCGCCGGGTGGGTCTCCTTCTTCTTTCTCCGGCCTTATCCCATGTTTAATTGGGGTCGGCTCTTCTAATCGCTTTTCGCAAGATTGTTCTGTTCTGGGTCGTCATTGGGTCTAATTCTAGAGCTTCGAGGTCACTATTTACTAGAGATAGCCATGTGAGACGGGGCCTTCCGGGACGTCTTGGACCAGTGTGGATATCTATCACTTTACGGGCCATGTGGTTTTCTGAGTGGCCAGCATTCGGCACCATAAATCATTGCTGGTCGTACAGCGGTCTTGTAAACTTTTCACTTGACGCAGAGTACACTGCCTAGGTATTCAAAACTGCTAACACGTTGAAGCTCCACATCTTGGAGAAATATTTTGTGTTGGGAGTTATTGCCGGAGAAGTTACAAGGCATGTGCTCAGTTTTTTGTTTACTTATACGTAGGCCAGCATTTTCCAGTGCAAGTCTCCACAGCTCTAAAGTTTGTTGTAGGGCATTTGGGTCTTCGTTTATAAGAACGACATCATCGGCGTATAGGATATTCGCTGGTGCGGGTTGTTGCAGTTGTTCAGTTAGGAAGTTCAATACCATATTTAATAGCAGCGGACTGAGGGCAGAGCCCTGGTGAACCCCAAATAAAATTTAACAGACAAAGCCCGATTTAATGCATCAAGGTATTATCTACCACACAACTACTATCTAATCGTCGAATGTCGTTATGTATTACTATTATTAACTGGCTGAAGGAACGATAGTAGTAAAATATTCGCTACGAGTTGTGTACGATGGCATTATAAACAGGCTGTTAAAAGCTGATTTCAAGTGACTGCATTGAAAAAAAATTACATATTCTGATTCAGGATTTTTTTACCCATACCTCAAATTCAAAAGGTTTGTGTAGACACCTGTTTTTACTGTCAATTATGAAGTTGAATTGCACTCGACATCAAGTCTACGTATACAAGACAAGTATTAAATAGCTTGTTCCCGGTTTTATTACCAAATATAAAATATTTAAATGCGAACAAACTAATAATACATATAAGTTTTAATATTCCTCCTTTATTATGTATGAGATTTACCGGTAATTTACCAGTTTACAGTCTTTTCAAGAAAAAAAAAAGATTTTAACTATTTCAGACTAAGAGAGAAATATAAAAAAAATATTTTAAAATACTATTATTTACTTTTCTAAATATCACAATCACTTTTTCAACCCAATGAACTTAACAATTGCGAACACACATTGCGGATTGTCGTTCCATTAGCAATCTGTGCGGATCGTCGACGATCCCAAACTCGCGAGTGATATTGAACCTTTGAGTCTAAGGAGAGACTTTGCCTCCTTATGTGTGTTCTATCGCTTGTACAATGGGTTGTGCTCCGAAGAACTGTTTGATATGATGCCCACGGCAGCTTTTTATCACCGCACCGCTCGCCGCCGGCAGGGTGTTCATCCTCACACCCTGGAGCCCAAAGGGTCGCGCACAGTACGGTTCAAGAGGAATTTCCTCCCACGAACGCTGCGGCTGTGGAATGAACTCCCTGCCGAGGTTTTCCCAGCGGGCTACAGTATGAGGTTCTTCAAAAAAGGAGTGAATAGGTACCTAAAGGGTAGGCAACGCGCATGTGAATCCTCTGGGGTTGCAGGCGTCCATAGGCTACGGTAACTGCTTACCATCAGGTAGGCCGTATGCTTGTTTGCCACCGTCGTAGTATAAAAAAAAAAAAAAAAAATCTCCTTCAGAATGCTGTCAGCACTTTACTGCCCCTAAGACTGCCCACCTAGTATCTAGACAATTTTCTTGGGGTATATATCGTAGCGAAAATCGCTTTTTTTTATTATGCCAATAGTCCCTGTTTCTATCACGGATCAAAAGCCTCTTAGATACCAGCCCAAAACTATACTTCGTTTATTTTGAGATTAGAAATTGAGTAAACATAGAAACAGTAGTTGCCAACCTGTTCTAAATGTTCATTTAAACACACTGCAAGCACACCAACAAACGATTAGTTAACATGATTAAGAGTTCACATTTGTGAATAAATAATAACAATTTGCAGATTAAATAATACAACACAACAATAAAACCACAATTTCGTTTTAATGATCACGTTAGAGATCGTGAAAAATTTAAAACTGACAGTGACGCATGTACGTTCTAAAACTGAAAGTTAACGTCTAGTTTTTTATCAGTATTCATGAAAATTATTTAATTGACAATCATAATATGCACTTATTAATAAAATTTCGTAAATAAAAGTTCTTCTAAACGATATTTAATCGTTTTATTATATGTATAATACTAAATAATAAATTAATAGGCATGGTGAATTTTTTTCATGTATGGTATCAATCGATTCCTTTTGTTGTGAGGATCAAATGTCTATATGCGGCAAATTGCGTTAAAGCAACACAAAAGTCAGAAATTAGACTTAAAGTCTGAGATTTGCATTTGTTTCTCGAAACGCTCCTAACAAAATGACGTGCAAAAGTGACATCACGATCATATAGTCGTCCTGTTTAAAGTATGGAAAAATTATGAAATTGCTATTTGTACAGTGAATTGTTGCATTTATGTATATGGTTACCATACAATTTATTTAACAGTAAAATGTTAAAAATCAAATGGTACCATTGTTTTTTTAAAATTTCGTACCCAAAAAAATTTAATCTCTCCTCTGATTGCTCCATAACCCCCCAACCAATCGCACAATAATAGAACAAGCACATTCCTTTACTTAAATAAGAATCACAATAAGTTTTAAACAGTAAATACTATCCACATATGGCTGAGAGATACGAATGACAGATGACGCGAGAAAATATTTCATAATCTTACCATCCGTCTCCAACCTCTTCTTCTATAGGTTTTTTATTGTGCAACATTTACAAGAACATTAAAAATGTTAAAAATAAAATATTTCGAGCAAATAAATACTATTAAAATATTGTTAAATAATCAATATAACATTTATAAATACGTAGGCATGGCTTTACTATAAATAAAAATTTATTTAAGTATGTTTAATGATGGCGTAGGCACTTTGACAGTTGTGACATGTATCGTGCCTGATAAAGAACCCTGTACATTGTTCTGTCAACTTTCTTCTAATCTCAAATAAAATGAACTATTGGTACTTACCAGGAAAACCACAAATCAAAAAAACACTCTCCATAAGTACATTTATTGCGGGAAATTTTATACTTACTTGTTCCTTTGTAGAACATTGGATACATTATCGCCTTATATTCTAAGCAGAAAGCGTTTTGGTAATTTCTGATTAAACTCTAAATAAAATCTAATTTAAAAAAATATACCTAAGTGAAGTTTACCCTATTCTATGTCACTGTATATTTTTGCTCTCCTGTAAAATTTGTCGAAATGCAGTTAGTTCAAAATGTTCAAATCAGTTTTTGGCAGCCGAGACCTTCTCTCGCATTAAAACATATAGTCTGGCAAACCATTTCTGTCAGTAGAATGGCGCGGCAAATTCAAAATACGTATATACATGTGGCAACCCTTTGTGATGAGACACCGTATTTCATGACGAACATTTCAATTCACATTGAATTTGTTTCTAGTGCATTTCACTCTCTCATCTTAAGCGCGAGTGAGATAGAACTCCTGGAACGTTCCCAATTAAATTTAAATTAATTTTTAAGGCATATGTCAATTGCCTCAACCAGATAATCTGTTGCAGTTGATGACAGATCAGACGAAATATATCTGTCTCCTTTTTACACACCGTAAATGTCACCTAATGAAAGGGGCGGAAATACCAACTAAAATTAAAAACATAAAATTCGATGATCATTGCTGCGTTTTTCACTGATTATTAGTGTTGTCATACTTTTGTTCGGTGTACATTGCTACTGCGTTCGTTGGCTGGCCAGACTATAAAATCAAAACATTTAAACAGAAAGATGGCGGGCAGTTTTTGGACACTTTCAAGCAGGTTCAGAGAAGCAATGTTTAACCTCTTAAAACTAGGTAAATTAAAAAAAAAAACAAATGGCCCATACATACATTAACTTATATAGTTAAGTATTGGAAATTCAGTAGTGAATTTACGTTTTACTGTTACCAATTTGAGAGCGATTGAACCCGACAAGTTTTGAGTACATACCAATTTTAAACGAACGGTAGCAAAGTTTTTTAAAATATGTAAATGCAATTTTCAAGGCTCTTAATTGGCCGTTTTCTGTCAAAAAAATTGTTTTTCATTTTCACAGACACATTGTCATTTATTGAACTGAATATTTCTTTAACTGTCGCTAAAATATCTATGTTAGTTAATCTATCTATCTATACATATAATAAAGCTGAAGAGGGTCGAAAGTCTGTACATGGAAGATAATCGAAAAAAAGTTGGCTGGGGATACCTAGAATCGATAACAGAACACGTTCCAATAATTTTTAGAATTTTTGTCTATTTATCTGTTTGTCTGTTTATTTGACCGCGCATCACGTGAAAACGGCTAAACGGATTTAGATGAAATTTTGTATAGAGATAGTTTGAGTCCCGGGAAAGGATAATATATAGTTTTAATCCCGAAAATCAACCCTGGTGGGGGTGAAAATGGGGTTGAAAGTTTTTATGGAGAATTTTTAACCGCTGAAACGATTTAGATAGAAATGAGTATGGAGATAATTTGAGTCTCGAGAAACGTCATAGGATAGTTTTCAAACCCTTATGGGGGTGAAAAGAGAGTTGGAAGTTGGTATGAGGATTTTTTTACCGCTGAACTGATTTAGATGAAAATTGGTACAGAGATAGTATGGGTCTCGAGAAAGGACACAGGAAAGTTTCATCTTCAAAAAAGCCCCCCCCCCCCCCCCATCTTACTTTCGAACCGTACGTCCAAAAAATTTGAAAAAAAATAATGGAAGCGAAGATTGAAAGGTACTTTCAATAAAAACTATCTATACATATAATAAAGCTGAAGAGGGTCGAAAGTCTGTTCATGAAATATATTCGAAAAAAAGTTGGCTGGGGATACTTAGAATCGATAACAGAACACGTTCCAACAAGTTTTAGAATTTTTGTCTGTTTATCTCGGAAATTATCCCTTAAGCGGATGCAAAAGGGGTGGCAGTTTACATGGGGAAGAAAAAACCAATAACTGCTGTACGTATTTAGATGAAATTTGGTATTGAAATAATTTGTAATTTTTTGGTCAAGGTGTTCATATTTATAACATGTTACCCGTCGATGCTTTAAATTTACCTTTACCCGGTCTTAAGAAATATTTGAAAATGTCATGCATGAATGTCAAAGGGTTATTGCAGGTTCGAGGACTATAATTATATGACGGACAAAGATGCATGGCCTAAACCAAAAAACTACTACAAAATCATCTAACATTTATAGGACAACGTTTATGTAGGAAAACATATCAAACGTTTTGTGAAGCAGTCAGATTAGGGTTTATTTTTCTTTATAATTAAACAATAGGTAATATCTGTCTCTCAACTGTTTTGATATGTCTTCTTGAAGAACTACGCATTATTTTGTATCTTTAAGATCTAATAATGTATTACTGTTTTGAAAAAAATAAGTCCCGTCGAGTTTCTTTTCGGTCATAATACTGCTTGGGCCAGAGTGGGTTATTAGAACTGGTGGTAGTTTTGTAACGAAGTTCCTTCTCGGACGGTTCGCGGATGGGGGGCTAGGCGAAAAAAAGTCACGTGACCGTCACGAAAATGCGTCAAGTCACGAAAACGCGACACCCATACGATTGAGAAACATGTAAAATGGAATGAGATAATAAATATATAAATTAGAATAAAGTGAAGTGTAGTGAAAAGTGAAAGTGAGAAGTGACAAAGTGATAAAAGTAAAAAAAAGTCAAAAATCTCGAAAATATCAAAAATGGCTAAATTTCAAAATTTTAAAAACTTCCAAAATTTCCAAAATCTCCAAAATTTTTAAAATTTCCAAAATATCCAAAATATCCAAAATTTCCAAAATATCCAAAATTTCCAAAATATCCAAAATATCCAAAATATCCAAAATATCCAAAATATCCAAAATATCCAAAATATCCAAAATATCCAAAATATCCAAAATTTCCAAAATTTTGGATAAACACGACACTCACGCATTTTTAGGGTTCCGTAGCCAAATGGCAAAAAACGGAACCCTTATGGATTCGTCATGTCTGTCTGTCTGTCTGTCCGTCCGTATGTCACAGGCATTTTACTCGGAAACTATACGACGTATCTGAATAAAATTTACACATAAGGTGTATTTTGTATGCAGCTACTTATTTATGTAGTTAAATTTGAAAAAAAAAATATTTTTAGGGGGGCGCTCCATGCAGGTAACTAAAAAAAAAAGTTTAACTAAATATCAACATGTGACACATCAATCGATAGGTATTTCAAAATAACATTCAAGTTTCTTTGACTATTTTGTGATTATGTGAATATTTTCTGAAATAATCGCTTCGAAATTCAGAAAAGTTGTGTAGCCCCCCCGTAACTTTTGAACTGTAAGTTCAAAAAATCTGAAAAAATTTGAAGAGATGCGCCTTATCTTCTTCTCTTCTTTCTACGAAAATTGTTTTGAACATTATCGGTTCAGCCATTTTTGTGTTATCTCCAAAAAACTTCTTCCATTGGCATCAGATACGACCTTTTGGTATTAGTTTGGTTCTTATTCCATTGAAGGTACGGAACCCTCCTATGCGTGGTCCGACACGCACTTGGCCGGTTTTTTTTTTCTGACGTTCATTAGTGCATTGTAATGTGCTTACATTGAAGAATAAATATCTTGATCTACACCAATATCATAAATCCTCTATTCCACGTTCGGAACCGCATGTAATTACCACCATTATTACAACCAGTAACGTAACATCAGTGTATTATCTGTGACAGTGTGGTAAAAACGTATGAAAATTCATTACCTACGGAAACGTAATGAAAATCCCCCCCGACCGCAATAAGGTTGGTCATGGCGGTGTAATGGCGGTCATTCTAATGGTTTCAATGGATTTTTAATATGTGTGTAGGTAAAGCAGTGTATGCTTCTGTACATAATTAGGCATTATTACGTAACAGTTACATTGACTACTATTTATCTCTTTTTAGGGTTCCGTAGTCAACTAGGAACCCTTATAGTTTCGCCATGTCCGTCCGTCTGTCCACGGTCTTGCTCAGTTACCGTTCGCACTAGAAAGCTGAAACTTGGTGAGGCCTGGTAAGAACTTTCAATAAAAACTATATTGAATAAAATCGGTTCAGCCATTTTTGAATTATCAATAAAAACGCATAGTGAAAGGAAGTGTTGAATAGTAAAATGACGTAAGCGCCGCCAAATATCCCTCAATAAACGACCTTTTGAACGGATGTTTTGTAACAGGGCGGCATCTACGAAACTCTACACTAAGCATCGCCCGACATGCTCTTGGCCGGTTTTTTTTTTTGCATTGTTATCCCGGAAATCACCCCTTAAGGATTACTATATCCAATTCAAGAAAATCTCCAAAAATTCAACGTCTAAAAGGGGAGGGGGTAGCCACTACACTCGATTGAGTTAAATTTGCATGGGGCATGGACTCCCCCCCCCCTCCAAGTGCACCTCAAATAGAAATAAAATCATTTTTGCATTTGTGACCCACCCCCCCCCCCCCCGGCCCAATTTCAACCGCGCCTGTTCTTGCCTTTCATGCTTAGACTGATTTGATGGGAGGATCGATTTGGATGATATTTGCCGTGGACATGAACGTATAAATACAAAAGTGGTCCTGTATCGTCCGATATGCACCTACTACTCTCTATGTCATTTAAATCATGCAAAAAAATAATATGATAAAAAAAGTATTCATTTTTTAATATAGTTTCATTTAGTGGTAATTGTAAAATATTCTATTAGGAGAGGACAGTAGTGTCCTCTAGCGTATCCATCTGTCAACTTTACTTCAAGTTCCGCCTCCAGGGTAGCGGGAGAGAAATTAGGGGTGAATTAGCCGCTTACTGACACAGACCGAATTCCACGCGGGCGGAGCCGCGGGCACAGCTAGTAATAACTTAAAGGTATAATAGTACATTTAGTAGCACGAACGCATGTGAGTGCGCATAAGGAAGTTGAGCTTATGTAATGATCAAGCACACGCGTTTCATACCACGTTTTTCAACACACTTGCGAGGAAATAACAGAATAGTATAATTAATAACTTTTGATAAATACATTAATTGTCAGAATGTTTACAGGATAGAGGTACTTACGAACCTAAGATAATTAAATTTAACTAACCTTTTTTGTGATGTTATTGACTATCTGGAACTCTTTTTAAAATCATTTCATAAAATTAAAGACTTCACATTTATTGTGCAATAAATTATAGTATTTTTTTCTTACGTATTGCTCACTAGATTTTTATGATGACATTTTACTAGTAAGTATCACAATTTTTAAATATATCCAGAGGTTAAATTAACGCTAAAGTTGTCTTCTTATTCATTGAAAATATAATTTGTTTAAATTAATAAAACACGACGAGAAAAATCTACAAATAAACAATGATTTGAGGTTAACTTATACATGGCGCGCAATTTTCTTTTTTGGATGTGCGTGCAGCTTGAGGTAATAGTCCCGTCACTAAACTTTAAGTTGTTCGAGGAGATCACATTTAATCCTACACTATTTTGTCCTTGGGATCTGGTAAAACAACATTTATTGAAAAGATGTATTAAGTTTTTCCCAAAAAATACATTGTGCTTTCTTTAAAAAAAAATTTTGAAAATGTTAATGTTTATTTACCACAAACATTAAATCCTACACTAGAGATTTTTAATCCAAGGGACTACCTGAATATTTAAAACAGTATTTGAAATATTCACCACCTGTCAAGTTGAGAATACATTTGAAATAATAAAAATGTTTAAAAAATTCAATAATAATCAAACACTAATTGTACAAATGGTGATTTTTCACTATATTGTCGAGACAATTATTACGCTTCGTTTAAAAAAAATTTTCAAGCGGTGACTGTATCATTACTATTTCTTAAATGATTTTAAATGATTTTTGAACACGCGCATTAATTCTACACTCATGATTTTGATGCTCCTTTTAGCTTTAATAATATGTTACATAATATCAAAATTTCACCAGTAGATATAGTGAGCATTTTCAGGAATTTTAAAATTAGTAATCAAAAAATTAACATAATTGGAGCGGGGCGCGGGGCGGAAACTACAACACATAAGACGTGCGGCGGCCGATACGATTAGTGCACCTAAGGTCATTGACCGTGTAGGTATCTAAGAAGCGCAGAAGGGCATAGCGTATGGTGCGTAGTTGCTTACTTAGGAGTAATAATCAGGGTGGAATAAATAATGGGCTCATTTTATTTATTAGTATTACACTATTTTTTAAATCACACTGATAAAATATAATTCTTAATATTATTTTAATTTATATTTATATAAATGCCTATGTCCTGACTGACTGACTGAATGATCCACGCAGAGCCTGACTTGAGAGTACTGAAGCTGGAAAGTTGAAATTTGCAGATAAGGTTACATTTTTAATTTTTACAAGTAATAAGGACCGATTTTGAAAAATTCAAGCCCTAAGGGGGTAAAAACGGGGTTAAGCGTTTGTACGGTCAGGATTTAAAATTTTAAGTCAGAAACTTGACACTTCGTACGTTTGTTGCTAATTAAAAAATAATAAAAGTCATTTCAGCGTTTTCTGGTATATAACCTCTAACGGGGTTAAAAAGGAGTTGAAAATTTGTAACGAAATATAAAAAAAAAATTGTGACAGACTTGAAAGTTCATTAGTAGGCTACTCAGCTCCAAACAAAAAAATAATTTCAGCGTTTTTCAAAACTCCACCCCAAAGGAGTTGAAACGGGGTTGAAAAGTTGGATTGTAGCTAGGCCGAAACTACTGAAGCTAGAAAGTTATAATTTTCATTTATAATGTATACAAGTAATACGAAACAAATTTGAAAAATTAGACCCCTAAGGGAGTAAAAACGAAGAGTTAAAAATTTGTATGGGTAGGAATTAAAATTTTAAGTTCGAGGCATGCAACTTCGTACATTCAATACTTTAAAAATAATGAAAGTAATTTTAGCGTTTTTTTTTTTTCATTCAACCCCGCAAACGGGGTTAAGAAGGGGTTGAAAGTTGCCATAGATACCTACTTTTTTGTGACAGACTCGAAAGTTCATTTGTAAGCACTTCAAAATAAAAAAAAACTAATTTCATTGTTTTTCAAAATTCCACCCTAGATGAGTTAAAACAAGGTTGAAAAGTTTGTACTAAAACGAGGCCGAAACTGCTGAAGCTAGAAAGTTGTAATTTACAGATTGGCTACTTTGTACCTATTTTATCTACTTATTAAAAAATAAGAAAAGCAATTTCAGCGTGTTTTGATATTCATCCCTTAAGGGGGTTAAAAACGTTGACGATTTGTATGAATAATGTATGTCTATGGCTTAAAAGTAAGTTTTTGTAACGATTTTTAAAATTGTACCCCTAATGGAGTTAAAAAGGGGTGGAAGCTTTCAATCGCATTGATGTTGAAAGTTTATATAGAGATAACAAGTTTTGAAAGACAGACTTGAAAGTTCGTTTGTAAGCTACTCACTTAAAACCAAAAAAGTCATTTAAGCGTTTTTAAAAATACCACTCGAGTTTGAACGGGGTTGAAAAGTTTGTATTAGAAAGAGGCTAGAACAAGGGAAGCTAGGAAGTTGTAATTTGCAGAGTGGGTTACATTTATAATCTGTACAAGTAATTAAAGAAGCGCGTTGAAAACTTGTTTGTGTGGTGTTTATAATTTTAAGTTCGAGACTGCGTAAGTTTACTGCTAATTTAAAATAATAAAAGTGATGCAAGGGGTTGCAAGTATGGATAGATATTTGTGAAAGACTTAAAACGAAGTTTGTGGACTTAAAAGAAAAAAAAAACTTTTAAGGGTATTTTTTTTATGAACTAGCCATATTGTGCGAGGTGATTTAGTAGGCCATACTAAACAACTTTTACTATTGGGTCAACTCCGAAATCTAATTTTTTTTTGCTGTTTCATACATTTCGGCTGATCCGACGTTGACGTTTTCTATGGGGACACCAAATTTTTTTTTGGATTTCAGGTCCTATAGCAAAATATGTTTAGTAAGACTTACTTAATCACCTCTCACAATATGGCTAAGTTATTAAAAAAACATCCTTTAAAGTTTTTTTTTCTTTTAAGTGGATAGTACTACAAAATTTTCAACCCTAGAGGAGTTGAAACGGCATTGAATACTTTTTATTAATTATGTAATTTGCAGATTGGACACTTCGTAGTTTGTTTGCTTATTTAATGCAGCAAAAGCTGCTTATTTAAAGCATGCATTAAAAGGTCTCTTGGATTCTCAGAAATCGATTTTCAACATGATCGGATTACATTGTACAAAATTTAAAATGGTCGCCGTTTTACAATTTTGATGTTAGATTCGTATTAGCCGTGCGGATCCTCAGATATCGATTTTCAAAGTGATAAAAAATAAACAGAACAAAATAACATTACGGCCTTTTGTATTGATGATAATCGCATAATTTCAGGATGGCGTTACTTTTTCCAATTCAAACCCTGGACAAAATTATTCTATTAATTGTATTTCAACGGCCTCCTAGCCCAGTCGGTAGTGACCCTGCCTACGAAGCAGGAGGTCCCGGGTTCGAATCCTGGTCAGGGCATTTGTTTGTGTGTTTATCACAGATATTTGTTCCTGAGTTATGGATGTTTTCTATGTATTTAAGTATTTATCCATATTTATCTACTATATATATCGTCGTCTAGTACCCATAACACAAGCCTTATTGAGCTTACTGTGGGCCTAGGTCGATTTGTGTACGATTGTCCTATAATAATATTTATTATTTATTTATGTCAATTTCAAAACCAAATAAGAATAAGAATAAATAAAACTTGTCAAAATTTTTTACAACCCTGAACCTTCGGCAAAGACGAGAAACAAATAGGTTCTATGAAGTTAGATGACTGTATAGATTATATAATTGATATTTATACTATTCACATCCATTTTTATTAAGTGACAGCTGTGATATTATACAGTCGACTACAAAGATATGTATCCACTTTTGAACCTTATTACAACGGATTAAGGTGAAAAAGTAGATACAGCTTAGCTCTTTGTAGTCGACTGTACAATCCATTTTTAGGGTTCCGTAGCCAAAATGGCAATAACGGAACCCTTATAGTTTCGTCATTTCCGTCTGTCCGTTCGTCCGTATGTCACAGCCGTTTTACTCGGAAACTATAAAACGTATCCTAATAAAATTCAGACATAAGATATGTTTTGTATGTCGCTATATAGTTGTGTAGTTAAATTGCAGAAAAAAAAATTTTTAGGGGGGCGCCCCCCCATATATGTAACAAAAAAAAACAAGTATGAATATGTTGCACATCAATCAATAGGTCTTTAAAAATAACATTGAGGTTTCTTTGAACATTTTATGATTAAGTGAAAAGTTTCAGAAATAATCACTTCGAAACTCGAAAAAATAGCGTCCCCCCCCTGTAACTTTTGAACCGTAAGTTCAAAAATATAAAAAAAAATTAAGAAGATGCGCGTTAGCATATACTTTCTAAGAAAATTGTTTTGAACATTATCGGTTTACCCATTTTTGTGTTATTTCCATAAAAACTTCTTCCGTAGGCATCAGATACGACCTTTTAGCATTAGTCTGGTTCTTATTCCATTAAAGCTACGGAACCCTCCATTATGCGTTGTCCGACACGCACTTGGCCGGTTTATTATTAGTCTTTCAGCGCCGTAATCACCAAAAAAACAAACGCAATAAACCGAAAACATCAAAACAAACGGTATTATCCGATGGGTATCCTAGCAAAGAAGCTATAAATAGCAGGTATAGCTCTCCTATTCATTCATAGCTCACAAGACTACGCATTATGAAGCCTAATCGACCTAGCATTAAGTTATTTTATATGTTTAATTTGAAGTTCGCAGTGCCAGGATTTACTGTAATACTGTTTTGAATAATAAATAAATAAATAAGTGTGTTCAATACGCATTATGAAGTTTCTCATGACGTGACCACTAAATTCAGAGCTGAGAATGGCGTCACTCGCTTCTATCCTATACAAAATTTACAACAATCCATGTGAATGATTTAACTCATAAACTCGATTTTTGTTGATATTTTATTTGAGTATAGCAAATAAATTCTCTTGGTGTATCGTCCTTTATATTGACCGACGTTTGTCCAATGCAAGGAGTGTGCTTCCTAGGTACGAAAATAACAGTTCGATTGCATCTATCTAACCATCGAACCTAAAACCACAATATGCTCTGTTCTGAAATGACTGATTGGGGCAAACATAATGACATTTCAATATCGGAAATCAAAAATATAGAAAAAAGTTTAAATAAAATATCTCTTTACCAACCTGTAGTACTTACGAGTCTTTTGATTTGCTCTATCTAATACAAGTAGGTAAGTAATCTGTGCTACGTAGTAACCTTGCCGCGGAGGCGGGAGTTTTAAAATATGAACCTTAAATTATAAGTTGTTTATTTCGATTGCTCGTAAAACACTTAGTATATTTACGATATTTTTTTGATTATCTATGTTAAATAAATAGACAATTTAAGGAAAAAATATTCACAAGTGTAGGTTCGTATAAAGTGATCATATTCGCCAAAAAAACTAAAAAAATGTCATAATAAATAGATGTAAACATGTCACCGTGGTGAAAAATTACTGTAACACTTAAATCGGTATTAGTACCATACTACCAAATTTTCGAATTGTGTTCGAATTTCTAAGTCACTTTTTTATAAATATAAAGAAAAAATGTCACTTAATGAAGCTTATAGACGAAAGCTCAGAGAAACAATTCGGGAAATCTTTAAGTTAGTCATCACTTATTTAAACAAATACAATAGTGTTAGATCTCCAGTGTAGGATTTAGTCAATGTAGTGTTCCAGACGTTGTCTAGAATGTTTTCGATTTCCTGAAATGCACAATCACGTCACTGGGGAAAAATGTGTAGTGGGAATTTGACTACCCTACTTAATAACTAGAAAAAGCTTCCAAAAGTGTAGGATTTAATGCAAGGTAAAAATTTTTGGCCCCCGTCTACAAAGGCGCGGACGTATAATGCCAAACAGCCAATATTAAAACAGACAATTCGTGTTTAAAACGTAATTTATTGTGTATTACGAGTAATATAATAAGTGGAAATGATTCTTATTCACAATCAGGATTGTTTAATTTGTATTCTATCGTAAATGTGTATATTTTCAATATTTTTACTTTTTTTTACTTTTTTAGAATGTAAACTCATAAAGAGTTAAAAAAAGTAAAGGTAATACCCGACTAAATTACAACGATTCGTCTGCGTACGTACAACTTCGTACTAGAGTACAAACGTCACTTGATCGGATTGTTAAATTATTCCACTAGTTGGATAATTATTGTGAAATGCACGCGTGTTTAATATCGAGGATTATGAGCATAAAAGCGGTGGAATAAGAACCTCGTTACGAGCAGGTGTGTTGAAAAATAAATTAATAGTAGATTGTACAACAAGTGCATAAAACGCACCATTTTACGCGAGGCGTTTATGACGACTTTTACACTCTTCTTTTCAATGAAATTGCGAGGATATTATTTATCGTTAATTGTAAATCAATTTCAAGTTACAATTAAAAATATTACAAATTAAATAAATGTGGTTCCCGCAAATACATTTTTAAATGTTTTTTTTTTTAATTCTCAACATGTGAATTTAGACTTTGATCCTTGTTTTCTGCCCAGTCATAAAAACATTTCGAGGCATTTTTAAACAATAAACAACCCCTATTTTCTCTGATTAAATTAAGTTAAATATAGAAAACACGGAATTCAAATTATTATAGTAACAATAAAACAAAATAACAATTATTAGTATTCTACGAAATTTGACTGCTCAATTAAATTGTGCAATATATTTTGACTGTGTTTGGCTGTTGAGCCTCATTATCTTAGTTATAGCAAAAAAATACTTTATGCACTAGAGCTTAAAAAGCGATTTTATGTCGTCTACGCACGACTTAAAGTCGAACTTTTCAAGCTTGAGAAGTGAAAAAGCTTTATTTATTTACAGAAACTTTTTATAACACTTTGTGTGTTCACTGCACCATGCAAAGCAGTAAGGCTGACCGACCTCATGCATCTGATTGTTGGCAGCACTACCCCACGTTACGAGTTACAAGGAACTTTTGAAGGCTTTTTACACATTGGTAACGATTACTCGATATTGATCAGAAAGCCTCAACACAACGATAAATATTTAATTTACGAGTTATATGAAACTAGAAATATACCTAATTTTCCAACATCCTATGAATACAAACCCTTAATGTTAGCTGTATCGCAAATACCTATGGAATATGTAAAAAAGCAGTTACGTACGTTTAGAGATGAGTTACACAATGCTACTTCATTTGATGACAACTCACGGGTGCCAGGTACCAAGGTGGAGAGTCTGAGAGAATGGCAGATTTCAGAAGCATTGAGGCTACAAGAAGAAAGTGGTACATATAAACCTCTTCGGGATAAACCACTGGTTTTAAGAATGCTTGATTGACCACCAATAAATGCAGCTACAAAATAGTAAAGTCAGATGCGGTGAGAGAAATAGATTATTCTGCTCAAGGAAAGGGAAAAGTATAGAAATTATATAAAAGTGTTTTCATTTACCCAGTGTTCCTCTCACCCAACTAACCTGGCCTGACTTTAAATAATATTCGGTCACCTTAGAAAAGCTATCAATAAAAGATAATTGACCATATTTACATAAAAAAAATATTTATTCATTGAATATTAGATTAGGTACCTCACAAATTATAATAAGTACGTAATTTACTTACAACGAAGTTTTCACATTTCGGAATTACGATGAGCAAAAATCTTTATTTGAAGAAAGAAAATCAACTGGGAGCATCGAAAAATCGACTCTGGGCAAATTTGAAATATTTGGCTTAGTAATTCAGGAGTCTTGCTTGGATAAGATATGAATGAGTTATTTTTTAACAAAAAACCACAAATACGCAACAAAACATGAAATTAATATCACACAATAAATCGAAACCCGGAATCCCAACGAATGTTCAAGCGACACAATGATGTTTGACACGACACTCTGATTAGTGTTTCAGTTAACATGGCCGACTGCAGTATTTTATACTCTTATTTTATTGAAAATATAATTAATCTCAATGGTAAATTGAAAGCCGAGTTATTTTTTAAGTTCCTTTTTACTTATTTATTGGCCTGAAATCATTTATTAGTGGATTATTTAATACTGTCATCATGGCTATTGTTGTACGACATTTTCTTGCAATGCTCAGGTACGATTTCATTTTATTTCACTTCAATGAACAGTCCAGAAAAACTCATATATTAACTTTAACAGTACCTAGCGGAAGAAATTTAGTTTGTTTAATCTCTAGTCAGTGCTTTTATTAATGTTTGAGCAGTGCAATTAAAAAATGTTTATATTGTATGACGTAGAACTCTCTTGTATTGAAATATTTCCTGTATAAGCCTAATAAAGCCTATCATTTTCTCACCCTTCCAAATGATACGAGACAGGGTTGTCACCTATGATGATAGAAGCACTTCTTAATATCCAGTAGATACTCGGATATGCCATCATCCATCATTGACCCCATCGACAACGGATCACTGTTCCGTTAACTACGGCGTTTGGCACCCCTACGATTTAAATAAATGTAACAAATTGGTGTTAGTTATATACCGCACGCTTTTGTTTGGTGTAGTTTTTGTTTAGTTTTTGGTAGTTGTTTTGGATTTTGGTGTGAATTTCAACAAAAAACCAGCAAAACATACATTCATTCTTAATTTCATTCAGCTCTTCAATATAGGTATTAATATCTAAAGGCTACCCGAGATGCACAACGCCGAGATTAAAATTATATTGGTGTGGTGGGTAGCCTTTAAAACGGTACCTGAAAATAATATAATTGTCAGATTTGAATATTGCAATGAGTAATTCAACCACATACACTATTAATATTATATTTTGCTCGTCCTAAAGATAAAACAATATTTAGTTGGCGTTTGTTACTCGTACGCGTTTACTTCTAGCTCTATCTTGTATTAGCGTAGTCAAACTAAAATATTTGACGTACCTAATGTAAGTACCTAAAAATCACATTAAAACCAAATAAACTATTCATCACATTATTTTGCCAGTTGACTTGACCCGTGGTAGGCCTACAGTCTTCATTACCCTGTAATTTATTGCTTTTGGCAGGGAAGGATTCATCAAGCAAAACATCTCGTAAAAAAACGCTTCTCAGCTAAAAGAGATTTGCTTACGCGCCACTTTTATTTACTTGTACGTATAACTGGGGGATTTATTTGCACGACGTTATCAATAATTTATTGTATTTTTATAAAGACTTTTTTTTCTTGTTAGATGTCTTGTCAGTACAATTTTATAATGTCGCAATGGAATAATTATGATATTATCCACTTAAAATAAATCATACCTACGTACATCGACGGGATGTAACTAGTTGGTTACCTTAGTCCTTAAGCTAGTCAAGTCTAAACCAACTTTACTTATACGGAACGTCGGTAATGAAGGTAAAGCAATTTGATTTTAGTAAATTTTGGTACATATCAAAACCAATAAATATACAACTACTGAGAAATCTTCTGACCTGTTTGTGAATAGCCCCAAAATTTTGAAAGTCACCAAATCTCTTGACATGACATGTCCAAAATAATTAATTTATTAAACTCTAAGAAATGCCGCAAATTTTATTTGTAAAGTAATACTATAATAAAACGTTCATCTGTGTGTTAAGTCTTATGTTTTCCAACAATTTAGAATCCTATGTACTACTAGTTCCATTCTGACAAGGATGCTTCAGAAATGTCATCGTAAATGCAACCAAAAATTGGGTCACTGAAAACGAGTTTACTCTTTAACCGCCATAAAACTCTGCAAGTTGCGCTCAGCCGAGGTTATCGCTTAGTAAATTAAGCGCGCTCAGATAACACTCGACTACGAGGGCCTTCTACTTAGTAAATTAAGCTGTTAGTAATAAACCACATAATTTATGGTACAAACTTAGAAATATTTCTCTTATTTACAATAATCCTGGGCGGAGTTTCAAGGAAAATACGTTAAAATATATGGAATATAAAAATACAATATGGATTATTTGACTACTAATGTGTATTGAATAATTTTTAATATTCAAACGACTCTTTTTGATGTGTTATATTGAATGGGTTTAAACAACGGTACGTGTGCTATGCGTGTTCTATCGCTTGTACAATGGGTTGTGCTCTGAAGAACTGTTTGATATGATGCCCACGGCAGCTTTTTATCACCGCACCGCTCGCCGCCGGCAGGGTGTTCATCCCCACACCCTGGAGCCCAATGGGTCGCGCACAGTACGATTTAAGAGGAATTTCCTCCCACGAACGCTGCGGATGTGGAATGAACTCCCTGCCGAGGTTTTCCCAGTGGGCTACAGTATGAGGTTCTTCAAAAAAGGAGTGTATAGGTTCCTAAAGGGTAGGCAACGCGCATGTAAATCCTCTGGGGTTGCAGGCGTCCATAGGCTACGGTAACTGCTTACCACCAGGCGGGCCGTATGCTTGTTTGCCACCGTCGTGGTATAAAAAAAAAAAAAAAAAACTTAACCTCCTCATTATTATAAATATCAAGCTAACTCAAGACGAAAAACTACATGTGCGCTAACGACATTGGCAGCACGAAAACTGCACTCAAAGACTGACATTTTCGTTCGCAGTCTTCGGTTTTATTCAAGAGGAAGACAAATGATTGTTACGCTTTTTATTCAATAGATCCCCCTCGCGCGGAATCCAAGCGTTTAGTAGACAAATAGCGTCTTACAAAATATTTTTCCCTCCCTTTGTTTTTGATGAGTTCTCTCCCATTTATTTTGAAGCAATTCTATTTGATATTGTTTTGTTATGGGCTATTCGCGAATTAACCCTGAGCTTCAGACTCTACAGTTATTTGTTTGTTGCGAGTAACGTTTACTGATCGATTGGTAATTTAGTTATAAGTGGGAAAGTTAATAAAAATATTATAAGGTGATTTGAATTTTTTGTCTGTCGCATGCATCCACAGAGGTGGGCTAAAATAGCCACGGTGTGGGTGCCACAAAACGGGCGTGGGGCGAGCAGGCCCAGGCGCGGATGGCGGGATAACCTGGACGCATTTGTTAACGACTGGCCTGAAATTGCACGATACTGAGACGGTTAGAAATCGAGGGGGGGGGGGAGGCCTTTAAAGTCTAGTGACATCTCTCTACGCCTAGCCCCCGCACCGGTGGTTGCCCTTGTGCAATCTTTGATGTTTGATTTGAGGGCGAGTCACCGTCTGCAGGATTAAAATTGGGTACTATTTTATTAGGCAGACGTCCCATCCTTCATCAAATAGCCCAGTAGTTATTCCACCCTTTTCACCCAATAGCCTCATACATTTTAGATTCCATTAACTCTCAATAGGACTTACACCATGGCAGGTGCTGTCTCATGCGTTCCATGACACGGGCAGGGGCAGCAACCACTAAGGGTACCCCGTACATTTCATTAAATTGTCAAAAGGGCCTCTGCCTGCGGCTTCGTCTCCGCATACGCCTCCATAATGTCCCGAACACCATTATTCCGTGGTCGGGAAAGATATCCAAAAATAATAATATTGCATTTAAAATATTCGTACATCCTACAAAAGCCAACATTAGCGATAAAAACAATACACCATTCCAAGAACAAAAACATAACGACTGGAATTGCAAATCTAAAAACTGTGTCGAAAACATTCGTGCTCCCGAATGAAATAAGTAAACTGAAAATACGCTGCTCGATTATTTTTCTTTTAACTTAAGCTACTAGTCACACCGTCATGCATTTATAACTATATTTATATTCACTATGTGCGAAGTTCATGGTGGGGGTAATGTGAACATCGCAGTGCAAAATGTGACAAGTAATTAAACTGCAAAGTATTGACGGTATAAGGAGGATGGGTCTCTCTTACAGGAAAACGGTCGAAAAAGTGTCCAGTGGTAAGCAGTAAGCAATAGTTCCAAATATCTCCGGGTGGCGCTAGGTATAGTTGAGCGTATGAAATGAACTTTATATAGTAAGTGCCTAAAAATGTACATATGAATATTTACTTTTTAGGCACTTACTATATAAAGTTCATTTCATAATGATCATTCCATAAAACTGCATGAAATACATGCTTCCCTATGACATTTTTTCAATTGAAATTATCGATATTTAATGACGTTCTAAATAAAATTAATATTCAGAGTGTTTTTCTTCTCCGCAAATAATTATTTTGCAATTATGTATGGATTTTTAATTTTTTAATATCAAAAATATCAAAAACATAATAACAAATATCCGTTAAAACAATTAAAAAAATAACGCCCTGACCGGGATTCGAACCAGGGACCCTCTGCTTCGTAGGCAGGGTCACTACCGACCGGGCTAGAAATGTATGCTCATGCTATTGTTGCGCCATCAGTTAAACACCTTTCGACGGACACTTTTGTAACATAGAGATCAATCTCTATGTTACAAAATGATGATGATGATGATGATGAGGATGTCAACATCCTCCTTATACCATCCATACTGCAAAAATTTAATATCAAACTTCAAAAGTATTTGACATCACCTCGGTCAACTGTCAAAATAGATCAGCCAGAGACATTTTATATAAACAGAGAGTACAAAGCACTCATAAAAAATAAAAAATAAAGTTTGACCCCTGGCCCAAAAGATGGCGCTACAATCATGCACACAGCGAATATTTAATAAGCTCACTTCATGACATTACAATATACATGTGAAAGTATAGACTAGGTAAATAAATGACAAATCATAATGAAATCCGTTTTGTTCCAACTTCTGGCTGCCTTAGCTGTTTCTGTGGCTGATGAACTCAGTACCACATTTAAGGAAGCGTAAAAAAACAGGATCAGTTGAGTTTTAGGTAGATTTGAAGCAAAAATATAACTGAATGGCAAGCTCTATTTAGCGAAGCCGTAGCCAAAGCTTGGTGGGAAAATCAAATGAAAAGCACGGAACAATCTTTCTTGAAAAGCTATATCTATAGTAACGAACCTAAATGTACGATATCTTTGACCATGTTTAAAAAAATTGTCACTGGAGTCTTACCTAACGATTTGATTGGCGTATGTCTTTCCAAGAATAAACTTCACAAACAAAGTAAAGTCATTGCCAATTTTTTTTGTTGACTGAATTTTGTAGAAGGCTGAGTTAGGCACAGTATAAACACTATCATGTAGCCATCTTGGCCTTTAAAAGGTCCATGATTTAATAAATAAAATTTATTTTGTTTGTTGATTTCTTGCACAAAGTTCCTAGTGCCGAATGGCAGAATAACGTAATTTACAGTTCATGACTAAACTGATAAGTTATTATTATTATCATAAACATAATTTTTATTATAACTACCTACATCTTAATACAAAAACTGAGTAATAGCAGATTTTTTAAATATCAAAGAAGAATAATGTAGTGGTAAATATTAGGTTTTTTGTTTATGGCAAACGATTCGTTTTTCTGTCTTTGATAATATAATTTATAGGATCCTATAAAATGTATATCCCTAACGCAAAGTTTAAGCTAAAATGCTTTAGAAACTAAATAACCAGACTAATTAAACATATAAAAGAGTTATACAGTACGGTGTTAATAGCGACCATCTACTTTCCTAACGACACGTTACTCTGTCGTTTTTGCACTAGGGAAACATTAAAGGTCTGGAACCGTGTATACGTTAGCTCCATTAACAACTCAGTTTCCACTAATAAGCAAGATGGAATGATGCGCAAAAAGGTTTTTGTCAGTGAAATATGCAATTAACTCCCCGACTGACATTCGTTTGAGTGAAATTTAAGTGTGTGCTCTCGTAATCTCGTTATCTTCTTTTTCTCTTTGTTTGGACGAAGTGAAATTAAACAGTTATTATTTCTCTTTATTAATTGTTTACTTAGGCTAGGTAAAAATTGTATAGAATCAAAATATAAAAATACATCTAAAACACACATAAACATAAAAAAAATCCAACCTAAGATGCCGCCGGCAACGGAGTAAGGCAGTCTGAACTGCCGGTGGTCAGGGCCGCAGAGTGAGGAACCGCCGGAATATGTGCGCCGTGTCCAGGATTACCGCCTTCTGAATCTATCTTTGTTACAACCACAACCCCGTAGCGAAAGTCTCTCAAGATTTTGATCGAGACTCTTAGCTATGAGACCGTTCGCAGAAACAACTATCAGTACAATGATCGCCGAATCAACCTCTCACGTGGCGGTTACCTCGTGAGCCAAGTCTAGGTACTTGCTGGACTTGTTCTATTATTTATAATTTTAAACAAAAAAGAACCGACTTCACTTAGCATCCACCTTTCCAACAGCAAATGCTCTAGCTGCTGTAAAAAATACTCAAATCACTATAGGTGTGCCTATAATAGTTGAAGAGTTCCCTCGATTTCTCCAGGATCCCATCATCAGATACTGACTTAGTTACAATGGGACCAAATGTTAAGTATACTCTTTCAAACAAAAACGAATTTTCCAAATCGGTCTAGCCGTCTTCGAATAATCGGTGAACATACATTAAAAAAAAACAAAGATCACGACGACTTGATAAAGGTTATCAAGTCGTCGTGATCTTTGTTTTTTTTTCGAAATCTTGAAGTCGGTTGAAAACAGTTATTATTATTATATTTAATTCCAAAAAAAGTTGCGATATTTCTTTAAAATTCTATATAATTTGTGAAAAAATGTCTGAAACATTAGCTTATTCATTTAACTTAATATCGATAACCATATTTAAGAAAAATATAGAGAAAGAAAAGTAAGTCTTTTTCGAATTCTATACATTTTAGGGACTATGTAAAAAGGTATTCAGAATCGGTGTGATTTAATACAGAAAAAGTAACGAAATAAAAATAATGAAAGTCAATGTACCACCAGATTGGCCATTCGGAATGGGATATGATATAAAATATTCGTAAATATATACATATATCTGGAAATCGTGTGGTAACAGACCACGAAACGTTCATTTCACCGTATGTCAGCACCGAAAATCTTTTCGTCTGAGCTCGTTTTAAAACCACACGCTTGCGGTGAGATTGCGTAAGAGCTCACTGCGGATTTTTGGTTTTTGCCTTATTGTAAGCTACGATTAAATTCTTCGTTACAGGCTAAAACTGTTTCCACTACAGACACTTATAAGTAGTTTTCTCTATGTAAAGGTCTGGAACCGTGTATACGTTAGCTCCATTAACAACTCAGTTTCCACTAATAAGCAAGATGGAATGATGCGCAAAAAGGTTTTTGTCAGTGAAATATGCAATTAACTCCCCGACTGACATTCGTTTGAGTGAAATTTAAGTGTGTGTGGTTTATCCAGTCTTTTTCTCTATGTCTCTCTCTCGTAATCTCGTTATCTTCTTTTTCTCTTTGTTTGGACGAAGTGAAATTAAACAGTTATTATTTCTCTTTATTAATTGTTTAATTAGGCTAGGTAAAAATTGTATAGAATCAAAATATAAAAATACATCTAAAACACACATAAACATAAAAAAAATCCAATCTAAGATGCCGCCGGCAACGGAGTAAGGCAGTCTGAACTGCCGGTGGTCAGGGCCGCAGAGTGAGGAACCGCCGGAATATGTGCGCCGTGTCCAGGATTACCGCCTTCTGAATCTATCTTTGTTCCAACCACAACCCCGTAGCGAAAGTCTCTCAAGATTTTGATCGAGACTCTTAGCTATGAGACCGTTCGCAGAAACAACTATCAGTACAATGATCGCCGAATCAACCTCCCACGTGGCGGTTACCTCGTGAGCCAAGTCTAGGTACTTGCTGGACTTGTTCTATTATTTATAATTTTAAACAAAAAAGAACCGACTTCACTTAGCATCCACCTTTCCAACAACAAATGCTCTAGCTGCTGTAAAAAATACTCAAATCACTATAGGTGTGCCTATAATAGTTGAAGAGTTCCCTCGAATTCTCCAGGATCCCATCATCAGATACTGACCTAGTTACAATGGGACCAAATGTTAAGTATACTCTTTCAAACAAAAACGAATTTTCCAAATCGGTCTAGCCGTCTTCGAATAATCGGTGAACATACATAAAAAAAAAACAAAGATCACGACGACTTGATAAAGGTTATCAAGTCGTCGTGATCTTTGTTTTTTTTCGAAATCTTGAAGTCGGTTGAAAACAGTTATTATTATTATATTTAATTCCAAAAAAAGTTGCGATATTTCTTTAAAATTCTATATAATTTGTGAAAAAATGTCTGAAACATTAGCTTATTCATTTAACTTAATATCGATAACCATCTTTAAGAAAAATGTAGAGAAAGAAAAGTAAGTCTTTTTCGAATTCTATACATTTTAGGGACTATTATGTAAAAAGGTATTCAGAATCGGTGTGATTTAATACAGAAAAAGTAACGAAATAAAAATAATGAAAGTCAATGTACCACCAGATTGGCCATTCGGAATGGGATATGATATAAAATATTCGTAAATATATACATATATCTGGAAATCGTGTGGTAACAGACCACGAAACGTTCATTTCACCGTATGTCAGCACCGAAAATCTTTTCGTCTGAGCTCGTTTTAAAACCACAGGCTTGCGGTGAGATTGCGTAAGAGCTCACTGCGGATTTTTGGTTTTTGCCTTATTGTAAGCTACGATTAAATTCTTCGTTACAGGCTAAAACTGTTTCCACTACAGACACTTATAAGTAGTTTTCTCTATGTACAGATTAGCAAAATAAATTAGTCTTTTTGCAAAGCCACGAATATTTTTAAGGCTCCGTGGAAAAATATTATACTTGTACCTATGAGAAATAGTAGTTAATTCTTATTTTAAACGGATACTTATTCTAGATACTTTACAACTCATAAATGGAAAGCTCAAGATCCTACCTAAATTGTTAGCCTCGGTAAAATAATGCAACATGCATTTAGTTTTATTTTTATTACAGATGCTGCGTTATTTTACCAAGGGTAAGTACGAGTTGTACGAATGATAATTTATAGAATTAATAAATATTTATCAAATCGTATCCTGTTTTTGCACTTGCTTACATGTAAAGATAATAAAAATGGGTACTGTTTACTAGTATGTAAAAGTTATAACCCAATTTCTAGTTCGGTAACAATCGTGCAAATATGCTTTTGGTGTCAATCTAGTTAGATCTTATCAAACACAAGTATGGCATGTGTGTTTCGATATAAATATGCTTTGCAATCACAATTTGAAACTAGATGTCTAGATATCAGAAACAAGAATTCATATCGAACCCATATTGTCGTGATATCTTTCAGTATTCATGAAAGTGCAGCTTTCAGTTTCAATAAAAAATATGAATACAAAGAAAAGGTAGGCAATCGGGATATACTTTGATCATTATGGCGGAAACACAGGACTTTTATCGTAAATGGAATAATGCGATACAGCCGTTCGGGCCCATTGATCATGAAAGCGTGTTACCGTGATGTAAAAACATCTCGGTTGTGTGTGTTAATTTGGAAGCTTCAGGAAAACAGCGGGACACAATTCCCTGAGGTGTGATGCGTCGCATGCTTTCTGTGGTTGGCGTTGTATTCTCATCGGAGGTGCGTGCTTGAAGCAAACCAGCCTAATTGATCCCTAAAACGGCTACAACAATGCGTAACAAGAGACCGCCACTTTGCTTACACATGTTTGCCTAACTTTCACGCTCTCCTGCGCTTTTATGTGATTGCAATGACACGCCTGCCCCTGATAACGAACGATCCCGCTTCCAACAATCTCTTTATCAAAAATTCGTATGTTTTAATGACTGGTTGTATCACTTGTATCTATTACATGAAGTTTTGCTTAAATTACTATGACATACTATTAATTCCAAGCAAAATAATAGTCACAAATGTACAAACGGAAGACGGTATTTTCTACCAGTCGACCATGAGGCCAAACAAAGACATGGTGCAAGGAGAAAAGTTAAAATATTCATTAATGAAAACATATATTAGAAATAAATATAATTTTAGGGTTCCGTAGTCAACTAGGAACCCAGTTTCGCCATGTCTGTCCGTCCGTCTGTGCGTCCGCGGATATCTCAGTGACCGTTAGCACTAGAAAGCTGAAATTTGGTACTAATATGTATATCAATCACGCCGACAAAGTGGTAAAATAAAAAGTGGAAAAAATGTTTTATTAGGGTACATCCCCTATACGTAAAGTGGGGAGTGATTTTTTTTTTTCATTTCAACCCTAACGTGTGATATATTGTTGGATAGGTATTTGAAAATGAATAGGGGTTAAATAAAATCATTTTTTGATAATGTAAATATTTTCGGAAATAATCGCTTCGAAAGTCGGAAAAGTAGCGTCCCTTCGTCCCCTGTAACTTTTGAACCGTAAGTCCAAAAAATATGAAAAAATTTGAGAAGATGCGCATTATGATAAACTTTTTAGGAAAATTATTTTGAACATTATAGGTCTAGCGATTTTTGAGTTATATCCAAAAAACTTATTCCATAGAAGCTACGGAACCCTCCACTATGCGTGGTCCGACACGCACTTGGCCGGTTTTTAAATTTCTAAATTCTAGCGAGCTGTCCTTCTTACCCGACTGCCTAAAGACATTTATTATTTTCGAGGGTAAGTATGTATCTATTTCTTTGGCACGCCCTACACACTACATCGTTTGACGGATTAAGTATGAGGTTTCGTTATCATTAGGTTCTTGTATGTTTTGGGAGTGATATAAGGCATACGCTATATAATAATTTTAAACAAAAAAAGAATCGACTTCACTTTGACTCCGCCTTTCTAACAGGAAATGCCCGAGTTACTGTAAAAAATACTCAAATTACAATAGGTGTGCCTAAAATAGTTGAAGTGTTCCCTCGATTTCTCCAGGATCCCATCATCAGATCCTGACCTGGTTACAATGGGACCAACTGTGAAGTATACTCTTTCAAACAAAAAAAGAATTTTCCAAATCGGTCCAGCCGTTTTCGAATAATCGGTGAACATACATAAAAAATAATTAAAAAAATAATAGCAAAAACAAAGATCCCGACGAATTGATAACCTCCTCCTTCGAAATCTTGAAGTCGGTTGAAAAGAAATGTCATATAATTAATTGCTCGCGGAACCATATTGCAGTTTAGTTTTTGAATCTTGCTAATTCTGAATGTTCATGAAATTGTATTTTTCCTGTAAGATTTTCATCTCTAGACAGCGCTGCAGCATGGATGTATGCACTAGTGTACCTAATACTTTGTTAGTCTATTAGTCGCAGCAAATTCCTGCATTAGTTCTTTATTTCTAAGCATAGTGAAAAACATAGTAGTAAACGTTATCAAGGTGATCCGGAGGACCTCTACATCACTCCGACTAACTTAACATCTGGTGCGATCAACTGGTTAGATGTTGACTTACAATATAATTTACAATGTAAAATACGCCGCCGTGCAAAGTTGAATCAAAACGAATCGGAAATATTGCCATGTGTAAAAAAATACTGACTTGAACAGCAAACAAATTTGAATGCGTTTTGATGTGAATTTAGTTTTATTTTTGCTGTGTAATTGAATATAATAGTTAGGTTATGGTTATTTTTTGTTGTGTCTTAAAAATACTAGCCCAAAAGCAATTGGGAAAGCGTGAACTTATTTTAAACCTGTTACCTTTCTCCCAACACAGGCATTTTTTGCTTACCGGGTGGCTCCATCGCCTTACATCATAAAGACGTGTGTTTTAATAATAAAGATATTTTTTTTTACCTGGATACTAAATACGTGCTCATGCAATAGTTAATAGCAGGACAAAAAACTCCCTGTTTTCTCTCTGCTCTCCTATCAAAAAGCATATTAATTTAAGTACCTATATGATACCTATATGACGAGCTTTACATGTAGAGTATGTTAATATACTACGTGCAAAACCACTTAACCAAACCAAATTTCTGACAAGCATCTCATAATATCTCCATATCACACGCTTACATACTAGATAAAAGAGAACATTTTATTTCTAAATGGTTCAATGGGGATCAATGTTACTCAGCGCCCGTAAGAAACACCTTAGACAACCTTACACGTGATCCCTGGGTGGTGCTAAAAGAGTAACAATCTTGGCAGCTGCACTGTCTTATCTGGACCTCGTAGCACTCACTGGATTTTCTTTATTATCTGCTTTCCCACTACTACTACCCCAGAGAAGAATTGCCTATATATATCCAGTGACATGGGCAGCGATTCGAAACGCGATGGTACAACATTGGTACAATGTGTGACCAATGTCAGACCAATGTTGAATGAAAATCTGTTCGAATAGCAAATGTCAATATCGTTACAGCGTTGAGTTGAGTTGGGTTGGAGCTATGTCTGTCCAGTGTGTGTGTTTATTTTTCGAATCGCGGCCATGTATTGTATACGATAAATAAATAAAATGTCTGTTAAAGCAGCTAAGGCGCTGACCCTCCCACTATATTAAAATTAACTCGTTTGAGTGCAAAAACATCCAGGTAACAAGTATCTATATCTGCCCTAATCACCGAAAGCGAACTCACGATTTATAGGTGCCGTGAGAATTTAGTGGTGTTGAGCATGAAACGTAGCCATTTGTCTTCTAGTTAATATCCAGTTTTCCAATGTACTCCCGACCCAATTCAATTAGAAGGGCGACTGTTTGAAAAAAATCACAGACAGGCTAATGAAAATATATCAGCTTTAAAAAATATTAAACCAAAATTGTCTTTATTGCTTATCAATCAATGGTTTATAAAAATACCGTCACGGATGTACACATTAACCTACTAATTAGGATTATCATACAAATTAATTTAATGCAAAATTAGGGAAATCATTTTAGTATAAACCTGAAATCTAACCATCAGGGAATTGTGTGTTTATAGCCGTAGATACACCGTTACCGTGTCACCGTATGACATGAACCAAATTATAATATTAATTCGTATATGTAATGTAAAGGTACTTTATTGGGTCATGATTTCGGGGTAACTCGTATTGGATTAATATGGAGGCCACCTTTATAATATTATTTATTGTTTAACACCTAATCCCTAGGAGGGGAGGAGGGGAAGCAGGTTTTTTATTTTAGTTACCACACTTAATGAAAGAATATCTCATACCAATCGTATGTTACAAAGATAAAGCAAGTTCTTAAACCTTTTAAATAAGCCTGAGTACTGGTTTGAATGTGGATAGGATAAAGCCATGCGAAGATCTATATTGTTAATATTCTTGTACAAACTCCTTATACGTATTACATCTTGTTTGCTATCAAAGTAAGACATTAGGTAGTATTATACTGTCAGAAGTAATACAAAGCCACAGCAAACTTCAGTAAAGAATCCCAACATCTAAAATATTACCTAATCTTACATAACTATGCCCTTTGTTCGTAATGAAAACGTAGGCGTAATTCAAATGTTCTTTTTTCTATTCGTTGACTATAATGCTTGAATTGAGATTTTGTAGACCGAACTACTATATACTCAACAGTGGGTGAAAAAGGGTTGAAGAAGAAGAAGACCGAACTACTAGCAAATTCTATGGAGCTTTTATGGTCGCTTTTAGCATCTTCGCGAATGCTGAAATGGATTTTCATACAATATTATACAATGGTCGAGGACAAGGGACCGTCTTCCTCCCCGACCGCCGGTAGGATCCGACGGGAGATCGAAGTTACTAAATTATATAGAGGGAGCAGGTTGTGTAAGGCATTCGTCGAACTTAATTCTTACCGGCTTTCCTATTTTGAACACTCGTAGAAAAATTATTGTATACAATATTGACATAATTAAGCTTTTTAATCTCGTACCTTCCTTAGGCTACTCAGCAAGCTTCGTGGCCTAAACACGGTACTAGACTGAAAAGCTCTTTATTATGTCACGATTGTATAAAATACTAACTGTACTATTTTATACAATCGTGACATAATAAAGAGCCAGAGAGAAATTAGGTGTATTTTGTATGCCGCTATTTAGTTATGTACTAGTTAAATTGCAGAAAATAATATTTGTAGGAGGGGCCTAAATTATAAAAAAAAATGTTTAACACATTGTGTGTGTGTTCTATACAGATTATTACAGTATCGACGTCCGGTTTGTATCGTCAATCGAGTTAAATCGTAAAACAAAGATTAATGGAATTTCCGTCTTTTGTTATTAAACGTGACCGACACGACAACTCTCAACTACGTTACCTATGCGTACTTGATTATAGCGGCGGCAGTGTAATTTCGTCGCACCATGCACCCCTGACACCAGGAGCACTAGGGCATTAAATACTGGCTAATACCGGAATTCCAGGATTGGTCGTACAAATAATACCGGTATTGCATGCCCTAAGTAGCACCACCACTGCAAAAAGAAATACGAATAGGTACCCACGTGACAATGACGGCGGCCCGTAATTACAGGTCCATTAATTGTTCTAGATCCAGGGCGATATATAGGTATAAATATAAAAAATAATTGTTCAAACGTTAACTGGAGAGATCCCTTACAGTGATTATTTCGCCATTATACTTTATATTTTAACTTCTTTTATGTACAGTAAAGTGCTTACATACCATGTTTCAGAGGGGACGGCCACGTTCAGACACGTATGGCATACCTATACACAGGGGTTCAAATATACAGTGAGCCTTCTGTACGTATTGCTATTAATTATTCTATGTTATACTATCTACGTTTGAATTATGGACAGTTCAAACAACGTTACAAGTTTACACTCTGTTTTATTCTTTGACAGTGGCACGTGATGTTTATTAATTAGTCGGCATCTCATGTAGGCTGTACAGGGGTGAGATTAGAATAACGTGCGGTTTCCCCTTTTTGGGCCAATCACGGGAGGATTTGGTTAGAAATTAAACTGAAATTAATTTCACTCACGTATGAGCACAATATGCGCATTCAAGTGCAATTTATTTGATACTTATCAATTAATTTGCGACGATATTAAAACCAAAAATGATTTATGAATTTTGACATTATAATTTTCACCACACAACCTCGGAAAGACGTTCTCATTATTTCTTGAACGCTGCAGGAAAAACGCATCGACGTGTGGGAAAAGTAATAACATAAACATAACATAAATACTCTTTTCACCTCAGCAGCAGGAACGAGGGTTCTTTGATACCTAAAAACAGTGAGCAAAACTCAATTTTGCTGCGAGCGTGAGACAAAATGACCTTGTTGACCTTGGAATTACAATGTCAATCTGCGCGCGAGGTCTAATACAAATTCGAAATACTCGGAAGCTATTCGTGTTGTCTTTTCCACGTCAGTAGTAAATAGAGAGAGACAGAAATATTTTAAACGTCATTCAATCAAATTTTATTTAATTTTAATTCGTATTCTGAACTTTCGATTCGACCCCTGAAACAGAGTCAGAACGAAACGTTCCGAAATGCGCAGAAGTACTAATTTGTAAATATAATTTAAACAAATTTTAATTTTGAAATGTTTAACCATACAACACCTAAAATAATTTACGTTCTTTATTTCAAGATCAAATAAGTATAAACGGAAAAATTACAAGATTATCATGTGAAAAATATTATTACTTACAACAATCTCTAGTATTGTGATCAAACAGTAGTTACCGAACGCAGATAAAAAAAAGTTGACAAAAGTCAAAATGGCGGTATAAATATTTTAAAAATATTTAATTTATTTTGATAATTTTTTGTGTTATTAACTTATAATTGAGGTTTTTGAACTCAAATGTATGAATATTATAATAAATACAAGTGAAAAAGTGACAAAAAAGGATTAAGCATCACCCAGGTTGTATTTTTCCATGTCTTCTCACTGCTGAGGTGAAAAATAGTGTGTTCAACATGAGAATAAAGTTATTTACATCTTGTGCTTTTGAGTCCCTCTCTACGCTCAAGATTCTAAATTAGAATCACTCGCTACGCTCGTGATTCTATTGTGGAATCTTTCGCTTGCTCAGGACTCAAAATTAGCACTCGAAGTAAATATGAACTTTCTTCTCTTGTTGTACAAATATCTATTATTGCACACCTCAAATAATAGACACAAAGTATACACAAGTTACAAACAAAAAAGCAGAGGCAAAACAATTGGCGGTCTTATCGCTAAAGAGTGATACAACCTTTGGGAAGCGGAAACCTTTGTAAATAAACAGAAAAGTAGGTGTTGCAAAGCAAATAAACCAAACATTAATAAACTTACACACATAAAAGAAAGAAAAATATATAAATAAAAAATAAATAAACTTACATAGCTCATACATACATACATACATACATACATATATATTTAATAAAATAATAAAATATTAACTAGGACCAAACACACTACATGCCACAGGTTGTTAAAACGGTTAATGGAGTTGCAGGATATACGGATCATGGGAGAGACAGATAATGTTCTTTAAGTTGTTTCTTAAACACAGCAAGAGATTTAGCACGCCTTAAGTCTAAGGATAAATTGTTCCAGAGCCTTACAGCCTGAAAAGTGAAAGAACTGTTAACCAATAAACCAAACATTAATAAACTGAACAAATAAACCAAACATTAATAAACTTACACACATAAACGAAAGAAAAATATATAAATAAAAAATAAATAAACTTACATAGCTCATACATACATACATACATAAATATTAACTAGGACCAAACACACTACATGCCACAGGTTGTTAAAACGGTAAATGGAGTTGCAGGATATACGGATCATGGGAGAGACAGATAATGTTCTTTAAGCTGTTTCTTAAACACAGCAAGAGATTTAGCACGCCTTAAGTCTAACGGTAAATTGTTCCAGAGCCTTACAGCCTGAAAAGTGAAAGAACTGTTATCAAATTTAGAAGAAGAAGACGGAATATTAAGTAGCAATTTTTGAGCAGATCTGGCCAAAAGCGAGTAACTGAAACGTTCTTTGATACAAGTAATTTGATACAAGTTTTGACTTCTTTTTATAGCAATTGCCAATCTACGATAACATCTTTTTATGTAAGTCGGTAATTATTTCTGCTAACAACTGAACAATGTGACAGCATCAAGCTTGAAACCTGTTTAGGTGGTAGGTTTATAGTTATACAGCTTATTTATACCATACTATAGCAATAGACAACAGACTCTTTTGAATTAGGGTTTCCTCAATAGATTTTTTTACCACTGGCAGCACCGTGGCGAGAGGTCTAGCTGCACCAATCATGATTAATATTTTTTTTATTGGTGGATTTTGACAGCTGCTGTCAAAAAGATCTCTCGTCTCAGTACCGCCACGTGGAATTCAAGAAACCCTCATTGATAGATATTATAAACGGCGGCAAAGTTGTTCAACTATCGTCCCTTTAGGCCCTCGTAACGTTCAAGATTCTACTATTTGGATCACCCGCCACGGTTGTGGTTCAATTATGGAATCTTTACGAGTACCTATACATAAATAATCTGTCGAACAAAAATATTTAATCAGAAATTAATAGGTAACAGTAGACGCTCATTTACTGCTGATGAACGTCACTCATCTTCCTTTTTGTTTATGTCTATGGTAGCATACACGAAAAAGTGTCACGTTGTGGATCTCCATGGTAACGTTACGGCCAAGTAAAAAAGCAAATAAATCCTTCTTTGTATTATACAAAATAATGATAATTCAGTGATAATAATTCAATTCAATTCATAAATAAAAGTATGCAATTTTTCATCTATGTTTTCTTATGACGTTATCACGCAAAATTATCGTCCGTAAACCGACTTTGACAACCATTTTTTTTTTCGGAACTAATTTGGATGGTATAGGAAGGATGGAACTCTCTTACAGGAAAACGGTCGAAAAATTGTCCAGCGGTAAGCACTAAACAATAGTTCCAAATATCTCCGGGTGGCGCTAGGTATAGTTCAGCATTTGAAATGAATTACCGATATTTAATACTTATATGACTTTCTAAATAGAGTTTGGCTAGCCAAATATTGTTGACAGATATTTCCTTGTTGTATCACCAATTGTCTATGCTTTCAAAAAAAACTAAAACTCTGTTGTCAAATTTATGTCATTCATTCAAATTGTTCACGGTTTATAAGGGATTTATTTTAAATAATATTAAAAATAACTATACCGAGTGAGGTCCGTAAACTATTATTTAAGCTCGTAAATAATTACGACAATGTGCGAAGTTGACGTGAAGCGTGTTGTATGTTGTACTTATAACGAAAATCTGCAATGTTTACAAGGCGTCATCAATTTTGTAGGTTGGTGCTCTATTAATATGTTGATACTTTAAGTACTAGTTCTAACATTTGCCTATAACTTTCATTAAGTAAGTACGTGAATTTATTAATATTAATAAGTTTAGTTTAATTTAGTTGTAGGTAAGTACTAACATAGAGTGTAAGTAAAACAATATTTATTTTTCTTGTAACTAACAAAACTATGGATCAAACCGGTCTGAAATAAATGAATTTTATTTATTTTATTTTATTAATACGGGAATCTCATAAACAGGACAAGTGTGTAAAGAAACGGATAAACTAGAAGTTCTGGAAAATATCAATACAATCAAAACATTGGAACGTAAGAAGACCAATATTTAGAAGAAATCTGTGGACTGGTCAGACTTAATTTAAATTTAAAATTAAAATATATAAAAATATCTTGGCGAAACATGTCTTGTACAGTCTGTAAACAAACCAAAACCATCCCTTAAACTTGTGAATAGGGAACTCGAGTACATAGTTATTAAATTGTTTTTACTTGCTGCTGAGCATGTTTTGGGGAATTTGATTTCTGATTGAATTTCTCTTGTTACAGTCGGTTTATGATCTTTCTAACACCCTGTGAAGCTTGTTTGCTTCCTTGACTTCTGTCTGTTTAGATATTGTATTCTGTCTGTTTGTTTGTTAGGCACCTTACGTGTGCACAGAAAATCAAAAATATTTTCTAGTATCAAAACTATAATTCCTACTACACAAGGTGTGACCAGCCCAAGATTTTTTGAATTTCCCGCCAAAACTTTGGGTAATATTTTAATAGCCAAACTCTAAAATTAATATTCTGAGTGTTTTTCATCACCGCAAATAATTATTTTTGATTTAATTTTTTTTAATTTCAAAATTAATTTAATCAAATTTAATATCATTGTGGCGCCATCAGTTTATCGCCTTTTGACGGACACTTTTGTAACATAAAGATTTATATCCTTCTTGTACCATCCATAGGAACTAACTACTCTCCCGTCAAACTAGATTTCATATTGTGATAAATCTGACTGATTTGAATATTTCATACCAGCTTAGCTTTCCCTGAGTGTAAAGCATGTGTAAAGAGCCAAAATTGATGGAGGCATAATTTGCAAAGTTACGAGTAAACAAATGATTATTTATTTACTTCGCGCCTGTTGAACGGTAACAATTGTAGTTGTTGTGAAATTTTCAGAAATATAACGGCAAACTGATTTTGTTATGCTGCAATGCAAATAAGGTTAACATTAATCTTTAAAATGATATTTGAAATTTACAAAATCCAGATACTCCTCATAGCATTTTTTAAACAGGTTATTTTTTTATAGGTAGGTATCAAGTAAAAATAGGTAACTTATGTATGAATCCGTAGTAAGTACAGAATGTAGTGCAAAATCCTTTCCGATCGTGAATACTCGGAATTCACGAATACTTGCGAACGCCCCTGAGTCCCCTGACCTGTCCCTAAATTATCATATTCATTGTAATATTTTCATAATAAAGATAAAACTTTATATTATGTCAAATTATATAATAAAGATTTCAATAATTATTCTACATAAAAACTGCGAGCAGAAGTTTTATTAATAACAAAACTACTTTCTGTACTTTCCAAACTAAAGTTGCTTGAAAAATCATGAATAACAAGAACATATCCGAGTTTTTCACAATCACAAATCATTATGCGCCACATATTTAACTATATCTATATAAAAAGTATTTTGGTATTGTATACTTAGTCAATCCAATCGCGCCAGATTTAATGAATTTACACGAATGTCTCGCAAGTACAAAACTAAACACGTTCCAACCCAACCTCATTTCAGAAACGCTAAAATTATAAACCCGGAATTTCTCGTAATAATCAGATATGCCTGCGGTATCTACTCACGTTGATTAAAAATAAAATTGCCGGATAATTTAATGAAGCCCTAATAAAACTCGACGAGACTTATTGCCGGGCCACACCTCGCGAATTCCCGATATTGCTAAAAGAACGAGCCGTCATTACGTTCCCTTTTGTTTTATACCCCAGAATATTATTTCCGGTCATGCTATGTCTTGAATTATTATTTTATCGCAGTGATAAAATTAATTGAAGAGTTATAATGCACTCAGTTATTCTGTGACTTCAATTAACAACCATGTAATGCGTTTTGCTGCACACGGTTCAAGTTTAATAGTGTTATTCAGCTTTTTATACGCAATCGTATAGTAGCACTTATGTAGTGCACATTATCGCTGTGGGTAAATTAATATGATGCTGAATTACAGCTAACTGCTGATAAATCGAACACATGTAACGCATGATCCCGACCGGATGATTCTGAATTACAGCTAACTGCTATTAAATAGATCACATCAAGATCCCGACCGGAACTGCATATTTGTACTACTGTAGGCAATTAATTTACTAAAGTAGTTTAATAAGATTTTGAAGAACAGGTTTTTCAGCGCCTCGTCGTTTTTTTATATTATAAATTTATTACATTGACTTAATTGAATTGAATATTCATGAAATAAAACAATTAAAAACGAATTTTATCGCGTGTATTGAGCTTAAATTACAACCCGACGTTTCGAACACTTTACAGCGTTCGTGGTCAACGGGTCGACTGAGGAAAAATGTACAATTACCTCCGTTCAAAAACTATCACAATATGCAAACCTACCCACATATTAAATATTAAACAAATTTTGTGTTTGCACATGCCAGAGGGGCCTTTATATTAACAAATTATTTATTATTACAAAACAAATTATTAAACAATTTATTTTATTATTATTAATTATTATTTTTGTTTTAATTTTTTTTTAATTTTTAAAATTAGTATTAAATTATTATTAGTGTCCACACTGTCCACCATTATGGTCTCACAGTCCTATGTCTAGCTTGCTCCTTAACCAAATGAATAACTGGATCCCAAGCTGGTGGAACCGAAAAACCATCCTCTCTGTTGAAATTAGGATATTTTTTAATCTCGATTGCCTCTCGCAACATCCGGGGAATGTACCGTTTCTCCTTGACGAGGACTTGCGGTTTAATAATAATAATAAATAATAAATACTCTTTATTGCACACCTCATACAGTTACAAGCACAAATTTTACAATTAGATAAATTTAGGTACAGGTAACAACAGGCGGTCTTATCGCTAATGAGCGATTTCTTCCAGACAACCTTTGGGTAGTGGAGACTAGAGAAAAACAATAAGCAGTAGGTGGTGCATAGAAACAAAAGAGACGAAATAGATAACACAGCACATTCATATGAATATACATACTTAAATAAATACAAAATAAACATACATATACGTACATATATACATATATAATACACACAATAAAAAACAACAGTGTCAACTTAAAAACCTAAGGAAGAGATAAATAGTATTCCTTAAGTTGCGATTTAAAGCTACCAATAGATTGCGCGCGTTTTATGTTGAGAGGGAGAGAATTCCACAAACGAACGGCCTGGAATGTAAATGAGCAATTATAAAATTCGGAAGATGAAGATGGCACTTTTAGGAGCAATTTTTGAGAGGATCTAATAGAATTAAGATAAGAGAAACGCTCTTTGAGGTAGCGGGGAGTTGCAGGGTTAAAAAGTATAGAAAAGAGTAAAGAAAGTATGTGAGAGTTACGGCGGTGACGGATAGGGAGCCATTTGAGTTGAGAACGAAAACTAGAAACATGGTCGAATTTGCGTAATCCGAAAATGAACCGAATGCAGGCATTTTGAATAGTTACGCTCAAGCTTATTAAGTTGCTCCTCGGTTAGGTCCAAATAGGAGATATCTGCATAATCAAGAATGGGGAGAAGTAACGACTGAGCAAGCGCAATTTTAGTAGCAATTGGCAGGAAATTCCGGAGCCGTTTGAGAGACCCTATGGCAGCAAACATCTTCCTGCTCACTTCACTCACCTGAGGCACCCATGATAGACAACGATCCATGATTACGCCAAGATTTTTCACTTGGTTGGAAAAAGGAATTTGGATACCATCGAAGACTATCGGAGGGAGCCTGAGAAAGTCAATTTTGGAGATTTGTTTAGCGCTACCCATCACGATTACCTGTGACTTTAGGGGGTTTACTTTTAAACCGTAATTTTGACTCCAATTTGATATGCGGAGCAGATCAAGACTCGTGGCTTCTATAACTGAATTGAGATCGCTATGCATACCCTGCGAATATATTTGAAGGTCGTCGGCATAGAGGTGATACGAAGAGGAGAGATCAAGAGTTATGGAATTAATGAAGATAGAAAATAAAAGAGGAGACAGCACACCACCCTGTGGAACACCAGCTGATGTGCTGCACCAGGAAGAACACGAAGAATCTAGTTTTATTCTTTGCCGACGACCAACCAAATAGCTGCGGAACCAGTCAATCGCTGCAGCCGATATGTTAAGAGACTGTAAGAACGAGAGCAAAATGTCAAAATCGACCGTGTTAAAGGCATTACTGAAATCTAGAAGTGCAAGAACTGTAAGCTTCTGGTCATTCATACCCAAACGGATGTCATCGGTAACCTTGACAAGAGCCGAGGTAGTACTATGGCCCGGACGAAAACCAGATTGAAATGGGTTTAGGAGGTCATTTCTATTCAGGAAGGAAGTTAGTTGCTGATGCACTAGCCGTTCGAGGACTTTGGATAGGAAAGGAAGAATGGAGATGGGGCGATAGTCAGAGAAGGAACTGGGGTTGGATTTTTTGGGTAAAGGAATAATATTGGCATCCTTCCACAGACTGGAAAAAGTACTTGATGAAATGGAAAAATTCAGAATACCGGTGATAATAGGAACAAACAAATCAAGGAGAGGGAGTATCATATTTCGGCTAACACAGTCAACACCAACGGCGTTAGAAGTGATATTCAATATACCCTTCCTAACATCACTCTCACAGAAATGGCTAAAATAGAAAGAAAAGAAATCTAAGGCAGGAAGTGATGAAAGATGATGAAGTGAGTTAGATTTCTTAGGACCACTGAAACAGGTGGACGATGAAAAATGCTGGTTAAGCTGGTCAACGCTAATATTGTTTAAATTGGTTGCCTGTTGAGATTTGCCAACTCCGAGACCTTTCAAAAATTTCCACACTTTGGCTGGATTTCCATCTTCAACAGAACTGTGAATATGACGCCTCTGAGCATCTCGACATATAGTGCTACAGCGATTGCGCAGGGTATGATATTTAAGTTTATTTTTCTCAGAGTTGTTAGCCTTATACTTAGATTTAGATTGATTCTTCCTTGCGGTTTGTCAAATTTAACTGAGTGGTTGGGCCTATCCATGACATGCTCACAGACTGCTGACCTTGGTCGATGGTGCTTTACATCGGCTATATGTTCCTTTACCCGAGTAGAAATGCTCCGCTTAGTCTGGCCTACATATGATAGACCACATTCACATTCCAGCCTGTAGACCCCTGCACTCTGTAGAGGAGTAGGCTACAGGCAGGCAGGTAGGAGCAGGGGTCTACAGGCTGGAATGTGAATGTGGTCTATCATATGTAGGCCAGACTAAGCGGAGCATTTCTACTCGGGTAAAGGAACATATAGCCGATGTGAAGCACCGTCGACCAAAGTCAGCAGTCTGTGAGCATGTCATGGATAGGCCCAACCACTCAGTTAAATTTGACAAACCGCAAGTCCTCGTCAAGGAGAAACGGTACATTCCCCGGATGTTGCGAGAGGCAATCGAGATTAAAAAATATCCAAATTTCAACAGAGAGGATGGTTTTTCGGTACCACCAGCTTGGGATCCAGTTATTCATTTGGTTAAGGAGCAAGCTAGACATAGGACTGTGAGACCATAATGGTGGACAGTGTGGACGCTAATAATAATTTAATACTAATTTTAAAAATTTAAAAAAATAAAAACAAAAATAATAATTAATAATAATACAATAAATTGTTTAATAATTTGTTTTGTAATAATAAATAATTTGTTTTTATAAAGGCCCCTCTGGCATGTGCAAATACTAAATTTGTTTAATATTTAATATGTGGGTAGGTTTGCATATTGTGATAGTTTTTGAACGGAGGTAATTGTACATTTTTCCTCAGTCGACCCGTTGACCACGAACGCTGTAAAGTGTTCGAAACGTCGGGATGTAATTTAAGCTCAATACACGCGATAAAATCCGTTTTTAATTGTTTTATTTCATGAATAACTATCGCGGCAACCGAAGACAATATTATGAATTGAATATTGTCACATCAGAGGCCATAGCGATTTAAACTCAATACGTAATTGAACCCCGCAAATGGATCTCTGCATGTATGTTGTCACCAACCACTGGGTGAGCGCGGCGGACCGGTCTAACGCTCAGAGTAATCAGTATAGGCGCGCATATCCACTATATATCTGGGTCACTTTACGCTGGACTTTGCGATATTTTGGGCCGCCCGCGCTCGCGCTGTGACAACTCTGTTTGTGCTGACGTATTGGCCGTGTGCACTATATGGACTAATAGCTGGCCACGGCAGGTATGACACAATAGTGAGAGCAACGAAATTAATATAGTTAGACTGCTATACCATTGTTAATATCTAATCTGGCAATCTGGCAGCTTTAAGCCGGGGGGTTCAAGAGTAGCAGACCAGAAAAGCTGTTTAAAAATCTAGGGAACGACGCAATACTGAGAGTTCTTGCTTTAGTACGATATCGTGGCATTTGATGTATATAATTGGAATATAACGTGGAAGCTGTACCAGTGGGGGGGAAAAGAGGCAGGTTGAAGTTAAATGCATTTATACCGGACGCCTGTGGTTTATTTCATTCTGATCTGTGAAAACTGTTTGTAATTAATCAGGCGCTCGAATAAAACTTATTAGTTGACAGCTTTCCATGCCGAGACGATATTACTGATAGTTATTTCTAAATAGGAAATCGACTTTAACAGCCAGGATTCTCGGTTTAAATTGTTATTTATACATATAATAAAGCTGAAGAGGGTCGAAAGTCTGTACATGGAAGATAATCGAAAAAAAGTCGTCTGGGGATACTTAAAATCGATAACAGAACACGTTCCAACAATTTTTAGAATTTTTGTCTGTTTATCTGTTTGTCTGTTTATCTGTTTATCTGTTTATCTGTTTGTCTGTTTATTTGACCGCGCATCACGTGAAAACGGCTGAACGGATTTTGATGAAATTTTGGATAGATATAGTTTGAGTCCTGGGAAAGGATAATATATAGTTTTAATCCCGAAAATCAACCCTGGTGGGGGTCAAAATGGGTTTGAAAGTTTGTATGGAGAATGTTTAACCACTGAAACGATTTAGATAGAAATGAGTATGGAGATAAATTGAGTCTCGAGAAACGTCATAGGATAGTTTTCAAACCCTTGTGGGGGTGAAAAGGGGGTTGGAAGGTGGTATGAGGATTTTTACCGCTGAACTGATTTAGATGAAAATTGGTATAGGATAGTATGGGTCTCGAGAAATGACAAAGGATAGTTTCTTCTTTAAACCCCCCCCCCCCCCCCATCTTACTTTAGAATTTGAAAACAATAATGGAAGTGACGCCTGGAAGGTGCTTTCAATAAAAACTATCTATACATATAATAAAGCTGAAGAGGGTCGAAAGTCTGTTCATGGAATATATTCGAAAAAAAGTTGGCTGGAGATACTTAGAATCGATAACAGAACACGTTCCAAGAATTTTTAATTAGTTAACGGCTGAACGGATAATGATGAAATTTTGTGTAGAGATAGTTTGAGTCCCGGGAAAGGACAATGAACAGTTTTCATCCCGAAAATCAACCCTGGAAGGGGTGAAAAGGGGGTTGAAAGTTTGTATGTTGAAAGTTGGTATTGAAATAATTTGTAATTTTTTAGTCAAGGTGTTCATATTTATAACATGTAACCCGTCGATGCTTTAAATTTACCTTTACCCGCTCTTAAGAAATATTTGAAAATGTCATGAATGTCAAAGGGTTATTGCAGCAAACCAAAAAACTACTACAAAATCATCTAACATTTATAGGACACCGTTTAGGTAGGAAAACATATCAAACGTTTTGTGAAGCAGTCAGATTAGGATTTATTTTTCTTTATAATTAAATAATAGGTACATTATCTGTCTCTCAAGCAGTTTTGATATGTCTTCTTGAAGAATTTTGTATCTTTAAGATCTAATAATGTATTACTGTTTTGAAAAAAATAAGTCCCCTCGAATTTATTTTCGGTCATAATACTTCTTGGGCCAGAGGTACACCTACAGGGTTAGAACCGGTGGAGTTTTGGAACGAAGTGCCTTATCGGACGGTTCGTGGATGGGGGCCTAGGCGAAAAAAAGTCACGTGACCGTTACGAAAAAGCGTCACGTCACGAAAACGCAACACCCATACGATTGAGAAACATGTAAAATGGAATGAAATAAAAAATATATAAAATAAAATAAAGTGAAGTGAAGTGTAGTGAAACTGAGAAGTGGCAAAGTGATAAAAGTCGAGAACCTCAAAAGTCGAGAATTTTAAAAATGTCGAACATGTCAAAAATGTCAAAAATTTCGACAATGTCAAAAATTTTAAATTTCTAAATTTCCAAAATTTCCAAAATCTCCAAAATTTCCAAAATTTTCAAAATATCCAAAATATCCAAAATTTCCAATATTTCCAAAATCTTCAAAATTTCCAAAATCTCCAAAATTTCCAAAACTTTCAAAATTTCCAAATTTTCCACTATTTCCTAAATTTCCACTATTTTCAAAATTTCCAAAGTTTCCAAAATTTTTAAAGAATGCAAAAAAAATTAAAACCACAAAATTTACGAAAAAGTAAAAAATGAAATAAAATTAAATAACATAACTTAGTTCCAATCGCACTTGATTCACACACTTTCCACGACACTCACGTATTTTATTTTTCTCTGACGTTCATTAGTGCATTGAAATATGCTTACATTGACGAATAAATATCTTGATCTACACCAATATCATAAATCCTCTATTCCGCGTTCGGAACCGTATGTAATTAATTACCAACATTATTGCAACCAATAACGTAACATCAGTGTATTATCTGTGACAGTGTGGTAAAAACGTATGAAAATTCATTACCTACGGTAACGTAATGAAAATCCGCCCCCCCCCGACCGCCGGCATGCCCCCCCCCCGACCGTCGGCATGCCCCCCCCCCGACCACCGGCATGCCCCCCCGACCGCCGGCGCAATAATGTTGGTCATGGCGGTGTAATGGTGGTCATTCTAATGGTTTCAATGGATTTTTAATATGTGTGTAGGTAAAGCAGTGTATGCTTCTGTACATAATTTGGCCTTATTACGTAACAGTTACATCGCCATGTCCGTCCGTCTGTCCGCGGTCTAGCTCAGTTACCGTTCGCACTAGAAAGCTGAAACTTGGTGAGGCCTGATAAGAACTTTCAATAAAAACTATATTGAATAAAATCGGTTCAGCCGTTTTTGAATTATTAGTCAAAAACGCATAGTGAAAGGAAGTGCCGAATAGTAAACTGACGTAAGCGCCGCCAAATAAACGACCTTTAGAACGGATGTTTTGTAACAGGGCAGCATCTACGAAACTCTACACTGAGCATCGCCCGACATGCTCTTGGCCGGTTTTTTTTTTCTTTGTTATCCCGGAAATCACCCAATTAAGGATTACTAATTCCAATTCTAGAAAATCCCCAGCCAGGTTATACGTAGTCTATAAAAATTCAACGTCTAAAAGGGGGGGGTAGCCACTACACTCGATTGAGTTAAATTTGCATGGGTCATGGACCCCCTCCCCCTCCAATTGCACCTAAAATAGAAAAAAAACATTTCTGCATTTGTGACACCCCCCCCCCCCCCCAACTGATTTGACGGGAGGATCGATTTGGATGATATTTGCCGTGGACATGAACGTATAAATACAAAAGTGGTCCTGTATCGTCCGATATACATACACCTACTACTCTCTATGTCGTTTAAATCATGCCAAAAACAAATATAATAAAAAAAAGTATACATTTATGAGTGTAGTTTCATTTAGTGGTAATTGTAAAATATTTTATTAGGACTGCTGTCCTCTAGCGTATCCATCTGTCAACTTTACTTCAAGTTCCGCCTCCAGGGTAGCGGGAGAGAAATTAGGGATGAATCAGCCGCTTACTGACACAGACCGAATTCCACGCGGGCGGAGCCGCGGGCACAGCTAGTGAAAAAATATGTGACTTATTAGGTTTTGTTATGATAATGAACTTAGCTTACAAAGCCACATCATAATACAGCTACTCGTCACTAGATTGCGCTAATATCTACTAAACATAGACAGGGTATGACATTTGAATTCCAACTGCTGACCTAGCACGGGTGAGCAGTAGAAAATAAACCAGTATAAGTGTGCTGCATTGCTACGAATCTCGCGGTCATGTTACACTTGTAGTTTGAGCAGTTGGCTCGCCAAGGTGCGCACAACCAGATATATCGAAGCGGCCAACGTGGTCACAAATATCTGAACAACGCCTCTATTGTCAAGGCGATAAAGTGTATGTTCAGACATTTTTGAGTACCTTGGCCGCTCCGATATATTTGATGGCGACTGTACCTACTAATTAAAAATAATCTATTGTTTTAAAGAGTAGAAAATTGAGTGCAGGTAGGAAAACGATTTTTAAAATGGCTAATTTTTATCTGAAAACGATCATCTAAAAATATTAGGCCAGCTGCCCCGGTTTGGGCCACTTTGAAGGCCCATTTAGATGGTACGAGTTTCTCGTCCATTTTGGGGCGAGAAATCGTATGACATTATCGTACGCAATAATCGCCGGGCGAGAATCGTATAAAAATGGTTACATTAATGCGAGAAATAAAAACTCGTTTACGATTATGTCATTCGATACTCGTACGGAGATTATCGCCAGGCGACATAGTTTACACGAGACGCTGCATTCTACGGAGATATTAGCTGACGATGTCTCGACTCATCTAAACTCGTTCTCGTATGACATTTTTTCACGTACATGCGAGTATCGCACGAATCGGTCAGAACCGATTTTCATACGAGTTTTACCCGTCAATTTACGTGATTCGCTGCTAATTAATCGACACTTGTTACAATTATTCGTAAAATATAATTATATAATTATATTTTTTGATTGCCATAAATAAGATACTGTAATAACTAAATATAACTTGCTAATTAATTGCTCCTGGCGGAATGACACGTGACGTTGCCTAATTAAAAAAAAATTGGCGGGAAACAACAGTAAATAAAAATTAAAAAAAACTGTTTTGTGCGGTTTGGCGATACCAACAATTTAAAAATGTCCACAAAGACAATTAAATTTGATAATTCAACGAATATGAAGTTCGTTGAGTTATACAGAAGCTACGAATGCTTGTGGAACACGGAAGACATAAATTATAAAAACAGAGATGCAAGAGATGCTGCACTTCATTCATTTACAAATGAGTTGGCAATTGAAGAGTTTGGCCCAAAGGAAATAACATTAAAAATCAAAAATATACGCAGCCAATATTTACAAGAACGGAAGAAAGTTAAAGCCTCTGTAGGAACTGGAGCCGGTGCTAGTAATGTTTACGTTCCCAAGTTACCTTGGTATGAGGCATTAGACTCATTTTTGAGGAAACCTTCAGAATTTCGGCAAACTACTACGAATTTAGTAAGTACGAAAGCATGTATTTCACCTATTAACTTTGTTTAGTTTTATCACATATACTTATTAAAGTTATTTCAACTAGGTACAGTCACAAGCAAAAAACAGGTTACTTTTCATGAGCAGATTCAATTGTATGTAATATAAGTTGCGTTAATTTTAATGTTTGCTCCTGGCTGAATGACTGACGTGACGTTTCCAGATTGCGTTTATTATGTCGTATACAGGGTGGGGCCTGTAACTAAAGCAAAAAATTAAAACGTAGATTCTAGTCCTCAAACTAGACAACTTTTGTGTAGCAACTTTTTAAAATCATAAAGTTTTAGATTGTTCTTTTTTCAAACAAAGTAAATAAATAGTATTTTCAATGTACTTAAAACTCCGTCTAATTGACATCGCCTGTCAGTCTAGTCACTCTACAGACATAATCAATTTCATAGTACATTGCGTGTTCGAATTAACTTTAAAATGTAATAAAATTCAAACCGCAAGTTTTTTTTCAAAGTCGTCAAACAAACGTTGCGTAGTTTGAGGAGAAGAATGTACATTTTAATTTTTTGCTTTAGTTACAGGCCCCACCGTGTATACTACTTAAAAGCCGTACAGTTAATTTAGCTGTATAATATAATTTGGTATTGAACACAACATTGGAAAAATATCAGTGATACACGGATAAATTACGAGCGATGGCAAGTGGCTTGACACTCCCCGTTTGCGATGTACATTGTGTGTGATTAAAAATCCAAAGAAAAAGGAAATTATTTATTCAAATATAGCATCTTCCTGCCATGGGACTGCTCCGCGATTATTAAAATAATCACAATAATATTCACGGACTGCAATTGCTTGTCTCGTTATATTACCGTGGTTTTGCGGTGCCAGATTTGTGAATGCTCCACTTCTGCAGTTTTTTCTCCACGCACCGGGCCGGACACCTGTTGATGTTTCCTCATCTAGATAACCTGGAGGAGTGTATGTATTGGGTGAAGTTTTCCTCAACCAGTTGTGTAAAGAACAAGCTGTTTTTACAATCACGTCCACTTTTTCTGGTAGTAAACCTATTGGTCTTTCGAATATTCTAAATCGCGACACTAGAATACCAAACGCGTTTTCTACAATTCGTCTACATCTGCTTAGTCTATAATTATAATTTTTTTTGTTCTTTTGTTACATGATTTCGTCGAGGGTATGGTTTCATCAAGTAAGGCTTTAAAGGAAAAGCCTCATCTCCGAGAAAGACTGCATCGGTGGGCAAATCCAATGAGTTGGCTTCAATCGCTGCTTTCAATATACTTTCGTTGAATATTCCACCATCTGAGTTTTTCCCTTCGCTCCAATGTCTACGTACAAAAAACAATAATCGTAATCAACGCATCCTAACAGTACAAGTACGTATTTTTATACTTGAAGAATTCTGATCCAGATCCCGGTGGGCACCTTATGAGTATGTGTTTGCCGTCTAAAGGACCTACACACGCAGGAAAATTCCATCTAGATTCAAATCCTCTCTGTATAGTCATCCATTCTTCTTTATTGTTTTTTTTTAGATTATCAATGCGGAAACGGCCGGCCATGATGATTATGCCCATAAACTCGCGAATACGGAGGAAATGCCACTGGAACCTGTTAACGCAGATATCGAAATAGTGGACTTAACACCTAAGCCAAAACACGCTAAAAAAACAAAAAACAAGCCTTTGGATATAGATTTGGCTCTTAGTAAACTAGAAAGTATTGATAAAAGATGTAGGGAGCGAGAGGATGATTTAGATACATTTGGGCAATATGTTGCGTCTAGTTTACGGAAACTTAATGATAAAAACGCTATCAATTCACAAGATGAAATTCAGGGAATACTCTCAAAGTATAAGTTAAGAAATTTGAGAGATTCAACTCCAATGCCTGAATCTCCATATTCACTTGGTACTAGTAGCGAGAGAAACTGGTGGCACACTGAAGAAACTATAAACGAGGACTATATTAATTAATTTAGTTTGTTCATTTTGATTACGTTTTAAGGTTACATTCAGAATTGCGGTTAAGTCAACTACAAACGAATGTATCCACGTTTTCACCTCATTTGCGTTGTGATAAATGTGTTAAAATAATTATACATCTTTTTGTAATTGACTGTACTCACCTGTTCCGTGATTCCACATTTTAACAAGTTTCGTTAAATTTCTTGGTGGTTTAATAAATAGTTCTAAAATAAATATTGAATAAATACAATTCATAATATGATTTTTTTTCTTACCTTAATAAATTCTTCCAGTACCGAACTAATAGCATGCAAGACTTCGACCAAAAAGCAGCTCATGGTACATTTAGGTACTCTAAATAATTCTGACAAGGTTTGGAAGGAATCTCCAGAAGCCAAATATTTTAATGTGATCTCCAATTTTGTACGGGCGGTTATAGCTTCCCGCGTGTTTGTGTCTTTTTTTGTATTGAATTACCAATCTTATCAAGTAAGTATGCAAATTGTGCTTTCGTGACACGAAACATGGTTTTGAAGGATTCCTCATCTTCTAATTGCAACTCACGACACAACGTATTAGATGCACCTAAAGCAGATCTCCTTTGTATCCATTTTTTTACCCAAATATGCGTTTTTTTCGTTTTCTTTAATAACAATTCTTGTTTTAAAAGTGCCGACACAATCAGAACAGCCTCTCGCAATGCACTCATAATGACGACTGAATATCACATGAACTCGAAATACGATTCTCGCATTGCATTTATGTTTACACGGAGACTGCAACCATATAAGGCGAGGCGATTTTCGCCCCTTGCCATACGATATCGTACGTGTAGTTTATATGATGACATATTTTTTCTCGTGCTACGATAATCGTACACTCGAAGAGAAAAACTCGTACCATCTAAATGGGCCTTAAGGAGAGTTTGTTTATTCAGACGTCCGTCATTTTGTATCAATAAGGAATTATGAAAATATTTATTTACTGAGTCTGATAATATTGTGTAGTGACTAAACACAAGTAAGTACAGCCGTTTGAAACTTATACAGTGAAAATCCTAAATACTAAGGGATATCCCAAAACTAATGTACATTTTATATTGTTTGGTATTTGATCATAAACTATGCAAAATAACTCTGCAATTGTAACAAATATTACTACAGATAGGGGCATTGAAATGTGCACCCAAGAATTTTAGTTATTTATTTAAAACTCATAATTATTTTACATTTTTTTTTTAAAGTGGGTATTCCACTCATACATTAGTATGTTATTCAATCAAATACAAACATTGAAAACATTGAAAAAATAATCAACCCAGTTGGACTTGAACCAACATCGATACGCCTTACCGGGGCTCGATATCGCTTTACCAATTAAGCTATGGGTTCAGTTACCGAGCTGACGAAATTCTCAATGCCTTCAATCATCTTTTTGCATTTATTTTTACATCGACTTTATAGCAGCCGTAAGCGACATCTAGGTGCCAACCACTAGAGTTAGATACCCTTCCCGCCGACCCTTTTACAAGTGTCACAACGGAAATAACAGATGGCGCCTGCTATCAACTCATAATTATTTTACATTTTTTTTTTTTAAAGTGGGTATTCCACTCATACATTAGTATGTTATTCAATCAAATACAAACATTGAAAACATTGAAAAAATATTCAACCCAGTTGGACTTGAACCAACATCGATACGCCTTACCGGGGCTCGATATCGCTTTACCAATTAAGCTATGGGTTCAGTTACCGAGCTGACGAAATTCTCAATGCCTTCAATCATCTTTTTGCATTTATTTTTACATCGACTTTATAGCAGCCGTAAGCGACATCTAGGTGCCAACCACTAGAGTTAGATACCCTTCCCGCCGACCCTTTTACAAGTGTCACAACGGAAATAAGAGATGGCGCCTGCTATTAACTCATAATTATTTTACATTTTTTTTTTTTTTAAGTGGGTATTCCACTCATACATTAGTATGTTATTAAATCAAATACAAACATTGAAAACATTGAAAAAATAATCAACCCAGTTGGACTTGAACCAACATCGATACGCCTTACCGGGGCTCGATATCGCTTTACCAATTAAGCTATGGGTTCAGTTACCGAGCTGACGAAATTCTCAATGCCTTCAATCATCTTTTTGCATTTATTTTTACATCGACTTTATAGCAGCCGTAAGCGACATCTAGGTGCCAACCACCAGAGTTAGATACCCTTCCCGCCGACCCTTTTACAAGTGTCACAACGGAAATAACAGATGGCGCCTGCTATCAACTCATAATTATTTTACATTTTTTTTTTTAAAGTAAGGCGTATCGATGTTGGTTCAAGTCCAACTGGGTTGATTATTTTTTCAATGTTTTCAATGTTTGTATTTGATTGAATAACATACTAATGTATGAGTGGAATACCCACTTTAAAAAAAAAATGTAAAATAATTATGAGTTGATAGCAGGCGCCATCTGTTATTTCCGTTGTGACACTTGTAAAAGGGTCGGCGGGAAGGGTATCTAACTCTAGTGGTTGGCACCTAGATGTCGCTTACGGCTGCTATAAAGTCGATGTAAAAATAAATGCAAAAAGATGATTGAAGGCATTGAGAATTTCGTCAGCTCGGTAACTGAACCCATAGCTTAATTGGTAAAGCGATATCGAGCCCCGGTAAGGCGTATCGATGTTGGTTCAAGTCCAACTGGGTTGATTATTTTTTCAATGTTTTCAATGTTTGTATTTGATTGAATAACATACTAATGTATGAGTGGAATACCCACTTTAAAAAAAAATAAAAATGGAAAATAATTATGAGTTGATAGCAGGCGCCATCTGTTATTTCCGTTGTGACACTTGTAAAAGGGTCGGCGGGAAGGGTATCTAACTCTAGTGGTTGGCACCTAGATGTCGCTTACGGCTGCTATAAAGTCGATGTAAAAATAAATGCAAAAAGATGATTGAAGGCATTGAGAATTTCGTCAGCTCGGTAACTGAACCCATAGCTTAATTGGTAAAGCGATATCGAGCCCCGGTAAGGCGTATCGATGTTGGTTCAAGTCCAACTGGGTTGATTATTTTTTCAATGTTTTCAATGTTTGTATTTGATTGAATAACATACTAATGTATGAGTGGAATACCCACTTTAAAAAAAAAAAATGTAAAATAATTATGAGTTGATAGCAGGCGCCATCTGTTATTTCCGTTGTGACACTTGTAAAAGGGTCGGCGGGAAGGGTATCTAACTCTAGTGGTTGGCACCTAGATGTCGCTTACGGCTGCTATAAAGTCCATGTAAAAATAAATGCAAAAAGATGATTGAAGGCATTGAGAATTTCGTCAGCTCGGTAACTGAACCCATAGCTTAATTGGTAAAGCGATATCGAGCCCCGGTAAGGCGTATCGATGTTGGTTCAAGTCCAACTGGGTTGATTATGTTTTCAATGTTTTCAATGTTTGTATTTGATTGAATAACATACTAATGTATGAGTGGAATACCCACTTTAAAAAAAAAAATGTAAAATAATTATGAGTTGATAGCAGGCGCCATCTGTTATTTCCGTTGTGACACTTGTAAAAGGGTCGGCGGGAAGGGTATCTAACTCTAGTGGTTGGCACCTAGATGTCGCTTACGGCTGCTATAAAGTCGATGTAAAAATAAATGCAAAAAGATGATTGAAGGCATTGAGAATTTCGTCAGCTCGGTAACTGAACCCATAGCTTAATTGGTAAAGCGATATCGAGCCCCGGTAAGGCGTATCGATGTTGGTTCAAGTCCAACTGGGTTGATTATTTTTTCAATGTTTTCAATGTTTGTATTTGATTGAATAACATACTAATATTTATTTAAACTTCATTGCACAGTAAAAATAAGTACAAATGGCGGACTTAATGCCTCAAGGCATTCTCTACCAGTCAACCATAGGGCCAAACAGAAATTCGCTAAAGTGGGTGCTGTAAGAGAAAGCTTGCTGATTTATCCTATAACTTACTTAAATATACTTCGATACATACTACATAAACTACTCAAATACTACTACTAATATGTATACATATAGAGATGCGTAGGGGTGAGTAAATACTGAGTATTTACTCAGTATTTATCCAAAGCACCCCGTAAATACTCATATTTACTCATTTCGGTGGGTAAAAACTATTACTAATAAAATATATAAAAAGTGAGATTAAAGCACTAAATTGTTTTGTATTGAATATTTCTAGCGTGTATAATAGTAGTTTTCGATACAAGTGCGAGAAGTATGTCATTTTGCACGAGTACCGAGGTTACTTGGCCCGAGCCGAGAGGCGAGGGTCAAGACTCGGGACGAGTGTAAATGACACTTCTGCACGTGTGTCGAACAACGTTTTTTAATACAATTGCGAAAATGCTACAATGAGATAATAGTAGATTGTTTGACAAGGGTCTAAAGTAGGCCATATTACCACCAGGTGGTTATTTTCCCGACCGAAGTGAGGGAAAATTGTTCGAGTGGTAATATAACTTTTAGACCAGAGTAATGCATAAAATGTTTCACTTCGATTGCGAGAAAATATCATAAAAATACTTATTATTTACGCACAATAACTAAACTAAAGTGAAATTATTGTATAACTTCACGGTCTTTTAATTTTTTTAACTTCTTTGACATAGATACAAAATATCAATACCGCGAATAAATACCACAGACGACGGTATAATTAGCTCTTTAAAACAGCTATTAGACATGGCAATTTGTAGGGCCCAACCTGTTGTGTACCCTGCCTCTCCCACACCCTCCTTCAGCTCCCTACGGGCCCAACCTCCTATTACACCTCCCAACACAACAGGTTGGGCCCTACAAATTGCCATGTCTAATAGCTGTTTTAACAGTTTAAACACACTTTAAAGCGTTTCCCAAAAAATTTAATCTTTTTTAATGATTGTGAAGTAGGAACTAAAAAACACCTCATGTTTTGAGAAATAAATTGCGTTTCCTGATTGGTCAATTTTAACATTGCTGCATTCTGATTGGTTGATATTAAATACAATGTTTTTTTAAGGACTTAAATTATTTACACAGTATACGCACCAAAAAAGTATCTAGCGTTCCGATTAACTCCGATATGTGTTGTGATTGGTGGATTTAATATAGTGAAGTGTTCTGATTGGTCAATTTAAAATGCAATATATCTGTAAATCGTGCGTAAAATCAAACTTTACGCACGATTTGCAGATCAGATTACTTTTTAGCACTAGTGCATAAAATCAAACTTTATGCACAATTTGCAGCTACATAAAGTAAACTTTTTGAGCAATTGTATTAAAAATAATATTTTTGTTATAAGAAGCATATTAGATGAAAAAAAGATAATTAGCAGCGAGAAGAAATTTGGAATTCAGGGATTGTAGGAATGTAGACGTGATAAAAACATAGTCAACTATTTTGTTTCAAATACGAAGGTATTTACTTTGAAAACATGGGACTTAAGTCGTTTCTGTATTCTAGATAAGTGCATTTCGCAAGCCGATTCGAATATTATACAGATGTTAACAAAATGTTTACAAAAAAAACTGCCACGAAAATACCTCACAATATTATAGGCATTATAGCTCTTATCAAATAGCGCGGAGATTGTTAGCTAGTGGTAATGAACAATGAATTTAGAAATAATGACCATAAAGGGTCAAACTGCGAACAAAAGACCACCTAGTTTGCGGCGTGGACTTAAATTGCATCAGTGCCCCCGCCAAGTCGAGCGCGAAGCAAACACTGCCGTACCATCCTTTACTGGAACCATTTCGCCGCATTTTCAGACCCTATTTGAGAACCTTTGGATAAGACCAGAACGCAGAAATTTTCGTCATCCAGTAAGCTATAATCACATACTTAAAATCCAAAATTTCAAGTCTGTAGGTCATTTAGTTCCGAAGTTAAGCGAAAGCAAAGTTTCGCATTTATGACACTCACTCACTCATGATCATAAAAATAGAACTAGTACTTCCCATAAACTCAGAGAGCTGAAATTTGGTACAGAGTTAGGGTTTAATGGCCACATAAAGGGAAAACTATAAAAACTAGGATAATCGAAGTTCTGGAGTACCTGGTGACCCTGATTAGAAAACAAAATTTGGTCAAAATATAATGCATTGGACTAAGAGTGGCGGTGATACCCGCACACGTCGCTAGATGGCGCTGACTGTATTTTAAAACGCGCAAATCAATAAGCCCACGTTTCTACAAAAAGAAGTGAAATCCCACCAAAAACATTCTGTAAAAAATTAGCCAAGTCTCGATGGAGCTGCTTGTTTATCTCTAAAAAGTAATGAAATCTAGACAAAGTCGTGGCAAGTCTAAGGTTCCTTACTGCGATTTCTTTATTATTATAGTTAATGTTGTGTGACTTGGCCGTTGAAGGGTACAAAACCAGGTGCTCCATGACACCATTGCACCAATCTGTCGCCAGAACCGCTACCCGTTGACGATGGAAAATTGCCACTTGGGAAACGTTGATTCAATAACTGGTCATTGAATCTGGTGTCTGCTGGAGCACCTGGTTTTGTACCCTTGTGTACCCTTCGACGGCCAAGTCACACAACATTAACTATAATAATAAAGAAATCGCAGTAAGGAACCTTAGACTTGGCACGACTTTGTCTAGATTTCATTACTTTTTAGAGATAAACAAGCAGCTCCATCGAGACTTGGCTAGTTTTTTACAGAATGTTTTTGGTGGGATTATATTTGTCTACTTCTTATCTCAAAAGTATGCACAGTTTTAACATTAATAATCATCGTTTTCATAAGGGATATATAGTGTCGCAGAGTGAACAAAAGGTGGCTCGGCTCGCTGAATGTGCTTTAAATCCTTATCTTGCAAAATGCGTGTTTCGCTTCCCTTATTTTGATTGGGTGATAAGCGGACACTAACAAGCGTAGTACGATTAGTATCCAATGAAAATACAGTTAGGCACGCTGGCGCGCCTGGCGCGTTTGGCACGCTCAGTTGCTGTTTGTCAGTCAACCTGTTCGGAGGACTAACTACTTGCTCATTTTACGTAAAGTGCCTCGTGTGATTTTCCTTGGACCCTTGCTTTGTATATGGACTTTGATGGTGTTTTCTTTGTGATTGAAGTTAACGTTTCTGGACTTTTGATTTTTGTTAGTGAATATCTATTTGGATAATGGATATTTTTGGTAGCGTTCCAGTCTCACGCTAAAATGTGTGGCTCTGAGGACCACGACAGAAATCACATGCTCGCTATTGGATTACAACACGGTTAGCACAAGAGTGAAGCGATAGTATCTCGCGTATAGTACTACCCGTCTCTTATTAAATGATACAGTCAGAAAAAGATGGATATACTATCTCGCGCGCGAAATACTGCTGCGTGACACTTGTGCTAACCGTGCTGGGATATCCAAGTTGTCGGTACATCGATCTTGTGGAGCTAGGTATCGCCATTAGGAAGCCTGACCCCGTTCAAAGCAAAGGTGAGTGTTTACGTGGCACTTACGTCATTTTATTAAGAGTTTTTTTAAAGATAACTCATAAACGGCTCAACCGATCATGTTGAAAGTAATTTTATTTCAAAGTATTTTCTAGTCCCTATTCATCCGATCATTTTCATATTTTTGTACTTTGGTTGAAATGTTATAGAGGGGTAAACATAATTTTAGTCTTCAGAAATGTATTTTTTTCTTCAAAAATATATTCAATATATAAAAAAATATATTTAGAATCATCCAAGTTATTTTAATGCCTTATTTGATCATGTAGACACTTTGATGGTGTCTGATTTTTGGTGTGACAATTAGTTACATGTATGAAGTGCCCCTCTTAAAAAAAATTTTTTTTCGACTTTGACTAGTTAATTTAGTAGCGGGTTACAAAATACACCTAAATTTCAAAATGTTATATCCTTTGCAGCACTCTAAATAGTTTATACCCACCAATTTGGGTATAAACGAGTAAATACGGGTATTTTGAGTAAATACTGAGTATTTACTCGGTATTTACCCTTGTGTATTTACTCACTACCCATCTCTATATATACAAACTAATAAACATATTAACATACATATATATTATAAAGCATATGCGCAAAGGGGAAAAAGCTCATTCACGCTGATCATGATCCAGCAGGTGCTTGTGAAGCAAGCATTTGAAAACTAACTTGCTTGAGGCTTGTCTTATTGTCAGGGGAAGTGCATTCCAGAGACAAATAGCCTGGACTGTAAAAGACGAAGAGAGATAACCGCTATGGGGAGGATGTACTAGAAGCTTAAGAGACCGGGAGGAGCGAAGTTCACACCCGGGACAGGGGTTGACAAAACTGAATTTGGACTTAAGGTAGTCTGGAGCAGAGAGCCCAACAAAATAGAGAAGAGAGTACAGAGAATTCTAAGAGTCCTGCGTTGACGTCCAGGCAGCCATTGGAGTTGGTAACGATAACCTGAGACGTGATCGAATTTACGCAAGCCGAAAATAAAGCGTTTGTCATTATTTAATATACGATCGAGTCTGTTTGGGGAAGCCTGGGAAATGTTGGTAGTGAACACATCAGCTTGGTCTATAATAGGAAAAATTAAGGCCTCCACAAGCAGCTTCTTGGTACTCACAGGAAGGAAGTTTTTAAACCTATGCAGAGTCCGTAGTTATCAAAAACATAAAAACTCTCTTTTGAAGGAAACCAACAGTGTTATTGTTACCGTTCTTCGAGAGTATTCTAAGCATATGAGAGGGAATCTTCCATACAAAAATAATATGTCAGCGTGTTTTTAAAATCGAGATATGGCCAAAGTATGAATGTTCCCGCATACGAATGGCGCCAATCTTTCTTACAAAATGAGGAATGAATCGAGTTCATTGAGTAGGCGTTAGGTTTTGTAGTTTCAAATATTGTACATAACCTACAATCCACTGGTGCGACAGGCGGCTCAATATTTAATAAGTAAATAAAACAGCATATAGATAACGACTGCGAGCCTTCATATACGCTGTAGTGCGGAATCTTAGTGAGGTAATCTATGTTGCGCATTGGTATTACCACAAAGTAAATAACAGTACTATTTATTTATCTAGAACTTTCTATCATTCTGTCACATCAAATACTCGCTACTCAAATGCTGTGCAAGGTCGATATTTATATCGATAAAAGTTCATGATTAATGAGCAAGGATAAGCATCGACATATAATATTAAAACGAGTAAAGTTAAACAATGCTCATGTGAAAACTTAACCGATTTTCAGGTTTACAAAGATAAAATGTCTCATGTCTTGTTAACCAATAAAATACCCATTTTTGAAGCGATTATGTAGGGTTGACAAGTACGCGAATAGTTTGATTGCTGGACCTGCCCCAATCTACCTGATACATCAGTAATTTTAATGTACAAATATATGAATGTAAGATTTATTACTTAAGTAATTTGCCCAATCTAACCGTTATTTTAGAACGAAACTACTACTATAAACTACATAAATATTTTATCCTACCTGCAGCAAATAAACGAAGGGGATTTTGACAACCCCGAAAACGTATCCGATACGGTCCAAGGCCGTAGCTGTCACTTCGTTCAGATGTACACCCTTGTTTAAATCTTACTTAATGTAATTAAAATGAATGGGGAAGGCAACTATAACAATGACATTTCCAACATTACTTTTATATTGATATTGTAAAAAAACCTAGCCTAAGAAGAAAGATAAATAAAGAGAATATAATAATAAAATAAGAAATTACTTTTCTTTTAATTCTGATGGCTATCAGAATCGGTATTCAACTTAGATACTTCAACCCGGATGGAGTAGCTATGTCTGTCATTTTCTATACAAAAAAAGTATGCCGATTTTTGCGGTGGAGGGGAACGTCAAATGTATGGCTATTCGTACGTAACGTACAAATAGCTACGTCAGATAAACGTCAGTCCATACATGTGTATGACTACTGGTCATATGTTTTCGGCAGAAGGGAACGCCTGTCAATGGCGACCTCGGTTGGTTGAATTCTCTAAGTATTTAATGGTCAAGATATTGCCAGGCATGGCTAAGGGTTAATATTTTTATTAAATTAGGCAGCCATATATACGTAATTTCCTAATGGTTGTGCGCCCCTTGGCAAGCCAACTTCTCTATCTGCCAGTGTAACATGACCGCGAGATTCGTAGCAATGCGGCACACTTATACTGGTTTATTATCTACTGCTCACCCGTGCTGGGTCAGCAGTTGGAATTCAAATGTCATACCCTGTCTATGTTTAGTAGATATTAGCGCAGCCTAGTGACGAGTAGCTGTATTATGATGTGGCTTTGTAAGCTAAGTTCATTATCAGAACAAATCCTAATATATCACATATTTTTTCATAACAATTTAAACCGAGAATCCTGGCTGTTAAAGTCGATTTCCTATTTAGAAATACCTATCGGTAATATCGTCTTGGCATGGAAAGCTGTCAACTAATAAGTTTTATTCGAGCGCCTGATTAATTTCAAACAGATTTCACAGATCAGAATGAAATAAACCGCAGGCATCCGGTATAAATGCATTTAACTTCAACCTGCCTCTTTTCCCCCCCCACTGGGACATCTTCCACGTTATATTCCAATTATTATACATCAAATGCCACGATATCGTACTAAAGCAAGAACTCTCAGTATTGCGTCGTTCCCTAGATTTTTAAACAACTTTTCTGGTCTGCTACTCTTGAACCCCCCGGCTTAAAGCTGCCAGATTGCCAGATTAGGTAATAACAATAGTATAGCAGTCTAACTATATCAATTTCGTTGCTCTCATTATTGTGTCATACCTGCCGTACGTATATACCCACTTGTACGTAGAAATAAGAATTGCTTTGTGTTTATATTTAAGTTACTATTCGTACACTGTCAATCTCTGTATAATTAATATTATGTTTTAAATTTCTCTAGACAAGTGAATTATAATATTATTTTATAGAAATAAATTCTTAAACCATAATGGGATAATCTTACACAAATCAACCAAGTCCCACAGTAAGCTCAACAAGGCTTGTGTTGTGGGTAATATGCGACGATATATATAATAGATACATACATATATGTAAATACTTAAATTAAATACATAGAAAACATCCATAACTTAGGAACAAATATCCGTGATAGACACACAAATAAATGCCCTGACCAGGATTCTAACCCGGGACCTACTCCTACATAGGCAGGGTCACTACTGACTAGGCTAGGAGGTCGTTTAATTAATCCATTTATGGTTACAATTATGACAGATTTCCAAATGGACAGGCTAAGTAACAGATAGTGCTTTCCTCCGGAATATAGAATCCTAAAAATCCATTCTCAAACTTTTCTGTCCAAAGTAGTTCTTAAAAAGCACTCTGCAGCGTTTGTTCCGTGAACCGTTATCTGGGTCCACGGTTCGAGAAAGAGTCAATGATGTAATGTCAAATGATGGCTTAGTTACCATATCGCTTTGGTTACGCTATTTTCTAGTAAAATTAGGCCACTTTAATAGACATCATATTCGTATATAACAGAAAAAGTGTCTTATCTATTAAATAAAAAAGTTAAGACTTTTATTACTTAATTGTTGTAATGTCTAAGGAAATATAACACAAAATTGTTGTTTTAATTTTAGAGCTCACTATTCACCAACAAACTGTCCTCAGTTTGGTGAAAGAAACGATGTATACTTACCACTTAAGTTTTCTCTTGAAGTAAATGAAAAAAAAAAATTAAACGTATGTCAAAATATAACAGTATTCACAGTTTTCAGAGATTCTCTTAAAAATTGTACTGCATTTCTTTATATATTTATGTATACCGATAAAAGGACCAATACCTGATAAGGCTTCGTCTCCGACAGGTGAATAGACAGTTTCTATTTACAGATGTCCTGGGCAAGGAGGACGACGGCAGCACGTTTCCGATACGTACGGAGTGAAGTAGGTACCACATGTGTAAATCCCTATTAGATGTGACTGAATGTCAGCAGTTCTGTTCGTTTACTTCGTTTGATTTCAGTGTCAGACTAAGTACCCATCCCATTAGGCGAGGAATTAATTTTTTATCTATATTTTCGGGTAAATATATTTATTATCTGTTCACTTAAGCAATTTATTTATTAAGTACAATCGCATTTTCTATGAACATGACTACAGCCTTCAAATATTTTTTCGTAGTTACATGTTGCTTAAATTATTTTAATTTAACCTTCTTTTTTAGTAACTAGTTACATTTTGTATTATGTTATAATGTGGTAGTTATAAAGAAAAAAATAAGAAAATAGTTATGAATCAAGTGTGGGCCATGGGCAATCCCAACTGACAAAATTGTACAAGACTGTACAAATGCTCCAATTTTGGCTCAGGCTACCAGGTACTAAAATACATAACATTTTACCATGCATTGCCCTACATAAGCCGAATTCTGCTACTCGATGAGGTAGGGTTTGCCTACTCTTGATCTATTATAAAGAAACGCTGATACACCCTCAGTAAGCACGTCTATTGAGCTATCCCATAACTGATAAAATACAGTATGTGGCCAGTAACCCGAGCAAAAAATTAAAGCGTAGGTTCTACTCCTCAAACTTTAAAACTTTTGTTCAACAACTTTTAAAAAATATGGAGACTTTAGGTTGTCTCTTTTTCATATAAACTAAATAGTATTATCAATGGACGTTAAAATCCGTCCAATTGACATTGCTTGTCAGTCTTGTCACTCTACAGACATAATCAATTTCGGAATACATTGCGTATTCAAATAAACTTTAAAGTGTACTAAAAATCAAACCACAAGTTAATTTTTAATGTCGCTGAAGTTGAACAAACGTTGTCTAGTTTGAGGAGTAGAATCTACGATTTAATTTTTTGGCCTCACCCGATAAATAAGAAACGCCATCACAAAATAACTTCACAAAAATTCTGTGAAACCAAAGCTAATAATAATTTATAAGAACCAATAAAGTTTCGGGAACATCTATCGGCCCGTTATTGGGTGACCAGGTGTTGTTAAGCGCCGTGGGAATTGCAATAAATGGAAAAGTCACCTTTGTTGCCATGGGTTTAACACAAGTTGCTGCGGTCCATCTATTTGTGTCTTGTCGGTTAATCAATGGCTTACTGGTAATATTATTTAACCACGTGTACTACACTAATATTAGATAAAGCCACTTAATATTCATTAGGAGTTGTAATAGCAGGTTTTATGTAAAAACAAAACAATGATTAATTATGTTTGCAATTAATAAAAGACCCAAGTCACATAACTTTCACTAAATGACCTATTAAGTTAAGATAAATTGATAGCAATTATTATGTTTTCATAATAAGTACCCAATTTCACAAGCAGGTGTATCTTGGTAATATGTTAAACTGACTCCTATGAATAGATTTTACATTGACTCAAACATTATATGAAAAGTTCAAAAATTGTTAAAAGGTCGCTAAAGATTGTTTCACTATTAATTGCATGTCGTGGAATATTTTGATACAAACTTGAAATTATTTTTTCGTCTTATAATCCATAGATTGCCTACATCTATGGACAAAACAACCCAAGAAAGGAGATCGTCAATTCTAGGCCACCTGATATAAACCGTATACATTTTGTACTGCAATGTATAATAAATACTCATTTTATTACTAAAGTAGACAAAATATTGCAAAAAAATGAAACGGTAATTAGAAATACTGAATAAATAAAGATTATGTTAATTTTTCCGTGATTAAAATACAGCAAGACAAGTCGTTAACGTCCTTATGGCATTGACATAAAGTTTAACTTCACCCTGGCCTGAAACGGGATTGTTTTTTGGTTTGACACTGTCTATGTATATCGTTACATAATCTGCGTTTTGATACTGTTCGGTAAGTTAGAACATTGTAATATTAAAATAGTATCTAAGCCTACGAATACGGAAGTTTAAATTAGAAATCGACTGTATTAAAATGCCTAAAGATTGAAAATGCGTATTTTTGCATTTTTGGTCGGAGTTTGAATATTAAAAGTCGGTTTCATAATGGCATATCATGCTCCTTCGATAACGAAACGCATCTTTTTTTACTAGTGCTATCGCACTTAACGGTGGTAAACCTTATCCCTTCGCAAAAGGTGTTAGGGATGTTCAGTTAATAGTATCAACGATGGTTTGACAGCCGTCTTTGTTTACCGAAATACAGAAACTATAAATACGGTCAAAATATGACTTTTTATTATTTCATCATGATTCCCGTTTTGTTTTCAAGTCCGCTTTTGTACATTATCTTTAAGAAATCTGTACTTTTTTTACAATAATATATAAATCATAGGCAAGCACGCTTTCAAATATTGTCCTTGCCAGATTCAAGTTTTAAATGCATTATTTTTCAATTTTCCCATTAGATTTCGCAATATTTTTACCACCATCCTGATCTAGAAATTATGACGATTCTTTAAAGGTAAGAACCATTCCTAAACGGTCCTAAATAATCTGGGCCAGATCACCTAACAAAAATTGACGATCTCCTTTAAGCCTAATCGATTTGTGTTAAATCAATATTTGCTTAAAAGATAACATTTCACATAAAGTTTGACATACTTTTATTGGAAACAGGAAAATTTAAGTAACAAACATTCTAACAAGTTAATTAAAAAAAAAACCTAATTACATTTTTTTTACCACATTAAAACCATCTATCCATCACAACAAACAAATACCATTGGTTATCCAAACAAAATCTTCGTTCTAAGATAAATTTCAACCTTAACTTTTAAAAAGGGCGTTAATTATACACCGACAGGCACGAGTAAAAACTTGAGGGTGAACTAAATTTATCACAAAATCTGATGCTTGATTTTTTCTCAGTACAAAATGGAAGAAATAATTAAGAGGGGAGACGAAGCGCCTCAGACGGTAATAAAACACCCAGCGTTGACTGACGAGACTCAGTACGACAGCCATATATAATTTGGACAGTTTAGAATTTTTAAGATGCTCTTTAACGATCTAAAGCACCTGTGACATGGATTTTATAACCGACTTGTCTTAATTTTGACGTAAAACGGCCTATCGTTCGAGACATGTTGCGTTGAAGCGATGAAATTAAATTATGGCCTAAATTGTGTTACTATTTTTTTAATGTACACGAAATAAGATTTACGAGGCTCTTTGACTTCAACATTCAATGGGTAATGTGACGTTTTATAGTTGACATTATAAATAAAGTAAGGCACAATCTTGCAAAGAAACCTTATAAATAAATTTATTCAAAAACTGGCCCTGCCATTTTGCAGTTTGCCGAACAAATTGATTCAATTTGTATTGTGTTTTATTTGGTAAGTAGGTATTACCTATAAGGTAAATAGGTATAACATAATAATCTTAGAACACAAATCAATCATTATCGATAAGTGTCCACCTGAAATTAAATGAAATAAGTATACTTCCCTTTTTTTTATCATTTTACGTTTTGATTATTTACCTTCATTTAAACCTATAAAATATTTTTTAATGTATTTAAATAGCCATCAAATTATATTATGTTGTTACTTATTTAAAATACATTATTGTACAATACTATGGCGTTGTTTTTTAAAATACATATAAGTAATATCCAAGTTTTATCCTAAATCCTAGTTATCAAGATAAGCCTGCCATTTAATAATAGTTTCCGCGTAAAAGAACCTTCCAAGGGCTGAAGTTAAACCCCAATACCACTTCATCCGGGGCTGAACGGTGAACTTAAATGACTGTTAATGGACACACTTTGCAGCTATATTCACGCCTCCAGCACTTAGCCTAAAACACTTAGGTGCGGCGAATATTAAGTTTTAACTCAAACCGTATATTATCGTGGTTTAGACAAAAATGGGTTCGGGTAAGTTTGAAGAGCTTATTGCTTCGGGCATCTTTGTATAAGATATTTTAAGGCATTTGGTAACCTCTAGCCGTGGCTTTGTCCGTAACAATTTTTCCTAAGAGATTGAAAATTTCATGTTGCAAATGTCAAGTTTATGCTTCCCAATATATCTATGACAATATTATTTTTGTTGTAAAGAATATACATACATTCAAAACATTTTCTGACATCCACAGCTATAAATAAAATAAACACACTAGAAATAAAAACAAGCTTGCTATCAGAAGTAGTCATATCCGCAAAGCATATAAGTCATTTTTTGGTCAAGGTATTCACATTTAAAACAAGTTACCCGTCGATGCTTTAAATTTATTATTTCCCGCACTTAAGAAATATTTGAAAAAAACTTTAATGTCAAAGGGTTATTACAGGGTCGAGGACTATATGACGGACAAAGATGCATGGCCCAAACCAGAAACTACTACAAAGTCATCTAACATTTTGAGGACACAGTTCAAGCAATCAGATTTGGATTGTATTAAACCAAGCAATCACATTTGGATTTTATTACTATTATTTTATTTTATTTTAATTAAACAATACGTACATTGTATGTCTCTCAAGCTGTTTCGATATGTCTTCTTATAGAACTACGCATTATTGCGTATCTTTAAGATATTATAATATTACTGTATTACTGTTTTGAAAAAATAAGTCCCGCCGAGTTTCTTGCCGGTCATAATTCTTCTCGGGTCAGAGGTGTAGGGTTAGAACCGGTGTTAGTTTTTTTCTCTGACGTTCATAAGTGCATTGTAATGTGCCTAAATTGAAGGATAAATATCTTTTATCTTTTTTATGTTTTAACAGTTTAGGTTTTTTATTCCTAGCCAGCTCTACGTAGGTACGCCTATTGGAAATATTTAGGTGTATATAGGGTATTCTCTTTCCAATCCAAACACGCAATGAGAGTTTCCGCGGTCCAGTTTTTCACTAGATAGCAGCACCGTGAGAGGTCAAGCTGTCATAATCCACCAATCATGTTTAATCTTTTTATTTACCGGCATGAAGTTAAATACAATCTGGAGGTCATACTTCGACCACAAAGTGAGGCCGAAAGAGAGGGTAATGTGGGGGGCTGCATCTCATTCTAAGTAGAGTGACCATATGTACTATGATGTATGTGGGATAGGGATAGTATGAAGATAAATATAAAATAAAATATGCTTGTCGTCTAGTAAGTATTGTCCAGAAAGATAAGTCTCATGGTTCATATGGGAACTTATACATTCTACTGACTTAAGGAGCTGGCCATTTTAGATACGTTGACGCAATAATGAGAGCAGAGAACCCCTCTAATTAGTTTACTATTTTAAACTTATTGCTGGATCCGGGCATCTGGCAGCTATTTAACGGAGGACGTCAGAGTGACAGACCAGCAAAACATTTCAGTTAATAGGTAAAAACTGTCGAAGCCTATCGCTAATATAATAACAAAAAAGTAAAAACATTGCGTATCGCTAGGGAAAAAAAACAGTAGGTAGGCGACATACAATACATTAACGTAACGTCATTTTGCATTATTTTCTCCCAACAGAAACTCCTGAAAATGATATAATCTTATTAATTACATGATACTGCACTGCATCAAACCTAGGACTGTAAGATATTTTATCTACACTCACATTGTAAGTTCTCTAAAACGTGTCCGAAAACGGTAGGCAATGGCTAGCATTACCACAACCGATTTTACTATGATAAGCTTTTTATCTGTGGCAGTAACGTAATTTTAACTTTACATGCTCAAATATTGATGTGTTATGAGTTTTGATAACATAATGTACACCTGCATGCGCCCGCGTGACCGCCGGCACAATCGAGTTGGCCATGGCGGTGCAATGGCGGCCATTCCATGGTTTCCGAATACGGCATTTAGGATAAATAATATGAGTGTAGATAGAGCAGTGTATGCAACTGTACGTAATTAGGCCTTAAAACACTCGTCTGATCTTATTATGAAACTCGCCTGCGGCTCGTTTCATAAAACCACACTCATGTTTTGAGGACCCTTATTACGTAACAGTTACATAAACTACTATATTTCTTACAACTCGTTTGCTTAACACCGATGAACAATTGCGTTTTAATATAGGGGATAGTTAGTGTAGCAAACTAAAACTAAGTAAGTACAGGGGGTTCGTGGCTCTCACTATTGCGTCATATCTGATGTGGACAGTTCTCCGACTTTAATATACTTAAAGGTAAATAAAGAAAACATCAATACATCAAACTGCTCAATGGTTGACTGGAAGAGATCTCCTCCATGTACAAATATTGTATATTCTTCCTGTTGTATTTTTCTTTGTTGTACAAATGTTGTACAATAAAGTATATTTTAACGGCCTAGCCTAGTCGGTAGTGACCCTGCCTATGAAGAAGGAGGTCCCGGGTTCGAATCCTGGTCAGGGCATTTATTTGTGTGTTTATCACGGATATCTGTTCCTGAGTTATGGATGTTTTCTATGTATTTAAGTATTTTTATATGTATATATCTATTACATATATCGTCGTCTAGTACCCACAACACAAGCCTTATTGAGCTTACTGTGGGACTAGGTTGATTTGTGTAAGATTGTCCCATAATATTTATTTAATATTTATTTATTATACTGCCACTACTACATTTTTTTGTATGGCCTTGTGCCATTTTAGGACCCTTTCGAAAGGGCCTAAAAAGACCCGCGGGCCACTCCTGTCCTGTGTAAGTAGGTAATACTTAGGAACAGACCATGTACTTATGTACATTTCTGTAAAAACAACAAAACCGACCCGCAGCTTGCCGACATCATAGTCACCCTATTGTTTGACAATCTTAACTTGTTGTTAAATCGTAAAATTAAATGATTGTGGTTTACCGGTGAAAGGAAAGTCTAATTTATTGTAAAGTCTCACCCCTGCACCCTTTTACGCAACATATCTTGACCATTTTTACTTAAAAATGTTGTTACGAAATGTTGTTGAGCTGAGCAGTGTCATTTGAAATAATAGCAGTGACATATTATGTCAGTGATGGGACTGATGGGATGGGGATACCAGACCGTATTTTAAATATTACAAAACTTACTACTGTCTGCAGTATTAATTGCAATTCTTTAATTTAATGAATGAATAATATTTACGTCGTAAAAAAATTCAAAGGAGCTAAAAGGGAACAAAGTATTAATTCAAAACTTGCAATAAATTACTATAAGTAGGAATTAACTTCTAGTGTGTTACTAAAATAAATGTATATAAATAAAACCATATTGGTGAGTTTCTTAGGTTGGCAGCATTGTGCGAGTGAGACACCGCCCCCTACATTATGCTCTCTATCGGACCGTTTTTATTACTTTTTACTAGTGACCTATGAACAGAGAGTTCTAAACCAGGAGAGGCCCTGAGTATCATTTCCCCTCTGTCAAAAGTATTGGCAGAAAATCTAGTACATCTATAAAAACTATTTCAATAATCGATGTCACGCACTTTCGTCATCGCTGTCGATGGATAACAAGCTCCGTGAAAATGCCCTTATGCGCTGTTTTTGGATGTAAAAAATGTTATACTTCGTCTAGTTTACATAAAGATGAAATACCATTTCAGATGTAAGTAAAGTTTTACTTTATTAATTATTACTTTGGTAATAAAAGATTTAACCTAAATCGAAAATCAAGCTTCGTTTACAGAATCGATTCAAAGACAATCGTTTTCTTTCTGACGGGCAGTAACTATTTGACGTTTGACATTTCTCCATATTTAACGCGCTTAAGGATTGCTGTCTTCTACATTTTGTTTGAAAATACAATCAAAAATGATCCTTGACTTTTTTGTTTGACAGTTGCAAAGACTGCATCCAATAATGAACCATATGTTAACGTATGTACAGTCGATTATCTATTGCTCCATTTAGTGTTATGAAGTATAAAAAGAATATGTCAAATATGTTTGGTGTTTTCAAGTCAAAGGTACATCTTTGTCGGTTGTCAATAAAGCGTTGCTGCCATAAAAATTCATTTAGAAATAAACTGTATTAACAACCGACAATGATGTACCTTTGACTAGAAAACTTCACATGCGTGCTACCTCGCCCCCCTCAGATTTTGGCAGACTTTTTTGTTTGGAAAGATGAGGCGAAGCGTACTCCATTTATAGAGCTTTATGCCTATGAACGAATGTTTTGCTCGGTAATAAGGTTCAACTGTGGTTACGGAAATATAGTAAAAGTGCTATCCGGATTGTCTTCTAATCCGTGTTTACCGGTGGATTTTGACAGCTGCTGCCAAAAAGACCTCGTCACGGTGCTGTTACCTAGTGAAATTCACGGAAACCCTCGTTGACTGCGCTTGTTCTCGCAAAATTGTGTATGAGCGCGTAATTCACGTTTACTTTTCGTTATTTTAAGATGCATATATATTTTCTGTATACATATAACTCAGCAGTCCTAGTAATTTCCCGGATAAAAGGACTGGCCAATTAGTTTATCATTTGTTATCAGAAGTTCCAATTTAGGGAGCACAGTGGAACATAGGCCATGTTGAGCAATTTACAGGGCATTGCTAATCTGTATGGCAAATAGTTACGCAAAATTAATTCGAACACTAGAACTAGCGTTTTGACCTCAATCAGTTGCATGGGGCTATTGATTAATCACTTAAACATTAATCATTCCATGTAGAGTGACCGCAAACACTTTCGCCCTTTAACCGTCGTTGAAAGCAATAAACACAAACATGTATCTCTATGACAATAGGGTCGCTTTTCTAGTGTATACTTGGTATGACGTGTTTTAATTTGTTTGCGGTTACTTTACTTATGAATTGGCAAGAAAAGATGATTCCTTTCCTTCTGTTTCTTTCTTTTGCTTGGTTAGCTTTATTTTACTATTCGTATTTTTTACTTAGAAAAAAAGCACATCGTGCATATATTAATCTACGATTTTTCTATTAGTAATTTAATTCGCCAAACAACATACAAATTAGAGAAAAGCAAATAAGGCTCCAGTAGGAGTCCATACTTCTAAAAACAAATGAGAACAACTTCGTGATTCTGTTTATTATCCTTGTATAGGTTCCGGTGTATCATTGTCATAGCCATGAGCCGCAAATATTGGTTTTGTTAATATTCCACCTAGTTATTGTTAACGGCAGCGGCACAACAAAGGTTTCATTATCGGTATCCTGTTTCTTTTGTTGATGACTTGATGAGCAAAGTAAACAAGCTGCGGTAGGTATAAAGTAACCGTTACCTACTCCTTTGCAGAACGAAGAAACTGTTAAAGCTAAGTTAATCTATACATATAATAAACGCGTAAGGAGAAAAAAAATGTACATTGAAGATATTCTAGAAAAACTTATTTGGGGGGGTCTTAGAAACGTTGATTGAATACATTTCAGTGATTTTTGGAATTCTTGTCTGTCTGTCTGTGAATTTGTCCGCGCACTACGTAAAAACTACTGCACAGAATTTTACGAAATTTTGTATAGTAACAGTTTATACCTCGGAGCAACATATAGGGTCGTTCTAATTCTGCTTATTTAAAACATAATTTTCATAAAAATATAGTTCTCAAAAGTGGTCACAGATGGCGCTGTATAGGTACCCTGTATACTGTATACAAACATTATTTAAGGACAGGACATCCATAGGCTAGGGTAGCTGCTTACCATCAGATAACCAGTATCCTGTCCTGATGTTGACCCGCCACCAATCCTTGCTCGCAGAGACAATTAAACGGTATAAATGAAAGCAATGAATATATTCCTATTTTTGTCAGTCAATATGGGTTTCTAGTTACTTCATATTTTTTTACTCTCGACGCAAAAGGTGTCTGTCTGTATGTGGAACCGTAGCATAAAATAAAACTGTTAATTGTTACCTCCTAAATTTAGAATTTATAACAGTTTTTAAACCTAATAAACAATTAGATGAAATTAATTAAGTGTCAGTTTTCCTTTATTGAACTTACATGGTCAATTTTCAACATGTCACTCGGGAGGAAACGCAAAGTTAACCAGGAGAACAATCCCGAAAAGAAATTTCCATTCTCAGAATAAACCATTTTCTCAGACACACACACTCGTAGAATTGATCTTAGTTCGGTATAAATAATGGCAGATGGTTACAAGCTTTCAATTATTTTTTTTTTAATTTTAATTAAAACAGTTTAACAAAAGCAGACGTAATTCCCTTAAATCTGTTACATAATTTAAAACCCGAACCCCCCCCCCCCCCCCCCCTATCATCAAACAGTAGATTAATTACGCCTTGTGTTTGTTTATATGTCCTAGTAACAAATGCCAACCTAATTACAAATCTTCATTGTTTAATCCGCAATAATGAGCAAGCTTCGGTAACTCTGTGATCCACTTAAACACGCCTCAAGGGACATTACTTCCTCGACTTAATGGTGTAAATATTTCTACTGAACAAAAAGGTAAGTAATCTCGTGAAAAGCCGTCATGATTGAAGCTCGTAAATAATCAGAATGTTCGAGAAGCTTTTAAAGAAATATTACGCTAGCGGCCATCGGAAGTCAATATTAATAGTTTTAGTATAATCCAGAGTTATTTTGGGTTATTATATATATATATATATATAATAGACAGATATAGATAAATACTTACATACATAGAAAACATCCATAACTCAGGAACAAATAATGTGATAAACACACAAATAAATGCGCTGACCAGGATTCGAAACCGGAACCTCCTGCTTCATAGGCAGGGTCACTACCGACTAGGCTAGGAGGCCGTTAACTGTAGATAATAAAAATAAATAAATAAAATATACATATAAATATAGATACAGCCTAGCAGACATACAAGCATGCATGTCATATGAAAAATAGACATACCCACTGACCCATTTATAACTCCCCATATGATTAGTACTATACATGATTAGTATTTAACTGATTATTTCAACAGTATGATTATCGAAATAGTATTAATGTAAGTGCCAATAAAATAATGGCAATAACACATTTAATGTCAGGGCGAGTTAGTCGAGCACAGCCGTCCCCAATGAGCCATGAGGCGATCGAACTGTGTGCTAAACTGGGCAATCTAATTTAAATACGAAAAAATCATAAGATCTTTTTCATATAAATTAGAAATTCCTTTGACAATTCTATGGACACTCCGGCTGGATCGTAGTGAATCATTTAAAAGGTTTTATTGCTGTAGAAGTGCGATAGTATTAAAGTTATTAGGGTACCTTTGTAAAAGAGAACCTTGTGATTTTATCTTAAAAGGTGCCGCTAAACACGATTGTGACTTGGATTTTTATAAGCCGATTAAATTCCGCGTTGACACGCGGTTCCGCTTGTCTGAAGTCGGTTTTAGTCTCTTAAATAATTTTACGGAGAGATCTTTCCATAGTAATGCCAAGCTGGTAAAGTTTTTCCATAAATTAAGTACAAAATTGGACTTTTCAACTTCCGTTCCCGAAGTGATTTGAACTTTTATACGAAAATTAAATATCTTATACAATAATATTCTTTAGGTGTTTAAATTGCTGTAAGCGGAACTTGAAATTGCTTGGCGTATTCGGATTAATAATACATTTGATGTTAAACTAAAGATAATATAATAATGTGCAACAATTACGTACGTAATAAACAAAATAGTGAGTAATAATAATAACCTAAGGTAAGTTTTTATCGTTATGATGAACAAAATAAGAAGCAAACTGTTCTAGTGATATTGGCAATTTTGTTTATAACATATCTATCGCTATCAATAATAGATAATTATTGTAGAGACTAACACTTACTCCCGACTACACTAAGAATTGTCTTAATTAAAATATAGCTTATCGTTTTGACATTGCTTGTTCATCCGATTTTGAACCTCTCCTTTTTAATATTATTTGGTGATTCAATTGGTAACAAGTTCATTAATTTATACTAATAATAGTAAGAAGGACGAAGCCTAATCCGGATTAAATTATTGAAACTCGTATATGTAATTAATTTGATCATAATCTCTAGATTTATTTGTTAATCGATGAAATCATAATCATCATACTACCTTTTAGAATTACGAATAGCGTTCGTTATCCTTTCTTATTATAAAATGGATGCTAAAAGTTTCCTAATACCGGAGGGTTTAAATTTCAGGTGGGGACGAAAATCTCAATCAAACTTTGGAGCTTCTGAAAAGTATTTTTAACTCACAGCTTGAAACTTTGAAAACGTGACAAGTAGTTAAAATATTAACTTAGGAAATATTTTGGTCGATAAGCATATTCCGATTTATTAAATCTGATATCGATCTAATATGTATCTAGGTGCTACTCGCCTAACTCGCCGCCACTCATATAATTTTGAAGTACTATGTATCGAATTAGGAATATGCATGATTTTTTTGGAAGTCGTCATTCGATTCTGTTTCCCTGTACATTCAAATGTCTCTAATAAACCTACTATCTATGATAGCCCTGAAACGTCAAAAATGTGAAAATACGTTAGGCGTCTGCGCCGCGCGTCAAAACGCCCCATACAAAAAGTGTGTAGATTGTGACGTCACCGTTCACAAAGTTGCAGAAAACTGTTTGGATGGAACAAGTTTTTGTAAGATTATTGTAATTTTAGGCACGAAAAAATGCGTTTAGCTATATAGTTGTCGTACATTTTTTTTCTTGTTAGGACATAAGTAATCGAACTGCAGTTTCGAAAATACATTTGATGTATAAAAAAAAATGCCTAAAATGTTACGTTTTCAAACCGCAATATCTTTAAAAAACTGTTAAAAATTATTACGGATTTCCACTTGTTTATATTAGTTTGGGGTTGTTGAACGTGTTTATGCCACAGATTCAATTAAATATTTTTCATGCATGTTCTCTAATAGTATGCAGTTTGATGTCTTTATTGCCGCTCGACACGCTCTTTGTATATACGGTACTAAAGGTATGGATAACCATTTTTAGGGTTCCGTAGTCAACTAGGAACCCTTATAGTTTCGCCATGTCTCTCCGTCCGTCCGTCCGTCCGCGGATAATCTCAGTAACCGTTAGCACTAGAAAGCTGAAATTTGGTATTAATATGTATATCAATCACGCCGACAAAGTGGTAAAATAAAAAGTTGAAAAAAATGTTTTATTAGGGTACCTCCCCTATACGTAAAGTGGGGAGTGATTTTTTTTTCATTTCAACCCTAACGTGTGATATATTGTTGGATAGGTATTGAAAAATGAATAGAGGTTTACTATAATCATTTTTTGATAATGTAAATATTTTCGGAAATAATCGCTCCAGAAGTAAAAAAAAAATGTGTCCTCTAACTTTTTAACCATAAGTTTTACAAATATGAAAAAAATCTCAAAAGTAGAACTTTATAAAAACTTTCTAGGAAAATTATTTTGAACTTGATAGGTTGAATAGTTTTTGAAAAAAAATTACAAAATAATTTCTGAATTAAGTTTGTAATTTAACCGTATAAGCAGGTGTTTATTGTACCTGTAATTCCTACAAAATCACAATGAAATGACGTGCTTTCAAATAAAGTAAAAACGGTGAAAATCGGTTCACGCAATAAATAATTATCCCATAAAAATCATCTTCCATACTTTAAGCTCGCGCGCAATAGTTTACTTAAATTGCCGATAGATGTCGCTGTACGTGGAACGCTCATATCATATCCTACATGGCGGTGTTATTTTAACTCTTAAGTGGGGACACTTACTGTGACGGACGGAAAACTACGGAACCCTACACTGAGCGTGGCCCGACACGCTCTTGGCCGGTTTTTTATTTTTTCAAACAGAAATCGATTTATAATCGATTAATTTAACGGCCTTCTAGCCCAGGCGGTAGTGACACTGCCTACGAAGCAAGAGGTCCCGGGTTCCAATCCTGATAAGGGCATTTATTTGTGTGTTTGTCACAGATATTTTTACCTGAGTTATGGATGTATGCTATGTATTTAAGTATTTACAATTATATATCAATTATATATATCGTCGTCTAGTACCCACAACACAAACTTTATTGAGCTTACTGTGGGAATAGGTCGGTTTGTGTAAGGCGTCCCATAATATTAATTTATTTATTTATTTTATGTATTTATTTATTAGGTCTTAAGTCAAGGGGAAAACTTAGATTCTGCAATGCTGTTATATTGTGAAAACAGAATAGGCATTATTTATGACTTAATGGTGCCTACATTATTCGTAAAATGCCTACTGTTTTTAATAAAAAATATTAAATAATGTTAACTACTAAGATATATACTGTCATATATTACTAAAATATATCAATACTTAAGGATATTTCATTTTTAATTATGTTATGATATGATACTCATTATTCCCGTAAAGGCTACACAATCAAAAAACCTACAGGACCGACCTAACTAACTTCTAATCCGTTTGGAAAAGAATACACGTACATATTTGTATTATTATTATTATTGTCCGACAAGCTATCATAAAACTTATAATACATGCAAATGAAAAAACCTAAAATATGTATACCACCGTAAAAATGTAAAATAATCCAGCTCAAAACATGCGGAATGTAAAATTAGGACTGCATAAAAGATGTGCACTTACAGATATGAAAATTTTGCATGAGCGTGGTGTGGATAGGACTTTCGGATGCAGTCGGAGGTAATGAACTTACACAGTATACAAGCGTTTATTTGTTTGTAATGGTCCGTTATATGGATGCGATCGTAAAGCGCTTCGTAATTCCCAATGTTCTCATGACTGCTTTTGCATATAAGAAGCATTTTGCCACGCTACGTATACCCACTATGTGTAATATCCTCTGGGATAGCGATTTTTTTAAGTACCGTAAAATGGGGTGAGTTGGGTGAAATTTGACTTTCAAACCTCGATAAAATTTTATTTTTACATGTGAAAACTGAATGGTGTATATAATAAGTGGTTCGGACGTTTGTTTTTTAGTTTGTATTTTATTTTGGGTAGTTCCATTTCATAACTTTGACGATAAAGAGGAAAACCCACCTCACCCCGTAGTGCCTCGTATTTGGGGTGAGAGGGTTTTTCATACAAAGGTGATTTTGGAAGATTTTTGAATCGATTTTTTTTATTATGCGCATTACTATAGCCCCATTTTAAATTGGAATACATTATTTTTGTAGCAGTAGCCTTAAAATCCCTTCTCACCCCTCTCTCAAACCTTCTCTCCCCATTCATAACCCAACTCTCCCCACGAAACCTACTCACCCCGTTTTACGGTAGTTGTTCGATAACAGAGCGGACTGTATGTTCATAAACTAGGTTAAGGAACATAATGAAGGTGCCGTGGACTAGGCTAGCTAGTATTAATTATGGTATTTTTGAATGTGTTTTTTTTCCTTTTATATGTTTTGATATATTTCAATTAAAATATCAACGAATAGATTTTTATTTATTTAATTCATTAGCACGACTTAATTTTTCCAAATACAAATAATAAGTATTATTAACTTCTTGTTTCTACGATCAATCCTAAATATTCCTAACATTTCTCTCTGACAAACAACCGAGCACCGCAGTAAAATAGATGAATAATTTCCCAAATTTGTGTGCAAAAGGATCCTCGGCCACAATTAATTTGGAGGTAGCAGTTCCATTTGTAGTGGTCATCTTAACTTGGGAGAAATTGAGCAATACATTACAGGGATCTTGACAGAAGTAGTTGGCATGGATTGATATACCGCATGGCCTGAATTGAAATATCGGTGGACGAGCGGATTTATGACCCGGCTAAACAAACCTGGTAACACTGATATTCTCTCCATGGGAATGACGGAGTAAGTTTACGAATGTGAATTTTATGTTTTGATTATTGTAAAGATCTTGTTTTTGCAAACTTACCACGTTTTTTTTACTAGTATGATTAATCGATGTCATAAAATGTGTTTTAAATTACAAATGAAAAAATTATGTAGGTATGTATGTGAGTGGGAAATAGGTAATACACTCTGTTTAACAGGGCAGATATCAATTTAGAAGTTACTTCATTCACAAGGCAATTAAACATGAAACGCAAAAATCGTTAATAATCCGAACTTAACATACAATAGTAGTTTATGTAACTGTTACGTAATAAGGGTCCTTAAAACATGAGTGTGGTTTTATGAAATGAGCCGCAGGCGAATTTCATAATAAGATCACACGAGTGTTTTAAGGCCTAATTACGTACAGTTGCATACACTGCTTTATCTACACTCATACTATTTATTCTAAATGCCTTATTTGGAAACCATAGAATGGCCGCCATTGCACCGCCACCATGGCCAACTCGATTGTGCCGGCGGTCGCGCGGGCGCGTGTCGGGCTGTCGGCGTCGACGTCGGGAGGGTGCAGGTGTACATTATGTTATCAAAACTCATAGCACATCAATAATTGAGCATGAAAAGTTAAAATTACGTACCTGCTACGGATAAAAAGCTTATCATAGTAAAATCGGTCGTGGTAATGCTAGCCATTGCCTACCGTTTTCGAACACGTTTTAGAGAACTTACAATATGAGTGTAGATAAAGGTATTTACTTCATAAAAACCGTGTGGATAAAATGTTGTCAAAACATCGAATCTCTTTTATTAAACGCATTATATTATTCTGGTTTGAAGGAAATCGTAAATCCGTAATGGACTTTCCTTGTTTCGCCTGATCATGTGTTGAGAGAAAAAATACGAGTTCCTGCAAATACGTATTTTCGTACGCAAAATGTCAATATGTAATAGAATAGACGTACCTAATAAAGATTTGACTCAAACATATATGTATTAAGTATATGCGTATTAGTATATATTGTTTTTTTTTTAATTTCCTTACCTATGTATTACTTACTGTCATGTAATGTCCCATCTACATTGCCATGCATATCCAGACTGTCTCTTTTTCTTGTTATGTATAATGTTAGTGTAATTTATATAGTTTGCGAATCCATGTCAAAAGTTTCTCATTTTCGTTTATTGTTTAAATTCTTGTAGTTTCAGCGTAGCACTGCGCCCAGCCCATACCCGCGAGCCGGGACCGGCGGCGCCGCGCCGAACTGATTTGAAAAACGTATTTATTCGAAAATCGTGTTGGCCACTACGAAAGGAACACATTTTAAATACCTAAAACAAATGCCGCGAGTGTCATAAGCATAAGATTCCATAAAAAAAGAAGATAAAATTCCATTGATTTTTATGTATTCCACTAAATGTGACATCTAGAACAAATTTTGTGCGCCATGTTTAGCAGTTGACAGGTGTGACAGAATCAAAGAATAGTATAGACTTGTAGTGATTTTCACTACAACTTTTGGGTCAAAAAAAATATTAGGGACGTCATTTCCTGTTACTCAATGTAAAATTCCAATAAAATAGATTAATGTATCAAACATCAATTTTAACTTTGGTTTCTTTAGTATAATTTCGTTTTTAGTAGCCCTGGTTTTTTATTGTCTCGCAAGAGATGAGAAAAGTAGAGTATACTCCTCGGGGACAAAGCTCTTTCTGTCACGAGTGCGCTTGAACCCCTCACTGCACTCAGGACTCAGTCTTAATTGGCATGTATTTATTGGCCAGGCGGCTAAACAATTGTATTTGGGCCACTTAAAAAAATAGAAATAGGTATTAAAAATTAATAGGTTGGCGCCTAATTTGAGGCGATTAATTATTTAAATATGGGCTGCATTTGAATGCTTTTACAGGTATCAAATAAATATATTGACAACTGAAGTATTAACTGGGAAGTATTTTAAGTAGCCTTTTTTTTAAATATAAAACGATCACCTATTAATTTAAAAATCAGGATCTTTTAAAATATTTAGGAAGCATTAAAGTAAATTAAATATTCAATATAAGTACAATGGGCAACATTACACGAGCTGTAATTATAAGATAAAAAGGATTCTTAAAAAGTAACTGGGGTCTATGAATATTGATAAGTAGGTGCCTATATTATAAAATTAAATTACATACATTTTGTCTGTATAAACAATATTACAGGATTGACGAATACATAACATTTTTGAAATGAATACCTACATATTTATTATGATAATAATCTTTTGTAATGTGTAAATAATATAAATTTTTTAATGTCAAACTATTAATTTATTCTCTTGTAGTAGTTAGTGATTATAATTTTGTTCTGTTGACTAACTTTTAGCATAAGCTATTAGCATAGTTTTAATTAAGTAGCCCGTAAGTAAAATTTGCATGCTTATTCAAGCAGGATGTACGCACCTTTTTGCTTATAAGAACTTATTGTAATACTACATTTTGCAAATAAATATTGATTGATATTGATTGATTGATATACGTAGGTATTAGTTAGGTGCCTATCAGATATCTACTACCAAAAGTCATAGACCACATATGATTTAGAACATTTTACTTATTTCAAATTAATTTATTTTTTATTTATTTCATAGTAATATGACGACCTTTTGAAGTGGGTGTATTATGACGAGTCTACAATTTATGGAACCCTACACTGAGCATGGCCCGACATGCTGCTTCCCGGTTTTTCGTAGTACGGGTACTACCGTAAGAAAAATCATTATATATAATAAAACTAAGTTGAGAAAATGTGCGTGCCGATAAAACTTAAAAAGGAGTCCCAGCACGATAAAGTGACTTATATAGTGTGATAGCCCTTTATTCCCCCTCGAACAAGAAAGTTCCCGTTTTAACCTAAAGGGTGTGTCTTTAAAGATATAAGGGCTTTTCCAACCCTTCAACTCGGAAAGTAAGTGTAGTGGCGCCATCTGTTGTCGAGTAGTTGAACTTCATTCATTGTCCAAAGTGGCGCCATCTGTTGTTGAATAGTTGAATTTCATTCATTGTACACAATTTTAATTTTAATTTTAAGGTTTTTAACTTAAATTTGTTGTTGTTTATTCTAACCAATGGTTGTTATTAGCATAAGCAAACCAATAAGGAAGAGCGGTGTCTCTTGACACAGGTATCTTGCATACTTAAAAAGAGACATCAACCTGAATTTTGTAAAGGTTTTAAGTTAACGAATAAATAATTTTTATTTATTTTTATTTATTTATTAATATGGACTTAAACGAACGATTATTCCCAAACTTTCTCGAATATCCTAGCGCCAACTTTCTCGAATATCCTAGAGCCTAGCTTTCTGAATATATAAGAGCCCGGTGTCACCCGCCAGAGTTAGTTTGATTTGAACAGCGAAACAAGCGATTTCGAAACGAAGAAGAAAAAAGTTATCTGTGAGCCTTTATTGTGAAATATCAAATGTGAGTATTTTTAATAGTGTATTTAATTAATTCTAATGGTTTTTTTTTTTTCTTTTAATTGTAGCTTCCTTAACTTTCAAGTAGTCGCGCGGCGTTGAATCGATGCCTTCTATATACCTTGGCCGTAAAAAAAATATCGCGCGACCGCTTGAAGATTAAATAATTTTTTTTTCTTTGTCTCAACGTGCTCCACGTTTACGTAACAATATATTTGTCTATAAAATGTTCATTTAATTTATATTTTACAGAATACAATGCCTAGACGTAAAAGAGGTGGAGATCTTGCCAGTTCTGCAGCGAAACGGCGGAAACAAAAAGAAAATCGAAAAAATGAAACGGAAGAAGAGCGCGAAGCACGTTTACAAAATCAACGAACCAGAATGAGCACCCTGAGAAGCGGAAAAAGCGAAGAAAGAAAAGAAAAGAAAAGTATTGAAGAATCGAGCATTTTAAAAGGTAATCTAACAAAGGAAGCATTCCACTACGAACCGACGAAGAAATATTACGATCATAAATATGTTGTGATCGGAAAAATGAATAACATTTGCCAATTTTGCCACGCGAAAAAATTCAGTAAAGAAACACCAGGTCTCTTGCATGAATGGAAAAATTCGATTACCACCACTGGAAGCACCTCCACAGGAATTTCTACATTACATGACCGGGGAAACACCAGAATCAAAACACTTTCTTCAAAATATAAGATCATACAACTCCTGCTTTCAAATGACTTCTTTCGGTGTTACTTCGACTGACACTAATAGAGACAAATTTGAATATGTATTTTCAATTCAAGGGCAAATTTATCACAAAATTGGATCGTTACTACCAATGCCTAACGATGACTATAAATTTCTGCAAGTATATTTCATCGGAAAAAAAGAAAACGAAATTGATCAACGATGTACAAATTTTATTGGATTGAAACGCGAAATAATCCTTACACAAATACAATCAACTGATAAAAGGATCTTACACAAATACAATCAACTGATTTATATATTCAAAACAACACTAGACCGCATGATTTCTGATGACTATAAAATTGTAATTCGAGCCGATAAAAGACCACGTGGAGAACACGAACGTAGATTTAATGCACCTCAGATAGATGAATTGGCCATCGTAATTGTGGACAATGAAAATACAAGCCGTGACATAATTGTACAACGAAGAAGAAAAGGACTACAACGCATTGCAGAGACACACCGTTCATATGATGCTCTTCAATATCCGTTAATATTTCTGCACAGAGGATGGTTATCATCTCAATATAAAACAAATTCATCCTAAAACAGGCATAGAAACAAACAAAAAAGTCACTTCCAAGGAGTTCTATGCTTACCACTTAATGATCAGAGACAATGAAATATACACATTCTCAACACTCGCCGTATATTCCAACAATTTCTGGTAGATATGTACGCAAAAATAGAAGCAGAACGGATGCTTTACATAAGACTGAATCAGAAGAAACTACGCACAGAAGAATACATCCACCTTCGAGATGCGATCATAAATGACGGCAATATTGACGATATTGGAACAATGGTAATCTTACCCTCATCATACATAGGAAGTCCAAGACATATGCACGAATATACTCAAGATGCCATGACCTACGTAAGAAAATATGGACGACCTGATCTCTTCATAACATTTACATGCAACTCATCATGGCCAGAAATCAAAGAACAACTAAAATACGGACAAACCTCCATGGATCGACACGACATGATAGCCCGAGTTTTTCGACAAAAACAAATAAGATTTATTGAAGTCATCACAAAATACCACATCTTTGGAACCGTTAGATGCTGGATGTATACAATCGAGTGGCAAAAACGAGGATTACCTCACTCACACAATCTCATATGGCTACACGATAAAATTTATCCCACGGATATCGACAAAATCATCCAAGCTGAATTTCCCAATCCACAAAATGATCCGGAACTATACAACATAGTAGTGAAAAACATGATTCACGGACCATGTGGACCATTAAACTTCAATGCGCCATGCATGAGTGATGGAAAATGTACAAAAAAATATCCAAAACCATACTTGGACGATACAAAAACTGAAGATGACGGCTATCCCAAATATAGAAGACGATCACCGAAAAACGGTGGCTTCACAGCAAAAATACGAATACAAGGCAGAGACGAACTGGAAATAGATAATCAATGGGTAGTACCATATAACCCACTACTTTCCAAAATGTTCCAAGCACACATAAACGTTGAATATTGCAATTCAGTAAAATCTATTAAATATATATGTAAGTACGTAAACAAAGGTAGTGATATGGCAGTATTTCAAATAGTCCAAAATAGCGAACAAAATAATAGAAATGATGAAATCCTCATGTACCAAATGGGAAGATACATCAACAGTAACGAAGCAGCGTGGAGGATTTTTAGTTTTCCCATACACGAACGCGAACCAGCTGTGCAACATCTAGCAGTACATTTGGACAATGGACAGAGAGTTTACTTCACAAAAGACTCGGCTAGAAAAATTGCAAGCGAACCACCTCAGAACACAACATTAACAGCTTTTTTCCAACTTTGCCAAACGGATCCATTCGCAAAGACGTTACTGTATGTCGACGTCCCTATTTATTATACGTGGGACAAAACAAGGAAAATTTTTCAATGACGAAAACAAGGAATGCCAGAAGAGGGTCATCCAGAAATAATGAAAACTAACGCAATAGGTCGAGTATACACTGTACATCCAAACAATGCCGAATGTTTCTATCTCCGAATGTTGTTACACGAAATACGGGGACCAACAAGTTTCACCGATCTCAGGACTATTGACGGCTACATATGCCAGACTTACAGAGAAGCATGTCAACGTTTAGGATTATTGGAAAACGATAACCACTGGGAATTAACACTACAAGAAGCCACACTCACAGCTTCAGCTGAACAAATTCGAGAGTTATTCGCCATAATTCTAACAACATGTAACCCATCAAACCCAAAACAGCTATGGGACTCTTTCAAAAGGTATATGAGTGATATGATATATTGTACCAAATCCGACAAGCTAATCCAGAACTGACTATAGAATTCAATGACGACATCTTCAATGAAACACTCATTCGCTTAGAAGATAAATGTTTAGCAATAAATAACCAGACCTTAGTAGAAATTGGAATGCCAGCACCACAAAGAAATACTTTCAGTGTGCTAAACTACGAAATTACAAAGGAAAAAAGCTACAACGTCAATAAACTACTTGAATACATTGCTCACAACAAACCACTCCTCAATGACAATCAAAAAAAAATTTACAACGTTATAATGAACCGAATAAATAACAACACTGGTGGAATTATTTACTTGGACGCACCAGGAGGCACCGGTAAAACGTTTCTAATAAATCTAATACTGGCGGAAATACGTGCTGAAAAACACATCGCACTGGCACTAGCATCATCCGGCATTGCAGCCACACTTATGGAAGGAGGACGAACTGCCCATTCTGCCGTACAACTACCGTTGAATATAGCCGAACAACAATTCCCGGTATGTAAAATCTCAGGAACATCTGGACGGGGTCAACTTCTAAAACATGCTAAAATTATCTTCTGGGATGAATGCACCATGGCCCATAAAAAATCACTAGAAGCCATGGACAGAACATTACAAGAATTGCGAAAAAACTCTGAAATGATGGGAGGAGCTCTACTCATACTCTCAGGAGATTTTCGACAAACACTTCCAGTTATTCCCAAATCAACACCAGCAGACGAGATCAATGCATGCTTAAAAAAGTCACATCTCTGGCCGCAAGTACAAATACTGCAATTAACAAAAAACATGAGGGTTGAATTATCAAAAGATGAAACAACAGCACATTTTGCTAAAATACTTTTACAAATAGGCGAAGGTACATATCCTACTGACCAAATGACCGGCCTCATTGAACTCAATAGTGATTTCTGTAACATAGGCACTACTGAAAACGAACTAATCGACAAAATTTATCCAAATATTATTCAGAACTATACCAACGTAGAGTGGTTATTTCAAAGAGCAATTTAGGCCACTAAAAATAATATTGTTGACGATATCAATTTTAATATTCTAAAGAAAATACCTGATGAAGAGAAAGTATATAAATCGATCGACACGATGGTATCCATTGAAGAAAGTGTCAACTTTCCTACTGAATTTCTAAACTCTTTACAAGTACCAGGAATGCCATTACACTGCCTTCGTCTGAAAATTGGATCTCCAATCATACTACTCAGAAATCTCAACTCCCCAAAACTATGTAATGGAACGAGGATGATCGTAAAACAGCTATCGAATAATGTCATTGAAGCTGAACTTATTTCTGGAAAGAACAAAGAACACACAGTATTTATACCACTGATCTCTTCTGAATTGCCATTTCAATTTAAAAGATTGCAGTTTCCAATTAAATTAGCCTTTAGTTTTACAATTAACAAAGCGCAAGGGCAAACTTTGAAATATTGTGGCATCAACCTCAAAGAATCCTGCTTCTCTCACGGTCAGCTATATGTAGCTTGCTCAAGAGTAGGAAGTTCGAGAAATTTATATATATATACCCCGGACAATAAAATGAAAAATGTTGTTTATAAACAAGTAGTGTAAATAATGAGAAAATGTAAATACATGTAAATATAGAAAATGTTTTCAAAATATATTTTTTACTTTTTACGTCATAGTATGTTTTTTTATTTCATCTACCACGTAATCTCATATCAACTCCCGAGCGAAGTCGGGTATCATAGCTAGTATAGTATAATTCTCTCTGTCTATGCTTGAAGTGAGACATATTTACTCTAATCTTGCCAAACTATACCTACCTTACTCGACACAGACAAAAAAGGTTAATGACCAATTTTTTATTTGTAATGTAAATTAAATTGGTTCATACTTAACCTAACTAAATGTTTAATACAAATGTACTATGAGTACAAATAAAACCATTATGCTGCTTAGCTTACCATAAGGCGAATTTGCCACCGTCGTAGTATTGAATTTATTGAATTTAAACTTTGGTGAGACATACTAACACTGTAATAAACTAAAACGGCTGTACTCACTTGTATTTATTCTATTTTATTTTGTTATTTAGTCTAGTCACCGTCGTAGTATTAAAAAAAAACCAGCCAATTGCGTGTCGGACCACGCATAATGGAGGTTTCCGTACCTTCATTGGAATAAGAACCGAACAATTGTCAAACGGTCGTATCTGATGCCTACGGAAGAAGTTTTTGGAGATAACTCAAAAATGGTTGAACCGATAATGTTCAAAATAATTTTCGTAGAAATTATGAGATAAGGCGCATCTTCTCAATTTTTTTCATATTGTTTGGACGTACGGTTCAAAAGTTACAAGGGGGGGGGCACAATTTTCCTAACTTTCGAAGCGATTATTTCTGAAAATATACACTTAATCACAAAACGTTCAAAGAAACCTCGATGTCTTTTTTAAAGACCTATCGATTGATGTGCAACATGTTGATTATTTAGTTACATGACATTTTTTTATTTATATATGTACATTGAATAAGAGTGACTGACAGAGTGATTTCAAACTGCCTATTTCTCTACTGACAAATTTTTAGTAAAAGAACACTATTGTTTTAAATTTAGTAGGTACATTATTAGAATAGAGATAGAGTACGAGGGCGACACTGAAAATTATTAGAACTGGCCACTTGTAAACTATAAAATAAAATAAAAAATTAAAATTAGAAAATGGAACTCTTTGTTAATATTATTGTGTTTTTATTCCATTAATTTGTCGATTTGGCGGCAAATCGAAAATTGTCTGTGTTACGTTGGCATGAATTTAACGCGAAAAAATTTTAGTGCAATTATTTTTTCATGACTTTTGATGTCATTTAAGTCAACAAGAAAGTTATGATGACTTCGATTGGCCTTTCACGATGAAGCCCCATCTTGTGCCACTGTTTACAACTGGTTTAATGAATTTAAACGTGGTCGCACTAATCTCACCGATGATTTGCGTGAGGGACGGCCTTCTACGGCGACGACTGAAGATAACATCAGTGTTGTGCGGCGTATGATAGAGTCTGACGAAAGAGTGACCTATCAGCAGATTCGTACAAGCTTAAGCATCGGTATGAGTCAAGTCCATAAAATCCTCCATGAACATTTAGGTGAGGAAGCTTTGTGCCCGGTGGATACCTCATAATTTGGCCCAAGGCCCATAGCATAAGGCCCAAAAAATCCGTCGTGTTGATTGGTGCCACGAAATGGCTCGAAGATTTAACGGAGGCGACTCAAATGCTGTGTTACGGGTGACAAAAGCTGGATTTACCGTTACGATCCTGAAACTAAAAGACAGTCTGCTTAGTGGGTGTTTCCTTCCGAGGAGTTGCCTACTAAAGTAAAGAGAGGTCGAAGTGTGGGGAAAAAGATGGTCGCCCCGTTCTTCGGAAGGACAGGTCATTACGCAACAATTGTTTCAGAGGATAAAAAAACAGTTACTGCAAAGTGGTATACTATAGTAGTTTATGCAACAATCGTATAAGAGGAGTCAAAAAAGGTGAGTGGCGTGGGTAACAATTTGAGCCGTAGGCGAAAATTGTTAAGAAAAACGCCACGAACATTTTTTGACCTACTTATACGACGTTGCATACAATACTTTTTCTATGACTACACTTACTTTTACATAAAATGCGAAATTGAAAACTTCATGGATATCGCAGTTATTTTTGTCAACCTAATCAACAATCATTTAAGTTTTACCTTTTAAAACACAATTTTTCAAGAATACTAACATTACTAACACAAATACACAGTCGTTATTTGATCAATTATTAAAGAGCTTCAAGCGATTAGTAAAAATACCTAAATTACTTCCAAAGTTTGCAGTTTGCTCCTACAAACGAACGGGAAACGTAAAAACTACAAAGTAGGTCTGTGGTTCTTTTCATTTTTTATTTTTTAAAGTTTTTTTTTGAAAACGCTACGTTTATTTAGGTTTATTAGGTTGGCAGTAATTTATTTTGTCCTATATAGTTGTATTTTGGCGCTATTATAGAACAAGTGTTATTTTGGGGAATAGACTAGATAAACTTTTCTTTGAGTATATTATCTATGTTCTTATAAAGGTGTTGACGAATCTATAAATGACAGATAAAAGTACAGGAGTAGAAAAACAATTGTTTGCCACTTGTCTTGGAAAAAGTTCGGGAGAAACGACCTCGAACTAGGATCCTCCTTCACCACGACAACGCCTCGCGCACACCGCCAAGCAAACGATCGACTATTTGGCCAAGGCAGATGTGGAATCAATAGGTCACCCGCCTTATAGCCCCGACCTCGCACCTTGTGATTTTTATTTATTCCTTGTGATTTTAAATAACAAAAAACTCAGAGGAAAACATTTTATGGATGCCGAGGAAGCAGTGTCTGCGTTTGAAAAGGCCGTCGAAGAGACCCCTAAGGAGGAGTGGGCAAAGTGCTTTTCTCAGTGGTTCTATCGGATGCAGCGATGTATTGATGTAGAGGGAGACTATTTTAAAGATATAATAAAACTAATAACTTGCCAGTTTGTTCAGTTTTTGATTTTCTAAAAATTTTCAGCACCCTATCGCCACAGCGGATATCCGTTTTTTTTTAAGAGAAGTTATCGGTTATTGGCACTGTTCGCACTACCGGCACACCCTAGTTTGCAAAAGTTTTTTTTATTTTATAAATTACCTCCTTAACCCTTTGACTTTGCGTGATATCACATCCAAAATATAACCGAGTGCGCTCGCGCGCTCGCACGCTCTGGCGTCAGTGGCCCTATACTTCTGTCCGATCCGATGCTTGGCGGTCAAAAGGTTAAAGGGCCAGGGGACCTTCTTCCTACAAAATTTCGGAGCAAATATATGTTGTGACAGACAGCCTAGGTACATGGGTTAGTTTTTTACCATTTTTGTACGGAACCCTAAAAATATTCCACTTTTCTGAGATTTTACTAACACCATAATTAAAATGATACCTGCAGTTGATACACTCAAAATAGTTAATTAGGTATAAACGAAGAGCTGGCAAAAAATATTCAAGGGGTGGATATATGACAACATCGTTTTAGAACTCACTTCGAACAACGAATTTGTATAGTGAATGCTGCGTAATCGCATTATGGTGAATATCTACTTATTTATAAAGAAGCCGTGCAGAGGCTCCAATTGATATTTTATTTTTTATTAGCTTTGATTATCTATACACCGACTCCAAAAGTACCAAAAAATCGAAATATGGCGTTCCGTTGGAACACGTCGCATTACAGTTTTGTCTTCGACAGTAATTCAATCGTTATGTTATTTTGAAAGCGTGATAACTAGACTAGTGCATCAGGGCATATTCATATTTTTCATCGTAAAGATAACAAAGGAATTGAAACGTAAAATAAACTTTTGAAAAATTCCCATACATTCGCCATATCAGTCAAATTGTCATTGTGACTCAGACGCCCGCGTGGGCTCGTCGAACGCGGACGTCTTGTTGGATGAGCATCCGTGACATTTTATTTTAGCATTTATTTTGACAGAAAATCGTATACGTACACGAAAAAGGATACCAGTAGCCAGATTGGATTCAAAATAAATAGGGAAAATAAATAGAGACCGTGAGTCCTATTAAATTCGATTTCTTATATTAACACGTCGTAATACTGCAAAAATTCAACTAAAGATTAAATAAAAGACACATTTATACGGAATCCTCATAATTAATTGCTTGAAAACCTGTTCAAAATTAAAAGAGTTTTTGGATTCGTTTTTAATGACTGGACTTTATTTTTATTACGCTGGTTATAATATTACGACATTTTAACATGACTTTTAACTTCAAAATACTTGAATGACAATATTATTATAACTCCAAATCTCTATTTACTTAATATTAAGAGACTTGATTACTTAACTTATACAAAAGATAATAATCAAATATTTAATGCAATATACGATGATAAGGCGAGGAGAGCAATCAAGTCAGTTTTTTTGGTCATGGGCTTTGGCACAACGCATGCGTATACCTATGAAGAACGTCGAACGACTCCGTCTGCAGACTATAGGTACAAATTGATACGCGCATTAATCTGCTGTCGTATATACGTTATGGTACCCCAGAGCCACAAAGGGGCATTGAGAGCTCATTATACGCCTCTCAATTTGAGGTCCGCTACTAACGTCACTTCAATACATCATCTGAACAGCATTTAACTCCTACCCAACAGAGCGCCGCCATTAAAAGCACGGGAGGACCCAACCTACGTTCGCCTCTTGGCAATTTCCAGGCAGATTGTGTGCCTGAACCTTCTTATTTTTGCTTTACATTTATCTATGCTACACAAAGTACTCTGATCAAATAAATTACTTACTTATAAACAATGTTGTTTACCGACTTAAACTTACACAATTTTCACTCCTCATCCTTCTAGCGTTTTGTCCCGGCTTTGTGCCACAGCTCAATTAAACCTGTAGGCCTTATTGGAAATATATATGGTTTCCTCACGATGTTTTCTTTCATCGAAAAGCGACTGATAAAATATAAAATTATATTTCGTGCATGTGACATAATTTACGTCACACCTGGCCATAATGTGAGTTTTACCGGACGCGTAGCTTGCGTTCACATTTAAACAGAACTTTTGAGTCATACCTACCTAGGACCAAGAACATAACATAATAGACGGAGAGCTAGACACGTCAGATATGACACAATAATGAGAGCGATGAAACCTCTCTCGTTAGTTTGCTATACTAAGCTTGTTTCTAGATCTGGACATCTGGCAGCTCTAAAGTGGTAGAGGTCAAAGAATGCAAACCACTTTAAGAATACAAATCCCAGAGTTCTGGGTTTGATGCGGTATTATGAGAAATTGTATAAATAATTAGATTCATTGCCAAAACTTTCTGATGGGAGAAAATAGTCCAAAACGACGTTTAATGTAATTCATAGTTTGTCGCCCACTGTTTCTGTTTCTGAAGTAATACGCAATGTTTTTGTTCTAATGTTAAAATATAGGTCCCGTCCTCTATAAATAAGACAACTTTGGCAGTTTTTACCTATCTTGGTATTACTTTTTTCCAACTGAAAATTTTTGCTAATCTGTCACTCTGACCTCCACCCATTAAAAGCTGTCAGATGCCCGGATCTAGCGATAAAGATAGTATCGCAATTTTACTAGTCGGGTTTCGTTGCTCTCATTATAATGTTATATCTGACGTGGCCAGTTCTTAGTCCATAATGTAGCGTTCAAAACGTCACGCCAAATAATTAAATGAGGTAAGCCCGAATAAAAACAATGTGTTATCAATGTTCTGTGAATTTCAAAACTAAATATATTACCCAAATGTGCTATTTATCTACAAGTATTGGAGCGACGGGTGTTAAACTTATCTAATTTCCTATCGATCGGCTTCCATATTTTTGGTGTTGTAGGACTCCGAACTCGTAGGAGTTCATTGAAAGCGAGAGAGATTACAAATCAAAATATTTATTAAAAATAATTTGTTTGATTTGTTCTTCAGTTGTACTGAGGGCAGCGCCATCGCTCTCGCTTTCTATGAACTCCTACGAGTTCGGATTGCAGGTACGGACTCATAATGTTTCTACCTTAGATGATTGGCTAAAATGCGCCTGAGCATTTACAAAGATTGCATATAAAATTCGACCGGTGCAGCTGTGACCCGGGTGGCCAAGTGGTAAAGGCGTCTGCCGCGAATGCAGAAGACGCTCGTTCGATCCCAGCCCTGGGCACCGGAGGCCTAGGTCACTTTTTCCTTTGTATATGACATGTATATAAGTTTATGATTTATATAGTAGTGTGTCTACTTAAAAATAAACAAATCAAAATATTTACAAAAAAAAATTGATTTGTTCTTCAGTTGTGCTTATTATTGGTCAATTTTGCTCAGAATACCTTCTAAAAAATGGAAAAAAAAGAAGTAAAAAATACATATTTCCTTACTAACTTAAGTATTAATCATTCCCCTTCTGCCAACAAACTGTCCTGCAGTTTTGCAGAAGAAAAGTTTGTAAACCAAGGGTTGTTACGTGAATAAATGTATTTTTTTTTATAATTGGAGCAAATATGTTTTTTAATTATATTTTTTTTTATTTATGCAAAAAGTTAACAATAATAAATAATACATACATTTTAAGGTCAATACGCTACGGATGTTCACGTGTCACATTGTTTTCGATACTTACTATGGAGAAAACATATACACCACGAAGCAAATGATTTTTTTCGCGTAGTTTTTGAATAGTAAAAAACTGCATTAAATATGCTTCCTTATAATATTTATTTATTTCAAAATAAATGATATTTAGTTCTGAAAAATAATTTTTTTTTGAGTGTTTTTCCTCTTCGTAGAACTTTTTTTAAATATGGATTTTTACTTTTTTTTATATCAAAAATGAATTCCCCATGTCTGTTTTATACGGAAATTATACCACACAACCCCACCCTTAACCAGAGATAATAAAATAATGCACGGGACCCCTGTTTTTGAGTGAAGGTCCAAGAATTTTACGGACCTCCAATACTAAACAATATTCATCGTGGGGCACTCTATCCATGTTTAAAAAAATTCACAACTTTTTCTCGATGCGCACAATTTTTTTCACTTTTGTACTGAGAGAAAACCCTACTATCATGAACACATTTTCTCATAAAGGTCTTGAAGACTCTAATCCGCCGAAACCATCCTTAAGGTGCGTAATAATACCTACATAACTAATTTAAGTCCATTTTAGTAGCCTATACTATCCATGTACTATATCTTGTATGCGAAAACAACTCTTACCTGCTGCAATACTTTCATTGTTGATAAACATACACCAATTTTAGGCTTTCGAAGTGTGATATCGTGTGTTTTTATATAATTTTATGATATTTTATGATATCTGCAATAATTAAATATGTCATAGTAATTACATATGTATGAGTCTGCAAGTGTGTTTGAGCCATTTAAATACATTTTTGTAAGGGATTTAAAGTTATTTGCTATTTTTTGAAATAAAAACAATCATTTCTCAAAATGGTCTTAAAATCCTAAGCGCTTAATTTCCTATGTAGCTTATTTGAAGTGCACCATACCGTGTGGCAAATATTTGGAGCGGTAGGCTTAAAGATAAATTACATAATGTAATTTTAGTGTATTTTCTAATTGACGCAATATATCAACTTTAATAAAAATATTTTTTTCAAAAAGAATAGATTGTTTACAATTCGGCTAAGTACATGTTTATTAAGTAGACAATCAAGCCAACGTGCAATGTACAAGTTTACCAAAATATATATTTTTAATTTTTGTGTCGTAACGTAACGTAGCAAACACGTTGTCCCCAGGTTTTGTTTGGGAAGTCTTATTATAAAGCTTCATAATTAGTATCATCCTATAGTAGTCTGCTAAGTTTTTCTATCGTAAAATATAATAAGTGTCCTAAAAGTTTCCTAACGCCCTCCGCGCGTCTTTAACGGCCTCCTAGCCCAGTCTTCTCCTAGCCTAGTGACCCTGCCTGCGAAGCAGGAGGTCCCGGGTTCGAATCCTGGTCAGGGCATTTATTTGTGTGTTTATCACAGATATTTGAGCTCCTGAGTTGTGGGTGTTTTCTATGTATTTAAGTATTTATTCATATTTATCTATTTATTATATATATCGTCGTCTGGTACCCATAACACAAGCCTTATTGAGCTTACTGTGGGCCTAGTTCGATTTGTGTAAGATTGTCCTATAATATTTATTTATAATATTTATTTATTTACTTATTTATTTATTTATTTAAAAGTTGATTCACGTACATACCTACTAGCGACCATTTAGGACCTTTAAGATTTATGTTTTCTTGATCTCCAAGATATTCTCTACAAAGCTAAATGGAAGCCAAGGGGTAGGAATATTGATAAATTTATAATATGGCCAGCTCCAGTACTAAAACAAAATTCACACGAAAGTATGCGAAACATTAGTTATGGACTAAGAGCTGGTCAGATATGACACAATAATGAGAGCAACAAAACCCATCTGGTTAGATTACAATACTATACTTATTGCTAGATCCGGGCATCTGGCAGCTTTTAATGGGTGGAGAGAGTCACAGGCTAGCAAAATTTTTGAATTGGGAAATAGTAATACCAAAATAGGTAATAACTGCCGAAGTTGTCTTAGGTATAAAGGACAGGGCCTATATTTAAACATTAGAACAAAAAACATTGCGTATTATTTTGGAAACAGAAACAGTAAGCGACAAACTATGAATTACATTGTACGTCGTTTTGGATTACTTTCCCCTATAAGAAAGTTTTGGCAATTATATTATCTAATTATTTATATAATTTCTCATAACACTGCATCAAAACCAGAACTCTAGGATTCATATTCTTAGAGTGGTTTGCATTTTTTGACCTCCACCACTTTACAGCTGCCAGATGTCCAGATCTAGAAATAAGCATAGTGTAGTAAACTAAGGTTTTGTCGCTCTCATTATTGTGTCATATCTGACGTGGCTAGCCCCCTCTGTCTATTAGTAAATAACATTAATTTATATAATAATAGGATAACATTTCGATTTATTTGCACGGGTAATTGATATAGGTAGGTATATCTATACCTATATATGTATATATACCTACCTAATCTACAATCCATCGAAACAACTCTTAAGAAGTTATTCAGACATATTTCCGTTCACTTCTACCTATATAAGGAACTTCTAGTCTCCAACCGCGAATTTAGAAAATCGACATTTCGTTATCTCCGTTACCATCGCTCTTGCATATTCGAAAGAGAGTCATTGTCAAGAGATGCAAATAGTCGATTCGACGAACGAAGTGGCTCGTGGTTTCTTCGGCTAGCTAACTTTCCAAAACGCGTATCTCGATAACTCATTTCAAAAATCATTTAATCTTTTATAATCAAACATAATACAGCATCTAAATATATAAAAGAAGAAACTGACTGATTGACTGACTGACTGACTGATTGACTGACTAACTGACTGACTGACTGACATATCAACGCACAGCCCAAACCGCTGGTTCTAGAGATCCAAATTTGGCACGTAGGTTCCTTATAAGGTCTAGGGGTGCACTAAGAAAGGATTTTTCAAAATTCATCCCCTAAGGGGGTAAAATAAGGGTCCAAAGTTTGTATGGCGAATCAAGATTTGTTATACTATTTTATTCGAAACTTCACAGGAGTATTTATTCCTAACAATAAATGAGTAAACACGTGTTTCAGGTTTTTTGAAGATTCAACCCCTAAAAGGGGAAAATGCGGTCACAAAGTCTGAAAATCAACATGGGTATCGTATCCTTTTTGAGTACTTATAGTACGCGGGCGAAGCCGCGGGAAAAGGCTAGTGTGACATAAACAGGATAGACAAGGAAAGCAAGCTAAAATATGTTATTTCTGTCTATAATAATATGTGTCTTGTAATATGTGTCTTCTTACAAAGGAAAACATTACAGTTTAAATTTCTCAAAGGAGATGTGATTAGTATGAAACTAATAATGGCAACCTGTAAAAAAGTAAAAGCGGACCGACCTTACCCCCGAAAGTGTGGTAGTGTGCGTAAAGTCTGGTTGTGTGTGAATCAGGGTATTTTGACAGAATCTTAAAACTCTCCCACCTATACCCGACCCTTAAATAAAGCCTACTTCCAATAATAGATGCCGAGTCACTATTTTTGATGCCAACCCGTTCATTTTTTGGTCAGCTGTATATTGCTGCCGTTATTTAATAATAGTGATGCCTAATGTTTGGGGCTTATTTAATTTTATTGTCCCTGAAATATTATAACGCAACCAATTTATATCATTACATGCCTTAGAAAAGCTGCCGGTTCAATATTTAGATGCCCGAAAAAATATAAGCCGTCTTAATTCTCGCTACGCTCGGGAGTTAAACCTGGAGTCCATCGTTACGTTCAGGATTCAATATCGCGCCCCTGACATAAAACAGTGCTTCATCCCCTTGGTGTACAATCTACTATAGATTTTCTTTCTACATTCTAGACATTTCATTTAACCAAACAAAAAAACATTTAGAATTAGGACTATGTGTTATTCAAGATTTACATACAATATCAATAGACAAACGCAGTGGTTGTGACAAAGTACCACTAGACATCTTGCATCATATGTGGGTTTCCTAAATCGAAACAGTATCTACAAGGCAAAATATGTACTTACTTACCAATTTACCCCCTCGTCGCTTTTATCCAATCAAACAAACGACGCTGCCTAAAATTTTTAACTTATTCAACAACACCGTCATGTAAAATTTGAATAATGACAAAGGCAACATAAAGACGTACATTTTTAGATGACGTTAAAAAAAGGAGAGGCTTAATGCGACCGTGTCCAATAAAGGCGGAACTTTTGTAGGATTATCCCTCTTTACCTAACGTCACGCATAATTTAATGTGCCACTTTACTGTCTACCCTCATCTGCAGCCTTTAAGAGAAAAGAGTAGATTATCATCGAGTGTATGATTTTGCATTCTTGTCCGTATGTGGGTAAAATAATGTTGAGCAGTATTTTAAAACTATCATTGTTCTGTTCATGTGTTTCTGCCGACCGATGAAACCGATGTGTAGAACCGGTGATCATTTGCTCAGCATTAGAAGAGTTTGAAGGGTCAAAGTTAGATACCTACATTTCGTGAGTGACTAAAAATACGTTAGTAGAATTGCAAACTCAACACAGTGAGTGACTGTAGTTTAAAATCTTGAGCAGGTACCTACGGTTTTTAGCTAACCTGGCGAAAGTATATGGCCATGCTCTATACATATAGGGTTAAAATATTCATATTCATATTAATATTCATTTATTTCGTAAATGCACAGATACAATACACGTCAAAAGAAAAAATAAAACTAAATTTAATACTAAAATTAATACTAGTGAGTAAGGTTTTGATAGAGTGAGTACCTATGGACAGTATGGACAAAATAAGGAGAAGAAAGTATTTTAGCGGCATTTAAATAGTATTATCATTATGCATGGCAGGAGCCCTCACAAGATTCTTTATTTTTATTCTTAAGATCTAAATTGATTTGGATGTTTGGAGCTAAAAATTGTTACGCTACGAAACGTTTCGAAGCGTTTTAATTAAAGCGGAACAATCGATATATTTTTTAATCAAAACCGATTCAGGTGTAAATTAATAAGAATTTTGACGACGAGATTAAAAAGCATTAATAATCGGAATTTGTATTATGGAAATGGTTTCCTAGAATAAATACAATCAATGTCTTTAATATAATCGTGCCACGAATTCCTGGATACTGTCGTCTGACATCTTAATTAAATTGTAATATTTGCACCTTGTAATAATCGCGGCGGCTGTAACACTTTCACTGTCTCACAGTGTTTTATGGAAGCCATAAAAGTGACATCCCCATTTTATTACAAATTACTGTAGTTTAGAGCATTACGAATGCGAGGCTAAAAACCCCGCGTTTCTAATATGTATAGTTTTTGAGAAATACATTTTTGAAAATCTGGATCCTGACACCCGGATATTACGAAAAATAATTATGTATTGCAAATTAAGTAACAAACTTTTCTGTTGACTAAAGTGTTGGATAAACCTTTCAAAAAAGTACATTTAGATGTAATTACAACCTTTCTAGGTACATTTGTTACAATGATATTAATAATTTTAATGATTTTGGTTTTTATTTTTTTTCTTCCATATTCCACCGTAGTAGATCGCGATATTTGTAAGACAGCTTCATTGTTATATCTTCTATCTACCCTATTTTTTACAAGATCTAATTCCCTGGAAGATTTAATCTACAGTCGATTAAAATTTGCAGTCAGGGCTGCCACTACCAGTATCCGGATTTACCTGGATATAAAATAAACACAGTATACAGGATGTCACAAAAATACTGGTGATTATTTTAAGGGCATAATTGGTATCGTATTCTAATTATGAAAAACTTAAAAAAAAATTTTTTTCGCGTGAAATAAAAATCTTTTGTATGGAGGGTTGGCCGGCTGGGACTACGTGTCCCATACAAAAAAAAACATTTTTGTTTGTGTAAAAAAAAATCTACAATTTTTTCTTAGTCGTAATACGATACCATTATGTCCTTAAACGGATCACCAGTATTTTTGTTACATCCTGTATAGGGAATGCAATAACAGGTACATTTTCAAAGCCGGGTATTTGATCGGTTATGGTCGAAAAATAACCGGTTAAAGCCGTATACTGCAATTATGTGTTTTTTTTGGAAGAAACGGCTAAAATATCTATTATGCATCGCCAATTTAGCAAATATTTTTTCTAAAACATAAATTACTACAAAATTATCAACTTCCAGGCAACAATATTCTACTTCCAGGCTCTCACCCCATCTTGCACCTCAGAATAGCTGTCGTCTGGACATAACTCTGATGATGGTGTTATGTTTTCATCCGATGACGATATAAAAGCATCCTGTGGTGCTTTCAATAATGCTATTGCGGCAGATGGTAGGAGACGTTTTTTTAATATTTTTTGTCGTTGTGACATCCGTTGTTCCGAAATTATTGGGTCTGATGAGACTAACGCTCTATGAAAAAAGTCAGACATGGTTTTCGTTCGATCTGATTTGCGGGTATGGTGTTCTCTATCGTGACGCCAATATTTATTACGAGATTCTGATGATTGCTCGGAGAGCATTCCAATTGGAACAGACGAGTTTCGTATTATCGCAGCTCCATGGACCAAAATTTTATGTATAGTCACTGCCATAAGACACCATTCGAAATTTTTAACATATTTTTTGGCTAGTTCTTTGCATATGTACTCAAAACTATTATCAAAACCAAGAATTATAGATATCCCGGAAATAACGGCGTATAAAATTAAAAATACCGAAGTGTCAACCCTAGAGGCCGGGTAACCCGGATATAAAGTGTTTATGTGATTACTTCAACGTTCCACGGAATTAGGTCTTGTAAAAAATAGAATAGATAGAAGACATAATAATGAAGATCTCATACCAATATTGCGACCTACTACGGCGGGAGATGGAAGGAAAAAAATAAAAACCAAAATTGATAAAACAATTAATATCTTTGTAAAAAATGTATCTAGGAAGGTAGTGATTGCTCTTGAATGTATGTCTTTGAATGTTTTGTCGAACACCTTGGCGAAACAAACAGTCCATGCAATATCTTTTAAATTATAATTTGCGTCAGAAATAAGATTTTAGAAAATTTATGTCTCAAAAACTACACATATTAGAAACATGGGAGTTTTAGTCTCGCATTCGTAATGCTCTAAACTATAGTAATTTGTAATAAAATGGGGATGTCACTTTTTTGGCTTCCATAAAACACTGTGTGTCTCTATAACAAATCACAGCAGAAGGCTGCAAAGTGTTTTCATTACAAATACTTTGAAACTTGTCGGAGAGTTTAGTTTTTGAGTCTATCGTTTGTACGAGACATCTCAAGGATTTATGTAAGGTAAAATGGAGGTGTTTTTGTGCAAGTTTTGTGATGAAATCAAAGCACTTGGGAGCTTAGATGTGGCATAATCTGGAGGGACATATAGTCAAGTTTAATGTTAGCTTAATGATTTTCTCCTAAATATTATAATATTATTCACATGAAGTTATGATTCCATTGATGTGTAAAAGAAGACTGAACAATAAATAAGGTACATAACATAACATAACATAAATACTCTTTATTGCACACCTCAAAATAAAGAAACACATAAAAACAAGTTACAAACAGTAAAAGCAGAGGTAAAATAATTGGCGGTCTTATCGCTAAAAAGCGATCTCTTCCAGACATCCTTTGGGAAGCGTAAACCATTGAAAATAATCAGAAATACGTAGGTGTTGCAAATGCAAATCAACCAAACAATAATAAACTTACGCATATAAAATAAATTAATAAAATAAACTTACAACATACCAATATTATGTCTGCAACGTGGGGAAAATAAATACAGCCTTGGCCAGAAGTGTTGAGCATACCTGTTTATTGTTTACAATTTCGATGTTAAGAATTAATTCCCTACCATAACAATGTACGATGACGTAAAATGTTATATTTTATTGGTATATCTAGAAAACTTCGCTTAATAACATTTTCAAGGTACCTATAAAATAAGAAAAGTGGAGGTAAAAAAAATGCGACTTTAAGTGGGTGCGACAAATTGCAAATATTCTATGCAGTTACTACTAACTTTAACAAAAATGTCTGTACAGTTTGAATTAATTGATAAAATAACTTCAAAAAAGATAGAAACGCCGGACTAAACTTTCGAGCTTAGTATGAAAATCGCAAGGGTGCTCAACACTTCTTGGCCAGAAGTTTTGAGCAGAAGGCTGTATGTTATACTCGTATTCTTACCTTCAGAATTGCATTCTTTTTCATCCCATTTGAAAAGACATACAAGTTAAATAAGATAACTATTAAAAGTTTCTAAACGCTATGAATATAAAAACCATTGGTAAACTAGCAGAGACCATACTAAGAATAGATAAGACCATGTATATTGCAGTGTACTAATCGCCTGTCTTTTTTTGCCTCACATAACTAGCGGCAAGACAAATTGCTCAGACTTGGACAAATGTTAGCGGTAGGGGATAATGAAAGTCTTTCTTATCTGCTCGAAGATCAGTGAAGGAACAGGAATTAGATGCTTTACTTTGTCAAATCAATTCATCATCTTATTTAGCCAGCATTGTCTCGGCTCTTTACCATAGTTCACTAAGGAAGCCTGGGGTCTGCTTGACAACCTAATCCTAAGAAATTACGTATATAAAATACGAAAATGCTTGTCATTTCACCACAGCGGAAATTCATTCATTCGTCACATTGTCTTGGTAAGAAATATCAAAATTTATATTATTTCCTAGGTGGTTACATCATTTTAGAACAATAATAGAGTCAAGCTTGCCAAAAAAATGTTATTTTACAGTTAACAAAGAACTAATAAGAATGTTAAAGAAAAGTTTCAACTAAAAACCTATTTACGGTGGATATATATTTACAACGAACTGCAAATTTGCATAGACACATTATGAATGATTAATTCCTAAAGTACCCAAGCAATTCTAGTAACGTGCATTTTCTCTGTAAACTAACAACATAATATTCTACCGTACGAAGGTAACTATTTAAAAAGGATATTTGTTCCCCCAATAATACTTCCTAATCAGAACCAGGACGCGACATGTTCAGCCTAATTTCGGATCGTATAACAGTAATCCATTTGTCCTTAAGATAGGCATCTATTAAGTAACTTCCAAATCCGCTCAACTTAAGGCAGCATTAAAGGGATCCCTTTATTCACACAGAGTCACGTCTCAGAATTTGTTAGAGAAAACAGATTTTACTCGAAACGCATCGCGGCGTGGAACGCGCGACTACTTCGCCTTGAACCTTGGCAGCATTTAGCCTCCCCCTTTAAGGTCTGATCTTTAAATGAGACTAGAAACGACAGGCGGGTCATCTAAGACTGGTCTACAAATACACTGAAGTACACTAATCCCTAGTAAATTGAAATGTAATGCCGAAGATTGACGTCGCAAAGACCGACATTTTACGTTAAATAATTTTGTACGCGCTAAAAGCACTCGTTAATTATGAGAAAGGTTGCCTTCACTTCAAGTGCCTATAACATAAAAACTTTTTACAAAAAAAAGATAAACCGACTTCAAAAAGGATAAAATAAGTTATTATATTATTTATATGCGTTACAAACTGATATGTTTGAAGTCGGTGCCAAGCCAAAAAGTTACAATACCGGTCAAATCAGCTTCAAGTCTGAAAATCACAAAACAGTTAATACGAACGAGGCGTATGTGTTCAGTGAATTGTTCTTCATACTATAGAACTAATTATAGTATTGACTGTACGTAGGTTTTCATTCTAGTACAGAAAGAAAATATAATCATGCGTCTTATGATGTTTGTTAATAAACTTGTTTACTAGTTGTCGGACTAACCATATCTTGAACGGAGCCCGTGCTTCGGTTTGAATTATTTATTCTACTTCATCTAAGGTGTTTTATCGAAGTGTAAAAGAATTCAATGGCTAGATTGATTTTTCTATAGTCAGACACACTGGGTGTGTGGGTCACACCTTTTCAGTAGAAAAAGGCACGATATTTAAATTTTCTATTGTTGACCATACGTGTTTTTTATTTTTATTTGCCGCCTTTTTCTGATTATTGACAAAGTAGACGTGTATCAGAGAATATATACATAGGTACCACATTTCAGCAAAATTGTATTAGTAGTTTAGACGTGAAAATGTAACAGATAGATTCACATTCACCTTTTCAATATAAGTAGATATCGATATGTTTTGTGATTTTCAGACTTGAAGCTGATTTGACCGGTATTGTAACTTTTTGGCTTTGCACCGACTTCAAACATATCAGTTTGTAACGCATATAAATAATATAATAACTTATTTTATCCTTTTTGAAGTCGGTTTATCTTTTTTTTGTAAAAAGTTTTTATTTTTCCATTTTTAGTGGTTATATAATTATCATAATCGGACAACGGATCTCGCAATAATCGGTGAAGATATATAAGAAAAAGTTCATAATACGTAACTCAATGTAAGGAAAGTTCCACTTATCATATGTGGTCTTCATCATTAGGTCCACTCCATCAAATAAGTGGTTCGAGAGGAAATGCTTGAGTTGCTTAAAAAAACAACCAAATCACCATACATGTGCCTTTAAAAATTGAGGAGTTCCCTTAATTCGTCATGGATCCCATCATAAGAACAGCACCAGATTAATGTGGAACCATCTCAGAGGTAGTTACTTTCAGACAAAAAAAGAATTCCTGAAATCGGATCACGGGTCTCGGAGTAATCGCTGAATATCCCACATTTAAAAAAACCGGCCAAGTGCGAGTCGGACTCGCGCACCGAGGGTTCCGTACAAACCTACAACAAGCGAAAGTTGTAGTATGTTTATTACTCATTTCAATTTAAAACATCTACGCGTTTACGAGGAAAAAGGTAGTAAGTTTAAAATTAAAAAAAATATTTTTTGTATGATTTTACTAAAAATGTCTATTTTTTGTAATTTTTCCTTTGTCTGTGCTATATGAAGTTTCTTCGTGGCAAATTTCAAGTTTCTGAGTTTACGGGTAACCTTTAGATTTTGAGTTTTTGCGAGTACTCAGTTTCAAAATATGCGACGTAAATTGCTATTTCTTTTGATTGCGTTGACATAAAAGTTTGGTTTTGCTACATCTGAAAGCTCCTATAGCCCTGAGTATTTGACATGAATTTCAATTTAATACCTCCACGCGGTTACGAGGAAAACGGTAGTAAGTTTAAAATGAAAAAAAAAATTGCATGATTTTACTATAAAATGTCTACTTTAAGTAATTTTTCCATTGTCTATGCTATATGACGTTGCTTTGTGCCAAATTTCAAGTTTCTGAGTTCACGGGAAGTACCCCGTAGGTTTTGGGAGTGCCGAAAAACTCTTAAAATTTGCAGCATAAACGACTGTATCTTTTGATTGCGTTGGCATTTAAGTTTGATTTTTTTACAGCTCCAAGGGACAATAGACTTGAGTATTTGATATAAAATTCAGTTTGATACCTCCACGCGTTCCTGAGAAAAATGGTCTTGACAGACAGACAGACAGACAGACAGACAGACAGACAGACAGACAGACGGACAACAAAGTGATCCTATAAGGGTTCCGTTTTTTCCTTTCGAGGTACGGAACCCTAAAAATCATCATCATTATCATCAAAACAATTATCATCATGACGTTCACATCATCAAATTGGTGGTTTCCGAGAGAAAACCCTCGAGTTGCTTAAGAAAACACCCAAATCGCCATACATATGCCTTTAAAAATTGAGGAGTTCCCTCAATTCCTCATAGATTCCATCATGAGAACAGCACCAGATTAATATGGGACCACCTTGGAGGTAGACCCTTTCAAACAAAAAAAGAACTATTCAAATCGGACCACGCGTCTCAGAGTAATCGGTGAACATACATAAAAAAAAAAGCCCAAACCGAATACAGAACCTCCTCCTTCTATGAAATTGAAGTCGGTTAAAAATATATGTTCACGAGAATATCATTATTTCCACTAAAAAGTCACCTTGGTTGGTTGTTAATGATAAGATTTTCACTTATGAACGACAGAGAAAAAAAAACCTAAGTACCACCGGTTCCAGCCCTGCACCTCTGACCCGAGAAGTATCATGACCGGCAAGAAACTCGACGAGACTTATTTTTTCAAAACAGTAATACATTAGATCTTAAAGATACACAATAATGCGTAGTTCTATAAGAAGACATATCAAAACAACCTAAACAAACAAACAATAGTTACCTAAACAATATAATTATACTGTAAAGGAAAAATAAGGAATAGAACGATTATAAACTGAAATAGATTTCATACACTTCAGAACTGCAAATCATAAATATTCAACAAAATAATTTAGTTTGCTTCTAGACTAATAGAACTATGTTTACAAGGTAAACATGAGTAAATTAGGTAAGCGTATTGAAAAGTTAGATACTTATATTTAATATAACTCATTTGAATAAGTTATGTTTGAAATAGGTCGTGTTTTAATGTATTTTAAAATATCACAAAATATTATATGTCCAAATCAATATCCAAAAATGTCTAAAAAAACCTAACACAGTCCAATTAAAATAAAATAAAATACAATAAATATATATATTGTAAAATTTTGAATAAATTGCTTACAACGGAAATTCTATCTTCGAAAAGTACAGGCTCCTAGCCTCGGTCAAAATTGTTTGTTTGTACAAAATGAAAACCTTTCGACACAAAATAAATAACATTTTCAAAGTTTATACAGAATATTGGTGATAAAAAGGGTCAGAAAGAGAAAATATTATTGCGACGGAGAGATTAATTATATTAAATATTTATTTCCGTCTGTTTCTCCAGACTCCGGTCTGAATCCGTTCGGAACCATTAAAATTGCAATTTTCTTTTGCAAAGATTTAACCCAATCATTTTGAGTGAGATGAGGGCCTTTTTGATTTATTTATGCTTCTATGTAGGTAAATCTTCTAAAGTTAAAATCGCTAATTAGGAATCTATCTTCTTAATCAGTCTAGGTCAACCAATACAATAAGGTTTCCTTTATTTCAAAATTATCTATAATCGCTCAATTTGATAAAATCTTATTATTTCAATAAGTCTTAAGATGATACAGAGGTTATGTTTGGGATATTGATTAAAAACAAATTTTCTGTTGTAAAGTGCACCACACTATTTGTTCGGAATTCATGATATGAATTCATAACCATATAATAATATGAATCTATAACGGTTAGAATTTCATTTTTTGTGGCGATGTATTATAGTAGTTTATGCAACTGATAATGAGGGGCCTTAAAACACGAGTGGGGTGAAACGAGCGCAGCGAGTTTCATTATAGGATCACACGAGTGTTTTAAGGCCTAATTATGTACAGTTGCATACATTACTTTATCTACACACATATTGCAAGTACTCAACATTGGGTTCAGAAGCCGAAGGCAATTGACCTGCATTACTAGGTAGATAGATACAAGTGCTGAAACATACCCACAGGTGTAATAAATATAAATAAATTAGAACCGATAAGGAAAGTATATTTATTTATTATAATATAGTTAATAGTAAACATTTACATTTTCGCAATTAAAAATGTTTCGACAAACAATAACTGACAAGTTGATAACAGAAATGGCGGCCGTACAAACCATAGAGAAATATATATATGTACAAACTTCTGTCGCGAGTTTTTTTTTAATATTAGCCAACGAACGAAGTCCTTATTTTCATGTCATCCGAGATCAAAATGTCGTGCGGTTTATGTTAAAAAATATATCGTACCTACTGACGTTTCGTATCGACAACATTTTAAAATCTTTGAATACTAGAATAGAAACCCATTGAAAATGTGTTGGTTTTGACAGCTGTTCCAAATTTGAAACTCATAACTTAACAATATTTGAGCATGTAAAGTTAAAATGGGGCATCCACAAGGGCCTTCCGGAATCAGGCGGTTTCAGGGTATAGCACTTGCTAAATAATTTATATTGGGCCTCTTCGCCCGGCAAGGGTTTCGGTTTTATTTCTGCTCCAACAATGCAACAATAGCACTTGCCATACAATGTTTGAAATAAATCGCACTTTATCACGATGCAGCTAAGCAAATTATGGCAAAAAAGACCAGAACAAATACAGATTATCTCTTTTTCTTTCAAAATCTCACGGCGCTCTGACAGACTCCATCAAAAATCAACTTTTTTCTTTTGAACCAAAACCATGGCAACCGATCAACATGTCTAATTCTTAACCATTTTAATAAATAATGAAATATATTTATTTTATCAACAATAGACACTGAATTACCTGCCACATCTAAAATAGAAAAGCAGAGTTGGAGCAGCGTCTCCGCGGAGACCGCAGCGCGGCTGCAGCGCCTGCGTAAGGTGCACTTATGCTGACGATCCGTAATGACGTTATGTGTCACGACTGAAAATATTTACTACGACCATAATTTGTGTTTTCAACGATTAAAACTAAATACGTGTGTGTTCGCATAGTGAAAGTTACTTCTATCAATTTATTATAATCATAAGTTTCATACGGTTCTTCTCGCAGTGACATTGTGTAGCGATATTTACTAAGTATCTTGTTTTTATTGATAGGTTGTTTTATTATTGTAAGTTTACTCTGTTTTGCCTTTTTACCTTGTATTTTTAATCTAGAGTAAGATGCAGCCCGCGACACAACCCGGTAGCAGCACGTCCAATAGTTTTATTTGTCAATTATGCCAGAGATCTTTTAAAAGTACAAAAGGCCTCAATATACACTTTTCAAAAGTCCACAGACTCTGTGCAAGTCAAAATTCTACATGTAGCAACAATCATCCAATCAATCCGCTTCCTTCTGTGCCCACAGTCAACCAACCAGCTGTACCTTTTCACCTTCACCTTAGCCATCTCAAAAATAATGTTTCTATAGTTAAGAGAATACCCCGCGGGGCCAGAATATCGGTAGCCTCTCATTTATCCCGTCTCATAGAAAACTGTGTAGAAAAAAATACAATCACAGACTGGCATAACCTACTGTCATTCCCATACAATACCCTCCATGCCCAAGAAGATGATGCGAGCATATCGCTGACCCAGAAAATAAAGAACAACTGCGTAAATAATCCTCTACCACCATTTTGTAAAAATAAAAATAACCTAATTTTCGATCGACCGAAACATATTCAAAGGAAAATCAGTGACGGTGACCTTAAAGGTGCTGCTCGCCTCCTCTTCTCAAGCGACGTGCTGTCACCCAACAACCCAGACACCCTTTTGGCCCTACAGACTAAACACCCCCCAGGCCCCCCTTCACCCTACTTTTTGGACCCACCAATGGCGAACCAGGCCTGCCTACAAATTAAGAACAGAGACGTCATAGAAGGCATACTTTCATTCAAAACCGGTTCTGCTGCAGGCCTGGACGGTCTATCACCACAACATCTGAAGGACCTCATATCTCACTCGGTAGGCGATACGGGTGAGCGCCTTGTAGACTCCATCACTAAATTGATAAATTTAATGTACACAGGAAACGTGAACCAGGACATAATTCCAATTTTATATGGAGCCAACCTCATAGCTCTTTCTAAAAAGGACGGAGGGGTAAGACCGATCGCCGTTGGTTCTACGCTCAGACGTCTCGCCTCAAAAATTGCAGTTAGGTACATAGTTTCAAAATTAAAACCCCTTTTCGAACCGGTCCAGCTCGGCTTCGGCGTCAAAGGAGGATGTGAGGCGGCAGTGCATGCCTTACGTACTTACCTCTCTAGCTCAACTTGTGACGTGCTGATCAAAATTGATGTTCGGAACGCTTTTAACTCTGTCAACAGGGACACCTTGCTGACAGAAGTCAAAAACAACATACCTGAAGTGTACAATTACCTTCTACACTGCTATTCTGACCCAAGCAAACTTGTATATCGGGACAATGTACTATCCTCAGAAGTTGGCTGTCAGCAAGGCGATCCTCTCGGGCCGGCAATATTCAGTTTGGCAATTAACCCAATTATCCAAAATTTGAAATCAAAATTTAACGTTTGGTATCTGGATGATGGAACCCTTGGAGGCGATTTAGATTCCGTACTCTATGATCTCTCGACAATTAAATCAAAATTCGAATCTGTTGGCTTAGACCTTAATTATAGCAAATGCGAACTTTATTTACATAACTCTTCTCTAAACTCTACAGAAGTACAACAAAAATTCGACCTCTTGACCCCTAACATAAAAATAGTAAATAAAACCTCCCTATGCCTCCTAGGGTCCCCCATCTTCGAAGAATCATTTCCAAAATACGTTTCGGACTCTATTTCCAAATTTAAAAATTACGAAAGTCGTCTTTTAGACATATCTCCCCACTTTGCTTTATCTATAATAAAATTCTGCCTTTTTGTACCTAAATTAACCTACGTACTTCGTTGCTGCCCTTTTACAAAATTCCAAAATTTACTTACACCCCTTGACGACATAGTAAAACTGAATCTGGAATCCGTTTTGAACGTGCAACTGAGCGAAGATTCATGGACTCAAGCATCCCTTCCTATCCGTTTTGGTGGGTTAGGGATCCGCAAAATTTCAAGTGTTTCTCAACCGGCGTTCTTGTCGTCCGCACATAGCTCGGCAAAACTCATAGGAAAAATTCTAAGGGCTTGCCCTTCAAACTATGAGATTGCCGGACTTGCGGAAGCCAAAAACGCCTGGTCTGCTGCCTGCCCGGGAAAGGATTTTCCTGAAAATATGACTTCCCAAAGGGCCTGGGATAACATAGCGAACCGAATTTCTTATGACAGTCTTCTAAGCCGCAGTACAGGATCCGAACGTGCCAGACTCCTCGCTGTGGGGACCAAAGAAGCTGGCGCCTGGCTACACGCGTACCCGTCCGTACATACGGGTACTTTTTTAGAACCCCACACGCTACGCGTTGCTACCTGTCTGCGGCTTGGCGTCCGGGTCTGCGCTCCCCATAGGTGCCCCTGCGGCACTGACGTCGATGCTTACGGACATCACGGGCTGTCCTGCCAAAAAAGTGCCGGCCGTTTCTCCAGGCACGCCGCGCTTAATGACATCCTCCGCCGGTCTCTTGCTAGCGTCAACGTGCCGGCGCTCCTTGAGCCCCCCGGTATCCTCAGGGACGACAACAGGAGACCGGATGGGGTGTCACTGGTTCCGTGGACGATGGGACGGGTGTTAGTTTGGGATGCCACGTGTGTTGACACGCTGGCCCCCTCTCATCTCCACGGAACTAGTTCCAAAGCCGGAGCAGCTGCAGAAGCGGCCGAAAAGGGCAAAATAAATAAATACAGGGATCTCGGCTCTGAATACAATTTCGTTGCTTTCGGAGTCGAGACCCTTGGCCCGTGGGGTCCGAGCGCCCACGCCCTATTTAAAGAGCTATCAAAGAGACTCATCGACGTTACCGGTGACCGTAGGGCTGGCAGCTTCCTCGCTCAACGTATTTCTATCGCAATACAGCGGGGTAATGCTGCCAGCATCTACGGTACCATGCCGCGGGGGGACGCATTATTTTAGGATTTCTTTATTTTAGATTTAATTTTAGTGTTATCTTGTTTTAATTTATATGTAATTTTAATTTTTTAATTAAATACAATTAACTGTTAAAAAAAAAAAGTTAAAATTACATTACTGCCACAGATAAGAAACTTATCATAGTGAAATCGTTTGTTGTAATGCTGGTCATTGCTTACGGTTTTTGAACGCATTTTAGAGGACTTACAATATGAGTGTAGATAAATATTATAAATTGAGAATAGTTTGAGGCGCCCCTAATACAGTCATTTTCACATGATACAAACTTGACCTTCCTGAACAGCGTTTGTCTTTTATTCAATCCCACTCGTATAGGACCGTAATCACTTTACCGCTACAACTCCAAGCATTGGCATAAAACGTGCACCGATTTCCATTAGCTGATTTTTATTTGCCCACACTGTAATACGGATGAACGATTATTTAATAAAGTTTGTATCCAGCGAATTTTCTGTAAACACAAACAATGGTTTGTAGTAGGGAGCCGTTCCTTTATAAATCATGTTCTCCTTTTCAACGTTTGTCGTAATTTAATAAAAAGTGCCGGCTGATCAAATTAATAAACGTCAAATGGTCGACGAAGAGGAGACGAGGTTGACGCGGCGTCTGAAACGCGCCTCATTTGTATTGTACCTACACACGATGTTTTTGGTACTTTATTAAGCTTTAGAGAGTTCTTATCAAATTATATTTCCAGAGAGTGAGCAATTTAAATACAAAAAAGTACTATCTACTAAACGTAGATTTATTAGCGATCTGTCATTTCTTTATAAAATATTTCTATACATTTGGCTGAGCTGAGTTACTCCAATAGTGGGCAACTTCACAGTATGACAGATATGGTATCTGATTAATAAAAAAATAATTCTAAACTGGACTAACATGTAGAGTGTTTCAATATTGCTACACCGTCACCCCGAGTCTGCCCGTCCATCAAGCAACCTCAGTATTTTACGAGTATTACATCTACGGCTAATCTGTGCTATCAAAACGTATCCGATTTAAGCTCATTTGAGAATAGACCCAGGATGCGCTTTCTCAGTTAAAGCGCTACTGTTATTCTACTATTTAAACACAACAAAAGCCTTATTGACCTTACCGTGGGCTAGTTTTGTATAAGATTGTCCCTTAATGTTTATTTATTTACTATTATTTATTTTGCACGCACTTAGCCCTGTAAGCGCCTAGCGAAACATATAAAATTGCTTTGGGTAGTTGAATTAAGTTTTGTATAAATTGCTCAAAGTACTTAATGCGCTTCTACATAGAATGGTTACAGTTAAAGCAGGTCTCAACTTTCAGTTAATTTGCGTTAAACCAAGTTTGGTTTAAAGCAGTTTGCAAAACGGTTTAATGTAAGTAAGTACCTAATGAGAATCAAATTTAATTTTAACAATAGTTGTCAATTGTTTTATGTTGGATCACAGACCAGCAATGCGCATGTGTTAGCGGTAGGACTAGACGTGACATGATGTTTGACCTAAGAAGCTTGTATCGCTCGCGCCTCGTCACCGGCAGTGTCAATTTGAAATTTGCGGAGTTTACTTATCATAGTAGTTCTAAACACAATGTTGTGCCATTAATTGGTGCAATTATAAAAGAAAATACGTAATGATACCATATACGAGAATATTATACCAATATAATCTTCTTCCACTTTCTTGCTCCATCCTACGGTCGGCTCTCCTAATTATTTTGCGCAACGATATTCTGTCGAGGGTTGTTGGGTCAGGTAGATTCTTATTGTTTCTAAGTTGGGTCATGCTGGTCCACCACGTTGTCGGCGGGCATCCTCTGCCTCTCTTTTTTTCTGGCAGGTTCAAAGCTTTTTTGACGGCGTACTCTTTATCCCTTCGCATAAAGTGCCCGTACCACCTCAGCCTGTGTTCTGTGAACTTCTCGGTAATAGGGGCTATCTTGAAACTGCCACGACTGTATTTAATTCTGACCTTATCAATTCATGTAACCCCTCCAGACCACCTTCTTTATTTCATCAGCATCTTCATTTTCGCTGTGTGAAGTTTTTGCACTTTGGTTTGTTTAGGAGCTGGCATTATTTTCTGACACTCAGATCCGTAAAGCAGCGCTGGTCTAATCGCCAAATTGTAAACCTTTACTTTGGTGCGAACAGACAGTACACCAGTCAGCGAGCGCCACTTTTGCCACCCCAGAATGACTCGGTGCGTTTCATATTCCTCTATGTTTCCATTTTCCGTGATGAGTGATCTCAGGTACTTGAAATGTTCAAATTTTGGTACTGGTTTCGAGTCAGGGTTGTAAACAGTTGATAGTGGAGCTGTTTTTTGAATTTCCAGTGCAAGTGTTCGGTTTTGGTTAGATTGACTTTGAGGACCGCTTGTTCCAGAGCCAATGCTCTACAAACGTGCAATGTGCCCTGCATTTCGCTACCTGTGTTAGCGGTGAGTACTATATCGTCCGCAGTTTTATTACGGTAGTACTATTAGTTATTCTGTGGTTTTGTCTTAACATTTATATTATATCTTCGGCAGTTTTTACCTATTTTGGTATTACTTTTTTTCCAACTAAAAATGTTTGTTGCTCTGTCACTCTGACCTCCACCCATTAAAAGCTGTCAAATGCCCGGATGTCGCAAGTAGGATGATAAAGCAATTCAACTAGACAGGTTTCATTGCTTTTATTATTGTGACATCATATCTGACATATCCGGGTCTTAGTCCATAAAGAACTACAGTGAGAACCACCTAATTTCATTTTAAAAACTATAAATGAGGTAAAACGGTAGGTTTTCATCAAAATGTGATTATCGCAATAGTGTGTTAACATTTGAATCTTTCTTGACAATCTAAAATAATATTAACGGGATTTGTGTCAAGTTTATTTATTGATTATTTTAATATATATACCTCGAATCACTTCGCTCATTTTTGCAAAACGTAGATCAGTAAACAGGCTACAAAATGGCAATCAAATCTAATTTTTTGTGTTTTTGTGGATTGACACATTATTGCTTATCAGCATCCAGCTAACCCAATTATTTATCAAAATCAAGTTTATTTCCAGTCTACAAGAGACAAGTTAGAACCTATTTGGTCTATGAGGTGGATCTTTTAATAAAACGTGTAAACAAACAATATTTTTGTTGGGTTTTGTGTTTATGCATATAATTAGTTATGAATAACTAGTCGTTTTTATTTATTTATTTGGAAACGGTATTTTGAGGTGTACGTATAACCTATACGAGAAAACAATAATAGCTCATGTTTTAGAAATTCGTAATATAATAATGTAGTAACATTACTACAGAACTTAAAACAAGAAATTTGCTCTTTGATAGTATAAATATAGACAATTATTAAATTTGAAATTTGATTTCTTGATATTCCTGAGACATTTTCGGTGACGTAAGAGACGTGAAAAGTGTCGGTCTAAAAGTGGACGCGCCCATCTACCTTAAATTATTAGTACCTAAACTTAATCACGAGCTTAAACTAAGTAAACATAATTTACAAAATGCAGTAAAAATATTAGACGAAGATTTATTTTCAGCAATTTAAGCAAAATTTTCACAAATATTGTTAATCAAGTTACTAACAGAGTATTACCTACGTTGCGCCAAAAATACGACGACGCTAACTCGGCTCTAATTAAATTACCCGAAATTACGAAAAAAGCGGTCCAATTTATTTAATTTCTTTTTATTCAAACCTTTCGTTGAAGAGTTCGTCGGCCGAGTGGCGATTATATTGTAGAAGGGGCGTGTATTCCAATAGTTGCTTCAATGCAATTGAGACAGGTTCTAGAGGCAACCAGTATAACGCCACTTCACATAACAACTATTAGACGGAGACCTAGCCACGTCAGATATGTCACAATACTGAGATTGGTTGAGAATACGAAACCCCTCTAGTCAGTTTGCTAGATCTGGACATCTGGCAGCTGTAAAGTGGTGGATGTTAAAGAATGTAAACCACTTTAAGAAAACAAATCCTGGAGATCTGGATTTGATGCAATATTTTGAGAAATTATTTTATTTACTTATTTAATCTTCTCGCTTCTGAGCCATGTTTACAAGTTGTTTTCGAGAGTCATTACCAACCGTATCGCTAGCAGGTTTGACGACTTCCAGCCTCCCGAACAAGCCGGTTTCCGCAAGGCCTTCAGTACTATAGACCACATCCATACGCTGCGGCAGGTTATACAAAAGACTGAAGAGTATAACCAGCCACTATGCTTAGCGTTTGTGGACTATGAGAAGGCTTTCGATTCTATCGAGACTTGGGCTGTGCTGCAGTCTCTTCAGCGGTGCCAAATAGACTATCGGTATATTGAGGTATTGCGGTGTTTGTATGAGAACGCCACAATGACAGTTGGTCTCCAGGATCGGGATTCAAGGCCTATCCAATTGCAGCGAGGTGTGAGGCAAGGGGATGTCATATCCCCCAAATTGTTTACCGCTGCTTTGGATGATGCTTTCAAGCTCCTGGAATGGGACGGACTGGGCATCAATATTAACGGCGAATACATCACCAACCTCCGCTTTGCCGACGATATCGTAGTTATGGCTGAGACCCTGGAAGACCTCGGCAAAATGCTGAACGACCTCAGTAGAGTCTCTCAACAAGTGGGTCTAAGGATGAACACGGAGAATACGAAAATTATGTCGAACTCCCTTGTTGTACCCACTCCCTTGAAAGTTGGAGACTCTACGCTTGAAGTTGTTGACGACTATGTATACCTGGGACAAACAGTCCAGTTAGGTAGGTCCAACTTTAAGACAGAGGTCTCTCGTCGAATCCAACTTGGATGGGCAGCGTTTGGGAAGCTACGTAGCATCTTCTCGTCCAAAATACCGCAGTGTCTTAAGACGAAGGTTTTCAACCAGTGTGTGTTGCCAGTGATGACATACGGAACCGAAACGTGGTCGCTCACAATGGGCCTTATAAGAAGGCTTAAGGTCACTCAAAGAGCAATGGAGCGAGCTATGCTCGGTGTTTCCCTGCGTGATCGCATCAGAAACGAAGAGATCCGCAGGAGAACCAAGGTTGTCGACATAGCTCAGAGAGTTGCCAGGCTTAAGTGGCAGTGGGCGGGCCACATTGCTCGCAGAACCGATGGCCGATGGGGCAGAAAGGTTCTTGAGTGGCGACCGCGTACCGGAAGACGTAGTGTGGGAAGGCCCCAGACTAGGTGGACCGACGATTTGGTTAGAGTCGCGGGAAAAAGCTGGTTAAGGGCGGCGAGTGACCGATCGTTGTGGAGATCCTTGGGGGAGGCTTTTGTCCAGCAGTGGACGTCTTTCGGATGAAATGATGATGATTTAATCTTTATTGCACAAAAAGAAAACTTATCGTACAAAAGGCGAACTCAATGCCATGAGGCATTCTCTACCAGTCAACCTTAGGGCCAAGCAGAAATATTGTAGGCGGTGCTTCTAACTATACAGGGAACAAATTATATGACAGAAGCATAAAACTTTAAAAAGATGCGAAACTACATAATTCTGATATACATAAAATACATACATCAATACATACATACATAGATACATACATACATACGACCATACATATATAAATACATATCCGAAGAATCTTGTAAGAGAAGATACTTAAGATTTCTGTGATCCACCAGCAAAGAAATCACGCACAGATTTTTTAAAAGCGTATGATCTAATTATAGTCATTGCCAAAAGCTTCTGTTAGGGGACAGTAGTGCCAAACAAAGTATAATGTAATTCATAGTCTGTCGCCTACTGTTTTGGTTTCCGTAATATTACGCAATGTTTTTTGGTTTAATGTTAAAATATAGACATTGGGCCGTATTCTAACTTTAAAACACGTATAGACACGATCCAACTTCAATACAACTCCAATGCATTAACAACGCAATACACAAAACTACGGCATAAAAATCTGAATCAGAAAAATCAGAATTTGCTTGAGAAATATTCCAACGCAACTCCAATATTTCAATATTTTCAATGTTGGTTGAATGTTTGTTGTGTGTTGGAGTTATGTTTGAGATAGGTTGTATTTTTATTGTATTGTTAATGTATTTTTAGATTCGAATCCGGCACCCTGTCCTTTATAACTGAGACAACTTCGTCAGTTTTTATCTATTTTGGTAAATCTATTTTCCACTTCAAACATTTTGCTAGTCTGTCACCTCTGAACTCCACATATTAAAAGCTGCCAGATGCCCGGATCTAGTAATATGGATAGTATAGCAATCTAACCAGACGGGTTTTGTTGCTCTCATTATTGTGTCATATCTGACGTGGCCAGCTCTTAGTCCATATGCGTCAACCTGCGAACTTTGTGAAGCAGAGGTTACTTAGACTTGTTTTCAGGGGCTTTGACTTACACATTCTTGAATAGCGATTGGAATTACATACTGAGTTGTTATTCATAATCTTTACCGAGCGAAGCAAACTAGGTCTGCGATAACAACTAGTAGTTCTGTGAGAGAGTAGGTATGCGGAATTTATGAAATATGTTTTTTTTTACATTTTCAATCCCCCACTTCGCAATTGGCAATTTAGAAAAGTTTGAAATTGAATCGACTAAAACATATCGAACCAGATCACAAAATTTCACGTGCCGGACACCGGTGGTATCCACATAAGAAATCATTTTTGCACTAACTGAAAAGCGTCTTTCACGCTTCGGACTTGCTCGCTCAACTATTATCATACATTTTAGGATCAAGTTATATTAGACACGAACTCACAATAGAGACAAAATTCTTTGTGAAATAGTTCTTGTAGGCGGTGCCTACTGCCTCGGTGGCAGTGCTTGTTATGATCCTCGTTATTTTCATAAGTTAGTTTCAGTTTTCTTGCTTGCACATCTGTGTACACTTTCAAAAATCGTGGCTACAGCAAGTCGTTTGTTGTGGGATCAGTCAATCTCTGGAACAGATTACCTGTTTTGCTCAAACAGTCACAGTCGGTCGCGTCGTTCAAGGAGAAGCTAAAGAAGTTATGATTACCTGAATCTGATTGATATGTTGCTATTGTATTATTATGTATGTGTCTTAGATGTTCCTTTTCTGTATTTTTATTATGATTGTCTCCTCACTCCTCTCTGGTGTAATATATATAGTGCAGCTATTAACTACTTGGAGCAAAGTAAATTTAGAATATAAGGAATGTAATTTAGACAGTGTACCTACTTGCCATACGATAAATAAATAAATATATATATACATTTCCTATAACTTTTGTATATATGTATCTATAATATTTACCTTTCTCGTACCTTGTTGTACATGTTGCCGCATTTGTCTACCTCTTTTCACTTCTTCTCTCATCTACTCAAAGGTTAACTGGAAGAGATCCCTTAAAGGGATAAGTTGGCCTTTGTACTTACGTTTTCCTATTATTGTATTGTTTTTGACTGGTTTTTGTACAATAAAGAGTTTTTACATTACATTACATTACTTTCAACCTCAAAAAATCAGGTTTGCAAATCGGTTGTGTAGGTTAGGTATCTAAAATTATTGGATGGGCAAAGGAAATCACTGACACGAAAGTGACAGCTTTTATTTTTCTGACTAGTTTTCGTGACTTTATACATTTTAATTAAAGTTCTCATCCAAATTCTCGGGCCTATACGATGTACGAGTTACAATAATTAATTATACAATACAATATAATAATAATAAATTCCTAGTAAGTGTTCACGTCAATTGCAACATGGTGGCATATTCTAATTTTAAAATACATAAACAACGCATTACAAACACAATCTATCACAAACATAACTCCAACACACAACAATTAATCAACCACTATTGAAATTGCATTGGAGTTGCATCGCACTAATTTCCAAGCAAAGTCTGATATTTCTGATTCAGACGGTATAGTCGCAGATGGTCTAGAACGCAAAATTACTAGTGCAATATTTTGCCTATACCGGTTTTAGTCTACATCGCGAACGGTCTGGAACGCAAAATGACCACTCATAGGTAAGCTAGGTTCGTTAGTTATCTTCTAATCGCCGAAGGCCAGATCGCACAGAAAGCCCCGCAGCAGCGGGGCTCCGTCGACATCGCGAACTTACAAATGAAATTACGAAAATGATGTAGACATTTTGCGTTCTAGACCGTTCGCGATGTAGACTAAAAGCGGTATTGGCAAAATATTACACTAGTTATGTTGCGTTCTACTTAGACCATCCGCGAATAACCCATTCAGATGTTTTAAAGTTAGAATACGGCCCATGTGCGCTTAAGAGTTTCGCGTACATGGCAGCGAACGTCTGCCACGGCGGCAATCCGTGGCCAATGATGGATGTTCTCTTGGTTTAATTAATCTTACTCAACTGAGGCAGTATTTGTCACGATAGTGGAGAGTAATTAAGGGTTAACATGGGATTATGCCTTAAAAACTTTATTTGGAGTACGTACGAAATATTTTTTGTAGATGCCTATCTAAGTATCTATTCTTAAAGGATTTTAAGGACTCTTGTATTTATTCATATACGATGTTCACTACTAGCGTTTGTAGCCTAGCGCTAGGTCGCGAGTTCCAACCCTGAGGGCCACTCTATCGCACTTGCTAATCTGAGCGTAAGAGCCGCAGATAACAAAATTTCGGTTTTCGAGCCCTAGGCCCTCAGTTGTTCAAATCAAAGAAAGGGCCTAACATCGTAGTTTGATAGAGTAATTACTGACGTTTCCCAGGCCAATTTTATAAGAGGGGGAAGTTAGACGATTTCACGATCCTACTATAACAGGTATCTACTTACTATCATAGTTAAACAACTGAGGCAGTTAGTAAAGAATTAGCACAGTGATTTTCGAATAGAAAGTATTTAATTTTTAATTTCTTAACAAAATACCTACTAATCAGCTTCATACAGCAAAGCCTATAATTTAGGGTCGATTACACCACTCCGTCTGTTAAAGTCGTCGTCATCGTTAAAATTAGTATGAAAAGATTGGAAGTTCTCTATGTGATGACTGATGACAGTTGCGCCGCAATATTTAAAAGCAATTAGTTCGTTAATAAAATTTTGCATAGTGCAACCTGCCCTGAGTCTGCAGTCAAACTTAACAGTAGTTTTTATAATGGACTAAGAGCTGGCCACGTCAAATATGACGCAATAATGAGAGTAACGTAACCCGTCTAGTGAGATTGCAATACTATCCTTATTACTAGATCCGGACATCTGGCAACTTTTAATGGGTGGAGGTTAGTGACAGTCTAGCAAAATGTTTGAATTGGAAAATAGTAATACCATAATTTTTAAGAAAAAAAAACCGACTTCAATGGGGGTAGCCGGTGAAGGATTATTGTAGATAGATGGTGCACTTAGATTCCATACAATGAAATAACTTGCTTAAAAAACGCAGCGGAGAGGACCAATCGCCAAACGTGAACTATGCGTCGTTGAAGAGTTCCGTTCTGATTATCATCAACAGTTCCACTTCATCAAATGTCACTCTTTTGAATGAAAATGCTTGATTTGTTGATAAAAATACAAAAGTCACTTTATGTATGCCTTTAAGATTTGAGGAATTCCCTCGATTCCTCGTGGAACTCATCATCAGAACTTGAGCTTGACGAAAATTGGTCCTGACAATCTAACTTGCTTAACAAACATAGCGAAGAGGAAGAATCGCCAAACATGAATTATGCGTCGTTGAAGAGTTCCGTTCTGTTCATCATCAGCAGTTCCACTTCATCAAATGTCACTCTTTTGAATGAAAATGCTTGATTTATTGATAAAAATACAAAAGTCACTATGTGTAAGCCCTTAAGATTTGAGGAGTTCCCTCGATTTTTCATGGATCCCATCATCAGAACTTGAGCTGGACGAACATTTGTTCTGACAATTAAACTTGCTAAACAAACACAGCGAAGAGGACGAATCGCCAAACGTGAACTATGCGTCGTTGAAGAGTTCCGTTCTGATCATCATCAGCAGTTCTACTTCATCCAATGTCAATGTTTTGAATGAAAATGATGGTTTTGTTGATAAAAATATAAAAATCACTATATGTATGCCTTTAAGATTTGAGGAGTTCCCTCGATTCCTCATGGATCCCATCATCAGAACTGCGTTTTGACAAAAACGGGACCAATCTGTATATATATACTTACAATCAAAAAAAGAATTTTCAAAATCGGTTCAGACATGACGGAGTTATGGAGTAACAAACATAAAAAAAAAAAAAAAAAAAAAAAAAAAAAAAAAAAAAAAAAAAAAAACATACACGCCGAATTGAGAACCTCCTCTTTTCAAATCTTGAAGTCGGTTAAAAATAGGCAAAAACTGCCGAAGTTATCTTATTTATAGAGGACGGCGGCTATATTTTAACATTAGAACCGAGAACATTGCGTATTATTTCGGAAACAGAAACAGTAGGCGATAAACTATGAGCTACATTATATGTCCTTTTGGAGTAATTTTCCCCATCAGAAAGTTTTGGTAATGATATAATCTAATTATTTATATAATTTTTCATAATACAAGGATTGGTATTCTTAAAATGGTTTGCATTCTATGACCTCCACAAAAATAAGCATAGTATAGCAAACGAACGAATGGGGTTTCGTCGCTCTCATTATTGTGTCATATCTGACGTAGTATCATATCTCCGTATATAATTCAAGACAATAATTTGATCGCTCTTGTCATACATTGTTAACCACTTTTGTACAGCTCGAGCTGTCTGATTACTGCCTTGAATTAAGAATACTACTTTAGTAACTTTACCAAGCACCTCAGTTAAACCTATGTTATGATGAACAACCAATGTATTAAAATGTAATTTTATAAATAAACAAGCGAGTATCTTACGACCTCATTTGGTCCTTATTCAAAATTTATAAGTAAACACTTCCCAAGCGCAATCCCATTTAGTTAAAATTGTCACATTGCACAAAACTATGTCACGTTGCATAGCGATAATTAATGCAAACAGGTTTTCGGCATACCTTCAATGTAGTAGTATATTTACCGATTGTGTTTACATACATGCAAGCTAACCAAAATTTTGCTACACTAAGTAAGTATATCAGAGATAACTTAATAATAAAGACTTTACGTCCTAGAATATGTCGCGGTTATTGATGACGTCATAATCGGATGGTGACATCATGTCCTTCTATTGAAAACCAGGTTCCTCCACAAGGTTCTATCCCTCGCTAAGCGCATGGCTTCGTGCAGTTTAAATTGCATGGGTGCAGCCATTTCGGCACACCATCTGGCAATGAGAGGGCCTCAAGGTATCGTGCCTTCAACTTTGCCTGTCATGATATTCAGCGATAATGAACCGATGTTTTTGGTTTTTAAAGAATCATTAAAATGATAATGGTAAATAAATAGCTAAACACTGCTAGATTTTTTTAAAGGACTACCAACTTCATGTTGTGGTTATTCTGGAAACGGAGTGGGGACAGCATTACGTTTTATCAGACTGTCACGGCGTTCCGCCAATAAAAGTATGTTTTAAAAATGTTCTAGCAAAAATAATTGACAGATTGTTTTGTGTTGTTTTTAATTTGATGAAAAAGTAGTCGAACCTCTATTTTTTAGCTACTACCTTGTTTGGTTTAGACTGCTAAGGCAGCTTATATTATTACCCTGCCTGTGAATATATCGAGTTCAACAGCAGCTTGTTTCGTCAACAAACATAATTAATTTCCAGGCAAAGGTGAACACCCTGAACAGTTTGGGATAAATTGGCCATACACTGCGATATTGGGATCGTCCCTGAATATATTACTGTGGGCTCCTAACGCTGCTAAAGGACCCAGTGTCTTGACGAACAGGATGTGATTCTAAATGCATGATTACATTCGGTATATTGGCAATGTCACAGCTGAAAAGTCAAAATTTTTGAGAGGACAGACCATATTGCAATATATCCTGAATCATTACAATTTGAGTAGGAAGATCTGTAACAACTACGGACTTTCCATAACTACTTACCAATTCCGTAAATAAATTCTAATTCAGTTGTTTGTCCCAAAATCCAAGCGCTGATGGTGTTTTTGTAAAATTAGATATCGACAAGTTCAGAGCCATAATGTACTCGTATTAGTAACAAAACAAAGTTAACTACTTATCATATGATCACTGATACCTAAGTACAATTCGCAAGAGCCCTGAATTTTAACCAATGGATATGTAAACTACGTAGCCTAAATGAGATAGTGGCAAAAGCCCATAGTCGTTTGGAAAATATAAGAGGTCGATGTAACGGCCACCGTAAGTGTTTTCTGACCGTCGTTTTCTTTTCCAATCCTGTAGAAATGTCCCTAGAGGTCGGGAGGCACCTGCGACTCCAACCAAAAGTTGTATGTAGATGGGCAATGTAATGGCATGTCCCTTATTAACTGAATGTAGAAATCATGTTTGGTAGCTTTACCACAGAATGTGTAACCTTTTTATATGACCGGCATGTTTTCGCACGTGTATTCGAGGAAGTTCTAAATTATTCGTGTAGGTAGTTACCTCTTGATAACTAGCTTCTCATCATTCCGTCCGCGGGGATTCTAACATTTCTACCTCGTTTTATCTTCTTAGAGGTATAATTTGAAATAATCCTTTGTTAGTGGATTATGTCGAAAAATTCAAGTTTCTACCTTCAATACTAAGATTCTATGTTATCCGTTACTTTCTATATATGTAGGTATTTACAACGCGACTGTTGTATTTATTTATAATAAACATTAACTTGATCGTTAACTTATAACAAAGGAACTGACTTCAAAAAGAGGAGATTCTCAATTTATCTATATCTTTGTTTTTGCTTCGGAGACGCTATTGCTCTTGTACCTAAATCTTGTATAGAGCTTTTACCCAAACCTATGTTACAAGATCGGTGTCCACAGGTAAATTTGAAGTGCCTAGAATAAGTTATAATTGCGGAGATAGAACCTTAAGAAAAAGTTTGCCATACATACTCAATAGCTTACCTGAGGACATACGCATAGAACTATTATTTATTAACTACCATAGTATATTTGTATATATTATGGCAGTCGTGTTCGTCATTTTTTTTAAATTGTTTTATTTATTTACTCACTATACTAAATGAACTGCCTAACAGGTTCTTGGCACCGAAAGTGTTAAGGCTATCAAAATCCATTTCTATGCACACATCGTAAAGCTTGCATGAGCGGAGGCGTGTCAGAAACATGCTGCGATCGTCAGATTAAGAATCGTAAGACGTTATACGTAGAACAGAATACTCTAGATGTGACAATGTTTTATATATACATGTGTTCTTTTAAGGCTCCTTTTAAAACATTTGGATGATCAAAGATAAAAAAAAACATTAGTAGTCCAATACATTAAATGTTCACTCATAAAAAAATAATCAAATTTTTATAAGAAGGGAAGGAATCGTACATTTTCGTACACTTCAAAAAGCAGGATATTCTTAATTTGTCTTCATTCTTTGTGCTTGTCACGGTTAATACTTTCAATGTTACCACATTCCACTCACTATACTTAATGAGCTGCCTAACAGGTTCTTAGCACCGAAAGTGTTAAGGCTATCTAAATCCATTTCTATGCACACATCGTAAAGCTTGCATAAGCGGACGCGTGTCAGAAACATGCTGCGATCGTCAGATTGAGAATCATACGTAGAAGAGAATATTCTAGATGTGCAATGTTCCATATTTATTGTGTCTTTTTAGGTTTCTTTTAACATTATTGGTTGTTTCATCCATCAGCCATCAGTTGTCCGATTCGAGGTTATGTCAGTTTTAATGGGCAATATGTCTTACGAACTCCATCAACATGAATTCTTACACATAATTCTTCTAACATGGTTTGATATCATATTGTACGATTGCTTCAATTATAAATTCAAATTTCTCAGCGCACAGTAGGTTTACTAGTGAATATCGCATCCAGTGATTTTTAGATGTGTCCTAGTTTGATAGATGGCTTGTGTCGTGGCGGCTGAGGCGGGATCATCGCGTCTGTGATTGATTACAACCGACCAGCGCTTCTTGGCGGTGTAACTGCGCCGCCGGTATAATGAAGAGATCCTGGATATGTTAGAGGCTCAGAAATACGAATTGGATGTTAAAGTAAGACACGCAGAGCCTGAACTTTTTATTTGATGTGAACGTTAACATTTTGCGAAACTTTACCGACATATTTTATTGATATAATCAGAGTGCATCTTAAACGACTGCATGGACTGCATCGAGGGTACTAGGAGGGTACTATATGCATGATGACACCATGTTCAATTTTGTAGTCAAAATTTAGTTAAATGGATACAAAAAAGTGAAAATTTCTAAATCTTACGAATTTTTAAAAGTACGATATCAAAAAAACAATGATAACAGTCGATTTCTCACATTCAACTATAAAATAAATTGTATGGCAAGTATATACATAAACGCAATATTTCACGGACAAAACGGTTCACGGTATTTCAAGGTTCACAATTTTCGTTATTTTCCCATACTTTGAAAAAGGAGTCTAATGAAGCGTGACGTCACAGCTTAGTATCTTGTCTAGTTTTGAGCGGCAAGTGCCAATGTCAGATTCTAAGTCTCATTTCTGACTATTGTGTTGCTTTAAAGTTTAACGCAATTCGCTTCATTTAGACATTTGATCCTCACAACAAAACAAAAGGATTTACACTTACACGGGTGCACCAGGGTTCACTTTTGGGGCATGTAAAGTACTTTTGCTTCTTACGACACCTATGTTTCCCTTTGGGTTTATAATTACATTACCTTGTAGTATTCCGGTATTATCTTTTATTTATTTTTTCTACTCCAGCACTTCTATATGCTAATTAAATGACTGATAGTGGTATCTAAAACTACATCATTTAAGTGAAGGCGCTAAAGTCTATTTGTCTATAGGTACTTTCTATAACTGCTAGCAGTCACACAAAACATATTGTGCAACTGTTTTTGTTTTTTTAATACACTGACTTCCAGGTGCCATGTCTAAAAAGGGTTCGTTCTTGTTTACAATATAAATTATATTTTCAAATTGATATACACTTGAAATTATTTTTGCACAAACTATGATAAAAACATTATCATGTCTTTTTTAAAGTATTAATATCTTAAATTATTTAGTTTCATATTTATGAAAAGCATAATAGTACTAAACTTACACTTTTACTTAGTGTAAACTTTTGCATTGAGAGTTACTTGAACGAAGCCATATTTTTTTGCAATTAAAAACCAACTCGTGATCTGTCTATGACATTTAGTAAAAAGTTAATATTTAAAAAGTTTCAACACAATGTACGGCTAAATTTTTGTATTTAAACTCGTATATTATGTTAATATCAAGAAGTTTATGTTAATTTTGATAAAATAAGTGACAAGAAAACTTCACAGTGAATATCCGAAGACTTCGGCACAAAAGTAAGAGTTATTAGTTGATAAAAAATATCTTAAAACAATCTGATTTATGTACTCGTGATACTTAAGAACTTTAAAATTATTTATTAATTAAGTTTTTGCTACTGTCGTAGAAAAAGTTTCGTGTGCAACGGTACATAATTAGTTCTTAAAATTCTCGGGTCTGTTATTACAAAATTCGGCTTCGCCTCATCAAGTTACAAAACTTCGACCCTCGAATCTTAAGAACCCTTATTATGTACCTGTTGCACAAAATACTATTTCCTTGTACTGTAAGTTTTTCTTGTAGGAATACAGCACCACATAAATACGATATTTTTGTTACGGTATTGTTGTTGATCCTTGACTCGAATTCCTTTCAATATGAACACCCGACCCAACTGACATTTTAACAAAACAATACTAAATAGTACCTTATCTTCTTCTAACGAGTTGATCTGGTATTTCTATCGTTTCTAGATTTTATTATACATATAGTATAAATACATAAGGTCGGATTTATATATTTTTTGGTTTTCAGAACACATAAGGTCACGTCTGCCTTTTTGATAGATTTTTCTCTTAAATATTTTAGTTTTATGGATGACGGTTATCGACTTGTAGGTACGACGTTTAGTCTATATGGTCTGCCCAGCATTAACTAAAATAAAGTTTCGTTTTAACTCTCCTAAAAAGTTGACTTGCTTCATACCTTACGTAAGATTATTGTACGACCTTACGAAACTCGAGGCGAGAATATCACATTTACGTGACGTAGGTATAATTCGATTTGTCGCAAAGTGATATAATATTTATCTGTTTAGGTACCCAATATAACTTCCCCAAAATAGGAAGTTGTAGAAGCATGTACAAGATATTAGAGCTAGCTGTTTTGAGTAATAATAATATCAACCATTTCTTTGTTTATTCTTTCCAGAATATTGGGTCAAGTTTATTGTTAGTGTAAGTATTGGATATTGTGACATAGTGATCGCTTTATAGGTAAGTTGTTATTAGGAAAAATAAACCCAATAAATACAAGAAACCGAGAAGACCCAAAGTAATAGTGCGCCCTACATAAATGTCAAATATCATGCCTTAACGAAAATAAACAACGGATTGGGCAATCGGAACCAAAAGCTACCGGGGGGGCTACTCAAGCTCCTGGTCCGAATTGTATCGAAACTATTTGGGATAGATTGCGGACCTACTTTCAGACTTATTTTGGGTAACAACTTTATAAAATGCTCAAAAGAAAAACCCTTTAGGTATGAAATCATATGTATTATGTTAAAGCGACTCCAAGACGACTTTGAGAAACGAAATTTGGATTGAAGATCAAGATAAGAAATCGATAAATATTTACGTACAGTCACCGGCAATAGTATCTTCCTACTCGAAGGCCGCAAAAATATGTGACACGCTCTTTTGAGTTTTGGCCCTACAAATAAGAGCGTGTCACATATTTTTGCGGCATTCGTGTAGGAAGGTACTATTGCCAGTAACTGTACGTACGCATTAAGTTTGCAACAATAGTACTTCTATTTTTTAATGGACTCCATATCCTAGTCGGTAGTGACCCTGCCTACGAAGTTGGAGCTCCCGGGTTCGAATCCTGGTAAGGGCATTTATTTGTATGTTTATCACAAATATTTGTTCCTGAGTTATGGATGTTTTCTATGTATATGACACGAACACGAGACCCTACTCATAGTGGTGTGTTCCTGCCGGTGAGTAAGGTTGCCAAAGAGCTCAAAGATGACCCAGTGTGTTGCGACGAGGGACCCTCTTGTTCCTTTAGTCGTCAACATAGTGAATTCTCCTTTTAGTGGGCAACGCGCTTGTGACACGTGTGGAGTTGCAGTCGTCCATAGGCTTCGGCATCTTATTACCATCAGGCTAGCCAAAAACATATAAGTATGTACCTATTTATTTATTTAAGTATGTGTTATCGTCACCTAGCGCCCGTAGTACATACTAGCTTTGCATAGTTTTGGGGTTAGGTTGATTTGTGTAAGAGTGTCCCCTAATATTATAATTATTATTGTAATTTTTCAAATATGTAGGTACAGTCAAAGACATAGAGATGTAAGGTCCAAAAGTGTATACATCTCTTTGTCCTCGACTGTACAATGTAGCAATATTTGTATGTATATTAGAGTTCTTGTATTAATATTGACAGTCGCAAGTGATGAGGTTCCGAGAAAACGAACCTCTTTGAAAGCACCTATGTTCAGCTTTTTGAGCAAACCTTTATAACACTTTTCTGCTTTCCTGTCAACATACGAGTAAATATTACAAACGTTTTTTTACGTAGTCGATGAAAGCTGAAATAAAACTTTCCAAAGCCACAGCCGAATAAGCCTGTCCAATACTAGCCATGGAATGGAAACAATAACAATAAATAACGATACGGGAAGGAACGCGCCGGATGGACACGACCGTTTACAGTGAAACGAACTGTGCGAACCGATTGTGTAGTATAAATGGGGGCGCTTTATCAAAAGCCGATCGTACGCGTATCGGCGGCCCTTTTTACTGATGGCTAAAATACTTTAAGGCAGTTTCATCGGTGTAATGTATAGACCTAACCTTTTGACCGATTGGATTATCGCCTGGCAAGAGCGGTGACCGTTCGAAACAATTAAAGAAAGCTCTTTCACTAAGAATAGTTGTAATGTTCTTGTACCCGACGTACTGGTTTCCGATCAAAATTGATTCGCTTGTCTCGCACAATCAACGAGAATATGGTCGGAATATCAAAGGAAAGCCTTGTAAATGCAACTTTTCACAAACTTATTGCCAAATTTTAATTTTCAATGTAATTATAATAATTTATAAACATCAAAAACTTAATTCTGAAATACCTAAAAGATGGAGACAATAATGAGAGCAACGAAACCCCTCTATTTAGTTTGCTATACTATGCTTATTTCTAGATCTGGATATCTGGCAGCTGTACAGTCGTGGAGGTCAAAGAATGCAAGCCACTTCAAGAAAACCAACCCTTACAGTTCTGGGTTTGATGCAACATTACGAGAAATTATATAAATTATTAAATTATATCATTGCCAAACGTTACTGTTGGGTCAAAGTAGTGCCAAATGACGTGTAATTAATAGTTTGTCGCCTACTGTTTTCGTTTCCGTAAAAATACGCAATGTTTTTGTTCTAATGTTAAAATATAGGCACTGTCTTCTATAACTGAAACATTTTGCTAGTTTGTCACTCTGACCTCCACTCATCTAGCAATAAGGATAGTATAGCAATATTTTGTTGTTCTCATTATTGTGTCATATCTGACGTGGCCAGCTCTTAGTCCATTATGTCAACTGATTTATCATCATAAATTCAGATTAAAAACATGTAAAACTTCATCGCTCTGTTTTTCAACCGTGACATTTTTTTCGCTACTCACTTATATGTGTTTACGTTATTTATTACACTCTAACTGCCTTACGCAAACACATTCATAATACCCTTAAATTAGGGTGTTTGCGAATTAAATTTGCAAACAAACAAAATTCAATTTGACCCAATGTAATCAACAAACTTACACTGCGAATTTTAATGGACCTTTTCGCAGCCTACTCGGCTAAATCAAATATAAACTCTCGTCGCGTTTTCGAAGTGTAATGAACTAGGATGAGTCCACTTATCCGTGGATACGTGGATCTCTAGTGTTGCAATATTTTTTAGCTAATATATTACCTAGCTAACGCAATATTCTTTTCTAATAGGATTGAGGTAAACGGAGACCATAGGGGTGTCCATGAATAGGCTATTTCCAGGCGCGCTTGCAAAATGATGGACCGAATATACCTGGAAGAGGTCCATGAAACAGTTAATGAAGTGAGACCTACCTCTGTCAATCAAAAGTAGGCTCATAGACATGTCCATAACGATGCTCAGATTTGTCATTAACTGAAGCTCAGAATCAAAACTTGTGATTTGCCAGCGAGCTATGGAGCGCAGCACTTAAGCAGGTGTGAAATAAGGCATGTAATGGAACACCATGCGGCCCTCAACAACTCAAATAATAAATGTAGCTCGGAAAGCGACCAAGTTGACGTGGGACTGGACTGGATGCCGAATGACTTGTGGGCAAAGATGTCCCAAGAGTGGATGCCTCACGAGTCAAACCAAGGACCCGGTAGACATCGCCGGCGATGGTGGGATATCTTGGATCTGGGAGACTGGCCCCAAAGATAGCAACTAAACCGGTACGAATGGAAAAAAGGAGAAGGCCTTTGCCCAGCAACGGGACACAATAAGCATATATAATACTGCCATCAAGTAGCATTGTCGGCAATTAAAGTATTTTCCCGCTTATACAAATAATACTTAACACTTTCTTAATTAAATGATACCTGGGCCATTTTATTTAAAGCTGTAGGTAGCCTCCCATTTTTCTTTTTTTATGGAAGTTTTAGTGTCAGGTATAGTATAAGTTTAATCGTTGTTTTTATTTATGTATTGTTGTGCATTTAAATTGTGATGTTATGTATGCCTTATAAAATCTATGTTTTTTTTCTTAGCAATATTGACTTTTACCGTTTATTATACCTACTACTTTTAAAACTAGGAAGTAAATAATAAACAATAACTTAAGGATGGTTCACGCTGTAGCGTTTCGTACTATAACTACCTAATCATATGTCATATATATATTTTTTTTATTGTGTGTTATTTTTATATGGAATTTTGTCTGAAATAAAGCCATTTTATGTATTTATAATTATTCCTTAAAGGGTCAAGGTCTATTTCACAGAAGCAGCAGTTTACACGCGTTTGACGTACGAAAAACATAAATTCAACATGTCGAGATCGGCCGACAAGGGAATAGGGGTCGTGAGCTCGTCTCCTTTTACGCTAAATTCATACAAAAAAACGTGACGAGCCTACTGATGGAGAACCTGCGCTTGTGAAAAATTAAATTGAGTTATATCTTGGCTGCGGCATTTTTAAACAAACGTATTATTTGTAAGTACATGAAGAAAATCTAATACCGAAACTACTGGATAGAAAAATCGTTTACTGGAATGTAGGACCTTAATAACATAACATTGCGTACCTATTCGAACCTTACAGAAAAACATATATACATATATACTTTATTATCCATCTAGTATCTAGTCAGAATCTGACACTATGTTTGCTTCAGTCAGACTTTGTAACATATTAAATACAAGGAAATCGAAAACAAGATAAACTTACTAGACTTTTATTTGTAAGCTTTCGTACTTTGTTAGATATACATAAATAGTAGGTAAGTACTTAGTATTTTTTTAAGATCATATCTTCAAGATATAAGTTCTACCTACAATTTGGACATTTTACCCACGCTTCGTAAACTGCTTGTCCACTCTTAACTTGAAATGGTACTCAATTTACTTTCAGTGAGCTACAACTCGATTATCTAACTAAAGTACGCATTAAGTTTTCTACAAAATAAAAATTCTGCTTAATGAAGTATTGTTCAAAGAAAAAAATCAATACAGAAACTAAGAATTTCAAGGTCTGATGATTTTCATCTACGTCACAATAATACTCAATGCGTTGTATAAGAAAATGAAGATTATTTATGTCGTCAGGGGCACATTAAAAAACTCGTTGACACTTTTTACATTTTACACACTAATTTGTGTTTAGATTAATGGGACAATTTGTCCCATTAATCTAAACACAACACTGACAAATAGTACCAAGATCCCTATTTTTGCTGTTTGTCTATCAGAATCACTATTGCGCTAGTAGCTGTCAGTTATGTAATTTATTTTCTTGATCTCCCTTAGTCTTCTGTATAAATTCGTAACGAGGAAAAGCCAAACTTATTCCATGGCCAGTTGTAGATACACCCACTTTAGCAAAGGAAACGTATATTTTTTGTAACTGTGTAAGCTTAAATTCATCTTTTATGTCAACGTCACGTATTATCATACTCGCAGACTAGATAGCACTGATTGCTACTATGAAGGCGGCGCAAAGGCCGTGTCGTACAGCTGCGATTATGGCCCACAAATGGTCTCACCGGAAGATCAGTGCTAGCTTTCGGATCAGCATCATGCTGTGGCGGGTCGATTTTCGTTATAAAGTCTGTTTCATTTCATGTTTTGTATTAGAGAGATCGCTACATAGTAGAGAGATCACTACATATCTCATTCTAGCCAATAGCTTCGTCCCTACTTAGTAAGCGACACTTACAAGTATAAGTCCGTCCTTTGTCGAGGGTTTTTGTTACGGCCCAATGAAACCTGGGGTCTGCTTGGTAAACTAATCGCAAGAATATGTTTAGGCACTATTTTTTACGAAAATAACTGACATCTGACCTCCCAACCCTTAGTGAGAACTAGGCCTTGTTAGGTTTAGGCTCGGTTTCATCGAATAGCGACTGGGAAATATCGAATAATATTTCGTACATGTATATTTTGTACCTACGTTACAAGAACCTCAATACATGAATCTCAATACTCTACTGTTCAATCTAGTCATGAACTATATCACGGAATATCTGCAGCGTCCTGCCCCTTGGTCATTACTTTACGCGGACGATATAGTTTTCATTGCAGAGACTTTAACGGATGTGCAGGAACAGTTTAACGCATGGCAGCAGGCTTTGGAGAGACATGGGCTCCGGGTGAACAAAGACAAAACTGAATACATGTTGTGTAACCTCTCTGGAAACAATGACGACAATAACAACGCTTCTGTAACGATTGAAGGTTCCTCAATAAAGCAAGTAGAGCAATTTAAATATCTTGGCTTAATCGTAGCTCCGAAACAGGCGATTGAAAAAGACATTCAGCACAGAATAGCTACCGCATGGCTCAAATGGACATCGCTATCAGGCGTGCTGTGTGACAACAGAATGCCCATTAAACTTAAAGGCCGAATTTATAAACAAGCAGTCCGACTAGCGCTTATATACGGATCGGAATGCTGGCCAATGAGAAAGGCAGACGAACAAAAGATGCACGTCACCGAAATGGATATGCTGCGCTGGGCCGGTGGAGAGGTATGAGGCGAGACCGGGATCACATGACAAAAGCTGTGATGGAAATAGAGGACGGGAAGCAAGGCAGGGGTCAACCAACCAGCACCTGGAAGAGCACCATCGAAAGACTTCAAAGCCAATGTTGTAGACGCAGTTAAAACACAGAACAGATTGTTGTGGCGGAAACGCACGAGGAGGGCCGACCCCAAGTGATATGGGAACAAGGCCAGGAGAAAGAAGACAAGAAGTTACAAGAATCTGAATGCTACGAGCCAAGGGTACACCAATACGATTACCTACCTTTCGGACACCTATGATGATTACAATATTTACAACTAGCTGTGCCCGCGGCTCCGCCCGCGTGGAATTCGGTCTGTGTCAGTAAGCGGCTAATTCACCCCTAATTTCTCTCCCGCTACCCTGGAGGCGGAACTTGAAGTAAAGTTGACAGATGGATTTATCCTATAAATTTTTATTGGCATGATTTAAACGACATAGAATAGTAGGTGTATATCGGACGATACAGGACCACTTTTGTATTTATACGTTCATGTCCACGGCAAATATCATCCAAATCGATCCTCCCGTCAAATCAGTCTAAGCATGAAGTCTAGTAATCCTTAAGGGGTGATTTCCGGGATAACAATGCAAAAAAAACCGGCCAAGAGCATGTCGGGCGATGCTCAGTGTAGTTTCGTAACGTATGCAACTGTACGTAATTAGGCCCTAAAACACTCGTGTTTTAAGGACCCTTATTACGTAACAGTTACGTAAACTACTATTTCCTACCTAAACGGTGTCCTATAAATGTTGTAGTAGTTTTTTGGTTTGGGCCATGCATCTTTGTCCGTCATATATAATACTCGAACCTGCAATAACCCTTTGACATTCATGACATTTGCGGGTAAAGGTAAATTTAAAGCATCGACGGGTAACATGTTATAAATATGAACACCTTGACCAAAAAATTACAAATTATTTAAATACCAAATTTCATCTAAATACGGACAGCGGTTATTGGTTGTTTCTTCCCCATGTAAACTTTCACCCCTTTTGTATCCGTTTAAAGGATAATTTCCGAGATAAAACTATTTTATTTCCTTTTTTAATTAATTATCTCCATACCAAATTTTATCTAAATCGATTCTGTGGTTAATAATTCCCTATACAAATTTCCAACTCTCTTTCTACCCCTTTAGGGTTGATTTTCGGAGTGAAAACTATCATTTGTCCTTTCTTGAGACCCATACTATACCAAATTTCATCTTTATCAGTTCAGCGGTTAAAAAATCATCATACCAACTTCCAACCCCCTTTTCAGGGTGAAAGGGTTCATTTTCGGGATGAAAACTATTCTGTCGTTTCTCGGGACTCAAATTATCTGCATGCTAATTTCTATTAAAAAAATCTCCATACAAATTTTCAACCCCCTTTTCACCCCCTCCAGGGTTGATTTTCGGGATGAAAACTATTCTTTGTCCTTTCCCGGGACTCAAAATATCTCTACACAAAATTTCATCAAAATCCGTTCTGCCGTTTTCACGTGATAGATGTATAGATAGATAGTTTTTATTGAAAGTACCTTTCAGGCTTCACTTCCATTATTATTTTTTTAATTTTTCAAGATGAAACTATCCTTTGTCCTTTCTCGAGACCCATACTATCTCTATACCAATTTTCATCTAAATCTGTTCAGCGGTAAAAAATCCTCATACCAACTTCCAACCCCCTTTTCACCCCCACAAGGGTTTGAAAACTATCCTATGACGTTTCTCGAGACTCAAATTATCTCCATACTCATTTCTATCTAAATCGTTTCAGCTGTTAAAAATTCTCCATACAAACTTTCAACCCCATTTTCACCCCCATCAGGGTTGATTTTCGGGATTAAAACTATATATTATCCTTTCCCGGGACTCAAACTATCTCTATACAAAATTTCATCGAAATCCGTTCAGCCGTTTTCACGTGATGCGCGGTCAAATAAACAGACAAACAGATAAACAGATAAACAGACAAACAGATAAACAGACAAAAATTCTAAAAATTGTTGGAACGTGTTCTGTTATCGATTCTAAGTATCCCCAGCCAACTTTTTTTCGATTATCTTCCATGTACAGACTTTCGACCCTCTTCAGCTTTATTATATGTATAGATCATAATTACATTTTTTTTAATATCGTAAAGATTGTTCGTTTGTTACGCTTCAGCTGCAAATAATTTCGTTCACAGCTTTTTGTTACCCTTGGAATAAAACAAGAAACAAAAAAGCCGCTCTAATGTCATCAAGTATTGGTCCTAAGCCATGATTTGGACGCTCAAGGCAGATGCACCTAACAATGGGCCAACTGTAATTCATCTCAACCCCATTTAACCCATCTGGATAATTAATGACAACCATAATAACACCTTGAGCATTACTAATTGATAAACAACCTTAACTTGTAAGAAATAAAATGAAATTTAGGTCACTGTAAGAATTAAGTAGCCAGTTTCTTCGGCGTGGCGGTATACGATAACAGACTTTTCTCTATTTCAGGTGATTAATCAACTTCATCAGGTAAGAGTAATAAAATGAATAGTCTAAATGAGCTTAATATTGCTTAGGTATATTATAGAAGTAGCCGAGATAATGATAATATTCAGGTTACAATGAAAAATAAATATCTTAGCTCTTCGTCGTAAAAGCATCCAAAACTGTTAATACGTAGATACATATTATGAACTGATTAGTCTCTGATTAATCTATTCACATACCTATTTCGTACTAAGTCTGCAAATATCCAACTTTTTAGTTGTTATGTTTAATGTTATGTAATGCTTCTAGTGCTCCTATGTAGAAATATGCTCGATCAGTGATCCAATGGTAGATAGTATGTATAAAAGTGATAAAACTTGCTCACAAATGCAAGTTTGACTACAAGTTGGTACACGTTGTAAACATTAAAATCGAAATCAAAAAACAAAGTTAGATTTCTAAAAGATGTGTAAGAAGACTTACCTATTTAATAACATTTGGAATTTTAAAATACCTTACTATACTTATATTTGACAAAGAACAAAGTGAAGTCAAGGTTGTCTGGAAGAGATCGCTCTCTAGCGATAAGAGCGCCTGTTGACTGCCTCTACTTTAAATCTGTGTTCTGTAGATTTGTAAAAGATGTGTAAGAAGACTTATTTAATAAGATATGGAATTTTAACATACCTTACTATACTTATATTTGACAAAGAACAAAGTGAAGTCAAGGTTGTCTGGAAGAAATCGCTCTCTAGCGATAAGACCGCCTGTTGACTGCCTCTACTTTAAATCTGTGTACTGTAGATTTTTAAAAGATCTGTAAGAAGACTTATTTAATAACATTTGGAATTTTAAAATACCTTACTATACTTATATTTGACAAAGAACAAAGTGAAGTCAAGGTTGTCTGGAAGAGATCGCTCTCTAGCGATAAGACCGCCTGTTGACTGCCTCTACTTTAATCTGTGTACTGAACTGTTCTATTTTATTGAGGTGTGCAATAAATAATATTTGTATTGCGTAGTATTTATTTAATATTGTTATCATTAACCACGCTCAACTTTAATAATGATAAACATAATCCTTTAAAAGCTATTTATTTCTGTAAAAAAAACAACAGATTATTGTGTACAAATTAAGAAATAGAATTACATACTTTAAAGAGACAGCCAAAGAGATACAAAAAAAATCTTTCATTTTAACAATAGTGACGGAGGTGCTATCGTCAAGTGTAATTGCATAGGTAAAGGTTGAACACGCCAAAATTTGGGCATGTAAAAATAGCTATAGTTATTCAAAAAATGGAGATATTCAAACTTTTTAAACAACAATTTTCTCACAAGGAACTGGGCTATAAAATGATGATAGTTTAATTTTCTTTTATTTATTCATTGGCAAAATGTCGAGCGTACAACATCAAAAACGTGAACGCATTCTGCACGAACATGTAAAAAACCCCATGTTATGCTACAAAGATATCGCGAAAAGGCTGAAATATCCACAATCTACGGTTGGTCACGTATTAAAAACATTCCGTGAACACTTGACAATAGATAGAAAGCCAGGAAGTGGTGCGTTGCTTGGAGTCAAGAATAAGAAAAAGGAACAGAGTATTTTAAAGATTTTTGCCTCAAATCATACGATTTCATCTCGTGATGATGCTAAAAAAGTGAAAACTCAGTCTTTTGTCCAAAAAGTGAAACAAAGGGCAGGACTGAGGAGTTATAAAGCCCAGGCCGCACCAGATCTAGACTCAAAATAGAACTTATCCGCAAAGAAACGGTCGCGAAAACTCTATGAATATTTTCTTACAAAATTTGAATGCGCGGTGATGGACGACGAGACGTATATAAAAGCGGATTTTAAACAAATACCTGGTCAAGAGTTTTATACTAGCAAATCACGAAGAGATGCTCCTGAAGATTGTGAATTAAAAAAACGAGGGAAATTTCCAAAAAAATACCTACTTTAGCAGGCAATATGGAGCTGTGGTAAAATAAGTCGCACGTTTATCACCACCGGGACAATAAACGGCGATATTTATCGGAAATATTGTTTACAGAAGCGTTTGCTGCCTTTTATAAGACAGCATGCCTCACCACCGCTGTTTTGGCCAGATCTAGCCAGTTGCTAATATGCAAAATCAGTTATGGAATGGTACAACGCTAACAGGATCATGGTGGTATGTACCCAAAATATGCAATCCGCCAAATAGTCCAGAACTGCGGCCTGTTGAAGAGTACTGGAGTATTATGAAAGGAATTCTAAAAAAGAAAGGCGGAGAAGTAAAATCGGTCCCTAAGCTACAAAAAATACGGACCTGGGCGACAAAAATCTTTCCTAAAGAGAGGGTGCAAAGTCTTATGAGCCGTGTGCGTAGAAAATTCGATCTATGGCTTACTGTGTAAACATTAATTAGAATTAAAAATGTGATTTTAGAGTTCATTAAATTTGTCATTTAATGTGGTATTCATAATGTAGTTATTTATTTTCAAACTGGTTTAAAAACAAATTTTGCGTGCCTAAGTTTTAGCGTGTTCAACCTTTACTGCTTACAGCATTCATTGTCTGCTTCGCGTCCAAAATGCAACTGCAATTTAATTTGGTAAAGAACTCCTTTTATTACGACATGTAATTTATTTCATAACTAATCGTTAAATATCTACCTATACAGGTGCATGCCTCCTTTTGTAGCTTAAAAGAAAACTTTCATTTGTACAAATTATCTTCTTAAAATGTTATAATCTACTTAAATTTTCTTAACCAGCAGCAGCTTTTTCTTAATAAGCAGTTTAACTCTAACCTAACCTAACGTTTGACTTCAATCGGTATCAAATTCCATTGAAAATTCTAAATTATTTAATAGTTGGGTACTAACAGGGGAGTATAAACAAGGGAGCTAGAGTAATAGGTAAAGGGAGCTCATTTTGAGAAATTTGTGATTGCATGACTACAAGAAATGGCATTTCAACATGCCTAGAGTTTTGCTGCCGATATTTCTGTATTCTATCGCGAGGAAAATACTAGCAGTAAAACATTTCAAAATTAATCCAAATGAATATTTTTTTATTGAGTTAATATCATCGTAAGAAAGTCTATTATCTGTTAGTTAAAGTGAAAATACTACACTAGATCTCTTGTAAAAAAAAATGCCACTTTGTTTTTAATGTTTAAACTTAATACGTATTTGTATATCAGTTATTACGAGTACTAGCATCATTTTACGCTAAAAGATTAACAAACAACATCAAACTTTCGTTACAATATTATATGTTTGGAGAGCAACGACCTCTTTGTGTTATGTTATGACGCGGACAAATTTGACTTCCCCGCTGGGAATACGGGAAGAGTGAGTTGGCGAAGGATCGAGCTTCGAACCCAAAGTCACTGCACTATCCTCGTGATTTTAGCAAGTAGCCTAGAATATAAAGTGAAGAGTACCTGAGCAATGCACCAGTATTCTACCAGAGTATCGTGAAATATGTCGATTTATTAAAACCTCTCTTTTGGAATGCTCAGTACTCGATACATATTGAGGACCTCTAAGATTTTAAAAATAATTTCCTATTTTTAACCGACTTCAATTTTATAGAAGGAGGAGGTTCTGTATTCGGTTTGGGCTTTTTTTAGGTATGTTCACCGATTACTCCGAGGCGCGTGGTCCGATTTGAATAATTCTTTTTTTGTTTGAAAGGGTCTACTTCCAAGGTGGTCCCATATCAATCTGGTGCTGTTCTGAGGATGGGATATATGAGGAATTGAGGGAACTCCTCAATTTTTAAAGGCATACGTATGGTGATTTGGGTGTTTACTTAAGCAACTCGAGGATTTTCTCTCGAAAACCACCAATTTGATGAAGTGGACCCCATGATGATGGTTGCTTTGATCATAATGATGATGATTTTTTTAAATGTAGGATGTTCAGCGATTACTCCGAAACCCGTGGTCCAATTTGAAGAATTCTTTTTTGTTTGAAAGTAACTACCTCTAAGATGGTTCCACATTAATCTGGTGCTGTTTTGATGATGGGATCCATGAGGAATTGAGGGAACTCCTCAATTTTTAAAGGTACGTGTATGGTGATTTAGGTGTTTTATTAAGCAACTCGAGGATTTTCTCTCGAAATCCACCAATTTGATGAAGTGAACCTCATGATGATGGTTGTTTTGATCATAATGATGATTTTTTTATTTTATTAGGATGTTTAGCGATTACTCCGAGACCCGTGGTCCGATTTCAGGAATTATATTTTTGTTTGAAAGGAACTACCTCTGAAATGGTTCCACATAAATCTGGTGCTGTTCTGATGATGTTATCTATGAGGATTTGAGGGAACTCCTCAATTTTTAAAGGCACATGTATGGTGATTTAGGTGTTTTCTTAAGCAACGCGAGGATTTTCTCTCGAAATCTACCAATTTGATGAAGTGAACCTCATGATGATGGTTGTTTTGATGATAATGATGATGTTTTTTTTTAATGTAGGATGTTCAGCGATGACTCCGAGACCTGTGGTCCGATTTCAGGAGTTCTTTTTTGTTTGAAAGGAACTACCTTTGAGATGGTTCCACATTAATCTGGTGCTGTTCTGATGATGGGATCTATGAGGAATTGAGGGAACTCCTCAATTTTTAATGGCACATGTATGGTGATTTGGTTGTTTTTTTTTTTAAGCAACTCAAGCATTTCCTTTCGAAAACCACTAATTTGATGGAGTGGACCTAATGATAAAGGGCACATATGATATGGTGGAACTTTCCTTACACTGAGTACGTATCATGAACTTTTTCCTATATATCCTCACCGATTATTGCGAGATCCGTTGTCCGATTATGATAATTATATAACCACTAAAAATGGAAAAATAAAAACTTTTTACAAAAAAAAGATAAACCGACTTCAAAAAGGATAAAATAAATTATAATATTATTTATATGCGTTACAAACTGATATGTTTGAAGTCGGTTCCAAGCCAAAAAGTTACAATACCGGTCAAATCAGCTTCAAGTCTGAAAATCACATAATATTTCGATTCCTACTTATATTGAAAAGGTGAATCTATCTGTTACATTTTCATGTCTAAACTACTAATCCAATTTTGATGAAATGTGGTATCCATCTAATATATACTCTGATACACGTCTACTTTGTCAATAATCAGAAAAAGGCGGAAAATTATAAAAATATATAAACACGTATGGTTGACCTTCCATAGAAAATTTAAATATCGGGCCTTTTTCTACTGAAAAGGTGGGTCCCACACACCCAGTGTGTCTGAGTATAGAAAGATCAATCTAGCCTTTGAATTCCTTTACACTTCGATATTACACCTTAGATGAAGTAGGATAAATAATTCAAACCGAAGCACGGGCTCCGTTCGAGATATGGTTAGTAGTCCGAAAACTAGTAAAAAAGTTTATTAACAAACATCATAAGACGCATGACTATACTTTCTTTCTGTACCTACTTGAATGAAAACCTACGTGCAGTCAATACCGTATTAGAATAGTTCTGTAGTATGAAGAACAATTCACTGAACACATACGCCTCGTTCGTATTAACTGTTTTGTGATTTTCAGACTTGAAGCTGATTTTACCGGTATTGTAACTTTTTGGCTTGGCACCGACTTCAAACATATCAGTTTGTAACGCATATAAATAATATAATAATTTATTTTATCCTTTTTGAAGTCGGTTTATCTTTTTTTTGTAAAAAGTTTTTATTATACTTTCTTTCTGTACTTGAATGAAAACCTACGTGCAGTCAATACCGTATTAGAATAGTTCTGTAGTATGAAAAACAATTCACTGAACACATACGCCTCGTTCGTATTAACTGTTTTGTGATTTTCAGACTTGAAGCTGATTTGACCGGTATTGTAACTTTTTGGCTTGGCACCGACTTCAAACATATCAGTTTGTAACGCATATAAATAATATAATAATTTATTTTATCCTTTTTGAAGTCGGTTTATCTTTTTTTTGTAAAAAGTTTTTATAAACACAATCCAAAAGCTTGCAAGTAGCCAAGCGGTCACCTCCAAGAGTAATGTAAGGACGCGCAGAATGCCTTATACAGATAGACTAGATTTTTCGCACGACTTCATAGGCATTTAATAAAAAGTAATGAAGAAATTGGAGCAAATAACATTCTTACCTCAAAAAAAACAATATCAATAAATAAACATGCTGATATCAATATATCAGCACCTACCTATTAAGGTAGAAGATAAACTCAGTTTTGCATCTATAATAGTAATTGTAAAAAAAATAGGCTTGAAAATAATGTTATTCGGTCCTCTATTTGGCGAGCGACCATACGATAACTACTTAACAAAAGATAATTTTACAATAAAAATGGATTAATCGCGTGTTTTAAGTAATCTTTTTAAATCTCCCAATGTTTCGAGCCCTTTGCAGCGCTCATGGTCACGTCACGGGATAGATAGATATCACGTAATCACGAGCGCTGCAAAGGGCTCGAAACGTCGGGAGATTTAAAAATACTTAAAACACGCGATTAATCCGTTTCTATTGTAACATTTCTATTCTAATATATTATTATCGCGGAAACAGACGACAATACTATGAATGATAATTTATACATGAGCTGCTAACTTGAAAGGGTCAACATATAAACCCAATAGTGTACACTGTTTTCTTAAGTAGCGCCACTACTAAAATAATTGTATTAAGCCAAGACATCAAGTTAAGACTCCCGTAACCTCAAGCGAAAAAGGACTTAAACTGACAGAAAATCCAGTCAGTTATTTCATCCCGTAACAACGGTTTAACTCTCCTGTAAAAGGCGAAATGACTCGCGATAGTTGAGAGAGATTAGCCATGAATCTCGCTAACTGCAGCCAAGAACTTGATAACTCGTAATTCATGGGTGGTCTTAGAATAATTTTAAGATGAGGATAGATGCGTTAAACGTTGCGAGATGGTTTTCAACAAAGTTGTCTTTGATTTCGACTATGTACAGTGACTTTTTAGGCTATTTTAAGTGCTTTAACTCGAGATTATTGTTCGTTTTAGTCTAATCGATCTCTTTTTAACACCACCATGAAATCAGCTATATAATTTAAATCTTGTTGCCATTGATATATAAGGTGCTAACAAATTAGTCAAGGATATTTTAAGAGATAATACATTACAATATAACAATTAACTTTTAACTGTAATTAAGGAACCTTTATTATAAATAATTTTTAAAATAACCATCCCCTATAATGTACCTGTCAAGATGTTTAACACTGTCTGTCATGTCACGTCAAAAGTTTTTTTTCTTAAATGTCATTATGATTCGGGTCTAAAGAGGTCTCATTTAATTATCTTATTAACAGGCTGATCTCCAAAAAAAAACATAACAAAACCTATGATTATTTCATACTTAAATATACTCCGAAAACCGAGTACTATCAGCGGTAAAAATATCCGTGACTAATTTGTTAGCACCTTATATATGTCTGTTTTGCTTATCGCCTCATTAATTAATTTATTGCTTTGCCTATTTAGCCAGCCACGTAACAAAGTACTCGATTTGTTTTCCGGAACTATCAGAAATTTTATTGAATACCTAATCTAATCCACACTGTTGTATCTACATTCAAGCAAAATGTTCCATCGTAACTCAGGGTTCACGTGACAAATGTCGCCGCGTGAAACGTCTTAACTCTAAACGAGGGGGCTAAAGCATGATCATAAAACTGTACCTACTCTTCATGTCACACCTGACTTTATGACGACATAACCGAAGGGGTTTTACCCATTAACGGATCGTAAAAGATGCTTAGAAACCCGTAAAATGTGCCTTACCTTTACTAACATAGCATAATTTCTTAAGAGTGCTTGAGCATGTTTTAACATGCCCTCAGTGAATGAAATGGGTTATAAAAAGTTTTGTACAAGATTTTATGTGCCGATTTTATAAATAAATCTTTGCTTACGTTTTATGAAAATATGCTTCCTATTTTCTGACGTATTATATAGGTATAGGTACATAATTTATCCTTACTTGTCTTAATCTAAATAGAAAGAAAAAAAAACAATAATAAATCAGTACTTATAAACGAAATGATTATAAATAAAAATGTCAAATTTAATCTAAAGCATTAGCAAAATATTGCTCAATAGAGTAGAATGGCCTATTTACAAAATATTATTTTACTTTCTTTCTAAATAGGTTGAATTTTGAATATTGTCCAGTCTCAACCCGATTCGCACAAAACAGATTAGTCGGCACATTATAATAATTAAGAAGGATCGCACGTTACCTAATTATAAGCGATAATGCCAAATTCGGGAATATCAACCCACGAATTGCTACACCGACCCTAATTATTCGAGTGACCGATTTCGACTTGTCCTAATGTGCCTACTCAAAATGGAAAGTTAAATTGCTTTTGTTCGATCCCCGATCGCGATTAACTGTGAATGTTAAGCTAGGCTTACATTTTGGAATTCATGTGCTGTTTGTAGTTTTACAATGCTTACCTAAATTTTACTTACAAGTAGTTGTAGATTGGTATTTCTTGAAGGTTGTAGCACTGTGAGAAACCCCTAAAGTAATTTTAAAAACTTTGCTTCACTTGTATATTATATAGAATAGGCTAATGGGCTGGCCATATTCATTACCTAGGTTTTAAAACGTAGATACATATATTATAAAATATATAAAAGAAATAATTCTAAACGTGATAGCAACAAAACCCCAAAAGTGATGCTACTCTGAACTATATTCGGGATCAATAGAAAAGTAAAATAATGTAAACAAACGCATTTAACTTCTTTGCTTCGCAATCACACACTTTTAAAGTACAATCATGGTTTTGTTGTCAGCTTATACGCAAAAACTTGTTATTTATAATGCATTTTTGCTTTAAGTAAAAATGTCCGTACCTATATTTCAGTGAAAACGAATTTCTTTAATAATATTTTGTTGTGTGTCAGATGCTTTTTTTGCCTAGAAACGCAGCCATATTTGTTTACCTTATTTTGTTGTTTTATTAACGCCGAATATATATCAATGATTAAATGTATCAGTTATTACTCTGGGTATTAAGAAAACAACATTAAAACTAAATTTTATTAAATTCAACTAGATATTGTTTGGTGATGGTGAATAACCAACAGAATCAAACAAAATCGACCATGTTAATGACATCCTATGTTGTAGCGTTTTAAAAAATAAAGACCTCTATGTTTAGACATCATCATCATCAGTAACAGTCAAATGCCGTCCACTGCTTAGGCCTTCCCTTCCCCAGAGACTGCGACAACGATCGGTCGTGACGAGCTGCCCGCATAATGTGGATATATACGCGACTACACGCGGGTATAGACATGTATACTGATAAAAAAAAATTGAATGCTTTTTGTATTTTATATTTGTAAAATAGCGAACCAGTTACTTTTATTCGCGAAATATGAAATTCATCCAGAACAATATGCCATGTAATAAATGTGACTTTAATAGGAACATTATGCATAAAATTATTACGTTACAACTTACAACTGCGTTTTCATTTTTACACTCAATTAACAGTTAAGTGAAACATGTAATAAATATCGCTATTATAAGGTTAATTCGATGTAAACTCGGCTTAACGGACGATTTATAGGCTGCGTAATTTCGGTTAAGTTTCAATTTCAACTTTTTTAATGAGTGGCGTGTATGGAATTTTTCATTCCGGCCGCTCGGAATTTTCATGCTTTGAAAGTTCCGCGTTGATAGTCGTACATTAATTTGTCTATGTCATACGTTTAATTACATATCATTGGGGCCAGAAAATGGTCGCGCATGTACGGTTTCAGATTTTCTTCTCGAGTGGAACGTGTTGTCGAGGTTTTCCTGAGATACCTACTACAATATAGAGGGGCTATTACACGTCGTATTGTATGCTCATTACGGTCACAATTTCTTTCAGCCTAGTCGGTTGTGAGGTAGGCAGTCCCGGGTTCCAATCCTGGTAAGAGTATTAATTTGTGAGTTTATCATCTATATAATTATATTCTCAAAAATTTAGGATAATGCTGTCACTTTATTTTTTTGTTTAAAATTATAATATCGCCTAAAAACCTTAAAACAGTCTAGGCTTGCTCAAATTAGCTGTCATTTGTTTTTAACTTTTTGCTTTTTTCCTTTTGCCTGTAGTAAGGTAGGTACATACGAGTATGTTATGTGACGTTATCAATTCAAAGTTAAATTATTGTCAGTTGTTAATAAAGTTCAGTTCTAAATGGTTTTTATGACAGAAACGCCTTATTTACAACCGAAAATTATGTACTTTTCACCACATAAAAAGACTAACCTTACCAATATTGAATCTTGAAGCAAATCAAATAATTTTGTTCAATATTTTTTGATTTGCAATTTTTTTTTTTTTTTTAAGTAGTTACACTACTATATATAAACTGAAAAGATAGATGTCATATACTTCAGAAAAAGTGACCAAACCCTCCGGTGTCCGAGGCCAGATTTGAACTGGCGTCTTCAGCTTTCGCGGCTGACGTCCTAACCACTAGACCACCCGGTCACGGCGGAACTTGACAAATTTTCTCATGTATATGCAATCTCTGAATTTGAAACGGCTAGGCGCCGTTGACCATACTCTAAGGGCATGCAAAGTACGTGCTTGCACCTCCTATCCGAATCTCTTACGTGATTCTGGTATAGCGAGAGAGATGGTGCTGCCATCTATGAATCTTGAAGCAAATCAAATAATTTTGTTCAATATTTTTTGATTTGCAATTTTTTTTTTTTTTTTTAAGTAGTTACACTACTATATATAAACTGAAAAGATAGATGTCATATACTTCAGAAAAAGTGACCAAACCCTCCGGTGTCCGAAGCCAGATTTGAACTGGCGTCTTCAGCTTTAGCGGCTGACGTCCTTAGGACGGACACCGGAGGGTTTGGTCACTTTTTCTGAAGTATATGACATCTATCTTTTCACTTACCAATATTATTAATTTAAAGACATATGCATTCAATTGAGTAATGTAAAAGCCACAGATGGATAGATTTTTTTAAATAATTTATATTATTCATCATTCATTCATTATTATTCATTCGCTCATTAGCGATAAGACCGCCTGTTGTTACCTCTACCTAAATTTATCTAATTGTAAAATTTGTGCTTGTAACTGTATGAGGTGTGCAATAAAGAGTATTTATTATTATTATTATTATTATTTACCTGCCTATACTAATACCTTAGATAGTGTAAGTGAAGACAGTTTCCATAGTTTGCCTCCTTCGCTTCACGACTTTCTGGAATCTCAGTTTAATGATGTACCTAAAAATTTTAACGTTGTGCATTTAAATGCGCAAAGTATTCCTGCACATTACAGCGATATGTTACTCTCTTTTGACATTAAGAACATTCATGCTATTTTAATTTCCGAATCGTGGCTCAGACCAGCTTTGCTTTCAACGTCTTACTCTTTACCTGGTTTCAATTTAATTCGGCACGACCGCCTTGGAAGAGGTGGCGGTGGAGTTGCGATTTACCTTCGTTCTTACATCCCCTATTCAATTGTTAATGTATCTGCCAGTTCTTCTACTTCTGATGCCGCAGAGTATATGTTTCTCGACGTTTCCCTCTCTCATTCCAAACTTTTACTTGGCGTTTTTTATTCCCCCTCCCTTCACGTTAATTACTTTGATTCTCTTGAGAAACTTCTCGAAGACCTTATGCCTTCTTATAATCATCACATTCTTATGGGAAATCTAAATACGTGTCTTCTGAAGGATGACAGTCGATCCCGGCGCCTTAAATCCCTGGTAGACGCATGCAATCTAACTATTCTCCCTTCAGACGCCACACACTATTTTCCAAATTGCTCGCCTTCTCTTCTTGATTTAACTTTAGTTTCTTCGACTTCTCATGTGTCTAAATTTGGACAATACTCCGCGGATGCCTTCTCATATCATGATCTGCTCTATCTCTCTTACAAAATTCGTCCTCCCAAATCTAAATCAAAAATTCTTTTGCAGCGCAATTTTAGTGGATTAAATGTGGAAAAGCTTCGAGATGACGCTTTAACAATCGATTGGAGCAGTATCGCTCGAGCGGGTTCGGTAGACGATCAAGTTTCTCTCTTTAATTCGCTCCTCATACAACTTTATGACGCTCATGCTCCTGTTCGTGCAATAAACGTCAAGCATCTCCCTGCTCCTTGGCTCACTGAGGATATTAAAGCCCTTATAGAGAGGAAGAATCAATCTAAATCTAAGTATAAGGCTAACAACTCTGAGGAAAATAAACTTAAATATCATACCCTGCGCAATCGCTGTAGCACTTTATGTCGAGATGCTCAGAGGCGTCATATTCACAGTTCTGTTGAAGATGGAAATCCAGCCAAAGTGTGGAAATTTTTGAAAGGTCTCGGAGTTGGCAAATCTCAACAGGCAACCAATTTAAACAATATTAGCGTTGACCAGCTTAACCAGCATTTTTCATCGTCCACCTGTTTCAGTGGTCCTAAGAAATCTAACTCACTTCATCATCTTTCATCACTTCCTGCCTTAGATTTCTCTTCTTTCTATTTTAGCCATTTCTGTGAGAGTAATGTTAGGAAGGGTATATTGAATATCACTTCTAACGCCGTTGGTGTTGACTGTGTTAGCCGAAATATGATACTCCCTCTCCTTGATTTGTTTGTTCCTATTATCACCGGTATTCTGAATTTTTCCATATCATCAAGTACTTTTCCCAGTCTGTGGAAGGATGCCAATATTATTCCTTTACCCAAAAAATCCAACCCCAGTTCCTTCTCTGACTATCGCCCCATCTCCATTCTTCCTTTCCTATCCAAAGTCCTCGAACGGCTAGTGCATCAGCAACTAACTTCCTTCCTGAATAGAAATGACCTCCTAAACCCATTTCAATCTGGTTTTCGTCCGGGCCACAGTACTACCTCGGCTCTTGTCAAGGTTACCGATGACATCCGTTTGGGTATGAATGACCAGAAACTTATAGTTCTTGCACTTCCAGATTTCAGTAATGCCTTTAACACGGTCGATTTTGACATTTTGCTCGCGTTCTTACAGTCTCTTAACATATCGGCTGCAGCGATTGACTGGTTCCGCAGCTATTTGGTTGGTCGTCGGCAAAGAATAAAACTAGATTCTTCGTGTTCTTCCTGGTGCAGCACATCAGCTGGTGTTCCACAGGGTGGTGTGCTGTCTCCTCTTTTATTTTCTATCTTCATTAATTCCATAACTCTTGATCTCTCCTCTTCGTATCACCTCTATGCCGACGACCTTCAAATATATTCGCAGGGTATGCATAGCGATCTCAATTCAGTTATAGAAGCCACGAATCTTGATCTGCTCCGCATATCAAATTGGAGTCAAAATTACGGTTTAAAAGTAGTTAAACCCCCTAAAGTCACAGGTAATTGTGATGGGTAGCGCTAAACAAATCTCCAAAATTGACTTTCTCAGGCTCCCTCCGATAATCTTCGATGGTATCCAAATTCCTTTTTCCAACCAAGTGAAAAATCTTGGCGTAATCATGGATCGTTGTCTATCATGGGTGCCTCAGGTGAGTGAAGTGAGCAGGAAGATGTTTGCTGCCATAGGGTCTCTCAGACGGCTCCGGAATTTCCTGCCAATTGCTACTAAAATTGCGCTTGCTCAGTCGTTACTTCTCCCCATTCTTGACTATGCAGATATCTCCTATTTAGACCTAACCGAGGAGCAACTTAATAAGCTTGAGCGTATTCAAAATACCTGCATTCGGTTCATTTTCGGATTACGCAAATTCGACCATGTTTCTAGTTTTCGTTCTCAACTCAAATGGCTCCCTATCCGTCACCGCCGTAACTCTCACATACTTTCTTTACTCTTTTCTATACTTTTTAACCCTGCAACTCCCCGCTACCTCAAAAAGCGTTTCTCTTATCTTAATTCTATTAGATCCTCTCAAAATTTGCTCCTAAAAGTGCCATCTTCATCTTCCAAATTTTATAATTGCTCATTTACGTTCCAGGCCGTTCGTTTGTGGAATTCTCTCCCTCTCAACATAAAACGCGCGCAATCTATTGGTAGCTATAAATCGCAACTTAAGGAATACTATTTATCTCTTCCTTAGGTTTTTAAGTTGACACTGTTGTTTCTTACTGTGTGTATTATATATGTATATATGTACGTATATGTATGTTTATTTTGTATTTATTTAAGTATGTATATTCATATGAATGTGCTGTGTTATCTATTTCGTCTCTTTTGTTTCTATGCACCACCTACTGCTTATTGTTTTTCTCTAGTCTCCACTACCCAAAGGTTGTCTGGAAGAAATCGCTCATTAGCGATAAGACCGCCTGTTGTTACCTCTACCTAAATTTATCTAATTGTAAAATTTGTGCTTGTAACTGTATGAGGTGTGCAATAAAGAGTATTTATTATTATTATTATTATTATTACCTATATATTATTTAACACGGTAACTATTGTTTTCAAAAAAAACTTTGAGGCGACAATGATTGCAAACTCTCCGTATATTGTCTTATTCAAGTTGGCAGGGCAATAAATTTTGCACAAGAAATATAAACATTAACCATTGAAACTAAAGACCTGTAAATAAAACTAATTAAAACGAATGAGAATAAATACTAAATACAACTACAAAAACAAGTCATGTTTACCAGCTGACTAGTTATCATCCTCGGCATCACACTGAAAGGATTAAAAAACCGGCCAAGTGCGTGTCGGACCACGCATAGGAGGTGTTCACGCAAATCAGCGCCATCTAGTTCAAATGTATTCGAGTCTAATAGAGTGAATGCGCACGATCTTTTGTTCTTGTCGCGCGGTCTGATATTGCTCACCCTCTGTTCGGCCAGCCGTCTTAGTAGGCAGACGTGCTGTCATTGTCGCGGTGCGCGAGCCATTGTTAAAATCAACATGGCGTAATTTAAGTATAAAGTGTAATCTAGGTTAAGGCAAGAGAAATATACGTGTAAAGAGTGCCCGTTGTTTCTCTTCGAAACCCATCCGTCGTTACCGCAGCAGGCGAGGCGGCGTATCCGTCAACGAAAAGGACGGTGGTGGCCCAGAGGACCTCTGCAGCAGCGTGCCGGAGCGACTCGACAGCTACAGAGAAGTATTAGAAAGTACTAACCGGCCTACCGCGGCGACTGGGCTGGTTTTGTGTACATTTTTGGTGTGACCCATGAGAGGGAACAACCGCACGATAATAACAAAACCCGTGATTTGGGAAAATATCAAATAAAATCCCGTGATTGGGGCAAGATTGAAGCAATCCAGGGCCAAGAATCGCGCCACGGCAATCCGGGATTCGTCGAGTGGAATTTGCAGTCGTTGGCATTCATTGTGTAAATTCAGTGCGCGATTACGTCATAAAGATACCAAGCAACGTGAAACGTGTCATTGTAGGACATTTGGAGGTCGCCAGAGTGAAGTCCGGTCCGGTTGACGTTTACCGGTTTGTGCTGAGTGAACGAACTGAATGGTAGGAACGACGTCGGGCGCCGTGGCGACAACCTTAGAGACTTTATTATCTGTGACATTGGACTTCATTGACAAACGTCAGTGTCAAAAGTCAAATTGTGTTGTTGTCCTATTTGTGATAGATTTCTCAACTATAGTACGTGAAATAATTAGGATTAGATTAAATTGGATAGAATATAGCTTGGAATTGGGTTGTAAATACTCACAAATAGGTGATTGATTGAAAATACGCGCGGCGCGGTGAAGTATTTGTGTTTTACCAGGTAAGTTAATATCTATTCACAACATGTCACACAAGGCTAAGGTACAGTTGGGTACGAGGTATCAAATGCTTATTGATTACGCTGGCACGGTGGCTGCCAGGTCCGGATCGTCAGCGACAGCGGTGACCAAGCGGCATTTTGATCAGGTATATAAAACATATATCACGGCCTATGAGGCAGTACTGACAAGCGATACGGAACTAACAGAGGCGGAACGTCTCAAGTACCAGGAGCAGTTCGCCGAGATCAACCGACTTCTTATCCAACTGGATGAGGCATCAGGTGAGGAATCAGAACAGACAGCTGGTGCAGCTAAGTATCACAGTAAGGTTAAGTTGCCTTTGGTACAACTGCCAACATATGGCGGGGATATGACAGAATGGATGTCATTCTATGACCTTTTTATGGCATTAGTGGATGCAGGTCCATTGTCTGATGCCGAGAAACACTATTACCTTCGAACTTCATTGCATGCGGAGGCCTTGACGGTAGTACAACACTTACCTGTGGATGGCGCCAGCTACTCTGTGGCATTGGATCTTCTTAAGAAAAGGTACCATAACTCCCGACAGCTTGTGGACACCTTCATTGCGCGGATAGTCGATCTGCCCAATGTCGGGGGCTCGAATATAAATTTGCGAACACAGTTTTATGATCCTCTGCGCGAGTCGATTCAGGCCCTAGAAAAGTTGAAGCAGCCGGTTTCTGAGTGGTCGTATTTAGTTGTTTACATGATGTTACAGAAGCTGCCTATTCGCATCAGAACCCTATTTGAGGAACGCTGTGGCACGGATCCTCAAGTTCTGCCAACGCTCGATCAGCTGCTGGCACTGCTGGATGAGCAGTGTCGGGTGCAGCAGGCAGTTCCCACTGCGGCAGCGGGAAGAGCACCGATGGGACGGCAGTCACCGACCAAGGGAAGACGCGGCAGAGCGTCCCCTCCACATGTCCTAGCTGCGGAGCTGGAAGAAGCTGATCAGGTGAATCGGTCTAAAGGTCTGTGCACGTACTGTTCCAGTAGTGCACACTCTATATACAAATGTCCATTCTTCGCAAGTCTGGCTGTTTCGGAGAGGAAAATCTGGGTCAGGAAGAATGGTGCATGTTTTAAATGCCTTCGCTCTCATTACGCGAGAGAGTGTATGGCTCGTAATTGGTGCGGTGCGTGCCAGTCAGGGTCGCATAGCCCGTTTCTGTGCAGGGAGGAAGCGGAAGCCGCGGAAGCAGTGCACAGGTTCCATGAGCGAACCCCGGTCCCACCCACCAGAAGGGTAAGTACACCACCACAGCGTAGGTCCCCACCACGACACAGGGTGTCGACCCCGCCACAAGGGTCTTGGGCGCAGCGAGCTCAACAACCTCGTACGAGCCCGCCAAGGTGGAGAGAAGAGACTAGGTCGCCTCCTCCACAGCAGGTCCAGCCAGCTCAATTGATGACTGCTGGTCACATACCGCGCCCTCAGGTGGGAACGAGGGCCCGCCAGGCGCAGGAGTCTTTCCACAGCCTACGTTTCGGCACTCGAGGCAGCCCTGAGCGCCGTTCTTGAAATAAGGCTGCTGTTGATGTGCCATCGGAACCCCGGATGATGATGCCATCGATTCGGGTCAGTCCTACTGCAAAGGTTATGGTAAGGTCAGGCCGAGGCAATTATATTATGGCTAGATCACTATTGGACACCGGCGCGGGATGCTCGATAGTTAAGAAATCATTTGCAGATAAAATAGGATTACATCAACAGTATATAGGAAGTAACATTGTTGGGATTGGAAACCAACAGGTCAAGGTACCCGGTACCATTGCTAAAATAGTATTTAAGCCAGTAGGAAAATTAGTCCCTATAATTAGCGTTGTAACAACCACCATGTATACAGTTACAGGAAATATTCCGGCCTGTAACCATTACCTGAAGGCCCACTTAGATACGTCTAAACTCAGCCTGGCCGATCCCGATTTTGACAAATCTCAAGAGTTAGACATCATTTTCGGCCTGGATGTGCTAAATTATATGTTCACTGGTTCAAAGATGCTCACGAACATTACAGGAGTGGAGGCCTACGGTACCTGGTTTGGAGATGTCCTCATGGGAGCCATCTGGACACACCCTGCTGACACCTCGGCGCAGCAGTCGAGAGGAACGCCCGTGGAAGACTACGGAGTCCACGCTACCAAGCTTGAAGAGGTGCTGGAGAAGTTCTGGAAGGTGGAGCAGCCTCCAGAAGACCCACCAGATCATCCGGAACATTTGGAATGTGAAAGGTTGTATACTTCTACTACTAAACGTATGCCTGACGGGAAATACATGGTGCGGCTGCCCTTCTTGTCAGACAGACCCACGCTAGGCGAGACCAGAGCCATTGCTGTACGCAGGCTTCATTCGTTAGAGGCGAAGCTAGCCAAGAATCCAGTCTTGGCTGAGAAATTTCATGCGGGAATGTGAGTCGCTAGGACACATGTCTAAATCCAGTTACCAGTTTGACTCGGAGCACTACTGTGTTCCGCATCATGTGATTTTCAAAAAAGATTCAAATAAGCTTCGGGTGGTTTTTTCCGGAGCCTCGAAGAGTAGCAATGGAGTAGCTCTTAATGAATGCCTGCACTCAGGCAAGCCCCTTCAGAATGATATTACAAAGATATTGTTGAATTTCAGACGGCACCAGTTCGTGTTCACGGCCGACATCCGGATGATGTTCCGGCAGACGTGGATACACCCCAGTGATAGGCGCTATCAGCTGATCCTGTGGCGTGAGGACCCGTCGCAGGACATACAGGTTTACGAGTTGAATACTAATACCTACGGACTACGGTCAAGCCCTTTTGTCGCAATACGGACGCTGTTGCAGTTGGCCGCGGATTGGCAAGCTCAGCATCCAGGGTCTCCAGCTGCAGACGTCATACGACGTCAGAGCTACGTCGACGACCTTTTGGTTGGAGCAAACTCCATTACAGAGGCTCGGCAGCTTCAATCGGAGCTCATAGAACTCATGAGCAGTGCCGGCTACGAGCTCAGAAAATGGTCGGCTAACTGTCACGAGTTACTCCGGGACTTACCACAGGAGTATTGTGAGCTGCCTCATTAATTCGACGCTGAAGACAGGAGCCTCATAAATGTATTGGGAATACAGTGGAACCCGGTGCACGACACCATGTCGTATCAGGTCAATGTACCGTTGGGGCAGGCGGTAACGAAGCGAAGCGTTTTAAGTACTATAGCTAGGCTTTATGATCCGTGCGGTTACTGCGCACCGATTGTCTATAGATTCAAGCTGTTCATGCAGTCATTGTTTACCGATGGAATGACGTGGGATGAACCGCTCCTGGACACTCAGGAGGTTCAGTGGAACGAGTTGGTTCAGGATTTAAACCATTTGTCTCAATTACAGATCCCTCGTTGCGTCGCGTTACCAGGATCTGCCTCCTACTCACTCCACGGGTTTGGAGATGCCTCGGAGCAGGGCTATAGAGCGTGCGTATACCTCCGGACAGAGGACACGTCTGGAAACGTCATGGTAAGGTTAGTCCTAGGTAAGACCCGAGTGGCGTCGAAGAAAGTCAAACAAACCATTCCGAAGAATGAGTTGAATGCAGCTCATATGGTTTGTAAACTCCTGAATCATGTCGCAGCGGCCTATGAAGACGAAATCGAGATTGATAGCATAAATGCGTGGTCTGATAGCAAAATCACGTTGTGTTGGCTTAACACCAAACCGCATCTGCTCCAGACATTTGAATGTAACAGAGTACAGGATATTCAGCAGTCGAAGCGACCAATGACATGGCGTTATGTCCGAGGTGAGTCCAACCCGGCCGACGTCGCGTCCCGAGGTGCTACCGCGAAGGGGCTCCTCAAATGCAAGTTGTGGTGGTCGCCGGAGTGGCTACTCAAGGAGGAGTCACAGTGGCCGACGATACCGGTCACCATGTCACCGGAGCTGCCAGGGTTCAAGCAGCTGGTTCATGTCGGCTATGACGAGCAGACATGGGAGAACTTATTACTGTCGAGAGTCAGCTCGTATAGTAAACTCATAAACGTGACGTCGTACGTTTTGAGATTTTGCAGGAATATTCGTTTGCCGAAGCAGCAACGAAATTTAAAACAGAACCTTACTATCGAGGAAAATCGTGCAGCAACGGATCACTGGGTCAAGAAGGTTCAGTTGGATGCATACCAAGATGAAGTCATCTTACTGAAAAAAGGGAAGCTGGTATGCAAATCACTTCAGAAGTTGAGCGTCTTCGTGGACGATAATCATTTTATTCGAGTCGGAGGCAGACTACGTAATTCAAGCTTACGTTATGACGCAAAGCACCCAATGCTTATACCTAAGGACCAACGATGGTCACAATTATTAATGGAGCACTATCACCGGATCTATTGTCATGCTTCGACCAGCGCCCTGATCAATATACTTAGACAGCGATACTGGATTCCGTCAGCACGGCGTCAGGTGTCCCGTGTCATCAGGGGTTGTATGTCATGTTTCAGATTCAACGCGACAGATCAGGCGCCTTTCATGGCTGATCTGCCCGCGGACCGCGTCACGGCGACGCGTCCATTTTCCGGCGTAGCGACGGATTTCGCTGGCCCCTACTTGGTTAAAAGTAGCCAGCTCCGGAATGCTAAATCTGTTAAAGCTTACCTGTGTGTTTTTGTGTGTCTAGGTACCAAGGCGGTACACCTCGAGGTCGTCTCGTCGCTGAGCACCGAGGCATTCATCGCTGCGTTCACACGGTTTGTGAGTCGACGTGGGCTGCCCGCCCTCGTCCGGAGTGACCAAGGTACCAATTTTAAATCTGCTAGCTCATACCTCCGAGAGGTTAACCAGTTCTTGCTTGACAACGAAACCATTTTAGAGGATGAGTTTCGTCGCCAAGGCGTCCGCTGGGAGTTCAATCCTCCCGGCGCCCCTCACATGTCTGGCCTAGTGGAAGCAGCGGTCAAGAGTAGCAAGAACCTGCTTAAACGAGAGATTGGGGACCGTATCCTGACCTTTGAAGGTCTGCAGACGGTATTCTGCAGGGCGGAAGCTATCCTCAACTCTAGAGCGCTGGTTCCAATGTCAGAGGATCCTTGTGACCTGGAAGTTCTCAGCCCAGGTCATTTTTTGATAGCTCAACCTTTGGTGTCATTACCTGAACCTTCCTGGAAGGACACGAATATGTCACGGCTATCGCATTTTCAATTTATTCAAGCTGTAACTCAAAAGTTTTGGGCTAGGTACCACTTAGAATATTTAAATAATTTGCAAGCCCGTAACAAATGGAACAGACATGTACCTAATGTAGCATTAAACGATTTAGTCTTGATAAAGGATGAAAATTCCCCGCCTCTACAAAGGCGTCGAGGTAGGGTCATTCAAGTTTTCAAAGGCTCCGACGGAGTCGTCAGGTCTGTAAAGTTGAAGACACAGATAGGCGAACTTGTACGCCCCGTTGTCAAATTGTGTAAATTACCTATGGAGCTTTAATTATTTGAGCAGCTCTTGTAAGTTAACAAATCTTGGTTTAAATTGTAGCAATTAGTACTAATAATCGTGAACTATGTACCACTGTTTCCTCGGGAAACCATGTAACTAACTTAGTAAGTAGCTTATCTTTGTTGTTTTTACACTTTCATGATTCATATTTTGATATTATCTGGAATGTTATTGAGTGCAAGTGCACTGGATGGTCACAGATTACTTATGCTGTAGACACCTCATGTAACATTTATTAGTGTTAATAATTGTTTGTTTTCATATCTCTTGTTTATGCTAGATCGTAGCGATGTAAACTTCAGGTCTTCAGCTCACCTTTTCCCTGGGCCGGGAAGGAATGTTCACGCAAATCAGCGCCATCTAGTTCAAATGTATTCGAGTCTAATAGAGTGAATGCGCACGATCTTTTGTTCTTGTCGCGCGGTCTGATATTGCTCACCCTCTGTTCGGCCAGCCGTCTTAGTAGGCAGACGTGCTGTCATTGTCGCGGTGCGCGAGCCATTGTTAAAATCAACATGGCGTAATTTAAGTATAAAGTGTAATCTAGGTTAAGGCAAGAGAAATATACGTGTAAAGAGTGCCCGTTGTTTCTCTTCGAAACCCATCCGTCGTTACCGCAGCAGGCGAGGCGGCGTATCCGTCAACGAAAAGGACGGTGGTGGCCCAAAGGACCTCTGCAGCAGCGTGCCGGAGCGACTCGACAGCTACAGAGAAGTATTAGAAAGTACTAACCGGCCTACCGCGGCGACTGGGCTGGTTTTGTGAACAGGAGGGTTACGTACCTTCAATGGAATAAGAACCAAACTCATACCAAAAGGTCGTATCTGATGCCTATGGAAGAAGTTTTTTGGAGATAACTCAAAAATGGCTGAACCGATAATGTTCAAAACAATTTTCGTAGAAAGTATATGATAAGGCGCATCTCTTCATATTATTTCATATTTTTTGAACTTACGGTTCAAAAGTTACGGGGAGGCTACACAACTTTTCTGACTTGCGAAGCGATTATTTCAGAATATATTCACTTAATCACAAAATAGTCAAAGAAACCTCAATGTTATTTTGAAAGACCTATCGATTGATGTGTCACATGTTGATATGTGGTAATTTTTTTATTTTATTTAGTTACCTGTATGGAGCGCCCCCTAAAAATTTTTTTTTTTTCAAATTCAACTACATAACTAAGTAGCTGCATACAAAATACACCTTATGTGTAAATTTTATTCAAACACGTCGTATAGTTTCCGAGTAAAATGGCTGTGACATACGGACGGACAGACAGACAGACATGACGAATCCATAAGGGTTCCGTTTTTTGCCATTTGGCTACGGAATCCTAAAAATTGGTGTTATTTAGCATACATTTGTCCATATCATAAAGATAAGTTAAAGTAGAGGGTAATAAACTGAGTCATTAATTAACGAGTACATAACTCTACCGTAGGTACTTTTACTTGTTACTTCTAGTGTTTCAAAACATCTCATTTGTCTTTTGTAAGACAACAAAATGTACTCTGTCCCTTAAATGGATGACGGAGAGGTGAATTCCAAGCACGAAAGAGCCATTAGAGAGGTTTTTTTTCTACAGAAATGGAATTGACTCCAACTAAAGTGATATTTTCTACGTAAAAACTAAATTTATATTAAACCCGTGTCTGGAATAGCATCTGGCTTTTGTACAAGGGTTGTTTCATTTATTATTAATTTGAATGTCTCTGTTTAGATTGTCTACCTAATTATCTGAGTTTTGAAATTTAATTTTGAATTTTGTTATTATTAAGTAAGTACCTGACATCTAAAAGTATATTAAGCATAAAAATTAAATGTACTTAGTGCTTTGGAGGCTGACTGTATCTGCAATTGACATGAAATATTTTATCTAATAAGGTATTAGGTACTTGGTTGTAAAATATTTGCTGTAAGTAGCGTACATTTAAATTTAATAAAGTTTTATAATTTAAGTGGGAAATTGGCGAAACGTCGGCAAAATAATAAAAGTAAGTGTACTTACGCGATTAAGTCCCGTTTTTCTCAAAATAATAAAAGCGGCTTGTTTCTTCAAGCAAAGAAAAATAATCTAGTTACTTGGTGTAAAATAGGAAACTCAGTCGCATGTATTACATAAAATCCACACAGAGTATCAAAATATCTTTCAAGGTATGCCAGTGGCTGTAGTCGTTAGCCGTGTCCTTTTATTTTTATGATAATAAAGAACAAAAAAACAACATACTTATAACCGAATTGAGAACGGTCCTTTTGAAATCTTGAAGTCGGTTAAAAATGTAAACATTCAGGTAGAAGAATATATATGGATGTTACAGTTAACATGCCTATCTATTTTATTGAGGAACCTGGTTAGCAGTAGGTAACTTAACAAACGGCTGGAATGTAATACAATTGACAGCCGTTGAGGAATACTAGAAAGTTAAGTTCGCCTTTGTACTTTGTTTTTTAACCGACTTTAAGATTTCAAAAGGACCTCCTCCTTTTGAAATCTTGAAGTCGGTTAAAAAAACAAAGTAGGAAGGCGAAGTCTCAATTCGGTTGTATGTTTTTTTTTATGTTTGTTAATCCAAAACTCCGTCATGCCTAAACCGATTTTGAAAAAAAATTTTTTTGATTGTTAGTATATTATATTTATACCACAATTTTTTTTACAATACGACAGTGGCAAACAAGCATACGGCCCGCTTGAAGCAGCTACCGTAGCCTATGGACCCCTGCAACTCCAGAGGTGTCACATACGCGTTACCGACCCTTTACAAAAAGGAGGATTCACTATGCTGACGGCTACAAGAACAAGAGGGTCAACACATTGGGTCCTGTTTTGAGCTCCTTGGCAAACTTATTCACCAGCAAGAACACAATACTATGAGCAGGGTCTAGTGCTATTTGGGTGTGGTTTTCTGTAAGGAGGTACTTCGCCAGTCTGGCTCTGCACCGGATTTGAGCGAGATGACATTCGCTGTGCTATGCCCTACCACACATAGCGAGATGACATTCGCAGTACCCATACCTCTCTTTTGGACGTAGTTTAAGGACATACCCCCGGGTATGTCCTTAAACTACTACGTGCAATCCATTACGATCGATAATATCCTATACCAACAATACCAACATCCCAATATCTCTTTGCAATCTTAATCAGATTAGATCGACCTACAAATCCTACGATACACTTTACAAGCCTTCAAAATACATCGAATGTTATATAATAGTTCAGGTGTGCCTAAACAGACAACAATCGTATCGGAAAGGACTTCAAACCGTCACAATCCCTATCAACACAGCTGTCATTTCAACGAAACCGTGTATTTCCATTATTTGCCCACGCAAAGGCGGCCAAGTCCAGTTATCGAGCAATCTTGTTTATAACGATCTTGAGAACCGTATTAATTAGGTATAACCGTGGACCCTGCTTATACTGGTTTATCAGTACGCTTTAGGGCACAGGCCCTAGGCAACTTTTACTCCGGACCGAACTATGTTGTTTCAATATCCGATCCCTGAATACATTATGCTAAGCGAGAGCCTCAGTTTGCTTATAATTTTTCCAAGAATAATATATCTGTACTCGAAAAACACATTTTGGTCAAAACGATATTTTATTATGTTAGGTATGATCCTCTGTCATAGATTTCATGATAAGTAAAATAACAGATACGTATATACTCTTTAATACCTACGCTTCCAAATTGTTTCCGTCACGCTGTCATCTACGCTTTGAAATAACGTTTTGTGTAAGTACTGGACGTAAAACTAGTTTATTTTATTAATATACCAATTGATTCAGAAGGGAACCATATATTTATAAAGAATTATAAATAATATTAATAATAAAACTTAAAATTAAACTAACTATAAATAAGACTACTTGAAAATAAAATAATAAATTAAAAATGTGACTCTAAATTTAGCCCTCTCGGCAAGGTGCCCATCACGCAAGATTAATTAATCATTTATTTATTTATTATCGGTAATTTTTTAATAACGAAAATGAAAACGTGTTCCTCCGTAATGCTACAAATAAGCTATAGTAATGAAAGCAAATGTCTTTTGTTTTTGCATTTGAGTGGCGCATCTGCATGGTACGTTCATACTTAAGTAATCTGAGAGATTTACAACGGACAATTTGAGATTCAAACCCTCATTTAAATTATCTCGATTTTATCTTTAGACCACGAGATATTCGTATGTCCATAAATTGCTTATGTACATTTACCTAGGTTAAATATGTTAATTCTAATATTTTTGTTAACTAGTTGAAATAGTAGAAAGTGTAGGAACCCTTATTTTAATTTCTTAATATATTTTTAATGTTTATTATTATTTAATTATTACAAATAACAAACATGAATATAACTTAAATAAAATAAACAATAATATCACTTAAAAGTAACACTCAACTATCTAAAAACAAAACAAAAAACCCTACAATTAAATAACCTAAATTAAATGCACTTATAAAATTTCTAATTTTGGCCCCTATCACATGATACCGAGGATGCTGGTAGCATTTTCTGAATAATTAAATTGACAAATAACAATAAAATCCGCAAGCGAGGTCCATGACAGAATGAATCAAATTTAAACTACCTACACGTCTTTTAGTAAGAGAGCCCATGACACTGAACCCAGTTCGATATGTCTCCTAGATGAGATATAGACGAGATGAGATTTAGACGCGTCTTTAATGGGGGAACACGAAATGCTGATGCTGCAATGCAAAAAAAGTGGTGGCGTATTTTAATTTTTTTTTTTAATACTTAAAAAACCCGGTTTCTAGAACGATAAGTCTTCTAGATTTCCTTTGTGCCTCGAAGCAGGGGAGGGGTAGGGCTACACGATAATGTGGTGCTGCAAGCCCCCGTGCGTGGCCTTGCCAGTGGCAGCAGCATCAAAAGATTGTAGATGTATGAAAAAACAAAACACCTGATCTTTTTATAACAAAAACAAGATGTTTGTAACCTAAACTTAGCGCCTGAACTGCAACAAGATGTTACATTATTAAAATGATTTTATATTTTAAAAGATCAGGTGCTTTGTTTTTTCATACATCTACAATTTTTTGCTGCTGCTGCCACTGACAAGGCCACGCACGGGGGCTTGCAGCCCCGTGTTATCGTGTAGCCCTACCCCTCCCCTGCTTCGAGGAACAAAGGAAATCTAGGAGACTTATCGTATTAAAAACCGGTTTTTTTTTTTTTTAAATACGCCACCACTTTTTTTGCATTGCAGCATCGGCATTTCGTGTTCCCCCATTAAAGACGCGACTAATTATATATATCTCATCTAGGAGACTTATCGAACCAAGTTCAGTGTCATGGGCTCTCTTACGAAAAGACGTGTAGGTAGTTTAAATTTGATTCATTCTGTCATGGACCTCGCTTGCAGATTTTATTGTTAGTTGTCAATTTAATTATTCAGGAAATGCTACCAGCATCCTCGGTATCATGTCACAGGGGCCAAAATTAGAAATTTCATAGGTGCATTTAATTTAGGTTATTTAATTGTAGGGTTTTTAAACGGTTTTATTTAGCTTGACCCCGTATATTTGTTTATTTGTTTGTATATTTATACGCATCAAATCTTGCAATCGATTTTTCGACCATTTCTACTTATCGAACTAGGTTCAGTGTCATGGGCTCTCTTACTATTTATGCAGTTACGTGTGAGTGAGCATGGCGTATAGATTTAGAAACTAAATATTGTAGATAATAGGTATATGTCAGGGATCATAATTATGTAACATAATATAATCAGTTTTATCCCAGAGTTCGGTACGCCACCGCTACCCTACGAGTAATATTAAATATTCAATGGCCATGCTAATTATATAACTCTGTCACTCGCGATTAATTTCACATTAATTTAATTATGTGTATTACAATTAATGTGGCTTGTTATTATGTATTATAGTAGCAGCAGCAGCAGGTATACTATGCATTTTATTCCACATACTAAAATCATAGTTCGACTGCACAACTTCTACACATTGAATCTGGTTTTGTACTAAAATAACAGTTGGATTGGGTAGATGTTATAAGCAATTAATCCAGCTTTTTATTAAAATGACAATAGAGTTTCACAAATTATCATATTTAAAATGAACTTGAGCGTCATTTTGATCTAAGTATAGTCATGAATTAAAGGCAAATTTATTAAAGTTCCACAAAAATATAGCAGACTAATAGGAAAAAGTTAGGTGTAAAAATTGTCTTAGTTCTCGTTGTATTCAGACGCCGTTCTGTCTACGCCAACTCGTTAAAATCATCATATTTCAGAAAGACGTTTTTTTTAACAACAATGTGTTAGTTACGTCCTTTCTCAACCAGTATAATAAGTTACAGCCACAGACATATGTTTTAATAGACACCTGATTGACCGATAAATGTTAACTTCATCGAAGTAGCTAATGAAAAAACAATTATTGTGTCTTAATTATTAATTCCTAGCAGAGATATAAAACTAGAAAACTCGAGGCTTCCTCTCCCTTATTAACTGTAAATCTCTAATATAACTGGGGTAAAATTAAAAATAAAACTCTTCATTAATTAAAAAAAAAGAAAGAATGCGACCACATTGTATGCGCAGCATGATTGTTCTTTCACGACACCTAGTATTTTTTCTTTTTAACTCTCGTTTAGTATGTAAAAAACTCTAAACTGACATGATACGAGACTAGAATGTGCCGTAATGAAAACAAAAGTTTCAAAAACGAATAAACAACGTGTTACTTAAGCCACTAAAAAGCCCAGACACCCCAAATGATTTTTACTATTACTAATTAATCTAGAGTACCTATTATTCGATCAGTTAATTCATTCCAAAGATATTCGTATGTTTACTTTTCCTTGCAATTATTGAGATATAACTGAAAGTATGGAAATAAAATATACGGGTTTACAGAGAAAAAACTTTGACAATATAAATTGAAGAGAATTGGTTTAAAATTCTAGCCTCAGTAATGCGTATTCTAATCAGTTCCATGTCTCTGGTAACGGTCAACTCCAACAAGCCAGAGTTATCCTTCCGCTCGTTTTTCTGAAAGTTGTCCACGGCTCTCGACGAGTTGTCGGAAACTTGACGACGGGGCTTATGACTCACGCCGAGACGTGACAAGAATCAGGATGCGGTGACATTCATTAATACATCATGTAATAAGTTTAGTTCGATTAATCGTACGATTACGAGTTGAAGTGTGGGATAGGGATAAGGCGCTATTTTTTTCTCGTAGCGCTTGTAAATACAAGAGTTTCATAACTAAAAGAAAAATTTTAAAACGTCGTATAGTCGGCCATCGTTAGCAAATATTAGAGAATGTTGAAATCTAATATCAGTAGGGGGGACTCCATTTTTTTGTCGCATTGACAGATGTCGGTGACCTTTGTAGAATTGTTTACCTACGAGGCCAATTTCGTAGCGTGATGCCGTAGCTCGTTGCACGATAAACGTTAAATCAGACATGCTTAAAATCAAACATGTGGTACATGTCATGTACATAATACATTTTCAAATATTTAACGGAGACGGGACCGGGCGGAGCGGAGGCCGAGGGTAGGTGCATGGCAGGTGGTAGTGCGGGTGGTTTCGGAAACTCGAAGACTGACACTATCAGGAATCAGGATAGCCTAACACTAAACCATTACACACGATATACCCGTGTATACGTCCGTACGTACGGTAATGAAATAAAACATAAACACTGGTTTAATAACTGTATTGATTACAAATCGTTTTTTTAAACCAGATTAAGGGAGGGCAATAAATTACCACTGGTTCGGAAAAGAGCCCTACTGTTCTCAGAAGGGCTCCAGCGTAAGAAACTCAGTGGGACTTATCTTTTGTTATCTGAAACACTATTAGAACTAAATTGCGAAGATTACACTATGGTACAGATAACACAGGTACAAAAATACTTTCTAATCACAAAATGATCTTAAACACTTTAACTACGAAAAGCTTTGACTGATCTTATAAGGCTTTAAGAAAACGAGGAGAGTTCCCAGCTTGCGTCCGTGTGCTACTCAAAATACAACCCGTTACTCTAAATGACCGAACCGACCCGACCCGTCTACATGAGAACGATCAGGATAGTGACTGCAAGGCTAACAAAGCCACAAAGAGTACTGAACTGAATCACGACTGCTCCAAGAATGAATGCACAGGTACTGTGCTCCTGGTTTTATACTGTCACCAGGTGGGTAATTCTAAACGTGAGTTTTAATAACTACCGGCGCATTTCTTACTTTAAAATAGGGTAAATCGAAACGTCAATTTTATTGATTACCTACACGGACCAAACCAAGACCACTCCCAAGCAAAACAATGCTCGTCGTTTTCCAAACTTGTTACAAATTCAACAAAGGTAACTTGATTGACACAAAATATCATAATTCTATCAGTTGTGATGCCTACAGCGCAGCTCTGCGACCAGCTGTTGTCGTCTCGCTCCGACACGGCCATCTTGACCTTCACCCGACCTCGGGTGAGTTTTCTGTGGACAAAATAATAGCGAAAAGTATTTCGCTCGGCTAACCTGACGTCAAACTAAATCGATGTCAACGTACATCCACAAGTATGGTAATAGGCAATTATTTTATCAAAGTCATGTTAAGACTTAATTTAACTCAAAAATAATTCAGATAAGAAATATTCAGATTTGATATTGATGTTGATAATAATGAAAGTAATAGTGCCAAGTTTCATAAGCTTAAACGTCATATACCAAAAGAAAGTCAAATAAGTCACATGGAAATCAGAATCACTTTTAACAAAAACACACAAGTGCACCCTCGTCAGAAGTTACCATCTCAGCCGCGTAAGTGCTACTCCTCGCAAAGAGCATACTGCACATAAAAAGCAGTCCACGTGCACCTCTTACATGCTCCGGAACTTCTGATGTGGTTACACAATATACCCAGTCCAACGGGCGTGCTCTCAGTCCATTGAAAGCTCGTAACAGTGCCCAGTCCATCGAGCTTGCCCTCAGTTCATCGAAAGCCACCAAAAAGTAATTGTTAATAGCGAATCCTGAAAAAAAGACGTTGTCATTCATTACGGTCACATTCATCTGAATAACTTGCACTATCAGTATCATCAATATCTAGTTCAGGGGAACTTAGAATTCAATTTTAAAAATAAACATCAACTGCAAAGTAAGTTCAGCTTGACTCTTCAAACACCATATTTAAATCAAAACATTCTTCGAAATACTTGTAACAAGTCGCCAGTTCCTTGGAAATATAGTCAGTTCTTTGACTCCAAAAACATGTGAGCTTTCTTATCAAACACCCAGTCCGTTAGGATGCTTTTAGTCTACCGAAAGCACATTTCCACAGCAAATGACAAAAAAATAAAAATAAAATAAAAATCCAACTTTACTGACTGAGTAAAACCGATCAAAATCATACTAAATTATTTTCCATTTCATCAAAAATTCTAAAGAGAGGCTCAAAATCCCAACGACATGAGAACTGCTCACCGTATTAACAACTGCGCTTTCACACGTGTTGACGTCTATGCATCGAAGCCATCATCGATGCCAGTCAGCATCTGCCGCACACACAGGCAGCTTCTGCCGCGCCATCCGGGCATAAAGGCGCCAACCATCTGCAGGGAGGCTGTTTTTCACCACAGCGAACTGGAAACATGAAATTGTGTGGCATCAGTTTCATCATGTAAACTAAACTAAAATGTTAGCATATTTGCTACCACAGGGAAAAAAACTGCATATTTCTAATGTTCAATCGAGTGCGTTTTATTTTACTAACCAATTTGTATCTCAGATAAAAATTAACATTCCTTCTTGTTAAAACAGGATTTTTAAAAGTAGAAAAGCCATTAGCATCGTGTGATTTAGTCACTATTATTAGGCTCAAAGTTCAAGTCAAGGTAAAGAAATTAGAACGAAACCTGTCCCTTTTTTTTCAATGCACTGAAGACTCAGCAAAGTTTCTTTGCTGCTCAGATGCCAGCAAGTCATGTAGGCTCAGGCGATAGGCGAACTACCTCCAAGGCTCCGCCATGTGGCCGCATACTAGCCGGAAATGTCCATTGCAGCACACTGTAATTTTAATTTTCACACGAGTAGCACATGTTTGCATGGTATGCTCAATTAGGAGTCAATTTTTTTACAACCATTTAGTAATGGGCAATATTCGCAATTAGTTTACCACACTACGTTCTAGGATATGTGATCTTATAATCAGACTATGTATGAGAAAGTAGGGACCTTAAAATTCAAGCTTTAGTTTCACTTCTAATAAAATGTTTGTTTACTCCATAAAACTTTCCATACGAGAAGTCAAAATTACGTAAAATAATCACACTAATTTGCACTACACAACAAAATGAGTGGAACTCACCAGGTTTGTTCACCAAGAGGAAGACACATAACCTTACCAGTACCACTTGTCTAGTTGACGACACAATCCAAAATCACGCCATGTTGTTGCATGGACATCGCTATGTGTCGCGTTTGCTACGCAACTCTCCATATGGGCTGTGTTTTCTTCATCCCACGATCTGATAACGGAGAAGGGACCGGGCGGAGGCAGGCGGCCCAGGGTAGGTGCATGGCAGGTGGTAGTGCGGGTAGTTTCGGAAACTCAAAGACTGACACTATCAGGAATCAGGATAGCCTAACACCATTACACACGATATACACGGACGTACGGTAATGAAATAAAACATAAACACTGGTTTAATAACTGTATTAATTACAAATCATTTTTTTTAAACCAGATTAAGGGAGGGCAATAAATTACCACTGGTTCGGAAAAGAGCCCTACTGAGAAGAACCAGCTTAAGAAACTCAGTGGGACTTATCTTTTGTTATCTGAAACACTATTAGAACTAAATTACACTATGGTACAGATAACACAGGTACAAAAATCATTATATATAATAAAACAAAGTTGAGAAAATGTGCGTGCCGATAAAACTTAAAAAGGAGTCCCAGCACGATAAAGGGACTTATATAGTGTGATAGCCCTTTATTCCCCCTCGAACAAGAAAGTTCCCGTTTTAACCTAAAGGGTGTGTCTTTAAAGATATAAGGGCTTTTCCAACCCTTCAACTCGGAAAGTAAGTGTAGTGGCGCCATCTGTTGTCGAGTAGTTGAACTTCATTCATTGTCCAAAGTGGCGCCATCTGTTGTCGAATAGTGGAATTTCATTCATTGTACACAATATGGACTTAAACGAACGATTATTCCCAAACATTCTCGAATATCCTAGCGCCAACTTTCTCGAATATCCTAGAACCTAGCTTTCTGAATATATAAGAGCCCGGTGTCACCCGCCAGAGTTAGTTTGATTTGAACAGCGAAACAAGCGATTTCGAAACGAAAAAGAAAGAAATTATCTGTGTGTGAGCTTTTATTTTGAAGTATCACGTGTGAGTATTTTTAATAGTGTGTTTAATTAATTCTCGATTTCGAAGCGAAGAAGAAAAAAGTTATCTGTGAGCCTTTATTGTGAAATATCAAATGTGAGTATTTTTAATAGTGTATTTAATTCTAATTAATTCTAATGGTTTTTTATTTTTATTTTCTTTTAATTGTAATTTCCTTAACTTTCAAGTAGTCGCGCGGCGTTGAATCGATGCCTTCTATATACTTTGGCCGTAAACAAAATATCGCGCGACCGCTTGAAGATTAATTTTTTTTTTCTTTGTCTCAACGTGCTCCACATTTACGTAACAATATATTTGTCTATAAAATGTTCATTTAATTTATATTTTACAGAATACAATGCCTAGACGTAAAAGAGGTGGAGATCTAGCCAGTTCTGCATCGAAACGGCGGAAACAAAAATAAAATCGAAGAAATGAAACGGAAGAAGAGCGCGAAGCACGTTTACAAAATCAACGAACCAGAATGAGCACCCTGAGAAGCGGAAAAAGCGAAGAAAGAAAAGAAAATAAAAGTATTGAAGAATCGAGCATTTTAAAAGATAATCTAACAAAGGAAGCATTCCACTACGAACCGACGAAGAAATATTACGATCATAAATATGTTGTGATCGGAAAAATGAATAACATTTGCCAATTTTGCCACGCGAAAAAATTCAGTAAAGAAACACCAGGTCTCTGTTGCATGAATGGAAAAATTCGATTACCACCACTGGAAGCACCTCCACAGGAATTTCTACATTACATGACCGGGGAAACACCAGAATCAAAACACTTTCTTCAAAATATAAGATAATAATAATAATAATAATAAATACTCTTTATTGCACACCTCATACAGTTACAAGCACAAATTTTACAATTAGATAAATTTAGGTAGAGGTAACAACAGGCGGTCTTATTGCTAATGAGCGATTTCTTCCAGACAACCTTCAACAAGATCTGACAGATGAGACAATAAGATCATACAACTCCTGCTTTCAAATGACTTCTTTCGGTGTTACTTCGACTGACACTAATAGAGACAAATTTGAATATGTATTTTCAATTCAAGGGCAAATTTATCACAAAATTGGATCGTTACTACCAATGCCTAACGATGACTATAAATTTCTGCAAGTATATTTCATCGGAAATGAAGAAAATGAAATTGATCAACGATGTACAAATTTTATTGGATTGAAACGCGAAATAATCCAAGATGTACAGAGGATCTTACACAAATACAATTAACTGATTTACTTATTCAAAACAACACTAGACCGCATGATTTCTGATGACTATAAAATTGTAATTCGAGCCGATAAAAGACCTCGTGGAGAACACGAACGTAGATTTAATGCACCTCAGATAGATAAAGTCGCCATCGTAATTGTGGACAATGAAAATACAAGCCGTGACATAATTGTACAACGAAGAAGAAAAGGACTACAACGCATTGCAGAGACACACCGTTCATATGATGCTCTTCAATATCATTATATATAATAAAACTAAGTTGAGAAAATGTGCGTGCCGATAAAACTTAAAAAGGAGTCCCAGCACGATAAAGGGACTTATATAGTGTGATAGCCCTTTATTCCCCCTCGAACAAGAAAGTTCCCGTTTTAACCTAAAGGGTGTGTCTTTAAAGATATAAGGGCTTTTCCAACCCTTCAACTCGGAAAGTAAGTGTAGTGACGCCATCTGTTGTCGAGTAGTTGAACTTCATTCATTGTCCAAAGTGGCGCCATCTGTTGTCGAATAGTTGAATTTCATTCATTGTACACAATATGGACTTAAACGAACGATTATTCCCAAACTTTCTCGAATATCCTAGCGCCAACTTTCTCGAATATCCTAGAGCCTAGCTTTCTGAATATATAAGAGCCCGGTGTCACCCGCCAGAGTTAGTTTGATTTGAACAGCGAAACAAGCGATTTCGAAACGAAAAAGAAAGAAATTATCTGTGTGTGAGCCTTTATTTTGAAGTATCACATGTGAGTATTTTTAATAGTGTGTTTAATTAATTCTCGATTTCGAAGCGAAGAAGAAAAAAGTTATCTGTGAGCCTTTATTGTGAAATATCAAATGTGAGTATTTTTAATAGTGTATTTAATTAATTCTAATGGTTTTTTATTTTTATTTTCTTTTAATTGTAATTTCCTTAACTTTCAAGTAGTCGCGCGGCGTTGAATCGATGCCTTCTATATACTTTGGCCGTAAACAAAATATCGCGCGACCGCTTGAAGATTAATTTTTTTTTTCTTTGTCTCAACGTGCTCCACGTTTACGTAACAATATATTTGTCTATAAAATGCTCATTTAATTTATATTTTACAGAATACAATGCCTAGACGTAAAAGAGGTGGAGATCTTGCCAGTTCTGCAGCGAAACGGCGGAAACAAAAAGAAAATCGAAGAAATGAAACGGAAGAAGAGCGCGAAGCACGTTTACAAAATCAACGAACCAGAATGAGCACCCTGAGAAGCGGAAAAAGCGAAGAAAGAAAAGAAAATAAAAGTATTGAAGAATCGAGCATTTTAAAAGATAATCTAACAAAGGAAGCATTCCACTACGAACCGACGAAGAAATATTACGATCATAAATATGTTGTGATCGGAAAACTGAATAACATTTGCCAATTTTTCCACGCGAAAAAATTCAGTAAAGAAACACCAGGTCTCTTGCATGAATGGAAAAATTCGATTACCACCACTGGAAGCACCTCCACAGGAATTTCTACATTACATGACCGGGGAAACACCAGAATCAAAACACTTTCTTCAAAATATAAGATCATACAACTCCTGCTTTCAAATGACTTCTTTCGGTGTTACTTCGACTTACACTAATAGAGACAAATTTGAATATGTATTTTCAATTCAAGGGCAAATTTATCACAAAATTGGATCGTTACTACCAATGCCTAACGATGACTATAAATTTCTGCAAGTATATTTCATCGGAAATGAAGAAAACGAAATTGATCAACGATGTACAAATTTTATTGGATTGAAACGCGAAATAATCCAAGATGTACAGAGGATCTTACACAAATACAATCAACTGATTTACATATTCAAAACAACACTAGACCGCATGATTTCTGATGACTATAAAATTGTAATTCGAGCCGATAAAAGACCACGTGGAGAACACGAACGTAGATTTAATGCACCTCAGATAGATAAAGTCGCCATCGTAATTGTGGACAATGAAAATACAAGCCGTGACATAATTGTACAACGAAGAAGAAAAGGACTACAACGCATTGCAGAGACACACCGTTCATATGATGCTCTTCAATATCCGTTAATATTTCTGCACGGAGAGGATGGTTATCATTTCAATATAAAACAAATTCATCCTAAAACAGGCATAGAAACAAACAAAAAAGTCACTTCCAAGGAGTTCTATGCTTACCGCTTAATGATCAGAGACAATGAAATATACAATCACATTCTCAACACTCGCCGTTTATTCCAACAATTTCTGGTAGATATGTACGCAAAAATAGAAGCAGAACGGATGCTTTACATAAGACTGAATCAGAAGAAACTACGCACAGAAGAATACATCCACCTTCGAGATGCGATCATAAATGACGGCAATATTGACGATATTGGAACAATGGTAATCTTACCCTCATCATACATAGGAAGTCCAAGACATATGCACGAATATACTCAAGATGCCATGACCTACGTAAGAAAATATGGACGACCTGATCTCTTCATAACATTTACATGCAACTCATCATGGCCAGAAATCAAAGAACAACTAAAATACGGACAAACCTCCATGGATCGACACGACATGATAGCCCGAGTTTTTCGACAAAAACAAATAAGATTTATTGAAGTCATCACAAAATACCACATCTTTGGAACCGTTAGATGCTGGATGTATACAATCGAGTGGCAAAAACGAGGATTACCTCACTCACACAATCTCATATGGCTACACGATAAAATTTATCCCACGGATATCGACAAAATCATCCAAGCTGAATTTCCCAATCCACAAAATGATCCGGAACTATACAACATAGTAGTGAAAAACATGATTCACGGACCATGTAGACCATTAAACTTCAATGCGCCATGCATGAGTGATGGAAAATGTACAAAAAAATATCCAAAACCATACTTGGACGATACAAAAACTGAAGATGACGGCTATCCCAAATATAGAAGACGATCACCGAAAAACGGTCGCTTCACAGCAAAAATACGAATACAAGGCAGAGACGAACTGGAAATAGATAATCAATGGGTAGTACCACATAACCCACTACTTTCCAAAATGTTCCAAGCACACATAAACGTTGAATATTGCAATTCAGTAAAATCTATTAAATATATATGTAAGTACGTAAACAAAGGTAGTGATATGGCAGTATTTCAAATAGTCCAAAATAGCGAACAAAATAATAGAAATGATGAAATCCTCATGTACCAAATGGGAAGATACATCAACAGTAACGAAGCAGCGTGGAGGATTTTTAGTTTTCCCATACACGAACGCGAACCAGCTGTGCAACATCTAGCAGTACATTTGGACAATGGACAGAGAGTTTACTTCACAAAAGACTCGGCTAGAAAAATTGCAAGCGAACCACCTCAGAACACAACATTAACAGCTTTTTTCCAACTTTGCCAAACGGATCCATTCGCAAAGACGTTACTGTATGTCGACGTCCCTATTTATTATACGTGGGACAAAACAAGGAAAATTTTTCAATGACGAAAACTAGGAATGCCAGAAGAGGGTCATCCAGAAATAATGAAAACTAACGCAATAGGTCGAGTATACACTGTACATCCAAACAATGCCGAATGTTTCTATCTCCGAATGTTGTTACACGAAATACGGGGACCAACAAGTTTCACAGATCTCAGGACTATTGACGGCTACATATGCCAGACTTACAGAGAAGCATGTCAACGTTTAGGATTATTGGAAAACGATAACCACTGGGAATTAACACTACAAGAAGCCACACTCACAGCTTCAGCTGAACAAATTCGAGAGTTATTCGCCATAATTCTAACAACATGTAACCCATCAAACCCAAAACAGCTATGGGACTCTTTCAAAAGGAATATGAGTGATGATATATTGTACCAAATCCGACAAGCTAATCCAGAACTGACTATAGAATTCAATGACGACATCTTCAATGAAACACTCATTCGCTTAGAAGATAAATGTTTAGCAATAAATAACCAGACCTTAGTAGAAATTGGAATGCCAGCACCACAAAGAAATACTTTCAGTGTGCTAAACTACGAAATTACAAAGGAAAAAAGCTACAACGTCAATGAACTACTTGAATACATTGCTCACAACAAACCACTCCTCAATGACAATCAAAAAAAAATTTACAACGTTATAATGAACCGAATAAATAACAACACTGGTGGAATTATTTACTTGGACGCACCAGGAGGCACCGGTAAAATGTTTCTAATAAATCTAATACTGGCGGAAATACGTGCTGAAAAAACACATCGCACTGGCACTAGCATCATCCGGCATTGCAGCCACACTTATGGAAGGAGGACGAACTGCCCATTCTGCCTTACAACTACCGTTGAATATAGCCGAACAACAATTCCCGGTATGTAAAATCTCAGGAACATCTGGACGGGGTCAACTTCTAAAACATGCTAAAATTATCTTCTGGGATGAATGCACCATGGCCCATAAAAAATCACTAGAAGCCATGGACAGAACATTACAAGAATTGCGAAAAAACTCTGAAATGATGGGAGGAGCTCTACTCATACTCTCAGGAGATTTTCGACAAACACTTCCAGTTATTCCCAAATTAACACCAGCAGACGAGATCAATGCATGCTGAAAAAAGTCACATCTCTGGCCGCAAGTACAAATACTGCAATTAACAAAAAACATGAGGGTTGAATTATCAAAAGATGAAACAACAGCACATTTTGCTTAGAAAAAATGTAAAAGTAGAAAAATCACTGCCTCAGGCGAGACTCGAACTCGCGACTCTGGGATACATGCCCATCGCTCTGACCAACTGAGCTACTGAGACACACCTGATGGCTGCGAATTTCTCCACTATATCTGAGGCAGTGATTTTTCTACTTTTCCATTTTTTCTAAGCATTGTGGTATCGTTAGCAGACGTTCTGCTTAATACAAAATTAACAGCACATTTTGCTAAAATACTTTTACAAATAGGCGAAGGTACATATCCTACTGACCAAACGACCGGCCTCATTGAACTCAATAGTGATTTCTGTAACATAGCCACTACTGAAAACGAACTAATCGACAAAATTTATCCAAATATTATTCAGAACTATACCAACGTAGAGTGGTTATTTCAAAGAGCAATTTTGGCCACTAAAAATAATATTGTTGACGATATCAATTTTAATATTCTAAAGAAAATACCTGGTGAAGAGAAAGTATATAAATCGATCGACACGATGGTATCCATTGAAGAAAGTGTCAACTTTCCTACTGAATTTCTAAACTCTTTACAAGTACCAGGAATGCCATTACACTGCCTTCGTCTGAAAATTGGATCTCCAATCATACTACTCAGAAATCTCAACTCCCCAAAACTATGTAATGGAACGAGGATGATCGTAAAACAGCTATCGAATAATGTCATTGAAGCTGAACTTATTTCTGGAAAGAACAAAGGACACACAGTATTTATACCTAGAATACCACTGATCTCTTCTGAATTGCCATTTCAATTTAAAAGATTGCAGTTTCCAATTAAATTAGCCTTTAGTTTTACAATTAACAAAGCGCAAGGGCAAACTTTGAAATATTGTGGCATCAACCTCAAAGAATCCTGCTTCTCTCACGGTCAGCTATATGTAGCTTGCTCAAGAGTAGGAAGTTCGAAAAATTTATATATATATACCCCGGACAATAAAATGAAAAATGTTGTTTATAAACAAGTAGTGTAAATAATGAGAAAATATAAATACATGTAAATATAGAAAATGTTTTCAAAATATATTTTTTACTTTTTACGTCATAGTATGTTTTTTTATTTCATCTACCACGTAATCTCATATCAACTCCCGAGCGAAGTCGGGTAGCTAGTACTTTCTAATCACAAAATGATCTTAAACACTTTAACTACGAAAAGCTTTGACTGATCTTATAAGGCTTTAAGAAAACGAGGAGAGTTCCCAGCTTGCGTCCGTGTGCTACTCAAAATACAACCCGTTACTCTAAATGACCGAACCGACCCGACCCGTCTACATGAGAACGATCAGGATAGTGACTGCAAGGCTAACAAAGCCACAAAGAGTACTGAACTGAATCACGACTGCTCCAAGAATGAATGCACAGGTACTGTGCTCCTGGTTTTATACTGTCACCAGGTGGGTAATTCTAAACGTGAGTTTTAATAACTACCGGCGCATTTCTTACTTTAAAATAGGGTAAATCGAAACGTCAATTTATTGACTACCTACACTGACCAAACCAAGACCACTCCCAAGCAAAACAATGCTCGTCGTTTTCCAAACTTGTTACAAATTCAACAAAGGTAACTTGATTGACACAAAATACCGTAATTCTATCAGTTGTGATGCCTACAGCGCAGCTCTGCGACAAGCTGTTGTCGTCTCGCTCCGACATATTTATTAATAAAAAAATTGCATCATTTATAGGTAATCTACTGTAACAACGTTCAGTTTATTGAAAAGTATTATGGTTGTAACATAATGTTTTGCCCCAAGTTTTACAATATTTAGGATATAATACTTAACAATTTTATTATACAATTATTTAGTTTCTATTACCTAGTATCAAGTAACCCTCGTGATGATAATCATCTAGTACTCATATTGCACCTAACGTATTGAGGTAAGGTACCACCAAATGTAAAGTGAATATATACTTATTTATTTCCATTTATCAGGACACTGATACACACAATACGTTTCCTGTTTGTCATAATATCAGTTCGTAATCTCTTATACAAGATACGGCAATATCGCTAAGGACGAAGGAAGCCCAAATGGCGTCTATAACAATAAATTATGATATGTACAACATGTAGAATGCTCCAATGGGCTAGGTCCGGAGTAGTGATGGGCCGTTACCGGGCACGTTCCCCATTCCCCAACTTTCCCGGAAACGTGCCCGGGAACGTGCCCCACCGTGGGGAATACTGGGGAAGTTGAATATGTGTATAGCTACATTATTTTTTTAAATGGTATCCATTATAAAAGGAATAATAACAATATTTAGCATGACAATATATAATGTATTTCTTTTCCAAAAGCAAATTCCCCCGTGTTCCGGGGAAAGATGGGGAACGTTCCCCAACTTTCCCCAACTTTCCCGGGAACTTGCCCCAATGTTTTCGGAAATTCCCCATTGTACCGGGGAAGCGAAGAAGTAGCGTTTTAATCATAAATAAACTTTATTGCATAATTATGACAGATTTTGGAACGAAATTCCTTATCGGACGGTTTGCGGATAGGGGGCCTAGGCGAAAAAAAGTCACGTGACCGTCACGAAAACGCGACACAAAGCCATACGATTGAGAAACATGTTAAATGAAATAAAATAAAATAGAATGAAGTGAAGTGAAGTGAAAAGTGAGAAGTGACAAAGTGAAAAGTCAGAGTCAAAAAAGTAAAAAAAAAGCAAAAAAAGTCAAAAAGTCAAAATGAGTCGAAAAAGCAAAAAAAAAACAAAAAGTCAAAAAAATCAAAAAGGTGGAAATGTCAAAAAAAATATATATATATATAAAAAAGACATATGTATTGACTGACAAAAATTACAAAAATGTCAATGTGGCAATGCTGCGAGCGTAATGGGAACCTTTGCGCCGGGAATGACACGGGGCGGGTTATTTGACTAGTACTCTCGTCTTGAGTCTGGTTTTTGTACAATTTTTATTAAATGTCAAAAAAGTTCAATAACATAACTTCGTTCCAACCGAGTGTTCCACGACACTCACGTATTTTTTTTATTTAATTGCAATAAATAACTAGTTATTTATATGAAAAAATATACATCTATATATTGATAGTAGACATCTATTGTATTGTATTAGTCACATACTAACACGTAATATGAATTACAAATACTAATCGTTACAAAGGCTATTTAAAACACATTGATTTTTGAATACGCTATTTGCGGTTGGTAATTTAAGACGTCCATACGATTTGTTAGGAGAAATGCGTTTTTAAACTTCAAATGTAAGTTTGTATTATTTATATTAAATATTTACACTTTTACGAAAAAACATTCTAACAAACAAGTCTCACAATAAAATGTCAATGTAGAACCTAATCTGGTAAATTTTTGTAAAAACCGTACAATAAACATCAGACTTATGTAATTTAGTGGGTTGAAAAGGTAACTTTAAGAAAATCAAATATTATCATCACTTAAATAAATCTCATAAAACCTACAAGAACTTCACGTAATCGTTGTGTATTTTTTTTAATCATTACATATTTTAGTAAAATTAAACTTTTCGACAACTCAAAATAAAAAAAAATCTAATGAAATGTAGTCAAAATCCTACAGCAATCAGACTTAGGTAATTTAATTTAGTACTTTAAAAAAGGTAACATTTAAAACATCAGTTTTTTTTACCATTACTTAAATAAATATTACAAAAAAAATATAAAAAAATCATCACAAAACCGCATCTTTTTTAATAATCACATATTTTTATAAAATTATTTTTTTTGTCAACGCTGGAAAAAATCAAATTAAATGAAGTTAAAATCGTATAGCAATCAACAGACTTACGCCAGGGAATATTATATTCAAAAAATATTTTTAAAATATTCTTATTTTTTCCCATAAATATTTTTTTTTATATTTGTACTGTAAAATACAAAAAATATTGGTATTTCTATTATTAATTGAGTTTATTGTTTTTAGATTATTTATTTTCAAATTCAATAATTACTATTAATGACATTCTTGAACTTTTAGTTTTTTCTACCACTATTTTTCGATAAATAATTTATTTTTCTGATAAAATAATATAATTGAAATACATATAAGTACTTATAAATATTTATCTTATTTTGTCTACAATAATAACAATAACAATAATAAACAATCTTTATTGCAACTTTAGGGTGTACAATGTACTCTGTACATATGCTTTTTATCTATTTCATTTTTAATGTTCACTTATGGAACATTTTTACCTGGCATGCAACTTTCCCTTGTTTGGGGAACGTGCCCGGGAAAGTGGGGAATTCCCGGGAATGTGCCCGCGGGGCACGCTCCCGGGAACGAGGCACGTTCCCCCGGCCCATCACTAGTCCGGAGCCTCTGTTTAGGTAATGGATGGCTATCTTTATTTCGGTTCGATTTTCGTGTTCGTACTTTGATACGAGATAAAATCCGTAAGATATGGTCGCCATTGTGATCATTGGAAGCAGCGCCCAGGTCCTTACACGTGAAAAATGATGCAGAAAAAAAGTGAATAGTAGTCTTGGTAATGTTTTAATTAATAGTTATAATTCTTCGATTTTATCATATATTTTCTTATCGAATAGAAATCATAATAATTAATTTCATTTTGTTATAGCTTTTACTTGCGGGGTTATACGTTTGTATTATAAGTACGTATAATCAATGGTCACTTTAATCCTTTGTCGTTGACAGCAAATTATCGTCACGATATTCTGGTGCGTTCGCATGACGAATCTGTCTCATAGAACTAAACCATATATGTGAACGCACCAGAATATCGTGACGATAATTTGCCGTAAAGTATAAAAGCGGTCATTGATTTACACGGCCACTACTTCAACGCCACATATGTGTTTGTGGCGTTCAATGTGCTTGCATGAGGCAACGTAGATTATCTTATTAACAAAGGTGTTGGGCACAACGGGCACGAGAGCACACCATTAACATAATTATAGCAGAGCCGATCGCCGGTGGTCGAGGCTTTCAGCTCATCCCGTCTGTCATGCAGATTACGTCGACGGGATTCAAATTATACCCTTTTTTATGGTAAGTTGAAGTTATTAAGTTGAAATAATTCATTCATTCGTTTCCCTAAAAATGTGACTCGATGACTTTGGGATACGTTTCCTAGTGTACAAAAGTTAAAAAGACAGGAACTTTAATTTCGGCTGCTCTAAACTTCCCAAAGCCCTCATTATTGACACCTTTCCTAAATAACAAAAAATAGTAATAGGGGCTGTATTCTAACTTTAAAACAAGTTTTAACACGATCAAACTTCAATATAACTCCAATGCATTAACCTACTCAATACAGCTAGCGCCTAAACGTCTGAATCAAAAATATCAGAATTTGTTTGAAAATTATGCGGATGCAACTTCAATATTGATTGATTGATTATTTGTTGTGTGTTGGAGTTATGTTTGAGATTCACATCTTGTGTTTTTAGTGTAATGTTTATGTATATTTTAGCGACCATAACTTTTATCTTCAGTCTGATATGGGTCGTTTTAGAAAAAAAATGTTTATTTTTTATTTATAGGTAATAATAAAAACTGGGCCACTTTGGAGGAGGCCTTTACCTGCAGAGGGGTTCTTGCAGATGAATTATAGTGATAGTTGTAAACGATTACTTAAGTATATGTACCTATATATTTATCTTTATAATTTCATATACAAAAGTTATGATTTAAATGTACTAGTTAAAACACAATGTCCTAGTTTCTGTAAGAAATAAAGGCTTTTTTATTTTTATTTTTATTTATAGGTAACAATAAACGAAATTATTTGTCAATTCCTTCTGCTAGTATATATAATCATTTATTTTATAAGCACTGTGGCATTGTGGTATAACTTAAAGCTGTCCTCGTTAAAAATGACCACTACGTCACAATGTTTTCTCAGAAACCACTGCACAGAAAACTCACAGGTAACTGACATGAAAAGAATCATTTATAAGCCGTTTTAAAAAACTATTGTGGTATTTATTTAATTTCATTAGATACCATTATCATCTTAATAATGATGGAAAAAACCTAAAATATAATCAAATTGTCGCAATGAAAAATGAGCATAGCCCAATATACAGTCAACTACAAAGAGATGTATCCATGTTAGTCTTACAAAATGTAGGAACTTTTAGTATGCCAAAATTATTTACCCTTGCTTCGTGACATTTTCAGTATCCACCAAATCTTACATTATCATTGACTCGTTTAATATGCAATAATGATGTGACCCACTACATTTCCTCTTAATTTACACTTACAAACTTCTTTTATAATCTATCCATATGTTTTGACAAATGAAGGTAAACTCCTAATGTTACAAAGAAATGTAACCAATATCTTTAAATTCACAACAGAATCCAAACAAAACATTTCCAAATTTGAAAACAAAAAATCTTCTTATTTGAAAGTTATAATAATCCATGTATTACGACCATAGACGTATAAAATAAGAAGACGTAACACCGTGGAGACAAAACTGTGCTTCCATAATAAGCCGATTTCTTCGTGTTTACGCGCGACACGCACACATCTCCACGAGAGCACGAGATCGCGGCTCATTACATCATCACAGTTTTATCTTCGTGGGATTATGTCTTCTTAATTTATATGTCTATGATTACGACTTACAATTCTCATTATACTCCAGTCATCTTGTTTTCATTTGTATGAAAAAATGACAAATATTGAAATCCTACTTCCAACTAATATTGCAAATGTGAAAGTTTGTGAAGGCATTTGGATAAAAGTAATAAAATTCATTTCTAAGGCTTTTTAATAATGTTAGTCATATGCTGGCACCAACTCCTACAAAATTTAAGACGTGAACAAACTGTTATTCATAATTTCCTCAAACATCGAGGTTACATTTCAAACGATCTTTATAAAATCTAACTCATACAAACAAATCGAATAAGGTACCTGCACCAAAGATGGCCCGGTTCTTAAGATGGCCCGCTTTCAAACTTTTATACTTACAACCGAATGAATTTAAATTTCGCGCCCATGTTCGGTTAGTGCCATAGACATAACTGCAAGTTCATATCATATGGTGGAAGCCGCCATCTTTGTAGCGGTTGACAGTTTGTCAGCTATGTCGCAAATTGCTTACGGTTTATAACATCACAATCGCAAACTTTTTAATGTTTCTTTAAAAAACACTTTTTTCGTATTTCCTTTCAATACAAAGTTACCTAGCTTCAAGGCCGTTCCTATGACGGTACGTTTTGTTTACCTATATTTTGTGTTTATTTTCATTTTATAGAAATACTCCCCGCTGCCGAGAAGAGTGCCTATAAAGGCCCAGAACACGGGCTCCCAAGAAGGCCCGATGAGATGAGCCTTATTAGGGCTATTGAATATCATAGTTTTAAAAATCATACAATGACGATGGGCCATTTAAATTATTTTTTATATATATCGTAATAGAATTAGTAACAGAATCAAAAAAAAATGTGGTCTGTAAAGTCGGTTTACGGACGATAAGTTTAGTAATTTTCGTTCCTGTTTCACTTGTTTTTTTATAAGCCTAATAAGGCCCACTGAAATTGTAAAAAAAAAGTTTATAATTTGTAATCTTATTCTTTGTTTATGTTTAAACAAATATTAGAATAAGCAGAGGAGAAACGTTGTTCATATATTTTAAAAAGATATTTTTTTTTGGTAGATTAAGTTTTGCTAAGCCCAAGATGGTCCACCGTCCAATAATGACTGAGACATATATCGTAAGAGACTGATTACCTAAGAAACTCATATTATACGTTAAGTTTAATGTGTAAACATATTTTTTGTTTAAAAAAAGTTAAGAAATTACGTGTTTAAAATTGGGCCATGATAAGTGCCTATGTTCCTAAAAAAAGCCCACATTTGAGGTTTTTGAAATGATTATTTTCTTTAACAAATTTGGTTTCACTTGTTGATTTTTATGTTGATTTTATTCACAAATAAATAAGGAATAGTTTAATACAATTTGATTTCAGTATTTTATTTATTTATTTAAGTATGGGCCTTACCAAGGCGCCGGTACCTTACTCGTACTTCTTATATACATTTTGTAAAATATTTACTTCCCAATGGAAAGCTTGCAAGCTTTCCGTTGCTTTTTCATTATGTCATCTAAGAATAAACTTATAAAAAGATATAAATAAAGTAATCGTTACCTATTATAAATTAAGTTGAAAAAAAACCGGCCATGAGCGTGTCTGGCCACGCTCAGTGTAGGGTTCCGTAGTTTTCCGTCCGTCACAGTAAGTGTTCCCACTTAAGAGTTAAAATAACACCGCCCTGTATGATATGATATGAGCGTTCCACGTACAGCGACATCTATCGGCAAATTAAGTAAACTATTGCGCGCGAGCTTAAAGTATGGAAGAGGATTTTTATGGGATAATTCTTTATTTCGTAAACCGATTTTCACTGTTTTTACTTTATAGGAAAGCACGTCATTTCATTGTGATTTTGTAGAAATTACAGGTACAATAAACAGCTGCTTATACGGTTAAATTACATGCTTAGTTCAGAAATTATTTTTCAAAAACCATTCAACCTATCAAGTTCAAAATAATTTTCCTAGAAAGTTTTAGTAAAGTTCTACATTTGAGATTTTTTTCATATTTTTAAAACTTATGGTTCAAAAGTTAGAGGGGGGGGACACATTTTTTTTACTTCTGGAGCGATTATTTCCGAAAATATTTACATTATCAAATAATGAATTTAGTAAACCCCTATTCATTTTTAAATACCTATCCAACAATATATCACACGTTAGAGTTGAAATGAAAAAAAAAATCACTCCTCCCCACTTTACGTATAGGGGAGGTATCCTAATAAAACATTTTTTTCCACTTTTTATTTTACCACTTTGTCTGTATAGTACCAAATTTCAGCTTTCTAGTGCTAACGGTCACTGAGATTATCCGCGGACGGACGGACGGACGGGCAGACATGGCGAAACTATAAGGGTTCCTAGTTGACTACGGAACCCTAAAAACGTATCTCCCTTGGACTATGTGCCTAGGTAATCTGTTATAAAGAAGATTTGACCTATGTGCGATTAAAATGATCGCTCTGACGACTGACTGACACTGACAACTCACGAAAGCAGTGCAGACTTATCATTGCATACATCTATCTCAGGTTATTGGAGAAATAATACTTCTTTGTTGGCGTCTGTCAAACTATTCAAAAAGGTTACATTTCTTTAGAATATTGAAATATGACTTTTATTTGTCATAACATATTGATAGATAATAAATGAAGGTTGCAGGAGTACATTCATAGGAAACTTGGTTGGATATGTAATAATAGCACTTTAAACGAATCGATGACAGTGTAAGATTTGGTGGATACTGAAAACGTCATGAAGCAAGGGTAAATATTTTTAGTATACTAAAAGTTCCTACATTTTGTAAGACTAACATGGATACATCTCTTTGTAGTTGACTGTACCAGTGCCTAATAAATAAACACGTAACTGACCATTAGTGTGAGAGGTTCCAAACCTACATTAAATTTAAGTTATCGGATAAGTTGAAGCTGAGAATTAACAGCTCGTTGTCTCAACCCGTGCCAGGAAATCGTGCCAGCACAGAATCGTGTAAATTGTCAAGATATGAAACTTAAGGAGTCAGTGACCCATTGTTCTGGATAATGATAAGTGTGATTCTGATTGGCTATGGCTATCATAATCTGCGCTGAGGGAATTTAATGCACATAAATATCACGGTCAATGTGCATAGCGCGACTACTAATAACTTTATAACTTAACGTTACTTTTATAACTTTTGGGACAACGCTAAGAAGATGATGAAGATGAAATCGCTGGCTCAATATTACAGGGTTCGATGATGCAATTTCGTTAAATTTAGACTTAGTGTCACTATGACAAAAGTTCAAAGGAGATCGTCAATTTTTGTTAGGTGATCTGGCCAAGATTATTTAGGTTCGTTTAGGAATGACTCTAACCTTTAAAAAATCGTCATAATTTCTAGATCAGGACGGTGGTAAAAAAATTGCGAAATCTAATGGGAAAATTGAAAAATCATGCATTTAAAACTTGAATCTGACGAGGACAATTTTTGAAAGCGTGCATACCTATGATTTATACATTAATGTAAAAAAACACTGGTTTTTTAAAGAAAATGTACAAAAGCGGACTTAAAAAAACAAACCGGGAATCATGATGAAATAATAAAAAGTCATATTTTTATCGTATTTATAGTTCCTTTATTTCGGTAAACAAAGACGGCTGTCAAACCATCGTTGATACTATTAACTGAACATTCCTAACACCTATTGCGAAGGGATAAGGTTTACCACCGTTAAGTGCGATAGCACTAGTATCTGACATTGCAAAATTGAAAAAAAGATGGGTTTCGTTATCGAAGGAGCATGATATTATGCCATTATGAAACCCACTTTTAATATTCAAACTCCGATCAAAAATGCAAAAATACGCATTATCAATCTTTAGCCGTTTTAATACAGTCGATTTCTAATTTAAACTTCCGTATTCGTAAGCTTAGATATTATTTTAATATTACAATGTTGTAACTTACCGAACAGTATCAAAACGCAGATTATGTAACAGTAGATATTGACAGTGTCAAACCAAAAAACAAACCCGTTTCAGTCCAGGTGAAGTTAAACTTTATATCAATGCCATAAGGACGTTAACGACTTGTCTTGCTTTATTTTTATCGCGGAAAGATCATCATAATATTTATTTATTTAGTATTTCTAATTCCCGTTTCATTTTTTTGTAATATTTTGTCTACTTTAGTAATAAAATGAGTATTTATTTTATATTGTAGTACAAACTGTATACGGTTTATATCAGGTGGCCCAGAATTGACGATCTCCTTTCGATCCATTAAAAGTCAAAAATAGAACCCTGTAATATTGGGCAAGCGAAATATCATACTCCAAATAAAAAGGTACCATGTGGCGTCAGGCGCTTCATTGTACAGATTCAAAAATGTATTCGAGAATTAAAATCGTACACTGAAAAAAATACATGTTTGCTCCAACGAAGATCTTATTTAATGTTACACGCATCTTGACTGCATATGAGCCAAATAAGATCTTGTCTGTTGAAGCTAAGCTAAGCACTTAGTAAAAGTTATCATATAGTTAGATATTGTAAATAAATATATTATTATCTATACATATAATAAACGCGTAAGGAGAAATAAAATGTACATTGAAGATATTCTAGAAAAACTTATTCGGGGGGTCTTAGAAACGTTGACTGAATACGTTTCAGTGATTTTTGGAATTCTTGTCTGTCTGTCTGTGAATTTGTCCGCGCACTACGTAAAAACTACTGCACAGAATTTTACGAAATTTTGTAAAGTAACAGTTTATACACCGGAGCAACATATAGGGTAGTATTTATTCTGCTTATTAAAACATAATTTTCATAAAAAAATAGTTCTCAAAAGTGGTCACAGATGGCGCTGTATAGGTACCCTGTATACTGTATACAAAGTATACAATCATTATTTAAGGACGTCAGTAGATTAAATTAAGCGATTCGGTCTGTTGCGTTCCGCCGAGGTTTAAACCATGGATTTTAAATGCTTTCCCAATTTAAGGATTGCGGGTTAAATATTTTTAAAACGTGTTACTTCGTTTTGGAAATTGTAGGTATCCGGACATATATTGTGATCCATTAATACCTGGAGGTACTTTAAAGTCACTGAAGCTACAGAAGGTACTGAAACAATATACGTCAAAACAAATAAAACAGGTAGTTAAGATTTATCTATTTCGATTTACGCTACAGCAAAAATTCTACCGTTTGTGAGATCAATATGTTTCATCTCGCTTTAACAGCTGATTGCAATAAAAACCGGCCAAGTGCGTGTCGGACCACGCATAATGGAGGGTTCCGTAGCTTTAATGGAATAAGAACCGGACTTATGCCAAAAGGTCGTATCTGATACCTATGGAAGGAGTTTTTTGGAAATAACTCAAAAATGGCAAAATCGATAATTTTTATAACAATTTTCATACAAACTATATAATAAAGCGCATCTTCTCAAATTTTTCATATTTCTTGTACTTACGATTCAAAAGTTACAGGGGGACTACGCTATTTTTCCCACTTTCGAAGCGATTATTTCTGAAACTATTCACTAAATCACAAAATGTTCGAAGAAACCTCAATGTTATTTTTGAAGATCTATCGATTGATGTGCAACACGTTGATATTTGGTAAACAATTTCTTTTTTTAAATTTAGTTACATGTATGGAGGGCCCCCCTGAAAATACATTTTTCTGCAATTTAACTACATAAATAAATAGCGGCATACAAACTACACCTTATATCTAAATTTCATTTAGCTACGTTTTATAGTTTCCGAATAAAATGGCTGTGACATACGGACGGACGGACAGACGGACATGACCAAAACTATAAGGGGTCCGTTTTTGCCGTTCTGGCTACGGAACCCTAAAAAGGGTAGTCATGAATCTAGCAATTTCTAGCTGCTACTTAGCTGTCACGCTGCTGCTGAAGAAATTCTCGCTGCGACGCTCCGGGCCTGGGCCTACGCGGTACTAGGCCTATGGCTTTCGCAGACATTGCCGCTCACCCTCGGGCCTTATGTATGACACTTCACCATTGATATATGTCCGGTCCCTGTCATAATGATGTTGAAGAAGTTCTCGCTGCGCCGTACTCAACCTTTGACTTTCAGATACATTTCCGCTCACCCACGTGTCCGCAGCCCTCGAGTCGCTAAGACACTTCGCCATTGAAGTATGTCCGGTCCCTGACATGCTGCTTCTGCTGAAGCAATTCTCGCTGCGATCCTCCGGGCCTGGATCCTGCGCGGTACTTGCCCTATGGTTTTCGCGATATTGCCGCTCACAGTGTTACGGCTTCAGCGTTCGGGTTCACCAAAAAACTTGACCATTGAGTTTTGTGGGGACCCTTTCATGCTCCTGCTGAAACAGTTTTTGCTGCCTTTGGCCTTATTAGATTTTGGCCTGCTGCTGCAAAAGCAGTTTTCGCTGGGACGTTGCGCTCACACTCTACGTCGCGCTCATACCTTCAGCGTTTGACCCTCTGTTCGAAACATATTCTCCTGTAGGAACTCGGCCATTAGCATTCGCAGGTCTCGACGCACGCCTTTTAGTCAGTTATCTTTATCACGGATGAACTAATAAATTTAGATAGATATTTATATGTAGAACGCGTAAATTATACACGAATGGCCTGGGTAGTAAATGAAAATGACAAAACCTCCCACACGCGCGGGCGAAGCCGCGGGTACAGCTAGTTCCAAATATTTTATTAGCAACTACGATAAAACGCATCTTAGTTGAACATTTTTTTGCAGTGTATGCCCGGTAATTATTTTATTATCACACTGTTTATTTTGTAGTTATTTTATCTAGTTAGATAGTCAAGTAGAATTAGTAGTAATTTAATTACTTCCATATACAATTATTAATAGATACCTAAACGCCATGGTAGCAGATTCAGTCATTACATACGTCTTAATCAATACAGTACAACTATAATAATTCTAATTGAATACCTGAATGCGAAAATCAAAAATACTTATATATGTCGCAGTAAGATAGATAAAGCCGTTATATAGCTATAACCCTAGGGATATAATTATATGTCGTAACATAGTTATACGAAAGCGATTCATTACTATCTTACTAGGAATATAACTATAATACGTCTTTAGTTTAGTGATACAGTTATATTACTGGATTAAGTTTAGTGAAATAATTGTAGGTAGGAGTGCGGCGGAGGTATAGTTATATCCCTAGGGATATAGTTATATGCCGTATAATACGTATTATAGTTATATTCCTAGTAAGATAGTAATATCTTACTAGGAATATAACTATAATACGATTCTAGTTTAGTATTATATTTCTATTACTGGATTATGTTCAGTATTATAATTGTAGCAGTGAAGTGCGGGGGTGCGGGGGCGGAGAACAAAGTTGATTTTGTAATAAAAATAAAAACGAATATACTTACTGTTTTCTTTGATTCCCTGGCACATTTATAACCATTGAACCACATTCGTTTAGTCAAATACCGTATTATAATCATATTCCTAGTAAGATATGATGATTATAATACGTATTATACGGCATATAACTATATCTCTAGGGATATAACTATACCTCCGCCGCACTCCTACCTACAATTATTTCACTAAACTTAATCCAGTAATATAACTATATCAATAAACTAAAGACGTATTAAAGTTATATTCCTATTAAGATAGTAATGACTCGCTTTCATACAACTATGTTACGACATATAATTTTATCCCTAGGGTTATAGCTATATAACGGCTTTATCTATCTTACTGCGACATATATAAGTTACCGAAACAATACTATTGTATGAGTACCAACCTAGGAATTCACTTGGGCATTATGCGATTATTAGGTCAGATTTGCTCCTATAATAGAGACTTAAACCTGGTTGCGACTTCAAAGTACATAAGCAACAGGAATTGGCTTTGAGAGTATGGATTAGTATAACGAAACCTTATCTGTATTGTAATTACTTATACTTACATGTAACGTCGACTTACCCTATTACAGCTCTATATGTACATCTCTTTGTAGTCGACAGTAAGTTTGCACGACGAACAGAAGCGGCATCGGCATTCGGGCATTACAACAACTTATTATCACTCACGTAGATCTCGCATAAGTGATAAGTATGTACTTATACATACAATCAAATTAAAATCAAAAGAGACCCAATGTTTTGTATTTTATATTTCAGTTTTAGTTTAGTTTTATTTTAAACAGTTTTTTTTGTGTCTATTTTAAATATTTTTTTTATTACCTTTATTGTTTAATAATTTAAGATCAAATTCTGCTACCGTTGTTGTTGATCCTAGGGCACCCTGGAGGTGCATAGGGCCTCCATTAGATCCTTCCACGCCTTTCTATCCTGGGCAACCGTTTTGGCCTCTCTTCAGTGGCTCAGTCCTTATGGCTTGCAGCTCGCTTTCTATGCTCCGCCGCCAAGTGTGTATATACGGGGCGTCCGCCGGCTCGCTTTTTATCTTTAGGCAGCCACTCGAAAGCGATACTGGCATTATTCGATGCTCCTCTTCGAAGGGAATTCTGCTACCGTAGGGATGATAAATGATTTGTCAATTCATGACTAAATTTTATGTATTAAATATCCCTACTAATTGTAGGAGGAGGATGACGGAATCTAGCCATCTAATTGGTTTGCTAATTTAGACAAAGCTTAATTAAGTGGGTAGTGATGATTACATATAAAGTTGCTGCTGATATTAAAAGAACTTAACTGCAATTAAAATCTAGTAAGTTGTTTTTATTTGATGAAATGATTCATAATAAAAAGATGTTCAAGAAGAACACCTAGGTAGGTAGGTTAAATACTACTAATAAGTATAATATATCTTTTTATTTTATTTTTCGTTGAAATAGACTATAAACTTACCTCCACTTGTCGGGTTTGATACAATCGCTCGTCCACGAGTTGTATGTCTGCATCCCGCGCGTAAACACCAGGAATTCGGCTTCTGATGGAATCACTTTTTCCTTAACAGGGTAGAGTCCCTATATTTTTTAAGTCCATGTACTTCCTCTTACGTGTATATAGCGCTGATAGCCTGGTGGTAAGACGTCCGACTTTCAATTCGGAGGTCTCGGGTTTAAACTCCGACTCGTACCAATTACTTTTTAGGAACTTATCTACCTACGATATATCATTTAATATTTACTACTTAATCGCTTATCGGTGTAGGAAAACATCGAGAGGAAACCTGCATACATCCGCGAAGAATTTCAAAGGTGTATGCGAAGTCCCTAACCCGCTTTGGGCTAGCGTGGGGAGTATAGCCCGATCCTTTTCGTGCATGAGAGGAGGCCTGTGCCCAGCAGTGGGACGTATATAGTCCAACATATTATTATATTGCATGTAGATACTTACTTCTAGATATAAAAGTAAACATGTGGAAGAGTCCCTTCTTCACTATAACTATTCCTCCCATTAATTCTTCCTACTACTACTTCTTTATACTGTATTGTATTATACTACTACAACTAAAATAAAACAAAAGAAGATTCGATCAGTGTTTTGACAAATAAACTAAGAATGAATAATTCTTAATAATTTTCAAAAGGTTTATTATAATGTGACGTTGATAAATGGTGCGGCAAAGATACCAAGACTTGACTACAACTATTGATTATCCACCGTCGATGCAAACTTGTAACCGAGGGGATTACAGTTGCGAAATTATGTAAATTTGGCCCTACCGGTAACCCTTTGGATACTCTAGTACGACCAACTTATTTATGCTACATCTAAAATCTTATACCACTAAGAATTGGGTCTACTTTTGCGTGTTAGATGAAAAAAAGCAGGAAGATGTTGATATTAATATAGCGATCGTTTGACACTTAAGGATTGTTCAAGTGTTGAATTAATAGAATATGTAGGGGGTACCTATCTAGGAGGTGGTATATCTAGTAGGGAAATTTTGTTAGTTTTGATGTTTAAATTTTCATAGAAATAAATACTGGTAGGTAAGTATTTATAGTAGTTATATGTTTAACTAAGTAAATATATATATAGATCGAAAAACTCGCGCGGCTAGAAGATGTTAATGTCAAGCCTGTCTTTTCTTCAGGATCACGGGGACAATGTCGTCCTCGAAACAAAGAAAGTAATTATAAAATTATATACGCGGTTAAGTCCCGTTCGTACAAATAGATATGTGTAAAACCCGTAAAAGTATAAATCAGAGTTCTATCATAACCTATTCGATAGGTCCCAAACTAAAATAACATAGGGTATAGGTATCCCTATGCCACCTAGTAGTGTGTCCATAAAGCTAGTTGCGTTGCCTCGCTGAGTGACAATGCCAATGCGCTGCGTTGAACGAGCCAGCCTACGGTCAACGGTAGAAAGGATGAGCAATTATAATACCGTAAAAACCACCCAATTATTATAAATATATATACTCCCGGCCGGTTTCGGCCACGGCGACTGCTTCAACTCTGGAATTGCTGGCGCTCGTGCGCCCTTCTGTAACTCACGTAGCCAATCTTGTTTACAAAGGCTCGTGCACATAATAGGCATATGAGCACACCATTTTGGTAGTCATATGTGATAGCCGCAGGTGGCCGGGCTTTCAGCTCATCTTGTCGAACATCAAGTTCCGCTAGTCGGCGAGATTCACATTCAGCACCCAATTATTGTTCAGTACTCCAATTATACCCGGACCCGGAGTATGTCCTAAAACTACGGCCATGACCACCGGGGGATGGGCAGCAGCATCCTCGGACTGCGGTGGAGATACTGCGATCGCCAACCCGCATGCCAAGCGTGGCGATTACGGCATTCACCCCCCATGATAAGAACCAAAAAACCACGGCCCCGAGTGTCCGGCGACCCCCGGTGCCCTGGTTATGGTAGCGGCCAGGGTACTAAGAATCTCCGGCAAAGATCCGGCTAACACCACCGACGACTTCTGGCCCTGGCAACATATAACACGCGTACACTGCGGACCGACGAAAAGATAGTGGAACTGGAGGAAGGATTGAGCAAGTTGCGTATGACATCCCAATGTCATAGGGTTATCTGAAGTCCGAAGAGAAGGGGAGGAAACGATAATCCTAAAGTCCGGCAACTTGCTTTATTTCCGGGAGGGCGACCAACAGTCCCAGGGAGGTGTCGGGTTCATCGTCCATAAGTCCCTCGTGAACAACGTGGTGAAGATCGAGAGTGTGTCGACTAGGGTGGCGTACCTTATACTCAGAGTATCCAAGAGGTACTCGTTGAAGGTCATACAGGTGTATGCGCCGACTTCGGCACACTCTGATGACGAGGTGGAGGCTATGTATGAGGATATATCGAAGGCCATGCATAGCTCTAAAACCTACTTCACCGTTGTCATGGGGGACTTCAACGCGAAACTGGGCAAGAGAGATGGTGAAGAGCTGAGAGTGGGGCAATTTGGATTTGAGAGTCGGAACCACCGGGGCCAACTACTGGCTGGCTTCTTGGAGAAGGAGGGACTCTACATGATGAACTCCTTCTTCAAGAAACGTGAGCACAGGAAGTGGACCTGGATGAGTCCCGACGGTGCAACTAAAAACGAGATTGACTTCATCATGTCGACGAAGAAGCATATATTCAATGATGTCTCTGTGATCAATACGGTTAAAACCGGAAGTGATCACCGTCTGGTGAGAGGCACATTGAATATATGTGTTAAGCTAGAGCGCTCTCGACTGATGAAGTCTACGCTCCGTCCAGCAGCACTTCAAATCCAAAACCCTGAGAGCTTCCAGCTGGAACTACAAAACCGTTTCGATTGTCTAGGCGGGGATGTGGACGAATTCAACGACGGGTTTGTGGAAGCTGTCCATAGTACTGGGTCTAAGTTTTTTAAGGCCCAGCGGAGCAACAGAACGAAAAGGCTCTCTGACTCTACTCAGAAACCCATCGAGGAAAGGAGAGAAATGGTTCTGCAATCCTCAGCAGATGCGTCATTATACCGGCAGCTCAATAAACGGATCTCTAAGTCCCTTACCCGTGATTTGCGCCAATTCAATACAAATCGTATTGAAGAGGCCATTGAGCAGAATAAGGGCTCTAAAGTTTTCTCAAGAGATTTGTCTATTGGGCAGAGCCAGCTCGCCAAATTAAAAACTGAGGGTGGTAGAATTGTTTCATCCAGACCCGAGCTTCTGGGGGAGATAGAGGACTTTTATGGATAGCTATACACATCAACTAGCAGACCTGAAGTTGATCTGGCGGAAGACCCTAGAGCTAGACTGACCCGACATTATACCGAAGACATCCCGGACATCAGCCTGTACGAGATTAGAATGGCTCTTAAACAGCTCAAAAACAATAAGGCACCTGGTGAAGACGGAATTACAGCCGAACTTCTGATGGCGGGTGGTAAACCGGTCCTTATGGCCCTTCAGAAGTTGTTCGACTCCGTTTTACTAGAAGGGAGAACGCCTAAGGCATGGAATAGAGGTGTGGTGGTATTGTTCTTCAAAAAGGGTGATAACGCGTTACTGAAGAACTACCGACCCATTTTACTTCTGAGCCATGTCTATAAGCTGTTTTCAAGAGTCATTACGAACCGTCTCGCACGCAGGCTAGATGACTTCCAGCCTCCCGAACAAGCCGGTTTCCGAAGAGGCTTTAGTACCGTAGACCACATCCATACGCTCCGTCAGGTTATACAGAAGACAGAGGAGTATAACCTGCCCCTCTGCTTAGCGTTCGTGAACTACGAGAAAGCCTTCGACTCGATCGAAACCTGGGCTGTACTACAATCTCTCCAGAGGTGCCAAGTGGACTATCGCTATATCGAAGTGCTGAAGTGTTTGTACGAGAACGCCACTATGTCAGTCCGACTCCAGGACCAGAACTCGAAGCCTATTCCGTTGCAGCGGGGAGTCAGGCAAGGAGATGTTATTTCTCCTAAACTGTTTACCGCTGCACTGGAGGATGTTTTCAAGACTTTGGACTGGAGAAGGCTAGGCATCAACATAAACGGCGAGTACGTCACTCACCTTCGGTTTGCTGACGACATAGTAGTCTTGGCTGAGATCATGGAGGATTTGAGTACGATGCTCGATGACCTCAGTAAAGCCTCCGAGCGAGTTGGTCTAAAGATGAACATGGATAAGACGAAGATCATGTCAAATACCCATGTAGCACCAACTCCCGTTACAATCGGAGACTTTACACTCGAAGTTGTGGACGATTATATATACTTAGGACATACTGTCCAGTTAGGTAGATCCAACTTCGAGAAAGAGGTCAATTGACGAATCCGACTCGGTTGGGCAGCGTTCGGGAAGCTACGGCACATCTGTTTGTCCAATATTCCGTAGTGTCTCAAGACGAAAGTCTTTGACCAGTGTGTGTTGCCAGTGATGACATATGGTACTGAAACGTGGTCGCTTACAATGGGCCTCATAAGAAAGCTCAAAGTCACCCAAAGGGCAATGGAGAGGGCTATGGTTGGAGTCTCTCTGCGTGATCGCATAAGAAATGAGGCCATCCGCAGTAACCGCATCCAAAGTAACCGATATAAAATAACCGAATCGCTAAACTAAAGTGGCAGTGGGCGGGGCACATTGCTCGTAGAACCGATGGCCGTTGGGGCGGAAAGGTTCTCGAGTGGCGACCACGAATCGGAAGGCGCAGCGTGGGTAGACCCCCCGCAAGGTGGACTGATGACCTGGTGCAGGTCGCGGGAGTCCGCTGGATGCGGGTGGCGCAGGACCGGTCATTGTGGCACTCTTTGGGGGAGGCCTATGTCCAGCAGTGGACGTCTTTCGGTTGCTATGATGATAATGATGATGACTCCAATTATGTTTTCATCTCTCCTGCTCGGATAGTTTTATTTTCCTTGGTAGATAGCCGGGTGGAAAATTGCTTTTTCATCCCTAGGGTGGAAAGTAATTAGCTGTGTTAATTGTGGATTGAACCGGTGCCCACCCGGATGCTATCCTCTCAGACCACCGGCAAAACATTGAATTTGTCTTTTTCAAATTGTTAAAATTTTACTTAACATTTGTATAGATTATTCTTTATATACCTGTTTTATTAAAAGTTGCGTATAGTATTGTACTTTCCTCACAGTCGAAATGAAAAGCAGAGTGTTTAACTCGGGTGAAATTACCCATTTCACCCTCGAACTATTGGCACTTTCACTTCGTTCGAGCACCAGAAATATCTCAGGGGAAATGGGTCACTTTCAACCCTTGGTTAACAATCTACTACTGTAAAATTTTTCTAACAACAATCCCTTTCCATTCCATTCCAATTCATTTCCATACAATTTATAACCTAAAACGCAAAATATGTTTGTGGATGACAGCCGTCAAATATTGGTTGTTAGAAAAATTGTACAGTATTAACTACATGCTCAATAGGGACGTAATTAAGCATTAATAAATACAAAACTTCTTTTTAGTTTTATTTCAGTTTTTTCTGAAAACAAAGCGTTATTTAAATAAATTAAACACCAAGACGAAAATATTAGAGTTGGTTCTGGATTGGTTGGGAGTTTTTAGACCATAATAGGGTGGTTTTACACTACACAATATAATTTAATGTAACATTGGTTGGCAGCTTGATATACCAACTTTAATCCATTGATGCGTGTGCATATATTTGAACCTACTTCGAGGTTTCATTCACGAGCATCGTTCATAAATATCCCAGGAGCGTTAAGTGATTTAAACGTAATAAATTGCATAATATCACAAGCGTGACCAACAACCCTCTTTAGCTTTTTGAATGATCCACCCCATAATTCCCTTGAATAATGATGCTTGGCCACGCGACCATTACTGATAAAAAAATCTCGTCATCGCGAGTAATGACTCCCTCAACATTATACACGATGCACAGAACACCTGACTGGGCTCATTAAAAACGAGCGGAAAAGCATTTTTATTTTACTTGTTTATGTAATTTCACCTGACCTACGAACATTTGAGTCCGAGTTACACGGATATACACCCGATCAAACTTAGACAAAGCTATTTAAAAAGTTAAAAGTAGCGTTACTATTTGTTATCGCTATCATTTTTATTTTGATCAGTCATCAATATCAATGTCTTGGAAAAGCTATGACAGAGATCAGGTATGTACAGAGGTACGTATCTTATAGAGCAAGAATGACCATGGATTGAGGATTACTTAAAGGTAATTTAAAAAAAAGTCTTCTCAATATGAAAACAAACAAATCCCTCGTGTAATTTTTAGCCCGTCAAATGAGGAGCGTGTGATGTAAAAAATACCGCTATAAATTGTGTTTTGTTTAATGCGGTCTGACAAGTGTATGTCGTATATTAAACATCGCCCATAGGACCGAGAGGACAAAATAAAACACAAATTTCATACCTTTTTAATAAAAAAAGTGATACAAAATTGTACACCTTAACACAGATATGTAACATGTATTTTCAATTACGAATAAGCATTAATCATCGTCTGTTGGCAGTTGAAACTTTACCGGAATATACACTTAGAATATTTACAAAAATTTAGTAAAAGAGTTGAAAACAGTGTTTAGTTGGAACTTACACTAACATGACAGTAATAACATACTCTCACTTACATGCTTCTGGGTTTACTAAATTGTAACTAAGATTTAAATGGTGCGCAAAAACTTTCAACTGCTTGCATAGTAGTTATATTAGCGTATTTCATGTAAAGAATAACTTCGGCAAATCATCATTTCAGAGGTGAAAAAGTAATAATCAATACATAGTTACATCCTTGTTTGTAAGAATAGATTCAATTTAAGGGCTAATTACAGAATAAGTTACCATTACATTACGCTTCATGTGATTTTTAAAATGTATAAAAACTTTATTTTTTATGCAATAAATGATATTTTCACCATTGTGTAATATTTTGGAGGATCCACACTGTAACATTTATTTCAAAGGTTGAATGGAGATATCGGAAAATGTAAAACCAATTCAATACACCCTTTTGTTTTATTTGCAAAAACCGATAAGCTATTAAATGAGGATGTCAGCGAAACAGCGATTAATTAAAAGTCGACGAAGTTTTCATCACAGATGCTTTAACTTTATTTATACAAAACCTAATAGGCGATCATAATGCAGACTGTAATGTTTAAAAGATTAAGTAGATAAAAAAAAACAGAAATTAATATACTACAGCCTTGGCCAGAAGTGTTGAGCATAGCAGTTTTGTAGATCAGGGATAAAGTTTTTTCCTATTTTATACGAAAATTCAAGACATTTTTTATCATGGTTTATTTACATTCACTCACTCAATTTTTATTCTGATTGGCCGAATATGTGTGTCATTGTGTGTGGGTCTTGCATCCTACACGATTCATTGGGTTTATTTCAGTGAGCTCACACCACACGGTACCCAAATATCGAGCCATTTTGCATATCCTGACTTTTAGCTATGAGTGTAACTACTTATGTGCCGATCTTGCTCCACTTTTGAAGAAATGGCATCAACTTTATCCGTTACAGGGACAAAATATTTTCACCTTCGACATCAACATTGCCAGCCTGAAAATGCTTGAACAATTTTACTATACTGACACTGCGTGAAGTTCATAAATCGCACAAATATTTTTTCGCGGCTGGTATCACATTTTTCACTTTTATTAAATAAAACTTTAAATTGCATCAAATTTATTCATTAGATTCAGTCATATTGGTGGACTGAAAAATAATACAAAAATAGCGGGAAAATGTTTATTATTTTTTTATTTTCCTTTCTAAATAAATAATTTTCGATGGTATCAATATCAGCCGAATACAAATACTTAGTATAACCAAAGGAATTTTACTACAACTATACACCTATAAAATACAAAATAACTTTTTCCCCGACCTATTAGTTATTTAAACAAGTTAATTTATGTGCATCGAAAAAGTGCAATAAATATTTGTATTCTTTAATTTATACTTTCATTTTATCTTTCGCTATATTATATATATAAAATATCAATTCATAGAATTTATATTATGATCAGGATCGAATGATCGAAAGTTTTTTACAAATGAGTTTGGCCATGTGGTTGGTGGAAAAATGGGCTGTTAATATCCAAGTTTAGTGATAGTGAGTGCACCACCATGGAGAGTGCAATTTGGTTTCGAGTTGGGTATTTACTCAAACTTAAATTCTATTGTATTAAATAAACTGACTTTTAGTCAAAACAATTTTTAGTGCTTATATACATTTGCACAATAATACATTTCAGCAGAGGCTGGGAAAACAGAACGAATTCCAGGCCTCGTATCCCTATCTATAGGTACGAGTATCTACTTGGTCGGTAATCCGTTTTTACGCCGAGGCATATCGTATAGTGTTTATCTCAATAAAAATGCGCAGAAATTAGATATAAAATCCAATACATAAGGCCTAAAAGTTTATCGCACTCGAGATCTCTCGGTACCTAGGAGTATAATGTAATGTACTCGTATTACGTTCTCAACCGGGAGCGCGCGACCGCGGCCAGGGCGCGGCGCGCGATAACCCAGGCGCGGGGCGCGTGCCCACGTTAAGCCCGCTCTACACTCGCGGCGCGAAGTCGCTCCGTAAATTCACGGCGTGAATTTACGCAGCGGTTCACGCACAACTGTGTCCCTCCACACTCGCAAAGCTTGGCAGTCTTGTTCGCGACTTCAACGAAAATGGACGACGGCGTTCCCTACCATGTCTTGTACGCTACTGCGAAAAACTGCGAGTGTAGCTGCGTTCGTGTTCGCGCGCCGCGCGTACCCTTTGTCGTGGGCCAAAAAACCGACACTGATCGGGGAATGGCGCGAAGCGCGAACGCGAAGGCGTGAACAACATCTACACTCGCGGTTCGCGGCTTTCGCGGGCGTTTGCGGGCTTTCGCGCCGCGAGTGTAGAGCGGGCTTTACATGCCTGATATGCAATGCGACACACAATACCCATGTAAAATAGTATGAAAATGAAAATCCAATACATATCAAGTGTCACTAGGCACCCGAAACATTATACTTCCGAGCGTATTTCACTAACTTAACGACAACATTTCCGCGCATACCTATTTGAGAAAAGTTATTTTACTTCACATGAAATACATTTCCCATTTTAAATTTGAATTCTTAATGACGGTTGTGATCACAATAGACGCGAAAACTAGCTAACTATAACTAGTGTACTTCAGCCATAAATGCTTTATTTCTTCAAAAGGGCGTTTATCAAATAGTTATTAAAAAATTACAAACATGAGATTATTGCTGGATATAAAATTATATATTAGGCAGGCAAATAATTCGGTTTCAAGTGCTAAATTAAAAACGAATTCCATAAATGACTTAGATATAAATCCACAGAGAATTGTAAATCGCCCTTTATAAATTTATCAGACAAAATATTTACAACATCCCTAAAAACAATAGGTCCTAGACTCATCATTAGCCGCTCTAGCCTCACATCGTCAGCCATAATAATAGTTAGAATTTGAAAACCTATTCAAACTTTTTGGACTAACTACCACCTCGTGATCGATTCCTACATCTTCTTTATCTCTACTTGCTTCTCTACTGAGCCTGCCAGCTGCAACTTCCCTGTACTGAGGAGGGACGTAATCTAAATTGCCGTACATACTTGCGCCGGCACAGGGGTATATGGTTGATAAAGGTCTCATAGCTCGTAACGTCCCTTTACTGCCAGGCACGTCTCTGTATAATATCATGTCCGGATGTACGGGATCGTAGAAAGTGCCGGACATGTGCGTGACGTCAATGTCATTGTCGATGTCTGAGACGGCATCGTTGAACACGTTGGGTGCTTCGGCTATAAACATGTCGCCATTTTTGGAGTTTCCCGCATTTTTTCTGATAATATAACAGCGTACGCCGATCAGCAGAATGATGAATATGATGAAAAATAAAACGCTTACGCCAACATAAATTATGATATTATGCGATGTCCGAGACCCTGTAAAAATTATAAGGTATTAATATTTTATTTATTATTTATTCATATTTAATGCTTTGCATGAGATAAATTAATATCAGGATATGGGCGACGGAAGTTCACTTTTTAAATACAGCGTTACTCGTGCGTTTAAAACAGTTTTTATTTCCAGTATAGTTCCAGTTTTTATTTCCGTTTTAAATAGTGTTTAGAGGACCATAATTAAGTTATCATTTGAATTGGCTGTTATTGTCTTTTTGAGCAGGAGGGTGCGGGGTATGTCAAAAGCAAGAGGAGCCATTAGGGATTTAGTAATATGGCGTCATTTACAGGAGAGCAACGTTTGTGTACGCGGGTATTACCGGAACATAGAGCGTGTTTAAGCGTCTGTTCAATGCCAACCTAGTCTCTCAACTTGGAAGCGGTCTACTATCCTAAATGTCGAATTGCTAAAGAATGGTTTTTTTTTAATTTTACACCACGACGATGGCAAACAAGCATACGGCCCGCCTGATGGAGCAGCTACCGTAGCCTGCAACGCCTGCAACTCCAGAGGTGTCACATGCGCGTTGTTGACCCTTTACAAAAAGGAGGATTCACTGTGTTGACGGCTAAAGGAACAAGGGGGTCCCTCATCGTCAATACACTAGGTCCTCTTTAAGCTCTTTGGCAACCTTATTCACCAGCGGGAACACAACACTATGAGTAGAGCCTAGTGCTATTTGGTTGTGGTTTTCTGTAGTTAAGGTGGAGTACTTCCCCAGTCAGGCTTTAAGAAAAATTTTTTTTTTGCTTTCTGAGCATAGTTTTACTATTCATATTGACATTTTAAATGACTTTTGGTCCACCCTGATGTTTCTAGTTATTGAGCTATGTAGCGAGAAATATTACTATTTTTCTTTTGGATTGTTTTTTCCTTTTACAACACTCCAGTATACAGAGCGGAATAATGATAGGTGTTGACTCGAACAAAAAGTAGAATACCGTGAAAACGTATACACCATGTCTAAAATGACCAGTAAAACTTGTGTCAAAAATGCAGGATTCAATGAAAATAAATTTGATAATGATGTTGATGTAAGTAGTTTTTTTCAAATTTCGTGTAGGTTCTTTGTCGTGCCGAAAACTATGTATACTTGGCAAACAATGTCCACCTACGATTATACGAGGTATCTACTTCTTTCTCACTTACTCTTCTCGGCATTTGCGCAATCCTCACAAATGAGGAAAAGTCAAAATTTTTATCTATAAGATTACATTTCTTACAACATACATACTTAACTATCTGGTTACCTGTATTATTAATCGCGGTTTCCTTATATTCCGTGTCAACTTGATAGGTAGTCGTAGCTGGCGTGCTGATGACCCACGGTGGCTGCACGGCCGGATTCACCATGGGAGTCGCATTTACCTCATTCCATTTTTCCGAGTTCACTAAATTCATCCATTTGAATTTAACATCAAGTGTAACTTTTAAAAGCAGACAGGTTTAGAACAACAAAGGCATGAATGCGAAGACGGCGCCGGAATTCTATACTAAGCAAGATCATACACCCAAAGCCCCCCCCCCCCCCCCGTACCCCGTAAATACCATCATCGTCCATTTTTGTATATATTTTTTGTTTTGTATTTTATTCTAATAAAGAAATTTTACATCAAACAAAGGCATGAAAAGTTTAAATAAATACTTATCGTAAAGTGATAAAAAAAAAACAAACAAGAAATAAACAGAAAACAGATTATATTTAGAAAATAAAATATACAGGTTTAAAAAAAACAGTAAAAAGGCTAAATAAACACTCAAGGTCATTTCAACTTGCCCGTGAGCAGGACCAAATTGCCCCAAATATCGACTAGAAAACAATATCAACAGGGGTGCAAACAGTACACTAATAACGGTGGTGACGCGGAGACGGGACGATGCGGAGATGGTTAGGGTATCAATTCCCGATCCAGAATCAGACCATTCATTATAACTTGGATCCGAATCAGGAGGCGTACTCGATTCCATATTCGAAGTATTGTAAAATTCCGGAGCCCGTGAATACGATTCAACTGAAAGGCAGATAAATAAAAGAAAAATACTAAAGAGGAATTAAGTAAGAAACAAAAGAATTAAGAAAACATGAGAAAAAATAATAAAGTGAAAACGTATAAATTTACAAAAACAAAAAAGAATGTGAAAATAAACATGCTCATATCAGTACAATAGATTACCCGATATATCGTACAAATCGGAAGCAGCTGAGTTCAGGACGCTATTCGTGGTCTCATCCGCCTCTCGACCGGCCTCATACTGCTCTTTGAGAACGCCCAGAGGCACTGTAACAATAAACAAGTGAAGGTTTTTAATGCAGGTAAAAACTGATACTTTTCAAGGTGAATTTAGTATTATAGCATAGCAAAGCTCCCTTTCAGATATGTTCAATTTTTTTAAATCAAAAATAGATTATTCAAATATTTTCAGTATTGAATTGGCTAATAAAATAAGTTAGGCATCTACAAATACATCAACATGCTTCATTAAAAATGGGAGTAACACTAAAATTTGTGCCATAAATATGGGCGGAGGTTAATTAACTTATAGTTGGATATTTAGTCACGGAGATTCATACACAATGTATTTTCCATGGCTATGTAGAATTAATTTAATTTGGTTTCTAATCTGCCAAACCAAAATCCCTTAAAAAATATCAAAATATAAACAAGGCTATGAAAACGCTCTTTTATAATACACGGTGAACTATAAACCAGTGAAGCACAAACGAAAGTTTAAAATTATTTTATGTTAAGAGACTTCCCACAGCACACAAATAACACCCTAAAAATATTCTTGAACAAAAATAATAACTTAAATATCTTAAAAACGGAAAAGAAAAGCAAAACTTGCGCTCGTAAAACCTGCAGCCATTGCGTACCAAGAACTCAAAAGATGCAAACAGAACGTGATACTGAGTTAGTTTCAGCGACTTAAACTACTTGCAAACAACCACACATGAGTTGAGTATGCTTCATTCCTACTTCTGATAAACCAGAAAATAGGGTACAGAGATAGATACCTCTTTAAAAATCACGTTACTTATTATATACGTACGTCACGTTAGTCTCATATTTGATATTTACCTTTCGCTTTTTGATAAAAGAAACCTATAATATATATGTATATCCGCGAAAAAATTAATAGCTGAACGAGTAGGTGGAATTCTCTCCCTACTTTGGGCCAGCGTGTGGAAACAAGCCAATCCCTCTCGTGTATAAGAGGAACCATGTATCCAGCAGTGGGACTGATATTAGTCTTATATTATTATTTACAGAGACAACTAAAATCGACGTTTTCTATAAAATTGATGTATCTGCTCCAGCTTCATATAGTCTGTGCTAAAGTATAAAGTAGGTCGAATATGCATACAGCTACTTGCCGGAGAAAATAAAGAACTATAAGCTCGACCTCTTCTCTTTTGAAGTTCTTTGTGAAGGTGATATAGTTGAATCAGTTTTGTTTTCCGGGAAACCAATGGTGGTAAAAAGAAAAACAGTGCCTCTGTGGGATACAGGTTAAGGTTAAAACGTACATCATTTGTAAGTATTGCCATCGTTGCACTCAACTTCAGCCCTGCTAGCATGACTTACATTGTCGCGCGACTCTCCATACTTCAGGAGCGACTCGAAGTATAAAGTCGCGCGCGACAACGCATATTATGCTAAGCTGACTTGACACATCGGCGTAACTTCACTTGTGGCATAATTTAACTGCGACGGCAAAGGAAAAGCGACAACTAATTCAACTATCAATGGTGAGCGACGAGGATAGCGTGAAAGCTGGTACTGAGAGTACACGGGTTCTGGTATTAACAATTTTGTCTAAGGAGAGGAGCCGGACAGCTTCGTATGTTCATTTCACTTTTACGTTACATTGACGATTGATATTTTGTACGATAGGTTTTCCAGCAAGTGCTCTCAGTACTGATACCAGACCTCTTACCCTGACACCTGCGCTCGTTAAAGACGGGTGCCGAAAGCCCAGACAAGGTACTAGGACTCTAATAGGTACTCTAATAAGAGTTCTAATAAATCATTATTGCGTATCAAGTTCAACATACTCGTACTTGAACAATACTGATTTGTTTATTTTGACGGCGCTGATTTATTTATTTATTTAAACTTTATTGCACAGTAAAAGTAATTACAAATGGCGGACTTAATGCCTCAAGGCATTCTCTGCCAGTCAACCATAGGGCCAAACAGAAATTCGCTAAAGTGGGTGCTGTAAGAGAAAACCTATAACTCTATTTATCCTATAACTTATTTGTACTTAAATATACTTCGATATTTACATACACTACACAAATACCAATAAATACACATATTAATAAACATACATCTAAATATATAAAAGAACAAACTGTGGTCAGAAAGTCTGAAAATCAACATGGGTATCGTATCCTTTTTGAGTACTTATAGTACGCGGGCGAAGCCGCGGGAAAAGGCTAGTATATAATATAATGCATATGCGCAAAGGGGAAAAAACTCATTCACGCTAGTCATGATTCAGCAAGGTGCTTGTGAAGCAAGTGGTTGATATGTGAGCGTCAACCTTTAGTCTCAATCGTGCATACGTCGAATTAAATTTTGTTGACCCCGTGGCTTTGGCCAGCTAAAGCGGGTTGATCCTCGCAAAGATAAAACGTGGGAAATCATCCTTTGTTTGTGAGCTTCGGTCCATGTACGATTGCTAAAGGGCTGCTATACATATAGAAACATATTTATACAGAGTGATACCTAGTTAATTGCAATGGGACCTGGAAAAAGTACTCGTAAGTAACAAATATGTATATTATGTACGAGTATTATGAAGATGCTTCCAATGGTTTTTTGAACCTCCATAAAATAAATATGAGAGTCTGCGACCTCTATGATCGAGCACCTCTATAATTGGACAACATTTCTTTGACTTGTTCATTTGGTACAAGCTGTTATAATGAAAAACCTGGTTAATATTTGAAAATTTTCCGGTCCCTTGAGATTTTAACTATCGAGTTCAAAGCGTTCTGGCGAGGAAAATCAATGCACTAAAAACCAACCTAAATGTTTTTTCCTAGGTTTTAAATTTCTAAAAAATCATCAAGTTTTTTAACGTTTCCATATTTTCTTAACGCTTAAAGTTCTTAATTGCAGCTTATTACGTTCGAGAAGTAATTAACTGCTGTGCAAAAAGTAGGCAAGGAATAACCCCTAGGGTAAATGTGCCGGTGAAAAAATTTTTACACTTGGCCTCGAAATCCCTTAGACATTTACATCAATCCTTCATTATTAAAGGACCCCGCAGCAAACACAAAAAGTGGTTTCAGTCAAATCGCATGAAATTTTAGTATGATGTTAGATTCAGGTCTCCTTATAATTTTTTTATAAGGGCGCAACTCCCTCAGAAGTACACTGTCAGAAATAATCAAGTTTATATTATTATTTTTCTATGAGTTTCTTAAAATCGATACTTTGAAATGACCCACACTGATACTTACTGGCGTTAAATATGATCTTAATAACCTTTCTGTCACGTTGAAATCGCATTTTGTTAGTTATTTATATTATGCAAAAGCAAAGAGAAAGATTTTACGAAAAATTGGTATGTTACTTACATATGTTTTGTATGAAACAATACTTATTGATTATTTCTGAAAGTATACTTCTGATCGAGTTGTGCCCTTATAAAAAAATAATCAGGAGACTCGAATCTACATTGTACTAAAATTTCGTGAGATTTGACTGAAACCACTTTTTCCCTATATATGTTTGCTGCGGGGTCCTTATCTGAAGGGTACTGGTATTTTTATCTTATTGGATTTCTTGGATTTGTACTGAATATAGATGATGCTCGTGGCATTTCATAACACTTTTATCTTAAGCAAATTTTAAGATGCGTGTGACCTACATACCTATATTTTTTCAGATTACATATTACATACTAATTATTTTATAGAATGTGTACATAATTATAAAAAAATAACTTTAATACACTTTAAATTTCCACGTACCGAGGGGTACTAGAGGTATACAGAATATATAGATTATACACGCTTTGGATTAATGCAGAGTTTTATTATATGAATATCAACTGAGCAGTAATGTTGTGTCGTAGAGAATATTTATATTACCATTACTATAAAGCTATTTTTATTTTATTTTATTGAAAACAAGTGAAATACAATTGTGCCTTAAATTAAAGGTTCGCCAAGCAGCAGACAGTTTGTTGGCGATGCGCTCATTTTAATCTTAATCTATAGAAATATAAGTATAGTAGGTATCTATGACTATAAGTAAGTACTTCTACTACTGTCTATATAATACTTATATTTGAGTAGTTTTATATTTATCTAGTAAAAGGAGATCGTCAATTTTTGTTAGGCGGGTTGCCCCAGATCATAAAGGTGTGTATATTTATGAAATAGATATCAAAACATTCGCCTTAATTTCTAGATCAGGGTGGTCATAAAATAATCATGATGTGTAACGGGAAAAATGAGAAATCGGGATGTAAAAACATGAATGTGATAAGGACAATATTTTAAAGCGTACGTGCTTATGATTTAAAGTATAGCAGAAAATAAATACCGGGTTTTTAAAGAATTTCTACAAAATCTGACTGGATAATGAAACGGAAATCATAGTAAAATAATAAAAAGTCATATTTTGATCCTGCCGCTGATTTCTTGTAAACAAGGATAATGGCTGTCAAACCATCATTTCTACTATTAACTTAACAATCATAGCACTTATTACAAAGATGTAAGGTTTAGCATTGTTAGTGTGCTAATTACTTCTAGTATTCATGAAGTTATAATTTGAAACCGGAGCACGCGCTTGGACCAAAAAACGAGGCCGAAAGAGAGAGTTAATATAGAGAGCCGCGTCCCGCTTCGATGTCATTAGACAATAATGCCAGCATGACAACAAGTTAAAATGTCAATGTGTGTCAGTTTTGTACAGAGTTCGAGTGAAGCACCGCCTCTCATATTATGCCCTCTGTCGGACCGTTTTTCACCGATAGAGCTCCGACCTATGAACGGATGTTTTACACGGTAATAAGGTTCATCATATGAACCTGTGGTTAGGGAAAAAGTGCAACAATTACATCCACTATTTATAAATCCATGGTAGTACCAGACATTACATTAAAAGAAAAATCGTCAAAACGAGACGCAGCCCCTCCTTACCACCAACTCCTTCGGCCCCCTTTGTGGCTGAAGAGCACACTCCAGTTTCAAATTATAACTTCATACGGCATGGGTGACGGTGACGTCATACAATAATAGTGTCAAACTATAATCATAAACAAGATTAGCAAAGTAAACGTAACTCCTTCCTGAAAATGTCCGTTTCGTCTCGGCCCAGGTTAACCTTATGTCAATGCTGTAAAAAAGTTAACAACTTATTTAGCACTCAATAAAGGATTGCGGAAGGATCAACGAAATTACTTTTTATTTTGCATTTCTAATTCCCGTTTTATTTTCATGCAATATTTTGTCTAGTTTCGTAATAAAATCGGTATTTGCTTAAAATTGAAGAACAAACCTTATACGAGACCATATCGCAAGTGGGCCTGGAATTGAAGGTCTCCTTTGTTTTAACTTTGATTTTAAACTACTTATTTTTAATTTTGGTGTTTCGAGTAAAAGAGGTAAATGTTAGGTACCAAGTATTCTTTTGTTATTACTATCCACAGATATCTGACCCGTTGTGTTAGGGCTTTGGAAGCAATTTCTGTACTGTCACACATTTTCAGTGCACAAGAAATATTCAATACCGATGATGTTGACACAACCGCATTGAATTTTCCTTTCGATCCCGATAGTTGTCCATATGACACGTGAATACATAACGGCTTAGCAACGTATAAATAAACCGTTTTGCTGGCACTTTAGCAATACTTCCCATTTTATATTTTCCATTTAAAAATCCTCATCCACTGATCCCTTCAATTGTTCCAGCATAATACCTTATTGCTAAGTCAATTCTAAACTATATATAATAGGTTCTTTTTCCAAAACCTACAGCGATATCAATCTAGATTACTTTGCATACGACAAACTGACAATGGGCCGTATTCTAAGTTTAAGACACGTTAAACACGATCCAACTCTAATACAACTCCAATACATTAACTACGCAATACGCACCACATGTCCGTTAATATGTGCTAGGTACCTATGTATCGTTAATATGTATTACCAAGACTCAAATGTAAGGTGTTGCCTTTTATTTTGTGGAATCTACTGACACGTCATATTATACAAAAAAGTGCTATTTAAAAACTGATATGTAAAAATATACAAACAGGTACCTATGTATATATATGGCGCTAACAAATTAAGTACAAATATTTTAAGAGATATTAACTTACACCAAAACAATTAACTTTAAATAGAAAATACGGTACAACTCTTAAAATAAGTCGCCTTAATAGAAGGGCGTGCCATAGAGCTTATCTTTGTATCACGTAACGTAGCAGATAATACGATGGCCACCCGTACTATTCTATTTAAAGTTAATTGTTTCGGTGTAAGTTAACTTCCCTTAAAATATTTGTACTTAATTTGTTAGTACCTCATCATATGCAAGTTTTGTAAATTATAAGGAAAACGAATATAATTCGATTTGTTCTCTACTTTTAAAACAATGATCTTACCACAAGCATACACAACTTTGAGGTACATTCTGGTAGTGCGGTTGCAGGGATTTCCGAAGATCGTCCTGGAAGCCAACACCTCGCACTTTCGCTTCCCGTGGCAACTTTGCATCACTTTGCTAACTGCTAATGGCGCCTTGCAATCTGTTTAAGAAAATGTATCTATTAGTACCTATTTTACAATGCACACCTACTAAATTCGTAATTATTTTGTCATCATTTTAATTAAGTCAAATCCCCAAGTTCATTAAACAATCTAAAAATGAGAGATTAACTAGGTAGGTTCGGCTGTGGAATGAACTCCCTGCTGAGGTTTTCCCAGCGGGCTACAGTATGAGGTTCTTCAAAAAAGGAGTGTATAGGTTCTTGAAGGGTAGGCAACGCGCACGTGAATCCTCTGGGGTTGCAGGCGTCCATAGGCTACGGTAACTGCTTACCATCAGGCAGGCCGTATGCTTGTTTGCCACCGTCGTGGTATAAAATAAAAATAAAATCATTACAAGGCTACATAATTATTACTTGATCAACCTGATACCTCATCCTTTTTTAGGGTTCCGTAGTCAACTAGGAACCCTTATAGTTTCGCCATGTCTGCCCGTCCGTCCGTCCGTCCGTCCACGGATAATCTCAGTGACCGTTAGCACTAGAAAGCTGAAATTTGGTACTAATATGTATATCAATCACGCCGACAAAGTGGTAAAATAAAAAGTGGAAATTTTTTTTTTATTAGTGTACCTCCCCTATACGTAAAGTGGGGAGTGATTTTTTTTTCATTTCAACCCTAACGTGTGATATATTATTGGATAGGTATTTAAAAATCAATAGGGGTTTACTAAAATCATTTTTCGATAATGTAAATATTTTCGGAAATAATCGCTCCAGAAGTAAAAAAATATGCGTCCCCCCCCCTCTAACTTTTGAACCATAAGTTTTAAAAATATGAAAAAAATCTCAAAAGTAGAACTTTATAAAAACTTTCTAGGAAAATTATGTTGAACTTGATACGATGAATAGTTTTTGAAAAAAAAATACAAAATAATTTCTGAACTATGTTTGTAATTTAACCGTATAAGCAGGTGTTTATTGTACCTGTAATTTCTACAAAATTACAATGAAATGACGTGCTTTCAAATAAAGTAAAAACGGTGAAAATCGGTTCACGCAAATCACGCAATAAAGAATTATCCCATAAAAATCATCTTCCATACTTTATGCTCGCGCGCAATAGTTTACTTAATTTGCCGATAGATGTCGCTGTACGTGGAACTCTCATATCATATCCTACATGGCGGTGTTATTAACTCTTAAGTGGGGACACTTACTGTGACGGACGGAAAACTACGGAACCCTACAGTGAGCGTGGCCCGACACGCTCTTGGCCGGTTTTCTTTTTTTCCGTAAACTGTAAGAAAAGAGTCTAATTATTAGAAAATTAGACAAGCCAGAGGTGATTGAGTTCTATTAACGACCCACCACTGCTAGTTATCTAGATTGTTTTCGGTTTATGAAAGTTAAGAGCCGTATTTATGTATTCATAAAAAAATAATTGTTGTGTTAACAGCCAGCTTCGAGGGCACAAACCATGTCACGCAAGGTCGCTGTTGCTACTTTAAGATAAACTTTAAAGTTTAATCTAACATTAAGTAGGTATTTTATGTGACCCTTTGTTTTCTCCCTGTTTTTAATAAATATTGCTAATAGGATAAAAGTGCCCCGTAATAAAGGGCATGTAATATTTAATGGTACATGAATGAGAACCGGACCAAGTGGGCCAACCATCAATCAGATGAGGCAAGTCGCGTCGCGCGCACCTGACGCGAAACTAATAGCACAGCTAAATTAAAAAGTACCGTGGAGAACGACCCAAATACGGGAGTTTATTTGATTGCGAAGTACTTATAAGGAGCACTTACTTATAAGTAGCTGCATGCGGAAAGTACGATTATGCGAACTTGAGCATTTTACATTTCCGGCTTTTAAATTGTTCTTTATCATATGAGTTTTTTGTAAAAATGTGCTATTGTGATTTTTTTCATGTATTTATTTTACACAGCAGAATTTGGTAGGTAAGTATGTCAAGGCAATACTCAAGGCTTATTTGAAAACGTCGTGATATATATGGTGCAAGGTGCAAAAGGAATATCACAATTATTTTTACATGTTTTTAAAGTGGGGCATTCCACTCATACAATAGTAGGTATGTTATTCAATCAAATACAAACATTGAAAAAATAATCAACCCAGCAGGACTTGTACCTTGCACCTGCATCTTTACGACTGCTGTAAAGTCGAAAATCCCATCAAAAACATAAATGTGAAAGGCTGCCAAGTTCGATACTATGGGAATGCTTCGCCTATAAAAGAAGTGAGATCTGAATAAGTACCAAGTTCCATAAAGATACCTCAAATCATAAATAGTTATAGGAATGCACACTTGATTTCCAGCAGTTTTGAAGGTACATTTTGAATAAGTATCACGATACATAGAAATAACTAAAATTATAATAGTCAGAGATTCGCACACCGGTTTTTTTAGCAGTTTCCTGATAACATTTATTATTTTCAGTACTTTTTAATGATGTTACTTGGCAAGTTTTCACACACCACACACCTTTTCAATGCAATGAATCGACACCTTTGGACTGCAATGTGTCAAGTATATAATTTTCTACTAAAACTTGCCAAGTTACATCATTAAAAAGTACTGAAAATAATAAACGTTATCAGGAAACTGCTAAAAAAACCGGTGTGCGAATCTCTGACTATTATAATTTTAGGTATTTCTATGTATCGTGATACTTATTCAAAATGTACCTTCAAAACTGCTGGAAATCAAGTGTGCATTCCTAAACTATTTATGATTTGAGGTATCTTTATGGAACTTGGTACTTATTCAGATCTCACTTCTTTTATAGGCGAAGCATTCCCATAGTATCGAACTTGGCAGCCTTTCACATTTATGTTTTTGATGGGATTTCATTTATTTTTGTTAGGTGTAGGTTGTTTATTATTTTTTTATCACTTTTGCTTTACGAAATGTCTCATTCCACTTAGGTATGTACTTTATACTATAACCCTTTATACTAAGCGTCTAATTCTATTTTACTATTTATTTATAGGTGATTTTTACAAATAAACTGGCTCCCTACACCTATAAAATGTACCTACTTACATATAATTACATACATCAATAACGTACTTTATTCTGTTTATAAGTACGCTACCTACATAGATAATTAATAACTTGGTAATACCTACCTACCAGTAGGTATTATAATTGGTGGCCTATTATGTAGCCCTAGAAGTGCACCATCCCATCTCATCCCGTGGCGTATCGGAGGGTGAGATGGGCAGTAGTATATATAATTCCATCTTAGAGTATATATGATTTCCATGTTCTTAAATCTGCGATTTTATTAGTTGTAAAATTAGAAATTATTTAGACTATGCGAGAAAAAATAGTCTTTTCATTTTTGTTTGACTGATTTAGCGCACCTAGTGTACCTAGTGACCTGCTTTGCACTTCGTAAATCGTGGGTTCGGTTCCCGCAACAGACACACACAGAGTGGCGAACAATTTTATTGTTCTTGTCTTTAAGACAAACATGTATGGTCTTAAATTGGTATGTATCTAAATTTAAATAAGTCTTATCTCATTTCTACTCCATACCTACTTATAGTAGAACAAAATTACACATTCGTTGTTTTCGAAAGTGACTCACACTTGGCCGTTTTCAGATTTTTACTTTATTTCGACCTAAAGACAAACCTTCGAGCCAAATTTCAGGTCGGTACGACCATTGGAAGATAGACCCATTTAGTTCATTATGACTTCATAGTAGAACAAAGTTACACCTTCGCTATTTTTAAACTGACTCACACTTGACCGTTTTCAGACTTTTCCCTTTACTTTGACCTTAAGACCTATCTCCATGCCAAATTTCAAGTCAGTACGACCATTGGAAGTGGTCTAGGTTTTTGATGAGTGAGTGAATCAGTGAGTGAGTGTATAGTAAAAATAGCGATTTTCTGACGTCAATATCTCAAGAACCGCTATAGGTAGAATAATGAAATTTTGTATTCTAGACAATTAAGGGGATGTCAACAGACACTCGAAATTTCATATGCGTAGATAAAATATGTTTTGAGTTATAGGGTGGTCGAAATTGGCCCGAAATGGTTCGTGTAATATAACCCACGGCCGGTGTGTCGCTTTTTTTTGCTCGAACTTGGCGGACACACTGCCGTGTGTCTAGATGTAGATCAAAATAAGTGCAAAAAGATGATTGAAGGCATTGAGTATTTCGTCAACTCAGTAACTTGACCCATAGCTTAATTGGTAAAGCGATCGAGCCCCGGTAAGTCGTATCGATGCAAGGTTCAAATCCTGCTAGATTGATTATTTTTTCAATGTTTTCAATGTTTGTATTTGATTGAATAACATACTAGAAATGTCATATTTTGCGCGTTCCAAGTTTTGCACTTGTGAAGTAGACAAACTTTCGGCACTTGAATCAAGTTTTAGTAAAATTTTCCACATGTTGGTGCTATTACCGTACGTAAAACCGCATTTTAACGTTGGTGTTGTTTTAAAATCAAAATTCTAAGGATTCCAGTTTTCTTTATATAGGAAACACTAACAACAACCCCTGGCTTTTAAAGCTTTAGTTTATAATAACTTAAGCAGTGTAAAAACTATAGCCCATTCTCTTCATTACTCTCTTGCAGGTATCGACTGAAATGCTTTTTTTAATAGGGTCCCGCCACAATACGGTAAGTTCTCCTGCTCTTGCACGACGATTTTTCTTGATAATCTTCTTCAACATCCTGTTTTCTGCCTTGGAGGTTATTCGTCGACGGCCAGGTTTCTTTAAACAGGACATTGTTCCATGTTTTCGGTGATGCTCGATAACCGTTTGAATTGTAGATCGTGGCAACGACATCTCCTTGGATATTTGGTAAGTAGATTTGCCGTTATTGTTACAGGAAATTATAATTTTCCGCACTTCTTCAGTCACTGGTTTACCTCGCACCATCTCGATAGAATAATGATTATAAAGTAATGAAAATTTGCACTGCAATTGCGTTTTTATATAGCCATCTGTCATTTTAGGTGACAGAGAATATTCTTTATTCAATTTGAAATATAATTAAATATTAAACTTCATAAAAAACAGTTTTTATCTTATACAGACGACCTATTTTGCCTAAAATATGAACTAGACGTAATTTTTGCTTGCTTAATGTTAACTTTACGATACGATTACTCTAAATTAAATAACATTATTACACTTTGTACAACGCAACATTAAACTACTTTCTTTGGCTTTGTATGTAGCGTATTCCTTTAATCATCAAAGTCAATCCGGATTTAAATAGCAGTCTTTAAAAAAATATCGTATTTTTAAGTGTGACTAGACGATCTAATATGCATCGGGGCTTAAGTTTTTATTTACTTGTCACTAATATGCATGTGTACAATAGCACGTGTGAGTACAAATCGAATAAAATGACTTCAAAGGATATGTTTACCTATAATATATTATATATATATATGTTTAAACTGGTAATAATTGCAATTGATCCCACGAGACAGGCCTAGCCTAGTGTGGTGGTCATAGGTAAAAAATTGTATATACTGTTTTGGCAAATAAACTATTTTTATTTATTTATTATTATAATGCGGTTCTTGAAAATGTATGTGCCATGCAAAGACAAAGTTCGCTCTCAACAGAACTTAAACGAGTAATATATGGGACGAATTAATATGTCTCGGAGTACAGAAATGCAGCTTTGCAACTAAAATACGGTCCGAGATATAACAGAGTGGAAGATTTAAAGGAGTGTTCAGATCCAAGCACGAAGCGTGTCTAGACACAGTCAGGGTTTAGGTATAATATTGATGTTGAGTTGTGTTGAATCGTATTTATTAGTAGAATACACGAACAACACATGAAGGATACACGTCTAGTCACTGAAAACATTTTGAGTTATCGCGCTTTAAAACGATTCTTTTATCCACAGGTACAATTTTCAAAATTAGGTATTTTATGTGGATTTTTGTTAACAATTGTACAGCTTTAATAGTTGTAAGTAACTGTTAATTGTGAGCAGGTAAGATCGTTTTAATAAAAAAAACTGACTATTTAAACATGTTTTATATATTTAGTTATATAACGTTTCTTAAGTTCCTGTCAAAACTTTCCTGTTTGCTAATTAAAATGTCACGACTGCAAATGAAAATTGTATTACAGTCTATCGTGTGTATATCAGCACGAGTTACAGTCCAAGAGGCCTATTAGAAGAATATAATCTGGCATTAATTTGATCTTAATTTGATCTTTGAATATATACTTTGGCTTATTCAGGTCATCCTTGTCATGTTATACATTTTTACCAAGTACATGTCAACTACATAATATATAACCAAATGAGATTTTAAACAGTCATGGTCAGTACTATCGTACACGTATCCGTCAAACGTTTTAGATTTAATTTTAATCAAAAGAGGATCATATACTTACTATTAATTACTTATGCGTAAAAAAAATTATAAATTGGAAAACGTCTCCATATTTGTTAACAAATCCCAGTCCAGATAAATCTTATCTGAATGCATCTTACTCTCGTCAGACATCCCCTTTTGCGAGCATTCAGTGGAAAAGAGCGTGCGCCCAAACTCTGCGTCGTACACGGCTATACGCGAGTACGGGTTGCATCCTAAGGTCAGGGTCTGATTCTCGCAGGCCACGATGCTCCGGAACTCATCTGTAAACAGTGACACCATAAATTGTGGTGTGAGACACGAGTATCGCAGGTATTTATTTCCTCAATAATAATAAACATGAAACTAAATAAAAATTAAAATATTCAAAAATTAGACCTAAAAAAAATATATCAGAGCGGCCAAGTTATTAAAAAAAAACTGAAAGTGCACTTTATCGCCTTGACAATACAGGCTTCAGATATTTGTGACCACCCTGACCGATATATCTGATGGCGACTGTACCTACTTTCTCGCAAAGATTTTATTTTAATTGTTAATTTAAATTAGAAAAAATATATTTCTATGCAAATTGTGCAATATAACTTTGTACAATTGTTATAATTCTGTAAATTTTAATTGTCATTTAAAGAATAACATATATTTTATCTCATTTTCTTGTAATTACGTTTATTTATATTAATAGTAATTATAGAGATTGGACTCAGTCGATCCTCCGCATCTTCTGGCCGAAGACTATGAGAAGAAATGAGGATTTGTGGAGTATGTGTCGTCACCTCCGGGGTGCCCTAGGCTTAACAACAACAACAATAAGGTACAAAAATGTAAAACCATGGTCCTTAACGATCCTTATTACAAAGGAGTAAGGTGGTAAAAGGTGGAAAAAATGTAAACATATCTTCGACGTCGATTGTACTTAATTGTACCCTAGCATTATGCTATGTAAATATAGTGCCTACCAATAAGTCTTCATATTTGAAATTCTGTATGTAGTGCCCGCCGAATAAAAAGTTAGACCGTTAGTTATCTACTTAGGTATATGTTGTGCAAAAAACCCTATGTCAACATTGTCCCTGTTGGTAATTTGAACGGTAGGTATGTAATTAAAATTCGAGGCTGAATTCTAATTAATTAATTTATATTTATGAGTGTAGAGGGAACCATCATTTTATTTCAGTTGTACCTAATAATAATAACGATATTTGAAAATACAAGTAAATGTTTGATGGATTTTTCTTATATTCATGACGTCACATATTTAAACGAGCGGAGCGTAAGCGAAGTGAAGTTCTTACAGACAACTTCTGACATAACGGAACTGTCAGCTGGATGGCTGCCTAGACGTCTGAGCATTTCGATGACTTTATTATTTTAAATAGTTGTTCCGCGACAACATTAGTAACATGTTTCTAATGTTTATGAAAATTGTGGGGGTTGTGGTAGAGATAAATATAATTTGAGAGTTCGTATATGAGCAGGATCGTTCCAGGGATTATGGAGCTAGAAGGCGGGAAACGATCTTGATTAGGGTATTGTTGTATTGGTCAACTCGTTTGCAAATAAAGCGCGAGCTCTTACTTTGAGGCGAACTACTAGTTATTTAAATTTCGTATGCTTTTATTTAAAATATTGGCCTAACTAAGAAGCCATAGGCATAGGAGACATCGTGGTGGTGGAATTAAGGTTGGAACGGGAACATTATTTCCTTTAGGCGCCAATTCTTACACAATTCCTTTAGGAATGCTAGGCAAATTAATCTTTGAATAAATTTACTTTAACACCGTTTTCACCGCATTTCTATTTGCATATCCTAATTCTAACAACTCCTAACTCCCTCGTTGCCAAAGCACCCTTTTATTTCCTTAGACGGTTATACTATATTGTTGTACACTCTGTCGGAAATAACCCTTTCCCATTACCGTGGTAATCCGACACCACCAATATGGTGAAAGCTTTCGTTAGAGTGTTCATTTATTAATTAGTGTCGGAGTCCGAGTGTTTTGTAACGGAAAACGAATAAGTGGTGGGAGCTAAATGGTTGTTATGTTCACTTGTTTTTATCTATGAAGAAATACTACACACTACTCAATGAAGAAAGTAGAGTACAGCAGGTTTCTTGATTACATGTCTTTTACGGTCCAGACACTATAACTTATTAGTAAGAATCTTAATTTCATTCTGAATACTTGCCAATAATGTCTAATAGTTAATAATCCATTACTTTTTGAATAATTAAATATACATATACTTGGAGCCAATCTTACACATAAATCAGGCCCTATAACATTGATTAACAGGAGATGACATCCGTAAGAATTGTTTTTTCGCCATTATTATACTTATACCACTAATGAAAAAAAAACCGGCCAAGTGCGTGTCAGACCACGCATAACGGAGGGTTCCGTAGCTTCAATGGAATAAGAACCAGACTAATGCCAAAAGGTCGTATCTAATGCATATGGAAGAAGTTTTTTGGAAATTACTCAAAAATGGCTAGACCGATAATGTTTAAAATAATTTTTGTAGAAAGTATTTGATTTTTCATTTCATTTTTTCATTTCATTTTTATTTATTCATGAACAACATGGAATGTGTTTGAAATTAATACACTAACATAAAAGATTTACAATAAAAACACTTAAAATTAAAGTTTCCTTAACGCTAGAGATAACTAAAATTATATAAATATAATTTAATGTTTAGTTCTAATTTATAATTAAATGTATGTCAAATCAAACAAAAATTTCCTAATTAAAAACAATGTCATTAGCTTACACTTAAACTATGCTGCGCCGACAAAAATTCTTCTACCGTATAGTAGCACTTCTTCACCAAAAAAGCATTTAATTTGTTTTTAAACGTCAATGTGTCACTTAGCATCTTAAATTCAACAGGCAACTTGTTGAATAGCAAGAAAGCTTGTAGTGGCAAGTCCTTCCGCCTTGTGGCTAAGCGCTTATCTTTCTGTTCCTGCGTTTCAATATCATTCATATGCTTTACCAAGTCTGTAAGTACTAACAAAATATATAAGCAAGGGACAGTCAGAATTTTGAATTCTATAAAGAATGGTTTGCAAGATGTCTGCTGAGGAACTTTTGATAACGCGCTCTTCTCAATTTTTTTCATATTTTTTGGACATACAGTTCAAAAGTTACAGAGGGGTACGCTATTTTTCCGACTTTCGATACGATTAGTTCTGAAAATGTTCAAAGACACCTCAATGTTATTTTTAAATACCTATTGATTGATATGCAACATGTTGATATTTGGTAAAAAAATATATTTTGAAATTTAGTTACATGTATGGAGCGCTCCCCCTAAAAATATTTTTATCTGAAATTTCACTACAAAACTAAATAGAGGCATACAAAATACACCTTACGTCTAAATTTTATTAAAATACGTCTTATAGTTTCCAACACGTGACATACGGATGGACGGACGGACGGACGGATAGATGGACATGACGAAACTATAAGGGTTCCGTTTTTGCATTGAAGTTGATTTGTCGATAAAATTCATCATACTATAAGTGGTTAACGGCTCGAACATAGATAGCCAAACACATTGTATAGGCAACGTTGTTCGGTAGAGGTCTTGCTCTTTGTAAGATAGCTGTTCCTTACAACAAACACATAGCGGCCATGCCAGGACAACCGTCCGTCTAACTACAAAATGGTTGTTTACACCCGTTTTGAAACTAATTCTCCATTAGCTGCACACTTGTTTATAGATCACCGCACAATAAACTATCAATATTACACACTGAACTATTAAAATTAGCAAAAAACGAAAAAACTGTTCCCAAGACGTCCCAGCTACCCTGCGTCTCGAACGGAAGTTCTCCAGACCCCCAAATTCGCTCTTGAACCACTGACATGGTGCCAAGCAACTGACAGCTGTCAACCGCAAAACATGGCGCACAAAATTTGTTTTTGATATTAAGAGTCCGGTAACGATTTGAAAACGAAAATCGCAAATAATGAAATAACGTACATGGATTGCATTTAATAAGATAGCTTGAAGTTTTGTTATTACAAAAAATACTTTTAGTCCACATTTATTATTATTGAATACCCTAAAATTTTATTCTTGCAGAGCTTGTTTATTGAGGACGTTGATTCGTGCAAACTTGTCGCTTGATTTTTTATTATTATGTTTCATGCCCTCCAATGTGTTTTATATTAGTTATCTAATTAAAACATAAAGCCAAGTAAATTTCTACATTTATTTTTTTATGAAATACTTTAATACATTCCCAAAAATACCACCGAAACTTCGGCAAATTTTCTTAAAATTGTTCTAGGTAAACATACTATTGCTTAAAAAATATGTATACAAATAAAAAAACCACCTGTTCCACTTATTCCTCAAACGACTCAACTTTACGTATTTTCCAACTTTACGTATTTTACGTTTTTATGTATTTTACATACTAATTTAACATAATTTTTATCAATAAAAAGCTTACTCTTTTCACCTCTCCAAGCAAAAATCACGAAACAGCTGTGAGATTAAGATAAATTTATAAATGAAACATAAAATTAAAAATGTGTTCCACTTATACAGTTTAAAAAGAAACGATCTTCCAATATATGTATACAAACTAACAATAGTCTTATTAGTTAGTGTAAAATAGTATAAAAAAGTTGAGCGAAATCGAAATAGTACATTATTACACGGAAACGGCCGGGAAAACACGGATTTCAAGTTGCAGTCACGGTTGCAAGTAGGTATAGACCGAGCGTAGCGAGGCCGGATAGAGATACGAGGCCGGGAATCCGTTTTCACGCCGAGGCATGTATAGTGCTTTTCTCAAACATGCAATGAAATAAAATAAAAAAGCCAAAAGGACAACGTTTTATTCAATCTAAAATTATCTACGCTAGGTTTACACCAAATTGACAGTAACAATGTATGGAAGCGTTATACTCGGCGTGCAATATGCTAAACTGAAAAAAGTCATTCTAAAATTACAAAGCATGTTTCTGAACGAAACGTTGGGAATAAAATCAAACGTCAATTGTGACAGCGACAGCTTCTGAATTTTTTCAAACCTAACCTTACTTATGTTTAAATTTGTACATTATTATATTACAACAAATACAATAGAACAAGTATTGTCCTACCAAAAAAACTACATACTGCATATTACACTTATTCTACGACTGTTAAAATAGGAGAATCGAAGTTTACAGGCATAAATAAGTACATTTCATTAAAATTATTCAAACTTGATGGTTTATGCATCAATTTCTAACAAATTTGGTTAAAAAGAGAGGCTTACAGCAAACTTGTATTTTTATACAAAGTGTCCAAGGCTAACCATGATTGGTGGTAGGTACGTTACGGGTGAATAGCGAAATAAATTGGTAACGTCTGTAACGGGCTTTATTGTTAAAAAACGACCATGAAGTAAAAATTAAAAAGTTAAAATCAGCTGTTCGTAAAACCTGCCGCCATCTTTGACGCTGTCTGAATGAGGTTGGACGTTGAAACAAAATAAAGTTACTTTGCAGGCCTAGGCCTGAAAAGTTGTATGAAATCCCATTTTAGGCCGCCTCGAGATGCTGCGCCCGAAAAAGGATACTTCCGAGTCTATTATAAGGAACGTAAAGAGTATCATTGCATGTTTGAGAAAAAAAACTTTACCGGACTCTTAATTGTTTTAGATTACCAAGCAAAATCTTGGACAATGAGTACCTACTAATACATAAATTTGTGTGTTAGATAAATATAAAAGTAATCTCCATAGTTATTAATTTTACGAAATCTGGAATTCATTAAAAATGAATGGTGAATTCATTGAATGAAATCCGGTATGCCCGATAATAAACTCAAATAACGCTTGTTGAAGATTAATATTATATCCATTTACGGAAAATGAAATATCTAAGACTTGCTTCTAGTATTTGAAATTAATGTTTATAACGAAAATCGGTTTTCAAAAGAAAAAGCTTTATTTTGGAATTATGAATTCGTGCCATTAAGTGCAATGAGAGAATCGCTAATATTAAAATAACCTAAATAGAAATAATTCTTACAAACATCTAATATTTTTTAATATTTTTTTTCTTCTAATAATTCTTATTTTTTCTTTCTTATTTTTTTTTTCTTTTTCTTTTCTTGATTTTTTTTTCTCAAGCGAGAAATGTCGTAGATCTGTTTTCTCATAAGCTCTTCAAAGGAAAATGAGAAACTCTATGAAGAAAGTTTAAGCCTACGTTTGTGAGAAGTCAAGGACAGATTACATAAAGCCTAGTACACACTCGTTCCATATTGTTATCTATTTTATCTACAATCACATTGTAATTCCTCTAAAACGTGTTCAAAAACGGTAGGCAATGGCTAGCATTACCACAACCGATTTTACTATGATAAGCTTTTTATCTGTGGCAGTAACGTAATTTTAACTTTACATGCTCATATATTGATACGTTATGAGTTTAAAATTCCGAACATCGAATTTGATAACATAATGTAAATCCTGTGCTCCTTCCTGACCAACGGCACGCGCCCGCGCGACCGCCGGCACAATCGAGTTGGCCATGGCGGTGCAATGGCGTTCATTCTATGGTTTCCGAACACTTCATTTAGAGTATATAATATGATTGTAGATAAAGCAGTGTATGCAACTGTACGTAATTAGGCCTTATTACTTAACAGTTACATAAACTACTAGTATAACAGATTCTGTGTAATGCCATTGACAATATTAATTCTACCTCAATTGTTAAATGTGCACACGAAATGAAACGTTACATATTTAATATCCTTGCTTTTAATAAAAGAATCACCTGAATAATTATTGTGATTGGCTGCAAGCAAATATGTGATTAGTGATGGCTGCGGTTTGATGCTTTTCAGCGTTTTTAGGGTATATGAAAAGAAAATGATACGCCGTGGCGTTTTACACACTGCCTCAGAAGTATGCACACTTTTAAGAAAAACATTTTTTCATAATCATACGCAACGACCGAAAAAAGCGTCGAATCTTATGTTATATTATTTCCTATCTGATCGGTAAGGACCACTTATATATTATTCATAATTTAGTTAAATATGTCTAACTACGCAATTTTTTGACGCTATCTTGTTGCTATGGTATATCGCCTTAGGCAAATTAACAAAATAAAATTATGAAGTCTATAGGTAGTGTGGACACTGTGGACTCAGCTTAACGTGGCGTTTAACCCGCCAGTTTGCCCTAATGAGTAGTCGCCACACCTTATCAGCCGCGCCCGGGGCGGCGACCTCGTCCAGGAATTTATTAACAGGGCATAAATCACATCAATACACTTCCAGGAGCGCTCATAAAAACGCCCGCTCACGCGATTAGACTGAACCCTCTTTTGTTTTCTACCGCTGAATTATAGCTGGCAATTTAAGTGCGGTGCATCGAAAATTTTGGAAATTCAGATTTGAATGAGATTTAGGAGCTCTTTTTGATGTAATTATTTCAAAGTATCTAATTTATGATTGAAGAACGTGCTGCACGTTTGTTAAAATGTTTTTTTTAATCAATGTTATTTTTGTATTTTTACATTGTGTATTAATTTAGTAAAAATATAGGTTTTGTATTTTACTGAATTTCTAAATTCGATGTTTATTATTTTATTAGCCTTATTAGTGTCCTACTGCAGGGCAAAGGCCTACCCTCTTCTCCTCCGTTTAGTCCTGTTTATAGTGCTTCCCTGCCATTCCGTAGAGAATACGTCTAAGTCGTCCCGCCATCTTCGGTCTGCCCCTACCCCAACGGTTAACCAACCACCAAGGCACCAACAAATTTTACAGGAAATTTTATGCGTGAAATTACAATCAACACGTCTTATTCACAATGAGACTTCTAAAAATTCTACTACGATACACAACACAATCAAAATACGACAAAACTCTAAATCCGTCGGACAGTTTTGAAATTTGGTGTGTATGTTGATTAGAGGCCCCGTTTTATTGTCCACACCATTTGACATTTGAGGACCTCGAGGAACCGCCAGAACCTTGGAAAATGTCCTCCACCCTGAAGAAATTCACTTTTCGATAATAAAATATGATCTAGGATAATATTAAAGCGCATTAAATTCTACATAGAAAATGCGTACTCTTTTGCTGAAAAGTAAGATAGGACTTGAGGAAGTGAAGTATATCGTGAATGCCTTTCCCGGAGATATTCTCATGATGTGAAACTTGTGAGAATACAAAATCAACGTTTATTTATAACTTCATATTCTCACAAGTATCATATCATGAGAATATCCCCTGGAAAGGCATTAACGATACACTTCACTTCCTCATGCTATCTCTAAGGAGGTGCATTTTTCAGCAAAAAAGTACGCAAATTTCTATGTAGAATTTAATTAGCTTTAACATTTTCCTATTTCGGTGCCTATATTTAAAATAGTAGTAGTAGTCAAAAAAAAGAAAGTCAAAATCCAGAAAAATTGGACATAAATATTTTAGGACTTTATTATCTCGTAAAAATACTTTTTGTACGAGTTTCCCGTTTGAGATGTATTAGTATAGCTAACAGATACGTAGGTACGTAGGGGTTCTACCTGCGTTTCTAACTAAGTAAAATTAATAACTCACACTTATGTCACTACACCCTCCATGTAATTGTCTGGTTTTGTTGACCCCTGTTGCATTATTAACTGGGGTCTGTGTATACAATTTGACAAATTATGAATTAATTAATTCATTATGTGCCCATACAATTTTGTATCTGACCGTAGATAATTTTTATTGCATTTCGATAGCGTAACTGATTACTAAATTTTACCTAGAATTTTTTTATATTTGGAAAGGTAAAAAAAATTGGGCCCCTTTGGCATGGTGCCGAAATATGCTGGCAGCATTTTCCCGCTGTATCGCAATACTAATCGAAAGGTAATATCTGGGGGTACGGCAGTGCCCCTGCCAAGTCGAGCGCGAAGCAAACACTGCCGTACCATCCTTTACTGGAACCATTTCGCGGCATTTTCAGGCCCCTATTTGAGAACCTCTGGATAAGACCAGAACGCAGAAATTTTCGTCATCCAGTAAGCTATAATCACATACTTAAAATCCAAAATTTCAAGTCTGTAGGTCATTTAGTTCCGAAGTTAAGCTAAAGCAAAGTTTCGCATTTATGACACTCAGTCACTCATGATCATAAAAATAGAACTAGTACTTCCCATAAACTCAGAGAGCTGAAATTTGGTACAGAGTTAGGATTTAATGGCCACATAAAGGGAAAACTATAAAAACTAGGATAATCGAAGATCTGGAGTACCTGGTGACCCTGATTAGAAAACAAAATTTGGTCAAAATATAATGCATTGGACTAAGAGTGGCGGTGATACCCGCACACGTCGCTAGATGGCGCTGACTGTCGCTGTCGTCTAAATAAATCAATAAGCCCACGTTTCTACAAAAAGAAGTGAAATCCCACCAAAAACATTCTGTAAAAAACTAGCCAAGTCTCGATGGAGCTGCTTGTTTATCTCTAAAAAGTAATGAAATCTAGACAAAGTCGTGCCAAGTCTAAGGTTCCTTACTGCGATTTCTTTATTATTATAGTTAATTTTGTGTGACTTGGCCGTTGAAGGGTACACAAGGGTACAAAACCAGGTGCTCCATGACACCATTGCACCAATCTGTCGCCAGAACCGCTACCCATTGACGATGGAAAATTGCCACTTGGGAAACGTTGATTCAATAACTGGTTATTGAATCTGGTGTCTGCTGGACCACCTGGTTTTGTACCCTTGTGTACCCTTCAACGGCCAAGTCACACAACATTAAGTATTATAATAAAGAAATCGCAGTAAGGAACCTTAGACTTGGCACGACTTTGTCTAGATTTCATTACTTTTTAGAGATAAACAAGCAGCTCCATCGAGACTTGGCTAGTTTTTTACAGAATGTTTTTGGTGGGATAATTTTTACAAGAAGCACTTTAGGGAATCAAATTACAATATTTAAGTAAGCAGGAAAAAACGCTAATTAAAAATCCAAGAAGCGCACTTTACATAATATACTAGCGCATATTTTGATGTCGATGTTTATTGAATCAACGACAGAATTACTTGTTAATATCACTTTATTCAGTTTCCTGTTTAAGTGGCATTGCTGGTATACGTTTAACATATTTACTTAAGTTTTACTAAGTATTGTTTGTCAAAAATATGATGAGTATTGTATGCAACGTCGTAAAAGTAGGTAAAAAAATGTTCGTGGAGTTTTTCTTAACAATTGTCGACTACGGCTCAAATTGTTACCTACGCCATTCAACTTTTTTGACCCCTCTTATACAACTGTTGCATAAAATACTATGATAATATTCATATTCGTAGCACCGGTAATATTTATGAATATCCTATACATATCGTACGTATATACTCAATCGAATCGAAGCAATTTATACCTATCCCTACTATTAAAAACAAACATTTATGCAAATTAAACATTTGTATAAGAACGCATAACGTAGGATTTATACATAAATTCTGCCAACGTCCATTTTCTCATCGCGCTAGTATAACAGGTCCAGTTTCCGTTACTTTCATAAAAACGGCCATTATCTGGACGATATTGAATCCTCTCTTTGTTCTGCGCTCCAAGATTGTGCGGATCTGCCTAGCTAGACTATTATTGATTTAGATGCAATATATTCAAGACCTTTATAAATACGAGTTATTACAGGGAAGATGTAACACAATTTTGATGGAAACTTTTGGTTGTTTAAAGTAGCTTAAACTGATTGCTTATTTTCGGCGGTTTCTTTTTGATTCCCTTTAGTTAGTTCTTGCTTAGTTACTTTAATACCTTGTAACAAAGAGAAAAGAAGAAGTAGGAAATAACGGTTATTAGAACAGAACTAATAACAAATAATTTCCTTTTTAGGGTTCCGTACCCCGAAAGGAAAAAACGGAACCCTTATAGGATCACTTTGTTGTCCGTTTGTCTGTCTGTCTGTCTGTCTGTCAAGACCATTTTTCCCAAAAACGCGTAGAGGTGTCAAGCTGAAATTTATATCAAATACTCAGGTCTATTGTCCCTTGGAGCTGTGAAAAAATCAAACTTAAAAGCCGACGCAGTCAAAAGATACAGTCGTTTATGCTGCAAATTTTAGAGTTTTTCGGCACTCGCAAAACCTACGGGGTACTTCCCGTGAACTCAGAAACTTGAAATTTGGCACGAAGCAATACCATATACCATAAACAAGTGAAAAATTACAAAAAGTAGACATTTTTAGCAAAATCATACAAAAAAAATATTTTTAAATTTTAAACTTACTACCTTTTTCCTCGTAAACGCCTGGAGGTATTAAATTGAAATTCATGTCAAATACTCAGGGCTATAGGACGTTTCAGATGTAGCAAAACCAAACTTTTATGACAACGCAATCAAAAGTAATAGCAATTTAAGTCGCATATTTTGAAACTGGGTACTCGCAAGAAACTCAAAACCTAAAGGGTACTTCCCGTAAACTCAGAAACTTGAAACTTGGCACGAATAAACTTCATATAGCACAGACAAAGGAAAAATTACGAAAAGTAGACATTTTCAGTAAAATCATACAAAAAATATTTCTTTTAATTTTAAATTTTTTACCTTTTTCCTCGTAAACGCGTAGAGGTATTAAATTTAAATTCATAATCAAATACTCAGGTCTATAATACCTTTAAGTTGTAAAAGTTTGTACGGAACCCTCGGTGCACGAGTCCGACTCGCACTTGGCCGGTTTTTTTGTAACTAACCTAACCTATAATAATTATAATTGTATATATTGTATGAGAGCGTATATTCGACATAATCAGTTTGACTTGGTTTGAATGCATTTGTTGTTCAATCCTGTTATTATTACCTAAGGCCGGCCTTACAGTCGGAATGTCTCTCTAAATTCATAATCTTAATTTATATTATTAATTCAGAAAGCTCAGCTTCCATACAATTTCATTATGTTCAGGCCAGTCAACGAATGCTCAAAAAAAGGTATAAGTAGAGGGAAATGCTTGAAACACAATTTTCGGTTAATCGCTTATATCTCTGAAATCAAAAACTATACATGGTATGGAAAATAAGCTCTGAAACGAAATAAAAGCTGATTAAATTTGCTACAAGTTTTATTCAGTCAAGTTTTTCGATATCTTGTATAGTTTTTGAGATATTCGTTCTTGAAAGTCTATAATTTTGGAAAATCATGTTTGCCTCACATGTTTTCCTCTTTTTGGCCGCTCTCTTCAACTATGTACCCAAAAAATAAATACCCGGCAAAAGGGTGGAAGAGTATTAAATTCCCTTCAATATGTAGTATACGTGTATTACTTTACTATTTTATCTATTTTCCTTCAAATGCTAAAGAAATTTCAGTTGTGTATGAAATCTGAATTTATTTATCACTTTTTTAATATTCTTGTAGGTACCAAGAAAGTTATTACACATTTAATATACTTACAACTATAAATGTATATAACTAACAAGCTTTCACCCGGTTTACGGAGAATAAGCACCACCATGGTAAAATTATCTCTATTTAACCACAGATTACCTATATATAAGAGTGATTTAACCCGCTTAAAGTGTTATTTCCGTATTAAAAACTATTCTGTCCTTTTCCGTGACTAAAACTATCTCCATCATACCTTATTTCATTAAATTCGGATTAACGGATGACGCGTTAAGAAGTAACAGAACACGCAGACCAACAGAGTTATTTTCAGAGATTCAGAGCAGGAAAGTGGATCCTGGCATTAGGCGGGATAACGCTAGGTAGATGAAGAAGAAGTAGAGATTTGTAAATAAGGAATCGTAAGAAAAGCGGACGAAATTCTTATGAGGCACAGTTTTCCCTCAGGTTTGGAAGGTCAGATGTCAATCGGTCTTGTAAAATCTAGTGCTTAAATCAATTCTTAGAATCAAGCTGCCGAGTGGACTCCACACTTCAATGAGACGTGGCTAAAAAGCTAATAGAACAAACGCTAGGGAGATAATGATGACAAAAGTAGGGACTAATAGGGGGAGAGGGAAGAAACTACCAGTTTGAAAGACTACTTACACGGTCGGCACTTGTACGCCACTCGTACAAACTTTCTGGCCTTAGGACATGGATCTGTGGTCCCCGCCATCAGCGCAGTGCTGAACTGACAGTTTTTCTTCTTCTGACAAGCCTCCACTACTGTTTGTAACAGCGAGTACTGAAACAAATAAAACAACATAATATTAAGAACTAAGATTAAGATTCCTTAAAACATTTTAATTTAGTACCTATCTACCAAATAGCTATCCTAAATGTATGTCAAATTGTTACTTTATATTTTGACCTTGACATGTAGGTAATCAACATTTTAATACTTAAATAATAACAATTTGTATGTATCAAATTAATTAGTATTTAAAGAGGGTACTTAAAAAATGTATACCTACTCATGACCTGTAAAATTTTAATTTTACCAATAAAATATCTGTATCTGTAAGCCAAAAACAGTTAGAATTTTATATCAATTGTGCCTAAGCTTTTATTAATGTTTGAGAGGATTCTAATTTCCGTTCTCACAAAACAATATATGTAGATATTATAGGTTCTAAATAAATAATAACCGAAATAACTAGAGTCACGCTCACAAGATAAAATCTTTAGCGCACATCTTTAACCGGTAAACGCATAACCTGGCGCACAATAGGCATAAGTATACGTACACTAAAAACCAAAAAATAATCCTACTCCTCTAAAAAAATGCATAAACTGCATTTCTTTTTATCTGAAGTAATTACTAATATTTAAAAAAAATCAGTTGCAGCTGAGCTGTCAGTAAGTAGCAACGATGTCTATCAAGCGGTCTATTAACCCTTTGACCGCCAAAGCCGTCCAAACACGTCAACGAAAATTCGTGCCCTCAGCGCCATGACGTGTTAAAACGTCCAAAATGAGAGATCAAAATACTCCTTAATAAACAACCTTTATAGAAATATTTTGTATATTTATTATAGCTCTACCATTCATCTATCTTTTTAGTTAAAATTTCATTCAAAATAACCCGTAACTCAAGAAAAAATTAGAAAATACCTCAAAGCTATTTAAAAGAACAAAAAGGCACTGCCCTCCTCGCCGTTGACGGGTAATCACGTCGAGCTGCGTGACGTCACTTCTAAATAGTGTTGTTCGTTTGAAAGCAAAGTGGTCGATGTTGATTATTGTATGAACATTAACCAAACACTGTAATTATGAATGTTTTTCGCATTTTAAGCTTTATTATATAATAATACTAATTATTAAACTGTGATTCGTGTAGATGATTAGTTTTAGGAACTACATATCGTAATGTTAAAAAAGGCATATATTTTGAATTTTTACTTTAGTATATGCATTATTAAAAAAGAAAGAGTTTTATTAAAGTCGCAATAGAATCAATACAATGCGTGTTATAAGGGCCGTATTTAAAACCTAACAATGTGTAAGTCGTTTCTTTTAATCTTATTGCTTCGCCGCATTCTTGTTAATCCTTAAACAATGATAAATACCACGACACGTGGGCTTTCGGTCCATTTCATTCATACGAAATAAGTAAAAATAATGAAACGGTATTTTAGATAAAATGTCAACCAATATGAATGTTATCGGTGAGAGACCGAGTTTAAGTAAACAACGAATATGTCATTATTAGGGATATACCAAGTTTCTTTAGGTACAAAAGAATGAAATGTGCGCGAGGTGTTTTTTTACCTACACACCCGTTCTGTCTGATGTTCATTAGTTTTTATCATAAAATTTATTTATTTGATGGTATTGTTAAACATTTTTTTACTCAACTAAACACTTAAAAAACCTAACGTATTTTCCTTCATACAGTTACACCACGGAAATATCGATACAGAAATGAATGAATATCTCTCACCCCCAACTCTAACATTCATAATAAGTTACGGTGCCACCAGCGCCAAAGCCGTCATAACATGTCAGCGCGTGACGTTATCACTTAAGTAGTGCTGTGGCTATATTGACAAAATTAAATAAAATTGTATATTAATTTCCATATTTTTGTAGTTGCTTTTAGGTGTATAAGAAATATACGGTATGAATATTCTTTACTATTATGATTTCTAAATATCCAAAGTGATTTGCCTAACTAAATCCACTATTAGGCGGAAAGAAATGTGTCGTCGATATGTTGTTTTCCAATCACTACGGTATCTGAGTGCGCTCGTGCAAATTTCGCTCTGGCGCTGATGGCACGATTTTTCTGTCCGATGCGTGGCGTTCAAAAGGTTAAAAATATCAGTAATTGGTCTGATTTTAATTTGATATTGAAGGATTTTTTTAATAAATCGAATTGGTTATTAAACTCATGTCAAAGACATATCAAAGACAGATTTGTTTAACGTCAATACGATGTGTCAAACATTTTAATGACAAACGTTAACAAAACCACAGCTTATATGTTAGATGTCCTTTTAATGACAAAAAAGATCATTTTGATAACATAAATATCCGTAATTAAGTTTACCTACATATAATTAAGTTTAAGTTCTTGATTTTTGTTTTTATATGTGTGCAATGATTATTCTTCAACAATTTTCTATCAATATCCATTACCTACACGAAGCGAGTATTAATAACCAGCAGAAGGGTCTTTTAAGGGTAAAAAACGAAGGGGCACGCTAACGCTTATTAAAATAACTCACCTGCGGTATCTATGGGCCTACCGCTAAGCGTCGAAAATCAAAATTTCATTATTTCCCTCTCTATCGCACTTGCTTATGCGAACGAAAGACATGCAGATAACGAAATTTCGATTTTTGAAGTTCGCGGTAATATGCATAAGTATACTGTGTCACAAAGGAACAAAATGATATAAATACATATATCGGCCGTAAATACGGCTACGTTTTTCTTTTTTAAACAGTTACTCTACCTACTTATTGATCTGTTCTGTACCCTAATTTCAACGCATTTTTTTATTACTTTGATGGGTAAAAACTTGCACTTTTGCTTGCCAAGATGCACTATTAAATAGTAAATAACACATCAAACGACTTTAAGCAAATAAAAAACGTTATTTATGACGGACACATTGATAAGAGGCTTTGAAAGAACTTGGTTTCTAGTTAAATCTCATTTATTTTATGATTGAGATCCTTTACAAACTTGGCATTCATTCACATTTATGTTTTGATGGGATATGAGTATTTTTTTGTCAAGAAATTAAAAATATTAAGCCATATGTATTTAAAATTTTTACCCTTTTAACTTTTTCACTCTTTCCCCAATTTACCCTTTCACTTTACGTTACATTTAGAAAAAATGCCACGTTCAAAAGGCGACGCCAGCTTTTAATTAATAGCTTAATAGTATGTGTTAGCAGTGAGTTTTCCTATTTCAAATAATAGTACATTATGATACAAGTGTGCTAAGTTGATCATTACATACGAAGCGATATTGTGCGCACGAACGCATGTGAGTGCGCATAAGGAAGCTGAGCTTATGTAATGTTCAAGCACACGCGTTTCATACGACGTTTTTCAACACACTTGCGAGGAAATAACAGAATAGTATAATTAATAACTTTTGATAAATACATTAATTGTCAGAATGTTTACAGGATAGAGGTACTTACGAACCTAAGATAATTAAATTTAACTAACCTTTTCTGTGATGTTATTGAGTATCTGGAACTCTTTTTCAAATCATTTCATAAAATTAAAGACTTCACATTTATTGTGCAATAAATTATTGTATTTTTTTCTTACGTATTGCTCACTAGATTTTTATAATGGCATTTTACTAGTATGTATCACAATTTTGAAATATATCCAGAGGTTAAATTAACGCTAAAGTTGTCTTCTTATTCATTGAAAATATAATTTGTTTAAATTAATAAATCGAGACGAGAAAAATCTAACAAATAAACAATGATTTCAGGTTAACTTATAAATGGCGCGCAATTTTCTTTTTTGGATGTGCGTGCAGCTTGAGGAGGCGCGGACGTAAGGTAAATGTACGTTTCCACGAACGCTTAAGACCTGGATGTACGTTTCATTTTTTAATAATGTCTGGCATTTTCGTACGGTTATTGACAATACTATACAGGTAACTTAAATACATTTGTAATCATTTTATTTCACTTAGAAATTATTTGTAAGGTTAGACATATTTAAAAAATATTTTTTAAGTTTTTTAGACCGCCTAACTTGATTTGTACCATTAAGCGAACTAAGAAACATGATTTGCATATATTACCGAATCCGGTGACCACTTTACCGAACTAGAAAAAAAATGTATGGGAATAAGGTGTTGAGCGATTCTCAAACTTAAACTGTCTCACTGTTTAGACAATGTCATCTAACTGCGCTAAATTTGCGTCTCCATACATTACTGAATTACTTCATACAAAACAAAATTAACCATTTTTTATTTTATTAATAGACAAATACCTAACCATTATTTTTATATATAACACAAACATCATTATCGTTTTTTAGAAGTTTTAAAGAAGAAGTTAATATATAAAAAAAAACAGAATTTAATATTTTATTTTATTATTATAAAATTTATCTTTAATAAAAATACAAAATTATCTATCAACAGCAGGTCCTTTAACATGTTTAAATGTTTAGAAGCGCTGGACTTTATAAAAAGGCAAAAAAAATAATACATTTTAATATCGACCTAGCTGTGAGAGAAATAAGGATGACATTTTAATGACTATCGAATACAAACTAGGCCGAGGCAGATATGAATTCGGTAGCAGAGACTATGGGCACGATTTACCGAACGCGCGTTCGGTAAATAAACCATGCAAAATACGTGGAACCTAATACGCGAACAAATTTTGAAAATAGTACCTAAATTGCAACAATAGCGACATAACCACAAATTTAACATTGAAACTAATAATTAAAAGAATTACGAATCCGTTCATGTATTTAGTCTTTACTAATATTGCCGTAAAATAACAATAAAAAAATATTAAAGATAGCTTTGTCGAAAGGCTTATTTTGAACTCAAAAAGTCGTAAAACTATAATATTTCATACGCGAATTTACTATAGTCTTTGCTGTCTACAGATGTTCGGTAAATGCTTATAAAATTACAAATACGTTATAACATATACGTTCGTTATTTGAAAAGAAAAGAAGTTTATATCAATAGTTTATAATAAATCAGTAAAAAATAATTTCAAAGACATACGCTTTCCCTTATTTCGTACGCTGTTCGGTGATACCATCCAGTCAAAAAGTTGGGTCACACATCACCGGATTCACATTTATCTCAAATTCTGAGAATATAACTGCACTAAATTCACTTAAAATACTAAAATACATAAATTTATTAAATAACAACAATCTAAATTCACAATTTGGAACCCACATATAGTTTTAAACCATTCTATGATCTTCAGAAGTGCACGCGATTTCTTAACGATTTTGTTAAGGGCGCCCATACAAAGTGGCACTCGACCGACTAGATCAGTTGTCATTATGCAACTGAGCACCAAAATGGCCGTCTCTGACGTATGTAACTCACAGAAAAAATATCACAACGTAGTATCTACTGTAAGTAATCGACTTATAGCTTAAAACGGAATATATTCGGCGATACGGCACGTTCGCTGGAGTGTACATTTACCTTATAATGCCAAACAGCCAATATTAAAACAGACAATTCGTGTTTAAAACGTAATTTATATAAACGTAACGTGTATTACGAGTAATATAATAAGTTGAAATGATTCTTATTCACCATCAGGATTGTATAATTTGTATTCTATCGTAAATGTGTATAATTTTAATATATTAACTTTTTTTTTATGTAAACTCATAAAGAGTTAAAAAAAAGTAAAGGTAATACCCGACTAAATTACAACGATTCGTCTGCGTACGTACAACTTGGTACTAGAGTACACACGTCACTTGATCGGATTATTAAATTATTCCACTAGTTGGATAATTATTGTGAAATGCACGCGTGTTTAATATCTAGGATTATGAGCATAAAAGCGGTGGAATAAGAACCTCGTTACGAGCAGGTGTGTTGAAAAATATTAAAATTAACTGTTTATAGATTTATCCTACACACACGATTGTCAAGCTGGATGCCAAATTTCAACTTTCTAGGTCACTTGGAAGTACTTAAAGGTTTTGATGAGTGAGTTAGTGAGTCTGTAATAAAAATAGCGTTTTTCAGAGGTCAATATATAGTGAATGGTTAAAGTTTTTTAGTTGAAATTCAGGATTCTGTAAATAGTAGATAGTTTTATCAGACTCGTAAAATTGGAGAGGGTTATTCCGGGTCTATAGTGTCCCCAAATGGTTTGTGTAAATATACCCATGCCTGGTGCGTCGCCTCTTTGCTCTGTAAACTTGGCTGGTATAAACACATAAGTAGTAAAGTAGGTACATGATAAATCAAACAAGTTTCCCATATTAACATGAAAATAAATTACGTTATTTCATTAAAATAAAATAACACACCCGCGGTTTTAAACTACTAAAGTCCAGCTAGAGTCCCGAAGGAAATCTACACGTAGACAACACCAGACCATATGCGCTATCTTGCTCTTTTGTTAGGTGTGAGTGGGAGACAGTCCGCTCGTTCAGTGAGTAGTTAGAATGGGCATTAGCTTCTAAAGCTATAAAAGAAAAACACGTTATGGTAGAATTATAATTATAAGCTCAAGTATTTATTCAAATGTCGACCTTATTGTTCAGTTAGCAAAGCTGAAAATAAATTTGTTTTTATTTTATTATTAAGTTACATTAACATAATTTAAATTAACTTCAACTAAGTATAATTACATATATGAGCCCTGGCTACAATATCCCCTGAGCATGCAGCCAACATTCTCATTACGTTGGTATTATTTAAAGAAGATGAAGTTGCATTTTAGAATTTCTTGTTACTACTTGTTTTTTTGGTATATTGCTTTCATATATTAAAAACTCGATTGTACTTGTACCTACGAGTCAAATAAAATCCCAGTTTTTATATTTACAAAAGGTGAAACTAAAGTTCCGACTCCGGAAATCCGAATAATGTACATAGATATAAAAAAATTGTAGAGAGTAATAACTTAATAAGCATAGATAGATATTTCGTCGAAGAAAACATAAACCTATATTTACTACATACTCAAGTGTGCCACTTTTGGTACTAGTAAGTTAGTCAGTAAAACTTACTTACTGTAATTTGTGGTAGAATATTTATTTCGTTTTTGCAACAAGATTCAAAACTGTGTAGTTTATTTATACGTATATTATTTTCTTGTGTGAATGATTTTTAGGTGTATGATCGTTTTGTAATTTTTTTTTATGAATCAATTATTCGTGGTTTCAATTTGTCTATTCCAACTTAAAGTTCCTTCAAGTGAATAGAGTTTCATAGGGCATGCTAGCATGTATCTTATAGTTATCTAACTAACCTGCATAGAGTTAGGCCACAAGCAGCCATCGTTGATTAGCTGCCCCGGCTTGATTTCTCGCAGGTCGCCATCTGCCATTGCCGCACGTCGCCGCCTGCAGGTTCACGACATTGCACGTACGGCATGCTAGCATGTTTTTTATAGTTATCATACAAACCTGCATAGAGTTAGGCCACAAACAGCCATCGTTGGTCAGTTGCCCCGGCTTGATGTTCTCGCAGGTGCGCGTGCCGTTGCCGTACGTCGCCGCCTGCACGTTCACGACCGTGCCCGTTGGGCACGCTAGCGAGACCATCTCATCGTCGCACGCTGTGCGGTGCATGTCCTTTAGCGTGCTAGCCAAGGAACCTATTAAAGAAAACATAATGTAAAAAATAGGTACAACACTCAATAAGTACGGTCACATCTGAAAATATGGATAAATTTAATGTGACAAAAACATGCATTTATGTTGTAGTTTAGGCATTGGTAATATATATTTTTGTAACATTTTATGGATCCATATTTGCAGACGTGACTGTACTAGCTGTATAAAAGATTTGTGATATTCTCAAGTCAAGCGTACATCATTGTCGGTTGTCAATAAGGCGTTGCTGCTATGAAAAAACATTTAGAAATAAACTTTATTAACAACCAACAATGATGTACCTTTGACTTGAAAACGTTACTTTTAAACGAACTTCTAGTTTAGAAGAAAGAGTTTCTAGTTTTTTAGTAATATAGGTAATCTAAAATCGCATCCAGAGCGTTGGTAGCCTGGAGGCAAGACGTGATCTTGCACTTCTAATCCCGGCCCGTACCATTGAGTTTCTCGGAATTTATGTTCGAAATATCATTTGATATTTACCTATAGTTTCTCGGTGAAGGAAAACGGCTAGTTTCAACTTAATTACGTCCCAAATTGGACCCCCGGCTCCTTTGAGGCTCCGTGATAAAACCAGCATTAACAACATAAATATGATTTAATCTCATGAAGCTATGTAAGTTCAGCAGTAAATTAATTAATATTTGCGATTATTTTTTTACCTATTGACATAACTACGAGAAGAAGATTTAAGACATATTTGGTGATGTATAAACAAGGTATTTAAATACTTAACTAAACTGACATGAAAAAAAATACTCATATTTAGATTTTACCTGGATTTAGATACGTAAGTAAGTTTACGGCTACCAGCTTTGTAGGCATTCCGACACACCTATTTATATTTCCTACTAACGGAAAATCTTGCACTTTACAAAAAAGTAAGGATTACATTTTTTTTTATATTTCAAGCCAGAGTTGGTTCACTGCGGTGATTGAAAGCGATTATAAACAACGAAATAGGGAAAAATGTACTTCGTTCCAATAGTTACCAATTAAATATTGATAATAAAATCTTAAAAAAGGATAATTAAGTAGCTGCAGCCTTTGAAAAGTTCTTTACGGATATTCCAGTTACAACAACTCGCTTTTTAAACTCATCTGCTGCAGTCGCTGAATGTCTGATTAAAGATAATGTAACTGAATGTACCACCACGTGTAAATTCACTTATGTTTATTCAACAGATGTATGTAAAGCCTTTAAGTCACTGCATATGAAAAAGTCTATGGACATTGATGGCTTATCTGCGTACATTATTAATACAATAATAGATTGTATTGCTCCGTACTTGGCAAAAATATTTAATAACTGTATTGATAGTGGCCAGTTTCCTGATCAGTTGAAGTGCAGTAAAGTTATACCTTTATTCAAACCGGGAAGTAATTCTGACCCGACCAATTACAGCCCAATATCTATTCTCCCAACGTTAAGTAAATTTTTTGAAAAACTATTACTACAGCAGCTACAAAATTATTCCTATCGTAATAATCTTATGCATAGTACACAATTTGGCTTTACTCGTCGTTCAACAACGGATGCCGGTATAAAAGTCATAAAATACATTTTTGACGTTTGGGAGGAGTCACAGGATGCACTAGGCATTTTTTGTGACTTGTCGAAGGCGTTCGACTGTGTTGTGACACCTTGATCGGGAAGCTACGACACTATGGAGTAAGAGGAATGGAGCTTAATCTTATGGAGTCCTATTTAAGCGACAGAATTCAGAGAGTGAACGTAAATGGTACAGGATCATCCGGCAGCAAGCTAACAATGGGCGTTCCACGAGTTTCAATTTTGGGCCCTTTTTTATTTCTCGTTTACATTAACGATTTGCCTCACCTTATACGCAATAAACATGACCTTGTACTGTTTGCGGAGAAAAATTATGACAATGTTAACGCTGCTATATCTGATGTTGTAGATTGGTTTACAGCTAATAATCTCCTCTTAAATAAAAGCAAAACTATTTTTTTTTTTTTCGGTTTTAGTACTTATTATAACTACTTATATCTAAGAGTATAGTCGACATTCGTATTTATTAAGTACGTTATAATTATATTACGAATATGAACCCACTAATAATTTCTGTACAAAAAGTAATGATATCCCATCAAAAACATAAATGTGATATGAGAGCCAATGACAGTCATATATAATATATTGATATTATATATGACTTCGTTGTTATAAAAAAAATATGTTGGTATAAATAAATTTCAGGACTGACCATTGAACTTAGCACCCCTTTAAATCTCACTTCTTTTGTCGTTGAATTCAACAACCAAGTCATTCACATTTATGTTTTTGATGGGATTAAAATCTTCTTCTTCCTCCTAGCGTTTGTCCCGGCTTGAGGTCCGGTTGACAACCTAATCCCACCAATTGGCGTAGGTACTAGATTTTACGAAAGCGACTGCCATCTGACCTTCCAAACCAGAGGAGAAACTAGGACTTATCGGGATTGGGTCCGGTTTACTTACGATGTTTTCCTTCACCGAAAAGTGACAGGTAAATATCAAATTATATTCCCTACATAAGTTCCGAGAAACTCAGTGGTACGAGCCGGGGTTTGAACCCGAGACCTCTGGATTGAAAGTCGGACGTCTTACCGCCAGGCTACAAGCGCTCCAATTATGCGTCAATTCAAACAATTAAACATATTACAGGGTTCACGTAAGTAATTAAATGCGTCGCTCTACGCGTCTTCTCCATAAAGTAGAAACTACACCTTAGTCTTAAAATATAAGTCTTAAGTAAATTATATTTTGAACCAAGCTCTCTCGAGAAGTTTTGAAAACGTCTTTGCTTACTTAATTGTTTATAACAAGCTTCACCTGATCAAAATATGTTTCAGCTCAAAACAATACTCTAAATTAATTGCCACGAAAACTTGTTCAAAGAGCTCTCATTCGTAGGGCTTTTCTTAATTCAACGTTACGAGTTTCACGAAGCCAGACGTAAAACAAAGGTTATATTCTCAGTAAACATTTGCTGGTTAACTTTATTCGGCTACTTAATGGCGCCAATAAGACTTTGGACCATTTTTATTTTAAAACCTCTATTTATTTGGCGTTACTTCGCGGATCTCGTCGTAAACTGCTTTTTCTCCCCGCTTAAGGTTTAATGACCAATGAATAAAAATTCTTGCCAGATCCAAACTATGAAACTTTTTACATTGCTTTGTTTTAACTTGCCATAATTATATCTTAGTTAATATTATTTTGTAAAAACAATCTTGTAATCACCATGTGAGTTTCCGTTTTCAAAATAATCTAACCATTTTTAAGCTCTACATTGTTATAGGTACATACCTATTTACTTGATAGCAAATAATGTTTCGAACCATGTCTGATTTTGACCGCCACGTGTAACAAAGAGACTAGAAAGTTTTCAGTAAGTAACTTGGAAATGTGTAGTGTACTATTTTAGGCATTGTTATTCTTTATCTAATTACACATTTGCTTGTGATGTGATAATTCATTTAACAGGTTGGTCGTAGGTACTTACAAGAACCAAAATGTAAAAACGAACTGCAACTTAAAAAACTAACGTTACTAAAATTGTAACAACATTATGTTGTATCAATTTGTTCTAGGTTTCCTGGACCTTCTGACTGTTATACTGGCTAAAACTAAACAACTATAATTTCGGATAAACACTTACAACATAGCTATATAACTCTTCAACTCTCAATACCTGTTGTTAACCCAATCATAATAATATTATCCGTATTAGTTGTAGTATAAAGCCCACAGGTCCCGGGTATAAGGTGCAAATTCTGTCGAAATTCAAACATTTCTTTAACGATAATGAAAATGAAGATTTTGTTTATATAACCAAAATTTCTAAGAGCGTTCTTGTTGCTGAACCTTCTCCGTGGCCCATGAAAGTTTTCAAACGGAATTGGACGAGGTTAATGACGCGATGTTATATTTTGCCGGGGAATTTCTCCGTTTCAGAATATTCAGTTTCTTTATTATGTCATAAGAATAATATTCATCTTTAAATTTATACATCTTGCTTATCTTTCGATTTCTTCGGTTGGAAGGATAATTCAACCACCGGAGGATAGTTTTAATGATATCTTATTAAATAAAAGTTCTTTATTAATGCTTGAGGTTTTGTGAGTTGATGGATGATAGGCTATCCAGCACTTGTTCATAATCAGGTGTTTTTCCTTTCCTATTATGTAATGTACTTATTCGGCACATTGGTGTACACTGTAATGCCGGGTCAATATATTTTTGTTAATAAAATAAAATTAATAAAAAAAATCTGCAATGTTTGTCTACTTTAAAACATATGAAATTAGCATTCTGTGGGCACACATACCAAGTGTATACCTGCCTCCATTGTGTACATACATACAACCTACACGGTTTTTGAGGGCAAACTGGAGATAGGTATTAAATGACACGAGTCTTGACTTAAATCTTGATTTAAAAAATCAGATAGAACACAACGAGTGGTTATTAATGGAACTCAATCTTCTGGGTCCCCTGTGGCACTCGGAGTGCCTCAAGGCTCAATACTTGGTCCCTTCCTGTTTTTGGTGTACATTAATGACCTACCTAAAATTGTGCAAGATAAACATGATATAGTGTTATTTGCTGATGACACATCTCTGATATTTAAAGTCGACAGAAAAGAAAACAGCTTCGATAGTATTAACAGTGCACTCTCTTCAGTAGTAAATTAGTTTACGGCTAATAACCTACTTTTGAACGCCAAGAAAACGAAGTGCATCAAATTTACACTTCCCAACGTCAAGCAGATTAACAGCAGCAAGATCATCTAAAATAAATGATGAAACAATGGAATTCGAAAATCAAACTGTTTTCTTAGGAGTCACTTTAGACTCGACATTACAATGGCATCTACATATAGCCACCCTAGCTGGGAAACTTAGCTCTGCAGCCTATGCCGTGAGGCGAATCAGCCATCTAACAAACAGTGAAACTGCCAGGCTAGTATACTTCAGTTACTTTCAAAGTGTTATGTCGTATGGAATTCTGTTGTGGGGTAAAGCGGCTGATATTGGGACCATATTTGTGCTACAAAAACGAGCTGTACGTGGCATTTATAAAATGCGCGGTCGAGCATCCGTGAGAGGAAAATTTGAAGAGGCAAATATTCTTACCGTAGCATCTCAATACGTACTTGAAAACATTATGTATGTGCGGAAAAACATCCATGAATTCAAGCTCAACAGTGATATCCATAACTATAACACTAGAAATAAAGATATGATTGCTGACCCTGACCACCGCCTCGGTAAGGTTCGTACGTCTTTTGCTGGGAACTGTACACGTTTTTATAACCAAGTCCCCGCTGATGTAGTAAATTTGCCACTAAATAAATTCAAGTCTTATGTTAAGCGCTATTTGTTGAGGAGAGAGTAACTGAGAGAGTTGAGGAACTTTAAAGGAATTCATTGAGGATAACGATGCCTTTAAGCCTGTAGCTTGATATGGTTAGTACAATACAAATTGAGAAATTATTAGGTACATTACTCTATGAAGCAGCTTTACTAGTGTCCAGTATTACCTGTTTTTCGTTTTTATTTTTTTTGTTTTTACTGACTGAGGAGCCGAGCGAAGCGAGGCGACGAACGTCTCCGTTTTAGGTTCGACGATTTGGCAGATTGATGTTTGTGTATTGGTTGGTTGCTTGATTGGATGGTCAGTGTCGGTCTAGAGGTCGCATTTTTCATCCGATTTCGATGAAAATTGGCATGTACGTTCCTTGATTTATTTTCCAAAAATTGTCGAGCCATTTTTTTGATTTGGGTTAAAATGAGGGGGAAAAGGGGGGAAATTTGCTGTCGCGTTATTTATGGACGGATTTCAATCATTTTCGGGTAAAAGATCAAGCCCACACTTCCTTAGAGGTTGCTATAAAAAAAAAGTTTCGAGGGAGGGGGAAAGGGGGAAAAAGGAGGAACCTTCTCATATCGTTATTTTTTGCTCGATTTTGTTCATTTTCGGGTGAAAAGGCTTTGTAGGATGGCAATAACAATGAGTGTCGAAGTAAACATTAGAACAGCGCATTGAGCGCATGCGCTAGCCCGCCACGCAGCGAGCGGCAGAGTTGCCCAACAGGCCGGGGCGAAATTTACCTTGAATACGTTAATGTGAAGAAAAAAATTTGTTAATGCCACAAATTTGATATTGTTATCGTTTCATTTTTATCTGGCATCATTTTTATTATTTTTCACACCACCTAGTCGTATACGGGCTTTTTCTTCCCTGCTAGGAGGGAACAAAGTGGCACTTTTCTGTTCTAGGACATTCGTTTTTTTTTCAGCCAGTCCGTCATCACAATCAAATTTCTTATTAAATTAATAGATTCATTATAATCAAGAAGCACACTAAGCACATATAAAGTTAAAATAAATATGATTCAACAATAAATAAAATATTTTCCTCTACGGTGGTGTGAAAAGCAGTATGTGTCACATAGGAGCAAAACTATTTTCAACTTGGGCGTTAACACTTGAATCCCTCACTACGCTCAGGAGTCTACTTTAGAATCCCTCGCTACGCTCTGGATTCTATTATAGACTCCATCGCTTCGTTTGGGAATCAATATACGCCCTCGCCGTAAATATTTCATTTTGCTCCCTTGTTACACAATCTACTATTAAACCCTTATTTTAAGCAATAGACTACTTCATTTGGGTAAATGTTTTTTTTGGATAAACCAAAATATTCTAGAGCAAGGCCTGACAAGGCCTTACCCAAGAATCTGACAACACCTCCGGACGGTGGCCGAGTCTAGATTTCATTGGCGAATTTTAATTTATTAATTTCCTTCACAAGTAAAGAGCGCCCTTTTTGACAGTGTTAGGAGTACATACAATCTCAATTCTGGCAACACCACCACCGCGGCGTGGGTTTTATTTGCAAATTTATTTCTTCGTCGAGTAAAATAAAAGTCTTATACCTATTTTTAATAAAGAGTTATTTTATCACTGGTGACATTTTTTTGATTGACAATTCAGGCATTGTCGGGCAACCGTCATTCTCTTTCTTTTGGACGCTTTAAAGGAAAGTTGATTTCACTTTTCACTTGAATTTTCAATAATTTCTTCAACCTGAGCTATCAACGAGACGGCACATCAACCTGGAATTGACTTCTTCTGACTACGAGACGAAATGGCATATCTGGAAATAATTTTTGTCTACTTTTCACACCAACATGGGTACTGTGAATGATTGGGTGAGAAGTGTGAAGGGAAGCTTCTGCCAGGGGGATATCGGGTTGTACCCGGGCACCCAATGTACCTCTATGGCCATAGCAGCCTGCGTAATGGAGAAGGTATACAAATACCCTGCAATTTGGGACACAGTTCACGTTGATTTGTATTTGGAGTTCGGTAACAAATTTCATGAATCATCCATTCATAGTTACCAGGAAAGGTTCAACAGGGCAGTTCCTCCCAACAGATACCTTTGCGTGGATGAGGTAGTGCAGTCAGGGCAGTTTAATGGACATGCTTATGACATAACTCTAGGGGAACAGTTTGCCGACTCATTTACACCAGACAATCTTGCACGGGCTCTAAGCAAGTTCTTCGAGCCATACCGTCAGTCAGGGGTTTTGACATACAACGGGAGGTCGATCTGCATCATGAAATCTCTGTTGGATTATTAAAAATTCTGGATTATCGATTTCCACGCAAATGGAGTGGAGAGAAAGGCCATGGCCACCAAATTCAATAATGTGGGTTGTATTGCCGATGCCATAAAGGTTGTACTTCACTGCCCTCCGCCGTCAGAGTACTTTACTCTGACTCCAGTAATCGTTAATGCTGCCCCTTTACCCCCTCACACAATTCCCCCTGTCGTACAGGCAGATACACCGACCCCCACACCAGACAGTCTTGGTAAGGCCACAGCAATCCCCCAAAGAAAATCAAGAGTGCCGGTGAAGAAGAAGAGCAGGGCGGCAAAGGCTAGGGAAGAGAGACTAAAAGAAACTTCGGAACAAAAGGCTAAGCGTTTGGAAATAGAAAGGGTTCACAAGGCTTCTGTTAGGGAAAATGCATCAAAGCACGAATAGGAAAAAGGAAGAAAATTGAAAGAGAACGGTTAGCAGCAGTTCGGAAAAATTAATCGGAACAAGAAAAAGAAAAGAGGAAGAAAATTGAAAGAGAACGGTTAGCAGCAGTTCGAAAAAATGAATCGGAACAAGAAAAAGAAAAGAGGAGGAAAATTGAAAGAGAACGGTTAGCAGCAGTTCGAAAAAATTAATCGGAACAAGAAAAAGAAAAGAAGAAGAAAATTTAAAGAGAACGGTTAGCAGCAGTTCGAAAAATGAATCGGAACAAGAAAAAGAAAAGAGGAAAAAAATTTAAAGAGAACGGTTTGCAGCAGTTCGGGAAAATGAATCGGAACAGGAAAAAGGAAATAGAAGGATATCGAACAGAGAAAGTTTAGCATCAGCTCGGGAAAATGAATCGGAACAGGAAAAAGGAAATAGAAGGAAATTGAACAGAGAACGTTTAGCCTCTAAAAGGAAAAGAGAGGAGGAAAATGAGTCAGAAGTAAGAAGGGAACGGTTACTGAAAGAAAAACAACGAAGGAAAGTTCTGAAGGATGCAAGTGCTATAACGAATAACCTCTTGCCAGTTGAAGGCGATAGCCCGTTACGTGATAGCATTTTAGGCCAGTTGTTTGAAGAGTTTCAGAAAAATTTCGATTGGGCTGAATGTTCCACGTGTAAGGAACGATTTCCTGGGCTTAAAGTAAATTCGGGTATTTGTAGTCGGTGTGAGAAATTCAAAGAGGGCAAAGTAAATCCATTTTTTGCAGACAATAACATGGATCCGGGAGAGGTTCCGGATGAATTGAAAGGGTTGTCTATGGTGGAAGAACAACTTATAGCTTTGGTTCATCCAGTATTTTCAGTGTATCGCATCCGAGGGCAACAATATGGGTATTCAGGTCAAGTTATAAATTTCCCGCAGCAAGTTTCAGATTTCGCAAAGAAATTACCACTGTCCGTTTCTTCTCTGTCCTCTGTGCTGATAGTGAGGCGAGTACAGGCTTCAGGGTATGTAGACTTCAGGGTACGCAAGGATAAGATTAAGGACGCCCTGCAGTATTTGATTCAGCACAACAGGTACTATATTGAAATTGTTATAGATGAAGTTGCATCGAATAATTTTCCGGAGGACGGCTCTTTGCTAGATTTAACTCCACAAACTGAGCAAGTAAATTTCCATGAGGAAGATGCTGCCGAGAAAGAGGGTGTAGACTGTGTAGTCACAACTACTGACGTTCCAAATCTAGCGATAGGTGAGCAAGCCAATCAAATAGCAGGGGCACTTGAGGACACTGCCGATGTTGTGGCTTGGCCTCAATTAGGGACAGAACCCGTGAATGAGTTCACTACGGTAGGGTACATAGCGATGGCTTTCCCCACTCTCTTTCCCCAAGGAACTGCTGACTTGCGAGAGCCTAGGCAGGTCAGAGTAACCCCAGCCGACTATTTTCCCCATTTAATTAAGTACAAGGATGGCAGATTTGCCAGGCACCCCAGGTTCCGCTTCTTCGCTATGAACAGTTCCCTGAGGTGGTCTGATCTTCAGAACGGGAAAATCTGTATACAGAAAAATAGTGTTCTACAGAATCTTAATGCAGCAGGTGTAAAGGAAAAACTTGAGGAAAATCCAAATTTAATGAGAAATATTTTACGTTTTAATTCTTCTTTGAGAGATACTAGCGCCTATTGGCATGCGCGCTGCGGGGAGCTATTGGATTTGGTGCAGGAATCAGGGCTACATTATTCTTCACTTTGGGTGCGGCCGATATTCACAGGCCCGATATTGTTAGGCTCTTGGCACCAGAAGTAGAATTAGATAAGTTAGGGAAATCCGAGGCGATCAAGATGAGGAATTACTTGGTGAATGACAACCCTGATAGTAGCGTGGTATTTTGTCAACAGGGCCGACTTCTTCGTCCAATCTGTATTAGTCCCGAAATTTAATGTGAGCCAATATTGGTATCGATTTGAGTACCAGCATCGAGGCAGCCCACACATCCACGGGGTTTTTTGGCTCGCTGGCGCCCCAGATGTCCAAAATTTGGATACCTTAGATGAAGAAGGCCGGGAAGTAGCAGCAAATTATTTTGGGGAGATAATATCCACTCTGCATCCGGGCACTAGGCCGTTCCCTCCTGTCCACTCATGTCAAGTTAGGGTTTCTGATGTGTCCGACCGTGACGAAGACTACTGCAACTTAATAAGTTGCGTGCAAATGCATACAAAACATGGGCAAAAAAAAGGTGGGCTTTTCATCATTGTTCTCGGAGCTTCGAGGTTAATGTTGATGAAAAGCAGTGGGTAAAAATAGGCAATAAGGTAGATGGGAACAAATCGTTGGTAGACAATTACTGCATGCGCCCTGATGATCACGGCAATATTCCGTTGATAGAGCATGCTGCTAAATTCTACAAGAAAGGACAGGCGTGGGTGACAAAAAGGACTCCAAGTGTTGTGAGGGTTTTCCCAAAGAGGCGTATAGATCAGGGTGAGACTTATTTCCGGCAGCAAGTATTGCTCTACGTGCCATGGCGGTCAGTTGAGGAATTTGGTAATCAGGGAACGTGGGAGCAAATTTATTTTTCACGGGTGCATAGCGCAGTTCCTGAGATTTTAGTTGTCCCGCATGTCGAAGAAGAATATGAAGATTCTGAGAAAAATGATGATGCGAACGGTGCAGAAGAAGAGTGGCTGGTTGCGGCTAGAATGGGTCCCAATGGTGAGGTTGGTGCAGTAGTTGAGATGGGAATACGCGAAATCGATAGAAATTTTTCATGGGGGGGATGCATACGAGCAGTTCGACGATCCGTTGAATTTGCTAGGATTTGTTGTGTAGGAAAAAGCCAGCTCAAGTAGTAGGGATGAAAGTTGGGAAGATCCCCAGGTCGACTTTTCGGAAGAGCAGAAGAGAGTTTTGGTGTACTTGGAGCAGCATAGAGGCAGTAAAAGAATTAGCAGACGTAGTGGCATCCGAGCCTTATATCATGATAATTCAGGGAAAGGCTGGTAGTGGAAAAAGTACAGTAATTAAGGCCATGTGTGCCAAGTTGAACCGCGAGTTAGGTCCCAACAGTTTCCGTTTGATGGCACCGACGGGGGCTGCGGCAGTTAATGTGGGGGGATGCACTATTCACTCGGGTTTACATTTGGGGATTCAGAAAGTATTCAAAAAGATGGGGGATGAAAATTTAAGTCGATTTCAGGAGGATATGGCAGGCTGCAATTTAATTATAATCGACGAAATGAGCATGGTGGGGTGTTCCCTTTTAAAGAAAATATATTATAGATGTAGGGAGGCCAAACCGAGGTGGGCAAATTTAGCATTTGGTGGGATGACACTTTTTTTGCTTGGGGATATTAAGCAACTGCCATCGGTGTTGGATCGGCCTGTTTATGGCACGAGGTATTCAGGGATGTTGGCAGACCAAGGGCGAATTATTTACAGGAGCATCAGGCACTGCATTGTTCTTTCCGCGTCGTATCGGCAGGGTGAGGAGGATCAAGCAGTTTTAAGGGATATCCTTAATAGGCTGAGCATGGGAAAATCTACGAAAAGTGATTGGGAGACGCTCATGACTAGGGAAAAAAGTAGGTTGAGTGCTAAGGAATTACCACTTTTTAGTAATTGCATGAGGTTATTCCCTGAAAACAAGGCGATGAGCAGCTATAACTTTGATAGGCTTAAGTGTCTGAACCGTCCCACTGCGAAAGTGCCCGCAGAGCACAATAATAAACAGGCTGCACAAGCCTGCGCCGATCAACAAGCCCAGGGACTGGAGAAGACTCTGTACCTTGGCATAGGCTGTAGGGTAATGTTGAGAACGAATTTGTGGGTGGAAAAATAGTAAATGGTTTGATAGGGACAGTGACAAATTTAGTTTATTCTCCGGGATGCAGCCCACCAAACGATCGACCTTTGGTAGTCATGGTAGATTTCGATAGTTATACAGGTCCCACGATAGGAGGCTCAGTGCCAGTCGCAGCAGTTACGAGGACATGGCGTTCCGGTGAGGTCAATTGTTCTAGGATTCAATTCCCTATTTTGTTAGCATGGGCGGTAACGATCCACAAATCGCAGGGTTTGACTTTGCCTAGGGTAGTTGTAGATATTGGGGCTAGGGAACTGGCAGCTGGTTGTTCCTACGTTGCTCTTTCCCATTCTCGACGGCTGGCTGACATTGTTTTGCAGCCTTTCGATTTGGACCGACTGATTAGGATAGGTACTATGAAGCTTCTTTGCATGAGGGTAGAGGAGGAGAAAAGGCTAAATAGGTTTCCGAATAGATAAGAAAAATCGGCAATTAAAAAAACAAAATATACCATAAATTCACTCATAGGAAATGCTCCGAAGTCTACGGTTCACAGAACCACTAGTTTAGTATTTGGACACCTAGAGATGTTATACATCTCTAAGTCTTGCATTCGCATATATTTATATGTATAGATATATATCTAATGATCCTGACGCTTAGAGACATGTACATCTCTATGTCACTTTTATGTTGTAATTTAGTTCACGCATGTGAGCACAGAATATTGTTTCTCAACAGACTAAACGTGGCTAGTTTTTATTAATTAATAAAGCCCGCCAGCTTGAACATGTCATGCTCGCTTAAAAGGCTCTGCTTATGGTGGCGTCGTTGATCGGGTCGCCACTTTCCCGAAGAAAGGTTGAGGGAGGCGATGGCTGAGATATGCGTCATACTCGTGAACGGGTGCTGTTTGTGGAGACCGGTCTGTTTAGGCTAACTGGGGCCACACAATTACGTAACTTTTTATTAATCATATTTAATTTTAGTTTAATTGGCTTTAGACACAACATTCGGTGCTTGATTATCCATATTTTTTTATTATATAGAATATATAGATCAAGACACTTGGAGACCTTATACATCTCTAAGGATAATTTGGAAATAGTATGTTTATTGTATACTAGAATCACTTACTTTTATTTTTTAATTAAAAATTTGTTTCTAACTGTTGATGATGGATTATTATAATTTGGAAATTTATGTAAAAGACACAGTTCAGGTAAGAAAGTATATCAAACTTGTATGTAATTCATTTTCAAATAGTCAGATTTGGACTCATCTTTTTTCTTTGGTATTTTTCTTAAACTAAAATATAACCTATTGTTGGTTAATCTAACCTTGGTTTGATATGTTTTCTTATAGAACAACGCACTTATATGTATTGTTTAGTTTTGATGTAGTGTTGTTTTGAATAAATAAGTCCCGCCGAGTTTCTTGCCGGACATAATTCTTCTCGGGTCAGAGGTGTAGGGTTAGAACCGGTGTAGTTTGATTTTTTTTTCTCTCTTTTACTTTGACGTGTAAAAGTGCCCTTGTGGCCTACTTACTGAATAAATGTTTGAGTTTGAGTTTGAGTCAGGATTAATGTTGGGATTTTAATTGAACGATTTTTTTTAAATGTTTTTTTTACTTCATTTCTATTTTTATTCCAAATTTTGTGTTATTTAATTTATATGCATGGATCTTTGTAATCTGAATTAAACGAATCTTGTATTCATATTTTTTTATGTCAAGTGTCAAATAGTGCGGCTTCTTTTAACACATTGAGTGCCGAGCTCCCTGAATCTTATACAAAAGTAGCCCATCTAGCGTATTACTGGCAGCGAAAGTGTTAAAGAAGCACAACTTAAATGCCTACACCAAACACGCTAACTACGAAAAACTGGGCTTAAGATACACAGCCATAAGTACAGTCACTATACGATATACTATAAGAGCGTGTCACTTATTTTTGCGGCCTTCGTGTAGGAGGATACTATTACCGGTGACTGTACCTACTCTACGGCTGTGGGCAGCATCCTCGTAGTTCTGAAACCGGACATTTAAATCTAAGTTTAACTTTGCGTGCCACAAACATATCTACGGGTTCACCAGAGTAAATTGTCGGGCCGTCGCCGTTGTCAAATAAGATATAGTACCATATACGAATATGTGGATACCGCCGGCATGTGGTGTATATCTCTACCAGCCTATATTTCTTGAAAGACATAAAATTATGAGGAAAATTTGCTTTGTCAATTTTTTTTAATTAGAATGTTTAACTCGGGTACATTGCTCCCCCTAGTTAAGAATCTATTACAATCTTTATTACATTCTCTACTAGAGTTTATTCGGAAAGAGATTTTCGTAGAATGTAAGAGCTCCCATATAAACCACGACACTTCTCTTTCCGAACAAACTTTAGTCAGCGTTAAACGCACCGCAACTGGAAGATAAACAGCACCTAACGTATTTTTGTTACGGCTCGATAATTTATGTTTAGCATATATTTCTTTAGATTTGCTTAAGAGCCTATTATCCAGGAATGATACAAAAATAAGACGGAGTATTTGTGTTTCCCGACCATTCTTTTAAAATGATAAATAAACGGAAGGCAATTTGGATAAAAGCGGAAATACTTTGCGTGCAATCTTCAAATGGAATAGAATCTCGTAAGTAGGTAACAGGTAACTTTTGCAGAACATGCTTGACTTACTTATCTTTGCTCATTATTATTTTTCAAAAAAATAAACTGCCAAGAGCATGTCGGGCTATGCTCATCGTACGGTTCCGTAGTCACAATATACCGGCCAGTCAAAATACACCCACTCAAAAGTTTTTTATAGGATACTAGCCTTTTCCCGCGGCTTCGCCCGCGTACTATAAGTACTCAAAAAGGATACAATACCCATGTTGATTTTCAGACTTTTTGACCACATTTGCCCCTTTTGGGGGTTGAATTTCAAAAAACCTGAAACACGTGTTTACTCATTTATCGTTAGGAATACTCCTGTGAAGTTTCGAATAAAATAGTCTAACAAATCTTGTTTCGCCATACAAACTTTGGACCCCCATTTTACCCCCTTAGGGGGTGAATTTTGAAAAATCCTTTCTTAGTGCTCCCCTAGACCTTATAAGGAACCTATGTGCCAAATTTGAAATCTCTAGACCCAGCGGTTTGGGCTGTGCGTTGATATGTCAGTCAGTCAGTCAGTCAGTCAGTTTCTTCTTTTATATATATAGATAGATATAGATTTTGCGGCACGTACGTCATTTTATTATGCGGCACTTACGACCTTTTACTATGTTTTTTTTGAGTTATATTATAACTCAAAACCGAATATGTACAAAGAACAATTACAATTAATTTTTAAGGACAGAACTCAGGAAGGTTTGACTGTATGTACATGGATCAGATGACAGTGATTCAGATACTGACAATCAATAACTTCATTTGAAAATTCATTTAATAATATGTATTACTTAAAAAAAAAAATAGGTAGAAAATTGAACCACTTTTTTTTTTCTTTTATACCACGACGGTGGCAAACAAGCATACGGCCCGCCTGATGGTAAGCAGCTACCGTAACCTATGGACGCCTGCAACTCCAAAGGAGTCACATGCGCGTTGCCGATCCTTTACAAAAAGGAGGATTCACTGTGTTGACGGCTAAAGGAACAAGAAGGTCCCTCATCGTCAACCCATTCTCCTCATTGAGCTCTTTGGCAACCTTACTCACCAGCAGGAACACAACACTATGAGTAGGGTCTAGTGCTATTTGGCTGTGGATTTCTGTAAGATGGAGGTACTTCCCCAGTCGGGCTCTGCTCCAGATTTGAGCGAGATGACATTCGCTGAACGTGCCCTACCACACTTAGCGAGATGCCATTCGCAGTGCCCATACCTCTCTTTTTGGCGTAGTTTAAGGACATACCCAAGTCCGGACGTAGTTTAAGGACATACCCCGGGTCCAAAACCACTTCTCCATTCTTACTTAGCCTAGTAGCTTAACTGAAGATATCAAGATAAGTTGATAGCCCCCCTCCCCCCCCTTAAAATTTAAATCAAAAATCGTGGTGGCTCCACTTCTCCAACCTTAGGTCCTAAGGAATAATCATGCCAAAGGAAATATTTTGTTCACGAAAATTCGCATTTTCCTGGAACAATTTTTTTTAATAAATATAATAAGTACGATTTTTAATTCAAGACTGTATGGCATAAGCTGTCAGATTAATGTCTTTAATTAAAAATACTACTTTAGATTCCCAATTTTTTAATTACAATTGACAGTGGTAATGAAACAATATCGCACTATAATAATCGACAACTTATCATGCTTACCGAAATCCATTCTAACTAACGCCTGAGTTGTCTGAATGCAATTATCAAGTTTAAATTAATACTTGGCAGCCATATTCATGCATGCTCTCTCATACGTGAGACTAACTCGAACAGATACTACGACAGCTAGATGTTGTTTGAGTCGCTCGTTGGGTGATTTAGAAAGAAAAAGCCTGAATCTGATGTTTTTAATTGATTGCATTTTGTTACAAAAGTTACTCATATAATGATTGTTTTCGTTACATGGGATCATAAGGTTAGATTAACGTATTAACTACGTATGAAAAATTTCATTTCGCTCATTCAATGATAAATCTTTGGACACCATATAGGTATTTAAAATATGATTTAGTATTAAAAAAACCGGCCAAGAGTATGTCAGGCCATGCTCAGTGACGGTTCCGTAGTCGCCGGCCTGTTACTATGCGTTTTTGAGTGATTATACTCAAAAACCGCTCGACCGATTTTATTCAACATAGTTTTCATTGAAAGTACTTATCAGGCGTCACTTCCATGAATTTTTTCATATGTTTTAAACGCACAGTTTAAGAACTTTCAGAGCTATTATTTAGGAAACTTTTACTTTTATCCGAAAAATGTTTTAGATGACCCTATTCTTTTTGAAATACTATATCGTTGGTCACAATAGGGTTGCAGCGACAAAAACCTTGCCGGTGCCTGTACAAGGTGTAACAAAAATGCTGGTAATCCGTTTCAAGAAATAATTGGATTATTAAGAATTATGAAAAACTAAGAAAAATTTTTTTTTTGTACGGAGTGTCGAGGGTTGGCTGGAGCGACGTGCCCCATACAAAAAAAATTGTGTCCAAAAATTTTTCCTTCTCCTTTTTTCTTAGTCGTAATACGATACCGATTATGCCCTTAAACGGACGGAACGTTTTTGTTAAACTCTGTATAGATTTTAGTATATTTTAATCAATACAATATTTAGACAATATACTCAAGTCTTTGACGTCAACTGAACAGCTACGTAATTACCTACTTGGCAGAAAATAATATATAAGTTATATAACAGATGGAAAAATTGTATAAGTTTAATTAAGCTGGTGATTAACATTGCAGTTACATTAACATTATATTTACTTGAATAAGTGTACGGCTACGGGCTCTCACTGCGAAACTCCTCCATTCTGAATGCAATGCAAAATGCAAACCCTGAATATTTTATCCAGTATTCAGGGACTTGGCTCAAATTATTACGAGAACGACGAGCACCAGTCTTACACAACGAAGCATATCCGAATATGTCCGTATGAATTTACATACATACACATAATCACGCCTGCTTCCCGGAAAGTCGGATGATTCTACTGAAAATATATTAGTGTTTCAACTGGTACTTCCCACACCTCCCCCGATATTCTCGTAATATTGAACTGAATCCACTACACCAGTGAGATTTTAATCATAAAAGTAAATACGAGTACTACTACTGTTACTGTTAGGGTCTTTAATCTTAATTAAAAATACGCAAAAAGAACTGCTGGTACAATACAATATTTTTCACCAGGTATTTTAATAGTAGTTTATGTAACTGCTACGTATACTCTAAACAATTTGAACTGAGCTATCCACTTAGTGTCTTATCTTTTGTGTGTAAACCGCAGGCGCACGTGCCACTATGAAAAAACGACGACAACAACGTATATGATTCTAATTGAGAAATGACAACTTTACAGGAGAGCAAAACAGAAGTAGAATCCTTATACTTTTTTTCGTGTAAAAGATAATAAACTGAAACTTGGCACACATGATTATAATTTTATTTTATTGCTTATTTTATTTTCATATAACTCAATTTAATGGTAGTTTTCGAGAAAATGCAGATAGTCCACTAGATTAAGTTAGAACTATTGGCTTACCGTTGTGTATACTGTTCTATCTACCACTTAGAATATTATACTTGGTTACAATTTTATTTAAGAACTACGTAAGCAGGTCTATCTGGGACTTAGAACATTATACTTGGTTACAATTTTCTATAAAATCTACGTATGTAGGTCTATCTGGGACTTAGAATATTATACCTGTAAAAAAAGTATGCGACTCACTGTAAAAGATTCTATGTGTGAATTAAGTCATCAAATTTAACTCATTTATTTTGCTTATTTTTAAAATTATATACCATATTTTTAACGCACAATTTTATATTTTATTTTTGGGTGCATAAACATTCTGTATAAATCTGCATAATTATAATTTTGACACATTTTGCAGATAGAATCATATTCGACATTAGTTTTATAGTTCAATAATTATGTAGAAAGTACTAAATAAAAGTAAAAGTATATTAGATGTGTTATTTATTCAATAAAATGTAATAAAAATGTAAACCTGTTACTAAAACCTTACCAGTCTTAATCACGGCATTAGTCAGGAAAAAAGGAGTATTTTTTAACATTGTTCTTACTTATTTACCTAATGTTTTATTATTGATCGATCAATCTTCTTTAACAGCACATGATTTTATCAGTCTTTCTAACAAAATTACGTATTCAAACAAGTCTTTTCGCATGCAATAACATTAAAATTTTAAATGGTTTTCATAATTAGATATTTCCTTCTCAGATGTTCTCCGTAGATTTTTAAATTGATGACATAAATCACATTGGTCTTTTTTGGGATAAATTATCCAATATTCAAGTGTTTGTTTGTTATATCGCGGCATTGTCTGACTTGACTTGAGATTTGATTTTCAGATTGACTTGATATGCTTGTATTAGTGGAATGCGTATCTTCTGGCTCCTCCAACGCAGTTGTCAGTGCTCTATATAATTCCTCGGGTTACCCTTATCTGGTAGAATAATATTAGTCAGAAATACACTTGGCATAACATGTTTTGCAGGAACACTTTCGGTCGAATGGTAATTTGGCATAAAGCAAAACATTTTGCAGAACATTGTTTTGTAGAACATTACTTTGGCCGACTTTGGTTTAGCATAATTTAATGTACCATAATAATCCTATAGCATACTATTATAAAAGCATAATTATTTTCTGCTAGTAGGAAAGTAGGTTAAGTAAATTTTACGTAGTTGAATATAAGTCTCACCAAATTTGCTATGGCATAATAGGATTATTAGGTATCTTGCGTCCCCAACACACCCGACTCCCTACCAAAGAGGAAATACAGTCCCAGAGTATTCGTTAGGTACGACGACGAGCGAAACTAGAAAAGTGGGATAGGCTAGGTTAGAACTGTGACCCCCCACAGGAACGTACTGTTGCCAGAAAATTGGGTTAGGTTAGAACTGCGACCCCTGCGGCAACAAACTGTTGCCAGAAAAGTGGGTTAGGTTAGGTTACAACTGCGCCCCCCGCGGAAAAAACTTTATGTTCTTATGAGCAATACATCCAATCTCGCATGTCTTGTACAATATGATAAAACAATGAAGTCTATCTTGTAATCAAATTTATTATGATTTATTGACAACTTTATGCCGCCTAAATATTATGCAAAAAAAATATCTGCGAAAATACTATTCGTTTAGAAGACAGTTATGCCCATCAACATTATGCCAATATAAGATTCGATATTATAAAAATCTGTGATATGATTTATGCCAAAGCATATTTACTCTGCGTAAGGTGTTTCTGCCAAACTTCAGCTAAGTATCATTATGCAAAACAAATATATGTCAAAAATGTTTCTGCAAGACAATAGTGAACCTTCTTCGTTTATCCTTAGAGACTCTGAAAGTCAAATACCATGCATATTAAAAGCAACAAATTAAGCTTTAACACTATGTGCATATACTTATGTGTAAAGCTGTATTACTGGTGCAAAGTAAACAGTGATCAAAATAAGGATTAGCTATACAACAAAACTGCCCGTATAAAACCTTAATCTGTGATAGTTATTTTATTACACATAGCATAGCATTATTTTACATTACATTATATTACGCTTACGCTTTTTAATATTTAAATTAGCATTTGCAATGACAGATATGACTATTTTGAGTGTGTCCAAAAACAAATTCAAAAACATAAAAAGTTCTAAGTGACTGATTAAATGGCGTAAACAATTCTAAGTAGCACATAGATTTACAAACTTTGTTAACTATAGCTACGATAATAACGTATACAGTTCTAAGTGACAGATAGTCCTGCGTACGTAGTTCTCTTAAATAATACTTTAAACGTATGTAGTTATATGTGTCACATCGAACACTTTACACATTTTTAAACATATAAATACAAAAATATAAGGAAAACGTAAATAAATATTACATACCTCCATAGAAAACGATCTAGTGTTCACAACTGTTGACTAGCTGGTCGGCCGCGAACTGAGTGCGATGTGGTAAATAGCGCTCCGTGCGCGCGAGTGAGAGAGATGGCATTCATCGAGTACGATTCGATGTGGCACTTGGGATCGTGTTCGTGTTAGTATACTAACTTTTGACTCAGATGGCACTGTATGCGTCATTTAAAAATCTATACTAAGTGACATTTTAAGAAAATTTTTATACCAGGCGATAGGTTTCGACTTCTAGATCATTATGCTGCAGCTTACGTAGTTCGAACCTTTTAGCACTTTGCACCTTGTACGTTGTTGTCGTCGAAAAAGAGTTTGGCCACATGTTAGCGTTTATTAAATATCTGCTATATGGACCACGGAATAAGATTCAATATGAACTAATACGAAAAAAGCTCTAAGTTCTTTACGGTTGCGCCCAGTACAAGCGATTAAAATGCTAAGGAACCAGCGTAACTCGACACCGAGATCCGAAACAAATATGCCTAATTGGAGATCGCGCTTGCACTGGTATTCCGAGCGGTAGTTTGCAATTAGGGGGCAATTGTAATTTTCCCGAACGGGCAGGTAATATAACAGGGTTGGATTCTGATTTATACATTTGGGTGGATGTACGATTTACAAATGTTTAATTAAAAAAAAATAGAATGGATTTATTATTAGACTTACTCTTGAACAAGCGAAAGCCAGTCAAACACTAATAGACTCAAGACTATCATAACGAAATGTGTCTCAAAAATTGATAACAGACCAGGTAGATTATTTTTATTGGTGTCTCGCTCCCTCTTTTATGATTATAGAATAGAATAGAATAGAATAGAACTATGAGATTAGGTATAGGTAAGGGAAAATTACGGTAGATAACATTCAGAAATAAACAGGTACTTTTAGCACGTCTTTATCAATTATAACAATGAGACAAAGACCCTGGCGACACATCTATTATGTCTAAATGCAAGACGTGTAAAGTGTTATTTTTTCATATAAAGTATTTTTATTACTATAATAAGGTATAAAATTAAGAAAGCTATGTTTTAATAGTTGATTATTTAAAGCCCAACTAGCAAAGTAGTCATATAAGATTGAGCTTATTCAGCTAATAAATCATATAAAAGTCATGTAGACGTGAATTATACAGCACATGTCGTATAAAGCCAGCTTATGCAGCTTTTTAGTTACTCAGCATATCAGTCATGTAAGCAAGTCGAGTAAACGTTTACTCGACTTGATTATATGACTAATAAGTCACATAAGAAATGCTGGATAAGTCACTTTTTTACGTGGCTTATATGACTATTTAGTCGAGTAACAGTGACTTATATATCTGACTTACGACATGTCAAGTGCAGTCGAGTAAAAGCAATGTAGTTTGCTATTATATGACATCATGTAACTTATACAGCACAATAGCTATATATGTTACATGCTGTCATATAAACGCGAATTATAGAACATGTTATATATGAGTATCTTATTCAGCGATTTAGATATTGCTGAATAACTTACCTCTACCTGATGCTCATGCGACTATTTGGTCGAGTAATGACATTTTATATGCCTTTATTGGAGCAGAATTAAACGTAGTCGAGTAAATGATACAACTTTGCTATTATACCACTATTTAGTATAAATGCTACCTTTTTATGACTGTTATAGCTCTTAAACATCATTTAAAGACATCCGACACGTTGTTTGGATATAAACATTTAGTATATGAAAATGGACTGGATTAAATGGAAAAACATGAAAAAGACCGGTGGATACAAGAGGAAAATGAAAAAGAAGCGGCAATCTATTATCACCAATTTAAAAACTACTCTTACGCAAGGAATTTTGGTAAACCGAAGTGAAGTGACAAGTGCTAATTTTTCAAGTGGTTCCGTAGAAATAACAAATGTGACCGAAAAAAAAACTAGTACTGCAGAGTCGGACAACATGCACGTTGATGTTGGTGGCGTTGTAGAAGATAGCTCCGTACAGGGAATGGGACTCCAATTCAATGCTGATGAGAGCAGTGGATCCGAAGATTTGGATGATTTGGGGATAAATATCCACAATATTGACAGAGATTACGAGCTACGTAATAATATTACACAATGGGCATTAGAGTTTAATATTCCACAAATAGCGTTGAAAGGACTGTGTCGAATATTAAATAAAAGAATACCATACGTTTTACCTTCGGATCCCAGATCGTTGTTGCGTACCAACGATAAAGAAATGAATATAATTCCAATGGATACTGGACACTACTGGCACAATGGCCTCATAGAGCCGCTAAGAACGATTTTAGAAAATGTTCCAGATGTGCCACTGAACATTTTTCTTAATGTAAATATTGACGGACTTCCAATATACAAGAGTTCAAAACAACAATTTTGGCCGATATTATTCAATATTTTTGAATTACCACATATTTCACCTGTGGTCATTGGAATTTATGCTGCGTCTAATAAACCTTCAGACTTGGATGCATTTTTAGGTCCCTTTGTGTCTGAAATGCAGCAATTAGAGAATGGAATATTAGTAAATACACAAAATGGATCTCAACTACTGACTGGCGTTAAAATAAGAGCATTTATTTGTGATTCACCAGCGAGGGCTTTAATAAAAGGTAGGCTATTACGAGTATTTAACCGACGTCCAAAAAATGGAGGAGATTATATGTTTATTTATTTATTATAATAAAATTTTTGAAATAAAAAAATAACCGACTTCAAAATAAACTAAAAAGCCAAAAATAATCCTTAATGTACGGTACGGATCACATTTGAATCACCTTTTGAAGTCGGTGCCAAACCTGAAGTAAAGTTCTTTATTCAACAAAAATACGAATTTCTGTAACCAAATAAATAGGTAATAACTAAAGGCTATCGCCGCGGTTCTTGCGTGTCATCTGTGTTAACAGATAAATGAATGGTTTGGCACCGACTTCAAAAGGTGATTCAAATGTGATTCGTACCGTTCATTAAGGATAATTTTTGGCTTTTTAGTTTATTTTGAAGTCGGTTCTTTTTTTTTTCATAATGTACAAAGTGTAATTTTAATATAACCACAAATTGTAACCATGACGTAGCACTATGGGACGAAAGCCCGATGTAGCTCGACAGAATTATTTTACACTCTTACTCAAAACATTGAATCTCAAAACATCAAATCTTCAACCTTGTTTTGATGTATGTATGGATCAGTGATCAGTGGCGTAGCGTCTCCATAGAACTCTATTCTCACCGGTGCGCCCACTTCCGTGTCACCGTTCTACTGCAGAAAAATAAGCAAAAACTACGCCGAGCCAGCTTTTGTTTGGCGCCACACCACTGGTACATATGATGTCTTTTTTAAATAGAAACTTACTTTTCAGGAGTATGCAACTTCAACGGAAAACACGGATGCCTAAAATGCACGGTTGTGGGAGAATATTCACACATATCCCATACCGTAACATTTCCTACGTATTATTGTGCGAGAAGGAACGACGAGGATTTTCGTGCAAAAAAATATGGCCAACACCACAAGATTGACTCACCACTTCTTAAGTTGTCTATAGACATCGTAAATACTTTCCCTGTCAGTGATTCGTTACATCTAATTGATTTAGGAGTAATGAAAAGACTATTACTTGGATGGAGGGATGGTAATTTTGGCACTTTTGTCACAAAATGGAATGCACGGGAAATTCAAAATGTTTCATCTTTCTTATTGAATTGCAAACTTCCAAAAGAAATACACCGGTCTGTAAGAGGTTTGGATGTTATATCTTACTGGAAAGCAACTGAATTTCGTAGTTTCTTATACTATATAAGTTTCGTCATTCTACAACAGGCGTTGTGCGTTGAAGCTTATGAGCATTTTCTGACATTTTTTTGTGCAATTACTATTTGTTCTAATGAAAAATATTTTCATTTTCTCAGTCTCGGTGAAAGTCTCATGAATTATTTCACTGAATATTTCAGAGATATCTATGGGGAACAATATACGACTAGTAATATTCATAATCTATCTCATGTTTTTGAAGAAGTCAGACGCTTTGGAATACTTCAAAGTTTCAATGCTTACCCATTCGAAAATAAATTGCAATTTTTAAAAAAAATTGTAAGAAACGGCAACAAACCTCTTGCGCAGGTTGCTAAACGTTTATTATGAGAGGAGTAATATTGAATTAGAAGCATTGAAAAATAAACGGCAAATAAAATATCCTTTCTTAAACACCAGTAGGGGTGTTACGACACTACATCTTGAAGGTTATATCCTATCACCGCAACCGCAAAATAAATGGTTCCTGGATTCTAAAAATAATATTGTTGAAATAACAACTATATTTAGTAACGACCAAGACCATTTATGTTTGCGAGGAAACAGCATTCAAGGTGTAGAAGACGTTTTTGAAATCCCCATAAAATCTTCTTTAATTAACATATACAAATGCTCAAAAACTAACATCGTTTCACACGAAGGTGTTTTTAAGATCGAAGATATTAAAGCCAAGCTAGTATGTATAGATTACCAAAGTAATATGTTTTTCGCGCCTTTATTGCATACACTTTAGCTAGAACTACGTTGTGTACTAAGAAATAATAAAAATAGGTAATGAAAAATAATTGTTTTATTTTCTAAATCAGTCTCAACTTGAGGTATCTTTAATTGCTGTCTTAATTGTAACAATAACAAGGAATCAATTTACTAGTCAAATCTAGCAGTATTAATATTTTAAGTAAAAAAAATCTGAACTTAAAATTTAAGTAATCGACAGGTTGATTATGTAACTTTTCTACTAAGGGAGTCTTCATTATCAATGCTTTAAACTGCCAAATAACTATGTAAATTATTAATTTAATTAATAATTGTTATAAGACTTTTTCGTTCGGTAAGGGAGTCCTTGGCGTATGAAAAAGTTACGTAATCACCTTGCTAGTCATTGCACTCATCCCCTTTAGGATGGCTATTCGAAAAACCCAAAAAATACTTTAGTTTGAATAACACATAAAACAGTCCAAATGCCAACACAGTTAAGTGACCATATATATGTGACCTTTATTACCATAGGCCGGAATAGGGACTTAATCATTCATCGACTTTCAATAGTTTCAATACTGGCTTCTGCTTATTACACTGCGCATACCTTACACGAATGGATACTTAATAGTGTTGGAGATGGTACCAGGGACTTATACAGTATCAAAGACTGGAAGTCTCAATAACTTTACGTCTCTATCATTGTTATGGACAACGCCTAATCAGCAAACTATCAAATAAATATTTCGATTTTTATATAAAAAAAAAGTTGAAGATTAACAAACAAGTTATAAAACATGTTATAAAATTTAAATCGTTCAAATAGCGTTAGAAACTAATCAACAGAAAAATAAAGTTCTAAAAAGCAAAGTAAAAAAACTAAAATCGCATAACATTAAACAGATGTCTCTAACCCAACATTTTCTTTTTCGTCGCTATCAGTATCCATAGATTCACATGCAGCGTATTCATCGTTTTTTCCTGGCTCATTATGCTTATTATTCATTGTAGTTTTTTTTACCTTTTTAGGCCTCCTTTTGCTTGCAGATTGTCGCATGTCTGTAATTTGACTTCTTTTTTTAGAGTTCCTCAAAATATTTTTAAAGAAATCTTCACATTCTTCCAGTCTAAAAGAGTTATCAGTGGCTTTCACTGTGTTAAAAAACCAATATATGGTTCGTTTAAACGATTTAAAACATATTTTTTTCCCTTCACCACGTGATCCTCCAGCCCATGAACACTTTCATAAAATCTCTCTCAAAAATATGGTCGACCAGCTTGTATGCCGCATTTAACCCCTTTCCGTTTGATTTACAAACCACAGAAAATGTTTTGTCAAGTTTGGCTCTGTAGTCTTTGTCTCTTAAATTGTTTTCGAGCTCTTCTAAATCGTCTGCCTTCGCAATAGCTACAAAATTTGATTTTTCAACGTTTGTATTACTTTGAGTCGACAAAAAACCTTTGATAAATTCTTCGAACCGTACATTTAATTTAACCAATTCGGAAGTCATTTTCTCCTGGTTCTCATTTAGAACCCGTTGGTTCTCCATCACTGACTGAAGAATAACTAAAATATCATCTGATGAGATAATTGTTGGGTTCTGTTCGGGCTGATTATCTAGCTCGATATGTGGTTGGATATCTGGATGGATATGCGGCTGAATATCTGGATGGGTATCTGGCTGGATATCGGGTTGGATATCTGCCTGAATATCTGAAAAGTTTCTTCGGCTACTATCAAAATTGTTCGTCTGTAAAAACACTTCATTTAACTGGATTTCATTTAAAACTTCATGCGATATATCCAATGGCAAAGCTGTTGCAATCGCTGAAGAAGTCGTTGATAGGTTATTCTGGAGATTCTGAAAAAAATATAGCCTTAAGAACATTCAGATAATTAAGTAAGTAGATAAAAGAAAATAAGTTTCAGACAAAAACTTCATTCTTCGGTTTTTTATACATAAAGAGCCCAAACTCGGTAAGTTAACTAAGTTAGGCCGAAATTAAAAAGCATGTAATAATAGGTAACTTGAATATAAGCCAATATAGGCCCTATATCCTTACTAATATTACAGGTGTAGAATGCCCTATCGCATTTGATTCACCTTTTTTTTATAAGTTTTCTTTTGTGCAAGAATGCAAGATATAATATGATAAGAATAAGTTTTAATAAAGAAATAAAAATAAATTAATAAATATTTTACAAATGCGAAAGTAAATTAGTTTGCTAAGCCTTCACGACTTTTACTTAACCATTCATCGTGAGATTTTGTATGTACCAACACATTATCAGAGATCTAGAAAAGGATGCAAGGTACCTTTTATCCAGAAAAAAACACTACGGTTCCCGCCCGAGGTATTCGACAAACGATAAACTTAATCTTAATTAATTAATAAACAGAACTTACCTTTATACTTGTTTTTGCTACATCATTGAAGTCTGGTTTATTAGGTTGCACTATTTTTCTTTTCTTTAACATTCTTTTAACTGGCATCTCATCCGCTGTGTCCATAGTATCTGTGTCAGAATATTCACACATTCTATTAATTTCAGCTTCTGCTTCTTCGAATGTCGAAATATCTTGTCTTTTTAATGTACAGCGTAGTATATCCCAGTCATTTTCGGGTTTGGCTTGACATTTTAGTTTTTCGTTTATATTTTTTGTAGGCCATGAGAGAATGCCATCATTTTCCCACGAATCTGGAATACTGGTGAGCACTGATTTTCCCTTTTCTTTCGTGAGCACTATGTTGTACGGCATGTCTGAAACATAAGTACCTATACATTCTATGATATGATGTTTACGTATAGTTATATACCTATGTAGTATATACTAATACATTACGGGTGTTAATAGATATTCTCATTTAATGGAGCGAGTAGTGTTACTTTATTTTAATACTGTTTATAAATATTAGAAAACCCTAAGTCTAAATAAACAATAGAAAATATGTATAATCATTTCTCTATAATTTAATAAAAGCTAATGAACATAACAAACAGAGGGCAAAAAGTGTTTTTCAAATAACTATAAAAATAACCAAGATATAAGCATTTTAAACTACTAATTAGACAGAGAGATCCGATATGGACTGTGACGTCAGAGTCCACGACGGCCATTAAATTCCATATTAAATTCTGTTTTGCTAGAAGGAGATAAGTAGAAACAAATCTTTGAATGCTTATATCTTCACTGTTTCTTAGCCGATTTTAATTTTAATTTCACTTTTTGTTATAACTTTTACGGTATTTTTACCCCTTCAACAAACGGTATTTTAACAAATGATTATGCATATTCCCTATTGTGTAAATTCCCCTAATTTGGAAATGTATGCCAGATCAATGAACTTTTGACCATCTTTTCCATTTTTTTTCGAACCGCAATAAAATTGTTTGCTCTATTCATTTATTACACATTTTACAATATCAACGATGGACTGGACCGAATGCATTTTACTTGCGCGACCGCAAACACGGGTATAAAATGTAATGTTTTTATAACCACTAAAAGATTAATAATGCGATTATTTATAAAAAGTGTGGCTTACTTTAATAGCAAATTTTACAAATAACAACAACAGCCGTTCAACATACCTGCTCACTCGTCTATGCCTAAACACTATTTATAAACAAAACCACGTTACTCTACACTGCACCACACAGCACTGACCAACACTGAGACGAGCGAGGCGGCGGCGGCGCGGCGTACTCAGGTGAGAGTGAGAGGCAGTACCTACATTACAATTGCACAGCAGTACCTATCTCTATCGCACACGCAGTGGCATTGACCGCCGGTAAACCTTTTCGGCAAAATTGTACGGCGTCGTATTTCAAAATACCCGCAGGTTATACTCCGTTTTCGGATTCATTTAAATATTTTTTGAAGTTTTTCTTGTTGTGTTACGGACTGATTATAAATAAACTTACCTAAAGACCGAAACAAAAGATTTCTGAAATATTTATTTTTAAAGTAAGAACTGTGTTGACTTGATTCTCCGTGTTGTCAGTATTGTCAGTATTCACACAAAACTCACATTCCTCTAATGGATAGTGATCATATATAGCGTACTCTGAACAGTTTGGGCACCAGAAAAAAATGGTATCGTGTAGATTTTTTATATTCTTGTCCGATATAATAAAATGTGTGGGATCAATTGTCAACGGGGACGTTGAGTATCCGCATCCGCATCCAATACACATCGAAGACAAAATGAAATGAGTCTCGCTCCAAGGCCACTGTACATCAGTATCACTCCACAATTGATCTTCTTTTCTTAAAAAACAGTCCACATCAGCTACAATGACCATATTTCACGGTGCTACTTGTCTCTAGAAATAAAATACAAAAATCAGTTAAAAAGGTTTTTTCAGAAACTCTAACGAACCCTAAAATATGTCCGACAAAATATGTATAATGGCGCTTGGACCGCTAAACTTGCTATATAAGATGCGATTATATAGCTTATAACTGATTAAATGCCGTATAACCGCGGCGTTCAAGAAAACCATCAATATTAATTAAATTTATATTTAATTAACTAAGAATTACAGTGGGGCATTAAATATTTACTATTAAACATAGTTTACTTCATCAATAAACTTACCTTCGCAATACATTTCTACCATACGCCGACGTTATGAGCATTCTTAATAAAAACATGTAACATCATTGCTGACTAAAGAAAATACTTACCGTCATCCAATGCATGAAGACTTAAGACGAATTCTTTTTTTAATTAACAAACACTCAACTCGCGCGTGTAGTATCGAATTATATTCTATTGTTTAGTAGCCTAGGATGCGATTACTCCACAAATATGTCATATAAATGGAAGTTACAGATCAGTTCAGTCATATTTAAGTCATGTAATTTGCTAATATACAGCTAAATTGTCACAAGATAGTCACGTCGGTGGTTATTATAAGATCTATAAGTGGCGGTGGTTGCAGTTAAACAACTTTTATATGACTGAAATGCTGAATAAAATGGGCCCAAATCGCGTCATATAAACGTAATGATTTCGTAATGATGACTAATAGTAAGAGCTAAAAGGATACCGCAGAAACGTTGCCGCAACCATTATATGACGAAATTTTGCTAGTTGGGAGGACTGATTATAATTGTAACATACTCATCCTCTATAATTATCTGTAATTTATTTGTTCTGTCTTTAATATCAGGAATAAATATATTTCTATTTTCTATTTCTATGTTTATTAAAATCTGTTATATTTTTTTTTATACTATTTGTTTGTAAATCGTACATCCACCCAAATGTTTTAATCAGAATCCAACTCTGTTTTTACCTGGCCGTTCGGGAAAATTACAATTGCCTCCTAATCGCTAACTAGCCGTGCGCTCGGAATACCAGTGCAAGCGCGATCTCCAATTACCCATTTTTGTTTCGGATCTCGGTGTCGAGTTACGCTGGTTCTAGAGCATTTGAATCACTTGTACTGGGAGCAACCGTAAATAACTTAGCGCTTTTTAGGGTTCCGTACCTCGAAAGGAAAAAACGGAACCCTTATAGGATCACTTTGTTGTCCGTCTGTTTGTCTGTCTGTCTGTCTATCTGTCAAGACCATTTTTCTCAGGAACGCGTGGAGGTATCAAGCTGAAATTTAAATCAAATACTCAGGTATATTGTCCCTTGAAGCTATAAAAAAATCAAACTTAAAAGCCAACGCAATCAAAAGATACAGTCGTTTATGCTGCAAATTTTAGAGTTTCGGCACTCGCAAAACCTATGTGGTACTTCCCGTGAACTCAGAAACTTGAAATTTGGCACAAAGCAACGTCATATAGCATAGACAATGGAAAAATTACAAAAAGTAGACATTTTTAGTAAAATCATACAAAAACATATTTTTAAAATTTTAAACTTACTACCTTTTCCCTCGTTAACGCGTGGATGTATTAAATTGAAATTAATATGAAATACTCAGGGCTATAGGACCTTTCATATGTAGCAAAACCAAACTTTTATATCAACGCAATCAAAAGAAATAGCAATTTAAGTCGCATATTTTAAAACTAAGTACTCGCAAGAAACTCAAAACCTAAAGGGTACTTCCCGTAAACTCAGAAACTTGAAACTTGGCACGAAGAAACTTCATATAGCACAGACAAAGGAAAAATTACGAAAAGTAGACATTTTTAGTACAATCATAAAAAAAAAAAAAAAAATATTTTAAACTTACTACCTTTTTCCTCGTAAACGCGTAGAGGTATTAAATTGAAATTCATATCAAATACTCAGGTCTATAATACCTTTAAGTTGTAAAGGTTTGTACGGAACCCTCGGTGCGCGAATCTGACTCGCACTTGGCCGGTTTTTTCGTATTAGTTTATATTGAATCTTGTTGCGTGGCAATTCAATAAACGCTAACATGTTGGCAAACCCTTTTTTTCATACTGGCACGCGCGCCTGCGGTTTACACACAAAATATAAGACACTAAGTGGATGAGCTCAGTTCAAATCGTTTAGAGTATAATTAGGGTCCTTATAGTACATTGTGCACCAAGGGTGGGAAGAAGGAAATTACTAACGAGAGTCTATTAGAAGCCCGCCGCCGAAGACGGAGGGCTTTTGATGACTCGAGTTTGTAATTCCCTTCCTGCCCGAGATACACACAATGTTTTTCATCACATTTGCGAGGAAATAAAAAAATGTCAAAAAAATTATTTATTAAAGTTCAATTCAAAGTAATCGTACAATTAGTACTTATTAATACTGTTCAATATTAAAAGTAAGCCATTAAAACGTTTTCCGAAAATGAAGTGGCCTTCTATTTCAATAAGTTTTCGTAAGCTTGATTATACTTATAAATATTATTTGAAACGGGATATTTACCATGTATATTTGTGTTTACGAGCACCCGATATTTTGTCGTTTGAGCTCGTAAACACAAATATACATGGTAAATATCCCGTTTTAAATAATATTTATAATGTGAATGTGAATGAATATGTGATTAAAATACTTTATTTAAATAAAAGTGACTAATTAGTGAATAAACATGTGTAAAACTATAAGTGCCGACTGTGGAAATGTTATCTTACTGAAATATGACCATTAAGTGTGAAAAAATAATGACAATAATTCTTAAGATACATTGACGTAATTACGAGAAAATAATGGAATAGTGACACTGAACAAGAACTCAAACGTGTTTTCAAAACTATACGTTGTGACCTTAATAATTAAAACTATTAACTTGACAAGAAATCGTGAGAAAACAATAATACAGTGACCGTTTGAACATTTAAAAGTAATTTGACCTTTGAACCCACGGCAAGTTGTCAGAGCTTGTATACTGCCGCTCGCTGTGTTTATGCTCCGGTTCCGAAGGTTGCCGAGTCGCCCCGATTGCGAACTAGTCACTGTTAGCTGAACGCAATACGTAATTTCACCGGCGCATCTCAAGCGACCGTGGCAGTGAGAATTGTGTGCTGCTTATCAAACAGCGAGTGAGGGTTCAAATCCAGCAAACAGAAAATTATTTTAATTTTATTTTTGATAATTTTTTTGAACATTTTTAATTTTATTTTTGTTCCTGTAATTATTTTATGACATTTTGAACATAAAATAAGTATTCCTTCAAGTATCTTACTTAATTACTGAAAATGAGCAAAATGACAAATAAACCCATAAAGTCCGATAGTCACAAGACTACAGTGACATGTCACAAATGTGAACAACCAGCAGACACAAAGAAAAGCGCAGTTTGTTCAAAATGCAAGTTGTCGTACCACTTTGACTGTGATGGATACCCGGAAAAATTATATAATATGATGGAGCGTAAAAAGAGAGAAAGTTGGAAGTGTAAGTCATGTACAAAAACAAGTAAATCGCCAATCACGCCATCGGCTAATGTTATGGCAAAAAAAACAAAAAATACCGATACAACACCAATAGAGCCCATTTCTAAGCCTCCAAAGCAAACAACTTCTAATGAGAAACTAAATACTAAGGTACCGATGACCTGCACACAGGAAAATGACACTAAACCGCAAGAGACGGGTTCTGTAACACAGACCTCACCTATAAACCCACCAATGCTTCAAATTACGAGTGATCCAAATCCCATATACGTTGATGATGTTGTGGTAAACTGCTCCACTTCGATAGTGCAACCAACACCTTTCAATGAAACAACAAAGGCTTCCCTTGTTTACCCAGATGTATCTCACGAGGTAACGCAGAAGGCTCTGAAACACAGACCTCACCTATAAACCCAGCAAGGCCTCAAATTAAGAGTGGCCCAATACACGTTGATGATTTTTTAGAAAACTGCTCTACTCCAATAGCGCAGCCAACATCTTTCAATGAAACACCAGATGTTACTCACGGGCATGCTTCAGCTTCATTTATTGCTGGACCGACATCTTCCGATGAAGGAAAGATTACCCTACGTAAAAAAAGGTTGATTGATGACTCGATTGAACACTCTTTTAGCTCAGGCTCTTCCGAAAAAGAGGAATCCGAGGAAATCGACTCGTGCGATGAGGATAACGCAAACATGCAAACTATTTCTAGATTGAATAGAAGTTGCCCTGATGTAGAAATAATTAGTCCATTTATGATCGAAACCCTGCAGTCGAAACTCTCCTTGCTGCAAGAAAAATATAACTCTGCGGAATTTGAAATTGATACGCTACTGTCAGAGAATCACTCTCTTAAAAAGAAACTACAACAGTGTGAATTGAAAATTAAGAAACTGACCACTATGTGCACATCCACTGGAGCCACGACTCCATCTTCAAAGTCAGCTAGTGTAAGAAAGGCACATAAAAGGAAGAAAGAAAAAAAACAGAAGATAAACCGTACTGGACTTAACGAAAAACAGACTGGGAAAAATGAACACATTAGTACTAATTCTCACAAGACACAGGATGCGGTAGCAAAGCCCATAAATGCTGTCCAGCCTGCATCGTCTAAAAATCTTGTTCATCCAGCATCGCCCGCTAAATCAAACATATGTATCATTAGTAATGACTATACAAAAGTACTAAACACAGCGGAACGAACCTTTGATGATGAAATGAAAATATGTCACTATCGAATGCCCGGTGGAGGCATTAACCAGCTTTTTGAAGGACTTGAAGAAAAACTAAAAGATTTTACACACCAGGACTACTGTGTTATTCTTATTGGCGAAAAGGACTTTAGAGCTTCAAACGATTACCATAAGCTAATTTTATTTATAAGAGAACAGACCCAAAGATCCCAACACACAAATATCATTATTTGTCTGCCCACGTTTGTGCTAGATAATTATTCAGAACTATGTAACAAGAGAATAGAAATATTTAATAACTTGCTATATTTAGACAATCAAACGCATGAGTATGCTTATCTGTTAGATTCTAATTTTAATTTAACTTATTCAAACTATATGTTTTCAGTTCGATCTGGAAAAATTAACAGACGAGGCCTTGAAGTAATATTTAGAGATCTAAAACATCTAATATATTCATTAGGCATCTGTATCGTTGAGGCTAGTATAAGTCAGTCACCTGTTACCGAAATTAGTCCAGAGCGTAGTTTTTTTTGTGAAGACTAATAGTTTTACTATTATGCACCAAAATATACAGGGTGTTTTAGGCAAATTAGACTTTATTGAGGCGGCCCTCATGGAACTAAAGGCGAGTGCTAAGCATGTGGATGTCCTTTGTTTCAGTGAAACTTTTATTCGGAGAGGTAGTGAAGACAATTTGAAAATCAGTAATTTTAAACTGGCAAGCTCCTTCTCTCGTAAAAATAAAAAAAGAGGGGGGTCTTGCATACTAGTAAAACAAAATCTGAAATCAAAACCCTTACAAATCTGTGCTGACCTGAGTATTCCAGTAGCTTTTGAGTGCAGTGGAATTGAGATTCCAGATCATAAACTTATTATCGTAAATATATATCGTGTCCCTAAGAATACGAACAAAGAACAGTTTTTATTACAGTTTGAAGCTCTTCTATACCACTTTGCTCGAAAGAAAGCAAAATATAAAATTGTACTGTGTGGAGACTGGAACTATAACATTCTAAAAGTAGATAACAGCACCTTGAAAATCATTAATCTGTTATTTAACTACAATTATCAAATGCATATAGATTGTCCCACACGAGGGGAGTCATGCCTCGATCAAATAGCAAGTAATATTAAGAAGATTACATCCGAAGTCCTCCCACTAGCTCTTTCAGATCATGAAACCGCCCAATTTGTCACAATTCCAGTGAAAAAGGTTTCAAAAGCCATACCATACTACATAAAGAAGAGAGATTACAGTTATGAAAACATGCGTAAATTCCGGAATTGTGTAGAGGCATTATCTTTCTCTGAGGTGGTTAGCTTAGGGGAAGTAAATGAAGCTATTCGCGAATTTCAAAAAATTATGTGTTTATCCAATGACCTGTGCTTTCCATATATTCGTGTAAAAGTAAACCACAAAGTCTGTAACAATCACTGGCTGACAAAAGGATTACGACGAGCTTGTATAAATAAAAGAAAATTATATTTAAAGTATAAGCACGAACACTCAAATAAATCTCAAAATAAGCTTATTTACAGTAGATATGCGAAACTTTTGAGAAAATGTATTAATAAAGCACATCAGTTACGCAACACAAAAATGATTGCACATGCAAAAAATAAATCACGAGCAGCTTGGCAAATCATTAATGGTCCAACTCCCATCCAACCTGACATTATTACTAGCATTACAACGAATCAGGCAACATATTCTGATCCCACTGAAATAGCCACACTTTTTAACAATTTTTATGTAAACTTAGGTAGCCAAACAAAGAATAACGAGGATCTTGGAAACCACCTAGCTATACCCTTAAATCCAAAAAGTATATTTTTATTTCCGTGTGATGAAACTGAAATACTAAAGCTCATTATGTCCCTAAAAAACAGTAATGCCGTAGGTGTTGATGATCTAAGTACCAAAATACTAAAGTTATGTGCAAAACATATCAGTGCACCTTTAGCACACATAATAAATTTATCATTTGAACAAGGTATCTTTCCTCAGGATCTTAAACTGTCTATTGTTAAACCTATCTACAAAAAGGATGACAAAACGCAGATGAATAACTATCGGCCCATAGCCCTGATACCGATTGTATCCAAAATTATTGAGAAAGCCATGCACAATCGCTTAACATCTTTTTTAAATTCCATACTAAGCGAAAATCAATATGGCTTTCGTAAGGGTTGTTCAACCACGTTAGCATGTTTTAACCTGGTAAGGCTAATAACAGACTCCGTTAACCTCAAAATTCCTATAGCAGCTATCTTTTTAGACTTGAGTAAGGCTTTTGACTTTGTCAACCACTCGATACTTTTAAAAAAACTGGAGAGGTATGGTGTCAGGGGAAAGGCCCTGAGTTGGATAGCCAGCTACCTATCAGATCGCAAACAGTGCACGGAATTACAAGTTCTTAACAATGGAGAACTTGAAGCAAGGAGATCCCAATACGCCCACAACAGCTGTGGAGTGCCCCAGGGGAGCATTTTGGGACCTCTTTTTTTTATTCTTTATATCAATGACTTGCCCCTGCACATTAAACAAAACTGCATAATGTTTGCTGACGACACTACGCTCCTAATCAAAGCAGATGAACTAAATAACTTTAATAATGACATAAATGAAACTCTTGCACATATAATTGACTGGTTAGACAAAAATAATTTAAAAATAAATATAGATAAAACTAATATTATGCAATTTAGGACATATAAAAATACTGACATTGACCTAAGTGTAAGCTATAAAAACCACCAATTACAAGAAGTAGAGACTACTAAATTGCTTGGAATTTTTATTGACAAATTTTGTAGTTGGAAACCTCATGTTGCGCATGTCTGTGACAAATTAGAAAGATTTGTACCTGCCTTAAGAAGATTAAGTAGGACATCTTCTACAGCCGTAGCACTAACTGCTTACCACGGCTATGTATCGTCGACACTTTCTTACGGTCTAATTATCTGGGGAAACTCCGTAAATATCGATCACGCATTCCTGGCTCAGAAAAAATGTATAAGAGCGGTGTGCGATACCCACTTCTTGGAACCATGTAGGCCCTTATTTAAGAAAACTAAAGTATTGCCACTTGCGTGCCTATATATAAAACAGATGTGCTTGCTGGTAAGAGAACACCCTGAATATTTTGCGAAGCGTAACGTCTTCTATCCAAGATTTACAAGAAACAGAACTAATTTATTATACTTACCGAGTTCTAGGCTTCATTATCACAAATGCAACTCGTATTCTATGGCTATCCAAATTCATAACCAGCTGCCTAAATCTATTAAAGAATGTCCTACGAATCGGCTTAAGAGTACACTTACAGAATGGCTCCTTGACAAATGTTTCTACTCAGTTGAAGAATATTTAGAAAATAGACCAAATGTGTAAAAATTGTAATGTACCTAGAATTGGTATTAATCTTAGACCATAGTATACATTTACATTCATTAGGCACTTTATTAATAATTGTAATCGTTTTGACATGGTATATATATAATTGTTTTTTTTTTCATTGTATTTTGTGTTGTACGTTGACATAATTTAATTCCCTGTGCCCTGTAAATAGTAATTTGTATAGTAATTTTTGTACATAGACATTGTAAATTGTTTTGCATGCCTTTCCTGGTAGAACATAAGCACCGCTATCTTTATCCTTGACATCTTATGTAAATATGTTCTTGCAATAAATCCTTTGACTTTGACTTTGACCATGTGAGCTTGAAATCATACATATCGGCTGTCCCAGATCAAAACCTAGCAAGGGACATTTTTTGTCAAAATACGTTTTTTTATTAAATCTTCCCCAAATGTTGAGCTGCGTCTAATGCAAAAACACCCATATTTCTATCTACATTAGAATCAAAGTTACGGAACCTGCCAAACCTAGCAAGTGCATATCTTACATGCAAGTATCATATTCAAAATCATAGTAAGTAACATTTTCAAGCCCAAAAACCTAGTGAATGCGGCATATACTAGGTTTTTGATTTTGTAAACGGAACACACTAGGTTTTTGAATATGGAATTGTCCCATACTAGGTTTTTGATTTTAAAAATTGCCGAACCGTTGAACAAGGAATTCAAATACATAGGCTGCTATTTATATATCCGGAAACCGGGATTACAATCTTCTTAAATAGCATATTTGACCTCCATGGTAAAATTTGAACTTTTTTAAGTACTGGCCGGTATATTTTTTCTTTCTTATTAACGCTCGTGTTTTGTTTATGACGGGTTTTAAATGTCATCTCGCAGCAAGAATGGAACTCACTCGTGAAAATATTCGTGCTATGATTTATTATGATTTTCAGCGTGGTTTAACGCAACAACAGTGCATAGATCAACTAACTTCAACTTTTGGTGATGAAGCCCCATCTAAAACTACTGTGTATCACTGGTTTAGTGAGTTCAATCGTGGACGTAGTATGCTTACGGACGAAGTTAAGGCAGGTCGCCCGAAATCGGTCGTTGTACAACAAAATATCGAGGCTGTGCGAAAACTTTTAATGGACGACCGACATGTTACGTACCGCGAGATAGAGGCGACTCTGGGTATTTCTATGACCAGCATTAATAGCATATTACATAATTATTTGGCTGTAAAAAAAATTTATTCGCGTTGGATACCCCACAACTTAACAAAAGAGCAAAAAGATGCTCGCGTCGAATGGTGCAATAAAATGTTAAAAAAATATAACCGTGGTGACTCAAAAGCCGTTTATAACATCTATACAGGTGACGAATCCTGGATCTATGCATACGATCCCGAAACGAAGCAACAATCAACGGTATGGGTGTTACAAAATGAGTCGTACCCTACGAAAGTTACTCGTGCAAAAAGTACATTGAAACAAATGGTGGCCTGCTTCTTCGGTATTAATGGCCATGTAGCTACAGTGCCACTAGAAAACCGTAGAACGGTTAATTCAGAGTGGTACACGACCATTTGCTTACCGGAAGTATTTGAACAAATTCGTAAAACTAACCAGCGACGAAGAATCATTCTTCATCATGACAATGCCAGCTGTCATACGTCACGCGAAACAACTCTATTTTTGGAGGGTCAAAATGTGGAATTAACGGGTCATCCGCCGTACAGCCCTGACTTGGCACCCAACGATTTTTATTTATTTCCAAATATAAAGAATAAATTACGCGGTCAACGATTTTCGACCGCTGAAGATGCTGTCGACGCATTCAAACAACACGTTATGGAGGTACCTCAGGCGGAGTGGCAGAAGTGCTTTAAAAATTGGTTCACGCGAATGCAAAAGTGCATAGATCATCAAGGGGAATACTTTGAAAAACAATAAAACCATTTTCAGCCGTGTACGTTTGTTTGTTTTTTGTTTCCGGATATATAAGTAGCAACCCTCGTATAACAATAAATAAAACCTAGCAAGTCAGTAATGAGTGAAGTTTGCGTTCTAACGGTCGCCCGGCGGCGGGGGGCGGGAGCGGCTCCTGCGCCCCGCCCGCGGTTGTTCCGTTCGGGATCTGAATCGGGAACGAGTTTCAACTTGAAGTTGGTAGTTCGTCGTACTTTGCGCTGCTGCGCGGACGCATTATGGTTAAAAGTGATCGATCGAGACGAATTTTAAAGGCAGCTCTTAGAAGGTAATTATGTTTGTTGTTGTAGCCTGTGATATTATACTTATATTGTGTTGTGTGTGACCTACAAATTGATCGCAAAAGTGCTTGTGGTGCTGAATTGTGTTTTATTTCTTGTAATGTTTTAATGGGGCTTGGATCGAGGTATTAACATTCGGAATGCTTTATAACATTATTTTTGCGATCTATTTTAAGTAGGTACCTACTTATACTTACGTACATTTATTGACGCGAGCAACATAAAATAGAGTATTCTATCACTTATGCATTTCTACCTAAAGCCATAACTGCCAGTAGTAGTGCTCGCAACAGGTTGTTGACGTGCAGTGTAGGATATAAGTACGAATACAAATTACAATCAGTAACGAAAAGCCAGAACCTATCACGACGTATCTAAAGTTGAATTTAAACCTTATCACATTTTTTTATGGTTTAATTTAGATTGCATTTTCTCAAAAATATCCTAAGAATTTAGAGTATCATTTCAATTGCCGCGTAAGGTAGACGTGCGAGTGCTCTACGTGTTAACAGAACAGAACAGAAATGTCAGTCCGCCTTAAAAATATATAAATAACTTAAAAATACGCAATTTATTTTGAACATAGGATATCCCGCATGAAAAGTACAAGCATTTTTCATCGTTTAAATACGGTTTTAGTTGATTTTGTCTTATTAATCGCAATTAAAACTAGGGTGACTGGCATTAGTACAGCGTCGAGTACTCGTACGTCTACCTTACGTACTGGTCAGATGGAGTGGTGGCCTACGTGTGGGGTTCAGAAGGGCTTGGGCCGGTGTCACTATATCCTTTTATGTGTACCTATCCAATAACCGATATTTTTGGTTTTGTGTTGCTTGACTAACTCTTAATGCTTGGTGTTGCTTTTTTCCCGTAGCACGCCTGCAACAAACGATGTAGCATGCAATGATAAGCAACCACAGTTGGCTACTTCTCGTCAAGATAACATAATATCGCAATGTGTTTTTGCACCAATCGCATCTTTTGCACCAATTGAACCGCATGCTACTAACATTGATGCACAACCTTCTACTTCCGGCATTCAGCATAGATTACCAGATAGACAACATGTTGAGGCAGACAATGCAGACAATGAGCAATACAGCGATTTTAGTGATGATGATTCAGTCGCCGATCCAAATTATGTCCCTGATATTGATGATAGAATTGTTTCGCAGTTGTTAGATTCAGATGGATTTAATCAGAACGTTTTAGAAATGAATGAAGCCTCCATGCACTGCTTTGATGAGTTTGCTATAGAAGAAGAAATACAAGTAGGTGTCGCCGCCAATGATAGTCCCGTCAACGCACAAAATGTACATCAGGCATTATCTGCTGAAAGCGAGAATAGTGATAATAATAAATCCTCTGATGCCACCGAGACCTCATCTGTACCACAACAAAGCATGACCAATAATTTGGATTTACCTGCAATCACAAACCAAATCTTTATTGCTCAATATCCTGGACCAATTTTTGTCACAAACAATTTAAATAACACTAATACATTCCATAATAAAAACAAGCTCAAGCACCCGATAGTTGCAAACTCCTGTGATGGAAAGTGCAGGAGACAGTGTTCAAGCTTTGCAGAGCAGGATAGGCTAAAAATTTGGGATGAATATTGGAATAACAAATTTGAAGTAAGGCGAGGATTTTTAAACAAGTGCGTTCAGTTTTCAGAAGTAAAAAGACGTAAAGTGAACAAAGATAATACACCTAATTCTACATTCAAAAATGAAAGCCGCCACTACTATCTGCCTACAAAAGACACGAAAGAGCTTATTCCTGTATGTAAAAGCTTTTTTCTGGGCACATTGGGATTTAGAATTGATGGAGTGATAACAGAATTATCAAAGGCTGTAAAAAACGGACTTTTATATGCGTCTTTGACAGTTGAAAGAAGAGGGGGCAAAAGAAAATATATTAATAGAGATTGTCTCCAGGAACATATCCTTCATTACAATCCGGCCGTTTCCCACTATCGCAGGTATAATGCTCCTTTCACAAAATACTTGCCTAGAGAACTGACAGTTCGTGAAATGCACCTCGATTTTAAAAAGAAACATCCAGAAATTCAATGTTCAGAAGAAACATACAGTAAAGAGATCAAGGTCATGAAAATTTCTTTCAACATGCCCAGAGGAGATAAATGTGATGAGTGTTTGGCTTACGAACTAAAAAAGAAAGAAATGCAAGATGAATCTCTTTTATCAGAAGACGAGCGGGGAGCTCAAGCGGCACATAAAACTAAATCTGATCAAGCTTTAGAAAGCTATAAAAATGATGCTACGATTGAAAATACAAAACATGTAAAGTACTTTTCGATGGACCTGCAAAAGGTAATTATGTTACCTCTTATGCCTCAAATTAAGGAGGCTGTATTCATTAGCCGATTGATTACGTTTAACCTGACATTTGCTCCTATTAACAAGAAATCTCCTGATCCAGCCACTTGCATACTTTGGCACGAAGCTCAAGCCAGTAGACAGGCGTCTAACATTGTCGATGCCATTTTTGCTTTTATAAAGCAAGAACGAGATTGCCAACATTTTCATATCTGGGCTGACAATTGTACGGCTCAAAATAAGAACTGGACTCTGTATACAGCCTTAGCTACAATTGTCAATACAGAAACAACGGTGGAGACAATTACTTTGAGCTACTTAACAAAAGGACATACTCATATGACTGCAGATTCAGTTCACGGAAATATAGAAAATAAAATGAGAAAAAAAGGAGATGTATTAGACTATGAAGATTTTAAGGACGTGGTAAATAGTTCGAGGAAAAATATACGCGTGATCGAACCCACCAGTGTCAAAAAATGGCCAAGGAAGAAAAGAGCCCCAAAAAAGAGTGATGATGAAGATTTGATGAAGTCTTTTTTGCTGAACCCAGTTGTAAGAGTGAAATTTGTCGCTGGCTCAAAAAATCTGCTTTACAAGACATCTTTTAATGAGCCATTTGCAGAATTAGATTTCTTGCCTAAAACCTATAAGGTAACAGAGTTGCCCAAAGAAATCACAGAACCTCGCGGTATCCCAGCTAAAAAGAAAGACACTATAGTTGCAAAATTAGTGCCTTTAATGCCAGAAACAAGGCGTGATTTCTGGTGTCAATTGCCGGTTAATGATCAATCGGTTGATCTTCAAACTGGAGGTGAATTGTTACCCGATGATTAATTGTGTGCTGTTTTATGATTCAAATATAATTCATTGTCTAAAAGGTTGTCTTTTATTATTATGATCCCATCAAACAAATATTTATAAAATGATCAGACATCTTCGCTAATTAAGTTAAAGTTTAAGCGACAAAGCTGCGGGAAATAACTGGTATTCCAGAATCATTTTTAAATAATAATCCTCTTCCCCTTGATTGCAATAAAATACTACAAATTTACCTAATTAACACTGATGGTAATCCTACTCCGGATTTAGAAGTAGGCATTTGCTAGGTTTTATATTTGAAATTAAGGAGTAAGCTGTAAAAGGAACCACTTTAAAAACATAGTAAGAGCACTTACTAGCTTTTTGTTTTGTAATTCACATAACATTTTTATAATCTTTTTGTAATTAGTTGTTAGTAAGGCATATAAAAAGTCTAAAAAGCCACATATATTTAGTTTGAATAGTTTATATTGTTAAGCAACTTATACTTCTCTATATAAAATCAAGTCTTGTGAGAAAAAGATCTCTGCTACTCCTTTTTTATAACAGAATGTTTATGTGTCTCTTCTGTAAAATTTCGCTAAATGCACTTACTAGGCTTTGATCTGGGACAGCCGATATATTGATTATACTTTTCTTTTGACTTTTCTGGAAGCAAATTGTCGTTGATCACTTGAGCCGCACTTCACAATTCCGGTGGTGTAGATTTTAATGCACATCCATCTAAGTCTGATTCTGACGAGGAAGTCATGTTTAGTTATTTTTTTGTGCCTAAACAACGAAATATGCTTTGAAAACAACAATAAAATGAAAAGTTTGCGCTAAAAGTGATTGTCAACTTTTTTCAACAAACTCTTCCACAGATAATGCCAAGAACTGCGTTTAGTTTTCAAATCTACACTAACAGATTGTATCTATCGATTTTCAAAATTAAATTTGTTAAAAGAATTGTAAAGTCACTGAAGAAAAAGAACATTTTAAATATAATGCAATTAAATGTACTTACCGTATAAGTTTAATATCCAGTAAAAATGGTTTGTAGCAAAATTTTCAAGATAGGGTATAAACCTTGGCGGGAATGAAACCTCCTTAGTCGCAACTGACGTGAAGTTTCTATGTATATTTGAAAACTAAACTTTTCCGCCCGTGGGAGGTAAGTCGGCCATAACTGCTCTGTAAGCCTGCGTGTAATATCACTATTGACGAGCAAGTGTGATGAAAAAATATGAGTGTGGTTTTATGAAACGAGTGTTTTAAGGCCTAATAACGTACAGTTGCATACACTGCTTTATCTACACATATATTATAATATAAATCCTAAATAACGTGTTCCTAAACTATTTCAATAACCGCCATTGCACCGCCACGGCCACCTGGATTGTGCCGGCGGTCGGGGAGGAGGGCAACCGCGGTCGGGGAGGAGGGCTGGATTTTCATTACCAAAATCGATGATCCAAATTTGAAACTCATAAGTTAACAATATTTGAGCATATAATGTTAAAATTACATTACTGCTACAGATAAAAAACTTATCATAAAATCGGTTGTTGTAATGCTGGCATACAACAACCGATTTTATTATGATAAGTTTAATTATAATAGATAAACTTAATTTTAGATTCAGATATTTTTATACATTTAATTTCCTGCCGTAACTGCTAACAAAATAAATCATGCCGTCCAATCGTATGATGTTTTAAATATCGATATATTAACCCAGCTGCATAAGCAGTGGTTTTATAAAACAAATAACGATAAGTAGGTACATTTATTATTTACTAGCTTTTGCCCGCGGCTTCGCTCGCGTTAAATTTGGGATAACACGGTTCCCCTTTGCCCCCCGTAATGCTGCATACAAACTTCCACCCCCCATTTTAGGGAAGTGGGGGGTTAGAAAGAGACAAAAAGTAGCCTATGTCACTCTCCATCCCTTGAACTATCTCCACTTAAAAAAACACGTCAATTCGTCGCCCCCTTTTGCCGTGAAAGACGGACAAACAAACAGACAGACAGACACACTTTCACATTTATAATATTAGTATAGATTTTAACCATCTGAATACTGAACCATAATTTTAGCGTAAAGAAAATTGAAAAATTTGTCATAAATCTTATTTCTTTAAACACTTAGCGTACCGTCCGAGATTTTTGCCACGATTCAACGGATACTGGGGTCCGCCTGGTTCGCCAAATCAATATTAAATTTTAATTTTGTTTTTTATGGTTCCGTAGTCAACTAGGAACCCTTATAGTTTCGCCATGTCCGTCCGCAGCTTTGCTCAGTGATGGTTAGTACTAGAAAACTGTAATTTGGTATGAGTATGTGTTTTAATCATGCCGACAAAGTATACATGAAATGGGGTGAATTTTTTCGCTCAAACCCTATCGCGTGGGGTGTAGTTGGATAGGTATTTCAAAAATAATAGGGGTCTTCTAAAACTATTTTAAGATAAAACGAATAGTTTCGTAAATAATTACGCCGAAAGTTTATAAAAGAGCGCCCCCCCCCCCTTTAATTTTAAAAATGCATGAATGTGAGGCCTAATAAGTACTGTCAACGAAAACTATATTGAATAAAATCGGTTAAGCCGTTTTTGAGTTACAACTCAAAAACACATAGTAAAGGGACGTAAGCGCCGCATAGTAAAATGACGAAAGTGCTGCAAAATATCACTTAATAAATGACGTTTTCAATGGATGTATTGGAACATGTCGGCAACTACGGAACTCTACCACACCCTACACTGAGCATGGCCCGACATGTTCTTGACCGGTTCCTAAACTTAGAATGCCGATCCAGTATAGTGCAGTATATAAAATCCGGTCATGTGGGATTACTTGACGTAGCGTATGACAACGTATTGTTGCGAGCATATTCGTATTTACCAGTTATCCGAATCGAATTTAGGCCACCGCACTGACTGGAAATAGGATGAATATTTTAGAGGAGAAAAGTATTTTATTGGTGCAGATACGACCTGGATATACAAAGTTTTATGTGCATATTTGAATGACCTGTATTTACTTCATTAATTAATAATTATGCCCTGTGTGCTGTAGACCTAGCGAGCATTCCTAAGACTGACTAGGTGTATAGGTCCGCCATTTTAATGAATACACAATATCGTAGCGAATTTACAGTGACTTTAAGCGCCAAAGACCATTATGGTGCTTAAGTCCTTTGTGCACAGTCCACAATTTCAAACATTTTCCAATAAACGAAACCAAATAATTCTTCGTAACTATAGAACCTCCTCACAAAATTACACGGGAATCGATTGAGAATTGCGACCTGCTTAGGAAACCATAGACTTATATATTACTTCGTAAAGACGGGGCCAACGGGACTACAAAGTGGGCCAGTTTGTCGGTGTCAAAACACGATTATGACACCAACGGATCCCGTCGTGAGTAGTGGTGATAAGGTGGTCACAAAATGTCAAAACATTTTGTTTAAATTGCCTAGTTGCATCTTTGATAACACTAAAAATAACTACAGAAAATTAAAAAAAGATCCATACAATCTCTCATAACCGGTAATTTAATTCATCTTGTATTTATTTCTTGCTTAAAATAATTTTAAAGCTATAATTTTATTCGATTGTGACACCAAGTAAAATTCTCCCCGTCGGCGACATGCAAACTAAGGTTGTATATGACAAGTCACTGGCCGGCGATAGAGCTTGCCCGGAAAGAGAAGTGTCGTGGTTTATATGTGAACTGAAAATAGAAGATGTGAACTGAGAGTAGAAAATATTTTCTACAACACTTCTTTTTCCAGACAGACTCTAACTCAGTTAACACGAGTATACAACCGATGGCGCTTTTTGTGAGTATGAAGAAGGTAACTGTCGCAATGTACTGACGGGCTTATCTTTACTATTGAAGTCTCTGGAGGAAACAAGCCGGACGGACATACGAAGCATTTTTGTCTAAGCTGAAACGGAGAGGAGACCTTCCCTAATATTTAAAGCATTGGCGCATAGTTACAGTGCCCGAGAGGCAACCGGACGGCTCGCGGTATTTAAGCTCCCTACATGTTGTGAAACTACAATGTGCAACCCGCACTGACCCACGTTGGACTTTGTTTTCCATCTTCCCCCCTCTCCCCCATTTTTATTTTCCAACTCTGAGGGATTGATAACCGACCAGCCGGTGTGAATAGCTATTTGCATGCTCGTCCTTGCCTTCATCACATAAATATACTGGAAATTGAGGGGGGAGGGGGGTTATGAAAACCCAAGTTCAACGTGGATCAGTTCTAGTAGCACAGATTGATTCCACAACCCGTAGAGAGCTTAAACACCGCGAGCCATCCGGTTGCATCGCGGACACTGAAAACTTCGCATCATTGCTCTAAATATAAAGTTTTGGTCAATAAATGAAACCACAATTTTTTACTGACTACCAAAAGTTAGTAAAATATTTCAAGCTTAGGTACAAACCACTGTTAGAAACGGGGTATTTACCATGTATATGACATGAGTATATTAGTGTTTCGGAGCACCCGATATTTCAGCACAGTTGCCTGCGTTAGGTACCCGAAATAACCACCTGTTTCGAACTTTTTGTTTTTTGGTAGTTCGTTACTGGGAAAGCTTTGTGTTTAGGTTTGAATAAAGCCGTACTCCTGGCGTTAGGTGTGAAGTTTTAGTTCAAAGAGGCTGAAACACGTTTTATGTGAAAAAAGTGAGGATTCACAAAAAAACTGTACCCGCAATACTTATAATTCAAATTACTTAGGGGCTACATATTTCGTTTTTTTTTTAACCTCCTAAGGCCTAATTTGTATATAGTATTTATTAAGCTCGATGAAATTTAAATCGTTGTCAATTGGAATAGAAGTAGTATTTCCTTTGAAAATAGATGTCATATACTTCAGAAAAAGTGACCAAACCCTCCGGTGTCCGAGGCCAGACTCGAACTGGCGTCTTCAGCTTTCGCGGCTGACGTCCTGACCACTAGACCACCCGGTCACGGCGGAACTTGACAAATTTTCTCATGTATATGCAATCTCTGAATTCGAAACGGCTAGGCGCCGTTGACCATACTCTAAGGGCATGCGCAGTACGTGCTTGCACCTCCTATACGAATCCCTTACGAGATTCTGGTATAGCGAGAGAGATGGTGCTGCCATCTATAAATCTTGAAGCAAATCAAATTATTTTGTTAAATATTTTTTTTTTTTTTTTTTTTTTTTTTTGATTTGCAATTTTTTTTTTTTTTTTTTTTTTTTTTTTTTTTATTTTTTTTTTTTTTTTTTTTTTTAAGTAGTTACACTACTATATATAAACTGAAAATAGATGTCATATACTTCAGAAAAAGTGACCAAACCCTCCGGTGTCCGAGGCCAGACTCGAACTGGCGTCTTCAGCTTTCGCGGCTTCAGCTTCAGCCGCGAAAGCTGAAGACGCCAGTTCGAGTCTGGCCTCGGACACCGGAGGGTTTGGTCACTTTTTCTGAAGTATATGACATCTATTTTCAGTTTATATATAGTAGTGTAACTACTTAAAAAAAAAAAAAAAAAAAAAAAAAAAAAAAAAAAAAAAAATTGCAAATCAAAAAAAAAAAAAAAAATATTTAACAAAATAATTTGATTTGCTTCAAGATTTATAGATGGCAGCACCATCTCTCTCGCTATACCAGAATCTCGTAAGGGATTCGTATAGGAGGTGCAAGCACGTACTGCGCATGCCCTTAGAGTATGGTCAACGGCGCCTAGCCGTTTCGAATTCAGAGATTGCATATACATGAGAAAATTTGTCAAGTTCCGCCGTGACCGGGTGGTCTAGTGGTCAGGACGTCAGCCGCGAAAGCTGAAGACGCCAGTTCGAGTCTGGCCTCGGACACCGGAGGGTTTGGTCACTTTTTCTGAAGTATATGACATCTATTTTCAGTTTATATATAGTAGTGTAACTACTTAAAAAAAAAAAAAAAAAAAAAAAAAAAAATTGCAAATCAAAAAAAAAAAAATATTTAACAAAATAATTTGATTTGCTTCAAGATTTTTAGTATTTCCTTTGTTTAGTTAAATTTTCATACTACGAAATGTCAACTCTATTTGTTAACTTTTCGATCTAGAATCCACTGGCATTTTGGGAATTTAGGCTTTTATGGGTGGGGCCCTTAGGAGGTTAATTCAATATCTTGAACCCAATAACGCTCTTATTTCAAATCAGTTGCCAAGCAATTTAAATCAAACAGATTTATCTGTTTATGTCATCAATCAGTTTAGGTTTAATCTAAAATACAGATAATTTACCTACAATAAGAAAATAACTTGGTCTCTTTAATCTAGTTGGGTTGGTAGTGACCCTGGCTTCGCAGCTGGAGGCACTGGATTCAAAATCAAGATAACGGCATTTATTTGTGTGTTTATCACGAATATTTCGTTAGATAACAATCAAATAATTGAGCGAAAGTAAATCTTCTACTGTTATTAATACGGCTTATTATGTCTATGAACTTGTGGTAGCAATTAGTGAGTTACTCGTACTTGTCGCCTGACAATTTATTCCTGTGTTATGGATGTTTTCCATATGTCTAAGTATGTATATCGTCGCCTAGCCCCCCTAGTTCAAGCTCAGCTTAGTTTAGGGCTAGCTCGACGTACGTTTCTGCCTAAATAGTTGATTATTTATGGTATGACTTGTAGCAGAGACGGTGAATGCACCGTCAACTGCTGCAACTTTGTCTATGATGCTCAACTTTGCCTGGCTCGAAATATAGTGATTATCTATCCCTACCGAATATATATTTAATTTCTCATATTAACCGCCTTTCTCCCATCTCAGAAATAAGATTTGGTGAAGAACACCATGTTTTTCAAGCCAGGCAAAGTTGAGCATATTAGGCAATGTTGTAGCAGATGACGGTATCAAATGTTTATCAACTTTCGACGATAATATGAAATCTCCCTTTGGCGATATGTTTAAAAATGAATATTAACTATGTATCGCTGAATTAATTAACTGTTTTGTCATCATAAACTGGGTCAAAGATAATTTCGCGTTTTAAAACCCTGTAAAATAGGGTTGCCCTAACGCGATTCGGTCACGACGCCAATTCGTGTTGTCACGTTTTTAATTAATATACGAGGGCAGGGCGCGGGCACACGCGTGACCTATCCTGGTGCGTATTCCCATGTCTTGACAACTATTTTGCTCTAATAAACCAATATAAGTATGACCTCTATACCCGAGGAAACTATACGTGATGGTAGACCTTACTTATACTGGCAAGCCTGATCCAAATGCTCTCTAATAAATTAGTATATTCGTCCCGTGACATTATATGATATTCATCAATTAGCAATACCGCTAGCCCTACCCCGGGACATCAAAATGTATGTTTGACATCAAAGGTTAGGTACTTAAACGAAATGACAATTGTATTTCTACAAAGCTTGTTTCAAATTTCTCAAACATAGCGATTTTCCGTTGGGTATATTAATTAGATCTGTAATCATTTTGTGTCTGGTTCATTAGCTTCGAATTACTATTTATCTACAAACTATGTTGTCTGAGTGCATATAGAAATTTAAGCCAACTGGTCAGAAAACCGGAACGGCATAAAACTCATCCAGTCCTATTCATATTCAACAATAACTATAATTATCAAAGAATTTAGTCTATGAAAAAAACAGGAATTCCACATATAAAAGTATCTTAAATTTAAGTAAAATTTTCCTTTCAGTATCGAAGAAGCTCGTGATTTTAAGTATAATTAAATGATATAAGAATCCAAAAAACTAATAGTATCCTTTTTCAAGAAAGGCCCAGATTTATTTACCTTCTTTTGGCTTTTCAGCTGTAGGTATTATGCCAATTGCTTCAACAGAGCTGTCGCTACGAAATGTAGCCATCGCTACGCTACGTGGCTACGTCGTAGTAATCGTTACGCAAAATCACGTAGCGCAATGAGGCATGTCATGTCAGGCTCTCAGCTCAGGTTCACTTTGGAGAGAGCGTATTCAGATTTAAGAATTATACAATTTTTTTTTTATTTCAATCTTAAAGCTAACCTAACGCGTCAGTAAATTCTGTGTAAAGTAACCAAAATTCGGTTAAATCAGTCAATGGAAAGCACAGATATTTAAGTATATATTTGTTAGACTAAACAAGGAAGAACTTTTTACTTTGGGAACACTCACGTGTCTACAATGCCACGCCACTTCATTCTTACATAGGTTGAATTTCAAAATTCCCTTTTGACATTTGAATCTAATGTTTTAAAATAGTATGGTTTTAAATTCGGGTCAATACAAAATTAAAATAATGTAAACAAAGCCATTTACCTTAATTGCTTAACATTTACGTACTTTTAAAGAACAACTATAATCGTTGTCAACGTATATACTCGTACATAAACTTATTTACATTCATTTTTAGTACAATTATCCCTCAATTACTTATACTTCAGTATAAACTATCATTGATAATATTTTCTCATCTGTCAAATGCTTTGTTTGCCTAGAAATGCAGTTGTCAGTCAGCCATATTTATTTATCTTATTTTATTTTTATATTGACTTGACCCTGAATTTACGGTTTAGTCCGTGCGTAAATAAATTCAGTCCCAATCATTTGTTTTTTATTTGTGATTTTTTAAAATTTCCCAATGCACAAAATCTAATTTTTATATCATTTGTTGATAGTTTGTCTTTTTTTAGGGTTCCGTAGTCAACTATCCAACGTCCGTCCGTCCGTCCGTCCGCGGATAATCTCAGTGACCGTTAGCACTAGAAAGCTGAAATTTGGTACTAATATGTATATCAATCACGGCGACAAAGTGGTAAAATAAAAAGTGGAAAAAAATGTTTTATTAGGGTACCTCCCCTATACGTAAAGTGGGGAGTGTTTTTTTTTTCATTTCAACCCTAACGTGTGATATATTGTTGGATAGGTATTTAAAAATGAATAGGGGTTTACTAAAATCATTTTCCTCAATCATCCTACATGGCGGTGTTATTTTAACTCTTAAGTGGGGACACTTACTGTGACGGACGGAAAACTACGAAACCCTACACTGAGCGTGGCCCGACACGCTCTTGGCCGGTTTTTCTTTAATATTTTTACATGTTTTCTTTTATTTGTTATTATTTCTATTTAACTTGTACTTAACGTGTTGTACTTGCCATGAATAAAATTATTTCTTTTAATATTTTTATTTCTATTTTACGATAGCGTTTAGCGTTAAGCGTTCAGGGCTAGGTACACCAAACCGACTGTTAACGTCAACATCATCATTAATATTATCTTATACGGTATGACCAAAAAGTGCAGTAACAGTGGTAGTAATAAGCTATACTCATCCGTTTTCAGTGGTGAGGGTACCAGCGTAAGAAAAAAACAGTATGATTGAAGTCTATGCTTGAAGTAAAACAGTCCCTTGCCAAACTATATTTAAAGCCCTGTTACACTTTACTTTTTTTAGTGTCCTAACTAGCATCCTAATTAGGATCCTAACTTTTTTCAATAGTAAAATTACTAGCTAAATGCAGTTACATTTGACTAAATTTAGAAACTAAATCATTTAGGAAGCTAACTAGGACAAGTGTAACAGGGCTTTTAACCCTGATCAGTGCGTTAAACATGCAGGGTGTGGTGCACGCCCTAAAAGAATGAACTGATTTGTTCCAAAAACGCTAAATTAAAAAAAAAACAGTATCTTCTCCGAAAGTGCTTTTATTGGTGAGATATATGGGTATATAAAATTATTTGTGTGTATGTAAATTATTATATTTGTATTAGTTTATTTATCTTTTTGTTTAATGCATGCTAGTTAATATATTTTATATGTATACAGTTGGGAAAAGATTTCCTTTTCATTACCTATTTATTTTATTAGATACACCGCCTATAATTTCTGTTTTGCCCTAAGGTTGACTGGTAAAGAATGCCTTATGGCATTCACTTCACCTTTTATACGTTAAGTTTTCTTATGTGCAATAAATATTAAATAAATAAATTCAAAGATATTTCTTACCATTGTCATTATTCTTGAGTATTCCCGTAAATCCTAATGGGTACTAGTTATTTCTCACAAATAGCTCCTAATAAAACTCTTTTCAAACCAGGATAAATGTACCTACAAATAAGTCAATATGAAAACGCTAAACGAGATTGCTTTCATATCATATCAAACAGTGTAATGTCATTCTTAAAGCTTTGAGCTGAAAGCCCAAGTTCGCTTGAAGTGGAATAAACGCCCGACCAGTCTGCATTTGATCGTAATAAAATAAGTTGATCTTCCATTCTGATATGATCTACGTATCTTTTGTTGTTTCTAACAACGCATTTTAATTATTTGTAAGTAAAACACTATTACATAAATTATAAAATGAGATACAAGGTGTAACAAAAATGCTGGTGATCTATTACGGGCGTAATTTGTATCCTATTCTTATTATGATAAACTAAGAAACAGTAGATTGTACACAAGTGCATAAAACGTACGATTTTATGCGAGGCGTTTATCCATCCGAGCGAGCTTGCGAGCGAGGATTGATATAAAGTCAAGTGTAAAATGTGTTTTATGGACGAGGGTTACATTCTAATTTTCACTTCAATTGCGAGGAAATTATTTATCGGTAATCGTAAAACGTAATATTACAATGGAAAAAAATATGGTTCCCACCAATAAATTTTTTAATATATTTTTTTTTAATTTTCAACATGTGAATTTAGACATAGATAGTTGTTTTCTGCCAAGTCATAAAAACATTTCGGGGCATTTCTAAACTATTATCAACTCCTATTTTATTTGATTTCATTTATTTAATTTTAGAAAACACGCAATTTAAATAATTATAGCAAGAATATGAAAAGGACAAGTTTCAGTATTCTACGAAATTTTACTGCTCAATTAAATTGTGCAATATATTTTGACTCTGTTTGGCTGTTGAGCCACATTCTTAGTCTTAGAAGAAAAATTTACTTTATGCCCTAGAGCTTAAAATGCTATTTTATGTCGTCCACGCACGACTTAAAGTCGAACTTTACGAGCATGAGAAGTGAAAAAAAATTTTTTTCGGGAAAAAGAATGGTTTTCTATGGAGGGTTGGCCGACTGGAACGACGTGTCCCATACAAAAAATAGTAGTTTTCGATACAAGTGCGAGAAGTATGTCATGTAGCACGAGTACCAAGGTTACTTGACACGAGCCGAGAGGCGAGGGTCAAGACTCGGGACGAGTGAAAATGACACTTCCGCACGTGTGTCGAACAACGTTTTTTAATTTAATTGCGAAAAAACTACAATGAAATAAAATTACATTTATATTCTCTCAGTGTACGAAAGACAGCTTCATTTAATCGTTGTTCAAGTACAAAATACTATTGGGTCTCGCATAATACTCCTTTATGCCCAATCGCGCGTAGTTCAGGTGGGTCATTTATAAGCGGGTCTCGCATTATACTCATTTATTTAAAATTCAGATCTGCAAATCGTGCGTAAAGTTTGATTTTACAGATCAGATTACTTTTTAGCACTAGTGCATAAAATCAAACTTTAGGCACGATTTGCAGCTACATAAAGTAAACTTTTTGAGCAATTGTATTAAAAATATTTTTTTATTGATATTTTTTTATTTATATTGATTTTATGCACTAGTGCTAAAAAGTAATCTGATCTGCAAAACGTGCCTAAAGTCTGATTTTACTCACGATTTGCAGATATATTGCATTTTGAATTGACAAATCAGAACACTTCACTATATTAAATCCACCAATCACAACACATATCGGAGTTAATCGGAACGGTGAACTTTTTGGTGCGTATATTGTGTAAATAATTTAAGTCCTTAAAAAAAACATTGTATTTAATATCAACCAATCAGAATACAGCAATGTTAAAATCGACCAATCAGGAAACGCAATTTATTTCTCAAAACATGAGGTGTTTTTTAGTTCCTACTTCACAATCATTAAAAAAGATTTAGTTTTTTGGGAAACGCTTTAAAGTGTGTTTAAAGTGTTAAAACAGCTATTAGACATGGCAATTTGTAGGGCCCAACCTGTTGTGTTGGGAGGTGTAATAGGAGGTTGGGCCCGTAGGGAGCTGATGGAGGGTGTGGGAGAGGCAGGGTACACAACAGGTTGGGCCCTACAAATTGCCATGTCTAATAGCTGTTTTAAAGAGCTAATTATACCGTCGTCTGTGGCATTTATTGGCGGTATTGATATTTTGTATCTATGTCAAAGAAGTTAAAAAAATTAAAAGACCGTCAAGTTATACCATAATTTCACCTAAAATTGCTCCTAAAAGTGCCATCTTCATCTTCCAAATTTTATAATTGCACATTTACGTTCCAGGCCGTTCGTTTGTGGAATTCTCTCCCTCTCAACATTAAACGCGCGCAATCTATTGGTAGCTTTAAATCGCAACTTAAGGAATACTATTTATCTCTTCCTTAGGTTTTTAAGTTGACACTGTTGTTTCTTATTGTGTGTATTATATATGTATATATGTACGTATATGTATGTTTATTTTGTATTTATTTAAGTATGTATATTCATATGAATGTGCTGTGTTATCTATTTCGTCTCTTTTGTTTCTATGCACCACCTACTGCTTATTGTTTTTCTCTAGTCTCCACTACCCAAAGGTTGTCTGGAAGAAATCGCTCATTAGCGATAAGACCGCCTGTTGTTACCTCTACCTAAATTTATCTAATTGTAAAATTTGTGCTTGTAACTGTATGACGTGTGCAATAAAGAGTATTTATAATTTATTATTATTATTATTATTTCACCTTAGTTTAGTTATTGTGCGTAAATAATAAGTATTTTTATGATATTTTCTCGCAATCGAAGTGAAACATTGTATGCATTACTCTGGTCTAAAAGCCATATTACCACTCGAACAATTTTCCCTCACTTCGGTCGGGAAAATAACCACCTGGTGGTGTGTAGACCCTTGTCAAACAATCTACTATTATTTCATTGTAGTTTTTTCGCAATTGTATTAAAAAACGTTGTTCGACACACGTGCAGAAGTGTCATCTTGCACGAGTTCCAAGGTTACTTGGCCCGAGCCGAGAGGCGAGGGTCAAGTAACCTCGGTACTCGTGCAAAATGACATACTTCTTGCACTTGTATCGAAAACTACTATTTCGCGTCAAAGATTTTTTTTTCAAGCTTTTTATTAGTCGCAATACGATACCAATTATGCCCCTAAATGATCCATTTCGGGGCATAATTAGGAACATGCATGATTTTTTTGGAAGACGTCATTCGATTCTATTTCCCTGTAGATTCAAATGTCTCTAATAAACCTACTATCTACATTGATGTATTATGTATTCTACTAGATGAGCTATCTAGAACAAATTTGTTGCGCCATGTTTGGCGGTTGACAGCTGTCACTGAATCAAAGAGTAGCTTTAACAAAAAAGATGTGACACTGTTTTGTCATAATTCATATTCTGCCTAAACAAATTTTGTAAGGAAACGTAATTAACTAAATAATTGTTTCATGTGTATCTAATGTTTATTTTGCTTCTTACCCTAGAGTTTAAGGAACGAATAGAGAAAAATACAATTTTTGCCGACAAGCGCCTTCCAATACGAACTTTGAGGGTTAATGATCCTTGATATTTACTTGAAATGACATTGATTTCCTCGCACGGATGAAAAAAAAAACATTATGTAAGTAGGTATAACATGGATGCTATTTAGATATTTAAGTTTTAAATTCAAATCATATAAAAATCTTTGCTATGTATTTTACTCGCATTAACAATTTTATCAAATTCGCCCTTGTTGTAAAATAAAATATGTTTAATGAACTAAATATTACCTAACGTATAGGTACTTATTTAAAATATGTTTATTAAGTAAATATGTTTATGCTAAACAAATAATGTAGGTAAATCAAGTGCAGGCACATATGTTGTTACTTCTGCGACATTAATCTGTGCGCCAAGGAATATGGCGTCGCAACGCCAACATTCATATTTTAAATTAGTTTAACACCAATCTTTGCCCTTACTTACCTATGAAATGTAATTCCATGGCTTTTATTACTATTTTTAGAATTATTTTTACAGTTTGTTATCATGCAAAAAGCCTTTTCGTTTAGTATTTGATTTTTAAAAATGTTTGACACTTGCGTGTAATTATGTCAGTGGTCCAAAAGCCAATGTCAGACTTGTAGTGATTTTCACTAAAACTCATGGTACAAATAATTTCTTAGGGATGTCATCTCCTGTTACTCAATGACTATCTATGATAGCCATGAAACGTCAAAAATGTGAAAATACGTTAGGCGTCTGCGCCGCGCGTCAAAACGCCCCATACAAAAAGTGTGAGGATTGTGACGTCACCGACCACAAAGTTGCAGAAAACTGTTTGGAAGGTACAAGTTTTTGGAAGATTTTTGTAATTTTAGGGACGAAAAAATGTGTTTAGCTATATAGTTGTCATACATTTTTGTTCTTGTTAGAACATAAGTAATCGAACTGAAGTATCGAAAATACATTTTAGGTATTTTTAAAAATGCCTAAAATTTTAAGTTTTTAAACCGCAATATCTTTAAAAAACTGTGAAAAATTATTACATATTTCCACTTATTTATATTAATTTAGGGTTGTTGAACGTGTTTATGGAACAAATTCAATTAAATATTTTTCATGCATGTTCTCTATTGGTGATTCTACCAGTATTTTTGTTACATCCTGTAAGTCTATAATATAAATATGTACTTATCATAATAAAAGTGGCATGTCTAAACTAAAATAAAATGCTTGATTTCTGCCTGAACACGCATAAAAGCCGTGGTATAAATTCCAAATTGTAACTGATTTTAAGCCTCTACTCAAAAAGAGGGGTGCAATAAGTCTTATTGCTATGCATTGGACCAATGTGAGACCAATCTGTGACCAATGTGAGACCAATGTTGAATGAAAATCTGTTCGAATAGCAAATGTCAATGTCGTTATAGCGTTGAGTTGAGTTGGGCTGAGTTGGTTTGGAGCTGTGTCTGTCCAGTGTGTGTGTTTATTTTTCGAATCGCGGCTGCTGTGTCTGTGTATATCTCCGAGACACCGTAGCGCTGAATAGGTTTAAACCATGAAGTTATCATTTTTAACTGGAGTATACTCTTCGGTCACAAAGTGAGGCCGAAAGAGTGGGTTATCGAGGGGACTGTCTCGTTTTGACTAAGAAGGTAATGACGTCATCAGACTAACTATATGACTTAATGTCAATATGTGTCAAATGTGACAATCAGGGCCGCCGGTCGCACCAAATCCATCATTGTCATAGTTAAAAATTTGCTTATATGAAAAATTTGACAGTTCTCTATGAAATGAGAGCTGCGCCGCCATATTTAACGTTGATCAGTTCGTGAAGTGTGGTTGGTGCAACTGGCCCTTAGTAAGTGCGCTTTCACATTATCCGATCCGATATCGGATGTCGGATAGGACCACGAAGAAGACAAATTTAAAATTTATGATTTCTTTGTTTTTTTTCTTCAGAAAATACCAAATGTACCATCGGGTTCATAATTGCATACCCAATTTATCAATGAATTCATTCATAAATTGGTTATGCAATTATGAACCCGATTGTACATGCTCAAAAGAAAGTACTAACGCAAAAAAAGCGGATGTAATGCCATAGAATACTTTCTAGCAGCTTCTTTTTTCCTTGGGCCATCTGACATCCGATATCGGATCGGACAATGTGAAAAAGCTCTAAGGCGTGAAGTGTAGTGTAGGTCATGGTCACTTTATCTTTCGTATGATATCTACTTGATTTCATTATATTTGATGAGCGTTTATTTTACAATTCGATTTAACTCTACTCTAAAGAACTTATGTGACACATTTGACACAAATAAACAGAATGTGTAGGTCAAATCATGTCAACACAATAAATACGAACGTAATATTTATATTATACGATAAACTTAGTAAATGTTGATTTAACCTTTTTTGATAAAATTCATCTAGGTCACAACGAATGTAAATAAGTACTTAAACTCCTAAGAATTCTTCCTTATCTTAAGTTAGGTACCTACATATATTGACTGCGCTGTGTGGTCTGAACTAGGTACCTAATCAAAATGACAAATAACAAGAGAATGTCAAGGACTTTTTCCTAAATTAAATGATAATTTATTTTATTACAATAACAAAGGTTTCTTTAAACAGCAAACCAGCAGCTTGACCACTACATACTAACATTTAATACGATTCTTGGGGTCTAGTTGAATCTGCACAACAATATCAAGCAAAGCTGTGTAACAATAGCTCATAGCCCAATTTAAGCGTCCTATTTTGTTTTGCGTGCTTATAAATAAACATAATGTATTCATGACTCATTATTGATTACACGCTCCACATACATATTTAGTCGGTTCCATCTAAACTGAAATCCAGAACAAGTTTACAGCAATATCAATCCAATATGGATATCAGTGCGTCGCCAGGGAAGTATACAATCATGAACCCGGATTGCTGAGCCACTTGCCATTGTTCGTAATTTAGCTGTGTTATGAATGATCGATGTTACCGATTAGCTGTCAACTGTCAGTTACATCGATCATTTATTATACGGCTAAAATGCGAACAATGGCAAGTGGCTCAACAATTCGTGACTGTACATGCGTCCGCGCTAGAGAGCAAGCGCTCATAATGAATACATATCCGATATCATTATGATACGTCAAATGAACATAAGAATTCAAGACCCCTAAAAGCCGGCTTAATTAATTATAACAACGATAAATCTCACCGACCTAAATTATCCGAATAGATACTCGATGGTCCCGGCAATATCAGGAACGCGGCGATAATCGCAAACACGTACATCCTCAGAAAGTTCACAAAAGTTTCCGAAACACCGTTAAAGTTAAGAAAAACCGACCACTGTTCAAGCCAGCGATCCCACTAAAGATTTAAACGTAAACACGGGTGAGAATCAAAACATGGCAACACATGTCATGCCACGTGGGCTGTCAGGCGCGTGGCACCCGTTTGGTGTGGGAGAGCGTGTGGCCACTACGCCGCCGGCCGAGCGACTGACTCGGCTGACGGGCTCACCCCTTCGCCTATATTGGTCACGGCTCGCGAGCCCATCAATTTACTCTGACGTTTCAATGAAACCTTCCTTCCCTGGAGATTGTTAGTTTGAGACGTAATTATCCACGTAGAAAATATGTTTTGGGTTTAATTAACTCCAAAGATATTGCAGCTGTATTTGGATAACTAGATTTTAATTGGATGCTATAAAAATCCTTAGGGATGTATTTTTAATGTGTAGTTTACTTTTTCTGAGAAATAACAGCTAGCTGATTTTTCTATTTTAATTACTTAAATAAATTTTAACAAGGTTCGACATATTTTACTATTCTCGTGTTAGCAATTTATTATACATCAAATCATAAAACTGTCTGAAGTAACTACATTAAAAGAGAAACACAGACCCTTTAGATACAAATTAATTTTATTAATTTTCATAAATGATTTACTTTCAACACGAAGTGTTTTGACGTGGTAAAATATAATTTTTAAGAAACAAAAACCGACTTTAATGGGGGTAGCCGGTGAAGGATTATTGTAGATGGTGCACTTAGATTCCATACAATGAAATAACTTGCTTAAAAAACGCAGCGGAGAGGACAAATCGCCAAACGTGAACTATGCGTCGTTGAAGAGTTCCGTTCTGATTATCATCAGCAGTTCCACTTCATCAAATGTCACTCTTTTGAATGAAAATGCTTGATTTGTTGATAAAAATACAAAAGTCACTTTATGTATGCCTTTAAGATTTGAGGAATTCCCTCGATTCCTCGTGGAACTCATCATCAGAACTTGAGCTTGACGAAAATTGGTCCTGACAATCTAACTTGCTTAACAAACATAGCGAAGAGGAAGAATCGCCAAACATGAACTATGCGTCGTTGAAGAGTTCCGTTCTGTTCATCATCAGCAGTTCCACTTCATCAAATGTCACTCTTTTGAATGAAAATGCTTGATTTGTTGATAAAAATACAAAAATCACTATGTGTAAGCCCTTAAGATTTGAGGAGTTCCCTCGATTCTTCATGGATCCCATCATCAGAACTTGAGCTTGACGAACATTTGTTCTGACAATTAAACTTGCTAAACAAACACAGCGAAGAGGACGAATCGCCAAACGTGAACTATGCGTCGTTGAAGAGTTCCGTTCTGATCATCATCAGCAGTTCTACTTCATCAAATGTCACTGTTTTGAATGAAAATGATGGTTTTGTTGATAAAAATATAAAAATCACTATATGTATGCCTTTAAGATTTGAGGAGTTCCCTCGATTCCTCATGGATCCCATCATCAGAACTGCGTTTTGACAAAAACGGGACCAATCTGTATATATATACTTACAATCAAAAAAAGAATTTTCAAAATCGGTTCAGATATGACGGAGTTATGGAGTAACAAACATAAAAAAAAAAAAAAAAAAAAAAAAAAAAACATACACGCCAAATTGAGAACCTCCTCTTTTCAAATCTTGAAGTCGGTTAAAAAGCAAACAGAGGTTTAATGTTTGATTGAAATGATACTTTATTTGATCTCAATTCAATTGTACAACAAAGATGAACTGACAAGTGATGCTTTAGAAAACATGACATTTGTAATTATTACAATCTCCTCTATAATAAGCTAAGCGGGCTCTCTGTTCGTAGGCGCTTTCCGCTACATACGAGGAAAACGCTAGGATCGGCTACGATCGTAACGCGTGGGTGTGGTACGAAAAGTGTCAATGTGAACATAATGTCACAGCTGTGGGATCTCCAAATAAATAAATAAAATATGTCCAAAGTAATAAATAACACATAATCATTACGTACCGTTGCACAAGAAACTTTTTCTGTGACAGTAGCAAACACTTAATCTCTATATATAAATGCCTTTGTCCTGACTGACTGACTGACTGACTGATAGAAGTAATAAGAAGCGATTTTGAAAAATTCAACCCCTAAGGAGGTAAAAATAATTTTAAGGTTAGAGATTTGAAACTTTGTACGCTTACTGATAATTAAAAAATAATAAAAATGATTTCAGTGTTTTTTGAAATTCAACCTCTAACGGGGTAAAAAAGGGGTTGAAAGTTTGTATAGAGATAACATTTTTTTATGACAGACTTGAAATTTCGTTTGCAGGCTACTTACTTAAAAGCAAAAAAAAAATATTTTAGCGTTTTTCAAAATTCCACCCGAGAGGAGTTGAAACGGGGTTGAAAAGTTTGTATTAAAGCGAGGCCGTAACAACTGAAGCTATAAAGTTGTAATTTACAGGTCGGGTTACATTTACAACGTGTTCAAAAAATTAGAAGCGATTTTGAAAAATAAAGGGGTTGAAAGTTTGTATGGATGGGGCTTAAAATTTAAGGTTAGAGGTTTGAAACTTTGTACGCTTACTGATAATTAAAAAATAATAAAAATGATTTCAGCGTATTTTGAAATTCAACCTCTAACGGGGTAAAAAAGGGGTTTAAAGTTTGTAAAGAGATTACATTTTTTTTTGTGACAGACTTGAAATTTCGTTTGCAGGCTACTAACTTAAAAGCAAAAAAACAAATTTCAGCGTTTTTGAAAATTCCACCCGAGAGGAGTTGAAACGGGGTTGAAAAGTTTGTATTAAAGCTAAGCTGTAACAACTAAAGCTAGAAAGTTGTAATTTACAGGTCGGGCTACATTTATAACGTATTCAAATAATAAGAAGCGATTTTGAAAAAATTATCCCCCAAGGGGGTAAAAAAGGGGTTGAGAGTTTGTATAGATGGGGCTTAAAGTTTAAGGTTAGAGGTTTGAAACTTTGTACGCTTTCTGATAATTAAATAATAATAAAAATGTTTTCAGCGTATTTTGAAATTTATCCTCTAACGGGGTAAAAAAGGGGTTGAAAGTTTGTATAGAGATTACATTTTTTTTGTGACAGACTTGAAATTTCGTTTTCAGCCTACTAACTTAAAAGCAAAAAAACCGCTTTCAGCGTTTTGGAAAATTCCACCCGAGAGGAGTTGAAACGGGGTTGAAAAATTTGTATTAAAGCGAGGCCGTAACAACTGAAGCGAGAAAGTTGTAATTTGCAGGTCGGGTTACATTTATAACGTATTCAAATAACAAGAAGCGATTTTGAAAAATTTAACCCATAAGGGGGTAAAAAAGGGGTTAAAAGTTTGTACGTGTATGATTTTCAATATTAAGTTAGAGACTTGAAACTTCGTACGTTCGCTGATACTTATAAAAAATATATTTGGATAATTCCGCCCTTGAGGGGGTTAAATAGGGGTGCAAAATTTTTATGCGGAAAATTTCTTTCTTTGAGCTAGTTAATGAATAATTTAGAAGTTCTTATGTGTCAAGAGTACATAAATCAATTTTGTTTTAAGATTCTTCTGTCAACTAATTTGTCTTCGGATATTCACTGTGAAGTTTTCTTGTCACTTATTTTATCAAAATTAACATAAACTTTTTGATATTAACAAAATATACGAGTTTAAATACAAAAACGAAGCCATTTACTGTGTTGTCATTTTTAGAATATTAACTTTTTCATTCATAGGCCACGAGATGTTTTTCAATTGCAAATAATATGGCTTCGTTCAAGTAATTCTCAATGCAAAAGTTTAAATGAAGGTACAATTATGCTTTCATCATAACTAAATTATTTCAGATATAAAGCATATACTTAATAAAAATACATACTTAACTAATAATGTTTTTATCATATTTTGTGCAAAATTATTTTTTAAGTATATATTAATTTGAAAATGAAAAAAAAGAACGAACCCTTTTTAGACATAGTGCCTGGAAAAAAAAAACAAAAAAAGTACCTATAGACAAATAGACTTAAGCGCCTTCACTTAAATGGTGTAGTTTTAGATACCACTATCAGTCATTTAATTGGCATATTGAAAAAATAAATAAAATAACTTTTACGAGAATTCCAGAGAAAACTGTCTAACTTCCTCATGTTAAAATGTTCAGTCAATAGCAAAGTAGCTAAGCATTTGAGGTATATAAAATTATTTTTTCACGACCTTCTTACTAAGAGACTAAGTGCGTGGGAAAACCTCTCCTGCTAAGCTTCTTCTGCTGCTGACTGCCAATGGCGCGTCTCAGCGCAAAAAAGTGGAGCTGAGCGTTTTTCATAAGATCCAAGAAATAAATTACTCACAGAAGATATTTTAAATGCTAAAGAACCTTGTAGACGACGCGAAGAATAATGGAACAAACCCTTAATTTCACATCTTATTAGAGACTTGTTTCTGTTCCGAACTAAATAAATAAAACTCAAAGTAATATTTTAAAGTATGAGCGCGCCCGGATTGTTTTAATTAAAGTGGATGGAAAGTAAATAAAAAAACAATTTTATGTTACATTGGCCGCTAGTTCATTTAAAACGCATTTTACCAGCTTTGCTAAATATGAAACAAAATATGCGAGGTAAAATGTTAGGTATTTAATTTAATAAACAATAATATGTACAGTCACCGGCAATAATATCTTCCTACAGGAAGGCCGCAAAAATATGTGACACGCTCTTATTTGCAGGGCCATAAGAGAGTGTCACATATTTTTGCAGCCTTCCTGTAGAAAGATACTATCGCTGGTAACTGTACCTATAGCAAGTTACTACCTACTGTTGATATGTTTAGATTTGAAGTTAAGCTAATATTTATACCCAGTTTATTACGTTTATCAATATTTATTGAAGACCATATTAATATGATATTTGTCACGTCATTACATAGGTACATACAACTCAAATAAATCCAATAATATATTATTTTGCTTAATATAACCGAGTTTATAAATTTAAACAAATAAGATTCTAATCTTGTAAGAATAATTCTTGTAAGAGTAAATCTAAACACGTAAGATTCTTAAATCACCAATTATTTTTATTGGTACCATCGCCCACACTGTTAACTGCCCATCGGTGGACCTTATCCCTTTTGTAATAAGGCCCACCGATGTACAGTTAAGAGTGTTGCTGTTTCTACAGTGAGCAACATTTGTGAATCTCACCAGCGAACACTGGCGAACATACAAAGACTTGAAATATATTAAGTACATATACTTAAATATTATTTCAATTAAATTAACATGTATATTTGGCACAAATACGAGTATACATATTAATGTAATAAAAAAATATAGATGTAATTAGGTTAAGTCAAAAGAATAAATAATTATATAGGTATTGATCGATTCGATGAAAGTAAAACTGGGGTTACTACTTTTACACCTACTACTACTTTTTTTTTAAATAAATAAATAAATATTATAGGACAATCTTACACAAATCGACCTAAGCCCACGGTAAGCTCAATAAAGCTTGTGTTATGGGTACTAGACGACGATATATATAATAGATAAATATAGATAAACACATAAATACATAGAAAACATCCATAACTCAGGAAACATCCATTTATCTGTGATAAATACACAAATAAATGCCCTTACCAGGATTCGAACCCGGGACCTTCTGCTTCGTAAGCAGGGTCACTACCAACTGGGCTAGGAGGCCGTTAATTTTGTAACTATTACTTTACCTTTGGGTGGCGAGAACTGCGATTTATTGACAGACAGGTCCGAGGTGCTTTTGGAGCCGGCCTTGGAGATAAAACAAGAATTGGCTTTATCTTTTTCGACATCCGATAAGGTATTTGACGAAGCCCTTTTGGCAATTTCCGCCGTCTTTAGTGAGAGCGATCCCGAAATCATAGATGCGTAGATTCTAACAAAGCGGGAAACATTCCGTTTTTGGCTCGTTTGTATGTATCTAGGTATAAAATATTTGAGGTATTATTACATTTCGATAGCTTGACAAGAGTTAGGATTTCTCCCAAGAAACCACTCCATTCGCCTATTTTTTTACAGGGAGGCTGAATCTTGTATTAAACCGAGACCAGTGAAAAGTAGAAGCTATGTATTATAATATAATATATTTATGGTCACGTCTGGAAATATGGATACACCTAATGTGACAAAAACATGTATCCAAGACATTACGCCTTGGTAATACAGTCGTGGTTACATATTTTTGTCATATTTAATGTATCCATATTTTCAAACGTGACTGTATTGAAGTAACTCTTATTATTTAGTTTTCGTAGATGACAATGAAAGTTAATTCACTTTTAATTGTCGCGGCTATCGTTTATAACTTATAAATTATAAGCATGTTATTTACAAACCTGATTAAAGTAAAAATGATGTAATTATAACCTGATGCATTATATATAAATCGCCTTATTTAACCCGATCAAATTGTGGGAGCCAAATTCTATACAGTAAATTAATCTTTCTGTTAATTATTTTCAACCGCGTAACTGTAGGTATTTGGCAATCCTTTTTATCTAGAGCTTAAACTTAAGGCGACGATATATGCAAACACGTCAAATCGAGGTGTTTTCGTGCAAGGTTTTTGAAGAAAACAAACCACGTTGGAGCATGTATGTTACATTTTCTGTAGGGGCATATAGTTGGGTTCGGTCTACCGATACGTGCTTGGTCTTGTATAACATAATTAGGATATATATCATCGTTATGAAACTGTTTTGGAGAAAACTTGTCGCAAGTTTTATTTCGGTCAGAAATAATTCTATGTTGCGAAATTAAACATAATTACTTCTTAGCACATTACTAATGTTCTACCGATAACTATAGTCGTATTAAGCGCTTAATAAAGGTTTTAGACGCAAAACCTTGTAGAGCCTGTAATAATCAGAACTATGCAATTGCTGCAATAAAACTTATAGGCGTTTATTCTATTGCAGCCAGAGACATGTTTCATGTGTCAAATTTGAGTAATATGATTAGTAATTTTGAGTGCGGAAATTCGTTCCACATAGCTTAGGTTATAGTACGCTTGCTTACTAAGTAGATATGTCCGAGTTCAAATCTAGGCTGATGTTAACTTTTTGTTTATTTTTTTATCTCATTTCTCATTTATATTTTCAATCCTGATCCTAAGCGATTTATAGGTATTTTTGGACAAAAAAAAAGTCAAATCATACTATAGTCAAGTTAGTAGTTAGTTTAATCTTTTTATTTTGACTTTTTTACCCATTATATTTAAACTACCAACTTATTAAAGAGACTAATTCATTATTCAATTTTTACAGTGGGTATATGGGTACTTTTTACCATAGACGGCTTCGTCCATGTTTTTACCATAATTTATATTACAAGAGTGCGTTTGTTCGAGCAGTTTCCATCCGAGGCGACGTTGCCAGCTTACTCTCATTTGCTCATTTCGCTTCTTGCTTTGCGCTGTTGCAAGCTAGATCTATATTATGATATGAATGACGGATACATTGAATACAATCAAATGCGCTTGAAGTTGAAACACATTCGTGCATTTGTCAGTGATTTGTCCACATCATCGTGTTAGGTTGTATATCTCTCTCTTTACTATGGAATGAGAAAGAAACAATCGGCTCGGCTGTCCCGGCACTCTACGATGTCTGGTCGCGCCATTAGGTTTATATGGTTTATTGCATGTTCGTTTTCGTACGATTTAAAAGATATGGTGAATTATTAATATTATTATTAGGTAGGTAAGTAGATATGGAATTAATTTAATCGTATAAGTATATATACCAATATAATTTCTCACAATGTCTAAAATGAAAAAAACAATAAGTAAGGTACGATGGGGTAAGACCGGACCATTTTTGAACTAGTTGGTCAGCTTTCAGGGCTGACTTTTATGCTTTACCTTTGTAAAAATTTCTCGAAATATTAATCCTTGTTTCAAATCAGTATGTATGTACCTAAGCTGTTTTTCCTGTATAAATTTTCAAAATCTACTCCTTCTACTTAAGATTGGACTATTGAATAAAATGTACTCTTAGTAAGTTTTTAGGTGCTAGTTTTCTTCCACTTATCGATTTTGCCAGCTTTGTAATGCAATAATAAATTTTGAAGTGCCCTTACTTATCGTTCTAGAGCTTATATGGTCTTGTTTAGATTAATATTATACGAGAATAAATCATACTCGAAAGGTTTTTTTATAATAAAACATTTTTTGTAAAAGTGGAGTATGTGTCAGTTTTCCGTCCATACTTATTGATATATTGATATTCAAGTTTTTGAAATAAAAGCTTATAATTAAAATATCAAATTAAGAATAAATAATGATTATCAATGGCAAATTTGACCTCAAAACGTTTTTTCCATGTAGACGGAGAGCTGGCCACGTTAGATATGACACAATAGTCAGGTTTCATTGCTCTCATTATTGTGTCATATCTGACGTGGCCAGCTCTTAGTCCAATAAATTTGTAGCAGTTTAATCAGGTGGACGGCAACCCGGACGGGAAACTAGCATAACCACCCTATGCACGGTTTCAAATAATAGATATAATTATAAACCGCCTTTATTATGTTAATGTCAACCTTTCAGCATTTTCTCAAACTTTTCAAAAACGAGTGAGTTAAAAATATTGAGAGTGGAAAGACAAGATGTTTCAAACCTTTGAAGCAAGATGTTTCAAAATTTAAAAATTTTAAAAAACGCTTTTGGCTATAATTCTTTTTTTTTCCTCAGCCTACTTGAAGAGATATAATACGTATCCATACTAATATTATAGTGTGTCTGTCTGTTAACTCTTCACGCTTAAACCGCTCAACTGATTTAGATGAAATTTGGTATGTATAAGGGGATGAAAACGGAATGGAAGTTTATACGGAATTGTTGCTCCCTGTTGACTTGAAATAGCATACGTGCTAGTTTTATATTTGCTCTTAGATTTTACTAACTAGTAACTTTTATTTTGCGTTTTATTATGTAATTCCATATGGCTCATGTTAATTTCGCGCAGACGAAGTCGCGGGTAAAAGCTAGTATTTTAATATTGTAATGGATTTTGATATGATAAAACTTTTGAAATAGATGGCAATTAACCAAAACTAACCCAAAAATGTACCCAAAAAACCGTGACGACCCTATACACGACACGATACAACTAATCCATACTAATATTATAAATGGGAAAGTGTATGTGTGTGTTTGTTTCTTTGTTTGTCCGTCTTTCACGGCAAAACGGGGCGACGAATTGAAGTGATTTTTAAAATGGAGATAGACATAGGCTACTTTTTGTCTCTTTTTAACCCCCCACTTCCCTAAAATGGGGGGTGAAAGTTTGTATGGTTTGTTACCCCGAATTTAACGCGAGCGAAGCCGCGGGCAAAAGCTTTTATATGTTATTAACTTACTCGTGCTGACTTTTCGTGTTTTTAAATCTTTTGTGTAATTTCAATTTATAATTCTTATGTGAGACGACAAACGCTTTTATATTTGTCAATATTTTTAGTAAAAAGCACTTATGGTATATAAATGAAAATGGTTAAAACATGTTAAAAAATTAATCTTAAACTTTAGGTTGAATTAAGTTATTTGCTTTTTAGCTATGGTTTTCTGTAAGGTACTTCCCCAGTCGAGCTCTGAGCCAGGTCCAGATTTGAGCGTGATAACATTCGCTGAACTGTGCCTTACCACAGTTAGCGAGATAACATTCGGAGTGCCCATACCTCCCTTTTGAACATAACATACCCGTGTCTAAACCTGTTCCTAGTAACCAACTAGGTACCAATTTAAAAAATGTTCACAGCAACAATTAATTGGATCCAGTCTTAAATGCCACGCAAAAACAAATCAAACCATTTTTTGTGACAAACAATTGAATTTATAGAACGAAACTTTTTTGTCTATAAAGATCACATGTATGCGCGACTTCGGCAGCAGATAGCATACATCCTCCATACTACCCTCTTGAACCTGATGTTTATTCAGTGTTGGGCGTAATTTATTAGATGGTACCTACTTTTGTAATGAATTAAATTGCTAATTAAATTACATTAAAATCAATTATATTAAGTAATTGAAATTGCTTGTAATTGAGATTACATGTCAGTAGTATTCCCGATTACATATAATTTGTAATTGCAATTACTTTTATCTTAACTACTTTTACTTGTAACTTCGATAATTTGAAATAATATACAAGTTAAATTTCTTTTTGGGTCAGTGGGGGCAGCTACCAGATCCCTCGCTGCAACGCGAAAATGGTCTTAGAAGACCTTCCCTCAATTTCAAATTAATCAATCTTCATTAATTTGAAATTGAGGGAAGGTCTTCTACGGATTTTGGAAAAAATCATACAGGATGCGAGATGAGGTCACATTTGGTAAACTTCTTTTTGATGCCAATCGATCCCATTCTTGTATGGGATCAAAAATAATTTGCGGCTAGAAAAGCCACAAATTGAGAAAAACTTTTCCCATACTTTATGAAAATTGTTTTTTTTATTTTTCACATGCTGCTTTTTTATGCCAATCGATTCCATTCCTATCGTTTCTAATAGTTTCCTATTATTAGGTAATGTACTAAAAAGCCACAAATTAAATATTTTCCATACATTTACTATAAATAATAAATAAATATTATACGACAATCTTACACAAATCGACCTAGGCCCACAGTAAGCTCAATAAGGCTTGTGTTATGGGTACTAGACGACGATATATATAATAGATAAATATGGATAAATACTTAAATACAAAGAAAACATCCATAGCTCAGGAACAAATATCTGCGAGAAACACACAAATAAATGCCCTGACCAGGATTCGAACCCGGGACCTCCTGCTTTGTAGGCAGGGTCACTACCGACAGGGCTAGAAGATCGTCAAATAAAGAATAAGTGATTTTTAGGGTTCCGTAGCCAAATGGCAAAAAACGGAACCCTTATGGATTCGTCACGTCTGTCTGTATGTCTGCCCGTCCGTATGTCACAGCCATTTTACTCGGAAACTATACGACGTATCTGAATAAAATTTACACATAAGGTGTATTCTGTATGCCGCTACTTAGTTATGTATTTAAATTTGAAAAAAAAAATATTTTAAGGGGGGGCGCTCCATACATGTATCTAAATTTCAAAAAAAAATGTTTTTACCAAAAATCAACATGTGATACATCAATCGATAGGTCTTTAAAAATAATATTGAAGTTTTTTTGATCATTTTGTGATTAAGTAAATATTTTTTGATATAATCGCTTCGAAAGTCAGAACAAATTTGTAGCCCCCCCCCGTAACTTTTGAACCGTAAGTCCAAAAAATATGAGGAGATGCGCCTTATTATATACTTGCTACGAAAATTGTTTTGAACATTATCGGTTTAGCCATTTTTGAGTTATTTCCAAAAAACTTCCTCCATAGGCATCAGATACGACCTTTTGCTATTAGTTTGGTTCTTATTACATTGAAGGTACGGAACCCTCCTATGCGTGGTCCGACACGCACTTGGCCGGTTTTTTAAACTTTTCACTTAACCAACAGTCGTTTTTATTAAGCATACCTACCGGAAGAAACATTTAAGTAAAATGTGAATGTACCTGAAAAAAGCGGCATCGCCATTATATCAAAATGCAACTAGGTACAGGTACACAATAGTGTTGGAGGATGTGTGGTTTGTATTTGCAACTAAAGGATAATTTTCCAGATAGGTAATTGAATTATCCGATGTTCTCCCGATGCGGTCTTATCCCAACGCACTTTACCGTCCTCATTGAAAGCGATTTTGACCATCTCTAATTTCGTTATAGATACTAAAAACCTGGATTTTTCAGAGCAGAAGAGGACATAAAACAAATTAGTTACAAATAATATTATCTTCAGTTAAGTACATTTTATTTGAACTTTTATTTTGAAAGACTTGACACGTACTTGACACATAGAAATATAACCGCCATGATGAATGCTTATTTTGGATATTTAGAATAAAACATTATAATTGTGCGATTATGATACTGTAGGTAATGGCGTGCGTTGGTCAAGTAGTTTTATATTATAGGTAACTTTAATTATTTCGTCATTGATTACCTACATACAATAGTAACTTTAATTAAGTAAGTACACATAAAATGGAATCATTATCAAAGCGCCATCTTACTGTAAAAGACCGCGATTGCTTGACTATTTAAACATGTCAACATTGAATTGTCATAGTTCATCTCAAGTATACTAGATGGCAGAAGCGGAAGCTGCGATTATAAAAACGCAAAATGCAGTCGTCAACCGCGATACCCGTCACCTTAAATCGCAAAGTCAATCTGATGTTCTTGACAAGTAGCTTGATCGTCTCGGGACCGAAAACCTTTTTACATTCTAATGAAGTTTCCTTGAAAGTAGCTTGAAACCATATGATTAAGCGCTGTCAGGGAAGTTTTATCGTCAAACCGAACTGACAATGTAACCGAACCGTTTGCTTTTTACGACCCAACACGGCAACTTTCCAATTTCTAAGCATAAAAATACATTTTATACCTCGGTGTTGAAGGGTGTAAGAACAAATTATTTGGTATCGTGACGGCTTGGCGTCCCCCATTGCATGTCGGTGTGCGCTCCAGGTATACCGACTATAGTTTATGATCATTAAAGGGGACGAGCTGACATTAATGTCATGTTAAATTATATTAAATAATGGAGTTTTTACCGTGACATACAAGGCGGTGCCCGATGTGTATAGCAGCGATATACTTAATTGTAGGTAGACGAGTATACGGCGTTTTGTGAAAATGTATACTTAATCGACATCGACTGTTTTGTTACTTATTTATAGTGATGCAACGAATAGTACTTTCATGAATACAAATAAAAATATACATAGTTAAATTTGCCGTTGTCGTCATACTATGAAATTGGCCACCAACTGCAAATATAATTTAGTAGTTTTGGTACTAAAAGATACAAACAAATTTCCAGTTTAATTTTTTGAATTATTTTTTTTTGCTTGCTTGATATTGATGTTTGCAGAATGATTCGATTAAATAGTATCTAATGTAATGTTTTCCTTGCGGGGGTTTAATATGTAAACAGTTTTACGTTTGGTGTTGTAATTTTCCGTACACAAGTAGGCTATAATATAATTGTACCAAATAATGTAACTAAGAAAGTACGAATACCTACCAGTTTATCATTCGCCGAATACGAATTTTCATACTGGTATTCGTTGCTTCACTATTTATTTATTTAAACTTCACATAAACACTAGCCCCCTTATTCATAAACGGCCACTAAAGTTAAGAGATCGCTGATAATCGTTTGTCCCTTTCCCTCATATTGGTTGGACGGAAAGGGACAAACGATTATCAGAGGCCTCTTAACTTTAGTAGACGTTTATGAATAAGGGGGTTAATACATAATTTTTAAGAAAAAAACCGTTTTCAATGGAGGAAGGCTTATTGTAGATGGTGCACTCTTACAATGAAATAACTTACTTAACAAACACAGCGCAGAGGACAAATCGTCAAACGTTAGTTCACGTTTGACGATTTTGATTTGTGTCGTTAAAGAGCTCCGTTCTGATCATCATCTGCAGTTCCACTTCATCAAATTTCACTCTTTTGAATGAAAATACTTGATTTTTTGATAAAAATACAATAATCACTTTATGTATGCCTTTAAGATTTGAGGAGTTTCCTCGATTCCTCATGGATCCCATCATCGAACTTGAGCTTGACGAAAATTTGTCCTGATAATCTAACTTGCTTAAAAAACACAGCGAAGAGGACAAATCGCCAAACGTGAACTATGCGTAGTTAAAGAGTACCGTTCTGATCATCATCAGCAGTTTCACTTCATCAAATGTCACTCTTTTGAATGAAAATGCTTTATTCGTTGATAAAAATACAAAAATCACTATTCGTATGCCTTTAATATTTGAGTTCCCTTGATTCCTCATGGATCCTATCATTAGAACTGCGTTTTGACTAAAACTGGACCAATCTGTATATATATACTTACAATAAAAATAAGAATTTTCAAAATCGGTTCATTGACGGAGTTATGTAGAACCAAACAAAAAATAAAAAAACATACACGCCGAATTAAGGACCTCCTCTTTTAAAATCTTGAAGTCGGTTAAAAATACCAAAATTTGGGTATAAATTGCGGACTTAGATAATGACCATAGTATTGTATTATCTACCTGTCAACCAGAAGGAATAAGGTTGTATGGAATAATTAAAACAACCGAAGAAGACATAGACCAAAAATTAATAAATGCTGACAAATGAAAATAAATTATAAGAAAGGTGGAATATACTTATAAAATCATGGTAATTTTAATGTAAAATGTTTTTATTCATTTTGTGATTGTAATTAGATGTTGGCATTGGCATTTAGTTTGTAGGTACAAGGAATTATTTTAATATGAATTCTTAATGCAATATTATTTTATTGGATTTTGTCATTTTTTGTCACAGACATTGAAAAATTGTGTTTTAATTATTTATTTAGAAATTAAAACATTGAAAACGGTGGGCAAAAACGCTTTTTAACCACATGTGGGGAAAATAATTTGGTACAAGTTCTGACTTGTTTTTTCACGTTGTCTGGCAGGATGGACTTTAAAAAGAAGATTTTGAGTTATATAATTTTTCACTTCTCATGCTGAAAAGTGTGTAATATTATGCTTACGAAGGCGGACTAAAGTAGTACATTTAGCCTCGAGGGCCAATATGTTTACATATTTATGACTTACAAAACATTTTAAAATGACCAATCAGAATACTTCACCATATTATAAATCCACCAATCACAACACACATCGAAGTTAATTAGAACTCTGTGGATTATTTTTGGTGCGTAAATATACTGTTTAAATAATAAAATTTAAGTCCTTAAAAAAACATTGTATTTAATATCAACCAACCAGAATACAGCAATGTTGAAATCGACCCATCAGGATACGCAATTTATTTCTCAAAACATGAGGTGTTTTTTAGTTCCTACATACTTCACGATCATTGAAAAAAAGCTTTTAAGCATGTGCCAGACAGCATACAAACAACAAGCCCCTCCGACTGAGCGACCTGGGTCTGGATGGACCGTGTAGACAGTTGTTGCCAGCAAAATTGTATGAACCACCAACCAAGGTCAGGGTGACCCTGGACTGTTTGCAGCCTTGTTGGCAACTTGCGCTTTAAGCGCTAATTATACCGTCGTCTGTGGCATTTATTCGCGGTGTTTATATTTTGTATCTATGTCAAAGCAGTTAAAAAAATAAAAAGACCGTCAAGTTAAAACATTTTCACCTTTGATTAGTCATTGTGCGTAAATAATAAGTATTTTAACTTAATGTTCTTATTGTCTCGCAATCGAAGTAAAAACAAGTATTTAATACGCTGGTCTAAAAGCCATATTACCACTCTTACAATTTTCCCTCACTTCGTTCGGGAAAATAACCAACTCGTGAAAGCATTTCGTTTGGATTTCAGTTTTTATATTTTATAGCTTCTATTAAAATATTTTGCCTGCGGTGGTGTGCTGAAAAATGTTGTATCGAGAGGTTAAACGTCAACTTTGCCTCCTTGAATAATAAATAACTATTTTCCAGTTGTCAATTTCCAATAAATAGGTAGTTCCCTAGCCAGCTCAGACTAAATAGATCTAAATCTAGAAAAAAAAGCATGGGCAGTCAATATTGACAGACTATGTCTACAGATTTAATTTTGATGCCATATTTTTACAAAGGGATTTTCTAAAAGCAATCTAGATATTACTGATTAAAAAAATCACAGCTGTTCATCTCCCGAGTAAACGCTTTTTCTTCGGAGAGCAATAGGTACGAATACTCACTACGAGATATTGCGACAAAAAATAGAATTTTATTGCAGAGCTAAGCTGTTCAGAAACGTATAGTTTAGGGTTTACTTAGTTACCTATTCAAATTTGTAATTATTTCGAACTGAAAGGACGTTGACTCGAAATTCGGACTCTAGTATGTGTTTTTCAGAAGGATCGTCGAAAATATTATTTATTATTACCTATTTAGATTCACCTAGGATCAACGAGCGTTTGTTCCCTTGTGTGGGTTTAATATTCGGAATAAACTTCCAAACATAGAGGTTATAGAGGACCCAGTGAATCCTCCTTTTTGTCTTTACAAAAAGGAGGATTCACTGAGTCGTCTACCCTTTGGTCGGCAACACGCATATGACACCTCTGGATTTGCAGGCGTCCATAGGCTAAGGTAGCTACTTACCATCAGGCGGGCCGTATGCTTGTTTGCCACCGTCGTGGTATTAAAAGTAGGTACCAACCTATATTTTTTGCAAATACCATATAGACAATTGGCTTCCCTTTCCTAAGGTAACTTAAGTTTTTTTATTGCATTGAGCATACTAGACGCAGGTTTTTGATTTTTATTTAAAGTTATTAACTATTTTATCTACACTCACATTATAAGTCCTCTAAAACGTGTTCAAAAACGGTAGGCAATAGCTAGCATTACCACAACCGATTTTACTATGATAAGCTTTTTATCTGTGGCAGTAACGTAATTTTAACTTTACATGCTCATATATTGATACGTTATAAGTTTAAAATTCGGAACATCGAATTTGATAACATAATGTAAATCCTGTCCTCCTTCCTGACCAACGGCACGCGCCCGCGCGACCGCCGGCACAATCGAGTTGGCCATGGCGGTGCAATGGCGGTCATTCTATGGTTTCCGAATACTTCATTTAGGATATATAATATTAGTGCAGATAAAGCAGTGTATGCAACAGTACGTAATTAGGCCTTATTACGTAACAGTTACATAAACTACTATAAAACTATAAGTAAGCCTATCAATAAAGTTTTTACCAAAAATAACATCATAAGGTGGCAGATCGAAACGTTTACCCATCGATAGAGATTCCTTTGGTAATCCGATCCCGCATAGGTTGCCAGCCAAAAACCTAGATTTAAAGGTCAGCCATGTTTCATGAGGCCAAAAAATGGGGTAATTTACATCATCAGGTGGCAAGATGAAATTGATGCAGATCGATAGTCCTAGACGTGCCATTCACGAATATATAGGGTTGCCTGCCATCAGCGTGGCAGTTTTTCTGGTCAGCCTCTTCAAAGTATCGATGATAATAACTTGGAACGACGAGAAATTCATGTACAGATGCTAACATTCAAGGAATACTTTAATACAAACCGTTATATTTAATTAAAAACTACACATTGACAGTCTTGCACTTCATACGTGTTGAAATAATAGGGTAAATGAACCAGTTGCGGTCATTTCTTATTCGTATTTTCGAATATGGGAAAAGTTATGTTGTTGTTTAGGTTCAAGGTTCTGAAGGTTCACTTAATCTTAAATACGACATATACTTAAGATCTACGTACGGTCATACTGGATATTATAATTATCTAGACATAATATGATATCTTTCATCATCGAGTATCTTCCTTTATCTTCTTCTTCCTGCCTCTTTTCCATTTGAATTTAAATTTGGCCGCTTTGTATGTAAGCGCCACGACTTTCGGCCCTGGATTGTCGATGGTGCGATATTCAGGGCTTTTAGATCCTTCTCGATTCTTGTCCACCAAATAGAGGAGGATACGAGGTTTTGTGGATATATTGAGTACTGCCTTAACAGAACAATTGTCGTCTCTTCTACTTTCGTGACTTTTGTGTACATCAGAGTCGGTTTTCCTTAAGTTTTTCTGCCACTGGAGCCACTTTAAATAATCCCCTGACGTACTCATTGCGAACCTTGTCCAGCCTTGTTACGTCATCTCCCAGCGAGCGCAACATATTCATCTCTGGTGTATGAAGTTATTGTTCGTGATTTTTTGCGTGGTCGCGTATGCTTGACGAGGACTTGCGGTTTGTCAAATTTAACTGAGTGGTTGGGCCTATCCATGACATGCTCACAGACTGCTGACCTTGGTCGACGGTGCTTCACATCGGCTATATGTTCCTTTACCCGAGTAGAAATGCTCCGCTTAGTCTGGCCTACATATGATAGACCACATTCACATTCCAGCCTGTAGACCCCTGCACTCTGTAGAGGAGTAGCCGACTTCACTGACCTCAGGAACTGTGACATCTTCTTCATTGGCTTAAAGTTAGTTTTTATAGAAGCACGTTTCAAGATGTTGCCAATCCTGTCAGTGACTCCTCGGACAAAAGGCAAGATGGCAGGCCGGCGCTCAACTGTAGGAATCTTCATCTGCATGTTAAATCATCATAGGTGTGCATATAATATTTGCAGAGTTCCCTCGATTTGTCCAGGATCCCATAATCAGAACCTGACCTGGTGACAATGGGACCAATCGTAGAGTATACTCTTTCAAACACAAACTAAATTTTCTAAATCGGTTGAGCCGAATGATCGGTGAGCATAAAAAAAAACAAAAAAAAAATCCCCATGGATTGAGAATCTCCTCCTTCGAAATCTAGAAATTATCTTGCTAAACTTGTTCTAAAGTTAGTTTTAAGGTTTTTATTATGTTTTATACCGATAAAGAGTACCGACTTATCAAAACAATATTTCCAATAATTACCTATTACCTTTTATTAATCTCTGTTTGGCCCAACGGTTAACTGGAAGAGAATGCCTTTTGGCATTAAGTTCGCCTTGTTGTACTCTTTTTTCATTGTGCAATAAAGTTTAAATAAATAAATAAATAAAAATACTTACAAATATTGGGTAAAGAAGAAAATATTTTTTTTAAATCATTAAGCGTACTCTGACGCGTATGTCATTGCGGGTCGACAGTATTTTAATAGATTTTTCCTCTCCGCCACTAGAATTACAACTGCTGGTCAACCACTGCGAAAGAGAGGACCTCGCGATCATCATTAGAGCCGATTCTAACGCACATCACCCTCTATAAGAGATAAAGACAACAACAGAGGTAAGACACTGAGGAATACCTTGTGACTTAAGCATTCTAAACGTAGGTGCGGAACCAACATTCCAAAACAGAAGGTGCAGTACGATTACTGACCTCACTCTGTCTTCAGATAATGTAAGTGAACTAGTTGTGGGCTGGCACGTCTCACGTGAGGCCTCTTGTTCAGATCACAGATGGATTCGCAATCCTAGGAAGACAGACCGATACATCTTTAGGAAGACCCGGGCATGGGTCTAGAAAAACTCCCTCCAAAGTACAGGTTTGGGAGCCAGCACAGATAGAAACACAGGTAAATATCCTAACCTATTAGAACCAGCCATAGCAGGTCATCAGTGGTGGGGTCCAGAACTGGAGGGACTCCGGAAGAAAGCCAGGAAATTCTTTAACACGGCTATGAACACCACGGCTGAGGCGGACTGGGATATTATGATGCCAAAGCCAAGTACAAACAACGACTGCGGTATTGGAGGTCTCTTTCATGGAAGAACTTCTGCAGCAGCATCGAAACACTAGATCATGCCAATCGGGCAAGGAAAGCCAAAAATCCATTACTAAGATGGGATCGCTGTGGAATTTCTCGAATATTTACAATACTTTAGACAACAACAAACAAATGGCGAAAAAAATCGTCACCACTAAAAAGATCAGGTGGGCCATCGACAGTTTCCATCCGTTCCAAGCAGTCGGTCCGGATGGCATCTTCCCCACTGTATTACAGTGGGGCTAAGGACTCATCCCGACTCCAGGACCAGAACTCGAAGCCTATTCCGTTGCAGCGGGGAGTCAAGCAAGGAGATGTTATTTCTCCTAAACTGTTTACCGCTGCAATGACTTCAAGACTCTGGACTGGAGAAGGCTAGGCATCAACATAAACGGCGAGTACATCACTCACCTTCGGTTTGCTGACGATATAGTAGTCTTGGCTGAGACCATGGAGGATTTGAGTTCGATGCTCGATGACCTAAATAAAGCCTCCGAGCGAGTTGGCCTAAAGATGAACATGAATAAGACGAAGATCATGTCAAATACCCATGTAGCACCAACTCCCGTTACAATTGGAGACTTTACACTCGAAGTTGTGGACGATTATATATGTATACTTAGGACAGACTGTCCAGTTAGAATGAATGAATGAATGAATGAATGAAAGGTTTATTCATGACAATTACAAAAAACATAATAAACAATAACATATACAACCCGAAACATTAATTGCCACGAAATGGTCGCAACTCAGCGTTAAATGCAGTTAGGTAAATCCAACTTCGAGAAAAGGTCAATCGACGAATCCGACTCGTTTGGGCAGCGTTCGGGAAGCTACGGCACATCTTTTTGTCCAATATTCCGCAGTGTCTCAAGACGAAAGTCTTTGACCAGTGTGTGTTGCCAGTGATGACATATGGAACTGAAACGTGGTCGCTTACAATGAGCCTCATAAGAAGACTAAGTCACCCAAAGGGCAATGGAGAGGGCTACGGTTGGAGTCTCTCTGCGTGATCGCATCAGAAATGTGGCCATCCGCAGCAGAACAAAAGTAACCGATATAGCCCTCCGAATCGCTAAACTAAAGTGGCAGTGGGCGGGGCACATTGCTCGTAGAACCGATGGCCGTTGGGGCGGAAAGGTTCTCGAGTGGCGACCACGAACCGGAAGGCGCAGCGTGGGTAGACCCCCCGCAAGGTGTACTGATGACGTGGTGAAGGTCGCTCCCTATATAAATAGGTAGTTCCCTAGCCAGCTCAGACTAAATAGATCTAAATCTAGAAAAAAAAGCATGGGCAGTCAATATTGACAGACTATGTCTACAGATTTAATTTTGATGCCATATTTTTACAAAGGGATTTTCTAAAAGCAATCTAGATATTACTGATTAAAAAAATCACAGCTGTTCATCTCCCGAGTAAACGCTTTTTCTTCGGAGAGCAATAGGTACGAATACTCACTACGAGATATTGCGACAAAAAATAGAATTTTATTGCAGAGCTAAGCTGTTCAGAAACGTATATTTTAGGGTTTACTTAGTTACCTATTCAAATTTGTAATTATTTCGAACTGAAAGGACGTTGACTCGAAATTCGGACTCTAGTATGTGTTTTTCAGAAGGATCGTCGAAAATATTATTTATTATTACCTATTTAGATTCACCTAGGATCAACGAGCGTTTGTTCCCTTGTGTGGGTTTAATATTCGGAATAAACTTCCAAACATAGAGGTTATAGAGGACCCAGTGAATCCTCCTTTTTGTCTTTACAAAAAGGAGGATTCACTGAGTCGTCTACCCTTTGGTCGGCAACACGCATATGACACCTCTGGATTTGCAGGCGTCCATAGGCTAAGGTAGCTACTTACCATCAGGCGGGCCGTATGCTTGTTTGCCACCGTCGTGGTATTAAAAGTAGGTACCAACCTATATTTTTTGCAAATACCATATAGACAATTGGCTTCCCTTTCCTAAGGTAACTTAAGTTTTTTTATTGCATTGAGCATACTAGACGCAGGTTTTTGATTTTTATTTAAAGTTATTAACTATTTTATCTACACTCACATTATAAGTCCTCTAAAACGTGTTCAAAAACGGTAGGCAATAGCTAGCATTACCACAACCGATTTTACTATGATAAGCTTTTTATCTGTGGCAGTAACGTAATTTTAACTTTACATGCTCATATATTGATACGTTATAAGTTTAAAATTCGGAACATCGAATTTGATAACATAATGTAAATCCTGTCCTCCTTCCTGACCAACGGCACGCGCCCGCGCGACCGCCGGCACAATCGAGTTGGCCATGGCGGTGCAATGGCGGTCATTCTATGGTTTCCGAATACTTCATTTAGGATATATAATATTAGTGCAGATAAAGCAGTGTATGCAACAGTACGTAATTAGGCCTTATTACGTAACAGTTACATAAACTACTATAAAACTATAAGTAAGCCTATCAATAAAGTTTTTACCAAAAATAACATCATAAGGTGGCAGATCGAAACGTTTACCCATCGATAGAGATTCCTTTGGTAATCCGATCCCGCATAGGTTGCCAGCCAAAAACCTAGATTTAAAGGTCAGCCATGTTTCATGAGGCCAAAAAATGGGGTAATTTACATCATCAGGTGGCAAGATGAAATTGATGCAGATCGATAGTCCTAGACGTGCCATTCACGAATATATAGGGTTGCCTGCCATCAACGTGGCAGTTTTTCTGGTCAGCCTCTTCAAAGTATCGATGATAATAACTTGGAACGACGAGAAATTCATGTACAGATGCTAACATTCAAGGAATACTTTAATACAAACCGTTATATTTAATTAAAAACTACACATTGACAGTCTTGCACTTCATACGTGTTGAAATAATAGGGTAAATGAACCAGTTGCGGTCATTTCTTATTCGTATTTTCGAATATGGGAAAAGTTATGTTGTTGTTTAGGTTCAAGGTTCTGAAGGTTCACTTAATCTTAAATACGACATATACTTAAGATCTACGTACGGTCATACTGGATATTATAATTATCTAGACATAATATGATATCTTTCATCATCGAGTATCTTCCTTTATCTTCTTCTTCCTGCCTCTTTTCCATTTGAATTTAAATTTGGCCGCTTTGTATGTAAGCGCCACGACTTTCGGCCCTGGATTGTCGATGGTGCGATATTCAGGGCTTTTAGATCCTTCTCGATTCTTGTCCACCAAATAGAGGAGGATACGAGGTTTTGTGGATATATTGAGTACTGCCTTAACAGAACAATTGTCGTCTCTTCTACTTTCGTGACTTTTGTGTACATCAGAGTCGGTTTTCCTTAAGTTTTTCTGCCACTGGAGCCACTTTAAATAATCCCCTGACGTACTCATTGCGAACCTTGTCCAGCCTTGTTACGTCATCTCCCAGCGAGCGCAACATATTCATCTCTGGTGTATGAAGTTATTGTTCGTGATTTTTTGCGTGGTCGCGTATGCTTGACGAGGACTTGCGGTTTGTCAAATTTAACTGAGTGGTTGGGCCTATCCATGACATGCTCACAGACTGCTGACCTTGGTCGACGGTGCTTCACATCGGCTATATGTTCCTTTACCCGAGTAGAAATGCTCCGCTTAGTCTGGCCTACATATGATAGACCACATTCACATTCCAGCCTGTAGACCCCTGCACTCTGTAGAGGAGTAGCCGACTTCACTGACCTCAGGAACTGTGACATCTTCTTCATTGGCTTAAAGTTAGTTTTTATAGAAGCACGTTTCAAGATGTTGCCAATCCTGTCAGTGACTCCTCGGACAAAAGGCAAGATGGCAGGCCGGCGCTCAACTGTAGGAATCTTCATCTGCATGTTAAATCATCATAGGTGTGCATATAATATTTGCAGAGTTCCCTCGATTTGTCCAGGATCCCATAATCAGAACCTGACCTGGTGACAATGGGACCAATCGTAGAGTATACTCTTTCAAACACAAACTAAATTTTCTAAATCGGTTGAGCCGAATGATCGGTGAGCATAAAAAAAAACAAAAAAAAAATCCCGATGGATTGAGAATCTCCTCCTTCGAAATCTAGAAATTATCTTGCTAAACTTGTTCTAAAGTTAGTTTTAAGGTTTTTATTATGTTTTATACCGATAAAGAGTACCGACTTATCAAAACAATATTTCCAATAATTACCTATTACCTTTTATTAATCTCTGTTTGGCCCAACGGTTAACTGGAAGAGAATGCCTTTTGGCATTAAGTTCGCCTTGTTGTACTCTTTTTTCATTGTGCAATAAAGTTTAAATAAATAAATAAATAAAAATACTTACAAATATTGGGTAAAGAAGAAAATATTTTTTTTAAATCATTAAGCGTACTCTGACGCGTATGTCATTGCGGGTCGACAGTATTTTAATAGATTTTTCCTCTCCGCCGCTAGAATTACAACTGCTGGTCAACCACTGCGAAAGAGAGGACCTCGCGATCATCATTAGAGCCGATTCTAACGCACATCACCCTCTATAAGAGATAAAGACAACAACAGAGGTAAGACACTGAGGAATACCTTGTGACTTAAGCATTCTAAACGTAGGTGCGGAACCAACATTCCAAAACAGAAGGTGCAGTACGATTACTGACCTCACTCTGTCTTCAGATAATGTAAGTGAACTAGTTGTGGGCTGGCACGTCTCACGTGAGGCCTCTTGTTCAGATCACAGATGGATTCGCAATCCTAGGAAGACAGACCGATACATCTTTAGGAAGACCCGGGCATGGGTCTAGAAAAACTCCCTCCAAAGTACAGGTTTGGGAGCCAGCACAGATAGAAACACAGGTAAATATCCTAACCTATTAGAACCAGCCATAGCAGGTCATCAGTGGTGGGGTCCAGAACTGGAGGGACTCCGGAAGAAAGCCAGGAAATTCTTTAACACGGCTATGAACACCACGGCTGAGGCGGACTGGGATATTATGATGCCAAAGCCAAGTACAAACAACGACTGCGGTATTGGAGGTCTCTTTCATGGAAGAACTTCTGCAGCAGCATCGAAACACTAGATCATGCCAATCGGGCAAGGAAAGCCAAAAATCCATTACTAAGATGGGATCGCTGTGGAATTTCTCGAATATTTACAATACTTTAGACAACAACAAACAAATGGCGAAAAAAATCGTCACCACTAAAAAGATCAGGTGGGCCATCGACAGTTTCCATCCGTTCCAAGCAGTCGGTCCGGATGGCATCTTCCCCACTGTATTACAGTGGGGCTAAGGACTCATCCCGACTCCAGGACCAGAACTCGAAGCCTATTCCGTTGCAGCGGGGAGTCAAGCAAGGAGATGTTATTTCTCCTAAACTGTTTACCGCTGCAATGACTTCAAGACTCTGGACTGGAGAAGGCTAGGCATCAACATAAACGGCGAGTACATCACTCACCTTCGGTTTGCTGACGATATAGTAGTCTTGGCTGAGACCATGGAGGATTTGAGTTCGATGCTCGATGACCTAAATAAAGCCTCCGAGCGAGTTGGCCTAAAGATGAACATGAATAAGACGAAGATCATGTCAAATACCCATGTAGCACCAACTCCCGTTACAATTGGAGACTTTACACTCGAAGTTGTGGACGATTATATATGTATACTTAGGACAGACTGTCCAGTTAGAATGAATGAATGAATGAATGAATGAAAGGTTTATTCATGACAATTACAAAAAACATAATAAACAATAACATATACAACCCGAAACATTAATTGCCACGAAATGGTCGCAACTCAGCGTTAAATGCAGTTAGGTAAATCCAACTTCGAGAAAAGGTCAATCGACGAATCCGACTCGTTTGGGCAGCGTTCGGGAAGCTACGGCACATCTTTTTGTCCAATATTCCGCAGTGTCTCAAGACGAAAGTCTTTGACCAGTGTGTGTTGCCAGTGATGACATATGGAACTGAAACGTGGTCGCTTACAATGAGCCTCATAAGAAGACTAAGTCACCCAAAGGGCAATGGAGAGGGCTACGGTTGGAGTCTCTCTGCGTGATCGCATCAGAAATGTGGCCATCCGCAGCAGAACCAAAGTAACCGATATAGCCCTCCGAATCGCTAAACTAAAGTGGCAGTGGGCGGGGCACATTGCTCGTAGAACCGATGGCCGTTGGGGCGGAAAGGTTCTCGAGTGGCGACCACGAACCGGAAGGCGCAGCGTGGGTAGACCCCCCGCAAGGTGTACTGATGACGTGGTGAAGGTCGCTCCCTATATAAATAGGTAGTTCCCTAGCCAGCTCAGACTAAATAGATCTAAATCTAGAAAAAAAAGCATGGGCAGTCAATATTGACAGACTATGTCTACAGATTTAATTTTGATGCCATATTTTTACAAAGGGATTTTCTAAAAGCAATCTAGATATTACTGATTAAAAAAATCACAGCTGTTCATCTCCCGAGTAAACGCTTTTTCTTCGGAGAGCAATAGGTACGAATACTCACTACGAGATATTGCGACAAAAAATAGAATTTTATTGCAGAGCTAAGCTGTTCAGAAACGTATATTTTAGGGTTTACTTAGTTACCTATTCAAATTTGTAATTATTTCGAACTGAAAGGACGTTGACTCGAAATTCGGACTCTAGTATGTGTTTTTCAGAAGGATCGTCGAAAATATTATTTATTATTACCTATTTAGATTCACCTAGGATCAACGAGCGTTTGTTCCCTTGTGTGGGTTTAATATTCGGAATAAACTTCCAAACATAGAGGTTATAGAGGACCCAGTGAATCCTCCTTTTTGTCTTTACAAAAAGGAGGATTCACTGAGTCGTCTACCCTTTGGTCGGCAACACGCATATGACACCTCTGGATTTGCAGGCGTCCATAGGCTAAGGTAGCTACTTACCATCAGGCGGGCCGTATGCTTGTTTGCCACCGTCGTGGTATTAAAAGTAGGTACCAACCTATATTTTTTGCAAATACCATATAGACAATTGGCTTCCCTTTCCTAAGGTAACTTAAGTTTTTTTATTGCATTGAGCATACTAGACGCAGGTTTTTGATTTTTATTTAAAGTTATTAACTATTTTATCTACACTCATTATAAGTCCTCTAAAACGTGTTCAAAAACGGTAGGCAATAGCTAGCATTACCACAACCGATTTTACTATGATAAGCTTTTTATCTGTGGCAGTAACGTAATTTTAACTTTACATGCTCATATATTGATACGTTATAAGTTTAAAATTCGGAACATCGAATTTGATAACATGATGTAAATCCTGTCCTCCTTCCTGACCAACGGCACGCGCCCGCGCGACCGCCGGCACAATCGAGTTGGCCATGGCGGTGCAATGGCGGTCATTCTATGGTTTCCGAACACTTCATTTAGGATATATAATATGAGTGCAGATAAAGCAGTGTATGCAACTGTACGTAATTAGGCCTTATTACGTAACAGTTACATAAACTACTATAAAACTATAAGTAAGCCTATCAATAAAGTCCCATTTCTTCCTAAACTCACTCCAACGTAACTACTAAACTGAAAACAAACGGTGGGTCATTGCTACCTATAACAACTTCCTCAGTTTTGAGGCCGGAGTTTCACATGTTTACAATCTTACTTATTCGTATGTCAGTCAGTCGAGTCGGTCCTTTTATAGCAGTTTCATGTTAATTTAATACCATAACATAGTTAGTGTTATTTATGCGCATTGATTAAAGGCAAGTAAGGTCACGCTTGTTCGCTAATATATGCGGTGGATTCGGTAGTAATGCTTCGTTGTTCTTGATTCAACATTAATGATCAACATGGGGATACGGGCCTTGGAGGGATTTAAACTTTTCGTGTATTCCTAATGCTTGCGTGAGAACGAGCAAGCCGAGTTCTTTTCCGAACTCCGGGAGGCCCAATTCAAACTAAAATGAGCTTATTTTGATGTAGGGTTAGAACTGGTGTAGTTTGTTTTTTTTTTCTTTTACTTTTATAAACTACCCCGTTTGGGACGTGTTAAAGTGCCCTTGTGGCCTATTTACTGAATAAATGTTTGAGTTTCTGGTCAAAGAATTTTTATTTTCTCTAAAGAAATATACATTTCACTTAAAACGAGAAAATATAAATAATTAAAAGTAAGCAAGGTAAACAGTGAGTTTTTGCTAAAAGTAATGGATGTATACAATTTAAAGTTCGAGTGGGTACTTCACAAAATTTACGGGCCGGAGTTAGGCGTTAACTAAGTATTACTACAGTTTGAATTTATACAGTGTGTCTCGCGCCTATTTATGTTCACTTTATACGGTCTCGGTAGTTGGTTGATTGTGTGCTTGGTCATGGATGGTTTCTACGTATATTATCTACAGGCTGACATCTGAGACGTAATCAGTTTTATGTTTTTCTAACTCAATAAACAACTACCAATTGATTACCCTGAGTCCTACTAAAATCAGGCATTTTTTTTTTTTTTTTTTGTTTCAAAAGTGATAATATTAGTGTAAAACAGTTTTATAATATATTTAAGGTTTTTTTTATTAATTAAATTACATTTTATCCGGAATAAATGGTAAAATTGTTATTAACGACAGTTCTATTTCAAAGAGGTAATTCAATTTAAATAAATAAATAAATATAAATATTATAGGACAATCTTACACAAACCGACCTAGGCCCACAGTAAGCTCCACACACACACACCACCTCCACAGTAAATCAGTAGTCAGTAGTATTTAAATATTCTAATAAGTAGTTTCAATATCCCGAAAACCCCGTCAAATAAAAAGTATATTACAAAAACATGTAAAAAAAGAAAAAAGTCTTATTTTAGTAAAAGTCGGGGCATTCAACTACTAGTTATTTATTTATGGAGTTAGAAAAACATATAACTGATCACGTCTTAGATGTCACCCTGTATATCTACCTAACCAATAAATTAAATTATATTGATTGTGATCCTTTTTTGCGTTGGACTATATTTATTGTGGAAGATTGTCCCATGACATTGAATACGATTAGCGGTCATACAATTTTCTAACTTTTCTCATTAGTATAAATTATTGCTTCCCGGTATTGGTAAATATTGGTACCCAGTAGATTATAAAATTTGTATTACATTGGAAGTTTCATACCTTTTAATAATAAGCTCGTGTCGCTGGTAATTAATTATATCAAGTCAGAACAATAAATAACAACAGGTTTATCTCGTTTTATCTCCTTATTTCCATTTACACTGAATTTAGCGTAAACTTATGTAAACTGTTTACTCAAGTTTGCTAATTCGGCAATAAATTTTATTTAACAGGACTAAATTTACTTCATTCGAATTTGATATCATATTTACGTGGGACTATTATGTCATGCAACTAATTAATGAGACATAAACTAATTTGGGGACAGTTTTAGAATAATAAAGTTTAGAAATAAATACTGACACCGTTCTAAAGCCGTTTTGACTTTTTTTACTGGTATGGCTGAATCTAGTCTCCATGTGGATTATGTAAAATCTGAAGTCCGTGTATAGGTAATTATGCCAGTTTTAATTTAAATTTTAAGATTTTCATACATTCCAGTAGTGCTTCTTTACTTCAGTATAAGTGTTTTCATGCTCGTTTGATTTAAAAAAATCTAATTTAAAATGTGAGACAATTTTATGTGTTTTATTATCGTTCTGGTTTATATTAAAAGTTTATTACGCAGTAAATAATGTATGCCCAAAACGTTACAACTATTACAAGTAAAGTAGGAAAAATAATTAGAGACGGTATTTTCTCTGTGACTTAGTCGGTGTAAAGACCTTATTATTTCAGTATTATGTAATAACTATTTTAGTACCTATGGAATACCATGCTGCCCTCTTAAACGCGTATTGCTGACGAAGGCAAAAAACACTTAATGGAAGACATTTTGGATGGCATTGCGTAACTTACATTTTGACATTTAGCTTTTCTTAAATCTGAATAGGCGACTATTCTACTTAAAAAAAAGTATATTTAAAAAACTATATTTTTTAAGTTGCATTTCCTTTTGAAAATAAATTGACTTTACATTTTAAGAAGTAACTAATGTCGAAATAACTGCAGTGACAATCTCACTTCGCGAGTGCTTACCTATTTACATATATATTTGAGCAACACTTAGAAAATACATTAATTGAATATGATACGTACACGGTTTACTGAGTTTATTGACTGTATAACGCCTTTGTTTGGATAATGCTTTTGAGGCAACTTGATTCCAGTTTCAACGCAACTCCAACTCCAATATTGTATTGCTCCAAGATCATGTTGTAAATGTGTTGCAAAATTAGAATACAAGCCCTTATCTATATGCAACATGTCATTTTATATTCAGATTTTGACGTAGGCGATCTTTTTACGCAAAATACTAATCTACGGGCACTTTTATTTAAGTATTTATAATTATTTATTTAAGTGGCTAACGCTTTAAAATAGAAACGATTTTTAAAACAAATAAGCCAAGAAAGTAACTTTCTGTTTTGGGCCGATTTAATAATTCAAATTGCTTTCAAGGGCCGTATTCTAAAAATATAAGCTATCGTTATAGTCTAAGCTCCCGTTGCATGAAACCTTACCTCACACGGTGGCAGATCAGACATATACTACAACAATAGATAATACTTAGGGACACTCGATTATAGTAGGTTGCCATGGCATAGCCTGGAAGAACATAGTTTTTTTTTCATTCTTATACCACATTTTTTACCAAAAATTACATCATAAGGTGGCAGATCGAAACGTTTACCCATCGATAGAGATTCCTTTGGTAATCCGATCCCGCATAGGTTGCCAGCCAAAAACCTAGATTTAAAGGTCAGCCATGTTTCATGAGGCCAAAAAATGGGGTAATTTACATCATCAGGTGGCAAGATGAAATTGATGCAGATCGATAGTCCTAGACGTGCCATTCACGAATATATAGGGTTGCCTGCCATCAGCGTGGCAGTTTTTCTGGTCAGCCTCTTCAAAGTATCGATGATAATAACTTGGAACGACGAGAAATTCATGTACAGATGCTAACATTCAAGGAATACTTTAATACAAACCGTTATATTTAATTAAAAACTACACATTGACAGTCTTGCACTTCATACGTGTTGAAATAATAGGGTAAATGAACCAGTTGCGGTCATTTCTTATTCGTATTTTCGAATATGGGAAAAGTTATGTTGTTGTTTAGGTTCAAGGTTCTGAAGGTTCACTTAATCTTAAATACGACATATACTTAAGATCTACGTACGGTCATACTGGATATTATAATTATCTAGACATAATATGATATCTTTCATCATCGAGTATCTTCCTTTATCTTCTTCTTCCTGCCTCTTTTCCATTTGAATTTAAATTTGGCCGCTTTGTATGTAAGCGCCACGACTTTCGGCCCTGGATTGTCGATGGTGCGATATTCAGGGCTTTTAGATCCTTCTCGATTCTTGTCCACCAAATAGAGGAGGATACGAGGTTTTGTGGATATATTGAGTACTGCCTTAACAGAACAATTGTCGTCTCTTCTACTTTTGTGACTTTTGTGTACATCAGAGTCGGTTTTCCTTAAGTTTTTCTGCCACTGGAGCCACTTTAAATAATCCCCTGACGTACTCATTGCGAACCTTGTCCAGCCTTGTTACGTCATCTCCCAGCGAGCGCAACATATTCATCTCTGGTGTATGAAGTTATTGTTCGTGATTTTTTGCGTGGTCCAGTACTCTGACGCGTATGTCATTGCGGGTCGACAGTATTTTAATAGATTTTTCCTCTCCGCCACTAGAATTACAACTGCTGGTCAACCACTGCGAAAGAGAGGACCTCGCGATCATCATTAGAGCCGATTCTAACGCACATCACCCTCTATAAGAGATAAAGACAACAACAGAGGTAAGACACTGAGGAATACCTTGTGACTTAAGCATTCTAAACGTAGGTGCGGAACCAACATTCCAAAACAGAAGGTGCAGTACGATTACTGACCTCACTCTGTCTTCAGATAATGTAAGTGAACTAGTTGTGGGCTGGCACGTCTCACGTGAGGCCTCTTGTTCAGATCACAGATGGATTCGCAATCCTAGGAAGACAGACCGATACATCTTCAGGAAGACCCGGGCATGGGTCTAGAAAAACTCCCTCCAAAGTACAGGTTTGGGAGCCAGCACAGATAGAAACACAGGTAAATATCCTAACCTATTAGAACCAGCCATAGCAGGTCATCAGTGGTGGGGTCCAGAACTGGAGGGACTCCGGAAGAAAGCCAGGAAATTCTTTAACACGGCTATGAACACCACGGCTGAGGCGGACTGGGATATTATGATGCCAAAGCCAAGTACAAACAACGACTGCGGTATTGGAGGTCTCTTTCATGGAAGAACTTCTGCAGCAGCATCGAAACACTAGATCATGCCAATCGGGCAAGGAAAGCCAAAAATCCATTACTAAGCTGGGATCGCTGTGGAATTTCTCGAATATTTACAATACTTTAGACAACAACAAACAAATGGCGAAAAAAACCGTCACCACTAAAAAGATCAGGTGGGCCATCGACAGTTTCCATCCGTTCCAAGCAGTCGGTCCGGATGGCATCTTCCCCGCTGTATTACAGTGGGGCTAAGGACTCATCCCGACTCCAGGACCAGAACTCGAAGCCTATTCCGTTGCAGCGGGGAGTCAGGCAGGGAGATGTTATTTCTCCTAAACTGTTTACCGCTGCACTGACTTCAAGACTCTGGACTGGAGAAGGCTAGGCATCAACATAAACGGCGAGTACATCACTCACCTTCGGTTTGCTGACGATATAGTAGTCTTGGCTGAGACCATGGAGGATTTGAGTTCGATGCTCGATGACCTAAATAAAGCCTCCGAGCGAGTTGGCCTAAAGATGAACATGAATAAGACGAAGATCATGTCAAATACCCATGTAGCACCAACTCCCGTTACAATCGGAGACTTTACACTCGAAGTTGTGGACGATTATATATGTATACTTAGGACAGACTGTCCAGTTAGGTAAATCCAACTTCGAGAAAAGGTCAATCGACGAATCCGACTCGTTTGGGCAGCGTTCGGGAAGCTACGGCACATCTTTTTGTCCAATATTCCGCAGTGTCTCAAGACGAAAGTCTTTGACCAGTGTGTGTTGCCAGTGATGACATATGGAACTGAAACGTGGTCGCTTACAATGAGCCTCATAAGAAGACTAAGTCACCCAAAGGGCAATGGAGAGGGCTATGGTTGGAGTCTCTCTGCGTGATCGCATCAGAAATGTGGCCATCCGCAGCAGAACCAAAGTAACCGATATAGCCCTCCGAATCGCTAAACTAAAGTGGCAGTGGGCGGGGCACATTGCTCGTAGAACCGATGGCCGTTGGGGCGGAAAGGTTCTCGAGTGGCGACCACGAACCGGAAGGCGCAGCGTGGGTAGACCCCCCGCAAGGTGGACTGATGACGTGGTGAAGGTCGCGGGAGTCCGCTGGATGCGGGTGGCGCAGGACCGGTCATTGTGGCACTCTTTGGGGGAGGCCTATGTTCAGCAGTGGACATAGGCCTCCCCCAAAGAGAGCAGGAGTGGAGGGGTCTTTCAGCTGATATGATGATGATGATGATGAGGGACTCATCCAGGGAACCCTGATCGAGTTCATGAAAGCCTGCCTATCCTGGGGCTACGTTCATAGGCTATGGAGGGATACAAATGTGATATTCATACCTCACCCAGGTAAGAGGTGCTAAATCCTATACATAGACCGGTTATTCTCACATCATTACTGCTGAAGACACTAGAAAACTGTGCGACAGGGACCTAAGGCATCGTTAGATCGTAGCTAACTAAGGAATATACCGATGCATGACAACCAACACGCATACTGCATACATCTTAGGTAAATCTACAGAATCGACTCTTCACATGGTCGTCAGCCGTATCGGGAAGGCATTACTTACTTACTGCAGCGGCGCAGCGACCCAAAGTGGATCTTAGCCTCCGACACCAAAGATCGCCAGGCTTCTCTGTTCACAGCCGTCTCTGTCCAGTCAACGGCGCGGTGAGATCATTCAGGACCTCGCCTTTCCAGCAGTATCTAGGACGTTACAGAGACTTCAGAGGCTTGCTTGTGTGGCTGCCACAGGTTGCTTGAGGAGCACTCCGACCGCAGCCTTAGAAGTCATGCTGAACCTTCCATCGCTTCACCTCCACACATATAATACCCTCAACGTATGGTCTTATTTGAATACTCTGCAGATAATATACGAGATCGGATTTACAAACTTGTTGTCTTCGACAAGAGGTACAAAATACAGTTACACGAGGATGACAATCACGAAAGTCTCAACTCCCGCGTATTGAAAATCTTCACTGATGGATCTAAAACAGACGTGGGGTCAGTTTGCTGAACATTCTCAGAAGACCTGAACGTATCTACAATCACTCCTCTGGGCGCTCACAACTCAGTATTCCATGGGCATCATCAATGCGGCGGCCGCCATCACTGCAAGGAAAGTAACAGGAGCCTTCATCCGTATACTCTCCGACAGTAGGGCAGTACTAATGGCTCTAGGTAGTCAAATCATCACATCAACATTGTTAATGTATATGTTGCAACCTGTTTCTTCCGTGCCTCGGACTTAGTTCAGCTTACTCGCAGCCCGTGACGCTCCAACTCGTCAAGCCATGTTAAATGTGTTTTTAGGGCGTTTGTTCGGATGGCAATGCATTACCGTCTGTTTGAACCTCGTGATATGGTCCATAGTAAGGTTAAACCGTAAAGGACTGATTGTCAAACCTTGGTACTCCTACGCGGACTTGGAACGGATCACTTATCCCAGCGGGCTCTTGATCTATGTAAAAGCACTATCGCATATGTCTTTAAGTCAAGGTGATGTATGCTGTATGAGTACATCAGGGGATGATTTAAAGTGGTTCAAGTGGCAGAAAATCTTAAGGAAAACCGACTCTGATGGTTCGGTCACAAAAGTAAAAGAGACGACATTTATTCTGTAAAAGCAGTACTCAATATTCCCACAAAACCTCGTATTAAAGGAAAAGTCTCCTCTATTTGGTGGACAGGAATCGAGAAGGATCTAAAAGCCCTGAATATCGCACCATCGACAACCCAGGGCCGAAAGTCTTGGCGCCTACACACAAAGCGGCCCGATTCCAATTCAAATGGAAACGAGGCAGGAAGAATAAGATAAAGGAAGATACTCAGTGATGAATGATGTCATATTATGTCTAGATAATCATAATATCCAGTATGACCGTACGTAGATCTTAAGTATATGTCGTGTTTAAGATTAAGTGAACCTTCAGAACCTTGAACCTAAACAGCAACATAACTTTTCCCATATTCGAAAATACCAATGAGAAATGACTGCAACTGGTTCATTTACCCTATTATTTCAACACGTATGAAGTGCAAGACTGTCAATGTGTAGTTTTTGATTAAATATAACGGTTTGCATTAAAGTATTCCTTGAATGTTAGCATCTGTACATGAATTTCTCGTCGTTCCAAGTTATTATCATCGATACTTTGAAGAGGCTGACCAGAAAAACTGCCACGCTGGTGGCAGGCAACTTTATATATTCGTGAATGGCATACCTAGGGCTATCGATCTGCATCAAATTCATCTTGCCACCTGATGAGGTAAATTACCCCATTTTTGGCCTCATGAAACATGGCTGACCTTGAAATCTGCCAGGTTTTTGGCTGGCAACCTATGCGGGATCGGATCACCAAAGGTATATCTATCGATGGGTAAACATTTCGATCTGCCACCTTATGATGTAATTTTTGGTAAAAAATGTGGTATAAGAATGAAAAAAAAAACTATGTTCTTCCAGGCTATGTCATGGCAACCTGCTATAATCGAGTGTCCCTAAGTATTATCTATTGCTGTAGTATATGTCTGATCTGCCACCGTGTGAGGTAAGGTTTCATGCAACGGGAGCTTAGACTATTAAAGTAAATCACAAATAAATATAGGAGTGGGCTCGAAACTTTATATTTGCGTTGAGATGGAGAGAGTAACAACAGAATTAAAGTGATTTTTCAGTCCAGATCTGCTTAAGGTTTAGGGCAAAGCAAATAACTAATCTTCTATTTCGTTCCTACTCACTATTGTATTTTTTTAATGTGCTGGACAAACACATGTTTTATTTTTATTTTTAAATCATAAAAATTATACAAATACAATACAATATAATATTCTTCATTTTTCACCAATAATAGACAATACAAAAAAGAAGACAAATAACAGTAGTAGACAGAAGGCGGCTAAGATGTACAACGTAATTGAATGTAAACTGATGGAAGGTCATATTTTTTTTAAATCAGTATTTACCTCCAATATACGCATTCCACTCAATAGTTTGGAATCGCAACTTATTTAAATATTAACCGTAATTTAATTTAGAAACAATATCAATACCTACTAATGTTTATAACTACTTCATTATTTAGCTTTTCACAAAATGAATCAAGAATAAAACTCACTACGAATACATGCACATGAAAAATATTCATTCATTATTTCAGTATAACCACACATAATTCCATTGTACAATGGAACTATTATCGATAAAATACTGACTTTGCTAATAAATAAATTATTATACATTATTCTTCCTCGCAAAACGAACAAAAGTTTCTCACGTACACATATTTATGATAGTTCCGAATACTGGAATTACCTACCTCGAAACTATTCCAATTCTACTTGAAATAATGTGAATGGTAACTTGTAGAAACTAACTAAAAGTACCTTAGTTTATTCTTTTGGTACACACCTACCAATAAATATTCACTAAATCATCACCATCCTCCTAGCGTTTGTCCTGGCATTTTGTCACGGCTCTATTAAGCCTGGGCTCCGCTCGGCAACCTGCTCCTAGGAATTGGGATATTCAATAGTAACTAAATACAAATTTATAATTAATGTCGGGAGACTTGCTACATAATTCGTCACTTTAGTTTAGACATGACTCAATAAGTGAATTTAAATTAAAAAAAGGGTTTCGTACCATTATCCATAAAAACGGCAAAAAAATCATGTCTGTTTCTTTTATTCTGTTTTTTAGTATTTGTTGTTATAACGGCAACAGAAATACATTATCTGTGGAAATTTCAACTGTCTAACTATCACGGTTAATGGAATTCAGCCTGACAGACGGACAGCGGAGTCCAAGTAATAGGGTCCCGTTTTTATCCTTTGGGTAGGGAACCTTAAAAATGACACATAAAGCCTGCACCGAAGTCTTTTTACAAAAGTTAATACTGATTTTGGTAGTTATTCCCGGTTTATTTGCTTTCATGTTTCTTCTTCCTCCTAGCGTTTGTTTCAGCTTTTTGCTCTACTGACCCTGGGGTCCGCTCGGCAACCTAATCCCAGGAATTGGCGGAGACACTAGTTTTTACGAAAGCAACAGCCATCTGACCTTCTAACCCAAAGGGGAAACTAGGCCTTGTTGGGATTAGATCTGGTTTCCTCACGATGTTTTCCTTCACCGAAAAGCGACTAGTAAATATCAAGTGATATTTCGTACATAAAGTTTCGAAAAACTCAGTGGTATGAGCCGGGGTTTGAACCCGCGACTTTCGGATTGACCTTTAGAAGTCTAACCGAAAAGTCTTATTACAAAAGTTAATGCTGGTTTTGGTAGGTACTTCTAGTTTATTTACTTTCATGTTTTAATACATCACTAGGTATACTCTTAAGACTTTATTAACAACATATTTCAATTAATTTATTTGTCATCTAATCAAGAGCGAAGAAGGTAATTATAAGGGTTTGAATATTTACCTATACTCGACTAGTGTTTACCTTTTGGTATGTATTTTTCAACCTCTGTTTTTTATGTTCTGTAGTGTGTGCTTTATTGAATAAATGTATATATACCTATCTATCTATCAATTGTTCAGACATGCGATCTCGTTTTGTATGAGAACAGTATAGAATGTATGAAAATAATATTCTGTCACCAATTTTAGATCTTGGCAATTATTTTGTCCTCTTCTTTGGATCCATGAACCTTGTTATTGCTTTGTAATATGTTTTGACTAATTTTCATGCAAATACCAAATACCACCCTTAAATTTTTTTCTTCATTTTTGCATCAAGTTGGGTGCAATATATAATAATTATGTACGTATAAAAATTTATTATTTTGATAGTAATCATTCGACAAAATAACATAGTTACAAATGAAATCATTTGGTTCATTTAAGAGTTTTTTTTTATAATAATGTGTTCTTGTAAAAAAATGATTACAGGCTTTAATATTTACTTAACTAAAAAGTAGGTATCGTAATAAATTATTTTACCATTGACGACTTCCATCTACATCATCGGGTGTAAAATATATATTATTTATGAGTTTAATTTCACGAAATAAATATGAAGTCTATGACCAAATAAGATTGGCCACTAAAATAATTAATCTGCCACCAAAATTGTATCACCAAATAAAATCAAAACGATTACCAAAAAAAATACTTCAAATTTGCGGAAAATTATATGTATCATCAAAGTTGCGGAAAATTATATCTGATACCAAAACCTCCAATCTCCAAATAATACCGGGTGTTTCCTGTAATGAGAGCAATAAATTAAAACGTAGATTTTAGTCCTCAAATTAGATAATGTTTGTTCGGCGACTTTGAAACATAACTTGCGGTTTGATTTTTAGTACAATTTTAAGTGTATTCGAATACGCAATGTATTGCGAAATATAATGTCTGTAGCATAAGTCTGTAGGGTGACAAAACTGACAAGCAATGTCAATTAAACGGATTTTAACGTACATTGAAAATATAGGTACTATTTAGTTTGTATGATAAGAATTTTTTATTTATTTAGTGGAACAAAAGTTTTATTGTTTTAATCTACATCTTAATTTACTGCTCGTATTACAGGAAACGCCTAGTATAAAAAGAATTACCTAAAAAACATATTGGTCATTAAATTATTATTTGTTTTGCTTTATGTTTAGAAGTCAGTTCTGGTTCCGTTAGTTCGTTATTATATCACCTGTTATTAGATATAATAATGCATACACTATTAAGTAGCTTACCAAAACTGGACTTGTTATTTTCTCGATAGACCATTAAAATCATAATAAATACTATATTAACTAGCATAGCAGTTCATCCAAACACTTCACAAGACAAAAAAACTCACGGAAATAAAAGAGATCTTCGTATAGCGATTATGTGAATGCCCATTCAAGTGGAAAGTATCACATTTTCAGTTGACCTGATCCGGGAAAGTTACCGAATTACCTGACGACGAAAAAACTTGATGTTTTCCCCGCCATGGCATCAATCATGGTGGGCGGGATAAGGGACAAATGACGTGAATTTTTCCAAACCTACCCCTGATATTTCCTCTTTATTCTATTTATTCGTTGTGAATGACAACCGTGTTCCGGTAATGGAAGAATAATCAATAGGTGCTCCTACTACTTTCTATGAGTTTTATTTAATATTGTGGGACGATTGCTTTTACATTTCTGCAGTGGCCCATATCATCTTCTGGCAGTCCAGGTGCTTGTACAAAATTGCTTAGAATACCAAAAAGATGTATACGCGTGTTTTATAGACTTCGAAAAAGCATTCGATACTGTTAACCACCAGCAACTAATAGAAGCGTTAAACCGTACAGATGTCGATAGCAAAGATACGAGAATCATCATGAATCTATACTGGAACCAAACTGCACATATCAAGATCGGACAAGCTGATACAAATGATTTGAAAATACTAAAAGGTGTACATCAAGGCTGCATACTATCTCCTAGCCTATTTAACCTTTACTCAGATCGCTTATTTGCAGAAGCATTGGATGGTGTTGAGATGGGCATAAAGTGTAACGATAGATACATTAACAACGGACGATATGCGGATGACACCGTGATACTAGCCACTAGTACGGAAGAATTACAACAACTAATGGACCGCTTAAATGACAAAGTAAAACATTACAACCTTAAAATGAACGTCAGTAAGACCAAAGTGATGGTAATTAGTAAGACTAAATTTACAACAAACAATCTATTAGTAGATGGTGAACCGATAGAAAGAGTGTCAAAATACAGATACCTAGGCTGCTGGCTGAATGAAAATTGGGATCCAAAACAAGAAATTAGGGTAAGATTAGAAGTAGCCCGAAGTGCTTTCATAAAAATGCAGAAACTGTATGCTAATAAAGATATTAACCTGAAATTAAGATGGAGACTTGTAAAATGTTATGTATTATCGATACTCTATTATGGTGTTGAGACGTGGACGCTGAAGAAAGCGATGGAAGACAAAATAGAAGCCTTCGAAATGTGGCTATATAGACGTATGCTAAAAGTACCTTGGAACGCAAAAGTGACAAACATAGAAATTTTAAGACGAATGAACAAGAAGAGAGAAGTACTACCCACAATTAAACGTAGGAAGATTGCATATTTTGGACACCTATATAGACATAAAAAATAAGACCTAATAATAACTATAATAGAAGGGAATATAGAGGGAAGGCGGGGAAAAGGAAGAAGAAAGGTGAACTGGCTCGATAACATCAAAAAATTGACAAACATTGAGGACGCGGCCACGCTCGCAAGACTGGCCGAGAATAGGAAAGACTTCGCAAAGGTGGCCACAGACGCCCGTTAGGGCATGGCAGAATAAGAAGAAGTGGCCCATACAAATATTTATTAAAAAAAAATGTATTTTGTTTTATTAAGTACTAGACAGTCATATGAAGTAAGTATAATTTAAGTATTTTTTATTACTTTTCTCTGGCGGGAGTTCCGGCCTCAGTCTGGTGAGGTATTTGAGTCTGTGTCCACCCTAGTAGTAGTAGTATGAAGCATCTATGCTAGGCTGAGGTCATGCTGAGGTAGATCTACTTACAGTACTTATATACCGAGTGTGCCGTATGGTTTTTCAGCTATCGACGTACATGGCACAAAACGTAAGTTTGGAACGCGTAACGTACCGCAGGTACTCGATATATATATGATGTGGATATTTGAATAGCTTAGACTAAATAAAAGTAGGTATAAATAGATGGAACGGCCCGACAGTCATATATATAATTACTTTAATCGTCTATTGCTCTATTCACGATGATTTATAATCGGTGATCAGGACCCAATTTTTTTAATTCACTTGTCGATAGCGATCACATTTATGTAGCAGTTGGGCCATTTTATTTATAGTTTTATACTCCACTTTTTTTACGTGATTTTGACTCTAGTGGGGAAAGAATGCGTTCCAGGTTTTTGCAATCCGGTCAATGTAAATTAAATATAATAAAAACGAAACATGTTAAATGCTCAAAAGTTTTCTAGTGTATGATATCAAGGCTCGAATTCCAAGATTCTAATGTGATTTAAGAAGGGATTTGATTAGTAAAATTGAGATAGGTTTTATTCGCCTATAAAATCTGTCAATTTCCTTAAATTCATGATCTACTTGACTTTTATAATAAATATAAATATTTGGGGACAATTTAAAAGTTGATATCTTGGTGGTAAGTTATTCGACTTTCAATCCGAACTTAGGGTTCAAAACCCCGGCTCGTAGGTAGGTGCCACTAAGTTATTGGAAACTTAAGTAATTACCTAACTACGAAATTATCATTTAATATTTACAAGTCGCTTATGAGTGAAAGAAAACACCGTGAGAAAATTGGACCTATTCCTAGTAAGGCCTAGTTTCCTCTCTGTATTGAAAGATCTGAATGGCCGTCGCTTTCCTACTAGATTGTAGTTCCTCTTCCTACTACAATTCAAGGATCAGGTTGCCCCAGCGGACTTCTTTTGTACCGTGGCAAAAAGGTAAAGACTACGAGGATAAAGATTTGGGGACAAGTAAATCTGATACTTTGGATAAGGTGTGTATTTTTGTGGATATCACGTAAAAACATTCTTACAAGAAATAATGAAATGGAAGAGAACCCTTAATGGGATAAGTTCGTCTTTGTATCACTGCTTATCCTAATCATGTGAGGGTTTATTTATTTTTTAAATGAATAGCTGATATTACTTAACACTAGTACGTAATTAACAATTGCATATAATCCTCTGAATACGGTGTTAAAATTAACCAAAACACCACGCCCGGTCAATGTAAAACTAATGATATATTGTTTCCACGTCCCGGGCGTTATTTATAGGCACTATCTCATTTGCTGTTACTAAACTACGAGCTATTTGTTACAATGTAATTAAATAATGTATGATACCCCTCACCCCGGAACAAGTAGAATGCGGTTTACTCTAATTAAAGGTGCGACCACACCGCTGCTTAAAATACGGTGACGCTACAGAATCGCAGTGACGCATCGTATTCGTACCGTTTTAATCGCATGCCCTCCACACCGCTGCTAAAAATACGCTAACGGTACGGAATCGCAATGACGTGCCGTAAGCGTCACGATTTTAACACATGCTCTCCACTCCGCTGCTTGAAATACGCAGACATTGAGCTGCGTCAAAATATTTAATATGGGGCACGTCACGGCGTACACGTTGCGTCTGCGTATTTCGAGCAGCGGTGTGGAGGGCATGCGATAAAAACGGTACGGATACGATGCGTCACTGCGATTCCGTAACGTCGCCGTATTTTAAGCAGCGGTGTGGAGGGCATGTGATTAAAACGGTGCGAATGCGATGCGTCACTGCGATTCTTATGTAATAGGTACCTAAATATCAAAAAATAAAGGAAATAAAAGTACATTCCAAATTTGGAAATATCGCTAAATGAGACGTAGCATAGGTATTTTTGTAGCTATAAAATTAGGTACCACTTACATTACAGGAACTGTTTCTGCAGCTTAATATTGTTTACGTGTCGTAGTTATAGTAGGTATACATGAAAATACAGCACTATAATAATGTTAGATCACCAGCAGTTTATACTGCCGAAAACAACTTATTTTTAAATATAACACTCACTCGCAAAAACTACCCCGCTTCTCACTTGTGACAACGCATCTCCGTGAATGCTTGCAGTAGCTATTTTAACATGCAGTAATAGTCCTAAGCCTTCGTTTGCCTATCAAAGTAATAATAACGTTTTGATTTGCTTTCTTTTGATAGGTACATATATCACAAGAATAAAACAGTTCATTGTGTAGTGTGTTGATTCGTGTATTGTATGAACGGTTCGTACGAACAAAGGAAAAGTAGAAAAATCCACCGTCTCAGGCGAGACTCGAACTCGCGATTTTGACTCTCGTTAGCAGACGTTCTACTTAATACATAAATAACTGGTTCGTAAGAATATTAATAGTTGTTTCTACAAATATTTCCACCCATATGAGGAGCTCTAAACAACAGGTACTGATTAGAATACCTACGATTGTGTTTGTTTTTAGGGACCCGTATCATAATGGTAAAAAAGTAAACCTCATGGTGCTACTGTCCGTCCGTCTGTCTGTCTATCTTTCTATTTGTCATAGATTTTGCTTCGATATTGCTAGGTACTGGACCATTTGGTATCATTTGGCGGTAGGCACTTACGCTCGAACACAAAACTGAATCTACATATATAACGTAAGTGCCTTCCGCAAACTGGTGGGTACGTAGATATTAGCAAATTTCGTAGTGTATATTGCAAAGCGAACCTCAGGCTCAGCTTAATTAAGCCATGGCCAAAAACTGGGACAAACGCTAGGAGGATACTCAGTTTAGGCTAAACCTGCACCGACTTGATTAGTTGGCAGTTAACAAAGTCCAGCCGCGCCATAATTGGTCTCGGTGAGCAAACTTGACATATACCGGACTATAAATAAAATTCAAATATATATTCTGATATACAAATACATCTTAAATAAAGATCCAACGAGATTGGCAACAAAAAACCTCCCACAAATTGTATGTAATCCAATTTGTATCCCAAAGAATCTACAAACCCGATACAGATTTAACTTTCAAAAATGTAGCACTGATTGAAATAAATCGTGTGTAACACGTATCAACGGCTTAAAGCCTTCTTTGATCCATTCGTAATCGTGGGGACGGATCTCCGTTCCCCGGCTTTTCCGGGAAACCGTTGAATGAGACAAACGTTAGCTCTATGGACGACTTTGAACTTACAAACTGCTCAAAGGACAAAACGGTGAAATAGTTCATTATTTTATTTTTTTAACATTCAAACCCCATGAAGTACTTATATTTTCTAGTGTTTCTTATCGAACGAGCGAAGCGTAAGCGAAGTGAAGTTCTTACAGACAACTTCGGACACAACGGAACTGTCAGCTGGCTACCTAGACGTCGTCTGTGCATTTCGATGGCTTTTTGATTTTGAATAGTTGTTCCGCGATAATTTTAATAACGTTTTTATTATGTTTATGAAATTTGATGGGGCTGTAGCAGAGACCAATACCGATTTAAACTTACACGATTTTCACTCATTATTTTGACAAAAACGGGACTTATTCGCGTTCACTTACTTTTATTATTTTCCTGACGTTTCGAGCGTGCCGTAACGCTTGTGGTCGCAGGCAGGTCGCTTACGCTCCGGTCGTTCAATCATAATGTGGTACCCATAACACAACCTATTCAAATCTGTTCACATGTGTTTGAACTCGAATAACATCTAAAATGTTAATATCGCTATAATTTTGATGTGAATTTTTAGCTGATTTACTGTACTATCTGCTAACAATAAAAACAAAAAACTCGGCCAAGTGCGAGTTGGACTCGCGCACCGAGGGTTCCGTACAAACCAGTAGGTAGGGGTAGGAACTTTAAGATTATTAAAACTATTTTTTATGATATGATGTGAGTAAACATTTACGGTTTTCGCAACCTGAGTATTTGATATAAATTTCAGCTTGATACCTCCACACGTTCCCGAGAAAAAGGGTCTTGACAGATGGACGGACGGACAACAAAGTAACTCTATAAGGGTTCCGTTTTTTCCTTTTGAGGTACGGAACCCTAAAAATAGATCAACTACCTTATTTTTGAAAAGAGATTTTTCAAGACAATTTTTCGTTTTATAATTAATTTTCGAGTAATTGTGGAAACTGTTCTGAAACATTGTTGACTGAAATTTATGCCCTAGTTCGTAAGCTGCCGAAAGACACCTCTTTTGCACATGTGTGACAGATATTTTGATAAAATACTGGTTAATATACTAAGGGCGGCAGAGTGTGGTGCCATAGAATTTTAAAGGGGTGCAGTTTAAAAATGGCAGAGATAAAAAAATGTTATGGAGGTTAATTTGTCGATAAAATGCATCATAAATACTATACGTGCTTAACGGCTCCAACATAAATGTACAAACACATTGTATATAAAAGTATGTATGTCTGTCTGTTTACGAGTACCTCTTGACGCTGAAACGAATTAGATGAAATTTGGTTAGTATGGAGATAGATTGAGTCCCGTGGAAGGTATAGCATTTTTTTTTTCCCAGAAATCATCCATTAACAGAGTGAGAAGGGGGTGGAAGTCTATATGGGAAACCCCTAATTTCACGCAGACGAAATCGCAGGCAAAAGCTAGTTTCTCATAAATGTAAATAGTTCCCGTAATCTCTTTTTAATATGGTAAGGCTGCTTTCTAAATTATTCCCTGGAATCCCTGTAAGTACCGTTGGAAACTAATACGATCCCGGTCACTCTACCGCCAAGACTTATTAAAGAAGCAGTATAAGCATTACCAAAAGACAATTCTGAGAATAGAAAACAGAATATTAAGAATTAGGATAATGTAAAGGCACATATCCAGTTATCTAATGGTCTTTGTTGTTTTATTAGTATTTATGTTTACGTATTAGTACCTACGTGCTAGCTTTGACTAAGTAAATTTAAGTAAGTAAGCGGGGGCTTCGTCGACCCTGTCACAAAAATTACTACCTATCACCTTGGACGAAAAAAATTAAAGGACGGAGCATGGCTGTACAACAAACTGTGACGCAAGATGGCGGCTGGTTTGAATGTGTGTGTCCAGACGAGTGTTGCCATGTAATACAAATTTTCCCGATTAAGAATACAGTATTTTTGAATAAAATAAATAGATTATTAATATATATGTTTAAATAGAATTAATAAGCACCTGTTTTAATAAATTTGATGAAATATATTTCTGAAGAGGCGGATAACAGAAAAAATAATGATGTAAAAAATCTAAATTTATAAATTAATAAAAGGACACGACTTGAGTGTGTCCGGCCTCTCTTCTCGACCCAATATTATTATTATAAGCATTTATCATCCCTTTTTAATATGGCCAAGGTGAACCCAACTAATAGTACATTACTTACCTAGGGCTGTAAAAAAAAGAAAGCCCGAAATCGCAGGTATTTGGGACCCGAGCCGCAGGCGAGGGTTGTAAATATGCGATAGAGGGCTTTCTTTTTTACTGCCCGTGGTGAGTACACAATTTTACGTCCCCACCTGGCCATAATGCGAGTTTTACCGTAAGCGTAGCGAGCGGTAAAACTCACATTATGGCCAGGTGTGACGTAAAAGCGTATTATTATAAACTTACCTTATCTTAAACCGTTTCACACTAGAGAACCAAAATTCAGTCAGGTTGAGCTTCGTCGTCAGCCTTGTTGGCAACCATCTAGCAGACACTAAAGCGTTATGAGCTTGTGTTGTGAGTCTTGGCCGCTAATTTTACATGGCTTGCTTTTGGTAAGATTAGGCGCAACACACACTTAGCGGGATTCAGTTCAGCCAGGTCTATGGGTTCTGGCTTTTTTATATGGGGCCCACTGATAATTTTCCATCGTGCAAAACCTACTTACGACAGCCTTCTAGCCAGAGTCGTGAACAGTGGGCTTTCTGGCATAATTATAAGATGTTATTAATTTAGTAGAAATAAAAACTTTCGAAATAAATGATCATTAAATTGAATTGAATTTATATTTATATCAGGCACGTGGGGTACAAGGGCAAGTACACCTATATTATTTGTATGTTGTCTATAACACTGTCATTCCTAAACTACAAAACCGATTTCGATAAGAAGGTCGACACGATTGATCTGAATTCATCAATTCATAGACAATTGTCTATGGTTGCGGAAATTTGTCTATGGCCTCCATAAAAAAAATCAGTTACTATCTTACAATAGACAAATTTCCGCAACCATAGACAATCGCCTCTGAATATGAATGATGACTATCGCGAATGATATATCGAAAAATATGGAACTACGCAATGCTGCGGCGTGGTAAATTTTATTACAGTAAAGTTCAGTGTATTAGATAATATTTAAGCGTATATTTTGTTTTCACGAACGCGTTAGATAAAAAATACAGCTGTATATAAGGACCGCATCAAAATTGGTTCAGCCAAACGCGAGATAATCGTGAACAAACGTATATACACACACATAAACTGAGAACCTCCTTTTTTTGAAGTCGGTTAAAAATGCTCCTAGATCGATCAACACAACCGGTTTGACAGCTAACCTCTCATTCTAACTATAGTTCAATCTCGTTCTAATCGCTTGACCAGTCGCTTACTAAAGCGACTAGTCAACCGATCAGAGTGAGAGGAGCGATAGTTAGAATGAGACAAAAGTTGGACAGATCACTCATTGTGGCATAATTTTGCGCATTCAACCTACGACTTGATAATATATGAGCTTTATGTTTTACGCAATTTATGTAATTATTTTAAGAAATATATAATTTAGTTTATTAACAAATTTTATCCAAAAAATACTAAGGAATATAATTTGCTTTCAAAAACTTATAATTTATGAACTATTAGGTAATATGTTAATATTAGTTGAAAACGTGCGTGAAATAAAACATCAAGTTGTGTTTGGTTCATATCGTGTTGACACCATATCGCGGCGATTATAGACCCCTTTACATTCGGGAAGTTTCCCTATTCAACCACCTGGCAACACCGCTACCATGAAGTTAATAGTTTATGAAATTACTGATATTTAATGTGATTACGCAATTAATTGTTTACTTAACGGTGAAAAGTTATCCCATCCGTTTTTTTCTTTCGACCGGTAGCATTTTTGCAGCATTTGACAATGCACGACGGCATATTTTAATTATTTTTTAACTGCTCTTGACTGCATAGATGTTTGGACACGAATGGCGGGGGAGCGGCTCATTATTGCTGTGCGTATGTGTGTGTACTGCGTAACGACGAGGACACTGGCTCTTTATGGAATCACAAAATTTTGTTAGCCGCACTCTATCTGGGACTTATATAATCTTTGCCTATCACCAAAAAATTCATTACTATTTAGCGAACTACCGCGTTTATTTCGGCACGGAATATCTTAGTGCTTACCCACAATGTAATAATCATAATCGTCGTGTACGTTCTAATATGCGCATACTTTATATGTTATGCTTTTAAATAGTTATACAATGTAAGTTTATAAATAATTAATTAGTTTATTTAAAGCATACTTATGAGTCGTGATGAAGAGTTGGAAATGATACTATGTTTAAAAAAAGTAGGACTACATATACATAATTATGAACAATGTTGTTAGTAGTTAAAATAAGTATGAAAAAAAAATATGGCCAAAAAAATTATGATATATGATCATTCTAATTACAAAATGTTTGCCAAATATTTTTATGTGAGCCAATATGGACCCATTGGCAGTATAAGTAGGGCTCTATACTAAAAAAAATATATATATATTTTTTAATACCACGACGGTGGCAAACAAGCATACGGCCCGCCTGATGGTAAGCAGCTACCGTAACCTATGGACGCCTGCAACTCCAAAGGAGTCACATGCGCGTTGCCGACCCTTTACTAAAAGGAGGATTCACTGTGTTGACGACTAAAGGAACAAGAAGGTCCCTCATCGTCAACACACTGGGTCCTCTTTGAACTCTTTGGCAACCTTACTCACCAGCAGGAACACAACACTATGAGTAGGGTCTAGTGCTATTTGGCTATGGTTTTCTGTAAGGTGGAGGTACTTCCCCAGTCGGGCTCTGCTCCAGATTTGAGCGATGACATTCGCTGAACGTGCCCTACCACACTTAGCGAGATGCCATTCGCAGTGCCCATACCTCTCTTTTTGGCGTAGTTTAAGGACATACCCAGGTCCAAATATTGTAAAGCGACGCTAATTCATAAATTCATGATATTTAATGCTAACCTCAATATATAATTTATTTAATTTACTTTACTTCCTCGCACATTTGGAGAAAAGCATTATATATGCCTCGGCGGGAATAGAAATTCGTGGACTCATCTTATATTTTCGAAAAAATCGCTTGTCCACGAATTTATCTTTCCCATCCTCTGCAATAATTTACTATTTTATACAAATACTTCCTTAATTTTATTTTTCCTAAAGTAAGTTTTTTTTTTTTTAAATATACCTTCCTAATTATTATTTACCCATTCTGTACTAGTCCTACGTCCATAGTATTAGTCCTACGGTCCCCTGTAGGGAGTTTGTTGCTTAAATTATCACTATATTTTATACACAATCCAGCTACTGAATACATTTAATTTCAAGAAGCTCTTCAAGCTCTTACGCTCTTAAGATTTTTTAATAGCTTAGTGTCAAAGGGAAAAAAATCTCATTAAGTTGAAAAATATCGTTTTTAAATTAGATCAAACCAATAGACCTGCTGTGAAAAAATCAAACTTTATACCTACAAATGTTCCCTTATGGTGTTAAAGTTTCACGACTACAATGCAAAAAAGCCATTGAGCTCCATTTGAGCCTGTCACATTATGTAAAAAGTTATTCACTCTTGACATCTGTTTTCTGTTCATAGGTTCATACTCGTCAATTCTCACACTCGTCGTCGATCATGCGTAATTTTTTTGAAAACAAATAAAATATTCGAAATAAAACTCTTAGGTACATACAAGTTTACTTAAATACCTCAAACGTTTTCTTTCACATTTTACGGGCGACTTATAAAAGGTACCAACATCATTTCCCGTAAGAACTTTCCACAAATCGTAACATACTTTGATGTCAACTGACGTTAGACTTTATGCTATTGATATAAGGTCGTGTTTTAATTAGATGTCTGTAAAAAGTTCCGAGTTTGTTATGTTTATTTTGATGGTACACCGGTAATGCCCCCGTAAAGAGCGTCGTCGTAATTTCATTATTGTTTGATTATTCACACCTCCTTGGACCGGATAATAGGATCGGCACAGGAAAAGGTAGACCAAATTTTAAACAAACTTTGGAAGCATTTTCCGGGTTTTCGGGACAGTTTGGAGAGATAACACTTAGATTACTAATGTACATACTTCTGAATAAAAAAAGTATTATTATTGAGATCCCACGTTCAAAATTCTAAGCCCTAAAGGCCCCTCAATCCCCTCAAAACTTGGCAAAAGCAATAAGTATAACTTTTGTTTAGTTTGGTAGGCCAAGTTGATTCAAGTCTTGTAAATTAGAGACTTAATTCTAGGTACATTATTAGACACTAGCTGTACCCGCGGCTTCGCCCACGTATGTGGGAGGTTTTGTCATTTTCATTTACTATCCAGACCATTGTGTAGAATTTACGCGTTCTACATACATATAAATATTTATCTAAATTTATTAGTTCATCTGTTCCTGCAGGAGAATATGCTTCGAACAGAGGGTCAAACGCTGAAGGTACTGGCGCAAGGTAGCGTGTGAGCGCAACGTCTCAGCGAAAACTGCTTTTGCAGGAGCAGGCCAAAATCGAATAAGGCCAAAGGCAGCAAGAATTGTTTCAGCAGGAGCATGATAGGGTCCTCACAAAACTCAATGGTCAAGTTTTTTGGTGAACCCGAACGCCGAAGCCGTGACACGGTGAGCGGCAATATCGCGAAAGCCATAGGGCGAGTACCGCGCAGGACCCAGGCCCGGAGGATCGCAGCGAGAATTGTTTCAGCAGAAGCAGCATGTCAGGGACCGGACATACAATGCGTTCAATGGCGAAGTGTCTTAGCGAACTCGAGGGCTGCGGATACGTGGGTGAGCGGAAATGTATGTGAAAGTCAAAGGTTGAGTACCGCGTAAGGTTCAGGCTCGGAACATCGCAGCGAGAATTTCTTCAACATCATCATGACAGGGACCGGACATAACTTAAAGGCGAAGTGTCTTAGCGAACCCGAGGGCCGTCGCTCGAGGGTGAACGGCAACGTCTGCGAAAGCCAAAGGCCGAGTACCGTGTAGGGCCCAGGTCAGCAGCAGTACCATGACAGGGACCGGACATATCTCAAAGGTGAAGTGTCTTAAGGCCCGAGGATGAGTCGCAATAGCCAATATCTGCGAAAGCCATAGGCCGAGTACCGCGTAGGCCCCAGCCCGGAGCGTCGCAGCGAGAATTTCTCCAGCAGCAGTAACATGATATAATCCGGACAAAACTCAATGGTGAAGAATCTTAGCTAATCTGAGGGCCGGAGGCCCGAAGGTGAGCGGCAATATCTGCGAAACCCATCGGCCGAGTACCGCGTAGGCCCAGGTCAGCAGCAGTACCATGACAGGGACCGGACATATCTCAATGGTGAAGTGTCTTAATAAGGCCCAAGGATGCGTGGCAATATCTGCGAAAGGCATAGGCCGAGTACCGCGTAGGCCCAGGCCCGGAGCATCGCAGCGAGAAGTGCTTCAGCAGCAGCAGCATGACAGGGACCGGACATATCTCAATGGTAAAGTGTCATAAGGCCCGAGGGTGAGCGGCAATGTTTGCGAAAGCCATAGGCCGAGGACCGAGTAGGCCCAAGCCCGGAGCGTCTTAGCGAGAATTTATTCAGCAGCAGCAGGCAGCATGACAGAATCCGGACAAAACTCAATGACGAAGAGTCTTAGGAAATCTGAGGGCCGGAGGCCCGATGGTGAGCGGCAATATCTGCGAAAGCCATAGGCCGAGTACCGCGTAGGCCCAGACCCGGTGGTCACAGCGAGAATTTCTTCAGCAGCAGCGTGACAGCTAGCAGCTAGTAATTGCTACATTCATGACTACCCTTTTAAGAGTTCCGTAACCAAAATGGCAAAGACGGAATCCTTATAGTTTTGGTCATGTCCGTCTGTCCGTCCGTCCTTATGTCACAGCCATTTTACTCGGAAATTATAAGACGTATATTAATAGTGTTGTGTTCCTGCTGGTGAGTAAGGTTGCCAAAGAGCTCAAAGAGGACCCAGTGTGTTAACGATGAGGGACCTTCTTGTTCCTTTAGTCGTCAACACAGTGAATCCTCCTTTTTGTAAAGGGTCGGCAACGCGCATGTGACTCCTTTGGAGTAGCAGGCGTCCATAGGTTACGGTAGCTGCTTACCATCAGGCGGGCCGTATGCTTGTTTGCCACCGTCGTGGTATAAAAAAAAAAAAAAAAAAAAAATTTAGACATGAAGTGTAGTTTATATGCCGCTATTTAGTTATGTAGTGAAATTGCATAAAAAAATATTTTCAGGGGCGCCCATGCTAAATACATGTAACAAAATGTCAAAAAAAAAATTATCAACATGTTACACATGTTATCCAAATATTTATCAACATGTTACACATAAAAAATAGGTTTTTAACAATAACATTGAGGTTTCATTGAACATTTTGTGATTAAGTGAATAGTTTCAGAAATAATCGCTTCGATAGTCGGAAAAATAGCGTCCCCCCCCCCCTGTAACTTTTGAACCGTAAGTCCAAAAAATATGAAAATAATTGAGAAGATGGGCGTTATCATATAATTTCAACGAAAATTGTTTTGAACATTATCGGTTTAGCGATTTTTGAGTTATTTCCAGAAAACTTCTTCCATAGGCATCAGATACTACCTTTTAGCATTAGTCTGGTTCTTATTCCATTGAAGCTACGGAACCCTCCATTATGCCAGGTCCGACACGCACTTGGCCGGTTTTTATTGCAATCAGCTGTTAAAGCGAGATAAAACATATTGATCTCACAAACGGTACAATTTTTGCTGTCGGGTAAATCGAAATGGATAAATCGTTAACTACCTGTTTTATTTGTTTTGACGTATATTGTAAGTAGGTTTCAGTTACCTTCTGTAGCTTCAGTAACTTTAAAGTACCTCCAGGTATTAATGGATCACAATATGAAATAAAACAATTAAAAACGGATTTTATCGCGTGTACTGAGCTTAAATTACATCCCGACGTTTCGAACACTTTACAGCGTTCGTGGTCAACGGGTCGACTGAGGAAAAATATACAATTACCTTCTAAACTAAAACTCTTCTTCTTCTTAAATATAGAATTAACATCTTGAAACGTGCCGCAAATCCTCGTCAAGGAGAAACGATACATTCCCCGGATGTTGCAAGAGGCGATCGAGATTTAAAAATATCCAAATTTTAACAGAGAGGATGGTTTTTCGGTACCATCAGCATGGGATCCAGTTATTCATTTGGTTAAGGAGCAAGCTAGACATAGGACTGTGAGACCATAATGGTGGACAGTGTGGACACTAATAATAAATTAATACTAATTAAATTTCTAAATTATTTGAAATTATTTATTTGACCGTATTAACATTCTCTATATTTTTTGTAACTTAAAATTATTTGACGTTGTAAATTAGGTATTTGACATTATTAGCATTTGTTTTTTATAAAGGCCCTTCTGGCATGTGCAAACACTAAATTTGTTTAATATTTAATATGTGGGTAGGTTTGCATATTGTAATAGTTTTTGAACGGAGGTAATTGCATATTTTTCCTCAGTCGACCCGTTGACCACGAACGCTGTAAAGTGTTCAAAACGTCGGGATGTAATTTAAGCTACACGCGATAAAATCCGTTTTTAATTGTTTTATTTCATGAATAACTATCGCGGCAATTGAAGACAATATTATGGATCACAATATATGTCCGGATACTTACAATTTCTAAAACGAAGTAATACGTTTTAAAAATATTTAACCCGCAATCCTTAAATTGGGAAAGCATTTAAAAATCCATGGTTTAATTAAACCTCGGCGGAATGCAACAGACCGAATCGCTTAATTTAATCTAAAGGCGTCCTTAAATAATGTTTGTATACATTATACAGGGTACCTATACAGCGCCATCTGTGACCACTTTTGAGAACTATTTTTTTATGAAAATTATCTTTTAAATAAGCAGAATAAAAACTGATTTAAACTTACACGATGTTCACTCATTATTATGACAAAAACGGGACTTAATCGCGTACACTTACTTTTATTATTTTCCTGACGTTTCGAGCGTGCCGTAACGCTCGTGGTCTGCCTGCGACCACGAGCGTTACGGCACGCTCGAAACGTCAGGAAAATAATAAAAGTAAGTGTACGCGATTAAGTCCCGTTTTTGTCATAATAATGAGAATAAAAACTACCCTATATGTTGCTCCGGGGTATAAACTGTTACTATACAAAATTTCGTAAAATTCTGTGCAGTAGTTTTTACGTAGTGCGCGGACAAATTCACAGACAGACAGACAAGAATTCCAAAAATCACTGAAATGTATTCAGTCAACGTTTCTAAGACTCCCCGAATTCGTTTTTCTCAAATATTTTCAATGTACATTTTTTTTCTCCTTACGCGTTTATTATATTATATGTATAGATATACTCGTAGATAACAATATTTTCAGACTTTAATAAACTTGTAAATAAAGTGTTTCAAATGAAGTGTTGAGATAGAGTTTAATTGAAAACCTGTTTACCCAGCATTATGTCATGGCGATAAGAAACTCCAGACCGTTGGCCTTCGTTAAGCGCCACGTAGACGATCAAGCATGCTTGACAAGCACGTGGGCTTGACAATCGCCATTGATCGTTTACCACCACATCGAAAAAATTGTAAAGCGCAACTGCACTTTCACGTACCTACGCGATTAAAGGAGACAGTACCTGGAATTATATTTGTCTATCACTCGGTTGATCGTTTCCCTTATCGTATGCTTGACTATTGTTTCATAGCAAGCAAGGATTCCAGAATCGCTTGGCTTGAAATAGCTCTTCAATCAGGCTTCTCAGTCACGTGAAACCACGAACATCTCCTACATCGCCAAGTTAATTTCCTTGCCAAGCATACTTGATCGTCTGTGCACCTCTTTAGTGTGCATTACGTTTCCAAATTGGGGTATAATGCCTTGTAGGTCATGTTTGCAAATGAGCATTCACGGAAATGGCCTGACGCAGAAACTACTCGTCCTAAGTAAACCAGCTGTGGCTGACGCGTCAATATTTTAACAATACATGTGTGTAGAGGACCACCAGGTATTAGGGATGGCGCCATGTCTCCCTGACAAACACTCGCAAGTAAGTTAGGAAAGCGTAATATATGAAACTCCCTTAGGCGTAAATGCTTTTAGGGGCAGGGAACAATTTCGACATTTTCGACAATGTTTGTCGATTTGGTTCTTCTGTGAACCGTAATGTACCTACTTAACGTTTTCTGTAAGAGTATTATTTTTTTGGGTTGGATATACCTACCGTTATTTTGGTTAAATAAAATACACATTTGTTTAAATAGACCGAAAATATCGAGTAGCACTACTTATATCTCCAAAATTTACCATGAGCTGTTTATGGAAATATTATATCGTTTGGCGATATTTAATTTTCTAATCATTATGGATTCTTACTTACCTACTTTTAACTATAGAATTTAAAAGAATATGGTGAGCTTAGAGCGCTGGTAGCCTGGCGGTAAAACATCCGACTTTCAATAGATTGTTATTTAATCAAATACAAACATTAAAAACATTGAAAAAATAATCAACCCAGCAGGACTTGAACCTGCATCGATACGCCTTGCCGGGGCTCGGTCGCTTTACCAATTAAGCTATGGGTCAAGTTACTAAGTTGACGAAATTTTTAATGCCTTCAATCATCTTTTTGCATTTATTTTGATCTACTTCGGCTTTACAGCAGCCGTAAGCGACATCTAGGTACTTAACTACTAGAGTTAGATACCCTTCCCGCCGACACTATCGCAAGTGTCACAACGGAAATATAGAAGGCGCTGCTATCAACTCATAATTATTTTTGCATGTTTTTAAAGTGGGGCATTCCACTCATACAATAGATTGTTATTTAATCAAATACAAACATTGAAAACATTGAAAAAATTATCAACCCAGCAGGACTTGAACCTGCATCGATACGCCTTGCCAGGGCTTGATCGCTTTACTAATTAAGCTATGGGTCAAGTTACTAAGTTGACGAAATTTTCAATGCCTTCAATCATCTTTTTGCATTTATTTTGATCTACTTCGGCTTTACAGCAGCCGTAAGCGACATCTAGGTACTAACTACTAGAGTAAGATACCCTTCCCGCCGACACTATCGCAAGTGTCACAACGAAAATATAGAGGGCGCTGCTATCAACTCATAATTATTTTTGCATGTTTTTAAAGTGGGGCATTCCACTCATACAATAGATTGTTATTTAATCAAATACAAACATTGAAAACATTGAAAAAAAATGATTGAAAGCATTGAAAATTTCGTCAACTTAGTAACTTGACCCATAGCTTAATTGGTACAGCGATCGAGTCCCGGCAAGGCGTATCGATGCAGGTTCAAGTCCCGCTGGGTTGATAATTTTTTCAATGTTTTCAATGTTTGTATTTGATTAAATAACAATCTATTGTATGAGTGGAATTCCCCACTTTAAAAACATGCAAAAATAATTATGATCCGACTTTCAATCTGGAGGTCTCGGGTTCAAACCCCGGCTTGTACCAATGAGTTTCTTGGTACTTATGTACAAAATATCATTAAATATTTACCAATCGCTTTTCGGTGAAGAAAAACATTGTGACGAAACCTGCATACATTGTTAACTAAGTTAGCCAAATAAAATAAATAGAGCTTACCAATGTGACTATTAAAATTGGCAGCAGACATATACTTGGCTAGACGAGCATGGTGTCCAAAATAATCTTGACACACTCTTGGTTACTCGATAATAAAATCGTGGCAAGTTAATTAACTATTTAACCTCTTAGCTTTTACTGCTGCTGACTGTACCATTTAAAATCTGTAAGGTTCAATAACCCTGAAACACACCTATGAAAACCATCTTCCACTTCTCTTGCCTTTACAGTCCTAAAGTTGTTTAATAACTCACAAAATAAACAAACACTTTTTTATATGCAGCATCTTCATCTGAATAGCCAAAGAGTTCCATAACCGAAATTTAAATATTTATTACAGTAATAAAATACGAAGACAATGTGTAGTTATTCCCGCCGTAACCTGGTTAACTGCGTCTTAAAAGGGTTAACGATGCGTTTAAAAGTTCCTCAAGCTTTACAACCCTCTCTTAATTTTTAACATCCGTCCATTAGGTCACAAGAGGTAGACGACTGTGGTCATTGCCCTTTTTAACGAACATCCAAAACAGAAGTAGTTACTTAGTTCTCAATTCGTCAATATTTAGGCACACAAAATGTAGCAAAAATATTTACCAGATACAAATTGCTTTACAACGAATATCCTTCCAAGTAAAATGCATAAATTTTAGTTTTGTATCGTATATTCCGAAAAGCAATACCTAACGTATAAACACAAATGTTTCACGCGTTAAGAGTCCGGTATAGTTTTTTTTTTTTCGATTTCGCTCAACTTTTTGATACTATTTTGCAATAACTAACAAAACTTCTTTTAGTTTGTTATTGTATACATATTTTCTTTTTAAACTGCATATGGAACCATTTTTTGATTGCATGTTTCATTTATAACTAATTAACCGTAATCTAACAGATGTTTGGCGATTTTTGCTTGAAAAGGTGAAAAAAGGAAGACTTTTATTGATTACAATTATGTTAAACTAGTACGCAAAATATCTAGTATATTATATATAAATATGTTGGAAAGTGAGTCGTCTAAAGAGAAAGTGGAAGAGTTTTTTCATTTATCATATGTATATATATTTTTAAGCTAGAGTACTGCTGATAAATCATCGGTCGAGTCTTTCGGGGGCGGTTACATGAAGGAAGGGTGGCGGGAGCTCGTGAATAATGACCTATATTCTTTATAATCACCCGTAAGTGATGACGTGGCATGTCGCAGCGGGCTCTCCATCCACAAAGAAGGATGGTTAGCGGTAGAATGCCACCCGCGTGTTTGTGCCGTGCGCGGGGACCCGTACGGGTGGAGAAGGAGATCCTTGGAGTGGGTTTTTCGAAGCGGGGGTCTGCGGTCATTATCCCCGTTAGACGAAACTCCTTTGGCTCTAGATTCATCTCACACGGGAGGTCTTGAACTAGCCAGTCAGGATCAATCGACTGTCGAGTCCAGTCTGATGGCCACATGGTCAGTTTCCTGGGGTGCGGGGTACATAATCGGCGGAGCACGATTCCTGAGTCGACTGTGGGAGTTGACGATGGTTTTGGCACCGTGCGGATTCATGCATAACACACTTTTGGGACACTAAATTAGTCTGGTATCCCTGGTGCGTCAAAGCACCCCCAAATGTGAGGGCTCCGAGGAGGGTGGGGAGCCAGTCTAATGAAAATTTTCAATGGAGGTATTATGGACACACATGTACCTAAAACGACGGAAGGGAGAAATGCCGGACCCTTAAGGGATGAGGCTATGGCGCAGAGCGCAAAAGCGGGACCAGCGGGTCGTGTACCTGTTCAGAACAGGAACGCGGGAGCTGGGAAAGCTATAGGGTCTGCTAGGACCGACGCGGCGTATACCGCAACGGACAGGGGCTGGGGTGGAGCAACCAGTTCCAAAGGTACCGTCCAACCTTTTCCCTCAGGGTTGAAAAGTGGACACGCTCAGCAAGCTCCCTTAGGGAAGCCGACTGGTGCAGGTACTGGAGGAATGGGGGGCGGAACTGCAGCCATCTGTGATAGGCGGGCAGGAGCACCGCTTCCAAATCCTGCTGGAGCGGCACCGGTCGCCCTCGATAGCGTGGCCAACCCCCAGGGTTCGGATTCGCAGTCGGGTGGAGGAGCTGCTCTTACCAGGAGGCAGAAGAGGCGTGCTAAACTGCGAGCTAGGGTGGGAGCACAAAATTATGTGCCCACAGCGAGGGTTGAAGCAACCCAGAAGAAGAGGCCATTGAGAGAGAGTGGCGAATCTTCCCTGCTCGCTGGCGACCACAAGAGGCCGAAGGTCGGTGGCTCGTTCGTAGAGGTCGCTGCGAGCGAGAAGATGGTCATTGTCCCAATGGCCTTTCCGGCCGAGAAGATCTTGGTAGGGCAGGTAACATCGATCCAGACAGCCATTATAGAGCTCATGATGGAGAGCGCTGTGGATCCCCTACCAAGGGTCTCCGTCGGAAACGTCGTGGGGGGTGTCCTCCACGTTAACTGCGTAGGGAGGGAGTCCGCCGCATGGCTCAGCTCTGTAATCAGGGGAGTGGAGATTGCCGGGCTGCGCCTTAGGGTCATGGCCGTCAGGGATCTTCCGAAACCAGTCAAGATGGCCTGGAAAACGAAGATTCTTGCCGGCGTTGACCTGAAACTGTTCTTCCATCTGATGCAGAGGTATAATCCTCGGCTTCACACGGAGGAATGGAAGATAGTGGATACCTTGGCTACGGACGCCGGTACCAGGAGGATCGTTCTGATGGACTGGATGTCGGCGGACGTCATCAAGGAATCTGGCTATCAACTACACACAGGGATCGTTCTCAGCTCATTCAAGCTCCTTGAGGATGCGGAGGGAAAGGGGCATGGAGGGGCTGGGAGCGGTCCCTGTGTGACAGTAGGGACACAGCAGGCGCCTGTGGAGGCAGCCGCAACGGCCCCTGATTCAGCGTAGCCACCTTCTGGTGGCGGAGCAGTTCAGGTGGCAGACGGACAGTCGGCAGAGGGGGCGGGCATAGTGTGCTCCGGGGGGCGGGGTGATGCCGGACCACGTATGGCTCGCGAGTCGTCGCCGTTGTCGTCGGTGGCTGGCTCGCAGGAATTACGTGGACTGGCGGAGCTCTACCTGGAGAACGCCCTGTCACCCATGTCCTTTGAAGACACTGTCCAGGAGGTGGCTGCTGATCTCAGCACCACCAAACAATAAGAGCACTCATGCAAGGCCTAAGGTATGTACAAATAAATCTACAACACAATAAAGCGGCCACTGCCCTTCTGGCAAGGCAGCTAAAATGCGATAAGTTTGATATTGCTCTTATTCAAGAACCATACATTTATAAAGGTGAGATAAGAGGCTTACATGGTACTGGAGGGACAATAATATACCTTTGCCCCGAAAGTAATATGAGCGAAGCGAAGCGTATGTATATATGTTAAAAATGGCGTTGATTTTATGATCTTACACGCTTTCTGTTCCAGGGATCTGACCACGATCAAGATCCATAACAAGGGAGGGGGTACGGCACTCATCATCTCATCAGCCTACCTTCCCTATGAGGCAACAGATCCAATTACACCACAACTGCGGGATCTTGTTGCGTACGGCAGCCGGGCGAACACCGACCTGATAACTGGCTGCGACGCTAATGCGCACCACGTTATCTGGGGCAGCTCAGATGTCAACAGAAGAGGGGAGAAAGTACTGGATTTTCTGGTGAGTTCTTCTCTACAATTACTAAATAAAGGCAATGAACCGACATTCGTCAACGCTAGATGAGGTGAGGTTATTGACATAACGTTAGCTTCTAACAATGCTAGTGTTAGGGCGCTAAGGATGAGTTTGGAATGCCGGGATTTTTGACTCAAACAACGTGTGCTCTGGATGCACTTTTATTTTAAACTAACAAATAAATCGATATGGACTGTAGTATATGTATATCTATAACTAGGCACGCACTCGCGCGTATATGCTAAGTACCGAAATACCTATAAAATTAGACATTCCGGCCGCCAAGAACATAGTTCTTGATTTACACGGTAAAATCGTTACAATAGCAAGATAAACTTTTTTATGTTTAACATAACACGATACTTAAGACTAATACAGGATGTAAGTTATGTAAACATTACTTAGTTATTACACATAATTTGCTAACTGGACGCTTAAATAGTCCTGATTTACATTTTACTGTAACAACTCTTGTTATATTGTCAGGTCCAGTATGTTTTTGTACGATCCTACCTAAAATCCATTTAGCAGGAGGAATATTGTCCTCTTTCAGAATAACAATATCATTAACCTCAGGTTCAGTAGTACAATTAGAATTCCATTTATATCTTTGGTTAAGGCTTACTAAATATTCTTTATACCACCGTTTCCAAAAATCAGATACAATTTTTTGCGTTAAGCGCCAACGATCTAAACCAACGACATTACAATCAGGGTTATAATCATCTGGTATATTTAACAATGGTTCACCTATCAAAAAATGACCCGATGTCAAGGGTAGAGGGTCATTTGTGTCATCACTCAGTAACGATAAAACACGACTGTTCAAACAAGATTCCACCTGCGCCAGAACCGTCGCCAGTTCTTCATAGGTAAGTGTGCTATTCCCTATTACCTTTCTCAAGTGTCCCTTTGTGCTGCGGACTCCGGCTTCCCAAAGACCGCCAAAATTGGGAGCGTGCGGAGGGATGAAATGCCAAGTCGTATGCTCCAACGTAAGTATGGCTGCTACTTCCTCAGGTAACGATGACTTAGCAGTGTTAAACATGTCTCTCATCTCTCTGTCAGCACCAATAAAGTTGGTGGCATTGTCACTGAACAAGTCTTGACAGTGACCTCTCCTTGCTGTAAAACGCCTGAACGATGCAATGAAACCCTTCGCTGTCAAATCCGTAACTGCTTCGAGATGTATTGCTCGAGTCACCATGCACACGAACAGACATATGTAGCCTTTGAAAGACTTCGCTCCTCTACCGGGTGAGAATCTTATATTAATAGGACCACAGTAGTCGACCCCTGTAGATTTGAAAGGCTTACTAGGTTTCAGTCTCGCTTCAGGTAAAAGTCCCATTAGAGGAATAGACTTCTTTTTTGAATATCTCAAACACGTGACACATTCTCTGTAAACCTTCTTAGTACGGTCCTTTGCTTGCAATATCCAATATTTGGATCTTAAGAAGTTTAACATTAATTGGGGACCGCCATGCAAGGTACGATGATGGGCATCAAGGATTAGAAGCGAAGTAAAATGATTTTTACCAGGCATAATCACTGGATGTCTCGTATCATAACTTGCGTCCGATTGTACTATTCGTCCACTAACTCTTAATATCCCCTTTTCGTCTAAAAAAGGACAAAGAGTACGAAGACTACTCTTTTTAGGCACAACTCCTCGATTCTTTAAATGTTTTATCTCCTGAGAAAACTCTTGCTCTTGAACTAAATTAATACATGAAAGCAAAGTAGTATTAATCTCCTCTGAAGTTCTGTTATAAAATTTGGCAATTTAACTCTCTCATTTTTTGGCAATTTTACTCTTTTACAATATGAAATAACCCTCAACAGTCTCGATAATGAAGAAAACCTTGACAAGATCGACGGTTCTTCCTCAACATGAGATCAAACAGTGTCTAAAGATGCGACTCTTTCCTCCTCATGTCCACCATCCTCCACTGACAACGGGTTTCTCTCTAAGTCAGGTTGGGCTAGCCACTGCGGACCACTCCACCATAATGAATGGTTTAGTAATTCTCTTGGTTCTAAACCCCGAGACGCACAGTCCGCAGCGTTAAGCTCAGTAGGTACATGGCCGCACTGCTCAAACTCCAGGATATTCAATATCGTGGATACTCGATTACTCACAAATGTATTCCAACGAGCTGATCCTCCTCTTAGCCAGGCTAGCACGATTGTACTGTCTGTGTAGCCGTATAGGTTCTCTTTAGGTACATTCATTACCTGTGCCACTTCAAATATAAGTTTTGCTGCTAGGGCCGCAGCACATAGCTCTAGTCGTGGAATTGATATTTCTCTCTCTGTAGGAGCTACTTTTGTTTTGGCTGTTATCAAGTGCACGTGTACATTATCAAACTCGTCAATCACTCGTACGTAGACTGCTGCTGCAAAAGCTGACCTTGAAGCATCTGAAAATACATGCAGTTCAATCTTTGAGCTCGGTAATGAGTCTAACCATCTCGGTATTTTCAGCTGCTTCAGGTCTACCAGTGCCTCCCTAAATGACAGCCACTCTCTCAACAACTCTTCTGTCAACGGAACGTCCCATTCCAGACCTGATTTCCGTAACTTCTGGATAAATATCTTGGCAACAACTACAACAGGAGCAATCCACCCCAGTGGATCATATAACCTCGCTACATCAGATAATACTTTTCTCTTGGTGATTGGTTCTTGAACTTCGGATAGATTTAGGGTATATTCAAAACTATCACTGTCTCTATTCCAGCTAACACCTAGAACCTTAATAGTCTTATTCAGTTTTAGATGCACTGTCTGATCGTCTAACTCTTTACTCCCTAGAATCCTTTCAAGTACAGTTTTTGAATTAGAGTTCCATTTTTGAAGTTCGAAACCACCAGATCTCATTAACTCATTCATCTCATCAAATATTTTTAATGCCTCATCTTCAGTTTCTGCTCCCGTGATTAAGTCATCCATGTAAAAGTCTTGTTTTGTTAATCTTGCAGCTAACGGATACTTACCTTCTTCTAACTCTGCCAGTCTTTGTAACGACTTAACGGCCAAATATGGCACGCAAGCTGTCCCAAATGTCAGTCTCAATAGCTAATTATATAGATATAGGGAGTGGCAGCAGCGGAGGAAAATGATAAGAAGTCTGTACTACAGAATTAGAGTATATTGGTGCAAAAATACAATATAATTAAACTTAAGTAAGTGTCCTAAGCGATTTAGGATTAATGATTGACCGCGCGGGAGGCAGCGATCTGCTTTTATCGATTACAAATGATTTCACAATCACTAATACGTGGCGGTGCATCGAACTACTCAAGCCGGTGGCGATGACGTGGTGTGACGTGGCCGATGTGATGACGTAGCACGGAGACCCGACGTATGGCGTGACGTCATACCTGACACCTTCCCCCTAAGCTGAGCAACTATTTTCTGGGTCTACAGAAAATGTTGCGACGTTCTGCTCTTCAGTTTGAGTTCCTTGCGTCGTGGTAATTTTTACGGCGGCGGCGGCGACCTTATGTCTGCGGTATAGTATGAATGCGAGTGCGCTTGCACCGGATAGCGTAAGTATGTAAAACGGTATCGATGTATGATAAAAATTTGTTGCTTGAATTCGGTCAATTTCCACAGGCTTTTCTATGGCCAATTGTTGTTCAATTTTCTCGAGGTTGTCCAAATTAATAGAGTTCATTTTCAGTATGCTAGTTCGATCTTCTCTAATGTAATTAGGCGTTTTCTGGGGTACGTACATAATCTTCAGGGGTTGACCTCGGACTTTATTGTTGGTATTAATTATGGTAAATTGCGATGTCTTCATGGAGCAATGCTGGGGTATAAGAGCGACATAGCTTCCTGTTAACATGACGTGTTGTTCTTGTTGACAATTTAGTTGTACTTTCGTTGGTTTCGGGAAACTGACGGCATAGTGTTGATCATCCAGCTCCAATAGAGCTTCCTTGGACAGTGAGATAGGCGTGGATTTACACGTTTCATCTACCTCCCGTGTATGTATGAGTTTATGTATACAGTCTTGATCCGTGCGTATCTGATGACTCAGTTTTTGCTCGCAAATGTACCAATCTCCGGACTTCGGGCATTCTGCCTCCATGTACACATGTTCTAGAGTATTGGTTGCAATTAACGGATAAGGGGGAATTAGGATTTCGTGGTATTTATTAGGTAAAGGACACAACTTATATAGTTCAAAGGTGCTTTCATAGATAATGGGTACTCTTAATACAATTACTAATTTATTTCCTGAGAAATATGAGCCTATCCTCATGCAAGTATAATAATCCCTTATGTCTAGACTAAGAATTTGTTTGCTATCGTATATTTTGTGCAAATTTATAATTATGTCTCTTATTGAGGTGATACTTAAAATAGAATGGTGCACGTTACTTATTTTACTGTACGCTAAGATATTTTCTAGGCGTAACATCTCAGAATACAAATCATTAGCGTTGTCCGCTATGATATTAAAAAGCTGATTAAGATGTGCGTATTGAATCAACTTGTCATTATTCGTCAAGGTACTGTTACTCAATACCAGCAATGCTTAATTTAGTTTTCGTTGATTTATAACTAATGTCGACAAGGTTTGGTTTTGTGCGACAATCCACTTTTTAAGTAAGCTAATGTGATGATTGAACTTTTTAGACAGGATCTCGTTATTACCCTGTAATATTTTTATAGCATTGTCATACTTTATTGCGTCTGTATAGTCTAGGTTCCCACTGATACTTTTAATTAACGAGCCTAAAGGGTCAATAAGGCCTCTCTTTACTCTTTTATTAGAAAAAGTATTAAGCTGTGCCGAAATCTTGTCAATTTTAATTCTAAAATACAGGTGTTTAATTTGATACTTGAAAATATTAAAGGTACTATTGTTCAAGGAGTTAGTCGCTTCAGTCAATTGTGCTAGGATCAAGTCAAGGTTTCTCTGTATGTCGTCAAGGTCAATGTATTGTAAGAAGGTATGGTAGTGGGAAACTACTTTCGTCTGTCCAAGTTTGAAGGGTAAAAGTCCAGGTACATCGTCAATTTTCTCCAGTTGGATCTCCTGAGCTAGGCCCAGGTTGATCCAGGTCCACAGTAGGAACCTGTAACAATCGAGATTGAGGTATCTTTTTTAAAAGTGATTTGGGTACGAGTTTGCATTTTTTAGATGTATAAATATGAACAGGTAAGTTACTTTCTATTTTATCCTGCGTGTATCGCGGGGCTAGTTTCTGTCGTGCGGCTAACGGATTTTTTATGTAAACTTCTTGATTGGGGGAGTAGTCAACAACCGGCTCCCCGTTTCTGTTCACTCGTGACATAATGTTGGATCTTTCATTTTGGCAGTGGTCGTGAACTAAGTTGTATACAATTTTCATTTTATTTCTGTGATTGTCTATGTATTTCTGCAATAGGGTTTCTTCCTTTTCTACGTGTATCGGGTCTCTAGGGTCGAAGTGCCCATTTAGAAGGTCATACGGTCGACATTTGGTTAAACTGTGAATGGAACTGTTGTATGCCAGTAAGGCATAGGGTAATAAATCTTTAGAGTGATCATTTTTGTTTTGAATCTTTAATAGTTGCAGGTGTTCAAGTATAGTGTTATGGAATCTTTCTATCAGGCCGTTTTCGTTAGGTGCGTGTGCTGCTATTTTGTGGTGGTTGATTTTATGTAGTTTTAGAAATTCTCCTACAATTTGGTTATTAAATTCTGTTCCTTGATCCGTGACAAGTGTATAGGGGAAGTTATGATGTGTGCTATGATTTAATAATGCTTTTACTATGCTAGGTGCCGTACCATCAGGTAAGATATAAGCTTGTGAGTATTTAGTGAATGAATCGATAAGTGTTAGGTATTTTTCTTGCTCAACTGTAAAGGTATCGGCATGCATGATTTCAAAAGGCTTTGTTGCAGGTGGGACTACCTGGAACTGCTGATTGATTGGGTTGCGGTCATACTTTGCGCAACCGCATACATGACAATTGTTTATGTATTGAGAAACGCTATCGCGCATTTTCGGCCAATAATACTTATGAGACAATGAAAGGTATGTTTCATTTATCCCACGATGATTTGTCTTACCTTCGTGGTAGTTTCGGAGAATCGTTTGCTGTTGCTCAATACCGGTGACATTTTCTAATTCGGTTTTTATCAGGAAAAGTTTCATTGACGAGTTTTTAAACTTGTTTTAAATAATAAGGACTATTTCGTACATTTTGTCCGCTGGTTTAACTAGGATTGCCGTTCGTTGTTTAGGATCGACATGCTTTATTATTGCGTTTATAACTTCTTGTTCCAGGTTTTCTCCAAATATTTCTACAATAGTTTTTATACGTGAATCGAAAGGTTTTGTGGTCGTGTCTGAGATGCGTGATTTACGATTTAATATATTTAGGACGATCTGTCTAGGAAATGTGTTAAGGGGATCTTCTGAAATGGGTATTTCTAAAATAGGATTTTCTAAACTTGTATGGTCTGAGTCAGTTTGTCTGTCATCTAGTTCGCGAATGTCGGGGGTTTCTGAAGGGTTTGCTATTATTGAACTAACTTCGTTGTGAATTTCGATACGTGATAATGCGTCCGCGTTTGTGTTACATTTACCTTTTTCCAGCGCGTGAGTCGTGAACTGGGTTCTTTGAGGTTAAACATACATTGGAGGGGTCTATGATCCGTAACTATTTTGAATTTTCTTCCGAACAAATATGGGCGGAAGTATTTAGTAGCAAACACTATTGCAAGTAACTCTTTTTCTATTGTACTGTAATTTAATTCAGCGTCGTTTAACGTACGCGATGCGTATGAAATGGGCTTGTCGGATCCTATGGGGCCCTGAGATAAAATTCCGGATATTGCTACGTTAGATGCGTCGGTGGTAAGTAAAAATTCTTTATTGAAATCAGGATACTGCAGAATTGGATCGTTAGTTAATAGGGTCTTGCATTTTTCAAAACATTCTAGGTATTTTGTGTCAATGTTTATTTTTTTTCCTTTTTTGAGACATTCAGTGAATGGCTTTGTAACTCTGGCAAAGTCGGGAATGAACTTTCTGTAGTAGCCTATGAGGCCTAGAAATTGCTTAATCTGCCGATTGGTTTTCGGTAAGGGGTACTTTTCTATAGCTTTTACTTTGTCAGGATTGGGTTTTACGCCATCGGGCGTTATGATATGTCCTAGGTACGGGGTTTCTTGTTTTAAAAACTCAGATTTGTCCATTTGAATTTTAAAGTTTGATTCTTTAAGTCTTTGAAAGATTTTTTTAAGATTTATTATGTGTTCCTGTAATGATGTTGAAAATACCAGAATATCATCTAGGTACACTACACATATGGAATTTTGCAATCCTTGAAGTACGTTGTCCATGACTCTTTGGAATGTGGAAGGGGAGCTTTTTAAACCCATGGGCATGCGTAAAAACTCAAATTTGCCCTGTTCTACGTTGAATCCACTTTTATGAATGTCCGCAGGGTCCATTTCAACTTGGTAAAAACCGCTTGCTAAATCAAGTGTGGTAAAATATTGGCATTTGCCTAATTTGTCTAATATGTCTGAAATATTAGGTATGGGGTATTTGTCAGCAATAGTTTTCTCGTTAAGTTTTCTAAAATCAACTACTAGTCTCCATTTTTGTTTTCCGGACGCATCCATTTTCTTTGGGACTATCCAAATAGGTGCACTCCAAGCAGAGCTCGAGGGCCTGATTATACCTTGTTGCAACATTTTTTCTATTTGTGACTGTACCTCTTTCCTATGAATATGAGGGTACCTATAAGTTTTGGAGTGTACTGGAATTTCATCGGTTGTTTTTATACTATGTTTAATTTTATTAGTAAAAGTAAGAGGTTCGCCTTCTATGTAAAATATATCTACATATTCGGCACACAGATTTTGTAAATTAGTTGTTTCCTCTGTGTTTAAGTGATCTGTACGTAACTGTGATAAGACGTGAGAAATGCGATCATAGGATGACTCAGAGCGCTTGGACTCGGTCTCGCAATTGAATATCTCCGCGCGGACGGGTTCGGTCAGCGAAAATATTACGTCGCGCGGTAGCGTATTATGTACTTCCATAATGCACGTGTTATCTTTCGCGGAACTGATACAACTCGTTATGGTGCAATTACAATTTATTTGTTGTTCGATTAAAATATTACCGTCCGAAATGTTTACAGGCGCTTGGATTAACATTGAAGAGTTTGCTGGAACGATAGTTTCGAATAAGTTACTATTTTCCGATGTATACATTTGTATCGGATTAACCGAGTTTGGGGTTATGAACTCGCGGGTACTATATTTAATGTCAGCTTGCCAGTGTTCAAATAGGTCATTCCCAAGTAGGCCGTCAAAATAGTCGTGAAATTTATAAACGAAGAACTTAAGTGATTCATCACTGTTCAATTCAGGGAAAGCTGGAAGTGTTATGGAATGAGAATTTTTCGTAGTCGCGTGGATATTTTTTACAATGAAAGGATCATATGCTAACGGATAGTTTGAATAATATTCGCGTACCACTTCGGGGCTTAAAAATGATTTATTTGCACCTGTATCTAAGAGTAGTTTCAGTGGTGGGTCACTTATTTGTGGGTCGTTCTCGCGTTTCGTGCAAATCGGTGATATTCTCTTGATTTGTAATTTTTATCTTGTATGGTAACCTTTTTGGTGTTTATGAAGTGTGGATTCATTGATTAACATTTTTATGGGAAGGGCACCGTTTTAACCTTATTACTTTATATTTAATGAGACTACTGGTAATGAACTACGCGCCGGTAATGAAATATGCTGAGATGGTAATGATTGAAAAAGGAAAGAAATGAAAATGCCATTGGATGGTAATTTTTTCAATGGAATGTAATGAAACAAACTCATAAAATCAAAAATAAAAGCTGTATTTATTGAAAAAACACCATTCTTAAAATTTTTAGCATTAAAAATAAGTGTCTAAAGCACTGCGCACAGACAATCAAGCTGACTTGGCTAGCACATAATCTTAACAATTGTTTGCTCCGAGATTAACAAGCATATCTTATTGTATGGTTTATTTGTTTCCTAACTTAATTAACCAAAAACGATTTCTGCTTTGATTAAAATTGCATTAATAGGACCACAAGAATGCTTGTTAATCACGTTAATCGGATACATGTGTTTTTAAGCATGTTTGATCGTGTAATAAACTAAACAAAGTTATAATCATTTTATGGACAACATAATTACTTTCAATAGTTTTATTATAAAAAAAACACAGATAAATCAATAGAAGTGTTAGAATCGTCTTCAAGGCATGTTCTTGTTCTCTCTGATAATGTGTTTTGGGTCTTTGGTCTATGAGTAGGTGTCCTACATGAAAAAGGCACTAGATTAAGCAATTGATACTTTTTCATTTGGTCTCTATTTTTCACAATTCGATCCACAAATGGCTTTTTCTTTTTCTTATCCAGTGTTTTGTATTCTTCTTTAAGATTTTTTGATACTGCCTCGGCAAATATCAATTTTTTCTTTATTTCTTCTCTTTTATGACTCTGCACGTCTGTTACTAATTCATCGACCCTTCTTAGACTTTTTTGGTATAATTTTTCTTGTTTAATGATTTATAAAATACATTTATCTATCATAAAGCTGATCCCTGATTTCAGTTGTTTTACTATTTTGTTATGTTTGTATCACAATCGTCTAATGTGTTGTTTAGTGTATATAACTTTACGAGATGGCTGTGGAGTGTTATTTTGTGGTGTCAGCAATGGGTCACGCTCCTCTGTTATGTCTTCAATTATATTGCTCTGTCACTAGCGGGCGGTGAATTTTCTAATAAAATTCTTTAAATTTTTTGTTGTTCTTTTTTCTTCTCTTATACTATTATCTATTATATCTATCTTAAACTATTTGTCCGCCATCGCTTCCTTTGTTCCATTTGATAACGAGGTGTCATTTCTTTTATGCTATTAATTTTTTTTTGTTCTTTTCTTAACAAGTATCTTTTTCTTTCTTTTTCTTTTTGTATCGCATATAACTCAGGGTCATTTTTTATTATCGCGTATTTTTCTTTTTTACGCTGCCTATCTTTTGCTAGTTCGTCTTCTTTACTCATTTTTAGGGTTCCGTACCTCAAAAGGAAAAAACGGAACCCTTATAGGATCACTTTGTTGTCCGTCCGTCCGCCTGTCAAGACCCTTTTTCTCAGGAACTGGTAGAGGTATGAAGCTGAAATTTATATCAAATACTCAGGTCTACTGTCCCTTAGAGGTGTGAAAAAATCAAACTTCTAAGCCAACGCAATCAAAAGATACAGCCGTTTATGCCGCAATTTCCGAAAATTTTCGGAACTAGCAAGGGAATCAAAACCTATAGGGTACTTCCCGTGAACGCAGAATCTTGAAATTTGATAGCAAGCAGAAGCAACGTTTTATAGCACAGGTAAAGGAAAAATTGCGAAAACCGTAAATTTTTTGTTATATCATATAATAAAAATATTTTTAATAATTTTATGGTTACTACCCTTTCCTCATGAACGCGTAGAGGTATTAAATTGAAATTCATATCAAACCTACAGGTTTGTACGGAACCCTCGGTGCGCGAGTCCGACTCGCACTTGGCCGGTTCTTTTTCTTTGTCTTGGACATTTTAACCCTAAAATGTATTAATAATTTTAATAAATTGGTCTCAAAATTATTTAGGAAAACACTTACAATTACTTCACTAAACTATATAATGGTATTAAAAATGCTCAGACATACTGAGGTCCCAAAGAAATTAATAAAGTCAAAATGTATTTTTTTTTTCAAATTTGGAGTAAAAAAATTAAAATATGACTCCTTTGGAGTTGCAGGCGTCCATAGGTTACGGTAGCTGTTTACCATCAGGCGGGCCGTATGCTTGTGTGCCACCGTCGTGGTATAACAAAAAATATATTGCCTGCTATTTAGACACGGTCTAAACATTTTTTTTAAATATTATAATAGAAAGTAATAACTGCAAGATTAAGCATTTTATCATAACAATATTATACGATATATTCAGGTAAAGAATACCGTAATTCTAGCATGAAATTGAGAAAACTTTAAATTCGAGCTTTTAAAATATAGGTATTTTAAACCAAAACGCGTTACCTTGTAAACAAATGACTGCAAAACGTGGGGTACCGCCCTATATTATATTTCGATGAATTCTAGAACCACGATATTAACTTAATGTCCCAAGTCCCGTTACAAAAAAAAACACACATTTGTTTGGTGACATTTCATCTAATAACAACGTAATATTTAGCAAAATATAGCTTCATTTTTGTTAATTTCTTTGAATGTATAACCTCGAACATAATTATAATACATTCATTAACTTCCCTTCTAAAATTGGAAGGAAAAGAAATGAATGAAACAGATATGAATGAAGTTTTAGAAGTTTTGGCTGCCTAAGTCGATTGATATCTGACCTTGAATTTCCAGAATAAGCCACGTGCAAGGCAACTCAAAAACACATATAATAGGTATAATTACAACGTATTACACTTGGTACTTACTGTATAAATCGCTGGATGGCGATGAATTAAAACACGTACCAACTCTTTTTCGACACCAGAGAATCAACGAAAGTTCACCAATAGTGACACACGGGCGTACCCTGCGGTAGCAAGAGGCCAACTGAGCCACGAACGATATATTTTACCGACGGTAGCCGCTCTACACCGTCTCTATATACCGAAATATAGGTAATCTCTTTCTCGCGGCGGTAATGAAGAAATTGTTGGAACCATACACTTATATGACGGTAAAAATTTAGTTGATAATATCCAGATGCTAATATTATATGATTAAAATCTTAACTTAATTAGTTGTTGATTGGATAAACAACGAGGATTCTATTTCTATTTTTTTAGGTCAAATTTTAAGCTAAAGTTATAACTTCACGTGTTTCATGTAGAGATGAATGAAAAAAGGGGGTATTAATTACACATATACAGAAAACTAAGACCTTTTACCATTTGATTTATGTTGATAAATATACCTTAGACCCTATCTAATAACATTGCATGAACAGATACTCTATAACATCACAAGATTTTTTGTAAATCTCATATAATACCGATTTGCACGAAACGCGAGAACGACCCTTGTATGTACGGCAATCGTTTTTGATTTTGAAGGTTAATTTCTATCTTTGTGTAGTTTTCTTCGAAGTCTGCGAAAAATTTGAACTCTTAGCGTTTTCTACAGGCTCGGGGTTAACGTGATTTTCCAAGGGTAAGGGGTTACTTGCTGAGAAACTCGCCTCCGAGTCTGGCTGTTCGACGTGATAATAGTCATGTACTTCGTAGTTATTGTAGCAGCTATAGTCATAGTCATAGTAATTCTGGTAGTCGTCTGAGTAGTCATAAGCGGATTGATAGATATTGTCGTGGTCATAACTTAAGTCATTCAAATTTACGTCCATGTTATTGTTTTGGTTATTGCTGCGTGGCAAGGATCTAGCAACTGGGTGGCTTATGCCGCTCATAGGTCGTGGGTAGTTATTGTTCTGCGCTCTGGGTTGGATTCTGAATCCAGTAGACATATTTGACCTAGGGAGGGCTCTGAATATTTGCTGAGTGCGAGAGGGTCCTTGTTGGATGTTATTAGAACGCTGGGCCCATGGTGCCTGTGAGGACTGTTGGTTTGAAGGTTGGTTATTAGCATTCGTTGGATTTTGCCTAGCCGGGCCAGGAGTATTGGTCGTAGTCTCATTCTGTCTCGATTGTGGGGCTATATATGACGATACGAAGCTACTAGGAAATCTAGGTTGCTGAAAGTTTGTCTGTTTCTTGTTGGATAAGAATTTATTATTACGGTTTTGCAGATAAAGGGTGTTGCTTTCTTCGTGTACAAATTCTAAAGCTTTTTCTATCGTATCTGGGCGCATGCACCGGATACGATAACCAAGGGGATCCCTAAGTCCTCTAATAAATGCTTGTAGGGTCAGTTTTTTGTACAAGTCGCGTTTTGACTCAATAGTACTGTTCACAGTCTCATGCAATGTTACATAGGTCATTATGGTGCTGAAAAGATTTTGGCACTGTTCATAAAACTCTTGGGGTGTTTTCAACCCTTGTGTTAGGAGGGCAAGATCATTATAAAGAGAGGTCTCGTCTCGCTGGTCTGAAAAATTATTCACTAAAGCATTGCGAATTGCTATCCAATCCTCTGGAATGCCGTTTGTATTTATTAATCAGGCGGCAGATCCAGTGACTTTATTTAATATACCATTTAATAGTGCAAAATTTGTTAAATCTTGTCCCTCGTGGACATACTCTGCTACTAACTGGTCGCAGAGTCTAATAAATCTAGTAAGAACGTGCGGATTTCCGTCGAATTCGGGTAACAGGCGTACGGCCTTGTAAACCACGTCCAAATTTGCCATATTGATTACTTCTTCCGAATCAGACTCTAAGCTAATATTTAATAAATTATCAAGATCTCTGTTAGCGTCTAGAAGGGCGTTTCTTGAATTATTAACTAACCTAGGGGAACTTGATCTACGTGGGTGAAAAATTTTGGCGGTGGGGAACACTGGGATAGTAAATTACAACCAATCTCATATGTGTACTCACCAAGCCAATTTCATCGTAGATTCCCTTGTGTGCGCCGACTCTATTCCGCTGTTTATACTTCTTGATCGCCTCGTCTGTCTGCCAGGGTCCTTTTGTTGATCGACGCCGGAACGAGATCACGGTGATCTATTCGCGACTAACTAGACCGAATCAACTCAACGACTGCGCCAATTATATAGATATAGGGAGTGGCAGCAGCGGAGGAAAATGATAAGAAGTCTGTACTACAGAATTAGAGTATATTGGTGCAAAAATACAATATAATTAAACTTAAGTAAGTGTCCTAAGCGATTTAGGATTAATGATTGACCGCGCGGGAGGCAGCGATCTGCTTTTATCGATTACAAATGATTTCACAATCACTAATACGTGGCGGTGCATCGAACTACGTAAGCCGGTGGCGATGACGTGGTGTGACGTGGCCGATGTGATGACGTAGCACGGAGACCCGACGTATGGCGTGACGTCATACCTGACAAGCTTGCAGTGCTTTATGGGCTCTGTACCTTCTGACGTAAACCGCCAAACTATTCTCTGGAAATCAGTGTCTTCCTCAGCTACACGAACCATCCTATACATCTTAACGATATCTGCAACAAGGCAGATTTTGTGTCTCCTAGCTCTCATTAAAATGTGTCTCAAGTCTTGTTGTAGTTTTGGACCGACAAGGAGGTCGTCATTTAAGGAGATGTTGTTGTCTCCTTTACTTGAAGCGTCAAAAATAATCCTGACCTTTGTCGTCTCCTTGTCGTCCCTGATCACGGGGTGGTGGGCAAGGTACACGGCATTTTGATTATCTAACTCACTCTCACTTACTTCTCTCATATGATTAAGACTCAGGTATTCTTCCATGACCTTGTTATACTCTTCCCTAAGTTTTGGCTCTCTCAGTAATCTTCTCTCTAAAATCTCTAATCTCTTGATGGCTATTCCCTTAGAATTGCCATATTGACACTAAGGGTCCTCATTGTGAATGGTAATCTCACTACAAGCCTACCATCGTCATCTCTCACAGTCGTTGAATTAAAAAACTCCTCACATTGTTGCTCACTCTTAGTCATCTCTTTTTGTATCATATTAGGCTCATTCTCCATCTCCCAAAATTTTCTCAATAAGTCATCTTCCTGTACATAAACATGCATGCTTGTAAATCTATTACTTACATTAGTCTCCGTTCCTCTCGCTGCTCGTCCAGACACCATCCATCCAAGGATAGTATTTTGAGCTATCATATGCCCCCGGCTCCCCTCTGAACGTTTGATTAACCCGTCGAGTAATATTTCGGCATAAACCTCGGCACCTAAAAGGATGTCAATTTTACCTGGTGTAGTGTACATAGGATCCGCCAAAGGTAAGTCTTCAATCTCCTTCCATTCAGGCACACTAAGTTTGGAAGCTGGAAGCAGAGCGGTTAAAGAACGTAACACGTAAGCATACACATCGACTGAACTCGCAGGGTCATGGCGTGAAATTACTCGAAATGAAACCATATATTTGACCTTGACACTACAAGTCTCTAGCATTGACACCGAGTTGTTTACAGGTATACGTTTAAGTCCAAGTAATTGAACAGTTGACTCAGTAATAAAGGAAATCATGCTACCCTGATCAATAAAAGCTCTAATAGTTTGTTTACAACCAGTAGAATTAAATACCTTAACTCTAGCTGTCGTGAGTAAAACTCTGTTAGGTTGCAGCGCATCTCTCGAAAATGCAGCTGTAATATTTGTGTCACCTCGTGATGTGCTCGGTTTCTCGGGTAGGGGTACACTAGGTGACGTTGATGACGCAGCAACCTCGCTCGTAGCTTTCACCTCCTGGTTGATCTCGCGCTCGAAGTGAAGAAGGGTGTGGTGCCTCCTTCCACATTTACGGAAACTCCACGACTGACGACAGTTTATTGCCGTGTGTGTAGGATTCAAGCAGTTAAAACACAATTTATTGTTTTGCACAAACTCTTGACGTTCCTTGGGCGTCATAGAACCAAACTGCTTGCAGTGATAAATCTGGTGGGTCTCGTGACACTTAACACACTCGACGTCACTCGTCTTGACTTTATTCTCAATAGCGACATGAAAAGTTTTAACTTTACCAGCTGACTTGGCTGGTTGTGCAGGGCAGAACGTATTAGTGTCAATCATCTCCAAGGACCTGAATGTGTACTCTAAAAACTCACGTAATTGCTCCCAAGTAGGTAGATCATCGCCTAGCATATTCAAATGCTGCTCCCACTGCTTAACTGATTCAGCGTCCAATTTCGTAATCACTAAATAAACAATGATTGTGTCCCAAGAACTCGTACTAATACCCATATTCTGCAACGACTTCAAACAGGTTGACGTGGCATCCAATAAATGTCTCACTGCGTTACTAGACTCCGTGTATATTTTCTTGATCGAAAATAAGTTTCTCATAACAGCATTATAGTTGTATCTCTTGTTATCGTAACGCCGAACTAATTGTTTCCAAGCGTCATCATAATTTGCATCGGTGGTCGAAAAGTTACTAAGTAAACTCAACGCTTCTCCAGATAAATTGCTTTTTAAATAATGCATTTTTTGAACCGCCGTAATATTTGTATTTGTATGGATTAACGACGAAAACATATCATAAAACGTTTGCCATTCTTCATATTTGCCACTAAACGTCGGCAAAACAATACGTGGTAACTTTACGTCACAGGTTCCATGTTCATTAGCAACAGCCACGTCGCGAATAGGCGGGGTTGATTGTGCAATTGGTTGCAAAAATGGTTTCAAACCTTCACGTAAAACCGTCTTGTATTGAACATAAAACTCCTCAAACTCCTCATACTTCATTTGTGTGAAATATCTCATTTCTCTCCTTTGACGACTTGGAAATAATCGCCTTATGTCCAGCTTGAAATTCCTTAAATTGTTGCTCCAGTACTTCGAGCCGTGTTTATAATACGAGTAAGGCTGCTTCTCTCTTTAGGCGATTTTTTGTAATTCTTTTCCGACGTCTTGATATTCTTGATTAACTCCTCTTGATAACTAATAAGCTCTTCTAAAGTAGGCATGATGACTCACTCAAAACTCTCGAATGTTCGTAGTAATTAGATAATTTAACACTCAGTTAAATGTCTCAAAAACTCAGTTTGTATTGCTCAGATTGTTATTTTAACTCACTCATAGTATTAGGCGTAATAAACTTAAGCGAAAAAGTTTCAAACAACACTTAAAGACACCAATAACTTTAAATGTTCAAACTCGATGTTATTACGCATAATTGAAATTGCACTTAAAAATTGCAGTTAACACTCCTCGGACTCATCCTTATCTCGAATACCGGTAGCCGGCTATTGTTCTCGAGCGCCCGCCGCTCGACCACAGGTGCGAAGTAATCCGGTTCGTTCTGGACCATAATGTTAGGGCGCTAAGGATGAGTTTGGAATGCCGGGATATTTGACTCAAACAACGTGTGCTCTGGATGCACTTTTATTTTAAACTAACAAATAAATCGATATGGACTGTAGTATATGTGTATCTATAACTAGGCACGCACTCGCGCGTATATGCTAAGTACCGAAATACCTATACAAATTAGACAGCTAGTAATAATACTAACTAATGGCATGTATTTCAAGAAATTTCTTTGTCAGACCATAGATATATATGCTTTAAGTACAATACAAGACTATAATCCCAGTAGAAACTGTACGTAGGCAGAACCCCAGAAACACAGACTGGTCAGCTTTTAGAAGCGACCTGAAGGCGGATCTAGGGGATCCAAAAGGCAAGCTAAACTCTATTATCGACATAGAATTCGAAGCGGACAAAATCGTCCAAGCTTTGTTAACGGCATGGACCAGCAACTGCCCGGAAAAGAAAAACCTGGCTAAGAAGATACCGTGGTGGAATCCAGAGATCGTAAAACTCAGGAAAGAAACACGGGCCATCTTTAACGATGCTAAAAGAACTAACAACTTTGAGCATTATGCACGCAAACTCACGGAATTTAACAAAGCCGTGAGAAAAGCAAAAAGGAAAGCGTGGAGGAACCACTGCGATCAGATAGAGTCTTTACCGGAAGGCATGAGATTAACAAAAGCGCTAGCCTCGACAAAGTCAGTACCGCTCACCTCAATCAGAAGGAGTGACAGATTGATGACAGAAACGGGGTTAGAAACTCTCAAAGTAATGTGTGAGACACACTTCCCAGGCTCGGTAATACACCAGGGCGAACCAGACGAAAGTACAATTAGTGTTGTAGAACAGTCAACGAGAACTACTAGACACAATTGGGACACGTCAAAGAATGTAGTAGATCAAAACAAGCTAAAATGGGCGCTCTCGACATTTCAGCCCTATAAAACCCCGGGCCCAGATGGAATCTACCCCATCCTACTACAAGAAGGCGCCAATGTACTTATACCACACTTGAGTAGACTGTACAGGGCGTGCATAGCCTTCGGACACGTTCCGCGTGTTTGGAGGATGGTAAAAGTAACGTACCTACCTAAACCGGGCAAGGCAGATTACACAGAGGCCAAATCATATCGGCCAATAAGTCTTTCATCATTCTTCCTCAAGGCGTTGGAAAAACTGGTGGATAGACACATAAGAGTTGGTCCGCTCAAAAGACATCCTCTGCACCAGGTGCAATGTGCTTACCAGGCCGGCAAATCAACTGAGACAGCACTGCACCTGTTGACGACCAGAGCAGAACAGGCAATAGAAAACAAAGAACTATGCCTTGCTGCTTTTCTAGATGTAGAGGGAGCGTTTGACTGCACCACCTACCAAGCAATTAGTGCTGCAGCATTAAAACACGGCATAGAACTGACCATATGTAAATGGATAGGCTTATTAAGTCCTCTTTTATGGGTGACGAAATTATTGCAACGGCCACAAAAGGTTGCCCACAGGGAGGGGTTATCTCACCAACTCTTTGGAGTTTGGTAGTCAACTCACTCTTGGAGGAACTGAATAAAGGCCCAACTTATACGGTAGGGTATGCAGATGATTTAGTGATACTTGTTAATGGGAGATTCCCCAGCACGGTATCACAAATCATGAACGGAGCACTGAGACTTGTGGAGCAGTGGTGCAATAACCACCAACTCTCGATCAATCCAGACAAAACAGTGGTAATACCATTTACCAGGAAAAAGACCCTGAATGGTATGAAGCAACTAAGGCTCTACGGAAGGGTACTAGAAATATCCAATGACGTAAAGTATCTAGATCTGACACTGGACAAAGAACTAAATTGGAAAAAGCATGCCGACCTCACCATAACTAAAGCTATGAGAGTATTTGGCATGTGCAGGTCAAAAAACAGGTGCAAAACCTGGGGCTTAACCCCGAAGGTACTAAGGTGGATCTATACCATGATGGTAAGACCTATCATACTGTACGGGAGCCTGGTCTGGTGGCCAAGGACACTAAAGAGCACATGCAGAGAAGCCCTAATGAAAATACAAAGAATGGCATGCATGGCTATCACCGGCGCATTCAAAACGACGCCAACGGCGGCGCTAGATGTATTACTTGATCTACCGCCGTTACATTTAGTGCTACAGTCTGAAGCGCTGATCTGAAGATTGGCTGTTGCAGGCCTCTGGGACGACAGCAAGCCGAAGACCAAACACACAAGAATGGAATCTGACAATTTCATGGATAGGCTAACAAGCATGGGCTGTGACAAGATGCAACCCAAGTTTGTTTTCCAAAAGAATTTTAAAGTAAAAATTCCCACAAGGGCTGAATGGATCGAGGGTCTAGAACCACCAATCTCTGATGGCGAAGACAGCATATGGTACACAGACGGTTCCAACATAGGATCGAGTACGGGAGCTGGCATTTATGCAAATGACTACAGTAGTAGTATAAGCATGGGCAATTATGCGACAGTGTTCCAAGCGGAGACGTATGCTATTATTTATATGTTATTATTACATTGGACTATGCTGATATTTGCTACCTTGATCTTACAGAGGACCAGCTAAATAAACTAGAGCGCCTCCAAAATGCTTGCATAAGGTTCATATTTGGCTTACGCAAATTTGACCACGTGTCTGAATTTCGTGCCCAGCTCAATTGGCTTCCTATTCGTCATCGCCGAAACTCACACATTCTCGCGCTCCTTAAAACATTCTCTTCAATCCCACTACTCCTCTATATCTTAAAGGGCGTTTCAAATATCTCTCTTCTATTCGGTGTTCAGAGAAGCATCTCCTTGCTACACCATCATCTTCATCAAAATTTTACAACAGCTCTTTTACTTTCCGGGCTGTTCGCTTGTGGAATGCTTTGCCGTTGGATATAAGACGTGCTAAATCCCTTCTTATTTTTAAAAATCTTCGAATGAGTAGTAAGCGACAGGTAATGAAATCGCATTACCTGTCGCTTACTTAACATGCCTTTATTTATTTATATATTTATATCATTTATGGTATATATTTATGTACTTATGTATTTTTTTGTATCTATTTATTATATTAGTGTGTATATGTGTTTATTTATTTTTAGGCACTACCCGTTCATTGTTTTATGTACTTAGTCTCCAGCTACCCAAAGGTTGTCTGGAAGAGATCGCTTTTAAGCGATAAGACCGCCTGTTGTTACCTAGTTTTAATTTTGATTTTCTGTTTGTTTATTTCTATTTTATGGTGCACAATAAAGAATATATTATTATTATTATTCTCTTTATTATTCTTTTTTCTTAGGCTAGGTCATTTTATAATATTTTTACAAAAGTAAAATATAAAAATACATCTAAAACATACAAAAACAATAAAAACATTATAAAAAACCTAACCTAGGGTGCCCCCGGCAACGGAGCAAGGCCCAGGCTGCCGGTGGTCAGGGCCGCAGAGAGAGGAACCTTCGGACTATGCGCGCCGTGTCCAGGATAACCGCCTTCTGAATCTGACCCTTGATCCAACCACAACCCCGTAGCGAAAGTCTCTCTAGATGTTGGTCTAGACTCTTCGCTATGAGACCGTTCGCAGAAACAACTATCGGTACAATGATCGCCGAATCAACCTCCCACATGGCGGTTACCTCGTGAGCCAAGTCTAGGTACTTGCTGGACTTGTCCTTCTCGGCCTTCACGAGGTTCTCGTCACATGGGACGGTGATGTCGACGAGCATGGCCCGGCGTTGCGGTCGATCTATTACCACGATATCAGGCTTATTGGCTACAATAGTCCTGTCCGTGATAATAGATCGATCCCAATAGAGCGTGGCACGACCATTTTCGAGAACTGGTGTAGGTGTGTACTTGTAGTACGGCACTTCGTGGTCCACAAGACCATATAGGAGAGCAAGCTGTTGGTGTATAATCCTGGCTACGAGGTTATGTCTGTGCAAGTACTCGCCGTTAGCAAGATGAGAACAACCGGAGATGATATGCCTGAGTGACTCTCCGGGACGGCGGCATGCCCGACAAATGTCGACCGTACCGTCCTTCAGGATATATCTCCGGTAGTTATTCGTCATGATAACTTCGTCCGCAATTGCACAGGCAAAACCTTCGGTTTCTCCAAAGAGGTCCCCGAATCGTAACCAGGTCACCGACGCGAGCAGGTCTACGTCGGGTCCCGTGAGGGCCCTGTAGAACCGCCCGTGTAGCTCCTTGCTCTTCCATACCGCCCTGCGATCCTCGGTGCTTAGCACCACAGGTTTGCGCCAGTTCTCGTTTGCCAAGGAGAGCGGCGTGAGACCCTTATCTACTGCCACCACATCACGATGCATCTCACACTCGTTGTTAAGGAAATAATTCCTGAGATTGTACACCTCACGGTTGTGGAGATTTTTGGCGTTTAAAAAGCCCCGACCTCCACACTTCCGTGGGATGTACAATCTCATAACAGACGAGCGCGGGTGAAGCATACGGTGTGTGGTGAGCAATAGACGGACTCTCCGATCCAGGGCATCCAGCTCGGTCTGTGTCCACCTTAGTATGCCAAAGGAGTATGTGAGTAGGGGCATCACCCAGGCATTGAAGGCACGCACCTTGTTGCCACCTGACAGAAGACTATTAAGTACTTTTGTCAGCCGACCGAAGAAGCGCTCCTTCAACGCCTGTTTAATACCCACATCCTCAATGCCCAAAGACTGTGACATACCAAGGTATTTGTAGGTTTCTGATTCAGAGATAGATCTGAACGTCATTGTCTCAGAAAGCTGTAGATTTGTTGAATTTACTACTTTCCCCCGCTGTACATGCATAACTGCACATTTATCAACACCAAACTCCATCTTGATGGAACTACTGAACACTTCAGTGGTCTTCAGTAGTTCCAACAAGTCTCGGTTATTTGGTGCAAATAATTTGAGATCGTCCATGTACAGAAGGTGAGATATGACTTCACCCTCTCTCCGAAGCCGGCAACCTAGCCCCGAATCCTTCAGCAGATTGCTGAGCGGATTTAGAGCTAGGCAGAACCACAGGGGACTCAGACTGTCGCCCTGAAATATTCCTCGCTCAATCCTTATAAAGTCCTGCGGGCCAGGGGTGTCATCCCCGCCTCCTGGTTGACGAAGGACTGTGGTCCACTGCCTCATACACGCGCCAAGGAAGGATCTTAAAGCTGCATCAATTTTATACAGCTCCAAGATCCTCTTCAGCCATGAATGAGGCACCGAATCATAGGCCTTCTTGTAGTCAATCCAAGCGGACGAGAGGGCCCCTCTGTTCCGCCGGACTCTTTGGCAAATGGTCATGTCTATGAGGAGGAGCTCTTTAGTACCACGGGACCCAACCCTACATCCATTTTGAGCGGAGACCAAAATGTTGTTTGCGACCATGTGCGCGTTTATTTTTGCTCTCAAAATGGATGTAAGAAGCTTGTAGAGCGTAGGCAAGCACGTGATGGGTCGGTAGTTCTTCGCTTCCGTGGTACTACCGGACTTATAGAGCAGGAAGGTTACACCAGTTGTTAAGGAAGGCGGGAGGGAGCCAAGTTCAAGGGCTTGTTGAAATTGTGTTGCCAGCCGCGAGTGCGAGCATCGAAACCATTTTAGCCAGAAGTTGTGCAACCCATCCGGGCCAGGACTTTTCCAGTTCTGGGCCGTACGGATTACACAACTTACGTCGGCGGGGCTGATGGTGATAGCCCCCATTGGTTCGATGGACTCACACCCACGTTCAACAACACTCATCCACTCGCCCTCCGTGTGTTCAACGGGCGCCGACCAGATGCTACGCCAGAAATCAGTCATGGCAGTAGCATCCGGCAGTCGCATATCGGACACACGGGGGTCAGTTTCCTCCCACCTTCGGTATACCTTCCTTTGGTCACTTTGGAAAAGACGATTCTGCTTGAATCGGTCCACACGCTCTCTGTAACGGCGAATACGGCTTGCCCATGCATAAACTTTCTGCTTCAGAAAGTCGATGCGCTCTATGACATTGGCCATGTAGTCGCGGGGCTCGATATCCGTCCCCGCGAACGCCTGGTGCACAAAGCGCATTACTCGGGGGCGGTTATTGCCCCCCCTGAAGCAGATCAGCTTTGCAATGAGAGTCCTAAATGAGTTGATACGACGCTCGATCCGCACCTGCCATGCGGGGATACCCCCGGCGGTCCTAGGTGCACGTTCAGCGTCCGGAAACTTGACTCGAGCAACACGGCACGCCGCGATGGCCCCGCAGTACATGATCGAGTGCGTATCATCTAAGTCTTTACTAGTCCGCAGGAATGGATCTAGCAAATCATTTAGGGCTCCCATTAGCGCTAGATTGCGTCTATTCATAGGTAAGCGTGGTAATCGTGGCCTAGGGATGTTTGTGGAGCGATACTGCGTAATTACCTCTTCCAAAGTCCTCCTCAGTTGCTCATTGGCTGTACTACTCACACTCTGATTCGCGATCTCCTCCTCATCGACACTGGAATCAACCCGCGGCGCCCCCGATACCAGGTCGGGTGCGGGCATCGGATCCGGCGACGTGGCGGGCGGATCCCGCGTCGAGATGGAGGCCGCGTGAGCAGAGAGAGCCTCCAGGCGGAGCCGATCAAGTGTCGAGTCATCCAACCGTTTATCCCGCTGGATGACTCGGACCTGATCCGATAGTCGTTGCGCAGTCACGTTGATGGTTGGTTCAAGGAGCTGAAACAGAGGAAGTATCCGGTCACGATACGCGCACAGATTAGTTCCCCCCTCTGTAGCCCCATAATAGGCGCGCATGACGTTCTCATTAATGGATGAAGTCCATTGCATGCGACGCACTATACCACCGGCAGCGGGGGCCCTGGGCGGGGCAGGATGTCCCGCAAGCCCCAAGCGTGCCGGCAGCGGTGGCCGTCCCCGTCGCGCAGGTGGTCGTGGCGGCGGCGGCGGCGGCCCGCACTCGTCGCTCGACTCGCTGGTGTCGGGCGCAGTAGCGTACTTATCGCCCGACAACGATGGCGAGGAGACTGACGAGGCGGGCGCGGATGGTGGGCGTGCGTTGGTGGATTCCGCTTTTGTCCGACTTCTCGTTATCATGCTATGCATCCATATACGTGTTTCGCCTAGATCAGGTTTGAGCACAAGCTGTCAACGTGCTGTGTTTTGTACGTTCGTGATCCGTAATTGCATTTCAACTCGAGTATGTTGGTATTCCACATCTTGGGGTTATATTAGGGATCACTTTAAATTAAATTTGACCAAGTTTAGGCAAAATAACACGTATAAAAATATATTTTTAGCAAAATTTGATTACAAGACGTCTGTCATTGTCAGCGGTTGTTGTTTTTTTATTATTATTATTATTATTGCCTGTGCACAAGAGAATATAGATAGACAGACCCGGGGAAAGAATATCTATTGCAGTAAAACACTTCTATAATTGCATTAACACGTTTAATTTTGAAGATAAAGTAAATTATTTAAAATTAGCAACAATAATCAGAATATATAAAATTAGCACTTCACATAAAAATGACGATAACGGTATCTATATAAAGATATTTCACATTCAATAACTTCCTTAGTGGTTAGAATGTAATTAAATTACAATAATCAGAATATTTAATATTAGCACTTCACATAAAAATGACGATAACTGTATCTATATAAGGATATTTCACATTCAATAGTTACCTTAGTATCGTAAACGTCTACTTTCCGCACAAAAGGAAAATAAAAAGGATGGAGTACTAGCAAAACTGGTAAGTACGTTACCGCCTGCCCCAACGGTACATTGACCTGATACGACATGGTGTCGTGCACCGGGTTCCACTGTATTCCCAATACCTTTATGAGGCTCCTGTCTTCAGCGTCGAATTGATGAGGCATCTCACAATATTCCTGTGGTAGGTCCCGGAGTAACTCGTGACAGTTAGACGACCATTTCCTGAGCTCGTAGCCGGCACTGCTCATGAGTTCCATGAGCTCCGATTGAAGCTGCCGAGCCTCTGTAATGGAGTTTGCTCCAACCAAAAGGTCGTCGACGTAGCTCTGACGTCGTATGACGTCTGCAGCTGGAGACCCTGGATGCTGTGCTTGCCAATCCGCGGCTAACTGCAACAGCGTCCGTATTGCGACAAAAGGGCTTGAACGTAGTCCGTAGGTATTAGTATTCAACTCGTAAACCTGTATGTCCTGCGACGGGTCCTCACGCCACAGGATCAGCTGATAGCGCCTATCACTGGGGTGTATCCACGTCTGCCGGAACATCATGCGGATGTCGGCCGTGAACACGAACTGGTGCCGTCTGAAATTCAACAATATCTTTGTAATATCATTCTGAAGAGGCTTGCCTGAGTGCAGGCATTCATTAAGAGCTATTCCATTGCTACTCTTCGATGCTCCGCTAAAAACGACACGAAGCTTATCTGAATCTTTTTTGAAAATCCCTTGATGCGGAACACAGTAGTGCTCCGAGTCAAACTGGTAACTGGATTTAGACATGTGTCCTAAAGACTCATATTCCCGCATGAAATCCTTATATTTCTCAGCAAAGACTGGATTCTTGGCTAGCTTAGCCTCTAACGAATGAAGCCGGCGTACAGCAATGGCTCTGGTCTCGCCTAGCGTGGGTCTGTCTGACAAGAAGGGCAGCCGCACCATGTATTTCCCGTCAAGCATACGTTTAGCAGTAGAAGTATACAACCTTTCACATTCCAAATGTTCCGGATGATCTGGTGGGTCTTCTGGAGGCTGCTCCACCTTCCAGAACTTCTCTAGCACCTCTTCAAACTTGGTAGCGTGCACGCCGTAGTCTTCCACGGACGTCCCTCTCGACTGCTGCGCCGAGGTGTCAGCAGGGTGTGTCCAGATGGCTCCCATGAGGACATCTCCAAACCAGGTACCGTAGGCCTCCACTCCTGTAATGTTCGTGAGCATCTTTGAACCAGTGAACATATAATTAAGCACATCCAGACCGAAAATGATGTCTACATCTTGAGATTTGTCAAAATCTGGATCGGCCAGGCTGAGTTTAGACGTATCTAAGTGGGCCTTTAGGTAATGGTTACAGGCCGGGATATTTCCTGTAACTGTATACATGGCGGTTGCCACAACGCTAATTATAGGGACTAATTTCCCTACTGGCTTAAATACTATTTTAGCTATGGTACCGGGTACCTTGACCTGTTGGTTTCCGATCCCAACAATATTATTTCCTACATACTGCTGATGCAATCCTATTTCATCTGCAAATGATTTCTTAACTATCGAACACCCGGCTCCGGTGTCTAACAGTGCCCTTGCCATAATATAATTGCCTTGGCCTGACCTTACCATGACAATAGCAGTAGGGCTGACCCGGATCGATGGCATCATCATCCGAGGTTCTCGTGGTACATCAGCAGTAGCCTTATTTCAAGAACGGCGCTCAGGGCTGCCTCGAGTGCCGAAACGTAGGCTGTGGAAAGACTCCTGCGCCTGGCGGGCCCTCGTTCCCACCGGAGGGCGCGGGATGTGACCAGCAGTAATCAATTGAGCTGGCTGGACCTGCTGTGGAGGAGGCGACCGAGTCTCTTCTCTCCACCTTGGCGGGCTCGTACGGGGTTGTTGAGCTCGCTGCGCCCAAGACCCTTGTGGCGGGGTCGACACCCTGTGTCGTGGTGGGGACCTACGCTGTGGTGGTGTACTTACCCTTCTGGTGGGTGGGACCAGGGTTCGCTCATGGACCCTGTGCACCGCTTCCGCGGCTTCCGCGGCTTCCGCTTCCTCCCTGCACAGCAACGGGCTATGCGACCCTTACTGGCACGCACCGCACCAATTACGAGCCATACACTCTCTCGCGTAATGACTTGCGAAGACTGGACATTTGTATATAGAGTGTGCACTACTGGAACAGTACGTGTCCTTTAGACCGATTCACCAGATCAGCTTCTACCAGCTCCGCAGCTAGGACACATGGAGGGGACGCTCTGCCGCGTCTTCCCTTGGTCGGTGACTGCCGTCCCACCGGTGCTCTTCCCGCTGCCGCAGTGGGAACCGCCTGCTGCACCAGACACTGCTCATCCAGCAGCGCCAGCAGCTGATCGAGCGTTGGCAGGACCTGAGGATCCGTGCCACAGCGCTCCTCAAACAGGGTTCTGATGCGAATAGGCCGCTTCTGTAACATCATGTAAACAACTAAATACGACCACTCAGAAACCGGCTGCTTCAACTTTTCTAGGGCCTGAATCGACTCGCGCAGAGGATCATAAAAATGTGTTCGCAAATTTATATTCGAGCCCCCGACATTGGGCAGATTGACTATCCGTGCAATGAAGGTGTCCACAAGCTGTCGGGAGTTATGGTACCTTTTCTTAAGAAGATCCAATGCCACAGAGTAGCTTGCGCCATCCACAGGTAAGTGTTGTACTACCGTCAAAGCCTCAGCATGCAACGACGTTCGGAGGTAGTAGTGTTTCTCGGCATCAGACAGTGGACCTGCATCCACTAATGCCATAAAAAGGTCATAGAATGACATCCATTCTGTCATATCCCCGCCATATGTTGGCAGTTGTACCAAAGGCAACTTAACCTGACTGTGATACTTAGCTGCACCAGCTGTCTGTCCTGATTCCTCACCTGATGCCTCATCCAGTTGGATAAGAAGTCGGTTGATCTCGGCGAACTGCTCCTGGTACTTGAGCCGTTCCGCCTCTGTTAGTTCCGTATCGCTTGTCAGTACCGCCTCATAGGCCGTGATATATGTTTTATATACCTGATCAAAATGCCGCTTGGCTACCGCTGTCGCTGAAGGCCCGGACCTGGCAGCCACCGTGCCAGCGTAATCAATAAGCATTTGATACCTCGTACCCAACTGTACCTTAGCCTTGAGCGACATTTTGTCAATAGATATTAACTTACCTGGTAAAACACAAATATTTCACCGCGCCGCGCGTATTTTCAATCAATCACCTATTTGTGAGTATTTACAAACCAATTCCAAGCTAGATTCTAACCAATTCAATCTAATCCTAGGTAGTTTCCAGGTAATATTAGTTGAGAAATCTATCATAAATAGCACAACACAACTTGACGTTTTGCATTGACGTTTGTTAAATAAAGTTCAATGTCATAGACAACTAAAGTCTCTTAGACGGTCCGGATCGACGCTACACACGTTCCTACCATTCAGTTCGTTCACTTAGCACAAAACCGGTAAACGTCAACCGGATGTAGTACCTCACTATGGCGACCTCCAAATGTCCCCACAATGACACGTTTCACGTTGCTCGGAATGTTATGTTATTACGTAATCGCGCACTGAATTCACACAATGAATGCCAACGACTGCAAATTCCACTCGACGAATCCTTGATTGCCGTGGCGCGATTCTTGGCCCTGGATTGCTTCAATCTTGCCCCAATCACGGGATTTTATTTTATATTTTCCCAAATCACGGGTTTTGTTATTGTCGTGCGGTTGTTCCCTCTCATGGGTCACACCAAAATGTACGCAGAACTAGCCCAGTCGCCGCGGTAGGCCGGTTAGGTACATCTCATACTTCTCTGGTAGCAGTCGAGTCGCTCCGGCACGATGCTGTAGAGAGTTTCCAGTGGGCCACCATCATTTGTGACGTAGATGAGTACGCCGCCGCGCCTGCTGCGGTAATGGCGGATGGGTTTCGAAGAGAAACAATGGGCACTCTTTACACGTATATTTCTCTTGACTTAGCCTAAATTACACTTTACACTTAACAAAAGGTTCGCGTACAGCGAATTAGATTACCGCTCGCGACGCGGATTAAACACCGTTGGTCGGCGGCGACCTCGGTCAACGGTTACATTGACAGCGCGCCCGTCCTCGACGACGGCTAGATGAGCAGAGAGAGATGACAGGCGAAGTGAACGGATCAGCGGATGCATTCACTCAACCATTCATTTTATTAGACTTGAATACATTTGAACTAGATGTCGCTAATTTGCGTGAACAATGGTCAGTAATGATCTTAAACCTCATTCCATCGAGATACCCGCGGAAATGCTTTATGGAATCAACAACAGCGAGAAGCTCATGTTCGGTTGTCCCGTATCCACGTTCAGCTTTAGTGAATAAACGAGAATAATAAGCAATTGGATGTTCAACGCCGTCCAACTCTTGAGCCAGGACCGAGCCTAAGCCAACCTGGCTAGCGTCACATTGAAGGATAAAAGGTTTCGAAAAATCCGGGCAAGCCATCAACGGAGCGCTCATCAAGGCATCCTTCAATTTAGAAAAAGCTTCACTAGCACTATCGTTCCAATCGATGGGATCACGTCCCTTTCTCTTACCGATAAGTGCCGTCAGAGGAGCAATAATCGAAGAAAAACCATCCACGAAACGGCGATAATACGAACACATACCAATGAAAGCACGTAGAGACTTGGCAGAAGAAGGGGTAGGGTAATCCCTAATAGTTTCTAATTTCTTCGGATCAGTTTGAAGGCCACGCTCATTGACGATGTAGCCGAGATACTTCAATTCAGACTTACAAAACTCGCACTTATCTAAATTAACCGTAAGACCAGCTTCTTTCAACCTATCACGAACCTTACGAATAAGCCGCATATGACTGTCAAAATCACGAGACACCAAAATCAAATCATCAACATAGCCGAAGATAAAATCCTCAGACTCAGGGGTATATTCAAAATTGACAATCATGTCAGTAAGCCTCTGCATCTCGGACGCAGCGTTGGTTAAACCAAAAGGGAGACGAACGAACTCAAAGAGGCCCCTTTGGGGTACAATAAAGGCCATTTTCTCACAACTGGCCTTATCAGCTAAGGGGATTTGCCAAAACGCGCTCCTAAAATCCAACGAAGTTAGATATTTGGCACCTCGTAGGTTATCAAGGATGTCCTGGACGCGCGGGAGAGGGTATGAATCCCTGATGGTAACGCTGTTCAACTTCCTACTGTCCACGCAAAACCTGACACTACAATATTTCTTGGTAACCATCACCACTGGGGAAGCCCAGGGTGATCGTGAGGGACGAATGACGCCTGACTCTAACATCTTGTCGATCTCTTCGTTGAGAATCTTGAGCTTGACTGGAGATAAGGGATAGTAACGTTGGCGGATGAGCGAACCAACAGTCTCAATCTTATGCAAAAGCCACGAAGTACAACCTAATCCAGCTTTATCAGAAGAAATCTCCTCAAACTCGTCAATAACAGATTGGAGTTTTGATTCCTGCAGTGGTGCAAGCACCGTACGAGGGTGGACATAGCGAACCTCACATACTCGTGGGACTGCGACAGGAACATGATGTGAAGCGACGTAAAGCTTACCTGACAAACCATCACGGAATGCCTTCTTTAAAATGTCAATGAGACCAACAGCATTCCAAAACTCAATTCTTAAATAAATGCAGTAGGAAGATTACTGCTCACTAGACAGGGGTGCAGAACGCGAATGCCACTAAAAGAATGGGGACGTCCAAACCGCCTAGAATTTCAATAGCAGAATTGTCGGCGGAGACAACATAAGGCCGGATATCCTCGTGATATGTTATACCGAGCTCCGATAAGAGGGATATATCAATTAGTGAAACCTGAGCACCAGAGTCCAAAAGAGCTGTTACCGAAGAGCCAGCAACTAAAACATCAATAAAAAGTCTATTATCCGGGGAATTATTAATATAAACGGGCGACACCGATGGACCTCTCAGTGCGCCACTAATTCGTTTTTTGACGGACCAGAATTACAACTAGGACAATCGCGGGTGATTGCACCAACACGCTTACACTTGAAGCACACTGCCCCTGAAACGTAAGGACAATTACGATAGTTGTGACCAGTTGCATCACACTTCATACACACTATAGAACTGGGTTGACCTACAACTTGAGCACTAATCGGTGCAATAGCCAAACGTGCTGGACGTGAACCTTGAAAGGCTTCAAAATTTTTCGCGACTTCTACCAAACCATCAATATCCCTAACCACGTTAGTTGCAAGACAAGGATGATATCTAGGATTCATTCCATATTTAATAATGTTAAACATGTTGTCTTCGGAAACCGGTGTACGAAGCTTTGCGTTTAGATCAACGCGCTGCGCTGCGCTTGCGCTGAATAACAAAATCAACCACTGACTGGTTGTCCTTCTGTGATAAAGCGCGAAGTTGGCTCTCAAGCTTGAAATCGAGATCGACTACGTCGAAGGTTTTAACGAATTCAGACTTTAATTCCGCGTAAGTAAGACCCGGATATCTGATTGCCCTAAAATGTTTCAAGGCACTATCTGACAACAATTCATGGAAACGTCTGACAACATATGAAGGATTGACGTTACGCGCCATACCTTCTTCCTCGGTTCGAAAGAAAAATTCGCGAACACAAGTGTCCCCGGAAAAGTTCAAGTTCCATTTCGTAAGTGAATAATCTTTGAAAGGAAAAGGCGGGGGACGTCCGGACATATGCATCACCTGGGGTCGTGGTTCAGAATCAAAAAACTGTTCTTCATCGTTTGCCATTGGATCTAAAATCCTCGGATCGTGCGAGTTTACAGACGAGTGTACACGAGGCGTCTCAGCAATTGATCCTTCATTACTTAAGTGTGACATGGCGAAAAGTCGAATGTTGTCTTGCGTTGCAAGTTCAAACAAAAAATAAAGTTAATCGACCTCAAAATTAAAATCCGAAGTTCGAGTATATCAGTGGTCTAAACCAAGCACTTAAGTCAAAGAAAGAAAATAACACTCGAAGTCTAAATGCTAAGTTAGAGTTCGAATTCAAAAAAAACAAGTTCAGTTTCTGAAAAAAAAAAAAAAAACGCAAATCATACATTCTATGTCTGACTTACCTGCGAATTCCCTAACGTCTACGGGCTCTAACTACAGGACTCAAACTATGAAATAAGGTATTCGGGATATGTTACGGGTAATTGAGAAAAAGGCATAAGTAAAGGTCAACAGATTAATTCGTTTTTTTTTAACATAAATAAAAGCAATATTTCAATATGACGGAATTCGGGTTAATGATGGGACGTAAGGAGGCAGTAGGCTGAAACAAACCAAAATCAAGGTTAATAGAACCGCGACCGGTCTGCGGTCACCGTCTCACAAATCCAAAAAAAAATATTTAATTACAATTATTAAAAGTAAATCCAGAGTTCTTTACCTGTTCGGGCGCCAATTTGCAGTAAAACACTTCTATAATTGCATTAACACGTTTAATTTTGAAGATAAAGTAAATTATTTAAAATTAGCAACAATAATCAGAATATTTAAAATTAGCACTTCACATAAAAATGACGATAACGGTATCTATATAAAGATATTTCACATTCAATAACTGCCTTAGTGGTTAGAATGTAATTAAATTACAATAATCAGAATATTTAATATTAGCACTTCACATAAAAATGACGATAACTGTATCTATATAAGGATATTTCACATTCAATAGTTACCTTAGTATCGTAAACGTCTACTTTCCGCACAAAAGGAAAATAAAAAGGATGGAGTACTAGCAAAACTGGACACCATGAGACGGGGCTCGCCGAGCGGGTCAGCCGCGCGCGCGCTGGGATGACGAGCTTCGCGTGCGCTACCCCCTCTGGAGGCGTGAGGCCCGTGACCGTGACGCATGGAAGGATCTACAGTCTGCATCTACACTACACCCAATAGATGAAATTAATTAAATAATGGTAAAAAAAAAAAAAAAAAATGTATAAAATCCTGACATTAATAATTTTGAAACTATTGTAATATGTATTTTTTTGGTATTTTATTTTTATTAGTAAAGAATAGAAATAGAATAACTTTATTTGCTCTCACGTTGGTTATTTTTTCAATGTTGACATTTTATTTTAATAATCAAATGCATTTCTCTTGTATTGTATAAATATGAGTTAAAAATTTAGGCTTTAGTATTTTAGTAATTAATTCAACTGTGCATTTTTTTTATGACATTTATTATTTTTATTTCGTTGAAACAAAAATATAGTTGTTTAATTTAAAAAATCAATTGTGACATTTTAAAATCAGTATTTATTTAATTTTTAACGGTATGTTCATAAACGCATGTATTAAGCTTTAAGGAAATTGATGTCTATCTAACTAGTTAAATATATAAAAACACAAAATGAATTACAGTAACATATAGGTATATACATAAGTTAAAAAATAATAAAGAAGTAATTAATTCAAATTCTCCTAGAAGGGCTGGTAACCCATGGAGTCTTATTACCATCCCTCCTTCATCGAAGGAGAGGCCATTTCAAAACAATTTTATCTAGTTATTAATTGTATAAATAGTCAGTATGTTAAATTGAATTGATGTATGTATTTATAAATTTAATAAATGGCTTTCTGATTCTGATTCTGATTCTGACTAGCAAAACTGGTAAGTACAAATAAAGACTCGGCTGGTAATTTGGCTGCAGGAAAATAATGGATTAATGAGGCGGGTGATATGGATGGTGACAGATGATTCGCTGGCTGAACGTAGCCTAAATTAAAGAGCCAGGTCTTTGTACGCCCGTCAAACGAGGCAATTAGAATTTTGGGAATATTTTAGCAAAACAACAAAAAAAAGCTATTATGGCACAAAAACACTGGATACAAAAAAAAGGAATCGGATTTATAACGTTTTTAAAAAAATGTAAATAATATGATATTCTCGAAAGACAGGATGGCTAAAGCTGTAGTTGAATTGGAATAGAGTTCGTGGGCAAGCGTCCCCTTTGGTTTAGGCGGACCCAACAGCTCGCTGAACTCTCTTTCTCACTTGGAGAGCCCGCTGGATGCGGGCTCTAATTCTCCGACGACGGTGAAGAATCACGCGGAACACGCGGCGGTTGCAGACCATCTCGCCGGTCCGGCACCCACAAGCGCCTTCCGGAGTCCTTCCGGCTCAGGCGGTCCCACTGGTGGCCTTTTTGTCCGGCAACGTATTTGGTTTTTAAAAAGACTTTGTATTTAATTCAATAATGTATTAGCACTTGCTATATAATGTTTGAACGCAAAGATCTAGAGAATAGATCGCACTTCAACACGTTGCAACTAAGCAAATTATAGCAAAACCCTCAGACTAAACCAGAATATGTTTTTTTTTCTTTAAAAATTTCCTCGTCCATCTGACACACTCCATCAAAATCAACTTTTCCCTTTTTTGACAATTTGGAATACCTCAAAAATTCATATTCAAAATTAGCGCGAATATTATCTCAATTTATAACTGCCAGACTGATATAAGCGCCATCTACCTGCAAAGCCGTGAATCACAATGTACGCTTTTTTATATATCAACCGCAACCTAGCCTTAGACCTCCCTTAGACACAGAACTTCTAAAGAAAGTCGACAGATGTCGTACGATAAACGTAGCGTCATGCTACACTATATACTCAGCGACAGTCAGGCAGTGCTTAGAGCACTTATAGCGCCCAAAGTGGAGTCCAGACTGATATTCAATGGTATCCAAGCCCTCAACAGGCTTGGAAGGCAAAACAAAGTGCAACTGATGTGGATCCCAGGGCACGAGGGCTTTATCGGCAACGAAAATGCTGATGAGCTTGCTAGAAGGGGCTCTATGAATAACTTCTTAGGCCCGGAACCATTTGTGGGGCTCACAAAGGGAACCATAACAACGGCCATAAAGGACCACACCAAACATAAACACCAACAAGAGTGGGGTAGTTTGACAGGTCTAAGGCATTCAAAGCTCTTCATGCATAGAGTTGACTCAAGCTGGAGCAAAAAGCTTTGGAAACTTAGTAGAAAAAGGCTCCAAATCATAACAGGAGTTTTTACAGGCCATTACGCCGTGAAAGGAGTACTGGCTAAAATGGGACTGTCAGATAATACTGATTGTAGAATGTGTGGCGAAGAGGAAGAAACAATGAAACACTTAATGTGTGAATGTCACGCTCTTGCCAGACAAAGAATGAGGGACTTTGGAATCGGCTATCCAGATCCAGAGGACCTCAAAGCACTGCCCTTGAGCTCCATCACCCAACACATGGAGATGGTTGAAAAAGCTCTTGAGTAAGTGTACTAGGGGGCAATTACACAAAAGATCCCTTTGGGTCGAAGTGTATCCATATGGGCCCTCGAACCAAATAAGATAAGATAAGAAGCTAGAGTATGTTCTGCTAGAGCAATTTTAAGCAATATTGCCGAAGTGTAGGTAATATTTTTGGCTATATATTACAGTATTGAATAAAACTATTTTTTTTTAAATAAACTTGACTTTATGCTTTAATCAGTTAATATAAAACACATTAGGAGTTTGTACGAATCAACGTCCTCAACAAACGAGCTCTGTAAGTATTGTGTTTTCGGGTACTAAATAAATACTTGATTTATACCGGGATATCGCCGTTGATGGACACGTCTGGGAGAACATCATCATCATGATCATTAATAATATTATATGAACCAAAAGTTTTTTTTGCAATAACAAGACTTTATACTATCTTATCAAATGTAATTTATATACGTTATTTCATTATTTGCGATTTTAGTTTTCAAATCGTTACCGGACTCTTAAAGAACAGAGCGTGTCATTCCCTCATCCATAAAAATGGTACCTATATAGAACGGATAAATGTTACTTATTTTTAGTGATCAACCAAATATAGGAATATACTTTTGAATAATATCAAAACTTCTTTAAATAATAAAATTTCGTTCTAGTCGGCTTATATTGCAGGGTGTTTAAACTTGGTTAAACGTAAAAGTGTATATAAATAGGTAAGTCGTAAAATAGCAAATAAAGAGAGGATTGATGGTTATGCGTATGTAAACACTTTATTATATTTAGGTAAAAAAAGTAACAATACAAACGTGATAGAAGGAAAAAACAAAGAACATAAGCGAACTTATCCCTGTGTTTATATCATGTTTGAAAGCTATTGAAGAGTATCAACCTAATATCATGGCCTGAATTTTAAAATAATTTTAAGACAATTGGGTACTTTTACTACGGCTAATAAAAATCAAATTAGCCTTCTGCTCGTTTCTTATCGCTCGGATTTTGACGCTCTCCGCGGCGAGCATGTGACACAAACGTATGAGCTCCCCAATTTACAGCATTTTAGTGTCACATATAATATCATAGCGATGCGATAGGTTTTTAAAAATAACATTGAGGTTTCTGTAAATATTTTGGAATTAAGTAAATATTTTCAGAAATAATTGCTTCGAAAGTCAGAAAAACTGTGTCCTGTAACTTTTGAACTGTAAGTCTAAAAACTATCAAAATAATTTAGAAAATGTGCCTTATTACCTACTTTCTACGAAAATTATTTTGAACATTATCGATTTAGCCATTTTTGAATTATCTCCAAAAAACTTCTTCCGTATGCATCAGATACGACCTTTTGGTATTAGTTTGGTTCTTATTCCGTTGAAGGTACGGAGCCCTCCAAGTATGTGTGGTCCGACACGCACTTAGCCGGTTTTGTTTTTCTTGATATAAGGCATTTCTCGTGAAACAGGCATAATACTTTTATTGTCGGGCCGCCACTGTATGGCAGGTTAGTTGCTTCATAAAAATAATGCCTGCTTCTTTTTTTTAACACTGAAATTAGTTTAATGAAATGACAGCAACAAATAATAATATCTATATCGATTAGTAGTTACATTACTGCTTCTTGGAGTTACGTTCCCGGGCTTCTTTAAAATAAAATCGGTAAAGTGCTAAAATCAGAAGGAGGATTTAGTGATTCTTTATTCAAGTTATCAAATAACAGTTTTAAGCACACATAGCCCTAAATTTCACATATAATCAGAAAATATTGACTGTGTTGGCAATACTATAACTGTGCTTGTATATTTAGTTCTCATTATGCTTGTTATTTTTTTGCCATCTACACTGAATGTACCTTAAACATTACGTACGTACGTTTAAACATACCTTCCAAGGCTAGCGTGTTTAACTTTGTTAAAACACTCCTACTCCCGTCTAGACTACACTTAGGTACTTTGTAGGACGGGTTAAGGCTTTGCCAATTAGTGCGAGAGCCCTCTGAAGTTTAAAATATTAAATTAAAAACAAATTTTCTTGCACACACTTACTCAGTGTAAATTGGAATTTTCTTAAGTGTGTTATTTAGATCATAACATAAAAACAACTTAATAAAAACGTTATGTAGCTCCGTTTTCAAATTGGTCTCAAACTCAATGTCTCACCGTGATCGCGCTGTCAGAATCATTATATTATTATGAGTATTATGACCATTTCTTTATATGTATATGAAATATGGCCCGATGTTTTAAAATTAATGCGCCTTTTTTAAATATTTAGCGGTCAGGGACTCTAATAGGTATGGTTGGGAATATTTGGCTCTTTATAACATATAACTAAGTAGTAATTAATTGTTTTTCTACTCGTCGACTATACTACCAGTGCATACTTTTCGATGGTCGCATATTTTAGCATCATCGACTATGCTGAAATTGATTTTCACACAATATTGTAGTATCTAGATGACAGTTAATTGACAGATTGTAATTCTGGAGAAGAAAACATACTATATTGACATCGCGAATCTAACCTTGAAATATGTATGGATATGATCATGTGACATTTCGATCATATTGTCATTCCATACATTTATTTCATTTCGAATTACGTAGACAATAAATAAACGGTTGCCATTTTACCTACGGCCCATTATTTGCATGAGTTTGTCTTTGTTTTCACGCTGTAATAATTTCCTTAGTAAAAAGCGGCGGCTCTATTAGCACTACGTGGGTGTAACCACCGTTTGGCTGGCGCGACGTGTTCCTCGAAACCATTAGCTAATGAACGAGTCCAATCCAATCGACGCTGTTTCATAAATATGTATTAAATTTTATACTGAATCTCCATACGTTAGCGTGACTTTGTAACGCGAGATAATCAACATTAGCAGTGCTTCATAGATCTCATATCTTAAGATATGATAAATAGTGCTGCGTGCTTTCATTACATGTTATTTTAGGCAAAGGGAAAAGTGACTTAGGCCTCCGGTGCCATTTACAAAGATTGCATGTACACGGGAAAATTGGACCGGTGACTCTATGACCCGGGTAGCTTAGTGGTTAGGACGCCTGTCGCGAATGCAGAAGGTCACTTTTTGTAAACTATTTAAGTTTATAATTTATATTACAGTGTGTCTACTTAAAATAAACATTAAAAAATATTTATTAAAATAATTTGATTTGTTCTTCAGTTGCATTGACGGGAGCGCCATCTCTCTCGCTTTTGATGAACTCCTAAGTAGATCCGATTGGAGGTATGAACTCATAATGTTGTACCATAGATGATTGGCCAAATGCGCCTTAGCATTTACAAAGATTGCATATACACGGGAAAATTCGACCGGTGCCGGAGCCTGATTAGATCCCAGCCTTGGGCACCGGAAGCCTAGCTCACTTTTTCCCTTGTATTTGACATCTACATAAGGTATACTTAATGTCGTAGAGGAAATAGTAGTTTATGTAACTGTTACGTAATAAGGGTCCTTTAAACATGAGTGTGGTTTTATGAAACGAGCCGCAGGCGAGTTTCATCATAAGATCACACGAGTGTTTTAAGGCCTAATTACGTACAGTTGCATACACTGCTTTATCTACACTCATATTATTTATCCTAAATGCCGTATTCCGAACCCATAGAATGGCCGCCATTGCACCGCCATGGCCAACTCGATTGTGCCGGCGGTCGGGAGGGAGAGTGCCGGCGGTCGGGGGGGAGCGTGTCGGCGGCCGCGCGGGAGCGGGCAGGTGTACATTATGTTATCAAAACTCATAACACATCAATAGTTGAGCATGTAAAGTTAAAATTACGTTACTGCCACACATAAAAAGCTTATCATAGTAAAATCGGTTGTGGTAATGCTAGCCATTGCCTACCCTTTTTGAACACGTTTTAGAGGACTTACAATGTGAGTGTAGATAAAGCAGGTTTTTAATCCGATTTGTAGTAAACTGACTCATTAAATGATTATGGACATGCTTTATATTATCACCTATGTTTATTTCTTCTTATTTTCGAATCACTTCGCCGCGTGAACCATCGAAAATTCTGGCAAACTTATAAAACTACATTAACTATCCTCTTCAAGCTACTTGAATTTTTAAAACTCCCAAGCTGGAAAGAAATTTTATTTGAAGCTCTCTCGGAAAATTAGGTCCTGCTTATCTGGATCTTTTCTTTTGTTTCGTACTGGCTCGTATATTTTAAACCCGTCGTAACTCTTCGTGAGTGAAAGATTACATTATAGATACGAGATACTTATATTACTGCAGCCATCAAACTCATTTAATATTGTCAAATTAAACCTAATAAATTATTTCTATCCAGAAAATACACATGCCTTATTTAGTTTCAAGATGTGCAGCCGATGTTAAAGATATTTTTTCTACTCGTTGACTGTAATGCTTGAATTGAGATTGTGTAGACCGAACTATTAGCGCATACTTTTCGATAGAGCTTTTATGGTCGCATATTGTAGTTACACTGTTGCCCGAGCCCGCCCGGCCCGGGGAACCGGCAGAATCCAAAGAGAGATTGAACTTCCTCAATTGTATAGAGGCAGCAGGTCTTTCGTCGAACTCAATTCTTACCGGCTTACTTATATGGAGCACTCGTAGAAAAAATATTGTATACAATAGTGACATAATCAAGCTTTTCAATCTCGTACCTTACTTAGGCCACGATACTCGACTGAAATCTCTTAATTATGTCACGATTGTACAAAATACTATTTCGACCCTATCACAAAGGAGTAATGTTTAAAATGTAAAAACCTATCGTAGACGTCGACTGCGTGCGTTGCAGTGATCAAAATCAAGGATTAAGCTTGTAATACTCTTGCTTTTAATAAATGTTTAACTGTAATTTAATATTGTTCCATTGTTTTAATGCTAAACTAGCAAATCTGCATAATTATTCAACTATTAATTATGTAGATCTGCTAGTATACAGGATGATTCATGAGACGTGAGCAGGCTTAATACTACGGATTCAGTTAAAAATAAGCTATTGTTTGATATCAGTATTAGTGTGATAAGCGCAAAAAAACTTTTTTAAATAAAAATAAAACGTTTGAAATTATTTACGACACGCATGGTCACTCTATAATTAGAATACTCCGTCGAGTACTGATATTCTCTTGTTTTTCTGTGATATGTGTCAAATTGATGTCTGGTTACTTTTGAAACATCGTATCGCACTTAATTTTTTTTATTTTATTTATTTTTCATAATCAAAGTGCTGTCATGATTGTCAAAGAGGTTTTATCTTTATTGAATTGTTTATGTGGGGTGACCATGATTACAGAGAATAAAATTTCTACGAAACAAAAAGGTTAAAAAAAATTTATAGGCGTTATTGTTTCACTTAAACATGATGGCGGTCGATTCATTATCGTTAACTAAGTGTGTAGGGTTGTTCCTGCTCACGTCTCATGAATCATCCTGTATAGATGTACATTATCAATTTGTATGTCATATGTATATGTAAATTTGCTAGTTTTATAGATGCACATTATTTAGTTTTATGCCATAAGCATAAAAACAAATTATATTATATTTTTAAGACCTATTGTGGGTACAAACATACATGTGGATATGTTAAACAAATATATTTTTTTTTTAATTTACAATTTTTATTCTACCGAGCGAAAGTGTTTAACTTGTGTTTTGAATCGCATTAGTCCCTAATGAAAGAACTTAAGATTGTTATACATACATAACATGTTATACATATTTTTTGTAAATTTCACGATTTCTCAAAAAACTGTTAGATGCATCTACTGCACATTGAAAGTGATTACTTACCTAAGTAAATTTTTTATGCAGACATCACTTCGCAAGCACGTTAAAGTTTTCAAAAGCAAGATAAACAATTTCCTCAACTTCATGTATCGGTAAGTGCGAAGAAACAAATGAGGGTACACGTGACGAACTTACTTCTCTACCCTCATATCTTGTGTGTTTGAGACATTTTAGAACCTACCTTAACAGTTCTTACGATAAAGTTCACTCTTATAACAACGAAGTACCGAGATATAGTCTATGAAAGAGTAAATTAATACTTATGCAAGTTTTAAGTAATGGAAGAAGTTTTGCAGGCTGCAACGAAATTTATTCTCTATTCCAATTTACAAAAAGATTAACTTTCTTAGCTAGACCAAGTCGGTTACGGCCCGTTTGGTTGCTAGGTTTTCTTTTTTATAAAACCGATCTAGCCTCGTAACGCCCAGTCCTATTTTTAGGACTAGTGGAATAGTGACCCAGTGTCCTAAAAATAGTACATCATATTTTAAAATTTCAGCTTCTGGAACAAGGTCTAATTTTGACCTCGAAAACGTTGACCTCGTGGGCCATTATGACAAAATTTACCCGTCCTAATAATAGGCCATTGGGCCTTACGAGGCTAGTGTAGATATCGATTTATTGTTTAATAAAAATGCCTGCAAAAGTATTTGGTTTATTCACTTTAATTATGTTCAAGCTGCTTTATTGAAAGAATGCGACTGAATGTTTCAGGGAAATATGCAATAAACTGAAGTTATTTTGTCCAACTTTCATTGCTTGAAAATAGATGTGTATTTATATAAACCATTTCTCTGTGAAAGGTGTCAATTTCGGACAATTTATGATAATATTGGATGTTATCTAAAACAAACTGGGAGATAATCCATCTTAGTAATTAAGATCTCAAGGTAAAGGTTGCAACTGGAATGTCGGTGGTGAGATTGTTACCTTCACGGTTAGTATAAGTGTCAGTATCTCGTGTGCGAGATAGACATCTGTTACTTTCTGCCCTGTTAGCATGACTTACATTGTCGCGCGACTACCGCTTGCATACTTCAGCACGGCTAGCACGTCTTGCAAGAGCGACTTAAGCCGCGAGTAAGGAAAACCTTCCCGTGCCTGTCAAAAATCTCGCTTTCTAGTAGCATAACATGCACCCGCGGCTGCAACTGACGCGAAGAGAAGGAATAATTATTGTGCTAAGGATTTTAGTTCAAAGTCGCGAATCACTGTAATTTTATGACCGTGGCATTTGATAGCGGGTCTGTCGCTCCTTTCACGCGCAAGATGTGCTGCCAACTAGAGACAACGCATGAAGTCGCGCAGAACTGTCTCTTGTCGCGCCAGTCACGCGTAAGACATGCTAGCCGTCCAGGAGCGACTCGAAGTCGCACGCGATAACGCATGTCATGCTAAGCCACCTGGTCAATACAGTTCGATAGTAAAGACTGCACACTCTTGTGCTAACCGTGCTCATGTGACCCATTATTATTTTACGAATAGAGACGAAACATGGGAGGCTATCGCGAATAACATGATTTTATTTAAACAGGGATCTGCTAGCTTTTGCATATTTAAGCAAAGTATAATGTCCGAACGAACGAAGGAAGTGGTTTAATGTACCGGGGCTGGACACTAGAAAAAAACGATTTTGGTTCTAGTTCATTTTCAAACTTGTTATAGTAGGTACATTTTTTTACTGTGTAACATCTCTGCCTGGATTTCTAGTTAAAGCGTTTATATTAGCATATAGCCGCCATAACGTATCCTCACATACGTGACGTCTACAGCTTCTCTTCAAAATCGTAAAATGCCTATAAAAGTCGTAACTATTCCTCCTGTATCGCTGTATCCACCATCATAACGATCGTTGGCAGAATATTATGTTATTCTGGTAAGCTCACTATAAAACAAAAATACCTGATATTCTTATAAAATGTGCTTATCCAAGAGATTTTTAACTGTGTATTCCTGATCAAATTTAGAGATGTCCTATAAACTTTTCTGGGATACGCCTAGTTTCAAAGTTAACATCAATAACATAAAATGTGCATTAAACAATAATTAGTTACTACTTTACTTCTATTGTGATTCAATGTAAAACGCCTTTTTTTCACCTCAGCAGCAGGAACGAGGGTGCTTTGATATCTAAAAAACAGTGAGCAAGACTCAATTTTGCTAAGAGCGTGAGATAAAATGACCTTGAAGTGAGCTTGGAATTACAATGTCAAACCGCACGCGAGGTCTAATACAAATTCGAAATACACGGAGTCTATTATTCGCGTTATCTTTTTCACGTCGTTATGAGATAGAGAGAAACAGAAATATTTTAAATGTCATTGAATCTAATTTTATTTAATTTTAATTCGTATTCAAAATTTCGATAGCAGACCCCTGAAACAGAGTCAGAACAAACCTTTTCACACGCGCACAAGTACTAATTTATAAATATAATTTATACAAATTATGCACATTTTAATTTTTAATTGTTTAACCATACAGCACTTAAAATAATTTACGCTCTTTATTTCAAAATAAAATAAGTATAAACGGAAAAAATACAAGATGATCACGTTAAAAATATTATTACTTGCAACGATCTTTCGTATTGTGATCAAACAGTAGTTAGTTACCGAACGCAAATAAATAAAAGTTGCCAAAGTCAAAGATGGCGGTATAGATATTTAAAAAATATTATTATTTTTTGATTATTTTATTGTGTTATTAACTTGTTATTGAGATTTGTAATTCAAATGTAAGAAAAGAATATTATAATAAGTACAAGTGAATAAAGTGACTCAAACTCGAAACTCAAACTCAAACATTTATTCAGTAAGTAGGCCACAAGGGCACTTTTACACGTCAAAGTAAAAGAGAGAAAAAAAAATCAAACTACACCGGTTCTAACCCTACACCTCTGACCCGAGAAGAATTATGTCTACCTGAACTGTGTCTTCTACATAAATTTCCAAATTATAATAATCCATCATCAACAGTTAGAAACAAATTTTGAATTTAAATAAAAAAAAAAGTACACAATGAACATACTATTTCCAAATTATCCTTAGAGATGTATAAGGTCTCCAAGTGTCTTAATCTATATATTCTACTAGCTTTTTCCCGCGGCTTCGCCCGCGTACTAAAAGTACTAAAAAAGGAGGTTCTCAGTTAGACTCGTATGTTTGTATGTAGGAATGTATGTTTGTCCGCGATCATCTTGCGTTTCGCTGAACTGATTTAAAAGCGGTTTTCGGAAAAGTATTCGTTACATTCTGGAGGTTTCGGTATACCACGTTTTGAAGACGGCGGTTCCCTCATTTTTTATTTAAAAGAAATTATTGCAATAATTGTTTAATTGTTACTACCGAGTGTCCTGGTGTCTTACTACCGAGAGATTATGATTAATACAGATTTTTACTCTTGAATAGAAGCTTTTCCCCGCGACTTCATTTGCGTGGAATTAGTAATCCATCCTCCTTTTTACCCGCTTAAGGAATGACTTCTGGGATAACAACTATTATATATCCTTCCCCAGAATGCAAAATATCTCCATACCAAATCATCTAAATAGGTTCAACGGTTATTAATTTCCCATACAAACTTTCAACCCCCGTTTCACCCCCTAGAGGGTTGATTTTCGAGATAAAAACTATCCTATATTGTTTACCGCGACTCAATCTATATAATATGTACCAAGTTTCATTTCAATCGTCTGTTTAGCGGTTAATAATTCGCCATACAAACTACCAACATGTTTTCTACCCCTCTAAGATTGATTTTTGGCTTAAAAAATATTCTATATTGTTTCCTGGGACTCAAACTATATCCACAACAAAATTATCTAAATCGGTTCGCGGTAAAAAAATCTCCATACAAACCTCCGACCCCCATTTCACCCCTTAAAGATTAATTTTCGAGATAAAAACTGTCCCATGTCGTTTCCCGGTACACAAACTATCTCTATACCAAGTTTCATCTAAATTGGTTCAACGTTTAAAAATTCCCCATACAAACTATCAACCCCCATTTCACCCCCTTAAGTGTTGATTTCGTAATCAGCGACCCGATAAACCATAGAAACAATACCCATGTTGATATTTAAATTTTGTCACCACATTTCCCCCTTATGGGTTGAATTCTCAAAAAAGCTGAAACACTTGTTTTCTCATTTATCGTTAGGAATACTCCTGTAAAGTTTCGAATAAAATAGTTGAACTAATCTCGTTTCCCATACAAACTTTGAACCCCATTTCCCCCCTTAAGAGGTAAATTTTTAAAAATTATTTCTAAGTGCATCCTTATGCCTTATAAGGAGCCTACGTACCACATTTGGAATCTCTAGAACCAGCGGATTGGGCTGTGCGTTGATATGTCAGTCAGTATCTTCTTTTATATATTTAGGAGATTGCAATTTGGCACAAATACTTTCAAGAATTTTCATGTCCACAATATTAAATTTTAAAATCGATGCCATTTTCTTAATTAACTTCCCAAAAAATCACAAAAACGACACCCATATGGATATTTAGACATTTCAACCCCATTGTACCCTAACAGGGGAGATTGTATTTCACGTCCGCCACGTCGGATTTTAAAATCGTTGTTGTTTTCGTAATCAACGACCCGATAAACCATAGAAACAATACCCATGTTGATTTTCAGACTTTTTGACCACATTTCCCCCTTTTAGCTTTTAGGGGTTGAATTCTCAAAAATCTGCAACAAGTATTTACTCATTTATTGTTAGGAATACTTCTGTGAAGTTTCGAATAAAATAGACTAACTAATCTTGTTTCCCCATACAAACTTTGGACCCCCATTTCACCCCCTTAGGGGTTGAATTTTGAAAAATCCTTTCTTAGCGCACCCCTAGACCTTATGAATGGAACCTAAGTGCCAAATTTGGAATCTCTAGAACCAGCGGTTTGGACTGTGCGTTGATAGATCACTATGTCAGTCAGTCAGTCAGTCAGTCAGTCACCTTTGAGTTATATATATATAGATATAATAAAAAAATATAGATAATCAAGCACTGAATGTTGTGTCTAAAGCCAATTAAACTAAAATTAAATATGATTAATAAAAATTTACGTAATTGTGTGGCCCCAGTTAGCCTAAACAGACCGGTCTCCACAAACAGCACCCATTCACGAGTATGGCGCATATCTCAGCCATCGCCTCCCTCAACCTTTCTTCGGGAAAGTGGCGACCCGACAAAGAAGGATTAAGGCTTGGCCAAACACACGGCGCGACCGCGGCACATGCTAACAGGTTTTGGACTACTTTCCCCCATCAGAAAGTTTTGGCAATGGTATTATCTAAATATTTATATAATTTCTCATTCTACTGCATCGAAACCAGAACTCTAGGATTTGTATTCATAAAGTGGTTTGCATTCTTTGACCTCCACTACTTTACAGCTGCCAGATGTCCAGATCTAGAAATAAGCATAGTATAGCAAACTAACGTGAGGGGTTTCGTCGCTCTCATTATTGTGTCATATCTGACGTGGCTAGCTCTCCGTCTATATCGTGATTTTCAAAAATCACTGACAATGCGTAATACTAATATAACTACATATTTTTAAAAGCTTTCAACTTAATTTGAATAATAATTATTGACATATTGTTATTAAAGTTTGGTACCGAACTTTGAATTGAATATTAATTTGTTAGACGTGTTTTTGATTTATTACTACTGTTAATGAATAGAGTCAGCACAAGTTCTTAATGAAATAGTTTTATAATCCATTATCAACATGGCGATTTACTCGTGATTGCGATTTCTAAAGGCATTTCATAATATTTGAGTGTTAATTGAGGTAAAACCTTGCTGAAATATTTATTTGATTTGATTATATGTACAAAAATGGTCACACACGCGCTGTAATAAACGCACAAAGAAACACAGAGATAGCGCTGCAATTGTTAAAACACGACTTAGAAAGATTAGATCAATCAAATCCAATCCATACACACTATGGTAAGAAGTCTCCCCGAAAAATATTTTTTTCTGCAATTTAACTACATAACTAAATAGCGGCATACAAAATACACCTTATGTCCAATTTTTATTAAGATACGTCTTATAGTTTGCGAATAAAATGGCTGTGACATACGGACGGACGGACGGACAGACGGACAAGACGAAACTATAAGGGTTCCGTTTTTGCCATTTTGGGTACGGAACCCTAAAAAAGGAGGATTTTCTTAGTTCCGCTTTTAAAACATTAACATTCAATAGCTCGTAACTCATATTTGCCATAATTAATATCCTGGTATGGCAAAATATTCATAACAATGTTAAATTAGAAATAATTCCGCGAATCCCACTTAATTACTATGGAATTTGATATTTCGAAGACCTCCGTCTACACTAGCGCCTCTAGCGGAAATTTCATATGCGATAGTCCTCATTGTGTGACACATAGTGAAAAGGGGTATAAGTGAAAATGGCTCAGCGCAAATACTCTTTTTCGCTGAGCCAATTTAATTTGTACCCCTTTTCACTAGGACCACAGTATAGGAACCGTTAATTTATCTGAGTTTTGTCATTGGCTACTTTCCTAACGAGTCAAATCAATTCATCCCTGTGACGTCACGATAGTCACGATATATAAAGGTGCGACCACACCGCTGCTTAAAATACGGCGACGTTACGGAATCGCAGTGACGCATCGTATCCGCACCGTTTTAACCGCACGCCCTCCACACCGCTGCTTAAAATACGGCGACTTTACGGAATCGCAGTTACGCATCGTATCCGTACCATTTTTATCGCATGTTCTCCACACCGCTGCTCGAAATACGCAGACGCAACGTGTACGCCGTGACGTGCCCCATACTAAATATTTTGACGCAGCTCAATGTCTGCGTATTTCAAGCAGCGGTGTGGAGAGCATGCGTTAAAATCGTAACGTTTACGGCACGTCATTGTGATTCCGTACCGCCAGCGTATTTTGAGCAGCGGTGTTGAGGGCATGCGATTAAAACGGTACGAATACGATGCGTCACTGCGATTCCGTAGCGTCACCGTCTTTTAAGCAGCGGTGTGGTCGCACCTTTATAATGCGCGCACCTCGTCTTTATAAGTATTTTCTGATTTTGAAATAATTTGTTTGACCGTATTTTTCCGGGTATTTCACTGTTTGGTATCATCATTGCTGAGAAGGAATTTTTTTGCTTCTTGCGTGGATCTCGGTTCATGGGGTCTACCGACAGCTAGACAAACGGCTGGTCGACGTCACTATGGAGAACTAAGCCGGCAGCTTTTTTTTTTTTTTTTTTATACTACGACGGTGGCAAACAAGCATACGGCCCGCCTGATGGTAAGCAGCTACCGTAACCTATGGACGCCTGCAACTCCAAAGGAGTCACATGCGCGTTGCCGACCCTTTACAAAAAGGAGGATTCACTGTGTTGACGACTAAAGGAACAAGAAGGTCCCTCATCGTCAACACACTGGGTCCTCTTTGAGCTTCCTCGCTCAGCGCATAAGTATTGCAATTCGGCGAGCAAATTCTGCAAGCGTTCTCGGTACCATGCCACAAGCCGCTTTTGGAGATATATTTTTTAGTTTTTGGTATTTTTAAACGCAGTGACGTCCTTAGTCCTTACCGATGTAGGTTTGTTAGTTACCTTGTGTCCCTCAGAGCGGAAGCCCTACCAAGCCTACTTCGATATAGGTGCATACCTACAGTCTGTTAGTAGGAAATGACATTTAAAAAAAATTACGTGTGATTAACCCGTCGCTCCTTAACATTAAGAATAACGTTATTCAGAATCAATGTCGATTCGGCATTCGTTGTTTCAAGATTTTGGAAATATTGCTTTCGGTATTTTTGTGTATTGGAATTGTCAGTTTCAGTATTACGTACCTATGTAGTTCGGAATTTTAAATATCGGATTTTTTGCTATTCGGAATTTTACATTTCGTGATTTAATTATTAACGTTTCCCAATTTTTAACGTTTGGAATTTTAATGATGATAAACGCATTTCAAAATCGGGATTAAAAAATTGGGAGTAAGGTTTTATTAATTATGTAGTGTACCTATTTGCATGACATTTTGAATTAAAATGTGGTTAAATTTTAATATGACAGCGACATGTAAAAATTTGGTTATAAATTCACATATAAATGGAGTTTTAATTTTGGTGGTAATTAACTATATTTGGGTTAAAGATGATTAGTATGGAGACATTCTCATTAATAGGATAGCGAAACGTAATCATTTTGGTTAGAATTTCACATTGAAATGGAGTTTTAATTTTGGTGATCATTTACTAATTTAGGCAGTAAAAAATATTTTTCTGGCGTTATTCAATTAAACATTTATTTAATATTTCGGCCAAGTCCCTTTGGTTCTTTTAGTCTTTATTAACAAAATTCTTTAGCCGAGCATCGAGCTAAATACGTACTTCATATTATTTTTCACTGGCAAAGCTGCTTGAGTCAACGCGCGTTATGAAGCCACATATTTCATTTGAAATCCCCTTACTAAGTCAGGTTTGCAAAAGTAATTTACAAATAATAAAGAAATATGTCTGTAGTATAGATAACTCCGTTTCAAAAAACGCGTGCCCTCCCATTTTTTTTCATCGTCAAGCCAGGAATGACTAAATGTAAGTTAATGTTTTAAAATTTTATAGGCCGGCGTTATTATGGGTTTCCTTTTCGTGGTTATCTATAGGAAAAGTAGTTACTCAACTTCTCGTGACCACTTATATCGTGATCGTATTTAACGGTGACGCTGGGGAAGTGCCTCCAGGATTGGTGCACTTGCCTACACCTGCATCATCACGTCGTCATCACGACGCTGCACTTACAGTCAGCTACGATAGTTGGCGAACCAAATAAGATTACAAAAGTAACTAGAGATAAATATTACATAAGTTATAGAACGGCGCGTCAAACACTTGGTTTTTCGGCAACTTTCATTGCTGACTATACATGCCTTCGGTTCGTATTATAATTCAATGTATCTACACTCACATTGTAAAATGTCTTCAAAAACGGTAGGCAATGGCCAGCATTACCACAACCGATTTTAAATATGATAAATGATAAGCTTTTTATACTAACGCAGTAACGTAATTTTAACTTTACATGCTCAAATATTGTTAAGTTATGAGTTTCAAATTTGGAATAACGAATTTGGTAACATAATGTAAATCCTGCTCTCCTCTCCGACTGCCGGCACTCGCCCGCCCGACCGCCGGCACAATCGAGTTGGCCATGGTGGTGCAATGGCGGTCATTCTATGGTTTTCGAACACGTCATTTAGGATTTATAATATGAGTATAGATAAAGAAGTGTATGAAACTGTACGTAATTAGGCCTTAAAACACTCGCCTGCGCCTCGTTTCATAAAACCACACTCGTATTTTAAGGACCCTTATTACGTAACAATTACATAAACTACTATTATTATCTCATATTAGTAACTTACCACACCTTGTCTTGCCTGCCAAAAAAAAATAACACACCTACAACCAACTATACTTCGTCATTCAGGTTAAATTTACATTGTGCAATTTTACATTGAAGTGTGTACCTACCTGCAGAATGTGCATCTTTGAATGTTTTTGGTGGTCATTTTGAACCGTTGGAACAAAGCGCAACTAACACTAGAAACGGACTTCCGTAAGGACTCCATATTTTTTTGACAAGAAACCTAGCTTAAATAGGTAATAATTATAAACTCTTTTTTTCGCATATAGACTACCTATCCAATTTATTCCAAATAAGGAATGAAAATACATCAATATCATTAACAAAAGAACATTTTTTGAGTTTGCTCTGAGTAAAACAAATATAATTTCGAAAATATAAACCTTAGATTGCACCTCAGTTGCTACTCCTGTCTCTCAGACATTTTAAATCAGTATCCTGATTCTAGGTCTTCAGTTCAAAATGGCAAACAAGAGACCGGCTCTTCAATAAATCATGAAACTTTGTACATTATTAACGGATGCGAGTTGCTGTGTTTTGAGGACATTTATTTCTCTATCGGTTCGCTGGTTCGGGATTCTTTTACATAGTTACTAACTACCAAAGAGAATGGATAACGTCCTCCTAGCCCAGTCAGCAGTGTCCCTGCCTACGAAGCAGGAGGTCCCGGGTTCTAATCCTGGTCAGGGCATTTATTTGTGTGTTTATCACGTATATTTGTTCCTGAGTTGTGGATGTTTTCTATGTATTGAAGTATTTATCCAAATTTATATATTATATATAGCATCGTCTAGTACCCATAGCACAAGCCTTATTGAGCTTGTGGGACTAGGCCGATTTGTGTAAGATTTTCCCATAATATTTATTTATTTATTTAAACAAACAAGTTGACCAATATAACAAGACCCTAATGATGATTTTTTCGAGCCTTCTAGCTCCACAACCCCTTGATCGATCATGCTCATAAACGATCTCTCAAATTGTATTGAACTCTACTACAACCCCAACAAATTTCATATAGATCAGAAAATCGCGCGACAACTATTAAAAATCAAAAAACCATTGAAATGCACACCGTCTAGGTAGCCAGTTGACAGTTCTGTTATGTCCGAAGTTGTCTGTAAAAACTTCACTTCGCTCACGCTCCGGTCGTTCGACAAATAGAGGAACACAGTCTAAGATCTTTTTGAGGCTCCTAGTTTAATAGCTTTCCTAGATGGCCATCTGAACCAGAGTTACAGCATAATGTATGGGGCTGTACAGCGCCATCTAGTAAAGCTATCAAACTTGGAGCCGCAAAAAGTTCTAAGCCTGTGCTCCTCTATTTATACATTATCTTTGCCTTCTACTATACACATACTATATACAGTAGGTAGGTACATCTATACAGTGGCCAGATCTTAGAATAGAAAAAAAAGAGACACGACATATTTTAGGTACACTACACACTACATTCGGTATCCTATGCAGTATATATATAAGGTGCTAACTAATTAGTCACGGATATTTTAAGAGATAATACATCACATTAAAACAATTAACTTTTAACTGTAATTAAGGAACCTTTGTATATCATTTTTTTGTTTTCATTTACCGAACAAACAAAAAAATATAATTAATTTTTAAAATAACCACCCCTATAATGTACCATCAGGTTCAAAATTGCATGGTCAATTTATCAATGAATTCATTCATAAATTGGCCATGCAATTCTGAACCCGATAGTACCTGTCAAGATGTTTAACACTGTCTGACATGCCACGTCAAAAGTTTTTCTTAAATGTCATTATGATTCGGGTCTAAAGAGGTCTCATTAATTATCTTATTAACAGGGTGTTTTTTAACGTGGGAAATTTGTTTCCTAGTTTTCTACAAAAAAAACATAACGAAATCTATGATGTTTCATACTTAAATATTGTTGTCGAGTGCAAGAAAATCTTATTAAATAATTCTTATTAAATCTTCTTTATTAAATAATTAATATACTCCGAGAACCGAGTACTATTAGCGGTAAAAATATCCTTGACTAATTTGTTAGCACCTTATATACATTACCTACATATTAAACTAGCATTTACATAATGATTGGTTTCTGTTTCTTTACCATAATTATGTAGATTCAATGGCCAACAGCAGTTTACAAGCTTCTTCTTCTTTTTCCTTCCCTTGTCCCATCTATCTAGGGTCGGGTCTCCTTATCAGTTTGCGCCAGAGTGATCGATTCTGGGCTATCGTTCGATGTTCAGGTTTTTCAGGTCGTTACTAATATTCACAGGTAGGTAAATAAAAATAAAAAAGCCGTGTAATTAATCTAGTGTTAGTATGTCTCACGAAAGTATAAACTCAAGAATCTACAGGTTTGCATTGCCATTGAGTGTATATTTTATAATTTATTTCCCCGGTTGGTTTAATCAGTATTTCACTTTTTGATGTTAAATATATTTCCAAGAACACAGTTTTGAGCACTGATAAAATATATCTATAATTCATTTCGGATTAATTTAAATCAAACTTCATGTTGCATAGCATATTGGTTTCTCTGAATACATGAAGCTTATAAATACGACACAGTACATGCGCCAGAATCGTCAATTCACTTAGATTTGAGGAGCGATGTTGAATTGTGGGCACATTTTTGAAACATGAATATGCAAAAATTCCTGCTACCACCCGGCTGTAGTGCTAAAGAATAAGTTCCTAAGACTGTTTCATCTATACATATAATAAACGCGTAAGGAGAAAAAAAAAGTACATTGAAGATATTTTAGAAAAACTTATTCAGGGGGTCTTAGAAACGTTGACTGAATACATTTCAGTGATTTTTGGAATTCTTGTCTGTCTGTCTGTGAATTTGTACGCGCACTACGTAAAAACTACTGCACAGAATTTTACGAAATTTTGTATAGTAACAGTTTATACCCCGGAGCAACATATAGGTTAGTTTTTATTCTGCTTATTAAAAACATAATTTTCATAAAAAAATAGTTCTCAAAAGTGGTCACAGATGGCGCTGTATAGGTACCCTGTATACTGTATACAAACATTATTTAAGGACGTCTTTAGAGTAAATTAAGCGATTCCGTCTATTGCGTTCCTCCGAGGTTTAAAGCATGGATTTTTAAAAGCTTTCCCAATTTAAGGATTGCGGGTTAAATATTTTTAAAACGTGTTACTTCGTTTTGGAAATTGTAAGTATCCGGACATATATTGTGATCCATTAATAGCTGGAGCTACTTTATTCTCAACGTAAAAATAATCTATTTATCAATACGTGAAACCTACTTACAATATTACGTAAAAACAAATAAAACAGGTAGTTAAGATTTATCCATTTCGATTTACCCGACAGCAAAAAATATACCGTTTGTGAGAGCAACATGTTTTATTTCGCTTTAACAGCTGATTGCAATAAAAAGGGTAGTAATGAATCTAGCAATTACTAGCTGCTAGCTGTCACGCTGCTGCTGAAGAAATTCTCGCTGCGATGCTCCGGGCCTGGGCCTACGCGGTACTCGGTCTATGGCTTTCGGAGACATTGCCGCTCACCATCGGGCCTCCGGCCCTCAGATGTACTAAGACTCTGCACCATTGAGTTTTGTCCGGATTCTGTCATGATGCCTGCTGCTGCTGAATAAATTCTGGCTACGACGCTCCGGGCTTGGGTCTAAGCGGTACTCGGCCTATGGCTTTCGCAGACATTGCCGCTCACCTTCGGGGCTCCGGCCCTCAGATTTGCTAAGACTCTTCGCCATTGAGTTTTGTCCGGATTCTGTCATGTTGCTTCGGCTGGAGAAATTTTCACTGCGACGCTCCGGGCTTGGACCTACGCGGTACTCGGCCTATGGCTTTCGCAGATATTACCACTCATCCTTGGTCCTTAAGACACTTCACCATTGAGATATGTCCGGTCCCCCGTCATGGTACTGCTGCTGACCTGGGCCCTATACGATAGGTACTCGGCCTTTGGCTTTCTTAGGCGTTGCCGCTCACCGCTCGCCGAGCCCCGGCCCTCGGGTTCGCTAAGACACTTCGCCTTTAAGGCTCCTTATTCCCTAAAAGGTCGAAAAACTCTATTAATGAAAAAAGCCGCATAAAATGCTATTTATAAGATAGTTTGAAGTATTAGTAATACAAAAAAATTATTTTGAACCATGTTTATTATTATTAAGTACCCAAAAATACGATTCTTACAAAAAGTGTCCTGTGAAGTGTGATTTAAGTGTCATTTAAAAAAATTCATAGTAATTTGAAATTGACTGCTATAGTAATGTTTTTTTTTATAGTGATAGAAATATAGTTTAACTTTGCAATGGTAATATTTTTGGGGCAAAATATTCATAGGGTTTTCGTGGAAAAAATGAAATGTAACCGTGTTTTCATCAAAAAACTGGCATATAATCAGAAGGTATTTTGTCTATTATCCAAGATGAATCTTCGATTTTTATTTCCATGGCCGTCTCATACATGATATACTCAATTGAATTTAATTCAAATTGAATAATAATTTTTACCCTTTTTGCGTAATCTGAAAATGAACGGTATGTGGAACGGGAAGTTGGGTGTTCAAGTAAACAAGGTGAATGCTGATTAAAGACTCAAGTTTATTGAATAAACACGTAATTTATAAGTATAAGCAAGGTTTGCAACATTACTTACTTATGAACTAACTCCTTACATCTCCCACGGAAAATACAAAAAAAAAAGAAAATAACATATTTCTTTTTTTTGTTTAATTACATTGGAGTAAAATAAAACTTAGTTCTATTTTTATGGACTGACATTGGTTTACCATTAATTTCTATTTCTACATTAGGTGAAAGATCTCGCAATACTTTATATGGGCCCAAGTATATGCTTTCTAACTTATTACCTACTTCATTTTTTACTAATATTAAATCATTGGGCTTATACATAATAGGTTTCTTATTACAATCATATTTTTCTTTCCGTTTGATTTTTGATTTTATCAAGTTATCTCTAGCCTCTTTCTGAGATACCTGGAGTCTATATTTTAATTCTTTTGGGTAGCTTTCGTGATTATACAAAGGTTCTACAATATCACCTGAAAAATTACTAGGAAGTGAGCATTTTCTACCGAATACAAGTTCAAAAGGTGTGTATTTAGTTTCAGTGTGAACTGAAGTGTTAAAAGAAAAGCTCCAAAAAGGCAGCCAAGTGCTCCACGTTTGTGGATGCTGTTCTGATTGCATGCGTAAGAAAGCAGCCAAGTGTTTATGTGTGTTTTCCAGCGCTCCAATGCTCTGATGGGGGTAGGCTGTGGAGTGCAGTTGGTCTATATTTAAAAGTTTACTTACCTCTTTGAAAGTAGCTGACAGGAACTCTGTACCTTTGTCGGTTGCGATCCGTTTGGGAATACCATACCTGAGTATGAAACTGTTAACAAATACTCGAGCGACTTCCTCGCTTTTCTTTGAAACCAATGGATATGCTTCGATATATTTTGATAATTCACACTGGACGGTCAGTATGTAAGAATAATTATTATCATCAATTTCTACTGGTCCTACTAAGTCTAAAAATATTTTTTCAAAAGCATACGTAGCGGTGGTTGTAATAACCATAGGCTCTTTTACCGGTATTGAGTACTTATGTTTTTGACATTTGTCACAACTCCTTACGAAATTCCGTATATCTTCTTCCATATTAGGCCAAAAGTAGTATTTTTTAACGTTATTATACATCCGTCTCATGCCCGCGTGGCCACTAGAGGGTAGGAGATGGAAGTCATTTAATATTACTTTTCTTTGACCTTTGTCATCTACTCGTATTAAATCTTTTAAAATACATATTCTTAAAGAAGAACTGCAATCTGACTTTTTAAATTCATGCAATAATTTATCTATAAACACGTTGTTGTCTTTATTTTTCGTAATATATAATACGTCGACGTTTCTTAATTAATTCTTGTCTTGACAAAAATTGTAATTCGACTGACTCCTTAGGTTTACTATGTGTTTCCACGATTCTCGGTTGATCAGGCCGATTATCTGTAGAATCAATAGTCTGCCTAGAAGTAGCAGAAATCTTCCTAGCTTGTGACCTCGTCGTGACATTAATACTTTCATTCATTTCTTTCAATTCGTCGCTATTTAAACAAATACGTGACAAAGCATCGGCCGGTGCGTTATCTGACCCCTTTACATACTCGACTTTGAAATCATACTCCTCCAGCGCGAGTCTGAACTTGAGTAAACGGCTTGAAGGGTCCCGCATACTAAATAAATATATCAATGGTTTATGATCCGTTCTAATAATGAACTTACGCCCATACAAATAAGGTCTATAGTTCCTTATACTCCATACAATTCCCAAGAGTTCTTTGTGCATAGTAGGGTACCGTTTTTCGGCTTTATTTAAGGTTCTACTGGCAAATGCTACTGGCCAATTATAAAAATTACTTAAAGTAGCACCAAGCGCGTACCCTGATGCATCGGTTTGCACGATAAAGGTATTTTTCTCAGATAAATCTGGGTATTGCAAGACAGGTGCGGATGTTATAGCTTCCTTAAGCTTTTCAAAAGATTGTTGACAATTAACATCCCAATTGAATTCTACATTTTTAGGTGATAAATGGTTTAATGGCAATGCTATTTGTGCAAAGTTACGAATAAATTTCCGGTAATAATTAGCAAATGCAACAAATCTTTTTACTTGGTCAGAGTCCGTTGGCGTTGGATAGTTTTTAATTGCACTTATTTTTTCTGGATCGGGTAACACACCGTCGGATGACACTACGTGCCCTAGATACAATATTTCTTTCTTTAAGAAATTGCACTTACTCGGATTCAACTTAAGGTTGACTTTTCGTAATCTTTTAAAAACATCCATTAAATTTAAATTGTGGTTATCTAGATTTTTCCCAAAAACGATCAAGTCATCTAAATAAATTAAACATTTATCGTAAGTTAAGCCAGACATTGCTATATTCATCATTCTAGAAAAAGAATTTGGTGAAGTTTTCAACCCTTGTGGGAGGCGTGTCATGCGAAACTGACCTGAATCGAAAGCTGTATAATTTCGGCTATTTATGTCTAAATTACACTGATAATATCCGTTTGCCAAATCTAAATGTGTGAAATATACGCAACCCGATAAGGAATCAATAATTTCGGTAATATTAGGAAGTGGAAATCTATCGTCTTGAATGCAGTTATTTAATTTTCGGTAATCAACAACGATGCGCCATTTTTTCTCACCATTTTTATCCGATTTTTTAGGAACTAATAGAAGTGGGCTAGACCATTCACTCGAACATTTCTCTATTATACCTTCTCTGAGCATATTTTCTAAATCAGTATTTATTATATTTTTCTGGGCATGTGGCAGCCTATATGGTTTCGTATAAATTGGGCTAATATTATCTTTCAATGTTATTGAATGATTGTAAATATCTGTTGTTGTTAACTTGTCCCCGGGTAAATAAAATATATCTGAAAATTTGGCACATAAGTTTCCTATGGAGATCTGCTCTTCTTTGTTCAAGTTTTGTAAGTTTAAATGAGAAAACAAATTCTTTACGCGATCTACATTTTTTGAGTCACAATTTTCAAAACAACAAATATGGTAATCAGTCGCTCTATGTATAACTAGCCTTAATTCATCCAATTTAATCTCTTTTTCAGTTGTGTTTAATATTTTAACAGGTAATTTACCATTGAAAGGTCGTACAATTGAACATGCTAAAAATATACCGTCTTGTAATTCTGACGAACACACTACGCAATCTTCCTGTATGTCAGTGGTAACAAAATGTAAAGATTCAGTTCTCGGTGGAAGAATAAAATGAGTTTGAACATCTTGCAATGGTATACGCACTGTGTCATTATTACTCGATAATAATTTTAATTCCATATTCTGTAAATCTATGTTAGAGCGATACTTTTTAAGAAAATCATAACCTATTATTCCGTCCCATTTGATAGGTAAATTTTGAAATATATAAAACTTATGTTGAAATACGTATTCACATTCCGATAATTCAATGTAAGCATATCCGATTGCTTGTTTTGTTCCACCTATTCCATTAATAATTAATTCGTCTTTGTAAATAGGAATATCTAATTTCAAAGCGGTCGCTAACTTCAAAGCACATAACGACGCTCCAGTGTCACATAACCATAATTGTCTTTTGTTTTTCACACTAAAATAAATTGTGCAAGTATTTTCACATGCAAATATATATTCGTTATTCACGAAAAAACTGATTCGGGGAAACATTTTTATCAATTTCATTTACAAACACACGTTCATTGCGATATCCATTGTTTCCAAGAAAAGTGTTTGACTTACCCCGGTTTCCCTGGATTTTCGATCTCGATGACTGTTCTGGAACTGGTAGCCTCCTCTGCCAGCTCCTCTGCCTCTGTTGTTTGCTCCTCCTCTCGATTGGGCTGGATAGTGCTGCGCCTTAGCACCTGAGGGGTAGTGCTGCGTCCTAGCACCTGAAGGGTAGTTTAGTTGTCCTCTGTAAGAGCCTCGGCCTCGACTGTACCCTCTACTGAAATAAGTATTTTTACGTTGATTAAATGTGTACACGTCACCTGATGTGTTGCTTGAGGTCATCTCCTCGTCCTTTGCGGCCTGTATAGCATCGTTTAAGGACACGTAATCACGTGCGGCAATAATCGTGCTGACTCGACGATTGCGCAATCCGTCAGCAAATCTTTTGATTGCTTGTTTTTCGTTAAGTCCCTTTAAGACATTAAATGTATTTGAGTCGCCGTCTGATTGCGCGATCGTGAGATCAACAAACATTTTTGACAACTTTTGACCAAAGTCATCCATGGATAAATCTCCTTGTCGCAACATCTGTAATTGATTTTGAATGGCAGTGGCTGATTTCTTAGGCAACAATAGTTTTTTCATGTCGTTCACTAAAGCTTGAACAGTAGTGTAAGACGAGCTTAATTTTAATTTTGCTACCTGCGTGAGCCTATTTTTTAAAACAAAATTTATAAGCTGTAGCTTCCCGTCATTTTTTAAAGTGGAGTCGTAGTATTCTATAGAGTCTATTAATTGATTTATGGCAATTTCATCATCTGTCATTGATGGTTAGACCCCGTTATCAGAGGTGCAATTTGGTAGCTTGTCATTCTTAGGGATGGGTAAAAATTATTTTGAAATACTAGCTGCATGTCGATATTTTTCCTTTGACATAATGAGAGTGACTTTAATTAAACGTGATTATTTTGTAAAACATGACTTATTAAAAAATTAATATTTATTTACCTTTTTCATTTTTATAAGTAACAATTTTCAATCTTAATTTTTAGGGTATTTTGCGAGAAGTGACTGCATTTTTAATATTATGAAATATTATATACGAATAAAATATGCTCGTAAATACAGCTAAAGAATCGAAAATATTGTTGTGAGATGACATTTACTATCTATTGACGTAAACAATTTATTTTCAGTATAGGTGGCCAGTATTATATCTCTATGAGTAAGGTTTATCTCAAGAGCATTCAGGCACGGCCCTGCAACTCGAAACATTAGAAAAGTAAAATAGCAACCGTATTGTTATTGTTCGACTGATAATGGTTTCTACTTCTGATGACAATGATTATCATGGGTGACAAAAAAAACATGTAAAATTTTAGTCTAAAAATGGTATATAAAACAAATTGACAAGAAAAAGGAAGAGTATCGATATCGACATCATAAATCTTTTTACCATTCCCTAAGAACGTCAAGCTACCAAATTGCACCTCCGATAACGGGGCTATTGATGGTATTAATGAAAGCGCAATTTTCAAATTAAACTCGCCCATTTTGTTATTTTCCTGGACTGTAGGTTTTGAACTTGTATAGGTTTTGTGACAAAAATCCTCTATTTGCTGATATAAATTCCTAATATGCTCACAGTAATATTTAACATCCAATAATCTTTGTCCCGTAATTATCTTATCATCTATTTCTTTCTGTACTTGTTCATAAACTTTTAAATATTCAGAATATACTAAAAATTATTCTTCTAACTTTAAATTTAGGACTTTGGACGTCCTTCTATCATAGCTAAGTTTAACTAAATAATCTTTAATGTTTTTCAAGTCATCAAATATTTCTTGTAATTTAATTGACATGTCACAATTACTTATGTACTTACTTATTTTAAGACTTTATATCATCAATAATTAAAATAAAAGAACAGACAGTTTCTTGATAATTAATAACTAAGAAAACTTACATTACGCACTTTTACCTAAAATCCGATTTTATACGCACTAACTAATTTCACTGCACTTTTACCGAATACGCGCACTTTACCGTTGACACGCTGGGCTCGCCGTAATGTCCTTGATGCTGGATATACAGGGTCACTCGTTCGCCCTATCCGTTGTATAGGAAACACCTCGAGCGGGTCCGCACTGGTGGCAGTGAGAGTGAGCCTCACGAAAATCACGATTGAAAGACCGGCGAAGATTGTATTGGACAATCAAATCTCTTGACCATCTGTCGTGGCACTTCTTGCATATTTTATAGCAGCTGTAGAGTATCCCAATGGCCAAAAATGAGCAAATCACTATCATGAATTCATGACAATACTGATCGACGACAAGTGATATTTCATCTCGTGAAAAGTAGCGTCATTGCTAGATTTTCCTGCGGCGTTTTGGCTAATTATAACATTTTCCTTCTCTACTCTTGAGTTGCACATGTTTATAATTTAAACTAAAATAATTGCGATATACGAGAGTGTCGGCTAACGTCCGATTGATGCACTTTCCGCACTCGCGGCGGCGCCCGAACCCGACACCTCACGTGGCAGGGTCGCCATGTGGAACGGGAAGTTGGGTGTTCAAGTAAACAAGGTGAATGCTGATTAAAGACTCAAGTTTATTGAATAAACACGTAATTTATAAGTAAACAAATAGCAAGGTTTGCAACATTACTTACTTATGAACTAACTCCTTACAGTACACCTAACTGGAAAATCCGGAAAAACCTTCCAAGACAACCAATTTTTTTCATATTTCACTCGTTAAAATGTAATAGTTGCTCCGATGGCCGTCTTGATAAAGAAATGAACTATTATGTGCATCAATAGTTGATTTAAAAAAACGTAGTATTTTCGCCATAGCCTTCGAAGAAAATGAAGCATTTCGTGAAATTCGCGCGTTTTGGGAATAAGGCCTCTTAAGTTATGTACGGTCCCTGTCATGATGATGTTGAAGAAGTTCTCGCTGCGATGTTCCGAGCTTGGACCTTACGCGGTACTCGGCCTTTGACTTTCACATACATTTCCGCTCACCCTCGTGTCCTAGTCCTCGAGTTTGCTAAGACACTTCGCCATTGAGTTATGTCCGGTCCCTGACATGCTGCTTCTGCTGAAGCAATTCTCGCTGCGATCCTTCCGGGCCTGGGTCCTGCGGCGTACTCGCCCTACGGCTTTCGCGATATTGTCGCTCACCGCGTCACGGCTTCGGCGTTCGGGTTCACCAAAAAACTTGACCATTGAGTTTTGTAGGGACCCTTTCATGCTCCTGCTGAAACCATTATTGCTGCGTTCGGCCTTATTAGATTTTGGCCTGCTGCTGCAAAAGCAGTTTTCGCTGGGACGTTGCGCTCACACGCTACCTCGCTACCTTCAGCGTTTGACCCTCTGTTCGAACCATGTTCTCCTGCAGGAATTTAGCCATTAGCATTCGCAGGTCTCGGCGCACGCCTTTTAGTCAGTTATCTTTATCACGGATGAACTAATAAATTTAGATAGATTTATATGTAGGACGCGTAAATTCTACACTAATGGCCTGGATAGTAAATTAAAATGACAAAACCTCCCACACACGCGGGCGAAGCTGCGGGTACAGCTAGTATAGAATAGTCACGCTATACCGTGCTCCGAATAGAGATTTCAATAGTAAAGATAAGCCCGTCAGTACATTTGCGACAGTTACCTCCTTCATACTCGCAAAATAGCGCCATGTGTGGTATACTCGTGTTAACTGAGTTAGAGGATTTCAATTTCACTTCCCAATCAACTTATTGCAGTAACTAGGTACTTTAAGTTGGCAAACTAATGCTTAACATATTATTATTTCGCATACTTTTTATTTGATCACAATAATATTTAGCAGAGATTAATTTTACCAAGATTCATTTAGCAAACTAGTTACTAAGAAAATGTGTTATTAAAGCTAATTATTTATTGTCAAATAACATTTGCCAAAAATTATACTTTGCATACTTTTTATTTGATCACAATAATATTTAGCAGAGATTCAACTTTTTAGCTAATACAATAAACCTTTTCTTGGCTCTGATAGCGCATGTAAGCTTATAGTTATACGTGTCATTATTTTGGTTAAAAAATAGATAAGTTTAGTTTAGAGCTGTGACCCGCAACCAACCCGAATGACTGCGAAAAAAGTAGGCTAGGTTAGGTTAGAACTGCGACCCTCAACCAACCTGAATTGCTGCTCAAAAAGTGGGTTAGATTAGGTTAGACCTGTGACCCTCAACCAACCTCAATGGCTGCTCAAAGAGTGGGATTGGTTATGTTCGAAATGTGACCCCCAACCAACACGGGTTAGGTAGGTTAGGTTAGATCTACTCTCTAATCTGGCATAATTGCCAGATTAGAGAGTAGATCTAACCTAACCTACCTAACCCGTGCATATTAATGCATTTATAAACAGCTTTTGGTAACGCGTTGCCAAATTTTCCTTACTTCAACTGACTTGCCATTCCCGAAAATTCTCGAACGTAACCTGTTTCATATGGGAAACGTTACCGCTCGAGAATATTTCTCATATAAACGGTAACGTTCTCAAGAACGGCCCATTTCTAGTCCTGAGAAACTAACATAAAGTCCACACGTTGAACAACTGAACATCCATACGTTGACCAACGTTGCAATAACGATACGATGGTTATCGAATTGAGCTATTTATACACACTTTACTATTCGAATACTCAAATAAACCTTTCGCGTAAATTGTATGCGACGACGCAATTTTAAAATCTATATACAAAAGTAAATGCAGTTTAAATTCATAAAAAATTTTATTGGCCTTCAATGTCGGAAATCCTACAAGAGCTTTCGCATTCAGTAACTAAATTAAGAACATTTTTATGGCTGCTTTTCTGCTTCGGCCCGTCTCTCCCCTAGTTAACCTGCTGAAGGGGACGTCAGCTAGCCATTCAGATCTGTCTGATGGACAGATTTATCAATGTTGGCGGAATCTCCGGATGACACATGTTTGTCTAATTGTAAAGTTTGTTATCAGACATCTTTATATCGGTGTTTCCGGTTATTAAAGGAAACAAAACTTGATTTTAAATAATAATTGGTGTGTTTGTAAAATTTGCTATCAAATATATTTGAGTTCTGGTTTGTCCGTTTGCTAGGGGAATCAAAACTTGATTTTAAATAATGTGTCAAGGTTTCTTGTGAACAATGACATGACTTTATAACCTTTCAGTTCACACGATATAATTTAAGTGTAAACCAGATAAAGCGTTGTCAAAGATGCTCAAAATAGGGGTGAAAACCCCATGCCGTACTTGAGAATCTGTGATATAGTGATATAAATAAACTAACTTAATTCATAAAACTTTGTGATTAACAGTGGCATTATGCCTAGAGTTTCGGAATAGGGCAAGCCGAAAGATATGTTTCGTAGTAACTGTTCAATCTTCACCCTTCGGGCTCACATGCATTTGCTAACCAGAACTATTCGAAACATTATCGTTCGAAAAAATTGGCAACGCCAGCAGTAGGTAAAATACTATTTGTATGGGAACAACCAACAAAACAGTATGTTGAGTTTAGCTTACATATATGACTTGCTTATTTGAAAAATAAACGGGAAATATGATTGCGCATGTCAAAAAATACTGACTTGCGCGGCAGAAAAATTCGAATGCACGTCAAAGCAATTTTTTGAATAGAATTCAGACTCCACCGATGCGCGAATCAGTAAATATATAATAGTTACGTTATGGTTATTTTTTGTAATGCCTTTAAATACTAGCCGAAATAAACTAGTCGAGTGTTGATTTTCTAAGTAAGGTTTTTAGTTATGAAATGATATTTTTCTTAGCACAAAGTTCAAAGATTTTATATACAATGATATATCCGGCTTTTGGGCTTATATGGAAGTACCGCCACTATCGTAATAATTATATTAATAAACTCACACTCCCTTTTTTTATATCACGACGGTGGCAAACAAGCACACGGCGCGCCTGATGGTACCGTACTTAGCTACCGTAGCTGATGGACGCCTGCAACTCCAGAGGTGTCCCATGCGCGTTGCCGACTAAGGAACTACACACCTCGTCGTCAACACACTAGATACTCTTTGAGCTCTTTAGCAACCTCACTCACCGGCAGAACACAACACTATGAGTCTACTGCTATTTGGCTGTGGTTTTCTGTAGAATTCGCCTATACTACCTAGTCGGTTACTAAGTTCTGTTACTAGAGTTTTCACTAAATAAATAGGAATAGGTAGCAACATTTTAATAATTCACGTACATAATTTAAAAGCTTATTCTTAGTCAATACATTACAATATATTGAATTGAAAATTATTGTCGCATTTTTTCAGAATTATTTATAACACTCGGAAAAAGGCGTGAAAAATATAAGTCAAAATTACGCTCCTTGATGATGTTGATTTTAAATCCTGTTTATTTTTAATCACCTTCAAGACGCATCAGTCTTACACAATTCGGTAGCTATATTCTTTAGCTTCAATTTGGTATATGTATAGCGTGGGGCTATCCGATAAAATACTAGACTATACGTTGCAAGTCTGCTTATTCCATAGCAGTCTAAATCTAAATATGTCTTTTGTGAAAAACTTAAAAATAGGCAATATCTGTGGAATGAAATCGCAAGAAAATTGAATGATTAAATGGTTGTCACGCAATTACCTCTAATAAACAGGTTTCTTACTAATAAGCAAACCTGGAACCTTCTAAACAAAGGTGCAATATTTATTTGATGTAGAGATGTGTAGCTCGCGAGCGAGTGATTCAAGAGATATATATCTTTTCATTCAACTCACTCTCTCGCTCACTTGTGAATCAAACAACTCACTATATCAGTAACTCTTCCCGATCTCGAGGACACTGCGAACGAACTGACAGCCGAGCGAGATGCGAGCGAGTCGGCTCGGCCAATGTGCAGGTTATACTGTTCGCACTTATTAACAGAATGTATATATTTGTCTCTCTTTGTCGCGTGCAGTGTAATGATAGGGGCCACTTCAGCGCGTGAGTCGCTCTTTTGTATTAGTGTGGGTGATATATTGTAACGCTTCGTTTCACCACTGTTGCTGTGTTTAGTTTTACCGCTGTTTATATAAACAGCGGTAGAACTAAACTATTTCTAAATAAATACTGTCTCGATAAATGAAAAATACATTCTGTTTCATTCTTATGTCTCAACTCACGATTTACGCAGTACGAAAAATCATGTGTTAAATTCAAATTTTTAATATCCATGTGTGACGCTTTTCTTGTAATTAAATCATAATCTGAATTAAACTCAAATTTTTTAATTTATTTTAAGAGAATTCAACTTTCGTAACATCTATATCAGTGGTGGGCAAAGTACGGCCCGCGGGCCAACTCCGGCCCGCGTAACCATTTTATCCGGCCCGCCGCAGATACATTGAAATAATTTTTATATGGCCCGCGATGATTATATTTTGAGGATTCACCCGTTATGAAGTAAAATATTTGAATACATATAGATAGATAGATAGATGAATAAGTATATAAAATCAGTTTACCCGCGTTCATATATGTATTGTGTCGAGGGCGGATCGCGGGGAGCGAAGAGGGTAACGCAGTGAGAGGCACCAGTGAGTGAGAACAAACTGAAATATTTCAGTCAGTAGTTGCAGAAACTTCACGCACAATTTGCAACTAGGTTTCAAGATTTTACGAACATACAGTCATCGCTAGTTGTTTTTTCGATGCCGTTTAACGTAGACCCCGAGAACGTCTCTGCAGAGTTGCAATTAGGTTTTTGTAATTTCAGGCACGAATAAATGCGTTTAGCTATATAGTTGTCATAATTTTTTTTTGTTAGAATATAAGTAATCGAACTGAGGTTTCGAAAATACATTTGAGATATATATAAAAAATGCCTAAAATTTTACGTTTTTAAACCGCAATATCTTTAAAAAACTGTTAAAAATTATTACGGATTTCCACTTATTTATATTAATTTGGGGTTGTTGAACGTGTTTATTGAACAAATTCAAATAAATATTTTTCACGCATGTTCTCCATTGGAAATTATCGAAATGCAGTGTAGCACCCATTTAAAACAACTGTTCTTAAATACAACTAAGCTAGATTTTTATAGGACACTGCCGAAAGCTCAATAATACCCGAAGATGATTGCTCACGCCCAGAAAATTATGGCTATGTTTGGGTCATCGTATATGTGCGAACCGACATTTTCCACCATGAAATTGCGAAAAAACTCAATCAGAAACCGACTTACTGATGAACACCTTTTCTCACTGCTGAAAATTACTTCGTCGCAACTCGAACCTGCATTCGACGATATAATGGCAAAACAAAAACAATTTCATGTCTCACACACCCGGGCCTTTAAATAAATAAAAATAAATTTCCGGAAGTCTATAATTTTGATTCTTACATATGATTAATTTGAAATAAATATATATTATACTTATATATATATATTTTTTTTGCTGTAAAAAAAAGCATGACAAGTTTCAAGAGGAAAGCCGGAATTGCAGCATAATTGCACTTTTATATAAAGCCGTAATTTTTTTAAATTTCCAGTTTTGCTGCAATTCAGGCCCTCGTCCGAAATTTCTCAAGCTTTCTGGCCCCTCATGAAAAAAGTTTGCCCACCACTGATCTATATGAGTTGGGGAGTAAGGGGAGAACGGTAATAACATCTTATCCGATCCAAATGTCAACCCCACCTGCACGCGCTGGATGGCGGCGGCGACCAATTGGTTGCCGTGGTGCTCCCTGCTAGACAACGAACGGGGCTCTGGCGACCGATTAAGTGGCGGTATAACCACTACCCTGGCCGGGCAACTGGTTGGAGGAGGCCTAGCAAGCCTTGAGGATTAAATAACCTCAAAAAGGAGCAGTGCAGAAAGACGTGGGGCGCTACTGCACACCAATATGCCCTAAGAACACCACCTCGGACTTAAAACAACAAAAAAAAAAACATGATTAGTAATATTATGCCCAGCAATCCGGCTAGCGCCCGGCGTCGGGAGAGTACCGGGTCTCCCAATGTGAAATGTGTAACCGGAGAAGAAAATTCTATCACAGAAGCCATGCCATTGTCAAGAAGAAAGAAGAATGAACAACTAATGATAGCCACTTGGAATGTAAGAAGCCTTATTAAGACAGGAAAACTAGAGAATACCATTCAGGAAATGAAAAGACTCCAGCTGAGTATTCTCGGACTGAGTGAGATCAAATGGTCTGACAATGGTATAATAGATAAGGAGGACGTAACTTTATACTACTCTGGAAAGCCAGCAGCAGAAAAAAACCACCATTACGGTGTCGGTATGATGATAAAGAAGGAAATGGCAAAGTTTGTAGCCAACTTTGTTCCGTACTCGGATAGATGTATGCTTTTACAGTTCAATGCTAAACCTTTCAACTTAAGTATTCTTCAGGTCTATGCGCCTACAGCTCAAAGCACAGATGAAGAAATAGAATCATTTTATAAAGAATTAGAAGAATTAATGGCGAGCATCAAATCACAAGACATGGTCATTATACTGGGCGATATGAATGCCAAGATTGGTAGAGGAGCCGTAGGAAAAACAGTAGGTAACTATGGTCTTGGATTCAGAAACGAAAGAGGCGACAGATTGCTACAGTAATTCTGCGTCGAAAACGACTTAATATTAACTAACACCTGGTATCAACACCCACCTAGACGACTATACACGTGGATATCCCCCCAAGATACAGCCGAACATATTGTTAGAAATCAAATTGACTATATAATGATAAAAGCACGCTATAGAAACTCAATAGTGAACGTGAAAACGTACCCTGGGGCTGATATTGGTTCGGACCATAACCCTCTAGTTGCAAAATTAAATCTAAAATTAAAAATACTGAGGAAACCAGTCACAAAAAAATTGATATTGGAAAACTTAAAAATTTTGATGTTAGAATGGAAACAAGAGAAGCATTAAATAAAAAGATACGAGATACCACAGATAACGAGTACGAAGATAATATCGAAAGTCACTGGAGTAAATTTAAAAACGCAATTGTAACGACTTCAGAAAAATGTTTGGGTTCCAAAAAGAGGGACAAAAAACTAGAATGGATTACAGCTGAAATCCTTGATCTTATGGAACAGAGAAGACAATTTAAAGGAATTGACAAAAATAAATACAAAGAAATAGACAATGTTATCTGAACTAAAATCAGAGAAACTAGGGATAGGTGCTTAAATGAAGATTGTGAACAAATAGAAAAACTTCAAGAGAAAAGAGACAGCTTCAATTTACACAAGAAAATAAAAGAATTTACTAAAACACATAGGAAACACATAATGGGTAAATTAACAGACTCGCATAACAAACTAGTAATCGATAACGAAACACAATGTAAAACATGGGAACTGTATATTGAGCAACTGTTCGAAGATGATAGAGCAGATTTGGATAAAAGCGTGATGGAAACCCAAAGCAACGTGGAGGGACCACCAATACTTCAAATAGAAATTGAAAAAGCAATAAGATCTATGAAAGACGGAAAAGCTTCTGGCCCGGATGGGATATATGTAGAACTGTTAAAACTATTAGATGACGACAATTTGAAATTATTAGTTAAAATGTGCAATACAATTTATGATAAAGGAACATTACCAGAAGACTGGTTAAAATCCATATTCCTCCCGCTCCCTAAAAAGGCAAATGCTAAGACATGCGGTGACCATAGGCTCATCAGTCTGATGAGTCATGCCCTGAAAGTATTTCTTAAAGTGATTCACATGAGAATTTATAACAAAATCGATAAAATTATATCAGATAACCAATTTGGATTCAGAAATGGTTCGGGAACACGAGAAGCCCTAGTTGCAGTTCAAGTGCTAGTGCAGAACAGTTTGGAATATAATAATGAAGTATATGCATGTTTCATTGATTTTGAGAAAGCATTCGACAACGTAAAACATGACAAATTAATGCATATACTCAACAAGACCGAAGTGGACAGCAAAGATAAAATAATTATCAGGCACCTGTACTGGAACCAGTCAGCTCATATTAAAGTCTGAACAACTGGCACTGATGATATCAAAATTCGTAAAGGAGTGAGACAAGGATGTATCCTTTCACCATTATTGTTTAATCTTTACTCCGAAACTATATTTCAAGAAGCTTTTGATAGCGTTGAAACTGGTATCAGAGTGAACGGTACAGTGATAAATAACCTCCGATACGCCGATGATACCGTTATCTTAGCTCATTCCCTACAAGACCTGCAACATCTCTTAAACCGCTTAAATACTGTTGTAGAAGAATACGGTCTAAAAATGAACATTGCAAAGACCAAGTATATGGTAATGAGCAAGAGCGCGGTAGAATCGACCACGCTGTCTATCAACGGCAAGCCACTTGAAAGAGTCAAACATTACAGGTATTTAGGAGGCTCTCTTAATGAAACATGGGACCCACGCAAAGAGATACGTACAAGAATAGAGATAGCAAGAAGCACATTCATGAAAATGAACAAGCTATTTACCAACAAAGACATAAACCTAAAACTCAGATGGAGAATGGTTAAATGTTATGTGTTATCTGTATTTATGTATGGTGTCGAAGGCTGGACCATAGACCGAACCATAGAGGCAAAAATAAACGCTTTTGAAATGTGGCTCTACCGAAGAATGCTAAAAATATCATGGAGAGATCGAATAACCAATGTAGAAGTTTTGCAAAGAATGAAGAAAAAATTGGAACATTTGGAAACAGTAAAGAAAAGAAACATTTCATATTTTGGACATATTTACCGTAATAATAAATATCACATTTTAAGGAAAATAATAGAAGGCAAAATAGAGGGCAAAAGAAGTAGAGGAAAAAGGAAGCTAGCTTAGATAGATAACATTAAAAACTGGACTCATATAAAAGACGCTGCCAGCCTGAGCAGAATGGCACAGGATAGGGATAAGTTCCGAGAGATGGTCGCCGACGTCCGATGAGGACAGGGCACAAGAAGAAGAAGATCTATATGAACAATCCGATAGTAAGATTGGCCAATTCTCTAAAATTTTATCGGTTTTTTCCTAAATTGACAGATCAATTCGCGAACGAGGGATCGAAGGAACCGTTTAGATATACACGGTGTAACATGAGGAAACCGAATAATTTTAACAGCGTATTGCTGATCATAATTGGAGACTAAAATGTCATAAAAACTTTTCTGGAATTCGCCTAGTTTCAGAGTTACTACCACTTAAATAAAAAAAGATCTTTTAATGTGACTCAGTGCAAAATGCTTTTTGATGGCGATTTCACCCTTTATGGGGTCTAGCCTAGACATTCTTATTGACAGATATCAAAGTGCCAAGGAATACTTTACCTAAACTATTTTTTTCGAAAAAAATGTACTAATTTATTTTAATCGACATCTTTACCAATAACATTTATGTTTTTATTTTCAAAAGCATTTAAAAAAATCGAAAAACAAGCAAAAAAAAAAAATTTTTTTTGGCGAAATCCAGAAAAGTTTATACGACATTTTAGTCTCCAATTATGATCAGGAATACGCTGTTGAAATTATTCGGTTTCCTCATGTACATCGTGTATGTAGATCAACTGAGCGAAGTGAGCGAAATGAGCGAAATGAGTGATACAATCTCCGCGAGCGAAAGATATGAATCAATTTTTTCAGTTCAGTGAAGCGTTTTGCGCATCTCTAATTTGATGCACTTTTGTAAAGTGTAATTTTCTTAAATTTACCGCGTGTTTGCGTCTTCATGCAATCTTGTGCTTTACAAGGATTTTCAATAAATTTCTCATCTGATTTGTGTATTAATACCATCGACATATAATATCAAGACGAGTAAAGGCAAGCAATGTTCATGTGAAAACACGACCCATTTTCACGTTTACAAAACTAAAATGTCTTATGTCTTATTAACCAATCAAGTACTCATTCTTTGAGCATATTTTTTTGTGTTAACCTTAATTCCACAAAGGTTTCATGCCATTTCACCAATAAGAAAAGTTGCCGTGTTGTGAGTGGTCAAAATCAATTTGACAATGAAGTTTAATTGGACAGGAGATACTCAAATGAAATAACTGAAATGTCAAGTTGACGTATAATAAATACGCCTAAGCTTGACGTGGATGGGTTCACGTAATAAATAATATTGCAATCAATTAACAATTTATTTTTAGTGCATTTTTCATTACTTATGTAATATACGTAAATTTAATCGTTCTTGGAATAAGGAATAATATGAAAGCCTTCTGTTTATCTTTCATTTATTTAATAAAAGTGCTTAATTACAACATAGGGACTCGCATACTACAAAATAAGCATAAATTAACATAAAATAGTAAAGATTTTGAACTTTTTTACAATTTTATAAAGACGTTACATTAGGGAGACCCTCTTCGTTTCAAGCAACGTATTGTTAAGCAATTAAGGTTGATTATGGCAACAATAAAACGATTATTTTTTACTTTATTTATGACCAGACTAGAAAATAATAGCATACCTTCAAAATAAATAGTTAAAATTCTCTTTGCTTCCTCGTTTTTAGAACTAAAAAAATAACGGATAAGTTCGTTATGTGTACTATTTATTTTAGCAGGCTTAGGGAAATACAAAGATAAAGGAGGATGCCCAGATATGGAATCTGGCCTAAAAACCAATAATGACAAGCCATATGTCATTTGAAAGGTTTTTTCATATTCTTAAACTTTTTGTATGGCGGGAAATCTTAAATCGCTGTGTGAAACAAGTTATGGCAAAATAAAAACATCCCCTCAATAAGAATTTTTTACTGATATATCTAGATATATCAGTAAAAAATTAACCCTAGGGTTTAGGTTCTATACAACGGTTTTTAAACGTTTTTACATAAATACACATAAGAAAACAACTAAATATCGATTGATATACCATAAAACAATGACTACTATTCTTTAAGCAAAAGGGTCATCAATTATGAGCTGTGTTAAGTGCCCAGCCGGAGGAATAAATACTTCGTGTCTTCCCGCACCAAGGTACCAAACTATGGATACTACATGTGCACAACTTTTTTCACACAAAGATTTGGGATTACCTGCTAAAGTAAAAGTTTTAGAACTTTGAATAAGCTATCCAGTGACATATCGCTTGTCCTTATTGGTCAATAGGCCAATTTGACCACCCTCCTTTACATTTTGTATCCATTTTTTTATACTACAACGGTAGCAAACAGGCATACGGTTCACCTGATGGTAAGCAGCTACCGTAGCCTATGGACACCTGTAACTCCAGAGGTGTCTCATGTGCGTTGCCGACGCTTTCATATAAATGAGGGTTCACTGTGTTGGCAGCTAAAGGGACAAGAGGATCCCCCGTCATCAACACACTGCATCCTTTGAGCTCTCTGGCAACCTTACTCAACGGCAGGAACATAACACTATGAGTAGGGTGTAGTGCTAATTGGCTGTGGTTTTCTGTAAGGTAGAGGTAGTTCCCCAGTCGGGCTCTGCTCTAGATTTGATAATTAAAGACTATGCTATGAAGTGATAGCATTCATTATTAATGAAAAATGAAAGTCATACCTATTAGTCAGTTCTACTAGAAATGGCACGGCCAGAATGGTACGATATTACCAGAGTAAGTATGGTAGGTACTAATTCGAAGGGTTTTGTTCTGTCGATTTCGTTGACTTTACTTAATATTAGTGATTTGAAGAAAAAAAAACTTTAAACATACACATACTGTTGAAGTCATCATTATAACAGAATTTAAATGATATTTAGTAGGTAAACCCGACTGAGGTAGCATATTCAGATTGTTTATTAAGTACGTATCTCATATCCCCAATATATGAGTACAAGGGAGACATTTCAATATTATCAAAGTAGTATAATATTGATAAAGATTTATTCCAAGGACCCATACTGTATATCGAAAAAAACAAACTGAAAAGATTCTTTGTTAACAACGGAAACCTAACTGCTACGAGTATTACTACTAGGTAATACTTCTACATGAACATTCATTATATTTTTCCTCAAATGAGTTGTTTACTTTTCCAAAACTTATATTGCATAACATCGACCAAGTCCGTAATGTATGAGAATATCTATGCGTGATTTACTTACCGATGAAAAGAAATATCATCATCTTTGGCGCCTGTGTGGCTCCTGCACCAATGCACGGTACAAGCCGGCATTTTAATACCGATATATTACCGAAATTTCATGGGCCGAAAAAACTAATATTTTGACGACATGACAATTTCAAAATGTTTGACATGACATTAGGGCACCGCTGTCACAAGCTCCGCCCACTTTGGCACCAGGAAAGTGGAGCACATTTTGAGCGTTGATTACGCTTCCTTACTTATTATTCTTCCAAGATTAATACCACATTATGTTCATAAGCAATTAGGCTATTAAATTATTTATTTAGGATTACCAACAGATAATACATCTTACATGCTCTTAAATCTATGTTACAATTGAGGTTGATACTTATCTTGTTATAGGTAACCACAACTTAAGCCAATATCTTTTACGTACGAACATGCAGATCTTAAAATTTAAGTTTAGTTACAATTAAAATTACAAACATTTCATTATAAACTTACACGAGTATCAAAATGGGAAGACAATGGTTTTTTACACTTCAAATTTACGTTAAGGTATCCAGCCAAGCGAAATATGTCATTAACGTCCTTTTGAATTTATTAGGACCATGATGACATATATCGACTCCGACAGAGTCCGGGATACAATTGTATAATTTAGCAATTCTTAACAGAGTGGAGTTACGGCCTAAATTTGTATTTGTATTTCCAGCTCGAGTGCTAAATAACTTATACAGACCAGGACGAGGTAACCTGGCAGGTATAGCTATGTTTATTTTACTTAGCAATTTGGAGCAATCTAGGCCATTACAGTTTACTAATTTATAAAGGAACATTAAATCTAGTACTTTTCTCCTGCTACTTAACGAGACAAATCGAAAGAATTTCAGTCGTCTCTTATATAATGTAAGTTTATGTTTCTGTTTCTTGCAAGAAGCAAACCCTAGATGTGTTAAAAAGCGTCTCCGGACCTTCTCAATTCGATTTTTATGCACTTCGTAATAAGGAGTCCAAACTTGGGAGCAGGGACCGGAACCGGTAACCAATAAAGGGGTATTAGATTGGGTATTTGATAGAGTTGTTTTTAAAAACCCTATCAATTCGGTAAGCGTATCGTTTGACTTACCCGAACGAAATGCTAACCATATCAATACAGTTAATTCGGGTAAGTGGTTACAACCCAGCATATGGTTTCCCTATCGGATAGGGTTTTTCAAATGCGATTAAGCTATTTTAAACTCTGTGACCAATACATTTGGCTTATTTATTATTCGAGCACCCTACGAGCTAAGCGCTGCCGGTATGGCGGCACGAGCGAGCCTACAGACAAACAAGAATCTTTTTGCGTATGTTTTCGTACTTACGCCTTTGATCTAGAGGCTATTATTGCTTGTTAGTGCGCTAAAAGATCGTTGGGTGGTGCCGGTGTTTTTGTTTTTGCCATTCGATCGTGACGGCTCGTGTCGATTGAATCTTAGACCCAGGCTTATAGGAACCAAAATCAAATGCATATTGTGAAGTGTTAAAATATATAATTTTGTGTTATTCTAGTTATAGGTAGTACTTTGTTTCAATGGCTCCAGCAAAATGTGACGCCGTTCACCGATACTTCTAGTATAATGAAACGATCAATATCAGTCAGTGTTGGACACTCAAGAATAAAATCATTATTTGAAAAAAATATCGTAAGAATGATTCAAAATAATTTCGTCGGGACTAATTCATATGCGAGAAAATGTAATAAAAATAATTGATTCTTAACTGAATTATTTAATCATGCTTTTTATTTTAAATAATGTTCCGCGTATAAGAATGTAATCTGGGTTTTTCGGTGTAAGAAAACATCGTGTGGATACTGGACCTAATCCCAATAAGGCGTAGTTTCCCTTATGCCCAGCAAAAGTTATATCTGTTTTAAAATCCAAGGTAGGCAGATATACTGTTTCACTTCTCATGCTCGTAAAGTTCGACTTTAAATCGTGCGTGGACGATATAAAATCGCATTTTAAGCTCTAGGGCATAAAGTAAAATTTTCTTCTAAGACCAAGAATGTGGCTCAACAGCCAAACAGAGTCAAAATATATTGCACAATTTAATTGAGCAGTAAAATTTCGTAGAATACTGAAACTTGTTCTTTTATTATATTCTTGCTATAATTATTTGAATTGCGTGTTTTCTATAATTAAATAAATGAAATAAAAAAAAATAGGAGTTGATAATAGTTTAGAAATGCCCCGAAATGTTTGACGACTTGGCAGAAAATATCTAAATTCACATGTTGAAAATTCAAAAAAATATATTAAAAAATTAATTGGTGGCAACCATATTTGTTTTCATTGTAATATTTTTGTAACAACTTGAAATTGTTTTACGATTACCGATAAATAATTTCCTCGCAATTGAAGTGAAAATTAGAGTGTGACCCTCGTCCATAAACCCATTTTACACTCGACTTTATATCAATCATCGCTCGCAAGCTCGCTCGGATGGATAAACGCCTAGCGTAAAATCGTACGTTTTATGCACTTGTTGTACAATCTACTATTATAATATAATAAAAATATATTATAATAGTAGATTGTACAACATGTAATGAAATAAATATGAAATAATAATGAAATAAAAATGAAATGAAAATGAAATAAAAATGAAATAAAAATGAAATTAAAATGAAATTAAAATGAAATTAAAATGAAATTAAAAATGAATTAAAAATGAAATAAAAATGAAATAAAAATGATATAAAAATGAAATAATATGAAAATAAAATGAAAATAAAATGAAAATAAAACGAAAATAAAACGAAAATAAAATGAAAATAAAATGAAAACAAAATGAAAACAAAATGAAAACAAAATGAAAACAAAATGAAAACAAAATGAAAATAAAATGAAAATAAAATGAAAATAAAATGAAAATAAAATGAAAATAAAATGAAAATAAAATGAAAATAAAATGAAAATAAAATGAAAATAAAATGGAAATAAAATGGAAATAAAATGAAAATAAAATGAAAATAAAATGAAAATAAAATGAAAATAAAATGAAAATAAAATGAAAATAAAATGAAAATAAAATGAAAATAAAATGAAAATAAAATGAAAATAAAATGAAAATAAAATGAAAATAAAATGAAAATAAAATGAAAATAAAATGAAAATAAAATGAAAATAAAATGAAAATAAAATGAAAATAAAATGAAAATAAAATGAAAATAAAATGAAAATAAAATGAAAATAAAATGAAAATAAAATGAAAATAAAATGAAAATAAAATGAAAATAAAATGAAAATGAAATGAAAATAAAATGAAAATAAAATGAAAATAAAATGAAAATAAATTGAAAATAAAATTAAAATTAAATGAAAATAAAACGAAAATAAAACGAAAATAAAACGAAAATAAAACGAAAATAAAACGAAAATAAAACGAAAGTAATACTAAAATAAAACGAAAATAAAACGAAAGTAAAACGAAAGTAAAACGAAAGTAAAACGAAACTAAAACGAAACTAATATGAAAAAAAAATGAAAATAAAATGAAAATAAAATGAAAATAAAATGAAAATAAAATGAAAATAAAATGAAAATAAAATGAAAATAAAATGAAAATAAAATGAAAATAAAATGAAAATAAAATGAAAATAAAATGAAAATAAAATGAAAATAAAATGGAAATAAAATGGAAATAAAATGAAAATAAAATGAAAATAAAATGAAAATAAAATGAAAATAAAATGAAAATAAAATGAAAATAAAATGAAAATAAAATGAAAATAAAATGAAAATAAAATGAAAATAAAATGAAAATAAAATGAAAATAAAATGAAAATAAAATGAAAATAAAATGAAAATAAAATGAAAATAAAATGAAAATAAAATGAAAATAAAATGAAAATAAAATGAAAATAAAATGAAAATAAAATGAAAATAAAATGAAAATAAAATGAAAATAAAATGAAAATAAAATGATAATAAAATGAAAATAAAATGAAAATTAAATGAAAATAAAATGAAAATAAAATGAAAATAAAATGAAAATAAAATGGAAATAAAATGAAAATAAAATTAAAATAAAATGAAAATAAAATGAAAATAAAATTAAAATAAAATGAAAATAAAATGAAAATAAAATTAGAATAAAATTAGAATAAAATTAGAATAAAATTAGAATAAAATTAGAATAAAATGAAAATACAATGAAAATGACATGAAAACAACATGAAAATATAACCAAAATAAAATGAAAATAAAATTAAAAATAAAATGAAAATAAAATGAATTAAATAAAAATAATCTAATATATTTTAATAAAATATTTTAATCGGCAGTTTTACCAATAACATTTATGTTTTTATGTTCAAAAGCATTTTAAAAAAATACAAAAAAAGAAAAAACTATTTTTTTTGGCGAAATCGACCTAAATTCATGTAACATTTATTACTCCTTATGACCTCAGGAATTTATGGTTGAAATCTGTCGGGTTACTCAGATTCACCGTGTATAATAATAAAAAAACCAGTCCATCTTTAAATTTAAAACAGATATAATTTATACACCCCGAATAATTAACCGAAAATAACTACCATGACGATTTTTCAGTAAAAAGTATATAACCGCCATCTTGGATTATAAAACAAAAATTATTTTCGAAATCTACATCCCCTAATTATAAATATTATTTGAAACGGGGTAGTTACCTCGCACCCGAAATATCGGATGCCCAATAACGCTAATATACATGGTAAATACCCCGTTTCAAATAATATTTATAATGTGAATGACCAAGTAAGCTTAAAATCGTATATCCCACAATTAGCTGAAAACGACTACCAATCCCTACGCCAATTCATGGGATTAGGTTGCCAAGCGGACCACAGGCTCAACAGCCGTGGCAAAAGCCGGGACAAACGCTAGGAGGATGAATGTATTGGTTTGTGTCAAATCGATTTGAATATGAATAAAAATTTTGTTTTTAATCTTATTCAAAATAATTATTGCCCAACTCATCAGTACGTGCGAACTATGCAAAAATAAACTGAAGGTAAGACACATATATTTAACAGAAATCATTTAATTTAAAGTTGTGTACGCGAGCAGAGGACTGGACTGTGAGTGTGACTTTTCCAGAATGAATAAACGACAACAAATCTTATATTCACTCAATTTGTTCCGCCGCCACCTCTCCTGTTCCATTTCAAATGAGAAAGATAGAACCGCCTGCCTGCGTGGAAAAGAGACAGGAAAAGGGTAGCCCTGTGATAGGGTAAGCGGTAAATATTAAAGCTATCTTTAACCCATTCGACTCGGAAACCACATTGAAAAGGGTTAAGCCTATTCAAAATGATTTCCATATCGATAGGGTAACCCAATGATAGGGTAACCCTATCATTAGGGTAAGACTTTAATAGGGTTACCCTATCGAAACGATTAATCAAATGAAGGGGTTTTCCGGTCCCTGCTTGGGAGCAATACAAGGGCTGCTATTTATATATCCGGAAACCGGGATTACAATCTTCTTAAATAGCATATTTGACCTCCATGGTAAAATTTGAACTTTTTTAAGTACTGGCCGGTATATTTTTTCTTTCTTATTAACGCTCGTGTTTTGTTTTTGACGGGTTTTAAATGTCATCTCGCAGCAAGAATGGAACTCACTCGTGAAAATATTCGTGCTATGATTTATTATGATTTTCGGCGTGGTTTAACGCAACAACAGTGCATAGATCAACTAACTTCAACTTTTGGTGATGAAGCCCCATCTAAAACTACTGTGTATCACTGGTTTAGTGAGTTCAATCGTGGACGTAGTATGCTTACGGACGAAGTTAAGGCAGGTCGCCCGAAATCGGTCGTTGTACAACAGGCTGTCGAAGCTGTGCGAAAACTTATAATGGACGACCGACATGTTACGTACCGCGAGATAGAGGCGACTCTGGGTATTTCTATGACCAGCATTCATAGCATATTACGTAATTATTTGGCTGTAAAAAACATTTGTTCGCGTTGGATACCCCACAACTTAACAAAAGAGCAAAAAGATGCTCGCGTCGAATGGTGCAATAAAATGTTAAAAAAATATAACCGTGGTGACTCAAAAGCCGTTTATAACATCTATACAGGTGACGAATCCTGGATCTATGCATACGATCCCGAAACGAAGCAACAATCAACGGTATGGGTGTTTCAAAATGAGCCGAACCCTACGAAAGTTACTCGTGCAAAAAGTACATTGAAACAAATGGTGGCCTGCTTCTTCGGTATTAATGGCCATGTAGCTACAGTGCCACTAGAAAACCGTAGAACGGTTAATTCAGAGTGGTACACGACCGTTTGCTTACCGGAAGTATTTGAACAAATTCGTAAAACTAACCAGTGACGAAGAATCATTCTTCATCATGACAATGCCAGCTGTCATACGTCACGCGAAACAACTCTATTTTTGGAGGGTCAAAATGTGGAATTAACGGGTCATCCGCCGTACAGCCCTGACTTGGCACCCAACGATTTTTATTTATTTCCAAACATAAAGAATAAATTACGCGGTCAACGATTTTCGACCGCTGAAGATGCTGTCGACGCATTCAAACAACACGTTATGGAGGTACCTCAGGCGGAGTGGCAGAAGTGCTTTAAAAATTGGTTCACGCGAATGCAAAAGTGCATAGATCATCAAGGGGAATACTTTGAAAAACAATAAAACCATTTTCAGCCGTGTACGTTTGTTTGTTTTTTTGTTTCCGGATATATAAGTAGCAACGTACTCAAGGTTGCTTCTTACTAATGTGTTATAAAGTAATATTTTGGTACGGATCATCTTAAACTGTCCAGCGTTTCTTAGTAAGAAACCTAACATACGGGACACTTTTTTTATGATGTCGATGTAATGGGCATTTAAATTTAACTTACTATCTATTGTTACTCCCAAGTCACGGATAACATCTACTTGTTCAAGTTGTGCACCTCCAATATTATAACTAGTGGGTATAACCGTTTTATTGCGAGTAAAAGATATGTAAACGCATTTCTTAGTGTTCAACGTCATTTTATTCTGTGAACACCAAAGATTTAGCCTATCCAAGTCTCTTTGTAGTAGCATGTGATCAGTAAAATTTTTAATAGGTCTAAAAATTTTAAGATCGTCGGCGTAAAGAGATGGTTCGGAATTTATGAAACAACTAACTATACTATTTATTAAAAAAAAACCGGCCAAGTGCGAGTCGGACTCGCGCACCGAGGGTTCCGTACAAACCTATAACAAGCAAAAGTTGTAGTATGTTTATCACTTATTTCAATTTAATACCTCTACGCCTTTACGAGGAAAAAGGTAGTAAGTTTAAAATTCAAAAAAATATTTTTTGTATGATTTTACTTAAAATGTCTACTTTTCGTAATTTTTCCTTTGTCTGTGCTATATGAAGTTTCTTCGTGCCAAGTTTCAAGTTTCTGAGTTTACGGGAAGTACCCTTTAGGTTTTGAGTTTCTTGCGAGTACTCAGTTTCAAAATATGCGACTTAAATTGCTATTTCTTTTGATTGCGTTGACATAAAATATTGGTTTTGCTACATCTAAAAGGTCCTATAGCCCTGAGTATTTGACATGGATTTCAATTTAATACCTCCACGCGTTTACGAGGAAAAAGGTAGTAAGTTAAAAATTAAAAACAATTTTTTTTTGTATGATTTTACAAAAAATGTCTACTTTTTGTAATTTTTCCATTGTCTATGTTATATGACGTTGCTTCGTACCAAATTTCAAGTTTCTGAGTTCACGGGAAGTACCCCGTAGGTTTTGCGAGTGCCGAAAACTCTAAAATTTGCAGCATAAACGACTGTATCTTTTGATTGCGTTGGCTTTTAAGTTTGATTTTTTTACAACTTCAAGGGACAATAGACTTGAGTATTTGACATAAATTTCAGCTTAATACCTCCACGCGTTTCTGAGAAAAATGGTCTTGACAGACAGACAGACAGACAGACAGACAGACAGACAGACAGACAGACAGACAGACAGACAGACAGACAGACAGACAGACAGACAGACAGACAGACAGACAGACAGACAGACAGACAGACAGACAGACAGACAGACAGACAGACAGACAGACAGACAGACAGACAGACAGACAGACAGACAGACAGACAGACAGACAGACAGACAGACAGACAGACAGACAGACAGACAGACAGACAGACAGACAGACAGACAGACAGACAGACAGACGGACAACAAAGTCCTATAAGGGTTCCGTTTTTTCCTTCCGAGGTACGGAACCCTAAAAATTACGAACAATAACGGACCTAAGTGTGATCCCTGTGGGACACCAGATGTCGCAACACATTCTTTGGATTGCTCTCCGTTGATCACTACATGTAGCTTGCGATTGGATAGGTAAGACTTGAACCAGGCCAACAGTGATCCACTAACCCCAAAATTCTCTAATTTACTAAGTAAGATCGCATGATTAACTTTATCGAACGCTTTGCTGAAATCGGTGTACACAGCATCGACCTGTACCCGATTATAAACATTATACGTAAGTGTTTCGACAAAGGCTACCAAGTTAGAGCTAGTAGACCTAGACCTCACGAAACCATGTTGGTTTTCTGTTAGTTGTTGCGAAAAGTGAGAATAAAGATATGGGTAGACAAGTGATTCTAAGATCTTAGGAATAACAGATAAAATAGAAATGGGCCTATAGTTTTTTATGTCGCATTTTGACCCGTCCTTTAATATCGGGACTATTTTAGTCTCTTTCCATGTTTGAGGAAAAATGGTTCAAGAGATTTGTTAAATATAATTTTTAACGGTTGTACTATGCCATTAGCACATCTTGAAATGAATAGTGGCGGTAGAAAATCTGGACCAGGTCCCTTATTTAAATCTAAGGCTTTAATTTTTTTCAAAATCCCGTCCTCGTCAAGAACTATTTTATTAATTAGTTAATACTGTGTTTTCTTGAAAGAGATTTATTGCATCAGAATGGTCAATATTAGATTCGTAAATTTAAGAATAATTTTTTGCAAATAATTCACAAATACTTTTGCAATCGCCAGCCTGTTCATTACCAAGTTTCATGTTAGATGGTATGGATGATTTATTTTTTCTTTTGTGTTTAATAAATGTCCAGAAAATTTTTGTGTGTCGCGCTATATTCGTTTCAAGGGTTTTGCAATATTTGTTGTAACAATTTAAAGATTCTTCCTTGCATCGCTTACTTATTACTAATTAAGTCTGAGGAAAGCTTGTCTAATGGATTCTTACATTTTTTGAAACGTTTTCGTATTTTTAACTTCTCGTGTAACATTCTAATTAAGCTTTTTGTAAACCAGACTGGATATTTAGTTCCTTTAGGTTTAGTTAATGGGACGTATTTTTTAGTAGCAAATTCTAATTTCTCGTATAATTTATGCACCATTTCATCAACATCCTCGCAAGCCTCAAGTAATTGCAACCAGTTAATATCGTTCAAGTATTTAATTATTTAATCATAATTTGCTTTATGAAAGTTTAATTTTGGTCGTAACGTAGGAGAAAGAGTGCTCTTAAGCTTAAAATCAAAAGTAATTTCTAGCGGTGGGTGAAAAGTATCAACTTTACTTAATGAGGTATTGCTTTGTTCTAAAGATACTATGCTTGTTGAAAAAACTAAATCCAGTAACCTATCATTGTTATTCTTAACATCATTAAACTGCTTTAGGTCGCAAAATGCCATGAATTCACTCAGAGTTTGGTTAAAGTTGCAGGAATTATTTACAGGTAACATAGACGAATCGGAATTGCTTTTAAACCAATCAACAGAAGATAGATTAAAATCACCTAATATAAAAGCTTCGGCAAAGTTGGTTATATTCGCAAATACCCCCTCAACAAATAGCTCTAGATCAGATAATTTAACTGGCGGTGGCAGATATACACAACATAAGCCGATTTTTGATATACCATCTTTAAACCTGCTCTCTATAACTATCCACAAATCTTCGAATTGTGTTTCTAATTCATACATTCTATAAGATACTAGTTTCTTATTTACAGCAACCATCACACCACCGCCTGTTTTTTTAGCAAATGGGCTTTCAATATTTCGTGCTCGCCTGTACACATTATATTTGTCATCAAACAATTCGCTGTCACTTATATTATCTTGTAGCCACGTTTCCGTGATACAGATTATATCGTATTGATTAACAGAAACATTGCATTGGAAGTCTATAATTTTAGTGTTCAACCCTCTAGTATTCTGATAATATACGTTTAATTTATTCACGATGAAACGAAGAAGTTTAAATTTCATGCACTGTAAGCTGTAATAAAGCTTATACTTATAACAATCTACTAATTGAAGACATATCGTTTAAAACTATCGCTTGCGACGTTTCGTTTTTGCGAATAAAGATTCGCCCACTTCTAACCCATACAAATTTATAATTCTTATCTTTCGCTGCTTTCCTTGCTGCCTTATGTAATTCTCTATTATGCGGTGATAGATGTTCCGAGACATAAATGGGGACCTTGTCTCCACCAACACCAAGATGGCTAGAATTGAGCTTGTCATCTTTGTGGATCACGGACGCAAGTAGTCTGTCGCGTGTTAAGGGGCTCTTCATCTGTACCACTACCTAGCGCGGGCGCGCGCTGTTGACGTCCAATTTAGCAGTTCTCGTACAGTGATGTATGTCTTCTTCCTTTAAGTCGCAGGATACTACTCTTGCTAATTGCATAACTACTGTCATTAAGTTTTCCGACCGGTGTTCAGGCAAACATTGAATTTCAATGTTGCAGGCACGTGAATGCTGTTCAATTTGAGCAATGCGCTGATTTAGTTCTGTATTTGTTGCTTGTAGGGTTTCGACCTCCTTCGTCAGACGCTTACACTCTTGTGTCGTATCATGCGCATCCTTTTTGATTTCCTCAAATTGATGATTAATGAAGTCCATGGAGTCCGTAATTGAACTTACATTGTTTTGTCAACCAGTTATCTCTGCCTTAACAGCCTGCAGATGGGTTGACACACTTTGATCTAGCATTTTCCCTATTTCCGCCGACAAAACGCTGCGTAACTCCGAATAGACGACCTCGCGGATGTCCTCTTTTGTTAGGCATTGATGTTGTGTATTGCCGGTCTGGAACAATGTCAAAGATTGATCCGCATCTTCTTTGCTTTGTTTTGGTCTTTGTGTTACCCATGACATAGGAGTCTTCATGTCAATATCGTGTACTTCCGTCGCAGTGTCTGAGAATAATTTATTTCGGACAGGTTTGCTTCGACTATTACAGTTTGTGCAAGTCCAGCCTGCCTTCTGGGTGAACGTAAGCTTGTTGAATTGCGATTCCTCCATACGACAGCATTGGTAATGGAATGCCAGCTGGCATTTTGAGCAATCCAATTTTTCTTGGATGTACAAAGGGTCATCACAATGCGAGCACTTAATCGCTGCTAATGCCTGCAAGGTTTGGTTATTGATTTTTTGCATTTTATACTAATTTATTACAATTGCACGGTATTAAAGGCTCCTAGCGGCTCAGTATGGTGTTATCCTCAAATTAATAACCGCAAGCGCACGCTACTAAATGCTCCGCAGCGCAGCGCAGTATGTAAATGTCGTAGGCGCCGCTGATTTTGAAGCCGCTTACGCTTACTTCAGTTTGCACTCGTTTGTTGTCAATGTTTATGTTATGACCAGAGGTCGGACAAATGGGCGTCATTGCTCGCAAGAACAAGGACATGACTCAAAAGTTTGGTTGATTAATTTCTTACCTGTAATATTATTTGTATACGTTCTTATTCTGTAGATTTATTAAAGTAAATAAACAGTAATTTTTCTAAATTTTCCGGGGTAAGTTTATTCCTTTTTACATCCAAAATATACTTATGAGCTGAAAAACTCCGTTCGCAATCTACTGAAGTTAACGGAGCAAACTTCAGTACTTTAATAGGAATACTTTCATGCCAATAGGACTCAGAGTCTATTTTGCCTTCTATGTATTGGATGACAGTTTCAAAATCTGGATTTCTTTTAAGTACTGCTTTCATTTTTCCTTGCAAACTGATACCTATTTCACCTTGAATGCTTTCCAGATTATTCAATATACATCGTATTTTACTTAATGAAAATTCTATAGTATTTGAATTAGATTGCAAACTCTCTATTACTTGCGGGATTGATTGAAAATGATATGAAATGAAGTTTAATTGTGCTGAAACGTTATCTGATTGTAAAATCTGTTTACACGTACGGATATATATACTATCACGATTATTAAATGTTTGTATGACTCTCTTTACAGCTTCAAAATTATTTTTATAATAACATGCCGCCTGGATCCAAGTGCCCCATCATGTACTTATGGGTTGTGGTGGCAAGGGAATGTGTGGGTTCATTTCTTTGAATATTGCAATCCTGGAAGGGGCTTTTGAAAATACTTTTTTAACGTAGTTGATTAATCGGTTAACGTCGTCAAAATGGTTTCTAATTTCTTCGCAAAGTCTGTGAATCCCATGTGCCAAACAAGTTATGTGTAATATTTGTGGATATTTGGCTTTAATTTTCTGTCCAGCATTTAGCATATAGCTCACCGAATCGCTCGTAAAAAAAATTATGTTTTTGAAATTACTTTCAGCACGGTCTTCCCCTTCCCACAACCATTGTAAGCTTGATTCGAAAAAAATTAATATTGTAGATCCGTTTACTTTGTCCAAAACTTTGGGTGCAATCAAGAAGCAACTAGCGGGCTGATTTTCTTTTAAATTTCTTACGAGAATATTAGCAATTTTCCGGTCTAAGAAATCTTTAGTCTCATCAATTGAAACCCAAAAGTATCCATTGCTTAGTTGTTCACGAATATGTTATACTTTTGCTCTGTAGACCTTATCAAAAAACACTTTTCTTAAATATGACTCCGAAGGAATATCATAGCTGATGCAATATTTTGTCAAAAACATTCGAAAATAATTATTTTTCAATTTATTCCACGATATATTGGCACAAATCATCATTATAGCTAAATCGTAGCAAAATATATCTTCAGTAACTTGGCCTGTTTTTTTTGTAAGTGACATTTACTTTTTAAATGTTTGGTGAAACCAGACTTTCGAGATGCGTCAATATCAATATTACATACATTACAAGTTAAACTTACACCATCAAATGAGAATTCGTCATGTCCCTCAATCCAATTCCAGATTGTTTCGGACCTAGTTTGACGTCGTGACATGTTGCAATAAGTGTTAATTCAATAAAAAGGAAATTTGATACACAAGGAACTAATTATATTGAATCTTTATAATCTTCAGCAATGAAATGAATGACAATCGACGTTTAATGTCTTCTTTATCAACAGAATTATAAATTGATAGGTGGCCATGTTATCAGGATACAAAAAGGTTTATCTCTAGAGCACTTAGCTCTACACTAGGTACCTACGCTGGATATCTACATAAAATTTGAAACAAACAGGTACTACTAGGTATTAATAATAAATACTAGGTAATATATAGTTACTTTATTTGTTACCGTTCTATATATATTCGTTATATATATATTCACAGATATTTTTCTATTACATTAATTACCAGGACCCAAAACTTCTCAAAATCATGCAGAGGTATTTTTATTAAAATTTTACGCATATAGGAATTCTTCATTGGACATTTACAGGCGACATCTCTTGAGAACTCATTCCCTAAAAAATAACAAAAATTTGTACCATTTAAATTTCAGTTTTATTCCCTGTGTATGAAACATGAAAGTAAGTAAACTTAAGTTTTTAAAAGGTTACCTGCTTCATCCGTTTTTTGAAATTTACGAAAAAGATCAATTATTTCCTCCCAACATTCGTCGAATTTTGATGGCTCAATAGTTTTTAACATAAATTTCAAACACCTTTCTTTAAAATTGAAATAATAGCGGCACAAACATGTTTCTTTGTTGCCTATATATAAGAGAAACTATAATTTAGTTTTCATTCAAATTGTTTAAGATAAGCCATAATAAATAATACATAATTTTGACGTACCATTTCCTCGTCGTATTCTATTTACTTCAATTTTCGCCATGAGCTCGCTGGTAAATTGATGATAGTCAATAGGCGAGAATAAAAATTTTGCCATGGCTTTTTTATTATAGTTTGATATTATTGGTGATATAGAGCTCATGAAAGAATCACAAGTTAAAAATATAATGTATATAACATTAATAGGAATGAATGTCAGAATAGTAAAGTCAATGTCAAAAAATAGATTGTTTTGTTTTGCTAAAAGGAAATCAAAGAAGGTATAATATCTTTATTTTAGTATACCATTGAAATCTTATCAATTATCACTATATCATCAATAATTTAATTCATTAATCAATCAATCAAACTTTTGAGTCATGTCCATGTTACTGCGAGCAATGACGCCCATTTGTCCGACCTCTGGTTATGACGGTGTTTTTAATTTTGTTGAAAACTATTTATATGAATTGTACTTCCTACACTGCACAATAATGTCGTTCACTTACCATATTTTGGTAAGCACATAGTAACGCACTGAATTTGTATAAATTTCTTTAGAAATACACACTTTAAGCATTTAAAATGAAATAAAAACTACGGAGCTAACGAGATAACGTCGTACGTGTTCAGGTAAGGTGGGTAGAATTAAGTACTTTAATTTTTAATTTTCAAACTTTATTTTATATTTTATCAGTCAGAAATCCGGTAACCGAACTTAGTAACCAACTAGGTATACCTCTCTTTTGGACATAGTTTAAGGACATACCCGGGGGTCCGAACGTAGCTGTACGGGGGTTGATCGAGAATTAAAGCTATTTCCCGCGAAAGCTTGAAATGTCGCAACAGAACTTTTAACTCGTATGTCTCCCTCGACGAAAAAGGACCGGCTTTTTCTTAATAATCATTTATTACAGAGCGTCGCACTCACGCACGTATTTCTGCGATCTAGAGAGTATTAGAGAAAACATATTGATTAGAATAGTAAGTAGTCGAAAGTATTCGAGTAGAAAGATTGAAAAACTTACTAGCCACCTTCGCTGAAAAGCGGCATCATGTGGCAAATAAAAGCAGCACTTTAACAAATAGGTGTATTTATTTAGTTGCAACAAAGTAGTGTAAATAACAATTTCCTTTTCGCGCCGCCGTCAAGATAGTTCAAAGCACATTTCGATCCCGGCCCGATGTCACGCTCCGGAAAATAAAAGGCCCGCAATGGCCTTAAGCCCCTTCAGACATAAAACAACATTTAAATTCCGTCCCGTTTTCCAATACAAGCAGAAAAAATGCTTCTCAAATTGCAAAAATCACGTTGCCCCGCCCAAAACCTAAAAACATACATAAATCTGAGAGCCGCAGCCTTCCTTTGAATGGGGCCATAATTTGTCACAACAAATTATTCAGACGGCGCGTTGTGTTGAAAACGATGTCTATCTTAGGCTTCTTTTACCAATTTTTTTTTCATAATAGCTCAAAGGTCGTGAGATGAGGTACATTATGTGTTTTATTTATGTTTGATGTCTTTATTTAGTGCCTACACAAAAATGAATTCTTTATAGAATATGTTTTGGTAACAGGTCAACATGTGTAAAAATGTCACCTATATGCAATCGTACTTATTTTGATCTCCCATATTGATTTAATCTGATATTAGGTATATCAAGTTGAGTAAATAGAACTAAAACTATATTTTTCAATAACATCGGAAGGGTCCTCTTAAATAGTCAGGTGTTTTTTTTTCTTCTAAAATATGTTTGAGTTAAATTAATTTTTTTTCATGGTTGCATAACGTCGTGTTTTGCTTACACAAATTAATATTTCGTCGTGCTTGCCGGTCTGTTTGACGCTGAAGGGAAACCCATTTATTACACCCCGGAACTTCAATATTCATTCTCATCGATTCTGCGTGATGCGGAAGCCGGTATTACGCGTTGCGGAAAATACGTACCGATTTAAGATAAAACGGTTTGAAGGGGGAACTATTAAACTCACTTTAGCGGCCGCAGAGGTCTTCGGAGCTTATTTTTTCTCAACAAAATTCCCTCTAGCCCCCAGGGTTTTGTCGGCGCCTAGATTAAGCCACGGTTTACGCACTGCGATAGCGATTTTGGTTCATTTAAATTTATAACTATAGTTAGATATGCATTGTCTCTGGGCGCTGGGGATTTAAGGACTCCATTTTGGTTATTACTTTCCTAATTATTTTTGCATTGACACAAACTCGTTAGGCGAGACGTCAATTAAACTCGAATTCCACCAGCTTTCTATTTAACAATATTAAGCTTCTAATCCAAAGTTTACAACCCACAGTTCTATGGAATATCCGCAAGCCGTTACTGAAACAATACGATGCGCTTTTACATTATCCGATCCGATATCGGATGTCGGATAGGACTACGAAGAAGACAAATTTAAAATGATGAATTGTGCATTTCTATATTTTTTCTTACAATACTAAATGCCAATTGCTCAAAAGAAAGCACTAACGCAAAAAAGGTGGACTGAATGCCATATGGTACTCTCTAGCAGCTGATTTTCTCCTTGGGCCATCCGACATCCGATATCGGATCGGACAATGTGAAAACGCTCTAACGTACAGTCTACGAACTTATAAACTTATAGTAGAAAAGTATGCAATATTAGTTTCGGTATGGGCGAAAAATACTGAATTACTATGTAGGTTGAGGTTGTGGGTCACATTGTTTAGTTTCTATTTTCGGATACAAAAAGTAGTTTTGTCCGATAACCATGACATAATATTCTGCAAAATCTATTTGCACCTCAGTTCAGTCTCACTTAATGACGTGTCACAAACACTGACGATGCTCGCCCGCTCGCAGTAGGTATCAATTATTTCGCTAAACAGCTAATAGGCAGCACCAATACATGCAGCGCTGGAAACTCCTCGTGGCAACGAGTTATGTGCCTACTCGTACGTATTTAGTACGTACGTATTGATATTTGTATTGAAGTTTTGAAACAATTAAAATCTATAGCAATAGTTAGTTTGTGAACGTGATTTTTAAATCCCAGGATGTGACGAGCTATACCTACACGTTTTCTATTTTAAAATGGATGGATTATAGATGGATTGAAGAAATAATCTGTTTTCAAAAATATAGAGGTACCTAAGTTAGATGATAGCGAAATGGTTTTTGTCACAGTATTAAAGACAGAGCGATATTGATTATCCAATAAGTAGGTAAGCAATTAGGCAATAGTGAGCTTAGTTATTATTCTTGATCCCGGCTGTATCTTATAAGTCTACTTAACGGCTAACCGGTAGCACCAGAGCAGCACAAAGTCGTGAAATCATCGCAGATGTGTACCAGTTTTTCCAACGCAAACGTATGAGTATGAGTGGGCACAAAATATCATAATATATTAATCATGCCCGTGGTCGATGATGGAAAACTGCTTGAGTAAGTACGTAACTTGTTGGTAGAATGCAATGTAATCCAATTTACTTAAACTGAATGGTTATAGTGGCAGCACTGATGCACCAATATTTTACTGTGAATAACTTACTGTGAAAGTTAAAAGATAAATTCATTTCTTTATTTGATAAAAAACATTGTTTTACTGTATTTCCAATCAACAGGAAATAGTTTGCGCTTGAGGTCGAAGGTCCGAGGTACACAAACGCTAAAAATATTAGATATACAAATTTCACATTCCCGCTGCGTTTTTTCTGCCCTGTGTATAGGGTAACCGGATTTAAGGCCCGTCGTTACTCGTCGGCTTATATTTTTATAGACGTCTAGGTTCTGTCAATCGGAGGCTGATGTGAGCCGGATTCGTGCATATGAAAAGCTCACGTACTGTTAGAATTTCCACGCAAATCTTGCTGAAATACATAACAAACATATAAAACAGTATACCTGTATAATATTGCTTTTTCATCATTGTAGAACAAATACGTGAATATTTTTTATAGTTTTACAGAAGGAAGGTTCCGATTGCCGTGTTTATTTTTAATTTGGTTTTATAACGGTTATAAGCAACTCTTATGCTTTATGGTCTTACAGATATTTTTTGGTAAATGTTTTTTTTTTCAACGAACTGTTTTTTCCTGAATTTTGCTCCTGTTGTCGATGTTGAATTGAAGTTGTGTACTATTGTCAGTCAGCAGCAAAAGTAGCTAGGTGGACAAAAAATTTACAATGAGCTTGTCTTTATTCTTTAAGACAACAAGAGCGTATCAAGATTATTTTGGACACCTTGCCCAGCTTGGCCACTTCTGCTCCTGACTGTATGTAGGTACAATCGCGATGCTGTGTCTATAAAGCCGCGCTGCATGCAGCAGCGTTCAAACCTCTTGTGCATTATGCGAGATCATTTTAACATTATTTACTGAATGGTTATAGGTAGTTTCTAACGCTTCTTTCATCGTTATTGTGTCGCTAGTGAGAGCCCGCTAAAGCCCGTGATAAAGTCCTGAGGGAGCCCGGATCATCGTCCAAACTCCAGCCTCCGTGATAAAGTCATAACTAAGTCGATCGTAAATATTTGGAGATTGGATGTAAAGGCAGCAGTAAACCGATAGTGCTTGAGTTTCAAAAATCAGATGCGCGATAGGGCCGTGTTTACGTGTTTATGACGGTGTCAATCAGGTTGAAGTTTTCAATATATTGTATGACGGTACCTAAAGGGAATTACTTAATTTTTGCTGACAAAGTTTATATATGTCGCAGGGAAATGATTAAAACAGAGATTTGAACAAATCTCTAAGGGATATGATCAAATTACGCAGGATGTTAAAATGGAGACTCCATATCATCATTTCCCTAGAAACAATCAGTCTTTTCACCAAATCACTGACTCTGTTTAGTGGAAAGACAAAATCGGCCAATAAGCGCGATACGCTTTTTCATTTCACTAGATTTGTTTAGGAAAATAACAAAATACCTAACTACGACAGTAAGTTGACAAAACGAACTCAATAAGTCAGCTAGTTTTATCAATTCGCCAAACGAGTTTAGTGAAATAATAAAATCTCAACTGGAAGATGGTATATGGTGATTTGATTAAATCTCTTAACTGATTTAGTGAAATGACGAAAGCAAGTACCGAATACAACATTTTACAGTAAAGCGATTTGATCAAATCTCTGACTAGATAAAGTGAAACAGATATTAAAACAGAGATTTTAACAAATCTCTAAGGGATACTCGTATGATCAAATCACGCAGGATGTTGAAATGGAGAATCCATATCATCATTTCCCTAGAAAAATTTAGTCATTTCACCAAATCACTGACTCTGTTTAGTGGAAAGACATAATTGGAAGGTGCGTTATTTGTGAAAATCCAGTGTATGCTTACGGTCACTATAAGATGTTGTTATATTAGCCAATTACGTAATAACTTAAGACAGAAGGTCCCTTAAGTAGGGACTGAATCAACCGACTTGGTATTACATGGATCTCACAACTTTTAACGGTAGAAGAACTGAGTTGCGGGACTTGCTTTTTTTTACAAGTTTTGTTTTTGATGGCATAAACAACTTTGAAACCTACTTTTGACATTTTATGTAACAATTTCACGTAATCTAGTCTATATCTTCAATCTTTCTTTAGTATATGTTCAAAAGTTTTGCTGCATTTTCCCTCTCAGCTCTAATATTGCTTTCTTTTTGACAAAATTGGCATTTAACAATTAAGCCTTAACCTTCCTCTCCAACAGTACTTCCATATGTTGCATGCACTGGATGTTCACAAATACTGCACCGGCCGATTTTGTCTTTCCACTGAAGAGAGTTAGTGATTTGGTGAAATGACTGAATTTTTCTAGGGAAATGATGATATGGGTTTCCATTTTAACATCCTGCGTAATTTTATCATATCCCTTAGAGATTTGTTAAAATCTCTGATTTTAATATCTGTTTCACTTTATCTAGTCAGAGATTTGATAAAATCGCTTAACTGTATAGTAAAATATTGTATTCGGTACTTCCTTTCGTCATTTCTATAAACCAGTTCAGAGATTTAATCAAATCACCATATACCATCTTCCAGTTGAGACTTTATCATTTCACTAAACTTGTTTAGCGAAATGATAATCTAGTCGACTTTTTGAGTTCGTTTCATCAACTTACTGTAGCGGTTAGGGATTTTGTCAAATTCCTAAACAAATCTAGTGAAATGAAAAAGCGTGTCACGTTTTTTGGCCGATTTTGTCTTCCCACTAAACAGAGTCAGTGATTTGGTGAAATTACTGAATTTTTCTAGGGAAATGATGATATGGAGTCTCCATTTTAACATCCTGCTTAATTTGATCAAATCGCTTAGAGATTTGTTCAAATCTCTGTTTTAATCATTTCCCTGCGACATATATATTGTCAGCGTTCCCATCGGCAAAAAAATTATGCCAAAAGATACTGCTTAACTACGTAACTAGCTACTAATGATTCAAATATTGGGAAAAGGCATGTTGAATCAACTATTGTATTGGAATTAAGGGTACATTAGGTCATTATACTTACCTCAAATAATATTCCTACTCTTATATTTTTCAACATCAAGCGTACCGTCAATTACTTACGATATGGTATGTAGGTAACTAGAGGTATTAAAAACACACGATAGGAATAGTAGTGGCTTGTTGTAACGCTGTTTATAAAATGTTTACCGAGCACCCTCAAAAACCTATGGAAATTAGAATCCTCGATTATCTACGTAAGTAGGTACCTAGTTGTTTCTAATATAATAATAATATCGTATATAATCATAATACTCCCCAGGATATGAAATCGCGGACGACTAGTAGGTATTAATTAAGCGTTTTGTTAGATATACTAAAACGCTTAATTAATACCTACTATTCGTCCGCGATTTCATAACCAGCTTGATCGTGCAACGGGTTATAGTTCCAATCGTTCGTTTAGTACTAGCGAAATGGTCCTTTGGGCGAACCAGTCTAAGAGCGCTACCAATGACACAATACATACGAGTAGATGAGGGGAAATAGAACATATGAACTACGTATACTGGGGCCGTATTTGAAAGAATTGGCCCTGAAATCATTGGAAGGCTTACCCAGGCCAAATGATTTGAGAACCTTCCAAGTATCCGCCATAGAGGAAGCTGATACATTGTGGTGAATGAACTGCCTCTTTGCTGCACGCATCACCTGGTTGCATCGATTTCCGACTGTCTTGAAAAGTCTCCAGTCACGTTTGAAATTTCTAAACGCTCAGTTCCTCCTCCTTATAGCCATATGCACACCCTCCGTGATTCAAGGAGTAGGAGGGCGCCTGGCTCGTACAATGTGTAAGGGTGCATGTTTATCAAAAGGTTTCAAAATGGCAGAGTTAAAAAGAGTGACCTTGTTGTCAATTGATGAAGTAGAGATCAAGTCAATATCTGCGGAATCTTTTTGAAGACTAGCAGAATTAATCTTAGTAAAGCGACGTATATGAATAATAACAGGTTTATATCTAGGTGGCTTGATTTAATGAGGCACAAGGCAAAAATAAGGACGTGGTGAGAAAAACCTGCCGCTAAGAACTGACCCTGCTTTGCGACAAGACCTGGAGATGAATATAATATCAAGCCAAGTGTCGGAAGATGTAGTATGATGAGAATAGGAGCTAGGGAAAGTATATTTCTGAGATAAATGGCAACGCGCACGCCACTCTTGCCAGTTCGGTCATTTCTAATTAATACATAACCAGGCCATATGTCGTTGACTTTCGGGTGGGTTTCAGCCAACTCTCTAAAACAAGGATCACATGTACAAGATCAGTTTGAAAATTGTTAATCAGCTCGCTATAGTGAGAAGCGATGCTCTGGGCATTAATATGACACAAGATAATCGAAGTGACGAACGAATAACCTCAAAAATAAATGACATTTCGATGTTTAGATTGAAAGACGTTTGTTTACGTGATAAGACAAATAAGGATGTACTGTGTAATTGAAAACAATATTTTCTCCGTAAATATGCTCATACGCATAGAGAAAAGAGATAGGGAATCAAAGTTACTCTGTGTCCGTAGGAAATACCTTAGACAACCCTACACGTGATCCCTGGGTAGTGCTAAAAGAGTAGTAACCTTGGCAGCTGCACTGTCTCAACTGGACCTCGCAGCACTCACTGGATTTTCTTCATTATCTGCTTTCCCACTACTACTACCCCAGAGAAGAAATGCCTACCTATATCCAGTGACATGTCGCCATACGATAAAAAAAAGAGAGATAGAGGTTAGAGGTACTCGTCTGCACTAACTAGGGAATCAAATATGCAAGCATTCGAAGTCACGATACACTACACTAGTACGCCCAGTAACTCGACTCTTGCCAATGTGAATACACGATCGACAGGTAGGGAAACGCGGCTAACGAGCGGCATCTACATACGAAGCGGTCAATGGAAATTTGGAAAACGATTGACTACGAATGTGGGTTTACAGTCTAAGTTTAGATTCAGGTGAAAGTTTTTTTTTTACTTTTTATGATTAAGTATTTGAAATCCCTAATCCGCTTTGGATCGGCGTGGGAACTATACCTATCCTGATCCTTCTCGTACAAAGTGAGGTATGTTATGTGTCCAGCAGTGGTACGTATTATGTAGGCTAACATATATTATCATCATTATCATATTTTATGACAAGGAATTCTGTCGGGATTTTTAATGTTTCTCATGAGACTAAAAAAATATAATCTTATATTTGTAAATTTTCGTATCTTTCACGCCTTTTATTTAACCAATAGGGCAGCTCCATAGCACTTCAACTTTTTCGGTTTTGTTTACTCTTGACTTCTTTGCATAATGTTTGAAAATGATACACCGTTAACTGGTACAACTTTTCCTGGCTCTAAAAACATGATTTTCTTCGCCAAACGGCTATTTATATCTTATTACTGAGATAGGAGAAAGGCAGCCTAACAATCTAAAGTACTAACAAATCTCAAAGTTCAAAAAAACAAATTTCGGCCTAGCCTAAGCAATAAGCACTTTCGAATCGTCAGCTACAAATTAAGTAATATTATCTTAAGCTAATATTTATTCAGAGAAATTGATTAAAGTAATTATTTAAAAAAAGTATTTATATGTTGTACAAGATATCTATTTCGTTCCTAACACGTTTTAAAACACGCTGCCATTTGCTGTGAGTGACAAGAAGCGTTGCTAGCACGTTTTACAACACGCCGCTATTTGCTACATTCCTATAATCTTTCAAAAGTTCGCTCGGTAAGTAGTTAGGTAATCAAATTATCGACTACAGTTCTAGACTCGACTGGTAGGGTTGCTATTACGTACATTAATTCAGAGCTGCTACGGAATACGCAACATCCATCTAAAATTGAATATCACTGCATAATTTGGTAGTTAGATCAGAACATCTCTTGATTAAAGCCGTCTTATCTACATTTTACACGCACTTATTGAATGTGTAAATGTAAATAATTAATCCATCTTCTATGCATATTAATTTATGGAAAAAAATAGAGATTTAATGTTATATCTAGATCCATCTCTATCAAAGGAGAGAAAAAAATCGTTTTCTAACTTGCGGTTTCTAGGAGCCGACGTTAAGGGACTTAATACTACAAAAATACAACTATGACAACATCGTTTTAGACCTCACTTAGAACAAGGAATTTGTATAGTTAATGCTACGTATTCGCAATAATATGAATGTCTACGTATACATAAAGAAGCCGTGCAGAGGCTCCAATTGATATTTTATTTTATATTAGCTTTGATTATCTATAAACCGACTCCAAAAGTACCAAAAAATCAAAAAATGGCGTTCCGTTAGAACACGTCGCAATACAATTTATATTAGCTTTGATTATCTATAAACCGACTCCAAAAGTACCAAAAAATCAAAAAATGGCGTTCCGTTAGAACACGTCGCAATACAATTTTGTCTTTGACAGTGGTTCAATGGTTATGTTATTTTGAAAGCCAGATAACTAGACTAGTGCATCAGGGCATATTCATATTTTTCATCATAAAGACAACAAAGAAATTGAAACGTAAATATAAACTTTTGAAAAATTCCCATACGATCGCCATATCAGCCAAATTGTCATTGTGACTCAGATGCCCGACGGGCCTCGTCGCAGGCGGACGTCTTGTTGGATGAGCAGCCATGACGTTTCATTTTGGCATTTATTTTGACAGTAAATCGTATACGTATACGAAAAAGGATACCAGTAGCCAGATTGTATTCAAAATATATAGGGAAAATTACAAGGGACCGTGAGTCCCACAAAATTAGATTTTTTATATTTACACGACTTAATACTACAAAAATACAACTAAAGATTGAATAAAAGACACTTTTCTACCGAATTCTCGTAATTAATTGCCTCAAAACCTGTTCAAAATTAAAAGAGTTTTTGGATTCCTTTTTAATTACTGGACTTTATTTTTATTACGCTGGTCATAATATTACGACATTTTAACATGACTTATAACGTCAAAATACTTGAATGACAATATTATTATAACAACTCTTATAAGACTTGATTATTTTACATATACAAATAATATAATCAAATATTGAATGCAATATACGATAATCTGGCAAGGAGAGCAACCAAGTCAGTTTTTTGTGGTCATGATCATGAAGAACGTTGAACGACTCCGTCTGCAGACTATAGGTACAAATTGATACGCGCATTAATCTTTTGTCGTATATACGTTATGGTACCCCAGAGCTACAAAGGGGCATTGAGAGCTCATGATACGCCGCTTGATTCGAGCTACGCTACTAACGTCACTTCAACACATCATCGGAAAAGCATCCAACTCCTACCTAATAAAGCCCCGCCATTGAAAGCACGGGAGGACCCAACTTACATACGTTCGCTTCTTGGCGATTTCCAGGCAGATTGTGTGCAGATTTATCTATCGTTACACAAATGTACCCTGATCAAATAAATTACTTCCTTATATTATTAACAATGTTGTTTACTGACTTAAACTTACACAATTTTCACTCCTCATCCTCCTAGCGTTTTGCCCCGGCCTTGTGCCACGGCTCAATTAAGCCTGTAGGCCTTATTGGAAATAGATATGGTTTCCTCACGATGTTTTCCTTCATCAAAAAGCGACTGGTAAAAATATCAAATGATATTTCGTGCATGTGATATAACTTTCATAACTAGTACAGTCACCATCAGATATATCGGAGCAGCCAAGGTACTCAAATATATCTGAACATGCACTTTATCGCCTTGATCATGGAGGCGTTGTTTAGATATTTGTGACCACCTTGGCCGCTCCGATATATCTGATGGTGACTGTACACCAGGAGGTCGGGGTATGAACCCGAGACCTCCGGATTGAAAGTCGGACGTGTTACCAGGTTACCAGCTCATTTAACTCATGGTTTACATTTAAACGGGACTTTTGAGTTATACCTACCTAGGTGAGACCAAGAACATAACATAATGTAGCGTTCAAATAAGAACAATGTGTTATTTCATCAATGTTCTGTGAATTTACATACTGGGTGAAGCATGTACAGAACCATAATTTTAAAACTAAATATTACCCAAATATGGTAACTACAAGTGTTGGAGCCATGGGTGTTTATCTAATTTCCTACTGATCGCCTTCCATATTTGTAGTGTTGTAGGAAGCGTTCTATTCATGAACACATTTTCTCATAAAGTTCTTGAAGACTAATCCAGCGAAACAATCCTTAAGGTACGTAATTTTACCTACATAGCTAATTTAGATCCATTTCAGTAGCCGGTTTGGATTTAAGACTAATATCATATTTTTAATTTAAGACAATAATCTGACAGCTCCTGGCCTACATTGTAAATCATTTTGTATGGAGAGAACTGTCAGATTACTGTCTTGAATTAATAATACGATATTAATGCAACATTTTGTCCCCAATTTATTTTTAAGCCTAACGTTTCTAAATTATTAGAGTACTATTTAAAATATACTAACCGAACAAAATTAAACTTTTTTAAACAAAAAAATTAGACCCTTTCTGAGGCTGGTTTGGATTTTAGGACAATTTTTAAGAAATGGTTTGATTATTCCGAAAATATCGACATACTATTAATTCCATAAAAAATATTTTAACGGCAATACTTAACATACTTTGATATTCATATTTAAAGTCTTAAATTGTAAGTCTTAATTATTTGTATTAAGTCGTTAAATTGACATTAAGCACATTTTATTATATTTTAAGCTTTATTGCACAAAACTGTTTTTAGTGGGTAAAACAAATATACGTCTAGGGTGGTGGGTAAAATTAACAACATATTTATTCTTTAATCATTAAAATTGCTCAGTGATTTGTGTGATTGAAGAACTGAACATTTTTAATGACTCTAAGGTATGTGGAATACCGTTTTAAAAGTCTTCATTACTGCGGACGTTAAGAGACAGAAATGCATGGACTCATCTGCATATTTTAGATGACGTCGATTAGCACGATTGGCCGTTAGGTCAAACAAAGCTGTTCAAGCCTTCTAGCTGCCAGATTAAACAGTGGCAACCTCCCAAAAAGCGGATGGGATAGCGGCTTCTGTTCTGAAAACCAATCTGTGCTACATTCGGCCTACATTTCGCTGCTAGGTTTGATAAATACAATTTTATAAAATCTACTCATAAGCGGGTAAATAGAGGGATGAAAATTTGTATGAAAGTAAAAATAGAAACAATACATTTCATAATTATTTTACATGTTTTTAAAGTTGGGCATTCCACTCATACAATAGTATGTTATTCAATCAAATACAAACATTGAAAACATTGAAAAAATAATCAACCCAGCAAGACTTGAACTTGCATCGATACGCCTTACCGGGGCTCGATCGCTTTTGAAAGCGATCGAGCGGGAGCGAAAGCGAACGAGCCCCGGTAAGGCGTATCGACGCAAGTTCAAGTCTTGCTGGGTTGATTATTTTTTCAACGTTTTCAATGTTTGTATTTGATTGAATAACAACAATACATTTGTTTTCATATTTTTTATATATTTATAACCCTTTAACTTCCATGTGATTCAATCATATGAAAATCGCATTTGCCGCTCTATACTTTTTTTTTTACGAAAAAAAAATGAAGTTGAACATTGAAGTAGATTCTACGCTATCTCGGCCCTGATAAAAGGCGGCACATTTATAAAATCTGCGTGTTGTATATAAAGCGAAAAACAATAATGATAGTTGAACAACTAATATTTTTTCTTACGACATAGTTATACATAGTATACATACATATCAGGTCTGCAAAAAATAACTCTTACTCGTACCTACTGCAATACTTTCATTGTTTTTTTAAACATACACCAATTTTAGGCTTTCGAAGTGTAATATGGTATGTGTATCGTACACAATCCTATAATTGTATGATTTCTACAATAATCGTATGTGTCGCCTCAAGCGTGTAATTATATATTCTGTTCTACAAGCTCCATTTTAGTTGCTTCAGAAAATCTAAATAAGTCAAAAAAGTACATTCTGAAATTTTTACTTTATGTTGCGTATTAAATATCAGAATCATCACAGCGATATCTGATGCCTTTCTAAGTTTGTTAATTTCGTTTCAAAATCACTTTCTGCTTGTCTGATTTTTCTTAATACTTATTAATCATAATAATAAGAACCTGACGTGATTTCCTTTAATGGTTTCGTCAGGGATTTAAATGAAAACAATGAAAAAATTGTAATATATTTCCAAATGTCATTGAAATAACAAAATTATATACGTGTTTATAAATCCATATATTTTTAAGCATATATAAAAAAATAAACTTAAATGAATTCTTCGCACTTATAAGAAAATGATGTCAAGCTGGACCTAGTAACTAATTGTAGGCAAAAATATGTATAGAGCAGACAGGACCTCGGAAGCCGACCATTCCCCGCCACCTTTTTTGGTAGCCACTGATTGATCTATTTACAAGGGAGCTTGATCAGCTTAATTTGACACGACTGACAATCATGCAAAGCGACGTTGCCTGAGACTGAACTGCAGATGATTTGCATGAATCAGTCACCAAAAAGGCCATTTATAGGATTTGTACTGCACTGGTGGCTATATTCATCATCATCATCATCATCAGCCTGTATCAGTCCACTGCTGGACATAGGCCTCTCCCAAGGCACGCCACTGAGCTCGCTCTTCAGCTCTCCTCTTCCAATCTGTACCCGCCACCTTACGGATATCGTCGCTCCACCTTGCTGCAGTGCGCCAAGCACTGCGTGTGCTGTCATACGGCTATATTAACCTAACCTAAACTAAATAGGTAACAATAGGTACTAGCTCAAAAACATATCTTACCTTAAGGTCAAAAACGATGTCAACAAAAAAAGCGTAAGATGACTTATGACTTTTAAATGAAATATTCAAGTATGATTGAGCTATTTTATTATAATTTTAAAAGGGATTAAAAATTTTATTATATCATGTCAGTTGAAAAACAGACGTAACTATAAACCAAGGCGGTCACGGTTCTTTTGTTTAATAGGTCCTACATACAGTAAAAATTTGGTACAGCAGGCTCAAAAATTAATTTAGAGCTAAAGTTCGTGATCTCAACTGGTCTTAAAGTCCAAACCGGCCAAAATAATGGTTTTGAATTCGAAATATAGGTTATTTGAAGTGCCCGATACCATGCGTTTTAAGTCTTAAGATTTGTACAACACTAAGTATGAGTATATTAATACTATAAAACTTTCGTGAGACTCTTTGTATAAGTATACTAGCCTTTTCCCGCGGCTTCGCCCGCGTACTATAAGTACTCAAAAAGGATACGATACCCATGTTGATTTTCAGACTTTGTGACCACATTTGCCACTTTTAGGGGTTGAATTTTCAAAAAACCTGAAACACGTGTTTACTCATTTATCGTTAAGAATACTCCTGTGAAGTTTCGAATAAAATAATCTAACAAATCTTGATTCGCCATACAAACTTTGGTCCCCCATTTTACCTTCTTAGGGGGTGAATTTTGATAAATCCTTTCTTAGTGCACCCCTAGACCTTATAAGAAACCTACGTGCCAAATTTGGAATCTCTAGAACCAGCGGTTTGGGCTGTGCGTTGATATGTCAGTCAGTCAGTCAGTCAGTCAGTCAATCAGTCAGTCAGTCAGTCAGTTTCTTCTTTTATATATTTAGACTAGCCTTTTCCCGCGGCTTCGCCCGCGTACTATAAGTACTCAAAAAGGATACGATACCCCATGTTGATTTTCAGACTTTGTGACCACATTTGCCACTTTTAGGGGTTGAATTTTCAAAAAAACCTGAAACACTTATTTACTCATTTATCAATAGGAATACTACTGTGAAGTTTCGAATAAAATAATCTAACAAATCTTGATTCGCCATACAAACTTTGGACCCCCATTTTACCCCCTTAGGGGGTGAATTTTGATAAATCCTTTCTTAGTGCACCCCTAGACCTAGACCTTATAAGGAACCTCTATTTGGAATCTCTAGAATCAGCGGTTTGGGCTGTGCGTTGATATGTCAGCCAGTCAGTCAGTCAGTCAGTCAGTCAATCAGTCAATCAGTCAGTCACTCAGTCGGTCAGTTTCTTCTTTTATATATTTAGATTATTATAAACTGAAAAAATAATAATTATAAACTGTAGATATGGAAGAGCGGTGCCTCCTAGCACAGGTTATTTTGTAAATAACTAACAAGGAGACGCCGGTCAATATAAGATATATGTACTTCATGTTAAAGAAATAAAGATTTTTTTTTGATGTGCCAAAGTTTGGAGCGATGGGATCAAAATATATTTACGAAATTTTTTTCAGTCAGTTACTGAACATATTCTCAGAGTGCATCAGTCTTGATATTATCTATTTGGAGTTATAAGCAGGAAATTATTGTAGGCATTACGTCCGCCAGTGACTTCAGTAATATTATATTCGATTTAGTGTAGTATACTTTTGAAATGAAATGAATGAAATGAAATTATTTATTTCAGGCACAAGTCCCATACAATGTTAGTTACAATTATACGACTTAACCTATGTTAGTATTACGGATATTCATAAAGTATAATTATAAAATACAATAAAACATAAAAAACCAATTGCAAAATTAAATTATTATTATTGTTTTGACGAGGCATTGGGTTCATGCAGTTTATCCCAACGCCTCATCAGTGGGCAGTCTATTCTAGTGACTAATGCGTTTAGGATGCTGTTGGTACCACTCTGCAGCCTGTACAATAGGGATGCCGCTCTTTTACGGATGATAGCGTGAAAGTCATCCGTACGGGCGTCGGCAAACATCCCCGAAGCGCTGCAGTACCGCGGCAAACCCATTAGCATCCTAAACGCATTATTATATTGTATTCGCAGGGCATTGTACGATCGTTGCGTGAAACTAGTCCACAGGTTAGACTTTTACGGCATATCAAACGTTATGTCATGGTAATTAAATATGTATGAGTCTGCAAGTGTGTTTGGGCCGTTTAAATATATTTGTGTAAGGGATTTAAAGTCATTAGCTATTTTTCATATAAAAACAATTCTTTCTTAAAAATGGTCTTAAAATCCTAAGCACTTACCGGGTCTTAAATTTGGTATGTAGCTTATTTGAAGTGCACCCCGTGTCGCAAATATTTGGAGCGGTAGACTTGAAGATAAATTACATAATGTAGTTTTAGTGTGTTTTCAAATTGATGCAATATATGGGTGAATCAACTTTTAGAAAAGTATTTTTTTTTCAAAACTAATAGATTGTTTACAATTCGGCTACATGTTTATTAAGACAATAAAACCAATACTTTACAAAATATATATTTAACAGTTTAACAAAATATATTTTTATTTATGTGTCGTATCGTAACGTAACGTAGCAAAGCACTTTGTCCCTATATAACGCTTCATAATTAGTATCATCCTAAACTCGTCTGCTAAGTTTTTCTATCATAAAAGGTAATAAGTGTCCTTCACCCACATACCTACTAGCGACCATTTAGGACCTTCAATAAATTTATAGTATGGCCGGCTCCAGTACTAAAACTAAATTCACACGAAGGTATGCAGAACATTAGTTAGTAAATAAAACCAATAAATTCAATCGTAGAATAACATTTAGATTTATTTGCATGGAAAATTGACTAAGCTAGGTATAGATATACCTACCTAATTTACAATTCATCGAAACTCTTAAGAAGTTATTCAGACATATTTCCGTTCACTTCTACCTATAAGCGACTTCTAGTCTACAACGGGCCAACCGCGAGTTCGAAAATCGACGTTTCGTTATCTCCGTTTCTATCGCTCTTGCATATTTGAAAGAGAGTGATGCAAATAGTCGATTCGACGACCGAAGTGGTTCGCGGTTATATGCCAAGTCTATTATGTATTTGTTCGGCTAGCTAACTTTCCAAAACGTGTATCTCGATAACGTATTACCAAAGTCATTTAATCATTTAAAATCAACCATAATACGTCATATGTGACATAAACAGGATAGACAAGGAAAGCAAGATAAAATATGTTATTTCTCTGTCTGCTTACAAAGGAAAACATTACAGTTTAAATTTCTCAAAGGAGGTGTGATTAGTATGAAACTAATAATGGCAACCTGTAAAAAAGTATAAGCGGTCAATGACCTGTCCCCCGAAAGTGTGGTAGTGTGCGTGAAGTCTGGTTGTGTGTGAATCAGGGTATTTTGACAGAATCTGAAAATTCTCCCACATATACCCGACCCTTAATGGGTTATAATCACGTTTCGTATGAAATATTTTCTTATTATAAGCTCATTTATTTCTATATAATTGGAAACACCAAAAACCTGGTACATATACAAATATATGTATTACTTCACCTTTATTCACAACCTATATTTAGAGTTGGCAAACTCGTTTCAATTAAATTTCCGCTCCAAAAATCCAGACTTTGTAAATACATTTTTCTTAAACTTCTTTTGAGCTGCAAGGTAAACTTTATCGCCCAAATGATATCCAGTCTTCAATCTAGGACAGTGTTTCGCCATGCAGATTTTATTCTATGAATCTAATAAAAATGGTCGTGGATATTTCCACGCGAGTGAAATTGCGTTAACGAGATCTACATAAATCGAACACATGCTCACGCTGCCTATGTGCCATGGAGCCGTATTCTAACTTTAAAACACGGGGCCGTATTCTAACTTTAAAATACGTATATACACAATTCTACTTCAATACAACTCCAATGCATTAACTACGCATTACAGCTAGCGCCTAAACATCTCAATCACAAATATCAGAATTTGCTTGAAAAATATTCCGACGCAACTCCAATACTACTTAAAAATTGGTTGATTATTAGTTGTGTCTTGGAGTTTGAGATAGATTTTGTTTTTTATTTATTGTTTATGTAGTTTAAAATAAGAATACGGCACATGTTATTTAAACTAGTTGGCTATCTGCTTCCGTAGCAAGATTAAGTTCGTAGTGAAGTGCTGGGTTAGAATCCCGGAAAGAGCACTAATTTGTGCGTTTATTACTGATACAATTTGTTTCTGAGATATTGTTGCTTTCTATTTCTATATTTCCGAGTGTATAAGCATTTTCCAATACATAGGTAGAATGTGTATCGTCACCATGTACCCCTAGTACAGGCCTTGCTTACTTTAGGATTAGTTCTATCTGTATAAGTTTATTCCCATAACACCGATTTAGGTTAGGTTTTTAAACTTTTTAGTATGCAATAGATGATAACCCCAGTATGACGTAGTTCGAATGTAGCAGTAACAGATGTCACGAGGTATCACAAATAAAACTCGAGTAAGGTTCCAATAAAGTGAACTTTATTTAGTAGCAGCATTCAAGGACATCTGTACAGGAGTAATGCTATCGAGTCCAGCTCGGTGTACTTGAACTATGTAGTTGAACAGAACCTGATAAAGAACGCGCGTGCACGGACTTGAGTGCCCACCCCAGTGTCTCTTAAATACTAACTACACTGTAGTATTTACCGAGGGTTCAGGGTATGCAATACTGGTATTTTTTGTATGGTTAATTCCGAAATTCTGGTAATTGTCATACAAAATATACCAAGGCCATGATTCGACATGCCAAACTGTGAGACGTGGATGTCACACTTGCATCGCTAGTGGATAGAGTGAAATCCATCTGTCCACACGTGTCTACATCTAACTGTAAAGCTGTCAGTAGGTCTCGCTAGAGCGTTTTGTCTATGGCTATGGCCACCATTTTAGATATCACTCTTGAGTGATTCCACCCCAAATTTCGACTGTCACAAAAGTGTGATATCATAGTTGTCTCGCAAGCGACTGTCAGTTATGCCATGTCGAATCGAGCCCAGTATTGCATGCCTTAGTCAATGTCAACCTAAATGGAGTAGGAAAACAGCAAACGATTAGAACTAATTTCGCTTAATTCTTAGAGGATCTTGAGTTGAGCCGACAACAATAAAAGCTTCTATAAACCACGACATAGAGTTATTAATAGAATAGTACAAAGGCGTTGTAATCGCAGCCTTCACTGCACTTTGGGCTTTTCGATAATAACCCAAAACGGTAACTAGTTACCTATCTCGTACAGTTTTTGAATTTCCCTTACTGTCCTATTTCTACGCACCCTGTATTAACGTGACTCGGAATTCCTGATTTAGTCTACAGGAACCCTGAATGCAGTCTGCGGTATGTTATGTGGACCGGATGCTCGATCAATTATTATATAGATACGAATTAATATATCTAAATATTATTTAGATCAGGTGAATAGATAACTATAAGTACCTACTTATACAGGGTGTTTGGTAACCGGATGCAAAGCCGAAAGTAGGAGATAGTCTAGGTCATGTAGAACATTTTTAGCCATACTTGTCTCAGACAAATGTTATTAGTTTTTTTTTTAATTTAAATTTTAAGATTTGTCGGAGAAAACTGCAAAACTTCAGACTAAATCGATAATTAGTACTTTTTTTACTGCAGGTAGATTTTTTTTTGTTTTATTTCTTATTGTGCAATGTCTATCAAACACTAGAAAAGTGATTTCAAACATCTGTGTCTAAAGAAAACAAGTTGACAGCGATTTAAAATTTTAGTTACATGAAAATGTAAACGATTTAAGTGATTTCAAAGTACGATAAAAAAAAAACTAAAATAGCCACGAATTTTCAAACCATTTTAAAAACATGCTTGGCTTTTACCCTTTTATTTAAGCTATCAAACACGACTGTAGCTACTGTATCCTTGAAAATAAGCCACCTAAACCAACTGGGTAGCTAAAATGTTTCACTCTACTTGTGATACTTGTGGTAGTTGTGGTGACGAATCTCATTATGATTTTACAATAAAACATTGGTTCTGAATACTAAGTTGGCGTTGACTTGACATTTGACTTGTTTTAAAAGGGTTAAGTGTACTGGACAAAACTACCACATGCAATTTTAACAAACAAAGGCTTGCGGCGGTGAGAGACAAAAGAGACTGATAGCGGCAGGCGGTGAGCGGCGTTAAACAAAGATGATCGGTTTTGTGCTTTATTGACAAAGATAAACTGATTAGCTACATGAGTATTTGTGCAAAAACTAGTAATTTAGTCTAGTTACAACTTCAGTTGCGATTAGACGTTCATTGTGGTTTAATTTCCCGCTCTCATCTCAATTTACCGTGTCAAGTTGTAGCTGCCGTAGGCGCTCCTTCACGTGTAATTACGACTTCTTCATTGTAAACATGGAGTTTACGAACGAAGAATACGCCGACATTATCTACATGTACTGCAAAGCTGACAGTAATGGAGCGATGGCCCGACGGATGTACCAAGAGCGTTTTCCAAACCGGAGATTGCCTAATGTGAGAGTGTTTTACAATTCATTCCGAAGGCTACGTGAGAATGGTATTGCTGTGCAACATGGAGGGAATCCAGGACGTAATCGCCCTGAAGTGGAGGAAGACGTTCTACAGGCATTTGCAGAGGATCCGAATACGAGCATCAGAGTGGTAGCTCGTAATCTGAACTTGTCCACATGGAAAGTATGGGCCACAATGAATCGTGAGGGAAAATATCCTTTTCGCGGCATCGGAGTTCAAGGTTTGGACGAAGGAGATCCTGCACGCCGAGTGGACTTCTGCCGATTTTTACTCAATGCGGATATCGAAGACCGACGTTTTTTGCGAAGCATTCTTTGGACCGATGAATCGAAATTTTCCCGGGAGGGGATCACAAATTTCCATAACCTACACCAATGGGCTGACAAAAACAACAATCCACATTGGAAAAAGCAAGTGTCCTTCCAAAGAAGGTTTTCCGTCAATGTGTGGGCTGGAATCATCGGCAGAGTCCTTATTGGGCCACATTTTTTGCCAAATAATTTAAATGGGGCAAATTATTTGGAATTTTTACAAAACGATTTGCCCAGGCTTATTGACGAAGACCAGCTGCCCGGTGCAGTGACATTTCAACACGACGGTTGTCCCGCCCATTACTCTCTGGCTGTAAGGGAGCATCTGGATAACTGTTTCCCGGACGGTTGGATCGGCAGAGGCGGACGAATCCCTTGGCCCGCTCGGTCACCTGATTTGACACCATTGGATTTTTTCGTTTGGGGCCGAGCTAAGGAGCTAGTCTACACACAAGAGGTCATTAATACCGTAGAAGAGCTGAGGGAGAGGATAGAAGCGGCGTTCGAAAGGATGAGGGAAGAAATGATATTCGGAACAACCACCACAGAAGTAAGAAGACGGGCTCGTGCTTGTATTCGAAACGGCGGGTCACATTTTGAAAACGAGCGATGATGTGTAATTTTAATGTGTTGATCGTAAAAATAAATAACTTATCTTTTATGCTTTTGTTTTAATTTACCCTAAACATTCCCTCTTATTAGTACAGGTAGCCTATTTTCAAAGATAAAATGGCTTGAGACATGATTGTCTTATCGCCCGCCGCCTGCCGCTATCAGTCCCTTTTGTCTCTCACCGCCGCAAGCCTTTGTTTGTTAAAATTGCATGTGGTAGTTTTGTCCAGTCCCTTTTAAAACAAGTCAAATGTCAAGTCAACGCCAACTTAGTATTCAGAACCAATGTTTTATTGTAAAATCATAATGAGATTCGTCACCACAACTACCACAAGTATCACAAGTAGAGTGAAACATTTTAGCTACCCAGTTGGTTTAGGTGGCTTATTTTCAAGGATACAGTAGCTACAGTCGTGTTTGATAGCTTAAATAAAAGGGTAAAAGCCAAGCATGTTTTTAAAATGGTTTGAAAATTCGTGGCTATTTTAGTTTTTTTTTTCGTACTTTGAAATCACTTAAATCGTTTACATTTTCATGTAACTAAAATTTTAAATCGCTGTCAACTTGTTTTCTTTAGACACAGATGTTTGAAATCACTTTTCTAGTGTTTGATAGACATTGCACAATACGAAATAAAACAAAAAAAAATCTACCTGCAGTAAAAAAAGTACTAATTATCGATTTAGTCTGAAGTTTTGCAGTTTTCTCCGACAAATTTTTAAATTTAAATTTAAAAAAAACTAATAACATTTGTCTAAGACAAGTATGGCTAAAAATGTTCTACATGACCTAGGCTATCTCCTACTTTCGGCTTTGCATCCGGTTACCAAACACCCTGTATAGGAGTCAATATGTACCTGGAGTCCATACAAAATCTGGGGGCACGGTAGTGCCTCTGCCAAGTCGAGCAAAACAAACAACAAAGGCACGGCCGTACCATCCTTTTCCCGAAGCCATTCAGGCCATTTCTACCTCTAATTCTGTTGTCTATAAAGCTAGAAGGCTGAAATTTCTGTGACCAAGAGACCATAACGCAAGGAAGAAGAAGAAGAGGAAGATATTCTCAATATCATTGAATTTCAACATATACTTTAAGAATTATTGCATGTCAAAATTCATTAACTTTTCACTGACTCACTGATCAGGATCATCGTATATCTAAGGTACTTCTAGCAGTCCCACAAGCTCCAAATTTTGCAGCAGGTTTTACGGACAGATGATTATGATTTTTGTTTTTTTTTGTGACAGGATCGTATCTGAAGTGAGAATAATAATAGATGTTTACGAGTTTAGACTTATGAACGTAACTTACAATTGTTTTATAAGATTCGTTATTTATTTCATTGCATATTTATCTATAGCTACTTAGCTTCTAATCTCTTTTTTCCGGGCTCTGCTGTATTAAAAAAATAATAAATAAATAATAAAATAAAGTTTATTTCATTAAACCTGAAGATGTACAACATGTAGAGGGGTTGAGACCTTCTAGTGGGTATGGTGTACCTGTGTCAGAAGGCCTCGCTCTTCCAAATCATTAATCGTACATACATTTAAAAACGTTATTATCAGTATAATATGTATATTTAGTATTTTTACATTGAGTATCTTAAGATCTAAACTTAACTAAAATATAAGCTAAGTGTGTGAGAGTGAACGTATGCGAGTGTGTGTGTGTGTGTGTGTGTGTGTGTGTGTGTATGTAACGGCGCGTGTGCTCTCAATGGTAGTTGTGTTCTTAAAGTTACAATTTTAATTTTACAATTTTATGTTATACATACGATTTTTTATACCTAATGGTTTGATTTTTAACTTACATGAAATTAAGTACCTATTTTTTTATTTTACTTATGAATCATCTTTTCTGTCTGACTGTAGTCTAGTTTATACAACCAATCCTTAAGTATTTTTTTACATTCGTATAAATTTTTAGAATAAATATTAAGTTCCTTATGTATTTTATTATATAAAACTGCGGATTGTATATCAAATTGTCTCTTGGCGTAAGCTGATTTACCATTTGGTACTGGAGCTACTCTATGTGCTCGTCTTCCAATCAAAAGCTTAGGATCAAATTTGAGTGTCCTATGAAGTCGTAAGATGGCGGAGGTGATATAAAGTTTACGTATGCTAAGTAGTTTGTATTCCGCATATAGGTCTGAAGTAGGGTACCTGTAGGGTTTGAAAAACATTGTTTTCATGAGACACCTCTGCCCTCTTACAACTTCGAGAAATTTGGTCTTACTAGCACTCCCCCATACTGGTATACAATATGTCATGATTGACTGCGCAAGCGCTGTGTAAATCTGTAATATAAGTGTTTTGTTTGTAACATGACGGAGATTTTTGAATAGCCAGACAAGTTTACGGATTCTCCCGTTAACGTATTCTTAATGTTGGTGCCAAGAGAGCCCCTGGTAAATAATGATACCAAGATACTTAGTAGTACGCACTTTTTCTAGTGGTGTGCATTGCATACACATAAATTTTTAGAGTAAGTGTTGGATCAGGTTGGGTGTTGTCAGTTTTAGTAAAGCAAATGTAGTTGGTTTTAGTTGTGTACACTGTTAGAAGATTAGATTTTAGCCATACGTTAATCTTATGGAGACCACTTTCAGCAGCCTCAAACACTGATTCCCAACTTTGTCCTGTAAAAACCACAACAGTGTCATCGGCATATGAGAAGACGTAACGGTTTTGAATGTACATATCAGTGAGATCATTTTTATATACGAGAAAAAAGGTGGGCCCAAGTACACTGCCCTGTGGAACGCCGAAGGTCACTTAAGCCTCATCACTATAGTGGTTACCAATTTTGACCTTTTGCGCTCGATTCCGAAGATAATTACTGAGTAGATCCAGCGGTGTTTCTCTAATGCCACAGCGTTCGAGCTTTCTAACAAGAGTGGGGAGAGAGACCGTGTCGAAAGCTTTTTTAAGATCGAGAAAAACAGCAAGGCATTTTTTTCCACTATTAACATCTCTAGTCACCCTAGATGTAAGGTTAAGGATCGCGTCTTCTGTTGATTTCCCCTGTCTGAAGCCAAATTGATATTTTGACAAGAGTTGGAATTTATTAAGGTAGTTAATGAGTCTTATATTAATCAATTTTTCTATTATTTTAGATATAGCTGTAAGCACCGAGATCGGCCTGTAGTTGTTTGGTTCGGTTTTCCCTCCACTCTTGTAAACAGGCGTAACTAGAGATTTCTTGAGAGGTGTAGGAAAAATACTCCGGGCAAAACATAAGTTTGTAAGATGGCTGATAACGGGAGCGACGATGTTTTTACAGAGTTTCAGAAGTTTTGTAGGCACGCCATCAATACCCGTTGCACTATCAGATTTCAAGGACATGAGGATGTATTCAACTTCATGGGGGTCGGTGTCAATAAGGACGAATGACGAAGACAATATAAGATTTTGCGAGGAGCCAGTGTCGGTTGGTGAAGTAAAGTCAGATACAGTGATGTCAGATGCAAGTTCTTTTCCAATGTTTGAGTAAAAATCATTGACATGGTTTACAGCGTCAATGGGGTCAGGTTTGTATTTTAAAAGTTCAGAGTTGTCAGTTTTGTTTGCTTTGTAGTTAGTTATATGCTTGATTGTAGTCCATAAAGCTTTTGAATTTTTCTTGGTATTTTCTAACTGCTGCCGTTCATAACTGCGTTTTAGTTTTTTAATTAATCTCGACGTAAAATTACGATACCTTTTAAAAATGACCATCAATACCTCATTTTCCGGTTCGGAGCGAAGTTTCAGTTGCATTTTATTTCGGTTTTTGATGCAGCGCAGAATACCCGGAGTGATCCAGGGTTTTATTATTCTACGACTTCTCGGTAATAATTTAATTGTTTTACTTTCATTGAGCGATTCGTTTAATTTGTTAATTAATTGGTTTATAACATAGTTAGGATCAGTGCTGAATAAAAGTGTATTTAGGTGTTTATTTAACAAATTATTCGCAGCGAGTTCGTAATTTATGACTTCGATTGATTTACGAGTAGGTTCAACTGTTTTGTTAAAGGAAAGTAGTAAGAAAGTGGTGCTGTGGTCCGTTATTGGCGTACGTAGAGCGGCTGTGTATGCAGTAGTTTTTGATTGATTTATTTTTAACATAATGTGGTCCAAACAACTACTCAGTCGTGTAGGTTTCAAAAGACCTGGTAGAACACCATGTGTACTTAACATGTGTAGGTAGTTATGCCGATTATTATATTCGTATTGTGACTTTTGTGAACGTGGTATCAAGTTAATATTAATGTCACCAGTGATGATTAGGGTATTAGAGTATAGCGTGTCTAAACAATTATTAAGAGAGTTAACAAAGTTAAGTGCATTGTTGTTAGATGGGGATCTGTAGATTCCCAGGATAGTCGTGTTATGTACTGTTATCTGCAGGCATGATGCATGTTCAAGATTTATTTCTTTTATCGTAGCATTTAAGTTTGTTCTTACAAATGCTACTACACCATCGTTATGGTTTAAATTATTTGTAGTCGACATAGAAGTGTAGTTAGCAAGGTAAGGAATAGATTTTGTAGAATTAAGTCGACATTATGTCAAAATTAGAACGTCAGAATCATAATCAAGAAGAGATAGTTATTAAGAAATCGTTGAAGTTGGAGTAATATGTTTGTATAGGTCTTGAGGTTCGCATTCAAGAGAATTGGCTACTTCCATGCTGTCAATGTCATTAAGTACGTTGAGTTGATTCATGTTTAAATGAGAGAGTAAGACTGATGGTAGTTAGAAGATGGTTTAATATGGGTATTCGTATTTTAACGGTTATATTGGTATCAAAGGAAATGACTAGATAGAGACACGAATGGTTAAATCGTAATCTAGTTGTGTGCGACAGTTTTTTTAATGAGTATGTACTTAATAAAATACGCGCGTTAGATGTGTGCGTTAGATATAATCGAGAAGTTTTGTTCGATCCATGTGATTTTGTGTTGGCTTTGTATGAGTTGAATCTTATCTTTTGTGTTACAATGAGCTTGAGACTACTAGGGGTGCATAATACAGTGTGAGCTACAGCTAAATTTTTAACAAAGTTACTTATACTACTTAAGATTAAGGCAGCATTTAAGTTATAAATACTAGGGAAACACGTGTGTGAGATGAACTGTATCTTAATTATTAGTCATTTTTGTAATTCTGAGCTTACTCTTTGTCCATCAGAGGGTCCCGGGGCGCTGATTTCCATCTCATGTGAGTTTTCACAGCTCAGGCGTTGAATTTGGGCTTCACTAACCACTTGGATGACCTTAGAGTTGTCTTCTTTTCTAAGGTAAACTCTACCATAACTCGTCCAGCAATGCTTGAATATTTTTGCTTTTTTTAGTTCTTGTTGGTTTTATTAAATTAATATTATATACAAAAATCAATGATAATAATCACATATAAATCAATACTAAATTATATTAAATGTGAAATAAAATGTAGCAACACTAAGTTACATTATTTTGTTATGGCAACTCTCGACTACCCTCTTTGTGTTTGGACGGACGTGTACTTGCTTCCCAGTGGCTATAAAAGATAAATAATTATACATAATTATCGAATCCGAACATAATCTTTTCTTTTCATGGCCCTAAACCTACAATAGGTTATGGTGTCCAGCATTTAATTGTAGTACAGTCGTTGTCAAAGAGTAAATATTAAAATCAGTGCAGTGTAGTAGTGAAATTGATAACCGTTAACAATGGACAAGTTTAAACAGAAACGGAACATTAAGCCTTTTGATGGTGAAAAATATAGTATATGGAAATTTCGAAAGCGATCGTTTCTCAGTGAATTAGATGTGATTGATGTTGTTGACGGAGAAATTCCTGCAATTCGAAATAATGACTGGGAGTACAACAATCGAGTGGCGAAGAATATCCTAGTTGAGTATTTATCAGATTCGTATATTGGATTTGTAAATGACACGAATACAGCCAAAGAAGTGTTTAAAAATCTTGATTCTTTGTATGAACGTAAAAGCCTAGCAACTCAACTGGCTTTACGAAAAACACTGTTATGTTTAAAACTACAGGGTGATACATGTGAAACATTTTACTATATTTGATGATTTAATCACAGAACTGATTGCGGCCGGGGCAAGATTAGACGAGACTGATAAGGTTGCACATTTGTTACTACCACTACTTACGACGGAGTTATAACGGCAATAGAAACTTTGCCAGAAGATAACTTGACTTTAGTTTTTGTCAAAACCAGGCTATTAGATCATGAAGTTAAATTGAAAAATGAAGGATGTGATATAAGTATAAAAGTGTTAAATGTTGAAAACAAAGGTGAAACAAGTAGGAAACGGAAATTTAGCGACGAAAATCCAACTCAAAACTACCCACGTCAAAACAATAAGAAGTTCAGAGGAAGATATAAATCAAATTTCGTGAAATGTCATCACTGTGGTCGTAAAGGGCATACTAAGAACAATTGTTATTACTTCAAGAGGACCCTCAACCAGAAAAGTAACCCAGACAGGACAAGAACAGTTCAAAATGTTCAATTAAATCAAGCATCGACGTCAGATGATTTCTCGGGTTTTGCTTTTATGACCGGCGAGTACCAGCATGAAAATAACCCAAATAAAGTCACGTTTCTTTTGGATTCTAGTACATCAGAACATCTTATAAACAGGGATGATCTTTTTGTTGCATATGAAACCCTTAACCCACCTGTAAAAATGTCTATTGCTAAAACTGATGCATTTATTTAAGGCAACAAAGCGAGGTCATATCAATTTCATCAGCAATGCTGGTGTCCCTGGTGTCCTGGAGAACGTGCTTTACAGCCCGGAGATTCCACACCCCTTGCTGTCGGTCAAGAAGATGCAGAAGGCTGGCATGACTGTAACGTTTGAGAAGGACGGGTTCTGCCACATCACACGGGACGGTGAGGTCATCATTAAAGGTAAATCTTCACACAGTTTAAATACTATAGATTTTGATCTACCTGTAAGAATAAATCAGTCTATTTCCCAAGTATGTCAGAGCAACAGTGATTCTTACAAATTATGGCACGAGCGTCTAGGTCATATAAGTAAAAGTAAATTCCTAGAACTGAAAGGAAATAATATGATTGAGGATATTCAACAAATTGAAAATGTTGTTCCAAGTGATAACTTGTGCGAGGTTTGCATAAATGGGAAACAGACGCGACTACCCTTTAATAAGGCTAAGGATAAAAGTCACGTGAAACGACCGTTGTTTATTGTGCACCCGGATGTCTGCGGTCCTATTACTCCTCCTACAGCTGACAACAAAAATTATTTTGTGTAGTTTGTTGATCAGTTTACGCATTATTCTGTCGTATACACATTAACGTATAAATCAGATGTATTCTCGGCATTCAAGGACTTTGTAGCAAAAAGTGAAGCCAAATTTAATCTCAAATTAGTCAATTTGTATTGCGACAATGGTGGCGAATATTTATCTACCGACATGAAAGACTTTTGCAAAGAAAAGGGTATAACTTATCATTTAACAGTACCTAGGACTCCACAGTTGTCTGAACGCATGGTTAGGACAATAACAGAAAAAGCTCGTTCTATGTTAACCGGAGCTAAATTAAATAAATGTCTGTGGGGTGAAGCAGTGTTAACCGCTGTACATTTAATTAATATAACACCAACGAGGGCTTTAAAACAGTCTAAAACACCATACGAGATGTGGCATGATAAAAAACCTTGTGTCAAAACCCTTAAAGTATTCGGTTCAACTGTGTTTGTCCATAATAAAACCGGTAAAACTAAATTTGATGACAAGTCTTGGAAGGGCATACTAGTTATAAGGTTATAAGGTATGGAACACAGAATGCGAAAAGTGTGTAACTATCAGGGATGTTGTGGTGGATGAGACAAATTTTCTTATGTCCAGGCCTAGGCCAGAAGGGAGTAAAGTTGAATATTCCCAGGACAAAACCGATAGTGCCTACGTGCCAAAATCAGTAACTCAAAAGTCTCAAAGTTCACATGATCCTAAATCAACGTATTCTAAAGTTGATGTACAAGGCAGTCCAAGTAAAATTCGTAGATTAAATGAACCACCTGAATCTGAGATGAACTCTGAAAAATTACCTGTAAATAATGATTTATCAAATCAAGGTGCGCTTAGGAGGAGTGAAAGGCTTAAAGGTCTTACGCCTGTATCATATAATGACATTGATGATGATTATTTGTATAGTGTACAGTCAATCACGAGTAAACTACTTAAAACATTTAGTGAAATTAAAACCTTTGAAGATAGGCGTCAGTGGGAGAAGGCAGTTCGGGATGAATTAAATTCACTGAAAATGAATGTGACGGTGACACTGGTATCACGACCGGCGAATAAAAATATAGTCGATTGTAAATGGATTTTTACGATTAAAAGTGACGGATTCGGAAAGCCTTTACGGTATAAAGCTCGCTTTGTAGCTCGAGGATTTAGTCAAGAATACCTAACTGATTATAATGAAACTTTTGCACCCGTTGCCAGAATAGCCAGTTTCCGATTTATAATTAGCTTTGCAAATCAAAATAACTTGTTAATTCATCACATGGATGTTAAAACGGCCTTTTTAAACGGTACTATTAAAGAAGAAATATATATGAAAGTTCCAGACGGTGTTATAAATAAAAATAATAGTGTGTACAAATTGAACAAAGCTTTGTATGGGCTTAAACAGTCAGCGAGATGTTGGTTCGAAGTCTTTGAGAAATCACTTATAGAAAAAGGCTTTCAAAATTCGTCAGTTGATAGATGTATATATATTTTAGAAAAGGGGGATATTAATAAAAATATATACATTGTACTATATGTAGATGATTTGGTTATAGCTTGTGCTGATATTCAAATAATGCAAGATTTTAAAAATTATTTAAAAACAAAATTTGAAATGTCGGATCTAGAGAATATCCAGTTCTTTCTAGGCATTAAAGTGACGCGATATAGTGATATCATTACTCTAGATCAAAGTGCGTACATTCAAACCATACTAAGTAAATTTAACATGAGCGAATGCAATCCCGTGTCTACCCCCACTGAAGCTAAACTAAACTATGAGTCATTAAACTTAAAAGCAAACTATGACGCCCCTTGCCGTAACCTCATAGGGCAAGGGTGTCTGATGTATCTTATGTTATGTATGTTATTAAGTCGGTATACAAATAATAATAATCAAGAACTGTGGCAATGTCTAAAAAGGGTTCTTAGGTATTTAAAGGGCACTGAAGACTTAAAATTAACCTACAAAAGAGGTAGTTATGATAACCTTTTAAGTGGGTATGCCGACTCTGATTGGGGAGGCAATGATAATAATGACAGAAGAAGTACTACTGGTTATGTATTTCAATTATTTGAGCAATGTACAATTACTTGGTGTACAAAGAGGCAAGCTTCAGTAGCCGCATCGTCTACTGAGGCTGAATATATGGCATTATATGAAGCCGTGAAAGAAGCATTGTGGCTGAAGTCTCTAGCAAACAGCATTAATTTAAAAATCACTGACCCAATCATTATATTCGAAGATAACAACGGCTGCATAAGTATAGCTAATAACCCAACTTGTCACAAAAGGTCAAAACACATTGACATCAAATACCATTTTTCAAGAGAACAGGTTCAGAATAATGTAGTAAAATTAGTGCATGTTCCTAGAGGTGAACAATTGGCCGATATTTTGACGAAGCCGTTGCCTGCTGTAACTTTTCAAATGATGAGAAGTAAAATGGGTCTAGAATAAATTATTATTCCAGTGATTAAAGATTGTGTTTATATAATAATTAACAATCATAAGCAAATCAATGATTATCATTATGTCGATATGATTAATGAATATTGCTGATATGGTCTGATTAGGTTTTTCTCGATTTTTCCTAGTCCTTGCAACGAATGTTGGATCATATCAATTCCACTTGAAAGTAATACACGATCTCTGAATTGCTGTTATTTGAATTGTATAAGTGATTAATTTTTGAGGGGGCGTGTTGGTTTTATTAAATTAATATTGTATACAAAAATCAATGATAATAATCACATATAAATCAATACTAAATTATATTAAATGTAAAATAAAATGTAGCAACACTAAGTTACATTATTTTGTTATGGCAACTCTCGACTACCCTCTTTGTGTTTGAACGGACGTGTACTTGCTTCCCAGTAGCTATAAAAGATAAATAATTATACATAATTATCGAATCCGAACATAATCTTTTCTTTTCATGGCCCTAAACCTACAATAGTTCTCTTGCTAGGAAATGTAGCCGGGATGCATGGGGGGTTAATTGTTCCGCCAGGTAGATAGGGGTGTCCGGGCTATCTTTTAATCCTATATTACTGGCTCTAAGGGGCTGCTTTTTCTTTATGTTGAAGGTTTTGGTTTTTTGAAGTACTTAATTTCTCTTTAAAGTAGAGATTGTTTCTACAATTATGGTTGAAGTTTTCGAGTTTTCTTTTTGGTTTTTTAAGCGGTAGATATCCTTGATGTCTGTTGAATTTAGTGGACAGTCAATAGTACTTCCGAGATGGGAGACCATGTCGATTAGTTTGTCCTTGGTTTCGGTTTTTTGAGTCGGAACATTCTTGATCTCGAAGTTGCACTTACAGCTGTCCCTTTGCAGGTTCAAAAGGGCTTAGCAGGCTAAGGAAGGACGTGTGGCCCCTGTCAGGAATATTCGAATTGGTAAATGTCAATTGTTGGTGGCCTCATAACTAGTAATCACTCCAACTTTCAGCCCTCTAACTTGAACTGTCACAGAGATAATGTCAAAAATGTATTTTATCCCATTTTTTTTTCAAACTCATGTATCTTCTAATCCATACCAGCTAGAGCATTAAACCAAAATCACAACTATGTAGGTTTAGTGGGAGTATACCCTATAATTTTATTAATATTTTATACGTGAGAAATAAAAAAATGAATGTCAATTTATTTTTTGACAGCTCTTTTCAACAAGTTTTTTTGAAAGTACAACTATAAAAAAAATCATATGTATTGCTTCTAGTATTAGCTACTAGCGTACGCAAAATCAGTTAATTATAATTGGTGGAACATACAAAAAAAAATAACGAAAGTATTCAAGTAATATAAGGAGTCTTTCCTTTTGAATTTATATCATATTCCCGTGTACCTAAAACAATAAACCTCCACGATAGACACCTATATAACTAAGGAGTTTATATAGTTTATTAGTATATTTATGATAAACAATCGACATTCATCTTTGATCGCAAGATGTCAGCCCATCAGTCCTCGTTGTAATAATGTCTGACAAATGCAAGATTTGTAATGTATTTCATCGTAAAGTGCAAGGAAATAAAAAAATTATGCGTGATGCTGACGAAGCCGCATTTTTTACCGGTGCTACAAATAACATTATTTTAGTAAGCGATGTTATATGCGAAAAATGTCGGGCGAAAGCATATAAAAGTAGTGCAATGCAATCTCGGGTATCCGACGCTACAACAGCGGCACCTGGACTTTCAGAGGTAACAGAAGAAGACGACTTGGATGATTATTGGCAACCGTTGGCAGAAAAAAAAGAAGTACGATTTGAAGTCCAAATGCAGCGAGTCATTGCTACACACAGATACTGTTTTTTTTGTCACTCAAAAACAGACCTTCAAAGACTCTCCTTGAAAACACGTTGCCTTGTTTACAAAAGAACCAACATTTACATTCCTGAAGGAAACCGATGTTGTAGATCTCATTTTATAGGCAATTACTTGTTTGACGATGTTTTATCTCAATTACGTGTAGTTTCTTCTACAAGTAACGTTACTGATAAAGAACTCGGTTCATTTCTGAGGTCACTATCTGGTCAAGTCAACACATGTTTGTTTGATAATATCAAAGGGTCAAGATTGTGTGATACTCAATTACATGTATTTACCGGTTTAACGTTCGATAACATCAATGAACTTACGGTGTTACTTACTTCTATGAGAAATACTTCCGCTCGAAGTATCAAACAGGCATTAATTATATCACTCTTCAAGCTCAGAACTGGAAATTCAAACAAATTGATCGCTAGTATATTTGGCATAAAACATGAACAGCAAGTAAGTATGTGGAGGGATATTTTACGCAGCTTTGAAAACGACATCGAATTCGGTTATACTTCAACTACCCGTGAAGAACTTCTGGCTAACACAACGCATACAGCTCGCCGGTTGCTGGGCCTCTTAGATGATCAATTAGCGTTGATTTTTGATGGAACGTATATTCGTCATCAAAAAAGTCAGAACAATGAATATCAACGGAAATCTTATTCAGGCCAAAAAAAAGTACCGTTGTGCAAACCTTTTACGATTTGCACAACAAACGGATTCGTTGTTAACTTCGCTGGACCATTTTATGGAACCCAAAATGATGCCACCATAATGAAACTGGTAATGGAAGAGTCTGATTTCCAATCTCTTCTGCGACCAAACGATGTTTTCATAGTTGACCGTGGATTCCGTGATGTATGTTCATACCTAACTGAAAAGGGTTATGTTGTACATATGCCTGGCTTGAAGGGTAAAATAGTGGGATTATTGCATAACAAATATGGAAAGAGAATAGATTCTGGTAGCGATATTGATGATGAAATTATAGACCAAATGGAAAAAAAAATGCATGTGCCGAATACGTTGAGTAGTGAAGCGGAAAGCAAAAGGTGGGGTCGACGCAAAACGCTTTTAAAAGCGTTATCGTCTTCAGAAGTTTTAGATTTCCCAAGATTGACTGAGTACCAGCTAAAAGTATTATTTACTGGTACTTATCAGTTATCACAAGCTGTGTCGTACTTAGCCGAATTACTGGATAATCAAAATGAGCTGTGCATTAACTATATTAAAGAGGCGGCAAATATTATACAATGCAAAGTGAGATCTCGTCATAGAAACTCTAAAACGTACCGAGTGTACATCGATTACATACCCAATAGTACCGAGATCGAGGGGGTACGACGATATTGTTGTGACTGTCCGAACGGTATCAGAACAATTGGATGTTGCTCACATGTAGCCAGCATTGTATATTACTTAAGTCATGCCAGATTTCTCTCTAAAATATTGCGACCATCCGAAGTATTATCAAAAATATTTTCTACGGACAACACAGTGGTGGTCATAAATGAAAATAGCGATGACGATGACTAAATAGTTGCTTTAAGGATGCTAAATAGTTTTATAGGTATACATTAGGAGCTTCGGGACTCTTTAGTTGGATAAGATGATAACATTGCATGATAACCTTTTTGCTCTTTTTTACTTTTTCGTTGTGTTTTGTTTTTTTTGTTGTCGTGACATTTGTAAAGTATCAGAAGTCGTTATCTTAGTATTGTCTAATTAAAAGATATTAATATTGTTTAATATAATACTTAAATGATGTCTTATGTTACTCGGAAGTCTCGGAACCGACAAACGCTTAGTTTGTACGCTAACACATTTAAAGTAATAGTGGATCGTTTGAGGGTATATATAAGAAGCTATGTAGAAGAGGAATCCAATTCTTCCATAATAGCAAAAGTAAGTTTTAAATGTAAATAAAATTGAATGTAGGTATATGTATATTAGTAGCAACTTTGTGTACATAAAGATCTCTTTCAGATGGAAGTCATAAAATGTAAAGTGTTTGGGCTCGGCTTGCCATCGTCAATAGCCAAGCAACTGTTTTTACAGTCTATACCAGAGGTTGAAATATCGCTCGATGACGAAAATATAACTTTAAAAGGATATTGCGATGAATGTAGGGTAACATTGTCCTACACCTGGGACGACGAATATTACGACAGTCAATATCTATATGACTTATATTGTAATGTGTGCTCAAATGAGCTATTTATTTCAACATAATTGATGGCGATAAAATGTAACCAATTGATTTTCATTATTATTATAATACACATGTAACACATCCGTCGTTTCGTTAATTTAGTACTTACTAAAACAGTAGTTTAGCGATATTATAGCTATACGTTCTAGATAATTCACCCTTAGTTGCTAAGCAACAAACAAAACCTTAAAACGAATTTTCAAAAGACTTGACTACTTCGTTATTTTTTTTGAGTATGTTCCACCAAATATAATTAACTGATTTTGCGTATGCTAGTAGCTAATACTAGAAGCAATACATATGATTTTTTTATAGTTGTACTTTCAAAAAAACTTGTTGAAAAGAGCTGTCATAAAATAAATTGACATTTATTTTTTTTATTTCTCACGTATAAAATATTAATAAAATTATAGGGTATACTCCCACTAAACTTACATAGCTGTGATTTTGTTTCAATGCTCTAGCTGGTATGGATTAGAAGATACACGAGTTTGAAAAAAAATGGGATAAAATACATTTTTGACATTATCTCTGTGACAGTTCAAGTTAGAGGGCTGAAAGTTGGAGTGATTACTAGTTATGAGGCCACGAACAATTGACATTTACCAATTCGAATATTCCTGACAGGGGCCACACGTCCTTCCTTAGCCTGCTAAGCCCTTTTGTTTTCAAGGACAGCTATGTACTTCCTGTCCTCGGCGGCATCTTTTTCTAGCTTTTCACATTTGTTTTTGTAGTCTTCATATTTAGCCGAGAGGAAAGTAACAGAGTCCTCAATGCTGCGGTTTGTCTGTTTAATCTCGTCTAGCGTCTTTGTATTTTTTTTATCTCTGCTAACTGTGATCGCATCATATTTCGGGTCTCATCCCTAAATTGTGTAAAGTCGTCTTCTCGTTTTCTCTTGTTCCGCATTAAAGAATAGTTATTATCTGGGGTTGTTTTTGGGCTGCCGCATATATCCGACTCGGATTGCGATTTCTCGAGAACGCCGTCCATAGTACTAGGCAAGTACGCACCTGTAGGAGATGTAACAAACGCAACGCGTGTGGTCGGTGCTTATCAGTAGACGGAGTGATTAGCGTACCGCTACGGCCAATTAGGTTACGGGTGGGCGTGGCTTGCTGACCAATGTCCGGCGCGGGCGCACGTCGTTGAAACGAGTTTCTACTCACAGTCGATCGGGCGCTCCGTAGTACTAGAGCTACAGCAACGTGCAGTGGTGACACGTTGTGGTAACGGTGTAAACTCCTGCTGACTACTGCGATCCTATTTTTTGCACTGAATTTATGTTAAACCAATTATTTTAATTTATTAAAATAAAAGTAACAAAGGTTAGTTAGTGGGCACGTTTGCACCAGAGGGTGGTCCGAGGGGAAGAGATATTGTACTAATTATAGGTAAATACCCCATAAACAAAAAATACTGTTTTATTTATAACCATTAATCGCGAAGGTCTCTGTTGGCCGGGATTGTAAAATGTAAAACAGGAACAATTAGGCTATATTACAGGGCTGGATAATTGTACAAGTACACGAATAAATTACACACTCTGTAGGATAAATGACGTCTTTTCTTGTAAGCGGCTCGGGAGTCGCAGACATGCCACAGAGTAAAGAATTCTAAATCTCAGCGTTTGTATAAAATACACATTAATTTGGAAAAACATTACATGTACAAAAATGCCCGTTTCGCAACGCAGTTCTCACATAACAAAAAGTATTGAGATATAATGTAGCCGATATCTATAGAACTCAATCCCACTGGATTTTACTAACAACATGTCATTGTGACCCACGTGATCCTTTGAATACTACATATCTTTATTTTATAATAAAATGGCAATCGCATAGGACATAATAATTTTGCTATCGCATATATTTATATGGGATTACAATGTTACTTGTGCGGTTTGTAAAACTAGACAACCCGACTGATATTGCGATATGTTTAGAGTTTCAGTGGCTTTATAGCCTGAACACTAATAGATGTGTTCAAAATTTGAAGCTTGTGGGTCTGCTAGAAGTATCTTAGATATATGATGATCGTAGATCAGTGAGTCTGTGATAAAACTAAGAAATTTTGACTTGCAATAATTATTAAAGTATAAGTTGTACTTAATTAAATGCTATTGGGAATATATCTTCCTTGTGTGATGGCCTCTTGTTCACTGATACTCCAGACTTCTAGCTTTGGGGTCGAAAATGGCCATAATGGCTCCGGGAAAAGGATGGTATGGCAGTGCCTTTGTTGTTTCTTTTGATCGACTTGGCAGGAGCACTACAGTTCCCCCAGAAATAAACGTTTCAAACAATACACCTTTACAATTACACGATTTTTTTGTATTTAATGATTTAAAAAATAAGTCTGGTAATAACTTCCCAGAACATGGTAAAATAGTTCTATAGTTGGGTTCCATAACACGGTTCTAAAAAAAACTATATAGACGAATCCATCGTCAAACAAATGTAGATTAGGTTAGATTAGCATATACGATAACTTCTGCAAAGGCAAGGCTCCATCGGCTAAACTTTATTATGCTTGGCTGCACTTGGCGTCCGAGATTTAACGTCAAGTGTAACGTCCCGAGAATTCCTAAGGGCCCGTGCACATGTCGGCGGTGCGGCGCCGCCGCTGCAAAGCGGTGCGGTGCCGCAGAAAATTGCGGCGCTCTGGCGGCACCGCAACGCGGGACCGCAAATTTCCGCGGTGCGGCGCCGCACCGCGTTCACGGCGCCGCAAAAGATCCGCGGCGCGGCGCCGCACCGCCCGCGCGGTGCCGCAAAAGGACAGTGCACCGCCGCGCCGCAGCGGCAGCACCTTAGCTCTAACGCCTCGAGAAAAACAGTGTTGAACCAGTAGACATGGACACCTTCACACGTATTTCTACTTATGTTGTTCTTGAGAAGGTGGAGAAATAAAATCAACCCAATAGAAAATTTTGGTTGAGCCCATATCTTTCTATCATGAATGAAGGTTATTTCAAAAGAAAATATGAGGTGTTGAAAATAGGTAACACAAGACTATTTTCGAATGTCTGTACCATGTATTGAAGCACTGTTGATCAAAATATCTCCTCGAATAAATAAACAACACATATTTAGGAGACCGATTGGACCTCTGGAGATGTTTGGGAAAAAAGTTTTTGTTTCTTACCTTATAGTCATATAAGGTAATAAACATTTTTTTTAGTCAACTATTTTTATTGCAAAATGTGTCCATTTCAAAATCACCAGTCAATAACATCCATATACGTATTCTTAATCTTTACATATTTTTACACAAGTAGATATGACTATAATTAAAATTAAATCAACAAGTTTTAAATACGTGATGCGTGATAGATTGATACGTATCAATCTAATGTTTTTTTTTTTTTTAATAAAATAAAATTTATTCAGTTTCTTAAAATTACTTTGCAACATCCAGGCTGGTACCTCTTTTTAAGTATTGGAAATACTTGTGTTAAGAGACACCGCTCTTCCGCAAGTGGTTACATTTTAGATGGCTTTATAGGTTACATAATTTAATAAATAAAAAAGGAGAAATAACAAAAAGTTTATGCAATTTATGCTTTGTTAGTTCACGTGTAGCTTAGATAGTTGTGTGTGTGTGTGTGTGTGTAGGTACAAATATTATTTTTTTAAGTTCTATAAGTTCTTATGTGAATATAATAACTTAACAATCAACAATTTACCAACCAATGTTTAACAGACAAAGGAAATAATTATATAAAATACAAATATGACTAAAAATACTAAATTAGAACGACAAAATACGTAAGTACTTAAATATAAATCAAATGCTAACAAAATACGAACTTGTTTCAGTATGACAAACAATCAGAAATTTTCAATCAAGTCTTTTCTATATATACCAAATATGTGTTGTTTATTTATTCGAGGAGATATTTTGCTTAACAGTTCTTCTAAACATAACATAAAATTTGTTACCATTTATTTTCAACGCCTCAAATTTATTTTGAAAGTCCTCCATCTTCATTCATGATAGAAAGATATGGGCTCACCCAAAATTTTCTATTGGTTTGATTTTATTTCCTACGCCTCCTTAAGAACAACATAAGTAGAATACGTGTGAAGGGGTCCATGTCTACTGGTACAACACTGTTTTTCTCGAGGCGTTAGAGCTATCTATAAGGTGCCGCCGCTGCGGCGCGGCGCCGCACTGTCCTTTTGCGGCACCGCGCGGGCGGTGCGGCGCCGCGCCGCGGATTTTTTGCGGCGCCGTGAACGCGGTGCGGCGCCGCACCGCCGAAATTTGCGGTGCCGCGTTGCGGTGCCGCCAGAGTGGCGCGGCGTCGCAATTTTCTGTGGCACCGCACCGCTTTGCGGCGACGGCGTCGCACCGCCGACATGTGGACGGGCCCTAAACGGCCAGAGATAGATAACAGGTAACTGACGTCACTGTCGTTGTCCTATATCCAATCCGATCACTGTGTTACAAGCGTTTGAAACTTAGGTAAATGTATCCTAAGATCCTCAGAAGAGTTAACCCTTCGTCTGTACATATTCTAACGCCTCATTTTCCGTATTCAATGCGCGATTAATTAGTGAAATAAAGCGAAAGCCGTCACGCAGCGGAAGTAATTTATTAAATAGGTATTTATTGTCAAATAGCGATCATACTCCTCTGGCTGGAATACTGATCGCAAATAAGGAGACGTGTTCTGCCATGTCTTCAACGGCCTCCTAGCCTAGTCGGTAGTGACACTGCCTACGAAGCAGGAGGTCCCGGGTTCGAACCCTGGTCAGAGCATTTATGTGTGTGTTTATCACAGATATTTGTTCCTGAGTTATGGATGTTTTCTATGTATTTAAGTATTTATCCATATTTATCTATTATATATATCGTCGTCTAGTACCCATAACACAAGCCTTATTGAGCTTACCGTGGGTCTAGGTCGATTTGTGTAAAATTGTCCTATAATATTTATTTATTTATTATTTATTTATTATGTCTTCGCCACCACACATAAAGGCTGTAACGGCTATATATAAAAATACATTCAGTTGTTTATCGTATCCTCGCACAAATCCTGGCAATTTTTCAATCGACTTCAATATTTCGAAGAAGGAGATTATCAATTCGTCGGGATCTTTGTTTTTGCTTTTTTTATGTATGTTCACCGATTATTTCAAGACGGCTGGGACCGATTTGGAAAATTCTTTTTTTATTTAAACGAGTATACTTCAGTTCATTGTAACCAGGTCAGGATCTGATGATGGGAATCTTTGGAAAATTGGAACACGATACGGCTATTTAAAAATTCTTAGAAGTGTTGAAAAAAACTCCTCCTCCTTGATTCGTATTCCTCAGTGCTGAGGGTCGTGACCTCCCTTCTGTATCACTCTCTCTCGTGTGATCTTTCTCCATCTGTTTCTGTCTCTAGCGGTGTGGATGGCGTTGTGAAAAGTAGAGTCAAGGGCGGTGCGGACCTGGTCAGACCAACGTATAGGGCTGCGTCCACGAGGTCTTTTCCCATCCACTTTGCCGGTCACGATGAGCTTCTCCAGGTTGCCACCATCTTTCCTTGCAACGTGACCGAAGTATTCAAGGACTCTGCGTAGACATTCGGACGATAGCCGCGAGGAGATCCTAAGTTCTCGCAATATGGAGACGTTAGTCCGAAATGCTGTCCAGGGGATACGGAGCATCCTTCTCCAGCACCACATCTCAAAGGCGTCAATGCTTTGCTGTCTGCAGCTTTCAGTGTCCAAGTCTCAGCGCCATACGAAAAGATCGAAAAGACTAGAGTCCGTACTAATTTGGTCTTGGTTTTAACGGAAATGTTACGATCTCTCCATATTTTTCCAAGCTGAGACATTGCGCTCTTAGCCATGCCGATTCTCCTGCGCACTTCCTTCTCACACGAACCATCGTTACTGATGATGGACCCCAGGTAGACAAACTTGTTCACTGTATCAAGGCCCAACGAGCCAGTGAGTTCCAATTTCCCAGATCTATCTACCACCATGACCTTGGTTTTGGACCTGTTTATGGAGAGTCCCATCTCCTCACTCATCCGCTCCATTCGATCTAGAAGTGTAATCATTTCGACTCAATTGCTGCAAGAAGAGTAGTGTCGTCGGCGTAACGTAGGTTGGAGATCTTGACGCAACCAACCGTGATGCCTCCCTCCCAATTCTCGCAGGTACGTTTCATAATGTGCTCTCCATAAGCAACGTAAACTTGTCTACGTTTTTAAGAATCTGCGGCATGTAGCTACCAAGGATCTAATGAAACAAGTTTACGTGTCTTTGGTACAATCGGTTCTGGGCTACTGTATACCGGTTTGGGGTGGGGCTACCAAGATAAAATTCCTGGAACTAGAGAGGGCCCAGAGGTCGCTACTGAAGGTGATGTACTCTAAACCTTTCAGGTTTCCTACTAAAGAGCTCTACGAAATCTGCGATCTGTTGTCAGTTAGGAGACTTTATATTTTGCACGCAGTTTTGAAACGCCACAAAACAGTAACTTATAAAAGTGACACAAATGATACTAATAGACGAAGGAAACCAAATCTCCGCGCCACAAGCTAAATCAGCATTTGCTAAAAGACAGTATGAGTTTCGCTCAGCTAATCTATATAATAAAATTAATAATAATGAAATTGACATTTATCCGTGCATTTATTGTGAACCTGAGTTATGATGAAATTGAACAAATGATAAAACAATAGAACACAGACAAACTGACACACACACACACACACACACACACACACACACACACACACACACACACACACACACACACACACACGCACACACTCATATATATATATATATATATATATCAATATAATATTACATCAATTAGATAAACTGTTATGTTAAGATATTTTCTCTTTGTACTTCTCTCTTGTAGAAAATTGTTCATGTAGTTCATAAGGCTTTCGCAGACACCTTCAGCTATTATTATTGTTACGAGTAAAATGCTTTGTTAGCGAAAGAGTTTAATAAAATCACTATTATTATACTAGAATATAAGCAAACCAACTTGTGGAAGAGCGGTGTTCTCTTAACACAAGTATCTTAAATACTTAAAAAGAGGCACCAGCACAGTTATTGTAAACCTAAACTTAGTTACTGAATAAAAATATTTTTATTTATTTTTTATTATAAGCATTGAACAGAATGGGCGATAAAATGCAACCCCTTGTTGAAACTTAAAAGGTTTTGAGGTTGTTTTATCGACTCTTACGACTCCCTGACTTGAGCCATACAGAGTGCGAAGTAGAATGATGAGATGACCTGGTACTCCAAGTTCTTGCAGGACTCTCCACAAGCAGCCCCAATCGACACAGTCGAAAGCTTTGCTGTAGTCGACGAAACACATCATCACTGGCGTATCAAACTCGTATGCCTTCTCAACGAGCTGCCTGATATTGAGAATCTGGTATCTTAGTGCCCTTGCCCTTCACGAACCCTGCTTGCTCCTGCGGGATTTGCCAATCCAGGTAGTAGCGGATGCGATTATTGAGAATGTGGAGCAAGATTTTGCTGGCATGCGAGATGAGGGACAAGGTTCGATAATTGCCGCAGCTCTTGGTTGACCCTTTCTTGTGCAGCGAAAGAATTACGGATTCCGACCAGTCCTGCGGCTAGTCACCGTTTTGCCAGATGTGTGAGCAGATCTTGAAAAGTGTCTCTACGCCTAAGTCCCCCATAGCTTTAAGCACCTCTGCTGTTATTTGATCGCCTCCTGGCGCCATTTTCTTCTTAAGAGACTGTAAAGCAGTAGATATTTCGGAGCGAAGAATCATGGGTTCCAGATCTAGATCCTTCCAATCCGGGATAGCACTGTACGTTGAATGGGGATCTGTGTACAACTGCTCACAGTAGGCGCGCCATCTCTCGGCAATGCAGTCGAGCTCGTGTAGCACAGTACCGTCGGCATCTTCTATGACCCACAATTTAGCTTTGAACTGCTTGGAAAGGACTCTAACTTTCTTAAAAAGGTCTGCAGTTTGCAGCTTGTTTGAATATCCCTCAATGTCGCTGCAGATGCCCTCAATGAAGTTGTTCTTGTCGCAGCGACATCTCGCTTGGATGGCTCTGCTAAGCTCGGAGTACTCAGCCATTACTGTACGATCTTGCAGACCCCTAGCTTTTAAGTCGTTCCTGCGCTGAATGAGTTCCCACGAGTAAACGGAGATCCAGAATTTTTTCTTCTGCTCTGGCTTCTTCTTCTTCTGAAAAAAACTAGTTAGGTATACATATGTCTTACTATTTACTACTACTGCAGTCATTTAAGCCTTCGATATTTAATTATAAATCGAGTCGTCCATATTAGTATTTACCTAGTGTTTTTGAAAAAAAAAACACCAGGTAAATAAGCGCTGGTGGCCTGGCGGTCAGAAGTTAGACTTTCAATCCGAAGGTCGCGGGTTCAAACCCCGGCTCGTACCACTGAGTTTTTCGGAACTTATGTACGAAATATCATTTGATATTTGCCAATCGCTTTTCGGTTCAGGAAAACATCGTGAGGATCCGGATCTAATCCCAATAAGGCCTAGTTTCCCCTCTGGGTTGAAAGGTCAGAGGGCAGTAGCTTTTGTAGAAACTAGTGCCTACGTCAATATCTAGGATTAGGTTTCTGAGCGGACCTCAGGCTCAATAGAGCAAGAAAGAAATTGAGAAACGCTAGGAGGAAGACTTAATGTTTTTGAAATACATTCTGGATTAGGTTGGCACTTCTATGAATGTTAAACATATCTTACTTGTTTCAAACCACTACCACTTCATTGTTAAATGAAAAGCCAAAAGCCGTTATATTTCTGTAAATAAATAACTTAATTAGGTACCTACACAATGTTTCTTCCTTTAGACAATTTACTTCACTCTTTCTTTGCAATGAAACTAGATTCACTGTTCTAATTCCTAGGGAATGGACCATTATTCAATAAAAGGCGACATCAAAGTACTACATCGAGAGAAGCTAAGATAGGAAACACGTTTTTCAGGAGAAGCTGCTCCATTATTCAAACAATTTTCAGTCGTCTTGTGTTCCACGGGCTGTCACACATTTACAAAAAAAAATGGAAACTTTTTAAATTTTCTTTTATTGGGTTATCTTTCTTAGACAAACATGGCGTTTAACATGCTTGTTATTCTAAAAGTTCCATTTAACTAGACATTTTTGGGTAATACACTGATCTCGCAAGTCAAATGTACTTTTTAATGTATACGAGATGTACGTAGCCCACTAAGTCTTAAATGTAAAGTAGCCGCAGCTTTCAAATCTCTCTCCATGTATGAGTCCTCAAAGCCGTCTACAGAATCCATTTCCTGTAATATTTACTTAAATACAGTCGCTTTCCAGATCCCTTGGAGATGGCCGGGCAGCTAAAAGACGTATGGCCGGCCATCGGGGACTAACCGCCGGCGACCGCACTCGAGAAATCTACGAAGGAAAAATATTTGCAAAAATGTAATGCTTCTGCAAAATGTCACGTTTCGCTGCGGAATCCTTTGGCTTCTACTACCAAGAACTAATTAGGAGCATGACTTATAGTCCCTTGATGCAAAATACTTTTTCCATTTTAATATAAGTAGAAACTTTTAACTGAGATATTTACGATGCCTAGTCATTGATAGCATGCCAAGAGGAAAGCAGGGTAAGTAAGTATAATATTAAGACTAATAAAATACATTGCCAGGTAAACGGCATTGTATAGATTGTAGAATATTCAATCCAAATATGTAATAAATTATTTTCACGTCTCCCATAGAAAAACATGTTTTTTAGCCCGTTTATAGGGCACAAAACAGAATTTCGTTCCGTTTCAATTCTTGTTTTTTAATTTGTCATTTGTGTCCTGCTCACAGGGAGCAAAATTGAATTTAAATGCCTAGTAACAAGTTTGTAAGTTGAAAACATTGCACGAAATCAACATCACCACTAGATATTAAAAAACAGAAACAATTAGTTTTAGCAACGTGTTTAAAGGGCCCCATATACGAAACGATTCGTCGTACGCTGAATCTGAAAGAAAATCATGACGATAGATTGCTCGAAGATTGCCGCTCGCACACAAAATGATTGGTCGGTGTGATCGATCATTTACTTGTTTGAAACAAAGGCGTGCTATACACACAGAATGCTTGCTATACAGACAAAAATCGAATACATTATAAATATGTCGTTTAGATCAGTCTAGACCAACGGATCGTTCCGAGTATGAAACCCTAAAGACTCGTTTGTTCGTTCGAGGTACCATGGAGCGAAAAGCGCGGGAAACGTATAGGTATCGATTTGAAAAGTTAACTCACGAATTCATAAAAATAGAAGCGAATAAAGTGATGAAGGAGAAATCGAGACAGAAATATTTAAGACCTTATCAAAATTTCCTCAATTGGAAAACTAGTAAAGGCGTAAAGTCGTAGTGCTGCGAGACTGTTTTCTTAACTTATTTTCCAGCTTCCTTGCCGTAACAGTAACTTCCTAAATTCAAATTTGACTCAGTACCCTTTCAGTTAAGTGTTAATTTATTGCCAGCCAATTACCTATATGAAAATACAAGTAGATATCGAAACATTTCGTGGCGTTAATTTTTGGAGTGTCCGGTGCATGTCGAGGGTTGGAATTATTAAACGTTAGTGTTGACGACCTAGAAAATCAGCCACGAATATTTGTCAATTTAAAATTTACAGAATATAAAACTGACCGCTCCTTTGTCATTTATAATGATAACGCGAAAATTGTAAAAATAACACTAATTCCTGCGGCCTACCGACTTCTAAATAAAATAATTAAAATATATCGTTTTCAACTGTTACTCTTTTCATTTACCTCATATTTCATGAGAGATGTGAAAGTAAAGTGTATTACGCGGTAGCAAAATTATCTACGCCTCGAGTAAAATAGTTTGAATCCTTCGCTACGCTCAAGATTCCACTTTAGAATCCCGGGCGATTCTGGAATTTTTCTCTCCGCTCAGGATTCAATCACTCACCCTCGAGACAATATAGCATTTTACTTCCTAATAATATAATCTACTATTTTCGTATTTTTTTGGAACTTTATGGGAATTCTGTATTATACCCGTGCGTTCTATGGGTTATCAGAGTTTCATTAATTTTAGCAACGCGTAATGCGACGGTGTTTTGAAAATAAAACATGTACGACCTATTTTCTTCCTCGCTTGGATGCTTAGGCTAAGTAGATATATGTATAGGTAGGCAATCATGAGGAAAAAAGTGGGCATAATCATATTTATTGTAATTAAAATTAAAAAATATATAAATTGGAACACATAAACTGGAAACATACGTCCATTGCATATGAAAAAGTGAAGTAGCGAGGACTCTGGAAAACAGCAGGATAAAAAGATATTTGATTCATCATCATCACCATCATCATATCAGCCGAAAGACGTCCACTGCTGGACATAGGCCTCCCCCAAAGAGTGCCACAATGACCGGTCCTGCGCCACCCGCATCCAGCGGACTCCCGCGACCTTCACCAGGTCATCAGTCCACCTTGCGGGGGGTCTACTCACGCTGCGCTTTCCGGTTCGTGGTCGCCACTCGAGAACCTTTCCGCCCCAACGGCCATCGGTTCTACGAGCAATGTGCCCCGCCCACTGCCACTTTAGTTTAGCGATTCGGAGGGCTATATCGGTTACTTTGATTCTGCTGCGGATGGCCTAATTTCTGATGCGATCACACAGAGAGACTCCAACCATAGCCCTCTCCATTGTAAAATCCCTTTGGGTGACTTTGAGCTTTCTTATGAGGCCCATTGTAAGCGACCACGTTTCAGTACCATATGTCATCACTGGCAACACACACTGGTCAAAGACTTTCGTCTTGAGACACTGCGGAATATTGGACAAAAAGATGTGCCGTAGCTTCCCGAACGCTGCCCAACCGAGTCGGATTCGTCGGTTGACCTCTTTCTCGAAGTTGGATCTACCTAACTGGACAGTATGTCCTAAGTATACATAATCGTCCACAACTTCGAGTGTAGTCTCCGATTGTAACGGGAATTGGTGCTACATGGGTATTTGACATGATCTTCGTCTTATCCATGTTCATCTTTAGACCAACTCGCTCGGAGGCTTTACTGAGGTCATCGAGCATCGTACTCAAATCCTCCATGGTCTCAGCCAAGACTACTATGTCGTCAGCAAACCGAAGGTGAGTGATGTACTCGCCGTTTATGTTGATGTCTAGCCTTCTCCAGTCCAGAGTCTTGAAAACATCCTCCAGTGCAGCGGTAAACAGTTTAGGAGAAATAACATCTCCTTGCCTGACTCCCCGCTGCAACGGAATAGGCTTCGAGCTCTGGTCCTGGAGTCGGACTGACATAGTGGCGTTCTCGTACAAACACTTCAGCACTTCGATATAGCGATAGTCCACTTGGCACCTCTGGAGAGATTGTAGTACAGCCCAGGTTTCGATCGAGTCGAAGGCTTTCTCGTAGTCCACGAACGCTAAGCAGAGGGGCAGGTTATACTCCTCAGTCTTCTGTATAACCTGACGGAGCGTATGGATGTGGTCTACGGTACTAAAGCCTTTTCGGAAACCGGCTTGTTCGGGAGTCTGGAAGTCATCTAGCCTGCGTGCGAGACGGTTCGTAATGACTCTTGAAAACAGCTTATAGACATGGCTCAGAAGTGAAATGGGTCGGTAGTTCTTCAGTAATGCGTTATCACCCTTTTTGAAGAACAATACCACCACACCTCTGTTCCATGCCTTAGGCGTTCACCCTTCTAGTAAAACGGAGTCGAACAACTTCTGAAGGGCCATAAGGACCGGTTTACCACCCGCCTTCAGAAGTTCGGCTGTAACTCCGTCTTCACCAGGAGCCTTATTGTTTTTGAGCTGTTTAAGAGCCATTCTAATCTCGTACAGGCTGATGTCCGGGATGTCTTCGGTATAATGTCGGGTCAGTCTAGCTCTAGGGTCTTCCGCCAGATCAACTTCAGTATTTGATTGGATATTTTAAAACCACGCCATAGACAGAATGTATATAATCTGTGGGTTACTTAATCTCACTGATGTATAAACTAAATAAATAGGAACAAGAAACGTCCCACATCAGGAACAAAGAATACATTAGCAGATAATTCAGTCAATTATTTTCAGTGTAAGTGGCTAAATCAAAGGATATCAGTGGGCATATTACCTACATTTTTACGTCATTTTAATTGATAATGATATTATACATAAAAATAAGCTTGTTTATCTTAATATCGAAAAGTAAGTAACTAAAAATAGGTTAGGAATCACCTTTTAAAATGTTTGTTCCTATTTTAGACCGTACCCGGTATATTAACTAGTTAATTATGCATGCCAAACTACGCATAACTCTCAGTTCCGCTTTGTAATCACAAAGCAAGCTACCGAGGGCGGTTAACAGAGATCTTAATGAATAAAATTCAAGTCTGTCACCCTCACCTACTTATAGTTGAGTTTACAATGAGAACAGGCTTATTAAGAATAAACGAGGCGACCGCAAATTTCATTAATTTGAGAAACAACATTTGCATTGTGATTCATAAATTAAGGAATATTGTGCGAGATATATAACGTTCGTTCGGGGGCAAGTTGTCTATTTAGATTTTACCAAGAAACGGTACAAAGGAGGGGAGAATAATGAGGGACGAAAATTAATAAATGAGATTACAAAAGATCTTATTACGGCCATTACCCACAGCACCGCCTCCGCCCGAACAATAATTAGCAAAAGAAATGGCCGGAGAGATCCGGAATCGGCGGGAATTTATCTGACATCGCCGAACGAGCTAGCACTTTGGATATCTATTCTTTTCCAATTTTGCCGTTCTATTCAGTAAGGGAAATTCAATAATTAAGTACGTTTTATAAATTGTTTACTGTTTTGGTAGTCGTTAATACAAAAGATCATTAGTTTAACGCATTTACCATTTAATGACCTTTAGCATTAGGCGGATGCTTGAAGCGTTAACCTAGCGGTAAGACGTGCGACTTTTATCCAAAAGTCGTGTATTGCACTTCTCGTACCACTGAGTTTCTTAGCGCTTATGTCCGAAATATAATTGAATATAATAAACAGCCACTTTTCGGTAAACAACAAACAAAAAGATCATACACCGGACCTATGTAATACCGATATGGCCTAGTTTTTCCTCTACGTTGAAACGTCAGGCATGAGGCAGTCACTTTCGTAAAACCAAGTCAAACAAGTATCTTCGAAAAATATTGTAGCTATGTTACCTAATTGACCTTAATTTACGTAAATATTTATACATTACTGACTTGTCAAACTAAGGCGTATTTATTATCAAATATAAAAAAAACAAATATTCATTTATTTCGGGCAAAGCCCATAAAAGTATTAGTATATTTATACAAAACACTTACCGAACTAAAGGCAAAAGTCAGAAACACAAACACGTAAGTACACAGAAAACAGCACAGAGACATAACCGTATGGGCAAAAAAAAAAAACAATACTAATAAAAATTTCATTTTAAATAATATCTTAGGTTGGTTTTCAAATTATCCGTTGAATCAAGTACCTAAGTAATGAGAATAAAATAAAATAATCGCAATAAAAAAATATTTGAATTGAAATGACAATATTAATCAATTAATTAAAACTTGCAGCTCAATAAACGGATCTCTAAGTCCCTTACCCGTTATTTGCACCAATTCAATGCAAATCGTATTGAAGAGGCCATTGAGCAGAATAAGGGTTCTAAAGTTTTCTCAAGAGTTTGTCTATTGGGCAGATCTTTTTGTCCAACATTCCGCAGTGTCTCAAGACGAAAGTCTTTGACCAGTGTGTGTTGCCAGTGATGACATATGGTACTGAAACGTGGTCGCTTACAATGGGCCTCATAAGAAAGCTCAAAGTCACCCAAAGGGCAATGGAGAGGGCTATGGTTGGAGTCTCTCTGCGTGATCGCATCAGAAATGAGGCCATCCGCAGCAGAACCAAAGTAACCGATATAGCCCTCCGAATCGCTAAACTAAAGTAGCAGTGGGCGGGGCACATTGCTCGTAGAACCGATGGCCGTTGGGACGGAAAGGTTCTCGAGTGGCGACCACGAACCGGAAAGCGCAGCGTGGGTAGACCCCCCGCAAGGTGGACTGATGACCTGGTGAAGGTCGCGGGAGTCCACTGGATGCGGGTGGCGCAGGACCGGTCATTGTGGCACTCTTTGGGGGAGGCCTATGTCCAGTAGTGGACGTCTTTCGGCTGATATGATGATGATGATGATGATGAATTAAAAATGAGAAATTGAGACTTCTGGGTGCTGGGGTATGGCGGCTATTGCCTTTATTAGGGAAGTGGGACGTCGCATCTAGGGATTGCTCCCTGGAATTCCCGGTACCGAAAGTACCGGGAAATCCCGGGAATTTACAACTCAGTCAGAACCGGTAGCGACCAATGAAAATCCCGGTTCTCGGTTCTTTTCGGTACTGGGGAGGAAGGCAAATATTTTACACGTAATGTGAAAATTTCCAGTGCTATTATTGTCTAATTAATTACCTTTAAATCGAAACTGTATGGATAATTGTTTGTTACAATTTTTTGTGATACATCAATACGATTGACAGTTTATCTCATTTATTTATCAAAAATGTAAAATTATAAAAAACAGAAATGGCCAACAACAAGGAAACGTCGCTAGTACATGGTAGAGGTAGACGGGTTGTGTATGGCCGCACCATCATTGAAACCAAAGAAATGTTGGAAGGATTTGAATCTGTTCCGTGTCCCATGGATGCACATGCTGGTATTGCTGGTGGCTCGGATTATCGAAATCATAATTTTGGATCTTAGCCAGCCCATTACTACACTAAGGGATCTATTCCACCGGTCAGCGATGGCTTCACCGAGATGTTTGATGAAGGTGGACATTTGCGGAGCGAAGACTCCATCGACGGATGTGATGAGGGGAGTGTAAGCTGCGTGACGTTTTTCACAAAGTTCTTGTATTTTCTTTTTTTCTCTTCTTCGGCGGATTTTAGGACGGATGCTACCGGACGTGAGATATAAGAGGGAGCGTCGGTTTCTACGACACGGATATCAAATAACGCCTCCCTCTGTGCATCCCATACGCCGCGGCAACAGAGATCCCCGTGAAGTCCACCGTCGCCTTCGGTGATGATGGGTTCTTTGACCACGTTCCCCCAAGCGTGCTGGCATTGCTCACAAAATAGATCTCTAATTTCGTTGTGGCGTCGTGTTATTAAACCACAGTCATCATTGCCGCAGCCATCACATGATTTGGGCATGGAGACAGGTGTTCTGTGGTATCGCAGTGCCAGTGCGTCTCTAAATTCTAGTGGCGATAAGGCAAAATGGTCTTTCCTTGTGGGTATGACTGAGAGCCAAATGGAGGATTTTGTTTTAGTTTTTGTGAAAATTGAGCGCTCGATTGCTCGTTTTTTATAGATTCCAATAGGGATAAATTCACCTGTGAATGTGTGGGAAGTGACGTCACGGACGGTAACACATACTGTGTACGCTCGCGCCAGTATTCTGTATATCGTATATAATAGATCGTTTTCCTTGTACAAAACTTACGGAAGTGTGCATCAGTGAACGTTTGCGCCGTGTGAGTGTGCGCAAACCTCGGCGCAGCTGTGATCGTGCGTTTTTTGTGGTTTTAATTGTGTGCGATCAGGATTAACATTTTTCGTGTGTGGGTAGCCAGCAAAAACAAAGCAAATATAGTGACATTAACTATAACAACAAAAGTACCACATCAGCGCCATCTAGCAAAACACGGGCGAACTACAACAACTCTCCGTTTACCACGTTATCAGCGTTAAGGATGTCTTCTAAGTGCTCGCTTTGTAAAAAATTCATGTCGTCGAGAGATGGCGCTACCTGCCCCAGCTGTCGGTCCGCCCCAAGTTCGAACCAGGAGGCATCAGAGATCGCTGGCCTTCGCCGTGATTTCGACATTTACGCGGCCGAGCAGCGTGCGTTCCGAGATGAGATCAGGGCCACCTTGAAGAGCTTGGAGAGCCGTATGGACGAGGTCGAGAGAAGGCTAGAAGAAGTCGAGAGACGCGCGACGACGGAGGCAGCGCCTGTGAGCTGCGAGGTGGAGCAGCTTCAGCAGACAGTGACGCGCCTTCAGCAGGAACTCAACGACCGGGATCAGGATGCTCTCCTCACCGATCTCGATATTGGTCATGTCCCTGAAGCGAAGGGCGAAAATGTGGTGCATACTGTCACCGTCCTCGCCGCCAAGCTCGGTGTCACGCTGGAGGCTAGCGACGTCGTGTTCGCCGAGAGAGTCGGTGTGGCCGCGCGGAACGCGGAGGGCGACGATGGTGCCGGACCAGCGAGACGCCCGCGCCGACTCGTTGTCAGGCTGGCGCGCCGTCAGCTGCGGGACGATTTACTACGCGCCGCCCGAACACGCCGCTCCGTCACATTCGGCGAGCCGCCGCGCCGAGTATACATCAACGAGCGACTGACCCGCGCCAACCGTCTGCTGTTCCACCGTGTCCGGGAAGAATGTAAGAAACAGCAGTGGAGATTCGCGTGGACGAAGAGAGGCCGCATATATGCTCGGCAGAGCGATGGCAAGCAGGCATTTTCCTTCCATACAGAGTCCGACGTGCAACGGGTTTTTAGAGGTGGTGATGTTTGATAGCATGCGATATTTGCTTAGTTTCAGATATCTTGTAGGTTTTAAGGGCAGTATTAGATATCTTGTAAGTTTAAAATTGCTTGTGTGTTATGGCCATGTTACCGTAATCAATTTTGCCTACAACTTATTATGTTTTTTATTTATGTACACACTATACAAATTAGTTTCCTTCTTAAATCACTTTTTATGTTCTTTAAGTGTATATGCTTACTATGTGCGTGACTCAAACCAATCCAGCTGGAATGATGATTAATAAACAATTCAGAATAGGTTTGTACAACGCAGGTTCCCTTGGTACAAACCATGATAATCTCATTGCATCTACTGCTCGGCATGACTTTGACTTGCTTGCGATCTGTGAAACGTGGTTAAGATTAGGTGAGGAGGGGCGGGCGCCAGCGCTTCCGGGCTACAAGCTGCGGCACATACCCAGACCAGCGGGTACTCGGTCGCGTGGTGGAGGCGTAGGGTTTTATATAAAGCGCAATCTCAATGTGCGTACCTGGCAACACCCCGTGGATCCTTTGCATAGGTCGGTAGAGCAAATTTGGGTCACTTTAACCCTTAACGGTAAGAAGTTAGTTATAGGAGCGGTTTATCGTCCTCCATGGATGAATATTGATCTGTTTTTAGACGCTATCTCTGACACAATTAGTTCTATTCCCGAATATGATAATTTATTAGTATTAGGCGATTTTAATATAAATTTGTTGGCAAATGCTGACCCACGAATTACAAAATTTAATAATTTTTTGACATGCTTCCGACTCTCCCAATTAGTTTCGCAGGCTACACATTATACAGGATCGAGTCAGACTCTACTTGACTTAGTTTGCACGGATATGAAAGCAAAGAGTACAATTGTAGAGCATTTGGGTTCATTATTTGGGCACTGCCTCGTAGTTTCCGAATTTCACATTAAAGTCGATAAACCGAAGCCCTTTTGTTTAACCTACAGGCCTCTTAAAAACATCCAGCTGGAGAATTTTGACAGGGACCTGCAGTGTGTGAATTGGGACTCTATATCAGATCTGGAAAGTGTAAATGATATGGTTAGAGTATTTAATCAGTATATACTTTTTTTGTTTGACCTCCACGCACCTCTAAAGACAACTATTGTCAAGGGCTGTTCATACCCTTGGATAACAGATACTGTCAAGATCATGATGCGACTACGTGATAAAGCTGCAGCTGATTTTCATAGGAACCACAGTGAAAGTAAAAAGCTGTACTATAAAGAATTGAAGTCAATGGTAAACAAAGCTATGTATAATGAAAAATCCGCCTATTATAAACAAAATATTAATAATAAAATACATGACTCCAAGTTGCTATGGAAAAATCTTAAATCTACTATTCTGCCTAAAAAAGACGCTCAATTACCTACTTCTTTTAGTGACCCTTTAGAAATAAATAAGCACTTTCTGAGCTTGCCAGGTACATCAGAAATAAACATATCTGACTTGACTTATTTCGAGTTTCATAGGTATAATGAGTCAGTTTTTCATTTGAAGCCTGCTAGTTTAAACCAAATTGTTAATATTATTAAGAGTCTCAAATCAAATGCGGAAGGGAGTGATGGTATTAATTTAAACATGTTACTATTGACATTTCCCCATACTCTTGACATAATTATGAAATTGATCAATACTTCTATCTTGACATCTACTTTCCCTGACCAATGGAAGTTAGCAATTGTTCAGCCTCTCCCAAAAATTGCAAGTCCCACTGAGCTTAAAGACCTGCGGCCCATTAGTATTTTGCCATGTTTATCTAAAATACTGGAAAAAGTTGTCTGTAAACAATTAACTGATTATTTGGAGACTAATAATATTCTACCTGATATTCAGTCGGGTTTTAGGAAAGGCCGAAGTACAGTGACTGCGTTACTCGATGTCACAGACAACATTATATGTGCTCAGGATGAAGGCATGTGCACACTGTTGGTTCTGCTTGACTTTTCCCGTGCATTTGACTGCCTTAATACTAATCTATTAATTTCTAAACTAAGTTACTATGGTTTTGACAGTAATACAGTAAAGTGGTTTGACAGTTACCTTAAGAACCGCTACCAAAGTGTAAAATTGACTCATAGTGATGGCTCTACTCAAACTTCCGACCAAGCAATCCTCACAAGAGGAGTCCCTCAAGGATCTGTAATTGGCCCAATCCTCTTCATTTTATACACCGCTGACATAGGGGCTCATATCACACACTGTAAGTACCATATCTATGCGGACGATATACAAGTATATATTTCTTTTAAACCAAGTGAAATTGACACTGCAATAGTAAAGCTGAATCTAGATTTGTGTAATATATCTTCCTGGGCCACAAGCAATTGTTTGCTGCTTAACCCTGACAAGAGCAAGTATTTAGTTTTTGGCAGCAAACAGCAGGTTTCACAAATTAATCCCACATTATCAGTTATGTTGATGGATCAACCCGTTGAGCGTGTCTATGAAGCGCGAAATCTGGGTCTTCTCATGGATAGTGAGCTGCGCTATGAGATGCATATTGCCAATGCTGTCAGGGGCTGTTTTTATAAGCTTAGAGTCTTGTATAAGATCAGGCCATTTATTAACGAAAATTTGCGCGTTCGACTAGTAGAATCATTAGTTTTATCAAAACTTAACTATGTTGATGCTTTGTACGGTTCGAGACTACTTGCAAAAACAAAAAAACTTATTCAGCGTGTTCAAAATGCCTGTGCTCGCTTCTGTTTTGACATTCCTTGGAGATCGCATGTCACTCCATATCTGAACAGCCATAACATTTTGAAAATGCAGCATCGACGAAAACTTCATTTAGCATGTCTTCTTTTTGGAGTCCTCAAGTTCAATACGCCGGCATATCTCTTCCAAAAGTTGACTGTCATCCAGTTACGCGAACGTCGACGGTGTGCTATACAGTTATTACCACCTAGTCATGCGTCAGCTGCTTTTCGTGGAAGCTTCCGCTATGCAGCAACTAAATGCTGGAATAACATCCCACCACCAATTAGGAACCTGCAAAACGTTGTTAGTTTTAGGAATAAACTTAAAAAATTTATCTTCGATCACCAGCAGAAGCAGGAAACTTTGAGTCACGACACTAGTTGCATTTAGTAAATAAGTACATAAATTAATGTTTTTACCTATAGTGTATGTCCCTTATATGTTTTTATACTATCCCATATGTATTTTGTATTCTCTTGTACATCTCTAGTTTTTTTTCATTGAGTTGTGTTAAGTATAACTTTGTTATCTATTTTTTTTTTTTCTTCTTCAGTTTGTGTTATCTGTCGTGGCATCACCAAGTGGGCCCTACGGAAGACCAGCGCTAGCTGACATACTAGCTAGTATTTTGCTGAGCAGGGTCCATTTCGTGGTGCTACACCTATACGTCTTTATTTTGTTTGTATGTAAATTTTTATGTTATATTGTGTACATCGTGAATAAATATCTTGAATCTTGAATCTTGAACCTGTATAGTGTTATTGTCACGTCACGTGTAACGTGACGGTATCTTTATGTGTACTTGTGTAGATATTGTTTTGTAGATGTTTTTAAAGTCATTTGGTATATGTCAAAAGCTTTTCATGTTAATTCCATTAACTCAAGACCCGGCTTAAAATGATTACATGAATCAAGGCAGCTTTCAAGTCTCAAAAATAGATCAAAAATAGAACAGGGTACTAAATGGCAGAGGAAAATGTACGTAACATTTGTAGATTTAAAAAAGCAATTGATACGCTAAAGTGGGCTTGTATCTGCATGAAATTGGTGTTCACGAAAAATTCTTACCTCATAAACGCAATCCACAAGAAATATTCTTGTAGCGTGCGTAACGCAGGATTTTCGGAGGATATTCTAGTTAATGCGAGTTTGCAACAAGGGGTCTTTCCTCTCTCCTTTTTCATGTTGCCCTTGATGGCCGCATGGTTGCATTACACGAAATCATAGCGCCGCGGCATGGACTGAGGCCTCTCAAACATTTTAGAAGATTTCGACTGTGCTGATGACCTTTTTCTGCTAAGCCACACGCGAGCTGATATGCAAGCCAAATTTGACGATCTTTGAATAGAAGCAATGAAGACGGGAAGTGAACACTTGGAAGATCCAGGAAATTTGTTGCAGCGCGACAAGTATATTACCGTTGCTTATTGGCACAAAGGATGTGGAAATGTTGTGTCGAAGACTGCAGAAGCCGGAGAGGACATCGCTTCGAGAATCGCCAAATCAAGAGCATCCTTCGCACAGCTTCGCCCCAAGCAAACTGATATGGAAAGTTCAGAATATTCCGATCAAACGGTTTACCGGGTAAAGACCGTGTTGCTACGAGTATATGGGTACGAGATAGACGTGGAAGATCACAAAAGATATCTCGCGCAGATTTCAAGTTACGATAAACCGCTTCCTCCACCGGATTTTCGGTATATACTGGTCCGAGAAAAATACAAGCCTTACCTGTTGAAATTCGGCAATGAGACACCGATCGACCAACAGTAACTTAGGGATAAATTCGCCTTTAAACTTTCTTTATTATGTGTTATGTATTTTCTACTTTCCCAATTTTCAGTTACTTACGGACATAACAGGTTGTAAGTATAGTATTTTTATTCTAAAACCATTGAAAATGTGACCAAAAGAAAATCTATAACTGTAAAAGAGCCGTTTGAATAGCAACCCATAAAGAAAAAAGAACATACGTGAGGAATAATAGCGAATTTAGGAATAAAATTTCATTATATTTAAGCGAAATTACAAAACTTCAAAAAAAAATCTCAGTACCGAAAAAGTACCGAAGAACCGGGAGTTCTCGGTTCCGAGCCAGTACCGGAAATCTCAGTACCGGTTCTGAAAAAGGCACCGGTACCGCAATCCCTAGTCGCATCACACAGAGGGGATCTGACGCCCGAGCGGGTTCGTACCTGGTGCAAAGGTTGTCCATCGCCATTCAACGTAGTAACGCGGCTAGCGTGATGGACACCTTTGGACCTTTGGACACCGGGGACAACTCGAGGAGGACTTTTTGACTAGATTTAAGATAGCTTTATTTGACTTAATAAATTAATAAAAGAATGGGTAGTGGATTGGTTAATAAGACATTTTAGCTTTGTAAACGTGAAAGTGGGTCGTGTTTTTGATATTAAACGTCGATGATTGACAAGTAGGTAATATTACTTAAGTAGGTTGTCACGTGAACTGATACGGTTACCGATTCTCCCGACGGACTACAAATGTGAGCGAACTTGGGCATAATTCGTTTGTGTCGCGACTTTTATGACCGGCCCTTGGCGGTAAACCATCCCTAACAAATTTATGGCAATGAGAAATTTTACATGCGTGAGCACGCTGCTTTTAGGTCTCGTTTAAGCGTCCTCCAAAATTAGGGTTTATGTTACGACTAAAATGCTGTTTTAACGCAAGTTAGGCTAATTTATTTTCAAGTCATGTTTAACTTATTTTAATCTAATGGTGACACCGCATTGGACATTTTTAAATCGAAATTAAATCCAGTCTTACTTTATTCCGTCTAGAAATTAACAAAGAGCATAGTGAAACTATATTTACGAGACACCGGAGCTTGCTTCACGGAAGTCTTTACATTACTAAATAATTCAGACGTCTTTTCATAATTAAGAACAATGGCCTAGGTGTTTTTCGTCCGCAAATAGTAGGAAGACAAACTCTTTTGTGGGGCATTTTGGTTATAAATTATTCTGTCGCATCCGGGCCTGGTTAGGGGTTTTGTGTAACGTTATTTTTCACTAGCACATAAAGGCGGTAGTTAACTATAGCTCGGCCTAAAGAGAGGATAATAATGGGGTTAGATCCAGGGCGACACGACGTCGGTGGCAGCTGACGGTTGATGGGTCGGGGTTTGGATTAACCCCTTTACAAGCAAAAATTAAAACTTTTCAGGGTCACGCGACTATATCATTATTGACACTATTGTAGAATATATAGCTATTAGTTTATTAAATAAACATTTACGTAACGTCAGGTAAAGTAAGAGGAATACCGGGGCAAAAAACATATGTATAGAAATAAAAGATAAAATTAAAAAAAAATCTAAATGAGATATTGCAGAAAAAACCGGCCAAGTGTGAGTCGGACTCGCGCACCGAGGGTTCCGTACAAACCTGTAGGTATATAAGTAAAAGTTCACCCATTGCGTTGACATAGAAGTTTAATTTTGTTACAGCTGAAAGGTATTATAGACCTGAGTATTTGATATGAATTTCAATTTAATACCTCTACGCGTTTACGAGGAAAAAGGTAGTAAGTTTAAAATTTAAATAAATATTTTTTGTATGATTTTAATAAAAATGTCTACTTTTCGTAATTTTTCCTTTGTCTGTGCTATATGAAGTTTCTTCGTGCCAAGTTTCAAGTCTCTGAGTTTACGGGAAGTACCCTTTAGGTTTTGAGTTTCTTGCGAGTACTCAGTTTCAAAATATGCGACTTAAATTGCTATTTCTTTTGATTGCGTTGACATAAAAGTTTGTTTTTGCTACATCTGAAAGCTCCTATAGCCCTGAGTATTTGACATGAATTTCAATTTAATACCTCCACGCGTTTACGAGGAAAAAGGTAGTAAGTTTAAATTTTTATTTTTTTTGTATAATTTTACTAAAAATGTCTACTTTTTGTAATTTTTCCATTGTTTATGCAATATGACGTTGCTTCGTGCCAAATTTCAAGTTTCTGCTTTCACGGGAAGTACCCCGTAGGTTTTGCGAGTGCCGAAAAACTCTTAAATTTGCAGCATAAACGACTGTATCTTTCGATTGCGTTGGCTTTTAAGTTTGATTTTTTTAAAGCTCCAAGGGACAATAGACCTGAGTATTCGATATAAATTTCAGCTTGATACCTCCACGCATTTTTAAGAAAAATGGTCTTGATAGACAGATAGACAGACAGACATACAGACATACATACAGACAGACAGACGGACAACAAAGTGATCCTATAAGGGTTCCTTTTTTCCTTTCCAGGTACGGAACCCTAAAAATAAATGGTTACAGATTAAGCTGGCCTCCGTACTAATCAATGCCTGTCACGTAAAGAAGATTCTTTTTATTACAATAAAGATTTAATTACGAGTATTAGATATACGAGTTATTTGAACCTTACGACCCAAGGTTATTAAATTTAAAAATAGTTCTCTCAACACACCCATCGTACCCCGCGGTAGTCTCTAATATTCTGGCAATCTAAAGTATAAATTTTGAAATAAATAACAGCTGTTTAGGATAATTTCAATGGAACTATAATCTGTATTTTTTTAACCAAACAGTCGGGAGAACTAATGTCAAGTATCAGGTGCAATATAATTGGAATTAAATTCAACTTAAATTTGCAGTTTAGCGATGTGTATGTATTTTTAACCTACTTCAAAAAAAGGATGTTCTTTAATTACAAAAACTCTTGAAGTTAGAAGAATGTTTTTAAAGTTTCATCCTTATATAACGACCTGAATCTCCCGAGACTAGACTAGAATATTAAGTGTTCTAACTTTTCAAGCGAATTTCGGCCTCTAATTACAATTTGAGTTGATTGATGGTTATAATTATAATGAAATGAAATTACTTAAAAATGATTATTAAACGTTCCTACTTTTTGAAACGGCTATGAAGGTACAGTTAACAAATCAATTCAAAGCTAATAACATAATGAAACATAACATAAATACTCTTTATTGCTAACCTCAAAATAAATAAAAAACATACAAAATACAAGTCACAAACAGTAAAAGTAGAGGTAATCTCATAGACATAAACAAAAAGGAAGATGAGTGACGTTCATAGTAAACAAAACTGAAATGTGGTTCAGCACCTACACACTTGTAAAATGCTACACACCGCTATAATGTATGTGCATCATGGGCAAAAGAGATAAACTTATATAGTTAACACGGGTATGCAAGGGAGACCTTCATATTTTGCGCATTGCACAAAGTGTGACTGAGAGACTGCTACACGACTAATTCAATATAGGTCCCGGAACATATATTTGATGGCACACAATCGAGCGCCTGGTACCATATCTCCCTTTTTGTATAAATCAATGGTTAATCTAGTTCTTTTAAAATAAATAGCATGTATCCTTAAGCCGCCGGACAAACTATACTAAAATAACATTAGAGATGTGTTTAGCGATTACGTATACAGTGTGGAAAGATAAGTCGGGCCCTGGAGGGAAACTACCTTAAAACGTTGAGATAGCTCAATTCACTGAAAGGAAACATTCTTTAATCTTTTTAAAGGGACATAACTGCATTTACAAATTTTTGGAAAAGAGTACAGTTTACAAAAAAACTATTTATTTTGTAATTTTTGCCATAAATAATGTTTATGACAATTGATGCCAATCGATCCTATTTCCAACAAGGATAAAAACTTCGTAATACCAACCAAGTTTAGGGCACAAGAGAACCAACCCAGACTTCTGTGGCCCCGATGCTCGAGATTCCTCTTTAATACCTACAGAGGACACGCAGTCATATCATTTAGAAATACTAATAAATACATATTAAGTAAAGAAGGAACAACCCAAGGCGACCCATTAGCAATGCAAATGTATGCGATTGGAATATTACCACTAATAAAATCATGCAAAAACAAAAATAAATACATTCAGAACTGGTATGCAGACGACTCAGCATGCTTAGGAAAATTTGATGAAATACTAGAATGGTTCACCCTACTAATGAAAGAAGGACCCAGATACGGCTATTTCCCTGAACCAACAAAGAGTTATCTAATAGTAAAAGAAGGTCTTACAGAAATCGCCAAACAAAAATTCGATAAATTAGGAATCAAAATTGTAAAATCACAACGGTTTTTGGGAAGCTTTCTTGGATGGGTCCAAACGAAAAAAAAACCAAATGGGTAAACTTTAAAACAGACTACATACTACAAAAAGTGAAAAATTGGACAGACTGCATCCCTAAAATCACAAAAGCCAGTGAAAACTATCCTCAAGCTGTCCATACTGCATTTACTAAATCACTGCAATATGAATGGCAATACCTACAAAGAGTAACCGATGGAACAGACGAAGACTACAATGACCTAAAGAACGCAATCAAGACTCATTTCACGCCCTCAATACTGGGCAGAGAAATAACATCCATAGAACACGAACTCTTTGCACTTCCAGCAAGGCTGGGAGGCCTTGCAATTAATGATCCCACAAAACAAGCAAAAACTGCACATGAAATATCATCAAATGCAAACAAACTATTAATAAAAGTTATTCGAACCGGTGAAGAAATTAACATAGTCGACCACCAAAAACACGTATATAAAGTTCTAAACGAAGAAAGAAAAAAGCGAGAAAAAATGAACAACATGAATTAGAATCAATCCTCAGTAAGCTGACAACAAAGAAACAAAAAAAGCATTCAAAGGGCGATTGAAAAAAAATCATCACAGTGGCTAACAGTAATACCGACCAAAGCAGATGATACCGACCTAACAGCAACGCAGTTTCGTGATGGCCTTGCGATCAGATACGGGCATGAACCCTCTAACCTGCCACCAACTTGCGATGGTTGTGGAGAAAATAGTTTCAACCTCAACCACGCACTTAATTGCAAGAGAGAAGGGCTCATAAAAAGAGGCCACGACCAACACAGAGACGACATCAAAAACTGGGCGGAACTAGCATGGGGTTCGGCTACCACTGAGCCAATAATGCGAGCCGCAACCCTAGATCAACCAGGGCTAATAAGCGACCTACTAATGGAAAGTGTGTGGGAGCCAGCGAGGAACGCGTTCTTTGACATTCGCATCGTAAATGCCGACGCCGCTTCGTATGGCCTACTCACATGGCCCACAATCGCCCAAATACACGCTCGTGAAAAACATCGCAAATACGATCTGGCTGCGGAAGATCTTAGAGCCTCATTTACTCCCCTTGTGGTCTCCTGCGATGGCATTGTTGGAATAGAATACGAATCCTTTATAAAGAAAACATGTCTAAAGCTAAGTGAAAAATGGTCGAAACCATACTCACAAATAATAAGCTGGATCAAAGTCAAAATACAGATATCAATCATCAGAGCGGTCTCTATGAGAATTAGAGGAACGAGAAGTAGAATAGAAAGATTTGGATGCGAAGACGGCTGTGGAATACCCACCATAGAACGCTAGATTCCTCTTCTTCTTATGTTGTTATTACTTATATTCTATCGTATTATTTAACGTAATTTTACACACAAGAGAACCCATAAATAATAATAAAAATATTTTTCATACAATTAGTATGGAAAAAAGTGAAAATTAAGAAAAAAACTGTGAATGCAGTTTTAGTTCTTAGAAAAAATAAAAGAATGTTTCCTTTCAGCGAACTGAGCTATCTCAACGTTTTAAGGTAGTTTCCCACCCAGGGCCTGACTTATCTTTTCACACTGTATACATATTATATGTATTAATTTTCTCACTCGAATACAGTTTTTAATTCAGTTTTCTCGTTTTGTCGAACCTACAAGCCTTCAATTTATAAAGACACCTACATATTTTTAGTTTCAAACATGCACTAGGTTAAATCATGAAAGTTTTATGCCTTGCACGCGTTGATTGACTAGTTTGACATTTATGTACTTTTTAGTAGACAGAGCGAGTCCAGCCGCAATGTTTGGTCAGAGACAAGTCACAAAAGTATTTTATACAATAGTGACATAATTAAGAGTTTTTCAGTCGAGTACCGTGTTTACCCTTGGCCTAAGTAAGGTACGAGATTGAAAAGCTTGATTATGTCGCTATTGTATACAATACTTTTTCTACGAGTGCTCAATATAGGCAAGTAGTTCGGTCGATACAATCTCAATTCAAGCATTACAGTCGACGAGTAGAAAAGAAATATTTTTTAACGCAATTTTGACACATATTTAAAACAGTTTTTGGATACATAAATTAGTAATGAAAGCCTGATCATCGCTTTTATTAATTCACTAAATGAGGCAGAATAGGTACCTTTGCCAGTAAAATCAGTATAAAACTAAATAATATGGAGCTTTGAGCTACTAATGGACACCATACACGAAAATAATGAAGAACTCATCTGTATGTAGACTGAAAATGTATTATTCAAGTATATTGTATATAATAAAGTACAGTCGTTATTATTAATTTTTCTCTGGTTTGGTCAACAATAGCCCGTTAGAGAAACAATTGCTCAAACTAGTTTTAAAACACAGTATACACTTTCTACTTGCACAGAATTTGCATCCTTATTCTTTAAGCATTAAAGGTCATAATAATAAAAGTAGAAACAATATAAAATATAATCAAAATATTTTGCCGCCATATGAATTTTATTTATTTAAATTGTACGGAATGTTTTTTCTGGCGCATGTTGTGTTGATTAATAGCAGTGGTTCGGTATCCATATATAGAAGTCTATGCTTCCCGGCTTGCCTATTTTAAATTATTTACCTTACATGTACGTACGCCATTAGTAGCTCACGTACATGTAAAAAAACAAAGTAGTTCAGGCTTGTCATAAACTTTGTAATTAATGCAAAATTTTGGATTGTACAGGTAAACATTATAAATTATAAAACAATTATCATCTCAGTTAAGACACGATGAATACACGTGCCTAATGCGGATGATGTCTGTATATTTTCATTAAGTAGATTTATTTATTTTTTAAGATGAAAGAAAAGTCAAATAAAAAAACGTACCTTAAATTGAATAGCTGGATTAGATGACTCTACGGCCTTATACACTAAGTATGCAGTAGCTAAATTGTCAAATGTAAACATATGACAATTTAGCTACTTACATACCACATACCACAAAACATATTGCGCCTTATAAGCGAAATTTATCAGTTAAACTATCTTACTGGAATACAATTACTCTCTACTTATTACTCTTTATTCTTTATGCTTTGGTATGATACTGCTTAACTTCATATCTCAGTAAGTTCATAAAATGAATTCAACTAGTAAAGACCGCCAAATTCCATGTTTTGAGCCTTCATTGTAACCAGTCTGCAAAACTTAACTTAATGTAAACCTCACTAGTAGCACTCAATAAAACTTCGATTTGGATAAGCCTCTATCCATGTACGAATAGTATAAAGTAACGCAGAAAACACTTAGAAAGATATTAAAATATAAAGCGATTTACATTATATTAGCATAAAACACTTCGGTGGGATTTTATAATTTATTGGGAAAGCAAGTAAGTGATCCTTCTGAAGACCGTTTTTTGAATAAGAGGATGAAAGATGGTAGGATTAATATTTTAAACCTTTATTACACTTTGATATAGTGTGCGTCCTACCTGGAACTCTTTATTATACCGACATTGGCTTGCACAGCTCGATGACAATTCACTCTTTCGGCACTGAAAGATGGAGTGGGTGACACGTCTCAACGCATACATTTATCTAATTTAATTTTCATTTGTCATGATGTGAGTTTTATTTTCTTGTTTTTAAATAAATATACATATTGATATAGTGTTTTGTGTAACAAGAAGTCTCATTTTTAACGTAAGATGAATTGAACTGAATGCCAGGGGCCGTATTCTAACATTAAAACGTATAGACACGATCCGAACTTCAATACAACTCCAATGCATTAACTACGCAACACAGCTAGCGCCTTAACGTCTGAATCAGAAATATCAGACTGCTTGGAAATCAAGTATTGCGATTCAACTCCAATACAACTTCAATCTTGGTTGATTATTTGTTGTGTGTTGGAGTTATGTTTGATATAGATTGTGTATTTTATTATTGTGATTAGAATATGGCATTACATGTCACCCGCAACTTCCTATACTAAAAATCCCCGAGTTGCATTCCCTACGCATAACATGGTAGGTATTAACAGAGATTAATGAAATTGTTACTTTATGGTATTTAATATAATATTATTTATTTTTACCGACACTGTAATAAGTAGGTATGAATACGTTTTCATTATTCTTGGGCAAGTAACTATACTTTAAAACGGAATACAATTGCCGAATCATTTGTAATAAACATTGACTCAAAAGCTTCGTTGATAATTTCAAATCGGCAACATCATTTAATAATACTTAAAATACTGTTAAAATGTCCGGGCGTTAAGCGAACGACTGTCATTTATTATGTCGAGCTCTTCGAGAATCGATTACGTAGTTAATAAGGCTACTATTAAATTACTCTCAGACACTACAAGTTAATGTTTATCATTGAATGAAAGTTATTAAATGAACGCGAGGCAATACTAGCGAAGTGAGTGAAATTCGTTTTACTGTGACAAATTCTGTCACTTTTTAGGGTTCCGTAGCCAGAATGGCAAAACGGAACCCTTATAGTTTTGGTCATCTCCGTCTGTCCGTCCGTCCGTATGTCACAGCCATTTTACTCGGAAACTATAAAACGTATCTTAATATAATTTTGACATAAGTTGTAGTTTGTATGACGCTATTTAGTTATGTAGTGAAATTTCAGAAAAAAATATTTTCAGGCGCTCCATACCTACATGTAACTAAATTTCAAAAAAAAAATTTTTACCAAATATCAACATGTTGCACATCAATCGATAGGTCTTTAAAAATAACATTGAGGTTTTCCATAGGCACCAGATACGACCTTTTGGCATTAGTCTGGTTCCTATTCTATTGAAGCTACGGAACCCTCCATTATGCGTGGTCCGACACGCACTTGGCCGCTTTTTTATTTTTATAAGAAATTAAACGGAATCATTTATAGATACTTATAGGTTTCTGTTTTGTATTTTTATTGAAACAAGTTTGCGGGCGGGTATGAAATTATACTTCTTGTACCAGTAGTTCGGGGTAGGTGATTGAATTTAATAAATGAGACAAAAATAAAATGTAGCCAAAGTTCGTACAAAATTACACTGCTGTAATAAACTTGAACGGCCCACGACAAACACGGCTAGAAACGACAATATTTACAATGTTGGCACAATATTTACTCTTCTCTTTTTACTGCGGGAATAACAATCGAAGAATACTGGAAAAAACTCCGGGCAAGTCCTTGTTTAATGAAAACTTTGACTCGCGCAGAAACAACATCAAAACAAGATATTTCAATGGAAGATTTATGATAGTGATCAAGCTTTCTTTAAAATATGTTTTTCAAACATCAATCTTTCAATGTATATTTTAAAATAACAATAGGAATTAATCCATAATTATTTTACATTTTTTTAAAGTGGGTATTCCACTCATACATTAGTATGTTATTCAATCAAATACAAACATTGAAAACATTGAAAAAAATAATCAACCCAGTTGGACTTGAACCAACATCGATACGCCTTACCGGGGCTCGATATCGCTTTACCAATTAAGCTATGGGTTCAGTTACCGAGCTGACGAAATTCTCAATGCCTTCAATCATCTTTTTGCATTTATTTTTACATCGACTTTATAGCAGCCGTAAGCGACATCTAGGTGCCAACCACTAGAGTTAGATACCCTTCCCGCCGACCCTTTTACAAGTGTCACAACGGAAATAACAGATGGCGCCTGCTATCAACTCATAATTATTTTACATTTTTTTAAAGTGGGTATTCCACTCATACATTAGTATGTTATTCAATCAAATACAAACATTGAAAACATTGAAAAAATAATCAACCCAGTTGGACTTGAACCAACATCGATACGCCTTACCGGGGCTCGATATCGCTTTACCAATTAAGCTATGGGTTCAGTTACCGAGCTGACGAAATTCTCAATGCCTTCAATCATCTTTTTGCATTTATTTTTACATCGACTTTATAGCAGCCGTAAGCGACATCTAGGTGCCAACCACTAGAGTTAGATACCCTTCCCGCCGACCCTTTTACAAGTGTCACAACGGAAATAACAGATGGCGCCTGCTATCAACTCATAATTATTTTACATTTTTTTAAAGTGGGTATTCCACTCATACATTAGTATGTTATTCAATCAAATACAAACATTGAAAACATTGAAAAAATAATCAACCCAGTTGGACTTGAACCAACATCGATACGCCTTACCGGGGCTCGATATCGCTTTACCAATTAAGCTATGGGTTCAGTTACCGAGCTGACGAAATTCTCAATGCCTTCAATCATCTTTTTGCATTTATTTTTACATCGACTTTATAGCAGCCGTAAGCGACATCTAGGTGCCAACCACTAGAGTTAGATACCCTTCCCGCCGACCCTTTTACAAGTGTCACAACGGAAATAACAGATGGCGCCTGCTATCAACTCATAATTATTTTACATTTTTTTAAAGTGGGTATTCCACTCATACATTAGTATGTTATTCAATCAAATACAAACATTGAAAACATTGAAAAAATAATCAACCCAGTTGGACTTGAACCAACATCGATACGCCTTACCGGGGCTCGATATCGCTTTACCAATTAAGCTATGGGTTCAGTTACCGAGCTGACGAAATTCTCAATGCCTTCAATCATCTTTTTGCATTTATTTTTACATCGACTTTATAGCAGCCGTAAGCGACATCTAGGTGCCAACCACTAGAGTTAGATACCCTTCCCGCCGACCCTTTTACAAGTGTCACAACGGAAATAACAGATGGCGCCTGCTATCAACTCATAATTATTTTACATTTTTTTAAAGTGGGTATTCCACTCATACATTAGTATGTTATTCAATCAAATACAAACATTGAAAACATTGAAAAAATAATCAACCCAGTTGGACTTGAACCAACATCGATACGCCTTACCGGGGCTCGATATCGCTTTACCAATTAAGCTATGGGTTCAGTTACCGAGCTGACGAAATTCTCAATGCCTTCAATCATCTTTTTGCATTTATTTTTACATCGACTTTATAGCAGCCGTAAGCGACATCTAGGTGCCAACCACTAGAGTTAGATACCCTTCCCGCCGACCTTTTTACAAGTGTCACAACGGAAATAACAGATGGCGCCTGCTATCAACTCATAATTATTTTACATTTTTTTAAAGTGGGTATTCCACTCATACATTAGTATGTTATTCAATCAAATACAAACATTGAAAAACATTGAAAAAATAATCAACCCAGTTGGACTTGAACCAACATCGATACGCCTTACCGGGGCTCGATATCGCTTTACCAATTAAGCTATGGGTTCAGTTACCGAGCTGACGAAATTCTCAATGCCTTCAATCATCTTTTTGCATTTATTTTTACATCGACTTTATAGCAGCCGTAAGCGACATCTAGGTGCCAACCACTAGAGTTAGATACCCTTCCCGCCGACCCTTTTACAAGTGTCACAACGGAAATAACAGATGGCGCCTGCTATCAACTCATAATTATTTTACATTTTTTTAAAGTGGGTATTCCACTCATACATTAGTATGTTATTCAATCAAATACAAACATTGAAAACATTGAAAAAATAATCAACCCAGTTGGACTTGAACCAACATCGATACGCCTTACCGGGGCTCGATATCGCTTTACCAATTAAGCTATGGGTTCAGTTACCGAGCTGACGAAATTCTCAATGCCTTCAATCATCTTTTTGCATTTATTTTTACATCGACTTTATAGCAGCCGTAAGCGACATCTAGGTGCCAACCACTAGAGTTAGATACCCTTCCCGCCGACCCTTTTACAAGTGTCACAACGGAAATAACAGATGGCGCCTGCTATCAACTCATAATTATTTTACATTTTTTTAAAGTGGGTATTCCACTCATACATTAGTATGTTATTCAATCAAATACAAACATTGAAAACATTGAAAAAATAATCAACCCAGTTGGACTTGAACCAACATCGATACGCCTTACCGGGGCTCGATATCGCTTTACCAATTAAGCTATGGGTTCAGTTACCGAGCTGACGAAATTCTCAATGCCTTCAATCATCTTTTTGCATTTATTTTTACATCGACTTTATAGCAGCCGTAAGCGACATCTAGGTGCCAACCACTAGAGTTAGATACCCTTCCCGCCGACCCTTTTACAAGTGTCACAACGGAAATAACAGATGGCGCCTGCTATCAACTCATAATTATTTTACATTTTTTTAAAGTGGGTATTCCACTCATACATTAGTATGTTATTCAATCAAATACAAACATTGAAAAACATTGAAAAAATAATCAACCCAGTTGGACTTGAACCAACATCGATACGCCTTACCGGGGCTCGATATCGCTTTACCAATTAAGCTATGGGTTCAGTTACCGAGCTGACGAAATTCTCAATGCCTTCAATCATCTTTTTGCATTTATTTTTACATCGACTTTATAGCAGCCGTAAGCGACATCTAGGTGCCAACCACTAGAGTTAGATACCCTTCCCGCCGACCCTTTTACAAGTGTCACAACGGAAATAACAGATGGCGCCTGCTATCAACTCATAATTATTTTACATTTTTTTAAAGTGGGTATTCCACTCATACATTAGTATGTTATTCAATCAAATACAAACATTGAAAACATTGAAAAAATAATCAACCCAGTTGGACTTGAACCAACATCGATACGCCTTACCGGGGCTCGATATCGCTTTACCAATTAAGCTATGGGTTCAGTTACCGAGCTGACGAAATTCTCAATGCCTTCAATCATCTTTTTGCATTTATTTTTACATCGACTTTATAGCAGCCGTAAGCGACATCTAGGTGCCAACCACTAGAGTTAGATACCCTTCCCGCCGACCCTTTTACAAGTGTCACAACGGAAATAACAGATGGCGCCTGCTATCAACTCATAATTATTTTACATTTTTTTAAAGTGGGTATTCCACTCATACATTAGTATGTTATTCAATCAAATACAAACATTGAAAACATTGAAAAAATAATCAACCCAGTTGGACTTGAACCAACATCGATACGCCTTACCGGGGCTCGATATCGCTTTACCAATTAAGCTATGGGTTCAGTTACCGAGCTGACGAAATTCTCAATGCCTTCAATCATCTTTTTGCATTTATTTTTACATCGACTTTATAGCAGCCGTAAGCGACATCTAGGTGCCAACCACTAGAGTTAGATACCCTTCCCGCCGACCCTTTTACAAGTGTCACAACGGAAATAACAGATGGCGCCTGCTATCAACTCATAATTATTTTACATTTTTTTAAAGTGGGTATTCCACTCATACATTAGTATGTTATTCAATCAAATACAAACATTGAAAACATTGAAAAAATAATCAACCCAGTTGGACTTGAACCAACATCGATACGCCTTACCGGGGCTCGATATCGCTTTACCAATTAAGCTATGGGTTCAGTTACCGAGCTGACGAAATTCTCAATGCCTTCAATCATCTTTTTGCATTTATTTTTACATCGACTTTATAGCAGCCGTAAGCGACATCTAGGTGCCAACCACTAGAGTTAGATACCCTTCCCGCCGACCCTTTTACAAGTGTCACAACGGAAATAACAGATGGCGCCTGCTATCAACTCATAATTATTTTACATTTTTTTAAAGTGGGTATTCCACTCATACATTAGTATGTTATTCAATCAAATACAAACATTGAAAACATTGAAAAAATAATCAACCCAGTTGGACTTGAACCAACATCGATACGCCTTACCGGGGCTCGATATCGCTTTACCAATTAAGCTATGGGTTCAGTTACCGAGCTGACGAAATTCTCAATGCCTTCAATCATCTTTTTGCATTTATTTTTACATCGACTTTATAGCAGCCGTAAGCGACATCTAGGTGCCAACCACTAGAGTTAGATACCCTTCCCGCCGACCCTTTTACAAGTGTCACAACGGAAATAACAGATGGCGCCTGCTATCAACTCATAATTATTTTACATTTTTTTAAAGTGGGTATTCCACTCATACATTAGTATGTTATTCAATCAAATACAAACATTGAAAACATTGAAAAAATAATCAACCCAGTTGGACTTGAACCAACATCGATACGCCTTACCGGGGCTCGATATCGCTTTACCAATTAAGCTATGGGTTCAGTTACCGAGCTGACGAAATTCTCAATGCCTTCAATCATCTTTTTGCATTTATTTTTACATCGACTTTATAGCAGCCGTAAGCGACATCTAGGTGCCAACCACTAGAGTTAGATACCCTTCCCGCCGACCCTTTTACAAGTGTCACAACGGAAATAACAGATGGCGCCTGCTATCAACTCATAATTATTTTACATTTTTTTTTAAAGTGGGTATTCCACTCATACATTAGTATGTTATTCAATCAAATACAAACATTGAAAACATTGAAAAAATAATCAACCCAGTTGGACTTGAACCAACATCGATACGCCTTACCGGGGCTCGATATCGCTTTACCAATTAAGCTATGGGTTCAGTTACCGAGCTGACGAAATTCTCAATGCCTTCAATCATCTTTTTGCATTTATTTTTACATCGACTTTATAGCAGCCGTAAGCGACATCTAGGTGCCAACCACTAGAGTTAGATACCCTTCCCGCCGACCCTTTTACAAGTGTCACAACGGAAATAACAGATGGCGCCTGCTATCAACTCATAATTATTTTACATTTTTTTAAAGTGGGTATTCCACTCATACATTAGTATGTTATTCAATCAAATACAAACATTGAAAACATTGAAAAAATAATCAACCCATCCATCCGCCATCTGTTATTTCCGTTGTGACACTTGTAAAAGGGTCGGCGGGAAGGGTATCTAACTCTAGTGGTTGGCACCTAGATGTCGCTTACGGCTGCTATAAAGTCGATGTAAAAATAAATGCAAAAAGATGATTGAAGGCATTGAGAATTTCGTCAGCTCGGTAACTGAACCCATAGCTTAATTGGTAAAGCGATATCGAGCCCCGGTAAGGCGTATCGATGTTGGTTCAAGTCCAACTGGGTTGATTATTTTTTCAATGTTTTCAATGTTTGTATTTGATTGAATAACATACTAATGTATGAGTGGAATACCCACTTTAAAAAAATGTAAAATAATTATGAGTTGATAGCAGGCGCCATCTGTTATTTCCGTTGTGACACTTGTAAAAGGGTCGGCGGGAAGGGTATCTAACTCTAGTGGTTGGCACCTAGATGTCGCTTACGGCTGCTATAAAGCCGATGTAAAAATAAATGCAAAAAGATGATTGAAGGCATTGAGAATTTCGTCAGCTCGGTAACTGAACCCATAGCTTAATTGGTAAAGCGATATCGAGCCCCGGTAAGGCGTATCGATGTTGGTTCAAGTCCAACTGGGTTGATTATTTTTTCAATGTTTTCAATGTTTGTATTTGATTGAATAACATACTAATGTATGAGTGGAATACCCACTTTAAAAAAATGTAAAATAATTATGAGTTGATAGCAGGCGCCATCTGTTATTTCCGTTGTGACACTTGTAAAAGGGTCGGCGGGAAGGGTATCTAACTCTAGTGGTTGGCACCTAGATGTCGCTTACGGCTGCTATAAAGTCGATGTAAAAATAAATGCAAAAAGATGATTGAAGGCATTGAGAATTTCGTCAGCTCGGTAACTGAACCCATAGCTTAATTGGTAAAGCGATATCGAGCCCCGGTAAGGCGTATCGATGTTGGTTCAAGTCCAACTGGGTTGATTATTTTTTCAATGTTTTCAATGTTTGTATTTGATTGAATAACATACTAATGTATGAGTGGAATACCCACTTTAAAAAAATGTAAAATAATTATGAGTTGATAGCAGGCGCCATCTGTTATTTCCGTTGTGACACTTGTAAAAGGGTCGGCGGGAAGGGTATCTAACTCTAGTGGTTGGCACCTAGATGTCGCTTACGGCTGCTATAAAGTCGATGTAAAAATAAATGCAAAAAGATGATTGAAGGCATTGAGAATTTCGTCAGCTCGGTAACTGAACCCATAGCTTAATTGGTAAAGCGATATCGAGCCCCGGTAAGGCGTATCGATGTTGGTTCAAGTCCAACTGGGTTGATTATTTTTTCAATGTTTTCAATGTTTGTATTTGATTGAATAACATACTAATGTATGAGTGGAATACCCACTTTAAAAAAATGTAAAATAATTATGAGTTGATAGCAGGCGCCATCTGTTATTTCCGTTGTGACACTTGTAAAAGGGTCGGCGGGAAAGGTATCTAACTCTAGTGGTTGGCACCTAGATGTCGCTTACGGCTGCTATAAAGTCGATGTAAAAATAAATGCAAAAAGATGATTGAAGGCATTGAGAATTTCGTCAGCTCGGTAACTGAACCCATAGCTTAATTGGTAAAGCGATATCGAGCCCCGGTAAGGCGTATCGATGTTGGTTCAAGTCCAACTGGGTTGATTATTTTTTCAATGTTTTCAATGTTTGTATTTGATTGAATAACATACTAATGTATGAGTGGAATACCCACTTTAAAAAAATGTAAAATAATTATGAGTTGATAGCAGGCGCCATCTGTTATTTCCGTTGTGACACTTGTAAAAGGGTCGGCGGGAAGGGTATCTAACTCTAGTGGTTGGCACCTAGATGTCGCTTACGGCTGCTATAAAGTCGATGTAAAAATAAATGCAAAAAGATGATTGAAGGCATTGAGAATTTCGTCAGCTCGGTAACTGAACCCATAGCTTAATTGGTAAAGCGATATCGAGCCCCGGTAAGGCGTATCGATGTTGGTTCAAGTCCAACTGGGTTGATTATTTTTTCAATGTTTTCAATGTTTGTATTTGATTGAATAACATACTAATGTATGAGTGGAATACCCACTTTAAAAAAATGTAAAATAATTATGAGTTGATAGCAGGCGCCATCTGTTATTTCCGTTGTGACACTTGTAAAAGGGTCGGCGGGAAGGGTATCTAACTCTAGTGGTTGGCACCTAGATGTCGCTTACGGCTGCTATAAAGTCGATGTAAAAATAAATGCAAAAAGATGATTGAAGGCATTGAGAATTTCGTCAGCTCGGTAACTGAACCCATAGCTTAATTGGTAAAGCGATATCGAGCCCCGGTAAGGCGTATCGATGTTGGTTCAAGTCCAACTGGGTTGATTATTTTTTCAATGTTTTCAATGTTTGTATTTGATTGAATAACATACTAGTATGAGTGGAATACCCACTTTAAAAAAATGTAAAATAATTATGAGTTGATAGCAGGCGCCATCTGTTATTTCCGTTGTGACACTTGTAAAAGGGTCGGCGGGAAGGGTATCTAACTCTAGTGGTTGGCACCTAGATGTCGCTTACGGCTGCTATAAAGTCGATGTAAAAATAAATGCAAAAAGATGATTGAAGGCATTGAGAATTTCGTCAGCTCGGTAACTGAACCCATAGCTTAATTGGTAAAGCGATATCGAGCCCCGGTAAGGCGTATCGATGTTGGTTCAAGTCCAACTGGGTTGATTATTTTTTCAATGTTTTCAATGTTTGTATTTGATTGAATAAAATAGGAATTAATGTTTCGTTAATTTTCAGGAAAATTTAATAGGTAGTGAGGGAACTAAATACAGTAGGTACCACCATTTTAATATGGTAAAGTTCGAATGAACCACTTCTGACCCTTCTCCCAAAAAGTAACTTTATTTTTTTAAGGAACAGGTACCTTCTCAAAACATTCAGTCTTACGTCTTACCTAATCTTCCAAAACGACCTATGTATGCTATATAGTGTGGGTCCTAAAATTTACAATACAATTCCGGAAGATCAATACCTATAAGTATATCAAAAATGTATACTTACATCTACTGATAGCAAGTTAAAAAAATAGTTCGCTAATAATACGTTCGGTTCCATTAGGTACAGTGAGATTCAAAATTTCATGGACAGAATATGAATAAATTCATTCATAAATTCATCATTTTGAATCTGGGTGTACCCACGACATTCTGTCAAAATCAATATTGTGTAATGTAATGTATTTAAGGGAAACTGTTCTACATTGGACAGCTTTTTTTGTTTCCGATTTTTACAGTGGAACTGTACCGCCATAAGGACCGTGCCAATATTAATTGTCACATTTTGTAATTGAGAATTAACATTTTCAATTCCAAATAAACAATATTAAAACTTCAAAATGTATTATTAAGTAACCTTAATATTGATTATTTATGGATGTAGCATGAAATCACCGGCATTATCATACGTGTTGTTATGTACTCAGTGTGGTAGAATAAGCGCAAAACCAAAATAAAATATATGTATAGATTATGTAAATATATGTAATATATATTTATAAGGTATAGTTTATTATTGTATATTATTGGTATACTTATATGTACATAAATGTAACCTCCTATTATTTGGTAGTTTTACCTCCGTAATAAGCAACATGCATGATTTTTTTGGAAGACATAATTGGATTGTATTTCCCATAAGATTCAAATGTCTATCAAACTCAAACATTTATTCAGTAAGTAGGCCACAAGGACACTTTTACACGTCAAAGTAAAAGAGAGAAAAAAAAATCAAACTACACCGGTTCTAACCCTACACCTCTGACCCGAGAAGAATTATGTCCGGCAAGAAACTCGGCGGGACTTATTTTTTCAAAACAACAGTATATCAAAACTAAACAATACATATAAAGTGCGTTGTTCTATAAGAAAACATATCAAACCAAGTTAGATTAACCAACAATAGGTACAGTTTAGGAAAATTACCAAAGAAAAAAGATGAGTCCAAATCTGACTATTTGAAAATGAATTACATACAAGTTTGATATACTTTCTTACCTGAACTGTGTCTTCTACATAAATTACCAAATTATAATAATCCATCATCAACAGTTAGAAACAAATTTTGAATTTAAATAAAAAAAGTAAGTGATTCTAGTATACAATAAACATACTATTTCCAATTATCCTTAGAGATGTATAAGGTCTCCAAGTGTCTTGATCTATATATTCTATATAATAAAAAAATATGGATAATCAAGCACCGAATGTTGTGTCTAAAGCCAATTAAACTAAAATTAAATATGATTAATAAAAAGTTACGTAATTGTGTGGCCCCAGTTAGCCTAAACAGACCGGTCTCCACAAACAGCACCCGTTCACGAGTATGACGTATATCTCAGCCATCGCCTCCCTCAACCTTTCTTCGGGAAAGTGGCGACCCGATCAACGACGCCACCATAAGCAGAGCCTTTTAAGCGAGCATGACATGTTCAAGCTGGCGGGCTTTATTAATTAATAAAAACTAGCCACGTTTAGTCTGGTGAGAAACAATATTCTGAGCTCGTATTTTACATGCGTGAACTAAATTACAATATAAAAGTGAAATAGAGATGTACATGTCTCTAAGCGTCAGGATCATTAAATATATATCTATACATATAAGTATTTGCGAATGCAAGACTTAGAGATGTATAACTTCTCTAAGTGTCCAAATACTAAATGAAAACAAAAATAATAAAAACGAAAAACAGGTAATACTGGATACTAGTAAAGCTGCTTCATAGAGTAATGTACCTAATAATTTCTCAATTTGTATTGTACTAACCATATCAAGCTACAGGCTTAAAGGCATCGTTATCCTCAATGAATTCCTTTAAAGTATAGTACTCTCTCCTCAACAAATAGCGCTTAACATAAGACTTGAATTTATTTAGTGGCAAATTCACTACATCAGCGGGGACTTTGTTATAAAAACGTGTACAGTTCCCAGCAAATGACGTACGAACCTTACCGAGGCGGTGGCCAGGCTCAGCAATCTTATCTTTATTTCTATTTTTCGTTTTTCCGCACATACATAATGTTTTCAAGTACGTATTGAGATGCTACGGTAAGAATATTTGCCTCTTCAAATTTTCCTCTTACGGATGCTCGACCGCGCATTTTATAAATGCCACGTACAGCTCGTTTTTGTAGCACAAATATGGTCCCAATATCAGCCGCTTTACCCCACAACAGAATTCCATACGACATAACACTGTGAAAGTAACTGAAGTATACCAGCCTGGCAGTTTCACTGTTTGTTAGATGGCTGATTCGCCTCACGGCATAGGCTGCAGAGCTAAGTTTCCCAGATAGGGTGGCTATATGTGGATGCCATTGTAATTTCGAGTCTAAAGTGACTCCTAAGAAAATAGTTTGATTTTCGAATTCCATTGTTTCATCATTTATTATAATCTTGCTGCTGTTAATCTGCTTGACGTTGGGAAGTGTAAATTTGATGCACTTCGTTTTCTTGGCGTTCAAAAGTAGGTTATTAGCCGTAAACTAATTTACTACTGTGGAGAGTGCACTGTTAATACTACCGAAGCTGTTTTATTTTCTGTCCACTTTAAATATCAGAGATGTGTCATCAGCAAATAACACTATATCATGTTTATCTTGCACAATTTTAGGTAGGTCATTAATCTACACCAAAAACAGGAAGGGACCAAGTATTGAGCCTTGAGGCACTCCGAGTGCCACTGGGGACCCAGAAGATTGAGTTCCATTAATAACCACTCGTTGTGTTCTATCCGATAGGTATGATGAGACGAGGTTAAGGGCACCATCTTTGATCCCGTAATGGCTTAGTTTTCTCTTTAGATTTTCGTGATCAACGCAATCAAATGCCTTCGATAGGTCACAGAATATTCCAACAGCATCTTGTTTTTTTTCCCAAGCGGCAAAGATGTGCTTAAGAAGAACAGCACCTGCGTCAGTAGTCGAGCAACCTCTGGTAAAACCAAATTGATTTCTGGCGAACAATTCGTTTCGGTTAAAATGTGACACAAGTTGATTTAGAATTAGTTTCTCGAAAACTTTGCTCAGTGCCGGCAGTATTGAAATTGGTCTGAAATTGCTTGGTTCTGTTCTCGATCCTGATTTGAACAAGGGGATGACTTTTCTGTGCTTCATTATGTCTGGAAATATTCCTGTATCAATACATTTGTTAAATATATCAGCTAAATGTGGTGCAATCGATTCAACAATGGAATGTAGAACTTTAATAGATAGGCCCCAAAGATCTTCAGTTTTCTTTAAATTTAGGGATTTAAATGTTTTAATAATTAAGTTCGGAGTAACATATGAAAATATAAAGATATCTGTACACTCTGCTATATTTGTTTTCAGTATTGCCTCAGCGACGTCAGGCGATGAATGAAGAGACTTTGTTGTTTCTACCGGTATATTAGAGAAGAACTGCTCAAAATGATCCGCAACTTCAAGGTCCGAACTCACTAAATTATTATTAATACGTAGGTTGTAGTGCGGATCTTTGATTTTACGTTTCCCAGTTTCATCGTTGATTACTTGCCAAACAGTTTTTACTTTATCCTTGGAATTTTGGATCTTTCTGGACAGATAATCAGCTTTAGCAGTGGCACACATCATCTTAAAAGATTTAGAAAAGTTCCTGATATAATCTAGGAATTCCGGACTTTTATTAATTCTTCTCAAGTCATGTAAATCATAGAGCCGTCGTCTTTTCTCATGAATATCCGGCGTAGCCCAGTTGCTAAATTTCGTCTTGACCTTGCCTTGCACCTTCTTCGGAATGAAACAGGCATCAAATTCCCTTTTAATACAGTTAAACAACTCAATACTCATACGGTTAGGGTTATCCTGGGTAAATGGAAGATAACATAATTGTTTCGTGATATTCCGACTGAATAAATCTAATCGCCTTTCGGAAATTGGTCTGCACATAGTGACTTGTGGAATATCCTTGGTTTTTCCGCTAAAAGAGGCTTTTTGTCCACAGTGGTCAGAACTTAAGTTGTTTATTATAGATTTACTAGTCGCATCCTTGTTACTGAAAATGTTATGTATACATGTAGCACTGGTTGTTGTGATTCGTGTAGGCTCACAAAATAAATTTACTAAATTGTAGGATTTGAAAGTACTAATTAACCTTACACACATGGATGAATCTTCAAGTAAGTTGATATTAAAATCACCACACACAATAACACTTTTATTACTACAAAAAACACTTGTAAGAACTTCATCTATCACTGACTCAAATGTGTTATAGTTTGCCAATGGAGGCCTGTACACGCATATAATTATAAATTCTTCTAACTCGACACAAGAAAGTTCAATCTGGCGTTCCACAGACAATTCAACAATGTCTTTCCGCTCCTTACTTTTTATATCATGTTTTACCATTATTAATGACCCGCCGCGAATGCAGGATTTTCTAAAAAATTTACTTACTACACTATGATTGTGGAAATTAAACATAAATTCATGACCTTTAAGCCAGTGCTCCGTTATACAGAGTAAGTATATCAATGTTCGAGTGTTGTACAAACAAATCAATTTCCAGTTGTTTACTGGTAAACCCTTGAATATTTTGGTGAACTAAGTACAATACATCAGTTTTACTACTTATGCTAGCATCACAGTTATGTTTAGGAACGGAGCCGGCTGGTGCACTCGTTGTCGTAGCAGTCAGTTTAAATTGATATCACCAGACGGCTGCCTCTCTAAATCTGAGCCCCTGCAGTATGAATCGGGATTCGTCTTAATAAAACTATCATCCACCGTGCTAGTCACGACTGTTTCTATAATATTGTATGCTAACAGGTTAGCACAATCTATAAGACATCTTCTCGGAAGGTAAGTCCTATCACGGGGCATAATAAAATCCTCAATAAATTTATTTGTATCAAAATACGAAATCGTACTATGTACTGTACAAAGAAAGATTATAAAAAACGGATTTGTATGAATATACCCTCTTATTTATATGACTCGACACTCTGTATATTTTTACAGAATCTCGCTGGCCAATATCTGACAGGGTCTCGGATAATCTCAAGATATCTCGTTCAGTGCAATCTATACTATTTCCTAAAAACACTACAAGCGTGGAATCGCGGTCATACTCGCCGACCGATATACATTTGATCAGACGATCGAGGGAGGCGCCCGAGTGACAGTTGTTAATAACGCCTCGCGACAAGCGCTCCGCCAGCAGCGCGCCGAGCCCGGCGCCCACCTCGTCTGTATACAGGACGGTGCGGCTGGGTGCAGGCGCGGGCGCGGGCGCAGGTGCGGGCGCAGGTGCGGGCGCAGGTGCGGGCGCAGGCGCGGGCACGGACGCGGGCGCAGGCGCGGGCGCGGATGCGGGCGCAGGCGCGGGCGCGAGCGCAGGCGCGGACGCGGGCGCAGGCGCGGGCGCAGGTGCGGGCGCGGGTGCGGGTGCAGGTGCGGGTGCGGATGCGGGTGCGGGCGCAAGTGTCTGGTCTAATTGATATTGGCACTTTAGGAGTTTATCACTCAAGGCTACATGTTTACATTTGGAATTTAATGATTTAAATAATAATTTGTGGCATTTCAGCAAAAGTTTATATTTTTTAATGAATCTATTTAAATATTTTTTTATCTTTTTTCCTCCGTTCAATAAAATTTTCCCATTACTATTCCTTATGCACATGGAACTTGAAAAATCTATATTTCCATTAAAAGGAGAGTCCACTATGCTGTCATTTACTAAATCTACTTCAAAACTGTTTAGCTCAGCAAAAATACTTAAATTGTTGTCTGGCGGCCCGGAGTGCTCGGAGCAGTACTTGCAAGTATTGTTTTTTTAAGGTCAATCTCCCCCAACTGCTGCTCCAGGTCCTTGATGCGTTGCAATGCCTGTTCGTGTATTTCCTGGCATTGTTCAAATCGGTCTACAGTAGCTTGAAGTTCATCCCGCTGACCCTGGATATCTTCATAGTCAATGTCCTGGTTGGCAAGCTGAGTTTTGAGAACAGTGTTGCTCGGATAACACGCTCGATTTCCTGTTCACTTTCTTCCCGCTCTTATAGGAGTCTGTCATTTAGCTCAGTCGCCGTCTTAAGGTCCCTTTGTAGTTGCTGGACTTTAGCGACCAAAACATCCCTGCGAGTAGTCATTTTAGAGGGTTGTGCTGAAATCATATTGACAATGTAAGAAATCTGAGCCTAGCAAGTATGATTCACAATGGTACTAACGGAAAAAAGTGTTTAAAATCAAGAAATTTTCTAGAATTTAAATTAAGCTTTATAGCAGGAATTTACACAATAAAAAAACTTTATACTTTGAATGTCAACTTATAATAATGTTCGTTGAATACATCTGTGGTATTTCCGAGTTGATTAGCATTCACTTTGGCTAGTTTAGTAAGATGAATCACTGTTTTTAACAAGAACTAACTTGCCCATAGGTTAGGTACTGAATATTGAAAATATTAAGTTATTTTGGACAGTCAGACTAAAAGTAAGGCATAAACTTATATGTATAGATGTCATATACAAAGGAAAAAGTGACCTAGGCCTCCGGTGCCCAGGGCTGGGAACGAACCAGCGTCTTCTGCATTCGCGGCAGACGCCTTTACCACTTGGCCCCAGCCCTGGGCACCGGAGGCCTAGGTCACTTTTTCCTTTGTATATGACATCTATACATATAAGTTTATGATTTATATAGTAGTGTGTCTACTTAAAATAAACAAATCAAAATATTTATTAAAAAATAATTTGATTTGTTCTTCAGATAAAGTAAGGCATATAAATGTGAAAAGCAATACTCCCCTGTAAAAGTCTTCGATGAAATATAGGCAATTTCCATGTGAATTCGGTGTAATTTTAAAATCTTGAACGTTAAGCCGTTGACAGTTGGCTTAAAATTTTTCGTCATAATAATTTGCTCCTTAAAGTAAACTAACACTATACTTCGTTTTTTTTTTTGAGATTAGAAAAACGTTGACAGAACGATTTACATGGTTCTTTATTAGGCACGATAAATGTCACAACTCATGCTATAATAAATCTACTATCTATTGTAGCCTTGGAAAGTCAAAAATGCGAAAATAAGGTGTCTGCGTCAAAACGTCTCATACAAAAAGCGTGAGGTTTGTGACGTCACCGGCTTCAAAGGTGCGGAAAACTGTTTGGGAGGAACAAGTTTTTGGAAGATTTTTGTAATTTTAGGCACGAAAAAATGCGTTTACCTATACTATTTGTATAGTTGTTATACCTTTTCTCTTGTTAGAACACAAGTAATCTAATTGAGGTTTTGAAAATACATGTAGGGTATAAAAAATTAAAAAAAATGGTTTAAATTTTACGATTTTAAACCGCAATTCTTTACAAAAATGGATTGAAATTATGACGCAAATCCACTTTTTTATATTAATTTGACGTTGTTTAACGTGTTTATTGAAAAAAATCATTTTAAATATTTTTCACATGTAATGCTTCAACAAGCACTACAATTGAGCTTTATGTTGTACCTATCTTGGCATTTTTATTTGTGGACCTATAGTTAATTAATAGAGAATGTCCTAGGGCATTAACTCACTACAATGAATCTTAAAAAAACCGGCCAAGTGCGTGTCGGACCACGCATAGGAGGGTTCCGTACCTTCATTGGAATAAGAACCAAACTAATACCAAAAGGTCGTATCTGTTGCCTATGGAAGAAGTTTTTTGGAGATGACTCAAAAATGGCTGAACCGATAATGTTCAAACCAATTTTCGTTGAAAGTATATAAGGCGCATCTCTTCAAATTTTTTCATATTTTTTGAACTTACGGTTCAAAAGTTACGGGGGGGGCTACACAACTTTTCTGACTTTCGAAGCGATTATTTCAGAAAATATTCACTTAATCACAAAATAATCAAAGAAACCTCAATGTTATTTTGAAAGACCTATCGATTGATGTGTCACATGTTGATATTTGGTTAATTTTTTTTTTTAATTTTGTTACCTGTATGAAGCGGCCCCATAAAAATATTTTTTTTTTCAAATTTAACTACATAACTAAATAGCTGCATACAAAATACACCTTATGTGTAAATTTTATTCAGATACGTCGTATAGTTTCCGAGTAAAATGCCTGTGACATACGGACGGACAGACAGACAGACAGACAGACATGACGAATCCATAAGGGTTCCGTTTTTTGCCATTTAGCTACGGAACCCTAAAAATAACAAAACCATACATTAAAATCCCACCTGTAATTTTTTTGAATAAATATGTCCAAGGTAAAATTACCTGTATGTTTTTAGAATATGCTACGTGTCCAAGGTACAATATAGATTGAAACTGAAATTTGACCAAACGATTAGCTATAATTACCATTTAGTAGTTAATTTAGACAAAAGTAACCTACATTTCATAAATTTCTTGAATATTATTGGATAACAGAACAACAGCAGGCCGAAAGCTGAATCGAAAATATTTACTTTTAAGGACCAAGTTTCTTTTTTTCTGTTTATCAAGTATCTCGTATAAAAATCATTACTAACTAACTTGATTGGATTGTTCACAAAAAAGGTAAAAGTGGCATACACAATTTTTTCTACTCCAGCACTTCTATATGCTAATTAAATGACTGATAGTGGTATCTAAAACTACATCATTTAAGTGAAGGCGCTAAAGTCTATTTGTCTATAGGTACTTTCTATAACTGCTAGCAGTCACACAAAACATATTGTGCAACTGTTTTTGTTTTTTTAATACACTGACTTCCAGGTGCCATGTCTAAAAAGGGTTCGTTCTTGTTTACAATATAAATTATATTTTCAAATTGATATACACTTGAAATTATTTTTGCACAAACTATGATAAAAACATTATCATGTCTTTTTTAAAGTATTAATATCTTAAATTATTTAGTTTCATATTTATGAAAAGCATAATAGTACTTTAATGTAAACTTTTGCATTGAGAGTTACTTGAACGAAGCCATATTTTTTTGCAATTAAAAACCAACTCGTGATCTGTCTATGACATTCAGTAAAAAGTTAATATTTAAAAAGTTTCAACACAATGTACGGCTTAATTTTTGTATTTAAACTCGTATATTATGTTAATATCAAGAAGTTTATGTTAATTTTGATAAAATAAGTGACAAGAAAACTTCACAGTGAATATCCGAAGACTTCGGCACAAAAGTAAGAGTTATTAGTTGATAAAAAAAATCTTAAAACAAAATTGATTTATGTACTCGTGATATTAAGAACTTTAAAATTATTTATTAATTAAGTTTTTGCTACTGTCGTAGAAAAAGTTTCGTGTGCAACGGTACATAATTAGTTCTTAAAATTCTCGGGTCTGTTATTACAAAATTCGGCTTCGCCTCATTTTGTAACTTCGACCCTCGAATCTTAAGAACCCTTATTATGTACCTGTTGCACAAAATACCATTTAAAACAACTAGTGGTTTTGAGAAAATGTCGCCTGACCTAGGTACAACTATGTCCGAGGTAGAACAAACAGTATCCCCTATATCTTCATTAAATGTTATTTACCTTTATTGTTAAAATTTTATTAATACTTAACATTATTGTTATATACTTACTTCTCAGTGTATGAATATGTGACTATGAATCTGAAAAGGTACAACTTTCGTGATATGGAGTTATTGATAGTTCCTAAAACCAGATAAAATTACCTATCTAAAGAAAAAGAATCAGATCTATAATTACAACCATATTTTTTTTATAATTTTTTGAATCTGAAACTGTCGAAATGTACAAGTTGAGAAAATCATATTTGAAGTTTATGGTCGTGAAAAATATACTTCTACTGCGAAGTTACGGAGTGATTGATATCAATCTAATCTGATAACATTCAAGATTCATAATACGTATTTCATGTCTTTATAGCATGTATAGTTTAAAAGATTTTGAGGGAAGAACATGCAAAAGAGAAAAAAAAGGATTTTCAAATCAACTTTAATTAGATTCTTTTAGAATAATATCACACAATCACAACAATAGGAACCATTTTAGACAAGAATCCACAGAATATAGCAATGCTTTGGTCTTTTTTTCGATGAATAGTTTAGTACTTTAATGATTTTTTTTATGGGCAAAAAAAGGGTACATTTTTCGGGGTTTACTAAAGTTTACTGTCACAAGTAATAAAATTGCTATTTAATATGGGTTTTATAGAAAAATGTATATGTTTTCCACACTGAATGATACTATTATTAATTGACTTCTTATATACGTATACAATGCAACTGTTTTCTATTTTACTATGACTACACTTGTACATTCTAAGGCAGGTACAACTTTGGTACTAAACTTTAAGATAGAATAAAATGCGACGAAATTATGAAATAAAGCCAAATAAATATTAAAAACGGAATACTTATTGGACTCAAAGTCCAACAAATGAAATTTACTTTTATTTACTTAAACGAAACTACAAGTAGTGTACTTATAGTGTTGTTAACGGGATCTATCGATGTTTATCGATACAACTAAAAATCAACTATAAAATAAAAAAATATCGTGTTGTTAACGAGATCTATCGACGTTTATCGAAACAAATAAAAATCAACTATAAAATCGAAAACTAGCTAGAACAATTACTTATACTTATATTGTATAGTGCGATTAGTGCGCCGCTTATCCTGCGATCCCCCCCGCGTCCCATGCCGTCACCCCCACGCGGCCTGAACCGCTAGACTCTAGCGGCTAGAGTATGAAAACACTGAGTTTTACCGTCTGTAAAGTAGCGTTCTAAAGTTGTACCCTCAGTACTAAACTTTACGAGCTTCGAAAAGTACTTCATAAACATTTTTGACGGGTAATTATTGTATGTACATGTTTATTAGAGTGTTAATAATTGATTTATATATTTCAACCACTTCACAAAATTGCGAATATCTCGGAAACTAGAATCACGAAACTTGTATTTTTTACTAAACACAGTCACATATGATGATCTAAAGTCATATAGTGATTTTTCCTTCTTGTAGTCATGTAGTGATTTTTCTTGAGACCAAAGTCTCAAAAATGCGAAGTTAAGATTTTCGGGTTACTCGAGCCCACACGGTGTATACAGCAGGGTATTGCAAATTTAAATAATAAAACCAAATAATGTGTTTGTTAATGTGTCTGATTAATGCATTTAATTGGCCAGTTATTTTGCATATATTTGATCTCACGTAGGTAACCTAATTTAAAATTTTAATATATGACCCGCGGCTTGCGGTCTCCCGTCGTAGCTATTTACATTTTCCGAATAAAATTTATAAATGAAGGTAAATATTCCGTATAGAGAAGGGTCGTTCATGCCGACAATGTGTTTGTTTACTTTTGATCCTGGGACTACATTTTATCTTTATTATTTTGATATGTTTTAATTAGTTTTATCATTCTAAATTGTTTGGTCTACGTTACTACTACAAATATCTATGTAAATATAGACAGCTCAGTATTATTCTCGAAACCATGAATATTTCTAAAAAACCGGCCAAGTGCGAGTCGGACTCGCGCACCGAGGGTTCCGTACAAACAAAAGTTGTAGTATGTTTATAACTAATTTCAATTTAATACCTCTACGCGGTTACGAGGAAAAAGGTAGTAAGTTTAAAATGGAAAAAAATATTTTTTGTATGATTTTACTAAAAATGTCTCCTGTTCGTAATTTTTCCTTTGTCTGTGCTATATGAAGTTTCTTCGTGCCAAGTTTCAAGTTTCTGAGTTTACGGGAAGTACCCTTTTGGTTTTGAGTTTCTTGCGAGTACTCAGTTTCAAAATATGCGACTTAAATTGCTATTTCTTTTGATTGCGTTGACATAAAAGTTTAGTTTTGCTACATCTGAAAGGTCCTATAGCCTTGAGTATTTGACATGAATTTAAATTTAATACCTCCACGCGTTTACGAGGAAAAAGGTAGTAAGTTTAAAATTAAAAAAAAATATTTTTTGTATGATTTTACTAAAAATGTCTACTTTTCGTAATTTTTCCTTTGTCTGTGCTATATGAAGTTTCTTCGTGCCAAGTTTCAAGTTTTTGAGTTTACGGGAAGTACCCTTTAGGTTTTGAGTTTCTTGCGAGTACTCAGTTTCAAAATATGCGACTTAAATTACTATTTCTTTTGATTGCTTTGACATAAAAGTTTGGTTTTGCTACATCTGAAAGTTCCTGTAGCCCTGAGTATTTGACATGAATTTCAATTTAATACCTCCACGCATTTACGAGGAAAAAGGTAGTAAGTTTAAAAAAAAATAGTTTGTATGATTTTACTGAAAATGTCTACTTTTTGTAATTTTTCCATTGTCTACGCTATATGACGTTGCTTCGTGTCAAACTTCAAGTTTCTGAGTTCACGGGAAGGACCCCGTAGGTTTTGCGAGTGCCGAAAAACTCTAAAATTTGCAGCATAAACGACTGTATATTTTGATTGCGTTGGCTTTTAAGTTTGATTTTTTCACAGCTCCAAGGGACAATAGACCTAAGTACTGGATATAAATTTCAGCTTGATACCTCCACGCGTTCCTGAGAAAAATGGTCTTGACAGACAGACGACAGACAGACAGACAGACAGACAGACAGACAGACAGACAGACAGACAGACAGACAGACAGACAGACAGACGGACAACAAAGTGATCCTATAAGGGTTCCGTTTTTTTTCTTTCGAGGTACGGAACCCTAAAAACTATGTTGTTAATTAGATCTTAGTCTTAGGCTGCTTGTATTAATTTATTATATTTGGGATATAAGTTCTAAAGAATTGACTCTTAAATACCTTAAAAATAAAGTTTAATAATCATATTTTGTGGTATCATTATTCTTTTTTACCAATAGTTTAAAAAAGGGTGTCTAATATCAATCTTAGGCGCCACAATTGACAGATAATGTGAAATGGTGGAATTGGTGGTATGCTTTAATTGAAGCATTATTCAACTAAAATAACACAAAAAATTAAACTAAGTAATAACATTCCGTCCGTAATATTCCCAGTATCCAGTTGCCACAACTGGTACAACACTAGTGGTGGTACGAGTATGCTTATCTGCATGTCAATCGAATAGGCATGATGAATTTTTCTCATGTATGGTATCAATCGATTCGTTTTGTTGTGAGGTAGGTGTGAAATATCCAAATGGCATGACGCTAATTGCGTTAAAGCAACACAAAGATCAGAAATGATACTTAAATTCTGAGCTTTGCATTTGTTTCTCAAAATGCTCCTAACAAAATGACGTACAAAAGTGACGTCACGATCATATAGTCGCCCTGTTCAAAGTATGGAAAAATTTAAAAATTGCTATTTTTACAGTGAAATGTTGCGTTTATGTATATGGTTGCCATACAATTTATTTTACAGTAAAATGTAAAAAATCGAATGGTATCATTTTTTTATTAAATTTCGTACTTAATTATTTTATTAAAATCGTAAAATTTTGAAATTTTGAAGCCTGATATCTTTGAATCATTTCAATAGATTTTTATTATTTTTATTTTCTTTATTTGGATATTTTGATCATTTTGCATCCTATCAACTAAATTTTATTGCATAGTTCAACATGTGTCATCATCCCTATTAACAGAGGTTCACTCGCCACTGAATGAAGACGACTATCACACTCGCCACAGAATGACAACAACAAATTACAAGAATTTATGAACATCACATTTTGATAAGATTAAATTTTGCCTGTGTACAAAGTTACATCCTGTGAATCACTGGACTATGAACAAAACTGTAGCTTGGTAAAAAAGTTGTATAATGATTTTCGAGTACAAAATTGTAACTACGATCTCGGGGTACGAGGTCTTTTAAGAAATGCTACTCATAAATTTACAATTACCAGACGTCGTTTCGAAGATTTTAAAAATGCACTTGAGAGGGCTCTTCTTCTTTCTCAGCTCCACAGGACACAGAATGTGTTAACTTTTTCTTGGATTCACTGTAAAACATACTTTTGCGTTTAAACCTTTAAAATGAAAAAAAAATGAACCAGCGGTTTGCCGTAAATCTCCAAGTTACGTGCAGGATAAAGTATCTTTCGTTTCAATGTAACTGAAAAGTTAGTACTCGTATTACGGAGTTGCACAATTTACGGCGAAGACCCAAGATTGTTCTCGGTTGCAACAACAGATTAGTTGGCACAACTTGCGCCTTACTCAGCCCAAGCGAATCTCTGTTTTACGTTTCTGATAATAAAGTGGAAAACATAATAAAGTTTGACCCAAATTTGTTACTTATATTATACATACGAACGGACCTAGAATGTGAATTCGTTTTGAATTACATATTGTATGAAATTTAGGATTTTAATTATCTTGTAAACTAATAAACCTAGTTATAACTAACTAAACCATAAGAAACTATAAAAACCCACACAGGACGATGTGTAGTATTTATCATGCGAATTATATCTAGATAAATATAACGTTAGCGTAGTCTAGGTACCTCGTTGCCCCAGTAATCCTTATGCACCGAAAGCCAAGAACAAACGAGGATGGGCAGATTTTTATGGACTCTGGCCTAGAAACCAATAAATCATTGGAAGGATTTTTTCATATTCTACAACTTTTTTTATGGCGGAAAATCTCGAATAAAAACATGAAAACGCTTAAAAAACAAAAACATGACACATAATCATTGACAGTTATAAAACTTTCATAATCTGTAGAGCGATATCGATACAAGAACTTAGTATCAAAAAACCTACATAGTAATGTTTCAGCTCAAACTACTTTTATGCCTCGTTAACTTTTTGACACAAAGATTTGGGCCTAACTGTCATAGTAAAAGTTTTAGAACTTAGAATAAGCTATCCAGTGATATATCGCTTGACCTTATTGGTCGTATAGGCCAATTTGCCCACCCTCCTTTCATGTTCATGACAAATTGCGTCCCAGGCGATAACTTATAAAGTAGTTGAGGGCGATGTAATATGAAACCTCGTAAAAATCAGCTGCAGTTAGTGAAAAAAAAGATGGTAGTTTATAATATGCTCCTACAAAACATGAATAATAGGCCAAGAGGATGTCGGACCATGCTCAATGTACGATTCCGTAGTTACCAGCCCGTCACAATACACCCAATCAAAAACGCGTTTCAAATATAAAAAATACATCTCTTAATTGGCAAGTGGAGGGTTTGTTTCCCTTTCTTTAGTTTGCTATACTATGCTTATTTCTAGATCCGAACATCTGGCAGCAGTGGTGGAGGTCAAAGAATGCAAACCATTTTAAGAATACAAATCATAGAGTTAATTAAATTATATCATTGCCAAAACTTTCTGATATGGGAAAGTAGTCCACAACGACGTGTGATGGTGAATTACATCATACGTCGTTTTGAGTTCGTTTTGACTTTCGGTCGTCGGTTTGTTGGACTATAGCAGGCGACTCCATAAAGTTTTCAATGATAAATATAGATAGGTAGATAATTGCCTAGTATTTACCTGTTTTTGCGGCTTCGCCCACGTGCATTTTGAAGGAAAAACTAACTATAACTGTTGCTCCGGGGTACAAACTGTTACGTACTATACAAAATTACATAATATCTGTGCAGTAGTTTTTGCGTAGTTCGCGGAAAAGCAGATTCTCCTTACGCGTTTATTATATGTATAGATTTGCTCTCGCAACAGGATATAAATTAGCAGGTGCTAACCTACTTTCATAGGTAATCTACGAGTATTAAATATTGTTGTCTGAATTTAAATTAGATAATTGCAGAATTAATTCGAATCGTACACAGTTCAACTCCAAAAGATTATCTATTTCCTCACTCTTACTGTACCGTCAAGGAATTCCAGGACATATTCTAAATCTTTCACGGCACGCGCGTTGCAGTTGTGGAATGAGTTGCAGTTATCCATTAAACAGTCCCAATCCCAATCAGTTGCATCACTGAAGGGAAAACTGGGTTAAACTGTGGCTTTCCAACGACTTTAGTACCTACTTAGTATATATTTATTTATATATTTATTGTATATTTATTTGTATATTTTGTTGTATCTTTACGATTATTTATATATATTTATGTATATCTCTCTCAATTACTTAAAAGTTAGCTGGAAGAGATTCCTTACAGTTCGCCTTTGTACGTTGTATTTTCTTTTGTTATGGCGTATTTTGACGTGTTATATGTACAATAAAGTGTTTACATACATACATACATACATACCTACATAGGCCACATATTTGTCACACCGTAGCTACCTACATCTTAGTAGACTGTTCATCCCTAAATAGGCTTAAACTCATGTTCTGTCTTGATCAAACAGAGTTACACAAATTTTAGGTTTTACAAGAGTATCTAAGTAACCGGAAAAAATAACTTCTGATTGTGGGCTTTTTTTCTATAAATAAATTCTAGTAAGTCACCGAAACTGTGTCCGTACCTAACTTTTAAAACTGCTGAACCTTACCAAGTCTGGCCAACTTGTCCTCTCAAAGAACTCCTAAACGTGACGACAGTTTGGCGACACATAGACGGAGAGCTAGTCCCGGAATAGTATACAATTTTGAGACCAACGAATACACGAGTTTTACAGCAAACTTACTACGAAGTTATTTTGGTATAATCTTTATCAATAGATCCGAGCACCAGAGTGCCTGGCCAGTAACATTTTTTAGTTAAGAAAAAATATTCTAAAGTATAAGTAGTCTTATATGAGTAAAAATCATACGTCTTTTTGTATCTAGACCACCACAAATGAGAAATAGTCAATTAGGGTGCTCATTTTAATATTATTATTTCCAGACTGCTACGTAATTTCTCTACGAACATTATAAATAAATAAATAAATATTATGGGACAATATTACACAAATCAACCTAGTTCCACAGGAAGCTACATAAGGCTTGTGTTGAGGCGACGATATATATATATATATATATATATATATAACAGATAGATATACAGCCTTGGCAAGAAGTGTTGAACATAGCTCTTTTATGTTTACAATTTTGATGTTAAGTATTAATTCCCTATCATTACAATGTACGATGACGTAAAATGTTATATTTTATTAATATATCTAGAAAACTTCACTTAATAACACTTTCAAGGTACCTATAAAATATGAAAAGTGGAGGTCCCAAAAATGCGAATTTAACTGGGTGCGACAAATTGCAAATAATACCAATCTCGATACGTATTTGAAGGGTACACGGAAAGAAAATGTCTAGTCACTTTTTTTGTAAAATGAGATTTTTATATCAAAATGTAGAGCTTGCAATGAACTATTAGTAACAACTTCTGTTACAGATGTAAATTTTAACGTATATCCACTTCTTAACTCATAAAACCGTTCCAAATTTTAAAAGCGCTATAATTCAAAATGTTGTCATTGTGACTAGACATGTTCTTTCCGTGTACCTTTCATTTTCTATAACATATTAGTGTGAGAGGCAAACGCTAAAAATAAATTCAAGTCGGTACCATATAATTCAGAATCTACCTTCTTGCCAAGAGCATAAGTACTTTTTTTTAATCCTCTTAGATCTCTCGTTTGCTTTTGAGCTCTAAGATATAAATATTCCATTTCAAGTTCCGGTTTTGCATAAAAGCTTCAAGTTATACTTAAATGAAAACTACCGACGATGCGACAGCGTCGAATCTTCTTGTTTCGACGCTGTCGCTGTTTGAAAAAATCGACTTTTAATTACATTTTTTCGGCACTCGTCCACTTTATGTATAAAATCCGTATTGAAATACTCGTAGCAGTCCGAATTTAAAATTAATTACCTACACGAGAATCTATACATGTAATAAAGTTGAAGAGGGTCGAATATATCTATACATATAATAAAGCTGAAGAGGGTCAAAAGTCTGTACATGGAAGATAATCGAAAAAAAGTTGGCTGGGGATACTTAGAATCGATAACAGAACACGTTCCAACAATTTTTAGAATTTTTGTCTGTTTATCTGTTTATTTGACCGCGCATCACGTAAAAACGGCTGAACGGATTTTGATGAAATTTTGTATAGAGATAGTTTGAGTCCCGGGAAAGGATAATATACAGGATGATTCATGAGACGTGAGCAGGAACAACCCTACACACTTAGTTAACGATAATGAATCGACCGCCATCATGTTTAAGTGAAACAATAACGCCTTTAAATTTTTTGTAACCTTTTTGTTTCATAGAAATTTTATTCTCTGTAATCATGGTCACCCCACATAAACAAATCAATAAAGATAAAACCTCTTTGACAATCATGACAGCACTTTGATCATGAAAAATAAAAAATAAAAATTAAGTGAGATACGATGTTTCAAAAGTAACCAGACATCAATTTGACACATATCACAGAAAAACAAGAGAATATCAGTACTCGACGGAGTATTCTAATTGTAGATCGTAAATAATTTCAAACATTTTATTTTTATTTAAAAAAAATTTTTTGCGCTTATCACACTAATACTGATATCAAACAATAGCTTATTTTTAACTGAATCCGTAGTATTAAGCCTGCTCACGTCTCATGAATCACCCTGTATAGTTTTAATCCCGAAAATCAACCCTGATGGGGGTGAAAATAGGGTTGAAAGTTTGTATGGAGAATTTTTAACCGCTGAAACGATTTAGATAGAAATGAATATGGAGATAATTTGAGTCGAGAAACGTCATACGATAGTTTTCCAACCATTATGGGGGTGAAAAGGGGGTTGGAAGTTGGTGTGAGGAATTTTTTACCGCTGCACTGATTTAGATGAAAATTGGTATAGAGATAGTATGGGTCTCGAGAAAGGACAAATGATAGTTTCATCTTCAAAAAAAGCCCCCCCCCCCCCCTCCCATCTCACTTTAGAACCATAGGTCCAAAAAATTTGAAAAAATAATGGAAGTGAAGCCTGAAAGGTACTTTCAATACTATCATATAAAAACTATCTATCTATCTTCTATACATATATAATAAAGCTGAAGAGGGTCGAAAGTCTGTACATGGAATATATTCGAAAAAAAGTTCGTTGGGGATACTAAGAATCGATAACAGAACACGTTCCAACAATTTTTAGAATTTTTAACTGTTTGTCTGTTTATCTAGACAGATAAACAGACAAACAGACAAAGATTCTACACAGACAACAGACAGATAGACATCTGTTTATCTGTTTATCTGTTTGTCTGTTTATTTGACCGCGCATCGTGTGAACTACGTGAAAACGGCTGAACGGATTTTGATGAAATTTTGTATAGAGATAGTTTGAGTCCCGGGAAAGGACAAAGAATGGTTTTCATCCCAAAAATCAACCCTGAAGAGGGTGAAAAGGGGGTTGAAAGTTTGTATGGAGAATTTTCAATAGATAATTAGCTCTGGAAAAGGAAATAAAATAGTTTATCTCAGAAACTATCCCTCAAGCGGATGCAAAAGAGGTGGAAGTTTACCTGGGGAAGAAACAACCAATAACCGCTGTACGTATTAAGATGAAATTGGTATTGAAATAGTTTGTAATTTTTTGGTCAAGGTGTTCATATTTATAACAAGTTACCCATCAATACTTTAAATTTACCTTTACCCGCACCACAGAATAACTAATAGTACTACCGTACAGAAAATTCACTCCTTAACAAAAGTCAGATTTAGGTATAAAATTATACCTATACTCGCCGCCTGCAAGCAAAATTGAAACTTATAACCGCGCACGAACCGTGAATCTTCTTTGCACGCCGCAGTTTTATGACCGAGCTGTGAGCGTCTGCACGGTGTTGGCACTTGACAAGTTTTTGTACCTATACCTACTGATTTATTATTGTTAGATAAATATGTAGGAATTACAAACGTTGATTATGTAAACACGAAATTTTTATCCGAAGATAGATTTTTTTATAGGGATTATGTCTGATTCTCACGGAAGTAGGTATGCCACAGCCGTATTCCTTTGAAAATATGGCAACCGATATTCAATAAATTAAGGATGTTTATTTTAACTATTACTAAGTAAGGACTTTGGGACCTTTCAATATCGTCCGGAATTTAAAAATGTTATTTCCGCTTCCTTGTTCTTCCGTTTATTCAGACATCCGTAAATACATATTTTTATACGGATTAGATCGAAATAGGTTTCGAAGTCATTGTGTATTTTAAATTTTGCGCGAGCGCCACGTGACACGAGTATCGTGCGAGCCGAGCGGCAGCCCACTGCTATACGACTCCCCGGGAGGCGCGCCGGCCAAATATACCTAAACTGCGTAGTGAAACCCCCCTGCCCGCACTTAAGAAATATTTGAAAATGTCATTAATGTCAAAGGGTTATTGCAGGTTCGAGGACTTTATATGACGGACAAAGATGCATGGCCCAAACCAGAAACTACTACAAAATCATCTAACATCTATAGGACACCGTTTAGGTAGGAAAACAAATCAAACGTTTTGTGAAGCAGTCAGATTAGGATTTATTTTTCTTTATAATTAAACAATAGGTACATTATCTGTGTCTCAAGCTGTTTTGATATGTCTTCTTGAAGAACTACGCATGATTTTGTATCTTTAAGATCTAATAATGTATTACTGTTTTGAAAAAAATAAGTCCCGTCGAGTTTCTTTTCGGTCATAATACTTCTCCGGCCAGAGGTGTAGGGTTAGAACCGGTGGTAGTTATGGAACGAAGTTCGTTATCGGATGGTTCGCGGATAGGAGGCTAGGCGAAAAAAAGTCACGAGACCGTCACGTCACGAAAACGCGACACCCATACGATTGAGAAAAATGTAAAATGGAATGAAATAAAAAAAATATAAAATAGAATAAAGTGAAGTGAAGTGTAGTGAAAAGTGAAAGTGAGAAGTGACAAAGTGAAAAAAGTGAAAAAAGTCGAGAAAGTCCCAAAAGTAAAAAATGTCGAATATGTCAAAAATTACGAAAAAGTCAAAAATTTAATGACACAACTTCGTTCTAACCGAGTGTTCCACGACACTCACGTTTTTTTTCTCTGACGTTCATTAGTGCATTGTAATGTACTTACATTGAAGAATAAATATCTTGATCTACACCAATATCATAAATCCTCTATTCCGCGTTCGGAAATCTCATTATTGCATCAGTAACGTAACATCAGTGTAACGTATTATCTGTGACAGTGTGGTAAAAGCGTATAAAAATTTATTACCTACGGTAACGTAATGAAAATCCGCCCTCCTCCCCGACGGCCGGCACGCCCCCCCCCCCCCCCCCCCACCCGAACGCCGGCACAATAAGGTTGGTCATGGCGGTGTAATGGCGGTCATTCTAATGGTTTCCGAACACGTCATTTAGGATATTTAATATGTGTGTAGATAAAGCAGTGTTTGCTTCTGTACGTAATTAGGCCTTAGTACGTAACAGTTACATAAACTACTATTTATCTCTTTTTAGGGTTCCGTAGGGAGCCCTTATAGTTTCGCCATGTCCGTCCGTCTGTCTGTCCGTCTGTCTGCGGTCTAGCTCAGTGACCGTTCGCACTAGAAAGCTGAAATTTGGTATCAGTATGTGCTTTAATCACGACGCCAAAGTAATAGAATAGAAACTAAAAAATAGTAGTTTATGTAACTATTACGTTTTAAGGCCTAATTACGTACAGTTGCATACACTGCTTTATCTACACACATATTATAAATCCTAAATGATGTGTTCGGAAACCAGTAGAATGACCGCCATTGCACCGCCATGACCAACTCGATTGTGTCGGCGGTCGCGCGGGCGCATGCCGGCGGTCGGGGAGAGCGCGGATCTTGGTAACGTTACCGTGGGTAATGAATTTTCATACGTTTTTACCACACTGTCAGAGATGTTACGTTACTGGTTGCAATAATGGTGGTAGTTACATATGGTTTCTGAACGCGGAATAGAGAATTTACGATATTGGTGTAGATAAATATTTTTATTAGGATACACATAAAATGGGGGGTGAATTTTTTTTCGCTCCACCCATCGTGTTGGGTATTATTTAATAGGTCTTTCAAAAAAAATATAGGTCTTTTAATACATTTTTTGGATGAAACTGATAGTTTCATAAATATTCGATCTGAAAGTTCAAAAAAGGGCGTCTCCTCCATCTAACTTTTGAACCGTGGGTCCAAAAAAATAGAAAAAAATAATGGAAGTGAGGCCTGATAAGAACTTTTAATAAAAACTATAAGGTACTCGGTTAAGCCGTTTTTGAATTATCAGTCAATAACGCATAGTGAAAGGAAGTGCCGGATAGTAAAATGACGTAAGCGCCGCCAAATATCCCTTAATAAACTACCTTTCGAACGGATGTTTTGTAACAGGGCGGCAAGTACGAAACTCTACACTGAGCATCGCCCGACATGCTCTTGGCCGGTTTTTTTTGCATTATTCCAATTCGAGAAAATCCCCAACCAGGTTATACGTAGCCTATAAAAATTCAACTTGTAAAAGCGGGGTAGCCACTAAACTCGATTGAGTTAAATTTGCATGGGTCATGCCCCCCCCCCCCCCCTCCCCCAAGTACACCTCAAATAGAAAAAATAATTACTGACCCCCTCAAAAAATTATTTCTGCATTTGTGACACCCCCCCCCCCCATAATTCAAACGCGTTGCAACCGCGCCTGTTCTTACCTTTCATGCTTAGACTGATTTGAGTTTCATTTAGTGGTAATTGTAAAATATTTTATCACGACTCCATCTGTCAACTTTACTTCAAGTTCCACCTCCAGGGTAGCGGGAGAGAAATTAGGGGTGAATTAGCCGCTTACTGACCGACCGAATTCCACGCGGGCGGAGCCGCGGGCACAGCTAGTATATATATATATATATATATATATATATATATATATATATATATATATATATATATATATATATATATGTGTCCGGGACGGGACATTAATAAGAAAATCGTGCTTCAAACATATAAAAAAACTTTAATTAAAATAATAAAAATACAAAATTGGTTTAGCACGCAAAGTGTCCGTTGTTCGGTCTTGTAGAGATATTGACAGTTAAGCGATGATGTGGTGGTATCTTTGACATATCTCCGTGACGTAGCTCTACTCGTCTGGTGTCTGGTTCTACGTTCCATTTTGCGTGAACATACTCCCCGCCCTTGAAAGCTCCTGAAGCTTTCAAGACTCTGCGTCATCTGGAGACGGAAGTAGACAGATGCGGTTAATGGCTCGACGGACGGTACCTCGAGCTGTAGAAATGTCGGCGACTCGCGGGATGCCATCAGTGCCTGGATAGGTTCTTTCTATTCTGCCGAGACGCCAGTTAAGTGGGGGCGTGAGATCCTCTTTCAGAAGAACAAGGTCGTTTGGTTTAAGGTCCTTGCATCTGAGCTTCCACTTTGTGCGTTGCTGCAATTCAGGGACGTATTCGGAGAAATCTGCTCAAGACGTTGAAATCTGTCGATACGGTTTGGGTTGGAGTCCAACACGCACGGCGACGGTAACGCAGTGAGTGGTCGGCCTATCAAAAAGTGTACCGGGGTGAGCGGAGCGAAATCTTCGGGTGATGAGCTCAAAGGACAAAGGGGACGGCTGTTTAAAATAACTTCGGTTTGACTGAATAAGGACGATAGTTCTTCGTACGTTAAATGAGCGTTGCCTAAAATCCTATGGAGGTGATATTTAGCGGCTTTAACACCGGCCTCCCACAGCCCACCAAAGTTAGGAGCGTATGCTGGAGAGAAGCGAAATTCAATGCCTTTCTCAGCCATAAAGTCGATAATGTCATCCGTATTAAGCTTTAAGAACTCGTTGATTTCCTTTGCAGTAGCAACAAAATTTCTACCATTGTCGTAAAAAATTTGTTTAGGTTTGCCACGACGGGATATAAATCTTTGCAGGCATAAAGTGAAAGCATCCTTCGACAGTTGACTGACTGCCTCAAGATGGATGCACTTGTATCGGAAGCAAATGAAAATGCAAAGTTATGCTTTAGTTATTTTACATCCTCGGCCCTTGCGGTCAGTAATTATGAACGGCCCAGCAAAGTCAGTTCCAGTCGTGTAAAATGGGTAGTCGGGAGTAACTCTCTCTGCAGGCAGGTTACCCATTTTGTTTATGAGTGTTTTGCCTCTAAATCGTCTACAAATGAGACAAAGATGATAAGTACGCCTAGCTAGATTTCTTCCACCAATAGGCCATATGCGATTCTGGGAAGTACTTAGGTGCGCAATGACAAACAACCAGTATGTAGTGAAGCTAGTTTATTACTGAACGGTGGGGGCGGCGCGGGCGCATACACCTCACTCCTTCCCCTTTAATTTTCAAACCTGATAACAATAAGAAAATAACATAAGATTAAAACTAACACTTACATTCTAAAATCTAAGATCTATAATCTATCTTCTTAGTTCTAGGCCTCAAGGTCGGGCCAGTCCGTGGCGGCGGCGCTGGAGCGCTATCCGCGGCGGAGGATGTAGGTTCGACTTCCGGAATCGTCTCCGGTTCCGATAAGCTTTGCTCTGTACCTACCACCTCTTTCTCCACCGGAAATTCAGTAGCCTGACTTACTATTTCACCGAAAACGGAATCTGACCGCTATGTGACAGGTGCGGTAGAAGGAGGCGGGTTAGGCGGCAATGGGGGCGAAGGTGGCGGCGATGCCAATAATGGCGGAATAAACCACATTTTAGCGTCATCGTCCTCAGTTTTTCTACATTGTTGTCAATTTTTTTGCTCCCTGTATACCTCATAATTTGGTCTACATGCCGCTTACATAAACCATTGTAATCGTTAACATATATTTCAAACATTCGTTTACCAATAACATTGTTTAAAACTTGACATAAATATTTTAAACTAAACAATTACCTATTAAGCTAATTTTACAACTGTAATGTATATTACCTATACCTATACGATTCGATACGATATGATACGATACAATACGATACGATACGATACCATACCATATCGGATTTTGATACCGGTGCCATCTGCTCATCAGTACAAGTCGAATGAGCCCAAACAGCATGAGTCTGTGATGCGCCAAACCCGAGATCCAGTAGGGATCCCCAGGGTCCAGCATGAGCTCCAGATTTTGTTACCGGTACCATCTGCTCATCAGTACAAGTCGAATGAGCCCAAACAGCATGAGTCTATGATGCGCCAAACCCGAGATCCAATAGGGATCCCCAGGGTCCAGCATGAGCTCCAGATTTTGATCCCGGTACCATCTGCTCATCAGTACAAGTCGAATGAGCCCAAACAGCATGAGTCTATGATGCGCCAAACCTGAGATCCAGTAGGGATCCCCAGGGTCCAGCATGAGCTCCAGATTTTGATCCCGGTACCATCTGCTCATCAGTACAAGTCGAATGAGTCCAAACAGTATGAGTCTATGATGCGCCAAACCCGAGATCCAGTAGGGATCCCCAGGGTCCAGCATGAGCTCCAGATTTTGATACCGGTACCATCTGCTCATCAGTACAAGTCGAATGAGCCCAAACAGCATGAGTCTATGATGCGCCAAACCCGAGATCCAGTAGGGATCCCCAGGGTCCAGCATGAGCTCCAGATTTTGATACCGGTACCATCTGCTCATCAGTACAAGTCGAATGAGCCCAAACAGCATGAGTCTATGATGCGCCAAACCCGAGATCCAGTAGGGATCCCCAGGGTCCAGCATGAGCTCCAGATTTTGATACCGGTACCATCTGCTCATCAGTATAAGTCGAATGAGCCCAAACAGCATGAGTGTATGATGCGCCAAACCCGAGATCCAGTAGGGATCCCCAGGGTCCAGCATGAGCTCCAGATTTTGATACCGGTACCATCTGCTCATCAGTACAAGTTGAATAAGCCCAAACAGCATGAGTCTATGATGCGCCAAACCTGAGATCCAGTAGGGATCCCCACGGTCCAGCATGAGCTCCAGATTTTGATCCCGGTACCATCTGCTCATCAGTACAAGTCGAATGAGTCCAAACAGCATGAGTCTATGATGCGCCAAATCCGAGATCCAGTAGGGATCCCCAGGGTCCAGCATGAGCTCCAGATTTTGATACCGGTACCATCTGCTCATCAGTACAAGTCGAATGAGCCCAAACAGCATGAGTCTATGATGCGCCAAACCCGAGATCCAGTAGAGATCGCCAGGGTCCAGCATGAGCTCCAGATTTTGATACCGGTACCATCTGCTCATCAGTACAAGTCGAATTAGCCCAAACAGCATGTGTCTATGATGCGCCAAACCCGAGATCCAGTAGGGATCCCCAGGGTCCAGCATGAGCTCCAGATTTTGATACCGGTACCATCTGCTCATCAGTACAAGTCGAATGAGCCCAAACAGCATGAGTCTATGATGTGCCAAACCCGAGATCCAGTAGGGATCCCCAGGGTCCAGCATGAGCTCCAAATTTTGATACCGGTACCATCTGCTCATCAGTACAAGTCGAATGAGCCCAAACAGCATGAGTCTATGATGCACCAAACCCGAGATCCAGTAGGGATCCCCAGGGTCCAGCATGACCTCCATCTTAGGATACCGGTCCCATTGCTTATTAATACAAGTCCCCGAGTCCAGAGTCAAAATCGAAACAAAAATCAAAACCTCGTAGCTTAACCTAAATTCGCGTTTAGTTAGGTAAATTATTAATGTCAATTACCAATTCAATCTACACTAAAAATTAAATTAATGTTTCAATTTTTAAGAAAGACTAAAAATTAAATATCTTCAATTATTAGTTATTCGCAAAGGATTAACACGTTAGTTACAATTAATTTCAATTCTAATTGAAATCAATTTGCACTAAACTATAAGGGTGGGTTGCACCAAACCGCCTGTTAAAGTAAGCCAAATGTTACGCTAATCGGAGGTACTTAACGATTGCTAACATGAATGGGTTGCACCAAGTGCAAAATAACAGAATGTAAGAGTTACGAGGGATGCCACTGTATAAACGCATTTCTAACAACATTTTCATGGTAGAATATTATTTTCATATGGCAACCCAACCATAAGTGCCAAACTAAACTTGTCAAAATCGTCGATTCGTCACACGAAGAAAAAATCTAAAGGAAAGAAAAGAGCGCGAACTAAACTTTGCACCCTGCAGCTTGAAAATCAAGAATATTCAACAATTTTAGCCATTCCTGAACATGTTTATTACTCAGTCAAAAAGTGGGCTATCCATAACGCCCTACGAGCAAACTTTTTCAAAGGATAATGCAACTTGTGTTGCGAGTGGTGTTTAAAGAGAAAGCCAGAGTAGTCGGCTGGTGTATTATATTTTATATTATAGTGAGTAAATTATCCTTCTACTTTATTACTACTTACAGAACCCTAAGCAAGTAAAGCGGTTGATTGAAGCACCAAATGGCGAGAAGGTGCCCAGTCGCAAAACAAAGGCACCACTAGTTTTGAGAACTCTCCTTTCGAAAATTCGTAAATATAGGGCGCTGAATCCCTCCAACCTGGTTAATTATGGCTAGCATTGTAACCAACAACCAAAATATTGAACTTATTATATATGTACCTACTTATTGAAAGAGTGTTCTAAAGCATCTTTGTGAAGTATAGCACATAATTAGGTTACATTCATAATACACAATGTTTTTTATTTCAGGTTTGAATTTACCTTTGGTTTCGAAGACAAGATGAAATCAAGGCTTATGCAACTCAGTGCTCAACTCAAGGAACTTTTAAAGTGAAAGTGCAGTGGTTTCAAGAAATTTGTAGAATCTCAAAGTAAAAATAAAGAATATTTTTTTTAACATAATCAATACTTATTTCCATTTTGTCAATAAAATACATAATATATTTAGTTACCCCTACTTTGTTTATATATTATTCAAACTCTGGCATAGGTTTCCTTTGTAGATAGGGGCAAGACAATGACATGCAATGATTATTTTCACCATTTTTCTAGCAACTGAAGAACAAATCAAATTATTTTAATAAATATTTTGATTTGTTTATTTTTAAGTAGACACACTACTATATAAATTATAAACTTATATAGATGTCATATAAGGAAAAAGTGACCTAGGCCTCCGGTGCCCAGGGCTGGGATCGAACCAGCATCTTCAACACGGGAGGCCTAGGTCACTTTTTCCTTTGTATATGACATCTATATAAGTTAATTTTTCTAGCAGTTGACATTAATAATCAATATGAACATTGCCTGTTGTTACAGGCAATGTTCATATTGATTATTAATGTCAACTGCAGACTGCATTGTTATGCAGTCTCATACTTACTAAACTTGAAACTATTGAAGTATTTTAGGCCAGATCAATCTAAGATAGTATAAACCCAACCCGTGGCCAAGGTGACCCAGCTTGTTGACCGGAGAAAAAACTTCATATACTGAACCACAGATGGTTATCAACAATATGATACAGGTCAAAGTGACTATGGTCAAGTAATGTTTTATGAAACATTACTTATCAATATAAATAGATAGTATAAATTGCTGTAGTTGCTTAGTTTGGCTAGGTGAGATTGTCCCAAAGTAATAAGAGTAAATTTCAAAAATGTTTTATTATCACTTGTATCTTTGTAAAATACATGTTACAAGTCATACAAACAGCCATGTATGTACTGACTGTACTATTATGTTTTATTTGTAAATAGGTACCTATCCTGATTAGTAGAGATATATGACATTGATAAAAAGAGACCTATATTATTTATTACTAATGAGTTTTTAGGTACCTACTTATGTTAGAGTACAGTATATAAACTCTCATAGGATCTAACATTTTTAGCCAAAGCCCAAGGCCAGGTCTTTGCTTCCTTTTTAGCCCATCATGAAACAGATACAAAATGCAAATGCATGTATTTTGTGTACAATTTTAATGAAACAAAGCATGTTCATAATAATGTCCGATATAAAAAATACTAATGGGGAATGGAGGAAGGCATCTATCAAAGGTTTGTCAGATGGTGCCAGCATAGCTTTGTACCTATCACTAGTTTTGTTCTATGGGATTTGGCTTAAAGGGCTATAATTAATGCCTGAAAATTCCAAATAAAACAATAATTTGCCTCAGAAGAGCAACACACATGAAGTCAAATTAGCTAAACCATGCTATTACCAAATTTTCAGTAGATAATTATTTATTTATATGGGGTTATTGTCTCTTCAGATCTGTAAAATCTGTGCTGTGAATTTATTTCACAAATGAAACTGAAATACAGTGTAAACTATATAGCGGCACTCAAGGAACCGGAATTTTTTTCATGTTATTGCGAGTTGTCGTTAAACAGAGACCTACTGTGCTTGATTTAAGGCCTATATAAAATCAAATAAAAAAACAAGATTTAAATGAATCAGTATAATACATTTTCATAGACATTTGAATTTGTGGATACCAACCCATTGTTGAACTATTTTTGTTCCACAACACTTGACACTCTAATTTACTTGATTGTATATTCCATATCACGCTTTATTTACATGTAGTTCTGAACATTGTTTAGTTGAGTAGAACATTGTCGAGGCTCGATTTCGGTGGTATTGGCGATAAATGTTTGGTGATATATATAATAGCACTGCTGCTATGGCATGAAATTATAATCTGGTTATCTGGCACCTTTTGAATCGTATGACTTGCTCCCATCGAGGCTTTCGACCGTGTCATAACATAAAACACGTGTTTCTTCTTGACCTGTTCACTCCACCGCGTCAGAGGTTTACGCTCCCTTTTGCTTTGTACCTTAAAGAACTGGCAGTATTCAAGTCTTGTAGTCAGTCATTCGTTATTTCCAAAGGTTTGGTCTTCATTGACAAAAACAGAGTGGTTTTTAAAATGATAATCATGATTGTTCTGCAGGTTTCGCTCGCTCTACGGCTGTCGGCTTTCATGACAATTATTTACTGTAGGTTCTGGCATAGTTCTGGTATGTCTGTTATAACAGAAGTCTGGTCTATTTCAACCTGAAGTCACTTGGCACTCGGTTTTAACTTAAAAGCGCACTTTTTACACAGAATTATGTATTTATTATTAGATACACGAGTTGAAGTGTGAATAATACAAAAAGGTCAATCGTATGACCCTTTTGCGTTCAGATACGTGCATATATTTATTACTGCGAACAATATTTTATTATTTTTCATCAAATATCGCTGTATTTTTGTCTAATCAAGCATTAATCTATGAAATACGAGACATTTTTGCAAATTGTCCGCCATATTTAAACGTAGATTTGAGTTAACCAGTGCTCGACGGCTGGTTAAGGTAAACGTAACTTTCTGACTGCTAAAGTGCATGGTGCAACGGAAAAACGGACTTGACGTCTACTGTAACCATGATTAGTTCGTTAAGTATGCGTGGTGCAATCCGCCCTTAGTGTTCAATTTTTACTAACGTGTTTCAATCTTAAAATTTTAATTTTCAATTACACTAACGTTCGGCCAACACTGTGGAGGACTATATGATGACCCAAACTAGAAACGGCTATAAAATCATTTAACATTTATAGGACACAGTTTGGGTAGGAAAGCGTATCAAACATTTTGCGAAGCAGTCAGAGTAGGATTTATTTTTCTTTAAAATTAAACAATAGGTACATTATCTGTCTCTCAAGCTGTTTTAATATGTGAAGAACTACGCATTATGTTGTAAGATCTAATAATGTATTACTGCTTTGAAAAAATAAGTCCCGCCGAGTTTCTTTTCGGTCATAATACTTCTCGGGTCAGAGGTGTAGGGTTAGAACCGTTGTTGGTAGTTTTTTTTCTCTGACGTTCCTAAGTGCATTGTAATGTGCTAAAATTGAAGAATAAATAACTTTTATCTCTTTTTAGGGTTCCGTAGTCAACTTCGCCCCTTATAGTCTCGCCATGTCCGTCCGTCTGTCTGTCCGTCTGTCCGAGGTCTATCTCAGTGACCGTTCGCACTAGAAAGCTGAAATTTGGTATCAGTATGTGCATTAATCACATCAACAAAGTGGTTGAATAAAACCTGGAAAAATATTTTTATTAGGGTACCTCCCGTACACATAAAGTGGGGGGTGAATTTTTTTTCGCTCCAACCCTGTCGTGTTGGATATCATTGGATAGGTCTTTCAAAAAGAATAGAGGTCTCATAAAACATTTTTTGAATGAAACTAATAGTTCTAAAAGTTCAAACAAGGGCGTGTCCCCCCATCTAACTTTTGAACCGTGGGTCCAAAAATTAAAAAAAAATATGTTCAGCTGTTTTTGAATTATCAGTCGAAAATGCATAGTAAAAGGATGTAAGTGCCGGATAGTAAAATTACGTAAGCGCCGCCAAAAAATATTTAATCAACGACCTTTTGAACGGATGTGTTTTTGAACAGGGCGGCAATAAAAATTAAATTATAAAATATAAAATAAATTAAGCTATAAAAATTCAACCTCTAAAAGGGTGGGGGGGGGGCAATACAATCGATTGAGTTAAATTTGCACCTGAATCTTATGGCGCTACTTAGAAAGGAGGTGCAAACATTTTTTTTTTCAAGTTTGTGCTACGACTATCGAGTACCCTGCTTCATTAACAGATGGCGCTGACATTAATACGTCATGACATGAATAAGCCACTGAGGAAGGATTTTTTTCAAATTAACTCAAGTTTAGCAATGGGGTTACGGATATCCACAAATTTAATTGAATAATTGATTTTATAGTACAGTCGACGTCAAATATATCTTTATACTTTTGGACCTTATTACAAAGGTGTTTCTATGGTATGGTAGGGTATTCTAAACTTTGTTAGGTTAGGAAGTATGGATTTCTATGACGTCGACTGTACTATAAAATCAATTATTCAATTAAATTTGTGGATATCCGTAACCCCATTGCTAAACTTGAGTTAATTTGAAAAAAATCCTTCCTCAGTGGACGAAGTTGACTACGGAACCCTAAAAAGAGATAAAAGTTATTTATTCTTCAATTTAAGCACATTACAATGCACTTAGGAACGTCAGAGAAAAAAAACTACCAACAACGGTTCTAACCCTACACCTCTGACCCGAGAAGTATTATGACCGAAAAGAAACTCGGCGGGACTTATTTTTTCAAAGCAGTAATACATTATTAGATCTTACAACATAATGCGTAGTTCTTCACATATTAAAACAGCTTGAGAGACAGATAATGTACCTATTGTTTAATTTTAAAGAAAAATAAATCCTACTCTGACTGCTTCGCAAAATGTTTGATACGCTTTCCTACCCAAACTGTGTCCTATAAATGTTAAATGATTTTATAGCCGTTTCTAGTTTGGGTCATCATTTAGTCCTCCACAGTGTTGGCCGAACGTTAGTGTAATTGAAAATTAAAAATTTTAGATTGAAACACGTTAGTAAAAATTGAACACTAAGGGCGGGTTGCACCACGCATACTTAACGAACTAATCATGGTTACAGTAGACGTCAAGTCCGTTTTTCCGTTGCACCATACACTTTAGCAGTCAGAAAGTTACGTTTACCTTAACCAGCCGTCGAGCACTGGTTAACTCAAATCTACGTTTAAATATGGCGGACAATTTGCAAAAATGTCTCGTATTTCATAGATTAATGCTTGATTAGACAAAAATACAGCGATATTTGATGAAAAATAATAAAATATTGTTCGCAGTAATAAATATATGCACGTATCTGAACGCAAAAGGGTCATACGATTGACCTTTTTGTATTATTCACACTTCAACTCGTGTATCTAATAATAAATACATAATTCTGTGTAAAAAGTGCGCTTTTAAGTTAAAACCGAGTGCCAAGTGACTTCAGGTTGAAATAGACCAGACTTCTGTTATAACAGACATACCAGAACTATGCCAGAACCTACAGTAATTGTCATGAAAGCCGACAGCCGTAGAGCGAGCGAAACCTGCAGAACAATCATGATAATCATTTTAAAAACCACTCTGTTTTTGTCAATGAAGACCAAACCTTTGGAAATAACGAATGACTGACTACAAGACTTGAATACTGCAAGTTCTTTAAGGTAGAAAGCAAAAGGGAGCGTAAACCTCTGACGCGGTGGAGTGAACAGGTCAAGAAGAAACACGTGTTTTATGTTATGACACGGTCGAAAGCCTCGATGGGAGCAAGTCATACGATTCAAAAGGTGCCAGATAACCAGATTATAATTTCATGCCATAGCAGCAGTGCTATTATATATATCACCAAACATTTATCGCCAATACCACCGAAATCGAGCCTCGATGTTCAGAACTACATGTAAATAAAGCGTGATATGGAATATACAATCAAGTAAATTAGAGTGTCAAGTGTTGTGGAACAAAAATAGTTCAACAATGGTTTGGTATCCACAAATTCAAATGTCTATGAAAATGTATTATACTGATTCATTTAAATCTTGTTTTTTTATTTGATTTTATATAGGCCTTAAATCAAGCACAGTAGGTCTCTGTTTAACGACAACTCACACAAATTTAATTGATTAATTGATTTTATAGTACAGTCGACGTCAAAGATATCTTTATACTTTTGGACCTTATTACAAAGGTGTTTCTATGGTATGGTAGGGTATTCTAAACTTTGTTAGGTTAGGAAGTATGGATTTCTATGTGTATATTCCTTACCCGGGCGCGGTTCGAGGGGGGGGGGGGGTCACATAGGACAGAACCCAACCCCCTCAAATCTTACATGTCAAATAGAAAAATTCATTACTGACTCCCTCAAAATAAAAACATTTCTGCATTAGCGACCCCCCCGCCCAAATTTCAGGCTGCAACCGCACCGTTCTTACCTTTCATGGATGGATTTGACTGCAGGATCGATTTAGTTGATATTTGCCGTGGGCATGAAGAGTCAAGGACGTATAAATACAAAAGTGGTACTGTATCGTCCGATATACACCTACTACTCTATGTCGAAATTTTTAATGAGGACGAAAAAACTATTGATTTTGAGTGTAGTTTTATTTAGTGGTAATTTTAAAATCTGGACTACTGTCCTCTTTCGTATCCATCTGTCAACTTTACTTCAAGTTCCACCTCCAGGAGAGAGGGAGAGAAATTAGGGGTGAATTAGCCGCTTAATGACACAGACCGAATTCCACGCGGGCGGAGCCGCGGGCACAGCTATTGCTATTACGATATAAAATTGAATGAAGTTTTCAATGGCTGTCACAGCTCTTATGCTTGGTTGGGGTGGGTAGAACTAAGGGCGGTTTGATCTCAGCTTAGTTGTTGTTAGAGATATTGTATTAAAAATATATATACCGGTGTAAACGCACTTTTAGACATTCTAAATAGAAATTAAAATACACGGATAAACTATACGAACCTTTACTTTTTGTAAAATGGAGAGTACGTCTTCGTTATCACATTGTATCCAATGTGATATTTATGCTACTGTTATTAGTTTTTAATATTTTTACGAAACATTGCAGAGCCCAAGAATCCCTAATAACTAACATCGATTAATATTAATTTACAAAAGTTTAGGTTAAAAGCCAATGCCATGAGGTTTTAGTATCAAGCCGACTTACATGTTACATGATTACAAAATATATAGTACGAGTATGCTCGATAGTAGTCGATAGTAAATTGGCTCGAAAATATATATTTGACAAAGAATGTGATAAATTTCATGATAAAGTATGTCACGTTGTGACAACTACCTACAGCCTTGGCCAGAAGTGTTGGGCATAGCTCTTTTTTGTTTACAATTTTGATGTTAAGTATTAATTCCCTATCATAACAATGTACGATGACGTAAAATGTTATATTTTATTGATATATCTAGAAAGCTTCACTTAAAAACACTTTCAAGGTACCTATAACATATGAAAAGTGGAGGTCCCAAAAATGCGAATGTAAGTCGGTGCGACAAATTGCAAATATTCTATGCAGTTACTACTCACTGCAACAAAACATGCCTTTTCAGTTTGAATTAATCGATAAAATAACTTCAAAAAGGATAGAAACGCCGGTCTAAACTTTCGAGTTTTGTATGAAAATCGCAAGGGTGCTCAACACTACTGGCCAAGGCTGTATGTAAAGCCTTAGTTGTCAACACCACGTAATGCGAAAAGGATAAACGTGATCCCCAATATTATCAATATTTATTGTTTTTATACAAACACTAGCTTTTGCCCGCGGCTTCGCTCGCGTTAAATTCGGGGTAACACGGTTCCCCTTTCCTGATTGCCTCCCGTAATGCTCCATACAAACTTCGGGAAGTGGGGGGTTAGAAAGAGACAAAAACTAGCCTATGTCACTCTCCATCCCTTCAACTATCTCCACTTAAAAAATCACGTCAATTCGTCGCCCCGTTTTGCCGTGAAAGACGGACAAACAAACAAACACACACACTTTCCCATTTATAATATTAGTATGGATTGAAGGCCGGTTTATTGTATTCTGTTTGCGCAGGATCCTATAATACTCGTAGTAAATAAAATAGAAGAAATAAATAAATAATATGGATACATTCTCGCAAATAAAGCTTGTCCCAGTAAAAAGTGTCGTTAGTTTACGCAGCGTTGGTATATCAGGTTTCAATGAAAATGGTTGTAACTGGCTGGTTATATGTTAAATACATCTCGGTTCTTTATTTAATATTAGAAAAAAATCTGTCACAGTCACATTTTCAAAGATCTCGTCTCCACAAGAAAAACTTCGTGAGAAAATATTGTACAAATATGTCCAATATTAAGGCATTTTAACGAAAAAAGTGGCAATGGAGCTAAACACGTCTGTTAGAACTGTGCAAAGGGTCCTAAAACAATTCAGAGAGACTGGCGGTATTCGACGGCGTCCTGGAAGTGGTCGGAAGACCGGGTTTGTTAAGAAAAATATTGAGAAGAGTATCATAGCTGCTTTGCTGAAAAAACCTACATCATCTGTAAGAGATTTAGCTGAAAAGTTTAAAACGTCTAAATCCACTGTGCAACGAGTAAAGAAAAATAATTCTATAAAGACTTTCAAACAAACTAAAGTGCCTAATAGAAATTAGAAACAAGAAACTGACGCTAAAACGTGATCCAGAAAACTGTATTCATAATTAACAACAAAAAAATACTGTATTGTGATGGACGACGAAACATATTGCAAGCTTGATTTTAAATCACTGCCGGGACATCATTTTTATTCGGGTACCGATAGAAAAACTATCAATGACGAGTACAATGTCATAAAAACGGATAAATTTGCGAAGAAGGTTATTGTGTGGCAAGCGATCTGTTCTTGCGGCAAACGCAGCACTCCATACTTTGCTAAAGGAACTATGAAAGGCGATATATACCTTAAAGAGTGCATGGAAAAGCGATTATTGCCGTTTTTTAAGCGACACAAGAAGCCAGTTCTGTTTTGGCCTGATCAGGCCACGTGCCACTATTTTAAAAATGTGATAAAATGGTACAAAGCCAATAATGTCGAATTTGTAGAAAAATACCAAAATCCTCCTAACTGTCCTGAATTACGACCTATAGAAAAATATTGGGCTCGTATGAAGCAGAAGCTCTTAAAACATAAAACTAACGCCACATCAGTTGAAAACTTCAAGCGAAATGGAATGCAGCTTCAAAACTAATCACAGACCCTGATGTACAAAACCTGATGGCAGGAATCAAAAGAAAATTACGAAGTTTCTGGATGAATAAACAATAGAACAAAAACATAAAAAAAATACGTTTTGTTTGCTACATTTCTAATAAACTGTTGTCAAAAATTTGGTAACTTTTTATTGCTTACATTATTTCATACTAACTAATAAACGACTTTTTTTTCTGGGACAAGCTTTAGATATTAGCATCAGATAGTGGAGTAGGTAAATATCTGCTTGAAGTTATCGTAGCTTAGGTTAAAGACTTTCGACATATGAGTAGGCACCAATATAATAAAATAAATGTTAACTACGGGGTACCTATTTACCATGTTTTTCTAAGTTTCCGATTTTGGCACAGTTAAGTACATGCGCCTGTCAGATTTAATTAATAAGAGACAAAATATAATTTATTTCATTTATTCAACATTGAATAGATTAAAGGAGAGAGTCCATTTTATAAATATAAAATGCTAAGAACAACCATAGTAAATGCAATGATGTTTATTAAAGAATATTACTTATAATAATTCTGAATAATTTAATCAATGTTGCAATACTGCCATCACCACTAAGTAAGTCAAGATATAAAACAAAGTATATTAAATCCATTCTAATTCCTCAAACATTACTACAAGTATCCCGTAAGGCCATTAATCATAATATTCTGCACATAATATATCTAACACTGGTAGCAAAAACAGAGTAATATATAATCTCATGTAATCAGAAAGGCTAAATTATTTCCAATATAAGGTTGGTGTGTATGTTGTACCATGCACCAACTTGAAATACAGTATTACACGTTTATATATTTAAATACATTATTAGGTACACGGTAACAAGGTACACACTGATACATTTTATTTAATTAACCTTCAATATTATTTAGAGGTGAGTAATCAATATTACACTTAACTTGGTTTTTGCTGGTTAGCTCTCCAATCACCAATGTGTCCCACAACTGCCAGTCACTTGTTTATAAGGGCTTACCCATAACCCCTTCTACTACCTGGCAGGACAAGCATTCTATATTTCCGGCACATCCGGTTATCGAAATAATTGGAAATAGTATAATAGTAAATATATTTGCTTAGTTCAAAATAGATGAAAATATAATTTAAAAATGACAATAAGTTATTATTCACTAAACCATCAATATTTAGTATCGTTTACTTAATCATAATGTGACAGCAATACAGGATATCCGCTTCGCAAAATACGTGAAGGTTTAAGTAATATATTTACTCCTTGTAAATAACTTCAAGTGAATAATAATTAGCAATGCTAAATTATTACACTTGACGAGATTATTTACTTGTACAATTATTCGATTATTGTCAACTCGACTATAATAATTGAATACAGGATATCCCGATACGTAATATTTAAGTTAGCAAGCATATTTACCAATTCCAATCCAAATAATCTAATAAGGATTAACGGAAACGAATAGAAATCAAACTGCAATTATCTCTGATATAATTAGGTAGTTGCATTATTTGCATTCTGGCAGTCACGGTCACATAACAATACATTAAGGGTAGTTGTGGTATTTGAAAACTTACGTCTACCTTACAACTTCAACTTCTTGGATTTCAACTTATGGATTACTTTAGATGTATATTCGATACTGGAAGTGATGAAACTGTACGTTTTGGCCATTATTTATCTCACCGACTGTATATCTCACACGGCCATACTGACAGGTACTTCGTTCCCGAAGTGCCCATTTCTCATTATTACATCAAGTTGGCTCGCAGGCTCTGTATTAGGTCCCTATATTGCTACTGTTTCACTCACATCAGGTGAGAGCTCGCAGGCTCGGAAGCAATTATCCTATCTACATGATACTCTGCTAGCGTTACTCACCACATCAAGCACAGCTAGCAAGCGCCTCTAAGGTGCTACTCTTCCACCCATAACATCAAGTGGGGCTCGCAGGCTCGTAGCTGTCCCCTATATTGCTACTGTTTCACTCACATCAGGTGAGAGCTCGCAGGCTCGGAAGCAATTATCCTATCTACATGATACTCTGCTAGCGTTAGTCACCACATCAAGCACAGCTAGCAAGCGCCTCTTAGGTGCTACTCTTTCACCCATAACATCAAGTGGGGCTCGCAGGCTCGTAGCTGTTCCCTATATTGCTACTGTTTCACTTACTTACACCAAGTGAGAGCTCGCAGGCTCGGCAGCAATAGCTTTATTTACAGTTACGTTGCTACTGCTTCTCTCATCCTCGTCAAGCAAGGTAAGGTAGCAACTTTTTATTAAAATTTCATTCATTTCTTGTCAATAAATTCATTCGTTTCGTCGTCGTGTCATTCGTCGTCGTTTTCACTCAATCAGTCCAATTATAAACATAACATGTAGGTCACTTGATTGAAAGAGGGTAATGTGAAAATTTTACGGTGATTTGTATACCTAATGATCATATCTGACCTTGGCATCTGGACAAATCCTGAAATCCCACATGGGGTTACTTCTCAGGAATGCTATGTCGCATTTTTGTCTACAAACGTTATTTCCAATAATCAACAATAGTAGAAGCATACTGTATCAATCATGGGAGCGTTTATGACAATTACAGGTTAGTGACATACCACGTCAGGGCAACGCAATTTGTTAGTATATGTGTCTGTGTTCACTCTGACGTCTCACATATTTGTCACATCAGACACTTGTCAAAAGTCAAAACGTAATTAATGTCGTGAATAATGTAACTAATGGCATAAATAAAAATAATAAATATAATTTAAAAAAAACAAACGGGGTTTTATACCTTTCACTGAATGTGTTTTAATGACTGTATTGCCCTAATGAGCTTTTAATTACATACAGTAAAAAAAAGGTAAATTATTAATTTCTTCGCAATTACTGGACCGAATGTTATGATACTTTGTATACTGGTTCTAAATAATACCTTAACGCATATGTTCGTTTCAGCTTCGTCCAGTGGCCAAGGATACTCAAAAATTAAACTCGTGAATTTCGTCAGGTGGACACATCAAAAACCCAAATCGATAGTTCCACAATTTTAGTACATAATCAATTCAGAATATATAATTGATTCATCTAAAAGGACATGGTTTCTACATCGTAACCGTTTATCCTTCAATGAGCGTTTTGGTTTTTCAACGAACCTTTCTTTATCCGAATTTTATTCGGCAACACATTTCATTCTTTGTATCTATCAATTATAATGGAATAAGTTTACTTATTTCATACGAGTTTGACAATCGTATTGAATAATGTTCTGTTTATGCTTGTATTTATAAGGGTCTTTTTTTTGCATGTATTTAATCGGGGAACCGTTCAATTTAAATAGTCATGATATGTTTATTAATTATGATCGAAGGAGCCGACTTAATTTATTGTTTGATACGGCTTGCAAATTGAAGCTTAGCGTAACGCCTACGAAAGCATTTTACGACATAAAATATCATGTTTTACGAAGTGTTTCTAAGTTAATGTCTCAATCCTAACAAAGTTAGGAGAACTACAAATTTTTGTGTTGAGTTGCGACGTAGTTAAAATTATACAAGGAAAAAATTAGCTTCGAAATGCGATCGACGATTAATCTTCGGGAATTATATAGTGAACCCTTTTAATACATACTAACAAAACAAACATAGAAACAAACGGTCTTCCAGCCTAGTCGGCAGTGACCCTGCCTCAGAGGTGGGCAAAAATTATTTATTTACCAATAACCGGGAAGATAACTAAATGATCTTTTATTTGAAATAACTAAATAATCCATCATTTGTTGTTTTGAATATATCCAGATCAGTTTCATTTTTATCTAGATAAATTAGTTGGGATTTATAATAAAAGATGAATGTCAGTAGTACAGTCATGTAGAACTAGAAGTGGTCAGATGAATAAGATAGCTGTAGCATAGCTCTTATATTTAGTCAGGGGCCTTGACGCGATATTCTATATAAATTCATTATTCTAAGCTTACTTCAATAACAAACGAGGCCAGTTATCTTCATCTAGATAATTGATCTCAATAAAAGAAGTTGTCAACGCAATGTTTGTGATTGAATTTATCTTCTAATAAATTTATTTGAAATTATTATCTAGACAATAAATTATCTAAATATCTCCCAACTCTGCCCTGCCTTCGAAGCAGGAGGTCCCGGGGAATAGATTAAGGTGCATTTTATCCGCTTTCTAATACTTGCTTGTTTCAGAATTTAGTTACTAGTATTGACATTGGATGATGAAATAACAATTAGCAATAATTATTTTATATCCGCTCGGTCATTCTGCAGATAACGGAAACCAAATCTTCTGTTTTTAAATATCTGTTCAAGTCTCAAGGTACTGAAATCTTTTACAATTTCAAATAACTCTAACTAATTTAAATTTTACTAACAGTTCTCAGATCATATCTGATCAAGAAATCGTGAATTTAGTAGTCATACGAGTAAAACTATCATCTGAAAATATTATTACTTTATTTGTAATTGGTAATACTGTAAGTAGAAACTCGTTGGTATCTCGAGGTGTATGTCACAACTGCATACCTAAATATATAATATATATTTTTTTACGTTTGCTTCATCTATGTACTAATCACAACTTGGCATTGTCTTATTGTATAGCCTGACACTACGATTTACTATATTGTATCTACTTTCCCAATTATTACTTTTAATTACGTTAATACGTAATACATCATAATTTAAAATGTAGTACATAAGCTAGAATGTAAGTACATTTAAGTGAATGATACCATTTTTATAAAAAGATTAATGAACTGCTACATCGAATTGTTTCATTAATAACAAATTCCCCCTTTTTTTTAAATGAAAAACTTGTATCATCGTTGACGGTATGACGGTAGGTATATCATGATTTGCTTAAGGCGTTTACCCTTAAAATGGCAGTACTGCGGATAACGTTAATGACCTGTAGAGATGAAAAGAGGTATCGTACTGCGAAATAGTGACAAGGAAATACGTAAATATTCATTAGATATCATACAGTCCAAGAAAAATCATCGGACACAGGCAGCAATTTTAGGACGGAAATTGTTATCGATGCCACTTAATTTGTATTTCTTATATAATGTACAGATGTATTTAATATCAATATATTTTTGCTATAGAGAGGTATTTTTTTTGAATGATAACGGTGAACTACCACTTTACAACCTCGCAAGACTCACGTCTTTTGATGTAGAGAGATCGTGATCTTTAGATAAGTGGATTGTCGATAATAATATTAAATATTAAGTTTATTTCTTTATAGCATATCACGTATTATTTTATTTTTGACGTCAGGGTTATCCATGTTGGTTATTATGTTTGACGTCAAAATGACATATTGCTACCTGTCGCCGAACACTAATAATAATAATATTATAGCCTAGTACGTATTACGATTAATGCCTGCAATTATTCGGATATTATCCGGATAATACGAATATTTCGAATAATTTCCAACCAAATTACTATTCTAAATACTCTAATTGCAAGCCCTAATTGCGATTTAAATGTGCTTAAAACTTAGCAAGAATAAGTTTAGCTATGTGATTTATAATTCAATAAACACAGTTCATAATGATGGTCATCAAGTTTTTTTTTTTGTACGTTTCGTTAATATTATTATTTTTTAAACGATTTGTATAAGATATAGGATATTCTTGTTTTTCTTAACTAAAGAACACAACAAAGCAAAAGATTTCTCAGCAAAAAGATCTTCAAGTATAGTGTTCCTCTATCGAATAAAAAAAAATCATGGCATACCGGAATTACACTTCACACTAGCCACCATTCTTCACACTTCACACTAACCACCATTCTTCACTTCACACCATTAGATAATTTCGAGCTCCAGGTATACTCCTGTTGTCCAGCCGCAGTCTGCTCGTTGGTGGCCACCATGGGAGGCACGGAGTAGTAGTTGATGTCACGAACTGCATCTGTAATGTCAATTTGAAAGGTATCATATCCTTTGTATTTATCCACCTAAGTATAAGTAAGTATTTATACGTGAAAATACTCACAGACAGCAATACTTAACATATTTTGTAGGTACTTATTTGTTATAGATGGATAAAATTTAATATACCTAACTCAATCATTACTGTAAGCACTTCAGTGAGAAAAAAAAATCATTACACGAGTTAGAAGCAAAATATATGTGTATATTAAGCAAGTGTTTGTTCTTATTTTTTACGCGATATAAATATAAAACAAATTGGAACTAAACCTTTCCTTGATTTTCCGTTGGTGTCAGATAGTCAGCTGGCCCATATTTCCAGTAATTTCAGCAGTATAGGTATGGTGCAGCATTCCACGTGGAAAGTCATCTGAAACATTAATTTTATAGGCGTAGAGCGTGTTTAAGATCCCTGACTTCTGATGTCAGATTTAATTAATAAGAGACAAAATATAATTTATTTCATTTATTCAACATTGAATAGATTAAAGGAGAGAGTCCATTTTATAAATATAAAATGCTAAGAACAACCATAGTAAATGCAATGATGTTTATTAAAGAATATTACTTATAATAATTCTGAATAATTTAATCAATGTTGCAATACTGCCATCACCACTAAGTAAGTCAAGATATAAAACAAAGTATATTAAATCCATTCTAATTCCTCAAACATTACTACAAGTATCCCGTAAGGCCATTAATCATAATATTCTGCACATAATATATCTAACACTGGTAGCAAAAACAGAGTAATATATAATCTCATGTAATCAGAAAGGCTAAATTATTACCAATATAAGGTTGGTGTGTACGTTGTACCATGCACCAACTTGAAATACAGTATTACACGTTTATATATTTAAATACATTATTAGGTACACGGTAACAAGGTACACACTGATACATTTTATTTAATTAACCCTCAATATTATTTAGAGGTGAGTAATCAATATTACACTTAACTTGGTTTTTGCTGGTTAGCTCTCCAATCACCAATGTGTCCCACAACTGCCAGTCACTTGTTTATAAGGGCTTACCCATTACCCCTTCTACTACCTGGCAGGACAAGCATTCTATATTTCCGGCACATCCGGTTATCGAAATAATTGGAAATAGTATAATAGTAAATATATTTGCTTAGTTCAAAATAGATGAAAATATAATTTAAAAATGACAATAAGTTATTATTCACTAAACCATCAATATTTAGTATCGTTTACTTAATCATAATGTGACAGCAATACAGGATATCCGCTTCGCAAAATACGTGAAGGTTTAAGTAATATATTTACTCCTTGTAAATAACTTCAAGTGAATAATAATTAGCAATGCTAAATTATTACACTTGACGAGATTATTTACTTGTACAATTATTCGATTATTGTCAACTCGACTATAATAATTGAATACAGGATATCCCGATACGTAATATTTAAGTTAGCAAGCATATTTACCAATTCCAATCCAAATAATCTAATAAGGATTAACGGAAACGAATAGAAATCAAACTGCAATTATCTCTGATATAATTAGGCAGTTGCATTATTTGCATTCTGGCAGTCACGGTCACATAACAATACATTAAGGGTAGTTGTGGTATTTGAAAACTTACGTCTACCTTACAACTTCAACTTCTTGGATTTCAACTTATGGATTACTTTAGATGTATATTCGATACTGGAAGTGATGAAACTGTACGTTTTGGCCATTATTTATCTCACCGACTGTATATCTCACACGCCATTATCACGGAGTAACTGACGTAGTACCACTACGGTAGTAGTAGCGATGACAACTGACGCAGAAGGCCTTGCTCATGTCCGCGGCGGAATCAACACCGCGGTACCCCGCTACAGCGACACCTGAGCGGATCGAGAGCGAGCGCTCTCAAAAGGCGAGAAAGCGAACTCGAAACACCTATTGTGTGTTCGTAAGCCACAACTAATACTCGCAGCAATGTCAGTTACTTCGTGATAATGGAGCATGGAACTGCACCGAAATATCGGAAACTCAGAACTACAAATTTACATGACCATTTTTATAGTATTTGACAGTATTTGTAATGTTATTGGAATGACTTTAAATTGTATGAAATCACGAATAAATCAAATCCGTTTCTTTATAACTCTGTAATGATTAAGTTTTAGTATTGTCTTTCGGATCTAAGTAAATAATTGTGTCGTATTATTATTTACAAAAATCTTAATGCCTAATGCAGTAACCATAGGTATAAATTAGTAAAACAGAAAGCCAATAGCCTACACAAAATGTTGCGCCACAAACAAATTCGATTCTCATCCCATCTTTACCGAGTAAACTATTTAACGCACCCCCAATATTGGCAGGGCATTGTGCAAAATTTCTCTTGATGGTGTTGAAAAAAACCCGTCGTAAAGTGAGGGTGAGACGGTTTCCCGATTGATATTTTTAGGGTTCCATGTGCCTACTCGTATATATTAACCGTGTTTTAAAACCGGGTTTTAAGAGCTATATTTTTTTCTATTGCAAAAATGTTATTATTCTGTATCACACTTTATGGAGGATGATCAATGACAACCTAATATGCTAATTATAGATTCAAGATATTTCTAAGTCATTGCTGCAATAAATAATTATATATTCATGTTATCAACATAAAAGGAAATGTGAAGATTAAATATAGCTCAATGTTGTTTCCACTGTTTTTGAATATTATTTTCAAAAGTCATCGGTTATGTATACTCAAAGCAATTACTAAACGTAGCGTGGTTACGCTGGCTACTATGTAAGTGAATTCTTGTAACAATTTATGTTTCAGAACTTTGAAACATGCACTAATAAACTGAATAACGCACTATACTAACGCACGATACTTATTTTGATCATTTATAAGGTGATTAGACTGATTAGTAATACTCGTATTTTAAAAGTAAAATAATACATATACTTATAATAATATTTGCATGATTAAAAATAAAACGCACTTGGCCGCTTTTTTGTCGCGCCAACCCGATCCATAGGGTCCTATAGACATGGAAGTTTATCTTGTACGTGTGCAAAATATAGAAAACGATTTGTCTACGTCGTGGCTCGCAACTTTTTGCCGGGACGGCGAGCGCTGGCACCTTATTTGAGTTGCCTGCTTTGAAAATGTTTATTTTAGGAGAAAACTTCGTGATTCAGGGCTGCAAGGCAATAATTAATAATTTATCGAGTTTTATGAATAAACAAGGCAGCATGTTTAACATGATTTTATAAATTGGGATATCGATTTTATGAATGTTGTACGACCATGGTTGGATGATATATTATTCACAGGAAATATATTACGAAGATTAACGTTGAAATAATTGAGTTTTATACGTACTTATTATTTAGTTTTATTGCCTGACTACAAGAATAGCATAAACTCTCAAACTAGTTGTAATAAATACTTTTGTATTTACGTACAGTTGCTATCACTTAACTTCAATGTTTTTAAATGGTTGTTAAAATAACTTTATTGTCCTAAAGAAGAAGTTGTGGCGTACAGTTTCGACAAGTAAATTAACTTGCCTTGTTATGTTTGCAGGGAACTTGGGCTTTCATTTTGCTTGGGATTTGTAACATTATTGTGTTTCTTCGAACTCCCTTACTCGTAACCTAGTACATAGTTAAAGAAAGTTTTATGCGGGTTTAATTGAGAGCGATATCTTTATATAAAATAAGTCGTGTCGGTTACACTTACACCATTTGTAACTCAAGAACGGCTGCACCGATTTTAGTATATAGGCAGATTTAACAAAAGTCGTCTCCTTCACAATTTTCATAGAAATCTCTTCTAAATACCGAAACTGGTATGGATGTATTCCTCATTGTCTCCAGAATAAGAATGGATCGCTTTTAGTTTATGGACGGGGGGACGGGTCGGAAAAAACGGGGGAAAAAAGATGGCGCCAACCGTCATCGTTTGTTCGCATCTTGAGCCCTTTAGAACCGATCGGGTCGCGTGAGATGTCATTTGAAAGATTATTAAACGTGATATAATTCTTTCTAAATAACCGTAGTCATCAATTTTGTGGTTTACAACATATTTGAAAAAATCTGCTTTTTTTACCGTGCATAAGTACTGTAGATCGAGCATTGGAGCATTTTGCCTTACAAAAGGTGGAGTAAAAAATATTTTAGTGGTTATTGGTAGGCTATAGGGTGGTTATTAAAATAGTAGATTTGTGACCTTGAGGGGGGGGCGGCCGCCATCTTGGTTTGAAGGTGCCAAAAGTCAGTTTTTGAACCTTGGCGCTTAAACGGTTATCAGTATGCCTAAAATGTCTATGAAACGTATAAAGAAGATAAAATTGTCTACGGAACCCTACACTGAGCATGGCCCGACACGCTCTTAGCCGGTTTTTTTCTTAACAATTATAAATGTACTGTAATCAGTTCTTTGAAATCTGAGATGCAAAATTAACCGTTTAATTTTTTTTTATCAAGAATATGTAATATTTTAACCTAAAAGGTTTCCTTAGTGACCAAAATAATTTTGAAACCGACCGGCCTCGTCCGCGCTGACGGTATGACCCTCGTGCCATGGACGATGGGACGGCCGCTGGTTTGGGACGCGACGTGTGCCGATACTCTGGGGCTGTCCCATCTTCATGGCACGGCAGTAAAGGCTGGCTCGGCTGCCAATTCGGCCGAGCTCCTCAAGCAGTGCAAGTATGCAACCATAATTAGCGGTTGCATATTTGAGCCGTTTGGGGTTGAGACCCTAGGACCCTGGGGGGATAGCACCCAAAGGGTCTTTAAAGAACGTAGCCGCAGGTTAGTCGAGTTAACGCGTGACCGGAGGGCTGGGTCATATCTTGCACAGCGGATCAGCATTGCGATCCAAAGGGGCAATGCTGCCAGCCTTCTGGGCTTGCTGCCAATATACAGCGATTTGGGGCAAATTTTCTATCTATACCATTAAGTTGCTTTTTTAATTTTTAGCATTTAATTTTTATTTTAGGTCTAGTTTTATTATTTATTGTAATTTTATCTGTTTTAGATGTTTAATAAAGTTTTTCTTTTTTCTGTTAGAACCTTGAAGTTTAATCTTCAAGTAAATTGTTTGAGAAAGAGATTATTTAGCGTGAATAATACGTAATCAAAATAAAAAATAAAGGGGTTTGTGTAACTTTGTATGGACTAGTGGCGTCATTTTTTTTTTTTGCGGCCATCGTTTTTTTTACTACTATTGTAGCACTACCTTAGACTAGCATATCTGAAAAATAAGTTTTGCCGTAAGTAATATCGGAGCTAAGATATAGCCCTTGAAACAATGTCATTGGACAAGTGAATACACCTAACTCCGACAGGTTAAAGAGACAGTAGGCGACTAATTTTCGCAAAACTGCCGATGGGGCCTGCTTAATAGAGGTTCCCAACGTTGATAACGGGAGAGCAGCTGACAGTCTACGGGAGGGATTGGAGGCCCTTGTGGGGGATGATGCACGGGTGTACAGGCCTCTGAAAATGGCTGGTCTAAGGGTTGCAAACCTGAACGAGGCGGCAACGCCAGACGCCGTGGCAGCGGCAATAGCGGCCAAGGGCGGGTGCAGTGTGGCGGAAGTGAAGGTGGGCACAATCCGCGCTTCCTTCAATGGCTCAGGGTCAACACTCGTCAAGTGCCCTGCGACGGTGGCCAAAAGGGTGATGGACGCTGGGGGAAGATTATCAGTGGGATGGTCAAGCGCGGTAGTGCAGGCCCTGGATCCGGCACCGCTCCGCTGCTACAGGTGTATGGGAACGGGGCACACGAGAACAACGTGTATTATGCGGTGTACTGCCACCATCCGGATTCCGCCATCCCAGAATCGACTTGACCACTGGAACAATGTCCGCGCCCCCCCTGACGACTATGTCCACCCCGCTGAGACGCTCCCCGCTGGGCATAAGCAGCCGTGGCCGATCTGGAAAGACAGATTGCGTTCCCAGGTCGGCCGTAGCAAAGAAAACATGCTGAAGTGGGGCGCTCTAAACGGCTCAGACGCCCAATGCCCATGTGGAACGGCTCTCCAAACGATGGGGCACATGCTATCCTGCCCAGCGTGCCCGCACGCCTGCTCCGAGCGGGACCTCCGTGATGCGACAGACAGGGCGCTAAGCGTCGCTACCTTCTGGTCGCGCACAGTCTGAAACCATCGACACGAGAAGAAGATCGGTAGACCGCGGCAATCTGTGTTTCCGGTGTAGTAAGCCGGGGCACGGCGGAACTTGCGTTCTGTGCTGCGTGCCACCAGGCAAAGCGCCCAGCCGGACATTGGATGGGTGGGCTGACATGCAATCCACCTCAGACCAGAGGCAGGCTAAACCCCGAACGGGCCCCGGGGCGCAGCCAAGAAAGTGCCAGTCAGGCCGACGAGGGAGAGAATGATATGGAGAGCTGATGCCGCCACACCAATTAGAAATTCTTCATTGCAATGCCAACCACGCTGTCAGAGCCCAGGACTTGCTCATGCAGCATATGGCAGAGTGGCACATTGACTTGGTTGTGGTGGCGGAGCCGTATGCGGTCCCTCCGAGGCCTCATTAGTACGGGTCGTTGGATATGACGGCGGCGTTAGTGGTACCTGCGGCGGGCAGCCTGGCTCCCCTAACAGGAGTCGAGAGAGGACAAGGTTTCGCGGCGGCTAAATGGGGACAAATGCTGGTTATTGGGGTGTATTTCTCACCCAATCGGCCGCTGCGAGAATTTGAGACATTTCTTGGCTCGCTTGAGGGCGTCATCTGTAGGGCTGCCCCAACGCAGGTGATGGTGATTGACGACCTCAGTGCCAAGAACCAAGGATGGGGTGGTGTCGCTACGAATCCGAAGGGGGGCAAGCTCCATGACTGGGTGGTAGCGATGGGGCTGGACACGCTAAACCGGGGACGGGTAAACACGTGCGTGCGCTGGAATGGGGGGTCTATTATGAACGTCTCCTTTGCGACCCCCGCCATTGCGGTACGTGTTTCTGATTGGCGTGTCCTCGAGGAGGTAGAGACCCTCTCCGATCATCTCTACATCCGGATGAGGGTCTCCCCAGCGTTAGCCACCGCTCCAACTGGTGCTGGTGCAGGTGCTAGGGCCGGTGGTTTCCCAAGGTGGGCGCTATCCGCCCTTGATCGGGAAATGGTAGATGAGGCGGCAATGATCGAAGCTTGGTGTGCCCCTCCGGTGGACAGAGCCGATGTAGAGGATAAGGCCGAAAGATTCAGAGCAACCCTGACGGCGGTGTGCGATGCGGCAATGCCCCGGGCTAGGCGGTTTGCGGGTAAGCGCCAAGTGTATTGGTGGTCGGAGGAGGTTGCTGCCCTTCGTACCGCCAGTAACAGAGCCCGCCGCGCCTACAGCCGCTGTCGAAGGAGGAGGCATACCGCGCAGGAGGAGGAAACGCTTCGCGTGGCCCTCAAGGAGGCAAGGGAGGCCCTTAAGGTCAATATAACCCACAGGAAGGACGAAGCGTGGAAGGAGCTCCTGGACACACTGGACAGGAACCCATGGGGGCGACCTTATATAATGGTCCGAAACAAGATGAAGGTAGCCCCCTCTACGGAGGCCATGGACCCGGAGCTCCTTGGCAGAGTTATCGAGGGCCTGTTCCCACCGAAGGACCCATCATCCACTCCCCCACACGGCAGCCCCGGAGCGTGATGGACCAGAAGGACCCCCATTTGACGCGCCTGCAGTCACGGAGACCGAGTGGGACCGCGCCGTTGATCGGCTGAGAGCCTGCCGGAAGGCCCCAGGACCAGACGGAGTGCCCGGCAAGGTGCTATTCCTAGCACTGAAGCACCTCGGGGTTCGCCTTAAGACCCTCTTCGAGGACTGTTTGAGGGCGGGGCGCTTCCCGAGGTGCTGGAAGGAGGGTAAATTGTGGCTGCTGAGGTAAGAGGGCCGACCGGCGGACTCACCGTCGGGATACCGTCCCCTAGTGCTGCTGGACGAAACGGCCAAAATGTATGAGAGGATTTTGTCCTATCGTATCCAGCAGCACATGGCTACGTATGGACCAAGCCTTTCCGATCGGCAGTTTGGATTCCGAGGGGGGCTCTCAACTATTGACGCAGTGAGTGCTTTGAGGAGGCACGTGGAGCACGCGGAGAGACAAGGGGAGGGAGTGGTGGCGGTGTCCTTGGACATCGCTAACGCGTTTGGCACCCTCCCATACCCGGTGATAGGAGAGGCCCTTCGGTACCACGGGGTACCCTTGTACCTAAGGCGGGCGATAGAGCACTACTTAACTGGGCGGGTAGTGCTCTATGAAACAAAACTAGGGCGGCGCGCACACGGCATGGCATGCGGGGTTCCACAGGGGTCTGTGTTAGGGCCCCTTTTATGGAACATTGGGTTTGACTGGGCCGTCAGAGGGACACAACTGCCACGCATGGTCACCATCTGTTACGCCGATGACACGAAGGTGGCCGTGAGGGGAAAGCGGCCTGAAGAAACTCTTCGGAGAGCGGCCGTAGCGACGGCAATGACTGTCGGTCGCATAGAGCTCCTCGGGTTGAAGGTGTCCCTCCCAAAAACGGAGGCGATCGTCTTCGGCAAATGGCGGTTGGGCCCTGACACAACCATTACCGTCGGAGGGGAAGCTGTCCGGGTTAAGCCCCACATTAAATATCTGGGCCTTATCCTGGACAGATGTTGGCAATTTCATGAGCACTTCGCGAGGCTCGCCCCTCGGCTAGTGGGAGCTGCATCGGCTCTGGGGCGCTTGCTGCCCAACGTAGGTGGACCCAACAGCTCCTGCAGAAAACTGTTTGCGGGTGTGCTTAGGAGCATGGCTCTGTATGGTGCACCAATATGGGTGGACCGGCTGACGGAGAGAACAAAACCTTTGCTCCGTCGGCCCCAAAGGATAGTGGCGCAGCGGGCAGCAAGGGCCTACTGCACCACAGCTTTTGCCGCGGTGTGCCTCCTCGCCGGTACCCCGCCGTGGGAGCTGGATGCTCAGGTGCTGGCGGAGAGGTACAGGGTGAGGGCTGAGGCTCGGGAAAGGGGTGAGCTCCCGGACCCAGAAGAAGTCCAGAGGGCGGCGCGACACATAAAAAATAACACATACGCGAACAACGCGAGACCAAATAATGTAGGTTAGGTTAGAGTCAGTTCGTTCAATGACAGATCCAAGCGGTTTTGTATTTGGTTGGATAATCAACAAAGTTATGACTACCCGAAAATGTACGAATTGTTTTTTACCTTTATTTAAATACCTTAACCTTTTCGAAGCCATGTCAAACGTAAAAATTGTCATCCTGACGCCACGTCACCGAAATGTCAAAACTGAAATTGAACTTTACTCTAGGTCTAGACCTATAAATAAGTCGTTGGCGTTAGACCTGCGGTGCCGATATATGAGTCATTGGCATGGAAAAGGTTAAAGAACACACATATAGTAATAACAAAGAAAGTAGTAGTTTTTACTCATTCCAATACATTTCAACAAGAATTATGAGTTTTTACTATGAAACAGTAAAGTGTGATATCTCGGCCCCGATATTATTTAGCTATATGTACTACATAATAAAATAAGTTTCTTTTGAATTGCTCTTTCAAAATTTACAACTTTCATGAGTGGCCGCCAACTTTCAAAACGACGCCAACTTTACCCAAACCCCTCTTTCTTTATAAGCTTTCTAAAAATACCAAACGATGTATAATGTAATTCATAGTTTGTCGCCTACTACTCTTTTTGTTTCCGTTATAATACACAATGTTTTTGTTCTAATATAGGTTCTAATATGTTAAAATATAGGCCCTGTCCTTTATAACTGAGACAACTTATTTTCCAATTCAAAAAATTTGCTAGTCGGTCACTCTGACCTCCACCCACTAAAAGCTGCCAGATGCTCGGATCTAGCAATAAGGATAGTATAGCAATCTAATCAGACGGGTTTTGTTGCTCTCATTATTGTGTCATATCTGAAGTGGCCAGCTATTAGTCCAATATAAATAAAAAGGGTTGTCGTGTAAGGGGTGTGTGTAGGGGTGTGTGTGTGTGAGCTGATTGGTGGACTCAGTAGCACCGGTGTTGGATGCTCGATTGGCGGTACTATGGTCAACAATATCAGTTATGCTGACGATATGGTGCTGCTGTGCCCATCAATCAGTGCGCTTGTCAAATTACTGAGGATGTGCGAGGAGTATGCTGGGACCCATGGGCTAAGGTACAATACCAGCAAGAGTGAGCTTCTGGTTTTTAAGGCTGGTGATAAGTCTTGCGAGACACTACCTGAAGTTTACCTATGCGGGGCTCCACTCAAACGGACGGATCGATTCAAGTACCTTGGTCACTGGGTCACTGAGAACCTCCAGGATGACCAGGACATTGAAAGGGAGCACAGAGCATTGACTGTTCGCTGCAATATGTTGGCCCGTAGGTTTGCACGGTGTAATGGGGATGTCAAAGTAACGTTATTTAAGTCATTTTGCCAAACCTTTTACACGTGCAGCCTGTGGACTGACTATACAAAGAGGACATTCAATGCTCTGCGCGTACAATACAACAACGGGTTCAGGCTACTGTTGGGACTCCCACGCTTTTGTAGCGCGTCAGGTATGTTCGCAGAGGCACGCGTCGATAGCTTCATATCTATAATACGCAAGAGAACAGCCTCCCTGATGCGCCGCGTGCAAGAGAGTACTAACAGTCTCCTGAACCTGGTGGCGGAGTACCCGGCTGGTCCAATATGGAAGCATTGGAACTCGATCCAGATGGAATCTAGAGGCAATGTTTATGGGTTGTTTTAAGTACCTGTGTAGTTATTAGAAAATTAGTTTTAAGTATCTAACCTAGGATGTAAGATTTATGATTTGTTACCTACTAACCCTCTATGGACATGTCTGAATTAAATAAATTGAATTGAATTGAATTGAAAACCTGTTCACTGTTCACTCAAACTAAAGTTAGTTTAACCAGACTTAGTTACCAACGTCGCATTCACGTAATGTTTAAGTGCAACTTAGGATCGAGCTAAACTAATTAAGATTTCTAGGATAAGGTAGGTATTTTATTATATGTATGTACTCGAGTAATGGAAATTACCTACTCTAGGAATTAATTAGCAGAGCTCGGATTTTTCACGGCAAAACAAAACACTAGCGTAATTTAGCCAGTGCTTGAAATATTATTTTATCGATATCGATAATTCAGAACTAGAAGAAATAAAAGTCACCAAATAAAATTAATATGTAATAAAACTAATAAAAACATTTGTATAAAGTTACTATACAGGGTGGAATTTTGTAATGCCACCTGAAGGGGAAGTACTCTTAATACTGTAGATAGAAAATTTTACTCAAAGAAAACATTCCTTTATTTTTTAGAAGAAAGAAAACTGCATTCAAAGATTTTTAAAAATTCGCTTGTCGCACCCGGTAATCGAACCGACTAAAATCTTAAAAGTTGCACCCTGTACTTTTATTGCATCGATCGTTAGGGTCAATTATAATGATGAAATCTCTCTAACAAACTTCATAAATGAAATGAAAGGAAAACAATGAAATCTTACATTATTTTAATTATTTACAAAAAATGGTAAACTAACTAATTAATTGTTCGAAATGGGCTCCTCCTTTTTGGTTACACAAATTTATTCTTCTAAGGAATTCATTTCTAGTAACCTTTAATAACGTGTTGTGGTGAATGTTATAAATCGTATTCCGAACTTCAACTCTCAACTCGTTTACATTCTCATAAGATTTAATGTAAATTTGATTTTTTACATATCCCCACAAAAAAGTTATGTCGCATCTAAGAAAGGAGTCTGCATTACAAACACGTGCAAATTGCAATCGTCTTGTCTAAAAAGTAATACGTCATTTTAATGGATAAATGACGTCAATGATAATTATTAATTAATAAGATAAGTAAACAGATGGATCTTTGAGTAAAAGTGCTTTAACTTGATCCATTGAATTAATAATTTAAGATTTCATTGTTTTCCTTTCATTTAATTTATAAAGTTTGTAAGATAGATTTCATCCTTATAATTGACCCTAACGATCGATGCAATAAAAGTACAGGATGCAACTTTAAGAGATTTTAGTCAGTTCGATTACCAGGTGCGGCAAGCGAATTTTTAAAAATCTTTGAATGCAGTTTTCTTTCTTTTAAAAAATAAAGGAATGTTTTCTTTGAGTAAAATTTTCTATCTACAATATTAAGAGTACTTCCCCTTCAGGTGGCATTACAAAATTCCACCCTGTATATTAGAAACAGACGCAATTTTATTCTTCAAAATCTACGTCAGTACACACAGCAGCACAAGACATTTTATTTGGGTAATAGTGATAGGAGTAGATGATCATTATCTTTTCAACATTCTCTGGGAGTAAACAGTTGCGTTTATCACTATAAATCCATTTATGTACACTAAATGTACGTTCAACTTCAGTTGACGTCAAGGGAGCAAATTTATAGAATTCATTATCAGTTCGGGTAATATTTTCAGATATGTCTCTTAAAATTTCGTAATCAGGATTTCGTTCGAGCACGGCTTCAAATTTACGTATCACTGGTAAAAGTTTACTCCAGTTTACGTAGCAACGAACAGTATCCAGAATGAGGAAGGATTCCGCAATGGATAAAGTCGAACATTGCAATTGTTCTATTGAAGAGGCTATTACTTCGTAGTTGTCGCGAATGAAATTTAACTCCGGTCGTAGTTTGCGTGTTTGAAAACATTTTTTTGCAGCTCTTATAGCTGCCGAGTCATTAGCAAGTATGGAGACGACATCACGTATTTGCTCATAGTATTGAGCGTAATATACCGCAGCAGATATCCAAGTTCCCCATCTGGTGATAATTGGCTCGGGAGGTAGGGGAATGGACGGATATTTTGCCTTAAAAAGGCGTACACGCTCTGGAGATTTTAGGAATATCTTTTTGACATTCGATATCAACCCATCCACACCTTTGAAATTATCTCGCACTTCTTCGGCAACCCGGTGCAGACCATGAGCTAAACACGTAATGTGTTTCATACGAGGAAACGTTGCTTTTAAAATACGACCGGCTTTAAGCATATATGCGGCATTATCTGTGCAAAGTAAAAGCAAATTGTTTACGTTGTCATTGAAAGAATTTTGAAACAAAAATTTTAATTGGTTTATTATTAGGTTTGCTATTGTTTCCCCATTTACCTTCTCTAAAACCTTCGACCCCAAAAGATAAAATTGCTTAGAACAATTTTTTTGCAAAGACCGAATCACCACGTTTGTCACACATTTTCCCATGAAATCTGGTGTTTCGTCTATAGATATCCACAAATAATTGGTTTTGTTTACCTCTCTTATACCCTGTATAGTTTTTTTGTACACGAGATTTAAATAAATTTTTCGCAGGGTCGATTCGTCCGGTAAAGAAGTCATAAAGCAGTCGCAACATAAATACTTGTTAAAAAAATGACGAAAATTATTGTTGTTGACTGTTGCCCATGGTATGTTGCATGAAATAAGAAAAATAATTAAATCGAAATAAAATTGATGTTTCCTATTTGGTTGCCCCGAACGGTAATTGTGGCGGTTGCTTTTCACATGATTCTCAATATTGCATTTCTTCAGTTTTAGATGCATATCGCACATAGAGCAGTATATAGTGGAGGTCACTTCATTATAGACTAACTCAGGGTGATTTTAAATCCACGTTTTGATCCGATCTTGTACATTACTCATTTTTGTATTAATTGATACCTTGCAATATTAAGTTATTATACGTATAACCAACACGTCGGATTCAATGCGTTGCGAAATAAATAATACCTAGATGCAATTTACGTTTTATACGTAATGAAATGACAGTTAAAGTGTGAATGTCATATGTCATGTGAGATGAAATTTGCAGTCGTTTCTATCATTTTAAATGAGGTGGTATAGTTACTTCGTTCTAAGTTGTACATGCAGACCTACCTCTTTGTTGCTCGACTATGGCAAAGCTAAAATGAAAAGTTATTTTATTACTTATACAGGATGTCCGGTAATTAATGCACAACCTTCTAACCCCCAGTAGGTCACCTTAGACTGGTCAAAAATATTGATTTTGAGCTCTAGTAAGTCTCCTGTTTTTCGAAATTTTCGCACGGTTGTTAGTTTTTAAATTTTGACATTCACACTGATAGGTGTACCATCGAATAAAAAACCGGCCAAGAGCGTGTCGGGCCACGCTCACTGTAGGGTTCCGTAGTTTTCCGTCCGTCACAGTAAGTGTCCCCACTTAAGAGTTAAAATAACACCGCCATGTAGGATATGATATGAGCGTTCCACGTACAGCGACATCTATCGGCAAATTAAGTAAACTAGCGCGCGAGCATAAAGTATGGAAGATGATTTTTATGGGATAATTCTTTATTGCGTGAACCGATTTTCACCGTTTTTACTTTATTTGAAAGCACGTCATTTCATTGTAATTTTGTAGAAATTACAGGTACAATAAACACCTGATTATACGGTTAAATTACAAACTTAGTTCAGAAATTATTTTGTATTTTTTTTTTCAAAAACTATTCATCCTATCAAGTTCAAAATAATTTTCCTAGAAAGTTTTTATAAAGTTCTACTTTTGAGATTTTTTTCATATTTTTAAAACTTATGGTTCAAAAGTTAGAGGGGGGGGGACGCATATTTTTTTACTTCTGGAGCGATTATTTCCGAAAATATTTACATTATCGAAAAATTATTTTAGGAAACCCCTATTCATTTTTAAATACCTATCCAATAATATATCACACGTTAGGGTTGAAATGAAAAAAAAAATCACTCCCCACTTTACGTATAGGGGAGGTACCCTAATAAAAAATAATTTCCACTTTTTATTTTACCACTTTGTCGGCGTGATTGATATACATATTAGTACCAAATTTCAGCTTTCTAGTGCTAACGGTCACTGAGATTATCCGCGGACGGACGGACGGACGGACGGGCAGACATGGCGAAACTATAAGGGTTCCTAGTTGACTACGGAACCCTAAAAAAGAAAAAATGTACTGAGGCAATACCTGTCATATACTCTAGTAAGACTCGATAGGTGTCGATAAAATAATATTTCAAGCACTGGCTAAATTACGCTAGTGTTTTGTTTTGCCGTGAAAAATCCGAGCTCTGTTAATTAGTACTAAGTTTAACGTAATTGAGCATTGAATTAGCACGTACCTAAATGGGGGTAAATGCAAAGCCGGACGGCCGCACCTATTGATCAAGCCCTATCTGGCGTAAGTAATACTACTGTCCGGCATTAAAGGTGTCATCCGGTTCAGGGTTTCCCTGGGGAAGCAATTCTTCCGTTTTGTAGCGTTTTTCCTGCTTATCATAATAACGGCAACAAAGTAAAATAGTATTCCATATTTACTTAATTTTGTTTTGAGGTAAGTATAGTGAACAAACCTGGGAAATTTTACGAATAAAAACGGTTTTCCGGACTTACTCGTAGTTTCATGCAACTGAAAAGTTGAAAACTTTTCGTCATTTATTTATCGTATGGCTACATGTCACTGGATATATAGGATATAGTCATGCAAGACATCAATAAGGGACATAAAATATGTATTAAATACATTAGCAACAATATCGAAAAAAAACTTTACATTTACACCATGTTAATAGAATACCTATTATACATTTACTCAAAATTAGGCTGTTCAGAAATTTAATTGAAAAGATTGAAGAACCGATGACCTCCATTTACTTACTGATATATTTAGTTACCATGTTGGAATTTCAACTTCAAATAACGGTGATAAGCGAGTGAATGGAGGCCCTTAGTATGCAGATAATGCCCGATCTGTTTGCCCTAAACTGAATCCGACCGGCATTGTAAAGGCCATAATTGTATGATGGTTTACCCCGTTCCGTTTAATACAATACTAAAACAATTGATGGCGGAGCTTTTAGGCTTATGACTGATTTACGGTCGGCGGCATGATGATGATGATTTAATGGATTAGGTCTTAGGTACTGTCAATATAACTTTTAAAACTGAAACTGTCAAGTCGTAGTAGTCTTACTTTACTTCCAGGCAATCAATGCCTTTCTTAATCAGCAGGTATAAACCGATTAATTAATAATTATATAAGAACAAATAACGGGATTATATTCCAAAACAAAGTTACCACTTGCGCATACTAACAGTATAGGTACATTTCGCTAAATGTAGAACAGCAATAAAAATGAATTATGATGTTTGCCTACAGTCGTAGATTTGAAACATTTTCGGCATCGTTGGGCCTTAGTCGTCTGCGACCGCAAGGCATGAGAAATATTTTGGCTGTTTTGTATTCGACGGCATCACGTTATGCAATTGCTGTTTTGGTAGATAATGAGTTTTTTATGTAGTTACTGATAAAAATTACAATTTTACAGTCCGTGTCGGTATTAATCCACCTTTTAAGTGCAAAATTTTAACTACATTGTTACATTGCATGTACAAGAACCCATGATTAATATTTAAGCGACAGGAATTATTAGGTAAGTTCGAGTATTTCATTCAATTTAATGATTAACGAATTTTAAGACTTTCTACTAACCATTTTTTTTCTAATGAAACCTAGGCCGAGAAAAGAATTGTACTTACAATACAATTGTAAAATTTATAAAACATAAAATTCATAAAATATCATGCTACTTTGCATATTTTTTATTTTTATTTCTCCAATATTTTAATATCGGTAGTTTTTTTATTTAGTTATTCTGCTATTCGGGGTGAAAATTAATCCAAAAATCAAACATCATTAAAATAGACTGGGTGACCAGCCTGTTTGGAAAAAAGTCATCGACAGTCTCTTCTAAATACCTAAAACTAGTATGGATGTGTTTCTCGTTGTCTCCAGAATACAAATTGACCGATTTCAGTTTATGAAATAAAAACCGGAAACCGGTTTCAAAAGAGAGATATGGATGGGTACTGCGAATGTCATATCGCTATGTGTGGTAGGGCACAGCATAGCGAATGTCATCTCGCTCAAATCTGGAGCAGAGCCCAACCGGGGAAGTACCTCCACCTTATAGAAAATCACTGCCAAATAGCGCTAGACCCTACTCATCGTGTTGTGTTCCTGCTGATGAGTAAGGTTGCCAAAGAGCTCAAAGAGGAACCAGTGTGTTGACCATGAGGGACCGTCATGTTCCTTTAGCCGTCAACATAGTGAATCCTCCTTTTTTGTAAAGGGTTGGCAACGCGCATGTGACACCTCTGGAGTTGCAGGCTTCCATAGACCGTTCGATTCGCGTGAGATGTCGTTTGAAAGATTTTTAAGTGTGCTATAATTGTGTCTTAATATCCGTAGTCACCAATTTAGAAGAATTACACCGTGCATGTTTGTATAAGTACGGATTAGTGACCGAAGCATTTATAATACCTAAGTATTTTCCTAGTAAGCATTTCACGTAAAGATTATTGTATTATCCAGGGTATTGCCTAAACTAAGATAGCAGTTGTTGAACAAAGTTTATAAACCTTCAGAAGGCTTGATAAAGTTCTGACAGACAAGCTTACGCATTCCTGACAAAGTAACCCGATCTTGTTTGCCCAGTCGGTTGAAGGGCATGTAGATATAGTTAGATTTGAGCTTAAGTAAAAAAAATTTGTTTAGGCAGTTATTTCCTATTTCAGACATCATGATATCGTTAGCAGACGCCTCTACTTAATACGAAATTAATTTAACTAAGCTGCTAATTTTGCAAATTATATGGTTAGACCTAAGTACACAGTTTCTTGCTGTGGTAACCGAAAGCTAAGCAGTGCAAGTTTCAACCGGAAAGTGACTTCGCTTATGCTAGTCCAATGACTTTTCAAAACTCGTGTTACGTGTTATTTATTATACATAACTACGAACTATATCGTGCAGTCTTTTGACTGTAAAATATTGTAAGAAAAAATTGCATAGTATAATTGACGCGTATAAATCTCAATCGAAAACAATAATGCACTATCATAGCCTCAACGTAATGGCACTTATGTACCTATGATTATGATAGCTATAGGTATGTTATGTATAGGCAACAGATTAAATCTTGTCACATTTAGAAATAGTAGAGTAGCGGCATTTTATAACCTCCTTTCATCACTGTGATCAAATGTATAAAATTGTTTTTATCATGTAACCTATATCATTCTTTTCTGCTTTTCTTGTATCACTGTTATGCGTGTAGGAAGTCTTTTATGTAATTAATTTCTTTGCTTTGTTTTCCCCAGTGTACTGTATAAACTGGTAACAATGTAAAGCCAAGCTTATTCCATAGTCAGCTGTACAAACTCTCACTTTGGCAAAGCTAATTAACGTATAATTTTATGTAACTGTGTAAGCTTAAACCACCTAGGTGGTGTTCTTTATTTATGTTGAATGATTTACTCTAAATATTTTTAATGTAATCACGTTTGTTCCACATATTTTGCTTTATATTAACGTTGTAAAAGTATTTTTTTCCAATAATGTATCTTTATCTGATATCTGGTTGTACGGCATTGGCCTCTTACGTCAATGTCACACGTTATCATATTCGCAGACTAGATGGCGCTAGTCGTCGTCTGCGCTCAGCAAAGTGGCTGCGTTCAACTGTATAGTAATAGCCCACCCAATGAAGGAAAACTTAGAGGAAATAATTCGTGTATAGCCAAATTTTGGTGTAGTTGTAGGCAAAGGTATCTTACACAACATACTAAAAGTACCGATGGATGGGGGCGCCGCTAGCGGGGTGGGAGGGGTGTAAAAGTCCCTTATTTTGGGTTTTCGTAAATAACTCGGTAACGGTGGCTCATACTAATAAATGTTCAATTGCTTAATTCATCCACATATAATTTTCTACAAAAAAGATTCTTAGCACTTTTTTGCGGGGATCAATGTTTAATGAGATATCGCGGAAATACGATAAACACTTTTTTAAACTTTCGGAGCTAATATTTACGAAAGTATTAGTTTCATCCAAAAATTGTCTTAGTATACCCTTTTTTTTAAAAAGACCTATCCAACGATATCCCACACATTAGGGTTGGAGTAAAAAAAATATTTACCCCCCCACTCCATGTGTATTATAACTTAGGGGATGAATTTTGAAAAATCCTTTCTTAGCGCACCCCTAGACCTTATAAGGAACCTACGTGCCAAATTTGGAATCTCTAGAACCAGCGGTTTGGACTGTGCGTTGATAGATCACTATGTCAGTCAGTAAGTCAGTCAGTCAGTCTCCTTTGAGTTATATATACATATATATAGATGTACGAAGTTAAAAGGATGTAACAAACCACTCGTAATTGATTAACGATACTCTTGTAAGAAAATTTGTAACTATACGAGTATTACTACAATTTGGTGGTACTTAATAGTTAACTAACAATTGTTTGTTAGTTATCTACCCACGTCGTTAAACCCACTTGAAAATAATTTGGGGCTACAGGGCCTACAGGCCCGCGCAAATGAAGTGCCAAATTATAAAACAACTAGCTTTTGCCCGCGACTTTGCTCGCGTTAAATTCGGGGTAACACGGTTCCCCTTTCCTGATTGCCCCCCGGAATGCTCCATACAAACTTCAAATCCCCATTTTAGGGAAGTGGGGGGTTAGAAAGAGACAAAAATAGCTTATATCACTCTCCATTCCTTCAACTATCTCCACTTAAAAAATCACGTCAATTCGTCACCCCGTTTTGCCGTGAAAGACGGACAAACAAACAAACTATTAGTATGGATACTTTGAAGGGCTAGGACTCCTAGGAGGATGATGGCTTTGAAGATATTCTCAACGCCCGTTTTTTTTAATTCATCTACTATTCGATGTAGGACCTAGATGCAAAGTAAAAGTGGCTAACGCAACACGCAAACTAAACACTTTTTAGGCACTTCAAATAGGCCGTCAAACTCGAATATCTGAAAACCGTTCTGAACAACCCTTTCCACGCGTCCGTCCGTCCATCAGCTGGAGTGCTCGGGCCGAGGGCCCTCTGTTTGTTTGCGCTCGGGCCCTCTCGTCAATGCGAGCCGACACGAGCGCTTTAACAGCCGATCGATCTCTGTAAGCACGTAATTGGCTCCGATAAATCGGTAATCGTATTTGTGCGGGTTTTTTTAATTCAATTGTTTAGTCGTTAATCATGTCTGCATAGCTTTGGATTTAAAATTTAAGCGTTCGACATATTCGTGAAAATATCGGACTAGTGGTGAGAGGTAAACACGACTGCAATTTTGCCGTATTTTTGCAGTCATTCTTAAATTTATTGGATTTTGTAGTCGTGTTATAGGTCAATATTATAGGCTGAAACGATGCTTGCATGCTTTAATGTAGATATAATTACAATAAAATTTAGTTAATCTCTGGACCTCTCTAACCTCTCTGGGTTCAGTTTGCTCACGATGTTTTCATCAGTCGTTTAATAATATTAATGCTAAATAACTGTGTCTCGATTCCTTGATAGATCATTGCCTACGAGCTACGTCAATGCACATACTGTCAAGAAATGGATGATATATCAACTTTGTACTATTATTTTATAACCTATGTATTTACCAACTCGAGTAAGAATCCCTTGATTAGTTACGTTAGGTCCTAGTTAAACAGGTGAGCACACTTTCCTTAGCCAGTAAATACCATATAGTTTGTAACAATAGCTACCTAAGTAAATACAACATATAAATATAGTAAAACACATACCTATAACATTTACTGCCGCATTAGTCTTGAAGGCGATCTGTTGAAGTCCAGTTAATAGTAAAAAGTGGCATTTTAGACCAGGTATCGCAACCCGTTTTATTTTGGTTTAAATCTATATTTAAATATTTCGGAGTCTTTTTCAAGGCTAGTGTTTGACCAACCAAGTTTGTGGGTAAATACTTCATATCATTAGACTGTCATGAAATTGTGCACGAAACAACGAGAAACTACCAATATTTTTGTATGGACAAAATACGGGATGCCGATCTTTGTTTTATACTAGATCGACAATGGCAAAGCACATTACGTTCTTTAGTTTCAGCGACACTGCTTTAGAGTAAAGCTGTAAAACATCTAGAGGGACTCATTATCGTCCCGAAACTAGGTCGTCACGATAACAATTATTGCAGCTCCGAACGATCTAAGGCGAACAGTTATGAGAGCTAAAATGCTCACTCTTGTCTTCCGCACATTTTAGCTCGTTAGCTGGAACCCCGTTTAGCTGCGTTTGAGTTAACAGGGTTGCCACCTGCTCGCAGTTTCTGAAGTTCGTTTGCGTTAGTCTAACTAATCACATTTATTATTAATCGAGAAATGGGTTTGCAACTCACGCAAATCGGTTTGACAGAATTTAATAAATATGTGATTCAAAGTTAAGTAAGAGACGAGAGAGAGAAAATGTTTATTAATACTTACCTACGCCATAACCTAGTACAACTACGACTAGGATATTAATTTCCTTTAGTGTTTAGTAGTCTAACTTATACGTAAATTTATAAACTGAAACAAATAAAGCAGATACACCAAGAAACTATCATTCTTTCTTATAATAGTAAACGTGATAATTTGCGAACTTACTTGTGACATTTTTGACGTTAAACGGAATTTCGATTTGATATAAGTGACACATAGCAAATATAAATTACCAAAGCAACGAAATAGTAGTTAAAAAGACAGGTTAGTAGCCACCCTGAAAAAGTTGCAATTAGGTAGTACGTCGCTAACAACGACCGTTCTCAAAGGTTTGCTACAAACCTAGCTACGGAGTTTTCGTGTCGCTGATATTGCCAACTTTGTAACTACACCCATTCAAAGGGACACTTTTGTTACACGCCTTCATGAAAACTGATCAGTGGAACTTGAGCTTTTAACGCTTTAATGTTTGCTGATAGTCTGATTATTATTATTATTTATGTAAATAGTAAATATTCAAAGACAATTCAATTCATATAGAAACTATACAAGATAACCCATTTTGATGGTCTTACACTTAAGGTGTTGTAATGTAATTATCTCACTTCCACTCTTACTTATTGTTAAGCTAGATATAGCCTGACAGGGAAAGGTTTTACCACTCGTATCATTTTAGTATCATAATTTTAATTTTGTCAATATTTGACCATGTAAGCCTAATTTATTCTTAAATACTAAACTAATTAAAATTCACATAACAGTCACTTTTATTTAAATAATTACGTAAGAAGCAGCGAGAGCGTTCCATTAAAAACGAAATGGAATTATGGGTTAAGTAAGAGTTATTATAGTTTTCAACTAAAACTTTAGACCCTTAGTAAATCCAAACATCTCCCTCCGAACGAAATCCACAAATTAGTCAGCAATTAAGACATCACCATTTAGGAGCAGGGTAAATCTCGTTTGTATAATTTGCAAAGCCGTTTAAATCGATAGGTATTTAAACCCCCACGATATATGAGCGTTTGTTTACCCAGGTACACCTGCGACAGTGGATTCAGTGTACGTTTGAATAAAATTGTGCATTAAAAGCAACCAGAGTGATAAATGTAATGTAGTTTTGTAAAAATGGCAGCGTAAAATCGCATAATTGGACTTTGAACCGGAGAAACTGTCAACGCATAAGTGATCACCGTTGGAATTTGGTTTTTGAAACTAAGGAAGTACTTTTTCTTCTTTCTCACTGATACTACACAATTTCGTGATTAGAGTATCAAATACATATACAAATACAAATAATTTATTGAGAAAAGTATAGTACAGTGTTTGCTCTTACGGACTAAGATTTTTTATCGACACGTGGTTAACATATGCCTAACTAGGATTCCCTGTGTTTCAGGCAGCGAAGGACAATATTAGTTATGTTTTATTAATTATTCACTTAATTATAAACTATAAGTATTACACAATAAAAGTCATATCACATTAACAAAATAAGTAGGTTCTTATGTAATAAATATCAAAGGACAGTAGGTAGTCATTTTACGACTAATATTTAGTAATTTCTCTGTATCATCGTACGTAATTTTTTGAAGGGCGCGTCGTAGAGTATTCTTACGACATGCATAGCTAAGTGGGTATATGTCTAGTTTTGCATTTAACCTGTTGTATAATAAAAACTTTTTACAAAAAAAAGATAAACCGACTTCAAAAAGGATAAAATAAATTATTATATTATTTATATGCGTTACAAACTGATATGTTTGAAGTCGGTGCCAAGCCAAAAAGTTACAATACCGGTCAAATCAGCTTCAAGTCTGAAAATCACAAAACAGTTAATACGAACGAGGCGTATGTGTTCAGTGAATTGTTCTTCATACTATAGAACTAATTCTGGTATTGACTGTACGTAGGTTTTCATTCTAGTACAGAAAGAAAATATAATCATGCGGCTTATGATGTTTGTTAATAAACTTGTTTACTAGTTGTCGGACTAACCATATCTTGAACGGAGCCCGTGCTTCGGTTTGAATTATTTATTCTACTTCATCTAAGGTGTTTTATCGAAGTGTAAAAGAATTCAATGGCTAGATTGATTTTTCTATAGTCAGACACACTGGGTGTGTGGGTCACACCTTTTCAGTAGAAAAAGGCACGATATTTAAATTTTCTATTGTTGATCATACGTGTTTTTTATTTTTATTTGCCGCCTTTTTCTGATTATTGACAAATTAGACGTGTATCAGAGAATATATACATAGGTACCACATTTCATCAAAATTGTATTAGTAGTTTAGACGTGAAAATGTAACAGATAGATTCACATTCACCTTTTCAATATAAGTAGGTATCGATATGTTTTGTGATTTTCAGACTTGAAGCTGATTTGACCGGTATTGTAACTTTTTGGCTTGGCACCGACTTCAAACATATCAGTTTGTAACGCATATAAATAATATAATAATTTATTTTATCCTTTTTGAAGTCGGTTTATCTTTTTTTTGTAAAAAGTTTTTATTTTTCCATTTTTAGTGGTTATATAATTATCATAATCGGACAACGGATCTCGCAATAATCGGTGAAGATATATAAGAAAAAGTTCATATTACGTAACTCAATGTAAGGAAAGTTCCACTTATCATATGTGGTCTTCATCATTAGGTCCACTCCATCAAATTAGTGGTTTTCGAGAGGAAATGCTTGAGTTGCTTAAAAAAACAACCAAATCACCATACATGTGCCTTTAAAAATTGAGGAGTTCCCTTAATTCGTCATGGATCCCATCATCAGAACAGCACCAGATTAATGTGGAACCATCTCAGAGGTAGTTACTTTCAGACAAAAAAAGAATTCCTGAAATCGGATCACGGGTCTCGGAGTAATCGCTGAACATCCCACATTTAAAAAAATCATCATCATTATCATCAAAACAATTATCATCATGACGTTCACATCATCAAATTGGTGGTTTCCGAGAGAAAACCCTCGAGTTGCTTAAGAAAACACCCAAATCACCGTACATGTGCCTTTAAAAATTGAGGAGTTCCCTCAATTCCTCATGGATTCCATCATCAGAACAGCACCAGATTAATTTGGGACTACTTTGGAAGTACATCCTTTCAAACATAAAAAGAATTATTTAAATCGGACCACGGGTCTCGGAGTAATCGCTGAACATCTTAAATTAAAAAAAATCATCATCATTATCATAAAAACAATCATCATTATCTGGTCCACATCATCAAATTGGTGGTTTCCGAGAGAAAACCCTCGAGTTGCTAAAGAAAACACCCAAATCGCCATACATATGCCTTTAAAAATTGAGGAGTTCCCTCAATTCCTCATAGATTCCATCATCAGAACAGCACCAGAGTAATATGGGACCACCTTGGAAGTAGACCCTTTCAAACAAAAAAAGAACTATTCAAATCGGACCACGCGTCTCAGAGTAATCGGTGAACATACATTAAAAAAAAAGCCCAAACCGAATACAGAACCTCCTCCTTCTATGAAATTGAAGTCGGTTAAAAAAGGGCCCGAAAAGACAAAGAATCTAGATAAAAATACGTGTTTTTTTGTACTGTTAATACCTACAATATCTTTGCGTCTTTTATTTCTATATTCAGGGTTAAAGGGAGTTCTGGCATGCTGCTTTAGCGTTGTGCTATATATAATTGACGAACAGTTAATACTTCACATGAGGTCAGTAGGGTATAAGAATGGGCGGGAAGTAGCTACCTTTAGTACCGCTCTCTAGGCTCTTTCTAGGGTTAGTAATGTAGTTTTTGCTGTGCCACCCCAGTAAGTTAGTATCGATTGACATAGTGCAACGTATACTTGCTTGATTACATTTGGATCAGCGATTGAACGAAGTTTTTTGAATACAAACATTAACTTTCGAACTCTTGCACAATGCTTCAATGTGATTTTTAAAGGTGAGGGTTTCGTCTATCGTCACTCCTAAATACTTAATTTTGTCAGTAATAGCTATGGATTGACAGGAACAGAGATTCTTTGATTTTTCTTTACAGTTATGTACGTAGAGTTTGAGGATATGTGCGTCCGGATCTGTTTTCCGCATAGAAAAACTTATAAAATTCGTTTTGTCAGAGTTACGTGTTAATAGATGAAGTTTTAGCCAGCTAGTTACAACATTAAATCCGCGTTGTGCGTACTCGTAGACCTCGTTTGTTGACTTTGCGGAAAAAAGAAGGACAGTGTCATCTGCGTAGGAAATGATTTTGCCACTATCTATTTTTAAATTGCATAGGTCATTAAATTTAAACTTTCGTGAGACATACTATTACTATAAAATATAACGGTTACACTCACGTCACTTTAGTCACTTCGCGCGACATGTTTCGGACAGCTTAGATCTCCATCTTCAAGCACTAAGAGTGCTATTTTGAACCGGCCCGTAGCGCGCTGTTGCACGACGCGTTGCCGACTGGCCTGCGTCCCGCTCGCCGCACAGCTCGTGTCGCCCGCTCTGACAAAGCTTGTTGAGGGTGATATTGCGCCGGCGCTGCTACCGTGCTTTTAGTACAGTAATGATACGGTTGCGTCAAACATTAATTTATAATAGCCTGATTTTTTTATGATTCATTCTTATGGAATAATTATAGATAATATATGCAAAAATCCTACCAACTTATCACCCGGAAGTAGTTGAATAGGTAAAAAAAAATTGTATATTTTTATTTATAATAATATAAATTATTTTTATTTGTAAATATGACGATATTTAAGTCTTCTTTCTGTTTAAAGCGAAAAACAAGAAACCGTGTCCAATTAAAATCACATAAATAACAAAAAGTACGGCGCGGGCGATATATATCGTAATTCGTTAGAAACAAATAATAATAATTGGTAGTTTGTTCTTACACATTTTAAATGACTTAGAAACGATAAATTCATTAAAATCCTACAAGAAAAACGCATGTTATATGTGTGTACATATTTGTGGCGGTTAGCGAATAACGATATTTTGTAGGATTCATTGCGTAAATAATACTTGTATCATGATATATCCGTTACACTAAAAATATTAGCTATTATTAATTATTTCCAATTCCCCATACTAGCCGCCCAAAAAATGACTAGTATTTGCAGCGCATTCGGTTCATCCGACATGAGAGAAGAGAAGATGGAGACCTAAGCTCTCCGAAACATGTCGCGCGAAGTGACTAAAGTGAAGTGAGTGTAACAGTTATATTTTATATTGCATAGGATAGGTCATTAATATAAATTAAAAATAGGGTTGAGGCCAAAACGCTTCCTTGTGGCAAACCAAAAGATGTGTTTTCTAAATCGGAACTGATAATGTTATCTATTTTTACGCATTGGGTACGTCCGTCTAGGTAGCTCGCGATTAATTCGTGCTGTGTGCCTCTAATACCTAGTGATTCAAGCTTGTGCAGTAAAATGGAAGTAGAAACAGTGTCAAAAGCTTTAGCGAGGTCCAGGAAGATTCCTATTGTCTTGTTACCCTTGTCTAATTCCTGAGCTAAATAGTCAGTCAGTTCATGCACAGGATCTCCGGTTGATAATTTGGACCTAAATCCAAACTGCGTTTTTGCCAAAAGGGAATGCTTCTCCAGATATTGAACAAGTCTGTTATTAATAATTTTTTCCAGAATTTTTGATGTCGCTGGTAACAAAGAAATCGGTCTATAATTTGTTACTTGAAATTTGCTACCAGATTTATAGACAGGGATTACAACGGATTTTTTCAGACATTTCGGAAATATTCCTTCAGAGATGCACTTTTTGAATATGTGTGTTAGCGGTGGAACCAGGATGTGTCTGAAGGTCTTTATTATTTTGTTCGAGATGCCATCCTATACATATATACCTATCGTATTTTATACGTACCGTACTCAACGGCACATGACACAGTGCGGTTTCTCTTTGCTTGACGAACTTGTTCACATTTATAACAAGTTACCCGTCGATGATTTAAATTTATCATTTCCCGCTATTAAGAAATATTTGAAAAAAAAATTAATGTCAAAGGGTTATTACAGGGTCGAGGACTATACGACGGATAAAGATGCATGGTTCAAACCAGAAGCTACAATATTATTTTCCATTTCTTTGTTTCGGCGCCTTGTTGTAATCAAACCCTTTTCACAATCTGTAAGTCACATTAAAATAAATAATGTTGCATTTCAAAGAATATCACCCTCTATGTAACTTCCAACGGTAACATTGTTAACATGCGTTGCAAACTTCTTTTCACTTTTTCTTAAAACTGCGATTTATAAAAATAAGTATGAGAGAGAGTCATGGATTTTTTTGTATTAGTTAGCTTATAAAACGCCGATTTAGGATGTATGCTTAATTAAATATTGAGCATAAAGGGCCCTTTAGGCATGGAACGCCACATTTATTTACAATGTAGCTAGAACGTAGATTTGTACTTGACGTTTGACGACAGTGCAATAATAAAGCACGGTCAAAAAATCTGATCGTAAAAGCGATGTTTGGAACAAAATAGTAGTTTATGTAACTGTTACGTAAAAAGGGTCCTTAAAATACGCGTGTGGTTTTATGAAACGAGCCGCAGGCGAATTTCATAATAAGATCACACGATTACGTACAGTTGCATACACTGCTTTATCTACACTCATATTATATATCCAAAATGAAGTGTTCGGAAACCATAGAATGACCGCCATTGCACCGCCATGGCCAACTCGATTGTGCTGACGGTCGGGCGGGCGCGTGCCGTTGTTCAGGAAGGAGGACAGGATTTACATTATGTTATCAAATTCGATGTTCGGAATTCGAAACTCATAACGTATCAATATATGAGCATGTAAAGTTAAAATTACGTTACTGCCACGGATAAAAAGCTTATCATAGTAAAATCGGTTGTGGTAATGCTAGCCATTGCCTACCGTTTTTGAACACGTTTTAGAGGACTTACAATGTGAGTGTAGATAAACTTATTTTCAGAACCGGTTTGTCTGTAAAACAACTATGTAGCTTTATCGGGCAAAACGACACGCTCTATAAAGTAAAAACCAAGCTGCACGTACGTTCCGGTTTGTCTACTACCGCCATCAAATATTAAAACTACGAGCACCGTTAATTACTTTTCTAACCTCGTATCTGGTGTTTTCGTTTGCCCAAATGTAAGCTTTATTTAACTTGAAACATGGCACTTTTGCGATCAAAGTCGCTTGCGGCATAAGAATGTTAGCGAAGCAAAAAGCCATATACCGTTCCCACGTTTACGACGTTGTATATAAAAAGGAGGCTTTAAGTTAAAAACCCCCATAGGTAGGTACTACTAAAAGGAACTAAATAGAGAATATTTAAGAGATTGCTATAAACACTAATCACTTTCTTTTACAATATATATATACTAGCTATTTCCCGCGGCTTCGCCCGCGTACTAAAAGTACTAAATAAGGAGGTTCTCAGTTGGACTCGTATGTTTGTATGTAGGAATGTATGTTTGTCCGCGATCATCTTGCGTTTTGCTGAACTGATTTAGAAGCGGTTTTCGGAAAAGTATTCGTTACATTCTGGGGTTTCGGTATACCACGTTTTGAAGACGGCGGTTCCCTCATTTTTTATTTTAAAGAAATTATTGCAATAATTGTTTAATTGTTACGCCATCAACGACTTACTACTGAGAGATTATGATTAATACAGATTTCTACTCTTGAATAGAAGCGTTTCCCCGCGACTTCATTTGCGTGGAATTAGTAATCCACCCTCCTTTTTACCCACTTAAGGAATGACTTCTGGGATGACAACTATTATATATCCTTCCCCAGAACGCAAAATATCTCCATACCAAATCATCTAAATAGTTTCAACGGTTATTAATTTCCTATACAAACTTTCAACCCCCGTTTCACCCCCTAGAGGGTTGATTTTCGAGATAAAAACTATCCTATATTGTTTACCGCGACTCAATCTATATAATATGTACCAAGTTTCATTTCAATCGTCTGTTCAGCGGTTAATAATTCGCCATACAAACTACCAACATGTTTTCTACCCCTCTAAGATTGATTTTCGGCTTAAAAAATACTCCATATTGTTTCCTGGGACTCAAACTATATCCACAACAAAGTTATCTAAATCGGTTCGCGGTAAAAAAATCTCCATACAAACCTCCGACCCCCATTTCACCCCATAAAGATTAATTTTCGAGATAAAAACTGTCCCATGTCGTTTCCCGGTACACAAACTATCTCTATACCAAGTTTCATCTAAATTGGTTCAACATTTAAAAATTCCCCATACAAACTATCAACCCCCATTTCACCCCCTTAAGTGTTGATTCCGTAATCAGCGACCCGATAAACCATAGAAACAATACCCATGTTGATATTTAAATTTTGTCACCACATTTCCCCCTTATGGGTTGAATTCTCAAAAAAGCTGAAACACTTGTTTCCTCATGTATCGTTAGGAATACTCCTGTACAGTTTCGAATAAAATAGTTGAACTAATCTCGTTTCCCATACAAACTTTGAACCCCTTTTCCCCCCTTAGGAGGTAAATTTTTAAAAATTATTTCTAAGTGCATCCCTATGCCTTATAAGGAGCCTACGTACCACATTTGGAATCTCTAGAACCAGCGGTTTGGGCTGTGCGTTGATATGTCAGTCAGTTTCTTCTTTTATATATTTAGAAGAAGATTGCAATTTGGCACAAATACTTTCATGAATTTTCATGTCCACAATATTAAATTTCAAAATCGATGCCATTTTCTTAATTAACGTCCCAAAAAATCACAAAAACGACACCCATATGGATATTTAGACATTTCAACCCCATTGTACCCTAACAGGGGTGATGGTATTTCACGTCCGCCACGTCGGATTTTAAAATCGTTGTTTTCGTAATCAACGACCCGATAAACCATAGAAAAAAAAACCCATGTTGATTTTCAGACTTTTTGACCACATTTTCCCCTTTTAGGGGTTGAATTCTCAAAAAACCTGCAACACGTATTTACTCATTTATTGTTAGGAATACTTCTGTGAAGTTTCGAATAAAATAGACTAACTAATCTTGTTTCCCCATACAAACTTTGGACCCCCATTTCACCCCCTTAGGGGATGAATTTTGAAAAATTCTTTCTTACTGCACCCCTAGACCTTATAAGGAACCTACGTGCCAAATTTGGAATCTCTAGAACCAGCGGTTTGGACTGTGCGTTGATAGATCACTATGTCAGTCAGTCAGTCACCTTTGAGTTATATATATTTAGATATGTATATATATTTTTTTTTTATCTTTATCGCACAATACAAGATGGTACAAATGGAGGACTTAATGCCATAAGGTATTCTCTACCAGTCAACCAATGGGCTAAACAGAAAGGTGAAGTAGGTGCAGGGTCCATTAAATATGACAGAATTAATAAGAGTAGAAAAACTAACAATATATACATATTCATAAACTTTTACTAATACATATAATGACATACTTACGGAGACCGAACACGAAGCGTATGCAGTTATTAAGTAACCGGTCAAACTTGTTCAATGAGTCTTGGGTGAGATTAGTGTGACAAACATCAGCATAATCAAGGACAGGCAGGACAAGAGATTGGACAAGGAGAATTTTAGTGCTGACTGGGAGAAAATGTTTAAAACGATAGAGTGCTCTTAAAGTATTAGTTACTCTACGAAACGTCGGCCACCTGAGGTTCCCATGTAAGCCCGCAGTCAATATAATTAGCCCCAGGTTCTTTACTTGCGATACTAGATGTATCACTTCCTGTTCGTAGAGGATTGGCGCCACTTCAGCAGTGTCTGTTAAAGAAAGTAGACGGGTGCTACCAAGCAAAATGGCCTGGCATTTGGTAGGGTTGACTGTGGTACCAAAGCAGCGTGACCAAGTGGAAATATGGTTTAGGTCTGAGTTAATTTCAGCGATTGCCTGATCCAGATCCTTGGCACTCGCTTGGGTATAAAGCTGTAAGTCATCAGCATACAGATGGTAGTAGCATTTTAGTTTAGAGGTGATAAGATTAATAAAAAGTGACAACAGAAGAGGTGAGAGAATCCCGCCCTGTGAAACCCCAGAAGTAAGATGAATGAATGAATGAATTAATGAAAGATTTATTCATGATAATTACAAAAAACATAATAAACAATAACTTGTTTTTGTGTTTTTTGTAATTGTCATGAATAAAAGTATATGTTAATATACTCGTACAACCCGAAACATTAATTGCCACGAAATAGATCGCTTAAAGCTGCTTACCTCTTTATTAAGGCTGCTTATTGTGGGATGATTTTGTGGCGAAGCAGTTTTTAATTTTACATCAAGCTCCAGGAACCGCTTATTGAAGGAAGCCTCGAGGGTCTTCTGTGTCTCCGGGATGGTTGTTAAAGTGTCCATAATTTTTGTTGTTGATTAGTGACAGTGTCAATTCAAAATGTCAGGGTGCAAAGGTCGAGTGGCAGGTCAGTGCTAAAATTTTACCCTGTAGTCATTCATCACAGCAATCCACACAATATGAGGTCAATTAGTTAGCAATTTAGTGATTTACGGTGAAAATTATAAAATATATATATAATAACTATTTATTATAATTAAATCTATTTCAGTGACAGAAATAAGGTGTTGTTATTTAGACACCTACCCGCGAAAATCCAAATCAATCCAATCAATATAGGCATAGAGGTTGCTATGTGTATTAAATAACAAACTAATTAAGTTCCCCCATAAACCTTCGCACCTTTTGACAAATTTTAATTTAAATATTTTCGTGCATTTTTTAAAATTTAAATCAAAAGCCTACCAGGTACTTATAATTACATATTTTAATGATTTCAATGATGATTAGGTACGTAACTACGAAAATTCTGTAAAAGTTTCAATTGATTCAACTACGACACCTATAATAAAAATATCATTTTTCGTTGCCTTTTTGTCTTCGAGTCTTACTGAAGAGATATTTATGGCGAGGCTTACGAATGACTAATGAATGAGAAAGAAATGGCGGGATCAGGGTCGGACGGAGAACTCATTGAAACGCGAATGCACTTTTTATTGTTATAAATCTATGATCTTGTGTTTTCCATCTTTGAAGCGGTTTTGCTGATGGTGGATATATTTTATTCAGGGTAAATCACCAGAGGGTAGATCAACAGGCAACAGGTTTAAATATCATTTCAATATCATCAGTATTTTTGGAGTATAAAACCCCAAGTAAAATTCAAAACGAAATGAATTTAAGAATGTACTCCTTTACAAGGTATTCAGCGCTATATTTATACCTATTTTTTGGGGTTTCGTAGCCAAAATGGCAAAAACGGAACCCTTATAGTTTATTCATGTCCGGCCGTTCGTCTGTCCGTCCGTCCGAATGTCACAGCCGTTTTACTCGTACTTGGAAACTATAAGATTTATCTTAATACAATTCTAATATACGAGTAGTAAGGTGTATTTTATATACCGGTACTTATTTTTGAAGTAAAATTGTTCAAATTAGCAGATCTAAACATATGAAAAAAATTGAGAAGATACATCATTGTATATTCTTTCAACAAAAATTGTTCTGAAAATTATCGGCTAAGACGTTTTCGAGCTATCTCCAAAAAAACTTCCTTTATAGGCAGAAACGACCTTTTATATAAGTTTTTTTTAATAGTGGGTACGGAACCCTTCATTATGCGTGTTCCGACACCGCCGGTTTTTTTTTTTTCTTGTTTCTTATTTATTTTTTTATACTTTGTTCTTCCACGTACCTTTTATCATGAATAATTATCTAAGTTGTATATAGGTAGTGTAGGTAAAAATTTTTTACTGTGTTACCATAGAATCAGAGGACTCTTTTATTAGGTGCCGATAATTTAGAGAACTTGGTACATTCAGTTCTCGTACGGTCGACAGTCTAAATATTTCCATTGTGTTTCCCCGACACGTTAAGTTGGTTTAAACATGGTGTTTAAAGTTAGTAGTTAATATTCCGCTGTTTATTCTTGAAGATAATTAGCGTAGCTCGTCTAAGTGCGAATCGTCAGTAGGTAATTCTTGCGTGAGACTAATTAGAAAGGGGAATAACTCATACCACACTGTCAGCAGCCTACAAAAATACTAGGGATCATTTTAAGGGCATTTGGTATCGTATTCTAATAATGAAAAAGTAAGAAAAATGATTTTTCATTTCTCATACTCTGAAAGTGGGTCATTGTTCATCTAAGTGGCCTGCTGAAAGTGGCACATTTCTGCTTTAGAGCAGAAAAGTATTAAAAAAATTGTATGGTTAATCGAAGTAATATTGGGCAACGGCCTTAACCTATACAGCCATAATATTAAATTTATTACTTTTTTATAGACGAAAATATTTGATAATTGTTTTTGATATTATTACAAATAATGTTTAATATGATAAACAAATTATTTATGACTCGCTTTCAAGACAAGAGGCAAAACTTTGAGAAAAAAGTAAAAATGTTGTTTAAGACACAGATTAAACTACCAGGAATTCGTGAAAAAAAAATGGCTGACATTATGGCGTAAAAAAAGTAAACTGGCGGTAACCTAAAATAAATAAGTGCAAATCTTTCATTGGAAGTTCTATTAGCTGTGTTAAATTTTGAAATTAATTTTAATAAGATGAGTTCTAGCGGTTCTGAAATGGATTTAACACCTGATTTTATAAAAGAAGAGGCTCAAGCTGTCGTGGAGAACCTTTTACCGACAGTGTCAAAGGAACGATATATGAAATCGTATAACAATTTCATGAAGTGGCGGGGTGAAAAGCGAGTGAAATCCTTATCGGAAAGTGTGTTCCTTACTTATTTCAACGAATTATCAAAGACCCTTCAGCCTTCAACTATATGGAGCATATTTTCAATGTTAAGAACGGTCATAAGTACAAAACACGACATCAATATAAAGAACTACACCAGGCTGATATCATTTTTGAAGAGGCAGTCAGATGGTTTTAAATGCAAAAAGTCGAAGGTTTTTACTGCGCAAAAAGTAGAAACCTTCTTGAATCAAGCCCCTGATGAAATATATTTGGCAACAAAGGTATGGGAAATCATTACAAATATTATTTAACTTAACGTACACTCAGCATAATCTCATCGAGTTTAGGCTCGTTATAATCGTCTTGGTGTAGTTATATTTAATGAACGACACAATCTGTGAAAAAGCTTGTAGGTATCCACTATTTAAATTTAGACAGACATTTCTTAATAGTTATGTAGGTGTTGTTTAAAAAAGTCTGCAACGGTAACAATGTGTGTTAATAAGATTATAATATTGCATGTGGCACTAATTTTGGGCATAAGCGGCGCATGTAGGAGCGTTGAACTCACGAATCTCACTATGGAAAACATAGAAAAACACGGCCAATTACACTTAGTAAAATTGCCAAATACCAAAACAAAAATTTTTCAAAAACTTTCGGCGAACATCCGCTACGCTTTTAGCCGATTCTGGCGCCGACTTGACTATGCTCAAACGACACGGAGGATGGAAGTCGAGTACAGTGGCTGAGGGCTATATCGAAGACTCCGTAGCAAACAAGTCCAAGATATCGAATAAAGTAACAGAGGCTATAAATTTGCGCTCAACTTCACCTCGGCCAGGCTCTTCAAAAGATAATTGCGAGAAACATGAAGAACGAAATAATGCACTCCATACGTCTACGAACGAAAGTATGCCTTCTCCGACATTTACAGCCCTGCCTATAAATGATACTCAAATATCACAACAAGTATCAAATATTAATATCCCGGGAAAGAATCTTTCTCTAACGTTCAATAATTGTACGAACGTTACTATTAATTTTAAGTAAGCAATTTCATTGCACGTTTTTTATTAAATATTTTTATTATACCTGGCTTGTGTTTACTTTCCTCATATTCGAAATGAAAAGTAGAGTGTTTAACTTGGGTGAAAGCATCCATTTCTGCCTCGAACTATTGGCGCTCTCACTTCGTTCGAGCGCCAAAATACCTCGGCAGATATGGGTGCCTTTCAGCCCTCGGTTAACAATCTACTATTTCACTTCTCATGCTCGTAAAGTTCGACTTTAAGTCGTGCGTGGACGACATAAAATCGCATTTTAAGCTCTAGGGCATAAAGTAAAATTTTCTTCTAAGACTTAAGAATGTGGCTCAACAGCCAAACAGAGTCAAAATATATTGCACAATTTAATTGAGCAGTAAAATTTCGTAGAATACTGAAACTTGTCCTTTTATCATATTCTTGCTATAATTATTTAAATTGCGTATTTTCTATAATTAAATAAATGAAATCAAATAAAATAGGAGTTGGTAATAGTTTAGAAATGCCCCGAAATGTTTTTATGACTTGGCAGAAAACAAGTATCTATGTCTAAATTCACATGTTGAAAATAAAAATAAAATATATTAAAAAATTAATTGGTGGAAACCATATTTGTTTTCATTGTAATATTTTTGTTACAACTTGAAACTGTTTTACGATTACCGATAAATAATTTCCTCGCAATTGAAGTGAAAATTAGAATGTAACCCTCGTCCATAAAACACATTTTACACTCGACTTTATATCAATCCTCGCTCGCAAGCTCGCTCGGATGGATAAACGCCTCGCGTAAAATCGTACGTTTTATGCACTTGTTGTACAATCTACTATTGTATGGAGGGTTCGCGGGCTGGGACTGTGTACTATTCAAAAAAAAAATTTTAGCGTCAAAAAAAATTTCTCCTACTTTTTCTTAGTCGTAATACGATACCAATTATGCCCTTAAACGGATCACCACTATTTTTGTTACATCCTTTATATCTAATACCACCGTGTCATACAGAACGGGATATACAATCAGCCCAAACAATGGCCCCACAATAGTGCTGTAAGAACGGCTCGTACAGTAGTTTCTCGGTCACTTTTATTAGACTTTAGTTAGTGATACTGATAAGACTGGCCGGTTACGAATTTTCACGAGCCATATTTTCGGTACAAATTTTGTTTGAGACTGTACCTCTACTACATTCTAACCTTAGAGAATTGAAGCAACCGGAGCGGCCATGTTTGTGATTTTCTGTACAAAAAAAGTCTGCCGATTTTTGTTTGCAACTCTGGAATTTTAAGTTCATTATTATTCGATTAAAAATAATAAATATAAATGAATAGTAGGTTGATAAAATTCGAAATATGACATGTATCTATTCGATGAATCGAGTCATTGAACAACTGAAAATATCCAGTTTAATTACATCATGCTAGATCTGTGCATCAAGTTGCATCACAAATATTTCACTATAAAATGGACCGCTCCAAATTCTGACCTATGCCTAAGGGAATGTGTTTATGTCAGAACAAGTTGAAGCCTTTTAAAATTCAGGCTGAACGAGAATTACTAACCTTTGCTACCGACGATTGGCTCAATAGCGTTACTGCCTCGAACATTCCACTTGCTTCAAAGAGAATTTTGGGCGCAAGGTTTTTTTGTAGATACGAAAAATTCGTGGCATTTTGATCGGTGAGTTGCTTAGGGTTTATGTTCTTTCCTCGGTCAAGCAATAATAATGTGAAGTCAAACCAGTAGATAGGTTTTCTATAATTCTAGCTAAAAATCAAGCTCATTGGCGTAGCATAGAGAGGTATATATCCAGTTCTGGAATAATAATGTTTGACGGTGATGATGATTAATATCATTCTGTGTCCAAATAATTTTAAATCAAATCAAATTAATTGATAGCAAAATAAAAATCTGGCGTGTCACAAAATCTGGTATCAGTACTTCTATCCTAGGTATATACTATAGCAGTACTGATACCAACTTATATAGGTAAGTAGGTACCTATAACATACATATTATAATGATTGCTTGTACTTTGGCAATTTGGTGGTCTTAGAACTATGATAGCATAAAACACTTGCTTGTACGTTGGCAATTTGGTGATCTTAGAACTATGATGATAACATAAAACGTTTGCTTGTACGTTGTCAATTTGGTGGTCTTAAACCTATGATAACATAAATCGCTTGCTTGTACATTGGCAATTTGGTGGTCTTAGAACTATGATAACATAAAACGCTTGCTTGTACGTCGGCAATTTGGTGGTCTTAGAACTATGATAACATAAAACGCTTGCTTGTACGTTGGCAATTTGGTGATCTTAGAAACTCTATGTGCCTTTACAAATCCGCGGGAAACTCATTATACTAACATCTTGCAGTCCCAGCCGCATGAACTCAAAGTCAAAGTAAATTAAGAAGTCAATGCCTCCCCGTATTGTATGTTGTTTCCATTAGAATCACCGTGTTTGCCACGCCGAAGGCAAACACGCCAAAGATTCACCTCATTAAGGTTCCTGGTGGCGACTGATGGAAACAAAATACTCGCGGGCGTGGCAAGTACGCCCTCATCAAGTTAAAAATATTTGTCGCCGCGTGTACATAAAACATTCAGTATTTAAACACAAATTGAACAATGTAACTGGATTCATAGCATAACAGGAACGGAACCTATATATCAAACCGATCCTTCTAATACATGAAAATCAATAAATTTGAAAAAGATTACATTTATTATCTCAGCTTAGGTACATCAAAGGTGCGGTTCAATTATCGTTCAGCTGTTCGCACTGTTTATTCGCAGGTATCTTCACTCTGCTAAATGAGTCTAGATAATCTTATTTGGGTTCCTCTTACCCTACTTACGATATGTCAAACGTTTAACGATGAGCCTAATGTACTTTTCGAGCAGTAGTTAGTTTTTAAAGAGGATTGAAATTCTAAGTAAAATTTTAGTAGTCAAAATAAAAAACTAAACAGGCATGTTTTGTTGAAGTTATTAGTAGTAACTGCATAGAATATTTGCAATTTGTCGCACCGAACTAAAGTCGCATTTTTGTTACCTTAAGTTTTCCTATTTTAAAGGTACCTACCTTGATATTGTTATTAAGTGAAGTTTTCTAGATATATAAATAAAATATAACATTTCACGTCATCGTACATTGTTATGTAGGGAAATAATACTTAACACCAAATTGTAAACAAAAAACTGCTATGCTCAACACTTCTGGCCAAGGTTGTATGCTAATTGAAAATATGAATTTCGTTTGTATGAAAATCGAAGTTCAATTATTGAACCTCACCCGCAATTAGAACGTATTATACTATAGTAATGACCAAGCATAAACTGATCATTTTGTACCTTGGTAGGTTTGTTAGTTATCTTTCGTTCCTCGGAGCGGAATTAGAAGCTTTCGAAAAATCGAATCGAAGAAAAATTAGGTTTCGTCAACTTCGTGGCGGGTCCTATGTAGCTATATTTATAGTCATACATTTTATACGATTTGTCCATTGTACCGATTATTCATTATAAATCCAATTTGAAGACATGCATGATTTCGTTTTTACATCATTACATCATTCGTGTATTTATGAAAAGTTTTTAAATATGTTTTTTGTTTGTAGTTATGAGTATGCCAAATATTAGTAAACATTACACACCCGTTTTAGAGAATATTACCATTTACCAACTTTACTTACTTTAGAAGAAGAAGAAGAAGAAGAAATTTATAACGACCTATTTTAAATAACATACATACATTTATCACGTTATTTCAATTCATTCGAACTAAAATCATAATGAAGAATCCAATAGCCACAGAAAATACCTTAAGTAAAATATAAAACCTTTATTTCAGACTTCAAAGTGTCAACTACGGAATTCCCTTTAGGAACTTTTGGGTCGCGGATTCACAAATATATATCAATCTTCATGCAGTCAGTTTCCATTCGGTGACTCGAGATCTCGAACCTACTTTGGCTTCGATGTCGCGACTGTAATATTCTATTGCATTCCCGGAAAAGTCTAGCTCAATTTCCAGTGCTCCCAGTTCTGAATACCTATCTCGGAAATCAAATTTAAGTCTTTCTTATACCGAGTGCCGACCCACGTTGGCTGATATGAAAATAATTTCTCGTCCAAATATATTTATAAAGTTACACTTATGTAGGAAAACAAGACAGACACTTCGATGGCAAGTTGTTTATCCAAATAAAAGTACTGAAATACAGTGCTGAGTGCCGGTTTCGTTGTAGGTAATACAACGATCAGGTACTTAAATAAAGTCCACGAGTATGACCTCCATGCATTTTCGATGCAAGGAAGCAGCAAGCGTAAAAATGGGGGGGAAACAAAGCTCCCTTACAATTCCATGGAACTCGAGTGCAGGATGTTACCATTTATAAATATTTCCTTCTGTAATGTAGAGGCAGGCATCTACAGGTTACTTATTAGAAATATTCCTTAATTAAATATTCAAACTGAGAGTTGATGAAAACAATAAGCATAAAATACACCCACTGACAATATAACCGGGTCACCTTGTATTTAAATTTATACATAAACATAAAATATAAATATTACAGGACAATCTTACACAAACCGACCTAGTCCCACAGTAAGCTCAATAAGGCTTGTGTTCTGGGTACTAAACGACGATATACATAAAACATCCATAATTCAGGTACAAATATCTGTGATAAACAAATAAATGCCCTTACCAGGATCCGAACCCGGGACCTCCTGCTTCGTAGGCAGGGTCACTACCGACTGGGCTAGGAGGCCGTTAATTTATACGCGATGTGATCCATTTTAATTTCCTTGAGTATATAATCAGTCGCCGCCGATGCCAAGACTTCGGGCCCTGGCCACCCGGGACGCGATCGTAGCTTAAAAATAAAAATAAACGAGAATCCTCAAGCCGTACCTCCGTGATTCTTTGAGCTACCTTCCATTCTACTTTCTGGACAGGTATCTAACATACAATGTTGTATACATAGAATCAGGGATGTTATTCCGCCTGGGTGAGGACCAATTTATATTAAGAATACTTCTCGATTACACACATAGTACTGGTATCGTCGTGGCGGTAAATCGTCCGACATTGAATTCTAGGATTTCGGGTTCAAACCCCGGTTCGTAACACTGAGGAATTCATGCACGAAATATCATAAGATATTTACCAGACGCTTTTCGGTGCACGAAATTATCGTGAGGAAGCCGACCCTACCCCCAATAAGGAGGCAGTCTCTCTAGCAAAAACTACTACCTCCGTTCTAGTTCATTCATGGGATTGGGTTGCCGAGCGGACAGCAGGCTCAAAATCGAGCCGTGGCAAAAATTCTGGAATAAACTAGGAGGATGATGATGACTACTTGATTGGACATCATTAAAATAGCTACTAAGGCAGTTGCTATCAATAACAATTTCAATCCAAAGTCAAAAGTAAAATATCTTTTACGACTGGCATCTTCTAAATCAGCGTTAACTGCAATGGTAAATTATTGTTGTTACCGTAATCGGTTTTATCAAGCAATAGTCAACAGTTAAAAATTAGATCTGCTGGCGTGGTTAATGTGCCCGCAGTCGTCGTCTTAATCCAGGGTCGCGCCGGCAGGCTTGGCAAATACTAATCTTTGCCAAAGCTATTTGCCCATAGAGTAAACCAAAACAGAATGATTTGTAGGCGGAATTGCCTACAGATTTAATTTGATAGAGTATGAACACTATTCGATCCTACGATATGAAGAGAGGTTCTTCCGGTAGTAAATAAGGTTCAAACTAAACTTCCCTCACAAAATTACGATTGTATTTTTTGTCTGGTCAAATGATATCACATAAATATACATAGGTATACAAATTACACAACGTTTCGGAAGATACTCTATCTAGTTTAACTTAAACCGACTTCAAGATAGGATTTTTTTTAACTATGTTAAATAAATAAATAAATATTATTGGACATTTTACACAAACAGACCTAGTCCCACAGTAAGCTCAATAAAGCTTGTGTTATGGGTACTAGACGACGATATGTATAATAATTAAATATAAATACTTAAATACATAGAAAACATCCATCACTCAGGAACAAATTTCTGTGATAAACACACAAATAAATGCCCTGACCAGGATTCGAACCCGGGACCTCCTGCTTCGTAGGCAGGGTAACTACCGACTGGGCTAGGAGGCCGTTAAGTGTTTAGTATTTTAACTAATAATAAGAGATATTTATGTCTTTGTTTCCCTGTCACATTAAAGTTTTTGGGTTAGTTAAGCGAGCATTTCTCAAAATAATGATTTATTCAGTGGTATTTGTCTGTAAATAGTTTAACTCATATTACATCCCGGAGTTAGAATGGTAAATTCACTAACGATAAATACCTTAGTAGGTAATGCTTTGAGAGAGGTTCAATTAGAATTTTTTTTAAAGCAAAAGATTGAGCACACATTAGCCGTTTACCATTTTGGCTTTGTTGGTCTAGATCGATCGGTTAAACTTAATAATGTACATTAAAATTAATGTAACATATTTAACATGGCAAAGTTGTTGATAATTTAGCCACACATTATTTAATTCAATTTTTTTCATTGATAATTATCGTGACAATATTCAAGGACCATAATTATCTTGATAATTTCGAACACTGGTATTATATGACACGTGCGGTTAAGTCAACAGCAGGCCACGTCAGATATAACACAATAATGAGAGCAACGAAACCCCTCTAGTTAGTTAGCTATACAATGCTTATTTCTAGATCCGGACATCTGGCAGCTGTAAAGTGGTGGAGGTCAAAGAATGCAAATAACTCGACGAAAACAAATCGTAGTGTTCTGGGTTTGATGCGATATTATGTAATTAATTAGATTATATCATAGCCAGAAGTTTTTGTTGGGCGAAAGTAGTGCCAAATTATGTATAATGCAATTTTTAATTAGCCGCCTACTGTTTTTGTATCCGCAATAATAGACAATGGTATTTGTTCTAATTTTAAAATATAGTCCCTGTCCTCTATAAATGACACCACTTTGGCAGTTTGATATCGATTTTCGTATTACTTTTTTCCAACTTAAAAACTTTGTTGGTCTGTCACTCTGACTTCCACCCATTAAAAGCAGCCAGATGCCCGGATCCAGCAATAAGGACGGAGAAGCAGTTTAACTAGACAGGTTTCATTGCTCTCATTATTGTGTCATGTCATAGCTGACGTGACTATCTCTTAGACCAAATACTTATAAAAATAATAAAGCTTGGAATCTGCTCCCGCATGTACAATGAAAAAGAACCTGAGCAAAAGTGCTTAAAATATCTGGATAATTAAATACCAATAGTAGATTGTTAACCAAGGGTTGAAAGTGACCCTTCGTGAAAATGAGATATTTCTGGCACTCGAACGAAGTGAGAGTGCCAATAGTTCGAGGGTGAAATGGTGTAATTTCACCCGAGTTAAACACTCTGCTTTTCATTTCGACTGTGAGGAAGGAGTACAATACTACACGCACATTTTATAAAATAGGTATATAAAGAATAATCTATAAAAATGTTAAGTAAAATTTGAACAATTTGAAAAACACAAATTTAATGTTTTGCCGGTGGTCTGAGAGGAGAGCATCCGGGTGGGCACCGGCTCAATCCACAATTAACACAGCTAATTACTTTCCACCCTAGGGATGAACAAGCAATTTTCCACTCGGCTATCTACCCAGGAAAATAAAACTTCCCGAGCAGGAGAGATAAAAAATATTTTTGCAAGAGAAAAGCTATATTTCTGTTAGATAAAAAAATTTCGTATTAGCAGAAAGTATACATATAATAGAGCGCCACAGTCTAAGAACTTTTTGAAGAATCAAGTCTGAAGCGCCATCTGAACGAGAGCAACCTGAAGTTACCGTAGTACCTACTACGGTAATATAGTAACACTATCAATTATTAGATGGCGCTGTACTCTCTGCTCTACATTGACGGTAGCTTTGGGTTACTCTCGTTCAGATGACGAGTAGCCACGGAAAATAAGTCTGTATGGAGTCCCCATTTCTTACTCCGAACTCAGGCCACTAGTTTCCTTTTTTTTTATACCACGACGGTGGCAAACAAGCATACGGCCCGCCTGATGGTAAGCAGCTACCGTAACCTATGGACGCCTGCAACTCTAAAGGAGTCACATGCGCGTTGCCGACCCTTTGCAAAAAGGAAGATTCACTGTGTTGATGGCTAAAGGAACAAGAAGGTCCCTCAACGTCAACACACTGGGTCCTCTTTGAGCTCTATCCTATCTATCTATTTTTGCTATCTTTCTGTTAGTTACTCTCTGCGCGTAAGAAATGGGGACTCTCTGCAGACTTATTTCCGTGGCCACTCGTTTGGAATAAATAAACAACCGGGGGCTTCAATATAGACGGAGCTTATTTTTCCTTATTGGGCTCGCCACGTTAACCGACATTTCGATTGCGAATATATTTCCTTGTTTCAATATTAGTGCAAGCAGATTATTGCTTGCTCATAGAGAGAAAGATGTCGACCAAAAAAAATATTGTATTGACAGTATTATTGTACCTATTATTTGCAAGAACGTGAATTATCTTTGCGAGGGGGAGCAAAGTGGAATGTTATTTCGGTCCCACATATTCCTATAATATGTTTACTTCAAGAATGCAGCCCAACTTCTATCTTGCGCTTTGGTAGTTCAGCGAATGCAAACCGGTTATTTTTAGTCTAAAACTACTTAACTCCTAATACAGTATTTCAAATTCAATACAACAATATTTTTTGTGTAGATTTAATGACACTTACGAATTCCAGGTTTATACAACGAATAACCGCATAAAATATTCAAGCAATTATGTAACCTAGTCATGCAATTATTTTGCTAACATTTTTATTAATTTCCATGAGCAAAATAATGTGAAAATATATAACCTGCCAATTATTGTCCGTTGACTCCGATATAAATAAGTATGTGAAAATTCGCGAAAGTAACATATCCTAGGATCCCTTCCTCATCCCGGAGGTATGTGTAAATCTAATTAACTGGGGGCTTCATTTACTTATATCCTGGTGACTTACTGACTCCGCCTCAGGAAATCAATAGTCGCCTGAGGCGTTTCCTGGAGAGCAGAGATGCGTGACTTACAGACTTAAACTACGGCCGATATAATTTATTCAAAGGTTAGTCTTTTCTTTCGAATCGACATAGGTGAACTAAAAAGTTCAGTTTAGTTAAAATACTTAATTATATGTACTGTATACTCGTACTAGTACAGTGATACTCCTATATAAACGAAATAAAGGTTATAAATAAACAAAATGATCTCATACAAAACCTAGTCCACTGCAATATAAATAAAACTTGGAAGAATACTGCTTTTACGCTTTTTAATAAAGTGGGTATTAATTGTTAATTTTAACCTATCTTAAACTTTAGTACTTTAACGATATCTCACTGAACGGCAATGACAATGCACTGAGCGAGGAGCAGGCCAGCCGTTACTTCATTATCTGAATTCAATTAATCCGATTCTGAATCCGAATTGCTTGAGTTTATTTTAGGCAGTGTGTCTCCAAGGGTGCCATCTGTCCTTATGTTTTCATGTCAGATTATATATCTTGGGACATGCTGTGTTATGAAATTTGGGTATGTCTATCAGAGCGGATACCTATAAATTGAAAACCGAAATTATTAATTTGGAAACCGATTTGCTGCGTCATTCCCATTAAATTCATTTGCAATATTCACAGCTGTCAGTTACAAGACACATATGGATCACAATATTAATACCAGCTTGTATACCTACGTATGAATATATAGACGATTATCCTCCAATCACAAACTTCTCTGGCGTATGAATTGTTGTGAGCATATGGCAAAATATAATGATTGGTTATTATTATTATTGGTCAGATATATAAATACGAGTGAATGTACCACGTAACTACCTATTATGTTCCAACTTACACTTAACATTTGTCACGAAAACAAGATAACTAACGATTTTTAAACAACAAAAACGATTAAGTAGTCAACTATTTATAATATTATATAGTCAGTGTTTATACAAATATTGTACCTGTCTAATATTTGTAACAAAACGTACGATACATTTAAAGAAATAGTTGCCATTTATATAACTACCGTTAAAATACAAATGAAGTAGATATTTTGAAGCTGGGCCGGCTGCCGGCTGCCGGCTACTAAGTTCGTCCGCTTTTTGCAGAAATTACCCCGATGAAAAGCAAAATTACGAGTCTTTAGGTTTCGGCCTAATCGAACTTAATCAAACGCAACTTTGACCGGGACACGGTTGAAAAAAGGTTTTAGATCGCGCAAGAGAATGACACTTAAGATTTTATGAATAAATAAATATAATTAAACTAAACTATGATCGTCGTTTCGATATATGAAGGTTGTCTGGAAGAGATCGCTTTTAGTGAAAAGTACGCCTGTTGTTACCTACCTAAATGCTGTACCTATATTATAACCTTGATTACAACTCTTTTTGTTCGTTTATTGTTTTGTGCAATAAGGTATTTTCAACCGACTTCAAGATTTCGAAGGAGGAGGTTATCAATTCGTCGGGATTTTTATTTTTGCTTGTTTTTTTTATGTATGTTCACCGATTACTCGAAGACAGCTGGACCGATTTGGAAAATTCTTTTTTGTTTGAAAGAGTAATACTTCACAGTTGGTCCCATTGTAACCAGGTCAGGATCTGATGATGGGATCCTGGAGAAATCGAGTTAACTCTTCAACTATTATAGGCACACCTGTAGTGATTTGAGTATTTTTTAGAGCAGCTTGAGCATTTCCTTTTGGGAAGGTGGATGCTAAGTGAAGTCGGTTCTTTTTTGTTTAAAATTACATATCATCATATGTTATTATTATTACATGTACCTAGTGTTTTTATCCTAAAGCTGGAAATGTGCGGACCGCGAGATTTTTTGTGAAGGCAATTGCGATCTACACAAATGTCCACATGGTTACAATGTACTGGTACTCAAAATTTTATACGTACCTTTTATTAGCTGTTTTTGCATTATTTACTTAAACGCCATGTTTGTATAATTATACATCCAGCCACAAAATTAATGTGTCCATTCAATTTTGCAACTCACCGTACATCTAATACGAGTATCTACTTAATTTTAATAACTATTTGCTTTTCTTACGTAGGCACCTATTTTAATCTGTATTTAACAGTTCCATTAACAGTTTAAGAGCTTAAGTTTAAACAACTATACAGGTTGGCCACAAATTATTATTATTTTACGAATACGTCAATTATAAACTTATACCTGATGTAAGATATATGTACCTATTCGGTTTTTTTTTTAATTTGTGGCTTTTTAGTACATTACCGTAAGTTGACTAGTTGGAAACTATTGATACTGGATAGGAATGGAATCGATTGGCATAAAAAGTAGCATGTGAAAAATAAGTACAAATTTTATGGGAAAAGTTTGCCTCGATTTGTGGCTTTTCTAGATTGAATTTTTTTGGGTCTCATATAAGCTTTCGATTCTGGATAAGAATCGGACGATTGCCATCAAAGAAATTTGACAAAAATTACCTTTTTCTCGCACCTTGTATGTTATTTCCTAAATCTGTAAGCGCCAATCTTCCTTAATTTGAAATCGAGGGAAGGTCTTCCATTTTCGCGTACCAGCACGGGATCTGGTAGCTGCCCTCACTGATCCAAAAAGAAAATCCAACCTGTATAGATGTTACCCAAACCAGAAACTACTACAAAATCATCTAACATTTAGAGGACACAGTACTTATACCTAACATTTATAGGAAAGCATATCAAACGTTTTGTGAGCAATCAGATTTGGATTTATTATTATAATTTTATTCTATTTTAATCAAACAATAGGTACATTTTCTGTCTCTCAAGCTGTTTTGATATGTATTATAGAACTACGCATTATTGTGTATCTTTAAGATCTAATGTGTTACTGTTTTGAAAAAATAAGTCCCGCCGAGTTTCTTGCCAGTCATAATACTTCTCGGGTCAGAGGTGTAGGGTTAGAACCGGTGGTAGTTTTTTTCTTTTCTCTGACGTTGATAAGTGCAATGTAATGTGCCTTAATTAAAGAATAAATATCTTTTCTCTTTTTATCTTTTTTTTGTTATATACTTACAAAAGAAAAAGTGAAAAATCAAAATATATATTTAAATTAATTTGTTGTTCTTCAATAATAGGTCAATTATGTCTTCATACAAAATAATGATCTTACGCGAAATAAGACCGGTGAGCGTTATAAAAAACCGGCCAAGAATATGCTCCAATTATGCTCAATTTAGGGTTCCGTAGTTGCCGGCCCGTCACAATACACCTATTTGTAAAGTCGTTTTAAATGCTTAGAAAAAATGGAAAAGTAGAAAAATCCACTGCCTCAGGCGAGACTCGAACTCGCGACTCTGGGATACATGCCCCATCGCTCTGACCAACTGAGCTACTGAGCTTGTCTCAGTAGCTCAGTTGGTCAGAGCGATGGCTACTGAGCTTGTCTCAGTAGCTCAGTTGGTCAGAGCGATGGGGCATGTATCCCAGAGTCGCGAGTTCGAGTCTCGCCTGAGGCAGTGGATTTTTCTACTTTTCCATTTTTTCTAAGCATTGTGGTATCGTTAGCAGACGTTCTGCTTAATACAAAATTAATTGTCGTTTTAAATGGTATTGTGCGGCACTTACGTCCTTTTTACTGAGAAATTACAACTTTTAGCGATAATTCAAAAACTGCTCAACCGATTCCATTTAATATAGTTTTAATTGAAAGCTCTTATTAAGCCGTATCAATAAATTTTCCCATATTTTTTTGGCACGCGGTTTTAAAGTTACACGCTTTTTTTAAAACTTTCGGAGTTATTGCTAACGAAACTATTGATTTTATCCAAAATTTGTTTTAGGAGACCCCTATTCTTTTTGAAAGGCCTATTCAGCAGCACCCCTTTATAATATGGTTGAAGCGAAAAAAAATCAACCCCACTTCATGTGTACACAAAAAAAAATTTTTTTCTGTGTTTGTTTTACGACTTTGTCAGCATGATTCATAAACATACTCATACTAAAGCCGCGGATGGACAGACATACAGGCGGACAGACGGACATGGCGAAATTATAAGGTTTCCTAGTTGACTTCGGAACCCAAAATCATGATATTTTATTTTTTGCCTCCCACTAAATGTATAGAAAGCGAAGAAACAACTACTAAAAATAAAAGAGGAGAATAAAGTTACTCGTACTTCCGAGAGCAAGAAAACACGATTTTTGCGGTGTCCAGAAACTGACTCGTCGAATAAAGTGTTTTTAAACGTACTTGGAGAGTGCAAACAGGTCGGAGCGCGCCAGTTTCCTTTCAAAGTGCGGAAATTGTACTCACTTCATAGAATCTCGAAACTATATTTGTAAAAGAAAAATGATCATTTGGAAGCACGAGTGCCTTCATTGTAGAGACGTCTCTATCCTAGTTTCAGTTCAATATTTTACTTTGTCACATTTATTATCTTTTGACGAACGTTTAAATATCGCTTGGAGATAAATAATTATTAATAATACACAGGGGCATTTTTTGTGCAATTAAAATAGTATCAAATCATTAGTAAGTAGTATTTAAGACTTAGCCTTCTAAAGAGGCCATGTATATGCTGCATGGGCACAATGCCCCGAGTACACAAAGAAGGTTGATCGATGTTTAGGTTAAACTAGTTTTTACTAATTGAAATCTTGCATACATACAATTAGAGCACAAAGTACTCCTCCTTTCCCCCCACTTTTCACCACCTTAAGGGATGGTTTCCGTTTTCTTCCCTAGGAATCAAACCACCTTGGTACCTTTCTTGCAATGTATTCATGATGTGATAGCACCTAAATATATTCTTGGGCTCCCACTTTTTTTTCTACCACGACGGTGGCAAACAAGCATACGGCCCGCCTGATGGTAAGCAGCTACCGTAGCCTATGGACGCCTGCAACTCTAGAGGTATCACATGCGCGTTGCCGACCCTTTACAAAAAGGAGGATTCACTGTGTTGACGGCTAAAGAAACGAGAGGGTCGTCAACACACTGGGTCCTATTTGAGCTCATTGGCAACCTTACTCATCTGCGTCTGCTATTTGGCTGTGGTTTTCTGTAAGGTGGAGGTACATCCCCAGTCGGGCTCTTTTCCAGATTTGAGCGAGATGACATTCGCTGTGCTGTGCCCTACCACACATAGCGAGATGACACTCGCAGTACCTATGGGTACTGCACCTATAGGCACCTCTCTTTTGGACGTAGTTTGGGGACATACCCGGGTCCAGATTTGTCTTTGACAACAGAATATTCCTTTCTCTTCAAATATGTTTATCTGATTCACCTACCTGCGATAAAAATAAACTTAAACGCTAAAATTTTGCAGATAATACTAAAAATTCTCATTTATAACTTTGCACAGTTTTGAATGAAAGCTTCTGAGTTACAAAATATGAATGCACAGCACAATTTTGTCCGTACTCCCGATGAGACTTCTACTTGACTCGCAGCAAAATTTAATGTAGCATTACGCTTTCTTTATAGTTTCCTGCGCCGTGCTTCTTCGAAAGTGGTACTTTTAGTAAGTTTTGCTGTTATTCATGCTAAATGTTTTTCATATAATCGTACAAGAGGTATCGTAAAGTCGTGATTACGTACGAGAGTAGTTGACTTTAATCAAAAGGGGTAACGGATTGGACGGGAAACATAAGGATGATGAATGGGTATGTTTTAATATATCTATTACCTAGCTCACTGCTCTCCGACTTCGCAAACGGTTCATATTTCAGCACTTTATTACGTACAGACGTTCTGTATCGGTACTGTCTGAAGGATATTGATTAATGAAGTAATGTTGGACGTCAACCGAATTACGAGGATGTCTCCGGAGACGTTTAGTGAATATTATGGTCCAAGACGCTCGAAAATGACATTCCATCGTATATTTTGTAGGTACTGTTAACTTAAAATTTCACCACTAATTACTAAAATACTAGTCATCATGTTTTTTACTTAAGGCTGCATTTTATAACATAAAATATTGCCGTGCCTCATTATCGCGGGAAAGTCCTTGGTAAATCAATTAAAGTGGAAGTAGTATAGATTCACCGTTTCTACCCCATCGTTTTCCCACCACCAAAACAATGGTTTTTCGGGATTATGGTGGTTTTTCAGGGCTATGAAACCTAAAAAAAAAAAAGAGCCTCCTTCAGCACTTAGGCACTCCGCTAATTAAACAATACACGCTCTTCGACACCACAATAGAACCCTTGCTCACCTTTTTCTATTGTCTCTATTGTTAGCTCGACTCGGCGACATCGCATTGTTACCCAGCTCGGTAGAGGCATACTCCTACGTTGTAGTTTGTTCTTTACGTATTTGCAATAGGTTTTATAATTGCCTAATTGGTTACTCCTTATGAAAGACTAGGTATACTACCTAAAGTTTCCATAGTTTAGGTATTGTTTTGGTGGTGGGAAATCAATGGAGTAGAAACGGTCATATAACTTAACGAGATTTTTAATGATCTAACAAGCCCCGCGAACTGACACAATTACATTACCCTTTATTAGTCTGGACTGGAGTAGGTATCAAATTTATACCTAAAGTAATTAATTCACATTTCGCGAATGCAAATTTCAACGTATCTATATGTGTTACAGCACAATATGAAACTTCTGGTATATGTTTCAACCCCATCAATTTTAGTTATTTAGTATCTATTCGTTTTCAGTTTTTGCCTAAAATTTATAATTTTATGCAAATCCAATTTTTGAAATATTATTTTATTGATTTTAGATTATTTCTAGTCTAGATATTTGTGTTGTCTTATTTTTTTTTTTTGAACTCGTAAATAACTTTGGTATATGTGACAACCGACTGCTATTTATTGGTGGACAATAAATATGACTGTGTTTTGAACAAGTTTCAACCTGTAAGTATGCTGTACGTTTCCGTAAACGAAGTTCCCATTATTTATTATAATATATAGATCTTTTGTTAATGTAGGATTCGGTGTGTGATTTATTGCATTCCTGTTTATACCAGTTAGGTGGGGCGGTGCGATGTTTAAAGACTCCTTTGGTGCTCGAATTTAAAGTCGCAATTTCTATTATTAGTTTTTTCTTTATGCTGTCGGCTTGAGAACTTTACCTTTTTTGCTAGATGTCCTTTGAAGAAGGTAATAATTTACTTTATATTCTTTTCTGAGAAATATATAAATCAATCATCGGGTTTGAAATCACACGCGATTTTAATAGAAAGTAAATGCACAAAAGATCTGTCGTTTAAATTCTTTAGAATTCTTTTGATAATTTAATCTTTTGTTAGAAAACATTCCCCTGCAAACAAAAATTTACCTGTCCCCGAAATCCTGTTTAAACTCGTCGCTACCTACCTAGGTGGTCCTCTGTCCCGTGAGCCGTGACCTGTTTTTCAACACAAATTCATATAAAAAGGCTGAGGCTGTGGGTAACTTTATATAGGACCTTCGGATCTCCAGTTTAGTTAAGAGCTCTCAGTTTCTACGCTTTATAGTTTTAACGAAGACTATTCATAATGGATGTAAGTATTTAAATAGATTTACTCTATAATTATTGCATTAAAAAATTTAAATGTCGTGTGTATGTTTTAAGTCTGTAATATTAATTATGAATTTTGTTTCAGTTTTCCGACAACACTTTCAAAAACTTTAACGTTGATGAAAATGAAGACGAAGCAAGTGATGAAGAGGGAACGCTGGCTTTCAAAGTGAAGCAAGCTATTGCGAAGAAGCATCAATCAAATAATATTGATGGCTTTTTTTAAAGGCCTAAGAAGAAGACAAAAGTGTACAAGAAATCTTCAACGGTCTCCAAAAAAGAAGAAGACGGTGTTTCATATCTCACTTCAGGTCAGGACGATGGGGCATATGCATCACACCTCATAAAGATTGAAGTATACGACATGAACAAAATACGAAACGTTGGACCTCTGGACCACTGGAAACACTGTGACTATCGTGTTAAATATTATTCTAACGAAGGTGACTCACATGAACAAAGTGCTCGGGATGTTATATTTAATATAACAAAGGAACTATCATCTAAAACAAAATGTGTAAAATATTTTATAGAGACTGATAAGGGTGACAAAAAATAGTTTTAATCAGTGCTTTATTTATAACTAGAATAACTTACTTAATTTTCTCACTTATAAAAAATGTTCACTTTCTTTCTTGTTTTATTGTATATTAATGTTATTACTCATTTATTGAATATGTTTAATATTAGATGTAGTTTTAATTGCCTATTTTGTGTTTCTTTCTCCATCACTGCATTTGTCTTAGGTAGTAGGAATATTTTGTAATTATAGTTGTAAGAAATAAAATAAAACCCAATTTATTTTCATAACACATTGTTTTAATTCACAAAAACTGATTTAAACATATTCCTTAAAACTAAATCATTCCACAAAGGATTATCAGAAAACAGACATAAAAACTCAGACATTTTTTCCCTTGAAGCTTAAAATAAAGATAAGCTAAACAGTACTCTCCACAAACAGAAGTAAAATAATTTTTAAGTGATTGATGGTTATAAAACCACCTCTTAGAGTTTCTATTTAAAAATAACCTGTGATAACCAGTAGGCTTTCGACCAAAAGAGTCAAAGTATTCACCATATCCATTCACATCAATGTGTATTGCAACCCAATGAGAGCCGGGCTTTAAATCAGGATCCAGATTGCTTATAATAAAAAAAGGTAGATTAACCCAAACAGGAATCCGGTTTACAGCAAAAACATTTGACTTAAACCTCGGGTTTATTTTATTCATACAAAATTGTATTTCATTCGAATCCATAATAATAATTCATCTAAAAAAGTAAACACTGGTGGTTTTATAGATAATGTTCAAGTAGTAATGATAAAATTGAGTGAATGCATTGTATTTATTTAATTACTAACTATTATAATCTACAGTGATATCACGATTTTTATTTATTTCAATTATGTTATCAAATTCAACAAACACAATACAGTTGATAGTAGTACTTAAAGCTGAATCAAAACGAACTTCGATTCGAACACTTCCGTGTCTTACAAGATTCCAGTGTGAAGTTGAACTTGCAGATAAATCAGGAGTCAAATCGAAACATAATAAAGAATAACTACCCACATAGTTTGATCTGCTTATAGCATTACCTTCGTTATGGAAATGAATACCAGTTCCAGAAAACAAAGTATGATATGCAGTTGCTATTAAACCCGCAGAGTTAAATGAGGGTTGCAAAGTTTTAGAAGGAATTTCATGACCATCTACGTACAAACTAAATGAATTCATATGAAAATGTTGAAAATTGAAGGGATTTATAGCTAAATTACCATTAAACCCAGAGTTTGAAACGAATCCAATAATACATCTTTTAGGGACTTGCCCGAGAAATATATTATCCAACGTTTTACCTTGTATACCTGCGGGTAATGTCAAAACCTTAACTTCTGCCCTTGTTATCGGATATTTCGCAGTTGTTGATGCTAATACTTTTTGATGAGCTAACAATACACCAGGATTTATTCTTGCTCTTCTGATAATGAGACTGGCATCTGTTATTTGTACTTTAAATTTACCATCCTTATGACAAGTTAAATTAAATGTTTCTTTCGAACGGACTAATTTAACTCTCATTTCTACACCATTAATTAGAAATTTCTCCTGGTTAAACATATCACCATGTAAATGACCAATCATTTCAACTTCCTTGCTTTCCTTAACGAAGTCCATTCTTTCGTGAAACCCTTTATTAGTCGAGTCAACGGCGTCCATATAGTTGGGGGTATCTTCATACAACAATCCACAAGCCAGATGAGATTTTTTGGCTGCTGAACCATAATTAAGCAGATTTTCCATGTAGGCTCGGTAAGCATAAGTGTTGTTTGGAGGTGATATAAGCTTCTGATTTAAATAAATGTCTAGTTGGCTAAACGGGGAATGTAACCAATTGTTTACCGGGGCAACATTTGCATCAGGTTTTATTTTTGTACCATCTTGATTCAATATTTTGACATTTATATGCAACAAAGTGTGTGATAGATCAATGTAGTCATCACCTGACCCAGGAACTTGAAACTCAATAGAACCATCGTCATTTAGAGATGAAATTGGTTTGTAATGAATCCACTGACCACTTTCAATGCTTGTTTGAGTTGATGGTAAAGCAAATAAGTCTAACTCAGATTTGGCACACTCACAAGAATGACTATGTAAGAATGACATTTTTTAGTTTGAAAATATATCTTCAATATTGTTTTTCCTATATTTTTTACCACCTCTTCGGTGCGATGCTTTAAAGTTAATTAATGGTCTACGTCTTTTTGTGGACGTTTTATACCCAGATCCCGACATCAAAGAATCAATTTTTTCATCTGCTTTTCTTTTTAAGTTGGCGCTTGCTTCATTGAACCGAGATCTAATAGAACTATCCATTGGTCGTGAATTTACCATATCGGATAAAAGACCGATTCCTGCATCTAAAGTTTCTTTTCCAACTGTTTTAAGACCACTAGATAATAATGGTAGCACAGACCTAAAAAGACCACCCAAGAAACTCCCGATCCCATGTCCTCGTTGATATGGTACCCCTTTATAAACTATTCCTATACCCGTACCAGCTTGGTGTGAATAGTAATGTTCATATGGGCAAGACGTAGATGATCTTTTATAATTCATTTTACCCGTTGCAAGTGTAGCTTCACGCAAGAAGATCCAAACTGGAATTGTATTCTAGCTCCAGTAGTTGTCCTTATATCTATTTCTATAGTATCGAATTCTCTTCGTAATACGGGTACATAGTGAGCAGGTGAGAAAATATGTGTTTTGTAAGCACCATAGATAAATTTAGTTGGGTCTAACGGTATTATTCTCAGTAATGATGTAATTACATCTCCCACCACTTGTGGATGAATGATATCAGTATAAACAAATATTTGTGAGGGTAAACCTAAGTATAAATTTGCAGGATGTTTTCCAATTGACATTTCTTTTAAATTTGATCTTGGTCGAAATCCTAATTGTAGACTTAATATGGGTGTTCTTGTGACTGAGACTATTTCTTTATCTGTTGATATCCCCACCATTTTTGTAATTTTATCATATCTAAACTTAACTTTGCTTTTTAGCTGTGGGTTTTCATTTCCAGTTTGGATCTTCTTGCGTGAAGCTACACTTTCAACGGGTAAAATGAATTATAAAAGATCATCTACGTCTTGCCCATATGAACATTACAATTCACACCAAGCTGGTACGGGTATAGGAATAGTTTATAAAGGGGTACCATATCAACGAGGACATGGGATCGGGAGTTTCTTGGGTGGTCTTTTTAGGTCTGTGCTACCATTATTATCTAGTGGTCTTAAAACAGTGGGAAAAGAAACTTTAGATGCAGGAATCAGTCTTTTATCCGATATGGTAAATTCACGACCAATGGATAGTTCTATTAGATCTCGGTTCAATGAAGCAAACGCCAACTTAAAAAGAAAATCAGATGAAAAAATTGATTCTTTGATGTCGGGGTCTGGGTATAAAACGTCCACAAAAAGACGTGGACCATTCATTAACTTAAAAGCATCGCACCGAAGAGGAAGTAAAAAATATAGGAAAAACAATATTGAAGATATATTTTCAAACTAAAAAATGTCATTCTTACATAGTCATTCTTGTGAGTGTGCCAAATCTGAGTTAGACTTATTTGCTTTACCATCAACTCAAACAAGCATTGAAAGTGGTCAGTGGATTCATTACAAACCAATTTCATCTCTAACTGACGATGGTCCTATTGAGTTTCAAGTTCCTGGGTCAGGTGATGACTACATTGATCTATCACACACTTTGTTGCATATAAATGCCAAAATATTGAATCAAGATGGTACAAAAATAAAACCTGATGCAAATGTTGCCCCGGTAAACAATTGGTTACATTCTCTGTTTAGCCAACTAGACATTTATTTAAATCAGAAGCTCATATCACCTCCAAACAACACTTATGCTTACCGAGCCTACATGGAAAATCTGCTTAATTATGGTTCAGCATCCAAAAAATCTCATCTGACTTGTGGATTGTTATATGAAGATACCCCCAACTATATGGACGCCGTTGATTCGACTAATAAAGGGTTTCACGAAAGAATGGACTTCGTTAAGGAAAGCAAGGAAGTTGAAATGATTGGTCATTTACATGGTGATATGTTTAACCAGGAGAAATTTCTAATTAATGGTGTAGAAATGAGAGTTAAATTAGTCCGTTCGAAAGAAACATTTAATTTAATTTGTCATAAGGATGGTAAATTTAAAGTACAAATAACAGATGCCAGTCTCATTATCAGAAGAGCAAGAATAAATCCTAGTGTATTGTTAGCTCATCAAAAAGTATTAGCATCAACAACTGCGAAATATCCGATAACAAGGGCAGAAGTTCAGGTTCTGACATTACCCGCAGGTATACAAGGTAAAACGTTGGATAATATATTTCTCGGGCAAGTCCCTAAAAGATGTATTATTGGATTCGTTTCAAACTCTGGGTTTAATGGTAATTTAGCTATAAATCCCTTCAATTTTCAACATTTTCATATGAATTCATTTAGTTTGTACGTAGATGGTCATGAAATTAATTCTAAAACTTTGCAACCCTCATTTAACTCTGCGGGTTTAATAGCAACTGCATATCATACTTTGTTTTCTGGAACTGGTATTCATTTCCATAACGAAGGTAATGCTATAAGCAGATCAAACTATGTGGATGGTTATTCTTTATTATGTTTCGATTTGACTCCTGATTTATCTGCAAGTTCAACTTCACACTGGAATCTTGTAAGACACGGAAGTGTTCGAATCGAAGTTCGTTTTGATTCAGCTTTAAGTACTACTATCAACTGTATTGTGTTTGTTGAATTTGATAACATAATTGAAATAAATAAAAATCGTGATATCACTGTAGATTATAATAGTTAGTAATTAAATAAATACAATGCATTCACTCAATTTTATCATTACTACTTGAACATTATCTATAAAACCACCAGTGTTTACTTTTTTAGATGAATTATTATTATGGATTCGAATGAAATACAATTTTGTATGAATAAAATAAACCCGAGGTTTAAGTCAAATGTTTTTGCTGTAAACCGGATTCCTGTTTGGGTTAATCTACCTACTTTTATTATAAGCAATCTGGATCCTGATTTAAAGCCCGGCTCTCATTGGATTGCAATACACATTGATGTGAATGGATATGGTGAATACTTTGACTCTTTTGGTCGAAAGCCTACTGGTTATCACAGGTTATTTTTAAATAGAAACTCTAATAGGTGGTTTTATAACCATCAATCACTTAAAAAATATTTTACTTCTGTTTGTGGAGAATACTGTTTAGTTTATCTTTATTTTAAGCTTCAAGGGAAAAATATGTCTGAGTTTTTATGTCTGTTTTCTGATCATCCTTTGTGTAATGATTTAGTTTTAAGGAATATGTTTAAATCAGTTTTTGTGAATTAAAACAATGTGTTATGAAAATAAATTGGGTTTTATTTTATTTCTTACAACTATAATTACAAAATATTCCTACTACCTAAGACAAATGCAGTGATGGAGAAAGAAACACAAAATAAGCAATTAAAACTACATCTATTATTTAACATGTTCAATAAATGAGTAATAACATTAATATACAATAAAACAAGAAAGAAAGTGAACATTTTTTATAAGTGAGAAAATTAAGTAAGTTATTCTAGTTATAAATAAAGCACTGATTAAAACTATTTTTTGTCACCCTTATCAGTCTCTATAAAATATTTTACACATTTTGTTTTAGATGATAGTTCCTTTGTTATATTAAATATAACATCCCGAGCACTTTGTTCATGTGAGTCACCTTCGTTAGAATAATATTTAACACGATAGTCACAGTATTTCCAGTGGTCCAGAGGTCCAACGTTTCGTATTTTGTTCATGTCGTATACTTCAATCTTTATGAGGTGTGATGCATATGCCCCATCGTCCTGACCTGAAGTGAGATATGAAACACCGTCTTCTTCTTTTTTGGAGACCGTTGAAGATTTCTTGTACACTTTTGTCTTCTTCTTAGGCCATTTAAAAAAGCCATCAATATTATTTGATTGACGCTTCTTCGCAATAGCTTGCTTCACTTTGAAAGCCAGCGTTCCCTCTTCATCACTTGCTTCTTCTTCATTTTCATCAACGTAAAAGTTTTTGAAAGTGTTGTCGGAAAACTGAAACAAAATTCATAATTAATATTACAGACTTAAAACATACACACAACATTTAAATTTTTTAATGCAATAATTATAGAGTAAATCTATTTAAATACTTACATCCATTATAAATAGTCTTCGTTAAAACTTCAAAGCGTAGAAACTGAGAGCTCTTAACTGAACTGGAGATCCGAAGGTACTATATAAAGTTACCCACAGCCTCAGCCTTTTTATATGAATTTGTGTTGAAAAAAAGGTCACGGCTCACGGGACAGAGGACCACCTGGGTAGGTAGCGACGAGTTTAAACAGTATTTCGGGGACAGGTACATTTTTGTTTGCAGGGGAATATTTTCTAACAAAAGATTAAATTATCAAAAGAATTCTAAAGAATTTAAACGACAGATCTTTTGTGCATTTACTTTCTATTAAAATCGCGTGTGACTTCAAACCCGATGATTGATTTATATATTTCTCAGAAACGAATAAAAAGTAAATTATTACCTTCTTCAAAGGACATCTAGCAAAAAAGATAAAGTTCTCAAGCCGACAGCATAAAGAAAAAACTAATAATAGAAATTGCGACTTTAAATTAGAGCACCAAAGGAGTCTTTAAACATCGCACCGCCCCACCTAACTGGTATAAACAGGAATGCAATAAATCACACACCGAATCCTACATTAACAAAAGATCTATATATTATAATAAATAATGGGAACTTCGTTTACGGAAACGTACAGCATACTTACAGGTTGAAACTTGTTCAAAACACAGTCATGTTTATTGTCCACCAATAAATAGCAGTCTGTTGTCACATATAACAAAGTTATTTACGGGTTCAAAAAATAAATAAGACAACACAAATATCTAGACTAGAAATAATCTAAAATCAATAAAATAATATTTCAAAAATTGGATTTGCATAAAATAATTTACCCAGAAAATAAATTAAGGCAACACAAATATCTAGACTGGAAATAATCTAGAATCAATAAAATAATATTTCAAAAATTGGATTTGCATAAAATAATAAATTTTAGGCAAAAACTGAAAACGAATAAGATACTAAATAACTAAAATTGATGGGGTTGAAACATATACCAGAAGTTTCATATTGTGCTGTAACACATATAGATACGTTGAAATTTGCATATATATTCGCGAAATGTGAATTAATTACTTTAGGTATAAATTTGATACTTACTCCAGTCCAGACTAATAAAGGGTAATGTAATTGTGTCAGTTCGCGGGACTTGTTAGATCATTAAAAATCTCGTTAAGTTATATGACCGTTTCTACCCCATTGATTTCCCACCACCAAAACAATACCTAAACTATGGAAACTTTAGGTAGTATACCTAGTCTTTCATAAGGGGTAACCAATTAAGCAATTATAAAACCTATTGCAAATACGTAAAGAACAAACTACAACGTAGGAGTATGCCTCTACCGAGCTGGGTAACAATGCGATGTCGCCGAGTCGAGCTAACAATAGAGACAATAGAAAAAGGTGTGCAAAGGTTCTATTGTGGTGTCGAAGAGCGTGTATTGTTTAATTAGCGGAGTGTCTAAGTGCTGAAGGAGGCTCCGGGCACTGTTGAGACCTAGTGCAATCGATCTAAATGGGGGCTAAACGTACTAAAACATACCAAACTTTTTTTTTTTTAGGTTTCATAGCCCCGAAAAACCACTATAATCCCGAAAAACCATTGTTTTGGTGGTGGGAAAACGATGGGGTAGAAACGGTGAATCTATACTACTAGTGGATAATCGTTTGAGCACTTTGAGCTCAAGCAGGCTGCGGCGTCTTTAGAATAGTTTTTTGTTTTTTTGCTCATTTACGTAGTTCAGTGTATAATATTGATAGCTTATTGTGCGGTGACCTAACGAACAAGTGTGTAGCTACTGAAAAATTAGTCTCAAAACGCGCGTAACCACCCTTTAGTCGAACAAATGGCTATCCGCGGTCTCGGCCGCCCACGTGTTTGTTAAGGAGGCGATCACTTTACAATCAACAAGGCCTTAACCGAACAACGTTGCTTGTATTTCATTTAACCAAAATGAATAAAATCATAAGTACACCTTGACATTGGCAGAATTTACCTCGCTAAAACCGGCGAGGAGTAAAAGTCATTCATAAAAATAGAATATAAATCAATTAATGTGGCGATTTCACACGCATTGTTGTCGTCTATCCGGCAGTACTTACGACCAAGATAGTCAGTTTGTGGATCTTTTTACGAGTATATATATACCACTGTTGTTGTTTACATACCACGAGGTTGAAAAAAAACCTAAGGTACTCCTGATGGTAAGCAGCTACCGTAGCCTATGGACGCCTGTAACTCCTGCAGAAACGCGAGGATACACTGTGTTCTCTGAAAGTATTTGTCACTTGTCTTTTCCTGTCGACACCGTGACTCTTTGTGTACCGTAGTATGCTCTTGAGTGGTCTTGACGTTGCTGTAGTTACACGTTTTTGAGATTTGACCCTTGAAAAAATTCGTGTCAACGACTAACATATCTGTGTCTACTCAAACAGTATGCATTATGAATCATAATCACGCAGAAGTGAGTTCCGTTAAAATGTCCGCAAGACAAATCACTCCAGGCTCAATCAATATTCCATAATTAGCGCGTGTGCCGGACGCAGCCTAATTGGCTGTCGTAAGTTGACAAATCTACATTCGCTGTGTAAGGGCCAGTTTTTAGGCTACATTGTTTCTCCTGTACCTAACAGGCCTAAACTAAAAATGTAATAACTTCCGACAGAATTATAACACCGCCAACTATCGAGTTAAAATATATATATAAAAACCATTGTAAGTGTATGTATCACCTAAACTTTGCCGAAACACACATTCTCCTAGCGTTTGTCCCGGCTTTTGCCACGGCTCAATTGAGCCTGGGATCCGCTTGGCAACCTAATCCCATGAATTGGCGTTGGCACTAGTTTTTACGAAAGCGACTACCCTCTGACCTTCCAAACCCAAAGGAGAAACTAGGTATTATAGGGATTTCCGGTTTCCTTACGATTTTTTCCTTCACCGAAGAGCGACTGGTAAATATCAAATAATATTTCATACATAAGTTTAGAAAAAATGAGTGGTACGAGCCGGGGTTTGAACCTGAGACCTTCTGGTTGAAAGTCATACAAACGGAATAAGGTTATGGAGATAAATGAAAACATTCGTTTGTATGCACTAACATGGTTGGTTGCAAACCAATGATATTTACTATGGATGGGTTATACTCTAACAAAATGATCAGAAAAAATACTTCCAGAGTTATTTCATTACACCTAGCAACGATTCTCTTTTGTTTATCTATTTTGACAATCATTACATTTTTGTCACTCTCATTGTTAGAAAATTACTGTTAGTCTCTTTCTCGCGCGGGTGACGGGAGCTCATTGGCACGTCCGTATCTCACGCTGGCCGGTGGGCGACTAGCGACAATTGTTTGAATTCACTCATTTTAAATGCTTCACTTTTGGAGCGTACATAACCCATCTATCATTATTATATATCATAGTTGCAAACTAAATAACAAATACCCTCACCCTAAATGCATACAGCGTCGCCGTTCCGTCGGGGGGCACAATGTCAAATGTCTATGATTTAAACCTCCTTAATTGCAATGCCAAGCAAGCTCTTTAATTATTCGAATCAAACTGAAACTTGACTTTACTTAGGAAGATACCCTAATAAGCTCAGAGAAACTAATAAGTGTCGGTTGTGAATCGTGCGATATTTCGGGAATGGTGCTTGGTATACTTTACTTCAAGCACCATGTTAGCGTTTGGTCATAAAACCGACACAGGCGGTGTCTCAAAGCAGGCTGCTATCCTTAAACACATCTCTAGAGTTCTGTTGTCAGAAAGGTGCCATGGCAATTTTAAATCTCTAATATCACCGTATTCCCCGAACATAAAAATTCCTTCCTTAAGAATTTTTCTCAAAATTCCCCTAAGATCTTTAGCAATTACGGTCTTATCTCCAATGCGAATTTTCTGAGCGACTTTAAATAGCTATCATTTTCCCCGGTAGCTTTGGCAAACCGCGAAATGCTTTGGCTTAATCCCCCAAACGACACAGTAGTAAAAAGTATTATGTTTATAGACCTATTATGGTGCAAGTGCCATGTTATGCGCAGATTAGCGGTTTACATCTTAACCAAATCTGAGCAGGATTTTTACAATATACCTGTTTAAAATATTGTTTTTTCTACTCCAGCATTACAATCTGTCAATTAGATAACTGGCAGCTACATTAAAAACATACTTTATTACGTTTTCTATGGTATTCCATAAGATGATCGCTAAACAATGTTCTTAGGGATTGTCATACAATATTTTATAACATTGTTGTTCTCCTCCCCGACCCCGGCACAATCCACCGAGATCAAGGTTACTAAATTGTATAGAATCAGCAGGTTGTAAGACATTCGTCGCACTCAACTCTTACCGGCTTGCCTATTTTGAGTACTAGTAGAAAAAATATTGTATACAATTAATACAATAGTACAACATAACATAATTAAGCTTTTCAATCTCGTACCTTACTTAGGCCACTCAGCAACCTTCGTCACAATTGTATACTATTTTTAACCGACTTCAAGATTTGAAAAGAGGAGGTTCTCAATTCGGCGTGTATGTTTTTTTTTTTTTTTATGTTTGTTACTCCATAACTCCGTCATGTCTGAACCGATTTTGAAAATGCTTTTTTTGATTGTAAGTATATATATACAGATTGGTCCCGTTTTTGTCAAAACGCAGTTCTGATGATGGGATCCATGAGGAATCGAGGGAACTCCTCAAATCTTAAAGGCATACATATAGTGATTTTTATATTTTTATCAACAAAACCATCATTTTCATTCAAAACAGTGACATTTGATGAAGTAGAACTGCTGATGATGATCAGAACGGAACTCTTCAACGACGCATAGTTCACGTTTGGCGATTCGTCCTCTTCGCTGTGTTTGTTTAGCAAGTTTAATTGTCAGAACAAATGTTCGTCAAGCTCAAGTTCTGATGATGGGATCTATGAAGAATCGAGGGAACTCCTCAAATCTTAAGGGCTTACACATAGTGATTTTTGTATTTTTATCAACAAATCAAGCATTTTCATTCAAAACAGTGACATTTGATGAAGTGGAACTGCTGATGATGAACAGAACGGAACTCTTCAACGACGCATAGTTCATGTTTGGCGATTCTTCCTCTTCGCTATGTTTGTTAAGCAAGTTAGATTGTCAGGACCAATTTTCGTCAAGCTCAAGTTCTGATGATGAGTTCCACGAGGAATCGAGGGAATTCCTCAAATCTTAAAGGCATACAGTGACTTTTGTATTTTTATCAACAAATCAAGCATTTTCATTCAAAAGAGTGACATTTGATGAAGTGAAACTGCTGATGATAATCAGAACGGAACTCTTCAACGACGCATAGTTCACGTTTGGCGATTTGTCCTCTCCGCTGCGTTTTTTAAGCAAGTTATTTCATTGTATGGAATCTAAGTGCACCATCTACAATAATCCTTCACCGGCTACCCTCATTGAAGTCGGTTTTTTTTTCTTAAAAATTATATAGACCATTATTAATTTAAGCCTTTAGGGTTTACTTCTTTTGGAGGTTACCTTCTGATAGAGTTTTTTTATAAAAGTTTCAGATGATTTTTTATGGCTACCTACATGCTACTTACACATACCTATTTGCAACGCGCCGTCTCTACCCCAGTGTATACGACACGTGTCAATGAAATTGCGAATACATTTAATTGGTAGCAAGGATTTCTCGCGCGTCTCGGGTGAAGCCAAACGAGTTTGACGGCCTAGCCACGACATTGGTCTAAGGCGATATGCGACGGCGACCGGCGGTAAGTCGCAAAAACAATAACCCGGCGATGAATAAGGCATGCCACGAGCCTGACAGTCAAACTCAAACCCAAACATTTATTCAGTAAGTAAGCCACAAGGGCACTTTTACACGTCATAGTAAAAGAGAGAAAAAATAATCAAACTACACCGGTTCTAACCCTTCACCTCTGACCAGGGGCGTATTTGCCCTATGGCCAAGAGGGCCATGGCCCGGGGCGGCAGGCTGCCAGGGGCGGCGGTGTGCTTGGTTCTGGGCGCCTTTTTCGATACTGAACTTCAGTTAGGTACCGGCTCATTAGAACGAAGAGTAATTATAAACAAAAAATTTCAAAACGCCACAATCTAAATAAACATGAAGGGCGCTATTTTGTACTTATGCCGCCTTTCCATCTCTGCAATTACCATGAATTAGTTGTATCACATAAAGTAAACTGCATTTTTTTCTACAAGGGCGAACAATATACCTAACCATGCCTGGCTATTTAACTAAGCTTCCGTTTTCAGTCAGTAAACTTAATCAAGTAATTAAAAGCTGATCGTTGAGAATCCGGGATACGGGTCTATAATCTTTCCTGATATTAGCGTTCGTCCAATCTATTATATTTTGCACCCTCCAGAAACTCGGTCGTCAAGGTACTGGGAATGGTAGTTTCGGTATGGGTAATGGTTGGGAAAGATGGATGGATGGTTCGGATGATCACTTGCTTACCTCATCGAGGAGCAGTTTGGAACCTTATTCAACGAAAAGAAGAAAAATGTAGGTCACAAATCACTTGGTCGGACAGCTCTCAGTCTGATCCGTTCCGTTTTTGGACTGCTTGTGCAATTTTTGGGGTGTTTTTACCTCATCGAGTAGCAAGATGAAACCAACCTCAATTAATTGCTAAAGTGATGCTCTTTCAATATTTTTTGGTCGAAAAGCGCTCAGTCTAGTCCATTCCGTTTTCGGACACTTTTAGTGGTGCAATTTTTGGGGTGATTTTTCCGTCTGTAGCCGAAATTTACGGCCCTATATTAATAAAATTTGGAGTGTAAATTGCTTTTATAACCTGCCATATATTGGAGCACAAGAATTATTATTAAAAACATTTTAGGGCTGCACTCCATACATGTAACTATTGTAACTGTTGAATAAAACAAAAACAAATACTGAAAAATAAATTACTGATTTGCAGTTCGGTACGTTTTCAAAAATTAGTTTAAGGTTACTAAATGTATTTGTATACAATACATATTTAATAAGATATTTGACTATAAAATTTTATTCTTTTTCTAGCTTCAATAATATTCAATTAAAAAATAAATCCAGGAGATAGCTGTTAATACACTCTTTCATATAAAATTAATTAACAAATCCGGCCTAGTGCGTGTCGGAACACACATAATGAAGGGTTCCATAGCTTCAATGGAATAAGAACCAGACTAGTGCCAAAATCTCGTATCTGATGCCTATGGAAGAAGTTTTTTGGAAATAACTCAAAAATTGCTAAACCGATAATGTTAAAACAATTTTCGTAGAAAGTAGGTATATGATAACGCGTATCTTCTCAAATTTTTTCATATGTTTTGGACTTACGGTTCAAAAGTTACAGGGGGGGACGCTATTTTTCCGACTTTCGAAGTGATTATTTCTGAAACTATTCACTTAATCACAAAATGTTCAAAGAAACCTCAATGTTATTTGTAAAGACCTATCGATTTATGTGCAACATGTTGATATTTGGTAAAATTCTTTTTTAGAAATTTAGTTACATTAGATATATGGAGCACCCCTCCTGAAAATATTTTTTTCTGCAATTTAACTACATATCTAAATAGCGGCATACAAAATACACCTCATGTCTAAATTTTATTAAGTTACGTCTTATAGTTTTGGAGTAAAATGGCTGTGACATACGGACAGGCGGACATGACAAAACTATAAGGGTTCCGTTTTTGCCATTCTGGCTACGGAACCCTAAAAACCAAAACCGACCTGGCTGAGGGCTGTCCGACCAAGTGATTTAGCGATCTATAAAACTTTTACTTTTCGATTAATAAGGTTCCAAACTGCTCCTCGATGAGGTAAGTGTTCATACTGTGGCCGCACGGTCCTTATAACACCTTGACCTTACACATACACACGTTACCCTACCCGGTCTCATTACGCCTTTTGCACATCTTCGTAGTGGCTCGATAACGAGGTACAGCGCAGCACCTTTCGCCGTGAAACCAGAGTGGATCGAGAGCGAATCAAGAACGGAATCAAAACCGCGGAACCTTGCCGCACGAACTAGCACTTGTTTCGATCGAGATCCGCTGAGGTTACGCGCCGAAACGTGTAGCGCTGCACCGCGGTGTCGAACCCGCTACGCAGATGTGCAAAAGGCGTCAGCAGGGTGTTTTTAGGGTTCTGTAGCCAAAATAGCAAAAACGGAACCCTTATTGTTTTGTCATGTCCGTCTGTCCGTATGTCACAGCCATTTTACTCCGAAACTATAAGACGTATCTTAATGAAATTTAGACATGAGGTGTATTTTGTATGCCGCTATTTAGTTATGTAGTTAAATTGCAGAAAAAAATATTTTTAGGGGGGGCGCTCCATACATGTAACTAAATTTCCAAAAAACTTATTTTACCATTGATGTTGCTCATCAATCTATAGGTCTTTAAAAATAACATCGAGGTTTCGTTGAACATTTTTGGATTAAGTTAATATTTTCAGAAATAATCGCTTCGAAATTCAGAAAAATTGTGTCCCCCCCTTGTAACGTTTGAACCGTAAGTCCAAAAAATATGAAAAAATTTGAGAAGATGCGCGTTTGTTTGTTGTTTTGAACATACAAAAGCGGTTTAGCCATTTTTGAGTTATTTCAAAAAACTTCTTCCTTAGGCATCAGATACGACCTTTTGGTATTAGTTTGGTTCTTATTCAATTCAAGGTACGGAACCCTACATTATGCGTGGTCCGACACGCACTTGGCCGGTTGTTTCAACGTTTGACCGTACACTAAGGGTTCAGAGAGTCTCAAGAAAATTTTAATATTCTGTCTGGTTAAGTAACAGGGGCGGCAAATTTTTCTGGCCCGGGGCGCCAAATTTCCAAATACGCCTCTGCCTCTGACCCGAGAAGAATTATGTCCGGCAAGAAACTCGGCGGGACTTATTTTTTCAAAACAACAGTACATCAAAACTAAACAATACATATAAGTGCGTTGTTCTATAAGAAAACATATCAAACCAAGGTTAGATTAATCAACAATATATGTAGGTTATAGAAACCTTGAAGCAAATCAAATTATTTTGTTCAATTGTTTTAGCCGCGAAAGCTGAAGACGCCAGTTCAAATCTGGCCTCGGACACCGGAGGGTTTGGTCACTTTTTCTGAAGTATATGACATCTATTTTCAATAGGTTATAGTTTAAGAAAAATACCAAAGAAAAATATGAGTCCAAATCTGACTATTTGAAAATGAATTACATACAAGTTTGATATACTTTCTTACCTGAACTGTGTCTTATACATAAATTTCCAAATTATAATAATCCATCATCAACAATTAGAAACAAATTTTGAATTTAAATAAAAAAAAAAGTAAGTGATTCTAGTATACAATAAACATACTATTTCCAAATTATCCTTATAGAGATGTATAAGGTCTCCAAGCGTCTTGATCTATACACCGTGGGCCCATAAAACTAGACAGATTTTAACAGTGTATTCCTGATCATATTTAGATACTAAAATGTCCTGTACTGGAATACGCCTAGTTTCAGAGTTATTACCAATTAAAAAAAAATACACTTTTTATTATAACTCATCACAAAACGCATCTAATGGCGTTGTTGCCACTATTGGACATAGTTTACACGTCCTTATTGACAGACATCACAGTGACAAGGAATACTTTGCAGTAACTAAATTTTTTCAAAAAAAAATGTACCAATTTGTTTTAGGCGATAATTTTATTAATAACATTTGCTTTTCATGTACAAATAAAATTTTTTTTTTCGCGAAATTGACCTAAAGTTACATAATATTTTTTCCTTCTTTTGGTCTTAGAAATTCGTGGTTAAGGTCTGTCGGGTTATTCCAGACCACGGTGTATATTCTATATAATAAAAAATATGGATAATCAAGCACCGAATGTTGTGTCTAAAGCCAATTAAACTAAAATTAAATATGATTAATAAAAAGTTACGTAATTGTGTGGCCCCAGTTAACCTAAACAGACCGGTCTCCACAAACAGCACCCGTTCACGAGTATGACGCATATCTCAGCCATCGCCTCCCTCAACCTTTCTTCGGGAAAGTGGCGACCCGATCAACGACGCCACCATAAGCAGAGCCTTTTAAGCGAGTTCAAGCTGGCGGGCTTTATTAATTAATAAAAACTAGCCACGTTTAGTCTGGTGAGAAACAATAATCTGCGCTCGTATTTTACATGCGTGAACTAAATTACAATATAAAAGTGACATAGAGATGTACATGTCTCTAAGCGTCAGGATCATTAAATATATATCAATACATATAAATATTTGCGAATGCAAGATTTAGAGATGTATAACGTCTCTAAGTGTCCAAATACTAAAAAAAAACGAAAAACAGGTAATACTGGACACTAGTAAAGCTGCTTCATAGAGTAATCAGTCAACTACTAGACCACAATTTTGTGCGCATATCAAACACTGGTCTTCAATATGTCGCTTGAAAGGGGTTTTATTAAATAAAGCTCGTTACTAAAATATTTAAATTCTCATTATAGCACACAAATGAGATATTAATAAAGTTATGGTCTCAAATTCCCTTCGCTGTTGTAAAATGTCTGAATTTACTGGCGGTCGCGAAAGATGGTTCTCTGCGGTGGTTATATGAGATAATTACAATTTCAAAATGACTCATGCTACGCCGACCGGCGCTTTATATATCCTGCTAGTTCCCATCGGCCTCTATAAAGGACAAATTCCATAATTTTAAACAAAAAAGAACAGACTTCACTTAGACTCCACCTTTCCAAAAGCAAAAGCTCGAGCTGAGGTAAAAAAAAACTCAAATCATTACACATAGGCGTGCCTATAATAGTTGAAGAGTTCCCTCGATTTCTCCAGGATCCCATCATCAGATCCTGACCTGGTTACAATGGGACCAACTGTGAAGTACACTCTTTCAAACAAAAAAAGAATTTTTCAAATCGGTCCAGCCGTCTTCGAATAATCGGTGAACATACATAAAAAAAATAGCAAAAACAAAGATCCTGACGAATTGATCTTGAAGTCGGATGAAAAATTAATTTTAACTTTCACCTGTGCTGCTAGTCATAGCATTTTGCTCGAAAACGGTACATCATCAGCATCACATACTATCACTTGCGATAAATAACTCAAAATATCGACAATTAAGCTACAAATAAATATGCATAAAACAATTTTTACCCGACTACGACGAAGCCAAAAGGAAGGGTAATGATTTTAGCAGTATCTATCGCAAAAATAAATAAGAACTACTTTCCGCCACACAAATTCAGTTTTTGTAAGGACCATTGCTCGAAATGTCATTGCGACAGTTGCCTTCCCCATTACGTACTCGTATGGTTGAAACAATAATAATAAACCAAAACTGTAGTTAAACTAAATGGAAAGTTTAAAAGTGTTGACCTTCTCGAAATGGTGCTCTTTAGTGCCATCATTATGTCGCCATTTTAATTCACATAGGTGTGCCGTAGATAAGTAAGTACAGGAAATCGCACTATGCTGTTATTACAGTTAGCGTCAAATAATTTTTAACAGCCAAAGTGGTTAAATATGTCGCAACACATCCTTATTTCTATAGAAGAAAATTGTATTGCAAAATACTAGCAAAACAAAGAACATATTAAGACTTGTCCTAATAAGAGTTAGAACAATTTTTTTAGATACATTAATAAAATTAGGATCTTAATCCTAGCACAAGTGTAAAAAAGTACTGAAGAAACAAACCGGAGAACATGACAGATCAAGTCCTCAAAGTCTCTTGCCGCCGTTTCATTAAAAGTCCCGAGCTCTGCAATTTCTCGGACAACGGCGATTTTAATGAGAGGAAAGTTTTAAGTCCCGGCGACACCAGGTGCCAACTGTGTCCGCCTTCGCAAGTTCAGGGCTATTATCCCAATGACTTGCCAAGAACTCGCTTCAAGCCACGCCGAACCTGATGATTAATGTATTCTACACGTATTTACAATCAATAATTTTAAACAAAAAGGAACCGACTTCACTTAGCATCCACCTTTCCAAAAGCAAATGCTCGAGATGCTGTAAAAAATACTCAAATCACTATAGGTGTGCCTATAATAGTTGAAGAGTTCCCTCGATTTCTCCAGGATCCCATCATCAGATCCTGACCTGGTTACAATGGGACCAACTGTGAAGTATACTCTTTCAAACACAAAAAAAGAATTTTCCTAATCGGTCCAGCCGTCTTCGAATAATCGGTGAACATACATAAAAAAAAAATAGCAAAAACAAAGATCCTCCTCCTTCGAAATCTTGAAGTCGGTTGAAAAGAACCGACTTCACTTAGCCTCCACCTTTCCAAAAGCAAATTCTCGAGCTGCTGTAAAAAATACTCAAATCAGTAGTGATTGTGATGAATTAGCATTTAAAATACTTTTTGTCCGGGGGCACAGATTCTATAATCGGGGGTATAGAAAAATGTCCAGTCACACATATCGTACAGTCGACGTCAAAGATATCTTTACACTTCTGGACCGTTCTGCTCTGTAATAAGCTGCAAAAGTGTAAAGATATCTTCAACGTCGACTACCTACATAATGCGTACTCGTGCCTATATTAACAGGAAATTCTTAATATTTCTGTCATAATGTGGTAAAAAATACCATTTGAAAGCCGGCGTTTAAGCTTTTATTGCATCGGCCTCCAAATGGTAGGTACCGTTACCAAAATAAAGGTACACTTAAAAGATTATTATGGACGTATAATAGTAGTTTATGTAACTGTTACGTAATAAGGGTCCTTAAAACATGAGTGTGGTTTTATGAAATGAGCCGCAGGCGAATTTCATAATAAGATCACACGAGTGTTTTAAGGCCTAATTACGTACAGTTGCATACACTGCTTTATCTACACTCATATTATATATATTAAGTGTTCGGAAACCATAGAATGACCGCCATTGTACCGTCATGGCCAACTCGATTGTGCCGGCGCTCGCGCGGGACCAATCGAGTTGGCCATGGCGGTAACATTATGCTATCAAATTCGATGTTCCAAATTTGAAACTCATTGCTTAACAATATTTGAGCATGCAAAGTTAAAATTACGTTACTGCCGCAGATAAGAAACTTATCATAGTTAAATCGTTTGTTGTAATGCTTGTCATTGTCTACGGTTTTTGAACGCATTTTAGAGTACTTACAGTATGAGTGTAGATAAACAATTTTATAAGTCATATTAGTCTAGTGTTAGTCTGAGGCTGATGATGATGAAAATATGATGACTTGGGAATTAGGATGAATCATGTTATATTCAGAGTTGTAACCAATTTAATATATTCTAAAGTTAAGTGTGCAGTGTCATCCATCACCATAGAGATTACGCTTATTACTATTGTACACTGTCACATGGTTGGCACCATTGGCATCAACCCTTATTACCTACCGACCTACTTTATATACGAGCCCTAATACCGAATCAAACTCTCATAAACACAGCCATGAAAACAAACCCGCCGGGAGGGCCAGTTTTACGACTTCCTGTTGCAAGGATCACCATCCAAATATCGGTATAAATGCTAAAAATTCGATTGCTATGTCATGAAAGCCGTACAACAAACGGTTTTGCTAAATACATATAATCAGCTAGAGCGTGTGATTCCGCAATACTTTTAGACCAGGACTAGCCAAGTGGCAACCGTTCCGTAATTGACATTGACAACCCTAATCGAATCTTAATGGTCGCTTTTATACTTTGCAGTGGACGGCAAATTACCATCTCGATCTTCTGGTGCGTTCACATGTATGGAAAATTATGAAAGCGACCAATGTATTTAAATCATCACGTGACTGTTCGTTCCGACAGAATTCGAAAATCTCATTTCGATGCAACTATTACTTGTCGATTACATTGTCGTAAAACGATTGTCATTTTGGCTACGACCCATGGCAGGATTGCTAGTTATAACATGCCTGAAGGGGCATGTATTGTGTTTTTTCGTATTGGATACGCGAGCGTATCGAGTTTCTAGACGAACTAGTCCTGGTGCACAGTTTGCTTTCGGACTAAATATCAAACTACAAATACTTACCTAAGCGTCATTGGAGAGCGCACTTTTTAAAATTCGTTTTGGTTTGAAATTACACTCCAGGGCGTTATTTTAATTGTTTTGCGAACGCTAGTGAGTGATAATATTTAGGTACTGTAGAGAGTATCCTTAATTAATACTCTCAAAATATACTTGTTAGTTATTTATTTTCTTTTTTTATATCATTATACATCGAAATCGACTATCTGTCTAGGCTGACCCTTTGAGACTCCATGAAAGAATCCTGAACGTCTGACATAGAACGTATCAATTCCTAATTTAAATAACACCGTGCCAGACAGTGTTTGAGAAGAGAGGTTGTAAAGGTAGACAACCTTTACATATCTCGCCTCCTCGGGTGTAAGGGGCAGGCTACACTTACAAACACTACGCCCTATCCTAATCTACCCTGACTAAGCGTTTCCCTACCTATGCTTAGGACCCCTACAGAGTTAAAAATTTCCTAACACCCCTTTCTAGAACCAGCCTTATGTATAAGGTAGTCAACGTCAAATGGCAAATGAGAAGTCAGCCTATGGCCTTAAGATCTCTAGAAAATACCCCTGACTCTGGCTTTACGAACTAACCCTCTTTTAATTTCCTGACAGCTATTGTCTATGTCCGTGTCTATGACACTTGACATTAATGACATAGATAGATGTCAGAAAATTGTATCTAACCGAATACAACGGCACAAAAAATATTTCATTGAACAGAAACATCACAATATGAATAACATGAAAACATCGCAAGAAAATATCGTTCTTGCGCAGCAGTAGGCGTTGGCGTTGAAGTGATGGCTGCCTATGGCCATCAGTCTTCCCGCCGCGGCAGTCCTGCCGGGTTTGGAAAGCAGTCTGCTCAGTGCCGTTGCATGGAGATGCTGCAGAACAGCAGAAGTGTGTCATCTAGGTCCTTTTTTCTTGTTGTTACATGCAAGCAAATGAAAAATATATATCCTACTCTTCAGGGCAACAAGGAACTTAACCGGGCATTCGTAAAATATTACCTGAGAACCTTACAATTGTGATTTACAAATATAGTACATTACTGCAGAGACCAGTAAGTAAGCTTTCCTGGCTGAGTATTTAGTAGCCGTCCGAGTCGAAGACGAGGACGGCTATAATACGAAGCCAGGAAAGCTGATTACGGTCGAAGCATGTATAGTGCTTTTCTCAAACATGTAAGGAAATAAAATAAAATAAAACACAGGGGTATATGGGTATAAAAATTTATTTTATCATATTAGGTATATCGCTAAAATTAACACAGGGTTATTTACATTACATACAAAATAGTTGCAGAGACAAGTCTTTATATAAACTCAAGAGCAAAAATATTAGGTCACTTTGTATGAGAAATCAGTACAAAGTGACCCGTTACTTTTGCTCTTGAGTGTAGATATATAGTTATTGTATTAGATATATCAGCCCATTATAGTTACTATAATAGTTCATAATTATACTAAACTATTTAAGGGCTCACACACACACAAGAGACTTTTCTCGGCTACTATTTTGCCCTTCATACCTAGGAAGAGTTGTGAAATGTATGGTGCCCCATACATTTCACGACTCTTCTCTTTGTATGCGCATAAAGTGTAGCAAACTGCGACAAAGAGAAATAAATCGCTCTGAAAATAAGTTGATCGTGCATACGCCCCCTAAAAGTTTTAATTATAAATCATTTCAAAAGGTTGGCTGCTATTGCCAGTTTCGATTCAATAGACACTGCAACATGGTACACCGTCATATCTTTCAGCTCAACCTTTAATACAAAATATAATTTAGAAAATCATTATACTAGTTTCTGAACGATATGTCACAACGAGAACGACCCAACGACCCAATGGAAATTGACATTTATAATAACCTTAAATATTTTTTCAACATATCGGAACTCGGACGTCGCAATATTCGTTGGGAATAAGGGAACAAACAAACATAAAGTGGCTACCTATTTACATTAACTGTACAGTACAACATTCATAAAAATGAAATCATGAGGGGACTACCTACAGGTAAGATTGAAATGCAAAGTCTTACTAATACTCACTAAACATTCTTAGTGTCTAAGATATGACCACTTACTTATATTACGTACTTTATCATACATTTAGAATCAATCATAACGTGAAAACTTTGTCAAAGTTATTATTAATTTATGTTGAATGTGATATTGGACATGTTAGGACAGTTACTTATAGATATTTTTATTGTTTTTCCAGGAACAGAAATGTTGGTTTGTTGTATATCTGTTGAAGAACCTGCTTGTGATGGTACGATATGTGCGGTGGACTGCTCGCTATTTCCAACATCTTGATGAGAAGGCGGTGGCTGGGGATTTGATTCATGCAGTGATGGTTGTGGACAATCTGTCAAATTTTGAACCTGGCAATATGTACTTGAAGATGAAGGTTGAACTTGAATGGATGGAGGTTGTTTTACATTTTGCCGAATGAAACCTGGAGGATCTTTGGAGCAGCCTGGTTGTGGATTTTCATACAAAGATTCATAATTCTGATGCGAAGAGTTGTATTGATTTTCTGTGTTTGTGCTACTTCTTAATTTTATGTTTTCTGTAATGTTTTTTGATATTTTGTCCTTGTTTCCTATGGAGTCTTCAATGTAACCTTCTGCAACCTTATCCGACTTCCAGCCACCATGCCTTTTAAGAGCTAGAAGGTCGGCTCCAGAGTCTGCCAGAAGTGTTGCTGAACTACGTCGGAAACTATGTCCAGTATATAAGTGCGGGTCATCTAAATTTAAAAAAGTTGCAATTTTCTTAGGCATTGAAGCTATGGTATGCCGTCCAATTACTTGTTTAGTGCATTTGGAATTCTTGTAATTGAGAAACAATCTATCAGTAATTGTGTCCTTGGGCCGCAAGTCATAATATTTTTGAAAAATATTTTTAAATTCATCCCGGACCACAAATGATCTATCTATTTTTGTCTTAGTGTCTCTCAATTGGATTACGATTATATCGCCTTGAAATTCAATGTCTTTGGTAGTAATCATATTTAATTCCAATCCTCTGCATGCTCCTGTTATGCCCAAGATCATGGCTACCTGTAATAGATAATAGTAGATATATATTTCATTACCTAGGCTTTTTTATTAAATGAATTAAGACTTTTTTGTAAATATTCAGTCATAAAATTAATATGTAGAATATGTTATTGGTGTCCTGATTAGTTTTAGTTAAGTTTTTTGTTAGGTAGGTACATTCATTATTATTTATTAAATTATAGTCAGACCAAAACTTTTTTTGTTATTTTTTGTATCTTATTAGTGCAAATGTGGTTTTGCTAGGACACTGGACAGAGCAGTAAATTATCAAGATTATGTAGTTACTTCATTTTTATGCAAGTAGGTATGTAAAATATGATTAAATAGTCAGATTTGCTTACCTTTATAGCAAGATATGTATCATCAGGTGCGCAGTTGAGGAAGGTTTCTATGTTTTCACTGCTAAATATTCTTGCTTTCTTGGCCTTGTACCCAGCTGAATTCCTTTTTAACCAAGCACGTAAGTTTGAAAAACTCTGCATGTCAATATTATGTTTCAGCTGCATTGTAGCCTTCATCATGGAATACATTGCCCATAATGATGATGGCTTTTTCGATTGAGCCATTTCTGTGAAATAGGCCAGGAAAACTGTTTCCGAAAAGCTATGTGCATTTTTATCTGCCCTCCATTTAAGGAAACTTTCGTAACATGTGATATACCTCTCTTTTGATTTAGCTGGCAGCAAATTGTTTAAAGCTAATTGCGCCTCGGCTCGTAGTTCCGGAGGGGTCCCATCAATTTCCATGTCGTTTTCGTCAGAAGTCATTTTATTAAAAATTTTAATACTATCCAAGTATCCAAGCAAGATAAAATTATTCGTTATCGATGAAAGAAAACGATGCAATAAAATATATGTATTTTCCCTCCAATTTTTTTTTTTTTATGTTCGTATTTTTCTTTCAACTTGTTACCGGTTATTCGAGATTAAACTGTCTTTGTCGATTTATTGTAACATATTCGGTTTTAAAATAAAGTTTTTGGTGTGTTAATAATAGTTTTATTTATAAGTATTACTTTTTGTACCTACATAAAAACCGGAAAACACAGAAAAATATTGCTGACCTTTTTTTTCTGGCAGAATGACTCGAGCCTTTGGCATAGTAAGATTGATCAAAAATTTAAAACAACTTCAGTTACTGGCTGAGTGATTTAATGTTGTATGAAAATCCTTTACGTACGTCGCGCTGAACCTGCCTTGGAATAGAGTCCCTACTGGTCTCTAATTACTAACGTAACAGGAACATTTCCGAGTATGTTTGAGAAAAATATATTTACATTTAGTTGAGTTTTATTTACAGTAAAGATATCACTCTTATAACTTATTCGCAATATAAGGTAAGTCACAAATAGGTAGTTATTAATAAGGTTATAAGTTACTTTTAATAAGTACAATTATATTATTGAGCAAACAAAATGCATAAGGTTATTTATATACCTTGCTGGCACATCTCAGGTCTCTATGCTATAATTTATATACACATTATATACAGTTCAGTTACCTACAAGCTTATACAATGGCACCTATGATATTAAAGAGTGAATGATTAAATAATTAGATTCTTATGATTGAATAATTAATGCAATTAATTTTAGAGTTATAATTTCATTGTTCTAGAGAAATAGTATTTGGAGGGTGTAGTTAAATACTGCTCCTCCAAAAATTATATTATCATTTATTGAGCCTATCGGATTAAGAAGGGCAACAATAATTGTTCTCAATAATGAATTACTAATATGATTATATTTTAAATGGAACTTCTCTACGATTGATGAACTAAGACAGGTTGCTGCTGCACCTGCATTTAATAAAGCTAAAAGGTTTTGATTAAAAAAAAATTTGATTTATATATATCCTGTCAATATTGATGAGTTGTCTCGTCGCTAGCCGTAGTTTAGGTGATTTTCATAGTTTCTATTCTGCCATGGAGCAAAACCTCTTGGAGACGGTCCCTACTCTTGCTGGCGTGTTTGTCCTCTTGCATCGTAGTATTAGTTCCTATATTGTGGTTGTCGCTGCGGTCTTTGTCTGAAATCATAACGGGGCTGGGTACCACGAACAGGTGTGCTGTTTGGGTCGGTTACAATTGGAGCGGACGCTGCTGCCGGCACAATTGGGGTTGGCACAGTCGTGTTACCCGCTGAGGTAGGTGTTCCCGATGAACCTGGCATTATAGTATGCTGGAAAGAAGTGAATGACGGCAACAATTGAGGCATTATTAGTTGCTCAGGCGTCGTGGTTGTGAGAGGCTCCGTGAGCGGTATATTTAATTGCGGGGTTTTCTCCGTTTCAAAAATATCCACATATTGCCATATTGCATTGCGTAAGTCCTCTTTTGTCTTCACTTGCATAGCCGCGAAATACAATTTATATTTGTCTAGGAGGTTGCGCTGAAAATGTTTTATAAATGCTTCATCATCTATACCAGCGGCTTTTTCGGCTAGCGTATTTAGTGCACAGTAGTAATCCAGAGGTGATTCTTGTGCATTCTGGGTTCTGTAGTAAAATGTCTGCGCATAATTAACACGAGATGGAAATTCTCTCTTGAGTTTCTCAAAGAAATCCTCTAAGGATGTGAATGCGTTAAAATTCGCTTTATAGAATTGTAAAGCAGGTCCACTTAGATAGGCTGCTACTGCATATTTATTTTGTTCCTCTTTGTATTTTTTTATTTGAGAAACGATTTTGAATCTATACATATAATAAAGCTGAAGAGGGTCGAAAGTCTGTACATGGAAGATAATCGAAAAAAAGTTGTCTGGGGATACTTAGAATCGATAACAGAACACGTTCCAACAATTTTTAGAATTTTTGTCTGTTTATCTGTTTGTCTGTTTATCTGTTTATCTGTTTATCTGTTTATCTGTTTATCTGTTTGTCTGTTTATTTGACCGCGCATCACGTGAAAACGGCTGAACGGATTTTGATGAAATTTTGGATAGATATAGTTTGAGTCCTGGGAAAGGATAATATATAGTTTTAATCCCGAAAATCAACCCTGGTGGGGGTGAAAATGGGGTTGAAAGTTTGTATGGAGAATTTTTAACCGCTGAAACGATTTAGATAGAAATGAGTATGGAGATAATTTGAGTCTCGAGAAACATCATAGGATAGTTTTCAAACCCTTGTGGGGGTGAAAAGGGGGTTGGAAGGTGGTATGAGGATTTTTTTACCGCTGAACTGATTTAGATGAAAATTGGTATAGTGATAGTATGGGTCTCGAGAAATGACAAAGGATAGTTTATTCTTCAAACCCCATCTTACTTTAGAACCGTCGGTCCAAAAAATTTGAAAAAAATAATGGAAGTGACGCCTGAAAGGTACTTTCAATAAAAACTATCTATACATATAATAAAGCTGAAGAGAGTCGAAAGTCTGTTCATGGAATATATTCGAAAAAAAGTTGGCTGGAGATACTTAGAATCGATAACAGAACACGTTCCAAGTATTTTTAATTAGTTAACGGCTGAACGGATAATGATGAAATTTTATGTAGAGATAGTTTGAGTCCCGGGAAAGGACAATGACCAGTTTTCATCCCGAAAATCAACCCTGGAAGGGGTGAAAAGGGGTTGAAAGTTTGTATGTTGAAAGTTGGTATTGAAATAATTTGTAATTTTTTGGTCAAGGTGTTCATATTTATAACATGTTACCCGTCGATGCTTTAAATTTACCTTTACCCGCTCTTAAGAAATATTTGAAAATGTCATGAATGTCAAAGGATTATTGCAGCAAACCAAAAAACTACTACAAAATCATCTAACATTTATAGGACACCGTTTAGGTAGGAAAACATATCAAACGTTTTGTGAAGCAGCCAGATTAGGATTTATTTTTCTTTATAATTAAACAATAGGTACATTATCTGTCTCTCAAGCAGTTTTGATATGTCTTCTTGAAGAACTACGCATTATTTTGTATCTTTAAGATCTAATAATGTATTACTGTTTTGAAAAAAATAAGTCCCGTCGAATTTCTTTTCGGTCATAATACTTCTTGGGCCAGAGGTACACCTACAGGGTTAGAACCGGTGGAGTTTTGGAACGAAGTTCCTTATCGGACGGTTCGCGGATGGGGGCCTAGGCGAAAAAAAGTCACGTGACCGTTACGAAAAAGCGTCACGTCACGAAAACGCGACACCCATACGATTGAGAAACATGTAAAATGGAATGAAATAAAAAATATATAAAATAGAATAAAGTGAAGTGCAGTGTAGTGAAACTGAGAAATGGCAAAGTGATAAAAGTTAAAAAAGTCGAGAACCTCAAAAGTCGAGAATTTTAAAAATGTCGAAAATATCAAAAATTTCGAAAATGTCAAAAATTTAAAATTACTAAATTTCCAAAATTTCCAATATTTCCAAAATCTCCAAAATTTCCAAAATTTCCAAAATTTCCAAAATTTCCAAAATTTCCAAAATTTCCAAAATTTCCAGAATTTCCAAAATTTCCAAAATTTCCAATATTTCCAAAATTTCCAAAATTTCCAATATTTCCAAAATTTCCAAAATTTCACAAAATTTCCAAAACTTTCAAAATTTCCAAATTTTCCACTATTTCCAAAATTTTCACTGTTTCCAAAATTTCCAAAATTTTAAAAAAATACAAAAAAAATTAAAACCACAAAATTTACGAAAAAGTAAAAAATGAAATAAAATTAAATAACATAACTTCGTTCCAATCGCACTTGATGCACACACTTTCCACGACACTCACGTATTTTATTTTTCTCTGACGTTCATTAGTGCATTGTAATGTGCTTACATTGACGAATAAATATCTTGATCTACACCAATATCATAAATCCTCTATTCCGCGTTCGGAACCGTATGTAATTAATTACCAACATTATTGCAACCAATAACGTAACATCAGTGTATTATCTGTGACAGTGTGGTAAAAACGTATGAAAATTCATTACCTACGGTAACGTAATGAAAATCCGCCCCCCCGACCGCCGGCGCAATAATGTTGGTCATGGCGGTGTAATGGTGGTCATTCTAATGGTTTCAATGGATTTTTAATATGTGTGTAGGTAAAGCAGTGTATGCTTCTGTACATAATTAGGCCTTATTACGTAACAGTTACATCGCCATGTCCGTCCGTCTGTCCGCGGTCTAGCTCAGTTACCGTTCGCACTAGAAAGCTGAAATTTGGTGAGGCTTGATAAGAAATTTCAATAAAAACTATATTGAATAAAATCGGTTCAGCCGTTTTTGAATTATTAGTCAAAAACGCATAGTGAAAGGAAGTGCCGAATAGTAAACTAACGTAAGCGCCGCCAAATAAACGACCTTTAGAACGGATGTTTTGTAACAGGGCAGCATCTACGAAACTCTACACTGAGCATCGCCCGACATGCTCTTGGCCGGTTTTTTTTTCATTGTTATCCCGGAAATCACCCAATTAAGGATTACTAATTCCAATTCTAGAAAATCCCCAGCCAGGTTATACGTAGCCTATAAAAATTCAACGTCTAAAATGGGGGGGTAGCCACTACACTCGATTGAGTTAAAATTTCATCCCCCCCCCCCCTCCAAGTGCACCTAAAATAGAAAAAAATCATTTCTGCATTTGTGACACCCCCCCCCCCCCCCCCCCCAACTAATTTGACGGGAGGATCGATTTGGATGATATTTGCCGCGGACATGAACGTATAAATACAAAAGTGGTCCTGTATCGTCCGATATACACCTACTACTCTCTATGTCGTTTAAATCATGCCAAAAACAAATATAATAAAAAAAAAGTATACATTTATGAGTGTAGTTGCATTTAGTGGTAATTGTAAAATATTTTATTAGGACTACTGTCCTCTAGCGTATCCATCTGTCAACTTTACTTCATGTTCCGCCTCCAGGGTAGCGGGAGAGAAATTAGGGGTGAATTAGCCGCTTACTGACACAGACCGAATTCCACGCGGGCGGAGCCGCGGGCACAGCTAGTTGTATAATAAAATCCTCTACATCGGTCAACCCGTTAAACTTGTCCGACGCCATTTGTGTTATTTTTGCATAGATATTTTATGATAATAAATGTTCACAGTAAATACAGTCAATGGGTGATGAGATTATGAGACGAAAAAGAAAAATATCACCCAAGGGATCCTTATGGTGTAAACACTCGTAACTGGGGTATATATACGTGTGTATAGCTCTTCTGGTATAGCACTCGCTTTACTTTTGCGAGATTTCCGGGGCCCGGTCCTTAATTCAAGGCACCACTGTACATCCACCACGTGTAGAGAGTTAGTTATTTATTTTCTTTTTTTGTATCATTAGCTAATACATCGAAATCGACTATCTGTCTAGGCTGACCCTTTGAGACTCCATGAAAGAATCCTGAACGTCTGACATAGAACGTATCATTCCTAATTTAAATAACACCGTGCCAGACAGTGTTTGAGAAGAGAGGTTGTAAAGGTAGACAACCTTTACAGTACACAAATAAGCCAATATTTAGGTATAAGTGTAAGGGACATTATACAATTAAACTGGACGGCCGCGATTATGGAAAATCCGCATGTAACTTGGGTAACAGATGTTTTGCTATGCCTTTCCCGCCTAGAAGTGCTAACAGGTCAGCAGGATGCAGCGAGAATATGGCAGGTGTGCCAATGAGCTTACAATTGAGTAAGAATGCCTATGTTTAGTAGCTGAGGATGCAAAATGGGGTTAGGGAAGAGGTCACAGTTGGACTGGTTCGCTACTTCATAAGACCTTCCCACTCAATAAGTTATGGTAATAAAAGACTAACCGATACCGACGAGGCTGCGGTAGAACCAGTGAAGATCTAGACACGCGGCAGCGTGTCAAGCCAAGTTCAAGCAAAGGAACTGGCTAGCCAGCGCCGAGTGTATATTACACGAAGCACTCGGTGCCACTTTTGACCCTTCTATATGGTATACTGGATCTATTAATAGACACTTAATCTAAAACTGACTAATCACGTCTAAATACCACTATAGTAGCCACGAGCAGGTTCATTTTCAAGGTTCATCCTGTTTGACTTTGTTATTCTTGAAAATATCACGTCAAAGAACACAAAAAATTATAAGTCCCCTTACCAGTCGCAGTAGTTATGTACGGGATAAGGTTTGTTTTCATGTCATTTGTTTGTCGAATTCAAGCTCTTGTCATGTCAAGCACACAAAAAAAATTGGTTCCAATACCTGTACTTAAATCTGTTGAAACCAGCGTTGTATGTTCACCGGGGCCTACACAATCAACGAACAACAGTTCCTAACTGGATCCGCCGGAGGACAAAATGGCAAATACGTACTAGCTGCCACAAAGCGGCCGTTAACAATAGAAAAGTAAGTCGAGCGCCCAATGTGCATCGAACGTGACATAAATGCTTACCCGACGTTGGAGCTTCTGTAAATGTTTACGGACCGTTGCAGGTGCTCCGCAAAACAGCTCGCGCGTTCGTGTCTATAAATATATCCGCGACGTGACTCTTCGCTTCCACGGCTCCATTTTCACCCAGATTTAAAGCTATGGATGAATGAAATGTTTGCTTGTCAGTGTTTTCATATTGAAATCGTTTGTGCGGATTGAGCGAGCTCAAAGCGAGAAACTACTCGTCAGCTAAATCCGAGCGTTGGCTCAAAAACGGAGATAGCTGTCAGTCTCTTAGAATTATAACGTCAAAAAGTCTTATATTTCGCAAATATAAGACTTTTTATGCTAATGTAATCGAAATTTCGTTATCTCCTTCTCTGTCCTTCTTCCTCCTTCGGTGTCCTGTTAACTGTTTATTTTTAACGACCTCCGACCCCAAGTCGGTAGTGACCCTGCTTATAAAGCAGGAGGTCCCGGTTTCGAATCCTGGTCAGGGCATTTATTTGTGTGTTTATCACGGATATTTGTTCCTGAGTTATGAATGATTTCTATGTATTTAAGTATTTATATGTATATATCTATTACATATATCGTCATCTAGACCCACAACACAAGCCTTATTCAGCTTACCGTGAGACTAGGTTGATTTGTGTAAGATTGTCCCATAATATTTAATAGGTACCTGGCGAAGGTAAGTGGCGAAGCGTCCATAGAACTCGATTCTCACCGATTTCCCTTTGTTTCAGCCGGTTCAGTACTTTAACAATGGCTCATGGAGAATCGGAACGCCAACCCTATCTTATACGTCCTTATTACGGTGTTCAAGTATAGGCTGGGAAATATCCCCATTCTGTCAAAATCTACACCAAAAATATTAGATCAACAGTAGGCCCTAGGCAACCCTACCTCATCGAGTAGCAAAATTCGGCTTACTTAGGGCAATGCACGGTCAAATGTTGTGTTTTAGTATCTGGTAGCCTGAGCCAAACTTGGAGCGTTACATAAGCCGAATTCTGCTATTCGATGAGGTAGGGTTGCCTACGGCCTACTCTTGATCTATATGTCTGTTACTAACACTGTTAAGTCACGTTATATTTCACCTGAGCGGGCCGGGCACAGCTCGTTCTCGGAATGGAATCTGGAAACGTGACGCAAATGCTTACGAACCGAGGTTGAAGCTAAAACAATGTTTACCAACGTGGTGTCCGCTAAACGGCTTTAACGTTCGTTTCAATATATCCACGAATTCCATGACGTGATCCTCGTGCCTTGACAACATCTCTCGCGGACACACATATCTCAAAAGCAAATCTAACCCTGTTCTTCAATGAGTTCACCTACTTCTCCTAGTTCTCGTAACGTAATAATCATGTTTTTACCAGAACATTTTATCCGGGTTACTACAATACAATACAATACAAATACTCTTTATTGCACACCTCGATAAAATAGAACAGAACACAGATTAAAAGTAGAGGCAGTCAACAGGCGGTCTTATCGCTAGAGAGCGATCTCTTCCAGACAACCTTGGGGTAGCGGAAACTACTATTACACACGTTGAACTCAAATAATTCACTTTTTTTAATTTTTTTTGTTTGTTGTGTTGTCTTGTAACTAAGGCCTTCTTCTCGTTTAAACTCCTTTGAGAAAATATTCAAACGCGGTATCAACGTTCTTAAGTCCCGTCGTATTTTTAGGGTTCCGTACCTCGAAAGGAAAAAACGGAACCCTTATAGGATCACTTTGTTGTTCGTCTGTCTGTCAAGACCATTTTTCTCAGGAACGCGTGGAGGTATCAAGCTGAAATTTATATCAAATACTTAGGTCTATTGTCCCTTGGAGCTGTAAAAAAATCAAACTTAAAAGCCAACGCAATCAAAAGATACAGTCGTTTATGCTGCAAATTTTAGAGTTTTTCGGCACTCGCAAAACCTACGGGGTACTTCCCGTGAACTCAGAAACTATTTGGTATGAAGCAACGTCTTATAGCACAGATACAGGAAAAATTGCGAAAACCGTAAATTTTTAGTTACATCATATTATAAAAATAATTTTAAAGTTACTACCCTATATACCTTCAGGTTTGTACAGTCAAGTGTAAAAATATGGGTGTACTCATCTTACTCAAAAATATGTCCCATAGTATCTTATTCCGTTGTAATAAGTACGTAGTACCATATTTATGAAACGATTTTTTCGATACGTATTTTTGCACTTGACTGTACGGAACCCTCGGTGCGCGAGTCCGACTCGCACTTGGCCGATATCACTTTTTCGAGTCAAATAGGCCCCCCAAAATATTTTATTCTGCATTCATGGCTATAAAGTGTTGTATGTAAGAGTGTTTACATTATGAAAATAGTAATTAGGAACCCGTCGATCACTACGAAAGCTGTCAACCCTTCGCTGCCGCGTCATCAATTCTCTTTGTGGGCTTTCATCTAGTCCAAGATATGCATTAATCGAATCTGTCTATTAACAATCGCAATCCATTGGGCGTCCAATCAACGGGTTAAACTTGGATAGTCGTCAATGACATATATTATAGGATCTTAGTGTTCTACTTATATGTGCGCCCAAAAATTTTATGAAGAATATTTTGGTGTAAAAAATACATTTAGGGGGTATGCGTTCATTTTTCAAAATCGCAATAATTACACCCTAGTATACACTCTTTAAAACATAATTAACATTACAGGAAGCAAATTATAAAAGTTTACAAATTGAAGGATATGCTATTAGAAAAGATTGTTCATCCTTCGTTGAGAAACAGAACGAGATTAAGCGTAGCAGGTGCTACGCGTTCCGTAGATAGCTTGAGGATAGCTTGATTTGTGTGCAGTGGATGGCACCGTCATCGGGTCCCATAACTACACTGTGTGGGGCCGTATTCTAACTTTAAAACACGTTTAGACACGATTCAACTTCAATACAACTCCAATGCACTAACTACGCAATACAGCGAGCGCCTAAATGTCTGAATCAGAAATATACGAATTTGCTTGAAAATTATTCCGATACAACTCCAATACAACTTTGTGAACTGTAGACGGTGAAAGGAGTGCAAAGAAGGGGAGTAGTAGGAGAAAGACACAGGTAAGTATACGTAAATATTAGCTATAGCGGCCGCGAGGGCGACAGCGTCTGTCGGTGACAGTGGTCAATTGGCAACTAACTCGTTTGACACAGTATGAATACAGATGCATATAGGTAAGTACATATATGTATAATATTGCATGTCGCTCGCACTCACTATCTATGCGTATGTATAGATTTATTTCTATTAAGTAGTAGGTACAACAACATATGAAATAGGTAAATAAAAGGTATGTATGTACATATGTATTATTATTAGTTTTTAAGCTTCTTTTCAGAACCGGCAGGCAATACCAGCGTCTGCCGTCTACAACCTCCCCCCCAGTACTGCATCGGCAATACTCACACTGGTAAGCGTACAACTAACACACAGTAAGAACCTGTCTAGAAGTAGGTTCGTTCGCACTTGATACAATGTTCATCCTATATTTGTTTTGCTAAGCGCACCGCAATCAATCCGCTTTCTAATTCTGTGCGAGATATTGATAGTCGTTTCATTGACGAAATCCAGTTTTTGCATACGATAATGGTTAAAATACACGATACGCACACATCTCTGTTTGCATTCACAAGCCTCCAGTATACAACAGCTGCCAAGGCGGTCGGCGCTGCGTCACAAAACAGATGCAGTTCGAGAACAATACCTGCACTTGTAATATATAATTCGTAGACGTAATAAAATACCATCTGGGTACGTTTAGATACTTTATGTGCACAACACTCTTAAGGTCGGTGATCCAGTGTTGAAATTTTATAAACAGATTCTCAGATATTTTATTGTCCCAGGAAAGGACGGTCTTCCAAATGGACTTAAGTAGTATTTTTCCTTTTATTGTGACAGGTGTCAGTATCCCAAATATATCGTAGATTGAGATAGTGATGCGTAAAACCTCTCGTTTTGTTGGTATTTTCTTGAACTCCAGGATATCTTCGGGTATGTTTTTTAAAGACACATCCACTGCCAGCGTATCTTTTGCCGGATCCCATAACAAACCCAAGGTACGCTGGGACCCAGCGTATTAGTTGACGGTGTGAACAAAACCCAGCGGCTGGGTTTTATTCACACCGTCAACTAATAAACTTTCTCCGTTAGTACTTAGTTGATCTTTGGGTAAGTGAGATAAGACATTTTTATTGTTACTGGTCCAGCCACGTGTCTCAAAACCTCCGAGTTTATGCACCGTAGAAACATTGTCAATAATATTTATCGCTTCGCTTTCTGTGGGCAGCGAGTCTATGAAATCATCTCCGTAGTGACTGTGCATAATAGCTCGCGCGACGTTAGGCTGTGTGTCGATACATTGTTGAGCGTTCTTATCTCTTATGAATGAGCTGCAGTTCCCGTCGAATAGAAGTGACGTCGTAGCATAAGGTTTAATTGATTGAGCTTGATTTTCGCGCCATAAAATTCTTAAGGCGTTTTCATCTTTTACTCTTATTTTTATTCTTAGGAACATATCACGTATATCGACCGTTATTCTAATTGGGTTTTCTCTAAACCGTAACATAATTCCATAAAGTGAGTTCAGTAAATCAGGAAATTGAAGCAAGTACTCATTTACATTAGAAATTGCTCGTTTTTCTTCTTTATTTTCCCTCTTTTTTGAAGTTACACTGACACTTTCCAAGTTATAATCATTTCTTTCTGTTTTGTCGTGCAATAATACATCTGAGTTATAATTATCAGTAGGCTCGCTCGCATCAATAAATAAAACTGAAGATTCCTCAAAACAAGTTTCCGCGGTCATTGATAACTCAGGTGATGTACGGCGGGGCGAGGTGCGCGCGCGGGTCCACAGATGCTGCTTGCGCGCGGGCGGCTAGGCGGCAGGCGCAGGTTATCAGTTTTAGGTAATACGCCTAGCTTGCCGAGAGGGAGCGAGGCAGAACGAGGCGCGGGCGCTTGGGAGTGAGATGCGACGAGGATGCACTCCGCAGCGCTTCGATGCATAGATGATGTTATAGGGCCATGTACACACCATCCTAATGCGGACAACGTAGCGCAGGGCTCGTTCCGTTTACGGGAAATTATTTTTATAGGCATGATGAGATGATAATGATCTTGTCCGATCAATATTTCCGGTTTTACGTCCGCACTTTCATAATTGTAGTTTTTTTAGTTCACTCAAGTGTTCATAGTTTTTTTATGTTTATTTTAGATAACTTTTGTTTTGGTATATTTAGTTCCGCAATCTTTCAAACACGTAAATCAAAACACTCATTGTTCTCGTTGGATATTTTGAAGTCTATCAGTTCTGATTTGCACATCATTTCACCAGAGTTCCAGGCACCACGTAAACACAAAGTCTGACTCTTCCCGGTCAAACCTACACGATTTATCACATTTTTCAATATCAGTGAAACTGCTGCGCCGTCGTCTAAAAGAGCGTGCGTTGTCAACATACCCTTGAATATTGACACGGACAACTTTTAAAAATACTGTCTTGTTATTGTCACTGACGTTCGGCACAGTACCGGTCTCCGATGCAGGCTCACTTTCAGGTTGAGAATCTTCCTCGGGCTCCATCTGATCCAAGTCATTTTCTGCAGCGACGAAATCAACGGTGTGAACTTACTTCGGGGCTTGTTGATTGATAGGATAATGCAGTAGTGCATGGTGGGGCTGCCCGCAGCCGTCCTTGTCGCACATCGGCGCGCGACAGGTTTCCTTATGGCTTATAATTTTCCGGGTATCTATAACATGAATCGGCTACTTCGAACTTTTCTAAGGCATATAATAATATAAATTGGCCGTGAATTAATATGTTAGCGACAATATTTTTTTATAAGCCTCAAACATGTGGCATCATATTATTGAAAAACGGCAGCAATATATAGCTGACCAAAAAATTTACCGGGAACTTGAAATAATAGGTTGGCAACAAAAATATTAACTTGGCATGTTGGCATCTATTATTCAAAACAGGCATCTATTATTGGTATAAATATTTGTTTCCAGCTATTTGTTTCTACCTAATTAACCATTTTTTGTCTATCAATTGCTGGTATCATTTTAATTAAGGGAGCACTAAAATTTCAGGAAACTGGAATATTTGTAAGGTTCCGCACCAAAATGGTTTAAAAGGAAGCATGTGCTACTCTGTCTTGTCACAATGTCTATTTGCTCCGAAATTGCTAGATCGATTGACCTGAAATAAAATGTTTTGCAAACCATAGGGTCATTGTTAGTTACCATCAGGCGGGCCGTATGCTTGTTTGCAACCGTCGTGGTATAAAAAAAAATTGTCTGCGCGACCGGTATGCATGTTGGTTAGGTAACCCGGTAGGCGGACACATGTCCGCTTACTAACACCCTGTAGTGAATTTTGTTTTTCACTTCGTGTTTCACATTATTTGAAAAACTAACCCTTTACTGCATACCAAGCCATTTCTGGCCGTTATAGCTTTAAACTTTATTGGTAGTGTGTAAATTAAAGGGCTTGATTTTGAGAACGTAAATTTTTTTTTGTCATAAATATCTTGTGGTGAAGTTAAGAATCGGACTCAATAAAAAATATTATTAAAATTGTGTGATGTATGGAACCCTCGGGACGCGACCTCGATTCGCACTTGACCAGTTTTTAGGGTTCCGTAGCCAAAACGGCAAAAACGAAACTATTATAGTTTTGTCATGTCCGTCTGTCCGTACGTCCGTTCGTCCGTATGTTACAGCCATTTTACTCGGAAACTATAAGACGTATCATACTACAATTCAAAAAAAGTGTATTTTGTTTGCTGCTATTTAGTTATGTAGTTACATTGCATAAGAAAATATTTTGGGGGGTGGGGCGTAACTAAATTAAAAAAAGTTATTACTGAATATCAGCTCATCATTCTCATCAATCAATGGTTCTTTAAAAATAACATCGAGGTATCATTAAACATTTTGTGATTAAGTGAATATTTTCATAAATAATCGCTGCGAAAGTCAGAAAAATTCTCTCCCTGTTACTCTTGAACTGTCTTGGCTTCCGGTTCCGGAGTGTTAAACGTCAGTTGCTTTGTAGAACGCTCCCGCAATTAATTCGATTACAGTGAGAAATAATAAGCGAACAGTGCAGAAGTGTCACCCAAAACGTTCAGTATACGCGTGTGCATCAAACTATCGTAAAATTCCATCAAGAAATCAGTGATAAAGTGAAATACCAACTACGACAACTTCACCTATCGATTTGAGGTTACTTGTCAAACGGTCATTATAGTGATGTAGTGCAGTTATCAACTGATCACCGAACTTACCTCAGTGCTACCAACATAAGACGATATACGTAGTGTCGTAGTGCCAAAACTTAACGTCTAAAAAACGTATCTCAAACAAACTTCGTTCCGTATCACCACGAAAAATATGTGCGCACAACTGTCACCTGAAATGTCACTGCTTCTAACCAAAATGACAGAGCAACTAAATTTGCAAACAACTACTATTACTCAAAATATAACAACTACCGTATTACAGAAATTAGACGACAAGTTAAAGCCAATTATGGAAGAGAACGAAAAATTAAAAAACGAAGTAGAACAACTGAACAACAAACTTCTTAACCTTGAGATGAATAGTAAGAGGAACAATATGCTAATCCACGGGCTCCCAGAACCAAAAGAAGAAACGCACGAAAACTTGTCCACGCTCGTAATATCCACACTGAAGGAAATAGAAGTACAAATTGGGACAGGGGACATCGATAGACTTCGGAGACTAGGGAAAAAATGTGACGACACATAAAAAATTAGACCCGTACTACTTGCTACAACAACCTTACAGAAAAAAATCGACATTTTAAAAATAAAAAGAAACTTAAATAAAACACCTATATTACTCACGATTTACCAAGATCGGTTCTGCAGAAGAAAAAAGAAGCAGAAGAAGAACAAAAATAATAAAAATCTAAACAAAGTCGAGAATGAGAAAAGGAAAAGATCTGAAACCCCAAGCCCGAGAGACAAGAACCCAGCCACATCAAAGGTGCAGAGGCAAGACAAAAATGAGGTCTTCGCTAAAGAGGCACCCCAGATAGATGCATTTCAATACATGCGGGAGAGAGCCTATTCCTTATCAGAGAAAAATACATACAAACACTAGAATACCGGAAACAATTTACAATACCACAACAAAATTAAACTCAACTAAACCTGCAACAAATCACACTAAAGTAGAACTACAACACAACAAACCACAACAAACTGAAACATTTCCCAACCCGACTGGTCATCGTGGGAAATCAGACCAACACCCTCCAGCGAAAAAGAAAAATGTTTTCCCAACACCCCGGGAACCCAATTACTTACCTCCTATTACAAGCAATCAAAAACAAAAAAAGAAAGATTCCCTATATATCTGCACACTAAATACCGGAACATTAAGGACTGAAGAGAGTTTGCAGGAGCTAGAATATGCTCTTTTAGACATAACATGGGATATACTAGGCATCAGCGAGATGAGAAGAGACGGCGAAGGTATTGAAGAGCGCTGCAACTACATAATGTACCACATAGGCACTGCTGGCTACCATGGCGTCGGATTTCTAGTAAAGTCAAAACACAAAAACAAGATCATGGACTTCGAAGGAATATCAAACCGTCTAGCAATACTACATATGAAAATACCTGACAACAAAAAACTGCTGACAATTATTCAGGTGTATGCTCCCACACAGCAAGCTAGCAAGGATGAAATAAAAAAATTCTACAACACCCTAACAGAAGAAGTAAAAAAATATTCTCATAATAACCTAGTGGTCATGGGAGACTTCAACGCACAGGTTGGCTGTAGACAAGCAGGAGAAGACTCAATCATGGGAAAATTTGGACATGGCAAGAGAAGTATCAATGGCCTCAAATTGATTGACTTCTTACAGGAAAACAACTTAACTTTAATGAACTCCATGTTTAAGAAAAAACTAAAAAACAAGTGGACTTGGATTTCTCCAAACGGCAAAACTAAAAATGAAACAGATTTTATTATGGCAAACAATCCCAAACAGTTTAGCGACACAACTATAATTCAAAGTCTCAATTTCAACACTAATCACCGCATGGTACGCAGCTGTATGAACCAGTGCCCACCCAAAAATCAAAGAAAAATTTCAGCAACAAAACGGCTCTCACAAATAAGACCTTATATGAACTGAAACCAATCAATTTTAATCATCTAACTGAAATTGTTAAATCTGACAGGCCACTAGTAGAAAAGTACAAAGAAGTAGAGAAAAATCTAACACAACTGACAAACGGGGATGAAAACAAGAGAGAAGCACTCAAATTAAGCGAAACAACAATTAACCTCATAGAAGAAAGAAAGGCGATCATTTCAGAGAAGAATACGGTAAACAGGAAGATCATAGCTGCCCTCAGCAAAAGAATAAGAGAAAATATGAGAAAAGATAGGAAACTAAGAAGGTTGAAAACTCTAGAAGAGCATATAATCAAGTCAGGAGGTACAAAGAAAGCATTAAAAGAACTAAGAGAAAAAGGAAAAGAATGGATTCCCAAATTAAAAAAGGCACAAACAAGCTACACTAATCGTGCACAAATCCAGAATGTAGCAACAGAGTACTATGAAACCCTATACTCAAATAAAAATGCAAATGCAGATGAAGTGGACATTCAAGCGTGGGCCAGATCCTTTCCACAACATGAAAGCGACCCATTACCGCTTATACTTGCAGACGAGGTCAAAAAAGCAATAAATTCCCAAAAGCTAGAGAAATCCCCAGGGCCAGATAAAATACCCAATGCACTTATGAGAGGAACAGTAGAAGAACTTAGCCAAATCCTAACAGTGGTATTTAACGAAATTCTAAGCACAGGGATAATCCCAAACCAGTGGGGCGAATCGGACTTAATTTGAATACACAAAAAAGGTGCCAAAGATGATATCAACAACTACCGGCCAATAAGCCTTATGTCTAACATTTACAAGGTATTTGCAAAGGTATTACTAGAACGAATATCAAGAACATTAGATGAATGTCAACCAATCGAACAGGCTGGATTTAGGAAAGACTTTAGTACAATTGATCATATCCATACAGTAAAACAGGTCATTCAGAAATATAATGAGTTTCGGAAGCCACTATTCATTGCATTTATCGACTACTCTAAAGCATTTCATAGCCTAAACCACACTTGTATATGGACTAGCTTGAAGCAACAAGGAGTTCACGAAGTGTATGTGGACATCATCAGGAACATATATATTATTAGCAAAAGCAGAATTAAGCTGGAATCGACTGGTAAAAAATCGTAAAATTGCATTCCGAAATTCATTTTATAACCTAAAGTATCACGCGTTCGACCCGTGGCGCTTCCCTACTCGAACGCCGTAAGGAAATTAGTGCCTTATTATCGAGTACTACGGTTCAATATTGCCTGCAAGTCTTATAAAAACATTTGGTTTTAAATCTGATTTTCATTTGTTTGTTGTTCCCGAAAAGTGATTTGCCTCAATTACGTCCCTAAAGCCCATTAGATATTGACTTAAATCTCGATTGCACCTACTCTTAGAATTGTTCTTAGATAATTAGTAGTCATATTGTTACTAACCAAACTGTTGCGCTTCCCTGTTGGACCTTATTTGCAAGAGATTAAGTTTCAAATTAAAGTGTGCTAGGCGCTATCACCTAACATCAAATGTGTATTTAATTTTCCTGTTGCTTACTCAGAGCCGGATCTAGGGTGGGGCAGACCGGGGCCCTTGCCCCGGGCGGCAAGCTCAGAGGGCGGCAAATTCGACATGGCAGACGAATACACAATTACACATACACGTCTCATCACTCATCATCAACACAACCTTGACTACTAAGACAGGTGTCCAATAGTCCAGTACTTTATTTTTTTCTTGCGGGGCGCGTAGGTCTACAACCAACGAAATAAACGCGCTTTTATTTGAGGGCGGTTAGGGCGCGTGTCGCCGATGCCGCCCTCCGCCGCCGCACGTCTGCGCTGTGTGTACGAGTCGCGTAAAGCTCGCCACCGCGCCGCCCGCCGCATCTCTGCGCTGTGTATACGAGACGCATAAAACCCGCCACCGCGTCGCTACCGCGCCTCTGCGCTGTGTATACGAGAAACAAAAGGCGGTTTTTACGCATATCGTATACACAGCGCAGAAGTGCGACAACGGCGCTACGGCGGCGTGGCGGCGGCATCGTGTAGGTACACGATACCCGCAATAGAAGCGCGGCGGCGGCGCGAGGTGGCATCGCCTACACTTAGCCTGCGTGTGAAAAGGTTGTTGTATATTTGGTAACCCCTGCATGGGTACCTCTCAGGGTCGTGTTTTGTATCAAACATTAAGTCGATTTGTGTTTACTATTTCCTTATTGGCGGTCTACAAAACATCTGTTTCTGTCAAAAAATCTGTTTGTTTTAAAAACAGCTCACTATTAATCCCTCCTACTTACGAATTACTTTTACTAGGTAAGTATTTTATCGTATCTTGTGCTTTTTAAGTTACTATAGTATAAGATCCTCGTTAAAATTTATTTAAAAAATTTAAATATAGGTACTTACACATGAAGCGGGGGATGAATTTTTTAAAGCTTTAAACCAATTGTTGGGTGTCGCTGGATAGGTATTTTAAAAATAATATGGGTCTTCTAAATCAATTATGGATAAAAACAATAATTTCGTAAATAATAGTTCCGAAAGTTAAAATAAAACGTCGTCGTCCCTCTCATTTTTGAACCCTGGGCCAATAAAATCAGGAAAAATTCATAGATGCGAGTCGATTTTTGAGTTATCTTTTTTTCTTGAAAGATGCTTGGCTAGATATTAATATGTATGTCCCAAAATTAGTCTGACTTAATTTGGTTGGGAAAATAATTATGTGATTAATGATTATAATTAAAAACAAAAATCCATAATTTTTTTTTTGAGAATAAGAAAAACCTAATTTTCTTCAAAAACGCAGATGGTTATAGTATCAATTATTCTTGATTTTTTGTCATACTCAAAAAATTTCTACCAGGTGCACTTTTTTTAAATCAATTTTTATAAAAAATTCTCAGCCCATGTGAGTCAAAAACTTAGGAGCAGAGAGCTTTTTTTCGTGTATGGAGCGTATCGGAAATATCGGATTTTCTTCAAACATAAAAAATAAACCGTAATATCTTCGCAGATGGTTATAATACCAATTATTAAAAAATACCATAAAAATGATTATAAGCCTGTTTGAGTCAAAAACTTACGAGTACTAAGTCTTTTTCTCGAAATTAAAAAATATCGAATTTTCTTTAAAAATAATTATTTTTAAAGAAAATCCTATAAATAAATAATTTATAAATATCCGTCATTTCAACCTTTACTTTAAAGAAAATCCGATATTTCGTATACGCTCTATACATCTATTTCGAGAAAAAAACTTCGTACTCGTAAGTTTTTGACTCAAACAGACTCAGAATCATTTTTTATGGTCCACATAACGAGTAATCTTAATAAAAAAAAATGTTTTCTTTTTTTTAAAAAGGGCACTTGATAAAAAAAAGTAGGTATATCATAAAATCAGCAATAACCATCTGCGAGGATATAATGGTAAAAATTTTATGTTTAAAGAAAATCCGATATTTCCGATACGCATACTTACATCTATTTCGAAAAAAAGCTCACTTCTCCTCCTACAACACACACGATTTCTAAAAACCTTGAATTTATTTTTAAATCGTTTTTTGTTAAACTGCACCTGGTAAAAAAATTTTGAATACTTATGACAAAAAATCATAATTGGTACTATAACCATTCGCGAGGATATAACGCTTTGACTTTTATTTTTGAAGAAAATTCGATTTTTCTCATTCGCTCCATTTTTTTTTTGTTAATAATATCAATTATTTATTATTAACAAAAAAAATATGGAGCGAATGAGATAATATCAATTATTTATTATTAACAAAAAAAAATAAGGAGCGAATGAGAAAAATCGAATTTTCTTCAAAAATAAAAGTCAAAGCGTTATATCCTCGCGAATGGTTATAGTACCAATTATGATTTTTTGTCATAAGTATTCAAAATTTTTTTACCAGGTGCAGTTCCCAACCAAATTAGACTCATTTTGGGATATCCCAAAATAATAATATATATTAATACCTAGTTAAAGCTATTTCAAGAAAGGTACAAATTAAAAAACCTTTTTCTATTTCTGTGAAAGCCAATTTTCAGGCCACAGTGCGTTGTGGCGTTCTTTCTGTAAACAGGTCTATATATTTATGTCTAACAGAAGGTGTCTGTTGGTCAAAATTATATGATACTTAATAATTAAGGCAAAAATTGTCGTTGTTTTTTGCATGCAGCATCTTTGTTATGTAAAAAATTTAACGTAAGTTCATTTTCTTTACCTCCGGGATGTACTATTGTATCGGGCATTTGTGAAAACAATAATATTAATTTCACTTTTTTTTTTGTTTTCTGTTGTGCAACTTAGATATTGCAAAATAACGGATGACTGTTATTGGCCTTTTTTCTATGTAACTACTATTACATCATAATTGTATCTATGGCTGTTGTTGTCCTGAATACCAATAAAAATAAACTTGTTGCTGGCGCAACGTCTGTCCATCGCGATTCAGCGCGGCAACGCGGCGAGCGTGATGGGCACCTTTCCGCCGGGGGTGGCTCGGGGCGGGCTTTTCGACTAGGTTAATGTTTTATCTTTAGCCCATATTAGGATTTAGTTTTTATTTAATTTTATTTGACATATTATTGTAATATTGAGAATATTTTTTATAAATAAAAATAAATAAATAGAATACATATTAAAAATATGCAGGGCGGGGGCGGCATTTTTCAGATTTTGCCCCGCCTCGAAAAAGTTCTAGATCCGGCGCTGTGCTTACTACTGTTTATTATCCAAGTTGAAATGAGTGAAAATAACGACACGATGAGATCGACTTTGTATACGGAAACAAGAGATTACCGAAATTCAATCGGAAGTTTAAAGTTAACCAGTGAGTGGATTTAAAATGCACACGTACAGTTAAATACAGCGGACCGCGCCCGATTAATGGTTTATATAAATTACCTAGACGAGCAATATAAGGAGTTTAGGGAGGCTAGTGCTCAACTCCTAGGCGGCTTGGATCAGGCCATCGATGTTGAGGAATATACCTATGTTCAAAACCTTATTAAGGCAGTGCGTGTACAAGTTGTAGATATTAAGGTTAAACGTAACGAGATAGTCGCCCCACTGTCAGCGAGTACCCCAATGCGCTCAGCACTCGAACGTGATACTATTGTCACCGCGCAACATGTAATTCCGCGCCCCCAAAAATTACCTGATCTTCCCATCCCGCAATTTAACGGGCGTTCGGACTCCTGGATTAGCTTTATTGACCAGTTTGACAGTGTCGTTGCCAACGAAAGTGATTTATTGCCAACACAAAAAATGCATTATTTAATGAGTGCCTTATCTGAGGAACCAAAACGTTTGGTACAACATTTGAAAGTCGAAGCCGGTAATTACTGTGTAGCCCGTGACCTTCTCAAGAGAAGGTATCATAATACGCGCGTCCTCGCGGACACTTATATCGCCCAGATAATATCCCTGCCCGATATCAGTCCTCGGTTGACTGGTCTACGGGCCACTTTTCTTAACCCTTTACTTACGGCCTATCGTTGCTTAGAGCGCCTCGAATTGCCAGTGAAACATTGGTCTTATATCCTCGTTCATATTTGTTTTGGAAAACTCCCCACGGACTTAAAGTCGCGTTTCGAACGCCGCCACTGCGATGGCCAAAAGGAATTACCTACCTTTGACAAGCTGATAGATTTCCTAGAAGAAGAATGCCGGCACCATGACAACGTTGGGAACACCTATTTAGTTGACGCAGCGCCTTCTTATGCCAAAACCCCTTCGACCCCGAGAGCCCCGCGTCATGCCTTTGTTGCCGAATCTGACACGCGCGCGTCTAAGTGTCCCATGTGTTCGAGCCAATCCCATTATTTGCGAGAGTGCCGAGATTTTTTAGGTATGAGCCCCCGCGATCGTTCGAATTTTGTAAAAACAAATGGCCTGTGTTATAGATGTTTGGATAAGCACTCTATTGCCTCGTGTACGCTCGAATATCGTTGTAGTACTTGCCGCCGACCTACGCATCATACGCTCCTGTGTTTTAATGACCCCCGAAACCCGGTTTACCCCCGCGAAAACCCACAGAATCGGTCAGTAGCCTTTCGTCCCTCTCCTGAACCAACCAGACCCAGCTCCCCTCACTCTCGCACGGGCGGGGGTGCTCGCTATTATAACATGAATCGTTCCTCACCCCGTCCGAATTCACCGACCTCACCTCGAGGATCTCCCCCTCCATCCTCTCAGACATGGCGTCGCTCCCCGAACCATTCACCTACGCGGTACGCTTCGCCACCCCCTCGTCGCGATGAGTGCTCACCCACCCCAACCACTAGTAGAGATAGGCACGCAGCGTCACCGCATACTTCCCGACCTGTAACTTATAGAGACTCTCACCGACGTGAGAGTCATCACTAACTAGACCGCTCCCCTCTCCCGCTCCCTACCCGTGCTTCAATAATAATAAATCCCGACCTAATCATCCTTGCCACGGCTGTCATTCATGAGAAAACGTTTAATGGGTATTATGTTGAGGCACGGGCTTTGTGTGATAATGGTGCCCACTTGATCCTGGCAGCAACCCCACTCAATATGCGTTTGCCTCCCCTTCCCTCATCTCCAATGATACTTTATGATACCTCCAAACAGTAGTGGTACTTGGAGTCCAGCTTAACCCCGTGACGGACGCCTTTACATATACGACACGTGTAGACCCCGATAAATGTCCAACCAAATGGAAAGTGTTATCTTTAATAGCCCGTACCTTTGACCCTAGCGGTTGGATTTCACCTATTGTGTTCAAGAAGCTGAGGCTTTTATACAACGTCTATGGCTTTCTATTGTTACTTGGGATGCTTCTCTTATCTCAGAACTTACTGCAGATTTCAATACCTAGATGTGTCCCTCCTCCGGAACCTCAGTTTGATACCTTACATGGGTTTTGTGCCACCTCAGAAGCTAGATTCGCTGCCGTAATCTATCTCCACGCTGTAGATCAGCAGACTAATTGCTACGTCCTTTGTTGATGTCCAAAACAAAAGTTGCCCCAGTTCGAACCCATTTAACAATTCTAAAATTGGAATTACAAGGACGGGCACGGGCTCCTCTCAAAATTAGTCCAACACACTGCCTCCTATCTGCAGAAGTCAATAGTGTTAGACGCCATCTATACTTGGTCTGATAGTCAAATTGTTCTTACCTTGCTCAATACCTCCCCCCAGGAACTTCAAACCTTCGGAGCCAATCGCGTGTCTCAGATTAAAAATGCTGAGATCCCTTCTATTTGGCGCCACGTTCCTGGCAGCCTCAACCCTGCTGACTGCGCCTCCCGTGGCTTATCCCCACGTGAGCTCCTATATCACCTCCTCTGTTGGTACCCGAAGTGCCTACTACAGCCACCATCTGGTTGGCAGGCTGACAAATTATGTCCGATCGCACAACTTTCTGGACTAGGTTGTCTCTTAGTGACCAGTGTAAGTTGCATTCTAAGTCCCGATTTCCTTCTAGTCCGCCTAAATCCGTTCCTTGACTCAACTGAACTAATCAGAGTGGGCGGCCGTATAAGATACTCTGATTCACCTTTCGATGCGCGTCACCCTCTGCGTTTTCCTAAAACCAGTAAACTCACGCGATTTCAACTAGTACAACAGATGTTACAGCATTTCTGGTCCCGCTGGCAAACGCAATACTTATGTACCTTGCAAATAAGGCCTAAATGGGCATCCTATACTGACCCTCCCCCCCCCCCCGTCGGGGACTTGGTTCTTCTCAAAGAGGACATCGTTCCTCCCTTAGAGTGGCGACGCGGTCGCATCCTATCAATACGTCCCGGAAAAGACGGTGTCGTACGTGTGATACAGGCCCGAACGGCTACCGGCGTTCTGACAAGACCTACCAACCGGATAATTCGCCTACCCCTAGATAAACCTTGAAATTAACTCCGGAATGCAAACCCATTACATTTACACTAACAAATTTTTTTTTTTTTTTTTTTTTCGTAAACATGGTCATGTCATTATAGTTTTAAACATCCCCCTCCAACCTTAGTTTCCGCGCCGCTCATTGCTATTAAATCAGACATATGACAGACGATAACCGATGCACCTATCGAAATGCACGCGCCCGGCTCGCGACCCGCGATTCTTATTTGATTGTGATACTTGTGATCCAAGAAAGTTTTACGTGGATATCCTGTCCTGTCATTCCCGAGCTGATTCCTGGTCGTGCCGTGTGCTCTCGACCTGCCTCCCAGCAGCCTAAAGGTACGTGCATCTGACAAAATCGTGAACAGGCACCATTCATTATGTTCTATTAACTAGGTTTGTATTTTGGTAATACTATACAAAAGGCACCTTTCATTTTTTCTAAATCATATGTGGCATATGAATTTTGGTTCTAGATATCTGACTATAGATACTTACCTACTTATACATAGGTACCTACCTACCAATATTCATAGACCCTAGTAACTTTTTAAGAATCCATTTTATCTTATAATTACAGCTCGTGTAAAGTTCGTTGTACTAATATTGAATATGTCTTCTTCTTTAAGTGCCGTCTCCGTCCCGGAGGTTGGCGATCTTATGCCTATATGCCATTTTATCTGAAGTCATGCGAATTAGTTTTTCTGTACTGTCCACGTCCAACCAGTCTCTTACATTCCTTGTCCATGATATTCTCCTCCTACCACGTCCTCGTGTCCCCTCAATCTTCCCTTCAATTATTAGTTTTAACAAATCGTATTTTGAGTTTCTATATATATGTCCGAAATAGGCTGCTTTCCTTTCTTTAATAGTCGTTACGACTTCCACCTTCTTTTTAACACGCTTTTATTAGCTTCACTTGTAACTAACTATGTATGTAAGAAAATCTTGGAATCTTAATTTGACCCACTTCCCGGTCTTCGATTAGGATGAAATTTTGCACACGCTCTGAGTTCTAATGAACATTTTGTAATTTTTAGTGCGTGCTAAAAGCGTGTTTTTTAGTTTTTTAAACTATTTTTATTTATTCATATTGAATATGTAATTCACTTTAATTGCTTCCTAAATATTTTATAAGTACCTTATTTTTAATTTAATAGGTAATCGTTTTCGATTTAAAAAAGGCTTCTTAAAATGCCTCCCAGTTATAAATTCAGTTTTCAATATAATTATTTGATACCTACCTTTAGTTAAACAATGGCTATTAAGACATTAAAAAACAGCCCATATTGAAATAATATACGGCCCCAAATTAGTCGCCAACCTATTCATTTTGGTACCCATTCTTATTTTTTATAGCTACCCAAATTCAATTATTTAGCAGCCTGGTTAAATACATGCCTTTCCTTATCATGATCCGCTGATAAACACTTGAAGCAAATCCCGTTATTTCTCACATAAGATGGAACCTTTCTTTGCGTAAAGATTTTTTAAATAGCCTACAATTAATTAGGCCGTGATGGGATGTCTTGCAAAACTTAAATTTTTCCGTTTGTTGACTTGCCGTAAACACAGCGTGCTGTTTAAATCCACTTTTATCAGTATTATTACTTAATTGTTTGATGTTGAGTAAACAGATACCGGACTCAGTAATTTTAGTAGCTTCTTCTGAGAGGAATTGCGATAGTAATTCCAACTTGGTCAGCATGTTGTCTCTCTGTATTTCTTTTTGTTTATGATAATAATATGACCACTTGGTGAGTAAGGCAGTCGGCAATTTTGATAAGATAATTGTACAAATACTGACTCCTTGTAGGTACTCATCTCGGTGCCGCCATAAAGTTTTTAATTTTTATTGAAAATTTCACGATGTCCCCAATGTAATCTTGAGGTAATGATGATAACTTCTTGATATCAGTCATGATTTTATGTATGATTAATTCTGGGTTTCCAAATTGCAGTTTAAGGGTTGCCATGATGGTGTCGGGCGACGAACCGCTGGTGAGTAATGCCGAGACTGCTTCTCGTGCCGCACCGACGAGACATTTCCTTAAACGCCACATAATTTTCTTTTGCACTGTAGTTACAGTGGAATGTAGATCCATAGGTCACTGGTTCAGATCCGGTTCGAAGGACCACATTTGTAAACTGTAGACGGTGAAAGGGGTGCAAAGAAGGAGAGTAGTAGGAGTAAGTATACGTAAATATTAGCTATAGCGGCCGCGAGGGCGACAGCGTCTGTCGGTGACAGTGGTCATTGGCAACTAACTCGTTTGACACAGTATGCATACAGATGCATATAGGTAAGTACATATATGTATAATATTGCATGTCGCTCGCGCTCACTATCTATGCGTATGTATATATTTATTTCTATTAAGTAGTAGGTACAACAACATATGAAATAGGTAAGTAAAAGGTATGTATGTGCATATGTATTATTATTAGTTTTTAAGCTTCTTTTCAGAACCGGAAGGCAATACCAGCGTCTACCGTCTACACAACTTCAATAATGGTTTATTGTTTGTTGTGTGTTGGAGTTATGTCTGAGATAGATTATGTTTTAATGATTTTTTTTTATGTTTTATAAAATCAGAATACAGCACCAGTTCTTTAGTGCTGAGTTACATAAATTAGAACCATTACAACTTGACCTCGAAATCAGTTACAACTGAGCATGACCCGAAAGCGTTCCTGCCCCGGACGGTCTCAAGTTTGATTCGCCTTACACTTAGAATTATACCAGACAGCAGTCAATGTCACCACTGTGTAGTTAAGTGCGACTCCATTTTCCAGCATGATGATATAATCACGCGCTTAGGCGCTAGGGGCTCAAAATAACTAACTTTGAAATCATGATCACAGATACATCGGTTCGATTGATGCGATATGCGGTAAGGCGGTCGTCACACTGCTCCGCATCTCGCAGCGACGTCCGTTGATGCGTTTTTTAACTTTGTATGTAGAATCTTGATTTTGTATAGAAAAATCGCATGGTACGACACACTGGCTCTGCCTCGACGCGCGGAGGAGCGAGACGCACGACGACTCGTGCGCTCGGACGGAGACGCGGTGCGTGCCGCAGGGTATGTCACACCGAGCTCCGCAGTGCCGTACGGATTTTAGTGCAAGAAAGGACGTAGGCGCAATGGATATCGACGTCTATAAGTTTATTTTTGAAATTGAAAGTCGTTCGTTTAATCATAATCTAGGAATTCTTATAAAAGTATAATTGAAGATTGAAGTAGTAGCTTTTCTTCCGCTGTAATAGAACATCGAAAATTTGTGTCGGCGCCAGTAATAATCACTCCAATTTTGCTTAGCAAATAATCAAATGACGCGGTTGGGTGCAATTTAAAAAAAATTCTTCGTGTTGCCTTAAATCTTGGTAATATCTAGCAAAAGATCCATTTGTAGGTCTGGTTTGTAAATAGGGAAGTACCCAGTGTCTTCTGCGTTTTATGACTCGATTGTACAAAAACCAAACTGAAAGTATCACCGCACCGCTCTGAATAAGTACCGTGTCCATTTTATCGACAAATAGGAACTATTTTCACCTTAACGTTCGAATGTGAACGCGAGACGGAAGTAACGCGGGACGTCGCGCATCGCAGCTCCGGACGGAGATGCGAAAAAAACTCGGACGTTGGTGCGTTGTCTCCGCATGCGAGTCCGTTGCTCCGCGTCTCGCAACGAGACGCGGCGGCAGTGTGACAACCGCCTAATATCAGCACAGACAAGTTTTAAGTTAATTTCAATATCAGTGCGATATTTTGGACTCATATCTTCACTGGAAATTTAAAAGTCGTAACAAACATTTTAACGTTAAACAACTGAATGTAAATTTGTAGAACAGTAATCGCTTAACAAACACATTCCTCGCAACGTATCCTCGCTCATCTCTGGTGGAAACGCAGCCAAATAGTACGTAATGAAATTAACTTACCATGCTAAACTTTGTCTGGCATGAAAAACAGTGTTTCTCTATCTTTACCAAAAACAACTTCATAATACCTTTCTACAATCAAAGGAATAAAATATAACCATTTTTTGTGAAAATTGTTCGAGTGGTAATATGGCTTTTAGACCAGAGTAATGCATACTATTTTTCACTTCGATTGCGAGAAAATAAGATAAAAATACTTATTATTTACGCACAAGAACTAAACTAAGGTTAAATTATGGTTTAACTTGACGGTCTTTTAATTTTTTTAACTTCTTTGACATAGATACAAAATATAAGCACCTCGAATAAATGCCACAGACGACGGTATAATTAGCTCTTTAAAGTAGCTATTAGACATTGCAATTTGTAGGGTCCAACCTGTCGGGTTGGTAGGTGTAATAGTACTTAGGGAGTAGGAGTCCCGATCTAGGGCGATCAGCAGTGCCCCGATACCCGCAGCTGTTTATGGAGGTCGTTAGAGTTATTTTACCTTTTTTATTTATAATGTTAGTCATTTTCTACACATTCCGTCTGGTTTTTTATTCAATATAAAAGTTAAATTGTGTAGATTCGCTGGTAATTAATATATTTATCTAGTTTTGTATTTAAATCATAGAAGGGTTGGGCAGATGAATTTAGATTCAGGCAGCTCGAGCGGTCATTTAAATATCTATAATAAAAAGAGTTTCAGATTTTATTTAATGTGTACTGTTATGAGTACTATCACCGTGCTTCACCAAATACTTTTTTTTGATGTTTTGAAGGCATCTCTGTAAACGTTGAGCTAGGGTCGGTAGGGACGATTTGTTGGTGAGGTAGGGTCGGTAGGGGCGATTTGTAGGGAAAGTGTAATAACGTGCTTTGGGGCCGACAGGAGTTGGACACAACCGATTGGGCCCTACAAATTGCCATGTCTAATAGCCGTTTAAACAGTTTAAACACGCTTTAAAGCGCTTCCAAAAAATTACAATCCTTTTTAATGATTGTGAAGTAGGAACTAAAAAACACCTCACGTTTTTGAAATAAATTGCGTTTCCTCATTGGTCGATTTTAACATTGCTGTATTCTGATTGGTTGATATTAAATACAAAGTTTTTTTAAGGACTTTAATTATTTACACAGTATACGCACCAAAAAAGTATCTAGCGTTCCGATTAACTTCGATATGTGTGTTGTGATTGGTGGATTTAATATGGTGAAGTGTTCCGATTGGTCAATTTAAAATGTTTTGTAAATCATACTAGCCCTAGAGGCTAAATGTACTACTTTAGTCCGCCTTGGTAAGCATAATACGACACACTTTTTGAGCATGAGAAGTGAAAAATATATTTTTTAATTTTAAACTTACTACCTTTTTCCTCGTAAACGCGTGGAGGAATTAAATTGAAATTCATATCAAATACTCAGGTCCATAATACCTTTAAGCTGTAACAAATTCAATTTTCTATGTCAATGCAATGGGTGAACTTTTACTTATATACCTACAGGTTTGTACGGAACCCTCGGTGCGCGAGTCCGACTTGCGCTTGGCCGGTTTTTTTTTGTAAAAATTTACTTTCTGCAAAGTGTTCCTTGTCACTTTGATATCTGTCAATAAGGACGTGTAAACTATGCCTAGTAGTGGCAACAAAGCCAATAAGGCGTTTTGTGCTGAGTTATAATAAAAAATATATTTTTTTTAAACTGGTATTAACTCTGAAACTAGGCGTATTCCAGAAAAGTTTACTTAAATATAGGACATTTTAGTATCTAAATATGATCAGGAATACACTGTTAAAATCTTTCTAGTTATTAGGGCTCACTGTGTATATACATACTTACCTAAAAAGCATTTTCTCGGTCAAGGGACGACTCATCCAAGACGGAATTACGTACCAATCTTGACGTAACAGCGACTTTTGACGACAAGGACTTTTATACGAATGTTTCTTTGTCAATCCTAAGAACTCTCAAGATGACAGATCTGATTTTAACGTAACTCAGTGAAATAAATGTCTGCGACTATTAATAATGACTATGTAGTACGAGTATGTATATTTACATTAAGGTACTTTCCTTGTTTACAAAAAAATAATATTTGATTATCACAAATCTTGCAACAGGAAACCTGATACTATATAAATATAACGGTTACACTCACGTCACGTCAAAGGTTGTCTGAAAGAGATCGCTCTTTAGCGATAAGATCGCCAATTGTTTTGCCTCTGCTTTTTTGTTTGTGACTTGTGTATACTTTGTGTCTATTATTTGAGGTGTGCAATAAAGAGTATTTATGTTATGTCTTTTTAGTCACTTCGAGTGAAATATCGGCGCTACGGTCGGCAACGCGCCGTGCAGTAGTGCGCCACGGACCGGTTCGAATAGCACTCTTAGTACTTGAAGATGGAGACCTAGGTTCTCCGAAACATGTCGCTCGAAGTGACTAAAGAGACGTGAGTGTAACCGTTATATTTTATATTGTTAGTATGTTTCACGAAAGTTTAAACTGATTTTGTAAATAGCGGCTTAAGGAAGTCTCTTCGGCTCGGACTATCTAAGATGAAAGGGAAACCATTGTTTCTGTCGCTGATTTAGTAGTACAAAGGCATCCGGCCGATCAATGTTGCAGTCTGGCCCACTTCGATAAGTTGTCTGTTGTCAATGTTTGAATATAAACTTGGACAAAGAAGATAATAGAACAAAAGCCTCAAACAACATTCACCGAAAATATGGCATGACGGTTCAGGTTATATTTACGAAACTTATGACGACCGCGAGTACGTGACTAACACAATATGAACTTCATATTCGTAGCATTCACGTTAATTCTTAGTCAGTTAATAATTAGTGTAAAGTTATAGACCTTGCACTAATTATTATATACCTATGGTCTTTTTATGAATAAAAAGTTTTAATCGTGCCGTGTACTTCCACGGTAAAGTATAAAAGCGACCAAAGTGTTAAACACCTTGTCAGTCAATTGCACATGTTGATTATGTTGGATAGAATTTTTATTTAAGTGCATTCGGGTAATTACGAAACATTTTTGCACTAGTTGCTGGTATGTACGTTTATTCGTGAACCATCCGGTATAGGTAGATTTTTTGAGACCTTTAATGAAAAATGTATTTACTGGATGGACTAGTCATGTATTCATTGTCACGAACTTTCACAAATAACTTTGGATTTATTAGATATATGTGTTACAAATCTATAATTTATTTTAGTTATAAAAGTGCAATTCCGAATTAGCTCGGGTAAATCCGAATACAATTAAATTACGTCCTATTTGCTTGAAATACAAAGCAAATATTCGCTTTTCAATGAGATTTACCTTCCCTCTCTTCTTTTTTTCGATTGTGCCTATAGAAGTACCTAAACAGGTGTTTAACAAACTTTTAGTTCGGAATTATCCGACATGAAGTTAGTGGTTCTCAAACTTTAATGATACAAGTATCATAACTAGTATCACAATAGTAGTTTATGCAACTGTTACGTAATAAGGGTCCTTAAAATATGGAAAGAGTCGCAGGCAAGTTTCATAATAAGATCACACGAGTGTTTAAGGCCTAATTACGTACAGTTGCATACACTGCTTTATCTACACCACAGACCTAATATAGCGCTTACGCTAAAAGATAAATGAAATGTGCAAAAGAGAAACCTACACGTATGAACGTTCCGAGAGTGCGAAAGAGATACACGATCATTCTCCAAGCAGGACAACTTTTGACGTCCCTCTTTACACTCAAACACCCGCGTCGTGGCAGCTCATATTTGATCGTGTAAAATATAAAATAATCCAGAGCAAAATCACTTGAAATGTAAAAGCACAAACGTGGTGTCGTAATATGTACCTGATTGCACCATTACACATAAGAAAAACCCATGAAATTACTCATTTCATAGGTAAATATGATATTCCGATCGATGGTTTTGAAGCGATATTTTATCAAATTAGCAAAATAAATCGTGAAAGTAAAGCACTAGATACAATTGAATATTAGTCTTTGTTTTGCTGTGTGGTAATATTTTATCAATAAAGTTAATATTCAGAATTATTTTATATAAAAATTGAAACTGTTAGAATAAAGGCGCTAGGGATTGACAAAACGTCTTAGGGACTTATATCGATAACTGTTCGATAAAAAATACTGTCGATGTCCACGTTGAAGTACAAAAGTGACAATTGGCACGCGTTGCAATCGACAATCAATGGTACTATAGGCGCTAGGCCGCTAGTTGGGTTTTAAATTGGATAATGCGTCAAACTCAGACTTTATAATATAATAAGGTATCAGGTTAAGTATGGAACATTTTATAATTTCAACAAAAAAACACATTATGTTTTTACGGATTCTAACATGCTGTTTGCGTAAAATATGAATATAAATGTTTTGCAACTTATCGATAAGAAAGTAAAATGTCGATTCGGGCTTGGGTATGTCCTTAAACTATGCCAAAAAGAGAGGTATGGGCACTGCGAATGGCATCTCGCTTAGTGTGGTAGGGCACGTTCAGTGAATGTCATCTCGCTCAAATCTGGAGCAGAGCCCGACTGGGGAAGTACCTCCACCTTACAGAAAACCACAGCCAAATAGCACTAGATCCTACTCATAGTGTTGTGTTCCTGCTGGTGAGTAAGGTTGCCAAAGAGCTCAAAGAGGACCCAGTGTGTTGACGATGAGGGACCCTCTTGTTCCTTTAGCCGTCAACACAGTGAATCCTCCTTTTTATAAAGGGTCGGCAACGCAAATGCGACTCCTGTGGAGTTACAGGCGTCCATAGGTTACGGTAGCTGCTTACCATTAGGCAGGCCGTATGCTTGTTTGCCACCGTCGTAGTATAAAAAAAAAAGATAATTAACCTATTGAACTTGGATGCACTATTTTTACACTCACATAGACAATTTATCTACACACTTCCATTTCATTTTTTGCCACACTTTTGAACGTTGTCAAGCTATCTTACTATATTAGATCTGTGATCTACACACATATTATAAATCCTAAATGACGTGTTTGGAAACCATTAGAATGACCGCCATTGCACCACCATGGCCAACTCGATTGTGCGAACGGTCGGGAAGGAGGGCTGGATTTTCATTACGTTACCAAAGTCGATGTTCCAAATTTGAAACTCATAACTTAACAATATCTGAGCATGTAATGTTAAAATTATGTTACTGCCACAGATAAAAAACTTATCATAGTAAAATCGGTTGTTGTAATGCTGGCCATTGCCTACCGTTTTTGAACATATTTTAGAGGGCTTACAATGTGAGTTACTTAAAGCAGTGGTGCGTAGTTCAGGGGGGGGGGGGGGTGGCTGAAATTTGTTTTTTATCGCAAGGCAACCGATTGAAACAGCGGTTGCCTGAAAGAATGTATGCTGGTTATATAACAAAATTTTAATGCCATCCCTCCTGGTTGGACTGGCGCCCTGTACGAGAGCGAAGAAAAAAAAATGTCAGGGAACCGCTTGAAAATTAGCATCCTTGTTCTTCATCACATACAGACACCGGAAACATTAATGAATTTGTGAGTTGACCGATTTCTACTTATACTTGTGCTACTGTGGAGCACCAGTATTAAAGTGATGTACCAAAATATTCTATTGATGTTACTGTCAACATCTAGATGTTAGTCAACATAAATAAATATTATTTATTTTCTTCGTAGCAATCGGAGTATTACCTCATATATTATTCTTACTCTAGCATATTAATGGTACTGACAGAAAATTGTCTTATTTTTTATTGAAATGACATCCGCATAATTTTATTATCTTAAGTGGCTGTCTTTGTTATAGTTAGTAATCGAGGATTTTCAATTAGAATATGTATTAATATATATCGATATCTTTATTATCGGTATCAAATGCCTAGAACTTGACCCGAGTTAGCACAGGTATGCTTATAAATAGTGAACTACTAACAGGCTAGAACATTTACGAAAATTCATATTCGTATACAATTGATTGTTTGAGAACCATTGGCTAACACTATGGAGTAATAAAGTCGGGTAATTCCGAAACACTCTTTGATTCGGAATTCCCCAGTGCGGGGTAATCCGAAAAATTCAAAATTTTCAAACTAGAAACTTCTGAGTCCAATGAATAGTAATTAAAATCGAAAATATATTACATACAAAATGATTAAAACCATTTACTTACCACAATTCTGATTTACTGATGTGCGGCTAATTCCGAAAGATAAAAAACGCGGGAAATAGCACTCGCTTACAAAAATGGCACGCAACTCACGTGACTCCATCGATGGCGTTCCGAGCTGACGGATGCAGGGGGCCAGTTAAATGAGCGTCAAGAGGACTGTTGCTAGCGCGCATTAAAATGCCGCGTTTAGAGAAATTTGCAGTTTTCAGAATTTCCCGAATTACGAAATTATCCGATATTTATTTTGTTCAGAAAATGAAAAATATTTTTTTTTTCTATTAAAGTTAATTGTTTCAGTGTAGGTTAACTTCTCTTAAAATATTTGTACTTAATTTGTGGAGAGATTTTCCCGTATTAAAGGGTTTGCGAACCAATGAGGCTATTGTGTAACGTAACTAAATCTATGCGCATTAGTATGGATGTAAGTTTTTCTTTGGCGCGGCTACTAGCCTACATTATTTGACAGATTACGACGTGTGAGGTTTAGGTCTCATTAGATTCGTCTCGATTGTGGAAGTTACATAGGGTATATAATAATTTTAGACAAGAAAGAACCGACTTAATTTAACCTCCACCTTTCCTAAAGCAAATGACCGAGCTGCTGTAAAAAATACTCAAATCATCACAATACTTGAAGAGTTCCCTCGACTTTTCCAGGATCCCATCATCAGATCCTGAACTGTAAAGAATGCCCTTTCTAACAAACAAAATAATTTTCCAAATCGGTCCAGCCGTCTTCGACTAATCGGTGAACATAAATAAAAATAATAATAAACAAACAAAAACAAAGATCCCGACTAATTGAGAACCAGAAATCTTGATGTCAGTAAAAAAATGCTGTTAAAAATTAAATCATTTGCAAAGTCATACCGCACTTGGGTTATTTAATCTTCTTAAGTAGTTTGACTTGTTATTTTTGTTATTTAGTCTGTTTTTCCAAATCTACACTAAATCAATGAATTAAGAATTCTGTAAACAACGTTTTAATTTAGGAATACCAAGTTAGTAGGTTAATACTAGTAGGTAGGTACGTGCCACATTCAAAGAAAAAAAAAATTCTCGGAAGACTCAGAAACTTAATTAATTTCATTACGGCCATGTCATTTTAAAATTCAAACGAAGTTAATAGTCTTTAACTTAATATTACTAGTTTATTGAAACCTAATGTCATTTTAGAGAAAAATAATTTAAAAAAAAACTAATGAACTTTGAATAATGAATACTAATAGGCACGCTACGTGAAATAAGTAAGTAAATAAATTACTATAGGACCTCATTACACAAATCGACTATAAGCCACACAGGAAGCTCAACAAAGCTTTTTGTGTAAGTACTTCGTAAATCATGCAATAGCCTTACTCATTTAAGCCCCGGGGCACCAGCTTCTCAGGTATCTACCGACTAGGTCAGACAGATTCTTGTGTGGGAACAACTACAAGTACAAATAGAGCGCGCCAGTCATAACATTTGTAGGTACCTGTTTGAAATCGAACCCAAGAAAGTAGGACGTTATTAATTAAACCTACTCATGGCGTAACAATTGGAGAAATAGTCATTAATTGCAACAATAACTAAGAAACGAACAAACATTTCGGAATGCGGAAGAAAATTCCTAAGATACTCGGCCATATTACATGTGTATCATAATATATAGGTTCCTTTATCAGTGCGCCGCAGAAAACGAATTTACTGTCGTCTTTATGACAGGATTACGGTGTAATTACGCCACCCTATATAGACTAAGAGCTGGCCACGTCAGATATGAGTGATATGACACAATAATGAGAGCAACAAAACCAGTCTGGTTAGATTGCTATACTATCCTTATTTCTAGATCCCGGCATCTAGCAGCTTTAAATGGGTGGAGGTCAGATTAGCAAATTTTTTAATTGGAAAAAGGTAATACCAAAATAGGTATAAACTGCCGAATTTATAAAGGACAGGGCCTATATTTTAAGATAAGACCAAAAAACATTGCGTATTATTATGGAAACAAAAACAATAGGCGACAAACTATCAATTACATTACGTCTTTACGTCGTTTCAGTGGGTTGGCACTACTTTCCCCCAACAGAAACTTTTGACAATGATGTAATCTAATTATTTATAAAATTTCAAATAATATTACATCAAACCCAGAACTCTTGGATTTGTTTTCTTGAAGTGGTTTGTATTCATTGACCTCCACCACTTTACAGCTGTCAGATGTCCAGAGTTAGAAATAATCATAGTATAGCAAACTGACTAGAGGGGTTTCATTGCTCTCATTATTGTGTCATATCTGACGTGGCTAGCTCTCCGTCTAATATACGATAAGACATTTTTGGAGTCTCCAGCTATAACAAATACAGTGGAACCTCGATAAGTCTGACCTCGATAATACGAAATCCTCTTTAACATTAAACAAATCGCCATCCCCTTTCCCTTGAAGTCCCAAAACCTCTATAACTCGAAATATTTAACCTCAATAAGCCGAAACTACCACAAACTCCCTTCAAAGCATTTCAATACAATATTGACCTCTTTAACTCGAAGAACATAAAATTAACTTCTGTATCTCGAAGAAAACAATGTTTTTTTTTTATGAAATAGGAGGCAAACGAGCAGACGAATCGCCTGATGGTAAGCAATTAACGCCGCCCATGGACGCCCGCAACACCAGAGGGGTCACAAGCGCGTTGCCGGCCTTTAAGAGGGAATACGCTCTTTTCTTGAAGGTTTGAAGGTCGTATCGGTCCGGAAATACCGCAGACGACAGTTCATTCCACAGTTTTGTTGTGCGAGGCAGGAAGTTTCTCGAGAAACACACAGTTGAGGACTGCCAACCATCTAAGTGGTGATGATGGTAATGCTGTCGTGCGTAGGATGATGGCGGAAAGAGGCGGCAGGGATTAATCCGAACAATTCCTCGGAGCACTCTCCGTGATAGAGGCGGTAGAAGATGCAGAGCGAGGCTACATCTCTACGCAGCGCCAAGGAGTCAAGCCGATCCGTAAAATCCTGGCAGCCGACAATTCGAGTCGCTCTCCGTTGGATGCGGTCCAGAGGGAGAAGTTGGTACGGGGGCGCTCCCGCCCACAGATGAAAACAGTATTCCATATGTGGGCGTGCCTGTGCCTTGTAAAGCTGGAGGCGGTGGGCCGGAGTGAAATACTGTCTCGATCTGTTGAGCACACCGAGCTTTTTTGAGGCCAATTTGGCCTTACCCTCTAAATGGCCGCGGAACTGGACTTCACTCGAAATGTCGACGCCGAGGATTCGGACACTGGCAGTGGTAGTTAGAGAAGTGCTCTCAAAACGAGGTGAAGCGACAAACGCAAGCTTTTTTGCGGTAAACGCACAAACCTGTGTCTTAGTAGGGTTAAAATGGACTAAATTTAGTCGACCCCATTCTGAAACTTCTTTAAGGGAAGTCTCAACTTCAGACACAGGTTTGTCCCGGCTCTCAACGACATTCTCCCGAGAAATGTTGGTTCGGCCGGTGTAGTAGGCATCACCCGTACTATCGTCTGCATATGCAGAAGGAACAGCGTGGGTGATAGCACGCAGCCTTGGGGGACACCAGCATTTACAGACATGGAGTCAGAGCATTCACCGTCAACTACGACCTTGATGCGTCTGTCTGCAAGAAAGCTACTGACCCATTCACACAATTTCTCGGGAAGCCCATAAGATGGTAGTTTCGATAGAAGTGCTTTGTGCCAAACCCGATCAAAGGCCTTCGCAATATCCAAACTAACTGCCAATGCTTCACCCTTTGTCTCGATCGCCTGCGCCCAACGATGTGTCAGGTAAACTAGAAGATCACCAGCCGAGCGGCCCCCATGGAAACCGTATTGTCGGTCGCTGAGCAACTGGTGGTCCTCTAGGTACCGAAGGAGCTGGCAGTTGATAGTGGATTCCATTATCTTCGAGAACAGGGAGGTAATAGCTATTGGCCTGTAGTTGGATGGATTTGAGCGGTCACCTTTTTTTGGGATCGGGTGCACCAAAGCTGACTTCCACGAGATCGGGACTATGCCAGAAGAGTAAGAGAGTCGGAAAAGGCGCGTATTATTAAAGGTGTTGTATTTCGTAACCTCCTTAAGACAAAATTCATAACAAACAACTTCTGTAACTGAGATTTAATAATATAGATGGATATACACCGTGGGCTGGAATAACCCGACAGATGTTAACCACGAATTTCTAAGACCAAAAGAAGGAAAAAATATTGTGACTTTAGGTCAAATTCGCCAAAAAAAATATTTTTTTTTTTTCGTTTTTTTTTCCATTTTTTGAATGTTTATTGCACATTAAAAGCAAATGTTATTAATAAAATTATCGCCTAAAACCAATTAGTAAATATTTTTTTGTAAAAAATTAGTTTCTGCAAAGTTTTCCTTGTCACTTTGATATCTGTCAATAAGGACGTGTAAACTATGTCCAATAGTGGCAACAACGCCATTAGGAAGGCATTTTGTGATGAGTTATAATAAAAAGTGTATTTTTTTTTAATTGGTATTAACTCTGAAACTAGACGTATTCCAGAAAAGTTTATAGGACATTTTAGTATCTAAATATGATCAGGAATAGGTACACTGTTAAAATCTGTCTAGTTATATGGGCCCACGGTGTATATAAACCTACACTTATACTAGTTATACTTCACAGTCTGCTTAAATGTATAGGCGTATAACCCAATCGATTTTACGAATGTGGATACAGGTAATGCTAACAGCGAAGTTTATACTTGGACATGTTGGTTGGTGGTTGGTTGGTATAACACTATAGACACAGAATTCTTAAATTATGTAAGGCAAAAAACACAGATTATTATGTATCAATAAAAACATAATTATAAATTCTCTAACTGTACTCTACGTACCTATTCTGTAAATTTTTACGTTTATGTTATTTATTGGTTATAAAATCAGTAAAGGTAAAGCGATTATTTATAACGCTGTATATTATGCCTTTATCTAAATTGCTTATGTTGATTACTTTTTGTTAATCATTACCAGACCTAGGAATCCGTGGGGCAAATTTTGTTGAGAGGTAGGGACTCCTATATCGACAAATTAAATTATCGGTGTTCTTTCTATATACTCTATATACTACTTTCTATATACTTTCTATATACTACTTTCTATAAACTCAAGGGTTGGCTTATAAAAATATGTTTTATTTTAAAGTAAAAAAAAAAAAAAATAATAACTCAATACTCTTCAATATCGATCTTCAAACTTCATAGCAACCTTCCTACTTCAGCCTATCGTTTTTCGTACATTTCGCGTAATTTTATAGATTAAAACACAGTCCACTTCTTTCGGAATAGAACAATCGTTTTTAAAGACAATTTATAAGGTTGAGATAATTATAATTATTAACTATTTTGTAGTGCAATAGGTATTACACCCTACCTTTATATAAGTAACCTAGCGATTATTTAAAATATGCTATGTTGAACAATAGATCAAAAAACACACAATGTTGGGGGCGATCACTAGTATATAGAATGAACACCGATAGTTGAATTTGTCGATATCAGGAGCGTAGTGATGTAAAAAGGCGCCCAGGGCACGCATCCAAAATGCGCCCTTTTGTTATTCCTTTTATAGGATATTCTACAAATTGACTGTAAGTAATGGACCGTATTAAGCCAGGAACAAATTTCATAACCAATCGCGTCCCCGTCCTAAGCGAACGAACTTGTGAAGTGTGTTAAGGTCGATGTAAAATGAAGCCTCGTGAAAGTCAGCTGTCGCTCCGTTGGTGGGTGAGGAACGGAACCTATTTAATCACTTAAAAAATTGTCGTCGCATCCCAATGGAATATTTGTCAGTTTATATGCTATTATAAAAATGAAAAATTGTCAACCGGCTGTATCGAGGTGGAAAGACCTTGAACGCCGTATGTTCACGTGACCAGCTGATGGTATTTTCACCACGATACAGTCGGTTGATGATTTTTGGGGTTCCGTACGAAAATGGTAAAAAAGAACATGTCCGTCCGTCTGTCTGTCTATCTGTCACAAATTAAATTTGCTCATAAGCTACGCGACCGGTTTAGCAAAAATGTTGTACACATATTTAATCAATATCCCCGGGTCAGACGTATAACGTTAATAAATTAGGTTTATATATGGAGCCACTTTTGAGTGGTTAATTAGAATAAAAGAAAAATAGTTTTTCAAAATATACCGTGTAATTTATCAGATGAAAGCACTTATTGCCAGAAGAACAAAAATATTTATTATCGCGGAAACTTTTGGGTAAAAAAAATTGTTCTTTATTTATAGATTACAGAAAAAATTATATGAAGTCTACTGTGGTGGTTCTTCATTAATATTTTTTTAATGTTTTTTGGGGCACCCTCTCGTGTGTTATTTGGCTTTAAAGTTGCTGGCTGTTTTTTTTTTCAATGTTTTATACAAGTTTTAGAGGTCGACCGCTTAGAAAAAAAAAATATATTGTAATTCTCCTATTAAGAGTTTAGAAAAACAGTTTTTAGTTTTATTTAGCGCTAGCAGACGTAATAGCCTCTGTCTTTGTAATGTATGACGATAAAAAGTATGTCATTAGTGTCATTACTGTAGATTTTTTATTCGGATTTTATGTGGCACGTTCCCATTTCCCAAGAAATTTCTGCAATTAATTTTTCCTCAGAAAAGTTAAAAATTACTAATGTCATTTATTGACATATGTCAAAAGCAGACGCTAGTAAAACAAAAGTTAACGCAAACATTTTTTTTTAATCTTAATTGATGAATTACAAATTTTTCGCAAGCGGTAGTGACCTCTAAAACTTGTGTAATAATTCTGAAAAAAAAATACATCCATCATCTTTAATCTCAAATAATCATGACATTACCACAATCGCGGATGGATTGTAATTAAGAATATTGAGATCATGGATGGACAACATTTTACTGTGTTTCTTTCACGAATAGGCTTAGCGTTCAACAATACCTAACTAATGTAAAAAAATCAAAGTCTACAATTACTCGTTAAAATTTGTTGTGTATATAAATATATTATAGTTAAAAGAAAATAAAAATATAGACAACATTTACTTATTTTAAATGTAATCAGGCTCCTTGTGTTCTAACTACAAAAAAAGTTTATTAAAACTTTAACACATTTTTTCATGCCTCAGATAACATAAATGCCCTTAAAACATATTTCTTCCATAAAATTTTTCCATAAGAGCCGTTTCAACTCGAAGCAAGACGCCTGGTCTATTTTCATATTTTGGACGTTTCTGTGGTAGATAGTAGATTCCTCAGAGATATTGGAAATTTGAATTTCACGGGAAATATAATCGATTGATGTCTTAAAAAATGTATGTAGGTACTTATGTATGTAAAAGTATTCATGTTGCTATTTTTTGATAGATGTGCCATTTTAAGCCCAACTAACATTACTCACAAAATTAATCGCATAAGTTTTAGTTTCATTTCACAAGATAATAAGAATCAAAATTTTACGTTTAAATATTTAGGTTTACAAATTTTGTTAATTGTGTAATGTAATGCAAAGTAGTTATTATACATTACTTCGCAGTATATTCAGGAAGAAGTGTATATATAAATTATTTAATTAAATCTTTTTGCCTTGTTTGCCGATTTGGATTGAATTATTTTTTAATAGATAGTTAGCAAACTTGGTTTTTTGCGCCCCCCTCTTGATTGCTCGTGCCCTGGCTGCCTCACCACTCACTACGCCACTGGTCGATATAGGAAGTCCCTACCTCTCAACAAAATTTGCCCCACGGATTCCTAGGTCTGATCATTACATTACCTCTGTACCACGTTTTTTTTTGTATTTCTAAACTATGTAACTCGATAATATTAATTATGCATTCAAAACCTCTTTAGTACGAACAAGACCCTAAAAATACCTCTGTAAGGCGAAACCTCGTTATCACGAAGTTTTTTGCGTTTTAACTTGAGATTCGTACTATCGAGGTTCCACTGTATCACAGTTTTTACTTGAGATATTAAGGACTGAGGATTATGCCTTAGTGCCCAAAAGTAGTTATTACCTTAGGCTTAGTCTAGTCTAGGTCTAGTCAGAAAATTACTTGAAATTGTACTGCTACTTACGACTAACTTTTGTAACTTTTTTAGTTGTCAAGGACACTCTGTCCTTGACAACTAGAATCTGGATATAAGTAAGTGGACAAGTTACGAAACAAATTGTAGAAAAAAAAGCGTAACGCTAATATAATGTTTTCTATTATTACGGACTAGTATGATTACTGGAAAACAACTTCCGTTGTAGGTTCATTAAGACGGAATATCTTGTAATCAGTTATGCTTGTTTTATTTTGAAATAAATTACGTCAATTATTTAAACTTTTATACATATGTATATATGTACTTTTTTAAAATGATATTTTAAATATTTTTTTATGAATTCATACACGTAAGTACGTTTTTTTTTAAATTTATATTAGTCCCCGCGCGCGGAATTGACATTCAATTTTTTTAAGGTATTTGTTTAGGTAGTTTTCTATGTGGAGCTCTTCAATGATAGAACACAGTTACCTACAAACTTAAGTTTTTTACTGAACGTAAAAATTGCAAAAAAAAAAAAAAAATTAGTGTTTGCTTGACCGCGATTGGATAACGTCTGTCTGTCGGTCCGCCGTGTGGCGGGATGAATCTACTTATTAGGTAATCATGTAGGGTTAATGCATGAATGCTATGTGAGTTTCTGGGCTCTCAGAATGGTGTATTTATAATATTAATAATACTTTTTTTTATTAGTTATTGGCATAGTCATAAATTATGTAGAAAATGTTTTTCAGATTAAAATTAAAACTCATGAATTATTAAATTCCAAACCCACCCATAAAACAAACCATAACTTTTGGATGAATTCCTTTAACCCTTTTATATTTGCCAAAAATATTATTTTCACACGGGACAGCGGGAGAAAATAAGTTGTCTCATAACGTTCCTTTAATCAAAGGGTCGGAGGGTAACAGGGCGTATGATCCTATTAGTAGGCGAGTCGAACGTTCATACAATCTACTGTAACTTTGTAATTTTTTTCTACATGTTGTTTCATAACTTCTTTACTTACTTAGCCTATCCAGATTCTCGTTGGGGCGATTCAGGGGAGATCTGCTTACAAAAGTTGGTCGTGAGTTTGAATATTAAATTGTAGTTCAAGCTATTGTCTTTTGTTTAATACTTAGGGTCTGTCACCGTTAAAACGTTCGATCAAATTTTATTGTACTATGTAGGTTTTCATAGTACCCTGCTGGGGGTGACGCTGATGGGTGCGTCAAAAGCGGTGGGTGCAACTGGCCCTTAGTCAATGAAATTTCCAATGTAAAGAAAACCCTAAATGGCTCAAAAATTAAAGTCCCCATCGTACTAAGACGAAGAACGTCACAAGTACCTAGGTGCAGCGGAGTTAGAAAGAGATGGAAATAAATCGAATAAGTAGTTTTATTTTTTTTAGTTTTAATGTAAATTTTAAGTAATGAACACAGTTGTTTTAAACAGAACATCATCTAACATTTCAATCAAACGCCTTAAAACTTAAACGTAAACTGGATGTACTGACAGTTTGACTCGCATGCATTCACTACGCGATCAGAATAACTCGCGGGACGTTATGTGCATCGTTTAGACTAAAGTGGGGCTTATTCCTCACACCAGTGTTTGAGAATTGCACCCCGATTGTAAAAGGCTACACGATCTTTGTACTTACAGAGCAAATGGTCGCTATTTGTCACTCTACGGGTGTTATAAAATTGCACTCCAATAAGGCGGCGTATTTGGATTTCAAAAATATGATACTAACTTGAACTTGATCTCAGTGTGTCACCTTTCAAAAATTTGGTGTACAGACTTTCCATTAATACTTATAGAAACATTACACACTACGGGTCACAACACAACACACTTCGGGTGACTTCTTTAGAAAACTATAGAAATATGTTTTATGGCTAAACGCAAAAGGGTTATTCCAACTTACTAATTTATAACATCATTTTAAACAAAAAATAACCCACTTCATTTAGTCTACACCTTTCCAAAGTCAAATGACCGAGCTACTGTAAAAAATACTCAAATCACTATAGGTATGCCTATAATATTTGAAGAGTTCCAGCGAAATCTCCAGGATCCCATCATCAGATCCTGACCTGGTGACAATGGGACCAACTGTGAAGTAGATATACTCTTTCAAACAAAATAATAATTTTCTAAATTGGTTCAGCCATCTTCGAATAATCAGGGAACATACAAAAAAAAATTGCAAAAACAAAGATCCCGGCGAATTGATAACCTCCTCCGAAATCTTGAAGTCGGTTGAAAAGAACCGACTTCACTTAGCCTTCACTTTTCCAAATCCAAAAGCATATGCGCGAGCTACTGTAAAAATGCTCCAATCACTATTTAGCTGTGCCGTCATCAGATCCTGACCTGATAATGGGTACAACTGCAACAAACTTAACATTAAAAAAAAAAGAACCTCGATATTGAGAACCTCCTACTTTGAAATCTTGAAGTCGGTTGAAAATTATATCATTTAGTTGTCATTCGCCCGTGTATCTTGGGAATAATAACGGAATAATATCATTCTGACATTGGAATAGGTAGTTCCACAACGGGATATCTACCCCATCGAAATTTTCTATCAATTGCTTAATCTTGGCATGGAATACTTCCGACGCACAGTTTATTCCAGTACAGTCCAAATGATAAACGAAGATACTGATACTTGCCAAAGGGTGTGCTGAACGAACATAAATCTGCACTCTCTATGTCGCGAACATCGCGAAGCAGTTCGTGCTTGCCGGTTTTTCGGATAGATGGCGGTAGCAGTCACGTTCGATCTCAATATCGCTTTTAGTATGGACGGATTTTTTGAGAGGGGTTGTAGGGTAGATACAGGGACGACGGGAGGAGAGAAGGTTGCGCGCGAACAAATCAATGGTGAGCACTTTAATATTTATCTTTCTACTCGTATCAGTTCATGGACTTTCTTACTGTGTTATTATGATGATCATGTGTCTTGTGTTATTTACCAGCGTGTATCAGTGCTCAGAGAGATCTTTGATCCCAGTGAGTTGTCAATGGTTATGAACTCAGGGTAACCATAGTGTGAGGAACGGGGTCGCTGTAAGGGGAGGTGGAGGCGACTATTTAGCCCGAGATACCAGATGGATAATCACGGGAGGCTCATAGGCCGTAGGAGTAATCAAAGGAGATATCGTCAGCTCACACCATCAACGTCCAGACCGTGTCTACGTATAGTATCTGCGTGTCCGTTAACATATTTACATCATTCGTATTCTCTAGTCAGTAAACTCATCGGCTCAGTATACCAGAAAAACATGGTGAAGCTGACGACATGGTGGTGATGTGCTGGGATTGGTTAGATCCATCCGTGCCATATTTAAGTCAGCTAAATTGAAAGTAGCACTGTGTCGGTTGATACTTGTCGGGTATAGCTACACAATATAATACATAAACGTATCAACTGAAAGGTCAGTTTCAGTTTTAAGATTGTTGAGAAAATTAAAGGCAAAACAGAGTCAAATAAGCAAGCAAGCATTTACTTCAGCCCAAGTTCAGGCTATAGGAAACATTCATGGTAGCGTCGTCTCAGTCAGCGGCCGTAATTACTGTTTCATGTTGTAGTGTAAATATAGTTCTAGTAACTTTGTACATAATAAAACATGTAGTTAAGACGAAAGTTTGAAGAGTCATTCGTGTTTAAATGATATTTTCCAAATTGCCTTAGAATTTACTTGAAAGTTTTGAGAAATAAGCAACGGGCAATTACATGGTGAATCGAAAGACATTCTTGTTCGAGTTGAGCTTCAAACTGAGCTATTAAAGGTTATCGTAAAAAAAAAATTGAGCGTAATTCAGACGTATAATCTCGAAGTTGGCTCGTTAAACAAATCTTATCAATATTTGAAGTCCATTTCTCTGGTGTAACATTCCAAAGATAGTCCGTGGCCTTATAGTAATGATAAGACAATAAACCAAATTACTATGGCAAAACTGAGATATTTATTTTACTTTGGCGGAGATAAATAACCATTATAGGACGGCTTCGAGTTTGTGAGATAAAAATGACTAACGTCATCGGTATGAGCTACTCCTTAAAAGTATCCACGGAACGCTACTATGGTTAAACTAGTAATATTAAGTTTGAAGAGAAGGCTAACTCAAAAGTATATTGAGCATGGGTGCAGTCGTTTTCCTTTCATTGGACTGGGCGCTGTTAGTTAAGATAAGCACAAATCACAAGGAAAACGTCAATCATTATCGCAATCGTGAGAAATTATTGTGAAAAAACGATAATTATAAAATGTACATAAGTGAATAGAAATCAGACTCATAATCCGTTTTATTATTGTTCGTAAGAGTACAAATTGACCTCGTAGTAGGCATGTGTGGTCCTGTAGGGATCAGATACGTTATACGTTGTTAACACCATTGAAAATGATATCGGCAAATAAAGGATGTCTTGAATTTAGGCGGATGAAAGATTTAAAATAAATAACGCATCTGTCATAACTCCGTGTCTACTGTAAATTGTAATCTTCATCTTTGATGCGATAAAATAAGAATTAGTGACCCTAGATCAGAACACTCTATGAACACCGAGACGATGCTAAGAGAAATAGTATGCACATTTACTTGTCATTACAGTGTATGATGCTAAAAACTAATCAAAAACCTATCGAATTGTATTTATGCTTTTAACATGTACGTAACTGCTTAACATCAGGCGGACAGTATGCTTCGTTGCTACCGTCGTGGTATTAAAAATATATAAATAAAGCAGAGTTTAATTTGAGTTAAGTTCGAGTCTCGTCGACTCTCCATTTATTTGGCACTAGCCTTTTCCCACGGCTTCGCCCGCGTACTATAAGTACTCAAAAGGATAATTAGCCATGTTGATTTTCAGACTTTGTGACCACATTTGCCCCTTTTGGGGGTTAAATTTTCAAAAAACCTGAAACACGTGTTTACTTATTTATCGTTAGGAATGCTCCTGTGAAGTTTCGATTAAAATAGTCTAACAAGTCTTGATTCGCCATACAAACTTTGGACCCCCATTTTACCCCATTAGGGAGTGAATTTTGAAAAATCCTTTCTTAGTGCATCCCTAGACCTTATAAGGAACCTACATGCCAGGTTTGGAATCTCTAGAACCAGTGGTTAGGGCTGTGCGTTGATATGTCAGTCAGCCAGTCAGTCAGTCAGTCAGTCAATCAGTCAATCAGTCAGTCAGTCAGTCAGTTTCTTCTTTTATATATTTAGAAGATACCTACTGTATGTATAAAGTGCATTGCACGACAAATGATTTACTTAAATGCTATACATCAGGTTTGAACTACAAATGTGATGCGTCACGCATAAACACGCATAAGAAGAAGTATATTGTCTTCTTTTTGAGCCGGTTAGGTAATTGTCAAACAATACCTTTACTAAAAGAAATCCAGGCCTGCATTTAGAATCAAATGGTTAATTGGAAACTTAAAAGTCGTTGTCATTGATGTTTTATTTTGTTGTGTTTCCTTGACACGAAATAATCATGTGATAAATTAAACTTAAATAGTTAAGAAGGATAGACATAAAACAAAACAACAGAGTAATAAAAATAAATTTTTATGTCAATGGTTTCCAAATTCAAGTTTCGTAGTTCGTATTGACTTTATGGAATACTATATTTGAGTAATGATCATTTGGAAATATTTATTGTAGTGTAACATAACTTAGTGGTTAATACGCTCATCTCATACGAGTGCTTGATATGTCCCACATGTGTACAAATGGACATATATTCCACCATGTGTCTTACTTATCAGTGCACCTATTGCAAGGAACCTTACATAAACCGAAATTCAGTGTATTTACGAAACGGTCCAGTTCTTGACTTGATGTAACTGAAATTACTCTTAACATAGTGTACGCAGTGCATGTAGCACATGTTATTTATGCTTTACTTAAAATATAAATATCTTGAATAAAGATGAAACATAAATAATAAAGTTAAAACTAAACAAAGAACATTAAATGTGACGAATAATAGGTTATCATAAGTTGAGGTAATGCGACGTAAACAAATACGCAAAGCTTACGTTCTACCCACTTTCTCATTCTATTTGATTTGGGGTACTTTACCTACATGGCATAATTTGTACCATGATTTTGTGTAATTGAAGCATTTTATCCATATTTGTATAAATCTGCAAATATAAGTTTGTAGAAGTTAAAATATTTCATGATACATTTACAAGGTGCTCACAAGTTAAATCTCAATGTAAGATCCGTGCCTATACGAGTAGGTGCATGATATGATACGGGTAAATTTAAAGACTTTGTTCGTTATCTCCCGTTGGTTTTAGAAAACTTAACTGAGTACCAAATATTAACCAGTTGATGATTCATTTGGTTTTGTTATAAACGATTTAAGTTAAAAGAACATGGTTAGAGATGTCCTAATAACTACCATTAACTTCGGTAACTGATAATCAATGTTTCGAGTGTTTTGACATTTACTAAAAATCGTTCGGGTACCTACTGTTAGTACTTATATGGCTACATGTAGGCACAAGTAAACACAGCTCAGAGAGTGTTTTGACATTTACTAAAAATCGTTCGGGTACCTACTAGTATATGGCTACATGTAGGCACAAGTACACACAGCTCAGACATAGCTCAGAGAGTTGCCAGACATAAGTGGCAGTGGGCGGGCCACATTGCTTGCAGAACCAATGGCCGATGGGGCAGAAAGGTTCTTGAGTGGTAACCGCGTACCGGAATACGCAGTGTGGGAAGCCCCAGACTAGGTGGACCGACGATCTGGTTTGAGTCGCGGGAAACAGCTGGTTAAGGACGGCGAATGACCGTTCGTTGTGGAGATCCTTGGGGAGGCTTTTATCCAGCATTGAACGTCTTTCAGCTGAAATGATGATGATGAGGCACAAGTACGAGTGCTTAAACCAATAATACAAATACAAATATTCTTTATTGCACACCTCAATAAAATAGAACAGTACAGTACACAGATTAAAAGTAGAGGCAGTCAACAGGCGGTCTTATCGCTAGAGAGCGATCTCTTCCAGACAACCTTGGGGTAGCAATAATAAGCTTTAAATTGGCCACTTTGTGAGAATTTGTATAATGCTAACGTATGTCATTTAAACAGAGTTGCCAATCGTGTTTGACTATCTGTTTGCGGTGAAAACCTTAAACTAAATATGTTATATATTTAAGTTTGTACTTAAATGACGTTTGGAAAGCAAGAAGTAGTTAATAAATACCGTGATATAGACAAATTATTAGCGGATAGTGTAAATGCAAATACATAACAAGAGTTTAACTACGGACGATTCGTTATTTCCCATCATAGCAACAAGCATAGTTCATATTGAAGTGAAATGTTGGCTGGAAAGATATTTTATAATTAAGTAAGATTATATTTTCTGCGTAACTCAGAAAGGGCAGGTCATTGTGACAATCTGGTTTGACCTTGACACGTAATATTCAGAAATTAAATATGAATAGTATGTATACTGTTACTTGTCTCCATTTCCCACAACGCGAGTAGAAGAGGGAGAAGAGGTATTCGAAATATATATAATACAAAAATACCTATTGAAATTAAATCGTTAAAATAAAATAAAATCTAGTCTTGTGTTTGAACGTGTGACCGTAGGTTAAATTCTTTGAATAATAGAAAAACATTTGAAATCCACCTACTATGTATATGCCAGGATGCATACCACCTTGTAACACCGTAAGGATGTTGGTTAATAAATGGTGATGACCGTAGTCCATAGAAAAGACGCTCAGACTATCAAAATATAAAAGGGTAGGTACGAAACTTATCGAAACTATCTATCCTAACAAAGATCATTCTAAGTTGGTCACGCGAGTAGTGATTTAGTCTGTCACTTCAAAATATTACTATTTTGAGTAACCGGTAATTAGAACGCCTATAAAGTACATCTCATGTTCGAACGTTTTCCTTTCATTTTCATAACATCATAACGAACAGGGTTTTGGTATTTAGATAATCAATGATGATTCAAGGGAATTGCACGCACGAAAGGGATTAGTTCAATATACTTGGTGTTGAACTTAAAATGTGGTTTCGTGGGGGTAATAGATATATTATCCTGGCACTATGACCTCAAAGAATTTCACAAGATGTTCAAGCGCAATAACAGCACCCGTCTGAGAGGCCATCACTTGAAATTAGACAGCCAAAGGTCCCACAGTAACCCATAAAGACACTTCCTGAGCAACCGAGTGGTATGGGCCTGGAATAAAGTACCAGAGGATGTGGTATCAGCTCAAAATGTCAACCAATTCAAAAACAAATTAGATAAGCACTTATATATTACTCGCCATTGATCATTTGTCGTGTTAACTGGATACAGGCAAAATCAGTTGTACAACTGCCTGCCTGCTTATAAATAATAATAATCAGTCCGTCAAGCCTACTCAGTGGTAGATGTATATATCTCAGTTGCAAGCAACGTTTAATAAATAAAGATGATCATAAAGGTGTGATAGTCTGATAATGCAGGTAGCCGCGTGAAAATGTATGAATATAGGATAGGTACTTAAATACTATTAAAATCAATCATAAATTAATTCTTGAAAGTGTTTTTAGGAAAACACCGTGCGACTCTAAATACCCACGTATATTGATTGATTCTATAAAGGTACAATAATAAGTAGGTGTATGTACCAACATGCAAACGGATATTTACGGTATGTGTATGAAATTTAGTGTCGAGAAGTAGTTGATATTGGAAATAAATTGGACCACAGTTATAATAAAAACGCACACATAATAATGGTGTCACAAAATAAGTACCTACCAAAATAATTGAAAAACTACTTTGTTAGCGGTGGATAAGTTCTTGGCCATAAAAACGAATTCAAATATCATAGTCTCAGCTCACGCTTACGATATACGTACTACAGTGTTTAACTACAAAAATGGTTTGAAAAAAATCATCTTTTTTCAACTGACGATATGGTTGCTAAATGATATGTAGGGTTTTGATCCCATACCTTGTTCAGCCCAGTCTAGTGGTATCCCACGGGTACTAGGTATGATCGTACTTCGCTTGTTGAGTTAAAAGAAGTCGTGAATTAGTTACTGAACTTTGAATACCTTCACATTGTATATGTAAACGGAGTACAGGCAGTAGGTATGTACAATGTAGAAGGATGATTCTCTACGGGGATGTAACTTGGTTAAACAAGCGAGTTTTTGATACCACGCTAGAAAAACAATCGAAATTAATTGTTTATAGTTCAGAGTTCAATAACACTTTGGTCTTGGTTATATCCAGGTTATGTACAACTATCAGAACCCTTCCCATTATCATTGTAAATTATTAGAATATGACTTGAAATTACCGGTGTGAAGTTAGCGGCCAAAGTTATCGGCGAGCGATAACCCTACCAAATTAAGATGTCAACTTTTTTGGATCGTGTTTGCTCATGAATAAAGGCCTAAATAGCTTAATTATAGGACAAAATAGAAAACATGCCTCGTAACAATAACAAATTATATACATTTTAACGACTACATGCCAAAACAAGACTGTGAGGTCCCAACTTATTGTAGTACAAAGACGAAAAACATATTCATTTCTAGACAGTAAGACAGTTTCAAACATCCATTTAGGAGAAATAAAAACCTAAATCTTTCGTGAAAAGCTTTCAGAACGCACTTACCTCATTTACTGTAACAGCCGTAACTGAAAAACTGTTACCGGGCGCACAACGTCCAACACCTCGAACTTTTTAACCATTGCTAGACATTAAGACAGTTATAAACATTCATACTCGTAAATAGAAGCTTTAGATCAAGGCGTTTCAAAGAAAGCTTCTTGAACCAACTAACTTTAGTTACTGCAAGTAAAAAATATCTAGGGAAAAAGTATCAAAATTCAAAATATGTCACTGATTTTGAAACACATTTAGACAATAAGACGATTCAAAACATACACAAACAGAAGCTTTTGATCAAGAGCTTTCATTAAGAGTATAAGAATCTTAGAAACCACACTAAACATAGAAGCTGCAACTCAAAAATATTAAGCGGCGGAGTAGCTTTCAACACATTTCTCTGACTTTGAAACACTTCAAGACAATAAGACGGTCTGAAACGTATTTATGAAAAAGCTCTAGGTCAAGAGATTTTATACAAAGTTAAGAGAACGAACTAAGCAAACGAACTACAGTAGCTGTGACTGAAAAATAGTTAGCGGCGGAGCAATCTTCAACATATTTCGCTGACTTTGAAACAATTCTAGACAATAAGACGGTCTGAAAAGTATTTAAGAATAAGGTCTAGGTCAAGAGCTTTCACGTCAAGCTTAGAGAACGAACTAACTAAACAAATTACAGTATCTGTGACTGAAAAATTGTTAGCGGCGGAGCAATCTTCAACACATTTCACAGATTTTGACCACTTCTAGACAATAAGACGGTCTGTAACTTATTTGAACAGATGCTCTAGATCAAGAGCTTTTATGCATAGCTTACAGATTGTACTTACCAAACTTACTACAGTAGCTGTGACTGAAAAATTGATAGCAAAGGAGCATTTTTCAACACATTTCTCTGATATTGAAACACTTCTAGACAATAAGACGGTCTGAAACGTATTCGAGAATAAGCTCTAGGTCAAGAGCTTTCATGTAAAGCTTACAGAACGAACTAACCAGAACGAACTAATCAAACGAACTACAGTAGCTGTGACTGAAAAATAGTTAGCGGCAGAGCAATCTTCAACATATTTCGCTGACTTTGAAACAATTCTAGACAATAAGACGGTCTGAAAAGTATTTAAGAATAAGATCTAGCATAAGAGCTTTCATGTCAAGCTTACAGAACGAACTAACTAAACGAATTACAGTACCTGTAAATGAAAAATTGTTAGCGGCGGAGCAATCTTCACCACATTTCACAGATTTTGACCACTTCTAGACAATAAGACGGTCTGAAACTTATTTGAACAGATGCTCTAGATCAAGAGCTTTTATGCATGGCTTACAGATTGTACTTACTAAACTTACTACAGTAGCTGTGACTGAAAAATAGTTAGCGGCGGAGCAATCTTCAACACTTTTCGCTGACTTTGAAACAATTCTAGACAATAAGACGGTCTGAAACGTATTTATGAAAAAGCTCTAGGTCAAGAGCTTTTATATAAAGTTTACAGAACCAACTAAGCAAACGAACTACAGTAGCTGTGACTGAAAAATAGTTAGCGGCGGAGCAATCTTCAACACATTTCGCTGACTTTAAAACAATTCTAGACAATAACACGGTCTGAAAAGTATTTAAGAATAAGGTCTAGGTTAAGAGCTTTCATGTCAAGCTTACAGAACGAACTAACTAAACGAATTACAGTATCTGTAAATGAAAAATTGTTAGCGGCGGAGCAATCTTCAACACATTTCGCTGACTTTCAAACAATTCTAGACAATAAGACGGTCTGAAAAGTATTTAAGAATAAGGTCTAGGTTAAGAACTTTCAGGTCAAGCTTACAGAACGAACTAACTAAACGAATTACAGTATCTGTGACTGAAAAATTGTTAGCGGCGGAGCAATCTTCAACACATTTCACAGATTTTGACCACTTCTAGACAATAAGACGGTCTGAAACTTATTTGAACAGATGCTCTAGATCAAGAGCTTCTATGCATAGCTTACAGATTGTACTTACCAAACTTACTACAGTAGCTGTGACTGAAAAATTGATAGCAAAGGAGCATTTTTAACAAATTTCTCTGACATTGAAACACTTCTAGACAATAAGACGATCTGAAACGTATTCGAGAATAAGCTCTAGGTCAAGAGCTTTTATATAAAGTTTACAGAACGAACTAAGAAAACGAACTACAGTAGCTGTGACTGAAAAATAGTTAGCGGCGGACCAATCTTCGACACATTTCGCTGACTTTGAAACAATTCTAGACAATAAGACGGTCTGAAAAGTATTTGAGAATAAGGTCTAGATTAAGAACTTTCAGGTCAAGCTTACAGAACGAACTAACTAAACGAATTACAGTATCTGTGACTGAAAAATTGTTAGCGGCGGAGCAATCTTCAAAACATTACACAGATTTTGACCACTTCTAGACAATAAGACGGTCTGTAACTTATTTGACCAGATACTCTAGATCAAGAGCTTTTATGAATAGCTTACAGATTGTACTTACTAAACTTACTACAGTAGCTGTGACTGAAAAATTGTTAGCGGCGGAGCAATCTTCAACACATTTCGCTGACTTTGAAACAATTCTAGACAATAAGACGGTCTGAAACGTATTTAAGAATAAGGTCTAGGTTAAGAGCTTTCATGTCAAGCTTACAGAACGAACGAACAAAACGAATTACAGTATCTGTAAATGAAAAATTGTTAGCGGCGGAGCAATCTTCAACACATTTCACAGATTTTGACCACTTCTAGACAATAAGACGGTCTGAAAAGTACTTGAGAAGATGCTCTAGATCAGGAGCTTTTATGCATAGCTTACAGATTGTACTTACTAAACTTACTACAGTAGCTGTGACTGAAAAATAGTTAGCGGCGGAGCAATCTTCAACACATTTCGCTGACTTTGAAACAATTCTAGACAATAAGACGGTCTGAAAAGTATTTAAGAATAAGTTCTAGGTTAAGAGCTTTCATGTCAAGCTTACAGAACGAACTAACTAAACGAATTACGGTATCTGTGACTGAAAAATAGTTAGCGGCGGAGCATTCTTCAACACATTTCACAGATTTTGACCACTTCTAGACAATAAGACGGTCTGTAACTTATTTGAACAGATGCTCTAGATCAAGAGCTTTTATGCATAGCTTGCAGATTGTACTTACTAAACTTACTACAGTAGCTGTGACTGAAAAATAGTTAGCGGCGGAGCAACCTTCAACACATTTCGATGACTTTGAAACAATTCTAGACAATAAGACGGTCTAAAAAGTATTTAAGAATAAGGTCTAGGTTAAGAACTTTCAGGTCAAGCTTACAGAACGAACTAACTAAACGAATTACAGTATCTGTGACTGAAAAATTGTTAGCGGCGGAGCAATCTTCAACACATTTCACAGATTTTGACCACTTCTAGACAATAAGACGGTCTGAAACTTATTTGAACAGATGCTCTAGATCAAGACATTTTATGCATAGCTTTCAGATTGTACTTACCAAACTTACTACAGTAGCTGTGACTGAAAAATTGATAGCAAAGGAGCATGTTTCAACACAATTCTCTGACATTGAAACACTTCTAGACAATAAGACGGTCTGAAACGTATTTTTGAAAAAGCTCTAGATAGAGCGCTTTTATATAAAGTTTACACAACGAACTAACCAAACGAACTGCAGTAGCTGTGACTGAAACATAGTTTGCGGCAGAGCAATCTTCAACATATTTCGCTGACTTTAAAACAAATCTAGACCATAAGACGGTCTGAAACGTATTTATGAAAAAGCTCTAGGACAAGAGCTTTTTTATAAATTTTACAGAACCAACTAAGCAAACGAACTACAGTAGCTGTGACTGAAAAATAGTTAGCGGCGGAGCAATCTTCAACACATTTCGCTGACTTTGAAACAATTGTAGACAATAAGACAGCCTGAAAAGTATTTAAGAATAAGGTCTAGGTCAAGAGCTTTCATGTCAAGCTTACAGAACGAACTAACTAAACGAATTACAGTATCTGTGACTGAAAAATTGTTAGCGGAGGAGCAATCTTCAACACATTTCACAGATTTTGACCACTTCTAGACAATAAGACGGTCTGTAACTTATTTTAACAGATGCTCTAGATCAAGAGCTTTTATGCATAGCTTACAGATTGTACTTACTAAACTTACTACAGTAGCTGTGACTGAAAAATAGTTAGCGGCGGAGCAATCTTCAACACATTTCGCTGACTTTGAAACAATTCTAGACAATAAAACGGTCTGAAACGTATTTATAAATAAGCTCTAGGTCAAGAGCTTTTATATAAAGTTTACAGAACCAACTAAGCAAACGAACTACAGTAGCTGTGACTGAAAAATAGTTAGCGGCGGGGCAATCTTCAACACATTTCGCTGACTTTGAAACAATTCTATACTATGAGACGGTCTGAAAAGTATTTAAGAATAAGATCTAGGTTAAGAGCTTTCATGTCAAGCTTACAGAATGTACTAACTAAACGAATTACAGTATCTGTGACTGAAATATTGTTAGCGGCGGAGTGAATCTTCAACACATTTCACAGATTTTGACCACTTCTAGACAATAAGACGGTCTGAAACTTATTTGAACAGATGCTCTAGATCAAGACATTTTATGCATAGCTTTCAGATTGTACTTACCAAACTTACTACAGTAGCTGTGACTGAAAAATTGATAACAAAGGAGCATGTTTCAACACAATTCTCTGACATTGAAACACTTCTAGACAATAAGACGGTCTGAAACGTATTTTTGAAAAAGCTCTAGGTCTAGCGTTTTTATATACAGTTTAGACAACGAACTAACCAAACGAACTGCAGTAGCTGTGACTGAAAAATAGTTAGCGGCGGAGCAATCTTCAACACATTTCGCTGAATTTGAAACAATTCTAGACAATAAGACAGTCTGAAAAGTTTTTACGAATAAGGTCTAGGTCAAGAGCTTTCATTTCAAGCTTACAGAACAAACTAACTAAACGAATTACAGTATCTGTGACTGAAAAATTGTTAGCGGCGGAGCAATCTTCAACACATTTCACAGATTTTGACCACTTCTAGACAATAAGACGGTCTGTAACTTATTTGAACAGATGCTCTAGATAAAGAGCTTTTATGCATAGCTTACGGATTGTACTTACTCAACTTACTACAGTAGCTGTGACTGAAAAATAGTTAGCGGCGGAGCAATCTTCAACACATTTCGCTGACTTTGAAACATTTCTAGACAATAAGACGGTCTGAAACGTATTTATGAATAAGCTCTAGGTCAAGAGCTTTTATATAAAGCTTACAGAACCAACTAAGCAAACGAACTACAGTAGCTGTGACTGAAAAATAGTTAGCGGCGGAGCAATCTTCAACACATTTCTCTGACTTTGAAACAATTTTAGACAATAAGACGGTCTGAAAAGTATTTAAGAATAAGGTCTAGGTTAAGAGCTTTCATGTCAAGCTTACAGAACGAACTAACTAAACGAATTACAGTATCTGTGACTGAAAAATTGTTAGCGGCGGAGCAATCTTCAACACATTACACAGATTTGGACCACTTCTAGACAATAAGACGGTCTGTAACTTATTTGAACAGATGCTCTAGATCAAGAGCTTTTATGCATAGCTTACAGATTGTACTTACTAAACTTACTACAGTAGCTGTGACTGAAAAATAGTTAGCGGCGGAGCACTCTTCAACACATTTCGCTGACTTTGAAACAATTCTAGACATCAAGACGGTCTGAAACGTATTTATGAATAAGCTGTAGGTTAAGAGCTTTCATGTCAAGCTTACAGAACGAACTAACTAAACGAATTACAGTATCTGTGACTGAAAAATTGTTAGCGGCGGAGCAATCTTCAACACATTTCACAGATTTTGACCACTTCTAGACAATAAGACGGTCTGTAACTTATTTGAACAGATGCTCTAGATCAAGAGCTTTTATGCATAGCTTACAGATTGTACTTACTAAACTTACTACAGTAGCTGTGACTGAAAAATAGTTAGCGGCGGAGCACTCTTCAACACATTTCGCTGACTTTGAAACAATTCTAGACATCAAGACGGTCTGAAACGTATTTATGAATAAGCTGTAGGTTAAGAGCTTTCATGTCAAGCTTACAGAACGAACTAACTAAACGAATTACAGTATCTGTGACTGAAAAATTGTTAGCGGCGGAGCAATCTTCAACACATTTCACAGATTTTGACCACTTCTAGACAATAAGACGGTCTGTAACTTATTTGAACAGATGCTCTAGATCAAGAGCTTTTATACATAGCTTTCAGATTGTACTTACCAAACTTACTACAGTAGCTGTGACTGAAAAATTGATAGCAAAGGAGCATGTTTCAACACAATTCTCTGACATTGAAACACTTCTAGATAATAAGACGGTCTGAAACGTATTTTTGAAAAAGCTCTAGGTCGAGCGCTTTTATATAAAGTTTACGCAACGAACTAACCAAACGAACTGCAGTAGCTGTGACTGAAAAATAGTTAGCGGCGGAGCACTCTTCAACACATTTCGCTGACTTTGAAACAATTCTAGACATCAAGACGGTCTGAAACGTATTTATGAATAAGCTGTAGGTTAAGAGCTTTCATGTCAAGCTTACAGAACGAACTAACTAAACGAATTACAGTATCTGTGACTGAAAAATTGTTAGCGGCGGAGCAATCTTCAACACATTTCACAGATTTTGACCACTTCTAGACAATAAGACGGTCTGTAACTTATTTGAACAGATGCTCTAGATCAAGAGCTTTTATGCATAGCTTACAGATTGTACTTACTAAACTTACTACAGTAGCTGTGACTGAAAAATAGTTAGCGGCGGAGCAATCTTCAACACATTTCGCTGACTTTGAAACATTTCTAGACAATAAGACGGTCTGAAACGTATTTATGAATAAGCTCTAGGTCAAGAGCTTTTATATAAAGCTTACAGAACCAACTAAGCAAACGAACTACAGTAGCTGTGACTGAAAAATAGTTAGCGGCGGAGCAATCTTCAACACATTTCTCTGACTTTGAAACAATTTTAGACAATAAGACGGTCTGAAAAGTATTTAAGAATAAGGTCTAGGTTAAGAGCTTTCATGTCAAGCTTACAGAACGAACTAACTAAACGAATTACAGTATCTGTGACTGAAAAATTGTTAGCGGCGGAGCAATCTTCAACACATTACACAGATTTGGACCACTTCTAGACAATAAGACGGTCTGTAACTTATTTGAACAGATGCTCTAGATCAAGAGCTTTTATGCATAGCTTACAGATTGTACTTACTAAACTTACTACAGTAGCTGTGACTGAAAAATAGTTAGCGGCGGAGCACTCTTCAACACATTTCGCTGACTTTGAAACAATTCTAGACATCAAGACGGTCTAAAACGTATTTATGAATAAGCTGTAGGTTAAGAGCTTTCATGTCAAGCTTACAGAACGAACTAACTAAACGAATTACAGTATCTGTGACTGAAAAATTGTTAGCGGCGGAGCAATCTTCAACACATTTCACAGATTTTGACCACTTCTAGACAATAAGACGGTCTGTAACTTATTTGAACAGATGCTCTAGATCAAGAGCTTTTATGCATAGCTTACAGATTGTACTTACTAAACTTACTACAGTAGCTGTGACTGAAAAATAGTTAGCGGCGGAGCAATCTTCGACACATTTCGCTGACTTTGAAACATTTCTAGACAATAAGACGGTCTGAAACGTATTTATGAATAAGCTCTAGGTCAAGAGCTTTTATATAAAGCTTACAGAACCAACTAAGCAAACGAACTACAGTAGCTGTGACTGAAAAATAGTTAGCGGCGGAGCAATCTTCAACACATTTCGCTGACTTTGAAACAATTTTAGACAATAAGACGGTCTGAAAAGTATTTAAGAATAAGGTCTAGGTTAAGAGCTTTCATGTCAAGCTTACAGAACGAACTAACTAAACGAATTACAGTATCTGTGACTGAAAAATTGTTAGCGGCGGAGCAATCTTCAACACATTTCACAGATTTTGACCACTTCTAGACAATAAGACGGTCTGTAACTTATTTGAACAGATGCTCTAGATCAAGAGCTTTTATGCATAGCTTACAGATTGTACTTACTAAACTTACTACAGTAGCTGTGACTGAAAAATAGTTAGCGGCGGAGCACTCTTCAACATATTTCGCTGACTTTGAAACAATTCTAGACATCAAGACGGTCTGAAACATATTTATGAATAAGCTGTAGGTTAAGAGCTTTCATGTCAAGCTTACAGAACGAACTAACTAAACGAATTACAGTATCTGTGACTGAAAAATTGTTAGCGGCGGAGCAATCTTCAACACATTTCACAGATTTTGACCACTTCTAGACAATAAGACGGTCTGTAACTTATTTGAACAGATGCTCTAGATCAAGAGCTTTTATGCATAGCTTACAGATTGTACTTACCAAACTTACTACAGTAGCTGTGACTGAAAAATTGATAGCAAAGGAGCATTTTTCAACAAATTTCTCTGACATTGAAACACTTCTAGACAATAAGACGATCTGAAACGTATTCGAGAATAAGCTCTAGGTCAAGAGCTTTTATATAAAGTTTACAGAACGAACTAAGAAAACGAACTACAGTAGCTGTGACTGAAAAATAGTTAGCGGCGGACCAATCTTCGACACATTTCGCTGACTTTGAAACAATTCTAGACAATAAGACGGTCTGAAAAGTATTTAAAAATAAGGTCTAGTTTAAGAACTTTCAGGTCAAGCTTACAGAACGAACTAACTAAACGAATTACAGTATCTGTGACTGAAAAATTGTTAGCGGCGGAGCAATCTTCAAAACATTTCACAGATTTTGACCACTTCTAGACAATAAGACGGTCTGTAACTTATTTGAACAGATGCTCTAGATCAAGAGCTTTTATGAATAGCTTACAAAGTGTACTTACTAAACTTACTACAGTAGCTGTGACTGAAAAATAGTTAGCGGCGGAGCAATCTTCAACACATTTCACTGACTTTGAAACAATTCTAGATAATAAGACGGTCTGAAACGTATTTATGAATAAGCTGTAGGTTAAGAGCTTTCAGTTCAAGCTTACAGAACGAACTAACTAAACGAATTACAGTATCTGTGACTGAAAAATTGTTAGCGGCGGAGCAATCTTCAACACATTTCACAGATTTTGACCACTTCTAGACAATAAGACGGTCTGTAACTTATTTGAACAGATGCTCTAGATCAAGAGCTTTTATGCATAGCTGACAGATTGTACTTACTAAACTTACTACAGTAGCTGTGACTGAAAAATTGTTAGCGGCGGAGCACTCTTCAACACATTTCGCTGACTTTGAAACAATTCTAGACATCAAGACGGTCTGAAACGTATTTATGAATAAGCTGTAGGTTAAGAGCTTTCATGTCAAGCTTACAGAACGAACTAACTAAACGAATTACAGTAGCTGTGACTGAAAAATAGTTAGCGGCGGAGCAATCTTCAACACATTTCACTGACTTTGAAACAATTCTAGATAATAAGACGGTCTGAAACGTATTTATGAATAAGCTGTAGGTTAAAAGCTTTCAGTTCAAGCTTACAGAACGAACTAACTAAACGAATTACAGTATCTGTGACTGAAAAATTGTTAGCGGCGGAGCAATCTTCAACACATTTCACAGATTTTGACCACTTCTAGACAATAAGACGGTCTGTAACTTATTTGAACAGATGCTCTAGATCAAGAGCTTTTATGCATAGCTTACAGATTGTACTTACTAAACTTACTACAGTAGCTGTGACTGAAAAATAGTTAGCGGCGGAGCAATCTTCAACACATTTCGCTGACTTTGAAACAATTCTAGACAATAAGACGGTCTGAAACGTATTTATGAATAAGCTCTAGGTCAAGAGCTTTTATATAAAGCTTACAGAACCAACTAAGCAAACGAACTACAGTAGCTGTGACTGAAAAATAGTTAGCGGCGGAGCAATCTTCAACACATTTCGCTGACTTTGAAACAATTTTAGACAATAAGACGGTCTGAAAAGTATTTAAGAATAAGGTCTAGGTTAAGAGCTTTCATGTCAAGCTTACAGAACAAACTAACTAAACGAATTACAGTATCTGTGACTGAAAAATTGTTAGCGGCGGAGCAATCTTCAACACATTACACAGATTTTGACCACTTCTAGACAATAAGACGGTCTGTAACTTATTTGAACAGATGCTCTAGATCAAGAGCTTTTATGCATAGCTTACAGATTGTACTTACTAAACTTACTACAGTAGCTGTGACTGAAAAATAGTTAGCGGCGGAGCAATCTTCAACACATTTCGCTGACTTTGAAACAATTCTAGACAATAAGACGGTCTGAAAAGTATTTAAGAATAAGGTCTAGGTCAAGAGCTTTCATGTCAAGCTTACAGAACGAACTAACTAAACGAATTACAGTATCTGAGACTGAAAAATTGTTAGCGGCGGAGCAATCTTCAAGACATTTCACAGATTTTGACCACTTCTAGACAATAAGACGGTCTGAAACTTATTTGAACAGATGCTCTAGATCAAGACATTTTATACATAGCTTTCAGATTGTACTTACCAAACTTACTACAGTAGCTGTGACTGAAAAATTGATAGCAAAGGAGCATGTTTCAACACAATTCTCTGACATTGAAACACTTCTAGACAATAAGACGGTCTGAAACGTATTTTTGAAAAAGCTCTAGGTCGAGCGCTTTTATATAAAGTTTACACAACGAACTAACCAAACGAACTGCAGTAGCTGTGACTGAAAAATAGTTAGCGGCGGAGCAATCTTCAACACATTTCGCTGACTTTGACCACTTCTAGACAATAAGACGGTCTTAAACGTATTTAAACAGTTGCTCTAGGTCAAGAGCTTTTATGCATGGCTTACAGATTGTACTTACCAAACTTACTACAGTAGCTGTGACTGAAAAATTGATAGCCTAGGAGTTATAATGATATCTGTATAGTTTGGCCAGTACGATGTGCGTGAAGATAGCCACCCCAGTACTTTTCTATAGAAATATTGTATGATCGATTGTGGGCATGTAGCTTAGTTTGCTAGCAATAAACATATCTTAATCGAATAGTCGTGCTCCGTACAGACTAGTCCATGCATTGAATTTGTTAGGATGTCAAGGGAACACCATATGTGACACTTTATCTGAATACCTCAAATGGTCGTTATGCATTTTCAAATTATTTTTTTTCTAGCCAATGTATGGGGGGGTCCTTACGTCCAAAAATCAGTCCTAATTTTTTGCAAGCTTTCTATTGGTACCTTGCATATTAAAAAATATAATTCTCAAAATGATAAATTTTCGCCTATTTTCTTAAATAATCTCAAAACTATTTACCCTAAAATTATTAAAAAATATATATTTAAGATGGCCATAATGAGCCCTTTATTTGATACTAGCTTTCCGCCCCGCGACTTCGTCCGCGTAGAATAGTACCTTCGGACCCCTATTTAACCCCTTCAATAGTAGAGTTTTCCAAAACGCTGAAAGGACTTTTATTGTATTTTAATAAGTTATCTTCCCACGATTTTAAAAGTCTCTAGCTCAAAAAAGTAATTTCCCTCATGCAAACTTAGCACCCCTATTTAACCCCCTCAGAGGTGGAATTTTCCAAACACTGAAAATAGTTTTATTGTGTATTAATAAGTAATTTTCCCACAGAGTTTAAAAGCTCTAGTTTAAACAAAGAAATTTCCGCCATACAAAGTTAGCACCCCTATTTAACCCTTTTAGGAGTAGAATTTGCCAAAACGCTGAAAGTACTTTTATTGTATTTCAATAAGTAATCTTCCTACAAAGTTGAAAGTCTCTAGCTCAAAAAAATAAATTTCCCCTATACAAACTTTGCAACCATTTTTAACCCCCTCAGGGGTGAAATTATCCAAAACGCTTAAAGCTTTTGTATTATATTTGAATAAGTAATCTTCCTAGGAAGTTAAAAGTTTCTAGCTCTAAAAATAAATTGCCCCCATATAAACTTTACACTCCTTTTTAACCCCCTCAGGGGTGAAATTAACTCAAACGCTGAAAGCACTTTTTTTGTTGTCCAATAAGTAATATTCCTACAAAGTTTGAAGTCTCTATCTCGAAGAAAGTAGTTTCCCGCATACAAACTTTGCACCCCTATTTCCCCTCAGGGGTGGAATTATCCAAGACGCTGAAATTATTTTTATTATTTTTTTAATATCAGCGAAAGTACGAAGTTTCAAGTCTCTAACTTAAAATTTAAAATCCTATACATACATACTTTTAACCCTCTTTTTACCTCCTTAGGGGATGAATTTTTAAAAATCACTTCTTATTATTTGTATAAATTATAAATGTAACCTGACCTGCATTCTAGAACTTTCTAGCTTCAGTTGTTAAACTTTGCACCCCTATTTCCCCCCAGGGGTGGAGTTATCCAAAACGCTGAAATAACTTTTATTATTTTTTAAATATCAGCGAAAGTACGAAGTTTCAAGTCTCTAACTTAAAATTTAAAATCCTATACATACATACTTTTAACCTGCAGAAGTATTATTCCTGCAAAGTTTTAAGTCTCTAACTCAAAGAAATAAGTTTCCCGCATACAAACTTTGCACCCTTATTTAACCCCCTCAGGGGTGGAATTATATAAAACGCTGAAATTATTTGTATTATTTTTTAAATATCAGCGAACGTACGAAGTTTCAAGTCTCTAACTTAAAATTTAAATTCCTACACATACAAAATTTTAACCACCTTTTTACTTCCTTAAGGGTTGAATTATTCAAAATCGCTTCTTATTATTTGTACACGTTAGGAATGTAACCCGACCTGCAAATTGCAACTTTCTAGCTTCAGTTGTTAAGGCCCCGCTTTAATACCAACTTTTCAACTCATCTGGGGTTGAATTTTGAAAAACGCTGAAATATGATTCTTTTGCTTTTAAGCTATTAGCCGGCAAACGAAATTTCAAGTCTGTCACAAAAAAAATTGTAATCTCTCTACAAACTTTCAACCCCTTTTTTACGCCCACAGTGGTAGAATTTTACAAAACGCTAAAAGTACTTATTGTGTTTTAATAAGTACACTTCCTACAATACTTTAACCACCTTTTTACCCCCTTAAGGATTGAATTATTCAAAATCGCTTCTTTTTATTTGTACACGTTAGAAATGTAACCCGACCTGCAAATTACAACTTTCTAGCTTCAGTTGTTACGGCCTCGCTTTAATACAAACTTTTCAACCGCGTTTCAACTCCTCTGGGGTGGAATTTTGAAAAACGCTGAAATTAGTTTTTTTGCTTTTAATTTCTTAGCTTGCAATCGAAAATTCAAGTCTGTCACAAAAAAAACTTATCTCTATACAAACTTTCAACCCTTTTTTAACCCCGTTAGAGGTAGAATTTTGAAAAACGCTAAAATAATTTTTATTGTTTTTTAATTATCAGTAAATAAACGAAGTTTCAAGTCTCTAACTCTATTTAAGCCCCATCCATACAAACTTTCAACCCTCTTTTTACCCCCTTAAGGGTTGAATTGTTCAAAATCGCTTCTTATTACTTGTACACATTATAAATGTAATCAGACCTGAAATTTTCAACTTTCTAGCATCTGTAGTTTCGGCTCTGCGTGGATCAGTCAGCCAGTCAGTCAGTCAGTCAGTTAGTCCGTCAGTCAGGACAAAGGCATTTATATATATATATATAGATGTAAAACAATAGAGTTTGCAAAACTTTTTTTTTCTCATTTTGCCCTCAAAAGTGGCCGTCATATTAAAATGTCCGTCTTTGAGTCAACAACTTACATATGTGTAATTTAGGAAATTCCGAAAACTGCAAATTTCTACCAAACGCGGCATTTTAATGCGCGCTAGCAACAGTCCTCTTGACGCTCATTTAACTGGCCCCCCGAATCCGTTAGCTCAGAACGCCATCGATGGAATCACGTGAGTTGCGCGCCATTTTTGTGAGCAAGTGCTATTTCCCGCGTTTTTGATCTTTCGGAATTAGCCGCACATCAGTAAATCGGAATTTTGGTAAGTAAATGGTTTTAATCCTTTTGTATTTAATAGATTTTCGATTTTAATTACTATTTAATGGACTAAGAACCTATAGAATTCGACTTCGACTATTTGTTGGCGGTTCTTAAGGTAAGACGTAAACCATTCATACGCGGCACCTCGAATTCCTACTCCATAAAGTTTATTTAATAGAATGTCGTGCCGGACTCGATCATATGCTTTGCTCATGTCCAGGACCAACCCAAACACATTTTTTTGTTGTCTATTAATTTTAAGGTTTCTTGAATGAATTTGTATACTGTGAGTGTTGTGGACCTTTGTTTTCTGAATCCAAATTACCGTTTATCAAAAATATTAAATTTGTTACAGAAAGATGTCAGATGATTAGACTCACGGTTAGCCATAATAGTTTCATAGATCTTTGAAAATGTACTGAGTAGAGCAATCGGACGGTAATTTTGGGTGTCAGAAGGGTCTCCTTTTTAGGGTTCCGTAGCCAAATGGCAAAACACGGAACCCTTATGGATTCGTCATGTCTGTCTGTCTGTCCATCCGTATGTCACAGGCATTATACTCGGAAACTATACGACGTATCGGAATAAAATTTACATATAAGGTGTATTTTGTATGCAGCTACTTAGTTATGCAGTTAAATTTGAAAAAAAAAATATTTTTAGGGGGCGCTCCATACAGGTAACTAAAAAAAAAAAAAAATTTAACGAAATATCAACATGTGACACATTATCATCAATCGATAGGTCTTTCAAAATATCATTGAGGTTTCTTTGACTAATTTGTGATTAAGTGAATATTTTCTGAAATAATCGCTTCGAAAGTCAGAAAAATTGTGTAGCCCCCTTGTTCGGTGCAATGCACCTAACACGTTTAAAGCCTCGTGCGGCGCGTGCGTCCAGTCAGCAAAAGACGCATTGCCCCAATAATTTAGCATTCATTTAGTTTTCAGTGTACTTTTGAGATCCATCGCGACCGGGTGCATTCGATTAACATTGAACATTCTCAACATTATCAACATTTTATTAACATTATTCTATAACATTTTATAACATTTTACAACATTAAACATTTTTCCGCTACTCTCCGGACGTTTTACATTCAAGCGAACCCGCACCCCGAATATTGGTCCTTCGAACAGTGGACCTCGCGCGCTATAAAATTAATTTTGAGTAGTGAGTGAGGTGATTGAATTGGTGAACATTTGTGGGTGAGCTGTAGCTGAAGGAGAGACGCAGAAAACCAACAACAACAGGCAACAGCGAGGCGAGGCAGCAGTGTTCGGTAACGACGTACCTACGCAGAAGACTCTCAAGTAAGATCTTTCCTATTTTACTAACAAAACATCAAGATGGCGAGCGTAATCCGTCAAGGGGAAGTTCAGCGCACTATTGAGTCTATGCTTACTAACTTTAAGAAAGATGGTGCAGAAAGAAAGACAAAGCCCGAGTATTTTAAGAACCGTTTAGACCAATTGAGTGACTTGTGGCAGGAATTTGAATTTAATCATGAACAGATAGGAATGGTCGAGAGTCAGTCTCATCCCTACTTCACGAACCGTACTTATGAGAGTGCGAAGCAGACTTATTTGATGCTTAATTCTGCTTTGAACGCGGGTTATAAGGCTGTCACGGCAGAATCTTGGACCGTGGAAGATGACGACGATAAAAAGGAACAAGCTCAGGGAGATGGAATCCCTAAAGATGATGAAACATTACGAGAGCCTCTAGGAACAGGACTAGGAGCTCATTCAGGCAGTCAACAATTTAAAACGATCGCGGGAACATTCAGTAAACATGACGAAATGTATCGGAAACAAGTAGCTAACATGAAGGCTTTCGTTAGAACAGTAAAGAGTATAGAGGTCAACACGCTAACAGATAAGTGGGAGCTAGAAGATGCACTTAAATCCTTACAAGCTCGTTGGGCGGCAATAGATACACTTCACTGGGAGTTAGAGAGTGAGGGCACTGTAACAGACGTGGCATACGAAACTTCATTTAATGCTCATGAAGAAACATTCAACAATTTGAAGAAAGAAATAAACAAGAAGATTTGGTCAGGGGCACATCGTGAAAAATCTACACCTAAGTTAGATATAACAACTTTTTATGGGAACTATAACACTTGGGTTTCATTTAAAGACTTATTTTGTGAAGCCATTCATAATAACACAGCTTTATCTAACGCTCAGAAGATGCAATTTTTAAAGTCTAAACTGAAAGGAGAAGCAGAGAGACTCATCCAACATTTGCAGATAAGTTCTGACAACTATTTGATTTGCTGGGATATTTTAAACAACCGATATAACAATACTAAACTAATATTCACTTCCCACATGAATATATTACTTAGCCTACCTACTATGCAACAACAATCCGTGACACAATTAAAGAAAATGCATGACACGACAAACGAGTGCTTACACGCAATTAAGAATTTAGGGGTCGATATAAGTACGTGGGACCCCATGATAGTACATATCCTAGCGCAGAAACTTGATACCGAAACTCATATGGACTACGTAGAATCGCTAACCAACTCTCGAGCGCTACCGGTCCTACAGGAATTCATGAAATTCATGGAAGGCAAATTTACAAGCCTTGAAACATCTCGCCGAAAACAAGAGTCTCTCAATCTTAAAACATATCATCAAGCAACCACATCTGGTATGAACCAACGAAGAAACTTCCAACCACAACATAATAACCGCCAGTATCCTAACTCTACCTACGTAAACAACGGAGTCAATAGAAGCCACAGAACTTCAACAGTAGGTAAAACATTGCACGTGTCAAGTATCCAATGTCCAATGTGTAACAATCAACATGGGATCTACAATTGTCGTCAATTCTTACAACTACCCATAGAAAAACGGTACCAAGCAGTTAAAAAACTGGCGCTATGCATTAACTGTCTTTTTACACATCGTGATAATAAATGCAACTCGACGAAAACTTGCCACAAATGCACTGGCCGACATAACACGCTGATACATGAGGCATGTGTCAAAACAGTATCGTCAGCACCGGAGCCATCGACCTCTTCGCCATCAGCAAATGGAATTATTACGAAAAATAACAAGTCAATCAACATTACACAAATACCTACAGATGCGAATTCGGAAGTCCTGTTAGCAACAGCCCTGATTAAAGTTAAGGCTGGTGATGGTACTTATAAAACACTTAGAGCATTTATTGATCAAGGGAGTCAAATATCCCTTATGACTCAACAAGCCGTACAACTACTAGATTTAAAGAGTGAGAAGTTTAATGGGATATTCAACGGTATTGGAAAGAAACAAAACAGCTTCAAGGGGAGAAGAATCATAGAAGGCGCGTCGCTTTACAACGATTTTGCGTTCTATGCTGAGGTTTTTATTGTGAAAGACCTCATGGATGACTTACCTAACAGAACATTTCCCAAGCCATCGTGGTCCGTTCTACAAAACTTAAACCTTGCCGATCCTCAATTCTACGTAAGACGGCCCATTGACTTATTGCTTGGAGTAGAAGTCTTCCATCAGATTATTATGGAAGGAGTAATTAAAGGAGACGATTATACACAGCCTCTGGTACAGCAGACGCAACTGGGATGGATGATAAGTGGAAACGCTCGTACTTACAACTGTAACGTAGTAATAAACAATTTAGAAGATATTAAACAATTTTGGGAGATAGAAGAAATTACCGAAGAAGGAGATCTATCGCAGGAGGATCTGGAATGCATCAAACATTATAAAGAGAATACTAAGAGGAAACCCGACGGAAGGTATGAAGTCCGCATTCCAATGAAACCTCACTTTGAAGAAGAACTGGGAGAGTCAAGAACCCGAGCAATCGCGCAGTTTAAAAACATGGAAAGAAAGTTACAAAAACAAGAAAAACTATCCGAAGCGTATAAACAATTTATGGATGAATATCGGGACCTAGGACACATGAAACCAGCAACCAACAATTTGGGGTTAGAGTCATTCTTACCTCATCATATTATCGAAAGAGTTGAGTCAGCAACATCCAAGCACAGGGTTGTCTTTAACGCGTCAGTAAAGACATCTACAGGGCGATCTTTAAATGATTTGATGCATACAGGCCCCAATTTACAGCAAGACTTGCAAGTACTTCTATTAAAATGGAGACAGTACAAATACGCATTTACAGCGGACATTGAGAAAATGTACCGTCAGATACACGTAAACGAAATTGATCAACATTTACAGAAAATAATTTGGCGTGACAGTCCTGAAAAACCATTACAAACATTTCAACTAACAACACTAACTTACGGAACAAAATCAGCACCATTTATAGCTATGATGACGTTAAAAAGACTAGCAGCAGACGAACGAGAAAGTTTTCCAGAAGCAGCGAAAGTGGTAGAGGAGGCATTTTACATGGATGACGTGTTACATGGAGCACATTCATTGGAACAAGGAAAGAAGTTGGTTTCTGATTTAAACGATCTTTTAAAAACTGGAGGTTTCAATTTACGAAAGTGGTCATCCAACAACAAAGGAATCTTGGAGAACATTAACAGAGAACAGGGTGACGAAGAAATGGTATTCAACTTTAAAGTAGACAACATTACAAAAACATTGGGATTATGCTGGAACCCGACCGAAGATACTTTCACCTTCAAATGTAAAATACCCGAACATAAAGAAAACCTAACAAAAAGAACACTTTTATCAGAAATTTCCAAACTGTACGATCCATTAGGTTGGATCGCCCCATTTATAGTAAAACTGAAGATTTTATTTCAAAAAGCATGGAAAGAACAGACTGAATGGGATGACCATATTTCTGACAAACTCTTTTCAGAATGGTCAATAACGATAAGCGATATTGAGCAACTTAACGAATGCAAAATAACAAGGTGGTTATGGTGTAACGAGAATGACGTCATTGAACTGCATGGATTTTGTGACGCCTCCATGGAAGCATACGCTTGTGTAGTATACGCGAGAATACCACATCAATCCAGAGTAATACTGGTGGCAGCTAAAACGAAACTTGTGCCCCATAAGAAAACATTAACATTACCTAGACTTGAGCTTAGCGGTGCACATTTGCTCGCAAAACTGATGAAAAAGATTAAACATTCCTTAAATCAACATGAAGTAATAACATTCGGTTGGAGTGACTCCCAAATAGTCCTTGGATGGTTAGCAGGTCAACCAAGTCGTTGGAAACCATTCGTCGCAAATCGTGTAGAACAAATAAAACGGGTGATGCCCGAGGAACAATGGCGCTATGTAAAATCATCTGAAAACCCCGCAGATGCTGCAAGCAGAGGAGAAACAGCATCTCAATTGAAAGACAATGCCTTATGGTGGTCAGGTCCAGCTTGGCTAACTCATTTCCAGCCAGAACTGAAACGTTCTCAAACCTTAACATATACTACGACAGAAGAGGAGAGAAAGTCATATAAATCAAACATGGTGCAAAACAATAAAGAGCAAAATATCATAAATCATTTATTAGAAAAATATAGCTCAATAACAAAGGTAATACGAATCGTGGCCTACATATTGAGGGCATTCACTTCGAAGCGTCAACGCTTGCCAAGCCATATCACATTACAAGAGCTAAGAAAAGCTAAATTGACTATAATTAAATGTGTACAAAGCAATGAATTAGGAACGGATATCGAACATTTACGTAAGCACAACAAAGTCGAATCACAAAGCCCGCTCTATACATTGTACCCATTTATAGATAAAAACAATCTTTTGCGAGTGGGAGGCCGCCTGGAAGAAGCGCATTTATCTTACGAGATGAAACACCCAAAAATTATTCCGAGGGATTCACGTCTTGCAACATTACTTATAGAACACGCTCACGCCATGACACTTCACGGAGGCGCTAAGCTCACTATGAGCAAATTGAGAGAAGAATACTGGGTGATAGGCGGAAACAACAGAGTGAAACAACAAGTGCGAAAATGCGTTAAGTGCCAAAAGATAGATGGGAAAAAACAGTATCAGCTGATGGGTGATCTTCCCGCCGCCCGTGTTAACGAAGCAAAACCGTTCTTCCACACTGGGGTCGACTACACGGGATTTGTTGACATAAAAGCAAGTAAGGCGCGAGGAAGTCGAACATTGAAGGGCTACATTGCCGTTTTCGTCTGCATGGTCACAAAAGCCGTGCATTTAGAACTAGTAACAGAACTAACGAGTTCAGCTTTCCTGGCAGCTTTAAGAAGAATGGCAGCCAGAAAAGGAGCCCCAAAACATTTATACTCGGATCAGGGTACCAATTTTATAGGCTCGAACAACATTCTGAAACAACAGTGGAAGGAGATTCAAAACACAATCGACGACAATTTCTTGGCTGAAGTCGCTGAAATGGAAATCGAGTGGCATTTTAATGCTCCCGCCTGGCCCAGCGCGGGCGGACTCTGGGAAAGAGCCGTCAGAAGCTTAAAATATCATTTAAAACGCGTAGTGGGTGAACAAAAACTTACATATGAGGAATATGCCACGATTCTGGCCGAATTGGAGAACTGTCTAAATTCAAGGCCATTATGCCCATTAACAGACAACATTGATGACCTGAATACGCTGACTCCAGCCCACTTCTTGCAAGGACGAGCGGGAGTGACTATAATAGAAACATACGAAGACGCACGCACAAGATGGAATTTAACACAAAAAATATTCAGTGATGTATGGAGAAGATGGAAAACAGAGTACTTAAGCCAATTAACAGCAAGACAAAAATGGTGTGAGCCCAAGAAAAACATAGAAGTAGGGGACATAGTGGTCATACATGAAGATAATTTACCAGCAGGGAAATGGGCACTAGGACGAGTGATCGACGTGCATGCAGGTCAGGATGGATATGTGAGAGTAGTAACACTAAAAACAGCCAAAGGAACACTAAAGAGACCCGTAGTTAAATTATCTGTCTTGCCCCTGGAAAAATCGAAACCAGAACAACAACCCGTCGATAAAGAAACCCCGAAACAAACCAAAAGTCAAAGACGAACCAAGAGAGGATGTATGACAACCATGCTAATGATGCTATTCTATATTTTTACTTTCATAACAGCTGGAAATTGCGTAAAAATGACACCTATCAATGACGGCCAAGGATTGTACTTCGACAAGCTTGGAACTATGCAACTAGTTAGAGACGAATGGAAACTAGTAGCGTACTACGATATGAGCCCATACTGGGAAGGAGTATCAGCATACAAAAAATACAACGAGCAATTAGAAACTATTTGTAAACAAGTTAGAACCCTTTCACACTGTGACGTCATCCTTTTACAATTACAACATTCATACGACGAACTACAACATTACAATAAAGTACTATCCCGACATCAGCTAAAACAACAAACACGCAAGAAACGGGGATTAATAAACGGTGTCGGAAACTTAGCGAATACTTTATTCGGAGTTTTAGACGATCGGTTCGCTCAACAATACCAACAGGACATAAGTCTCCTAAAAAACAACGAAAAACATCTCGTCACCATGTGGAAAAATCAAACATCTATTGTAGAAGCCGAATACAACATGCTCTTGAGAACTCGAGATACGATCCAAAAACAACATAAAATGATACACCAGCACTTACTTTGTTTAGAAAAAGATACCACTGCGATGGCAAAAGAAATTACAGTCGCAGAGAGCATGTCTCAATTTACAGTGGTCGCCATGGCTGCAAACAATTTATTAAATCACCTTAAAACAATCCAAGATATGTTATTAGAAACGATAGCCAACATTTACAACGATAAAATGAACATACATATTATAAGTCCCCAGCAACTACAAAAAGAATTAAATATAATATCGGGCCAACTTTTAAGTGACCTTACTTTACCAATTGACAACATACAAACAAACTTACAAAACATCTACCAAGTATTACAAGTTAAATCAAGAATGACTGACCAATACATGATATTTGAGATTCGCATTCCATTGATAACTCGTGATCGTTACGACCTTTATAACATTATTCCGGTTCCGCACAGCTCAGACAGAAATATGATATCTGTTATTCCCATAGAAAAATACGTAGCCATGAACTTACAAAAGGATGCATACATGCCCTTACAAGAAAAGGATATCGAAACTTGTATTATACGAGATACGTTCACATATATGTGCTCACTTAAGGTCCCTGTATATAAGATGAACACAGATAAAGATTTGTGTATAAAGGATGAAAAGGTGAATTTATATACATGTAAAACAAGCATAGCCGCGTGTCAGAACAGGTGGATCAGTTTATCCCGACCGAATCACTACTTATATTTTTGTTGTGATCGGTGTCAGTTCCGAACCATATGTAGAGATCAAGTTACAGCGCAAACATTGACACGAACTAACATTATTTACATTGAGGAGAATTGTATCGTAAAAACGGACAACTTTGCAATTCACACGCATATGAATATGGAAAGTAAAGTGGATTTATCATATAGCATACCTGCCCCAGAAATTGACCCAATTAACCATGTTATAAACATTACGGTTGAAAAATTCGCAAACAACAGCTTTCATTTGGAAGACGAAAGCGAAAATAAAGTCATAAAAGAGAAAATAAAAGCGCTGAAAGAAAGCCAACTTCCCGAAGATACAATTAACAGCTATTCTGTCCACGATATACACCACTATACAGCTATATACTGCCTCTTTCTAGCAACTACTGCTATAACAATCTTACTCGTATGCCAAAAAACACGTTGCCAGTGGCAACTTTTAAGAGCCTGGACAACCCAAGAAAACCCAGAGAGAACAACAGCTTCGAACACCATCACCGCAAGACCCCGTGCAAACCCACCGCCGCCGCCGCCGCCGCCCCGAGAGGTCGCGAGCGAGGCCTCTACGCCGAACACGCGATGCAGTCTACGACGTACCAGCATCAATAACAATAAGTGTAGTGCAAGTGCGCAAAAAGTGAAAGAGTGTGACAAACATGAAAACATTGAACTGAAACAAGTGGACAGAAGCTGCTCGCCAGTGTTCAGACAGACATCGTTTAAAAATTAATTGCTTAGATTTAAAAAATATTGTTGATCATCTTGTATCATTTATCTTAGTAATTCATTTCATCTCATCGTTTGCCCCCGCCAAGATGTTCGGTGCAATGCACCTAACACGTTTAAAGCCTCGTGCGGCGCGTGCGTCCAGTCAGCAAAAGACGCATTGCCCCAATAATTTAGCATTCATTTAGTTTTCAGTGTACTTTTGAGATCCATCGCGACCGGGTGCATTCGATTAACATTGAACATTCTCAACATTATCAACATTTTATTAACATTATTCTATAACATTTTATAACATTTTACAACATTAAACATTTTTCCGCTACTCTCCGGACGTTTTACATTCAAGCGAACCCGCACCCCGAATACCCCTCGTAACTTTTGAACCGTAAGTTCAAAAAATATGAAAAAAATTGAAGAGATGCGCCTTATCATATACTTTCAACGAAAATTGTTTTGAACATTATCGGTTCAGCCATTTTTGAGTTATCTCCAAAAAACTTCTTCCATAGGCATCAGATACGACCTTTTGGTATTAGTTTGGTTCTTATTCCATTGAAGGTACGGAACCCTCCTATGCGTGGTCCGACACGCACTTGGCCGGTTTTTTTCTAATGGATCAGTGAGGTTAGTATGCTCTTATGATGCTATGCGAATGTGATAACATAAACATAATAGTAGTTTATGTAACTGTTACGTAATAAGGGTCCTTAAAACATGAGTGTGGTTTTCACACGAGTGTTTTAAGGCCTAATTACGTACAGTTGCATACACTGCTTTATCTACACTCATATTATTTATCCTAAATGCCGTATTCCGAAACCATAGAATGGCCGCCATTGCACCGCCATGGCCAACTTGATTGTGCCGGCGGTCGCGCGGGCGCGTGTCGGCGGCCGCGCGGGAGCGTGCAGGTGTACATTATGTTATCAAAACTCATAACACATCAATAGTTGAGCATGTAAAGTTAAAATTACGTTACTGCCACACATAAAAAGCTTATCATAGTAAAATCGGTGGTGGTAATGCTAGCCATTGCCTACCGTTTTTGAACATGTTTTAGAGGACTTAATGTCCGTAAAGTTGACCGCCCCAAACTCAGTATCCTGAATTTACGTATCTATATATTTAGTTCATCGTTAGTTCACGTTAGTTCAGTATATTAAATCGTAAGGACCCGACTCCAACATCTTTTTTTTTTAACACAAAATGGGACGGCTAACTTCACGCTGCCGCCCCAAAACGGATTTTTCGGTTTTTATCGATGGCAATCGGTAGATAGTTCACGCGAATTCACAAAGAAATTTGGTAAGGACCCGATTCGGTATATATTTTTTGTTAATTTTTTAAGTGGGGCAGCAAACGTCACGCTACCGCCCCAAAACGGATTTTAAGGTTTCTATCGATGGCAATCGGTAGATATTCGTTAGTTCACGCGAAAACGTAACGAAATTTCGTAAGGACCCGACTGGAAAAGTTGTCCTATTATTATTAAAGTGGTGCGGTCAGACGAATTTAGGTATTTAGATAATCTGTCACACATGGTATACGTTTGAGATCCTAACGATTTAAATACATGAACTATCCTCTATGAAGCATGCTAAATCAATTGATATTATGTTGTTTGCAGGCAACCTAGCATACATGCCTGCAATCGATCATACAATATTTCTATAGAAAAGTACTGGGGCGGCTGTCTTCACGCACATCGTACTGGCCAGACTATACAGATATCAGGATAACTGGCTACATAAACCTATGAAACAAGGTGTTTTATTGTTTATTCAGGCATTTTAGACGTAAGGACCCATATACTTTGGCTAGAAAAAAATAATTGTAAAAATATATAACGACCATTTGAGGTATTCAGAAAAAGTGTTACATATGGTGTTCCCTTGAGATCATAACGAATTCAATGCATGGACTTTCCTCTACGGAGCACGGCAAATCGATGAGGATATGTTTTTTGCTGGCAAACTAAGCTATATGCCTACAATCGATCATACAACATTTCTATAGAAAAGTACTGGCGCGGCTGTTTTCACGCATATGATACTGGCCAAACTATACGGATATCATAATAACTGGCTACATGTACCGATAAAACGAGGTGTTTTATTGTTTGTACAGGTATTTTGGACGTAAGGACCCATATACTTTGGCAAGAAAAAAAATTTTTCGAAAATACATAACGATCATTTGAGGTATTCAGATAAAGTGTCACATATGGTGTTCCCTTGAGATCCTAACAAATTAAATGTACGGACTATCTTCTACAAAGTACGGCAAATTAATTAGGATATGTTTGTTGCGGCCAAACTTAGCTACAGGGTTGGGCATATTAAGTGTCCTAGTTTTAGAAACCTCTTTTTTTCTTAAAATACTTCAGATCTTTTTGAACTATTATACTTTTTAAATTGCTTATTTATTATAGTATCTATAAATCATAATGACAGATTGATTATCTTTTTTTTGTACATTTGTCAACGATGGACGCAAAACGCGAACTCGTAATAGATTTGTACAAGAAAAAATATAAGCCATGCGAGATATTTAGGAAACTGAAACGCCTAAATATAAATATAAGGTTCATATCGCGGACTATAAAACGTTTTATAGAAACCGGATCTTGCCGACCGAGGCCCAAACCTGGACGAAAACCATCGATACGTGTGGGAAATCTAATAAAACGCGTCCGTGAGAGAATTAGGCGGAATCCAGCACAAAGTGCGAGTAAACTCGCGAAGGACCTGAAAGTCTCAAGAAGATCAATGGGTCGAATATTGCGAATTGATCTGAACCTCAAGGCCTACAAAAAACAGAAAATACACGGTTTGACAATAGCTCAAAAAAAAGCTGGAGTTAAAAAATATAGGGGTATATTAGCTTGGCACGATGGAGATGATATGATTTTTTCGGATGAAAAGATGTTTGTGCTACAAGACAGCCACAATCAACAGAATGATCGAGTGTACGGAGTAAGTTTACGGGATATTCCAGCGGACAAACTAGCAGTGCAACGATTCCAGAGTACGTCTGCAGTTATGTTATGGGGGGCCATAAGTCCTAAAGGGAAGTTGCCACTACTGTTTATTGACCGTGGGGTGAAAATCAACCAAGACTTCTACATACAGAACGTTTTACAAGATCATCTGCTTAAAAACGCTCAAATGTTATATGGGAACGAGTATTACTGTTTCCAACAGGATAGTGCCCCATCACATAAAGCCAAACGTACACAGGACTGGTGTCGGCAAAATTTAACAGATTTTATACCATGGGAAGAATGGCCTGCGTCGTCACCAGACCTGAATCCCTTGGATTTTTCAATATGGGGTTACATGTTAAGCAAAATTGGGAGCACACATGGACTAAATTTGAGTTCATTTAAGGATCGGTTAATCAAAATATGGGACGAGATACCTGAAGAAGTCGTGCGTGCCGCATGCAAGTCGTTTTACAAGAGATTGCGTAAAGTTTTACGAGCCAAAGGAGAGCGTTTTGAGTTAACGAATTAATTTTGTAAATATATAACATAGTTTAACACAAATACATACAGCATTTTTATTTTTGTTGTTTTATTTAAAATTTATTGTCTTATTAAAATAGGACACTTAATATGCCCAACCCTGTACATGCCCACAATCTATCATACAACCTGTCTATAGAAAAGTACTGGGGCGGCAGTCTTCACGCATATGATACTGGCCAAACTATACGGGTATCAGCATAACTGGCCACAGGAACCGATAAGACGAGGTGTTTTATTGTTTGTTTAGGTATTTTGGACGTAAGGACCCATATATTTTGGCTAGAAAAAAAAAATTTCGAAAATGCATAACTACCATTTGAGGTATTCAGATAAAGTGTCACATATGGTGTTCCCTTGAGATCCTAACAAATGAAATGCATGGACTATCTTCTACAAAGCACGGCAAATCGATTAAGATATGTTTATTGTGGGCATACTTAGCTACATGCCCACAATCTATCATACAACATGTCTATAGAAAAGTACTGGGGCGGCTGTCTTCACGCATATGATACTGGCCAAACTATACGGGTATCAGCATAACTGGCCACAGGAACCGATAAGACGAGGTATTTTATTGTTTATTCAGGCATTTTGGACGTAAGGACCCATATACTTTGGCTAAAAAAAAATAATTTCGAAAATGCATAACGACCATTTGAGGTATTCAGATAAAGTGTCACATATGGTGTTCCCTTGAGATCCTAACAAATTCAATGCATGGACTTTACTTTACGGAGCACGGTTGATCGATAAGGATATGTTTATTGCTGGCAAACTAAGCTATATGCCCACAATCGATCATACAACATTTCTATAGAAAAGTACTGGGGCGACTGTCTTCGCTCACATCGTACTGGCTAATATGAAACGAGTTGTTTTATTGTTTGTTCGGGCATTTTGGACGTAAGGACCCCTATACATTGGCTAGAAAAAAAAATTTTTGAAAATGCATAACGACCATTTGAGGTATTCAGATAAAGTGTTCCCTTGACATCCTAACAAATTCAATGCATGGACTAGTCTCTACGGAGCACGACTATTCGATTAAGATATGTTTATTGCTAGCAAACTAAGCTACATGCCCACAATCTATCATACAACATTTCTATAGAAAAGTACTGGGGTGGCTATCTTTACGCACATCGTACTGGACAAACTATACAGATATCATTATAACTCCTTTGCTATCAATTTTTCAGTCACAGCTACTGTAGTAAGTTTGGTAAGTACAATCTGTAAGCTATGCATAAAAGCTCTTGATCTAGAGCATCTGCTCAAATAAGTTTCAGACCGTCTTATTGTCTAGAAGTGGTCAAAATCTGTGAAATGTGTTGAACATTGCACCGCCGCTAACAATTTTTCATTTACAGATACTGTAATTCGTTTAGTTAGTTCGTTCTGTAAGCTTGACATTTATTTTTTATTTTTTTTAATTTATTTAGAAAACAAACAGCCATATACATAAACAGTCATTACGAAAATAGACACAAATTAGGCCTAAAGTTTCCTATATTACTACGTAAACATTTATAAATTTGTACAACTAATGTTACATATTTAATTATGAACTACACGCCAATAAAATATCGAAACATAAAAAAAAAAAAAAAGAGAACTGTTACTAACAATATAACATAATCGCTTACTTCTTATTATCAAAACAAAATTTGTCGAACCTTATTCTTGAAAACGGACATACTATGAGCGAAAATATCTATTTGATTAAGTGAAACATTATACATACTACAAGTGCGCCTAAAGAAAGAATATTTTGCATACTTTGATCCCCAAGATGAGATAGAAAAGGTAGGCTTAGAACGTGAGTGGAAACGAGAAATTTTGAACGAAATATTTTCTAATAAAACGTTAGAATCTATATGATTTCTAATAATTTTAAATAAAAACAAAACATCCAGATAGATTCTTCGATTTTCTAATGGAGGAAGACTATGTTTAGCTGCCGACGCGAGATAATCCTGGTTATGGACACCGGTTCTGTAATCCAAGGACTTACAGAGTATTTTCTGAATCCTTTCAAGTCGAGACTTATGAATACCATAGTGTGGACTCCAAACAACACTGCCGAACTCCAATATGCTCCGGACGAAAGAGTAGTACAACACTTTTAATGTTAATATATTTTTGAAAGGTTTGCTTAAGCGCAGAACCATACCTAACTTTTTATATGCTCTTGCCACAATATTATCTATATGTTCATTAAAGGAAAGCTTACTGTCCAGGGTGATACCTAAATCTCGAATTGACGACACACGTGAGACACTATTACCAGCTAATTTATAATCATAAGTAATAGGATTCAATTTACGGGAAAACGTGATAGTATAGCATTTATCAGCATTGAGAATTAAACGATTGCGCTGACAGTAGTCCTCAAACCGAGACAAATCTGATTGTAGCGCCACACAATCATCATAACTTTTAATAATTTTATAAATTTTAGTGTCGTCTGCATAAAGAATATGAGAAGAAGACTGAAATGAAGTGTTAATATCATTCACATACAAGACAAATAGAAAAGGTCCTAGGTGCGAGCCCTGGGGTACCCCTGAGGGAATGGGTAAAAATTTAGATCTATAGCCCTTCAGTGCCACCGCCTGACTTCTATTACTGATGTAGGACTTTAACCATCTAAATAGGTCACCGTGTATACCGATCTCAAACAACTTCTGAAGTAAAATAGAATGATCTATTTTATCGAAGCACTTCGAGAAGTCGGTATACACGGCATCAACCTGAAAACCGTCATCTAAAGCATTAATAATATGGTCAGTGTAAGTGATTAAGTTAGTGTCGACGCTTCTGCCTCGGAAAAAACCATGCTGGTGTACAGATATGTGGCGAGCGACAACAGCGGTCAATTCATTAGTAATATTTTTTTCGAAAATCTTAGCGAATATACAGAGTTTTGAAATCGGTCGATAAAGCTTTATGTCATGTTTATCGCCGCCCTTATGCACAGGTGTAATGATAGCACGCTTCCAGATGCTAGGTACAAAGCCTTCACTAAGAGATTTTCTGAAAAGCTTAGCCAAGGGAACCGTAAGCTCAGCGTAAAGTCTAGAAACTAAAAATGGATGAATGTTGTCAAAACCAGCACCTTTATTAACGAATATAGATTTTAAATGCTTGTATACTACATCATCAGTAATATTAATACTAGAAATATCTACAAGGGAGGACGAAGACTGATGAGAAGAAAGTCTAGATTGATTACCATCCGAGACAAATACAGAGCTGAAATAGCTATTAAACAAATCGCAAATAACATTACCATCAGAAGAAGAATCATCGTCTAAATGCATGTTAGATGGAACCTCATTTGCAGAAAATTTAGATTTAATAAAGCTCCAGAAATACTTGGGAGTAGAAGTTATTTTCTTTTCACTGAGGGCAATATATTTAGTATAACATTCTTTACTGAGTTTCTTTTCTCTTTTTCTTAGTAATTTAAATTCGGCATAGTCACTCTGGTTATTATATTTTTTCCACTTGGTATGAGCATTCAATTTGTTTTTAATAATTTTAATTAAGGGTCTGTTATACCAAGGTGGATACCTAGAAGATGAACAAGTCTTACGCTTCGGAATGAAATCCTCAATTAGAGCATTTAAAATAGAATAATAATGGTTTGTAGCACTTTCCATATCCATATCATCGATGACGGACCAGTCAACATCGGAGAGACCCTGCCGAATATTGTCAAAATTGGCTGCATGATAAAGATATTTATAATGTATTGATGAATTTAAGGATTTCATTAACGACAAAGGAAAATAAATTACTAAGGATTTGTGATGTAAATCTTCTTGTGTAAGAGGAGACGAACAAACTGATACTTCACAATTAACACTACTAATGACAAGGTCTAAGATACGATCATGAGCATTGACACACCCGTTATACTGCTGTAGTCCAGAGAAAGCGAGGAAGTCAGAAAGTGCAACGGCTAAGGGATTGTTATTATGATTAAGTATCAGGGTTGAAAAGTTATCGCGGCTCCAAATTGCATGAGAAATATTAAAATCATCCAATAGCAGATAAGTATCGCTAGGGTGACGGCATATGAGGTCATTGACGTTATCAAAAAACAATTGCAATGAATCAGCATGATTACGATTGTGCGGGAAATAAGCACAGGCTATGCGTAAAGAGCTTGCTCGCTCCGGCACGGCATCGGTAGGCGACGAACCCGCTGCAGCGAGCGGCAGAGACAGCCATACCTCCTCGGAATGTATAGTACTACAGAAGTCGTCAGTACGGCGTGCGCGCAAGCCGCGCCGCACCGCCACCAGCACACCGCCACCGCGCGCCGCCATCGTCGCCGGTCGATCCCGTCGATAAACGACATAATTATGATAGAAAAATTCCGCGTCGCTAAAATCCTCCGTGAGCCAGGTTTCGGTTAAGCATATAATATCGTAATTAGACAAAAGTACATTATCTAGAAAAGAGTGAGATTTAGTTCTGAGTCCTCTCACGTTCTGATAATAAATGTTTAAGTTATTAATGCTAAACACTGTAAAGTAAGATATGGGGTTATAGCGCGGCTCAAGTATGTCCAGAATTCATTGGAAAAATTATGATTTAAAAGGTACCTAAGAACATTTAATAACAACAGTAAATTGCATTTGTACAAGTAGAAGCATAACAATAATACATAACATACGCGATAATACGAGATAAGCTTGGAATAAAAGAGAGAAATATATATAACATTTAACTTCAAAAATACTCTGACGGGCATAAGAGTAGTACATAGCGTGGCACAAATTAGGTAAGAATAAAAGTCACTTAAGTTTTAACAAATCGGATTCCGTGACAATGCGTATAACCCTCGAGGCGTCATTTTTACGCAAAAATATCTTGCCTTCTTTCACCCACACATAAGCATAGTTCAACTCAGCTTTTACTTGGCGTGCGCGCTTTAAAAACAACTTATTTGCGGGCGTAAGGTGCTCGTTCAAGTAAACGTTAGACGACGGACCGTCTAAGCCAGCGTCGGCCGTAGTGAGGCCACGGCGCGCGTGGGCCGCCGCCAGCAGCTCGTCCCTGCGCGCGCGCCGGGTGAAGCGGACGATAATCGAAGGGGGCCGAAGATTTTGTTGTTTCGCTTCCGTAGAAAACACTCTAATCCGAGGTATACAATCAATTTCCGACTGGTCAAGGACAAAGCCAACCTTGATACATATGTTGCTAAGTATAGAATTCAAATTCTCTCCCGACCGAAGCGGAACGCCGATGATCTCCACATTATTTTGCCTTCCAAACTGGTCACGATCATTATTTTCTTTCTTGAGGCAAGTGACGAGGTCCTGTAACTCTTTCATTTTCGGCGGCAGTGGCGCAAAGGTCTCCAATTTATATTCTGTACTCGAAATTCTGTTCTCCATACCATCTAGGCGTGATTCCAAGATGCTCCACTTATGACTCAAATCAGTAACTTGCTGCTGAACGTTATCAATTTTATCCTCAATTGAAGTTCTGGATATTTTAACTTCAGCAAGCAGGTCCGTTAAAGTGGTCTCCTGTTAAGTTTGGGGCGTTTGCTGGTTCGCTCGGCACACGGGGCAACGCCAGGATGCTTTTTTCTCATTAGACATCCGCCTGACAGTGGTTTCCGCTAATCCAGCACATACAAAATGTAAGTACTTTTTACATGCACTGCATAAAACTCCATCATTAACAGGTTCGGTACGTTTCAAAGTCAGCGAAATGTGTTGAAGATTGCTCCGCCGCTAACTATTTTTCAGTCACAGCTACTGTAGTAAGTTTAGTAAGTACAATCTGTAAGCTATGCATAAAAGCTCTTGATCTAGAGCATCTGCTCAAATAAGTTTCAGACCGTCTTATTGTCTAGAAGTGGTCAAAATCTGTGAAATGTGTTGAAGATTGCTCCGCCGCTAACAATTTTTCATTTACAGATACTGTAATTCGTTTTGTTTGTTCGTTCTGTAAGCTTGACATGAAAGCTCTTAACCTAGACCTTATTCTTAAATAACGTTCAGACCGTCTTATTGTCTAGAATTGTTTCAAAGTCAGCGAAATGTGTTGAAGATTGCTCCGCCGCTAACTATTTTTCAGTCACAGCTACTGTAGTAAGTTTAGTAAGTACACTCTGTAAGCTATTCATAAAAGCTCTTGATCTAGAGCATCTGTTCAAATAAGTTACAGAACGTCTTATTGTCTAGAAGTGGTCAAAATCTGTGAAATGTTTTGAAGATTGCTCCGCCGCTAACAATTTTTCAGTCACAGATACTGTAATTCGTTTAGTTAGTTCGTTCTGTAAGCTTGACATGAAATCTCTTAACTTAGACCTTATTCTTAAATACTTTTCAGACCGTCTATTGTCTAGAATTGTTTCAAAGTCAGCGAAATGTGTTGAAGATTGGTCTGCCGCTAACTATTTTTCAGTCACAGCTACTGTAGTTAGTTTGCTTAGTTGGTTCTGTAAACTTTATATACAAGCTCTTGACCTAGAGCTTTTTCATAAATACGTTCCAGACCATCTTATTGTCTAGAATTGTTTCAAAGTCAGCGAAATGTGTTGAAGATTGCTCCGCCGCTAACTATTTTTCAGTCACAGCTACTGTAGTTTGTTTTCTTAGTTCGTTCTGTAAACTTTATATAAAAGCTCTTGACCTAGAGCTTATTCTCGAATACGTTTCATATCGTCTTATTGTCTAGAAGTGTTTCAATGTCAGAGAAATTTGTTGAAAAATGCTCCTTTGCTATCAAGTTTTCAGTCACAGCTACTGTAGTAAGTTTGGTAAGTACAATCTGTAAGCTATGCATAGAAGCTCTTGATCTAGAGCATCTGTTCAAGTAAGTTTCAGACCGTCTTATTGTCTAGAAGTGGTCAAAATCTGTGAAATGTGTTGAAGATTGCTCCGCCGCTAACAATTTTTCATTCACAGATACTGTAATTCGTTTAGTTAGTTCGTTCTCTAAGCTTGACATGAAAGCTCTTAACTTAGACCTTATTCTTAAATACTTTTCAGACCGTCTTATTGTCTAGAATTGTTTCAAAGTCAGCGAAATGTGTTGAAGATTGGTCCGCCGCTAACTATTTTTCAGTCACAGCTACTGTAGTTCGTTTGCTTAGTTTGTTCTGTAAACTTTATATAAAAGCTCTTGACCTAGAGCTTATTCTCGAATACGTTTCAGATCGTCTTATTGTCTAGAAGTGTTTCAATGTCAGAGAAATGTGTTGAAAAATGCTCCTTTGTACTCAATTTTTCAGTCACAACTACTGTAGTAAGTTTGGTAAGTAACATCTGTAAGCTATGCATAGAAGCTCTTGATCTAGAGCATCTGTTCAAATAAGTTTCAGACCGTCTTATTGTCTAGAAGTGGTCAAAATCTGTGAAATGTGTTGAAGATTGCTCCGCCGCTAACTATTTTTCAGTCACAGATACCGTAATTCGTTTAGTTAGTTCGTTCTGTAAGCTTGACCTGAAAGCTCTTAACCTAGACCTTATTCTTAAATACTTTTCAGACCGTCTTATTGTCTAGAATTGTTTTAAAGTCAGCGAAATGTGTTGAAGATTGTTCCGCCGCTAACAATTTTTCAGTCACAGCTACTGTAGTTCGTTTGCTTAGTTCGTTCTGTAAACTTAATATAAAAGCTCTTGACCTAGAGCTTATTCTCGAATACGTTTCAGACCGTCTTATTGTCTACAATTGTTTCAAAGTCAGCGAAATGTGTTGAAGATTGCTCCGCCGCTAACTATTTTTCAGTCACAGCTACTGTAATAAGTTTAGTAAGTACAATCTGTAAGCTATGCATAAAAGCTCTTGATCTAGAGCATCTGTTCAAACAAGTTACAGACCGTCTTATTGTCTAGAAGTGGTCAAAATCTGTGAAATGTGTTGAAGATTGCTCCGCCGCAAACTATTTTTCAGTCACAGATACCGTAATTCGTTTAATTAGTTCGTTCTGTAAGCTTGACATGAAAGCTCTTAACCTAGACCTTATTCTTAAATACGTTTCAGACCGTCTTATTGTCTAGAATTGTTTCAAAGTCAGCGAAATGTGTTGAAGATTGCTCCGCCGCTAACTATTTTTCAGTCACAGCTACTGTAGTAAGTTTAGTAAGTACACTCTGTAAGCTATTCATAAAAGCTCTTGATCTAGAGCATCTGTACAAATAAGTTACAGACCGTCTTATTGTCTAGAAGTGGTCAAAATCTGTGAAATGTTTTGAAGATTGCTCCGCCGCTAACAATTTTTCAGTCACAGATACTGTAATTCGTTTAGTTAGTTCGTTCTCTAAGCTTGAGATGAAAGCTCTTAACCTAGACCTTATTCTTAAATACTTTTCAGACCGTCTTATTGTCTAGAATTGTTTCAAAGTCAGCGAAATGTGTTGAAGATTGGTCCGCCGCTAACTATTTTTCAGTCACAGCTACTGTAGTTAGTTTGCTTAGTTGGTTCTGTAAACTTTATATACAAGCTCTTGACCTAGAGCTTTTTCATAAATACGTTCCAGACCATCATATTGTCTAGAATTGTTTCAAAGTCAGCGAAATGTGTTGAAGATTGCTCCGCCGCTAACTATTTATCAGTCACAGCTACTGTAGTAAGTGTAGTAAGTACAATCTGTAAGCTATGCATAAAAGCTCTTGATCTAGAGCATCTGTTCAAATAAGTTTCAGACCGTCTTATTGTCTAGAAGTGGTCAAAATCTGTGAAATGTGTTGAGGATTGCTCCGCCGCTAACAATTTTTCATTTACAGATACTGTAGTTCGTTTAGTTAGTTTGTTCTGTAAGCTTGACATGAAAGCTCTTAACCTAGACCTTATTCTTAAATACTTTTCAGACCGTTTTATTGTCTAGAATTGTTTCAAAGTCAGCGAAATGTGTCGAAGATTGGTCCGCCGCTAACTATTTTTCAGTCACAGCTACTGTAGTTTGTTTTCTTAGTTCGTTCTGTAAACTTTATATAAAAGCTCTTAAGCTAGAGCTTTTTCATAAATACGTTCCAGACCATCTTATTGTCTAGAATTGTTTCAAAGTCAGCGAAATGTGTTGAAGATTGCTCCGCCGCAAACTATTTTTCAGTCACAGCTACTTTAGTAAGTTTAGTAAGTACAATCTGTAAGCTATGCATAAAACCTCTTGATCTAGAGCATCTGTTTAAATACGTTACAGACCGTCTTATTGTCTAGAAGTGGTCAAAATCTGTGAAATGTGTTGAAGATTGCTCCGCCGTTAACAATTTTTCAGTCACAGATACTGTAATTCGTTTAGTTAGTTCGTTCTGTAAGCTTGACCTGAAAGTTCTTATTCTAGACCTTATTCTTAAATACTTTTCAGACCGTCTTATTGTCTAGAATTGTTTCAAAGTCAGCGAAATGTGTCGAAGATTGGTCCGCCGCTAACTATTTTTCAGTCACAGCTACTGTAGTTTGTTTTCTTAGTTCGTTCTGTAAACTTTATATAAAAGCTCTTGACCTAGAGCTTATTCTCGAATACGTTTCAGATCGTCTTATTGTCTAGAAGTGTTTCAATGTCAGAGAAATTTGTTGAAAAATGCTCCTTTGCTATCAATTTTTCAGTCACAGCTACTGTAGTAAGTTTGGTAAGTACAATCTGTAAGCTATGCATAGAAGCTCTTGATCTAGAGCATCTGTTCAAGTAAGTTTCAGACCGTCTTATTGTCTAGAAGTGGTCAAAATCTGCGAAATGTGTTGAAGATTGCTCCGCCGCTAACAATTTTTCATTCACAGATACTGTAATTCGTTTAGTTAGTTCGTTCTCTAAGCTTGACATGAAAGCTCTTAACCTAGACCTTATTCTTAAATACTTTTCAGACCGTCTTATTGTCTAGAATTGTTTCAAAGTCAGCGAAATGTGTTGAAGATTGGTCCGCCGCTAACTATTTTTCAGTCACAGCTACTGTAGTTCGTTTGCTTAGTTTGTTCTGTAAACTTTATATAAAAGCTCTTGACCTAGAGCTTATTCTCGAATACGTTTCAGATCGTCTTATTGTCTAGAAATGTTTCAATGTCAGAGAAATGTGTTGAAAAATGCTCCTTTGTACTCAATTTTTCAGTCACAACTACTGTAGTAAGTTTGGTAAGTACAATCTGTAAGCTATGCATAGAAGCTCTTGATCTAGAGCATCTGTTCAAATAAGTTTCAGACCGTCTTATTGTATAGAAGTGGTCAAAATCTGTGAAATGTGTTGAAGATTGCTCCGCCGCTAACTATTTTTCAGTCACAGATACCGTAATTCGTTTAGTTAGTTCGTTCTGTAAGCTTGACCTGAAAGCTCTTAACCTATACCTTATTCTAAAATACTTTTCAGACCGTCTTATTGTCTAGAATTGTTTTAAAGTCAGCGAAATGTGTTGAAGATTGTTCCGCCGCTAACTATTTTTCAGTCACAGCTACTGTAGTTCGTTTGCTTAGTTCGTTCTGTAAACTTAATATAAAAGCTCTTGACCTAGAGCTTATTCTCGAATACGTTTCAGACCGTCTTATTGTCTACAATTGTTTCAAAGTCAGCGAAATGTGTTGAAGATTGCTCCGCCGCTAACTATTTTTCAGTCACAGCTACTGTAATAAGTTTAGTAAGTACAATCTGTAAGCTATGCATAAAAGCTCTTGATCTAGAGCATCTGTTCAAATAAGTTACAGACCGTCTTATTGTCTAGAAGTGGTCAAAATCTGTGAAATGTGTTGAAGATTGCTCCGCCGCTAACTATTTTTCAGTCACAGATACCGTAATTCGTTTAATTAGTTCGTTCTGTAAGCTTGACATGAAAGCTCTTAACCTAGACCTTATTCTTAAATACGTTTCAGACCGTCTTATTGTCTAGAATTGTTTCAAAGTCAGCGAAATGTGTTGAAGATTGCTCCGCCGCTGATTTTTCAGTCACAGCTACTGTAGTAAGTTTAGTAAGTACACTCTGTAAGCTATTCATAAAAGCTCTTGATTTAGAGCATCTGTACAAATAAGTTACAGACCGTCTTATTGTCTAGAAGTGGTCAAAATCTGTGAAATGTTTTGAAGATTGCTCCGCCGCTAACAATTTTTCAGTCACAGATACTGTAATTCGTTTAGTTAGTTCGTTCTGTAAGCTTGACATGAAAGCTCTTAACCTAGACCTTATTCTTAAATACTTTTCAGACCGTCTTATTGTCTAGAATTGTTTCAAAGTCAGCGAAATGTGTTGAAGATTGGTCCGCCGCTAACTATTTTTCAGTCACAGCTACTGTAGTTCGTTTGCTTAGTTTGTTCTGTAAACTTTATATAAAAGCTCTTGACCTAGAGCTTATTCTCGAATACGTTTCAGATCGTCTTATTGTCTAGAAGTGTTTCAATGTCAGAGAAATGTGTTGAAAAATGCTCCTTTGTACTCAATTTTTCAGTCACAACTACTGTAGTAAGTTTGGTAAGTACAATCTGTAAGCTATGCATAGAAGCTCTTGATCTAGAGCATCTGTTCAAATAAGTTTCAGACCGTCTTATTGTCTAGAAGTGGTCAAAATCTGTGAAATGTGTTGAAGATTGCTCCGCCGCTAACTATTTTTCAGTCACAGATACCGTAATTCGTTTAGTTAGTTCGTTCTGTAAGCTTGACCTGAAAGCTCTTAACCTAGACCTTATTCTAAAATACTTTTCAGACCGTCTTATTGTCTAGAATTGTTTTAAAGTCAGCGAAATGTGTTGAAGATTGTTCCGCCGCTAACTATTTTTCAGTCACAGCTACTGTAGTTCGTTTGCTTAGTTCGTTCTGTAAACTTAATATAAAAGCTGTTGACCTAGAGCTTATTCTCGAATACGTTTCAGACCGTCTTATTGTCTACAATTGTTTCAAAGTCAGCGAAATGTGTTGAAGATTGCTCCGCCGCTAACTATTTTTCAGTCACAGCTACTGTAATAAGTTTAGTAAGTACAATCTGTAAGCTATGCATAAAAGCTCTTGATCTAGAGTATCTGTTCAGATAAGTTACAGACCGTCTTATTGTCTAGAAGTGGTCAAAATCTGTGAAATGTGTTGAAGATTGCTCCGCCGCTAACAATTTTTCAGTCACAGATACCGTAATTCGTTTAATTAGTTCGTTCTGTAAGCTTGACATGAAAGCTCTTAACCTAGACCTTATTCTTAAATACGTTTCAGACCGTCTTATTGTCTAGAATTGTTTCAAAGTCAGCGAAATGTGTTGAAGATTGCTCCGCCGCTAACTATTTTTCAGTCACAGCTACTGTAGTAAGTTTAGTAAGTACACTCTGTAAGCTATTCATAAAAGCTCTTGATCTAGAGCATCTGTACAAATAAGTTACAGACCGTCTTATTGTCTAGAAGTGGTCAAAATCTGTGAAATGTTTTGAAGATTGCTCCGCCGCTAACAATTTTTCAGTCACAGATACTGTAATTCGTTTAGTTAGTTCGTTCTGTAAGCTTGACATGAAAGCTCTTAACCTAGACCTTATTCTTAAATACTTTTCAGACCGTCTTATTGTCTAGAATTGTTTCAAAGTCAGCGAAATGTGTTGAAGATTGGTCCGCCGCTAACTATTTTTCAGTCACAGCTACTGTAGTTAGTTTGCTTAGTTGGTTCTGTAAACTTTATATACAAGCTCTTGACCTAGAGCTTTTTCATAAATACGTTCCAGACCATCATATTGTCTAGAATTGTTTCAAAGTCAGCGAAATGTGTTGAAGATTGCTCCGCCGCTAACTATTTATCAGTCACAGCTACTGTAGTAAGTGTAGTAAGTACAATCTGTAAGCTATGCATAAAAGCTCTTGATCTAGAGCATCTGTTCAAATAAGTTTCAGACCGTCTTATTGTCTAGAAGTGGTCAAAATCTGTGAAATGTGTTGAGGATTGCTCCGCCGCTAACAATTTTTCATTTACAGATACTGTAGTTCGTTTAGTTAGTTTGTTCTGTAAGCTTGACATGAAAGCTCTTAACCTAGACCTTATTCTTAAATACTTTTCAGACCGTCTTATTGTCTAGAATTGTTTCAAAGTCAGCGAAATGTGTTGAAGATTGCTCCGCCGCTAACTATTTTTCAGTCACAGCTACTGTAGTAAGTTTAGTAAGTACAATCTGTAAGCTATGCATAAAAGCTCTTGATCTAGAGCATCTGTTCAAATAAGTTACAGACCGTCTTATTGTCTAGAAGTGGTCAAAATCTGTGAAATGTGTTGAAGATTGCTCCGCCGCTAACAATTTTTCAGTCACAGATACTGTAATTCGTTTAGTTAGTTAGTTCTGTAAGCTTGACCTGAAAGTTCTTAACCAGGACCTTATTCTTAAATACTTTTCAGACCGTTTTATTGTCTAGAATTGTTTCAAAGTCAGCGAAATGTGTCGAAGATTGGTCCGCCGCTAAATATTTTTCAGTCACAGCTACTGTAGTTTGTTTTCTTAGTTCGTTCTGTAAACTTTATATAAAAGCTCTTAAGCTAGAGCTTTTTCATAAATACGTTCCAGACCATCTTATTGTCTAGAATTGTTTCAAAGTCAGCGAAATGTGTTGAAGATTGCTCCGCCGCAAACTATTTTTCAGTCACAGCTACTTTAGTAAGTTTAGTAAGTACAATCTGTAAGCTATGCATAAAAGCTCTTGATCTAGAGCATCTGTTTAAATACGTTACAGACCGTCTTATTGTCTAGAAGTGGTCAAAATCTGTGAAATGTGTTGAAGATTGCTCCGCCGTTAACAATTTTTCAGTCACAGATACTGTAATTCGTTTAGTTAGTTCGTTCTGTAAGCTTGACCTGAAAGTTCTTATTCTAGACCTTATTCTTAAATACTTTTCAGACCGTCTTATTGTCTAGAATTGTTTCAAAGTCAGCGAAATGTGTCGAAGATTGGTCCGCCGCTAACTATTTTTCAGTCACAGCTACTGTAGTTTGTTTTGTTAGTTCGTTCTGTAAACTTTATATAAAAGCTCTTGACCTAGAGCTTATTCTCGAATACGTTTCAGATCGTCTTATTGTCTAGAAGTGTTTCAATGTCAGAGAAATTTGTTGAAAAATGCTCCTTTGCTATCAATTTTTCAGTCACAGCTACTGTAGTAAGTTTGGTAAGTACAATCTGTAAGCTATGCATAGAAGCTCTTGATCTAGAGCATCTGTTCAAATAAGTTTCAGACCGTCTTATTGTCTAGAAGTGGTCAAAATCTGTGAAATGTGTTGAAGATTGCTCCGCCGCTAACAATTTTTCATTCACAGATACTGTAATTCGTTTAGTTAGTTCGTTCTCTAAGCTTGACATGAAAGCTCTTAACCTAGACCTTATTCTTAAATACTTTTCAGACCGTCTTATTGTCTAGAATTGTTTCAAAGTCAGCGAAATTTGTTGAAGATTGGTCCGCCGCTAACTATTTTTCAGTCACAGCTACTGTAGTTCGTTTGCTTAGTTTGTTCTGTAAACTTTGGATAAAAGCTCTTGACCTAGAGCTTATTCTCGAATACGTTTCAGATCGTCTTATTGTCTAGAAGTGTTTCAATGTCAGAGAAATGTGTTGAAAAATGCTCCTTTGTACTCAATTTTTCAGTCACAACTACTGTAGTAAGTTTGGTAAGTACAATCTGTAAGCAATGCATAGAAGCTCTTGATCTAGAGCATCTGTTCAAATAAGTTTCAGACTGTCTTATTGTCTAGAAGTGGTCAAAATCTGTGAAATGTGTTGAAGATTGCTCCACCGCTAACAATTTTTCAGTCACAGATACTGTAATTCGTTTAGTTAGTTCGTTCTGTAAGCTTGACCTGAAAGCTTTTAACCTAGACCTTATTCTTAAATACTTTTAAGACCGTCTTATTGTCTAGAATTGTTTCAAAGTCAGCGAAATGTGTTGAAGATTGTTCCGCCGCTAACAATTTTTCAGTCACAGCTACTGTAGTTCGTTTGCTTAGTTCGTTCTGTAAACTTAATATAAAAGCTCTTGACCTAGAGCTTACTCTCGAATACGTTTCAGACCGTCTTATTGTCTAGAATTGTTTCAAAGTCAGCGAAATGTGTTGAAGATTGCTCCGCCGCTAACTATTTTTCAGTCACAGCTACTGTAATAAGTTTAGTAAGTACAATCTGTAAGCTATGCATAAAAGCTCTTAATCTAGAGCATCTGTTCAAATAAGTTAAAGACCGTCTTATTGTCTAGAAGTGGTCAAAATCTGTGAAATGTGTTGAAGATTGCTCCGCCGCTAACTATTTTTCAGTCACAGATACCGTAATTCGTTTAGTTAGTTCGTTCTGTAAGCTTGACATGAAAGCTCTTAACCTAGACCTTATTCTTAAATACGTTTCAGACCGTCTTATTGTCTAGAATTGTTTCAAAGTCAGCGAAATGTGTTGAAGATTGCTCCGCCGCTAACAATTTTTCAGTCACAGCTACTGTAGTAAGTTTAGTAAGTACAATCTGTAAGCTATGCATAAAAGCTCCTGATCTAGAGCATCTTCTCAAATACTTTTCAGACCGTCTTATTGTCTAGAAGTGGTCAAAATCTGTGAAATGTGTTGAAGATTGCACCGCCGCTAACAATTTTTCATTTACAGATACTGTAATTCGTTTTGTTCGTTCGTTCTGTAAGCTTGACATGAAAGCTCTTAACCTAGACCTTATTCTTACATACGTTTCAGACCGTCTTATTGTCTAGAATTGTTTCAAAGTCAGCGAAATGTGTTGAAGATTGCTCCGCCGCTAACTATTTTTCAGTCACAGCTACTGTAGTAAGTTTAGTAAGTACAATCTGTAAGCTATGCATAAAAGCTCTTGATCTAGAGCATCTGTTCAAATAAGTTTCAGACCGTCTTATTGTCTAGAAGTGGTCAAAATCTGTGAAATGTGTTGAAGATTGCTCCGCCGCTAACAATTTTTCATTTACAGATACTGTAATTCGTTTTGTTTCTTCGTTCTGTAAGCTTGACATGAAAGCTCTTAACCTAGACCTTATTCTTAAATAACTTTCAGACCGTCTTATTGTCTAGAATTGTTTCAAAGTCAGCGAAATGTGTTGAAGATTGCTCCGCCGCTAACTATTTTTCAGTCACAGCTACTGTAGTAAGTTTAGTAAGTACAATCTGTAAGCTATGCATAAAAGCTCTTGATCTATAGCATCTGTTCAAATAAGTTACAGACCGTCTTATTGTCTAGAAGTGGTCAAAATCTGTGAAATGTGTTGGAGATTGCTCCGCCGCTAAAAATTTTTCAGTCACAGATACTGTAATTCGTTTAGTTAGTTCGTTCTGTAAGCTTGACCTGAAAGTTCTTAATCTAGACCTTATTCTTAAATACTTTTCAGACCGTCTTATTGTCTAGAATTGTTTCAAAGTCAGCGAAAAGTGTTGAAGATTGCTCCGCCGCTAACTATCTTTCAGTCACAGCTACTGTAGTTAGTTTGCTTAGTTGGTTCTGTAAACTTTATATACAAGCTCTTGACCTAGAGCTTTTTCATAAATACGTTCCAGACCATCTTATTGTCTAGAATTGTTTCAAAGTCAGCGAAATGTGTTGAAGATTGCTCCGCCGCTAACTATTTTTCAGTCACAGCTACTGTTGTAAGTGTAGTAAGTACAATCTGTAAGCTATGCATAAAAGCTCTTGATCTAGAGCATCTGTTCAAATAAGTTTCAGACCGTCTTATTGTCTAGAAGTGGTCAAAATCTGTGAAATGTGTTGAAGATTGCTCCGCCGCTAACAATTTTTCATTTACAGATACTGTAGTTCGTTTAGTTAGTTCGTTCTGTAAGCTTGACATGAAAGCTCTTAACCTAGACCTTATTCTTAAATACTTTTCAGACCGTCTTATTGTCTAGAATTGTTTCAAAGTCAGCGAAATGTGTTGAAGATTGCTCCGCCGCTAACTATTTTTCAGTCACAGCTACTGTAGTTCGTTTGCTTAGTTGGTTCTGTAAACTTTATATAAAAGCTCTTGAGCTAGAGCTTTTTCATAAATACGTTCCAGACCATCTTATTGTCTAGAATTGTTTCAAAGTCAGCGAAATGTGTTGAAGATTGCTCCGCCGCTAACTATTTTTCAGTCACAGCTACTGTAGTAAGTTTAGTAAGTACAATCTGTAAGCTATGCATAAAAGCTCTTGATCTAGAGCATCTGTTCAAATAAGTTACAGACCGTCTTATTGTCTAAAAGTGGTCAAAATCTGTGAAATGTGTTGAAGATTGCTCCGCCGCTAACAATTTTTCAGTCAAAGATACTGTAATTCGTTTAGTTAGTTCGTTCTGTAAGCTTGACCTGAAAGTTCTTAACCAGGACCTTATTCTTAAATACTTTTCAGACCGTCTTATTGTCTAGAATTGTTTCAAAGTCAGCGAAATGTGTCGAAGATTGGTCCGCCGCTAAATATTTTTCAGTCACAGCTACTGTAGTAAGTTTAGTAAGTACAATCTGTAAGCTATGCATAAAAGCTCTTGATCTAGAGCATCTGTTCAAATAAGTTACAGACCGTCTTATTGTCTAGAAGTGGTCAAAATCTGTGAAATGTGTTGAAGATTGCTCCGCCGCTAACAATTTTTCAGTCACAGATACTGTAATTCGTTTAGTTAGTCCGTTCTGTAAGCTTGACCTGAAAGTTCTTATTCTAGACCTTATTCTTAAATACTTTTCAGACCGTCTTATTGTCTAGAATTGTTTCAAAGTCAGCGAAATGTGTTGAAGATGGCTCCGCCGCTAACTGTTTTTCAGTCACAGCTACTGTAGTTCGTTTGCTTAGTTCATTCTGTAAACTTTATAGAAAAGCTCTTGACCTAGAGCTTATTCTCGGATACGTTTCAGATCGTCTTATTGTCTAGAAGTGTTTCAATGTCAGAGATTTTTGTTGAAAAATGCTCCTTTGCTATCAATTTTTCAGTCACAGCTACTGTAGTAAGTTTGGTAAGTACAATCTGTAAGCTATGCATTGAAGCTCTTGATCTAGAGCATCTGTTCAAATAAGTTTCAGACCGTCTTATTGTCTAGAAGTGGTCAAAATCTGTGAAATGTGTTAAAGATTGCTCCGCCGCTAACAATTTTTCAGTCACAGATACTGTAATTCGTTTAGTTAGTTCGTTCTGTAAGCTTGACCTGAAAGCTCTTAACCTAGACCTTATTCCTCAATACTTTTCAGACCGTCTTATTGTCTAGAATTGTTTCAAAGTCAGCGAAATGTGTTGAAGATTGTTCCGCCGCTAACTATTTTTCAGTCACAGCTCTTGTAGTTCGTTTGCTTAGTTCGTTCTGTAAACTTAATATAAAAGCTCTTGACCTAGAGCTTATTCTCCAATACGTTTCAGACCGTCTTATTGTCTAGAATTGTTTCAAAGTCAGCGAAATGTGTTGAAGATTGCTCCGCCGCTAACTATTTTTCAGTCACAGCTACTGTAATAAGTTTAGTAAGTACAATCTGTAAGCTATGCATAAAAGCTCTGGATCTAGAGCATCTGTTCAAATAAAATACAGACCGTCTTATTGTCTAGAAGTGGTCAAAATCTGTGAAATGTGTTGAAGATTGCTCCGCCGCTAACTATTTTTCAGTCACAGATACCGTAATTCGTTTAGTTAGTTCGTTCTGTAAGCTTGACATGAAAGCTCTTAACCTAGACCTTATTCCTAAATACTTTTCAGACCGTCTTATTGTCTAGAATTGTTTAAAAGTAAGCTAAATGTGTTGAAGATTGCTCCGCCGCTAACTATTTTTCAGTCACAGCTACTGTAGTAAGTTTAGTAAGTACAATCTGTAAGCTATGCATAAAAAGCTCTTGATCTAGAGCATCTGTTCAAATAAGTTACAGACCGTGTTATTTTCTAGAAGTGGTCAAAATCTGTGAAATGTGTTGAACATTGCTCCTTTGCTATCAATTTTTCAGTCACAGGTACTGTAATTCGTTTAGTTAGTTCGTTCAGTAAGCTTGATCTGAAAGTTCTTAATCTAGACCTTATTCTTAAATACTTTTCAGACCGTCTTATTGTCTAGAATTGTTTCAAAGTCAGCGAAATGTGTTGAAGATTGGTCCGCCGCTAACTATTTTTCAGTCACAGCTACTGTAGTTCGTTTGCTTAGTTCGTTCTGTAAACTTTATATAAAAGCTCTTGACGTAGAGCTTATTCTCGATTACGTTTCAGATCGTCTTATTGTCTAGAAGTGTTTCAATGTCAGAGAAATGTGTTGAAAAATGCTCCTTTGCTATCAATTTTTCAGTCACAACTACTGTAGTAAGTTTGGTAAGTACAATCTGTAAGCTATGCATAGAAGCTCTTGATCTAGAGCATCTGTTCAAGTAAGTTTCAGACCGTCTTATTGTCTAGAAGTGGTCAAAATCTGTGAAATGTGTTGAAGATTGCTCCGCCGCTAACAATTTTTCAGTCACAGATACTGTAATTCGTTTAGTTAGTTCGTTCTGTAAGCTTGACCTGAAAGCTCTTAACCTAGACCTTATTCTTAAATACTTTTTAGACCGTCTTATTGTCTAGAATTGTTTCAAAGTCAGCGAAATGTGTTGAAGATTGTTCCGCCGCTAACTATTTTTCAGTCACAGCTACTGTAGTTCGTTTGCTTAGTTCGTTCTGTAAACTTTATATAAAAGCTCCTGACCTAGAGCTTATTCTCGAATACGTTTCAGACCGTCTTATTGTCTAGAATTGTTTCAAAGTCAGCGAAATGTGTTGAAGATTGCTCCGCCACTAACTATTTTTCAGTCACAGCTACTGTAATAAGTTTAGTAAGTACAATCTGTAAGCTATGCATAAAAGCTCTTGATCTAGAGCATCTGTTCACATAAGTTACAGACCGTCTTATTGTCTAGAAGTGGTCAAAATCTGTGAAATGTGTTGAAGATTGCTCCGCCGCTAACTATTTTTCAGTCACAGATACCGTAATTTGTTTAGTTAGTTCGTTCTGTAAGCTTGACATGAAAGCTCCTAACCTAGACCTTATTCTTAAATACTTTTCAGACCGTCTTATTGTCTAGAATTGTTTCAAAGTCAGCGAAATGTGTTGAAGATTGCTCCGCCGCTAACTATTTTTCAGTCACAGCTACTGTAGTTCGTTTGCTTAGTTGGTTCTGTAAACTTTATATAAAAGCTCTTGACCTAGAGCTTTTTCGTAAATACGTTTCAGACCGTCTTAATGTCTAGAATTGTTTCAAAGTCAGCGAAATGTGTTGAAGATTGCTCCGCCGCTAACTATTTTTCAGTCACAGCTACTGCAGTTCGTTTGGTTAGTTCGTTGTGTAAACTTTATATAAAAGCGCTTGACCTAGAGCTTTTTCAAAAATACGTTTCAGACCGTCTTATTGTCTAGAAGTGTTTCAATGTCAGAGAAATGTGTTGAAAAATGCTCCTTTGCTATCAATTTTTCAGTCACAGCTACTGTAGTAAGTTTGGTAAGTACAATCTGTAAGCTATGCATAAAAGCTCTTGATCTAGAGCATCTGTTCAAATAAGTTTCAGACCGTCTTATTGTCTAGAAGTGGTCAAAATCTGTGAAATGTGTTGAAGATTGCTCCGCCGCTAACAATTTTTCAGTCACAGATACTGTAATTCGTTTAGTTAGTTCGTTCTGTAAGCTTGACATGAAAGCTCTTAAGCTAGACCTTATTCTTAAATACTTTTCAGACCGTCTTATTGTCTAGAATTGTTTCAAAGTCAGCGAAATATGTTGAAGATTGCTCCGCCGCTAACTATTTTTCAGTCACAGCTACTGTAGTTCGTTTGCTTATTTCGTTCTGGTTAGTTCGTTCTGTAAGCTTTACATGAAAGCTCTTGACCTAGAGCTTATTCTCGAATACGTTTCAGACCGTCTTATTGTCTAGAAGTGTTTCAATGTCAGAGAAATGTGTTGAAAAATGCTCCTTTGCTATCAATTTTTCAGTCACAGCTACTGTAGTAAGTTTGGTAAGTACAATCTGTAAGCTATGTATAAAAGCTCTTGATCTAGAGCATCTGTTCAAATAAGTTTCAGACCGTCTTATTGTCTAGAAGTGGTCAAAATCTGTGAAATGTGTTGAAGATTGCTCCGCCGCTAACAATTTTTCAGTCACAGATACTGTAATTCGTTTAGTTAGTTCGTTCTCTAAGCTTGACATGAAAGCTCTTAACCTAGACCTTATTCTTAAATACTTTTCAGACCGTCTTATTGTCTAGAATTGTTTCAAAGTCAGCGGAATATGTTGAAGATTGCTCCGCCGCTAACTATTTTTCAGTCACAGCTACTGTAGTTCGTTTGCTTAGTTCGTTCTCTAAACTTTATATAAAAGCTCTTGACCTAGAGCTTTTTCATAAATTTCATTTCAGACCGTCTTATTGTCTAGAAGTGTTTCAAAGTCAGAGAAATGTGTTGAAAGCTACTCCGCCGCTTAATATTTTTGAGTTGCAGCTTCTATGTTTATTGTGGTTTCTAAGATTCTTATACTTTTAATGAAAGCTCTTGATCAAAAGCTTCTGTTTGTGTATGTTTTGAATCGTCTCATTGTCTAAATGTGTTTCAAAATCAGTGACATATTTTGAATTTTGATACTTTTTCCCTAGATATTTTTTACTTGCAGTAACTAAAGTTAGTTGGTTCAAGAAGCTTTCTTTGAAACGCCTTGATCTAAAGCTTATATTTACGAGTATGAATGTTTATAACTGTCTTAATGTCTAGCAATGGTTAAAAAGTTCGAGGTGTTGGACGTTGTGCGCCCGGTAACAGTTTTTCAGTTACGGCTGTTACAGTAAATGAGGTAAATGCGTTCTGAAAGCTTTTCACGAAAGATTTAGGTTTTTATTTCTCCTAAATGGATGTTTGAAACTGTCTTACTGTCTAGAAATGAATATGTTTTTCGTCTTTGTACTACAATAAGTTGGGACCTCACAGTCTTGTTTTGGTATGTAGTCGTTAAAATGTATATAATTTGTTATTGTTACGAGGCATGTTTTCTATTTTGTCCTATAAATAAGCTATTTAAGCCTTTATTCATGAGCAAACACGATCCAAAAAAGTTGACATCTTAATTTGGTAGGGTTATCGCTCGCCGATAACTTTGGCCGCTAACTTCACACCGGTGCGAAAAGTACGCGGATCTATATAGTTTCCGATTTAGTTACGATTCCGTACCGTCAGCGTATTTTGAGTAGCGGTGTGGAGGGCATGCGATAAAAACGGTGCGGATACGATGCGTCACTGCGATTCCGTAACGTCGCCGTATTTTAAGCAGCGGTGTGGTCGCACCTTAATATAACTTAGTTAAAAATATGGCATTCTGGTTTGTCTAAAAACTCACAGAAGCAAAATTAGGTAAAACTATGTAGATCCGCGTACTTTTCGCTGTGTTCGAAAAATACTAGACCCTACTCATAGTGTTGTGTTCCTGCTGGTGAGTAAAGTTGCCAAAGAGCTCAAAGAGGACCCAGAGTGTTGACGATGAGGGACCCTCTTGTTCCTTTAGCCATCAACACAGTAAATCCTCCTTTTTGTAAAGGGTGCGCAACGCGCACGTGACTCCTTTGGAGTTCTTAATGAAATAAATAAATCTCTGGTGGAAACGCAGCCTTAGAGTGCTGGTAGCCTAGCCTAGCATCATACGCCGCGATAATCTGACCAGATACTGTTAGTAATAATGATATTAATATAATAAACATTATAAGTAGGTACTTATCCTTCCTGGTGCGATCACAATATGCGTGCCGGTGACAAGCAATGATTTATATATATATAACTAAGTGGGTCTAATGGCGCCAGAACCATGTATGTAAGAAAATCTTGGAATCTTAATTTGACCCACTTCCCGGTCTTCGATTAGGATGAAATTTTGCACACGCTCTGAGTTCTGATGACAATACATGACTAGCTAAGAAACGTCATTACAAATCCAATATGGCGGCCTCCCCAAGATGGCGGACTGGCTGTTTGAAATCCACCCCCATGATATGGGTATCAAATGAGAGAGTTTGCTGTCAGGAAAACGAAAAAAAATAGTCACGTGACTTAAATCCAATATGGCGGACGTCCAAGATGGCGGACAGGCTATTTGAAATGCACCCCCATGATATGGTTAACAAAAGAAAGGGTTTTTGTAATTTTTAGTGCGTCCTAAAAGCGTGTTTTTTAAACTATTATTTTTATTTTATTTTACTGGATCTAGCATCTTTTAAGCCAAATCCCATAGAACGAAACTAGTGACAGGTACGAGCTATGCTGGCGCCATCTAGCCAAACAGTTGACAGTTGCCAACCCCATTCTTTGGTCAAAAAGTGAGGCCGAAAGAGAAGGTTATCTAGGGGACCGTGTCTCGTTTTGACTGAGGAGGTAATGACGTCATCAGACGATTAAAATGTCGATATGTGTAAAATGTGACAAATGACAATTTTGTAACGAGTGCGAGTGAGACACCACCCCCTACTATTATGCTCTCTATCGGACCGTTTTTACAACATTTTACGAGTTACCTATAAACGACTGTTTTGCTCGGTAATAATAGTGCTGGAGCCCGCCTAACTGGAAATTTATCAAAATCCTAACCAATTTTCTTCCATATAGCGTTGTAGAGCCCATCTCGGAGATCATGAAAACATAAGTCTTAAAGGTCTTAATTGGCCACAAGTATGTATGGCGTCAAGTTGAAAATACAATTTTTTGGCCTAAATTTATCAACGAGCGGTGGGCGCATAAGATTTTAAGACCAGTTGAAGTTGCAATTTTTTGTCTTAAATTTATTAACGAGCCTACCGCTCCAAATTTTTACAGTAGTTAAAAGACCGATTCACCAGACCAAATCCCAATTTTAAGACCATTCTGGTGGGCGCATAAGACTTTAGGACCATTCTAAGAAATAGTCGATTTCATAGAAAGGATAGCAAATTACTATAGATACGTTAAAAAAATATTTAGCTGGCACAACCACAACTACATATTCATATTTAAGTGTCTAGTAATTAAAAATGCCGTAAATGTATTTCGCAATAAGTCTAAAATTGGAGAAATTCGTCATAGCAGTACTTTAGCCACGGGGGTCTTAAAACACTAAAATTATTATTCATTTTAAACTTAATGACACAAAATATGATTTGAAAAGCCAGACGTAATGCCTATAGGCATTTTCTACCAGTCGCTCATAACTCTAAACTGATAAGCGTCAAGTTAGTTGCACTGAGAATATATTACTGACTGAAAAATTACGTATTTTTTTTTAAATCGTACCGTTCCAAATATGGACAAACGATTTAGCCCACTTCAAATAACCTACATACCCAATTTAAGACCAATCCGGTGGGCGCATAAGATTTTAAGACCAGACCAGTTGAAGTTGCAATTTCTTGACCTTAATTTATCAACGAGCTTTCCAGAGCGGTAGGCTCGTTGATGACCTGAAATTTTACCAAGACTAAACGGCATGGTCTTATAAAACTCTCAAAAAGTGTAAGAGCTAATGTCGGTTGTCATTGGTTTGAGATTGTTGCCTACTACTGAAAAGTCCTAAATAAAATGGTTTTTTTGGCCAACGTGTTGGCAGGAATGGCGGGCAATGATAGCCCGACTAAATTATGTAAACTGGTTATGCTCAACTGTCAGCCATTTACAAACGTGTTTTTAAATTATTTGCGTATCAAATGTTGTTAGGCTCTACCGCGAAGTCGCATAAACAATATATAATTTATATCATATCAACTAGTTGTTGTGTTGTGGTTGGTTGAAAACAGAATGATTTAAGATGTCAATTAGAGACGACTTGGACTTGAAATGTAGTGACGCCGTGTTGAAAAATTTGTGCTGTAGGAATAAAATAAACTTACGCCATTTTTCCAGACAGTTAAATGTTCTCAGTGCGCCTATTTGACGCTTGTTAGTTAAGGGTTATGAGGGTCTGGTAAAAAAGAGGTATGGGTATTACTTGCGGCTTTTTAAATCTTATTGTGTGCCATTAAGTTTAAAATTAACAGAAATTTTAGTGATTTAAGATCCCCGTGACTAAGGTACTTCTATGACGAAATTCTAAATTTTTCAGGTTATTGCGGTAACTGACTGAAAAAATGACGTGAGTTTGTTTTTATTCCTACAGCACAAATTATTCAACACGGCGTCAATCTCAATACATTTCAAGTTTAAGCCGTCTCTAATTGATATCTTATTTCATTCACGTTTTCAACCGTCCACAACACAATACCTAGTTGATATAATTTTTTTTTATACTACGACGGTGGCAAACAAGCATACGGCCTGCCTGATGGTAAGCAGCTACCGTAACCTATGGACGCCTGTAACTCCACAGGAGTCACATGCGCGTTGCCGACCCTTTACAAAAAGGAGGATTCACTGTGTTGACGGCTAAAGGAACAAGAGGGTCCCTCATCGTCAACACACTGGGTCCTCTTTGAGCTCTTTGGCAACCTTACTCACCAGCAGGACCACTATGAGTAGGGTCTAGTGCTATTTGGCTATGGTCTTCTGTAAGGTGGAAGTACTTCCCCAGTCGGGCTCTGCTCCAGATTTGAGCGAGATGACATTCACTGAACGTGCCCTACCACACTAAGCGAGATGCCATTCGCAGTGCCCATACCTCTCTTTTTGGCATAGTTTAAGGACATACCCAAGTCCGGACGTTAAGGACATACCCCGGGTCCAAAATAAATTATATATTGTTTATACAAATTAATTTTATTCGTAAGTACTTACGAAAATGCTTGGTTTGAGAATTTTTGTCTTATTTGAGTCTATTTTGTTTGAATATGCAAGTGTGATAGAAACGAATAAAACAAAATTTAAAATTTCGACTTCGTGGTAGAGCCTAACAACATTTGCTACTCAAATAATTTAAAAACACGTTTGTAAATGGCTGACAGTTGAGCATAACCAGTTTACATAATTTAATCGGGCTATCATTGCCCGCCATTCCTGCCAACAATTTGGCCAAAAAAACTATTACATTTAGGACCTTTCAGTAGTAGGCAACAATCTACCAATGACAACCGACATTAGCTCTTACACTTTGTGAGAGTTTTATAATACCATCCCGTTTAGTCTTGGTGAAATTTCAGGTCATCAACGAGCCTACCGCTCTCTAAGGTTCGTTGATAAAGTAAGGTAAAAAAATTGCAACTTCAACTGGTCTGGTCTTAAAATCTTATGCGCCCACCTGACTAGTCTTAAATTGGATATGTGAGTTATTTGAAGTGGACTAATCCGTTTGTCAATATTTGGAATGGTAGGATTTAAAATAAATTTAGGTCATTTTTTCAGTCAGTAATACTCTCAGTGCACCTAACTTGACGCTTATCAGTTTAGAGTTATAAGCGACTATTAGAAGATGCCTATAGGCATTACGTCTGGCTTTCCAAATAATATTTTGTTCCATTTAGTTTAAAATGAATAATAATTTTAGTGTTTTAAGACCCCGTAACTAAAGTACTGCTATGACGAATTTCTCCAATTTTCGACTTATTGCGGAATACTTTTACGGCATTTTTAATTACAAGACACTTAAATATGAGTATGCAGTTGTGTTTGTGCCAGCAAAATATTATTTTTTTACGAATTTATAGTAATTTGCTATTTTTTCTATGAAATCCATTATTTCTTAAAATGGTCTTAAAATCTTATGCGCCCACCAGAATGGTCTTAAAATTGGGATTTGGTTTGGTGAATGGGTCCCTTAACTACTGTCAAAAATTGGAGCGGTAGGCTCGTTGATAAATTTAGGCCAAAAAATTGCAACTTCAACTGATCTTAAAATCTTGCGCCCACCAGAATGGTCTTAAAATTGGTATGTAGGTTATTTGAGGTGAGCTAAACCGTTTGTCAATATTTGGAATGGTAGGATTTAAGATAAATTTAGGTCATTTTTTCAGTCAGTAATATACTCTCAGTGCACCTAACTTGACGCTTATCAGTATAGAGTTATGAGCGACTGTTACAAAATGTTTATAGGCATTACGTCTGGCTTTTCAAATCATTTTTGTTCCATTAATATATACTGTAATTCGTTTAGTTAGTCCGTTCTGTAAGCTTGACCTGAAAGTTCTTATTCTAGACCTTATTCTTAAATACTTTTCAGACCGTCTTATTGTCTAGAATTGTTTCAAAGTCAGCGAAATGTGTTGAAGATTGCTCCGCCGCTAACTGTTTTTCAGTCACAGCTACTGTAGTTCGTTTGCTTAGTTCATTCTGTAAACTTTATAGAAAAGCTCTTGACCTAGAGCTTATTCTCGGATACGTTTCAGATCGTCTTATTGTCTAGAAGTGTTTCAATGTCAGAGATTTTTGTTGAAAAATGCTCCTTTGCTATCAATTTTTCAGTCACAGCTACTGTAGTAAGTTTGGTAAGTACAATCTGTAAGCTATGCATTGAAGCTCTTGATCTAGAGCATCTGTTCAAATAAGTTTCAGACCGTCTTATTGTCTAGAAGTGGTCAAAATCTGTGAAATGTGTTAAAGATTGCTCCGCCGCTAACAATTTTTCAGTCACAGATACTGTAATTCGTTTAGTTAGTTCGTTCTGTAAGCTTGACCTGAAAGCTCTTAACCTAGACCTTATTCCTCAATACTTTTCAGACCGTCTTATTGTCTAGAATTGTTTCAAAGTCAGCGAAATGTGTTGAAGATTGTTCCGCCGCTAACTATTTTTCAGTCACAGCTCTTGTAGTTCGTTTGCTTAGTTCGTTCTGTAAACTTAATATAAAAGCTCTTGACCTAGAGCTTATTCTCCAATACGTTTCAGACCGTCTTATTGTCTAGAATTGTTTCAAAGTCAGCGAAATGTGTTGAAGATTGCTCCGCCGCTAACTATTTTTCAGTCACAGCTACTGTAATAAGTTTAGTAAGTACAATCTGTAAGCTATGCATAAAAGCTCTGGATCTAGAGCATCTGTTCAAATAAAATACAGACCGTCTTATTGTCTAGAAGTGGTCAAAATCTGTGAAATGTGTTGAAGATTGCTCCGCCGCTAACTATTTTTCAGTCACAGATACCGTAATTCGTTTAGTTAGTTCGTTCTGTAAGCTTGACATGAAAGCTCTTAACCTAGACCTTATTCCTAAATACTTTTCAGACCGTCTTATTGTCTAGAATTGTTTAAAAGTAAGCTAAATGTGTTGAAGATTGCTCCGCCGCTAACTATTTTTCAGTCACAGCTACTGTAGTAAGTTTAGTAAGTACAATCTGTAAGCTATGCATAAAAAGCTCTTGATCTAGAGCATCTGTTCAAATAAGTTACAGACCGTGTTATTGTCTAGAAGTGGTCAAAATCTGTGAAATGTGTTGAACATTGCTCCTTTGCTATCAATTTTTCAGTCACAGGTACTGTAATTCGTTTAGTTAGTTCGTTCAGTAAGCTTGATCTGAAAGTTCTTAATCTAGACCTTATTCTTAAATACTTTTCAGACCGTCTTATTGTCTAGAATTGTTTCAAAGTCAGCGAAATGTGTTGAAGATTGGTCCGCCGCTAACTATTTTTCAGTCACAGCTACTGTAGTTCGTTTGCTTAGTTCGTTCTGTAAACTTTATATAAAAGCTCTTGACGTAGAGCTTATTCTCGATTACGTTTCAGATCGTCTTATTGTCTAGAAGTGTTTCAATGTCAGAGAAATGTGTTGAAAAATGCTCCTTTGCTATCAATTTTTCAGTCACAACTACTGTAGTAAGTTTGGTAAGTACAATCTGTAAGCTATGCATAGAAGCTCTTGATCTAGAGCATCTGTTCAAGTAAGTTTCAGACCGTCTTATTGTCTAGAAGTGGTCAAAATCTGTGAAATGTGTTGAAGATTGCTCCGCCGCTAACAATTTTTCAGTCACAGATACTGTAATTCGTTTAGTTAGTTCGTTCTGTAAGCTTGACCTGAAAGCTCTTAACCTAGACCTTATTCTTAAATACTTTTTAGACCGTCTTATTGTCTAGAATTGTTTCAAAGTCAGCGAAATGTGTTGAAGATTGTTCCGCCGCTAACTATTTTTCAGTCACAGCTACTGTAGTTCGTTTGCTTAGTTCGTTCTGTAAACTTTATATAAAAGCTCCTGACCTAGAGCTTATTCTCGAATACGTTTCAGACCGTCTTATTGTCTAGAATTGTTTCAAAGTCAGCGAAATGTGTTGAAGATTGCTCCGCCACTAACTATTTTTCAGTCACAGCTACTGTAATAAGTTTAGTAAGTACAATCTGTAAGCTATGCATAAAAGCTCTTGATCTAGAGCATCTGTTCACATAAGTTACAGACCGTCTTATTGTCTAGAAGTGGTCAAAATCTGTGAAATGTGTTGAAGATTGCTCCGCCGCTAACTATTTTTCAGTCACAGATACCGTAATTTGTTTAGTTAGTTCGTTCTGTAAGCTTGACATGAAAGCTCCTAACCTAGACCTTATTCTTAAATACTTTTCAGACCGTCTTATTGTCTAGAATTGTTTCAAAGTCAGCGAAATGTGTTGAAGATTGCTCCGCCGCTAACTATTTTTCAGTCACAGCTACTGTAGTTCGTTTGCTTAGTTGGTTCTGTAAACTTTATATAAAAGCTCTTGACCTAGAGCTTTTTCGTAAATACGTTTCAGACCGTCTTAATGTCTAGAATTGTTTCAAAGTCAGCGAAATGTGTTGAAGATTGCTCCGCCGCTAACTATTTTTCAGTCACAGCTACTGCAGTTCGTTTGGTTAGTTCGTTGTGTAAACTTTATATAAAAGCGCTTGACCTAGAGCTTTTTCAAAAATACGTTTCAGACCGTCTTATTGTCTAGAAGTGTTTCAATGTCAGAGAAATGTGTTGAAAAATGCTCCTTTGCTATCAATTTTTCAGTCACAGCTACTGTAGTAAGTTTGGTAAGTACAATCTGTAAGCTATGCATAAAAGCTCTTGATCTAGAGCATCTGTTCAAATAAGTTTCAGACCGTCTTATTGTCTAGAAGTGGTCAAAATCTGTGAAATGTGTTGAAGATTGCTCCGCCGCTAACAATTTTTCAGTCACAGATACTGTAATTCGTTTAGTTAGTTCGTTCTGTAAGCTTGACATGAAAGCTCTTAAGCTAGACCTTATTCTTAAATACTTTTCAGACCGTCTTATTGTCTAGAATTGTTTCAAAGTCAGCGAAATATGTTGAAGATTGCTCCGCCGCTAACTATTTTTCAGTCACAGCTACTGTAGTTCGTTTGCTTATTTCGTTCTGGTTAGTTCGTTCTGTAAGCTTTACATGAAAGCTCTTGACCTAGAGCTTATTCTCGAATACGTTTCAGACCGTCTTATTGTCTAGAAGTGTTTCAATGTCAGAGAAATGTGTTGAAAAATGCTCCTTTGCTATCAATTTTTCAGTCACAGCTACTGTAGTAAGTTTGGTAAGTACAATCTGTAAGCTATGTATAAAAGCTCTTGATCTAGAGCATCTGTTCAAATAAGTTTCAGACCGTCTTATTGTCTAGAAGTGGTCAAAATCTGTGAAATGTGTTGAAGATTGCTCCGCCGCTAACAATTTTTCAGTCACAGATACTGTAATTCGTTTAGTTAGTTCGTTCTCTAAGCTTGACATGAAAGCTCTTAACCTAGACCTTATTCTTAAATACTTTTCAGACCGTCTTATTGTCTAGAATTGTTTCAAAGTCAGCGGAATATGTTGAAGATTGCTCCGCCGCTAACTATTTTTCAGTCACAGCTACTGTAGTTCGTTTGCTTAGTTCGTTCTCTAAACTTTATATAAAAGCTCTTGACCTAGAGCTTTTTCATAAATTTCATTTCAGACCGTCTTATTGTCTAGAAGTGTTTCAAAGTCAGAGAAATGTGTTGAAAGCTACTCCGCCGCTTAATATTTTTGAGTTGCAGCTTCTATGTTTAGTGTGGTTTCTAAGATTCTTATACTCTTAATGAAAGCTCTTGATCAAAAGCTTCTGTTTGTGTATGTTTTGAATCGTCTCATTGTCTAAATGTGTTTCAAAATCAGTGACATATTTTGAATTTTGATACTTTTTCCCTAGATATTTTTTACTTGCAGTAACTAAAGTTAGTTGGTTCAAGAAGCTTTCTTTGAAACGCCTTGATCTAAAGCTTATATTTACGAGTATGAATGTTTATAACTGTCTTAATGTCTAGCAATGGTTAAAAAGTTCGAGGTGTTGGACGTTGTGCGCCCGGTAACAGTTTTTCAGTTACGGCTGTTACAGTAAATGAGGTAAATGCGTTCTGAAAGCTTTTCACGAAAGATTTAGGTTTTTATTTCTCCTAAATGGATGTTTGAAACTGTCTTACTGTCTAGAAATGAATATGTTTTTCGTCTTTGTACTACAATAAGTTGGGACCTCACAGTCTTGTTTTGGTATGTAGTCGTTAAAATGTATATAATTTGTTATTGTTACGAGGCATGTTTTCTATTTTGTCCTATAAATAAGCTATTTAAGCCTTTATTCATGAGCAAACACGATCCAAAAAAGTTGACATCTTAATTTGGTAGGGTTATCGCTCGCCGATAACTTTGGCCGCTAACTTCACACCGGTCTTGAAATTTACGTAAACGGCCCTTTTTATTCGTTTATCGGGGAGGGCTGTCGAGCACATACCAGTAACAAACAGATGATCTCGACAGTATTATATATAGATAGCCATCCAGTTGTGAGAACCAGTACAATAAGAATAAAGTCGTAGTTAAAGTACAGACAATAGGTACATTTAAAAGAGGACATTGTACATTTTGGCATTAGCAAGTACATAAAACATTATGCCAGAAATTAAGACTGTGAAGTCAAAAGAGTTAAAGGATAATGCATTTAAAGTTTTAGACATTCCGCGTTTAATACCGATGTACATTTGTTGTGGTACATTGAATCCTTGAAAGCTAAGCCTAGCTGTTATAGTAGTAATTAATAGAGTATTACTAATTCCTCTTAAAATTGTTCTTTGAAGAACTAGATATTCTGAACGGGTTGATATTTGATATAGCACTATGATTGATAGATACTAATTTGGTTAACTTATAAAAGATTAAATTGAAGAATCATCACATTGCTTAGTCATATGAATGTTGACGTACAAGGGACAGGTTTTAACGTAAAGTATAAATCCTAACATTAGTAAATGGTTCATCCTAGAAATATACCGCTTAGTTCACACGAATCCTAACACTCAGTCCACACAGGTTACTTCTAATTTACTAAACCGCGACGGTGATCCTGCTCAGCTCAGCTCAGACCTCAGTCAGTGTAACCTTAGTAAACGCTCAGAACAATTTAATCCTACTCAGCTCAGCCCAGACCTCAGTGAACGCTGAGACCAGTCTAGGGATCCTACTTTGATCAGATCAGCACAGCCATCGGTAATCGCTAAGACCAGTCTCAGAGGGACGCGATAGCTTGTCTCAGTTTCACAAGGCCATCCCTACTCTCAGCGGAAAGGGCAAGAAAAAAGGTTCGAGAATGGACAGCTCAGCTACATTGTTATTCACACAGAGCACCAACCTCTTTAGTGCGTTAGTTGCTCTTAGGATAGAGGCGCGCTTGACTATGGTTTGTATAGGAATCGACCGTGTCAGAATATTTGACAAATAATTATCTTAGCTGTCAGATATCTGTGCTAATAGCGTTGGGGCACAGGTCGATACTTTTATAGATATTTCGATGAGATAATCTGAATAATCACGAATCTGATAATCATAATCAATCAGCAGTAATATTAATAACGAGTATTTGTGGAACTTTTGTCATGATACTTTGAAACTGATAGACCACCCTCAGCCTAAACCGAAAATAGGACCTAGAAACATGACACGAGTTTCGTAGAATTCGCCTCTGAATCGTACATCTCATAGAGCTACATGGCGTCGCATCACCAGGGAAGTGGTGGCAAAGGACTCGACCGAGACATGACCACGACCACTCTGCCAAGAGTGCACGACTTAGAAGAAGATATGTTACCATCCCGCATTTTCTTTAATTATTGCAACTATTCATGACACAAAATGGTGTTTCGAATCCATTTTATGATAATGTTAACTCCGCAAATCTCAAACTGTCACTGGAGCTAACCGGGCGCAAAGCGCAAGAGTGATACAATCTTCTAAGGTCAAACATCATACCTAGTCCTATGGCTCGCACATGCGCATTGCTTATCTGTGGCTATTCACAATAGAGTTCACATTACATATTTATTGATTCAATTGTTTATTGATACTGATTAAACTGATCTGATTTCAATGTTCCTATAATTTTATTTTTCTGAAGGGGCGGGATTGTCGCGAACATCGCGAAGCAGTTCGTGCTTGCCGGTTTTTCGGATAGATGGCGGTAGCAGTCACGTTCGATCTCAATATCGCTTTTAGTATGGACGGATTTTTTGAGAGGGGTTGTAGGGTAGATACAGGGACGACGGGAGGAGAGAAGGTTGCGCGCGAACAAATCAATGGTGAGCGCTTTAATATTTATCTTTCTACTCGTATCAGTTCATGGACTTTCTTACTGTGTTATTATGATGATCATGTGTCTTGTGTTATTTACCAGCGTGTATCAGTGCTCAGAGAGATCTTTGATCCCAGTGAGTTGTCAATGGTTATGAACTCAGGGTAACCATAGTGTGAGGAACGGGGTCGCTGTAAGGGGAGGTGGAGGCAACTATTTAGCCCGAGATACCAGATGGATAATCACGGGAGGCTCATAGGCCGTAGGAGTAATCAAAGGAGATATCGTCAGCTCACACCATCAACGTCCAGGCCGTGTCTACGTATAGTATCTGCGTGTCCGTTAACATATTTACATCATTCGTATTCTCTAGTCAGTAAACTCATCGGCTCAGTATACCAGAAAAACATGGTGAAGCTGACGACACTCTAACTGTGTAGCCCAAAACCCCGAATTAGCGTCTAAAATTGTAAAGTATTGAGCTCCGTGAAGTTGAGCAGCTATTTCATTGATAGTAACTGACAACTGACTCCAGGTTATATTATAATGTGTAATATGTATATTTACTTAGTGTGTTTACAACAATAACAAGGATTAAATTTAACTCCGTTAACAGGCCAATTTCCGGGCAACTTTTGATTAACTTAATAAACAGATAAAGGCTGTCAAAAGCTCACAAAAACTTTGCGAATAAATGACGGCCTCGCCCCGGTTATCCGTTATTGAACAAAGAGATAAGGACTACATCAGTATCAAACTTACTATCTTGCAAAATTTAATTAATACTCTGTAGAAGCTGGATGTTACCTCGCAGAGTGGCGGCAGGTGGACCAAAATGTTGACGGATTGGGGTTCTGCTTTCGGATCAAAGAATGTCCATTGGCTCGTTAGGTGGAGTTTCGGGAGATCGCGAATCACTATTTGATGTGATTGGCATAGGACCGTGACAAGAGACGTACTCAAGAGAAGTCTAAGTTCAGCAGTGAGCGACAAAATTATGTTGATGACGTGAAAGCTGAAGACTATAATAGTGCTTGTTTCGCGATGCCACATAGATTCTTTAAGCTTGTGACATTGCCAATCTAGTAAGATGACTGTCACAATATTAACCTATAGACGCTTGCAACGCCAGAGGTGTCACATGCGCGTTGCCGACTATTGATAAAAAAGAATTCACTGCAGTGTTGACGGCTAAAGAGACAATGCATCCTTTTAAAGCTCTCTGGCGACCTTATTAACCGGCAGAAACACACAACTATGAGTAGGGTCCAGTGCTATTTGGCTTTAGTTTTCTGTACTTCCCCAATCCCCTGCTGGAGATAAACCTTGATAAACTTAATCCTGTGTTATACATATAGCGATGTTTCTGCAGTGGAGCAGCGGTGCGGACAATGTACATACATATATGGAACACACAAACTTTAAACAGCGCAAAACTGCTCAAAGTAGAAGTTTATACCGGAATAGTTATTGAGAATGTGTACCAAAACCTTTTTTTAAAGAATCATACAATTTAAAAAATCGTAAAAAAAAACAATTATGTCCTACCATCTTTTATTTTTAAGACCGGCTTATGCTTGACCGTAGACTGCTTTTAGGTTTACTTGTAACGTTTAGGTATAAGTTTAACCCCAAACATATATAAAATAATTACTTATTTATCTTCCTAATAACTAACACGAAATTTCATTTGTAGAAACAGTGAGGTTCGTGATGTGGTCGTTGGAGGGTTTGAGCGCTGCCGTTGACCTTTTAATTGGCTTCTGTCGCCATCTCTTCTAGATGCTCCAACCCAGCATCTAGCACTGACTACCACCTCTGCCCCAAATACGTCGGGGAAGCCCGCAGCAGGGGTTTGATAACGGAGTAACCTTCTCCGGCCTGTTGGTCCGCGGGAACTATTTTATTTCGCTCCTGCCCTTCATATTTGACGAGCTTTCCCCTATCCGCCACCTTAAGGACGCGTCCTCTAGGGGTGAGGCTCCCCCAAAAAAAAAGCGCTGGTGGCCTGGCGGTAAGACATCAGACTTTCAATCAGAAGGTCGCGGGTTTAAACCCCGGCTCGTACCACTGAGTTTTTCGGAACGTATGTAAGAAATATCATTTATTTTGATATTTACCAGTCGCTTTTTGGTGAAGAAAAACCAGGGTTGAAAGGTTATATGGCAGTCGCTTTCGTAAAAACTAGTGCCTACGCCAATTCCTGGGGTTAGGTTGTCGAGCGGACCCTAGGTTCAATAGAGCACAAAGCTGGGACAAACGCTAGGAGGAAGAAGAAGAAGTGGGGTTCGTGATGACTTTTCTACCATCCAACTGAAAATAAATTGTAGGGTGCTGCATTTACTGCATCGCGTTTCCCTTACTGTTTGGCCACGAAACGCACGCTCGAAGCGTGCACGCTCAACATTCGTCTTCGTCGTCATCGATGGCGATCAGCGTGCTCGAGCGCGGAGCATGCAGCACGAAACTTCCCGTCCCGAGGCCCTCGGGTAATTACTTGCAGGGTGAGGCTGTCCCTATAGTTAAAGCAATGGTGCATAGTTTCAGTGACCACGAGGTAACCGGATGGCTCGTGGTATTTAAGCTCCCGAAGTGATGAGAAGATTTCCTAAGTTCTCCTCCACTTTGCGTCCGGCTTCCAACTCTGATAGTTCGATAACTGCCCGGCCTGGGCGGATGGCAATTTGTTTCTGGTATCTGTATGTGATGAAGAACAAGCATGCTAATTTTCAAATGTTTCAAGCGGTTGCCAGACAAATCATTTTTAATTTTTTTCCTCGCTCTCGTACAAGGCGCCAGTCCAACCAGGAGGGATGGCATTAAAATGTTGTTATATAACCAGCGTACATTCTTTCTGGCAACCGCTGTTTCAATCGGTTGCCTCGCAATAAAAAAAAATCACCCCACCTCTATTTCCGCCCCAGTCCAAGTTGCGTCAGTTCGAGTTGCACAGGGCGGCTCCTCATCACTTCGAGAGCTTAAATACCGTGGTTGCCTCGCGGTTACTGAAACTACGCGTCATTGCTCTGAATACTAGTTCCCTAGTTAGTTATACATAATATATTTATCATCATCATCATCATCTCAGCCATAAGACGTCCACTGCTGCACATAGGCCTCCCCCTTGGACCTCCACACGTACTGGTTGGAAGCGACCCGCATCCAGCGTCTTCCGGCGACCTTAATAATATCGTCGGTCCATCTTGTGGGTGGACGTCCTACGCTGCGCTTGCTAGTCCGTGGTCTCCACTCGAGCACTTTTTGGCCCCATCGGCCATCTTCTCTGCGTGCAATGTGGCCTGCCCATTGCCACTTCAGCTTGCTAATCCGGTGGGCTATGTCGGTGACTTTAGTTCGTCTACGGATCTCCTCAGTTCTGATTCGATCACGTAGAGAAACTCCGAGCATAGCACTCTCCATAGCTCGCTGAGCGACTTTGAGTTTTGAGATGAGGCCGATAGTGAAAGACCACGTTTCGGAGCCGTAAGTCATCACTGGTAACACACATTGATTAAAGACTTTTGTCTTGAGGCACTGAGGTATGTCGGACGAAAAGACATTACGTAGTTTCCCGAACGCTGCCCAACCGAGTTGGATTCGGCGGTTGACCTCTTTCTCGAAGTTGGACCTACCTAATTGGATTACTTGTCCTAGGTAGATGTACGAGTCAACAACTTCGAGTACCGAGTTCCCAACAGAGACTGGGACGGGCACAACATTGGCATTTGACATTAGTTTCGTCATGTTCATTTTCAAGCCCACCCGTTGTGAAACTCGGTTGAGGTCATCAAGCATCATGCTGAGTTCCTCCATCGACTTTGCCATGACTACGATATCGTCGGCAAACCGAAGGTGAGTGATGTATTCGCCGTTGATGTTGATGCCAAGTCCTTGCCATTCCAGGAGCTTGAAGGCGTCTTCCATTACGGCAGTAAACAGTTTCGGAGAGATAACGTCTCCCTGCCTTACGCCTCTTCGCAATGGAATCGCCTTCGTGCTCTGCTCCTGCACTCGGACCGACATGGTGGCGTTACTATACAAACACTTCAACACTTCGACGTACCGATAGTCAATATGGCATCGCTGAAGAGACTCAAGCACTGCCCATGTTTCCACCGAATCGAAGGCTTTCTCATAGTCCACAAACGCTAAACATAATGGCAAGTTATACTCTTCGGTCTTCTGTATAACTTGCCGCAGCGTATGGATGTGGTCTATGGTACTATAGCCTTTTCGGAAGCCGGCTTGTTCGGGAGGCTGGAAGTCATCAAGTCTGTGTTCGAGATGGTTCGTGATGACCCTTGAAAACAGCTTATAGACATGGCTCAGAAGCGTGATGGGTCTGTAGTTCTTCAATAGGCTGTTATCACCATTTTTGAAGAACAGCACCACCTCGCCTCTATTCCATGTTTCAGGCGTTATGCCCTCGGACAAGACGGAATTAAAGAGCTTCTGGAGGAATTTAAGTACCGGTGTTACACCCACTCTCAGAAGCTCTGAAGTGATTCCATCTTTGCCCGGCGCCTTGTTGTTCTTAAGCTGCTTCAGGGCCAGTCTCGTACAGACTGATGTCCGGGATATCTTCGGTATAATGTCGGGACAGCTTGGCTCTTGGATCTCCTCCCAAGCTGTCAACGGGCTTTGCGTGTTGCTTTTCTCCAAGCAGTAATAATATAAACTTACATCACATTACCTATTTAAATGCCTATTATTCCCTCTCTTCCTTCCCGGGCTGTATATTACGAAAACCATAAATACTCATGTTTAAAAACAGGTTAATTTTCGATTAACCCAAAGCGCGAATGTACCTACGTTTAGGTTATTTTTAATGCGTGTAATCGATTTCTCGGTACGTATACAGGGTGGATAAACAATTTGGCGGAGCGACTGAAAGTGCCGGTGCCCGAGATCTCGCACAGTGAGAGCTACGTCACCGCACTGTACTTCACCTGCTCTTCTCTTACCAGTGTTGGCTTCGGAAACGTCTCTGCCAACACTTTGCCTGAGAAAGTGTTTAGCATACTAACTATGCTCATTGGAGTGTATAACTGTCCATAGAACCTTTCGATCTCGCCTAAAACCTCTGCTTTGCTCGACGCTATGCTGCCATCTTCCCGTTTCAGCTTCGTCATCTGGCTTTGCCCAATAGACTTGTCTTTTGCGAACACTTTGAAGCCTTGGTTTCGCTCAATAGTCTCTTTAATACGGTTAGTAGGCTTTGTTCATAACAACAGTAAAGTAGGTTTTAGAAGTATGTATGGCCCTACTTACGTCCTCATACATAGCCTCTACTTCATCATCGGAGTGTGACGAGGTTGGTGCGTACACCTGAATGACCTTCAGCGAATACCTTTTGGATATTCTGAGTATTAGGTATACCACCCTGCTCGACACACTGTCGATGGTTATTATGTTGTTTATGAGGGACTTGTAAACGAGAAACCCGATACCACCTTGGGACTGTTGGTCGCCCTCCCGGTGGTAGAGCAAGTTACCAGACTTTAGGGTTGTCGTGCCTTCCCCTTCCTTACGGACTTCGGACAACCCTACAATGTCCCAGTGTAAACTGCTCAGTTCCTCTTCCAGCTCGCAGATCTTTTCGTCAGTCCTCATAGTGCGTATGTTGTGCGTTACTAGGGCCAGTCGTCGTGGGGGTGGATAGCCGAATCTTTGCCGGAGATTCTTAGCACCCCTGACCCCGCTGATGCCCTGACCGCTACCATAGCCAGAGCACCGGGGCTCGCCGGAAACTCGGGGCCGTGGTTTTTTGTGCTCTGCATGATGGGGGGTTAATGCCATAATCTCCACGCTTGGCAGGCGGGTTGGCGATCGCAGTCGAGTACACCGAATTTGAGGGACGCTGCTGCCCGTCCACCGGTGGTCTTGGACGTAGTTTAAGGACATATCCGGGTCCTAATATTTATACATAAAAGAAAAAAAACCTACTCCAATGGGGGCAGCCGGTGAAGGATTATTGTAGAAGGTGCACTCTAGACTCCATACAATGATATAACTTGCTTAACAAACACAGCGAAGAGGGCAAATCGCTAGACGTGAACTATGCGTCGTTGAAGAGTTCCGTTCTGTTCAACATCAGCAGTTCCACTTCATCAAATGTCACTCTTTTGAATGAAAATGTTTGATTTGTTGATAAAAATACAAAAATCACTTTACATATTAAAACAAAAATGGCTTTAATATTTGAGGAGTTCCCTTCATTCCTCATGAATCCCATCATTAGAACTTGAGCTTGAGGAAAATTTGTCCCGACAATTAAACTTGCTTAACAAACACATCAAAGATGACAAATCGCCGAACGTGAACTATGCGTCGTTGAAGAGTTCCGATCTGATCATCATCAGCAGTACTACTTCATCAAATGTTGTTTTGAATGATAATGATGGTTTTGTTGATAAAAATATAAAAATCACTATAAATAAATAAATAAATATTATGGGACAATCTTACACAACACTTCTTGTCCCACAGTAAGCTCATTGAGGCTTGTGTTGTGGGTACTAGACGACGATATATATAATAGATAGATATAGATAAATACTTAAATACATAGAAAACATCCATAACTCAGGAACAAATATCCGTGATAAACACACAAATAAATGCCCTGACCAGGATTCGAACCCGGGACCTCCTGCTTCATAGGCAGGGTCACTACCGACTAGGCTAGGAGGCCGTTAAACTACTTGTATGTATGTATATTAAACTATATGTATGCCTTTAAGATTTGAGGAGTTCCCTCGATTCCTCATGGATCCCATCATCAGAACTGAGGACTTTGACAAAAACGGGAACAATCTGTGTAATATATATACTTACAACCAAAAAAATAATTTTCAATATCGGGTCAGACATGACGGAGTTATGGAGTTACAAACACAAAAATAAATAAAAATATACACGCCGAATTGAGAACCTCCTGTTTTGAAATCTTGAAGTCGGTTATAAATAGGCATTCAAGACTGTGCGAGAAAATGTCGAATCGTATTGGCTTTATAGTACAGCGAGCTAACGAGGTAGAAAATGGTTGTCTAGACAAGTCTGCATGTAATTTTGTATAATGAAGACGCGTTCATATGTAACGATCATTTACTTTGCGATTTCGCTCTATCTTTGGGGTTCTGTACCCAAATAGTGGAGTATGGGAACGCCTTTTTAACCTATAAAAAATAATAAACACTATAAATTAAACTACAAGTAGAAAATATCTCCTAGATCGCTGCCAATGGGTAGTGTGCCCAGAAGGCTGGCCGCATTGCCAGGTTGTATGGCAATGCTTATTCGCTGAGCGAAATACTGGCCAGCCCTCTGGTCACCTGTTGTTTCAATCAGGCGCGACGCTAGGTTTTTATATACCCAGCGCGCGCCCGGTCCCCATGGCCCCAGCGTCTCGACCCCAAACGCCTCAAATATGTAGCCACTGCCAAGGGCAGCATACTTGCGGCGTTTGAGGTCTTCGGCTCTGGATGCTGCAGATCCAGCACTACTACTAGTGCCTGGAAGATGGGACGGCGCCAGGGTGTCTACACATGTAGCATCCCAGACTAGGGGCCGTCCCATCCTCCAAGGCACCAATGTCATTCCGTCGGGCCTCTTGCCATCGTCTCTCGCAAGGCCAATAGGCTCTAAGACGGCTGGCATTTTGACGCTGACAAGGGCCCTCCGGATGACATCGTTAATGCTGGCATGGCGAGGAATGCGCCCGGCGCTTCTGCCATGGTACCGCATTGGCAGCAATGTGGAGCATTAGTTGGTGTCCCTATCCGCAAACTGATCGCCAAACGGAAGGTTGTGTTGTCTAGGAGAGTGCCTATGGAAGGTGATGGTAGGGTTTGTAACCACAGACCCGACTCCCACTCCGCAGTCGCAAGGAGACGAGCTCGATCTGATGAACTAGTTGACGTATCAAGAAGGTTGTTCCGCGCTAGTCGACAGAGCGGCTCGTCCCATTGCCTCTGCGAGCAGGGATTGGCAGGCAGATCTGTGTTGGGGCAGGTTAATGCCCAGACATTTTTGGCCTCGGTACAGTGTGCAGCCTCCAGGACGCCGAGAGAAGGGGTTAGTATACTTCCGATCAGGTTCCCCGCGCTGTGTACCGATGACAAAAATGCAGGCAACGAAACACTAGAAATTTTCCGTATGCCCAGGCCGCCATGCCTTATAGGCAGGCTAGCCTGGGTCCAGGATCTATCGTCGAAATGTATGTTAAGAATCAATTCCAAAGTTTCTTCCAATAAACTGTCAAGTTTTAAAAGCAGGTTAGGGTGTTTCCAAAGGTGGCTACCTCGAAGAACATAGGTAAATTTGGGTACAAATAGACATTGCCGAATGATGGTATAAGCTACATATGTGCATATTAATTTTTAACAAACGGTCGGAAACAGATCTAAAATTCTGGATTTTGTCATTGACGTAATTTTCAAAAGATTGATCCAAAATTGGGCAACCAACATTTTTATAGGGCAACCAACCTATAAAAATGTCATAAATCACAAGTCCGATTTTATTTTGTGACCTGTTAGAATACGTTAAGTATATAAATAACATTTTCTAACAATTGTTAGCATTCCGCTAGGTGTAAATATATATATATTTATGTTTGCTACATATAGAAAAGATTATGTAAGTTTTATTTTTCTCCACCAGGCTATCGCGTTTTACTATTGCAACATAACTTCACATTTTATAACGGTTTTGTCAAGAGCATATGTCGTCTTAGCCATTTATTCGTTTAGAATTCAAGATCACTTATATTTTGACAAATTGTTATCAATCGATAACAATTTGTTGTCAATCGATAGCATAATCATGCTCACATAATCTATTGACCAAACTGTTATAAAATGACAGATGATGTTGAAATAGTTGAATGCAATAGTATGGTAAAGGAAAATATATCTTGTGAAATCTTTTTTTGTTGTTATAAACAAATATCTATATTATACCTAGCGCGACGTCAAAAACTATTAGAATATATTTTTTACTATAAGTAAATCATATCATATTCTCTAACTGAAAAAGAAAATCGCACATGTGAGTTATCGAAGCTCAAAAATGTTCGCGTACTGTAAATAGTAAAATGCAATATACGAAATACAAGTATACGAAAAGAACGGGGCCGTATTCTAACTTTAAAACACGGTGTGACACGATCCAACTTCAATACAACTCCAAGGCTAGCGCCTAAACGTCTGAATCAGAAATATCAGTATTTGCTTGAAACTTGTTCCGATTCAACTCCAATACAATACAGATTCAATATTGGTTGATTATTAGAGCTAGCAATAAACTATAACAACTTCTGTTACATCTAAGTATAAATATTTACGTCACACCTGGCCATAATGTGAGTTTTACCGCACGCTACGCGTACGGTAAAATTCGCATTATAGCCAGGTGGAGACGTAAAATTGTGTACTCACCACGGGCAGTAAAAAATAAAGCCCTCTATCGCATATTTACAACCCTCGCCTACGGCTCGGGTCACAAATACCTGCGATTTCGGGCTTTCTTTCTTTTACAGTCCTTGGTAAGTAATGTACTATTATATATCGCTTAAGTAGGTATAAAAAACATCTAAATACGAAAATAGTAGCTAATCTAACTTACGAAGTGCCATAAGACGATAATTCAAAATGTCAAAATCAATATTTGATACAGATCAAGTGAGATGGTAATTGAACCAACCAACTTAATTAACAATTTAACCAAGTTGAATAACAATTATTACATTTGCCAAATAAATGGTACAGAGGACCGCCATACCATAGAAACCCGATATGGCCCTGAGCCGTTTCGTTTTATGTAATTGACAATTTAGTTTTAGTAGGACGTAATAAATGCGGGAGAGTATAAAAAAGTAATTTGGAATCATACGCGGAAGTATGAATGAATGGACTTTTAGAAATAACTGCGTTATGAAAGGTCACGACTCATACGACTGAAATTTCAAATGAGTCGGTCCTTCGAATCCTCGATATCTAGACACACGGCAGTGTGTCCGCCAAGTTCGAGCAAAAAAAAGCGACACACCGGCCGTGGCTTATATTACACGAACCATTTCGGGCCAATTTCGACCACCCTATAACTCAAAACATATTTTATCTACGCATATGAAATTTCGAGTGTCTGTTGACATCCCCTTAATTGTCTAGAACACAAAATTTCATTATTCTACCTATAGCAGTTCTTGAGACATTGACGTCAGAAAATCGCTATTTTTACTATACACTCACTGACTCACTGACTCATCAAAAACCTAGACCACTTCCAATGGTCGTACTGACTTGAAATTTGGCATGGAGATAGGTCTTAAGGTCAAAGTAAAGGGAAAAATCTGTAAACGGCCAAGTGTGAGTCAGTTTTAAAAATAGCGAAGGTGTAACTTTGTTCTACTATGAAGTCATAATGAACTAAATGGGTCTATCTTCCAATGGTCGTACCGACCTGAAATTTGGCTCGACGGTTTGTCTTTAGGTCGAAATAAAGTAAAAATCTGAAAACGGCCAAGTGTGAGTCAGTTTCGAAAACAACGAATGTGTAATTTTGTTCTACTATAAGTAGGTATGGAGTGGAAATGAGATAAGACTTATTTAAATTTAGATACATACCAATTTAAGACAATACATGTTTGTCTTAAAGACAAGAACAATAAAATTGTTCACCACTCTGTGTGTGTCTGTTGCGGGAACCGAACCCACGATTTACGAAGTGCAAAGCAGGTCATTTTTCTCGCATAGTCTAAATAATTTCTATTTTTACAACTAATAAAATCGCTGATTCAACAACATGGAAATCATATATACTCTAAGATGGAATTATATATACTTCTGCCCATCTCACCCTCCGATACGCCACGGGATGAGATGGGATGGTGCACTTCTAGGGCTACATAATAGGCCACCAATTATAATACCTACTGGTAGGTAGGTATTACCAAGTTATTAATTATCTATGTAGGTAGCGTACTTACAAACAGAATAAAGTACGTTATTGATGTATGTAATTATATGTAAGTAGGTACATTTTATAGGTGTAGGGAGCCAGTTTATTTGTAAAAATCACCTATAAATAAATAGTAAAATAGAATTAGACGCTTAGTATAAAGGGTTATAGTATAAAGTACATACCTAAGTGGAATGAGACATTTCCTAAAGCAAAAGTGATAAAAAAATAATAAAGAACCTACACCTAACAAAAATAAATGAAATCCCATCAAAAACATAAATGTGAAAGGCTGCCAAGTTCGATACTATGGGAATGCTTCGCCTATAAAAGAAGTGAGATCTGAATAAGTACCAAGTTCCATAAAAATACCTCAAATCATAAATAGTTATAGGAATGCACACTTGATTTCCAGCAGTTTTTAAGGTACATTTTGAATAAGTATCACGTTACATAGAAATACCTAAAATTATAATAGTCAGAGAAACGCACACCGGTTTTTTTAGCAGTTTCCTGATAACATTTATTATTTTCAGTACTTTTTAATGATGTTACTTGGCAAGTTTTCACACACCACACACCTTTTCAATGCAATGAATCGACACCTTTGGACTGCAATGTGTCAAGTATATAATTTTCTATGAAAACTTGCCAAGTTACATCATTAAAAAGTACTGAAAATAATAAATGTTATCAGGAAACTGCTAAAAAAACCGGTGTGCGTTTCTCTGACTATTATAATTTTAGGTATTTCTATGTAACGTGATACTTATTCAAAATGTACCTTAAAAACTGCTGGAAATCAAGTGTGCATTCCTATAACTATTTATGATTTGAGGTATTTTTATGGAACTTGGTACTTATTCAGATCTCACTTCTTTTATAGGCGAAGCATTCCCATAGTATCGAACTTGGCAGCCTTTCACATTTATGTTTTTGATGGGATATAAATTACCTCTCTGTGTTTACATTTTCCGATATACGTACGCATGTCTTTCAAATAATATGTTCATGTCTTTTACACTTCTTTGCAAGTATTGTAATCGCAGGCCGAAATGTTTGGAATTTATTACCTATATTTATATTTTTCAATTTAAACGAATCTACAATTACGAGGATTCAGGATTTAGTTGCTAACCACGATCTAAGTCTCTTTCCGATAACTACACAATTATCTCTATTAATACCATCACGACCGCAATCACTGGCCAATAATAAAAGGAGCACACTATTTCTAGTTTCTAGACAATGTAACTTTGGTCTTTCTTTATTGAGGTGAACTTCTGACCTTTGCACTCTTTGCAGGAACCTTTTAGCTTTAGTTTTAGTTTATGCAGATCACAATTAATCAGTATCGGTTTTGCTTTCTTAGGTGAGAGAAGGAGGCGTATAACAAAAAAATACAGTGATTTGTTATTAATCTTAATTGCATCAATTCGTCGACACGAAGATCTACATCAGATTAACATAATCATCAAATCAATAATGATTCAATACGTACCCAAAACGCTTCAGTGTCAGTTCGACTGGTTATAAATAATGACAGCCCATATGATGGTGATACTTATGACCGTGATCACTTTCCTAAAGAGTTCAATTTTAGATATCAAAGGAAAACTGTGAATGTCACCCGACAGGAAATAAAAGTTATTGAAAGTGGATGTAAACAAATAGCGATAGATAGTATACTTATACATATAGACGGAGAGCTGGCCACCTTAGATATGACACAATAATGAGAGCAACACCTCTTACAAAAAGTATTAGTGTCCAAGCTCTTTAGCTTAGACTACAAAAAACGAAACTCCTGATATACAGGGTGATTCATGAGACGTGAGCAGGCTTAACACTACGGATTCAGTTAAAAATAAGCTATTGTTTGATATCAGTATAAGCGCAAATTTTTTTTTTTAAATAAAAATAAAACGTTTGAAATTATTTACGACACGCATGGTCACTCTACAATTAGAATACTCCGTCGAGTACTGATACTCGTATTCTCTTGTTTTTCTGTGATATGTGTCAAATTGATGTCTGGTTACTTTTGAAACATCGTATCTCACTTAATTATTTTTTTTTAATTTTTCATAACCAAAGTGCTGTCATGATTGTAAAAGAGGTTTTATCTTTATTGATTTGTTTATGTGGGGTGACCATGATTACAGAGAATAAAATTTCTACGAAACAAAAAGGTTAAAGAAAATTGAAAGGCGTTATTGTTTCACTTAAACATGATGGCGGTCGATTCATTATCGTTAACTAAGTATGTAGGGTTGTTCCTGCTCACGTCTCATGAATCATCCTGTATAAAAAGAAACATTATAAACCCAATCTTGACGTATGGGTATGGATGAAGCTCGTGGAGGCATCTTTTCGAATACGAATATGAGGAGTTTTCACTTGTTCGCAATAATAAATAATATCATAAGTTTATTTAATTCACTCCACTTGGGCTTTAGGAAGTCAATATAAGTCAATAGCAAACTTTTTTAATATTCCACACTAGGGAAATCCTTCTAAATAACTTTAATTAAGTATCTACCTACCTGATTATTATGTCTTTCCTAGCAAAGCGTCGCGTGGTAGCTTGGTAACGTTGCTAATATAATTAATTACCTACTAGCGCTTTGAATAATATTAATATCAACGCTCCAGCCCGGTGAACCTGGGTACGACGTGATTGCCTGACTGACGTGAACCTCTTGTATTCGTTTTTGAGACAGTAGAATACCCAACGTCGTGTGATGGCTGCATTTTAACGTAAGTGCGGAACATATACACGGTGAATCTGAGTAACCCGACAGATTTTAACCATAAATTCCTGTAACCACTAATTTATTTTAATCGACAGTTTTACTTGTCTTTTGCGTTTTTTCGATTTTTTTAATGCTTTTGAACATAAAAACATAAATGTTATTGGTAAAACTGTCGATTAAAATAAATTAGTGGTTACAGGAATTTATGGTTAAAAATAGTTTACGTAAAGTATTCCTTGGCACTTTGATATCTGTCAATAAGAATGTCTAGACTAGACCCCATACAGGGTGAAATCGCCATCAAAAAAGCGTTTTTCACTGAGTCACGATAAAAAATATTTTTTTATTTCATCATCATCATCATCATATCAGCCGAAAGACGTCCACCGCTGGAAATAGGCCTCCCCCAAAGAGTGCCACAATGACCGGTCCTGCGCCACCCGCATCCAGCGAACTCCCGCGACCTTCACCAGGTCATCAGTCCACCTTTTTTTATTTAATTGGTAGTAACTCTGAAACTAGGCCAATTCCAGAAAAGGTTATACGACATTTTAGTCTCCAATTATGATCAGGAATTTATGGTTAAAATCTGTCGGGTTACTCAGATTCACCGTTAGAACTAAGACTCCGTACAAAATAAAAAGGCTACCAGAAAGTCGTTTAGGTTAGGTTAGAACTATATAATTGAGAAATGAAATTTGATTATTTTCCTTCGTATATCAATCATAAACAATAAACTAAATTAAAAATTAAACACTATCTAAAAATAAATACACACTGAAACAACAAATCTGCCGTGGTACCGTAGATGCTGGCACTAGTTACAAGATATCTTTAAGTACACGACTCGTAAATCGTCAGCCAACGACATTCCGTACTTGAATCTAAGTATATTATAATTTACCTTCGTACGTACTATTTATGAATTTTATAATCATACAGACCACAAATACATTTAACAACAGGGTTCGTTGCAAACCTACAAGCTACTGCAGAAATAAGCTACAGCCTTCGCAGCTTCGTCATTCCAATCAATAAAATATAATTTAAAGAACCTGCGAAAAGTAACTCGCTCATAGTCCTGCTGCACTAGAAATATTATTAACGAGCTTGAGAGATTATTGTAAAAATAAATTACTTAGTAAATTCCTAAACTAAGTCTTTATTCTGATAAAGATTTAAATACCCTGGTATTATAAACGAAAGGTCGCTGATGTAGATGACTTTCCTGGCGAGTGTCGTTGAGGGATGTAATATGAAGCTTCATCTAAGTACAAGCTTATTAACAAGGCTCATATGAATTACTGGCGCTTTGTTAAAGGTTTAATATTAATGCTGCGGCCCACTAAACACGGCGTTATTACTTAAATTCCTAAATTACCCACATGAATACCGTATGAAAATAAAATATAAAAATTGTGTGTTAATTAATGTAAGTGTTTCTTTTGTTGTCAAACCGTTGAGTTTATGCTGTGATTTGATTACACAGGAATGAAGAGTCTCCTTATATTGCTAAATAAACATTTGTTATCGCCGATCTTTCTTTCTTGATTTTATTGGAAGTAGTCGGAGGTACTAATTTACTTAGCTGTTGTCTAGCGGCAATTCCAATCATTTTATTCAAGCTCATAATACAATTAAATTGTTTTATTACAGAAATAATTTCCTATATGTGTATATATATAATATAATATGTAAATAAAATTACATATTATTATTGATAAAGGAGACTCTTCCTCCATAGGGTGTCATATCATATCCCTTTATTCACCGTACTTACGTATGGCCATTATCTGTATACCTTAATCCCAAAAAGAATGAAAGTAAAAAAAGATAATTTAAAACTAACAGAACAAGTAGCATGAGAATATACTATATATGTTCTTACACGCTGAAGTTCCCACGGGCATCGCAAGTAAAGCTCCGTGATTTTGGATTTCTGACAAGTTTTACGCTGAAGTTCGTAACCTCATATTTAGCCGCGGAATAGAAGTAACACACTGGCCACTGCAGAGTGCAAAACTGCAAACTTCTGTTTCGTAAAGTTATTTCAGTGTAAAACTTTGGTGGTTTACATTCTCCTAGCTCTACAGAAAATTGTATCGAACGAGCACATCGCACCACATACATTCATAAGTTTTGTATGGGCTTATCGAACGAGCGATTCTTACAGACAACTTCGGGCACGTTACGGAACTGTCAGATGGCTACGTCCCTGCATTTTGACGGCTTTTTGATTTTGAATAGTTGTTCCGCGATAACTTTAGAGTCGTTTTTCTGAGCTTTGATGATGATGAAATTGCTTGGGGTTGTAGCAGAGATCAATATAATTTGAGAGTTCATATATGATATGAGCAGGATCGATCAAGCAGTCATGGAGCTATAACGTGCAACAAAATTATCATAAGGGTCTTGTTATATTTATCAACTCATTTTCAAGGAAATCGCGAGTTCTCAGTTCGAGGTGGACGACTAATAGTTACTTATAATTCGAAAGTCCCTTGACAAAACATTTTGTTACATCCATACGATACTTGCTCGTGGAATCGGATTAAACTGGTGTAATCTTTATTTTTAACATCCGAAGTGGCCGTAAAGTTTTCGTTTACGACGAAACGTCGATTTTATAGAGCAGGCCCTAATACGAGGTGTTTCGACTCAGGTGCGGCAGTAATCCAATATTTTATTTATATGTATTCCTTGGAAGTGGAGGATGCTGTTTGTACAAAACTTTTAAGGGGCCTGTCACACCGTAACATCTCTTGGCGGAATGGTCATGGTTTTTGCATTAGTACCAAAAAAAACACCCAACTAGGTATAGTCCAAAAGCTCCCAACTATGGTCCAAAAACATAACTCGAATATTTTCGTTCAGGCGCGCAGCAAACATATTGTTCACGAATGAACAAATGAAACTGAAACATATTAAAAAACAAAAATATTGGGATCGATACCTACCTACTTCATCAGGTACGTCTTGAATTTGTGGACCAGACTTGCAGTAGGTACCGGAATATGAGGTGTGATTTTTTGTTTGATTGTTGCCTACGGACGCCTGCAACTCCAGAAGTGCCACATGCATATCTTTGTCAAATTCATAAGAACGCGGGTAGCCACAGACACACAATTTAGCGTCCCGCGTTTGGTTTGGCCTTCCCGCACGTGGGCGCGATCTTATGAATTTGACAAAAATGCTTAAGTTTATCAGTTTCGCTCTGCGATCCAATTCACCTCGGTCTACCCTATTTGTATGAAGCACCATTTTGTGAAATTCATCTCTATCTCACTAACTAATCAGTTTTTAATTTTATTTGAAATGTATGAAAATGTAGGAGAAAACTTTAACCACGGAGTTGGCAGCGATACTATAAATATATATTCCAAAGGGAATTTAGCAGATTTACTTGCGATCATTTCTATTGGCAGCGGCCGGACGACATCACATCGAATAATGTTCTCAGTAATGTGATAATGTCCCAGAATAGAACCGCTTGATACTTAGTTGTAGGTACATTGCACAGGGATACAAATAATAATAATTAAAAGAGGAATCAGTCGCGGTAAGTAATTAAAGTTATGCGGAGCGGAGCGGAGTGGTTATTTATTTGTTAATTTATTTATCGTAGTATTTAGTTTATAACTTTACTCGCACGTATAGATCTAAAATGGCCCTGCTCGTACGCTATATTTGACACGTAAAATTATCTTATCAGTCACAATGTGACAAGGGTATTCATATTTTAACATGGGTGGCCCATAAGTCTTCTTTTATAAATAGTTTCTTAACAAAAGGAATTTTGCATACTATGAGAGCGACACAGAAAAGTATTAGAACTGGCCACTTGTAAACTATAGTCTGGCAAACCATTTCTGTCAGTAGAAAAGCGCGGCAAATTTTAAGAATCGCTAGTTGGCAACACCTGTCTTTGAATAATTCGAAAATTGTGCATAATTTGTGTTTTATCTGTGGCATGTAACATTTTTATTTTAAAAAGTTAGTTTTGTTTACTTACGTTTTTAAGTTTCAGGTTGCGTATTTTATTATTTATTAATGTGATATCTGCCACCTCCGTTCAATAAATGTACTAACAAGGCTAAGATATAAATGTAGGTACCTACTACCTACCTTCTGCAGGGATAATAAAATTTGCATGATAAATATGGCTTTGAGGTTATGCAGTTTTGTATAGAATTATCATTTTAAGTTCTTTCTTTCAGTGTATATAAATCGAACAAATCAAAGGGAAAACTGGTGCCAAATGAAGTCCAAGAACGTTTGTTGCATAGGCTGGTGCTCAATATTGCCACAAAGCGATAAAGTGGTAAACATCAGATTTAACAAGCAACAAGCACCTCGCTACTTTATAAAATTATTTTAATGTTTCCCTTCATATGCCTAAGCTATGTATAAAATAAATAAACACCAAAATTTCACGTGCGTTTATTAACTACAAGTACACCCACAATAAATAATAGTCTTATAAACGAATGACGAAAGGAAATCATAATTAATAGGAGTATTACTGAGTAATACTTATGCATTACTTTTATTCGTACAGATTATGCAGCTAACCCGATTCCATTCTAAACTGAAAAGTTGTATTTTCTGGCAGATATACTCGATTTCCTCGCCGGACTTATGATTATAGCATTCAATATTTGTTTCGTTCCTGGATTTCAACACTTTCAGCAGTAGGTATTTTGACCGCATGATCTCCACCTCTAATCTTCAGTCCTTTTAATATTTTGGTTATTTTAATTTCTTCGCACCTTCTTATTTATTGAAAAGTCATAATTATATGTACAGATATCAGGGATTTCAATGATTTTATCTAATAATGCAGTTACAATTTAAGAAATTACCACGAACTACACACTGACGTACGAAAGCACCGTGCCAATGCAGCCAACTTGAAAAAAAATGTTGGTTCGATATACATTGCTGTTTTTCTATGGAGCAATGCTGCTGTTCGATTTGCCCTAGAGTGTTGCTATATTTTTGTTTGATGTACATTGCTACTGCGTTCGTTGGCTGGCCAGACTATATAAAATAAACAATTAAATTTAAAATTTGAAATGGAACTCTTTGTTAACATTATTGTGTTTTTATTCCATTCATTTGTCATTTGTTTTACGATTTGGCGGCAAATTGAAAATAGTCTGTGTTACGTTGGCATGATTTTAAGAGGCCTTATTCCCAAAATGCGCGTATTTTGCGAAATGCATCATGTTCTTCGGAGGTTATAGCGAAAATGCTTTATGTTTTTAAATTAACTTTTAATGCATATAATAGTCCGTTCCTTTATCTAGACGGCCATAGGAAAAAAAATTACATTTTTGAGAAAAATACCTGAAAAACATGGCTTCTCTTGGCAGGCCTCTTCAGAGTTTGCAGTTAGACGTCTGGTTTTTTTTTAGATTACTCAAATAAAGGGAACCTTTCTTATAAAATTTGAATACAATTCAATTCAGTATATCATGTTCAAGACGGCCATGGTAAGAAAAATTGAAGATTCATCTTGGATAATTGACAAAATACCTTCTGAATATTGCAATTTTTTTGATGAAAACAGGTTTACATTTAATTTTTTTCACGGAAGTCCTATAAATATTCTGCCCTAAAAATATAAATATATTAAAGTTCAGCTATAGATCTACCACGAAAAAAAAAAAATTACTGTAACGCAAAATTTAAATAAAGTGTAATTTTTTGACGATGACTCTAAATCGGTTAAAAACTTGACAAAACACATCGCGCCGTCGCCTCTGGCTCAGTATGGAACGAGAGCTCACAGACGACGGACCTGTGCTAAATCGTCCTACGCGCATTACGTAAGTTTGCCAGCTAGATACACTAAGAGGCCACTAAAACGGGTAACCTTGTATGAAATCCCCAACACGTAGTGACCTGTTTCCATTGCCCTATAGTGGCGAGAAGTGCGATTGAATTATAAAGATCCTTGAAATAAAAGATTGAAATATTTACTTTATATTATTATAGTACATTACTTACCAAGGACTGTAAAAGAAAGAAAGCCCGAAATCGCAGGTATTTGTAACCCGAGCCGCAGGCGAGGGTTGTAAATATGCGATAGAGGTCTTTCTTTTTAACTGCCCGTGGTGAGTACAACAATTAGCGTAGCGTGCGGTAAAGCTCACATTATGGCCAGGTGTGACGTATGATGAATGATTTTTTATTTGAAAACTAGACAATTTTGTCAAAATCGTCAGGGTAGTCATTTCCGACCAATTCGGGTGTGCAGATTTCGAAAATAATGTCTATTTTGAAGTCCAAGATGGCGGTCATACACTTTTTTGGTAAAAATCGTTAAATCGAAAACAAAGATCGTTTTAAAATACAAGATGGCGGAAATGGAAAATTTTGTCAAAATCGTCATGGTAGTCGTCTTCGACTAATTCGGGGGTGTAGATTTCGGAAAAAAGGACGGTTTTAAAATCAAAGATGGCGGGAACGGAAAATTCTGTCAAAATCGTCATGGTAGTCATTTCCGACTAATTCGGGTAAGCAGATATCGAAAATAACGTCTATTTTGAAATCCAAGATGGCGCTCATACACTTTTTTTGTAAAACTCGTTAAATTTGTCATGGTAGTCATTTTCGACTAATTTGGGTGTGCAGATTTCGAAAATAATGTCTATTTTGAAATCCAAGATGGCGGTCATACACTTTTTTGGTAAAAATCGTTAAATTTGTCATGGTAGTCATTTTCGACTAATTTGGGTGTGCAGATTTCGAAAATAATGTCTATTTTGAAATCCAAGATGGCGGTCATACACTTTTTTGGTAAAAATCGTTAAATTTGTCATGGTAGTCATTTTCGACTAATTTGGGAGTGCAGATTTCGAAAATAATGTGTATTTTGAAATCCAAGATGGCGGTCATACACTTTTTTGGTAAAAATCGTTAAATCGAAAATAAAGACCGTTTTAAAATCAAAGATGGCGGAAATGGAAAATTTTGTCAAAATCGTCATGGTAGTTGTCTTCGACTAATTCGGGGGTGTAGATTTCGAAAATTATGTCTATTTCGAAATCCGAAATGGTTATCACACACTTTACTTGTTATTTTAGCCATTTTCGATTAATTCAGGCGTGTAGATTTCAAAAATAAAGTCCGTTTCAAAATCCAAGATGGCAGAAATGGTCATTCATTTATAAAAATCGTCGTTATTCAGATATGTCGATTTCAAAAACAAATTCTGTTTTAAAATTCAAGACTGCGGCCATATACTTTTTTGTATCCCCGATTGAATCGGAAATGACTACCATAACGTTTATCTAGTAAAAAGTGTATGGCCGCCATCTTGGAATTTAAAACAGACCCTTTTCTCGAAATCTAAACACCTGAATCAGTTGAACAAGATTACCATGAAGATTTTCACAAAAAGGTCATCACTGCTATCTTATATTTTAAAACAGTGTTTATTATCGGAATTTACATTGCCGAATTAATCAACAGCGACTACTATAACGATTTTTACTAAAATTGTATGACTGCCAATTTGTATTTTGAAACAGACATTCATTATTTTCTTAATCTACACACGTGAATTAGTAAAAATGACTACCATGACGATTTTTACAATAATTATCCTTTAACACCCATCTTGGATCTCAATTCGGTCCTTATATCGAAATCTTCACCCCTCAATTAATCATAAGCGACTACCATAAAATTGTTTTAGAAAAAAGTGTATGGCCGCCATCTTGGATTTTAAAACATACATTATTTTCGAAATCTACACAGTACACACCCAAATGAGACAAAAAAGACTATCATGACTATTTTAATAAAATTGTCCATTTCAGCCATCTTGAATTTTAAAACGGTGTCTATTTTCGAAATTTAAATCCCCAAATTAATCTAAAACGACACTCATTCGATTTTAACCAAATAAGTGTGCGAGAGCTATCTTGGATTTAAAAATAGACATTATTTTCGAAATCTGCACACCCGAATTAGTCGAAAACGACTACCATTACGATTTTGACAAAATTTTCCGTTTCCGCCATCTTTGATTTTAAAACGGTCCTTATTTTCGAAATCTACACCCCTGAATTAATTGAAAACGACTAACTTGATGATTTTTACCAAAAAAGTGTATGACCGCGGTCTTGGATTTCAAAATAGACATCATTTTAGAAATCTGCACACCCTAATTAGTCGAAAATGAGTACCATGACGATTTTGACAAAATTTACCATTTCTGCCATCTTGAATTTTAAAACGGTCTTTATTTTTGAAATATACATCCCTGAATTAGTCGAAAATGACTACTATAACGATTTTTACCAAAAAGGTGTATGATCGCCATCTTGGATTTCAAAATAGACATTATTTTCGATATCTGCTTACCCGCGTTAGTCAAAAATGCCTACCATGACGATTTTGACAGAATTTTCCGTTTTCGCCATCTTTGATTTTAAAACGGTCCTTATTTTCAAAATCTACACCCCTGAATTAATGGAAAACGACTAACATGATGATTTTTACCAAAAAAGTGTATGACCGCGGTCTTGGATTTCAAAATAGACATAATATTTGAAATCTGCACACCCTAATTAGTCGAAAATGACTACCATGACGATTTTGACAAAATTATCCATTTCCGCCATCTTGTATTTTAAAATTGTCTGTATTTTCGAAATCCCTGAATTAAGGGAAAATGACTACCATAACGATTTTTACTAAAAATGTGTATGACCGCCATCTTTTAATTTAAAAATAGACATTATTTTCGAAATCTAACCCGAATTAGTCGGAAATGACTACCATGACGATTTTGACAACATTTTCCATTTCCGTCATCTTTAATTTTAAAACGGATATTATTTTCGAAATATACACCCCTGAATTAATCGAAAACGACTACCGTGACGATTTCTCTGAGAAAAAGAGTATATCCGCCATCTTGGATTTTAAAACAGACATTATTTTCGAAATTTACACCCACTAATTAGCAGAAAATGACTACCGTGCCGATTTTTCAGAATAAAGTGTATCTTTTTTTTAATTTATTTGGGACAAAAAAACAGTAACACACGAGATTATGGCTAATAGTAACAATACAAAAAGTACAAAGTATGAGACCAACGACAATGTCCAATTGTCCACAGATTTGGGATTGATCTTGGATTTTAAAACAGACATAATTTTCTAAATCGACATCCCCTAATTAGCCGAAAATGACTACCATGACGATTTAACAAAAAAGTATATTTCCGCCATCTTGGATTTTAAAACAGGCATAATTTTTGACATCTACACCCTCTAAGTAGCCGAAAATGACTACCATGACGATTTTTCAGAATAAAGTGTATAACCGCCATTTTGGATTTTAAAACGGACATAATTTTCGAAATCCACATCCCTTAATTAGCCGAAAAGGACTACCATGACGATTTTTCTGAATAAAGTATATAACCTATCTTCGATTTAACAGACATCATTTTCGTAATCTACACACCCGAAGTAGTCGAAATTGGCTACCATGACCATTATTACAAAAAAAATTATTTCAGCCATATTGGACTTACAAAAAAAAAAATACTTCCTATGTATGTATGTATAAGTAATAGATTATTTCCTACCGAATACAGGCATATTGAAGGAGGGTAAAAAATGAAACATGAGTGTAAAAAACAGTCTTTACAATACTTAAACAAACCTAATTTTCGAAATTCGAAATTTATTATACTTTTAATTCGAAAAGTATGTCCAACAGTCCCTACTGATTAAGTGATTACCCGTTTTTGGTGTTAGATGCGTATATTTCCTTAAAACATACTTTAATTAGTAGTATCTTCCATATAAAAGAAAATAAATAGCCTGTGTGTAACTTATGCGTAAAAAGAATTTTACTTGTAATTGAAGTTGAAAACGATCAAGATCGTTCGATCGTCGATCATTGCCAGCGGTCGCGTACTGAGCGCTACCGCCATCTATCGAGTAAGATTTCGTGAAATTGAGGAACGTTCATGGGAATAAGGCCTCTTAACGCGAGAAAATTTTCGTGCAAAGATTTTTTATGACTTTCGATGTCATTTAAGTCAACAAGAAAGTTATGATAGACTTCGATTGGCCTTTCACAATGAAGCCCTATCTCGTGCCACTGTTTACAACTGGTTTTATGAATTTAAACGTAGTCGCACTAATTTCACTGATAATTTGCGTGAGGGACGGCCTTCTAGGGCGACGACTAAAGATAACATCAGTTTTGTGCGGCGTATGATAAAGTCTGATAAAAGAGTGACCTATCAGCAGATTTGTACAAGCTTAGGCATCGGTATGAGTCAAGTCCATAAAGTGTTCCATGAACATTTAGCGGTGAGGAAGCTTTGTGCCCGGTGGATACCTCATAATTTGACAAAGGCCCAAAAAATCCGTCGTGTTGATTGGTGCCATGCCATGAAATGGCTCGAAGATTTAACGGAGGCGACTCAAATGCTGTGTTCGACATAGTCTGCTGAGTGGGTGTTTCCTTCCGAGGAGTTACCTACTAAAGTGAAGAGAGGTCGAAGTGTGGGGAAAAAGATGGTCACCTCGTTCTTCGGAAGGGCAGGTCATTACGCAACAATTGTTTTAGAGGATCAAAAAACAGTTACTGCAAAGTGGTATACTAACAATTGTTTGCAGCTTGTCTTGGAAAAAGTTCGGGAGAAACGACCTCGAAGTAGGATCCTTCTTCACCACGGTAACGCCTCGTCGCACACCGCCAAGCAAACGATCGACTATTTGGCCAAGGCAGACGTGGAATCAATAGGTCACCCGCCTTATAGCCCCGACCTCGCACCTTGTGATTTTTTTTTATTTCCAAAAATTAAATAAAAACTCAGAGGAAAACGTTTTATGGAACCAGTGGCTGCGTTTCAAAAGGCCGTTAAAGAGACCCCTAAGGAGGAGTGGGCAAAGTGCTTTTCTCAGTGGTTCTATCGAATGCAGCGGTCTATTGATGTAGAGGGAGACTATTTTGAAAAGATATAATAAAACTAATAACTTGCCAGTTTGTTCAGTTTTTGATTTTCTAAAAATTTTCAGTGTCACCCTCGTAGTAGCGACCCACCGTACTTTACGTAAATTCTTATAAACATAATAAGGATTTAGACATTGCACATCAGTGTAACAGGATGCCTGTAAAACGTATAATAAGATCCAATTGGTAGCCTCCTGTAAAATGCAACAGCGATACATAGTTTACTAAATTTCGTGTATCGTATGAAGCTAACATAATTGACCCTAGGTAAATTTTGCATGGCCATATTGCAAAAATACAACGATGTTGCGCTTTTAACTAAAATTTATTAATTTTACATTACACAAGAAGAACAATAAACGCGTAAGGAGAAATCTGTTTGTTCGCGAATTACCAAGAACTTACTGCACTGAATTTTATGGAATTGCATTACCTTTAGTCCTGCTCTCATCTTCAGCTACTGAGCTGCGCATCATGCTTCAAGACCTTAGCAAGTCAAGCCTTGAGGTTGGATTAATGATGAACATGTCAAAGACATGTACTCGTTAGCTTATGACCAATGGCTTACCAAGAAATGTAGAAGTGGACATTTATATTCTCCCCATCCTCACCTACAGAGTATTGAGACTTGGGCTTTGACAAAAAAATCAGAACTCTAGGCTCAAGGTTTGTTAGCGGGTCATTGAGCGTAGTATTCTAAGCGTGAAGCTAACCGATCGCGTCAAAAACACGCTAATACACAATACGCTCCAGACGCAAATATAACTTGGTTAAATAATTGATACCATATTTATTCATTAAAAAAAAGCTATTTGTGTACCCACTCCAACAAAGAGAGTAGGTAAGTATAATCTAATGGAATGGGACACTCAGGAAATCAGACGTAGCGGGCCTAAATCTATAGGTTATCTCATTATTCTCATTAAGCAATTATTATAGTCTTGGTATCACTACGATACGTAATATTACTTCAACGATATCAAACATTTGCTTCTTGTAAGTTCCAGGATCCAGGTACCTGGAGTGCGATTTTTGAATCTCACCAAGTGACTAATTCTCACCGATGCCAGTGATTTACTTTCGGAAATCACTCACATCGGTGAGAATTAATCACTTGGTGAGATTCAAAAATCGCACTCCTGGTACTTAGAAAAAGCGATGGAATCAGAAATGGAAGTGGACTGGTCACATGATGGACTCTAAAGAGGGAAAGTGGAGCAAGGAAGTTACTAATTGATACCCCAGAGGATTCAGAAGAAAACAAGGCCCACCGTTCTGCAGGAGGGAGGACGAAATAAAGTTAACAGCATAACAGCGGGACCATTCTGGAGAAGACCTACGACGGATAGGACTCACTGGATAGAGTTAGAGGAGGCCTTTGCTAGGCAAACTGAGTTACGAGCCATTATTTAAAAACAAAACATTAAAGCTGTACTAGTGATTTAGCATTTTAAAAAATGTATATATATGTCGGAGCGAGACGACAACAGCTTTACTCCCGCGACCTTTACCAGGTCATCAGTCCACCTTATGGGGGGTCTACCAATGCTGCGCCTTCCGGTTCGTGGTCGCCACTCAAGAACCTTCCCGCCCCAACGGCCCTACCCTCCCCTCCTCCGCCACCTACCCTCGTCCGCCTGCCGCCCGGTCCCGTTCTCCGTCATCAGAAGTGGGATGAAGAAAACACAGCCCATATAGAGTTGCGTAGCAAACGGGACACATAGCGATGTCCAACCATGTGGCGTGATTTTGAATTGTTTCGTCAACTAGACACGTGGTACTGGTAAGGTTATGTGTCTTCCTCTCGGTGAACAAACGTGGTGAGTTCCATTCATTTTATTGTTTGGTTGTGATTACTGATTACTGTGATTCTGATTACTTTATGTAATATTGACAACCCACATGTAAAGTTTTATGGAGTAAATAAAGTTTTTATTAGAAGTGAAACTAAAGCTTGAATTTTAAGGTTCCTACTTTCTAATGCGTTGTCAGATTCTAAGATCACATATCCTGGAACTGTGCAGTGTCTCCAGTGCATGGAAAAAAAGGGACAGGTTTCGTTCCAATCACTTTATTTTGACTTGAACTTCGAGCCTGAGAATAGTGACTAAATTACGTGACGAGCCATACATTTGCCACCTATTTTGAAAATTTCACTTTTGTTTCAATAGAACGGAAAGTTGATTTTTATCTGAGATACAAGTTGGTTAGTAAAATAATACAGTCGATTGAAATTGATTTAATAAAATTTACAAACAATATAAAGTTCCCTATACATTAGAAATATGCAGTTTGTTTTCACTGTGGTAGCAAATATGCTAACATTCTAGTTTAGTTTACATGATGACTCTGATGCCACACAATTTCATGTTCCCAGTTCGCTGTGGTGAAAAACAGCCTCCCTGCAGCTGGTTGACGCCTTCGTGTCGTGGATGGCGTAACAGAAGCTGCGTGTGTGTGCGGCAGATGCTGACTGGCATCGATGATGGCTTCGATGCACAGACTTCAACACGTGTGAAAGCACAGTTGTTAATACGGTGAGCCGTTCTCATTTCGTTGGGATTTTTGAGCCTCTGTTTAGAATTCTTGATAAAATGGAAAATGATTTAGTATGGTTTTCATCGGTTATACTCAGTCAGTAAAATTGGATTTTTATTAGATTATGATTTTTATGCCATGTGCTGTGGAAATGTTCTTTCGATAGACTGAAAGCGTCCTAACGGACTGAGTATTTGATGTGTAACCTCAAATGTTTTGCTGAGTTAAACGAGTGACTAAGTTTCTAAAGAAAAGGCAGCTTATGCCTAGTGTTTCGAAGTATTTGTTTTCATTTGAATATGGTGTTTAAAGAGGCAAGCTAAACTTACTTTGCAATTGAAGTTTATTTTTAAAATTGGATTCTAAATTCCCTTGAGCTAGATATTGATGATACTGATAGTGCAAGTTGTTCAAATTTATGTGACCGTAATGACAACCTCTTTTTTTCTGGATTCGCTATTAACAATTTCTTTTTGGTGGTGTTCGATGGAGTGAGTGTGAGCCCGAAGAACTGGGCAGTGTGTTGCGCTTTCGATGGACTGAAAGCACGCTCGATGGACTGAGCACTGGGCAGTGTATAGTTTGTACACTGTGTAACCATGTCAGAAGTGCCGGAGCATGTAAAAGGTGCACGTGGACTGCTTTTTATGTGCAGTATGCTCTTTGCGAGGAGTAGCACTTACGCGGCTGAGATGGTTAACCTCTGACGAGGGTGCACTTGTGTGTGTTTTAGTTAAAAGTTATTTCCATGTGAATTATTTGACTTTCTTTTGGTACCTATTTGACGTTTGAGCTAATGTAACTTGGCACTATTAATTTCATTATTATCACCAGTATCAAATCTGAATATTTCTTACTTGGATTATTTTGAGTTCAAAATTACGTATTGACATGACTTAATTACTATACCTGTGGATGTAAGTTGACATCGACTTAGTTTCATGTCAGGTTAGCCGAGCGAAATACTTTGCGCTATTATTTTGTCCACACCCGCACCCGAGGTCGGGTGAAGGTCAAGATGGCCGTGTCGGAGCGAGACGACAACAGCTTGTCGCAGATCTACGCTATAAGCATCACATCTGATAGAATTATGATATTTTGTTTCAATTAAGTTACCTTTGTTGAATTTGTAACAAGTTTGGAAAACGACGAGCATTGTTTTGCTTGGGAGTGGTCTCAGTTTGGTCCGTGTAGGTAGTCAATTAAATTGGCGTTTCGATTTACCCTATTTTAAAGTAAGAAATGCGCCGGTAGTTATTAAAACTCACGTTTAGATTTACCCGCCTGGTGACAGTATAAAAACGATGAGCACAGTACCTGTACATTCATTCTTGATTCAGTCTTCGACCAGTCTTCATCTGGGTCTCTCTTGGTGCCTTTGGCAGCCGAGCAGTCACTATCCTGATCGTTCTCATGTAGACGGGTCGGGTCGGTTCGGTCGTTCAGATTAACGGGTTGTATTTTGAGTAGCACACGGACGCAAGCTGGGAACTCTCCTCGTTTTCCTGATGCCTTATAAAATCAGTCAATGCTTTTCGTAGTTAAAGTGTTTAAGATCATTTTGTGATTACTGATTAGAAAGTATTTTTGTACCTATGTAATCTGTATCATGTAATCTACGCAATTTAGTTCTAATAGTGTTTCAGATAACAAAAGATAAGTCCCGCTGAGTTTCTTACGCCGGTTCTTCTCAGTTGAGGCTCTTTTCCGAACCGGTGGTAATTTATTGTCCTCCATTAATTTGGTTTTAAAATTATTTGAATTCAATACAGTTATGAAACCAGTGTTTAAGTTTTATTTCATTACCGTGCGTCCGTGTATAACGTGTGTAATGGTTTAGTGTTAGGCTATCCTGATTCCTGATAGTGTCAGTATTTGAGTTCCGAACGCACTCGCACTACCGATGCCATGCCACCTACCCTCGTCCGCCTGCCGCCCGGTCCCGTTCTCCGTCATATAGAAATTTATTTTACTTCTACTTATACCTGTATATTTATCTTTTCAGTAATAAAGGCTGTTTTATTTTATTGTATTTTTATTAAACGTTTGAGAAGCGACAACGCGAAATTCAAAGGAATACCTACGTTTTATCACTTATTAAACGTTCGTTTAGAAAATTCTCAAATATTCTATGCTATCCGAGCTGTTACCGGAGGTATGTCTGTTTATATAGAACCATAGACAAATACTGTCTATGCTCTATGATAGAACCCATAAAGAAACGTGTTACCTATATCATATAGGAACCTATACATATACATTTAGACTCTATATGTGTAGGTTGCGGGTCACGAGCCTCCCTGGCTATTTTGTATGTACTCGTACTTGAAGGTCCATGTTCACAGAATTGTTATGTAGGGTCAGGGAGGGAACAGTCGCTCGGTGGGAACAGTGGCTCGAATGTGCTGTGCGAGAAACGTTAAGAGCTTTATGTCTGTCCTCTACATCAATCGGAACCGTTCCGTATCCGACCATGTACGAACTAGTTAGTGAGGCGCTCCAGCGCCATGCGAATGTGATATGGTGCGTTTTTGTGTTTAATGCTATCAAAATTACATTGCCAGGTAAGTTTGTCTCCTCTTTTTTCTTAACTCGTACGAGATTTTTAATTACTTGTTATTATCGAAGAGTGTGTCTAATCTACTTAGTATTGGCTGATAATTCAAGGCCCTAGGTGTTTGTATGTGTTTTTAATTTGAACTAAAATACAAAATACTCTTTTAGTTCAGTACTTATAGCAGCTAAATTATTTTTGTAAGTATAGTCTTGATGTTACTATTCTTTGTAACTACCTAGTCTACCTACTTTTGTTGTTTATTTCTACCTACCATATTTTGTTAACATTATGTAAATCAATGAACCTCCAGGTCTATTTGTACCCTCTCTTTGTTCTTGTACATTGTGTACGCCATATGTTGTTTATTATTAAGACTGTTTGTGTTCTAAATAAAAAAAATTTAAAAAAATGACGCCAAGGTCAACAGTCGTTCGTTTTGGAAAAGTACACGGTGGCGCGCGAACCACTGTGCACCTTACAGAGTTGGGCTACAATTTACTCGAATATGAATAAGAATAAAAATTCTGTGATTATTAAAAATAATACTTGCACTAATTTTTTTTTAATAAAATGAAAGTGAATATATCATGCGACATTTAGGTAGGTACCTATTTTAAATGAACAATGAAACAGGAAAGATTATCCGGAATTGGGCTTACTTATTCTAATTGCCGTTTTATTCAACAAAAATGTTATTTGTTATATAATTTAGGTTCGATTCCTACGTACCTAGCCATTGTGTACTGTTAGAACCACTGTGTACTAGCGGGTCCGAGTCACTGTGTACAGCAACCGGTACACAGTGGCTCGATTCCCAATTTCTAAAAAAGAATGGATATATCTTTTTTGGTGAACGTAACAGCAAATATATTTGCTACCTAAGAAAGTTTAATAATGCACTGTGCTCTGTGCTTGCAAGAATTAGTTCAGGGGTTTATATTTTTCATGCAACAGCCTGATGAATACTTACAATCAATCAATCAATATTTATTTGCAAAATTTAGTATTACAATAAGTTCTTATAAGCAAAAAGGTGCGTACATCCTGCTTGAATAAGCATGCAAATTTTACTTACGGGCTATTTAATTAAAACTATGCTAATAGCTTATGCTAAAAGTTAGTCTACAGAACAAAATTATAATCACTTAGTAACTACTACAAGAGAATAAATTAATTAGACATTAAAAAATTATATTATTTACACAGTGCATAAGATTCTTATCATAATAAATAAGTAGGTATATAGGTAGGTACAATTATGAATAAAGTGCGGCCCGCGTCAATTTCGTTAGCTACTATGTGGCCCTTGGCTGCTAAAAAGGTTACCGGCTCCTGATATAGATAGGCATAGATTACTCTCGTTTTTTACACCTTATAAATCCGTAATATAATTAAGCAAGCGTTGCCTATCTAGTACCAGTACATTTTTTCTCGCACCGCTAAAATCATGAAATGTAATTAATCTACACAAAAGAGCGGGGTGTACTTTTTTATTTTTTAACCGACTTCAATTTCATAGAAGGAGGAGGTTCTGTGTTCGGTTTGGGCTTTTTTTAGGGTTCCATACCTCGAATGGAAAAAACGGAACCCTTATAGGATCACTTTGTTGTCCGTCTGTCTGTCTGTCTGTCTGTCTGTCTGTCTGTCTGTCTGTCTGTCAAGACATATTTTCTCAGGAACGCGTGGAGGTATCAAGCTGAAATTTATATCAAATACTCAAGTCTATTGTCCTTTGGAGCTGTAAAAAATTTCAAACTTAAAAGCCAACGCAATCAAAAGATACAGTCATTTATGCTGAATATTTTAGAGTTTTTTGGCACTCGCAAAACCTACGGGGCACTTCCCGTGAACTCAGAAACTTGAAATTTGGCACGAAGCAACGTCATATAGCATGGACAATGCAAAAGTAGACAATTTTAGTAAAATCATATAAAAAAATATTTTTTTTAAATTTTAAACATACTACCTCTTTCCTCGTAAACGCGTGGAGTTATTAAGAGGCCTTAGTCCCATGAACGTTCCTCAATTTCACGAAATCTGACTCGATAGATGGCGTTAGCGCTCAGTACACGACCGCTGGCAATGATCGACGATCGAACGGTCTTGATCGTTTTCAACTTCAATTACAAGTAACATTTTTTTTAGGCACAAGTTACACACAGACTATTTATCTTCTTTTATATGGAAGATACTACTAATTAAAGTATGTTTAAAGGAAATATACGCATCTAACACCAAAGACGGATTATTACTTAATCAGTTCGGACTGTTGGAGATACTTTTCGAATTAAAAGTATAATAAATTTCGAATTTCGAAAATTAGGTTTGTTTTAAATTCCAATATGGCTGAAATATTTTTTTTTGTAAAAATGGTCATACTAGCCAATTTCGACTACTTCGGGTGTGTAGATTTCGAAACTGATGTCTGTTTTTAAATCCAAGATGGCAGTTATATACTTTATTCAGAAAAAGCGTTATGGTAGTTCTTTTCGGCTAATTAAGGGGTGTAGATTTCGAAAATTATGTCCGTTTTTAAATCCAAGACGGCGGTTATACACTTTTTTTTGAAAAATCGTCATGGTAGTCATTTTCGGCTAATTAGGGGATGTAGATTTCGAAAATTATGTGTTTTAAAATCCAAGATACAGATCTAATTTTTTTTTCTGAAAAATCGTCATGGGAGTGATTTTCGGCTAATTACGGGGTGTCGATTTTGAAAATAATGTCTATTTTTAAATCCAAGATGGCGGTCATACACATTTTTAGTAAAAATCGTTATGGTAGTCATTTTCCATTAATTCAGGGATGTACATTTCCAAAATAAAGACAATTTTAAAATCCAAGATGGCGGAAATTGATAATTTTGTGAAAATCGTCATGGTAGTCATTTTCGACTAATTAGGGTGTGCAGATTTCAAAAATGATGTATATTTTGAAATCCAAGACCGCGGTCGTACACTTTTTTGGTAAAAATCATCATGTTAGTCGTTTTCGATTAATTCAGGGGTGTAGATTTCGAAAAAAAGGACCGTTTTAAAATCAAGGATGGCGGCAACGGAAAAAATTGACAAAATTGTCATGGAAGTAATTTTCGACTAATTCGGGTGTGCAGCTTTCGAAAATAATGTCTATTTAGAAAGCGAAAATGGCGGTCAAACACTTTTTTGGTAAAAATCGTTATGGTAGTCAATTTCGATTAATTTAGGGAAGTAGATTTCGAAATCCAAGACCGCGGTCATACACTTTTTTGGTAAAAATCATCATGTTAGTCGTTTTCGATTAATTCAGGGGTTTAGATTTCGAAAAAAAAAACCGTTTTAAAATCAAAGATGGCGGAAACGGAAAATTTTGTCAAAATCGTCCTGGTAGTAATTTCCGACTAATTCGGGTAAGCAGATGTCGAAAATAATGTCTATTTTGAAATCCAAGATGGCAGTCATACACCTTTTTGGCAAAAATCGTCATGGTCGTCATTTTCGACTAATTAGGGTGTGCAGATTTCGAAAATGATGTCTATTTTGAAATCCAAGACCGCGGTCATACACTTTTTTGGTAAAAATCATCATGTTAGTCATTTTCGATTAATTCAGGGGTGTAGATTTCGAAAATAAGGACCGTTTTGAAATCAAAGATGGCGGAAACGGAAAAAATTTCAAAATCGTCAAGGTAGTCATTTTCGACTAATTCGGGTGTGCAGATATCGAAAATAATGTCTCTTTAGAAATCCAAGATGGCGGTCAAACACTTTTTTGGTAAAAATCGTTATGGTTGTCATTTTCGATTAATTCAGGGAAGTAGATTTCGAAAATAAAGACCGTTTTAAAATCCAAGATAGCGAAAATGGATAATCTTGTCAAAAACGTCATGGTAGTCGTTTTCGGCTAATTTGGGTGTGCAGATTTCGAAAATAATGTCAATTTTTAAATCCAAGATAGCTCTCGCACACTTATTTGGTGAAAATCTAATGAGTGTCGTTTTAGATTAATTTGGGGATTTTTCGAAATTAAATACCGTTTTAAAATTCAAGATGGCTGAAATGGACAATTTTATCAAAATCGTCATGATATCCTTTTTTGTCTCATTTGGGTGTGTTCTGTGTAGATTTCGAAAATAATGTATGTTTTAAAATCCAAAATGGCGGTCATACACTTTTTTCAAAAAAAAATTATGGTAGTCGCTTGTGATTAATTGAGGGGTATAGATTTCGATATAAGGACCGATTTGAGATCCAAGATGGGTGTTAAAGGACAATTATTGTAAAAATCGTCATGGTAGTCTTTTTTACCAATTCACGTGTGTAGATTTAGAAAATAATGTCTGTTTTAAAATCCAAGACGGCAGTCATACAATTTTAGTAAAAATCGTTATAGCAGTCTCTGTTGATTAATTCGGCAATGTAAATTCCGATAATAAACACTGTTTTAAAATATAAGATAGCAGTGATGCCCTTTTTGTGAAAATCTTTATGGTAATCTTGTTCGACTGATTCAAGTGTTTAGATTTCGAGAAAAGGGTCTGTTTTAAATTCCAAGATGGCGGCCATACACTTTTTTTCTATATAATCGTTACGGTAGTCATTTTCGATTCAATCGGGGATACAAAAAAGTAAATGGCTGCCATCTTGAATTTTAAAACAGAATTTGTTTTTGAAATCTACATATCTGAATAATGACGATTTTTATAAATGAATAACAATATCTGCCATCTTGGATTTTGAAACGGACTTTATTTTTGAAATCTACACGCCTGAATTAATCGAAAATGGCTAAAGTAACAAGTAAAGTGTGTGATCGCCATTTTGGATTTCAAATTAGACATTATTTTCGAAATCTACAGTTCCCGAATTAGTCGAAAACGACTTCCATGACGAATTTGATATTTTTTTAATTTCCGCCATCTTTGATTTTAAAACAGTCTTTATTTTCGAAATCTACACCCCCGAATTAGTCAAAGACGACTACCATGACGATTTTGACAAAATTTTCCATTTCCGCCATCTTGAATTAAAAACGGTCTTTATTTTCAATTTAACGATTTTTACCAAAAAAGTGTATGACCGCCCTATTGGATTTCAAAATAGACATTATTTTCGACATCTGCACACCCAAATTAGTCGAAAATTACTACCATGACATGACCAATTTGACAAAATTTGTCATTTTTGCCATATTTAATTATAAAACCGTCCTTATTTCCGAAATGTACACCCATGAATTAATCGGAAATGACTACCATTACGATTATTAAGATAAAAGTGTATGGCCGCCATCTTGGAATTTAAAACACCCATTATTTTCGAAGTCTACACCCCCGAATTAGTCAAAGACGACTACCATAACGACCTGGACAAAATTTTCCATTTCCGCCATGTTGGATTTTAAAACGGTTTTTATTTTCGATTTAACGATGTTTACCAAAAAATTGTATGACCGCCATCTTGGATTTCAAAATAGACATTTTTTTCGAAATCTGCACACCCAAATTAGTCGAAAATGACTACCATGACCATTTTGACAAAATTTACCATATCTTTGATTTTCAAACCGTCCTTATTTTCGAAATCTACACCCATGAATTAATCGGAAATTACTACCATAACGATTTTTACCAAAAAAGTGTATGACCGCCATCTTGGATTTCTAAATAGGCATTATTTTCAAAATCTGCATACCCGAATTAGTCGAAAATGACTACCATGACGATTTTGACAAAATTTTCCATTCCCGCCATCTTGGATTTTAAAACGGTCTTTGTCTTTATTTTCAATTCAACGATTTTTACCAAAAAAGTGTATGACCGCCATCTTGGATTACAAAATAGACATTATTTTCGAAATCTGCACACCCAAATTAGTCGAAAATGACTACCATGACCATTTTGACAAAATTCACCATATCCGCCATCTTTGATTTTCAAACCGTCCTTATTTTCGAAATCTACGCCCCTGAATTAATCGGAAATTACTACCATAACGACTTTTACCAAAAAAGTGTATGACCGCCATCTTGGATTACAAAATAGACATTAGTTTCGAAATCTGCACACCCAAATTAGTCGAAAATGACTACTATGTCGATTGAGACAAAATTTTCCATTTCCGCCGTCTTTTATTTTAAAACGGATTTTATTTTTGAAATCTACACCCCTGCGTTAATCTAAAATGACTACCATAACGATTTTTACCAAAAAAGTCTTTGACCGCCATCTTGGATTTCTAAATAGACATTATTTTCGAAATCTGCACACCCGAATTAGTCGGAAATGACTACCATGACGATTTTGACAAAATTTTTCGTTTCCGCCATCTTTGATTTTAAAACGGTCCTTATTTTCGAAGTTTTCATCCCTTAATTAATAAAAAATGACGTCCATTACTATTTTTGAGTAAAAAGTGTATGGCCGCCATCTTGGATTTTCAAACCGTCCTTATTTTCGAAATCTACGCCCCTGAATTAATCGGAAATTACTACCATAACGATTTTTACCAAAAAAGTGTATGACCGCCATCTTGGATTACAAAATAGACATTATTTTCGAAATCTGCACACCCAAATGAGTCGAAAATGACTACTATGTCGATTAAGACAAAATTTTCCATTTCCGCCGTCTATTATTTTAAAACGGATTTTATTTTAGAAATCTACACCCCTGCGTTAATCTAAAATGACTACCATAACGATTTTTACCAAAAAAGTCTTTGACCGCCATCTTGGATTTCTAAATAGACATTATTTTCGAAATCTGCACACCCGAATTAGTCGGAAATGACTACCATGACGATTTTGACAAAATTTTTCGTTTCCGCCATCTTTGATTTTAAAACGGTCCTTATTTTCGAAGTTTTCATCCCTTAATTAATAAAAAATGACGTCCATTACTATTTTTGAGTAAAAAGTGTATGGCCTCCATCTTGGATTTTGAAACGCACATTATTTTCGAAATCTACACCCCTGAATTAATCGGAAATTACTACCATAATGATTTTTACCAAAACAGTGTTTGACCGCCATCTTGGATTTCTAAATAGACATTATTTTCGAAATCTGCACACCCGAATTAGTCGGAAATAACTACCATGACGATTTTGACAAAATTGTCCGTTTCCGCCATCTTTGATTTTAAAACGGTCCTTATTTTCGAAGTTTTCATCCCTGAATTAATCAAAATGACGTCCATTACGATTTTTAAGTAAAAAGTGTATGGCCGCCATATTGGATTTTGAAACACATTATTTTCGAAATCTACACTCCCGAATTAGTCGAAGACGACTACCACGACGATTTTGACAAAATTTTCCATTTTCGCCATCTTGGATTTTAAAACGGTCTTCATTTTCGATTTAGCAACTTTAACCAAAAAAGTGTATGATCGCCATCTTGGATTTCAAATTAGACATTATTTTCAAAATCTGCTTACCCAAATTAGTCTAAAATGACTACCATGCCGATTTTTACAAAATTGTCCATTTCCGCCATCTTTGATTTGAAAACGGATACTATTTTCGAAATCTACACCCCTGAATTAATCGGAAATTACTACCATAATGATTTTTACCAAAACAGTGTTTGACCGCCATCTTGGATTTCTAAATAGACATTATTTTCGAAATCTGCACACCCGAATTAGTCGGAAATAACTACCATGACGATTTTGACAAAATTGTCCGTTTCCGCCATCTTTGATTTTAAAACGGTCCTTATTTTCGAAGTTTTCATCCCTGAATTAATCAAAATGACGTCCATTACGATTTTTAAGTAAAAAGTGTATGGCCGCCATATTGGATTTTGAAACACATTATTTTCGAAATCTACACTCCCGAATTAGTCGAAGACGACTACCATGACGATTTTGACAAAATTTTACATTTTCGCCATCTTGGATTTTAAAACGGTCTTCATTTTCGATTTAACGACTTTAACCAAAAAAGTGTATGATCGCCATCTTGGATTTCAAATTAGACATTATTTTCAAAATCTGCACACCCAAATTAGTCGAAAATGACTACCATGACGATTTTGACAAAATTGTCCATTTCCGCCATCTTTGATTTTAAAATGGATATTATTTTCTAAATCTACACCCTTGAATTAATAATAATAATAACATAGCAAATTTCTCCAAGGGGCCTCTGCGTGTTGGATCTGTATCCCCACGCAAGCCTATCAAAAGACCGGGATATAAAGGCCCGTGATTCTCAAAGGAGATACAAATAATAATAATAATAATAATAATCTTTATTGACTTAAACCTAATACAAGTATAACTAATATTTGCACAGTCCGCTAATAGCTTAAGATAGACTTATGCATTAGGTTTGAAACAGTTTCACCGGAACTGAGCCTCTGTCTTCCGAACTAGGCGGATGCCTGTGACTCGGAAGTCAGTGATTCCACCGAGAATATGGGTTGAGCCGAGTTATATGCAGTTGTGCCTTATATACAAAATAAATTAAAAGGAAACTTAACTTACGAAATTATTATTATACAATAATAACACTTTTTACCTGACGTGGTTGTGTACTTGTGTGTATGTATTTACGAGTATGTGTGCGTGTGTGTAAATGTGTGTGTGTGTGTGTGTGAGTATAAGAGAGAGAGAGTGAACGTGTGTGAAAACGTGCTAGTGAACATGACAAGTTATAAATTGGGACGTGATATATCGTAATTGAAGTAATAGGATAGGTAGTTAGTTGAGCGGATTGAGAATTGGTAGCGGTAAGCCATGAGACGCATTTATTTCAGGCAAATTAGGAGGTCTTCAGTCGCCGAATAAGTTTGTGATTGAAGCCAGGAAATTAATTTTATTTTACAGTCGAAACGGTTTAATGGGTATATATTTAGTTGTTTATTCGTCTTATTATAGATACGAGCACTCATTGCCGCATACTGTCGGCTGGCAAATCCCGTCCGCCGATCTCCTACTGGACAGACAGTCTGTTTATTGCGCTTACTGTTTATTAATCGAAAATGACTACCATAACGATTTTTACCACAAAAGTGTTTGACCGCCATCTTGGATTTCTAAATAGACATTATTTTCGAAATCTGCACACCCGAATTAGTCAGAAATGACTACCATGACGATTTTGACAAAATTTTCCGTTTCCGCCATCTTTGATTTTAAAACCGTCCTTTTTTCCGAAATCTACACCCCTGAATTAATCGGATATGACTACCATAACGATTTTTACCATAAAGTGTTTGACCGCCATCTTGGATTTCTAAATATACATTATTTTAGAAATCTGCACCTAGTTTTCAAATAAAAAATCATTTAATAATATTTAGTAAAGTAAATATTTCAATTTTTTATTTCAAGGATCTTTATAATTCAATCGCACTTCTCGCAACTATAGGGCAATGGAAACAGGTCACTAAGTGTTGGGGATTTCATACAAGGTTACCCGTTTTAGTGGCCTCTTAGTGTATAGCTGGCAAACTTACGTAATGCGCATAGGACGATTTAGCACAGGTCCGTCGTCTGTGAGCTCTCGTTCCATACTGAGCCAGAGGCAAGTTTTGAACCGATTTAGTCATTTTCAAAAAATTACACTTTTTTTAAATTTTGCGTGACAGTAATGATTTTTTCGTGGTAGATCTATAGCTGAACTTTGATACATTTATATTTTTAGGGCAGAATATTTATAGGACTTCCGTGAAAAAAATTTAATGTAAACCTGTTTTCATCAAAAAATTTGCAATATTCAGAAGGTATGTTTTCTATTATCCAACATGAATCTTCAATTTTTCTTACCATGGCCGTCTTGAACATGATATACTGAATTGAATTGTATTCAAATTTTATAAGTAAGGTTCCCTTTATTTGAGTAATCTGAAAAAAAACCAGACGTCTAACTCCAAGATATATAGTTATATTATAAGTACCAACTTAAGTTCTGAGATAATGCCTACGAGTATTTATGTTTGTAATATTTTAGTAATTGTGAGACTGAAACTTGACTCCATAGTCAAACTTTATTGAAAGTTTTGTGGAGCATAAATATGTAACTAATATTTATAACTACTGTTCCTAATAATTAATAAATAATAATAAAAAAAAAACTGCAAACTCTGAAGAGGCCTGCCAAGAGAAGCCATGTTTTTCAGGTTTTTTTCTCAAAAATGTAATTTTTATTCCCATGGCCGTCTAGATAAAGGAACGGACTATTATATGCATTAAAAGTTAGTTTAAAAACACAAAGCATTTTCGCTATAACCTCCGAAGAAAATGATGCATTTCGCAAAATACGCGCGTTTTGGGAATAAGGCCTCTTAAATTGAAATTCATGTCAAATACTCAGGGCTGTAGGACCTTTCAGATGTAGTAAAACCAAACTTTTATGTCAACGCAATCAAAAGAAATAGCAATTTAAGTCGCATATTTTGAAACTGAGTACTCGCAAGAAACTCAAAACCTAAAGGGTACTTCCCGTAAACTCAGAAACTTGAAACTTGGCACGAAGAAACTTCATATAGCACACACAAAAGAAAAATTACGAAAAGTAGACATTTTTAGTAAAATCATACAAAAAATATGTTTTTAAAATTTAAATTTACTACCTTTTTCCTCGTAAACGCGTAGAGGTATTAAATTGAAATCAGTAATAAACATACTACAACTTTCCCGTCGGAACCCTCGGTGCGCGAGTCCGACTCGCACTTGGCCGGTTTTTTTTATGTATGTTCACCGATTACTCCGAGACGCGTGGTCCGATTTGAATAGTTCTTTTTTTGTTTGAAAGGGTCTACTTCCAAGGTAGTCCCATATTAATCTGGTGCTGTTCTGATGATGGAATCTATGAGGAATTGAGGGAACTCCTCAATTTTTAAAGGCATAATGTATGGTGATTTGGGTGTTTTCTTAAGCAACTTGAGGGTTTTCTCTCGGAAACCACCAATTTGATGATGTGAACGTCATGATGATGAATGTTTTGATGATAATGATGATGATTTTTTTTTAAATGTGGGATGTTCAGCGATTACTCCGAGACCCGTGATCCGACTTCAGGAATTCTTTTTTTGTCTGAAAGTAACTACCTCTGAGATGGTTCCACATTAATCTGGTGCTGTTCTGATGATGGGATCCATGACGAATTAAGGGAACTCCTCAATTTTTAAAGGCACATGTATGATGATTTGGTTGTTTTTTTTAAGCAACAAGCATTTCCTCTCGAAAACCACTAATTTGATGGAGTGGACCTAATGATGAAGACCACATATGATAAGTGGAACTTTCCTTACATTGAGTACGTATTATGAACTTTTTCTTATATATCTTCACCGATTATTGCGAGATCCGTTGTCCGATTATGATAATTATATAACCACTAAAAATGGAAAAATAAAAACTTTTTACTAATAAAAGATAAACCGACTTCAAAAATGATAAAATAAATTATTATATTATTTATATGCGTTACAAACTGATATGTTTGAAGTCGGTGCCAAGCCAAAAAGTTACAATACCGGTCAAATCAGCTTCAAGTCTGAAAATCACAAAACATATCGATACCTACTTACAGTTAGTTGCATAACTGAACCACATATAGAATGCACATGCATTCTATATGAACCAATGTGCATTGATAACTAAAATAATGGTCGTAGAGTTCCTTACTTTAAATGAGTTACTGAATTAGGAATGCCTAAGAAAAAATGAAATAATGGGAAAAATAAATTTGGTGAAATTTTACAGTTTTAGGTATGAAATTGAGAAAAACGTATAAGTCGGAAGAAAATAATTTGTGAAGCAGTTTTGTAGCGGTACCCAAGGATTAATATTCTGCGTTTAGAACTTTTATGTTGTTATCAAATTATTTACATTTTACTAAGTATTGACTCAGTTATGCAACTAACTGTATATTGCAAAGGTGAATGTGAATCTATCTGTTACGCTCTGATACACGTCTACTTTGTCAATAATCAGAAAAAGGCGGCAAATAAAAATAAAAAACACGTATGGTCAACCATAGAAAATTTAAATATCGTACCTTTTTCTACTGAAAAGGTGTCTCCCACACACCCAGTGTGCCTGACTATAGAAAAATCAATCTAGCCATTGAATTCTTTTACACTTCGATAAAACACCTTAGATGAAGTAGAATAAATAATTCAAACCGAAGCACGGGCTCCGTTCAAGATATGGTTAGTCCGACAACTAGTAAAAAAGTTTATTAACAAACATCATAAGACGCATGATTATACTTTCTTTCTGTACTAGAATGAAAATCTACATGCAATCAATAACAGAATTAGTACTATAGTATGAAGAACAATTCACTGAACACATACGCCTCGTTCGTATTAACTGTTTTGTGATTTTCAGACTTGAAGCTGATTTGACCGTCATTGTAACTTTTTGGCTTGGCACCGACTTCAAACATATCAGTTTGTAACGCATATAAATAATATAATAATTTATTTTATCCTATTTGAAGTCGGTTTATCTTTTTTTTGTAAAAAGTTTATATATATATATATATATATAGCCTATGTTGTGTCCCACTGCTGGGCAAAGGCCACCCCTCTATTCCCCTACTCGTCACGGTCTGGTGCATGTTCCCGCCAGTCGCCGCTACAAAAAGGCATCCAGGTCGTCCCGCCATCTCTTTTTCGGTCTGCCTCTGCTCCGGACATCCTGCGGGACCCATTCAGTAGCCATTTTGGCCCACCGTTCCAGGTGCATTCGGCAGACGCACTCCCAGCCCACTTGAGCTTGGCGGCCTTAGCACCCACAACCGCAATACCAGTTCTGGAGCGCAGTTCGGTGTTCCTTACACGATCGATTCTGCGGACGCCGAGTATACTGCGCTCCATTGCTCGCTGGCAAATCTTTAGTCAGGACGTCTGGGCTTCCGTCAGTGACCAAGTTTGGGCGCCGTAGATTAGGATAGGCAGGGTACACATGTCGACGGGTGTACTTAGAATGTATTTTATTTTTGTAACGGTAGCTTTTATTTGATCTTATATGTAGAGTACTGTCCTGCCAAATATCAAAGTTCGTACTTAACCTAGGAAAACCACGTGTTTCCCAATTATTGTTATGTCTGTTTCACGAAAAAAACGCCTCGAAAGTTTGACGCCGGCTTAAAGCCCTGTTACACTTGTCCTAGTTAGCTTCTTAAATTTAGCAAGTTTTTTTACTGTGAAAACTAGTTAGGATCCTAATTAGGATGCTAGTTAGGACACAAAGTAAAGTGAAAAAAGTAAAGTGTAAGAGGGCCTTTAGAGAAAAAGCGCTGAACAAAGGAGCGTTTTTCCGTGATGGTGACAAGGTAGCTGATTTGTTTGTTTCACACGCTCGGCGCTGACAGCTTCAAAACTATTTCGTGAATCAGGTGTTACGGCTCCTATGCGTGGTAAGGCAGTGTACGTATTGAAGAAAAATGCGATATGACCATATCAATGTATTTATTAGCATCTTTGTATAAAACTTGGAAAAGTTTAGGAACATTTTTGTTAATTTAATTGTATACCTATAAATAAGGTTATAAATTTAAAAAAAGTACTTACTTGCTTTAATAGATCTCCAAAACAAATACGTAAAATATTTTTATTTTTTTACAGAACTGGGGAGTAACTCGAGGATAAATACAAATTAGACAGCCATATGAAGGTCACTAATACATCTCTCTTTCACTTTTACGTAAGTATTATAGCAGCAGTAAAATGGTATTTGCGTATGAATCAAATAGAGATACAGCGATTGTTTACTTAAAACATTCAACACACTGCTAATTAAATATAGATCCAATTAATTACGCCACCAAAAAATACACCTCGTGTATCTTCTCTTATGTGTTCTTGATCCTCATAGTTTGGATTACATAGGCGGGCTCAAATATTAAATTACAAACAAAACGAACAAGAAATTAAACAAATTAATGTTTTCAATCTCAGCTTGACACAGAGGAACAGAGTCAATTTGACGTTCATTGCCAAGAAAGTGAAGAAAGCACATAATTGTGATAATAATAGGGATACTTTTGGGAAAGTCGGATATATCGTAATAGCACCAGCTAAATCGTACCATATCTAGACTTCCCATGTTAACAACCATGAGGCACCAAGTAATGCTCTTGTAGTGTAACCAGAATCTGAAATGGCATACGTTCAATAAGAACGTGAGATATGAGAAAAAGAAATAGATTTTCATCAAACTTGATCTACTTTATAAGTAATGTGGCTTTGTAACGACATTAGTTGTGATCTACAGGATAATATAAAAATACTGGTGATCCGTTTAAGTGCATAATTGGTATCGTATTGTGAGTAAGGAAAAGTAGGAGAAAAAATTTTTGAACGGAGAAACTTTTTTGTATGGGACACATACACGTGTTCCCAGCCGGCCATCAGCCGGCTAACCGTCCATACAAAACCATTTTTTTTCTTAGTTTTTCATAATTAAAATACGATAACAATTATGTTCTTAAAAGGATCAGCAGCATTTTTATTAAAACTTGTAGATTAATAAGATATACGTGTTTATTGGAGGTCTAAGGAATTGTCTAAATTTTATGCTTATAATTTCAAAATCACACCTTCGTTTAAGTTGTACCATACGTAATACGTACGATGCTTCGATGATACAATCTAGTTAAAAGCTGATGGTACGATCACAAGGACTACAAGGTGGCAGCTTCCAGCGCGTACAGCATCTGTACCTCTAACTAGAGGCACCAAATATGTTGAAAATACAAACATCCCAAAATCATAAACCAATAAATGAGATCAAACCTAATATCACAGATTAGATCTAATTACCTATTATGATCTTATGAGATACATATTTGAGACGTTTAATAGTAATATCTACCTACTTAACATTAATATACTAAGGGTAAGTTGCACCAAACCGTCTGTGGCGTCTGTCACCGTTAAAATGTCCGCAACATTTTTTTGTATGGATTTTTTCATAGTGCCCTGCCGGGACCCGCTGATGAGTCCGTCAAAAATGGTTGGTGCAACTTGCCCTAAGGGCTAGTTCCACCAAACGTCATCGTCATCGTTACAATAAAATTGCATGACAAGTTTCACAGTTTACTATGGGATGAGAGCTGCGCCGCCGCCGGCGCGCCGCCACATTTAATGTTGATAAACGGGTGCAACTGGCCCTTATCCTATTAATTATTATTATTAGTAAGTTTAGTAACGAATAGCCTTAGTTAAATTCATCATCATCATATTTGGTATAAATAATAAAACCTTATACCTTACACTTAACATTATTCAGACATAACTCTTGCAACTCATTCTCACAATCATTATTGACTGTGTTTTTAACTTCATTCAGCCTTTCACTTCCTTCATCATAATACAAATTTCCTTGCAGGAGGACCTGTATATCTCTCAGACTTTTCCCTTTAGTCTCAGGTACATATAACATACTGAATATAGTTCCAGCAAAGGCAACGCCAGCGAACACCCAGAATACAGCGTAGAACCCCGCTAAATTCTGCAACACCTGGAATCCCTTAGATAAAATAAATCCGCACACACCTCCATATACACTCAGGGACGATAAAGCAACAGCTTTAACGTTTAAAGGGAAAATTTCGGCTGGGATCACAAATATAATAGAATTGAAGCCTACTGTTGAGAGAACAGTGGAGCTGATGATACCGACAAAGGGAATAAAAGCATAAGGGCTAAGAGATTCTTGATCCAGTTCGAGGTTTTCTTTTAGGAAGAAATATATGCCGACCGCAATTAAGGATACGCCGGTTCCCAGGAGAGAGTAGATCAGCAGGGTACGGCGCCCAACTCTGTCCACTAGTACAGAGCTCATTATACCTAAAAAGAAACGAAACACACCCAATATAAGTAAGAAACAGATTTGAAACAAAAAAATGTATTCGCAAAAGTATCGTTCTCTCGCTGATTCTTTTGACTAAATTCTTTAAATTACCATTTAAAGAATTTAGTCAAAAGAATCAGCATAATTAATTAGAAAGTTAGGGAAAGCGTTCTTAGATTAATCTCGCATAGAATCATAGACATAAACAAAAAGGAAGATGAGTGACGTTCATAGTAAATAAAACTGAAATGTGTTCCAGCACCTACACACTTGTAAAATGCTACACACCGCTATAATGTATGTGCATCATGGGCAAAAGAGATAAACCTATATAGTTAACACGAGTATGCAAGAGAGACCTCCATATTTTGCGCATTGCACAAAGTGTGACTGAGAGACTCTGCCACACGACTAATTCAATATAGGTCCCGGAACCTATATTTGATGGCACACAATCGAGCGCCTGGTACCATATCTCCCTTTTTGTATAAATCAATGCATAGAATGGTAGTTGGCTCACATTACCCCATTTAGAAAATCTACCTGTATTAATGCACCCAGATTTGAGGGCTAAGTTAAGCATCTACCTATGTATGAAGCTTGATAGATTTGAGAGATTGCTACACGAAAACTGGAAACTTACCGACGACAAATCGAACAGCCCCAAAAACAATAACTGCAATTTCCATCTTCATTTTAATTTTACTCTCTTCGAGAATTGTACTTAAGTACTGTTGTACTGCCATGTTACCCGTCATTATTTGAATAGTCTTCAAACCTGAAATAAAGAAAATTATTCAATTAATAGTTCTACTGGTCTGTTCCTTTAAATGACGTCAAATATTTTGACAGGAAATCTAGGCTACTCCTTTTAGTAAGACCGCAAGACGTGACCGTACCGTCTGAAAATATGGATACATTTCATGTGACAAAAACATGTATCTAAGACCTTACGCCTTGGTAATAGAGTCGTGACTACATATTTTTGTCACATTAAATGTATCTATATTTTCAGACGTGACTGTACAATGTCTTTGGAATTCTGGGATTCTAGAATCAGGTTAGGAGGCCTAAAAGAGTTTTGTTAAGGGGTCTTATTATACTGGTTAACTTATTTGCAAGAATAGTGAGTTCGTAATTCGAGGCGGACTACTGGTATAACAGTTACGTTTACCTACTAATTAACTGTCATGCAGGTACGTAATCAATTACCTAAAAACGGCGTGAAAGGGATAAATATTTAAGTAATTGCACAAAAATCGGGTATTTTATTAACTTATATAGGAACTTTCGATTAATCTTTCAACTCATCTAGGCCCGCTTTGGTGAATGGTAAACCTAAATAGGTATGTATTACTTTAAATGCCATCTTGCGAAAGCTCTGTGAACTAACTGCTATAAAGCAAGCAGTAGGAACATACATGAAGGTGAGCCGATACCTTACACAGACGCAAGATGGCGTGCGAAAATACAGGCAGGCTGACCAAGGACGCGTTTTATTAAGGCTACTTAAAATTAACAATTCCACTTTTGCCTCTCTTTCTAACTAAACAATGTAGTTGTTACCAAAATATTGGCACCAAAATAGACTTACACTTATATTCATGATGGAATTTTGATCATATTAGATTTCTGGAATTGTTACCTCCAACTTGTGTTGGTGATTTCATTTGTTCAGCATTTTTTCGAGATTAATAACTTCAACAATATATTTAATAGTCTACTATAAGTAGTGTAAATATAAGTAATCCGAATAACATTAGGTTAGGACTGACTATTAAAACGTCCAATATGTCTTCTATGTTATCGTAAATTTCTAAAGGTATATTTAAAATAGCGCTACTGTAAAATATGACTAAAAATGCGTCACAACTTATCGATAAGAAAGTCAAATATCGAGAGATAATTAACCTCTTATACTGGGGCAGGGCAACACTATTTTAACGCTCACACAGACAATTTACCCACACTTATATTTCATCTTTCGGTCTTTTTTAGGGTTCCGTAGCCACCGAACGGAATCCAAAACGGAACCCTTATAGTTTCGTCATGTCCGTCTGTCCGTCCGTCCGTTCGTCCGTATGTCACAGCCATTTTAAAAATATTTTTAGGGGGGGCGCTCGACACATGTGACTAAATTTCAAAAACATTTTTTCAAACAAATATCAATCGATAGGTCTTTCAAAATGACATTGAGGTTTCTTTGAACATTTTGTGATTAAGTGAATATTTTCAGAAATAATCGCTTCGAAAGTCAGAAAAATTGTGTGTAACTTTTGAACCGTAAGTCCAAAAAATATGAAAAAATTCAAAAGATGCGCCTTGTCACATACTTTCTACGAAAATTGTTTTAAATATTTTTGGTTTAGCCATTTTTGAGGTATCTCCAAATAACTTCTTCCATAGGCATCAGATACGACCTTTTGGTATTCGTTTGGTTCTTATTCCAATGAAGGTACGGAACCCTCCATTATGCATGGTTCGACTAGGCCGATTTTTTTATTGTAGGTCTGTGGGTAATTCAGAAAAAAAACATGGCAGATAATTCCGGAAATGGACTCTTATTTTGATGAAGTACGAGTGATTACTTTTTTCCTTCCGGACTGACCCAAACACACCTTATACAACTTGTATTTTTTTCCGTTTAATTGTTCTCCTATTTTTATAATGAATTATAGTAGTTTATTAATGACATACAAAATAGTATATTAAATAAAAATCACTAGAAATCAACTTGTATTGTGTTTTGTTATTGCTTTGTTTCGTAGCAAATCATTATTTTTTCAACCATAGCCGCTTTAGCCATTCGCTTACCCTTATCCCATTTAGTTGAGGTTGACGCTTATTGTCTTTTATATTGATCTGTCACCCGTCGCCTCGGCATTCACATCCTTCATATCATCTCTCACACAGTCTATCCGTCTTTTCTTAGGTTTACATCTTCTGATACGTCTGTGACGATTGTCGCCGGAGTGTCCTTGAGCGTTTGGGCGCTCTCTACCCGCGCCACCCGCGTACCCTTCTCATTGCGATCGTGCGTAAATCCGCCGCGATGCACCGCAATAATGTTCAAAGAATATGACTTTACTCAGAGGCGCGCGGGCAGATTTATAATAATCATACCTAATCCTTTTATGGATGTTTTGTGATTTGAATACTGTGATTAAGTACTACTGTGACATTTTTTAGGAATGCTACTAAATAAGATAAGTAATAACGATCTCGATTAGTAGATTTTTATGTAAAAAACCGGCCAAGTGCGAGTCCAACTCGCGCACCGAGGGTTCCATAAACACCTATAACAAGCAAAAACCTCTACGCGTTTACGAGGAAAAAGGTAGTAAGTTAAAAATTAAAAAAAAAATTTTTTGCATGAATTTACTAAAAATGTCTACTTTTCGTAATTTCTCCTTTGTCTGTGCTATATGAAGTTTCTTCGTGCCAAGTTTCAAGTTTCTGAGTTTACGGGAAGTACCCTTCAGGTTTTGAGTTTCTTGCGAGTACTCAGTTTCAAAATATGCGACTTAAATTGCTATTTCTTTTGATTGCGTTGACATAAAAGTTTGGTTTTGCTACATCTGAAAGGTCCTATAGCCCTGAGTATTTGACATGAATTTCAATTTAATACCTCCACGCGTTTACGAGGAAAAAGGTAGTAAGTATAATATTTAAAAAAATATTTTTTGTATGATTTTACTCAAAATGTCTACTTTTGGTAATTTTTCCTTTGTCTGTGCTATATGAAGTTTCTTTGTGCCAAGTTTCAAGTTTCTGAGTTTACGGAAAGTACCCTTTAGGTTTTGAGTTTCTTGCGAGTACTCAGTTTCAAAATATGCGACTTAAATTGCTATTTCTTTTGATTGCGTTGACATAAAAGTTTGGTTTTGGTACATCTGAAAGGTCCTATTGCCCTGAGTATTTGACATGAATTTCAATTTAATACCTCCACGCGTTTACGAGGAAAAAGGTAGTAAGTTTAAAATTTAAAAAAATATTTTTTTGTATGATTTTACTAAAAATGTCTGCTTTTTGTAATTTTTCCATTGTCTATATGACGTTGCTTCGTGCCAAATTTCAAGTTTCTGAGTTCACGGGAAGTACCCCGTAGGTTTTGCGAGTGCCGAAAAACTCTAAAATTTGCAGCATAAACAACTGTATCTTTTGATTGCGTTGGTTTTTAAGTTTGATTTTTTCACAGCTCTAAGGGACAATAGACTTGAGTATTTGGTATAAATTTCAGCTTGATACCTCCACGCGTTCCTGAGAAAAATGGTCTTGACTGACAGACAGACAGACAGACAGACAGACAGACAGACGGACAACAAAGTGATCCTATAAGGGTTCCGTTTTTTCCTTTCGAGGTACGGAACCCTAAAAAATGAATATACGAAATATGGTTAAAAATATTCCGAATATCAGAAAAAAATAACAAAATACTGACTAGTACAGCAAAAAAAACTGAATGCACATCAAAGCGGTGTTTTCATGTGAATTTGGATTTTTTGCTGTGCAAGTGAGCTTAATAGATGGTTATTTTTTTGTTGCGATTTTAAATATTAACCGTAAAAATTCACTTAATTACGATAAATTAACAAAACTAAGGCTGTTGCAACTTGGGAATAGTGAAAATGCACATGTAAGGAGCGGTATTTGTGCACGAAATCGTCATACAAATGAGAGCTGTAAGCCCATTAAATTTAGATCTTTAAAATATAACACAGCGCAAACACTTCTTAGGGTTCCATACCCAAAATGGTAAAAACGGAACCCTTAAAAGTTTTTTGAAACATGTCCGTCTGTCCGTCCGTATGTCACAGCCATTTTTATTATAAAACATATATTACTGAAATTTTATCTAGAGGTGTGTTTCATGTGCCGCTACTTAGTTTTCTGGCTAAATTGCTAAAAAAATCTTTTAGGTGAGGCACTCCATACATAGGTATGCCAAACTAAATGTCAAAAATATTTTTTTTGTAAATATGAACATGTTGTACGATACGGCTCTAAAAATATCTTATATACTGGGTGTCTCATTCAAATCGGTCAGTATGGGAAAGTCTGAAACTATAAGACATACGAAGATCTGTTCTGAGGAACCATGTCATCGATTTTAATAACAAGAAAAACTGCATTCATACATTTTAAAAAACATCTGTACTCCGTTCGGGAATCGAACCCGGTTGTTTTGAAAAAAAAAACCTACACTATTTCTATTTAGATATCGATTGTGTAGGTTTTAAGCAGTAAATGTCTGTATGAAACGTGATGTCTAAAATGAATAAAATGCATTGTTTCCACATACTTTAATTTATTTTAGTAGGTGCTCGAAGTGACCACCGCCTTTTTCAATACAATATTCAACACGTTTAGGTAACGATCTTACAATTGCATTTTGTATCTTCATATAATAAAATGCATTTTATTCATTTTTGACATCATGTTTCATACAGACATTTACTGCTTAAGACCTACACAATCGATATCTAAATAGAAATAGTGTAGGTTTTTTTTTCAAAACAACCGGGTTCGATTCCCGAACGGAGTACAGATGTTTTTTAAAATGTATGAATGCAGTTTTTCTTGTTATTAAAATCGATGTCATGGTTCCTCAGAACAAATCTTCGTATGTCTTATAATTTCAGACTTTCCCATACTGACCGATTTGAATGAGACACCCTGTATATATATATATATATATATAGAGTATTTTTAAAACTTTTTTATTAATTCAATATTTTCAGAAATAATTGCTTCGAAAGTCTAAATATAATAGCCCCCCATCTAACTTTTAATCCGTAAGTCTAAAAAATATGAAAAAATACCAAGAAGGCTCAGTACTTAATTTTCTACGAAAATTATTTCATATATTATCGGTTCATCCGTTTTTGAGTTATCTCCAAGAAACTACTTTCTACGGAACCCTACATTATACATGGTCCGTTACAAACTTGGCCGGTCTTTTAAAGATATTTGATAGGTAGTATTAACCCTTAGTAGTAATTTATTTATTCACTTGTGTTGATAATTAATATAAAATTTGTATTTATTTGCATTTCACCGAGATAGTAGTTTTTTTTAGGGTAGTCAACGCGCATGTGAATCTTCTGGGGGTTGCATGCGTCCATAGGCTTTATAACTGCTTTCAATCAGGCGGGTCGTATGCTTGTTTGCCAGCGTCGTGGTATAAAAGAAAAGCTTTTTTAGGGTTCCGTACCTCGAAAGGAAAAAACGGAACCCTTATAGGATCACTTTGTTGTCCATCTGTCTGTCTGTCTGTCTGTCTGTCTGTCTGTCAAGACCATTTTTCTCAGGAACGCGTGGAGGTATCAAGCTGAAATTTATATCAAATACTCAAGTCTACTGTCCCTTGGAGCTATGAAAAAATCAGACTTCTAAACCAACGCAATCAAAAGATACAGCCGTTTATGCCGCAAATTTTCGCTCGCAAGGGAATCAAAACCTACAGGGTACTTCCCGTGAACTCAGAATCTTGAAATTTCGTACGAAGGAACGTCTTATAGCACAGATAAAGGGAAAATTGCGAAAACCGTAAATTTTTAGTTACATCCTGTAATAAAAATATTTTTAATAATTTTAAAGTTACTACCCCTATATACCTACAGGTTTGTACGGAACCCTCGGTGCGCGAGTCCGACTCGCACTTGGCCGGTTTTTTTTCCTTTATTCTTACATACACTGAACTCTTAAATATCAGCAATTTTTTATTAGATTCTCAATCAGGCTTTGCTCAGTGATAGTTAGTAGACTGAAATTTGGTATGAGTAATTATGTGTTTTAATTACGCCTACAAAGTGGTAAAACAATAAGTATCTGAAACCCATTGTTGGATAGGCCTTTCAAGAAGAATATGCCTTAAACAACTTTTGGATAAAACGAATACATTCGTAAATAATAGCTTCGAAAGTTAAAATGCTCTTTGATTTTTGAACCGTGGGTCAAAAAAAATTGGGAAAATTCCTGGAAGTGAGGCCATTGAAATACTTATCACGTATTTTCAATAAAAACTATATGGAATAAAATCGGTTGAGCCGTTTTTGAGTTATGCCTATAGTAAAATAACGTAAGTGCCACAAAATATTTCTTTATAGACTACCTTTTGAATGGATGTATTGTAACAGGCCGGCAACTACGGATCCCTACACTGAGCATAGCCCGATATTCTCTTGGCCAGTTTATCTGCAATCCTTTGCAGTTTACTTCGCAATTTCTAGATTTGAGAAATTAGTATAAAGTATAACATTAATGATTGTGTTTAATCTTAAAATAACGCATATTACATTCGTTTAGAACACGGTATTCTTAAACAAATATGTTTAAATAAATTCGGTTCTTTGGAGTTTTTTATTAAATTAATTATTAGTCTATTGTATTGCAGTACTAGCAGATTTCCGCAACTTGACGACTAATTTTGCGTGATGCATGCGTCTACTAAAACATAATAATTTTAGTTTTCTACTACATGACCAAATTTGTTTTCAGAGCAATGTGAGAGTCATGATTTTTGTTTTTTCTCCATTATTATTTCATTTGTTTTTTACTTGTATTATAATCTAAATAAAATACACTTTTTATACGAACGTACATAAACATGCATACGAGTACATTATCTTAAAAGATAAAACGTCTATACATTATTGATTCCGGGAAGACACGTTATATCCGCACCGCATGAACCCTCTGCAGTTATTTAGTCTTTAGGCACAGTAAGTCCGATATTATTGCTCACGGGCCAAGCACAAGTATATGTAGTACAAGGGAAGCACGGAGCGACGAGCGACACAGCCTCCTCGTCTCAAAGCTAGCTCACGACTACCAGCAACGCCGTTTTCGAGCTAATAACGCACGAAATGTGGAATTATGATCAAGTTGTTTAAGAAAATTTAATCAATTTAAATATCCTACGTTGAGTTTGTAGTTTTCTGTAGTACATATTTTTTAGTTCAACAATATTTTAAATCGAATGAGCCGTTCAGTAGATATAAGCAAAATTAACCGTAAAACGACATTTCGTTACATTTACATAACAGAGAAACTATACGTTACACGAGTTATTCAAACGTTGACAATGTTGTACATGAAATGGTAAATAACATATATTTTTTTTCAAAAATTTTTGCATGACCCGTTATTGAGATATATCCCTTGGAAAGTAACAGTTTTCAGCCACAATCAGCGCCTAGCGCCTTAATTGAACTGATTGTGTAATATTTCTATTTTGCCATATATACCTGCAGCAATGACCACTGCTTTCCGATACTGTCGGCCGGTCATTAGCTCCTTGAACGAGCCGGAACGGCGAGTTTCGTTGCGAACGTCAGCCTGCAACCGAGCCAGCAAGTCTTCCAACTCCTGAGGACATTAATTGTGTAAAACATATAAAATTTGAAAGTGTAAGGTATCAAATGAATTTTCTAAATGGGTCAATCCGAGCAGCTACTGAATCCCGTAATGCTACGCGAAAATGCTCTTAATTAATAAAATCAAGCGTCAAGTTTGCACGAAAAAACGTCCTCACTAGACAAGCTCTGTAAGAATTGAGTTTTCGGGTACTAGCCCTTTAACGGGCAAGACTGAAAAAATCCTCAATTCAAGCCTCATCATAGCCAATCTATAGTCCCAAAAATTCTGTAGGTCAGGTGGTATTTTTTGAGACCGTTGCCCATGGACCGAAACTATTTTTTGCCATTACAATTGTTGACTTCAAACTATGTTATCAAATGCAATTTTTGTGCGTTATTTCATTATGAGTGATTTTCGTATTCAAATCGTTACCGGACTCTTAAGAAATAGTCTCGATTTTTTTCATATTCAAACAATGATCAAAAGTCTCTTACAGGACCCATATTATGATATCAATATTCAATACATAATGAGCTTTAGTTTTTATGTACACCAATATCATAATCCTCTATTCCGCGTTCGGAAACCGCATGTAATTACCATTATTACTGCAACCAGTAACGTAATATCAGTGACAGTGTGGTTAAAACGTATGAAAATTCATTACCTACGGAAAAATATGCCCTCCTCTCAGACCTGTGGCACGTGCCGCGCCCGCCCGACCACCGGCACAATCGAGTTGGTCATGGCGGTGCAATGTGGGTCATTCTAATGGTTTCCGAATTTATAATATGTGTGTAGGTAAATCAGTGTATGCAACTGGGGGGCGATTTTTGAGATTCGAGCGCCCGAATATGACAGTTAAAACTCTGAATAAAACGAAGAAATGATGTTTTAAAAATAACAGCGGTAGTAATTTAAAATCATGATTATTTATACTATTAATTTCATGCGTAAATAATGGCGACAAATATTTGTGTGATTTTTCATTCGATTTTAAATTCTTTGAATTCGAGCGCTCGATGGTCAAAAATCGGCCCCCTGTACGTAATTAGGCCTTAAAACGTAACAGTTACATAAACTACTATTACATAATCGAGCGACCCAAGGCATATTTTACAACTGATGAATCACACCTTCTCATCCTTTTGTTGTCGAAGCTCCACCAACGCTTTTTTCGCCTCCTCGACTTGGCCGATCTTTAGCAGGTAATACGGTGACTCTGGTATCCAGAGACAAGCCAAAAAGTACGCAGCAGGCAACACGAGTAGCATGTAGTTCAGGCATTCGTAGGAGACGAACATACCGATGCTCATGACCAGGAGGCTACCCAGGTTGAACATCACCCTCGTGAATAGTGACAGCGTTGCCCTCACTTCTGTTTCTGATATTTCTCCCAAGTACATAGGCACCAACTGAAAAGCAAATTATTCGTTAATGCAAAGTTGCGTTGAATATGCAGTGTGACCGGTTTTTCTCGCTATTTTCGTTCTTTCGTTTACTATATAATATTTAACCGAAAAATCTTATAATATGAAGTCATTACCTAAATACAATATTGAGTTCTACATAAAAACCATAAAATAATTAAATATATCGGGTCATTTCGTAGTTTTTTGCGAAAAAACCGGTTCCGAGCACTGGTTGGAACCAGTGCTTAAAATATTAAAAGCCGATTTACAAGGATTCGAAGATGAAACCAGGAGTAATTAGAGCGTAGAAAGTGTTTCTGTTTGACAACTACTAACTACATATACTTACTGTGCTAATCATGCCGGTTCCTACCCCCCATAGAAATCGGGTCACGTAGAGTAACCAAGCTTTCAGGGCGAACGCAACCACTATCTGTAAAATAAATAAGACTCTTAAGTATGTACTCGATTAAAAGAAGTCTATCCGTTACCTTTTCACGCTTAAACTGCTGAATCAATTTGTATGAATTTAAGCTGCATCCTCTTTGAGCTCTTTGGTTTGGCAACCTTACTCACCGGCAGGAACACAAAACTATGAGTAGGGTCTAGTGCTATTTGGCTGTGGTTTTCTGTAAGGTGGAAGTACTTCCCTAGTCGGGCTCTGCTCCAGATTTGAGCGCGATGGCATTCGCTGAGCTGTGCCCTACCACACTTAACGATATGACATTCACAGTACCCATACCTCTCTTTTGAACTTAGTTTATAAGGACATATCCGGGTCTAAAAAATTTACCGTGCCGAGAGCGATGGGGCAGGCACTTAACAGTACTGAAGCTCGCCGACCGAATCTGTCAGCGAAGAATCGCGTGGCCAGGCTGCCCACTATGAAACCTGGCGCACTCAACGCCATCATCCAGCCTATTTCATCCTGAAACAGAAATAGTAAGTAATTAAGTTTTTTTTATTTTTATTTTTTGATATCACGACGGTGGCAAACAAGCATACGGCCCGCCTGATGGTTAGCAGCTACCGTAACCTGTGGACGCCTGCAACTCCAAAGGATACATGCGCGTTGCCGACCCTTTACAAAAAGGAGGATTCATTGTGTTGATGGCTAAAGGAACAAGAAGGTCCCTCATCGTCAACCCACTGGTGAGCGTCAGGATGGCGGGTGGACCTCGGGAATTTTATCGAATTGTTAATAAAAGTACTGTACCTTTAGTGTACCTCAGTGTACCTTCAGTAAAAATCAGTGTACCTCTTTCTAAAACGAGATTTTTCCAAAAAAAGGTCCACCCGCCATCCTGACGTCAGGATGGCGGGTGGACCTGGTAAATGATACATAAACCACATATAATGTATGTGGTTATAGTGTACCTTCAGTGTACCTCTGTATAACTTCAAAAACAATCTGCATACCTCTCCTCAAAAGGAGCTACGCTCAAAATAAGGTCCACCCGCCATCCTGACGTCAGGATGGCGGGTGGACCTGGTAAATCCTGCACTATATCACTCAAAAGGTATGTGAGTAGTTTGCATCTTCAGTGTACCTTTAGTAAAAATCAGTGTACCTCTTGCTAAACCGAGATTTTTTCGAAAAAGGTCCACCCGCCATAAATCTTATTTTAAGCGTAGCTCCTTTTCGGGAGAGGTATGCAGATTGTTTTTAAAGTTATACAGAGGTACACTGAAGGTACACTATAAGCACATACATTATATGTGGTTTAATGTATATTTTTTTAGAAAAATCTCGTTTTAGAAAGAGGTACACTGATTCTGTTCACCTAAAGGTGAGCGTCAGGATGGCGGGTGGACCTCGGGAATTTTATCAAATTGTTAATAAAAGTACTGTACCTTTAGTGTACCTCAGTGTACCTTCAGTAAAAATCGGTGTACCTCTTTCTAAAACGAGATTTTTCCAAAAAAAGGTCCACCCGCCATCCTGACGTCAGGATGGCGGGTGGACCTGGTAAAACTGGCACTTTAGCACTCAAAAGTTGTGTAATTAGTTCGCATCTTCAGTGTACCTCAGTGTACCTTTAGTCAAAATCAGTGTACCTCTTGCAAAGAAGAGATTTTTTGAAATAAAGGTCCATGGCGGCTGGACCTTTTTTTTAATCTCGTTTCTGCAAGAGGTACACTGATTTTTAATAAAGGTACACTGAGGTACACTGAAGATACGAACGAATTACACACCTTTTGAGTGATAAAGTGCCAGTTTTACCAGGTCCACCCGCCATCCTGACGTCAGAATGGCGGGTGGACCTGGTAAATATTGCTTTTTATCACTCGAAAGGTGTGTAATTAGATTGCATATTCAGTGTACCTCAGTGTATCTTTAGTAAACATCAGTGTACCTCTTGCTAAAACGAGATTTTTTGAAATAAAGATTCATAGCGGGTGGGCCTTTTTTTTAAATCTCGTTTTTGCAAGAGATACACTGATTTTTAATAAAGGTACACTGAAGTACACTGAAGATGCGAACTAATTACACAACTTTTGAGTGATATAGTGCAAGATTTACCAGGTTCACCCGCCATCCTGACGTCAGAATGGCGGGTGGACCTGGTGAATCTTGCACTTTATCACTCAAAACGTGTGTAATTAGATTGCATATTCAGTGTACCTCAGTGTACCTTTAGTAAAAATCAGTGTACCTCTTGCTAAAACGAGATTTTTTCGAAAAAGTTCTACCCGTCAGAATGGCGGGTGGACTTATGAAATGATATATTAAACCACATATAATGTATGTGGTTATAGTGTACCTTCAGTGTAACTCTGTATAACTTTAAAAACAATCTGCATACTCGTACCTCTCCTGAAAAGGAGCTACGCTTAAAATAAGATTTATGGCGGGTGGACCTTTTTCGAAAAAATCTCGGTTTAGCAAGAGGTACACTGATTTTTACTAAAGGTATACTGAGGTACACTGAAGATGCAAACTAATCACATACCTTTTGAGTGATATAGTGCAAGATTTACCAGGTCCACCCGCCATCCTGACGTCAGGATGGCGGGTGGACCTTATTTTGAGCGTAGCTCCTTTTGAGGAGAGGTATGCAGATTGTTTTTAAAGTTATACAGAGGTACACTGAAGGTACACTATAACCACATACATTATATGTGGTTTAATGTATCATTTACCAGGTCCACCCGCCATCCTGACGTCAGGATGGCGGGTGGACCTTTTTTTGGAAAAATCTCGTTTTAAAAAGAGGTACACTGATTATTACTGAAGGTACACTGAGGTACACTAAAGGTACAGTACTTTTATTAACAATTTGATAAAATTCCCGAGGTCCACCCGCCATCCTGACGCTCACAACACACTGGGTCCTCTTTGAGCTCTTTGGCAACCTTACTCACCAGCAGGAACACAACACTATGTGTAGGGTCTATTTGGCTGTGGTTTTCTGTAAGGTGGTGGTACTTCCCCAGTCGGGCTCTGCTCCAGATTTGAGCGAGATGACATTCGCTGAACGTGCCCTACCACACTTAGCGAGATGCCATTCGCAGTGCCCATACCTCTCTTTTTGGCGTAGTTTAAGGATATACCCAAGTCCGGACGTAGTTTAAGGACATACCCCGGGTTTATTAAGATCAAAACGATTACAACTCTGTATACCTAAGAGATAGAATACAGAGACAGTGATTTATTAAGTATGTCAGACTCGCTAATTAACACACAAATAGTTGCCTAAATAACTAAATATCATTCCAAAAGCTATATTACACGTGGTCCGCGCGTTTAGTAAAAATATACTCATATAGACATCTAATTTGATTTGTTGGGTATTTTCCTGAAGGAGATTACGTACTGTAGGTACTATAAATAAGTTCGAGTCATGACATTAATTATTATTGCATGCTGCATCAACTAAATGATAACTAAACTACGTATTTTAATGTTTAAAAGATATTCTTATCTCAGAAACAATTAGTAGGTACAATTTATGGCAATTCAACGCACATGAGGAGTGTTATCACCGAACCTGACTTCGAACATCCATAGGTTGTTGTTACGGGTCCCAGAGGAGACTCTTATAGGCGGCATTCATTTTAAAATTTGATATTAATTCGACATTAGTGTCATTACTTTCAGTAAAGCTTGCAGTAACCAGTTATACGTAATCAAATTAACATCATGTTAAAAAAATTAAAGCGTACATGTCGATCTTGGCCGCGGGCCGTGCCCCCACAATTATGGAAAAGGTAACTACCACGGTTCTTGGAACGCTAATAGCTCTATTGTTGCACAAAGTAGCTGTGTACGTGCTGTTTTAACAGTAAGAGTTATTTACATAATAAATCATTTTAAACAAAAAAGAACGGACTTCTCATAGCCTCCACCTTTCCAAAAGCAAATGCCCGAGCTACTGTAATAAATACGCAAATACCTATAGGTGTGCCTATAATATGTATAGTTCCCTCGATTTCTCCAGGATCCCATCATCAGAACCTGACAATGCGACCAGCTGTAGAGTACGTATACTCTATCAAATAAAAAATAATTTTCCAAATCAGTGCAGCCGGCTCCGAATAACCGGAGAACATTCTTTCGTAAAAAAAGAACATCATGACGAATTGAGAACCTTCTCCTTCGAAATCTTGAAGTCAGTCGAAAACGCATTACACTTACATCATTTATTTGAATGCTCACTCCTTTTCTTAGCTTCGGTAAAACGGGCGTCGGCCAGGCGGATGTAATGCCCAGCGTTAAAGAAGCCAGAGATACTGAAATTAAATATTGACTTTTGAGTAAATAAGATCACGTTGCACAGGTAATAGTAGTTTATGTAACTGTTACGTAATAAGGGTCCTTAAAATACGAGTGTGGTTTTATGAAACGAGCCGCAGGCGAGTTTCATAATAAGATCACACGAGTGTTTTAAGGCCTAATTACGTACAGTTGCATACACTGCTTTATCTACACTCATATTATATATATTAAATTAAGTGCTCGGAAACCATAGAATGACCGCCATTACACCGCCATGGCCAACTCGATTGTGCCGGCGGTCGGGGAGGCGCGTGTCGGCGGCCGCGCGGGCGCGTGCCGTTGGTCAGGAAGGAGCACAGGATTTACATTATGTTATCAAAACTCATAACACATCAATATTTGAGCATGTAAAGTTAAAATTACGTTCTGCCACAGATAAAAAGCTTATCATAGTAAAATCGGTTGTGGTAATGCTAGCCATTGCCTACCGTTTTTGAACACGTTTTAGAGGACTTACAGTGTGAGTGTAGATAATAGTAGTTTATGTAACTGTTACGTTTTAAGGCCTAATTACGTACAGTTGCATACACTGCTTTATCTACACTCATATTATTTATCCAAAATGCCGTATTCGGAAACCATAGAATGGCCGCCATTGCACCGCCATGACCAACTCGATTGTGTCGGGGAGGCGCGTGTCGGGCTGTCGGCGGATCCCCGGGAGGGTGCAGGTGTACATTATGTTATCAAAACTCATAGCACATCAATATTTGAGCATGAAAAGTTAAAATTACGTTACTGCCACAGATAAAAAGCTTATCATAGTAAAATCGGTTGTGGTAATGCTAGCCATTGCCTACCGTTTTCGAACACGTTTTAGAGAACTTACAATATGAGCGTAGATAATAGTACATTACTTACCTAGGGCTGTAAAAAAAAGAAAGCCCGAAATCGCAGGTATTTGGGACCCGAGCCGCAGGCGAGGGTTGTAAATATGCGATAGAGGGCTTTCTTTTTTACTGCCCGTGGTGAGTACACAATTTTACGTCCCCACCTGGCCATAATGCGAGTTTTACCGTAAGCGTAGCGAGCGGTAAAACTCACATTATGGCCAGGTGTGACGTAAAGTATATTATGCTCCATCAACTTGACATGTAACAGATTTACAGTTCAGGTTTTACCTAGAATTTTTTAGAAGTGATAAAGAATTTCATTATAGTTAGGGAGCTACTTATTGTATAATTTAAGTATTTATATCAATCCTTTTATAATTTAAGAGGCAGATAATTGATATTACAATTGATAGACAATAACCCCGAAGTTTGGTCTTAAAATTAGCCTTAAACAGTTTTATGTCTAGTTACTTGACTTATCTATCTTATACGATGAGATTAAGAACAGAATTCCAACACACTTGCACTAAAAACTTAATTATTTTATATTTTACGATTAATGCGTAGAATTTTTAAATTCATAATTTTTCTGAATTTTAATGTTCTTCCATACTAATCGTTACAGGATGTTTCTCTTTCACTCGCGATGGCGCTTAAAAAGATTGGGACATAATTTAGCTGTTTCACCCTCTTAATACCTTTGAAGAACTTTGAAGTGTCTTTTATCGCCATCGCATAACAGACTGTTTTTGTAAACTTACCCGAAAAGGTCGCCAAGTACTGGATCCTCCGATCCTTATGCGTAGTTATCGTCATCGTTATTTTTCTTGTATCAGAAAAATATGATGTCTGGTTTCCTCAACATATGCTCCAGAATGCTGAAATGAGAGATCAATAAGTTAATTGTAGGTAAAGTATTTTCACACGTAGTTATAGAGATTATAATTGTTGTATTGATTCAACAGTGCATCTCCTTATACATTATTATTTGTGAAAAAATATATTAAACAAAATTGATATATCTATATAACAGCCGTCTGGTCACATAATTATACACTCCCGTGATCGTAGACACACAGACATACTTGTAAATATTAGTAGAAACTCAAATTTGTATTACTGTTGCGGTTGGTCCACCCTGTATAAAGATGACGTCGCTTTTTTGAGTTCCGTGCCTTGACCACAGGCACCACAGCTTGCACCTGAAAGATTTGATAATATTAAATTAGTTAATAATATCAGTATAATCGATTCTACTAAAAATTAAATACATCCTAATACTGCAGAATACATCCAAGTGGGTATAAGATAACAATATCGTTGCGTTATAGACACACATTTGCATTTAAGCGGAATTCAGCACGGAGTTAGACATCATAGAAAAAAAGTCGGCAATTTTTCTATGTAGCAAAATTTTTGTTTGGAACCACAGACAATTTTCAACCGTATATCTTCCGGCTGATTGTTGCCTATGATAGCTGATTCCACGCTTAAATACGCTTGTGTGTTCGCCTTAGAGAGAGTCTTGAAGAACATTTAAAGATAAACCAGATTTGCTAGTGACTAATTCATGGGATCAGATTGCCAAGCGGACCCCAGATTCAATTTAGACGTGGCAAAAGGCCGGGACAAGACGTTAACAGGACGTAATATTTTCTTCTGTTGCCGTTATAATTATTCATACTAATATTACAATTACCTAAGTAAAATAATGACAAGCATGAATATGATATTAAACACGGATTATTAACAAAAAGTAAAATAATTATATTACGACTTTTGAATGTTGATATTTATCCCACCCGCCTTTCGCTAATAATTTAAAGAAATACAAGTAATGAAATGTAAGGTAAATATCCAGTACATAGATACTAGGATACTTTATATAGATAAAAAAATTAAAACTTTATAAGCAACGTGTATAGAGAAAAAATATTACTGCCATGGTTTCAAATTATATTTCAAGGCTACAGAGTTAAAGTATAGTATTAGTATCGCATCACACCAAATATGTGTAATTTGATCAATTTAAAATTATATTTGTATGACTTTCCCGACCACGGAACAATGTTGTTCCGGACCTTTGAGAGGCGTATGCGAAGCCGAAGCCAACCCCTTTCGAGAATTTAATGAAAAGTGAGGGGTACACTAAGCGGATGCTGCCCCTGCCCGTGTCATGGGACGCACGCAGAGACAGCACCCGTCATGGTGTAAGGACTATTGAGTTAATGGAGTCTAAAATCTACTAGGCTATTGGGTGAAAAGTGTGAAACTACGGGCATTATTGGATGAAGGAATTATTATTATTAACATTAAAAATTTATTGCACAGTTCAATATACATAGTTACAAAATGCGAACTTAATGCTGTAAGGTATTCTCCACCATCAGTCAACCTTTAGGCCAACCAGAAAAGCATCGTTGGTAGGGTATGTAAAGAACACAGAACTTAATTGACTATAATAGCAAAAATAATACCTAATATAAAATAAGCATAAAAATAAATATTTAGGTACCAATAAGATATAAAAAAATACAAAGATTGTATAACATATACATAATAAATACCAATAAATAAATGTATATAGGTAAGTAAAATTTTTTTACATCCTGATGCATGTTAAAGAACTAGGGTTCCTGGACGGACGGCCTGGATATTTTTTGTAAAACTACTGCATTTTTGTTTTATCTGAAATGATCAATTTTCTTAGCTACTAAATAAGCTTACACCAATAGTAAATTTACATATTACCTTTAGGTCCAGTATTCGCTGCAAATATTCTATAAAATTTGGGAAACACCGCACTATAGTTCATTCAATTTACTCTGTGGTCCACGCATATTAGTTTAATAACAATAACACATCCGCGTGTAAACAATCTCATTCACGCTCAATACATTTAAAAATAGAATTATACACCGAGGCTAAAATCAGCGCTAAAGCATTGTTAACATGACAAAATGAGTTAATTTTACGTAAAGTTAACATTTGTTTTAAAATTCGCTAAATAATAGGTTATACAGTTACTGTGATTTTAACAAACTAACAGAACGGAGAGCGTCATGTTGCGTTAGAACTCTCTATCGACACTGAGTAAGCTCTGAGCTCAGCTGGAGCATGGAGTCTTTCTAGATTTCTATCGCTCGCCAGGCGCATCATTTCAGACCCGCCAGTATAATCTTGGTCTCTCATTCAGGCACTTGTTACGTATCTCAAGGTCACGCGTATATTGGTTGTTGACGCAGTACATGCGCGATACGTAATGAAAATAACCTGTCTGGTCTGAAGTAAGGTACATAACCAGATGGGCTTCTGGTTCGCAAGCGAAACGGTGTATATTTTATCCAGTTTATTACTCCTTACTATCTTTTGAACTTCTGTTTTACCTACAAGTTCTGCTGTCGCATGACACAGCTCTAATTCATTGTAGGAGAGAAAGAGACTGTATTTCATCCATACGACGTACTTAATGGTAATTGATTAGCGTATGGGTAGTCAAAGTTTATCAATTATCATAATGTGTAGAGCAAGTAGACACCTATACAATCACGTCATCTAACTCGGCCGAACAACGTACGTAATAGAGTTTGTTAAAACAACTGTCTAATGTTGTCATGGTTATTGTGCAAAAAAATATGTTTCTGCTGTAAGTAACTTAGTTAAACTTACATTTACACATCGATGCGTGTATAGTCCAACCGCTCTTAGAAAGGGAATACACACAGGGTCTGTCCAGAAATATAAGTGTCTTAGAATGTACTTATAAGCTCACATATAAACCACGACACCTCTCTTTTCGGACAGACTATCGATAGTCGTTTAGAATAAATGTCATTAATAAGATTCATAAGTACTTACTATTTTGGTTAAGTTACTTTCGAATTCCGTTGTCATCGGGGCTCGCTGAAATTGCCAATCCTAAAAGTTACAATAGACTGGTTAACCAAATCCATAAACTGATCCATACGCACAAACATCAAACGGCATGCGAATTCTTTTGGACAAAAGCTCACTGTGGTATACCTGGGAACGAGCTTGGTGATACGTCAGCTAAAGCCGCCACAAAATTACGTCGAACACCAGACTACAATTACGTTCCCATCAGTCACGTCAAGCACCAACTTAAAATTGATTTACAAAATGAAAAAGCTCGATTGTATAATAACCCTGAAAACTGTGCGTACACAAAAACTTTATTTCCAACCCACAAAATACTAATAGAATACGTCAACAAAAATCCCCTCACTTTTGCTACCACCCAATACCTGAGCAACCACGGGTATCATAAAGAGTATCTCTACCGCTTCCGCATAACAAATGACAGTTTCTACCCTTGTGATCCTCCAAATCAAATTGAACAGACACTCAAGCACCTAATCTCCACCTGCCCACGGTTTGCACGAAGACGCAATGACCATGCAACAATCTGCCGTACTTTTGACATAGACCCTAGTAACATCCAAAAAATTTTAACTAAGGAATCCACAGTTCAATCTTTTCACGATTTCATAAAATATGTAATAGACCATCTCAAACAGTTCAATGGCACGTAAAAAGAGGAAATCCTGAAAATACATAGATATATACACATTCATCACACTTCACACACACAAACACATAAAACACACCCGGGAAACTACGTGTATACCGATAGCGCCGAGTTTCTCGATACAACACACTAATAAAATAATAAAAAATAAATCCCATTGTCATTCCGGTCAAGTAAAACAAACTATAACGTGTCCGTTCTGGTTTAGGTATTAGCACCAGCACCATACTACTCAGTGACCCCTAAGGATAAGCACAGCATTGCAATGATAAGCACAGTGTAGTTAGTAAAACTTTCAGAGTGAAGGCCGGTATTCACGGCTGAAAACCAGCTTAAGAGTGAACTCTGATAACGCCTGACTATTTATAACGGGTCTCGATTACATTATACCGGTGGTCCCATGAAGAAGTACTCATATAATAGGCATGGTGAATTTTTTTCATGTATTCATGTATCATGTGAGGATCAAATGTCTATATGCGGCGAATTGCGTTAAAGCAACACAAAAGTCAGAAATTAGACTTAAAGTCTGAGATTTGCATTTGTTTCTCGAAACGCTCCTAACAAAATGACGTGCAAAAGTGACGTCACGATCATATAGTCGACCTATTTTTAAAGTATGGAAAAATTGTGAAATTGCTATTTTTACAGTGAAATGTTGCGTCTATGTATATGATATACTAGCTGTGCCCGCGGCTCCGCCCGCGTGGAATTCGCTCTGTGTCAGTAAGCGGCTAATTCACCCCTAATTTCTCTCCCGCTACCCTGGAGGCGGAACTTGAAGTAAAGTTGACAGATGGATACGCTAGAGGACAGTAGTCCTAATAAAATATTTTACAATTACCACTAAATGAAACTACACTCATAAATGTATACTTTTTTTTATTATATTTGTTTTTGGCATGGTTTAAACGACATAGAGAGTAGTAGGTGTATATCGGACGATACAGGACCACTTTTGTATTTATACGTTCATGTCCACGGCAAATATCATCCAAATCGATCCTCCCGTAAAATCAGTTGGGGGGGGGGGGGGGGGTGTCACAAATGCAGAAATGATTTTTTTCTATTTTAGGTGCACTTGGAGGGGGGGGGGGTCCATGACCCATGCAAATTTAACTCAATCGAGTGTATTGGCTACCCCCCCCCCCTTTTAGGCGTTGAATTTTTATAGGCTACGTATAACCTGGCTGGGGATTTTCTAGAATTGGAATTAGTAATCCTTAATTGGGTGATTTCCGGGATAACAATGAAAAAAAAACCGGCCAAGAGCATGTCGGGCGATGCTCAGTGTAGAGTTTCGTAGATGCTGCCCTGTTACAAAACATCCGTTCTAAAGGTCGTTTATTTGGCGGCGCTTACGTCAGTTTACTATTCGGCACTTCCTTTCACTATGCGTTTTTGACTAATAATTCAAAAACGGCTGAACCGATTTTATTCAATATAGTTTTTATTGAAAGTTCTTAACAGGCCTCACCAAATTTCAGCTTTCTAGTGCGAACGGTAACTGAGCTAGACCGCGGACAGACGGACGGACATGGCGATGTAACTGTTACGTAATAAGGCCTAATTATGTACAGAAGCATACACTGTTTTACCTACACACATATTGAAAATCCATTGAAACCATTAGAATGACCACCATTACACCGCCATGACCAACATTATTGCGCCGGCGGTCGGGGGGGCGGATTTTCATTACGTTACCGTAGGTAATGAATTTTCATACGTTTTTACCACATCGTCGCAGATAATACACTGATGTTACGTTATTGGTTGCAATAATGTTGGTAATTAATTACATACGGTTCCGAACGCGTAATAGAGGATTTATGATATTGGTGTAGATCAAGATATTTATTCGTCAATGTAAGCACATTACAATGCACTAATGAACGTCAGAGAAAAATAAAATACGTGAGTGTCGTGGAAAGTGTGTGAATCAAGTGCGATTGGAACGAAGTTATGTTATTTAATTTTATTTCATTTTTTACTTTTTCGTAAATTTTGTGGTTTTATTTTTTTTTTCATTTTTTTTAAATTTTGGAAATTTTGGAAATTTTGGAAATAGTGGAAATTTTGGAAATAGTGGAAAATTTGGAAAATTTGGAAATTTTGGAAATTTTGGAAATTTTGGAAATTTTGGAAATTTTGGAAATTTTGGAAATTTTGGAAAGGGTTTAGCAGGCTAAGGAAGGACGTGTGGCCCCTGTGAGGAAAAGTTGAATTAGTAAATGTCAATTGTTTGTCGCCTCATAACTAGTAATCACTCCAACTTTCAGCCCTCTATCTTGAACTGTCTCAGAGATAATGTCAAAAATGTATTTTTTTAACAATTTTTTCAAACTCGTATATCTCCTAATCCATAGCAGCTAAAGCGTTGAAACAAAATCACAGCTACGTAGTTTGAGTGGGAGTATACCCTATAATTTTATTAATATTTTATACGTGAAAAATAAAAGAAATAAATGTCAATTTATTTTTTGACAGCTCTTTCCAACACGTTTTTTTGAAAGTACAATTATGAAAAAAATCACGTAAATTGCTTATAGTATTAGCTACTAGCATACAAAAAATCAATTGATTATATTTGGTGCAACATACTGTAAAAAAAAAAACTAACGAAAGTATTCAAGTATCAAGAGTAGGCTTCTGAACTGAAAGTTCGTTTTTAAGTTTTATGTTTGTTGCCTAGCAGCAAAGGGTGTATTGTTTTTAATTTGACGTATGACTGTCAAAAAAGGTCACTGAATTACTGCTGTGTTAGCATTTGTAACTAATTTTACTAACTACTAAATCAACGAAACGACGGATGTGCTATTTTGCTGTGTTTATTATTTTATAATAGTACATTACTTACCAAGGACTGTAAAAGAAAGAAAGCCCGAAATCGCAGGTATTTGTGACCCGAGCCGCAGGCGAGGGTTGTAAATATGCGATAGAGAGCTTTCTTTTTTACTGCCCGTGGTGAGTACACAATTTTACGTCTCCATCTGGCCATAATGCGAGTTTTACCGTACGCGTAGCGTGCGGCAAAACTTACGTTATGGCCAGGTGTGACGTAAACAAAATTAATTGGTTTCATTATAGTACACGTATTAACATAACGAATTAAATAACTCATTAGAGCAGATATCACAATATAAGTCACTTAGATAATGACTATCGTAATATTCGTCGTCCCAGGTATAGGACAATGTTATCCTGCAGTCATCGCAATAAAAGGTTATGGAGCGCATAATCAATGCAAAGCTTCTGGGATACCTAGAAGAGCACGACCTGGTCAGTGATCGCCAGTATGGCTTTCGCCACGGTCGCTCGTCTGGTGACCTTCTAGTGTATCTCACTCACCGCTGGGCTTCAGCCATAGAGAGTCAGGGAGAGGCCTTGGCAGTCAGCCTTGATATAGCTAAGGCGTTCGATCGGGTCTGGCATCGAGGTCTTCTGTCGAAGTTGCCAGCTTACGGCCTGCCCGAGGGATTGTGCAGATGGGTTCCCAGCTTTTTGTCCGGCAGGAGCATACGAGCCGTAGTCGACGGAAGTTGCTCCGAAAGCACGGGCATTAACGCTGGTGTCCCGCAAGGCTCCGTGCTATCCCCAACGCTGTTTTTGCTGCATATCAATGATATGTTGTCTATCGGCGACATTCATTGTTATGCGGACGACAGTACTGGGGATGCTTGTTACACGGGCCGTGCCAATATCCCTCGATCCGTTGTGGTAGAGAGTCGTGAAAAACTTGTGTCCAATATCGAGAATACTCTTTCTGGAGTCTCGGTGTGGGGTCAGGACAACTTAGTCAGATTCAACCCCACAAAGACACAAGTTTGCGCGTTCACCGCTAAGAAAACCCCATTTACTGTGGCCCCTCAGTTCCAAGGCACAACCCTTACAATGTCAGGGAGTATTGGGATCCTCGGTGTGGACATTTCCAGTGACGTCCAATTCCGTAGTCACCTTGAAGCGAAGGCCAAGCTGGCATCCAAAAAGCTCGGTGTGCTCAATAGAGCGAGGCGATACTTCACTCCGGGGCAGAGACTGCTCCTATACAAGTCGCAAGTCAGACCCCACATGGAGTACTGTTGTCACCTTTGGGCGGGAGCACCTGGATACCAGCTTGGGCCCTTTGACTCGGTGCAAAGGCGCGCTGTGCGGATCGTCGACGATCCCAAACTCACGAGCGATATTGAACCTTTGAGTCTTAGGAGGGACTTTGCCTCCTTATGCGTGTTCTATCGCTTGTACAATGGGTTGTGCTCTGAAGAACTGTTTGATATGATGCCCACGGCAGCTTTTTATCACCGCACCGCTCGCCGCCGGCAGGGTGTTCATCCCCACACCCTGGAGCCCAATGGGTCGCGCACAGTACGATTTAAGAGGAATTTCCTCCCACGAACGCTGCGGCTGTGGAATGAACTCCCTGCCGAGGTTTTCCCAGTGGGCTACAGTATGAGGTTCTTCAAAAAAGGAGTGTATAGGTTCCTAAAGGGTAGGCAACGCGCATGTAAATCCTCTGGGGTTGCAGGCGTCCATAGGCTACGGTAACTGCTTACCACCAGGTGGGCCGTATGCTTGTTTGCCACCGTCGTGGTATAAAAAAAAAAAAAAAAAAAAACATCCTTTTAACATAACATTTTCGTCAGAGAGCGATATCTCAATACTGGTAAAGACTGTAAAAACAGTTGCTTCGCTATTAACCGTGGCAAGTTGAGCCCAAATATTTTTGATTTTATGATTTCCATCTGAAAGAATGTATATACATGAAGTTTCTGTTTTATTTTATTTACATTTAAAGCTTACTTTCGCCATTATGGAAAAATCGGACTCCTCTTCTACATAACGTGTTGTATATTCCCTTAAACAATTCAGTATTATGTTAAATGTGCTAGCGTATAAATTGTATAATAGTATTGTATAATTTAAAGATAGCTCATACCTAATAAATCATAATGTCTAATGTTATGTTACTCGGAATCGACAAACGCTTAGTTTATACGCTAGCACATTTAACATAATAGTGGATTGTTTAAGGGAATATACAACACGTTATGTAGAAGAGTTCATTCTTTCAGATGGTAATCATAAAATCAAAAATATTTCGGCTCAACTTGCCACAGTTAATAGCGAAGCAACTGTTTTTACAGTCTTTACCAGATATTGAGATATCGCTCTCTGACGAAAATATTATGTTAAAAGGATATTGCGATGACTGCAGGATAACATTGTCCTATACCTGGGACGACGAATATTACGATAGTCATTATCTAAGTGACTTATATTGTGATATCTGCTCTAATGAGTTATTTATTTCGTTATGTTAATACGTGTACTATAATGAAACCAATTAATTTTGTATATAAAATAATAAACATATAGCACATCCGTCGTTTCGTTGATTTAGTAGTTAGTAAAATTAGTTACAAATGCTAACACAGCAGTAGTTCAGTGACCTTTTTTGACAGTCATACGTCAAATTAAAAACAATACACCCTTTGCTGCTAGGCAACAAACATAAAACTTAAAAACGAACTTTCAGTTCAGAAGCCTACTCTTGATACTTGAATACTTTTAGTACGTTAGTTTTTTTTTTTTTACAGTATGTTGCACCAAATATAATCAATTGATTTTTTGTATGCTAGTAGCTAATACTATAAGCAATTTACGTGATTTTTTTCATAATTGTACTTTCAAAAAAACGTGTTGGAAAGAGCTGTCAAAAAATAAATTGACATTTATTTCTTTTATTTTTCACGTATAAAATATTAATAAAATTATAGGGTATACTCCCACTCAAACTACGTAGCTGTGATTTTGTTTCAACGCTTTAGCTGCTATGGATTAGGAGATATACGAGTTTGAAAAAATTGTTAAAAAAATACATTTTTGACATTATCTCTGAGACAGTTCAAGATAGAGGGCTGAAAGTTGGAGTGATTACTAGTTATGAGGCGACAAACAATTGACATTTACTAATTCAACTTTTCCTCACAGGGGCCACACGTCCTTCCTTAGCCTGCTAAACCCTTTTGGAGATTTTGGAAATATTGGAAATTTTGGAAATTTAGAAATTTAAAATTTTTGACATTTTCGAAATTTTTGACATTTTCGACATTTTTAAAATTCTCGACTTTTGAGGTTCTCGACTTTTTTCACTTTTATCACTTTGCCACTTCTCAGTTTCACTACACTTCACTTCACTTTATTCTATTTTATATATTTTTTATTTCATTCCATTTTACAGGTTTCTCAATCGTATGGGTGTCGCGTTTTCGTGACGTGACGCTTTTTCGTAACGGTCACATGACTTTTTTTCGCCTAGGCCCCCATCCGCGAACCGTCCGATAAGGAACTTCGTTCCAAAACTCCACCGGTTCTAACCCTGTAGGTGTACCTCTGGCCCAAGAAGTATTATGACCGAAAAGAAATTCGACGGGACTTATTTTTTTCAAAACAGTAATACATTATTAGATCTTAAAGATACAAAATAATGCGTAGTTCTTCAAGAAGACATATCAAAACTGCTTGAAAGACAGATAATGTACCTATTGTTTAATTATAAAGAAAAATAAATCCTAATCTGACTGCTTCACAAAACGTTTGATATGTTTTCCTACCTAAACGGTGTCCTATACTCGTAAATGTTAGATGATTTTGTAGTAGTTTTTTGGTTTGCTGCAATAACCCTTTGACATTCATGACATTTGCAAATATTTCTTAAGAGCGGGTAAAGGTAAATTTAAAGCATCGACGGGTAACATGTTATAAATATGAACACCTTGACCAAAAAATTACAAATTATTTCAATACCAACTTTCAACATACAAACTTTCAACCCCCTTTTCACACCTTCCAGGGTTGATTTTCGGGATGAAAACTGTTCATTGTCCTTTCCCGGGACTCAAACTATCTCTACACAAAATTTCATCATTATCCGTTCAGCCGTTAACTAATTAAAAATACTTGGAACGTGTTCTGTTATCGATTCTAAGTATCTCCAGCCAACTTTTTTTCGAATATATTCCATGAACAGACTTTCGACCCTCTTCAGCTTTATTATATGTATGTATAGGTAGTTTTTATTGAAAGTACCTTTCAGGCGTCACTTCCATTATTTTTTTCAAATTTTTTGGACCTACGGTTCTAAAGTAAGATGGGGGGGGGGGGGGGGTTTGAAGAAGAAACTATCCTTTGTCATTTCTCAAGACCCATACTATCTCTATACCAATTTTCATCTAAATCAGTTCAGCGGTAAAAAAATCCTCATACAACCTTCCAACCCCCTTTTCACCCCCACAAGGGTTTGAAAACTATCCTATGACGTTTCTCGAGACTCAAATTATCTCCATACTCATTTCTATCTAAATCGTTTCAGCGGTTAAAAATTCTCCATACAAACTTTCAACCCCATTTTCACCCCCACCAGGGTTGATTTTCGGGATTAATACTATATATTATCCTTTCCCAAGACTCAAACTATATCTATCCAAACTTTCATCAAAATCCGTTCAGCCATTTTCACGTGATGCGCGGTCAAATAAACAGACAAACAGATAAACAGACAAACAGATAAACAGACAAACAGATAAACAGACAAAAATTCTAAAAATTGTTGGAACGTGTTCTGTTATCGATTCTAAGTATCCCCAGACAACTTTTTTTCGATTATCTTCCATGTACAGACTTTCGACCCTCTTCAGCTTTATTATATGTATAGATCTTTGAACCATTTTAATAGATTTTTTTTTCAATTTTTACTTTATTTGGATATATTGGTAATTCTGCATCCTATCAACAAAATTTTATTGATAATTCAACATGTGTCATCCCTATTGTAAATATTGTAGAGACAGATCCGAAACCGACCAATAGGTAGGTACTCGTAATTGATATACGAGCCTCGATGCAGGTGTGTTTAGGTGTACTCCGAGTATTTTCCTACTCTCTGTCATTTAGTACCACCGACTTTAATTGTTGAACTATTTTCGTTACGGTTTATTCTTGTTTAGTAGATACTCTATAAAATGTCCAATGAAAAGTGAACGCTAAATGGATCAATTAAACTCCGTGACCGTATAGAAAAGTTGTTTTAGTTCAAAATTTAATACCGTTTAAAAATAATAGTACAATGTTTGGATTATACCTACGAGAAAGTAACCTACACCGATCCAATTAAACTATACTATAGGTAATAAGTTATATTAAAAAAAAAATGTTTTTAAAATATTTTGTGTTACTACTTCAAAGGATGTGATAAGGGGCAATCCAAGTGAAAGCGACACGGCACAGTTATACATGTACTTACCGATAATTTAATAAAAATTTCAAAAAAAAATGTCTACGAGGTGCAATAAGAGAGCACAACTAAATTTGGTCAATGGTTTTGGAAAACCATTTTTGTTTTCAGCAACAAAACTCTCATTAGTGTTTCCATTATTCAATCAAAATAAACTACATTAAACATTACTGTTATTGGCCGCATTAATTAATCATTATAAGTAAACGTGTAATACGTAATTATAAAAAAATAATGTGATAGTTGTCTCGAACTAGAAGAAATCTTTTGCATTGGGGCTCGTAAAATCTGCATAATATACATACTACCCATTTTTTGTACAATCTCTATAAAGCCATTTTTCTGCTCTTCCCTATCATGACCACATACAAATTTATTTGCGAAGCAAATGTCTTTTCAACCGACTTCAAAATTTCGAAATTAGGAAAATTATTTTTTTGTTTGAAAGAGTTGGTCCCATTGTAACCAGGTCAGGATCTGATGATGGGATCCTGGAGAAATCGAGGGAACTCTTCAAATATTATAGGCACCCCTATAGTGATTTTAATATTTTTACATTGGCTCGGGCATTTCCAGTTGGAAAGATGGATGAAGATGGAGTCTGAGTGAAGTCGGTTCTTTTTTATACTTCTTTTGTTTCCGCGATGATTATTCGTTATGGTTGTTGTAATTAAAAGGATTAATCGCGTATTATCACTTATTTTAAATCTCTCAACGTTTCGAGCTATTAACAGCGCGAGCGCTCGTGGTCCCGGGATAGACCAAAAAGAATATAATATCCTTACCTTAGAGAATTCAACCCGTAGTAGTCATGTCTGTCATTTTCTATACAAAAAAAGTCTGACGATTTTTGCGGGGGAGGGGAACGTCAAATGTATGATTATTCGTAACGTACAAATAGCCACGTCAGATAAACGTCAGTCCATACATGTGTAGGACCACTGGTCATATGTTTTCGGCAGAGGGGAACGCCTGTCAATGGCGACTCCGGTTGGTTAAATTCTCTAAGATCCTTACGGATAGCACCGAGTAATTAATAGTAGTATACAGAGGTCCCTCTTTGACGTTACGAATCATGTTGTCCCTTCTTAACGCATGACAAGTTCTCTTTCTCACTTAGGCAAACGTATCGGATACTAGATGTCAAATTCAATTTTTTTGACAGAGATGACCCTTGCGGATAGGATAGACGGACAGATAAACATGTCATTGTCAAGATTACATTACTCATAAACCAGCTCCTTGCCTATGAAGGTTTCGGATTACTAGATCGAGGTTGTACCTGTACCTTCATGTCATATAGGTTGATGAAGTAGGTTATACATTACAGACAAGTGTTTGTGCTGATGACTGTGGTTTTACAGTCCTATTATGATTTTGTTTCTAAAATAAAGTGATAACACGCGATTCATCTTTTTAATTACAACAACCATAATCAGTTCATTTTTGTTTAAAATGATAATAGTTCGTACTGTAAGATTCTTAACTCGTTCATGAAAGTCACGGAAAGTTACCTAAGTTTATAAAGCATAAGTGCCTAGTTAAGTTAAGTAACCAAGGCGGACCGCCGACCATATAACTCAATTCCCACCTCAATTTCGAGCAGTGTTACAAAAATTGTGACGACTTAAATATTTAGTCTTACTTAAGACTCACTTGAGTTTAAAAGGGTATCTTAAGTGTTATAACTTCTTAAGTGCAGTTTAAGTATTAATGTTTTGTTTTGTTGAAATGGTGTTAAAAACAGCGAACAAAGAATACTTTTATGCGGTTTGCCAATCCGTTATGTGAACGTAAACGTTGTGCTCGTATATCGTAAATAGGGCTTGCAATCGGAATATTTCGAATAGTAATTTATAAGGAATTATCCGGATAGTATTCGCATTATCCGGATAAAAATAAGCCACTTATATTCAACATATATACCAGCGATATGCCGTCTACTGAATGCCATACATTTCTGTACGCTGATGATATCGCGCTCACAATTCAAACTAAGACCTTTGAGGCTGGCGAAGCCGTGCTTATGCGAAATCTTGACGCGTTTAATCGGTACTACGTCAAATGGAGACTTTGCCCGAATCCATAAATAACGGAGGTAACTGCCTTCCACTTAACAAACAGCCTAGCAAACAGAGAGGTGGACGTTACTTTTTGCGGTCAGAAAATCCGCCACAATCCTACTCCCAAATATCTGGGTGTCACGTTAGATCGGTCACTTACATATAAGGCCCACATAGAAAACTTAGCCCAAAAAGTAAAGATCTGGGTGAACCTCATAATTAAACTGGAACTTCGTGGGGTGCTCGAGCTGACGTGCTGCGAACTTCTTCCATGGCTCTCGTATATTCTCCCGCAGAATATTGTGCACCAGTGTGGTATAAGAGCGCCCATACCGGCAGAGTGGACGTACAATTGAACCGCGCCATGCGAACCATATCTGGCAGCTTGATGCCTACCCCTACGAGATGGCTTCCCGCTTTATCACATATAGCCCCCATCGGATATCAGACTAAACTGCCAACTGCTGACTTTAAGGAGCAACGCAAGATTTGGGTCACCATTAACCGCATCCGGACGGGAGTAGGACGTTGTAACTACCACCTACACAGATGGGGCCTGTCACCGACAGCAGGATGCGACTGTGGGGAGCCAATACAAACTGTGCAATAATATATCGTAGAAATGTGCCCCAGAAGACGTTTTGCGGGAGGCATGCAAGACTTATTAGCACTAACACCGGAAGCAAGGGATTGGCTCCTTAATTTAGATATTATTTAAACTTTAATACTTTCATATCTGTTCACAGAATTGTAATTTAATAGCAGGAATAAAGCCATACGAATTAAAATAATCCGGTTAATATCCGGATAATTCAAGCCCTAATCGTAGACTGAATATACTCTAGACAGCGAATACCACAGGTTGTCTCTTATGTGGTTTTGAGAAATTAATAACGCATATTTCTTAAATGAATTTGTTTTACCCCAAAATACTCTACAGAAAAAAATCAGGCCATAATTTTAACTCTAACCCGTGCCGACTTGCATTGTAAATAATTTCCCCATACAAATTACTATGAACAAATTTGGGCAGACGATAAGTTGCTATTTTTTTATTGGTTTTCGGTTATGAACGAGATTTTATTTCATGAAAAATGTTCATACATGAGTAGGGTGCACTGATGATATAATAATAAAAAATAAGAATTGGGCATTTTAAGCAGTTAAGGCTTCAGTGCCTTGTTACAGCCGACATTTTCTATACCTATCCTAATTTCAGCTTTCTACATCAAACTATTTCCGGAAAAGACGCGTTTTACCAATTCCCTAAGTGTTTCGTACACCAATGTTACGTTACTGTACTGTTAATACAATAGATTCCTTATGGGTTTTCCTGTAATCTATTGGCAAAGAACAATTTATAGTATTTTTTTCAAAATTTTTGGGCCTGTAGTGTAGATAAGGGGGGAATGGTCAATTATCTCCTATTTTATTAAATAACTTCAAAACTATTTATCCTAAAATTATAAAAAAATATATTTGAGATGCTCACAGTGAGGTCTTTCATTTAATATGTAACAATATAGTTCGCAAAACTTTATTTTTTATTTTTTCATTTACCCCCCGAAAGTGGCCCATATGTTTAAAATTCATTAATATTCGTTATACGTCCGTCTTGGGTCAACAACTTACATATGTGTACCTACCGAATTTCAACTCAATCGGTCCAGTAGTTCGGAGTAAATTGGCTATGGCAGAGAGGGACGGACAGACAAGCGAGTGATCCTATAAGGGTTCCGTTTTTTCCTTTTTGAGGTACGGAACCCTAAAAATAACAGGAACAGTTCTGAGATTCATTGCTTTATTTTATTATTAAAAAACCGGCCAAGTGCGTGTCGGACCATGCATAATGGAGGGTTCCGTACCTTCAATGGAATAAGAACCAAACTAATACCAAAAGGTCGTATCTGATGCTTATCGAAGGAGTTTTTTGGAGACAACTCAAAAAATACTGAACCGATAATGTTCAAAACAATTTTAGTAGAAAGTATGTAATAAGGCGCATCTTCTCAGTTTTTTTTATATTTTTTGGACTCACGGTTCAAAAGTTACAGGGGGGGACACAATTGATCTGACTTTCGAAGCGATTATTTCTAAAAATATTTACTTTTAATTTAGTTAAGTACATGTATAAAAAAAATTCTGCAATTTAACTACATAACTAAATAGCGGCAAACAAAATACACCTTTTGTTTAAATTGTATTAAGATACGTTTTATAGTCGAGTAAAATGACGAAACGAAACTATAAGGGTTCCGGTTTTCGCCATTTAGGCTACGGAACCCTAAAAACGATCACAATTTAAGTAGGTTCACCAAGAGTATTACCTAACACAGTCCAATTAAAATAAAATAAAAACATGTCTTAGTACCGTCGTGTATTTAATTTGACTATAAATTAAACCTTACACTTAACATTATTCAGACATAACTTTTGCAGCTGATTCATCATTATTAACTGTTCTATTATTATTATAACACATTGTTAATATGACAGACTAGGCAGACAATGGTTCTTTTGATATGAAGTCAACGAACCGTCTGAAGTCCCTTTAAAATGTTCGGGGGTTCCCACTTTTACTTTCATAACATACATCTCTGATGCAATGATATCACTGGATGGCTTATTTTAAAAGTTGGTATCCATATATTGACTGTGTGCATGACTGTGCTTGGGCGCCTTGGTGGCCAAGGAGTCCAAGGACTATATAAAATACCATACCACCATAAAATTTGTTACCTTTTACCAAGCAGGGACTGTTTTCGTATGAAATATAACGGTATAAAATAACGATATAGCTATTTTCCAATAAGGTACTTATACCTTCATTATAACGATATCGAACCGGTATTATTTCGGTATCGTAACTTTAGATCGTAGCTTGTACGGCGCGGGCCGTGACGTGATAAAGGAACTTAGTACGGGCGGCCACCGTATGATCTGCTACGTCTACGTGATACAAAGATAAGCTCCTTGGCACATGTTCATAAAAGTGATGCTGAGTTGCGGAAAAATAGAAAAAAAAATTAGAAATGGCCGAAAGCACAAAAAAGTACCACTTCCGGTGTAAAAAAATGCATGGTATTTACCTACGTCATTTGATCACGGATCAGAAGACAATCCGGATAGTACTTTTACTATATTTCCCTAACCACAGTTGAACCTTATTACCGAGCAAAACAGTCGTTCATAGGTCACTAGTAAAAAGTAATAAAAACGGTCCGATAGAGAGCATAATGTAGGGGGCGGTGTCTCACTCGCACAATGCTGCCAACTTATGAAACTTACCAATGTGGTTTTATTTATCTACATTTATTTTAGTAACACACTAGAAGTTACTTCCTACTTATAATAAATTTATTGCAAGATTTGAATTAATACTTTGTTCCCTTTTAGCTGCTTTGAATTTTTTTACGACGTAAATATTATTCATTCATTAAATTAAAGAATTGCAATTAATATTGCAGACAGTAGTAAGTTTTGTAATATTTAAAATACGGTCTGGTATCCCCATCCCATCAGTCCCATCACTGACATAATATGTCACTGATATTATTTCAAATGACGCCGCTCAGCTCAACAACATTTCGTAACAACATTTTTAAGTAAAAAAGGTCAATATATGTTCCGTAAAAGGGTGCAGGGGTGAGACTTTACAATAAAGTAGACTTTCCTTTCACCGGTAATCCACAATCATTCAATTTTACGATTTAACAACAAGTTTAGATTGTCAAACAATAGGGTGACTATGATGTCGGCAAGCTGCGGGTCGGTTTTGTTGTTTTTACAGAAATGTACATAAGTACATGGTCTGTTCCTAAGTATTACTTACACAGGGCAGGAGTGGCCCACGGGTCTTTTTAGGCCCTTTCGAAAGGGTCCTAAAATGGCACAAGGCCATACAAAAAATTGTAGTAGTGGCAGTATAATAATTTATTATACTGCCACAATAAATAAATAAATAAATATGAAATAAATATTATGGGACAATCTTACACAAATCAACCTAGTCCCACAGTAAGCTCAATAAGGCTTGTGTTGTGGGTACTAGACGACGATATATGTAATAGATATATACATATAAATACTTAAATACATAGAAAACATCCATAACTCAGGAACAAATATCCGTGATAAATACACAAATAAATGCCCTGACCAGGATTCGAACCCGGGACCTCCTGCTTCATAGGCAGGGTCACTACCGACTAGGCTAGGAGGCCGTTAAAATATACTTTATTGTACAACATTTGTACAACAAAGAAAAATACAACAGGAAGAATATACAATATTTGTACATGGAAGAGATCTCTACATTCTCTACTAGTCAACCATTGAGCAGTTTGATGTTATTGATGATTTCTTTGTTTACCTTTAAGTATATTAAAGTCGGAGAACTGTCCACATCAGATATGACGCAATAGTGAGAGCCACGAACCCCCTGTACTTACATAGTTATAGTTTGCTACACTAACTATCCCCTATTTTAAGACGCGGACATCTGGCAATTGTTCATCGGTGTTATGCAAACGAGTTGTAAGAAATAAATATCTTACAGTTCTAGGTTTGATGCAGTGCAGTATCATGTAATTAATAAGATTATATCATTTTCAGGAGTTTCTGTTGGGGGAAAATAGTGCAAAATGACGTTACGTTAATGTATTGTTTGTCGCCTACCTACTGTTTTCCGTAGCGATACGCAATGTTTTTACTTTTTTGTTATTATATTAGCGATAGGCTTCGACAGTTTTTACCTATTAACTGAAATATTATGCTGGTCTGTCACTCTGACGTCCTCCGATAAATAGCTGCCAGATGCCTGGATCTAGCAATAAGTTTAAAATAGTAAACTAATTAGAGGGGTTCTCTGCTCTCATTATTGCGTCAACGTATCTGAAGTGGCCAGCTCCTTAAGTCAGTAGAATATAAGTTCCTATATGAACTATGAGACTTCTCTTTCTGGACAATACTTGCTAGACGACAAGCATATTTAATTTTATATTTATCTTCATACTATCCCAATCCCACATACATCATAGTACATATGGTCACTCTACTTAGAATGAGATGCAACCCCCTACATTACCCTCTCTTTCGGCCTCACTTTGTGGTCGAAGTATGACCTCCAGATTGTATTTAACTTCATGCATTTGATACAAAGATGACATTTGTGGCAACAAATATAATTTTTTATGTCGGTACATATGGATGGCATATGGAGGATGTCAATCTCTATGTTGTAACATAGAGATTGACATCCTAAACAAAAAAAAACAACAAAAGTGTCCGTAAAAAGGCATTAAACTGATGGCGCCACATTAGCATGAGCATACATTTCTAGCCCGGTCGGTACTGAACCTGCCTATGAAGCAGGTTCGAATCCCAGTCAGGGCGTTATTTATTTTTATTTTTTAACGGATATTTATTATTATGTATATTATGATTATTGATATTAAAAAATTAAAAATCCATACATAATTTAGCAATTAGTATGGATTTTTAATTTTTTGCGGAGAAGATAAAAAACTCTGCATATTAATTTTATTTAGAACGTCATATAATTATTAAATATCGATAATTTCAAATTAAAAAAATGTCATAGGGAAGCGTATTTAATGGTTTTTGTTTTTGAGTATTTACATTTTTAGGCACTTACTATGTAAAGTTCATTTCATACGCTCAACTATACCTAGCGCCACGCGGAGAGATTTGGATCTATTGTTTACTGCTTACAGCTGGACACTTTTTCGACCATTGCCCTATATGAGATACCAATCCTTTTACCTCTATTATCCGTGTTGGTACAGAAAAATCTAGTCTGCCATTTCCTGCATGGCCGGAAGTGCCCGGCAGACTGACTAGTTTGACTCCAAATTTACGAAAAATACAACAGAAAGAATAGAAACTATTTGTACAAATGCTGCTCATCCTGAACCACTCCCGAAAGTTTGTGATCCGATATGTTTTTCCATTAGTTTTTGTCAGCAAAATATTTAGTCACTTTAATAAAAATAACTGTTTATAATTAATTAACACGCTTTATTTTCCAAGTTCATATTTTTCAGCCTAAGTACATATTTACAATAAGTAATACCCAATATATTAAACCTTACATTTAACATCCTCTATACCATCCTCATGTTCATTATTCTTCAACTTTTCACTTCCTTCATCATAATACAAGTCTCCCTGCAGGAGGATTTGTATTTCTTTCAGACTTTTCCCTTTTGTCTCAGGAACATTTTTTTTTTTTTATCGTATGGCTACATGTCACTGGATAAAGATAGGCATTTCTTTCCTGGGATAGTAGTAGTGGGAAAGTAGATGATAAAGAAAATCCAGTGAGTGCTGCGAGGTCCAGATGGGACAGTGCAGCTGCCAAGTTTGTTACTCTTTTAGCACCACCCAGGGATCACGTGTAGGGTTGTCTAAGGTGTTTCCTACGGACGCAGAGTAACTTTGATCCCCACGGACGCAGAGTAACTTTGATCCCCTCAGGAACACATAACATGGTGAATATTGTTCCAGCAAAGGCAACGCCAGCGATTACCCAGAACACAGCGCACAATCCCGCCAGATCCTTCACCACCTGGAATCCCTTAGACACAGTGAACGACAATATACCTCCAAATATACTAACGGAAGACATGGCCACAGCTTTAACGTTAAAGGGAAAGATTTCGCCTGGAATCACATAAATAAAGGAATTGTAGCCTAACAATGAAACGACAGAGCAGCTTATTATACCAACAAAAGGTATGAAGGCATAAGGCCTGAGAGATTCTTGGTCCAGTATGAGGTTTTCTTTTAGGAAAAAATATATGCTGAGAACAGTCAAGGATAAGCCAGAGCCCAGGAGAGAGTAGATCAGCAGGGGACGGCGGCCAACTCTGTCCACTAGTACGGAGCTCATTATACCTGAAAAAAAACAAAGCGAGCTGATTATTGGAACCACAAAAGTATGTATTTTTTTAGTAAGTAGGTAGGTATTCACATCACATGTCCAAGAAGGTTCACGCCCTGAAGCAGGAGAATCTGAAGACCGGAAAAAGACTGCGTGGGGAGGCTTCCGTGGCAGTAACCTTCTGTTCCAACATTAAGGTACTTTGTTAATAGGGTTCCGTAGTCAACTATATCCTTATAGTTTCGTCATGTCCAGCTGTCTGCCTGTCCGTCGGCGACTTAGCTCAGTGACCGTTCGTACTAAAAAGCTCAAATTTGGTATGAGTACTTGTTTTTTTCGCTTGAATTGTGTGGGGCGTCGTTTGATACTATCTACTAGATAGGTATTTTAAAAATAATATGGGTATTCTTAAACATTTTTTGGATAAAGTCAATAATTTAGTAAATAATAGCTCCAAAATTATGAAATGATGCTTCTCCCTCCCCTGTTATCTTTTGAACTATGGATCCTAAAAATATAGCAGAATTAATAGAAGTGAGGCGGATAATTACTTTCAATAAAAACTATAAGTATTTAATAAAATCTGTTGAGCCGTTTTTGAGTTAGATATAACTCAAAAACGCTTAGTGCCGTACACTTAAGTGCCGCATTGTAAAATGACGTAAATGCCGCAAAATATCCTATATAAAACAACTTTTTAACTGGGTGTTTTGTGACGGGCCGGTAACTACGGCTACGGAAACAGTATAGCCCGACTTGCTCTTGGCCGGTATATAATAATAATAATAAGATAAAAGACAAAAGATAAAAGATAAATGACAAATGACAAATGACAAATGACAAATGATAAATGATAAATGATAAACGATAAACGATAAACGATAAACGATAAACGATAAACGATAAGTGATAAAAGATAAAATATAAATGAAAAAAGATAAAAAATAAAAGATAAAAGATAAAAAATAAAAAATAAAAATAAAAATTGGGATCCCCAGGGTCCAGCATGAGCTCCAGATTTTGATACCGGTACCATCTGCTCATCAGTACAAGTCGAATGAGCCCAAACAGCATGAGTCTAAGATGCGCCAAACCCGAGATCCAGTAGGTAGCCCTAGGGTCCAGCATGAGCTCCATCTTGTGATATTGGTCCCAACTTCCGAACCCGAGATGCAGTTTTAAAATTAATTATTAGTGTAAGACAGGATTAATTTAGTTACACTAACGTTAATCTAATTAACTGTTAATCTTATAAAATTTTCGAGACGTTAGTGTAACTGATAGGTTAATTCTAATTGACGGTTAGTGTAATTAACGACGTCACAAAATCAATGCGAACTAACGTTAGTAAAAATTGATGTTAGTGTAATTGATTAGTTACGGAATTAATCTTCAATCTTATTGATCAATTTTCAATTCTAATTGAAATTAACGGCCAACACTGGCCTTGATGATGTGTCAAATAGTTTTTTTTTTAATAACACCAAGGAAATATTATACAAGATATATTTTTCTTTACCATAATATTGCATTCAACTATTTGAACATCATTAAATCTATCATTTTATAAACAGTTTGGTCAATAGATTATGTGAGCATGATCGAAAGCAATTTGTAAAAATATAAGTGACCTTGAATTCTAAACGAATTATAAATTGCTAAGACGACATATATATGCTCTGTAAAATGTGAGGGTGTATAGAAAAATAAAACTTTCATAATCTTTTCTTTGTGTAGCAAAAAAAATACATGTATTATACCTAGCGCAATGCTAACAATTGTTAGAAAATGTTTTTCATTATTAGTATACAGTTAACGTATTCTATTCTAAAAATAATAATTTTAATAAATAATCAGGTCACAAAATAAAATCGGAGTTGTGAGTTATCTCATTTTAGAGTTTAAAAAGGCGTTCCCGTATTCCACTATTTATGAGTTTGTGCTAGATATCAAACTTACCAACAATAAATCGAACAACACCAAACGCGATAACAGCAGTAGATAAATGCATATTAATATTACACTCGTCAAGAATGATCCCTAAGTACTGTTGTAGTGCCATGCTACCCGTCATTCTTTGAATTATTTTTAAACCTGAAATAAAGAATGCCTTTAATTATAAATAACTCCATAATATTATATCTCATTGCATAGGTATAAAACCTTCCGCAAAAACTACTCATATATGTAAAGTTATATGATTTGGAATTTATATCAAAATATCGTAATTTTCCAAGCCACCTTACTGATACAGACATAGACACATGGGTTGGCTTAGTCGCCATTCAAGATGGAATTTTGGTTATTCAAAGTAAGTTATCCTGTACTGTACATGGTCATGTTCACCTGCGGCAATGATCACTGCTTTCCGATACTGTGGACCCGTCATCAACTCCTTGAACGAGCCGGAGCGGCGAGTTTCGTTGTGAACGTCGGCCTGCACCCGAGACACCTCGTCTTCTAAAGCCTGAGGATATCATTTAAAAAACTTATTTGAAACTTTTACTCCTTCAAAACAAAATAAAATGAACTCTATTTACGAAGTAATTAGGTTAAATTTTCGCTTAACATTTTTAGTCAATCGCTAACTAAAATTTTTTGCATGGTGGGAGTAGGGTTGCCAACCGTACTATAATACATAGTATTGTACTATATTTTGGCTTGATGTACTGTTGAAAAAAATGCAAAAAAGGCGAAAATACTATATTTATGGAGCGTCTCAGGAGGTAACAACAAGGTGTACTATATTTTTTTCATGTAGGTTTGGAAAATACTATATTTCTCTAAAAAAAGTTGGCAACCCTAGGTGGGAGGCACGTGGATACGATTTGATGGCATCCGAAGCTTAGTCGGTAATGAGTCTGCCAACGAAGATGGAGGTCGTGGGTCGGTAAGGGCATTTATTTTCTCTCCAGACGCCATGACATCCATCATTAGACGTCGAGAAGACCAACCCACCGCAGTGCGACAGCGACCCGATACAGAAGTCATAGCAGCAATACAGACACTTTAGCCCCTGCCCTCATTCACAGAAGAGGAGCAGTGAAAGACGCCACATGGGTCATAAATGTTTATATCATATTTATCCATACTTTTTTAATCTGATTAAAAATCTTGTAGGTACCTTCTCGTCCTTGATTTGGCGGATTGTCATCAACGCTTCTTTCGCTTCACCAACTCGGTTGATCATCAACAGATAATACGGTGACTCTGGTATCCAGAGGCAAGCCAAGAAGTAGGCCACAGGGAACACCAGTAACATATAGTTGAGACATTCGTAGGAGACGAACATACCGATGCTCGTGACCAAGAGGTTACCGAGGTTAAACATCACCCGCGTGAAGAGCGATAGCGTTGCCCTCACTTCCGAGTCGGATATTTCTCCTATGTATATTAGCAGTAACTGAAAAAAAATGGTTTTTTTAGACTTTTTGTTCGGAAAATTAATATATATTTAGATTGTTGGGTAGAAAATCGCTTTTCCTACCCTAGGGAGTTAGCATCTGTGCTGCGTCCCATTTGTGGGAGACCACACGGCGAGTTGTGTCATTGGCGGAATCTGCCGTGAATCTTAAACACACGAAATACTTCGCCCTGAAATCAAAGTATGACTTCATACCGGTAACAGTGAAAATTCCTAGACTTTGAGACTTGCATGCCCACTGCCTAACGAAAGAAAAGCCAATCTACCAGAAACAAGCGGCGACCGCCGCTCTGGGTCGTAGGTTGGAACCTACTTCGAGGTTCTCCCTCACCTCACTTGGAAGTGAGGCGAGGGAGACCTTCGACGCAGGTGCGATCTATACGATGCACGTTGGGTTGTATTGCCTGTTTACTCTGTTTGCAAATGCAATGCCTACCTGTTATTGCAAATGAAGTAAACAGACACTCCCACAGCCACATAAGTACGTACCTAAATTAATAGTACAATGGTGTAGGGTAAAATAAGTTTTCTGCCAACAAACTTCTGTGCAGTTTGGCAGATAGGTGAAATTGATTAAATGTATCTCTTTTTGTGAAAATAAAGAAGAAATATATATAAATACTTATTTATGCTTGAGCTTATATGGAATCAAAAGTTTATATCGAGGGTTCCAAAATAAAATAACGAGCCTAAAAAGTCAATACAAAGAGAGAAATCCAGAGCATTTTGATCCCAGTGACCCGGATCAGGCATTAAAATATATAATTTAAAAAAAATCTCCAATGTGCTTGGAAATCTTCACCTTACTGTAGCAAAATTAGTACGTTATTTACCAGGAATGTAACAGATGTGGTTTTATCGGAACCGAAAGCGGAATCAGATGTTTTAAATTGAGTTTATCGGAACCAGAAGCGGAATCGGAACCGAAAACGGAAGCGGAACCAGAATAGGAGCCTGGGTGATAGGTGGACGAGATGTTAAGGGTAGGTCTATAAACCCGTTTGTTTTTGATGTACGCCGTTCATTTCCTCCCGCTGCGTTGTTATGACATCCGATATAACTTCTGTTTTGAAAGTAACAGAACCAGAACCGAAGCGGATGTTTCAAATCAATCGGAAGTTCTGACTTAACGGAACCGGAGCTCTATAACATTACTGTTATTTACCAATAAATTTTTTTAAAATCATGACTGTTTTAGCGGACGCGAAGCTGTACTAAAATCCATTACTGTATTGTTTTTTACCTTTTAAACATTTCATTCGACTAAGAAGTATCATTTCAAACAGCCAATTACTTAAGCCACATCTACACCGTCTGAACCGCAATCCCTTCAAATTATAGGATAGAGCGAGATAGTGAGATCAAAAACCTTGTCTGTCTCGTTCTGTCATAGCTTGCAGAACCACCGCGTCTGATCGAGCGAATACGGCTTAATATAATCAGGGGCGTATTTACCCTATGGCCAAGAGGGCCATGGCCCGGGGCGGCAGGCTGCCAGGGCCGCCCCGTGTGCTTGGTTCCGGGCGCCTTTTACGATGCTGAACTTCAGTTAGGTACCGGCTCATAAGGCCTAAGAGCAATTTTACACAAACAATATCAAAACGCCATAATCTAAATAAACATGAAGGGCGTTATTTTGTACTTATGCCACCTTTCCATCTTTGCCATTACCATGTATTAGTTGTATCACATAAAGTAAACTGTAATTTTTCCTAAAAGGGCGGACAATATTACCATGCCTGTTTATTTAACTAAGCTTCCGTTTTCAGTCCGTAAACTTCATCAAGTCATTAAAAGCTGATCGTTGAGAATCCGCGATACGGGTCTATAATCTTTCCTGATCTTAGCGTTCATCCAATCTAGTATATTTAATACCCTCCAGAAACTCAATCGTCAAGGTACTGGCAATGGTAGTTTCGGTATGGGTAATGGTTGGGAAAGATGCATAGGCTACGACTACAAGCCTATTGGACCGGGCGGCCACCGTATGATCACTTGCTTACCTCATAGAGAAGCAGTTTGGAACCTTATTCAACGAAAAGAAAAAAATTCAGGTCACAAACCACTTGGTCGGACAGCCTAGTCCATTCCGTTTTCGGACACTTTTAGTGGTGCAATTATTGGGGTGATTTTTCCGTCTGTAGCCGAAATTTACGGCCCTATATTAATAAAATTTGGTCTGTAAATGGCTTTTATAACCCACCATATATTGGAGCACAAGAATATTTTTAATAACATTTTTAGGAGTGCACTCCATACAATAAAACAAAAGTAAAACACTGAAAAATTAGTTACTGATTTGCAGTACGGTAGGTACAATAAATATTTAATAAGATATTTGGCTATAATTTTATTATTTTTGTAGCTTCTAAAATATGCACTTAAAATGAAATCCAGGAGATAGCTGTTAATACACTCTTTCGCATAAACTTAATTTAAAAACCAAAACCGACAAGGCTGAGGGCTGTCCAACCATGTGATTTACCGACCTATAAAACATTTACTTTTCGATTAATAAGGTTCCTAACTGCTCCTCGATGAGGTAAGTGATCAACTGATCATACTGTGGACGCACGGTCCTTATCCACCTTGACCTTACACATACACACGTTACCCGGTCCCATTACGCCTTTTACACATCTTCGTAGTGGATCGATAACGCGGTACAGCGCAACACGCTTCGCCGTGAAACCAGAGCGGATCGAGAGTGAATCAAGAACGGAATCAAAACCGCGGAACCTCGCCGCACGAACTCGTACTGGTTTCGCTCTCGATCCGCTGAGGCCACGCGGCGAAACGTGTAGCGCTGTACGCTATACCCGCTACGCAGATGTGCAAAAGGCGTCAGCGGGGTGTTTTTAGGGTTCCGTAGCCAAAATAGCAAAAACGGCACCCTTATAGTTTTGTCATGTCCGTCTGTCCGTATGTCACAGCGATTTTACTCCGAAACTATAAGACGTATTTTAATGAAATTTAGACATAAGGTGTATTTTGTATGCCTCTATTTAGTTAAATTGCAGAAAAAACATTTTTAGGGCGGGCGCTCCATACATGTAACTGAATTTAAAAAACATTTTTTTTTACCAAATATTAACATGTTGGACATCAATCGATAGATCTTTAAAAATAACATCGAGGTTTTTTTGAACATTTTTTGATTAAGTTAATATTTTCAGAAATATTTGCTTCAAAGTTCAGAAAAATCGTGTGTCCTGTAACTTTTGAACCGTAAGTCCAAAAAATATGAAAAAAATTTAGAAAATACGCCTTATCACACACTTTCTACAAAAATTGTTTTGAACATTATTGGTTTAGCCGTTTTTGAGTTATTTAAAAAAACATCATTAGGCATCAGATACGATCTTTTGGTATTAGTTTGATTCTTATTGAATTCAAGGTACGGAACCCTATATTATGCGTGGTCCGATAAGCACTTGGCCGGTTTTTTCAACGTTTGACCGTACACTAAGGGTTCAGAGTCTCAAGAAAATTTTAATATTCTGTCTGGTTAAGTAACAGGGGCGGCAAATTTTTTTGGCCCGGGGCGCCAAATTTCTTAATACGCCTCTAAATATAATCATCACAAAACAGATGTTTTGTGGTAATCATAGACAAAACTTTTTTTTTAAGGTGTAAGCTTGTACATTTGTGTGAAAGGAGCATATTTAATACTGTCTTAAATAGTTTTTGACGAAAATTAATTATTTGAATGCACATTGGCAGTATAATATAAGTAGTGGTCTATTCTAAAAAAAAAAACATAACGGAAGGCTTATTCATAAATTCATGATATTTAATGCTAACCTGAAAGAAAAGCATTATATATGCCACGACGGGAATATAAATTCGTGGACTCGTCTAATATTTTCGGACTCAGCTGCGCTTTGTCCGAAAACATTGCTCGTCCACGAATTTATCTTTCCCGTCCAATTTTCAATATCGCGCGATCCATAATTTTCTCTTTACCACGGAGAAAAAACTATAAACATCACTATATTTTTTTTTTGTATTCAGGATAACAACAGCCATAGATATAATAGGACATTAAAAGTCGATAACAGTCATCCGTTATTTTACAATATCTATGTTTCATAACATATAATTTAAGGAACAGTGAAATTATTAATATTATTTTTACAAATGCCCGATACAATAAAAGTACATACCGGAGGTAAATAAAATTAACTTACGGTAAATTTTATGCATAACAAAGACCCTACATGCAATAAACAGACCTATAGAATTTCTTAAACATTTTAGTTAGTACTTCAAACCTTAAGTAGGGACCTATGCTTGCAATCCAAAAATCTTAGTCGAAAAGTAGATTAATAACTATAGTACCGCTCTTGCCCCTAAAAAATTACAAAATCTAGTCCCATCCGGAAGAAGAACTTTGCATGCACGTAGCGTAGCTAATATGTATAGGTACGAAAAAAAAATGAAGTGGAATCAGGTCATCAAGTGATTGTTTTTCCTCCTGCCCCCACTTCGGAGTCCCGATTTGCAGTTTTTGACACTTTTTATGAAAACGATAGAATTTATAACAAAACTGCCAATGAACAAAACATTCTCCATTGAATACTCTACAATAATTGTTAAGAAAGTATATTGATAGGCCTTACAGTTTTCAAATTATGAGTGGCGAAAATTGTGGTGAGATGTGTTTTCTGCCATATATTTAACACAGTACGAACCGTATGAGCGATGTAGGAGACACTGGACAATCCAAAATTGTGCTCTATTATGGACATAGCCCGTCCATAGCCTGGTATAATGCCTTTCTTGCTAGGTTGATGTTTTCCTAGTCGCCCATACTATTTTGTATGACGGTGTAACATTGCTCGTCTTAATTTTCGCTACACAAAAATTTAAAACTATAAGTCGTAGCTACATATTTTAAAGTCAGCTATTGTAGAGAATTTACAGAACCTACTGGAGGACCTGTTTCCACTTGTATTTATTTTCTTATTGTTATAAGCTAAGTGCATGCAAAGTTTCATGCCTTCTTCCGGATGGGACCGGACATTATTAATAAATTGTGCTACTTTCCCGTCCAGGTCCAGTTTACCGTCCACTTGATTAAACTGCTGCAAATAAATGGGATAAACTTTTTGAGGTCAATATAGTTTATATTTATAGTTTATTCTTTAGTAGATGTTATTATTTTAAACCTTTAATTTTTAGAAAAACTTTATTTTGGGAAAAACTCGAAGATAAACATATAAATAAGTATGGACGGAAAACTGACAAGAGTGGACAAAAACTAGCACAATCAGCCCATATATATAGTTTTTGAATTTATTTTTAGATCCCACGTCTTTTTCTATTTAAATTTAAGTTAAAAGGTTTTATAATTGCTATATAGTTAAATACTCAGTTTTTGTAACAATTTAGGTAAGTTAATACTTACTGTAGTAATCATTCCAGTTCCTACTCCCCATAAGAACCTGGTCACGTAGAGTAACCAAGCCTTCAGGGCGAACACGACCACTATCTGAAAAACAAACGGGAACCCAAACAAATGGATGTTCGTAAAACTTTAAAAATCTACAAAACAATCAGACAAAAGTCTACTGTACTCTTATTAATCCTGCAGTTATGGCGAGTGAAGGTAAGTACCCTCATTTGCTTCATTGTGTACACGTTGCATGACAAAGTTAAAGAGCATTAATGTTACCTGAAAGTTAGCTGTCAAACCAGATTTTCAGACCAAATATTAACGAAGATACAGTGGAACCCCACAGACTCAATTGAGTCATGGAAAAAGCCGGGACAAACGTTAGGAGGAGGAATCAGCAATTTTGACGTCTTACAAAACCTATAACGTATGACGTCAAGCGTTGACACTTAAAAAGTCATGAATTTTCAAAATTGATAAAAAAAAAATGGTTCCGCCGCCACATTGGAACCTCAAATTTAAATTGACTATATCTTCGTTAATATTTAGGCTGAAAATCTGGTTTGACAGCTAACTTTCAGGAAATTTATTGCTCTTTAACTTTGTCATGCAACATGTACACAAAAAGTGCTTAGTTTATGAAATATAAGCAAAAAATTGAAAACAGTCCGACAATCTTGAAGTTTTTGCCCCCGCTCCAAGTTAGCACAGGGTCCTCGAGGTCTAAAACTTAGAAGAGTCTTCCTAGTATTTCCCCAAACAACCCGTTAAAGTTCGGTTGAGATCCGATTACTTTCCAGGTAAAATGTATATAACTGCTGGACCATATTATGTACTTATGCAAACCTTTTGAATGAGGTGACCCTCGCGCAGGCAGCTTTCTCGCACAAAGACTCGCTATAGCGATACAGCGCGGGAATGCTGCCTGTGTGATGGGCTCCTTACCGAGGAGCCATGGTTTAGAGGGTTGAGTTTAGTTATATATTTATTTTTTAAGTTGGACTTAATTTTAGTAGTTTTGTTTTATAAATAGTTATATTTGTGTTATTATATGTATGTGTTATTTATATTTAAATGAGAAAGAGTGAAGCGCTCTATCAACCAGGTATTTACCGTTCCGACAGCAATAGGGCAAGCAGTAAGCAGCACTGCGGGACGGCGACCGAGCCTGCCAGCGAGGAGCCGCATTACCAGACAGCCCACTATAAGTACTATAACTCCAGGCGAGAACATCGCCACCATCCAGCCTAATTCGGCCTGAAACATGAGTACATAAAAAAGTAGTAGGTAAAGCTAGCTGTGTGTGTAATAATACTAATAATATAATACATTAAAATCAAAACCGGCCAAAAGTATGTCAGCCCATGCTCAGTGTAGAGTTCCGTAGTTACCGGCCTGTTACAATACATCCATTCAAAAGGTTTATTAAGGAATATTTTGCGGCACTAATGTATGTCATTTTAGTATGCAATACTTACATCCTTTTACTATGTGGTTTTGAGTTATAAATAACTGAAAAACTGCTTAACCGATTTCATTAGATGCCTCACTTCCATGAATTTTCCAAATTTTTTTGGACCCACGGTTCAAAAGTTTAAGGGGGATGCGCACTTTTTTAAACTATCAGAGCGATTATTTACGAAAGTATTAGTTTTATTCACCCCCCCCCCCCCTCCTTCTAGCGTGCGGGAAGTACCCTAATAAATATATGTTTTCAAATTTGGTTTTATCACTTTATCGGCTTTATTAAAACACATGCTCATACAAAATTTCAGTTTTCTAGTACTAACCATCATTGAGCAAAGCCGAACAGAAGGACATTTCGGAACTGTAAGGGTTCCTATACTGCCCAACTAAGCCGAATGGCGCTATTTCAAAATCAAATTCTCTTGAAAATGGAAATCTAAAGCTAATACTCTTTCTATAATAGAATTTAACCTATAAGTTTGCATTCAATTTTTTTTCTGAAATAGCGCCATTCAGCTAAGCAGGGCACTATAGTTGACTACGTAACGGAACCCTAAAAAAGTGCTGGACTAAAATAATTGTAAATTATTTCGCTCTATAATAACCCCTTTTAAGAACTATGTATCACCCTGTCATCCCGTATACCAGTTGCTAGTAAAAAATAAATACCTACCAAGAATTAAAAAAATAGGACATATTATGAAACGTCATTTATACATTTTTAATTTGTGCAATAATAAAACGGGTAATGAGTTTCTATGCTGCTTCCGTCTTTTAGCTTCGGTAAAACCGGTGTGGGCCAAGCTGATGAAATACCCATCGTCAAAGAAGCCATTGATACTGAAATGAAACATAATTCATCGGCTTCTGCGTGAAATACGAATACACAATAAGAATATGTTGCATAATTCAAACAAATGGCTTCTTACGCTAACTTATCATAGAGGGAGTAGTAGTAAGTAGACTACCAGAGAGTTCTAAACCAGGAGAGGCCCTGAGTATCATTTCCCCTCTGTCAAAAGTATTGGCGGAAAATCTAGTACATCTATAAAAACTATTTCAATAATCGATGCCACGCCATTTTCGTCATCGCTGTCGATGGATAACAAGCTCCGTGAAAATGCCCTTATGCGCTGTTTTTGGATGTAAAAAATGTTATATTTCGTCTAGTTTACAAAAAGATTAAATACCATTTCAGATGTAAGTACAGTTTTACTTTATTTACCATTACTTTCGTAATAAAAGATTTAACCTAAATCGAAAATCAAGCTTCGTTTACAGAATCGATTCAAAGACAATCGTTTTCTTTCTGACGGGCAGTAACTATTTGACGTTTGACACTTCTCCATATTTAATGCGCTTAAGGATTGCTGTCTTCTATATTTTGTTTGAAAATACAATCAAAAATGATCCTTGGCTTTTTTGTTTGACATTTCCAAAGACTGCATCCAATAATGAACCATATGTTAACACGTGTACAGTCGACTATCTATTGCTCCATTTAGTGTTATGAAGTATAAAAATAATATGTCAAATATGTTTGGTGTTTTCAAGTCAAAGGTACATCTTTGTCGGTTGTCAATAAAGCGTTGCTGCAATAAAAAATCATTTAGAAATAAACTGTATTAACAACCGACAATGATGTACCTTTGACTAGAAAACTTCACATGCGTGCTACCTCGCCCCCCTCAGATTTTGGCAGACTTTTTTGTTTGGAAAGATGAGGCGAAGCGTACTCCATTTATAGAGCTTTATGTAGACTACTAAGTTTTATTATTGATCGTTTTAGATAGCGGGCGTGAACTATTACTACTATTAGACTGTGGGGGCAGCATAGAGCCCCTCTGTTTGTTGGCGCCAAATTCTAATGTCTCGCGTAAGTTTTCAAAATATTATTTCAATAGATAGCAAACCCTACCACGCGCAAGGTTTCGTGAGTGAAACGTAGAACACCTGTTTTGCCTTGAGGTAGTTTAGGTTTTTTATTATAACCACAAATTTGCAGACCATCCAATGCACACGTCCCTATGAATATTCTGGCCATAGATAAATAAGTAATTAATAATACTTAATTCTCTTTGGTCTGGATAACCAAAAACTGTAGTAGGTAGGTAACAGTAGAAGTATTACCGAAGCTATACTCATCCGTTTTAGGGTTCCGTAGCCAAATGGCAAAAAACGGAACCCTTATGGGTTCGTCATGTCTGTCTGTCTGTCCGTCCATATGTCACAGCCATTTTACTCGGAAACTATACGACGCATCTGAATAAAATTTACACATAAGGTGTATTTTGTATGCCGGTACTTAGTTATGGTGTTAAATTTAAAAAAAAAAATTTTTTAGGGGGGCGCTCCATAGATGTAACAAAATTTCAAAAAATGTTTTTTAATGAAATATAATAATAATAATAATAAATACTCTTTATTGCACACCTCATACAGTTACAAGCACAAATTTTACAATTAGATAAATTTAGGTAGAGGTAACAACAGGCGGTCTTATCGCTAATGAGCGATTTCTTCCAGACAACCTTTGGGTAGTGGAGACTAGAGAAAAACAATAAGCAGTAGGTGGTGCATAGAAACAAAAGAGACGAAATAGATAACACAGCACATTCATATGAATATACATACTTAAATAAATACAAAATAAACATACATATACGTACATATATACATATATAATACACACAATAAGAAACAACAGTGTCAACTTAAAAACCTAAGGAAGAGATAAATAGTATTCCTTAAGTTGCGATTTAAAGCTACCAATAGATTGCGCGCGTTTAATGTTGAGAGGGAGAGAATTCCACAAACGAACGGCCTGGAACGTAAATGAGCAATTATAAAATTTGGAAGATGAAGATGGCACTTTTAGGAGCAATTTTTGAGAGGATCTAATAGAATTAAGATAAGAGAAATATCAACATGTGACACATCAATCGATAGGTCTTTAAAAATAACATTGAGGTTTCGTTGACCATTTTGTGATTAAGTGAATATTTTCTGAAATAATCGCTTCGAAAGTCAGAAAAATTGTGTCCCCACCCTGTAACTTTTGAACCGTAAGTCCAAAAAATATGAAAAAATTTGAGGCGATGTGCCTTATCATATACTTTCTACGAAAATTATTTTGAACATTATCGGTTCAGCCATTTTTGAGTTATCTCCAAAAAACAACTTCCATAGGCATCAGATACGACCTTTTGGTATTAGTTTGGTTCTTTTCTTATTACATTGAAGGTACGGAACCCTCCTATGCGTGGTCCGACACGCACTTGGCCGGTTTTTAAGGTGACGGGTATCACGGTTGACGATTGCATTTTGCGTTTTTATAATCGCAGCTTCCGCTTCTGCCATCTAGTATACTTGAGATGAACTATGACAATTCAATGTTGACATGTTTAAATAGTCAAAAAATCGCGGTCTTTTACAGTAAGATGGCGCTTTGATGATAATTTCATTTTATGTCATCATCATCATCATCATCAGCCTATATTAGTCCACTGCTGGACATAGGCCTCCCCTAATGAGCGCCATAGCGCCCTGTCTTCAGCTTGCCGCATCCAGCATCTGCCTGCAGTCTTTCGCAGATCGTCATTTTATGTGTACTTACTTAATTAAAGCTAATCAATGATGAAATAATTAAAGTTACCTATAATATAAAACGACTTGGCCAACGCACGCCATTACCTACAGTATCATAATCGCACAATTATAATGTTTTATTCTAAATATCCAAAATAAGCATTCATCATGGCGGTTAGGTATATTTCTATGTGTCAAGTACGTGTCAAGTCTTTCAAAATAAAAGTTCAAATAAAATGTACTTAACTGAAGATAATATTATTTGTAACTAATTTGTTTTATGTCCTCTTCTGCTCTGAAAAATCCAGGTTTTTAGTATCTATAACGAAATTAGAGATGGTCAAAAACGCTTTCAATGAAGACGGTAAAGTGCGTTGGGATAAGACCGCATCGGGAGAACATCGGATAATTCAATTACCTATCTGGAAAATTAGCCTTTAGTTGCAAATACAAACCACACATCCTCCAACACTATTGTGTACCTGTACCTAGTTGCATTTTGATATAATGGCGATGGCGCTTTTTTCAGGTACCTACACATTTTACTTAAATGTTTCTTCCGGTATGCTTAATAACACCGACTGTTGGTTAAGTGAAAGGTTAAAAAAACCGGCCAAGTGCGTGTCGGACCACGCATAGGAGGGTTCCGTACCTTCAATGGAATAAGAACCAAACTAATACCAAAAGGTCGTATCTGATGCCTATGGAAGAAGTTTTTTGGAAATAACTCAAAAATGGCTAAACCGATAATGTTCAATACAATTTTCGTAGAAAGTATATGATAAGGCGCATCTCCTCAATTTTTTTCATATTTTTTGGACTTACGGTTCAAAAGTTACAGGGGGGGGCTACACAATTTTTCTGACTTTCGAAGCGATTATTTCAAAAAATATTCACTTAATCACAAAATGATCAAAGAAACCTCAATATTATTTTTAAAGACCTATCGATTGATGTGTCACATGTTGATATTTGGTAAAAACATTTTTTTATTTATTTAGTACATGTATGGAGCGCCCCCCCTTAAAATATTTTTTTTTTTCAAATTTAAATACATAACTAAGTAGCGGCATACAGAATACACCTAATGTGTAAATTTTATTCAGATACGTCGTATAGTTTCCGAGTAAAATGGCTGTGACATACGGACGGACAGACAGACAGACAGACATGACGAATCCATAAGGGTTCCGTTTTTTGCCATTTGGCTACGGAACCCTAAAAATCACTTATTCTTTATTTGACGATCTCCTAGCCCAGTCGGTAGTAACCCTGCCTACGAAGCAGGAGGTCCCGGGTTCGAATCCTGGTCAGGGCATTTATTTGTGTGTTGATCGCAGATATTTGTTCCTGAGTTCTGGATGTTTTCTATGTATTTAAGTATTTATCCATATTTATCTATTATATATATCGTCGTCTAGTACCCATAACACAAGCCTTATTGAGCTTACTGTGGGCCTAGGTCGATTTGTGTAAGATTGTCGTATAATATTTATTTATTTATTTATTATTTATAGTAAATGTATGGAAAATATTTAATTTGTGGCTTTTTAGTACATTACCGTAAGTTGACCCCTAATAGGAAACTATTAGGAACTATAGGAATGGAATCGATTAGCATAAAAAAGCAGCATGTGAAAAATAAAATAAAATATTTTCATAAAGTATGGGAAAAGTTTTTCTCAATTTGTCGCTTTTCTAGCCGCAAATTATTTTTGATCCCATACAAGAATGGGATCGATTGGCATCAAAAAGAAGTTTACCAAATGTGACCTCTTTCTCGCATCCTGTATGTTTTTTCCAAAATCCGTAAACGCCAATCTTCATTAATTTGAAATTGAGGGAAGGTCTTCTAAGACCATTTTCGCGTTGCAGCGAGGGATCTGGTAGCTGCCCCCACTGACCAAAAAAGAAATTGAACTTGTATATTATTCCAAATTATCGAAGTTACAAGTAAAAGTAGTTAAGATAATAGTAGTTTATGTAACTGTTACGTAATAAGGGTCCTTAAAACATGAGTGTGGTTTTATGAAATGAGCCGCAGGCGAATTTCATAATAAGATCACACGAGTGTTTTAAGGCCTAATTACGTACAGTTGCATACACTGCTTTATCTACACTCATATTATATATATTAAATTAATTGTTCGGAAACCATAGAATGACCGCCATTGTACCGTCATGGCCTACTCGATTGTGCCGGCGCTCGCGCGGGACCAATCGAGTTGGCCATGGCGGTAACATTATGTTATCAAATTCGATGTTCCAAATTTGAAACTCATTGCTTAACAATATTTGAGCATGCATAGTTAAAATTACGTTACTGCCGCAGATAAGAAACTTATCATAGTTAAATCGTTTGTTGTAATGCTTGTCATTGTCTACGGTTTTTAAACGCATTTTTGAGTACTTACAGTATGAGTGTAGATAAAAGTAATTGCAATTACAAATTATATGTAATCCGGAATACTACTGACATGTAATCTCAATTTCAAGCAATTTAAATTACTTAATATAATTGATTTTCATATAATTTAATTAGCAATTGAATTCATTACAAAAGTAGGTACCATCTAATAAATTACGCCCAACACTGAATAAACATCAGGTTCAAGAGGGTTGTATTTAGGATGTATGCTGTCTGCTGCCGAAGTCACGCATACATGTGAGCTTTATAGACAAAAAAGTTTCGTTCTATAAATTCAATTGTTTGTTACAAAAAATGGTTTGATTTGTTTTTGCGTGGCATTTAAGACTGGATCCAATTAATTGTTGCTGTGAACATTTTTTAAATTGGTACCTAGTTGGTTACTAGGAACAGGTTTAGACACGGGTATGTTACGTCCAAAAGGGAGGTATGGGCACTACGAATGTTATCTCGCTAACTGTGGTAAGGCACAGTTCAGCGAATGTAATCACGCTCAAATCTGGACCTGGCTCAGAGCTCGACTGGGGAAGTACCTTACAGAAAACCATAGCCAAAAACCAAATAACTTAATTCAACCTAAAGTTTAAGATTATTTTTTTAACATATGTTAATCATTTTCATTTATATACCATAAGTGTCCTTTACTAAAAAAATTGACAAATATAAAAGCGTTTGTCGTCTCACATAAGAATTATAAATTGAAATTACACAAAAGAATTAAAAACACGAAAAGTCAGCACGAGTAAGTTAATAACATATAATACTAGCTTTTGCCCGCGGCTTCGCTGGCGTTAAATTCGGGGTAACAAACCATACAAACTTCGACCCCCCATTTTAGGGAAGTGGGGGATTAGAAAGAGACAAAAAGTAGCCTATGTCACTCTCCATCCCTTCAACTATCTCCATTTAAAAAATCACTTCAATTCGTCGCCCCGTTTTGCCGTGAAAGACGGACAAACAAACAAACAAACAAACAAACAAACAAACAAACAAACAAACAAACAAACAAACAAACAAACAAATACACACATACACTTTCCCATTTATAATATTAGTATGGATTAGTTGTATCGTGTCGTGTATAGGGTCGTCACGGTTTTTTGGGTACATTTTTGGGTTAGTTTTGCTTAATTGCCATCTATTTCAAAAGTTTTATCTTATCAAAATCCATTACAATATTAAAATACTAGTTTTTATCCGCGACTTCGTCTGCGCGAAATTAACATGAGCCATATGGAATTACATACTAAAGCGCAAAATAAAAGTTACTAGTTAGTAAAATCACAGACCATATAACTAATACAGACGCCCAAACTCCATAGTCCCAAGCGATCCCGTCCTAAGTATCCAAGAACGGTATCCAAACTTTAGTTCATAAAACGCTAAACAGATGACGGCACCGATCTATTAGGAAATTGATGTTGCGGTTGCGACATCTATTATATCTACAACACACATTAGCTACCTGTTACTTATACTAATATGTTTAAGTGTCACTAGATGGCGTTTTACAGGCGCCCAGATATGGTATTCAAATAATGTATATTTATAGCCCTCGTTAGGTAGGCAGGTACTGCACCTAGAAAAGACACCGTAGTAGAGTAGACGGCCAAGTTCGCAAAGTAAAAATACGACACTACTATCGGTGGTTACTAGATAATTATGCATTAATTATATAAAGATTGTAGGACCAGTATTCGCTGTATATATTCCTCTTTTCGTATGTGGTGCACAATAAAGAATATTTATTATTATTATTTACTCTCCTCTATCCCCTTCCCCCTCTCCCCCAGAACTTTAGTGGTTATCATACGTGCATGCGATGCAAATGAAAGAAACCGCGCTACTCGCTAGTAGGTATACAATCTCTACATCAGAATGCCACCTATATAATTCATAATAGCTTGGAAATTATACCACGACGGTGGCAAACAAGCATACGGCCCGCCTGATGGTAAGCAGCTACCGTAGCCTATGGACGCCTGCAACTCCAGAGGTGTCACATGCGCGTTGCCTTCACAAAACGGAGGACTCACTGTGTTGACGGCTAAAGAAACAAGAGGGTCCCTCATCGTCAACACACTGGGTCCTCTTTGAGCTTTGTATATGTATAAGTATTTTTAAATCGTTTAGTAACAAAACCATTGATAATTTGGTACTGGTCGATTTTATTATTATTATTAACACTTAATACATGAAAACTAAGAAGGTTTGAAAATACTCTAGGTGCATATAATATCATTTTATATGCCACACAGCCTGAATGAAAGTAAATCAAGACTTGGCCATTTTTAACGTAGGCAGGTACCTACGCAGGTGCGTACTGACCAGAAATAAAGACAAATGTGAATCCGGTTATATTTACACATTCACTGGCCTACGTAGCTAAAATGATTTAACAATCCAGTATAAGAGCGCTCCTCGACTACGCATAGTTGTCATAAAACTATAGTTCAAGTTACAGTGGCTACTCGAAAACTTGACTCGGCTGTGCGCACACATGTGATCAAAATAACTGGGGCGCAGAATGGGACTCGGGACTTCGGGAGAGTCGATAGGCCCGCTTATAGGTGTCATACTTACTTTATGGCGTCATGCTACACACGACGGCAAGTCACAGTTGTAATGTAAGTAATCTACAGTAGTCAATTACCGATTACTCTTATGATTTTAGAGTAGGTAACTAACTTCAGGGCTAGAACCGTGAACCACTTCAAAGATAATAGATAAAAAAAAAGGTGAAAGATATTTATTATCCGTTCGTCGAATATGCAAGAGCGATAGAGACGAATTCGCGGTAGGCCCGCAGGTGTCAGGCCATAAGCTTGTATTTGACAAATGTTTAATTTTAATTACGTTTGCAGTACTAGTTAATTATATTTTTGCAACATGTTATAAATTCTTAGTTAATTTTATTTTATCAGATTATATTTAAAATTATGTATTTAGTTGTCTAGATAGGAACACATTATCTTCATGTAATGACACTAGGTAATAAATTTATATTATTGACAATATAAAAGCACTACTTAAGTATTTGTGCGTTTTTAAATATCCGATACCTGTAAAATTGTACCTAACGTGTTCTATTCTTGTTTTATATTTTCGAAATGTTAAATTATACTCATAATAAATCATAATGGATTCTGGTATTCGAAGAGCATAACATAAATCAATGATAAAAAAATAACCTACGCTACCTAAAACAGTACCTAGACTACCTAGTACCTACACACCTAGTTATACCTAGTTACTTACACAGATAAAATATAAATTTGGTATAATAAAAGCCATCCATATATCTAGGACAACCTACGTCGGAGCAAGCATTGCGTACCAGAAAAATATCATAACTAACGTAAGGTCAAAGAATACTGTTTGATTATTTATATTATAACTGTGGCGGAATGACGTAGCCATGCAGCAATGAAGAGATTCAATGTTTTAAACCCAAGGTCAAATCTGACTTTTCACACGTTCGACGCTACACCGCTCTCATAAATTTGTTCATTTCACGAAATATATGTGTCAAAATGCCGTCTTGTGTCTTGCGAAAGTTTAGGAATAATACCAGAAACACAAATAAAGGCAAAGGTGCAACCTTAGAGCATTCAACCAACCGGAGCGGCCATTGACAGGTGTTTCCCTCTACCGAAAATATATGACTAGTGGTCATATTTATTGTATGGACTGACGTTTATCTGACGTGGCTATTTGTACGTTACGTACGAATAACCATACATTTAACGTTCCCCTCCCCCGTAAAAATCGGCAGACTTTTTGGATAGAAAATAACAGACATGGCCGCTCCGGTTGGTTGAATTCTCTAAGGGTAGTAAAATATTTTCTCTTGACAAAAATGTGCAGTGCGAAGCGATCAAAACGAAAATTGCATGCAAGACAGAGTAAGTAGTGTTGGCAATTATTGTGAGAAAAGTGCTACTACTTTCTAGGTACCGCGCCGTGGCGGCCTTGTGGCGTGTTGTTTGTGGCCATTCAATTTTAGACACCTGCTTGAACCGTGTGGCGGTTCACATAGGGATCATCTATTGATGGACGTAAACAAACGCGAATAGCTCGGCAGCGTCAACAGACTTGATAAAAAATAAAGATAATGTTTTATTTTAAATACGAGTTCAATGTAAAATATTTCAGGAGAACTATTATATTCATGCTTATTTTAGTTGTTGATTTTATGATCCTGTCTAAAAAGCAGATTATTTCGATTTCGATCCGAAAGATTTGATGAAGATTTAAAATTTGTACTGTATTTAATTTAATGTTAAAAGAAATAATTATTAACCATTAACTTAAAAAAAAATTAAAGTCAGAAAAATAATAGTATAGGTGAACCAGGATCTATTGAGGGTGCGCCATGTTACGGAAATTTGTTGGTACTAATTTCTAGCAATGGCAACAATTTTAATAATAGACAACATCTACCCTCTATGATAGTTGTCAATATTGACAATGTAAACATTGCTTTGTCTAGTTTCGTGTGAATTATTATTATTATTATTATTATTATTATCATGCCGAAAGTTTTAGATTTTACAGAGAAAAAAGTTGTAAACAGTGTATATAGTTATTTATTGGAAAAAAAACGTGCGGGAGAGAAATTTCTTCCATTAGAAAACATAACGAAATTAGCATCTGAATTGACGGGTAAGTTTCAAACTTATGGACAAATGTCACTATAGTTAGGTCGTCACGATTTGGTTCATGTCTTGTAATAATTTGATTTGTGTATTAGGTGTATCGCATGCATCGGTATCACGGATTGCTAGCAAAGGGCGTAAGGGCGGAATTAAACGACCAAACCTAAAAAAAAGAAAACAAAAAAAGAGAATAGATTTGGATGATTTTGATTTATGTGTCATACGTCGTAAAATTCACGAATTTTATAGCGTAAAAAAAGAAATACCAACAATAAAAAAATTGTGGACTGTTTTAAAAGAAGACATAAATTACCCAGGGGGTAGAGAATCATTAAGACTGTTATTGCACAAGATGGGGTACAAATTCAAAAAATGCCGAAGCCAGAGACAAATTTTAATAGAAAGATTTGATATTGTTGCTTGGCGTGAAAAATACTTAACTGAAATTGACAGCATTCGACGAAAAAACCAACCTATAATATATTTAGATGAATCATTTATACATACGTCTATAAATTATAACAAATGCTGGCAAAGTAATGAGGAACCGGGTGTGGCAGAAACTGTATCGACAGGAAAAAGATTTATAATGGTACATGCTGGAGGAGCCACAGGTTTTGTTCCAAACGCATTGTTGTTATATAATGACAAAGAAAAAAAAAGTGACTACCACGAGTCCATGAATAAAGATAATTTTAAAAAGTGGGTCACAGAAAAACTTATTCCCAATCTCGACAAAAATTCCTGTGTTGTCATGGACAACGCAAGATATCATTCTTTTCAGGTCAATAAAGCACCTAATACTCAATGGAAGAAGGGAACAATAGTCAAATGACTCGATGACAATAATATTAGTTATCCGCGAAAAGCAACTATAGCCACTTTGCTAGTTATCGTGAGGAAAAATAAGCCCGATCCTAAATATGAAATTGACGAACTATTAAAGGCTCATGGCCATACTGTGATTCGATTACCACCGTATCATTGTGACTTCAATCAACCCCATCGAAATGATATGGGGCATAGTCAAAAATAAAGTTGCATCGAAAAATGTCGCACACGGCGGAGAAGGTTTTTTAGATTTAGTGAAAAGCAGTTTGCAGGTACCACCACTTTCATTTCACATTAAATGTAGGTATTAAGTACTATGCTAGCTTAGTAATCGGGAGATGATAGCTAGCCATACACGCACGGATTTGTCCGCCAGATGTGTCCGACAGATCTGTCCGGCGGACACATCCGTCCATGTGTGGCGAGAATTGAGCACGGATTTGTCTGCCAGACGTCCTTCCGCTGTCCGTACTCAATACTCCGACGCCCCTCCGCCGCCGTTTGTGGGTGATCGCGGATCAGATCTGAGATGTGTCCGCCGGACAAATCCCTGCGTATATGGCAGGCTAATCTTAGCATCCTAAACCAGAAATCGTGCCACACTTCGCTATTCTGATACTACTTACGCCAGCCGGTTAGACTTTTAACGGTTTCATCATTTACGAGTATAACGGCATAAGTAGAGTAACACATCAAGCCATACGAAAATAAAAAAAAAAACGGCGACCAATCCGTCGGTTTCTTTTAGACGCACCTAATGACTTTTTTAACTGCACGATTGTTTCGCATCCTTAATAACGTTTAAAAGTGCTTTTCTTTTTAAGGAAATAACTGCTGAAACATGGAAAAAATATTGCGATCATGTAATAAAAGTCGAAAATGACTACAGGAAGTCAGATCATGCAATTGATTCCTTTATAGAAAAATTTGTTATTGAGGTTGGGTCTGATTCTAGCAGCGAGTCTAGTCAGTCAGAGTCAGAATACGAGTCAGATTTCTTAATGACTGAAGAATATTTAGATCCCGATTTTGAGTATAATGTTGAGAACGAGTCAAATTCCTTAATGACTGAAGAATATTTAGATCCCGATTTCAACTATGCTGAATAGAACATATTTGGTACGTTAAATAATTTTATTTGTAAAATTATCTATATAAATTCTTACTTATAACTCTTGCGTTACTTATTGACTTTACGCTATTCATTTTATCTAAATCGAGTCAGCCATTTAAGCGTAAAAACCGAAGAAATATCCAAACATCAAACTTCTCACTTATTAAAGTTGTCGGAATAAAACAAAAATCATCTGCCAATTTCCATTGTCCCCACTATACAAATTGTTGCTATATAAAATTCAAAACGAGCGCCCTCTTGACAATACTCCCAAAGTTCTGGTTTACCTATAGTAGGTAATAGTACATTACTTACCTAGGGCTGTAAAAAAAAGAAAGCCCGAAATCGCAGGTATTTGGGACCCGAGCCGCAGGCGAGGGTTGTAAATATGCGATAGAGGGCTTTCTTTTTTACTGCCCGTGGTGAGTACACAATTTTACGTCCCCACCTGGCCATAATGCGAGTTTTACCGTAAGCGTAGCGAGCGGTAAAACTCACATTATGGCCAGGTGTGACGTAAATTTTATTATTGATGCTACTCATGACATCGATGATGACATCGACATAAAAAAGGTATCAAGTTAAATATAATTGTTTGTATAATGTAATAAAGCCTGGCGAGATTCTATTTGGCCAAATATTAGATAGAATATCGCAGTGTAAGTAATTAGCTTGCTGACCGTATTTACGCATGCGTTAGTGTGCGCATGTCGCCGTCTTAAGGACGCACACATTTAAAAATGATACTAAATGTTTTCGCTTTGGGGGCGGCGTATTTAACCTTTTGTATCGATGTTAATTCGATATCTAATTATTGCTAAATTATTTTTTATGTATATTCTAACTTCGTGACACATTATATTTACTCTTAGATGCGTATTTTATTGGTTCTTGTGCAGCGCCATCTACCGCGGCTTGGTCGTTGTAGTTAAAGCTTTCGTTATTATATTTACTATGGTGTTTTGTGTTTGGCTGGTTTGGTGGCGCTGTTACACGTAATTGTTATTTTTAGCAGTCCGTTTTTTTTTTAAGTAAAGCATGTAATTTGTATGAAAGACGATGTTTGCATTCAAAGAATAATATTTAGAAATGATTATTGCACATTTACTGCTAAAATTGAAGAATAAATTTTGCAATACTCTCGATCGATACACGCAGCGCCATCTATTGATATTTTGTGAACATTAATTATATAATGTTCTAAATGGGAGGGCATGCTAAGTAAAATCTAAGAGCAAATATAAAACTAGCACGTATGCTATTTCAAGTCAACAGGGAGCAACAATTCCATATAAACTTCCATTCCGTTTTCACCCCCTTATACATACCAAATTTCATCTAAATCAGTTGAGCGGTTTAAGCGTGAAGAGTTAACAGACAGACACACTATAATATTAGTATGGATACGTCCATATAACATATCTCTTCAAGTAGGCCGGGGAAAAAATAGTAGATTGTACACCAAGGGGATAAAGCACTGTTTTATGTCACGGGCGCAATATTGAATCCTGAACGTAACGAAGGACTCCAGATTTTACTCCCGAGCGCAGCGAGGGGGTTATGAGTTAATTCCAGAGCGAAGCGAGGGAATTAAGACTGAGTCCTGAGTGCAGTGAGGGGTTCAAGCGCGCCCGTGACAAAAACAGCTTTATCCCCGAGGAGTGTACTCTACTTTTCTCACCTCTTGCGAGACAATAAAATAGCTAAGGCTACTAGAAACGGATTTTTATTAAAGTAAATCAAAAGTAAAAACCGGCCAAGTGCGTGTCGGACCACACATAGGAGGGTTCCGTACCTTCTATGGAATAAGAACCAAACTAATACCAAAAGGTCGTATCTGGTGCCTATGGTTTTTTTGGAGATAACTAAACATCGGTATCAACGTTCAAATTTCGTGGCAATGTACGGTTGGCAGAAAAATAAATACAAACAAATCACTTAGTATTTTTAACCTTTATTTTGTATATGTAAATAAAAAAGCCCCTAAATAGTACATTTCCTAATTAGGGTGGTAAAACAAAGAAAGGCCGCGCAATCGCAATTGTTGCGGCCCAAGCTGCAAGCGAGGGACGTAATTATGCGATCGAGGGCTTTCTTTATTACCTCCCGTGTTGGAAAAATATGTGCACATTTGGCCAGAAAGCGGCTCTATCCGTACGCGTAGCGTGCGGAAAAAGCCACTTTATGTCCAGGTGTGGCATACAATATTTTACGAGTTAGAATAGATCACTAAAATTTGTTCCATAGATTTTGCTGTCAATCTTTGACGTCTGTAAGAATATATCCATTTTAAATGACTAAAAGATCTTTCCACGCTGACTGAGGTAATAGGAAGGTATGTCAAGCATTGAAAATTTTGCACACAGTTTTTATTTACACTTTCTGGTATTTCAGCCTCGTTGTTTTTAGATAGTTGGTTAATTATTTGTACAGTCTTATAACCAGGATTTTTCTTTAATACACTTTTTAATTTAAAATAAACTTTTCTGGCATTTTGATGTAACCTTAACGTTGATATTTTTTTTTGCAAACCATGAACAATGTTTAATGATTCTGCTAGACTCAGTTTTGGATCCTCCAATAATTTTATTGACTTAGCAATTATACTAAAGTGTGTATCGACGAATAGTAACTCAGTTTTTAAATTCCGATTACGGAAAATTTTTTTTGCTTTAGAAATTGCACTCGCTTCACGCGGATTTAAGGCATCGATGACAGATTTGATTTTATCATAATGCATGTGATAATATGAGGCAGCATTTAACCATGTTCCCCATCTTGTTATCACGGGTCGGGGTGGTAGAGGAATATTTACACACATTTGATGAAATAAATTTGTCCTTGAAGGAGCGTTACGAAATATTTTTTTGATACAGTCAATCAAACTGTTTATGGTCGGGTAAAGACTTCTAATTATCTCTGCGACTCGATTACATCCATGTGATTCCATTCCATTCTGAACAAGGTTTTTAGCTGCTTTTACCATGTAGGAACCGGCATCCGTTATAAAAAATAATAATTTATCCATGTTTTTTTTGTATTCATCGCCCCAAAGATCTTCAAGGGTTTCCTCAACGAGTTTGGTTATTGTCGAATGGTTAGTCGCCTCCAATACCTTAGAAGCAAATAAATGTGGCTGGGTACTAGTTCCATCTAGAGCTCCGATCAAAATATTTGCCACTTTTTTTCCCACGGAATCTGATGTTTCATCAACACTGAGGTAAATCATTTTATTTTGTAATTTCTCTTTCAATTCATTTTTTTTCTTTTAATACAATTCAGGTAAGCATTTTACTCGTATTTTTGTTTCACTCGGCACAGTAATATCGTTTCCATATTTATGATTTAAAAGGTTTTCTACAAAATTTCTAAATTTAGGATTGTCTAATTTTGACCACGGTATATTCGAACAAATCATAAACTCTGTTAAATCTTTATTAAATTTTTCTTGTGCATTATTTTTATGAATTTTGTTGTGTAAATCTGTTTTTAAATGGCGGTCGATACTAGATTTAGAGGGAAATAATTTCGAATTACACAATTTGCAATATACGATATCGTCTTTAATTTCGAAATCAGCATTATCTCGTATTATATCCTGTAAATGGCAGCGTGAATCAGATAATTTATCTTGATGAGATTTTGATTTCAAATGTTTCTCTATATTGTACCTTTTCTTTTTTATATTCATTTCGCAAATAGTACAGCAAGCACCTTCGTTAGTGAATATAAAATCAGTATACTGCGTCAAATCCATTTTCTCAAGTCTGATAGGGAGTTGGGTAAAGATTTATCAATGCTAAATTGTAGTTGTAAGTGTTTTTAAGAACTATTATCGTTGAAGATTTTACCACATATTATTTTGCATGACAATTAAATTGACATTTGTTGCCTATTTGGCATTTAGAATTTTTTTTACAAATGGATAATGAAATGAGTATTGAGGTTCTATGACGTATTAAGAATATAAACCTCTTTAAATATATGTACAGTTTACCAAAGTACGATTAAGAATAAAAATAAATTAAATGTTATTTATTACTAATAAAAGTAATAAATAAAACAATGATACCTATGTATTTCTTTTTTTGCGACCCTTACCAAGTGCCACGAAATTTGAACGTTGATACCGATGTTTAGAGATAACTCAAAAATGGCTAAACCGATAATGTTCAAAACAATTTGCGTAGAAAGTATATGATAAGACGCATCTCCTCAAATTTTTTCATATTTTTTGGACTTACGGTTCAAAAGTTACAGGGGGGGGCACAATTTTTCTGACTTTCGAAGCGATTATTTCAGAAAATATTCACTTAATCATAAAATGGTAAAATAAACCTCAATGTTATTTTTAAAGACCTATCATTGATGTGTCATATGTTGATATTTACTCGAAACAAAATAGTTACATGTTTGGAGCGCCCCCCCCCCCTAAGATTTTTTTTTTTTCAAATCTACATAACTATGTAGGGGCATACAGTTATATAGTTTCCGAGTAAAATGGCTGTGACATACGGATGGACAGACATGACGAATCCATAAGGGTTCCGTTTTTGCCATTTGGCTACGGAACCCTAAAAATTGATTCTTGATACATTAGTCCATTTTATTCGAATTTTAACTTAAATTTTTATAGAACCTGCAGTTTTACTCCGTATACTGCAGCGTCTTATGATCTCCGCGGCATTTGTTTCAGGTATTAAAATTGAGGTGGCCAGCACGATTTTCCGAATAAATTCGATTTTCAACTCAGTTCGACGCGGCGGCGCGGGCCCCGGCTGGCGTCGCGGGCCCCGGCTGGCGTCGCGGGGCTGTGCACCGTGCGGACTTTACCAAATTAGACTTTAAGCACATAACAATAAGAACTATGGGAAGTGAAATCACATTATTAACCAGCGGGTTATAATGAGATTTAGTACAACATTATAACCCGGCTAAAGCCAAGGGCTATAATGATTTGCTTTCGGTGAGGTTTGCATGATATATAATTTGGCATTGTCGAGCAGGTGGTGTGAAAAAAGAATTATAGCCAAAAGCGTTTTTTAAAATTTTTAAATTTTGAAACATTTTGCTTCAAAGGTTTGAAACATCTTGTCTTTCCACTCTCAATATTTTTAACTCACTCGTTTTTGAAAAGTTTGAGAAAATGCTGAAAGGTTGACATTAACATAATAAAGGCGGTTTATAATTATATCTATTATTTGAAACCGTGCATAGGGTAGGTATGCTAGGTTGCCGTCCACCTGATTAAACTGCTACAACTTTATTGGACTAAGAGCTGGCCACGTCAGATATGACACAATAATGAGAGCAATGAAACCTGACTATTGTGTCATATCTGACGTGGCCAGCTCTCCGTCTACATGTAAAAAACTTTTTGAGGTCAAATTTGCCATTGATAATAATTATTTATTCTTTAATTGATATTTTAATTATAAGCTTTTATTTGAAAAACTTGAATATCAATATATCAATAAGTATGGACGGAAAACTGACACATACTCCACTGTTACAAAAAACATTTTATTATAAAAAACCTTTCCAGTATGATTTATTCTCGTATAATATTAATCTAAACAAGACCATATAAGCTCTAGACCGCTAAGTAAGGGCACTTCAAAATTTATTATTGCATTACAAAGCTGGCAAAATCGATAAGTGGAAGAAAACTAGCACCTAAAAACTTACTAAGAGTACATTTTATTGAATAGTCCAATCTTAAGTAGAAGGAGTAGATTTTGAAAATGTATACAGGAAAAACAGCTTAGGTACACTTCATACTGATTTGAAACAAGGATTAATATTTCGAGAAATTTTTACAAAGCTAAAAAGCATAAAAGTCAGCCCTGAAAGCTGACCAACTAGTTCAAAAATGGTCCGGTCTTATCCCATCGTACCTTACTTATTGGTTTTTTCATTTTAGGGATTGTGAGAAATTATATTGGTATATATACTTATACGATTAAATTAATTCCATATCTACTTACCTACCTAATAATAATATTAATAATTCACCGTATCTTTTAAATCGTACGAAAACGAACATACAATAAACCATATAAACCTAATGGCGCGACCAGACATCGCAAAGTGCCGGGACAGCCGAGCCGATTGTTTCTTTCTTATTCCATAGTAAAGAGAGAGATATACCTACCTACCTACAACCTAACACGATGATGTGGACAAATCATTGACAAATGCACGAATGTGTTTCAACCATGAAGTTAAATACAATCTGGAGATCATACTTCGACCACAAAGTGAGGCCGAAAGAGAGGGTAATGTGGGGGGCTGCATCTCATTCTAAGTAGGGTGACCATATGTACTATGATGTATGTGGGATTGGGCTAGTATGAAGATAAATATAAAATATGCTTGTCGTCTAGTAAGTATTGTCCAGAAAGAGAAGTCTCATAATTCATATGGGAACTTATACATTCTACTGACTTAAGGAGCTGGCCACTTCATATACGTTGGTGCGATGGTGGGAGCAGGGAACCCCTCTAATTACTTTACTATTTTAAACTTATTGCTAGATCCAGGCATCTGGCAGCTATTTATCGAAGGACGTCAGAGTGACAGACCAGCAAAATATTTCAGTTAATAGGTAAAAACTGTCGAAGCCTATCGCTAATATAATAACAAAAAAGTAAAAACATTGCGTATCGCTACGGAAAAAAAAACAGTAGGTAGGCGACAAACAATACATTAACGTAACGTCATTTTGCACTATTTTCCCCCAACAGAAACTCCTGAAAATGATATAATCTTATTAATTACATGATACTGCACTGCATCAAACCTAGAACTGTAAGAAATTTGTTTCTTACAACTCGTTTGCATAACACCGATGAACAATTGCCAGATGTCCGCGTCTTAAAATAGGGGATAGTTAGTGTAGCAACCTAAAACTAAGTAAGTACAGGGGGTTCGTGGCTCTCACTATTGCGTCATATCTGATGTGGACAGTTCTCCGACTTTAATATACTTAAAGGTAAATAAAGAAAACATCAATACATCAAACTACTCAATGGTTGACTGGAAGAGATCTCTTCCATGTAAAAATATTGTATATTCTTCCTGTTGTATTTTTCTTTGTTGTACAAATGTTGTACTATAAAGTCGGCCTCCTAGCCTAGTCGGTAGTGACCCTGCCTATGAAGCAGGAGGTCCCGGGTTCGAATCCTGGTCAGGGCATTTATTTGTGTGTTTATCACGGATATTTGTTCCTGAGTTATGGATGTTTTCTATGTATTTAAGTATTTATATGTATATATCTATTACATATATCATCGTCTAGTACCCACAACACAAGCCTTATTGAGCTTACTGTGGGACTAGGTTGATTTGTGTAAGATTGTCCCATAATATTTATTGATTTATTTATTATACTGCCACTACTTCAATATTTTGTATGGCCTTGTGCCATTTTAGGACCCTTTCGAAAGGGCCTAAAAAGACCCGCGGGCCACTCCTGTCCTGTGTAAGTAATACTTAGGAACAGACGTAATACTTAGGAACAGACCATGTACTTATGTACATTTCTGTAAAAACAGCAAAACCGACCCGCAGTTTGCCGACATCATAGTCATCCTATTGTTTGACAATCTTAACTTGTTGTTAAATCGTAAAATTGAATGATTGTGGATTACCGGTGAAAGGAAAGTCTACTTTATTGTAAAGTCTCACCCCTGCACCCTTTTACACAACATATCTTGACCATTTTTACTTAAAAATGTTGTTACGAAATGTTGTTGAGCTGAGCGGCGTCATTTGAAATAATATCAGTGACATATTATGTCAGTGATGGGACTGATGGGATGGGAATACCAGACCGTATTTTAAATATTACAAAACTTACTACTGTCTGCAATATTAATGGCAATTCTTTAATTTAATGAATGAATAATATTTGTTCGTAAAAAAAATCAAAGCAGCTAAAAGGGAACAAAGTATTAATTCAAAATCTTGCAATAAATTATTATAAGTAGGAAGTAACTTCTAGTGTGTTACTAAAATAAATGTATATAAATAAAACCACATTGGTAAGTTTCATAAGTTGGCAGCATTGTGCGAGTGAGACACCGCCCCCTACATTATGCTCTCTATCGGACCGTTTTTATTACTTTTTACTAGTGACCTATGAACGACTGTTTTGCTCGGTAATAAGGTTCAACTGTGGTTAGGGGAATATAGTAAAAGTACTATCCGGATTGTGTTCTGATCCGTGGCTGCAATAGAATAAACGCCTATATGTTTTACTAGCTGTGCCCGCGGCTCCGCCCGCGTGGAATTAGGTCTGTGTCAGTAAGCGGCTAATTCACCCCTAATTCCTCTCCCGCTACCCTGGAGGCGGAACTTGAAGTAAAGTTGACAGATGACGCTAGAGGACAGTAGTCCTAATAAAATATTTTACAATTACCACTTAATGAAACTAACTACACTCAAAAATGAATACCTTTTTTTAGGCATGATTTAAACGACATAGAGTAGTAGATGTATATCGGACGATACAGGACCACTTTTGTATTTATACGTTCATGTCCACGGCAAATATCATCCAAATCGATCCTCCCGTCAAATCAGTCTAAGCATGAAAGGTAAGAACAGGCGCTGTTGAAATTTGGGGGGGGGGGGGGTCACAAATGCAGAAATGATTTTTTTCTATTTGAGGTGCACTTGGAGGGGGGAGGGGGTCCATGACCCATGCAAGTTTAACTCGAGTGTATTGGCTACCCCCCCCCCCCCCCCTTTTAGACGTTGAATTTGAGCATGATGAGATGAGAACCGGCCAAGAGCATGTCGGGCGATGCTCAGTGTAGTTTCGTAGAGGCCACCCTGTTACAAAACATCCGTTCAAAAGGTCGTTTATTAAGGGATATTTGATAGATAGATAAACACTTTATTATTTGGCGACGCTTACGTCATTTTACTATTCGGCACTTCCTTTCACTATGCGTTTTTGACTGATAATTCAAAAACGGCTGAACCGATTTTATTCAATATAGTTTTTATTGAAAGTTCTTATCAGGCCTCACCAAATTTCAGCTTTCTAGTGCGAACGGTAACTGAGCTAGACCGCGGACAGACGGACACGGACATGGCGAAACTATAAGGGTTCCTAGTTGACTACGGAACCCTAAAAAGAGATAAATAGTAGTTTATGTAAGTGTTACGTAATAAGGCCTAATTATGTACAGAAGCATACACTGCTTTAGCTGCTAGGAACGAAGTTATGTTATTTCATTTTTGAATTTTTTTTGGAATTTTTTTTTTGTATTTTTTTGAAATTGTTGAAAAGGTTGCCAAAGAGCTCAAAGAGGACCCAGTGTGTTGACGATGAGGGACCCTCTTGTTCCTTTAGCCGTCAACACAGTGAATCCTCCTTTTTGTAAAGGGTCGGCAACGCGCATGTGACTTCTGTGGAGTTACAGGCGTCCATAGGTTACGGTAGCTGCTTACCATCAGGTAGGCTGTATGCTTGTTTGCCACCGTCGTAGTATTAAAAAAAAAAAAAAAAAAAAAAAATTAAAAAAATTTGTTGAAATTTTTGAAATATTTGCCATTTTTTACTTTTAGGTTCTCGACTTTTTTCAGTTTTTTCACTTTTATCACTTTGTCACTTCTCACTTTAACTTTTCACTACACTTCATTCACTTCACTTTATTCTATTTTATATATTTTTTATTTCATTCCATTTTACATGTTTCTCAATCGCATGGGTGTCGCGTTTTCGTGACGTGACGCTTTTTCGTGACGGTCACGTGATTTTTTTTCGCCTAGCCTCCCATCCGCGAACCGTCCGATACGGAACTTCGTTCCAAAACTACCACCGGTTCTAACCCTCTGGCCCAAGAAGTATTATGACATTTATGACCGAAAAGAAACTCGACGGGACTTATTTTTTTCAAAACAGTAAGTAATACATTATTAGATCTTAAAGATACAAAATAATGCGTAGTTCTTCAAGAAGACATATCAAAACAGCTTGAGAGACAGATAATGTACCCATTGTTTAATTATAAAGAAAAATAAATCCTAATCTGACTGCTTCACAAAACGTTTGATATGTTTTCCTACCTAAACGGTGTCCTATAAATGTTAGATGATTTTGTAGTAGTTTTTTTGGTTGGGGCCATGCATCTTTGTCCATCATATATAGTCCTCGAACCAGAGAGTCTATTCGACATGGCATAACTGACAGTCGCATGCGAGACAACTATGATATCACACTTTTGTGACAGTTGATTCATCTAACCACCTACGTCAAAATCAACAGGTCTCACTAGAGGAATTTCTCTATTGGCATGGGCGCCATCTTATTGTTTTGACGTTGACGTCAGTAAATTATGGGAATCCCACGTAAGGCATTTGTTTATCTCTAGTAGGTAAAGAGAGCCTTGAAGCATTTTATGAAAGCGACATCTCTGAATGTCTTCTGAAACTAAATACGTGTGTGAGTATGTGTGTAAATCATACGTTGTAGAGCGGGGTGGCGAGGGACGAAGACGAAAAGCCGTGGATGGTAAACACAGTTTAATACGGGACGAGATATACATGGAACTAATTTGACTTAGACCTAGGCTTTCAGTGCTTACTAGCCGCGTAAGACCTATCTAGGTAGACGCTTACGTTTCTAGCAAGACCGCGCTAAGAGTGACGACACTAAAATGCTCAATCAAAGGTTGGGTCATATAGCGTGCGTACTCATATAGCTCCTGCGAATCTCAAACAAACCTCGGACAGTCCCCGAGGGTCATGTTTCTACGATGAACTACCGTTGGCGCGTTCTATCTCGATCGCGGCGCCATCTTTTGGCGACCGGTGAAACCACTATCCGCGGTGTAGTTAGTATATCTGTACATCGATCCAGCGGTTGCGCTTGCACCGTGCGCGCCTTGCGCGCGCAGCTATTAGCCGCTAGATGTCTCGAGTAGTTGTGGTGTTACAACTCTCCCCCTCTGTCCACGAAGTCGACCCGACGAGTGAGACAGGAGTGGTTGAAATAAATTGGTTGAGGTGAGTGTAGGGTATTCTCACCCTCCCCCTCGACTAGAGGTACATTGACTAGAATAATTTGTGAAGAAGTTGACGCAGAAGATTATGGGTAGAGTGTGTAGTCAACACTATCGAGCTCACACTCTTTATCATTATCCTGGAGACTGCTTCTCGGCAGCTGAGAAAACAGCATGCACTTGCTTCTGACGAAAGAGACTATGAGAAGAGCGTGTAGTCAACAAAATCGAGCTAACACTCTTAAACGGAAACGCGTTGCAATATTTGGCCACGTGGTCACGTCGTTCTTGACACATAGCCGCCAAACTCCAGCTTCACCTTTCAACAGCAAAGAAAGTTCGATTAGGGCTGTCACGTCATATTCGACAAAGCTCTCTTCATAGAGCGACACAACAGGCAACCTCTCCAGGAGCCGTGAGAATTGCTCTGGTGACAACATCTTTGTTGGTTTCCTTCTGAAGGTTGTAACTCGTCCTGAGCGCGTAACCAGAAAAGATGGACTTTTAATCTTCGATGACTCGCCCCTTCCGGTCATGAAAGTTGTAGGTCGGTCGTCTAGCGTAGCGTAGCTCGTAGTACGCCGGTGACGTCACGTTTCGTAGCACCACGATGACGTAGCGCGGGGTGGCGGGGGACGAAGACGAAAAGCCGTGGATCGGTAAACACAGTTTAATACGGGACGAGATATACATGGAGCTAACTTGACTTAGACCTAGGCTTTCCAGTGCTTACTAGCCGCGTAAGACCTATCTAGGTAGACGCTTACGTTTCTAGCAAGACCGCGCTAAGAGTGACGACACTAAAATGCTCAATCAAAGGTTGGGTCATATAGCGTGCGTACTCATATAGCTCCTGCGAATCTCAAACAAACCTCGGACAGTCCCCGAGGGTCATGTTTCTACGATGAACTACCGTTGGCGCGTTCTATCTCGATCGCGGCGCCATCTTTTGGCGACCGGTGAAACCACTATCCGCGGTGTAGTTAGTATATCTGTACATCGATCCAGCGGTTGCGCTTGCACCGTGCGCGCCTTGCGCGCGCAGCTATTAGCCGCTAGATGTCTCGAGTAGTTGTGGTGTTACAACGTGTATTTTCGTGCTACAATACTAGGCTAGAACTAGGGTAGTCTACATAGACGGCTTACAAGCAATTTTTTAGATTTGACGATGCATTTTTGGGTGTAGCAACTATGACGAAACCTGTGCTTTGGGTAAAAGATATGTGACAAATATTACATATTGAATAAAAATGACTGGTATGAATGATTTTAAGATTTCTTGTAACCAATAAATGTTTTTTGTCACAAGAAATAAAACAATACATTGACTTGTAAACCGACCACGTAGATCCAATATTATGTAGAATAGGTTTAGTGTAAATAAATTATAATATCAAGAATACAACCTTGATATCTATCTCACGTGTTTATATCGAGACCCGAAAAAGTGAAAGATTACAAAATTACAACTAGTGTATGGTTAAAAAAGTGGTATCTTGAGCATTGCGGGGGGCACTAGAAGCAAACAAACTGCTGCCGAGAGTATCACAACATTTTTCACCACGCCACGGCAAAAAAATACGAGCTTAGGTAAATACATAAAACAAAACAAATTAATTCTGCCAAATATTTAAGGTTCAAAATCATCGTTCTATAACGTAAAGTAATAACTGTTCTCCCTTGTGAAAAAAAAACAATTTTACTAACGCTTTAAAAAAATCAAGATGCTGATGGTGGTGCTGATGTGGTGAAAAAGCATTCATACACAAGAAAATAATTTTAATAAGAAAAGAGAACCTAACTACTAATAATATAATTATTTAAATTTGCAATGTTTCTGTCTGTTTTAATACCTACTTATAGTGCTGCAGTCTTCTTTGTTACGTCAACGTCTATGGAAAGTTTGAGGCATTTCAAAAACATCAGAAAATAAATTAAATTCAAGAAATAAATGAATCTTACACAAATCGAACTAAGCCCACAGTAAGTTCAGTAAGGCTTGTGTTATGGGTACTAGACGATATATATATATTAGATAAATATGGATAAATATTTAAATACATAGAAAACATCCATAACTCGGGAACAAATATCTGTGATAAACACACAAACAAATTCCCTGACCAGGATTCGAACCCGGGACCTCCTGCTTCGTATGCAGGGTCACTACCGACTGGGCTAGGAGGCCGTTATTTCTATCGGTAGCCTGGTAGTCAGTGCCTTAAAGGATTGTTTGAAATTTGATACTTCACGCAGATAAACATAGTAGAAAAATGGAGCAACAGTATAGTAATTATCAAAACAAACTCTGGTAGCCTGGCGGCCAGACGCCCGACTTACGCTCTAAGGATCGCGGGTTCAAACTTGGCTCCTACTACTGCCTCCTAACTTAACTAAGGTTTTAGACACTTCAAACAATTTTACACATATTCTTCATAGATTCTAATCTAATGTAAGACTCTTATATTACAAAGGTATTCCTAATCCTGAGAGTTGAGGATGTTATGGAAATATAAACATATCAGGTAAATAAATACAGTGCACAGTAGTACTAGTCATAATCCTCATGATTATAACTAATTGCCACTAGCAAGACCCAAGTTTTGAATTACTATTTAGGAGACTCGGGATATGAAAACCAATGGGTCTTCATTTCAAAAATGAAGTTGACGTTTACTGCAAGTAAATGTAATTGTGTATCTGACTGACTTACGTGTAAGTTATATTCCAATATTATATCATATTATATTTCTTATATAATGAATTGATATGGTTACACATGGCACTTTAAACTATACATACTTGTTTCTTTAAATATCGTTTTTTTTTAAGGGTGTTCAGTTTTTCAGCTGCTTTCGCCACCGCATCTGTATGTTTATTGGATCCGGTGAGGTGAGAAGCCGCCAGTGTGTCTACGCATGTAGTATCCCACATGCACATGTGCATGGGGAATGGCTATACAGCCGCATACAGTCAGGCGTTGTAGGAGATTTATTGCTAGTGGCTTGCTTAATCTGAGGAAATCTACTCTAACATAGCATCCAAATTACACAAAATAATGCAGAGCACAGTGAATGCAGGGTACTGTAGAGATATTCCCAACAGCAGGGTGGAAGAACACCTACAACTCATCGCACTTTTTGATGTTTATCCATTCGCTCCTCGGCCAGATATCGACATTTCTTTTATGGCATGTTAATTGAACTTTAGGTTAAATAGGTAATGCCAATCATATTATATTTTAACAGTTATATATTTTTAATAAATACCTACAATTAATAATCATAAAAATTATAAATATTAATGTGCTCTCAGTGAAAATGTCTTAAAATCATATCAATTTTATAATTACTTCTTGAGGTATCTTACCTAGTTTGAATAGTCAGAAATCAACTTCGCGCAAAAGTTTCGTGGGGGCAATTACTAGAGGTCGCCTCCATCATTACTATCGGTAGCCTGGTAGTCAGTGCCTTAAAGGATTGTTTGACATCTGATACTTCACTACTTAAACATTATAGATACTGGTGCCGGCTATACTGTAAATTTATCAAAAATCTAAAATTACCGGTCGGCTTCCATATAGCGTTGACAGCGTTGTAGAGCCCATCACGGAGATATTGAAAACATAAGTCTTAAAGGTCGTAAATGGGCGCTAGTATGTGTGGCGTCAAGTTAAAAATACAAAAAAAAACCGGCCAAGAGCGTGTCGGGCCACGCTCAGTGTAGGGTTCCGTAGTTTTCCGTCCGTCACAGTAAGTGTCCCCACTTAAGAGTTAAAATAACACCGCCATGTAGGATATGATATGAGCGTTCCACGTACAGCGACATCTATCGGCAAATTAAGTAAACTATTGCGCGCGAGCTTAAAGTATGGAAGATGATTTTTATGGGATAATTCTTTATTGCGTGAACCGATTTTCACCGTTTTTACTTTATTTGAAAGCTCGTCATTTCATTGTGATTTTGTAGAAATTACAGGTATAATAAACACCTGCTTATACGGTTAAATTACAAACTTATTTCAGAAATTATTTTGTATTTTTTTTTCAAAAACTATTCAACCTATCAAGTTCAAAATAATTTTCCTAGAAAGTTTTTAAAAAGTTCTACTTTTGAATTTTTTTTTATATTTTTAAATGTTATGGTTCAAAAGTTAGAGGGGACACATTTTTTTTACTTCTGGAGCGATTATTCCCGAAAATATTTACATTATCAAAAAATGATTTTAGTAAACCCCTATTCATTTTTAAATACCTATCCAAAAATATATCACACGTTAGGGTTGAAATAAAATAAAAAATCACTCCCCACTTTACGTATAGGGGAGGTACCATAATAAAAAAAAACACTTTTTATTTTATCACTTGGTCGGCGTGATTGATATACATATCAGTACCAAATTTCAGCTTTCTAGTGCTAACGGTCACTGAGATTATCCGCGGACGGACGGACGGACGGACGGGCAGACATGGCGAAACTATAAGGGTCCTAGTTGACTACGGAACCCTAATACGTTAATTTATCGTTACGCTTAAATTTTGACACACGGCGAAGCCCACTTACTTAACCACCCACAAAATCTACATACTTACCAAATTTAAGGCCATTACGGTGGGCGTATAAGGTTTTAAGACCAGTTGAAATCGCAATTTGTTGAGCCTTAATTTATTTTTGAGCTTACTGCTCGAAATTTTTACAGAAGCTATAAGACCCGTTTAGTAAGAAAATACCAAATTTAAGACCATACCCGTGGGCGCATAAGGATTTAAGACCATTTTAAGAAATAGTCGGCTTCATAACATCAACTGTAAGACACTCCTCCGTCTACAGCTCAGCCAGCCTCGTAGGTAAAGTCACTAAAATCTTACAGGACCCCCACCCCCAAACCATGGAACTGTGGGCTTAGAGGAGGCCAAAAAAGCTTGGTGAAGTGGTTGGCGGGTCAGGATGTTTTTACCCATCCAAATTGTCAATGGAGCTGGGAAGACGTATTGTGCCAAATTTCTTATGAGTCACTCACTCCTAAGCCGCAGCACTGGCTACCGGCTTACAGTATGGTCAGCTTTTCCAGACACTGTCAGTAATAATGACATTAATTCTCTACTCATCTTGCTCATCCTTCATTCATATACATAGAAAAGGATGGGTACAGAAATATTGACATTATTACTGGATAGAAATAAGTCAAATAATAATAACATTAAATAATTAAAATACTTTAAAAAAAAGAAAAAGAAAAAATATATAAATGTACAAAAATCTATATCATAAAAAAGTTAAAAACTAAAATAAAAACGTCTTCTAAGGCTTTTTCACAAAATATGCACTTAATGAATACACACAAATCATATGTAAGTTAACCAGTGAACGCACCGGGTAGTTCGGTTTAACTGGTCCCTATGCACAACATTACATTGTTGCATTGCGCTTGATGTTACCGAGCGCCTTTGTTCTTAACTCGTCCACCAGTTTTTGCATTCTACCCTCACCCGTTTAGCTTTAAGATAAATATTGTTTTCTCAGTAAGTGATTTATGTAAATCTTTTTGAGAAATAAATGTCTTAAACCGTATAGTATCTGGACCGGCACCTGATTGATTGAAATCTGATTCCGGCTTTGAGTCCGTGTTTGTGCTCCACACAGGTGTTATTGCGGTACTTAAGTAAATACCACATGCGTGCCTGTGGGATGCTATATGCGTAGACACACTGGCGGCTTCTCACTTCACCGGAACCAATAAACAAGCAGGTGCGGTGGCCAAAGAAGCTGAAAAACTGAAGACCCATAAAAAACGTAGTCGAGACCCTTGGCGCGTGGGGACCCAGTGCTCAGTAACTTTTTAAAGAACGCAAAAAGAGGCTCGTCGACTCAATTGGTGACCAAATAGCTGGCAGCTTCCTCGCTCAACTCATAAGTTTTGCGATACAGCGGAGAAATGCTGCCACCATCCTCGTTTGCTAGTTTCTAACATGTCGATACATATAATATATATCGGAACCTCGACAAAACAAATACCCACGGTAAATACCCCGTTCTAAATAATTGCGTTCTACGACGTTAAAAAAAATTGATTTATTTAGAACGTCATATAAATATTGAATACCATTTTTTTTTCAAAAATAAAAAAATATAAGGATGAACATTTAAAGCATTCTTTTAGAAACATGAATGAATGAATGAATGAAAGATTTATTCATGACAATTACAAAAAACATAAGTGTGAATTGAAATGATTTTTAACATTGTACTGTAAAATAAATTGTATGGCAACCATACACATAAACGCAACATTTCACTGTAAAAATAGCAATTTCATATTTTTTCCATACTTTAAACAGGGCAACTATGTGATCGTGACGTCACTTTTGCACGTCATTTTGGAGCGTTTTGAGAAACAAATGCAAATCTCGGACTTTAAGTCTCATTTCTGACTTTTCAGTTTGCTTTAACGCAATTGGCCCCATATAGACATTTGATCCTCACAACAAAACGAATCGATTGATACCATACATGAAAAAAATTCACCATGCCTATATTGTATGCTCCCACCGGAATTTGGTATGTAGGTTATTTGAAGTAGACTTTACCGTAAGTACAAATTTGGAGCGGTAAAACCACTGATTAATTAACGTTATTTTCTTGTATTTTCAACTTGACGCCATATGATATGATATGATATTTATTCAAAAACAATTTACATCGTGTTATACATACTAGCGCCCATTTAAGACCTAGTAAGACTTATTTTTTCATGATCTCGAAGATGGGCTCTATATCGCTATATGGAAGCCAACCGATAAGATTTTTGATAAATTTACAGTGGGGCGGGCTAACAGGGTGTAATCTAATCTGTGTTCGTATCACGGATTTATATGAAGTGGATCTTTTTCTTAAACCTTGTCCCTAACCAAGGATGTGCATTTCTGTCATTGAATTTGACAACTAGTATCCGATACGTTTGCCTAAGTGAGAAAGAGAACTTGCCATGCGTGAAGAAGGGACAACATGATTCGTAACGTCAAAGAGGGACCTCTGTATAGTACTATTGTTTACTCGGTGCCCTAGCCACAGTTGAAAATTATTACCGAGTAAGAGTCGTTCATAGGCGACTAGCATAAAACCGGCCAAGTGCGTGTCGGACCACGCATAATAGAGGGTTCCGTACCTTCCATGGAATAAGAACCAAACTAATACCAGAAGGTCGTATCTGATACATATGGAAGAAGTTTTTTGGAGATAACTCGAAAATGGCTGAACTGATAATGTTCAAAATAATTTTCGTAAAAAGTATGTAATAGAAAAATAAGATAATCTTCTCAAGGCGATTATTTCTGAAAATATTCACTAAATCACAAAATGTTCAAAAAAACCGCAATGTTATTTTTAAACACCTATCGATTGATGTGCAACATGTTGATATTAGGGGAAAAATTGTTTTTTGTAATTTAGTTACATGGGGCGCCCCCCATAAAAATATTTTCTCCTTCAATTTAACTACATATAGTCTGTCCAGCCAACGAACGCAGTAGCAATGTACAGCGACCAAAAGTATGACAACACTAAGAATCAGTGAAAAAAGTAGCAATGATCATCAAATTCTATATTTTTAATTTTAGTTGGTATTTCCACCCCTTTCATTACGTGACATTCACGGTGTGTAAAAAGGAGACGGATATATTTCGTCTGATCTGTCATCAACTGTAACAAATAATCTGGTTGAGGCAATTGACATATGCCATAAAAACGAATTTAAATTCAATGTAGAACGTTGCAGGAGTTCTATCTCACTCGCGCTTAAGACGAGAGAGTGAAATGCACTAGAAACAAATTAAATGTAAAAGATATGCGAATTGAAATGTTCGTCACGAACACGGTGTCTCATCACAAAGGGTCGGCACATGTACGTATTTTGAATTTGCCGCGCTTTTCTACTGAAAAAATGGTTTGCCAGACTATAATTAAATAGCGGCATGAAAAATACAACTTATGTCTAAATTTTATTTTATTCGTCTTATAGTTTCCGAGTAAAATGGCTGTGACATACGGACAGACGGACTGACGGACAGACAGACGGACATGACGAAACTATAAGGGTACCGTTTATGCCATTTTGGCTACGGAACCCTTAAAAGTACTAAAAACGGTCCGATAGAGAGCATAATAGTGGGGGGCGAAACCTCACTCGCACTCGTTACAAAATTGTCACATTTGACACATATTCACATTTTGACTGTCTGCTGACGTCATTACCTCCTTAGTCAAAATGAGACACTCCCTTAGATAAGCTTCTCTGTCGGCCTCACTTTGTGACCGAAGAATGAGATCCACTTCTTGTACATCCATGGTTCGATACCTACGTATACCTACTAAAAAAAACCACCAAACTCTCTGCCATGGGGTTCCCTACGTCCTGTCAACATATCTAAAATGGTGGCCATAGCCATAGACAAAACGCTCTAGCGAGACCTACTGACAGTTAGGTGTATCACTCTATCACCTAGTGAGACAACTGTGAGAGCAACGTCTTACAGTTTGGCATCTCGAATAGGGGCCCTGGAATAACCCTTTGACATTCATGACATTTTCAAATATTTCTTAAGAGCGGGTAAAGGTAAATTTAAAGCATCGACGGGTATGTTATAAATATGAACACCTTGACCAAAAAATTACAAATTATTTCAATACCAAATTTCATCTAAATACGAACAGCGGTTATTGGTTGTTTCTTCCCCATGTAAACTTCCACCCCTTTTGCATCCGCTTAAGGGATAATTTCCGAGATAAAACTATTTTATTTCCTTTTCCAGAGCTCAAATTATCTCCATACCAAATTTTATCTAAATCGATTCTGCGGTTACTAATTCCCTATACAAATTTCCAACTCCCTTTTCACCCCTTTAGGGTTGATTTTGGGGTAAAAACTATCCTTTGTCCTTTCTCGAGACCCATACTATCTCCATACACATTTCCATCTAAATCAGTTCAGCGGTAAAAAATTCGTCATACCAACTTCCAACCCCCTTTTCACCCCCACAAGGGTTTGAAAACTATCCTATGACGTTTCTCGAGACTCAAATTATCTCCATACTCATTTCTATCTAAATCATTTCTGCGGTTAAAAATTCTCCATACAAACTTTCAACCCCATTTTCACCCCCACCAGGGTTGGTTTTCGGGATTAAAACTATATATTATCCTTTCCCGGGACTCAAACTATCTCTATGCAAAATTTCATCAAAATCCGTTCAGCCGTTTTCACGTGATGCGCGGTCAAATAAACAGACAAACAGATAAACAGATAAACAGACAAACAGACAAACAGACAAAAATTCTAAAAATTGTTGTAACGTGTTCTGTTATCGATTCTAAGTATCCCCAGCCAACTTTTTTTCGATTATCTTCCATGTACAGACTTTCGACCCTCTTCAGCTTTATTATATGTATAGATTGCAGCAATTGCATAGTTCTGATTATTACAGGCTCTACAAGGTTTTGCGTCTAAAACCTTTATTAAGCGCTTAATACGACTATAGTTATCGGTAGAACATTAGTAATGTGCTAAGAAGTAATTATGTTTAATTTCGCAACATAGAATTATTTCTGACCGACATAAAACCTGCGACAAGTTTTCTCCAAAACAGTTTCTTAACGATGATATATATATACCTAATTATGTTATACAAGACCAAGCACGTATCGGTACACCGAACTCAACTATATGCCCCTACAGAAAATGAAACATTCATGCTCCAACGTGGTTTGTTTTCTTCAAAAACCTTGCACAAAAACACCTCGATTTGACGTGTTTGCATATATCGTCGCAGAAAAAGTCAGTATGAGTCTATGCTTGTATTGAAACAGTCCCTGGCCAAACTATACTTATTGTTACTGATGTGCCGTCGGAAAATTTCCAAATATGCGAAATTTTCCACATGAGAAAATCAGAAAATTCTCTAATTTTTTTTTGTATGGGATTTGAAACTTTCCATTTCTTAAATTTCCAATTTCCTATATTTCTTATGTAATTTTCTAGTAATTTCCGAGAATATTTCCAATTGTATGGAAAGTTTCCGCAACTTGCACATCTGTACTCATTGTTAAACAATTATTTATTACAATATTTTTATCTACTTGGTACGGCAACTTACCCGAAAAGGTCGCCAAGTACTGGACTCTCCGATTCTTATCTGTTAACGTCATTCTTCTCTGTTTTAATGTTCCCCCACATCAGCGCAAGATGCTGTTGTTATTATTATGCTAAAATAAAAGATACATTTAAAAAAAGTTAGGCAATTTAAAAGTGGAAAATTAGAGCGCCAACTCACTAATCACTACGGCTCTTTACGCGCGGTAGCTTAAAATACTCACTACTTACTATACTTTTACATTTATACTTTTGGTATCCATGAGGTATTACATAACACAAAAATAGTCGGTAAAAAAAATTAGATGACATGACTCATACATTAATATTAGTAGGTAGTAAAATTGAAGGTTACCACTGCTAAATAGTAGTGTAATGTGTGGCGTAGTGAAACAACTATTTAGGTTCAATGTCGTATATATTGTGTATTGACTAACTCTTACATTACCTTATATACTATGTGGCTAAGCATGTGTGGGTAAGGCGTAGCACACACTACACCTTCCCTCTTAGAGAAAAAAAATAGATTTGTGTAATATACAATCTATTTTTTTAAATAAGTAACATTATACAAATTGAATAAAGTATGCAGATATTTAAAAAACTATACAATATTAGTTTAAAAAAAATTAAAAGTTATTTGCATTAGCAATATCGATTGATCCACTGCTTATTGTTACAATATTAAATTCTAACAATGATTATAAGGTATTGAAAAAAAAAATCTATACCTAACTTACTATACTGAACTGAATATTAAAAATGTAAAAATTAAGAGCATAATATCGTATAAATAAAAATATAACATATAATTAAGGTAACCTACTTTTTTTTTTGTATTCGTCAATACAGTTATGTCCTAGTCCTTATTAAGATGCGTACGTACGTTTACATTTCTTTCTATTACATTGGTATTTATTACTCATTTTTGTCGACATTAAGTTACTCGCAAGTATTTATAGGTACATATTTAGTGTTATACAGTGTGGAAAGATAAGTCGGGCCCTGGAGGGAAACTACCTTAAAACGTTGAGATAGCTCAATTCGCTGAAAGGAAACATTCTTTTATTTTTCCTAAAAACTAAAACTGTATTCACAGTTTTTTTCTTAATTTTCACTTTTTTCCATAATAATTGTATGAAAAATAATTTTATTAATATTTATGGGTTCTCTTGTGCCCTAAACTTGGTTGGTATTAAGAAGTTTTTATCCTTGTTGGAAATAGGATCGATTGGCATCAATTGTCATAAAAAATATTTACGGTAAAAATTAAAAAATAAATAGTTTTTTTTGTAAACTGTACTCTTTTCCAAAAATTTGTTAATGCAGTTATGCCCCTTTAAAAAAATTAAAGAATGTTTCCTTTCAGTGAATTGAGCTATTTCAACGTTTTAAGGTAGTTTCCCTCCAGGGCCCGATTTATCTTTCCACACTGTATATTCACCTTTATAAAATGACGTCTTTACTTTTTTTTTTACGTGTCAAAACATTTTCTTAAAAATGTACATCTTCTGTGTGCATTCACTTGTGACAAGGGTACTTATACAACGGATTTACATTTGTGGTCGGCCGATTATTGCTCAGGACACAAGATAATTTTTATTTTAAGCGTGCACACATACTTTATATTTATTTATGCAGGCAGTTCTTTTAACACTTCCATACTTCATATAATTCCAATCCTTCCATGTGTCCAAGGGTCTCCACGATTGATACTCGATCGAATCATGGTCAGACTCCGAGGATTCCGTGCCTGTCTTGTGTCCTGGTATACCCTTGTTATACCTTAACGATCATGGCCGCCTCCTGGGCCACCGAAGATACAATAGGTATATTTATCATTCATTACAACAAGTGACTCTTATTGAAATCACATTTAAAAAAATCTTTCAAATTCAATCAAATATCTCAAACACCGTCAAAACTGCAACTTATAAGAATTTCAGCAACTCTTAGGTGATCAGACTAATCGTCCTAAAAACTTATGCGTTTCAGCTTTCCCAAACACTACATTCATAAAACCATTTAAAATCAAACCAATTCCATCTCTTTGAAATAATTAACTCCATTTCATGCAAATCCCAACTACAAAACCTTCAAAATTCAAATCCATTCCAATATATTTATTCCAAATAAATTTCCCATACACGTCCAAATAACATCATTACCAGTTAATATATCATTAGTTTATATATTTTCTATACCTTGTTGTTGCATTATTTAAATGTTCTATAAATTGTATTTAAGCTATTGCCATTCACCATACTTCCAAATATAAATAAACACTATTTAGTGTTTGCGTCAAATCCGAACAAAATATAATAAAAATAAAATCTTAAATACAAACATAGGATTATATAATTATAAATCTATTCGCTAAAATATCAACCTGACATAAATATCCAAAAAAAATTATAATAACATTAATATCTTTAATTTACATTATTTAAACCCAAGACACTGTCTATGAAATATGAGATGAAATCGCAGACGCGGCATGCCAATCAATCCCTACATGGAGGGCATGTGCCGTCGCGATGCGCCTTATTCGAAAGTATAATGAAATACGTGGTAGTACCTACTACCTCTGTTAAAATGATAAACATTTTTTTATCAAAACACCTGTAAGTTATAATTAGTAAATAAAGTCATAAATTAAAAAGTAATTTCCGAAAATGAAAATTTAAAAACACGATAACGATAATAGTAGATTGTACACCAAGGGGATAAAGCACTGTTTTATGTCACGGGCGCAATATTGAATCCTGAACGTAACGAAGGACTCCAGATTTTACTCCCGAGCGCAGCGAGGGGGTTATGAGTTAATTCCCGAGCGAAGCGAGGGAATTAAGACTGAGTCCTGAGTGCAGTGAGGGGTTCAAGCGCGCCCGTGACAAAAACAGCTTTATCCCCGAGGAGTATACTCTACTTTTCCACCTCTTGCGAGACAATAAAATAGCTAAGGCTACTAGAAACGGATTTTTATTAAAGTAAATCAAAAGTAAAAACCGGCCAAGTGCGTGTCGGACCACACATAGCAGGATTCCGTACATTCAATGGAATAAAAACCAAACTAATACCAAAAGGTCGTATCTGATGCCTATGGAAAAAGTTTTTTGGAGATAACTCAAAAACGGCTAAACCAATAATGTTCAAAAAATTTTTTCTAGAAAGTATATGATAAGGCGCATCTCCTCAATTTTTTTCATATTTTTTGGACTTACGGTTCAAAAGTTACAGGGGGGGGGCACAATTTTTCTGACTTTCGAAGCGATTATTTCAGAAAATATTCACTTAATCACAAAATGGTCAAAAAACCTCAGTGTTATTTTTAAAGACCTATCGATTTATGTGTCACATGTTGATATTTAGTCAAAAATATAAAAAATAAAAATTTTGTTACATGTATGGAGCGCCCCCCCCTAAAATTTTTTTTTTTCAAATTTAACTACATAACCAGAGCTCGGATTTTTCACGGCAAAACAAAACACTAGCGTAATTTAGCCAGTGCTTGAAATATTATTTTATCGACACCTATCGAGTCTTACTAGAGTATATGACAGGTATTGCCTCAGTAGATTTTTTCTTTTTTTATTCGATGGTACACCTATCAGTGTGAATGTCAAAATTTAAAAACTAACAAACGTGCGAAAATTTCGAAAAACAGGAGACTTACTAGAGCTCAAAATCAATATTTTTGACCAGTCTAAGGTGACCTACTGGGGGCAGGGATCGGAAACCGGTTCTATTTTCAAAATGTTCTCGGTTCAATAACCTAGACCGTTCTCTGAAGCGTTCTCGTTCTCGGTTACCGGTTAGAACAATGTTTTTAGGAACGAACATTTCCCGAACGAACAGTTCCCAAAAGAACGATATAAAACGTTCTTTCAATAGCGCTCTTTGTTCTGGTTACCGGTATTTACAATGGTTTTGGGAACGAACATTTGTAAGCTCGTATCGTTCTCAAGGAACGTAAAAAGAACCGTTCTTTCGATAGCGTTCGACTTTGGAACAAACATTCGCTGTATCGTTCCCGAGGAACAATATTAACCCGTTCTTTTGAATTCAACACAAATGAAATAAGTCGTCATCGCCAACCAATGAGCGTTAGTTATTTCAGTGTATGCCTCAAGTTAAGTACCTACGAGTATTTTCGTTTTACTAGGCAGCGACGTCCATTATTAGTTCGAACTTAGACGTGAACTAGCGTGGAGGTTGGTTTGGTTGAGATAATTTTATTGGCTGATTGCTTTTATATTGGTTGTGAAATACAAACTGCGTAAGAACTTTTTGTGCTGCTGCACTGCGTCGAGAAACCTGGTCCATGTGAAGTAAGTAGGTATTTATATCAAAATAAATTTTATACTTTCATAAAATATCCGAGAAGTGAGTAGGTTTATGTGCGTGCGAAGACACTTTATACGTCCCTGGTCGCTCCAAGTTCAATTATATTTTTGTGTAGGTATTTATGGCGGTGGGTACTTGCTATTCCATAGTAAGCTATAAGTATCTGTTAGTAAGAAGTTAAGAACTATTAAGTATATTATTATAATCAGTGGCTGAGCGTTGATTAACTCAAACCCGATATCCATAATCCGAGAAGTGAGTGAGTAGGTAAGTACGAGTATGTGTGCGTGCAAAGCGGCTAGTGGCTTTTGCCGGAATCACAACAGGGTTGTTACCACCTACAAAAGTTAGGGTTGAATTGTATCACATTAAGACGCGTGCCTACCTCGATAACCTTGAGCATCCGGCGTTTGCGCACCGGGGCCCCGCTTCACCGCAGGTATATTTCGCGATTCACCGCTGCGAGTTATAAGTACGGGCGTTATAGTCCAAGCGTCTGTCGCGGTTCGATCTTCTCTGTATGTTACTCGAATGAAATAAAAATACTAATCATATAATAGGGATACATATCACGCATGTTTAGAACTTTAGGTAAAGCAATGTGAATTCTGTTAATAATCATCATAATCAATTTTTTTACAATAAAAATTGAATAAAAATGAAATAAAAATGAAATAAAAATGAAATAAAAATGAAATAAAAATGAAATAAAAATGAAATAAAAATGAAATAAAAATGAAATAAAAATGAAATAAAAATGAAATAAAAATGAAATAAAAATGAAATAAAAATGAAATAAAAATGAAATAAAAATGAAATAAAAATGAAATAAAAATGAAATAAAAATGAAATAAAAATGAAATAAAAATGAAATAAAAACGAAATAAAAATGAAATAAAATGAAATAATGAAATAAAAATGAAATAAAAAGGAAATAAAAATGAAATAAAAATGAAATAAAAATAAAATAAAAATGAAAATAAAATAAGCATAAAATAAAAATAAAATAAGAATAAAATAAGAATAAAATAAGAATAAAATAAGAATAAAATAAGAATAAAATAAGAATAAAATAAGAATAAAATAAGAATAAAATAAGAATAAAACTAGAATAAAAATAGAATAAAAATAATATAAAAATAGAATAAAAATAGAATAAAAATAAAATAAAAATAAGTATTTGCTTAAAATGAAAAATTCACACTGAAAATGTAGAATGTGAATTAAAATAAGTTTAACCCTTTACCGGGCAAGACTGCCGACTAGCCGACTAGTCGGCAGTCAGGTGGCCGACTAAGTCGGCTAGCCGACTATGGTCTTCGCCTAAGTTCGGGAGTAATCGGGAACGTTCGGGTCGCCTAATACGCTGCGGCACGTGGTGGCGTTCAGGTTTTGACTAGTTTTGTTTACCTTTCCGAGAGTTACTTGTTGCTCCGGTAAAAAATAGGAAACATATCGTAATTGTAAATAATTAAATAAACAAGTAGTGATCTTTATGAACATTATGTTTAAAATAAAGAAATTTGATTAAATGATGGTAGTTTTTTTTATATCCTTATTTTTTTGGAAGATCTAGGCAGCCGACTATTCGGCTCATTTTGCCGACTAGTCGCCGACTATAAATGTGGCCAGATAGTCGGCTTTCCCGACTAGTCGGCGACTAGTCGGCACATCTCTACTTACTACTAATATGTTTTTTGAAATGGCATTCCATGCTTTCTTATTATTCTATGGCCCACACCATCTCGTTTACCTTGCTGTATCGCTTCATATATGTATAGGTCGTATATTGCTGGCCTAATATTACAGTGTTCTATGTTAGATTTTGAGGATAGTTAAATTTAGACTTTCAATAGAGGTTCAAATTTCAATTCGATTATAGTAAAACATGCAACCCTGTAATATTGGGCAAACGACATTAAAGCACGCTTGACATACGGAGTTAAACACTATACATACAGGAAGTAGATCTCAAGTGTTATAAAAATAATAATTCACTTATCATGATGTTTATTTTCACTCCACTTTGACATCTAATAATATATAATGATAACATTGGCACGTGTCTAAGACTTAAAAAAAAGCGCCGTGACGATGCGCTCGAGTCTCTCGACCCACGCAAAGTAACAAACAGCCATCACAGCATTTTGCCATTGAAAATTGAACCGTATTTCATCTACAGCGGCTTCGATCATTTCGAAGCGCGCGAATATCGAGCGCGTGGATTCGGAGGAATGTGTGCTTTATGAACAAGGTAGACGATTTAAATTAGCACGCAGTATGCTATAAGGGAAGCCCTTATATAAGGCTAACACTTATAAGCGATATGTAAGGTTTGGTGAGCGGATGATAAGGGTTTCGTAAGGGTATTGGGATAGCGCTGCTAGCCTTTATATAAGGGCTTTAAAAGCAATATGAAAGGGTATCGTCGGGGAAAGGGTATGGTTATTTAAGCCTTATGCAAAACCCATACAAAACCCTTTATAAGGGATAGCGGGCCGGTCCCTGGTATATATACATATAAAGGGTATTCCGCTAATATTACAAAGCACACATTGTCGTGCAACATGCTCTAGTTTAGAAGCAGAGATGGGCATTATTCGAATATTTTTTTATTTAAATAATCATTCGAATAAACAAATTATTCGTCGTGAAATTATTCGCGAATAATTTATTCACGAATAAATCATTCGTCTGCCCTTTCGAATAATAAATTATTTATTCGTTATTTTATTCGAATAAATAACACAAATAATATTTTATTACACTTTTAGATTTGATATTAAACTGCAACTCTAACTTATTTTTGGGTCAAGGAAATGTATTGCAGGTAGCCAGCCTGAAAGTGACGGATATATGAAAGAGCGAGTAAACCACATAACTAAACTTTCTTATCAATTTTGTACCAGTTTACTCATATTTATTTCGTAGTTATTAGTCTTTTGCATAGTTCGGTCTAAACTAGTCGCATCATAAATAATCTCTATTACTTTTATGAAAACGAATTTTGTTAATGATTATGACGATAATTTTCAGTGCAGTAGATACTATACGATATATACGGACTTGAGTGAAAAAAGTGATGCAGTACTAGAAAATAACATGAAATTATAATTAACTATAATTATACTAAGTGACAATTTCTTAAAAAATATTTCTATAATTTAAACGAAAAAAGTGTTGTAGCGACCTATGTTGTTGGTTGGTTACCTAAAACTGCCAAAATAAAAGGACTATCTCAGCGTGGCACTTGGCTCATCACAGGTGTGACCCCACTGGCTACACTAACCGCTTACCATCGGGCGGGCTGTATGTTTGTTGGCCACTAACATGATATTTTTTTAAAGAAAATATAACGTATTTTTATTATACACTCAATACATAGGAAGTAGTTTAGTGAAGAGCTCATGACAATTGTCAAAAAAAGCGATAATCCAAGAATTGTCGATATTTTTCGACAAAAGATTAGGCTTGTGTTGTAGTTTCGGGACAATTGTCGTGATCTTCGAGACATATGTCAAAACCACTTAGTACTAAAGTAGTAGTTTTAGTGATAATAAATGAAGCTATTCTTTAAATATCGTGCTGGTGGCAAAGAAGCATGCCGCCCGCCCAATGGTAAGTGGTTTCAATAGCCTGTGGACGCCTATGAAGTCAGTAAAACATGACATATGTCACGTATGTCAGCGTGGTGAATTAGAGGTCAGGTCGCCTATGGTTAGTACTAAGATAAAACATTATCTAGTTGGAAAATAATATTTGGGATAGAAAACCGCCAAATAGTTATTTTAACTGCCCTACCACATGAATACTTTATTCGCCGCCGCCGATAGTTTATTTTTAAATTATTCGAATACGAAAAATTCATTCAGATGAATTATTCGAATAAAAAAAATATTCGAATGAATTATTCATGGAATAATTTATTCGACGAATAAATACTGTCGAATGATTATTCGAAAATTTTATTCGTCATTCGCGAATAAAATAATCCCACCAAAAACATAAATGTAAAAAAGGAGAGCCAAGTTCAATACAAAAATTATGCTTGGCTGTGGGCTTCGCCGCAAAAAGAATGGAGATCTAATTGAGTGCCAAGTTCTATGCAAAATCCAAATATGTATTTATAGGAACAAAATAACATTATGAACAAGTATTAAACTCTATTTCTTTGCTTTATTGGATACCTATAACAATTGCTGTTATTTAAAAATGTGAGATCTTAAAGTAGGTTAGATTTGACTTGGCCAGTTTTTATCAGAATAAAATATATATATATATATATATGTTGAATAACTTTATAAAATGACTGATGTAATGAAAACTGGCTAGGCAATACCTATTGAGATTTAATGTTTTTTCTTGCGTTTCCGCTGCATGGTTTTCTTTTTTATGCTATTGTCTACATTCTCTTTACTTCTGTTCTGTGTATAATTATGTGGTGCCACGCGCCGCCGACGACACACCGTTGGCCGGTCGTTTAGCGTTTATCACAAGTTTTTTATATGGGGACACCACTTATTTTTTGACTTAACTTTATTTTTATATTTCTGTTATATAGCAAATATAATGACACAATATATTGGGATAGTTTCAAATATCTGCTTGTAACGGTTCCAACGATACAATAAAAATAAAAAAAATTGTATGGGGACCCCCCTATTTTTAACTTTTTTTTATTTTTAGATATTTTCCTACGCTTACACACAATTACCGAGCTGGATTCCAAATTTCATCCTTCTAGGTCATCTGGAAGTAGGTTAGATTTAGGTACTATATGTCAGTCAGTCAGTCAGTCAGTGCTACAATTTACGACTTTTTGACCTTCATATCTTTATAACCGTTTGAGCTAGCTTCATGAAATTTGGGCATCTAGATGTCCTTATGGATATAATTAAACACACGTAGTTTTATGTGTTTACGTTAAAGAGGTTTTGATTTATAGAAGGGGCAAAAGTGGCACCAAGTGGTTCGTGTAATATACACTCGGCGCTGGCTAGCCAGTTCCTTTGCTCGAACTTGGCTTGACACGCTGCCGCGTGTCTAGATTTATTCTTATTCGTTTTTTGTATTCGAATAATTTTTGACCATCTCTAAATTAGAACTATACATTTAAAAGAACCAGCTTAGTGCGTGTCTGACCACGTATAATGGAAGGTTCCGTTCCTTCAACGATATAAGGAAAGATAATTATCAAAAAGTCGTATCTTCCTACGGAAGAAGTTTTTTTAGAAATAGCTCGAAAACGCCTCAACCGATAATATTAAAATCAATTTTAATTGAAAGATGTATTTTCTCTTTAATTTTTTGCATATCCAGTTCAAAAGATACACAAGTGTCCATAAGATTATGTCTGAAAATATTGGCTAAATCAAAAAATCTTCTGACAATCTTCAACGTTATTTTTACTACAAAACTAGATATCGGCATGCAAAATACGTCATATGGTTTCCGTCTAGGGTTTGCTCCCGGTACTCGTTTTCTATACAAATCCAGTACCGGAACCGGGAATTCCCGGTTCTCGCCATACAAAATCAGAACCAGGAGCATTTCCTATTTCCGTCGTTTCCGAGTACAATGGCTGTGACATACGGACGGACGGACATGACGATAATAAGGGTTCCGTTTTTGCCATTTTGGCTACGAAACCCTAAAAATGCCATTAACATAGCAATTATATGCACACATCAAAGAGGTTGAAATAAGAACGGCGAAACTCGTCTAGGGGAGTCGGCGTAACAGCTAATTTGGTTGTGTTGACCGGGCACAAAGCGCAAGAGGACTGACAGTAGCTCTTTGGCCGTTGTAGAGAAATAAGTGTAAAAAAATAGCATAAGAATTGCAAGACCAATAGTGAAGTGACAAACTATTTGGCGCGTTATCGATAGTGAATATTTGCCTTCCTATAGCTTTAGGAGGAGTTTGGTTTACGTCACAGATCAGCAATGCCCATGTGCGAGCGGTAGGACTAGATATGGTGTTTGACCTAAGATGCTTGTATATCACTCTTGCGCTTTGCGCCCCATTAGCGCCAGTGTCAATTTGAGATTTGTGGAGTTAACATTATCATAAAATGGGTTTGTAACATCATTTTGTGCCATAAATTGGTGCAATAATTAAGAAAATACGGAATGGTAACATATACGAGCGTATTATACCAAAAATAACAAACTAGAATAATATTAAGAATTATTCGCCAATGCAGTACAAAGAGGGCAATAGTGATGTAACATACTGATTGGCGGCATGTCGATATGAGATGTACTTTTCAGAGGCGAATTCTATGAAACTCGTGTCATGTTTCTAGGTCCTATTTTCGATTTAAGCTGAGGGTGATCTGTCAGTTTTTAAGTAACAGAATAATTTTATATAAATGGATGAAGTAGGTATATCATGAATTCATGACAATAGTTCCAAAAATACTCATTAACAGAGCTCGGATTTTTCACGGCAAAACAAAACACTAGCGTAATTTAGCCAGTGCTTGAAATATTATTTTATCGACACCTATCGAGTCTTACTAGAGTATATGACAGGTATTGCCTCAGTACATTTTTTCTTTTTTTATTCGATGGTCCACCTATCAGTGTGAATGTCAAAATTAAAAAACTAACAAACGTGCGAAAATTTCGAAAAACAGGAGACTTACTAGAGCTCAAAATCAATATTTTTGACCAGTCTAAGGTGACCTACTGGGGGTTAGAAGGTTGTGCATTAATTATCGGACATCCTGTATAAGTAATAAAATAACTTTTCATTTTAGCTTTGCCATAGTCGAGCAACAAAGAGGTAGGTCTGCATGTACAACTTAGAACGAAGTAACTATACCACCTCATTTAAAATGATAGAAACGACTGCAAATTTCATCTCACATGACATATGACATTCACACTTTAACTGTCATTTCATTACGTATAAAACGTAAATTGCATCTAGGTATTATTTATTTCGCAACGCATTGAATCCGACGTGTTGGATATACGTATAATAACTTAATATTGCAAGGTATCAATTAATACAAAAATGAGTAATGTACAAGATCGGATCAAAACGTGGATTGAAAATCACCCTGAGTTAGTCTATAATGAAGTGACCTCCACTATATACTGCTCTATGTGCGATATGCATCTAAAACTGAAGAAATGCAATATTGAGAATCATGTGAAAAGCAACCGCCACAATTACCGTTCGGGGCAACCAAATAGGAAACATCAATTTTATTTCGATTTAATTATTTTTCTTATTTCATGCAACATACCATGGGAAACAGTCAACAACAATAATTTTCGTCATTTTTTTAACAAGTATTTATGTTGCGACTGCTCTATGACTTCTTTACCGGACGAATCGACCCTGCGAAAAATTTATTTAAATCTCGTGTACAAAAAAACTATACAGGGTATAAGAGAGGTAAACAAAACCAATTATTTGTGGATATCTATAGACGAAACACCAGATTTCATGGGAAAATGTGTGACAAACGTGGTGATTCGGACTTTGCAAAAAAATTGTTCTAAGCAATTTTATCTTTTGGGGTCGAAGGTTTTAGAGAAGGTAAATGGGGAAACAATAGCAAACCTAATAATAAACCAATTAAAATTTTTGTTTCAAAATTCTTTCAATGACAACGTAAACAATTTGCTTTTACTTTGCACAGATAGTGCCGGTCGTATTTTAAAAGCAACGTTTCCCCGTATGAAACACATTACGTGTTTAGCTCATGGTCTGCACCGGGTTGCCGAAGAAGTGCGAGATAATTTCAAAGGTGTGGATGGGTTGATATCGAATGTCAAAAATATATTCCTAAAATCTCCAGAGCGTGTACGCCTTTTTAAGGCAAAATATCCGTCCATTCCCCTACCTCCCGAGCCAATTATCACCAGATGGGGAACTTGGATATCTGCTGCGGTATATTACGCTCAATACTATGAGCAAATACGTGATGTCGTCTCCATACTTGCTAATGACTCGGCAGCTATAAGAGCTGCAAAAAAATGTTTTCAAACACGCAAACTACGACCGGAGTTAAATTTCATTCGCGACAACTACGAAGTAATAGCCTCTTCAATAGAACAATTGCAATGTTCGACTTTATCCATTGCGGAATCCTTCCTCATTCTGGATACTGTTCGTTGCTACGTAAACTGGAGTAAACTTTTACCAGTGATACGTAAATTTGAAGCCGTGCTCGAACGAAATCCTGATTACGAAATTTTAAGAGACATATCTGAAAATATTACCCGAACTGATAATGAATTCTATAAATTTGCTCCCTTGACGTCAACTGAAGTTGAACGTACATTTAGTGTACATAAATGGATTTATAGTGATAAACGCAACTGTTTACTCCCAGAGAATGTTGAAAAGATAATGATCATCTACTCCTATCACTATTACCCAAATAAAATGTCTTGTGCTGCTGTGTGTACTGACGTAGATTTTGAAGAAGAAATTGCGTCTGTTTCTAATATATATTAACTTTATACAAATGTTTTTATTAGTTTTATTACATATTAATTTTATTTGGTGACTTTTATTTCTTCTAGTTCTGAATTATCGATATCGATAAAATAATATTTCAAGCACTGGCTAAATTACGCTAGTGTTTTGTTTTGCCGTGAAAAATCCGAGCTCTGCTCATTAATTATACAAACCTTTGTTACAGTTAGTTCCTACGTAATGCTAATTGATTATAATGATTATTCAGATTCTCTAATCAAAGTATCTATGAAAGTATCGACCTGCACCCCAACGCTATTAGCACAGATATCTGACAGGTAAGACATTTATTTGTCAAATATACTGACACGAGTGGTTTTCATATATAATGACGTTTATTTCCAGTCTATAAGGACCAGAGACAAGCTAAAACCACTTTAGTCTTTGGTTATATCATTTCTATGGATACGGGAACATAAAAAAGACAAGGTCCTAAATACAACACGTGCAACAGACGTCACACCCACACAAGCGCTAACACACACCTTGCTGATATTCATAAGCTGTAAGCATTTTCAAAATATAAGAACCCTTTTGGCGATTGTTTATTAAATATTTCTAACAATTCGAACGATTAAACGTTGTAATATTTCATATCTTTACACAGTCATAGCGAGGTGATATAATATGATAAGATAACGATATATATTATTTTTACATATTTTAAATTATTATCTGACTCTGTAAATATCGATATGAGTTACTCATATCCCATCACTTTTATTAGCCATTTCTGTCACTTTAGACAACAAAATGTCAAACGTACTGACACGGTCGATTCCTATAGAAACCATAGACAAGGACGCCTCTATCCTAAGATCGACTAACGCACTAAAGAGGCTGGTTCTCTGTGTTACATACTATTATTGCCTTTATACTTTGCCGTGGACGTTCAAGATATAATGATGCGTTCATATTCATAATCATAATAAATGAGACAGGTGCATGCAGTACTGAAGATCGAGTAGATGGTAACCACGGCGAATTATAAAACGACATATTGGTCTCTGCTCTAGTACTCCCACACAAGCGCTGATACTGATACACACCTTGCTGATATTCATAAGCCCTTTGAGCATTTTAAAAATATAACAAGACCCTTTGGCGGTTGTTTATTTAATATTTTGAACAATTCTATAAACGTTGTAATATTTCAGATGTCTGTAAAATACATATCGGGATGATACGATAAGATAATGATGTAAATTATCTGCCCATATTTTTAATTATTATATTTTAGAAATATGGATATGAGTTACTCATATTCCACCACTATTAATATGGATGGTATAGGAAGGATGGAACTCTCTTCTAGGAAAACGGTCGAAAAAGTGTCCAGCGGTAAGCACTAAACAATAGTTCCAAATATCTTCGGGTGGCGCTAGGTATAGTTCAGCATTTGAAATGAATTACCGATATTTAATACTTATATGACTTCGTAAATAAAATTAATATTCAGTGTTTTTCATCTCCGCAAATAATTATTTTGGATTTAATTTTTTTTAATTTCAAATTAATTTAATCAAATTTAATATAATTGTGGCGCTATCAGTTTATCGCCTTTTGACGGACACTTTTTCAAGCAATAGGAGAACACAATTAATAAGACATGCATTTTTTGAGCAACATATTATTTGCTGACGCTGCAATGCAAAGGACACTTGGATTTACGTGTTTCACTCGTGGGTACTGCCTATTTAACTGTCTCTTCTGTGTCTGTTACTCAATAACAAAAATGTTTTTGAGAAATTTTGTTAAAAAAATAATGGTTACGTATTTAAAACAGTAATTAGGAATGGAAAGTGGTACCGTCCCGCTTTGATTTTAAGTTTTGAACTATTAGAGCACTGAGAAACTTCAGAAACTGGCATGATTTTAATTTTAACAATCGAGCTCTCAGTTAAACAGGTTATATTTTGGACGTAATATCACGTGCAGCCGCTGAGGGCACGACTTTCCGTGCGCGTGATTTGACATCTTTGGCGGTCAAAGGGTTAAGGTATTTTCGTTGATATTCTCGAAAGATCTTGTCAGTATTAACGCTTCGGCGGCCATCAAACGACTGATTCAATATAGGTCCTGGAACCTATATTGAAGGCACAAGATCGTGTGCCTGGTACCATATCTATATGGACTGTAAGCCAGTAAAAAATTTAACAAAAATAAATTAATTAAAAACATGTCGAAATGACCTCCAAATTACAAATAGACTTATTGTTAGTTTCCTTAGGTAACTCGGATTTACTTTATAGACTTATCATTAAAAATAAAACTACATATAAAATAGGCTAATACTACAATCTAAAACATACTTCCAAATAAAAAATGGGCTCCAAGTCGGATCCGATCGGTAGGGTGCCCAAAAGGCTGGCGGCATTGCCGCGTTGGACGGCAATACCGATGCGCTGGGCAAAGTATGCCCCAGTATAGTTAGTTATACATACATAGGCTAATTTTTTTTTTGTTTAAAGCGACTTATAGGATTTTAGCTCTGGGTTTTTGTAACAGACATTTTTTCGAAATCTACACCCCGAATTAATTGAAAACCACTACCATGGCGTTTTATATGAAAAATGTGTATTACCGCCATCTTGAATTTCTAAACAGACATTGTTTTCGGAATTTACACACCCGAGTTAGTTGAAAATGACTACCAAGACGATTTTGACAAAAAATTTCCATATCCGCCATCTTGGATTTTTAGGAGTTTATTCTCGAAATCTACATCCCAGAATTAATCAAAAACTACAACTATAACGATATTGACGAAAAAAGTGTATGACCGCCATCTTGGATTTCATAACAGACATTATTTTCGAAAACCACATACCCGAATTAGTCGAAAAGTACTACCATGTCGATTTTGACAAAAGTTCTCCATTTCCGCCATAATGTATTTTAAAACAGAATTTATTTACGAAAACTACATACCCGGATTAATCGAAATTGACTACCATAACGATTTTGATGTAAAAACTTTAAAAAGTGCATGGCCCCCATCTTGGTTTTAAAACAGATATTATTTTCGAAATCAACACACCCGAATTAGTTGAAAATGACTACCGTAACGATTTTTACAAAAAAGTGCAACGAATTGGAAATATAAACCATCTTCGTGTGAAAAAGAGACAGTGCGAGGCGGTGTCGATATCCATGCGTTGGCGCCTACAAAAGAATACGGTGGCCTTGGCAAGGCCGACCTGCGATCGAGACGGGTGCGCGGCTAAGAACGTTTAATAAAGTTCTTGAGAACGTTTTACATTCCGTTCCTGAATGATTTTGTTCTTTGGGAACGTTTAAAATTCCGTTCTTTAAAAGATTTTGTTCTTTGGGAACGTTTCAAATTCCGTTCATAAAAGATTTTGTTCTTTGGGAACGTTTCAAATTTTGTTCTTCAATATCGGTAACCGAAATGATTTTGTTCTTTCGGAACGTTTTTAAATCTGTTCTTCTTGAGTACCGGTAACCGAAATGATTTTGTTCTTTTAGAGAACGTTCCCGTAATAAACCGATATATAGTATGAACGAAATAAAGATCGGGTTCCGAACGATAATGAACGGTATTTTGGGAACCGTTCCCGATCCCTGACTGGGGGTTAGAAGGTTGTGCATTAATTACCGGACATCCTGTATAAGTAATAAAATAACTTTTCATTTTAGCTTTGCCATAGTCGAGCAACAAAGAGGTAGGTCTGCATGTACAACTTAGAACGAAGTAACTATACCACCTCATTTAAAATGATAGAAACGACTGCAAATTTCATCTCACATGACATATGACATTCACACTTTAACTGTCATTTCATTACGTATAAAACGTAAATTGCATCTAGGTATTATTTATTTCGCAACGCATTGAATCCGTGTTGGATATACGTATAATAACTTAATATTGCAAGGTATCAATTAATACAAAAATGAGTAATGTACAAGATTGGATCAAAACGTGGATTGAAAATCACCCTGAGTTAGTCTATAATGAAGTGACCTCCACTATATACTGCTCTATGTGCGATATGCATCTAAAACTGAAGAAATGCAATATTGAGAATCATGTGAAAAGCAACCGCCACAATTACCGTTCGGGGCAACCAAATAGGAAACATCAATTTTATTTCGATTTAATTATTTTTCTTATTTCATGCAACATACCATGGGCAACAGTCAACAACAATAATTTTCGTCATTTTTTTAACAAGTATTTATGTTGCGACTGCTCTATGACTTCTTTACCGGACGAATCGACCCTGCGAAAAATTTATTTAAATCTCGTGTACAAAAAAACTATACAGGGTATAAGAGAGGTAAACAAAACCAATTATTTGTGGATATCTATAGACGAAACACCAGATTTCATGGGAAAATGTGTGACAAACGTGGTAATGTCTTTGCAAAAAAATTGTTCTAAGCACTTTTATCTTTTGGGGTCGAAGGTTTTAGAGAAGGTAAATGGGGAAACAATAGCAAACCTAATAATAAACCAATTAAAATTTTTGTTTCAAAATTATTTCAATGATAACGTAAACAATTTGCTTTTACTTTGCACAGATAGGCCAATGATAACGTAAACAATTTGCTTTTACTTTGCACAGATAGACGCATATATGCTTAAAGCCGGTCGTATTTTAAAAGCAACGTTTCCTCGTATGAAACACATTACGTGTTTAGCTCATGGTCTGCACCGGGTTGCCGAAGAAATGCGAGATAATTTCAAAGGTGTGGATGGGTTGATATCGAATGTCAAAAAGATATTGCTAAAATCTCCAGAGCGTGTATGCCTTTTTAAGGCAAAATATCCGTCCATTCCCCTACCTCCCGAGCCAATTATCACCAGATGGGGAACTTGGATATCTGCTGCGGTATATTACGCTCAATACTATGAGCAAATACGTGATGTCGTCTCCATACTTGCTAATGACTCGGCAGCTATAAGAGCTGCAAAAAAATGATTTCAAACACGCAAACTACGACCGGAGTTAAATTTCATTCGCGACAACTACGAAGTAATAGCCTCTTCAATAGAACAATTGCAATGTTCGACTTTATCCATTGCGGAATCCTTCCTCATTCTGGATACTGTTCGTTGCTACGTAAACTGGAGTAAACTTTTACCAGTGATACGTAAATTTGAAGCCGTGCTCGAACGAAATCCTGATTACGAAATTTTAAGAGACATATCTGAAAATATTACCCGAACTGATAATGAATTCTATAAATTTGCTCCCTTGACGTCAACTGAAGTTGAACGTACATTTAGTGTACATAAATAGATTTATAGTGATAAACGCAACTGTTTACTCCCAGAGAATGATGAAAAGATAATGATCATCTACTCCTATCACCAGAGCTCGGATTTTTCACGGCAAAACAAAACACTAGCGTAATTTAGCCAGTGCTTGAAATATTATTTTATCGACACCTATCGAGTCTTACTAGAGTATATGACAGGTATTGCCTCAGTACATTTTTTCTTTCTTTATTCGATGGTACACCTATCAGTGTGAATGTCAAAATTTAAAAACTAACAAACGTGCGAAAATTTCGAAAAACAGGAGACTTACTAGAGCTCAAAATCAATATTTTTGACCAGTCTAAGGTGACCTACTGGGGGTTAGAAGGTTGTGCATTAATTACCGGACATCCTGTATAAGTAATAAAATAACTTTTCATTTTAGCTTTGCCTATTTTACAACTTAGAACGAAGTAACTATACCACCTCATTTAAAATGATAGAAACGACTGCAAATTTCATCTCACATGACATATGACATTCACACTTTAACTGGCATTTCATTACGTATAAAACGTAAATTGCGTCTAGGTATTATTTATTTCGCAACGCATTGAATCCGACGTGTTGGATATACGTATAATAACTTAATATTGCAAGGTATCAATTAATACAAAAATGAGTAATGTACAAGATCGGATCAAAACGTGGATTGAAAATCACCCTGAGTTAGTCTATAATGAAGTGACCTCCACTATATACTGCTCTATGTGCGATATGCATCTAAAACTGAAGAAATGCAATATTGAGAATCATGTGAAAAGCAACCGCCACAATTACCGTTCGGGGCAACCAAATAGGAAACATCAATTTTATTTCGATTTAATTATTTTTCTTATTTCATGCAACATACCATGGGCAACAGTCAACAACAATAATTTTCGTCATTTTTTTAACAAGTATTTATGTTGCGACTGCTCTATGACTTCTTTACCGGACGAATCGACCCTGCGAAAAATTTATTTAAATCTCGTGTACAAAAAAACTATACAGGGTATAAGAGAGGTAAACAAAACCAATTATTTGTGGATATCTATAGACGAAACACCAGATTTCATGGGAAAATGTGTGACAAACGTGGTGATTCAGTCTTTGCAAAAAAATTGTTCTAAGCAATTTTATCTTTTGGGGTCGAAGGTTTTAGAGAAGGTAAATGGGGAAACAATAGCAAACCTAATAATAAACCAATTAAAATTTTTGTTTCAAAATTATTTCAATGATAACGTAAACAATTTGCTTTTACTTTGCACAGATAGTGCCGCATATATGCTTAAAGCCGGTCGTATTTTAAAAGCAACGTTTCCTCGTATGAAACACATTACGTGTTTAGCTCATGGTCTGCACCGGGTTGCCGAAGAAATGCGAGATAATTTCAAAGGTGTGGATGGGTTGATATCGAATGTCAAAAAGATATTGCTAAAATCTCCAGAGCGTGTATGCCTTTTTAAGGCAAAATATCCGTCCATTCCCCTACCTCCCGAGCCAATTATCACCAGATGGGGAACTTGGATATCTGCTGCGGTATATTACGCTCAATACTATGAGCAAATACGTGATGTCGTCTCCATACTTGCTAATGACTCGGCAGCTATAAGAGCTGCAAAAAAATGTTTTCAAACACGCAAACTACGACCGGAGTTAAATTTCATTCGCGACAACTACGAAGTAATAGCCTCTTCAATAGAACAATTGCAATGTTCGACTTTATCCATTGCGGAATCCTTCCTCATTCTGGATACTGTTCGTTGCTACGTAAACTGGAGTAAACTTTTACCAGTGATACGTAAATTTGAAGCCGTGCTCGAACGAAATCCTGATTACGAAATTTTAAGAGACATATCTGAAAATATTACCCGAACTGATAATGAATTCTATAAATTTGCTCCCTTGACGTCAACTGAAGTTGAACGTACATTTAGTGTACATAAATAGATTTATAGTGATAAACGCAACTGTTTACTCCCAGAGAATGATGAAAAGATAATGATCATCTACTCCTATCACCAGAGCTCGGATTTTTCACGGCAAAACAAAACACTAGCGTAATTTAGCCAGTGCTTGAAATATTATTTTATCGACACCTATCGAGTCTTACTAGAGTATATGACAGGTATTGCCTCAGTACATTTTTTCTTTCTTTATTCGATGGTACACCTATCAGTGTGAATGTCAAAATTTAAAAACTAACAAACGTGCGAAAATTTCGAAAAACAGGAGACTTACTAGAGCTCAAAATCAATATTTTTGACCAGTCTAAGGTGACCTACTGGGGGTTAGAAGGTTGTGCATTAATTACCGGACATCCTGTATAAGTAATAAAATAACTTTTCATTTTAGCTTTGCCTATTTTACAACTTAGAACGAAGTAACTATACCACCTCATTTAAAATGATAGAAACGACTGCAAATTTCATCTCACATGACATATGACATTCACACTTTAACTGTCATTTCATTACGTATAAAACGTAAATTGCGTCTAGGTATTATTTATTTCGCAACGCATTGAATCCGACGTGTTGGATATACGTATAATAACTTAATATTGCAAGGTATCAATTAATACAAAAATGAGTAATGTACAAGATCGGATCAAAACGTGGATTGAAAATCACCCTGAGTTAGTCTATAATGAAGTGACCTCCACTATATACTGCTCTATGTGCGATATGCATCTAAAACTGAAGAAATGCAATATTGAGAATCATGTGAAAAGCAACCGCCACAATTACCGTTCGGGGCAACCAAATAGGAAACATCAATTTTATTTCGATTTAATTATTTTTCTTATTTCATGCAACATACCATGGGCAACAGTCAACAACAATAATTTTCGTCATTTTTTTAACAAGTATTTATGTTGCGACTGCTCTATGACTTCTTTACCGGACGAATCGACCCTGCGAAAAATTTATTTAAATCTCGTGTACAAAAAAACTATACAGGGTATAAGAGAGGTAAACAAAACCAATTATTTGTGGATATCTATAGACGAAACACCAGATTTCATGGGAAAATGTGTGACAAACGTGGTGATTCAGTCTTTGCAAAAAAATTGTTCTAAGCAATTTTATCTTTTGGGGTCGAAGGTTTTAGAGAAGGTAAATGGGGAAACAATAGCAAACCTAATAATAAACCAATTAAAATTTTTGTTTCAAAATTATTTCAATGATAACGTAAACAATTTGCTTTTACTTTGCACAGATAGTGCCGCATATATGCTTAAAGCCGGTCGTATTTTAAAAGCAACGTTTCCTCGTATGAAACACATTACGTGTTTAGCTCATGGTCTGCACCGGGTTGCCGAAGAAGTGCGAGATAATTTCAAAGGTGTGGATGGGTTGATATCGAATGTCAAAAAGATATTCCTAAAATCTCCAGAGCGTGTACGCCTTTTTAAGGCAAAATATCCGTCCATTCCCCTACCTCCCGAGCCAATTATCACCAGATGGGGAACTTGGATATCTGCTGCGGTATATTACGCTCAATACTATGAGCAAATACGTGATGTCGTCTCCATACTTGCTAATGACTCGGCAGCTATAAGAGCTGCAAAACAATGTTTTCAAACACGCAAACTACGACCGGAGTTAAATTTCATTCGCGACAACAACGAAGTAATAGCCTCTTCAATAGAACAATTGCAATGTTCGACTTTATCCATTGCGGAATCCTTCCTCATTCTGGATAATGTTCGTTGCTACGTAAACTGGAGTAAACTTTTACCAGTGATACGTAAATTTGAAGCCGTGCTCGAACGAAATCCTGATTACGAAATTTTAAGAGACATATCTGAAAATATTACCCGAACTGATAATGAATTCTATAAATTTGCTCCCTTGACGTCAACTGAAGTTGAACGTACATTTAGTGTACATAAATGGATTTATAGTGATAAACGCAACTGTTTACTCCCAGAGAATGTTGAAAAGATAATGATCATCTATTCCTATCACTATTACCCAAATAAAATGTCTTGTGCTGCTGTGTGTACTGACGTAGATTTTGAAGAAGAAATTGCGTCTGTTTCTAATATATAGTAACTTTATACAAATGTTTTTATTAGTTTTATTACATATTAATTTTATTTGGTGACTTTTATTTCTTCTAGTTCTGAATTATCGATATCGATAAAATAATATTTCAAGCACTGGCTAAATTACGCTAGTGTTTTGTTTTGCCGTGAAAAATCCGAGCTCTGTACATAACTGAGTAGCGGCATACAAAATACACCTTATGTGTAAATTTTATTCAGATACGTCGTATAGTTTCCGAGTAAAATGGCTGTGACATACGGACGGACAGACATACAGACAGACATGACGAATCAATAAGGGTTCCGTTTTTTGCCATTTGGCTACGGAACCCTAAAAATTTATTCTTGATACATTAGTCCATTTTATTCTAATTTTATCTTCTATTTTTATAGAACCTGCAGTTTTACTCCGTATACTGCAGCGTCTTATGACACTCGCGGCATTTGTTTTAGGTATTTAAAATTGAGGTGGCCAGCACGATTTTCCGAATAAATTCGATTTTCAAATCAGCTCGACGCGGCGGCGCGGGCCCCGGCTGGCGTCGCGGGGCTGTGCACCGTGCGGACTTTACGAAATTAGACTTTAAGCACATAACAATAAGAGCTATGGGAAGTGAATTCACATTATTAACCAGCGGGTTATAATGAGATTTAGTACAACATTATAACCCGGCTAAAGCCAAGGGCTATAATGATTTGCTTTCGGTGAGGTTTGCATGATATATAATTTGGCATTGTCGAGCAGGTGGTGTGAAAAGTATGTTAATCCATTTATATTATAACCATATAATATACTTATCCTACAAAATCCTTCAATACTAGTACAAAAGTTATATAAATAAAATATAATGAATTAAAAAAAAACTAATATTTTAATAATGTAGTTCCTAAGCAGTCCTTTTTTAAACAAATTAATAATTTTTCATTAGATATCTTCCTCAATTAGAATTGCATGATATTCTGCAAAACTTGAAACAGATAATTTAATAATAACAATTATTTATGAAGTCAACAAAAATTGCTGGAATATTTTAATATTATTCCGCACTCCCTTGCGCTGGCGCTGGCGTCCTTGGCTGCTCCCTGCCCAAGCCAAGGGCACAGACAATTTCGGGACAAAGCGTGTTTGGATTCCCGGTTCCCAGCAGCAACCCAAGTAACACATCAAAGCAGTATAACGGCCGTCTTACAGCATATCTGTATGCTTTTAGCATTTTGAGTTCGTTTTATAGTAGCATTATAAACGTTTATAGTGCTGATATAGGTCTTAAATGGGCACAAATTACCCAGCTTGAGATCCTATACAGGTCATTTAATAGCATTGCAGGCGCATTATGTCTGCGCTATTAGCATTATCGTTGTCATGGAAAGTGCCAATCGCCTCAAAGAAGCATTAGTACACTCTATTAAGTGGCCGACTGCATTAAAGAAGCCTTAATACGGCCAAAAAACTTGCTAATCGCAGTAAAGAAGCATAAGTACTCTCGATTAACTTGCCAATCGCAATACAAACGCATTATACTAGCATAAGAGTGTAGTAAAATAAACCTTACGTCAATGCAAAAACGTCTCTAATACCGGCGGAACAAATGTTATAATACAATGAACGTTGTGATTTAACTACTTTGTCTCGCAATATAAAATGGACGAAGACGGTACAAAAAACTGAATGAGTGACACGTCATATTTGTTTGCATCCTAACAAAATTTATAAAAGTTTTTGACACTTTTACGTTATTATATCCTTCAAATATGACTGCGCAATGTAGTTTACTGTGAATGTGTATATAAGTTTCATTGAAAATTTTCACGCGCCTTTGATTTATTGTGCTTTTGCTATAAAATATTATAAAAAGATATGCGTCAAATAAACAAAACAATTGTGTAATCCTCGTATAGAACGAGTTTTGCAGTATTAACACAATAGTGTTGGTTGAGCAGTCTTAAATTAAGTAATTTCTTTATTATATAGGTATTTTCCTTGTATAAATAGGTCCGCATGATTTTATTTTTAGGTTATTAATTATTTACAAAATGGCGTTGGTCTATATAGACGGAGAGCTAGCCACGTCCACGTCGGATATGACAATAATGAGAGCAACCAAACCCCTCTAGTCAGTTTGGTATATTATGCTTATTTCTAGATCTGGACATCTGGCAGCTTTAAAGTAGTGGAGGTCAAAGAATGCAAACCATTTCAAGAAAATAAATCCTAGAGATCTGGGTTTGATGCAATATTATGAGAAACTATACAAATACTATACAATATTAAGAGAAATTATACAAAAATGTATGTTGGGAGAAAGTAGTGCCAAACGATGTATAATAAAATATAGTTCATAGTTTTCGCCTACTGTTTTTGTTTCCGTAATAATCATATATCGGGGTTTTCGGTGCGGGAACGATTTGAGAAAGAGTAGAGATAAACAGATAGGTTGAGAGTTAGTCTGAGAAAATATCATATAACTAATACCTCTCTGTGAATAGCTTACGAGCTTTATTTCTTAGAGGCATGTTTGTATTGACTATTATATACTTAGTATTTTAAAAATGCAATTGCATATCCGAAATTTACTAACTAGATCTACCTAAGACAAAGACACGGTATAGTAAGTGTCAAATATTAATCTTGACGTCCGATATTTATGAACTATTTGATTAACTGAAGAGGTTGACAATGATCAGTCACTACATGAATTAATAAAAAAATACTTGAAAAAATCATAGGTATATGTACCTACAATATATATACATAATAGTCAGCTATTTCATATAAATTGTATATACCTATGATTTTTTCGATCAATTATTCATTAGGTAGAAACGTGCTAGAGTACATTCTGTTTTTAAGTTAATGCCTACTCTTTGGCTAATGTCAAACATTCCCGCACCGAAAACCCCGATGTATGGTAAGAATACACAATATTTTTTGGTCTAACGTTTTTTTTTATCGATTTTTGACCAGTTTTGAGTCGATATTCCAACATATTCACTATAGATAGAATTATAAGGCAAACGACTATCTTGAAATAAATGAGCCGTTATTTTTTTATGATATTTTTAAAATTTGGTCTAAAAAAACACTTTTATCGATATTCGAATGGTGTAAAGAATCTTACATATACGTAATCTACATATTAGGGTTCCTCTTTGATGTCTCTAAAAACTGTAGAGAGATTTTAATATTTAACTAATTAAAACAAAATTTATGACCATAAAACCACTTTTTTAGCCTAAACCGGTTCGACTTTGATGTCAAATATCTCGAAGACAATGAATATTGAAGTAAATATAGGATACTATACTGTTTAAAGCCGTTACTGATAATATGATAAGCTATATAAATAATTAGAAAACTAAGGGAATCAGATCTAAGGTCGTTGGCGCCAGGGAGCCCCTTAAAATATAGGCCCTGTCCTTTATAACTGAGACAACTTCGGCAATTTTTACCTAGTTTGGTATTACTATTTTCCAATTAAAACATTTTGCTAGTCTGTCACTGTGACCTCCACCCATTAAATGCTGCCAGATGCCAGGATCTAGCGATAAGAATAGTATAGCAATCTAACCAGACGGGTTTTGTTGCTCTCATTATTGTGTCATATCTGACGTGTCTAGCTCTTAGTCCAATAGCAGCTCAGTGACCCTTAAAAAATGCCTTATTTATGCCTACAGCATTACACGTGAATAATTATGCTATTAAACAACATTAAGCATTTATTTATGCTATTGTAGAACCTAAGGCACTAAAACCGCTAAAAGCTGTATAGGGGCTGTCCATAAATTACGTCATCAATTTTTGATAGTAAAGCTGCCAAATAAAGTGACGTCATTAAAAAAAAATGCGTTTTAAGCTTAATTGTAAAATAAAAAACTATTTAGTAGATAATATTTTATAGCATTAAAAGTTTATAGAAACACGACTTTCATTCCTTTTTTACACATTGATGATATGATCTTCGTAATGACCGCCCCCCCCCCCCCCCCCTCCTACGTCATGCTACCATCATCCGATGTCCAGACCCCCCCCATTTGAAATGACGTAATTTATGAACAGCCCCTTATAGTGAATTACTTGGCTTTATAATGGTTTATATTATTGCTATTATACTGCATTAGGAACGTATTACCTACTTATAAATGCTATTGTACACCCTAAGGCATTAAAAATAGCTGAAAGCTGTATAGCGAATTTACGTGGCATTATAATGGCTAATGTTCATGCTCTTAAACAGCATTAAGCATTTATTTATGCTATTGTAGAACCTAAGGCACTAAACCAAACCGAAGCATTAGTGTAGCAAACCAAAACGCAACTGTACATCATTCAGCTGTACAGTTGCATGTTGTTCGCTGCACTAAAACTAATGGCTAAACAAAAGCATTTAAATTTGCCATTATAAAACCGTTATACAGCGTAAAGCATCATAAAATGCTATTGTAGAACCTAAAGCACTAAAAACAGCTGAAAGCTGTATACCGGATTTACGTGGCATTATAATGGCTAATATTCATGCTCATAACCAGCATTAAGCATTTATGTATGCTATTGTAGAACCTAAGGCACTAAACCACACCGAAGCATTAGTGTAGCAAACCAAAACGCAACTGTACAGCATTCAGCTGTACAGTTGCATTTTGGTTCGCTGCACTAAAACTAAAGGCTTTAAAAAAGCATTTATACATGCCATTATACAACCGTTATACAGCTTAAAGCATTATATAATGCTATTGTAGAACCTAAAGCACTTAAGTGCTTTTAAACAGTCGAAAGCTGTACAGTTGCGGTGTGGTGCTTGCTGCACTAAAGCTAAAGGCTTTACAAAAGCATTTAGATATGCCATTATACAACCGTTATACAGCTCAAAGCATCATATAATGCGACAAGTTGCTCGGTGAACGTATATAAGAGTTTATACGGTCCTTAAGTTCGAAATAAGTTAACTATTCATATGTTATAATGCTTCCTGTGTTACTTGGGAAATTCACGTCTCAGTTCGATTTTCATATTTATACTTTAAAGAGTTCACTTTTATATTAAGATTTGTGTCCGATTGTCACTTTTTTCACTTCCGTAATTTCCGTTATTTTTTCTCACCTTACGAAATGTCACTTCACTCAAGAAAACTTGTTGTTTATCTCACGAAATGTTAATTAATCACTTTTGCGATGCACATTCGTCAGTGTAGAGGTCCATGTCCTTGGTATTTTATGTAATGAAAATCACAAATTAAATACAAAAAAAAATAAAAAATCAAGTACCTATTTGCAGTTCACAACTGTAGTAATCTTCACACTTTTTATAATGTCCCAAAAGATAATTACTTGCTTTACTGGCCGGCGCAGCACGCCGCCAGTGCAGCTCACGGCCGCACTGGCAGGATCGCCATGTAATGTGTGGCGTAGTGAAACAACTATTTAGGTTCAATGTCGTATATATTGTGTATTGACTAACTCTTACATTACCTTATATACTATGTGGTTAAGCATGTGTGGGTAAGGCGTAGCACACACTACAGTAGGTAATCATCGCTATTTATATTTAATTACCTTGTTATATTTGTATATATCCTAAGTGATGAATTTTGATGATCAGGCATGATCCGCAAATGTAACCAATCATTTGATAAACAACATTTCATACGCTTATTAACGATAATTGACAGTTCACAAATATTAACGATTCACAAACATACCCTTTGGGAGATTTAAGTTTTAATGATTATTACTCTTTTGTGTCGCTATTTGGCGATCTTTATCAGGAAGCACGATTCGTATTTTATTTTATTTTCGTATTTTACGTTATAAAATCGATTTTATGTACCTACATAATATGTATATTAGAATTTGTAAGTATTTACATGCTTTTGATTTGGATTTATATTGCTTTAAATTGTATTTTGACGATCCTTATTGGGAGATACTAATAATATTGATGACGATCATGAGTATCATGACAGATCTTTGAAAATAATGCAATATTACTTGGTGATGTAAACTTATAATGATGTAAATATCTTTCGTGAAATAAAGCAAATCTAATCTAATCTAGTCTAATAGGACGTTGCATAAAAGATTGTTTTACAAATAGTTCACGAGACAAAACATTTACTTGATAAAACATTATATTACAAAATATGAGTTGGCAAATTATTCAGTTATTATTCGTGACAATCCACAAAGTAACGCATGGTAAAACAACGCCAATAAAATGCATTGTTTGGTAAATATTTTCTATGGTTATTCAATAAATAACTCGATGGTTATTTAATAAATAACCATCGAGTGTATTACGTATTCGTATTATACGTACTACGTATTCATACGTATCGAGGAGTACAAATATGAACATAATCATAACATAACTTATTATGTTTTCCTACTCGTCGACTACGAGTATAATGCTTGAATTAAGACTTTGTAGACCGAACTACTAGCGCATACTTTTCGATGGAGCTTTCATGGTCGTAAATTTTAGCATCATCGTCGCGGATGCTAAAATGGATTTTCATACAATATTATACAACAGTCGGGGATGAGGACCGCTGGTACGTTACTAAATTGTATAGAGGGAGCAGGTTGTATTGTAAGGCATTCGTCGAACTTAATTCTTACCAGCTTGCCTATTTTGAGCACTCCTAGAAAAAGGATTGTATTGACCTTCAATAGTGACATTTAATTAAGCTTTTCAATCTCGTACCTTACTTAGGCACCTTACTCAGCAAACTTCGTGTCGTGGCCTAAACACGGTACTCGACTGAAAAGCTCTATATTATGTCACGATTGTATAATAGTATTTTATTAAATCGTGACATAATAAAGAGCTTTTCAGGAGAGTTCAGTGTTTAGGCCACGAAGCTTGCTGAGTGACCTAAGTAAGCTACGAGATTGAAAAGCTTAATTATGTCACTATTGTATACAATACTTTTTCTACGAGTGCTCAAAATAGGCAAGCCGGCAAGAATTAAGTTCAACGAATGCATGACATGCTCCTTCTATACAATTTAGTAACTTTAATCTCTCGGTAGTTTGTGCCGACGGTCGGTGAGGAGGACCGTCCTCCTCCCCGACCATTGTATAATATTGTATAAAAATCCATTTCAGTTTAGACGGCGATGCTAAAATTTGCGACTATAGAAGCTCAATCGAAAAATATGCGCTAGTAGTTCGTTCTACAAAGTCTCAATTCAAGCATTATAGCCGACGAGTAGGAAAATGTATCTTTGATCGTTAAAACAATTATACTATAGTAGGTATAGTCTGGCAAACCATTTCTGTCAGTAGAAAAGCGCGGCAAATTTGAAAAATCGCGGGTTTGCAACACCTGTCTTTGAATAATTCGATAATTGTGCATAATTTGTGTTTTATCTGTGGCAATGTAACTTTTTAAATTTAAAAAAGCTAATTTTGTTTACTTTCATTTTAAAGTTTAAGATTGCGTTTTTTATTATTTACTTATTAGTGTTATATCTGCCACCACTGTTCAATAAATGAATGCACTTACTAAGAAAGCTCAGCTAGGATATTAATATAGTTAGGTAGTGTACCTTAAATACCTTATGCAGTTATTTTGTGTGATAAATGTGGCTTTGAGGTTATGCAGAGTTTTGTATTGAATTATCATTTAAAGTTCTTTCTTTCAGTGTGAGTCGGATAATTAAAGTGAAAACTGGTGCCAATCTTTTGGACTTCTTAGTCCAAGAACGTTTGGTGGTCAATATTGTCGAAAGAAAGCGGGTTTAACAAGCAGTAGGTACCTACCTACAAGCACAAAGCACTCCGCTACAACATTGTACCTTCCGATATTTTAACAAGTCTTTGTAATGTTTTCCCTTGATATACCTCAGCAGCATCGCCAACGATGGTACAAAGGGTTTTCAATATTTTCATACAATATTCTAACACTATTGCACGAGCCCGCGCGGCTACACCCCCGTCGCCGGGGGGCTCGGCCAACTTACTCAATTGTATAGAGGCAGCAAGTCTTTTGTCACTAAGCAAGCTTCGTGGCCTAAACACGGTACTCGACTGAAAAGCTCTTAATTATGTCACGATTGTATAAAATACTATTTAGTGTTCAGCTAGTAAGACCAAGCTAGTAAGTGCCAATCAAGCAAGACGCCTGTCAAATTTTAATAAATCCTGACCTAAAAACAAATTAACGGAACTCCCGAATCAATCTAAAAGGACTACCAATACGATTTTTTTGAGATAACAAAGTGTATTCGCAATCTTGGATTTTGAAACAGACATAATTTTCGAAATCTACCTGCCCTAATTGGCTGAACCATGACGATTTTTGAGAAAAAAAGAGTACTTATAACCGCTACCTTGGATTGAAAACAGACATAATTTTCGAAATCTACACCCCCTAATTAGCACGCAACGATTACTAGATCTGGACATCTGGCAGCTTTTAATGGGTGGGGGTCAGAGTGACACACTAACAAAAATTTTCCTGTGGAAAAAAGTAATGCCAAAATAGGTAAACACTGCCGAAGTTTTCTCATTTATAGAGGACAGGGCCTATATTTTAACATTTGAAACAAAAATATAGCGTATTATTTCGGAAACAAATACAGTAGACGAAAAACTATGAATGGGGAAGGCCGGTGAAAACTTTTTGTAGAGGGCACTGTTTCGGATTCCACACAACTGTATAACGACAGATAGAGTCAAAAGATGAATTGTCCTTAACAATGTACTGAAACTATATACATACAGTCAGAGGGCTTTTCTTAGGGAAAATTCGTCCCTGACACTTTTTCTACAGCATTTAAATTTTAAGGTATTTCGGAAACCTTAGAATTTCTCTTAGGAACCAATTCGAGACGAAACAGTACGTCATTTTCGCTCAAATAAAATAAAAAGTACTTCCCACCATACAAATTTATCTTTTCTAGCCTAGCCTTCCCCATTATATTTTACGTCGTTTGGTATCATTTTTCCCCAACAGAAACTTTTTGCAATTATATAATCTAATTATTTGTATAATTTTGTATCATATTGAATTAAGAAAATTCAATTAAACCCAGAACTCTAGGATTTGTATTCTTGGAATGGTTTGCATTCTTCGACCTCTACCAATGAACAGCTGCCAAATGTCATGAACTAGAAATAAGCATAGTATAGCAAACTAACTGCAAGGATTTTGTTGCTCTCATTATTGTGTCATATCTGACGTAGCTAGCTCTCCGTCTATATTATTAACTATCATTTATTTATATTGAAAAACGTGTATACACGCATATATCATATAATAAATACATACAAGGTAGGCAAACTTTTTTGACAAAAAGCCTCATGGCGGAAAATATGGAATTTTTGGAAGCTCATAGAGCCGCAGTTTTCTGTTTTTCACTGTATTATTTGATTTTTTTTTAATTTGCGGAACTTGAAGAGCCACAACAGACCTTTCAAAGAGCCGCATGCGGCTCGCGAGCCGCGGTTTACCGACCCCTGTAATACATAATCGTGTATACACGTTCTTAAATAGAAATCATATGATGTACATGTTCGAGTGAATCTGGCTCCTCGTCGTTTGTTCTTAGTGAACTTTCTATGAACCTTTAGTCTGAACGGTAGTTACCACGTGACTGCGTTCGCGAGAAGGCGGGCTACGCGATGATTGCTCCACCCACAATCATGTTGTTAGGGGTCTGCCACGAGGTTTTGGTCCCGATGTGGGCTCTAACGCACTTCTTGTCATCTGTTCATCTGGCATTCTCATACTTCCGTAGTGTATTGAATTTAAAATATTTTAAAATGTACATATGTATTGACATAAATAATAATTTTTAAGAAAAAAAACCGACTTCCATGGGGGTAGCCGGTGAAGCATTATTGTAGATGGTGCACTTAAATTCCATACAATGAAATAACTTGCTTAACAAACGCAGCGGAGAGGACAAATCGCCAAACCTGAACTATGCGTCGTTGAAGAGTTCCGTTCTGATCCACTTCATCAAATGTCACGCTTTTGAATGAAAATGCTTGATTTGTTGATAAAAATACAAAAGTCACTTTATGTATGCCTTTAAGATTTGAGAAATTCCCTCGATTCCTCATGGAACTCATCATCAGAACTTGAGCTTGACGAAAATTGGTCCTGACAATCTAACTTGCTTAACAAACACAGCGAAGGGGACGAACCGCCAAACGTGAACTATGCGTCGTTGAAGAGTTCCGTTCTGATCATCATCAGCAGTTCCACTTCATCAAATGTCACTCTTTTGAATGAAAATGCTTGACTTGTTGATAAAAATACAAAAATCACTATGTGTAAGCCGTTAAGATTTGAGGAGTTCCCTCGATTCTTCATGGATCCCATCATCAGAACTTGAGCTTGACGAAAATTTGTCCTGACAATTAAACTTGCTAAACAAACACAGCGAAGAGGACAAATCGCCAAACGTGAACTATGCGTCGTTGAAGAGTTCCGTTCTGATCATCATCAGCAGTTCTACTTCATCAAATGTCACTGTTTTGAATGAAAATGATGGATTTGTTGATAAAAATCACTATATGTATGCCTTTAAGATTTGAGGAGTTCCCTCGATTCCTCATGGATCCCATCATCAGAACTGCGTTTTGACAAAAACGGGACCAATCTGTATATATATACTTACAATCAAAAAAAGAATTTTCAAAATCGGTTCAGACATGACGGAGTTATGGAGTAACAAACATAAAAAATAAAAAAAATAAAAAACATACACGCCGAATTGAGAACCTCCTCTTTTGAAATCTGGAAGTCGGTTAAAAAAGTTAGAAAACTTACTTAATTCTCTTTGTTATTGCTTATTATTTTTAAATATTGCTCATAATCATTTACATTTGTTGCAATCTGACAATTCATGTTAAGTTAGTAAGGAAAAATGTGTTTATTTTTTACTTTTTAGGGTTCCGTACCTCGAAAGGAAAAAACGGAACCCTTATAGGATCACTTTGTTGTCCGTCTGTCTGTCTGTCTGTCTGTCAAGACCATTTTTCTCAGGAACGCGTGGAGGTATCAAGCTGAAATTTATATCAAATACGCAGGTCTATTGTCTCTTGGAGCTGTAAAAAAATCAAACTTCTAAGCTAACGTAATCAAAAGATACAGCCGTTTATGGTGCAAAATCCGCAAATTTTCGAAACTCGCAAGGGAATCAAAACCTACAGGGTACTTCCCGTGAACTCAGAATCTTGAAATTTGGTACGAAGCAACGTCTTATAGCACAGATAAAGGAAAAATTGCGAAAACCGTAAATTTTTAGTTACATCATATAATAAAAATATTTTTAATAATTCTAAAGTTACTACCCTTATCCCTACAGGTTTGTACGGAACCCTCGGTGCGCGAGTCCGACTCGCACTTGGCCGGTTTTTTTTAATTGCTGCAATTTATAGAAGTATATCAGCATGTCATTCTTGGGTACTTATCGTGTCTAGCCTTGAAAGATGGATATATATGTATGTATCACATTCTAATGATAGGATTTTTACCGAGTTTCGCCCATTTATTTAAAGATAACTAGAATAAGTATAAATCTTATCCTAATCTTATCAAACGTTGTGGATAAGGAGATAAGAAATGAATTATTTTAAATACTTCAGATCAAGATCATTCAATATTAAAATTAGGCATCTTACAAATATCTGGCGAAAGAGAGAAAATCTACTAGACCGTAAGCCAGGAACAAAATTCATTGGTCATCGCGACCCAGACGACTTGTGAAGTGGTTAAGGGCGATGTGTAATGAAGCCTCGTGAAGGTCAGCTGCCTCTCCGTTGGTGGGTTTAGGAACGGCAGACATTTAATTGATTTAAAAAAATGGTCATCGCGTTTCGTTTGACACTTTGTTAGATGATAGTTTATATCATATTATAAATATAAAAAATCGTCAGTTACCTTTATCGCAGTGAAAAGACACTTCGTGGCACTTTCTCGTATTATGTTTTCTTTCCTTCTGTTTCTTTTATATATTATGTATGTGTTTACGAATAAACTAAACTATGTTTGTAGGAAGGAGCATATAAACTATCATCTGACAAATTTTAAATCGTGACGCGATGACCGTTATTTTAAAGGGATTAAATTGCTGCCGTTCCTCAACCCACCAAGGGACCGGCAGCTGACCTTCACGAGGCTTCGTTATACATCGCCCTTAACCACTTCACAAGTTATCGCCTGGGACGCGATTGGTCATGAAATTTGTTCCTGGCTTACGGTCCATACGTTTGATACCTTATTAGACACTTGGGTGGGTTGCACCACGCTTAAGAGTCCGGAAACGATTTAAAAACGAAAATCGCTAATAATGAAATTATGCACATGAATCGAATTTAATAAGATAGTTTGAAGTTTTGTTATTGCAAAAAAGTTATTTGGGTCTGTATTAATATTTAATACCCTAAATCTGAATTCTTAGCTTGTTTAGTGTGGACGTTGATTCGTGCAATCTTGTCGCTTGATTATTAGTTATTATTTTTTATGGCCCCTAATATGTTTTATATTATCTGATTTAAGCATGAAGTACAGTTTCTTTTCTGTATTTTTATTTTACTGAAATTCTTTAATACCTTCCCAAAAATATCACCTAAACTTCGGATTTTTTTCATAAAATTGCTCTAGCTAAACATACTCTCCCTTAAAACATCTATATGAAAATGAAAAAAACTGTTCCAATTATTCCTCAGACGACTCATTTTCCAACGTATTTATGTATTTTACGTATAGTACTAGTATAACTTAATTTTAATAAATAAAAACCTTACTCTTTCCACCTCTCCAAGCAAAATTCGCGAAATAGGTGTTAGATTATTGTGAATTACCTATAAATGAAACAAGAAAATAAAAAAGCGTTCCACTTATATACAATTAAAAAAGAAACGTACTTTCAAAATATGTATACAAACTGATAGAAGTTTCGTTAGTTACTGCAAAATAGTATCAAAAAGTTAAGCGAAATGGAAATAAAAGTTTACCGGACTCATAACTAACGAACTGATACTAAATATGGCAACGGAGCTGTCATCCCATAGAAAACTGTCAAACTTTTCATACAATATTTTTTTGACGATGACGTTGACGTTAAAAGTCGGTTTGGCTCAACCGGCCCTTATTCACAAGTAAAAACTCTTAAATCAGTAGTCATATTCAAGGGCAGTTCTACTAGGTATCACCCAGAAGTCAAAAAAGCCATATATCTAAGTTACGTAGTTTTTATTGTCATATGTGTCTGATCTTGCTAGCGTTTGTTCCAACTTTTTGCCGCGGTTCGGCTCGATTGGAGCTCCTTGGCAATCTAATTTTAAGATACATGTATAGCGATAAGTACGTTTCTAAATTATCGTAGAACAATTTAAATTCGTTTTAGTTGTAAGTCTAGTCATATTTTTCATCTTCTTTTAATCCGTTTTTTAACTTCTGTCAACTAGCTAGTGACTCGCTTCTCTGCATTTTTTTATTTGTGATTCTTTCGGTCAAGTGTAAAAATATGGGTGTACTTATCTTACTCAAAAATATGTCCCATAGTATCTTATTCCGTTGTAATAAGTGCGTAGTACCATATTTATGAAACGATTTTTTCGATACGTATTTTTGCACTTGACTGTACCTACATATTTTTTAAGCCCGATCGTTTAAGAGGTTATGGAACTAGAAGTCGATATTTTATTATTTATCATATGGGTCTTGATACACTGGTCATCTTGTTTGCCAGAAAGTATTGCCATAGCTTTTTTTTATAAACCTCAAGCCTTAAGTGGTCAGCTCGGTACAGTACCTATTGTAAAAAACAATGATCTCCACATATACCTTATTCTACTTAATATAAAACACGAATTTGTTTAATACAAATCTCATTCACAGTATTTCACTACATTTAAAAATAGAATTTGAATTGAAATCATTTACTTTAAAAGTGATAAGTGTGCTAACGCGAGGTAATAAAATATAACAAATATATTATTTGTTGTAAGTCCGAGCATTTAACAAAGGAGCGGTACAGAGGGCGCCATGTTCGTTCGAACTAGCTACCCGTACTGATTGTGGATAACTTTATTGGGCTCTGTGTTAACTATGATCTTGACTATTATCATGGCGTGAACTAGTATCATTTCAACTTAACTGCGCAACGCAGTTTAAAAGCCCGAGACCACGAGGATTATGTCGTTCTTGAAATGCCGGGGCTACCCCATTGATTTATACAAAAAGGCTACCCCCGTATACAAATTTTCCTATACAAAGTGACCCGTTTTCATTATATGATGCATCAAACCTCAGACAAATTATCAACACGGTGGAGCTACCGGGACAGGGGCATTCGCGACTTGGACGCATTCTGTAAAGAGTGGTCGAGAATTTCAACCAACAGAGTCCAGTGGGGAAAAAGAGGGGAAGGCCTTTGCCCAGCAGTGGGACACCAAATAGACTAACGAAAAAAAATCGGGCAAGTGCGCGTCTGACTCTAAACTAAACGCTGACAACTATAGCTCAATGCAATAACGAATATAAATACCAACGGGTACATTTTTTTTAAACAAAACAAATCTATTTAATATCTTCATATGGGGGCAAGGGCTGGTAAAAAGACTATACGTATTAAAAAACCCTACCCCATTAATCCAGGAAAAATCTTAACACCGCGAATTAGAAAAAAAAACGTACAGGGTGCAGCGCCATCTTTTGGAAAATTGTGTCAGTAATTTTTGATACCTGACGTACGAAAGTTGGTATTTCAAGGATAATTATAGATTTTTAATCTTAACGTTCTGGTCTGGTTTAAAATCTTATTATTTTTCCCTGTAATCTATACGTAAAGAACGATTAGTTTTTTTTTCGGTCCAGCCGTTTTAGAGATAACGGTCAATTTTTTTAATAACTTCGAAACTTTTTAAGTTAAAATTATACAAAAAACAATATTTGACATCCTCACATTAAGTCCTTTTATTTGATATGCCACACAATATAGTTTCTGAGAAAATTGTCTTTGTGACAGACGGACAGACAGACAGAGTCGCACCATATATAAGGGTTCCTTTTTACCACTATGTCCTTAAAATGATTTTGGTACGGAACCCTAAAAAGGCTATTTGTAGCTGGCTGAAAGCTATAGAATGATTCTTTTAATCTATTCTTAATAGCTTACATTTTTCTAATTGTAGGTACTTAGATGTAAATAGTTCTGAGGTGTTCTAGCTTTGGTGAGTTTGACTTTTTTACATAAATATGCCTCCCATATAAAAACTACTTTTAGTGCTTGGAGTAGAAAGTCTTCCTGACTGCCTCAAGTAGAAAAGAGTTTCAAATCGTATTTTTTTGTAAGATAACATTCTAGTGAGCATAAAACAGCTTGTGAAAATATAAATACAATTGTGGCATTGTAGCAGGAACTGAGTGAAGATTATCAAAAAATGCTGGACAAATAATTCAAGATATGATGGAATATATTTGGCAAAAACTCACACAAGCCCATACAATTGTAATATGATTCTATTTTTAGTATATATTACTACAATTCCAGATTATTAAAATAAAATAAATGCTTGAATATGTGGTACCGAAAAAAAGATATACCAGATCATACATGTCCAGATCTAGTTAGATTAAGGGTTTACCATTGAATTGCCGACAGACATTTAATCGAATATTATTTCAAAGACAACGTTTCAAGTATTTTCATTTCATTGACAAGTCATTGCGTCGAGGACTCGTTACTAGGTAATTTGAACCGAGGTCTTTTAATTGGTAGTTGACTTCTTTCAATAAAATTCATGTCATGGCTTTTCATTTCGAGTTTTTTTAATTCTTTTTTTTTACATGTAATAATATTCATTCCGCATAAAATTATTTCAATTGGTAATATTTCGTTATCGAAACTAAACGCAATCGTGTCAGTCGGCTCACTCTGCGCGATTATAGCTATGTGGGTAGTTTCAGATATGAAATTGTTTATCTGATCATGTGTGGCTTTTCTGGCCACAGTTCGTTTTCTTGGGGATCGCAGTTCTAACCTAACCTAACTCACTTCTGGCAACAGTTCGTTTTCTTGGGGGTCGCAGTTCTAAGCGAACCTAACCCACTTCTGGCAACAGTTCGTTTTCTTGGGGGTCGCAGTTCTAACCTAACCTAACCCACTTCTGGCAACAGTTCGTTTTCTTGGGGGACGCAGTTCTAACCTAACCCACTTCTGGCCTAACCCACTTCTGGCAACAGTAAATATGCAGTAGTATAAATGTGCAGTAGGACATATAAAATTGCATTAAAGTAATACGTCGAAGAAATGAATTGCAATGTTTTGTAGTTGTGCCAATTAAGATAATTTGAAACAAATCAGCGATTAAGTAATATTCGTTGAATAGTATTTCTACGTAGTAAGATAAATTTAAATAAATAGTAGTTGAAATAAAATAACACCAAACAATATTACTAGTACTAAAGTTTCGATGAATCATTGTCGATGAAATAATATTCGATGAAAAGGTTGTCGACAAAACAAGGGTACACCTAGATTAAGTATAGTTTTAAGTTCTGATTGCCCTGAAAATCAGCGTTGTGGCTACACTGCCATGACATGCTGAGTGGCAACCATTTTGGTGTAAAATTTAATTATTTGTATATTTCATGTTATGTTTCTGTTCGTTTGCACCAAATAAATATTTTTCATTTCATTTTCAAATATATATTTTGTAAAGTATTGGTTTAATTGTCTGACTTAATAAACATGTAGCCGAATTGTAAACAATCTATTAGTTTTGAAAAAAAATATTTTTCTAAAAGTTGATTCACCCATATATTGCGTCAATTTGAAAATACACTAAAACTACAGGATTTTAAGACCATTTTTAAGAAAGAATTGTTTTTATATGAAAAATAGCTAATGACTTTAAATCCCTTGCACAAATATATTTAAATGGCTCAAACACACTTGCAGACTCATACATATTTAATTACCATGACATAACGTTTGATATGCCGTAAAAGTATACTATACTAAATCGAATATAATATTACTGAAGTCACTGGCGGGCGTAATGCCTACAATAATTTCCTGCTTATAACTCCAAATAGATAATATCAAGACTGATGCACTCTGAGAATATGTTCAGTAACTGACTGAAAAAATTTCATAAATATATTTTGATCCCATTGCTCCAAACATTGGCACATCAAAAAAAAATCTTTATTTCTTTAACATGAAGTACATATATCTTATATTGACCGGCGTCTCCTTTTAAGTTATTTACAAGATAACCTGTGCTAGGAGGCACCGCTCTTCCATATCTACAGTTTATAATTATAATTTTTTCAGTTTATAATAATATACTTATACATAGAGTCTCACGAAAGTTTTATAGTATGAATATACTCATACTTAGTGTTGTACAAATCTTTAGACTTAAAACGCATGGTATCGGGCACTTCAAATAACCTACATTTCGAATTTAAAACCATTTTTTTGGCCGGCTTGGACTTTAAGACCAGTTGAAATCACGAACTTTAGCTCTAAATAAATTTTTGAGCCTGCTGTACCAAATTTTTACTGTATATAGGACCTATTAAACAAAAGAACCGCGACCGCCTTGGTTTATACGTCCGTTTTTCAACTGAAATGATATAATAAAATTCTTAATCCCTTTTAAAATTATAATAAAATAGCTCAATCATACTTGAATATTTCATTTAAAAGTCATAAGTCATCGTACGCTTTTTTTGTTGACATCGTTTTTGACCTTAAGGTTAGACATGTTTTTGAGCTAGTACCTATTGTTACCTATTTAGTTTAGGTTAGGTTAATATAGCCGTATGACAGCACACGCAGTGCTTGGCGCCCTGCAGCAAGGTGGAGCGACGATATCCGTAAGGTGGCGGGTACAGATTGGAAGAGCAGAGCTGAAGAGCGAGCTCAGTGGCGTGCCTTGGGAGAGGCCTATGTCCAGCAGTGGACTGATACAGGCTTATGATGATGAATATAGCCACCAGTGCAGTACAAATCCTATAAACGGCCTTAAATCTGGTGACTGATTCATGCAAATCATCTGCAGTTCAGTCTCAGGCAACGCCGCTTTGCATGATTGTCAGTCGTGTCAAATTAAGCTGATCAAGCTCCCTTGTAAATAGATCGATCAGTGGCTACCAAAAAAGGGAATGGTCGGCTTCCGGGGTCCAGTCTGCTCTATACATATTTTTGCCTACAATTAGGTACTAGGTCCAGCTTGACATCATTTTCTTATAAGTACGAAGAATTCATTTAAGATTTTTTTTTATGCACAAAAATATATGGATTTATATACACGTATATAATTTTGTTATTTGAATGACATTTGGAAATATATTACAATTCTTTCATTGTTTTCATTTAAATCCCTGACGAAACCATTAAAAGAAATCACGTCAGGTTCTTATTATTATGATTAATTAGTATTAAGAAAAATCAGACAAGCAGAAAGTGATTTTGAGACTAAATTAACGAACTTAGAAAAGGCATCAGCTATCGTACACAAATACGCTGTGATGATTCTGATATTGAATACGCAACATAAAGTAAAAATTTCAGAATGTACTTTTTTGACTTATTTAGATTTTCTGAAGCAACTAAAATGGAGCTTGTAGAACAGAATATATAATTACACGCTGGAGGCGACACATACGATTATTGTAGAAATCATACAATTATAGGATTGTGTACGATACACATACCATATTACACTTCGAAAGCCTAAAATTGGTGTATGTTTAAAAAAACAATGAAAGTATTGCAGTGGGTAAGAGTTATTTTTGCAGACCTGATATGTATGTATACTATGTATAACTATATCGTAAGAAAAAATATTAGTTGTTCAACTATCATTATTGTTTTTCGCTTTATATACAACACGCAGATTTTATAAATGTGCCGCCTTTTATCAGGGCCGAGATAGCGTAGAATCTACTTCAATGTTCAACCTTATATTTTTTTCGTAAAAAAAAAGTATAGAGCGGCAAATGCGATTTACATATAATTGAATCACGTGGAAGTTAAAGGGTTATAAATGTATAAAAAATATTAAAACAAATGTATTGTTCTAATATTTTCTGGCCTCGGACACCGGAGGGTTTGGTCACTTTTTCTGAAGTATATGACATATATCTTTTCAGTTTATATATAGTAGTGTAACTACTTATAAAAAAAAAAAAAAAAAAAAAAAAAATGCAAATCAAAAAATATTAAACAAAATAATTTGATTTGCTTCAAGATTCAAATGTATTGTTGTTCTTCAATCAAATACAAACATTGAAAACATTGAAAAAATAATCAACCCAGCAAGACTTGAACTCGCATCGATACGCCTTACCGGGGCTCGATCGCTTTCGCCCCCGCTCGATCGCTTTCGAAAGCGATCGAGCCCCGGTAAGGCGTTTTACCCAGTAAAAACAGTTTTGTGCAATAAAGCTTAAAATATAATAAAATGTGCTTCAAGACTCCCAACACCGCAGTACTTTTACGACAATTTTATCAATTTAACGACTTAATACAAATCATTAAGACTTAAAATTTAAGATATTAATATGAATATCAAAGTATGTTAAGTATTGCCGTTAAAATATTTTTTATGGAATTAATAGTATGTCGATATTTTCGGAATAATCAAACCATTTCTTCAAAATTATCCTAAAATCCAAACCAGCCTCAGAAAGGGTCTAATTTTTTTGTTTAAAAAAGTTTTATTTTGTTCGGTTAGTATATTTTAAATAGTACTCTAATAATTTAGAAACGTTAGGCTTAAAAATAAATTGGGGACAAAATTTTGTACTAATATCGTATCATTAATTCAAAACAGTAATCTGACAGTTCTCTCCATACAAAATGATTTACAATGTAGGCCAGGAGTTGTCAGATTATTGTCTTAAATTAAAAATTATGATATTAGTCTTAAATCCAAACCGGCTACTGAAATGGATCTAAATTAGCTATGTAGGTTTAATTACGTACCTTAAAGATTGTTTCGCTGGATTAGTCTTCAAGAACTTTATGAGAAAATGTGTTCATGAATAGAACGCTTCCTACAACACTACAAATATGGAAGCCGATCAGTAGGAAATTAGATAAACACACATGGCTCCAATACTTGTAGTTACCATATTTGGGTAATATTTAGTTTTAAAATTATGGTTCTGTACATGCTTTGTCCAGCATGTAAATTCACAGAACATTGATGAAATAACACATTGTTCTTATTTGAACGCTACATTATGTTATGTTCTTGGTCTCACCTAGGTAGGTATAACTCAAAAGTCCCGTTTAAATGTAAACAATGAGTTAAAAGAGCTGGTAACCTGGTAACACGTCCGACTTTCAATCCGAAGGTCTCGGGTTCAAACCCCGACCTCCTGGTGTACAGTCACCATCAGATATATCGGAGCGGCCAAGGTGGTCACAAATATCTAAACAACGCCTCTATGATCAAGGCGATAAAGTGCATGTTCAGATATATTTGAGTACCTTGGCTGCTCCGATATATCTGATGGTGACTGTACTAGTTATGAAAATTATATCACATGCACGAAATATCATTTGATATTTTTACCAATCGCTTTTTGATGAAGGAAAACATCGTGAGGAAACCATATCTATTTCCAATAAGGCCTACAGGTTTAATTGAGCCGTGGCACAAAGCCACTAGGAGGATGAGGAGTGAAAATTGTGTAAGTTTAAGTCAGTAAACAACATTGTTTATAAGTAAGTAATTTATTTGATCAGGGTACATTTGTGTAACGAAGTAACGATAGATAAATCTGCACACAATCTGCCTGGAAATCGCCAAGAGGCGAACGTAAGTTGGGTCCTCCCGTGCTTTCAATGGCGGGACTCTATTAGGTAGGAGTTGGATGCTGTTCCGATGATGTGTTGAAGTGACGTTAGTAGCGTAGCTCGAATCGAGAGGCGTATCATGAGCTCTCAATGCCCCTTTGTAGCTATGGGGTAACATAACGTATATACGGCAAAAGATTAATGCGCGTATCAATTTGTACCTATAGTCTGCAGACGGAGTCGTTCGACGTTCTTCATGACCACAAAAAACTGACTTGGTTGCTTTCCTCGCCAGATTATCGTATATTGCATTAAATATTTGATTATATCTTTTGTATAAGTAAAAGAATCGTCTTTTAATATTAAAAAAATAGAGATTGGATTGGAGTTATTATAATAATATTGTCATTCAAGTATTTTGACGTTATAAGTCATGTTAAAATGTCGTAATATTATGACCAGCGTAATAAAAATAAAGTTCAGTAATTAAAAAGGAATCCAAAAACTCTTTTAATTTTGAACAGGTTTTGAGGCAATTAATTACGAGAATTCGGTAGAAAAGTGTCTTTTATTCAATCTTTAGTTGTATTTTTGTAGTATTACGTGTAAATATAAAAAATCAAATTTTGTGGGACTCACGGTCCCTTGAAATTTTCCCTATATATTTTGAATACAATCTGGCTACTGGTAATCCTTTTTCGTGTACGTATACGATTTTCTGTCAAAATAAATGCCAAAATGAAAAGTCAAAGTTGCTCATCCAACAAGACGTCCGCCTCCGACGGCCCCTGTCGGGCATCTGAGTCACAATGACAATTTGACTGATATGGCGAATGTATGGGAATTTTTCAAAAGTTTATATTTACGTTTCAATTTCTTTGTTGTCTTTATGATGAAAAATATGAATATGCCCTGATGTACTAGTCTAGTTATCTGGCTTTCAAAATAACATAACCATTGAACCACTGTCGAAGACAAAATTGTATTGCGACGTGTTCTAACGGAACGCCATTTTTTGATTTTTTGGTACTTTTGGAGTCGGTTTATAGATAATCAAAGCTAATAAAAAATAAAATATCAATTGGAGCCTCTGCACGGCTTCTTTATGAATACGTAGACATTCATATTATTGCGAATACGTAGCATTAACTATACAAATTCCTTGTTCTAAGTGAGGTCTAAAACGATGTTGTCATATATCCGCCCCATAAAAATAATCATCTAACATTAATTACCAATAACAATCTTTGTTATGCATTCCTAATTTTCAGTTTATTGACTATAATAAATACAGGTACACAATTAAATCCTACACTTAACATCCTTTAGACTTGTGGTAAAGTAGTGGATACCACTTGTAGTAGTTGGCGGCAGGTAATTATAAGTAACAAATGCGCGAGCTAGTTATGTACAGTTTATTTACATGAGTAGGTATATACAATAATATACAGCACAAATAAATCAAATGATAACCGAGTAATCAACAGAACGACTTAGCAGAAGATTCGGTTGTGTTGTCTGTTTTGGTTGCTATGCAACGGCGCGCTGCAACACGCAGGCGCGGGAACTTAGGCAGTGGAGGGCGAGCAGGCCGCCACATGTTCCCCCTGGCCAGACCGTGACTACGGTCGAAGTCTGCTGGGGAACCTCACGAGTCTTCCACTTTTCGTGCGCTTCTCTTCAGCATCGTTTTCGCTGTTATCTGGCAATTTAGGTAATATTTCACGCATTATGTAAGCAGGCTTGAGTCTGTTAATAGTCACGTTGTTTAATTTACCTTTAATGTCGATAGAATAAAATTTAGGCTGTCGTTTAACGACTCTGTACGGGCCTTCGTAAGGTGGTTCTAGTGAGCTGCGGACACGATCGACACGAAGAAATACGTGGGAACAGGTTTCTAATCCACGTGGTATGTAAAATGGTGAAGATGAAGTATGCCATGATGCAGGCCTTGGCGTCAGCTTAGCCATGTGAGAGCGTAGGCGTGTGGCGTACTCTGTAACATCTGCCACTTTGTAGTCAGGTAGAGGTGACAGGAACTGGCCGGGTAAACGAAGTGTCTCGCCATAAACGAGTTCTGCCGGGGTAGTTTGTAAATCTTCCTTTACGGCGCTTCGGATACCAAGCAGGATAAGAGGTAGAGCTTCAGTCCAAGATGATGTTGATGAATGGCACATGATGGCTGATTTAAGCTGGCGATGGAGTCTTTTGATCATGCCGTTAGAGGCTGGATGATAAGCAGTGGTGTGGAAGTGGTGTGCTCCAACAATCGTGGTCAGAGCCTTGAAGAGTTGGCTCTCGAACTGACGACCACGGTCAGTAGTCATCCGCAGAGGACATCCAAATCTGGCGAACCAGCCAGACACGAGAGCAGTAGCGCAGGATTCAGCGGTGATGTCTCTGAGTGGAAACACCTCAGGCCATCGCGTAAATCTGTCGATGACGGTAAGGCAGTATCTGTAATCAGAGGAAGGGGTTAAGGGCCCTACGAGGTCGAGATGAATATGAGCGAACCTCGAGGATGGAGTGGTGAAAGTGGAAAGTGGTGAAATGGTATGACGTGTGATTTTGCTTTGTTGGCATTTCAAGCACTGTCTTGCCCACTCTCTACAATCTCGGCGAATCCCTGGCCAAACAAATCGCTCTGAGACCAGTCGCACGGTAGCTGAGCATCCTGGATGATGAAGATGGTGTAGCTGGTTGAAGACTTGCTTTCGAAACTCTGGCGTAGCATATGGACGAGGTTGTCCAGTAGAAGTGTCGCAGAAAACTGGTAAAGTATTGTCGTGTGTAGGCATCTTCTTCAGTTTAAGCGAGGAACCGTGGAGGTTCAGGTCTTGCAGCTCTGGATCAGCTTCCTGAGATCGTGCAAGGGCCTGGTAGTCGATAGGCACGGCGATTTCCTCGACGCGAGAGAGGGCGTCAGCGACAACATTGAGAGTTCCAGGTAAGAATCTTAGATCCGTAGTAAATTGCGAGATAAAGTCCAGGTATCTAAATTGCCTTGGTGAGCATTTATCTCGGTTGGTGGAAAAAGCGAAGGTAAGTGGCTTGTGATCAGTATACACTATAAAGTCTCTGGCTTCGACCATATGTCTGAAGTACCTGATGGCCTCGTACACAGCCAGGAGTTCTATATCGTACGGGCTGTACTTCTTCTGTGCATTGGTAAGCTTGTGGGAGTAGAATGCCAAGGGTTTCCAGGTGTCATCGACGAGTTGCTGAAGAACTGCACCAATTGAAGTGTCAGATGCGTCAGTGAAAATGGCTAGCTGTGCAGTGGGATCAGGATGAGCTAGGAGTGTTGCTTTAGACAGTGATGACTTGCAGTCTTCGAAAGCCTCTTAACCCTTGCAACTCATTATCACATTCATTAATGACAGTATTTTTGACTTCAGTCAACTTTTCAATTCCCTCATCATAATACAACTCTCCTTGCAGGAGGATCTGTATTTCTTTCAGACTTTTCCCTTTTGTCTCAGGAACATATAACATGGTGAATATTGTTCCAGCAAAGGCAACACCAGCGAATACCCAGAACACAGCGCACAATCCCGCCAGATCCTTCACCACCTGGAATCCCTTAGATACAGTGAAGGACAATATACCTCCAAATATACTAAGGGAAGACATAGCAACAGCTTTAACGTTAAAGGGAAATATTTCGCCTGGAATCACAAAAATAATGGAACTATAGCCCAAAAAGGAGAGGACACAGCAGCTGATGATGCCAGCAAAAGGTATGAACGCATAAGGGCTAAGTGTTTCTGGGGCCAGTTCCAAGTTTTCTTTAAGAAAGAAGTATATGCTGACCGCAGTTAATGATACGCCGGTTCCCAGGAGAGAGTACATTAGCAGAGGACGACGGCCAACTCTGCCCACTAGTATGGAGCTCATTATACCTAATAAAGAAAAAAAAAACATATCATTAGGAAGACATAAGTTTGTGTTTTTTTTATTAGTAAATAAAGTATATTCAGAAAACGTATAAAAAGAGGTCCATGGTTTTAATGATGTCAACCTTGATGTTTTGTGCAGAAGAACAAAAGACTGGAAGAAGATTGTATGGGGAGACTACTGAGATCGGAATGGTATATTAAATTTTGCTACACATACACATCATCATCATGGGATCATGACACGCCTTTAAAGTTTGAAGCCAGAGGAAGCGGATATTGACTATTGGATAGGTACTTCTTTTGTTCACCAAATTTTACTGATAAGTTTACGCTAGATATCAAAAACTTACCAACGATAAATCGAACAACACCAAACACGATGACAGCAGTAGACAACTGCATTTTAATTTTACTTTCCTCGAGAATGATGCCTAGGTACCGCTGTATCACCAAGCTACCAGTCATAAATTGAATTATTTTTAAACCTGAAATAAAGAAAGCCTTTTATTATAACCCGATACATTGCAATCGCTTCGACAGAAAACTACGGCTGCTTTCTTTTAGTACGGAAACAACGCAGAAACTTTTTACCTCCTTATTGGATGAAAATTTTATAGAAAACTTACAGTCTGAGCCTTTCGATTCCATTGAATCTTCCTAGCTTTGGTTAGATTAGTTTTGCAAAAAAAGTCTATAAGGCGAGCAGGAGTTTCTTCACGAATCGTAGAGGCCAGAAGGCATCCTGGAGTAGTCCGGTCGCAAAACACATGAGGGCGGGCCCATTTCTTGAACGGTATTAGACTAATATTATTAGACTAATAATATTACCATGTTGTCATGGAATCCCATGGCTTAGCGGTTAGTAGGGACATCAAAATGGACTCCTACGCATGCACAAGATTGAATTTTGGGTAATTTATACCCGTTTTACACCTGCCTAACTCGGGCCCTAACAACAAGGACGCTGCAACACGCTAGACACGTTTGGAGATATTGCTTAAGGTGTCTAACGTATTGCGGCGTCCTTGTTATTAGAGCCCGATTTAGGGAGGTGTAATACCAGCATTAGTAATACTAATATTTTGTGTAGTACAATGGTATTATATACCTGCGGCAATAATCACTGCTTTACGATACTGTCGGCCGGTCATCAACTCCTTGAACGAGCCGGAGCGACGAGTTTCGTTGCGAACGTCGGCCTGCAATCGAGACACCTCGTCCTCTAACACCTGAGGACGTAATTTAATAAATAACTAAGTATGGCAGTTTGTAAATATAGATGGCCTCCGTAGTATAGCTCGTAGTCTACGGAAATGGAGGTCGTGGACTTACTTGTAATGGCATATATTTGTGCGTTGAGTGTATTATTAATGATTTTTAGGATTCCGTAGGCAAAAACGTAACACTTATAGTTTCCTCATGTCCGTCTGTCCGTCCGTCCGTCCATATTTCTAACTATAAGATGTATCTTAATAATATTTTGACATAAGGTGTATTTTGTATACCGCCATTTAGTTTTAAAATAAAATTGCAGAAAAAATATTTTTATGGGGGGCACTCCATATATGTAACAAAATTTCAAAAAATATTTTTTTACCACCAACCACCCTGTGCAACCCGAACTGACCCAACTTGGACTCTCTTTTTCATCCTCCCAACGCGTACGGAGTTTAAATACCGTGAGCCATCCGGTTGCCTCGTGGACACTGAAACTACGCATTGCTCAGAATAATACTTTGTTATGAACATTATCGGTTCAGCCAGTTTTGAGTTATCTCCAAAAAACTTCTTCCATAGGCATCAGATACGACGTTTTAGTATTAGTCTGGTTCTTATTCCATTGTAGGTACGGAACCCTCCATTATACGTGGTTCGACACGCACTTAGACAGTTTTTCATTTATCTAAGTAATGTATACCTTATACATGTATTTTGTACCTTCTCGTCCTTGAGTTGGCGGATCTTCACCAACGCTTTTTTCGCTTCACCCACTCGGTTGATCTTTAACAGATAGTACGGTGACTCTGGTATCCAGAGGCAAGCCAAGAAGTGCACAGCAGGGAACACCAGTAACATATAATTGAGACATTCGTAGGAGACGAACATACCGATGCTCATAACCAAGAGGTTACCCAGGTTAAACATCACCCTCGTGAAGAGCGACAGCGTGGCTCTCACTTCCGAGTCGGATATTTCTCCTATGTACATTGGCAGTAACTGAAAAGGAATAGTTTTTTGGTCATCTCTTTGAGAAAGCTACAATTATAGTTAACGGAAAAGACAGTCACTCATACCAATCCCTGCTCCCAATGCATCCCTGCGTTTTACTTTTTTTTTACTGTTACGATTTATGTCGTCATTTGAGTCTATTTTTTTACTTATTTTATGTAGACCTAATTACAATTCTGATATTCAAAAATGTGTCATCTGGAACGTAATGCAATGATCGTCGTCTTCAGAAAATTGCGATATCAATTTAGACGAGACGAGTTATGCACATTTTTAATCAACAGCATAGAGAAGTAAGAACCTTACTTTACTACTCTATGCCACTCGGAAAATCTGTATTTCCATATCACGTAAAAAATTACAAAAGTATTTGTAACTTACTTACTGTAGTAATCATGCCGGCTCCTACTCCCCCCAAAAACCTTCCCACGTAGAGCAACCAAGCCTTCAGGGCGAACACAACCACTATCTGAGAAAGAAGAGGGAATCTTGTATTAGACAAAACCTAAGAATAAAAATTATTCCTTCTGTTCAACATACAGGTTGGTGTCTATAACAAGGGCCAAGTTTAATTATCTCGCACTACCTACCTGTGAGGCTAAGGAGTTATAGTTTGTCCACCAGCTAAGGATAAATACGCCATACTTTAAGTATGGCTTATTTATTCTTAAGCCGCCGGACAAACTATATCTTAAAACGGATCCAAACCTGAATAAAATTGGTTGGTATTTTTTTAATTAGTATCTATTTCGTTCATGTGGTAATGGGGTAGCCACATTACACATAGTATGTAGACGGAGTCGCGGTTTTGTTAAAGAAAAACTGCGTGACTAGGATGCCCTATATGAAAACGGAGTATTTATATAAAAGGGTTAAAAGACAAAATTTCTAACTACCTATGCTTTGCCTAATTTCATAATAATCAGAACAGAACTATTAATAAACAGTAATAAATTAAAAAAAAAGAAACTTCAACTTCTATAATAAAAATAAAAACATCGCTTCGCTATTAGAGAAGTTTACCATGCCGACAGCGATAGGGCAAGCAGTGAGCAGCACTGCTGAACGGCGACCTACTCTGTCAGCGAGGAACCGCATGACCAGGCAGCCCACTATGACTCCTGGCGAGGACATCGCCACCATCCATCCTAATTCAGCCTGAAACAGGGAGTACAAAGGGTGCAACTTATTATTAAAATAAAAACTTGCCTTTTAACTTATAATATAAGTTAGTTGAGAAGTCAATTTGGGAAAAGTCTTCAATAAAGTAATAAAGTTTTTTCTGGGGACTATTATACTATCATCAAATCATATATTTGCATTCGGGAGATTATCCCGAGTACAAAATAGAGACTTATTGCTATCGTGAAGGGGATAACTGTGACGTCAAAAAGATGGTGGTCCCGGGATGCAAATCTTAACTAGTGTGTCGAATACTTTCGATATTAAAGAATAAGGTGTCAAGTGAAAGCTGCTGAAACATGTAAGTAGGTAATAATAAAATATTACGTAGTTAATAACATAAAGTAAGTATAATGGGCTAAACTCATTGCATATGAGATTTAGAATAACCTCGTTCAAGGAATAAATAGTGCAAATTACCAGTCACGTCAACCTGTATGCCAATAAAGAAATATGTGCCTACCAATAATGTGAAATATGCAAATAATACTAAATAGGTACCGTAAAATGGGGCTATTTAAGAACCATGAGGCTATTTGGAATAAAAAAATTATAAGTTTTAAGTCCATTTATTTTTTAATGGGGCAATAGTAGATGAGTAAACCTTCGTCAGACAACCCTGTGTTTAATGTGAAGTTGGTTAGTCATTGCCGGTTGTTAATACAGATTATTTCTAAATGAATTTTTATGGCAACAACGCTTTATTGACAACCGACAAAGATGTACCTTTGACTTGAAAATACCAAACATATTTGACATATTCTTTTTATACTTCATAAATCATAAGTTTCATAACACTGAATGGAGCAATAGATAGTCGACTGTACATACGTTAACATATGGTTCATTATTGGATGCAGTCTTTGCAAATGTCAAACAAAAAAGCCAAGGATCATTTTTGATTGTATTTTCAAACAAAATATAGAAGACAGCAATCCTTAAGCGCGTTAAATATGGAGAAATGTCAAACGTCAAATAGTTACTGCCCGTCAGAAAGAAAACGATTGTCTTTGAATCGATTCTGTAAACGAAGCTTGATTTTCGATTTAGGTTAAATCTTTTATTACGAAAGTAATGATAAATAAAGTAAAACTTTACTTACATCTGAAATGGTATTTCATCTTTTTGTAAACTAGACGAAATATAACATTTTTTACATCCAAAAACAGCGCATAAGGGCATTTTCACGGAGCTTGTTATCCATCGACAGCGATGACGAAAGTGCGTGACACCGATTATTGAAATAGTTTTTATAGATGTACTAGATTTTCCTGCCAATACTTTTGACAGAAGGGAAATGATACCTAAGGCCTCTCCTGGTTTAGAACTTTCTGACGCTGAGCTAAGCTGAACGACTTTTTGACAGGCGTCCATAGGTTACGGTAGCTGCTTACCATCAGGCGGGCCGTATGCTTGTTTGCCACCGTCGTAGTATAAAAAAAAAAAAAAAAAAAAAGGTGCCGCGGCCAGCCGTAAACTGACCGTCTTTTGCCAAGCATTAAGGAGGTGGTAATAGGTCTAAAGCAATGCAGCTCAGTTTCCGGCCAAAACTGAAAGGGAATTAAGAGCTCCCGTTAGACCCCCGATGTCCGTTGGTGCTAGGGTAAGCTTGTTTTTGTTATATATACCTAAAAGTGTATATTCTCGGGCGTTTTTTAAGCTATGGCAAACTATTTAGCTGTTTAATTTGAATGATATATCGTCAGTTTTCTTAATTGGGACTATTTGGTACGAGTTTTGGGGTTATTTAGCTTCTAGTACCAAATATCCCCTCCATACATTTCTATAAATGTAGGTTGACCATATTTTTTCTCAACAGGACGATGGTGCGAAGTTACAAACGTACCTTCCGGAATTGCCGAAAGGGAAAAAAATCTTCCATATACTTATACACAATAGTCACCAGAAGCACTGGCGGATGCTATGGCCGTGGTGGCAGCTGGCTCCGCCAAATTAACATTGTAGTGCTTAGAAAAGCAAATAATTTTAATAAAAAAAATTTAAGACTGGTATTTAATACCTCTTATGGTTTAAGAAACATGTTGATTTACCACATAGCAGGTTAAGAGTTTATGTTGTATGAGAATTTTTTAATTATTTAGTTTGCTGCTACGTAGCCGCATTATTTTTATTTTAACGTAGAAAAGTATTCAATATTTATGTAATTAAGCTCCCATAAAAGTGTTTAACAGGAAAGATAGCACTTCAGTAAATCTTGTTTGAGTAGTGAAACTTTGTGATATTTTTAAACCCAAAAAAACTCTAAAAATTATGGTTTCTTTACTTTTATTGCTTCCAGCAGTTGTTCTTGAAGCGTCCTAAATAGAGATAGTTATGCTTAAACCAACACAGGCTTCAAAATTTAGGCAAAATCAGGTCAAAACCCCTCGATTTCCATAAAACCCCAACTAAGAATTTGGGACACCTCTTTAAAAAAAATAGTCGTTCTGTGTTAACATATCAGACATGTGTTCAATGCAGAATGACGAAGCAGTATGCCTTTTATCTGTAAAAAATATAAAAACTATTTGTAAGGGACGGGGTGAAATAATATGCAGATTCACAGTAAGAAACGTAAGGATACGTGGAAGCGAGAAGTATGTGTCGTAGCGCGTACTTGCTAAACTCGACTGACTGCCGAACAGCCAATGACATATCTCCGACTATTCCTCCCCTCGGCCGTTCCCCTCGCTCGCTCGCTATCAGCACATACCACTCTGTTTTCCATACACCCTCTTTTAATAAAATACAAAAATAAAATGAACAAAAATAATAAAACAGAATCGCGTCGCTTACATACTCCCCCCTAGTGCTACATCAGCACTCATTCATCCTCGGTAGGTATATATGCGACGCGTGCAGCTGATCGACGTAATATTCCAGATTTTGTTTTTATGTGCACGACTCTTATGCGACCATCTCTCCCTGGAATCACTTCCTGTATTATTCCTCTAGGCCAAACATTACGGGGCGACGCTGGATCCACAACCAATACCAGATCTCCCACTTGTAAGGGTCGTTGGTCTTGGTGCCACTTCTGGCGAGGGATCATCTGTGGTAGCACTTCTCGTACCCATCTTTTCCAGAACAGGTCTGCCAGTCTTTGAGAGGTTCTCCATTGTTTACGAAGATACATGTCAGAGTGATCAAAAGAACCAAGTATCGGTAAGTTTGAAGAACTGCCCAGTAAAAAATGATTTGGCGTAAGGGCTTCGTCACTTTTTGGTTCAACAGAGACGTGTGTAAGCGGCCTATTATTTACCGTCTGTTCGACTTCTGCCATTAACGTGCTCAGCACTTCATCCCGTGGAGCCTGTTCCTTTAAAACAACCTTAAGTGAAGCCTTTATTGTTCTAATTAGCCGCTCCCACGCACCTGCCCAGTGGGGGCTAACTGGTGGCAAAAAGTTCCAAGTCGTGCCATAATTCAAGGATAAATCTTTTAACACGTCTTCATTCAATTCGCTGATCGATTTCCTGAGCTCATTATCAGCGCCTTTCAGGTTTGTGCCATTGTCTGAAAAAATTTGCTGTGGCCAACCACGACGTGCCGCCATCCTCCGCAGAGCCATTATCAGCGCATCAGCTGTGAGTCTCGTAACTATCTCTATGTGAACAGCTCTCATGGTGAGGCACGTGAATAAAACTCCATACCGCTTTTCTCGACGTCTCAGTACTGTTACTTCCATCGGTCCATACAGGTCAATACCACAAAAGGTAAACGGGCGCTGGTGGTGGGCCATTCGAGCAAAAGGTAAGTCACCCATTCTTGGTGGTTGTGGTTGGGCTCTTTTTATTCTACAGAACATGCACTTACTGCTCACGTGTTTCACAGTTGGCCGAATCCGAATTATCCAATATTTCTGTTTCAGGTTGTTTACCACCGTTTCTTGATTCCCGTGCGCAGCCTTAACGTGATAATGTTTTACAATCAACCTGGTAACGTAATTACTTCCATCTAGGATTACAGGTTGTTTTGTCTCAGGTAGTATCTCCTGGGCTGCTCCGATTCGACCGTCGACGCGCAGAATACCGTGTTCATCGAGGAATGGCGTTAATGTAAGTAATCTACTTTTCCGATTTAAGTTTCTTTTATTTTTCAGGTTCTCCAGGTCTTCAGGAAAGGACTGCGCTTGAGAATATTTTATTAACCAGCGCGCCGCGTTTTCCACCGAGTCTCCATTAACCGCACAGGTAAGTTTTTTACATTTATTTACGAATAAAAAAACAGCACAGGTAGCACCAAGTAATCTTATCCACGACGAAAACCTCTCCGGTTCAGGAACAGCTGGTAAGTTTTCAGGAGAGGTATTTACATACATTGTATATTCTAAGTCCAAATCGTTAGGCTTAGCCAGCTGTTTATTTGAAGGCCAAGTTTCCTTATCGCCGTACAAAAATGCGGGGCCGTGAAACCATTCATTTTCCAGCATTCTGAGTTCACAGGTATCTCGTGTAGCTATATCGGCTACGTTCATCTTTGTAGGGACGTATCTCCATTGATTAGGTTGGGTTAATTCATCTAATTCCCCAAGCCGATGTGCCACGAATGCTTTGTAGGTACGCGCATTGTTATATATCCAGTGAAGTACACATGTATTATCAGTCCAGTAGTAAATGTTTTGCGTGTTCATTTTGTGTTCCTTAATTATACTATGTGCCAGTCTCGCTGCCATGCATGCACTTTCTAGTTCCAATCGTGGTATGCTGCGATGTTTAGCAGGAGAAATGCGACATTTACTCGAAACAAATGCTACTTGCCAGCGGTTATTATTATCTAACCAGCGCCAGTACGCAACGGCGCATAAGGCTTGCGATGACGCATCACACATCATGTGTAACTCTAGGTGCGTATACATAGACAGCGGGCGGCCGGCGCTATCCGGTGCATTCGGTGCATTATCTATCTCGCTTGCGCGCACGGCGGCTTGATAATATCGGGGCAAGCGCACTGATCTTACGCTTTTTAATAGCTCGAGGAATTCGTTCCATTTATTAAATAATTCTTCCGATATTACATCATCCCAATGTAGTCCTTGTTTCCATGTATCACGGATGATTATTTTTCCTCTTATTGTTATCGGCGATAGGAACCCGTAGACATCAAAGATTGACATAACGACACGCAGCATTTCTCGTTTTGTAGGTATCTTTTGGCCAGATATTATTGCCTCAGGTATGCGTTTGAAAGATACGTCGAAACCAAGTAAGTCTTCTTTTGGAAACCAAACCAACCCGAGTGTACGTTCGCCATTTTCTTGTTGGTCGATTTTAAACCTTATGGCCGTGGAGCCTAAGTTCTCTTTAGGCAAACTGTTTATTAATGTTTCATTGTTGCTCGTCCAATTTCGAATTTCAAAACCGCCTTGTTTATGAATATAGGCCACTTGTTTTACTACTTTTATTGCAGTTTCTTCGTCCTCAAAGCTGTCAATAAAATCGTCTACATAATGTTGATTATATATTGCAGATGCAGCGGCCGGCATGGATGACTCATAGCGCTCCGCGTTCTTATTTTTTATAAACTGAGAAATGAACGGTGCACAATTGGCTCCAAATATTAATGATGTCATCTTACAGGTTTTTATAGGGCCGTCAGTGTCACCTGCGGATGTGTTTCTCCACAAGAAACGAAAGGCGTCTTGATCTTCAGGGATAATCTTCACTCTCAGGAACATATCCCGGATATCTCCGGTTATTGCGATTTTATTTTCACGAAAACGAAGCATTATTCCATACAGCGATACTAGTAGATCTGGCCCTTTATATAGGTAATCATTTAAACAAATGCCATTGCTTTTTGATGCGCAATCATACACAAGTCTTAATTTTTGTTTGTTAGGGTTGTCAACCCCGAAATGCGGCAAATACCAAGTTTTTAGTGTAGGCGTAGGGTTGCTGACCTCTGTTGCGTAATCATTCTCGAACAAGTGATTTATTCTTTCAGTGTACCTTGATGCGTAACCATTATCTTTTTTCATTTTTCTTTCGACTCCCTTGAGTCTAGACAACGCGTTTCCATAAGATTCAGTCATGTTGCAATCAAGATCCTTCCATGGAAGCCCAACGTGCCACCTGCCATCTATTAATCTAGCCGTTCGTTCCAGTCGTTCCCGTGCGCGCAGGTCTTCGGAGTTCTGGCGTGGATTACAGGAGACGCCCATGGATTCGATGGCGAAGGAGCGGCGTACATCTTCGTGTATTTCCCGCAGTGTACGCTCATTTTCAATTTGCACGTCCTCACTTAGGAATAAAGTGGACTCACGCTGCGGGCCCTTTTCCCGCGGTGTTGTGATGCGACCGTGGACACACCAGCCTAATACCGTATGTGTGATATAAAGTCCTTCAGGCTTGCCCTCTATTACTTGTAAAGGCAACATAAGATGATAGTGATCTTGCCCTATTAATAGCTGAGGCTTCTCATAACAGGCATTACGTAACTGATCTTTAATTTCAGCCTTAAGTTCATACTGCATAAGGTTCACTTTAGATGCATTTTGCGAAGGTAAGTTGAGGTCTGAAACGCTGCGAGCACGTAATGTAAACATCTGTCCGTCTTTGTTTGACACATCAAAGTCCACTACCTCACTTTCGCACTTAAGTTCGGTGTTACTCCATGCCCCACTCACGCACATTTTTTGTTTAATACCGTGTAAACCGGCGCGAGCGGCCAGGTCGGCGCTTATCAGTGACACAGTCGAACAATTGTCCAATAATGCAGTGGCACTAATTTTACCGTTAGGTCCGTGTATGTAAATACGTACAGCTTGTAACAAAACTTTGCAGCTTGTCGTATTAATATTTGTAACAGTCTCAGATTGCGTTTCACTCACGTCGGTGTCTAACACTTCCGTAATGTTTACACTAGATTGAAGGTTTGAATTAGTATGCGACGTGTAATGTAACAAACGGTGATGAGATTGTCCACAATTATCCTTATCGCAACAGGGCGCGGGGCAAGTTTCTTTGTTATGACGCTGCACTAAACATTTGTAGCACAACCCGTGACGTTTCAAATAAGCCCACCTGTCTCTACGGAGTGACTTTTTGAACATTTTACAGTCTGTCAAGGCGTGATTAGACGTACGACAAAATTTACACACATCGTCGCTTAGTTCATTCTGCACTAACACGGTCTGAGAGCGGTAAAAGTCACTTTGTTTACGTTTAGTATCACTGTAGGTAGTCGCGAGGATTACTGCTGTTTTTGATGTTTTCAAAGCTTCGTCATTTAAAAATTCCGACAGAATGACAAGCCGTGGTTTCTTGCCTTCGTTGATAAGTGGGTAACTGTAGTCGACCCATTTGGATAATAACACAGTTGGAAATTTAGATAGGATTACGGATATTATTTTCATCCCCCTTAGGTACTCATCATGACCAATAGCTGTTACTGCTGCAACGTAGTTTTTAACTTTTACGGAAAATGAAACTATGTCCTTGTGATATTCTTGAGACATCATTGGCAGTTTGTTGATACTTTGTACGATTCTTGAAATAATTAAATCGGGATTCCCAAACTGTAGCTCCAGAGTGGATATCACTAGGCCTGGTGCAGTGGCTCCAATTAATAGTGAGGTTACTGCTTCCTTAGCTGGTCCTTGAAGGCATTTTCGTAGCCTCCAAAGGTTTTCTTTATCGTTGAATTTGCACACTTCAGTTGATTCGTCATACGCCTGCTTAAATTGGAGCCATTCCATTGGGTCACCGGAAAACGAGGGTAAGTCTCGCGGTGTGCATAAGCGGCTAAGCATTCGAGCGTTAGGCCCATTAGTAGAGGAGATTGCGGCTATGTCCTTGAGTGCTGTCGCTAGAAGGTGAACCGTGTCGTCGGTGCCATCACGCGCTGGTGCAGCCGGCGCTGATGGCGGGCACAGCTTGTCCAATGTATTTTCCGTTGGTGGTACAGGCTGCGCGTTCAGTTCTAGTTGACTGCGTTCTAACCACTTCTCCACTTCTTTGTTTGTGTGAATTTCACTAACTTCCGATTGTGAACTGTATTCTTCTTCTTCTTCTTCATCCAGTTTGGCTAGGTCCGCCGCTAGCTTCTTGTCGATTAATTCCATTTGTATACGCGCTTTTGCTTCCGCAGCTTCTAATTCTAGTTGCTTTTTCTTTGCCAAGACTGATGAACACGCGGAACCCGATACTTTAGACTTTCGAGTAGATTTTATAGATTTTGATTTACCACAGTCATCCATCTTGCTCCGTCCACTTGTACTACCCACATCAACATTTAATAGCTCCTTTTTATTTTCCAAAGACTTTGTTTTTGCAGGTTCATCGCTTTGGGTTGCTGGGCAAAGTGGTTCCTGTTTCGGCGTAGGTATTTCCTCGTCAGCCATGAGCTCTCGGTTTTCTTCCTGTTTCCTAGCACTGCTTCGTGTTTTCACCATCGTGCGTGACGGAGTCCGGTACATAAAGAAGTTCAGAATTCGGTTCGAAGACCAGCTTGTAAGGGACGGGGTGAAATAATATGCAGATTCACAGTAAGAAACGTAAGGATACGTGGAAGCGAGAAGTATGTGTCGTAGCGCGTACTTGCTAAACTCGACTGACTGCCGAACAGCCAATGACATATCTCCGACTATTCCTCCCCTCGGCCGTTCCCCTCGCTCGCTCGCTATCAGCACATACCACTCTGTTTTCCATACACCCTCTTTTAATAAAATACAAAAATAAAATGAACAAAAATAATAAAACAGAATCGCGTCGCTTACACTATTGATAAGAAGTAAAATATGAAGTTATTAATGTTTCAGTCCAAACATTGAACCAATTATTTTACGGTAATGTATTATTATTATTATTATTTTGATTACTTGGGTATTTATTATATCATATTCTAATATATATTTTTAATTAACAAGTATACAAACGATTAAATAGAAAATGATATTATGCTAATTAACGCTAATAGCTTCATTTTATATTAAAATCACTATATGCCATTGTTTAACAACACAATTATTTACAATCAGTCTCCATCTGCAAGCACTTACATCGCTTATTTCTATGCTGCTTCCTTCTTTAAGCTTTGGTAAAACGGGAGTCGCCCAACCGGCTGAAATTCCCTGCGTAAAAGACGCCATCGACACTAAAATGAAACGTAATTTATTGGTTGTGTGAAATATGAATACACAATAATATGTTACATAAATAAAATAAACGGCTACCTTCGCTACCAACTAAATACCTGCCATAGATAGAGCGAGTAAGTAGTCACAGGAACTAGTGCCCAAGATTCGCTGCATTTCATTTTCATTATTGACAAAATGTGCTATGTATAAATAAATAAATAAAAAATAAAAAGTTTTTATTTCAGGCAGTCAGGTACTCATAGTGCATACAAGAATAACTTAAACTAAATTGACACTGTAGGAGTGGTGCCACTCATCTTAAAGTTAAAATAAAACTACCTATATCGACCTACATATTTAATACACATTTTGTGCAGTTTAAATTTCCAAATATTTCACTAAAAGCTAAAAGTTTTTTTTACGGAAACTTACCCGATAAGGTCGCCAAGTACTGGACCCTCCGATTCTTATGATCGGTTAACGTCATTCTACTTTCTCTGAAAATGTTTCCTCACGTCACGTCAGCGAAAAATGCTCTGTTGTTATAATTAGCACGTGAATCCTGAAAGAACAGAAAAATTAAAAGACACGTTATGTAATCAAAAAGTGTAAAAAAATGTGAACGCCAATGACCAACTTACACGAAATCACATCGAAACTTGCAACTCTAGAACAAGCCAAATTAAGCCAAATTATTTAATTAAATACTTTTTTACAAGCTTTCATTTAGTTTCACCTGTCCCGTTGTCTGTAATCAAATCTTGCAAGACTTTCCGGTATCCGATTGAGCTGAAGTTTTTCACGCATATGTACCTTATATCGCGTAACAATTCAATACTATGATAACATAGAGCTGATCTGATGATGGAGTTGGAAGGTGGCCATAGGAACTCCTCAACTACTCAACATTATCCCGTCGTGTTTGGGCTCGTTGTTGCGTTCGTCTTGGTGAGCAGTTAGGGATTGTACAAAGAAAAGTACAATTAGCAATTAAATCTTGGCACAAAAACGAAATCTTGAACTTTGTAAATTATAAACTGAAATGATGATAATGACACGTAAAAAATAAAACTTACCAAGGCCTCCAAGGTGCCCAGGGCTGGGTGACTGGAATGAACCAGCGTCTTCTGCATTCGCGGCAGACGCCTTAACCCCTAGACTACCCGGGTTGATTGATAGCTCTTAAATACAACGCGTCCTCTGTATGGTACGGCGACGAAATTATCTCGCTAAAGTGGGACGGCAGCTTTATATAGGTACCTACTTATGGTGGCATTTAGGTATTATACATAATAATACTACTTGCAGAAATGCTCGGTTAAAAATTATTAGGTGACATATGACTCATACATTAATATCAATAGGTAGTAAAATTGAAGGTTACTGGTAGGTACTGTTAAGTAGTTAGGTATCATTACCTACCTATAATTATTACCCCTTGTTTCTTTTATAATATAGGTAACATTAATTCATAATTATGATAATGTATGGGTGAGGCGGATGAGGTAGGACATGATTCAAGAAGTTATCCCAACATTAGTACAAAATCGTGTTTCTCTATACCCGGTTCAGACCATTACTCTAGCTAGCACAGTCATATGACCAACGCACGTACCTATAGTTTTCAGTTCCATCTATTTTGTACGCGCTTGGACTTCTGGACCCCTTGACTTCTGGATTCAAAATAATGTGTTGGTTCGTGAAAATAAAGTTAAATTTGTTTTAAAATATCGCGTAACGGTTATAATGTTACGGGGCCTTTACTTTAATGAAGTAGCACAGGACAGAGGGACGACGTCATGTTCGTTCGAACTTACTACCGGTACTGATTGTGATTGACTTCATTGAGCTATGAGCTCAGCGTGAACCATGAGTGGCCATGATCTGGACTATTATCATGGCATGAACGAACAATTGTTTGATCTACGTAGCGCAGTAGAAAAAATCCGGAACCACGAGGATAATGTCGTTGTCGAATCGTCGGAGGTAATATTATATTTTCACAATTTTGTACACGCGGCTTTTGTGTGTAAATAATAATTAACGATTTGGATCGCGTTTTATCGAGCGAGCGAGTTCTTAACATTGAACTTTTGTCACCTAGCGGCTAATCAAAGGTGTCCACCAACAGGAGCGATCATCGATCAGGATGGGTCAACGGATCAGAGCAGTGCCGTAAATAGACTTTTCAGCGCCCTGTGCGAGCTTCTATAACTGCGCCCTTGTTTTTTTTAGATATTATAGGTACCCTAGAGCAATGCTATGTATAATCCTACTTTATTTCATTCTGGGTGATAAAATAAAGCACAAGGAACTTGTTGTTGGTGGACCAATTATCTAATATTTTGGAAGAAAAAACTATTTTTTTAAGAACTGATGTGGGCAAACAAGCAGACGAGCTATCTGATGTTAAGTGGACCCTTCGCCTATTATACCACTCACAGTGTCTCACTTACGAAAACTCAAAAAGCAAGTTCTCTAGTGCAAATGCGTTGCCCACCCTAATGCTTAAGATTTATTTTTGGGCCACTATGGTCTTCATACTTCTATTCTATAATTAAATAACACCCTGCAAAAGTTTCAGGAAGGACTATACTTTAGCTGACATGGCCAAATATGCCCATTTTTTTGGTTCCGTAGCCAAAATGGCAAAAACGGAACCCTTATAGTTTCGTCATCCGTCTGTCAGTCCGTCCTTCCGTCCGTCCGTCCGTATGTCACAGCCATTTTACTCGGAAACTATAAGACTTATCTTAATAAAATTTAGACATAAGGTGTAAATTTTGCATAAAAAAAGTCTAGCAGGGGCGCTCGCTCCATACATGTAACTAAATTTCAAAAAATATTTTTTACCTAATATCAACATGTTGCACATCAATCGATAGGTCTTCAAAAATAACATCGAGGTTTTATAAAACATTTTGATATTAAGTGAATATTTTCAGAAATAATCGCATCGAAAGTCAGAAAAAATGTGTCCCTCCCCTGTAACTTTTGAACCGTAAGTCCAAAAAATTGAGAAGATGCGCCTTATTAAATTTTCTTTCAGTTCAGCCATTTTCGAGTTATCTCCAAAAACGACCATTTGGTAATAGTTTGGTTCTTATTCCATTAAAGGACTGGTGGACTTTATTCTACTGTACGGAACCCTCCATTATGCGTGGTCCGACACGCACTTGGCCGGTTTTTTAAATGGCTAATTCCAGCCATCCCTATTGTAAATTTGAAAAGTGCGTGGTGCATGGGATTTTAAAGAAAAAAATTGGAAAATTCCTTAGAAGTCACTTTTTCGTCAATATTGGGCAGTTCAATGGGCGCATTTCATAGTCGTCGAAAGCCGTATGTTAGCGGAAGGAGTTGAGGGGGTGTGATAGTGTTAGGTTCTGGCGCTTTGCCGGCCGCTCCCACGGCACGCTCGCTTCGCTCGCTCGGCTCGCGCGCTATAGGGTCGCATTCTACCTAACACTCCTCCTCGCTTCGCTCGTCGTCGTACCTACACCGACCTGCCTTAGAGTCTGTCTGAAACTACTTTGAATTAACCTAAAAAGTTCCTACAAACGCGTGCAAATGAACGCACGCAAACTTTGACAGGCAGCACGTAATTGTGAATTTTGTATGGGAATAATAATATTTTTTTCTTGAAAACTATGGGGCTCCGCACCATAAGATTTGGTGGGAAGACTCCTTATGATGACTACAATCTATAAAAAAAACTATGAGCGCTGAACTCGATGTCAGCTAATGTACAGTCGAGCCAGATTCTGGCCGCTTGACTCCGATAAACACTAAACACATTAACGCTCGTCGCTGCCAAAAAAATTAGCGCGATGTTTTCTCTAATTTAATAGACTTTTTTGATGATACTGGCACTGGAATGTAGGTACGTATTGTAGCATGACGCTACGTATCGTACGACATCTGTCGACTTTCTTTAGAACTTCTGAACTTCTGTGTCTAAGGGAGGTCTAAGGCTAGGTCACGGTTGATATATAAAAAGCGTACATTGTGATTCACGGCATTACAGTTAGATGGCGCTTATATCAGTCCGCATTTTGTAATACGTCTGGCAGTTATAAAATTTAGATAATACTCGCGCTATTTTTGAATGTGAATTTTTGAGGTATTCCAGATTGTCAAAAAGAAAAAAGTTGATTTTTGATTGAGTGTGTCAGAGCGACGGGAGATTTTTAAAGAAAAACAGATATTCTGGTTTTGTCTGAGAGTTTTGCTGTAATTTGCTTAGTTGCATCGAGTTGAAGTGCGATCTATTTCTGTAGATCTTTGCGCTCAAACATTATATAGCAAGTGCTAATACATTATTAAATACAAATTTTTAAAAACCAAATACGTCGCCGGACAAAAAGGCAACCAGAGGGACCGCCTGAGCCGGAAGGATTCCGGAAGGCACTTGTGGGTGCCGGACCGGCGAGACGGTCTGCAACTGCCGCGTTTTCCGCGGGTTTCTTCACCATTCATCGGAGAATTAGAGTCCGCATCCAGCGGGCTCTCCAAGTGAGAAAAGGAGTTCAGCGAGCTATTGGGTCCGCCTAAATCAAAGCGGACACTTGCCCACGAACTCGTTTTAATTTAAAACAACAGCTTTAGCCATCCTGCTTTCGAGAATATCAAATTATTTACATTTTTTTTAAAAACGTTATAAATCCGATTCCTTTTCTTTGTATCCAGTATTTTTGTGCCATAATAGTTTTTTTTTGTTGTTTTGCTAAATTTCCCAAATTCCAATTGCCTCGTTTGACGGGCATATAAAGACCTGGCTCTTTAATTTAGGCTACGTTCAGCCAGCGAATCATCTGTCACCATCCATATCACCCGCCTCATTAACCCATTATTTTCCTGCAGCCAAATTATTACCAGCCGAGTCTTTATTTTTACTTACCAGTTTTGCTAACTATTGAATGTGAAATATCCTTATATAGGTACAGTTGTCTTCATTTTTAAGTGAAGTGCTAATATTAAATATTTTATTGTAATTTAATCAATTACATTCTGGTTGTTGAATGTGAATGTGAAATAGGTACAGTTGTCTTCATTTTTAACCGACTTCAATTTCATAGAAGGAGGAGGTTCTGTATTCGGTTTGGGCTTTTTTTTTTATGTATGTTCACCGATTACTCTGAGACGCGTGGTCCGATTTGAATAGTACTTTTTTTGTTTGAAAGGGTCTACTTCCAAGGTGGTCCCATATTAATCTGGTGCTGTTCTGATGATGGAATCTATGAGGAATTGAGGGAACTCCTCAATTTTTAAAGGCATATGTATGGCGATTTGGGTGTTTTCTTAAGCAACTCAAGGGTTTTCTCTCGGAAACCACCAATTTTATGATGTGGACCAGATAATGATGATTGTTTTTATGATAATGATGATGATTTTTTTTAATTTAGGATGTTCAGCGATTACTCCGAGACCCGTGGTCCGATTTGAATAATTCTTTTTATGTTTGAAAGGATGTACTTCCAAGGTAGTCCCAAATTAATCTGGTGCTGTTCTGATGATGGAATCCATGAGGAATTGAGGGAACTCCTCAATTTTTAAAGGCACATGTATGGTGATTTGGGTGTTTTCTTAAGCAACTCGAGAGTCTTCTCTCGAAAACCACCAATTTGATGAAGTGGAACTGATAATGATGATTGTTTTGATGATAATAATGATGATTTTTTTAAATGTAGGATGTTCAGCGATTACTCCGAGACCCGTGGTCCGATTTGAATAATTCTTTTTATGTTTGAAAGGATGTACTTCCAAGGTGGTCCAAAATTAATCTGGTGCTGTTTTGATGATGGGATCTATGAGGAATTGAGGGAACTCCTCAATTTTTTAAGGCATATGTATGGTGATTTGGGTGTTTTCTTAAGCAACTCGAGGGTTTTCTCTCGGAAACCACCAATTTGATGATGTGAACGTCATTGTGATAATTGTTTTGATGATAATGATGATGATTTTTTTAAATGTGGGATGTTCAGCGATTACTCCGAGACCCGTGATCTGATTTCAGGAATTATTTTTTTGTCTGAAAGTAACTACCTCTGAGATGGTTCCACATTAATCTGGTGCTGTTCTGATGATGAGATCCATGACGAATTAAGGGAACTCCTCAATTTTTAAAGGCATATGTATGGTGATTTGGGTGTTTTCTTAAGCAACTCGAGAGTTTTCTCTCGGAAACCACCAATTTGATGATGTGAACGTCATTGTGATAATTGTTTTGATGATAATGATGATGATTTTTTTAAATGTGGGATGTTCAGCGATTACTCCGAGACCCGTGATCCGATTTCAGGAATTCTTTTTTTGTCTGAAAGTAACTACCTCTGAGATGGTTCCACATTAATCTGGTGCTGTTCTGATGATGGGATCCATGACGAATTAAGGGAACTCCTCAAATTTTGAAGGCACATGCATGGTGATTTGGTTGTTTTTTAAGCAACTCAAGCATTTCCTCTCGAAAACCACTAATTTGATGGAGTGGACCTAATGATGAAGTCCACATATGATAAGTGGAACTTTCCTTACACTGAGTTACGTATTATGAACTTTTTCTTATATATCTTCACCGATTATTGCGAGATCCGTTGTCCGATTATGATAATTATAATTTTATTTAAAAAGAGAGGTATGGGCACTGCGAATGGCATCTCGCTAAGTGTGGTAGGGCACGTTCAGCGAATGTCATCGCTCAAATCTGGAGCAGAGCCCGACTGGGGAAGTACCTCCACCTTACAGAAAACCACAGCCAAATAGCACTAGACCCTACTCATAGTGTTGTGTTCCTGCTGGTGAGTAAGGTTGCCAAAGAGCTCAAAGAGGACCCAGTGTGTTGACGATGAGGGACCTTCTTGTTCCTTTAGTCGTCAACACAGTGAATCCTCCTTTTTGTAAAGGGTCGGCAACGCGCATGTGACTCCTTTGGAGTTGCAGGCGTCCATAGGTTACGGTAGCTGCTTACCATCAGGCGGGCCGTATGCTTGTTTGCCACCGTCGTGGTATAAAAAAAAAAAAAAAATTATATAACCACTAAAAATGGAAAAATAAAAACTTTTTACAAAAAAAAGATAAACCGACTTCAAAAAGGATAAAATAAATTATTATATTATTTATATGCGTTACAAACTGATATGTTTGAAGTCGGTGCCAAGCCAAAAAGTTACAATACCGGTCAAATCAGCTTCAAGTCTGAAAATCACAAAACATATCGCTACCTACTTATATTGAAAAGGTGAATGTGAATTTATCTGTTACATTTTCACGTCTAAACTACTAATACAATTTTGATGAAATGTGGTACCTATGTATATATTCTCTGATACACGTCTACTTTGTCAATAATCAGAAAAAGGCGGCAAATAAAAATAAAAAACACGTATGGTCAACCATAGAAAATTTAAATATCGTGCCTTTTTCTACTGAAAAGGTGTGACCCACACACCCAGTGTGTCTGACTATAGAAAAATCAATCTAGCCATTGAATTCTTTTGCACTTCGATAAAACACCTTAGATGAAGTAGAATAAATAATTCAAACCGAAGCACGGGCTCCGTTCAAGATATGGTTAGTCCGACAACTAGTAAACAAGTTATATTATATTAACAAACATCATAAGACGCATGATTATATTTTCTTTCTGTACTAGAATGAAAACCTACGTACAGTCAATACCAGAATAAGTTCTATAGTATGAAGAATAATTCACTGAACACATACGCCTCGTTCGTATTAACTGTTTTGTGATTTTCAGACTTGAAGCTGATTTGACCGGTATTGTAACTTTTTGGCTTGGCACCGACTTCAAACATATCAGTTTGTAACGCATATAAATAATATAATAATTTATTTTATCCTTTTTGAAGTCGGTTTATCTTTTTTTTGTAAAAAGTTTTTTAAGTGAAGTGCTAATTTTAAATATTTTTATTATTGTAATTTAATTGCATTCTGACCACTAGGGAAGTTATTGAATGTGAAATATCCTTATATAGATGCCGTTATTGTGATTTTTACGTGAAATGCTAAATTTTAAATAATTGACTATTTTTGCTAATCTTAAATATTTTTACTTTGTCTTCAAAATTAAACGTGTTAATGCAATTATAGAAGTGTTTTACTGCAAAATGGCGCCCGAACAGGGACATAACTCTGGATTTACTTTTAATAATTGTAATTAAATATTTTTTTTTTGGATTTGTGAGACGGTGACCGTAGACCGGTCGCGGTTCTATTAATCTTGATTTTGGTTTGTTTCAGCCTGCTGCCTCCTTACGTCCCATCATTAACCCGAATTCCGTTATATTGAAATATTGCTTTTATTTATGTTAAAAAAAAAACGAATTTATCTGTTGACGTTTACTTATGCCTTTTTCTCAATTACCCGTAACATATCCCGAATACCTTATTTCATAGTTTGAGTCCTGTAGTTAGAGCCCGTAGACGTTAGGGAATTCGCAGGTAAGTCAGACATAGAATGTATGATTTGCGTTTTGTTTTTTTTTTTCAGAAACTGAACTTGTTTTTTTTTTGAATTCGAACTCTAACTTAGCATCTAGACTTCGAGTGCTATTTTCTTTCTTTGTCTTAAGCGCTTGGTTTAGACCACTGATATACTCGAACTTCAGATTTTAATTTTGAGTCCGATTAACTTTATTTTTGTTTGAACTTGCAACGCAAGACAACTTTCGACTTTTCGCCATGTCGCACTTAAGTAATGAAGGATCAATTGCTGAGACACCTCATGCGCACTCATCTTTACACTCGTACGATCCGAGGATTTTAGATCCAATGGCAGACGATGAAGAACAGTTTTTTGATTCTGAACCACGACCCCAGGTGATGCATATGTCCGGACTTCCCCCGCCTTTTCCTTTCAAGGATTATTCACTTACGAAATGGAACTTGAACTTTTCCGGGGACACTTGTGTTCGCGAATTTTTCTTTCGAATCGAGCAAGAAGGTATGGCGCGTAACGTCAATCCTTCATATGTTGTCAGACGTTTCCATGAATTGTTGTCAGATAGTGCCTTGAAACATTTTAGGGCAATCAGATATCCGGGTCTTACTTACGCGGAATTAAAGTCTGAATTCGTTAAAACCTTCGACGTAGCCGATTTCGATTTCAAGCTTGAGAGCCAACTTCGCGCTTTATCACAGAAGGACAACCAGTCAGTGGTTGATTTTGTTATTCAGGCGCGCGATCTAAACGCAAAGCTTCGTACACCGGTTTCCGAAGACAACCTGTTTAACATTATTAAATATGGAATGAATCCTAGATATCATCCTTGTCTTGCAACTAACGTGGTTAGGGATATTGATGGTTTGTTAGAAGTCGCGAAAAATTTTGAAGCCTTTCAAGGTTCACGACCAGCACGTTTGGCTATTGCACCGATTAGTGCTCAAGTTGTAGGTCAACCCAGTTCTATAGTGTGTATGAAGTGTGATGCAACTGGTCACAACTATCGTAATTGTCCTAACGTTTCAGGGGCAGTGTGCTTCAAGTGTAAGCGTGTTGGTGCAATCACACGCGATTGTCCTAGTTGTAATTCTGGTCCGTCAAAAAACGAATAAGTGGCGCACTGAGAGGTCCATCGGTGTCGCCCGTTTATATGAATAATTCCCCGGATAATAGACTTATTATTGATGTTTTAGTTGCTGGCTCTTCGGTAAGAGCTCTTTTAGACTCTGGTGCTCAGGTTTCACTAATTGATATATCCCTCTTATCGGAGCTCGGTATAACATATCACGAGGATATCCGGCCTTATGTTGTCTCCGCCGACAATTCTCCTATTGAAATTCTAGGCGGTTTGGACGTCCCCATTCTTTTTAGTGGCATTCGCGTTCTGCACCCCTGTCTAGTGAGCAGTAATCTTCCTACTGCATTTATTTTAGGAATTGAGTTTTGGAATGCTGTTGGTCTCATTGACATTTTAAAGAAGGCATTCCGTGATGGTTTGTCAGGTAAGCTTTACGTCGCTTCACATCATGTTCCTGTCGCAGTCCCACGAGTAGGTGAGGTTCGCTATGTCCACCCTCGTACGGTGCTTGCACCACTGCAGGAATCAAAACTCTAATGTGTTATTGACGAGTTTGAGGAGATTTCTTCTGATAAAGCTGGATTAGGTTGTACTTCGTGGCTTTCGCATAAGATTGAGACTGTTGGTTCGCCCATTCGCCAACGTTACTATCCCTTATCTCCAGTCAAACTCAAGATTCTCAACGAAGAGATCGACAAGATGTTAGAGTCAGGCGTTATTCGTCCCTCACGATCACCCTGGGCTTCCCCAGTGGTGATGGCTACCAAGAAAGATGGTAGTGTCAGGTTTTGCGTGGACAGTAGGAAGTTGAACAGCGTTACCATCAGGGATTCATACCCTCTCCCGCGCGTCCAGGACATCCTTGATAACCTACGAGGTGCCAAATATCTAACTTCGTTGGATTTTAGGAGCGCCTTTTGGCAAATCCCCTTAGCTGATAAGGCCAGTTGTGAGAAAACGGCCTTTATTGTACCCCAAAGGGGCCTCTTTGAGTTCGTTCGTCTCCCTTTTGGTTTAACCAACGCTGCGTCCGAGATGCAGAGGCTTACTGACATGATTGTCAATTTTGAATATACCCCTGAGTCTGAGGATTTTATCTTCGGCTATGTTGATGATTTGATTTTGGTGTCTCGTGATTTTGACAGTCATATGCGGCTTATTCGTAAGGTTCGTGATAGGTTGAAAGAAGCTGGTCTTACGGTTAATTTAGATAAGTGCGAGTTTTGTAAGTCTCAATTGAAGTATCTCGGCTACATCGTCAATGAGCGTGGTCTTCAAACTGATCCGAAGAAATTAGAAGCTATTAGGGATTACCCTACCCCTTCTTCTGCCAAGTCTCTACGTGCTTTCATTGGTATGTGTTCGTATTATCGCCGTTTCGTGGATGGTTTTTCTTCGATTATTGCTCCTCTGACGGCACTTATCGGTAAGAGAAAGGGACGTGATCCCATCGATTGGAACGATAGTGCTAGTGAAGCTTTTTCTAAATTGAAGGATGCCTTGATGAGCGCTCCGTTGATGGCTTGCCCGGATTTTTCGAAACCTTTTATCCTTCAATGTGACGCTAGCCAGGTTGGCTTAGGCTCGGTCCTGGCTCAAGAGTTTGACGGCGTTGAACATCCAATTGCTTATTATTCTCGTTTATTCACTAAAGCTGAACGTGGATACGGGACAACCGAACATGAGCTTCTCGCCGTTATTGATTCCATAAAGCATTTCCGCGGATATCTCGATGGAATGAGGTTTAAGATCATTACTGACCATATTGCTCTTAAATGGTTGATCACCCTTGATAATCCTACCGGGCGCTTGGCTCGTTGGGCAACTTTGATTTCCCAATATAACTTTGAGATTGAACATAAAAAAGGTGTCCTTAATGTTGTTCCTGACGCCTTGTCCCGCGCTCAAGTTGGGCTTATCTCATTCGCGCGTGGCATGGATCCTTCTGGAGATCCTTGGTATGAACGAATTTACCAGGGAGTTTTGGACAATCCTCAAATGTTTACTGCATTTGCTCTTCGGGATGGTGTCTTAATGCGCAGGGTATCTATCGAAAACCCTTTAGCACCTAATCCATGGCGTATAGTTCTTCCTGCTTCAAGGACTATAGAGGCGGTTGCTGAAATTCATAATGGATTTCCCAACGTTCATCCTGGTGTTATGAAAACGTATTTAAAAGCTCGTGACTTATACTATTGGCCGAATATGTACCGTGATGTTACAAGGTTCCTTTCCGAATGTCAGATTTGCAAGTCTTATAAAATTGCAAATTCACAACCTCGTGGACTTCGCTTATTTCCTCGTCGTGTTGCGGCTCCAATGGATCTTCTTTCCATTGACTTAATTGGTCCTTTACCGGTTAGCCGTAATGGGTGTCGTTATATTTTGACTTTGGTTGACGTTTTTACCAAATTTGTTTGGTTGGTCCCTTTGAAGTTGGTGAATGCGAGGTCAATATCGATGGCATTAGAGTCGGAGGTTATTTTGCGGTACGGTGTTCCTACTAACATTCTCTGTGACAACGCTACAGTTTTTCATAGTCGTCAATTTCTGGATTTCCTGGCGAGCTATAATATTCCAGGTCCGTGTTATACCCCATATTATTCGCCACAAGCGAATGTTGTGGAGAGATATAACCAGGTTGTGATTACTACTTTGAGCATTTTAGTTGAAAATGACCAACGCAGTTGGTCGGGTCATTTACATCGGGTCGCTCTTTATTTAAACTCTTGTATAAATTTGGCTACTGCTTATACACCGAATTTTTTGATGTACGGCCGCGAGTTGTCAATGATTCGTGAACGTGTTGAGAATCAAGTTGTGGACCAAGATGTGGGACTCAGCCGGATGGAACGCGCTTCGAATCTTCAGACGCTTCGTGAGGTATACGATAAAGTTTCTGATTCGATGGCTTTAGCCTTTCATCGTAACGCCGCCAAGTTCAACACGAACCGTTCTTCGCCAAGAATCGTTGGTGACCAAATCGTTTGGCGCCGGAATTTCCAGCGTGGATCCGCTGATCCTTTTCGAGGCGGTAAATTCGCTCCACGTTTCGTTCGGTGCCGTGTGGTTAGACGGGTGTCTCCACAGGTATATGTACTGGCTGATACCGATTCCGAGCACGTCGGTACCTATCATATTAAAGATATCTTGAAATAGTTTCTTCTTTCGGCCCGTTCAGTTTTCTCAAAATTCTAAAATGCGCTTTAGTCCGCCATTCCCTTATCGGTAATCCTTGCTTGATTCGTTTCTTATCGTTTTTTTGTTTTCGTTTGAGCGTTTCCTTGCTCCTTTTTCCAGATTTGACTTTTTTTTACCGTTGGTGCTTAAGGCTTCGTTTATCTTTCCCGGTCTATGATAGCCTGGTTGTATAATTTGATGACTCGATGTGAGGGATTAAGATCTGTGGCCAGGTGCAGTTTCTGTCCTATCCCGGCCGTCACGTCTTGGACCGCGTGACGCGTTGGTTGGCGTTTTGTCATCTTGTTAATCTATTAGGTTAGTCTTTAGGGGTAATGTTAATAACTGGTTAGTTTTGTTTTTTTGGAATTCGTTTAGGGTTCTCTTGTTGTACCTTTTTTGGCCTTAGCATTAAGTTGTGTTTTTTTTGTTGCTTGGGGTTAGTTTTCTTGTATTTTCTTGTGTTGTTGTTCGTTTGTTTCTTTGTTTGGTAGGGAGATGCTGTTGCATGACGCTACGTATCGTACGACATCTGTCGACTTTCTTTAGAACTTCTGAACTTCTGTGTCTAAGGGAGGTCTAAGGCTAGGTCACGGTTGATATATAAAAAGCGTACATTGTGATTCACGGCATTACAGTTAGATGGCGCTTATATCAGTCCGCATTTTGTAATACGTCTGGCAGTTATAAAATTTAGATAATACTCGCGCTAATTTTGAATGTGAATTTTTGAGGTATTCCAGATTGTCAAAAAGAAAAAAGTTGATTTTTGATTGAGTGTGTCAGAGCGACGGGAGATTTTTAAAGAAAAACAGATATTCTGGTTTTGTCTGAGAGTTTTGCTGTAATTTGCTTAGTTGCATCGAGTTGAAGTGCGATCTATTTCTGTAGATCTTTGCGCTCAAACATTATATAGCAAGTGCTAATACATTATTAAATACAAATTTTTAAAAACCAAATACGTCGCCGGACAAAAAGGCAACCAGAGGGACCGCCTGAGCCGGAAGGATTCCGGAAGGCACTTGTGGGTGCCGGACCGGCGAGACGGTCTGCAACTGCCGCGTTTTCCGCGGGTTTCTTCACCATTCATCGGAGAATTAGAGTCCGCATCCAGCGGGCTCTCCAAGTGAGAAAAGGAGTTCAGCGAGCTATTGGGTCCGCCTAAATCAAAGCGGACACTTGCCCACGAACTCTTTTTAATTTAAAACAACAGCTTTAGCCATCCTGCTTTCGAGAATATCAAATTATTTACATTTTTTTTAAAAACGTTATAAATCCGATTCCTTTTCTTTGTATCCAGTATTTTTGTGCCATAATAGTTTTTTTTGTTGTTTTGCTAAATTTCCCAAATTCCAATTGCCTCGTTTGACGGGCATATAAAGACCTGGCTCTTTAATTTAGGCTACGTTCAGCCAGCGAATCATCTGTCACCATCCATATCACCCGCCTCATTAACCCATTATTTTCCTGCAGCCAAATTATTACCAGCCGAGTCTTTATTTTTACTTACCAGTTTTGCTAACTATTGAATGTGAAATATCCTTATATAGGTACAGTTGTCTTCATTTTTAAGTGAAGTGCTAATATTAAATATTTTTATTATTGTAATTTAATTAATTACATTCTGGTTGTTGAATGTGAATGTGAAATAGGTACAGTTGTCTTCATTTTTAAGTGAAGTGCTAATTTTAAATATTTTTATTATTGTAATTTAATTGCATTCTGACCACTAGGGAAGTTATTGAATGTGAAATATCCTTATATAGATGCCGTTATTGTGATTTTTACGTAAAATGCTAAATTTTAAATAATTGACTATTTTTGCTAATCTTAAATATTTTTACTTTGTCTTCAAAATTAAACGTGTTAATGCAATTATAGAAGTGTTTTACTGCAGTATGTGTTGGAATCGAGCACTAGGGGCGCAGCGGGAAGTTATCACGAGCAAACCGAAAAAATAATAGTCCTGCCTGGTCTGGCCATTCTTGCGCCCCCCAGAGTCAACGCCCTGTGCCTGGGCACCGGTGGCACCGCCCTATTTACGGCACTGGATCAGAGAGAGGTGGAAGTGATGGAACTTTAGTTAGAATGATGCAAACCAGGGTTGGGCAGTATTTCAAATACAAATACGTATTTTGTATTTGTATTTCAAATACTGTCTTCGAAAAGTATTTGTATTTTGTATTTTAAATACTACACGTACATGTATTTTGTATTTCAAATACTTTAAGCTTTAAAATACATTAACATAAAATACATTATCTTAATTCCATAATCATAATATGGACCGATTTTTAACTATAGTTAGTTGGCCATTAGGCCTGTGGCAACACTGAGTATAAGTGTCAACGCGAAACTTTAAGTATTTTGTCAACAGTTTAGTTCGTTACGCGTTACGCGCATAGACATACTAGCCATAGTCCTGTCATGGTAATATAAAAACGCGTCTATAGCGGATATTTGTCAGTATATTTTTGAAAACACTCAAGTACGGGTCGATTTACAGAAAATAGTTGCACAAAGGCAGAGACCGTATGACTCATACAAGGCACTTGTTCCGCGGCATAAATTTGCAGTTTTTATGGATAGAAACTTATGGCCAGATGGAATAATATTTCGAAAGTTTGTCGATTTTAAGAACAGAAAGAATAATAATAACGAGATAAAATAAACTACATATATTTAATGGATAACGGATTAATAGCAGAATTGACATTAGTTACCTTTAATTGTAAGTCCGTAACAAGATCAGTGGAAGGGATAAGAGAACTGTGTAAATCTGCCGACATTATAGCCCTACAGGAGACCTGGCTCCTGCCTCACGACGTGAATTATATCGGCAGCATTGATAATAACTTTGACTATACGAGTAAATCGGCCGTGGATACTTCAACTGGTATTTTAAGAGGAAGACCTTATGGCGGCGTTTCGTTGATGTACAGGAAGGGTTTGTTTACGTCTGTGAAGGTGCTTCAGTGCAGTAGTGTGCGTGTGGCGGCTATCAGTAGTAATATCGGCGAGCGTTCGTTACTGATATTCTCGGTTTATATGCCTACTGATGATTCATCTAACTTGCCAGAGTTTACAGAGTGTATTAGTGAAGTCAGTGCAATTATTGAGTCATTGAATGCGGACTGTGTTTTTGTTCTCGGAGACTTTAATGCTCATCCGGGTGCACTGTTTTACTCGGAGCTTAGTGATTTTTGTACAGAACAGGAGTGGCGGTGCGCTGATATAGAGTGGCTGGGCAGTGGTTCAGGTACTTATACCTATGTGAGTGAAGCGCATGGTTGTAGAAGGTGGCTGGATCACTGCCTTGTCACTGAAGCAGCGTGGCTAACTGTTACAAGTGTGAGCGTAAATTATGATATCTACTGGTCCGATCATTTTCCTGTATTTATTAAAACTAAAGTTTCTATAAATAATGTATATACGTCGAGTATAATGGAGTCGAAGGAGAATTATGGTAATTTTGTGTGGGGCGAGAGAGACCCGTAATGAAAAATTGAATGAAATTGACTTTCCCAGTGAATGTATAAATTGTTGTGATAGTTTCTGTAATGACATTTCCCATAGAATTGTATTAAATAAGTTATATTCTGACATTATTAATAGTTTGCAGATAGCCTCAAAATTGAGTCGTAGTACTAAAAAATGTAAGCGCAAGCAGGTTGTCGGTTGGAACAAGTATGTGAAGGAAGCTCATGCAAGTGCGAGGATGTATTTCCAGCGGTGGCATCTTTTTGGGAAGCCAAGGGCAGGGCCTTTTTATGAAGACATGTGTTCTTCCCGCAAAATGTTCAAGGATAGGCTGAAGTGGTGTCAGGACAATCAGACTCAAATTAGAATGGACATATTAGCTACTCACCACCAAGCCAAGGACTTTAGCAAGTTTTGGAAGAAAACAAATAAATTGAATCCCAAACCAGGTGTCCCCGCTGCGATTGACGGCTTGTGTGAGCCGAGCGATATTGCAAATTTGTTCAGAGCTTCCTTCAAGACTGTAAAACAGGTCCCTGAACGGGTGGGTCAGGTGCTCTCTACTGATGGTCGTTGCACCGATGGACTAGTAAGATTTTCTTATAGGGAAGTCGAACACACCATTAAGTCCATGACCAGAGGGAAGTCCCCGGGGCATGACGGTCTCAGTATAGAGCACCTGGTACATGCGGGTGCACACTTACCTCGGGTGCTTAAATTGTTTTTTAATTTGTGTATCAGCCATTGTCATCTTCCAGAAGATCTCATGAGAACCATTGTTGTCCCAATATCAAAAAACAAAACCGGCAACGCCTCCGATAGTTCCAATTATAGGCCGATATCCTTGGCAACTACGGTGGCCAAAGTGCTTGACGGACTGCTTGATAACTTACTGGCGAAACACATCCAAACTCAAGACGCGCAGTTTGGGTTCAAACCGGGTCTGTCAACAGAGAGTGCCATTCTTTGTTTCAAGCATACCGTTAAGTACTACATTGAAGGGAAAACACCCGTTGTTGCCTGCTTTTTGGACCTATCGAAGGCGTTCGATACGGTATCATATGACATACTATGGGATAAGATGGAAAAAGGCACGAGCACTCCGAGGGAGGTGATTAACCTGTTCCGTTACTGGTATGGGCATCAAACCAATCAGGTGAGATGGGCGGGAGCGCTCTCGGACGTGTACAGGTTGGACTGCGGGGTGCGGCAGGGTGGACTCACTTCACCGCGCTTGTTCAATCTGTACATGGACGAGCTTATTGCTGGACTCAGCAGCACGAATATCGGATGTTCGATTGATGGCACCACGATGAATAATATTAGTTACGCGGACGATATGGTGCTGCTGTGTCCATCAATCAGTGCGCTAGTTAAACTTTTAAAGGTGTGTGAAGAGTATGCGGTCGCCCACGGTCTGAGGTACAACACAAGTAAGAGTGAGCTGTTAGTCTTTAAAGCAGGTAACAAGGCCTTCGACTCATTACCACCGATCAGCTTGTGTGGTGCTCCTCTTAAAAGGGTGTCACGTTTTAAGTATCTCGGACACTGGGTGACCGATACTCTCCAGGACGACGCTGATATGGAGAGGGAGCGCAGGGCATTGGCGGTGCGCTGTAACATGTTGTCTCGCAGGTTTGCACGGTGTGGTAGGAATGTCAAAATAACGCTGTTTAAAGCCTTTTGCCAGACCTTTTACACGTGCAGCCTGTGGACAAATTATACAAACAAGGCTTTCAATGCCCTGCGCGTCCAGTTCAACAATGGGTTCAGAATGCTGTTGGGACTGCCTCGTTTTTGCAGCGCGTCAGGTATGTTCGCGGAGGCGCGCACTGACGGTCTCAGTGCGATATTAAGAAAGAGAACGGCCTCCCTGATTCGTCGCGTGCGTGACAGTTCCAACAGCCTTCTGCGCCTAGTGTTAGAGTCGCCTGCTTGCGCCTTCTGGAAACATTGGGACTCTGTTCACATGTCTTCCAGAGGTTTAGTATATAATATAATATAGTATAGGTTTTACTAACATAGTTTTTAAGGGAATGTATACTAACACTATGGACATATGATCTGAAATAAATTATTTGAATTTGAATTTGAAAATAATAATACCAAGATCCCAGAAGTAGAAGTACGAGTAGTACTAGTTTGAGCAAGAATGGTGACAATGACTTCATCGTCCTTGCTGACTCTACGCATGTCAGGCCCGCGACAGCTAGGATGGAATTAGAAATCTTTAATTGACAACGGGAAAGAACTTAAAGTGTCCTAGAACGCGACCCAAATATAAGGAAAGCATTCATACAATTTTATTCTAGCCTGTGACCTTCTGTGCCAGTCGACAGACTGTTTTCATTGGCTGGTTACATTCGGTGATCTACGAGAGGCTTATCCGACAATACTTTTAGGAATTTAGTTTTTATAAAATTCCCTCTACAATGAGGATAAACGCGCAAAAATATGCACAGATTTTGTTTTAAAAACTAGTGCCTATGACAATTCCTGTGATTAGGTTGCCGAGCGGACTCCAGGCTCAATAGAGCAAAAAGCTGGGACAAACGCTAGGAGGAAGGAGGTTTGTTTTAAATTCCAAGACGGCGGAAATACCCTTTTTCGTATAAATGGTTATGGCAGCCATTTACGACTATTTAGGGTGTGTAGATTTCGAAAATGATGTCTGTTTTAAAATCCAAGATGGCGGTTATATAGTTTATTCTGAAAAATCGTCATGGTAGTCCTTTTCGGCTAATTAGGGGTTGTAGATTTCGAAAATTATGTTTAGTTTAAAATCCAAGATGGAAATATACTTTTTTGTATAAACTGTCATGGTAGTCATTTCCGCCTAAACCGGGTGTGAAGATTTCAAAAATGATGTCTGTTTAAAAAAAAAGATGGTGAATATTTTTTTTTCTGAAAAATCGTAATGGTAGTCGTGTTCGGCTAATTAGGGGGTGTAGATTTCTAATATTATGTTTGTTTTAAAACCCTAGATGGCGGTAATACACGTTATTCTGAAAAATTGTCATGGTAGTCGTTTTCGGCTAATTAGGGGTGTAGTTTTCAAAAAATATGTTTGTTTTAAAATAAAAAATACACTTTTATGTATTCATTGTCATGGTAGTCCTTTACGACTATTTCGAGTGTGTAGATTTCAAATTTTTTTAATACCACGACGGTGGCAAATAAGCATACGGCCCACCTGATGATAAGCAGTTACCGTAGCCAATGGACGCCTGCAACCCCAGAGGATTCACATGCGCGTTGCCTTCCCTTTAGGAACCTATACACTCCGTTTTTGAAGAACCTCAACCTTGGCAGGAAGGTCATTCCACAGCCGCAGCGTTCGTAGTAAATTATGTCTGTTATAAAATACAAGATGGCGAATATACTCTTTTTCTGAAAAATCGTCATGGCAGACATTTTCGGCTAATTAGGGGGTGTAGATTTCGAAAATTTAACTCCTGAGTCCATCACAAGACCCCGTATTTTATCTCAAGCGGAAGTGCTCATCAAGGTAAGTCTAATGAGCCCAAACACAATGAAGTTATGATGAGTAGATAGGGAGTGCTGGTGACCGACTCCTGACTCCATCATGAGACCCTGGACCTCATATCAAGCGTAAGTGCTCGTCTAGGTAAGTCTAATGAGCCATAACACGATGAAGTTGTGACAAGTAGATAAGGAGTTCTGGTGACCAACTCCTGATGAGACCCTGGACCTCATCTCAAGAGGAAGTGCTCGTCAAGGTAAGTTTAATGAGCCCAAACACTATGGAGGCGTGATGAGTAGATAGGGAGTCCCAACACGATGAAGTTGTGACAAGTAGATAAGGAGTTGTGGTGACCAACTTCTGACTCCATGAGACCCTGGACCTCATCTCAAGCGGAAGTGCTCGTCAAGGTAAGCTTAATGAGCCCAAACACGATGAAGTTGTGACAAGTAGATAAGGAGTTCTGGTGACCAACTCCTGATGAGACCCTGGAACTCATCTCAAGAGAGCACTCATCAAGGTAAGTTTAATGAGCCCAAAGACTATGGAGCTGTGATGAGTAGATAGGGAGTCCAAACACGATGAAGTTGTGACAAGTAGATAAGGAGTTCTGGTGACCAACTTCTTACTCCATCATGATCCCTGAACCTCATCTCAAGCGGAAGTGCTCGTCAAGGTAATTCTAATGAGCCCAAACACGATGGAGCTGTGATGAGTAGGTAGGGAGTTCTGGGCTGAATTCCGCTAAATGTATGTCGCGCCTAAAAAGTATTTCATAAAATGTATTTTGTATTTGAAATACATCATTTTGAAAACTGTATTTTGTATTTCGTATTTCAAATACCTGTCGCCAAAGTAGTTTGTATTTTGTATTTCAAATACCTGTGGCCAGAGTAGTTTGTATTTTGTATTTCAAATACAATGAACCCAGTATTCTGCCCAACCCTGATGCAAACATGATGCAAACGTTGTCAAATCGGTTGTTGTGGCAAAATTTTGCGTAAACCGGCATAAGACATTGAAATTTCTCAGGCCTCGTGTTCCCCATCCCGTTTACCCTAACGCCCTTTTCCCGGAAACCGTCCCTGACGGCTCTAACTCAGTCTCATGCTGCGGCCGATAATGTATTGAGATTCAGCGAATATTCGACCTGTCGCGACATGTGTAGCCATGCAGTTCGCTGTTAACGCCATGTTAACGCTACTCATTCGGGCCAACACGAATTGTGTTCGGGCTCCTGTCGGTTTTTTCCGCACATCAAAGCGATTTTATCGCGACAAAGTTCGTGCAAGTGGCTACACTTCAAAATTTCTAGTGTATAAAAATATTGACCGTTTGATATTTAGTTCGCCCGAAGCTTTTATCGCGACAATATGTAGTCATGTACTTCGTGTAGTTTTTATCACAACAATGCGACACGAATCTTCACCCGATAATGTGGCCGTAGCACCAGGGAAAGTGTTAATATTAGTTGAAAATACGTGCGAAATAAAACGTCAAGTTAAGTGGATTTGACTTTGAAATGTATGTATGTATGTAAACACTTTATTGTACATAAAACCATGAAGTTAAATACAATCTGGGTCCAATTTTATAAAGTTACAAGTTACAAGTTTACAGGCGTTTACTGGCAACACTTGCTCCGTTTTTTACATTTTACGTTTTATAAAAGTACTGTGTTACAATTTTACAGGTTACAGGTACAAGTGCCTGTAGCTCAACCATAGACGAAAATATGGGAGTTTAATAGTTTTAAACTCATAATCGAACAAGCGTTTTATAAAAATACTAGCTGTGCCCGCGGCTCCGCCCGCGTGGAATTCGGTCTGTGTCAGTAAGCGGCTAATTCACCCCTAATTTCTCTCCCGCTACCCTGGAGGCGGAACTTGAAGTAAAGTTGACAGATGGATTTATCCTATTAATTTTTATTGGCATGATTTAAACGACATAGAATAGTAGGTGTATATCGGACGATACAGGACCACTTTTGTATTTATACGTTCATGTCCACGGCAAATATCATCCAAATCGATCCTCCCGTCAAATCAGTCTAAGCATGAAAGGTACGAACAGGCGCGGTTGAAATGGGGGGGGGGGGGGGGGGGTGTCACAAATGCAGAAAGGTTTTTTCTATCTGAGGACTTAGTAATCCTTAAGGGGTGATTTCCGGGATAACAATGCAAAAAAAACCGGCCAAGAGCATGTCGGGCGATGCTCAGTGTAGTTTCGTAAATGCCGCCCTGTTACGAAACATCCGTTCAAACGGTCGTTTATTAAGGGATATTTGGCGGCGCTTACGTCAGTCTACTATCCGGCACCGAACCGATTTTATTCAATATAGTATTTATTGAAAGTTCTTATCAGGCCTCACCAAATTTCAGCTTTCTAGTGCGAACAGTAACTGAGCTAGACCGTGGACAGACGGACGGACATGGCGAAACTATAAGGGTTCCTAGTTGACTACGGAACCCTAAAAAGAGATAAATAGTAGTTTATGTAACTGTTACGTAATAAGGCCTAATTATGTACAGAAGCATACACTGCTTTACCTACACACATATTAAAAATCCACTGAAACCATGCGTGCCGGTGGTCGGGGGGGGGCGGATTTTGATTACGTTACCGTAGGTAATGAATTTTCATACGTTTTTACCACACTGTCACAGATAATACACTGATGTTACGTTACTGGTTACAATAATTGTGGTAATTACATACTTCAAGGTAAGCACATTACAATGCACTAATGAACGTCAGAGAAAAATAAAATACGTGAGTGTCGTGGAACACTCTGTTGGAATGAAGTTATGTTATTTATTATATTTATTAAATTTTTGACTATTTCGTAAATTTTGTGGTTTTACTTTTTTTTGTATTTTTATGAAATTTTTGAAATTTAAAAAATTTTTGAAATTCTTAAAATTTTTGAAATTTTTGAATTTTTTGAAATTTATAAATTTTTGAAATTTAATAATTTTTGAAACTTTAAATTTTTGAAATTTATGAAATTTTTGAAATTTAGAAATTTTACCATTTCTGACATTTTTTACTTTTAGGTTATCGACTTTTTTCACTTTTATCACTTTGTCACTTCTCACTTTCACTACAATTCACTTCACTTCACTTTATTCTATTTTATATATTTTTTATTTCATTCCATTTTACATGTTTCTCAATCGTATGGGTGTCGCGTTTCGTGACGTGACGCTTTTTCGTGACGGTCACGTGACTTTTTTTCACCTAGCCCCCCATCCGCGAACCGTCCAATAAGGAACTTCGTTCCAAAACTACCACCGGTTCTAACCCTACACCTCTGGCCCAAGAAGTATTATGACCGAAATGATACTCGACGGGACTTATTTTTTTCAAAACAGTAATACATTATTAGATCTTAAAGATACAAAATAATGCGTAGTTCTTCAAGAAGACATATCAAAACAGCTTGAGAGACAGATAATGTACCTATTGTTTAATTATAAAGAAAAATAAATCCTAATCTGACTGCTTCACAAAACGTTTGATATGTTTATCTACACTCATATTGTAAGTTCTCTAAAACGTGTTCGAAAACGGTAGGCAATGGCTAGCATTACCACGACCGATTTTACTATGATAAGCTTCTTATCTGTGGCAGTAACGTAATTTTAACTTTACATGCTCAACTATTGATGTGTTATGAGTTTTGATAACATAATGTACACCTGCACGCTCCCGCGCGGCCGCCGACACGCGCCTCCCCGACCGCCGGCACTATCGAGTTGGCCATGGCGGTGCAATGGCGGCCATTCTATGGTTTTCGAATACGGCATTTAGAATAAATAATATGAGTGTAGATAAAGCAGTGTATGCAACTGTACGTAATTAGGCCTTAAAACACTCGTGTGATCTTATTATGAAACCTTATTATGAAACCACACTCATGTTTTAAGGACCCTTATTACGTAACAGTTACATAAACTACTATTATGTAACTGTATTTGAGCATGTAAAGTTAAAATTACGTTACTGCCACACATAAAAAGCTTATCATAGTAAAATCGGTTGTGGTAATGCTAGCCATTGCCTACCGTTTTTGAACACGTTTTAGAGGACTTACAATGTGAGAGTAGATAAACTACTATTTCCTACCTAAACGGTGTCCTATAAATGTTGTAGTAGTTTTTTGGTTTGGGCCATGCATCTTTGTCCGTCATATATAATACTCGAACCTGCAATAACCCTTTGACATTCATGACATTTTCAAATATTTCTTAAGAGCGGGTAAAGGTAAATTTAAAGCATCGACGGGTAACATGTTATAAATATGAACACCTTGACCAAAAAATTACAAATTATTTAAATACCAAATTTCATCTAAATACGGACAACGGTTATTGGTTGTTTCTTCCCCATGTAAACTTTCCGTTTAAAGGATAATTTCCGAGATAAAACTATTTTATTTCCTTTTTTAATTACTTATCTCCATACCAAATTTTATCTAAATCGATTCTGCGGTTAATAATTCCCTATACAAATTTCCAACTCTCTTTTCACCCCTTTAGGGTTGATTTTCGGAGTGAAAACTATCATTTGTCCTTTCTTTAGACCCATACTATACCAAATTTCTTCTTTATCAGTTCAGCGGTTAAAAAATCGTCATACCTACTTCCAACCCCCTTTTCAGGGTGAAAGGGTTTATTTTCGGTATGAAAACTATTCTGTCGTTTCTCGGGACTCAAATTATCTGCATACTAATTTCCAGGGTTGATTTTCGGGATGAAAACTATTTTTTGTCCTTTTCCGGGACTCAAACTATCTCTACACAAAATTTCATCAAAATGCGTTCTGTCGTTTTCACGTGATAGATGTATAGATAGATAGTTTTTATTGAAAGCACCTTTCAGGCTTCACTTCCATTATTGTTTTCAAATTTTTTTGGACCTACGGTTCTAAAGTAAGGTGGGGGGGGGGGGGGGGGTTCAAGATGAAATTATCCTTTGTCCTTTCTCGAGACCCATACTATCTCTATACCAATTTTCATCTAAATCTGTTCAGCGGTAAGAAAATCCTCATACTAACTTCCAACCCCCTTTTCACCCCCACAAGGGTTTGAAAACTATCCTATGACGTTTCTCGAGACTCAAATTATCTCCATACTCATTTATATCTAAATCGTTTCAGCTCTTAAAAATTCTCCATACAAACTTTCAACCCCATTTTCACCCCCACCAGGGTTGATTTTCGGGATTAAAACTATATATTATCCTTACCCGGGGCTCAAACTATCTCTATACAAAATTTCATCGAAATCCGTTCAGCCGTTTTCACGTGATGCGCGGTCAAATAAACAGACAAACAGATAAACAGATAAACAGACAAAAATTCTAAAAATTGTTGGAACGTGTTCTGTTATCGATTCTAAGTATCCCCAGCCAACTTTTTTTCGATTATCTTCCATGTACAGACTTTCGACCCTCTTCAGCTTTATTATATGTATAGATAGATTGTAAATTACAAGTGTAGGTTGGTAAACTTGTAACAAAAACTGACATAGGTCTCGAGTCCTGTAACAGCACAATGCATAGATTAATATGTATGCACAATGCAGCTACTTGTGATTGAGTGATTCGCTCTTCCGCTCGTAATTCTGTTAGTTAATATGATTCGTTTTCTGAGAGATTCTTCCGAGTCTGACTCAGATGAGGAGATACCGCGGCAGCGTCGACCAAGGTTGTTTCGGCCCCGAATAAATTTGGATTCACAGTATGGTAGTGATAATTTTCGATACACAGCGTATCTTTGAGCCGCTACCGAAACGATACATTTTAATGTAATGGCCCTCGAACCTCGGTTGTAAAACAGTACTTATTTATTTATTAGGTAAATATTTCATTAAATCTATCGTGCTTTACCTGAAAACAGCCCGAAAAGTGTATCCTTGGCATCGAACACCGCTCTCAACCACTCGATTTTCCCTTCATTTCTGGCCATTTTTCCATTAATTTATTTCAAAACTTAAGCAAACACTAACACAGAACTTGAAAGAATTAAAAAATTCAATGAGTATAACCGGTATTAGACTTTGCAATTTGTAGGGCCCAATCTGTCGTGTACCCTGCCTCTCCCTAACCCTGCTTCAGCCTTTTATTACACCTCCCAATCTGACATATTGGACCCTACAAATTGCAATGTCTAATACCGGTTTAACTATGACAAACTTTTTTTTTTTAATAGTGATGTTCTTCACACCTGTAGATTTCACTTGTAATCGAGATTGACCGTGGTTAAAACACCTGTAGCCGTTCACAGTGCATTACAGGTACCTGTAGCCTGTACTCTTGTAACCTGTAACTTTATAAAACTGGGCCCTGGAGGTCATACTTCGACCACAAAGTGAGGCCGAAAGAGAGGGTAATGTGGGGGGCTGCATCTCATTCTAAGTAGAGTGACCATATGTACTATGATGTATGTGGGATTGGGATAGTATGAAGATAAATATAAAATGAAATATGCTTGTCGTCTAGTAAGTATTGTCCAGAAAGAAAAGTCTCATAGTTTATATGGGAACTTGTACATTCTACTGACTTAAGAGGCCTTATTCCCAAAACGCGCGAATTTCACGAAATGCTTCATTTTCTTCGAAGGCTATGGCGAATATACTAAGTTTTTTTAAATCAACTATTGATGCACATAATAGTTCATTTCTTTATCTAGACGGCTATCGGAGCAAATATTACATTTTAACGAGTGAAATATGAAAAAAATTGGTTGTCTTGGAAGGCCTTTCCGGATTTTCCAGTTAGGTGTACCGTTCGTTTTCAGATTACGCAAAAAAGGGTAAAAATTCTTATTCAATTTGAATTAAATTCAATTGAGTATATCATGTATGAGACGGCCATGGAAATAAAAATCGAAGATTCATCTTGGATAATCGACAAAATACCTTCTGATTATATGCCAGTTTTTTGATGAAAACACGGTTACATTTAATTTTTCCACGAAAACCCTATGAATATTTTGTCCTAAAAATATTACCATTGCAAAGTTAAACTATATTTCTATCACGATAAAAAAAACATTACTATAGCAGTAAATTTCAAATTACTATGAATTTTTAAAAATGACACTTAAATCACACTTCACAGGACACTTTTTGTAAGAATCGTATTTTTGGGTACTTAATAATAATAAACATGGTTGAAAATTATTTTTTTGTATTACTAATACTTCAAACTATCTTATAAATAGCATTTTATGCGACTTTTTTCATTAATAGAGTTTTTCGACCTTTTAGGGAATAAGGAGCCTTAAGGAGCTGGCCACTTCAGATACGTTGGCGCAGTAGTGAGAGCAGAGAACCCCTCTAATTAGTTTACTATTTTAAATTTATTGCTAGATCCGGGCATCTGGCAGCTATTTATCGGAGGACGTCAGAGTGACAGACCAGCAAAATATTTCAGTTAATAGGTAAAAACTGTCGAAGCCTATCGCTAATATAATAACAAAAAAACCAGCCAAGAGCGTGTCGCGCGGGCCACGCTCAGTGTAGGGTTCAGTAGTTTTCCGTCCGTCACAGTAACTGTCCCCACTTAAGAGTTAAAATAACACCGCCATGTAGGATATGATACGAGCGTTCCACGTACAGCGACATCTATCGGCAAATTAAGTAAACTGTGGCGCGCGAGCTTAAAGTATGGAAGATGATTTTTATGGGATAATTATTTATTGCGTGAACCGATTTTCACCGTTTTTACTTTATTTGAAAGCACGTAATTTCATTGTGATTTTGTAGAAATTACAGGTACAATAAACAGGTTAAATTACAAACTTAGTTCAGAAATTATTTTGTAATTTTTTTCAAAAACTATTCAACCTATCAAGTTTAAAAATAATGTTCCTAAAATGTTTTTATAAAGTTCTACTTTTGAGATTTTTTTCATATTTTTAAAACTTATGGTTCAAAAGTTAGAGGGGGGGGACACATTTTTTTAAACTTCTGGAGCGATTATTTCCGAAAATATTTACATTATCAAAAAATTATTTTACTAAATCCCTATTCATTTTTAAATACCTATCCAACAATATATCACACGTTAGGGTTGAAATGAAAAAAAAAATCACTCCCCACTTTACGTATACGTAAAGTGGAGAGTGATTTTTTTTTTCATTGCCAGATGTCCGCGTCTTAAAATAGGGGATAGTTAGTGTAGCAAACTAAAACTAAGTAAGTACAGGGGGTTCGTGGCTCTCACTATTGCGTCATGTCTAATGTGGACAGTTCTCCGACTTTAATATACTTAAAGGTAAATAAAGAAAACATCAATACATCAAACTTCTCAATGGTTGACTGGAAGAGATCTCTTCCATGTACAAATATTGTATATTCTTCCTGTTGTATTTTTCTTTGTTGTACAAATGTTGTACAATAAAGTATATTTTAACGGCCTCCTAGCCTAGTCGGTAGTGAGCCTGCCTATGAAGCAGGAGGTCCCGGGTTCGAATCCTGGTCAGGGCATTTATTTGTGTGTTTATCACGGATATTTGTTCCTGAGTTATGGATGTTTTCTATGTATTTAAGTATTTTCTATGTATATCTATTACATATATCGTCGTCTAGTACCCACAACACAAGCCTTATTGAGCTTACTGTGGGACTAGGTTGATTTGTGTAAGATTGGCCCATAATATTTATTTATTATACTGCCACTACTACAATTTTTTTATGGCCTTGTGCCATTTTAGGACCCTTTCGAAAGGGCCTAAAACGACCCGCGGGCCACTCCTGTCCTGTGTAAGTAATACTTAGGAACAGACCATGTACTATCGGGTTCAGAATTGCATGGCCAATTTATTAATGAATTCATTGATAAATTGACCATGCAATTTTGAACCTGATGGTACTTATGTACATTTCTGTAAAAACAACAAAACCGACCCGCAGCTTGCCGACATCATAGTCACCTTATTGTTTGACAATCTTAACTTGTTGTTAAATCGTAAAATTAAATGATTCTGGATTACCGGTGAAAGGAAAGTCTACTTTGTTGTAAAGTCTCACCCCTGCACCCTTTTACGCAACATATCTTGACCATTTTTACTTAAAAATGTTGTTACGAAATGTTGTTGAGCTGAGCGGCGTCATTTGAAATAATATCAGTGACATATTATGTCAGTGATGGGACTGATGGGATGGGATGGGGATACCAGACCGTATTTTTTAAATATTACAAAACTTACTACTGTCTGCAATATTAATTGCAATTCTTTATTTTAATGAATGAATAATATTTACGTCGTAAAAAAATTTAAAGCAGCTAAAAGGGAACAAAGTATTAATTCAAATCTTGCAATAAATTATTATAAGTAGGAAGTAACTTCTAGTGTGTTACTAAAATAAATGTATATAAATAAAACCACATTGGTAAGTTTCATAAGTTGGCATCATTGTGCGAGTGAGACACCGCCCCCTACATTATGCTCTCTATCGGACCGTTTTTATTACTTTTTACTAGTGACCTATGAACAACTGTTTTGCTCGGTAATAAGGTTCAACTGTGGTTAGGGAAATATAGTAAAAGTACTATCGGGATTGTCTTCTGATCCGTGCATAAAACAGGACAAAAAACAAAAAATGTCGCGAATATGGAAATGTCGCGGCGTCGTGTTGACGCCAAATCACACCATGCATGTTTATGCATGGGTGTTTACCCTCAATAATGCTTAGGCCTGGCAACATCATATGACATCTGTCAAATTTTTTTATTGTTGTCTATGGTATGGGTTCTTTCTCCTTGGCATTTCGTTGCAAGAAGTGTCGTGCGTGGCATTCATGCAGATTTATAATCAAGAAAGTAATATCTATCGCAGACTTGGAGCGAAATAATAATGTCGGAACACGTGCTACCGGCCGAGGAGCCGATACGGTTCATATCCCCAATCATTCAAGATAATCCGACAGGATGGGGACCGTGCGAAATGCCGGACCAGTTTCGGGACATGCCGTATCAACCGTTCAGCAAAGGCGATCGCCTAGGCAAAATAAGTGATTGGACCATGGTACAGGACAAGAAATACCAAAGTAAGTGGTTCCTATTATCTTTATAGTGAGAACAAGGGTTCTACTAGGTCAATGTTTGAGGTTATGTGAAACTGAACTGCTAGAGCGCGTATTACAAGTTGTGCAGCTGACGTATTATTGCTACATAGCAAGTACAAGCTGCATGTTAATATTACAAACAGGAGACTAAAGTATCATTGCAATTTAATAGGCAGCAATTGGAGCAATATTAACTTTCAAGTTTGATTTCATAGTCATGTTTTTTATTTCGGTCACTCATACGTAATGCTAACATAGATTATAACGGTAAATGAAAATTATCCAATCTGCAATAACATGTTACACAAAATGTTAATGTCAATAAAAAATCAACAATAAATAAAAGCAGAATATATGCCTCCTGTATTTTTAATGTGTGTACTAGAGATACAACAGATAGTCAACAGGAAGTAGTGGTAGTGGTAGATCCTCGCTCGGGATCGTATCTGGTTCAGCGGGGAAATGTGGCGGGAATAATGAGGACCTTTGAACCGGGTAAGATTCGGAGTGGGCTTCATTAAAAAAAAACTTTATGAACCGGGTAAGATTCGGAGTGGGCTTCATTAAAAAAAAACCTTTTAATTTGACATTCTATTATTCTAGGTCCTAAGTTGACTTTTTATGTGATTTTTAAATTCTTAAATTATAAGTTAGTTTTAAGTTGTAATTTTTTATAAAATATGTAATGACAGATAGTTATATCCAGTATTATTGGCTGAATATTAAAATTGGTAAATGAAATGCTGGATACTGAATAGTAGCCATATATCCGTTGCATCATTACTGTGTACACATTACACACAAATGTTTATGCTAGTGGAACTGATTAGCTAAACACAGTAGGCCTTGCTAATCTGGACGGGCAAGAAAAGTGACCGTCAAGGGATTACAGAGGTTTCTGGATTATAGAGTTCATATTTTTATTGTTTTGAGTTGTATCCTGTAATTTAATATTATAGCATACTTTTCTCCATACTGTGTTGACATGTTTTATAGATCTTTAGCGTTTTGGTCTGTTAGACTCCATATCTGGCACCCATATGTCATGTTCAGTAGAATGAAGTATAATAGTTTTAACTTTTTCATTATTTCTTTGAAGCACTAGTATCTCTTCTAAGCGATAGTTATCCTGTTTTTGACTTCCTTTGTTGTGGTCCTTTGTCCCTTCGGTGATATTATTACTTAACACATTAGTGGTAAAAAATCAGTAGAAACAAATTACATATCTTGTGACTATCAAAGTCACGGGTGCAATTAAATGCCCACTCCTCCCGACCATGCGGTCCTACTGTAGTAATATAATTATTGTTTTCAGATAAGTATGCGTCCCAGTTTGGCGCAGGATCGTCATATGCATACTACCATGATGAGGATGAATCAACATTCCACCTGGTGGACACAACCAGAGATGTAAGCTATATGTTGTTAGTCCAGTTATTATTAGAATAATAGTAGGATGAAATAAAAAAAATGTATATTTTGTAATTAGGAATATGCATGATTTTTTTGGAAGACGTCATTCGATTCTATTTCCCTGTAGATTCAAATGTCTCTAATAAACCTACTATCTATGATAGCCCTGAAACGTCAAAAATGTGAAAATACGTTAGGCGTCTGCGCCGCGCGTCAAAACGCCCCATACAAAAAGCGTGAGGTTTATGACGTCACCGACCTCAAAGTTGCAGAAAACTGTTTGGAAGGAACAAGTTTTTGGAAGATTTTTGTAATTTTAGGCACGAAAAAATGCGTTTAGCTATATAGTTGTCATACTTTTTTTTTCTTGTTAGGACATAAGTAATCGAACTGAGGTTTCGAAAATACATTTGAAGTATAAATAAAAAATCCTAAAATTTTACGTTTTTAAACCGCAATATCTTTAAAAAAACTGTTAAAAATTATTACGGATTTCCACTTATTTATATTAATTTGGGGTTGTTGAACATGTTTATTGAACAAATTCAATTAAATATTTTTTACGCATGTTCTTCATTAAAATGTTAATTACATGTCATTGTAATTATGATGTTGTGTATATCTAATTATCTGATTAACAAAGCATTTATTTAACTTTTACAATTAGTTTATATAAGTTAGATCTCACTACAGTCACAACGTCTTGTCCGTATAGATTGAAAGAGAAAGGTAGTATATGTAAGTAAATGATAATATTATTCCAGCAAAAGCCGCCGTACCAGCGCGGACGAGCCCGCGGGCGCGGCCAGCGCGGGCAACGCGGCGCGCGCACGCCGGGCGGCATGACCACGTTGAACAAGGTAATTACAACTTTATTTTAGTAGTAAGGTAATTTCCACGTTGAATAATACACAGCTGCTCAAAACTGTCGAAAACATTTTTTTTTTGGTAATGTATAGAGTTTCGTGATTCCCGGATTTTTCGGGGTACCCAGGAATTTTTGCTACCGTTCCCAAGAATTTCTGGGTACCCGGGAATGGCGTGATATACAATAAAATAGTAAATTTGTATATTACCACAAAATGCGCTTAACTATGTTTGGTAAAGCACGGCATTTAATGGCATATTGTTTTGATTACTCAAGTTGTGAGTATTTAAACTATTGAAAAACCCATTTTTTTTTAAATCTATTAACTGACTTACATGAATAGTTACACCAAACATGTTTGTTAATCAAGCCAACTGTTCAGTTTTAATATAATAAGTTGAAAACAAACAAAATTGATATCAATATTGATACTTGGCCCAGCAACGCGACCGCAAGATGGGCAAGCGCTGGGGCCAGCGCGGGGCGCCGATGAAGATCCGCGACGCGTCCGTCACCGTGCGCCCCACGTGGGTCACCATCGAGGACATGGACTTCCCCCGGCTGGCTAAGCTGTCCCTGCCTGGCATCAAGGAAGGTGAGTGTCACCGTATTATATGTAGATCAAAATCTGTAAACAATAGCTCCGGGGGCCCTACCGCGAAGTTCGAAAATCGACAATTCGTTGGCCCCGTCTCTATCGCTCTTGCATATTCAAAAGAGAGTGATGCAAGTAGACGATTCTACAAACGAAGTTTGCAGTTATAGACCTGGGAACGAAACCCTAGCACATTTAATACCACCTAAACTGGTACGAGCTACGCTCGCACTCCGTAGCTATTCGTCGCATGTAGCTCATAGTAGCTAAGAACCGAGCACCCGACAGTCAGGTTCTCGACGCTGAATGTGCTAATGTGCTAGTGACGCAGGGTCGTCTTTACTCCAGGTTATTTTAAAGTCATTGTATGTACTTTTTTTTATTTAATCGTATAAACATTTCAAAACTAAAACCAAAAAGAGATTTTAAGAGATTTTTTTTGTCATAAGTCCACATTCAGGGTCCCGAGCCACGAGATTATGTCAGGTGTTAAATTGAATAGATCACCTGGGAGGCCAGAGTATGAATATAGAGGGCATCGTTGTAGAATGTGCTCCATGGTCTGAGCCTCTTCGCCGCAGTCACACAGATTTGAGTCCCGCCAGCCCTACTTGTGACGGAAGAAGTTACAACGTCCGTGACCAGTCCTCAAGTGATTGATGCGACACCAGAGTTTGCGTGTATGTACTAATATTTTGACACTGGTAGTCATGTCATAGTAGCATTGAAAGAAATGCCTTTTCTACTGTGTACTTTTACCTTTTCAATATAATAATAATAATAAATACTCTTTATTGCACACCTCATACAGTTACAAGCACAAATTTTACAATTAGATAAATTTAGGTAGAGGTAACAACAGGCGGTCTTATCGCTAATGAGCGATTTCTTCCAGACAACCTTTGGGTAGTGGAGACTAGAGAAAAACAATAAGCAGTAGGTGGTGCATAGAAACAAAAGAGACGAAATAGACAACACAGCACATTCATATGAATATACATACTTAAATAAATACAAAATAAACATACATATACGTACATATATACATATATAATACACACAGTAAGAAACAACAGTGTCAACTTAAAAACCTAAGGAAGAGATAAATAGTATTCCTTAAGTTGCGATTTAAAGCTACCAATAGATTGCGCGCGTTTTATATTGAGAGGAAGAGAATTCCACAAACGAACGGCCTGGAACGTAAATGAGCAATTATAAAATTTGGAAGATGAAGATGGCACTTTTAGGAGCAATTTTAGAGAGGATCTAATAGAATTAAGATAAGAGAAACGCTCTTTGAGGTAGCGGGGAGTTGCAGGGTTAAAAAGTATAGAAAAGAGTAAAGAAAGTATGTGAGAGTTACGGCGGTGACGGATAGGGAGCCATTTGAGTTGAGAACGAAAAGTAGCAACATGGTCGAATTTGCGTAATCCGAAAATGAACCGAATGCAGGCATTTTGAATACGCTCAAGCTTATTAAGTTGCTCCTCAATTAGGTCTAAATAGGAGATATCTGCATAATCAAGAATGGGGAGAAGTAACGACTGAGCAAGCGCAATTTTAGTAGCAATTGGCAGGAAATTCCGGAGCCGTCTGAGAGACCCTATGGCAGCAAACATCTTCCTGCTCACTTCACTCACCTGAGGCACCCATGATAGACAACGATCCATGATTACGCCAAGATTTTTCACTTGGTTGGAAAAAGGAATTTGGATACCATCGAAGACTATCGGAGGGAGCCTGAGAAAGTCAATTTTGGAGATTTGTTTAGCGCTACCCATCACAATTACCTGTGACTTTAGGGGGTTTACTTTTAAACCGTAATTTTGACTCCAATTTGATATGCGGAGCAGATCAAGATTCGTGGCTTCTATAACTGAATTGAGATCGCTATGCATACCCTGCGAATATATTTGAAGGTCGTCGGCATAGAGGTGATACGAAGAGGAGAGATCAAGAGTTATGGAATTAATGAAGATAGAAAATAAAAGAGGAGACAGCACACCACCCTGTGGAACACCAGCTGATGTGCTGCACCAGGAAGAACACGAAGAATCTAGTTTTATTCTTTGCCGACGACCAACCAAATAGCTGCGGAACCAGTCAATCGCTGCAGCCAATATGTTAAGAGACTGTAAGAACGCGAGCAATATATTCCACTGGTATTATTTAAGTGATCACTGTGGTCAGACTTATAATAGTATGTGAATGTTTCAGGCGAGGACATCGCGTGCTGCGGTGTGCTAGAGTACTACGACAAGGCGTACGACCGCGTCAACGTGAAGCACGAGAAGTCTCTGCAGCGCATCGACCGCATCTTCCATACGGTACGTATTGTACCAACTGTCTCTCAGACATTGGAGACATATACAAATAACCTTTATTCACTGACTGTTAATTACATTTATTAATATAATAATTAATCTCTTATTTGTTTTGCGTTAGTCAGGTTTTCGGGATTTCCGATAAAGGCCTCCTCTAATTCCAATATATATAATCGTAGGAAAGTTAAAATTCAATAGTTCCTAGACTTTATGTATGGTATAAGTACCTTAAAAATAAACTTTATTTAATATCAACCAATCATAAAACAGCAATGTTATAATTGACTAATCAGGAAACGCAATTTATGTCTCAAAACATGAGGTGTTTTTTAGTTCCTACTCCACAATAATTTAAAAAGATTAATTAATTTGGAAGCGCTTTAAAGCGTGTTTAGAGCGCTAATTATACCGTCTGTGGCATTTTTACCCAGTGTTTATATTTTGTATCTGTGTCTAAGAAGTAAAAAAAATAAAAAGACCGTCAAGTTAAACCATAATTTCACCTTAGTTTAGTCATTGTGCGTACATAATAAGTATTTTTATCATATTTTTTTATTTTCTCGCAATCGAAGTGAAAAATAGCATGTATTACTCTAGTCTAAAAGCCATATTACCACTCGAACAATTTTAAAATATTCAACAATTATAAATAACCCCCTCGTGGTAATATGGCCTACTTGTCAAACAATCTAGTATTTGAACTGAAAATAGATGTCATATACTTCAGAAAAAGTGACCAAACCCTCCGGTGTCCGAGGCCAGATTTGAACTGGCGTCTTCAGCTTCTAACCACTCTCAGTTCAGACCACTAGACCACACGGTCACGGCGGAACTTGACAAATTTTCTCATGTATATGCAATCTCTGTTTTTTTTTTCTGAAGTATATGACATCTATTTTCAGTTTATATATAGTAGTGTAACTACTTAAAAATTGCAAATCAAAAAAAAAAAAAAAAGAATAAAATAATTTGATTTGCTTCAAGAATCTAGTATTTGTGTAGGATATGATAGTAGCGTTAGTTTTACGTGGAGTGAGCCGGACGTATCGTTGCGTGTGCAGGTGACGACGACCGACGACCCGGTGATCCGCCGCCTGTCCAAGACGGTGGGCACGGTGTACGCCACCGACGCCATCCTGGCCACCATCATGTGCTGCACGCGCTCCAACTACTCCTGGGACATCGTCATGGAGAAGATCGGTACAACAACTGTTCTTAATAACGAGTCGTATACTAGAAAATATTGTTTAATACAATTGCTCAAAAAGTTTAGTTTATGTAGCTGCAACTCGTGCGTAAAGTTTGATTTTATGCACTAGTGCTAAAAAGTAATCTGATCTGCAAATCGTGCGTAAAGTTTGATTTTACGCACGATTTGCAGATCAGAATTTTAAATAAAGAGTATTATGCGAGACCCGCTTATAAATGACCCACCTGAACTACGCGCGATTGGGCATAAAGGAGTATTATGCGAGACCCAATAGTATTACTTGAACATCGCGCGATTGAATGAAGCTGTCTTTCGTACACTGACAGAATATAAATGTAATTTTATTTCATTGTAGTTTTTTCGCAATTGTATTCAAAAACATTGTTCGACACACGTGCGGAAGTGTCATTTTCGCTCGTCCCGAGTCTTTACCCTCGCCTATCGGCTCGGGTCAAGTAACCTCGGTACTCGTGCAGAACGACATACTTCTCGCACTTGTATCGAAAACTACTATTTCTACTTGTCGACTATACTGCTGGAATTGGGAATTTATAGACCAAACTACTAGCGTATACTTCTCAATAGAGCTTTTATGGTCACATATTTTAGCATCGCCAGCGGTGTTAACCCGTCAAGCATCGACGGAAAAAATCGTGGCGTCAGCGGCAACTCGCTTATTTTTTGGACGTGATATCACGCGCTGGCGCTGAGGGCACAACTTTCCGTGCCCGTGATTGGACGTCTTTGGCGGTCAAAGGGTTAAAATGGATTTTCATACAATATTAGAACATGTTCGGGGAGGAGGACGTCCTCCGCAAGCGCCAGCACAATCAACCGGTAGATTCAAGTTACTCAATTGTATAGACAGCAGGTTCATCTAACTCAATTCCTACCGGCTTGCTTAAAATATTAAGCACTCGTAGAAAAAGTATCGTATACATCTCACATAATTAAGCTTTTCAATCTCCTACCTTACTTATAACAGGTAAGACTGACTCTATGAACGAGTCCGACTCGCACTTGGTTAGTTTTTCATTGAACCAATGCCACAATAAGACATGTTATATTGTAGGTGACAAACTGTTCCTGGACAAGCGCGACAACACGGAGTTCGACCTGCTGACGGTGAACGAGACGTCGGTGGAGCCGCCGGCCGACGACGCCAACTCCATCAACTCGCCGCGCAACCTCGCGCTCGAGGCCACCTTCATCAACCACAACTTCAGTCAGCAGGTACTACACTATAGTCAGCCAAACTGTTCCTGGACAAGCGCGACAACACGGAGTTCGACCTGCTGACGGTGAACGAGACGTCGGTGGAGCCGCCGGCCGACGACGCCAACTCCATCAACTCGCCGCGCAACCTCGCGCTCGAGGCCACCTTCATCAACCACAACTTCAGTCAGCAGGTACTACACTATAGTCAGCCAAACTGTTCTGGACAAGCGCGACAACACGGAGTTCGACCTGCTGACGGTGAACGAGACGTCGGTGGAGCCGCCGGCCGACGACGCCAACTCCATCAACTCGCCGCGCAACCTCGCGCTCGAGGCCACCTTCATCAACCACAACTTCAGTCAGCAGGTACTACACTATAGTCAGCCAAACTGTTCTGGACAAGCGCGACAACACGGAGTTCGACCTGCTGACGGTGAACGAGACGTCGGTGGAGCCGCCGGCCGACGACGCCAACTCCATCAACTCGCCGCGCAACCTCGCGCTCGAGGCCACCTTCATCAACCACAACTTCAGTCAGCAGGTACTACACTATAGTCAGCCAAACTGTTCTGGACAAGCGCGACAACACGGAGTTCGACCTGCTGACGGTGAACGAGACGTCGGTGGAGCCGCCGGCCGACGACGCCAACTCCATCAACTCGCCGCGCAACCTCGCGCTCGAGGCCACCTTCATCAACCACAACTTCAGTCAGCAGGTACTACACTATAGTCAGCCAAACTGTTCTGGACAAGCGCGACAACACGGAGTTCGACCTGCTGACGGTGAACGAGACGTCGGTGGAGCCGCCGGCCGACGACGCCAACTCCATCAACTCGCCGCGCAACCTCGCGCTCGAGGCCACCTTCATCAACCACAACTTCAGTCAGCAGGTACTACACTATAGTCAGCCAAACTGTTCCTGGACAAGCGCGACAACACGGAGTTCGACCTGCTGACGGTGAACGAGACGTCGGTGGAGCCGCCGGCCGACGACGCCAACTCCATCAACTCGCCGCGCAACCTCGCGCTCGAGGCCACCTTCATCAACCACAACTTCAGTCAGCAGGTACTACACTATAGTCAGCCAAACTGTTCTGGACAAGCGCGACAACACGGAGTTCGACCTGCTGACGGTGAACGAGACGTCGGTGGAGCCGCCGGCCGACGACGCCAACTCCATCAACTCGCCGCGCAACCTCGCGCTCGAGGCCACCTTCATCAACCACAACTTCAGTCAGCAGGTACTACACTATAGTCAGCCAAACTGTTCTGGACAAGCGCGACAACACGGAGTTCGACCTGCTGACGGTGAACGAGACGTCGGTGGAGCCGCCGGCCGACGACGCCAACTCCATCAACTCGCCGCGCAACCTCGCGCTCGAGGCCACCTTCATCAACCACAACTTCAGTCAGCAGGTACTACACTATAGTCAGCCAAACTGTTCTGGACAAGCGCGACAACACGGAGTTCGACCTGCTGACGGTGAACGAGACGTCGGTGGAGCCGCCGGCCGACGACGCCAACTCCATCAACTCGCCGCGCAACCTCGCGCTCGAGGCCACCTTCATCAACCACAACTTCAGTCAGCAGGTACTACACTATAGTCAGCCAAACTGTTCCTGGACAAGCGCGACAACACGGAGTTCGACCTGCTGACGGTGAACGAGACGTCGGTGGAGCCGCCGGCCGACGACGCCAACTCCATCAACTCGCCGCGCAACCTCGCGCTCGAGGCCACCTTCATCAACCACAACTTCAGTCAGCAGGTACTACACTATAGTCAGCCAAACTGTTCCTGGACAAGCGCGACAACACGGAGTTCGACCTGCTGACGGTGAACGAGACGTCGGTGGAGCCGCCGGCCGACGACGCCAACTCCATCAACTCGCCGCGCAACCTCGCGCTCGAGGCCACCTTCATCAACCACAACTTCAGTCAGCAGGTACTACACTATAGTCAGCCAAACTGTTCTGGACAAGCGCGACAACACGGAGTTCGACCTGCTGACGGTGAACGAGACGTCGGTGGAGCCGCCGGCCGACGACGCCAACTCCATCAACTCGCCGCGCAACCTCGCGCTCGAGGCCACCTTCATCAACCACAACTTCAGTCAGCAGGTACTACACTATAGTCAGCCAAACTGTTCTGGACAAGCGCGACAACACGGAGTTCGACCTGCTGACGGTGAACGAGACGTCGGTGGAGCCGCCGGCCGACGACGCCAACTCCATCAACTCGCCGCGCAACCTCGCGCTCGAGGCCACCTTCATCAACCACAACTTCAGTCAGCAGGTACTACACTATAGTCAGCCAAACTGTTCTGGACAAGCGCGACAACACGGAGTTCGACCTGCTGACGGTGAACGAGACGTCGGTGGAGCCGCCGGCCGACGACGCCAACTCCATCAACTCGCCGCGCAACCTCGCGCTCGAGGCCACCTTCATCAACCACAACTTCAGTCAGCAGGTACTACACTATAGTCAGCCAAACTGTTCCTGGACAAGCGCGACAACACGGAGTTCGACCTGCTGACGGTGAACGAGACGTCGGTGGAGCCGCCGGCCGACGACGCCAACTCCATCAACTCGCCGCGCAACCTCGCGCTCGAGGCCACCTTCATCAACCACAACTTCAGCCAGCAGGTACTACACTATAGTCAGCCAAACTGACGACCGGAATCGTACGATCTCTTTCACTCTTGCTGCGGTCGTGCAAGTGTGAACGAGAAGTTTACGACGCCGGTCAATTTTGGTTATATGACTAAAGACACACGGCCTCAGTAGCTTAATCTGTATTAACTAAAGTTGTGTCGTTAGTAGTCCTGCCCACGAAGTGTAATTACGGAAAGGGCATTTATTTGTCTGCTTCTCACCGGTGTATGTACCTGAGTTATAAATGTGTTCTACGATATAATATGTTATTGTTGTTGGTACATTATTGTATTTTAGTCATAAGTCTATATTGTATATCAATTCTATAAAATATAACGGTTACACTCACGTCACTTTAGCCGTTATATTTTATAGTGATAGTATGTCTCACGAAAGTTTAAATTTAATATATCAATTCTGTTAGTCTTCTAATAAAATAAAATTAAAATTAAAAAAAAAAGTAAATATTTTTCGGTCCAAGTATGTAGTTGTCGCATAGTACCCAAAGTACATGCTTTTGGTGTAAGATTGTCCCTAAATATTTCTTTATTTTTGTCATACTAAGCATTTAAAGTGAACACCAACCAAGGAACCTTGGTCTCCAATGAAGGCCATACACTAATTAAACTATTCCCGTCTCACTGACGAACAAATGAAAAAAAAAAAATTATCGCCATCTATCTCGCGTCCCTTGTGACAAATCTTATTTTTCATCTGTTGTGTGTACTATTTTCCACTTGACTAATCGTTTGTCGTGACCCAGGTGTTGAAGTCCGGGCCGAATGAGCCGAAGTACAAGTTCCCCGAGGCCAACCCGTTCGTGTCGGAGGAAGAGGAGGGCGAGGTGGCGTCCGTTGGCTACCGCTACCGCAAGTGGAACCTCAACAACGGAGTGGTGAGTTCATTCAATCAATCAATGAGCCATTTATTCTGAACTTTGAGTCTTGTTTGTTAACAGTATATTTATAGGATATCTCTGAGTTTAGTTTGCCGTACGACATATCTATCTTTCGCGACCCTTCTCCAATTCGGGTCAGCTGTCAGCTTTAACTCGTCTTCTCATCTTGTGAATCTTCCTCCCGGTGTCCTGTTGCCGTCTCTGAGGTACCAATCCGTTACTTTGTTCATTATCTATGTTATAATTAAGAATACCATTACGGAACCGGAAGTCCATATGTAAATTTTAAATTGTTTCGTTTCCATGGTGCTCACGAACCTATACCTTTAACGGACAGATACTAAATCGAAACTAGTACTTAACAAGAGAGCATCAAGGTAGGGGGGGTTTCACTCACAAGTCACAATCGTTACAATATTGACATTATTCTCTTCGACTTCTCTTTCCTCCTCACTTTTTTGTAGAATTACTTATTACGCCTTAGGTATGCGTTCGTGCGATAGTTTGATCCTATTTTATTTAGTTATCAAGTTTGGTAGGTAAGAACTTTAAATTACGGACATTGTTAAAATAAAACCTCGTTACGACCCGGTTTCAAAATGTTCCAGTTCAAATCTACCTATCAAATTGACAAACAGTCGGTTACTGGTAGGTTAAACATGAACGAGTGACTCTGCCATTAATGATTGCGGTGAAGAAGTCCAGACCATGGAGATAATTGAACGCTGCCTCCTGCACTCATACTCAGGACCTCCACAAGATCTGCTGTACCTCTGACTAAATGTTGACATTTGACTTGATTTACTTATAATCATAAAATAAAATCAATGCCTATTATGTAAAAGCATGCCATACAATTAAATAAATAAATGGTAGGTTTAGTTAATGGTATGTTGTTTTATCTGTTAACTCGAATGTTTGATCCGCGTGATGTATCAAAGTACTATAAGTTTTTACAATTACGTCAGCGAATTAGCTCAAATAACAAAATTACGAAATCAAGGCACTGTCCACGCACACAACTATCCCTGTAATGTCACAATTCCAGTCCTCCCGCCATAATTTGACATGTGCTGTTAGTGAACCGCTTGAGGCTACTCCAGACATTCAAGCTACGTCTAGACGCTAACCTAATAATGTTATATCCCAGGTTCTGGTGGCTCGCTGCGAACACGACGCCGTAATGCAGGGCCCTCAGAACGAGACCCAGTTCCTGACAATCAAGGCGCTGAACGAGTGGGACAGCAAGGTGGCCAACGGCGTCGAGTGGAGGCAGAAGCTCGACACGCAGCGCGGCGCCGTGCTCGCCAACGAGCTGCGGAACAACTCCTGCAAGCTCGCCAAGTGGACCGTGCAGGTACTGTACAAGAGCTCACAGAGACAACCGACTTCACTTAACCTCCACGTTTCTAAAACCAAATACTCAAATCGCTATAGGTGTGCCTATAGCGATTTCAGTATTTTTTACAGTTGATGAGTTCTCTCGATTTCTCCAGGATCCCATCATCAGATCCTGACCTGTTTACAATGGGACCAACTGTGAAGTATACTCTTTCAAACAAAAAAGAATTTTCCAAATCGGTAATCGGTTTAGCCGTCTTCGAATAATCGGTGAACATCATCATTATCATCATATCAGCCGAAAGACGTCCACTGCTGAACATAGGCCTCCCCCAAAGAGTGCCACAATGACCGGTCCTGCGCCACCCGCATCCAGCGGACTCCCGCGACCTTCACCAGGTCATCAGTCCACCTTGCGGGGGGTCTACCCACGCTGCGCCTTCCGGTTCGTGGTCGCCACTCGAGAACCTTTACGCCCCAACGGCCATCGGTTCTACGAGCAATGTGCCCCGCCCACTGCCACTTTAGTTTAGCGATTCGGAGGGCTGTATCGGTTACTTTGGTTCTGCTGCGGATGGCCTCATTTCTGATGCGATCACGCAGAGAGACTCCAACCATAGCCCTCTCCATTGCCCTTTGGGTGACTTTGAGCGGTGAACATCCTGACGAATTGATAACCTCGTCCTTCGAAATCTTGAAGTCCGTTGAATACCAGGCACGCCGTAAAAGTTGTTAGTAAAACCGACGCAATTACATTTTCTATCCGCCTTGAACATTGTAAAACCTCACCTTTCCAGAACCTCGAGAGCTAGTTATGAGTGCCAATTCTTGCTAGTAGAAGAAAAGTCCCCATACTCATACACTTTTATTTTGTGACCCAGGAGTATTTATAGAAATCTATCTGTGCCCTAGTAATCTAGCTGGTCATCTTGTTTACCGTTTATAATCACTGAAACAGGGGACCGTTTTTGACGTTCAGTAATAAGCGAATCGATGGGAACTTAAGAACCAAACTAGATTTCCATCAATATGATGGAATGGATGTTTGGCAGCCAAAGGGTTAATAAGTAATAACCTATTAACCCTTTGGCTGCCAAACATCGGACAAAAGAAACGTGTTACTGACGCCAGAGCGCGCGACCGCACTCGGTTATCAACCGACTTCAAGATTTCGAAGGAGGAGGTTATCAATTCGTCGGGATCTTTGTTTTTTTAATTTTTTTTAATTTTTTTTTTTTATGTATGTTCACCGATTATTCGAAGACGGCTGGACCGATTTGGAAAATTCTTTTTTTGTTTGAAAGCGTATACTTCACAGCTGGTCCCATTGTAACCATGTCAGGATCTGATGATGAGGAGAAATCGAGGGAACTTTTCAACTATTTTAGGCACACCTATGGTGATTTGAGTATTTTTTACAGCAGATCGAACATTTGGTGTTGGAAAGGTGGATGCTTAGTGAAGTAGGTTCTTTTTTGTTTAAAATTATTTTAGACGTGAAATCATGCGGGCACGACTTTCCGTGCGCGTGATTTGACGTGTTGGGCGGTGTTTGATGTATATATATAACATAACCTGTTCCCATCCCGCAGGCGCTGCTGGCCGGCTCGGACCAGATCAAGTTCGGGTACGTGTCCCGCACGCAGGTGCGCGACAACGCGCGCCACGTGATCCTCGGCACGCAGCAGTTCAAGCCGCACGAGTTCGCGGCGCAGATCAACCTGTCCATGGACAACGCGTGGGGCATCCTGCGCTGCATCATCGACATCTGCATGAAGCAGAAGGACGGTCAGTACACCACGTGTAGCTCACACCCTCGGCACCTTGTAGTTCACAGCAGATCAACCTGTCCATGGACAACGCGTGGGGCATCCTGCGCTGCATCATCGACATCTGCATGAAGCAGAAGGACGGTCAGTACACCACGTGTAGCTCACACCCTCGGCACCTTGTAGTTCACAGCAGATCAACCTGTCCATGGACAACGCGTGGGGCATCCTGCGCTGCATCATCGACATCTGCATGAAGCAGAAGGACGGTCAGTACACCACGTGTAGCTCACACCCTCGGCACCTTGTAGTTCACAGCAGATCAACCTGTCCATGGACAACGCGTGGGGCATCCTGCGCTGCATCATCGACATCTGCATGAAGCAGAAGGACGGTCAGTACACCACGTGTAGCTCACACCCTCGGCACCTTGTAGTTCACAGCAGATCAACCTGTCCATGGACAACGCGTGGGGCATCCTGCGCTGCATCATCGACATCTGCATGAAGCAGAAGGACGGTCAGTACACCACGTGTAGCTCACACCCTCGGCACCTTGTAGTTCACAGCAGATCAACCTGTCCATGGACAACGCGTGGGGCATCCTGCGCTGCATCATCGACATCTGCATGAAGCAGAAGGACGGTCAGTACACCACGTGTAGCTCACACCCTCGGCACCTTGTAGTTCACAGCAGATCAACCTGTCCATGGACAACGCGTGGGGCATCCTGCGCTGCATCATCGACATCTGCATGAAGCAGAAGGACGGTCAGTACACCACGTGTAGCTCACACCCTCGGCACCTTGTAGTTCACAGCAGATCAACCTGTCCATGGACAACGCGTGGGGCATCCTGCGCTGCATCATCGACATCTGCATGAAGCAGAAGGACGGTCAGTACACCACGTGTAGCTCACACCCTCGGCACCTTGTAGTTCACAGCAGATCAACCTGTCCATGGACAACGCGTGGGGCATCCTGCGCTGCATCATCGACATCTGCATGAAGCAGAAGGACGGTCAGTACACCACGTGTGGCTCACACCCTCGGCACCTGTAGTTCACAGAAGATCAACCTGTCCATGGACAACGCGTGGGGCATCCTGCGCTGCATCATCGACATCTGCATGAAGCAGAAGGACGGTCAGTACACCACGTGTAGCTCACACCCTCGGCACCTTGTAGTTCACAGCAGATCAACCTGTCCATGGACAACGCGTGGGGCATCCTGCGCTGCATCATCGACATCCGCATGAAGCAGAAGGACGGTCAGTACACCACGTGTAGCTCACACCCTCGGCACCTTGTAGTTCACAGCAGATCAACCTGTCCATGGACAACGCGTGGGGCATCCTGCGCTGCATCATCGACATCTGCATGAAGCAGAAGGACGGTCAGTACACCACGTGTAGCTCACACCCTCGGCACCTTGTAGTTCACAGCAGATCAACCTGTCCATGGACAACGCGTGGGGCATCCTGCGCTGCATCATCGACATCTGCATGAAGCAGAAGGACGGTCAGTACACCACGTGTAGCTCACACCCTCGGCACCTTGTAGTTCACAGCAGATCAACCTGTCCATGGACAACGCGTGGGGCATCCTGCGCTGCATCATCGACATCTGCATGAAGCAGAAGGACGGTCAGTACACCACGTGTAGCTCACACCCTCGGCACCTTGTAGTTCACAGCAGATCAACCTGTCCATGGACAACGCGTGGGGCATCCTGCGCTGCATCATCGACATCTGCATGAAGCAGAAGGACGGTCAGTACACCACGTGTAGCTCACACCCTCGGCACCTTGTAGTTCACAGCAGATCAACCTGTCCATGGACAACGCGTGGGGCATCCTGCGCTGCATCATCGACATCTGCATGAAGCAGAAGGACGGTCAGTACACCACGTGTGGCTCACACCCTCGGCACCTGTAGTTCACAGAAGATCAACCTGTCCATGGACAACGCGTGGGGCATCCTGCGCTGCATCATCGACATCTGCATGAAGCAGAAGGACGGTCAGTACACGTAATAGTTTCAGCCCCACTGTATAGCCGCTGGAGGTGGCCTCTCCTATCTATACAATGACTTGATTCGAGTTACTAATGAGAACATACGACTATTCCAAAGTTAGTGAGATCACGCTTAAGTGATAAGCAAGGAAGAGTAGGATTAAACTAAAATTCAGCACCAAGCAGCAATATGACTTGTTGTTTACTTATGTAAACTTACTTACTTAAGTAAATATATGGTAAATCCATGACATGAAAGAAACCTATCGTATAATGCTTGAATAACAAATGCAACTAAACATTAAACAAAAAAAAACTTGTTTTATTTTGTCTTTATAACTAAACTAGCGACCCGCCCTGGCTTCGCACGGGAAAAAAATGGTTATTGTGGGTTATCCCTAAGAGATAGACGTATACCACCGCGGACTTTTTTGTAGACCTTTTTAAGATGTACAATACTGTAGTACATTATTTTGATCTATCTCTTAGGACTCAGCCAGCTTTTGCAATGTAAGCTCAAATAATGGGTTTATTTACGACATCACATTAGAAACCTCTAAAATCATCAGTGTTTCTCTACTAAATTATGCATGTATTATACTTATAAACCTTCCTCTTCAATCACTATCTATTAAAAAAACCGCATCAAAATCCGTTGCTCTAAGCATACATAGGGACAAACAGCGGAAAGCGACTTTGTTTTATACTATGTAGTGATAATAATCTTACGTATGATCTTTATGAACGCACAATCACTTGCATTCGGTGAAGTTGTTGCAAATTTCCAATCCCTGTGATAAGCGAGTAAACAGCTAGTCTTCAATAAATATAATATGTAAACTAGACTACCGATTGAGACTTGACTTCGCCATCTTGAGAATAGTTTTTTGTTCATTTACGTAGTTCAATAATAGCTTATTGTCCAGTAATCTAACGAACAAGTATCAGCCAATGAAGAATTAGGGTAGGTTGCACCAAGCATAAATAACGAACTGATCAACGTTAAATATGGCGACGGAGCTATCATTCCATAGAAAAGTGTCAAACTATTCATACAAGATTTTTTTAACGATGACGTTGACGTTAACAGACGGTTTGGTGCAACTGACCCTTAGGCTCAAAACGCGTGTTACCAATCAGTAGTTAACAACCGGTAGTCTAGGGGTCGATATGTGAACTACCTAAACCAAAACCAAAACGAACTAAAAAAAAAACCGGTCAAGTGCGAGTCGGACTCGCGCACGGCAAAAAAATCATGTTTGCTGTATGGGAGCCCCTGAAATATTTATTTATTGTTTTTTAATATTGGTGTTATAGGAAATTTTCACAGAAGATGTATTTCTGTTGCCGAGAAATACATCTTCTGTGAAAATTTCAACTGTATGTTATTCAATCAAATACAAACACTGAAAACATTGAAAAAATAATCAACCCAGCAGGATTTCTAACTCTAGTAGTTAGCACATAGATTTCGCTTACGGCTGCTATAAAGTCGATGTAAAAATAAATGCAAAAAGATGATTGAAGGCATTGAGAATTTCGTCAACTCAGTAACTGAACCCATAGCTTAATTGGTAAAGCGATCGAGCCCCGGTAAGGCGTATCGATGCGAGGTTCAAATCCTGCTGGGTTGATTATTATTATATTTTTTTTCAATGTTTTCAGTGTTTGTATTTGATTGAATAACATACTATTGTATGAGTGGAATGCCCCACCTTAAAAAACATGTAAAATAATTAAAATTTCAACTGTCTAACTATCACGGTTCATGAGATACAGCCTGGTTAGACGGACAGCGGAGTCTTAGTAATAGGGTGCCAATTTTACTCTTTGGGTACGGAACCCTAAAAACATACACGTGCACGCAACCTCAGTTTTATTTGTGATTACAGGCAAATACCTAATCATGAAGGACCCCAACAAGCCCCTGATCCGCTTGTACGACATCCCGGACAACACGTTCGAGTCCGACGCGTCCGAGGAGAGCGGAGACGAGCCCGCCGACACACCATTCGCCCCTCTCTACTCCTACGGGAACAACAAGAGAATTTAGACCTTACGCTTATACACTTAGGGTGCCAATTCACTTGACGGCTGACTTTACATAAGCTATACAAGAAATACTGTTCCAGCTAGGACATTAATTAGATTGAACCCTACGCGCATAAACATACGGTACATCTGTCAGTTCTAAGCCATAATCAGCTACTCTCTAGACGTCACAGGTTTCTAGTGTATTGATCGCAGTATAATAAGTATTCAATATGTATTTCATATTTTTATTCAACAGAATACAATTTTATGGTCACATTTGGTGTTTTATTAGAAGCTAAAGTAGCGGATACAAAAGCTTGTATGTACAGTATTTACTTACTTACGTTTTTAACCTATTTTTTTACAAAATATTTGGCTGAAATTTCACTTAGTCATAGTCGTATTTGCTTAAATACTATATAACAAGAATATTTAAGGCAACAATAGAATATTAGTTACCATCCGCAGGTTTCCGTAATATTACTAATAATAAATAAAAATGCAGAATCACAGCTTTCTTTGATACCAATAAATAGCTTGAGTAGGTACTTAAATATTAAACAGTGTTATTCTTACTTTAATAATGCAACAGCAAGTATAATCAGATGAACGTTTTAAACACATCAATTGCCTTGTAAAGATGTAAATTAAACAGATAACACGTTAGAGTCAATATTATATTATGGTCTGGTAGCTGTTTGTTGATTCACACTTACATGATTCGTTGTTTACTTGCAAGTCTCGTGATATTTGAGATAAGAATCTAATCCATATGACTAGTGTACCTTATGTGTAAAATTGTTTGCGCTGAAAGCACAAAAAGGCTGTGGATGTGAGAATATTAATTAAATGAGAAGTTAATAGCTACAGTCGCCGTTACATACATCGAAGCAGCCAAGGTGGTCATAAAGTGCATGTTCAGATATTTTTGAGTACCTTGGCCGCTCCGATATATTTGATAGCGACTGTACAAACAGCAACACTCTTAACTGTACATCGGTGGACCTTATTACAAAAGGCTTAAGGTCCACCGAGGGGCAGTTATGTCCGATTTGAAGAACAGTTTGGGCGATGATACGCAGAGTAAGACCAACTTCAAAACCTTGAAGTCTGTTAATGAACGCATCTCAACACAACTCATGAGAATAACCGCGCAAAGCTGATGGCATCGAAATCGCAAAACAAGAAACGTCTTGTTGGTTATGGTTTGAAAATGTCAAATCCATAGTCTATCTATGGTACAGTCTCTAAACCTCAAAATGATGCTTTAAAAAAGGCACCATTAATAATTTTCGGATCTTTGTTCTCACCTACTTAACCCTTTTCCAGGCGTAGTACGATTTACATCCGTGTCAATTGAATTTCAACCTTAATCTTTCGATTTACGGTTTAGTTTAATAATAATAAGTGTACCCCTCACTTTTCATTAAATTGTCGAAAGGGCCTCTGCGCGTTGGTTTCGGCTCCCAATACGCCTCCCGAAGGTCCGGACACCATTGTTCCGTGGTCGGGAAAGACATACAAATAATAATAATTTTTAGGTTGAACTATCGCAAAATTTTACTCTCCTTTAAATGAATTACCAAAACATAACTATTTTAAAGATATTTGGTATTTTTGTAAATTTCTGCTGGATTGGTGCGCCCTGGAAAAGGGTTAAACAGAGCCTAAACACATTGTAGCCGTTCATTATATTTTAAAATTGGTTTTGTTTTATAATTAGATTAACTATTGTCTTCCATATCCTTAAGCGCCGTAGCCGCTTCATTCTTCTCCAGCATATTATCCTGCACCTCTTCCAACGTTTTATCCTTAGTTTCTGGCACGAAAAAGTATATAAAAAATAACCCTAAATAACCTACTACAGCGAAAGCCCAGAACACGGCAGAGTGACCCAAGCCCGCCCTGATACCGTGGTAGCACTTGGTTATAACAAAGTTCATGACACACGCCAGCATTGTGGCTAAACTAGATGCAGCAGTCTTCACGTTGATAGGGAATAATTCTGCTTGCATCACATACGGCAACATTCCTATACCTACAGAATAAAATATATTAAAACCAAATAACCCTACTAAGGGTAAGAAGGAGATAGAAGTGAGTGTATCAGGGCTGAGTTTAACGGTGTCTTGGAGGTAGAAGTATAGGCCTAGGGCGCTCAGTGAGAGCGCTACTCCTAAGTCGGAGACGAACATAAGGATCCGACGACCGAAGTAGCCCGCTAGAAACGCTCCTCCCACTCCTGAAAGCAGTAAACAATATTTAAATGCCTCAAAATATTATTTTCATATGCCTCAGTTTTAAAATTCTCAGAATACATTGAGAGTCCGGGAAACAGGGAATTGCCGGCCGAGTGGCAAATAAAAGTATGAGCGAAGCGAGGCTGAAGAAGCTGGCAATTCCCCAAGGGCTGTGGTACAATACACCGGAAGAGGTACTTTTTTGTGCTTACTGCCAATTCTAATTTTTTTTACAATTTTTCTTAATTCTATTAGATCCTCTCAAAAATTGCTCCTAAAAGTGCCATCTTCATCTTCCAAATTTTATAATTGCTCATTTACGTTCCAGGCCGTTCGTTTGTGGAATTCTCTCCCTCTCAACATAAAACGCGCACAATCTATTGGTAGCTTTAAATCGCAACTTAAGGAATACTATTTATCTCTTCCTTAGGTTTTTAAGTTGACACTGTTGTTTCTTATTGTGTGTATTATATATGTATATATGTACGTATATGTATGTTTATTTTGTATTTATTTAAGTATGTATATTCATATGAATGTGCTGTGTTATCTATTTCGTCTCTTTTGTTTCTATGCACCACCTACTGCTTATTGTTTTTCTCTAGTCTCCACTACCCAAAGGTTGTCTGGAAGAAATCGCTCATTAGCGATAAGACCGCCTGTTGTTACCTCTACCTAAATTTATCTAATTGTAAAATTTGTGCTTGTAACTGTATGAGGTGTGCAATAAAGAGTATTTATTATTATTATTATTATTATTTTTTTCAGAACTCAGCATCACTTTTATGAACATGTGCCACAGGGCTTATCTTTGTATCACGTAACGTAGCAGATCTTGCGGTCCCCGCCCGTACTATTATTACAACACGAAAAAAATTTTAGGTAATGAGTAGTTGAGTACCATGGACTTGTTTAAGTTAAATTAAATATGTCTCACCTGTGACTAGCTGTACGAAACCATAGACAATACTGACGAGTGGTCCAGAAATGTTACTACTTTGTCTGAAGATTACTTCAAGATACGCTTGGATCGCCATTCCGCCGGTCATGTATTGTAACATCTTCAAGCCTGTAAATAAATACAAATTTTAATATACATATCACAGTAAGGCACGCATGTTAGATCGTCTATCACTCTCTCTCGAATATGCAAGAGCGATAGAGACGGAGCCAACGAAATTTCGAATTTCGCGGTAGGAGCCCGCAGGTAATAAACCACTGATTCATATCCACTGTATGCGAGAGCATTCTTCAATAGGACGTTTTTTGTGGTGAAAGTTCAAGAGGTAGAGTAGATATTGGGCGAAGGGTGTCGCTGTTTGTGCGTTACCGAACCGAACAAACAAATTCTATACCTAAAAGCCGTACGTGTTACACTTGTCCTAGTTAGCTTCCTAAATGAAGTCTAAATTTAGTCAAGTCTAACCGCATTTAGCAAGTAAATTTACTATTGAAAAAAGTTAGGATCCTAATTAGGATGCTAGTTAGGACACTAAAAAAAGTAAAGTGTAACAGGGCTTTAAATTCTGATCTAACTTAGGTTTCAGTATTAACAAAGTACTTATATTTGATGCTTGTTCTATGTCGAGCGACCTCAGGTGACTTTAAGTATATTTATTGCATATACCTACTAGTTTGATTTCATTTAAGTGCGTATCTAAGTATCTACAGAAAGCCAATATCATTCTGGTGCTATCAAATATGTGTATAGGATGATAAATATTTACCTGTTACAATATACAAAGCTCTTCTATATTTCATATTAGAGATTAGCTCCCAGAAGGTAGTCTTATTTTCCATGCTTTCACGCACATGTGCCCGTATAATACCTAACTGCTCGTCCACCCACTGAAATTAAATTAATAAAATTTATTAAGTAAGTACACAACATAGCACATGAGTATTTAAATAAACAATTGATGGAATTAATTCCTATTGGATCCTTTCGTCGAAGTATTCCCGTATGTGTCCCCAACGAACACTAATCGGAATAGTTACATTCCTCCTGTCTTCGGCGTGGATAACTGACTGAGAATATTTGTCCTGGCGATAAGATACTTCAATGAAACTGTTGAAGTAAATGTACGTCGGTAAGAATACGCGATAATCTAAATTTACCTAATTAAAATTCAGGCTTTTAGTGTCATTTAACCCAAAAACAACCTACTAAATTTGAACTCAGACACATTACCAATAAAGTTGACAATTATTATTGCATAATAACGTGTTAGAGGTCCATGATCGGCTGTGAAAGGGTGTAAACGAGTATTAGACATTGTAATTTGTAGGGCGCAATCTGTCAGGTTGGGAGGTGTAATAAGAGTTAGGGCCCTTAGGGAGCTGAAGGAGGGGGCAGGGTACACAACTGATTGGGCCCTACAAATTGCAATGTCTAATACCAGTTTTAATACCTTGTAAAATCATATCAAACTACCTTCTCATCATTAGTTCCTTTCAACTTCATAAACTCCACCCTAGCGGCCGCAATCCTGCCATCTTTTATATGATAATACGGTGACTCCGGTATCCACAGACAACTCAGCAAGTTGACTATAGGAATGGTGAGGACCAAGGCGTTGAGCGTGGCGTAGGTCACGAAGGGACCGACGCAGTACACGAGCAGGCTGCCAAGGTTGTTGGTCACTTGGACGGACATGCCGAGCGCGCCCCTGATCTCTTTGTCAGCTATTTCTGTGATGTAGATCATTGTTACCTGAAATAGTAGTTTATCTACACTCACATTGTAAGTCCTCTAAAACGTGTTCACTCGCCTGCGGCTCGTTTCATAAAACCACACTCATGTTTTAAGGACCTTTATTACGTAACAGTTACATAAACTACTATTATGTAACTGTTACGTTTTAAGGCCTAATTACGTACAGTTGCATACACTGCTTTATCTACACTCATATTATTTATCCTAAATGCCGTATTCCGAAACCATAGAATGGCCGCCATTGCACCGCCATGGCCAACTCGATTGTGCCGGCGGTCGCGCGGGCGCGTGTCGGGCTGTGCGCGGGCGCGTGTCGGGCTGTCGGCGGCCGCGTGGGAGCGTGCAGTTGTACATTATGTTATCAAAACTCATAACACATCCATAGTTGAGCATGTAAAGTTAAAATTACGTTACTGCCACACATAAAAAGCTTATCATAGTAAAATCGGTTGTGGTAATGCTAGCCATTGCCTACCGTTTTTGAACACGTTTTAGAGGACTTACAATGTGAGTGTAGATAAATATGTTTTACAGTACATCTTTAAATCCTTGATCGACCGCTGAAGACTGAACAGCTAATTAGTATTTTGAATAAATTTACACCTCTTTTTAAAAAACCTTAATGCAATGTAACTGTGATCCAACACGAAACGACAACAACATGTAGTATTGTATCATATATATATCATAATCTTACCACAGCGTTTATTCCTATAGCAATTCCACATAATATTCTTGGAAAATACAACATCTCGGCCGACTTCGTAATCAGGATGATACCCTGAAATCGAAACAATTAATAGTACACTTTGATTAAAACTAGTTAAAACTTGACAGATAGTTTTTATCCATTTGAAATTCTACCTTATCGCGAACAAAATAAAGTCGATATTTAAAACACGGCACCAATTATTGTCATGCCTGTAATGTTGACTTTATGATCATGATAACAAGGTAGAAAATCAAATGTATAAAAATCATGTGTCAATCGTAAAGATGATCGCAGTGTACGTTAATTCAGTGTTCCTTTACGTGTTTTAAAAGATTACGTGGGATTAATCACCACACACAGGAATGTTGAGCCACTTGCTACTGTTCTTAATTTAGCCGTGTAGTTAATCAACAATCACCGTTCATGATGGGACGTAAATAGGGTCCGGTTCGAAGGACCAAGTCCTACCAGATTAAAAACATCCAAAGTAACTTATTCACTCACGATTACTACAGCAAATAACTACAGTGCATTTACGCGATGCGATATGCATTCTGTTTTGTTATTGAGTAAGTCATTCATAGCTTTATAAGATATTAGAACCCAGCAGGCATAGTATAGAAATTAATATAGGTACCTAGGTACCTACTTAATACCATTGCCTGACATGCATTTGCGAATTGTTATTACTTTATTACTAATCTCAAGTACCTCTAGGAACAAGCTCAGTAAAAATATATAACTTTTGTGACATAAAGATTTATACACCTACCGCACCTATGATTCCTGGTAGGGTCCCGTAGAGGAGCGCCTTGCGCCGGCCGACGCGGTCCAACAGCGGGTGCCCGATGATGCAGCCCAATATAGCGCCGATTGCGAATAGAGAGGCTACCCATGATATTTGCTCCTGTGTTGATAAAATGTTACTAATAAGTATTCACTTTTTTCTAAAGGAGCATTCCGTGGAATTGCCTACTGTTGACCAGTAGGTACGGTCACGTCTGAAAATATGGATACATTTAATGTGACAAAAACATGTATCCAAGACTTTACGCCTTGGTAATAGAGTCGTGGCTACATATTTTTGTCACATTAAGTGTATACATATTTTCAGACGTGACTGTACAAGGTACAAACGTGAATTTTCTAGGGATGGCCTCGAGGTATGGCTCATTTAAAACATAAGTTACTTACTAACATAAAATATCAAGAGTTTGTGGATGAGTGAGAGAGCAGAAATGTCGTGTTCTTTGCGTATGAAGTAGAGTATCCTTTTAACCCTTTGACCGCAAAGCATCGGATGGAAAAATCGTGCTCTCAGGGCCAGCGCGCAAGGCAAACCGGTTATATTTTGGACGTGATATCACGTGCTGATGGCGCTGAGGGTACGACTTTCCGTGATTTGACGTCTTTGGCTGTCAAAGGATCAAAATATAGCGGTCATATTAGGCTGATAATTATTCATAATCATAACGGTCACGGTTTTACTAACAATACTTACCGTAGAGCATACCCAACGAAATTACTTACGGATATGCTAGCAACTCAGATCTTAAGTTTAACAATAGCATAGACCAGTCTGAAAGGACGCGATAATCGCTATATTCTCACCTCAGTAATTTGCACGTTTGCTTCTCCGCTTTGGAACTTCGGAATAGCTGGTGAAGGCCACGATATCACCGCGCCGGTGAACATGAAGTTTGACGCCGCTATTTAAAAATACGAAAATAAATATTTAGGTCGATGCCCTGAACATTACCTACACAAGCCTAACTAGGTATAAGTACCAAAACATAATCTAGGAAGAATTCCTAAACACCATTCGAATTGTACTTTTAGTTCTGTAAGGTACCTACCTACTTATAATTAATAAGATCCCTAATTTGTGTTATTTTCGAAAATTAATAGCTAATATTAGCAGACAAAAGTAGCACAATATGTTTTACTTTGTATCACACATTTAAAACGCTATAATCCGTTGAAAATGTTATATTTACTATTCAAAGCTTGATAACAAGACAGGAAAGTGGCCTTGCTTATGTTTACAGTTTAATAAAATCTTTATCTGACTATCTCGGGTTGCATAAAAGTTAAGCTTGAATCCTTACATGCATCCAACAAAATGAGGTGTTGTAATGTACTTACTTAGATTAGAAGCCTAAACGCAACATAAGTCATTACAATTTTCGCGCCATACTCACCGCATAATCCCGCCCAATATTGTATCGTTCTCCTCGTCTGATGACTCATAGTGACAACGACTGATACTTAAATACGTTTATTTTATTTATAGAACACACGAACACGTGTTTATTTGCCACATCGCGGCTTCGCTCCCGACGGTTGGGAATACACTAATACGGTTGAAGTTAATAAAGCTACCTTTGACTGTTATCAGAGATATGAACGTCGCGCGATCGTTCCGGCTAGTCATATAAGTCCATGTAATAATACCTAAAATATAACTAGTCTATATTGGAACAAAAGACTTCAATATTACATAACAAGAGGTGTATAACGAAATGGCAAATAGATTTATTTGCACGTATGACTTGGGTGTTGATTTAGTTATTTTTAATTTGAACATAATTCCTGATTTCTTACACTAGCAATGCAGTAAAATTAAATATTTGATATAAATTTCGTTTAGGCAGATCTGGCTGATTTTACAATCTCAATTCTAATTGTAATGTCGTTGCTAGGTTTAAGCAGAGAGTATGTATTAGAAAGAACAGCACAGTCTAAGAATTTTTTTGAAAGCGCCATCTGAACGAGAGAAAACCAAAGTTACCACGGTTATTCCTATTTAATTAATACATACTCTCTGGTTGTAGCTATTATTACCAAAGCACAGAATTAAAGAACCTTTGTCTTACTGGTATTGACAATAAATACCTTAGGTACTACACATACATATTAAAGAAACTAAAAAACGAACTACAAAAGGAATTTCCCTTAAACATGTTCTCTACTGAAGTACCTATGCCTATTTGCATAATGATATTGCTCAAGAGCCCAAACAAACACTGAGATACAAAGTTATCGTTTATTTAAATACTGTGTATGTTATTTTTGAGTTCATTTGCACATACAAGCTTACAGCACAGCTCCAAAGTATACACAATTGTACCATCAGGTTCATAATTACATACCCATTTTATGAATGAAGTCATTGATAATGACAAATTGAGTATGCAATTATGAATCCGATGGTACATGTTAATCAAAATAATAATACATCATAGAAACAATGCAGATTGGGCTCACTCCTATAGCCAAGTAGCCAACCACATTGTTTTTGGTATTGCCTGAGCCGAGGCACGGCCACACTAGCCGAGGTACCTCGCGCGGCAATTTGCTCGCGAGGCGGTGCGTCAGGTGTACTTTCAGTACAGAGCCTTTTATTTACGAAACTACCAATTAATTTTATCCAAAAAATGTTTCAGGAGACCTAGAGGTTGAAGTATTATTGAATAGATCTTTAATAATACCTCACAAAATAGGGTTGGAACAAAAAAATTTCACCCCCCACTTCATGTGTATGGGAGCTACCCTAATAAAAAATATTTTTCCAGTTTTTATTCTACCATTTCGTCGGTGTGATTAATGCACATACTCATACCAAAGTTCAGCTTACTAGTGCTAACAATCACTGAGCTAGACCGCGGACAGACGGACGGATGGGCATGGCGAAACTATAAGGTTTCGTACATTGACTACGGAACCCTAAAAACAGTGTATGTGTTATATGTGTATTTGTAAAGAGTTTCATTTTATAGCTATCTCTTAACTTTCTGACTGGAGGGTATGTATGTCATCATCATCATTTATTTAAGAGCCATGCTCTTGTCGGTGGAGTAATTTCCAATCCTCTCTTTTTTGAGCCAGCCTTTTGATTTCCTCATACGAGGCCTCACTCTTAATTTGGCTGAGATACGTGGTCCTAGGCTTTCCAGAGCCTCTCGTCTCTTCAATTCTACCTTCCATAATTTTTAAGAAGAAGTCGTCATGCCTTAACAAGTGGCCTAGCATCTTGCCTCTTCTGATCCTAATGGTGTTTATTAGACTACGCTTCTCCCCTACCATACGTAAAACCTCTTCATTCGTCTTTCTGTCGGTCCAGCTTATCCTCTCCATCCTCCGCCAGCACCACATCTCGAATGCTTCCAATCTTTTCCTATCCTTTTGTCTGAGTGTCCACGTCTCACTCGCGTACAACGCAAATGGTATGTATGTAGAGGGCAAGTATGGACTTAGGTCTCTTTCTGCTTCTTTCTGTTTGAATTTGAAGGGCCAGATTGTATAGAACTGGCTGAAGTTCTTATGAAATAAAATACCTACAATCATTAATAAATTCATATTATTATGATGAAAACAGTAGGTAAATCTTATTTTAGTTAAAAAAACACAACTTATCCAAAGTTTCAAATTCTACATCTCATGCAGACATGAGTCTGCATAAAACAACTGGATTTTCAGCACAAATGTCTATAACTCCATATGGAGGCAACATACTGACATTCCCAATTGTTAAATTATTTCCATTCTCAGTTACTAGCAACAAATTAACATGTTAAACCTGAAAGTTAGAAGGCATTGATTCCATAAGTTTCCTAATCTGCATAAAAACCACTGGATTTTCAGCACAAACGTCTTTAACTCCATATGGAGGTAGCACACTGACATTCCCAATTGTTAAATTATTTCCATTCTCAGTTACTGGCAACAAATTCTTTTTAAACCAAGCTATTAACTGTGCCTTTCTCTGTTTTTTTTCAGTCTCTGTTGGTTCGGTGACAGGTTTTAATGGAGGCGGCTTTATATCACTACTCAACGTATCCTCTTGTATGTCTTGTACTGCATGCCCAGGTATTACGGTGGTTCGGTAACTTCCCTCATGTGGTACTAAGAGAATTATACTGAAAATAATAAATAAAATAAAAATAGCCTTTATTATTGAAGTTACAGTTATTTTATTACATTTTAAATATACTATTTAGGTCTTCCGCCGACAGATTGTAGGGGGTGCCTGAATGAAGATGGCAAGGGACAGAATTAAATGGAAGGCTTTGGAGGAGGGTATGTCAAAGGATGAGTTGAAATTGTTGATGGAAAACTTGAATTGAATAGAAATAGGCTTTATTTCAGATAAGTATTTTGTAATAATAATGGAAACTACTTAATTAAAAAAAAACAATAAAACTCGCTTAACCCTTTGACTGCCACAGTCGGCTGTGGCCGACATCAAAAAGTTGTCGCATGGATGCCAACGACGGCTACAGCCGGCTGGCTTTGTAATGCAATAGGGACCTACGCGGGCTTCCGCAAAGTTCAATCAGCAAATGTCATTTAACTAAAATGTGGAGCAGAGCCTGACTGGGGAAGTACCTCCACCTTACAGAAAACCACAGCCAAATAGCACTAGACCCTACTCATAGTGTTGTGTTCCTGCCAGTGAGTAAGGTTGCCAAAAGAGCTCAAAGAGGACAAAGAGTGTTGACGAGATACCCTCTTGTTCCTTTAGTCGTAAATACAGTGAATCCTCTTTTGTAAAGGGTCGGCATCGCGCATGTGACACCTCTGGAGTAAGTTTCGTAAAAATAACTACAATATATTTACCTGAGACTTATAGGATCAAGAGAATGGAGAAATCCTGAGTAACACCTGTTGTTTATAACCTGGACTTTCACAAACTTATCAATGTATAAAAGTAGGGCCTCTGGAACATCTTTAATGGAATCGAAGTCTCTTACTAAAGTCTGCTGATCTCCATCCATCTTTGTTTACGAATAAATGTATTCTTCCAATTGTTTTATTAAAATCTAGCTTCTATTGAAATAAAACGTTTGCCGGCCAATCCAACCCAGGTTTTGATGTTTGGTTGACGATGGTTTGACGTAACGTAAACTGTCAGTGTCACTAGACGGGAGCTTATTACACTTTACATTTTTAATAGTGTCCTAACTAGCATCCTAGCTTTTTTAAATTGTAAATTTACTTGCTAAATGCGGTTACATTTGACTAAATTTAGTAGCTAACTCATTTAGGAAGCTAATTAGGCCAAGTGCAACAAAGGTGCAAAGTGCAAGGGCCATTTGTCCTAGTTAGCTTCCTAAATGAGTTAGTTTCTAAATTTAGTCAAGTCTAACCGCATTTAGCAAGTAAATTAACTATTGAAAAAAGTTAGGATCCTAATTAGGATGCTAGTTAGGACACTAAAAAAAGTAAAGTGTAACAGGGCTCTTAAAGGCGCTTTAATAGCGCCTGTACATTCTCGGGCGAGAGACAATCGCCTAAGTGCCACCATGTACACTCTCACTTAGTTCAGTCACAGTTGTGAGTTCAGAGATGAACGAAAAAATGTTTTTTTATGCATGTAAAATTGATGACTCGGATCCCATTGATACATTTCTAGAAAATTTAGTTCATTATCATAATTCTACGTCATTATGCCGCCCATGACAAAGTACGTCATCATTTTCCAGCAACGCAACATGCTGCGAGACGCGAGTGTACTGACGCTCTCGCGTTCCTCGCGAGACCCATTGACTCGGCCGCAAAAAACGTAAAGCCCTACTTTATGGCAAAAATCGACATGGGACCAAGAGCAGGCGACTCACGAGACAAAGCTAGCGCACTCATGTCATGTACACTCTCGCGCTCGCCACGAGCTGTGTGCGTGAGTGTACAGGCGTATAACACTTGATCAGAATGATCAGCGGGGCCTACCGCGAACTTCGAAATTTCGTTATCTCTGTCTCTATTGCTCTTGCTTATTCGAAAGAGAGTGACGCAGAACGAAGTGGTTCGCGGTTATAGGCCTGAATTTATCAATTCATAGACAACAGTATAATATATGGTTGCGGAAATTTGTCTGGTGTTATATGGAAGGTCTGTTTGACCCACTGTGAATGATAAAATTAAATAAACATTTTTTTTAGATTTTTATTATCTTATAAGCTAGATGTTCATTTCTTAGCCTTGGCTTCCCTGGTGGCCTTCTTCTCTGCCGCCCGGGCAATCTGTTTGGCGGGCTTCAGATTACCCTTCAAGCAGAACCTCTGGTTCTTCAGGAATTTAGGGTCCATCTGGAAAGTAAACAATTGTTAATACTACATATTTACTTGTTCACCTGCATAGTAACTTTTTCCACAATTGCCTAAACTAAAACAAAATGTAAACTTTGTTAAAATATAATAACAATAACAAACAGGTTGTATTAATTTCCTGTTTGTAGTTAGAGTGGTTGTTGTTATGTTTATACTAACCACAAAATTATGAGTAAATAAGGAAATCAGTATTTAAAGTAGTACTTATATAAAATATAATAGAACATCTTTACAAAAATCTAAGTTACACAGTCCTACAGTCTGGGCTCGGAAACCGGTAACTTGCTCTATACTAAAATATTCTTTTTTTTTCTTTTATTTATTATTTCACATTTTGTATGGGGAATTATTACCAAATGGAAACATTCCCCATACAAAGGGAAACCTTTGGAAACATACCATCACTAGTTTTAGATAAACACTTAAAAATTACAAAAACATTCACAACTCAGAAACAAGCATCCATTCTCATTATATAAATAAACCTCTTGACTAGAATTCAAACCCAGTATCACCTAAATAATATATTGTATGAGAATGAGAATTAGAAATGATACTTATTACCAACTAGGCCAATCCGCTGCTGTAGCCATCTATGGAGTTACAGGTACCTGGCGCTTTACCTATTACTTTTCTAACATAAATGTAACCTGTCACACAACATGCTAATACTACTTTGAGTAGAATTACCGAAAACACTTGCCTCTTTTGAGCTTTTTGTTGGAAGTGTATAAATATAATACCTAAAAGCCCCATAAAAAAAAAAAAATTATTGAAAAATAAAAAGTAAATTACAAAATTTTATATTACAAGACACATCATTACACTTTACTTTTGTCAGTCACTAGCATCCTAGCTTTACTTAATAGTAAACTTATTTGCTAAATGTGGTTACACTTGACTAAATCAAGTGACTGAATAAAGCTGATTTAGGACCAGTGTAACAGGGCTTTCAGGCAAAAAAAAGTTACAACAAATGTTACTTACTCCAAGGGTAGATTCGTGCCTGAACTTCTTAGGCTTCTTGATCCCATTCCTGTGGGCCTTGCGGTCTGTAAATTAGCAAAACAGACGCTGAATTAACAAATTGAAATACAACGTTTAGAATTTGCAATACACAGCAAGCCACTTCCGAATAAGAAGAGTTACAATGAAAGTTTATTTTCTTTTACCTGATTTACGAAGAGAATCATATTGTTTACTTACTTTGGTTATGATTTGTGTGGTTCTTTGACTTTGCCATTTTTCAGTATTCACGCAACTGTAACAAGAAATACTTTGATAATCACAACAACACTGGGTACATAAAATATATTCACACGGCGAACACTAGTTTCACTTCACGATTTCTCTGATATTTATGGAAATAACACGAATACAAACCTTCTACCGGAGAAGTATTTATTGAAAGAATATGTCAGTGTCCTGTCAATGTCAACGAAACGTACGAAGAACGACCGTGGTAGATACAAGTATTTTAGCCAACTTAAAGGCCAGTTTACACTTGCAAGTTTACTTGCGGCAAGTAGGCACGCAGCTATAGTTCAGAATGAGAGATGAATATCACTATTTCATTCTAGCATATAGTTGCCACAAGTAAACTTGCAAGTGTAAACCGGCCTTAATAGTCAAAACGCTCTGTGATACTCATAAAGTAGGAATTAGATATTGCAATTTGTAGGGCTCAATATTTCTGGTTGGGAGGTCTAATAGGAGTTAGGACCCGTAGGGAGCTGAAGGAGGGGAGGGAAAGACAGGGTACACAACAGAGGGCCCTACAAATTGCTATGTCTAATACTCACTAATACTTGTTTAAAACGCACTCGACTCATTTGAAAATAAATACATGTTTAACTTTTTCTTTACTATAGAATAAGAGAAAGACGCAGTCGGTGGTGTGACGAGAACGCTGCTGACTTCATCATAGCTGAAAATCGCAGTGCGTAGTTGACTTTGTGTTACCATATAAATAATGACATGCAGAGTCTGACAGTTAAAATTCAAAATATCAAAATCAAACTGAAGAACGGTCAGACGTTACCGTTTCATTGTTTCTCAAATTTAATAATACTGTTTGTTACTATTTAAATAATTATTGGTGTTTAAAATGTATAGATTATGATATAATTTATTAGATTATTGTAATTCTTCGCTATCAAGATGTATTTTGAGGTAAGAATTAATATATTCTTGGTAGGGGTTGGATACTAAGTAAGCTACATTTATTGCCTTTAATTAACGTTACATTGGTGTGGATTTTAGATCGACAACACACCAGAACATATAAGGAGGTCGAGGCGTACAGAAATTGTTCGGAAGGAGACTCCAGAAGAATGCCCGCGATTGATTTTAGCACCATTTTCTCGGCGTCCACAAGTGGTGTTTGATAATGTTCTCATTGGAACATCATGTGAGAGGAACTTGGAAGTTTTTAACCCCATGAAATGTGTCCAGCAGGTACGTATTGTGCCCATAATTTAAGTGTACTTATTAATATTTGAAAGCAAAACTTGTTTGTATGCATTATATAAGCATAGTTAATTGATGCTGAGGCAAACATTACAATCAATATTATATTTTTTAAGGAGTCCACTAGCCTAAATGATTATAAACATTGGTTAACTAGTCATAAAAAATTACTTACTTAAATTCATATATAAAAAAAAACATGACTAACTCTTAATTCTACGCTAAGAAAGACTGGGACTCAATTGCAGTCACAGTTATAAGTGTTAAGGAAGATTTTAAACTTTAGGACAGTTTAGAAGAGTCCTGTCTTTTAATCTAAGGTCACACACTTGGCGGAATGGAGCTACCATAAAAAAAAATCTGCCGGAAGATAGAAATCAAGCTGAATATTGTCCGTACAAAAAGTTCAGCCACCCTAGACAAATTTCCAGTTCCCAGCTGATTGTTGTTGATGATACCTGAATAGTAGAGATGCAACGGATATCCGGCCACTATCTAGTAACCAGCCTATACAGCCTTAAATTTACTATGTATTCGGCGAGATACCGGATAGTAAAATGACACATAGTCAAGTTTAAAAACGGGATGAATACATAGTAAAGAAAATAATTTACTTACTAATTATTAATATAGTTTATTACATCATGTGATTCTTCCATTCATTAAACGGCATAACTTTTGGGAGCTAAAAATGACTTGAACAAGTTGCATCCTGCATCAAGTACCACCTGCTTGTGTGAATTAGCTTAACTGTAGGTAGAATTTTTGGTCAAATATTCAGCGGCCGGATATCTGGCTATCTGGTCAACAGGTCCACCAGATATCCAGTATCTGGCCCAACAACTATCTATTGCAACTTTACTGAAAAGCACTCAAATGTGTGGTGAGCCTAAACCCAAACAATTATATTTTAAAGTCACACAAAATCTTACTGGAAATGTAAATGTTTGTATCGTCGATAAGGTGTAAGTCAGAATGTTGTTGCAACGAGTAGGTAACTGGTAAGCCTTTACAGTATATTTTTTCTTTAACTTGTGCTAGGATGTCAGATATGACACAATAATAAGAGCAACGAAACCTCTCTAGTTAGTTTGCTATACTATGCTTGTTTCTAGATCCGGACATCTGGCAGCTATAAAGTGGTGGAGGTCAAAGAATGCAAATTTGCAAAATAAGTTGAAGAAAAAAAAATTCAAAGTTCTCGGTTTGATGCCATATTATGGGAAATTATGTAATTAATTAGATTATATCATAGCCAGAAGCTTCTGTTGGGGGAAAGTAGTGCAAAATGATGTATAATCCAATTTATAGTTAGTCGCCTACTGTTTTTGTTTCCACAATAATACACAATGTTTTTTGTTCTAATGTTAAAATATAGGCTCTGCCCTCTATAAATGACACAACTTCGGCAGTTTTTACCTATTTAGGTATTACTTTTTTCCAACTGAAAATTTTTGTTGGTCTGTCACCCTGACCTCCACCCATTAAAAGCTGCCAGATTCCCGGATCTAGCAATAAGGATGGTAAAGATAGCTAGTTAGATTGCACTAGACAGGTTTCATTGCTTTCATTGTCATGTCATATCTGACGTAGCAAACTCAGTCAATAAAGTTAAAGTTTGTGATACTGTACTTTGCATACATGTTTTTGATATTGTCATGCATACAGCTAGCGGGAATTACTGTAATAAAGAATACAGATAAATTATTACTCAGCTATGAACAAAAACAATATTTTTTCCTTATGAGCTTCTGGAAATGGCACGGTTTGAAATAACAATATATCCACAGAGCCTAATACAAGAACAGGCAAAAAAACAAAAATGCAACAATCGATACAAATGTACTGAATGATGCAATGCACATGTGACACCCCTAAATCAATGGCTTTGTGTAGTATAAGAATGATTGATTGTCTTCTGGCAGATATAATTTTCTGTCATGAGTGTCATGAACATATTGGTATAAAAATAAATATATTGAAAAAATGCCCCCAAATAATGTTTATCCAATTTAATTTTGTTTGCTTCAAACTCTTGAGATCTCATTACTCTAATGAAAATAACGTATACATACACATTAGAAAAACATCATAAATTGATCTCATTAGGGTAATAACCAATATAACCTTCTACTAATAGTATCATCATATTGACACTGCTAGTGCTAACACATTACATAAAAACTCAAATAATCCAATATTATTAATTAGAATAAGTTAAAATTAAACTCAGATAAATAAATTGTATATATTAAATTGTGTCATAATATTTATAATAACACATACCTCTGCTCACAAATGACAAAGTGGAATATGAGAAAATCCCATAATCCTCTGTTTTATACCCAAAGCGTGTAGGTCGTTTTAAATGAATACTTTGTGATTCAGTGTGTTCTACATATACATACAACTGTTTGCAACTTTACCTTATTATAATTGTACTTTTGTCACTTTTTTTTATGGTTAATTAAACTCTATTGCTCTTGAAAGACGAGTGCTTTTGCGTGAGACAACTGAAACGAGTTTGAATACCTACTCATAATTCCTAATAAGGCTCTAGGAAATTTCAGGAAAATAACAAATAGTTCATATGGAATACCCACTATCAATATTGTTGTATTGTCCGCCTAGAATAAATATTAAGTAAACATTTTTTTTGCAAACCTACAACTCAAAAAGCTTTTGCTTAAGAGTTAGGTTCCATAGAACCCTGGTACCGTGGTACCTGGTGTATTTGAATAAGGGTGAAACTACGCATGCTACGTTTCAATACCGAAACTGCTCAATCTGTATGTCAATGCAATTCCAACAATCTGTTTCAATGTGGCAGGTGTTGTCATTGATTTCGTCACAAAACAAAATTTGCCTATATGCCGCAGTGGGCTGCTACCTAATTCTAAAAACTGCATGGATGATGGTCGCGTACTTGGACAATTACCTTAGGCCTACCATATGTCAAAATTTTTGTATATCGTTTTCCCGAAATCCCGTCTTCATAGAACTATCAACTAAGTATCTACCTCCTAATAAATCACAAGGAATAGCACTAGACTCTACTTATAGTGTTGTGTTCCTGCTGTAAATTATATCTGAATAAATAGATAAATAAGGGTGCAGTGTGTTGACGACGGGGGAGTCGGGGGACCCTCTTGTCTCTTTTAGCCGTTGCGCAACACGCATGTGACATCTCTGGAGTTGCAGGCGTCCATAGGATACGGTAGCTACTTACCATCAGGAGAGCCGTATGCTTGTTTGCTACCATCGTAGTATTAAAAAAACCGGCTAAGTGCATGTCGGGCCATGCTCAGTGTAGGGTTCCGTAGTTCGGTTCAAAGGTCGTTTATTAAGGGATATTTTGCGGCGTTTTCGTCACAGAATAACTAATAGTAATAGTCCACGTTTGGCGATTTGGCCTCTTCGCTGTGTTTGATTGTCAGGACAAATTTTCGTCAAGCTCAAGTTCTGATGATGGAATCCATGAAGAATCGAGGGAACTCCTCAAATCTTAAAGGCATACACATAGTGATTTTTGTATTTTTATTAACAAATCAAGCATTTTCATTCAAAAGATTGACATTTGATGAAGTGGAACAGCTGATGATGATCAGAATGGAACTCTTCAACGAAGCATAGTTCACGTTTGGCGATTTGTCCTCTTCGCTGTGTTTGTAAAGCAAGTTATTTCATTGTATGGAGTCTAAGAGTCCTCCATCTACAATAATTCTTCACCGGCTTCCCCCATTGAAGTTGGTTTTTTTTCTTAAAAATTATCAGGCGTCACTTACATATTTTTTTTAGTAGGTACTTCGGTTCTAAAGAGGGATGGCGCACTTTTTCATTTATTTATAAAAAACAGTGCAAGCTACTCTGCTAGGAAACAGATTGTCGTCAAAATAGAGAAACAAAATAGAATACAAATTACATATTAGTCATATTACATTCAGAAAAAAAAAACGAATAAGTATATGTCAAAATATAATTAGCCATGTTTGTTAATTATTTAAGATCATTACAATTAAAGAAATAGTCTAACAGTTTACACAAACGCGGCAAAGGGTCAGCGAACATGCCATGCTATGTACTCTGAGTGAACATTAACTCTAGATACGATAAAGCACGCACGGTTGGTGCGTTCTTCGCGTAGCAAGTACGAGCGTACGGCTGCAGCAACAGGCATGGCCGACGGCGCGGTGCTGAGAGATAGGATACAATACAACCCATAGGGATAGTACAGCCGCATGAAGTGATAATAGTGTTAATACGAGTATGACTCACGAAAGTTGAAATTCAGTACCCATAGGCTTTTTTAAACTTCCGAAGCTATTTAGAAAGTATTAGTTTTATTTTATCCAAAAATTGATTTAACCCGTATAATTTTCAAAGACCTATCCAACGACACCCCACACGATGGGGTTGACGCGAAAAAAAAATTCCCCCCCACATGTGTACGAGAGGTACCCGTTTTTATTTTACCGTTTTGTTGGTGTGATTAATACACATACTCATATATATATATAGCTTTCTAGTATAAACGATCACTGAGCTATGCCGCGGACTTACAGACAGACGGACATGGCGAAACTATAATGGTTCTACGTAGTTGACTACGGAACCCTAAATAAATAAATAAATATTATGGGACAATCTTACACAAATCAACCTAGTCCCACAGTAAGCTCAATAAGGCTTGTGTTGTGGGTACTAGACAACGATATATATAATAGATAGGTATAGATAAATACTTAAATACATAGAAAACATCCATAACTCAGGAACAAATATCCGTGATAAACACACAAATAAATGACCTGACCAGGATTCGAACCCGAGACCTGCGGCTGCGACTAGGAGGCCGTTAAAAAAGGTAAAAACACAACTCTGAAAATTGCGTGTTTATTAACCTCTTCTCTGGCATTTGCAACATTGTCAATAAGCATTACATAAAATAATCACACTTTCTTTCTTGTGTTACAGGTAACTCTCGCTGACAGCCTGCCTCAAGGGCTGCAGATCCACCTGCCCGGAAAGTGGCTGGAGCTGGAGCCAGAGACATGCTACTGTCTGACCATGTCGTGGAGCCCCACGCAGCCCACGTCGCTGCGGGAGACCATACACTTCACCAACGAGAAGAGGGGAAGATATGATGTTGTTGTGGTTCTGAAGTCCGCTATGGTAAGGAACAAATATTCAGGACAAATTACTTTATACATATCTTTAGCTCCCCAAATTCCAGAGTCTACAATGAGTCTAAAACTAACGTTTAGCGGTGATACCTACCTAAACCATATTAAACTATGTTTTGGGCAAAAGATTACCTAATATTATAAATAAAACTGGTCATGTCTACACGTTGTTTTGGTTCAAGAAGTAATTTAAATGACGGATTTTTTGCAACTTTCAGAACATCAAAGGAAAAAACAAGCCAAAAAGTTTCAGAGTATCCCCGGGGAAAAAAGAGAAAAAACCACAAAAGATATCCCCAGTAGCTATTCAGAAAAGGAAGCCTGAGGTCATTGTTAACACTGTAAAAAGGGCCGCGCAAGTGGTCCAGCCAAATCAATACAAAAAACTTAAATCTCACAACAAAGAAAACATATCAGGCATTCACGAGTACACTGTGGACTCTCAACTCGGACGATGCCCATTGGACTCTTTTTACGATGTTGATATCCATTTCAGTATGTCTGAAGTATTTTCAAACGTGAAGAAGGAAAGGATGCAGCAGACCTATGATACATCTGGGTACATGAACGTTACAAGAGAAGCGCCAGTACCAAGCAATGTACTGAAACCCATTAACAGGCAGTTGAGCCCCGGCGGCGATATTTTCGATAAGCTTTCTTTTACGCCTCTAAACACGCTTAAAAAAAGTGAAAGATTAGAGCAAGGACCTAAAATTATACTCAGCATGAACTCCGATTGTGAGGAAGACAGTTTAGACAATAAAGAGAATGATGGAAACGCAGGACCTCATTCCATAATGTTCGTAACGTCGACTCAACCGGCCAATAAATGGCTGGCTGCAAACCCACATCCGCGCCAGTACCACTATCTGGAGACCGCCACTGCTATAGATAAAAAAATCCCAAACACTTCATCGCCTAAAGAACTGCACAGTCCAAACTTCTCTATCAACACGGAGTTTTCTCGAATCAGCGATCTCTCGTTCTGCCCTCCGAGATTTTCTACTGAAAGGAAGTTTATCCCCAAAATAAGTAATGATACCCACGACATTATCGAGGACTTTGACAAACTGAGCTCTGACACATACACTAAAGAATCTCCCAACTCAGCGCAAGATTATCCCGTGTTCTTGAAGGACCAAAACCCAACCAAATGTAGACAGTCGCTCTTCAGAGAATATAACCAACGAAAAGAATGGGATAAAAACCCATATTTTCCCCAAAAGTTTGAAACGAATGTATGGAGAAATGAGAAAAGTGAACCTAGAAAATTCGAAACTAATATGTGGAGATGTGAAGCTAGACCACAATCTCCGCGTCGCTCTATCACCCCACCTCTTCAATCAATTCCTGAAGAGAGTCAGAATCATTACTCGGAGACCCAAATTCTTGATAAAACCGATAATCAAATGACCACATTTACAGTAAACAGAACATTTAACGCCACCCACGATAGAAATTCGATATCCTCCGCCAGACAAAATACCTGGTCTAAGAAAGACGTAAGAGCCGATCCGACACTTTGGAAAGTGCCGGTTGCGCAACCAGAGAGACGAACTAAATCCAGTCGCCCGTCTATATCTCGCCCTTCTTTAAGCAAACCTGCGAACACAACATTTGACAAAAGTATAAATCAAAACATATCACTGAATCTCGTCGCGAATGTATATTCCCAGTCTCTCACAGTGGACCCCTTCTTATCGTCGACGTATTTCTATGACGAGGAAGCGGTGTCCAAGTTTGAGACGGAGTTCAAACGGTGGCTGAATTACATCTTAACTCCTCCCGCCGATCTCGATTGCAACGTGGAGCAGAAGATTGATGTAGGTAAAGCATGGATCGAGAACAGGAACAAGGAAGTACCGCTCGCACCAACAAAAGAGCAAGTTTGTAGTGCTTACCACAATAGCCACAGACTCGAGAGTCTTAGAAGAGCAGCAAAGGCTTTACTACTGAGCCCTGAAATAGGTCAAGTCTTCCAGAAGTTGACGGCTCAAATTGAGAAAAAACTTATTGCGATCAGATCAGACCGAAATCTTCATCTCGATGTAGGTCTACAGAAAGCTATAATGCAGCTTTTACTGTGCTACAATCCTCTTTGGCTCCGTATCGGCCTAGAAGCTCTGTACTGCTTGGTATTGCCTCTGAAATCCAACAGTGACATTGATGGACTGACCACTTTCATCATTCAAAGAATGTTCAAGAATCCATTCCTGAAAAACAAGCATTCAAAAGGATCGGCACCAAATATGCTGCTGCCGGCTTACATGGAAGCCATCAAAAAGTTCACACTGAAGAAGTTCTTCATGTTGGTTTACTTCTTAGATCAAGCGAAGCAGAGGAAGCTGATATCTCACGACCCTTGCCTGTTCCGCCGCAATGCCATCTGTAAAGAGAGCAGAGAGATCGTTATACGATTCACACGGGAATTGATCGCCGGCATCGGCGACATAACGAAGCACCTCCGACCGCTCGGGTATGTCGTGTGCCACAAGCAAACGTATTTGGATGAATACATATACGCCGTGCACAACATAGCGATCGACATCAGAGACGGCGTACGCTTGACCAAAGTCATGGAGATAATCTTGATGAAGAATGGTTTAGTAAACCAACTGAGGACGCCCGCGATTTCCAGGCTGCAGAAAATACACAACGTCCAAGTGGCATTGAACGCGCTGAAAGACGCGAATTTCGCGATCGTTGGTGAAATAACCGCAACTGATATTGCCGATGGTCACAGGGAGAAAACTATGTCGCTCCTCTGGCAGCTGATACACGTGTTCCGAGCCCCGCTGTTCGAGACTGCCGCCAACGTGATCCAGACCTGGTGGAAGAAGAAGTACACGGTCATTGTGGAGAAGAGGGTGGCAGAGGAACGCGAGCGGCAGAGGTTGAACAACGCGGCGCGCGCGATCCAGTGCTGGTGGCAACGCATCCAATACAACCGCCTGGTCGAGAAGCAAATGCAACTGTACACGCACTCTACAGTGATCATCCAGAAATACTGCCGGCGCTGGCTCTGCCGCACTCGTCTGCTCAACCTCAAGGCAAGCGTGCAGAAAATTGAAGAATGGTACAAGTGCACCAAAATGATAAGAGAAGCTAAAGAGATCTTTCATAAATTGAGATTGGAAAGGGAGGAGTTGAGAACGAAATCTGCCATTGAAATTCAACGCAACTTTAGACGCTGGTTATGCGTCACTAAGTACCAGAAAACTTTAAATAATATCATCCTCGTACAAAGCTTGGTGCGCCGATATCTTGTCAGAAAACAATACTTGCAAATAAGAAAATCAGTTATACTCATCCAACAGAGATATAGAGGCAAATTACTGATGAAAGAGGAGATGAAAAAACTGGCTCTGCAAAGACATTGTGTTATAGTTGTACAGAAACAGTATAGGATGATAAGACAATACAGGAGCTACCAGAAGCTGAAGTCCGCCGTTCAAACTGTCGAGAGATACTATGAAGCGACGATAAGAATGAGGCAAGAGCGCGAACAATATTTACTATTGAAGAATGCCGTAATAAAAGCGCAATCCATATATAGAGGCCGATTAGTTCGCAAAGAATTCAGAAGACATATCTGTTTAATAGTAAATCTACAAAGAAGAATCAGAGCACACCAGCAAATGAAAAGACAAAAATATCAATTTGAGAATATCAAAAATGCTGTTTATATATTACAGCAGCGGTTCAGGTCATACCTGATCATGAAGGAAATCAGAAGGGCATACGTAACTCAGCGTCAGTCAGCAATTACGATACAGAGGCATTACCGAGCGTATGTACAAGGGAAAGCAGAAAGAAATGCTTATATCAGGATGAGGACTGCCGCTGTAGTTTTGAAAACGCGATATAGGAGTCTCCTATTGATGAGAAAAGAGAAAACTGAATTCACGAATTTAAAGACTTCAGCGATATGCATACAGAGGTATTACCGAGCCTGGCTGCAAACCAGGGAATGCAAAGAACGCTATCAAAAGCTTCAAGCGGCGACCATATTGATTCAGAGGAAATACAGGGCAAGGTTGCAGATGAAATTAGACAAATCTGAATTCTTAAAACTGAAAACAGCTTGTGTAATAATCCAACAACGTTACAGAGCTCTAATTATTGGAAGGCAACATAGGTACCAGTTCCAGAAGGAGAGGATTGCCACGATCAAATTGCAAAATTGGTTTAGGAGTTGCAGAAAAGGTAAAGAAATACAACAACAATATCACCAGATGAAGCAGGCTTGTGTAACAATTCAGAGGATTTATCGAGCTTACGTTTTGTGCAAAAAGCAGAGAACAGAGTACGTTAGAATAAAGACTGCAACTGTTCGCATCCAGAACTATTATAGATCTTACATAGAAATGAAAGCCGTAAGGGAACAGTTCATAAAGCTTAAGGCTTCAACTGTTACCATTCAAAGATCTTACAGAGGTTACTTAGAAACTAAGAAGCAAAGAGAAGATTACCTTCGTAGAAGACAAGCAACTATACTGATCCAAGATTTCTACAGAAGATACAAACAGACAGTCGCAACAAGAGAAAAGTACTGTGCTTTGAGAAACTCGGCAATCTGTTTGCAGCGGCGATACAGGAGCCTTTTCGCTATGAGAGTGGCACAAAATAACTATGAAAGTCTTAGAAAATCAGTAATCCTGATACAGCAGAAGTACAGAGCTCTTATTGCCATGAGGCAAGAACGTACATCATATTTGAAATTAAAATCTGCAGCAATAGTTTTCCAAACAAGGTATAGGGCACAATTAGCAATGAGGTCTGAAAAACATAGATATGTTTCAATTTTGAAAGCCACCATTTGTATCCAAAGGTTTTATAAAGCTCGTTTAGAGGGAAGAGGACAAAGAAATCAGTATTTACGATTAAGACGAGCAGTTGTTTTAATACAACAGAAATATAAGGCACTGCTTGCCATGAGGAAATGTAGAGCCTTTTATTTAGAGACAAAGTCTGCTGTAGTGTATATACAAAAGAGATTTAGAGCACGTTGCCTGATGTTGCAAGAGAAAGCTACATTTAGAAGGACTTTGTCCGCCTGTGTTACTATTCAAAGGTACTTCAAAGCTTATATCGCGGGTAATAAACAAAGGTTGACGTACAAAACACAAAAAGCGGCAGTTACCTTGTTACAAAGACGTTATAGAAGCATTAGAGAAACCAGAGAAGTCCGAAATCAGTATCTAAGTTTGAAGCAAGTTACTATTACAATTCAAAGGAGATTTAGAGCCAATTTAGCTGCTCGAGGAGTCAGGGAAGAATTCCTGAAAATCAAACACAGTGCAACTAAGATCCAATCAACATTCCGAATGTACTCTGCTCGCAACAAATGGTTGGTATTGAGGAACGCCACAGTAACAATTCAAAAGTTTTACAAGTCGTATAGACAAGCAAGAAACACTAGAGAGCAATATCTTCGTATCAGATCGATAATTATCAAGTTACAAGCGCTTGCTAAATGCGTTATTGTAAGAAAGCGTTACTTAGACCGCTTGCAAGGAATCCACAGACAACGTAGAGAAGCGGCGGCCATATGCATACAAAGCAATTTTAGACGATATTTGGTACAATCACGTTACTTGGACTACAAAAAACGTGTAATCTTCACTCAAAGACTGTGGAGAGGAAAGCTGTTGGCTAGACAAATGCATACTGAATTTGTCCAGAAGAAGATCCTTATAACCAAGTTGCAAGCAGTAATAAGGGGATATTTGGTGAGAAAGCAAGTGTCTCTCAAGAGAGAAAACTTGCTCAGAATTAGAGAGGAACAGAGACAGAACAGGGCAGCTTCAAAAATTCAGGTAAGCAGACTCGTTTTTTTTGTCTGTATTATATTAGAGGTCTATTTTTTTTTACATTACTAAGGTTTCAAACAGTAATGTGACTTTCAAAATTATGGAAGCGCTCATTTGTGGCTTAATCAGTTCATAAATCTGCTGGGGGCGGAAAGGTTCTCGAGTGGCGACCACGAACCGGAAGGCGCAGCGTGGGTAGACCCCCCGCAAGGTGGACTGATGACCTGGTGAAGGTCGCGGGAGTCCGCTGGATGCGGGTGGCGCAGGACCGGTCATTGTGGCACTCTTTGGGGGAGGCATATGTCCAGCAGTAGACGTCTTTCGGCTGATATGATGATGATGAAATCTGCTAACGATTTTTTTAAAGTGTTTGGTAGCTGCCGTTTCTCAGCCCACTACCAGCTGGAGGAGCAGCCGACCCTCAGCTGGAGGTCTTTCCATCGCAATACAGCCGGCTGACGATTTTATACAGAATGGATTTTTCAAATGGGTCAATGAGGGCAACTACCAGATCCCATGGTGCTACGCAAACATGGATGGTCTAAGTAGACCTTCCCTAACTTTTTAATTAACGACAATTGTTATTTTCCAATTTTAAAAAAAATCGCCTACGGCTCATTTCATAATAAGATCACACGAGTGTTTTAAGGCCTAATTACGTACAGTTGCATACACTGCTTTATCTACACACATATTATAAATCCTAAATGAAGTGTTCGCGACATTGCACCGCCATGACCAACTCGATTGTGCGGGCGGTCGCGCGGGCGCGTGCCGGCAGGCTCAGAGGAGGGCATATTACCGTGGGTAATGAATTTTCATACGTTTTAACCACACTGTCACTGATATTACGTTACTGGTTGCAGTGATGATGGTAATTAATTACATGCGGTTTCCGAACGCGAAATAGAGGATTTATGATATTGGTGCAGATAAAGTAGTATTATGAACAAAGCCCGGATGACGGGAGCAAAAATGCACTTTTACTAGTGCTTAATTAAATATCGACTATTCTATCGACATTCATACGAACAATTTTTGAATCGGAAATGTATTGATCAAACTCATTATCTTACATGTCAGGTTGTTACACAATATTACATCAGGTACCTAGGTAAGCTTACATTATATATTATTTCAGTAACTACATACTATAATTATTATCATACTCATATGATCGTAATAATAAAATAAGAGTGACAGTACTTTTAAATACATACACATACATACTTTTCTCATAACTTATGATCAATAAATTTCTGATTCAAAAATTGTTCGTAGCTATGGATGTCGATAGAATAGTCAATATTTAACTAAGCACTAGAAAAAAGTGCATATTTGCTCCCGTCATCCGGGCTAGGGATATTACGGAGGTTCGGTTTCGACTCCGATATACCGAAACTTTCGGCTGAATTCACACCTCCGGCTTCGGTTTCGTCTAATTTGAAGCGAACACCTCCGGGTCTGGCTTCGGTTTCGTCTAATTTTAAGCGGAGGTTTTAACGGAGCCGAAAGTCTGCAGCCGCGGCACGCGGCGTGTGCCTAGGTAGGAGTACAAACAGGTTTTGACTTGTCTCCCCGGGAATCACCCCACCTGTTTTACGACGATTGTTTACTCCAGGCCTCCACCTCCACCTTCAGCTCCGGCTCCGGTTTCGGATTCGGTTTCGCTTTTGGGTTCGCTTTCGGTTTCGTTAAAACAATTTAAAAACTCCGGTTTCGGCTTCGGTTCCGATAAAACCACCTTCGTAACATCCCGTCGTCCGGGCTTTGATTATGAACAGGCGGTATTCCGCGGCCACATGGTCCGCGCGCGCTCGGCGCTGCACGACCCGCGCGTGGCGGCGCTGCGCCGGCGCTGGCGCGAGGGCGCGCTGCGCTCCACGCAGGACACGCTGGAGGAGCGCTACGACCAGGCCATGGACGTGCTCAACAGCTTCGCCGACATGGAATCCATCATCATAGCCTTCCAGTCTCTTGGTAAGTCGTGCGTGTCGTGGTGGATGCGGGAAGATAAACGTATGATAAATCCTGGTTGCGGCACCAAAATGCAACTGTCTTGCTTGTGTTTAAACTGAACGTTTAGTTGTAGCCTACAACTTGTAGGATGTATATAAAGCCTGACCAGAGTATGATTATTGTCAAGAGGGCGCTATTATTCTCATTTATATGGCAACAGTTCAGTATAGACATAGAGCGTTTTATTATCTATGGTATGGTGACATCTTGATTTGTTTACCTGTCAGCTTTGATGTTAATTTGAAAACGTTTCACTACGAAATAGTTTCATTTCCCGAGCGTATTATATACACTATTTACAATGTTTCGCTCTTGACTATGGATAATTTTGGGATTTTTTTGTCGTTTATTATTTAATATTCAACACTTTATTATTATTCAAGTAAACCGCCTCAATGACATTTGACAACAGTGACAGCCTATAACATACACTCACACATGCATAGCATTCTGTCAGTACAATTATTGCCAGTGTAAGAAATTAGTTCCAATGAAATTCCGCAACATGGCGCATGATAATATATTTCTGGTCAGGCTTTATTTGTATTAAGTACTTAATATTTTATACATTTTGCTTCTGATATACATCTCTATAGATAAAAATACTATACTTAACAGCGAGACTTTCAAATAATTTTGAAAATGATAGGCAGCTAATTTTTGATCTGATGGTGTTTCATGGTACTAATGTACGCATCTTATTGTAATTCGTCCAAAATTAGTGAACTTTTAGTAAAACCTCATATCTTTTACAGAACTTCTAACAGAGGTATTCCCGATGATGTACAACGAGACGGCGCCGAAGGTGGCGCGCAGCGTGTACAACTACATGTCCATGATGAACCGCTCCATCTCCAGCGTGGACATGCTCAAATCCGCGGCCTCCGTGCTCTGCAACCTCACACGGTACCGCGTCACGGGGCCTAAGATCTACGCGGTAATTCTACATGATACTATCTCTCACAGAACTAACAGTTATTCCCGATGTACAACGAGCCGGCGCCGAACGTGGCGCGCAGCGTGTACAACTACATGTCCATGATGAACCGCTCCATCTCCAGCGTGGACATGCTCAATTCCGCGGCCTCCGTGCTCTGCAACCTCTCGCGGTACCGCGTCACGGGGCCTAAGATCTACGCGGTAATTCTACATGATACTATCTCTCACAGAACTAACAGAGTTATTCCCGATGTACAACGAGCCGGCGCCGAACGTGGCGCGCAGCGTGTACAACTACATGCCCGTGATGAACCGCTCCATCTCCAGCGTGGACATGCTCAAATCCGCGGCCTCCGTGCTCTGCAACCTCACGCGGTACCGCGTCACGGGGCCTAAGATCTACGCGGTAATTCTACATGATACTATCTCTCACAGGACTAACAGAGTTATTCCCGATGTACAACGAGCCGGCGCCGAACGTGGCGCGCAGCGTGTACAACTACATGCCCGTGATGAACCGCTCCATCTCCAGCGTGGACATGCTCAAATCCGCGGCCTCCGTGCTCTGCAACCTCACGCGGTACCGCGTCACGGGGCCTAAGATCTACGCGGTAATTCTACATGATACTATCTCTCACAGAACTAACAGAGTTATTCCCGATGTACAACGAGCCGGCGCCGAACGTGGCGCGCAGCGTGTACAACTACATGCCCGTGATGAACCGCTCCATCTCCAGCGTGGACATGCTCAAATCCGCGGCCTCCGTGCTCTGCAACCTCACGCGGTACCGCGTCACGGGGCCTAAGATCTACGCGGTAATTCTACATGATACTATCTCTCACAGGACTAACAGAGTTATTCCCGATGTACAACGAGCCGGCGCCGAACGTGGCGCGCAGCGTGTACAACTACATGTCCATGATGAACCGCTCCATCTCCAGCGTGGACATGCTCAATTCCGCGGCCTCCGTGCTCTGCAACCTCTCGCGGTACCGCGTCACGGGGCCTAAGATCTACGCGGTAATTCTACATGATACTATCTCTCACAGAACTAACAGTTATTCCCGATGTACAACGAGCCGGCGCCGAACGTGGCGCGCAGCGTGTACAACTACATGCCCGTAATGAACCGCTCCATCTCCAGCGTGGACATGCTCAAATCCGCGGCCTCCCTGCTCTGCAACCTCACGCGGTACCGCGTCACGGGGCCGAAGATCTACGCGGTAATTTTACATGATACTATCTCTCACAGAACTAACAGAGTTATTCCCGATGTACAACGAGCCGGCGCCGAACGTGGCGCGCAGCGTGTACAACTACATGCCCGTAATGAACCGCTCCATCTCCAGCGTGGACATGCTCAAATCCGCGGCCTCCGTGCTCTGCAACCTCACGCGGGGGCCTAAGATCTACGCGGTAATTCTACATGATACTATCTCTCACAGAACTAACAGAGTTATTCCCGATGTACAACGAGCCGGCGCCGAACGTGGTGCGCAGCGTGTACAACTACATGCCCGTGATGAACCGCTCCATCTCCAGCGTGGACATGCTCAAATCCGCGGCCTCCGTGCTCTGCAACCTCACGCGGTACCGCGTCACGGGGCCGAAGATCTACGCGGTAATTTTACATGATACTATCTCTCACAGAACTAACAGAGTTATTCCCGATGTACAATGAGCCGGCGCCGAACGTGGTGCGCAGCGTGTACAACTACATGTCCATGATGAAACGCTCCATCTCCAGCGTGGACATGCTCAAATCCGCGGCCTCCGTGCTCTGCAACCTCACGCGGTACCGCGTCACGGGGCCTAAGATCTACGCGGTAATTCTACATGATACTATCTCTCACAAAACTAACAGAGTTATTCCCGATGTACAACGAGCCGGCGCCGAACGTGGCGCGCAGCGTGTACAACTATAGTCTGGCAAACCATTTCTGTCAGTAGAAACGCGCGGCAAATTCAAAATACGTACATGTGGCAACCCTTCATGACGAACATTTCAATTCACATTGAATTTGTTTCTAGTGCATTTCACTCTCTTATCTTAAGCGCGAGTATCTGTTGCAGTTGATGACATATCAGACGAAATATATCCGTCTCCTTTTTACACACCGTAAATGTCACCTAATGAAAGGGGCGAAAACACCACCTAAAATTAAAAACATAAAATTTGATGATCATTGCTGCTTTTTTCACTGATTCTTAGTGTTGTCATGCTTTTGTTCGCTGTACATTGCTACTGCGTTCGTTGGCTGGCCAGACTATACATGCCCGTGATGAACCGCTCCATGCGTGGACCTCCACGGATTGAGCACCTGCTCAAGTCCGCGGCCTCCGCGCTCTCCAACCTCTCGCGGTACCGCGTCACGGGGCCCAAGTGGGCGCGGTAATTCTACATTATACCCGGGAACGTATACGTAGAATCATAGCGGCATCCTTGTTACACCGAGTTATTTTAGTAGTTAATGTGACTGCTACAATATAATGAAGGGCATTAAATGTGGAGTTTGGTTTTATAAAACGAACGAAGTGAGTGTTAATAAAACATTTTATAGCACCATTGTTGCAGCAGCATATAATATAACGTGATATTGTTTCAGCGTGAGCACATACCTCCTCTTCTGAAGTATATGTGGCGCTTCAGCACTAGCGAGGATCAGCTGTTCCGCATCCTGTCGACTTACCTCTGGCTGTTTTCTAAATACGATGGCGTAAGGGAGGTAAAGTACCTTTTTCCAGTTTTTATTCTTAAATCTTTTAAATGAGGTAATGGCCAAAAAAAACTACCATTTCCTCTTTTTGAAACAAGTGTTCTACATTTTTTGTAAGTTTTGTAACTCCTCTTTACGCAGATTTTGTATGGAGCTAACTCACAAATTTTAATAGAACTTTAACATGTTTCTGCGTATACGAGTAAATAACCCAAAAAAAGAATATTGACTTCGGTTGCCGCGGCAGTTATTCATGAAACTAACTACTTAAAACGAAACAATGAAAATTCAGTATCCGTTCTAAGTTGTTTTATTTTAACCAAAAAAATAAAAATATAATTTCGAAAAAAGTAAATGGTTTTGCTTTTTTCCTAAATCCCTCGTGATATGATATTAAGCTTTAAAACCCTTTTACAGCCTACTTAAAAAAACCGGCCAAGTGCGAGTCGGACTCGCGCACCGAGGGTTCCGTACAAACCTGTAACAAGCAAAAGTTGTAGTATGTTTATTACTAATTTCAATTTAATACCTCTACGCGTTTACGAGGAAAAAGGTAGTAAGTTTAAAATTAAAAGAAATATTTTTTTGTATGATTTTACTAAACAATGTCTACTTTTTGTAATTATTCCATTGTCTGTGCTATATGACCAGGGCCCGGAATTAGGTGAGCTAAAATACCTAAAGTTCGCGAGAGGACATAATATAGAGTGGTTACAACCGGATGAAAATAATATTTTATTTGGATTAATACTAAGTACTTGTTTCCTTATCTTTCTATATATACTATAGTAGTACTAGTAGCTTTCACTATTTTGACGCTAATACGCCACTCTGACAAGCATTGATAATGAATAGGAAAATACAGATTACTAATTTAAAATATATGTCACATTTTCAGATTTATTATTATAATGTTAACTTTATGGCTGCAATGTAACCATTTTTCATCATTACGACTATTACTTGCAGTGCCCGGATGAATATCGAATACCCGGAATCCAAATAAAATATTATTTTCATCCGGTTGTAACCACTCTATATTATGTCCTCTCGCGAACTTTAGGTATTTTAGCTCACCTAATTCCGGGCCCTGTATATGACGTTGCTTCGTGCCAAATTTCAAGTTTCTGAGTTCACGGGAAGTACCCCGTAGGTTTTGCGAGTGCCGAAAAACTCTAAAATTTGGAGCATAAACGACTGTATCTTTTGATTGCGTTGGCTTTTAAGTTTGATTTTTTTTACAGCCAAGGGACAATAGACTTAAGTATTTGATATAAATTTCAGCTTGATACCTCCACGCGTTCCTGAGAAAAATGGTCTTGACAGACAGACAGACAGACGGACAACAAAGTGATCCTATAAGGGTTCCGTTTTTTCCTTTCGAGGTACGGAACCCTAAAAATCGTTTAAATTTGAACTCTGATGCGTTGAATAAAGAGTTAGGTTCGTGATTGGCTGTTAAATGTTTCACGACTGCGGCCGTTACAATTGGGTACTTTCCTGGGTAAAAAAAATATATTTATATTTAGTCCGTCAGTTAGATTATCAAAAAATATTGGACACGTATTTTTTATTTTGTCAATCAAACAAAAATTGGTGAAGATATAATAGCCCGTTAAAGTTCCGCGTGACGTCACATTTCAGTACAATTTTTAGTATAATGTGACGTCACGCGGAACTTTAACGGGCTATATCTTCAAAGTAGCCAATTATAAGAGTAAAATCGTTACCACACCCTACACTATGCTAAAGGAATAACATAACCTTAATTTACAGGACCTCACGGAGTACCTGCACTTACCAGAAAACCACAAAATGATGGAGTCCATCAAGCGCAACGTAGACCGGGTTAAGCGCATGACGAATAATGCCAAAAAACAAAAGTCCACCACCGCCGCCAAGTTTAACCCTTCCGCTAGCTTCTCCCAAAACTCTATCCTCCTGCCGGCCTTGGAGCCCGACTACGGCATCGCGAGGGTTGACCAGTGCCGGTACTTCGTCGACACTCAACAAGCCATGCATTGCCTCTTCCGTACATATAAGCTTTAATTCGTATTAATTAATTTAATTTTAATAATTGTGATTCGAGAAATGGACTGTTATTTTTAATTATGATTAATTGATTATTGGACCATTTTTACTTGATTATTTAATTTTGTATCCAAACGTAAAAAAAATTGTCTAATAAAATAATAGTGTTGGTTTATTTTCTTTTCTTGATATCAACATACCTATTGTATGTAAATACATGACAATGGTAATGGTAAATAGCAAAGCATGGTCGATCTTGTAGTGCTCTCCCTTATGGGAGAGGGCCTAAAAGCCCTGTTACACTTTACTTTTTTTTAGTGGCCTAACTAGCATCCTAATAAGGATCCTAGTAAGTAAGGAGGACTAAATTTAGAAACTAACTCATTTAGGAAGCTAACTAGGACAAGTGTAACAGGGCTTTAAGCTAAGTGATAGTTCGGACAGGCCTGTGAATCATGCCCGCGCGAGCGAGTTATATACCTACGTTTTGCGCGTCCGCCGGCGGAGCTAAAATCAGTGGGTTACCATTCCAACGCGCTCACTGAACGCACGTTGTACCGCGCGCGACGCTACTCGGAACTCTGAACAATGTCATCACGAAAAAAAAAATTTATTGCGATGTGGTTGGATGTAAAAATAGCAAAGCTAATAAAAACTTACTTTTTTTATACCGCGACGGTGGCAAACAAGCATACGGCCCGCCTGATGGTAAGCAGCTACCGTAACATATAGTCGCCTGCAACTCCAAAGGAGTCACATGCGCGTTGCAGACGCTTTACAAAAAGGAGGATTCACTTATGTTATAATAATAATAGACATGTTATCTTTATTAATCTCTCAAATAACTATGATGATATTGTTAAAAGGCGATTAGAATGAGATTGAGATAGCTGTCAATCCATATTAATTTTGACAGTGTGTGGCAAATCTGTCGAGATTAATCATACTCTCATCGCGGCAACAAAATATCAATTAATATTACCCATGTAACTATAATTGTTATGCACCATGCGAACCACTTAAACACTGAATCAATGCAAAATGCCTATTTCCTTAACTATAAAACATTTCCAAACATAGCCCAACAAACATTTTAGTCGTATAAGGAGGATTTATGCGACTCAAAAAGCTATAAACATCGTAAAGTAGTATTTTTAGCATTTTATACGACTTATAGTCTTTTATCTTTATCAGGGGCGTAGTGATGTAAAACGGAGCCCAGAGCACGCATCCAAAATGCGCCCTTTCGTTATTCCTTTTATAGGATTTTCTACAAATTGACTGTATGTAATGGACCGTATTAAGCCAGGAACAAATTTCATAACCAATCACGTCCCCGTCCTAAGCGAACGAACTTGTGAAGTGTGTTAAGGTCGATGTAAAATGAAGCCCCGTGAAAGTCAGCTGTCGCTCCGTTGGTGGGTGAGGAACGGAACCCATTTAATCACTTAAAAAATTGTCGTCGCATCCCAATGGAACATTTGTCAGTTTATATGCTATCATAAAAATGAAAAATTGTCAACCAGCTGTATCGAGGTGGAAAGACCTTGAACGCCGTATGTTCACGTGACCAGCTGATGGTATTTTCACCACGATACAGTCGGTTGATGATTTTTAGGGTTCCGTACTAAAATGGTAAAAAAGAACCTGTCCATCCGTGTGTCTGTCTATCTGTCACAAATTAAATTTGCTCATAAGCTACGGGACCGGTTTAGCAAAAATGTTGTACACATATTTAATCAATATCCCCGGGTGTACGTTAATAAATTAGGTTTATATATGGTGCCACTTTTGAGTGGTTAATTAGAATAAACGAATAAAAAGTTTTTCAAAATATACCGTGTAATTTATCAGATGAAAGCACTTATTACCATAGACGTATAAAATAAGAAGACTTAACGCCGTGAAGACAAAACTGTGATTCCATAATAAGCCCGATTTCTTCGTGTTTACGCGCGACACGCACACATCTACAACTCGTGAACGAGCGGTGATTGGTTCAAACGTCAAAAGTGAGTGTGTGTGCACGATATCGCGGCTCATTATGGAATCACAGTTTTATCTTCGTGGGATTACGTCTTCTTAATTTATATGTCTATGCTTATTACCAGAATAACAAAAATATTTATTATGGCGTAAACTTTTGGGTAAAAAAAAATGTTCTTTATTCTTAATTAATAATAAGAATAATTGTTTAATTGTTCTTTAGGATTACAGAAAAAATTATATGAAGTCTACTGTGGTGGTTCTTTTTTAACATTTTTTTTTATGTTTTGTGGGGCACCCTCTCAGTATATTATTTGGCCTTAAAGATGCTGGCTGTTTTTTTTTTCAATGTTTTATACAAGTTTTAGAGGTCGACCGCTTAGAAAAAAATATATATATATATTGTAATTCTCTTATTAAGAGTTTAGAAAAACTGTTTTTAGTTTTATTTAGTGCTAGCAGACGTAATAGCCTCTGTCTTTGTAAAGTATGATGATAAAAAGTATGTCATTAGTGTCATTACTGTAGATTTTTTATTTGGATTTTATGTGGCACGTTTCCAAGGAATTTCTTCAATTAATTTTTCCTCAGAACAGTTAAAAATTACTAACGTCATTTATTGACATACAGTCGTGGCCAGATAATTAAGGACAAGATTTGTTTGCCATACAACTGCATACAAATATGACATTTTAAATTTGATAAAAATATAAACTTTGCTTATGCTATTTATATTTTAAAAAATACTGACATCTTCCATAAAATTTGAACTTTAAAAAATACAGACGGTCAAATCAACACCTTTTATAAGTTCATACTATAATTAGGAACGATGTATGAAAATCGTTCCTAATTACAAAAAGTGTTGATTTGACCGTTTGTATTTTTTAAAGTTCAAATTTTATGGAAGATGTTTATGGCCCATATTAAGTCTTGTTTAAACACGGATACGTCAGTATTTTTTAAAATATAAATAGCATAAGCAAAATTTATATTTTTATCAAATTTAAAATGTCATATTTGTATGCAGTTGTATGGCAAAAATAATCTTGTTCTTAATTATCTGGCCACGACTGTATGTCAAAAGCAGACGCTAGTAAAACAAAAGTTAACGCAAACATTTTTTTAAATCTTAATCGATGAACGACAAATTTTCGCAAGCGGTAGTGACCTCTAAAACTTGTGTAATAAATAATACTGAAAAACAAAATACACCCATCATCTTTAATCTTAAATAATCATGACATTACCAAAACTACGACAATCGCGGATGGATTGTAATTAAGAATATTGAGATCATGGATGTACAACATTTTACTGTTTCTTTCACGAATAGGCTTAGCGTTCAACAATACCTAATTAATGTAAAAAATTCAATTATTATAGTTAAAAAGAAAATAAAAATATAGACAACATTTACTTATTTTAAATGTACTTAATTAGGCTCCTTGTGTTCTAACTACAAAAAAAGTTTATTAAAACTTTAACACATTTTTTCATGCCTCAAATAACATAAATGGCCTTAAAACATATTTCTTCCATAAAATTTTTGTAAGAGCCGTTTCAACTCGCGAAGCAAGACGCCTGGTCTATTTTCACATTTTAGACGTTTCTGTGGTAGATAGTAGATTCCTCAGAGATATTGGAAATTTGAATGTCACGGGAAATATAATTGATTGATGTCTTAAAAAATGTATGTAGGTACTTATGTATGTAAAAGTATACATGTTGCAATTTTTTGATAGATGTGTCATTTTAAGCCCAACTAACATTACTCACGAAATTAATCGCATAAATTTTAGTTTCATTTCACAAGATAATAAGAATCTAAATTTTACGTCTAAATATTTAGGTTTACATATTTTGCTAATTGTGTAATGTAATGCAAAGTAGTTATTATACATTACTTCGCAGTATATTCAGGAATAAGTGTATTTATAAGAATGAAATCAATGAAATTATTTAAATAATTCCTTTTTTGCCTTGTTTGCCGATTTGGATTGAATTATTTTTTTATAGGTAGTTAGCAAACTTGGTTTCTTGCGCCCCCCTATTGATTGCGCCCAGGGCACGTGCCCTGGCTGCCCCACTACTCACTACGCCACTGATCTTTATACGACTTAAAGTCGCATATAGACGTCGTAGAAACTTCTATACGACTGTTTTACACGACTAAAGGTTGAACACGCCAAAACTTGGGCATATAAAAATAGCTATAGTTATTCGAAAAATGGAGATATTTAAACTTTTGAAACAACAATTTTCTCACAAGGAACTGGGCTATAAAATGATGATAGTTTTATTTTCTTTTATTTATTCGTTGGCAAAATGTCGAGCGTACAATATCAAAAACGTGAACGCATTTTGCACGAACATGTAAAAAATCCCATGTTAAGCTACATAGATATCGCGAAAAGGCTGAAATATCCACAATCTACCGTTGGTCACGTATTAAAAAGTTTCCGTGAACGCTTGACAATAGATAGAAAGCCAGGAAATGGTGGGTTGCATGGAGTCAAGAATAAGAAACAGGAAAGAGTATTTTAAAGATTTTTGCCTCAAATCATACGATTTCATCTCGTGATGTTGCTAAAAAAGTGAAAATGTCTTAGTCCTATGTCCAAAAAGTGAAACAGATAGCAGGACTGAGGAGTTATAAAGCCCAGGCCGCACCAGATCGATACTCAAAACAGAACTTATCCGCAAAGATACGGTCGCGACAACTCTATGAAGATTTTCTTACAAAATTTAAATGCGCGGTGATGGACGACGAGATGTATATAAAATTGGATTGTAGATAAGCAAATACCTGGTCAAGAGTTATATACTAGCAAATCTCGAACAGATAATCCTGAAGATTTTGAATTAAAAAAATGAGGGCAATTTCCAAAAAAATACCTTCTTTGGCAGGCAATATGTAGCTGTGGTAAAAGAAGTCGCTCGTTTATCACCACCGGGACAATAAACGGCGATATTTATCAGAAAGATTGTTTACAGAAGCGTTTGCTGCCTTTTATAAGACAGCATGCCTCACCACCGCTGTTTTGGCCAGATCTAGCCAGTTGATAATACGCAAAATCAGTTATGGAATGGTACAACGCTAACAGGATAATGGTGGTACCCAAAATATGCAATCCGCCAAATAGTCCGGAACTGCGGCCTGTTGAAGAGTACTGGAGTATTATGAAAGGAATTCTAAAAAAGAAAGGCGGAGAAGTAAAATCCGTCCCTGAGCTACAAAAAATATGGACCAGGGCGACAAAAATCTTTTCTAAAGAGATGGTGCAAAGTCTTATGAGCCGTGTGCGTAGAAAAGTTCGATCTATGGCTTACTGTGTAAACATTAATTAAAATTAAAAATGTGATTTTAGAATTCATTAAATTTGTCATTAAATGTGGTATTCATAATGAAGTTATTTATTTTCAAACTGGTTTAAAAACAAATTTTGCGTGCCCAAGTTTTGGCGTGTTCAACCTTTATTATTCAACTCTCAGTGGTATAAGCAAAATGGTCGTCATAGTAACGTCTATACGACTTTTACACCGAGATTAGTCGTAATAGAGTCGCGAACTATTTTTACCCTACTTCTATGTGACCGGTCGTTTAAGAGTAATAAATATCACTCTTATACGATTTTTAAGTCTTTTACAACACTTTTTTACGACTTAAACGACCAGTTTTGTAAATATGGCTGAGGAGATGCAGAAAAAAATTTGTACATACAGCAAAAAAGTCGTAAAGAAGTCGTTAAGTGGTGGCGCTTACTACTTTAAGTCGCCTAAAGGTAATTGTTAAAACATTTGTTAATATTATAAGTAAATATATTATTTATTTTAAATAATTTATGAAACGGATTGATTATATTGAGAAAATAAACATATATTAGTCGATAAAATTACTTTCCCAATAGATTTGGGACCCTAAATACGTGTTTCGAATATGTAACACTAAGTTGAAGTATGTTATATTAATAAAATGGTTGTACCTTATAAGCTCTTATTCCGATGTCAATGTTAAACTTAAAACATATAAATCGAAACGGCACTAATTATCACGGCATTACATCAAAATTCCGTATAAGGGTCATGATAAACCTTGATAAACACTTTTATACAACAAAATGTCGTATAGCAGCGGTAATAAATGAATGTTACGACATTTATACAACCACTATACGACCAATTAATGTCTTATACGACCGCTATGTGACTTTATTACGACGCTGAATCGTATAAAATGGGCCCATTTTCGGTCGTTTCGACGTCATGGCGACGTTATGGCGACCAAGCTAGGAACTAAAAGTTACCATCGGCACGTCCTGGCGACCTAAAAAATGTTTGTTGGGAGGTAACCCTAGCGATTGTGCGGGTGCGCGGGAGGTTCGGGGTGCCGCGCGTTGAAGGTCGCTCCATTGTATTATTGCGTAGGTACGTAAACCGTAGGTATTTGCTTTTTCTATGAGTGATTCATATCTGTTCGTAAGAACTATTATACATATAATCCATACAAAATCGCGTTCCCTTATTTCAGGTTAAAGCACTAGCGTCATCTATCGGTCACACCAGACACTAACTCCTAGTTTCTAATACTTTGTTCGTCGCTTAACGCTGACAGAATAACTCGACTCCAGACTCGACAGATGGCGCTGTGGTTCTTAGTACCGAAACAGACGTATAGCCTGAAGGTTCGAGGAACGCGATTTTGTATAGGCATCAAGGATGATTAAGACATGGATTGACAATGCCTATACAAAATCGCGCTCAGGCTATACGTCTGTTTCGGTATTAAGTGCCACAGCGCCATCTGTCGAGTCTGGAGTCGAGTTATTCTGTCAGCGTTAAGCGACGAACAAAGTATTAGAAACTAGGATTTAGTGTCTGGTGTGACCGATAGATGACGCTAGTGCTTTAACCTGAAATAAGGGAACGCGATTTTGTATGGATATTGTCCATCCATGTCTATATCATCCTTGAAGGCCTGTTACACTTTACTTTTTTTAGTGTCTTAATTAGGATCCTAACTTTTTTCAATAGTAATTTTACTTGCTAAATGCGGTTGGACTTGACTAAATTTAGAAACTAATTCATTGGCTTTTAGGTGAATGTCTCCCGAGTAATGACGTCATCAAAATGATTGCCGCTTCGTTGCGTCTTGGTCTTAAAATTGGTATGTAGGTTATTTGATGTGGGCTAAATCATGTTTCAAAATTTGGAGCGGTAGGCTCGTTGATAAATTTAGGCCAAAAAATTGTATTTTCAACTTGATGCCATACATACTTATGGCCATTTAAGACTTATGTTTTCATGATCTCCGAGATGGGCTCTACAACGCTATATGGAAGAAAATTGGTTAGGATTTTGATAAATTTCCAGTTAGGCGGGCTCCAGCACTATCATGTTTGCCTCATACTCATAAAGCTCTCTGCCTATACTCCATGTGCAATGATTTAAACGGCTATTACACCTGGCAATTTGTAGGGCCCAACCTGTTGTGTCCATAGCCTAATTATACAGGTCATTTAAATTTTTGACAGCTCGTCCGAAAAGACCTCACCTACGTCACATAATGATGCCATTCATTGACATCTTCAATTCAGTCAGGGAGTTTTATTAATACACTATTCATGTTCAAAAATGTTAGCGTGCCGTTACTAAGTTTATTTTGTGTTTTTTAATAATTTTATACGTACAATAAGTTTCATATCATTTTAGGTAATTTAATATAATACTTTTAGTTAGCAATTCACTTACGACATGTAATTTAATGAGGACTTTTTTTTTACATTGTGGCAATACAACTATTTGGCAAGTACTTGGCGAGTATTACACTGACAGACGGCCATATTATAATTTATCTGTTTCTTTTAAACTTATCACGCCGTTTCATTTTTGTCTGAGATTCCCAAATATTTGATAGATATATAATATATATAATAATAGTTGCTCGTAATAAATATTGGTATAGTGTAACTGCGTGTAAAACTTCATACCAACGCACTAAATGTGGAATTACGGTAAAATATTTTATAAGTTACGTTGTAATTGTAATGGAATTACATTGTAATCTTTAGTAACATATGTATGAGTTTAATTTCTTTATCAATCGACTAAGCCGTTTAGTAGAAATCAATACGCAAATTTAACAGTATAACGGTAACTTTGTATAACGGGGAAACTATAAGTAATAGGAATAAATCAAACGTTGGTAATATTGTTCTTACATAGAATAATGATATATTTTTGGATTGACCCATTAATGAAGAATATCCAATAGCGCAGAATTTAGCTATTCATAGACAAAAGCGGAAATTTGTCTATGGTAGGCTGAATTTTTGTATGGAGGCCATAGACAAATTTCCGCTACCAATAGCCTAATGTCCGCTGTTGTCTATGAATAGCTAATTCCGCTCTAATGTGTGATGCCCCTTAAAAACTATAACAGTTCATGGCCGGCCATGAATTCCGTCATAGGGACACCATAAGTAGATAATGTTGAACAACACAACACAGAACTTTTTTTTAAACTTGGAATTTGACATTTTTAATATCAGAAATGACATACAGTCTTTTTTAGTCTGAAATGATACTACACAACCCCCACCAATCTTAACCAGAGAGTACTAACAACTAGCACGGGACCTCTGATTTAGACGTGAAGGTCCAAAAAATTTACGGACCTCCAAAACTAAAAATATTCATCGTGGGGCACTCTACTAATGTTCAAAAATTCACAACTTCTCGATGCGCACATTTTTTTTTTACTTTTGTACTGAGCACCGTACTACTCTTTCGGGAGATTAATAAATGAGTATGATCTAACCGCTCACCAAATAAATATAAAGTCGATGAACTAATTAATAAGATAAGAACTAGGTAGCGAAAATAATAAATCACACAAAATTGTTTCACCAACTAAATTATTAGTCTGAGAAAAGGAGTGTTTTTGGTGGCAGGTATGTTTGGACCTACTGCGAGGTCTGCGAAAAAGGAACTTAATTTATCACAATTATGAGAAACATCAACATAAATGCGATTTCCGAAAAATAGGCAAGACTGAGGTGTACTACAAAAACATCCTTTGATAAGCAAACAGCATTAAATATTGTTTTATGTTCCTTGTTCCTAAAAAGTATTTGATATTTAACATATTTTTAATGCGAAACGTGACCAAAGTGACCTTGACGCCGGCGTGTCAAAAAGTAGCTTAGAATTATTGTGATTTCAACTCCTGTTACTCAATGTACTTATACTTGGTTACAACTACAACTATCTTCCGTTTTGGGACCCTCGTCTAGTTTTGTCTATGGTACCGTTTATTTTTGTTTTTTTCTTTACGGTATCGTTTAGATATTATACCTACCCAGTAATTACTTAATAGTATAATGTCCAATAATTACCTATATGAAATAATTTCCCTATTTTTAAAGTTTGAGAACCGTTTCATTCCCTGATGACGTCAGTGTGGTCGCTGACGTCACGAGGTGTCAAAAATTTAAATGACCTGTATAATTAGGCTATGGTTGTGTCCAACTCCTGTCGGCGTTGGGCCCGTTATTACACTTTCCCTACAAACCCTACCTCACCAACAAATAGTCCCTATCAACGTTTACAGAGATGCCTTCAAAACATCTAAAAAATGTATTTTAGTGAAGCACGGTGATAGTACTTATAACAGTATACATTAAATAAAAAAAGAAACTGTTTTTATTATTATAGATATTTAAATTACCGCTCGAGCTGCCTTAATCTAACTTCATCTGCCCAACCCTTCTATTATTTAAATACAAAACTAGATAAATATATTAATTACCAGCGAATCTACACATTTTAACTTTTATTTTAAATAAAAAACCAGACGGAATGTGTAGCAAATTTATAAATAAAAAAGGTAAAATAACTCTAACGACCTCCATAAACAGCTGCGGGTGTCGGGGCACTGCCGATCGCCCCGATCGCCCTAGATCGAGACTCCTACTCCCTAGGTGCCATTACACCTAGCAACCCGACAGGTTGGACCCTACAAATTGCCATGTCTAATAGCCGTTAAAATATCTCTGCATCAACCTGGAACGCATTAGTTATATTATAGTAATTTCTGAACGCACCCATCTGTCAATTGACGTTTACATTTGACGTATGACGTTGCGTGTGCGAATGGATATGGATTCAGGATTGATACGAGTACGAACTCAGAAAAATATCACTTAAAAAGTGCAAGTGAAATTCTGTGGATTAACTTCTTTTTTATACAATTATGGTAGTGTTAGAAGGAGAAGCTGGAGATGCGAAGGCCCTTGGTACTGAAGAAACTGAGAAGGAAGAAGCGAAACCACCAACTCTTCTTTCTTTAGAAAGTATCCTTTTTACACTGGAACAAGCAGTTTTTTTCTAACGTGGATTTAGTCGGAGAGTATAATATGTTTATTTATGTTTGCATACACAATAAGACGGTCTCATTTAAGGGTCTGCAGATTTTGCGATCTTTTTACAAACTAACCAATATGCCTCACAGGTTGGAAGTAGTTCGAAGCTCTCCAAGATAAAAAGATAAGGGTCAAGTTTATCACATTTAAATTGAATTAATGAATATACTCTCAAATTGTGTCAGTCTATAAATGATTTTAATTTTTTATCATAAACGGTTTAATTAGATCTATGGGGTGAAAATGTTTTAAATTATGTTAATTGAACTAAATATACTCTGTTGACGAAGCTAAGCCAAATCACTATAAAAAAATGTCTTTTCTGTATTAAGCATTGCAAGATCTGAGTGAAAATGCTACCTTTTATTTGTTGTATTCCAATCTGTCTATGCTTGAGCGTGCAGTATGCCGAGAACAAATGGGAACGATTACAATGATAAACCTATTCGATTGTCCTAAACCTATTGCCTAATTTTTGCATGAAATAATGATATTTATTTTAAGTATGATGGTTAGTGTAGCACACCACTTTTAACACTTTTGCAACCGGGCAAAATTTTTAACAATACCCCAGAAACCGACAGAACCCGCCAGGCGGGCTACGACGTGCAACGCAATGCCACACGCCGCGTGCCCGGCATCTGAGCAAACATTACGAGTGCCTACCAGGCGGGTTCTCGGTAGTCAAAGTGTTAAATGACCAAATATAGGTAGCCCTATAGCTAGGATGTAAAGGTGTAAAAGAAACAGAATATATTTTTAAAATACTTAATAAAAGTTGAGTCTCTTATAAAAATTCAGTACTTTACTAGCAATTTAATAGTCTGTAACACAGAACAAATATTAAACTAGAAGAAGCAAGCACCACCACTAGTATTGAAACAGCACATGCCAATTTTTTCATACTATATTGATAGGTATATTTATGGCAAAATGATAAGGAAACCTCACCATTGACTTGCCCAACATTTTTGGATGAATAATCACAATTTATTCAGCGTAATATACCATATTCTATTGTAGAAATCAATGCCTGACAGTTGGAACAACACAAGTTCATGATTGGGAATAGATGATTGTTGTACACATAAATATCAATGCGGAATACAAGCTTGTTCTAGCTTAATGTATTTTCTGTGGCAAGTAATTTATCTTTGAGAGTCCATTGGCATTAATTGAGACCATTATTGTTGATTTTAATAGTTATGAAAAGAAAATGGTATTATTTCAGAAAAAAAAATCCATGTGTATACGTGTAATCTAAATTAAATTAAAATTATTTATACTCTATTATTTGATTTATTTATTTATTTAAGACAACATAATGGTCCAAACAATATTAGAATCAATGTACAAAAGAGTGATTTAGTCTTCTGACCCATTATCCACAAGGGACAGTCTAGCTTGTTAGCTATCATGCTTAGGATGCTGTTGCTACTCCCGCGCACCCTGTCTAGAAGAGAGGCCGTTTTCGTGCGCCAGATGTCATAAAAGCCATCTGTGTGCGCCTCGGCGAACATGGACGATGCGCTGCATAAACGCTGCGGTCTCAACAGCACCCTTAAAGCATTATTGTATTGAATGCGCAGGGCATTGTTAGCACGTTTGAGTATATCTAACCCACAGACTTGACGCGTACAGCAATGTACAGAAAGGGTTGAATAGTGTAATTTTCACTTCATCTGTACACAGAGAAAATCTGCGGGCTAGCATGTTTGCTCGAACGGACAATGCTCTGCGCTCCCTCTCCATATCAACAACAGCTCTCCATACGGAAAACAGACGTATAGCCTGAACGCGATTTTGTGTAGGCATTGTCAATCCATGTCTTAATCATCCTTGATGCCTATACAAAATCGCGTTCCTAGAACCTTCAGGCTATACGTCTGTTTTCGGTACTAGTGCCACAGCGCCATCTGTCGAGTCTGGAGTCGACTTATTCTGTCAGCGTTAAGCGCCGAATAAAGTATTAGAAACTAGGATTTAGTGTCTGGTGTGACCGATAGATGACGCTAGTGCTTTAACCTTAAAAAGGGAACGCGATTTTGTATGAATATTGTCCATCCATGTCTATATCATCCTTGGCCCACACTAATTGGCAGTAAAAGTTGAATCAATGTGTTGTTGCTATGTTAAATGACTTCCATAACCAGCACAGTCTTCCGGCTGACGAAGGATGCGCAGCAGCAGCACGGGCTGCGGCACGGCGACTACCAGCGCTACCGCGGCTACTGCTCGCGCCGCATCCGCCGCCTGAGGAAAGTGCTCAAAATACCACAAGTCAGTTTAAACTCTCACACAGAATCAGATTGGGCGGCGAAATTGCTCCGGCGATTCGTGTGCTCGTTTGCCTCCTATGTCATAAAAAAACCGGCCAAGTGCGTGTCGGACCACGCATAGGAGGGTTCCGTACCTTCAATGTAATAAAAACCAAATTAATACCAAAAGGTAGTATCTGATGCCTATGGAAGAAGTTTTTTGGAGATAACTCAAAAATGGCTGAACCGATAACGTTCAAAATAATTTTCGTAGAAAGTATATGATAAGGCACATCGCCTCAAATTTTTTAATATTTTTTGGACTTACGGTTCAAAAGTTACCGGGGGGGGGGTACACAATTTTTCTGACTTTCGAAGCGATTATTTCAGAAAATATTCACTTAATCACAAAATGATCAAAGAAACCTCAATGTTATTTTTAAAGACTTATCGATTGATGTGTCACATGTTGATATTTGGTTAAAAAACATTTTTTTAAATTTAGTTAAATCTATGGAGCGCCCCCTAAAAATTTTTTTTTTTTTCAAATTTACCTCCATAACTAAGTAGCGGCATACAAAATACACCTTATGTGTAAATTTTATTCAGATACGTCGTATAGTTTCCGAGTAAAATGGCTGTGACATACGGACGGACAGACAGACAGACATGACGAATCCATAAGGGTTCCGTTTTTTGCCATTTGGCTACGGAACCCTAAAAAGGCATAATTTTTTACGAATAGCAATTAAAGGCTACTTTTCATAGGGTGATCGTCGCCACTACCGGCGGCGCGACGTAACGACAACGCACGTATCGGGCCCGAAGGCCGAGCCTCGCCTGCTATGCGTGCCTCTACTGCAGGCCGAGCGTGCCTGGGCGCACGCCATGCAGCTCCGGCAGGAAGCCAACACCGAGCCGAGGAAGAAGTTCCACCTGGTGTCTAGGCTGAAGAAGGCTTATGCGCATTCTCAGACGCTACTGCAGTTGTGTGAGGTAACTCCTTTAACTTTCATACCTCTTTCTCAGGGAAATAGTGCATCACCTCTCTCTACTGCAGTTCTGTGAAGTAAGTGAGGTAACCCTATCTGATTCTCTATCTTCCTTCCTTCCTTCTTCTCTGCAAATAGCGATCATATGGATCGCATTTTGTAGCCATCAAAACCGAGCCGAGGAAGAGGTTTCACCTGATGTCTAGGCTGAAGAAGGCTTTTGCGCATTCTCAGACTCTGCTGCAGCTGTGCGAGGTAACTTCTTCCTTTTCTGAGAATAGTGATCATCTGATGTCTTTTTAGAAAATATAATTACTTCCATCAACTGCTATTCATAAGAAGCCAACACCGAGCGGAGGAAGAAGTTCCACCTGTGTCTATGTCTTATAAGCCTACGTGCTATAAAAGGCCGAGCCACGGCTGCTGCCTCTGCTGGGTTAGGGGGCAATCGTACATTTTATAAACTTCTAACGCCATGGACTGATCCAATGAAAGAACAAGCTGGACGGAACAAGTTTTGTGATTTGGATGTTTGGGATAGTAAACTTACAGTAAGCTGCGTCACCCCAAACAATCTTTATACGACATTATTGACGTGACAACGTCTTATAATTCGATGGAGCCGGCTGCACGCACGAAAAAACATGACTCATGCGGCGTTACCTCGCTCTGAGGCGTTCCATTTAAGGCTTGAAGTGCAAGCGAGAGCGCGGAACGAGCGACAAAGAGGCACAATCGACCTTCGCGTTCGGCAGTGTTCGACATCTGTCTCTCTCCTACTTGAGTAAGCGATGCGTCCGCGTGGACAGCTGCTATACAATAATACATTTACATGTTTTCGTCAAGTATGAAGTGCAGTGAAATTAAAATTTTCTTTTGAAAAATGCAACCATTCCATCAGTATTTTCTTATGACGTTGTCACGTTCAACTATCGTCAGTAAACCGACTTTACAGACAACCGATTTTTTTTATTTTGATCCTTCTTACAGAGTGGTGTGTGCGACGCTCGCACGCAGCTGGAAGCCGGCGCGTACGCGGCCTGGGTGAGCGGCGTGCTGCTGGTGGAGCTGCAGCAGTGGCGCGGCGCCGCCGAGAGCCTGCAGCGCGCGCAGCTCGTGCTGGAGAAGCTGTGCGCCGCGCTCAACGAGGAGGAGCGGCTCGTCTACAAGCAGAAGGTGACTCAGCGTAAATTATATCCGGCTAGAAGGACCATATCTTACTCTTGGTCTTTTATTTTACCTACCTACGAAAATACGTATGTAGTTGAATCATTCTGATATTGGCCTTGTACTTCCATGGACATTGTGCACAACGTATTGCAATAGAGAACATGCGTGAAAAATATTTAACTGAATTTGTTCCATAAACACGTTCAACAACCCCAAATTAATATAAATAAGTGGAAATCCGTAATAATTTTTAGCAGTTTTTTAAAGATATTGCGGTTTAAAAACGTAAAATTTTAGGCATTTTTTTTTATACCTCCTTTTCTATTCCTTTACTATACCTAAAAATGTATGACAACTATATAGCTAAACGCATTTTTTCGTGCCTAAAATTACAAAAATCTTCCAAAAACTTGTTCCTTCCAAACAGTTTTCTGCAACTTTGTGGTCGGTGACGACAAACCTCACACTTTTTGTATGGGGCGTTTTGACGCGCGGCGCAGACGCCTAACGTATTTTCACATTTTTGACGTTTCAGGGCTATCATAGATAGTAGGTTTATTAGAGACATTTGAATCTACAGGGAAATAGAATCGAATGACGTCTTCCAAAAAAGTCATGCATGTTCCTAAATGTGTTGAAACCCTCAGGTGGAGGAACTGAAGCCTAGCCTGCGGTACTGCGCGTACAATATCGGCGATCAATCAGCGGCGGGCGATCTCGTCGCTATGCGCGGCCAGGGGCTCATCGAGAACCTGGACACGTTGATGGCTCAAGCCAAGTGAGTTTGAACCTTATCTCGTATTATTCAAGGTTGAATATCGATGGCGAACCTGCGTTATTGTGTCCGTATACATCATTATCATTGACCCAGTCGGCGAATGAGAAGGGAGGCGATTTAGAATGTCGAAAAGCTGATGGCTCATGCCAAGACTATGAAACTTAGCGCTGTTAGGCAAAGTTCGAATATTGAAACCTGCGCTACTGCGAGTACATCAGCTCAACGATTATAGTCAGTGTCAGCCTAAATGAGAATCATTACAGTTTAAGTGAATATGATCCTTAAGCCATATAGTATAAAGTTGAATATTGAAGCTGAACGATCGTACATTGCGAGTTAAAGTTTGTTCCTCACTTTCCTCTAACGTTTATTATTTTGTGATATTTTTTTGGAAAAGGTACATTGTATTCTAGCAATAAAAGCGTCAGCGCCAGCCGCAAAACCTATCTACCTACCTTTACCTTTTGTTACCTTTAGATCTAGAGTTCTAGACTATCACATTTGTATCGCAGGGAGTCCCGGTCGGGCGTGATGCACGAGGTGGAGTGGCTCGGGCGGCGCGTGACGGTGCGGCCGGAGAAGGCGCGCCTGTTCCTCATCACGCTGCAAGACCTGGACAAGTCCGCCGCCGCCGCGCCCACCACCGAGGCCAGGATCGACGTGCTCGACAACATCCTCATCGACGTCAAGGACGCCATCTCCGCCGTCAAGGAGGAGATCAAGAACGACCCCAAACTCAAAACCACCGAGGGCACCCAATCCGGCATCTACTGTCTACTCTCTTACTTGATGTATCTTCGTCTCATGCGCACCATCGAGCGCAACAACCTCCTAGTTCAACAAGCCGAGACGGCCCGTAAGAACAACACTCAAATCGACGGTAAGAAAGTCCGGCCGCAAGACTTGACCAGGCTCTACGAGATCATTCTTCAGAACTTCAGTGAGCTCCAGCAGCTCCCCGGCTTTGAAAATGACGCGGCGTATCAGCAGGAAATAGAGACTCAGATGAAGGCTTATAAGGCCTTCCGATGCTACTACATCGCGCAGGTGTTAACTGGCCTTCGGCGTTTCAGGGAAGCCCTGGCCATGTTGGAACGTTGCAGCACATACACGGTCGAGTCCATTAAGAGCAAACTTGACGACAAACAGCTGCGAGAGAAGCTCGAAACCTTGAAGAAAGACATCGAAAGCTGCAAATTCGAGGTCCACGCCGATTCAGTGCTCGAAGATGATGATGAAGACGAAGAGAAATACACGTCTAGCGGCAAACCGTTCAAAGATAAGAAGCCGTTAGTTGACCGCTTGGACGAATATCGCGAGGACACTCAGGTTCTGACCAAGAACCCTAACATCTACAAGATGCCTCCGCCGATGGAGGCGATTCCCTGCAAGCCGCTGTTCTTCGACCTCGCGTGTAACTTCATAGAGTTTCCGAACTTGGACGATAAGACTGGAGCGGCGGACAGCAAGAAGCAGGGCGCCGGGATCACGGGGCTGGTGAAGGGGTTCTTGGGCTGGGGCAAAAGCGACAAGTAAGGGGTTTTATACGCATTTTGTGGTTGTTCGTAGGCGACAAAATATATGTATCTATATGAATTATGTGTTCGTTTTCTTTACCTTCCATATTTCTTTAGCACTGGTATTTCAAACCAGGGACTATACATATAATACACAGCCACATTCTAAGAACTTATTGAGACTGCAAGTCTGAAGCGCCATCTGAACGAGACCAACCAAAACTGCCGAGTACTCTCCGCCCCTTAGCGCCATCTAGTAATTAATAGCGTCACTATTATTACGGAAACTTTGGGTTGGTCTCGTTCAGATGGCGCTTCAGACTTGCAGTCTCAATAAGTTCTTAGAATGTGGCTGTGTATACACCGTGGGCCCTTATAACTAGAAAGATTTTAACAGTGTATTCCTGATTATATTTAGATACCTTCTAAAATGATAAACTTTTCTGGAATACGCCTAGTTAAAGGGTTAATACCATTTTTTTTTAAATACCTTTTTAGGGTTCCGTAGTCAACTAGGAACCCTTATAGTTTCGCCAATGTCTGCCCGTCCGTCCGTCCGTCCATCCGTCCGCGGATAATCTCGGTGACCATTAGCACTAGAAAGCTGAAATTTGGTACTAATATGTATATCAATCACGCCGACAAAGTGGTAAAATAAAAAGTGGAAAAAAATGTTTTATTAGGGTACCTCCCCTATACGTAAAGTGGGGAGTGATTTTTTTTTCCACTTTTTATTGATGAAAAGACTTGCTTTCAAATAAAGTAAAAACGGTGAAAATCGGTTCACGCAATAAAGAATTATCCCATAAAAATCATCTTCCATACTTTAAGCTCGCGCGCAATAGTTTACTTAATTTGCCGATAGATGTCGCTGTACGTAGAACTCTCATATCATATTCTACATGGCGGTGTTATTTTAACTCTTAAGTGGGGACACTTACTGTGACGGACGAAAAACTACGGAACCCTACACTGAGCGTGGCCCGACACGCTCTTGGCCGGTTTTTTTATTATAACTCAGCACAAAACGCGTTTTTGATGGCGTTGTTGCCACTACTGGGCATAATTTACACGTCCTTATTAGCTTTATGTTATTAACAGATATCAAAGTGACAAGGAACACTTTGCAGAAACTATATTTTTACAAAAAATAGTATACCTATTTGTTTTAGGCGATAATTTTATTAATAACGTTTACTTTTCATGTGCAAAAAACATACATAATAAAAATAAAAATAAATTGCGAAATTGACCTAAAGTCACATAATACTTTTTCCATCTTTTGGTCTCAGAAATTCGTGGTTAAGATCTTTCGGGTTATTCGAGCCCACGGTGTATATGTATAGTCTCAGTTCAAACTTAAAATTGTGGCTGTACTGTTTGTAGGGTATAATAGATAAAAACTGCAACATATTTAGAGACCAATGTTTCTTTATTTTAATCTCAGTTCCGTCATTGCTCATTACATATTTTATTTTATATTGTCCGTACATTAGTACAATTCGCAGATTAATAAAACCAATAAAATTATTTAACAAAAATATTTTAGTTATTTTACATAAAGTACAATCAGAGATGGCCAAAATTCGAATAAGAATAATTTATTGGGCTGATGAATAAAAGTTTCTTCTAAACCTTATACGAATAATGGTCACAAATAAATTATATCTTCCATTCAATTTGGCCGAATTTTACTTATATTTTGTTCTGAGCCAACAAATAGCACAAAAATCTCTTTTAGTAAGCATTGCCATGCTTATAGGAGTTAAGCTTCAATTACGTGTCACCTCCTAGAAACCTAAGCCCAGGCCGGCTAGCATGACTTACGTTGTCGCGCGACTCTCCATACTTCAAGAGCGACTCGAAGTATGCAGTCGCAACGCATGTTATGCTAAGCTGCCAGGTTGCTGGGCTAAGTGTCATAAAATTTTAGGCTATTATTAGTGGCAAAAGCTGCGAGTAGTATCTTCTGAATTTTATTCGAATCAACTGTCAAATATATCATTCTTTGTTCGAAAATTTAACCAAATAATGCCCATATCTGAACACAATATGTTTTACTCAAACAGTACAAAAATATAATAACATTTCATTTTAACCAATTTAACTATGTATGATAATCCGTCGCGATGCTATCTGTACTACTTTTACTCATAGGATTAAAATGAGAGATGTTATCCCTATGCAATCTGTAACCTTGAGTATTGAGATTATCTCTACCATTGTAATCAAGTCAAGAAAAACAACATAAGTAAGCATGTTTAATGAACTGGCAAGCTTAAGTGAACACAATTATATTTAGCACACCGGAAAAAAACGTTTGTTTTATCACCTGTAAAATTTCTTAAAGGTTGAAATTATTTCGCTGTACCAGGTAAAATCGACCTTAAGGTTTCATACGGAAGGTTTTAATTCTTTTAACACAATGAGGGTTTCCGCGATCGAGTTTTTCACTAGATGGCAGCACCGTGGCGAGATGTCTTTTTTGACAGCAGCTGTCAAAATGAACCAATAAAAAAAAAGATTCATGATTGGTGGATTAGTGAAAAACTCTCATTATTCGACGTTGAAAATAGGGCTAAGAAAACGTTAGTGCAAGTCAAATTTAATAACAGTATAAAAAGGTTTAAAAGTTTTTACACATACTTTTTATAGCACACTCGAAAGTCCCTACAAGTTAGGAAATTAAAAACCGGTTTAACCGAAAACCGTTTTTTTACTAAATGATAACGGTAATAACGGTTTGCATTCCCTAGATGTTACCCGTGCTAAATTACGCTACGTATTTCACGATTATTTTACAAACATGAAATTAATAGTATGTTAATGTATAACATATCCAATAATTATATATTGTAGAGTAGTAGTGAAATAAATATGGCCATGTTAGTAGCATAAATGTTTAGTCCGTGAAAGCAATTTACTTTTAATTTGTGACTTTTTATGTCATCAGCATCAAAAATAACATCTAGCCTATTGACTTATGATTTTTCTGATATAGGCTTCATGATTGTTGTGATAGAGTTGACGATCAAACAGATAAAACCCATCCTTCAATCACAAACCAGAGGTCACTAAGGTGTAGTACCAAACTATGTTTGCATAAATATATTTTATCTATACAAAGAAACATCTATGAGACCATAAACAATTCGTCAAAATTTAAAACTTAGCACTAGAGCACCTTAAATAGAATTTAGATGCGTTATCTGATTGAGCTTGTGAATTTAGACCAATTAGGATAACTATCTTTTTTTTACAGACAACGAAACATCCATTATGCAACTTAAAGCTAAGCATCATATATTTATGTACCCGAAAAAATAACAACACACAAAACGACCTCGCTACACATCGTATGAGATTTTGTTTCTAATGAACGTTTGGTTTACTTTTGAATGTCTCCAATTAGTTAGAGAAAAACAGTAAAAGAATTTTTTTCCGTAATTTAGGCAGCATGTCTGAACACGATTTTTACCCTAAGCCTTAACGACTTTATGTCTGAATTCTAGACTGGTTTTGTTATTTATATCATGACACGACACGACGACATTGAAACGACTCTCAGCGCGTCTCGCGCGCGCCCATATATGCGAGCGAGATCGGGATCTCGCATCCGGAGATGACACTACTCATTGAGAAATTCACGCACCAATGAGTTATCGTATCATAACATAACTAAAACATCACCTTACGCTAGGGAATGCAACCGGTACGTATTTATAAGAATAACCGTTAATTTACCGATTCTACTTCTATACAATTATTTACCAGTTTTCATTCCCTGCTTCACTATGTAGTCAAGTGCAAAAATACGTATCGAAAAAATCGTCTCATAAATATGGTACTACGCACTTATTACAACGGAATAAGATACTATGGGATATATTTTTGAGTAAGATGAGTACACCCATATTTTTACACTTGACTGTACATAAGCTCGTGTATTTAACAGCAACAAGACCCGCCGGTACAACTACAGTATTTATGTCGAAGATATCACATTTATTACACGTTTACCTTAACCGTACCACTACAGAGTTCTGGTAGCTAGCTATTTTACAAGAGTCACACTCAGTGAAAATATATTATATCTTATTATCATTTGTCTCGACTTTACACAGCTCTAATTATAAAAAAGGTCTGTAACACATTCACTAAATTTTCAATTAGCGTTAATATAGGATACATTTTTGTAAACATGCATCAATGTGGTTGGAGTTTCATGACACCAAGTATATTAATAAACCGACCGTCTAGCTTAGTTCCCACTAGGTACAAAGTTGTTTTAGAGAGGCGTCTGCCGCGAGGGAGTAGAATCACTCTAAACGATGACTACAGCCTTGGATTCATACAAGTGGAAAGCAGGTGTTTTATCTATTACTCCGGTCACTTGGTGTCAGCGAGTCTGTCAGTAGGAACAACCATGTAGAGTCTAGCGGCCGAGTGGCGGATAGTGCTTGGCGTCGTGCGCCGCGCGGTCCCCCGGCGCCACCAGCTGCCCGCACGCCACACAAGTGTCCAAGCCCACCTTCCTCCCCACCACCAACTCCTGCTGCTTCGCAATGTCCGGTAACAGAGCCACCAGCTCGGTGAACAGAGAGTCCACTTGTGAACCGAGCGCGGACTCGCAGTGCGCGTAGAATTCGTCAGCGCTGATGAGGCTGTCCCGGAAAGCGCGGGAAGCCACTTTGAAGTCCTCCATAGCTTCTCCGTCAAGCGCGGCCGCAAAGTTGCTCACGAGCGCTCGGTTCCGGTTTTCGAAGTTAAGCGGCGGGATGTACGAGTGTACGGGCGCGTTGAACGTTTGTCCCGAGGAGTTTGTGAATGTCATTCCGTCGCACGCCGCCCTAGGTGTGAAACCCGGCGGGACCCCGTTCGGTACCTTCTTTTTCTGTTGCAGAACAGTTTTCATAGGTAACGCGAAATTATTAACGGGCACTACGTTTTTAGATTTAGAAAGAGACGGGAACTCCTTAGCCGCCAGGGAGAAGTCTCCATTTCCGCCGTTCCGATCTTTCTCATTGATAGTGACATTGGTGACCGTGTCTATGGTTTTGATGTTCCTGTGCTGGGTTGGAGTGTTGGCGGAGGCGGCGAGCGTGGAAGAGTCCATATATTTCAGATCCTCTATACCGTTGACAAGGGACAGGTCTATATCGTAGACGTTCTCTTTTCTCGCGCTGTTCTGCTTCTTTTTCTCCTTCTTGGTGAGTTTGGCGTCCGAGTTCGCGGGTACACTTTGCACAGGTTGCGGTTTCGGTTGCGGCTGCGGTTGCGGTTTGGATTGCGGTTGCGGCTGGGTTTTCTTAGCCTTTTGCTTGGCATTGACGGGTAAGCCGGGGAAGTCGGCTACAGGGTTGAAGGCCGGCTCCCTGCGCGGGGCCGGTTCAGCCCTAGGTTTAGGTTTCTCCTTCTGCTTGGGGACGGTGATCCACTGCGGCGGCGCGGAGGGCGCGCCTCCGCCCGAGAGCGCGGGGAAGGCCTCGCTGCTGAGCGGCGCTTTCTTGGGTTGGGAGTTGGACGTATTCTTCTTTAGGGCCTCCATCTCTTGACTGTTGATCATGGCGAACTGCATCAAAGTAAGGAAAGGAATTTTATTTAAGAATGTTTTATATACTACAATGTCTAATTTTGATACTAACCGTGCACTCATTTTAAAAAGGAGATCCCTCCTACTTTTCGTCATTTAGCGTCCTCGTCCCCGTCGGAAAAAAATAATTCGACCACGAGAGTCGTATTTAATTTGAGTGAAGTCTCAAATTAAATACGACTCTCGTTTTCTAATTATTTTTTTTCATACCAGTGGATACTGGACAGTAAGATATTTTAGCTTAGAAGATTAATGTTTTTTTTCTTTTAACTTGCCTGTTTGTAGCACCGCCCACAATCTCTCTGCTTCGCCTTAAGGTTGACTGGTAGAGAATGCCTTATGGCATTAAGTCCGCCTTTTGTACGATAAGGTTTCAATTGTGCAGTAAAATTTAAATAAATTAATTAATTAATTAATCAATGGTAGTCGTTTTCAAGGTTAACTTTTTTTTAATTTCATCAACATAGTTTACCTTCGGAGGCTGATGGCTGGCCGCGCCCACACTGGGATGGTCGTCGCGCGCGCCGAGCGGCAGCGTGGGGAAGTCGTCGTCGGACAGCGGGCGCCGCGCCGGGATGGAGGCGCGGTAAGACAGTTTACCTTCGGAGGCTGATGGCTGGCCGCGCCCACACTGGGATGGTCGTCGCGCGCGCCGAGCGGCAGCGTGGGGAAGTCGTCGTCGGACAGCGGGCGCCGCGCCGGGATGGAGGCGCGGTAAGACAGTTTACCTTCGGAGGCTGATGGCTGGCCGCGCCCACACTGGGATGGTCGTCGCGCGCGCCGAGCGGCAGCGTGGGGAAGTCGTCGTCGGACAGCGGGCGCCGCGCCGGGATGGAGGCGCGGTAAGACAGTTTACCTTCGGAGGCTGATGGCTGGCCGCGCCCACACTGGGATGGTCGTCGCGCGCGCCGAGCGGCAGCGTGGGGAAGTCGTCGTCGGACAGCGGGCGCCGCGCCGGGATGGAGGCGCGGTAAGACAGTTTACCTTCGGAGGCTGATGGCTGGCCGCGCCCACACTGGGATGGTCGTCGCGCGCGCCGAGCGGCAGCGTGGGGAAGTCGTCGTCGGACAGCGGGCGCCGCGCCGGGATGGAGGCGCGGTAAGACAGTTTACCTTCGGAGGCTGATGGCTGGCCGCGCCCACACTGGGATGGTCGTCGCGCGCGCCGAGCGGCAGCGTGGGGAAGTCGTCGTCGGACAGCGGGCGCCGCGCCGGGATGGAGGCGCGGTAAGACAGTTTACCTTCGGAGGCTGATGGCTGGCCGCGCCCACACTGGGATGGTCGTCGCGCGCGCCGAGCGGCAGCGTGGGGAAGTCGTCGTCGGACAGCGGGCGCCGCGCCGGGATGGAGGCGCGGTAAGACAGTTTACCTTCGGAGGCTGATGGCTGGCCGCGCCCACACTGGGATGGTCGTCGCGCGCGCCGAGCGGCAGCGTGGGGAAGTCGTCGTCGGACAGCGGGCGCCGCGCCGGGATGGAGGCGCGGTAAGACAGTTTACCTTCGGAGGCTGATGGCTGGCCGCGCCCACACTGGGATGGTCGTCGCGCGCGCCGAGCGGCAGCGTGGGGAAGTCGTCGTCGGACAGCGGGCGCCGCGCCGGGATGGAGGCGCGGTAAGACAGTTTACCTTCGGAGGCTGATGGCTGGCCGCGCCCACACTGGGATGGTCGTCGCGCGCGCCGAGCGGCAGCGTGGGGAAGTCGTCGTCGGACAGCGGGCGCCGCGCCGGGATGGAGGCGCGGTAAGACAGTTTACCTTCGGAGGCTGATGGCTGGCCGCGCCCACACTGGGATGGTCGTCGCGCGCGCCGAGCGGCAGCGTGGGGAAGTCGTCGTCGGACAGCGGGCGCCGCGCCGGGATGGACACGCGGTTCCCGGAGGCCTGCGTCAGGCGGAAGTTGCTCGCGGAGGTCGGCTGGCTGTGGAGCTGGATCGACATGCTGGGTTTCGCTAAAAAAATGAACAGTTAATGATGAATTTAATCAAAAATTTATAGATACTATTTCGAATATTTCTTCGCGGTTTATGGGAGTTTGTTGTTCTTCTCAACCTTCTTCATTCATGAGGACGGAAAGATCCCTCTCAGTTCATAACTTCAGAAGGGGTAAAATGGTTTGTAATATATAATAAGAGAAATGCGATAGTGTAACAAAAATCAAAAAAGTTTGTCTTTCTCTTACTCATGAGAATATAGAGTTAAAGTGGCAAAAATGTATGGTGTGCTGTTATATTTAATAACATGATAATATTATCTGGTAGCGAAGTTCCAAGATATACGTAGATAAATTCTAAGCGGTATCTCTTAACCAAGTCAGTTAATGCTATTATTAATTTTTATGTAGGATGTCTGCGCATTTTTTAGAGAAACCCTCTATACGGTCTCGCTTCCCTCGCTCTTTTAAGTCCCACTCGGTCGGCCATTAGCTTTGTAGTGTACAGAGTACTAACAGTTGCGTAGGATGGTGGCGGCGACCGGCGGCGGTCGCTGCGCGGGGGGCGCGGGGGGCGCGGGGGGCGCGGCGGGCGCGGGGGGCGCGGGCCCGGCGTCGCCGCCCAGCGCCGGGAAGTTGCGGTTGGTGCGCGCTAGCCCGTCGCCTCCTGCAACATGACAATACAATTAACACCCACCCAATAGTGGATGGAAAGCCTGTGGGAATCGAGTTCTATGCGTCTGTAAAATACACAAGAATTTTTTCTATAGTTGTTGATTACCTGCAGGCGGGCAAGTACGTACCTTACTTAACAATATCAAATAAATGAAATGACACCGTTCGCCATTATATTACTCTTAGCGCTGTTAAAACGAAAAAACCGGCCAAGAGCGTGTCGGGCCACGCTCAGTGTAGGGTTCCGTAGTTTTTCGTCCGTCACAGTAAGTGTCCCCACTTAAGAGTTAAAATAACACCGCCATGTAGGACATGATATGAGCGTTCTACGTACAGCGACATCTATCGGCAAATTAAGTAAACTATTGCGCACGAGCTTAAAGTATGGAAGATGATTTTTATGGGATAATTCTTTATTGCGTGAACCGATTGTCACCGTTTTTACTTTATTTGAAAGCAAGTCTTTTCATTGTAATTTTGTAGAAATTACAGGTACAATAAACACCTGCTATTATACGGTTATAGTACATTACTGCAGAGACCAGTAAGTAAGCTTTCCTGGCTGAGTATTTAGTAGCCGTCCGAGTCGAAGACGAGGACGGCTACAATACGAAGCCAGGTAAGCTGATTACGGTCGAAGCATGTATAGTGCTTTTCTCAAACATGTAAGGAAATAAAATTACTTGTTTAGTGCTTCAGTTACTGGCTGAGTGATTTAATGTTGTATGAAAATCCTTTACGTACGTCGCGCTGAACCTGCCTTGGAATAGAGTCCCTACTGGTCTCTAATTACTAACGTAACAGGAACATTTCCGAGCATGTTTGAGAAAAATTACAAACTTAGTTCAGAAATGATTTAATTTTTTTTTTCAAAAACTATTCAACCTATCAAGTTCAAAATTATTTTCCTAGAAAGTTTTTATAAAGTTCTACTTTTCAGATTTTTTTCATATTTTTAAAACTTATGGTTCAAAAGTTAGAGGGGGGGGGGACACATTTTTTTTTACTTCTGGAGCGATTATTTCCGAAAATATTTACATTATCAAAAAATGATTTTAGTAAACCCCTATTCATTTTTAAATACCTATCCAACAATATATAACACGTTAGGGTTGAAATGAAAAAAAAAATCACTCCCCACTTTACGTATAGGGGAGGTACCCTAATAAAACATTTTTTTCCACTTTTTATTTTACCACTTTGTCGGCGTGATTGATATACATATTAGTACCAAATTTCAGCTTTCTAGTGCTAATGGTCACTGAGATTATCCGCGGACGGACGGACGGACGGACGGACGGACGGACGGGCAGACATGGCGAAACTATAAGGGTTCCTAGTTGACTACGGAACCCTAAAAAGTAAGAATAATTATTTGGTGTTTAGGATAGACAATCTTAGACTTAGTCGAGAATTAAGTATCTATTTAGTCAAAATTATAATCCTTCGGTTACAAATCGGTCTATTATAAACAAATGACAATCCTTACCCTTGTAGGCCTTATGTCCGGCGCCCAGCACGAGGTTGGGCGTCTGCGGCGCCCCCGAAAGACGTGGAAACTGCTCGTCGCTGCGCGTGTCGATACGCGGCGCGTGTTGCACGGGCGGTGGCGGGCTTATAGAGCGCTCTACTTCGCGCTCGTTGTGTCTGTTGTTAAAAAATAGTTATTTGTGCAACAAGAGAGGAAAATTGGTTTTTCTTGCGAGTGTTGATTTTGAGTCCCGAGTAAGCGAAAGATTCTAAGTTAGAATTTTGAGCGTAGCGAGGGACTCAAAAACACGAGATGTAAAATAACTTTCCTCTCGTGTGTCACATACAACTTTTCACCTCAGTAGTGAGAACATATTAAAGGTTAAAAATATGTATTTCGAATTTGTAATAGACCCCGAAATATGAAGTGGCAGTTCATGGCCTTCAATAAATTAAAAAACTACTTTGTCTCTTGAGCTGCTGAGGTGAAAAGGTACATTACGGCAAAACAGAGAACGGCAAAGATTTTATTTCTTTCTTTCAAGCATGTTTACTATTTATAATATGAACAACAAGAACTCTAAATACTAAGATCATTGCGTCTTCTTTTATGGCGTGTATTTGCAGTGACGTGTGTATTAACAGTGACAACAATAAATGACAAAACACTACACCGTAGTCCGTAAAGGACTGCAACGGCGGATCCTATGTTACGGCGTGGTTTACTGCGGTAAATTCAGCATCCGTGTGAGTGGGATTGACGTGCTCCGGGAGCGCATGGATCAATCGATGTGGCGTGATGTCACCCTGACCTTGGTTGGTGCTTCATACAATTTTGCTGGAAACAACTGTCTACACGGTCCGTTGACTCAGGGGATTGTTGGCGACCGTCTAGCAGACGCTTAAGTTTCCGATTTAGACCAGTAGATAGCCGCACCCTCCACTGCACATGGTACCTATCTGCTGAGTTTTCCGCGCTACCATATTCAGTAATACTGACCTGGGCGCCCGCTGAGCCTGCGGGTGCGGGGTGATGTTGAACTGCAGCTCCAGCGTCCGCGCCTGTCGCGCCGCGCCGCGCGGCATGTTGCGCCCGTGCACCGTCGCCTTGTGCGCTGCAATCACGAATAGGACATCTAATACATCGCTCCTGCCAAAGGCTAGCCAGGGAGGCGATTTTTGAGATTCGAGCGCTCGAATCTTACATGTAAAACTCTGTCTAACTAAAACCATGAAATGGTAGTTTAAAAATAACAGCGAAAACAGGCTATTTATTCAATGGGAAAAAAATGCCGACAAACGTTTGTGTACTATTTTCGAGTTTAATTTCCTTGAATTCGAGTGCTCGAATCTCAAAAATCGCCTATGTGTGGGTTGCACCACGAATAACCACGAATACCGACGGAGCTGTCATCCCACAGAAAACTGTCAAATTTTTCATACAATATTTTTTTAACGATGACGTTAACGTTAACAGACGCTTTGGTGCAACCGGCCCTATAGGTACATTCCGTGCTACTTTAGAGTGTGATAAATAAAAGTGAAATTAATGAATATTCATATGGATTACTTATTCATGAATGGATCAATAACTAGTTACGACCTCTATAAAATATAACGGTTACACTCACGTCACTTTAGTCACTTCGCGCGACATGTTTCGGAGAGCTTAGGTCTCATCAAAGTCATCATCTTCAAAGTCACGTGAGTGTAACCGTTATATTTTATAGTGATAGTATGTCTCACGAAAGTTTAAATTTAATAGTTACGACCTTTAATTCGTCTCAGTATAAATGAATGGGGAAGGCAAAGGCAACCGTTTGGTCTAAGGTTTGGCCAGATGGCGGCAGCATAGATACATACATTCTTTGGCCCTAGTGAAAAGGGGTATGAGTCAAATTGGCTCAGCGGAAAAGGGCACAAGTCCTATAAACACAATAACTACATTTTGAAATTCACCCTCATCGCTTTCATATTCCTTAAGGACCTATTTGGCCCCTTTCTGACATTTCATTAAAGAAAACAGAAAATCTAATGTCAGAATTTTAACAGCGGAGATTCATATAAATATAGTAATATATTTTCAATGACTCAGTACATAAAGAGTGTCATAATTCCTTGTTGACACAAAGTGACGGACGTCTGAATAGACAAACTCTCGTTAAAGTGGCCAAAACCGGGGCATTTGCCCTACTTACACTTTTTAATATACAAGAGTGTATGCATTGGACATACCCAAAGGCCAAACTTGAAGCTACTACTACTTTGCGCGCCTTTATAATGAGACTGACAACACCCGATGACCTTCAAATTGACTTTACTCAACTCAAACAGTGTTTTAGCTATAACTACTTGTTTTGAGCAAGTAAAAAAAAATATGTTATTATTCGTTATATTTGGAAGAACTTCGTTGCGGAATCAACGAAGTTCTTCCAAATATAACAAATACACGATTGGATGAAATCGGCTCAAAAGAAAATAATTCCAAAGTTACATCTTAAAATTTGCTTTAAACAGTCGTATGTCTTTAGTTTCTTGACTTATACGTCTGTAACTAAGGACAAAATTCCACCGCACTAATACTAAAAACTTCGTTGTTTTATATTTCTCAATTAATGCGTAGTTTTTTTTTTTTAATTCATCATTTTGCAAAATTTGCAAATACTAATCGTAACACAGTGTTTCTCTTTCACTCGCGCTGAAAAAGATAGGGAGGGAATTTAGCTGTTGTCAGCCCCTTAAGCTGTAAGGCTCCTGACTTGACGCAGGCGATCGGCGGAGCGAACTGTAGCGCGGCTAACGGCGAGACAAGCGGCACGATCAAATTGTAAGGACTTGAATGAATCTGTTTTGGATGACAGCGGTAGACGCTCGTTTCACCCTTCGCCGCGCCGCCGGTCGCATGCGGTGCGTGTGACTGGTGACAGAACACAATATACTATCAGATAAAAGTCGTGTTGGCCGATAAGCCAGCTTTAGGAACCGCACCAGTGCCCTCCTCGCACAGGTAGTGGTCCGGACGGTAGTGGTCCGTACGGAAGTGATGAGCCAGGGCCACATGAGACGCATAGTACAGGTTCTTGCCATCACCGTCACAGAGATGGCTGAACTCAATCAGTTCTGTCATTTAAGAGGTCTTGACTAGCGGGCTTAACATATTAAGGTGCGACCACACCGCTGCTTAAAATACGGCTACGTTACGGAATCGCAGTGACGCATCGTATCCACACCGTTTTAATCGCATGCCCCCCACACCGCTGCTTAAAATACGGCGACGTTACGGAATCCCAGTGACGCATCGTATCCGTACCGTTTTTATCGCATGCCCTCCACAGCGCTGCTCAAAATACGCAGACAATTGAGCTGCGCGTATGGGGCACGTCACTGCGTCACGTTGCGTCTACGTATTTTGAGCAGCGGTGTGGAGAGCATGCGTTAAAGTCGTGACGTTTACGGCACGTCATTGCGATTCGGTACCGTCAGCGTATTTTAAGCAGCTGTGTGGGGGGCATGCGATTAAAACGGTGTGGATACGATGCGTCACTGCGATTCCGTAGCGTCACCGTTTTTTAAGCAGCGGTGTGGTCGCACCTTTACTCGTAAGTATACCTTTAAGATCGATCTCGCTCCGGAAGACAGCCGTAAGATGTTGCCCAGCGCACTCGCCCTCCTCGCACAGGTAGTGGTCCGTACGGAAGTGATGGGCCAGGGCCACATGAGACGCGTAGTACAGGTTCTTGCCATCAGCATCGCAGAGGTGGCAGAATAAGTGCTCCTTGCGGAGGTGCCGGTATAGTTCGTCTGCGTCCATGAAACGCTCCTCGCAAAACTCGCATAGAGGGTGGCCCCTGTAAATAATAGTTTATTTAAAGGGTTGCTGCCGTTACAGCTTATTGAGCAGGCTGCACGCTTGTTTGCCATGGACATGGTATTTTTTTTTGTTTTACTTAGGTAATAGATATATATTGCTATTGTCAGCACCCGACCAATGGTTGGCACTTTTAACCCTATATTAAACCTACAATATTGACAAAAATATGTGTCAATGGCTGGTACTTTGCCCTGTCATAAACGAAGACTGAAAATTTGCGGTTACTTATGAGCTGTACTCCAATATATATATACTGTACTGTACTACAAAACTTTTCTAACTTTCGAAGCGATTATTTCAGAAAATATTTACTTAATCACAAAATAGTCAAAGAAACCTCAATGTTATTTTGAAAGACCTATCGATTGATGTGTCACATGTTGATATTTGGTTATTTTTTTATTTATTTAGTTACCTGTATGGAGCGCCCCCCTAAAAATTTTTTTTCAAATTTAACTACATAACTAAGTAGCTGCATACAAAATACACCTTATGTGGAAATTTTATTCAGATACGTCGTATAGTTTCCGAGTAAAATGCCTGTGACATACGGACGGACAGACAGACAGACAGACAGACATGACGAATCCATAAGGGTTCCGTTTTTTGCCACTTGGTTACGGAACCCTAAAAAAAGGTGCAAAAAATAAAGAGTATGTCCATAAGATAAGAGAAAAAACGAAGTTACAAGACGCACTAACTCAAGCCCTCAAATTAAAATGGCGATGGGCAGGACATATCGCACGGAATAAAGACAATAAATGGACAATATTGGCAACGAAATGGAAAGGCCCTATTGGCAAAAGGGAAGTGGGAAAGCCATATAAACGATGGCTAGACGATATAAAAGAAACTGCAGGGAAAGACTGGCTAAACAAAGCGGAAGACAGGCAAAAATGGAGAGAGTTGGAGGAGGCCTACACTCAAAGAGGGGTCCAAATTAAATAAATAAATAGTAAATAAACATAACACTAACTACTAGCTATGAATGAATGAATTATTTATTTCATGTAACCAAGACACAATATTATTAGTGGATCTTATAGACTAAGGGGTTAGTAGGCTTAAAATAAAACAACACTGACAGGGGTATGCAATCCCTTGCAGTGTGACATGTACAGACAGTCAAGCCTATCCGCAATCATGCTCAGGATGCTGTTGAACATGTTAAGAAAGAGAATCATCAGACTATCTGAAAACCAAAATCACCAGGCGCTCGTCATGAGAGGATGCCCCCAAGGAGGTGTACTCTCGCCACTTCTATGGAACCTGGTAGTAAATAACCTGATAACAAAGCTGAACAACAATCTATTTCTGACAATAGGGTACGCAGATGATCTAGTAATAATGATCAATGGACCAGTGACAAGCACATTGTGCGACCTCACACGAACAGCACTGAAAATAGTAGAGAAATGGTGCAAGGAGAATGACCTATCGGTAAACCCAAAAAAGACCGACACAATTTTCTTCACTAATAAACGGAAATTGGGTGCATACGAAATGCCAACCTTGTTTGGATCTAGACTAACACTTTCAAAAGAAGTAAAGTACCTAGGAATAACATTGGACGAAAAACTGAACTGGAATAAACACCTGGACAACAAACTAAACAAAGCGACAGTTGCCTTCTGGCAATGCCGAAGAATGGTGGGAAAGAAATGGGGTCTAGCCCCCCACATTATAATGTGGCTGTACAAAATGGTAATAATGCCAATGATAAGCTACGGAGCTGTAGTACGGTGGCCCCGTACTCAACTTATCACCTCAATCAACAAATTACAGAAAACGCAAAGGCTAGCATGCATAGCAGCGACCGGCTGCATGAAAACAACTCCGACAGCGGCGCTGGAAATCATGTTAGGGCTTCTACCACTACACCTATACATACAAAAAGAAGCAGCCGCAACGGCTACTCGCCTAAAAAATCAAAACTTGTGGACCAAACACAAAACGCCGCACACGAGGATATATGATAACATACTGTCGAGATTTCCAATGCTGGATGCGGTAATTGACAGAATACCCAAAAATACGATCTTGTGGAAAAAGTATGCCATATCACTAACAGAAGACTCAAAAGAAGCACTAAATCAAACAGAACTAAGAATCTTTACGAATGGATCAAAAACCAACGTAGGTACAGGATGTGGTGTCTTCTCGGAGGACCTGAATATTCACATCTCTAAACCACTCGGAGCACATAACACAGTATTCCAAGCTGAATGTGTTGGAATAATAGAAACTTGCAATACAGTGAAACGACGACAGTTAAAAAACGAAAACTTATGTATACTATCAGACAGTAAGTCAGTACTACAAGCGCTAGGTTGCGACAGAATTACATCTGGACTCATATATGAATGCCATCAAAGCCTCTCAAAGGTATGCGAAGAAGGCAATAAGGTGACACTGCAATGGATCAAGGGACACAGTAACTCGAGAGAGAACGATGCTGGGGATGAACTAGCCCGTAAGGGCTCAGATACACCGGCAAATGGACCCGATCCCATTGTACCCTTACCATACTCGCACATAAACAACTAACTTGACCACCACTACAAACAACTGCATCAAACATACTGGAAAGAAATGGACACCTGCCGACAAACCAAAGAAATAGTAACGGAATACAACCACAAACTTACCAAAACACTTTTGAGGACAAGAAGACCCCACTACGCAAATTAGTGGGACTGATAACAGGACACAACACACTAAACAAACACCTCTTCACAATAGCAGAGCATGCATGGAGGCGGATGAAACAACAAAACACATTCTGATAGACTGCAAACAGGTAGAAGTATACAGAACTAAACACCTAGGGACCCCAGGCACCTTGCGCGAGGCGGCAGGCAACCTGAAAGCTCTGCTGGGCTTCGTAGAGGAGCTGGGGTGGTTGGAATAATGGTGGTACGTTTCACGCAAAATAGGCACACTGGATGTCGACTTGCGGAAAAACGCCCAGGATAACTAACTAACTATTAACTAACTCGATTTTAAACAACTTTTTCTCGGTTGATAATATAATATTATTGTAATAAGGATGTAGTTTGTTGTGATTGAATGTTTTACATTATACCAGTTACCTGTGTGAGGTGTCATCAAGGTCTCCTTTTCGTCTGTGGTGAGCGAGTTCCTGCCGCGTATAGCATTTCCTTTCATTTGTAAAAATCTAAAAAGACAACAGGTACAATGGTAATATAACAAATAATTTTGTACTTCCGTTAGATTCAATTTGGTCTTTTCCATTCAATGATATTTACTATGGATGGGTTATACTCTAACATAATGAGCAGAAAAAATACTTCCAGAGTTATTTCATAACCTAGCAACGATTCTGTTATGTTTATCTATTTTGACAATCATTATATCTTTGTCACTCTCATTGTTAGAAAATTACGGTTTGTCTCTTTTTCACGCGAGTGACGGGAGCTCATTCGCACGTCCGCATCTCACGCTGGCCGGTGCGCGACTAGCGACAGTTGTTTGAATTCACTCATATTCAGTGCTTCACTTTTGGAGCGTGCATAACCCATCTATCATTATTATATATCATAGTTTCCATTCATGTTCATTAAATTTTTCGTTAGCATACATATTATAGCTCGCGACATTTGTACCATATTACATAGAAAATAGAGTTGATTTTCTTTTGTTTCACATTTTAAAAAAGCAGCAGTAGATTTATAGAGCTAGGTGAGATAATATCTTTTTCTATTTACATATAATAGTTGCTCACACAAAGACATATATTTATTAATACATTTAGATTATTATTATTATTCTCTTTATTTATTTTTCTTCTTAGTTTAGGGTTTTTACAATATTTTTATAAAAGTAAAATATAAAAATACATCTAAGACATATAAAAACAATAAAAGCATCATAAAAAACCTAAACTAGGGTGCCGCCGGCAACGGAGCAGGGCCCAGGCTGCCGGTGGTTAGGGCCGCAGAGTGAGGAACCTTCGGACTATGCGCGCCGTGTCCAAGATTACCGCCTTCTGAATCTGACCCCTAATCCAACCACAACCCCGTAGCGAAAGTCTCTCAAGATGTTGGTCGAGACTCTTCGCTATGAGACCGTTCGCAGAGACAACTATCGGCACAATGATCGCCGAATCGACCTCCCACATGGCGGTTACCTCGTGAGCCAAGTCTAGGTACTTGCTGGACTTGTCCTTCTCGGCCTTCACGAGGTTCTCGTCACATGGGACGGTGATGTCGATGAGCATGGCCCGGCGTTGCGGTCGATCTATTACCACGATATCAGGCTTATTGGCTACAATAGTCCTGTCCGTAATAATAGATCGATCCCAATAGAGCGTGGCACGACCATTTTCGAGAACTGGCGCAGGTGTGTACTTGTAGTACGGCACTTCGTGGTCCACAAGACCGTATAGGAGAGCAAGCTGCTGGTGTATAATCCTGGCTACGAGGTTATGTCTGTGCAAGTACTCGCCGTTAGCAAGATGAGAACAACCGGAAATGATATGCCTGAGTGACTCTCCGGGACGGCGGCATGCCCGACAAATGTCGACCGTACCGTCCTTCAGGATATATTTCCGGTAGTTATTCGTCATGATAACTTCGTCCGCAATTGCACAGGCAAAACCTTCGGTTTCTCCGAAGAGATCCCCGAATCGTAACCAGTTCACCGACGCGAGCAGGTCTACGTCGGGTCCCGTGAGGGCCCTGTAGAACCGCCCGTGTAGCTCCTTGCTCTTCCATACCGCCCTGCGATCCTCGGTGCTTAGCACCACAGGTTTGCGCCAGCTCTCGTTTGCCAAGGAGAGCGGCGTGAGACCCTTATCTACTGCCACCACATCACGATGCATCCCACACTCGTTGTTAAGGAAATAATTCCTGAGACTGTACACCTTATTATTATTATTATTATATCGTTTTAGTCAGGCAGCTCGCGCTGATAAGTCTAAATCAAAGTTCACTAAGCACTAATTCACAACTTTAGATAGTTTGTCGAGTCTATTTTTGAACTGATTAACACTGTTGGAGTTCACAACTTGGGAGGGTAACTTGTTCCAAGTATTCACAATTCGGTTCGCAATAAAGTTTTTGCCGATATTTGTATTATGTATTGTTGTTGTTAGTTTAAAGTTATGTCCTCTTGCGCGCGTGTTTAGATGTCGAGTGAACAAGTCGGTCAGTTCTGGACAGTCGTAATAGCCATTTAGTATATTAAAAGTCTCAATCATGTCTCCACGTTGGCGCTTCTTTTGCAGTGTTGTTATGCCTAGCTTTTTTAATCTATGCTCATATGATAGTGCCTTTAGCTGTGCGGGAATTTTGGTGAATTTGCGCTGCACTCGCTCAATCATTTCAATGTCTTTTTTGAAGTATGGATTCCATATTATAAAGCCATATTCCAGGATAGGTCTTATATACGTTTTGTAGATCTTTAGCATTGTTTCAGGAGTAAGGATGCGAAAGGCTCTTCTAATGATGTAGATAATGGAGTTTGCTTTTTTCACCATTTGCGAAATGTGGGGTTCCCACTTGAGGTCATTGGATATTAGGACTCCCAGATCTTGTTGGGTGGTAACTGCTGCCAGCTGTGTGTTATTTAAAGCGTATGACAACTTTGGGTTCTTTTTGTGCATGTGAAGGACTGTGCATTTTGTTTCATTCAGGTTTATAAGCCACTCCAGGCACCAGTCTCTAATTCTATTCAGGTCTCATTGTTGTTTGCTGTGGTCTATAAGTGGGTTCACAAAGAGCTTGGAGTCATCTGCGAAGAAGCTAAAGTTGGACTCAATGGTGGTTTGCAGGTCAGTGACAAAAATGCTGAACATGGTGGTTGAGATGACCGATCCCTGGGGTACACCGCTCCATACATCAAATTCTTTTGAAACACTGTCAGCGATTCGTACCCTAAATTTCCTGTCCTTTAGAAATGATTCTATCCATCGCAGAAGCTTTCCTCTTATGCCAAAGTGCTCCAGTTTGGTCAGAAGTCTACGATGTGGCACTCTGTCGAAAGCTTTTTCATAGTCTAGATATACAACAACGACCGGTTCAGCGTTGTCCAGATTATTTGACCAGACCTTGGCACAGGCAAGTAAATTTGTAACAGTTGATCTTCTTCGCATAAAGCCATGTTGTTGGTCGACAATGATGTGATTACTATCTAGGAATTGCCTGATTTCGTCATTTATAATAGCCTCCATTAATTTAACGGCAAGGCAGGTTAGACTGATTGGCCTGTAATTATTGGGGTTAAGTTTATCTCCCTTTTTGTAGATGGGTGTCACCAGGTCATTTTTCCACTTCTGCGGCATGGTTGATGAATTAAATGACTCGTTCATGATATGAGTAAGTGGTGACAGGATGGCTTTACATTTCTTGAGCACGACTGCTGGGATTCCATCGAGGCCCATTGACGTATCTTCACGTAGCTTCTTCAGTTTGTTCCAAACTTTTTCTTCCATGATAGTGACGTCACATAAGGAGTCCTGGATTCGAGGAGGTTTAATAAGAGGAATAGTGTCGTAAGGCTCCTTAACGTAGTTGGCTTGAAATCGTTTGGCAAGGGCGTTCGCGATGTCAATCTCACTTGTTACAGTGTTGTCTCCGTCATGCATGATTCGTGGAACTGAAACTATCGAGTATAGTTGTTATCTAATATAGGCGTAAAAGGATTTGGGTCCGAGGTTTATAATGCGGCTTTCATATTCAGCTCTAGAGCGTCTAGTTAATTTTAAAACTGCGTTGTTGAGTTTCCTGTAATGCTTATAATCTTCTCTGCATCCCGTAAGTAGGTATTTCTCCCATGACTTTCGCTTCTCTTCTATTTTTTGTTTAACGTTTCTGTTGATTCATGGTTTGAGTGAAGGCTTACGTGGTGGTCTCGTGTTTGGTGTATTCTTGTTTGTGACTTCAAGGACGATGGATTCAAAAGCTTCCCATTTGCCGTTCGTTGAGTTGTGCGTACGTACCAAATTTAAAAGGTTGCATTCATACAAATTTGAGTATATACTATCTGTGTCTGATTTAAAGTAATTTTTTCTAGTTGCTTTTGTAACTTTGTTGGAAATAGTGATGTTTTCTAACTGCATTGTTAGCAGTAAAAAATCATGATCTGATTTACCCACAGGTGGTTGGTGCTCAATTGCAGTAATAAGGTTTTCGTCGTTCGTCATTACCAGATCGATAAGCGAAGATCGGTTGCCCTGTCGGTGTCGGGTGGGTTTAGCTACGATTTGATATAGATTGCTTTGTACAAACATTTCTTCAAAGCCATACTCTCTTCTGTTTTCACTGTGTTGAATATTTGTTAATGGCCAGGTTATCTCACGATAGTTGAAATCTCCTGTAATGATGACGTTCTGCGATGTGGAGGCAGTGGTAATCTCATTTAGCAATATTTTCTCTTCATTAATACAAGAATCCTCTGGTCTGTAGATGCATGCGAATAAAAAGGAATATTGGTTTATAATTATGTCCAACCATAGTGTATATATAGACTGGAGGCAAGAGTAGCTGGTATTTAACTTTGCTAGTATATTCAATCCACATACCTCTTGCGCCACGTATACAGCTACGCCTCCGCCTCTTCGGTCACAACGGTCCTTCCTGTAGAGATCATAACCTGGGATACTCACTAGGTTAGGAAGATTTACATTAAACCAGGTTTCAGTCACAGCTATGATAATCGGTTTGGGTTTGCACATTAGGGCACGAGCATGAAATAAATCGAATTTGGGTAACGATGATCCTAAGTTAGTATATATAATAAGATTGTTTATGATAGGTAGGGTTTGATTGCTTTGTTTGTATGGTGTTACAGCCCCGTGGATTGGTTGGGTTGGTTTTTTGGTAAGGTGATTATTTTAGGACAGCCATTTATAAATTTTATTGTTAGATTTTGTTCTCCTTCTTTGACGCATTCTTCCAATTCTGTGCGCAGCATTTTTAGGTATTCTTGTTGTGCAGGCGTTTGATCTGATTTAATGTTCCTGCCATTGGAGTGCTTGCCCTTGTTTTTGAGAATCTTCAATGCATCGTATTTGTTGTTAAACATGATTTATGTGGGTCTGGGTTTGGATGAACCGTTCCCTGGGCGTCCGAGACACACGACCTTTTAGATGATCCGATTAGATGGGATAAGATAAGAGAAGCTGTGTAAACTATATTACTAAATTCATTGCTACCAGTAACCTCAATCGAAGGAAAAGCCCATTATTATTTACAATTTGGCCAGACTGGCAAACACCTGACAGAGAAACGGCAACAACATATGTATATAACACCATAAAACCAAAAGATTTTGGAGTGAATATACTGTTACAATTTAACGCATTATTTTTCGGCAGATTATAAACTATAGATGTACAGCGTCATTTTGTGAAATGTAATTGGTCGGTTTAACATCCAATCCGTGTGCATCCAGAGACTTAGGAATCAAACTCAGTTATCCTTGAAAAAAAGAAACAATTTATTTTGTTTACCATTTTTTAAAACTGCACTTTAGTTTCTCACTGGCACCTGTGTTTGATTGCTAAGTCTGAACAAATTAACGACCTGCTGTAAGACCGACCAATCAGTGCATGAGAAGCTTTACAATATGACTGTTTTGCATTGAAAGATTATAGTCTCCCATAAAGTAATACATTCAATTGTAAACAATATGTTATGGTTCACAATCTTTCAGTAGTTAACAAGCTCACGGGATTGATTATCTAACGGTGTTTACAATTTTACGGTGACATATACATCAAATTGATTAACCTTTACTGTTCACACTTAAATAATTTAAAAATTTTTATAACACACTACTTAAAACATAATTACTTCATTGAATAACACATCTTTTATATAGGTATTTTTATATGTAGAGAAATTAGAATCAAGACATAAAGCGGTTGGACAAGTGTTTACTTTTTTTGAGTATAAATATCTACTAACAGCTTAACAATAACATTCACAATAGAAAATCCTATTGTTAATGTTATTATTTAGCTATTCATAACTCAAAAGCATAATAGGTAATTGTACGGATAAAATCTATCAAAACTATACCTTCAAGTGTTTAACACAAAGATCACAGAAATATCTCTCATGGACCTTCCGCATGTGGTCACTGAGCATGGTGAAGGTCCGGAAGGGCGCCAGCTTACTGCAGAGCCGGCAACAGTTCTCCAGGAGCTCCTCATAAGCACTCTTAATCTCCTGACTACAGAATGCTATCTTGAACTGCCTCTCAAACAACCGGTCCGTAAAAACACGATTGCGCAATTCTTTGTAAGTCAAGACGGACTCTGTAAACACGACCTGCAGATAAAATAAACCACATAAGTCAGAAGTTATTGTTACGGTTTGTGTACCAACGAAACAACGTGCTCACCCTCGCCAGGTCTTGCCGACAGATGGGACATTCGTTCTGCAAGCACAACACTCGCATACGAGTGGAACACTCGAAACATACGGGGTGGTCGCACTCGCCAATCGAGTAGTACAAGACATTCTTGAAACACACTACGCAAGTGTTATTGTCGGCCTGGGAGTCTGCCATGGTCGCTGACTGTCACGGATAAGGGCTCTGTAAAAGTAGCACTGGTTTGTTATTACGCCAAAACCTATACAGTGGTAATTGTAAAATCGCAACTCTTGGAGTAACTCGAATATGTACCCACGTACGTAAATGAAGGACGAAAATTTCTGTGCTATCCAAATTTGACAGACAGTGTAGTTTGGAACTTTAAAAACCGTAAGCGGAAATAAAATAACCGGTAATTAGTGAAACGTTGCTACTACTTCCGTTTACGATGAACATGTTGTGACATGTGAGCGTTTAAAAACATATGCGGAACAAACTGCCACTGGCAGCTCTAGAGTGTACGTCCCGAAATAATGAAATGGCAGAAATTATGTTTCTTATATCGCTTAAACGTCCTATTGATTGAACATTCAAAGTATTCAATCAAACTACTAAAGTTCACTACAAAATAGCAGTGTCGACATAAAACAAATTACATGTATCAATTATTAATCTTCTTTGACGACGTTTTTGTTTATTTCCAACCTCTTTATATATTTTATTTATATATGAATTTTCTCCATTTGCCCTTTACACAGTTGTACATTGAGGTAAGACTGTTTTGCTCGGTAATGAGGTTAGAGAAATAGAGTAAGAGTAATGTCCGTTTCTCTCTTGGTCCGTCCGTAGTACACAGCGAGGGGGATTTTGCCGGTAACAACGTTTACACTTTTATTTATTTAAATAAAATATAGGCAACGTTGTTCGGTAGAAACCTTACTCTTTGTAAGGTAAACTAATGAATGACCAAACAACACGTGGCGGCCATGCCAGGATAACCGTCCGTCTACTAGAGTTCTAAACTCAGTCATTGGTTTTTGAACGATCTATTTTGCCTGCTGTCACTGTCAATTCAATTTGATTTGATACTCGAATCGAATCGATTTGAACACGAACAGTCAACAGAATATTTTTTGCAATATTTTGTTATTATCGTCTTTGTTTTTAACAAATTGATTACGGTTTTCTATTAGTAAAAATAATACATTGAATTGCAAATTTCTGACGACAATCGCTATGGATGAATATGTAAACTACATTTTACTGATTTTGGTTATACTGCCAGTCATTCTATTCATTAATTTGTGGGCAGGAATCGGATGGGAGCTATTTGTTAACAACTGAGAGAAAGACTCAGGATTTTTAGTCATTTGTGATGCAGAAGTGATGTGTTGAGGGCTGCGAGGCAATATTGTTGCTCATGAAGATGATTTACCAGTGACTACTGTTTTCCTCAATTCTAATGAAGTGCCAACATGTTTTACAGGAAAATAAAAACTTTAAAACAATATTTAATTTTTATTCATAAGATTTCATATAAAATTCTTATAAATTATTATCACATTGCCATACTCATGTAATGTAGATACAAACAAAACATTTATTACAACATACATAAAACAAGCAATAAATATTAAATAAAATACTCCTGGATATATCATAATAATACAATGCAACTGAGATTAAATTATTTTAATGTATAAAAATAATAACATACAAAAGTTTCATTTTAAGTTTCCTTGATTGTAAACTTTCTAACCTGCATGATGCAATGCTACATAATATTTTTACAGTTATATATATATATATATATATATATGTAGTGGAGTCTTGCCAACACTACTTTTCGAAATTATTTTGTTTGAGCTATTAACACATTCAGTGCCGAAAACCCGACTATCGGGTATTTTATGATTTCGTTCCCAGGCCGGACGACCCGATAGTCTGGATCGTGGTACTACAGCTTTATATGACGAAATTTTTGTGGCCTGGCGCGGATATCTTGTTTGGCTGGGTGGCAATGAATGTGCTAAATCTTCTTATAGTTAAAACAATGGTGCGAAGTTACAGTGTCCGAGTGGCAACCGCATGGCTTGCGGTATTTAAGTTCCCTACATGTTGTGGAACCACCCTGTGCAGCCCGAACTGACCCATGTTGGACTTTGTTTTTCATCTCCTCCCCCCCACCCCCTCATTTTTCTGGCTTCCAACTCTGACAAATCGATAACCAGCTGGTGTGAATGGCAATTTGCACGCTCGTTCTTCATCACATACAGATACTGGAAATTGAGGGGGAAGGGCAGGATGAAAAACAAAGTCTAAGGTGGGTCAGTTCGAGTTGCAAAGGGGGGTGACACAACACACAGGAGCTTAAATACCTGAGCCATCCGGTTGCCTCATGGACACTGAAACTACGCTCACTTCTCTGACTATTATAAAAAATCTATAATTTTAAAACTTAAGTATACATCCAAATGGCTGGTGACGTACATGGTTATCCTAGTTTACAAAAAAATTAACTTCTTGAGTTTATGCTCATGTGTTATCATATGTGACGTTCCGCGGTAAAGGTACCTTATGGCGGTTGGCGCTTACGCTATTGCTAACGACGCACCAATACTAATGCGATGCTTCACAACTCTTACGTTGTGAAGCATCGCGTTAGTAAGGTACTTTTACCCATGGAACGTCACATATGGTTATCATTTAGAGTTTGTCCGAAAAGAGAAGTGTCATGGTTTATATGGGAGCTCATACATTCTACAACACTTCTCTTTCCGGACAGACTCTATATCTGGTGTTATAATAATTTCCTAAACATTTTTATGCCAAGACTAAGCCTGACTATGACTACACAGTTTTTGCTCATGGCATCCAAAAATCCATTAACACATTCAGTGCCGAAAACCCGACTATCGGGTATTTTAAGATTTCGTGCCCAGGCCGGACAACCCGATAGTCGGGATTGTGACACTACAACTTTATATGACGAAATTTTTGTAGCCTGGCGTGGATGTCTTGTTTGGCTGGGTAGCAATGAATGTGTTAAAGCTAATATTTAATTTCATAATAAATAACATAATTCTTTATTAGGAATACTATATTGAGCCTCTAATTTATTTATGTCTAGATATATATATATATATTTATATATATATTATATATGTCCAATTAGGGACCCTAATAGTCTTCTTAGTAATTGTTAAGATATTTAATAATAATTAGGTATAACAGTGTGACATTTAACAGATTAAGTTGTAAGGCATGAAATGCACTCATACCACTTATAGTAGAATTGAACCGTTAACTCTGCTTGGACTTAGTATTGACTAAATGTGAAACTGCCACCATTATCCAAAGAAATCACATACATTTTATGTACATCCCGGCTCTTCACGCTCAATTTCTTGCTAAGTCAGTGCAGAATTAGTATGTTTTGACCATAATAATAATTGATTACTAATTAATAAGACTACTTCTAGTAATATCAACATTATTTTAGTAATATAAAAAAAGTAACTTAACCTTTCTACTGCCATGACTATTTTATGTAATAAACCAGCAATAGGCCTGCAAATGCATTTTAAGCTATACACATAGTCACATATACACGGTGCCCGTGAGCATTGCGAGAGACTTTAACAGTGTATTCATTATCATATTTAGAGAACAAAATGTCCTTTAAACTTTTTCGAAATTCGCCATAGTTTCAGAGTAAATACTACTTACAAAAAATTGCATTTTGAATTGTTTCTCAGTGTAAAATGATTTTTTGATGGCGATCTCACCGGTATGGGGCATAGTCTAGACATCTCTTATTGACTGATATCAAAGACCTAAGAAACACTTTGCATGGACTAGTTTTTACGAGAAAAAATGTAGCAATTTACTTTTTCCGTTACTTTTTTCTAATGACATTTACTTTTTATGTACAACAGCATTCAAAAAAAGTGAAAAAAAAAGTAAAAAAAAAAATTTTTTTTTTGGCGTTTTACAACAAAAGTCATATAATGTTTTTTCATTCTTTTGACCTCAGAAATGCGTGGTTAAAATCTCTCGCAATGCTCACGGGTACCGTGTATTTATTACTCATTTGACCTTTCTATAAACATGCTATTTTAATTTCATAAGAAATAGTAGTTTATGTGACTGCTACATAATGAAGGGCATTAAAATACGAGTGTGGTTTTAGTTTTGGTTTCATAATAATATCACACGAGTGTTTTAATGCCGAACTATGTACAGTTACATACACTACTTTATCTACACACATATTATAAATTCTCAATAACTTACATACATTACGAAACTGGCACAGATAATACACTGATCTGGTATAAGATACACTGATATAATACAATGGTAGCTATAATGGTGGTCATTATTATATGGTTTCCGAATGTAGAATTATTAGAGGATTTGTGATATTGGGTGTAGATAAAATAAAAATACTTGTTTCTTTTAATCTTCAAAGTAATGTTAACAAATAAAACTAAATTTCACTAGAGAGTACCAACTCCTCCATTCCCATGTTGAAGTGGTGCCTCCAGACGCGGTATCTGGCGATGTCTTTGCGAGTCACCATCCCCACCACCTGATAACAAGGAAATTACCATAGTGCACAATGGTACATAAAAAAACATTCATTTCCAAATTACGCAAAAAAGGGTAACAACCCTTATTCAATTTGAATAAGTCTGAGACGGCTATGGTAATAAAAATCGAAGATTTATCTTGGATAATAGACAAAATACCTTCTGAATATATGCCAGTTTTTTGATGAAAACACCGTTACATTTAATTTTTTCCTCGAAAACCCTATAAATATTTTACCCTACAAAATATTACCATAGCAAAGTCAAAGTATATTTCTATCACGAATATCACGATAAAAAAAATCATTACTATAGTGGTAAATTTTTATTTATAGTCTGGCTAACCATTTCTGACAGTAGAAAAGCGAGGCAAATTCAAAATACGTACATGTGGCAACCCTTTGTGATGAGACACCGTATTTCATGAGTCATGACGAACATTTCAATTCTCATTTATTTTACATTGAATTTGTTTCCAGTGCATTTCACTCTCTCATCTTAAGCGCGAGTGAGATAGAACTCCTGCAACGTTCTACATTAAATATAAATTAATTTTTAAGCCATAATGTCAATTGCCTCAACCAGATTATCTGTTGCAGTTGATGACAGATCAGACGGAATATATCCGTCTCCTTTTTCACACCGTAAATTGAAAGGGGCGGAAATACCAACTGATATTAAAAACATATTATGATTTTTGATGATGATTGCTGCTTTTTTCACTGATTCTTAGTGTTGTCATACTTTTGTTCGCTGTATATTGCAACTGCGTTCGTTGGCTGGCCACTTGGCCAGACTATAGAATGATTTTTTTTAAATGACCTATAAATCACACTTCACAGGACACTTTCTGTAAGAATCGTATTTTTGGGTATTTAGTAATAATAAATATCGTTCAAAAGTATTTTTTTGTATTACTAATACTTCAAACTATTTTTTAAATAGCATTGTATGCGGCTTTATTCATTAATAGAGTTTTTCGACCTTTTAGGGAGTAAGGAGCCTTAAGGTTAACTTATTATGCGAGTCTCACCTCGTTGACGTCATTGACAATGGGCAGGTGGCGCAGCCCCAGGGCTCGGAACAGCCGGAAGAGTCGCGGCAGGGACGCGCGAGTAGGCAGCGTGTACGGAGACGGATTCATGAAGGGCCGCAGGTCTATTGTGCACGTTTTTTCCCAATCCATTATCTCCAACTGCGTGAATAATAGAGGGATTAACTACTCAAAATGTTTTTTTACTCGTGTACTATAATGGACCGTAAGCTAGGAACAAATTTCATGACCAATCGTGTTCTAGGCGATAACTTGTGAAGTGGTTAGGGGAGATGTATAATGGAGCCTTGTGAAGGTCAGCTGCCGCTCCGTTGGCGGGTTGAGGAACGGCAGCCATTTGATCACTTAAAAAAAACGGTCATCGCGTCCCGATTTAAAATTTGTCAGATATAGTTTATATGCTCTTACAAACATGAAACATCGTCAGCCGGCTGTATCGAGGTGGAAAGACCGTCAGCTGATGCCCTGAAGATTGTATGTTCACGTGATCAGCTGACGGTCTTTTCACTGCGATACAGCCGACTAATATTTTTTTAATATAATAGGATATAAACTATCATCTGACAAAGTTTCAATCGGGATGCAATTACCATTATTTTTTTTATTGTTTAAATTGCTGCCGTTCCTCAACCCACCAACGGAGAGGCAGCTGACTTTCACTAAGCTTCATTACACATCGCCCTTCACGACTTGACAAGTTATCGCCTGGGACGCGATGACCAACGAAATTTATTCCTGGGTTACGGTCTATAATGCTTGAATTGAGAATTTGTAAACCGAAGTACTAGCGCATACTTTTCGATGGAGCTTTTATGGATGCAAATTTCAGCATCGTTGACTATACTGAAATGGATTTTCATATATTATACAACGGTCGGGGAGGAGGACGGTACTCCTACCGCCGGTACGATCCATCCGGGAGATCAAAGTTACTAAATTACTAAGTTGTAAGGCATTCGCCGAACTTAATTCTTACCGGCTTGCCTATTTTTAGCACTTGTAGAAAAAGTATACTATAGTGACATAATTAAGCTTTTCAATTTCGTACCTTACTTAGGTTAATAACTCCCGGGCTCGTTTCATAAAACTTATGACATGTAATAAAAATGAAGCTATTTTTTCATTAGTTTTACTTACTTACTGAAATATAGGTCCGACCCTTGTAAGGTTGCGTGTTCATAACTTCATACCTGATTTAATTTTGGTTCCAAGTGACAAACTAAAACAAGCTTTAAATACCTAACATAAGGTCGCTCTTACATCGTTGATAGACGGGTACCGCGGATACTCCTTACGGAACATGTCCATGTCCACGTTAAAGCTGGACCACGTGGTGTTGGCGTTTTCATGTTCGTTCTCGTTGTAGATCTTGTTCTGAATTAGCACTATCAGTTGCGAGCGCAGTATGAGGCCTCGGAGACGCTTGTATGTGTGCACTTCTTGCTGCGTATAAAAATCAAATGCTATGAAAATACAGTACAACTCGCTTAAGACGACTTTGAAGGGACTCAGCCAAAAACGCCTTTATAAAACATCGAAATGTTTAGTTACTATTAAGTTAGTTGAGATACTCATTCTGTGACGTCACATTGAGTCCACCTAAAGAGCTCCTGTTGACTCAAAAATAATCGAAAAATACTCCTATCTATAAGAATCAACGTTTTGGCAAAGCGTAGCCCTATAAAGTGTAACATATCGGATCATTTTCGGGTCAACTACGGGGAGTGCGCGGGGAAGTGGGAAGGAAGGAAGGGAAGGACACGACAAACGATTAGGTTCTATGAAGTAGACAGATCTATGTAGGCTGGATAGGTAGAAAGGCTGTGCTTATACAGCCTTGGCCAGAAGTGTTGAGCATAGCTGTTTTTTGTTTACAATTTTAATGTTAAGTATTAAGGCCCTATCATGACAATGTAAGATGACGTAAAATGTTATATTTTATTGATATATTTATATCTAGAAAACTTCACTAAATAACGCTTTCAAGGTACCTATAAAATATGAAAAGTGGAGGTCCCAAAAATGAGAATTGAAGTCGGTGCGACAAATTGCAAATATTCTATGCAGTTACTACTAACTTTAACAAAACACACCTGTTCAGTTTGAATAAATCGATAAAATTACTTCAAAAAAGATAGAAACGCCGGTCTAAACTTTCAAGTTTTGTATGAAAATCGCAAGGGTGCTCAAGACTTCTGGCCAAGGCTGTATGTAAGTAAACATACGAAAGGCAAACATTAAAACGTTGTAGACACTTACATCGTCGGCTAGAGGCGGATCCACGACTGGAAAACCGTTGTAGGACACCAGTTTCAATAACTCCACCACATGTCCTACATTCTCGATGGTGCGGAGGGTAAAGACTGGATGCGACATCACTTCCGAAGCATACACGTTATGGGCGAGCGGCGGGGGCTCCCACGGCAACAGAGGGACGCCCGCTAGCTGGATGTGGATGTCGTATATACCCTGCGGATGTGAAGAAACAGGTTTGTAGAGATAGGATTTTATTATAAAAACGGTTACACTCGCGTCCACCTCGCGTCTATTTGGTCACTTCGCGCAACATGTTTCGGAGAGCGTAAGTCTCCATCTAAGCGCGAAGTGACTAAAGATACGTAAGTGTAACCGTTATATTTTATAGTGTTAGTATGTCTCACGAAAGTTTAACATATTCATTGCCACCCAGCCAAACAAGACATCCGCGCCAAGCAACAAAAATTTCGTCATATAAAGCTGTAGTACCGCGATCCCGACTATCGGGTCGTCCGGCCTGGGAACGAAATCATAAAATACCCGATAGTCGGGTTTTCGGCACTGAATGTGTTAAATTTAATAGCTGATTTTGCTTTGCACAACAGCCTTCATGGATTCTGACGAGCCTAACTAGATGTGTCGTTTTGATAAACTTGAAATAGTGTTGTTATCAGAATACAAACTTATTAGTTTTTTTTTCTCTCATCATCTATAGAACGATACTAAAAGGTTATTTTTTATTGAAAAACTTGGCGACTAAAATCAATAAAAAAAAGCGAATAAGTTCAAACCTCAAATCAAATCAAAGAAGTCTTAAACCCACAAGGCAACGCCCAGCGTGATGATAGGAGCGTTTGATATCTACTCCGTAAAGTGGACTCGATGATTACGAGCGCTAGCAACATATTCATGGCGACCCTGCCCATGATATTAAACTAACCTCATTAAAGAAGTCTCCAACCCACTTAGCGACCACCAGCGTGATAATGATCGGCAATGCGTTGGATATCTGCCCCGTGGTCTCTATGATAATGACCGTCAAAGATATGGTCATTCGGACCACGCCTCCAAGCTGAGCCGCCGCGCCGATCAGGGCGTATTTAGCCGGGTTTATCGTCTGCAAATAATTTACCTTATTATTAACACGTTAAAGTCAAGATAAGTTGGCTGTCCTATTTAAATTATCGACACCGCTAGACCAAACTTCCAGGCCAACAGAAGGAAGTACTTAACACGATAAGAACACGTTAGCAGTATTGTTCAGCAACGGTTGTTCGACCAAATGGGATTGTAAAATTGTTTATAGGAGACTTACATTTGCGGGCGCCATTAATTGTATCACGATTGCCAATAGCCGCCCCCAGGCGGCACCACACAGCAGGTTAGGTATGAACAGGCCGCTCGACACCGCCAGACCAAACGTCCAGGCAGATAGCAGGAAGTAGCACGTTACGAACACGAGTATGGACCATGGGTTGTATGAACCGATGGGGTTGTGGAGGAAGGAACGCACGGACGCCTCGGGCGTTTGGAACCAGACTGCTGCGAGAGCGTTGTATTCGCCGTCGGCGCAGTATAGCTGGAACAAAATAGTTGGTTTGACTTTGACTTCATGGTAGATAACATTGAGAGATGACGACTGGGAATCTGCGCAAATAGGTTAACCTTACAAGGCTGCAAGGGCACTTTACTAGGGTCCTCGCATTAAGGCAAGCAGTCGTTGAGGGTTTACATCATGAGGACGCCGATACCAACATATATTATAGCCACGCCGTTATTTACCTTATGTTGCTCAAAACAAGCGTGATATTTACCTGCAGGGCCACTTTAGTTCGGTTTTTAGCATCATTAGAAAGCTGTCTGTAGCGCGTGGGCGCCGCCACTAGAGATACACCTAATCGAATGAACGTAATCACGCCGTTGTGAGCCATATGATACTAGATATACGACAGTGGCGGTACTTCCATACAAGCCCAAAAGCCGGGCTTGCCCTAGTTGCCTCACCGAAATTACGTATTTTAATCGTCGCGCTAAATAACCCGTATTAATTATTTCGAGTGAGCTGTTTATAAATTTTGCCACACGCAACAAAGTGTCGCTACTGCCGCGCAAACGACTGAGGCAAACGAAACTAAACGTAGCACATGCTGCTGTCCCGCTCGCACTCACCACCGCCGCCGCCTTGCAAGCGGCATACAAGCGGGCATTCATTTCGCCTATACAAATCGCCCTATTGGTGTCTGTACAACGAGCAACAATTTTTGCCCGGTGTACCTATAGCAAAATACGGCGATTTAAAACCAGCTTTTTGGTGTGAAGTTGGCCGCATGCCGTAAGCTCGCGCGACGCAAGTGATCGTTAACGGACAACTTCAAGTGTATTATATTACAAAAGTCGAATTTGATATGCAAATTAATTGTTTGAGCAAGTCAATGTGAATTGAATGGTATTGTGGTGAGGTGAGGTTACGACTTAGTAAAAGTGCTTAATTCTTTTGTAAAACTTGTAAAAGTGTTAAAATTACTTATTAATAATGGATGAAGCCGTTCCTTGTGACTGTTTGAGGTACGTCCAAGTGTTGATCATGGCAAATCAACAAAGGCAAGGTAAAATCTCTGAAGTTTGTTCAAAATCAATGTGTCGTTAAACCTAATACCCGGCTTGTGTTATTTGTAGGCATGTATGTACAAAATACACTAGGCTAGATTTTTAGTTGTTTTCATTCTAAATAACTTATATTGCTGTTGTAGCATATTTTTTTCGAAAGATGATGACATTTTGAGTATATAAAGATTGAATAGTTAGTACGAAATCATGTCTTTAGGCTTGCCCTACTCCAAACCTCTGGGCACGCTACTGATATACGAGCGATAGTTACCTGTAGGGGCACTTTAGTAGGGTCCTCCCCTAGAAGCCGGCAGTGGGTTGAGTGCATACATCATAAGATTCATAAGGAAGCCGACTATCGCTTGCTGCCGCCACTAATAGACTCGCCGCTACTGCTCATAGCCACCACGCTGTTGTGGACCTTATACTTATAGATATACGAGCGATAGTTACCTGCAGGGGCACTTTAGTAGGATCCTCCCCTAGAGGCCGGCAGTCGTTGAGCGCATACATCATAAGGAAGCCGACTGTCGCGCTCGCTGCCGCTACTAATAGACTCGCCGCTACTGCTCCTAGCCACCACGCTGTTGTGGACCTTATACTTATAGATATACGAGCGATATTACCTGCAGGGGCACTTTAGTAGGATCCTCCCCTAGAGGCCGGCAGTCGTTGAGCGCATACATCATAAGGAAGCCGACTGTCGCGCTCGCTGCCGCTACTAATAGACTCGCCGCTACTGCTCCTAGCCACCACGCTGTTGTGGACCTTATACTTATAGATATACGAGCGATATTACCTGCAGGGGCACTTTAGTAGGATCCTCCCCTAGAGGCCGGCAGTCGTTGAGCGCATACATCATAAGGAAGCCGACTGTCGCGCTCGCTGCCGCTACTAATAGACTCGCCGCTACTGCTCCTAGCCACCACGCTGTTGTGGACCTTATACTTATAGATATACGAGCGATATTACCTGCAGGGGCACTTTAGTAGGATCCTCCCCTAGAGGCCGGCAGTCGTTGAGCGCATACATCATAAGGAAGCCGACTGTCGCGCTCGCTGCCGCTACTAATAGACTCGCCGCTACTGCTCCTAGCCACCACGCTGTTGTGGACCTTATACTTATAGATATACGAGCGATATTACCTGCAGGGGCACTTTAGTAGGATCCTCCCCTAGAGGCCGGCAGTCGTTGAGCGCGTACATCATAAGGAAGCCGACCGTCGCACTGGCCGCTGCCACTAGACACGCCTCTACTACTCGCAGCCATGGGGCCGTTATGTACCTTTGGGAAATTAATTCATTGTAATCCTTATTATTGCGAAGTTAAGGTTATGAATTTGAACACAAGTTTTGCATATAGGACATTTTGTAACGGGACGATAACGAAAGGCGCTTTTACCTGGAGCGTGATCATCACGCTATTTATAGGGTTAATTAAATTTATGATCGAGCTATGAAATGTCATCAGACCAATATCAAAAGTATTGAAATACTAATGCTCTTTCACCAGGATATATCTACATCTTAATTTACCTAATGCGGAAGACAGCGAGCTTGTAGTTCATGTGGTTCCATAGAGCTCCGAGACATCCCCCCACGGCGCCAAAGAACACAAACACGGGCAGCTCGTAGAACTGGAACGGGAACGGTTCCATTTTGCCCAGATTTAAGAGACCTGGTGAAAAAGTTAGGATTGTCTTTAGACGTGTAGATTTTTCAAGCAAGAAAGACACATAAGAGCTTGGTTAGTTTTTAGTATAAAAATTATGGAGTGACCGATTCGTTAATTTCGCGTGACGCAAGATATGAAAATCTTCTGGTTCCTGCGTACCTGGATAACTGAGTTCCCCCGCGCGCCCATGGTAGGCAGAAAGTAAGCAGTTCAACGTAAATGTTGAGACCACGGTGCCGAAAAACGTCCGCCATGTCAGCGCCTGGTTCCAGAAACTAGTGCCTTCTTCCAAAGAAAACAGTACTCCACCTGCGAAGCAACAACGAAATAGGTATGAAAATTACTCGCACTTTTTATTTGTGAACCTAGTTTAAGTTTTTTCCGTCTATACCTATACAATGTGTTTGTACACCTATGTTCGAGCCGTAAACCACGTATAGTATGATGAATTTTATCGACAAATCAACCCCCTTTTTCTCAACCATTTTTAAACTGCACCCCTTTAAAATTCTGTGGAACCACACTCTACCGCCCTTGATAAATTAACCATTGTTTATCAAAATATCCGTCGTACATGTGCAAAAGAGGTGTCTTTCGGCAGCTTACAAACTAGGGCATAAATTTCAATTAATAATTCAATTCATATACACTCAAATACACCTGCAGGTAGTGTGCCCGGCCCACAAACGACAGTGGAGGCATATTCATAGGGTTCCGTTTGCTATTATGGGATTGATGGCCGTACACTAAACGCATTAGATTTTCTGTTTTAATCTCCGATTAAATATACTAGGGAAGTAGGGATACACAATCAGTCCAAAAAATTGGCGCCACAATAGTACTGCCAGAACGACTCGGGCGGTACTTTCTTTGACAGTCTTATTACGGTATAAGACTGGCCGGTTACTCATTTTCAGAAGCCATGATATCAGTAAATCCTGTTTGAGTCTGTACCTCCATTACATTGTTGCTCGAAAATAGACAAAGTTAAAATGTGAGAAGGCAATTTCCATACAAGGTCAACAATATGACCCGTTTTCATTGTCCTAGAGTATACATACCCTGCTAAAAAACTTACCAATGGGCGCTCCGAAAGCCGCCGACACACCAGCCGCAGCTCCGCCCGATACAAAATCTCTCTTCTCATGGTCCTCGCGGAAATAGTGGAAGATCCCAAAATCCTTGTTGAAGGTCGTGCTCTTGCCTTGCGATATGCCCGCTGCTACCACCGCACCACTGTGGATCATTGGTCCTTCCTACCACGAAAAGAGATTTTCAACACACCTGCTCGTAACGAGGTTCTTATTCCACCGCTTTTATGCTCATAATCCTAGATATTAAACACGCGTGCATTTCACAATAATTATCCAACTAGTGGAATAATTTAATAATCCGATCAAGTGACGTTTGTACTCTAGTACCAAGTTGTACGTACGCAGACGAATCGTTGTAATTTAGTCGGGTATTACCTTTACTTTTTTTTAACTCTTTATGAGTTTACATTCTAAAAAAGTAAAAAAAAAGTAAATATATTAAAAATATACACATTTACGATAGAATACAAATTATACAATCCTGATTGTGAATACATTATTCAACTTATTATATTACTACACAATAAATTACGTTTTAAACACGAATTGTCTGTTTTAATGTTGGCTGTTTGGCATTATACGTAAGCGCCTTTGCCTCAAGCTGCACGCACATCCAAAATAGTATTTTATACAATCGTGACATAATTAGGAGCTTTTCAGTCGAGTACCGTGTTTAGGCTACGAAGCTTGCTGAGTGGCCTAAGTAAGGTACGAGATTGAAAAGCTTGATTATGTCACTATTTTATACAATACTTTTTCTACGAGTGCTCAATATAGGCAAGCCGGTAAGAATAGAGTTCGACGCCGCGACCTGCTGCCTCTATACAATAGAGTAACTTGAATCTCCCGGCAGATCGTGCCCGTCCCCCCGCGGCGACGGCGGCGTGGCCGCGCGGGCTCGTGCAACAGTGTTACAACAATATTGTATGAAAATCCTTTGTACCATCGTTGGCGATGTCACAATATGCAACCATAAAAGCTCTATCGGAAAGTATGCACTAGTAGTTCGGTCTACACAATCTCAATTCAAGCATTACAGTCGCCGAGTAGAAAACAGAAAATTGCGCGCCATTTATAAGTTAACCTCAAATCATTGTTTATTTGTTACATTTTTCTCGTCGTTTTATTAATTTAAACAATAGTACATTACTGCAGAGACCAGTAAGTAAGCTTTCCTGGCTGAGTATTTAGTAGCCACAGTAGGCTACAATACGAAGCCAGGTAAGCTGATTACGGTCGAAGCATGTATAGTGCTTTTCTCAAACATGTAAGGAAATATTTTAATACATACCCAAAAATACCACCTAAACTTAAGCAATTTTTCTTATAATTGCTCTAGGTAAACGTACTCATGTTTAAAAAATATGTATGAAAATGAAAAAAAAAATTACATTTATTCCTTAAACGACTAATTTTCAAACTTATTTATATAAAATTACTTGTTTAAAGCTTCAGTTACTGGCTGAGTGATTTAATGTTGTATGAAAATCCTTTACGTACGTCGCGCTGAACCTGCCTTGGAATAGAGTCCCTACTGGTCTCTAATTACTAACGTAACAGGAACATTTCCGAGCATGTAACGTTAAGTTACTTACTGTTCTCTGCAGTAATGTACTAATACTATTCTGTTATTTCCTCGCAAGTGTGTTGAAAAACGTCGTATGAAACGCGTGTGCTTGATCATTACATAAGCTCAGCTTCCTTATGCGCACTCACATGCGTTCGTGCGCACAATATCGCTTCGTATGTAATGATCAACTTAGCACACTTGTATCATAATGTACTATTATTTTAATAAGCATAAGTTTCACTTTACAAGGTTCTATATGCAGTGCGCTCTGGTTCATCGATCTTCACGGGACATTGTAAAATGAACTTAATGTAAAACAAAATAAGGTATATTTTACCTTGCCTCCAGCGAGACCACCGACCACAGCCGTGATTACGCCGATTGTTTTCACTAACAGCGTTTTGATGCGAACAACTCTTGGTACTTTTACACCGTTCAAGTAACATTTTACTTGTGGTATACCGCTGCCGGCAGCTACTGGCTGAAAAAAATAAACATTTTGGGTTGTCTTGGAGTTACATTTTTATTTGCTCAACACGCCAACAATTTAGAAAAAATGCCCTCAATATTTAAGGATTTCAATTTAAAACAAGGAAAAACGTACCTCAACATATGCGACGAGCACGGAGCCAATAAAAACAATACTAATATTAGATAGCACCCATAACAAGTATGGGACATACATTCTATGTGGCAAGTGGGCGTCCACAGCTGGAATACCAGAGTTAAGGATATTAACATTTGCTGAACATGCACTTTAACGCCATGAAAACGGCGTCGCAGAATAAATAATAGTATTTCATACAGAATGGCCACGCTATGCCCCGCCGCGATTGGAATTACCTCAACCCGCGGCGGCCGATTGGTAGGAAACTAGTAGGTTATCACTAATTATCAGCCAGGTGCTATTGCACCTGGAGTGTTCTAACGAATATTGAATGTCGAAGCAACCAGATAAATACATAGGTACCTACGTATGTATGTATTTATCTGGCTGCTTCGATATTTCATATTTGTTAGAAAGAGACAAATATAATATTTAATGTTTTACGGTTAATGGGGTGGTTTTAAACCTCACGGTGTATCGACATCGACAACAGAACAGACTATTTACTTTACCCTCTGTTCTGTATTGTTGTCTCACTCTCTAGAAGTCCAAGTTATTCATCAGTGTTGTTATAAAAGGATACATTTCTTAAGCTCCCTATATTTAATCTCCGAGAATTCCTCAATACAAACATCGATGACAAACGCTATGAGCGCAGTGATTATCCCAATGAGTAGGAAGATGAACCAGCGTGTAATGTCCTTCCATATGACGAACGCGTAGCCCCTTTTTCGCTCCTCATCCAAGAGTGGGTGGTTTTCGCACGTGTCGTAGTCCAAGCTCTGAAATAAGTATATTTCTCTGTTTCATATCATTCATATGCAGGGCTTTATAAACCCACAAGCACGCGGCGGCGATGGGCGAGAACCAGGGTTCAAAATTATCAAGATAATTATGGTCATTGATAAATATCAGATAATTGTTTGATATTATTATAACAACTATTTAAAACGGGGTATTTATTTACCATGTGTATTTGTTTAAATCGGTATTAGACATTGCAATTTGTAGGGCCCAATCTGTTGTACCCTGCCTCTCTGTATCCCAACTTCAGCTCCCTAAGGGAGGTAGGGCCTCTTATTACACCTTCCAACCTGACAGATTGCAATGTCTAAAACTGGTATTAGACATTGCAATTTGTAGGGCCCAATCTGACAGGTTGGGAGGTGTAATATGAGGTAGGGCCCGTAGGGAGCTGAAGGAGGGTAGGGAGAGACAGGGTACAGTCGGCTACAAATAGATGTATCCACTTTTTCACCTTATTGCGTTGTAATAAGATCCAAAAGTGGATACATCCCTTTGTAGCCGACTGTATACATCAGGTTGGACCCTACAGATTTCAATGTCCAATACCCGTTTAATACCAGTTTTATTGACAACAGACGAAAAAAGCGAACTCGAAAGAGGGTAGATCGCTATGGTGTGTGGGTAGACCACAACTAACACTCGCAGAAACTTCAGTTACTCCGTGATAATGGCGCATGCAGCTGTGACGAAATATCGGAAACTCAGAAAAACAAATGCACATGGTAAATACCATGTTAACTTAAAATCATAAATTGTTTGATAATTATCCCAGGTATATGGATGGTGCTTTGTATATTTTCGTTTATAGTTCAAATATTAACGTTCGTAATTTTCGAATTCACGCTCTTTTTTTTTGCATACGATATTAGGGCAAATGATCAGTATGACAAATAAATAAATAAAGAAAAAATAAATTAAGGGCTAATCGCCTAGCGTGGTATGGGCATGTTATGCGGGGGGATGAAAGTCATGTTACGAGAAAGGTATTAAGAATGAATGTGGAAGGATGTAGGAGAAGAGGCAAACCTAGGAAAAGGTGGATGGACTGTGTGAGAGATGATATGAAAAGAAATATGTGAGTGACAGGGTTCGAGGATATATATATATCAATGGATATATATCATGATATATATCCGATATATATCTGATATATATCCGATATATATCCGATATATATCCAATGTTTTTTTATGATATATATCAATGCCGAAATGTTAAAAATATCGGCCTCCCAGCCCAGTCGGTAGTGACGCTGCCTATGAATCAGGAGGTCCCGGGTTCGAATCCTGGTCAGGGCATTTATTTGTGTGTTCATCACGGATATCTGTTCCTGAGTTATGGATGTTTCCTACGTATTTAAGTATTTAGCTATATTTATTTATTATATATATCGTTGCCTAGTACCCACAACACGAGCCTTAAGCTATTGTCCCATAATATTTATTTATATATTAAAAAAAAAAAAAAAATGGTTTTTAGTTGCTTATGCCTGAGTTAGAAGATTTTATGTTTTGGTTTAATATGGCGTTTTTTAAGATTTTTATGTACCCAAAATAAATAAAACTTTAAAAACATTTTAGTTCTTTTTTAAATAATTTATTATGTTTATGTAACACATATGCAAATAGTATACATAAATAATACAATGAAATAATAATATGGGTTTCATACAAAATGGATATATATCAAACTTTTAATGTATATCGGATATATATCATAAATATCCGATATGTTGATATTTATAATAAATATCGGATATTTTCGAACTCTGGCGAGTGATGAGATGACGGGTGATAGAGATGTGTGGAAGAAAAAGACATGCTGCGCCGACCGTAAGTAAATGGGATAAGGGCAAGAGGATGATGATCAGTATGACAAATAGTATTAGGGAATACAAAAATAGGGCATATGAACATTAGGGAAAATTATCATTAGGATAATCGCAATTCTGAAAAAAATCATAGGACGTTTAATATTAGGATACAAAATATTAGGCGATTATAATACTAGTTCATATAAAATTAGGTGTATTGATCATTAGGACAAACAGGTTTTAGGTCAAATGATATTAGGTAATATAATAACATATTAGTGCAAAAAAAATCATCGATACAATGTTAGGGCAACTATAATTAGGATAAATGAGCATTAGGGCAAATGATCATTATGACAAGTAGCATTAGGGAATACAAAAATAGGACAAACAACTTTAGGGGTTCAGATAAATCCATAACTACTACTTGGCAAGGAGAATTTGGTATTAATACTTCGGTAATTCAATAATGAGATAGAACCGGTTTCTTAAATACCTACCTATACCGGGTATATAAAACTCTTAAGTAATAAAATTTAGACTGTATATCATTGAAATAAGGTTTGTTTACAAATGGTCACATTCAATAACAATTATTTGCATTACAATTAACACTATAGCAACAAATTACGTTTACACATGTTTTAACATTACATTATCTACAGTTTAATAACACTACAATGTGAACTTCGAGACTGGGTCAGTAGATAACCATTTATCACATAGTATGACTTCAGAGTATGAATATAATAGTCATAGTCCTACTTCCGATTATGATTTCTTATTTTATGTGGAGACCCAATTAAATAATTATTAATTCGACTAAACAAAGAAACAAATGTTTCTACATTCACATGAAAACTATTGAATGGATTTGACTGAAATTTGGCACACTTGTAGAGTATAACATGGAAATGGACATAAGATATGTATTATTGAAGCAGAAGTGATTTTCTAAAAAGGTTGGGGCCGACTCACATCGGAATGGCAGCGGCCGGCAGCGGCGCGGCTAGCACTTTCAGTGTGAAATAATTTTAGAATGACCGTCATAGCACCGCCATTTCCAACTGGATCTTTCGGGCAGTTTAGGAGGAGAGTTGGATTTTCATTATGTTACAATTTATCAATGTGGTAATGAATTTTCATCCATTATTACAACACTGGCACAGATAATACACTGATGTTACATTACTGGTTGCAATAATGGTGGTAATTATATACACACTGCGGTTCCCCGAGAAATCTCCCTGAAGTCTTACTCAACATGTACATTGGGATGGCTGGACTAGCCACTCACCCATCAAGAAAAATAGACACTAGCTGTCGAGTTGCAGAAACCTGCACGTTCTACAATACAATACAAATGCATGAGATTTGATATGTTAACATTTTTGCCAATTTTAAGCAAAAGTTTATCTCTGGAGCTCCTTAATAATAAAGGCTATCCAATGCTAACATTGCACAACATGTTTAAGGTTAGTCTTGTATGTATGATATGATAACAATATGAGATCATGAGTCATCCAATTGGTGATTCCAAAATATCATTTCCTGGTTATCAATTGTTGAACTATTGGGTGTATTTACATTTAGTTAAAGGAAAAAGATACAAATATTAACTCTTATATGGAACCCAATATTGTAATGACTTATGTTTCTGATTAAATGATTGATTGACTCAGATTAATGATAAGCATTGCATCCACATTATCCTCCCCCTTTATCAGGGCTTTAAATACCGGTATTTTTCGGAACCGGTATCGTGGCTTCGAACCAGGAACCGGTATATGACTTGGTACCGGTTCCGTGGTACCGGTATCCAGGGATCGAATTACAGGTATTTTTCGGAACCGGTATCGTGGCTTCGAACCAGGAACCGGTATATGACTTGGTACCGGTTCCGTGGTACCGGTATCCAGGGATCGAATTACAGGTATTTTCCGGTTCCGAGGTACCGGTATTCAGGGCTTGAATTACAGGTATTTAATGGGAACCGGTATTGTGGCCTTGAACCATAAACCTGTATTAGACTTGGTAACGGTTCCGAATCACGCATAGGTACCGGTATTACTTGTCGCCGCGTATTAAAGGATTTGTTCTCTCTCTCTGACTCGTGGCGTCGGCTTTGTCCGCTCGGCGCTCGCTCACTCGCTGCGTTCATTTGTTTCGTTCGTCAGTTGGTGATCGAACTTATGTTTATTTGTACGTGCGGAAAACCTGGACTCCCATATTGGACCCCCCAAATAACAGGGATTAGTATGTTTTTAAAGGTTTTTATTTAGTTTCACCTGTCCGTTGCCCATGGTTCAAATGACCAACTTCCCGATTTCCGATTGAGCTGAAATTTTTCACGCATATGTATATCGAGTGACAATGCAATATTTTGATAATATAAAATAATGTCCATTTAGAAATCCAAGATGGCGGTCAAACACTTTTTTGGTGAAAATCGTTATGGTAGTCATTTTCGATTAATTCAGGTGTGTAGATTTCGAAAGTAATATCCGTTTTAAAATCAAAGATGGCGGAAATGGACAATTTTGTCAAAATCGTCATGGTAGTCATTTTCGACTAATTTGGGTGTGCAGATTTCGAAAATAATGTCCATTTTGAAATCCAAGATGGCGGTCATACACTTTTTTTGGTAAAAATCGTTAAATCGAAAATGAAGACCGTTTTAAAATCCAAGATGGCGGCCATACACTTTTTACTTAAAAATCGTAATAGTAGTCATTCCCGATTAATTCATAGGTGTAGATTCCGGAAATAAGGATGGTTTTATAAATAAATATGGCGGAAATGGAAAATTTTGTCAAATTGGTCATGGTAGTAATTTTCGACTAATTTGGGTGTGCAGATTTCGAAAATAATGTCTATTTTGAAATTCAAGAGGGCGGTCATACACTTTTTGGTAAAAATCGTTAAATTGAAAATAAAGACCGTTTTCAAAATCCAAGATGGCGGAAATGAAAAATTTTGACAAAATCGTCATGGTAGTCGTCTTCGACTAATTTGGGGGTGTAGATTTCGAAAAAATTTTTTGTTTCAAAATCCAAGATGGCGGCCATACACATTTTACATAAAAATCGTAATGGACGTCATTTTTGATTAATTCCGGGAAGAAGACTTCGAAAATAAGCACCGTTTTAAAATCAAAGATGGCGGAAACTGAAATTTTTGTCAAAATCGTCATGGTTTTCGTCTTCGACTAATTCGGGTGTGCAGATTTCGAAAATAATGCCTATTTTAAAATCCAAGATGGCGGTCATACACTTTTGTGGTAAAAATCTTTAAATCGAAAATAGAGACCGTTTTAAAATACAAGATGGCGGAAATGGAAAATTTTTGTCAAAATCGTCATGATAGTCGTCTTCGACTAATTTGGGGGTGTAGATTTCGAAAAAAATGTTTGTTTCAAAATCCAAGATGGCGGCCATACACATTTTACATAAAAATCGTAATGGACGTCATTTTTGATTAATTCAGGGAAGAAGACTTCGAAAATAAGGACCGTTTTAAAATCAAAGATGGCGGAAACGGAAATTTTTGTCAAAATCGTCATGATTTTCGTCTTCAACTAATTCGGGTGTGCAGATTTCGAAAATAATGCCTATTTTAAAATCCAAGATGGCGGTCATACACTTTTGTGGTAAAAATCTTTAAATCGAAAATAAAGACCGTTTTAAAATACAAGACGGTGGAAATGGAAAAAAATTGTCAAAATCGTCATGGTAGTCGTGTTCGACTAATTTGGGGGTGTAGATTTCGAAAACAATCTCTGTTTGAAATCCAAGATGGCGGCCATACGCATTTTACTTAAAAATCGTAATGGACGTCATTTTTGATTAATTCAGGGGTGAAGACTTCGAAAATAAGGACTGTTTTAAAACAAAAGATGGCGGAAATGAAAAAAATTGACAAATTCGTCATGGAAGTCGTTTTCGACTAATTCGGGAACTATAAATTTCGAAAATAATGTCTATTTTAAAATCAAAGATGGCGATCACATACTTTACTTGTTATTTTAGCCATTTTCGATTAATTCAGGCGTGTAGATTTCAAAAATAAAGTCCGTTTCAAAATCCAAGATGGCAGAAATTGTCATACATTTATAAAAATCGTCGTTATTCTAATATGTAGATTTCAAAAACAAATTCTGTTTTAAAATTCGAGATGGCGGCTATATACTATTTTGTATCCCCGATTAAATCGAAAATGACTACCATAACGATTATCCAGAAAAAAGTGTATGGCCGCCATCTTGAAATTTAAAACAGACCCTTTTCTCAAAATCTAAACACCTGAATCAGTCGAACAAGATTACCATGAAGATTTTCACAAATAGGTCATCATTGCTATCTTATATTTTAAAACAGTGTTTATTGTCGGAATTCACATTGCCGAATTAATCAACAGAGACTACTATAACGATTTTTACTAAAATTGTATGACTGCCGTCTTGTATTTTAAAACAAAAATTATTTTCTAAATCTACACACATGAATAGTAAAAATAATAATAATAATAAGAATAGCTTTATTGTACATATAGACATCATGTTACGTAATAGTTACACAACAGGATTTTTGTACAGACAAGTCGGTGTGGAGTGGTCAAACTTTCGACCCCTAGACTAGGTAAAAACCAATGCCTTAGGGGGTTGAGTTCTTCTAGGTTCAATGTCATCATAACACTCATAACAATTTGAGTTTGGTGGAAAATGACAACTATGACCATTTTCACAATAATTGTCCTTTAACACCCATCTTGGATCTGAAATCGGTCCTTATATCGAAATCTACACCCCTCAATTGATCACAAGCGACTACCATAAAATTGTTTTCGAAAAAAGTGTATGGCCGCCATCTTGGATTTTAAAACATACAATATTTTCTAAATCTACACAGTATACATCCAAATGAGACAAAAAAGCCTATCATGACGATTTTAATAAAATTGTCCATTTCAGACATCTTCAATTTTAAAACGGTATTTATTTTCGAAATTTAAATCCCCAAATTAATCTAAAACGACACTCATTCGATTTTCACCAAGTAAGTGTGCGAGAGCTAACTTGGATTTAAAAAAAAGACATTATTTTCGAAATCTGCACACCCGAATTAGTCGAAAACGACTACCATGACGATTTTGACAAAATTATCCATTTTCACCATCGTGGATTTTAAAACGGTCTTTATTTTCGAAATCTACTTCCCTGAATTAATAGAAAATGACTACCATGACGATTTTTACCAAGAAACTGTTTGACCGCCATCTTGGATTTCTAAAGAGACATTATTTTCGAAATCTGCACACCAGAATTAGTCGGAAATGACTACCATGACGATTTTGAAAATTTTGCCCGTTTCCGCCATCTTTGATTTTAAAACGGTCCTTATTTTCGAAATCTACACCCCTGAATTAATCGGAAACGACTAACATGATGACTTTTACCAAAAAAGTGTATGACCGCGGACTTGGATTTTAAAATAGACATCATTTTCGAAATCTGCACACCCTAATTAGTCGAAAATGACTACCATGACGATTTTGACAAAATTATCCATTTCCGCCATCTTGGATTTTAAAATTGTCTTTATTATCGAAATCTACATCCCTGAATTAATAGAAAATGACTACCATGACGATTTTTACTAAAAATGTGTATGACCGCCATCTTGGATTTAAAAATAGACATTATTTTCGAAATCTGCACACCCGAATTAGTCGGAAATGACTACCATGAAGATTTTGAAAATTTTGCCCGTTTCCGCCATCTTTGATTTTAAAACGGTCCTTATTTTCGAAATCTACACCCCTGAATTAATCGGAAACGACTAACATGATGACTTTTACCAAAAAAGTGTATGACAGCGGTCTTGGATTTCAAAATAGACATCATTTTCGAAATCTGCACACCCTAATTAGTCGAAAATGACTACCATGACGATTTTGACAAAATTATCCATTTCCGCCATCTTGGATTTTAAAATTGTCTTTATTTTCGAAATCTACATCCCTGAATTAATAGAAAATAACTACCATGACGATTTTTTCTAAAAATGTGTATGACCGCCATCTTGGATTTAAAAATAGACATTATTTTCGAAATCTGCACACCCGAATTAGTCGGAAATGACTACCATGAAGATTTTGAAAATTTTGCCCGTTTCCGCCATCTTTGATTTTAAAACGGTCCTTATTTTCGAAATCTACACCCCTGAATTAATCGGAAACGACTAACATGATGACTTTTACCAAAAAAGTTTATGACCGCGGTCTTGGATTTCAAAATAGACATCATTTTCGAAATCTGCACACCCTAATTAGTCGGAAATGACTACCATGACGATTTTGACAAAATTATCCATTTCCGCCATCATGGATTTTAAAATTGTCTTTATTTTCGAAATCTACATCCCTGAATTAATAGAAAATGACTACCATGACGATTTTTACTAAAAGTGTGTATGACCGCCATCTTGGATTTAAAAATAGACATTATTTTCGAAATCTGCACACCCGAATTAGTCGGAAATGACTACCATGACAATTTTGAAAATTTTGCCCGTTTCCGCCATCTTTGATTTTAAAACGGTCCTTATTTTCGAATATTTTTTTAGGAAAGTAGCCAATTGAGAACCTCCTCCTTCGAAATCATGAAGTCGGTTGATAAATACACAACAATGAACTTCCACTTTCCGCCGTGTGTTCAATTCGAACTGAATCACCGCGCATCGCTGATTCGCCTGGCATGCTGGCAACGCGCAGCGCAACGCCGCGTTCGTTTGTAGTGTAGGTATGTTACGCACCGAATATGCGTACCGCACTAAACGACAACGTCGCGTACACGTGGAAGAACCTTTATAGAGAACCGGTATTTTTCGGTGCTAATTCCGGTATTTGTTCTTTACCGGTTTTGCGGAACCGAAATGAAAAAAACTCATAAATATGGAACAGGTACCTTCGGTACCGGTTTCAAGCCAGGAACCTTTATAGAGAACCGATATTTTTCACTGCTAGTACCGGTATTTTTTCTTTACCGGTACTCTGGAACCGAAATGAAAAGAACCTATAAATACCGGTATGTAACCGGTATTTTTGGTACCGGTTCCAAGCCCTGCCCTTTATACAACCTGTCACAATAAATATTCAAAACTTGCTTACTTCAAACTTGGCAGAGAGTATATTTGTTGAACCTGGTTCAATCTTCTGCACTGTGTTTCTCCGTCTGACTCCATGGCTGCCCTCAAATTCATCTTCTAAGGGGTCCTGAAATAAATATCCAATATATTCTGGCACAAACTTAATAAACTAACTCAACATTTTCCCCTTGGTCATTTATACAATAAAATATGCGGTGAAAAAAGAGTGTTATTAGTGCTGAATAGTAGATATAATTATAGTATTGTAATAAGAACATGAATAAATTAAATACTTACTTGATAATTAACGGATCTGTTCAACTGAGTGTAGTTGGATGTTGAAGCTAAATCATCGTGGCTGATTAATTGTGCTGTATCGGATGTCGTTACACTTCTGTTATCCTCAGGTCCTTGCGAGGAGGTACTCATTTTAATATTTATCAACAAAGTTGAGAGGCACTTCTTGGTTGTATCTGCGGCACGATAACCATGACATTTGACTTCCACGACACAATTTTAGGATTTCACGCATAGTAGATCATCTCCATTATATTAAAAATAATACTAGTTAAACTAAACATTACATTTTTTATTTAGACACGTGCGACAATACTATAAGATTAGGACACAATATAATATAATAATAAATAATCACATCACTATTAATCCACTAAGTATAAAATATTATTAGAAATTCTGGTTGTCCTTTTCTACCAAACGAATTGAATATCTGTATCTCTTTCGTTGCGGATGTTTATCAGTGCAATTTATTTTATTGGTGTTATTCAGGTTATTTATAGTCCCATTTTTTTAGTGACATCTACCTATTATATTTTAAACAAAATCAAAACTACGAAAACGTTATACTAATCACAGTTACTTTATGTATTGGACTCAAAAAGTATTGTTTTGTTCCTGTGTTAAATAAAGAACAGTTTTTATTCATTTAGAATAACTATGATCATTGTTAAAGCAGAACTATATCACTTTATGTGCATCTAGCTTGCATCATAAAGTATCTTTCTTTATGAAGTTTGACGTACGTCTAAAGAACTGTCACTTAAAATGTAGCCAGCTTAAAATATACTGTAAAATAGTAGACGATAGAGTCTGTCTGGAAAGAGAAGTGTCGTAGAATGTATGCGCTTCCATATAAACCACGACACTTCTCTTTCCGGACAAACTCTAGCTAAAATGGACAATAAAAACATACTTGGTCCAATAAATGTTCAAATAAAACTATATGTAGATTCTTTAAATGTATGTGTAACATGAAAATAAAACAGAAATTCCCCTAATATTTTTCAGAAATAACTAAGATTCTTCATGAAATGCAGCTGAGATTCTTGTTACTGATAACGTCTCGTTTAAAGCCTATTTTAATGCAATTCTGAAGGCTGTTTGGAGAATATTTGGCTCTAATACGTATATTCAAAAGCTGGCACTGTTTTTTAGAAGAAACATTTACATTCTAGACCCACAAAATCGAGCAGATAGTTAATTGATAATGTTATCATTTTATCAGTAAAACAAGTAGAACAAACTCATCCGCATACACGCTCAGTAATCAGCGTCACAGTAAACAATGGGATTTTCATATGTGTGTGTAGCTTGCTCGTTTGGTTGACAATCGCGATGTGTATTCTACATCGTTGCATGCTGAGTTATATTTTCAACAAAATCTTTTCATTTTTGTATTAGTTAGTCGATTATTTTCTAAATGTTTTCTTTCATCGTGACTGTCTTTCTGTGTTTTGATTTCTAAATATGTGTAATTTGCCGCCGAAGTTCCATTCAGTGTGTCGCCTTTGTTTATCATTCTGTGGCGATAATTGCAGTGATGTTAAACTTCCAATATTTGACCGTGATAAGGATAAATCTCGACTTTCGGATATGATAATGACATATTTGTCCATAATGGTAATCATGTTTGTACTATTTTACGTCCCGACTGCCAGGAAGGGAGCGTTTTCTCGTGTGAAAGTTTAGCTAGCAGAAGCGTACGAGATTGTGGAAGCTGATAAGCGCCATTAACTTTCTCGCGGGTGTTGGGTATTTTCGCATTGTGATATCATGTTACGGCCCACGCGTTTAGCGGCGAAGCGTATGACTAATGTGGTTCGTGGAAGTGATAGGCGAGGCGTGTGGCAGTCGCCGTGAGTCGCCACGGCCGCGGCTGATAACAAAGGAGCGCGGAGATCTCGCCGCGCCTCCAGCGGAGCGCGCTCCTGCGACCGGGCGCCCGCTCCTGCCGCGGCCCCCACGACCCGCCTCTGATGCCTGCCCTCCCCCTATTTCATTATACACCAAGCTATTTTAAGATTCCAATATTATCTAAATATAGAAGTGTATTTAAAGGGAATCAATCTGCAGGGGGACTGCATTCTATCTTGTTTCTTATCTTGCATTGATCATTAACAAGTTTGAGAAATTTGTTTATAATTTACTATCAGATTACTAACTAATGAGTATGAGTCATCAGCTGTGATTGTGCTTGGGAAAAGTCCACAACACCTTTAGTGATAAGCTACTGTTTGATGTTGTGAATGTTTTTAGGTATCTCCGGCGGACTTGCTCCCCCAGGTGGTGTGTGGGAGTTGTGCACACAAGCTGGATGAGTTCCACACCTTCAGAGAGCTGTCACACAAATCAGAAAGACTACTAGAACAGTTTCTTCAGTATGCCAATTCACTTTCAGGCCCTAAAGAGGTGAGTTGATAAACAAATTTAAATTTAGCACCTTTATTTGAATGATAAACAAACAACTATGTACAGTATTAAGCACTAACAATAATTTATCTTTCTAAAGTTCTTTTACAATTTTACACACCTATAAATGAAAATAAAAAAATTTAGGCAAAGCTGGAATCAGAATTGATGTTGATATATTTGATTGGTTGACTCTTAACTTTTGTTTTGTAAAATGTTTTCAATGTGTTTACAAATAAACCAAGAAGCATTCCAAATAATGCTACCATGGCCACTCCAAAAATGCTCCAAAGCAGATGTTTGGGCCGTAAATTGCCAAAGCTGAATTTCTTAGTTTTTGCTGAGTCAGATGTTGAGTCAAATGTAGGACAAAATCCTGTTATATTAGTTATGTATTCTCCAGCTAATCTCATTGGAGCCGCACAGCTGAAATAAAACAAGCATATTTTAAAAACACTTGCGGAATTAAGGGCCGGTTGCACCAAACCGTCTGTTAATGTCAACATCATCATTAAAAAAAGCTTGTATGTAAAGTTTTCTATGGGATGACAGCTCCGTCGCCTTATTTAACGTTGATCAGTTCATTAGTTATGCATGGTGCAACCCACCCTAAGTCATCAAAATAAATGAAACGGTTAATTTACATAGTAAATAAAATAAAATAAAAAAGCCTTTTATTTCTGGGTGAAAAAATAAATCTAAAATTATTTGCAAACTTAGGCTAGGATAATTTACATAGTAAGCCCGAGTTACATACAAGACAATATATCCGTACATGGCGGAAGAAGTTGACAAGTTGTATGTTGCTTTTACAATTGTTTAGAAAAAATATTGTTCAAAGTACTCTGAACAAAATAGGTCATAGGACATCTACTTGGAATACTTGGATGAGTCGTAAACGGTGATGACTTGATAAACATCGGATTTATTACTGGTTCTAAACATAAAATCTTTTAACTACTAGTTTTATGAGTTTCAATAAAATAAGATCTTAGTGACGTATTGGCTTGAGCAGCCAATTTGAGACTGATGTCTTATCAATTGAATTTATACTTTCACATAAGGCATTAGAATCCTGAGACTTAGATGAATGTTTTAAATGCACAATGTTTTGCCAATACTCACTAAGGTATTTCTCCAAACTTAAACTTGGTGCCAGCTTCTTGCTTAGTAACTATGTTTGCCAGATCACAGTTGCATAACCAGTCATTGTTTGTCATTCCCAAAACTTCTAATTGTCCCCATGGCATGAGGTCTGTAGATAGCTCACTCAAATTGTTGTCATCTAGGTATACCTGTATTAATAAAGTAAATAAATTGGTGCAATATTAAGTTTAAAATTGTTATCTTTAGATCAATATTTTGCAATTTTTGCATTTATTAAAATTCTAATTTTCCGTTGATTACTAAACAATTAGTAGTTAATAGTATAACTGATACAGCCATTAAGCTATGCCTGTAAATAAATACATTATTATAGGTCATTCTAACACAAATCAACAAGTCCACTGTAAGCTCAATAGCCGTGCCACACCAGGCGCACAGCCTCGCGAGGAAATTGCCTCGTGAGGCGGCTGTGGACCGCGAGTGTGGACGTGCCTCGGCCGAGGCATTGCGGCCGCGCTTGCGTTTGCCTCGGGCGAGGCACGTCCACACTAGCCGAGCTGCCTCGCGCGGCAATTTCCTCGCGAGGCGGTGCGTCTGGTGTGGACACGCCTAATCCTGTATAAGTAATAGTATCATTAATATCAGGAAAACTAATTATATTTATTAAATTAGTATCAAACCAAATACTTATTTGGTTTGGTAAGCAGTAGGTACAGTCACCATCAAATATATTAGAGCGGCCAAGGTACTCAAAAATATCTGACAATCACTGTAATGCTTTGACACTAGAGGATATATCTGATGGCGACTGTACTATAGATATACCCCATCATTCATAAACGTCTGTCAGGCCTCAATTAGTTAAATTATGTTTTGTCTGTTTCCAACAAAGACAACTGCCAAAGAGAGAGATAAGGACAAAACATAAAGTAACTAATTGAGGCTTTAGAGACGTTTATGAATAAGGAGGATAGAAGATAGGGGTATAGGTACGGTCAACGTCAAAATAGTATTTTATACAATCGTAACATAATAAAGAGCCTTTCAGTCGAGTACCATGTTTACGCCACGAAGCTTGCTGAGTGGCCTAAGTATGGTACAAGATTGAAAAGCTGAATTATGTCACTATTTTATACAATACTTTTTCTACGAGTGCTCAAAATAGGCAGTGAAAGTCTTTCGTCGAACTCAATTCTTACCGGCTTGCGTATTTTAAGCACTCGTAGAAAAACTATTGTATTCAATAGTCACATAATTAAGATTTTCAATCTTGTACCTTACTTAGGCACTGGTCCCACCGCGGGCGAGTAACTATGAGCTATCGGCTATTTTCTAGCCCAAGAAACGAACAAAAGATAATCGTTCCCGTGTAAATAAAAGAGAGAGATGTATATTTATAGTTCATCGCAGTGTGAACAGCCAATTTTCTAGCCCAAGAAACGAACAAAAGATAATCGTTCCCGTGTAAATAAAAGAGAGAGATGTATATTTATAGTTCATCGCAGTGTGAACAGCCAGCGATGAACTATAAATATATATCTGTCTCTTTTATTTACACGGATGCGATTATCTTTTGTTCGTTTCTTGGGCTAGAAAATAGCCGATAGCTCATAGCTTACTCGCTCGCGGTGGGACCAGTGCCTTAGGCTATTCAGTAAGCTTCGTGGCCTAAACACGTTACTCGCCTGAAAAGCTCTTCACATGTCACTATTGTATAAAATACTATTACATTTTTGCACTTTACTCCTTTGTAATAAGGTCCAAAATTGTAATTTCTTTGAGGTTGAATGTAGATGTAGAGTAGTCTAAAATTTCGATGGATTAAGGTTGTGTAGGTACACATATTTTTGTTGAAGAGATCACATCGATATTTTGCACATTGACTGTACTAGATAACGATTAACTTATGTATAAACAACTTTGCTCAGTGATATACAGGGTGGAAAGATAAGTCGGGCCCTGGAGGAAAACTACCTTAAAACGTTGAGATAGCTCAATTCACTGAAAGGAAACATTCTTTAATTTCTTTAAAGGGGCATAAATGCATTTACAAATTGTTGGAAATGAGTACAGTTTTCAAAAAAAGTATTTATTTTGTAATTTTTGCCATAAATAATTTTTATGACAATTGATGCCAATCGATCCTGTTTCCAACGAGGATAAAAACTTCTAAATACCAACCAAGTTTAGGGCACAAGAGAACCCATAAATAATAATAATAATATTTTTCATACAATTAGTATGGAAAAAAGTGAAAATTAAGAAAAAAATTGTGAATGCAGTTTTAGTTTTTAGGAAAAATAAAACAATGTTTCCTTTGAGCGAATTGAGCTATCTCAAGGTTTTAAGGTAGTTTCCCTTCAGGGCCCGACTTATCTTTCCACCCTGTAGATAACGGATGGTCCAGATTAGGGATATATTTTGCAATCAAATACTGATTAATACCAAACAAGCAAAACATTGTAGTAATTAATCAGACGACCCAGTTCTGTTGAGCTGTCAAGTAAGCAATCCCAATCTGGGGCAAATTCAGTTGCATACGTTTTATAACATGATGATTATGTATGCGATGCGGTTAGAACAACTTACTTGTCCATTAAACTTCTACTAATAAACGAGCTGTATCGGTACACTGTAGAGCATAAAACGTCACTCTTTCGAAAGTTCTTTCCAAAGTGACCACTATTAATTGCAATTGCACGTTTCAGTGTTTATATGTACTTATTTGTAAAATAATTTTAGAAAGTGGATCTATCGTTTTAAATTAAATGTATGACGTAAGACGACATTAGAAAGACGAGTAATAAATTGAGATACAAATATTTTACTTTTAGATGGACACAGGAAACTCGAATAACAAAGGTTGTCTTGGTATCTGGATTTGCAATCTTTAATGGCATTAGTCAACCTTTTATAATAGCGTAAGAACTGCTTATATCCGTGACACAATGTAATCAGTATTCCCTCGATATCCTTGCTTATTATGATTACGAAAGTGGAAGCGTTTTATGTATTTACTTAAAGAATTAACAATAAAATACTCGTAAATAATATATAGTTAAAGTACTGACTACACAGTTTCACCTACTAGTGGCGTGTCACATATTTTTGCGGCCTTCGTGTAGGACGATACTATTGCCGGTGTCTTTATGCAGCGACATATGTAAAATTTTTGGTATGCAATGTGCAGCGTACCTATGCATCGGCGTACTTTTAGGAATTTCGGTATTACCTTGGTCTTACAGCTCTCTACTCATACCCCTATGACCCTATGATACCAAATAAAACACACACTCATACGACAACGCTAAGTGAAGTTATCAACATCATCTCTCAAAAGTCCTGGCCCGGTACTATGTGATGTGAACCTATAACAAAGACTGTGCTGCTGTCCAATCTTTGGCCAAACAATTCTGGGGTGCAGGAGGTTTAAGGAGAAGTAGGTATAGGGTATAAGTATACGTACACTTTCATAAATCATAAATTAATTACCTACGATAAGTGCGGTTTGATGTTTAAGGGGTATAATTACGACTTGAGCAAGTATTTGTTTTCCTCTTTTGTATCCTATAATCCTATTGTTGAACGGTACTTTTACTATCTATCTGTTATTGTTGTTAGTCACTATCTTACGGCCGCATGTGAAATATTTTCCGCTGTTATAATTATTGTATCATGACCGTGCATTGCAGAGATGTGAATTATTACTATTATTTTATATACATTATTATTAGCTATTTCTTTAATAAATGACTTCTTACATTATTGTATCATGGCTGGATTGTCCACGCTTTTTGCATTCACCATGATCAAAGTAAATTCGACTTTCGACTTGTGTTTTAAGGGTAATTTTATCTTACTATGAATATGGAACAACTGGTGTTATCAACGTAAACATTTATAATGAATAATATAAATAGGTATCGTGATAAATTGTTATCGAACACGAGGGAATTCCCGTGTTTGTATTAGACTGACCTGCATGATATGCGTGTTCTAAGTTATAATTTATAAATATAATTGTATTTGGGTTCATTTGGCAGTAAACGTAAAATATATTTGCTTTTTGTAATTGCAAATTCGTAGATATTTATGTTAAACAGTTACGTGAAAATTTGGTTCCTAGTGCTGGAACCTCCAGGGATGTCACATGTGAGTTGACGACCCTGAAATCTGAACACGATTTTTTTGCAAAACCACAGATCTTAGTCTTTTGAAAAAAAAGTTGGCAATAAGCTTAAGCGGCGTTGTTAGCAACAAAAACTTCCTCTGAAACCGTATAGTTTTTGTTATATTTTAAAAATGTTACCAACCTCTTTCAAAGTCCACCTGTCTTTCAGCCCTCGGAAAGCGAGATGACTGATGAACCTCAGGTTAGGGTTGTGGCACAGGTGGAGCACCCTCAATCGCTTGAGAGGCGTGAAGGTGCTTCGTTTGACTTCCTCCAAGAGTTCATTTTCGCCGACTTCCAACTCTATCAAGTTTGATAAACCTGTTAAAAGATTTTTTTTAAATGTATATTTATTTGTAAAGTCTCGTATACTTCTTCATAATAATATTTTTACAGTATAACCTATATAATAAAACATTTCAAAACAATATTAAATCTCAGGTTGGCAATTTATACTTTAACGATTTTTGTCAATTCGAGCGAACTATTACTTAAACTTTGCTCTTTGCAACGAAGCAAAATAATTGGCTAAAGACACGTGACATCGATCAACCTGTTAAGCCTGGATTATGTTGTACCTACTAGATAGTAAAGTCCTTAGATTACTATTTCCTTCGTACAGTCAGCAGCAGATATAGGTTAGCGGGCGAGGTGAAATGATCTTGACCTGACTATAGTTACGCCCGATCCAACATTGGACCAACGTCGGTTATGCTAAAAGGCAGTTATGTATTACCAAGGAGCAATTAAGCTACATTGCAATCTCGCTTTACCGCATGGCTGCGATGCTTCCATTAGCCAATGTTGATCCAATGTGTGCAACGGGCATTAATAAAAGAGAGTGTGAATAATTTTGAACACCTCACCCATCTCATCTAAGTAGCTGCTGATTGAAGAATGTACTAAACTCTTTATCATATACGTAGTTTGGTATGTATACTATCTATGTATAAATTAAACAGACTTACCGATAAAGCTGTCGTCATTCAACTCTACTATGGGATTGTTATTGAATGTGAGATACTTCAAAGTGCTGCCGACCAGACTGAGGCTCTCGGGCACCGTGACGAATTTGTTGTTGGACAGATCAACCATTTGCAAGTTCACTAGACCTCTGAACGCGTCTAAGGGTAGGTCGTCGATGCCCGTTCCAGACAGGTTCAGGACCTGCAGGAATGAAATATTGTTGGTTATTGATCATACTTTAATTGAAGTTTTCTGAACCGTACCGTAGTTTGAAATCGTTTAGTACTTAATTCATCACTACCATGTAACTCACAGAGTTACTTCGACGTTCAAAACCATGAACTAACCTTTCTGTATGCGATAATTTTAGAACCTAAAAGATGATTGAGTTTAGAATGTTTTCACCTTTTAAATTACACGCCACTTTAGGGTTCCTTAACCAAAATGGCAAAAACAGAACTCTTCCGTCTGTCCGTCCGTATGTCAGCAATTTTACTCGAAAATTATACGGCGTGCCCTAATAGAATTTCAAAATTACTACATTAATTTTTTTGGGGGCACTCCCTACATGTATTTAACTAAATGTAAAAAAAAACCTAATATTAACATGTTGCACATCAATCGATAGGTCTTTAAATTAACATTTAGGTTTCTTTAAACATTTGATTTGATTAAGTAAATATTTTCAGAAATAATTACCCCGAAATTTAAAAAAAATGTTCTTGAAACTTTTGAACCGGAGATCCAAAAAAATGGAAAAAATTTAGAAGATAGGTACAGTACTGTATATTCCTTCAACGAAAATTATATTAAACATTATATTATCGGTTAAGGCGTTTTCGAGTTATATCCAAAAAACTTATAGGCAGATACGACCTTTAGATATTTGTTTTTTCGATATTAGGTACGGAACCCTCCATTATGCGTGGTCCGACATGCACTTGGCCGGTTTTTTACAATTACCTAAATCGTTCAGTTTTTTTATCGTAAGCATTATTCGACTTTGGGGTCATCGCTTTATATATTTTCTTATCTTGTTTCTCGCTTCCACATTGGTACTTATCATTAGCTTGAGTGTCATACAATTGTTTTGAAGTTTGCGTTGGGGTACTTATCAGTGTTGGAAAAACCCATGCGTAATATCATAATATGTAAATTAGCGAATCTAATGACGCTGAGGCGATTCTTATAGCGGTTATCTTAGTCATTGAAAGGCGTTACATAAATCCTTTCGTCGTAAGATTAGAGCGGTCATCCGTTGGCCACTACTTTGCATAAGACGGTTATATTTTATTACATTTGTAATGTCAAATTCAGATAACTGGGCAGTTATAAATTAACAGTATTTTTATGGTATAGTGTATCGAACGGATAGTGATTTTGGTACGATTTTTGACTATCGAGCTCTCAAATAATTAAAAAATCGCACACAAAAGTTTGCCATCATTATTTTCGAAATATTTGAAGTCGAAGTAGGTAAGAAAAAATGGTGATTAACTTTTATGTGCGGTTTTTTTTCGCCTTCATCTCTTTGAATTCGAGCCCTCGAAAGTCAAAAATCGCTTCTAGCTCCCCTTTTGATGCGAAAGTTATCTTACGAGTATATTAAGAGGCCGACAACAACCGATTACCTTGAAACTGACGTTATTTAAACAGTTTTTTATCAATAGCTATTTGTTTTGGGAAACTTGACTTGCCCACATCGACCTTAAATAGTCAAATATCTCAATCGGTTTGCCCAGCTGGGTTAGATTGGGCAGATACCTAACCGCGTAACTCGACAGCTATCTGTTCTAGTACCTACTAGAACAGGTAGCTGTCGAGATATTGGATCTCATTCCTTTCATTGTGGGCCGGGTCGGAAGTCTCCAGCGTGTTGTTGTTGTAGGCATCTACGAGTATTATCAAGGCGATAAGGTGCATGTTAAGACATTTTTGAGTACCTTTGATATTTGATTACGACTGTAAGTACATTATTTAGAATATTTAGTAGACAAAAAATGGTATTTTTACATTTTTTACCTCTAAATTAGTAGCACTTGACAGCGCAAGTATAGTGACATGGTCGAGTATCTCTATAGGGTTGTCGCTTAAGTCCAATCGGGTTAGATTGGGAGTATACTGGAACAGGTAGCGGTCGAGCGAGTGGATCTCATTGTGGGCCAGGTCCAGGGTCTCCAACGCGATGTTGGCGTATACGCCGTCGTCGTACGGTCCTTGGAATATCTCGCTTCGGAGTACTTCGCCTGGAATAGTAATGATTAAGTTAATATCAATAATTACCATCATCATACAATGCTTAATTTGTTCCTAATCCATCGTTTAAAATATGTAAAGCAGACTAGAGGGAATAAATTCCTTTTGAGGGGTACGAGTAAATTAAATCTCTCGATTAAACTTTTGCTATTTGTAATCCGAGTGGAGTGTTTGTCTGTAAAAGTCATGTTGCCAATATTCACTAGTCATACAATTAGATTAAGTTATTTGCTACGGAATAATCTATTTTGGTTACCATCTCATTCTACTTAGAGAGGTCAATGCCCGGCAACTTAAGAATAATATAGACATGTAAAATAGAGACCTAACTCCACGAATATAAAATTGTGATTCCATAACAAGCCGCGGTGCACACACACTCACTTTTGGCTTTTGACACAATCACCGCTCGTCCACGAGTTGTTTATGTGTCCGTGTCGCGCGTAAACACAAAGAAATCGGCTTATTATGGAATCACAGTTTTGTCTTCACGGCGTTACGTCTTCTTATTTTATATGTCTATTAATAATATTCGATGTTTCGTTGTTAGTAAAATGATGAATCGGTCTTGACCTAGGGTCAATATTATAATTACATTGTTATGATTTGGATTGAATACCTACCCGCTGTTAGTCGGTAGTCGGTATTATTAACCTAGAATCTAAGTAGGGTGATTGTGCTAGTTTCCCGTCCAGGTCCAGTTTACCGTCCACTTGATTATACGGCTACGAATATATGCGGAAAACTTTATAAGGTCAACAAATTCTCTATTTATATTTTATTCTTAAGTACATTTTTAATTGACCATTAGATGAGTTTTCCAAGAAAAGACAAAGTACACACGGCGTTAAAAGTTTAAAAAGCTTTTATTAAAAAAAAAAGTTCGTCAAAAACTTATTATTATAAATAATCTACTATGTTTAAATCAACAAAACCAACTCTTCCGCACACGCTGGAAAAGATAATAATTTTATTTGATTTCAAATCGGAATGTCTAGAGTAGAGCATGTATTAAACGGATCCTGGAGACACAATTGGGTGATCTACATATATAGACTGGTATTTATCTGTGGTAACATCACGTGTTCTTATAATCCCATAAAATCTTTTGAACACTAGCCCACTGAAATGTATTCATTTGAGGTGCTTACATTAGATTGTTTGAAGATTAGTTATCTAACCTATAATGATGTAACCCGGTCTCTTGCATATCTTCAAATAAGCACACTTTAGAAGAAAGTACTGGTATCTTGTTTGAAAAGTTTTACTCATTTTATGCAAATATAACGAGCATTTTGTATTATTACCTGAGACGTTCTAGCATGAATCACATTATCGCGCGCGACTACTCAAACTCAAACATTTATTCAGTAAGTGGGCCACTAGGCACTTTGACACGTCAGATAGTTTATCAAAGTATAGAAATAAAACAAACTACACCGGTTCTAACCCTATAGACGGAGAGCTAACCACGTCAGATATGACACAATAATGAGAGCAACGAAACCCCTCTAGTCAGTTTGCTATACTATGCTTATTTCTAGATCTGGCAGCTAGTGGTGGAGGTCTAAGAATGCAAACGACTTCAAGAAAACAAATCTTAGAGGCCGGGGTTTGATGCAATATTATGATAAATTATATAAATAATTAGATTATATCATTGCCAAAAGTTTCTGTTGGAGGAAGTAGTGCCAAACGCCGTATAATGTAATTCATAGTATGTCGCCTACTGATTATGTTTCCTTCATAATACGCAATGTTTTTTGATCTAATGTTAAAATATAGGCCCTGTCCTTTATAACTGAGACAACTTCGGCGGTTTTTACCTATTATGGTATTACTATTTACCAATTCAAAAATTTTGCTAGTCTGTCACTCTGATCTCCACACATTTAAAGCTGCCAGAAGCCCGTAACGAGCAATAAGGATAATATCTAACCAAACGGGTTTTGTTGCTCTCATTATTGTATCATATCTAACGTGGCCAGCTCTTAGTCCACTACACCTCTGACCCGAGAAGAGTCTACATACATAATCGCGCTTGAAGTACATAATGAATCGTAGGCGACAATGTATGTTATGCTAGCAGGAGTAGCAGGGCTGTGCAATAGGGATGTAACGAATATTCGTTTTCGTATTCGCGAATTTCCGCATGTTTTTGTATTCGCAAAATTCAATGCAAATATTTGCGAATATTTTTAAGAGCATTTTATCTAAGAAAAAATATTGAAAACGAAACGACAATTCTGTCAAACGTCTTTTAGTTATCTTTATGAATGGTTATTGTTTTTTCATGATTTCGAATATATTCCAGTTAACAAAACCTATGTTCATCAAACTTCTATAAGTTTGATGGTACCTACTAAGTACATATATATAAAAATCGTGCCCTTAACATTCGTTTAGAAAATATCCCGCCTCAATACCTTACCATTCAGCTATACCATAACTTTCCTTATACCAAGGTTATTGACGTCATAGTCGTATTCGCATTTGCAAATGTTCAAAAAACAATATTCGTTACATCTCCACTGTGCATCTCTATTGTCGGACATAGTTTAAAAGATATAAACAGCTAGCCAGGTGTCCAAATTGTCCAAAATTTTCTGTACACTTTGTTATTATATTAACAACAAAGGTGTATACTACTTCTGCTGCAGACATTACTTATGGTGAATTTAATATACACAGGGGTACAGTCAGCAGCCGATATGGCAGCAGTTCTTGCCAATGAGCGACCGTCCGGCACGGAGGAATTATTATTTTTGAAGTAAATAAATGATCGCTAAATTCCATTAAAAATAAAATTACGCATAATTAGATATAACTTAACCATATTGATAGCTGATGATGTAAGTATACAAATATTATTATTAATTTTAAATAGTGCGATTTAGACGTACCTTTTTTACGATTTTCTCCTATCGAGCCAGAGGGACTAATGCTTTTGAATCGCATTAGTCCCTAAACTAAAGAAAGGCCTAAACATCTATATGTTTTCCAAACCATATTATAAAACTGTGTTAGATAAGCCTAATGCGCCTAATGGCTGTTCTACACCATGGGCCATCATAGGGACGCAGCTATCTGTTAGAAGGAGCAAGCGATATTGCGATTTTTTTTCATTGTATAGCTGCGTCCTAAGGGACGCAGACTTTTATGGCCTTTAGTGTAAGCACTAAAGGCCATAAAGTCGTGTCAAGCTAATTTTGCGCACTTCGCCCGCTTAGTTACTGCTGCTACTAACTATTTATATATCTAAAGGCCATATTACAACATTTTGTGATGTCTTCAGCTGTCGTAAAACAAAGTACTTAAGAGGCTACTTCGTCGTGCCGTGACGTGGTATTTGATGACATGATAAATGCAAGCAGTGTGCATGTGGTGTGTAAACCTTTAGCACAGAATTTGTAGAGTATTATAAATAAGCATTACGCGACTATAATTACTGCTCACTTGTTGTTATTATATGTTGAAATACAAAACATTACGTACATTGAATAAATGCCCAATATTATAGTATACAAAACGTCTTTCAATGACAAATTATTAATAATACATAACCAGTAGGTAGTTATATAAATAGGTACCTGCCTTAAGTGTTTAAGTGTTTATTTTGTCACGTCATCGTTGATCTTATTGAAGATCTTAAATATACGGCCGTACTAAAACCATCATTAAACAAGTTAAACAATAATAATGTTGCTTGTAGTTATGTTTATTTTTACAAAGACGTGTAAAAAATTAAGTTTTTCATGCAATCGTGAGATATAAAAGCCCGAGAAGTGGGCTACCTTAGACCTTAGATAGGCGTTTTCACCTGAAATGGTCGATCTAAATGAGGAGATTCGAATAATATTTGTAGTACTTTTTCTACGAAGCAACTACTATATGCTATTATTGTTGTACCTGTGCGGTTGTATGTATGCATGTATCACTTTATTGCACATAAACAAGTAGGTATAACATAAAAACAACAGTAACATATATAAAAGATATGCACAAAGGCGATCTTATCCCTAATAGGGATCCCTTCCAGCCAACCCATGAGAAAATGAGAAAGGATTAAATACAAATGGTGAAAGACAATGGTGGTTGTTGCTCAAGTCCAAGAAGAACAGTCGCTCTATGTTGCTGAAGGCGTCGTCCCGTATCTCCACAATACGATTGGCCCGCAGGGAAATGGCGACGCGCACTCTAGTGCTGCAGAGTACCGCGTAACTTCGGTCATATTTACTGTTGTACTGTACCTTAGATGCGGTTGTTGCTGAAGTCCAAGAAGAAAAGTCGCTCTGTTGTTGAAGGCGCCGTCCCGTATCTCCACAATACGGTTGGCCCACAGGGAGATGGCGGCGCGCCCGCTAGTGCTGCAGGGTACCGCGTAACGTCGGTCATATTTACTGTTGTACTGTACCTTAGATGCGGTTGTTGCTGAAGTCCAAGAAGAAAAGTCGCTCTATGTTGTTGAAGGCACCGTCCCGTATCTCCATAATACGGTTGGCCCACAGGGAGATGGCGGCGTGCCCGCTAGTGCTGCAAGGTACCGCATAACGTCGGTCATATTTACTGTTGTACTGTACCTGAGATGCGGTTGTTGCTCAAGTCCAAGAAGAATAGTCGCTCTATGTTGTTGAAGGCGTCGTCCCGTATCTCCACAATACGGTTGGCCCGCAGAGAGATGGCGACGCGCGCGCCCGGGGCGGCGGGGAACTGAGTCACGTCGGTTATACTGTTGTTGAACAATGTTATCCGGACTTGACTCTCTGAAATTAGATGTTAAAGTTTTACTTCCTGCTTAAGTCATTTTTAAAATTCTAATTGGGCGCAAATCAAGGTTTTTACAAAGTGGTCGCTCGGTTATTCTGTTGCTGTAATAGATTTTTATTTACTCTCGAGCGGAAAGGAGATCGTCAATTTTTGTTAGGCGATTTGCCCCAGCTCATTAAGGTGCGTATAATTATGACGTAGGTATCAAAACATTCACCTTAATTTCTAGATCAGGACGGTCATAAAATAATCATGAAAACTAACGGGAAAATTGAGAAATCGGGGATGAAAAAACATGAATGTGATAAGGACAATATTTAAAAGCGTACATGTTTATGATTTACAGTATAAAACAAAATAACTACCGGTTTTTTAAAGTATATCTACAAAATCTGACATGATAATGAAACGAAAATCATAATAAAATAATAAAAAGTCATATTTTGATCCTGCCGCTGATTTCTTGTATTTGGGTAAACAAAGATAATGGCTGTCAAACCATCATTGCTACTATTAACCGGCGACTGATGATATATCAGTCGCCGCTATTAACTAAACAATCGTAGAACTTATTACAAAGAGATAAGGTTTAGCTCTGTTAGTGCGCTACTACAAGTATCCATGAAGTTGTCATTTTAAACTGAAGTATACTCTTGGGCCACAAAGTGATGCCGAGAGAGAGAGTAATACAGGGAGCTGCGTATCGTTTTGACTTAGGGATTTATGACGTCATTAGACAATAATGCCAGCATGACAACAAGTCAAAATGTCAATGTGTGTCAATTTCGTAACGAGTGCGAGTGAGGCACCGCCCCCATAAATTATCCCCTCTATCGGGCCGTTTTTTTTCTAATCACCTATGAACGACTGTTTTGCACGGTAATAAGGTTCATCTGTAGTTAGGGAAAAAGTGCAACAATTACATCCACTTTTTATAAATCCATACGAGTATCAGACATTACTAAATTGAAAAAAAAATGCGTTTCGTTATCGTAAGAGCATGATATAATGCCGTCATAACGCCCTAAGTCAAAACGAGACGCAGCTCCCTTTCTTTCGGCCCCACTTTGTGGCCAACGAGTATACTCCAGTTTAAAATTATAACGTCATACATTGACAGTGTCAAACTAGAATAACAAACTAGATTAGCAAAGTAAACGTAACTCCTTTCTAAAAATGTCTGTTTCGTCTCAGTCCAGGTAAAGTTAACCTTATGTCAATGCTGTAAAGATGTTACCAACTTATTAAGCACTATTTGGATCGCGGAAGGATCAACGAAATTACTTTTTATTTTGTATTTCTAATTCCCGTTTCATTTTCATGAAATATTTTGTCTAGTTTCGTAATAAAATGGGTATTTGCTTAAAATTGGAGAACAAACTTTATACGAGACCATTATCGCTAGTGGGCCTGGAATTGACGGTCTCCTTTTTAATATCCCATTGTTGTATAAGATTAGTAGGATGAATGCAATAAGTGAGTCACAATTAACTCACCTGCTTTTTATGACTTTAAATAATTATTTAAATAACAAGTAGGGTGATTGTGCTAGTTTCCCAGCCAAGTCCAGTTTACCGTCCACTTGATTAAACTGCTGCAAATATATAGGAAAACTTTTTAAGGTCAACAAATGTTCTATTTATAGTTTACTACTTAAGTCGATTTTATAATTTTAAGATTTTATTTTGGGAAAACCTTGAATATAAACATATCAATAAGTATAGACGGAAAACGGACAAATGCGGATGAAAACTGGCCCAATCACCCTGTTTGTTCGATTTTGTTTACTAAGCACATTTTCGAAGCTTTTGTCGTGACTGTTTTGAAATATAGGAAACTGGCGTAATAATTACAAAGTCCCTTTCGTCTTGTCCTGTTTGAATAAGTAAATAATGCAGTAACTGCGTAAACGCAAATAATACATTTACAGTATTTGCAATTACACTATCTTACACCATAACATTATCAACGCCTGCATGCTATCACTATCAGTGTATCAACGTCTAATACTCTATAAACAAAGTATCTGGAGTGGTAGCACTCGGCTCAGTACCAACAGTTAGTGTTTACAAAGAAATTCATCACAGATAACGATGAGTCCCCGAGACGTTATCTATTGATGGATTAGAATCAATATTAAATGTGTTAAAGGATTCTGGGGTCAATATTAAATGTGTAATATTAAAGGAGTTATTCCTTGTATTCGATTTGGTAATTCTTACTTACTAGATACTAGACATATGAAGGCTCCTCTACACTATGGGCCATCAGGGACGCAGCTATACGACGGAAGGAGATCGCAATATCGTTTGCTCCCTCTAACGCATAGCAGTTTCCCTATGATGGCCCACGACATGATAGCCCATGGTGTAGAAGAGCCATGAAAGTGATTTACCATTACTTAATTGCAATGCATCAGGCGGGCGGTGTGCTTGTTTGCAACCGTCGTAGTATAAAAAAAACCGGCCAAGTGCGTGTCGGACCACGCAAAGGAGGGTTCCGTACCTTCAATGGAATAAGAACCAAACTAATACCAAAAGGTCGTATCTGACGCCTATGGAAGAAGTTTTTTGGAGATAACTCAAAAATGGCTGAACCGATAATGTTCAAAACAATTTTCGTTGAAAGTATATGATAAGGCGCATCTCTTAAAATTTTTTCATATTTTTTTAATTTACGGTTCAAAAGTTACGGGGGGGGGGGCTACACAACTTTTCTGACTTTCGAAGCGATTATTTCAGAAAATATTCACTTAATCACAAAATAGTCAAAGAAAGTTCAATGTTATTTTGAAAGACCTATCGATTGATGTGTCACATGTTGATATTTGGTAAAAATTTTTTTTTTCAAATTTATCTACATAACTAAGTAGCTGCATACAAAATACACCTTATGTGTAATTTTTTTTCAGATACGTCGTATAGTTTCCGAGTAAAATGCCTGTGACATACGGACGGACAGACAGACAGACAGACAGACAGACAGACATGACGAATCCATAAGGGTTCCGTTTTTTGCCATTTGGCTACGGAACCCTAAAAAGCTCTAAATATTACTACTTTATATAACACTAGCTTTCCGCCCGCGACTTCGTCCGCGTATAATACGGTTCCTCGTACAGAGTTTCATATCCAATTGTATCTTCTTAACTAAATTTTGTTAATCCCCGAACCATCTTCTTAATATATCTATACTTATTACTATTTTTGCGAAAAAAAAGGTAAGGTAGACATAGTTTCAGTTACAAATAATTGTTAATATGCAAATAATTGTTAATATGCATATAATTAAGTTTGACATGTAATTGAATATTACCAATAAATATGATTATGATTATGATTATGATTAATAACGTAAATATACCCTATTATTTGCGGAACTTCTGTGTGTATCTTCTTTATTTGGCGATACGATGACCAAACTATTGTCAGAGCTCACTCTGGAACATGGAAATGGAAGGGAAATGGGAACAATAATCTCTAGTAAATTTCAAACCAAAAAATTGTAAATCTCTATATAAACTTTCAACCCCTTTTTAGCCCCATTCTAGGTTGAATTTTGAAAAACGCTGAAATTGCGTTTATTTTTTTTTTAATTTTTAGTAAACGTACGAAGTTCCAAATCTCTAACTCTAAATTTTAAACCCCACCGATACAAACTTTTAACCCCCATTTTACCCCCTTAGGGGTTGAATTTCTCAAAATCGCTTCTTGTTAGTTGTACAGATTGTAAATGTAACCCGTCGTACAAATTAAAACTTTCTAGCTTCAGTAGTAAAGGCTTTCCTTTGATACAAACCTTTCAACCCCGTTTCTACTCCTCTGAGGTGGAGTTTTGAAAAGCGCTGAAATTAGTTTTTTTGCTTTAAAGTTAGTAGCCAACAAACGAAATTTTAAGTCTGTCATAAAAAAAATGTTATCTTTATATAAACTTTTAACCCCTTTTCAACCCCGTTGAATTTTAAAAAACTCTGAAATTATTATTATTGTTTTTTAATTATTAGCAAACGTGTGAAGTCTCAAATCTCTAACACAAATTTTAAACCCCACCCATACAAACTTTTAACCCCTTTTTTACCCATTAAAGGGTTGAATTTTTCAAAATCGCTTCATGTTAGTTGTACAAATTGTAAATTTAACTCGTCCTGCAAATTACAACTTTCTAGCTTCAGTAGTTTACGGCCTACCTGTAATACAAACTTTTCAACCTGTTTTAAAACCCCTGCGAGGTGGAATTTTGAAAAACGCTAAAATTGGTTTTTTTGCCTTAAAGTTAGTAGCTTACAAACGAACTTTCAAATCTGTCACAAAAAAAATCTGTATACAAACATTCAACCCCTTTTTTACCCTGTTACAGGTTGAATTGTGAAAAACGCTGAATTTACTTTTATTGTTTTTTAATTATTAGTAAAGTTTCAAATCTCTTACTCAAAATTTCAAACCCCACCCATACAAACTTTTAACCCCTTTTTTACCCATTAAGGGGTTGAATTATTCAAACTCGCCTCTTGTTAGTTGTACAAATTGTAAATTTAACTCGTCCTGCAAATTAATACTTTCTAGCTTCAGTAGTTACGGCCTCCCTTTAATACAAACTTTTCAACCTCGATTCAACCCCTCTGAGGTGGAATTTTGAAAAAACGCTGAAAATTGTTTTTTGCCTTTAAGTAAGTAGCTTACAAACGAACTTTCAAGTCTGTTAAAAAAAATATCTCTATACAAACTTTCAACCCCTTTTTTTACCCTGTTAGAGGTTGAATTTTGAAAAACGCTGAAATTACTTTTATTGTTTTTTAATTTTTAGTTATCGTACGAAGTTTCAAATCTCTAACTCAAAATGTTAAAACCCATCCATACAAACTTTCAACCCCCTTTTTATCCCTTTAGGGGATGAATTTTAAAAATCCCCTTCTTAGTGGATACTAACGTTATAAAAACTACCTATTGTGAAAAATTCAGCTGTGTGTTGATTTAAGTGAGTCAGTCAGTCAAGACTTTTATTTCTATATATAGAGTTTAAAGTCTCTAACACAAAATAAAAATTTCTTCCATACGAACTTTGGACCTTTTACAAAGTTTTAAGTCTCTAACTCTAAAACAGAAGTTTCTCCCATACAAACTCTGCACCCCTATTTCACCCTCTTAGGGTTAGAATTTTGCAAAACGCTGAAAACATTTTCTTTGGATTTAAGTTCGTAACTTTTTTACGAATTTTTAAGTCTTCAGCTCAAAAAAAAAATTCTCCCATTCAAACTTTGCACCCCTATTTGATCCCCTTAGGGGTGTAATTTACAAAAATCCCGTCTTATCACTTGCATACGTCATAAAAGTAAGCTCTGGACCAAATTTGAAGTTTCTAGTTCCAGTAGTTTCGGCTGTGCGTTGATGGTAGATCAGGACTTCTTCTTTTATATGTTTAGAAGATTATAATACGTTAAATTTCTAACTTACTTTAGTTAAAATTGTAAATGCTAGTTCTTAGTTAAATAACTCGTGTTTAATGTCATACGCATGCTGTGATTGCCTGTAAGTGGGGGATCAATTGTATATGTTTTCAATCTTTATATTTAAATGTGTGTTGTATCTCCTGTTGGTAGTCCTAATAAATAAACAAATAAACAAACAAGTAATTATTTGCTGTAGTAAATAGTCTGAGTACAGGAGGACATATAAATAAAAGCACACATGTAGAATTTTGATGAAATTTTAAATAAATTTTATTATTGAAATTTTCAGACTTAAATGTGATTGATTAGATGCACCATATCTACATTGTGTGACGTTAATTGTATGCAATTGTGCCAATGCATCGGTGGTATGTTGCCAACAATTTAACTTTTGTTTCACTCAAATATAGAGAAAAAGAAAGTGGTTTATTAATTCTCTATTATGAAGTGGCCCTTGTCTAACATCGGTTCATTTTGCGTACCATGTACAGGTATGTTGTGTTTTTATAGGATGCCATGCACTTGCCAGTCTTTCTTTTGTAATGTGGGCTAAAGAACGCATTGTTGACCGTAATAATCGTACGTAATAGTAGGCAAATATTTCATCAGTGGCGATTAAGTAAACGTATCCATTGAACAGGCCGCGGAGTGAATTTGAATCGCTAGAAACTTGTAAGATGTTAAATTATCTCGAAGTAGGGTAGCCGGATAGGAATGGCGTTATACGGATGCCTCGCCCCGTCACTCAAACTATAGATGTGGTTTCTCTTAATACTAAGCAAGCCTATAATTATGGAGTGACTTTTACTAAGTAGTTGGTTACATCTGCTATCAGTTGAAATAGTTGGATACCGATACGGGGTGTAACAAAAATAGCGGTGATCCGTTTATGGCATAGTTGGTATCGTATTGCGACTGAGAAAACCTTTGAGGTATGGGCACTGCGAATGGCATCTCGCTTAGTCTGAGGTATGGACACTGCGAATGGCATCTCGCTTAGTCTGAGGTATGGGCACTGCGAATGGCATCTCGCTTAGTCTGAGGTATGGGCACTGCGAATGGCATCTCGCTTAGTGTGGTAGGGCACGTTCAGTGAATGTCATCTCGCTCAATTCTGGAGCAGAGCCCGACTGGGGAAGTACCTCCACCTTACAGAAAACCACAGCCAAATAGCACTAGATCCTACTCATAGTGTTGTGTTCCTGCTGGTGAGTAAGGTTGCCAAAGAGCTCAAAGAGGACCCAGTGTGTTGACGATGAGGGACCCTCTTGTTCCTTTAGCCGTCAACACAGTGAATCCTCCTTTTTGTAAAGGGTCGGCAACGCGCATGTGACTCCTGTGGAGTTACAGGCGTCCATAGGTTACGGTAGCTGCTTACCATCAGGCGGGCCGTATGCTTGTTTGCCACTGTCGTACTATAAAAAAAAAAGTAGGAGATTTTTTTTGTAGTACGACCCTCAATACAAAACAATTTTTTTTTCACATGATTTTTCTTTTCTTAGTGGTTCATAATTAAAGTACGATACCAACTATGCCCTTAAACGACCAGCATTTTTGTTATACCTTGTATATTGCACTTTATTGCACAATAAATAACGGAATCACGTCGTTACGTACGTTTGTATTTAAAGCGTGCAGTAATAAAGTGATTAAGTACATAGTACTCGTAGATACCTCTTGCTATCATATCATAATATTTACAGGTACTCTTTCTGAAAATCGATTAAAACATAACAGTTATAGTTATAATAGATCAAGAGTAGGCCGTAGGCAATCCTACCTTATCGAGTAGCAGATTTCGGCTTATGTAGGGCAATGCACGGTAATAATAAATTATGTATTTGAGTACTTGGTAGCCTGAGCTAAACTTGGAGCATTTTGTACAGTCAGCAAAAACAACATTATACAATCTACCTCATCGAGTAGCAAATTGAACCTTGTGCCATTCGAAAGTACTAGTCAACCTGGTAATAACACAAAATGTTAGCCGACCAGCTTTTGTTATTCAGCCAAGTTTTATGTTTTAAGGTGAAAATCGACTAATGCAAGTACGACGTGCAAATGAGTTCACGGGATGGTTTAAATGCAGTTTTACGTAGTAAATAAGACACTGTTTATCAACTATCAATCAAAAATAAGAGGTTGCATTGCTCAAAACTGGCAACTTCATAGTTCTACCTTATTAAACAATATTGAAATAATTGACCTAGTAGAAAATAAAACTCATACCATTCGAAAGAACGCATCAACTTTTACAGAAAAAAAATCCTAAAATGTACATTTTTTTTGGAACTTTTCGATGAGCACCTAAGAATGGGTCACGTGCCCACTTACTTACTAGTAAATGAAGTAGTTTTTGTCAAAAAATACGGTAATATTTTGCTGAATGTATAAAATGCTCCAACTTTGGCTCAGGCTACCAAGTACTAAAATACATAACATTTCACCGTGCATTCATATTCATATTCATTAATTCATGCCTTTATGTTATATTTACATTAAAATACATGTCACATATTACCCTGCAAGGGCATGGCAGAAACTTACAAAGTAGAGCTTAACTATTAACATATCCTATTTACAATATTTACAGAATTATATATATACAAATAAATAATTTATACTAAACAATGTCAATTAAATATCTTGGTCTTTGAAAAAATCATCTGTCATAATAGCATTTTTCTAGTAATGTCTGTTTCAATTGTTTTAAAAATTAGTCGATATTTTTTTCTGTTTTTAAATTTTCACTTAACTTATTATAGTTATTATATATTATAATTGTCATGGCGTGTGGGCTTAAACTATGTAATTTTATCCTAGACCCCATCACTCTTACTAAATTGTTTCTGAACCTAGGCTCATAACGCCGGGTCTGATCTAGAACAGTCCTATATAGATAAGGGTTTTTTCTTATAAATTACACACCTCGAAAATGTATATACAAACCAGTGTTAATAAACCAGTGTATTGCTCTACATACGCCGAATTCTGCTACTCGACGAGGTAGGGTTGCCTACGGCCTACTCTTGATCTATAAGTGTCATGACTCTAATCGGAGCGTATCTTTTGTGATGCGTCAGTTATCGGTTCAATTAGGTGTGCCGCGGTGCGCGGAATCGTGTTATGCATACCTTTGTTTACTGCGGTCAGTTGCTCTGGCCAGCTGTCCGGTATGGCGCTGATCCCTCGCCTCGAACAGTTGACTGTCACATTGTCTTCATCCACTACTAGCACCTCGCACTCTTTGCTCTTTGCTAAAGCCTGCCCCGCCGCGACGCAACCGAATATTACTAACACCTACAACATAAGAACACCATTAAGGCACTAATAGACTACACAAACACACGCGGCCATCGATTAACAACTACTCACTTTGTATAACGTAAAGTAGTACATCTTCCTCGATATTTGAATCGTTACTGTAAAAACACCTTGCTCTCTTGTGTGTTTATTATCTTATCAGTTTGTTCAAGCGATATCACGTCCCGTCGTGAAATGAGCCAGCTTATTGGTTCATGGCGTCGTTATCGTGCACCTAATATAGACTGTGTTTGCTCAGCTATTGTTCGCTTCTGCTTGTAGGACATCCTGAACATAACCGCCTGCAAGTTGGAGGAGATCATCAAACCGCTAAGCGATGACGACTACCTGCTCGACAAACACAAATACGCCGACACGGGCTCGCCGGACTCCACAGAAGAGATGAAGAACTTGGAGAGTCGGCAGGCGGCGGTCACGCTATTACAAATAAAAAACTACGACCGTAACAAATACGCCGTTAAACCTCCGGAGGATCATCATATAGTATTCAACAGCGTGCCGACCTTGCCGCCTTCAGAGCGAGCGAGGGAAGTGATGCACTGCAACATCGACGTCATCGACATCATAAGCAAGGCTGTAGCCGTCGCGCAGCGCGAAAACGAAGAATCTCACAAATATCCACCGAATTATTCGACCGTTATCGAGCGGTCGAATCCGAGCGAAGTCAACTACACTCACGAATACCCTGAAGAACAGTACAGCAATGCTTACAGTGCGCCGCCGGCGCCAAGTCCTGGCAGCCACGAGGACCAGGACCATAAAGAAATGGACTTATCACTATATGGTGGTATTAAGAACGAGCCTGTCGAACAAACTGAGCCCGTGGAGCATCAGAACTCGTACTTCCACAAAGCGCTGAATCACAAGCAAGCTAACTTCTCCGACGAGTACAAGCAGCACGTGTTCGGGCGCTCGGGGAACAAGAAGTCGCGGGGCTCGTCGGTGTACGAGGAGTGCAGTCAGAGCAGTAGCGGCTCCGACCCCGACCGGCTGCAGATGGACATCTCTCAGATGTCGCAGGTATCTGACACTGAATATCTTGGGGTATTCCACGAACTGTTCCGTACAAAGATATCGTTGCAATTTTAATTGAAAGATTATAATTTTTGACCATATTTTGGCTCTTTTGTCGCAAAAAAGGAACTCCAAATACTACCAATTTTCAGAAAATTCGTGTTTGTACGGGACAGCGGTGGAATTTTCCGTGGAATGCTCCTCTTATAGATTTGTCCATCCGAAGTATCCATTCAGAAAAAATTCCACCATTCCTGTATGGCGAATGTTTCCATTTGGTAATATTCTCCATACAAAACGAGGAAACTTTCGGAAACTTGCCCATCACTAATCCGAAGATATATGAATGAAAGTTTGGTCACATCAGGATTTAGTCCTATTCAAGTCCTTTCGTTTCGACGTTCACAGCTCTTTAGAATATGCTGCGCTTATTTTCAACGCTACTAGACCACTCACTACGCTACTTTTCCAGTCACTGGCCATTGTTATTGGACTGGCAAAGTGTAAAAAAACAATTGTCTTATTCGTCGAGTCTCTTTATTAAAAAAACAGTGTTCCCTGTATAGATTGACTCAAATTTACTATGTCCACAGGACGACCCTGAGGAGACGCAGTCGGCGAGGTCGACGCAATCGTCGCCACAGCCGCGGCAAGAGGGCGACGGCGATAAGGACTCCCTCTGGCAAGCTCTCAACAGACAAAATGGTAATTAGCTAGTGTCATAATATCGACCCAGAGGTAACCCGTCAGTCGCCGAGATCTACTCAATCGTGACGCAGTCACGGCAATAGAGCGGCAACGATAAGGACTCGCTCTGACAAACTCTTAACAGACGAAATGGTAAGCTAGTGTCATAGTATCGACCCAGAGGTGACCCATCTGTCGGCGAGATCGACTCATTCGTGGCGCAGCCGGGGCAATAAGGCGACAAGGACAAGGACTCCCTCTGACAAGCTCTTAACAGACAAAATGGTAAGCTAGTGTCATAATATCGACCAAGAGGTGAGCCAGTCGACGACTTCGGTTGTCCTCGCAGCCGCGCCAAGAGGGCGACGCCGTCAAGAACTCCCTAAGTTCCGAATGAACAGACAGAACGATACATCGCTTTTATCATTTCTACCCTGAGGAGACGTAGCCGGCAAGACGGCGATGACAACAATGAAGAGGAGCTTTTAAGAGCCCTTATTTGTTTACCAGAAAGGTCAATCAACCCGTTTACTAATTAGGGTTGTAATCGTAGTGTTCAGTATGTATTTATAAGCTGTAAGCTTGCAAATTTTTAATCGATGACCTAGTTTGATAGGATGGATCGTTCAATTGATATACGATTCTTGTGGGGGTTTTGTAATGCCAAGCCTCAGCGTCTTTATGTTAATACGATAATAAGAAACATCCTCACACTAACCTCTCACGTCTCAAATGAGTGCTCAACCTCAGTCGGTAGAGTAATGTTTGAAAATCGTGCAAGAGTTAATTCAATGCACAATGTCTTGAAATGATGACCTTACATGACTGGTATATATTATATACCCTTACACATATGACTTATATGTATACGTATTGTATGTCAATGAATTGTAGCGGTAAACAAAACAAGTACATCAATCACATGGCTTGTGATGTAATGTCATGCCACTCATGCCTAATTAGTTATGCTAACATTAACGGAGTAGTTGCTTATTATTTAGGATCGACGTTCATTGACAATAACTTCAAGAGCTTTTCCAAAGTCAAAGTTGCCTAGTTTGATACTCGTAGTAGCTATACCAACAGTGTGGATTTTTTCCAAATGGGCCTGTGGGCTTAGCGAAAATGGTCTTAGGATCTTCCCTAAATTTATGGAAAAAGTAATTTATCAATTATGGTTTTTCTAGTGCCCTAACCTAGGTTGGTCTGTTAGACTCTTTGATAGAAAGGGGATCAATAGGCACCATTTTTTTTAGAACTGTTACGATTTTCTTGCTGATTGTACATTTTATGAAAAATCTGTAAATGTCAATCGTCGTTAATTAATAAGTTTGGGAAGGTCTTCTAAGACCATTTTCGCGTAGCATCATGGGATCTGGTAGCTACCCTGTACTTCCACTTCCACCCTGTAATTTGGCAAACAAAATATATCAAAATAATTAACTGTTTTCCGCCCTTTTCAGCCCACTTCAATATTTCGAAGGAAGGTTCTCAATTCGTCGGGATCTTTGTTTTTGCTATTTTTTTTTTAATGTATGTTCACCAATTATTCAAAGACAGCTGGGCCGATTTGAAAAAATATTTTTTTGTTTGAAATTGAAAGAGTATACAGTTGGTCCCATTGTCATCAGGTCAGCATCTGATGATGGGATCCTGGAGAAATCGAGGGTTCTCTTCAAATATTATAGGCACACCTATAGTGATTTCAGTATTTTTTACAGTAGCTCGGGAATTTCCTTTTGGAACGGTGGAGGCTAAGTGAAGTCGTTTCTTTTTTATTTAAAATTATTTTAGGTGACGATACAAAAAAACAAAGGCAATCTACGTCTTTGTCTTTGCTGTACCAACCTGGCGAAACTACAGCTCTGTAATGTTTAAAGTTAATTTAAAAACGTTTAATCTGAAGGTCGCGGCGGAGAAGCAACGCAGCTACTGAAGCGGCTCATCAACAGCAAACACCTCGGGATGACGGTGTCCCCGCTCCGGGCGGCCACGTCACCCATGCCGCTGCCCGTGCCCAACGGCGCGCATTCGCCGGTCAGTGCAACATTCTTATCGATATTCAATAGAGAACATGCGTGAAATAGAAGATACCAAGGGGATAAAGCAATGTTTTATGTCACGGGCGCGAAATTGAATCCTGAACGTAACGAAGGACTCCAGATTTTACTCCCGAGCGCAGCGAGGGGGTTATGAGTTAATTAAAACTGAGTCCTGAGTGCAGTGAGGGGTTCAAGCGCGCCCGTGACAAAAACAGTTTTATCCCCGAGGAGTATACTCTACTTTTCTCACCTCTTGCGAGACAATAAAATATTAGCTACTAGTTAGAAACGGATTTTTATTAAAGTAAATCAAAAGAATAAACCGGCCAAGTGCGTGTCGGACCACGCATAGTAGGGTTCCGTACCTTCAATGGAATAAGAACCAAACTAATACCAAAAGGTCGTATCTGATGCCTATGGAAGAAGTTTTTTGGAGATAACTCAAAAACGGTTGGACCGATAATGTTCAAAACAATTTTCGTAGAAAGTAGGTATATAATAAGGCGCATTTCCTCAATTTTTTTCTTATTTTTTGGACTTACGATTCAAAGGTACGGGGGGGGGGGGGGGGACACAAATTTTCTGACTTTCAGAGAATATTTACTTAATCACAAAATTGTCAAGGAAACCTAAATGTTATTTTTAAAGACCTATCGATTGATGTCACATGTTGATATTTGGTTAAAAAAAGGTTTTTTTGAAATTTAGTTACTATGTATGCCGCCCCCCTAAAATTTTTTTTTTTTCAAATTTAACTACATAACTAAGTAGCGGCATACAAAATACACTTTATGTGTTAGTTTCCGAGTAAAATGGCTGTGACATACGGACGGACGGACAGACAGACAGACATGATGAATCCATAAGGGTTCCGTTTTTTGTCATTTGGCTAAGGATTATTTATTCGAATTTTATCTTCTATTTTTATAGAACTTGCAGTTTTACTCCGTATACTGCAGCGTCTTTTATGTCACTTGCGGCATTTGCTTGAGGTATTTAAAATTGAGTTGGCCAGCACGATTTTCCGAATAAAATCGATTTTCAAATCAGTTCGACGCGGCGGCGCGGGCCCGTGCACCGTGCGGACTTTACGAAATTAGACTTTAAGCACATGACAATAAGAACTATGGGAAGTAAAATCACATTATTAACCAGCGGGTTATAATGAGATTTCATACAACATTATAACCCGGCTAAAGACAAGGGCTATAATGATTTGCTTTCGGTCAGGTTTGCATGACATATAATTTGGCATTGTCGAGCAGGTGCTGTGAAAAATATTAAATTGAATTTGTTCCATAATCACGTTCAACAACCCCAAATTAATATAAATAAGCGGAAATCCGTAGGTAATAATTTTTAACAGTTTTTTAAAGATATTGCGGTTTAAAAACGTAAAATTTTAGGCATTTTTTTATACCTCAAATGTATTTTCGAAATTTCAGTTCGATTACTTATGTTCTAACAAAAAAAAATGTATGACAACTATATAGCTAAATGCATTTTTTCTTGCCTAAAATTACAAAAATCTTCCAAAAACTTGTTCCTTCCAAACAGTTTTCTGCAAGTTTGTGGTCGGTGACGTCACAAACCTCACACTTTTGTATGGGGCGTTTTGACGCGCGGCGCAGACGCTTAACGTATTTTCACATTTTTGACGTTTCAGGGCTATCATAGATAGTAGGTTTATTAGAGACATTTGAATCTACAGGGAAATAGAATCGAATGACGTCTTCCAAAAAAATCATGCATGTTCCTAATTGCAAAAAAATAAATAAACCAAAATCAACATTATTTTTTTACTAGTACCGTTCATTATGGCTATGAACTTTTGGTATTAGTTAGTGAGTTTTGGTTGTCACCCGATGATATGTTGCACACAGATTTGACCGTCTACCATGACTTAAATATCGCCCGTAGGCTTGAGCCGATGAGGAACGAAGAACTAAAACGAACTAGTTTTTCTTTGACAGACCGAAATGAACTGTATCGCTCTTCGGTCCTTAGTTCAGTAGTAGCGATTTGTAAACGTGAGAGTGAGACCGAGACGGAGCGCAAACAGTGACGCGCGCGGTGCAAATGAGACAGATATTATTGCTTGAAAGCGAGACGGATACGACGAACGAATTTTTCGCGGAAGGCTATAAGTAAGTAACTGAGAAGTAACTCATTTGTCTCATTGCCAGAGTCCTAGTATGACAATTTGGTCGTGAACTAAAGGAGCGAAAAGACCTAAATTCTGAACAAGTTCCTTTGACGGATTGACCTAGATAGGAGCGCTCCCTCTAAAGACCGATTAAGCACAAGCCTAATCGCTTACGACTGCATACTTCGCTCTTGAAGTAATGAGTCGCGGGCGACAACTCATGCAACAATTTGCAGCAACTTTAAGGTTTGAGGCAGTTTCGATTTTGATGGGTGCGGACTGTTTAAAGTTGATATGGCTACTACTTAACACATGTGACATTGTCATGGTAAAGGTAATATATGTCGGTATTGAGTTATTGGTACCTCCTTATAGTTCAAAACATTCTCCTTCATATGCAAAAAGAACGAGATCGCTATGTTGAGTATTTTTATTTTTAAAATTTTTTTGAAGTTTCAACATATCTTTGTACTGTTTTGAGATATTCGAGTTTAAAGTTTGAAAGCCTAAAAAACCTAGTTATAGGTTGAAGTTATGGAGATAGCGGTTTTAAAATGTTCCACATACATTATATTACTCGACAAATCATATGTTGTCTCTAGCATTTTACATTTTATAGAAATAATACAATAATAATGCACGTAGGGTGTAGAGTCAAGAATCAAAAATAAAATATTTTATATAACTCAAAATCGGCAGCTTTTCAGCTGGCTTATGTTGATTTTTGAATATGATGTAGGCAAGGTTTATAATAAAAATAATGAAACAACCATATCTCAAGGCATAATTTTTTTTTATAATAAAACAAAAAAATCAACACTTACATAAAAAATATACAAAATCAACATTATAATTTTTTATTCTCATAGTTTACGTTAATTTGGGAACAAAACTAACGATCAAGTGTAATTAAACACAAAAGTAACGTAGTTTTCTATCATAAGAACGACTTCAAAGTTTAGACTTTTAACATGATTTTTTGTATTGAAAAATGATCTAGGTTACCACATTGTCGCTATTCATAAGTTTAGAGAAATAAGAATTCTACTTCCATTATTTAACATAGTGTCCGCACTATAAGTGCATATATCTAATACAAATATTATTATGAATCAATAACATAACTTATTTTATAATAAAATATTATATTATTTATATGAGTTACAAACTGATATGTTTGAAGTCGGTGCCAAGCCAAATTTGGAAGAGTTAATACGAACGAGGCTATGTGTTCAGTGAATTGTTCTTACTGTAGAACTATTCTAATACCGTATTGATTGCATGTAGGTATTAATTCAATTACAGAAAGAAAGTATAATCATGCGTCTTATGATGTTTGTTAATTTAATACTGATCTTTCTATACTCAGACACACTGGGTGTGTGGGGCCCACCTTGTCAGTAGGAAAAGGCGCATTATTTAAATTTTCTATGGAATGTCAACCCTACGCGTTTACATTTTATTAAATTTGCCGCCTCTGATTTTTGACAAAGTAGACGTGCATCAGAGTATATATACATAGGTAACACATTTCATCAAAATTGGATTAGTAGTTTAGACGTGAAAATGTAACAGATCCAATCACATTCTCCTTTGCAATATAAGTATGTATAGATGTTTTGTGATTTTCAGACTTGAAGCTGTTTTGACCGGTATTGTAACTTTTTGGCTTGGCACCGACTTCAAACATATCAGTTTGTAACTCATATAAATAATATAATATTTTATTTTGTCCTTTTTGAAGTCGGTTTATCTTTTTTGTAAAAAGTTTTTATTTTTCCATTTTTAGTGGTTACATAAGTATCATAATCGGATAACGGATCTCGGAATAATCGGTCAAGATATATAAGCAAAAGTTCATAATACGGACTCAATCTAAGGAAAGTTCCACATATCATATGTGGTCTTCATCATTAGGTCCACTCCATTAAATTGGTGGTTTTTGAGAGGAAATGCCTGAGTTGCTTAAAAAACTACCAAATCATCATACACATGTGCCTTTAAAAATTGAGCAGTTCCCTCAATTCCTCATGGATCCCATAATCAGAACAGCGCCAGATTAATGTGGGACCATCTTCGAAGTAGTTCCTTTCAACCAATAAAATAATTGCTCAAATCGGACAACGGTTCTCGGAGTAATCGCTGAACATCCTACATTAAAAAAAACATCATTATCATTAAAACAATCATAATCTTCATCATTAGGTCCACTCTATCAAATTGGTGGTTTTTCGAGAGGAAATGCTTGAGTTGCTTAAAAAACAAAATCCAAATCACCATACATGTGCCTTTAAAAATTGAGGAGTTCCCTCAATTCCTCATAGATCCCATCATAAAAACACCACCAGATTAATGTGAAACCATCTTAGAGGTAGTTCCTTTCAAACAAAAAAAGAATTCCTCAAATCGGACCACGGGTCTCGGTGCAATCGCTGAACATCCTACATTAAAAAAAATCATCATCATTATCATCAAAACAACCATCATCGTCAGGTCCACTTCATCAAATTGGTGGTTTTCGAGAGAAAACACCCAAAAGAGTTGCTTAAGAAAACACCCAAATCACCATAAATGTGCCTTTAAAGATTGAGGAGTTCCCTCAATTCCTCATGGATTCCATCATCAGAACACCACCAGATTAATGTGAAACCATCTTAGAGGTAGTTCCATTCAAACAAAAAAATGATTCCTCAAATCGGACCACGGGTCTCGGTGCAATCGCTGAACATCCTACATTTAAATAAATCATCATCACTATCATCAAAACAACCATCATCGTCAGGTCCACTTCATCAAATTGGTGGTTTTCGAGAGAAAACTCTCGAGTTGCTTAAGAAAACACCCAAATCACCATACATGTGCCTTTAAAGATTGAGGAGTTCCCTCAATTCCTCATGGATTCCATCATCAGAACAGCACCAGATTAATTTGGGACCACCTTGGAAGTACATCCTTTCAAACATAAAAAGAATTATTCAAATCGGACCACGGGTCTCGGAGTAATCGCTGAACATCCTACAATTAAAAAAATAATCATCATTATCATCAAAACAATCATCATTATTAGGTCCACTTCATCAAATTGGTGGTTTTCGAGAGAAAACTCTCGAGTTGCTTAAGAAAACACCCAAATCACCATACATGTGCCTTTAAAAATTGAGGAGTTCCCTCAATTCCTCATAGATCCCATCATCAGAACAGCACCAGATTAATATGGGACCACCTTGGAAATAAAAACCTTACAAATAAAAAAGAATTATTCAAATCGGACCACGCGTCTCGGAGTAATCGGTGAAAATACATAAAAAAATAAAGCCCAAACCGAATACAGAACCTCCTCCTTCTGTGAAATTGAAGTCGGTTAAAAAATAATTTTAAACAAAAAAGAACCGACTTCACTTACCATCCACCTTTCCAAAAGCAAATGCTCGAGATGCTGTAAAAAATACTCAAATCACTATAGGTGTGCCTATAATAGTTGAAGAGTTCCCTTGATTTCTCCAGGATCCCATCATCAGATCCTGACCTGGTTACAATGGGACCAACTGTGAAGTATACTTTTTCAAACAAAAAAAGAATTTTCCAAATCGGTCCAGCCGTCTTCGAATAATCGGTGAACATACATAAAAAAAAAAAAAAACAAGCAAAAACAAAGATCCCGACGAATTGATAACCTCCTCCTTCGAAATCTTGAAGTCGGTTGATAACAGTCTTTTCGTCAGCTTTACTACTTTAGATCAAGTTTGTTAGTTTAACATTCCTTAGGGTCCCACCCACATTGTCGCCTTATGACTTATGAGATCAAACTTATTATTGTCTTAATAATAAGTTTGATCTCATTATAATAAAATTATTACTTACAAAAGTAATAATTTTCATTTAACATCATTATGAAAATTATTTACACTACTCAACCTCGCACCTAGGGGTACGTAAGTGCTGACGCCAAGTCATTTTAATTCTTACGTCTGATTGAAAGATTGGTGACTTTGTACGAGTATTAACTGATTATCTATACGGTTGTCCCTCAGAAGCTTGTTAAATATAAGTAACTGATTTGTCACTAACTTATATCCCTCCCCTTATTTAAATTTAAGTTTTTGCTATGTAATTAATCAGTATTCAAAGCATCTGCCAGGCACCCGGATTATTGAAATTGTTAGTATGGCACACTAACTAAAGAAATTTTAATTTCTCTATATAATAGCAAACCTATTTCCGTTGCTAGCTCTCCGGCTAGAGCAACGCGTGCGCAGCGTACGAGCAGCATATTCGTGGCGTATTAAGACGGTCTGGACGCACTTTAAAATTGTAAATAATTTTATTATCCTATGTGATCTATTTATTTATTTTTAACAATCCAATTGAATAAACTAACATAATATGAATTTTGATCATTATATTTTGTATCTAGTTGATTGATTTAGGCCAGATTAAAAATAGAGAGTTTTGCTTTGTCTTAATAATTATTGCTTATTGTATTGACCACTATTGTTAAAAGGGTAACATAACATAAAGCTAAAACAGCTATTAGACACGGCAATTTGTAGGGCCCAACCTGTCGGGTTGGTAGGTGTAATGGCACCTAGGGAGTAGGAGTCCCGATCTAGGGCGATCGGGGCGATCGGCAGTGCCCCGACACCCGCAGCTGTTTATGGAGGTCGTTTGAGTTATTTTACCATTCTTATTTATAATGTTAGCCATTTGCTACACATTCCGTCTGGTTTTTTATTTAAAATAAAAGTTAAAATGTGTAGATTCGCTGGTAATTAATATATTTATCTAGTTTTGTATTAAAATAATAGAAGTGTTGGGCAGATGAAGTTAGATTCAGGCAGCTCGAGCGGTCATTTAAATATCTATAATAATAAAAACAGTTTCTTTTTTTATTTGATGTATACTGTTATGAATACTATCACCATGCTTCACCAATACATTTTTTAGATGTTTTGAAGGCATCTCTGTAAACGTTGGTAGGGACGATTTGTTGGTGAGGTAGGGTTTGTAGGGACGATTTGTAGGGAAAGTGTAATAACGGGCCCAACGCCGACAGGAGTTGGACACAACAGGTTGGGCCCTACAAATTGCCATGTGTAATAGCCGTTTTAGTGAACGTAACGGGCAGCCGAGTTACGAACTGTCAAGCAAATGGATGGGAGTAAAAAGAGATTTACACAACACGTGTTACTACATTTTCCAATGGCCACGATATTTCAAGCTTATGAGCGACAATGTGGTACCCTAGTCGGTAAACTTTGACTGTGTTTTGTTCCTACTTTTAGTTGAAACGTTTAACTTTTTATCAATACACCGTATTATTTTAAGTGTGTAGAAGCTATTTTTAATCAAAACCAATTTTCACTATTTTCGAGTTGATTAACAAAATCAGTGATATCTCGGAATCCATAAGCGACAAAGTGGTACCCTAACCATGATAACGTCACACATTTCTAGAGCATACATGACTTTTTTAGGGTTCCGTAGCCAAATATGGCAAAAACAGGAATAGGTTCGGAAATAAACGCTCCGAAAGTTCAAATAATGCCCTAGAATAGGTTGAACCGTAGGTTATAAAGAAATCGAAAATTTTCGTGAAAGTGAGGTTTAATAAATAAGTACTTTCAATGAAAAGTATATTCAATGAAATCGGATAAGATTTTTCCAATTTTCTCAATATCCTTTCTTACTTAAAGGACGTAACTGACGCAAAATATTCTATAAAAACCCCTCCTTTAAGTGTGTGTGACGGATCAAAACTACGCAAATCTACATGGAGCATGGCTCGACATTTTATGCTTCAAGGCACACACGCAGAAAATCTTATTATTTAGATCACATCCATTTGTATGTGATTCCGCTCTCACCAATAATTTGAAGAGTGTTGATAAGAAACTGTGTCATAGAACTGGAATGTTATCTAAATACATTTCACATTTATTGGTAAAATGTTAACCAATACATGTGGATCCCTTTAGAAAATTTTATTCCATTGAATAAGTTAAACAATAATCAATAAAAAATCAACGACAACTTTCACCTATCAGGATAATACGATTCCGTGCACTCCCAGAGTCCAAACATACTGAAAACCTTGTGTTCACAATCGCACTCTGATATGAAAAATAAACAAAAAAAAATCCGACACAAGTCACTGAGATTTAAATAATAACATACATTTTCCTGTTTTGTTAAAATACAGACTTCACTAAATAAACAATTTACACTACTGAAATAATAAGAAGCACACAACTCTGAGTGTGTTATTTGACTGACTAACTCCTACACTGCGGCCTCACGAGATGTCAACATGAATTAGGTCTTATATTGTCTTCACGTATCTTATGGTAATAGCCTTATGGTACTCGAGTTTTCCTTGTTCGGTGCTGCTTGAGTAATCACTTTCATCTTTGGACACCTTTTTACTTTACTACGTGATGTTTACAACAATGGAATATAATTCTTATTACGATTATTCGTTCGGAAAAACGATTCCAACTGTAGGTAATTAAATTACCTAATGTCATATTTTAAACTTGTTTTATGAGTGACGAATGTCGTTAACCAATTCGGTAGGAATTAAAAGCTACCTTGTCGGTTTTATTTTATTTTATTAGAAAAACAAAATGTATGCTGCAATTGTACTTTAGTAGATTGAACACCAAGGGGATAAAGCACTGCTTTATGTCACGGGCGTGATATTGAATCCTGAACGTAACGAAGGACTCCAGACTTTACTCCCGAGCGCAGCGAGGGGGTTATGAGTTTAATTAAGACTGAGTCCTGAGTGCAGTGAGGGGTTTAAGCGTGCCCGTGACAAAAACAGCTTTATCCCCGAGGAGTTTACTCTACTTTTCTCACCTCTTGCGAGACAATAAAATAGCTAAGGCTACTAGAAACAGATTTTTATTAAAGTAAATCAAAAGTTGATTCTTGATACATTAGTCCATTTTATTCGAATTTTATCTTCTAGTTTTACTCCGTATACTGCAGCGTCTTATGATACTCGCGGCATTTGTTTTAGGTATTTAAAATTGAGGTGACCAGCACGATTTCCCGAGTAAATTCGATTTTCAAATCAGTTCGACGCGGCGGCGCGGGCCCGTGCACCGTGCGGACTTTACGAAATTAGACTTTAACTACATAACAATAAGAACTATGGGAAGTGAAACCACATTATTAACCAGCGGGTTATAATGAGATTTAGTACAACATTATAACCCGGCTAAAGCCAAGGGCTATAATGATTTGCTTTCGGTCAGGTTTGCATGATATATATAATTTGGCATTGTCGAGCAGGTGGTGTGAAAAGTCTATTATTTACAATGTTTATTTTTTATTTGGTTGTTTATTTTTACTAAAATAAACTAGAGTGTCGTTAGCTTATGTGTCGCCACTATTACCTAGTTTTAAGTTAGGTTAAGTAGATCCCCGCTGAAAACCAGCGCCACGGTTTGCCGCTGCATTACGCTGAGTAATAGGGATCCTATGTTAACGTTTCATTGTGCCTTTTTTGTTTCTAGTGTAGTGGTAAAATAGAATAATTAAGCTATACTTCTATATTCATGTATACACAGTAATTGTAACCTATATAAACCCGCAAGCTAAATATATGAGTTAGTTATCATCCAACAGTTGTGTCATTTACATCTCCCAACCTCGCGCAATACATGGCGATCCTGGCAGGATTTCTATTAATTTATTATTTTTTTTTTCTATTAATGTTTAATTTTGCGGCGTTAAAATAAATGTATTTTCTTTCTTTCTTTATTTCTTTCAATGGTTACTAGATTTATCGTGTAGAATTTGTAAGTTCATATTATCTGCCCGAATTTAGAAACCCTAACAGCATTTTGTTATTATTATGTTTTCCTAAAGTTTGAACTCACGGAACCATGTTAAATTAATTTTTCATGGCCTTGTTTAAATGTGCTAGATCTAAGATGCTTAGAACTTAGTTTATTTCCCTATCCTATCGTTAAAGACATCATAGATATGATAATTAGAATCATGACCTTCCTCACAGGTTTTATCCTCAAGTTGTTGTTCAACACATGACCTTTTGCCGATTTAATAGTAGATTGTACACCAAGGGGATAAAGCACTGTTTTATGTCACGGGCGCGATATTGAATCCCGAACGGAACGAAGGACTCCAGACTTTACTCCCGAGCGCAGCGAGGGGGTTATGAGTTAATTCCCGAGCGTAGCGAGGGAATTAAGACTGAGTCCTGAGTGCAGTGAGGGGTTTAAGCGCGCCCGTGACAAAAACAGCTTTATCCCCGAGGAGTATACTCTACTTTTCTCACCTCTTGTGAGACAATAAAATAGTTAAGGCTACTACTAGAAACGGATTTTTATTAGGGTCCCGTAGCCAAATGGCAAAAAACGGAACCCTTATGTATTTGTCATGTCTGACTGTCTGTCTGTCGGTCCGTCCGTATGTCACAGGCATTTTACTTGGAAACTATACGACGTATCTAAATTAAATTTACACATAAGGTGTATTTTGTATGCCGCTACTTAGTTATGTTATGTAGTTAAATTTGAAAAAACAAAAATTTTTGGGGGGGGCTCCATACATGTAACTAAATAAAAAATGAAAAAAAATTAACCAAATATCAACATGTGACACATCAATCGATAGGTCTTTAAAAATAACATTGAGATTTCTTTGACCATTTTTTGATTAAGTGAATATTTTCTGAAATAATCGCTTCGACATTCAGAAAAATTGTGTCCCCCCCCCCTGTAACTTTTGAACCGTAAGTCCAAAAAATATGAAGAAATTTGAGGAGATGCGCCTTATCATACTTTCTACGAAAATTGTTTTGAACATTATCGGTTCAGCCATTTTTGAGTTATCTCCAAGAAACTTCCTCCATAGGCATCAGATACGACCTTTTGGTATTAGTTTGGTTCTTGTTCCATTCAATGTACGGAATCCTCCTATGCGTGGTCCGACACGCACTTGGCCGGTTTTTTAAAGTAAATCAAAAGTATAAATTGATTCTTGATACATTAGTCCATTTTATTCGAATTTTATCTTCTATTTTTATAGAACCTGCAGTTTCATTCCGTATACTGCAGCTCATATGACACTCGCGGCATTTGTTTTTGGTATTTAAAATTGAGGTGGCCAGCGCGAGTTTCAAATCAGTTCGACGACGCGGCGGCGCGGGCCCGTGCACCGTGCGGACTTTACTAAATTAGACTTTAAGCACATAACAATAAGAACTATGGGAAGTGAAATCACATTATTAACCAGCGGGTTATAATGAGATTTAGTACAACATTATAACCCGGCTAAAGCCAAGGGCTATAATGATTTGCTTTCGGTCAGGTTTGCGTGATATATAATTTAGCATTGTCGAGCAGGTGGTGTGAAAACATCATTATATTAAGCCGGTGCTCAATAGATGAGAGCTACCCGCACGGCACCATTTAAGTTCGTCGATTGTGCTTAGAGATGCTAGCTTCATTATGCTCATGCTGTATGGTGGTCCCATCAATAACATATTTGTTAAAATCGTCTCCAACTTCGCCAACCCTTAGTGTAATGGAAGACTGTGGCCTCGTATATTACCCACCAATAAAAAGGGACGAATGTGTCAGATAAAGAATAAGGTTGTGTAGAAGTGGCAACTAAAAGGAAGAACTGATTGTGAATGTTGCGCACAACTGACGTTTCAGAAAATGTCATCACAGAGAAAGAGATGGATGTTAATTAAAATCTGTACAAAATGCGAAAGTTTTCAATGTTACAAGCACAATATTATCGGAGTTTGTTAAGAAGTAAAACTTTTTCCTTTTAGAACGGCGAATGGCAGTCTCGAGCAGCGGGTCCAGCGGGTACGGCGCGCAGGAAGCAGAGTTTCCCGGCGCGCGCGCAACCCGCGCCCGCTCCGGCGCACAACGACGCGCCGCACTGGCCCCCGGCTGGCAACGACAACAACGTGAGTACCATACATCGTTATCGCGGGAGCAAAAACAAATGTGTTGAAGAATATATATAACAGAATGTCCGTTTAACATAAACAGAATATTATGCTACACGTCTTAGCCTCTAAGAAGTTCTTCATATCTAGCAAATTTTTTTTGCTAGAAATAATCAATCAAACTTATCTTGCTCCTTTTCTACGTTCGTGCGTATTTTTGAGTTGAAATTTCATTTCACAGCAGGTTTTTTTTAAATGAAAATAACAAGTAACGTTAATTTTTTAAATCAAGACCGTTCGTGTGTCTAAAATAGTCCTTTATTTACAAGTTCACACAAATCGATCACGAATGAAAATATTTTGAATAAGAGACGACTGAAGAGGTTGTCGTTATGATTGCAAGGCTAATCTTTTTAAGTATTACTATATGTATCAAGTCGAGAACGAAGGTTAGATATTAGAAAAAACATCGATAAATTTTGAGCTCGTAGGTACAAATGTCTTGATACTTCTGTCACTTCTGTTATTTGTCATTTGTCATAATCTATGAGTACTGTCAAATCGTTCTTGCTCCCGCGATAACGACGTATGGCTGAGTACTGAGTATACTGGCCAGTGGCGAAGAGTCCATAGTTAATTCGATTCCCCCCGCTTGCCTAATTTTAGAACAGAGAAGCATTTTAGGACGGCGCCTAGGAGGCAAAATTACCCGGCGCGCGCGCAACTAGCGAAAAATTACGCGCCGCATTGGCCCCCGATTGGCAACGACAAGAACGGCCCGCTCAATTTTCTGATTACTGTGCAGTTTTCCTATAGCTCATTCAGAAAAGGAAAACAAAATTGGAGCTAATTTGGCTTATCCTAGAAAATTTATGATTGGCATCATTCAGTTACTAGTACTACTGAACCAGTCAATGTCAATACATGCGAAACTGTCAATATTTCGGTGCTGTCTTACGGTTTGTTCTTCTATAAGCATCTTTCTTGCTCATTGATAAGGTTCAATTTAGTTTAGCATTAAAAGTAAAGGTCTATCCTTATACTGATCAGAGTGATCAGTTAAGGAGTTGGTGAACGTGTTTCTATACCTTAAAATTTAAACATTCTGAACTCTTAAACAACATTCCAGCAAGAGGCATCAGACACGTCAACGGGCTCCCGCTCCGCGCCGCGCGTGGAGCTCTCGTGCAGCAACTGCGGCACGCACACGACCACGATATGGCGGCGCGACGCGCGCGGCGAGATGGTGTGCAACGCGTGCGGACTGTACTACAAGCTGCACGGCGTGCCGCGCCCCACCGCCATGCGCCGCGACACCATCCACACGCGCCGCCGCCGCCCGCGCCACGACAAGCACGCGCGCAACAGTACGTACACACATACATGACGCGGCGAGGTGGTGTGCAACGCGTGCGGACTGTACTACAAGCTGCACGGCGTGCCGCGCCCCACCGCCATGCGCCGCGACACCATCCACACGCGCCGCCGCCGCCCGCGCCACGACAAGCACGCGCGCAACAGTACGTACACACATACATGACGCGGCGAGGTGGTGTGCAACGCGTGCGGACTGTACTACAAGCTGCACGGCGTGCCGCGCCCCACCGCCATGCGCCGCGACACCATCCACACGCGCCGCCGCCGCCCGCGCCACGACAAGCACGCGCGCAACAGTACGTACACACATACATGACGCGGCGAGGTGGTGTGCAACGCGTGCGGACTGTACTACAAGCTGCACGGCGTGCCGCGCCCCACCGCCATGCGCCGCGACACCATCCACACGCGCCGCCGCCGCCCGCGCCACGACAAGCACGCGCGCAACAGTACGTACACACATACATGACGCGGCGAGGTGGTGTGCAACGCGTGCGGACTGTACTACAAGCTGCACGGCGTGCCGCGCCCCACCGCCATGCGCCGCGACACCATCCACACGCGCCGCCGCCGCCCGCGCCACGACAAGCACGCGCGCAACAGTACGTACACACATACATGACGCGGCGAGGTGGTGTGCAACGCGTGCGGACTGTACTACAAGCTGCACGGCGTGCCGCGCCCCACCGCCATGCGCCGCGACACCATCCACACGCGCCGCCGCCGCCCGCGCCACGACAAGCACGCGCGCAACAGTACGTACATACATACATGACGCGGCGAGGTGGTGTGCAACGCGTGCGGACTGTACTACAAGCTGCACGGCGTGCCGCGCCCCACCGCCATGCGCCGCGACACCATCCACACGCGCCGCCGCCGCCCGCGCCACGACAAGCACGCGCGCAACAGTACGTACATACATACATGACGCGGCGAGATGGTGTGCAACGCGTGCGGACTGTACTACAAGCTGCACGGCGTGCCGCGCCCCACCGCCATGCGCCGCGACGCCATCCACACGCGCCGCCGCCGCCCGCGCCACGACAAGCACGCGCGCAACAGTACGTACATACATACATGACGCGGCGAGATGGTGTGCAACGCGTGCGGACTGTACTACAAGCTGCACGGCGTGCCGCGCCCCACCGCCATGCGCCGCGACGCCATCCACACGCGCCGCCGCCGCCCGCGCCACGACAAGCACGCGCGCAACAGTACGTACATACATACATGACGCGGCGAGGTGGTGTGCAACGCGTGCGGACTGTACTACAAGCTGCACGGCGTGCCGCGTCCCACCGCTATGCGCTATAGACACTTACATTAAGCATTCAAATTGCGTAGCTTTGAAGTGGTTAATCTATTTTTCTTCTTTCAAAAATATTCCTCAAGGTTGAAAGTGAGATGCCTACTTTATCATCATCATCAGCCTATATTAGTCCACTGCTGGACATAGGCCTCCCCTAATGAGCGCCATAGCGCCCTGTCTTCAGCTTGCCGCATCCAGCATCTGCCTGCAGTCTTTCGCAAACTTCAAAAAATAATGAAATCGCTGGTTGAATTTGGCGACGTAAACGTTGCATTCAAATTCCATTTTTGTCGAGGGACAAACTTTAAAAAAAGTTCAACAGCCATACAAAAATAATGCATACGTTCTAAACAGTCGAAACACAACATCGGTATTTATGTATGTATTTTCTCTGAAACTACTGTAATATTTTGTATCCAGAATCCCGACGCGGTGCCAACACGTGCTCGGAGCCGGCGGAGACGGCGACGGCGGGAGCGCCGGCGGGCGAGGGCCCGGGCGAGGAGGCGGTGCTGGCGGCGCTGCGGCGGCAGCTGCAGCCGCACCTGCTGGCCGCGCTGCACGCGCAGAACACGCGCCCCGCCGCCGTGCGCCCGCAGGTAACACACCACACTCTAGGGCCCGGGCGAGGAGGCGGTGCTGGCGGCGCTGCGGCGGCAGCTGCAGCCGCACCTGCTGGCCGCGCTGCACGCGCAGAACACGCGCCCCGCCGCCGTGCGCCCGCAGGTAACACACCACACTCTAGGGCCCGGGCGAGGAGGCGGTGCTGGCGGCGCTGCGGCGGCAGCTGCAGCCGCACCTGCTGGCCGCGCTGCACGCGCAGAACACGCGCCCCGCCGCCGTGCGCCCGCAGGTAACACACCACACTCTAGGGCCCGGGCGAGGAGGCGGTGCTGGCGGCGCTGCGGCGGCAGCTGCAGCCGCACCTGCTGGCCGCGCTGCACGCGCAGAACACGCGCCCCGCCGCCGTGCGCCCGCAGGTAACACACCACACTCTAGGGCCCGGGCGAGGAGGCGGTGCTGGCGGCGCTGCGGCGGCAGCTGCAGCCGCACCTGCTGGCCGCGCTGCACGCGCAGAACACGCGCCCCGCCGCCGTGCGCCCGCAGGTAACACACCACACTCTAGGGCCCGGGCGAGGAGGCGGTGCTGGCGGCGCTGCGGCGGCAGCTGCAGCCGCACCTGCTGGCCGCGCTGCACGCGCAGAACACGCGCCCCGCCGCCGTGCGCCCGCAGGTAACACACCACACTCTAGGGCCCGGGCGAGGAGGCGGTGCTGGCGGCGCTGCGGCGGCAGCTGCAGCCGCACCTGCTGGCCGCGCTGCACGCGCAGAACACGCGCCCCGCCGCCGTGCGCCCGCAGGTAACACACCACACTCTAGGGCCCGGGCGAGGAGGCGGTGATGGAGGCGGTGCTGGCGGCGCTGCGGCGGCAGATGCAGCCGCACCTGCTGGCCGCGCTGCACGCGCAGAACACGCGCCCCGCCGCCGTGCGCCCGCAGGTAACACACCACACTCTAGGGCCCGGGCGAGGAGGCGGTGCTGGCGGCGCTGCGGCGGCAGCTGCAGCCGCACCTGCTGGCCGCGCTGCACGCGCAGAACACGCGCCCCGCCGCCGTGCGCCCGCAGGTAACACACCACACTCTAGGGCCCGGGCGAGGAGGCGGTGCTGGCGGCGCTGCGGCGGCAGCTGCAGCCGCACCTGCTGGCCGCGCTGCACGCGCAGAACACGCGCCCCGCCGCCGTGCGCCCGCAGGTAACACACCACACTCTAGGGCCCGGGCGAGGAGGCGGTGCTGGCGGCGCTGCGGCGGCAGCTGCAGCCGCACCTGCTGGCCGCGCTGCACGCGCAGAACACGCGCCCCGCCGCCGTGCGCCCGCAGGTAACACACCACACTCTAGGGCGCGGGCGAGGAGGCGGTGCTGGCGGCGCTGCGGCGGCAGCTGCAGCCGCACCTGCTGGCCGCGCTGCACGCGCAGAACACGCGCCCCGCCGCCGTGCGCCCGCAGGTAACACACCACACTCTAGGGCGCGGGCGAGGAGGCGGTGCTGGCGGCGCTGCGGCGGCAGCTGCAGCCGCACCTGCTGGCCGCGCTGCACGCGCAGAACACGCGCCCCGCCGCCGTGCGCCCGCAGGTAACACACCACACTGTTCCGACTCACGCTTACAGTGCTGGCGGCCGGTACGAATCTGTTAACGCGTGCAAGGTCGCGTGAGTGGTGTGTCGTTTCGGACCGGTCATGAGCTCAAGGTGCTTACGCGTGGGAGTGTAACATCCGTCAGTGACGTCACAAATTCTCATGTAAGCGCTATGAGCGTAAATCGGTCCGATCGTGAGTGAGTGCTTGAGCGCTGTGAGTGTGATTTGGAACACAATCTAGGATGCAAACCGACCGAATTGAAACGCCGACCGATTTGTAGAGCCAGAAGAGCGTGTTACATATTTTTGCAGCCTCCGTGAAGGAAGATACTATTGCTGGTGACTGTACTATCGGGTTCAGAATTGCATGGCCAATTTATGAATGAATTCATTGATAAATTGACCATGCAATTTTGAACCCGATGGTACATTTAAGTGTGATTGCTATGAAGACCCTCGATCAGTTAAGTAAAACCCATATGGTATACTAGGGTTCTGATTGCTTAAGATCTTGATCAGGGTTTCAATAATAATACAAATACGTCCGCAGGGCAGCTTGTGGCGAGTTGTCGGGGAGTAACGACCCCACGGACCCAAGTGCTCCAAAGAGTTTGTCAGGGTCAAGCGGACCCACAGGACTCTTGGCTCTGGTTTGCCTTAATTGGGCGTCCAGAGGGGAGCCGTTAGAGCTATATGCTCAAGGGGTGGAAGTGTTATAGGGCATAACACCGCGAGTAACTACGGAGAAAGTGCAGCACACTTCGAAACCCCTGAGCCGCTCACACCGGTGTTGCTCCGGCTGTCTTTACGACGGTAGTGAGGCCCATCTAGTCGGCGGCGAGTCACCGCCTGTCTCGATAACTGTAACCTAGACGACAGCTTTTTAAAGACAATTCCATTGGATTATGTAATACCTTTTTGTCGAATCCGATGTCTGATGTGGTGGGAAAAATATTAAATATTGTTAAGTGCTGCCTAAAGGACAGAAATGTGTGATTTAAATCGTTATTTTTAATTTTCAAACTCTGTTAATTAAGTCTTCTATCAATGGGGGCGACATATTCGTTTATCGAAAAAGCTCCTTAATAAATAAATGAAAAAAAAGCAATGTTATGACAGGTGTCCGGACCTATTTGCAATAGCCCAGTCTTTTTATCCACTCAAAATTCAACCATAGACCAGTACTCCTTCAATTTTACCTACAATAGCCTCCAATGCCTGCCGAGACCGATTCATGGATATCTATTTATGTGCCTATGAATGGGTTTCAGCAGGCATCCATTTTTTTTTTTTAATACTACGACGGTGGCAAACAAGCATACGGCCTGCCTGATGGTAAGCAGCTACCGTAACCTATGGACGCCTGTAACTCCACAGGAGTCACATGCGCGTTGCCGACCCTTTACAAAAAGGAGGATTCACTGTGTTGACGGCTAAAGGAACAAGAGGGTCCCTCATCGTCAACACACTGGGTCCTCTTTGAGCTCTTTGGCAACCTTACTCACCAGCAGGAACACAACACTATGAGTAGGGTCTAGTTCTATTTGGCTGTGGTTTTCTGTAAGGTGGAGGTACTTCCCCAGTCGGGCTCTGCTCCAGATTTGAGCGAGATGACATTCACTGAACGTGCCCTACCACACTAAGCGAGATGCTATTCGCAGTGCCCATACCTCTCTTTTTGGCATAGTTTAAGGACATACCCAAGTCCGGACGTAGTTTAAGGTCATACCCCGGGTCCGACATCAAAGCTCTCCAAACCGCATCTGCGTATTGGATCTGTAACCCCACGCATGCTTAAAATGACCGGGCCCGAAAGACCCGAGAGTTACGTACCCGTAAACAGAGATACAAATAAACATACGTGTAATATTGGCCCGTTTAAGTCTGAAGTTAATACATTAAAATTATAGTAGTTTATGTAACTGTTACGTAATAAGGGTCCTTAAAACATGAGTGTGGTTTTATGAAATGAGCCGCAGGCGAATTTCATAATAAGATCACACGAGTGTTTTAAGGCCTAATTACGTACAGTTGCATACACTGCTTTATCTACACTCATATTATATATATTAAATTAATTGTTCGGAAACCATAGAATGACCGCCATTTTACCGTCATGGCCTACTCGATTGTGCCGGCGCTCGCGCGGGACCAATCGAGTTGGCCATGGCGGTAACATTATGTTATCAAATTCGATGTTCCAAATTTGAAACTCATTGCTTAACAATATTTGAGCATGCACAGTGAAAATTACGTTACTGCCGCAGATAAGAAACTTATCATAGTTAAATCGTTTGTTGTAATGCTTGTCATTGTCTACGGTTTTTGAACGCATTTTAGAGTACTTACAGTATGAGTGTAGATAAAATAATTTTATTTAGGATATTATGTATACATTTTCATAAGTACTCTAATAGTGACTAAAAGTTATTATACCGAAGAGTTTGTTACTTGAAGAAGAGTGGTCTGTCCCAAAACGGCAATTTTTGCTTACCTACAAAGAGTATGCATTCTTTCCATAAATATATATATATTTACTAATAAGTTCAATGTTTCCCCAGGTCGGCCGCAGCGCGCCTGAATATGACGAAGCCCCGCTAAACCTGGTGGCGAGCCACGCGGCGGCCGAGGAGACGCACTGACTGCCCACTGTGATACCGCGCACCCGTGCCCCTGCCCGTACCCGTACCCGTACCCGTACCCGTACCCGTGCCCGACACACCCAACCAAACTACTGCTGAATCAGGTGTTAACTACAATGGTTATGAGGGTGAATATTAATAGGCTATTTTACTATATGTGAATCAAGTTGTTTTTTCTACTCGTCGACTTTAACGCCTAAATTAAGTCTGAACTACAAGCGCATACTTTTCGACTCTTGTACCTTATTTAGTATAAGTAGGTTCGAGATTCGAGATTTCAGTCGCGTAACACTCGACAAGTTATTAATTATGTGACGATTGTATAAAATAATGGTAATTAAATTAAACCTAATATAGAGGAGGTGTATTCAGCTCAGCGTAGTATTCTGTAAATGTGAAGTTACTGGATACGCCTCTTTTAGTAACTCCATATAGTACATACGGAACCCTAAAATCGTTTTGACGTTTCAGTAGCTGATTTCACCCGATAGTAAAATAGCCTATTGCAAAATTGTGCACAGTTAAGATGTATTAAGAGCTTACGAAAATATTTAAATTTTTGTACGACGTAATCAATTATGAGACGTATTTGTGCACAATTAAAGTCTTAACAGAAAACGGAATTTACTTGGTAAAGTTTGACATGGGCGAAGATTAAACTTTTAAAACTAACATGACAAAATATTAACACTTGTAATATTAGCGATAACCTTTTTAAATTATAACATATTATTTAACCTTCCATAGGTTGTCTGACTAAAAAAAGTATTACGAATTTGGAAACATTACCAAATCAGTATTTTCTAATTCTTACACAGATGTTAAAGTTAGGATCGATGGATAACTTTACCCTTATATCGAAGCGAAGGAATACCTAAAAGTAAAGTATTTGCAAATTATATGAATTTGAAATCGGGTGCATGAGCAATAAACTAAACAATAATGCATATAAAATTTACCAAGAAAATTTCTTCCTCTCACTACCATTGTATCGTAAATTCGCTTGGACGTGTTTCGATTGTTTTGTTTAAGAAGCTGTATTCATAGAGGGGTATATTTAAGACATTTTTAATCGTTTCTTTTACAATGCAAACGTAACACGTTGTAACGTATAGCGATAAAACAAATTGAAACGCATAATACAATATTAATTTTGTATTGTTATTTATATTATTTAGTTATACAAGGCCAGTGTCAATAGACAAGATATAACCAAGGATTTTAAGATTACATTTAAACAGCGTCAGTAATCGGGCATTATATGATGATGATGAATGATGAATATTATACCTCTGTATAGTAACGACATGTATATTGTTGGGTTAAATATTTTTAGCCTCCAATCTTGCGCATATTTTTCTTCACAAGCGTGACTCGATGCTTTACCAACGTGAACGCGATTTTATATTCAGTTCGAGTCACAAAAGTTTAATTTCAGTATTTTAGTTACAACTTCTAGTTAAGTTTAATCGATTGACGTCCGTACTAGCTATGCATTGTATGCGATTCGTATTCTGTACGTAAATATACGTGGGGCTTATTGTTAATATTATAAATAAGATGTGTTTTAGTCCCGAGGCAGGGAGGGCGCTCTGGGCACTGTCCTATCACAAAACTATCACAAACATTCTGTCGTGGCATGTTTTATGATATGGACACAAGTCCCGCTCTATAAAGCATAAGTTACTGTTTGTTATCAATGTTTCGCAACACTAATTGTGATTGTCGATTGTTGGTAACAATTCTACATTTGTATCTTATGCCTTTTGGGAACAGACCGCAGGCCGAGTGCCAGTTGTAACGCAAAAGTGAAATCTCGTACGATAGGAACACAATGATAAATAGGTATGTTAATTAAGCCTTGCCTTAAAATGCTCTCTTATTGATGAAATTATATAAACGGTTACCTTTCTTCTGGACGCAAGTATTCGTTTAGACGTACGTAATTTAAGATATTGTAAATTTCATTATTTACATAGTACCTAGGAGCGTTAAAGATAAATCATTAAATTATAGCGGTTAATTTATTTCCCATTTCGGTCAGTATTTAAAATGTAAGTATTTTTTTCTGTCGAGTATTGCCTTAGTTCTTTAAGGTTACAACGTTAAGAAGCAATAATGACAAATGAGTATCTACTGATCGTAACGTATACGTTATGCGAACCATTTACATATAAATTTTGATAAATGTTTAGGTGGTAGGTTATAGATACCGTTAAATAGCTTCGTTGGTCGCCGTGTTGTACTAGAGCTGATTCAAGTTTCCAATAATGAAGAGTTGCCTTCGTATAATATACTAATCTACGTTTCAAATGAAATAGATTTCCGGCATTATTAAAATAGATAATTAATATAGATACGATTTTTATGTTAGAAACATGAATGAATATATTCATGCATTCGCGAATGTGAAAACATTGAACTACAGCGAACAACCAAAACGTCGAGGCATTATGTTTAAATTTACCGTAGAACACCTCATCGTGGTCAGTGTCTATTATATTTATAGCAAAAGGCATTTACGTTATGTACTCAGCGCGTGTGTTTTGTTGTTGCCAGGCGCGCGCCGCCTGTTCGCCGTCCCTTTACTTGATATTCTCTACTTAATTTAGTTATATTGAATTCGTGTTTAGTGTCAACCCCACGGGCCAGTAATAGACAGTCTATGAGACGTTGTGATACCTTAGCTAATGGCCGCGAGGCTAGGCTCGCGGCCGAGTGATCCTCTTGCAGCTATTTGTCCTTATGTCACGTTTGACGCGCTAAGCTTACCGTATTTTATAGCTTTAAAATTGAGATTATTTATTGTTTACTATTGGGCTCACGCATGTCCTCGTATAGTCGTTCGTCAGTGTAGTAGTTACTGCTTAGAATTGCTTACTCTTGCTCGACGAAGCGATGGTAGTCTTCTTGACAATAAAGATTCATAACTTGTAGGTTTTAAATTATACTATTCTCAAATTAAGCTCTCTATCGAACTTTTCTAGCTCTCTCGGATGATATTATAAATTGATCTGTGAATGATATTGAGGGAAATGCACGCCGAAGTGCTTATTTTTCTATAGGAAAACTCTATTTTGTGGAAAATAATCTCGACCGAAGAGTCATTCTTAACGCCCGCTGCTATAGCTGGCGGCATTAGTGATACAGTATTATTTTATCATTGTACATGTCTTAGGGTTATTATTATTATTTAGTATTTTTTTGTAGTTTTAAATAATTGACGTCTGTTATTATGCTATTGGTATCAGGTGATTATCTCTCTTGTCAAGTTCACACTAACAATGTTCCTTTTGAAACTGTATTTAATCAATTATTTATTAAAATTGTAAACCAACTTCCCTTTTGTTTCCTCAACTAGAACCGTAGCATTAAAAGTATAGTGACGCCTTTTGATCTTCCAATTCGGTTATTTATAATAATTTAGGTTAATTTATGAATATGTTAAGTATTTGATGAACAATGTATATCGATATTTAGTTACTAACAAACCGGTTGTGTTGTGTGTGCTTATGCTCTAACAAGCATGTGTTTGTGATTTTATTTACGCCTTTCTGTTCCGTGGAATCGGCAGCAGACAGCGACCTTATTGACGTGTATTATTGTAATTTATGCTGAAATATTGGCTTCGTATCTTTTTGGATTTATATTCGTCATAAACATCGTTTCTCAATACTAAAGACTGACAGACTCGCGCACGCACTGCTTTCAGGATTTTCCGTGCCGCTAGCACAGTAGCGTATCTCCCCTTAGTCAAGCGTGCGTCTCTGTCGAACTATGTATTAGCTTACTATTTGTAAGAACGAGACGGCAATGATTGGCACATTAGCGTACTATTCGTGAACCTTATTGCAAAGAGATAAGGTTTACCAATGGTCAGCATTTTAAACTGGTGATTATCGCTACTGTGATAGTTGACGTGCAATGTGTGTATTAAAGTTGTGCAACAACACGCTTTCTCTCAAGTAGCGTTCTAAAGATGACAAAAGTATTGTAATTAAAATGTGATATTTGTTTGAGAATGTAAGTGCGTGTTTCCGAAAAGCAATAACGTTGTGATAAGTGAATGAGCATTGTTTGCGAAACTCAGGCTTATTCTGAATGTAGGATGATAACTGTCAATTAATGTATTAGGACCGAACGAGCCAACAGGCGTCGCAGAACACGTGATTATGCAAATCAATAAGCAATAAATAACATCATGATTTCTTTATTACAATCATTCAGCTACCATAAGCTGGTTCGTTCGATTCACTAAATTCTAATTGTCGATTGAATAAGTGTTTAATACTCAATGATGTAGCACTTTCAAATAAATAATATTACTATGTACCTACATAATTTGAAGGTAATTGAAAATTAAAAAGCAATAATTCCGAACAGCAACATCAGGAGGACCATTCTTAAACGATAAGTTTGTCGGCGAAACATGATTTATGTATCTACATATATTTGTATATTGTGTAAGTTTCAGCATAAATTATCCACTGAGATTGTGAGCGCGTGCGGAATACTCATTGTGAAACATTAATTATTGTTGTATAGATGATAAATAATGTGACTTACGCAGGGATGGATACTTAAATTATTAAAATTTTAACTGATATATTGGCTATGTAGTGAGTAGAATATTTTTTTACAAATAAATGATAGCAGCTACTAGCGTTTTTGATATTCCCCGTCATATTACTATTCCTTCACTGACCCATCCATATTCCTCGAAATAGTCGCTCGCCAAGTAGGTACTTCCACTCATCACCTTATCTTATCTCTAATAAAATGCATACTAATATTATAAATGGGAAAGTGTATGTGTGTGTTTGTTTGTTTGTCTGTCCGTCTTTCACGGCAAAACGGGGCGACGAATTGACGTGATTTTTTAAGTGGAGATAGTTCAAGGGATGGAGAGTGACATAGGCTACTTTTTGTCTCTTTCTAATCTCCCTAAAATGAGGGGTGGAAGTTTGTATGGTTTGTTACCCCGAATTTAACGCGAGCGAAGCCGTGGGCAAAAGCTAGTTAAGAAATAAAACAAATAAGTCTTAAGTATTAAGTATATATTCAAGTAACAGTAAGGATGGGCCGCTTGAGCGCCTGCCGGGAGCGGCGGCGGCGGTCCCTGGCGCGGCGCGCGTCCGTGGCCTCGCGGAACAGCTGCTCCGACTCCGCCGCCTCCGCCTCGCGCCGCATCCATTGCAGCGCGTGCACGTTGTAGCCAACCATGTCCTGACAAACACGGTAACTATAGTCTGACAAACCATTTCTGTCAGTAGAAACGCGCGGCAAATTCAAAATACGTACATGTGGCAACCCTTTGTGATGAGACAACCGTATTTCATGACGAACATTTCAATTCACATTGAATTTGTTTCTAGTGCATTTCACTCTCTCATCTTAAGCGCGAGTAAGATAGAACACCTGCAACGTTCCCAATTAAATTTCTGTTCATTTTTAGGCATAAGTCAATTGCCTCAACCAGATTATCTGTTGCAGTTGATGACAGATCAGACGAAATATATCCGTCTCCTTTTTACACACCGTAAATGTCACCAAATGAAAGGGGCGGAAATACCAACTAAAATTAAAAACATAAAATTTGATGATCATTGCTGCTTTTTTCACTGATTCTTAGTGTTGTCATACTTTTGTTCGCTGTACATTGCTACTGCGTTCGTTGGCTGGCCAGACTATATAAGTACATATCTTAGCGTATTAATAGTTACTAAACGACTAGAAACCGTTTTAGAGGTACAAAGACATGTTGAAGCGGCATATGAAAGGTGCTCCTTTATAGCCAAAGAGATGGGGGACTTTGGATAGATAGTGACCGTTTACAGGGGTGCACAGAGCGCGACTAGCTAAAGACTAGACCAACTGGCCATGAATTACAGTTATATTCGAGAAGATCCTACTTGCAGCAAAAATGGAGTATAATGCCATAGGTCAGAACGAAGAACGCGGTAGAACTAGAGTTGTGCTGTTATCGAGAATATTTAACATTCTCTCTATAGTAGAATTCATAGTGAAATACAGCAATTTGACAGCACTACATAAATTTGCAAACAGCTTTGTAGAGTGATGGCAGGTGGACAAAAACGTTGACGGAGTGGTGGCCTCTTTCAGATGAAAGAAGCCCCTGGCGTCCGTTGGCTCGTTGGGTAGACGATATTCGGAAGGTTGCGGGTCACTTCTGGATGAAATTGGCACAGGACCCGGAAAAGTGGCGTACACGAAGAGAGGCGTGGGCGATAAAGGGCTGATGATGATGATGATGAGTCGTAGCCGAAAACGAAACAATTGTGTAATTGCGTTGTAAAGAACAAATTAATCATCGAACTCACCCGCATCTCAGATAACCTCATAACCGCCTTGGCCTGTATCTGTATGAGCGGTTTGAGCAGCGCCTTGTTTGCCCTTAGCGGCGCATGATGAACCTTGAAAATATGAAACGAAAATATTATGAAAGAAAGAAATATTTTATTCTAAAAAAACACACATTACAGAACAAACAAAAGGAAAGGTTACAAGACAAAAAATAATACACAAAATATATCATTGAAAAGTTGACTTGAAAATGAGTGTTCAATTTACTTTAAGGTCGTATTTCGGCTGATAAACATCGACCTCTAAGATTTGAAGGAGAATAAATTGGAAAAAGATTGTATACGACCAAATATTAAGTTCATGTCGAAACGAAAGTTAAGTTTCAAGCCAAACTTGGTTGTGTGCTGCCAAACACGTAGGTACTCATACTTCTAGCTAAAGTATAGTGTTATTTATATGTTGCGCACCTTGAGCAGGAATATAGCTGTTCGGCAAAGAAGCTCGGTGTTCGCACCGCGCTCGAGCATGTTCGGCAACATTCGCACGATGTCGCACGCAGTGTTGAACGGCAGGAGCAGCAGGGCTTCTTCTAGGTCACTGTTACGCAAACAAATATGGTGAGCCCAGGTGCCGGATTCTAATTTTAAAATACATTAACAATACATTAAGAACACAACCTATCGCAAACATAACTCCAACACGCAACAAACAATCAACCAATATTGAAGTTGTATTGGAATAGTTCTCGAGCAAATTCTGATATTTCTGATTCAGATGTTTATGCCGTAGCTGTATTGCATTGTTAATGCATTGGAGTTGTATTGATGTTCGATCGTGTCTATAGGTACGTGTTTTAAAATTATAATACGGCCCCAGATGAATGTGTAGTCTTTTTGATACGATATTCTATTGAATGTACTTTACTCATACTTTACGTGATTATGAACCACGACACTTCCTTTCCAGACAAACTCTAACAACAAAGGAACGGACTTGCAACATTGGATGAATGGAGTCCGTTTTATTATTTATCTGTTTATAAGTACCTAAGTATGTTTTATTTTGCATTTGATTTCTTCTTAATTAAGTTTGCGTAATCAATTAGGAACCCTTTATTCATTCATTAACAACAACATATTGACTCGGCATTACAGTAAGAAGCCAATGCACCAAGTAAATGGGCAAAAGAATAATACATAATAGGAAATACTACTCTACTCTGTTCTTGACATACTACTAATTCATATACAAATGCTGGATAGCCTCTCATCCATACACTCACAAAACCTCAAGCATACACGGCACACATCCACCCATCTACAAGCAAACAAGTCACAGGTGATGATGCTAGGAGCGCATTGAGGAGTGTCAACGCGCGGGGAAGCGGCGAGTTTGCTCGCGATTCCGTGCGCGCTGCCGGTACTGCCAATAGTAGGCGTGACGTGATCGAGGCTTCAAACAGACTCTAAGAACACCCGGGACCTACAGCCTGCAGACTCGAGCTACAAGTTCAGAGCAGTCCGAATCACCTCGCAGTATACGTGGTGTATGCGTGTATGCACTATACGTTGGTGTGAGTTTGGCTGCCGCACACACGGCAGTAATAAACGATCCATCTTACGAGACGCGTGTGTTTACTGTTTACTTACCTACCTACCACCTACTTACCTACATACCAATTGGCGACGACGAGGTAAGAATCCACACGGAATAATCAAAATGAGTGTCTACGTTGGGAGCTTGGGGACTTTTGATTACAAGAATCAAGACTGGAAGATTTTTTCGGGAAGATTGGCGATGTTCATAACCTTGAATGACATTGCCGATGAGAAAAAAACGGCGGTGTTGCTAACGAGTTTATCCGAGGACACTTATCGGTTGGTTAGTAACTTGTTGCATCCTAAAAAAATCGAATCCTCAACGTACAATGAGATTGTTTCACAACTCGACAACCACTTTACGCCGAAAAGGTCGACTTTTGCAGATAGGAACAAGTTCTATGAAGCGGTAAAACTCGAGGGCGAAAGTGTTGAAGAATGGGCCGCGCGGCTACGTGGTTTATCAGTGCACTGTGGTTTTGGAACAGAGCCGAATGTTTTATTGCGGGATCGGTTCGTACTGGGATTCAGATCGGGACCCGAACGGGATAAACTTTGTGAACAGGATTTATCCACCTTATCCTTTGCAAAAGCGATAGAGATAGCTCAGCAGCAGGCACTTTGTGCTAGAAATGCAAAAGCTAGCGAGCCTCCAGCAGTCACAGTGAAGGAAGAACCCTTATTCAAGGCGAGCGTCAAGCGTTCCGGTACCGGCGGCGCCCACGGCACCCGCGCATCGCGCGCCGCGTCCCAGTAACATCAGGATCAGGGCTCGGAATCATGCACAGTATGTGGGATGAAGAGTCACTCGGCGGATAAGTGTAAATATAAAAAAACCGGCCAAGTGCGTGTCGGACCACGTATAGGAGGGTTCCGTACCTTCAATGGAATAAGAACCAAACTAATACCAAAAGGTCGTATCTGATGCCTATGGAAGAAGTTTTTTGGAGATAACTCAAAAATGGCTAAACCGATAATGTTCAAAACAATTTTCGTAGAAAGTATGTGATAAGCAGAGCTCGGATTTTTCACGGCAAAACAAAACACTAGCGTAATTTAGCCAGTGCTTGAAATATTATTTTATCGACACCTATCGAGTCTTACTAGAGTATATGACAGGTATTGCCTCAGTACATTTTTTCTTTTTTTATTCGATGGTACACCTATCAGTGTGAATGTCAAAATTTAAAAACTAACAAACGTGCGAAAATTTCGAAAAACAGAAGACTTACTAGAGCTCAAAATCAATATTTTTGACCAGTCTAAGGTGACCTACTGGGGGTTAGAAGGTTGTGCATTAATTACCGGACATCCTGTATAAGTAATAAAATAACTTTTCATTTTAGCTTTGCCATAGTCGAGCAACAAAGAGGTAGGTCTGAATGTACAACTTAGAACGAAGTAACTATACCACCTCATTTAAAATGATAGAAACGACTGCAAATTTCATCTCACATGACATATGACCTTCACACTTTAACTGTCATTTCATTACGTATAAAACGTAAATTGCATCTAGGTATTATTTATTTCGCAACGCATTGAATCCGACGTGTTGGATATACGTATAATAACTTAATATTGCAAGGTATCAATTAATACAAAAATGAGTAATGTACAAGATCGGATCAAAACGTGGATTGAAAATCACCCTGAGTTAGTCTATAATGAAGTGACCTCCACTATATACTGCTCTATGTGCGATATGCATCTAAAACTGAAGAAATGCAATATTGAGAATCATGTGAAAAGCAACCGCCGCAATTACCGTTCGGGGCAACCAAATAGGAAACATCAATTTTATTTCGATTTAATTATTTTTCTTATTTCATGCAACATACCATGGGCAACAGTCAACAACAATAATTTTCGTCATTTTTTTAACAAGTATTTATGTTGCGACTGCTCTATGACTTCTTTACCGGACGAATCGACCCTGCGAAAAATTTATTTAAATCTCGTGTACAAAAAAACTATACAGGGTATAAGAGAGGTAAACAAAACCAATTATTTGTGGATATCTATAGACGAAACACCAGATTTCATGGGATAGTGTGACAAACGTGGTGATTCGGTCTTTGCAAAAAAATTGTTCTAAGCAATTTTATCTTTTGGGGTCGAAGGTTTTAGAGAAGGTAAATCCCGGAAACAATAGCAAACCTAATAATAAACCAATTAAAATTTTTGTTTCAAAATTCTTTCAATGATAACGTAAACAATTTGCTTTTACTTTGCACAGATAGTGCCGCATATATGCTTAAAGCCGGTCGTATTTTAAAAGCAACGTTTCCTCGTATGAAACACATTACGTGTTTAAGCTCATGGTCTGCACCGGGTTGCCGAAGAAGTGCGAGATAATTTCAAAGGTGTGGATGGGTTGATATCGAATGTCAAAAAGATATTCCTAAAATCTCCAGAGCGTGTACGCCTTTTTAAGGCAAAATATCCGTCCATTCCCCTACCTCCCGAGCCAATTATCACCAGATGGGGAACTTGGATATCTGCTGCGGTATATTACGCTCAATACTATGAGCAAATACGTGATGTCGTCTCCATACTTGCTAATGACTCGGCAGCTATAAGAGCTGCAAAAAAATGTTTTCAAACACGCAAACTACGACCGGAGTTAAATTTCATTCGCGACAACTACGAAGTAATAGCCTCTTCAATAGAACAATTGCAATGTTCGACTTTATCCATTGCGGAATCCTTCCTCATTCTGGATACTCTGTTCGTTGCTACGTAAACTGGAGTAAACTTTTACCAGTGATACGTAAATTTGAAGCCGTGCTCGAACGAAATCCTGATTACGAAATTTTAAGAGACATATCTGAAAATATTACCCGAACTGATAATGAATTCTATAAATTTGCTCCCTTGACGTCAACTGAAGTTGAACGTACATTTAGTGTACATAAATGGATTTATAGTGATAAACGCAACTGTTTACTCCCAGAGAATGTTGAAAAGATAATGATCATCTACTCCTATCACTATTACCCAAATAAAATGTCTTGTGCTGCTGTGTGTACTGACGTAGATTTTGAAGAAGAAATTGCGTCTGTTTCTAATATATAGTAACTTTATACAAATGTTTTTATTAGTTTTATTACATATTAATTTTATTTGGTGACTTTTATTTCTTCTAGTTCTGAATTATCGATATCGATAAAATAATATTTCAAGCACTGGCTAAATTACGCTAGTGTTTTGTTTTGCCGTGAAAAATCCGAGCTCTGGTGATAAGGTGCAACTCTTCAAATTTTTTCATATTTTTTTGAACTTACGGTTCAAAAGTTACGGGGGGGGGGCTACACAACTTTTATGACTTTCGAAGCGATTATTTTAGAAAATATTCACTTAATCACAAAATAGTCAAAGAAACCTTAATGTTATTTTGAAAGACCTATCGATTGATGTGTCACATGTTGATATTTGGTTAATTTTTTATTATTTAGTTACCTGTATGGAGCGCCCCCTAAAAATATATCTTTTTCAAATTTAACTACATAACTAAGTAGCTGCATACAAAATACACCTTATGTGTAAATTTTATTCAGATACGTCATATAGTTTCCGAGTAAAATGCCTGTGACATACGGACGGACAGACAGACAGACATGACGAATCCATAAGGGTTCCGTTTTTTGCCATTTGGCTACGGAACCCTAATAAAAATTACCGGTGCAACAAGTGTAACAACAAAGGACATCTTCGCTAGGTCTTCGGGTTCAAGGTCAACAATTTGGGAACATAACAAGAACAGAAAGACGAGTGTGAACAGGAATGCGAGGAATGTCAGCTGTTTAGTATGAGGTGCGTAGATCACGACCCAATTTTAGTGTCAGTAGCAGTTAACGATCGAGAATTCAAAATGGAGCTGGACACCGGTTCAGCCAGATATGTTATGGGACTTAAAACGTACAAACAGTATTTCTCGGAATATTTATTGCAACCTTGCAATTTAAAAATGTGTGTTTACAATGGCCACAAAATTACTCCCGCTGGATATTGTTTTGTAACATTGTCATTTAACAAAATTAAGGAGACGGTTAAATTTTATGTCATACATAATGGAGGGGAACCCCTTCCCCTCGTACCTAATAAACTACTATTATGTAACTGTTACGTTTTAAGGCCTAATTACGTACAGTTGCATACACTGCTTTATCTACACTCATATTATTTATCCTAAATGCCGTATTCCGAAACCATAGAATGGCCGCCATTGCACCGCCATGGCCAACTCGATTGTGCCGGCGGTCGGGGAGGCGCGTGTCGGCGGCCGCGCGGGAGCGTGCAGGTTATGTTATCAAAACTCATAACACATCAATAGTTGAGCATGTAAAGTTAAAATTACGTTACTGCCACACATAAAAAGCTTATCATAGTAAAATCGGTTGTGTATAATGCTAGCCATTGCCTACCGTTTTTGAACACGTTTTAGAGGACTTACAATGTGAGTGTAGATAAAGAGGTATTTAAAGACGAACTAGGTTGTTATAAAGGGTTAGAAGTTACATTTACGTTGAATGAGGGGGATCCAGCCTAAGTTTTTTAAGGCTCGGCCGATTCCGTTTGCTATTAAGGAACAGGTAGACAAAGAATTAGACAGACTCGTTGAATTAGGTATTTTAGTACCAGTGACCCATTCTGATTACGCAACCCCTATAGTCCCCGTGCGTAAGGCTAATGGCAATGTCAGGATTTGTGCCGATTATTCAGTAACTCTTAATAATCATATACAAGTCGAAAAATATCCCCTACCTCGGATCGAAGAGGTTTTTGCCAAGTTAAGTGGGGGGAGCAATATATATATGTATATTGCAAGCGTCATATTGACCAATTAACTAGGTACATAGACAAAGTACCTTATCAAGAACCTGTAATGTCTAGCTCAGTATCACTATCACTCAATCGGACATTAGTGGTTCCACTAGTCCACCATCGTCATCTCCTAACAGTCCCACCCAGTCCGTTCAAGGATCAATCTTTCGAAAATGAAGCTTCTTTTGACCAGGAGGTTGACGTGTGGCAAAAAGCTTCGGAGGAGGGAACGATGGTTGACCTGGATAATACGGGCATGGGAATGAGCAGCCTGTCTCGGAAGTGGCACCAGAGCCTATGCCCACAGTGGCAGCGGAGTCTGTGCCCACAGCGGCAGCGGAGCCTGTGCCCACAGCGGCGCAGGGACCGAGCAATAATCATGTACCAATCCAAGACCTACTGCGCAATTCCCATGAGCAACGGTTGAGACCTAGGAAACAAAATATTAATTATCAGGTTTAGTGTTTAATTAAGTAATTATCGTATGTACTATGTATATGTGCACTAATAGTTCGATCTTGTTGTTAACCCTTTATAAGGCCCCAGTTATACAGATATGCTACGTGAAAGTTAAATACACTACCATGTTTGTAATGCACTGGGGAACACATCTACGGCAAAAAAAACGAAATCATTAAGAAAAACATGTGGTCAATATATATACTCAGCCTGTTAGTGCACTTGAGTTTTCAGATGATCTGTTTCAAAATACACCTATTCATTGACATTGACGTAACAAACATAAGGTTCTCTGTACAGACTGGTGTTTGATAGACTACTGAACATACGGTACTCGAATATTATTGTGTATCTTGTAGTGCGCAGGATTAATATACGAATATCACTGCAAAAATTATAACCTGTGGCCCGTTTCACGATACAATTTACAAGCGGAAGTCTCTTTCTATCAAGGAGTTAGAAAGAGACTTCCGCTTGTAAATTGTGTTCCGTCAGGTCTATAGATATAGCATGTAACCTTTTATAATTTTATTAATCTTAAGTGGCAAATGATACTTTCCTGACACTACAAACGACGTAGTACAGTTATTGCAATTCACGATGGAGAGTGGATTTATCAAAATAAGACCTTGTCATCATACCAATAAGAGTCTCGCCACTCGCCATCGTGAATTGCAAGAGCTATAATTCAAATAATTAGATACAGCGACGTGTATATTTTTAATAATACACGGTGCCCGTGAGCATTGCGAGAGATTTTAACCACGCATTTCTGAGGTCAAAAGAATGAAAAAACATTATATGACTTTTGTTGTAAAACGCCAAAATAAAATTATTTTTTTTACTTTTTTTTTTCACTTTTTTTTAATGCTGTTCTACATAAAAAGTAAATGTCATTAGAAAAAAGTAACGGAAAAAGTAAATTGCTACATTTTTGAGATGTTTAGACTATGCCCCATACCGGTGAGATCGCCATCAAAAAATCATTTTACACTGAGAAACAATTCAAAATGCAATTTTTTGTAAGTAGTATTTACTCTGAAACTATGGCGAATTTCGAAAAAGTTTAAAGGACATTTTGTTCTCTAAATATGATAATGAATACACTGTTAAAGTCTCTCGCAATGCTCACGGGCACCGTGTATAATGGAAACAATGACGATAGCTTGCTTCCCTTGACAGGCATAGTGCATAAATTGACCACATACTATAGAGTAATTAATTACACTAAAATTAAATACTGACCGAAAAAGTATGAATGAGGAAAGAAAGCCTGATATATTCGCTATATAATACCATTAAATTTAAATAAAAAAGAGGATGTTCTTCTCCGTAAATGTTTATTAACTAAGTGGTTTCCAAATCGTATCTGCCTTATAAAGGGTTAACAGAATTGGAAACTAAAGGAGGAGGAATTGCTGTGTATGCGTGTATGCACTGTACGTTGGTGTGAGTGTGGTTGCCGCACACACGGCGGTAATAAACGATCCATCATACGAGACGCGTGTGTTTACTTACCTACCTACCACCTATTAGATACATACGACATACGGTAGTCAGCAAAATTTTGTTACGCCTTACGTCCAGAGAGTTGTACGGTCAGCATCAAAAGTAACTACGCAATCGAAGACGTCAAAAGCTCTTATTCCCCTTTAAAAAGGACTTTTGACGTTTTCGTTTGCGTAGCTACGCAAAAGTAGCTCTGATGCTGACTGTACCCGAGACAGAGAACCTCCTATAGAGTAATAATATTGCTCGATTTGTTCGGAGTTTTGAGGAAGACGTGAGGGGCAGGTGGGTAATAGCGGTGCTGCGATTGGTCATTTCAAGGACCGCGCGCTATCACGTGGTTGCGTAGTTATGGGACATGTGTACCAATACAAGTAACCGGTACTGTACCGTACTATAAAGCCATTGAAAATTTAAACATACCGCAATATCGGGTTGTCTAGTTTTACAAACCGCACAGTTAACCATGTAATACATAGCTCAGTGCCGTTAACGAAATAAACGTAAAAAAATATTATTAAATGGAGTGTAGATATTTATAAGCTAAGAATCGTGGGCTAAACGTCTGTTTTCGGTACTAAGTGCCACAGCGCCATCTGTCGAGTCTGGAGTCGAGTTATTCTGTCAGCGTTAAGCGCTGAGCAAAGTATTAAAAACTAGGATTTAGTGTCTGGTGTGACCGATAGATGATGCTAGTGCTTTAACCTGAAATAAGGGAACGCGTTTTTGTATGGATATTGTCCATCCATGTCTATATCATCCTTGCTGATAATATAAGAATGACTCCAAAAATAAAACAAAAAAAAGAATAAAAGTGGAAACAGTATTTGGATTTACCATTTATATAAACCACGGAAAACTAACGATAGCGACATTTAATAAGCGTGCAGAGACATCTAGCCGATCTAGCGGCAAAAATGGAACTAAAGTTTAGTTAGTAGTTACGTGTAGAAAGAAGAAAATTTTGTTTTGATTTTTTATACTGTTCTTCTTCTTTTTCTTTACACATTGGAACTTTAGGTGGGGTCGGCACTCCTAATTTTGCTGCGCCATGCCATGACATTCTGTCAAAGAAGTTTTTCTTTCTTTAAAAGCATAGTCATAGTGGTCCACCACGATGGTGGGGGCCGGCCTTTACATCTTGCTCTTTCTGGTGAATATGTACCAATAGCGCGCTCTTTGCTACATACTCTTCATGCCTGCGCATGACTACGTGTCCATACCACCGAAAACGACATTCTATTGTCTTTTCGGGGATACGACCTACTTATAACGGTCCACGTATGTGTTCATTCCTGATCCTGTCAAGCCTTGTAACCCCTTCCGACCATAGAAGCATTTTCTCTTCAGTCGTATGCGGCTTTTGTAGATTGAAATGAAATAATTTATTTGCAAGAATATGGTGACATGAGATCTTACATTTGTAATTTCAATGTTGCATGCGTATTCAACCCGAGTATAGGTGTGCAAATTTTTACCCTACAAATATAATTCTTACAATGCATTGAGGTAGACAACGTCATAAATTCATAATCCAATGTCAACTAATACAACTATTAATCATCTATTTTTGTCAAATACTCCTTTATACTTACTATAAAAACGTTGTTCATGCATTGATTTATTGTGTATTCCACTAGATGTGACATCTAGAACAAATTTTGTGCGCCATGTTTGGCGGTTGACAGCAATGACAGAATCAAAGAGTAGTATAGACTTTTAGTGATATTCACTACAACTTTTGGGACAAAGAATTTAATTAGGAACAAAGAATTAAACGATTACACTGCCGTGCGTGTTTATTTGTACCATACCTGGTGCGTATCTTTTAAGGGTCTTCAACAGGAACTTCTCTTCGTTGTCGAAGTTATATACGGTTATGAGTAGAGGCGGCTGCACCGGTTATCCACGGGCTTCGCTACGCTTCTTCTTGTATACAGCACCGGTCGACAGGCACTCTATTGTTGAATCGTATCATACCTGGCGGGTATCTCCTTAAGGGTCTCCAACAGGAAGACCTCTTCGTTGTCACATTTGTACGCGGCCATGAGTAGAGGTGGGTGCACCGGTTGTCCACGGGCCTCGGTGCGTTCATTCTTGTATACAGCACCGATCGACAGGCACTCCATTATTGAATCGTATCATACCTGGCGCGTATCTCCTTAAGGGTCTCCAACAGGAAGACCTCTTCGTTGTCACATTTGTACGCGGCCATTAGTAGAGGTGGCTGCACCGGTTGTCCACGGGCCTCGGTGCGTTCATTCTTATATACAGCACCAATCGACAGGCACTCCATTATTGAATCGTATCATACCTGGCGCGTATCTTCTTAAGGGTCTCCAACAGGAAGTCTTCCTCGTTGTCACAGTTGTACGCGGCCATGAGTAGAGGTGGCTGCACCGGCTGTCCGCGGGCCTCGGTGCATTCCTTCTTGTATGCGGTGCCGATCGACAGGCACTCCATTATTGAATCCGCCTGGGGCAAACAGAAGGTAAAGATTGACATACAAGTTGACACCACGTTTACTTTTTTTGCCAAACTAAATTAAATCTTAACACTGAGCAAGAAAGCTGCAGCAAGCAGCAAGAAAGGTTCGAAAATGGACCCGGGTATGTCCTTAAACTACGTCCAAAAGAGAGGTATGGGTACTGCGAATGTCATCTCGCTATGTGTGGTAGGCTAGGGCACAGCACAGCGAATGTCATATCGCTCAAATCTGGAGCAGAGCCGGACTGGGGAAGTACCTCCACCTTACAGAAAACCACAGTCAAATAGCACTAGACCCTACTCATAGTGTTGTGTTCCTGCTGGCGAGTAAGGTTGCCAAAGAGCTCAAAGAGGACCCAGTGTGTTGACGATGAGGGACCCTCTTGTTCCTTTAGCCGTCAACACTGTGAGTCCTCCTTTATGTAAAGGGTCGGCAACGCGCATGTGACACCTCTGGGGTTGCAGTTGAGTGGAAGAACAACAAAGGCACGGCCGTAACATACTTTTCCCGAAGCCATTCAGGCCATTGTTGACCCCCTCTAACTCTGATGTGAAAAAAACTGTCTGAAATTTCAGGGAACAAGAGGCCATAACACAAGGAAAATATATTCCCAAAATGATTAAATTTTAACATAAAAAAATTACCTATTACAGGTCAAAGTTCCTTAGTTTTGTCACTGACTGACTGACATATACACGGTGCCCGTGAGCATTGCGAGAGATTTTAACCACGCATTTCTGAGGTCAAAAGAAGAAAAAACATTATATGACTTTTGTTGTAAAACGCCAAAAAAAATTTTTTTTTTTACTTTTTTTTTCACTTTTTTTGAATGCTGTTCTACATAAAAAGTAAATGTCATTAGAAAAAAGTAACGGAAAAAGTAAATTGCTACATTTTTTCTCGTAAAAACTAGTCCATGCAAAGTGTTTCTTAGGTCTTTGATATCAGTCAATAAGAGATGTCTAGACTATGCCCCATACCGGTGAGATCGCCATCAAAAAATCATTTTACACTGAGAAACAATTCAAAATGCAATTTTTTGTAAGTAGTATTTACTCTGAAACTATGGCGAATTTCGGAAAAGTTTAAAGGACATTTTGTTCTCTAAATATGATAATGAATACACTGTTAAAGTCTCTCGCAATGCTCACGGGCACCGTGTATATGACTGATCATTATAATTCTATGGTACTTCTAGCTGACCCACAAGTTTCAATTTTTGTACACATCTAGTATTAGGACCATAAAGCCACTGAAAACCTAAACATACCGCAATATTCAATATTATATTTTATATTTTTCGTCACATGTCACCCAGGGAAAAGCGGAGCCTCTTAGCACAGGTATGATAATACTTAAAAAGAGGTTCCAACAACTTTTATGCTGTAATTTTCATTTGACGGAATATTTTTTTTTATTTTTATTATTTATTAATATCCGTCGGGTTGGCTGGTTTTACAAACCGCACAAGTAAGATCGCAATCACAACACAATAAACCTTATGTAATGGTACCCATTGATAGGCCGGCTAGCGCTTTACGTATATTTAGCAGTGCGATCGCCAGGTCATTCTATTTATTATAATAAAAATATAGGCATCTAATATTCAAAGGGTCACAATGGCAGGTTAGTTAAATCCAGTGGGAATTGAGTTCTATGGATACCGGCTGGTTTTACATTAGATCTCAATACTTTTTGCAGTAGGAGAACTGCGCTGCGAGACTGGCATTTTTGTACATGTAATATTTTTGATGGGATAGTAGTATAGCAAAAAGTATTACTTCTTAAGCCGCCGTCAGTCATTAAATTGAAAGATTATGTTTCTAGAGTAGATACAAAAAGATATTCTGAATAAGTACTTACAGCCTTTTCAGCTCCAATAGTCTTTTTAGTGGGCATTGTGAGGCCTGGTAGACTGGGTACCGGTGCCTGCAAAGAAAAAATATTCATATAATCCTAAAATAGTTGCTTCAAATTCCAAAATATCACACAAGAAACCCAAAATTATTCAAATATTTGCATTACTTAAACACAATTTGTTCACTGACTAACACTAGACAATAAGCACAAAATCCATCCATCCGTCCATCTTACTATGCGGTGTAGCAGCATTTTCGAAGATGAATTTCATTTAAAATAAATCTCGATCTCGACTTATTGATGAACAATTTTAGGATTTAATGAATGACAATAGCTTGCACCAATTTTACTCCAAACTTCAGACAAATAGTTCAAAGCAAAAAATAAAAAATTGACCGGGAGCCTGCCTTTTCGCCGAATAATGTTTCCCAAACTGTTTCATTTGCCAACTGTGTCATTTGGCATAGTGCATTTTTTTCTGAAACTAAACTTTGCAAAGTTTGTTTTATAATCATCGATCCTGAAATTCTTACAGTTTCAGAAAAAAATGGAGTATTCCAAATGACACGGTTGGCAAATGAAACAGTTTGAGGAACGTTATTTGGCGAAAAGGCAGAGAACCCATTTTCACATTGATACCTAAAAAATCCTTGTTACTTCTGTACATTACATGCGCGTATTTATTGAAGGCTTTTTTGATAAACTATAGTAGAAACGGACCGAGATGGTCATTTTATTTTATAAACCGGACCCCTAAAGAAGCTAATTGGTGACCCCTGCCTTAGAGCATACCAGGGCATTCGTAAACTGATTAACTTGAAAGAAATCGGTCCACAAATGAAAAGGTCTTCAACGACGGCCGTTCGGTATTTCCTGATATCGCGTGACCAGACAACGTGGAGTCAACCAATTTAATTCCTAGGCTACTATAGAACCTGGTCATAATAACAATTGCGTCGAAAAGTCAAAAATGAAGCGGCTGACCAATACAATTATTGTATTGTTCAGCCGCTTCATTTGATTGACTTTTGTAAAATTGTTGCTTTTGATTTCTCCATTGTGTACACTGAATACAAATGATTTTGAAAAGCTCGAATACAAGTGGATTAGTCTGACATCTAGATAACATTAAATTCATCAATAAAATTACTTTGAAATAGTCAGAGCCTAATTTAACCAGTTCAACTGCTAGTAATGAAGATAAACAGCCTCGAAATCTAAGATATCTAAGCCGACGACTCAATAGACTAAAAATATTTAAGTATTTGTTATTGTTTTATTTTAAACAAAATCTTACGGTTTAAAAAAAAAACTTCAGACTCGAGAAAACTCGAGAAATTGGGGTCGAGATTTCTCGAAACTCGAGAATAAAAATGGGTCGAGAAATCAGAAACCCTAACTGAACTAGTAATAGAGAACATGCATGAAAAATATTTAATTGAATCTGTCTCATAAACACGTTCATATACTCAACCCCAAACTAATATAAATAAGTGGAAATCCGTAATAATTTTTAACAGTTTTTTAAAGATATTGCGGTTTGAAAACGTAAAATTTTAGACATTTTTTTTTATACATCAAATGTATTTTCGAAACTTCAGTTCGATTACTTATGTCCTAAGAAGAAAAAAAATGTATGACAACTATATAGCTAAACGCATTTTTTCGTGCCTAAAATTACAAAAATCTTACAAAAACTTGTTCCTTCCAAACAGTTTTCTGCAACTTTGTGAACGGTGACGTCACAATCCGCACACTTTTTGTATGGGGCGTTTTGACGCGCGGCGCAGACGCCTAATGTATTTTCACATTTTTGACGTTTCAGGGCTATCATAGATAGTAGGTTTATTAGAGACATTTGAATCTACAGGGAAATAGAATCGAATGACGTCTTCCAAAAAAATCATGCATATTCCTAATTATGAGAAGGTTCTACAGTAGCCGAGGAATCATTGGTTGACCATACATGTGTGTCGCCGGTGGCGAGTCCCTCCTCCTGCTCGTCGGTGTCGCCCAGCACGAGCGGCTCGTCGGTGCGCGTGTACAGCCGCAGGGCGTTCTCCGAGCCGCACGACGCCACGTGCAGACCGCCCGCGCCTACGGCTAACGCGTGGCATGAACCTGCGTGACCCTGCGAATACAAAAGGTTTGTTAACTGCGCGCTGAATACGTCAAACAACGTGGAGTTTAAAACGTCAATAAAGTAGACGGTTTTGAATATATATGGTATAATGATCTTCCACACTTGAGTATGAGTATATAACAGAATTTAGATATAATTAAATCTTCAAGTTAAAGTTAACAAAGGCAGCACTTGATCGTGCCGTAGGTGGATAGGTAATGATATGCAAAAATGGGTCCTCCCGCGCGCGCACTTGATTGACCCCTCTCCCGTCCAGCAGCTAGGTAAGGGTGAGTGTAGACAGGCGCTCATTTAACTTACTAACTAGAATTATCAGTACCTCAACCTCGGACCTATAGTCATTTATAAATTTTATAATACGAGGGAGAGGGAGAAAAATTGTTGATTACAAAATTTAAATGACAATAAAATACAAAATGTTCAAAGTCAAATTTTGAGCATTGCGAGGGTCTCAATGCACAAGATGCGATTTTAAGTAGTTTTATTTATAGTTAGTTTAATTTATTATTAGCATTGTTTATAATCATTTGTAATATTTCAGACTTTGAAATAAATCATTTTCACAAGATGCGTACAAACTTTGATGCCGAGTATAATACAAATTTTTTCACCAAACCACCGCGAGGAAAATACAAGCTATCCAGCCCGTGTAAACAAGGAATTACATATTAATGAAAATAAATTTATTTTATAATCCTTATAATAATTTCAAGACGTTTCTGAAGGTTAATCGTTAAAGTGCACTTACTTGAAGTGTGACAATGTTGTCATAAGTATCCGCGTCCCACTGCTTTACTTTCCCATCTTTCGACGCGGTGAAGAAATAGTGCGTGCTCGGAACGAACTGGAGCGACGTCACAGAGTCGTTATGAGCAAATATGGACTTGTGGCAGTCCCCGAAGTCCATGCCCCAGATCTTGACGTTCCTGTCCGAGGAGCCGGTGGCGATGACGTTGGAGTCGTAGCTGATGTCCAGCGCGAGGACCGGCAGCTTGTGCCCGTACAGTTGTAGGTAGAACTAGACCGAGTCAACATAATTAGAAATTCGTATCTCATGATATTATGGTGGCCCGTTTTCATTGTCATTGAGTGTAGTTTGAATTATGTGCAATTTTAAAATAAATAAAATAAGTGACATTCCCTATTAAGGGACAATGAGGGGCTAAATATACTGGTCACTTAACCAATATGTAACAGCAGGTTTTGGTTGACAACATAACTAAATGTTTTTAAAATAAAATGTTTATAAGATTTTATTTTAAAAACTTATAAACATTTATTTTAGCAAGGTCAATGGTAGACACACCATTGACCTTGCTAAACCATCTCATGACTATCATTGTAGTCATCAGTTACGTCGAGGTTTTCGGTAATTTCCCGAAATATGGAGTAATTTTTAGACATAATATATAATAGTTAGACAAATTTCTAGCTGCATTTAAAAGGCTTTGTGCCCGAAGAGGAGAACCGCTGCACGTATACAGTGACCAGGGAACAAACTTCATTGGAGCTTCCCGAGTATTAAGGCAAGAAAAGAACGAGATCCTGCAAGTTATAAACAAGGACTTTCTGGATGAAATCGCTGAGATGGGAGTGACATGGCATTTCAATGCCCCTTCGTGGCCCAGCGGAGGAGGAATCTGGGAGGCTGCAGTAAAATCGACCAAACACCACCTCAAGCGTGTATTGGGAGACCAAAAACTGACATACGAACGATTTTCGACTTTACTGGCTCAAATTGAGCTATGTCTCAATTCAAGGCCAATCTATGCTTTGACAGACAGCTCTGACATCGAATATCTGACCCCCGGACATTTTTTGCTAGGAGGGCCGATGATGTCCCTACCTACAAAGGGCAATGACAACACATGCGGACACACAAGATGGCAACTGACAGAAAGAATGCTGCAAAGTTTCTGGAAGATCTGGTCATCAGAATACTTACACCACTTGCAACAAAGACACAAGTGGCAAAAACCCACGAAGAACATTGAAAAAGATGACATTGTGCTTATCAAAGAAGATAACTTGCCGCCCGCGAAGTGGGCAATGGGACGAGTAAAAGAGGTACACCCCGGCAAGGATGGTTAATATGTCCGTGTCGTCACGTTAAAGACAAAGAGCAGAGAAATCCAACGACCCGTGGTAAAACTAGCTCCGCTGCCCATTGAAAAGTCGGCACAAACCAGTACAACTGACAAGGATCCGAAATCTGAATCGGGATCACCGACCGCACCTAGACGCGCCCGAAAAAACAAACAAAGCTTTGTGACATCTATGTTGCTGGTACTCCTGACATGCGTTTTACCGGTTACGTCCCGGACCCTCCATATTGACAACATTCAAACCAACAACTCGTTATATTTTGACAAAATTGCAGACATACAGATCATACAAGACGAATGGAAAATGGTCGCATTTTACAATATGACTACATATTGGGATAGCATAATTGCAATCGAAAACTGAGTTAAACTCATAAAAACAAAATGCAGTGACGAATACACGTGTGCCCCAATTATTGCACAATTCGATCACGAATTAAATGAACTTCGTCACTACAACGATTTGCTGACAACGCCACATAACACAAACCGCCCACGAAGAGGCCTAGTTAATGGAGTTGGCTATTTAGCTAATACCCTATTTGGAGTCCTAGATAACCGATTCGCCGAAAAATATGAAAAGGATATTGACACAATTGCAAAGCGAGAAGACCACATTTTCAACTTGTACAGAAACCAAACTTCTATACTAGAAGCACACAACAACATTCTCAAACGTAATGAGGTCATAATGAAAAATCAATTTGAATCCATCTCCAAGACCGTCCATAACTTAACTACAGATATAAATCAAGCGCAGACAACGAGTTTACGCATATTGACTTCCTTCTCATTACTCTCATCAATGGTAGCAGCTGACGTTATCATTTCAAATTTAAGAAGAATCCAAGACACTCTAGTTGACACCGTCACAGATATCTACCACGGAAGACTAAACGTGCACTTATTACCCCCTGAACAAATACAACAGCAATTAGAGTTGATATCGGGGCACCTACAGGATGATCTCACTATACCCGTTGATCACGTTGGAGACCTATATGGATTATTGCATATTCAAGCTAAGGTGACTCGTAAGTCCTTAATCATGGAGATACGTCTACTCTTGCTAAACCGTGAACAATTCGAATTAGACGCGATTATTGACATTCCACAAAGAAACGGAAACAACACCATATACATCTCCACTGGGACAAAATATATGGCAATCAACGTGAAGAAAGATACCGTAATTCCAATGACAGAACCTGACATACAAGCCTGCATCTCTCACAAATATAACAAAATTTTCTGTCCGTTAAACCATCCTGTATACACAATGAAAATCGGCGAATCTATCTGCGACATGCAACTTGTGATTAATAACAATAATTAACCGTATTGCCAAGCTACCGCAAAGGATTGCGCCGACCGGTGGATCAAATTACACGCCCGGGACACCTGGTTGTTTACATATTGTGACGAGCATCCAATACGCGTGATATGCTCAAACGACGTATCTACTGAAAAATTGACTGGCACAGGTCTGGTCGTGATACCCCCAGGATGTGCTATTAGGGGAAAATCCTTTGTCATACATTCGCAACATGACTACAAGAGTCAGATGTTCATACAAAACCCATACATCGAAATACCGAAGATATCGCCGATCAATGACGTCATAAAGACATCCTTGCCAAGGGACATCACCCTTCTGACTGAAGATCACAACATAGAATTTCTTGATATAAGCCAAAAACTAAAAACCATGAAGGAAGTTACCCTGAAACAATTTGATCGCAATGACAACACACATTACTTTGTAATATACATCATACTGGGTATTGTGTCATTAGTCACTATGGCACTCGTTATCTGTAAACTGAAACGCGAGTCCATACCTACTCAACCCAACGCTCCACTGCAAGCAGTACTATCAACGACGACCACAGCCGGGCCTGGGAGGACTTCGAGGACGAGCCCACCACAGCGGCAGCGCTCTGCGTCCTTCTCAGACACCCCTATGACACCACAGCCACGAAGAAAAGTTAGCTTTAAGGATGTCATCGTCGAACACATCTACACTCATATTGTAAGTTCTCTAAAACGTGTTCGAAAACGGTAGGTAATGGCTAGCATTACCACGACCGATTTTACTATGATAAGCTTTTTATCCGTGGCAGTAACGTAATTTTAACTTTTCATGCTCAATTATAGATGTGCTATGAGTTTTGATAACATAATGTACACCTGCACCCTCCCGCGCATCCGCCGACAGCCCGACACGCGCCCGCGCGACCGCCGGCACAATCGAGTTGGCCATGGCGGTGCAATGGCGACCATTCTATGGTTTCCGAATACGGCATTTTAGATAAATAATATGAGAGTAGATAAATCAGTGTATGCAACTGTACGTAATTAGGCCTTAAAACACTCGTGTGATCTTATTATGAAACTCACCTGCGGCTCGTTTCATAAAACCACACTCATGTTTTAAGGACCCTTATTACGTAACAGTTACATAAACTACTATTACATTTTAAATTTTACATTTTAAATTTTACATTTTAAATTTTACATTTTAAATATTATTGACTTGGTTTATGTGTAATTAAAGTAACTTTTCTTATTTTTACATATTAATTATCTGAAAACAGATGTCATATACTTCAGAAAAAGTGACCAAACCCTCCGGTGTCCGAGGCCAGATCTGGCCTCGGACACCGGAGGGTTTGGTCACTTTTTCTGAAGTATATGACATGTGTTTTCAGTTTATATATAGTAGTGTAACTACTTAAAAAATTGCAAATCAAAAAATATTGAACAAAATAATTTGATTTGCTTCAAGATTTATTAATTATCTCTTATTATTTGCTTTTCTATGTTTTTGCTTTATAAGTGGCAGTATGTACGAGGGTGAATTGAAAAGTTCTGAGCCTGACCTATAAATTAAAGACTTATGGATATATAACAATTTTATTTTTCTACATAGTCTCCTGAAAGATCACAACACTTTTGCCATCTTGATTCTAACTTTAGGATTCCTTGTAAAAAAAAAGATTCTTCCAGGTCATCAAAATATTCAGTTACGGCTTCTTGTACCTCTATATTCGTCTTGAATTTTCGCCCCGCTATGTGTTTTTTTAGATTAGGGAAAAGAAAATAGTCGGAAGGGGCCAAGTCTGGCGAATAAGGTGGATGCGGCAACAATTCAAACCCACAATTTTGTATTTGCGCGATTGATTTTGCCGCAGTATGGACAGGAGCGTTGTCTTGGTGGAATAAAACTTTCTTAGACAACATACCAGGCCTTTTCGTCTTAATTTCTTCACGTAAACGCTGTAGGAGTGTGCAATAATAGTCAGCATTTATAGTTTTACCCTTTTCAAGGTAATCGATCATTATGATCCCTCTGCTGTCCCAAAAAACTGAAGCCATTACCTTCTTAGCGGACAAAATGGCCTTTGCTTTTTTCGGCGGTGGTGAACCTGACCTTTTCCATTGCTTGGATTGTACTTTTGACTCCGGTGTATTGTGGTGGACCCAAGTTTCGTCCATAGTTACAAACCGGTTAGTAAAGACTAGCGGATCACTTCTAAACAAGTCCAAACAATCTTGCGACACTGTATGACGGGTGCGTTTATTTTCCGCTGAAAGCAGCCTAGGTACCCATCTGGCTGAGACCTTAGAAAATCCAAGATCGTTGGTGATTATGTTTTGCACTCGTTCATAAGATATCCCTATTGCGTCCGCTATCTCCGCGATCTTCAACCTCCTGTCGTTCATAACCATGTCTAGTATTTTATGGACATTTTCATCTGTAGTGGCTGTTAACGGCCGGCCACTCCTAGGTTCATCTTGAACTGCTTCTCTGCCACGTTTGAAATCCGCTGCCCATCTTTTTACAGTGGCATACGATGGAGCGAATTCCCCTAAAGTCTGGCACATATCTTCATAAATTTGTTTGGGCGTTAACCCTTTTTTTTGCAAGTACTTTATGACGGAACGATGCTCAATTTTATCCATTGCTAAGAAAATCCCGAACCTTCTTTACTAATACGATCATAAATTTTACAAAAGTGACAGCAAAAAAACAAAAGACGATGCATTATGATTAAAAAACATGTGAGTATAACGTGCCAGTATTATTTTTTCTTTTTAATTTGAAGATCGACCTTAGGCTTACAATATTTCAATTCACCCTCGTACGATCTAGCTATCGTACATCGCATCGCATTAAGTATAGCGTCGCCTTTAGGCAAATCTGTTGACATGCGTAACCTACATTATGGAACTAGAATAATTCAGTGCATTAAAGACCATCATTAGCACCGCACGAGTGTTTGTTATTTTGACATTATTCCTGACAATCCTGCATCATCTGACATAGGTTTAACCTACATCTGTAACATCGGTTTAACAGACCGGTTCGTACAGTAAGACAAATCTTATTCACATAATTATGCAAAGGCTTAGACATTTTTAGAGTATTTTTTTAACATACCTTAAATGTATCTACAAAGAATATTTTAACAGTAGAGTCCATGAGCGCCACAGCAATGAATTTATAATTGGGACTGATTTTGACGGCCGTCACCGCCTCCTCCAGCTCTAACGTTCTTGTATGGAGTAAGGAGAGCACCTGAAATTATATCAATATTGTATATCACACTTAATAGAAATTATTAAAATTCACCAAGTTCGATAAGTATTCTAGCACAGCCTGAATTGAATAAGAAAGACGAAAATAGCAAAAAAATCCAACAAAAATAAAAGCTTTGTCGGATTCGAACTTAGTTACAATTAGGTACATTTAATACCTTCGCTTTAGATTCTCCTGTTGGATCAGGAATGAGCTCGAACTGCCAAAACTTCACTGTTTTGTCGGCGCCGCCAGACACACAACCTCTCTGAAATTAAAAGTAAGACAATTATACCACAAACACAAATACTTTGAAATTGTTTTTTTACCATACCAAACTTCAGGACTAATTTTCGACTCTAATACGATGGCAGTAATGTTGATAGTAAGTAAGTAAAGTCGGGCGTCATGGCGACACTGCTGTGCTGGCACGACCTTTATAGTGGCGTCGGCACCTACGTCTAGTATGAGAAGGGAGACGGGATAAAATAGACTAATGCGATGATAGTAGAGTTCATATCATCTCTATAACTGCTCCAGCGTCGACATCTAGTATGCGTAGGAAGCCATGCGATAATAGACTCTAGTACAATGGCAGTAGAGTACATACCGAGTCCGGTGTCATCGCCATGCTAGAGCACTCGCCCTAGTGCGCGGGCACAGTCTCTATCACCGCTCCAGCGCCAACGTATAGTATGAGTAGGAAGCCATGCGAACATATACTCTAATACAATAGCAGTAGAGTACATACCGAGTCCGGTGTCATCGCGATACTATTAGACCACTCGCCCTGGTGCGCGGGCACAGTCTCTATCACCGCTCCAGCGCCGACGTCTAGTATGAGTACGAAGCCATGCGATAATAGACTCTAATACAATGTCAGTAGAGTACACACCGTGTCGGGCGTCATCGCGATGCTAGACCACTCGCCCTGGTGCGCGGGCAGTCTCTATCACCGCTCCAGCGCCGACGTCTAGTTTTTTTTTTTTTTTTTTTTTTATACTACGACGGTGGCAAACAAGCATACGGCCTGCCTGATGGTAAGCAGCTACCGTAAAAAGTATGAGTAGGAAGCCATGCGATAATAGACTCTAATACAATGGCAGTAGAGTACATACCGAATCGGGCGTCATCGCGATGCTAGAGCACTCGCCCTGGTGCGCGGGCACAGTCTCTATCACCGCTCCAGCGCCGACATCTAGTATGAGTAGGAAGCCATGCGATAATATACTCTAATACAATGGCAGTAGAGTACATACGAATCGGGCGTCATCGCGATGCTAGAGCACTCGCCCTGGTGCGCGGGCACAGTCTCTATCACCGCTCCAGCGCCGACGTCTAGTATGAGTAGGAAGCCATGCGATAATATACTCTAATACAATGGCAGTAGAGTACATACCGAATCGGGCGTCATCGCGATGCTAGAGCACTCGCCCTGGTGCGCGGGCACAGTCTCTATCACCGCTCCAGCGCCGACGTCTAGTATGAGTAGGAAGCCATGCGATAATATACTCTAATACAATGGCAGTAGAGTACATACCGAATCGGGCGTCATCGCGATGCTAGAGCACTCGCCCTGGTGCGCGGGCACAGTCTCTATCACCGCTCCAGCGCCGACGTCTAGTATGAGTAGGAAGCCATGCGATAATAGACTCTAATACAATGGCAGTAGAGTACATACCGAATCGGGCGTCATCGCGATGCTAGAGCACTCGCCCTGGTGCGCGGGCACAGTCTCTATCACCGCTCCAGCGCCGACGTCTAGTATGAGTAGGAAGCCATGCGATAATATACTCTAATACAATGGCAGTAGAGTACATACCGAATCGGGCGTCATCGCGATACTAGAGCACTCGCCCTGGTGCGCGGGCACAGTCTCTATCACCGCTCCAGCGCCGACGTCTAGTATGAGTAGGAAGCCATGCGATAATATACTCTAATACAATGGCAGTAGAGTACATACCGAATCGTGCGTCATCGCGATGCTGGAGCACTCGCCCTGGTGCGCGGGCACAGTCTCTATCACCGCTCCAGCGCCGACGTCTAGTATGAGTAGGAAGCCATGCGATAATAGACTCTAATACAATGGCAGTAGAGTACATACCGAATTGGGCGTCATCGCGATGCTAGAGCACTCGCCCTGGTGCGCGGGCACAGTCTCTATCACCGCTCCAGCGCCGACGTCTAGTATGCGATAATAGACTCTCAATGTCAGTAGAGTACATACCGAATCGGGCGTCATCGCTATGCTAGAGCACTCGCCCTGGTGCGCGGGCACAGTCTCTACCACCGCTCCAGCGCCGACGTCTAGTATGAGTAGGAAGCCATGCGATAATAGACTCTCAATGTCAGTAGAGTACATACCGAATCGGGCGTCATCGCTATGCTAGAGCACTCGCCCTGGTGCGCGGGCACAGTCTCTATCACCGCTCCAGCGCCGACGTCTAGTATGAGTAGGAAGCCATGCGATAATAGACTCTCAATGTCAGTAGAGTACATACCGAATCGGGCGTCATCGCTATGCTAGAGCACTCGCCCTGGTGCGCGGGCACAGTCTCTATCACCGCTCCAGCGCCGACGTCTAGTATGAGTAGGAAGCCATGCGATAATAGACTCTCAATGTCAGTAGAGTACATACCGAATCGGGCGTCATCGCTATGCTAGAGCACTCGCCCTGGTGCGCGGGCACAGTCTCTATCACCGCTCCAGCGCCGACGTCTAGTATGAGTAGGAAGCCATGCGATAATAGACTCTCAATGTCAGTGGAGTACATACCGAATCGGGCGTCATCGCGATGCTAGAGCACTCGCCCTGGTGCGCGGGCACAGTCTCTATCACCGCTCCAGCGCCGACGTCTAGTATGAGTAGGAAGCCATGCGATAATAGACTCTCAATGTCAGTAGAGTACATACCGAATCGGGCGTCATCGCGATGCTAGAGCACTCGCCCTGGTGCGCGGGCACAGTCTCTATCACCGCTCCAGCGCCGACGTCTAGTATGAGTAGGAAGCCATGCGATAATAGACTCTCAATGTCAGTAGAGTACATACAAATCGGGCGTCATCGCTATGCTAGAGCACTCGCCCTGGTGCGCGGGCACAGTCTCTATCACCGCTCCAGCGCCGACGTCTAGTATGAGTAGGAAGCCATGCGATAATAGACTCTCAATGTCAGTAGAGTACATACCGAATCGGGCGTCATCGCTATGCTAGAGCACTCGCCCTGGTGCGCGGGCACAGTCTCTATCACCGCTCCAGCGCCGACGTCTAGTATGAGTAGGAAGCCATGCGATAATAGACTCTCAATGTCAGTAGAGTACATACCGAATCGGGCGTCATCGCTATGCTAGAGCACTCGCCCTGGTGCGCGGGCACAGTCTCTACCACCGCTCCAGCGCCGACGTCTAGTATGAGTAGGAAGCCATGCGATAATAGACTCTCAATGTCAGTAGAGTACATACCGAATCGGGCGTCATCGCTATGCTAGAGCACTCGCCCTGGTGCGCGGGCACAGTCTCTATCACCGCTCCAGCGCCGACGTCTAGTATGAGTAGGAAGCCATGCGATAATAGACTCTCAATGTCAGTAGAGTACATACCGAATCGGGCGTCATCGCTATGCTAGAGCACTCGCCCTGGTGCGCGGGCACAGTCTCTATCACCGCTCCAGCGCCGACGTCTAGTATGAGTAGGAAGCCATGCGATAATAGACTCTCAATGTCAGTAGAGTACATACCGAATCGGGCGTCATCGCTATGCTAGAGCACTCGCCCTGGTGCGCGGGCACAGTCTCTATCACCGCTCCAGCGCCGACGTCTAGTATGAGTAGGAAGCCATGCGATAATAGACTCTCAATGTCAGTGGAGTACATACCGAATCGGGCGTCATCGCGATGCTAGAGCACTCGCCTTGGTGCGCGGGCACAGTCTCTATCACCGCTCCAGCGCCGACGTCTAGTATGAGTAGGAAGCCATGCGATAATAGACTCTCAATGTCAGTAGAGTACATACCGAATCGGGCGTCATCGCGATGCTAGAGCACTCGCCCTGGTGCGCGGGCACAGTCTCTATCACCGCTCCAGCGCCGACGTCTAGTATGAGTAGGAAGCCATGCGATAATAGACTCTCAATGTCAGTAGAGTACATACAAATCGGGCGTCATCGCTATGCTAGAGCACTCGCCCTGGTGCGCGGGCACAGTCTCTATCACCGCTCCAGCGCCGACGTCTAGTATGAGTAGGAAGCCATGCGATAATAGACTCTCAATGTCAGTAGAGTACATACCGAATCGGGCGTCATCGCTATGCTAGAGCACTCGCCCTGGTGCGCGGGCACAGTCTCTATCACCGCTCCAGCGCCGACGTCTAGTATGAGTAGGAAGCCATGCGATAATAGACTCTCAATGTCAGTAGAGTACATACCGAATCGGGCGTCATCGCGATGCTAGAGCACTCGCCCTGGTGCGCGGGCACAGTCTCTATCACCGCTCCAGCGCCGACGTCTAGTATGAGTAGGAAGCCATGCGATAATAGACTCTCAATGTCAGTAGAGTACATACCGAATCGGGCGTCATCGCGATGCTAGAGCACTCGCCCTGGTGCGCGGGCACAGTCTCTATCACCGCTCCAGCGCCGACGTCTAGTATGAGTAGGAAGCCATGCGATAATATACTCTAATACAATGGCAGTAGAGTACATACCGAATCGGGCGTCATCGCGATGCTAGAGCACTCGCCCTGGTGCGCGGGCACAGTCTCTATCACCGCTCCAGCGCCGACGTCTAGTATGAGTAGGAAGCCATGCGATAATAGACTCTCAATGTCAGTAGAGTACATACCGAATCGGGCGTCATCGTTATGCTAGAGCACTCGCCCTGGTGCGCGGGCACAGTCTCTTATCACCGCTCCAGCGCCGACGTCTAGTATGAGTAGGAAGCCATGCGATAATAGACTCTCAATGTCAGTAGAGTACATACCGAATCGGGCGTCATCGCTATGCTAGAGCACTCGCCCTGGTGCGCGGGCACAGTCTCTATCACCGCTCCAGCGCCGACGTCTAGTATGAGTAGGAAGCCATGCGATAATAGACTCTCAATGTCAGTAGAGTACATACCGAATCGGGCGTCATCGCGATGCTAGAGCACTCGCCCTGGTGCGCGGGCACAGTCTCTATCACCGCTCCAGCGCCGACGTCCAGTATGAGTAGGAAGCCATGCGATAATAGACTCTCAATGTCAGTAGAGTACATACCGAATCGGGCGTCATCGCGATGCTAGAGCACTCGCCCTGGTGCGCGGGCACAGTCTCTATCACCGCTCCAGCGCCGACGTCTAGTATGAGTAGGAAGCCATGCGATAATATACTCTAATACAATGGCAGTAGAGTACATACCGAATCGGGCGTCATCGCTATGCTAGAGCACTCGCCCTGGTGCGCGGGCACAGTCTCTATCACCGCTCCAGCGCCGACGTCTAGTATGAGTAGGAAGCCATGCGATAATAGACTCTCAATGTCAGTAGAGTACATACCGAATCGGGCGTCATCGCGATGCTAGAGCACTCGCCCTGGTGCGCGGGCACAGTCTCTATCACCGCTCCAGCGCCGACGTCTAGTATGAGTAGGAAGCCATGCGATAATAGACTCTCAATGTCAGTAGAGTACATACCGAATCGGGCGTCATCGTTATGCTAGAGCACTCGCCCTGGTGCGCGGGCACAGTCTCTTATCACCGCTCCAGCGCCGACGTCTAGTATGAGTAGGAAGCCATGCGATAATAGACTCTCAATGTCAGTAGAGTACATACCGAATCGGGCGTCATCGCTATGCTAGAGCACTCGCCCTGGTGCGCGGGCACAGTCTCTATCACCGCTCCAGCGCCGACGTCTAGTATGAGTAGGAAGCCATGCGATAATAGACTCTCAATGTCAGTAGAGTACATACCGAATCGGGCGTCATCGCTATGCTAGAGCACTCGCCCTGGTGCGCGGGCACAGTCTCTATCACCGCTCCAGCGCCGACGTCTAGTATGAGTAGGAAGCCATGCGATAATAGACTCTCAATGTCAGTAGAGTACATACCGAATCGGGCGTCATCGCTATGCTAGAGCACTCGCCCTGGTGCGCGGGCACAGTCTCTATCACCGCTCCAGCGCCGACGTCTAGTATGAGTAGGAAGCCATGCGATAATAGACTCTCAATGTCAGTGGAGTACATACCGAATCGGGCGTCATCGCGATGCTAGAGCACTCGCCCTGGTGCGCGGGCACAGTCTCTATCACCGCTCCAGCGCCGACGTCTAGTATGAGTAGGAAGCCATGCGATAATAGACTCTCAATGTCAGTAGAGTACATACCGAATCGGGCGTCATCGCTATGCTAGAGCACTCGCCCTGGTGCGCGGGCACAGTCTCTATCACCGCTCCAGCGCCGACGTCTAGTATGAGTAGGAAGCCATGCGATAATAGACTCTCAATGTCAGTAGAGTACATACCGAATCGGGCGTCATCGCGATGCTAGAGCACTCGCCCTGGTGCGCGGGCACAGTCTCTATCACCGCTCCAGCGCCGACGTCTAGTATGAGTAGGAAGCCATGCGATAATAGACTCTCAATGTCAGTAGAGTACATACCGAATCGGGCGTCATCGCGATGCTAGAGCATTCGCCCTGGTGCGCGGGCACAGTCTCTATCACCGCTCCAGCGCCGACGTCTAGTATGAGTAGGAAGCCATGCGATAATATACTCTAATACAATGGCAGTAGAGTACATACCGAATCGGGCGTCATCGCGATGCTAGAGCACTCGCCCTGGTGCGCGGGCACAGTCTCTATCACCGCTCCAGCGCCGACGTCTAGTATGAGTAGGAAGCCATGCGATAATAGACTCTCAATGTCAGTAGAGTACATACCGAATCGGGCGTCATTGTTATGCTAGAGTACTCGCCCTGGTGCGCGGGCACAGTCTCTTATCACCGCTCCAGCGCCGACGTCTAGTATGAGTAGGAAGCCATGCGATAATAGACTCTCAATGTCAGTAGAGTACATACCGAATCGGGCGTCATCGCTATGCTAGAGCACTCGCCCTGGTGCGCGGGCACAGTCTCTATCACCGCTCCAGCGCCGACGTCTAGTATGAGTAGGAAGCCATGCGATAATAGACTCTCAATGTCAGTAGAGTACATACCGAATCGGGCGTCATCGCGATGCTAGAGCACTCGCCCTGGTGCGCGGGCACAGTCTCTATCACCGCTTCAGCGCCGACGTCTAGTATGAGTAGGAAGCCATGCGATAATAGACTCTCAATGTCAGTAGAGTACATACCGAATCGGGCGTCATCGCGATGCTAGAGCACTCGCCCTGGTGCGCGGGCACAGTCTCTATCACCGCTCCAGCGCCGACGTCTAGTATGAGTAGGAAGCCATGCGATAATATACTCTAATACAATGGCAGTAGAGTACATACCGAATCGGGCGTCATCGCTATGCTAGAGCACTCGCCCTGGTGCGCGGGCACAGTCTCTATCACCGCTCCAGCGCCGACGTCTAGTATGAGTAGGAAGCCATGCGATAATAGACTCTCAATGTCAGTAGAGTACATACCGAATCGGGCGTCATCGCGATGCTAGAGCACTCGCCCTGGTGCGCGGGCACAGTCTCTATCACCGCTCCAGCGCCGACGTCTAGTATGAGTAGGAAGCCATGCGATAATATACTCTAATACAATGGCAGTGGAGTACATACCGAATCGGGCGTCATCGCTATGCTAGAGCACTCGCCCTGGTGCGCGGGCACAGTCTCTATCACCGCTCCAGCGCCGACGTCTAGTATGAGTAGGAAGCCATGCGATAATAGACTCTCAATGTCAGTAGAGTACATACCGAATCGGGCGTCATCGTTATGCTAGAGCACTCGCCCTGGTGCGCGGGCACAGTCTCTTATCACCGCTCCAGCGCCGACGTCTAGTATGAGTAGGAAGCCATGCGATAATAGACTCTCAATGTCAGTAGAGTACATACCGAATCGGGCGTCATCGCTATGCTAGAGCACTCGCCCTGGTGCGCGGGCACAGTCTCTATCACCGCTCCAGCGCCGACGTCTAGTATGAGTAGGAAGCCATGCGATAATAGACTCTCAATGTCAGTAGAGTACATACCGAATCGGGCGTCATCGCGATGCTAGAGCACTCGCCCTGGTGCGCGGGCACAGTCTCTATCACCGCTCCAGCGCCGACGTCTAGTATGAGTAGGAAGCCATGCGATAATAGACTCTCAATGTCAGTAGAGTACATACCGAATCGGGCGTCATCGCGATGCTAGAGCACTCGCCCTGGTGCGCGGGCACAGTCTCTATCACCGCTCCAGCGCCGACGTCTAGTATGAGTAGGAAGCCATGCGATAATATACTCTAATACAATGGCAGTAGAGTACATACCGAATCGGGCGTCATCGCGATGCTAGAGCACTCGCCCTGGTGCGCGGGCACAGTCTCTATCACCGCTCCAGCGCCGACGTCTAGTATGAGTAGGAAGCCATGCGATAATAGACTCTCAATGTCAGTAGAGTACATACCGAATCGGGCGTCATCGTTATGCTAGAGTACTCGCCCTGGTGCGCGGGCACAGTCTCTTATCACCGCTCCAGCGCCGACGTCTAGTATGAGTAGGAAGCCATGCGATAATAGACTCTCAATGTCAGTAGAGTACATACCGAATCGGGCGTCATCGCTATGCTAGAGCACTCGCCCTGGTGCGCGGGCACAGTCTCTATCACCGCTCCAGCGCCGACGTCTAGTATGAGTAGGAAGCCATGCGATAATAGACTCTCAATGTCAGTAGAGTACATACCGAATCGGGCGTCATCGCGATGCTAGAGCACTCGCCCTGGTGCGCGGGCACAGTCTCTATCACCGCTTCAGCGCCGACGTCTAGTATGAGTAGGAAGCCATGCGATAATAGACTCTCAATGTCAGTAGAGTACATACCGAATCGGGCGTCATCGCGATGCTAGAGCACTCGCCCTGGTGCGCGGGCACAGTCTCTATCACCGCTCCAGCGCCGACGTCTAGTATGAGTAGGAAGCCATGCGATAATATACTCTAATACAATGGCAGTAGAGTACATACCGAATCGGGCGTCATCGCTATGCTAGAGCACTCGCCCTGGTGCGCGGGCACAGTCTCTATCACCGCTCCAGCGCCGACGTCTAGTATGAGTAGGAAGCCATGCGATAATAGACTCTCAATGTCAGTAGAGTACATACCGAATCGGGCGTCATCGCGATGCTAGAGCACTCGCTCTGGTGCGCGGGCACAGTCTCTATCACCGCTCCAGCGCCGACGTCTAGTATGAGTAGGAAGCCATGCGATAATATACTCTAATACAATGGCAGTAGAGTACATACCGAATCGGGCGTCATCGCTATGCTAGAGCACTCGCCCTGGTGCGCGGGCACAGTCTCTATCACCGCTCCAGCGCCGACGTCTAGTATGAGTAGGAAGCCATGCGATAATAGACTCTCAATGTCAGTAGAGTACATACCGAATCGGGCGTCATCGTTATGCTAGAGCACTCGCCCTGGTGCGCGGGCACAGTCTCTTATCACCGCTCCAGCGCCGACGTCTAGTATGAGTAGGAAGCCATGCGATAATAGACTCTCAATGTCAGTAGAGTACATACCGAATCGGGCGTCATCGCTATGCTAGAGCACTCGCCCTGGTGCGCGGGCACAGTCTCTATCACCGCTCCAGCGCCGACGTCTAGTATGAGTAGGAAGCCATGCGATAATAGACTCTCAATGTCAGTAGAGTACATACCGAATCGGGCGTCATCGCGATGCTAGAGCACTCGCCCTGGTGCGCGGGCACAGTCTCTATCACCGCTCCAGCGCCGACGTCTAGTATGAGTAGGAAGCCATGCGATAATAGACTCTCAATGTCAGTAGAGTACATACCGAATCGGGCGTCATCGCGATGCTAGAGCACTCGCCCTGGTGCGCGGGCACAGTCTCTATCACCGCTCCAGCGCCGACGTCTAGTATGAGTAGGAAGCCATGCGATAATATACTCTAATACAATGGCAGTAGAGTACATACCGAATCGGGCGTCATCGCTATGCTAGAGCACTCGCCCTGGTGCGCGGGCACAGTCTCTATCACCGCTCCAGCGCCGACGTCTAGTATGAGTAGGAAGCCATGCGATAATAGACTCTCAATGTCAGTAGAGTACATACCGAATCGGGCGTCATCGCGATGCTAGAGCACTCGCCCTGGTGCGCGGGCACAGTCTCTATCACCGCTCCAGCGCCGACGTCTAGTATGAGTAGGAAGCCATGCGATAATATACTCTAATACAATGGCAGTAGAGTACATACCGAATCGGGCGTCATCGCTATGCTAGAGCACTCGCCCTGGTGCGCGGGCACAGTCTCTATCACCGCTCCAGCGCCGACGTCTAGTATGAGTAGGAAGCCATGCGATAATAGACTCTCAATGTCAGTAGAGTACATACCGAATCGGGCGTCATCGCTATGCTAGAGCACTCGCCCTGATGCGCGGGCACAGTCTCTATCACCGCTCCAGCGCCGACGTCTAGTATGAGTAGGAAGCCATGCGATAATAGACTCTCAATGTCAGTAGAGTACATACCGAATCGGGCGTCATCGCTATGCTAGAGCACTCGCCCTGGTGCGCGGGCACAGTCTCTATCACCGCTCCAGCGCCGACGTCTAGTATGAGTAGGAAGCCATGCGATAATAGACTCTCAATGTCAGTAGAGTACATACCGAATCGGGCGTCATCGCGATGCTAGAGCACTCGCCCTGGTGCGCGGGCACAGTCTCTATCACCGCTCCAGCGCCGACGTCTAGTATGAGTAGGAAGCCATGCGATAATAGACTCTCAATGTCAGTAGAGTACATACCGAATCGGGCGTCATCGCGATGCTAGAGCACTCGCCCTGGTGCGCGGGCACAGTCTCTATCACCGCTCCAGCGCCGACGTCTAGTATGAGTAGGAAGCCATGCGATAATATACTCTAATACAATGGCAGTAGAGTACATACCGAATCGGGCGTCATCGCGATGCTAGAGCACTCGCCCTGGTGCGCGGGCACAGTCTCTATCACCGCTCCAGCGCCGACGTCTAGTATGAGTAGGAAGCCATGCGATAATAGACTCTCAATGTCAGTAGAGTACATACCGAATCGGGCGTCATCGTTATGCTAGAGTACTCGCCCTGGTGCGCGGGCACAGTCTCTTATCACCGCTCCAGCGCCGACGTCTAGTATGAGTAGGAAGCCATGCGATAATAGACTCAATGTCAGTAGAGTACATACCGAATCGGGCGTCATCGCTATGCTAGAGCACTCGCCCTGGTGCGCGGGCACAGTCTCTATCACCGCTCCAGCGCCGACGTCTAGTATGAGTAGGAAGCCATGCGATAATAGACTCTCAATGTCAGTAGAGTACATACCGAATCGGGCGTCATCGCGATGCTAGAGCACTCGCCCTGGTGCGCGGGCACAGTCTCTATCACCGCTTCAGCGCCGACGTCTAGTATGAGTAGGAAGCCATGCGATAATAGACTCTCAATGTCAGTAGAGTACATACCGAATCGGGCGTCATCGCGATGCTAGAGCACTCGCCCTGGTGCGCGGGCACAGTCTCTATCACCGCTCCAGCGCCGACGTCTAGTATGAGTAGGAAGCCATGCGATAATATACTCTAATACAATGGCAGTAGAGTACATACCGAATCGGGCGTCATCGCTATGCTAGAGCACTCGCCCTGGTGCGCGGGCACAGTCTCTATCACCGCTCCAGCGCCGACGTCTAGTATGAGTAGGAAGCCATGCGATAATAGACTCTCAATGTCAGTAGAGTACATACCGAATCGGGCGTCATCGCGATGCTAGAGCACTCGCTCTGGTGCGCGGGCACAGTCTCTATCACCGCTCCAGCGCCGACGTCTAGTATGAGTAGGAAGCCATGCGATAATATACTCTAATACAATGGCAGTAGAGTACATACCGAATCGGGCGTCATCGCTATGCTAGAGCACTCGCCCTGGTGCGCGGGCACAGTCTCTATCACCGCTCCAGCGCCGACGTCTAGTATGAGTAGGAAGCCATGCGATAATAGACTCTCAATGTCAGTAGAGTACATACCGAATCGGGCGTCATCGTTATGCTAGAGCACTCGCCCTGGTGCGCGGGCACAGTCTCTTATCACCGCTCCAGCGCCGACGTCTAGTATGAGTAGGAAGCCATGCGATAATAGACTCTCAATGTCAGTAGAGTACATACCGAATCGGGCGTCATCGCTATGCTAGAGCACTCGCCCTGGTGCGCGGGCACAGTCTCTATCACCGCTCCAGCGCCGACGTCTAGTATGAGTAGGAAGCCATGCGATAATAGACTCTCAATGTCAGTAGAGTACATACCGAATCGGGCGTCATCGCGATGCTAGAGCACTCGCCCTGGTGCGCGGGCACAGTCTCTATCACCGCTCCAGCGCCGACGTCTAGTATGAGTAGGAAGCCATGCGATAATAGACTCTCAATGTCAGTAGAGTACATACCGAATCGGGCGTCATCGCGATGCTAGAGCACTCGCCCTGGTGCGCGGGCACAGTCTCTATCACCGCTCCAGCGCCGACGTCTAGTATGAGTAGGAAGCCATGCGATAATATACTCTAATACAATGGCAGTAGAGTACATACCGAATCGGGCGTCATCGCTATGCTAGAGCACTCGCCCTGGTGCGCGGGCACAGTCTCTATCACCGCTCCAGCGCCGACGTCTAGTATGAGTAGGAAGCCATGCGATAATAGACTCTCAATGTCAGTAGAGTACATACCGAATCGGGCGTCATCGCGATGCTAGAGCACTCGCCCTGGTGCGCGGGCACAGTCTCTATCACCGCTCCAGCGCCGACGTCTAGTATGAGTAGGAAGCCATGCGATAATATACTCTAATACAATGGCAGTAGAGTACATACCGAATCGGGCGTCATCGCTATGCTAGAGCACTCGCCCTGGTGCGCGGGCACAGTCTCTATCACCGCTCCAGCGCCGACGTCTAGTATGAGTAGGAAGCCATGCGATAATAGACACTCAATGTCAGTAGAGTACATACCGAATCGGGCGTCATCGCTATGCTAGAGCACTCGCCCTGATGCGCGGGCACAGTCTCTATCACCGCTCCAGCGCCGACGTCTAGTATGAGTAGCGAGCCGTCCGCGCAGCCCGCGGCCGCGTGCCGATCTCCCGGCAAGAATGTTAGGCTGGTAGGCCGGCCTGTAGTCAGGGGGATGGTGCGAAGGCAGGACTGGTTAGGCCTAAGTACAATATGAAACAAATTAGTTATTATTACTTATCATTACGAAATAAAACAATTTGAAACATTTATAAATACAACATTGATGATCATGCTAACAGAGCTTAAACGGTGAAGAAAATAAACATCTCTATGTGATAGTAGTAGTAATTGTCCTTCTGGCTAGACAAATTCGAGCATAAGTAATAATGAAAATACATACCTGTTCCATAATTTGATCGAATCTGCTGACGCGGACAGGACGGCTAAGTTATCAGAGCTGATGGCCACGCACCGCGGCTCCTTCTGGTGTCCAGGCATTCTTATCTGTTTGAGACATTTCACTGAAACAATTGTATATGTTGAGTCAAGTTCCTTTTAGTGTTTTTAAAATCACAATTATTTATGAGTAAGCTTTACGGCAGCAAATACATATATCCGAGTGTATTGGCGTCCTAGAAATTGTAGTTAATTTTTCATCCTTTTACTTCTTAAGCTTAGATTGGCGTCGTCAATAAACGATTGTCTCTTGGCTAGACCCCGAGGAGGTCTAGAATGCGTACCTTCTTCCTCCTCAGGCTTCAGACTGTGCGGCTCAACACAGTTATCGGCGAGCGTCACGCCGACTCGCAGCTCCCCCGTCACGCCCATCAGTAGCGTGTTGGACTTGAGCTTCTCGCCCAGTTTGATGGAAGTCTTACGTAACGCGAGCTAACTGTATTGACAAAGTACATACAGCTCTAGAATGAGTACCTTCTTCTTCCTCTGGCTTCAGACTGTGCAGCTCAACAGAATTGTCGGCGAGCGTCACGCCGACTCGCAGCTTCCTCGTCACGCCCATCAGTAGCGTGTTGGACTTGAGCTTCGCGCCCAGCTTGATGGAAGTCTTACGTAACGCGAGCTAACTGTATTGACAAAGTACATACAGCTCTAGAATGAGTACCTTCTTCTTCCTCTGGCTTCAGACTGTGCAGCTCAACAGAATTGTCGGCGAGCGTCACGCCGACTCGCAGCTCCCTCGTCACGCCCATCAGTAGCGTGTTGGACTTGAGCTTCGCGCCCAGCTTGATGGAAGTCTTACGTAACGCGAGCTAACTGTATTGACAAAGTACATACAGCTCTAGAATGAGTACCTTCTTCTTCCTCTGGCTTCAGACTGTGCAGCTCAACAGAATTGTCGGCGAGCGTCACGCCGACTCGCAGCTCCCTTGACACGCCCATCAGTAGCGTGTTGGACTTGAGCTTCGCGCCCAGCTTGATGGAAGTCTTACGTAACGCGAGCTAACTGTATTGACAAAGTACATACAGCTCTAGAATGAGTACCTTCTTCTTCCTCTGGCTTCAGACTGTGCAGCTCAACAGAATTGTCGGCGAGCGTCACGCCGACTCGCAGCTCCCCCGTCACGCCCATCAGTAGCGTGTTGGACTTGAGCTTCGCGCCCAGCTTGATGGAAGTCAGCCGCCGCACTTCGTCAGTCAGCGTTAGGAGCTCCGGTACTTCGGGGGCGTTGGCGTCTAATTCACCTGCTTCCTTTTGTTTTCTACAATTGCAATTGCATACAATTTTAGTGCCAATTTTCGTTTATTCTTTTTTATGAAGCGATTAAGTACACACAGACACACTTAACTGGGACCCATTCCCTGCAAGTCCTCTATTTAATTTGGGGGTTCTCAAAAGTCCTAAATTCACAAATTTTGTTTTACCATTATGAGAAAAATCTTGACTTAAAATATTAGCAGTTTTAAATTAAAATTATTTCCTATGAATTATCAAGCCACCAGCTCCTGGATGCTTCAGTCAATAAAATATGAAATTTTGTTAGTTGATAAAAAAGTTTTCTTTCTAACTCAAAAATAAAAGTTCTAGAATACTCACAACAACTTTTTTCTTTGCTTTTTTATCCTTTTGTTCATTCTTTGCTTGGCCTCTTCGTCTGTACAAAACGAGAATATTTCCAGAAGAGAATCGGTCCCGTAGCATGCCAATATGCTCTGTCCGAGATCTGTTGTTAGGCCTACAACACGCCCTTTGCCGCCGCGCATTAGGGTGCCTACTTGGTGACATTGTAATACCTAAAATAATAAGGTTAGGAATTATCAATCTACTTAGAGTGCAGGCCCTTAGAACTAATGACTAGTCCTCTTAGTACTGTGGTCATTTAATATGATTATTATTATTGTATGGCTTTATTTTTTCTATCCTTGTTGTAACATAGTTTTTTATAATAATAAAATGATTTATATGGATCTACTCACTGAGCTATCTTCCAAGTTCTCAGTTTCCTCCAGCTTGACAATTTCCAGCTGTCTGACAAGCTTCTCCTCCTCCTTAACATCGGATGTCCAGTTGAGCTTCCACACCCTCAACTCCTGATCCATGCTGCCCGTCACCAGGTATCGCTCTTCCTTCATCAGCACAGCAGACCATACCTAGATATTTAGATGACAGATTAGAAATCAGTCTTCTACAGATTTAAAGTATGGGAGAATCAAAAATAAGTTCAAAAATTGTCTTATAGATTTAGCACAAACAAGGCATCAGTGATAATTAAACATCGGTATCAACGTTCTATTTTCATGGCACGCAGTAGAGATGGCAAAAAAATAAATACATTCGAATAATTAATTAATAATGTAGGGTGATTGTGCTAGTTTCCCGTCCAGGGTCAGTTTCCGTCCACCTGACGGTTCTGCTACAAATATATGGGGAAATTTGAATGTAAATGAATTTTCCTGCGGAAGTTTGATCTTGTTGCGATCCATAATATCTAAGAAACAATTCTACTATCATAAAAAAGTGATTTGACAAATAGTGCCTTTAAAAATAAAACATTAATAGCCGCCTCGAATTCGGCCCTAGCAAATGTCATCGCAATGTAGAAAAAAACTTGTGGCGGGAAAAGTTTATGATGAGTTTTATTAATGATTTAGCCAGTGCACTAAATATGTTTGGCACGAATTATCTATTTTAAAGTTAATTGTACAATATTTTAAGTGGAGATTAAAGTACTAGAATATAATTGATATATAAACTTTGTGGACCAAAACTAACAGAGCAATTTGGTATAAATTTCAGTTTTGCGACCACCTGATCCCGGAAACCCAGACAGCTAGGTAAATATTTCTAATGGTTATTTTACTTCAAAATACTTAATTAATACGTATTATTATAGTATTTATAGTATATAGTAGTATGGTAATATTATATTTGATTACCTTCACACTTTAGTTTCTGTCCATTCCTCATATAATGTTACGTAAATAAATGTAATAAATAAAACATTTAAATGACTTGAGCAAAGACTAAAACTAGCTCTTCTGTTGCATTTTTATCGTTAATATACGAGTTATTTGTGAGTAGACAAAACTATAATTAACATTAGAATGACCAAATGGTAGTAGAATAACAATTATAACTTCTATACTATGGCGTGCTCTGCTTATTTCACTTCAAAAGAAAGCTTTGTGATCGTGCCATTGCCATCGTCCGTACACAAACAGACGCACACACACCCGTACATCTTTCACAATAAATATTTGCCGTTATTTTCACTAAGCACTATCACAACACCTTTATCTATTTACCGGCAATTAAAACCACACGAAAACCAACAAACAAAAACATGCGCTGTTAAATATTTGAACTAATACATCCGAAAAAAGGAAGTCTCGTGTTTTGAGCTGATTACTATGAAAAAAGCTACCTTTTTAAATACTCGCATAACCTTCGGATCTGTTCGGAACCAATCGGAAACCTTCGGCGGCACGATGCCGGGTAATGCACGACCCTTAGAGAATTCAACCAACCGGAGTCGCCATTCACAGGCGTTCCCCTCTGCCGAAAACATATGACCAGTGGTCATGCATACACCTATTTGTACGTTACGTACGAATAGCCACAGAATACACTTGACGTTCCCCTCCCCCGCAAAAATCGGCAGACTTGCTTTGTAAAGAAAACGGCAGACATGGCTACTTCGGGTTGAATTCTCTAAGGAACGACCCAATAATTAACGATCCAATGCGCGGTTGACTACGCTAGTCGTGTCAATTGCATTAAGCCTTGGTCAAACAGCAAGCGTGGCGCAGCGCCGCGGTCGCGCGGCACATGTTAACAGGTTAGCGACGTCAAACAGACTGCGTCCCGCCGGCCCCGCGCCCCGCGCCGCGCGGCCCCTGGCGTCCACGCGGCGCGGGCGCAGCGCTAAAAAAAATATCTACTCTTCGAAAAAATAATCTTGGCTTTGGAAGGAATGAGCGACCCTCCGCGCGCGCATGCTGTATCGGGCGCGAGTCACGCCCGCATCGCGCGCGGCCCCGCCGCGTTCGCGCGCGCGATGAGGGCGTGCTGAGAGCGCGAGGCCGGCGCGATCCGCGCGCGCCCTGTTTGAACAGTCATCGCGTCGGCGTCACGCGGCGCGGACGCGGTGCTACGCCACGCTTGCTGTTTGGCCGTCGTCTGCTGCTGCCGTCTGCAGTCGGGTTCGAAATCATAAACACAACGACATGACCCAACGATGTGTCGCTCGACGACACGTCGTCTGCTGCTGCGGTCTGCGTCAGGTTCCAACTTGTACCTTTACTGAGTATGCTACTTTAGTGGTATAGAACTAAAACGCTGTGTCAAAAACCTTTAAGCCTTGGCCAAACAGCAAGCGTGGCGCAGCGCCGCGTCCGCGCCGCGTGACGCCGACGCGATGACTGTTCAAACAGGGCGCGCGCGGATCGCACCGGCCCCGCGCTCTCAACACGCCCTCATCGCACGCGCGAACGCGGCGCGGCCGCGCGCGATGCTGGCGTGACTCGCGCCCGATACATCATGCGCGCGCGGAGGGTTGCTCATTCCTTCCGAAGCCAAGATTATTTTTTTCTATATCCATAATCACAATCACAGTATATTGCTACGCTCGCACGACGCACCGCGCTGCCTAACGTCCGACTGATGTGACCCGCACGCGCCGCGTGGACGCCAGGGGCCGCGCGGCGCGGGGCGCGACAGAAGCGGGGCGCGGCGCCGGCGGGACGCAGTCTGTTTGACGTCGCTAACCTGTTAACATGTGCCGCGGTCGCGCCGCGCGACTGCGGCGCTGCGCAACGCTTGCTGTTTGGCCAAGGCGTTATAGTACAAGCAGTCACAGTGGTTAACATTAAAGGCCTACAATATCATTGTTTGGTGATAAAATGCCTTAGTTATAATATTCGATTGTTTGGTTGAGTTAAATATAATACCGTGATCGATTTAACAATACATATATACTTGTATGGAAAAAACAAATTTATAAAAACTAACTACGCCATTTCGTTTCCTTAATCGTACGTAACTGTATGCTAATATTAACGGAAATAAAGAAACACGGTGTTAATCCTTACTATCATTAGTTTTTAGGATTCCGTAGCCAAAATGGCAAAAACGGAAACCTTATAGTTTCGTCATGTCCGTAGTTCGTCCGTATGCCATGGCCATTTTTTATTTGGAGACTATAACTAATATTGATGAAATTCTAACAGAAGGTGTATTTTGTATACCCCTACTTAGTATTGTAGTAAAATTGCTGAAAATATTTTTTTAGGGGGGAGCCACAAGGGGTTTTCCATACATGTAACAATTTTTTTTTACCAAAAATCATCATGTTGCACATCAATCGATAGGACTCTAAAAATAACATTGAGGTTTGTTTTATCATTTTTTGATTAAGTGAATATTTTCAGAAATAATCGCCCTACTCAGTGGACGAAAACTAGCAGAGCCCAGGACGGAAAACTGACATTTATGGACGAAAACTAACGAATACTCCACTTTTTAAATAATATTTTTTATACAAAACCTCGCAAGTATGGATAATTATCGCGTAATATTAACATTAACTAGACTATATAAGCTATAAAATGAAATATAATACATTTAAGTAAGGGTACTTTAAGATATTCTTTTTGCATCACAAATCTGCCAAAATCGATAAGTGGACGAAAACTAGCACAATTACCCTATATTATCTTTTAAATTTAATTATGCTGCAGCTAATTTAAACTATAAAAGAGTCGCAGAAATACTTCGAAATCATTGCCATAAACAAAAAAAAATCATTAATCTTTGCCATAAACAATTTGATTGACTCAAAGAAAAATCGAAACTCTCCTTCAGACCTTCAAGCACAAAATTATTTCGAGAAATGTGTGAAAATATTCGTCTTTCGCCCCGACGAGTGTTAAATAGATGGGGCACATGGATAAATGCTGCCTAATATTATCACTTATCACAAACATTATGTTCAAATCAAATTTGTTATCGACGCTTTAAATTCGCGTGAATCAAGTGCAATAATAGCTAAAGTAAAGAAAATTTTCCGCAACCGGAAATTAAATGTTGCGTTACTATTAGTGGATAAACACTTTAGTGTTATTGCTAAGTTTGAATAATTGTTTTTAGATCCCAGTCTGAGTTCTGTAATTACAATAAAAACCATTCATTGGTTGCAAAAAAAATATTTAAAATTACACCAAAAGGGCAGACAACTTTATCCAAAATTAAAGAATATTTAAAAAAAACCTTGATAACAACACTATACAAATTATCAAAGAACTGTCTAACAGCAAAGAAGTTGAAATACCAGCAAGTGTAATAAATAATATAATGTGCGCAAAATGCAAATAATGAAAATTTATTTGACTAACCTTCCCTAACCTCAGTGAGTGTGGAAATGGAATAGAATAGTGACATAATTAAGCTTTTCAATCTCGTACCTTACTTAGACCACTCAGAAAACTTCCTAGCCTAAACACGGTACTCGACTAAAAAGCTCGTCATTATGTCACGATAGTATAAAATCATCGACATATAATATCAAGACGAGTAAAGGCAAGCAAAGTTCGTGTGAAAACACGACCCATTTTCACGTTTACAAAACTAAAATGTCTTATGTCTTATTAACCAATCAAGTACTCATTCTTTAAGCATATTTTTTTGTATTAACCTTAATTCCGCAAAGGTTTCATGCCATTTCACCAATAAGAAAAGTTGCCTTGTTGTGACAATGAAGTTTAATTGGACAGGAGATACTCAAATGAAATAACTGAAATGTCAAGTTAACGTATAATAAATACGCCTACGTTTGACGTGGATGGGGTTCACGTAATAAATAATAATATTAATAATGCTATCAATTTACAATTTATTTTTTAGTGCATTTTTCATTACTTATGTAATATACGTAAATTGAATCGTTCTTGGAATAAGGAATAATATGAAAGCCTTCTATTCATCTTTCATTTATTTAATAAAAGTGCTTAATTACAATATAGGGACTTACATACTACAAAACAACTTTTTTACAATTTTATAAATCCGTTACATTAGGGAGACCCTCTTGGTCTCAAGCAACCAGAGAGTTCTAAACCAGGAGAGGCCTTAGGTATCATTTCCCCTCTGTCAAAAGTATTGGCAGGAAAATCTAGTACATCTATAAAAACTATTTCAATAATCGATGTCACGCACTTTCGTCATCGCTGTCGATGGATAACAAGCTCCGTGAAAATGCCCTTATGCGCTGTTTTTGGATGTAAAAAATGTTATATTTCGTCTAGTTTACAAAAAGATGATATACCATTTCAGATGTAAGTAAAGTTTTACTTTATTTATCATTACTTTCGTAATAAAAGATTTAACCTAAATCGAAAATCGAGCTTCGTTTACAGAATCAATTCAAAGACAATCGTTTTCTTTCTGACGGGCAGTAACTATTTGACGTTTGACATTTCTCCATATTTAACGCGCTTAAGGATTGCTGTCTTCTATATTTTGTTTGAAAATACAATCAAAAATGATCCTTGGCTTTTTTGTTTGACATTTGCAAAGACTGCATCCAATAATGAACCATATGTTAAAATTTGTACAGTCGACTATCTATTGCTCCATTTAGTGTTATGAAGTATAAAAAGAATATGTCAAATATGTTTGGTGTTTTCAAGTCAAAGGTACAGTCTTTGTCGGTTGTCAATAAAGCGTTGCTGCCATAAAAAATCATTCAGAAATAAACTGTATTAACAACCGACAATGATGTACCTTTGACTAGAAAACATCACATGCGTGCTACCTCGCCCCCCTCAGATTTTGGCAGACTTTTTTGTTTGGAAAGATGAGGCGAAGCGTACTCCATTTATAGAGCTTTATGCAAGCAACATAATGGTAAGCAATTAAGGTTGATTATGGCAAAAAAAAACGATAATTTTTCAACTTTATTTATGACCAGACTAGAAAATATAGTCTGGCCAGCCAACGAACGCAGTAGCAATGTACAGCGAACAGAAGTATGACAACACTAAGAATCAGTGAAAAAAGCAGCAATGATCATCAAATACTATGTTTTTAATTTTAGTTGGTGTTTTCGCCCCTTTCATTAGGTGACGTACTGTGTGTAAAAAGGAGACGGATATATTTCGTCGGATCTGGCAATTGACATATGCCTTAAAAACGAATTTAAATTCAATTTAAAATGTTGCAGGAGTTCTGTCTCACTCGCGCTTAAGATGAGAGTGAAATACACTAGAAACAAATTAAATGTAAAAGAAATGTGAATTGAATTGTTCGTCACGAATACGGTGTCTCATTACAAAGGGTTGCCACATGTACGTATTTTGAATTTGCCGCGTTTTTCTACTGACAGAAATGGTTTGCCAGACTATAATAGCATATCCATACTAATATCATAAATGGGAAAGTGTATGTGTGTTTGTTTGTTTGTCCGTCTTTCACGGCAAAACGGGGCGACGAATTGAAGTGATTTTTTAAATGGAGATAGTTGAAGGGATGGAGAGTGACATAGGCTACTTTTTGTCTCTTTCTAACCCCCCCACCCCACTTCCCTAAAATGGGGGGTGGAAGTTTGTATGGTTTGTTACCCCGAATTTAACGCGAGCGAAGCCGCGGGCAAAAGCTAGTCATAAAATAAAACACGAAACATCAACATTATATTAAATAAACATAATTAAATTACTACTTTCTTTGAAATTATAGTAGCAAACCATATTTTTATCAATATCTTCTACTATCAATCTATTTCTTTTGACGTCCAATATCTAACTGAAACTACATTTTTCATAGGCTTTTTTTCATAGGTTCTTTAAAACATTTTTTAAACCAAACACAAACTAAAATTTTCATATCAAATCCCGGGGCAAAAAACTATATCCATACTAAGCTTACGCACCGAAGTCCCGCGAAATGGCACTACCAATTCCGATCACTGCTAATGATATAGGGCACATATGATATGTGGAACTTTCCTTACATTGAGTACGTATCATGAACTTTTTCTTATATATCCTCACCGATTATTGCGAGATCCGTTGTCCGATTATGATAATTATATAACCACTAAAAATGGAAAAATAAAAACTTTTTTCCAAAAAAAAGATAAACCGACTTCAAAAAGGATAAAATAAATTATTATTATACTATTTATATGCCTCACAAACTGATATGTTTGAAGTCGGTGCCAAGCCAAAAAGTTACAATACCGGTCAAATCAGCTTCAAGTCTGAAAATCACATAACATTTCGATTCCTACTTATATTGAAAAGGTGAATGTGAATCTATCTGTTACATTCTCACGTCTAAACTACTAATCCAATTTTGATGAAACCCATCCCATGGTACCCATCTATATATACTCTGATACACGTCTACTTTGTCAATAATCAGAAAAAGGCGGCAAATTAAAAAAAAATATAAACACGTATGGTTGACCTTCCATAGAAAATTTAAATATCGCGCCATTTTCTACTGAAAAGGTGGGTCCCACACACCCAGTGTGTCTGAGTATAAAAAGATCAATCTAGCCATTGAATTCCTTTACACTTCGATATTACACCATAGATGAAGTAGGATAAATAATTCAAACCGAAGCACGGGCTCCGTTCGAGATATGGTTAGTCCGAAAACTAGTAAAAAAGTTTATTAACAAACATCATAAGACGCATGATTATACTTTCTTTCTGTACTTGAATGAAAACCTACGTGCAGTCAATACCGTATTAGAATAGTTCTATAGTATGAAGAACAATTCACTGAACACATACGCCTCGTTCGTATTAACTGTTTTGTGATTTTCAGACTTGAAGCTGATTTGACCGGTATTGTAACTTTTTGGCTTGGCACCGACTTCAAACATATCAGTTTGTAAGGCATATAAATAGTATAATAATTTATTTTATCCTTTTTGAAGTCGGTTATCTTTTTTTTGTAAAAAGTTTTTATTAATGACATATTTTTGTAGGCGCGTTCTTTTTGTTTCTTCGTTATATTATTTATTAGGGTCCACATAGTTTTCATTTTATTCTTAGATTTTTTCATAGTTCTGGCGTAATTTATTTTTTTAGCTATTTTAATACTTCGCTTAAGAACTTTTCCATAGCATTTATAGTGGTTATGGATTACCTAGTTTTTACTTTTATTTACAATTATTCTAAGTTGTCTTATATGCTTGCAGGATCGACGCAGACCTTTTGTAAGCCATGATTTTGGTCGGTTTGACGTTTTAAGCTTAAAACGCTGTTGGGGCATGTGTTTATTTAATAACTTTCGCAGTTTACTATCGAATAAATTATACTTTACATTAATATTGTTTTTAAATGAAAATATTTGATTCCAATTAATATCTTGTAATGATATCCTAAAAGATGTCATATTTTTTTCGCTAAATATTTTTTTTGTTACGTAAATTTGATTTTGATTTAGTTTCATTGTTGCGGTCTCGCTTTGGACTTTATACAAGACGCTTTTATGGTCTGATATTCCGTGGTCCGTTACTTCAATATTATGGTTCTTAGTATTTGTGAATACCAGATCTATACAGGAACTAGAGTTATTACTTTCTCTAGTAGGTTTATTTACAATTTGTATTAAATTATGGCTTAATATTAAATCCAAAAGTTTCTTCTTGCTGATTGTATTTATAGACATATTAATATTAAAATCACCGACTAAAAGTACCCTTTTTTTCTGTTCTTTTTGTCTAATTTTTATAAGTATATCATTTAGACAATCGAAAAATATATGGATGTCTCTGTCTGGTCAATATATATTTATAATTACCATATTTTGTGCAGGGATTTCTATACCGCAACACTCAACTATACACTCTCGCGCAGTGTTGGCCGTTAATTTCAATTAGAATTGAAAATTGATCAATAAGATTGAAGATTAATTCCGTAACTAATCAATTACACTAACATCAATTTTTACTAACGTTAGTTCGCATTGATTTTGTGACGTCGTCAATTACACTAACCGTCAATTAGAATTAACCTATTAGTTACACTAACGTCTCGAAAATTTAATAAGAATTACAGTCAATTAGATTAACGTTAGTGTAACTAAATTAATCCTGTCTTACACTAATAATTAATTTTAAAACTGCATCTCGGGTTCGGAAGTCGGGACCAATATCACAAGATGGAGCTCATGCTGGACCCTAGGGCTACCTACTGGATCTCGGGTTTGGCGCATCATAGACTCATGCTGTTTGGGCTCATTCGACTTGTACTGATGAGCAGATGGTACCGGTATCAAAATCTGGAGCTCATGCTGGACCCTGGGGATCCCTACTGGATCTCGGGTTTGGCGCATCATAGACTCATGCTGTTTGGGCTCATTCGACTTGTACTGATGAGCAGAGGGTACCAGTATCAAAATCTGGAGCCAATGCTGGACCCTGGGGATCCCTACTGGATCTCGGGTTTGGCGCATCATAGACTCATGCTGTTTGGGCTCATTCGACTTGTACTGATGAGCAGATGGTACCGGTATCAAAATCTGGAGGTCATGCTGGACCCTGGGGATCCCTACTGGATCTCGGGTTTGGCGCATCATAGACTCATGCTGTTTGGGCTCATTCGACTTGTACTGATGAGCAGATGGTACCGGTATCAAAATCTGCTTTGCTTTGCAAAATTGCTTAGTAGCTCTATCTCTATTAGGCGACGATAGCCTCTCTTTCCTATCCGGGAAACTCCTTCTATAAAGCCATTTATATTTATGCCTAGAATATCGTAAAACATGTTATCAATCCGGTTACAAAAGTCCGCCTCAGTTTCATATTGATGTTCATCCAGACCGAAGAGAACAATTTTATTTTTATTTTTCTCGTTGCTTTCATTAATTATGGCGGGGGGTTGCGTAGATTTCTTTAATGCGTTAAGTTCATTTCGTAGTTCTTGATTTTCTCGTTGTAGTTGCTCTATTATTGTATTTATTTTTTCAAGCTCCGTGTTTAGGGTTTGTTGTTGTGTAGTTATGGTGTTTATTTTGGTTTCGGTATCTTGCCTCAATTTATCGACAATGTTATTTATTGTAATTTGAAAGGTGTTTTTGATTTTCTCAAGTTTAGAATCGAGTAATTTACTTATTTCGTCTAGTGTGATGTGCTGCTGGTCCTTTGCTAGGGTCTGGGTACTGGGAGTACCTGTGTTGATCCTATTCTTAGCCGCTTCATGCTCAAGCTCTAGTGTAGAGTTCTCTTCGAGGTTTAGAAGTTCGTCGACCGACATTATGGTGTCGAGCAGGTTCACTTATAAATGAACATTCATTATACTTTTCCTCAAATGAGTTATGTTTATAAATAAAAATAAAAATAAAAAAGCCTTTTATTTCTGGGTGCAAAAAAAATAATCTAATATAAATTTCAAACTTAGTCTAAATTTAACTTAAATTTATTGGGTAAACAAACACACCAGAACCCTCTTACGAGGTATAGGCCTCCTCCAGAGTTTTCCACCTCTCTCGATCTTGGGCCACCCATACCCAGTTGGCCCCCGCCACCTTGACTATATCGTCAGCGCAGCGTGCCAGTGGCCGTCCTGGTTTCCTTTTACCATCAGGACCTCTCCAGGCTGTCGCTTGTAAAGTCCATCTTTCGTCCTGGAGTCTGGCAACGTGGAACGTTCTTGACTTTCCTTCCAATCTCTAGGTCGTTTGATTTGGCATCGAAGCTTATTTGTTTCCCTAGGTAAACGTAATGATCAAAGTTATGTTTACTTATCCAAAACTTATATTGCATAACATCGACCAAGTCCGTACTGTATGAGAATATCTATGCGTGATTTACTTACCGATGAAAAGAAATATCACCATCTTTGGCGCCTGTGTGGCTCCTGCACCAATGCACGGCACAAGCGGGCATTTTAATACCAATATATTACCGAAATTTCATGGACCGAAAAAACTAATATTTTGACGACATGACAATTTTAAAATGTTTGACATGACATTAGGGCACCGCTGTCACAAGCTCCGCCCACTTTGGCACCAGGAAAGTGGAGCAGATTTTGAGCGTTGATTATTACGCTTCCTTACTCATTGTTCTTTCAAGTATAAAATACTATTTAGCGTCTTTCTTTAAGTTCTTAAAAAATAAATGTTCAAAATACTAGATGTATTTGTTTTCTGCAAACCGTACTTTGCCATGAAATTTGAAAGTTGATGTTTAGTGATAATATAAATTGACATTTTCAGAAATAGTGTACCATTTAATTTTTTTTAAAAACCTAACAAATTTTGGGTTGTTTATACTCATAATAACAAGTACTATCTATTTAAATAATCAAAAATATCCTAATGATAAGTTTTGTAATGCATTTCATAATTTTTTGACACATACATTTTTCGATTAAAGTAATTGGTGCACTTTTATCTGAAAACCTTTAAATCAAAATTTATTTAATCACCACACCTTTTTTTTTAGATAACCAAACCAATTGTGTATTAGCAATAGCAGTTGGTTTATGTTTATCAATGCTATTGCCAATACCAAATTATGTTTATACCTCCATTTGATGCCCTCCCAAAGTCTTGAAGCAGTGTTTAGTCTCAATATCCCAGAACTTGACAAAAGTGTCCTTGGACGAGCTCACAATGCAGTTCTTTCCGTTGATGAAGAGGACACTGGTTATAGCACCCTTGTGGCCACTAAACCGAGCTATACCAGTCTCTGATACTACATCCCACAATATCACTTCTGTGTCCTGTTTAAACAAAAAAAAAAATATTTTTCGTAACCTGATTTGTATTGATCAAAAATAATGTGGCTTTACAGTGGCATTCAAATCTGTTTTTTTGTTTGTGAAGATAAAAATTCACCTTTGATCCAGACACTAGCCGGTGACCCTGTTCATCATACTGCAAGCATGTGACGGCAGACTTGTGTCCGGCAAACTGGCACACAATCTCGTTGTTGACGAGCTCGAACACGCTTATGTTGCCGTCCACGTAGCCCACCGCCATGTGGTTACCCGTTGGGCTGGCTGCGATCTGAGACACTACTACATTCTCGCCAGACAGCACTTGAGCCTACAAAGTAAAAAATATACTTTCATAGTTGAAACCTTGTATTCAAGCGCTTCAAATTCTGAATAAACGTTAGATATTAAATTGTTGGGTAATAATCGTCTGTCTTACCTTTTCTCCAAGTCTCATGTCCCAAATAATAACATGCTCACATGCACCCACTGCAACATATCTTCCACTTATTCCATTTAACGACACATGCGTACAATTGCAGTCGGCACTGGCGATTATATTAAAGGTACCGCTTGGCGCATAACGTAAATATTGCTTCGTAAGACCCATAGTTTCAATTAATTTAATATAATAATAACCTAACCATGCTTTTCAATCATTTGTTTACGATTTTGCGCATGGCATGCTGTCATTGCTTTTTGACATTTAGCTGCTCGTTCGTTCGTATCGTTATACGCAATATCTTTGCTTTCAAAATTAGTGAGTTTACCCAATTGATAAATATAAATAAAGAGATAATACAAACTTTATGATTTGATTTGTTTGAATTCTTAAAATTCATCAGTTCTATTTACACTTGCACTACAGCACCATAGACATGTCCGTATTGGCATGATGATGACTTTTCCACAGCCACGGAGATAAAAAAATCTATATTCTCCTAATCATAGATGAATATGTATTGCTCCTAATCTGTGGTGTCCCGCATGGATGTCACTTAATAAAATCTTTTGATTTTTCTTTTTCCAAAATTAAGGGAATACGGAAGCAGATCTGTTGCCTAAATAAAGGATAAACTACACTAATTCTCGTATTTGAAGTAATTTCTATTTTTGCTTTACTGTACAAGGCCATCAGGTTATTATGTTACTCAACAAAACCAGGTTTATTGTTTTTCTTGTTGCTCCTTCGTGACGTCCCCTATCAATTTGTGCTTATTGATACTCGCCGCCAGTCGCTAATTGAAGTCCTTGGTGTGATGTTGTAGGTTGGTGGGTCACACGAATCGGTCGCGGAAGAGCAATATGGAGGGTAACTCCACGTCAGATATCGTTATCCTGAGCGGCAATTCGCACCCAGAGCTTGCCGATCTTATCGCCGGGTAAGTGTATTGGTAATGTTGATTAAATTATCATTATTATTTAAGTAAACCTTGTTTAAGGTTAACCTAGTCATGGCCATGTTCTTTGGGCAATTTAACTTGTTTGTGATAGCGACTAACCAAAGAACTATTCATCTTAATATTTTTGATATGTTATTTAGCCGTCTAGGTGTTCGCAAAGGAGGATGTTCAGTGTATCATAAGACCAACAGAGAGACTATAGTGGAGATTGGAGATTCCATCCGTGGGAAAAATATTTACATAGTCCAGACAGGGACAAAGTAAGTATCTCTTCATAATCTTATTACAATTTATCATGTTTCATATACAATGGCAAACTATTTATAACAGAAGATCAATTAAAACTACAGACATGCTTATTGACTGGTTGTTATGGCTACTGAGAAACGGAACTCAATGTGCTCACTGTAAATTATGTAAATGATCTCATTTACATACTTTTTTTTCATGTTCTGCTTCAATGTGTCATATTACCTGTTCTATCATTATATAAGTAACTTTTCTTTGAATTTAAATATTCACATACTAAAATAATTATGTTGTCTTATAGAGATGTCAACAACAATATAATGGAACTCCTAATCATGGCTTACGCTTGCAAAACCTCTTCAGCCCGATCCATTGTCGGTGTCATTCCATACCTTCCGTACAGCAAGCAGTGCAAGATGAGGAAACGCGGCTGCATTGTCACCAAGCTGCTTGCCAAAATGATGTGCAAGTCGGGCCTGACTCACATTATAACCATGGATCTGCACCAGAAGGAAATCCAAGGCTTTTATGAGTGCCCAGTTGATAATTTGAGGGCATCACCTTTCTTGCTTCAGTACATTCAAGAGAGTGTAAGTTGACTAACAACACTTTCCAAGGTGCCATTTGGAGGAAGGTGCTTATGATGTACAGATTCAATATTGCAAGCAGCATTAGTGTAAGTGCTGGACGCCAAATGGTACCTTTTGATTTAGACTGTCACAAATGTTATTAGGATAGACTGCTCAATAACAATCATTAACAAAATTGTGACAAGTGTAATGGGGTATAAGACAAAATGGCTCACCAAAAAAGGGCACAAGTACTATAAAATGTATGACACTTGTACCCTTTTATCTCTGAGCCAATTTAATTTGTACCCTGTTTCACTAGGGCCACATATTTTGTAAGTTATTGCTTTTTGGGGAAGAAAAACATCATAAGGGAACTGCCTAATTCCAATAAGTCATAGTTACCCCTCTAGTTGGTAGGTCAGATGGTAGTCAATTCTGTAAAAACAGGTGCCTGTGACAATTCATAAAATAAGGTTGCCCTAGCTTCCTACTCGGGCTTACTTAAGTGAGCTCTAGCAAAACGCAGGGACAATTTTCTAAAGAAGAACATAACTAATTAGTAATTACAGTCAGCTCTCGTTAATTCGAAACTCAAAGGGACCTTTAAAACATTACGAATTATCGAGAGTTTGAAATATCAAATGGTTCGAAATTATCGAGAGTAAAAAAAATTAAAATTCGAATTGTTGAGTAATAATCAATAATGTATTAATTAATTATTAACAACATTGCTATAATTTGAACAAAATACTCATAATTAATACACTTTTTATCTGTGTACGTACAACCAACAAAAAAGTCACTGTAACTAAAATAACCAAACAAATAAGACTGCAGTGTGTATCAGACTAAACATTACAAAAACAAATGCTCCTGCAATGATCAATTGTCTCAAAATGTAGGTAAGTGCGTACATACTCGACAATTGAAAGTTACCTGAGGCCTATGTAATCTAAAAACTTCGAATTGTCGGGTGTTTGATGCCAATGAGTTCGAATTAACGTGTGGTTTTGTTATGCAGCTAGGAGATTTTTGTTCGAATTACCAAGTGTTTAAAAATGTATAGATATTTTCTAGGGAACCCATGATAACTTCGAAGTATAGAGATATTCGAATTATCGCATGTTCGAATTAATGAGAGGCGACATATATTTTCATAGGCATCTTTAATATAAGCTATATAAGCACCATCCAACCAAAAGTATTTTCTGTTCGAAATGAAACTGACCTTGTTTAGATCATTGTAGAGGGATTGTTTTGACTAGTTAATTTTTTCTTCTGACATTCACAATACGTCTACACATTGTTGACATTGCCCGCCAGTGTTATGCAGGCATTTATTGCTTATTTTGACGCCTAGCAAGGACATGATGTGGTCTTAGTTAAGACGAGGTAATTTTATCTTGAATCGTTATCAGATGATACCAGAGAGTTATTAAATGTATGAATAATATTTTATATATTATGAATAATATGCAAAAATATGAATTAATTTTAACGTCTTTTTTAACCCTTTTCCAGGCGTAGTACGTAATTGACTGCATCTGTAGCAATAGAATTTAAACATTAAAATTTGGAGTTAAGGTTTAAATTAGGTTTGACTATCACAAAAATTTGCTCGCCTACTTACCAAAACGTACCCATTTTGAAGATATTTGATCTATGATGTCAGCAAGTCAGTTTTTATCCCGCAATAATAGAATTAAAAATAATTGAACGATAGACACAAACAAAATGTCACCAAAAATCGTCAGATGACAACCAAAATTCACTAATTGCAAAAAAATTACTAATCCTTTGACCGCCAAAGACGTCAGATCACGCGCACGGAAAGGCGTGCCCTCAGCGCTAACACGTGATATCACGTCCAAAATAACTGGTTTGCCTTGTGCGCTCGCGCGCGCTGGCGCTGAGAGGCTGAGGGCACGATTTTTCCGTCCAATGCTTGCCGTTTAAAAAGTTAAACAAAAATCAACCTTGTTTTGTTACTATTTTCAGGTTCATAATGACTATGAACTTGTGGTAGAAATTAGTGAGTTTTGATTGTCACCTGACAAAATATGGCATGACAATTTTGGTTATATTCACAAAACCTATGGATTCTATCGCGAGTAAGTGACTAGCATAACTTTACCTCCATATTCGTAGCATCCGGGCTTAGTCGGTGGTCTTGCTTATGCTGGTTTAATTTTCATGAAGGGCTGTGTTAGCAATTTCCTTAGGACGATTGGCTATCTAATAAATATTTTTCCACAAACAGATTCCGGACTACCGCAACTCTGTGATAGTGGCCCGCAACCCTGGCTCCGCTAAGAAGGCGACGTCGTACGCGGAGCGGCTTCGACTCGCCATCGCTGTCATACACGGGGAGCAAAAAGAGGCAGAGAGCGACGAAGTGGACGGACGATACTCGCCGCCATGTTTACAGAGGTGAGACATGAGACAACAGTGACAAGTTTAAAAAAAATCGTTTTATTTCAGAATTTTAAAAATTCCATAGTTCATTGCAGTTAGTAAAACTTAACTTAAAACTATGTTAAATTATATAACCTACAAAAAACGAAAACTAACACGATACAGATCCGACCGCCCCACCCTCCTCCCCCGCCTCATCTATCCCATAACATGGAAGCGGCCGTGGACGGCCGAGTCCAGCCTGTCAGCGATCATCCGCAGGTTAAGCTATGTCCAGATTGTACGCGGCGCTCGAGGCATGTTCCACCTGGCATATCAGCGAACATGTTATGCTTGTTCAAATTGCCTCGCGTGGATTATACATGGTGCGCGGCTATTGGCGAAAATACGTTCCTCGCCTCGCGCTTTGCTGTGCGTAATGTATACGTTTCGCATCGCACCGAATGGGCGAAGACGGTGAGCGTTTTACTAGAACTTAACAATTCATGTATGGAATTACGTTCCATTGAATGACAGCTCCTCGCCACGCGACCATTACGCTGCCATTAGAATATGAAACGTAACTGCTGTACAAAAGGTTCAAACTCTTTTACTGCTAGTAAAACCCACGCCGACTACCCGTGGGAAACGTACATAACCTATGGTTTACACTCTCTGAACCACTATGGGTGTTGAAGGACTGTTACGCCATGATCTCTGATCTAGTTGTTTATTTGAGTTAATTTTAATATATCTACCACCAGTAAACTACTTATTTAAATTTGACTGTTCACTTGATATTGGGTTAATATAGTCTGGCCAGCCAACGAATGCAGTAGCAATGTACAGCGAACAAAAGTATGACAACACTAAGAATCAGTGAAAAAAGCAGCAATGATCATCAAATTTTAATTTTAGTTGGTATTTAAGCCCCTTTCATTAGATGACATTTACGGTGTGTAAAAAGGAGACGGATATATTTCGTCTGATCTGTCATCAACTGCAACAGATAATCTGGTTGAGGCAATTGACATATGCCTTAAAAATAAATTTTAATTTAATTGGGAACGTTGCAGGAGTTCTATCTCACCAATTCAATGTGAATTGAAATGTTCGTCATGAAATACGGTCTCTCACCACAAAGGGTTGCCACATGTACGTATTTTGAATTTGCCGCGCGTTTCTACTGACAGGAATGGTTTGCCAGACTATATGTGCCAGCCTCTAATTAAAAAAAAATGTTCAGCGTGGACAGGTCGCGCACGATGGACGTGAGCGTGGGCGTGCCCGTGCACCCGGCCAAGGAGAAGCCGCCCATCAACGTGGTCGGCGACGTCGGCGGCAGGATAGCCATCATGGTGGTCAGTATCCAAACTATAATGGTTGCTCTACATGGGGACACAGCTAATGCTAGCTAAAGGCTTTAATTATTTTTTTTATACCACGACTGTGGCAAACAAGCATACGGCCCGCCTGATGGTAAGCAGCTACCGTAACCTATGGACGCCTGCAACTCCAAAGGAGTCACATGCGCGTTGCCGACCCTTTATAAAAAGGAGGATTCACTGTGTTGACGACTAAAGGAACAAGAGGGTCCCTCATCGTCAACACACTGGGTCCTCTTTGAGCTCTTTGGCAACCTTACTCACCAGCAGGAACACAACACTATGAGTAGGGTCTACTGCTATTTGGCTGTAGTTTTCTGTAAGGTGGAGGTACTTCCCCAGTCGGGCTCTGCTCCAGATTTGAGCGATGACATTCGCTGAACGTGCCCTACCACCCTTAGCGAGATGCCATTCGCAGTGCCCATACCTCTCTTTTTGGCGTAGTTTAAGGATATACCCAGGTCCGGACGTAGTTTAAGGACATACCCAGGTCCATAATCATTGCCAACTTCATATTAGGCTTTTATAATCCAATCATTGGGGAATCATCTCCATACATTGCCTTACAAAAGGTGGAGTAGAAAATGTTTTAATGGTTATTGGTAGGCTATAGGGTGGTAATTAAAATACTAGATTTGAGACATTAAGAGGGGGCGGGGGGGGCGGCCGCCATCTTGGTTTAAAGGTGCCAAAAGTCTGTTTTTGAACCTTGGCGCTTAAACGGTTATCAATATGCCTAAAATGTCTGGAACGTATGAAGAAGATAAAATTGTCTACGATATTTCCATACACAATACATCTGTAAGCAGTGTTGGCCGAACGTTAGTGTAATTGAAAATTAAAAATTGAAGATTGAAACACGTTAGTTAAAATTGAACACTAATAGTTTAGTGCAAATTAGACGTGTGCGCCGCCATAAAAATCCGCGGCGGCGGCGCGCCGGGAATTTTTCGCGGCGTGGCTGCGCCACGCCGGCGTCAAGGCCACTTTTGACTACACTCGCAAGGCTCACGTTTCGCATTAAAAATATGTTAAATATCAAAAACTTTGTAGGAACAAGGTACATAAAACGATTTATAATGCCGTTTGCTTCAGCCCTGCCTATTTTTCGGAAATCGCTTTTATGTTGATATTTTTCATAATTGTGATAAATTAAGATCATTTTAAAGCCAACTCCATCTAAAGCGTGTACCAAGGCCAGCTACCAAGAAATGTGACAAGCTAGACGGTCTGTCTTGCGGGAGCTCGCCAGAAGGTTGCCTCTCAAGATAAAGGACGTCATAAGGGATCCTTTTGAAGATACAGAGACAACATGGAATGGCTTCAAGGCGGTTGTGTCCGAAACAGCGAAAGAAGTCATCCCCACTCCTGGGAGCCAAGCAAGACGGAAACCCTGGATTTCTGATACTACCTGGGAACTTATTGAGCGACAGAGGACTCTCAAAGAACAGGGCCTTAACACAGACATAGCAAGAAAGGAATATTCCAGGCTACATACTACTTGCGTGAAAAGGGCATGCAGACGCGATAAGAATAATTCAATCCATGCTTTGTGTGACGAAATCGAAAACCATGCTGCAACTGCCCATTCTAAAGACTTATTCCAGAAAGTCAAACTTCTCACACTACAAACCTAGGAGCTGGCAGATAGCGGATACTGATGGAAACACTTTATCAAACCTGAGCAAAGTGTTGGCTAGATGGAGAAACTATTCGGAACAACTCCATCTAGAAGTTCCGGAACATCTTTTAGTGCGGAATGACGCTATACACCCACTCGAGCCGGACATACTTATTTCCGAAGTGGAAGACGCTATCAGACGTCTGAAAATTAATGCCGTGGGTACTGATGTATATGCGCTAGTCTCGTAAAGAATCTAGGTGGCGAAGGTACACAGTTCTTACACCAGATTTGCGGCAAAATGTGGAGAACTGGCCAGTGGCCGAGAGACTGGACTGAATCCATGGTTATACCTCTCCATAAAAAAAGGTTCGACACTTAAATGTGACAACGAAAGAACTTTGTCTATTATATCGCATGCCAGTAAAGTATTTCTTTACATCATGAATTCGCGATTGACAAAGTTTCTTGAGCGGCAAATACCTGCAGAGCAGGCTGGCTTTGTGTCTGGGCGAGGGATACGGGAGCAGATTTTCATCGTGGGCCAGATCATCGAGAGATGTCGTGAATGGAACAAGCCATTAATCCTATGCTTCATAGATTACGCCAAAGCATTCGACTGTGTTAGATGGAAAAACATGCTGTACGTGCTCCTGGAGATGGGTACATAGGTTGCTACTTATATATCCGGAAACAAAAAAACAAACAAACGTACACGGCTGAAAATGGTTTTATTGTTTTTCAAAGTATTCCCCTTGATGATCTATGCACTTTTGCATTCGCGTGAACCAATTTTTAAAGCACTTCTGCCACTCCGCCTGAGGTACCTCCATAACGTGTTGTTTGAATGCGTCGACAGCATCTTCAGCGGTCGAAAATCGTTGACCGCGTAATTTATTCTTTATATTTGGAAATAAATAAAAATCGTTGGGTGCCAAGTCAGGGCTGTACGGCGGATGACCCGTTAATTCCACATTTTGACCCTCTAAAAATAGAGTTGTTTCGCGTGACGTATGACAGCTGGCATTGTCATGATGAAGAATGATTCTTCGTCGCTGGTTAGTTTTACGAATTTGTTCAAATACTTCCGGTAAGCAAATGGTCGTGTACCACTCTGAATTAACCGTTCTACGGTTTTCTAGTGGCACTGTAGCTACATGGCCATTAATACCGAAGAAGCAGGCCACCATTTGTTTCAATGTACTTTTTGCACGAGTAACTTTCGTAGGGTTCGGCTCATTTTGAAACACCCATACCGTTGATTGTTGCTTCGTTTCGGGATCGTATGCATAGATCCAGGATTCGTCACCTGTATAGATGTTATAAACGGCTTTTGAGTCACCACGGTTATATTTTTTTAACATTTTATTGCACCATTCGACGCGAGCATCTTTTTGCTCTTTTGTTAAGTTGTGGGGTATCCAACGCGAACAAATTTTTTTTACAGCCAAATTATTATGTAATATGCTATTAATGCTGGTCATAGAAATACCCAGAGTCGCCTCTATCTCGCGGTACGTAACATGTCGGTCGTCCATTATAAGTTTTCGCACAGCCTCGATATTTTGATGTACAACGACCGATTTCGGGCGACCTGCCTTAACTTCGTCCGTAAGCATACTACGTCCACGATTGAACTCACTAAACCAGTGATACACAGTAGTTTTAGATGGGGCTTCATCACCAAAAGTTGAAGTTAGTTGATCTATGCACTGTTGTTGCGTTAAACCACGCCGAAAATCATAATAAATCATAGCACGAATATTTTCACGAGTGAGTTCCATTCTTGCTGCGAGATGACATTTAAAACCCGTCAAAAACAAAACACGAGCGTTAATAAGAAAGAAAAAATATACCGGCCAGTACTTAAAAAAGTTCAAATTTTACCATGGAGGTCAAATATGCTATTTAAGAAGATTGTAATCCCGGTTTCCGGATATATAAATAGCAGCCCTCGTATCCCTGCTAATTTAGCTCACCTTATTGAGAATTTGTACGTTGAAAGTACTGCCAGAGTGCGCATCGAGAAAACCTTGTCGGTCCAGTTCAAGCCGGAAAGAGGAGTAAGACAGGGCTGTATATTGTCTCCGAAGCTCTTTATTATATACGGCGAATACATCTTACGTAAGGTCACCGAGAACTGGGACGGTGGCATATCAATTGGTGGCAAACCGATCTGCAACCTACGCTATGTTGACGACACAACGCTCTCGGCTTCCAATTAGGAGGAGATGTGTCTTTTGTTCCGGCGTATAGAAGCGGAGAGCATCGAATTAGGACTTCACGTCAACCATGGCAAAACCAAGTTAATGTTCGTACACCGGAAACAGTGTCCTCCACGAAGCCTTTAACTGAAAGACCCAGAATGCGTCAGCGCCTTCACCTACCTCGGCCCACTTATATCTAGCTATGGTAGCTGTGAACGTAAAATCATCCGGAGGATTCAAATAGCGAAGGGTGCTATGACTCGGTTAGATAGGATCTGGACAGATCGCGGCATACAGAGGCAGACTAAGGTTAGACTTATGCGTTCCCTGGTGTTTCCAATTTATCTATACGGTTCTGAAACTTGGACTATCAAGGCAGATCTGAAAAGCCCGACGCGTTGGACTGCGATGCGCACTAATCAGTCCATACTAGAGGAGCTACGTGCCAGAACCACATACTCACATACTTCGGACACCTCTCTCGACACTCCTCGGATAGCCTGGAGAGGATCATCATGACGGGAAAAGTTGGAGGCACATTACTAAGAGGCCGTCCCCCTGGAAGATCGTGTGCCCAAATCACTGCACCCATGCAATTAAAACTGCAAGAAGCCATGCGCTTAGGGAGGGATAGAAGCCTATGGAGGAACCTAGTCTTCAACAGAATGACATGATCCTCAGCTCTGAGGTAACGACTAGTGATGATGAAGATCCTTTTTTGACTCTCAGTAGGTCCAAACATACCGTTCAGTATTAATGATCAATCCGGCCACCGAAACACTTCTGTTCTCAGGATAATTTAGTTGGTGGTACAATTTTGATGGCACAGAGGTGGTATTATTTTCGTTACCAATCATATTAATTAGGCCATCGACTTCATATTTGTTAGGTGAGCGGTTAATCATACTCATTTATTAATAATCTCCCGAAAGAGAAAGAATTGACCAAACCCTAAATATTTCAATGTGTAGATGTTTTCATGGTTTAATTCGTCAATATATGTACGTTGTAAAATGTTCAACTGACTTTCCTTCATCGGTAATTGTCATTGGCTAATTTTTGCGGAATTCTGAAATTTTGGCCAACGGCGTGGATTTTGAAATTCGCGGCGGCGGCGGCGGCGTGGGTCCCACGGCGCGGCTACGCCACGCCGGCGCGGCGCACATGTCTAGTGCAAATTGATTTCAATTAGAATTGAAATTAATTGTAACTAACGTGTTAATCCTTTGCGAATAACTAATAATTGAAGATATTAAATTTTTAGTCTTTCTCAAAAATTGAAACATTAATTTAATTTTTAGTGTAGATTGAATTGGTAATTGACATTAATAATTTACCTAACTAAACGCGAATTTAGGTTAAGCTACGAGGTTTTGATTTTTGTTTCGATTTTGACTCTGGACTCGGGGGCTTGTATTAATAAGCAATGGGACCGGTATCCTAAAATGGAAGTCATGCTGGACCCTGGGGATCCCTACTGGATCTCGGGTTTGGTGCATCATAGACTCATGCTGTTTGGGCTCATTCGACTTGTACTGATGAGCAGATGGTACCGGGATCAAAATCTGGAGCTCATGCTGGACCCTGGGGATTCCTACTGGATCTCGGGTTTGGCGCATCATAGACTCATGCTGTTTGGGCTCTTTCGACTTGTACTGATGAGCAGATGGTACCGGGATCAAAATCTGGAGCTCATGCTGGACCCTGGGGATCCCTACTGGATCTCGGGTTTGGCGCATCATAGACTCATGCTGTTTGGGCTCATTCCACTTGTACTGATGAGCAGATGGTACCGATATCAAAATCTGGAGTTCATGCTAGACCCTGGGGATCCCTACTGGATCTCGGGTTTGGCGCATCATAGACTCATGCTGTTTGGGCTCATTCGACTTGTACTGATGAGCAGATGGTACCGGGATCAAAATCTGGAGCTCATGCTGGACCCTGGGGATCCCTACTGGATCTCAGGTTTGGCGCATCATAGACTCATGCTGTTTGGGCTCATTCCACTTGTACTGATGAGCAGATGGTACCGGTATCAAAATCTGGAGCTCATGCTGGACCTTGGGGATCCTTACTGGATCTCGGGTTTGGCGCATCATAGACTCATGCTATTTGGGCTCATTCGACCTGTACTGATGAGCAGATGGTACCAGTATAGCTCCTTTTTACTTTTACTTTTACTTTCACTTTCACTTGCACTTTCACTTTGACTTTCACTTTCACTTTGACTTTCACTTTCACTTTTACTAAGAAAGTAAAAGTAAAAAGGAGCTCCAGATTTTGATACCGGTACCATCTGCTCATCAGTACAAGTCGAATGAGCCCAAACAGCATGAGTCTATGATGCGCCAAACCCGAGATCCAGTAGGGATCCCCAGGGTCCAGCATGAGCTCCAGATTTTGATACCGGTACCATCTGCTCATCAGTACAAGTCGAATGAGCCCAAACAGCATGAGTCTATGATGCGCCAAACCCGAGATCCAGTAGGGATCCCCAGGGTCCAGCATTGGCTCCAGATTTTGATACTGGTACCATCTGCTCATCAGTACAAGTCGAATGAGCCCAAACAGCATGAGTCTATGATGCGCCAAACCCGAGATCTAGTAGGGATCCCCAGGGTCCAGCATGAGCTCCAGATTTTGATACCGGTACCATCTGCTCATCAGTACAAGTCGAATGAGCCCAAACAGCATGAGTCTATGATGTGCCAAACCCGAGATCCAGTAGGTAGCCCTAGGGTCCAGCATGAGCTCCATCTTGTGATATTGGTCCCGACTTCCGAACCCGAGATGCAGTTTTAAAATTAATTATTAGTGTAAGACAGGATTAATTTAGTTACACTAACGTTAATCTAATTGACTGTAATTCTTATTAAATTTTCGAGACGTTAGTGTAACTAATAGGTTAATTCTAATTGACGGTTAGTGTAATTGACGACGTCACAAAATCAATGCGAACTAACGTTAGTAAAAATTGATGTTAGTGTAATTGATTAGTTACGGAATTAATCTTCAATCTTATTGATCAATTTTCAATTCTAATTGAAATTAACGGCCAACACTGTCTGTAAGTCTTACAGATGTAAAGATACAGGGGGTGAAAAAGTGTATATTTTCTTATATCATAAGAATTTTATTTATGAGCTTCAAAGTTTTGCGCTTCGAGATAAGGGAATGAAGTCTCTACCAGAGTTTAATTATTTTTTTAAACTTCATATAACTGTCAAGTTATTATTAATATATCGTATAGGCTTTAGCATTTTTTACATAATGCTTGAACAGTTGACTTTATGACAAATCCCCTCAAGGTCTCAAATCTAGTATTTTAATAACCACCCTATAGCCTATCAATAACCATTAAAACATTTTCTACTCCACCTTTTGTAAGGCAAATGCTCCAATGATTGCGCTATTATTTAATTTTACTTAACTATTTTTTTAGGATGATATGATCGACGATGTTGCATCGTTCGTGGCTGCAGCCGAGGTCCTCAAAGAGTGCGGCGCATACAAAATCTACGTTCTGGCAACACACGGCCTCCTCTCATCCGACGCGCCGCGTCTCATCGAAGACTCTCCCATCGACGAGGTGGTTGTCACCAACACCGTTCCACATGAGCTCCAAAAGATGCAATGCCATAAGATAAAAACCATTGACATATCTGTTCTCATCAGCGAAGCCATCCGTCGCATCCACAATAAGGAATCCATGTCGTACCTATTCAAAAATGTTACTCTGGAAGACTAATTTTTATATTCCATATTATTAAGTATTATTTTTAGAGTATTGTGTCCTTATTTAGATAGTGTCATCGATATAACTCCCATTTGTATTATACGGAAGAGTATTGTAGAAGTGTATTTTTATAGGGCCAATCACATTTTCTCGCCGGTTATGTATTTATGGTATAAGTATTAATTATGGTTTTGTATGTTACTGTATTATCATTTTGTATTGTTAATGGAGTTGTCATTTAAGTATTGTTATTGTTTGAATGGTTATATGTGACACAAAACTGCATTATCTTTTTTGAGAAGGAAACGGATTGGTGCATTTATTTAGTAAATTATCTCATTGGCGACTAACTCTCAGTCATTAGGTTTACTTCGAAATTGGACCTTACAGTTCTGTGATTAAAGTTTTTCACACTGTGATTAAGATGTTCAAATCACGCAATAAACTTTGTATGTTTTGTATTATAAAACAACTGGATATAATAATGAATTTTATGCGAATGTTTATCAATAACAATATGTGTCTGAATCAATATACGGCCAAGAAAAAGCAAACATATTTGCACACGCTGAATGGACAGGTTCCAGTAAGCACCAATATCGCTTTTACAAATGGTGGCCTGTAGATAAGAGTATAAAGTAAATCTATAATAGAAATAAGACAAAATGTATTGTTTTGTTAGAATATCATATTAATGTAAAATAAAGTGTCTGGCATTAATTGTGTTTTAGTAAAATGTATCCCATCAAAAACATAAATGTGAAATGAGAGCAGAGTTCTTCGCCGACAAAAGAATTGAGATCTATATGAGTGCCGACTTGCCGAGAACGGTACATCATTATAATTTTATAATAGGGTAAATCGCCAGTAACTGGCCACCATACTAAAATGAATTCTGTGTATAGGTGAATAGAACTCATTTTTGTAAGAGGCGGCCAGTTATTGAACGAGTGTCTAGTAGGCAAATCTCCAGTAACTGGCCATTTTCCTCATACTAAAATGAGTTCTCTTCACCTTTGAATAGAATTCATTTTTAGTATAGGTGGCCAGTAACTAAAATGTGGCCAGTTATTGACATTTTTACTTAATTTATACCTTGTACTAACATGAACTTTATTCACCTATAAATAGAAATCATAAGGTGGCCAGTTACTGGCGATTTACTCTATTATAACGTATACTTTTTATGATTTTACCGTATAGAATACGCTGAGTTTTATTTGAAAAACTTTATCAAAAATGGCCGCGATAATGAGCTGAGAAGTTTCTTAAATAGGTTATGGTTATGTTGCCAAAGTGGGTTAGGTTAGGTCAAAGAGAATAAGACCGGGTATGCGTAAAAGCATTTTCTGACGATAAAAAAAAGGTCAAAGAGAATAACACTAAGGTTAGAACTGTGACCCCCCACAGGAACATACTGTTGCCAGAAAATTAGGTTAGGTTAGAACTGCGATCACCGTGGAAACAAACTGTTGCCAGAAAAGTGGGTTAGTTAAGAGTTGCGACCCCCACAGAAACATACTGTTGCCAGAAAATTGGGTTAGGTTATAACTGCGACCCCCACAGGAACAAACTGTTGCCAGAAAATTGGGTTAGGTTAGAACTGCGACCCCCACAGGAGCAAACTGTTGCCAGAAAATTGGGTTAGGTTAGAACTGTGACCCCCACAGTAAAATACTGTTGCCAGAAAATTTGATTAGAACTGCGACGCCCGTGGCAACTAACTGTTGCCAGAAAAGTGGGTTAGGTTAGAACTGCGACCGGCGACCCCCGCGGAAACAAACTGTTGCCAGAAAAGTGAGTTAGGTTAGGTCAGAACTGTGACCGCCACAGGAACATACTGTTGCCAGAAAACTTTACTTATGTTTGGCTTATGCTATTATCGTTGGTCCTTGTCATAGTCTCACCCTTTTTTGTTACCCTCCTCGCCACCACTTATAGCAGTGGAGGTTTACAAACACATATAATTCGCGATTTCTTCAAGAATTTCTGTGTTTACTACGAGAAAGCCTGATATTTTTCTCAGAAAGTTGTGTCGGCTAAGGAAAACAATAGTAAATTGTTGTTTTGTGCTATAGAAGTGATTTTATCGTCATCTATGTCTATCCCTTACGGTAGTACGCGTGTGTGTGCAGTCTCTAGTTAAAAAAAAATCTTCCGTTGAAGTCATTGACGTCATTGTCACTTTGACAACCAAATAAGATTTGTCAAGATTCGGGTATAACCTCTAATCTTCATGTTATTTTATTTCTTCAAAAAATTACATAAAACTTGTGGTATTATGAATGAAACTTATATAATACTGGATTTGGAGTAGTTAAAACTACGTGCTACTATTTGTATTAAGGTGTCTATGTTAAATTTGGTAATCCATATATTAAAATGAAGTTCTTGCGGCATTTACGTATTTTAAAAACTTACGAACAACACAAACGCCTATACGGTAGCAGCAGAAATATCCTCCAGCTTAATGAACGGGGCATGTACAATGATTTATTCCCCAATACTGCGGCGTAAGTATTAACTACACCAGAATTTTCCGTTGTTTATTACAGGATAATGGTTGGTTGAATGGCTAACTTATGATTGAATAAAATGTCTGTATGTGTCTGTCTAAGTTACATGGTTAACTTGCTTTAAATACTTCTTTTTAATCAGGAATGAAATAATAAATCTACTAAATAAGGCCCCACAGTGTGTGTATGCTGGATTTGACCCCACCGCCAACAGTCTTCATGTTGGCAATCTACTTGTTATCATTAATCTCTTACACTGGCAGAGAGGTGGACACAATGTTATTGCACTGGTGAGTATGTTCTACTGAAATTTTGTTTTGCAATAATTAGAATGTTTTCCCCACTGAAGTCATCCCTTGGCTTCACACATTCAGTGCCACCTAGTGCTACACCGTGTAGCGTGTAGCCTACACGCTACGCTCGTAGCCACGTGTTCGTCGTATGTAGCGCGTAGTAGCTACGAACAGAGGACCCGACAGTCGGGTTCTCAGCGCTGAATGTTCTGAAACATTCTCAATGGCTTGGTCATAATATATTATTAATTCTTAGGTAATGAGGTAATGACACTGGTGACTTACTTACGTTAACCCTTTGACCGCCAAATCATGCGCATGGAAAGTCTTGCCCTCAGTGCCAGCATGTTATATCACATCCAAAATATACCAGAGTTGTGTCGCTGATGGCACGATTTTTCCGTTAGCTGCCTGGCATTCTAAAGGTTAAAACATTTTCAGTTAGGTGGAGCAACAGGCCATATTGGTGACCCAAGTGGGCGCAGTACAGATCGAACTGCCCTTCAGAGAGATGTTATAAACCATAATATTAGTTGTATTAGGAAGAATCTAGAAACAGTATTTGAAAATCATCAGAAATATATCTGGCAGGGTCAGGGAAGGTTAAACCCAATAAGGTAGGATTGGTAAATATTTATTAAATATTTCAACCTTACATAGGAGAGCTACCTTATAACCAATTTTTTCTTAGATTTTATGGCTCCTACTTAACCTAACTCTCGCACTACATAAGCATAAATTAAAGGTATTAACAATATTGTTATGATTACAAACTTTTTCCAGAATAGTCAACAATGAGGCCTGGTATAGAGATATTGATGCCATCAAGTTTGTCAGTGAGATTGGAAGGAACTTCCGAATGGGAACCATGCTACTGAAGCAGAGTGTACAAACACGGATCAATTCAGATGTTGGCATGAGCTTCACTGAGTTTGCTTACCAAATATTCCAGTCTTATGATTGGCTGCATTTGTTAAACAAATATGATTGTAGGTTTCAGGTAAAAAAAATATATAACTAATGCAAAATGCCGTTCATGTAGCATGTATGTTGTATTCTACATTCTAATGCCACATAGTTTTTTAACATATTTTTTTTAGATTGGTGGCAGTGATCAGATGGGTAACATAACTGCTGGACACGAACTGATTAGTAGGACAGCTAAGAAAGATGTTTATGGTAAGTCAAGTAGGCACTAGGCATGCCATATTGCTACTTATTTAAAAAAAATCTGATTTTCTATTTGGCATGGTCACTTGCATCAATATCTTAACTGATGAAGTATGCAAAATTAGTGCCTACGCCAATTCGTGGGATTAGGTTGTCAAGCGAACTCCAAGCCGGGGCAAAGGCTAGGAGGAAGAAAGAAGAAAAAGATGAAGCATGCGAAATTTTAAAAAAATGTTTATCATTCTGTGGGACCATTTTTTTCGCGTTTTTTCTGTATCTAAAATATGGCTATTTTTTATTTTATTTATTAAGGTTCACCAACAATTGTTGACATAGATACATTGTTCAAAAACTTACAAGCTAAAATTTTTAAGGAATGATGACACAATTACTTATAGGTAAACACCGCATGCAAATGCTATATTCAATATTTAAATGATATGATTTGAACAGGCACTATTGTATATCAGCTACTACTTAGTAAAGTGAATGCAATATGAACGGACTCGCAGCTGTAAAAAGTATGACTATAATTTTTTTTTTTTTTTTTATACTACGACGGTGGCAAACAAGCATACGGCCTGCCTGATGGTAAGCAGCTACCGTAACCTATGGACGCCTGTAACTCCACAGGAGTCACATGCGCGTTGCCGACCCTTTACAAAAAGGAGGATTCACTGTGTTGACGGCTAAAGGAACAAGAGGGTCCCTCATCGTCAACACACTGGGTCCTCTTTGAGCTCTTTGGCAACCTTACTCACCAGCAGGAACACAACACTATGAGTAGGGTCTAGTGCTATTTGGCTGTGGTTTTCTGTAAGGTGGAGGTACTTCCCCAGTCGGGCTCTGCTCCAATTTGAGCGAGATGACATTCACTGAACGTGCCCTGCCACACTAAGCGAGATGCTATTCACAGTGCCCATACCTCTCTTTTTGGCATAGTTTAAGGACATACCCAAGTCCGGACGTAGTTTAAGGACATACCCCGGGTCCGGGGTATAATTATTCTTTCAGGACTCACTCTGCCTCTAGTTACAACAGAAGAAGGCGACAAATTCGGCAAGTCAGCCGGAAACGCCTTATGGTTAGACTCAGACAAAACTAGTTCCTACAGCTTATACCAATATTTCGTGAGGACCAAAGATTCTGAAGTGGAGAAATTGCTGAAACTGTTCAGCTTCTACAAACTCGGAGAGATAAAGGATATTATGCACAAACACAAGGAGCATCCGGAACAGAGATACCCTCAGACTTGTTTAGCAGAGCAGTTGGTGACTCTAGTCCATGGCAGTAAGTACAAATGGGCTTTAATGATGAATTTACATTGCAGTAACACTATGTTAGAATATTGTCTTCGGTTGCCGCGATAGTTATTCATGAAATAAAACAAATAAAAACGGATTTTATCGCGTGTACTGAGCTTAAATTACATCCCGACGTTTCGAACACTTTACAGCGTTCATGGTCAATACAGGAAATAAAGTTAGAAACCCAACCCCGTTGTTTTAACAATAACAAAGTGAAAATGGAACTCTATATGCATCAACATACGGATCAAAATATAGATCTAAGCTACGCATCATGTATTAACCCTAGGGAATGCAATCCCGCATAAGGATTTCAATCCCGGTATTGCCAGTTCGTCCCACTGGATCCCGCAATAAGTTAGTTAGTAACTAGAAGTTGCAACAACCATACTAGGAAACTTTTTACACACTTTTTCTGTTATAATTAACAATATTTACATTCAAAAATACTTCATGTAAATAAATGTTTTTTTTTAATACTTAATCTAAACAAATAATTTTCCATGTACAAATCGTTGCGTAACGTCGTAATTAATAATAGCACCTTCTCTGTCGTACCTATTGAAAGTGTAATAAGACTATCCCGTTCGTCCTTGGTATTATTATTCCATGCCCCGTTTATTTCTTGTATCCTAGTCTTTTATCTATAGGTGCTTTAGTCTTTTATCTATACTGCAAGATTTTTTGTGTAGGAAAGCGTCTATGCTCTACGACTACCACGTACGATCTACGTCGCTCCACAGTCCCACGGATCCCGCATAATTTACGAGCGGGATTAATCCCACGTCTTGCATGCAGGATCCTGGTATCCCGGTATTGCATTCCCTAACCCATTCGCCGCCAAAAAAGGCGAGATTGCTCGCCCACGCCAAACACATGGAAGTCATGGTTACAGTTTAAAATTAACCTTCACGCAATCAGTTAAGGTTTACTATGACGCGTTATGAAAAAGTTAATGGCGCGTGAGTAGCGACGAAAGGGTTAACTGTGTTTTCTCTCCATCCATGTAAAGATGAGATAAGACAACGCATTTGATAGTTCACAACTGAAAGACACGTACTAATATGAACTTGTATGGATGGTATAGGAAGGATGGAATTCTCTTCTAGGAAAACGGTCGAAAAAGTGTCCAGCGGTAAGCACTAAACAATAGTTCCAAATATCTCCGGGTGGCGCTAGGTATAGTTCAGCATTTGAAATGAATTACCGATATTTAATACTTATATGACTTTCTAAATAAAATTAATATTTAGAGTGTTTTACATCTCCGCAAATAATTATTTTGGATAATATTTTTTAATTTCAAAATTAATTTAATCAAATTTAATTAATTATTTTTGATTTAATATTTTTTAATTTCAAAATTAATTTAATCAAATTTAATATCATTGTGGCGCCATCCGTCTTTTGACGGACACTGTTGTAACATTGAGATTTATATCCTTCCTATATGAACTTGTTAGCATTGTTTTTACATTTTCAGAGGAAGGACTAGAGCGTGCGCAGCGAGCGACCGAAGCGATCTACAGCAAGGACGTCAAGTCACTGGTCACGCTCAGCTCCACGGAGCTAGAGCAGGTGTTCCAGGGGGCACCGGTGGTGCACTTGCTGTTGTCTCCCGGCGTCACGGTGCTGGAGCTAGGAATGAAGGCCGGCTGCTTCCCTACTGAGAGTGAGTGGCTAGCAATAGTCGATTTTATAATAGAAAGAAAAAATAAAAATTCACCGAGGGTCGAGTAAGCGTCGATAGCTCATTTGGTTAGAGTTGTCGGACCGGTGTTCCGAAAGTTCGTAAGTTCGAATCTTGCTCGGCGAGTGAATTTTTAATTTTTTTCCAGAAATTTCGTTAGCGTACGTTTCTGCTTATTGAAAAATAGCTAGCAGTAGTGTTGTAATAGATAGTAGTTTATGTAACTGTTATGTAATAAGGGTCAATAAATCATAAATGAAGTCTTCGGAAACCATTAGAATGACCGCCATTGCACCGCCATGACCAACTCGATTGTGCCGGCGGTCGGAGAGGAAGGCAGATTTTCATTACGTTAAAAAAAAACAAATACCTATCAGACTAGTTTAATTCACGTTTCCGTAATTCCAGGTGACGCGATACGAATAATCCAAGCCGGCGGATTCTACGTAAACCACATTCGCGTCAAGAATATAGACGAAGTCATAACGCAGTCCGCGCACATACTCCCCAACCTCGTCTCTCTCCTCAGAGTTGGCAAAAGGAACCACTACATCGTCAAATGGCAAACATAAAATAAAACAACAAATATATTTGAAATTTTCTTTCAGCATATCCTTATTAGTATTACTTACAACAGAAGCTTGTATACTTGCAGTATAATAATAAAATGCATATCACATAAAACGTCGTAAATACTATATAACATACTTAATCCTAAAAAATAATGTAAAAATTTACTGACACAGTGGTTGAACAAAGCTGACCTGTTAGACCTCTGCAGACGATCATTGTTTAGGCTAATACCATCTACCCTGATTTCCTCGAAGCTTAACCCTTTAGCTGCCAAAGCCTAAATGCAGTTTATCACTATCGTCACTCACCCGCCACTAACTTTTTATATAACGCGCCATAGTAAACCTTAATTGATTGCGTGTAGGTTCATTTTAAACTGTAACCATGCTCAACCATAGCAGTGTTTGACGTGAGCGTGCAACCTCACCGTTTTTTCTTTGGCGGCGAATGGGTTAAACCCAAGGATTTATATGAAATGGATCTAATTCTTACACTTTTTACCTAACCACAGTTGAACCTTATTACAGAGTAAAACAGTCGTTCATATGTGACTAGTAAAAAGTAGTATAAACGGCTCGATAGAGAGCATAATAATAGGGGGCGGTGTCTCACTCGCACGGTTACAAAATTGTCACATTTGACACATATTGACATTTTGATTGTCTGATGACGTCATTACCTCCTTAGCCAAAACGAGACACAATCCCCTAGATAACCTTCTCTTTCGGCTTCACTTTGTGACCAAAGATTTAGATGCACTTCATATAAATCCATGGTTAAATCTAGTACTCGCGATTCTGCTGTCATGCAAGAGCAGTAAGCAGGAAAGTAACCAATCCACCAATCTCCACCAATGAGATGGAAGGACGACATGTGTCAACAGGCCGGCGAGAATTGGATGCAGGTGGCAATGGATCGAGAAGCGCGAAGTATGGCGCTGTAAAGGTTGCTATAGATAGATTACCATCTCAGTTAGTAGATGGCTGCCTCCCGCCCTTGCCTGACTGCTAGCAGGACCGTGAGTACTAACTTGTACTAAGCTACAAACTAGATGGTATAAGTCAAAACCGTGATCTGTCCATGAGGGCCTTAAAAATCGCAACTGAGTTTACTAATGCAGTTACGTTCTTATAGGGACATGACTCGTGCACTGCAGTCGTACTGATAAGATAAATATCATAAAATATGGCTAATCGTCAAAATGTGTACGTTTGTGCACCCGCCTGGGTGGATAATCCTTCTAGTATCACAACGATCAATTGCAACATTTAATATTGTACAAAATATGCTGTAGACAGATTTGCAGAGTCTATGCAAAATACACAGTGAGTAATTATTCTCTAGAAAATTTAATTTAATAAAATATCACTAAAGCTTCTTGATGTGCAGTGCATGGTATTTTTCATAATATATGAAACTGAATGATATGAATGAAAGATATTTAAACACTTAATACAGAAGTCAAACAATATAAATTGTATAGGCTCTGAAAAAATCTGCATACAGCTTCATAATGCTACTTAATGTCATCAAAAGCATACAAAGCTAAAAATTGACAATGTCAAATATGTCTTTTTGGAATATTGCTCGAGTTAATTTAAATATAACGCTACGATAACTCCAGTAATCCAGTATGTACTTAAATTACGCGTGCAAGCTATATTTACGTTCCAATATATGTATGTCTTGTATGTAAATCACAAATGCCTTATAATAATACGGTACAAAAATAAATAAATAACTCTACAGATAAAAGGCAGATTGATTATGATATGCAAAATGCAGAAAACGGCTGTAACTTGTACAATCATTTTATCTACATATAAAATGAAGGCAAATTGTGATGTTCCATTCCGGAACATCGTTTATGTGATGTGATAGAAAGCAAGTTCATGAGCTGGCGCGGGGCGCGATGAAATTGGCTAGAAAACAAAACTGACATTACAGTCATTATTTTGTCTACTAGCTGTCCATTCATTTTCGTCATATCACGTTAGCGACCCGCTTTACGCACCATGTTAACAATGTGATAAATTGTTTATCTAACCATACTGGCAGTTAGTTTAAAACGTTGACTTTGCCAGCATGTTTTATAATTCCATTATGTATTAAAGTTACGTCTAGGGCAAGCGACAACAATTTTGATAATCGCAAGTTATAATTTTTGTCCTGCCTTTCTTTCAAATCTTTTATCAAATCGGTATAAAAATATAATGACACAGGATTATGAAATCGGGTTTAGAACTGGTTACTAAACTCGTGCCCTAGAAGTAACTATTGATTATGAAATATGACATAAATTGCATAATAAACAGTATAAAACTCTTCAGTCTCGTTCGATTTTATAAAGCCTTATTTTAGATATGAAGACTTCACAAGAGAGAAAATATAATAGGGCTCGCCGAAGCGACGGGGCGCCTAACAATCTAAAGCCACGGATCAACGCGCTCGAATCGGGGGAGGTTCCTCAAGTCGGAAGCACCGGCTACTAATGCTAATATATCATGACTAATGAGGTTGAAAACACACAGATAAAAATTGGTTTCGAATGTCGACCAACAAAAGTCCACAGACTTTTTTTCTATAGTATATGGATTTGACATATTGAATGATATATCCTGTGATGTTTTAGTTTTGCGCGTTTATCCTCATTTAAAGATGTGCCGAGCGCGAGTCGATCTCGACGCCGACCGCGTCGAGGCCAAGTCGGGGGCGCGTAATACTGATGACGTACGAGTAGGTGCCGGCGCCGGCGCGCGGCGCGGCCGCTACAGGTCCGTGCTCTCGTGCGTGGCGAGCGGCGCGGCGGCGGGCGCGGCTGCGGGCGGCGGCGGCGCCGGCACCTGCGGCCGCGGCGGCCGCGCGCGCGGCGACAGCGGCGCCTCCGTGATGCTGCCCTCCGACTGCGACAGCTGCCGCGTGGCGCTGCTCAGCGCCTTGTGCTCGTCCAGCTCGGCGTCCTTGCCGCCCGAGCTGTGCGTGCGCTGCACGGTGACGCGCGCGCCCTCGTCGTCCGCCGGCCCCACCTGGATCACGGTCGGCTGCTGCTTGTCGACGCTGTATATGTGCGTGCGCTCGAGCACGGTGGGCGTCACGTCCGAGTCGCCGGAGCCGCGCCCGCCGCGGAAGCTCTGCGGGCGCAGCGTGGCGGGCCGCTCGGGGACCGCCGGCTTGTTCCGCAGCTGGACCTCCGCGGCCTCGGAGTCGGCGCCGGGTATGATGGTGCGGGGCGCGGCGACGGGTCGCGGCGGGGGCTGGCCGGCCGGCTTGGCGGCGGGCCGCGCGGGCTGCGTGCCGAGCGACAAGGGCCCGCTGATGCCGTCCGTCACCTTCATCCTGCTCACTACTCCCGTCTGCGCGGTCACATTTTTTACGACTAGAGTTGAATCGGCCCTATCCTCTAACGCCTTTATGCTTTCGAATTTATCCTTCTCAACTTCTAAGCTCTGCCGCCTCGCTTCGAACAAATTCTCCCGGCTGCCCCGGGCCTCATCCTTTAGCGCTTTACTCTGCCTATAAGTGGATCGGTTGATGGTCTGTACGCCCGAGATGACTTTTCCGCTGTCGGATATGACCGGCCGCGGCGGTTTCGCCGGTTTGTCCGCCTCCTTCGAGGGCTCCGGTTGAGCCTCGGGCTTTTTATTTTTGTCCGGAGTGAAGTTGGGCGGGACGGGAGCTAGCGGTTTATTTTTTCTCCTCATGATAGGCTTGGGGCTGCCGAGCGGGGGACTAGACTGGTCGGAGAGGGAGCTGTTCGATTGCGCCTTCTTGATATCGTTCTCGAGTAAGATGAGGCTGGTATCGTGACTGTTGCTGCGCGAGTGGCGGCCGGGCTCGCCGCGCCGCTCGTACTCCAGCATGGAGCGGCTCATGCTGGAGTAGTCTCCGTTGGAGTGCTCTTGCAGCGCCGCGGTCTGCGGAAAGCCGGGTCCAAACCCGGGAGTGAACCCGTACTCGCACTGGTCAGGAAGAAGATCCTCTTTGGTGAACGAGATGAAAAAATTGATCTCCTCATTGAAGAACCAGTCGGCGTGTTTAATCAGGAGCTCGACGACGCAGTTGACGGCGGTGGTCACGTTCATGTCGAAGGCGCTGTTCTCGTGCGAGCCCCAGAGGAGATTCGGCGCGATTACGATGGCCAAATTGGAGGGTGTCATTTTGTTGGTGGCCTGATTTTGCGTGAGAGTGGACAGGAACTTGATTAGATACCTGAGGTTGTTGAAGTTTGCTTCGGGGAGGAGATGTATGGCCTCCCATAGGGTGTTGAGTCTAGCGGTCTCGGAAGGCTGTCGCGAGGCGGCGAGGAAGTGCTCGTAGAGCCGGTAGGTGAGGAGCGGCTCGGGCAGCTCGCGCAGGTAGGACTTGAGCACGGAGGCCACCACGTGCATGTCGCGGTAGTCGGGCGGCAGCGGCACGTTGAACAGGCCTGCGTCGAGGGACAACTTCATCCTTTTTACCTTTGACGTACCTTTTTAAAAGAAATATAACAGTAAATTAATTGTGCCAATAGGAAACTTGTGGAAAAAGTGCCTGTGTTATATAGTTATGCCCAGGGTATATAAGTGAGTATGTGATTAGAAAGAGTTTTGTTAGTAATAAATTTAATCTAATAAATGCTGCACACTGAACTTTATACTCAACACCCAGTAATTCAACATTTCCTGCATATTATCCAGGATAGCATATTCTACATAAAACAGATAATAATAATAAGCTTTGATCGTATACATATAATATGATTCATAAAGAGTGTCGTTACAGTTACAACTTACCCGTGCTCCTATTCTATCTATCTTCTCTATTATATAAAACAAAGTTGTGTGGGTTACACCATTTATAAATTAGTTATAACTCATGAATGGCTGAACCGATTTTAATGATGTTTGATTTTTTGGATTTATCTCTGTCCCAAATAGCAGAATAACTATTAAAGAAAAAAAAATATTTGGCGGTACGAAGTTCACGGGGTCAGCTAGCTGGTAGGATATAATATTCAAGTGTTTAATAATTATAAAGTTAGTAAAATAATTTCTGAAATGTACCTGCAGGTGGTCAATGTTACGATGTGTGTTACGTACCGTTCATTATCCGGACCCTCCTCGTTGAGCGCGAGCTGAGCTGATCCAAGGAACATACGAAAAGAAGATGCTACACGGAAAGGTACCGTCATCAGTGGCAGGTGGTCTAGGTCTTGGCCAAACATAAAATCCTACCGCCATACATTTGTTTTAAGCAACTTAGAAGCTACACGGAAAGGTACCGTCATCAGTGGCAGGTGGTCTAGGTCTTGGCCAAACATAAAATCCTACCGCCATACATTTGTTTTAAGCAACTTAGAAGCTACACGGAAAGGTACCATCATCAGTGGTAGGTGGTCTAGGTCTTGGCCAAACATAAAATCCTACCGCCATACATTTGTTTTAAGCAACTTAGAAGCTACACGGAAAGGTACCGTCATCAGCGGCAGGTGGTCTAGGTCTTGGCCAAACATAAAATCCTACCGCCATACATTTGTTTTAAGCAACTTAGAAGCTACGCGGAAAGGTACCGTCATCAGTGGCAGGTGGTCTAGGTCTTGGCCAAACATAAAATCCTACCGCCATACATTTGTTTTAAGCAACTTAGAAGCTACACGGAAAGGTACCATCATCAGTGGTAGGTGGTCTAGGTCTTGGCCAAACATAAAATCCTACCGCCATACATTTGTTTTAAGCAACTTAGAAGCTACACGGAAAGGTACCGTCATCAGCGGCAGGTGGTCTAGGTCTTGGCCAAACATAAAATCCTACCGCCATACATTTGTTTTAAGCAACTTAGAAGCTACGCGGAAAGGTACCGTCATCAGTGGCAGGTGGTCTAGGTCTTGGCCAAACATAAAATCCTACCGCCATACATTTGTTTTGAGCAACTTAGAAGCTACACGGAAAGGTACCGTCATCAGTGGTAGGTGGTCTAGGTCTTGGCCAAACATAAAATCCTACCGCCATACATTTGTTTTAAGCAACTTAGAAGCTACACGGAAAGGTACTGTCATCAGTGGTAGGTGGTCTAGGTCTTGGCCAAACATAAAATCCTACCGCCATACATTTGTTTTAAGCAACTTAGAAGCTACACGGAAAGGTACCGTCATCAGCGGCAGGTGGTCTAGGTCTTGGCCAAACATAAAATCCTACCGCCATACATTTGTTTTAAGCAACTTAGAAGCTACGCGGAAAGGTACCGTCATCAGTGGCAGGTGGTCTAGGTCTTGGCCAAACATAAAATCCTACCGCCATACATTTGTTTTAAGCAACTTGGAGCGTTTTCCGTGGCCCTCGGTTAACAATGTTGTTCGTCCAGCACGGTTAGCACCGTGTTACCTGCTAGTGGTCTAAGAGGTACACTGTGGTACATACCGCCCGTTATCCGAAACAGACCCTACTCGTTGAGCGCTAGCTCGTGCAGCGTGCACGCGCACCACTCTTTAGGGAAGGTTATCCTCGTTCTGGTTACCCGCTGGAGGTCTAAGGTGACACGCTCGTACATACCGTCCGGTATCCAAAACAGACCCTCCACGTTGCGCGCTAGCTCGTGTAGCATGAGTAAGGCTATCGTTCTGCCGGTTACCCGCAGGTGGTCTAAGGGGTACAATGTGTGATACATACCGCCCGCTATCCGAAACAAAACCCTGCTCGTTGAGTGCCTGTTCGTGCAGCGTACACACGCACAGCTCTATGGGGAAGGCTATCGTCCTGCAGGTTACCCACAGGTGGTCTAATGGCTACAGTGTGTGATACATACCGCCCGCTATCCGAAACAGGCCCTCCTCGTTGAGTGCCAGCTCGTGCAGCGTGCACACGCATAGCTCTATGGGGAAGGCTATTGTTCTGCCAGTTACCCGCAGGTGGTCTTCTAGAGGGTACCCGAATACACGTTTCACAGCGCTGTCATCTGTAAAAGAGTTATCTTAAATTTGATATCTGTCTTGGTCCATTGTACTTTAAGAGTTGCTAATAATGGATTTTAAAAAATTGACAATGACTCTTACTCGTATTGAAACGAAATATGGATTTTCCATTCCTCATGTTCTGAAAGTGAAGTGACTGATTGTTTATCTCTAAAGCGAGTGGAATATTCACTATTTATGTCAGCCTGAAAGCGCCTTTAGGCCTATTTGCAGATTTTTTTTCTTTAAACGATTAGTGATATAATTCAGAGCAAAGCCGCGGAATTTAAACTGTAGTTATTTGTGATAACATATATCTATGTTTTGCTTTAAACACACTTAGTACAGTACATATAGTGAAAAGATCTGTCATTGCCGAAAGTGTCGTCGTAATGTCGAGAATGTAGGGTAGATCGAGGTGAATCGGATCGCAGGTCAAAACGGATCAAGTAAACTATTTTTCTCAGATTCATAAGATCGCCATGTGGGCGGCTCATTTAAAAAAAACCCGGCCAAGTACGAGTCGGACTCGCGAAAGAAGGGTTCCGTACATCCATTATCTATAAAAACGGCAAAAAAATCATGTCATTGCCATGGGAGCCCCCTTCAATATTGATTTTATTCTGTTTTTTAGTATTTGTTGTTATAGCGGCAACAGAAATACATCATCTGTGACAATTTCAGCTGTCTCACTACCACGGTTCATGAGATACAGCCTGGTGACAGACGTACAGCGGAGTCTTAGTAATAGGGTCCCGTTTGTACCCTTTGCGTACGGAACTCTAATAAAACAACACAGGATAAAAATGGACTACAAGAAATATGTTAAACGAAAGCACATGCACTCTCTCGGATAATCGTCGACAATCATATCGTGTTTTGTCATCACAGTGGAAAATGTATCATCTGCGAAGACCATTACGCTAATTACGGAACAATTGATGTTGCTCGCACAGCCATTTAAAGATGTGTGACTCACCGTTTGTACGCCTTTACGTGACTGATAACGTGTTTGGTAATCTTTATTATCTAATATTATTTTGGCTTGCAAGTGATTGCAGTGTTTATAATAAATAAACAACAGCCTACACTCTGATATTATAAACGCACAGATGGCGCTGCGAACGTTTGTTTTGGTTTCAATTGTAATCCGTGGGATTTTAATTTATGTTTAAGTTGCAACCAGACGGCATACAACCACAGCCCTCTGCCACGAGACCTTGGCAGAAAACAGAGATTTTAAACTATGTAGCCAGTGGTTGGTGCCAAATTCTACATGACCTTTAAACGCCCTTGGTGGCTAGGTGTGCTCTGCCAACCATTGGCAAAAGCGGTTGGTTGGTTGTTAGCCATGTAGCCGCTCGCTTCAACAACTCGCTCCAACCAAGGTCACGTGGCAGAATCTGCTGCTATCTGCCGTCTGGCCCCAACTTTAGTTATTATACTTATTAATTATTATTCATATTTTACTAGGAAAAGGGCCAATAAACTGTAGTTAGGCACATACAACATTACGATACGTATAATATACTTACGACTAAGCTACTTCTTCTACAGTATCTTTATGAAGTATGTGGGTACAAGCGTGGAGCGCGTGCTTACAAACTACTTCATGTAAATGAAAGCTTTTTTCTGCTACTTTTTGAATTTTTCTTATTCGTTCACTAGAAAAATACACGTGAGGTCCCCTTATACCCCCCCTTCCCCAACGTGATCTGTCGTGATTTTTTCCTAAACCCCCCCCCTATCGAACCTCGCTTGATTTGTGCAGAAGCCCTTAACATAGGTAATGTTGTAAATTCATTTTTTTTTATAGCAATGAACTAAGTGCTATACCTATTAGATACCTACCTACTGTGAGTTGGTCGGAACGGAAGTCTAAATGATTGTATTCTAATAGGATTTTCGTGTGCGTCAATCAGCATAACAATACGAATAAATAAACAGACGACAGGAACCTTTTATCACTACAGTAATGATAGGGCTGTGACATGACATTGGTTTCACGTTCCTTATCAATCATGACCTTGAGGCAGCTGTCCTACTGCCGACGATCAGCGATCAGCTAGATGCGACAAACGAGTTTTAGTTTTTCTGAGTCAAAACTCTCTCGCTTAAGCCCGCTCCACATTTTCGGCAAAACTACATTTTGCCGAGACGATTTTGCCGAGACTGTGCCTACCGACACGAAACGGAGACAACACGAATATACGCGAGACAATACGAACATAGACGAATACTCACTCTACACTCTCGTATTCGGCAAGTCTCGTGTAGTTTTGTCGAGAGTGTGGAGCGGGCTTTAGAACCGAATCGTTGGCGGTGGGACATCGAGAAATCGCACCACAAATAGGTTATCTGCTTTCAACCTAATATGAGTAACGATTATTTGAGTTGCAATTAAATAGAATAAACAATTACTTTGTTAATGTAATGACCTTGGCTTAATCTGTATACACAAGTTTAATGGCTTCAAAATATTGTCGGTATTTCCTGCTGGCTAAAGGAAATATGCACTATTGGAATGTTCCCTAAATGATTTCAAAGTTATATTAAATGCAGGAACATTTAAATATATAAAAGAAGAAACTGACTGACTGACTGACTGATTGAGTGACTGACTGACTGACATATCAACGCGCAGCCCAAACCGCTGGTTCTAGAGATTCCAAATTTGGCACGTAGGTTCCTTATAAGGTCTAGGGATGCACTAAGAAAAGATTTTTCAAAATTCACCCCCTAATCGAGAATCAAGATTTGTTAGACTATTTTATTCGAAACTTTACAGGAGTATTCCTAACGATAAATGAGTAAACACGTGTTTCAGGTTTTTTGAAAATTCTACCCCTAAGGGGCAAATGTGGTCACAAAGTGTGAAAATCAACATGGGTATCGTATCCTTTTTGAGTACTTATAGTACGCGGGCGAAGCCGCGGGAAAAGGCTAGTACCTTTATATTCATATGACATAGTGATTCTCTGTAAAATTGTCTCCTTCTAACAGACAGAAATTTCTCAGTGGCATTTTTGATTCTACAGACCTTTATGGATACCGCCAATAATAAATAAATATTATGGGACAATCTTACACTAATCTACCTAGGCCCACAGTAAGCTCAATAAGGCTTGTGTTGTGGATACTAGGAGACGATATATATAATAAATAGATATAGATAAATACGTAAATACATAGAAAACATCCATAACTCAGGAACGAATATCCGTGATGAACACACAAATAAATGCCCTGACCAGGATTCGAACCCGGGACCTCCTGCTTCATAGGCAGGGTCACTACCGACTAGGCTAGGAGACCGTTCAATAATCTTTATTCATAATTAAGGTAGGTAGTGAATTCACCCTTGCTAACAGACACTCCTAAAATTAGGATTAGCTTGGCAATGAAACCCTAAAAACATCCAAACGAAAATACCACTTACTTATAAATCTCTCCAGCTCTGGAACGGTGTCTTGTAAGGAATGTAGCGCCGACTCATGGTACGCCCGCTGCAGCTTTACATACTGTAGTAGTATGTGGGCCATCTCTGCTTCTTTGGCGACTAGGCTGAACATCTCCGCGGCCAGACTGTCCCTGGCTGACTCCACTTTGATACCGATTTCTTCTAATTCCTCTCTCGCTGCACTAAGTTTAGCTGGGTTCTCTTCTCTTGCTCGCTGAAAATATATTTAGTTTTGTTTTGCTAGAGAGCACAGCCAAAAAAAAGATAACAATATCTAGCAGTGGCAGGATAAATATCTGTGATAAACACACAAATAAATGCCCTGACCAGGATTCTAACGAGCATTACTACAACTGATAATCATTCCAAAAACCAGGTAAGACAGACATTACAAGCCTTCAATCATTATCAGACATAGAACTTTTAGTGGCAGGGATGAAAATGTCCTAGGGACTTCCCAATGATTTCATGGTCATGGTCATTAACATTATATTAACTATTATTACTCAGTGATGATGGTGCGTGCTACTGTGCCAAAATATTGGGTGCTCAAAAACTCCAATATACATGGTAAATACCCCATTACAATCAAAGGAATTTATTATTATTATTATTATTATATCGTTTTAGACAGGCAGCTTCACAAGCACTAATTCACAACTTTAGATAGTCTGTCCAGTCTATTTTTGAACTGATTAACACTGTTGGAGTTCACAACTTGGGAGGGTAACTTGTTCCAAGTATTCACAATTCAATTTATTATCCAAATAGAGAATACACGGAATATGTTCAAGAATATACTTATCTATGAAAACAAATATCATTCGCTGACTGCACTAACATAGAACTAGAAAGGAGAATTTAACAAACATGGAATAAATACTGGGCAATGAAGAGCATATTTAAAAGTAATATACTAACGAAACTTAAGAAACTGGCGTTTGACTCATGCATCCTCACTTGCCTCGCATACACATGACTGCAACCTACTGTACAACATGGTCGATAACAAAGGTTGTTATCAAAAAAATACAGGTATGTCAACGGTCCATAGAGAGAAGTGTTCTCAACATCAAGTTATCAAACAGAAGAAACACAGAGATAAAAGAAAGAGTGAAATTTATAGAAAAATTTAACTGGGCTGGTCATATAGCTAACATGCCAAACAACAGATGGATAAGAACACTGACAATTTGGGAACCAACAATTGGTAAAAGAAAACTGGGCAAACCAAAAACCAGATTGGAAAGTGTCCTAATAGAAACAACAGGGTAAGACTGGAAAGAAATAGCAACAGACGGAGAAAAATGGAAGATGTTAGATAAATATATAAATTAGAAGAAGGCGATTCAGTTAAAGTCAGGTTCGGTCAAGTTCTATGTCTGATAATTTATCAATAAGCCAAATAATGATAAACTTGTTTTCTCTATACACTCCTGTCATAGATTATGTCAAAAGATAAGTTTATCACAAATTTATTTAAAAGTTACGTAGTTACTGAAAAGATGTGAGTGAAACCGTTATATTTTGTATTGTTTATCTTACATGATATTTGTGAGCTGCCGATTCCTTTTCACTTATAAGCTTGCCGAGATGCTTCTTTGTCTTCAGAATAGCCGGGAGATCATGGTCGCTGATTGTTGACAGCGGAGCAATCACTAGTTGCTCCACTTTAACTTCATGTTCTGCTATTTCATTTGCTAGATATTTTTCTGTTTTACCTGTGAAAATATACGATATTACGAGATCTAAGACCACAAATATACAATAGCTAAGACCACAGTAAAATAAGGGAGTTTTGAAATAGTTTCCCCAGTTTTCCATAGAAAGTTAATTTGTCAGTTCCATGACAGTCCACAGAACTGTATGAAAAGTGTGTCCCAAAACTAACAGAAAATTTGGGACACTTTTTTTATATTAATAGTCCTTGTGATTCTCAGCAAAAATAACCAAAATTTATTAGGTTTTAAAAGAAGTAAACGGATAATGTTTTTTTTTTATATGCCCATAAAATAACAATTGAAATGAAGAAATGAACATATTTAAAACAGTTACTTAGTTTAAGATTGAGGCCTTTCAATTTGTTCCAGTTGTTTATAATTTAAAAAAAAGATTACCTATTTTGTAGTAAAACAATATTGCATATAAAATGAATCTTGTTAATTACTGTAATTTTATTATTTATGACATGCAGTTACAAATAATTCCTCATATAATATATCATCTTTTCCCATTATACCAAAATATACCAAGATATCGTTTAAATATTCCCTAATAAAAAGGGAAAAAAAAAAAATCTTCCATGTCAAGAAAGAGGCTATATAAAAAAAAAGAAGTTCAAATATTATAATGCAGGTAAGTAAAATATTTTATTCAATTACTGTTTTTGTCAAAACCCTAAAAATAATAATAATAATTACATTGTTAAGTACTGAAACATTTTAACATTATCAAAATACTTCTTAAAATAAATGCAATGATCTCATTTAAATGAATCACAATTTGTCTATACAACAAGCCACTTCTGTGACAATTGATGGATCCTTGGCTACCTAGGCATTATCAAATTGACTTGGCATTGTTGTTAGTGTACTTACCACATTCAAATAGGATGTGTTTCAGGACACTCTCATCATCATCATAGTTGCTAGCCTCCAACATTGATAAACCCAGCATGTATTCGGGGAGTTTTTTAAGCCTCTTCTCCCGGGCTGCAGGGTCCTGCCCCTGAGTGCCGCCAGCTCCTGTGGCCAGCCTCTTACTTACTAGTTGTAAGGCATTTCTTAATTGCTCTACTTTCCGATCTGCCGTCTGTAGCTCATCTGTAAGCGCTTCGCCTTTACCGCCCCTGCGCGTAAACAAAACCATTATCACTTCAACAACTTCAAAAGTTTGCTAGGGTTAAGTTAATGTGTATTATGTATATAATGAATAAAAACGATCTCATTTATCTTGTGCTAGTGAGGAAGGCACAAAGATCAGTGATGCGACTGCCAACGATCTCTACAAAGGAGCTCGAATCTTATCTAATAGTGATAGAACTGATAGATAAAAAGTACACTGTACCTTGAAAATGTTTGATCGGCGAGTTGCTTAACCCTAAAAAACTGCTTCTTCATATTGAATAATTTATTTCGCCGATATTATTTATAAGCTAACAAGGTCATTGGACTCGGTGAATCGTAAAAATAATAAAACGATCAAGCAAGATCTCGGTAAGGAACGAAACGTCAGTGCGTCAATGAGATCATCCTCGGTTCCTGAAGGCAGGAAACTTAATTTACAGCACTAAGCGCGATTGGCAAACAAAAGTACTAATTAATAAGGCACAACATTGTTTTAATCCAAGCTAAATACACAACACACTTCTTCATATGTAAAATCTGCAATAAATCACAAACTATCGTCAGAAAAATAAAATAACATTAGTTTAATGTTGCTGTTGGTGAAAAAAATGTTACCATTCATTTTGTATTTATTTTATTTTTTTCTTAGAATCTAGATACGGTAAGATGAAAATGATTCAGATAAAATGTTCTATGGGTAAAGAAGTTATTTCCATAAAATGCTATATTTAATATACTTATAAATTAAAATAATGATTACATTAATCACCAATTTCTAAGCGAAACTTTAATGTCATTGTCATGCTGTCACTGCCCGTGTGCGTTCGGATACGGTGTGAATTTATACGAAAGTAGCATTTGTCTGATCGTCACAAATTTAAGCAAAGATTACAGCAACAAGAACGTTTGAAAAGCTATATTATGTAATAATTATATTTAAGAAGGCTGTATCAATTACCAATATTTTAAGTCGTTAACTAAGAAAACCAAATACATTTTTCTCATATTAGGATAATATCATAACGTCAGTGTCACTGACTTATCGTCGAGTCTACCGTCTCGTCTGTCACTTCTGTCAGTTTTATCTCGGTCGGAGTCAGTATTTTTATTTACATGAATTGATTACGATACGACACTCAAGTGAAACTCTTTTGTAATGTAGACATTGCATTCGTTGGTAGGAGTAGGGAGCGTAGAATGCACGCGGTTGTTAAAGCGTCAAAAGAAATAATATAGTTAACGAGAAATCGTACACCGAACAGGTGCGTCGCAGTGTACCAGTGTTGCGTCGCGGTGAAACCGTATAATTTGTTAAAATTACTATAAATTAATTACTTATATCGTCTCGCAACTCCGTCAAGATGGATCGGCGATTCGTGAACGTTATTTTGTTAGGATTTGGCTTTATGTTTGTCTTTACTGCGTTTCAAACAATGGGAAATATAGAGGTAAGTAATTATAATAATATAATATTATATAGTTATTATTTTAATTAATTACTTTCACTTTTATATTGGTTTACTAGTAACCTTACAGAAAAGCAAGTTATGTACTGTACTCAGAAAATTAATTGATAAAATATTTGCATGCTTTCCAATAGTTAACTAATTGAATTTATTGAAATACCTCAATATACTTATTTAATGAGAATTATAAGGCATAAAGATCCAATGAGATCCTATGTATATATATACATATTTTATATATAAAAGAAGAAATATTGTAAGAAATTACTTTAGTTCCCATGTAACATTTTATTTAAAAAAATCCTATAGATAGCAATCCATGAAATGCCAAATCCTTAACAATGTGCCTGAAGTTAATTTTGCATTGTTTGAAATAATTTTGGCTCATATTTTTTTTTCTTTTGTAGTATTGTTTTATTTTCCTAAAAGTCTGTTTTTAATGTATCTAAATTATGTTATCAAACTCGAAAAAACAAATACACATGTAAATACCCCGTGTTAAATTGTTTTTGTAATATATTATCAAAAATTACAAATATTCATATGGTAACAATTTCAAGAAGTTAATTTGTATGTTACGTTATTGAATTTTAATTTCAATTTTAATACTTATTCATGTAAGTATTATCCACTGTTGTCTAATGTGAATGAAGATTATTGGGATCTTGCGTGCTTACACCATTATTATTATTGTGAAGGTGCATTGTGATAACTTGGAAAATACTAAACTAGAAACAACTTTTATTTACATAAAAATGGGACTTTCGGTACCAGGTTTCGAACTTGACATTACATACAAGAAATGGTCCCAGGCCAACTGAAGCTGTAAATTCCCTAAAAGCATTGACCCAACTGTCTAGGTAAGAGTTACAGAAGCTCTTGTTTAGTAGATATCAATTATTTTCGTGATTATCTCATTTCCGAAATCAACCCAATGCACCATACAGTGTTTCACGACGCAAGCGTCATATGCTCTATAGTCTAACATCCCTTTTCTTATGGAACCATACACTATTTGTTGTATGTGGCATAGGTAGTTATTAATTATTATGTAAAACAACACCTAGTACAGTCAGCAACAGAGGTAGCTGAGTGGGTGAGGTGTTCAAAATGAGTTTGACACAACTTTATTGTTAAGGAAATAAGAGTGTGTGAAGGTCAATTAGAACACCTCACCCGCGTAGCTACTTCTGCCGCTGACTGTACCTAGAAAGGAACGGATTCCAACGTCTACGCGCTTTAACCGACGACGACCTTGAAATGAACGTAGAGTCCTATAAATGTCAAATCAAACAGCACTCGTGAAAGGTTACCTACTTCCGTTCATTGCAACACGGATTTTACCCACATTGACGCCTCAAACCTATGCTCATATTATTATATATATTTTTGTCTCGGCTATTTTGCCACGGTTCAATGGAGTTTGGGGTTGCAATTGGAATTTCGTTAGCTGCATCTTTTTCCCTCGTATATGCAAGTGCGATAGAGAGAGAGATATCGAAATTTCAATTTTCAACGTTTGCGTTAGGCCTATTTACTGGCTTCTGGGTTCTGGGTCGGTATTATGTACAATAAAGTTGACGAGATATAGATTGCACCGGTCTTTTGAGGTCTCAAAATTTTTCTAAGTAAGTATGTAAAATCCTTGCAAATAATGTTTATGTAGTTTGCTTCGTGAACTACTAGGTAATACGTAGTTATCAAACAAACGGACGTGTTTCATAACAGATAAAAGTTGTGCTACAAACGTAATGCATAGGTACATAGCCGTTTTGCTGGTTGGCTGTGCAATACTTGTCGATTTAGCATAACAGAAAACGAGAGTGCACTATGAATATTATATAGTACGTAGACACCCCGCTTCCTCAACAATCCAGATCCCGCACACATGAACAGCTGGTCTGGTCTGTGCCGGGTCATGCGGTCGCCCCTATTTCGTAGTTATCCCGTGATTGCTCCGGTAAAATCATGTGTTCGTTATTATGTTGGATAAGTCGGATAGTTAATCTACTAGACCGGTACGCTAATGATAATATGGTCGGTAAAACGATTTCCGATATTCCGATCCAATTCTACTTTTAACAAAGTAGACTATTTCTGTATCCTTAGTATCTTTAGTTACGGACGAATTTTCGCTTCAGGACCTACCTATAAAACGTACTTATAGAGCAGTGGTTCTTAACCTTTCCGTGAGTGTACCACTTGATAAAATTTGCTTTTTGCCAGGGACCACCAACTTTTTCGGAGTAAATGCCCAAGGTAGAATTCTTAATTGAGTAGAGTAATTTGACAGCAGTTTATATACATTTGCAAAAAGCTTTGTATGCCAGGAGCTGTCAGATTACTCCAACTCCACTCAACTAAAGAGTTTAAGAAGAATGTAGTGAACAAAGGGTGGCTCCGTTCATAATTCGCGGATAAATAGTGTTTCCAGTATGGAATGCAATAACCGATCACATTTCATAACTGTTTATGCTTTCGGTTATGACGGAAAAATAACCGATAATCAGTTATAATCGGTTATGGTTATTTTTGTTAAAATGTGATAAAATAACCGCTTAAACGTCAAAAAATCTTTAAGATAATTATATAATGTAATGAGAGCTAGAATAGGTCTTTATTCGAAAGAAAGTGGAAAATTTGTGCTTCAAGGTCAGCCGTACGAAACACGAATTAATTAGGTGGTCACACTCGCTGCAAATCGCTCTAGAAATAAAGTTAAAGGAGATAAACCTGAAATTATTAGAAAATACAGTACAGAAATCATAGTTCCAGACAAAAAACTATGATTTTACAGCCTTATATGATACAACAGCATTAAATAAATAATCAAAAATAACCGATCCCGGTTATTAGAATTTTGAATAATCGGTTATTTAATTTTGACAAAATAACCGGTTATAACTGATTATTTCGGTTTCCGTTATAACCGTTTTTCATTCCCTAGCTTCCACGGACCACCAGTGGTCCGCGGACCACCGGTTAAGAATCGCTATACGAGTAACACGATAGAACAAAGCCGTCGATCGGCGCGTTTCCCACAAGTCCCACGACATTAGTATTCTGAGCGTAGCGTCGTCGACTATATCCGCTTTTCCGCTCGCTTCCTTACGCATAAATTACTAGAAACGTTACATTATGTTAAATGCTAAATTACTAGAATTGAGGCACTAAAGGACGACTCCCCACATTATACATAAATACCCATTGAGTTAGAAATAGTTAGAATATAGTAGAGGTACAGTACAGTCTCAAACAAGATTTACCGACTAAAGTTTAATAAAACTGACCGAGAAAGTGCTGCACGAGGAGTTCTTACAGCACATGCGGGGCCATTTTTTTTGGGCTGATTGTGTATCCCGTTATTTATTACATATCGGTGTAAATATACCCGATGAAAAATTGCATGGACAGTGAATGAATCCATTGATAATGTATCTAGATGCAATTCTGCAGCTCACTGTACCTATGAGATCTGTAAATATATTGTTTTACTTTACAGGATACGGGGATTGAGTACGCATATTGAATAGTACGTTAATGTCCATCAAATAGACAGTATTTGGTGTTAATAGATTCCACAGATAGAGAGCTACAGGCAGTGGCCTATCTAATAAAGCTACAAGTGACAATATACAAGCGGCAGTCTCTTTCTAATACACAGGGTTAGAAAGAGACTTGAGCTTGTAAATTGTCTCTTGTAGCTTTAACTTTAATATTAAATAGGCCACTGGTGGCCGATCTCTAAGTTTTCCCAAGACGTCGGGTTCATTCGTTTGGCTATGGATACTGAAGAAATATATTGTTGTCTTATATTTTGCATTTGAAACAAACAACATCGTATTGTCGAATCGACTGTAAAATTATAAAATTTTCCCAGTCCCAGTGACCCCATAGGCCATCACCCGACGGAGGCTGAGTCGCTTTATTATTACAAGTAACGTTATCATTATCAAAATCACTTACCCTACATGTTTCGCAGCTCATAATACCTAGTTCCATTGGAGTGACTACGTTGCGTAATCAATTAAACTATCGTAACCATAATTTTCGTAAAGCATTGTTTGGCCAGTGAGCGGAGGTATGATTTGTTCGTTTTCCCGCTTCCGCATAGGTAGATAGATAGATAGGTAGATATAGAACTGCCACGATTGAACTAGCAGTACTTATTAGAGCAGTTAGTCGTATGTAGATGTAGCCTGTAGGTAATCATTCAATCCAGACTAGTATTTACCCTGACAGTATCGACATTTACTGTCTACTGAGGAATAATCACTGAGTATAACGGTAAGATTTTCTTGCGTTATTTATACACTTTATGTGATATGTCAAACCCCCAAACTTAAGGAGAAACTAAATTATTTCTTATTGCAAAGAAAGCTGATACCTACACCTTAAAACATAAAGAACCGAATCTCCAAATATATCGCTTGCAATTTACATATGTTATAACAAGTATGATTCCAATACCACCCTCATAAAATACGATTCATGTTTGTTTCGAAATCGAAAGAAGCGTAGCGTAGTTTATGCACTTTTACATTATCTGCAATTTATTTATACGGCACTTTATTGGTCATATTATCAAGGTTATTGACACGGCCGTAACTTATTGTTATGTAATGTGCAATGAGATCATCGACCGAGATTTTTGATGGTCGCAAAGGCTTGAGCAACGGTATTTTTTGTACGCGTATGTTCGAATGGTATCATACTTATTACGCGATCGATGCTGGTTACTTTGGTTGTGGTACTGGTAACATCGCTGCGGAGGCTTATAGGTCATCTTCTAGTATTAAGTAATAGCAGCATAGCGTTTGTTAACTGCGGGTTAGTTTTCCTTTATTGTTTGCTTTTGAATAGTCGCTTATTGCTAATGGAATAACCTTAATTTGGAATCATTTTGAAATAATCGTATTGAAACTATTAGGGTAAATATACCGGTTATCCGGCCACTACCCCTTTTCGGCCACTTTGCATATTTTTAAAGATAATATCAATATAATTAGACCGTCTTGTTCTAATCTTAGTTCATTTTATCAGGCTAATCTTCATGTTTCAAAATCTGACTGTTTATTCTCGAAAATTGCGAATTGACTGAGTAGGTAGTAACCGATTTAAAAATTGGATGTGTTGACACTCATATATATGTTTCGAAGAGCTTATAACGACTCCATCTTCAAGCACTAAGTAGGTGCACTGCTGAGACTGCATGTTCCGCGACGTTTGCATTAACACGGGAGTTATTAATTACAAAAATATTTGGCTATGTATGTACCACAAATAAGGTTCTCTGTGGTAGGTAGAGATGGGTAGTGAGTAAATACTCAAGGGTAAATACCGAGTAAATACTCAGTATTTACTCAAAATACCCGTATTTACTCGTTTATACCCAAATTGGTGGGTATAAACTATTTAGAGTGCTGCAAGGGATATAACATTTTGAAATTTAGGTGTATTTTGCAACCCGCTACTAAATTAACTAGTCAAAGTCGCAAAAAACATTTTTTTAAGTGGGGCACTCCATACATGTAACTAATTGTCACACCAAAAATCAGAAACCATCAACGTGTCTACATGATTAAATAAGGCCTTAAAATAACTTGGATGATTCTTCTATTTTTTTATATATTGAATATATTTTTGAAGAAAAAAAAACATTTCTGAAGACTAAAATTATGTTTACCCCTCTATAACATTTAAACCAAAGGACAAAAATATGAAAATGATCGGATGAATAGGGACTAGAAAATACTTAAAAATAAAATTGCTTTCAACATGATCGGTTGAGCCGTTTTTGAGTTTTCTTTAAAAAAACTCTTAATAAAATGACGTAAGTGCCACGTAAACACTCACCTTTGCTTTGAACGGGGTCAGGTTTGCTAATGGCGATACCTAGCTCCACAAGATCGATGTACCGACAACTTGGATATCCCAGCACGGTTAGCACAAGTATGACGCGACAGTATCTCGCGCGCGAGATAGTCTATCCATCTTTTTCTGACTATCATTTAAATACGTAGTAAGGGTAGTACTATACGCGAGATACTATCGCTTCACTCTTGTGCTAACCGTGCTGTAATCCAATAGCGAGCATGTGATTTCTGTCGCGGTCCTCAGAGCCACACATTTTAGCGTGAGACTGGAACGCTACCAAAAATATCCATTATCCAAAGATATTCACTAACAAAAATCAAAAGTCCAGAAACGTTAACTTTAATCACAAGGAAAACGCCATCAAAGACCATATACAAAGCAAGGGTCCAAGGAAAATCACACGAGGCACTTTACGTAAAATGAGCAAGTAGGTAGTCCTCCGAACAGGTTGACTGACAAACAGCAACTGAGCGTGCCGAACGCACATATATTTAAATAAAGCACATTCAGCGAGCCGAGCCACCTTTTGTTTACTCTGCGACACTATATAAGGTCTGTCCACGATAAAAAGTGGTCAGCATTTAATAAAAAAATAAAATAAAATAAAAGACAACTGACATCTGTCACTTTGATTGTTAGATAGCGGGAAGAATAAACTATCGTTTAGGGCTATTTGGAGTTTATAAATTCGTAACATTTATAAAATGTCGTCCATGCTATGGTCTCTTAGAACTTTGACAGGAGCGTTGATATTTTTATACTTTCTGCGCCATCTACAAACTGCGAGCTACTTGTGATTTTGGTTTTTCTAAAGTACGCTAGATAGCGCTGTGCAGCATGTGACGGCTGTGTTGCTGTTTGAAAAACATAGAAGTTTTAAATATTCTGGGCTTAAGTTTTGTTAAATTAGTTTATTATTGAAACATGCTTTTTTTTATGCATTTTATTATTTAATTACGGTTAAATAGTGCAATAGTTTGTTTCTTCAAGATTTACTAAGATTTTTAAAACACTAGTAGAAAGTAGTAGATATTGTGGCAACATTTGTGCTAAATAAAAAAAATCGGGATCATGATGGCGGCGAAGTCAAATTTTCTTTCTTTCTTTTAGCGCAAGCTTTGAAGATAGTGACAGTTGTCTAAAATAATTAAATAGTTTTTGGGTGCAGGGTAATTATTATTATATGAATTATCATATAAAAATGTCGCCTCCAAATTGCTGCGTGCCCTTGTGCAATAATCAACGAGGACAGGGCTAGTATAATATTATTTTTCTATAATCAATCTGCCAAGAGCGTGGACCGGATCAACTTAACGAAAAATGATGCTTGTTTCAGGAATTCAAATGCATGCATTCCCAAATCCCACCAATCTCAGGAACCCTTCAGAACTTGAAAGGTTCCGAACGTGGGTAATAAGGATCGGTGGAAATATTGTGGGCAAGGCGGACACGGCGATCTACAATAATGCGCGGGTATGCCATCGCCATTTTGAGGCCAAATATATTTACCCCAATGGGCGCCTCAACCGCTTGGCTATACCAACGCTTCATTTACCAGGTTAGTTTTAACGCTATAATGTAATCAGCTTAATTAGAATCACCATCATCATAATTCTTCTAGCGTTCGTCTTGTTGCGGTTTTTTTTTGCTACGGCTCTGAGCCTGGGTACCGTTGGCAACCAAAACCTATGAACTAGTGCGACTGCTAGTTTTTACCCAGAAGGAGGTCCGATTTCCTCACGATATTTTCCTCCAGAAAAAAGCGACGGGTAAATCAAATTACATTTTGTACAAAAATTCATAAAAACGCAGTCGAGTCGGGGTTTGAACCCGAAAGCTCTGGATTGAAAGTCAGACATCTTACCGTCAGGCTACCAGCACTTCAGTGTTCGCTATAAGGATGTGCATGACTAAATTAGAGAAATTAGAATTGTTCCCATTAGTGTCAAAGCTATTGAGGCTATGGGATCAGGTATCATTGTGTTTATACTATACTTCGTTTTTTTTGAGATTAGAAATTGAGTAAACATAGAAACAGTAGTTGCCAACCTGTTCTAAATGTTCAATTTAAACACACTGCAAACACACCAACAAGCGATTAGTTAACATGATTAAGAGTTCACATTTGTGAATAAATAATAACAATTTGCAGATTAAATAATCCAACACAACAATAAAAACACAATTTCGTTTTGATTATCACGTAAGAGATACTTACGTGAAAATTTAAAAACAGACAGTGAAGCATGTACGTTGTAAAACGGAAACTTAACGTCTAGTTCTTTATCAGTATTCACGAAAATTATTTAATTGACAATCATAATATGCACTTATTAATAAAATTTCGTAAACAAAAGTTCTTCTAAACGATATTTAATCGTTTTATTATATAATACTAAATAATAAAACAATTGTCTTAGGTGATGGTAAAAGATTTGTTGGACTACGAGGTGGCTTTTGTTGTTGTATGCCACTCGGACCTGCCTCTGATTGCTCCATAACCCTCCAACCAATCGCACAATAATAGAACAAGCAAATACCTTTACTATAAGCTTTAACATTAAAAACTATCCAGATATGTCTGAGAGATACGAATGACAGATGACGCGAGAAAATATTTAAAAATCTAACCATCCGTCTCGAACCTCTTCTTCTATAGGTTTTATATTGTGCAACATTTACAAGAACATTAAAAGTGTTAATAATAAAATAATTCCAAAAAATAATTACTATCAAAATATTGTTAAATACTCAATATAACATGGCTTTACTATAAATACAAATATATTTATGGCCTATTTCAAAATCTCCTGTTAAAGCATATCTGTCAGATAAATGTTTGCTGTCCTTTTCTTTTGTATGACTGGCGAAAAGGATAGCAATAATTTTCACTGGCAGATAAGTTTATCTGGAGATTGTGAAACAGGCCCTTAGTATGTTTAATGACGGCGTAGGCACTCTGACAGATGTGACATGTATCTTGCCTGATAAAGAAACCTGTACATCGTTCTGTCAACTTTTTTCTAATCTCAAATAAAATGAACAATAGGAATAAGTAAACTGTTTGAACCAAGGTTGATAAAGGTGGGAGTTCAGCACAAAATAAAGTATATATAGTCTCTGTATAAATAAATAATAAATATTATAGGACAATCTTACACAAACCGACCTAGTCCCACAGTAAGCTCAATAAGGCTTGTGTTGTGGGCACTAGACGACGATATATATAATAGATAGATATTGATAAATACATAGAAAACATCCATAACTCAGGTACAAATATCTGTGATAAACACACAAATAAATGCCCTGACCAGGATTCGAACCCGGGACCTCCTGCTTCGTAGGCAGTGTCACTACCGACTGGGCTAGGAGGCCGTTAAATGGCCTGTATGTATGTCCTTTTTAGGGTTCCTATAGGAACTACTACAGGAACCCTTATAGTTTCGCCATGTCCGTCTGTCCGCGTTAGTACGAAAATCAAAAAAGTCATAACAGTCCAGGGACCGGAAAACCCCTTCATTTGATTAATCGTTTCGATAGGGTAACCCTATTAAAGTCTTACCCTAATGATAGGGTTACCCTATCATTGGGTTACCCTATCGATATGGAAATCATTTTGAATAGGCTTAACCCTTTTCAATGTGGTTTCCGAATCGAATGGGGTAAAGATAGCTTTAATATTTACCGCTTACCCTATCATAGGGCTACCCTTTTCCTGTCTCTTTTCCACGCAGGCAGGCGGTTCTATCTTTCTCATTTGAAATGGAACAGGAGAGGTGGCGGCGGAACAAATTGAGTAAATATCAGATTTGCTGTCGTTTATTCATTCTGGAAAAGTCACACTCACAGTCCAGTCCTCTGCTCACGTACACAACTTTCCATTAAAGAATTTCTGTTAAAGAAATGTGTCTTACGTTCAGTTTATTTTTGCATAGTTCGCACGTACTGATGAGATGGGCAATAATTATTTTGAATAAGAATAAAAACACAATTTTTATTCATATTCAAATCGATTTGACACAAACCAATATTCATCCTCCTTTTGTCCTGTTTGTCCCGGCTTTTGCCACGGCTCAGTTGAGCCTGTGGTCCGCTTGGCAACCTAATCCCATGAATTGGCGTAGGGATTGGTAGTCGTTTTCAGTTAATTATGGGATATACGATTTTTTAAGCTCACATGGTCATTCACATTATAAATATTATTTGAAACGGGGTATTTACCATGTATATTAGCATTATTGCCTATTGGGCACCCGATATTTCGGGTACGAGGTAAATAAATACCCCGTTACAAATAATTAATATTTATAATTAGGGGATGTAATTTGGAAAATTATTTCTGTTTTATAATCCAAGATGGCGGTTATATACTTTTTACTGAAAAATAGTCATGGTAGTTATTTTCGGTTAATTATTCGGGGTGTATAAATTATATCTGTTTTAAAATTCAAGATAGACTGGTTTTTTTATTATTATTATTATACACGGTGAATCTGAGTAACCCGAAAGATTTCAACCATAAATTCCTGAGGTCATAAGGAGTAATAAATGTTTTACGAATTTAGTTCGATTTCGCAAAAAAAAAAATTTTTTCATTTTTCCGATTTTTAAAATGCTTTTGAACATAAAAACATAAATGTTATTGCTAAAACTGTCAATTAAAATAAATTAGTACATTTTGGCCACGACCACTCTGTAAAGAGTAACGACAAAGAAGAAGAACTCTGAAACTAGGCTAATTCCAGAAAAGTTTATACGACATTTTAGTCTCAGTCAGTTATTTATCAGTCAATTATCAGGAATTTATGGTTAAAATCTGTCGGGATACTCAGATTCACCGTGTATATAATTTTTTTTTTTCGTTTTCGTTTCGTTTTTGTTTCGTTTTCGTTTCGTTTTCGTTTCGTTTTCGTTTCGTTTTCGTTTCGTTTTCGTTTCGTTTTCGTTTCGTTTTCGTTTCGTTTTCGTTTCGTTTTCGTTTCGTTTTCGTTTCGTTTTCGTTTCGTTTTCGTTTCGTTTTCGTTTCGTTTTCGTTTCGTTTCGTTTTCGTTTCGTTTTCGTTTCGTTTTCGTTTCGTTTTCGTTTCGTTTCGTTTTCGTTTCGTTTTCGTTTCGTTTTCGTTTCGTTTTCGTTTCGTTTTCGTTTCGTTTTCGTTTCGTTTTCGTTTCGTTTTCGTTTCGTTTTCGTTTCGTTTTCGTTTCGTTTTCGTTTCGTTTCGTTTTTTTTTCGTTTTTTTTTTTCGTTTTTATTTTCATTTTATTTTCGTTTTTATTTTTGTTTTTATTTTCATTTTATTTTCATTTTACTTTCATTTTATTTTCATTTTATTTTCATTTTATTTTCATTTTATTTTCATTTTATTTTCATTTTATTTTCATTTTATTTTCATTTTATTTTCATTTTATTTCCATTTTTATTTCATTTTTATTTTATTTTATTTTTATTATAGTAGTAACAAGTGCATAAAACGTACGATTTTACGCGAGGCGTTTAAAAGTCGAGTGTAAAATGGGTTTTATGGACGAGGGTTACACTCAAATTTTCACTTCATTTGCGAGGAAATTATTTATCGGTAATCGTAAAACGATTTCAAGTTCTAACAAAAATATTACAATGAAAACAAATATGGTTCCAACCAATTAATTTTTTAATATATTTTTTTGAATTTTTAACATGTGAATTTAGAAATTTTCTGCCAAGTCATCAAAACATTTCGGGGCATTTCTAAACTATTATCAACTCCTATTTTATTTCATTTCATTTATTTAATTATAGAAAACACGCAATTCAAATAATTATAGCAATACTCAGATAGAATTAGCGGAAAAATCATAAAAAGTACAGTCAATTCCTATTGGACGGGAAAAAATTTGTTTGTATAGATCAAAGTGTCAGGAATTCATATCAATAAAATTTATAAGTGATCAATATTGGGCGCTAAGGTGCCAAAAAAATGGTAAAAACCAGTTTTTCGCTTCTAGAGGAAAAACTACGGGTCGGACCAAGAATAGTTAAATGTATAAATGTGCGCAATTATAAAACAAAGAGAATGAGCTCCGGTAGAGCAAAATCGGTCCAGAGGATCGTCCGCAATTCGCAAAAAAACACATTTTTTTTGCAAATATTGTAAATTCAATAACTCGCGTTCCGGAAGTGCTGGAGAGCTGAAATTTGAATATGATGTCAGTTTTGTGGTCCTCTAACTACAGTTAAATGTTCAAATGAAAATGTTGTAAAAATGTTGTTTCGAAAAACGTTATAATTTCGGTTTCTATGCATTAAGGAGGAGTTGAACTACAAATTTCCAAATTTACAGATCATTTGACAAGGAATAAACTTGTTTAAATAATCTATGAAGATCAGACACTTTTTGTACAAAATTATTTTACACTCATAGACTAAAATTGACTATTTTTATTATTATTTTGGTATAATTAATGTTAAAAAAAATTTATCAGTGTAAGTTGACCTATGTATAAGAATAATTACTAGGGCAGAGGACATCAGCTAAACATGGTTATTTAATTTTAAGAGAAATGGAGCATTATTGCAAATGGCACCTAAAATATAAGAATACGAGTAGCAGAATTAAAATACTTAAATATAGTTTAAGTTAATTATTAATTTTTTTAGGTGCCATTTGTAATAATGCTTCATTTCTCTTAAAATTACACAACCAAGTTTAGCTGACCTCTTCTGCCCTAGTAATTATTCTTACACATAGGTCAACTTACACTGATAAATTTTTTTTCACATGAATTATAGCAAAATAATAATAAAAATAGTCAATTTTAGTCTATGAGTGTAAAATAATTTTGTCCAGCTAGATCGGGCGTTTGGGCCATAGTGCGTCGCCGCCGCGCGCGCAAAAAGTACCTGAACTTCATAGATTATTTAAACAACTTTATTCTTTGTCAAATGATTTGTAAACTTGGAAATTTGTAGTTCAACTCCTCCTTAATGCATAGAAATCGAAATTATAACAGTTTTCGAAAATTAAAATACCCTCCCAGTCGATTTAAAAAAGGTCACTTTTTGCAAAATTCGACGGTTTGCAAAAAGTTTACAACATTTTCATTTGAACATTTAACTGTAGTTAAAGGACCACAATACCGACATCATATTCAAATTTCAGCTCTCCAGAACTTTCGGAAAGCGAGTTATTGAATTTACAATATTTGCAAAAAAAACGTGTTTTAACCAGTGTAAGTTGACCTTTGTATAAGAATAATTACTAGGGCAGAAGAGGTCAGCTAAACTTGGTTGTGTAATTTTCAGAGAAATGAAGCATTATTACAAATGGCACCTAAAAAAATTAATAATTAACTTAAACTATACTTAAGTATTTTAATTCTGTTATTCTTATATTTAAGGTGCCATTTGCAATAATGCTTAATTTCTCTTAAAATTAAATAACCATATTTAGCTGACCTCTTCTGCCCTAGTAATTATTCTTATACAAAGGTCAACTTACACTGGTTAATATTTTTCACATTGCGGACGATCCTCTAAACAGATTTTGAAATTTTACTGTTCAATTAAATTGTGCAATATATTTTGACTCTGTTTGGCTGTTGAGCCACATTCTTGGTCTTAGAAGAAAATTTCACTTTATGCCCTAGAGCTTAAAATGCGATTTTATATCGTCCACGCACGATTTAAAGTCGAACTTTACGAGCATGAGAAGTGAAAAGAGTATATCTGCCTACCGTGGATTTTAAAACAGATATAATTTTTGCTGGGCATAAGGGAAACTACGCCTTATTGGGATTAGGTCCAGTTTCCACACGATGTTTTCTTACACCGAAAAACCCAGAATACATTCTTATACGCGGAACATTATTTAAAATAAAAAGCATGATTAAATAATTCTGTTAAGAATCAATTACTTTTATTACATTTTCTCGTATATGAATTAGTCCCGACGAAATTATTTTGAATCATTTTAACGGGAATACAATCAACATAAGTTTATTCTGACGATATTTTTTTCAAATAATCATTTTATTCTTGAGTGTCCAACAATGACTGATATTGATCGTTTCATTATACTAGAAGTATCGGTGAACGGCGTCACATTTTGCTGGAGCCATTGAAACAAAGTACTACCTATAACTAGAATAACACAAAATTATATATTTTAACACTTCACAATATGCATTTGATTTTGATTCCTATAAGCCTGGGTCTAAGATTCAATCGACACGAGCCGTCACGCTCGAATGGCAAGAACAAAAACACCGGCACCACACAACGATCTTTTAGCGCACTAACAAGCAATAATAGCGTCTAGATCAAAGGCGTAAGTACGAAAACATACGCAAAAAGATTCTTGTTTGTCTGTAGGCTCGCTCGTGCTGCCCGGCAGCGCTTAGCTCGTAGGGTGCTCGAATAATAAATAAGCCAAATGTATTGGTCACAGAGTTTAAAATAGCTTAATCGCATTTGAAAAACCCTATCTGATAGGGAAACCATATGCTGGGTTGTAACCACTTACCCGAATTAACTGTATTGACATGGTTAGCCTTTCGTTCGGGTAAGTCAAACGATACGCTTACCGAATTGATAGGGTTTTTAAAAACAACTCTATCAAATACCCAATCTAATACCCCTTTAATGGTTACCGGTTCCGGTCCCTGTAACAGTCAAAAAAGTCAAAAAAGTCAAAATAGTCAAAAAAGTCAAAAAAGTCAAAAAAAGTCAAAAAAAGTAAAAAAAAGTCAAAAAAGTCAAAAAAAGTCAAAATGTCAAAAAAGTCAAAAAAGTCAAAAAAGTCAAAAAAGTCAAAAAATTCAAAAAAGTCAAAAAAGTCAAAAGAGTCAAAAGAGTCAAAAGAGTCAAAAGAGTCAAAAGAGTCAAAAGAGTCAAAAGAGTTAAAAGAGTCAAAAGAGTCAAAAGAGTCAAAAAAGTCAAAAAAGTCAAAAAAGTCAAAAAAAAGTAAAAAAAAGTCAATCATAAAGTCGTCAAATCAAAAAAGTCAAAAAAAAGTGAAAAAAAGTCAAAAAACGTCAAAAAGTCAAAAAAGTCAAAAAAGTCGTATACAGGTCACGATATAAAATCGGAATTGCGAGTTATTTCATTTTTATAGGTTAAAAAGGCGTTCCCGTACTGAACTTTTGAGTCCTGTTACTCGCGTGTTCTGAGTATGTTCTATAAATATCTTGCAGATGTGCCACTGCCAATGGAAGTGGCCGTAGCAGGAGTCAGTAACGTTGTTCCCGTGTCTACTGTATCTTCTGCAAAGCCTACGCCTGTTCAAGGTAAGACATGAAATGAAATTTTTATTTAAAAATAAACCAGTTTTAAAATTAAGCCTAAATCTAAACTATATCACAATTAAAGTCTCCATGCTTATAGAAAAAGTAGCTTGTTAAAAGTTGGATTGTTTTAAAAGTTTATCCTCCATAAACTCTTGGATGGAATAGTAAGCTTTTTTTAATAGAAGAGACTTCAGCTTAGTTTTGAAAAGGTGTGTTTCTTCGACACAATTTCATTTGGAAATTGGTAGCATCATAATTTACATTAAAAATATAAGTAACTATCAAATTATACCTATTTATAATAATATTGTTTCAGGTTTTTGGAATCCGAAACTCCAGTATCTACGGGTTAGCGGGGAAATAACTCCAATGACTTTAGGTATTGTTGCGTAAACATTTTAATTTTATTATCTCATTTAGATATACATATATTAGGATCAACACACACGACCACAGTCAGATTTGTATAGGTAAAGAGTGCTGATAACAGATCTTGATATTATGGTGATTATATGTGTCATTTTCAACTAAAAGGTACATCATTGTAGGTTGTCAATAAGGCGTTACTGCCATAAAAATTCATTCATTCGTATAAAATGACCTGTTGTGTGACTTTTGCTATAAGTAAAGGAGCTTTTTGGCAATCTATCCTCAAGACTAACCTTTTTCAAAAGCGATTGCCATCTGGACTTTAAACTAGTTCAAACCCAGAGCTTAACTAGACCTTATTGTGAGAAGTTTGGTTTCCTAACGATGTTTATTTTTACTGAATTCCTAGTAACTAGCGAATTATCCGGAATACGCTGCCGCTGGTTTAATTTTAATACTGCATTTACATTCAGCCGAATTGAGCAGGCAAGTGGGCAGGGAAGTGGGAAGGACGAGTGTGTAAACATGATACTTCTCATGCCACTGCTATTGCCACTCGCGCTGCCCGGCGCTCCCCTAAATGACGGTTTTTTTGTGCGAAGTCAAAGGACCGGCAGCGCGAGCGGCAGTACGTGTTTCCAATTACATTCTCCTCCGTCGCTCAGTACTCGTCGAGCACCTGGAGGATCGCAAAAGACACAACGCGGCCGCTGTAATTATTTCAACGTCTGCCATTGCCGAGACTTGAAAGCGAAGTGAGTGGTAGGGCAGTATGTAAACACACACTCCTCTCGATCCTGCTGCAGCAGTATTTAGGGAATTAATGCCGGCAGCGCGAGGGGCAGCGACAGGGGCTGAATGTAAATGTCGGATACCGAAGCGCTTTTCATTCATTCATTTATTCCTTTAATGTTTTATAAAGTTTAGTTTAGTTTGTTGGTTCTTTGTGACTATCAATTCCATTAGTATGATCGAATGTCTACGGCAAAAGCCGGCTTGAGCGACGCCTTTTACTGTGCCTCTTTTTGTGTACTGACTTTAATGATTAATCTCATAAAATAACACTATGGTCGTGCACACATAGTTTGGTACAAAAATCGACTAAATTTGTTAGATCGTAACTGTATGTACAATAATTATCTACTTTTATGTTCTAGGTATACCTAAGTCGGCTTATGAACCCACCAGAATACGGTGATGTAGCAACATAAAAGGCTGGAGCCCTATCACTTCAAGAAGAATGTATATTGTACACTTACTTTCTGTAAATTACAGTATATATGTATGATTGTACCTTCCTACGCATCGTTATTATTGTCAACACCAATAAGACTTAAACTTTCACGGCTTTTACGTATTATGATTATTAACTAAAACGGAACTAAATTGCGTATATTAACTTAATAGTTACCTCCGATGTTTCGAGATCAATTATTGTTTCTGTGGTACCGGAAAAAATACCATAAATAGGTATATCAGATTTGCGTAATTAAATTTTTGTCGCCACAATTAGGTAACATACTAGTAAAATAAAATTTCCCTGTACCTAGATTTATGTCAATTGTTAATTGTGACTGAAGGTACATTTCCACCAAGTATTGTGGGATAGGTCACGTCAAATAATAGAAGAAAAAAAATTCCTCGTAATAATTTTCTTTCTGTCTGTATGTCTGCTTACTAGTTAAGTGATATATTGTTAGTATAAGAAAGCTCAAATGACCCCGCAGCAAACATAGGGAAAAAGTGGTTTCAGTCAAAACTCACGAAATTTTAGTACAATGTAGATTCGAGTCTCTTGATTATTTTTTTATAAGGGCACAACTCACTCAGAAGTATACTTTCAGAAATAATCAATAAGTATTGTTTCATACAAAACACATGTAACATACCAATATTTCGTAAAATCTTTCTCTTTGCTTTTGCATAATATAAATAACTAACCAAATGCGATTTCAACGTGACAGAAACGTTATTAAGATCATATTTAACGCCAGTAAGTATCATTGTGGGTCATTTCAAAGTATAGATTTTAAGAAACACGTCATAGAAAAATAATAATATAAACTTGATTATTTCTGACAGTGTACTTCTGAGGGAGTTGAGCCCTTATAAAAAATTAATAAGGAGACCTGAATCTACATCATACTAAAATTTCATGCGATTTGACTGAAACCACTTTTTCCCTATGTTTGCTGCGGGGTCCTTTGGTATGAGTGTATGTATTATTAATCACACCGACAAAGTTGTAAAACAAAGTGGTTTTTGTTTGGGTACCTCCCGTACACATAAACTGGGGGTGAATTTATTTAGTTCAACAAGTATTGTGCGAGATCTTTCAAAAAGAATATCGTCTAAGATAGGTTCATTTTATAACAGCTATCAGGAAATGCCTAATTTCTAGGCACCACCGCACCATGTCTGTCATTACATTAAGGTTAATATTTAAATTAGCTTTTCAAATTAATATATTTAGGTATAATATAGTATTTACGAAACTTATGGCCCAACAGACTCTTGGCCGGTTTTTAGGTTTTTGTCAGATATTAAGTTATATGTGGGTATAACAATTGTGCATAGTATGTACCTAATGAAATATAATGATATGTACAATAAATATTGTATGCATTTGACATAAACTTAGTTTTATTTACAGGACGTCCAAACTTAGATTTCCCGCCGAACGGCTGTCAGGAAGGGGCGAGGGGGACGAGGTCTACCCCTCCCCTCCCCTTCCAACCCCCATACCCTGTAAACCCCTTCCCCCGTTCCCCTGTAACGTGATCAAATGTAGCACTATGAAACTAGATGGTGGCACTAGCTGCTGCAAGTACGAGCCGTAGATTTGCCTATCTATCTCAGTTATATACATATTCATCTATGATGTCGTCTAGCCAACTGGACATCCGAAAAAAGATCGTGTACACCTACAACCAAAATGTTGGTATATCGCAAGGAAAGTTAGCCAAATTATTAAAAGTTCCGAAGTCAACCGTGCAAAAGGTATTGGCTAATTATCAGTCCAGATTGTCTGTTTCAAGAAAAGGTGGTTCGGGTAGAAAACGCGGTCCTGCTGATAAAACTAAGGCAAAAAAAGTAATCGAGCATTTTAAGAAGAATCCAACTCTCTCTGTCCGCGACGTCGCCAGAAAATGTAAGGTATCGAAATCGTATGTCCAAAAAATCAAGCAGCGTGCAGGTTTACGATCGTACAAGGCAACTACAGTTCCTAATCGCGATGCTACAAAGGATAAATTATGTAAAACCCGGGCTCGAAAGTTGTATACAAAATATTTGACGAAGTTTGGTTGTATTTTGATGGACGACGAAACATACGTAAAAGCAGATTTTAAGCAATTACCAGGTTTGCAGTTCTATGTGGCAAATCAAAGAGGGAATGCCGATAAAAAATTTACAACAAAAAAACTTGATAAATTTGCAAAAAAAATCCTTGTCTGGCAAGCCATCTGTACATGTGGTCAAAAAAGCAAATCGTTTGTTACTACGGGTACGATTAACCAATCCATTTACACGAAAGAGTGTTTGAAAAAACGTTTATTGCCGTTTATAAGAAACCACACCGAGCCTGTCATATTCTGGCCTGATTTAGCGTCCTCACACTATGCCAAATCTGTTTTAGAATGGTACACTGAAAATAATATCTCCTTTGTGCCGAAATTAGCAAATCCACCAAACTGCCCAGAACTCCGGCCGGTAGAGCATTATTGGGCAATAATGAAAAGAAAATTGAAAAATAGTGGTAAAATTGCTACAAATGAGCAACAGTTCAAAAGAATGTGGGATACGACATGTAAAAAGGTGACCGAAAGTGATGTACAGAGATTGATGGAAGGAGTCCGAAGCAAAGTCAGGGCATTTTACCAGTGTTAATTTGTGAAACAAGAGGTTTATTAATTTTAAAGAACACTAATAAAACTTTAATTTAAATAGCCCATGAAATTGTTATTCTTAGTTTTTTTTCTAATTTGTCGTTATAACACCGACCACTTTTTTTCGTGGACAGGCTTTATCCCTTATGAAAACGATGTTTATTAATGTTAAAACTATGTGTACTTTTGAGATAAGAAGTAGACAAATTTAATAGATAATGCAGTTTAAGTCCACGCCGCAAACTCGGTGGTATTTTGTTCGCAGTTTGACCCTTTATGGTCATTATTTATATATTCTTTGTTCATTAGCACTAGCTAACAATCGCCGCGCTATCTGATAAGAGCTATAATGCCTATAATATTGTGAAGTATTTTCGTGGCAGTTTTTTTTTGTAAACATTTTGTTAACATCTGTATAATATTCGAATCGGCTTGCGAAATGCACTTATCTAGAATACAGAAACGACTTAAATCCCATGTTTTCAAAGTAAATACCTTCGTATTTGAAACAAAATAGTTGACTATGTTTTTATCACGTCTACATTCCTACATTCCCTAAATTCCAAATTTCTTCTCACTGCTAATTACCTTTTTTTCATCTAATACGCTTCTTAAAACAAAAATATTATTTATACACCCTAGAAATATTCAATACAAAACAATTTAGTGCTTTAATCTCACTTTTTTATATATTTTATTAGTAATAGTTTTTACCCACCGAAATGAGTAAATACGAGTATTTACGGGGTGCTTTGGATAAATACTCAGTATTTACTCACCCCTACCCATCTCTTGGTAGGTACATAGTTAGTTCATTATTTTGTATTCTATTTTTATTTTTATTTTTTGTTTTCTGTACTAACATATATGGATGTTTCATCTGAATTAAATAAAATTGAATTGAATTGAATAAAGTCATAATTTTCTAATAATCGACTACGATGCTTCAATTGAGACTGAACAAACTGGCGCATACTTTTCGATGGAGCTTTTCTGGTCGCAAATTTTAGCATCGTCGAGGTGGACTGTGCCGAAATGGATATTCAATATTTTTAGTCGAACTTAATTCTTACCGACTTGCCTATTTTGAGCACTGGTAGAAAAAGTATTGTATACAATAATGACATATTTAAGCTTTTCAATCTCGTACCTTACTTAGGCCACTCTGCAACTCAACTGAAAAGCTCTTCATTATGTCACGATTGTATAAAATACTTACTTACCTAGTAGAAGTTGCGAAAAATCGCAAATGCATCAAGTTGTTTAGAGCAATGTGATATTTAATAGAAAACTTGTTAATGCACAAGGTAGTTGCGCAAGCACTTGGTTACTTGCCACAGAGCACTGGATTATTATATAGCGGTGAGGTTTATGAAACTTGCATCTCATATTTAGAGTACGTTCTGCGTTCAGTGCGCATATTAATGTATCTATATCTACGCGAATATCCGCGAATTGTGAATAGGAGTACATATATGTTCATTTGTCCTCTCGCTTCTAGCTATGTTCATCAATATTTGTAGGTTTTCTAAAGTTGAACCTTATTACCGAGCAAAACAGTCGTTTATAGGAGACTAAAAAAAACGGTCCGATAGAGAGCATAAGTCCATGAAGTTATTATTCTAAACTAGAATATACTCTTCGGCCACAAAGTGAGGCCGAAAGATAGCGTAATAGAGGGAGCCGCGTCACGTTTTGACTAAGGAGGTAATGACGTCATAAGGCAATCAAAATGTCAATATGTGTTAATTTTGTAACGAGTTTGAGTGAGGCACCGCTCCCTATCAGACCGTTTTTACTACTTTTTACTAAGCACCTATGAACTTTGATTAAAGTAAAAAGAGGAAGATACCTGACGTTCATAGCTGACAAAACTGAAATGTGTTCCGGCACCCACACACTTGTAAATGCTTACACACTGCTATAAATGCTATAATGTACATGTGCATCAGGGGTAAAAGAGATACACCAATATACTTAACACGGGCGTGTAAGCGAGATTTCCATTTTTTGCGCATTGCACAAGGTGTGACAGAGACCAACTAATATAATTTACAGTAGTGTAGGCAAGATCGATATATTTCTAACAATGACGTATAGAAGTAAAAAGCGAGTCATTTGGGTTTAAAAAAATTAAAATCTTGAATTGATATTAATCGTAGTAAGTCCTTGTCGCATCAATATGAAAGCGGGCAAGATGGACCGAGATAGAAAATTAAATGTCGAGTCAATAGCGTACTATATTTTTAAAATATGAATAAATCTCTAGTTCTAAACTTCTGGTGCTCTAGTCGAATATTCCAGTGTTCAACGAAATATGTAACGAACGATCGTCTCAAAAAACCAGTATAAAGGCATCTACAATTACGCGTAGTTGTTACGGATCTAGAGGTTTCTCTTTTTAATGCAATAATGGTTCGTCAAAAGAGACGCGTATGGTAAGCGACGGTTATATTGCACTACGCAGAAACTGCGAATGATCCGTGTGGTCCTAGTACTTTAATTTCCATCGCCTACCTCGCGCACGACTCAAAAAAACCAATGTAAAGGTGTGACCTCCGATTGTGCATAGTCATAATGGTAAAAAAGATTCACTTATCCTGAACGGGTTGTAAGTCTCGGGAATCAGCGCTAGGTGCCTAATTTCGAGGTAGCGTTAGCAAATAAGACCTTTTAATACCACGACGGTGGCAAACAAGCATACGGCCCGCCTGATGGTAAGCGAATCCTCTGGGGTTGCAGGCGTCCATAGGCTACGGTAACTGCTTACCATCAGGCGGGCCGTATGCTTGTTTGCCACCGTCGTGGTATAAAAAAAAAGAAAGTTTAATAATTTTATTGCAATTACTGAGTTTTGGTTGTCACCTGACGAATTATATTTTTTAGAAACGTATTTATTCTCTGGTATCTGGTATTAAAGATAATTGATTAAAAGGTTTTGACATGTAAAATCGAAATTTATGTCTAGACTAGAAAACTATAGGTATGCATGTTTTCTCATTGACAGATGTTTCAAGTAAAAAAATAAATTATAATACCTATAGGCTTAAGTAATAATAATAAGTCTCTATAGACCGTAAGCCAGGAACAAATTTTGTTGGTCATCGCGTCCCAGGCGAAAACTTGTCAAGTGGTTAAGGCTGATGTTTAATGAAGCCTCGTGAAGGTCAGCTGCCTCTCCGTTGGTGGGTTGAGGAACGGCAGCGATTTAATCAATTAAAAAAAATGGTCATCGCGTCCCGATTGAAACTTTCGCGATATAATGGCTCCAAAAATCCTTCTAACTTTTGAATATGGGAAAATTCAAGAGCGTGAGGCCTAATAATTACTTTCAATGAAAACTCTATTGAAAAACTATTGAAAAACTATTGAGTTATTTGAGCGATTTTTGAGTTATTTCAAAAAGTTGTATATTCATAGTAAAAGGACGTAAAATATCCTATAAAAAATACATTTTGATTGGGTGTATTGTGACGGCAACTACGAAATCCTACATTCAGCAAATATTATACAATTCACAAATTGCATGAGCAACAGGCTCTAGTTTAGAAGTATAAATTAAAAAAAAAGACATAACCATAGCAATTCTATACATAAATAATTTGTACATACGTTTAGCTTGGTAACGGTTTCAAGCACTAGGAGAACAGAATGAAATAAAAATACATTTTTATCAGCATATTATTTGCTAACGCTACCCAAAGGGGCATGACACTCGGACATACGTGTTTCACGCGTGGGTACTGCCTATTTAGCTGTCTCGCTTACTCAATAACAAAAATGTTTTTGATAAATTTTGATAAAAAATTATGTTTGCGTATTTAAAACAGTACTTACGAATGAAAAGTTATTCCGTGAGCTTTGTTTTTATGTTTTGAGCTATTAAAGCATGCAAAGAAGGCACAATTTGGCATGATTTACGGGTATTTTAGTCGTTGTTCTTGAAAGCACGCTCTTCGGCGGCCATGACACGACTGATTCAATATAGGCGCCGGAACCTATATTTGATGGCACACGATCGTGCGCCTGGTACCATATCTATTCCCTTTATATTTATCAAAGCCTATGAACGACTGTTTTGCTCGGTAGTAAGGTCCAACTGTGGTAACGGAAATAGAGTTATGTCCGGCACTAGTACTATTCGGTTTGTCTCCTGGTCAAGTCATACGCTACGACAATTGTCAACATAAAATAGTGAACAGACAATTGTAAACAAAAACGGCCGCTAACGAAGCGCCATTTTAGATCTATGCGCTAATTGCACTTAAAAATTAAGCCAAATGTGCATTAGCACTCTAGTATACTAATATTTTAAAATATATAAAAGCGTACAATACGGTAATACTCACAAAAGCATTTTGGCTCAAATAAGAATTTAAATCAAATTATGGTTAAATTAAGGTCGTTTATTGTTTTAATGCCTGGATTGCTACAAAGTCTACAAACCAATTATTGGACACCGATTTCTAAGCGCCATGCTAACCTAGCAAAGTTTCACTTGCATCGTGGTTTCATAAAACCACACAATGTATTATTTATCTTTACCACGGGATTACAGAATACAGAATGTACCATCGGGTTCAAAATTGCATGGTCAATTTATCAATGAATTCATTCATAAATTGGCCATGCAATTCTGAACCCGATAGTACCTAATAACATTTCACGATAGCGTCTAATTTTACGTCGCAGTCTCACCATTCAATGTTATTACATTTATAGCACTATTAGATGTCGCAGTTTAAATGAGTGCGTAAGTATTATTGACACCACAAGGGCAGGGGTTTATGAAATTGTCAATGAATTGAATTATTGTATCGTAGGAACTTAATTAGTAGGTATCAATGTTGTCGTTCACTACCTTCAAACAATTCGGAACCGGCAAATATACGGTACGTTTGGTGGTTTTCCTTACGCTTAATCTGGGTAAATATGTAACACACGAAGCTTGGGATTTTTTTTTACGAAATAAATAAATGAAACAAGCTAGTGTAGTGCCGCTCTTGCCCCTACAAATTTACAAAATCTGGTGCCATCCGGAAGAAAGCATGAAACTTTGCATGCCCGGTACGTATAGCTTATCTCTTTTGTGTCCCGATTTGCAGTTTTTAAACTTTTTATGAAAACGGTAGAACTTACAACAAAACTACCAGTACCTAGCAGTATACGATCCGTATGAGCGACGAGGCACGGGGCAATCCAAAATTGGTTTAGAAGTAAAGTTAATTGCTAAATACCAACTTTTAGTGCTCTTTTATGGACAACCCGTCCATAGCCAATATTTTAACATTTAATGTCTTTTTGTTAGCTTGATGTTTTCCTAGTCGCCCATACTATTTTGTATGACTGTGTATAGGCAGTCAGGTTTAATAAGCAGTCTCGTAGCAGTTGGCTGGTGTAACAAAAATACTGGTGATCCGTTTAAGGGTGGTTTAAGGGCATAATTGGTATTGCGATTAAGAAAAAAACCGGCCAAGTGCGAGTCGGACTCGCGCACTGAGGGTTCCGTACAAACCTGTAGGTTCGATATGAATTTCAATTTAATACCTCTACGCGTTGATAAGGAAAGGGGTAGTAACTTTAAAATTATTTTTAAATATTTTTATTATATCATGTACTTAACAAAAAATTTACGGTTTTCGCATTTTTTCCTTTATCTGTGCTATAAGACGTTGCTTCGTACCAAATTTCAAGATTCTGAGTTCAAGATCCTGTAGGTTTTGATTCCCTTGAGACTTTCGAAAATTTGCGGAAATTTGCGGCATAAACGGCTGTATCTTTTGATTGCGTTGGCTTAGAAGTTTGATTTTTTCACAGCTCCAAGGGACAGTAGACCTGAGTATTTGATATAAATTTCAGCTTGATACCTCCACGCGTTCCTGAGAAAAAGGGTCTTGACAAACGGACGGACGGACGGACGGACAACAAAGTGATCCTATAAGGGTTCCGTTTTTTCCTTTCGAGGTACGGAACCCTAAAAATAGGAGAAAAAATTTTAGAACACGAGAAAATATTTTTTTTGTATAGGACCCGTCGTCCCAGCCGGTCAACCCTCCATACAAAACCAATTTTTATTTTCACGTGAAAAATTTTTTTTCTTGGGTGTTCGTAATTAAAATACGATACCAATTATGCCCTTAAACGGATCACCAGCATTTTTGTTACAGCTTGTCTTGTATACCTTCATTATAGTGTTCTTAATGTTGTCTCAAATAGTAGTTTATGTAACTGTTACGTAATAAGGGTCCTTACAACATGAGTGTGGTTTTATGAAACGAGCCGCAGGTGAGTTTCATAATAAGATCACACGAGTGTTTTAAGGCCTAATTACGTATTACTGCTTTATCTACACTCATATTATTTATCCAAAATGTCGTATTCGGAAACCATAGAATGGCCGCCATTGCACCGCCATGGCCAACTCTCGTGTGCCGGCGGTCGCGCGGGCGCGTGTCGGGCTGTCGGCGGATGCGCGAGAGGGTGCAGGTGTACATTATGTTATCAAAACTCATAGCACATCAATACGAGGGCTGCTATTTATATATCCGGAAACCGGGATTACAATCTTCTTAAATAGCATATTTGACCTCCATGGTAAAATTTGAACTTTTTTAAGTACTGGCCGGTATATTTTTTCTTTCTTATTAACGCTCGTGTTTTGTTTTTGACGGGTTTTAAATGTCATCTCGCAGCAAGAATGGAACTCACTCGTGAAAATATTCGTGCTATGATTTATTATGATTTTCGGCGTGGTTGAACGCAACAACAGTGCATAGATCAACTAACTTCAACTTTTGGTGATGAAGCCCCATCTAAAACTACTGTGTATCACTGGTTTAGTGAGTTCAATCGTGGACGTGGTATGCTTACGGACGAAGTTAAGGCAGGTCGCCCGAAATCGGTCGTTGTACAACAAAATATCGAGGCTGTGCGAAAACTTATAATGGACGACCGACATGTTACGTACCGCGAGATAGAGGCGACTCTGGGTATTTCTATGACCAGCATTAATAGCATATTACATAATTATTTGGCTGTAAAAAAAATTTGTTCGCGTTGGATACCCCACAACTTAACAAAAGAGCAAAAAGATGCTCGCGTCGAATGGTGCAATAAAATGTTAAAAAAATATAACCGTGGTGACTCAAAAGCCGTTTATAACATCTATACAGGTGACGAATCCTGGATCTATGCATACGATCCCGAAACGAAGCAACAATCAACGGTATGGGTGTTTCAAAATGAGCCGAACCCTACGAAAGTTACTCGTGCAAAAAGTACATTGAAACAAATGGTGGCCTGCTTCTTCGGTATTAATGGCCATGTAGCTACAGTGCCACTAGAAAACCGTAGAACGGTTAATTCAGAGTGGTACACGACCATTTGCTTACCGGAAGTATTTGAACAAATTCGTAAAACTAACCAGCGACGAAGAATCATTCTTCATCATGACAATGCCAGCTGTCATACGTCACGCGAAACAATTCTATTTTTGGAGGGTCAAAATGTGGAATTAACGGGTCATCCGCCGTACAGCCCTGACTTGGCACCCAACGATTTTGATTTATTTCCAAATATAAAGAATAAATTACGCGGTCAACGATTTTCGACCGCTGAAGATGCTGTCGACGCATTCAAACAACACGTTATGGAGGTACCTCAGGCGGAGTGGCAGAAGTGCTTTAAAAATTGGTTCACGCGAATGCAAAAGTGCATAGATCATCAAGGGGAATACTTTGAAAAACAATAAAACCATTTTCAGCCGTGTACGTTTGTTTGTTTTTTTGTTTCCGGATATATAAGTAGCAACCTATGTAATTGAGCATGAAAAGTTAAAATTACGTTACTGCCACGGATAAAAAGCTTATCATAGTAAAATCGGTCGTGGTAATGCTAGCCATTGCCTACCGTTTTTGAACACGTTTTAGAGGACTTACAGTGTGAGTGTAGATAAAATCTATTAAAATCTCATATCTGGGTCGGCATTGTGTGGGTGGGTACTGGGTAGACATTATAAGTTAGACTCGGACTAAGCCCACGTATTAAAAACCCAATCAAAAGGTTCCATCTAAATCCATTAAATTGCCAAGATGAGATATTTCAGAATGATTGAATTAAACTGCCATTTTATCACGCCAGGTGGCGCATTGTGAAGTACCCAGCATTAACATAAGAACTGTCAAATCACATACATATTTGTCTCGTAATTCAAAACATTCCCATATTTTCCCAGTTTTATCAAGAATGCCTCAATGTTGTGCGGTGAAATGTAAAAATAGAGGCACCCATTTATTTCCTAAAGACCTATAGACTATACAGGAAACGTTGGCAAAATGCGTTAAGAATAAAAAACTTTAGGGCAAGTGATACGAGCCGCTTATGTAGGCTACATTTATAGAAGATGATCATTTCGGAAAGATTAAGTAAAGGAGTAAGGAAAGTTATCAATTAAAAATGCTCACTGTGTGCCTGTACGCCAAGCCTGTAAAACTTTCTTCAGAACTATCTGTAAGTACTTAAAAGTATAGGTACTCAATATATCTAACATTACCTTGTTAGTAATAACAGATATCATTTCATTTTATTTAAATACTTATTTAACTTTCAGTTGCTGCACTAGTTGCAATTTTTTTGAGCAATAGGCTGTACGAGGGCTGCTATTTATATATCCGGAAACCGGGATTACAATCTTCTTAAATAGCATATTTGACCTCCATGGTAAAATTTGAACTTTTTTAAGTACTGGCCGGTATATTTTTTCTTTCTTATTAACGCTCGTGTTTTGTTTTTGACGGGTTTTAAATGTCATCTCGCAGCAAGAATGGAACTCACTCGTGAAAATATTCGTGCTATGATTTATTATGATTTTCGGCGTGGTTTAACGCAACAACAGTGCATAGATCAACTAACTTCAACTTTTGGTGATGAAGCTCCATCTAAAACTACTGTGTATCACTGGTTTAGTGAGTTCAATCGTGGACGTAGTATGCTTACGGACGAAGTTAAGGCAGGTCGCCCGAAATCGGTCGTTGTACAACAAAATATCGAGGCTGTGCGAAAACTTATAATGGACGACCGACATGTTACGTACCGCGAGATAGAGGCGACTCTGGGTATTTCTATGACCAGCATTAATAGCATATTACATAATTATTTGGCTGTAAAAAAAAATTGTTCGCGTTGGATACCCCACAACTTAACAAAAGAGCAAAAAGATGCTCGCGTCGAATGGTGCAATAAAATGTTAAAAAAATATAACCGTGGTGACTCAAAAGCCGTTTATAACATCTATACAGGTGACGAATCCTGGATCTACGAGTGCATACGTATGCATACGATCCCGAAACGAAGCAACAATCAACGGTATGGGTGTTTCAAAATGAGCCGAACCCTACGAAAGTTACTCGTGCAAAAAGTACATTGAAACAAATGGTGGCCTGCTTCTTCGGTATTAATGGCCATGTAGCTACAGTGCCACTAGAAAACCGTAGAACGGTTAATTCAGAGTGGTACACGACCATTTGCTTACCGGAAGTATTTGAACAAATTCGTAAAACTAACCAGCGACGAAGAATCATTCTTCATCATGACAATGCCAGCTGTCATACGTCACGCGAAACAACTCTATTTTTGGAGGGTCAAAATGTGGAATTAACGGGTCATCCGCCGTACAGCCCTGACTTGGCACCCAATGATTTTTATTTATTTCCAAATATAAAGAATAAATTACGCGGTCAACGATTTTCGACCGCTGAAGATGCTGTCGACGCATTCAAATAACACGTTATGTAGGTACCTCAGGCGGAGTGGCAGAAGTGCTTTAAAAATAGGTTCACACGAATGCAAAAGTGCATAGATCATCAAGGGGAATACTTTGAAAAACAATAAAACCATTTTCAGCCGTGTACGTTTGTTTGTTTTTTTGTTTCCGGATATATAAGTAGCAACCCTCGTACCATCCATATTCTGGGTCATCAAAACAATACAAGAAAACCAGCAGCTCTTGAACATGAGAAGTGATATGCATCACCCACTCAAAGAAAGCTCCTTATTAACGATATTGAAGTGACAGAACACGAAACAGCAATATAACACATTACAGCGACAGAACCAACCGTAAGCCATAGCACTGAAGTAAGGCGAGAAGAAGATAGAGATATGTACTACTGTGGAAATAGATGTTCTAGAATTCTAGATCAACGTGCACACATGGACCCACAGCATTTAAAGAGCACTCAAGTTGACCATTACAACAATGGTTTTCACCAACTTTTGTGAAGTATAATTTTCATAAATCATCGGCATGTTTGGGTCTGACAACAATCTTCAAGTTCAATGACACTTAGGATTAGATCAGATAATTTGGCAGCAGTGTTTACTGAAAACCAATTATTCTTGATGACGATGCTGATGTATTATGAACAAGAAAATAAATAAAACAAAACTAAAACATTCTAATGCCTTTTTATTCAAGACAAGTAATCTTTTTATATAATATATATGCGTTAGATATCATAATAACATAACAAATATGAATCAGAAGCAACAACTTTCAACGAGCATTTGTGGCTTCTAGCTTAATGTATTTTTTAAAGCGTAAACAATGAAATTCCAATATTTTCTCTTGCCTCAATAAAGCTATCCTTGTATTTGTGCATAATCGGCTTTTTCTAGCTTTAAATTCCTATTTATATTTTCTAGGTATGTTACTGTTATTTCGTTTTTTAAACAATACCTTGCAGCATATGGGCACAGTGTGGACAGTGAAATTGCAATATTTTCTCTTGCTGCAATAAAGCTCTCCTTGTATTAGAGCATAATAGAGATGCTTTTTTTAGTTTTAAATATCCATTTTTATTTTCTAGGTATGATACTGTTACCTCGTTTTACTCGCTTCTTAAGCAGTACCTTGCAGCATATGCAGGACCCTTTACCTCAATAACAGTATCCTCACTTAGCAACCCATCTGGTGAGGCGACAAGAAATGGATATTCTTTAGAAATTAATATTATGCATTTCTGCGCGTCCAATCCATAAGTAGCTTCATACATTTGTAAGGCAATTGGCTCCTGTATTTTGCCGTGAGACACAGCTCTAGTGACTACTGAGCGCCACAAAATATGTTACATTACACTCTTCACATTGGCTTTACACTGTCCACAGTGTCCACGCAAACACGTAAATGTACTGTCGGATAACGATAAGATGACGAGACTCATATAGGAGTTATCCCTTTGGTTAAGTGCAAAATCTTTGAAAATATTCTTATATTTCATGCATGCTATGTTGAGAATCGGCGAATCCGCGTTTATATCCCTGTAAGTATCAGAAAATGAACACGCATATGAGCGGTCCCCCTGGATATCCAGCTGTGCACCAAAGTTTTAGTGTCGATCATAGGCCTCTTATCTAAAATAAAAACAGCACGTGAGCTTTGATAATTGAAAATAATGCTAAAAATGCAGAACATAACCTCAAATATTGTTAGTGTTTACCTTTGTAATAATCAGCCTTTTTCCTGCCACCGATGCATTCCTCCTTCGCAGCTCAGCTTGCGGTTCACGTACGATCATGAAGCCGAAGATTTTATCCTTATATCGCAAGAATTAAATAAAATTTCCTCATAATGACACTTCACACAAAACGTAAACTAGGTACAGTGCACAGTAGCGACATCTGCCCCGACCTTTTAGTGTGGCTGTGGCTCCTCATTGACTGATGTGTTTATATTATTTTATGATTTCATTCATAGTACTATCAATATACCTAAATTAGGCTTTATCTATGAAGTCGATAATTTCAAGGATGTGTTTATGTTCAGATGTAGGTCAAGAGGATGCGTTCTCAAGGGTTGCGGCGATAACATGTCATGTTCCAGATAAATTTAATGTGATATTTTTAGAATTTAATGGCATTCAGATGGGTCTAGTTTTTTTAGTTGGTTATATACCTCCCCTACACATGAAGTGGGGCGTGAATTGTTTCTTCGCTCCAACCTTTCGTATGGGGTATCGTTGGATAGGTCTTTAAAAAAAATAGAGGTCTACCAAATAATTTTTTAGGTAAAAGTTAATGAATAGTTTCATAAATAATAGCTCTGAAAGTTCAAAAAAGGGCGTCCTATCCCATCTAAATTTTAACCCACAGGGGTCCAAAAAAATTGAAAAAAATTATGGAAGTGAGGCCTGAAAGTACTTTTATGAAAAAATCGGTTGTATCATAGTGAAAGGACGTGTGTCGTGCGCTTAGTCAAATGACGTAAGCGCCACCAAATATCCCTTAATAAATGACCTTTTTTGAACGGGTGTATTGTAACAGGCCAAATAGGTAATGAAGTAGAACTGTGCCACTTTGTAATATTGAAAAAAAAAAAAAAACCTAATGAAATTATTTTCAATATTGGTTTCTTGAGGATATATATGAGGATATCACGTATCATTTGTGGTATATTGTACAAAAAAAAAATCAGCCATATCGTATCTGGAGGAGCCCAAACTTGGTATGTTTCGAAAATTATTTTTGTGTTAATAAAAAAAAAATGGCTGAAATATAATGATGTTGTATATTTTTAGAATCGCCTCAAAATGCCCTTTCATAAGATACCACACACGATAGGTTTCTGAAAAAAAATTTTTTTTTCCATACAAATAAAAAAATGTCTCGGCACTCCCCTCCTAAGGGATTTTTTTTTAAGAACTGCGGGTCAAAAAATGTGTTTAGACCTCTAGCATGCGTGTGCCAAACGGCTAAACTGTAGATCGATTTGCGGTGTTTCTTTGAAATTGGGCTTGTACGGCTACCACTACTACTACGGAGCCCTACACTGAGCAATGCCCGACATGATCTTGGCCGGTTTCGACTTTGTCGAATTGACATTCGTCATATGGAATGAATAAAACGCCTTGGTAAAATCTAAGAGCAAATATTAATTTAGCGTATATGCTATTTCAAGTTAACAGTGAGCAACAATTCAATATCCATACAAACTTCCACCCCCATAAGGGATGATTTCTGGAATAAAAACTATCCTATGTCCTTCTCCGGGACTCAAACTATCTTCGTACCAAATTTCATCTGAATCGGTATAGGTAACAGACAGACAGACACACTTTCGCATTTATAATATGTATGCATTAATTATTCATTAGTGAACCTTGTAGAAAAAAAAAATATTGCTGAACGGCGAAATATACGAAAACTATAAAAAATGCACATTATTTAATTTTATCTACACTCATACTGTAAGTACTCTAAAATGCGTTCAAAAACCGTAGACAATGACAAGCATTACAACAAACGATTTAACTATGATAAGTTTCTTATCTGCGGCAGTAACGAAATTTTAACTTTGCATGCTCAAATATTGTTAAGCAATGAGTTTCAAATTTGGAACATCGAATTTGATAACATAATGTTACCGCAATGGCCAACTCGATTGGTCCCGCGCGAGCGCCGGCACAATCGAGTTGGCCATGACGGTACAATGGCGGTCATTCTATGGTTTCCGAACACTTAATTTAATATATATAATATGAGTGTAGATAAAGCAGTGTATGCAACTGTACGTAATTAGGCCTTAAAACACTCGTGTGATCTTATTATGAAATTCGCCTGCGGCTCATTTCATAAAACCACACTCATGTTTTAAGGACCCTTATTACGTAACAGTTACATAAACTACTATATACGTTTTATTAGGCTCCATGCAACATAATTATCATATATGTTTGGATTCCCTAGCCTTGAACTCATGAATACGATTATAGACTTGTTTGTATGGTTAAGCTTTAATCAAGGTTGTCTATTACTGCCTGTCAATTCAAATCATTTTTGTTATAGGTACCTCTGTAGGTCATATTCTCACGTGTACATTTCCAAATTAAGTTCGCTTTCAATGGTAGATATATTATAAGCAGGGATTTGGTTTCGAAATCGATATCCATGAAACCTACTATTTATCATAAAACTGACATTGATTTCGGCAGATCTGTTGCACAATCTTCTTTTTTAGGGCATTTGATATAAAGCTGCATTTATTGAGTAGGTGTCATACTTATTGGGTGCAACTTGTGAATTTTATTGTTTTGGATCGTTGTAACCTCCTACTCAAGATAATAAATTAATAATACAAGGCTGAGCGTTTGAGTTATCCAAGGGTGGGTCATTTTTACTTTATTTTATTTTATTAAATTTGTACATTATGTATTGTTTAACAATTAGAAAAAGGTGCCAATTAATGATTGCACGTATTTTAATTTTATTTTTAGCTTTAATTTTACTGCCTCCGGATTTTAGTTGAGGTTTTCGTAAAAAGTAAGGATACTATTAGGTATATGGATATCGTGAAAAAATATGTCTCTATTTAATTCTTGTTTTTTTTTCAATTTATTGGCTCTGAACCTTTACCATGCTATTTCGAGCCAAAAATGGTATATATTTTAAGCTAAAGTTTGAACAAAGTAACAATATATAGTTATACTCCGTAGACCATAGAACCAGTAACAATATTTATATCCTTATATGAAAACGTTGATATGGATCCGGAAGCAAAAAAAGAATTCTGTTTGCAATATAATTTTAAATACTGACTTTTTATAACTGTGCCCGAAGGATAACTAATACATTTTTGTCTCCATACTCGAGTGGCCCACTTTTATGCATTTACCATAAAACTTGGAAATTAGAATACGGATTTGCAGCCGGATGTAAACAACGAGCTCTTGCCTGCGATTTCGTCTGAGTGGGATTAACATTCGCCAAAAGGAATTATTGAAACGCCTTAGTAAAATATGAACGCAAATATAAATCTCCTTGAGCAACAATTCCATACAAACTCCCTCCCCCCTAAGGGATGATTTATGGGGTAAAAACTATCCTGTCCTTTCCCGGGACTCAAACTATCTTCATACCAAATTTCATCTACGGTAGAATTAATAATTCAGCGGAGTGATTTGACAGAACTTTACATACATTTGACAACCGCTTTGTATGCCGAAGCTGTCAAATCATTCCACTGAATTATTAATTCTACTATAATTCGGTTCAGCGATTTAAGCGTGAAGGGGTAACAGACCGACAGACAGAAACACTTTCGCACTTAGGTATAATAATATAGTATAGATAAATGGTACCCATTTAAATTGTTTTTTTTTCTATTAACTAAAATATCTAATAATGTTTAGAGGCTAAACAAGTTCTTTATACAGTACACGTCTCGTAGTGGATAATCTAATCTGTTATTAAACGATACTCAAAACACTAGATTACCCATTTGCATAGTATTATAATAAGCATAACATAGTCATAGTATGCTGATTCACCTAGGCATATGATATATGGATTGCCTTGACATTTCAAATTAAGACATTTATCATAGTGTTTAAGATTATCGAAAAATAATTATCAACTGTGTTAATTGTGTTATGAATAACGCCAAGAATATAAAAGAAGCACGGCTAGCTTATCTGGTCGCGACACTAGCGACAATTTATTAAGCTATATGGGCTTGCCTAACTTTTTGTCATGTGACCTTCACTACTGCTCTTTCAGGGAAGGAAAGCTGAAATAGGTCCGGCTTACGTACGAATATTTTAAACGCGCCACCACAGGCTATAACTACAAGTACTTAAAGATCTTTTACTGGATTTGCGAATAAAATTTTCTGCTTTTGTCCTCAGAAAACGATCCTCGACAGCATCGCCCAAGATGACCCCTCGTTCACTGGCGACGGTTACACTTCTCTGGCCATCATCTACGCCACGCTGGCCGTGTGCAATTGGCTGGCCCCGTCCGTCATCACGCTCACGGGCCCGCGCGGCGCTATGATCATCGGCGCAATCACGTACCTGTGAGTATGTCTCATACCTGTGGCACTGCAGGGCATCATATCCGCTACGCTGGCCGTGTGCCTGCCGCCCGCCATCACGCCCACGGGCCCGAGCGGCGCCATGATCATCGGCGCGCTCACGTACCTGTGAGTATGTCTCCTACTTAGGGTTGCCAGACGGTCGGGATTTGGCGGATTCTCCCGAATTTTTGTATGTCCTCCCGACTCCCGACAAACTAAAATATCTCCCGGAAAAACAACTTCATTAAAAAAAATACAAATGCGTTTATTTCATTACTTTTTTTACAGTTGTTCTTAAGGTATCGAAACAATAATTAAGTTAGTTCCGAATTCCCGGGGCCATGTGTTTCGTGCTATCCATTCCAGTAAGCAATTCTTATGTATTGCGAAAGAATGTTTAGTTTACTGAATAATAATAATAATAATAATAAAAAAAAAATAAAAAAAAATGACGCCGTCAAAGTCAGTCGTGATTTTTCTGATTTCCGAATATTTTTGATAAAATTATGTTTTACGGGCATTTATACATCTGTTTTTATACGATTATTTGCGGAAAAGTTGCCCGCCACTTAAATGAATGTTGCGCAGGGCGTATGTAATCGCAAATATGGTTACAACACGTAAACAGAATCCCGGACATTAAACGTCAAAAAAGGAAAAGGAAAGGAAATGATTACGAGAAGTAAATCACGACAGCAGCAAGCGTCCCCACCAAACGCACGCCCACCATCCTCGCCCGCCTCGTCAGTCTCCTCACCATCGTTGTCGGGCAATGAGTTCGCTACTGTGCCCGACACCAGCGAGTCGAGCGACGAGTGCGGGCCGCCGCCGCCGCCGCCACGACCACCTGCGCGACGAGGACGGCCACCGCTGCCGGTGGTATAGTGCGTCGCATGAGATGGACTTCATCCATGAATGAAAACGTCATGCGCGCCTATTATGGGGCTACAGAGGGGGGAACTAATCTGTGCGCGTATCGTGACCGGATACTTCCTCTGTTTCAGGCCCTTGAACCAACCATTGACACGACTGCGCAGCGGTTGTCGGATCAGGTGCGCGTCATTCAGCGGCTAAAGCGGTTGGATGACGCGACACTTGATCGGCTTTGCCTGGAGACTCTCTCTGTTCGCGCGACCACCACCTCGGCGCGGGATCCGCTCGCCACGTCGCCGGATCCGATGCCTGCACCCGACTTGGCATCGGGGGCACCGCGGGTTGATCCCAGTGCCGATGAGGAGGGGATCGCGAATCAGAGTGTGAGTAGTTCAGCCAATGAGCAACTGAGGAGGACTTTGGAAGAGGCAATTACGCAGTATCGCTCCACAAACATCCCTAGGCCACGATTACCACGCTTGCCTATGAATAGACGCAATCTAGCGTTAATGGCAGTCCTAAATGATTTGCTAGATCCATTCCTGCGGACTAGTAAAGACTTAGATGATACGCACTCGATAATGTACTGCGGAGCCATCGCGGCGTGCCGTGTTGCTCGAGTCAAGTTTCCGGACGCTGAACGTGCACCTAGGACCGCCGGGGGTGTCCCCGCATGGCAGGTGCGGATCGAGCGTCGTATCAACTCATTTAGGACTCTCATTGCAAAGCTGATCTGCTTCAGGGGGGGCAATAACCGCCCCCGAGTAATGCGCTTTGTGCACCAGGCGTTCGCGGGGACGGATATCGAGCCCCGCGACTACATGGCCAACGTCGTAGAGCGCATCGACTTTCTGAAGCAGAAAGTTTATGCATGGGCAAGCCGTATTCGCCGTTACAGAGAGCGTGTGGACCGATTCAAGCAGAATCGTCTTTTTCAAAGTGACCAAAGGAAGGTATACCGAAGGTGGGAGGAAACCGACCCCCGTGTGTCCGACGTGCGACTGCCGGATGCTACTGCCATGACTAATTTCTGGCGTAGCATCTGGTCAGCGCCCGTTGAACACACGGAGGGCGAGTGGATGAGTGTTGTTGAACGTGAGTGCGAGTCCATCGAACCAATGGGGGCTATCACCATCAGCCCCGACGACGTAAGTTGCGGGATCCGTACGGCCCAGAACTGGAAAAGTCCTGGCCCGGATGGGTTGCACAACTTCTGGCTAAAATGGTTTCGGTGCTCGCACTCGCGGCTGGCAACGCAATTTCAACAAGCCCTTGAACTTGGCTCCCTCCCGCCTTCCTTAACAACTGGTGTAACCTTCCTGCTCTATAAGTCCGGTAGTACCACGGAAGCGAAGAACTACCGACCCATCACGTGCTTGCCTACGCTCTACAAGCTTCTTACATCCATTTTGAGAGCAAAAATAAACGCGCACATGGTCGCAAACAACTTTTTGGTCTCCGCTCAAAATGGATGTAGGGTTGGGTCCCGTGGTACTAAAGAGCTCCTCCTCATAGACATGACCATTTGCCAACGAGTCCGGCGGAACAGGGGGGCCCTCTCGGCCGCTTAGATTGACTACAAGAAGGCCTATGATTCGGTGCCTCATTCATGGCTGGAGAGGATCTTAGAGCTGTATAAAATTGATGCAGCTTTAAGATCCTTCCTTGGCGCGTGTATGAGGCAGTGGACCACAGTCCTTCGTCAACCAGGAGGCGGGGATGACCCCCCTGGCCCGCAGGACTTTATAAGGATCGAGCGAGGAATATTTCAGGGCGACAGTCTGAGTCCCCTGTGGTTCTGCCTAGCTCTAAATCCGCTCAGCAATCTGCTGAAGGATTCAGGGCTAGGTTGCCGGCTTCGGAGAGAGGGTGAAGTCATATCTCACCTTCTGTACACGGACGATCTCAAGTTATTTGCACCAAATAATCGAGACTTGTTGGAACTACTGAAGACCACTAAAGTGTTCAGTAGTTCCATCAAGATGGAGTTTGGTGTTGATAAATGTGCTGTTATGCATGTACAGCGGGGGAAAGTAGTAAATTCAACAAATATACAGCTTTCTGAGACAATGACGTTCAGATCTATCTCTGAATCAGAAACCTACAAATACCTTGGTATGTCACAGTCTTTGGGCATTGAGGATGTGGGTATTAAACAGGCGTTGAGGGAGCGCTTCTTTGGTCGGCTGACAAAAGTACTTAATAGTCTTCTGTCAGGTGGCAACAGGGTGCGCGCCTTCAATACCTGGGTAATGCCCCTACTCACATACTCCTTTGGCATACTAAGGTGGACACAGACCGAGCTGGATGCCCTGGATCGGAGAGTCCGTCTATTGCTCACCACACACCGTATGCTTCACCCACGCTCGTCTGTTATGAGATTGTACATCCCACGGAAGTGTGGAGGTCGCGGCTTTTTAAACGCCAAAAATCTCCACAACCGTGAGGTGTACAATCTCAGGAATTATTTCCTTAACAACGAGTGTGGGATGCATCGTGATGTGGTGGCAGTAGATAAGGGTCTCACGCCGCTCTCCTTGGCAAACAAGAACTGGCGCAAACCTGTGGTGCTAAGCACCGAGGATCGCAAGGCGGTATGGAAGAGCAAGGAGCTACACGGGCGGTTCTACAGGGCCCTCACGGGACCCGACGTAGACCTGCTCGCGTCGGTGAACTGGTTACGATTCGGGGACCTCTTCGGAGAAACCGAAGGTTTTGCCTGTGCAATTGCGGACGAAGTTATCATGACGAATAACTACCGGAAATATATCCTGAAGGACGGTACGGTCGACATTTGTCGGGCATGCCGCCGTCCCGGAGAGTCACTCAGGCATATCATCTCCGGTTGTTCTCATCTTGCTAACGGCGAGTACTTGCACAGACATAACCTCGTAGCCAGGATTATACACCAGCAGCTTGCTCTCCTATACGGTCTTGTGGACCACGAAGTGCCGTACTACAAGTACACACCTGCACCAGTTCTCGAAAATGGTCGTGCCATGCTCTATTGGGATCGATCTATTATCACGGACAGGACTATTGTAGCCAATAAGCCTGATATCGTGGTAATAGATCGACCGCAACGCCGGGCCATGCTCGTCGACATCACCGTCCCATGTGACGAGAACCTCGTGAAGGCCGAGAAGGACAAGTCCAGCAAGTACCTAGACTTGGCTCACGAGGTAACCGCCATGTGGGAGGTCGATTCGGCGATCATTGTGCCGATAGTTGTCTCTGCGAACGGTCTCATAGCGAAGAGTCTCGACCAACATCTTGAGAGACTTTCGCTACGGGGTTGTGGTTGGATTAAGGGTCAGATTCAGAAGGCGGTAATCTTGGACACGGCGCGCATAGTCCGAAGGTTCCTCACTCTGCGGCCCTAACCACCGGCAGCCTGGGCCCTGCTCCGTTGCCGGCGGCACCCTAGTTTAGGTTTTTTATAATGCTTTTATTGTTTTTATATGTTTTAGATGTATTTTTATATTTTACTTTTATAAAAATATTGTAAAAACCCTAAACTAAGAAGAAAAATAAATAAAGAGTATAATAATAATAATACCAAAAGTTCGTATCTGATGCCTATGGAAGAAGTTTTTTGAAGATAACTCAAAATTGCCTAAAACGATAATGTTCAAAAAAATTTTCGTGGAAAGTATGTGATGAGTTGCATCTCCTCAATTTTTTTCATATTTTTTGGATTTACGGTTCAAAAGTTAAAGACAATTTTTCTGACTTTCGAAGCGATTATTTCTGAAAATATTCACTTACATAATTACAAAATGTTCAAAGAAACATCTATGTTAATTTAAAAGACCGATTGATGTACAACATGATGATATATGATTAAAAAAATATTTTTAAATATAGTAATATGTATGGAGCGCCACAAAATACTTTTTTCTGCAATTTAACTACATAACTAAATAGAGGCATCAAAAATACACCTTATGCCTAAAGTTTATTAAGATACGTCTTATAGTTTTCGAGTAAAATGGACATACTGTGACATACGGACAGACGGACGTACAGACGGACATGACGAAACTACAAGGGTTCCGTTTTTGCGATTTTTGCTACGGAACCCTAAAAAACGAAAGGAACCGAACGTGCATGGAATTAATGAAAGCAGAGTTAATAATTCGACTCAATTTTGAGGAAATTTTTTTGAATTTCGAGGCTTCTATAAATAGTGAAAAAGAACAAAATGTAGTTAAATCTGTGAAAAGCAACACAAAATACATGTGGCAAGCTAAAAATAAATTAGGTACTTTTTATATTTGGTTAAATACTCGTATTGTAATTTTTTAGGATTCCGTTCGCAGCCAAAGTGGCAAAAACATGTCCTTCTGTCTATCCGTCCGTATGTTATCAAGAGGTATGTTTTGTATGCCGCTACTTAATTTTGTAGTAAAGGGGGCACTAAATGTAACTAAATATCAACTTTTTTTTTACAAATATCAACTTGTTGCACATCAATCGATAGGGATTTCAAAATAACTTTGAGGTTTTCTAAAACTTTTTTTGATTATGTAAAAATTTTCAAAATAATTTCTTATAGTCTAAAAAAATATATCCCCTCAACTCTAACTTTTGTATCGTTAGTCCAAAAAAAATCAAGAAAAAAGATACATCTTTCTATATTCTTTCAATGTAAATTATTTTGAAAATTATCGGTTAAACCGTTTTTGAGTTATCTCTAAAAAACTTCTTCCATAAGCAGATACGACCTTTTGGTATTAGTTTTTTTTCTTATACCATTGAAGCTACGGAACCCTCCATTATGCGTGGTCCGACACGCACTTTGCCGATTTTTTGATTAGTATTTAATTATGTAGACATTTCTATCGGTAGCGGACTATGTAATAATAATGTTAAATGTTGTTGTTTTTACTGTATTTACCTTAATTTGATTTTTTTGTTTCTCCCGACTAAAGTCCCAAAATCCCGAAAATTCCTTTTATTCTCCCGATAATAGGGTCAGTCGATCTGGCAACCCTACTCCTACTTGTGACACTGCACTCGGGCATCATCTACGCCACGCTGGCCGTGTGTAACTGACTGCCGTCCGCCATCCCGCTCACGGGCCCGCGCGGCGCCATGATCATCGGCGCGCTCACGTACCTGTGAGTATGTCTCACACCTGCCTGTGGCACTATATCCGGACTTCGGATTTAACAAAGATAAACGTCTGACTAAAAAACTAAATTTCGGAAGAAGATATGGATGTGATCTACATTAACCGAACAAAAACATAAAATGCGTTTAGAATCATTATTATTCCTAGAATTATGCAAATAGGTCTGACCTACTTGTAACAGTTCTAACTCTATTTAAATGATGAACTGAACTGAATATGGCTAACCTTAATCATAATTCTTGGGTTAACATACTCGCAATACTCGTATACTTCACGGCCCCTGTTTGTTACGCAAATAATACTAGTGTGTAGACTGTTGCTTAGATTAATTGAGTTGCAGAACTTGCAGTGTTATGATCAGGGCCCGGAATTAGGTGAGCTAAAATACCTAAAGTTCGCTAGAGGACATAATATAGAGTGGTTACAACCGGATGAAAATAATATTTTATTTGAATTAATACTAAGTACTTGTTTCCTTATCTTTCTATATATACTATAGTAGTACTAGTAGCTTTCACTATTTTGACGCTAATACGCCACTCTGACAAGCATTGATAATGAATAGGAAAATACAGATTACTAATTTAAAATATATGTCCCATTTTCAGATTTATTATTATAATGTTAACTTTATGGCTGCATTTATGGCTGCAATGTAACCATTTTTCATCATTACGACTATTACTTGCAGTGCCCGGATGAATATCGAATACCCGGAATCCAAATAAAATATTATTTTCATCCGGTTGTAACCACTCTATATTATGTCCTCTCGCGAACTTTAGGTATTTTAGCTCACCTAATTCCGGGCCCTGGTTATGATGTATGTTATTATCGACAAAGGATTATTCTTCCAAGCACGTTAATTTTTCCGAGACACAGAATTTTGCGTGAACACATCTTACTTTCCTTCCGATAACGAAAGATTATCTATTTATGCTCATATCATATCTCTTACTCGGAGCACAAATGGCAATTAAAACTGTAATTCTCAGTAAAGGGAAATAATAATGTATGATTATTAAAACGTTTATAGTGCAGGTACCTTAAAAGTATCTACATATTTTGATATATTACTTATAGGTAAGTAGTACATGTCTGTGACTGTGAGTAGTTTCTTAGTGTAACTAACTGGAGAACATGGAAGGAATATAGTCTACAATTTAAAAATAACCTAGTTGCGCATTTAAAGGTGTATTTTACTAATTTAAATTTACTGATAATAATAATAATGCTCGAATGTCACTTTCTGAAGTTTTTATTGCCGATGCGATGGAATGTGGCGGATTTGAAGACGGGCCGTTATTTTCACGCCTGTGTTTGCATGCTAAACAGATACATACCTCCTTAAATAAACAAAGGAAAATATAATAATTTTAACTTGCTGTTTTTAACTCTTTGTTATTCTCAATACTTTCCCTACCTTTAGTTAAAGCATCTATTCGTATTCCATAATTTATACGTTTGTTTTAATTGAAGCGTTAAAGTATAAACAATGGGTAGTGATTTTAATGACAATGCCCAGTTAAAATTTTTATTTATTCTCATACGTATGTTTACAATTTCAAAGTTTCTTCTTCTCTGTCGTATGAGTCGTATCCTCATGGCTGAGGGACGTGATGCTTGTGGAGACTTTTCACCAATGCTCTCCAAGCCACACAATCCAGGGCTCGGTGCATGCTTGCATGTAGTGTGGCTTAGTGATGGACGTTATTCTGTCCGCCCAACGTGTAGCCATACGGCCATCCCTTCTCTTCCTTGACATGCGTCCAGTCATTATATGCTTCTCCAGACTCTCTGGCCCGGATCTGCTCAGATGGCCGAAGAAACTTAGTACAAGTTGGGTGCAGATAGTAGAGAGACTCGTGTTGATCTTGAGCTCGTCCAGGATAGACACATTTCTGCGGCGTTCAGTCCACGAGATCCGGAGCATTCTGCGCCAACACCACATCTCGGACGCATCTATCCTAAAGCGGGTGTCTTTTTTAATGTTCCAGGTTTCTGAAGCGCACAGAAAGATCGAAAAGACAAGGGTCCGCATTAGTTTCATTTTAGTCTTGCGGTTTATACTTCTGTTCTCCCATATCTTCTCGAGTTGTTTCACCGCAGCTTTAGCCATCTGGGATCGAAGTTTAGTAAGACAAAACTGTTGTATAATCGTTCTCGGGCCTCGCGACTCCCTCTGGATGTCTAAAGTAATTGTTTTAAAAACGAAATCTATTACACGTTCCCTTAGACTTATGTAAGTTGGTTGGGTTATGTTATAGTACATGTGAAACGGAAGTAAGAGAAATATTGCCACCAACTCTATTTATACTCCTCTAATAGAAACCAGAGATCAAAGGATGTAATTACACTTGAGCAAAAATGAAGTTTTAAGATAAAAATAAATAAATAGTGTGAACCAAATAGATTACACCTTCTGCCATAAAAAAGGATGTCATTTACTCGTGTAATGCGCGATGTGCCGTCGTGCGTTAAAAACAGCGTAAGTACACCACCTCCACCAGTTCTCCACCTTACAGAAAACCACAGCCAAATAGCACTAGACCCTACTCATAATGTTGTGTTCGTGCTGGTAAGGTTGCCAAAGAGCTCAAAGAGGACCCAGTGCGTTGACGATGAGGGACCCTCTTGTTCCAATCTGCCGTCAACACAGGGAATCCTCCTATTTGTAAAGGGTCGGCAACGCGCATGTGACTCCTCTGGAGTTGCAGGCGTCCACAGGCTACGGTAGCTGCTTTCCATCAGGCGGGCCGTATGCTTGTTTGCCACCGTCATAGTATAATAAAAAAGTACAATAATAATACTGTTCCTGTTTTTAGGGTTCCATAGCCAAATGGCAAAAAACGGAACCCTTATGGATTCGTCATGTCTGTCTGTCTGTCTGTCCGTCCGACGTATCTGAATAAAATTTACACATAAGGTGTATTTTGTATGCAGCTAGTTAGTCATGTAGTTAAATTTGAAAAAAAAAATATTTTAGGGGGGCGCTCCATACAAGTAACTAAAAAAAAAAAAATTAACCAAATATCAACATGTGACACATCAATCGATAGGTCTTTCAAAATAACATTGAGGTTTCTTTGACTATTTTGTGATTAAGTGAATATTTTCTGAAATAATCGCTTCGAAAGTCAGAAAAGTTGTGTAGCCCCCCGTAACTTTTGAACCGTAAGTTCAAAAAATATGAAAAAATTTGAAGAGATGCGCCTTAGGGAACGTACCCATACTACGTGATCTGTTTAGGGGGGGGGGGGGGGTCGTCAAAATATCAAAATACTACTCTTGGTCACAAGGGTGAGGGGGGGGGGGTTTAGGTTTACGTCACGTAATCAATACTTATTATAATTATGCTCTAGGGAAATCTCGCGCAATTTTTTTTTTCACTTTTTAATTATGGTTTCCACCCACCTTGAGGCGTTACGCGGCAACCGCCGTTTTAATAAATACAAATATGCGCCAAATTATGATATTTTTTACTTTATGTTTGCAAAAAAACAATATTAAGAATGACTACGTGACAACCAGAGGGGGAGGGGGGGGGATCTTGGCATATACTACGGTTGGTCACCGAGCGGGGGGGAGGGGGTGAAAATTGTAAAAAAATTGGTCACGTAGTATGGGTACGTTCCCTTATCATATACTTTCAACGAAAATTGTTTTGAACATTATCGGTTCAGCCATTTTTGAGTTATCTCCAAAAAACTTCTTCCATAGGCATCAGATACGACCTTTTGGTATTAGTTTGGTTCTTATTCCATTGAAGGTACGGAACCCTCCTATGCGTGGTTCGACACGCACTTGGCCGGTTTTTTTTTACAAAGTAGGTTTGCTCTTGATGTTACATCACTAGACATAGCAGCATTTCACAGTATCTAGTAATGTCTTTTACGTCACACCTGGCCATAATGTGAGTTTTACCGCTCGCTACGCTTACGGTAAAACTCGCATTATGGCCAGGTGGGGACGTAAAATTGTGTACTCACCACGGGCAGTAAAAAAGAAAGCCCTCTATCGCATATTTACAACCCTCGCCTGCGGCTCGGGTCCCAAATACCTGCGATTTCGGGCTTTCTTTTTTTTACAGCCCTAGGTAAGTAATGTACTATAGCACAGTGTCGATGCACAATAGCGAGTGAAACTGCCCAGTTACGGTTAGGTAAGTCGTGAGACGTTGTAGTCGGGTTTTCTCTACATTACGGCTCGAAACTCTCTTTCATATATAACGTAAGTCGTAACAATATCTTTATTTTGTTGAATTTTTTTATTATCACATATAACTGCAAGTAATGGCCGTACATGGCGATCTTATGGCCACATTTGTGAAATCTGTGGGCGAAGTTCCATGTTTCGCTTGTTCCAAAAGTAAAAATACAATAGGCATAGGTATGTAACTTATACCTTATCTCCCTGCTTTAGGTACCTACTGATAGTTATGTACTGTATACTCGAGGATGATGAAAGGGGTCAACGCCCTGTATGAACATTTCTTTGAGATTTGACCCATTTTTATTGCCTTTGAGTACTTTACTGCTATGGATATAATGATAGCTATACCTTACTGGAGGCAATAATTAAACACAATGACTAAGTTTATGACAATTACGACTTAGAAAGTAATTACTTAGTAATCATACAATAATACTTTCTGTTTTTGTCAATTGTGCCTACACCTTTAACCGTTGCTGTTTAGCCCGATGGTTGACTGGTTAAGAAAGCATTGAGTTAATCGTGTGCAAAAAAGTTTAAATAAATAAAGCATGGAGTTGGAAGGTGAGATTAACATTTACACTAATTGTTTGCACGAATCTGCGATTAGGTATCAAGAATCACAGGTAGGTTTGCTAAGCAATTCATTGATATTTGTTCTGTGATTGATATAATGATGAAATTGCTTGTCTGCTCGTTCGGTATTATTGTTGGATGAAGTCTGAGGGAGTGACGTCAGGGACTGCAAATATTTACCTGTTTAATATAAAACTTTAATTACTATTTTGGTACGCGTAAACATAGCAGCATATCTGTCATTGACGTATACATAACATACATAACTCGACGTTGATTTGGCGCGTGCAACTTAGCAAGGTCGTAAAAGTCATAAAATACAAATTAAGTGGTGCATTGTGTAGGTATCTAATTAGTGTCAGTAGGCAAACATATTAAACTGTTTTATCGACAGGTTTTTGAGTGGGTAGCTCATCTTGTATCTGTTTTTATACAGACGCCATACTATGGTAAATGTTAGCCCTCATGCTTTCGTACTGAACCTCGACCCTGGCTGGACTACCAGCTGTTATCGACTGAACTACTGTTCAGTCGATAACGATGAATCTTCCTATACCTACTAAAGCATTTAAGTATTTTAGCATTTAAGTATGAGGACGTAATTTAAATTAGAGGTACCTTCAGATGGTTTGGTAAAGAAGAAACAATATACCATAGAGCGCGGTTATGTAATATTTATTCCACATAAAACTTGCATATCGACAAAGATCTGCTGGATAAGATCAGATGACAGTCACTTTCCTAAAAACGAGTGACAACGTCAATTCCTGGGGTTAGGTTGTCGAGCGAATCCCAGGCTCAATGGAGCCGTGGCAAAAATCCGCGACAAACGCAAGGAAGATGATGATGACCTGCATATCGAAATAGGAGTGTATAGGTTCGTAAAGTTCCTCTGGAGTTACAGCCGTCCATACCATAGGCTACGGTAACTGCTTACCATCAGGCCGTATGCTTGTTTGTCGTGGTATTAAAAGAAAACCTGAGCGTGAGCGTTCCTGCTGTAAAACATCTGGTTTGTTATAAAACTTATAAAGTCAATTGTAGTTGCTGTGGTGTTGGAACGTAATTAATGCTATTACTACAGTAGGACGTGATGTACCTACTCGTACTTAGAATAGAAGTAACGACGTAGCTTAATTAACTTAATCCTGTCCGCTGTCCTCGTTTCCAAACAGATTAATGATAACACTCATTGTTAGAGCAATCAGTTAATTCACCGTAACCGATATTGGATATGATACCCGTTCACGACTTTGAGAATTGTTTTGATTAGTACACTATAGCTGCGACTATAGACATTATCTACATAGGTATTAGTATTTAGATTTAATTTACATAGGTACTAGTAGTCCACCTCGATCTGAAAACTCGCAATTTACTTGCATACGAGATGACCACTATAGCAAGACCCTTATGAAGATCGTTTTTCACCCTCTATCTCCATAAACCCTTGATCGATCCTGCTCATATACGAACTCTCAAACTATATGAATCTCTACATTCTCTACTACAACCGCAACAAATTTCATGATAATCGTAATATGGCATGCACATTTAAAGGACAATCAGAGTATCGCCTTAAGGTTGTCAACCCAGGTAATATAAAAAAAAGCCATCGAAATGCACAGACGTCCCAGTATCCAGCTGACGATGACGGTTCCGTCGTGTCAGAAGTTGTCTGTAAGAACTTCACTACGCTTGCGCTTCCGCTCGTTCGATAAATGTGTGTACCTAAAAAGACTGCTGAATAACATCAAAATCTTATGGTACCGTTATATCAGTTTATTATCAGTTATGGTACCGATAAATATCCATTGTTCTGTTGTTTTTAAATCCTGACAAAACAATTAAGAATCGTAAGTAGGGCTGGATATTTATAAACGTTAGTCTCAGTGTGACGTTTATAAATAATGCTTGCAAAATTAACTGCTAAATTTTAGACGAGTCACTAGACCGTAACGTAACGTAACGTACTTGAAATAGCTTTAACTAGGTCTGCTGGCTAAGACAGATAGGTAATCTGCGCACGAGCTCAGAATAATTTTAGAGGGTAGGGGCGTTATTGAATTTATGGTAGTTCAACGCGTTCGTACGCTTCGCATAATAAACGCTCTAAATGTATGTCAGACTAATGTTGTAAAGCACTCGAGTTCTGGAGTCCTAATTTTGTAGACTCAACTCTGTCAACAAAGGACTCGCTAATGTCGAAGACTCCGGGTCTCGAGTTGAGTCGAGTGTGATTCCTCTGTACAGCAACTAGTCTTTTTTTATAGCTTTATAGTTAAAGTCTTCGTCCTATGCGACACTCGCTTTAGTTCCGGAAACTTGCTGGGTTAGATCGAAGTTCCGAAATAAATGGAGTCCTAGATATCGAGTCAAGTCCCGTTAATTGAGGTCTGAGTCGTAATAAAAAGGACTCGCAGAACTCGAGTTCACTACACTATGTCAGACCCTACATGACATACGTTGTCGCCCGCGACTGCATAATACTTCGAGTCGTGCTTGAAGTACCTAAGTTAGCTAGAACCTTGCAGTACTGATCTAATATCCGATACCTATGTTTTAAAACGGCATCTTTATAAACACTATTAGTATTCCACTAACACTGCATCTAGTTGTTCGTTGAACCTTCGCTCTCTAAAAGCAAGGCCACATACATATATATTTCCTTGCACCTTTTGTAATCGCTACCGCTTATAAGAACAGAAAACAGAAGTATTAATTATATTTTATCTAATTACCCTGCGAGCACAGAAGTAACAATCTTACAAACCAATTGGGTACTTTCCTGGGTAAAAAAAATATAATTCTATTTAGTCCGTCAGTTAGATTATTAAAAAATATAGGACACGTATTTTTAGGGTTCCGTACCTCGAAAGGAAAAAACGGAACCCTTATAGGATCACTTTGTTGTCCGTCTGTCTGTCTGTCTGTCTGTCTGTCTGTCTGTCAAGACCATTTTTCTCAGGAACGCGTGAAAGTATCAAGCTGAAATTTATATCAAATACTCAGGTCTATTGTCCCTTGGAGCTGTGAAAAAATCAAACTTAAAAGCCAACGCAATCAAAAGATACAGTCGTTTATGCTGCAAATATTAGAGTTTTTCGGCACTCGCAAAACCTACGGGGTACTTCCCGTGAACTCAGAAACTTGAAATTTGGCACGAAGCAACATCATATAGCATAGACAACGGAAAAATTACAAAAAGTAGAAATTTTTAGTAAAATCATACAAAAAAATATTTTTTTAAATTTTAAACTTACTACCTTTTTCCTCGTAAACGCGTGGAGGTAATAAATTGAAATTCATGTCAAATACTCAGGGCTATAGGACCTTTCAGATGTAGCAAAACCAAACTTTTATGTCAACGCAATCAAAAGAAATAGCAATTTAAGTTGCATATTTTGAAACTGAGTACTTGCAAGAAACTCAAAACCTAAAGGGTACTTCCCGTAAACTCAGAAACTTGAAACTTGGCACGAAGAAGTGTCATATAGCACAGACAAAGGAAAAATTACGAAAAGTAGACTGTTTTAGTAAAATCATACAAAAAATATTTTTTTAAATTTTAAACTTACTACCTTTTTCCTCGTAAACGCGTAAAGAGGTATTAAATTGAAATTCATATCAAATACTCAGGTCTATAATACCTTTCAGCTGTAGCAAAATCAAACTTCTACGTCAACTTTTACTTATATACCTACAGGTTTGTACGGAACCCTCGGTGCGCGAGTCCGACTCGCACTTGGCCGGTTTTTTATTTTGTCAATCACACAAAAATTGGTGAAAATATAGCCCGTTAAAGTTCCGCGTGACGTCACATTATACTGAAATGTGACGTCACGCGGAACTTTAACGGGCTATATGTTCACCATTTTTTGTTTGATTGACAAAATAAAAAATACGTGTCCAATATTTTTTGATAATCTAACTGACGGGTTAAATATATTTTTTTAGGAAAGTAGCCAATTAGCACTACTATATAGAAGGGCTAGTGTGAGATAATTCTACAGGTCAGGTTGATCACGGAAAATACTGGAGATAAAGTTTTGACGCCCTAAAAGGGACCGTTTAACCAGTTGGAAAGTTGACCACTTTTACTTTACATTCGGGATCAGTTAACTGTTAAATTTTAAACACTTCTCGTATGAATCAGAATGAGATTCATCTTAACAAGCTTTGTTTCCTCATTAATTTCTTTAGATAACTAATTACACAAAAACTCTATTCTGTTTTTACCCTGGCCCAATATATATAATTGTATCATCACAAAAATGAGATGTTACGTACTATATCGTTATTACTACTGACATTTATTTTTATTGTACCTACCTAGTACATAGGTTGCTACTTATATATCCGGAAACAAAAAAACAAACAAACGTACACGGCTGAAAATGGTTTTATTGTTTTTCAAAGTATTCCCCTTGATGATCTATGCACTTTTGCATTCGCGTGAACCAATTTTTAAAGCACTTCTGCCACTCCGCCTGAGGTACCTCCATAACGTGTTCTTTGAATGCGTCGACAGCATCTTCAGCGGTCGAAAATCGTTGACCGCGTAATTTATTCTTTATATTTGGAAATAAATAAAAATCGTTGGGTGCCAAGTCAGGGCTGTACGGCGGATGACCCGTTATTTTATTTTATTTTTTTATTTTATTTTATTTTATTTTATTTGGGGCATCAACAGCAATACAACAAATAATACAAAACTTAAATAACAGAGAAAAAGCCAATAATAGATGACCACAAAAATATAACTAACATGCAATAACAAGTGGAAATAATAAGTACCATGAGCATAAGCAATGGAAAGATTGAACTTTTTAAACAAAATATAAAACTTGTTTAACTATCTGTACGGGAGTGCACTTTGTTGTGTGTCAGTGTGAGTGTGTATGTGTGTATGTATGTGCGTGTATTTGAGAGTGGATGTACATGTAATAAAAAATAATGTGTTTAATACAAACATGCTTGTTTGTCGCTCTGTCTTAGTTTAAATAATAAAATCCGTACTCGATTTTTTAGAGTATCTTTTGTGCAGTCAAACAAATCAATACAATTAAATTGCTTGTTATAAAGACTTAAAATACGGTAGATTGTCGAGTTTTGAGCATAATTAGTATTAACTCTGGGAAGGCTAAAAAGGCAGCGCTCGGAGTTACGCGTTCTAATTGATGGGACTGAAAATTTTATCTCCGACAACAGTGAAGAACTGTCAATACGTCCTGAAATTAAATCATACAGCACAGAAATGTCAAGTAAAAGACGTCTATCTTCGAGACTCAACAAGCGGTGACGAATACACCTTGACTCATAGTCATAACTAGTGTCCCAAAACTTAGTACGAAAATTGAGATGGCGCAAGAAGGAATGTTGAATTTTTTCTATTTTAGATTTATAAATTATATATTGAGGAGACCAAATACAGCTGGCATACTCAAGGACGCTTCGAACATAGGCATAGTATACAGATTTTATGCATGCAGCATCCCTGAATTCCCCACAGACGCGAAACACAAAACCAAGGTTTCTATAAGCGCGGCTTACAACGTTGTCAACATGTTGGTCGTATATTAACTTAGAGTCGAGAATAACCCCGAGGTCACGTACTGAAAATACGCGCTCTATAGCCTCACCGCCAATATAATACTGGTGGCTTATTGGATTCGGAATACGCGTGAAGGAAATTTGAACACATTTCTTTATATTTACATTTATACGATTAATATTATAATACATGTATAAACGATCCAGATCCTCTTGAAGCAGTTGACAATCGCGAATACTACTAACCTCTATAAATATTTTTTTATCGTCAGCATACATTAAAAACTTAGAACTACTGAAAACAGAGTAAATATCATAGAGATAAGCATTGTATAGCAATGGACCGAGGTGCGAGCCCTGAGGAACACCAGAAGGGACGTCCACAAAGTCTGACCTGCATCCGCCGAGAACAACCGCTTGCCGCCTATTTGAAACATATGAAGTGACCCATCTGTACACGTCGCCACGCAGACCCAACCAATATAATTTGCGAAGAAGGATGACGTGATCCACTCGGTCGAAGGCTTTTTCGAAATCCGTGTAGATCACGTCAACCTGCTTCCTTTTGTCCATTTTGTGAGCGACAAAGTTCGTGAAATCAATAAGGTTAGAAACCGCTGAGCGATGTCTGAGAAAACCATGTTGCTGAGGAGGAATAGCTTTGCTTATCAATTCGTAGATGTTGTTCAGTACAATCTTTTCAAACGTTTTAGCAAATTGGTTTAAAATAGATATAGGACGATAGTTTGTTATTTTAGATTTGGGTCCCTTTTTATAAATAGGCACAATCAGAGCCTCCTTCCATTTATTAGGAAATAAACCATCTGATAAAGACCTCTTGAAAAGTAAAGTTAGAGGAAGGCTAAGACTCGAAGCACAATGTTTAATAAAAAAGGGAGGAATTCCGTCGCTACCAGCTACCGTTAATTCCACATTTTGACCCTCCAAAAATAGAGTTGTTTCGCGTGACGTATGACAGCTGGCATTGTCATGATGAAGAATGATTCTTCGTCGCTGGTTAGTTTTACGAATTTGTTCAAATACTTCCGGTAAGCAAATGGTCGTGTACCACTCTGAATTAACCGTTCTACGGTTTTCTAGTGGCACTGTAGCTACATGGCCATTAATACCGAAGAAGCAGGCCACCATTTGTTTCAATGTACTTTTTGCACGAGTAACTTTCGTAGGGTTCGGCTCATTTTGAAACACCCATACCGTTGATTGTTGCTTCGTTTCGGGATCGTATGCATAGATCCAGGATTCGTCACCTGTATAGATGTTATAAACGGCTTTTGAGTCACCACGGTTATATTTTTTTAACATTTTATTGCACCATTCGACGCGAGCATCTTTTTGCTCTTTTGTTAAGTTGTGGGGTATCCAACGCGAACAAATTTTTTTTACAACCAAATAATTATGTAATATGCTATTAATGCTGCTCATAGAAATACCCAGAGTCGCCTCTATCTCGCGGTACGTAACATGTCGGTCGTCCATTATAAGTTTTCGCACAGCCTCGATATTTTGTTGTACAACGACCGATTTCGGGCGACCTGCCTTAACTTCGTCCGTAAGCATACTACGTCCACGATTGAACTCACTAAACCAATGATACACAGTAGTTTTAGATGGGGCTTCATCACCAAAAGTTGAAGTTAGTTGATCTATGCACTGTTGTTGCGTTAAACCACGCCGAAAATCATAATAAATCATAGCACGAATATTTTCACGAGTGAGTTCCATTCTTGCTGCGAGATGACATTTAAAACCCGTCAAAAACAAAACACGAGTGTTAATAAGAAAGAAAAAATATACCGGCCAGTACTTAAAAAAGTTCAAATTTTACCATGGAGGTCAAATATGCTATTTAAGAAGATTGTAATCCCGGTTTCCGGATATATAAATAGCAGCCCTCGTAAGACATTAGATAGGTCTATACTATATAGTAACTCTTGTCTGTAAAGATCTGCGACGGTGAAGTGTTTTACCAGATATTGGTTTACCTAATGGGTACTTTAATTATTGGAGCTTTTAAGGAATGTCAGCGACTGTCTTCTAAACAATACTCAGAATGCCCGGTGCATGTTATGATCAGATGCTTGAATTCATTCAACAGTGTTTACGTTGAAAAATAAGAATTTATAAACTTTATTTTGTGTCCAAACAACTATTTTACATGCAATTGATGCAATGCAACATGCCATGACTATGCTGCAACATATATGATTAGGTATACCTAACAAGAAGTTTGTTACCACAAGATGGACAGGTCAATTCTATCCTGTGAGGCAGTTTTCCTCAAAGAACATGTTATTCAAGTGTTTTTCGAAAAAAATACAAATAATTCCATGTGTTATAAACTGGGCCCAAGAAATAAATAAATTGTTTGAGGAGGCTAGTTTTAAAATCTAGGATAAATGCCCTATTTCAGCGTCTAATATAAATATATGTAAGTAACGTAGGTAACTCTATGTTATATGAAGGTGTTTGTGTATGAGTTAAGCGGACCTAATCGACCGTGGCTCGTGGCTATGTTTGTTGGCTCCGTCCCAAATGCCTTCGGCAAATCGCCGACGGGTTATTCAAATTTACTTTTATTTATATACCTACTCGTATTTCTGGTACCTACCTGAGTTTGCAAATTCATGTCAATTTTTAAACCTTCAATTTTGAATTAAAACAAGCGTAGGAACGTTTTTTGATAAGCTAAGCAGAAATCGTACCTTGGTCTTTAGCCCATTACCTTAGAAACGAGATGACATTCCGCTGTGCCCTAACATCTAAATAGACTTCGTTTAAAAGCTAGCAGTATCATCATTATTTTTGAAAGGACAGGCAGGTTGATCTTTTCAAATGTATACAATATTATAATTTGCACAAAACTTACCTATACTATATTATCTATATTTTAAAGGATGACCATTGACCTTTTACCTTTTTGTAGAATGTTTGAATCGGTTACGCCATATCGCATTATCAACCGACTTCAAGATTTCGAACGAGGAGGTTATCAATTCGTCGGGATCTTTGTTCTTTTTGAATTCTTTTTTTATTTAAATGTATTTTCACCGATTATCCGAAGACGGTTGGACCGAATTGGAAAATTATTTTTTTTGTTTGAAAGAGTATACTTTACAGTTGGTCCCTCTGATGATGGGATCCTGGAGAAATCGAGGGAACTCTTCAACTATAGGCACACCTATAGTGATTTGAGTATTTTTTTACAGCAGCTCGAGCATTTGCTATTGGAAAGGTGGATGCTAAGTGAAGTCGGTTCTTTTCAACCGACTTCAAGATTTCGGAGGAGGTTATCAATTCGTCGGAATCTTTGTTTTTGCTATTTTTTTGTTTAAAATTATTTAGATGTAAAAACAACACCTGTCTTTTCCAGGTTCTTCATAGTGACATTCCTGTTTCCCCGCACCGCACTGCTATACGCGGCGAGCGTGCTGATCGGCGCCGGCGCAGCCGCCATATGGACGGGCCAGGGCAACTACCTCACCGTCAACAGCGATTCGGAGACCATCTCTCGAAACTCTGGCGTGTTCTGGGCCATGCTGCAGTGCAGGTTTGTTCCTTCGTTATTTATAGTGACGTTATTGTTTCACGTATAAGTATCAATATTTATTTTTTACGGGCCAAAGGAGAAGACTAACTTTTAAGACTTATATAATGTGTGTATCTTTATTTTCCAGCTTATTCTTCGGCAACCTGTTCGTGTTCATCAAGTTCCAAGGCAAGCAGCACATCGACCAAGAGACGCGTAACATGGTGTTTGGCTGCCTGACCGCCGTCTGCGCGCTCGGCATAGTATTTCTTTTGTGTCTGAGGCCTGCCAGGCGCGCGCCAGCTATTGAAGACGCCAAGGTATTTGTGACGCCAAGGTATATGAGACCAGGGGACACGTAATATGGTATTCGGTTGTCTGACCGCTGTCTGCGCGCTCGGCATAGTATTTCTTTTATTTCTGGGGCCTGCCAGGCGCGCGCCAGCTATTGAAGACGCTAATGTATTTGTGACTATATAAGGTGCTAACAAATTAGTCAAGGATATTTTTACCGCTGATAGTACTCGGTTCTCGGAGTATATTTATATATGAAACATCATAGAATTTGAGATTGTTTTTTTTTGGAGAAAACTAAAACATCCTGCTAATCTAGTCACGCGGCAGCGTGTCAAGCCAAGTTCAAGCAAAGGAAGATATTATTATGACAAAAACGGGACTTAATCGCGTACACTTACTTTTATTATTTTCCTGACTGATTTTAGTTTGAGTCTGCCTGCGACCACGAGCGTTACGGCACGCTCGAAACGTCAGGAAAATAATAAAAGTAAGTGTACGCGATTAAGTCCCGTTTTTGTCATAATAATGAGTGAACATCGTGTAAGTTTAAATCAGTACAAAGGAAGATATAACTAATGAAACCTCTTTAGACCCGAATCATAATGAAATTTAAGAAAAAAAACTTTTGACGTGACATGACAGGACAGCCAGTGTTAAACATCTTGACAGGTACATTATAGGGGTGGTTATTTTAAAAATTTATTATAATTTTTTTTGTTCAGTAAATGAAACCAAAAAAAAATATATACAAAGGTTCCTTAATTACAGTTAAAAGTTAATTGTTTTAATGTAATGTATTATCTCTTAAAATATCCGTGACTAATTTGTTTGCACCTTATATATGAGACCAGGGGACACGTAATATGGTGTTCGGTTGTCTGACCGCCGTCTGCCCCCTCGGCATAGTGTTCCTTCAGGGTCTGAGGCCAAGCTATCTAGTCTACGTAAAAGTCTGTAAAGTTCTATTTTTTTTGCATTTTAATAAATACATCGCGACCGCCAGGCCATGGTCGTCAGACCATGTCACATATATACCATCACCCGTCGCTAAACGACCCAATAAAGAACTTCCAACACCAGAGATCACCTCCAACGCCACTCTTACATATTTACAATTTCTCTCTTCTTCCTGGATCAATATCCAATCTTTAAAACAGTACAGCTTTTATCCTCTTTCGGAGACGCATTGGTTTGTCGAGGTTGCCAAGTTAGTGTAGGCTAGGCTAAACTTCTACTTTGTTTACAGATTGAAGTTGTGAGCAATGAGCCCACTAGTCCCTTGGACGCGTTCAAGGGAGCCCTCAAGCTGTTCTGCACGAGGGACATGCTGCTGCTTAGTGTCACGTTCATTTATACTGGTAAGATCCCAAGTTATATTAGCATTTTATTTCTCTCTTATGTATTTACCTCCAGGGTGCGTTTTATAAAGCTATAACTGCTACAAGGAACAATTTAGTTGTTTCTAACCACTATGTGTGTCAGCAACCAGCAAAATTGTAAGGCCCAGTTTGACGTTCGGTTTTCTAGGTGTTTTAGTTTTATACATTTAATTTTTTACCTTGTCATAAGAGGTGTAAAATTTGTATTATAAGAATCATATAATCAACAACTTATTTTTAATACTCACCGTGTTATGCTCGAGTTAAGTTAGAAAATCAAATGTGTATACTATGTAGCGCAATCATTGGAGCATTTGCCTTACAAAAGGTGGAGTAGAAAATGTTTTAATGGTTATTGGTAGGCTATAGGGTGGTTATTAAAATACTAGATTTGAGACCTTGAGGGGGGGGGGGAGCGTTGGCCGCCATCTTGGTTTAAACGTGCCATAAGTCCGTTTTTGAAGCTTGGCGCTTAAACAGTTATCAGTATGCCTAAAATGTCTATGGAACGTATGAAGAAGATAAAATTGTCTACAATATTTCCATACACAATACATCTGTAAGTCTTGCAGATATAAAGATACAGGGGGTGAAAAAGTGTATATTTTCTTATATCATAAGAATTTTATTTATTAGCTTCAAAGTTTTGTGCTTCGAGATAAGGAAATGAAGTCTCTACCACAGTTTTGTCATCTTCTAATGATTTTTTTAAAAGATATTCAAAAGTTGAATTCACCCCTAGAGCGCTTATAGAGGGGGTGAAACTAGTAAGTCTCACACACGAAATCAATGTTCTATTACTCATCATAAAATACTACTAGGCGTTTTCAGGTATAGCTATCGATCAATTCGGGTATAATTAATTTAGATTTGATAATAAACATATATGCTTTCATACAAAAAATTTTTTTTTTTAAAGAAAGTGCTTAAAATATTTTTATTTTTTTAAACTTCATATAACTGTCAAGTTATTATTAAAATATCGTAAAGGCTTTAGCATTTTTTACACAATGCTTGAACAGTTAACTTTATGATAAAAATGTCTACGATAAGTATAAAGACAATGAGTATGAGTAATTTTTTCCTTCCTGTAACTTTGTATCTTATAAGACGTACAGAATAAATACAAATACAAAAAAATAGAGTCTTTATAATGTTCGTAGACATTTTTGTCATAAAGTGAACTGTTCAAGCATTATGTAAAAAATGCTAAAGCCTATACGATATTTTGATAATAAGTTGACAGTTATATGAAGGGTAAAAAAAAAATTTCAAGCACTTTCTTAAAAAAAAAATTTTTTTTATATGAAAGCGTATATGTTTTTTGTCAAATCTAAATTCATTATACCCGAATTGATCGATAGCTATACCTGACAACGCCTAGTAGTATTTTATGATGAGTAATAGAACATTGATTTTGTGTGTGAGACTTACTACTTTCACCCCCTCTATAAGGGCTCTAGGGATGAATTCAACTTTTGAATATCTTTTAAAAGAATCATTAGAAGATGACAAAACTGTGACTTCATTTCCTTATCTCGAAGCACAAAACTTTGAAGCTAATAAATAAAATTCTTATGGTATAAGAAAATATACACTTTTTCACCCCCTGTATCTTTATATCTGTAAGACTTACAGATGTATTGTGCATGGAAATATTGTAGACAATTTTATCTTCTTCATATGTTCCATAGACATTTTAGGCATACTGATAACCGTTTAAGCGCCAAGGTTCAAAAACGGACTTTTGGCACCTTTAAACCAAGATGGCGCCCCCCCCCCCCCCCCCTTCAAGGTCTCAAATCTAGTATTTTAATTACTACCCTATAGCCTACCAATAACCATTAAAATATTTTCCACTCCACCTTTTGTAAGGCAATGTATGGAGATGATTCCCCAATGATTGGATTAATGTGTTAATAAGGTATAATTAATACCGAGTGTCGAATAATTCCGAAAAGCACTAAAAATCTACTCTCATTTTCGAAATTATTCGCCATTCTGAATATTCTGAAATATGTGGACATATTCAGAATTTCCTGAATATAACTTAAAGTTTTACCTAATTGCCTAATTCCGTTAATTCATCATTCATTTCCTTCGTCAGGAATTAGGTAAGGTTAGTATATATTAGGTACTTACTTTATATTTTCAGGCTACCTATTTCTAATCGGTAGTGTTTACTTGTTTATTGGTACATTATTTTGCAGGGTCATTTCTATAGTTTAATACAGTGGGCAGCAAATGACAGGAATATATCGTGTTCCAGGTGTGGAACTATCTTTCTTCAGTGGAGTGTACAGCCCCAGTATTGGCTTCACGCTGTCCATGGGCGATAACGTCAAGCAGCTAGTCGGGTTGTCTGGAGTCTTCATCGGCCTTGGAGAGGTGCTCGGTAGGTCTATTGTTCGTAATGAGGAACACTTTACTCCACTTCGCCGCAATGCTGCGTCTCAGTGCGGATTTGCACATTTATCGAACTAACTAGCTTTATCACTTGGTAATTTTCAGACGATGGCGATGGATGAAACAGGATGATTGTTGGCCAGTTGTGCCTACAAACGTTACTATTACGAGTCCTTGGGGCAGAATATATATAAATGGATGATAGGAAAATAAAAGATTTCTAATGGAATTGGGTTACTACGCGGAGCCCAGGCTCAATTGAGCCGTGGTAAAAAGCCGGGACAAACGCTAGGAAAATGACGTTATTTCTTAATATCTCTAGAGAGAGCCCTTCCCTGCTCCCCTTTGCCTATAAACTACAGCTATAAATTTAAAGTTTGTTAAAATTGAACGTTCCCCAATCTGTATGTAGTTAGTTACTCATAATAATTATTCGCAAAAAGTATGGTCGGTTAAGACAACTCAAAATAATTTGACTAATTAGCTATTTTATTTCAGGCGGAGCTCTGTTCGGCATCCTCGGGTCCCGCACGACCCGCTGGGGCCGCGACCCGATCGTGTTCACCGGCTACCTCATCCACATCATCAGCTTCTTCCTCATCTTCATCAACCTGCCCAACGTGGCGCCCTTCGGCGACACGGACGAGACCTCCTACATAACCCCCTCGCCACATCTGGCTATGCTGTGCAGCTTCCTGCTAGGGTTCGGTGATGCGTGCTTTAACACGCAGATATACTCGATACTGGGAGGGAACTACGCGGATAATAGCACGTCGGCGTTTGCGCTGTTCAAGTTTACTCAGGTAAGTTCATAATAATAATTCGTATGAAACATTGTGGCGCCCTTCGGCGATAGATACCAACGAGACCTCATGGATAACTCCCTCGATCCATCTGTGTCTGCTATGCAGTTTCCTGCTAGGGTTCGGTGTTGCGTGCTTTAACCCGCAAATATACTCAATACTGGGAGGGAACTACGCGTATAATAGCACGTCGGCGCGGCGTTTGCGCTGTTCAAGTTTACTCAGGTAAGTTCGTATGCAACATTGTGGCGCCGTTTGGCGACACCAACCAGACCCCATACATCACCCCCTCGCCGCATCTGGCTATGCTGTGTAGTACCGGGTTTCGGTAATGCGTGCTTTAACACGCAGATATACTCGATTCTGGCAGGGAATTACGCCTATCGGCGCACCTATATTATGTATGTATGTAAACACTTTATTGTACATAAAAAGTAACAAAACAAACATGATAAAAGAAAAATAAACAAAGTACAAAGGCGAACTTATCCCTTTAAGGGATCTCTTCCAGTTAACCTTTGAGCAATTGAGAGAAAAGTATAAGATAGACAAACATGCACTATGTACTTAGTGTACTTACGGAAACAAATATCTAAAAAAGAAGATTATCATAGCACATCGGCGTTCGCGCTGTTCAAGTTTACTCAGGTAAGTTCACAGTAATAAATTCGTACGCAATAATGCTCAACGTTTCCATTGTACGTGAAAATAAGTTAATAGGATAAGGGCCTGTTTCACAATCTCCAGATAAACTTATCTGCCAGTTAAAATTATTGCTATCCTTTTCTCCAGTCATATAAAAGAAAAGGACAGCAAACATTTATCTGACAGATATGCTTTAACTGGAGATTGTGAAACAGGCCATAAGTATATCGATTTACTTAGGGGTGTTAAGGGACGAATTAATGCAGACCTTGATTCTTCATATTACTGACATTTGCAATCGGCTCCATATAGACATTTGATATGTACAATAAACTGGGTCGATTGATACCTACATAATCTGGCTCTTGTAAGCTGCAGACCTCATGATCGTTGGTATTTGTATAATTTATATAAATTAGTTACCTGTATTAAAATATATATATATTGACTATTATAGTGAACTCGGTAGTTTTAAGCGCGACAGGCATAGACCTTAACACTTTCGCAACCGGGCAAAATTTTGAATAATACCCCAGAAACCGACAGAACTCGCCAGGCGGGCTACGACATGCAACGCAATGCCGCACGCCGCGTGCCCGGTATCTGAGCAAACATTACGAGTGCCTACTAGGCGGGTTCTCGGTAGTCAAAGTGTTAATGGCGTATAGGTCCTCTGTGTGTATTCCGCTATTTCAAAATAACTGAAAACTGAAACGATAAAATAAATGTAGGTATTATTAATTTATTATCGAATCGATGATAATAGCCCATAAATTCGATCTGTGGAGGATGACAGTCGGATACACGCAAGCGTTTTTGCCCTAGCTGAAATAGATTCTTCACTCGATAGGTCAATAGAAAAAAAGTTCTTCAATTATTTGTGGTTTTTAACACTTAGTGCCAAGTCCCCTAAGGGAGTTCGAAGTAACTTTGCTCACATGCCTCGTTACTCCCGAGGGGAGTTCAGACTATACTAGCTAAGAGGACTAGAGGCCATGCCAACTGACTCCTTTAGCGAGTCCTATCGGAACATACAAATAAATGAACTCCCCTGGGGAGTTCTCCGAGTGCAACGTTGTTAACGCATCTAATGTGTCTTTGGACTCTCCTAGCGAGTCCTATGCAGCTATTTGACTTTACGCTGGTATTCGGCGAGGCAATGAAAGTGTTAAGGAATGTCAGCGACTGTATCTTACTTAAACAATACTCAGAATGCCCGGTGCATGTTATGCTCAGGTGCTTGAAACCATTCAACAGTGTTTACATTGTAAAATAAGAATTTATAAACTTCATTTGTGTAGTCAAACAATTTAACATGCAGCTCGCTCGGTCAATAAAAAAGGTTAACAATGGTATTCGTTTGTCCAGTCCCTGGCCGCAGCGGCGTGCTTCTTCTACTCGTCCCGCGCGCTGCTGTCCGTGCAGCTGGGCGTGCTGGCCGTGCTGGGCACGCTGGGCACGGCCGCCTTCTGCCGCGTGGAGGTGACGGCGCGCGCGCGCTCCCGCGCCGAGCCCCGGGACCTGGACGACAAGACGCCCGCCACGCACTCGCTCGCCGACAACGCCTTGCATTACGATTGAAGATAGATTGTGACAGTCAAGTGGGGCCCGTGGTCAATTCGTCGTATGAGGCCTCTTTTACAGAAAATGTTAGTACCTTTCAATTTGGGGGGCCACTCAGGCCAGGGGCCCGTGGCATCTACCACCCTATAGTCACGCCACTGATAGAGGGTACCTAAACTGTGCATTAGCTAGTTTTATAGGCGGATTAGAGCCATGTGATAATGAGGTTAAGCGGGCAAAGAAATACGTAAATTGCGCTGCAATAATAAAAAAAACTATAACGTTCTGTAAACATTGAAAATGTCAATTCCATACACGCTATGGTAAAATCTCTAAACGTACAGTCGACGTCAGAAATATGTTTACACTTTTGCACCTTATTACAAAGGAGTAAGAGCTAGTTCGCACTTGTCGGATGTAGGATCCAGATTTTAATCGGTCGTTCCAGTGGCAGAACATTTTATATGAAGCTATTCACACTCGTCCGACAACGATTTAGTGTGAACAGCTTCATATAAAATGTTCTGCCACTGGAACATCCGATTAAAATACGGGCCCGGCACGGCATCCGTCAAGTGAGAACCAGCTCTAAGGTGCAAAAGTGTAAACATATATTTAACGTCGACTGTGTAGACACGATGTAGAGTTCCAAAAAACAAAAGACTGTAGGAACCATTTAATGTTATATTCTGATTCTACCAAAAATAGGTGCCATTATATGATTTGTTTGCCCTGTAAATAGAATACTCTACATCTGTGACGAAACATAATGTCCGATATAAATCGTCAAAAAAGTTTAAAAGAAGCCTAGTTACCTTATAGGATGTTTTCGTTTTTCTTGCCCACGGAAACTGTAAATTGACGATATTATACCTATTATACGAAAAAGTTTCATAGTCCCTATATCAACCTCTACTGAAATATTTTTATTTCAAATTCCGAATATAATCTCGAATTTATATTATGCCTAATAAAAAAAATCTATCGACTGTAATAATTTAAAGTAAAAATTTTATTGACTGATGTAAACTGACAGCTCCTTGCATACAAAGTGGTTGCCAAACGTATGTAATATGCTATCAAATTGCTTCACTTATTAATTAAAAATACACTAATGGGGAAGGCAACTGTCAAAGTGACATCTCCAACATTGGTCCTTAGAAATTTGTACGGCGCGAAGTAGTTTTTTATCTATTTTCGCGAAAATTAGTCAATGTTTTGTCTCGAATTGCTCCGCAATTGAAATCCACCGGTTTCTGAAATACACTCAAATTAAAATGCTAGATTAAAGGTGCGACCACACCGCTGCTTAAAATATGGCTACGTTACGGAATCGCAGTGACGCATCGTGTCCGCACCGTTTTAATCGCATGCCCCCCACACCGCTGCTTAAAATACGGCGACGTTACGGAGTCGCAGTGACGCATCGTATCTGTACCGTTATTATCGCATGCCCTCCACACCGCTGCTCGAAATACGGTTTGGAAGGTTCGCGTCAAAAATATTTCGTTCGTTCAATAAATTTTATATAAAAAGTATTTATGGTCAATAAAATATTTTTACTCATTGAGTAACAGGAGATGACATCCCTAAGAAATTTTTTGTCCCAAAAGTTGTAGTGAAAATCACTAAAAGTCTACTACTCTTTGATTCTGTCATAGCTGTCAACCGCCAAACATGGCGCACAAAATTTATTCTAGATGTCACATCAAGTAGAATACATAATAAATCAATGTTTTTACTTTACTTTTTTTTTGCTAGTTACGGACCATTCATCTGCTGTCTCTTTCTCTCATTGTATGGAATCTGGAACAGCGCCCTCTTCAATAAGTTTTCGCCGGCCTCCCCCATTAGATTACGTTACGTTTCCTCACTATTTAGGCCGTTGGCTAAGCTTTTCGTATTAAATTAAAAGAGATGAACCCATATTTAAATTAAATCTATTCCAATAAGATTGTAGTTTTGCAGCTTTTATAAAATAATTGAATGTATTTACATTGTTCAGTTTTAATTTTAATTAGTTTATTTTTGTTATTTGATATTATTATACGCCTCGCATGTTTTTTAACGCATTATTGTAAATGTATAGATACATAAGTGGGTGGGGTGTTTAAAATGATCTTCACACGCTCTTATTTTCTTAACCATAAAGTGGTGTCAAGCTCATTTCGACCACCTCACCCGCTTAGCTACCTCTGCTGCTGACTGTACAATCTATATACACATATGTAAATTGTGTTAACTAACTTCGATACTGTTCTGTTATGATTTATTATACTACAAATACCTATATTGTGGATCCAAAACAAATTTTAGGTTTCGTAATGATTATGAAAATGGTACTAGATACAAACTAAATGATTTCCAGTAAAATGGTAACAGAAGGTGCTGTCAGATTATAAGAATGACATAAAATATTGTAAATAATAATATTATATATTTTTGTAAATAAGTAAGTAGAACTGACTGTAATTATTAATAAATAATGACGAAAATTATTATTCTTTAAGAAGCGTTTGACATATAATTTAATAAATCTATTATGCACACAAAATCAAAAAATTACATAAATGTAGGCAGTTTTACTTTGCATTTTTAATTGACATGTTGTTATTTTTGTAGTGGCTACTTTATCGCAATTTACTTCAGGGCTTGATATTGTAATCCAATAATTGGGGAATCATCTCCATACATTGCCTTAGTAAAGGTGGTGTAGAAAATGTTTATTGGTAGGCTATTAAAAATCTAGATTTTAGACCTTGAGAGGGGGGGGGGGGCGTCAGGTTTTTAACCTTTACGCTTAAACGGCTGTCAGTATGAAAGTGTCTATCTAACGTATAAAGAAGATAAAATTGTCTACAATTTTACTTTACTTTTTTCACCACCTTTTTATCTGTAAGACTTATCTGTGTATGGAAGAATTGTAGACAATTTTATCATCTTTATACGGTCCATAGACACTTAAGCCATACTGACAACCGTTTAAGCATCAAGGTTAAAAATCAGATTTTTGGCACCCTTAAACCATGATGGCGGCCAACGCTCCGCCTCCTGAAGGTATAAAATCTATATTCACCCTGTAGCCCACCATTACCCATTAAAACATTTTCTACAACACCTTTTGTAAGGCAAATGCTCCCATGACTGATCTATATATAGTGTTGCACTATTTGCATGTCATATCAACATTTTTTAACGACGCCACTAGGTATAACAAACCTCTAAGTAAATTGCCGCTTTACATTTATTGCAGTTTTTCAATACATTCCTATTCATAAATAATGTCTTTAGACGAAAATGTTGTTATCATGTCAAGTAAAGTTGTATCGTGTGAAGGTAAAGCAAGGATGATTAAGACATGGATTGACAATGTCTATACAAAATCGCGTTCCATTATTTCAGGCTAAAGCACTAGCGTCATCTATCGGTCACCACAAACTTCCTACTTAACCTTTCTGTTAAGCCCATTGGTTGACTGGTAGAGAATGCCTTATGGCATTAAGTCCGCCATTTATACCATCTTATTTTGTGCAATTAAGATTCTAGTTTCTAATATTTTGTTCGGCGATTAACGCTGACAGAATAACTCGACTCCAGACTCAACAGATGGCGCTGTAGCACTCAGTACCGAAAACAGACGTATAGCCTGAAGGTTCGAGGAACGCGAATTTATATAGGCATTGTCCATCCATGTCTTAATCATCCTTGAGGTAAAGCATGTTAATTTAATAAATGATAAACCTTGCCTGACCTATATAATTTAACTTAATTAACTATATAAGTATAGCCAAAATGCATTTCAGAGCTAAATAAAAATATTTCTTGAAACATTCCTTTGCTCTATGATATGTATGAACTAATGGAGAAAATATAAATCAAACTGAATTGGTATTGTCTAGTCAATTATTTTTTCCTTGGCACAATTTACTTGCTGTACTCAAACTTTATTGATAAATAATGGAAGATATAACTTAATATAAGATATTAATAATTTAAGTCAATAAAATATATTAACAAAACTTTTTTTATTATTACATGCATTTTAACCATTACCCAAAATGTACCCTATGGACCCAAAATGTCTATCAACCAGAAGTTTTCCGCAATTCAAAATGTTCATACATTACATTACATAGGCTGTGGTGGTGGTTTATAGAAAATACCACGACGGTGGCAAACAAGCCTACGGCCTAGCATACGGCCCGCCTGATGGGAAGCAGCTACCGTAACCTATGGACGCCAGCAACTCCAAAGGAGTCACATGCGCGTTGCCGACCCTTTACAAAAAGGAGGATTCACTGTGTTGACGGCTAAAGGAACAAGAAGGAAGACAAAAGAAAATCCATATTCCTCATTGCTAAGCATTTCCTAAAGAATTACTTTCCACTTGATGTGGTCCTCGGCAGAGAGTACTTAAACCCTTTAAACATTATTTATTATTATACTAGTGGACTGGTCTTGTCCAAATAAAATGTACACCAATTAAAGTAAATATTGAACCAAACAAATATTTCCGTAATATGGCTAATAACTTAAACATCTGTAATCCTGTATGGGTTGAACCAAAGAACAAACCTAAAGACAGCCTCATTTAACACATTCATTGCCACCCAGCCAAACAAGACATCCGCGCCTCGCCACAAAAATTTCGTCATATAAAGCTGTAGTACCACGATCCCGACTATCGGGTCGTCCAGCCTGGGAACAAAATCATAAAATACCCGATAGTCGGGTTTTCGGCACTGAATGTGTTAAAATATCAACACCAATCAATAATTCTATGTAACCTTCAAGTATATTAAACCTAACTGTACCTTTATAAGGATAAATTAAAAGAAAATATTGGTAACACAATATTATTGTTAAATAAATATCTACAACATCTAACTCTTATTTATTTACTGCTTTCTGAAGCTTCCATTTTAAAGTCCATAGGTTTGTCATAGCCCATCATTTTGGCGTAGTGCATGGGGTCATTGAAATGTCTCGCTTCTACAAACATGGGCTTGCCTTTGGCCACCATTGTTGTGAACATGCCTGGGATTTCGGGGACAACAACGTCCTCTGCTTTGAATTGATGCTGAAATTAAACACTATACCTTGTAAAAGACACTAGCACAAGCTAAAAAAATATATAATAATATGTATCTGTTGTTAAGATACAGAACTGCACTATACTTTATAAACATATGAGTATTAGTTACAGTTAATGTCATCACTAACCTAATTTTTGCATTGAATGTGATGCACTTGTATCTTCATACTATTGCTGCTAAGAACCCTTTATCATTTTATTCAGGGACATATGTACCTTAGGGCCTAGGGGGCCATGTCCCAGGGCTGCGTGAGCCACCCAATGCCCGCTGGCTTCAGGGCGTTGGTCTGTCAGGTACTGCCAGGTACCAGCCCATAAGGCCTTATGGCTCAGGCGCCAAATCTCAATTACCCCTCTGATTTTACTATCATTAGAACTGGAACCCTTAGTACTGAATGTTACAATTTAAATCATTTACTGAAATAATTCAAGCAAATAGTTACCTGTTTCTCAGCAATAAAAAAGTTGTATGTAATTGCTTTGTATGTTTCATTTGCTCTATCATAGTCGATTGTTGTTACATATTTTTTTGTGATTTGATGTAGCAGTATTGGTGTCACGAACGTGAAGAACCCAACCACAGAACAAATAGCGACAAGCAGTGATGTGCTTCCAATGGTGGCTGCTTCGTTTATAATGATTGGCTGAGCAACCATTCCAGCGACACTTGAGCTTAAAGAAAATACCTTCACTGCCTTAATTTGTGGCGTTAAGGGACCATAATAAATGCGGTCAGATTCGCTTTCTTCTTTGGTATTGCTTGCAAATTGCCGTATCAGTTTAGTATTCACTGTTATACATTTTAAATTAACAATTTCTTTGTGAAATGTTGCTAATGATTTGGCTTGTATGAAGTTCTTTTGGAAGCAAAGTCGATACATGTTTAATTTGTAAATTTTTCGACCTTCTGATTTCAAATCCAATCCTTCAATGCGAAATCCAAGCAAATAAATGTAGAAAATCCCAATGATTTACTTAGGGTTATTTTACAGTTTTTTTACGAGAGAATTGGCTGTCAATGTCATGTCATGTGTCAGTCATGTGTCAATGTCAAATCGATACCATCTGGAAGCGTTCCGAAACGATATTCTAATTAATCAGAATAAAACACAGGAAAGTATTCAAACCGTACATGGAATATATTCAAATATCCATACTAATATTATAAATGGGAAAGTGTATTTGTGTGTTTGTTTGTTTGTCCGTCTTTCACGGCAAAACGGGGCGACAAATTGACGTGATTTTTTAAGTGGAGATAGTTGAAGGGATGGAGAGTGACATAGGCTATTTTTGACGTGATAACGTCTTTAAAATCGTTTTAGTCGGGTGACATGTTCAGAAACTTGTGTCACACCAAAACCTCACGAGCGCGATCGCAGGTATAACGAGAGAGAGACGGACCGATCTCCCGTCTCATCTCGAGCGCTGCCAGTCATTCCGTGAAACTTGTCACGCGGAATCCTCACGAGCGGTTAGACGTTATCACGTAAACATCTCGATCGTAAACCTACTTTACAAACAACCAATTTTTTGTCTCTTTCTAATCCCCCACTTCCCTAAAATGGGGGGTGGAAGTTTGTATGGAGAATTTAACGCGAGCGAAGCCGCGGGTAAAAGCTAATTTTACATAAAATTACGAGCTCTATGTAAAGGGTTTAGCAGGCTAAGGAAGGATGTGTGGCCCCTGTGAGGAATAGTTGAATTGGTAAATGTCAATTGTTTATCGCCTCATAACTAGTAATCACTCCAACTTTCAGCCCTCTATCTTGAACTGTCACAGAGATAATGTCAAAAATGTATTTTCTTAACATTTTTGTTCAAACTCTTATATCTCCTAATCCATAGCAGCTAAAGCATCGAAACAAAATCACAGAAACGTAGTTTAAGTGGGAGTATACCCTATAATTTTATTAATATTTTATACGTGAAAAATAAAAGAAATAAATGTCAATTTATTTTTTGACAACTCTTTCCAACACGTTTTTTTGAAAGTACAATTATGAAAAAAATCATGTTAATTGCTTATAGTATTAGCTACTAGTATACAAAAAATCAATTGATTATATTTGGTGCAACATACTGTAAAAAAAAAACTAACGAAAGTATTCAAGTATCAAGAGCAGGCTTCTGAACTGAAAGTTCGTTTTTAAGTTTTATGTTTGTTGCAACAAAGGGTGTATTGTTTTTAATTTGACGCATGACTGTCAAAATAGGTCACTGAACTACTGCTGTGCTAGCATTTGTAACTAATTTTACTAACTACTAAATCAACGAAACGACGGATGTGCTATATGTTTATGAAGTTGATTTAGGGACTGCATTATTCAAGTTTATTTAAAACTACTATTAACCTAAATACACAAGTCCTTAAACATAACTTAACATAAACATAATACAACTATCCTAAACTAAATCTAAAAAAAGGCCCCTGTGGCATGGTACCAAAGATGCTGGCTGCGTTACCCCGCTGAACCGCGAGACTAATACGTTGAGCGAGGTAACTGCCAGCTCTCCGGTCCCCCGTTGCGTCTCTGAGTCTTTTCGATAGATCACCGAAAAGACTCAAAGCGCAAGGGCCCCACGGACCCAGCGTTTCGACGCCGAACGGAACAAAAGCGTATTCGGCACCGAGACTACTATACTTCGCCACCTTTGCGCGTTCAGCCGCCTCCGCCGCAGCTGCTGCTCTCACAGATGTTCCGTGAAGATGTGACGGGGCCAGCGTGTCTACACAGGTTGCATCCCACACTAGTACCCGCCCCATACTCCACGGAATCAAGGTCATCCCATCGGGTCTCTTGCCGTCACTTCTCGAAATACCGGTTGGCTCCAACAGAGCAGGCACATTTACCGAAGCAAGAGACCGACGGATGATATCGTTAAGAGCAGCATGACGAGAGAAGCGGCCCGCACTCCTCTGGCAGGAGAGACCGTGATGCCCCAACTGGTCCACGTCAGTACCGCAGGGGCATCGATGAGGAGCACAAACTGTGATCCCCAACCGGAGGCAAACCGAGAGGCGGAGAGTGTTGGGCTCTAAAAAAGTTCCAATTTTGGGAGAAGGATGCGCATGAAGCCAGTACCCAGCCTCCCTAGTACCAACTGCCAAAAGTCTGGCTCTATCCGCAGTACTACACTGGTTGAAAAGGGAATCCAAAGTTAATTTGCACGCCGGGTCGTCCCAATTCCTTTGTGACTCGGGGTACTCAGGAATGTCTTGTCCGGGACACACACTCAACCAAGCAGCTTTTGCGTCCTCCAAGCCAGAGATCTCACAGTTTACATGAAAGATTTTCCCTATGAGACCAGCCGAACTATGTACCGACGACAAAAAAGCTGGCAAAGCTACACCCGACATCCTACGTACACCTAAACCTCCGTGCCGGACGGGAAGGGACCCCTGAGTCCAAGACCGCTCACTGAACCTAATATTAAGGACTGACTCTAAATTAGTTTTAATTTGAACATCTACTCGCGATAAAAGATCCTGATTCTTCCACAATGGGCAGCAGCGAAGCAACTGTTTTTACAGTCTTTACCAGATATCGCTCTCTGACGAAAATATTATGTTAAAAGGATATTGCGATGACTGCAGGATAACATTGTCCTATACCTGGGACGACGAATATTACGATAGTCATTATCTAAGTGACTTATATTGTGATATCTGCTCTAATGAGTTATTTAATTCGTTATGTTAATACGTGTACTATAATGAAACCAATTAATTTTGTTTATAAAATAATAAACATATAGCACATCCGTCGTTTCGTTGATTTAGCAGTTAGTAAAATTAGTTACAAATACTAACACAGCAGTAGTTCAGTGACCTTTTTTGACAGTCATACGTCAAATTAAAAACAATACACCCTTTGTTGCTAGGCAACAAATATAAAACTTAAAAACGAACTTTCAGTTCAGAAGCCTACTCTTGATACTTGAATACTTTCGTTAGTTTTTTTTTTACAGTATGTTGCACCAAATATAATCAATTGATTTTTGTATGCTAGTAGCTAATACTATAAGCAATTTACATGTTTTTTTTCATAATTGTACTTTCAAAAAAACGTGTTGGAAAGAGCTGTCAAAAAATAAATTGACATTTATTTCTTTTATTTTCCACGTATAAAATATTAATAAAATTATAGGGTATACTCCCACTAAAACTACGTTTCTGTGATTTTGTTTCGATGCTTTAGCTGCTATGGATTAGGAGATATGAGTTTGAAAAAAAATGTTAAGAAAATACATTTTTGACAATATCTCTGTGACAGTTCAAGATAGAGGGCTGAAAGTTGGAGTGGTTACTAGTTATGAGGCGACAAACAATTGACATTTACCAATTCAACTATTCCTCACAGGGGCCACACGTCCTTCCTTAGCCTGCTAAACCCTTTACAGCCTTTTCTGTGGTGTGTACTTTAGTTTGGTATATATATTGTATATTATATTATTTTAGAGAGTTAATTTTCAACTGTGAAGGTTGTGACATGTAGTTATAATTTTAAGCTAAGGTCGGCAATTTTTTTTGACAAAGAGCCTGATGACGGAAAATATGGAATTTTTGGAAGCTCATAGAGCTACTTACAGTTTTCTGTTTTGCACTGTAATATTTGTTTTTTATTTTATTTAGCGGAACTCGAAAAGTCACAACTGACCCTTCAAAGAGACGCATATGCGGCTCGCGAGCCGCGGTTTGCCGATCCCTGAGCTAGAGGAATGTCTTCGGCCACACAGTGAGGCCGCAAGAGAAGGTAACATAGGAGACTTGCTGGTTTCTGAAGTCAATTTCATGTCCATTTTGTAACGAGTACGAGTGAGACACCGCCGCCTCTATCGGACCGTTTTGTTTGGTCACCTAATTAACGACCGTTTATCTCAGTAATAATATATGCCCATAGATATTATTATTATTATTATCTGCAAATTGAAACGACGGAATTTGTATCTACGAGGTGTAATCCCGCCATTTATTTATTTAAGTATTATTCATAAAACAATGTTTATCGAGCAGCAAAAATATCACTCATCAATCAGGCACTTAAAAACTACTAAATGTACCAATCTGAAAGTTGCAATATATATTTATTTACTACAAAATCAGTTCATAGTTTAATGCGTGGTTGGTGGGACAGTTATCTTCTTCATAACAAAAACCGGTGTCTGCGTCTAGAACCATCGGCTCAGGACAATCACAACGAGAAAATCCACATACTGCCCCAACGAATCTTTGTTCAGGGTGTTCACATGTTCTTTGGGCATACCAGAATGATTGTGAGCAGTTACTCTTGACCTCAACCAACCATTCAGGACAAGCAGGAACGCCTGTTGAGTGAAAATTGCAATTACTATTTTGAAGTCCGAAGTTAAAAGCACTTGTCTGTTAATGCACCATGCATGATCTATGATGGCGATGGCGAAGATTTGGCTGGTTTAGTAGGTAACATCGCGCGGCCCCATAAATGAGAAGCCACCCTCTTTTTGTTTAAAACCGTCACCTCTGCTTATTATATTGCCTATTGGTTGGTATAAACCTTCACAATGTGAGTCCCCACGGGCCGCCAGGTCGTAGGCGCTTAATGAGTAGGCTTACCCTAGCTTTCCTAGCCTTAACGGTAGTCAGGGAGTTGTCCAATTAGTCCCCTTGCATAACTAATTAAAACAAAACTTCCGTGAGACTTAGACGTATATTGAAACGGGTAACTCACGTTTTTAATTCGATAATGGCTCGACATTCATGTCTCTCTCCATAGCGTGCATGATGGCGTTTAGGTTATTCATGAGCCTTTCGCGTTGTCTGACCGATGAGGATTAAATTGCTGGCTGCCAGCGACGGTGGCAGGGGAGGCGAGAAATCACCCTCGATTTCAGCATTATTGTCAGATGTAGGTTTACACACCACTGACACCACACGCACTAAGTATTGGTCTAAGAGCTGGCCACGTCAGATATGACACAATAATGAGAGCAATGAAACCAATCTAGTAAGATTGCAATACTATCCTTATTGCTAGACCCGGGCATCTGGCGGCTTTTAATGGGTGGGTGTCAGAGTCACAGACTAGCAAAGTTTTTGAATTGGAAACAAGTCATACCAAAATATTAGGTAAAAACGGCCGAAGTTATCTTATTTATAGAGAACTGGGCCTATATTTTAACATTAGAACAAAAAACATTGCGTCATATTTCGGAAACAGAAACAGTAGGCGACAAACTATGAATTACATTATACGTCGATTTGGACTACTTTCCCCCAACAGAAACTTTTGGCAATGATATGATCTAATTATTTATATAATTTTTCATAATACTGCAAACAAACCAGAACTTTAGGATTTGTATTCTTAAAGTGGTTTGCATTATTTGACCTCCACCACTTTACAGCTGCCAGATGTTCGGATCTAGAAATAAGCATAGTATAGCAAACTATCGAGAGGAGTTTCGTCGATCTCATTATTGTGTCATATCTGACGTGGCTACTTCTCCGTCTATATAGCAAGATTCGTTCACATTAAAACAGCTGTACATGTACAGCTGCAGCTAGGTGGCCATGGCCAGCCAGCTAATTTCGATAGTCTATCCCAGCTATTCAGCCAAGAAGAGCATATTTAAATATTCTAATAAACCTTTAAAACATCTATTGTAGCCGTGAAACGACAAAAATACGTGAGGCGTTGCGTCGCGCGTCTAAACGCCCCATACAAAAAGCGTGAGGTTTGTGACGTCACGCCTCAAAGTTGCGGAAAACTTTGTAAAGATCAAGTTTTTCGAAGATTTTTGTAATTAGGCACGAAAAAATGCGTTTACCGTTATAAATAGTTGTTTTTAGGGTTCCGTACCTCAAAATGAAAAAACGGAACCCTTATAGGATCACTTTGTTGTCCGTCTGTCTGTCTGTCTGTCTGTCTGTCTGTCTGTCTGTCTGTCAAGACCATTTTTCTCAAGAACGCGTGAAGGTATCAAGCTGAAATTTATATCAAATACTCAGGTCTATTGTCCCTTGGACCTGTGAAAAGATCAAACTTAAAAGCCAACGCAATCAAAAGATACAGTCTTTTATGCTGCAAATTTTAGAGTTTTCGGCACTCGTAAAACCTACGGGGTACTTCCCGTGAATTCAGAAACTTGAAATTTGGCACGAAGCAATGTCATATAGCATAGACAATGGAAAAATTACAAAAAGTAAACATTTTTAGTAAAATCATACAAAAAAATATTTTTTTAAATTTTAAACTTACTACCTTTTTCCTCGTAAACGCGTGGAGGTATTAAATTGAAATTCATGTCAAATACTCAGGGCTATAGGACCTTTTAGATGTAGCAAAACCAAACTTTTATGTCAACGCAATCAAAAGAAATAGCAATTTAAGTAGCATATTTTGAAACTGAGTACTCGCAAGAAACTCAAAACCTAAAGGCTACTTCCCGTAAACTCAGAAACTTGAAACATAGCACGAAGAAACTTCATATAGAACGGACAAAGGAAAAATTACGAAAAGTAGACATTTATTGTAAAATCATACAAAAAAATATTTTTTTAAATTTTAAACTTACTACCTTTTTCCTCGTAAACGCGTAGAGGTATTAAATTGAAATTAGTAATAAACGTACTACAACTTTTGCTTGTTATAGATTTCTACGGAACCCTCGGTGCGCGAGTCCGACTCGCACTTGGCCGGTTTTTTTTTTCATGTTAGAACACAAGTAATCGAATTGAGGTTTTGAAATTACATTTGAGGTATTAAAAAAAGGCTCTATTCAAATTTTACGTTTTTAAACCGCAATATATCTTTACATAAATTTTAGAAATGTGTTAGGTACGTATTCCCACTTTTTTATATTAATTTGGTGTTGTTGAACAAATTCATTTAAATATTTTCCACGCATGTTCTCAATTTCTCCACCGACAATATACTTATATAAATAATACTAAATAATTGACGATGATGATCCCTTCACCAAGCCTTTGGTAGCGATAATTTCTAAATACTTTCGTTGAAGCACATAGTTTTCCTTTTACGGTTAACATAATGAAACGTGTATATACTCCTAGTGAGTACTTATGTCGAATCCTACGAGTAATATATGCTCTGCCACTGGCAGAAACCCGGTACCATGTGCTCAGATAATCTGCTGGGAATGTTGCGGCCAGTGTAGATCTTCCCACATTATCACGAGCAAACTAGGACTTTTAGACTTAATTAACGTGAGTTACCCGTTTTCATATACCTATATGAAGAAAAAAAAATACACGATAAGTATACATTTACAAAGAAATATAAAATAAGGTTTTAAGGTTAACTTAACTAAAAGTGATAATTTTTAATTTCTTTATTTAGCTTATCATACATAAGGAATTTTAAGCAGGGAGTTGGTGGTACGAGTATCGGCAAGCCTGTGCTGCGGGTACCAAAAATATTTAATGATTTTTAAATCGGTTTTGTTTTCGAGATATTTTGTCTGTTTTAATCACGTTTTAATAATGTTCCTTTGTTTTAAGATTTTCTTGTAATTGGACTGATGTTTGTCATTATAATGACACGGTCATGCATGTTGCAAGGTTTTTTTTAATCAAATATAAAAATATTCTCTTATGGGTAAGGCTAAAGAGGATTCTTACACTGATTGTTGTACCACAAGCATTTATTCTCAAAGCCCCACTTATATTTCGATAGTGAGTTAGTTGCAAAACACGACGCCGAGGCGAACAAAACCACTAAGAACCACTGCAGCATCGCGTACCGACTAGACTACTTTATATATGAAAATCGACTTTTATATGGGAAAATAAGGTGGATTTGTTATAAATGTTTATGAAAAGATGCATGAAACAATAGAGAACTAAGAATAGGAAGGTATTGTCTCATGAAGAACAATGCAAATACTTAAGTCTGATTAATTCAAGCCATGGTTAATCATCAATATTGAATCATTTGCAATGATAATAATTTAAACCAAAGGAATTGAATACCAAGTATGTGTGGTGTACTGAGTCATCGCAGCCCCATCAGTTGCACTAATAATTATGTTAGGTTAGAGGTGTCCCGCTAGCCTTTCACATAGCCTGCATCCACAATTCAAAACTGAACACCCCCACAAATTACCCCTGATAAACTTCTACACTAAGCAATTAATACTTAAAGGCTTAATTTTGAAGGAATATTACCTACTTATATTATATTAAGCAGTCATCAGTTAGGGTCATAGGTTCCTTCCCTTTCTCTCACTTTGAGAAAAAAAAACCCATAACTCTCTCTCTCTCACTTTGAGAAAACAATTTAACCAATTAATCCCACATAACAGACTGCTCCACCATACTCAAGCCCTCAACACAGAATAACTAATAGTACTCCCTAAACCCCAAGGGACGGCGTAACTGCATTCCCACACCGTTCGAACACCTAATGATGATGACTAAGTTCTTCAAAGCCCCACTAGCGAGTTATATGATCCTTTTTTGAGAAGAGATAAAGAGGCGAATCATAGGCCTAAACAATCAGTAGACAAGCGCTCGCGACAAAGCTATCGAGCGCAAACACGCTCTATTGACTCAGTTTATCTTTGTGCAAACAACGTCAACGGCCAAGCATGTGACAACACAATAAGACCACATATCGTGAATATTAAATGGCATTCAATAGCTTTTGACTATGACGTTGGACTTTTCTTGCAGGTTGTAGAAGGTAGATAGCTAATATACTCCGCTGAAAAGGTATAGGAGGCTAGGTACATGTTTTTTAGCATACATTACATTAATTAAGCTTTCCTTGCCAAAACCTACCAATAATAAGCATGAAAATTAATAAGAATTCTGTTTTAAGCCTTAAGCTAGCTTTAATCTCCTATAGCTGTCTCCTATAGCCAAGTAGGTAGTAACCGAAACGAAGCAGGATATCTGGGTTCGTAAGGTAAGGGCATTTATTTGTGTGTTGATCACAGATATTTGTATCTGACTTATGGATGTTACGTTAACTTATGTACGTATTTTACTATTTCTCTATTACATGTATAAATATATATTATCGCCGTTTAGTACTCATAACACAAGCCTTATTGAGATTACTATGGGACTAGGTGGGTTTGTGTAAGATTGTCCCATGAGCCCATGACATTCTTTTTATTCAAAGGTATGTAGTTACAATGCGAGTAAGTACTTACAATAAACTGAAATATATGTCATATACGAAAGCGTCCAGCGTTATTTGCATTCGCGGCATTTAATTAAATCATTTCGATTCGTTCACTAATAGTAGTAAGTAGTAAATGAATAGTAAGTTTTGCCATAACTCTGTACAGCTTTAACCATACTTTTGAATTCACGCGACAGTGTTTTGATGGCGTGCTGGGCCCATAACCTGTATTAGTATTTTAGCGAATATCTTCTTATTATATGTAAGGAACTGCGCAATGACCTTTATTTTGAAAGCCTGTTTATTTACTTTCCTAAAAGCAGTTATAATAAGACATGATTTAACAAAAAATGCTATGTGAAAGTACCGCCGGGCTAATAATTTAACTAACATGTCAGTAAAACACAACTTGCTAGACTTAACCATGGATGAAGCAACAACTTTAGCACACCACAACCAACATGTCAAATAAAGCTACTTGATCACTGGACAAAGTTAATTATATGTAATAAAAATCTCGATCACTTTATGGAAGTGGTCTTTAAAGTCCATCAAAATACCTGACATAAAAAGGTCAAAACTACAACCCTAAAAAAACATCTATTATGTGATAAAGTAAAAGGACGCCATCATTCATCCCTAATTATTGGAATTAGAGAAAACGAAAGCTTTATCCCAAAAGCTCATAAGCTTCGTTGTGGTTGTGAACTAATATCGCTCAAAAAAAGATGCGCGCCGAGACGCGCCAAGTCATGGTGTTAAAAAAATAGCTGGTATTTTCGTTCGTTACCGAGTAGTTCCGTGGTCTGTTTTGGTCATGATAATATTCGTAATACGTAGGTTAATTCGATATACATATTATTACTAAACTTGTACATTTAATAATAAGGGAGTAACTACATACCTATGGGTTGGCAAACTTGGCAATGTGAGCGGTTTACTTAATTTTATAATTTTAATCTTCTTCTCCTTATTCTGCCATGCCCTAACGGGCGTCGGTGGCCACCTTTGCGAAGTCTTTCCTATTCTCGGCCAGTCTTGCGAGCGTGGCCGCGTCCTCAATGTTTGTATTTTTTGATGTTATCGAGCCAGTTCACCTTCCTTCTTCCTTTTCCCCGCCTTCCCTCTATTTTCCCTTCTATTATAGTTGTTAGTAGGTCGTATTTTTTATGTCTATGTAGGTGTCCAAAATATGCAATCTTCCTACGTTTAATTGTGGGTAGTAACTTCTCTCTTCTTTTTCATTCGTCTTAAAATTTCTGTTTGTCACTTTTGCGGTCCAAGGTACTTTTAGCATACGTCTATATAGCCACATTTCGAAGGCCTCTATTTTGTCTTCCATCGCTTTCTTCAGCGTCCATGTCTCAACACCATAATAGAGTATCGAGAATACATAATTTTAATACAATTTTACAATTCTAAAAATAATTTTCTTAAGTTATTTAGTCAATACGATTCAATAGATTTGTTATTCGCATTATAATTTAGATACAGATAGGAACTTTTAAAATTCGTCCCTTAAAAAACATTCTATAGGCCACTATCTGACTGTTTAATCCATCTGAAACAATGCAAGTGCTCCAGAACTCAGCAGTGTAAGTATACGATATTTGCACAAGGATCCCTAAAAAAGCGCACATAAGCAAAATATAAACAAATACTTCTGTACTGTTGTACCTAATAATGTTCGTGGTAACGTCAATAGATTAGATAATTTAAAATTAAAGTAAACCATAAACATCGAACTTAATAATTAGGTGCAGTATTTGGAATTAATGTATATATTAAACTGCTAGCGATGTAGGTGCCTATATATTTAATTTAGATCTATATCTGAATCCCTAAAGTTTTTTTCCTATATTTATATTCCCTAATGCTATTTGTCCTGATGATCATTTGCCCTAATGCACATTTGTCGTAATTACAGTTGCCCTAACATCGTCGTATCGATGAATTTTGTTTTTCCTAATATGTTATTACCTAATATCATTTGACTTATTCATCAGTTGCCCTAAAAAAATCTATAATACTAATTTGTCATAATTATTATTTGACCTAAAAGTTAACACCTAATTTTAAATAAACTAATATTATTTCTTCTAATTTTTTATACCCTAATATTAAATGTCCTACTGGTAATTTTTTCTAATTGTAATTATCTTAATTGTCACTTGGCCTAAAGCTCATATGCCCTATTTTTGTATTTCATAATGCTAGTTGTCATAATGTTCAATTGCCCGAATTTCAGTTGCCCTAAAATCGTATAACTTATTTTTGTAACCCTAAGCAAAACGATTTTTCGAATTAAATATTTTATACAAATATGAATTAGTGTGCTAATTAAGGAACAAGCGCATAAGAAAATTTGTGCAGACGTAGATTGGCACTTGGCAGTAAAAAAACCGTAAATAAAATAATCAGCTAACAAGGACCATGTAGTAATCATTTTGATTATGTAATCAAGTTATAAAACAACCATTATCTTCATACGCATTGTATTTTACATTCAATGCGGACGAAGGTAGTCAATTTATTTAATTACTCGCCGACTACCGAGCTTGCGCAATCTTATCACCATTATCAGACACGTAAAAACCGGCCAAGAGCGTGTCGGGCCACGCTCAGTGTAGGGTTCCGTAGTTTTCCGTCCGTCACAGTAAGTGTCCCCACTTAAGAGTTAATAACACCGCCATGTAGGATATGATATGAGAGTTCCACGTACAGCGACATATATCGGCAAATTAAGTAAACTATTGCGCGCGAGCTTATAGTATGGAAGATGATTTTTATGGAATAATTCTTTATTGCGTGAACCGATTTTCACCGTTTTAATTTATTTGAAAGCACGTCATTTCATTGTAATTTTGTACAAATTACAGGTACAATAAACACCTGCTATACGGTTAAATTACAAACTTAGTTCAGAAATTATTTTGTAATTTTTTTTTCAAAAACTATTCATCCTATCAAGTTAAAAATAATTTTCCTAGAAAGTTTTTATGAAGTTCTACTTTTGAGATTTTTTTCATATTTTTAAAACTTATGGTTCAAAAGTTAGAGGGGGGGGGACGCATATTTTTTTACTTCTGGAGCGATTATTTCCGAAAATATTTACATTATCGAAAAATGATTTTAGTAAACCCCTATTCATTTTTAAATACCTATCCAACAATATATCACACGTTAGGGTTGAAATGAAAAAAAAATCACTCCCCACTTTACGTATAGGGGAGGTACCCTAATAAAAAAAAAATTCCACTTTTTATTTTCCACTTTGTCGGCGTGATTGATATACATATTAGTACCAAATTTCAGCTTTCTAGTGCTAACGGTCACTGAGATTATCCGCGGACGGACGGACGGACGGACGGGCAGACATGGCGAAACTATAAGGGTTCCTAGTTGACTACGGAACCCTAAAAACATCCTTGCTAAAATAAAGTTATACCAAAAGTTTTCCCGCCAATATTGCAAACACCAATCCGTATAAACATAAACTTTATGCACCCATACATACGGTTTTAAATTGATTGTCATTAATTGTCTGTAGTTGGAAGGGGAAAGCAACATTACCGCTACATTCTATGCTACTCTAACAGTGACCACAAACACAAGTTTTAAAGCTATCTCTTTCCCTTTCATAACGAAAACCGTTATGGTCTCTTTCTCCCTCCGTTGTTAAGCGCGGGTTCTTTTATTTATTTTTTCTTCAGTATGGTAGTATTCGAGCGGGCGCATACTCGTGGGGTTGCTTTGCGCGTAAATCGCGTCTCGTTTATTTTGTGACGGTTTCTTTCGAACTTTTATGAACTATGGAATTAACTTAAAGGATTACTCTTTCAAATAATGTGACATTTGTTAGATTCGTTTTGAAAAGTTGTTTGATTTGCCTCGTCAAAATGGAATTGAGGTCTGTGTTTTGGACAGTTGTCTTGGGACTGATTTTTGGTGCGGAGGCGGGGATGATGGGTGATCATTGCGACTGGAATGGCAGGTACGAGTATGTCGAAAATGATAACTGGCAATTATTCACAATTAAAGATGAAAACGTTTTATGATTTTTCAATATTATTTTTCCTAGTATGTTTATTGAAAAAAAAATGCTTTGTGTACCTAAGCGTTAGGATTATCAAGCTTTAAATTTCTTCTTATTATTTTTTTGTATATAGACATTTCGATATAGGTACCTACATTTAAAGCAAAAATAAAACTAATTTCTTAATTAATCGTGTCTTAATTTTACCCGAAGAGCTTATTGGTCCGAAAAGTACCAAATAATCAAGTTTTGTATAACTATGGAGAGCCTGCTTAAATTTGGTTTATATTATTTATTATTATAGTGGCAACATATTATTATTCACAAGAATATATTAGGTAGGTAATTTAACCTTAGGATACTTGAGCCTCATTAGCTCGTTACCTTACCTATTATTTATTATTATTATGGCATAGATAGCTAATAGTAGGTCTAGGTATGTAAATTATACCTTATACTATATAATTCTTTTTTAATACCACAACGGTGGCAAACAAGCACACGGCCCGCCTGATGGTAAGCAGCTACCGTAACCTATGGGCGCCTGCAACTCCAAAGGAGTCACAATGCGCGTTGCCGACCTTTAAAAAAAGGAGGATTCACTGTGTTGATGGCTAAAGGAACAAGAAGGTCCCTCATCGTCAACACACATAAAGCTCTATAAATGGAGTACGCTTCGCCTCATCTTTCCAAACAAAAAAGTCTGCCAAAATCTGAGGGGGGCGAGGTAGCACGCATGTGATGTTTTCAAGTCAAATGTACATCGTTGTCGGTTGTTAATACAGTTTATTTCTAAATGATTTTTTATGGCAGCAACGCTTTATTGACAACCGACAAAGATGTACCTTTGACTTGAAAACACCCAACATATTCTTTTTATACTTTATAACACTAAATGGAGCAATAGATAGTCGACTGTACAAATGTTAACATATGGTTCATTATTGGATGCTGTTTTTGTAAATGTCAAACAAAAAAGCCAAGGATCATTTTTGATTGTATTTTCAAACAACATATAGAAGACAGCAATCCTTAAGCGCGTTAAATATGGAGAAGTGTCAAACGTCAAATAGTTACTGCCCGTCAGAAAGAAAACGATTGTCTTTGAATCGATTCTGTAAACGAAGCTTGATTTTCGATTTCGGTTCAATCTTTTATTACGAAAGCAATGATAAATAAAGTAAAACTATAGTTACATCTGAAATGGTTTTTCTTCTTTTTGTAAACTAGACGAAATATAACATTTTTACATCCAAAAACAGCGCATAAGGGCATTTTCACGGAGCTTGTTATCCATTGACAACGATGCGTGACATCGATTATTGAAATAGTTTTTATAGATGTACTAGATTTTCCTGCCAATACTTTTGACAGAGGGGAAATGATACCTAAGGACTCTCCTGGTTTAGAACTCTCTGTTAACACACTGGGTCCTCTTCGAGCTCTTTGGCAACCTTACTCACCAGCAGGAACACAACACTATGAGTAGGGTCTAGTGCTATTATTGCTGTGGCTGTGGTTTTCTGTAAGGCGCTCTGCTCCAGATTTGAGCGAGATGACATTCGCTGAACGTAACGTACCCTAACCTAACACACTTAGCGAGATGCCATTCGCAGTGCCCATACCTCTCTTTTTGGCGTAGTTTAATTAAGGACATACCCCGAGTCCAAGTATATTACTACTATGTTACTACTACTACGTACTATTATGTTTGTAATATATTATATTCCTAGTTCTTTTATCTTTTATATATTCCAAACAGTTTACATACGTACATATGTATGTAATACCTACGCAACATACTTACATAATAACAATTAAGGTACTTAACTATTTACAAAGATGCTATATTTGACTAATTTGATGGGAACTAGAAAGGTCGTATTCAGATGTTCAAAATGCGATACCAATTGGAAATCTGACACATCTTCTAGCAACAGTAGCAACCTCTTTAAAGAATGAAGCTAGGTTTGTATTTACTACTGTAGTTTAGTTGACTTATATGGCACGCTTAGATATGTATCAAATTCTCGATGAGTGCTGGGCAAGTAGAAACAATGAATATTCCATGTCAGCATGAAATAGACGAAGAGCTAGCCACATCAGATATGACACAATAATGAGAGCAACGAAACCCCTCTACTCAGTTTGCTATAGTATGCTTATTTCTAAATCTGGACATCTGGCAGCTGTAAAGTGGTGGAGGTCAAAGAATGCAAACCACTTCAAGAAAACCAACCCTAGAGTTCTGGGTTTGATGCAATATTATGAGAAATTATATAAATAATTATATTATATCATTGCCAAAAGTTTCTGTTGGAGGAAAGTAGTGCAAAACGACGTCTAACGTAATTCATAGTTTGTCGCCTACTGTTTTTGTTTCCGTTATAACACGCAATGTTTTTTGTACTAATGTTAAAATATGAGCCATGTTCTTTATAACTGATACAACTTCGGCAGTTTTTACCTATTTTGGTATTACTATTTTCCAATTCAAAAACTTTGCTTGTCTGTCACTCTGACGTCCACCCATTAAAAACTGCCACATGCCCGGATCAGCAATAAGGATAGTATAGCAATTTAACCAGACTGGTTTGGTTGCTCTCATTGTTGCATCATATTCATATCTGACGTGGCCAGTTCTTAGTCCAAAAAGGTTTCACTGATCTTAAAAAACCACATATTTTACAATCCTGCTTTTGTCTGTATCGAATCCTGTATCTGTAACACTTGTGGTGGACTGATAGGTTTCTTTGTAGTTCTTTGTTTAGGGCACAACAAAACACACTTGAGCTATCATAGGCGAAAATTAACCGGGAAGCGGAAATTTGCCTATGGTACCTTAATTTTTGTACGGATCCCATAGACTTCAGAATTCCCATAGAAATTCAGTCGGAGGTTGGATTTTTCCGCCTTTTATATATGATAGATAGCTGAATGTGTGTTGCGCCTAAATAAATAAGTAAATCTGAGAAGTGAGACATTCAAAAGTAACCAGTATATAGGTATTTCCTTCTAGCATAGACTACACATACTAAGTACTCATCATTAAGCTTTTACAAGGAGCACGGGGTCACCACACATCAGCGCAATTTTAGTCGTTAATTTCTACGATTCGAACAGTAGATACATCTCAATAGTATTCTACACCATTTTGTAGTATAACAATCCAGGCTAGTCCCTATAACTAGATTTTTTATGGATATTTTAAATTCACATGAGTAATGATCAAAAACGAAATAAGCGGTCGTGCTCTCAATGCTCTCATACTAAATTAGTACGGGAGCGCTGATGTGTGGTGACCTCGAGTTGTACTTATGATCTATCTAATGGTTGAGGTTATCTGTGCCTTCTAGTATACAAGATACACATACAAGATGCAACATTATAATTTGTTACGAGAATTCCTACTACTCCATAAACTGATATAGGATGCACGCCTCAGGGCAGAATTCGGCAAATGCCAAGCAATTTGTTAAAAATTTGCACTAGCGGATAAATATTTCAATATCGCGTGTCTGTTTCACATTAACATCAAATTGGTGGTGTTTGGTGTTTTTGCCTTTCTCATTTGTTTTGGACTTAACAATGAGATATCTTGACAGTAATGGTTGGAGATGGAAGATCTCTAAATTTCGATAAGTTTCAAACGTACACATGTACGTACGTATATATAATGTTTAATTTATTATAAAATAGTTACATAAGTCGAACTCTAGTGAAATAGACCACACGCCATATAAATATCTGCTTCTATCAAAAAAGGGAGCAACGTACGTGTCTTTAGCGGCAGGTATGCTATAAGCTATGGTAAATAGTATTTAGTATTAGTGTTGCAGGAGCAGGGACGATTATCAGATCAGATTTGCCAAAGATCGCCTGAGCTAACCTAATAAATTAGGACACATTCCCATTTTAAGTAAATTATTAAATTTACATATCTTCAAATGTGATCTGCGATTGCACTGCACTTTACACTCAGTTTGTAGGATGGTACCTATTTACCTATAGGTACAAAAAGCTACCCACAGTTTTTAGTTCCGCTGTTCGACTTCAACAAAGATCACGAACGTGACTCCACTATTCCCATTCAAAAATATCAATAAGTCGTAACAATAAAACAATAAATAGCTGTAATTGTTGTACAGGGCATCCGGAAACATTCTATAGGGTACGGAACAAAATCAACAAGTGAGGTTTCCATTGGGGTAGCGTGGGAAACGTGGGAGGGTAGTGTTCTCGCCAGCCCTCACTGTTTGACACGTGACCCTTCCGGCGAGGGACTTATGGTACACCCCTTGCTCATTAACTTTATTGATGCGATAAACAGAAGTGAAGGACACCTTGCGAAAGTACCACTTATGTGGCAAACAGGAAATCTTTAGGCTTTTGTCTTTTCGTATCTAGCAGCTAGGTTTTTGTAAAGGATCGGCAACGCGCATGTGACTCCTGTGGAGTTACAGGCGTCCATAGGTTACGGTAGCTGCTTACCATTAGGCAGGCCGTATGCTTGTTTGCCACCGTCGTAGTATAAAAAAAAAAAAAGGTGTTTTGTTTACTAAACTTTTCATAATAGATACTTATTATGTTTTAATGTTGCTAAAATGGAATTAATTCTAGTTTATTAATTTTATAACATTACATTTCAACCCTTTCTATACGATCATTAGGGTGCTTAGAAACCCTTAATGATCTTCTTAATGACCATTGACAAGATACTAATCACCGAGCATAAGAACTCAGAACAAAGGAAAGCTTAAAGAAGACATTCAAGCAAGCCGCAAAAAGGAAAATTGAGTGTCAATGGACCAGCATGGCCTGGTTTATTGTTCACATCACTTACTGAATCATTGCCTCTGATGGACTTAGAATTGTGAGCTCTTTGGTTATCATATGTATTTACGCCATTTACGCTTCTTGCATCTCACTGGTTTGCATGCGAATGCTTGTGAAGCAATTGGAATAATGCATTGAAGCATTCAAGTTCGAGTATTAATATTTATTAGGGAGGGCGGGACAACGAGGGGACCGTCTGTTTATTATAATATCCTTTCCGATTATAACGCGTTCGCACGATGTAGACTGATTGATACAGATTGCCTGGTGCTGAGGGTACGTTACGCGCAGCGCGCTAGACAGTGCCAGTGTATTCATCAGAAATGTTTAGGAAACATGAATAACCCGTTATGTAACAGCTATAGAAAAATATCAATAGTGTTTTCTCAAGTACATATTTGTGAAGTTGAAGGGACTAAGTCAAATAACAAGAGATGATTTCGAGACAAAAAAATTACCAGCTCAAAAAATTGTCTTGGAAAATTCATGTTGTTTTTTTTTGGGGACCATCTCACACAAATCAACCTAGTCCCAAACTAAGCAAAGCTTGTACCATGGGTACTAATCGACGATATTCATACTTATATATTATACATAAATATATACTTAGATATACGAGTATAGAAAACACTTTCTCCTTATAACCTTAGAAACGTGTGGTCTATGTTTATAGTCGGCCAATATAAGGATTAACTTGAAGTTCAGTCGTCATCATTATGACGCAATTGTATGGAAAACATTTAAACTCATTAAATGTCCCCCGCGCTGCATGTGCATAGGATGCAATACGACGGATGTTACATTTCATGACGTTTGTTCCAACAAAACAATGAATTACTTACACTAATTAATAAATTACTTTCCTTATCGCGTCCGTCTCGTTAAGAATGCAAAGTATTTTTGTAAATACAAGGGTGGGCTTATCTAGTTTTAAAGTGGCGCCAATTGTGACAATAGCTTTTAAGGAACAATGGCCTTTCAAAAGATAATGCGTGGACAAGCCCTGACTAACAAATTATGAATGCAATCTGCGTTATCAATCGCTACGTAACTTTGAAACATTCTAAGCCTATTTTCGTGAAGTTGTGGGCTCATATGTAAATACAAAATACTTATGTATAGGTAGAAAATTAGATATAATGTTTTCTCAGGTAGCTAGTCGTAGTCGAATTAGATACCTACAAACCACAAGTCCGCAAGTAAGCAGAGTGCGTGTAACAACATCTGACCCATCTTGTTACAAAAACCAAGCGACGGAAGTAGCCATGCATGCACGGCGTGCGATAGTGACCTATTTAATGTCTAAATATTGTCATAAACAAGAATGTTTATGTATTTATTCATAAAAATGTTCTCATGGTAATAATTTATTGCATGCATGTACTTAATTAACCAAAGGCCAATTTGCGGTTTTACTTCCTGAATTTGACCCATATAGCATGACCGCGCGCGGATGCCACTATCTCGACGTGTAGTCACTTCACACGCGATAACGCATCAGATGGCGGATTGCGCCTAGCCCGCTGCCCATATGGCGCTTCCAGTACCTACCCTGGTACAAGTACCTACATAGAGCAATGCGAATGTTTACGATTCACGGTTCTCGGAAGAAGTTGCGTGCCTTATTCCACAGCCGCACTTCATTAATAACATTAGTGATTCAGAGTAGGATTCGGCACCGCCTGGGACCGAGCCGGCAGGCCATTTCACATGGCCTGTGGGAACACGAAACACCACGCTCCTCACTAAGGGAAAACAACCGTCACATGTTGCGGGATGAAATCACGGTTATTTTTACACGATTGTTTTTATTCGTTCGCCAATTGAGGGCAATCAGCGACACGTGTTCCGTCCGAGACGCCCGCCTTGAGGCCTGTCTATTGAGCTCATCATATTGAAATGATGTGTAGGTATCAATACAACATACATTTTGCGGGGTGCGAAACAATGACTTTTGTAATGCTAATCGTTTGATGATAATGGAAGGTTTTGTCGTTTTTTTATACCGGTCCACCAATAATGACACTCATATTTGATTCCATCGGTGTTCCCAAGACACTTGAGTGCGCCCACCATTGCTATCATCTTTCCCGTCGTTGCATGTGTACTTAGAAATATTTTTACGACGCGCTCTCGGCTCCAATCACGTCGTAACTGAAGGGTAACCTAATGCTTGTACCGCCGTGCGGCCATGTGTCCACTTACATTACCTTACAAACTTCGCGTTTAGTGATGTGTCTTACCCTTTCCAACGTTGATTCATCGTTTGAATGCCGTTGAAGATCGTCAACACTCAACAGCTTTTTTGGCGTTGATTGGTGTAATGACTGTGGCCTAGATATAAGCGATTTAAATTGATAGCGCTATGAAACAAAGCATCTCTATGATACCCAGTCCTTGTGAACTATTCTAACGTCTACAGCTTTTCATTTATCAATACTGTAGCGCGTGTAGAATTCTCGGAGCGCATGAAAGAGGATCATTGTTCTTCCAATCCCGTACACGGTGTTCTTTGAATGAAACCAAACTAATTAACAGCGAATTGTAGGTCGGCATTGTGTCGGCACGCCAGGTCAGTTGAAGGCGTTCTTTGTGTCGCTAGGTGTTTATTTTTTTAATTTGTTCCCGGAGCCGACCGGCCGAACGTTCGGTTCGGCTTTCGGCATCTACGTTAATTACAGTGGCGATAACTGTTCTGTAAATGTAGCTGGGCTGACCGGCAAATTATGATTTACCATAGCTCTAATCAATGGTTCTAACATTTAATAGACACCTACGTATGGCATTTGGTTATGTATGTATGTAAGAAATTTAAATCTAAGTCTTCGAATTCGTATGGAGTAGTCATTATTTTAATGGCCTTTGTATTTATGATTTGAATACACTGGGAAGGTTTCCTACGTGTTTTCCGGTTGGATATCTATGTTATGATTTTATGTTATTATTCTATAAAACTGTACAGTTGAGACTATATGATAAAACCATGGTAGGCAGCTTCAAGACGAAATCTCCGCATACCTGTCCTTAGGCCTGAATATTTGTTTCTAGACCAGCAGGACCCTTTGAATAATGCATGGGCTGGTCCTTTATTATCGGAGCGACCCGCCGCGCACGCGCTGCATCTTAATCGCACTCAATTTCCTCGCTGGCTGTCAAATTACAATACTTACACAATATTATTACCCCAACACATCTACGAAAGTGATTCAAATAATGCATTTGAAACTTGAAAGTCACGACCGTAGCGCATTTTTAAGAACCTTAAATGATTACACATTTTTGTGGCATCATATTTCGCAATGGTGTTTTCGTAAAAAAATATAAATGAATAATAAAATATTGCTGGCACATCACATCATGTTTGCAGGTCAAGTTGGTTCGTTAATGAGGCGGCACGGGCCGCATGTAACTCGACGCCTCACTATGCAGATGTTTGCGGTGTTGCACTTTCGTGCATCCGACACTAAATGTCTCGTCCAACGCGCGGTCATCCATCAGAAACCCACTTTACTTACACGCAACGACATATTTTTGAATTTTCTGCCGAATTTAACGTCTTTAATCAATGTTATCGAGGTGAAGTGCATTTTTATTCAAATTGTTTTTTATTTGGTTATGGATGGCAGACCCTTTTGGACACTGAATACGGTGACTACTTCGAATATTTTTGCATTCAAGTCCATGTAGGACGATCATCGCTTATCTGGATATGGCAAAAAAGTCCGAGCGAGTACGACCGATTATAATGCAAAAAGAGGTTCGCGGTCGTTCCATAACCGATTGCAAATGGCAACCGCCGCAGGCCATGCCGGCCATTTATAGCTCGTTGCAATCTCGACTGCTAAAAAATAACCAAGCAGCGATTTCTTCAGCGGATGGCTGCCTAAGTATCTATCGATGGTTGGTAAAGAGGAAGGCGAGATGCAACCAGACTCTTAAAATTTATATCGTAAAAAATGGAAGCCCGCCGTAGACCGCCTCAGATGCCTTCGCGTATGCGATTGTTCCTGTTTTTGTGTTGTTATCGGATTTGGTGAAAGGGAATCTTTGAATTGGGAAAACCAAACGGTTCTTTTCCTATAACTTTACATACCAGAAGGTCTGATACAAACTCACTTGATTCTTTCATGCATATTTATAAAACTGAAAAACCTACTAAGTGTTAGCACCATAATCCATATAAGTACTTACTTAAATAAAGAGCAATTAAGCCTTTTCTCCAAATTAAGCCTTTTCTCCAACATTAAATATAAACAAATTTCATTAAGTTCAAAAATTATCAATTTATTCATATAACAGTATAAGTGTAACAAAAAACATAATAAACACAATCCCTACCCTAATAATTTAACCTACTTAAAATTACAGATAAAAAATTTGACCCAGATCGCTGTCAACGGGCAAGGTGCCCAGAAGGCTGGCCGTGTTACCACGCTGAATGGCGATGGCTATTCGTTGAGCAAAATAGTAGCCAGCCCTCTGGTCACCAATCACCCTAGTTCAAAAATCAATCGCTAATAACTAAGTATAATAGAATATTTAGTTTCACGTAAATATAGGGTGAAATTCATATCCAGTCATAAGTATTTAGCGAGGTGATTAGGTAAACCATACTGAACAACTTTTACTATGGGATTAGTCCCAGGTTAGCCTCGAAATCCCAAAAAAAAAATTTTTTTTGGCTTCCCCATAGAATTGTCGACCAAAATGTATGAAACAGCCAAAAAAAAAATTGTGATGAGACGGTCCCATAGTAAAGTTGTTCAGTACGGCCTACCTAATTACCTCGCTCAATAAGACTGGTGATTAAAATTGTAACTTGAATAACCCATTCTTTGATACTTTACAAGTGAAGAGTGACAACTCATGAAGAGTGAGTAGTTCTTCTCACTGTATGGTATCATATGGTGTAGACTGTAGACTGAATAAAGAAGCGGCAACTCACACTTGTAAGCTGGCTTCGGGTTGAAAACAATGAATGAGTATGTGTCTCATTAAATCCCGTCTTCAATTCCATTATCTCAACATTTCAGTCAATATGTAGTCAACAAGTGTCATACAACATAGTAGTTCTGAATTTCCAAAAGAGCAGGCAGGAATGCCATAAACCTGAGGTTTACTCGCGGCATAACCCGTTTGTTTACGCCATGGCGCGACTCCATAAGCGAGGCGACACAACAATGCCCGGCCGTACGCCGTGATTTTGTCCGATAATGGTTAAATTGGCCTCCGCGTTCTTAATAGGGTGTCTTACCTCGACAACTGCTTGTGTTCCACAATTGCAGAGGTTTGTCTGGAGATCTGTGGCGTTGTTATCGGTAGGCCTTTAAGATTGTATAAGAATTATATAGCACGGTAGCCTGTGCGTGCAGCGTTGCAGTTTATTTGAAAGGACTTTATGTCCATACAAGATTTTGATACAGAGTCGACTTATCCACAGTTGCCTAATAGGCACATTTAAAATAAATTTAGTTTTTTTGTTGGTGAAATCTAACGAAGTCTTATCTTTTTAATTTTGCTAGTTATGTTTTTAACTAACCTTTATGCTTGCTTAGTACTTTACTGACATATTAGTATCTCTTTACACACTCGATATTCTTGTTAATCGAGAGCTTTGATAATTCATGTTGAACTCATTCAATCATTAATAAATCCCTTCTTGGGCCACACGCGACTTCCTCTCGCATTGACTCGTGTTAAAAATCTTAATTCCGCTCCAGTGCTTGACCGAGTTGGCTCGATGGAAACGCAATCTGGAGTGTTATTCATATAGCCTAACGAAACCCAGCAAGCCGTGGCTCAGGCGAATTAGTTAAAGTGCGCTTTCTGAATACATACTGATGGCAAGGTTTTCGGAATCGCAATATATTGGTTTGCAAGAGTGTACGCCTGCTCTTGGTATCCATTGGGAATACACGACCTGACTGAACGAAGTGATTTGACACCGGACTGCAACGGACGTCTTGTTTTTATTAATGTCTTTAATAAGGTGGTACATCTTAAGTTTCGAATCATGTTATTACTGAAGATTCTGCCGATGTTGGATATGTATTTTTGCAGTTGCAACATAATTATAAAGGACAGATTAAAATTCAGTCCAGTGGTTTACTAAATCCTTTGAAACTATTACCATGAATAATTTTGAATCTAACTTAAAAACGATAAATCCCCTAATTTATATATAACTATTAAAACTAATGGACAATTAGTCCATATCGTTTCTTGAGTAGTTTTAGCTTTCATATGACTTACACGTTCAGGCTAAGGTTTGCAGTAGCAAATTATGGTTAGATTGGTAACAATCAAATCCACCAAATCTGATGTAATTATTATTACTACTTACATTATTTTGTGGTTGTCACATGTTATATGTTAGTCCACTAAACTGTCTGCGATTTCTGTGAGCAGGAGCTCTAAGCTTTGGTAGGTATTTTTTACATCGGCGCATTAATATTGTTAAAGTATCGTCGCAAGCGCAGTCGAGGCGGCCATTAGGATTTATAGCCAGGACCGGTAAGCGGCTTAGCTCCCGAGCCGAATGCCTTTTCACACCTCCGTGTTTGGGCCCCGCGTTAGCGTTCACGCCTTGCACCCCTAGAGTTCGCGCCTCGGCACATATCACCACTGCCTTATGTGCATTCCGCGGCCATGTGAGGTAATGACTTGTAAAAATAAGTTATGTTATGTGGACTTTAGACTGGCTTTGAATCCGAGGCCATCAGCTCAGTTATACACTTATATTGGGGTAGTTTAAATTTTGGTCAATCATGAGGGTTATAATATGCGTGTCGTGGATTGCTTAGGTAATCTTATGAAATATGCTAAGTATCATTTGTTATGATGATGGATAGGCCCATTACATAATTATTTTCTTTATCGACTTTTTTTTGCCATATACTTACAGCAACCTAGATCGCTTTTATTAATGCAACTAAGAAGCGTCGGTTTCTAAGCGCAAAAAGCTCGTTAGTAGAAGGAAGCTTCGCAATTTCATGTGGCCACAATTACGTAAAGACTCATGAGGTGAAACTGACCTTTCTTCGCATCATCAATCAGACGCAGTCGGCTAAATGAGAAGACTGCCTCTAAGGTCCGCCGCAAACGGCTTTTTAACTTCGAAGATTTTGATACATATTTCCTACGTAGTTTTATTAACTAATTAAATTAAAATCAAAAGAACATTTATAAACTTTAAAGATGAGTAGAGCTTAAAGGTGCCAATTAGACTAATTGTATCTATGTGATTATTTTATTTGTTTTAGATGCGAATCTTATTTGTAAAACATTATCAAATTTAGTTTAATAAATCTAATAAGCATCTCGTTAGATATTAGGGAAGAAGCGTGGCGTGTCTCATTACGCTTATTTAAAAAATACTCTAATTACTTTAAGTATAATTATAACCCCAATAACATCTTCAGAGAGCCTAAAGTTCCGAGTCTTCTTCACACATGTAGAGGTTTGATCAGCCAAAGTGCGCGGCGGGGCTAAGCTGCGTGACTCCAGGTCGTGAGTGCTCAGTCATTGTCCGGGTGAAAGTCAGTTACGAGCGTTTTGCGTGTTACGAAAACCTTGTTCTCTATTGAGGGCGACAATCATTCGTGAACACGCTGTTCTCAGGGCATCAATCCTTTTGTCCACCCTTTTGCGCGTGTCTATGAATGGGGCAATTTAATATTACCCTATCCATTTCTAAGCTTAGGTTCCATATGGTGTATAATTAAATGCACATAGTGACGTTCTCGATCATCACACTTTTTACAAAATACTACCTAAATCCTCATATACGAAACAGTAAAAAAAAGAAGAATGCCTGTACGAAGTCATTTGGTCGAGCATTTCTCTAAAGGGGGATTGTAAATACATTGATTTGGTGTGATGGAGTTTTATGTTCTTATGCGTACCTATAATATAGTATTTCTACGTTGGCATTCGACAAACATTTGATAATGTCTTGTACTCGGTAAAGGAAAGAAGAAGAATGAGACTTCGATCATTAAAAACACAACTGGGTACATTCTTATAAACTTTCGAATGTAGTGTCGTGATATTACGCGGTTGAGCTTTTAATTTTATTACTGTTTACGTATCTGATGGTGTAATAGTTGTATTTCTAGTTGTGCATAATATCTACATATGTAGATTTATTGCATTTGCTTGGAATAGTTTTACCTTATAGCGAGAGGAATTTTTCATTTGCTTAGCCACTAGCCACTAATGAGATTCAAACTCGTATAACGAGAACTAATTTGAATTAAAAATGCTCATTTAAATTTGTGTTTCTAGTACCTAGTTTGGTGATATACCTATACTCTTTCGTTGAAAAGCTTTCAAGGATAACTTGTCTTAATTTTGACGTGTTTTCGTTGGTTGTACGTTGTTTTATAGACTACATTTTCGCAGAATATTGGTTCATAGAAAATGTTTCTCATATTTTCATTTCATAGAGTGATCATTTGTCAGAGCTCTTAGGTACATTGTAGAATCTGGTTTTGTAAATTTTTTATTGTTCAGATAAGTAGTTTTTCGTATTTCAGTTCATTACGTTTTCAATCAAATATTATTAATCCGTATAGTATTTAGTTTGTATAACAATTGTTTTAAAGCCTGCATATTCATAGAATGATGTTTCTGATTTTATCAATCTTAATATTTTCGTTTCATAGAAGACTCAGTTTCTCAATACTTATTGTGATATACATTAAATCCTATATGTTTTTATTCAAAGAGAATTAAACTGTAGAATTTTCATATCAATTAAGCTGATTATTAAACTTAAATAAAAAAAAACTGTATTTTATTAATGTATTAATGTGTTTTGTTTGTGTGTTTATCACAGATATTTGTTCCTGAGTTATGGATGATTTCTATGTATTTAAGTATTTACCTATGTCTATTTATTATATATGTCGTCGTCTAGTATCCACAACACAAGCCTTATTGAGCTTACCGTGGGACTAGGTCGATTTGTGTAAGATTGTCCCATAATATTTATTTATTTATTTATTTCATTTAATATATTTAATTTAACAATATGTTTAATTTTACTATTCTAATTGTACTATTCTAACAGTTTGTTTCTGTGGAGGCCGCAGTTCTAACCTAACCTAACCAACTTTTCTGGTAACAGTTTGTTTCTGTAGGGGTCGCAGTTCTAATCTAACCTAACCAACTTTTCTCGCAACCGTTTGTTCCTGTAGGGGTTGCAGTTCTAACCTAACCTAACCAACTTTTCTGGCAACAGTTTGTTTCTGTGGGGGTCACAGTTCTAACCTAACCTAACCAACTTTTCTGGCAACAATTTATTTCTGTGAGGGTCGCAGTTCTAACCTAACCTAATCAACTTTTCTGGCAACCGTTTGTTTCTGTAGGGGTCGCAGTTCTAACCTAACCTAACCAACTTTTCTGGCAACCGTTTGTTTCTGTAGGTGTCACAGTTCTAACCTAACCTAACCAACTTTTCTGGCTACAGTTTGTTTCTGTGGGGGTCGCAGTTCTAACCTAACCTAACCAACTTTTCTGGCAACAGTTTGTTTCTGTAGGGGTCGCAGTTCTAACCTAACCTAACCAACTTTTCTGGCTACAGTTTGTTTCTGTGGGGGTCGCAGTTCTAACCTAACCTAACCAATTTTTCTGGCAACAATTTATTTCTGGGGGGTCGCAGTTCTAACCTAACCTAACCAACTTTACGGCAACCGTTTGTTTCTGGAATTTTGTTGTGTGTGTAACAGATCTAATATCATATTCTTTGCAATAATCCCCTATAACAGAGAAACTAAAGGAAAGCAGGCTTAGATGGTACGACCACATAATGAGACGCGATGATAATTTCTGTGTGAAGACCGTCCTAAATATCCCAACAAAATCTCTGGGAAGAGGAAGACCCCCTGAAACATGGTGGTCCACTATCAAAAGGGAATTAAAAGCGCAGAATTTAACCCCCACGACAACCCAGGATTGAGCATCCTGGCGCCGCCGTACAAGGAGGCCCGACCCCAGATAGAACTGGGACTAAGGGAAGGAAGAAGAAGATATTCTTTGCAATAAGTTTCTTTGCAATTAATGTAAATGAAGTGCATAAATACTAAAATAATAATATTGGAAAAGAAAATACTGGAACCAAATATTATATAAAACAGTAACTATGAAACAACAATCTATGAAATCTGTGTCTACGAAAGAAAAATACATGAAATATGATTCTAGTTAGTGTTTGATAAGTTTGTAAATTAAAAAAGTTTGATAGCAATATACATGGAACTGAATGTCTGTGAAATATGTTTTAAACAATTGAATAGTCTATGAAACAATAATATTGGAACAGAAAGTACAGGAACCAAATAATCTATGAAATAATTTCTGAGAAACGAAATTCTATGAAATTTCTGTCTATGAAAGAGGGTGACACCGTTTTCGTTATCAAACCAGCGAACAGGACATATACATTTGGTTGCTTATACGTTGGTGGACTTATATATTTGGTTGTACCGCTGTATCAGTAGAGATCAAAAACCGAGTATAGGTAAGGCACCTAAGTTTGGCGTTTCATGTGTAAATAACGTCTAAATATAAATGACCTTTAAATTTTTATATGTGACATGAAATATCTATACCTTTCATGGCTTTTTAACTAATCATTATATGGGTGCTACCATTCTCACTTCCTAATAGTTATGCCTAATTTACGGGACAAATAAGTACCCATAAAGTGTAAACACGTTTAGTATTTATACGGCTATTTTTATATTTATTTAAACTTTGGAATTAAATTATTTAAATGGAGGACTTAACGCCTTAACGCATTTTCTACCATACCCTATAGTTTATTACCAGTCAACCATACCCTATGTTTTGAAATAAAAGTATTATAAGAAAATATTAAAGTAAAAATGTTTCAGCCTTGTCAGGCTGTAAAAACCGGCCAAGAGCGTGTCGGGCCACGCTCAGTGTAGGGTTCCGTAGTTTTCCGTCCGTCACAGTAAGCGTCCCCACTTAAGAGTTAATAACACCGCCATGTAGGATATGATATGAGAGTTCCACGTACAGCGACATCTATCGGCAAATTAAGTAAACTATTGCGCGCGAGCTTAAAGTATGGAAGATGATTTTTATGGAATAATTCTTTATTGCGTGAACCGATTTTCACCGTTTTTACTTTATTTGAAAGCACGTCATTTCATTGTAATTCTGTAGAAATTACAGGTACAATAAACACCTGCTTATACGGTTAAATTACAAACTTAGTTCAGAAATTATTTTGTAATTTTTTTTCAAAAACTATTCATCCTATCAAGTTCAAAATAATTTTCCTAGAAAGTTTTTATAAAGTTCTACTTTTGAGATTTTTTTCATATTTTTAAAACTTATGGTTCAAAAGTTAGAGGGGGGGGGGGACGCATATTTTTTTACTTCTGGAGCGATTATTTCCGAAAATATTTACATTATCGTAAAATGATTTTAGCAAACCCCTATTCATTTTTAAATACCTATCCAACAATATATCACACGTTAGGGTTGAAATGAAAAAAAAAATCACTCCCCACTTTACGTATAGGGGAGGTACCCTAATAAATAAAAAAAATCCACTTTTTATTTTACCACTTTGTCGGCGTGATTGATATACATATTAGTACCAAATTTCAGCTTTCTAGTGCTAACGGTCACTGAGATTATCCGCGGACGGACGGACGGACGGACGGGCAGACATGGCGAAACTATAAGGGTTCCTAGTTGACTACGGAACCCTAAAAATGACATAGGCATCCGTTTTATCAACGGAGGTACCTATCGTATGCGCGAGACTGGTTTAAAGTGCAATATAACACTCTCAATGATAATTACTGAGGTGTTTGCAAACGTTATCATAAATTATCATTACTTGTCGGCGCTGATTCGGTGGACTCGCATAATGTCTACATCGAGCTGATTGCGCGGCGCGCTGTTAATCAAAATTGCATTACGAGTTCGTCACGGGCAGCGGGAAAAGGAGCGTTCACTCGCGCACTGAGATGATGGACGACCAATTTTTATTCATTTATTTATTAAAACTTCTCCGAATCATATTTTTGTGGACAGGATTTAACTCTTTCTAAGTAATTTCTAAGTAATTTTGACTATGTAGAGCGTAAGGGGAAGGTGGTGGCTATGTACTTAGGTACGTTATTAAACATTCCCTGTTAAGCAATTTACTTTTTATTTAGTTGGTAACATTAGATAGTTACTTATTTACTGAGTTGGAAAAAAATAACTTATTTTTTTTATAAAGCTACCTTGTTTTAATATAATTCGCCTTCGATATTTTTTATTATGTAGATGTCACATTAAAACGTATCTTTACATTGGCTGGCTTATACTATCGATTCACTTGTCATAACAAACACCCTCGAAACCACATATCACGTTGACAGGTATCGCGATGATTTGTAACTCCAGGACAAAATAAAACATCTCGTGTTATTATAATTCTTGATTGTTGGCACCTGCGTGACGGTACAATGGAACATTATCGAATGTTTACTGTTAATATTTAGCCAGACGTGTCCAATGGTGAGGAGAAGCGTAGGCGGCGGGCGGCGTCTAACTTGTTATGTAAACATGGCCACCGGCCAGTTCCTATGTGCATGACAACCATATACACATTCCAAGTAGCCAGAAAAGTACACTGTGCAGCGGTTAGGTGTCATGTCTCGGTTTTGAAAACCTGGGCTGTTTATTATGTAACTAAATACCGTCCATTAGATGATAACGCCGCATCCTGTCCAATAATTTAACTCGTTTCGACGCCACTAAGCACTGCGGGTCATAGTTATCAACTCTTTATTGGCCCAACACGAACTCATTGACAGAAACACCTAACTTCACCTAATTAAACAACGTTACGTAAAACTTTCTGTGTATCTTGACACCATCGAATCCACTAAGTTGTGGCACGTCTAAGGTATTGGCTGTTTGTATAGGACACGAGGGCCTGCGGTCCAAATATTTTATTTACCCGCGTTGATGGACAAAAGCTCGTTCTGCTCGCCATTGTGTCGAAGTTTGCCGATTTCGAAACAATAACTTCCAAAACTAACGAAAAAAGAGTACCCCATTAGCCAACAACATTTATTACATAAATAGCCAATTAAATGTCATAAAAATGTTTATCGATAACTTAGAAATGATTTGTGAGATAATTGCCGCCAGGAACTTTTACTGCTTTTAATTGATCTCGATCTGAAACCAGATGTGACGGGCTTGTTTTAAGAATACCGTTTAAATGTGACTGAGGTTGCAATTTTTCGTTTTATCTAAATCTATAATGTTTATTTGACTGGTTTGAAATAAGCGAAGTTATGAGCCTAGTTCGGGCGCCCATACAACTTGAAATAAGATATTGTTTGCAGAGCACTCGAGTCCAGTCACCGCCATCGGCATTTAAACCAGTCGTGATTGCTCCCGATCGGATTATGCAGACTAACGGACTACCAATAATAAACTTTATATAGATTTATTCAAACGCATTTTAATTTCTTTCTAAATATAGGTAATACGTACTTAAATAATTAGATGAATATTTACATTTAAGTAACTTGAACTTAAATAATTTCAAATGTAAAATGATAATTCGAATGTAGGCGCTCGAAACGAATTTATTGTCCAGTATCTGCCTCGTTCAAAATGCGGAATAAATCTCATAGTGACCCATTACGTTGACAACGCGGCCACAGCACATCTTAATGAAGCATTCTTCGAAGTTGCAGGACTCGGAATGTCGCGGTCAGTTTGTTCCGCGCTGTCATCTTGTCTAATTTACGAAGTTTTGGAACCGCCATAATTGGGTCTCGTGCAACCCTCGCAAATATAAGGAATAGTTATTAGCATTCGGCTGCGAGTGTTATTGAGCGTTCGCCGATCGAGTCCTCGGGGCATCGTTGGAGCCCGTCGTTATCTTTGTTTAATATTCATACGGGAGTTATGCTATGTTACTAGCACCGTCTTTAGGCGCTCAATAAATCTAACTAGTTGTATCTAGATTAACAATTATGTTCCGCATTTAATTCAGTTTTTTTTGCAGGTACATATCGAGTCATCGTACCCCGTAACAGTATGTAGTACGTATAAGTAGCGAGCTCAAATCAGGTCCGCTGTTCCGAGTAGTCAGCTCCTATACATATATGCACGAGTCAGTTGTTTAGTTAAATGTAGTAGTGGACACATCCAGACTAGACCAGTGGCCGGTCTAGCCGGGACCGGTCGTTGTGTAACACGCGGGCGCGTGCTGGAGCCCACTCTTCTTAGGCAAACCCGCTTGATAAATAAACGTTTCATACGAATATATTGTGCGCCCACGCGCTCCTTTTGTTGGATTTATTTATGCGATTGTCTCTTATTGTGATGCAGAATGTTCTGCCGTTGTAAAGTTTTATTGACGGAGAGCTGCCCACTCGGGGTAACGGTTCGGCCAATCACAATGCAACTGCTTATTTGTATCTGATCCGATAGCAATCTAGGACGCCAATGCAATATAGCCGAGGGCTATCTGCATAGCTGGCTAAGATAAGGACCTTTCTATACAAAATCTAAATAATATGTAGATAATAGTAGATTGTACACCAAGGGGATAAAGCACTGTTTTATGTCACGGGCGCAATATTGAATCCTGAACGTAACGAAGGACTCCAGATTTTACTCCCGAGCGCAGCGAGGGGGTTATGAGTTAATTCCCGAGCGAAGCGAGGGAATTAAGACTGAGTCCTGAGTGCAGTGAGGGGTTCAAGCGCGCCCGTGACAAAAACAGCTTTATCCCCGAGGAGTATACTCTAGTTTTCTCACCTCTTGCGAGACAATAAAATAGCTAAGGCTACTAGAAACGGATTTTTATTAAAGTAAATCAAAAGTAAAAACCGGCCAAGTGCGTGTCGGACCACACATAGCAGGATTCCGTACCTTCAATGGAATAAGAACCAAACTAATACCAAAAGGTCGTATCTGATGCCTATGGAAAAAGTTTTTTGGAGATAACTCAAAAATGGCTAAACCAATAATGTTCAAAAAATTTTTCCTAGAAAGTATATGATAAGGCGCATCTCCTCAATTTTTTTCATATTTTTTGGACTTACGGTTCAAAAGTTACAGGGGGGGGGGGCACAATTTTTCTGACTTTCGAAGCGATTATTTCAGAAAATATTCACTTAATCACAAAATGGTCAAAAAACCTCAGTGTTATTTTTAAAGACCTATCGATTATGTGTCACATGTTGATATTTAGTCAAAAATATAAAAAATAAAAATTTTGTTACATGTATGGAGCGCCCCCCACTAAAAATTTTTTTTTCAAATTTAACTACATAACTGAGTAGCGGCATACAAAATACACCTTATGTGTAAATTTTATTCAGATACGTCGTATAGTTTCCGAGTAAAATGGCTGTGACATACGGACGGACAGACATACAGACAGACATGACGAATCAATAAGGGTTCCGTTTTTTGCCATTTGGCTACGGAACCCTAAAAATTGATTCTTGATACATTAGTCCATTTTATTCTAATTTTATCTTCTATTTTTATAGAACTTGCAGTTTTACTCCGTATACTGCAGCGTCTTATGACACTCGCGGCATTTGTTTTAGGTATTTAAAATTGAGGTGGCCAGCACGATTTTCCGAATAAATTCTATTTTCAAATCAGCTCGACGCGGCGGCGTGGGCCCCGGCTGGCGTCGCGGGGCTGTGCACCGTGCGGACTTTACGAAATTAGACTTTAAGCGCATAACAATAAGAGCTATGGGAAGTGAATTCACATTATTAACCAGCGGGTTATAATGAGATTTAGTACAACATTATAACCCGGCTAAAGCCAAGGGCTATAATGATTTGCTTTCGGTGAGGTTTGCATGATATATAATTTGGCATTGTCGAGCAGGTGGTGTGAAATAGTACATTACTGCAGAGACCAGTAAGTAAGCTTTCCTGGCTGAGTATTTAGTAGCCGTCCGAGTCGAAGACGAGGACGGCTACAATACGAAGCCAGGTAAGCTGATTACGGTCGAAGCATGTATAGTGCTTTTCTCAAACATGTAAGGAAATAAAATTACTTGTTTAGTGCTTCAGTTACTGGCTGAGTGATTTAATGTTGTATGAAAATCCTTTACGTACGTCGCGCTGAACCTGCCTTGGAATAGAGTCCCTACTGGTCTCTAATTACTAACGTAACAGGAACATTTCCGAGCATGTTTGAGAAAACATTATTATCGTTGCACGACTGGTAAGCTAAAACTGATTTTGTGCCTACGCTATGTGTAAAGTAAAGTGTATTTTTTTTCTTTAATAGGAAATTAAGTCAATTAATGTGTTCGTGTCCGAGAAACTTACAATGTAATCATCATTTTATTTTAAAACAAAAACGGAATTTTAAAAAGTGTCAATACAAAAAAATTATTTGAAATGGTCATTATTTACGAGTGTCAATTAATTCTGAGATAGAGTAGGTCAGTCTGAGTCATTACCGGCGTAATGGCCACGGTCTAACACGGCAAATGTAAATGTCGTTTTGAAGGTCTACCACTGAGTTTTTTAGGCTCTAATCGTTTGCCTACTATTATATCCATTAAAATTTAATGCTGTTCTTAAACTAATTACCCTCTACATATATTTAGTACTCGTAGGTACAAGTATGTATAGGTACCTAAAGACTGCAAACACGTATATGTATGCTTTGTTGAATGTACAGGTTTACCAATTTCTTAATTAGGTACCATTTTTGTCAAACCAAGTTTAATTATTGACATTGGTAGACACAAACAGCTAAAGTACAATTGTTAATTGATTGAAGTAATTTGACAGCACTTTTCATATATTTGCAAACCACTTTGTATTTATGCCAGGAGTTAAAAAAAAACTACTTTAGTACTCACTTTCTCACCTATAATACAATACTTGTATGTTTCAGAGAAACGTAATTTATCAGTAATAGCGATTCCTTAATGTCCAAAGGTAGATTTCGAAATGTTGGTAGATTTCAAATGTTCAATTGTTTTTAATGAGGTCGGTAAATCATCGTGCAGCGGCGCGTGCCACAAGGCCGAGCAAAGGAGTCAGATATCCTAAGCTGTCATTTAGAACTTCTACCACGCGCAATTTCCAAGAAACCACTATAACTTTGTTCTGCCGTCACCCATTTCTTACTGTGGTTGAGGTCAAGATATAATAGGTATAAGCTCAAAGTTCGAGACAAGATGTTTATAAATCAGGCAGTTGAGCACCGTCTCGCGCACGCTCACGCTACCTATATGGAGTGCCGGGTATTATGCCCTAATGGGGTGAGTAGGGCCACCACTGTATAGACGTAAATGGTTTGACAATTTTAAGTTTTTGTTGGGAGACTTCCGTGATGATTTTGTAAGCTGTTTGGCATTTAAAACAGTCTGGCAAAAATATAATAACGATTAATTTAATAATATTTCTTTTCCCATATGGGAAGGTATCTTTGTTAAAGAAAATGCAATATATGTATGTGGAAACTAGTCAGTGCGAGTTGATTGATTGTAAACCGTATCGCATTATATACTTCTAGGTATATCATTTGACTCGCATGCTATTCTCTCTATCTAGATCAGTGTATATTCTTCGTGTACAGACAAGACCTAAGTATGAGTGAGTGTGCAATCATAATGTGTTATACAGCGTGTTTTATGAGCAAAATCAATCCTTACACTTAAAACCCCATGGTCAAAGGCATACTGTATTATATTATACAACTTGCACATATGAATAGGCATGCCACCTTTATAATCAATGACAATTAGAGCGGTCTCCTTATTGAAATAGTTTGCTATTGTTCTATAATGTTTAAAACGAAAAAAACGAGCTTACGATCATTACCTAAATAGCCTACGGGACCTGCTGTGTGTTTGTGGATAAGACGCAACTGAGATAAGTATAAACCTTACTCGTTAACATCCGTCAAATTGTTATCATCTTTAGCTGTGGGGTGCCATTCGAAAAAAAAAATCTGATCTTCTTCGTCCATCGGGCAAAAGTTATGTCGTTTGTAATATGACTAATATGTACATATATTTCAGCAAAAGTGTTGGTAGTTGGTACTCTAGATGTTGGAGAAAAGGAAAACTGACGTACAATTACTCTTCATCTTTATTGATGGTTGTCCTGTTCATTCGTATAATTGGCTCGTTTATGTTATATTTTCGAACAGAATGACCAATATAGTGCCCATTTGGGTATCCATTAGGATTGTTTTATGGTTCCTTATATTTTACTGGAGCAAGCAATGATAACTATTTCCCGAAATGAATATTACATGTCAACCTAAGACGTCTATTTTCCATTCCATAAAAGGGGAACAAATTAACTTTGCCCGCTCTGAATATTTTGCATGAAATTACAACTAATCTTGTAAACAGTTATACAACATACATACATTACAAAGTTCTTAAACGAGAATCGAGTTAGTTACTTATTTAGTTTATTATAATTACTAACATTTCTGTGAATGTATAAAGATACCGAGCTCAAAAACAAGATGTCGGAATTTTATTTTGTTTCGTGTAGGTACGTAAAGACTAAACCAGCGATATCTGTTTAGCCTAATGGTAGGTACATTGGTAGATGCTACCTTAGGCGTTAAATCGGCCTTTTGTACTTTAAAAAAAAATGGTCTATTCAACTTAAATAAATAAAAAAGGACACGTACATCGCAGGCGAGCTCTTACGAATCAAAAAATTCTAATCCAAAATACATAAAAATTAATTATTTCATTCATTAACTTTAAACCCATATATCTATAACTTCTAGGCGGGGCGAGGCATAGTACCTGTACAAAATAAAATAAACGCTTATAAATCGACATTATCATAACATCATAAGTTTTACAACGTGTATGTTTTAAAAACTATACTTGCATGTCTATTTTCAGCAATGCAATTTAATCGGACAAAGGCAGTAGTTGGTCAAAGTCGGTATCGGTGCCAATGGTGCCATAAAGTTATATGTAGGCACATGTATTATATGTAGAGGGCCGTCGCCGGGAGCAGTGCCGAAGTCTGAGTTACTACGAAGTAAGAGGACTCATAAACAAAATATGCAAAAGTTAAGATATCCATATAAAAACTTACTTATGGATCGATTGTGTGGTTGAATGTGGCTGTGTTACGCTTTGCTTGTCCATTAGTTTTTTACATGACCATAAATGAAATTTTATTCATGCCCAAGTCAGATACGAACAGCCGATTTTTATTATTCATGATTGTACCTACCTATTCAAGGAGGATACAACTGCAGTCAGTTTTATTTACAACCTCATCTTATTTGAATAACAATCTAGACCAATGACAACACTACATCCTCAGACATACGATGTTGAACAGCTGTATGGAACATGGTCCCTTAAATAATAACAAGAGACGGCGAGTAACTATAAATCTACAGTGCAGTGCCGGGGGCGCGCGCACGCAATCTCAATGCGGAAAATTTTATGGCAGAGCCGGGTATAGAGGGCTGGGGGCAATGGCGAGGGACGAGCGATCGCGGAGACCTTTAAGAAGAACCTTTATGCTCCTGTTTGTTTATTTTAACTGTTTTCAATCAACTTCAAGATTTCGAAGGAGCAGGCTCTCAATTCGTTGAGATCTTTGTTTTTGCTATTTTTATGTATGTTCACCGATTATTCGAAGACTTGCTGGACCAATTTAAAAATTTTTTTTGTTTGAAAGTTGGTCCCATCGTCATCAGATCAGGATCTGATAATGGGATCTTGGAGAAACCGAAGGAACACAAATATTATAGGCCCTATAGTGATTTGAGTATTTTTACAGTATCTCGGGCATTTGCTTTTGGAAAGGTTGAGGCTCAGTGAAGTCAGTTATTTTTTTGTTTATGTTTAATTTAATATCACAATGCATAAGATTTTATAGCAGAGTTGGGCTTCGGACTACAACTGGTTGTGAGGGACGATGGCAAGGGAGGGTAGGAAGAGCAAGACTGCCCTAAAAAGAAATTGGAGATTCTGATTGTTTATATAGCACTTTTGTAAATTAATCGAGGCTATATAGATAGGATCGATGGAGATGATTTGGATTCGTCGCACACCTCACGGGAAAATAGAACAGACCCTAATACGAGACATGTATACAAGGTGTACCAAAAAGGCTGGTGATCCGTTTCCGACAAAGAAAAAAAATGATTTTGTATAGAGGGTACTACGAGTCCCATACAATTTTTTTTTCCGCGTCCAAAAATTTTTTCTCTAATTTTTCTCAGTCGCAATACAACACTAATTATGCCTTTAAACGGATCACCAGTATTTTTGTTACAACCTGTAGGTTTAACTCCACACCAGTTAAATATAATGTCCAGCCCTAATGTCGAAGACTTTTCGTCATTTTCACTAGAGCGTCATTTTCACGTCACTAAGCACTAGAACCGCCTCATTCGTAGCGGCCAGTTCCGCCTTCGCTTGTAAATTATATAAAGAGTGTATAGCCAGCCGCCCGCCGGCAGTACAGGACTATTGTTGCCAGGCCAACGTCCACCGCCAGACCAGCCTTTGTTAATGCACTTGTTTGTAACTATTATAGGAATGCGTAGTGGTACGGTCGTTGGTACTTACATACAATTCCGTACATTGTATGTAAGTGCCAACGACCGTACCTCCAAAATGGGGTTTTCACCAGCTTTGAATAGCTTACATAATTGACTGAAATCAATCAGTGGCCGAAGAAAATAAATGTAAAATTTGGTTAGGTAAAGTTAGCAGGTAACGTATGCGGAATGAAATCTGGACAAAAGTTTGAAGACGTAAAAAGTAAGTAAAGAAATAAACTCAAATTTTATATAAATGCCAATTGAAAGCTTTTTACATCTGTTAATTAATCCCGTACTTTTAATGGGCATTGGATTCTTTATCTTATTATTATGGATTATGGTTAATCGAGGAGAAAAACGTCGCGAAACAGTATGTAATTTCTATGGCTGAAAGCGAAGACCGTAGAAAATTTTGTGGAAATAGGATAGAGCTAAAGAGCTATTTATAATAATTTTGCGTCCGTTTTCTTTACAAAAATTGCCACAAGAAGGCTTGGTTCAGGGAAATATTCCAGCATTAGCCAGTTTGCAGAGAGAGTTCGATTAAAGAAAATGACAGCCCGCTGAGTCACAAAATCTTATAGAGAACTCGGGAAGGCATTCAAATGTGGCAGTAAAACTGTTTTAAAATATCTTGAAGACATAGGTGTCAGTTAACAATTAAGAAAAGTTACGCCCATCGTCGCCAAAAATTTAAAAAAATAACCTAAAATACGGCCACGTCGTTTGGTCAAAAAATGTCAAAACAGGTGTTTTTTTTCATTTTTGGATTTTTGAATGACTAATATTATTTTGTTTAAAATGGAAATTCGTGGCAAGGTAACTATTATTTTGAGAACACCAATAATCTTACGGTCAACAATGTGAAAAATGTCAAGTATACGAAGCCTCCTTAAAAAGTTATCCGATGGAAGATAAATTTAGATCTTAAAAAATCTGTACAGTCGCGGAATGAAAAGGTTTATCACTTTTCAACTCTATGTCTACGAGTTAAGATCGAAAAGTGATAGATAAACCTTTTCATTCCTCTACTATACATTATTGTTGTTGACAGCGATGGACATAAAGTACCACAACTTTCGTTAGAAACCTCGCATTGGAGTAAACTTACTCCGGCGTTTAATATGATTAAATACATTATTTAAAACCATGAAAAGATTATAAAAATAACTATGTTATATTTATTTTATAAGAAATTGAATGTTGTCCAGGTTTCATTCCGCATACGTTAGTTCGGTAGTATCTAAGGACAATCTTAATAAGTTTATTTCTGATTTTTACGAATTTATTTTGGCAGTTAATGATTTATTAGTTGGCGGTGGAAAAAAACGTGTTTTGCTCGACAGCAAAATTCGGCACATTATGAAATTGCATCGTGCATAGCGAATAACTAGGTAAGTATTTCATTTTCCCATCAGCATCGGTGACGAAGATATTTTAATATCATTATTTTGACTCAACCTCACGAAATCGTTGTGGTTCTTCCTACAGCAGGGGTTTTCAAAGTGGGGGACGCGCCCCCCTAGGGGGGCGCGACCACATTCTAAAGGGGGCGCGGCGCCTCGGGAAATTTGATCAGGGCTAGCTAGACCATTTACTTCCGTTTCCTTGCATCGAAGCGAGGAGGGCGTGGGAATTTCATTTTAGGCAGCAGGGGGGCGTGACTAAAAAAAGTTTGGGAACCCATGTCCTACAGGGTACTTTTATAAGGGTAACAAACATTTCTCCTTTTTTCCCTGCGGTCAGGCAGGCGGTCGTTTTTCTCGGCAACAACATTCCGCGGTCGCCGGTCGCCGTGTCACGCGCCGCTTGTGGCCTTATTGAATCACTAATGCATTGGACATGGCGTTTTTGGTCCGTGCTTTATGGGGTGCAGCGATTTCTTATTGGAATGCTGATGGAATAGAAATTTTACGAATTAAGTGAATAATTGTTCTAAAATTACCTGATATTCGATAGGCTTTGACTGTGCAAAGTACAATTTAGAGCTATCCAACGTTTGATCGAGGCACGCAATAGGACAAGAGAAATTCATAATAAACTGTACTCACCTACGCATTTTCATTATTTATTTAAGGACGTATTGTGTGTAATTTGTCTGCATAAAATGTTTTCAATTATGTGACTACACCATTTTTTTAATACGTAGTTAAAGGACTTAACGTTTGATAACTATTCTGATTTTAATTTACTTTAACATCAATCATATTTCTTCAAATCGGTCACCAAATCAAAGGACACAGACCATACACACGCATGATAAAAAGAGTTGAACTACTCGGCTATTTTGATTGTGTACCTAGTGAACTAAATTTGCATAAAAATTAAAAAAGGTGAAACTCCTTTTGCTATAATTAAGTATAAACTGAAAGGGTCGTTGAAGTCTTTTATATGGCGGCACTTGTTTTACTTAATTTAGCTTATATCACTTTTCCTTGAACAAGTGCTATTTAAAAAAACAAAATATTGTTATTTTTAGAGGTAAATTGTAATACTTAAATGTAATATAGGTACAGTCACCGGCAATAGTATCTTCCTACACGAAGGCCACAAAAATATGTGATACGCCCTTATTTGTAGGCCATAAGAGCGTGTCACATATTTTTGCGGCTTTCGTGTAGGAAGATACTATTGCCGGTGACTATACGTACTGAATAGTGATTAATGGCAGCATTATGTAATAACAATTGGTTGTAATGCGTGATAAAAGAAGCGCTTTTGTTTCAGACAGAGTGATACTAACGAAGCATTTAGCGTGACAACGTGAAAAAATTACATATTCCATGGGAACCACAACTCATTGTAGTATTCATGAAATATACAGGGCCAATATATTTGAGAGCGAACATTCGTATTCAAAAACAGCCTTTTTACGGTTACCACAAAGGAGCGTTCTAGATAACGTTATGTTACGTAACGATACAGTCATCTCACTTTCCCTGGGAACCGAACATAATGATGGCAGTCACGAAATATATAGGGCAATGAAATTGTAAGTGCACATTCGTATTCAGGGCGCAACCGCACGTACGCTTCTCACGGGCGCTCCGCGGGGCTCCGCGTACAGTCAGAGCTGCATTCTATATGGTGGCTATCTCACTGCTGCCGTTTCCGCATGCGGGGCCGGTGCGCGAACGAGATACCGCTCTGCATGTGTATAGCGCTGTCTCGTTCACCCATCCGTTTGCGGAGCCAATGTGATAATCGGGTAACCCTTTAGAATTTTCTAAATTTTTAAATTTAAATGTTTTCATTTATACTACGACCCATCATAGGGTATCTCATGCCGACAGCGTGACAAGATAGCGATCGAAGTTACTAAACATAGTGGAAAATGCCTTGATTATAAGAAAGAGTTATGACTTTCACATTTAAAAGCATAAATATTGGATTAATATATATTACTTATTAAAAAAACATATATACAGGATGGAAAGATAAGTCGGGCCCTGGAGGAGAACTACCTTAAAACGTTGAGATAGCTCAATTCACCGAAAGGAAACATTATTTAATTTCTTTAAAGGGACATAACTGCATTTACAAATTTTTGGAAAAGAGTACAGTTTTCAAAAAAAGTATTTATTTTGTAATTTTTGCCATAAATAATTTTTATGATAATTGATGCCAATCGATCCTGTTTCCGACGAGGATAAAAACTTCTAAATACCAACCAAGTTTAGGGCACAAGAGAACCCATAAATAATAATAATAATATTTTTCATACAATTAGTATAGAAAAAGTGAAAATTAAGAAAAAAACTGTGAATGCAGTTTTAGTTTTTAGGAAAAATAAAAGAATGTTTCCTTTGGGCGAATTGAGCTATCTCAAGGTTTTAAGGTAGTTTCCCTCCAGGGCCCGACTTATCTTTCCACCCTGTATACCGGATCGCTTTACGCGCAAAGGATGAATCACGCTGCAGCGTTCCGCGTCCTACATGACACTTCCGACGTGACCTCCGAGGATCACGTGACGCTTTCTATACAAAGTTTCCTGTGGGACGCGGAACGTTACAGCGTGAACCATCCTTAACAATCAATATTTTGTTTTTATAGCATTTCAAATATTTATTTATTTTATTTCATCTTTTGTTACACAAAAAAAACACAATCGTACAACAGGCGAACTCAATGCTATGATGACAGTACATCATTATTAATTATCACATTAGCATCTCGATCACAAGACTTATTTAATTATAACGTATCACTTGCAAGATATATTATTTACAAACTACTGAACATTTTGACATTCAGCTGTTTTATTTACACGTATCAATCAGAAATGTTAAATAAACACGGCAACTGTACGTGCGTGGGATTGTGGGTCCCATGCCATGCGGGCTGGGGCATTTAGCAGCCAATTATAATGTGTTTTGATGCTGATAAGCGCATATATCTGATAAATACATGTCAATAAATGATAAGTAAATCGGAAACGTCACATTTCTCATAAGTTAAAGATATAACTACGTAGAGCGACAGTCTACCTAGCTCTAGTTAAAACCCTTAAGGCGGTTATCACACTGCTGCGGTTTCCGCATGCGGCGACGGTGTGCGAGCGAGATAGCGCTCTGCGTTTGTGCGCTGTCTCCTTCAACGGAGCGGGACGCGGGACCAGTGTGAGATCCGCCTAAAACAGCAGACTTTCGCTCCCACGGAGGCACATAGTTACTTCTCGACTTTAGATGGAATCTAGGCGATCTTACTTGCAATATTTCACTAAACAATATCACTTTAAATGGTTAGGGCTCTAGCAGTAAAATTTCCCAACGAACTGGATAAGCGAGCGTTACAAAAGCGGAGCTTACCCGAGCTAGTGGTACAGTTTTACGCAACTCCATTTGGGTCTGCTTTAATTAAGCGCTGCTGTCCTTACGGAGGGTATACATCGTCACTCCACCAATGTAGGAAGAACGCCACGTCAGTACAAGAACATGGTTTAAATACGGTTCGTATAAGTAGCTGTACACTGTTTTTGTTGAACATGTTCCAAGCAAACAACGTATGTCAGCTGCCTCGAGCCTCGATATTGCGGAGTAAAAATTTCTGGAGGGCCAATGATGATAATGTTTAGGGTGTTTAAATCATTTACTACTAGGGTGTTCCTTCCGGCTTGAGAATAGGCGCTGGTAGCCTGACGGTAAGACGTCAGACTTCCAATCCGGTTACAAGCTATCTATGTTTATGTCAAGTTTAAATATTGCATTTTTATCACTATTCGTTTTAACACTTTTAACCTCGTCTATGGCATGTTTCCATTTGGATTAAATTAGTTTCTGTCTCCAATAATGATGATGTTGGTAATTTTGTGTGATCAGTTAATAGCGGACTATCTTTATGAATATGGTTTTAATATCTGTCAATACTAATAAAATAAGTACCTATAAATACAGTCAACTCGTATGTATTTAAATATATTACTCTATATCTAGGTATTTAGTATACATAGACGGAGAGCTAGCCACATCAAATATGACACAATAATGAGAGCAACGAAACCCCTCTAGTTAGACTGCTATACTATGCTTATTGCTAGATGCGAGATGTACATCTGGCAGCTATAAAGTGGTGGAGGTTAAAGAATGCAAATAACTTGAAGAAAACAAATCCTAGAGTTCTGGGTTTGATGCATGGAAAATTATGTAATGAATTCGATTATATCATAGCCAGAAGTTTCTGTTGGGAAACAGTAGTGCCAAATAATGTATAATGCAATTTATGGTTATCGCCTACTGTTTCTGTATCTGTAATAATAATAATACACAATGTTTTTTGTTATATTCTTAAAATATAGGCCCTGTCGTCTATAAATCACCCAACTTCGGCAGTTTTTACCTATTTTGGTAATACTTTTTTCAAACTGAAAAACTTTGTTGATATGTCACTCTGACCTCCACCCATTAAAAGCTGCCAGATACCTAGCCCGGACCTAGCAATAAGGATGGTAAAGCAATCTAACTAGACAGGTTTCATTGCTCTCATTGTTGAGTCATCTGACGTGGCCAGCTCTTAGTCCAACATATTATATATTAGGTACTTCAGGTAATTGATTTCGTTCACTGGCAACTTGATCTACTTTTTTGACAGCGGAGTCTGATAAACGGATATCACACCACGTCTCAACTCAAGTGATCTGTCATACATATACAATTTTATCTCTTTCATCTATATGATGTAAATAACACAATCAGTGTTGTCCGTCTGTCCGACAAGTGCTCGTCGATAGTCACCGTGTGAAGTGGCTTATCGGCGCGGACGCACGGATTTTGGGGGAACGACCCAATTTGTATGGGAAAAGGTTGTGTTTGCGCATCCAGATATGGAATCGATTTGTGTTTTATGACAATCGACTGAGATAAGAGCAGACTACAAAGATGTAACTAATAGAATTATATAATTTAAAGTAGTACGGTCACTCAGAGCTAGAGAGACACGCTAGGTCAGAGAAAAAGACCCCCCCCCCCCCCCCCCTGCTTACAAACTTTGTATGCAGCGTGGGACTTTTTCTCTGCAGCTGACCGTACATACATCACTTGCAACGTGTGTAATTGGAACTAGTAATTTATTACATTGAAAGTTTCATCTAAAATACAGTTCATAAATATGACATGTACTGTTTACTCAGCATTTATTAAATACCTACGAGTAGAACGAGCCCACGCCACTAAACCTAGTTCGATAAGTCGCCCCGAGGATATATATATAATTAATTACGTCTTTAATGGGAGGACACGAAATGGCGTTACTGCAATGCAAAAAACTTGGCGGCGTACCTAAGTAAAAAAAAAAGAAATTTAAATAATAAAACCGGTTTTAGTATGATAAGTCTCCCAGGTTTCCTTTGTTCCTTGAAGCAGGGGAGGGGTAGGGCTATATGATAATGCAGTGCTGCAAGCCCAATTGCTTGGCCTTATCAGTGGCAGCAGCATCAAAAGATTGTAGATGTATGCGAGAACATAGCGCCTGATCTTTTATTCTTCTATCATAGGTACTAGAAACCGTTTTTTTTTTAACTAACTTACGCCGCCAGGTTGTATGCATTTCAGAACCGCCATTTCGTGTTCCCCTATTGAAGATGTAACTGATTATATATATTTCTTTCCTTGACCCCTTTAAGATTTTAATATAAAATTAAATTAATAAAATACAATGTTTGTGGGTAGGTAGATTTGTAATAAAATTCTAGTAATTTTGGTTCGATTGTTTTTTTTTTTTTTTTTATACCACGACGGTGGCAAACAAGCATACGGCCCGCCTGATGGTAAGCAGCTACCGTAACCTATGGACGCCTGCTACTCCAAAGGAGTCACATGCGCGTTGCCGACCCTTTACAAAAAGGAGGATTCACTGTGTTGACGACTGTTGACGACTAGTACTTGTAGTGATGTAATCAGATAAAATTCCCATCAAATTCAAGATACGAGTATATCTAATCCACTTTGTGTTTAATGGTTAAATATTCAAGGCGTCCAACCCTTATCATTTTATGGTGTTGAGGGCGCGAATTAGTATGTGGATGATCCAGGATTCCCACGCTTAGATACGTGAAAGTATGTGATCGCATGACGAAATGCTCCTATCTCGTTATCGACACATTTCCCACAATAATCTTCACTATTTTCTCATGCTTGTGTTTACGCAATCAATTGATTACGCAAAACGCTTGGGTTTTTATAATTTGCCCATTGAAGCTAGTATCGCAGGGGACATAGTAAGTTATAGGCGTATATCAGAATAGCACCTATTTTTACTCCTAAAAACCTGTGTTGAGGGAGGGCCTAAACTTTAATCTCAGTCAACACTTAACCCTTTACGGCATGCAAGAAAAATATTTGTTTGAATTTGAACTTTGACGAACTATTAATAGTTCTAAACTATATATGGCTTCGTATGCGGTAAAATAATAAAAAAGCCCTGTGATAGCCTCCGTCGAGCGAGTCTTTTATAACTGGATACATAAGATAAATATGGATTAGGTACCTATTTATATTCAGTATCACTCGGCAATCTCGGATTATTGGCAATAATCGGTAATCGCGCTTGTAGATTTTGCCACAACGAAGTATGGAAATGTAACGGAATAAAGGGAGTGCGGTCCAGCGCAGCGTTGCATTTAAATGCATAACTGCACTTTCCTCTCACCCCATACTTGAAGGAGCTGTATCGAGTACGCATTGAAATGCACTACTTACTACTGCGCCCGATACATTATTACATTAAACATCGGAAATGTATAAAATGTTATACGTAGGTAAGATAAATCTTTTATAGGTACTTTGCGCCAAGTGCTTATTTGCATTGGCTAACTTCTTCATGATGCCAATGACTTAAGATTTGCTCACAGATTTGTTTTACTCCTATTTTGAACATGTTTTTGCTTCCAGCAACAAAGGTCGGGCCCAGAATAACTCCCTGTCTATGCGCAAGGCATGCAGCAAAGTATGACAGTGTCCTTATAATTATAAACATGCCTTCAAAATGAGAGGTAATTGGGGCGGCTCTTGCGCCGTCGCCTGCTCGTACATATGCGGCTATTATGCCACTACTTCGTTTATCAACATTCACAAGAGAATGTCGTGTCTCTTATGCAAAAAGAAGGGTTTTAAACTCTTAAATTGTATAAGAGCGAACCAAGATGAAAAGCGCGAGCGAAAATTCCATCGTTTATTACGTTTTTACGGCGTCGACGCTATTACATGCGTGATTATCTCGTCTCCATAAAGCTCAATTATTTCATAAAATCGTTAAAGCTAACTAAGACAAATTAACATAATTTATCTAATTTTTACTGCAGTTAGTAGTGGTGCTTGTTTACGTTTACAATGCAAAGGTCAGCGGTGTTTTCGAAACATGTTTATAATATCTGTGGGCTAGTCAGCGTAAAAACTACACCCATGTGGTGTCGGCGCCGAGGTGACGTCGTCGTTCGAGTCGCTCGGCGCCCGAGCAGCCCGCACATGCGCATTCGCCCCAATTCAACACGATCAATTAAAAAACCGGCCAAGAGCGTGTCGGGCCACGCTCAGTGTAGGGTTCCGTAGTTTTCCGTCCGTCACAGTAGGTGTCCCCACTTAAGAGTTAAAATAACACCGCCATGTAGGATATGATATGAGCGTTCCACGTACAGCGACATCTATCGGCAAATTAAGTAAACTATTGCGCGCGAGCTTAAAGTATAGAAGATGATTTTTATGGGATAATTCTTTATTGCGTGAACCGATTTTCACCGTTTTTACTTTATTTTAAAGCACGTCATTTCATTGTGATTTTGTAGAAATTACAGGTACAATAAACACCTGCTATTATACGGTTAAATTACAAACTTAGTTCAGAAATTATTTAATTTTTTTTTTCAAAAACTATTCAACCTATCAAGTTCAAAATAATTTTCCTAGAAAGTTTTTATAAAGTTCTACTTTTAAGATTTTTTTCATATTTTTAAAACTTATGGTTCAAAAATTAGAGGGGGGGGACACATTTTTTTTACTTCTGGAGCGATTATTTTCGAAAATATTTACATCATCAAAAAATTATTTCAGTAAACCCCTATTCATTTTTAAATACCTATCCAACAATATATCACACGTTAGAGTTGAAATGAAAAAAAAAATCACTCCCCACTTTACGTATAGGGGAGGTACCCTAATAAAACATTTTTTTCCACTTTTTATTTTACCACTTTGTCGGCGTGATTGATATACATATTAGTACCAAATTTCAGCTTTCTAGTGCTAACGGTCACTGAGATTATCCGCGGACGGACGGACGGACGGGCAGACATGGCGAAACTATAAGGGTTCCTAGTTGACTACGGAACCCTAAAAATGTTTTATGTTTCACTTCCAGGATTTATTAGCGGCTTCTTAATATACTGCGACATTAACATGTCGTGTAAAAATAAAATAAACGTATATTTTTTGGTAATGTAACATGTGGCAATGCGTTTTTTCTGCCGTTCCCTGTAATACGTTTGATGAAGTAGGCATTAGGTTTAGGTACCGTAAAATCACTCAATTATAGTCCAAAAGCTCCCAACTATGGATCAAAACGAATTTAAATACACATTTACATTTATGTGACGATTATTTCAATGACAAATTTCAGAAGCAAAATAGTTTCTTACATGGAAGAAAAAACACGGACAAAAAGGAATAGGTATCGGCATTAATACTTATGTAACAACGTATTGAATTTGTGGATCATAGTTATAAATTATAATACTTGACTAGTGTAGGTATACCTTAAGGAAAACGCTACATTATAATCTTATTCAACTAGCTTAAGTGGGTAACTACTTATCTCCTACAATTACTCAATGTCCATATTGGTACAGGAACTGATACTTATGTATTGGCATGCGGCATAAGAAGCAGCTTAGTCACTATGTACGATCATGTCGTCTTTGCAAAGTCAGTTAACTTAAAAAAAGAAACTGGTTACTTAAGCATTGACATTATACGACACGGTTCCGTCATTTCATCCCTTTAGGATAGAAGGAAGAATATATTCATTACATATATGCTAAAGGCATTAGGTCTTTAGCATATATGTAATTCGTATATTGTAAACTTCTAAATTCATACCTAATAAAGTGTCAAGTATAAATACCATCTTGTAAATTGGTAAAAAGCTTAATAAGACAACGCACTAACGCACAGTGCATAACTAAACCGTTTCGTTCCAGCACGTTAGATTTTCGATTGTTGCACTGAAAGCTTCATAAACAAATGCAAAATATTAGCGGAACCGCAAATGGCGTAACAAACGTGGATCATATGGTGTCACGGCGCATAAAACTGGCTAAATCGATTAGGTTCGATCCGTTTAATGGTCCTTGCGTGCGAGGACGAATGAGTTACATGCCAGGATTTATAGTTATACTTACGCTTACTATTATCACTATGATTTAGTTAGAGCGGGTTGCTGCTCACGGATTTAATGTTTGATTTATTTGCAATAATGTATTTAAGTCGCTTGCGTAGAAACTTACAATTGACAATTTGAATTTTACAGAAAATTTCGGCAACAGTAATGAGATTGTAATTACGAAGATGACAGCTTTACCTACCTCTGAATGAGAATCGGCTCGGTGGACAGAAAAAAACATTTGGCACTGCTAGGTCTTCCTAAGCAAGCAGTTGACATTTTTTGCGTCACCTATCCTAACTCTGATACTTCTCTATTCGATTAATCCAAGATATGAGGTGCAGAAGTGCAATTACCTTCGAGGCGACGACAGAGGGTCGCCCACGCGCTCGCGCACGAGTTCAACCATTATACAATCAGGACCAATCAGCACACGATACCATTACCCCGCAATCGAGACAGATCAAATGTGAAAAATACAACTCTGCTTCATAAACCGGTCCAGCTGAACGAGTTAAATTGCACCCGACGATGGAAAGGCTGCAGCTTAGAATTGTAAAGTAGCGAGTGCGGATTTGTGGATTACTGTTCGATTAGATCAGCCAGAGTCTTGGACCGTTTCCTGGACATACATTTACTAAGTGTTTCTGTCGCTTCTATTTATGAGATGGTTGTAGCTGATTTGAAAGTTACCATATATAATTAATCTCAAATATCTAAGATTCGACATTAAGATAAATTTTTACGCAGTGATATTTACCTAATTTGAAAGAAAGTAATGCTTAACTTTTACCCAAACATAAACCTTCAAATTTTAATGACGGCCCGGAATACAAAAAAGGTTAAAGGTATCCAGAGACGTAGATTTTTTACTTTATTGGTGTAGATGGATATAAATGGACATATGAATACAATAGCCACGTGCGGCGACGTCGCCCGCGGCGCCCGCCTCTCCCATTGTCCGATAGCCCATTGTTTCACGGTCATTCTCCATGCATGCTTTGACAACACACTTGAATGCTTCGGCCGATACTTGTCTTTTAGGTATAATCCTTTGGATATCGATTTAAGAAGTTACTTTTATCATTACCTTTTTCACTGACTTCCAAAAAGGACGAGGTTCCCATTTTTACTGCAGACATTTCAAAGATTTCTTACGAAATTATTAACTTACACACCAAAAGAACAGAACTTCCGATATATTTTAACATTTACCATAGATTAGTAAAGATACCAATGGTGATTTGGTTTTATCCCGAAGTGTTCTCTAATTATATTTAATTTGAATTGATGATAACCGCGTTTGTTACTATTCTAGATTTACTATGGGCAGTTGGTAACGAGGACCAAGTTTGAAATACATAAGTACACACATACCTAGTTTTATATAGGTACCTACAAACACTATCCAATCTTGGTTACCAATGACTACTTTTGTTTGTACTGTGTTTTACTTCAGATATTTAGTTTGATTAGTATACACAGAACCGCGCCGACCTATAATTATATAACCGTTTTGCGCACTACAATTCCTCGACCGCTTAACCATATTTTAACAAAGAACACGGAACTTTAGTTGTTAGCAATCTCCGACAATGTCTCTAGGCTTTGACCCAGAAAGTCCAGAAACGAAAAAACGTATCACGAAGGCGCGATAGTGTGCTATAAGGCTCGTAAAGGTTTTTGTCTGTGTGCGAGTAAGCTTAAAAGCTTATTAATGTCCGTGGTAGTGAAAGGCTTGTTCGTGTGCGTGTACAGGCGACACAATGCCGTTTTTAAAATGAAAAAGGTTGTACATGCACTGATTTTCAGAGGACATACGTCTTTTTAGGAAGTGACTAAGACATGAGCGCGTGGGCAGGCCGCGGGCGCAGCTTGTCGCTGCCAGGGCTGCTTTGTTTTTCTTATTGCTTAGCATCTTATTAGAAATTTTATTGTCAAGAGAAATGCATATACCAGCCTTGATGTTACTATTCACTATTGTGAGAGGAAAATTGTAAACTAAAGCATTCGCCTACGCATTGTGTCTTGTAAGTCCTTTTTATACATAGGTACATATAAATCATATCCACTTTCATATCCACTTATCGTTTTCAAATGTGTATCTACTATAAAACTTCAATTAGATCTAATAAATGTAAGAAGAGCCTTGTAGGCTCAGCCCTATCGTTAGAATAGAGGTTGAACGTACTCGTCATTGTTATCTCGGGCCAGCTTTGGGCGAGAATAAATAAAACTCTTCGTAGAAGAGATACACATTTATTTTATTATTCTAGCGGCTTGAAAGTCGAGATAAGGCTTTATGGGACCTGTTATCGCAATGATGAACTTTCCACACAAACTTGCCGTACTTTAGGCTGAAAACGACATAAACGAGACGAGAGAAGATTACTCGTAAAACTAAAAGCTAGTCCCACCCATAGACATAAACAAAAAGGAAGATGAGTGACGTTCATAGTAAACAAAACTGAAATGTGGTCCTGCACCTACACACTTGTAAAACGCTACACACCACTATAATGTATGTACATCATGGGCAAAAGAGATAAACCTATATAGTTAACACGGGTATGCAAGGGATACCTCCATATTTTGCGCATTGCACAAAGTGTGACTGAGAGACTCTGCCACACGACTAGGTAATTCAATATAGGTGCCATTTGATGGCACAGAATCGAGTGCCTGGTACCATATCTCCCTTTTTGTATAAATCAATGGTCCCACCATGTGGAATTCGCAACTTCTAATGTAAAACCGATAAATAATTTTGTGACCTTTGCCTGCGACCAAACGTTTTTTATAAACCTGGAAACGTTGTACGTCGGATTAACATAACTCGTCGAAAATTGTTTTATTAAATTTTTTGTGAGAGATTTAAAAGGTATTGGAAATTATAAAAAGCGGTTGAGTGAGCATATTAACACTCGAGTGTTCAAAGTTATTTTATTGACGCCTTTACAACCCTATATCGGTTAGAGATTAGTTTTTTGGACATCCAATAATTATACATACAACTTAGGTTACCATAAAAAACGGACATTTAACAAAACATGTGTATTACTAGGAATGATAATTTAATACATAACTTTAAAATGCACTACATATTTAGTTTACTTGGCCTGAGCCACTTTTATTGAATTCTCATGATACTGGCACCTTTAATTGATGTATTTGTGATATTTTCAAGTCAAAGGTACTTACTTCATTGTCGGTTGTCAATTCATTTAGAAATAAACTTTATTAACAACCGACAATGATGTACCTTTGTTTTGAAAATGTCACATTTAAGAAACCTAAACGTCGTTCGCAAAGCCTGACGCTTCTGCACAACCCTCTCTCTTTTGAATTTTATTCATTTTATTCATGATATTTTAATGCTTTGTCATGTTTTCGGGTAACTTGATACGTAATATTAAAATACAAATATGCACGTGATTCGGGGAAAGGTCAAAACTAATTTAACTAAACGTACAAACCTAATTTAAGTAAATAATCGTTTGTCGTTATCTGTCGTTGTGTTTGTTAGAAACCGACATAAACAAAACATAATTACACTAAATGTGGCTTGTAAGACATTTATGAATAAGCAGGTAACAATATAAATTAATTTACATATAGTAGGTACCTATTGTAACAAGTAAGAAAAAAAAAACAAATAGTTACAATTTTGACAAACTGCTGTGTCCTGCGCAAGAGTTGGATCTTATCAGTCCTTTAGTCTGATAAGATCCAACTCTTAGCAACGGATCTGATCATAAAAACACTAATTTTGAATCCCACAAAAGTAGCAAAAAACAATTTCAATACCCATGTCGACACACGAAATAAATTAAGCACTAATTTGTGCGCGCGTGACTTCATCTCATCGGTCCTCTGATTGCGAAGGAGAAGGCGATAGCGAGATAGGCGCGTGGAACCGAGACATACGACACATTCGACGGGTTACGTTAAGGCTCAGTCTCCTAATAAATGTTTTTTAAACAAAAATTACCTTATTTCATATTAGAACACCCTGAATACCTTTAGGGCAGTAGTAGTAGTAAAACACTTTATTGTACAAGAAAACACAACGAAAGACATATAACACAACATATACGTACAAAGGTGAACTTATCCCTTTCGGGTATATTGTAATGTTATGCTTCCTGAATATTTGATTCAGTAAGTTACCTATGCTAATTAGGTCTCATGAGTAAATAAGACGTCTGCAGTGATTCCTAAAACGCGGTTTCGTTATCACATAAAAACCCTAAAAAATATCTAACTGCATAAAAAATAGCGATTTGGTGACTAAGTATACTTATATGCCTTGCTTGCCTTAATGCATTAGCGGCTTTTAAGCTTCGGCTGCATCATTTGCGTGGTAATGGGCCAGATTGCTTCAATTTGAATCTGCCGTGTGATCTTCGTTTTGTATTTTTTCTTAATGGCTCACGATTACATCGCGTCTTGTTTTTATGTCATTATCGAAATCGATGCTTATCGCTGGACCGTTACCGAAATATTCGTTAATTACGTTATTCTGTTGTAATTTTATGGTAACCATTAGGTACGTACCGAATTGAAAAGCGTTAAAACTTTAAATATATTAAAAGAAGCCTATAAAATACCTTATAAACAAATACCTCAGTGAAATTAAACTAAACGCGGAACGACTTGAAATAGTTAACACTCCTAATGTTTGGAAACAAAAACGTGCTGTTTTTATGTGTCGTTTTTGTGTATTTGTTTTAGCGCGCGCCGATAACGCAGTCAGGGGTCGGAACGGAACGGTAGTAGCAGGGTTAAAACCATAAATTCTGTTTAATATATGCAGATCCTTCTAAAATTTTGGAAGTATGATTAAAAGCGTTGTTTCCAATTAATTGATTTGCCATATATGCACGACGAAAAAAGCTTTTTAACTGACGTGGTTATAAAAATTTATAAAAAAACGTTTGATTTATTAAAAAACCGGCAAAGTGCATTTCGGACCATATAATGGAATCCTCCGTACCTTCAATGGAATAAGAACCAAACTAATACCAAAAGGTCGTATCTGATGCCTATGGAAGAAGTTTTTTGAAAATAACTCAAAAATGGCTGAACCGATAATGTTTCGTAAAGAATATGTGTTAAGCGCATCTTTAATTTTTTTTTGGTATAACTTACGGTTCAAAAGCTACAGGGGCGGGACACAATTTTTTCGAAGCGATTATTTCTGAAAATATTCATTTAATTACAAAATGTTCAAACAAATGTCGATGTTATTTTTAAAGACATATCGATGGATGTGCAACACGTTGATAGATGGTATTTTTTTTTAAAATTTAGTTACATGTACAGCGCCACCCCTAAATACATATTTTTTATTTCTGCAACTTCTGCAACTACATAACTGTATAAATACACACCTAATGTCAAAATTTTATTAAGATACGTCTTATTGTTTCCGAGTAAAATTGCTGTGACATACGGACGGACGGACGGACAGACGGACATGACGAAACTATAAGGGTTCCGTTTTTGCCATTTTGGCTACCGAACCCTAAAAATGGAATAAACTATAACAATAACAAAAGAGTAGATAGTACCTACCCTTTTATTATCTCTTATATTAGGGAAGAAAAATAGATCCCATGGCTGAAACTTGTTACGTACGGTACCGTGAAGCGTTGGTTGTGTACCCCTGCATTACAAGGGTAGCGTTCGGTGATATCCACGTGTGTCGCGTCGCCGGCATTCCAAGCCACATGCACCCTGCAACGCACACTTGTTACCATTAGGCTACCCCATAATTTACTACCAACGTATAATTCATCGCGCGCCCATTAGCTTAGGCTCCCCGATGACGTAAAAGTATTAAAATTTTGGTAAAGAAGCGGTAAACACCTCGGCAACGAGGAATTAGAATGTAGCAATAAATATTTATACACCTAATATCGTAAACGTCAACGACAATAAGCTAATAACAGTTCATGTTAATCAAACTCGTTTTAGCTGATTGATGTTGTACAGCACGAAACTTTATAACCGCCATTTTTTTCGAAGGACAGACGCGAGATTTATAAAATCAATCAGCGGTAATGGCCATAAATTCTGAGACATTCTTATAAATGTTAAATTGGTCCGACCACAATGCGTCGTCGTAAACCCACGGAGAGTACAGTACAAACTTACACAAAAGCTTTTATTGTCCCATCAAGTCATGTAAAATGTCTGACTCGCATCTTTTATATGAGTTTGGTCGTATATCTGTGTTTTATGGCTGGCCGGTTGTGGGTTGGCGTGGGCGCTACTCGCCGGAGGAGAAACGCAGGCACTGTACGAGGCGCGTTTAATGTTAGTGCCTTATTCCTCGGGCTGCCAATACTACGAAGCCCACGTGCCAGGAGATTACAGATACAATTGTCTGCTTCGGGCTTGTTTATGGCAGCAACTCGAGATACGGAGGAGAAATGACACCTCGATCGCGTGCCATAATCTTCGCCATTCCTTACTCGGACTTTCGATCTACATTTTATTACATACACTTATGTATATGATTTACGGTATCACAGGATTCCTAGACACCACTAATACCTTCAGTAACAAACAACATTTGGGTAAGACTAATGGATTGTGTCAGCAGGTTGACTTTTAAAACCTCTTTCCGTCAGACTACAGATTAATTTAGCATTTTCGAGTGTGCATGTCAGGAATATTATTATATTTTGTAACTCGAATGAGAATTTATAACCTTTTTTCCTGATGCGGGGCGTGAAGCGTACGAAAGCCCAGAGGCAGTCCGAAAATATTTTAATAATTTGTATGGAGAGAAATGACCGAGGCACGCCGTGTCGCGCCGCGGTCAGAATACGTAATTAGCTTTCTTTTAAACTCCCAGAAGCCACAATAATTCCAATCAAATTGTCCAAATACGACTAGGGCAACTTTCTTGTACCTACAAATGCAGCAAATTAAATGAGCCAGTGCCAAACCTTTAATGAGATCGCCATTTTATTGATTGAGTATGTTTTAAGAAGTTGATTTTTTTTACGAGATATAGCTTTTTTACATATCTTATTTCAACGAATGTATTGTTGAAACTTGACACTATTGTTTTCGATTGCCGCCGTAGTTGATGTCTTTAAAATTATTATTTCTTAAGTATCTATATGGCATCACGCCGCACGGTTTTTTGAACACCTATTATATTATTCTAGATTTATTATATGTTCACATGCTCAGTAATGCCTCCCTGTTTTCTTGTTAATTTCGAAAAATCTTAACTCTGCTGTGAAAGTCTCGCTTTAGGCGCATCATAATATAAATATTTATGTTACCTAGCTATAACTTACTATGGTAATATTTGTTACAGTGGCCTGACAAGCAACACGGAGCGCGGCGTGACGCCAGTGTACCTGCGGTGTCGGGAAGGCATAGTGTCGTGGGTGTACCCACGAGGGGCACTGAGGTTGCTCTTCAAGCCGCCCATGCCCGCTGGCGAACGCGACTTCAACGTTTGTGTACGAGTTGTACGACGGCCGGATCCGCCTGACTTGTTCCACGATGACCGGCTTAATGATACAGGTCAGTTTTCTCATTAGACTGGCTTATTTGTCATATAAGCATCCTCTGCTATTTCTAATTTACCACCCGATGGTACTCTTCGCTGACATAGCACTGTTATATTTTGAGTCACTTTATTTCTTGTCTGGAGCTTGAACATCTCTAGATTTTATACAATATCTATTGATTATTTTTTATTTTACCTTTCTCTCATCAAATTCTGAATATCAGTTTCATTGGGTAAAGCAAATAATGAATGGATTATTATTTTTCAGAAGCCGAACGCTTCCCCTCTCGCCTGTTCGTCGAAGGCGCCTACAAGCTGGTGCCCCTCTACGCGCCCGACGACGGCGACGCGCGCGAGCTCCGCTGCTTCCGCAGTCGCCGAGGCCGGGCCGCGCTCTACATGGAGGCCGAGCCCGAGGAGGGCACCAAGCGGCGCGAGGCCACCCTGAGATACGAGGCCAGGCCGCTGCAGAGGCGGCACTATGATCCGGCCACGGCGGACTGCAGGCCGTGCACTGAGGAGGAGATGGAGCTCGCATTCTGTACTAGTGATTTAGGTATGTTCAATCGACCAACGCTAAAAATTAAAAATTTGCTTGTTATCAAAAGAATATTTTTTTATTTGCCTATATTCTACGATATAGACATCGATTCTGGTTTTTTTAACCTTCTGCTTTCTGCTTTAAGAAAGGTGAGATTCAGTCTCAACTAAAAATTATCTTTTGATTAAAAAAACAAAAGAGACTTAACAATTTTGAATACAAATTACTTTTATTATTTTAAGGTCTATTGGGAGTGGGACTTTAAGTGTGCCGTATCATTAAGATTTAGGTGGTTGGTCGTTTGATGCTATAAACCTGAAACTTTTATTTTCTTAATTGATATAATCTTAAATTTAATCACGGCAAAGATTTGAACATAATTGGCGACCAAATTGCCAAACGCAAAACGGAGTCGTGGGTTTAGCTAATAAAGGAAATAATGTAAAATCTCCGCCTCTGCCACCATAATGGTTAAGCAGAAACAGAAGCCCGACGCTAATAAACGCCGCCCGCACGGTAATTTGTCGCCATAATCGAGATTCCTCTCGGTTCAAATTAAATTAAACGGTATATGAGAATATAATTTTTCCACAGTAACGACCGCGGAATATTTGCCTGCAACAGTTTATCATACGAGGTTATTTGGGAGAAATTCAAAATGTAGCATTTGAGGGAGATATTTATGAAATGAAAGAAAATAATGCAGCGGTTTTTACTTTATTTACGAGTAGGTACTTGTATATTACGCGAAAATTAGGTACATAATTAAGCAGGTAGGTAACTACTTCTTATAATGACAACTGCCTCTCCACTTAAAAACCAAAGTAAGTAGGTAAATAAAGTTTAAAACATTGTACAGTACTTAGTATAATTATTTCACAAAAAAGCCTCAAAATGACACGTTCTACAAATGAGATTGTGTTGGATATAAAAATATCTATAAAATGTGGAGCGGATCGCACAGTAGCGATGGATGGAATTCTTTGATAGTCTTTAAATTCAATTTGCGTTTACCATATATTAATAAAGGATCGATGCGATCAACCACGGGCACGCGACGCCACGGGGAGCACGAATATTTTTTTAAAATCTTGTTTAATAATAATAATAGACAAGAGTTATGTCATGAGGTTTTTTTTAATGATGGCGCGTCCCGCGGCGGGCGCGTTATTAGCCATCTCGGACTACGGCTCACGCACCATCCCAATTTCTGTTTGTCATGCAACATAATTATTGTTATTTTTTACTCTGACGACATTAATACTCATTAAACCTCATTTTTAAAGATTATCTCTAAGCACAACAATTCAAAGTAGGTACGGTTGCTTTTTTATAATAAAACTGTTCTGAATGCCATGAATCTTGTGTCGTAAAGTAGGCTTGATAAATCAGTGTTCATTTCCGATCTCACTGAACTACGCAAACTGGGTAAACTTAACTACGTTAAAACGTATTATTATGATATTTGAAAATCCGTTTTTAGATTATATATTGTACTATATAAAAACAAAGTTCTACAACCGTCAAATTGTGACGTACTAAACTATTAATTAAAAATATTACAAAAAGTAACATTACCTCTGTGAGAATATAAGAACGTGGACGTCAAATGAGACGTGATAGCTTGTTAGTTAAGCCTTCGTAATTATCGTCTGGGTGGGGTGGATGACCGCTCCTCCACTATTCACTTATCTTCTTCAAACAAAGGTTCGGTTCGGTTTCAAACTTACATTTGCGCTTACTCATGTCGCAAAAAACGACAGACAATAGCAACTTTTAGACAGCCAATGAGTCCAATGGAGCCTCGAGCATAGAATAATAGCGACAGTGATAAATATCTAATATGATGCTGTTAAGATTTTGTGGGACTATCTAGAGTGGGGTGACGTCAACCGTCGTATGCGTTTAATTTACGCATGATTCAGCGTTTGGGCAATCTGGAGCACTTGTTCCTCGGCACTTAAAAACTATAAATCATGTCTAGTTAAATTATGTCTTTACAGTCGCTACGAAGGTACTATACTACCTACACGGACTGATCATTTTATAAAAACATCTTGATAGCCTTCCATCTCTAGGGCTCATGAGTAAAAGGTGACTTGCGTTAAACCAAACAAATCCCGAGCTGCTCACGTTTAATATATCCTGACAAAATAAATGTAGATAGGTTAGAGCCCCTTGTATAGGTTGCAGGCGTTCGATACGGTAACTGCTTTCCATCATGTAGGCCGTGTGCTTGTTTGCCAGCAATATATGTAGCTTAATTTTATTCAGCCATTTTGATAATTGTAACTACAAAATGCCTTTTAAGCAGTGCCGGTGCCAACCGTTGCTAACGGGTTTTCTTTTTCCATTCGAACTGGAAAACCGTCGATGTAACGTGATTAATCCCGAATGACGACTCAATCGACGAGTCAATTATTTTTTATACTGAACTCTGGTTTTCTTATTCCCAGTGTCTCGCGGAACATTCGTGGGTGCCGAGCAGCGCTCGGACCTGGACAGCACGCAGCTGACGCTGCGCCTCACCAAGCTCATCCGTGCCATCGGCAGCGCCGGGCCCGAGCTGACGGGCGACGATGCGGCGGATGATAATTACTATAGGTAAAATTAAATACCCTTCGCCAAAACTATTTCAGTGTCTTTGAAGAAACTCGATTTCCAATTTTAGTGGCCGCTGTAGCAGAAAAAATACGGCTTTTCGTAAACAAAAGATTTCCTTCGTTCATCAAAAGTCCTGGTGCCTCCACTTCTCAAATCCATCCTTGGATCCTAAGGAATAATCATGCCATAGGAAATCTTCCGTTTACGAAAAGCTGTATTTGACCTTTTATGTCGTTTGAAAACGTAAATATATCTTTTTCATCACATTTGCTTACAAAACGCGCCAATTTTCGCATGCATACCGGAAGTTATAGAAAAGTAAAAGTTCCTAGGGAGTTATGGAAATTTTAGTAACTTGTTTCACATTTTTTGTCTTAAAACTTTATTTTTTGTTCGCAAGTGTGAATAAAAAAAAATGTGTGTAACTTGCAAACGAGTCATAAATTGCGGGTTTTAACCGTGGTACCACGGCTTTTGTACCACAGGGGACCACGGGTAATTTTTTTTCCCGTAGACCCACTGCACCAAAATGGGTTTATCTTTATGTTAGCGATGTCGACGGAGCCCCGCTGCTGCGGGGCTCCTATTTCTGTGCGGTATGGCCTTCGGCCATTAGAAGATAACTAACGAACCTAACCTACCTATGAGTGGTCATTTTGCGTTCTAGACCTTACTGGGAAAATAGGGGTGGGTCTACGGGTAAAATAATTACCCGTGGTCCCCCTGTGGTACAAAACCTGTGGTACAGTCGACGTCAAAGATATATTTACAATTGAAAGTTACAAAAAAATCTTTACATTAAAATAAGTTGCCATGTAATGTGACAAGTACTTGTTTACGTGATATATTACAGTTTTATATTTTCACTCAATGTGCCCAAAATATGTTTACACTATTTAATCCATGTAGTTTGCCACTTTTTCTGACTTATGTTCGTTTACATGACAAGTTACAGAATAATATTTACTCTTAATGTACCAAATTAAATTGCATGTAAAGATCTAATGTAATATTTACAATCAACCATACATAAACAGTTTTATACCTCCTGCTAAATAAATATCTTTACAAACAATTGAAAGCTGCACTCTAATTTCAAATAATGACAATCGTCGAAAAGAGTACCATACTGTCAAATGGTCTGTTTGTCTCGTTCGTTTAGATGACGTCAATGCTATGTCGAGTATGTAATTCCGATGTTTACATTTAAACCATTTTCAGTATTTTTGATTTTCAGGGTTTCGTACCCAAAGGTTAAAACCGACCCAATTACTAAACCTCTACTGTCCGTTCATCTGTCTGTCTGTCACCAGACTGTATCTATCTCACAAATAGATAAAACTTTCAGACGATGTATTTCTGTGCCGTTAAGTTTAATAACAAATACTAAAATCAGAATAAAACAGAATAAAATATATATTTAAGTGGAGCTCCCATACAACAAACGTGATTTTTTGCCAATTGTACGGAACCCTTAATGGACGAATCCGACTCGCCCTTGGCCGGTTATTTTGTAAATGCATAGATACTGAAGAATTATAAGTTTAACCTTTTCGGCGCCATGTCAAACGCAAAAGCTAACGCTCACACGCCACGTCATCGAAATTTCAAAGTTGAACTTTATACGTGTGCACGTAGGTCTAATTTGCTCTGTGGTCGAGGACATATACTCGTATAATATAAAGTTTGAATGCCATTATATAAAATAAATAAATAAATATTATAGGACAATCTTACAAAAATGGACCCAGGCAAATGGCTCAATAAGGCTTGTGTTATGGGTACTAGACGACGATATATATAATAGATAAATATGAATAAATACTTAAATACATAGAAACATCCATAACTGAGGAACAAATATCTGTGATAAACACACAAACAAATGTCCTGACCAGGATTCGAACCCGGGACCTCCTGCTTCGTAGGTAGTGTCACTACCGACTTGGCTAGGAGGCCGTTATGATTAAATCTAAAATCGAAGCCATGGTTCCTAAGAACAGATGTCGCTATCTCTCATAATTTCAGACTTCTCCCTACTGACCCATTTGGATTGGTCACCCTGTATATAGATACATATACATATATATATATATATACATATACATATATATATATATATATACATATATATATATATACGTTTTGGCGTTGAACCTGCGGTGCCAATATATACGTCTTTGGCGTTGAAAAGGTTAAATAAAAGTGAATTTAGGGCCGAAGTTCCTTACGTAAGATAAGATAAGATTCGATGAATAACTGTATGGATTGTCATGGGTATCTGTAGGATAAATGTCTACCTGAGGAATCAAAATCGGCCCTTAAGTTCAGTGCTTTTTAGCTTTAGGGGGCTTTTATTTTTAAAAGAAACCGACTTAACGTTTTTATCACAAGTATGTAGGAACGTGGCTTTATTGCTTATGTTGATCAAAAACTTACATACCTACTTTCGTTTCTACTATACCTTTTGATTAAAAGACTTATGACAGTAAAGTTAAATGATTTAATTTCAAAAAAATGTTATACTACTTCTATTAAAAAAAAGATTACTTCTTATATTAATAACCATACAACGTGTGAATATCTTAAGGTTTAAACATTTTAAAATCGTGTGTAGCCGCCAAAAGTATCCTGTACGTCTTGTAAGCGTTGGCCCATAGAACGAACTAAATTTACACAGTAGTCAATACCGCGATAGTACTCCCACAGCTCGTGTACATGTTCCCTTAAATTTTGTTTGGTCTTTACCTTCAAAGAGTCCCAGTTTTGGACCATAAGACCCCACATGTTTTCAATGACATTCATGTCCGGGGATTTTGGTGGCAACTTCATTAGTTCTATGCTATCTTGTTCATTGATCCGTGCTTGAACTATACGGGAATTATGGACCGATGAGTTGTCCTGTATCAAATATATTTTTTTATCACCAAATGAAGCTTTAAGTGTTGGTAGTAAGACATCCCTGAGGATTTCTATGTAGTTGTTGGCATTCATTCGTGTTGTGATTTCCACAAGTTCACCTGGACCCGAACTCGAAATCCACCCCCAAAAACCAATTGATAAACGCCCACTTCTTCTATCAGCCAAGACATTATGTTCGTCGTAACGCGTGTTTTCAACGCGATATAGGGAAACGCGTCCATCTTGGCGTGTTGTAAAGACCTTTTCGTCGACAAAAACCGCGTCTTCAAAGTCGAAGTGTCGAAAGTTATTGGCAAAATTCAACCGTAAATTTTTGTGCCGGTCAGTTAATTGCGGTTTCCGTGCAGGGATTCTACGACGAAGTCCTGCACTCTTTAATCGTCTTCTGATCGTATTAGCACTAACATTTAATTGTTGTGCATATGTAGGTACGCTTACAAATCGCTGGACCATCACACTTTCTATTAAAGCCCTATCAGTGTCTTCCGAGGTTTTTTTATTTTGGCCCTTAGATGAGTGACATTTCACTGTTCACTGTGCCCCATCTGTTGATCCACAGATACACTGTTGGTCGCTGAAACAATATGAGAGTGATGAGATTCGCTATTTAATATTTCTCATAAAATTTAATATGTTATGACGTAAGGCCATATTTCCTACCGTCATTTAAATGTTTACTTACCGAAATGCCCAGTTCTTCCGATATATCCGTAACCGTAGCTCCATATTCACGCATGGTAATTATTTTGTGCTTTGTATGGTCGTCTATGCGAAACATTTTATTTAATATTGTTTATGAAATTTATCTTTATAATGCCACTCGCAATTCATCAATGACACTCGAAAAGATAAAACACTTCTAGAAATATCATATATAGAATGGAATATTCTTAATATGAATTAATAAAAATAAGTAGGAAGGTAAAGAAAATTATAGCAACTCCTTGCTATAATTTTCTTTACCTTCCTAAATAAAAAGTAGGCCAGAATGAAATAGATGAATTATAAAGAAATTAGTAAATAAACAGGTGAAGTATGTAAATATGTTTTTGTAGCAGAATGCGTAAAAGTTTTTATGCATCATGAAACGTAAAAACAGAACTGTTGCTCTTGACGTGTATCACGTTTGACACATTGGGTGTAAATATTATTCTGTAACTTGTCATGTAAACGAACATAAGTCAGAAAAAGTGGCAAACTACATGGATTAAATAGTGTAAACATATTTTGGGCACATTCAGTGAAAATATAAAACTGTAATATATCACGTAAACAAGTACTTGTCACATTACATGGCAACTTATTTTAATGTAAAGATTTTTTTGTAACTTTCAATTGTAAATATATCTTTGACGTCGACTGTACCACGGTTAAAACCCCATAAATCGCCCTTGGCTTCGCTCTCGGGCGTCTATCAGACTTTCGTTACTAGTGTTAATGTATTAACGTTTTCAATGCCAAATTATAAACAAGCCACTTCTAAAGCAGTTCATTTCCATTCGATTGATTTTAGCTCTTGTTTAATAACTAGCTGAACCGGCGAACTTCGTACCGCCAACTACATTTTTTTTCTCCAATATTTTAATAGTTATTCTGCTATTCGGGGCGGACTGAAATCAAATGTCATTAAATCGGTTCAGCCGTTCTTGAGTTATAAATAGTGTAACCGAGACGACTTTGTTTTATATAAGTATACAATAATAATAATAATATATACATATATATATATTATTAAAGCGCGAATAAAAACGCAGATTTTTACCTACCTATAGGTATAAATGACGTACGTACATTTTTAACTGAATCCTTTATAAGGCAGATTGAATATATTGACAAACATATTTGAACTTTATTTCAAAGCTATAGGGTTCATATTTGCGTGACGTCTGACACTTAGGTATGTCACAGTGATTTAATATATGAAAATTTCATAATTTCCGCATACCTTCATCTAAGTTCTTCATAGAGCTTTCTCCTAGTTTCTCCAAGTACTACACAGTGTGCCACTTACGTGTTTTTTTCTTACTTTTTATTTGACCTCACGTAACATAAAATGTTTTCTTCTCCAGATACGAAGTAGACAACGCGCTGGAGCGGCCGACGCACCGCAGCCACCGGCGCCGCACGCGCACGCGCACGCGCAGCCTGCACGCGCACGTGCACGTGGCGGCGGCGTGCGGGGCCGCGCCCGGCGCCGGCGAGTTCCTGGTCACGGCGCGCCGGCGGCTCGGCAGGTACGCGCTCGTGTGCGCGCCGCGCCTCGGGGACTGGCAGCAGCTCGTGGCCAGGCGGGAGAGAGACGGGAACGCTCATTGTTCGCTTCAACATTAGCCCAATGCCGTCGAAACTCCGTACTAAGTTACCATTTAATTGTTTCTTTTTCTGATGCAAATGTTAGTGATAATTTATCTCTAGAGAAGGACTATTTTTATTTCTAGATTTATTTACATTTGCACCAATGAAAAAAAACACTCGAGCTATTGGTAATTTACGTTACGCTCCGCCGTCGATTTACCCATTAGATAGTGGAATAAATTATTATAAATGAGCAGCGGTATGCGAAGTGTCAAAAAGGCAAGGTAATTTTGTGAAATGTACACTTGCACAGTAAACCAATTTAACTCCTAGCAGCCTAGCACCTCATCATAATAACAGTTGCGCCGTGGATACCCTTCAACGTAACATGCATTACTAAACCATGTAGCTATTGTCATAAAGTTCTATAGTGGCCTAGGAATCAAATTGGTTGACGGACATAAAAATACCTGCAAACTTGGTCAAACATCGTTTTGAGCTTTTAGAGATTTTAAATTAACAAAAACATATACCCACTTAAAGAATGTGAATTTATTGTAGAACTTATTTTGTAATGTCACTTGATTCACTTATCTTACTAATTTCATAGTAAAAATCGGTTTGAAGTTAGCTTTAAGTCAGCTAACTTCAATATCGTATTAACATAATATATGATTTCACTGGAACTGACCATGCTTTTTGTCTAATTATGAACTCAAATTATACAGTTCCATGCTATTTATTCCATGGAACTTAAAAACATACTGAGGCGTTCTTTGGAAGAGGATATTTCCATACCTCTTCCAAAGAACGCCACAGTATGTTTTCAGGTTTGAATTCAGCGATCCTAAATACCAAGTGATCATCAATAATGTAAGATGGAAAATCGTTTCCGATGTTATATTTAAAACAAAACACAACACCGTAAAATAAAAATCCAGTGGAAATTGCCAAGGTGTAGCCTAAAATACACACTGTAGAATAAAAAGTGAAGTACTCATATGTACTCCGTTCAGACTACCAACGTGCAGTAGCTGTGATATACTGTATTTCAGGCATTTGTAGAGAGAAATTTCTAATATACAGAATGTAATCGTTAGGTGTAAACAGGCAATTATTCCGTAAATATTAAATATATCAAAAATCTTGATAATTTAGTATAAATCTACATAAATATAACCAGAAATTAAACGCTCCCATAACTTTAGTACGACGTTAGTTACATGGATTACATCTTGTATATACGGAGGTATTGCTGCCGCCTTAAATAATTCAACCAACCGGAGCGGCCATGTCTGTCATTTTCTATACAAAGTCTACCGATTTTTGCGGGGGAGGGGAACGTCAAATGTATGGCTATTCGTACGTAACGTACAAATAGCCACGTCAGATAAACATCAGTCCATACAATAAATATGACCACTGGTCATGTGTTTTCGGCAGAGGGGAACGCCTGTCATCGGTCGCTCCGGTTGGTTGAATTCTCTAAGGCTGCCGCAGTGAAAATGTAATCTAGTGAAATTTTATTTTCACGAATGTAGTTCTTTTTGTGAAAAATTATACACTGGATAATGTAGTGCCTATTAAATGCAAAATGTCATCTTAAAATTGCTTGCCATAAAAATTCATTACATGACGTAATCTTGTAAAGTACATGTAGGTATGTAAAAAACATTATTTTATATCTGTAATATATTTATATGTTAAAATTAGCCGCTACATCTGAAACAGCAATAAGAATTAACAGTTCTACAATTTATAGTGTTACAATTTTATTAGAACATATTTTAAAAATAAATAACTATTTATTGCTATTTTAGATTTAGCGTCAAATAGGTTTATCAATAAATAGTGGACCAGCGTGCCAAATCTGTAAGATCTTCAGAGTAGATGTAAGGTTGATCTCAACTTGTATATATTATCGTAGAAAGTGATATGATTTTATCGAGAAATGTAAGTCATAGGTATGAACTAAGTTACATACATATAAATAAGGCAAATAAATAACATCACTAATTTTGTCATAAAATTGAGGATTATTAAAGTGATGTAATATTTTGAGTGTCATATTTTCAGTTTTCATTGGGTTTGGACCAGAAAAGAGAGAGAGAGAGTAGTCAAGTGGCACGAACGAGCCAAGTAGTAAGAGCCCCTCGCGTAACTTAGTTTGCGTTTTCATTTTAATTAGATATTGTGCCACTTAAAGATAAAAACCCATAAGGAGCAACGCACTTGAGCGGAATTGAGCTATCATTATAAAAATCTAAATCATTATTATCTCAGTATCTATCGGAAGGCGGAAAAATCTAACTTTCGACTTAATTTTGTCTATGGGCTCCATACAAAAATTCAGTAACCATAGTCAAATTTCTGCCTTGCGGCTGATTTTTGTCTATGATAGCCGAATTGAGATAAATGAATGTTTTGCTTTGCGCCTTATTCAAGCTCTTTTGATAACTCTCTCTATTTTGGTCTGATATTCTGCCCTACCCTTTGTCGTATTGAAATATTAATAATATTGCTTGGTAAGTAATACATTCTAGCCTCAAATTGCTTCAGTGCTTCCATCAAAAGAACTTTATTTTATTCCAGATGTAAAAGTTTTTGCTAATATATATCAATATCACCTAGTATGTACATTAAATAGAATATAAAATGTGAATACCTATTAAATTTTAATTTGTACAATACGTAAGTATAGTTTTGATTTGTGATATAGATTACAACGAATGTATTGAGAAGTGCCTATTGTACATAGAAATTATAAAGAGTTTGATATTATAATGTTTATGAAATATTATGTTGTAATGTAAAGGCTGTTGAATATAAGATTTTAAAGATATGCTCGTTTCCATTTACATCCTCCACATCCCGAACAAACTCTTTAGGAAAAAAATACACCTCATTTTCATATATTAAATCATTTATTGAAAAATCACAACTGATACCACATAGAAAAACTACTCGGCACGGTTTAACTCTTAACTATATATCACATAAACACTTTAATAATTTCATAGACTATATACATGGAAAATTACTTTTTGGTTCACACACACACTGCAAAAATATAAATCACTATGTGATCACAGATAAATAAACAGAAAAACGAACAATATTCCTCCAGTATGAAATAAACAGTAACTAATTACAATAGAAGATATCCAATAAGTGCTCAACAAACATTCGATATTATATTATTTACAAATAAAATTAAAAACTGGTTCGGACGAGACTTATTTAAATAAATAAAATAACTATGGTCATGTAGACGCCTGTATTTAAAACAGGCCCATGGGTGGACCTTATGTCTTTTGTAATAAGGTCCACCGATGTACGGTCAACCAATTTGATTCCTAGGCCACTGTAGAACCTTGTCGTAATGACAGTTGCCCGTGGATACGTATAAACGTAACCTATTATTCGCTACCAAACCAGCTATTGTGACAAGGTTCTAGAGTGGCCTAGGAATCAAATTGGTTGACAGTACAGTTAAGAGTGTTGTAGTTTGTGTTTACTGACGATAGTTGAACGTGACAACGTCATAAGAAAATACTGATGGAATGGTAGCATTTTTCAAAAGAAAATTTTAATTTCACTGCACTTCATACTTGACGAAAACATGTAAATGTATTATTGTATAGCAGCTGTCCACGCGGACGCATCGATCACTCAAGTAGGAGAGAGACAGATGTCGCACGCTGCCGAACGCGAAGGCCGATTGTGCCTCTTTGTCGCTCGTTCCGCGCTCTCGCTTGCACTTCAAGCCTTAAATGGAACGCCTCAGAGCGAGGTAACGCCGCATGAGTCATGTTTTTTCGTGCGTGCAGCCGGCTCCATCGAATTATAAGACGTTGTCACGTCAAAAATGTGATATGTAGAACGTAGTGTCTTTTTAAATTAATACGTAACGTTGGCTTACGTAGAATATAACGTCCGGTGACAACCAAAATTCACTAGAGCCTGACCACAATAACTGCAGGGCAAATGATGTGGCAACCACTTAAAAATGTATGCGGCACTGTGTTTTACCTGCCACAGATGTAAATGTTTGCTGTCCTTTCATGGAAGTGATCTTCGTAATGAATATGAGAATAATGCGAAAACCATAAAAAACGGAGCAATTTTGTTGGCCAGTGCAAAGATAGTCTAGCCAGATTCTAATATAAAATAATTGAACGAAAATCAACCCTGTTTTGTTACTGGTACGGCTGATTATGGCTATGGACCAGGTAGAACCTAGTTGGTTGTCACCCGACGATAAGCTAGTTCTTATGTATGTAAAAACGTGAAACATTAAATATTGTATCAAAAAATTCATAAGAACGTGGGTATATTTAGTAGGTTTCAAAGTCATTTTCACTCAAATAATAAAATAAAAAAATAAGCAATTATACAAAGGTCGTTGTCCCTCCAAGTGCATTGGGATCAACGTCATATCTTAATTTTGAAACACTTACCGCTTTATTCATAAACGTCTTACAAGCCTCATTTAGTTAATTATTATAAGTTATAACAAACAGAACTGTCAAGGTGACACATAAGGACAAATGATTATCGAACGAGCGGAGCGTAAGCGAAGTGAAGTTCTTTCAAACCTCTTCGGCTATCTAGACGTCTGTGCATTTCGATGGCTTTTTGATTTTGAATAGTTGTCGCGCGATAACTTTTGTAACGTTCTTCTGATCTATATGAAATTTGTTGGGGTTGTAGTAGAGCTCAATACAATTTGAGAGTTCGTATATGAGCAGGATCGATCAATGGGTTGTGGAGCTAGACGGCGAAAAAAAATTTTCAGAAGGGTCTTGTTATATTGGTAATCTCGTTTGCAAGTAAATCGTGAGTTCTCAGTTCGAAGCGGACTACTAGTTTAGTTAAATGAAGTTTCAAACACGTTCATGAATAAGGGGGTTAGAATACCAGCCCAATAGCCGCTTTTATTTGGCAGTCGCGAACGCCTTTTTAACCTATAAAAATGACATAAATCACAAGTCCGATTTTATTTTGTGACCTGTTAGAATACGTTAAGTACCAATAATAGAAAATATTTTCTAACAATTGTTAGCATTGCGCTAGGTATAATACATGTATTTGTTTGCTACACATAGAAAAGATTATGGAAGTTTTATTTTTCTCCTCCAGGCTATCGCTTTTTACTATTGCAACATAACTTCACATTTTATAACGGTTTTGTCAAGAGCATATGTCATCTTAGCCATTTGTAATTCGTTTAGAATTCAAGGTCACTTATATTTTGACAAATTGTTTTCGATTATGCTTACATAATCTATTGATCAAACTGTTATAAAATGACAGATGATGTTGAAATAGTTGAATGCAATAGTATGGTAAAGGAAAATATTTCTTGTATAATATTTTCTTGTTGTTATTAACAAATATCTATATAATACCTAGAGCGACGTCAAAAACTGTTAGAAAATATTTTTTACTATAAGTAATCATATCATATTCTTTAACTAAAAAAGAAAATCGCACTTGTGAGTTATCGAAGCTCAAAACTATTCGCTGTGTGCATGATTGTCATCCATGTCCGCCATCTTTTAGGCCAGGGCTCCATCTTTTTTTGTTTTTTTATGAGTGGTTTGTACTCCCTGCTTATATGAAAATGTCTGTGGCTGATTTGCTATTTAGACAGTTGACCGAGTTAAGGTATTTTAACTTAACTCGGTCAATTTTGAAATTTGATATTAACAAGAGCCCTTTGCAGTTTAATTTCTTGTCACATTGTGCACTGCGATCGTTCACGTTACGCGCGCCATGCACTTCGCACATACTCCGATAAAGTTTTGAAATATTCGGTCCTCAGCAGTGGTTAAGGCGATTGGGCTTGTATATATTATATTTTATTTAAAAACAAATCATTCATAAATTCGCTCATAACACCTCAGCGCCCACTTGAAGAGGCTAATCCCAACATTTACATAGAAATAAGATTGCTGTCGTGAGCAAGTTACCTTCAGCCTTTTAAAGTTAGCTCAACCCATCACATTTATTCCACTTCCGTATAAAAATGGTAAATAAACCCTACAGCGGGTATTTATCAAACTATACATATATACATTTCACCAGACAGATTATTTTTTCTTGTAACAAAAGATAAAAGGTAAAAGGACGAAACATATTTTATGCATTTTCTTGTACATGCCACATACTTGCAGGATACTTTAGGGTGACATGGAGTAATATCGGCCGCCATAATCACAATTTACTTTTAACAAGTAACTCCCAAATTTTTTTAGTACACACTTACTGCTGGCCTTTTGTTCATTGCACGTCTATTAATTGCTTCTTAAGACCTTTCTAATGAGGCCTAACTCAGTATGGTTGCATTATTTTCTCGAGGAGATTCTTAGGTCATCTTACGAATGCATCATCAGCTTACTGTTAGTTTGTTATTGCATTGTCATGTAAATTACAGAAGTACACCAAATTTCAGCTCAATCAGACACCGAGAAGTGGTTGAAATTAAACTTACAACATTTGAATCAATAACGCCATCAACAACAAATACCTATACGGAGTGAACTACATAAAGGTGTGTGATAATTTTAAACAAAAAAGAACCGACTTCACTTAGTCTCCATCTTTCCAACAACAAATGCTCAAGCTGCTGTAAAAAATACTCAAATCACAATAGGTGTGCCTATAATAGTTGAAGAGTTCCCTCGATTTCTCCAGGATCCCATCACCAGATCCTGACCTGGTTACAATGGGACCAACTGTGAAGTATACTCTTTCAAACAATAAAATAATTTTCCATAACTAAACTAAACATAACATAAAAAAAATAGCAAAAAAATAAAAACAAAGAGAACCCGACGAATTGATAACCTCCTCCTTCGAAATCTTGAAGTCGGTTGAAAATAGGTAGTTATAAGATATTAGCCATATTAGCCAATGTTACCACATTCGATCATTTCTGTCTGATTATTAAATTACTTAAACCAAAACATAACAATTTGAATAAAATAGTAGTCTCCTTCAGATATATTGATGCGGCCAAGGTGGTCTGAACAACGCCATTGTCAAGGCGATAAAGTGCATGTTCAGATATTTCTCTCTCAGTACTTTGGCCGCTCCGATATATTTGATGGCGACTGTACCACCTATCTAATTTCTACATAATACGTCCATTGACATGAAATACTGATGCTAAAATGAACATAAGTTTTATGACAATGGTGCGGGGTGTTTCGTGCTAGTTTTACTAGTTGTGCGGTAAATAAACTCATGCGATGATGTAATACAAACCGTCCAACACTACGTATCCATTAACAATGCGTCTTAAATTAATACGTAAGATGTACCTATATATTTTTTAAACGTGAAGTGACTAGGTAACTCCTTTTCCGGTAAACCACTGATACTGACCGTACTTCGTGAAAATAACTATAAATGCTTTCGACTAAACGCGAGAAATGCAACGCATGGTTTATATCAAAGGTACCCACGACTACAAAAATATAAGGATCCACTATGAAATACCGGTAAAAATAGAGGATTTTTTTTTGTAATAGGATAGGTTATATACTATCTACAATTTTCATTTAAGATGATTTATAATCATACATCGTTATCGCGGGAGCAAAAACGATTTGACAGTAGACAAAGGTTATGACAAATGTGATAAAACAGAAGTGACAGTAGTATCAAGACGTTTGTACCTACAAGTTCAAAATTTATCGATGTTTTTTCTAATATCTAACATTCGTATTCGACTTGATTATAGTACATACTAAAAAGATTAGCCACGCAATCCTAACGACAACCTCTTCATTCACCTGTTATTCAAAACATTTTTCATTCATGATCGATTTGTCTGGACTTGTAGATAAAGGATTAATTTAGACACACGAAAAGTTTTATTTTATCAAAAATCAACGCTAGGTACTCGTAATTTTCATAAAAAATAAACCTTCTCTTAAACGAAATTTCTACTCAAAAAGACGCACTATAACGAACGTTGAAAAGAAGCAAAACGAGTTTGATTAATCATTTCTAGCAAAAACATTGTGCTAGATATGAAGAACTTCTTAGAGGCTAAGACTTGTAGGCATAATATTCTGTTTATATTAAACGGACATTCTGTTATATATATTCTTCAACACATTTGTTTTTGCTCCCGTGATAACGATGTATTTATAATACTTTTGAGTGCAAACAACGTGAATAATCACGTTGTTTGCACTCAAAAGTATTATAAATCATCTTCTCAAAAGTATTCTGACAATAATGTCAGAACAATTATTTGTACCGAGGAAGCTCGATGACGGTTACTTCCTGCCCCGTCCAAATAGATATTATTAGACCTCCGATTACAGGAAAAGAATACATGAAAAACACGTACTTATTAAAGTAGATTCAGGGCATAAATTCACTTTCCCTGGACTATCTAATCATCGCCATATAATGTTACAAAAAACATATACAAACATATACATATTGATAAAAAAAATATCATTCACAGGAAAAAGGGTTCCGTGCGAAGCAAATGCTACGAACTTATCTGCCAAGGCAAATGACAGGTTGTATGTACACTAAGATTATTTCCCTAAAAAGAAACAACAAATATTTCAGAAATGTCACGTATTGTATGAAAAGGTTTCGTTAAGATTTCACATATGCGAGTATGTAAAATCTTAACGAAACCTTTTGATACAATACGTGACATTTCTGAAATATTTGTTATGCATGCTTCGTCTTATTGACAACCGACAATAAGTTACCTTGTACTTCAAAACTGTAATAAATATTATTAAATTTCTCGTGTTTCAACTCAAGATACTGCATTCGTTACTAAGCATTCATTACATCACAGCCAAGGCATTCCAAAGTATTAAAATCGCAAAGAATTCTAAATACATAAGATGAATAAATTAATTATCTAGGCTTATTTTTGTTATAACAAAGCCCGTAACCCTGTTAAAAGCTTGTCCTAAATTATCAAAAAATTGTAAGCTGAAATCGATATCGTTTATTAAATATGCGTATGCGGTCTATAATGATATAATTCTGAGTGGTCATGCTTCAGGCAACTGATTTGGTTTGGAGCAAAGAAGTGGTGTTTGTTCGTCGCCTTTTCGACTCGAGTCACAATTTCGCTATTTCAGCGGAAGAAAATTTGATTTAGCTCAAAGTCTTCTTGTGTAGGCATTTACAAAACACGTAGCAATGCCATATACAAAACGTTCAATTTTTAAATCTTCTTCTTAGATCTTCAGTATAATAACAAATTTTGTAATGGTACAAATGTTCAGTCAGTGCCAAGCACAGAATTATTTACTATCAATTAAAGTGTATTAAGATCATATTTCTATTGATAAAAATATAAGAAAAATAAGAACCTGTCTCGGCATTGCCTACTTGCTTGTTTCAGTCTACTCTAAACTTGGCACAAAAACATATTCATACACTGCTATTAATTTAGTGACAACTTAAATGACCCAAATTGCGTAATTATTCGACGCATGGTGGGTGAAATATATTCCAATCTAAGGATACAGAGGAAAATATTATTTTAAGGCAAATAAATGTCCTTCATTTTGGACGTAATAATGATTGACATGTGTGGTAACATGAGAACTTATGAATTAAATGCACTAGTGTGGACACACTAACGCAGACTAAACGAATATTGAATATCATAAGAATTGGAGGCTTGCTCGTGTGAAGTCCGATGTCCTTTATGTTAGACATCGTATAAGTTTGGCGTTTAAAGCTAAATGCACTGAGTAATGATTTGAGCTTATTAGGAGTGCACGGTGCACTAGACCTGGATTCATTTTTTATCTCAAAATCCGAATATCACAAATAATGCTCAAAATGTGGCCGTCGTATAAAACTTGATTGATTATACCACAGAGAAATAAATAAGCTTTATCTATGCTTTTATGCACTGAATGATACTTCTACAGGATAATCTCCCTCGAAATACATGTTTTAGGATATGATCCGTCGTGTTGAAAATGATTCAATTTGTACTTAAGTTGAAAATGTATGCGCCCCATAAGTTTTTCCTTCGAAATTTAATATCAAGTACACTAAAAATATCATCGGCGTAAGCGTCTCGAAGTTTTTTCAACAGCACCTGAGTTACATGACGCAATTCAGTTGACTGAAACTGAGGGAAAAAAACCCACATATTATAAATTACTATTTACCGCCATTTTGGAACCATTTAGTTGAGGTCTAGACTCCGTACGATAGGCTGTATGTTTTTGACATAACCATAGCCAACAAGGGTAACAAGACATTTTTTTTGGACCTTTGCGCGTTTATCCTTATTAATACCGTTTAACAACGACGCGGGTGACAGGTCGGCGAAGCGACGTCCATTATACTGCACATGTTGTTTCCGTACTACTATGAGGCCCAGAAGATCGGCGTTATAGGGCAGAACGAGCACCTCCTATAACTCCCTGCTGACCTTGTGCTCGATCCAGTTAGAAATGTGTTTAAAAACGATTGCTACATCCTTTATACTGCACATGTTGTTTACGCACCACTAAGTGGAATCCTGGAAGACCGGCGTGGGGCTCATGACGTCGACGGAGATGTCCTCCATGTTGGGCAGCACGAGCACCTTCTCGAACTCCTTGCTAAGCTTGTGCTCGATCCAGTTGGAGATGTGCGCGAAGCGCAGCGTGCGCGCGCCCACCGCCGGCCGCGCCTTCAGCACCAGTTGGGGGTTCGTTCGGAAACTGGAACATTAACCAATCCGTTCGTTTAACAAATTTATCTACACCAATATCATAAATCCTCTATCCCGCGTTCGGAAACCGTATGTAATTCATTACCACCATTATTGCAACCAGTAACGTAAAAACTGTGTATTATCTGTGACAGTATGGTAAAAACGTATGAAAATTCATTACCTACGGAAACGTAATGAAAATCTGCCCTCTCCGACCGCCATCACGCGCCCGCCGGCACAATCGAGTTGGTCATGGCGGTGTAGGGATTGCAATTGCTGGATCCAGCATCCAGCAATCCAGCTGGATCCAGCGCTTTTTTCGGCCTGCTGGATCCAGCACCGAATGCTGGATCCAACGCTGCGGATCCGCAAATTATAGATTTTCAAATAATGGCGCAAAAACTTACATTGCCAGCACCGTATAAGGTTTTTACCTTAACAAATACAAGTAGAACTTGCACATCTACACGATGTTGCCAACATATTTATTTAAAATTATTGAAATATTTAGGTATTTTACTTTTGTTTTTGTATATTTCTACTTAAGAAAGACTATTTTGTGCAAAAAATGTTATCTAGTCTCATATTTTAAGACGATTGTCGCCGGAGTGTCCTTGAGCGTTTGGGCGCTCTCTACCCGCGCCACCCGCGTACCCTTCTCATTGCGATCATGCGTAAATCCGCCGCGATGCACCGCAATAATGTTCAAAGAATATGACTTTACTCAGAGGCGCGCGGGCAGATTTATAATAATCATACCTAATCCTTTTGTGGATCTTTTGTGATTTGAATACTGTGATTAAGTACTACGGTGACATTGTTTAGGAATGCTACTTAATAAGATAAGTAATAACGATCTCGATTAGTAGATTTTTATGTAAAAAAATGAAAACCTAGATTTTGAACTTGAAGTACAGTGAGCGGCAAAATATTTATGAATTTACGAAATATGGTTAAAAATATTCCGCATATCAGAAAAAAATACTGACTAGTACAGCAAAAAAAACTGAATGCACATCAAAGCGGTGTTTTCATGTGAATTTGGATTTTTTTTGCTGTGCAAGTGAGCTTAATAGATGGTTATTTTTTGTTGCGATTTTAAATATTAACCGTAAAAATTCACTTAATTACGATAAATTAACAAAACTAAGCCTGTTGCGAGTTGCGAGTAGTAAAAATGCACATGTAAGGAGCGGTATTTGTACACGAAATCGTCATACAAATGAGAGCTGTAAGCCCATTAAATTGCTAAAAAAACTTTTAGGTGAGGCACTCCATACATACATATGCCAAATTAAATGTCAAAAATATTTTTTTTTGTAAATATGAATATGTTGTACGATAAATATTAACCGTAAAAATTCACTTAATTACGATAAATTAACAAAACTAAGCCTGTTGCGAGTTGCGAGTAGTAAAAATGCACATGTAAGGAGCGGTATTTGTACACGAAATCGTCATACAAATTAGAGCTGTAAGCCCATTAAATTGCTAAAAAAACTTTTAGGTGAGGCACTCCATACATACATATGCCAAAGTAAATGTCAAAAATATTTTTTTTTTGTAAATATGAATATGTTGTACGATACGGCTTTAAAAATATCTTATATATATAGAGTATTTTTAAAACTTTTAATTAAGTCAATATTTTCAGAAATAATTGCTTCGAAAGTCTAAATATAATAGCCCCCATCTAACTTTTAATCCGTAAGTCTAAAAAATATGAAAAAATACCAAGAAGGCTTAGTACTTAATTTTCTACGAAAATTATTTCACATAATTTCGGTTCATCCGTTTTTGAGCTATCTCCAAGAAACTACTTTCTACGGATTTATTCACTTGTGTTGATAATTAATATAAAATTTGTATTTATTTGCATTTCACCGACATAATAAAGTTTTTTTTAGAGTAGTCAACGCGCATGTGAATCTTCTGGGGTTGCAGGCGTCCATAGGCTTTATAACTGCTTTCAATCAGGCGGGTCGTATGCTTGTTTGCCAGCGTCGTGGTATAAAAAAAAGCTTTTTTTCCTTTATTCTTACATACATTAAACTCTTAAATATCAGCAATTTTTTATTAGATTCTCAATCAGCTTTGGTATGAGTAATTATGTGTTTTAATTACGCCTACAAAGTGGTAAAACAATAAGTATCTGACCCACCCATTGTTGGATAGGTCTTTCAAGAAGAATATGCCTTAAACAACTTTTGGATAAAACGAATACTTTCGTAAATAATAGCTTCGAAAGTTAAAATGCTCTTTGTTTTTGAACCATGGGTCCAAAAAAATTGGGGAAATTCCTGGAAGTGAGGCCATTGAAATACTTATCACGTATTTTCAATAAAAACTATATGGAATAAAATCGGTTGAGCCGTTTTTGAGTTATGCCTATAGTAAAATAACGTAAGTGCCACAAAATATTTCTTTATAGACTACCTTTTGAATGGATGTATTGTAACTGGCCGGCAACTACGGATCCCTACACTGAGCATAGCCCGATATTCTCTTGGCCGGTTTATCTGCAATACTTCGCAATTTCTAGATTTGAGAAATTAGTATAAAGTATAAAATTAAAGATTGTGTTTAATCTTAAAATAAAACGCATATTACATTCGTTTAGAACACGGTATTCTTAAATAAATATGTTTAAATAAATTAGGTTCTTGGGAGTTTTTTATTAAATTAATTATTAGTCTATTGTATTGCAGTACTAGCAGATTTCCGCAACTCGACGACTAATGCCTATTTTGCGTGATGCATGCGTCTACTAAAACATAATAATTTTAGTTTACTTACATGACCAAATTTGTTTTCAGAGCAATGTGAGATTCATGATTTTTGTTTTTTCTCCATTTTTATTTCATTTGTTTTTTACTTGTATTATAATCTAAATAAAATACACTTTTTATACGAACGTACATAAACATGCATACGAGTACATTATCTTAAAAGATAAAACGTCTATACATTATTGATTCCGGGAAGACACGTTATATCCGCACCGCATGAACCCTCTGCAGTTATTTAGTCTTTAGGCACAGTAAGTCCGATATTATTGCTCACGGGCCAAGCACAAGTATATGTAGTACAAGGGAAGCACGGAGCGACGAGCGACACAGCCTCCTCGTCTCAAAGCTAGCTCACGACTACCAGCAACGCCGTTTTCGAGCTAATAATAATAACGCACGAAATGTGGAATTATGATCAAGTTGTTTAAGAAAATTTTATCAATTTAAATATCCTACGTTGAGTTTGTAGTGTTCTGTAGTACATATTTTTTAGTTCAACAATATTTTAAATCGAATGAGCCGTTCAGTAGATATAAGCAAAATTAACCGTAAAACGACATTTCGTTACATTTACATAACGGAGAAACTATACGTTACACGAGTTATTCAAACGTTGACAATGTTGTACATGAAATGGTAAATAACATATATTTTTTTCAAAATTTTTGAATGATCCGTTATTGAGATATATCCCTTAGAAAGTAACAGTTTTTGGCCACAATCAGCGCCTAGCGCCTTAAACGTCAAATTCATTTGTAGAAACACGTCCTGCGTAGTGACTAAATAAACATTAATTAAACCGTAAACATTTACGGTATTAGTTAGTATGTTTTAAAATTATTTGTTTATCCAAATTTATTTGTTTTATTACTTTGATTATTCATGTAATCCATGTGATTTATATCAAATATGCATGTGCAAATATTAAACATTATGATTTATCACATTATTTTTTGATTGAATACCTTTGACACTTTTCAATTATGTAATTATGTGTTTTCTTTATAAAGTTAAGTAAAGGAGAGGATGTTTGATAAATCAAATATTTTTTTAAAGTAATTGAATTGCCATACCTTTTACAATTTAACAGAAGAATTAGATGTCGTTCTCCAGGAAAGCAGCGTCATCATTAATATCATTATACATATTTAGTCGAATGAATTATCAAACTAGTAACCAATATTGAAATACATCAGAGGTTAGGTAGGTGGCGAAGTAAAATATTATGACCGTATAAATAACTAGGTACTTATGTTCTTCCGCGATAAGGTCGATCTTGGTATATGGAAGCTAAGCTTGGACGTTAACCCTGAAGGAGGAAAACAAGCTCTTAGTGGCAGAGAGGAAGATCTTCAGAATAAATTTGGGCCCTACAAGGCGAGAAGATGGCTCTTGGAGAATGAGGACAAACATCGTCGTCGAAAGCAAGGCTGCGCGACGTCACTAGCTCGGCCATGTGGAGAGAATGGGAGAGGATCTTACGGCCAAGAGAATGCTCTCTTGGCCGTAAGATCCTCTCCCATTCTCTCCACATGGCCGAGCCAGTGACGTCGCACGTATGCACCTGGGAAGACCAATTGGGAAATGTCCGAGCGGAAGGCCTAGGTATCGGTGGATCGACGAGGTCCAGAGAGACCTGCGCGACATTCAAGCGGCCAAATGGCGCCAGATCGCATAGGATCGGAACGAATGGCGAAACCTAGTGTCGAAGGCCAAGGTCCATTTTGGGTCGATGAGCCAGTGAAGTAAGTACCTACTTATGTTCTTGGAAATCATAAGTACCGAAACGCCTTTCCGTAAATAATTACAAATAATGTAGGTATAAATGAAAAGCCTTTGATACGTGTGTGCATTACCTATTCCGTTCTTAATATGGCGAGTTATACGATGCACACACTTTGTTTTTGCTATAAACATTTCAAAGTCATATTAAAGAATCTAACACAAAAATGAACGCGTTATTGCATAGGCCGCGGTGAAGAATTCAGAGTAACTTAACGCCTATTTGAAGACCTTTTAAGACAAGGTTATACACGTGGAGCGAGGGGAATGATCATGTTTATCTTGTAGTAATACTCCCAAAAAGAAAGCTAATGAGAATATAGCATTTCTAATACAAACAACTGGATTACTCGTAAAAAAATATATAGGTGCTGGATCCGCGCTGGATCCAGCTGGATTTATGTCAATCCAGCAAAAATCCAGCTGGATTGAAAATGGTGCTGGATTGCAATCCCTATGGCGGTGCAATGGCGGTCATTCTAATAGTTTTACGAACACGTCATTTAGGATTTATAATATGTGTGTAGATATTACTCGTGTGATCTTATTATGAAACCACACTCGTATTTTAAGGACCCTTATTACGTAACAGTTGCATAAACTACTATTCTTTGTAGAAATACCATAGGTTCTTAATATTAGTAACGGCTTACAAGTTCAAGTTCATTTATTTGGCCAAGTAACAAAGTACGTTTCATTTAGCAAGTCGTATTACATGCAAAACATGGAAACACGAAGATGGATTTAACTGTATTTTTATTAATTTTTGATATTGCTAGATCAGATTTGCCATTTTACTTAGCCCACCTATTTACCCCACCCAAGTCTATTTAAATCCAAAACCGGATAGACCCCGAGCCAGGCAAAAATTTTGTTTAATCACTTAAAAAAACGGTCTCCAACGGAGCGGCAGCTGACCTACACTAGACTTTATTATACATCGCCCTTTACCACTTCACAAATTATCGCCTGGGGCGTGATTAGTCATGGAATTTGTTCCCGGTTTGCGTTCCAGGACTTTTGACCACAAAAAATGTTGCAATTTAATTTAAAACACAATGAAATTAATACGTGTATAAAATTCTTGTATCAACTTTTGAGGGTTTCAATAGTTCAGATATGCATCGAAACAATTTCAAGTGAGAAATGATGTTGAATCATGAAGGGTAAAATGTTCTTCTCAAATAAAATCATGATAATTACGAAACTAATGTATTTGCTCTTATAAAACGTCTTTAACCCTTTGACCGCCAAGCATCGGACGCAAACTCAGCGCCAGAGCGCGAGGGCGCAAAGTAAACCGGTTATATGTCAAAGGGTTAATCATATATGGGCCAAATAGACAGTAGGTTAGTAGTAAATTATTAAAATCAACAAAACAAAAATGTACGACTCCCACCGAACGGGCCGAGTCGGCGCGCGTTTTACTAGCAGTAAAAGATTTTGAAGCTTCTATACCGCAGTTACGTTTCATATTCTAATGGCAATATGTTTCATATTCACATGGCACGCTGTCATTCAAAAATGGAACGTAGCTCCTTACATGAAAGGTTCAATTTCATTTGGTAAGACGCGCGTCGATTCCAGCCGTTTGATGTGAATCATACAAAACTCACCCAAGCCATAATCTGTCGTGTGGCGGCGGCGGCAGATTGACTGCTAACCGTCCTTCCAGACCCTGAACCTCTACTTGTAGCTTGATATCCGTATTGGATAGCCCCTCCATAGCACGTTTTACGTATTTGAAGTCCGTTACCTGCAAGAACACAAGGTTTATTACAAATTTGACAGGTGAAATAGATGACTCTATACGGCATCAATAACTCTATGGGGGCGTCCATTAATCGCGTCATATTGTATAGGGGGGGGGAGTGGGTCAAGAAAAAATCACCAATGATCACCACAGGGGGGGAGGGGGGTCTGGACACATATCACGTGTAATTTTTTTGTTCTTTGTGCTATGGTCAATAAAATAAAAATTATCAACTTTTAAATAAATCAATCTGTCAAAAGCAGAGTAAAATTGCACTAGCACTATGATTGTGAATAATTTTTAATGGCATTTGACATATTATTTTGTGAAGTAGGTTTTAGGGTTCCGTAGCCAAAGTGGCAAAAACGTAACCCTTATAGTTTCGTTATGTCCGTCTGTCCGTCCGTCCGTATGTCACAGCTATTTTACTCGGAAACTATAAAACGTCTCTTAATAAATATTTAAATATAAGGTGTGTTTTTGTATGCCGCTACTACTAAAATTGCTGAAAAAGATATTTTACATGTAATTATTTGTCAAAAAAAATTTTTTTACCAAATATCGACATGATGCACATCACTCGATAGATCTTTCAAAATAACATTGAGGACTTTGTTTTTTTATTTATTTAATGAATATTTTAAGGAAAAATCACCCAGTAAGTCTAAAAAACTTGTGTCCCTGTCACGTTTGAACCGGAGATCCAAATAATATGAAAAAAATTGAGGACATTATCGGTTTAGGAATTATTGAGTTATCTCCTAAAAACTCATTTCATACGCAGATACGACCGTTTGATATTACTTTTTCGATAGTAGGTACGAAACCGCGTGGTCCGACACGCAATTGGCCGGTTTTTTTCTATTAAAGATATTTTTTTTTTTATATACATGTATACATGTGGTTTCATTTTTTTTACCGTTACGTAAGTAGGTTCACGTGTTAGAAAACTGTACTTACTTTAGTTAGCAAAAAATTACACGTCATATTGGATAGGGGGGGAGGGGTCCTGAAAATATCGCCAAAGATCACCGTGGGGGAGGGGGGGGTCCAAAACAAGCCAAAAACGTATGACACGATTAATGGACGCCCCCTATGGTAATAATAGGCATGATGATTTTTTTTAATGTATGGTATCAATCGATTCGTTTTGTTGTGAGGATCAAATGTCTACATATGTCCAATTGCGTTAACCCTTTACCAGGTGAAGGGATATATTTCTCCCACATCTTATATCGGTTACCATAGTCAGGTTTTAACTCCAAACCTCCTACAAAATATTTAGTCAATCCCTGAAAATAGTATTTTAATATCTTAATTCACAACACGCTTCTAAATCGCGTAATATATCTTTGGCAGCCGTTTAAATTCACTTGAACTCTAATTTCAGTAAACTACGGAGAAATTCAAATACTTTCCTTAATTTCTATGAAACAGAAGTACATAGGTCGGACAATTTTTTGATATTTTGTAGATTTTGAGTGTTGAAAGGTAATGTAATCGTAAACATTGCTAAATATTCATGCATTATTGTGTATAACCAGAATTAGGATGTGGGTTGACATTATCCCATGGCCTTATTAGAGTTTAACTGTGCGGGAGCTATTCTTCCCATGGCCCGGTAAATTGTCGTCATGTCATAAAAACTCACGTAAGTAATAAAACTGTCTTTGTGTTCAACCTAGAGCGACTTCATGTACCTAGCTATGAAATCTCCTTTTAAAGACTTTCCCTGAAGATTTTTTTCTTGTAGTTACTATACTTAGTGTTCGGATTTGTAAACAAACCACTAACATCACTGGTCAAGTGGATTTAAATGGCTGCCAAAGATACATATTTAATTGGATTATGAAGCGTCCGTGAATGAAGATCATAAAATAATGTTTTAAGTGATTGATATAATGTTTTGTAGTAGATTTGGAGTTAAACCTTGACTATGATAACCGATATAAGATGTGGGAGGAATATATCCCTTCGCCTGATCAAGAATATAATAAGACAAAATCGAGTATGACAGTTAATTACTTAGACCGGCGATGGGATAACCGTAACCCACATTTTTATTTCTGGTTTAAAGGAACATCTCCGACTTTCGTAAATACATTTTTTACAAGGCGTTGAATATGGTTGTAACAGTATATACAGTACGTATGAAGACACGCTAGTTCTTAGGGGCCTGGTAACGGGTTAAAGCAACACAAAAGTCAAAAATGAGATTCAAATTTTAACACTCGCTTTTGTTTCTCGAAACGCTCCTAACAAAATGATATGCAATAGTGACGTCACGGTTGCAAAGTCGCCTCGTTTAAAGTATGAAATTTCTATTTTCACAGTGAAATATTGCGTTTATGTATATGGTTGCCATACAATTTATTTTTCATTAATATGTCAGAAATTTTGAAGCCTGATATATTTTAACCATTTCAATAGATTTTTAAAATTTTCACTTTATTAGGATATATTTACTATTTTGCATCTATTCAACTTAATTTTATTACAAAATTCAACATGTATCATCATCTCTATTAATGCATTTATTTACTGACCTGCTGAAAGTATTTATTTGTTGAAATCTTATCAACCATTCGCAAAAACTTTTTCTTCGATGAAGCACTCTCCGGTGTTGCCGTTGGACTGTAAGAATAACATTAATGATTTCTTGATAAACACCTTAGCCAATATGGGCATACAACAAACTACCCCGAGGGTCTACACGTAAAATAATCAGTGTGCGTAGCCAACGTGCCAATCGTTGACGCTCCGTAGCGTATCGTAGTCAACTCTCTCTATCACTCTTCCATATCAGTGCGACAGTGACAATTGCGTTTCGTTCGCTACGGAGATTTAACAATTGGCTACTTTCCTAAAAAAATATATTTAGTCCGTAAGTTAGATTATCAAAAAATATTGGACACGTATTTTTTATTTTGTCAATCAAACAAAAATTGGTAAAAATATAGCCCGTTAAAGTTCCGCGTGACGTCACATTTCAGTACAATTTTTAGTATAATGTGACGTCACGCGGAACTTTAACGGGCTATATCTTCACCAATATTTGTTTGATTGACAAAATAAAAAATAGGTGTCCAATATTTTTTGATAATCTAACTGACGGACTAAATAGAAGCATATTTTTTTTACCCAGGAAAGTACCCAATTGGCACGTTGGCTACGCACCCAGGACCCTCCGAATTTATTAAGTAACTATAGATTCCAATTCTTAATTCCAGCCTTTGCTGCGAGTATTTTAGTCTGATAATCAACCCTTCACAAGAAAAAAATAGCTGTTCGTAAAATCTGCCTTCATCTTTACAATTTAAAATTATGGGAATTTGTTAATAATGTGTTATTTGTTATTTTCATGTCGATTTTATATATAAAAGAAATTACGAAATATATCACATCGTTTATTGTTTTTTTTAAAGGCGTAGTGGCAGAATGTGAAAAAAAAACAAAAAGTAAAAATCGCTTATTGTCTTAAATGGCTGAACGCCATGATCCTGTGCCACAAACATATGTGGAATTGGGATGGAAATTAAAAAAGAGGCACTTGCCGGCCTAGGACTCCAAATTTGTATGAAATTCCATTAACGACCGACTCGTCTATTAGCCGCACCCGAAACGTGATACTCCGCAGCCTATTATAAGGAAAATAATCAATATTTCATTGCATGTTTGAAAAAAAACATTTATAACAGGTTTAGGTTCATCGACCTAAATTGCGTGAGTAACCCGTTATAAATAATTTCATTATAAGTATTACGAGTCCCACTAGAGCTTATTCTAGTAGTACATTATGACTAATGACACAAACTACTGGACTACTTAGATGTATAAGGTCAAACCACCACCAGGAACCAAAATTCGTCAAATTGTGCCTCCAGAACGACAAACAACATTCGCATTTATATGCCATAAACGGACTAGGTTTTTGCCCTTGAATTAGAAATTAGAGGATAAGGGAAGAACTCATCTAGCTGTATATGGATTGAGGATGCAAACAGAAAATATGATAATAGTAGTTTTTCTACTCCTGTACTTTTATCTGTCATTTATACATTCGTCAACACCTTTATAAGAACATAGATAATACACTCGATGAAAAGTCTATCTAGTCTATTCCCCAAAATAACACTTGTTCTATAAAAGCGCCAAAATAGTATCGCGGAATCGCGTGCAAACACGACTATTAATATAAAATAAATTACTGCCAACCTAAGAAACCTAAATAAACGCAGCGTTTTTAGAAAAAAAACTTTAAAAAAGAAAAAAATTAAAGAACCTACAGACCTACTTCGTAGTTTTTTACGTTTCCCGTTCGTTTGTTGGGGCGAATTGCAAACTTTGAAAGTAATTTAGGTATTTTTATCTCTGTAGCTCTTTAATAATTGATCAAATAACGACGGTGTGTATTTGTGTTAGTAATGTTACTATTATTGAAAAATAGTGTTTTAAAAGGTAAAACTTAAATGATTGTTGATTATGTTGACAAAATAACTGCGATATCCATGAAGTTTTCAATTTCGCATTTTATGTAAAAGTAAGTGTATTCGTAGAAAAAGTATTGTATGCAACGTCGTATAAGTAGGTAAAAAAATGTTCGTGGCGTTTTTCTTAACAATTTTCGCCTACGGCTCAAATTGTTACCCACGCCACTCACCTTTTTTGACCCCTCTTATACAACTGTTGCATAAACTACTATTATGTAACTGTTACGTAATAAGGCCTAATTACGTACAGTTGCATACACTGCTTTATCTACACACATATTATAAATCCTAAATTAAGTGTTCGGAAACCAGTAGAATGACCGCCATTCCCCCGCCATGACCAACTCGATTGTGCCGGCGGTCACGCGGGCGCGTGCCGGCAGGCTGAGAGGAGGGCATATTACCGTGGGTAATGAATTTTCATGCGTTTTAACCACACTGTCACTGATATTACGTTACTGGTTGCAGTAATGATGGTAATTACATGCGGTTTCCGAACGCGGAATAGAGGATTTATGATATTGGTGTAGATAAAATCAGTAAATAAGACTGCATATACGTATAAACGTACAGTTCCTGCGTCGGCACCGCCTCGTCGCTGTCGACGGGCTGCATGGGCGGGCTCTCGTCGTCGCTCGACGACTCCGCCGAGTCCTCCACCTCGCTGTCGAATATGGCCGGCTTGCGTTTCTGCACCGATAACGTTCTCATAAACAAAACTGTAAGGTTTTGTTAAGTTAGCGAGTGCAAGTTTACTTTGTAAAATCTAAATAAAATAATAATTTTAAACAAAAAAAAAAGAACCGACTTCACTTAGCCTCCACCTTTCGAAAAGCAAATGCTCGAGCTGCTGTAAAAAATACTCAAACGCTATAGCGTTAGGCACCTATAGGTGTGCCTATAATAGTTGAAGAGTACCCTCGATTTCTCCAGGATCCCAGCATCAGATCCTGACTTGGTTACAATGGGACCAACTGTGAAGTATACTCTTTCAAACAAAAAAATAATGTTTCGAATAATTGGTGAACACAGATAAAAAAAAAACAAAGATCCCAACGAATTGATAACATCCTCCTTCGAAATCTTGAAGTCGGTTGAAAACATTGAGATGGAAAAATGTGTTACGAAAAGGAAAAAAAGGAATCTGCAATTTTCGTATGTAGTGTTTCGTATCCCCAACATCAACTTCGTATCTCCTTAAAACATCTTTATCAATATTTTATTCGTTTGATATCCTACCATACCGTAAACAAAACAAAGTCTATATTCAATCAAACCACGGTAGCATGACACATGGTGTGATACTTGTAATGTTGACTTTATGATTTTGACAAAAAGGTGAAAATTCAAATGTATAAAGATCATCTGTCAATAGCAATCAGACTTTGAAAAGTCTGTAAGCAAGGGCGTGTAAGGTTCGAGTAATGTTCGCTTACCCGTAGTTGTTTTTCCGTGAATACTCCGGACCCAGTACTGATGAGATCTCTCTCCACAATGTGTTCTTCTGTTAGTAAAAGCTTATCTTCCAACGTTAGGTCTGAAATATCAAACAAAGAAAGTTAGGTCGGAGGGAGATTTTTTTCTATAGAAATATAAGAAAAAGATAAGATACTTTTAAACCATTCTACTGTGGCTGTACCCTTCCTGCGCCGATTATGATGTCTTAACTTTAACAACATTGGACGTAATATAGGGAGAAGGATCCAGTCTTCAAAAATCTGTAATTTAAACTTACTGCCAAAATCGTAAGGCATTTCAAGAACAAAATTTCGAGGGGGGATCCTTTTCGCTAAACTAATTCCAGCTACGAGAGAGTTGAACTTTCGCTGCGCTGTACTATTAGTTAGTTAGAGAGCCCACTACACTGAACCTAGTTCGATAAGTCTCCTAGATGAGATATATATAATTAGTTGCGTCTTTAATGGGGGAACACGAAATGCCGATGCTGCAATGCAAAAAAAGTTGTGGCGTATTTTAATTCCTTTTTTGAAAAAATATAAACAATCCAGTTTCTAGTACGATAAGTCTCCTAGATTTCTTTTGTTCCTCGAGGCAGGGGAGGGGCAGGGCTACACGATAATGCGGTGCTGCAAGCCCCTGTGCGTGGCCTTGTCAGTGGCAGCAGCATCAAAAGATTGTAGATGTATGAAAAAACAAAACGCCTGATATTTTTATAACAAAAACAAGATGTTATGTAACCTAAACTTAGCGCCTGAACTGCAACAAAATGTTACGTTTTTAAAATGATTTTATATTTTAAAAGATCAGGCGCTTTGTTTTTTCATACATCTACAATCTTTTGATGCTGCTGCCACTGACAAGGCCACGCACAGGGGCTTGCAGCACCGCATTATCGTGTAGTCCTACCCCTCCCCTGCTTCGAGGAACAAAGGAAATCTAGGAGACTTATCGTACTAGAAATCGGTATTTTATTTAAAAAAAATTAAAATACGCCACCACTTTTTTGCATTGCAGCATCGGCATTTCGTGTTCCCCCATCAAAGACGCGACTAATTATATATATCTCATCTAGGAGACTTATCGAACTAGGTTCAGTGTCATGGGCTCTCCAACTATATAAGGAAGGCAGAGCCGCTAGTTTGAGTCGGGATCGATGCGGCCAATTAAACAATTTATAGGAACTAATAATTCTGCAGAATAATTTTAATTTTAAAACCAACTTAAATTAGACTCAGTTCTCTCAAACTCACTTTTCTCCTTGAGCTTCATCAGGTTGATGTGGGTGAGGATGGTGATGGCAGCACCTCCGTCACCCGTCCCACGCCGCGCCTACTCTCTCCACTAGCGGGCACTACACGGCATACTCACTCTTCTCCTTGAGCTTCATCAGGTTGATGTGGGTGAGGATGGTGATGGGAGCACCTCCGTCACCCGTCCCACGCCGCGCCCTCTCTCTCCACTAGCGGGCACTACACGGCATACTCACTCTTCTCCTTGAGCTTCATCAGGTTGATGTGGGTGAGGATGGTGATGGGAGCACCTCCGTCACCCGTCCCACGCCGCGCCTACTCTTTCCACTAGCGGGCACTACACGGCATACTCACTCTTCTCCTTGAGCTTCATCAGGTTGATGTGGGTGAGGATGGTGATGGGAGCACCTCCGTCACCCGTCCCACGCCGCGCCCACTCTCCCCACTAGTGGGGACTACACGGCATACTCACTCTTCTCCTTGAGCTTCATCAGGTTGATGTGGGTGAGGATGGTGATGGGAGCACCTCCGTCACCCGTCCCACGCCGCGCCCTCTCTCTCCACTAGCGGGCACTACACGGCATACTCACTCTTCTCCTTGAGCTTCATCAGGTTGATGTGGGTGAGGATGGTGATGGGAGCACCTCCGTCACCCGTCCCACGCCGCGCCCTCTCTCTCCACTAGCGGGCACTACACGGCATACTCACTCTTCTCCTTGAGCTTCATCAGGTTGATGTGGGTGAGGATGGTGATGGGAGCACCTCCGTCACCCGTCCCACGCCGCGCCCACTCTCTCCACTAGCGGGCACTACACGGCATACTCACTCTTCTCCTTGAGCTTCATCAGGTTGATGTGGGTGAGGATGGTGATGGGAGCACCTCCGTCACCCGTCCCACGCCGCGCCCACTCTCTCCACTAGCGGGCACTACACGGCATACTCACTCTTCTCCTTGAGCTTCATCAGGTTGATGTGGGTGAGGATGGTGATGGGAGTACCTCCGTCACCCGTCCCACGCCGCGCCCACTCTCTCCACTAGCGGGCACTACACGGCATACTCACTCTTCTCCTTGAGCTTCATCAGGTTGATGTTGGTGAGGATGGTGATGTAGGCGCCTCCGTCGTACCGCAGGTCGGCGTCCAGCCACACGCCGCGCTCGTCCCACGTCGCCGCGCCCACTCTCTCCACCAGTGGGCACGCGCCGGCCAGCGACAGCTCCGTCACCACTAGAGGTGACATGAACGACGGCAACTGAAGGAAAGACATGGACTAGGATACAGAGAAGGTAATTTTCTTTTGCATAGGCTATTGTGACTTATAGTGTCAAGAGGTGAGACGCGTCTATACAGTCACCTGCAGTCGTATCTTCCTAAACGAAGGCCGCAAATGTATCTGACACAATCCTATTTGTAGGGCCATAATAGCGTGCGACATATTTTTGCGGCCTTTGTTGAAGATACTATTGCAGGTGACTGTACCCATAAGCCCGGAGTGGGGTCCTCGATAGACGCGCTACTAGATGCAAAAACCACAGTCAACTAGCACTAGACCCTACTCACAGTTTTGCGTTCCTGCCGGTGAGTAAGGTTGCCAAAGAGCTCAAAGAAGACACAGTGTGTTAACGACGAGGGACCCTCTTGTTCCCTTAGTCGTCAAAACAGTGAATCCTTCTTTTTGTAAAGGGTCGGCAACGCGCATGTTCACCTCTGGAGTTGCAGGCGTTTATAAGCTACGGTAGCTGCTTACCATCAGGTGGTCCGTTGCCACTGACGTAGTATAAAAAAAGAATGTGACGTAGCATGTAGCGTTCGACGTCAACGGAAGACCAAGGCCAAAAGATCACAAATTTGGCGAATTTTTAACCTGAATCTTGCACTGTAAGTCAATATTACCTTTGATAGCAACATATACTGGTAAGAAAGTGTTCCAACGATAATATTAACTCCTTTAAGTTTCTTAAAATAAAATTTATTTTTACATCAGTACTTTTTTCAAAACCATGACAGTGTGGTTACAAAATAAGTGCGGTTAAGAATAATATCCTATTAAATCGTGATAAAACTATGATCAACGTGCGTGTATATAATTTAATACCACAAATACCATTTCAAATCAATAACACAAAACTGACTCACTTTCAGCGTATGAAGTTTTCTCTGTATCCTAATCTGTATGCGCTTCATGATGTGCGGGTCCCGCATGACGTCATACATGACTCTAGCGAGCAACGTGTTCACCCACGTCACTTCGGCGGCCAGCACTCGGCAGTCGCACGTGGACGGAGCTGATTTAGGCTGCAAGGGGTATTGAACACAATGTAGTTGACAATAAGGTTGCGTATTGGCGGGCTTGACTCACACCGGCCTGCACTACGTATAACAGCCGCCATTTAGGAGTCTAGTGCGAATATGTACTTTATTGCGCAGGAATAAGGCATACAATTGAATGAGCTTTTGCATTTAAATACCGGCTAAAGTTAAAATTTCGTAAAAAATACTGTACTACACTCAAAGGCAATGAAAACGTGTCATCTTGTACGAAAATGTATATGTGATTCCACCCGTTTTTATTGTCCTTGAATATTTATGAAAGTATTTCCAGAGACTATACATTTATATAGACAGCCTAAGAGCCTAGTCTAAGAACTTTTTGAGGCTCCAAGTCTGAATCGCCATATGAACGAGACCAACCCAAAGTTTCCGTAGTAATACCGTAAAGATAGTAACGCTATTAATTACTAGATGGCGCTAAGGGGCAGAGATTACTCTGCCCTACATTATATGACAGCTTTGGTTGGTCTCGTTCAAATGGCGCTTCAGACTTGGAGCTTTAAAAAGTTCTTACACTGTGATGATGATCATAGATGATGATATCCTGTTGTCCGTTATCAGGGCTCTCAGACGGGATTTCCATTGGTCACGGTCCTGTGCGGCCTCCTCCACCTCCGTCCAACCAAGGCCAGTTGATGTAGCCTCCTCAACTGCGCCTCCAGGTGGTCTTACACTGTGGCGGTCTATATAAATGTATAGTCTGTGGTATTTCAAACTGCTGTTGGTTTTCTCTATCTATTTCTGAATACCACTTAAGTGACTATTAGTTGACACCTGTTGAATTGTGACCGGCTCAAAAGGATTCCGAATCTACACAATATAAGTGGTGAGGACAGACATGGGAATAGAATAGATCTGGAAACTAACATCGGCTTTTCGTTTCTTCTTTGTTTTGCTTTTAACCTCTACCGGCGTAGGCTCGATGTCGCAAAACACTCCGACGTCGACCGTCTGTTTCGTGATCACTTCGTGCGACTGTCAAACATTGGATAGGGGATTAAAAATGTAGGTGACCCGCTACCTATTAGCAAAACCGAATTATTTAAATAAAAAAGCGGGACCTCATTGCGTCGATAATAGCTATTAAAAATTAATAAAAATTGAAAACCCCCGAAACGGCCGAGCCAATTTTGATAAAACATGTCTAAGATCACTCCCTAAAAACGCATTTAAATCGGTTCAACCGCCACAGACAGACACACATAGCGGTTAAACTAATAATTTTAAGCAAAAAAGAACCGACTTCACTTAGCCTCCAAAGCAAATGCTCGAGCTGCTTTAAAAAAATACTCAAATCACTATAGATGTGCCTATAATAGTTGAAGAGTTCCCTCGATTTCTCCAGGATACCATCATCAGATCCTGACCTGGTTACAATGGGACTGTCAAGTTTTTTAAACAAAAAAAAGAATTTTCCAAATCGGGCCAGCCGTCTTCGAATAATCGGTGAACATACATCGTAGATTGAAAATTAAATAAAAATTGAAAACGGTGCCACAGACAGCCACACATAGCGGTTAAACTTATAACACCCCCCTTTTGCGTCGGCGGCTAAAAAGGCGGATTGAATGCATATTCACGGTTTAGTAAAGGGCAAACTTACCTGCATGATTTTTATTAAATAGGGCCAGAACGTTTTCTCAACTGTGCTCCAATCCGAAACGCTACTAGGTATGTCCGACGGTAACGGATTGGCTTTGGTCTGAAACAAAAGTGGTACATTTATTGCCGAGGTAAGAAAATTCCTGTTTCCGCTGCCTTCACGCCGGCGTCGAGAAAGTAAACCTGTTGGTTGCTATTCTGTACTGTCCTTCTCGGACACCTTAAAGACAGCCATCTCTATGCCCTCTTTAGCGTCGGGCGCGAGCCCACTCGAACTCTTTAGCGACGGACTCGCCTCTGCTGTAACCATGTATCTCTCTTAACCCGTTGGTTGGTATTCTGTACTTACATTAGGCTTCGGGAAGGAGACGGTGTCCTTCTCGGACACCTTATAGACGGCCATCTCTACGCCCTCTTTAGCGTCGGGCGCGAGTTCGCTGGTACTCTTGTCTTCGGCGATGGAGGACTCGAGTGACGGACTCGCCTCCGCTATCGCTGTGTGTATCCGTCGGTACCTGTGGATGGAATATTACAGTTAATGTAACATTCGTTTGGCTACTAAAACATAATGATTGCTTGTTATTATGTTTCTGTTTTATAGTAACGAAGGCGAGCGAACAATTTTATACATACTAGTAGTCCGCCTCGAACTGAGAACTCGCGATTTACTTGCAAACGAGTGACCAATGTAACAAGACCCTAATGATGTTTTTTTCGAGCCTTCTAGCTCCATAACCGCTTGATCGATCTTGCTCATGAACGAACTCTCAAATCGTATTGAGCTCTACTAATATCCCAACAAATTTCATATAAATCAGAAAAACTTTACTAAAGTTATCGCGCGACAACTATGCAATGCACAGACGTCTAGGTAGCCGAAGTTGTTTGAAAGAACTTCACTTCGCTTACGCTCCGCTCGTTCGACAAAACCTGTAGTACAGTCGACGTAAAATATATGTTCACACTGTTGCATCTTACTCTTAAAATAAAGTGAAAAAAAAATAGTAGTTTATGTAACTGTTACGTAATAAGGGTCCTTAAAACATGAGTGTGGTTTTATGAAATGAGCCGCAGGCGAATTTCATAATAAGATCACACGAGTGTTTTAAGGCCTAATTACGTACAGTTGCATACACTGCTTTATCTACACTCATATTATTTATTATAAATGCCGTATTCGGAAATCATAGAATGGCCGCCATTGTACCGCCGTGGCCATCTCGATTGTGTCGGCGTGGCCAACTCGATTGTGTCGGGGCTCGCGCGGGACCAATCGAGTTGGCCATGGCGGTAACATTATGTTATCAAATTCGATGTTCCAAATTTGAAACTCATTGCTTAACAATATTTGAGCATGCAAAGTTAAAATTACGTTACTGCCGCAGATAAGAAACTTATCATAGTTAAATCGTTTGTTGTAATGCTTGTCATTGTCTACGGTTTTTGAACGCATTTTAGAGTACTTACAGTATGAGTGTAGATAAACGTAATTTTTTTTTACGCCGAATGCACAAAAGAGGTTTTGTGGAGTTGATAGGAGGTTCGCTAGGTACACTTAGGATGCCCGAAGAACAAATCATGCAGAAATAGCAACTGCGTAACGTTCCTAACTATGCATAATTATGATTTTGTAACACGAGTTTCTTGCCTCTGTCAGTGCTACTGAATATAACTTACAACACAAACAACATCCGATCAAAGAAAAGTACACACCACTCAAGTTTGTCGCGGCCCGTTCTCCCGAACAGGAACAATCGCGAGTGCTTGTCCTTGGAGGATTTCACGTGTAAGCTCCACTCCCCTTCTGTTGCGCCCTCGGTTTCCGGCTCCTACGCCAATATGGAAATAAGTATAACAAGTGTTAAATGCATAGATCAAAGAGGTTGTCTCTGCCCCTTATACACTGGCAATAAACGTCATTTTATACGAAAACCACCCGTGTATATATGGATGGTAGAAGGTAAGGATGACAATCTCTATGTTACAAGAATGTCCGTCAAAAGGCGCTAAACTGATGGCGCCACAAATAGCATGAGCATACGCTTCTAGCCCGGTCAGTAGTGACCCTGCCTACGAAGCAGAGGGTCCCTGGTTCGAATCCCGGTCAGGGAATTATTTTTTTAATTTTTTTACGGATATTTGTTATTATGTATATTATGATTTTTGATATTAAGAAAATAAAAATCCATACATATTTACAAAATAATAATTTGCGGAGAAGAAAAATACTCTGAATATTAATTTTATTTAGAATGTCATATATCGGTAATTTCAAATTTAAAAAATATCATAAGGAAGCGTATTTAATGCAGTTCTTAAATATTTACATATTTAGACACTTACCCCCTTATTCATAAACGTCTACTAAAGTTAAGAGGCCTCTGATAATCGTTTGTCCCTTTCCGTCCAACCTATATGAGCGAAAGGGACAAACGATTATCAGCGATCTCTTAACTTTAGTGGCCGTTTATGAATAAGGGGATAACAATATAAAGTTCATTTCATACGCTCAACTATACCCTAGCGCCACCCGGAGAGATTTGGAACTATTGTTTACGCTTACAGCTGGACATATTTTCGACCTTTCCCATATATAAGATGGCGGTCCTTTACTTTATGGTTCATGCGTGTATATTTGACAAATAATTATGTTAGCTGTCAGATATCTGCGCTAATGGCGTTGGGGTGCGAGTCGATACTTTTATAGATATTTTGGCGAGTAATTCTGAATAATCAATTATTAATCATTATAATTAACCAGCAGTAATATCACGCAGGAACTAACTGCAACAAAGGTTTGTATAATAATGAGTATTTTTGGATTTTTTGCCATAATACCTACTTCATCCATTTATATTAAATTATTCTGTTACTTAGAAACTGATAGACAACCTTCAGCTCATACCGAAAATAGGACCCAGAAATATGACATGAGTTTCATAGAATTCGCCTCTGAATCGTACATCTCACATCGACATGCCGCCAATTTTTGCTGAAAACCTTTGTACTGCATTTTTGAAAAATTGTTAATAATTATTCTAGTTGTTATTTTTGGTATAATACGCTCGTAAATAGTACTATTCCGTATTTTCTTTAATGGCACAAAATGGTGTTTTTAACCCATTTTATGATAACTCCGCAAATCTCAAATTAACACAGGCGCACAGTGTGGAATTTTACATAAAAATCGGACATGGGTTAAATAATGGCGTAATATAAAGCTCAATTAATACTAAATATAAATATGTAATCCCCACTAGAATTTTAAATAAAAATCCGAATCAATATTATTTAATAAATAAAAATAGATGTCATATACTTAAGAAAAAGTGACCAAACCGGATAGGAGGTGCAAGCACGTACTGCGCATGCCCTTAGAGTATGGTCAACGGCGCCTAGCCGTTTCAAATTCAGAGATTGCATATACATGAGAAAATTTGTCAAGTTCCGCCGTGACCGGGTGGTCTAGTGGTCAGGACGTCAGCCGCGAAAGCTGAAGACGCCAGTTCAAATCTGGCCTCGGACACCGGAGGGTTTGGTCACTTTTTCTTAAGTATATGACATCTATTTTCAGTTTATATATAGTAGTGTAACTACTTACAAATTGTAAATCAAAAAAATATTGAACAAAATAATTTGATTTGCTTCAAGATTCATAGATGGCAGCACCATCTCTCTCGCTATACCAGAATCACGTAAGAGATTCGGATAGGAGGTGCAAGCACGTACTGCGCATGCCCTTAGAGTATGGTCAACGGCGCCTAGCCGTTTCAAATTCAGAGATTGCATATACATGAGAAAATTTGTCAAGTTCGCCGTGACCGGGTGGTCTAGTGGTCAGGACGTCAGCCGCGAAAGCTGAAGACGCCAGTTCAAATCTGGCCTCGGACACCGGAGGGTTTGGTCACTTTTTCTTAAGTATATGACATCTATTTTCAGTTTATATATAGTAGTGTAACTACTTACAAATTGCAAATCAAAAAATATTGAACAAAATAATTTGATTTGCTTCAAGATACAAGCTTTTATCGCCGACTATACTTTTCTTTCAACAGTCGTCTCGTCTACTACTCATCGAGACGATTCTAACAAACCTCTAAGCACAATGAATGCATTGTTTAATATAACCTAGTCCTTATGGCTACCTCCAGATCTCCATCATCAGACCAGCTCGATGGTACCAAAACATTGTAATGTCATCTGAGTTAAGTAGCTACACTATATTTCAGCTCAATTGGGCAGCAGGAAATGCGTCAAATTGAAGCACCGTGAAGTCCTCGATCTATACGTATGGTGTCCAATCACAGACTACCTACTAACCTACTAATAATAACCTATGATATATAATAATGACAGATGGGTTATGCACGCTCCAAAAGTGAAGCACTTAATATGAGTGAATTCAAACAACTGTCGCTAGTCACGCTCCGGCAAGCGAGAGATGCGGACGTGTCAATGAGCTCCCGTCACCCGCGTGGGAAAGAGACAAACTGTAATTTTCTAACAATGAGAGTGACAAAGATGTAATGATTGTCAAAATAGATAAACATAAAAGAATCGTTGTTAGGTTATGGTATGGCATAACTCTGGATGTATTTTACGTGCTCATTTTGTTAGAGTATAACCCATCCATAGTAAATACTCGTATCATTATATAACTAGTTGGATGACCGGAGCATAGTTAGGTAATTTTACAGTAATTACTGTTATTCGATTTCTGTTTTATTCAACTAAATGTCGTGTGACAACCCTAAAGATCAGAATTATCAGAAAAACATAGAATAAATAAATATTATAAATAAATATTTGAGGTGGAGACCCTAGTTATAGTTATGTGTGACAACCCTAGCTGTAAGTGTATCACTCACTGTATTGTGGAATTCAGTAATAAATAATCTTTAACACGATTCACACGTATTCCTATTTACTACTCCCCCGCACCACACCTCATGGCGACCCTGCCACCTGACGCCGTGGCTTGCCGCGAAACCGCTGACGGGACAATTTCGGTCACGTAGCCAGTGCAACTGTGCTCTCTTATAATTAATTTTAGAATAGGACGTTATCACCTTGAATTATGTGTGCGAGACAGTGCAGTGCATTACTCGTACTCGGACAGTCACCGCCACCAAGCGCTAACAGTTATTCTCTAGTGATCGTTGAACTTATTGTATCAATTGCTGTTTTTGTGTTGCTGTACAAGTACAACAAAAATGGGGAAAAGTTACTCCAAAACTGAAGATAAGGAGGTAATAATAACTCAAACTGCGGGGGCTGGGAAAAATACAGCCTCGGAGAGCGACAGTGACCTTCACGGCGGCTTGGCGCTCAACAATATTATGGTGGGCATCCTTCTGGCAGCGGTTGGGTTGGCAGCCTTACTGATTTTATACAAGAAATATAAAAAGCAGCAGCAGCAGTGGATACGGAGAACTATAAGCGCAGAATTTATACGCCGCACTGCAATGCGTAAATCCGGACGGAAACCGACGGCGCCAGAAGAGGACATGGTTTGAGCGGACGGTCAAGGTTAGTTCCAGTCCAATCGGCGAAAATGGCTATCACACGACAACAGTGAGTGATTATAGAAATAGTGTTAATGAGTGTTTATGTTCGTATTCCTGGTTCCTGGACGGTTTTCTATAACAAGACTTTAAAAAAATCCCTAAATTAATTAAGCAAATTACTTACTTATTTTACTTTTAATGGCATGTGAATTAGAATTAATATACTCAAAAATCTCTGAAATTCAAGTAAGCTTACGAAAACTGGGTGCAAAGAGAGAAACAAGTAAGGATTTAGTTAAAAATAAGATAGCTTTAGCAGATAAGTACTATGCAGAATACAAAATAATTTTGCAAAACTTGGAATGTACCTCTAGTGATTTTAAGTCTCCAGTATTGTCGGATTATATTTTAGATGTTATTATAGAGAAAATTGAGGCAGTTTATGCCAAAATAAAAAGTTATATTACTTGTGAGTCGGTTATAAACAAAGGCATAAAAATGGATAACTTTGAAATAAAAACGGCAACTAGCTTGGTGATGGTAATGGACGGTACGGAAGAAACTACAGAAAAAATTATTGATAGTGTTGAGATGTACAACTCTTATTTGAAAGATGCTGCAAACAAAAATATGCTTATAAATTTTGTTCTCAAAACGCGACTTTCAAAATCCGCTAAATTAAAATTAAAAAAGACTTATACCAGCTGCGAGGAACTGATCACTGATATGAAACAAAAATTATTAACGCGGAAATCATCAAATTCATTACTGTCGCAACTCAACAGCATCTCTCAAAAAGAGTCGACAATTTCTGAATATGCGGATAAAATTGAACAACTGTTTGTGGATCTTACAATTTCACAGGCGAATTCTAACGAACAAGCCTTTGAAATTTTAAGTCCCATAAACGAGAAACTTGCAATCAAAAAGTTTGCAGATGGGCTTAGAAACAGACGCCTAAGCACTATAATAGCAGCCCGCGACTACTCAACTTTAAAGGATGCGGCGCGTGCTGCCGAGGACGAGGAGCTGGCGCAGCCCTCATCGTCGAACGTGGTCCTCAGCTACAGAGGTAAGCCAAATAGATTTTCACATTATAGAGGCGATAGAGCCAGAGCGAATTCCACTTATAGACCACGTGGATATTCATACAATCTACAGTCAACCGAAGATTTCGATTAACTATATAAAACTGCCACCGCGATGTGAATTTTTTTTTTTTTTTTTTTTTTTATACTACGACGGTGGCAAACAAGCATACGGCCCACCTGATGGTAAGCAGTTACCGTAGCCTATGGACGCCTGCAACCCCAGAGGATTCACATGCGCGTTGCCTACCCTTTAGGTACCTATTCACTCCTTTTTTGAAGAACCTCATACTGTAGCCCACTGGGAAAACCTCGGCAGGGAGTTCATTCCACAGCCGCAGCGTTCGTGGGAGGAAATTCCTCTTGAACCGTACTGTGCGCGACCCTTTGGGCTCCAGGGTGTGAGGATGAACACCCTGCCGGCGGCGAGCGGTGCGGTGATAAAAAGCTGCCGTGGGCATCATATCAAACAGTTCTTCGGAGCACAACCCATTGTACAAGCGATAGAACACACATAAGGAGGCAAAGTCTCTCCTTAGACTCAAAGGTTCAATATCACTCGCGAGTTTGGGATCGTCGACGATCCGCACAGCGCGCCTTTGTACCGAGTCAAAGGGCCCAAGCTGGCATCCAGGTGCTCCCGCCCAAAGGTGACAGCAGTACTCCATGTGGGGTCTGACTTGCGACTTGTAAAGAAGCAGTCTCTGCCCCGGAGTGAAGTATCTCCTCGCTCTGTTGAGCACACCGAGCTTTTTGGATGCCAGCTTGGCCTTCCCTTCAAGGTGACTACGGAATTGGACGTCACTGGAAATGTCGACTCCGAGGATCCCAATACTCCCTGACATTGTAAGGGTTGTGCCTTGGAACTGAGGGGCCACAGTAAATGGGGTTTTCTTAGCGGTAAACGCGCAAACTTGTGTCTTTGTGGGGTTGAATTGGACTAAGTTGTCCTGACCCCACACCGAGACTCCAGAAAGAGTATTCTCGATATCAGACACAAGTTTTTCACGACTCTCTACCACAACGGATCGAGGGATATTGGCACGGCCCGTGTAACAGGCATCCCCAGTACTGTCGTCCGCATAACAATGAATGTCGCCGATAGACAACATATCATTGATATGCAGCAAAAACAGCGTTGGGGATAGCACGGAGCCCTGCGGGACACCAGCGTTTATGTCCATGCTTTTGGAGCAACTTCCGTCGACTACGGCTCGTATGCTTCTGCCGGACAAAAAGCTGGTAACCCATCTGCACAATCCCTCGGGCAGGCCGTAAGCTGGCAACTTCGACAGAAGACCTCGATGCCAAACCCGATCGAACGCCTTAGCTATATCAAGGCTGACTGCCAATGCCTCTCCCTGACTCTCAATGGCTGAAGCCCAGCGGTGAGTGAGATACACTAGAAGGTCACCAGTCGAGCGACCGTGGCGAAAGCCATACTGGCGATCACTGACCAGGTCGTGCTCTTCTAGGTATCCCAGGAGCTTCGCATTGATTATGCGCTCCATAACCTTGGAGAGAAGGGAGGTTATAGCGATAGGCCTGTAATTCGATGGGTCTGAACTATCGCCCTTTTTAGGCACAGGGTGCACGAGGGCAGTCTTCCATGAAGACGGCACTTGCCGTTTGTGGTAGGAGAGTGTGAAAAGGCGCGTTAGCACGGGACACAACTCAGGAGCACACCGTTTGAGCACAACTGCTGGTATGCCGTCTGGCCCGCTCGACTTGTGAACGTTTAATGATAGCAGCTCCCGCCGGACATCACTTTGTTTGATGCTAATTTCCGGCATCGAAGATGCGCACCGCGGGATGGTAGGCGGTACGGTGCTGCCATCATCGTTCAGGGTCGAGTTCGAGGCGAAGAGAGTACCAAGAAGATCGGCTTTCTCTTTTGCACTATGGGCCAGATTACCATCAGCACTTCGCAGTGGTGGTAAAGACGACCGACAAAAGTTTCCCTCGGCAGCTTTGGCAAGTGACCAGAAGGCACGACTCCCGGTAGGGTAGCCCGCTAGCTTCACACCAATTCTGCCGACGAAGTCGAATTTGGCTCTGGCAATGGCTGTTTTACTGGACCTCGAGGCAGCGCTTAATTTGCGTTTCACATCAGATATGTTGGGATCCTTATCAGTAACGGCCTTGGTCCAAGCCCTGTAAGCAGCCTGCTTGCGAATCGTAGCTTCTCTACAGGGCCGATTAAACCAAGGTCGTTTCTTTGCTCCTGCAGCTATTACCGAGTTAGGAATGAAGCAATCCATTCCCATCAGTATAGTCTCGGCGATTGCGGCTGTACAGGAGTCAGGATCTTCCGATGTGAAACAGAGCTGCCTCCACGGGTACGACGCGTAGAATTCACGCAATCCGTCCCAATCTGCTGACGTATACTGCCACACGCGTCGCGAGCTAGTTGGCCGTGGTGGATCAGGCCGCGCGCAAGGTGCCAGCGTCCGGACGAGGCAGTGATCGGACGAGCCGAGAGGTGCTTTCACTGAGACGGAATATCCGTCCGGATGTGTGGTCAGCAGGAGGTCCAGTAAAGAGCTAGTATGGTCCTCGATGTCTGGTATTCTCGTGGGAGAACGTACCAATTGAGAGAGACCATAGGCCAGAGAAAATTCGTAGGCAGACCTCCCCGCATAGTCGGTGGACCGAGAATCAAGCCACTCAATGTGGTGGGCATTAAAGTCTCCCAAAATCACCAATTCAGCGGATGGGTACTGCTCGAGAACTCTGTCGGTCGTCACTTGTAGGTGCTCGAAGAGCCGTCTTGTGTCCGTGTCACCGCTGTGAGACCTGTAAAGGCACGCGTAGACGCGGGTGTGGCCGCCGAAGTCCACACGCACCCATAGCACTGACAGGTCCCTGTCTTCATAAGCATGGAGGCGGCGGCAACAGACATCCTGTCGAGCATACATACATACCCCGGCGCGCCTCACAAATCTGTGTTCGAGCATATAACCGGGGTATAACAGATATGATGTATCAGCCGGGCAGGATATCTGCGTCTCCGTTAGGAATAGAAGGGTCGGCTGCGCAGACTCGAGGTGGTGGTGTACTGCGTTCAGATTAGAATGCAGTCCCCTGACATTGCAGAAATCCACTTTTGTGGAAGGGGACATCGCTGAGAAACTATTCCTTTTGTGTTTTTCAACCATGTTTCTTAGGAGTGTGTGGTAAATAAAGGATTCACTGTGTCGACAGCTAAAAGGGCAAGAGGACGAAACAAACCGACCGAGGAACGATGTGGGAGGTGCAATTTGCAGGCGCGGCGTACGGAAGGGCCCCCGGTCCCCCCCTGTTGCAGCAGCCGGGTCCACTCCGGTCTCTTACACCGGCACGACTACTACACCAGGGATTTTTCACAGGTTGGCGGTTCAGCCTCCCAGGGTGGAGATTAAGTGATCCCTGGGTTCGGGAACCCTACTGACCTGCGGGCGGCCAGCGGACAGCCGTTTCACCGGGTCTCCCTGATCGCCGCACCTGCACTCTGCGCCCACAAAGACTAAGGCCGTGTTATTGGTTCCGTGGGCCCCCCGTCGTCGACACACTGTATCCTCTTTGAGCTCACTGGCGACCTTACTCACCGGCAGGAACACAACACTATGAGTAGGGTCTAGTGCTATTTGGCTGTGGTTTTCTGTAAGGTGGAGGTACTTCCCCAGTCGGGCTCTGCTCCAGATTTGAGCGACATGACATTCGCTGAACGTGCCCTACCACACTTAGTGAGATGTCATTCGCAGTGCCCATACCTCTCTTTTTGGTGTAGTTTAAGGACATACCCGAGTCCGGACGTAGTTTAAGGACATACCCGAGCCCGGACGTAGTTTAAGGACATACCCCGGGTCCAAAAATATACAAATAGATCAAAATATTACTAATGATTGTGTTGTTTTGCCGAAGCAATTACAAGAAGATATTTTTTTAGCCAATATGATAGTTACATCCAATAACAGCGTAATTCCCATTAAAATTTTGAACGTTAGCGAAAAAACGGTAGAGTTACCTATATTTAAACCAGAATTGTGTTATTTAAGTGAATATTATATATGCAATTTCAAGTCGGAGAATAACAGCGTGGGAAGAGCAAAAACTTTACTGTCCCAGTTGAAACTTGATCATTTACATTCCCAAGAACGTGACACGATAGAGTCTATTTGCGCGAAGTATGCGGACATATTTTACCTACCGGGCGATAAACTGACGACTACAAATGTTTACGAACAATCAATTCAATTGAAATTCTCCTACATATGTAAAACCGTACAGATTACCAAAAAGTTTACAACCGGAGATAGATAAGCAAGTACGTCAAATGCTACAGGATGATATTATAGAAGAGACCAACAGTGAGTGGTCTAGTCCCATTCTTTTGGTACCGAAAAAGGTAGATCAGACAGGGAAAAAGGGATGGCGTTTAGTAATTGATTATAGAAAGTTAAACAACACTATTCAGGATGATAAATTCCCATTACCAAATATTTGTGACATTTTAGATTCTTTGTCAGGATCCGTATATTTTTCACATTTGGATTTGAGTCAATCTTATTATCAGGTAGCATTGACACCAGAATCGCGTAAACTGACAGCTTTTACAACAAATACAGGCCAATATTCCATGAAACGTTTACCAATGGGTCTACGAATTTCACCTAACGCATTTTCCAGGGTCATGACTGTTGCAATGTCTGGTTTGACATATGAAAAATGTTTCGTTTATCTAGACGATCTTGTCGTTTTCGGCAGGAATTTAGAAATTCACAATAAAAACTTAATCGATGTCCTTGAAAGGCTGAGAAAAGTAAATTTAAAATTAAATCCAAACAAATGTCAATTTTTAAAAACAGAAATGTTATACCTAGGGCATATAATTTCATCAAATGGAATTTTGCCCGATCCAGATAAAATTTCAGTCATTCAAAAGTACCCAACACCAACGACGTCAGACGAAGTACGTCGCTTTGTTGCATTTTGTAATTACTATCGAAAATTTATACCAAACTTTGCTTTCATTACACTGCCACTTAATGCTTTATGTCGGAAAAATGTAAATTTCAATTGGACAAAAGAATGTGAAGAGTCTTTCGAACTTTTAAAATCTGCAATCATGTCACCACCCATACTACAGTTTCCAAATTTTTGTGAAGATAACGAATTTATACTACAAACAGATGCATCAGGTGTTGCCATAGGATCTGTTCTTTGTAACAGTGACATGAAACCAATAGCATATGCTAGCAGACCCTTAAACAAGGCGGAAAGAAATTACCCCACTATTCAAAAAGAATTGACTGCCATAGTGTGGTCGGTAAAGTATTTTAGACCCTATTTGTTTGGAAGAAAGTTCACAGTAATGACAGATCATAAACCGTTAGTATACCTGTTTGGCATTAAAGACCCTTCAAGTAGATTATTAAAATTCAGATTAATTTTAGAAGAGTACGATTTTAAAATTGCGTACGTGAAAGGAAAGGATAATGTAGTAGCAGATGCTTTATCAAGAGTATGTATCACATCAGACGAGTTAAAAGAACTTAATAATGAAGTAGTATCCGTATTAACAAGAGCGCAAACTAAACGTCTAAATCAAAATACAGACTCAACTGCCACTCAAATCCCTAGTAAACCCCTTGACAATTGGACTGATCAACCAAGAGTCGTGGAGATATTACGGATTCCGTGTGGTTCGGTGGAGATGAAGCTTGTAGATGGTAAAAAATTGAAGGATGTCAAGCGTGAAAAAAAAATTAAAGTTGAAACCGAGTGTTTTGCGTATGCGTCAAGTATTAATATGTTATACATTAACCTTGATTTCAAATCACATTTTACTCGAACAGAATTTGTGAAGAAATTGAGTGATTTTTGTAATAAAATAAATGTCGACAAAATATGTATAATTAAAGATGATAGTAACGCGTTATTCATAAAAGAAGTAATAAATGAAGTAAGAAGAGTTAAGACATGGACCGGTCCACGAATATGTGTCTTAAGAGGAGTAAAAAGAATTTATGATAAACATGAAATTAAATTGATTTTAAATGACTATCATTTGCTGCCAACCGCGGGGCATGCAGGTGTACGGAGAATGATAAATAACATAAAGAGACATTTCTACTGGCCAGAACTCGAAAATGACGTTAGACAATTTATTAATAAGTGTGACAAATGTCAAAAAATGAAATATTCTCGTAATGTTAAACAACCTATGGTTATAACTACTACGACATCAAGTGCGTTTGAAAGAATATTTCTAGATATTGTAGGTCCTATTGATAGAGATATAGATAATAATTCCTATATTTTAACTGTTCAATGCGATTTAAGTAAATTCATTGAAGCGTATCCTTTACAGAGTAAAGATACGGTTAGTGTAGCTAAAGCCTTAGTTAAGAACTTTATTTTAAGATTTGGGATACCAAAAACAATAGTATCAGATAGAGGTACCGAGTTTATGTCATCTACAATGACAGAAATATGTAAGTTATTAGAAATAGAAAAAACGAATTCCACAGCTTATCATCATCAAACTGTAGGTTCTTTAGAAAACTCACACAAGCATCTGGGCGCTTATCTGCGCATACAGAGCGAAAAGCACCCAGAAGCTTGGAGTCATTGGTTACCGTTTTGGTGTTTTACCTATAACAATACCGTACATTCTATCACCAAGTACACGCCATATGAATTAGTTTTTGGTAAAAGGAGTCAAATGCCTTGCCAAATTGTCTGTGACGTTGAGCCTTTGTATAACCCCGATAATTATTACCTAGAACTTAAGTATAGGTTACAGTTAGCTTGTAAGGAAGCGAAGGAAAATCTTATTCAAAGTAAAATGACTCGCAAAAAACTGTATGATAAATCTGTACACCCAATTACTTATAAAAAAGGAGATAAAATTTTAATAAAGAATGAAACTGTAACAAAATTGAATCCAGTATATAATGGTCATAACAGTAATATTGTAATAGAGGACATGGAACCTAATGTAAAAGTTTTAAAAAATAACAAGGAAGACATTGTTCACAAAAACAGAACAAGACTTTATTGTACTTAAATCAATAGAAACAAATGTAATTCTATGTTTAGAATTTTATTATTAATTAGCTATAAAAAAAAAAAAAAAAAAAAAAAAAAAAAAAAAAAAAAAAAAAAAAAAAAAAAAAAAAAAAAAAAAAAAAAAGTCACTAAAGTTACTTTTTTTTCCTATTCTCCCCGGAGATGAGGTGGAGACCCTAGTTATAGTTATGTGTGACAACCCTAGCTGTAAGTGTATCACTCACTGTATTGTGGAATTCAGTAATAAATAATCTTTAACACGATTCACACGTATTCCTATTTACTACTCCCCCGCACCACACCTCATATTAAATAAATATTATTATAGGACAATCTTACACAAATCTACCTAGACCCACAGTAAGCTCAATAAGGCTTGTGGTATGGGTACTAGACGATGATATATATAATAGATAAATATGGATAAATACTTAAATACATAGAAAACACCCATAACTCAGGAACCAATATCTGTGATAAACACACAAATGCCCTGACCAGGATTCGAACCCGGGACCTCCTGCTTCGTAGGCAGGGTCACTACCGACTGGGCTAGGAGGCCGTTAAAACTAACTAGAACTTTAATAACTTCCAAATCCAGAGACGATAATTAATGAATTTTTGATATGATTTTTTAAGTAAGTAAAAGCATATTTTTTTCTTGAAACTAACTTCGCTTACAGTATCAAAAGGTAATAAATAAGACAGATATTTAGTTTTTTTATACAAAGTACAATATCTTTGTTATTTAAGGATTAGGAACATTGCTATTTGAAACTTAAATACTGTGTAACAATATACTGACGATAAGCAGTAAAGTTCAAGCCAATAATTAAAGCATTTGGAGAAAATTAAGAATTTCACTTTTAGAAAAAAAATAAAGTCGGCACATTAATATGAATATCTAAAAAAGTATCATTAATTTGCATAGACAGACCTTGCTATTTCGTCGAACACCTCTAAAGCTATCTATTAATGCCATAAATAAACTGCCTCCGGTTAATGGCATGTCCGATTTTGATGTAAAATTTCACACTGTGAGGCGGTAACGTGGCGCAAAGAGCAAGAGTAATACAGCTTCTTAGGTCGAACATCATGTCTAGTCATACCGCTCACACATGCGCATTGGTCCTCCAGCGGTCATACTCGTTCGACCTAAGCAAATATGGCCACCAGTTTTACTATGTGATATTGCGGTCCCACAGCGACGGGTCACGAATCGGTTCACCTAGCACTCTTAGTGCTTGAGGATGGAGACCTAAGCTCTCCGAAACATGTCGCGCGTAGTGACTAAATAGAAGTGAGTACAGCGGTATCAAATGAAGTGTATAACTTTATACACTTCTATCGATGTAGTATTTAAAAAGCCTATTTGTTAGAATGCACACTAAGGGAGTGCGATCCCTGAGTGCGAATTCATTTTAAGGATTCTCTTTAAGGAGGACATTTAAAGGTACTCGTATAAATTTCTAATGCCAAAAATCAACCTATATGCGATCTACTGATGAGGAACTTACAGTTTCGTCCAGAAATTCCTTGAGCCTGGATATCTCGTTCTCGTCCAGGTCTTCCTCGATAACTTCATCCTTGCCCGACGCGCTGGTCAGGTCATCTTCTAATTCTTCTTGTAAAGTCTTCTCCGTTTGGCTGTCTGGTTCCGGGCCGGTGGATACAACGTCGGGTTTTTTTTCTGTGACCACGAAATTGAAATAATTAAAATTAGTGCAGAGTAAGTATAATCTATATATATATAACTCAAAGGTGACTGACTGACTGACTGACTGACTGACTGACATAGTGATCTATCAACGCACAGTCCAAAGCGCTTTCTAGAGATTCCAAATTTGGCACGTAGGTTCCTTATAAGGTCTAGGGGTGCGTTAAGAAAGGATTTTTCAAAATTCATCCCCTAAGGGGGTGAAATGGGGGTCCAAAGTTTGTATGGGGAAAGATTAGTTAGTCTATTTTATTCGAAACTTCACAGAAGTATTCCTAACAATAAATGAGTAAATACGTGTGCAGGTTTTTTGAGAATTCAACCCCTAAAAGGGGGAAATGTGGTCAAAAAGTCTGAAAATCAACATGGGTATTGTTTCTATGGTTTATCGGGTCGTTGATTACGAAAACAACGACGATTTTAAATTCCGACGTGGCGGACGTGAAATACCATCTCCCCTGTAATACCATCTCCCCTGTTAGGGTACAATGGGGTTGAAATGTCTAAATATCCATATGGGTGTCGTTTTTGTGATTTTTTGGGACGTTAATTAAGAAAATGGCATCGATTTTGAAATTTAATATTGTGGACATAAAAATTCTTGAAAGTATTTGTGCCAAATTGCAATCTTCTTCTAAATATATAAAAGAAGAAACTGACTGACATATCAACGCACAGCCCAAACCGCTGGTTCTAGAGATTCCAAATGTGGTACGTAGGCTCCTTATAAGGCATAAGGATGCACTTAGAAATTATTTTTAAAAATTTACCTCCTATGGGGGGAAATGGGGTTCAAAGTTTGTATGAAAAAGGAGATTAGTTCAACTATTTTATTCGAAACTTTACAGGAGTATTCCTAACGATAAATGAGAAAACAAGTGTTTCAGCTTTTTTGAGAATTCAACCCATAAGGGGGAAATGTGGTGACAAAATTTAAATATCAACATGGGTATTGTTTCTATGGTTTATCGGGTCGCTGATTACGAAATCAACACTTAAGGGGGTGAAATGGGGGTTGATAGTTTGTATGGGGAATTTTTAAACGTTGAACCAATTTAGATGAAACTTGGTATAGAGATAGTTTGTGTACCGGGAAACGACATGGGACAGTTTTTATCTCGAAAATCGATCTTTAAGGGGGTGAAATGGGAGTTGGAGGTTTGTATGGAGATTTTTTTACCGCCAACCGATTTAGATAATTTTGTTGTGGATATAGTTTGAGTCCCAGGAAACAATATAGAATATTTTTTAAGCCGAAAATCAATCTTAGAGGGGTAGAAAACATGTTGGTAGTTTGTATGGCGAATTATTAACCGCTGAACAGACGATTGAAATGAAACTTGGTACATATTATATAGATTGAGTCGCGGTAAACAATATAGGATAGTTTTTATCTCGAAAATCAACCCTCTAGGGGGTGAAACGGGGGTTGAAAGTTTGTATGGGAAATTAATAACCGTTGAACCGATTTAGATAATTTGGTATGGAGATATTTTGCGTTCTGGGGAAGGATATATAATAGTTGTTATCCCAGAAGTCATTCCGTAAGCGGGTAAAAAGGAGGGTGGATTACTAATTCCACGCAAATGAAGTCGCGGGGAAAAGCTTCTATTCAAGAGTAGAAATCTGTATTAATCATAATCTCTCAGTAGTAAGTCGTTGATGGCGTAACAATGAAACAATTATTGCAATAATTTCTTTAAAATAAAAAATGAGGGAACCGCCGTCTTCAAAACGTGGTATACCGAAACCTCCAGAATGTAACGAATACTTTTCCGAAAACCGCTTCTAAATCAGTTCAGCGAAACGCAAGATGATCGCGGACCAACATACCTCCTCCTACATACAAACATACGAGTCTAACTGAGAACCTCCTATTTTAGTACTTTTAATACGCGGGCGAAGCCGCGGGAAAAAGCTAGTATAGTATAAATAAGTAAAATAATAGAATGTAAGCCAGGAACAAATTTCGTTGGTCATCGCGTCCCTTGCGACAACTTGTGAAGTGGATAAGGGCGATGTGTACTGAAGCCTCGTGAAATTCAGCTGCCCCTTCGTTGGTGGGTTGAGGAACGGCAGACATTTAATCGATTTAAAAAATGGTGATCGCGTCCCGATTGAAACTTTGTCAGATGATAGTTTATATCCTATTATAAATATTAAAAACCGGCCAAGAGCGTGTCGGGCCACGCTCAGTGTAGGGTTCCGTAGTTTTCCGTCCGTCACAGTAAGTGTCCCCACTTAAGAGTTAAAATAACACCGCCATGTAGGATATGATATGAGCGTTCCACGTACAGCGACATCTATCGGCAAATTAAGTAAACCGATTTTCACCGTTTTTACTTTATTTGAAAGCACGGTGAAAATCGGTTCACGCAATAAAGAATTATCCCATAAAAATCATCTTCCATACTTTAAGCTCGCGCGCAATAGTTTACTTAATTTGCCGATAGATGTCGCTGTAGGTGGAACGCTCATATCATATCCTACATGGCGGTGTTATTTTAACTCTTAAGTGGGGACACTTTCAGTGACGGACGGAAAACTACGGAACCCTACACTGAGCGTGGCCCGACACGCTCTTGGCCGGTTTTTCATGTTTGTAAGAGCATATAAACTATCATCTGACAAAATTTCAATCGTGACGCGATGACCGTTTTTTTAAGTGATTAAATAGCTGCCGTTCCTCAACCCACCAACGGAGCGGCAGCTGACCTTTACGAGGCCTCATTATACATCGCCCTTAACTACTCCACAAGTTATCGCCTGGGACGCGATTGGTCATGAAATTTTTTCCTGGCTTACGGTCCAAAGTATTTTAAAGTTTAAAAACTCCACTGCTGGGGTCTATGGGTTGAGCTCATCATGGCGGCAACGCTTTGAGAATAGTTTTTGTTTTTTGTTCATTTTCGTGGTTCAGTGTGTAATATTGATAGCATATTGTGCGCAGCTAATGAAGAATTAGTCTTAAAACACATGTTACCATTGTTTGGTTCAGAACAACCTGTAGTCGCCGGGGTCGGGCCCCTCGTGCTGTTTGTAGGGATTAGCTGTCGCTCTACAAATGGCAAGGCCTCTACCGAACAACGTTGCCTAAATTTATTTAAACAAATTTAGATCGAAGACATTGTACCCTAATATTGATTGACTTACAAGCGTCCAATTTCCCGCCATTTTATACTTGACATTGGCCTCAGGCAATACCGCCTAAAGTCCATTAGAAGAAAAAAAAAAAGAAACTCCATTGCTGTCAAGCGATACATTTTTTAAGGTTATAAATACTCTACATAAGAGTTGGAATAATGACTGGCATTATTGGGCAGAGAGGGCACTGGAGACGTTTAGGTTTTTGATCGAATTATTTATTTATTTTTCAATTTAATTAGGCAGACCAAAAATTGTTGGAAACCAAAATAATCAGCCAAAGGTCTAGCGGAGAAAACGAGGGAGGATACAATAATTCAATCCAACAATATTGGCATTACTTGAATAAGAAATGTATGTTTTAGACATTTTTTTTGTGTATAGCCAAGATAATATTTTATTTAAATAAAATCCATACGATAATATTATAAATGGGAAAGTGTGTGTGTTTGTTTGTCCGTCTTTCACGGCAAAACGGGGCGACGAATTGACGTGTTTTTTGAAGTGGAGATAGTTGAAGGGATGGAGAGTGACATAGGCTACTTTTTGTCTCTTTCTAACCCCCCACTTCCCTAAAATGGGGGGTGGAAGTTCGTATGGAGCATTACGGGGGGCAAAGGGGAACCGTGTTACCCCGAATTTAACGCGAGCGAAGCCGCGGGCAAAAGCTAGTCGTTAATATTTACCCTATATAATTGGCACGGACGCAAAATTGCGCCCCGCTGTCTTGAATATGCCAATCGAATGGAAATGAATTATACTGCCATCCATATCCAATATCAATACAACCAATTTAAGGCACATTCAGTGCCGAGAACCCGACTATCGGGTATTTGATGACTTCGTTCCCAGGCCGGACGACCCGATAGTCGGGATCGTGGTACTACAGCTTTATATGACGAATTTTTTGTGGCCTGGCGCGGATGTCTTGTTTGGCTGGGTGGCAATGAATGTGTTAGGACGGATAACTATTACTTTGGGGGGCCTTACCTCTATGCATTTTTCTGACGAGCCGATGTCGCAGTCCTTCTCTTCCAGGCGAATCTGAATCTTGTGAAAGGCTACAAATATAAATAAGATTATTAAAACACACTCCTTAATACGAAGGAGGAAGAAGTTCATTAGTCTTGGTCTCGAAAGTTAAAATCCTACTAATCAAATATAACGTCGGGTCTCTTCAGATGGAAATCAGAATGACGTGGCAGTAGCCACGGATGGAAAAGCCGCCCCCTATCACTCAGACCCGACGAGAGAGAGTTTTCCCTCGTAAGATTTGGTGCCGTCTAAACAGGTTGAGGACGGGGATAGCCGTTGTAACTATTCCCAACATACGTGGGTATGGAAGGAGTCACCCCTCTGCGAGTGCGGCGAAGATCAAACCACTGAGCACATATTTCGGCGCTGCCCTCTTCACTCCTATCTTGGCCCAGCTGAGGATCTATACGCCGTGACACCCGACGTAGTTGCCTGACTTGGAAACCTTCAAGCTGTACTCTGAGTACTAAAACCAACACCACATTCATTTTACGGGGAAAAAATATTGCAGAGATACCTAGCGTATAGACAGCGATATAAAACGTAAAAAATAATCACCATTATATTATCATACAAAATGTATAAATCTTTCCAGGTAGATTATTATCAAATTCAATCTTTAACATTAGTTAGTTACAACTAGTCAGAATTAGCTAGGGTTTACTGATGTTAGCAGACGTTTAGGTATTTAATAATAATAAGTTTGCCGCGGTATAATTTCCTGCATCATTATAGTTGTGCGTTTCGCAGTTATATTTTTACGAAAAATGAGCTTGAATGTCAAATACTTTAGTAATTAACTAATTACTAACTTGCTTAATAATCACACGCAAAATATTATGATGTATTATGTACTGCAAAAATATTACCACATTTATTGACAACGAACAGACATAAGTCTAATCAAAAAAACTCTATGTCAAGGTCATAAGAGTGATAAAAACGTTATACGTTTCGTTTCGCGTCGGACGATATGACGCGTTACCGCCCATTACATTTGAAACATAACTTACATAACATCAACAATCCTTTGCTACAGTAGATTTGACATCAAAAATCAGAACATTAAATTAATCTTAGGAACGCCAAGAACGCCTAAAGTAAGGTGTCATGAGTCGTGCCCACAGCGCCAAGAACACCTATAAGTGTAGTGGCGTACGCTGACAAAGTATCCTTCATACTTAAAAGTAAGGTTTATATTAGATCGCGGGCGTAAATATATCATTTTTAAATACCCACGACAAAATAATAAAAGCGCGATCCATCGAGTTAAAACTTAAGAACCACCGCTCGTATACCATCTAACCATTAGTTTTTATACACACTTTTGTTATAACAAACAAACGGTCTCTCATTTTAAGGGCTCGTCTACACGATGCCGCCTCCGTGCCGACACCGTACCGCCACCACGTATACGAGACGCGTAAAGCTCGCTACGCGGCTGCGGCATATCGTGTTCAGTTGTACACGGGGCCTGCGGCAAGCGGTACGGTGTCGGCGCAGGGGCGGGATCGTGTACACTAACCCTAAATGCATATATCGTCCTTCTATCAGCAAAATACAAAACCACTTACCTTTTCTCTTTCTTTCTCCATACAAATTTCTTCTTCTTTTCCGGGCTGGCGTTAGTTTCGGTGGCCTCTGATTCTTGTTCCTTCTTTTTGCTATCTGACGCTTCGCCTTTTTTTTCAGGCAGGTTCTCTTTCTCGAGTACTTGTATTGTCTCATTTTCATTTAGTATAATACATATTGGATACTTTTTGCTCCATTGCCTGAAATTAATTAAGTATTATTATACTTAAAATTATTATTTTTAAAAAATGTGTAAATTATCAATGATTTCGATTTGTAGAGTTTGTAACCCGATTCTAAATTGAACGGAAGACCCGTCGGTGTCGGAATCGGGTCAAATATATTATTATCACAGCCGACTAAAAAAAATATTTTAATTTAAACTCTGACATGTTAACAATAAAGTTTAAAATGATAACTGTCATATAACGAGTCCGGTTCGTGAATGGCTGTTAAAGTGTTAATACTAGTTGGATTTGGATTTCACCCCTTTCCACTTAAAAAGACACATTTGATAGGACTTCTTGTTTATGTACGTAAAATAACTTTTTTTTATTGTTCAACAAACACTTAATTGAACTGGATGTTATGAAACGTTCCCTAGTAGTCATAAATTATGTCTTACTCTAGCCAATTAACATTATGACTCATAAATTAATGGTCATAACTTCATAAGGTTAATTGGCTACACGTAGGTACAGCAAATAGCAAGTCAGGTTTTTTTCTATTGCCTTCAGCAGGTTGACGTAATTTTTACCCTATACTATCGATGTTTAAACTGCGACAAATATTACAATAAGGAAAAAGCTTATCAATTAAACAAAACTATTTTTGTGACCGGATATATTAATTGAAAGTGAAATTCCAAGCATTGTATACAAATGATCCGTAAACTTCACATGTGTCAGAATAGTAAATTAGGCGATCATTCAAAATTCCACCAAGTTAAACTAATTCGTGTAGTATTACGGAAGAGGTTATTAACCCAATAACCAGCGATGCGACCGAAACACAGTATAAATACAATGACAGTAACTCAAAACATACGGTAAACTTACAAATCTCGGACATAACGACTGATCGTCACCTTCAAAACAATTTCAATACCGGCGTTCTTGTAGGCACTTTTGTTGAACGATGGACTACTCTACATATGACTGTGTACTTACAATTCTGACCCAATTGCCGGTCGAGCGACGCGAAGGTTAGCTTAGCTAACTATTCGGACAATGTAATTCCGTTCGGTATATCGTGAGATTTAGGGCTTTGTTTAATGACCTTACTAGGCGTAGTTGTATTGATTGTTTGTTCTTAATGAGGCTAATGAAGCAAATACTATGTAGACTGATTTTCGACGAAAGGAAATATGGGCTAATACAATAGCCCCTATACACAGTCGAATAACGATTTAGGCACTGGTCCCACCAAGAGCGAATAAGCGAGTAGCATTACATTGCGGTTTGTCGAGGTATAGAGTGATCGATCGACCTTTCAAGCCCCGCAATGTAATGCTACTCGCTTAACTTTACTCGCTTACTCGCCGCCGGTTGGACCAGTGCCTTAGGGAACTATTGGATGTAGGCAACTGCATGCTAGCTGATAATTACCCTTTTATAAAAGTACGCTGACTACATGACTAAGTACTTCGATATTATTATTTTTAATTCGTTTATAATAATTATAATAGTGCCCCAATGCTGGGCAAAGGCCTTTCCCTTCACCAATTAAGTATGTAGTTATAGTAAATTAAAATATCCTATTCATTGTTGACAATGACCTAACAATATCTTGTACACAGGTTTTTAACGTTGACGCACTTTCTGCGACGTCGTCGTACGACTATTACGACATTTGTACTATTTCAAGGTGATCAAGACATCTTAACCTACGACTTATGAAATGTTTGAATAAGATGCTGATGATGTATTTTGTGGTCTCGTTTTTGTTGCCAATAATAGCTTATCTATTAAAATCAAAGGTTGTCTATTAGTAATTTATTTTTAACGTAGAAATGCTGCGAGCACTATGGGCAACTTTGCTTCAGGAGCGGCAACGCGCGGCCTGTTTTTGTAAATTTTAGTATTTCTTGTTTCTTATTCCCATTCCTTTTATTTATGTTTTGAATAAATAAACATATATTTTGCAGTTCCAATATGAGCTTCGTTGTCACTATTCAGCATTTAAAGTCTACATTCAATAGCGGCTGCGTCCCGATTCAGGTTTGGAATGGAAAACTCATTTTATAGTTCAAGTTCAAGTTTGCGAGGCACTCCGCTCCGCACGCGATCACGGAACCCAGACTACCGCGATAAAGTTACGATAAACATCGGGACTTTTTCCTTTCCTTTTTTATAGGGTTCCGTACCTCGGAAGGAAAAAACGGAACCCTTATACGATCACTTTGTTGTCCGTCCGTCAAACAAATCAAACTTCTAAACCAACGCAATCAAAAGATACAGCTGTTTATGCCGCAAATTTACGCAAATTTTCGAAACTCGCAAGGGAATCAAAACCTACAGGGTACTTACCGTGAACTCAGAATCCTGAAATTTGGTACGAAGCAACGTCTTATAGCACAGATAAAGGAAAAATTGCGAAAACCGTAAATTTTTAGTTACATCATATAATAAAAATATCCATACTAATATTATAAATGGGAAAGTGTATGTGTGTGTTTGTTTGTTTGTTTGTCCGTCTTTCACGGCAAAACGGGGCGACGAATTGACGTGATTTTTTAAGTGGAGATAGTTGAAGGGATGGAGAGTGACATAGGCTACTTTTTGTCTCTTTCTAACCCCCCACTTCCCTAAAATGGGGGGTGGAAGTGTGTATGGAGCATTCCGCAATTTTCAAGGTAGAAAGCTAAAAATTGGTATGTGGACTATTTGTGACTAACAAAAAAATCGTGCATAAGCAATAAAGACAAATAATATCGTCTACAGTAGCGTATTAAAATAATATTCTGTTCAGAGTTCTCTTCTGTGTTTTAAATCAGGAAAGGGTAACCGTGTTACCCCGAATTTAACGCGAGCGAAGCCGCGGGCAAAAGCTAGTTTTTAATAATTTTAAAGTTACTACCCCTATATACCTACAGATTTGTACGGAACCCTCGGTGCACGAGTCCGACTCGCACTTGGCCGGTGTTTGTGGTATAGTTAAAATTTTAAGGTGACAGATACTCAAACACGTAAAAATGAGGTGTTTTTGTGCAAGTTTTGTAATGAAATCTCAAGTGCTTTACTTGGGAGTGGGGATGTGGCATGATCTGAAGGGACATACAGTCAGGTTTCATGTTAAGGTAATAGTTTTCTCCTGCACGGCTAGCACATGTTACAAGCACGACATAAGTCGCGAGTACAGAAAACCTTCCCGCGTCTGTCAAAAATCTCGCATTCCGGTAGCATAACTTGCACCCGTGACAGCAATTGACACGAAGAGAACTCAAAGTATATATTTTTTTATATATATTTTTTTTTAATTAATGGCCAGTTACCGCTTTAAAAAAGAAAACCTCTTTTTACCTTATTCCGCCAATAAAAGTATTCAATTATCATTACTTTTGGATCGCCCCTCGTAGTTACATACAAAAATAATTTTACAATAAACTACCTGTGTAATCCATTACTTGCTTTTTATATATTCGGCATTTTGTGTAGATATGTGTCCTATCCACTCACTATATATCTACTCTACACAATAGCCCACCCAATAAAGGAAAACTAAGAGGAAATAATTCGTGTATAGCCAAATTTTGGTGTAGTTGTAGGCAAAGGTATCTTACACAACATACTAAAAGTACCGGTGGATGGGGGTGCCGCTAGCGGAAAGGGGGGGTTGTAAAGGTCCCTAATTTTGGTTTTTCGTAAATAACTCGGTAACGGTGGCTCAGACGAAAAAATGTTCTATTGTTTAATTCATCCACATCAAATTTTCTATAAAAAAGATAATTTGCTATTTTTTGCTAGGATCAATGTTTAATGAGATATCGAGGAAATACGATAAACACTTTTTTAAACTTTCGGAGCTAATATTTACGAAAGTATTAGTTTTATCCAAAAGTGGTTTCAGAATACCCTTATTGTTTTAAAAAGACCTATCTAATGATACCCCACACATTAGGGTTGGAGTAAAAAAAATATTTACCCCCCACTCCATGTGTACGTGAGGTACCCGAAAGAATAATATTTTTTCACATTTTGTTTTAAAACTTTGTCTGCGTAATTAAAACACATACTTATACGAAATTTAATTTCTCTAGTACCAGCCATCACTGAGCAGGGTGAGGAGGGGTCCTACCCTTGGAGTTTCGGCATGTCCGTCTGTCCCCGTCTGTCCGTCCACGGCTTTGCTCAGTGATGTTTAGTACTAGACGTCTAGACGGACAGATGGGGTCAGACGGACTTGGCGAAACTATAAGGGTAGGAAGTGAGGTAGCAGGGTGGGCAGCCTGCTCAGTGATGGTTAGTACTAGAAAATAAAAAAATCGTGTGAGTATGTACTTTATTCACGCCGGCAAAGTTTTAAAACAAAATGTGAAAAAATATTATTCTTTCGGGTACCTCCCGTACACATGGAGTGGGGGGGTAAATAGTATTTTTACTCCAACCCTAATGTGTGGGGTATCGTTGGATAGGTCTTTTTAAAACAATAAGGGTATTTTGAAACAATTTTTGGATAAAACTAATACTTTCGTAAATATTAGCTCCGAAAGTTTAAAAAAGTGTTTCTCGTATTTCCTCGATATCTCATTAAACATTGATCCTAGCAAAAAATTGCAAAGAATCTTTTTTATAGAAAATTAGATGTGGATGAATTGAGCAATAGAACATTTTTTCGTATGAGCTACCGTTACCGAGTTATTTACGAAAAACCAAAATAAGGGACCTTTACACCCCCCTCTCCCCGCTAGCGGCGCCCCCATCCACCGGTACTTTTAGTATGTTGTGTAAGATACCTTTGCCTACAACTACACCAAAATTCAGCTATACACGAATTACTTCCCCTATCAGGCAGTTAAGCGTCTTCGTTTGGTGAGCTACAAGAGCTTGATCAAACATCTCATGTATTGAACGACGGAGGTCATTGGTATTAGCCTGACTGTGAAATAATACCTTATATAGTTATAATAAAAGTATATTTACAGGCGCTTGCAACTCAAAAGCACATGCAGGAACCGACTCTTTTAGCTTAAGCGGTTGGTAGCTTAGGGGCAAGTGTATACTTCACGCTCCACATAACACAGGTAGCTAAGGAGTTCTAATAAACTTACTACAAAACTAGATAGCAATAAAGGGCCTTATCACGTTGTAATTGGGTCGCCGATGGGTCGACGTCAACGATATGTTTGCTTGCACCTTATTGCAAAGTAGCACGGTGTAAGAGTGTAAACATATCTTTGACTTCGGCTGTATTAATACTAGTGTTATTTAGTTGGATATAATGTAATGAAGATATACAAAAGGACAATAATATCGTGACGCCCTACACACTTGACAATAAAGATAGTGTTTAAGTAAATACCTATTTCTACCCCAATTTCCGGGTCGATATTTTTGACATAGACTATAATGCCTAAGTTAAGCTTGCCCGAAATGAAAGAAATCACATGGCGTTATCCAAAACCTCAACAAAACATAATACGTTCAAAGTAACTTTGGAAGTGACAGATGTTTTTATCCATTTGATATTCTACCTTAGTGCAAACAAAATAAAGTCAATATTCAAAACACAGAAACAAATGATGTGACAACTTTCTACTGTAATACTGTGTAATATGTTTGGAAATAAAATAAAATCTAAAATGATTATGTGAACAAGGTGGAAATTCTAATGTATAAAAATCATGTGTCAATCAATCGCAAACTGACTTTGAAGTAGGTAGGTGAACACCTAAGTACTTATAGCAAATCTGGACACTTACAAAATACCAGAAAATAAAAAATGTATTTTTTCATACCTCCTTCTAACAAGTCCATTTGGCAGCAGGAATACTTTGGCTCCAGTTAAATTATACAGTCTATGTTGGTAGAACACCACTTTGTCTATTTTCTCGTCCCATAGCGCTCTCTTCGCTATTTTTGTCTTTGTGTAAGATATCCTTAAATTGCAACCTATAACAATATAATTAATAGGTCATTAACCTGTAGATAACAACAATATAGCAATAATTATTTATCGTAGGCAAGCCTACTACATCGAGTAGCAGAATTTAGCTTATGTAGGGCATCATCATCATCATCATCGATTTAAGAGCCTGGCTCTTGTCGGTGGAGTAACCGCCATTCATCTCCCCTCTCCGCAATTATTTTAAGCCCCTGATAAGACACTACATTAGCCTTTTCCATAGCTTGAGTCATAAAAGCCCGTCTCGGCCTCCCGCGGCGCCTTCTTCCTTCAATTTTTCCTTCTATTATGGTCTTTATGTAATCGTCGTGTCGTATCAGGTGCCCCAACATACTGCCTCTCCTGTTCTCAATCGTTTAATAAGAAATCTCTTCTCTCCTACTAAATCTAGAACATCTTCATCTTCTTCTTCTTATGTAGGGCAATACACGGTATAATGTTATGTATTTTAGTACCTGGTAATAGCCTGAGCCAAACTTGGAGCATTTTGTACAGTCAGCAAAAATTTACATTTTTTTTTGACAAAAACTACTTCAACGACTTGCAAGTGGCCACGTGGCCTATTCGATAGTGCTCATCTAGAAGTGCCAAAAAATGGTGGTAGCCACACGCAGACCTGATATTTTCGTTTTTTTTAATAATTGATGAATTTGATCGGATGGCACAAGTTTTATCTTCTACTATACTTCGTTTTTTTTTTTGAGATTAGAAATTGAGTAAACATAGAAACAGTAGTTGCCAACCTGTTCTAAATGTTCAATTTAAACACACTGCAAGCACACCAACAGAGGATTAGTTAACATGATTAAGAGGCCTTATTTCCAAAACGCGCGAATTTCACGAAATGCTTCATTTTCTTCGAAGGCTATGGCGAAAATACTAAGTGTTTTTAAATCAACTATTGATGCACATAATAGTTCATTTCTTTATCTAGACGGCCATCGGAGCAAATATTATATTTTAACGAGTGAAATATGAAAAAAATAGGTTGTCTTGGAAGGCCTTTCCGGATTTTCCAGTTAGGTGTACCGTTCATTTTCAGATTACGCAAAAAAGGGTAAAAATTCTTATTTAATTTGAATTAAATTCAATTGAGTATATCATGTATGAGACGGCCATGGAAATAAAAATCGAAGATTCATCTTGGATAATCGACAAAATACCTTCTGATTATATGCCAGTTTTTTGATGAAAACACGGTTACATTTCATTTTTTCCACGAAAACCCTATGAATATTTTGCCCTAAAAATATTACCATTGCAAAGTTAAACTATATTTCTATCACGATAAAAAAAAACTATACTATAGCAGTACATTTCAAATTACTATGATTTTTTTAAAATGACACTTAAATCACACTTCACAGGACACTTTTTGTAAGAATCGTATTTTTGGGTAGTTAATAATAATAAACATGGTTTTTGCCAACGAGTCCGGCGGAACAGGGGGGCCCTCTCGGCCGCTTGGATTGACTACAAGAAGGCCTATGATTCGGTGCCTCATTCATGGCTGAGGAGGATCTTGGAGCTGTATAAAATTGATGCAGCTTTAGGATCCTTCCTTGGCGCGTGTATGAGGCAGTGGACCACAGTCCTTCGTCAACCAGGAGGCGGGGATGACTCCCCTGGCCCGCAGGACTTTATAAGGATCGAGCGAGGAATATTTCAGGGCGACAGTCTGAGTCCCCTGTGGTTCTGCCTAGCTCTAAATCCGCTCAGCAATCTGCTGAAGGATTCGGGGCTAGGTTGCCGGCTTCGGAGAGAGGGTGAAGTCATATCTCACCTTCTGTACATGGACGATCTCAAATTATTTGCACCAAATAACCAAGACTTGTTGGAACTACTGAAGACCACTGAAGTGTTCAGTAGTTCCATCAAGATGGAGTTTGGTGTTGATAAATGTGCGGTTATGCATGTACAGCGGGGGAAAGTAGTAAATTCAACAAATCTACAGCTTTCTGAGACAATGACGTTCAGATCTATCTCTGAATCAGAAACCTACAAATACCTTGGTATGTCACAGTCTTTGGGCATTGAGGATGTGGGTATTAAACAGGCGTTGAAGGAGCGCTTCTTCGGTCGGCTGACAAAAGTACTTAATAGTCTTCTGTCAGGTGGCAACAAGGTGCGCGCCTTCAATGCCTGGGTAATGCCCCTACTCACGTACTCCTTTGGCATACTAAGGTGGACACAGACCGAGCTGGATGCCCTGGATCGGAGAGTCCGTCTATTGCTCACCACACACCGTATGCTTCACCCACGCTCGTCTGTTATGAGATTGTACATCCCACGGAAGTGTGGAGGTCGGGGCTTTTTAAACACCAAAAATCTCCACAACCGTGAGGTGTACAATCTCAGGAATTATTTCCTTAACAACGAGTGTGGGATGCATCGTGATGTGGTGGCAGTAGATAAGGGTCTCACGCCGCTCTCCTTGGCAAACGAGAACTGGCGCAAACCTGTGGTGCTAAGCACCGAGGATCGCAGGGCGGTATGGAAGAGCAAGGAGCTACACGGGCGGTTCTACAGGGCCCTCACGGGACCCGACGTAGACCTGCTCGCGTCGGTGAACTGGTTACGATTCGGGGACCTCTTCGGAGAAACCGAAGGTTTTGCCTGTGCAATTGCGGACGAAGTTATCATGACGAATAACTACCGGAAATATATCCTGAAGGACGGTACGGTCGACATTTGTCGGGCATGCCGCCGTCCCGGAGAGTCACTCAGGCATATCATCTCCGGTTGTTCTCATCTTGCTAACGGCGAGTACTTGCACAGACATAACCTCGTAGCCAGGATTATACACCAGCAGCTTGCTCTCCTATATGGTCTTGTGGTCCACGAAGTGCCGTACTACAAGTACACACCTGCACCAGTTCTCGAAAATGGTCGTGCCACGCTCTATTGGGATCGATCTATTATCACGGACAGGACTATTGTAGCCAATAAGCCTGATATCGTGGTAATAGATCGACCGCAACGCCGGGCCATACTCGTCGACATCACCGTCCCATGTGACGAGAACCTCGTGAAGGCCGAGAAGGACAAGTCCAGCAAGTACCTAGACTTGGCTCACGAGGTAACCGCCATGTGGGAGGTTGATTCGGCGATCATTGTACCGATAGTTGTTTCTGCGAACGGTCTCATAGCGAAGAGTCTCGACCAACATCTAGAGAGACTTTCGCTACGGGGTTGTGGTTGGATCAAGGGTCAGATTCAGAAGGCGGTTATCCTGGACACGGCGCGCATTGTCCGAAGGTTCCTCTCTCTGCGGCCCTAACCACCGGCAGCCTGGGCCTTGCTCCGTTGCCGGCGGCACCCTAGGTTAGGTTTTTTATAATGTTTTTATTGTTTTTGTATGTTTTAGATGTATTTTTATATTTTACTTTTGTAAAAATATTATAAAAACCTAATCTAAGAAATTAATGAAATAAAGTGAATACACATGGTTCAAAAATTTTTTTTTGTATTACTAATACTTCAAACTATCTTATAAATAGCATTTTATGCGGCTTTTTTCATTAATAGAGTTTTTCGACCTTTTAGGGAATAAGGAGCCTTAAGAGTTCACATTTGTGAAAAAATTATAACAATTTGCCGATTAAATAATCTAACACAAAAATAAATACACAATTTCGTTTTAGATTTCGTTGTTGGCGTATTTTTTAAAGTTCAAATTTTATGGAAGATGTTTATGGCTCATATTAAGTCTTGTTTAAACACGGATACGTCAGTATTTTTTTAAATATAAATAGCATAAGCAAAATTTATATTTTTATCAAATTTAATATGTCATATTTGTATGCAGTTGTATGGCAAAAATAATGTTGTTCTTAATTATCTGGCCACGACTGTAAGTATGTTTAATGACGGCGTAGGCACTTTGACAGTTGTGACATTTATCGTGCCTAATAAAGAACCCTGTACATCGTTCTGTCAACGTTTATCTAATCTCAAAAAAAACGAAGTATAGGTTAATTATTTCAATAATTTTTAATAAGGTACAATCATGAAGTTGCCAGTTATGTACAATACAACCTCTTATTTTTTGGCACTTGTTGATAAACAGTGTCTTATGTACCGCGTAAAACTGCATTTAAGCCATCCCGTAAACTCATTTGCACGTCGTACTTGTATTAGTCGATTTTCACCTCAAAACAGAACTTGGCTGACAGGTCGGCTGCCATTTTTAGGGTTCCGTACCTCGAAAGGAAAAAGAGGAACCCTTATAGGATCACTTTGTTGTCCATCTGTCTGTCTGTCTGTCAAGACCATTTTTCTCAGGAACGCGTGGAGGTATCAAGCTGAAATTTATATCAAATACTCAGGTCTACTGTCTCTTGGAGCTGTGAAAAAATCAGACTTCTAAGCCAATGCAATCAAAAGATACAGCTGTTTATGACGCAAATTTCCGCAAATTTTCGCTCGCAAGGGAATCAAAACCTACAGGGTACTTCCAGTGAACTCAGAATCTTGAAATTTGGTACGAAGTAACGTCTTATAGCACAGATAAAGGAAAAATTGCGAAAACAGTAAATTCTTAGTTACATCATATAATAAAAATATTTTAAAGTTACTACCCCTATATACCTACAGGTTTGTACGGAACCCTCGGTGCGCGAGTCCGACTCGCACTTGGCCGGTTTTTTGTTATTACCAGGTGATTGGTACTTTCGGATAGCTTAAGGTTCAATTTGCTACTCGATGAGGTAGATTTTATCAAGCTACCAGGTACTAAAATACATTATAGGTACTTTTCACCGTGCATTGCCCTACATAAGCCGAATTCTGCTACTCGATGAGTTAGGGTTGCCTACGGCCCACTCTTGATCTATAAGCAATCTGTTATAATGATAAATATAGCAAGCGTCCGAGAGAATCCGACATTGACTCAAAATAGAAACTGTGAATACAAATAGCAAACCATGGTTAAGGTGTAAAAAACGAACATTATTAACCCTTTGACCGCCAAGAATCGGACGGAAAAATCATGCGTTCAGCGTCAGCGTGCTCGAGCACGCAAGGCAAACCGGTTATATTTTGGACGTGATATCACGGGCTGGCGCTGAGGGCACGATTTTCCGTGCGCGTGATTTGACGTCTTTGGCGGTCAAAGGGTTAAAAATGCTACACAGCGACTGCCGAATGTCTTAGCTGAGTGACCTAAGTAAGGTACAAGATTAAAAAGCTGAATTATGCCACTCTTGTATACAATACTTTTTCTACGAGTGCTGATAATAGGCAAGCCGGTAAGAATTTAGTTCGACAAATGCTTTACAACCTGCTGCCTCTATACAATTGAGTAACTAAATTCTCCCAGTGGATTGTACCGGCGGCGCCCCTCCACCCCGGCCGTGGCGGCGGGCACAGGCACCGGGGTGTTCTATAATATTGTATGAAAATCAATTTGAGCATCGTCGGCGATGCTAAAATATACTATTATAAAAGCTCCATCAGGAAGTATGCACTAGTAGTTTGGTCTACAAAGTCCCAATTAGTAGAAAATAGTAGTTTTCGATACAAGTGCTAGAAGTATGTCATTTTTTTTTTTTTTTTTTTTTTATACCACGACGGTGGCAAACAAGCATACGGCCTACCTGATGGTAAGCAGCTACCGTAACCTATGGACGCCTGTAACTCCACAGGAGTCACATGCGCGTTGCCGACCCTTTACAAAAAGAAGGATTCACTGTGTTGACGGCTAAAGGAACAAGAGGGTCCCTCATCGTCAACACACTGGGTCCTCTTTGAGCTCTTTGGCAACCTTACTCACCAGCAGGAACACAACACTATGAGTAGGGTCTAGTGCTATTTGGCTGTGGTTTTCTGTAAGGTGGAGGTACTTCCCCAGTCGGGCTCTGCTCCAGATTTGAGCGAGATGACATTCACTGAACGTGCCCTACCACACTAAGCGAGATGCCATTCGCAGTGCCCATACCTCTCTTTTTGGCATAGTTTAAGGACATACCCAAGTCCGGACGTAGTTTAAGGACATACCCCGGGTCCAAAAAGCGCATTTTGCACAAGTACCGAGGTTACTTGACTCGAGCCGAGAGACGAGTGAAAATGACACTTCCGCACGTGTGTCGAACAACGTTTTTTTAATATAATTGCGAAAAAACTACAATGAAATAAAATTACATTTATATTCTGTCAGTGTACGAAAGACAGCTTCATTCAATCGTGCGTTGTTCAAGTAATACTATTGGGTCTCGCATAATACTCATTTATTTAAAATTCTGATTTGCAAATCGTGCGTAAAATCAAACTTTACGCACGATTTGCAGATCAGATTACTTTTTAGCACTAGTGCATAAAATCAAACTTTACGCACGATTTGCAGCTACATAAAGTAAGCTTTTTGAGCAATTGTATTAAAAAGTATTTTGAAGTGCAGCCAATATGAGTTACACTGTTCTTAATCGACGTACGTACGTACCTTCTAATTTTATAAATGCTGTGGTGGTTTTGTTGATGTGATACGTGTAGGCATCATATTCGTGAAACCTATAATGGTTTATCCATCCCTGCAAAAATATATAAAAATCAAAAAGTTTTGCCTCTGAATTTGTTTATAGTTTTCAGAAAAAAGCATGCAAAGTCACATTTAATAAGTCAGGCTGGGTTATTCAGTAAATACATACCTCATGCTTCTTTATAGGTGTATGCTCCTTAACATTAGGAATACTGTATGTATATGGCACAGCACTGCTGCGTTTCAACATGAAAAAGCTGGTTCTAGGCTCCTTGTCAGTGCTCAAATATGTAGCCAAAAACCATTGCTTTAAATTACTTCCAAACGTGACCGTCCATATGCCAAGGAGGAAGCCATTCCAGATGTTAGAGTTAGGGAATAGAAGATAGCTAACAATTAGTAGAAAACTAAAAATATACATTGACAAATTAAAGAAATAATGCCTAGTAGTAGTCTCGGTTGGTATATTGTTTTTGTTTGGTGGAGAGCCGAAATTCGAGGGTGTAATTGGTCTTTGTTTACAAGGGAGGATGTTTAGCACTGGAGGATTCTTTTCTCCGGATTCTTTGAGCAGGTTTGCGTCTGCAAGTCCATCTATGTTGGTGTCTTCAAGAGCTTCCACTCCAGACTCCACTTCCAACATGCTGCTGTCGTCCAGTAAGTCTCCAGTTCCGTTTTCCGATTCACTAGCTATAAATCAATTTTAATTTACATTTGATAAAATTTTGAAGTCACCGTTATCGACAGTGAAGGCTAAATGGCAGAATAACAAATTTTGCACATAGCGGTGTTTCAAAAATAGTTTTTAATATCTTTCAGTATTTTGTAGTAATAATCTCCATAATTCCAAAACACATTGGCCAAAATGTCAAATAAGTGGAATTCTGTAAATCATTAATGAGGACTTACCTAAATTCTTATGTGTATCATCACTAGATTCTGAATGATTTTTCTCTAAAGGAAGACTCGACTCGCGGTCGGTAGGCTTCGCCGTGACCGGCTGCGTGATTTCAGACAGATTCTGGATGCTACTATGAAGCGATGATACCTAACGGAAACAAGATTCATGTCACAATTGGCATAACTGGACAAAATTACACAAGTAATTAGTGTTTTTTTTTTACAAACTTGATGTTTATACAGTCACAATAGCCTACTGCACTAATAGTTGCAATAATTTACTAATAATGATTTGAAAAATTAAGTTTGAATAATGTAACATCCGGTTCAAATATTTTTTGGTCAACTTGGCAACTGTAAACAATGATAATGACTTTGAATTTATGCTTCTATGCATACATATATTTAAACAGTCCCATATGATATGCCATTAATAATGGTAAAATAAATCAAAGGCTCATGTAAAAAATACTACATTTCCCTTATTGTATAAAGTAGGTACTAAAGACTAGGCATGTACACTTTAACTATGTTCAAAATTATGGTTCATTTAATCAATTGGAATTTAAATATCCAGACCAACACCACACAAAAGGTAAAATGTAAAGAAAATGCACATGTCCCAATATATTATTATTGAGTGTAATAAATAAACTAATAAAATTACAAGGAACACAGAATAGGTGCATCTTTACTGACTAAAGATATCTTAAGTTACAATGTTAAGGTTATCTCAAGAGTATGTAATAATGCAAAGTATCACATTTCTTGTGAGTCAGTTATTGCTACAGCTATTTATTTATTATAAGTGACTATAATTATCATGTTGTACTGTTGATGTGTTACATAATACTTAAGATCTTAGTTACTGATTTTTTATTATATTTTTAAGTTTTTTGAATCAAAATTGTTTGCATCTTAAAAATATATTTATGTAATTAAATGGGACTTTAACTATATGATAATAAGAGTCAGGTATTGGTACCTTGGTAAAATGCAAAACTACATCAGTAATAATGAATTAACACATTAAAATTTAACATAAATTTAGCAATTAATATAGTTTAGTGTTATTGTGGACACTTTTGTAAATATAATGGAATTAAAAATTATCCCACACTAATTGAAAATTACATGCTACACTAATTATTAATTTAATAGCGCAACATGTAATTTGATAATTGCATTGTAGCAATTAGTAAAATTACATAAAAATAAGCTACCTGGTTGTCAGTATCTCCCACACTTTGCTGATCAGAGTCTTTAACAGCAGAGTTTTCTTCAGAATCTGAAGTAGAATTCTCTCTTGGCACAGATTTTTCCTTTGTATCTAGAAATAGAACACCCAATGATTGGAATATAAAACTTCTAAGTACAATTGATAGATTATCTCAACTTTATACTGCAATGACAGATACCACAATTCTTACCTTCCACAGAACGAGTTTTAATATCCTCTACAGCTTGTGCTATTTTGAACTTGAAGTCATGAAAAATCTTCCAAGTTTCATTGCTGCCTTCCTTGGCCTCAATAGAACCTTCAGAAGTAGTAGCCCTCTTCCCTAAACGGTTTAAATACTCTTTCATAGGAGAGGATGTAGCTTCTTTGGAAAGAATGGGTGGTTTAGTCTCATCAACAAGTTTAGGCTCAGATTTTGCATCATCATTTTCTTTTTCTAGAGGTTTTTCTGTTCTCATTGATTTGAAATATTTATCTAGAATAGATGAGCCTTTGTCCATCTTTTTCGGACTTACGTTTTCATTCTGGCCACTGGGTGGGTCATTTTGGGGTGTAGGAGGGTCATCATCACACATGTGGTACAACTCCTCCAGTTCCTCATTATTAGCATTATATCTAAATGATAGTGAGGCATTCGGGGATTTCCCTGAAATAAATCGTGCATTATTTTTTACACACGCTAAACAGACAAAGACAACCAATATAGAATACATACACATTTCCAATAAGAATCACTAAACTTTTGCATTAACAATGTAATTTATTACACGCACAACTGAACGTCACAAACTTAATAATACCACTAAAAGTAACTCTTAAGTGCGTAGCGAACGGGGATTGTTATCGCTCCTGTTGTCAAAGAAACAAAAAATGGTCCGTGTTTACTGATAAACGCCGGTTCCTGGAATAACTGTTGCGCAAGAACATGAGTAAGCCAATCCTCGTATATCTCTTCCGGACCATATGCAAACAAAACAATTTAAATATGCTTAAATTTTAATATATTTTTATCTCGCATACCTGTGCCGGACAGTTCCATATTTAATTATAAATTCAGCAGGCCACTCGCTAAGCACTGGCAAAGAACATCACTGTAGTTTATCCTGGGTATATCTCACTTAATTTATACATTACAAAGTTCGTGAAATGCCTTTATTACAATTTTTATCACTCGCTTATTAAAAAATTGTTTCTGTTCATGACGTGACGAGACAAACCAAACGTCAAAAATCAGCTTTTTTTTTTTTTATTTTTTTTTAATGGCATCGCGCTCCTGGCGCATTCAGCCAAACGAGTAAAACGGGGAAACGGAATTAAGGAATGAAAATACGGAATAAACGGAATTTTAGAAAAGGAATGGATCAGGAAAGGTTAAATTAAAGTTTAATATTATTATGTGAAATAAATGAATATAATGCTTTATATATAGATGAGGAAATAGATATATCGTTAATATGAAGGAGTGTAGAAATACAGGTGGGAAACGGAACTTTGAGGATTGACAGATGGCTAAATAATTCAGAGCGATCATATGTGTGACAATTAGAAGCAAAAAATATATGATTAAAATCCGCAGGATCAGCTCCGCAACTACATGCGGAACTGGGCACACGTTGCAGTCGTGCCAAGTGTTCTGGTGTACATGCGTGACCCAACCTCATTCGAATTAGCATACTAGTTGCAGGTTTAGACAGGGTAATTTTAGAAAACCATGGTTTAACAGGAATTGATGGTTCTATGCGCCGATAATGAAACGCCCCTGCACCCAATGCCCACAGTTTCTTCCATGCCCTTCGTAGGGCAAGCCTAGGTAGTGCCAGCAAGTCTTCAGCTATATTTTTATATGGAAACATGTCCCCAGAAATAATAGCATCTCGAGCTATCTCATCTACATTTTCATTCCCTCTAATCCCCCTATGACCAGGGATCCAGGCGATAGAAACAGAATACCCTTTAAGGCGACATTTTAACAGTAGGCTGCGAATTTGATAGATAATTGGGTTATTCGATTTAGATTTAAATGGGAATCTAGATATTGCCTGAAGTGAGCTTAGAGAATCTGAAAATATAATTGTTTTTTTGAGGTGCATAATAATGATGAACTCTATTGCTTTCAGGATACCAAAGCACTCTCCACTATAAACAGAAGATTCTGGAGGCAACTTAATTTTTTGATAAATATTAGATTGAGTATGAAGTACTCCAACGCCAACACAGCCATTGACTGACAACTTAGAAGCATCTGTATACATATGATGTGCACCTTGGCCACTTGTTCCAATGAAACCGAGAAATTGTTGATTTTGTTCCACATCATTCTTTGAAATTCCTATATCCAGTAGAACTGATGGGACAAGTGTTAAAGATTCATACTCATACTGAAAAATTGGAAGTGTTGAAGAGCTAACAGTAGGAGCTTGAATAGATTTAAGCCTTTCAAAACTTTTAATTAAACAAGGAAGACGTTTGTGTTTCCAATAGTTTGAAGTATCTATATGGAGTGAAAGATTAGATAAGATATTCCAGAGAGGATGTTTTGAAAATTGGGAACAACGCAAAACATATCTGTCCGAAAGGTACTGACGTCGTAAATGAAGTGGTGGTTCAACACACTCAACTTGCATTGCATTGATTGGACTGGATTTCATGGCACCACAAATGATTCTAAGAGCTTTAGACTGTATACTATTTAATTTTTGGAATCCTGCAACACTTCCTGGTTCTAACAAGAAAGTCCCATAATCTAAAATACTCCTTATTAAAGCATTGTACATGAGTTTTAAGCAAAATGGATGTGCACCCCACCAAACACCTGATACACACCTGAGGATATTAATATTTTTTTCACATTTGGATACTACATAATCACAATGCGGAAGGCCTGATAATTTAGAGTCTAGAATAACTCCTAGGAACCTGGCTTCTTTTTTAACAGGAATGAGACAGTTACCAAATTGAACAATAATTGGAGGGGGAATCAATTTTCTTGTGAATAAAACGACTGCACTTTTATTAACAGAAAGTTCCAAACCATTGGTATCTAACCATGCACTCAATGACCTTAAAGAAGTAGTAATATTTCTGCTGGCCTGTTCAATAGATAGGTTTGGAGAATATAATAGCAAATCATCAGCATATTGTAAGACTTTTACTAAACCATTTAGAGATGCCTCTAAATCAAATGTATAGATATTATATAATAACGGGCTTAATACCGAACCTTGAGGAAGTCCTCTCCATACAAAATGAGAAATTTTATTTTTATCATCAATACAAAGACTTATAGACCTTTGAGACAATAGATTTACAATGAAATTGGTCAACATAGCTGGTATTCCCAACCTATGGAGTTTTGTTTGTAAAACAGAAACTAAAACATTATCATATGCAGCGCTAATGTCAAGAAAAGTTGCTACTATAGATTCATTTCTGGAAAATGCCAAACGAATCTCGGAAACAAATATTGCTAAACTATCATATGTAGATCTACCTTTACGGAAACCAAATTGACTGTGAGAGAGCAACTGATTTTTTTCAACAAAAAATTCTAATCTATTTTTAACTAAGTGTTCAGCTACTTTAGCAAATACAGAAGAAAGGGCAATTGGACGATAAGAGGAAACATCAGATACTGGTTTATTGGGCTTTAAAATAGGAATGACTATTTGGGATTTCCATGAATCTGGGACTATACCTGATTTTATGACAGAATTAATTATATGAAGATAATAGGAAAGTATGCCATCACCTGCTTTTGCCAGAAATGAATAAGGGATTCCATCTTCACCAGGTGCAGTATCTTTTAAATTTCTTAATACACCCTTCAATTCTTCCATTTTAAAAGGGCCATTAAAAGAGGGATCGTTAAAAGGGTTATACGAAAAAGAAAGAGGATGAAAGACATATTCCTCAGGGACTGAAGCAGGTGCTAATCTATTCATGAATTGTTGGGCAAGGTTAGGGGGCAGTGTGTGTCTAGAGGGTTCATTGAAGGCATGTTTAAACCTTTTAATATTATTCCATACTACGGAGGGTTTTACATTAGGGTTAAGAGACAAACAAAATCGTCTCCATCCCTCATATTTTTTCTTACGTAACAACTTTTTTGTATTACGTGCTATTTGTAAATATGATTCAAAATTTTCATTTGTCATTGAATGGCAATATCGTCTTTCAGCCTCCTTACGATCCCTAATTGCATGGGAACAATCATTATCCCACCAAGGGGGAGAAGGAATCTTACCTGTTGAACTATTTTTTACAGGAAATATTTCATCAGCTGCTTCTGTAAATGCCCGAGCCAGAGCAACTGAACAACTAACTATATCACTATCATCTAAACTAGGCAAATCTAACAATTTCTCCTCTATCCGGCTCTTGAAATTTTTCCAATCTGGATTACATAAATTATATTTAAGCCTAGGGCTAGGCCTAGGAGGCGGAGGGACAGATGAAGGAAATGAAACTATTATAGGAAGATGATCACTGCCAAATGTTGACTCTAGGGTATTCCAGGTGAAAGAAGTTGAAAGTTCAGTTGAACAAATGGATAAATCAACAGCACTAGCTGATTCTGTAGGCGCTGTTCGGCGTGTTGGAGAACCATCATTTAAGACGCATAAATTGTTATTGTCTAAAATGTTCAACATACAATATCCATTGTAATTGGAAATACCACTGCCCCAGGACTGATGATGTGAGTTGAAATCACCTAGAATCAACATTGGTGAAGGAAGAGAAGAAATTATTAGTTCAAGCTCATGAAAAATGGATGATGATGGATGGGGAATATATACAGAGATGATGCAGATGTTATTTACAATGGCAGCAACAATTGAAAAATCATCACTGTGCGATGGAAGGTGAAAAGGTGAAAAAGATGTGAAATTCCTGACGAGTAAAGCTACTCCACCACCCAACCCGTCAGGACGGTCCTCTCTCAGACATGTATAGCCAGAAACTCTAAGAAGAACTCCAGGCCTAAGCCATGTCTCAGACAGGGCAAAAACAATTGGTTCATATTTATTCAACAAAAAAATTAAATCTGATTTCTTATTTATTATGCTCCTGCAGTTCCACTGCAGAATTCTGTCCATTATTTTTAATTGCATGAGCAAGTGTATCAAGTTTTGGGGCAACGTGGGACGGTAAGCTAACAGGTCTAGACAAAGCATTTATTAGCAGTTCAATAGCCTCAGCCACGGACTCTTCACTCTCTTCTTTGTGAGAATCCTGCGGCAATGCACAGCCATTTAGAGAAGTTGGAATGGAAAATTCATTAACAAGAGCATTATGTGCTGCTACGTCATAACCTTTAGTAGTTTTCTTAACAGTACGTGGTTTCAAAAAAATAGTTTTTTTATAACTATGGGACTGCATTGATGTACCTGGTGATGGATTACGAATACTACTAGGAAGGCTTGACAATTGAGGCCGTGGCTGCGGTTGAGTCATAAGCACATCAGCAAAAGATTTAGAAACTGAAGGGTGTAATTTAACTGCCTCTCCATAAGTGATACATTTAGTGGCCATGGATACTTTAATCTCCTTCTGTCTCATATGTTCCTGACATGACCTGTTCGTGGCAAAATGAAAACCATTGCATAAACAGCAAATGGCCTCATCCTCTTCCAATGAACAAGTATGGCCAGAGTGCATTTGTCCACACTTGTAGCATTTAGGTTTTGACCTACAGTGTGTTTTCGTGTGCCCAAATTTACAGCAATTAAAGCATTGAATTGTTGGGAAAATATATAATTCAACAGCAAGAGAGTTGTAGCAGGAAAATACTCGCTTTGGTAAAATTTGTCCGTCAAAGGTAAGAACTACTGTTTCAGATGGTTGCCAAGAAACGGATCCGTTAACTGAAACTCTGTGATTTAAACGCCTTACTTTGAGTAACTTACCACATCCATCAGGCACAGAAATGTTTTCAAGAGTTTCCTCCTCTGACCACTCTGTTGGGATACCCCGAACTAGACCCATGCGGGTCACAGAAAGGGATGGTATGTATGCCAATAAATTATCTAAAGGGAGACGCGCATCTGTTACAAATAAATTGGCATCAATATGATTCGAGAAAGACATTGTAATTCTAGATCTGCCAATACGCTTCAAGCTTCCATTAATAATATTCCTATAGCAATGCTTTACCAAAAAACGACCAAAGGACACTGGATGCAGGGAGGAGTTCGCATCTGTTTGTTTTAATTGTACGTGTACAATATACGGAGCAACATCAGTGGGTGAAAATAAATTCCTGCCAACCTTAGTATTATTATTATTTGATTTAATACTTTCAGAAGAATCAATTTTATTCGCAGAGTCGACGTTAGACTGAACTGAATGAGGTTGGGTTGATTCATTCTCTTTCTCTAGCTGTTGTGTTTGACAATCGCATGTATAGTAATATTCCCCGACATTATTCCTCTTGCTCTTTTTATTGCACTTTTTGCACCTTCTTGATACCTTTGTTCTTTTACGTTCACTTCTGCTACTCACAGAAGTGTCCGTGTCCAAGTTACTGGAATCTATTTCAACGTACATGGCGACATCCTGGAGGCGTCCGCCTCCAGGATCGTGGGGCTCATCCCCCATCAAAATATTTACAAAAAAACTTACCTAAATATGTAGTAATTACACAATATATAAAAGAAAAATAATATTTACAAAAAGGAAGAACGAAATTATATACAAACTACCACTTTCCTGATCTAAATACTATAATAAATGAAATTAAAATAATGAAAAGAAAAATCACAACCGCCGCGTCTCACGTTTCCCGCGCTTTTTCAAAAATCAGCTTGTTTTTGTGGGGCCGATAATGACTTTCCGTTCATTCATTCAAATAAAGTCATGAATGCACTCTCGACAATTGTCAAGGTTGTATTAAAGCCCGCTCCATACTAAAACGGCTATTACACATGGCAATTTGTAGGGCCCAACCTGTTGTGTCCAACTCCTGTGGCGTTGGGCCCGTTATTACACTTTCCCTACAAACCCTACCTCACCAACAAATCGTCCCTACCAACGTTTATAGAGATGCCTTCTGTAATGTCCTTGACTTTTCCTGCACGGCTAGCACGTCTTGCAAGAGCGACTTAAGCCGCGAGTAGGGAAAACCTTCCCGCGCCTGTCAAAAATTTCGCTTTCCGGTAGCATAACATGTAACTGCGGCTGCAACTGACACGAAGAGAACTCAAAGTTGTGCTAAGGATTTAAGTTCAAAGTCGCGAGTCACTGTCATTTTATGACAGTGGCATTTAATCGCGAGTCTGTCGCTTCTTTCACGCGAGAGTTGTGCTGCCAACTAGCGACAACGCATGAAGTCGCGCAGATCTGTCTCTTGTCGCGTAAGACGTGCTAGCCGTGCTGTTGGCTCGTCAATACATACCGCACGTCCGCCCTCTGTCACGGTCGGGCGCCTACTGCCATATGTACTCGAGACAACTATACACTACATACCTTTCTTGTTTTATTTTTTTATTTTATTTGTTATTTGTAAATTTAAATAATAGATTAACATTTAACTTGGATACATGTATTAACGTAAATACAATTCCCATACTTTTTGGATTATCCAGATTACTTTTCCTTAACACAATCATCATTTCTATAATCTCCATTTCTCTAATTTATCTCCATATCGATATCACTTGTCATTTCATCATTTTTATCACCGTCGTCTCTGTTTACGACACTCCATGTGCCGTGTATCTTTTTTTAAGTGGACTACGTCCTTACAAACACCTTTGAAATCACTTGCGATTTTTTACTAAAGTCATTTTCAACCAATATTGGCAATGGTAATGGAAACACATAGCATTAAGCTAAGCAGTGATATAGGATACTTGTATTTATATCAACAAGTTAAACTATCCTTCAACTAAGATTAACACTGGATTTCGGTAGCTTGACTGCTCCTAATTTTGTTTATTCACAATTGCCCAGGTGTTGACCTGGCAAACTAACATACTCATAGGGCTAAGCGTGTCATCCTCATTTTAATAATGTAGATAAATTCGAGTACGTGAAATGTGGGACGCTTCACGATTTTGCGTGTTTTACCTGCGCAGGGAAGTAGGTAAATGTACTGATGTAGCAAATACTCTACTATTAAAAAATGGTTAAGAAAGACCAAGAGTCTCAAGTACTTAATTTATTGCAACTCATGTTTCCAATTGTTCACTATATTTAATCAGAAACAACCCAATACTGGTTTTATGCAAACCTTAGATTTAAAAGCACTAAAAACTTCGATAAATGAGGTGTTTGTTAACCAGAGACTGCTTTGTTGGCACTCTTTGCTGTAGCAAAGAAGGCTCCAGTTCTGGGCAAGACCGTTTAGTTTTCAGGTTTTTGAGGGAGTTTGCCTGTAGGATCTGAAACTCCCGTCCCAAACCATTAGAAGATAGTTTTTAGAGCATTACATAGTATGTGTACTCATGATATCTTAACCATTCAAACGAGGTATTATATGTCTTTTTTAGTAATAACAGATTAAATAAAGTTTTTGTGTGCTCATGGCAATGGCAACACTTGTACATGGACAGATCACAGAAACCTGTTATACTACTAGCAATTTTTTTACAATACCAAAATATTATAAGTAGAGTCTCAAAATATTTACAAGTAAGTTGCCAAACCCTCGTAGGGGCATTTTTGTACATTTCGGTTTTCAACATGCTTGCTTACGCAGCAGCATGATAGTTTCCCTGCGTCGAGGACAGGTTGAAATATCAATTCATTATATGCTTTAATTTAATCAGTTATATTCGGGAGGCGGAACAATGGCTTTAACCTTTTCACCACCATGACCACATTTTATGATAAGCAAAATAAAATGTTACTAGGATGCATGAATGTTCATCTGAAGCTGTAAATATGGTCGTCGGTTAGTTCCGACTGTGACGTATAATAGGTCCACTTAAGACTGCTTATCTGCAGATTAATAATGATTGAACAATACACCTTACGCAGGTTAGGGTTTTGCCTTTTACATACTTTTCAGTGTTGATGAGGTCCAATTACACCGAAAGTAATTTGTGAATAGTATTTCTCTAGCTATAGGCTAATGAGGATAAAAACCCTTAGATTATAAATGGTCCATATTAACTGTTATTTTGGAACCATTTCTGACGCTTTTCTGAGCTCTAGTCTCTAGAGACTCGGTAACATAGACTGTATGGATTTGAAATTTCCAAACCATAACCAATGTGCGCGTTTATCCTCATTGCCCAACCAAATTATAAATTTAATAATGTGCCTTGCGAAGGCTGAATATTATACCAGTTTGTCGCAATAACTAGAAAGCAGATTCCAAATAATAATGATATGACTATCATATTTTTATACACCTTTGCGCAGGTGGTCACAGTCAATTTTATTTGCACTTTTATTATAAATCAAAATTAATGCCCAGGAGGCAGTTAATAAATAATGTTGCCGCGGTTGTGGGCTCTTGCTCAAAAGGATAGTCAGCCTTGCGCAGGCAGTGTTTGAGAAGTCTTATGTGCCAGTCAAAATGTGGAACGCTTTCCCAAATGAGCATATCATCCTTGCGCAGACGTCATGCCTATCTTATCATTAAAATTTTACTAGAATACTGTCTAAAAGAAAATATTGTACTTCAATAGCACTTATAAGAAATACTCATTTTAAACGAAACTTAAGAACTCGTCGCTCTTGTATACTTTTCTTAACAATTTCAGCATACTAGGCTATCATCGCCTAGTACCCACAACACAAGCCTTATTGAGCTTACCGTGGGACTAGGTTGATTTGTGTAAGATTGTCCCATAATATTTATTTATTTATTTTCTCAACACAATATAATGACAACAATTTACCGTTATAGATTTGTTACTTAGCTTGTGTCTCTGAGAGTAGAAATACAAGACCTTTTTTAAAGGGAGCTTTATCAACTCTCTTGCGTATCCACAATTTTTAACAAAAGTGAATATTTTTGGGCCACATATTTGTAACAATTGTTAACCTCAACGGTAATGTGCGTATTGATATCCCGATCCTCAAGTTCAAATATTTTTCAAGTATAAAATTGAGGGTATGTTCCTCACACTTAAACATTTGACATAATTTCCTGCCATATTTAAACAAGTATCGGTAAATAATGCGATCTATGTATGTAACACCAATGAAAGTCATGTCATAATTCAATTAATTAATTTTCGGAATTTAAGGTTTAACACGTCTTCAGAGTAGTGCGATACGCAATTCTACTTGTAAAATCGGAAAATATATCAAATGTAAAAATTTGTATTTTTAATAGGTAATATATTGAATAGGGTAGCCGCGATGAGGTGCATCCTTTTAATTTACTTGATTTTATTATCACTTCACTATTTTGGATCGGTTCCTATTTGCTTAGGGACAGCAACTTCAAAATTATATTTCTTTCATTCTTGTGTGTTCACACACACTGGGTCCTCTTTGAGCTCTTTGGCAACCTTACTCAGCAGCAGGAACACAACACTATGAGTAGGGTCTAGTGCTATTTGGCTGTGGTTTTCTGTAAGGTGGAGGTACTTCCTCAGTCGGGCTCTGCTCCAGATTTGAGCGATGACATTCGCAGTGCCCATACCTCTCTTTTTGGCGTAGTTTAAGGACATACCCAGGTCCGGACGTAGTTTAAGGACATACCCAGGTCCAACACATGTGCCTGTTGTGCAAGTCTATTCAATATGCTACGTATGAACTTATATTTTTCTTTCAATAGGTGTTTAAGGAATGATAATAACAGACACATTTAACAATTGTTTTTAAAAGTATGAATTATTATACATACATTTAAGTAAATATGGTCTTTGTCTTTGCAACTACAAGTATTTGCTTTATAGTTTCCGGATCATAAAATTCATTCACATGTAGGTTTTTTTTTTTTTTTTTAATGGCATCGCGCTCCTGGCGCATTCAGCCAGACGAGTAAAACGGGGAAACGGAATTAGGTATAAAAATTCGGAATAAACGGAATTTAGGAGAAGGATTGGATCAGGAATAGGTAAAATTAAAGTTTGATATTATTATATGAAATAAATGAATATAATGCTTTAAATATAGAAGTGGATATAGATATATCGTTATCGTTAATATGAAGGAGTGTTGAAATACATGTGGGAAACGGAACTTTAAGGATTGACAGATTGTTAAATAATTCAGAGCGATCATATAACTGACAATTAGAAGCAAAAAAGATATGATTAAAATCCGCAGGATCAGCTCCGCAACTACATGCGGAACTGGGCACACGTTGCAGTCGTGCCAAGTGTTCTAGTGTACATGCGTGACCCAACCTCATTCGGATTAGCATACTAGTAGCAGGTTTAGACAGGATAATTTTAGAAAACCATGGTTTAACAGGAATTGATGGTTCTATGCGCCGATAATGAAACGCCCCTGCACCCAATGCCCACAGTTTCTTCCATGCCCTTCGTAGGGCAAGCCTAGGTAGTGCCAGCAAGTCTTCAGCTATATTTTTATATGGAAACATGTCCCCAGAAATAATGGCATCTCGAGCTATCTCATCTACATTTTCATTCCCTCTAATCCCCCTATGACCAGGGATCCAGGCGATAGAAACAGAATACCCTTTAAGGCGACATTTTAACAGTAGGCTGCGAATTTGATAAATAAGTGGGTTATTCGATTTAGATTTAAATGGGAATCTAGATATTGCCTGAAGTGAGCTTAGAGAATCTGAAAATATAATTGTTTTTTTGAGGTGCATAATAATGATGAACTCTATTGCTTTCAGGATACCAAAGCACTCACCACTATAAACAGAAGATTCTGGAGGCAGCTTAATTTTTTGATAAATATTAGATTGAGTATGGAGTACTCCAACGCCAACACAGCCATTGACTGACAGCTTAGAAGCATCTGTATACATGTGATGAGCGCCTTGGCAATTTGTTCCAATGAAACCGAGAAATTGTTGATTTTGTTCCACATCATTCTTTGAAATTCCTATATCCAGTAGAACTGATGGGACAAGTGTTAAAGATTCATAGTCAAACTGAAAAATTGGAAGTGTTGAAGAGCTAACAGTTGGAGCTTGAATAGATTTAAGCCTGTCAAAACTTTTAATTAAACAAGGAGGACTCTTGTGTTTCCAATAGTTTGAAGTATCTATATGAAGTGAAAGATTAGATAAGATATTCCAGAGAGGATGTTTTGAAAATTGGGAACAACGCAAAACATATCTGTCCGAAAGGTACTGACGTCGTAAATGAAGTGGTGGTTCAACACACTCAACTTGCATTGCATTGATTGGACTAGATTTCATGGCACCACAAATGATTCTAAGAGCTTTAGACTGTATACTATTTAATTTTTGGAATCCTGCAACGCTTCCTGGTTCTAGCAAGAAAGTCCCATAATCTAAAATACTCCTTATTAAGGCATTGTACATTAGTTTTAAACAAAATGGATGTGCACCCCACCAAACACCTGATACACACCTGAGGATATTAATATTTTTTTCACATTTGGAGACTACATAATCACAATGCGGAAGGCCTGATAATTTAGAGTCTAGAATAACTCCTAGGAACCTGGTTTCTTTTTTGACAGGAATGAGACAGTTGCCAAATTGAACAATAATCGGAGGGGGCATCAATTTTCTTGTGAATACAACAACTGCACTTTTATTAACAGAAAGTTCTAAACCATTGGTATCTAGCCATGCACTCAATGAACTTAAAGAAGTAGTAATGTTTCTGCTGGCCTGTTCAATAGATAGGTTTGGAGAATATAATAGCAAATCATCAGCATATTGTAAGACTTTTACCAAACCATTTACAGATGCCTCTAAATCGAATGTATAGATATTATATAATAACGGGCTTAATACCGAACCTTGAGGAAGTCCTCTCCATACAAAATGAGAAATTTTATTTTTATCATCAATACGAAGACTTATAGACCTTTGAGACAATAGGTTTACAATGAAATTGGTCAACATAGTTGGTATTCCTAACCTATGAAGTTTTGTTTGTAATACAGAAACTAAAACATTATCATATGCAGCACTAATGTCTAGAAAAGTAGCTACTATAGATTCATTTCTGGAAAATGCCAAACGAATCTCGGAAACAAATATTGCTAAACTATCATATGTAGATCTACCTTTACGGAAACCAAATTGACTGTGAGAGAGCAGCTGATTTTTTTCAACAAAAAATTCCAATCTATTTTTAACCAAGTGTTCAGCTACTTTCGCAAATACAGAAGAAAGGGCAATTGGACGATAAGAGGAAACATCAGATACTGGTTTATTGGGCTTTAAAATAGGAATGACTATTTGAGATCTCCATGCATCTAGGATTATACCGGACTGAATAACAGAATTTATTATGTGTAAATAATAAATCAGTATGCCATCACTGGCATTTGACAGAAAAGAATATGGAACTCCATCTTCACCAGGTGCAGAATCTTTTAAATTTGCTAAGACTCCCTTTAATTCCTCTATTTTAAAAGGACCATTAAAAGTAGAACAGTATAAATAATCAAATGAAAAGGTTAGAGGTTGGAAAACATACTCTTCGGGAACTGATGCTGGGGCTAGTTTATTCATGAATTGCTGAGCAAGGTTAGGGGGCAATGTATGTCTAGAGGGTTCATTGAAAGCATGTTTAAATCTTTTAATATTATTCCATACTATTGAAGGTTTTACATTAGGATTAAGAGATGCACAAAATCGCCTCCATCCATCATATTTTTTTTTACGTAATAACTTCTTAGTATTGCGTGCAATCTGCATATACATTTCAAAATTTTCATTAGTCATCGAGTCACAGTAATGTTTTTCAGCCTCTTTACGTTCTCTAATTGCTATGGAACAATCACTATCCCACCAAGGGGGAGAAGGAATTTTACCTGTTGCTACGTCTGGCGGTGGAATAGAATAAAAAAAAACAAGGTTTAAAGAAACTGTATTTATTTCCACCGCATCCGCCGCAAGCACACGAGTAAGTCGTAGGGTTGGAGTCGTAAAAAGCCGATCTGATTATTGCTCCGAGGCGTTGAGTTGTTCCCACCACGCAAGTACTCCCCTGGAGAAGCCGGAACTGGTGCGGGTCAGGAGACGGGCGAGCTGAGGGACGTCAGCGCGGGCCGCTCAGGAACAACTGCCTGGGTCTTGTCGTCAAGGTCTAGCCGTAACTAGGCACCCTGGAATTTATTTCAGTTGTGTAAATAAAACATTCTCTATTTATCTCCGCTGACTGTACTCGGCACGGCAAGAAGCATAAGCAGGAAGCAGTACTGCGTGATGATGATGATGAAAGGTTGGTGATGTGCGGATAGTACAATCAGACGGAGTTTACAAAGTAAAGAAGTAAAAGAAAGAAAGAATAAAAGTGTTCGGAGCAAAAGCGGTTAAATCTAACGGTCAACTTTTCAATTTAAAATTACAAACATGAATTCTATTTAAACACTAAAAGGATATTATTTCTAAAACGTTAAATATCATGTGGAATGATAAATATGCAAAATAAAGGCTAAGAAATGGAAAGCAAGCAAAATCACAAAAAGAGATATCCTAGCTGGAAAAAAACCGTTAGTCACACAATTTGAATCTACCTGCTTGTAATACGCTAAGAAATGTTCAACACTTACCCAAAGGGGATTTAAACACTAGCACTGGAAGAGTACAATTACAAGCGAGGACCGCTAAATAAGAATTAGACAATAACTAAAGTTATAACTCTCGCCGGCTACATTTGAAGTCGCTGCGCGGGGCAAGCGAGCGTGCGCCAGCGTCGATCGCAAAATCTTTCTGCCGGAGCGGCGGCGCTCGGACCAGCGCGGATAAGACGCGCGGGGCGGGAGAATCGCCGACCGGCCGTTATCTCGAACAAAGGCATGCGCGCGAAGTACAGTGCATCGCAGAAACATGAAACAAGTTGAGACTTTATCTAGTTTATGATTAACTATTTTATTTTGTATTTTATTATTTTTAGGTAAGTGCTTTTAACAATATTATTTATTAGGATATTAGTAACTACTTGTTATTATTTTATTGTATATAATGTTTTAAAAAAAATAACCTAGGTTATGTAACGCTTTACGTTACACTGTTGCACTATTTTTAACAGGAAATACTTCATCAGCTGCTTCAGTTATCACATGAGCTAAAGCAACCGAGCAACTGACTACATCACTGTCTTCAAAATTTGGCAAATCTAACAATTTATCCTCTATGTGGCTTTTAAAAAGATCCCAATCAGGATTAGATAAATTATATTTAAGCATAGGGCCAGGCCTTTGAGATGGCGGAATAGATAAAGGAAATGAAACTATAATAGGATAATGATCGCTACCAAATGTTGACTCTAAGGTGTGCCAGGTGAGGGAACATGCAAGATCAGTGGAGCAAATGGATAAATCTACAGCGCTAGCTGATTCTGTAGGTGCTGTTTGGCGAGTTGGAGAACCAGTATTTAACACACAGAGATTGTTCTCATCTAAAATATTCAGCAAACAGTTTCCATTATAGTTTGAAATGGCAATGCCCCAGAGTTGATGATGTGAATTGAAATCACCTAAAATTAACATGGGGGATGGAAGAGAAGAAATTATTTGTTCGAGCTCGTTGAAAATGGATGATGATGGATGGGGAATATATACAGAGATGATACAGATGTTATTTACAATGGCAGCAACGATAGAAAAATCTTCACTGTGTGATGGAAGGTGAAAAGGTGAAAAAGATATGAAATTCCTGACGAGTAAAGCTACTCCACCACCCAACCCGTCAGGACGGTCCTCTCTCAGACATGTATAGCCTGTAGCTCTAAGAAGAGCTCCAGACTTGAGCCATGTCTCAGACAGGGCGATAACGAATGGATTAAATTTGTTTAACAAATAAATTAAATCATGTTTTTTATTCATTATGCTCCTGCAATTCCATTGTATTATTGTGTTCATTGATTTTGATAGTATTAACAAGTGCATCAAGCTTAGGGGCAACGTGGGACGGTATCTTAAAGTTTGGCTTAGATAAGAGGAACATTAAGGCTTCAATAGCCTCGTCCACAGATTCAGTCTCTTTGTGAGATTCCTGATGCTGTAGTGCACAGCCATTTGGGGAAGAAGGGAAAGACGATTCACGAATTATTGCATTATGTGCTGCGACATCATAACCCGGGCTACTCTTTCTCAGATTGGCACGTGGTTTCAAAAATACTGTTTTTTTATAGCTATGAGATTGCATGGATGCTCTTGGTGCTGGATGATTGAGGCTGCCGGGTAATCTTGACTGAACTTGTGGTTGAGGCTGTGACATAAGGATATCAGCAAAAGGTTTTGAGACTGCTGGGTGTAATTTCACTGCTTCCCCATAAGAGATGCAGTTATTTGCCATGGATAACTTGATGTCTTTTTGTCTCTTGTGTTCAGGGCAAGATCTGTTGGTGGCAAAATGAAAACCATTGCACAAACAGCAAATGGCATCATCCTCCTCAACTGAACAGGTGTGTCCAAGATGCATATCACCACACTTAAAGCATTTAGGCTTTGATCTACAATTAGTTTTAGTATGTCCAAATTTACAGCAGGAGAAACACTGGATAGTGGGGAAAATATAAAGTTCAACAGGAAGAGAGTTGTAACAAGAGAAGACTCGTTTGGGTAAGACTTGACCATCAAAAGTTAAGACAACTGTTTCTGACGGTTGCCAAGAAACAGAACCATTTATAATGACTCTGTGATTTAGACGTCGTGCTTTAAGCACTTTTCCACAACCCACAGGTACAGAGATGTTAGATATTATTTCCTCATCTAACCATTCTTTCGGAATGCCACGGGTCAAGCCCATGCGGGTCACTGAAAATGAAGGGATGAATGCGGTGAGATTTTGTTGCTCAAGGCGTGCATCAGTAACAAACAAATTAGCATCTATGTGGTTTGAAAAAGCCATGGAAATTCTAGTCCTACCAATTCTTTTGACACTTCCATTTATAACATTTTTAAAAGCGTTTTTAACCAAAAACTTTCCGAAAGACACTGGGTGCAGGGATGAGTTTGCTTCGAATTGTTTTAGTTGAACGTGCACCATAAACGGCGCAACATCAGAACTTGAAAATAAGTTTCTGCTAACTTTTGTATTGCCCTTATTATTAGAATCTACATTGTCCGAGGGGTTTGTATTAGTAACAGTGTTAGGAGTAGAATGAGTTTGGGTTTTCCGCAGAGTCTCGCATTCGCAAACATATTCCCCGCCATTATTTTTCTTCCTCTTTTTGTTACAGTCACTACATCTCTTATTCTTGTAAACCTTTCTTTTAATATCTTTTTTGCTACTTACAGAAGTATCAGTGTCCATACTGGATTCAATTTCAACCTGCATAGCAACCTGGAGGTTTCCCCCTCCGGGATCAGGGGGCTCGTCCGCGTCCCCCATTGAAAATATTTACAAAAACTTACCTATCTATGGATGAATTTTTACAATATATACAACAAAAAATAATATTTACACAGAATATAAACTGAAATATATACAAATTACCAATTTACTGATCTCAATCTCACATAAAATTAATTAAAATTTTGCAAAACCAAGAATCACAACCGCCGCGTTTCACGTTTCCCGCGCTTTTTCAACATGTAGGTTATTATAAGACAGTCTGAAACCCCAACCACACAGCAATAACTTCACTTCACTTCACTTCACTTTTTTTATTTATGGCTACTGCGCAGTGAAGCACAATTCTGCCAATGTCGAGTATTGAGCTTTACACGTGTAAATTTTTTATTTTTTTTTTGAAAGGAAAATTTTGGATTGCAGTTTTGAGTAAAACCTGAAAACAGAAACGAACACAATAAACATTTACCACCACCAATTTGGACCAGTTGAGGAAGGGAGTTATGGTTATGACTACTATAACTAACACAATGCTTGAATATGATAAATATAATAAAGAACTAAAGTGTAATATTATTTTTTGATAGGAATTTCCCCAAAGCACAGATAATTTTTTTATTTTCTGTTAGGCATAAAAGGGATGTCATGTTTATTGGAAGGGGGACATTCAGTCTAGGTAGCCAAGAATAAAGGTCAGGGGATTTGTTGTTGAGTGGACAATTAAAAAAAATATGATCTATCGTGCCGACTTCTCCACCGCAATCGCACATGGGAGAATCTCTTTTCTTAAATTGGAACATCTGCTCCGGAGAGCAGACGCGACCCAGCCGGAGTCTTATTATAATACTGGTGTGTCTCTTGGACAGAGCTCTGTTTTTGAAAAACCATGGACGGGATGGAATATTGGGCTGGATTCCAGAAAACAAGCATTTCTTTGATCGGGACCAACGGATTAACCATTTTTTCCTAGACTCTTTAAAAGGTATGTTAAGGGTGTCAGGTGAATATATTTTTAAAAAGCAATCATCTCCTTCTAGGACGGCCTCTTTGGCCGCCTGGTCCACCCTCTCATTCCCATCAATACCCGAATGACTAGGGATCCAAACAAAAGTAACATCCAGGCCTGCTGAGTGGCATTTAAAAATAAAGTTTTTTAGCTGACAGATGAAGTAGCTCCGCACATAGTTCTTTAAAGGGCGAAGAGAGATCGATTGAAGGGCGCTCAAGCAATCAGAGAAGATGACAGATTTGGAGAGCTTGTGGGTAAGTATATACTCAAGAGCTTTTAACATGGCTAAGCATTCTCCTGTGAACACCGAGGATTCCGGGGGGAGTTTAAATTTTGCTAGGATACGGGTGTTTGTTAAAAGAAATGCCGCTCCTACGCACCCTAGGTCTGTTAGTTTAGAAGCATCTGTAAAAAAGAGTCGGGAAGCAGGAAAATTATTGTTGACGAATTTTAGGAACAAAGAATTAGCCAATGGAGACCCCTTATCAATTCCAATATTAGTTATCACTTTAGGGGAGTGAGTAAGGGCTTCAAACGGGACTGAGTAAATGGGCAGGGAAGCAGATCTCATGATAGGAGTTCTAAGGGAAGCAAGCTTTTCCAAACTGCGAACTAAATTTGGTTTTTCTTTATGCTGCCAGTACGGTTTGGTCGAGCCATATAATTGAAGAAGTCGTAGTTTAGGGCGGAGAGGGTGAGTGGATACAGAGGTGATTCCATAGAGGAAACGATCAGAGAGAAGTTGTCTTCTTAGATCCAAGGGTGGATCAACACATTCCACCTGTATAGCTCTGTTTGGGGAAGACATCATTGCGCCGGTAACTATTCTCAGGGCTTTCATTTGAATCCTCTCCAGTACTATGAGTGCAGCTTTGTTGCATGGTTCGAATACAAAAGTACCAAAATCGAGGTGGCTACGTATAAGCGCGTTATACAATAGCTTCTGTGAGTATGGGTGCGCCCCCCACCACGAACCGGAAAGAGCTCGTAGAATATTTATATTTCTTTCGCATTTTTTTGCTATGTAGGAGAGATGAGGAACTCCTTGAAACCGTCGGTCAAAAATAACTCCTAAGAATTTAGCAGATTCTTGCAACGGTATGGGCTCACCTCTAAAACTGAAGTGGTAATCTGGAGGATTCCGACTTCGTGAGAAGACTATAGCAGAGCTTTTAGCGGAGGAAAGGGAGAGGCCGTGTAGGTCTAGCCATGTTCCCAAAGATATCAACGCGCTTTGTACCTTATCAGAAGCACGGATCGCACTTTTGTCACTGCAGTACATAACCACGTCATCCGCATACTGCAAAGTTTTACAGGCCCAGTTAACAGACCTGTCTAAGTCAAAAGAGTAGATGTTCAACAGGATCGGACTTAAAACAGAGCCTTGTGGAAGTCCTTTCCAGACATGCCGTACGGACTGCACTTCCCCCTGCCATCGTATCTTAATAGTTCTGCCCATCAGCAGATTTGAAATGAAGTGAACTACCTTGAACGGAATACTCAGTTGGGACATTTTGTCTCTGAGCACTGCAAGGAGCACGTTATCATAAGCGGCTGAGATGTCCAGAAATACAGCAGCTAGGGACTCCTCTCTTGAGAAAGCCAGTCGGATGTCCGTTGCTAGAATACTGTGACTGTCTGTAATGCTTTTGCCTTTTCTGAACCCGAACTGGAACCGAGGTAGCAAGTGTTTACTTTCCAGGAACCAATCTAGGCGATTTTTGATCAAGTGTTCCATGACTTTACAGAGAGCAGAGGACAGGGCAATTGGTCGGTATGATGTTCCTACATTCGAATCCTTACCCGGCTTGAGGATGGCTTGGGAATAACATATTGCTCCTTCCAGGAATCTGGGATCGTTCCAGAGCAATAGAAGGAGTTTACTAAGTCTAAATAATATGATATAGTGACTGGACTAGCTCTGGTTAAAAAAGAATATGCAATGCCATCCGGGCCAGGAGAAGAGTCTGAAAGAGAATCCAAAACGCAACGCAGTTCGGAAAGCTGGAAGGGAGATGCTAAAAAGTCATTGTTAACAGGATAATCGCCCTGAAGGAGCGGGAGTTCAGAATGATTAGGAACGTATGGGGGGGCAAGCCCGTCTGAAAAATCCTCCAGCCATACTGGCGAGTCAGAAAATGATGAGGGGGGAGGGGAAGACGAGGAAGCATTTCGAAATTTTTTAATATTACGCCATACTACAGATGGGTGAGTTACGGGGGATATTGATTCACAAAATTTTGTCCAACCGTTTTTCTTCTTCGATTTAAGAATTTTTTTGGTTTTAGCTTGTATCTGTTTAAAAGCTAGATAATTTTCCATTGACATTTCAAAGCTGAAGGTCCTCTCAGCCTCCTTCCTGTCCTTCACAAGAGAAGAACAGTCGGAGTCCCACCATGAAAGGGAAGGGCGACGATTCGAAGACAAATTTTTTAGAGGGATTGACAGGTGCGCCGCTTCCAATAATACCAGAAGGAACAGGGAGTAACATTCTAAACAATTCGCTTGTAGAACAGGGGGAAAGTTGCAAATTTTTTCTTCTGTTGTCAGGGAGAAAAGGGGCCAGTCAGCCTTACAAAGTCTGAATTTTTGAAGAGGTTTTGGGACCGAACATGGTTTGTGGATGGAAGAGTAGGAAATAGTAATGGGAAAGTGGTCACTGCCAAAGCAGTGAGGCAAGATGTCCCATGAAATCAGAGGAGCCAGAGATGGGGAGCAGAAAGATAAATCCACTGCTGAGGGGTTTTGGGAAGGAGAAATCCGTCGAGTAGGGCGGCCGTCATTGAGCAAACATAAATTCAGAAAGTCCACTGAGTCCATCATTTTTCTACCTGACGGGTTGGAATCATGAGATCCCCAGATTGTATGATGACAATTGAAGTCTCCTAATATGATAAAGGGTTCAGGGACATTTTTCAAGTGAGACCAAAAGTCACTAATGATTCTAGGCGAGGGGTGAGGAATATAGGCTGAAATGACTGAACAATCAGAAATTCTACAAGCAACAATGTAGAAAGAGGGATGAGACGGGATGTCGAATTTCGAAAATTTAATGCCTTTTCTAATAAGGAGAGCACAACCTGCAGAACGTTTAGGGTTGTCTTGTCTTAAACAGATAAAGTTAGGACAGTTGAAATAAGTTTCCGGCTTGAGCCATGTTTCTGAAATTGCTAAGCAGGCAGGGTTGTGTTTGTAGATAACATGCAGAAGATCAGCCTTGTTACGGCTGATACTCCTGATGTTCCATTGAATGAACTTCAGATCCATGTTCATAAGGCCGAGGATTGGAGTCACTCGGGCCACCAGAGATAGCAGAAGACAGGGGTATAATATTCTTGGCGACGTTGGACGGTAAATTGATAGAGTTTTGTTGTAAGATTGAGACGAGGGACGAGATGATTGAGTTTAACAGAGGTAAAATTGATAAGACACTTGGCATATTAGGCAATTGCGAAGAACATGGTGTTGCTGTGGAGTAGCTAGGAGGCATAGCTTGAGCAGGATATCTGAACATTACTCCATTTGTAGGTTGGGGAGCATTGTAATCAGCAATGAGAGCTCTGTGTGCATTTTGGTCATAACCATGAGGGTTAGATGGGGCATGCGGTTTCTTTGGGATGAAGACCGTTTTTCTATAGGACGTTGTTTGAGCTGCCTCACTGTAAAGTAGTCGAGATTTTGGGATTTTTTTTTCTGCGTCCTGATATGATATACATTGGTCACCCATGATTCGTTTAATGTTTTGCTGTCTAACATATTCTGAGCAAGCTCTGTCAGTAGCTTTATGTCGGCCAGAGCAGTGGAGGCAGGTAGGTTCGGCTGAACATCCGTCACCATCATGAGGTTGTGAACATCTGGAGCATCGAGGGGAAGAGCGGCACTGGGCTCTGACATGGCCAAAGCGACAGCACTTATAACATTGTACCGTGGGGTAATAATAGGGAACTACTTCTAGGGAGCAATTGAAAAGAAATACCTTATCTGGAAGAGTTTGTCCATCAAAGGTTAAAACAACTGTCTCTGACGGGGCCCATTGGGTAGTGTTATTATTCATATTTTTTTTTTGAAGTTTAATCGCCTAGCTTTGACAACCTTACCGCAGCCAAAAGGAGTGACAATCAGATTTGAGATCTCTTCATTGGTGTAGTCGGTGGGAATGTTTCTTGCGATGCCGGTCTTTGTAATGTGGTATGATGGGATAAACCGTTTATAATTACTCATGTCTGTAGACATAGACAAGAACTGGTTCGCAGCTGCAGCTGAGGAAAATTCTATGCTAATTCTATTTCTGCCAATTTTATTAATGCCACCATTCTTAATGTTTGTCACTCCCTTTGAGAACAGCAGCTGCCCAAATTTTACTGGATGTAGATACACGCCTGAGTCAGCCTCTGTCACTTCACGTGATACATGTACTATGAAAGGGCCCTTATCCGTGTCAAAATATTCATTCCGGGTTTGGAACTGAGAAGGCGGGGTAAGTGGAATGTCCTGAGAAGGAGGTACTTTTTGGCTTATATTAAGGTTAGCATCTGCGGATGGTTGTAAAGGGGGAGTCGGTAATATGCTAGTCGATGGTTGTGTCACTACTGGTGAGTTTATTTGTGCGGATGATTGTAAAGGGGGAGTCGGTAATATGCTAGTCGGGTGTCGTGTCGCTACTGATGGGTTAATTTGTGCAAAAGCAGCGGAGTTGCTGACAGGGGTGAGTAAGTTAGAGCAAGAAGAAGAATGGTTTTTATTTAAACGGGGAATTTTTGACATGTCTTCAGGGTCACTCGAGGAGTGTCCATCTGCGGTTACAGTAGAGAGGTCTCTTTTTTTGGTATTTTTTACTATATTGGTGTCAATGTCCGGGTTATTAATGTGAGAATCATTGATTACTGGGGGAGAGTTGTTAAGAATTTGACCCAGGCATACCGGTAAACTTTCTTCTATTTCCATATGATAAGCAGGAGACGGGGGTGACTCTATAATTCCAGGTATTCCTGGATCAAACTGATCGGACTCCATTTTGAGCCCGGGAGAAGGAGGCACTCAACTCATAAGAGAAGTTGCCGCCCTCTCCCTTCACTACTACGTAATTACTTACGAAACAAACACTTAGACGACACAAAGAAACAACAACACAAACAGATTCAGGGATTACACTTGATAAACACCACAATCTAACACAATAAGCCAAAAAAAAAAACAACTCCGCACACGTGCTCCACTCAAACGCTCGTAGCAGAATCCCAGCAATAACTTATTCATCAGCAACTCAAGCAACCATGTGGGCAGTTATCTCCCATCTCGCTCGTTCATTACATCTATCACTTTTTAATGTCCAGATCGTATCATATGATTTAATCGCGCACGTTCAAGTTTTTTTTTCCATACTAAACAATACAATTTAATGTCTAAATGTTCAGTATTATCGACTGCTTTTTAAATTCGCAATTTAATGCCTCAGTAGTAGATGCCAATTAAATGGTCAATGCTAAGTATTACAATTTAATGTGTAAGTATTATCTACTATTATTTGCAATTTAATGCATTTCCAACCATAAATGGATAAAGTTCCTTAAATAGTAGATGGCAATTAAATGTTCATGCTAAATAATACCTCTACAATTTAATGTGTATGTGTATGTATTATCTACTATTATTTTCAATTTAATGCATTTCATGCCAATTAAATGGTCAATGCTAAGTATTACAATTTAATGTGTATGTATTATCTGCTCTTATTTGCAATTTAATGCATTTCCAACCATAAATGGAGTAAAGTTCCTTAGTATGTGACATTTACATAGTCAATAGGTACTGTATGTACTTAACAATACAATTTTGTGTACCGAGTGCACCGACGCTTCCTGCCATCTTTACCTACACTTTACCTACAACCCATTTTCGCAATAATAAGAGGTTTCTTCTACCTACGTGTAAACGCATGTAGGTAATCGGCTACGCACCTACGAGCAAAGCGCCCGCTAGGCACTTAATGGGTTAAATGCATAAAAGTGTCAAGTAAATTGGCAAGTTAACCGAAAAGTGGTTTAATTCAGATGGAATAGCTTTAAATAAGCACTAAGTAGTTGTAGGTACGTTTATTTACTTCTTTAGCACCCTGCGCTCGAACATTGCTAAAATACCAAGTTCATGCTTATAGGTGCTGTAGCATGACGCTACGTTTATCGTACGACATCTGTCGACTTTCTTCAGAACTTCCGTGTCTAAGGAAGGTCTAAGGCTAGGTCGTTGTTGATATAAAAAAAAGCGTACATTGTGATTCACGGGATTACGGGTAGATGGCGCTTATATCAGTCCGCATTCTGTGATACACGACTGGCAGTTATAAATTGAGATAATACTCGCGCTAATTTTGAATGTGAATTTTTGAGGTATTCCAGATTGTCAAAAAAAAAAGTTGATTTTGATTGAGTGTGTCAGATCGACGAGGAGATTTTTTAAAGAAAAAAACATATTCTGGTTTAGTTTGAGGGTTTTGCTATAATTTGCTTAGTTGCAACGTGTTGAAGTGCGATCTAATTCCCTGGATCTTTGCGTTCAAACATTGTATAGCAAGTGCTGATACATTATTGAATTAAATCCAAATTCTTTTTAAAAACCGGATACGTTGCCGGACAAAAGGGCCACCAGTGGAGCCGCCTAGGCCGGAGGGACTCCGGAAGGCGCTTGTGAGTGCCGGACCGGCGAGACGGTCTGCAGCCGCCGCGTGTTCCGCGTGATTCTTCACCGTCGTCGGAGAATTGGAGCCCGCATCCAGCGGGCTCTCCAAGTGAGAGAGAGAGTTCAGCGAGCTATTGGGTCCGCCCAAACCAAAGCGGACACTTGCCCACGAACTCTTTTCAATTTCAACTACAGCTTTAGCCATCCTGTCTTTCGAGAATATCATATTATTTACATTTTTTTAAAAACGTTATAAATTCGATTCCTTTTTTTTGTATCCAGTGTTTTTGTGCCATAATAGTTTTTTTTTGTTGTTTTGCTATATTTCCCAAAATTCCAATTGCCTCGTTTGACGGGCGTACAAAGATCTTTAATTTAGGCTACGTTCAGCCAGCGAATCATCTGTCACCATCCATATCACCCGCCTCATTAATCCATTGTTTTCCTGCAGCCAAATTACCAGCCGAGTCTTTATTTGTACTTACCAGTTTTGCTAGTACTCCATCCTTTTTATTTTCCTTTTGTGCGGAAAGTAGACGTTTACGATACTAAGGTAACTATTGAATGTGAAATATCCTTATTTAGGTACAGTTATCGTCATTTTTATGTGAAGTGCTAATATTAAATATACTGATTATTGTAATTTAATTACATTCTAACCACTAAGGTAACTATTGAATGTGAAATATCCTTATATAGGTACAGTTATCTTCATTTTTAAGTGAAATGCTAATTTTAAATATTTTGATTATTGTAATTTAATTACATTCTGACCACTAGGGAAGTTATTGAATGTGAAATATCTTTATATAGATACCGTTATTGTAATTTTTACGTGAAATGCTAATTTTAAATAATCTGATTATTGTTGCTAATTTTAAATAATTTACTTTATCTTCAAAATTAAACGTGTTAATGCAATTATAGAAGTGTTTTATTGCAGTATGTGTCGGTGTATGTACTTAATGTGTAAGTAATATGGATACCAGTATAACCTGGAGCAAGGTAGAAAATACCCCCTCCCCATAGGGTATTTAGTTGTAATTATCCTATCATTTAAGTAGGTAGGTAGAATAGTCTTGTAGAATAATCCTTATCAAAACTGTGGTAATGACTGTTTCGTCTGAATAATCGAGAGTCTAATGCGATCAAATATTTTCACATGCATAGCTATAGCTACGGGGTGACCAATATGAACCAGACGTCAGTACTAAGGTAACTAGAAACTTAATTACTTGCAACTTAATTAGAGATCGCTCATTAGCGATAAGACCGCCTGTTATTTGCCTCTTTTTACCATGTATTTTTTTTTCTACTGTGCTGTTTTTCTTTTGAGGTGTGCAATAAAGCATGTATTCATTCATTCATTCATTCATACTTGCTATTAAATATTATTTCCTTTAGTCTGCCCCGGAACGCTTTTTTGTGTCACACTTATTGTAAAAAAATCCTAACTGTGACTTATATGCAACAATAACGTAGGTATAATATACTTAATGTAGAAACTTGCATACTAGATAGGTACAGATTATTACTTAAGTAGGAGTTATTACAAATACCTAATCGGATTTGGTCTTACATTCGAGCGGATAAGGGAAATACCCTCGTCTTTGCTTATTGTCTTGACCGGACCCGATTTATTTGTGTAATCATTCTCCTTCGTCGTACTTAATAACTTGCCTACGTTAAGTTATAATTACGTACGTATTCCAATAATTATTTTTAAGCCTCCAAATACTTATTTCACCTTTTAATGGCACGTAACGAAAAACTTGTTGACACACGAACGGTGTATCATGGCCCGTTATTATTCGATTTTATAATTTCTTTTTTGACGTGATAACGTCTTTAAAATCGTTTTAGTCGGGTGACATGTGCAGAAACTTGTGTCACACCAAAACCTCACGAGCGCGATCGCAGGTATAACGAGAGAGAGACGGACCGATCTCCCGTCTCATCTCGAGCGCTGCCAGTCATTCCGTGAAACTTGTCACGCGGAATCCTCACGAGCGGAGGCTGGCATAGCGTTCGAGTGAGTGGACCGATCTTCCGTCTCTCTCACTCTAGCGGCATACAAACGAATGGAGATTTTCTCGTGCGGTTAAGTTTTCGTTGAATGTTTAACAGTGAAACAAAATGTGAAGTGCAAGTGAAGTGTTACAACAATTGCAACAAAAAAAGGTGAATAAAATAGCCTACTTACTAACAATTAACATTCTTGAATAAACTTGTAAAAGTAATGAAAGATGGAAAAAAGACACGTGTAAACAAACGAAATTTAGAGGTTATGTTATGATAAAAATGAATTGTGGTAGTGTTAAATAAAAACATAGTTGGACTCATACCCTAAATAATTATAATACGGAAAAAATAGATAAAGGAGCGCGTCGCGTCGTGTGAATGATTAGAATATCGAATTAAAATCGTAAACTTGTCATTTTACACCCGAAATTTATCATCAAAAGTGTGAATAAAACGATAGATGTAATTTAAAATTTGAAAAAATTGTTATCTTCATTAATTCCTTACTTCCCAAAAACTTATATCACCAATAAGACGTTATCACGTAAACATCTCGATCGTAAACCTACTTTACAAACAACCAATTTTTTTTTTAATACACGTTTCTTTTGGTGCTACTCACTTTGATCCTCGTCGCCACCTGTAATGTCCTTGACTTTTCCTGTTGGCTCGTCAATACATACCGCACGTCCGCCCTCTGTCACGGTCGGGCGCCTACTGCCATATGTACTCGAGACAACTATACACTACACCTTCAAAACATTAAAAAAAATTATTGGTGAAGCACGGTGATAGTACTCATAACAGTATACATTAAATAAAAAAAGAAACTGTTTTTATTATTATAGATATTTAAATGACCGCTCGAGCTGCCTGAATCTAACTTCATCTGCCCAACCCTTCTATTATTTAAATACAAAACTAGATAAATATATTAATTACCAGCTACACGTTTTAACGTTTATTTTACATAAAAAACCAGACGGAATGTGTAGAAAATGGCTAACATTATAAATAAATAAAATAAAATGACTCGAACGACCTCCATAAACAGCTGCGGGTGTCGGGGCACTGCCGATCGCCCCGATTGCTCTAGATCGGGACTCCTACTCCCTAGGTGCCATTACACCTACCAACACGACAGGTTGGACCCTACAAATTGCCATGTCTAATAGCCGTTTAAATGCGTGATCACGCGTAAGGGAAGCGGACGAACACGGATCGCTAGCCATCGAATGACGAGGATAATATAACTAGAGCCCGCCATACTCTAAATTTACCAAAATTCTTGGCGCTTGGCTTCCATATTAGTGCTGCAGCCCGCCTAACTGGAAATTTATCAAAATCCTAACCAATTTTCTTCCATATAGCGTTGTAGAGCCCATCTCGGAGATCATGAAAACATAAGTCTTAAAGGTCTTAAATGGCCATAAGTATGTATGGCGTTAAGTTGAAAATACAATTTTTTGGCCTAAATTTATCAACAAGCCTACCGCTCCAAATTTTGACACATGATTTAGCCCACATCAAATAACCTACATACCAATTTTAAGACCATTCTGGGCGCATAAGATTTTAAGACCAGTTGAAGTTACAATTTTATGGCCTAAATTTATCAACGAGCCTACCGCTCCAAATTTTTACAGTACATAGTTCCCCCATTCACCAAACCACCTCCCGATTTTAAGACCGTTCTTGTGGGCGCATAAGATTTTAAGACCATTTTAAGAAATAGTCGATTTCATAAAAAAAATGGCAAATTACTATAAATTCGTCAAAAAAAATATTTTGCTGGGACAAACACAACTGCATATTCATATTTAAGTGTCTTGTAATTAAAAATGCCGTAAAAGTATTCCGCAATAAGTCGAAAATTGGAGAAATTCGTCATAGCAATACTTTAGTTACGGGGGTCTTAAAACACTAAAATAATTATTCATTTTAAACTTAATGAAACAAAATATGATTTGAAAAGCCATACGTGATGCCTATAGGCATTTTCTAACAGTCGCTCATAACTCTAAACTGATAAGCGTCTAGTTAGGTGCACTGAGAGTATATTACTGACTGAAAAATGACCTAAATTTATTTTAAATCCTACCATTCCAAATATTGACAAACGGTTTAGCTCACCTCAAATAACCCACATACCTATTTTAAGACCATTCTGGTGGGCGCATAAGATTTTAAGACCAGTTGAAATTGCAATTTTTTGACCTTTTATCAACGAGCCTACCGCTCTAAATTTTGACAGTAGTTAAGGGACTCATTCACCAAACCAAATCCCAATGTTAAGGACATTTTAAGAAATAATCGATTTCATAGAAAAAATAGCAAATTACTATAAATTCGTTAAAAAAAAATATTTAGCTGGTACAAACACAACTGCATGTTTATATTTAAGTGTCTAATAAGTAGTAATTAAAAATGCCTTAAAAGTATTCCGCAATAAGTCGAATATTTGAGAAATTCGCCATAGCAGTACTTTAGTCACTGGGGTCTTAAACACTAAAATTATTATTCATTTTAAACTGAATGGCACAAAATATGATTTGAAAAGCCAGACGTAATGCCCATAGGCATTTTCTACCAGTCACTTAAAACTCTAAACTGATAAGCATCAAGTTATAGTGCTGGAGCCCGCCTAACTGGAAATTTATCAAAAAACTTAACAATTTCCTTCCATATAGCGTTGTAGAGCCTATCTCGGAGATCATGAAAACATAAGTCTTAAAGGTCTTAAATGGCCACAAGTATGTATGGCGTCAAGTTGAAAATAAATTTTTTTGACCTAAATTTATCAACGAGCCTACCGCTCTAAATTTTGACAGTAGTTAAATGACCCATTCAACAAACAAAATCCCAATTTTAAGACCATTCTGGCGGGCGCATACGATTTTAAGACCATTTTAAGAAATAGTCGATTTCATTATAAATTCGTGAAAATAATTATTTTGCTGGCACAACCACAACTGCATATTTATATTTAAGTGTCTAGTAATTAAAAATGCCGTAAAAGTACTCCGCAATAAGTCGAAAATTGTAGAAATTCGTCATAGCAGTACTTTAGTCACGGGGATCTTAAATCACTAAAATTTATATTAATTTTAAACTTTATGGCACACAATATGATTTAAAAAGCCGCACGTAATACCTATACCTATTTTTACCAGACCATCATAACCCTAAACTAACAAGCGTCAAATTTGGCGCACTGAGAACGTTTAACTGACTGAAAAAATGATGTAAGTTTGTTTTTATTCCTACAGCACAAATTTTTCAAGACGGCGTCACTACATTTCAAGTTTAAGTCGTCTCTAATTGATATCTTATTTCATTCACGTTTTCAACCAACCACAACACACTACACTATTTACACTAACTATATATATATATAGTTGATAAGTATTTACGAAAATGCTTGGTTTGAGAATTTTTGTCTTATTTGAGTCTATTTTGTTTGAATATGCAAGTGTGATAGAGAAGAATAAGACAAAATTTAAAATTTCGACTTTGTGGTAGAGCCTAACAACATTTGCTACACAAATAATTTAAAAATACGTTTGTAAATGACTGACAGTTGAGCATAACCAGTTTACATAATTTAGTCGGGCTATCATTGCCCGCCATTCCTGCTAACACTATGGCCAAAAAAACTATTACATTTAGGACCTTTCAGTAGTAGGCAACAATCTACCAATGACAACCGACATTAGCTCTTACACTGTGTGATAGTTTTATAAGACTATCCCGTTTAGTCTTGGTAAAATTTCAAGTCATCAACGAGCCTACCGCTCTCTAAGGTTCGTTGATAAATTAAGGTCAAAAAATTGCAACTTCAACTGGTCTGGTATTAAAATCTTATGCGCCCACCTGATTAGTCTTAAATTGGGTATGATGGTTATTTGAAGTGGACTAATCCGTTTGTCAATATTTGGAACGGTAGGATTTTTTTTTCAACTTGACGCCATACATACTTGTGGCCATTTAAGACCTTTAAGACTTATGTTTTCATGATCTCCGAAATAGGCTCTACAACGCTATATGGAAGAAAATTGTTAAGTTTTTTGATACATTTCCAGTTAGGCGGGCTCCAGCAATATAACTTGACGCTTATCAGTTTAGAGTTATGAGTGACTGTTAGAAAATGCATATAGGCATTACGTCTGGCTTTTTAAATCATATGTTGTTCCATTAAGTTTAAAATGAATAATAATTATAGTGTTTTAAGACCCCCGTAACTAAAGTACTGCTATGACGAATTTCTCCAATTTTCGACTTATTGCGGAATACTTTTACGGCATTTTTAATTACTACTTATTAGACACTTAAATATAAACATGCAGTTGTGTTTGTGCCAGCTAAATATTTTTTTTAACGAGTTTATAGTAATTTGCTATTTTTTCTATGAAATCGACCATTTCTTAAAATGGTCTTAAAATCTTATGCGCCCACCAGAATGGTCTTAAAATTGGGATTTAGTTTGGTGAATGGGGCCATTAACTACTGTCAAAATTTGGAGCGGTAGGCTCGTTGATAAATTTAGGGCAAAAAATTGTAACTTCAACTGGTCTTAAAATCTTATGCGCCCACCAGAATAGTCTTAAAATCGGTATGTTGGTTATTTGATGTGGGCTAAATCATGTGTCAAAATTTCGAGCGGTAGGCTCGTTGATAAATTTAGGCAAAAAAATTGTATTTTCAACTTGACGCCATACATACTTATGGCCATTTAAGACATTTAAGACTTATGTTTTAATGATCTTCGAGATGGGCTCTACAACGCTATATGGAAGAAAATTGGTTAGGATTTTGATAAATTTCCAGTTAGGCGGGCTCCAACACTATATAGTTGAAGATCATGAAAACATAAGTCTTAACGGTCTTAAATGGGCGCTAGTATGTATGGCGTCAAGTTAAAGGTACGAAAACATGACGTTAATTTATCACGGTAAATGTATTACGGTAAAGCCCACTTCAAATAACCTACATACCAAATATAAGACCATTCTCAAATTTAAGACAAGATTTTAAGATCAGTTGAAAATATGAAAAAAAAAGTTAATTTATCAACAAGCTTACCGCTCCCAATTTTCACAGTAGTTATAAAACCCATTTAATAAGACACATAACAAATTTAAGACAATTCCGGTGGGCGCATAAGATTTTAAGACCATTTTAAGAAATAATCGGTTCCATACAAAAATTAGCAAATAACTGTAAATTCGGTCAAAAATAAATTTAAATGATATAAATATAACTGCATATTCATATTTAAGTGTCTTATATTTATGTCATAAAAGTATACTGCAATAAGTCTAAAAAAATTGAAAATTTGTCATAGCAGTACTTAAGTCACAGGGGTCTCAAATCACATACTATGCATTTGTAACTTAATGGCACCAAATATGATTCAGATAATCATATGTAATGCTTATAAGCATTTCCTACCTGTCAGTCATAACCCTAAACAGACAAGCGTCAAGTTCGGTGTACTGAGAATATGTAGCTGACTGAAAAAAATTACGTGAATTTATTTTTAATCTTACCGCTCCAAATTTTGACACAAGTTGTTCAAATGGGGCACTTCAAATAACCTAGATACCAAATTTAAGACCATTCCAGAGGGCGCTTTGAAGTTTAAGACCAGTTGAAATTCCAGTGCTTAGCCTTATAATACTGGAACCGGCCATAATGTAAAATTCTTGTCTAAAAATCTAATATTGGTTGGCATCCATATAGCGTTGTAGAGCCCATCTCGGAGATCATTAAAATATAAGTCTTAAAGGTCCTAAATGGGCGCTAGTATGTATGTCATCAAGGTTAAAATACCCAAAAATGACGTTAATTTATCATTGACTTTATCGCTCCAAATTTTGACACACGGTAAAGCCAACTTCAAGTAACCTACATACCAAATATAAGACGTCACGATACAATACCAGTCCATACCAATTTTAGGTATTTAGAGGAGAAGTCTACGAAAACCGTGAAGGACTTTTGTTTAATTTTCCTATAGACTAATGCCGTTCAGTGTGTGCTGTGTAGGGATTGCAAATCCGCATATACTTAATCAAATCCGGATTTTCGGATAATTTATAAGCCAAAATCCGGAGTTCGGATAAAATCCGGATTTAGGAGCATTTTTTACTTACTACTAGGAATAGCAGAAATAACAGAAAAACAACCTTATAAGAAGTAACCAGTCTTTTTAATGAATGTAAAGTAATTTACAAGTGACCATACTTAATGATACCCTTGAATGTGTCAAAGAGGCAAAAAACCTGGGCTTGGTTATGGATGGCGAACTTCTATTTGAAAAGCATATATCGGAGATAGCTTGTAATTGTTTTTATAGGCTTAGAGTCCTCTATAAGATCCGGGACTTCCTCAGCGTGGAACTTAGGATTAGGTTGTGCGACGCACTCGTTCTCTCAAGGTTTAACTACTGCGACACAGTGTACGGGCCACGTCTTTTAGCGCGAACTCAGAGGTTGATCCAAAGGGTGCAAAATGCCTGCGCGCGCTTTTGTTTCTACGTCCCTCCACGTACTCATGTGACGCCGTACTTATGCCAAAACCGTATAATGAAAATGTCCATCCGTCAAAAGTTACATCTCGCATGCCTTATGTTTGGAATAGTAAACCGTCAGCAGCCCTCGTACCTGTACAGAAAGCTATCATGGCTTTATAGTTCCAGACCCGCACATGTCAGGTCCTCGAAATACTTACTGTTAGTCTGTCATCGGCATCAGTCAGCAGCATTTCGTGGCAGTTTTCGTTACGCTGCCACCAAATGCTGGAACAACCTCCCTCCCCCAATCCGTGCGCAAAAAAACATTAAAACGTTCCAATTAAAATGTCGCTTACACTTTTTAGTAACCCAGTGTTGAGGGCACAAAATATAAAATCAAATACGATCCTTTTTGTATATTGTCTGTTTCTTTGTTTGTTTTGTATGTATATCCTATCATTTATTTAATTGGCTCTGCTTTTATTTTTAATTTTTTACTTAATATTTTTTTATTTTTCTGGATATCCTTTCTTCTGTATGTTTGTTTATGTTCGTTCTGTAATCGTTCAATGACGTATGTGTCGGCACTCTATTTAGTCATAGTTTAGTTTAGTTTTAGCTCATAAGTCAGGTCCCCACTGAAAACCAGCGCCAAGGTTTAAATTACCGCAGCATCATGCTGAGTGGGGATCCTATTTGACGTCTTTGTACTGTTTATTACTTGCTTTGTTTTTTGTGTGTATTTGTGGCGTTAAATAAATGTATTTTCTTTCTTTCTAAAGTTTTTATATTCATTTTATATGTCAACTTCTACGCAAATTTGAAACAAAAATTAAATTACTTTCTTCAATTTTGTTTAAAAATAAGTTTTTGGCTAAATCAAAATAAGGAAAGCCGACCCCGCGTAACAGGAAAGAACGAGGAGCAAGAAGAAGAAGACGTAGTCTTAGGCTAAATATTCTCTTTCTCTTTCTCCAAAAAGTGGAATCTTAAAAACATAAGCGCGTCAAGTGTAGAGTCATTCAACCGCGTTCTTAATCGGTTACACAGCATACCAGCTGCGGAAAACGGCCCTCTCTGGCTCTACACTTGTTGGGGGATTGCTAATAAGTTCTTGTAAATGGAACACAAAATAGGACCCATTTCCCCCCGTTTTCATGCACAACCATCTCAATATGTACTAAAATAGCTAAATCAGGTGCCTCTGGTGTGGCTACAGCTGTATTAATCGCTTCCGTTTGGGTGAGAATGGACAGATTTAAAAAAAAATCGAAAGTTTTGTTCCGTGTCTAACCTTCCGTCTGACACAACACCCACAACGAATAACGACAACAGCAGCGCGCGCACGGGCGGCGCGGTGCGGGGCAAGAGCAAGAGTCAAGCGAGCCAGATAGCGAGCGAGAGAAAATCCCCTTTCTTCCCCGCTCCGAGCGCTTTTCAGTAGTTTTCAGGTAATAGACGTAACATGTGCGTTCATTGGTAATGAAAGATATTATTTCAAACAATTCAAACGTATTAAAAGCAGTTGTTGCATGGTTTAACAAAAAATCCGAAAATTCGGATTTCGCCTGAAAAATTAGGATTTAGAAACGGATTGCAAAATCAGCGAAAAATCCGGATTTTCGAACTCCGGATAAACCGGATTGCAATCCCTAGTGCTGTGATAGTTTAGTGGACCCAGTAACTGTGGTTTGTTTATCGCCGCTCTTGTCAGATGAACGAAATACATACGCAGCAAAATCGTTAGCAGTGCAGGCGCAAGATCACTCTCAACAAGCTCTATCAGAGCGCGAGCAACGCGCGGTGCGCCGCGCCGGTTGCAGGCCAGCAGTCGGCAACGCAACGTGCAGCAGTACACTACCGTACGGGCCGGTTCAAATAGCACTCTTAGTGCTTGAATATGGAGACCAAGGCTCTCCAAAAGATGTCGCGCGAAGTGACTAAGTAACATGAATGTAACCGTTATTTATCTATATATACTAGAGTCCGACTATTGAAATATTACCCAAATATTTGGCGGGAAATTCAAAAAATCATGGGCTGGTCACACCTTGTGCAGCAGGAATAATAGTTTTGATACTAGAAAATACTTTGGACTTCTGTGCACACGGAAGGTAGGTAGGTAGGTAGTGTAGAGAATTCAATAGGACTGTATTTTAAATGTCAAAACAGCCGACCAATTTGTGCAAAATTTTATTGACAACTGAAGAAAACAAAACATATAAAAAATAGACAACAAAAGTAATCAAACACAATATGGATGTATCAAAACCTATAACCTCGTCGACAGGTAGGTTTAAGTAAACAGACAGAAGTCAACGAAGTAAACAAGCTTCACAGGGTGTTAGAAAGATGCAACAAGAGAAATACACTCAGAAATTAAATTCCCCAAAACATGCTCAGAAGCAAGTAAAAACAATCTAATAACTATGTACTTGAGTTCCCTATTCACTTGTTTGAAGGGATGGTTTTAGTTGGTTTACATACTGTTTAGACATGTTTCGCGAAAATATTATTATTTATATTTTTACATAAAATTACTACTGACCAGTCAGTCCACAGATTTATCCTAAATATTGGTTTTCAGTAAGTAACTTCTTACGATATTTTCCAGAACTTCTAGTTTATTTAAGTATAACTTCGTATAACAGTACGATTTAAGAGGAATTTCCTCCCACGAACGCTGCGGCTGTGGAATGAACTCCCTGCCGAGGTTTTCCCAGTGGGCTACAGTATGAGGTTCTTCAAAAAAGGAGTATATAGGTTCCTAAAGGGTAGGCAACGCGCATGTAAATCCTCTGGGGTTGCAGGCGTCCATAGGCTACGGTAACTGCTTATCACCAGGCGGGCCGTATGCTTGTTTGCCACCGTCGTGGTATAAAAAAAAAAAAAATAAGTTTATCGGTTTCTTTACACACTTGTTCTGTTTATGAGATTCAGGTATTAATAAATTCACGTACTTAATCAAAGTTATAGGCAAATGTTAGAACTAGTACTTAAAGTATCAAAATATTAATAGAGCTCCAACCTACAAAATTGTTGACGACTTGTAAACATTGCAGTTTTTCGTTATACAACACGCTTCACGTCAACTTCGCATATTGTCGTAATTATTTACGAGCCTACAGTTATTTTTAATATTATTTAAAATAAACCGCTTATAAACCGTGAACAATTTGAAATAATGACATAAATTGACAACAGACTTTTAGCTTTTTTTTTAATCATAGACAATTGGTGATACAACAAGGAAATATCTGTCAACAATATTTGGCTAGTCAGACTCTATTAGTCCGCCTCGAACTGAGAACTTGCGATTTCCTTGAAAACGAGATGACCAATATAACAAGACCCATATGATGATTTTTTCGCACCTTCTAGCTCCATGACCCCTTGATTGATCCTGCCCATATACGAACTCTCAAATTATATGTATCTCTGCTGCAACCCCATCAAATTTCATTAAGATCAGAAAATCGTTACTTAAGTAATCGCGGAACAAACTCTCAAAATCAAAAAGCCATCGAAATGCCGAGACGTCCCAGTAGCCAGAAGTCGTTTGTACGTACTCACTTCGTTCGATAAATGCCTATGTCCTATGCCTAAGTCCTGACTGACTGACTGATCCCCGCAGTGTCGAAACTACTGAAGCTAGAAAGTTGAAAATTTCAGGTCCGGTTACATTTATAATGTGTGTAAGTAATAAGAAGCTATTTTTAATATTAAAAAAGCTATTTAAAAAATCGACCCCTAAGGTAAAAAGGGGGTTGAAAATTTGTATGGATGGGGTTTAAAATTTAAAGTTAGAGATTTGAAACTTCGTACGTTTACTAGAAATTAAAAAACAATAAAAGCAATTTCAGCGTTTTTCATAATTCAATCTCTAACAGGGTAAAAAAGGGGTTTAAAGTTTGTATAGAGATAACAATTTTTATGTGACTGATTTTAAATTTCATTTGTAGGCTGCTAACTTAAGAGAAAAAAAACGAATTTCAGTGTTTTTCAAAATTATATTTCGATAACTTTAGTAACGTTTTTCTGATTTTTATGAAATTTGTTGGGGTTGTAGCAGAGATACATACATATATATATAATTTGAGGGTTCGTATAAGAGCAGGATCGATCAAGGGGTTGTGGAGCTAGAAGACGAAAAAGATCTTCAGATGTATATGAACATTCCACGAGTGCGAGAGAGATAGACGATCATTCTAAAAGTGTTCCAAATTTGACTTTCTGAAAACACCACTAACACCACCGTCATGTCAGCTTATATTTTAGCGTGTAAAATATCGAATAATCGAGAATTAAATCACTTGGGATGAAAAAGAAACGCTGTGTCGTGTTGTGTACCAAATTGCACTACTACTCATAAGAAAAACCCAGGCCATTAATATGATATTCCTATCGAAACGAATATTTCGAAACAATATATTCGGACAAGCGGAGCGTAAGCCAAAGCAAGTTCTTACAAACAACTTCTGGCTACTGGGACGTCTCGGCATTTCGATGGCTTTTTGATTTTGAAAGTTGGTTCCGCGGTAACTTTAGTGACCTTTTCTGATCTTTATGAAAGTTGGGGTTGTAGCAGAGGTATATATAATTTGAGAGTACTTATATGAGCAGGATCGATCAAGGAGTTGTGGAGCTAGAAGGCGAAACAAAATCTTCAGAAGGGTCTTGTTATATTGGTAATCTAGTTTACAAGTAAATCGCGAGTTCTCAGTTCGAGGCGGACTACTAGTTTATCAAATTAGCCAGATAAATCGTGCCAGTAAGCACTAGATAATATTTAATATTAGTGATTTTTTTGCTGTGTGCTAATATTTAATCATTCCCGTCATCAAATTTGGGAACTTCTGGAATATCTTTGGTGTAGTGATTTGTCAGAATTGTACGGGAGTTCTCTGCACCATTCATCGTGTTTCGACTGTTTTAAGATGCATATAGTTTGCCGTAGAATTTAGATATCACATTTAAAAGCCCCGTTACTATATATCCGTCTTCATCTTCCGTGTTCCTGCACCTGATATCCCGTCTGATTGCCTTGGATATTTGCCACTTTAAGTGACGCTATTCTTGTGAATTGTATCGGCTTGAATTCAGGTGCTTACGCCGTTCCAGAAGCTGGATCGAATGAGACGATACTAATACTTATAGCATCACATGCTGAAGTTCTGATATCGGATCCAATGAACAGACAAAAATGTAATTACTCCTTCAGGCCATAGAGTAGAATACTTAATTAATCGAGTGGAAATATTAACAACACTTTACATCATAGACATACTAGCCATAGACTTGTCATGGTAACAACAATACTACGATCGAACGGGATGGTTTTATTACACTTTCAATAGGTACGACAGAGAAGGTGCTATTATCATCGGTCCTTGTCATAGTCCCACCTTTTTTTGTTACGCTCCACGCTATTACTTATAGCAGTGGAGGGTCACAAACAGATATAATTCGCGATTTCTTCAAGAATTTCTATGTTTACTACGAGAATTTTTCTTAGAAAGTTGTGTCACAATGTTGTGTTGTGAAACAATGGTAAATTGTTTTGTTTTGTGCTATAGAAATGATTTTATCGTCGTCTATGTCTATCCCTTATGGCAGTACGTGTGTGCGGTCTTTAATTAAATTCTTGCTTTGAGCTTTACATGCATACATTTACCTTTGTAAACCAAGAACTATCAGATTACTCCATTTAATTAAGTTTAACACTAGAATAAAGCTCGGGAAAACCGGATCGCAGCTGTCTGCGTAAAAAACGAAAGTAACAACAAAAAAATCATGAAGTGAATGTCGCACTAGCACGACAGGCACCAATCATGAGCACGAGGGCTAACTTTCATAATTCCTTTATAAATCCCGTAGCGAATAACCATTCATTCATTCGTTCACTTCGAGACGTTTGCTGTCATGCTGTCAATGTCAAGAGTACATTATTTCCGTCGAACTTGTGGCCAAAACATGTACATGACTAATATTTTCTTTTGTATAAGATTTGTATCATTGTTTGTCTAAAATAATGTGATTTAATATTAGTGTGTACTAAGGTGTATTGCAATAAAAAAATATGAAGAGCCTACTGTTTATAACGCTGTTTGTGTTCGGGTCATACGGCCTCGGCTCTATAGTGAAGGAATCGAAGGTTCGTGAGAGTTACCAAGTGCATCGCATTGATTAGTTGAGGCATTCAGTAATTACATGCTTCTGAAATATCTGTTTACTGAATGCCAGTGTGGTGATTGTGATGTTGTTTTGCAGGAAAGCACGGAGTTGTCTCGCGCGCGTGATGACCGGCCCCTGTTGTTTGCGACGTTAGGAGGCGGCATGGTTGCCGTGGAGCCACATTCAGGCAATATTATTTGGAAACTCAAAGAAGGTAAGTCTAAAAGCTGCTTGAATAAAGGCACTTGTTTAGTTGGAATTACTTTCCTAAATTTACAATCTTATTTCATCAGACTCTGAATCAGTAAAAGCAAAGAACGGTCATAAAATTATTTATAGAATTTCAGCTAAAGAACTTTGATTATGAATAACTTCATCTGATTTTACGCATCAAAATTTGTTAATCCTCGAAATTGGGGCATTTACGCTTCTATAAATCAAATTCTGTTACGACATATTATTTGGTTTTGACTTTTAATCTTTGGAATTTATTGTTTAGCTTTCAACAATGTGTATAAAATGTGTTAGTCCAGGTAAAAAGGTCCCACTTTGTTGATATGAAGTTATTAGTACATCCTGCAACTACACAATATACATTATCTATTAGTGAAATAATGAAGTGTCCATGTCAATTGACAAAGTTGGCCTTTCACTAAACTCATCCAAAAATGTACAATTTGTGCTGCTAAACAGGTTGTGTTAATAACATACATACAAAAAAATTAAAAAATTCAGTCGAATTGAGAACCTCGTCCTTTTTTGAAGTCAGTTAAAAATGGGTGCAAATCTTCTATTTACATCATGTCTTATGACCAGTGATCGTAGATTTTTTCAGCAAAACCGGTGCAATTACGTTTTTTTGTTATATTGTTATTTAATTACCAAATATCTACATTATTACTTAGTTCTAAATGGCTTTGATTTAATTTAATATTTGGTTCAAACATTAAATAGCCTCAAAATAATAATAACCTTAGCACTGCACCAAAAATGCTGGAAAATCTACGATCACTGCTTATGACTAATATAAGATGTAATCTTGATGTAATGCATGAACATGTTCTGGCCAAATTATAAAGAAAAACAAAACCTGTCAAGAAGGTTGTCTGGAAGAGATAGCTCTTTAGGGATAGGACCGTCTGTCATAAGAGTTTTGAGTGATAAAAAATAATACTATGATTAATTTGCTGAAGATTTATGAAAATTATACTTTACTAAAGTTGGTGAACATCGTTGTTGTAGTTGTGTGAGTTACAAATTATTATTATTATATTATATTATTATTATATTGTTTAATACACTAGCAGCTATGAGCTGATGCGTGTATATCACTGCACTTGTTTATAAGCATAAAGTTAAATTATTTTTGATTTCAAATGTTTATCTAGTCTGTTTTTAAAACTGTTCACTGAGGGGGCACTTATCACTGTCTCTGGTAATTTATTCCACTCGCGCACAACTCGATTGCATAAAAAGTGTTTTCTAGGATTGCTTGCGCTGGGTCCTCGGTTAATTTTTAAGCTATGGCCTCTCATACGATGATGCCTACTCATAATAAACATGTTTTTTAATTCTGGTACGTCATAACAATCATGTAGGATCTTATAAGTTTCAATGAGGTCTGAATTTCAATGAGTCTCGGAATTTAGTGACATTAGCCAGTCCTGTGTCCAACTTATAATTCTATTAAGGTCTTCTTGTATCTCATTATGAGTGACGAGTGGTCCCATGATCTTCGTGTCATCAGCAAAAAGTGATAATCTCGACTTGATAATAGACTTAAGATCCGTAACAAAAATTCCAAAAAGGATTGGCCCAAGGACTGATCCTTGTGGGACACCACTTAGTACTTTTGTAGGTTCAGACAGTTCTTCTCCCACCCTGACTCTTATTACTCTCTCATTTAGGAAGTCCCGTATCCAGTTCAGTAGACTTCCACGAATCCCGTAGTGCTCTAGCTTGCAAATAAGCCTTTTTATAGGCACTCGATCAAAGGACTTCTCGTAGTCCAGGTAAATAACATCTGTTGGGAAGTGCTCTTTCCAGTTTTTAGTCCAATAATCGAGGCAAACCAACAGATTAGTGACCGTTGACCGCCTTGGGATAAAACCGTGCTGTTCCTCGATTATAATATGCTCCTGTGATAAAAACTGTCTAACATACCCGTCAATTTATCACCTTTTTTGTAAATAGGGGTAACGGTAGCTTCTTTCCAACTTTCTGGTAATGTACCTGTTGTAAAAGACAAAGTCATTATATACGACAGTTGTTCCCCAGCACATCACTGCATTTCTTTAGCAATATTGCCGGAATACCATCTGGTCCCATTGCTGTATCGTCCTTGAAGGTGTTTATTGCTTTTTTTACCACTTCAGAAGTAAATTCAACTTCCTCCAGGGATTTCAACACTTTAGGAGTAATAATTGGAGCAATTGGTGCGTTTTCAGGTTCCCTAACGAATGATTTTCTAAACTGGGTTGCAAAAATATTCGCTATTTCACTGCTTTCACTTGTGATAGTGTGTGAGCTCTCATCTCGCAATGATAGAGGAACCGAGACTTTCGACATTAAGCTTTGTCTTATATAGCTATAGAAGCGTTTAGGTGTGCTTAAAACGACATTCCTTTCAAATTCCATCCTGGATTTTCTTGTTTGGTTAATAATCTGATTGTTAAATTTCCTGTATTGTTTATAATTTTATTCAGATTTGTTAAGATTATAAATTTTCCATTTGATCAGTTTCTGTTTACTGAAAATAGTTTACTTAAAAATTGCAAATCAAAAAATATTGAACAAAATAATTTGATTTGCTTCAAGATTCGTTTTCAGTTTCTGTTTAGTTAATTTAATAATGTCCGGCCCAATCCATGGTTTATTAATGTTAGTTTTAGATTTTCTTTTAACGGGAACTACCTCCGTTATAGCGTCGTGAATTTTGTTTTGTAGTTGGACCCAAGCTTGTTGACAATTAGAATAATCCTTTATGTTAGAATGTGTATCGGCAAGTAACAAACTAATTTTGTCGAAATCCGCATTAAAAAAATCTTTGCGTTGCTGTTTCGCTGTCACTGTATGACAGTGGTTAATCTGGAATTGTAAGGTCGTAAGTAATACCATATGATCACTCTTACCAATCGGCGGGTTATGAACTACATCGGTACAAAGGTCCTCTTCATTGCAAAGAAATAAATCCAAAAGCGATTCCTCGTTATTTCTTTTTCGCGTTGGCTGTGTCACAAGCTGTTGTAGATTAGAATCGACCAGGACCCCTACGAACTCTTCATGAAGAGCGTTGTAACCTTCGAATTTCAGCAATGGCCAACTAATGTCAGGCAGATTAAAGTCTCCTACTATGAGAAGAGCTCCTTTACAAGTTGTTGTAGCATTTTTAATTGTTTGAAATAAAATTTTATCACTCTCCTCCAATGTATACTCGTAGTGTGTAGGGCGGTAGACGCCCGCAAGTAGCAACTTAAAACTACCATACGTAATATTAACCCAAAGTGCTTCCACATTGTTTTGATTGTTATATTCCGGGTGTAATGTTGAAATAATTGGCAATGTTTCGTGTTTCTCTGCTACATATATCACTACTCCGCCCCACCCTCTGCCAGTACTCCTGTCATGTCGAAATAAATTATATCCTTTAATATTTATAAGATTACTCTGGATTGTCGGTTTCAAATGTGTTTCCGTAATAATTATTAAAACTGGTTGTAATTTATTTATTTCCAGCAAGAATAAGTCTCGTTTAGCCATTATGGACGCCAGGTTTGTGTAGAAAAGAGGTAGCTGTACAAAACCATTGCCTATGAGTTTTTTACAGTTTGGCTACCCTGATGGGCTCTGACAATGGTAGGTTTGCCATTGAGGTATTTAATAATAAGGTCGGGCTCACCTGCCTCAATCCTATTGTCAAGTTCGATGCGAAGTTTCTTCAGGTACTCACGTTGGTATGGGTTAAATCATTTTTGACTGATACGTTCTTATTGCGGAGGTTATTCCTGTTCTTTAAAACCTTAACCGCTGCGGCCCTGTTCGAAAAAATCAACTTGAGTGGGCGGGGCTTGTCAGCAGACTGGGGTTTACCCACCCAATCTAATGACAGCCAGCGGCGCTTCAACCGGGAATTCCTCCAAAATATCTTCCACAAGTCCAAGGTCATGACTTTTTCGTGCTTCTATGGAGTCTCCTGTCGAAGATATCTCTGGCACGCCAAACATAATGACGTTAGCACTTCGTCGGTTACGATCCTCCAACTCACTAATAATATTTTCTAAGCCGAGCTGTTGGCCTTGATTTTGTTTCAGAGTCTCGATTTCTTGTTTCAGCTGATCCACTTGTTTCCTTAGGGCAGGCAATTGGCGTACCTACTCCAAACACACAGTCTGGGCATAAATATTTCAATGTCGGCGATTGAAGAGCAATTACCCTTAACTCTGTCACAAGCAATCCACTACACTTTACACATATCAACCTATCACATCCACCACAAACTATTTTTGGATTTTGACTGTCCGGTTTAGGTAGTTTATTTGTACACTGCATGCAGGAAGCCATCTTTGAATTGATTTGTTAGGTTATGAGGATGAATTAATTCAGTTCAAATTTGACCGCAAATACACAATCAGTGTTTTAGATAACACTTCCACATAATATTTGAACGTTAATTTGACGAAAGTGACAGGTTTCACGGTAAAACAAACTAATTTTCGATAATTAGACGCTTTTTCAAACACCAGTTACGAAATACACAAGTGCAGTTTTTTTTTATACTACGACGGTGGCAAACAAGCATACGGCCTGCCTGATGGTAAGCAGCTACCGTAACCTATGGACGCCTGTAACTCCACAGGAGTCACATGCGCGTTGCCGACCCTTTACAAAAAGGAGGATTCACTGTGTTGACGGCTAAAGGAACAAGAGGGTCCCTCATCGTCAACACACTGGGTCCTCTTTGAGCTCTTTGGCAACCTTACTCACCAGCAGGAACACAACACTATGAGTAGGGTCTAGTGCTATTTGGCTGTGGTTTTCTGTAAGGTGGAAGTACTTCCCCAGTCGGGCTCTGCTCCAGATTTGAGCGAGATGACATTCACTGAACGTGCCCTACCACACTAAGCGAGATGCCATTCGCAGTGCCCATACCTCTCTTTTTGGCATAGTTTAAGGACATACCCAAGTCCGGACGTAGTTTAAGGACATACCCCGGGTCCCAGTTAAAAGTGAGGGTAGAAATTGTTATGAATGTGTCACAAATTTTTGCAGCTTTCATTGTGCAAGATGTTATAATAATAATAATATTTTATTTTCAGACTTGCATCCATAGTTACAATACAATAAAACAAAAATAAAAATTATGCAAGTTACTGTACAGTATAGTAGACTTCAAATGTTTCGTAATTTTTTTTACTAAAAAAAAATGAAAAAATTACATTACAGAAAATATTGATAAACTAATCATTTATTCAGAGCAATGACGCGTAGTTTCAGTGTCCGCGAGGCAACCAGATGGCTCGCGGTATTTAAGATCCCTACACCCTGTGCAACTGGGAATGACCCATGTTGGACTTGGTTTTTCATCCTCCCCTTCATGTAACACGACATAGGGTGGTTCCATAACACGTAGAGAGCTTAAATACCGCGAGCCATCCGGTTGCCTGGCGGACATTGTAATTACGCGCCATGGCGATCAGCGATCACAATAGGTCAGCAATAAAAATAAATAAATAAATATCATAGGACAATCTTACACAAATCAATCTAATCCCACGGTAAGCTCAATAAGGCTTGTGTTGTGGGTATTAGGCGACGATATATGTAATAGATATATACATATAAATACTTAAATACATAGAAAACATCCATAACTCAGGAACAAATATCTGTGATAAACACACAAATAAATGCCCTGACCAGGATTCGAACCCGGGACCTCCTGCTTCGTAGGCTGGGTCCACTAGGCTAGGAGGCCGTTATATAGCCCCTAACAAGAAGAAGAAGAACTATACACCATTGCTTTAACTAATTTGCTTATGCTCGCAAATATTGTTGCTGTCTATATTCTTATATTATTTCATAGTATTGAGGGCTATTCTCGAATATTACTATTACTATAATACAATCATGTTGTCATTGGAATGGATTAAAAACTTGTATTGTAAGTATTTCTATAAATAATAAAGCTGATACAATTTGTAGTAAGTTCTTGGAAACATTGATAAAGACATAAGATAAATAATTATAGTACTTAACTTTTGATTATTTCATATCAGACGCACCTGGGTTAACAATTTTTGTTTGTTGATTGACTAATTATGTACCTGTTTTATTATTTTAACTTTATTCCAACACTTGACTTTCAAGTAGTTTGCAATGTTACTTATGTGACACATTACAAAAACCTGTAATGAAAGTTAACTTGTTTATATTTCTTTGCTGAAAATATAATTATAATTTTGCCCGAGTAAAACTTATTAAATAATGGATGGGAAAATTATGGATGTTAAAGGGTTAGGAACGCGCTTGCTACCACCCTGGAGTTGCTTGCTTCTATTGTGCTAGGGAGGGTTAGGGTTACTGCAGTTTTAAGGGCTTATGATCATAAGATTCAGAAGTCATACACTTTACTGCCACCATATTACAAAAAAAAAACGTTTTGGAGGTGTGTCACAAAAATCACATTTTATCATAAGAAATCCCCCTCTAAAAATTAACAACTAAAACAGATAAGAGAATTCTAGTTCATTCAATTTATAAATATAATTAGATAACAAGTATCACTAATCAGTCTAATCACGTAATCACTATGGCAGCCCAAGTAAAACCATTCTGTTATCAATACAGTTAATCAGTGTTTGTGTTTTGTTTATGTGGGACAGTGCTATTTTTTGTAGCCCTTTTCCATTTATATCACAAAAATGGCCGGACGAAGTTAATGTGTAGACAGACTTAACACATATTACTATTAATATAATGTAGATTGTTAAATATGTTATCATTTTCCTGCAATTAATATAATGCATAGCTAATACATGCGTATACATATAATCCATAATAAAGTAATGAAATAAATACAAATATTTTTTAATATTTTTATTAAGGATAAATTAAACATATATTAAACATATATGTGCCAGATACCGATATAATGATTTGGTTTGCTGGCAATAAACGTGGTGCGAGAAGTCATTTCCCCACCTTTCTAACCTTTAAGGAATGATTTCCGAGAAAAAAACTGTCCTATGTATCCCCAGGACTCAATCTATCTCTATACCTACCTACATAAATCGGTTCAGCGGTTTAAGCGCAAAGAGGTAAAAAACAGTTACTTTCTTATTTATAATGTTAGTAGGGCTCCAGTGCTACGGATGCACTTGTTTTCCAATATTAATGTTATCTTCACAAAGTGTAATAATGAACATGATAATGTAGCATGTGGCGGTCTGTTTCGAATAAAAGTAATCAAATATGGATCATTATATTCATTATGAGATTTATGAGCCAATGCCGCATGTTCAGAAATGTTTATTTTAGATAACGTTTTTGTAACCATTATTTTCTTGAGGCCCATTTGGACGATCGATAAATTTGATACTTTGTCATACATTCGACATCGTTGTACAGATATTAAATATATCTTTATCTACACTCATACTGTAAGTACTCTAAAATGCGTTCAAAAACCGTAGACAATGACAAGCATTACAACAAACGATTTAACTATGATAAGTTTCTTATCTGCGGCAGTAACGTAATTTTAACTATGCATGCTCAAATATTGTTAAGCAATGAGTTTCAAATTTGGAACATCGAATTTGATAACATAATGTTACCGCCATGGCCAACTCGATTGGTCCCGCGCGAGCGCCGGCACAATCGAGAAGGCCATGACGGTACAATGGCGGTCATTCTATGGTTTCCGAACAATTAATTTAATATATATAATATGAGTGTAGATAAAGCAGTGTATGCAACTGTACGTAATTAGGCCTTAAAACACTCGTGTGATCTTATTATGAAATTCGCCTGCGGCTCATTTCATAAAACCACACTCATGTTTTAAGGACCCTTATTACGTAACAGTTACATAATAGTAGTTTATGGCCTACTCGATTGTGCCGGCGCTCGCGCGGGACCAATCGAGTTGGCCATGGCGGTAACATTATGTTATCAAATTCGATGTTCCAAATTTGAAACTCATTGCTTAACAATATTTGAGCATGCATAGTTAAAATTACGTTACTGCCGCAGATAAGAAACTTATCATAGTTAAATCGTTTGTTGTAATGCTTGTCATTGTCTACGGTTTTTGAACGCATTTTAGAGTACTTACACTATTAGTGTAGATAAACTACTATTGCGTATGTGTTTTTATGCATTGCATATTTTAAATATGTTGCTAGCTAAGATTATGTAAGCGGGGTCACGTACCTCTTTGTCATAGATAGTTTTCGTCTTTTAGCTTATCTTAAACGGAGTAACTACATTCGAAAACTAGTCGAATTTTGTACCATATTGTGTGAGGAATAAGTAATAGAATTGAAAGAAAGTTGAAATGATGTTACTACTCGTGCCAAGCGCGGCATAGTTTAGCACTCATCTGTAAAGTAGGTAGGTATGACGTTAGTTATGTCGCTTAAGTCTTTTTTATTTGACATTGTTATTTAAAATGCAATTACTTATGCACATTTTTGTCAGTTATTGACATATGTAGTATATGTATGTATATATAATACATATGACTTACTTATGTGGGCAGTAGAAATTCACGTACCTAACTTGATTTCAGGCATTTTGGCAATAATGTTATAACACCTTATTGTTCATTTTGTTATCATGCCGTTTTTTAATAATATCTAAGTACCGGTAGCTAACTATCACTTTTATCAACAAATTAGTTCATTACTGGATATGCTAAACGGTATCTACAAAAATATGATAGTTTCCGGGCTTTTCACTTCTAACCCCCCAACAAGCTTTGGCACTATGTATCATCATATGGTATCATCCGAACCTTTACACGACGTTTAAGATGCAAACGCGCAGAGAGCGGTAGATGTGCGGAAGTGGGACAGCACGCGGTTGGGGTGAACATTGTTATATTTAAACCTGTTATAGTTGTGAAATAATGTGAAAGCATTTTACTTAGACCAACCCATTTCCACTCTGCATCTATAAGTTCTAAATGTTCTAATATATCAAACGGTACCGGTTCCATGTCTCTAGCGCAATCTGTGTTGCAGTTTATAACAACGCTATTCCTTGTTACAGAACCAGTTGTAAAAGTCCCCAACCAGCACGGCAGTCTTATGCCCCAATTCCTACCGGATCCTCGCCACGGTTTCCTTTACATGTATGGGCCGAGAGGAGACCAGCAGATGCTCAAGAAAATGCCCCTGACGATACCGGAGCTGGTGGCCAACGCCCCCTGCAGGTCTACAGAGGGCATTCTGTATACGGGAAAGAAAAGTGATACGTGGTTCATTCTTGATCCATTGACCGGTTCAAGAGAACATGTATCAGGTAAAACAAGTCTTTAATAAACCTCTAACTTTCTGAAGCTCTATATTAAATCCTTACTAAGATCGTAGGTCCCCCTTAAAAGAAATCGAGGCAGAGAGAGATTTACAATAAGTCGTTGTCATTTTATGTTCTTTTTAGGTTTCGACAAAGCAAAGATTTTCAATAGCGACGAAGAGGACACTTGCTTTCCTGACAAAAAGCGCGGGATTTACGTCGCGCGCACAGAATATAACATATTGATGCATGACTCGAAGCATGAAGATCAGAAGTGGAATGTTACCTTCTTCGACTACTCGTCGCTCGCCATGGGCAAGGAGATGATGAATGATTATGGTGAGTGAAGTACTTTTCAACGATAAATCGTAAATAGCGATGAATCGCAGTAGCTGATACTCATGCTTTCCGGACAATAAATGAAAGATATTCGTCGCAACGCATACAAAATAACTTTTGACTACTTCACAATCTCCATGAAGAAAAAGAAAGACAATTATGAATGTGATGAATTGTGTTATTCACGAGGAGTAAAAATAATTAAGTCTCTACATAGACTAATTAACCCATGACCCCGCATAGCCGGACGACTCCCGCTGCCACGCTAGAAGTAATTTCACACTATAGTAAGACACTTATTATTGGCAGTGACAGTAGACTTAGTACGTCTCCATGGCAACCATTAATGTCTGACTCTCTTACGCCCCACGGGACAATCTTGCGTTCCCTGTCTAGCATTGCGTGTTCCCCTGCCGCACCCCTTCTTTCTGGCAGCTTAGGTTTCCAAGAAATAATGCGCTAAGCAGAGTATAGATATATCTTGTATATGAGTCTCTATACTTAAAATAGACTCGATTTTTCAGGACCAAACCTCTGGTCTTTCTCTGGGTTACTGACTGTTCGACTTATGCACACATCGCTGCCGCCGCCGGGTTCGCTGCCTGTCGCGCCGCGTTGCTATCTTGCGTTTCATTCTACAAACATAACCGTTGCACAGAAAACCGTACATTTTTTGTGCGATGATCGCAGTTCGTGACGCTATGCGTTAGACGCGAACCATTATGTAAATAAAATAAATTAATAAATTAAAACACTATAAATTAATGTGTGCGAAAAATATATGCAGAAAACAACGCGTGTTTATGAGCCACGGAATGGCTTATACCTATTTACCAATTTATCTGTCTGGATTATTCGCCGAGTTCCGATATTCTTAGAATAGAACTCTAAAAATTGCGCGTTCGTGTAAACGTTCTGAATATTATCGTCTTAAGCTTGCAACTCTCAGCAAATATTTTTCTTTGACACATGATGTGTCAGGTGCTTTGAACTAAGTATAGTCATCAGCAGAAGTAGCTAAGCGGGTGAGGTGTTCAAAATGAGCTGACACGACTTTATTGTTAAGAGAATAAGTGCGCGTGAAGGTCATTCTGAAAACCTCACCCGCTTAGCTACTTCTGCTGCTGACTGTACACTTAAGGACAATTTAACAGGGAGAACGCTACCATTATCCTCGATTAGGTGTATACATGTTTATTTTAAAATTATTTACCTAGTCACATTGTCTTCGATTCTTATTCTGATTTTAAAATCTTGTTATGATCGCTTATTTGTTAGAGCATGGTATCATTTGACATCTCGCATTTTTATTAGCGCGCGGGAATTTACGAGTCGGCTCAACTCTCAAGGTCGTATTATAACAATAACAAAACCAATAAAAACTTTAAAGGTGTTTTAAGTCAAAATACCTTTTGTTATACAAGTTGTAACAAAAATGCAGGTGATGCTTTTAAGGACTAAGAAAAATATCGCTTCTCGCGAAAAAAAAAATTGGTTTTGTATGGAGGGTTGGCTAGATGGGATCACGTGTCCCATACAAAAATTTTTTTTTTACCGCGTCCAAAACATGTTCCTCCTACTCTTTCTTACTAGCAAAACGATACCAATTATGCCCTTAAACATCACCAGTATTCTTTTACATCCTGTATAGAAAACTATAGAATAGAATAAATATTGCATGTGCAATCAATTGTTCATGCAATACAAATAATTGCGTGTGAAAGCAATGAGAAACAAAATCCATAAATAATAAAAAAAATACATTAGGATAGAGGGTAGGGCGGATTTTAAAGCTTTATGGGTAATAATAATAATAAGGCTTACTAACATTTGTATTTTGGGAAATGAAGACAGCGCTAAAAACTACAACTCTTGTATTCCGTAAATATACCAGACAAGGACGAATCTTGTTACATTTCACCTAATAGGTGCAAATATTTACCGAGAAGATTAATACGCGTTCAATGAACCGAGTTAGCCCGCATCACGCTGTTCGGTTCTTTATCGCTGAGGCCTTTCGTGCTAGAAATCCATTTGTTACGCCTTGTTCATTGATTGAAACTTATTTTAACCTGAGAACCTTATTTTAAAAAGCATTTGATTTTGCATATAAAAAATAATCTCTCTCTTCTTCTTCCTTGCCACTTCCCATTATTTGGGGTCGGCTCTCCTCGTTCTAAGGCGCCAGGATGGTCTGTCCTGGGTTGTCGCATTGGTTACTTGGGCTCGCTCCAAGTCGCGGGTTATAGTAGCCAGCCACGTGGCTTTGGGTCTTCCCAAAAAATTAAATAAAAAAAATATTTGGGCATATAAAAAATGGATTGGATTATTTACCAAACTTTGTACGAGGGGTCTTAGGAGTTAGGTTGTTCCTCTTACGCAGGGGCGTATTTACCTTAAAGCCGTGAGCCGCCCCACGCGCTAGGTTCAGGGAGACGGTCAGTCAGCTACCGGACCCAAATTTCAAATTACTTAGTTGTATAATTACCCAGCACAGGGAGAGGAATTCATCGCTATCCATACTTACTCCGTCGACGGACTCTACGTACTCTACAAAATATGTACGATATACGTTATGTACAATAAGCGGAGATGGGACGGATGGGCGTCATTGTATGACATTTGCGGAATTCTGTAACTTAAGTCGGTATAATGACGCCAATCCGTTCCATCTCTGATTATAAGTCACATCGACTACCGCCCACAAATTCCTGTTTGTACCATTTAGGAAGAATAATGACCTAAAGGTAAATAAATAGTATAATTTTAGGCATAATCCACTTCACGTCAACATCAAACGGACGAGTGATGTCCTTCGATCGTAAAACCGGCGACCTGGTGTGGTCGCACCATTTCGAGACCCCTGTCGTAGCCGCCTACCTGCTGGATAGGGACGGACTCATCTCTGTCCCTTTCAACTCGATTGGAGATGACACGCTGGACCATATCATGGAGGATGCCACTACTCTCAGCAACGGGCAGGGAATAAAAAATTCTAATATTGAATTATAGTAAGTATTGTAACGTTATTATATAAATATCAAGGTCTCTGTATAACAGATTTTGTGGCGTGTGCTACGAAGCGTGACTACAGTACCACTATTATTACCACCAATCGACTATGAAAAATATGTAACCTAATAAGGAATAAATGAAAATTTACCTAGTCGCTAATAGCAAAAACTTGGTAATTTTAGATTTAGATGGCATAATTACTTTTTCTCAAATACAATGCAATGAAATGAAAATAAACTTATTTACAAATAATAAGTTTTGCTTTTAAGGCATCTACTCGTAATTATTATTCTCTTCAGATTGTAGGCTATTTCTGACTTCATACGTTTTAATATAATTTTCACGCCACTGCTCGGAAATATGGCCAAAGATGGATTGAAATGAGAGTAGAAAGTAGTTCTTAGTAGTACAATTCAAAAACAGTCAAACAATGCAGATTTGCAAAGTATAGTAGGGTAATTGTGCTAGTTTCCCGTCCAGGTCCAGTTTACCGTCCATTTAATTAAAATGCTGCAAATAAATGGGAAAAACTTTTTAAGGCCAACAAATTTTATATTTATAGTTTATTCTTTACTAGATTTTTTAATTTTTAGCTTTTATTTTGGGAAAAACTAGAATATAAACATATACATAAGTATGGACGGAAACTGACAAGAGTGGACGAAAACTAGCACAATCACCCTACATTGTTGTAGAGGCTTGAAAGTAAGCTATAGGTGGATCGAGTTAGTTCGAGGGCCGACCCGCCAGGGGAGGCCCTCGAAGATACGAGTCCACCTATAGCGCTTTCGGCCGAGATATTACATAGTGCTTTTCACGACTACTGTGAGGAAATAAATCATTTTCTTCACTAGATGAAGTCATTTTCACCGCGTTGATAGAATTTTCTAGTTTTTCAGTGAAACAATATTATTATCCAATTCAGTATTCCATTCCCGCCTTTTTACTTTTTTTTTTCACTTTCAAGAAGCGTTTTTCTGTTGTTTGCTTCAAACCGACTCATTACTTAGAGCCGTTTTTGATAGAAAACCACAAACGGCTAAAAAAGTAAAAACGCTTTAAGGGTGAATAAATGGTTTTGACGTTTTTTTTTTTTAAACGGGTAGTTGGCCCGATAAACAACCTTATTTTATTTTTGAAACATAAAATTGTGCCAAAAAAAGACCTTTTAATGTTTTTAATGAATGCAATGACATAACTGGACAATTTACTTTCTAACTTATGACATTTCATCGTTACAATAACATTGCTGTAGTGGTGGTTCAGGTGCCACAGCAAATGCTTACTTTCCAGCTTGGATTTTGACCATCTTTTGTCACATTTCCGAACAGTAGCGTGAAAAAGTGTAGTGTTTAGCGGCCTTTTTTACTTTCTACTCTGCTATTGGTCGATTATTTTTGACATTAGTAACTCGTTCAGAAAATAACAAAATTATTAGAGCAACATTACATTTGTACGTTTAATTAAAAAATTAAAACGTCAAATTCGCTCAATGAATGTGTACTTTTGCGATTGTAAGCGTTTTTTATTTAAGTATGTGAAAAACGCCTTTGCATGCTTAAAAAAAGTATAAATAAAAAATTTGAAAAGGCGGGAAGGAAAATTTCTTCTGTCTGTTCTTTAGATCGGAAACAAACATTCAGATAATTGTGTATAATTCTGTACGATTTTAAATAAAAATAACTAACAATGAGTGACACGAGTACGGACATGGATCTTACACCGCCGGAAATTCAAAACACTGCAAAGTCAGTGATTCGAAATTTATTGCCCATTAAATCCCGAGATAAATATAAGAAAGTGTATGAAAATTTCAAGACATGGCAAATAAATAAAAAACAAACTCTTTCTCTGAAAGTGTAATGCTGACGTATTTTGATGAACTCTCGAAAAAATATAAATCCTCCACTTTATGGGGCATTTATTCAATGCTAAAGGCAACGCTTAATACGGAGCACAACATCAATATCAAAAACTACACCAAGTTACTAACTCTATTGAAAAGGCTATCAGAAGGCTTTCAATCAAAAAAATCAAAAGTCTTGACAGCGGAAAATGTTGAAAGTTTCTTGAGAGATGCACCTGATGAAGTGTTTCTAGCAACAAAGGTAAGTTATTTCACAACGTGACCGATGGTTATTTTTCCTTTCCGTTGCTTAATATATTTTGTATCAACCAAATTATTATCATTATTACAGGTCATTTTAATATTTGGAGTAAATGGGGCATGCAGGACAGCTGAATTAATTAATATAAAAATCGATGACATTGAAGAACACCACGATATGATTTTGGTCAAACTGAAAAACACTAAAACAAAAATTGATCGGTTGTTTATCATTCGTGATGAATTTTTGGAAATTGTCAAAAAATATCAAAACCTCCGCCCGGAAAACGCGGGATATGATAGATTTTTCCTGAATTATGTTAATGGTAAATGTACCAAGCAGCCTATAGGCCGGCATAAACTTGGTGCTATACCAAAAACGATTGCGGCCTATTTGAAGCTGCCGGACGCTGAATCTTACACCGGTCACTGCTTTCGAAGAACCTCGGCAACTCTGCTAGCAGACTCCGGTGCCAATTTAACCACATTGAAAAGGCATGGCGGTTGGGCATCGGATAAGGTGGCAGAAGGATACATAGCAGACTCAGTAGAAAATAAAGTCAAAGTCAACCACCAAATTAATGAGGCGATAAATTTACGTGCTCGTCCGTCTACATCAGCAGACACGAAAGCAGGACCATCAACACCTAAGGAAACCTTACTGTCAAATTCACCTCATCCTGCATCATTCGATGATATCCCATCAGCATCACACTCCATACCGGCCGAAATGACACAAAATACTAATATAAATGTTCCGGGAAAAAACATTTCCTTGTCATTCCACAACTGCCCTAATGCGAATATCAATATTACTTTTAATTAAACTGTGTATTATACTGTGTACTCAACCTGTTTTATTTCCTTACATTAGGCGTGAAAAGCACATAGTAAATGCCTCGGTAGAAAGTGCAATAGATGGACTCGCATCTTCGCGGGCCTCACCTGCGGCTCGGCCCGCGAACTAACTCGTCCATCTATTGCTTACTTTCTATACCTGGGCAACAATGTACTATTGTGTGATTCCTGTCGTACTAGTTAAACAAAAAGTTGACACGAAAGCGGTACCAGCATAATGATCCAACTAGAAATCGTCCTTATCATCCAAAAAAGTTTCACCTGTGATGTGAAAACGTCACACTTAAACAAATTAATGTTTTTGTATTATTGTATGTTACATGCAGGGTTTTCATGAAGTTAAAGCTAATAAGGTTCTGGACTGAACCCTCTTTCCCGCTGGCGACCATTCTATTGCTAGACAAATTCGTTTCTAATGATCCTATTTCCTTTCAGCCCAACATTGTACGTCGGTGAACACAACCACGGTCTATACGCTTTGTCGTCTTTAGTCGACAAAAACACTATAACTATTTCTACTGGACAAACGCAACCATTGCTGCTCGAAGGACCAGCGGCCACTGAAAACAAAGACACAAAAAAACCATACGAACCTGTTAAAAATGTGCATTACAAATTAAATGATTTGAACGTGCACGTTTCAGCGCCATATTTGTTGCTAGGACACTATAAAGTGCCAGAATTGACAACTGCCTGGTCGCCTACATTGCCTAACACAAACTTTTTATTTAAGGTCGATAATGATGCTATAAAGTTGATAAACGGCAAGATATCTGACACTGAAAATGATGTGGAGAATGAAACGAATGAGAATTCTATGCAAGTGTCTGTGTCGGTCCAAACTGATGAACTTTTCGAAGGATTCACATTTAATTTTAGGCCTGACATGTGGTATAAGCGAGGCTATATATGGCTTCATCAGCAAGAAAATAAGGCGCTTAAAGTGGCGCTTATAATCCTGGTCGGATTAGTCATCACCATGTTTTGGTATCTCCGATATCAGGTATGTTGTGTTTACTTTGTTGATAATGATTGTTACAGCACAATCTGATAAACGATTAAATAACTTGAATATTGACAATGTTAAGTACGTAATACGTCTCTAAGAAATCTCGAAGGAGCGCAGCGTTGTAAAAACGTTCAATGTATTATGAACTCTAATACACTGAAGTTAAAATTGAATATCGAATATAAGTGTTGAGTATAGAGTTGACATACACACGTATTCTTCACAGATGTTTTTTTTATACCTACCACTCGGTTAGTTGGCCATTTCGAGCCTTTGTTTGTCCAGATGGAATGATTCAAATTCCTGATGTTTACACGGATTTTAAATCTTAAGGTTGTTATGGAACTCACGAAGAACTGTTTTCAATGAGGTCAGATTTTTCGGTTCGCGGACTTACAATGAATCCTCTAAAAATCTCTTGCTAGTAATATTTATCTGAATAATAAATTAACGTTTTAAATAAGTATTTGGGTTTTACACGCTCTCTGGATGTTTATCTCCAAGAATTTTATCGGGAGTTTTTTTAAGGTTATTGTTGCGAAGCGATGGGGAGTTTGTGTTTACAGATGATAACGGGTTCTTTTTTTTATAACATTAATGACAGAGTATAGTTCTAAAATTTTTAAAACAAGATACCTATATCCTTGTTGTCCTTATCCATGTTGTACGGTTCATAACGCATTTATTGCTTTGCCAATTTATTCTGCGCCCTATCGTCAAAAGTATTGAGTTCAATTTGCGCCGGTTATTGAATGCGGCTATCAGTTTTACGTAATAATATGCACCAATTTTAATTAACTGGTTTGTACGCACGTTGTTAATCATTTGCATTTGTAGAAGTTACAGTTTTTACTACTTACTACTTGTGAAAAACAACTACTGGCGTTTTGCTATAACCACGAAGCGTCCGCATTCGCAGCTATGATAAATGGTTGTCTTTTTAAACACCGCCCTTTGTAAATTGCAGATACATTTAGAAAACAGGGATCGAAAGGATAATTTTTATAATCAAATGATAATAACTTTTTTAAATACTGAATAGAAAACATATCGCGCATGAATTCGAACCAAAATAAGTGAAGCACCATCCATACCGGGGATAATTTTCAAATACCATAAAATTAATACCTTGATAATTTCGAACCCTGTTAGAAAGGGTAGTAGTTTTTGCACAAATCACTCGTACATATAATATAATTTATGGCTATCCGCTAATCAGAAAAAATCTATCTAACCGATTTCATGACATCATATCTTGACCGAATAGGAGTTAATAATAAGATGTTACTAACCCTCCTGTGGACGAAATAACTTGGTTACTGGGAATCCTGGGTATTCCCAGTAGTATTAGGCACTCGTATCAAATTGACGATTGACACTAGTGGGTTATTCCGACGGGGAAATAAACTGATGTATCTGTATGGGGAAGTTCTTATCCGTGTTTTATACAAGTTATTTTACAGTTTACATATATTATGAAATTATTTATAAATAAATTGACTAATTTAATGTATGAAATAAATGTATAGTTATGTAACAAAAACCGCATTACTAACTGACGCAGTATATCTTATCTATTACCTATATATATTTAATATATTTACATTTATACCGCCATTAAAATAAATTATTATAAATATGCTAAAAATTTACACTGATAACTGATAACTAATATTATGTCAGTGTTAAAATTTGTTTTAGAGTGTGTTACAAAATCATATACTTAAGTAACATTTGCTAACTTGAATCTCTGGAGTTTACTTAGTCAATCTGTCTAAGATTTTTTTTATACCACGACGGTGGCAAACAAGCATACGACCCGCCTGATGGTTAGCGGTTACCGTACCCTATGGACGCCTGTAACTCCAGAGGATTCACATGCTCGTAGCCTATCCTTTAAAAAACTACACTCCTTTTTTGAAGAACCTCATACTGTAGTCCCTTGGAAAAACCTCGGCAGGGAGTTCATTCCACAGCCGGAGCGTTCGCGGGGGAAATACCTCTTAAATAGCTCAGTGCGTGACCCTTTAGGCACCAGCCAGGGTAAGTGGATGAACGCCCTACCGACTGCGAGCGGTGCGGTGAGAGGAAAAAAAAAGCAAACTTATTTTCCTGTCTGTCCCCAGGCGCGCGAATTCCAACAGCTGTCACAGGGTGGTTCTCGTGGTTCAAACTACTCTACCTCCTCGAGCGGAGAAGTGACCGGCTCGCTGGAGGAGATAGGTGACGGTGAGGTCAAGATCGGCCGCATCACCTTCAGAACCGACCACGTGCTGGGCAAGGGCTGCGAAGGCACCTTCGTCTACAGGTCAGTCCCAACAGTCAGGGTGGGTGTCCACAACTCCACATACGAGGTTTTGCGACAGGATAATTAGTAATATATATTAAGGGATATTTCGCACATCAGGCTAATTTGCGACGTGACTTGGTCTTGTGGCATTGTGTAGATGGGACGTTTCGGGATATGGCTTTTTATAGAAGAAAAATTTTAGTAATAGGGACAATGAGAAACAATAAGTCAATATGCAGTCTATGTTTTCCTTTTACTTATGTTTTAAATTTCTATATAAAGAAGAAATTAACCTATCCTAAAACTGCGCTGTTGTTTCCAAGTAAAGCTTTTTTACAAAAATGAGGTTATCAATGTCTTTTGTAATCTTATTCTACATATATCACATTCTATAACTGCCTGGCTACTACGCAGTACTCTGATAAGCTAAACGTAAAAAACACTCGATCGATATGCCACGGCAGTTAAATAATTTCTGGTAATGAAATAGGTTAATTCCTTTGATCCGTTCATTCTGGCCAGACTATCTGATAATACGAGCTTTATCAGTACAGAAGGAACATTTACAAACAAACCAGTGTTCTAAACAATGGAATGAACTCGAAATCGTCAGAAAATCAATTATCAGTCAGGCATTTCTTGCTGCGTCACAAAGATAACGAGCACGGAGTTACCCGCATGGTAAACAACGTGATTTTTTAGTTTATGAAATTAAAATATGAGAATTGTTGCGTAACACCGTTTTCACATTATCCGATCAGATATTGACACCTTTAACCGCCAAGCATCGGACGGAAAAATCGTGCCCTTCCGCAAACCGGTTATATTTTGGACGTGATATCACGTGCTGGCACTGAGGGCACGACTTTCCATGCGCGTGATTTGACGTCTTTTAAAGGGTTAAACCAAGATGGCGGCCAACACTCCGCCCCCTCAAGGTCTAAAATCTAGATTTTTAATAACCACCTTGTGGCCTACCAATACTTCTTAAAACATTTTCTACACTTACCTTTTGTAAGGCAAAATGCTCTAATGACTGATCTATCTCTTTGGGCCATCTGAAATCTAATATCGGATCGGACAATATCAACTCTTTAACTCATTGCGCAGTTTGAGTAACCATGTGTTTATATGGTTGTTAGATGAGTTACCTCTTTGAGTAGTTACCAAAAGCTTTAAATTTGTGCTTTAAAAGGCAATGTTCTGCGTTCGCATATTTGACAATCTGTAACAGTCAAGTTGTTCAATCATTTAAAACGGCTTGCGCCGATTGAAGAAAACCGTCTTTTCTTATAACTTTGCTAACATTTTATTCTATAGAGACCTTGCAATTAACACTTTTGACTACCGAGAACCCGCCTGGTAGGCACTCGAAATGTTTGCTCAGATGCCGGGCACGCGGCGTGCGGCATTGCGTTGCACGTCGTAGCCCGCCTGGCGGGTTCAGTCGGTTTCTCGGGTATTGTTCAAAATTTTGCCCGGTTGCGAAAGTGTTAAACTATGAATGTTTTCGATTTCGGCTGGCACGCTGGAACAAATTTTTGAAATCGCTATTTTATTACCAGAGGCACATTCGACAAGCGAGCGGTAGCCGTGAAGCGGTTACTCCCAGAGTGCTTCACGTTCGCCGACCGCGAGGTGGCGCTGCTGCGCGAGTCGGACGCGCACGCGCACGTGGTGCGCTACTACTGCACCGAGCGAGACAAGCAGTTTAGGTTAGTATAGTAGAGACTTCTAAAGCCATGTGAGGAATGTAAATTTTGTCCATGATTAATTAATACAACATTATACTCGAATGTGGCTTACATTTGTACAACTAATAAGCTGAACAGAACTAGGACACGTAGCGAAGCTGCGTTGTCGGGGGCACACAGACAGGCGGAGGTAGAGCGGAGATGGCGCGCAATCATACGTTGTACAGTCACTTGTCAATTGTCATTGTTCGTAATTCGGTACTTTCCTGGGTAAAAAAAATAATTCTATTTAATCCGTCAGTTAGATTATCAATAAATATTGGACACGTATTTTTTTTTGTCAATCAAACAAAAACTGGTGAAGATATTTTATTTTATTTATTTGGAGATCCAACAGCTGTGACACAAACATTAAACATTTTAGCAAATACAGGAAGCCAATTATAGGAACTCACAGGTAGTGACAAGATACTTATCTAATATAGCCCGTTAAAGTTCCGCGTGACGTCACATTATACTAAAAAGAGTACCGAAATGTGACGTCACACGGAACTTTAACGGGCTATATCTTCACCAATTTTTGTTTGATTGACAAAATAAAAAATACGTGTCTAATATTTTTTGATAATCTAATTTACGGACTAAATTTTTTTTTTTAGGAAAGTAGCCAATTTAGCCGTGTAATGAATGACCGATGTTACCGAGTAGCTGTTAGATGTCAGTTAACATCGGTTATTTGTTACACGGCTAAATTACGAACAACGGCAAGTGGCTCAACAATCACGGTTCGCGATAGTACGAGGGTTGCTACTTATATATCCGGAAACAAAAAAACAAACAAACGTACACGGCTGAAAATGGTTTTATTGTTTTTCAAAGTATTCCCCTTGATGATCTATGCACTTTTGCATTCGCGTGAACCAAGTTTTAAAGCACTTCTGCCACTCCGCCTGAGGTACCTCCATAACATGTTGTTTGAATGCGTCGACAGCATCTTCAGCGGTCGAAAATCGTTGACCGCGTAATTTATTCTTTATATTTGGAAATAAATAAAAATCGTTGGGTGCCAAGTCAGGGCTGTACGGCGGATGACCCGTTAATTCCACATTTTGACCCTCCAAAAATAGAGTTGTTTCGCGTGACGTATGACAGCTGGCATTGTCATGATGAAGAATGATTCTTCGTCGCTGGTTAGTTTTACGAATTTGTTCAAATACTTCCGGTAAGCAAATGGTCGTGTACCACTCTGAATTAACCGTTCTACGGTTTTCTAGTGGCACTGTAGCTACATGGCCATTAATACCGAAGAAGCAGGCCACCATTTGTTTCAATGTACTTTTTGCACGAGTAACTTTCGTAGGGTTCGGCTCATTTTGAAACACCCATACCGTTGATTGTTGCTTCGTTTCGGGATCGTATGCATAGATCCAGGATTCGTCACCTGTATAGATGTTATAAACGGCTTTTGAGTCACCACGGTTATATTTTTTTAACATTTTATTGCACCATTCGACGCGAGCATCTTTTTGCTCTTTTGTTAAGTTGTGGGGTATCCAACGCGAACAAATTTTTTTTACAGCCAAATAATTATGTAATATGCTATTAATGCTGGTCATAGAAATACCCAGAGTCGCCTCTATCTCGCGGTACGTAACATGTCGGTCGTCCATTATAAGTTTTCGCACAGCCTCGATATTTTGTTGTACAACGACCGATTTCGGGCGACCTGCCTTAACTTCGTCCGTAAGCATACTACGTCCACGATTGAACTCACTAAACCAGTGATACACAGTAGTTTTAGATGGGGCTTCATCACCAAAAGTTGAAGTTAGTTGATCTATGCACTGTTGTTGCGTTAAACCACGCCGAAAATCATAATAAATCATAGCACGAATATTTTCACGAGTGAGTTCCATTCTTGCTGCGAGATGACATTTAAAACCCGTCAAAAACAAAACACGAGCGTTAATAAGAAAGAAAAAATATACCGGCCAGTACTTAAAAAAGTTCAAATTTTACCATGGAGGTCAAATATGCTATTTAAGAAGATTGTAATCCCGGTTTCCGGATATATAAATAGCAGCCCTTGTACGAATGTTCCACTTATTTTTTGTGTACGAAAACACATTTGACAATGGCCATAACATCTAAACTGAGCTAAACTAAGCTCGCAAAGTGAAGGACCTACCCCTCCGGTAGATTTTCTGCTTCGCTATCTCACACAGCTCCCGTAGCAGAATCTTAAAAATATGTTGTGCTATTGCAATCGTCTGAACCAAACAATTAGCCTTTATATTTTATCTCATTGTTTGATGGCAGGTACATAGCGCTTGAGCTGTGCTCAGCGACGTTGCAGGATTACGTGGAGAAGAAGTTTGATCACTGCAGGATAGACGCCGTGGAAGTTCTGCGGCAAGCCACTATGGGGCTCGCGCATTTACACTCTATGGATATAGGTTGGTGTTCTCTTCGATCTAATAGTTTTCTAAAAGCTGCTTTCCACCATGGCTTAGTGTAAAAGACGCAGCTATACGACGGGACGAGATCGCAATATCGTTTTAAACGCATACATACCAAAATGTTAAATGATTAAAATATGAATTAAATGTTGTATTTGAAAAGTATGCAAAATTTAGGTACAGCCAAAAACTACGATTGCACCGGCGATATAAGTCATAATCTATTACTAGCTACTTCCCGCGACGTTGTCTGCCTATCGCACGTTCATAGTAATTTCGCCCCCCCCCCCCTCCCGATGTAGGGACATTTCACCGCCTTAAGCCATGAGTTTCGTGATGAAAACTATCCTATTTCCGTCCCTGGACTAAAACTATCACCATGCCTAATTAAATCTGAATTGGTTCAGCAGTTTAAGCGTGACGCAACGCAAATTTAAGGCGGGTTGCACTACGCATTATTGTGTCGCTTACCTTCAAACTCTCCTAAGTCCATTCGACCCTCTCAGCAAATATCTACCTATTGCCTTTTCTTAACCTTTTGACCGCCAAGCATTGAACAAAAATGACGCGCCACCGACGCCACGTAATCACGTTTTGTCAAGCGAAATTGAACTTTGCGGAATCCCGCGTAGGTCCCTATTGCATAACAAAGCCTGTCGGCTGTAGCCGTCGTTGGCGTCCATGGCACAACTTTTTGATGTCGGCCACAGCCGACTGTGGCGGTCAATAGGTTATTACCAAAATCGCATAAACTGACAAAATGATTTAACCAAGTTTGAAGTTAAGAGACTCAATTAACGAACTGATCAACGTTAAGTATGGCGGCGCAGCTGTTATCCCATAGATAACTGTAAAACGTTTCACGATAACGATACTTTTTTTATCTACACTCATATTGTAAGTTCTCTAAAACGTGTTCGAAAACGGTAGGCAATGGCTAGCATTACCACGACCGATTTTACTATGATAAGCTTTTTATCTGTGGCAGTAACGTAATTTTAACTTTACATGCTCAACTATTGATGTGTTATGAGTTTTGATAACATAATGTACACCTGCACGCTCCCGCGCGGCCGCCGACACGCGCCCGCCCGACCGCCGGCACAATCGAGTTGGCCATGGCGGTGCAATGGCGGCCATTCTATGGTTTCCGAATACGGCATTTAGAATAAATATGAGTGTAGATAAAGCAGTGTATGCAACTGTACGTAATTAGGCCTTAAAACACTCGTGTGATCTTATTATGAAACTCACCTGCGGCTCGTTTCATAAAACCACACTCATGTTTTAAGGACCCTTATTACGTAGCAGTTACATAAACTACTATTTACGATTACAATAACGTTAACTTACTGACGACCAAATGTGCAATTAGCCCTCAAAATATGATGAATATTCCATTTGACCGAAAGCTTCCTTCCAGTCCACCGAGACGTCAAGCCGCACAACGTGCTGCTGTCCATGCCGACGGGCGCGGGCGCGGGCGCGGGCGCGGGCGCGGGCGCGGGCGCGGGCGCGGTGCGCGCGATGATCTCGGACTTCGGGCTCTCCAAGAAGCTCAACATCGGCCGCGCCAGCTTCTCGCGCCGCTCCGGCGTCACCGGCACCGACGGCTGGATCGCGCCCGAGATGATCAACGGCGAGCGGACGGTAATATACACCGTTTTCTACAGTTATATACGGTAATATACAGTCGGATTTCGAAAGAGGAGGTCCTCAATTCGGCGGGATCTTTGTTTTTGTTTTCCTTTTTATTTGTATGTTCACCGATTATTCGAAGACGGCTGGACCTATTTGGAAAATTATTATTTTTAGGGTTCCGTACCTCGAAAGGAAAAAACGGAACCCTTATAGGATCACTTTGTTGTCCGTCTGTCTGTCTGTCAAGACCATTTTTCTCAGGAACGCGCGGAGGTATCAAGCTGAAATTTATATCAAATACTCAGGTCTATTGTCCCTCGGAGCTGTGAAAAAATAAAACTTAAAAGCCAACGCAATCAAAAGATACAGTCGTATATGCTGCAAATTTTAGAGTTTTTCGGCACTCGCAAAACCTACGAGGTACTTCCCGTGAACTCAGAAACTTGAAATTTGGCACGAAGCAACATCATATAGCATAGACAATGGAAAAATTACAAAAAGTAGACATTTTTAGTAAAATCATACAAAAAAATATTTTTTAGAATTTCAAACTTACTACCTTTTTCCTCGTAAACGCGTGGAGGTATTAAATTGAAATTCACGTCAAATACTCAGGGCTATAGGACCTTTCAGATGTAGCAAAACCAAACTTTTATGTCAACGCAATCAAAAGAAATAGCAATTTAAGTCGCATATTTTGAAACTGATTACTCGCAAGAAACTCAAAACGTAAAGGGTACTTCCCGTAAACACAGAAACTTGGCACGAAGAAACTTCATATAGCACAGACAAAGGAAAAAATACGAAAAGTAGACATTTTTAGTAAAATCATACAAAAAATATTTTTTTTTTAATTTTTAACTTACTACCTTTTTCCTCGTAAACGCGTAGAGGTATTAAATTGAAATTAGTAATAAACATACTACAACTTTTGCTTGTTATAGGTTTGTACGGAACCCTCGGTGCGCGAGTCCGACTCGCACTTGCCCGGTTTTTTTGTTTGAAAGAGTATACTTGACAGTTGGTCCCATTGTAACCAGGTCAGGATCTGATGCTGGGATCCTGGAGAAATCGAGGGTACTCTTCAACTATTATAGACACACCTATAGTGATTTGAGTATTTTTTACAGCAGCTCATGCATTTGTTTTTGGGAAGGTGGAGGCTAAGTCAAGTCGGTTCTTTTTTGTTTAAAATTATTATTTTTACCGATTATTTGAAGGCGGCTGGACCATCATCAGGTCAGGGGCTAATGATGGGATCCTAGAGAAACTGAAAGTGTATAACTTAAAACCCTCTATTGTACCTAATATATAGGACTGTTTGTTTCTAAATAAAAAAATAAAAATAAGAAGTTCGAATTTGAACTGGGCTGACTCCTGGGCAGTGTTGGCCGTTAATTTCAATTTGAATTGAAAATTGATCAATAAGATTGAAGATTAATTCCGTAACTAATCAATTACACTAACATCAATTTTTACTAACGTTAGTTCGCATTGATTTTGTGACGTCGTCAATTACACTAACCGTCAATTAGAATTAACCTATTAGTTACACTAACGTCTCGAAAATTTAATAAGAATTACAGTTAATTAGATTAACGTTAGTGTAACTAAATTAATCCTGTCTTACACTAATAATTAATTTTAAAACTACATCTCGGGTTCGGAAGTCGGGACCAATATCACAAGATGGAGCTCATGCTGGACCCTAGGGCTACCTTCTGGATCTCGGGTTTGGCGCATCATAGACTCATGCTGTTTGGGCTCATTCGACTTGTACTGATGAGCAGATGGTACCGGTATCAAAATCTGGAGCTCATGCTGGACCCTGGGGATCCCTACTGGATCTCGGGTTTGGCACATCATAGACTCATGCTAATTGGGCTCATTCGACTTGTACCGATGAGCAGATGGTACCGGTATCAAAATCTGGAGCTCATGCTGGACCCTGGGGATCCCTACTGGATCTCGTGTTTGGCGCATCATAGACTCATGCTGTTTGGGCTCATTCGACTTGTACTGATGAGCAGATGGTACCGGTATCAAAATCTGGAGCTCATGCTGGACCCTGGGGATCCCTACTGGATCTCGGGTTTGGCGCATCATAGACTCATGCTGTTTGGGCTCATTCGACTTGTACTGATGAGCAGATGGTACCGGTATCAAAATCATCTTTATCTTCATCTTCATCTCCATCGTCTCCATCGTCTCCTTCGTCTACATCGTCTCCTTCGTCTCCGTCTTCGTCTTCATCTTTATCTTCATCTTCATCATCTCCATCGTCTCCATCGTCTCCTTCGTCTACATCGTCTACATCGTCTCCATCATCTCCATCGTCTCCATCGTCTCCATCTTCTCCATCGTCTCCATCGTCTCCATCTTCTCCATCGTCTACATCGTCTACATCGTCTCCATCTTCTCCATCGTCTACATCGTGTCCATCTTCTCCATCGTCTCCTTCGTCTCCATCGTCTACACCGTCTCCATCGTCTCCATCTTCCAAACGGTCTCCATCATCTCCATCGTCTACATCTTCTAAACGGTCTCCATCATCTCCACCGTCTCCATCATCTCCATCGTTTCCATCTTCTCCATCTTCTCCATCGTCTTCATCTTCTCCATCTTCTCCATGTCTACATCGTCTCCATCGTCTTTTTCGTCTCCTTCGTCTCCATCGTCTCCGTCTTCGTCTTCATCTTTATCTTCATCTTCATCTCCATCGTCTCCTTCGTCTACATCGTCTCCTTCGTCTCCATCGTCTCCATCGTCTCCATTTCCTCCATCGTCTCCATCTTCTCCATCGTCTCCATCTTCTCCATCGTCTACATCGTCTCCATCGTCTCCATCTTCTCCATCGTCTCCATCTTCTCCATCGTCTCCATCGTCTACATCGTCTCCATCGTCTTCATCTTCTCCATCGTCTCCTTCGTCTACATCGTCTCCATCTTCTCCACCGTCTCCATCGTCTCCTTCGTCTCCATCGTCTCCTTCGTCTCCATCGTCTACATCGTCTCCGTCTTCGTCTTCATCTTTATCTTCATCTCTCCGTGAGCCCAAACAGCATGAGCCTATGATGCGCCAAACCCGAGATCCAGTAGGGATCCCCAGGGTCCAGCATGAGCTCCAGATTTTGATACCGGTACCATTTGCTCATCAGTACAAGTCGAATGAGCCCAAACAGCATGAGCCTATGATGCGCCAAACCCGAGATCCATGAGGGATCCCCAGGGTCCAGCACGAGCTCCAGATTTTGATAACGGTACCATCTGCTCATCAGTACAAGTCGAATGAGCCCAAACAGCATGAGCCTATGATGCGCCAAACCCGAGATCTAGTAGGGATCCCCAGGGTCCAGCATGAGCTCCAGATTTTGATACCGGTACCATTTGCTCATCAGTACAAGTCAAATGAGCCCAAACAGCATGTGTTTATGATGCGCCAAACCCGAGATCCAGTAGGGATCCCCAGGGTCCAGCATGAGCTCCAGATTTTGATACCGGTACCATCTGCTCATCAGTACAAGTCAAATGAGCCCAAACAGCATGAGTCTATGATGCGCTAAACCCGAGATCCAGTAGGGATCCCCAGGGTCCAGCATAAGCTCCAGATTTTGATAGCGGTACCATCTGCTCATCAGTACAAGTCGAATGAGCCCAAACAGCATGAGTCTATGATGCGCCAAACCCGAGATCCATGAGGGATCCCCTGGGTCCAGCATGAGCTCCAGATTTTGATACCGGTACCATCTGCTCATCAGTACAAGTCGAATGAGCCCAAACAGCATGAGTCTATGATGCGCCAAACCCGAGATCCAGTAGGGATCGCCAGGGTCCAGCATGACCTCCATCTTAGGGTACCGGTCCCATTGCTTATTAATACAAGCCCCCGGGGCCAGAGTCAAAATCGAAACAAAAATCAAAACCTCGTAGCTTAACCTAAATTCGCGTTTAATAAGGTAAATTATTAATGTCAATTACCAATTCAATCTACACTAAAAATTACATTAATTTTTCAATTTTTGAGAAAGACTAAAAATTAAATATCTTCAATTATTAGTTATTCGCAAAGGATTAATACGTTAGTTACAATTAATTTCAATTCTAATTGAAATCAATTTGCATTAAACTATTAGTGTTCAATTTTAACTAACGTGTTTCAATCTTCAATTTTTAATTACACTAACGTTCGGCCAACACTGCTCCTGGGTACTGCTCAGATTGTTTTTTCACCCATTTAGGACTCGTTTAAATACGTATCTTTGTTGCAGACGACTTCGGTAGACATTTTCTCTCTGGGCTGCGTATTCTACTACGTGTTGTCCCAGGGACAGCATCCATTCGGAGACGTGCTAAGACGACAGGCCAATATACTCACTGGAGAATATAATTTGGAGCAACTAGAGTAAGTACTTGTGAATGTGAATTCATAAACTTATTTAATTGGACTGCTATTTTTATTATTACTTTGGACATGTAATATTTTGTGACACTATGAATACTTAATAAAAATATTATGAATTGATTAAAAAAAAAAAAGAAAAAAAAAATTCATAAACTGTTCTAATGATGGTTTCCGCGATGAGTTTTCACTAGATGGCAGTACCGCGGCGAGAGCTCTTTTTGACAGCAGCTGTCAAAACCCACCAATAAAAAAAAAAGATTAAACATGATTGGTGGATTATGACATGACAGCTAGAACTCTCGCCACGGTGCTGACATCTAGTGGAAAACTCTATCGCGGAAACCATTTTTGTGTTAAAATGTTCCAAAGCTTACGCGTTTAGTGATGTAACCGTGCGCATTGAAGGCTCTGCCATCTCGTGGCCCAAATCAAAAACATAAGCTTGACACCGCCCTGATATTTTGAGATTGAATCCCTTCATCCCTTGCGCGTTAGTCTGCCACGTGCTAAACAAACTTGATATTTATTTATTTAAACTTTATTGCACATAAGGAAACTTAACGTACAAAAGGCGGACTTAATGCCATAAGGCATTCTCTACCAGTCAACCTTTAGGGCAACACAGAAAAGATTGTAGGCGGTGCATCTAAACAAATTAATAACGAAAAGTTATTCTATTATCCTATTCATACACATAAAATATATAAACTAGAATACATAAAATACATACATACAAAACTACTACATATATAATAATATACATACACACAAATACTTATACGAGGGCTGCCTTTTAACTTGTGTCGTTTGAAATAAGTATAGACAATCTAATATATTATTACCATTTATTGTTTTTCAAAGAATTCGCCGCGATATTTAATACACTTTTGCATGCGTTCAAACCAGTTTTTAAAACATTTATTCCACTCCGAAGTGGGGGTAGTCAAAATGGCCGATTTGTATGCGTCAACAGCTTCTTCGGGTGAGCTGAAACGTTGACCACGAAGACTTTGCTTAATTTTGGGGAACGTAAAAAAATCGTTAGGGCTTAAGTCAGGACTGTAAGGTGGGTGATCTAAAATTTCCACGTTTTGGATGTTCAAAAACATCTTTGTCTGGCGGGCGGTGTGCGAACTTGCATTGTCATGGTGCAGTATCATACGACGTTCCGAGTTGTTTTTTCGAAATTCGGTGATGACTTGTGGCAAACAAACCGTGGTATACCAGTCGGCGGTAACCGTCTTGCGATCTTCTAGTACAATAGTGGCGACGTGACCACCCTTTGCCACAAACGAAGCAACCATTTTTTTTGAAGTGCTCCGAGAGCGTATGACTTTGGTCGGTTTTGGCTCGTCCTGGAAGACCCAGACAGTTGACTGCTGTTTGGAATCTGGATCGTAAGCATATATCCAAGACTCGTCACCACTAACCATATCATAAACATGTTTTGACTCTCCTCGGCTGAATCGCTTCAGAGTTTTGCGACACCAACTAACACGGGCTGTTTTTTGGTCGTCGCTAAGCAAATGTGGTATCCAACGAGAGATCAACTTTTTTACAACAAGTTCTTCGTGCAGGATTTTTTGGATAGTGGTCCCTGAAATGCCCACGGATGCCTCTATTTCACGGTATGTCACATGACGATCTTCGAGTATTAGCTGCCGCACGGCTTCGATATTTTCTTGCGTCATGGCGGTTTTTGGACGACCTTCACGAAGCTTGTCACTGAGGCTAGAGTGCCCACGTTGAAATTCTAAATACCAGCGTTCTACAGTCCTAAGACACGGTGCTGCATCACCAAACACAGATGTGATCTCCTCAAAGCACTGAAGTCGCGATAATCCCCTTTTAAACTTGTAGAAAATTATCGCACGCAAATTTTCCTTAGACATTTCCATTTTTACAACCGACTTGTCACCTTTGAATAGACGCTGTAATAAAACTATTCGACCAATTTGAAAACATTCTTTTGTTTTCGAATTCTAAATTCAAAAGGATGAAAATGCCATATGTTTTTTTTTAAATAATCGCGGGAGGTTGGCAAACGACACAACTTAAAAGGCAGCCCTCGTATATTGATACTTCCGTGCCGATGAAGGGACTCCTGTGCTGCACCCCCAGAGTTTCCTATTCGCTATGTGCGAAGTGCATGGTGGGGGTAACGTGAACGGTAGCAGTGCATAATGTGACAAGAAATTAAACTGCAAAGGGACATCACCTATGTCACCTCAACTTGGTCAACTGGCAAAATAGTAAATCAGCCAGATACTTTTCATATAAGAAAGGAGTACAATTCATTCATAAAAAAGAAAACAAAAGATTGAGCCCTAGCCCCAAAAGATGGCACTACAATCATGCACACAGCTAATAGTAGAAAAGACGAATATGATTTCTATAGTTATCCACATGATTGCCGGGTTTACCGCGGTAACATAGGATCCACCGTTTATCCATATGGTGGTGTCACAACTTGTCTTAGTGTTCTCTCTGTTCCGTGAACTTAGATTACGAGAAAATGCTTGTATCTATGTATTTGCAAAGCGTCGTATCTTATACATATTTTGGTTTCCAGTAAAGTGCTGCCCACTGAAGAGGTGCTGGTGACGAAGATCCTGCTCCGCGCGATGATCTCCGCGCGGCCGCAGGCTCGCCCGCCGTGCGAGACTGTGCTCAAGTACCCCATGTTCTGGGGGAAACAGTCCATACTTAACTTCTTACAGGTATAGTAGTCATTTTGCTAAGATGTCCGAATTGCCATAAAGAGCTTATCTTTAGCAATTGAGAACGAAAGGAAAAATGTAAAAAAAATATCCGCTTAAATAGCTACCTTCTGTTCTAAGCTATAAGGTTCAAGTTGTAATACTTGCCATTAAAAACAGTAGCGGCCTTTATCTACGAGTATAAGTATAGATTATGTTTTGTTATGAAACTTATTGAAATAAACTTTGGTCGATACTTTTTTATTTGGAGTTGTGACATTTGCGATATATACAACATTTTTTGTATGTCTCGTCGATGCAAGTCACAACATAGTCGAGTTTATAAATATATGTAGGTACAGCTGGATCGAGTATATACACATTCTTGGACGAATAAATTAAAGGACGGAGCATGGCTGTACAACAAACTGTGACGCAAGATAGCGGCTGGTTTGAATGTGTGTGTCCAGACGAGTGTTGCCATGTAATACAAATTTTCCCGATTAAGAATACATTATTTTTGAATAAAAAAAAATGATTATTAATATATATATTTAAATAGAATTAATAAGCACCTGTTTTAATAAATTTGATGAAATATATTTCTGAAGAGGCGACTAAAAGGTAAAATTAAAAAAAAATCTAAATAAACTATTTATTAAAATTACACGACTACTGTTAAGTGTGGTGGCCTCTCTTGTCGTCCCCAATACTATTATTTTAAGCATACTTTATACCTTTTTAATCTGGAGGCACGGCAGTGCCCTCGCTAAGACGAAGACAACTAAAAGTGTAATTACGTATTCATTTATTACGTAACACGATTTAAGGAGGGAGGGCAATTGACTATGTCTTATATGGCAGTAGAAACTGCAGAGAGGATTATTATTATTTTTTTCTTACGTAGGGGCGGAAGGGTGTCTCTGGCAAAAAAATTCTTACGTTATCAATGAACAACGCCTTATTTTATACTAAACCTTGTTTGGAATGTAACAAATACTTTTTGAAAACTGCATTAAAATCGGTTCAGCCAAGCGCGAGATAATCGCGAACAAACATACAGGTCAAATTGAGAACCTCCTTTTTTTGAAGTTGGTTAAAAATGCTCCTCGATCGATCAACACAATCGGTTTGACTTAAAAGCTGACCTCTCATTCTAACTATAGTTCCATCTCGTTCTAATCGCTTGACCAGTCGATTACTGAAGCCGCTCAGAGTGGGAGGGAGCGATGGACGGATCAGTAGTGGTGACATAACTTTGCGCGTTCAATCTACGAGTAGATATGGGCTTTTTGTTTTAAGACGTTAATAAAGAATAATTTGCTCACAAAAGCATAAAAGTTATTAACTATTAGGTAACGTTTTAATATTCGTTGAAAACGTGCGTGAAATAAAACGTATAGTTAGTAGTGTGGACGTCAATGTCGTATTGACAACATATCGCGGCGATTATAGACCCCCTTACGTTCGGGAAGTTTCCCTATTCAACCACCTGGCAACACCGCTACCATGAAGTTAATAGTTTACGAAATTACTGATTTTTAATGTGATTACGCAATGAATTGTTTACTTAACGGTGAAAAGTTATCCCATCCGTTTTTTTCTTTCGACCGGTGGCATTTCTGCAGCATTTGACAACGCATGACGGCATATTTTTATTATTTTTTAACTGCTCTTGACTGCATAGACGTTTGAACACGAATGGCGGGGGAGCGGCTCATTATTGCTGTGCGTATGTGTGTGTAGTGCGTAACGACAAGGACACTGGCTCTTTATTGAATCACAAAATTTTGTTAGCCGCACTCCATCTGAGAATTATATAATCTATGTACACATTAACACCTTATTGTCAATTTCATAAGGTTGTATAGTTAAATTATGAAGCCTTGGTAATGTTCAATATTTCATCATATTTATATTTATATTATTTATGAACTCGTTTAAAATAACGTTTACCCACAATAAGATGCGAGTTTATATTTTTGTTCAAAAAATTGCATTGATATTTTATACATTGACAGGACTAAAGAAAAGTGAGTTGTTTTTGAGGTTTTCTGGAATGTGATCGTTGCTTTAAAGTTCGACTTATAATTTTGTTGTAAATTGCAAAATACCGACTTATTTTTTAGCCTGATTTTGGGTTTTTGTTAATAGCTGTTAAACTGTGTAGGTACCGGGTGTGGCCTGTAATAAGAGCAAAAAAATTAAAACGTAGATTCTACTCCTCAAACTAGACAATGTTTGTTCAACGACTTTTGAAAGTTATGTAGATTTTACATTGTCTCTTTTTCAAACAAACTTGCATGCTCAAAATTGCATGGTCAATTTATCAATGAATTCATTCATAAATTGGCCATGCAATTCTGAACCCGATAGTACATCAAGTTCTGCCTAAATGACATCGCCTGTCAGTCTTGTCACCCTACAGATATTAATCAATGTCGTAATACATTGCGTGTCAGAATAAACTTTAAACTGTAATAAAATTCAAACTACGAGTTATTTTTAAAAGTTGTTGAACAAACGTTGTTTAGTTTGAGGAGTAGAATCTACGTTTACATTTATTGCTCTTATTACAGGCCACACCCGGTATTTAATCATCTTTCGTTTGATACCACACACGTGTAGGTGCAGTGCATAGTGTGGATGAAATGTCCATTAGTGCATAGTGTGGATGAAATGTCCACTTTTAGCAACGAATCGGCAGCCATTTTGATGACGTCATTACGCCGGAGAATTTTTTTTAATACCACGACGGTGACAAACAAGCATACGGCCCGCCTGACGGTAAGCAGCTACCGTAACCTATGGACGGCTGCAACTCCAAAGGAGTCACATGCGCGTTGCCGACCCTTTACAAAAAGGAGGATTAACTGTGTTGACGGCTAAAGGAACAAGAAGGTCCCTCATCGTCAACACACTGGGTCCTCTTTGAGATCTTTGGCAACCTTACTCACCAGCAGGAACACAACACTATGAGTAGGATCTAGTGCTATTTGGCTGTGGTTTTCTGTAAGGTGGAGGTACTTCCCCAGTCGGGCTCTGCTCCAGATTTGAGCGGGATCACATTCGCTGAACGTGCCCTACCACACTTAGCGAGATGCCATTCGCAGTGCCCATACCTCTCTCATTCACCTATATCCCAGTTTCTCGGCAGTTTTGGGGTCCCAGTGTCATGTCAATACTAAAAGTTGGTAAAGGTATCCAACACTGAACTCTCACTTGGATCTCACAGTAACGTTTAGTGTAACCGTGATGTGTTTGTCATCAGGACGTGAGCGACCAGGTGGAGAGCCTGGGCCCGTGCGTGGCGCAGCACCCGCTGGAGACGGGCGCGCGGCGCGTGGTGCGCGCGGACTGGCGCGCGCGCGTGTGCGGCCGCGTGGCCGCCGACCTGCGCGCGCGCCGCACCTACCGCGGCGACCGCGTCGCGCATCTGCTGCGCGCCATACGCAACAAGGTACGCACCACACATGACGGGCGGCGGCGCGTGGTGCGCGCGGACTGGCGCGCGCGCGTGTGCGGCCGCGTGGCCGCCGACCTGCGCGCGCGCCGCACCTACCGCGGCGACCGCGTCGCGCATCTGCTGCGCGCCATACGCAACAAGGTACGCACCACACATGACGGGCGGCGGCGCGTGGTGCGCGCGGACTGGCGCGCGCGCGTGTGCGGCCGCGTGGCCGCCGACCTGCGCGCGCGCCGCACCTACCGCGGCGACCGCGTCGCGCATCTGCTGCGCGCCATACGCAACAAGGTACGCACCACACATGACGGGCGGCGGCGCGTGGTGCGCGCGGACTGGCGCGCGCGCGTGTGCGGCCGCGTGGCCGCCGACCTGCGCGCGCGCCGCACCTACCGCGGCGACCGCGTCGCGCATCTGCTGCGCGCCATACGCAACAAGGTACGCACCACACATGACGGGCGGCGGCGCGTGGTGCGCGCGGACTGGCGCGCGCGCGTGTGCGGCCGCGTGGCCGCCGACCTGCGCGCGCGCCGCACCTACCGCGGCGACCGCGTCGCGCATCTGCTGCGCGCCATACGCAACAAGGTACGCACCACACATGACGGGCGGCGGCGCGTGGTGCGCGCGGACTGGCGCGCGCGCGTGTGCGGCCGCGTGGCCGCCGACCTGCGCGCGCGCCGCACCTACCGCGGCGACCGCGTCGCGCATCTGCTGCGCGCCATACGCAACAAGGTACGCACCACACATGACGGGCGGCGGCGCGTGGTGCGCGCGGACTGGCGCGCGCGCGTGTGCGGCCGCGTGGCCGCCGACCTGCGCGCGCGCCGCACCTACCGCGGCGACCGCGTCGCGCATCTGCTGCGCGCCATACGCAACAAGGTACGCACCACACATGACGGGCGGCGGCGCGTGGTGCGCGCGGACTGGCGCGCGCGCGTGTGCGGCCGCGTGGCCGCCGACCTGCGCGCGCGCCGCACCTACCGCGGCGACCGCGTCGCGCATCTGCTGCGCGCCATACGCAACAAGGTACGCACCACACATGACGGGCGGCGGCGCGTGGTGCGCGCGGACTGGCGCGCGCGCGTGTGCGGCCGCGTGGCCGCCGACCTGCGCGCGCGCCGCACCTACCGCGGCGACCGCGTCGCGCATCTGCTGCGCGCCATACGCAACAAGGTACGCACCACACATGACGGGCGGCGGCGCGTGGTGCGCGCGGACTGGCGCGCGCGCGTGTGCGGCCGCGTGGCCGCCGACCTGCGCGCGCGCCGCACCTACCGCGGCGACCGCGTCGCGCATCTGCTGCGCGCCATACGCAACAAGGTACGCACCACACATGACGGGCGGCGGCGCGTGGTGCGCGCGGACTGGCGCGCGCGCGTGTGCGGCCGCGTGGCCGCCGACCTGCGCGCGCGCCGCACCTACCGCGGCGACCGCGTCGCGCATCTGCTGCGCGCCATACGCAACAAGGTACGTACCACACATGACGGGCGGCGGCGCGTGGTGCGCGCGGACTGGCGCGCGCGCGTGTGCGGCCGCGTGGCCGCCGACCTGCGCGCGCGCCGCACCTACCGCGGCGACCGCGTCGCGCATCTGCTGCGCGCCATACGCAACAAGGTACGCACCACACATGACGGGCGGCGGCGCGTGGTGCGCGCGGACTGGCGCGCGCGCGTGTGCGGCCGCGTGGCCGCCGACCTGCGCGCGCGCCGCACCTACCGCGGCGACCGCGTCGCGCATCTGCTGCGCGCCATACGCAACAAGGTACGTACCACACATGACGGGCGGCGGCGCGTGGTGCGCGCGGACTGGCGCGCGCGCGTGTGCGGCCGCGTGGCCGCCGACCTGCGCGCGCGCCGCACCTACCGCGGCGACCGCGTCGCGCATCTGCTGCGCGCCATACGCAACAAGGTACGCACCACACATGACGGGCGGCGGCGCGTGGTGCGCGCGGACTGGCGCGCGCGCGTGTGCGGCCGCGTGGCCGCCGACCTGCGCGCGCGCCGCACCTACCGCGGCGACCGCGTCGCGCATCTGCTGCGCGCCATACGCAACAAGGTACGCACCACACATGACGGGCGGCGGCGCGTGGTGCGCGCGGACTGGCGCGCGCGCGTGTGCGGCCGCGTGGCCGCCGACCTGCGCGCGCGCCGCACCTACCGCGGGGACCGCGTCGCGCATCTGCTGCGCGCCATACGCAACAAGGTACGCACCACACATGACGGGCGGCGGCGCGTGGTGCGCGCGGACTGGCGCGCGCGCGTGTGCGGCCGCGTGGCCGCCGACCTGCGCGCGCGCCGCACCTACCGCGGCGACCGCGTCGCGCATCTCCTGCGCGCCATACGCAACAAGGTACGCACCACACATGACGGGCGGCGGCGCGTGGTGCGCGCGGACTGGCGCGCGCGCGTGTGCGGCCGCGTGGCCGCCGACCTGCGCGCGCGCCGCACCTACCGCGGCGACCGCGTCGCGCATCTCCTGCGCGCCATACGCAACAAGGTACGCACCACACATGACGGGCGGCGGCGCGTGGTGCGCGCGGACTGGCGCGCGCGCGTGTGCGGCCGCGTGGCCGCCGACCTGCGCGCGCGCCGCACCTACCGCGGCGACCGCGTCGCGCATCTGCTGCGCGCCATACGCAACAAGGTACGCACCACACATGACGGGCGGCGGCGCGTGGTGCGCGCGGACTGGCGCGCGCGCGTGTGCGGCCGCGTGGCCGCCGACCTGCGCGCGCGCCGCACCTACCGCGGCGACCGCGTCGCGCATCTGCTGCGCGCCATACGCAACAAGGTACGCACCACACATGACGGGCGGCGGCGCGTGGTGCGCGCGGACTGGCGCGCGCGCGTGTGCGGCCGCGTGGCCGCCGACCTGCGCGCGCGCCGCACCTACCGCGGCGACCGCGTCGCGCATCTGCTGCGCGCCATACGCAACAAGGTACGCACCACACATGACGGGCGGCGGCGCGTGGTGCGCGCGCGTGGCCGCCGACCTGCGCGCGCGCCGCACCTACCGCGGCGACCGCGTCGCGCATCTGCTGCGCGCCATACGCAACAAGGTACATACGTAAATCTCATTGTACCTACATACGAAATAGAATATCGAACAGTCGTTACCGACATTTTCACGTATACTTAGTTATGTCAATCAAATAAGCACCCATAAAAAGTATAAAAATTAAACAACAAACTATGATAGGAACCAAGAAATAGGAACAGAAATACCTGTTTAATAAAATTTATATTAGCAAAACACTCGCAACGAAATGGTTCTATAACGATACTGAATGGCGTCACTTCCTTCTTTCTTTGCTCTCTCACGAACTCTGTAGCAGCAAGTACAGTAAAACTTGGTTAAGACGATTTTGAACAAACCCAGCCAAAAACGCGTCTTAGCGGGAAAGCGTATTATGCGCAACTGTTCAGCGGGACTGATATAAAATGGCGTACCTAGTCGGTTACTAAGTTCTGTTACTAGAGTTTTCACTAAATAAATAGTAATAGGTAGTAACATTTTAATTATTTATGAACATAATTTAAAAGCTTATTTAATAGTCAATAGATTATATATTGAATTGAAATTTATTGTCGCAGTTTTTCAGAATTCTTTATAACACTCGGAAAAAGGCGTGAAACATATACGTCAAAATTACACTCCTTGTTCATGTTGATTTTAAATCCTATTTATTTTAAATCACGTTTAAGACGCATCAGTCTTGCACAATTCGGTAGCTATATTCTTTAGCTTCAATTTGGTATATGTATAGTTCACGTGGGTCTATCTGATAAAATACTAGACTATACGTTGCAAGTCTGCTTGTTCTATAGCAGTCTAAATCTATGTATTTTGTGCAAAACTTAAAAATAGGCAATGTTTCAAATAGGAATATCTGTGTGATAAAATCGCAAGAAAATTAAATGGTGGTCACACAATTACCTCTTATATACAGGTTTCTTACAAACAAGCAATGGAACCTTCAAAACAAAGGTGCAATATTTATTTGATGCACTTTTGTAAAGTGTAATTTTCTTAAATTTACCGCGTGTTTGCGTCTTCAGGCAATCCTGTGCTTTATTATTATTTTTTTTTATTTATTTATTAAGAAACAAACAGTTTTATAAAATCATATCTGTAAATTATCTAAAAGCTATTTATACTATATAGACCTATAGTTTCCTGTATTTCTAACAGTAAATAAATTATAAACATTTCGCTATGAAAAGCATTGAAAAGTTAACTTACAAGAAAAAAAAAACTACTTAGATACAATTGAATATACTCGTAGTTTCCACAACTACTCTAACAACTACCTTAATGAAGAATTAACAAGTTTTTTAAATAATTCTAACGAACTGCCAAATAAATCTACCTGTTCACATCTTTCATCATACAACCTGCATGCGCGCTTAATGTATGAGTGCCGTGCATACTTAGTTCTGCTTCCTTCGACACTAAATAACATTTTACTACGACAACTGCGTTCTGCTCTGCGAGGTACCCGAAAACGTATGTTATGTAATAGTTCGGGGGCGTCTACCAGATTATTAATAATTTTGAATAAAAATGACAAATCAGTACATGAGCGCCTTAATGAAAGTGGTTGAAGATTGTGTTTTGTAATTGAGGTTGTGTAACTTTGATAGTTTCCACATATTCGGAGTTCAAGAGCCTTAATAAATAATTTTTGTACCCTTTCAATTCTATTTTTATGTACCTTATAGTAAGGGTTCCATACTACAGATGCAAACTCCAAGCGGCTTCTGACATAACTATTGTACAATATTTTATAAGTTAGAGGTCTTCGAAAAGGTTTAGCTTTACAAAGAATTTCAATAAATTTCCCATATGATTTGTATATTATTATACCATATTATGTTCATTAGAAATTAGGCTATTAAATAATCACTTTATTTTTTTATTTTAAATTTTATCAGTCAGAAATCTGGTAACAGAACTTAGTAACCAACTAGGTATTATGCGAGAAATCATATTAAGCTGGTTTCGCCGTAGTTTTTCGTATCATACTTAACGTACCTACTCGTATAGTTAATTTGACTTATGAATAAAATTATCTGTTTGGTATCATACTCCTTTAATTTATGTAACTTTGTATTTGTATTTATTACTAACAATATTATGGACTCACGAGTCTGAAATAAAATATTTGAATTTGAATAAAGGTATTTAATATGCCTTAACTATTGTATTGTAATGTGCCGTAACTATATATAAGTCCTTATTTTGCAGAAACACCACTACAGAGAACTAGAGCCCGAGATAAGAGAAAGTCTGGGTAAATTACCCGACGGCTTCGTCACGTACTGGCTCCGAAGGTTCCCGCTGCTTCTTCCCCACGTCTGGCTACAAATGCAGCGGTCCCGCCACGAGGACATCCTGCAGGACTACTACCCTCACTCCTACACCTTCAGCAGAACTGACGTGCCCGAACTCGACGACGACCGGTACGACGACGACTTACCACCCGACCTCTGCGACCCAGAAACAAATGGACTATTCGTCAAAAGTAAAGTGTACGTTGACGAGAGCAAAGACAGGCAAAAAGAAGGTTCTCCGAGAAAAATAATCGATTGGAGAAGCAGTGAGTACAGAAAACAAGACGACGTCAGATTAAGAGATAGGCATTACAAGAAAAAAGACAAAAAGAGAGAGGAGATGCCCGTATGGAGCTTGCCGCCCCAGTAATATTTATTTAGCACAAATAGGTAATGCACAGTTTACTATCGTGATTTATTTATAAAGAGAATTTTAATATATTGTATTGTAAATAGGGAATTGTGAAATAGTGCAGTAAGATCTCTAGTGACTTAATTTAAGTTATATTAAGAATTATTTTGTGACGTGTACGGAGTAGCGAATGGATGATACGAGAGTATTAGGGACCAAAATGGGAATTAGAATAGAATCTATTCGTTCTCTACAGCTGTATGTGGCCGTACGTTTAGTAATGCGCCTAGGCATTATTCGTAAATTAATATTTTATACCAATGGCACTAGACCTTTGAGAAAAAAGTGGACCTTAGATAAATATCTCAAATGAGAAACAGAGATTACTAAGTAGTTTTTAATTATAGCACGGTATTAGGCTCAATTTATGAAAACTTGGATTAATAAAGCGCAAACGCACATTGTTATTACAATATATTCAAATAAAAGAATGCAGGCTTTCATAAAACGGGCCCATTTGATTGTAGTAAAGTTTCTTTGTCGTTACTATGTTGTTAAGTCGATGAAATTATTTACACGTTTTCCTACGGTGGTCTTTTGACAAACATTCCTGATATTATTTTATTAAATGTCTTATTTATGGGAGTAAGTTATGATGAGTGTGTAAATAATGTTTAACATAAAATTATGTTTATGGCTGGGTTTTTTAAAAGCTATGTTTTTAACATCATCAATATTTAACAAATGAAATAGAGTAATAAAGTTTGATCTTAATGTTACACGCATAAAGTGCCGATGTTATACACGGTGCCCACGAGGAAAGGGAAAGATTTTGACAGTATATTCTAGATCCTATGTAGAAACAAAAATGTCATATAAACTTTTTTGAAATTCGCCTAGTTTCAGAGTTAATACCAATTTATAAAACATACACTTTTTATTATAACTCAGCACAAAACGCCTTTCTGATGGCGTTGTTGCCACTATTGGGCATAGTTTACACGTCTTTATTGACAGATATCAAAGTGACAAGGAAAACTATGCAGCAACTAAATTAAAAAAAAAAAAAAATGTAAGTACCAATTTCTTTTAGACGATAATTTTATTAATAACATTTACTTTTCATGTGCAAGAAACATTCAAAAAACAGAAAAAAAAAAATTTTTTTTGGCGAAATTGACCTAGTCACAATATTTTTTCCTTCTTTTGGTCTCAGGAATGCGTGGTTAATTTTTTTCCCTTTCCTCGCGGGCACCTTGTATACCGCCGCTATTATTTGTACATAATATTTGGACGGATAGTACAGAATGGATGGATTATTACCAGTGATCGGAATAGGTAGTGCCATTTCGGGTGAATGACCTTAAACATTGTACAGAACATGGATAAGACTTGAGATTCTTCGACTCGTATTTCTCACAGAAAATTTTCTTCAAAACGCAAAAGTAAAAAAAATTGTCATTATAAATACATCATTCATTTAAAATTACTTTCGTTTAACAATTACAATTAACAATAATACAATCATAAAATAAAACACGAAAAATCGACATCATTATATTAAATAAACATATCAATATTTTCTATTGTCAATCTATTTCTTTTGACGTCCAATATCTAACTGAAACCACATTTTTCATAGGTTCTTTAAAACATTTTTTAAACCAAACACAAACTTTAAAATTTACACACCGAAGTCCCGCGAAATGGCACTACCAATTCCGATCACTGATTATTACAAAAGGTCGAATCACAACTAATTAAAGAAATAAGGATGTACAATTTAGTTTTTTACTATACATATGGGCCAAGGTGCTATATAGGTAGTCAAGCAAATCAGTAAGGCTTAATGAAATTTATGAAAATATATTTATTTAAGTAGTATAATCTAATGGATAATGTTCCTGTATTAGAAATGACAAATAACATGAAGATTTAATCTTTAAAAAATATAGCCAGTAAAATTGTTTCTGTGAATGATGTTAATATACTTTGTATTCAAATACTGTAGCAAATGTAATTTAATTCACTTTTTTTTATTTACTTAACAATGTTTTCACATATTTACATCATCCAAGTACATTACAAGTTAATGACTTTTGTAATCAAATGCATTCTTTTTATAAATATTTGACATCTTAAATATATGAGATTTTTAACTTATGTTGGTTTTTAAGTGTCAGAGAGTGAATGTGAATTAAATACGTGGGTGTAAAATGTTTACAAGCTCAATGTTTGTATGTTTATAACATGAAATGTTAAAATTTAATAATAGCTTAATAACAAGATTTTTTATAAGCTGACTTGTCTTATTTATAAATTATATCTACCCTAATATACGACATAGATTATTGTCAGTCATCAATTTAAAAAAAACGTAATTCTATAAAGACATACACTTTAAAAAAACATAAAAAGTAACAGGTAAGATCAGTCTTAAGGAAATAAAATGGCGAAAATATTGCCAATCATTTGGCACAAAAAAATGTCCATTTGTGCAAGCAATATAGGGTTCAAATAATGATATAAAAATATAGTAGTAACAAACATGATCATATCATAGGTATTTAAAAAGGTAAATTGCACTTATTCAATGTCATCTAATTTAATACATGGTGTGTTTAACTAGTAGTTTTGAGTTTTTGTTACATACAAAACAGTGGATAATAATTACATCTTTTTACCCTTAAGCTATTACTCTCGCTATGATGCGTCAACTTAAGCCTTAGCATATTTTTCAATCAAATCAATAATAGTAAGATATACTTTCTCTTTGGCAGTGTCCAAGGCAGTTTTTTCTGAACTGTTACATATTGAAATATCAGGATTAAAGCTGATCAATACTTTGGCGGCGCCAATATTTCCCAGGTTGCTAGCGTCATGCAACGGCGTGTTGCCGGTCCAGTCTGTGGCATTTACATTAGCACCATTATTAAGAAGAGTGCGGATCACTATGATCTTGTTATTTAAAGCGGCTAAATGTAGAGGCGTCTGTCCTTTCTTATTGGCACAGTTAACATTGGCATTGTTAATGATCAATATGTTGCAAAGTTCATCTAAACCGCAGCGAGCAGCATGATGGAGTGCAGTACACCCATTTGAGTCTGAAAAATTGACATCATATAAGGACTTTGCTGGCATATTTTTGAGTTTACAATTTGGACACTCACATAGTGGATGGCATAATGTTGCATTGGTGTTGACACTGACGTTACTATTGGTGTCTGTATAATCCTCATAGTTAATACTCATATAGAAACAAGCCAGTTTTACATCACCATATGATATTGCTTTTGATATCTTCTCAAGGGTTTTTAGATTTCGGACTGTCATTGAGGCATTATCAGCTTCATTGTTTTTCACAGCGGTTAATTTCTTATTTATATCATTGTCAGGTTTACATTCAAACAGCTTTATGTTGGGGCTGCTTATGTGTATATATTCATACAAGTTAGGAGTACAAGTTTTCAAAACTTTAAGTATCCTTAAGTTATGTGCATAATCAAAGGCTGTTCTATTATAGCGATTTTGAAGGGATGGTTCTGCACCATTTTCTATGAGAAGCTTAGCTATGCCTTCATAACCCCACTTTGATGCAAGATGCAAAGGTGTGTTGCCATTTTGACTAGTGCAGTTTATGTTAATCTTCTTCCTGCTGTGTTCTGAAAAGTATATTAAAGCTTTCACACAGTTTATGTGACCATTATTAACAGCCAAATGCAGTGGCGTATTTTTGTCTATGTTAGCCTTATTCACATCAGCACCTGAGTGAACCAGCAACAGCAAAGCATTTTGATGTCCTCTAGATGCAGCATAATGAAGTGGCGTAGATTCATTGAGATCTGTAGCATTGACCTCAGAGTTAATTTCAATTAGCAGCTCAACCACAGCTGCCTTTCCGTGAATGCAGGCTACATGTAGAAGGGTCAGGCCATGGCTGTCTCTAGATGTAACAGTTGGTGAAGATTTTAACAACCTCTTAGATAATTTACGACAACACTCCTTGCAACTGCACAATGGGTGACAAAGTTTTTGGTACACTTGTGATTCATCTACTTCATTTTCAGCTTCACTGTCTTCTTCACTGCTAAAGTTGTCTAACATTTTGTTAAGAACACTGTTTTCATTCCTTTGAAGCTTCTGCAGGTTTTTCTCATTCCGTTCCAATATGACTCTTATTTGATCAGCATGATTCATTTTAATGAGTTCAAATATGTATTCTAATGTTTCATCCCCACCATTGGTGTCTGATGTTGAAATTGATTCTGTTAAACTTCCTCTTCTAGGTTTCCTATCTTTGAGGTTATCTTCTGTTAGATTGCTTTCATAGTAATAAGCTTCAGGATCTGGTGGGCCACCTAAGGCCCCCGACTGGATATGCTCTATCACAGCTTCTAGAGTGGTTATAAGGAAGGCACCCTCATCACCATCACCTCGGCCAATTCCACTAAACCGGAATTCTTTCATGTACATCAATTGACTATACCAGTTTGGTAAACCCGATTTTATAACCAGAAATACAAAAACTGGTAACATGTCATCTGCGGTCAGGAGGACAACATTGTTACTACTGTCTTTCTTGTTGATTGCATTGAGTGCCTGTTTAACACACAAAATCTTTTCCAATACAGTATTATACGAGTCAATTTTTGAAAGAAGCTGTTTGGCTCTTGGTACGGCATGGTACAGGTCTTTCTTAATGTCTAAATCTCTGAGTTGAATGTCACTCATGTTTCTTATTTTCTTGTTAAGATGAGAATCTTCATAAGCACAGGAAGTACAGATAGGCTTGAACAAATGATTGAATAACAGATGCTGCATGTAGCATTCAACAGCAAGCTTTACATTTTCCAGTATCTGTTTACATGATTTGGATTTTTCTCGTATCCTACGGTTTTGAAGCACAGTTTGAAGGCACTGAGTGTATAGTTGACTTACCAAGTCTCGAAGAGGTCCGATGGCAACTGGCAGAGTGGGATGTTTCTTTAAGAATTGCTGGACATTTTGTTCTATTTGGTCTAACACTTGCCGGCCTGCAGCTTGAGTCCATAGTAAATCAATACAGTTGTTTATGGATGTTAAATATTCTTTAGCTATGGCATAATCATCACTTGCTGCAGTGGGTTCTAGCGGGCTTTCTATACACCACACCTTGTATTTGAAGAAGTCTTCTGTGTAGAATGTTTCTTCAAACAGTATATGGCTCTGAAGAGGTAGAGCCTTGGTCACTTCTAGGGTGATAACCTTGTTAGTGACAGTCACTTGTTTCTCTTTAAGAGTAGTATAGTGTGTCTCGGGCAGTTCATCACTTGGAACTAAAATATGAGCACAAAAGTCTTCCACTGTGAAGACGCGAGTATTCAGACTGCCTATTCTAGGCACGCAAATAATCCACGACTGTGTGATACAGTGTTGAAACAAGTTTGCGTATTCGTTCTTAAGCTCGACAAAAAACGGATTATCGGAGATGATTTCGTCGTATGTGCCGTCCATACTGAGATCTGGAAAACCGGATAGTGGAATGTTAGATTCGTGCTGCAATCTTGCGGTTCATGAATAATTTATGAATATTACGTTCAATGGCAACGTTACTAATGAGTATCTAATTACAGTAATGTGCGAATCGGCTGTTAAACTAGAATACTGACCTTAATATGTTCTTTAATGTTTTCACTTGATCATCACTTCTTTTAATTCTTAATGTTACTTGCTAAAATTCTTCTACAAAAATGGGTACAGCATTGTATGGCTTCCTATTTACCGGGTGGGCATGAAGCTTCTGTTGGCACCTCTTTGTTTTATGATCACTTGACAAATGAACTTCAATTGTCCTAGTTAATTTTAAATTATCACTAGCACTCAATAATTAAAATTAAATAAATGTACCTATTCCAAACTCAAACGCTGTACCAATGACCAACCAAAATAACATAAGCCGTAAACCGTGCTATTCAGCTCAATGACACTTTTAACATTAGAATAGAGTGTTGCCATTAATCAATAAAAACTTACGGCCCATTTACACATTGATTAGTGTTAAGTTCGGGCCTAAGGCGCTCTACCGAGCTGGCAACTAATCACCGGCGATTTTAAATACTATCGAACCACTTGATTCCTGAATCCTGACCCACATTAGAACTTTGTCATAGTACGTGTTATAAGAACTTTCCTTGTCAATGCAATGCGATGTCACTATGACATTTTCTATGAAAAGGTTCCACAGTGGGTCACGATTCATTTGGTTCGATAGTACATTGTGGCATAGAGCTACACGGGCTTCCGACGCATCGGAAGGGAGAGGCCTTAAACGGCTAGTAGACATGGCAATTTTGTTGGGAGGTGTAATAGGAGGTTGGGCCTGTAGGGAGCTGAAGGAGGGTGAGGGAGAGGCAGGGTACACAACATGTTGGGCCCTACAAATTGCCATGTCTAATAGCTGTTTTAAACAGCAATTTGGCTGTTTAACCTGTCGGGTTGGTAGGTGTAATGGCACCTATAGTTCAAAATCTGTAAGAATGAACATTTGACACTTCAGTATTGACGTCATTAGTGATGGGGCTAAGACGTATCGTTTGTCAAATTTAGCGATAATTTATGAATTGTTCGAATCGATTTTACTACGACCGATTTTTTCTTGTTATATGCCTATATATTTTGTATCACAAATCTTCTCAAATTATAACAATAAGAATAAGAGAATAAGAATAATGTTTATTAACTTAAACCTAATACAAGTGTAAGTAATATTTGCACAGTACGCTAATAGCTTAAGAGAGACTTATGTATTAGGTTTGAAACAGTTTCACCGGAACTGAGCCTCTGTCTCCCGAACTAGGCGGATGCCTGTGACTCGAAAGTCAGTGATTCCACCAAGAATATGAGTTGAGATGAGTTGTATGCAGTTATTCCTAATATACAAAAATAAATTAAAAAAGGAAAACTTAACTATAACAAAGCAGAAAATAAAATTATTTAGGAAACGATCATTTAATAATTGTTATCTACTAATTATGTATGGCATTATAATAATTCCATAATTAATACAATATGATAAGAAAGTCTTATATTGTCTATTGATTACATAATCGATTTTATCGACTTATGGAAATGTTATATGAATCGGAACAGCAGACATGGTCACAACACTAAATTTAAAAAAAAGGAGGCGTAGACCGTAACTGTTTGCATGCTAAATTGTTATCGTAAAATATTCAATAACTAAGATATGAAAAAAATTAACATTAATTAAGTTATGTTTATAAAAAGTGAAATATTGTGTTTACGTACATGACAAGCTGTAAAATCGTTATGGGATTTTGTTTATAATTTCAAAGGGTCTTGCGCGTTTACGTTCTACGGGCGTTGCGATGTGTCAAAAGTTCATTCTTACAGATTTTGAACTATAGGGAATAGGAGTCCTGATCTGGGGCGATCGGGGCGATCGGTAGTGCCCCGACACCCGCAGCTGTTTATGGAGGTCGTTAGAGTTATTTTACCTTTTTTATTTATAATGTTAGCCATTTGCTACACATTCCGTCTGGTTTTTTATTTAAAATAAAAGTTAAAATGTGTAGATTCGCTGGTAATTAATATATTTATCTAGTTTTGTATTTAAATAATAGAAGGGATGGGCAGATGAAGTTAGATTCAGGCAGCTCGAGCCTTTGATTATTAAACCAACCGGATGCGAGACGCGCACTAATTTATATCACAAAAAGTCTGCCAATTTCGGCGAGGGGGGACGAGGAAACGCACACAAATACTGTTAACACTAATGTCACTAATGCATTTTCCATTGACGTCGCTACACACGCACACGATAAAATTATCAAATACTAGCAAAAAATATACTCACACAAGTACAGACACAGACAACTTGTCCGTGAACGAGATAATGTCATCTTTAAGTAAACGTAGACAGTGCGAGGAACGCGTCGATAATAATATACTTAAGTATCGATATTTGTGACGTTTTCAAGTCAAAGGCACATCATTGTCGGTTGTTAATAGAGTTAATTTCTAAATGTTTTTTTATAGTAACGCCTTATTGACAACCGATAATGATGTACCTTTGACTTGAAAATGTCACATTTTATCGTAGATTTATTTATCGTCTGCCTACATGTCACTAAATATAGGTAGGCATTTCTTCCTAGGGTAGTGAGAAAGCAGATGATGAAGAAAATCCAGTGAGTGCTGCGAGGTCCAGGTAGGACAGTAGAGCTGCCAAGTTTGTAACTCTTTTAGCACCACCCAGGGATCACGTGTAGGGTTGTCTAAGGTGTTTCCTACGGACGCAGAGAAACATTGATCGTAGGTTAGTTATATATTTTTGTTTCTTTACCAAGTATAAGGTTTAGCTATTGATAAAATTATAATGTTAAGTTGTGATTAAATATCAAGTTTTTCTACCAGCATATTACTTACAATGTTAGTATTCTACGTAAGTTAGTTTCTCTATTTGTTCAGGACAAATCTTACAAGATGATTTAGAATAACTTTTATATTATCAATTTAATATTTTGATGTGTATTTGCTTTTATATTTAGTGGAAAATACTACAAATTGAAAACAAATAACTACTACAATAAAACAATGAACTGCAAAGAACTCTGAACCATCACGGAATTCGAACCCACGTGTTTAAATTACCGTTCCAATGTGCTTCCAATTACACTAGACGTTCCTCTATCCACAACAGTGAATTTTTCACTGTAATGAACAATGATTAATCAGTCACTAGCGACATCGTGATGTTCCAGAGTCCTTCGCAGTTGATATTTTGATTGTAATGGGCATCTGTTTCCAATTTTTGTTTCTATTTCTATTATCTCTTCTTCATTTTCTATTATAAATAAAAAGTATATCATACTGCTAATGTTAATATCGATATTTATTTTTGTGCTGTCCCATCACTAAAACTTACCTGTCAGGTACAGTGATACCAGAGTCGGAAATTAAAAGTGCCTATTTAAGGGGATAAGTGCGTATAACGTACCTTATAATAAATAAAGTATAAAATTAAAATGCTACATAAAATGTATGGTGAAAATAAAGGAACGAATTAATTTCTAAACAGGAATATCGTTATTTCAATCATCTACGAGTATATTTCACTTAAGGGGCGCCACACATTAGAGCGGAATTCAGTGCGGAATTCATCACACTGGCTGAAATTTGTCTATTAAAACAGAAATTTGTTTATGGTAGCTGTATTTTTCCATTTACAAATTTCAATAATTTAAAAGTCGATTAAAATATGTTTAGAAACCATTTAATAACAACACACATACACACACACAGACACACTGCTTTTTTAACAGAGCAATGCTTTACAATTATGGCTGTATGCCGAATGGGTCTATGCCTAACCCACGGAGTATCCTTTAAGTGTATTGCCAATGACAATGAATGACATAATGGCGGATGTATTTCTGCCGCACTGGAGTCGATTACTCTTGTTTGCAATATTTCACTTACCTCCCTCGATGTAATCGTGTTCATAATTGCATACCCAATTTATGAATGAATTAATTGATAAATTGGGTATGCAATTATGAACCCGATGGTACAATGTAATATGAAGAGTCAAGTTTAAAAATTACCCTAAAGCAGATGTAGTACCGTTAAGTGGCAACACTTTTTGATTGACAATATTTTTTAGTTTCTTGCTAATTTCGTGCACTATTTGATGATATTTAGACGTAATTATACTTAGAGATGAAAAGAAATGTTATCCTTCTGTAAACTAGATCATGCAGATCTTTTCTTACATGAAAACAGGCAGCAATTCGGCATTTTTACCTCAGATCGTTCCGCGCTGACTGACATTCATTGAATGGCGTTTGACGCGCGACAACTGGTTTTATATAACCGCTACGACCAGTGGTCTTGTAGTTTTGACAGAGGGGGACGCCTGACAATTACCACTCCATTGGTTTATTTCTCTGAGGCTCGAGCGGTCATTTAAATATCTATAATAATAAAAACAGTTTCTTTTATTATTTAATGTATACTGTTATGAGTACTATCACCATGCTTCACCAATACATTTTTTAGATGTTTTGAAGGCATCTCTGTAAACGTTGGTAGGGACGATTTGTTGGTGTGGTAGGGTTTGTACAGAGAGTTCTAAACCAGGAGAGGCCTTAGGTATCATTTCCCCTCTGTCAAAAGTATTGGCAGGAAAATCTAGTACATCTATAAAAACTATTTCAATAATCGATGTCACGCACTTTCGTCATCGCTGTCGATGGATAACAAGCTCCGTGAAAATGCCCTTATGCGCTGTTTTTGGATGTAAAAAATGTTATATTTCGTCTAGTTTCCAAAAAGATGAAATACCATTTCAGATGTAAGTAAAGTTTTACTTTATTTATCATTACTTTCGTAATAAAAGATTTCACCTAAATCGAAAATCAAGCTTCGTTTACAGAATCGATTCAAAGACAATCGTTTTCTTTCTGACGGGCACTTTGATTATTAAACCAACCGGATGCGAGACGCGCACTAATTTATATCACAAAAAGTCTGCCAATTTCGGCGCGGGGGACGAGGAAACGCACACAAATACTGTTAACACTAATGCATTTTCCATTGACGTCGCTACACACGCACACGATAAAATTATCAAACACTAGCAAAAAATATACTCACACAAGTACAAACACAGGCACAGACAACTTGTACGTGAACGAGATAATGTCATCTTTAAGTAAACGTACACAGTGCGAGGAACGCGTCGATAATAATATACTTAAGTATCGATATTTGTGACGTTTTCAAGTCAAAGGTACATCATTGTCGGTTGTTAATAGAGTTAAATTTTAAATGATTTTTTTATGGTAACGCCTTATTGACAACCGATAATGATGTACCTTTGACTTGAAAATGTCACATTTTATCGTAGATTTATTTATCGTATGCCTACATGTCACTGGATATAGATAGGCATTTCTTCCCTAGGGTAATGGGAAAGCAGATGATGAAGAAAATCCAGTGAGTGCTGCGAGGTCCAGGTAGGACAGTAGAGCTGCCAAGTTTGTAACACTTTTAGCACCACCCAGGGATCACGTGTAGGGTTGTCTAAGGTGTTTCCTATGGACGCAGAGAAACATTGATCGTAGGTTAGTTATATATTTTTGTTTCTTTACCACGTATAAGGTTTAGCTATTGATAAAATTATAATGTTAAGTTGTGATTAAATATCAAGTTTTTCTACCAGCATATTACTTACAATGTTAGTATTCTACGTAAGTTAGTTTGCCTATTTGTTCAGGACAAATCTTGCAAGCTGAATTAGAATAACTTTTATATTATCACTTTAATATTCTGATGTGTATTTGCTTTTATATTTAGTGGAAAATACTACAAATTGGAAACGAAATAACTATTACAATGAAACAATGAACTGCAAAGAACTCTGAACCATCACGGAATTCGAACCCACGTGTTTAGATTACCGTTTCAATGTGCTTCCAATTACACTAGACGTTCCTCTATCCACATCAGTGAATTTTTCACTGTAATGAACAATGATTAATCAGTCACTAGCATACCCCGGCCGGCGAGAGCAAAAATGCGTTGACAGCTTAATAGTGCGAAGACACACACTTTGGTCGATGTCGATAAAAACAACACGATGTACTGGACCACCGTTATGATATGCAGGAGTATTAATTATTGTTGTAAACAAAATTAAAACCAAGTGTTTGTATTTATTCAGTATTTTATGTAATTTTCGTAGTATACAATTAGCATTTTTTCTAAATTTTCTGATTTTAAACTCCTTCGCCTTGCCGATAAAATCCATTTCATCCAACTAAAGGACCGTTCTAAATCTACTGTAGTAATCGGAGCAAAACGAAATAATTCATAGTGATTATGAATTTGTTCTGTATTAGGTAGTTCCACTTCTCTGCCAGATATCAATTTATTTAAATTGTTTAAAGTTAAAATGCCAACGTTCTTCTTCAACACATTCTGATACTTATTGTGAATAACTTTACCTTGAGGATGTAACCGTAATTTTGACAAGTGCACTTTCAACTTGTGAACTATATTTAAACTGGCTTCCAGACTTAAATTTTGATTTTGTAATTGTTTTATTGTATTAGGTATTATTGAAATATAATTATTTATCCATTTAAGGTCATTCAAAATATTTAAATCGTTCATTGCACGTTTGACTTTCAAAATATACATTGAATCCCTATTAGGGAATGTCTGTATGACTCGCTTGAGATTCAGGCAAATATTTATGATAGTAGCAGGCCGCGTTAATCCATGTGCCCCATCTTATTATAGTTGGCTGCGGTGGTAAGGGAACAGTTGGTAACATCTGACGAAACGTTCTTATTCTTTTAGGCGATTTTCGGAACACCTTTTTTGTGTATGCGATTAAATTATTTACAACGGGAAAAAGTAATCGAACTTGTTCAGCCACCCTATTTACGCCATGAGCTAGACATGTAACATGAACTAAATTAGGAAAAAGAGTTTTCAAGTTCTTTCCTGCCTTTAACATGTAGGCTACGCCATCCGTAAGGAGTAACAAGACTTTGTCATGTTTGTTATGGTCATTCCCCCATAGTTTCTCCAAGGCAATTTTAATAAGTGTTGATATAGTAACGTTATTAACTTCGTCTAACCAAAAACTCGATATGATGTGTGGGGTACTTATCTTTTCTTTTAATAAAGCTTCAACCATTACATTACCGATTTGACGTCCGTTTGCATCTGAGGATTCGTCTACGCTTACGTAAATTCTAGCATTTGCAAGTTCAGTCCTGATTTGGTGCATTTTCTCTTTATATGCAATGTCCAAAGTAGTTCTTCTCAGAAAAGATTAATCGGGAATACAAACTTTACAAAATTTTCCGGATATGCAATTTTTAATGAAATTATTGAAAATGGGGTTCTTAATTTGGGTCCAGGGGATGTTGCAAGCCAAAATAGACTTCAACAGTTCCCGATTGAATAAATTTTGTGTTTTTGTTGAAACGCCGCAGTGCCTTTTGCTTCTGATGTGCCTTTGTAAGGAAGATTTGGAATTTAACATTGTGATTTCACATTTTTTACAAAATAAATGTTCAACTCGATCTTCTATATATTCCGCGTAATCGGCTATCCAAGTACACTGTTTCTTCTTGCGTGGCATGGCGGGTCGATAATATAAATGAATTAAATGATGGTAAGTTAATTTGTCTCAATGTAATTTCTATGATTGACACCGATTGATTTGAGTCAATGTCAAATAGTAGTTGTTTATAATTGCGAAATACACATATGATATGAAAGAGGTCTATTAGTTACGAGTATGTGAAAAGTATCTATTTACAACTGTCACTCACTCTTATCTATTACGAACATTCCCGTGAGTATGATAAATTGATTATAATTGTAATCAGTTGATTGAAATAGTATATAAGCTTAAAAATAATAATCTGAAATGTGTGTGTGTGTAAATAATAATTTTATGATGATAGAAACTTGTTTTAGGGTTATTCTTAGAAACGCGTGGAGGTATCAAGTTGAAATATATAACAAATACTAATGGCTCAGTTTAAAAAAAAAAAAAATAATTATGCTTAATTAAAAGTCGACTATTCTATCGGCATCCATATGTCGATAGAATAGTCGATATTTAATTAAGCACTAGGAGCAGACGCATTTTTGCTCTCGCCGGCCGGGGTATGGTCACTAGCGACATCGTGATGTTCCAGAGTCCTTCGCAGTTGATATTTTGATTGTAATGGGCATCTGTTTCCAATTTGTGTTTCTATTTCTATTATCTCTTCTTAATTTTCTATTATAAATAAAAAGTATATCATACTGCTAATGTTAATATCGACATTTCTTTTTGTGCTGTCCCATCACTAAAACTTATCTGTTAGGTACAGTGATACCAGAGTCGGAAATTAAAAGTGCCTATTTAAGGGGATAAGTGCGTATAACGTACCTTATAATAAATAAAGTATAATCTATACAAAATTAAAATGCTACATAAAATGTATGGTGAAAATAAAGGAACGAATTAATTTCTAAACAGGAATATCGTTATTTCAAGCATCTACAAGTATATTTCACTTAAGGGGCGCCACACATTAGAGCGGAATTCAGTGCTGAATTCATCACACTAGCTGAAATTTGTCTATTAAAACGGAAATTTGTTTATGGTAGCTGTATTTTTTAGACCATAGACAAATTTCAATAATTTAAAAGTCGATTAAAATATGTTTAGAAACCATTTAATAACAACACACACACACAGAGACACACTGCTTTTTTAACAGAGCAATGCTTTACAATTATGGCTGTATGCCGAATGGGTCTCTGCCTAATCCACGGAGTATCCTTTAAGTGTTTTGCCAATGACAATGAATGACATAATGGCGGACGTATTTCTGCCGCACTGGAGTCGATTACTCTTGTTTGCAATATTTCACTTACCTCCCTCGATGTAATCGTTTTCATAATTGCATACCCAATTCATGAATGAATTCATTGATAAATTGGGTATCCAATTATGAACCCGATGGTACAATGTACTATGAAGAGTCAAGTTTAAAAATTACCCTAAAGCAGATGTAGTACCATTAAGTGGCAACACTTTTTGATTGACAATATTTTTTTGTTTTTTGCTAATTTCGTGCACTATTTGATGATATTTAGACGTAATTATACTTAGAGATGAAAAGAAACGTTATCCTTCTGTAAACTAGATAATTCAGATCTTTTCTTACATGAAAACACGCAGCAATTCGGCATTTTTACCTCAGATCGTTCCGCGCTGACTGACATTCATTGAATGGCGTTTGACGCGCGACAACTAGTTTTATATAACCGCTACGACCAGTGGTCTTGTAGTTTTGACAGAGGGGGACGCCTGACAATTACCACTCCATTGGTTTATTTCTCTGAGGACGGGCAGTAACTATTTGACGTTTGACATTTCTCCATATATAACGCGCTTAAGGATTGCTGTCTGCTATATTTTGTTTGAAAATACAATCAAAAATGATCCTTGGCTTTTTTGTTTGACATTTGCAAAGACTGCATCCAATAATGAAACATATGTTAACGTTCGTGCAGTCGACTATCTATTGCTCCATTTAGTGTTATGAAGTATAAAAAGAACATGTCAAATATGTTTGGTGTTTTCAAGTCAAAGGTACATCTTTGTCGGTTGTCAATAAAGCGTTGCTGTCATAAAAATTCATTTATAAATAAACTGTATTAACAACAGGCAATGATGTACCTTTGACTTGAAAACATCACATGCGTGCTACCTCGCCCCCCTCAGATTTTGGCAGACTTTTTTCTTTGGAAAGATGAGGCGAAGCGTACTCCATTTATAGAGCTTTATGGGTTTGTAGGGACGATTTGTAGGGAAAGTGTAATAACGGACCCAACGCCGACAGGAGTTGGACACAACAGGTTGGGCGCTTCAAATTGCCATGTGTAATAGCCGTTTTAGCGATATATTACCGTACAAATCTGTCTGCCAATTTTTGCGGGGGGAAACGTGCATACATATGCACTTTTCATACACTTACATACCAAAACCAACTTGTAATGACGGCACAAATACATAAGAAATGACGCACTACACAGACAAATCTTGCACACTTCGATCTATTTTATGTACGGACGAGTGGCAACTCGCACACTAACACATTTTCTCCGAAGAATTTTATGACGTTTTGAGTGACGTGCCAGTGTCGACACAGCAATATCGAATTATTATCGATAAATTAGGTTAGTTTAAGGAGAAAGGAACAAAGGTAACCAATTGGAACATATTCAAGTATAAAATATAGTATTGAATGTCCCAATTAATAAATAATCAAAAATAATAAAAGTAATAGTTTCTCTATTGTTCAGTGCAAGTGTTGCCTAAGCACTTAAATAAGAATTTTGAATAGGTTATGACAAATCAAAATGTGCAGTAACAGTCTACTAAGTTATAAGCTATACTCATACCTTTTCTAGTGGTGAGAATACCAGCGTAAGAAAGGGTATGATTCTCTCTGTCTATGCTCGAAGTGAGAAAATATCTGGTCAAACTATAATATGAACTCTTACATTTAAACTAGGGAATGCAATCCGGTAATTTTTTGTATGGCAGTAATCGGTAATTTCCATACATTAATTTACCGGTTTGCATTCCTTAGCGTAGACCATGCTAATTGTAATTGGTTGTTTAAAATCATTATGATTACGTATATTTTAAATAGATATGTATTCAAGTATGTCACCCACGTGACCCACATCACTTAAGGAGCCTGCTGGCCGCTATTTTATAAAGCTACAAGTTACAATTTACAAGCAGAAGTCTCTTTCTAACCCCTTATGCTAGAAAGAGACTTCCGCTTGTAATTTGTAACTTGTAGTTTTATAAAATAGGCACCTGATATTTAGAAAGTCTAAACGGATAGGAGACAATAATTTTAGTTATTTATCTATTGAGATTAGTACGGATTATCGGGTGATGACCACGATCCTCAGCCATGAGAGAACGAAGAGAGAGAGAGAGAGATCTATTTCGATTTAGACTATCCGAATAACGCACACTCTAATAGCCTCTTTACTAATAATTTCAAGCTTTAATGTTACATACAAGGTTTTTTGTAGTAGATACTTTTTATTAAAAAAAAATGCTGGTAGCTTGGCAGTAAGACGGCCGACTTACAATCCAGACCAGCGGTTTCGGGTTCAAACCCCGGCTCGTACCACTGAGTTTTTTGGAACTTATGTACGGAATATCATTTGATATTTACCAGTCGCTTTTCGGTAAAGGATAACATCGTAAGGAAACCGGACCTAATCCCGATAAGACCTAGTTTCACCTCTGGGTTGGAAGGTCAGATGGCAGTCGCTTTCGTTAAAACTATTGTATTACGAGTACACTAGCTTTTGCCTGCGGCTTCGTCATTAGTTTATCTTTTGACTTCGTTTTATAGTACCACAGATGTATAAAGAAGTCTGGATATAACAGCCCTCTATAGTCTGCTGACGCTTTTTTATTAGTTATTATATTTCATAAAGAGAGTTACAATATATTAATATTATGGTTACCAGGGTAGACATGTTTTTTTCTTTTGATTGTTTGCGAGAGCGTGTTATACAGACTGATTTGATATGATTTTCGTGGCTTCAGTAAATCGTAGGGGGCTGCGGTATCTAACTAGTTATTCCTATATGAGTGCATAGGGCGTTACTCTTATTACGTCACTCCGGGAGGTAAGTGAGATTTACCGCTCGCTCGTGCAGAGGCATATCGCACTTCTCTCCCAGGAGAAGACGTAAAATTATGTACGCCCCACGGGCGGTAGTAAAAAAGGCCTCAAATCGCTTGTTTATGGCCCACACCTTCGGTTCGGGCTACAAGTGCTCGTGATCTAAGTCGTTCTTTATTTTACCGCCCTGGGTAAAATAAAGAACGTAGTTAAATAGTTTTTATATGTAGTTTTAGCTTAAGTAACCCGGTATAAAATATGAATGATATTAATGACTTTGTAGCGCTTAATAAAATTTAAACTTGAATTTATTTATTGTTATAATGTTTTATTAACGAAATATTTCCTTAAACCTTTCACATAAAAGCATAATAACATAAAGCTCTATAAATGGAGTACGCTTCGCCTCATCTTTCCAAACAAAAAAGTCTGCCAAAATCTGAGGGGGGCGAGGTAGCACGCATGTGATGTTTTCAAGTCAAAGGTACATCATTGTCGGTTCTTAATACAATTTATTTCTTAATGAATTTTTATGGCAGCAACGCTTTATTGACAACCGACAAAGATGTACCTTTGACTTGAAAACACCAAACATATTTGACATATTCTTTTTATACTTCATAACACTAAATGGAGCAATAGACAGTCGACTGTACATATGTTAACATATGGTTCATTATTGGATGCAGTCTTTGGAAATGTCAAACAAAAAAGCCAAGGATCATTTTTGATTGTATTTTCAAACGAAATATAGAAGACAGCAATCCTTAAGCGCGTTAAATATGTATTGTACCTGTACTTACATCTGAAATGGTGTTTCATCTTTTTGTAAACTAGACGAAATATAACATTTTTTTACATCCAAAAACAGCGCATGACGAAAATGGCGTGACATCGATTATTGAAATAGTTTTTATAGATGTACTAGATTTTCCGCCAATACTTTTGACAGAGGGGAAATGATACTCAGGGCCTCTCCAGGTTTAGAACTCTCTGCATAATAACAATTTGTCTAACATTTAGACCAAAAAGGTTTTAGCATGTATATGCTCACGCTATCGACACATGTTATTATGTAGAGGTAACATCACTATCGGCAACAATAAGTCGGATTTGTCGCTCGACCGATCCGAAATTTGTACTGGAGCACGGGAAATCTATGTTGGTAAACGAATCCAACAATTATGTGAAACTAAAATATAAGAATTTGGTATTTAAATGTAATTAAACGTAATTATATGTGAAAAAAATACTTAAAAGTGAAATGTAACACCATCTTTTAGTAAATTTGATGTCCCCGTCCTCTTCTTACAACAAAATACCGAGCAATTAGGCATTTTTCTGTAGCAGCTTTCACTCGCGCGACTGGACTCGATCTAGTTAGAAATCCGACCGCAACTAGTTTTATTACCCGTGCAAGCCCATTTGGGCTTGTACTTCGGCAGAGGGGAAACAGCGCGAAAGCCGCCTCCCCCCTGTGTTGCTCTGTGCATTGCGGTTTTTGTTCAATCGATCCGTAGTAGCTAACATGTTAAATCGAAACCTTATACCTATAATATAAATAAATATAAATGACTCTGTATGCATGGCCAATTGGCCATAGCTAGAGTTGCGGTTAAGATATGTAGGGTAGTGCTAATTTAAGGTAGGGCATTTACTTTATTGTGTACTAGTCAATCATAGTCGATGTTAAGTTTAAGGCCATTGCCATATAATGCCCCCCTAGATAATTCCAAATTCGAAAGATTTCTAATTCACGCTTAAGATAAGTATTATTACGAAAATTATCCCGTAAGGGGTTAAAAAGGGGTAGTCGTATTAAAAAAAAACAGACAACAATAGTAATAGATTTTAGTAGACATATCTACTAAATAATTATTTCCATTTCAACCCCGTCCACCACCTCCTCGACCGCCACCAATTCCACCGACTCCTCTCCCCCCAAAGCCGCCAATGCCTCTTCCTCCAATCCCCCTCCCACCGAATCCTCTGCCACCAAACCCTCTGCCAGCAAACCCTCTTCCACCAAAACCCCGTCCACCAAACCCTCCAAAGCCACCCAGAAATATTGGGATTGGTATTGGGTAATAGGGCCCTGAAAGGTTGATAGGTTTTTTAGTGATTAGATTGACTAGGCCATATTATATATGACCTATTGTCGGTAAGATACATTATTCAAATCTCTTATCTCCTTAATGGATGCATTTTGACTGACTGATTTACGTGAAATAAGTAACAAAGTATCTCTTCGTGTCGCCATAATCTATATTATTCAATAGTAGGTAACCATATACCTATCACCTTATTGCGTTGTAACAAGGTCCAAAGGTACCTAGGTAAGGATCCATCTTTTTGTAATCGACTGTACCTACATAAATTTAATATTGTTTACTTCACTGCACGCTTAACCATAACCAAGCATCGCTTATCTTGGGGCTGAAAGTCAACGCAGATAAGTATAATATGTGAAAAATTGTTTCCGGCTTGGGAAATATTTACAAATAGTATACAAATTACATACAAGTGTTTCCCTTACGCCAGTGTTACTCTTTACCCCATCTGCACTAACCCACCCGATCTATAAACATAATAATATTTCTTTGACTTGAGCCGGGAACACTTTTTTTGAGCCGGGCGGCTGAGCTCGTGAGATTGAAATACGGGTACTTACTACTTAACACCAGCTTCATACTGGCCGAGATAACATGAACTCCATTAATTTTCATTTTCCTAAAATTGGTATTAGACAGTGCAATTTCTCGGACCCATTCTGTCGTGTACCATGCCTTACCCTGCCCCTCCCTGTTCCCTAAGTGCCCTAACTTTTATTACACCTCTCAATCTGACGGATTTGACCCGAGAAATAGCAATGTCTAATACCGGTTTCAACAGGACACACAGTCACAATCAAAATTTACCTATCCCGTAATAAGGATCTGGATAGTATTGGCGCTTCACTCGCACCAAATCTTTTGTTGACTCAGAGCCGTTTTGGTTTAGTACTAAACTCTCTAACGGATTAAAGTTTTGTTTGTTCCTCGAGTCAGTCCCCTCTGCATTTTGATCCTTTGTTGCATGAATTCCAGTAACTGTTGTGAGCAGGAGAACTGAAATAAATTTCTGAAATGAAAATGTAAATTGTATTTATGGTCATAGGTATAAAATTCCGAAACTGGATTGCATTTAACTGAGCGACTGAAGTGAAATGCCATTAATTTTAACGAGTAGAGAAAATATGTAGTTAGTTATATTTCGGTACATTTTTATTTTTTATTAAACTTGTGATATGATATAAACAAGAATTACAATATGTGCCGTAAACCTCCCAACTATAGTGCAGTACTGCAACTATGGTCTACAAGTTCAATACGTAATTAAACATCAATCCCGACCTTCCTTTTGATTTCATCTATAAGCTTTTTCATTCATTTATGAATATATTTTTCCAAGTCACACCTAAACGAAGATATTGAAGTTAGCTTTGGACCATAGTTGGGAACTTTTTGACTTTAGTTGGGTGGTTTACGTTACAAAAATCTATGTATGTTAAAAATGATTAACATAAACATGGAATTGCGGAATGACTCCTTTGCCAAGATGCCGAGAAGGCTCAGACGGAGAAGATAATCAACAGAACGACAGATCAAACTAAATTCAGCGAAAATATGGCATGAAAAATCCGATTATATTCACGAAAACTAGTACGTGACTACGTTTATTCGGTGGGCTTGCTTACGTTGTTAATTTTAACGAAGCGCTCAGCCGGTCCTTATATAGTCATTAGTGTCATTACGATAGTTTGGTAAAATGCGTTGCATATATCTACAGTAGAATGTAGATACCACTTTTTGCGTGCTGGTTAATTGTGTTCCACGACATAAGTTAAATGAGAGAAGGGTGCTAAGCTAGCCTTATTGATTCGTGATTTGTTTCGAACATTATCAGGAAATTACAAAAACGCCTAAACCATTTATTCAGAGCAATGACGCGTAGTTACAGTGACCGCGAGGCAACCGGATGGCGCGCGGTATTTAAGCTCCTGAAGTGATGAGGAACCGCCCTGTGCAACCCGAACTTGTCCCAACTTGGACTGGAGCGGAAATAGAGGGGCGGGGGGGAGGTGCAATTTTTTTTATCGCGAGGCAACCGATTGAAACAGCGGTTGCCTGAAAGAGTGTACCCTCGTTATATAACAAAATTTTAATGCCATCCCTCCTGTTTGGACTGGTTCCCTGTATGAGAGCGAAGAAAAAAATTTAAAAAATTTGTCAGGCAACCGCTTGAAAATTAGCATGCTTGTTCTTCATCACATACGGACACCGGAAACTAATTGCCATCCACCCAGTTATCGAACCATCAGAGTTGGAAGCCGGACGCAAGGTGAATTTTTCTATCGGTGGAAGAGAACTTAGGAAAAACGCACATTTTTTTGCATCCCTTCCTCCCTCCCTCTCTATTTCCGCTCCAGTCCAAGTTGGGTCAGTTCGGGTTGCACAGGGCGGTTCCTCATCACTTCAGGAGCTTAAATACCGCGAGCCATCCGGTTGCCTCGCGGTCATTGAAACTACGCGTCATTGCTTTAACTAATTTAAAATGCTGCGTTAACCTACTTATGCACTACACGTGTACTCCGCCGACTTTGCCAACCTATGCTGTCAATGTTTTATGAAAATAAATTAAGTACCGGCATCTTGGAAAGCAAAGTTCAAAACGCGATCATAAGTGTGACATGGATTATATCAGGGTCACACAGTTAATTACCTAAGAAGTAAAAAAACACTTTGACTAATAGTCTCGATCTCGGCCCTCCTGCAAGGAACCACGCTATCGGTAAATCTAGGAAATAACAAAACTTAAAACACTTACGGTTAATTCCATGTTGTTACTGTTCTGCACAATCTGTACATGTATCTAATACTGACAAAATAATGCCCGACTTGTTATTAATACGCAGTCTTCAGGCTGGTGTTGTAATTGACGCTAACTCGATAATTGATAAGATGTATATTTTCCTCGCACAGGACAAACCCAACCCGCTGAAACTCATATTTAGCCAGCAAAAGTCATCGTACTACGCACTGAAAATATTTATTTGATCACGACATGCTGCACTGATTATTTTATAAAACAAATGATAAACAATGAAAAATGACGAACAAGTGCATTATGGGAAATCCCGGACTTGATTTAAAATCCCTAATTGACTGGGCTAACAAAGTGTGACACGATGCATTGCACTTACCTACCACAGAACAAATATTAAGGTGACAGGTATCACGATTGACGACTGCATTTTGCGTTTTTATAATCGTAGCTTCCGCTTCTGCCATCTAGTATACTTGAGATGAACTATGACAATTCAATGTTGACATGTTTAAATAGTCAAACAATCGCGGTCTTTTACAGTAAGATGGCGCTTTGATAATAATTTCATTTTATGTGTACTTACTTAATTAAAGTTACTATTGTATGTAGGTAATCAATGACGAAATAATTTAAGTTACCTATAATATAAAACGACTTGGCCAACGCACGCCATTACCTACAGTATCATAATCGCACAATTATAATGTTTTATTCTAAATATCCAAAATAAGCATTCATCATGGCGGTAATATTTCTATGTGTCAAGTACGTGTCAAGTCTTTCAAAATAAAAGTTCAAATAAAATGTACTTAACTGAAGATAATATTATTTGTAACTAATTTGTTTTATGTCCTCTTCTGCTCTGAAAAATCCAGGTTTTTAGTATCTATAACGAAATTAGAGATGGTCAAAAACGCTTTCAATGAGGACGGTGAAGTGCGTTGGGATAAGACCGCATCGGGAGAACATCGGATAATTCAATTACCTATATGGAAAATTAGCCTTTAGTTGCAAATACAAACCACACATCCTCCAACACTATTGTGTACCTCTACCTAGTTGCATTTTGATATAATGGCGATGGCGCTTTTTTCAGGTACCTACACATTTTACTTAAATGTTTCTTCCGGTATGCTTAATAACAACGACTGTTGGTTAACTGAAAGGTTAAAAAAACCGGCCAAGTGCGTGTCAGATCACGCATAGGAGGGTTCCGTACCTTCAATGGAATAAGAACCAAACTAATACCAAAAGGTCGTATCTGATGCCTATGGAAGAAGTTTTTTGGAAATAACTCAAAAATGGCCAAACAATTTTCGTAGAAAGTATATGCTAAGGCGCATCTCCTCAAATTTTTTCATATTTTTTGGACTTACGGTTCAAAAGTTACAGGGGGGGCTACACAATTTTTCTGACTTTCGAAGCGATTATTTCAAAAAATATTCATTTAATCACAAAAAGATCAAACAAACCTCAATATTATTTTTAAAGACCTATCGATTGATGTGTCACATGTTGATATTTGGTAAAAAGATTTTTTGAAATTTAGTTTCATGTATCGAGCGCCCCCCTTAAAATATTTTTTTTTTTCAAATTTCAAGTAGCGGCATACAGAAATACACCTTATGTGTAAATTTTATTCAGATACGTCGTATAGTTTCCGAGTAAAATGGTTGTGACATACGCGGACAGACAGACAGACAGACATAACGAATCCATAAGGGTTCCGTTTTTTGCCATTTGGCTACGGAACCCTAAAAATCACTTATTCTTTATTTGACGATCTCCTAGCCCAGTCGGTGGTGACCCTGCCTACGAAGCAGGAGGTCCCGAGTTCGAATCCTGGTCAGGGCATTTATTTGTGTGTTGATCGCAGATATTTGTTCCTGAGTTATGGATGTTTTCTATGTATTTAAGTATTTATCCATATTTATCTATTATATATATCGTCGTCTAGTACCCATAACACAAGCCTTATTGAGCTTACTGTGGACCTAGGTCGATTTGTGTAAGATTGTCGTATAATATTTATTTATTTATTTATTATTTATAGTAAATGTATGGAAAATATTTAATTTGTAGCTTTTTAGTACATTACCGTAAGTTGACCCCTAATAGGAAACTATTAGAAACGATAGGAATGGACTCGATTGGCATAAAAAAGCAGCATGTGAAAAATAAAAATAAATAATTTTCATAAAGTATGGGAAAAGTTTTTCTCAATTTGTAGCTTTTCTAGCCGCAAATTATTTTTGATCCCATACAAGAATGGGATCGATTGGCATCAAAAAGAAGTTTACCAAATGTGACCTCTTTCTCGCATCCTGTATGTTTTTTCCAAAATCCGTAACGTTATTAGTTTGAAATTGAGGGAAGGTCTTCTAAGACCATTTTCGCGTTGCAGCGAGGGATCTGGTAGCTGCCCCCACTGACCCAAAAATAAATTGAACTTGTATATTATTTCAAATTATCGAAGTTACAAGTAAAAGTAGTTAAGATAAAAGTAATTGCAATTACAAATTATATGTAATCGGAAATATTACTAACATGTAATCTCAATTACAAGCAATTTCAATTACTTAATATAATTGATTTTCTTGTAATTTAATTAGCAATTTAATACATTACAAAAGTAGGTACCATCTAATAAATTACGCCCAACACTGAATAAACATCAGGTTCAAGAGGGTCGTATGGAGGATGTATGCTATCTGCTGCCGAAGTCACGCATACATGTGATCTTTATAGACAAAAAAGTTTCGTTCTATAAATTCAATTGTTTGTCACAAAAAATGGTTTGATTTGTTTTTGCGTGGCATTTAAGACTGGATCTTATTAATTGTTGCTGTGAACATTTTTTAAATGTGTACCTAGTTGGTTACTAGGAACAGGTTTAGACACGGGTATGTTACGTCCAAAAGGGAGGTATGGGCACTCCGAATGTTATCTCGCTAACTGTGGTAAGGCACAGTTCAGCGAATGTTATCACGCTCAAATCTGGACCTGGCTCAGAGCTCGACTGGGGAAGTACCTCACAGAAAACCATAGCCAAAAAGCAAATAACTTAATTCAACCTAAAGTTTAAGATTAATTTTTTAACATATTTTAATCATTTTCATTTATACATATACCATAAGTGTTCTTTACTAAAAAAAATTACAAATATAAAAGCGTTTGTGGTCTCACATAAGAATTATAAATTGAAATTACACAAAATAATTAAAAACATGAAAAGTCAGCACGAGTAAGTTAATAACATATAATACCTGCTTTTGCCCGCGGCTTCGCTCGCGTTAAATTCGGGGTAACAAACCATACAAACTTCCACCCCCAATTTAAGGGAAGTGGGGGGTTAGAAAGAGACAAAAAGTAGCCTATGTCACTCACCATCCCTTCAACTATCTCCATTTAAAAAATCACTTCAAATCGTCGCCCCGTTTTGCCGTGAAAGACGGACAAACAAACAAACACACACGTACACTTTCCCATTTATAATATTAGTATGGATTGGTTGTATCGTGTCGTGTATAGGGTCGTCACGGTTTTTTGGGTACATTTTTGGGTTAGTTTTGGTTAATTGCCATCTATTTCAAAAGTTTTACCATATCAAAATCCATTACAATATTAAAATACTAGCTTTTACCCGTGACTTCGTCTGCGCGAAATTAACATGAGCGATATGGAAAACGCAAAATAAAAGTTACTAATAGTTAGTAAAATCTAAGAGCAAATATAAAACTAGTACGTATGCTATTTCAAGTCAACAGGGAGCAACAATTCCATATAAACTTCCATTCCGTTTTCACCCCCTTATACATACCAAATTTCATCTAAATTAGTTGAGCGGTTTAAGCGTGAAGAGTTAACAGACAGACACACTATAATATTAGTATGGATACGTCCATATAATATATCTCTTCAAGTAGGCTGGGAAAAAAAAAGAATTATAGCCAAAGAGTTTTTTAAATTTTTTTAAATTTTGAAACATCTTGCTTCAAGGTTTGAAACATCTTGTCTTTCCACTCTTAATATTTTTAACTCACTCGTTTTTGAAAAGTTTGAGAAAATGCTGAAAGGTTGACATGAACATAATACAGGCGGTTTATAATTATATCTATTATTTGAAACCGTGCATAGGGTGGTTATGCTAGTTTCCCGTCCGGGTTGCCGTCCACCTGATTAAACTGCTACAAATTTATTGGACTAAGAGCTGGCCACGTCAGATATGACACAATAATGAGAGCAATGAAACCTGACTATTGTGTCATATCTGACGTGGCCAGCTCTCCGTCTACATGGAAAAAACTTTTTGAGGTCAAATTGGCCATTGATAATAATTATTTATTCTTTAATTGATAAATTAATTATAAGCTTTAATTTGAAAAACTTGAATATCAATATATCAATAAGTATGGACGGAAAACTGACACATATTCCACTTTTACAAAAAATGTTTTAGTATAAAAAACCTTTCGAGTATGATTTATTTTCGTATAATATTAATCTAAACAAGATCATATAAGCTCTAGAACGGGCACTTCAAAATTTATTATTGCATTACAAAGCTGGCAAAATCGATAAGTGGAAGAAAACTAGCACCTAAAAACTTACTAAGAGTACATTTTATTGAATAGTCCAATCTTAAGTAGAAGAAGTAAATTTTGAAATTTTATACACGACAAACAGCTTAGGTACACTTCATACTGATTTGAAACAAGGATTAATATTTCGAGAAATTTTTACAAAGGTAAAGCATAAAAGTCAGCCCTGAAAGCTGACCAACTAGTTCAAAAATGGTCCGATCTTACCCCATCGTACCTTACGAGTACTTATTGGTTTTTTCATTTTAGGGATTGTGAGAAATTGTATTGGTAGGTATATATACTTATACGATTAAATTAATTCCATATCTACTTACCTACCTAATAATAACATTAATAATTCACTATATCTTTTAAATCGTACGAAAACGAACAAACAATAAGCCATAATAAACCTAATGGCGCGACCAGACATCGCAGAGTACCGGGACAGCCGAGCCGATTGTTTCTTTCTTATTCCATAGTAAAGAGAGAGATATATAACCTATCACGATGATGTGGACAAATCATTGACAAATGCACGAATGTGTTTCAACTTCAAGCGCATTTGATTCTATTCAATGAATCCGTCATTCATATCATAATATAGATCTAGCTTGCAACAGCGCAAAGCAAGAAGCGAAATGAGCAAATGAAAGTAAGCTGGCAACGTCGCCTCGGATGGAAACTGCTCGAACAAACGCGCTCTTGTAATACAAATTATGGTAAAAACATGGATGAAGCCGTCTATGGTAAAAAGTACCCATACCCACTGTAAAAATTTAATAATGAATTAGTCTCTTTTATAAGTTGGTAGTTTAAATATATTGGGTAAAAAAGTCAAAATAAAAAGATTAAACTAACTAGTAACTTGACTATGCTATAGTATGATTTGACTTTTTTTTGTCCAAAAATACCTATAAATCGCTTAGGATCAGGATTGAAAATATAAATGAGAAATGAGATAAAAAAATAAACAAAAAAGTTAACATCAGCCTAGATTTGAACTCGGACATATCTACTTAGTAAGCAAGCGTACTATAACCTAAGCTATGTGGAACGAATTTCCGCACTCAAAATTACTAATCATATTACTCAAATTTGACACATGAAACATGTCTCTGGCTGCAATAGAATAAACGCCTATAAGTTTTATTAGCAATTGCATAGTTCTGATTATTACAGGCTCTTACAAGGTTTTGCGTCTTAAACCTTTATTAAGCGCTTAATACGACTATAGTATCTGCCGAACATTAGTAATGTGCTAAGACGTAGTTATGTTTAATTTCGCAACATAGAATTATTTCTGACCGACATAAAACTTGCGACAAGTTTTCTCCAAAACAGTTTCTTAACGATGATATATATACTTAATTATGTTATACAAGACCAAGCACGTATCGGTACAGCGAACACAACTATATGCCCCTACAGAAAATGTAACATTCATGCTCCAACGTGGTTTGTTTTCTTCAAAAACCTTGCACAAAAACACCTCGATTTGACGTGTTTGCATATATCGTCGCCTTAAGGTAGAAATAGCAAGCATTCTCAAATCTCATCATAGCCCAGCAGTTATGTACATTTCACCTGGAAAGTAATCCGAACTCAATGGATATACTAGTTACGTATACTAAGAAAGTTAAGTTTTCGACCTCGACTCGAGGACCCTTGGAAACTTGGAGGAGGCGGGGGAAGGTTCCTCAAAATTGTCAGACTTTTTTCAGTACTAAGCACTTTTTGAGTACACGTTGTATGGTAAAGATAAAGAGCAACAAATTTTCTGAAAGTTATATATTAACGAGGTTACAGCCAGTTTATTGTTGATATTCCAATATGGCGGCGGACCCACATTTTTTTAGCAAATCTGTGTGATAGCTTAACGGAAAATAATAAATCCAAAGGTTGTCTGGAAGAGATCGTTTATTAGCGATTAGACCGCCTGTTTTTTGCCTCTTTCCATATGTTTATATAGGTTTGTTGTGCTATATTCTTATTCTCAGGTGTGCAATAATAGTAGTTTACGTAACTGTTACGTAATAAGGCCTAATGACGTACAGTTGCATACACTGCTTTATCTACACTCATATTATATATATTAAATTAAGTGCTCGGAAACCATAGAATGACCGCCATTGCACCGCCATGGACAACTCGATTGTGCCGGCGGTCGGGGAGGCGCGTGTCGGCGGCCGCGCGGGCGCGTGCCGTTGGTCAGGAAGGAGCACAGGATTTACATTATGTTATCAAAACTCATAGCACATCAATATTTGAGCATGTAAAGTTAAAATTACGTTACTGCCACAGATAAAAAGTTTATCATAGTAAAATCGGTTGTGGTAATGCTAGCCATTGCCTACCGTTTTTGAACACGTTTTAGAGAACTTACAGTGTGAGTGTAGATAAAGAGGATTTTACTTTACTTTTACTTAATATCCACAGAGGTCATATGTTATTGGTTTTCTAAGACGTCAAAATTGCTGATTCTTCCTCCTAGCATTAATTTACCTTTAACCATGGCTCAATTGAGCCTGGGATCCGCTTAGCAATCTAATCTCATGAATTGGCGTAGGCCCTTTTTAGGGTTCCGTAGTCAACTAGAAACCCTTATAGTTTCGCCATGTCTGCCCGTCCGTCCGTCCGTCCGCGGATAATCTCAGTGACCGTTAGCACTAGAAAGCTGAAATTTGGTACTAATATGAATATCAATCACGCCGACAAAGTGATAAAATAAAAAGTGGAAAAAAATGTTTTATTAGGGTACCTCCCCTATACGTAAAGTGGGGAGTGATTTTTTTTTCATTTCAACCCTAACGTGTGATATATTGTTGGATAGGTATTTAAAAATGAATAGGGGTTAAATCATTTTTTGATAATGTAAATATTTTCGGAAATAATCGCCCCAGAAGTAAAAAAAAAATGTGTCCCCCCCACTCTAACTTTTGAACTCACTCACTCTAAGTTTTAAAAATATGAAAAAAATCTCAAAAGTAGAATTTTATAAAAACTTTCAAGGAAAAATATTTTGAACTTGATAGGTTGAATAGTTTTTGAAAAAAAATTACAAAATAATTTCTGAACTAAGTTTGTAATTTAACCGTATAAGCAGGTGTTTATTGTACCTGTAATTTCTAAAAAATCACAATGAAATGACGTGCTTTCAAATAAAGTAAAAACGGTGAAAATCGGTTCACGCAATAAAGAATTATCCCATAAAAATCATCTTCCATACTTTAAGCTTGCGCGCAATAGTTTACTTAATTTGCCGATAGATGTCGCTGTACGGGGAACGCTCATATCATATCCTACATGGCGGTGTTATTTTAATTCTTAAGTGGGGTGGGGACACTTACTGTGACGGACGGAAAATTACGGAACCCTACACTGAGCGTGGCCCGACACGCTCTTGGCCGGTTTTTTTTAAATATTGCTGATTGATAAACAAAGTTACATAGAAATGGTACAAAAATAGTAATACTACATACTACATTTAAATAAAGTTTGTCTAACTTTGTTGCGTTATATCTTCGTTGATATTTGACCTTCAAAACTGATTTGACCGCTTACTTACATACTTTGTGCAAATTTATTGCTCTTTAACTTTGTAAAACATTACGGCGCGGCGGCAGAGGTGGCTAAAAAAAGACTAAAAAAAGTTAAATATGCCCCCACATTGGCGTCGAATACAACTTCGTTCCTTTCGGCGTCGAGACCCTCGGTCCGTGGGGTCCTAGCGCCCAAGCCCTCTTCAAAGAGTTTTCAAAGAGGCTAGTGGATTCCACCGGTGACCGTAGAGCTTGCAGCTTCCTGGCCCAACGTATTGGTATTGCCATACAGAGAGGGAATGCTGCCAGCATCTACGGTACCATGCCGCGGGGGGATTGGTTAGTTTAGTATATTTTAGTAGGTTGTTTATTTAAGATTAGTTTTTATTTATTTTTAAGTTTACTATTAATGTACCAATTTATAATGTTTTAATAAATAATATTTTATATTTATTAAAAAAAATACAACGTATACACAAAATGTGCTTAGTTCATGAGATATAAGCAAGAAACTGACAAAAGTCAGATAATTTTGAGGTTTCCAACCAAGTTTCCATAGGGTCCTCGAGGTCGAAAACTTGGGAGAGTCTTCGTAGTATACCCCCAAACTATCCATAACAGTTCCATTGAGTTCGAATTACTTTCCAGCTACCCTCACCTTCATTCGACATAAGGGGCATTTCACGCCAAGCGGGCAGCGAAAAACATGTCAGGTTATAGAATTTGTTGAAATTTGCAGCATTTATACTTCTCGTCATCCTGAATCGATGTACATTTTTAGTTTTTTTTTATTCGACGCTGTTTCCGGTTTAGAAGCATTTAAACATTGAAGGAAATTTGAGGACTGGATTTTTCAAAAGCTGTTTCGGATATTACCGAATAAAATAAAAAATATGATTTGTAAGGTTTCTCATAGAATATAAGCTGTTATTTTTTACAGTTATAATAACTTTGAAATTTATAATTTTTTTCATACAAAAAACCGGAAGTAAATTTTTTATATGAATTTTTGACTAAGTTCGGTATTTAAAAAAAAAAATTTTTTTATCTTAAAACGTAGCTTGTAGTTCATAGAAATGACATGAAAATTTTGAGAATGGGATTCGCAATAGTTTCAAAGACACAGGAACATAAGTACAAAGGTGCCGCCCAGGGCGCCGTACTGACGATTTCTTAGGTTAATCAGCGTACAGGCAAACGATTTATAAAAATGCTTAATCGTCATTATAAATGGTTTTTTTTTCAATTGAGTTATACCTTAAGTATATGTATGTATGATACCTAAATAGTAGTTATTGTTTACTTTTTAAAGGGTTAATGAAACAGGTTAAGTAATAACAAAATATATTTTATTTTGACACTTTCACAATTTTGTAATTCTCACTGTAACTTGTTCGTCTCACGATGAGATCATCATTGATTGTTGGTATAAAAGCGTGATACTTTTTTGTACCCGGAATAGTCACAGCAGATTCAAATCGTTGTTGCAGAAATTCTCTTTGTGTTTGCAGATCTTCCTTAGAACTGTATAACACAACCGTTTCAGTTAGAGCAGATTTTGCCCATTCGTATAATCTTTTAGGAGTTGTAATTGCCTTACTCGCTGGTAACTGCAGGCTTGCTCGGGTTGCTAACCTTTTTAAATTTCCACCAACGCCATCGCATGGCCCTTTTCCATGAGCGGTGGCATGAAAATGAATTTCAGCTTCACTGTCGAAATCTTCTTTATAGTGGCATCTATACATATAATAAAGCTGAAGAGGGTCGAAAGTCTGTACATGGAAGATAATCGAAAAAAAGTTGGCTGGGGATACTTAGAATCGATAACAGAACACCTTCCAACAATTTTTAGAATTTTTGTCTGTTTATCTGTTTATCTGTTTGTCTGTTTATTTGACCGCGCATCACGTGAAAACGGCTGAACGGATTTTAATGAAATTTTGTATAGAGATAGTTTGAGTCCCGGGAAAGGATAATATATAGTTTTAATCCCGAGAATCAACCCTGGGGGGGGGGGGGTGAAAATGGGGTTGAAAGTTTGTATGGAGAATTTTTAACCGCTAAAACGATTTAGATGGAAATGAGTATGGAGATAATTTGAGTCTCGAGAAACGTTATAGGATAGTTTACAAACCCTTGTGGGGGTAAAAAGGGGGTTGGAAGTTGGTATGAGGAAGTTTTTACCGCTGAACTGATTTAAATGAAAATTGGTATAGAGATAGTATGAGTCTCGAGAAAGGACAAAGGATAGTTTCATCTTCAAAAAAGCCCCCCCCCCCCCCCCCCCCAATCTTACTTTAGAACCGTATGTCCAAAAAAATTTAAAAAATTATGGAAGTGAAGCCTGAAAGGTACTTTTAATAAAAACTATCTATACATATAATAAAGCTGAAGAGGGTCGAAAGTCTGTTCATGAGATATATTCGAAAAAAAGTTGGCTGAGGATACTTAGAATCGATAACAGAACACGTTCCAACAATTTTTAGAATTTTTGTCTGTTTATCTGTTTGTTTGTTTGTTTATTTGACCGCGCTTCACGTTGAAACGGCTAAACGGATTTTGATGAATTTTTGTGGAAAAGGAAATAAAATAGTTTTACATGGGGGGTGGAAGTTTACATGAGGAAGAAACAACCAATAATCGCTTTACGTATTTAGATGAAATTTGGTATTGAAATCATTTGTAATTTTTTGGTCAAGGTATTCATATTTATAACATGTTACCCGCCGATGCTTTAAATTTACCTTTACTCGCTCTTAAGAAATATTTGAAAATGTCATGAATGTCAAAGGGTTATTGCAGGACGGACAAAGATGCCTGGCCCAAACCAAAAAACTACTATCGTCTAACATTTATAGGACACCGTTTAGGTAGGAAAACATATCAAACGTTTTGTGAAGCAGTCAGATAAGGGATTTATTTTTCTTTATAATTAAACAATAGGCACATTATCTGTCCCTCAAGCTGTTTTGATATGTCTTCTTGAAGAACTACGCATTATTTTGTATCTTTAAGATGTAATAATGTATTGAAAAAAATAAGTACCGTCGAGTTAGAACCGGTGGTAGTTTTGGAACGAAGTTCCTTATCGAACGGTTCTTGGATGGGGGGGCTAGGCGAAGAAAAATTACGTGACCGTCACGAAAAAGCGTCACGTCACGAAAACGTGACACCCATACGATTGAGAAACATGTAAAATGGAATGAAATAAAAAATATATAAAATAGAATAAAGTGAAAAATTTCAAAAATTTCAATAATTTCAAAAATTTCAAAAATTTCAGGTATTTCAAAAATTTCAAAAAAAAACAAAAATTACAAAAATTAAAAACCGCAAAAATTTAAAAAAAAACAAAACTTACGAAACAGTCGAAAATGAAATAAAATTAAATAACATAACTTCGTTCCAACCGAGTGTTAGTGGGGGAGGTAGCCACTACACTCGATTGAATTTAATTTGCATGGGTCATGGACCCCCCCCCCCCCCCCCAAGTGCACCTCAAATAGAAAAAAAACATTTCTGCATTTGTGACCCCCCCCCCAATTTCAACCGCGCCTGTTCTTACCTTTCATGCTTAGACTGATTTGACGGGAGGATCGATTTGGATGATATTTGCCGTGGACATGAACGTATAAATACAAAAGTGGTCCTGTATCGTCCGATATACACCTACTACTCTATGTCGTTTAAATCATGCCAAAAAAAAATTAAAGGATAAAAAAAAGTATTCATTTTTGAGTGTAGTTTCATTTAGTGGTAATTGTAATAGTAGTTTATGTAACTGTTACGTAATAAGGGTCCTAAAAATACGAGTGTGGTTTTATGAAACGAGCCGCAGCCGAGTTTCATAATAAGATCACACGAGTGTTTTCAGGCCTAATTACGTCCAGTTGCATACACTGCTTTATCTACACTAATATTATTTATCCTAAATGCCGTGTTCGGAAAACATAGAATGGCCGCCATGGCCAACTCGATTGTGCCGGCGGTCGGGCGGGCGCGTGCCGGTGTACATTATGTTATCAAAACTCATAACCTACGAGTATCAATATTTGAGCATGTAAAGTTAAAATTACGTTACTGCCACAGATAAAAAGCTTATCATAGTAAAATCGGTTGTGGTAATGCTAGCCATTGCCTACCGTTTTTTAACACGTTTTAGAGGACTTACAATGTGAGTGTAGATAAAATATTTTATTAGGACTACTGTCCTCTAGCGTATCCATCTGTCAACTTTACTTCAATTTCCGCCTCCAGGGTAGCGGGAGAGAAATTAGGTGTGAATTAGCCGCTTACTGACACAGACCGAATTCCACGCGGGCGGAGCCGCGGGCACAGCTAGTAGATTTATAAAATTAAAACGGTTTTTAAAATGTTGCGAAGCCCCGTCTGTACTGTATATATTTTTTTTTACTATTAGTCCTTTATTTAAAAGATACTGGTGTAATTGTTTTTGAAATTCATAGAATGTTGCCGTGTCGTGTTTTAGATCGTTGGAAATCATGACAATACTTTCATGTTTTGTTTGATTTCCCTCCCTGTAGTAATACACCGATGTCAAAATTGTGGCTTGTTCATTATTCCAATGGTAAGATTGGACTGCGTCTTGAATGACAAAGCTATAATTTTCCGCGAAATCACATTGAACAAGAATTTCTCCTTCGGCAAGAGTATCCTTCAGTGTTTTAAAATAAGACGATTGCTGTTCAGCAATATATGCATGCGGCTTCAAAACATCCAAACTTTGGCATAAGTTATCAACAAAATCGTCCGCCGGAAGAATTTGGGTGGTTATCGTGTAACGATCTGTACCTATCCATTGCTCAAACTGCACACTTGTAATTTGATTGTCGTCGAAAACTGTTTTCAAATGTTCGCGGATCTGATTAGGGCCTGGGCATGACGCACAACGTTCGTTGGTGGTAGATTTTGATGTCGTTAAATGACATATAGGTTTTGGGTTTGGGCACATCATCATTCGTAGGCAATCTTTATAGGATGTTAGGTGCATATTGGTTCCTGATGTGAGAGAATCGATATCTCCTCCACTCAACATCAACTTGGCGTTTTGATGATAAATACATACGCAAACAAGATGAGTGCCAGAGTCTCCGGCAAGAATACATTGTTTGGGTCGCAATGTGTAAAATTTAGTTAGACCTATTTTGACGTCGGGATACTCTTTTTTAAATACTTGGTACAGTTCTTCTATGTTACTCAAAATTAATTGTTTTTGGATGTGAGACCTGGTACCGTCGCTTAATTTGACTGAAACAAAATCTTTTTTACCAGGCAGAATACGGCTAACATCTTCTCGAAGATAGAAACTTCTTACAAGATTTTCTATTTCCACGGGTAGCTTGTTACTTCCGCTTCGAGGATTAGGAGTTGTTAACACACCATGTTGATCCACCAGATGTTTTGCCTTGTTGGTTTGCCGTCTCGATGCTCCAAATTCTTCTGCCAGTTTGTTAACGCTCCAAGATTTCGGTGCAATAGTCAGAATTAAAGTTTTTGTAGATGCCGACGTGGATGGATCATTAAACTTTTCCTTTAATTGTTTTAAAATTTCGTAATCGTCTGTGTTATCTGTTTGCGACGATTTATTATTGTGCTTTTCCTCAGGAATAAACAATTCGTCTTTGACGGTCTGGGAACATTCACTTGATGTGACGCTACTCTGTGATAGCACAGGATCTGTACCAATTTCTGGAGGAGTTTCGGTTGAAAGGCGTTTCCTGCAATGTTCACAAACATAAGCAGCTGATGAAACTCTCCATTTTGTAGCTAATCCCATTGAAACCTTCCGAAGATTTTTTGTCTTACGATGAACTGGCAAGTGGAATGGATTGAAACATTGATTACCGTAGTAATTCATAATATAAAAATCACTAAATATACTGGGATGAACACAATAACATGTATCGCAACACAAAATAATATTAACTTAATTAAATGGCACTCAATCATAAAAACGCACTGTTCGCAAAGCGGCACAAGCGTCACTGACATAAATAACCGTTAAAACAAATCAAATAAGTCGTTATAATCTGTCTCGCTCTTGCTTTTAACGGCGAGTCCTATGAACAACTAAGTAATATTTAAAATAGATAAGAGATGGTGTTAGTGGTCACGTTTTAATTAATTGATGTTAGTAAATTTAAATATTCTTTAACTTTAAAATTATTAGAATATTGCACATGGATGTATATTATTTACATATATTTACTATATTTAATGTTTATGTGATGTGTATTGGAAGATATATCACTATCATACTTTAAAACGCAAACCGCTACGCAAACCAAGGAACCGCCAGTACGGCGCTCTGAGCGGCACCTTTGTACTTATGTTCCAGTAGCTTAGAAACTATTGCGAATCCCATTCTCAAACTTTTCATGTCATTTCCATGAACTACAAGCTACGTTTTAAGATAAAAAAAATTTTTTTTTAAAATACCGAACTTAGTCAAAAATTAATATTAAAAATTTACTTCCGGTTTTTTGTATGAAAAAAATAATAAATTTCAAAGTTATTATAACTGTAAAAAATAACAGCTTATATTCTATGAGAAACCTTACAAACCATATTTTTGATTTTATTCGGTAATATCCGAAACAGCTTTTGAAAAATCCAGTCCTCAAATTTCCTTAAATTTTTAAATGCTTCTAAACCTGAAACAGCGTCGAATAAAAAAAAACTAAAAATGTACATCGATTCAGGATAACGAGAAGTATAAATGCTGCAAATTTCAACAAATTCTATAACCTGACATGTTTTTCGCTGCCCGCTTGGCGTGAAATGCCCCATAACTGGTGGATTACAATAGCAGTGTTGGGTAAAAAGTAGCTAATTGAATAACATTATAAAATGTCATTGTAATTACCAATTACAACTATTACAAGGAAAAAGTAATAGAGGCTTTGATTACCAATTTATAATTGAAATTACAAATTACATTGCTAGCTGAAACTGATAATTAGGTAATTACTTTTTCAATTACAAATTTTGTCTAATATAACGGGCGAACTTATTCTCAGAATTATAATAATTTAAATAAAATAATGTTTTTAGTAAAAAAATATATTTGGCCTTTAAAAAATTATTGGAAAGTACAAAATGTAAAGAATTCTGTTCCCCGTTTTCCTTTTCAGCGATTACTTTTATATTTGTCATTTATTTATTATGTATTCTACTAGATGTGACATCTAGAACAAATTTGAAAATGACTGAATCAAAGAGTAGTATAGACTTGTAGTGATTTTCACTACAACTTTTGGGACAAAAAATTCTGAGGGATGTCATCTCCTGTTTTTTTCATCCTACCATAAATAAAAAGAAGCACAAAATGTCACATACCTTTCTACAAAATCGAGCATGATATCGTTGAAACATTTCAACATATTTTTTAAATTTTCACTTTATTTGGATATATTGGTAATTCTGCATCCTATACACTAAATTTTATTGCATAATTCAACATGTGTCATCATCCCTATTGCAAGTTCTTCAGAAGTAACGCCTTTTTCATTTATAAATGCGAAAATGAAGCTGAAGAATGATCGCTACATCGAGTTCATTAACAATTTCCCAAGTGAACTCTTTGATGTTTCAACGGCGCATCTTCGAAAAGAGCGGTCGCTCTAAAAGGCCTTTGTTCCTCCTCGCCGAATTGTATTTCATTTCAAAACGCGCAGATAGGCAGTATTTTAGTCACTGACAATAGTGATTTTGAATTAATTATTGAAGAGCGAAATTAGAATACCTACTGAGTTACATGAAACTGAAGTAACATAGTAACCTTGTTTAAATATTCTTATGTTAATTTAACACAGGGGCGAGCACACCAATTATGCGTCGAAATGCATAGCCGTGATAATGAATTGATATTAGTCTGGGAATTGGTTAGTATTTGCTATTCGTGTTACGTGATTACGAATACAAATATTAACTCCTAGTAGAGAAGTTCCTAGGTAGATTGCCTTAACGTCGTCGTCTGAGAAATCAAAATTAGTGCACATCTGCACATATTAAAAGCTTCAGATTAATTATGGCATTATTATTTAATGTTAAATAAAGGGTATAATCATAAGCTTGTAGGACCCATTTTTTTTTCTTATAACACGATACGCGGTAGCGCGTCAAGCCAAGTTCAAAAGAGGAGAACTGGCGACGCAGCGTCCGTGTGTTCACGAACCATTTGGAGCTACTTTTGACCCCTACGTAACTCAAAATCTATTGAACAAGTAACGGGCCGCCGTTCATACCCGTTCAATATAATTTATAATAGCTAAATTATAATTTAGGGTTACTTTATATCTTTAACGACCACACATTGGTTGATTATACAGTGTATATCTGCCTTTATACTTCTACTGTTGTCTATTCCTTAGAACATTGAATACTCTCAGAATTTCATAAATTCACTGACGTTAGAATTTCTACTGTCAAACAAAAGATGCCAATTCAAATCTTGAACTTGAATTACATCCCAGGAGAAGTTATTATATTGTATAAATTTATTTTAGGATGTTGCATGTTCTTGTAACTGGTATTTTAGGATTTTTAAACACAGAACTTGGCACCCATAGAAATATTAATTATTTTGTAGGCGAAGAAGTTGGCTCTCATTTCAGATTTATGATTTTAGTGGGATAAAATAAACTTAAAGGAGTTACGACAAAACCAGCCACATAGATCGATTAAAAAATAATAATTTTAATGGTACATATGTTTAATACACTCACGACAAAATGTTCCATACGACATTTATTATTTACAAACTATGGTCATTATGTCATTTTACTCATTAACACTTTTAAAATAAGTCAAAAAGCCTGAATTAGGCCACGTATTCCGAAAATAATTAATACCATATTTGCCTGGATACATGTGTAATTAGCATAGCGTTAGAAATTCGCGTTATTACATCGTTATATGATACGTGGCTGGCGCTTTGCGGTCATATAAATGTTTCAGCGAACAAGTCGGAATATGAAGTGGTTAATTTAAATTCTGACTCTGCGTGCCGCGGTCGAACATCCAACTGTGCCTCTTTTTTATTCACTCTTTAGTTACATCCTTGCAAAATTCACGAGTGGTGGCTTTTATTACTGAAGTGTGGATGAAAAGAGGCGGGTTTTTCGAAGAGCGGCTCTCTGAAATTTATAATTTGAAAATGTATTGTGGTTTTATGTAAAATTCGGGATAAAAAATTACTTACTGTGTTTTGTTACGATTCGAGATTCTTTTTACACGACTGCTCAAAAAAGAGCAGAATTAATCTTTATTTATCTTGTTATCATGTAAATAAGCGTGTGTCAATCTAAATAGACATTGCAATGTCATTTATTTTCAGTTTATTCGTTCGTTACTTTGATTATTGAAGACCATTTTATTAATTTGTGATTACTCGGTTGAATTTAATACTAGTAGTGCCCGAGTCGTTCTTGCGGTACCTGTACCTACTATTGTGGTGCCATTTTTTTGGGCTGATTGTGCATCCCTAGTATTATTTGATCAGTGTTTGTGAGTTTCCTTAAGTATATAAGAACATTTTATGTGATAATCTCAAACAAAAGTGTGACCAGACAAGTAAGGCTGTCTGTATAGTTTCTATTAGGAATGTGCTGAAAATAAATACGAAAATATATTTCTTCCAAAACTTTAGTTCATAGTACCTTCTACACCAATTAGTTAACTACCATTAGCAGCTGTTTACTTGCTTAAGTATAGGTAGGTTTCATACACAGGGGAAGCCCGGGCAAGACGCATATGTTAAGGGAATAATGAAAAAAAACACCCTAATTGTTAATCAAAATAACACTTTATATTTTTAATTTGTACTATGTACAGTAAAAAATAAAATGTAACTTTGGAAAATGCTATTTCAAATCCTTATACTTAAATAACTTCTTAGTGTTATTATTTTTTTAACAAATAATTCCAATTATCCGTTTTGCCCGACCACCTCGGGCAAAAGGGATATACCTCAAGGGCAAAAAGGATACATAATAATAATTATTATAAAATAATAATAATAATGATACATATATGACAAATATATGAATTTGGCATCGCATTCACCAAAAAAATAGCTGTCTACCCTTGAATAAGAAGTACAACCCTAATGGGCCTATTTTTGCATTGGTTACACTGAGTCTGTCTTCGGTAGGTGGGTCAATGCATCTTTCAGCCAGCGCATACCAAAAAGAACACTATAAATTATTCTCTCGTTTTTTTTGTTTTAAGAGAAGTTTTTGTTTTTGTTTTTGTTTTTGCTGGGGCCTAGAAATTAGAAATCTTAAGTTATTTTTATATTTAGTACCTTTATGGTGTTTTCCATACACGCATAGTTATCCGTTTTGCCCATATCCGTCTTGCCCGAAGTACTAAATATTTCGAATTGTTTATGCCAAGAATACGTTTAATAGGTGGATAAAAAGTTATAGTCGCAATTTAAGCCAAAGTTAATATACTATAGTTTTAACTAACCGTATTCGTAAAGATACGAAACGTAATACAAAAAGTTGATAGACTTGCTTTTCCAAAAATCACAACAAAACAGTCAAAAACTTTGTTTTATTTCTCCACAACAAGTACACACGTTGTTTGCTTTGATTGAACAGTCATGGCGTTCTCGTATCGCTACTTTACTGACTTCAGCAAGCCTATATACGCTACCTATTGTATAGCTTTGGTAAAATCAGATATTCTTCTTACCCACACTATGCGTATTGCCCGGACTTCCCCTAGGTACTTGCTTTACCCGGTTAAGTCACCGCGTGGCTACTGATCATTTAATTTCCATCTTCGACATAAGGGTGCCTTTCCGCTGAGGCGGAGACTAGGGAAGACGTGCGGTATCAAAAGGTATCAACCAATAGCATAATCCACCTTATGTTTTGGACCCGGGGTATGTCCTTAAACTACGCCAAAAAGAGAGGTATGGGCACTGCGAATGGCATCTCGCTAAGTGTGTAATGTCTTTTTTTTTACACTCGCCACACTGCTAGTATATTGTCCCTTGCTAGTTTCGATATTCATTTAGCTCATTTTTTTTTTTTTAATAGCAGCAACCCTGGAGAGGATTTGGGTCGTTTGTACACCTTCGGAAGTAAATACATTTGGTTGGTGTAATCTTTAAATTATTTTCGCATAGGTTTTCTTGATCTGCTTTATTTTGGGAACTTCTGGATAATGTCGATTTCAGTTTTAATAAAATGATAATTAGGATGTTTCTACATTGACAACGGGTTTGGGTGATTCGGAACGGAACGTTTGTCGTTGGTTAGAAAAAAAAAAGTTGCAGGAACTGTCAGTCACAGGAAAGGGGCCGAGGGCAAGGTTGAGTTTTAAGGAGATCGAAAATCTAATCGATTTAAATCTAGAATAAATGGTTTAAAAATCAAAGTCCTGGGTAGTGCCCGATGATAAGTGGAAAGCGGCTGTTGAACCATGCCTGTATTTGGGCAGTGACGTGCATGTTGCAGTACTTGGAGGCGCCGTCGACTCGGCTCCCTTTCTTGTGATTCGCACCGCTGGAGGACGTGCTGAAATCCTCCTGCGCCATTAGTCGAACCGCTTCAAGGTCAAAATGTTAAGAAGGCCGTGAGGGCCGTCCGCGACAGACAAAAAACTACAACTTCATCCTCTTCTCTGTTGAAAGAGGCTAAAAGACTGAGGCACCGTCTATAAAATCCACTCTTGCGTCCGAGATGACTATAAACTAGAAACAGCCCCTCCTGTTTAAAGAGGTATGTTCAAAACTTGCTCAAGCATTTTAATTGTATAGTCATGAGTATGTCGACAGTTGCGCCAGAGACTAATGTCAGCTTTTGAACTATTTCAGGGTTTCGGGACAGGGCTCGCTACTCCGGGTCGAGCTGAGGCGGAATAGTTCACTGCTACACTTGGAGGCGCCGTTGGACAGCGCTCTTGCCATGGTTTCGTTCTTAGTTTTATAAAACTTAACTGGGGTTACCAGGTCAGTGGCCTTTCTAGTTAGACTTTGTTGACATACACACACACACGCACCCTTTTATCGTGTTAAGATTAGTTTACCTTTTATATAAGAAATCCATAGTAATTCTAATACCAAGTTTTGGATGCCCATGGTTTTGGATATTAGTTTAAGACGGGTTAAATGATAAAGTTGTCAACCGTTCCATCGACTATAAACTGTTGTACGGTTTTTTTTTTGTGAAGAATAAACACCTTTGTTAACAACACATTTTGCTTTTATCGTGTTTTACCCTATGCACTGCTATTGTTTGTGGTTGACTATTCTTTTCAATATAATCCTCAGGCGCCCAACACTTAATTGAGTCAACCCTCGGGTCTTAAGTAGCCCAATATCCCATTTTCTCATGCTCTGTCTGGCTGAGGTGTTCCAAGTGTGGTAGGGCACGTTCAACGAATATCATCTCGCTCAAATCTGGAGCAGAGCCCGACTGGGGAAGTACCTCCACCTTCCAGAAAACCACAGCCAAATATCACTAGACCCTACTCATAGTGTTGTGTTCCTGCTGGTGAGTAAGGTTGCCAAAGAGCTGAAAGAGGACCCAGTGTGTTAACGATGAGGGACCCTCTTGTTCCTTTAGCCATCAACACAGTGAATCCTCCTTTTTGTAAAGGGTCGGCAACGCGCATGTGACTCCTTTGGAGTTGCAGGCGTTCATAGGTAACGGTAGCTGCTTACCATCAGGCGGGCCGTATGCTTATTTGCCACCGTCGTGGTATAAAAAAATAATCTCGGCGTCAGTGGAGACGCAGCTTATTGATTGATTCCGCACGTCTCTGCTCATCTCCATCTCAGTGGAGAAGGCAGCATTCGACCGCATTGTCAAATCAGAAAGGCAGGGCGAAGTTACAAAGTCATGTGACAATTGCCAAGTTGGTGAAATAGGGACCTGTAAGTACTCTAAAGCCCTAAAATGTTCACCATTGCAACCGTACTTACGCAACGTCAAGTACTCGTGTAACGTTCTATATTCAAAATAAAACGCGCGTTATTCCGACCGACTTGCTCCCCAGGAAACGGCGATACTTGGCGTGGCTTTAATGGCCCCCATTCACCGTCGAGTGTCACTCGTCAGGTCTTGATCGCTAAACACCTCCGTACAATGCGCGACCCCTATTAGGCTTTTGAATGCAATGTTTGGTAACAGTGTATGGAAAAGTTTAAATTACTTTTAGCTTTTAATTTCCTCGCAGATTGCATCGGCACGCATTGTTCGGTACAGTGGTAATCACTGGCTAACAAAACAACAGTAACTTACAAGTTCTTACCTACTCAAGAAGGTCAGTTTAACGTTGGGTTAAATAAATAAAAATCATATTAATTCAATATTATAATTGAAAGAAAAATGGAACAATTCACTGCGTCGAGCAAGATTTGAACTGGCGACCTTTTGGAACACCGGTCCGACCGCTCTGACCAATACCATCGGTTCCTTCATTGCAGACGTTTCTGCTTAATAAAAATGAATTTAGTACGGGTTAGCGCATTGTTATCGATGTTATTCCAATATGACTTGGAACTTCGATGCCGTTAATATGTATTGTAGCATGCCGAAAGAACGCCAGCTTCATCTCGCGGCGTCCCTTCGGGCTATCGGCGCCATTAATTTTGTTTACCGGCCAAGTTACGCGAGTTAGGGTAGATTAGATCGTGGTTCGTCTACTTATAAATAGGTGGCGCCGATATCAAAATATGATGTGTCTTTTTTATTTTAAAAGAAGCTGACGACTAAGAAAAGAAGATATTCGCATCAATTTTAAATTCAAATTTTGTAGGAGTTTGGAATAGTTTTTGTTTTAGTCGAGAAGACAGATAGATTGTGAACCTCGAGCGGTGCAGTTGTCAGAATCCATTTTTTGACATCCCATCTTTCCCATTTTAATCTGAGTTTGATTTTTTTTGTGGGCGTGATTGGAATTAGTATTTTGTGATATCCAACGCCAAGTGCATGCGTGTACCGCGTCGGAGGGGCGTCAAGCGTTTGCGACCTATACGCGTTTGCGATACTGTCCAACGCAGATATTGGATATCGCCTGTCGCGGTTGGGATACAGCCGCCAGCCGCTTCGAAAGGACTTGAGCCCGCATTTCGCGTGGCTCACCAGGTGAAACCGGCGTATCGCCCTGGAATACGGCCGCCAGTCGCCTCTAAAGGACTCGAGCCCGCCTTGCGCGTGGCTCACCAGGTGAAAGCGGCGTGTCGCTCCGTGAAGTGTTCTAGAGTTTAATTGGGGACTTCGTATTTTATTTGCCGTGCTTTAGTTCTATATTGTTGTTACCATTCTTACATATCTGCGATCCGCATTTTTATATTAACCCTTAATCCCCAAAATTCTAATTGCCTCATTTGCCGGGCGTACAAAGACCTGGCTCTTGAATTTAGGCTACTCTCATCCAGCGAATCATCCGTCACCATCCATATCACTCGTCTCACCAATCCATTACTTTCCCCGCAGCCAAATTACCAGCTGAGTCTTAATTTGTACTTACTAGTTTTGCTAGTACTCCCTCGTTTTATTTTCCTTTCGTGCGGAAAGTAGACGTTTACGATACTAAGGTAATTATTGAATGTTAAATATCTTTATATCTATATCATTATCGTCATTTTTATGTGAAGTGCTAATTTTAAATAATCTGATTATTGTAATTTAATTACATTCTATCCGGCTCAGGACCAAATTGCTAATTTTAAATAATTTACTTAATCTGCAAAATCAAACGTGTTAATGCAAATTACGAAGTGTTTTACTACAAATTGGTATAGGTACTACATAGGTTGCTACTTATATATCCGGAAACAAAAAAACGAACAAACGTACACGGCTGAAAATGGTTTTATTGTTTTTCAAAGTATTCCCCTTGATGATCTATGCACTTTTGCATTCGCGTGAACCAATTTTTAAAGCACTTCTGCCACTCCGCCTGAGGTACCTCCATAACGTGTTGTTTGAATGCGTCGACAGCATCTTCAGCGGTCGAAAATCGTTGACCGCGTACTTCATTCTTTATATTTGGAAATAAATAAAAATCGTTGGGTGCCAAGTCAGGGCTGTACGGCGGATGACCCGTTAATTCCACATTTTGCCCCTTCAAAAATAGAGTTGTTTCGCGTGACGTATGACAGCTGGCATTGTCATGATGAAGAATGATTCTTCGTCGCTGGTTAGTTTTACGAATTTGTTCAAATACTTCCGGTAAGCAAATGGTCGTGTACCACTCTGAATTAACCGTTCTACGGTTTTCTAGTGGCACTGTAGCTACATGGCCATTAATACCGAAGAAGCAGGCCACCATTTGTTTCAATGTACTTTTTGCACGAGTAACTTTCGTAGGGTTCGGCTCATTTTGAAACACCCATACCGTTGATTGTTGCTTCGTTTCGGGATCGTATGCATAGATCCAGGATTCGTCACCTGTATAGATGTTATAAACGGCTTTTGAGTCACCACGGTTATATTTTTTTAACATTTTATTGCACCATTCGACGCGAGCATCTTTTTGCTCTTTTGTTAAGTTGTGGGGTATCCAACGCGAACAAATTTTTTTCACAGCCAAATAATTATGTAATATGCTATTAATGCTGGTCATAGAAATACCCAGAGTCGCCTCTATCTCGCGGTACGTAACATGTCGGTCGTCCATTATAAGTTTTCGCACAGCCTCGATATTTTGTTGTACAACGACCGATTTCGGGCGACCTGCCTTAACTTCGTCCGTAAGCATACTACGTCCACGATTGAACTCACTAAACCAGTGATACACAGTAGTTTTAGATGGGGCTTCATCACCAAAAGTTGAAGTTAGTTGATCTATGCACTGTTGTTGCGTTAAACCACGCCGAAAATCATAATAAATCATAGCACGAATATTTTCACGAGTGAGTTCCATTCATGCTGCGAGATGACATTTAAAACCCGTCAAAAACAAAACACGAGCGTTAATAAGAAAGAAAAAATATACCGGCCAGTACTTAAAAAAGTTCAAATTTTACCATGGAGGTCAAATATGCTATTTAAGAAGATTGTAATCCCGGTTTCCGGATATATAAATAGCAGCCCTCGTATACCTATATTGTATAGTCTATCAAGGATGATCTCTGGGAGTATGAATTGACACAACGAATGTACTAATTAAGAGCGTGTATTCGGGAACACGGTCGGGAGGTAACTGTCGGGGCAAGCATTGCATTAGGCCCTGCTGTTGAGGCGCGCGGAAAGCTGACACGCAATACCTGTCCCTATAGTCCGCCCCCCCCAAAACATAACAAAAATTACAATATTTTTTTTAAAGAAAACTTAAAATTAACACAACAAGTTGTATGTATGTCAATAAATGTTTTTGTTTATAATTTGAAGTTTTTATTTCTTATTATTCTTGTGTCCGTTACCGCTCTATTTTATAGTGCTCTCTGACCATTTTTGCTTCATTGGAATGTGCCTCGACAACAGAATCGCGCTGTACTACTTGGAACTCAATGAGCGATAACAAACACAATATGACTACGCAACTTGATAAACTGATGTAATCGTAATGTTAAACTGGTATTAAATACCAACAAGTAAGCTGTAAACAAAGTTATCTAGACTAAAAAAATAAAATAAAAATAAAGATAAGAATAAAATAATACTACGTTACATTTACTTATGATTAAAAAGAATTACTTATTTTAACACTACGTTAACGATTCGCACTGCACTTGTTCGCCCTCGTCCTGTAGCGGTAGTGGTAGTAGCACAACCAGTCAGGGCTCTTAGGGGTCCGAGAGCGACTACGTGGTCGTCCTTGGCTGCGGCTTCTCCCTTGACTCCTACCTCGTCTTCGTTGTTGCACAAATCCGTAATACGCTGATTAATCTTAGCTATTTCCGCCATTATGTTTTGTGGTGAGCTCATTTCTGAAGTCCCTTGGATTGCTGCAACCTCATTTGGCTTGAATGTCTCCATCACTTTGTCGGCAATACTCGCTAAACTCTCCAGGTTCTTCGAATCCGCCGAAGCTACTACGGCCCTCACTGCCGGTAGTAAATGTCCTTGCCAGAAGTATATTAAGGTCTCCTCTGGCATTTTATCACGCGCAAGGTCGCGCATCCTCCTCATTAATTGCGGCGGCCGTTGATCTCCTAGGTCCATATCCGACATAAGCTGTTGTAACCTTTTTGCTTCGGTTTCTTCATATACACTGAGCAGTCTCGCTTTTAATGTTTGAAACTTATTGCTCTGTGGTGGCTTTTCCAGTATGTCTGCCACCTGCTGGATTGCCTGCTTCCCCAACTTGGCTATCACCATGTTGTAGTTGGACTGATCACCGGCTTTTTGTTGATCAAGTATTGCCTCCACTTGCAAAAACCAAAGGCGCGGCTGGTCCTGCCAAAAGTCTGGAATCCTTGATGCTAAGGAAATCGCCGACAACTCTATAGTTGTCGTGGTTCCTGGCAATGGTGGTGGTGTCGGAGTCATACTGCGACACAATAAAATTTGCTTCAGTTGACCCTGGAGCGCGGGGAATTATCTGCCCGATAGCGTGAGGTAACACACGCGAACAAGTAATTATATACGAACGTAACTCAACCAGATTCCTTTTAAAGTTTTAAACACAAAATCACTTATAGTTCGCTGCTATTTAAGTTCAAGGTGCACTAAATGTTCAAAGTCACAAGTTGGAGGTCACCAGTTATAGGTACTATACCTATATTGTATAGTCTATCAAGGATGATCTCTGGGAGTATGAATTGACACAACGAATGTACTAATTAAGAGCGTGTATTCGGGAACACGGTCGGGAGGTAACTGTCGGGGCAAGCATTGCATTAGGCCCTCCTGTTGAGGCGCGCGGAAAGCTGACACGCAATACCTGTCCCTATAATTGGCGCCCGAATTAAGGTAAAGAACTCTGGATTTCCTTTTAATAATTGTAATTAAATATTTTTTTGGATTTGTGAGACCGGTCGCGGTTCTATTAACCTTAATTTTGGTTTGTTTCAGCCTGCTGCCTCCTTACGTCCCATCATTAACCCGAATTCCTTCATATTGAAATATTGCTTTTATTTATGTTAAAAAAAAAACGAATTTATCTGTTGACCTTTACTTATGCCTTTTTCTCAATTACCCGTAACATATCCCGAATACCTTATTTCATAGTTTGAGTCCTGTAGTTAGAGCCCGTAGACGTTAGGGAATTCGCAGGTAAGTCAGACATAGAATGTATGATTTGCGTTTTGTTTTTTTTTTCAGAAACTGAACTTATTTTTTTTTTTAATTCGAACTCTAACTTAGCATTTAGACTTCGAGTTTTATTTTCTTTCTTTGGCTTAAGCGCTTGGTTTAGACCACTGACATACTCGAACTTCGGATTTTAATTTTGAGGTCGATTAACTTTATTTTTTGTTTGAACTTGCAACGCAGGACAACATTCGACTTTTCGCCATGTCGCACTTAAGTAATGAAGGATCAATTGCCGAGACGCCTCATGCACACTCGTCTTTAAACTCGCACGATCCGAGGATTTTAGATCCAATGGCAAACGATGAAGAACAGTTTTTTGATTCTGAACCACGACCCCAGGTGATGCATATGTCCGGACTTCCCCCGCCTTTTCCTTTCAAAGATTATTCACTTACGAAATGGAACTTGAATTTTTCCGGGGACACTTGTGCTCGCGAATTTTTCTTTCGAATTGAGGAAGAAGGTATGGCGCGTAACGTCAATCCTTCATATGTTGTCAGACGTTTCCATGAATTGTTGTCAGATAGTGCCTTGAAACATTTTAGGGCAATCAGATATCCGGGTCTTACTTACGCGGAATTAAAGTCTGAATTCGTTAAAACCTTCAACGTAGCCGATTTCGATTTCAAGCTCGAGAGCCAACTTCGCGCTTTATCACAGAAGGACAACCAGTCAGTGGTTGATTTTGTTATTCAGGCGCGCGATCTAAACGCAAAGCTTCGTACACCGGTTTCCGAAGACAACCTGTTTAACATTATTAAATATGGAATGAATCCTAGATATTATCCTTGTCTTGCAACTAACGTGGTTAGGGATATTGATGGTTTGTTAGAAATCGCGAAAAATTTTGAAGCCTTTCAAGGTTCACGTCCAGCACGTTTGGCTATTGCACCGATTAGTGCTCAAGTTGTAGGTCAACCCAGTTTTATAGTGTGTATGAAGTGTGATGCAACTGGTCACAACTATCGTAATTGTCCTTACGTTTCAGGGGCAGTGTGCTTCAAGTGTAAGCGTGTTGGTGCAATCACCCGCGATTGTCCTAGTTGTAATTCTAGTCCGTCAAAAAACGAATTGGTGGCGCACTGAGAGGTCCATCGGTGTCGCCCGTTTATATTAATAATTCCCCGGATAATAGACTTTTTATTGATGCTTTAGTTGCTGGCTCTTCGGTAAGAGCTCTTTTGGACTCTGGTGCTCAGGTTTCACTAATTGATATATCCCTCCTATTGGAGCTCGGTATAACATATCACGAGGATATCCGGACTTATGTTGTCTCCGCCGACAATTCTCCTATTGAAATTTTAGGCGGTTTGGACGTCCCCATTCTTTCTAGTGGCATTCGCGTTCTGCACCCCTGTCTAGTGAGCAGTAATCTTCCTACTGCATTTATTTTAGGAATTGAGTTTTGGAATGCTGTTGGTCTCATTGACATTTTAAAGAAGGCATTCCGTGATGGTTTGTCAGGTAAGCTTTACGTCGCTTCACATCATGTTCCTGTCGCAGTCCCACGAGTCATAGGTGAGGTTCGCTATGTCCACCCTCGTACGGTGCTTGCACCACTTCAGGAATCAAAACTCCAATCTGTTATTAACGAGTTCGAGGAGATTTCTTCTGATAAAGCTGGATTAGGTTGTACTTCGTGGCTTTCGCATAAGATTGAGACTGTCGGTTCGCCCATCCGCCAACGTTACTATCCCTTATCTCCAGTCAAGCTCAAGATTCTCAACGAAGAGATCGACAAGATGTTAGAGTCAGACGTCATTCGTCCCTCACGATCACCCTGGGCTTCCCCAGTAGTGATGGTTACCAAGTAAGATGTCTAGTGTCAGGTTTTGCGTGGACAGTAGGAAGTTGAACAGCGTTACCATCAGGGATTCATACCCTCTCCCGCGCGTCCAGGACATCCTTGATAACCTACGAGGTGCCAAATATCTAACTTCGTTGGATTTTAGGAGCGCCTTTTGGCAAATCCCCTTATAGTTCAAAATCTGTAAGAATGAACTTTTGACACTTCAGTATTGACGTCATTAGTGATGGGGCTAAGACGTATCGTTTGTCAAATTTAGCGATTATTTATGAATTGTTCGAATCGATTTTACTACAACCGATTTTTTCTTGTTATATGCCTATATATTTTGTATCACAAATCTTCTCAAATTATAACAATAGGAATAAGAGAATAAGAATAATGTTTATTGACTTAAACCTAATACAAGTGTAAGTAATATTTGCACAATACGCTAATAGCTTGAGAGAGACTTATGTATTAGGTTTGAAACAGTTTCACCGGAACTGAGCCTCTGTCTCCCGAACTAGGCGGATGCCTGCGACTCGGAAGTCAGTGATTCCACCGAGAATATGAGTTGAGATGAGTTGTATGCAGTTATGCCTAATATACAAAAATAAATTAAAAAAGGAAAACTTAACTATAACAAAGCAGAAAATAAAATTATTTAGGAAATGATCATTTAATAATTGTTATCTACTAATTATGTATGGCATTATAATAATTCCATAATTAATACAATATGATAAGAAACTCTTATATTGTCTATATTGATTACATAATCGATTTTATCGACTTACGGAAATGTTATATGAATTGGAACAGCAGACATGGTCACAACACTAAATTTAAAAAAAAGGAGGCGTAGACCGTAACTGTTTGCATGCTAAATTGTTATCGTAAAATATTTAATAACTAAGATATGAAAAAAAATAACTTTAATTAAGTTATGTTTATAAAAAGTGAAAATTGTGTTTACGTACATGACAAGCTGTAAAATCGTTATGGGATTTTGTTTATAATTTCAAAGTGTCTTGCGCGTTTACGTTCTACGGGCGTTGCGATGTGTCAAATGTTCATTCTTACAAATTTTGAACTATAGCTGATAAGGCCAGTTGTGAGAAGATGGCTTTTATTGTACCCCAAAGGGGCCTCTTTGAATTCGTTCGTCTCCCTTTTGGTTTAACCAACGCTGCGTCCGAGATGCAGAGGCTTACTGACATGATTGTCAATTTTGAATATACCCCTGAGTCTGAGGACTTTATCTTCGGCTATGTTGATGATTTGATTTTAGTGTCTCGTGATTTTGACAGTCATATGCGGCTTATTCGTAAGATCCGTGATAGGCTGAAGGAAGCTGGTCTTACGGTTAATTTAGATAAGTGCGAGTTTTGTAAGTCTAAATTGAAGTATCTCGGCTACATCGTCAATGAGCGTGGTCTTCAAACTGATCCGAAGAAATTAGAAGCTATTAGGGATTACCCTACCCCTTCTTCTGCCAAGTCTTTACGTGCTTTCATTGGTATGTGTTCGTATTATCGCCGTTTTGTGGATGGTTTTTCTTCGATTATTGCTCCTCTGACGGCACTTATCGGTAAGAGAAAGGGACGTGATCCCATCGATTGGAACGACAGTGCTAGTGAAGCTTTTTCTAAATTGAAGGATGCCTTGATGAGCGCTCCGTTGATGGCTTGCCTGGATTTTTCGAAACCTTTTATCCTTCAATGTGACGCTAGCCGGGTTGGCTTAGGCTCGGTCCTGGCTCAAGAGTTTGACGGCGTTGAACATCCAATTGCTTATTATTCTCGTTTATTCACTAAAGCTGAACGTGGATACGGGACAACCGAAGATGAGCTTCTCGCTGTTGTTGATTCCATAAAGCATTTCCGCGGGTATCTCGATGGAATGAGGTTTAAGATCATTACTGATCATATTGCTCTTAAATGGTTGATCACCCTTGATAATCCTACCGGGCGCTTGGCTCGTTGGGCAACTTTGATTTCCCAATATAACTTTGAGATTGAACATAAAAAAGGTGTCCTTAATGTTGTTCCTGACGCCTTGTCCCGCGCTCAGGTTGGGCTTATCTCATTCGCGCGTGGCGTGGCTCCTTCTGGAGATCCTTGGTATGAACGTATTTACCAGGGAGTTTTAGACAATCCCCAAATGTTTACTGCATTTGCTCTTCGGGATGGTGTCCTAATGCGCAGAGTAGCTATTGAAAACCCTTTAGCACCTAATCCATGGCGTATAGTTCTTCCTGCTTCAAGGACTAGAGAGGCGGTTGCTGAAATTCATAATGGATTTCCCAAAGTTCATCCTGGTGTTATGAAGACGTATTTAAAAGCTCGTGATTTATACTACTGGCCGAATATGTACCGTGATCCGTGATGTTACAAGGTTCCTTTCCGAATGTCAGATTTGCAAGTCTTATAAAATCGCAAATTCACAACCTAGTGGACTTCGCTTATTTCCTCGTCTTGTTGCGGCTCCAATGGATCTTCTTTCCATTGACTTAATTGGTCCTTTGCCTGTTAGCCGTAATGGTTGTCGTTATATTTTGACTTTCGTTGACGTTTTTACCAAATTTGTTTGGTTGCTCCCATTAAGTTGGTGAATGCGAGGTCAATATCGATGGCAGTAGAGTCTGAGGTTATTTTGCGGTACGGTGTTCCTACTAAAATTCTCTGTGATAACGCTACGGTTTTTCATAGTCGTCAATTTCTGGATTTCTTGGCGAGCTATAATATTCCAGGTCCGTGTTATACCCCATATTATTCGCCACAAGCGAATGTTGTGGAGAGATATAACCAAGTTGTGATCACTACGTTGAGCATTCTAGTTGAAAATGACCAGCGGAATTGGTCAGGTCATTTACATCGGGTCGCACTTTATTTAAACTCTTATATAAATCTGGCTACTCCTTATACAACGAACTTTTTGATGTGCGGCCGCGAGTTGCCAATGATTCGTGAGCGTGTTGAGAATCAGGTTGGGGACCAAGATGTGGGACTCAGCCGGATAGAACGCGCTTCGAATCTTCAGACGCTTCGTGAGGTGTACGATAAGGTTTCGGATTCAATGGCTTTGGCTTTTCATCGTAACGCCGCCAAGTTCAACAAGAACCGTTCTGCGCCCAGGATCGTTGGCAACCAAATCGTTTGGCGCAGGAATTTCCAGCGTGGCTCTACTGACCCTCTTCGGGGCGGAAAATTCGCTCCACGTTTTGTTCGGTGCCGTGTGGTTAGACGAGTATCTCCACAGGTATACATACTGGCTGATTCCGATTCCGAGCACAACTGAACTTATCATATTAAAGATATTCTCAAATAATTTCCTTTTGTTTGAGCATTTCCGTGCTCCTTTTTCCATGATCCCATACCAGCCGTCATGTCTTGGACCGCGTGATGCGTTGGTTTGTTGTGTGTCATTTTGTTTGTTTGTTGGTTTGTTTTATTGTTTGTTTCTTTGTTTGGTAGGGAGATGCTGTAGCATGCCGAAAGAACACCAGCTACATCTCGCGGCATCCCTTCGGGCTATCCGCGCCATTAATTTTGTTTACCGGCCAAGTTGCGCGAGTTAGGGTAGATTAGATCGTGGTTCGTCTACTTATAAATAGGTGGCGCCGATATCAAAATATGATGTCTTTTTTTATTTTGAAAGAAGCTGACGACTAAGAAAAGAGGATATTCGCATCAATTTTAAATTCAAATTTTGTAGGAGTTTGGAATAGTTTTTGTTTTAGTCGAGAAGACAGATAGATTGTGAACCTCGAGCGGTGCAGTTGTCAGAATCCATTTTTTGACATCCCATCTTTCCCATTTTAATCTGAGTTTGATTTTTTTTGTGGGCGTGATTGGAATTAGTATTTTGTGATATCCAACGCCAAGTGCATGCGTGTACCGCGTCGGAGGGGCGTCAAGCGTTTGCGACCTATACGCGTTTGCGATACTGTCCAACGCAGATATTGGATATCGCCTGTCGCGGTTGGTATACAGCCGCCAGCCGCTTCCAAAGGACTTGAGCCCGCATTTCGCGTGGCTCACCAGGTGAAACCGGCGTATCGCCCTGGAATACGGCCGCCAGTCGCCTCTAAAGGACTCGAGCCCGCATTGCGCGTGGCTCACCAGGTGAAAGCGGCGTGTCGCTCCGTGAAGTGTTCTAGAGTTTAATTGGGGACTTCGTATTTTATTTGCCGTGCTTTAGTTCTATATTGTTGTTACCATTCTTACATATCTGCGATCCGCATTTTTATATTAACCCTTAATCCGCAAAATTCTAATTGCCTCATTTGACGGGCGTACAAAGACCTGGCTCTTGAATTTAGGCTACTCTCATCCAACGAATCATCCGTCACCATCCATATCACTCATCTCATTAATCTATTACTTTCCCCGCAGCCAAATTACCAGCCGAGTCTTAATTTGTACTTACTAGTTTTGCTAGTACTCCCTCGTTTTATTTTCCTTTCGTGCGGAAAGTAGACGTTTACGATACTAAGGTAATTATTGAATGTTAAATATCTTTATATCTCTATCATTATCGTTATTTTTATGTGAAGTGCTAATTTTAAATAATCTGATTATTGTAATTTAATTACATTCTATCCGGGTCTACGATACTAAGGAAATTATTGAATGTGAAATATCTTTATATCGATATCGTTATCGTCATTTTTATGTGAAGTGCTAATTTTAAATAATCTGATTATTGTAATTTAATTACATTCTATCCGGCTCGAAGGACCAAATTGCTAATTTTAAATAATTTACTTAATCTGCAAAATTAAACGTGTTAATGCAAATTACGTAGTGTTTTACTGCAGTATATATACTTACGGTAGATGTCACTACACGTCTCCCCATGACGTAAGCAATGAAGGAACCGATGGAAAGATTCACCGAGGTTGAGTAAACGTCGATGGCTCAGTTGGTCAGAGCGGTCGGACCGGTGTTCTGAAAGGTCGCAAGTTCTAATCTTGCTCGACGCGATGAATTTTTCCATTTTTCTTTCAAGTATAAAATTAAAATTATCGCTTGCAGACGTTTCTGCTTAATAAAAAATAATTAATCATATTAATTCGTCTGCACCCGCTTTCAGTAATTCGGAAATCAAATGTGTGTGAGTACGCACTTACATTGAAAGCAAATTTATTAAGGTACATGTCACTGCCTGTGTAGGACTTACTCCATGCTGCTATTTAAATAATACCACATTTGTAATTTCATTTATTCTCAACGATTTTCAGCAAATTAAGCCAATTTCGAAGCATCAAATTTTGTTTGCACTATATCAACATCAATAAATGACTACTATCAATAAGCTATCAGTACCTACGTCGCAAATCTACTCCTAGGTTCACAAATATCATTCCTGTCATGTTCCCGTTCGCTTTCCTACCCACAAAGCGAGTCGATTCTCGAGAGAGCATAAAAGAGTAGGTAAGTAGGGAAAGCCCTTTTACTAGGTATAAATCGCGAAAGCCTCTGAACACCCTTTATGTACTTTTCCTTTCTTTTCGAAAAGTAGCTAGAGATTTAGTAGGTCACGTTCTGTCGGAAAAAGACTGGTTAATCCATATGTGTTCGAGGAAGTGTTGGTTACTTACGGAGCTATGAATTGGTGCCTTTAATATCGGGTATCCTTAAACCAGGGCTTGTAACCGGTTTTCACAAAAAGCCCCGAAATAACCCAATATGTTTACATATTTTATGGTTTTTACGTAAAACTCAATATTGCTTTTAGGTTATGTTATGACTTTATATCCGGAGGTATCGGGTTAAAACCCCGGCTCGTACCACTGAGTTTTTCGGAACTCATGTACGGAATATCATTTGATATTTACCAGTCGCTTTTCGGTGAAGGAAAACATCGTAAGGAACCCGGCCCTAATCCCGATAAGGCCTAGTTTCCCCTCTGGGTTGGAAGGTCAGCATGGCTAGCACGTCTTGCAAGAGCGACTTAATTAAATCAAATCAAATCATTTATTTCAAGTAGGCTTATTGTAAGCACTTTTGATTTATATTGTAAGATTAATCGATTAAATATGAAATAGTAAACGAAAGAACGAAAAAAAACCGGTATTTTAGTATGGAGCAAAATACCGGTTACAAGCCCTGCCTTAAACTTTAGTCCTAATATAACTTGTATACAAACATCGGGCTTTGTTAAAAACTTGTACTCGTTAATAGATGGAGAGCTGGCCACGTGAGATATGACACAATATTGAGAGCAACGTAACCTCTGTAGTTAGTTTGCTATACTATGCTATAAATAGTAGTGCTAAAACGACGTATTATGTAATTATTTATTTAAATAAATAAATAAATATTATAGGACAATCTTACACAAACCGACCTAGTCCCACAGTAAGCTCAATAAGGCTTGTGTTGTGGGTACTAGACGACGATATATATAATAGATAGATATTGATAAATACTTAAATACATAGAAAACATCCATAACTCAGGTACAAATATCTGTGATAAACACACAAATAAATGCCCTTACCAGGATTCGAACCCGGGACCTCCTGCTTCGTAGGCAGTGTCACTACCGACTGGGCTAGGAGGCCGTTAATTTATTTATGTAAACTTTATTGCACAATAATACAAAGTTCAAAGGGCGGACTTAATGTCAGAGGGCATTCTCTACCAGTCAACCATCACGCCAAAGAGATAAAAACAATAGTGCGGGGAACGCAAAACGCGAAGTTACATTACGTATAACTAAGTGGACCCGGGTTATGTCCTTAAACTACGTCCGGACTTGGGTATGTCCTTAAACTATGCCAAAAAGAGAGGTATGGGCACTGCGAATGGCATCTCGCTAAGTGTGGTAGGGCACGTTCAGCGAATGTCATCTCGCTCAAATTTAGAGCAGAGCCCGACTGGGGAAGTACCTTCACCTTACAGAAAACCACAGCCAAATAGCACTAGACCCTACTCATAGTGTTGTGTTCCTGCTGGTGAGTTAGGTTGCCAAAGAGCTCAAAGAGGACCCAGTGTGTTGACGATGAGGGACCCTCTTGTTCCTTTAGCTATCAACACAGAGAATCCTCCTTTTTGTAAAGGGTTGGCAACGCGCATGTGACTCCTTTGGAGTTGCAGGCGTCCATAGGTTACGGTAGCTGCTTACCATCAGGCGGGCCGTAGGCTTGTTTGCCACCGTCGTGGTATGAAAAAAATATATATATAAATTTATTCTTCATAAATAATAAATTAATTCATAGTTTTTCGCCTACTGTTTTTGTTTCCGCAATAATACGCAATCTATTTTGTTCTAATGTCAACATATAGGTCCTATTCTCTATAACTGAGATAACTTCAGTAATTTTTACCTATTTTGGTACTTATTACTATTTTCCAATAAAAAAAATTTTGCTTGTCTGTCACTTTAACCTCCACCCATCAAGTCTGTCAGATGATCGGATCTAGCAAAAAGGATGTAAAAAAAGGAGAGCCAAGTTCAATACAAAAATTATGCTTGGCTGTGGGCTTCGCCGCAAAAAGAATGGAGATCTAAATGAGTGCCAAGTTCTATGCAAAATCCAAATATGTATTTATAGTAACAAAATAACATTATGAACAAGTATTAAACTCTATTTCTTTGCTTTATTGGATACCTATAATAATTGCTGTTATAGGTATCCAATAAAGCAAAGTTTTCATTACATCAGTCATTTTATAAAGCTATTCAACATATATATATATTTTTTAATTCTGATAAAAGCTGGCCAAGTCAAATCTAACCTACTTTAAGATCTCACATTTTTAAATAACAGCAATTATTATAGGTATCCAATAAAGCAAAGAAATAGAGTTTAATACTTGTTCATAATGTTATTTTGTTCCTATAAATACATATTTGGATTTTGCATAGAACTTGGCACTCATTTAGATCTCCATTCTTTTTGCGGCGAAGCCCACAGCCAAGCATAATTTTTGTATTGAACTTGGCTCTCCTTTTTTACATTTATGTTTTTGGTGGGCTATCATTACTTTTTGTAAAGAAAACTAGACAGGTATTGAAATTTAATGTTTTTTCTTGCGTTTCCGCTGCATGGTTTTCTTTTTTATGCTATTGTCTATATGCTATTGGTGCCGCGCGCCGCCGACGACCCACCGTTGGCCGGTCGTTTAGCGCGTATTACAAGTTTTTTGTATGGGGACACCACTTATTATTTGACTTCACTTTATTTTTATATTTATAGCAAATATAATAATACATATATTGGGATAGTTTCAAATATCTGCTTGTAACGGTTCCAACGATACAATTAAAAAAAAAATTGTATGGAGACCCCCCTATTTTTTAACCTTTTTTTTATTTTTAGATTTTTTCCTACGCTTACACACAATTACCGAGCTGGATTCCAAATTTCATCCTTCTAGGTCATCTGGAAGTAGGTTAGGTTTAGGTACTAAATGTCAGTCAGTCAGTTAGTGCTAAAATTTACAACTTTTTGACCTTCATATCTTTATAACCGTTTGAGCTAGCTTCATGAAATTTGGGCTTCTAGATGTCCTTATGGATATAATTAAACACACGTAGTTTTATGTGTTTACGTTAAAGAGGTTTTGAGTTATAGAAGGGTCAAAAGTGGCACCAAGTGGTTCGTGTAATATACATTTGGCGCTGGCTAGCCAGTTCCTTTGCTTGAACTTGGCTTGACACGCTGCCGCGTGTCTAGATAGTATAGCAATCTAACTATTAGACGGGTTTTGTTTGTTGCTCCTATATTGTGTCATATCGGACGTGGCCAGCTCTTAATCCATAAGCACCGGGCGCTTTAGAAGTGCATTGAAGTAGTATTTAATACTAAATAACGAGAATAGAAGCTAACAGTTGTAGGGTAATTGTGCTAGTTTCCCGTCCAGGTCCAGTTTACCGTCCATTTGATTAAACTGCTGCAAATAAATGGGAAAAACTTTTTAAGGTCAAAATTTTTTATATTTATAGTTTATTCTTTAGTAGATTTTTAGTTTTTAGCTTTTATTTTGGGAAAAACTTGAATACAAATATATAAATAAGTTTGGACGGAAAACTGACAAGAGTGGACGAAAACTAGCACAATCACCCTATTTGCATGATTTTGATATTTACTTAACTAGTCATCAACACTTTGCGTAAATTAGTTAGGAACATAGATTAAGAATTCCTTAAACGTGGCATTCGTCCTGTTCATGCAAAAATATCCGGAATGTTTTTATCGAATTGTGGACGAGTTCAGGTAGCACTTTGTCGGTAGGTACTCAAGTACTCCAACCCTATTAAATGACATCTCCGTGAAACCAATCGAGAGATGTGTCATTGATTAATTGATTATACTATGATTATACATTAAATTAGATCGTGTCCCAGTGTTAGAGAATTTAACCAACCGGAGTCGCCATTGACAGGCGTTCCCCTCTGCCGAAAACATATGGCCAGTGGTCATACACATGTATGAACTGACGTTTATCTGACGTAGCTAATTGTACGCTACGTACGAATAGCCATACATTTGACGTTCCCCTCCCCCGCAAAAATCGGCAGACTTTTTGTGTATAGAAAATTACAGACATGGCTACTCCATCCGGGTTGAATTCTCTAAGGTCCCAGTAAATCACAGTATACACTGTACACAGTAGGTACTAATTAATGACTTGATAACTATTTGTATCGTTAGCTTTAGTCTCAGTTAGAGCACGTCTACGCTGCCTTGCTAGTGCCAATATACTTATATACTATGAAGACTTAGCTAAAACGGCCTTTTTCAATTAAAATATGACGTTCATATGTAAGAGTGAAGGATGGCGTTATGACCTCAGTCGCCTCAGTCGCCCTGTTGGTATTGCTGATAGTTTAATGTGGTCGGCCCGCATGAATTTTCTGAAGGTCACCAGACACTATCAGTAATAATGTCATTATTTCTGTACTTGTGCTTTTCTATGTATATGCTGACCAGGCACTGTCGGTAATAATGTCATTGTTTATGTAGCCGTCCTTTTCTATTTATATGGAGAATGAGAACGATGAGTAGAGAAATAATGTCATTATTACTGACAGTGTCTGGTCAGCTATATGAGAAATGAGTAGAAAAATAATGTCATTATTACTGTCAGTAGCGGTCCAGACACTGTCAGTAATAATGTCATTATTTATGTACCCGTCCTTTTCTATGTATATGAAGAATGAGAAGGATGAGTAGAGAAATAATGGCATTATTACTGACAGTGTCTGGTCTGCTTATCAATGCCTGGTGGCGTTCACGCGCCAATCTATTAATCAATATCGCGGCACCTAAGTAGCTACATTGCTACTTGTTCTAATTTTTGATCATTAGTATTCGCACAGCTAGCGAAGCTTTCAAGCCACAGTCTGACCTGTGGTAGCTGCAGTGGCTGCATCGCCTTAAAAGCAAATGCATGTAGCTCTAAACTTTTACGCTGGGAGCCTGCATCCGTTTACGTGATTCTATTTTGTAAATTCTTTTGGATTTAGTGGAGTTTAACTACTTTATGTATATTATTTGGGGGTGTATCATTAATATATTATAGTTGAACATGCAATTGTTTCGTATAATGCAATAAATATTATAATGCTATATGATATAATTACTCGTATTGGTATATACATATAATGTAATATAGATGGAATGGTTTAAATGTTATATTGTCTTACTGGCCATATTATGTATCATTCCATCTAAATTAAATTATGTCATAAATGATATAATTTTCAAGAATTTGTGTGCAAACGATACAATCACAAAGGAATGTAGGTGTCAGTCATTAGATTTGGACAAGTGGCGAAAGCATATAAGCGCTGGTAGCCTGGCGATAAGACGTCCGACTTTCAATCCGGCGGTCTCGGGTTCAAACCCCGGTTCGTACCACTGAGTTTTTTGGAGCTTGTGTACGAAATATCATTATTATTTATATTATATTCAAGAACAATTTTTCCATCGTGTTTGAAATCAAATACTTAATCGATATTTAATTTCAAACAAATTCAATATTTACCAGTCACTTTTCAATAAAGGAAAACTTAGTGAGAAAACTGGACCTAGTCCCAATAAGGCCTAGTTTCTCCTCTGGGTTGGAAGGTCACATTGCAGTCGCTTTCGTAAAAATGAGTGACTACACCAGTTTACGGGATTAGGTTTCCATTCGGAGTATTCGGACCCGTCTCAATTAAGTTGTGTCAAAAGCCGGGGCAAACGATAAGACGATGATGAGATAAAAATTTCGATGATTCAGTTGTGGGAATAACATAATATATTTTCAGGCCATCTCTAGGATGCCTATACGATGCACCCTGTATCAGATGCCCGGGCACCAGAATACGGCTATTATACGGGTATTCCCTGCCTGTCGTACGAGGCGCCTAAACGGGAATCTTGAGGCAGTCAAGAGTCACAGAAGGGGGTTGTGATCCTCCATACAGATAGGATGTCGAAGAGGCATAACGCCAGGAGATCCCAGAGCCGTCCAAATAGCGTTGAGGATTGAGGAGGACCGTCGTAGGGTTTTAATTCGGTGCGACTCCGACATAACTTCCGTTGTCCCCGTGACGCGTCCATAACGGATTTTCCCCTCGTAAAAAAGGATGCCTTTACGATAAAAGCTCCTATGTAGTTTGCAATTTTACGCTACATACCAATTTGACTCTTCTACGGGCGTAGCTTCGTAGCAAATTATGCGTCATAAGTAAAATGGTTTGACCAACTTAGCGCTAAATTGCCGTTACGCCTTTACGAAGTAGTTTCATTAAGTATAGCGATAAAGCCATGTCAATTCGAATTGAAAATGAATAGTCAGTACAATCCTGCCTTCGCATTCCAATTGGTAATGAATAGTGCAATCCGTACAGGTATACTAGATAATCGACTACGATGGCGTTATCAAGTTATCGCGATTATTCAGGCCGGCGCGCGTGAAGCCATCGGAGTAATTGCTCACTAGTGTATGAATGCGTCCGCATAATATCTAGGGCACAACATACGTTTACTAATAATATCAATTTACTTGGCTTTGACCTCGAGTACCTAATTTAGCAATATAGATAGTCCCGAAAGCGGGTTAAGAAACTTGATATTTAGCTAATACAAAGATTTATTGACTTAGTACCTAAATAATTATTACTCCATAACTAATGCAAAAAAAGTAAACATATAAATGAAAGAGTGCGGAAATTTTGTGAGTTGTTAAACAAAATAATAATTGTGTGTTAAATCAGAGATACGCTCTCTCAATTCCAATCATTTTAATAAAGACTGTGTACGATAAAATCCGGCCATGCATGATCTGGTATATCTTTTTTTCGGTACCACATATTCAAGCAACACTTCTTTTAAATAATTTGTGGTCATCAAGCTACATAATAAAATTACAAACATAATATAACGTTACGTTATCTGTGACTTTGATCACTATATATTCCACAGTGCCTATATTTTTTTGTCCACGGTGTTCTGACAGTGTTTACCAAATTTTCCTGTGAAAAATAGTTTTTTATTTTTTATTAGATAAACCAAATTATACCTTATTACATTATCTTTTCATAATAGCTTACATTTTTCTAATTGTACTTAGATGTAAATAGTTCTGAGGTGTTCTAGCTTTGGTGTGCTTGACTTTTTTACAAAAATATGCCTCCCATATAAAAACTACTTTTAGTGCTTGGAGCAGAAAGTTTTCCTGACTGCCTCAAGTAGAAAAGAGTTTCAAATCGTATTTTTTTTGTAAGATAACATTCTAATGGGCATAAAACAGCTTGTGAAAATATAAATACAATTGTGGCATTGTAGCAGGAAGTGAGTGAAGATTATCAAAAAATGCTGGACAGAAAATTCAAGATATGATGGAATGTATTTGGCAAAAACTCACACAAGCCCATACAATTGTAATATGATTCTATTTTTAGTGTATATTACTATAATTCCAGATTATTAAAATAAAAGAAATGCTTGAATATGTGATACCGAAAAAAAGATATACCAGATCATGCATGGCCGGATTTTATCGTACACAGTCTTTAGTCACTAAAAGGATTTCATTTGTCTGCGCTGCGAGATTATTAAAACTGCAAAGCATTTATGAAATTACGTACTTATTCGAGTCGTGTAATCTCATTATTGTCCGTTCTTTTTAACGATCCAATCAGGGTGGCTTACTTTTTACTATTTTACCAGATTTTATGAAATGTTTTTCGTCACTAGTATTATTTCAAGAATTATTTGCCTCTCTTATTTATTTATTTTATTATTCAAATAAGTTACACAGTATTACAGTAATAAAAACAAAGCACTGCGAACTACAAAAATATACAGAAAAATATTTATAACTAGTTTATTTAGGCGACGTAACTGCGTGGCTCCGTTGCGCCGTCTGATCTGGTGTAGGATTCGGTAGAGTGCCCCGGAACTGCCGAAACACGACACCCTTCGGCCAGAAGTCAGCATTCGCTATCGTGTCCTGCAACGGTCGCGGCACGCGCACCACAAACGAGCTGAAGTGCACGTAATGGCGGGACCGCAGCTGGTGCACCCTCAAGGAGAAGCCAGTCTTCCGGCGGACGTACTCCACCACATCGTCGGCCACGGCGGAGTAATGCAAGCGCGACACGTAGAGCGCCTTACTCGGTGTCGCAATCCGAAGTCCAGAATTAGCCGGCTCGGCAGTGCCACACAGAGTCTTGCGGGGCGCCCTGCACGCCTTGCGTTTCCGTTCCACCAGTGTGAATCCCTCCTTATCCACATTGGTGCGGGAGGAGTTTTCCTTATCGGGAACCCGTACTACCCACGCCTTAGAAGGCGAGGAGGCCCGGTAAGCTGCGACTGGCTGACCGGCAACGTCAGCATAAGCACGCTGACGTGATTTAGAAACAGTAGGCGGCCGCACACGCGAGGGGCGCGCGGGCGGTGCAGCGGCGGGTGCGGCACATTTTACAGCGCCAGCAACACGCAAACTGACAGACTCCGCGTTTATAGTAGCGGGTCGGTCATCGCTCTTGAAATTTGATTCCGCCGACCGAGTTGGAGCATTTCGCAAACTATTGACTTCGTTGCGTAACTCGGCAATAGTGACTTGGGCCGCTTCAAATTTCAAAATAATTTCTGCTAAACTCGTTTTCAGGGCCACGATGTCCTTAAACAAGCAGCGAACGTCGATATTATCCGGAACATGGGTCGGCAGGATAGAGGCATCCGTCGCCACAAACTCCGGAATCCGCTCTTGATATTCCTTCAGGATTTTCATAATATCCGCAAGGGTCTTCTTCCCGGTTTCATCCCCCTTCCGGTGAGGTACATATGTGCCGACGATCCCAAGGGTCTGGCACAACACCTGCTTCGCTTCACAGATGTCTTCGACGGTGAAACTCGATGCCCACGAACTGAACTGGACACCGGTTGCCGCATTCATCTTTCCTTCCAGCAGCATCTTCTCCTTCTGCTGCAGAAAGGCGAGGAAATCGTTCACGACGGGTTGACTCTGATTGAGGGCACTCATCGTGTCGAGTCGCTAGTAGCGGCCGGGCCGCGCTAACTTCGCAATTAATATTTATTTAATTACTCATCAATGCGTCTAGGTCGCTTGGCGCACTGGACACGACTCATTCTCACTTATAAATATAATAATACCAGGTGATCACCGCAATGTACCTAAGCTTGTCTAATATATCATATCAAGATTAGACTGGAAATGTGTCAAGCTTCACTTGCAAGATTTAATTACAAACATAGACAGATAGACATACATATATGGGAGAGAAAACGAAATAAAAGCAAGTTCCAAATTGCAAACCAATGCTCAAGTATGTAGGTACCTGTATTACTTGAAACAGATAATACTAACAAAGTGACACTGAAAAAACTTAAAAAAGCGTAGATAGTACCGGAAGCACAGGAAGGAGTCTCTCCCGCACCGGAAGTGGCACATTCCGCTGCGTTATCAACGTAGTTTCCGGCCAGCACGGTGTCGGCGGGAATTATTTACTGTTATCAATGCTACGTTTCTACTTATGATCTAGTATTTATTCTTAGTGGAAACATAGTCGTAATTTTCCAAGTATCCAGTAATGCAGTGTCAATTGAGTATATTTCTGTGATTCTGGTACTAATTCCAGCTAATTGATACTAAGTCGTAATATCACAGTTTATTATTTAAAACAAGGGTATTCAGCGGCGGCTCGTTAAACATATTCGCAGGAAAGCCAGAAATAATATGTATGCTCTACATGACCTACCGTATTCTAATTTTAAAATATGAACATAAAACGACACATTAAAAACACAATCTATCTCAAACATAACTCCAACACTTAACAAATAATCAACCAATATTGAAGTTGTATTGGAGTTGAATCGGAATCATTTTCAAGCAAATTCTGATACTTATTTCTTATTCAGAATTAAAGGCGATGTATATTACACACCTGTGACAATGTATGATCATTGAAGAATATGAATATGAATATTTCATCACTTTTGGGCTCATAATCCTAGATATTAAACACGCGTGCTTTTACACAATAATTATCGAACTAGTGCAATAATTTTATAATCCGATCAAGTGACGTTTGTAGTCTAGTACCAAGTTGTATGTACGCAGACGAATCCTTGTGATTTAGTCGGCTATTACCTTCATTTTTTTTAACTCTTTAGGAGTTTACATTCCAAAAAAAGTAAATATACACAAAATATACACATTTACGATAGAATACAAATTATAGAATCCTAATTGTGAAAAAGAATCATTTCAACGTATTATATTACTCGTTTTTAAGGAGTTTTATTGAAGTTGGATCGTGTTTTAAAGTTAGAATACGGGCCCGAGTTTTTTTTTATGACTTTATCCATCCTCCTTTCCTAACTGATTAAAAGAGACTCAACAGTGACAGGGCGAAATTACGTTTAAATCTCTTATTATGAAGCATAAAGCTACAGCCTCATTTACTTTGTTATTACTTTCCGTGTTTAGTCGTAAATTTACGAAATTTTCAAAGTTAACACCAAGATACGTCAGTAAATACTTCCAACTGAAAGGTAGGTTAGCATAGAAACTTGTTAAGCTTTTTAACAGCTTCGTGTACGTATTTAAAATTTAAAAGAAAAGAAAGAAGAAAGCATGTCAGGCAAAACTGCGACAAAATAGATACTAAAGTTTACAGTTACTTCAAAGGCAGACTGTTCACTTTTTTGCACTAAATAGGTAAAAAAAAATATTTTAAAGGAACAGAATGGAGCACCTCTGATGCTAGTCACGGCTGCCATTTTGCCGCTCCACGGCACTTTTACAAAACTTTCTGTATGTCATAACGGTTCATACATTCAACCTGCACAGCTAGACAGCGTTGAATGCGCTAAAGTTAAACTCCTTCTTTCAACGCGTTTCAACGGCAAAGCAGTTTCCAACTCCGCCTGCAATCATGGCCCATGTAAAGCATTTCGCAGCCGTACTCGCCAACTTTGGAACTCGTAGTTTGTTCTTTAATGCTTTAGGTATTACGTGGGTCTAATGGGCCTATAAAGCGATGCGCTAGTACATTTGTCGTGAGTAAATTATCGTAGTATTGCGGTTGGTTTAATGCGTTGGTTGGTGCGGTTGGTAAGCCAAAATGAAATTTTATTATTTTTTATGTGTAAAGGATGATGCACGCTGTTCCATTCCGCGTCCTACACGACACTTCTGACACTCCATTTTGTATAGAAAGCGTCACGTGATCCTCCGGTATAGGTGTCATAGGCGTTTTACTATTTTTGAAACATTTGTTTTCATTGTAGGTAATGTTTATTTATTCATGATTTTCGCACTTTAATAATAAAAATGCCTTTTAGGCCAGGCAATAGAGGGCTTGACCTCGCATTAACTCCTCAGTCCAAAAAAACCTTACAGCATGATAAAGTGTCAGGAGTAGATGGTATATATATATTTTTCAAAAAAAAAACTATTGTCCTTCTTAGGTTTTTTTATCTAAACTCTTATATCGTCTATATTTACGTTTGGAAAAATGCTCAGTCTAATTTTATTGCACTAGAAATATTGACTTGATGTATGTAATCATAATCAATGTTAAAAATATAAAAAAAAAAATCCATAACTGAACATATTTTTTTATAAAAAATACTTTTTTTGTGTAACTCACATCGGAAATTTGCTCCGTCTTTTTTTAACTGAAGTGACATTAAATGTATGTATTCTACGTATGACAAAAAAAAATCCAAAAATTTCATCATCAAACTTTTTCAGTATAAAAATTTGCTTATTATTCGCAGTAGAATATTGCTCCGTCAATATTATTTTTAAATTATATTTCCTTTAAGAGTTTTCTTGCGACTGTACAAAAATCCAAAAAAATATCCTGCGTATTAAAAAGTTAAATCATGTCACAAATAAAGATACCTAATATTTCACTCGTTAGTGGAATGCGCACGTGAAGGACGCGGGACGCGGGAGCGGGGATGCGAGGGGCCATGCGCAGCGTTCTCGTTATCTTCTATAATAAACTCAAAGAAAAAGTTTACTTTTATGGTTTTGCACGTTACTAAAATATACATTAACACTACATTAATACCCCCATACTGTTAGTAATTTTATCTTAATTGATATAATTTGTAGTGGTGCTAAACGCCTAGTCACAGTGTAAATAAAAATGTACACCAGTTGTAATATATTTGACACATTTTTAAAATGCATGCGTGTTGTGTAGATGTGTCATATGCAGACTCCGTTATCAGTGGTGAAAATTTAATGATATCGAATCATAGGGTTGTCACACAATATTTTATTTCGAGTACAACATGTGATATATAAAAAAAAAACCATAATTTTCAATTATATCACCGCTCCATGACAAAAAGGTTACATTCGTTGAGATGGTATTTTCATTAGGTAACATTTTCCGTAACTTGTCATAATTGTTTTGAATACTGTCACCATTTCATCCTAGGAACCGTCATATAGAGCCTTGGCCAGAAGTGTTGAGCACCCTTGCGATTTTCATACAAAACTCGAAAGTTTAGACCGGCGTTTCTATCTTTTTTGAAGTTATTTTATCAATTAATTCAAACTGAACAGGCATGTTTTGTTGAAGTGAGTAGTAACTGCATAGAATATTTGCAATTTTTCGCACCGACCTAAATTCGCATTTTTGGGACCTCCACTTTTCATATTTTATAGGTACCTTGAAAGTGTTATTAAGTGAAGTTTTCTAGATATATCAATAAAATATAACATTTTACGTCATCGTACATTGTTATGATAGGGAATTAATACTTGACATCAAAATTGTAAACAAAAAAGAGCTATGCTCAACACTTCTGGCCAAGGCTGTATATACGATTTAACACGTTTTAACACGAATCTTAGTCATCTTACTTTAAAATGTATATGCATTTGCACAATTGTATCATGTTACTGAAAAAAAAAAAAAATATTTATTAGAAAACTATAATCTAATAGGTACGCTTACCAGGCTTAGGGGGCGTCCATTAATCGCGTCATACGTTTTTGGCTTGATTTAGACCCCCCCCTCCCCCATGGTGATCTTTGGTGATATTTTCAGGACCCCTCCCCCCCTCGTCCAATATGACGTGTAATTTTTTGCTAACTAAAGTAAGTACAGTTTTCTAACACGTGAAAACGTAACGTACGTACACGTGAAGGGTAAAAAATGAAACTACATGTATGCACATCTCACTATTTTCATTAAAATAATATTTAATAGAAAAAACCGGCCAAGTGCGTATCGGACCACGCATAATGGAGGGTTTTGTACCTACTATCGAAAAAGTAATATCAAAAGGTCGTATCTGCCTATGAAAGACGTTTTTTGGAGATAACTTAATAATTCCTAAACCGATAAATATACATACGAACGGACGGACGGTCAGACGGACATAACGAAACTAGTATAACGGTTACGTTTTTGCCATTTTGGCTACGGAACCCTAAAAACCTACTATGAAGAAAATAATATTTAAAATGCAACTAAAAATTATTTACAATCATAGTGCATCTCATAAGAGTCATAACAATTAGTCCCAAGACGTAAAAAACCTTGTCGTGAAGGAGTTCCATTCTGGTTTTCACAAGCAGTTTCAATTTAACTAAATAGCGCTATTCAAATGCAATTGTTTGGTTTTTAGATTTAAAAAAATCGCTATACGTCTCATAAGGTTTCAGGGGTTCCCTTGATACCTCATGGATCCCGTCATTAGAATTTGATTTTGATAAAAATGAGATCAATCTAAGTGACCCCGTGCATAAAGCATAGCGATGTCTCGCCCACTCAACTAAACGCAGAAGTCCAACTGCGAGGCAAATTTTACTCTGGTTTTCACAGATTGGTTCATTTAAAAGTTGATATTTTTTATTTTATTAAAATACAGTATAGCACGAAGGAAAACAAAAATTACACGTGATACGTGTCCAGACCCCCCTCCCCCCTGTGGTGATCATTGGTGATTTTTTCTTGACCCCCTCCCCCCCTTTACAATATGACGCGATTAATGGACGCCCCCGCCGAAAAAAATTGTTTCTATTGCACAGTTATACTAAATTTAGTAACCATTTCCGCGTCGCTGAGACTGAGAAACTGAGAAAATTTAGCAAGATTATTCAGGAAATCCATACTTTTACTGAATAAACAATTAAGTGATTAATATGACATGAATCATAATTGCCGAAAAAAATACAATTAAGTAACTATTACGGAGTTTATATACCAAATTAAACCTCGTTAAAGTCCTTTGCTTAATATACAGGGTGGAAAGATAAATCGGGCCCTGGAGAAAACAACCTTAAAACGTTGAGATAGCTCAATTCACTGAAAGGAAACATTCTTTAATTTCTTTAAAGGGACATAACTGCATTTACAAATTTTTGGAAAAGAGTACAGTTTTCAAAAAAAGTATTTATTTTGTAATTTTTGCCATAAATAATTTTTATGACAATTGATGCCAATCGAGCCTGTTTCCAACGAGGATAAAACTTCTAAATACCAACCAAATTTAGGGCACAAGAGAACACATAAATAATAATAATAATAATATTTTTCATACTATTAGTATGGAATAAAGTGAAAATTAAGAAAAAAACTGTGAATGCAGTTTTAGTTTTTAGGAAAAATAAAAGAATGTTTCCTTTGAGCGAATTGAGCTATCTCAAGGTTTTAAGGTAGTTTCCCTCCAGGGCCCGACTTATCTTTCCACCCTGTATAAATAAAATAAGTATATAGCTTACATCAAAATATATATACGTCATGTTAAGAATATTAAAATGTGCTATGCCAACCCTAGCATTTTCATTAAAATTTCACCATTGAAAACGGGGTCTAGTCATATGGAACAAATAAAACTATTTTGTAAATTTTTGGAAATTGTGATTTTCTTGAAGTTGAAACAGATTTTTACAAAAAGATTTATTAAATCGGTCACTAATGTAACTGTGGTGACGAAAATTTGTTCCTGTTGTCCCTCATTAGGGACATAGGGCTCGCATAAAAGTTTTGCACTTGCCACGATCTTAAACGGCAACTTCTAGCCGAGACCGGCTTAGGCTACATCTGTCTCAACTTATCGCCTCTTTGTATTGCGGGTTTGGGGGGGCGACCCGACATCCTACTGCCAGTAGATTGCCAGCGGAGACTATGTGGATAAGAGGTTATCCGGTCTTCGGAGTAAGTATTCGCTTCGATCCATACAGATACAAATAATTTATTGTACCTACGAAACAACACATGACAATGGCCAGTGTTTGGCGTACAATAATGTTGATTCTATTGCATGTTATGTCATTGAATGTCTAATAATGTTTATAGTTATATCAACCATAGGTAGATGCCAAAAAAAAAGATGCTGCCTGCTGGCCTCGCCTCGGATACCGGTGGACTTGGTCACTTTTTCTAAAGCATATGACATCTACTCGTATTTCGACTTATAGCAAAGGAAATAATTAAATATTACACACAGAGAAAAAAATACAGTTGTCACAGGTGAATTACACAATAGACATAAATCTTATTTAAGCGTCATTTATAAGTACAACTTATGTTTAAATTTGGGTAAAATGAAAAGTTTAAGCCATCTGGCAAATGCGCTGTTTCGCATATGTCTTGATATACCCGTTATGAAGAAATCTATGGTTATCGCTCTAGCGAGGAGGCGGGGGGCGACGACAAAAAGTCGCGCGTACCAGATCTGTGGGCACGGCAGTTCCCCTGCCAAGTCGAGCAAAACAAAGGCACGGCCGAACCATCCTTTTTCCGAAACCATTCAGGCCATTTTCGACCCCCCTCTAATGATGTTATCGATAAAGCTAGAAGGCTGAAATTTCTATGACAAAGAGGCCAAAACACAAGGAAGATCCCAATATCATTGAATTTTACTATATACTTTAAGAACTATTGCAAGTCAGAATTCCTTAATTTTGTCACTGACTCACTGATTACGATCATCGTATATCTAAAATACTTCTAGCAGTCCCACAAGATCCAAATTTTGAACACTTAACTTCTAGGGTTAACTCTTAGACTATAAAGCCACTGAAAATTAAAACATACCGCAATATCCCGGGTTCTCTAGTTTTACAAACCGCACAGTTAATATTGTAATCCCATATAAATATATGCAGAAACAAAGTTATTTTTTCTGTTTCTTTTTATTATAAAAATATAAACATTTAATATTCAAAAGATCACAATGACATGTTGTTAGTAAACTCCGGCACACTGGCTTGGTTTTACATTAAAACTCATTACTTTTTGAAGTAGGAGAACTGCGTTGCGAGGCTGGCATTATTGTACATGTAATGTTTTTGATGGGATACAATTTATTGCTTTAGAAATTTACATGTACTCTCTTCTCTCTAGTGATTACTTGCCGAGTACTACCCAGCTAGGTACGAGTAGATGTGTAATTTGTAAGGGTGTAATTTGTAAGGGTGTGCCGTTAGGACAAATTACTGGCCTAGTGGCTTAGTGTCACAACACTAAAATGCTCAAACTTGGTTGAGGCATATAGCATGCGTACCTTGAGACCGGTAGGGCGTTACTCAAAAAGTCCTTGGCAATGCGCCGAGGGTCATGTTTCTGCGTTGAACAAACGTTAGCGGCATCTATATAACTCGATCAATGTACCATCTGTTGGTAGGCGGCGTGACTAGTGTCGAAGCGTAGTTGTATCGGTGCATGCGGCTGCATTGTGTGCATTATGACACTACAAGCGTCATCTGTTGGCGAGTAGTGGTGATGGTGTTCTATTTAGTGAGGCAATGATATTCTGATGCTTCAATTAAATACTAAATTGTTTAATTAACAATACGCCATCAATATATTTATTAAAATTATAATGATAAGATTTGATTTATTATAATTATAAGTACAAATATGAAATTAGACAATTATATGATTGAAGTAACTTACTCCACTTTTTTCACTATGACGCAAGCATAGCTGAGCCGTAGCCGCGCATGCTAAACTGGACTCAATAGCTGAAGCACGACGACATATTACTGCGTGCTCACTCGCTTTCAAAGGCTAGACAAATTTTTCATTTCGAGATTTGACGTATTGTATGTGGAATATTTTTTGGAAATTTCGGTTGTGGCTGTTGAATTGACAACTTTACGTGAATAAAAAACGAAACCAGGCTGAGGAATTTTCCATAAAGTTTATGAAATATACTGTAATAACAATTTTATTTTTAGGATTTTTTTTTGGATACTCGTAAATATTATTATGCTAAAATAAGATTAACGTAACACCCACTGTTACAAACCTGACTGAGAAATTGTCCAAACAAAATGACGAGTGTTACCAATTACTTTTGAATAAAAGTGACAGTTTTATTTGAATTTTTTTTTTGAACTTTTGACAGTATCTGTCACTAATCAAAATAATTTGTTTAGTGAAAAAAATATACCCTGAGAAAAAATTCAGTACAAATTATTAAGTTTTTTGTACATTTTAGTAAAAATACCAAAACTGACATACTTTTGTTTTTGGAAAAATAGTGTTTTGTGTTTTTTATGACCTATACTACATCCTAGCAAAAGAATAATCGACTGAGGAATTAATGCGGGGTACATATAATACAACGAACCGGTAGATTTCCCACACTATTTCTCACTGTAATGCCTTTTTTGCAATAGTTAATCAAAATTTATCATCAATTTGAATCAACAGCCGCCCTTTCCCAGGGCTCTTGAAGAACCCTACTGGTCGTCTGGGTAACGAAGCCTCGTAATAGTCACAAAGTGAACGTCGATCTCGATTTGTGGAGGTCAGTAGCGCCAGGTGCAGTTTCAAACTGGCAGCAAGTGTCCTAATAGTTACAAGTTACTTACCCGTAGCAACTTGCTCTGTCATACAAACTAGCGTCTCAAAGGTCAAGCCGACCGTCCACCAAGTTTCAATATTAGTTTCAGGGCTTACATTCTGATCGTTTACTGATCGCAAGCGAGGCATCGCCTCAGGCTATTGACACAATATTTTGTGTGATCTTTGTGTAGGAGAGCCCAAGAGTGATATCTTGCAACCTGTGGAAATCACCATCAACCACTTATAGCCGACGCATTAAATAATTGATGGGTGGATTGTGGATTCGTTCATTTCGTTCCAAATTAATGCTTTGATTGTGCTAATCTAATAAATAATCTAACATTTCTTCTTCATCTTTAGGAATTTTCTTAACCTGACGGATTCAATTTTAATTTTGAGGTTATTGTATAAAGACCGTAGATAAAGATTCAATATCTGATGCGCTCGAGCAAGTACATGTGACCTTTCGTTTGTTTAAAATGTTTGCTACCTTTTGTTTATTGAAAATGTTTGCTACCTATTGTTTGTTTACATCCTATAGAATTAGAAGCTAACCCCACTCTTGGTTCCTTATTAATTAAGGTTGTACCATAGTTTATCAAATCCTGCTATCTTTTTACATATGATAAACGTATGTACGATAATTGTGGTGCTGGTGGTTGTGGTCATGGTGGGTTTTCCTCATTTACCTTGGTGAAGTAAAAAATAGTTTGTGTGACAGTAGAATTTCAGGCGTTGTCCCTCGAATCCGTCATTGCTCTCAGAATTCTATTTTAGAATCGTTTGTCGACATCAACCGAAAGGAGACCGTCAATTCCAGGCCCACTAAGATGAGCCATAGGCGCTCCAAAAGTGAAGCCATCAATATGCGTGAATTCAAACAACTGTCCATTAGTAGCGCCCAGGCCAGCGAGAGGTGAACACGTCATTAGCTTACCCTCCAACGCCGTGTGATACCGATGTTAAAATGGCTTCCTGTGTACTGAGATACTGCACAAACCACGCCAGAAAACGAAAAAAAGCAGACGGCATTACATATCACTCGTAAGTAAGCTGGAATACTTAGATTTGATTACGTTTTTACCAAAAAATTTACAAATATGCCGCCATTTTGACGCGCTTTAAAGAAAGAGACAACCTATTGGTATTATCAACAAGAGCGACAAAGATGGATAGATTGTGAACAAAGATTAACAAAACAGATGCGCCATGCTAAACTCATTAGTTCTTAGGTAGAGTCTGTTCGGAAAGAGAAGTGTCGTAGAATGTATGAGCTCCCATATACACCGAGACCCTTCTCTTTCCAAACAAACTCTAAATGTCTTATTTACATAATGCTAAAATAAAATTTTACCTAGAATTAAACTAAGTATATTCGGTTTAATTGAACATTTGTAGAAAGCGCGCTTTAATAATACAATAAGTAATAGATTTTGTTTATTCATTGGTAGTTAATACTTAATTGTGTGATTTACTTTAAATTGTAAATTTCATATAAAAAGTTTCGGCATTACTATATCAGTGTTTCATTCAACTTCACTAAACAACGCAAAATAAATCCACAATTAATTTCAGCCTTGATAATAATAATTAGTCTTATTACGAGATCATTCCCGTCATTCTTAATTTGAAAAGTTATGTAGTTATACACACTGATTATATTTCAGTTTCCCATCTAATGAACTAGTGCGCCAGCAATGGATAAAAATTGTTCAGAAAGAAAGGAGCGAGAATGACTGGATGCCGTCGAAATCCAGAAGAATTTGTTCTGATCATTTTGACGCAGAATTCAAATATACGACTCCTAAAGGAAGGACACAAATAAAAAACTCTGCTGTCCCAGTGTTAAAGGTAATATAACTAAGAAAATATTATTTTCGCTTAAAATATACACAACACAATGCTATGTTTAAGAACACAGTTTGAATTAGTTAGAATTTGATCTTCATTAAAACATTCGATTCATAAAATGCGCGATGGTCCCTAAAATTATAACATTGGCCATTTTATTAATGCAGATTAAGTAGGTTTTTGCAAAGGTTATTTTATTTATTTACTTATGTTTTATTGCACAAAAGAAAACGCGAAGGCGAAAGGTGGGTTTATTTTATAGGAGGAAAAAATCTCAGCAGCAGAAGTTGATCAAATTTGACTTCGGTCTGATGTATAATAAATGTATTTTCTATAAAAGCTGTTTTCTATCAAAGGATGTACCTATGATTTGTACTGAATTTTGACCATATTAAAAGTTTGTTGTCACAAAAAAAACAGAAAAAAATTTCCTGTAGTTTCGGACTTCCCTTCATTGTTTCACTGTAAAAAAGCAAACAGTATAAAAGATGGTCTCAAATATATCACTGACTTACTATCGACTGGAAATGCAAGAATAGCTCCTAATTAATGCTAGCGCTAATATTTGTTTATTGCTTGCACGAAAGTGATCAAGATTACCTAATAATACTTAAATATAAATTCCTATTGCTTCTAGAAACAAGAGAATCTCTACATCTCACCTAACTCCAGTCTGCAAAATGTTGACATATCCGATATGGCCTCCATTTTCGATTCTCCGAGAAAGCATGCGCTAAAGAAAAAAGTTCGGCGGCTGATTATTGAAAAGAAGAAAGTACAAAAAAAGAACAAAGTTTTAAGACAGCAAAATCAGAGGTTGAAAAAAAAAGTTGCTTCTATGAAAAAAATACTCAACATATTGAAGAAGAAGAGTTATATCACAGAACAACAGTTTATGGAACTTAATCTTAAATCAGAGGTTATTGATTTATTTAAAAGGATACAAAATAAATCCAAAACAAAAAAATCCTTTAGGGGAAAATATCCCCCATCGCTAAGGAAATTTGCGCTCACGCTGAATTTCTATTCCCCAGCAGCGTATAAATACGTCAGACGTGTATTTGATACAGCTTTGCCACACCCCAGAGTTATTAGAAAATGGTACCAAAATACAACTGTCGCCCCAGGTTTTACTCAACAGGCCTTTGATATCTTAAAAAATAAAAGTGAATTATCCGGGAAAAGACTCATATGCACCCTTGTAGCTGACGAAATCGCCCTGAGACACCAAACAGTGTGGACTGGTAAGAAGACAGACGGGCTTGTTGATTTTGGTTGTGGTCCTACTAATACCACTATTGCCACACAAGCTTATGTGTTAATGTTAGTGTGCCTCAACGAGTGTTGGAAAATTCCTTTGGGATATTTTTTTGTCCACAGTTTGCCAGGTGAAACTCGTGCTGATATACTCAGGTCCTGTCTAATAAAATGTTACGAGTCGGGTGTAGATATTGTGGCTATAACCTTTGACGGATGCTCCTCAAACATAGCGGCCGCCAATGTTTTGGGCTGTAATTTAAAAGACGCCAAAAATTTGAAAACCACATTTAAACATCCGTCTTGTGATTCAGAAGTGGCTGTTCTGCTTGATCCTTGCCATATGATAAAACGTGCGAAATACCTTTGAGGCAAAACGGGTGATATTTGACAATAAAGATAGGACTATTAGATGGCAGCTTATACTTAACCTGCACAAGCTTCAGGTGAATGAAGGCATAAACTTTGCAAACAAATTGTCAAAGAGACACACACATACATTTCCGAAATGAAATAATGAAGGTCAAACTAGGGACTCAGTTGCTCAGTAAAAGTGTCGCTAGCGCTTTAATACTTTGTAATGACATGCTATCTGGTTCGAAGTTTAAGGACACGGATGCAACGGTGGAGTTCATAAATAACTTCAATTCGTTATTTGACGCATTTAATACGCGTGACAGAGACATGTTTGGACTGAAAAGACCTATCTGCCAACAAAACTATAACGAAATAATGGCTTCGTTGGAGGATATTAAGACCTATATTTTGAGCTTGCGTATATACAGCAAAACGAGACGAGTTTTAAGGCACAGAATTATTATTAAAGTGACAAAAAAACCAATTATTGAGTGCAAATCCAAAACTGGCTTTCTAGGATTTCTCATTTGCATTGAAAGTCTCAAACATCTGTACTCCAGACTTGTCGAAACCAATGTTCTTCAGTACATAGCGACATACCTCCTTAGCCAAGATCATATCGAAATTTTCTTTGGCCTTGTTCGTTAACATGGAGTGTATAACAATAATCCCAATTTGGTCCAATTCAAAGGCATTTACAAAAAACTGGTCAGCCATTTGGAATTGCGAAGTGGATTCAACGGTAATTGCATACTCCTTGAACACTTTCCGATACTTACCTGCTCATCCTCAATTTTAAGTATCAATCGATCATCAGAGAGGCAAGCAGATTATGATGTAGATGACCAGGTTCTAAACGAAAGTACCACAGGTGACACAATTGCCCAAGAAAATGTCGACATTTTTGTCGAAAGTCTTAACAATGATCATCGTTCGGATGCAACTGATCAAATAGTAGGTTACATATCTGGTTGGATCGCACGTAAATTAGTTAATAGTATAAAATGTGAACATTATATTGCGGAGTTATATACGTGCAACAAAATGTGGTATCACAAACTGATTACAATAAAAGACGTTGGTGGACTGTATTACTCTTCAGAAAACCTTTTTAAGGTTTGTCTGAAAAGTGAAAACATAATAAGAACTTACATACGAGAAAACGGAGTCGCTGTCACCAACAGCCAATGTACAGAATCGTTAAAAAACCCTATTCTGAAGTCGTTTATTAATACGGATGTCTTCAATTCTACGTGTTATTCAGAACACTCGAGACAACAACCACCCATTTTAAATCACCGTTTACATTTAATAAAGTTGATAATTGAAAAATACATGAACGTGCGAATGCACTATGCTCATAAGAATAATCCTGCAACTAAAAAAGTTACAAAGCGAACAAAGAGAAACAAGCTGAACCTGTTCGAAGGCTGCTAATCATAATATAAATGTCTTTAGAGGATTCCATTAATGATACAATGCTAATAGGAGTGTTATTAATTTATTATGTTAATTCATAAAAATGTAAATATGTCAAAATGTATTATATGTAAAAATATAAATTTACAACAATGTAATTTTGTCGATTTGTCAATTTGTGAAATATCTGAATATATTACATATAAATAGGTGACTAGATATGTTAAAAAACAAATGTTAGAATTTGATAATGTTAATTCACAATAAATGTAAATATGTCAATTTTTTTATGCGTAAAAATATAAATTTATAATAATGTAATTATTTCAAGTTGTTCATTCGTAAAATGTGTCAATATGTAGAAAATAGATATGTAGTGTGAGTAGATATATAAAAAAAATTTACATGTAATTGTGTTTATAAATATACAGGGTGGAAAGATAAGTCGGGCCCTGGAGGGAAACTACCTTAAAACCTTGAGATAGCTCAATTCACTCTAAGGAAACATTCTTTTGTTTTTCCTAAAAACTAAAACTGCATTCACAGTTTTTTCTTAATATTCACTTTTTTCCATACTAATTGTATGAAAAATATTATTATATTATTTGTATGTCTTTCCCGACCACGGAACAATTGTGTTCCGGACCTTTGGGAGGCATATGCGGAGCCGAAGCCAACGCGCAGAGGCCCTTTCGACAATTTAATGAAAAGTGAGGGGTACACTAAGCGGATGCTGCCCCTACCCGTGTCATGGGACGCACGCAGAGACAGCACCCGCCATGATGTAAAGACTATTGAGAGTTAATGGAGTCTAAAATGTACTAGGCTATTGGGTGAAAAGTATGGACTAACTACTGGGCTATTGGATGAAGAACCGGACGCCTGCCTAATAAAACGGTATCCAATTTTATTTCCGGCAGACGGTGACTCGCCCGCCGCACGATGGGCCCCCGTAAAAAGCGACATCAAAGATGGCTCAAGGGCAACACCGGTGCGTGGGTTGTGAGGTTGTCGAGAGGTGAGTCTGCGGCAGCCAGATCCCGGTAATCCGTTCAGCAGGCCGCCGGCGTTATGACATTTTACACTTCCAACCTGGAGCAAAGGTCCCGCTCTTGCGACTCCACTCTGGCCGGCCAGTTAAGGCAAGCACAGAGGCGAGGGCCAAATGGAAAGGGCCCTCTGGAATAGGGGTCCTTAGTTGGTATTTAGAAGTTTTTATCCTCGTTGGAAACAGGATCGATTGGCATCAATTGTCATAAAAATTATTTATGGCAAAAATTACAAAATAAATACTTTTTTTGAAAATTGTACTCTTTTCCAAAAATTTGTAAATGCAGTTATGTCCCTTTAAAGAAATTAAAGAATGTTTCCTTTCAGTGAATTGAGCTATCCCAACGTTTTAAGGTAGTTTTCCTCCAGGGCCCGACTTATCTTTCCACCCTGTATACCATTTTCATAAATTAACAGGTTAATTTTATTAGACAGGACCTGAGTATATCAGCACGAGTTTCACCTGGCAAACTGTGGACAAAAAAATATCCCAAAGGAATTTATCTTAAAAAATAAAAGTGAATTATCCGGGAAAAGACTCATATGCACCCTTGTAGCTGACGAAATCGCCCTGAGACACCAAACAGTGTGGACTGGTAAGAAGACAGACAGGCTTGTTGATTTTGGTTGTGGTCCTACTAATACCACTATTGCCACACAAGCTTATGTGTTAATGTTAGTGTGCCTCAACGAGTGTTGGAAAATTCCTTTGGGATATTTTTTTGTCCACAGTTTGCCAGGTGAAACTCGTGCTGATATACTCAGGTCCTGTCTAATAAAATGTTACGAGTCGGGTGTAGATATTGTGGCTATAACCTTTGACGGATGCTCCTCAAACATAGCGGCCGCCAATGTTTTGGGCTGTAATTTAAAAGACGCCAACAATTTGAAAACCACATTTAAACATCCGTCTTGTGATTCAGAAGTGGCTGTTCTGCTTGATCCTTGCCATATGATAAAACGTGCGAAATACCTTTGAGGCAAAACGGGTGATATTTGACAATAAAGATAGGACTATTAGATGGCAGCTTATACTTAACCTGCACAAGCTTCAGGTGAATGAAGGCATAAACTTTGCAAACAAATTGTCAAAGAGACACACACATACATTTCCGAAATGAAATAATGAAGGTCAAACTAGGGACTCAGTTGCTCAGTAAAAGTGTCGCTAGCGCTTTAATACTTTGTAATGACATGCTATCTGGTTCGAAGTTTAAGGACACGGATGCAACGGTGGAGTTCATAAATAACTTCAATTCGTTATTTGACGCATTTAATACGCGTGACAGAGACATGTTTGGACTGAAAAGACCTATCTGCCAACAAAACTATAACGAAATAATGGCTTCGTTGGAGGATATTAAGACCTATATTTTGAGCTTGCGTATATACAGCAAAACGAGACGAGTTTTAAGGCACAGAATTATTATTAAAGTGACAAAAAAACCAATTATTGAGTGCAAATCCAAAACTGGCTTTCTAGGATTTCTCATTTGCATTGAAAGTCTCAAACATCTGTACTCCAGACTTGTCGAAACCAATGTTCTTCAGTACATAGCGACATACCGCCTTAGCCAAGATCATATCGAAATTTTCTTTGGCCTTGTTCGTTAACATGGAGGGTATAACAATAATCCCAATTTGGTCCAATTCAAAGGCATTTACAAAAAACTGGTCAGCCATTTGGAATTACGAAGTGGATTCAACGGTAATTGCATACTCCTTGAACACTTTCCGATACTTACCTGCTCATCCTCAATTTTAAGTATCAATCGATCATCAGAGAGGCAAGCAGATTATGATGTAGATGACCAGGTTCTAAACGAAAGTACCACAGGTGACACAATTGCCCAAGAAAATGTCGACATTTTTGTCGAAAGTCTTAACAATGATCATCGTTCGGATGCAACTGATCAAATAGTAGGTTACATATCTGGTTGGATCGCACGTAAATTAGTTAATAGTATAAAATGTGAACATTATATTGCGGAGTTATATACGTGCAACAAAATGTGGTATCACAAACTGATTACAATAAAAGACGTTGGTGGACTGTATTACTCTTCAGAAAACCTTTTTAAGGTTTGTCTGAAAAGTGAAAACATAATAAGAACTTACATACGAGAAAACGGAGTCGCTGTCACCAACAGCCAATGTACAGAATCGTTAAAAAACCCTATTCTGAAGTCGTTTATTAATACGGATGTCTTCAATTCTACGTGTTATTCAGAACACTCGAGACAACAACCACCCATTTTAAATCACCGTTTACATTTAATAAAGTTGATAATTGAAAAATACATGAACGTGCGAATGCACTATGCTCATAAGAATAATCCTGCAACTAAAAAAGTTACAAAGCGAACAAAGAGAAACAAGCTGAACCTGTTCGAAGGCTGCTAATCATAATATAAATGTCTTTAGAGGATTCCATTAATGATACAATGCTAATAGGAGTGTTATTAATTTATTATGTTAATTCATAAAAATGTAAATATGTCAAAATGTATTATATGTAAAAATATAAATTTACAACAATGTAATTTTGTCGATTTGTCAATTTGTGAAATATCTGAATATATTACATATAAATAGGTGACTAGATATGTTAAAAAACAAATGTTAGAATTTGATAATGTTAATTCACAATAAATGTAAATATGTCAATTTTTTTATGTGTAAAAATATAAATTTATAATAATGTAATTATTTCAAGTTGTTCATTCGTAAAATGTGTCAATATGTAGAAAATAGATATGTAGTGTGAGTAGATATATAAAAAAAAATTATATGTAATTGTGTTTATACATATACAGGGTGGAAAGATAAGTCGGGCCCTGGAGGGAAACTACCTTAAAACCTTGAGATAGCTCAATTCACTCTAAGGAAACATTCTTTTGTTTTTCCTAAAAACTAAAACTGCATTCACAGTTTTTTCTTAATATTCACTTTTTTCCATACTAATTGTATAAAAAATATTATATTATTTGTATGTCTTTCCCGACCACGGAACAATTGTGTTCCGGACCTTTGGGAGGCATATGCGGAGCCGAAGCCAACGCGCAGAGGCCCTTTCGACAATTTAATGAAAAGTGAGGGGTACACTAAGCGGATGCTGCCCCTACCCGTGTCATGGGACGCACGCAGAGACAGCACCCGCCATGATGTAAAGACTATTGAGAGTTAATGGAGTCTAAAATGTACTAGGCTATTGGGTGAAAAGTATGGACTAACTACTGGGCTATTGGATGAAGAACCGGACGCCTGCCTAATAAAACGGTATCCAATTTTATTTCCGGCAGACGGTGACTCGCCCGCCGCACGATGGGCCCCCGTAAAAAGCGACATCAAAGATGGCTCAAGGGCAACACCGGTGCGTGGGTTGTGAGGTTGTCGAGAGGTGAGTCTGCGGCAGCCAGATCCCGGTAATCCGTTCAGCAGGCCGCCGGCGTTATGACATTTTACACTTCCAACCTGGAGCAAAGGTCCCGCTCTTGCGACTCCACTCTGGCCGGCCAGTTAAGGCAAGCACAGAGGCGAGGGCCAAATGGAAAGGGCCCTCTGGAATAGGGGTCCTTAGTTGGTATTTAGAAGTTTTTATCCTCGTTGGAAACAGGATCGATTGGCATCAATTGTCATAAAAATTATTTATGGCAAAAATTACAAAATAAATACTTTTTTTGAAAATTGTACTCTTTTCCAAAAATTTGTAAATGCAGTTATGTCCCTTTAAAGAAATTAAAGAATGTTTCCTTTCAGTGAATTGAGCTATCCCAACGTTTTAAGGTAGTTTTCCTCCAGGGCCCGACTTATCTTTCCACCCTGTATACCATTTTCATAAATTAACAGGTTAATTTTATTAGACAGGACCTGAGTATATCAGCACGAGTTTCACCTGGCAAACTGTGGACAAAAAAATATCCCAAAGGAATTTATCTTAAAAAATAAAAGTGAATTATCCGGGAAAAGACTCATATGCACCCTTGTAGCTGACGAAATCGCCCTGAGACACCAAACAGTGTGGACTGGTAAGAAGACAGACAGGCTTGTTGATTTTGGTTGTGGTCCTACTAATACCACTATTGCCACACAAGCTTATGTGTTAATGTTAGTGTGCCTCAACGAGTGTTGGAAAATTCCTTTGGGATATTTTTTTGTCCACAGTTTGCCAGGTGAAACTCGTGCTGATATACTCAGGTCCTGTCTAATAAAATGTTACGAGTCGGGTGTAGATATTGTGGCTATAACCTTTGACGGATGCTCCTCAAACATAGCGGCCGCCAATGTTTTGGGCTGTAATTTAAAAGACGCCAACAATTTGAAAACCACATTTAAACATCCGTCTTGTGATTCAGAAGTGGCTGTTCTGCTTGATCCTTGCCATATGATAAAACGTGCGAAATACCTTTGAGGCAAAACGGGTGATATTTGACAATAAAGATAGGACTATTAGATGGCAGCTTATACTTAACCTGCACAAGCTTCAGGTGAATGAAGGCATAAACTTTGCAAACAAATTGTCAAAGAGACACACACATACATTTCCGAAATGAAATAATGAAGGTCAAACTAGGGACTCAGTTGCTCAGTAAAAGTGTCGCTAGCGCTTTAATACTTTGTAATGACATGCTATCTGGTTCGAAGTTTAAGGACACGGATGCAACGGTGGAGTTCATAAATAACTTCAATTCGTTATTTGACGCATTTAATACGCGTGACAGAGACATGTTTGGACTGAAAAGACCTATCTGCCAACAAAACTATAACGAAATAATGGCTTCGTTGGAGGATATTAAGACCTATATTTTGAGCTTGCGTATATACAGCAAAACGAGACGAGTTTTAAGGCACAGAATTATTATTAAAGTGACAAAAAAAACAATTATTGAGTGCAAATCCAAAACTGGCTTTCTAGGATTTCTCATTTGCATTGAAAGTCTCAAACATCTGTACTCCAGACTTGTCGAAACCAATGTTCTTCAGTACATAGCGACATACCGCCTTAGCCAAGATCATATCGAAATTTTCTTTGGCCTTGTTCGTTAACATGGAGGGTATAACAATAATCCCAATTTGGTCCAATTCAAAGGCATTTACAAAAAACTGGTCAGCCATTTGGAATTACGAAGTGGATTCAACGGTAATTGCATACTCCTTGAACACTTTCCGATACTTACCTGCTCATCCTCAATTTTAAGTATCAATCGATCATCAGAGAGGCAAGCAGATTATGATGTAGATGACCAGGTTCTAAACGAAAGTACCACAGGTGACACAATTGCCCAAGAAAATGTCGACATTTTTGTCGAAAGTCTTAACAATGATCATCGTTCGGATGCAACTGATCAAATAGTAGGTTACATATCTGGTTGGATCGCACGTAAATTAGTTAATAGTATAAAATGTGAACATTATATTGCGGAGTTATATACGTGCAACAAAATGTGGTATCACAAACTGATTACAATAAAAGACGTTGGTGGACTGTATTACTCTTCAGAAAACCTTTTTAAGGTTTGTCTGAAAAGTGAAAACATAATAAGAACTTACATACGAGAAAACGGAGTCGCTGTCACCAACAGCCAATGTACAGAATCGTTAAAAAACCCTATTCTGAAGTCGTTTATTAATACGGATGTCTTCAATTCTACGTGTTATTCAGAACACTCGAGACAACAACCACCCATTTTAAATCACCGTTTACATTTAATAAAGTTGATAATTGAAAAATACATGAACGTGCGAATGCACTATGCTCATAAGAATAATCCTGCAACTAAAAAAGTTACAAAGCGAACAAAGAGAAACAAGCTGAACCTGTTCGAAGGCTGCTAATCATAATATAAATGTCTTTAGAGGATTCCATTAATGATACAATGCTAATAGGAGTGTTATTAATTTATTATGTTAATTCATAAAAATGTAAATATGTCAAAATGTATTATATGTAAAAATATAAATTTACAACAATGTAATTTTGTCGATTTGTCAATTTGTGAAATATCTGAATATATTACATATAAATAGGTGACTAGATATGTTAAAAAACAAATGTTAGAATTTGATAATGTTAATTCACAATAAATGTAAATATGTCAATTTTTTTATGTGTAAAAATATAAATTTATAATAATGTAATTATTTCAAGTTGTTCATTCGTAAAATGTGTCAATATGTAGAAAATAGATATGTAGTGTGAGTAGATATATAAAAAAAAATTACATGTAATTGTGTTTATACATATACAGGGTGGAAAGATAAGTCGGGCCCTGGAGGGAAACTACCTTAAAACCTTGAGATAGCTCAATTCACTCTAAGGAAACATTCTTTTGTTTTTCCTAAAAACTAAAACTGCATTCACAGTTTTTTCTTAATATTCACTTTTTTCCATACTAATTGTATGAAAAATATTATTATATTATTTGTATGTCTTTCCCGACCACGGAACAATTGTGTTCCGGACCTTTGGGAGGCATATGCGGAGCCGAAGCCAACGCGCAGAGGCCCTTTCGACAATTTAATGAAAAGTGAGGGGTACACTAAGCGGATGCTGCCCCTACCCGTGTCATGGGACGCACGCAGAGACAGCACCCGCCATGATGTAAAGACTATTGAGAGTTAATGGAGTCTAAAATGTACTAGGCTATTGGGTGAAAAGTATGGACTAACTACTGGGCTATTGGATGAAGAACCGGACGCCTGCCTAATAAAACGGTATCCAATTTTATTTCCGGCAGACGGTGACTCGCCCGCCGCACGATGGGCCCCCGTAAAAAGCGACATCAAAGATGGCTCAAGGGCAACACCGGTGCGTGGGTTGTGAGGTTGTCGAGAGGTGAGTCTGCGGCAGCCAGATCCCGGTAATCCGTTCAGCAGGCCGCCGGCGTTATGACATTTTACACTTCCAACCTGGAGCAAAGGTCCCGCTCTTGCGACTCCACTCTGGCCGGCCAGTTAAGGCAAGCACAGAGGCGAGGGCCAAATGGAAAGGGCCCTCTGGAATAGGGGTCCTTAGTTGGTATTTAGAAGTTTTTATCCTCGTTGGAAACAGGATCGATTGGCATCAATTGTCATAAAAATTATTTATGGCAAAAATTACAAAATAAATACTTTTTTTGAAAATTGTACTCTTTTCCAAAAATTTGTAAATGCAGTTATGTCCCTTTAAAGAAATTAAAGAATGTTTCCTTTCAGTGAATTGAGCTATCCCAACGTTTTAAGGTAGTTTTCCTCCAGGGCCCGACTTATCTTTCCACCCTGTATACCATTTTCATAAATTAACAGGTTAATTTTATTAGACAGGACCTGAGTATATCAGCACGAGTTTCACCTGGCAAACTGTGGACAAAAAAATATCCCAAAGGAATTTATCTTAAAAAATAAAAGTGAATTATCCGGGAAAAGACTCATATGCACCCTTGTAGCTGACGAAATCGCCCTGAGACACCAAACAGTGTGGACTGGTAAGAAGACAGACAGGCTTGTTGATTTTGGTTGTGGTCCTACTAATACCACTATTGCCACACAAGCTTATGTGTTAATGTTAGTGTGCCTCAACGAGTGTTGGAAAATTCCTTTGGGATATTTTTTTGTCCACAGTTTGCCAGGTGAAACTCGTGCTGATATACTCAGGTCCTGTCTAATAAAATGTTACGAGTCGGGTGTAGATATTGTGGCTATAACCTTTGACGGATGCTCCTCAAACATAGCGGCCGCCAATGTTTTGGGCTGTAATTTAAAAGACGCCAACAATTTGAAAACCACATTTAAACATCCGTCTTGTGATTCAGAAGTGGCTGTTCTGCTTGATCCTTGCCATATGATAAAACGTGCGAAATACCTTTGAGGCAAAACGGGTGATATTTGACAATAAAGATAGGACTATTAGATGGCAGCTTATACTTAACCTGCACAAGCTTCAGGTGAATGAAGGCATAAACTTTGCAAACAAATTGTCAAAGAGACACACACATACATTTCCGAAATGAAATAATGAAGGTCAAACTAGGGACTCAGTTGCTCAGTAAAAGTGTCGCTAGCGCTTTAATACTTTGTAATGACATGCTATCTGGTTCGAAGTTTAAGGACACGGATGCAACGGTGGAGTTCATAAATAACTTCAATTCGTTATTTGACGCATTTAATACGCGTGACAGAGACATGTTTGGACTGAAAAGACCTATCTGCCAACAAAACTATAACGAAATAATGGCTTCGTTGGAGGATATTAAGACCTATATTTTGAGCTTGCGTATATACAGCAAAACGAGACGAGTTTTAAGGCACAGAATTATTATTAAAGTGACAAAAAAACCAATTATTGAGTGCAAATCCAAAACTGGCTTTCTAGGATTTCTCATTTGCATTGAAAGTCTCAAACATCTGTACTCCAGACTTGTCGAAACCAATGTTCTTCAGTACATAGCGACATACCGCCTTAGCCAAGATCATATCGAAATTTTCTTTGGCCTTGTTCGTTAACATGGAGGGTATAACAATAATCCCAATTTGGTCCAATTCAAAGGCATTTACAAAAAACTGGTCAGCCATTTGGAATTACGAAGTGGATTCAACGGTAATTGCATACTCCTTGAACACTTTCCGATACTTACCTGCTCATCCTCAATTTTAAGTATCAATCGATCATCAGAGAGGCAAGCAGATTATGATGTAGATGACCAGGTTCTAAACGAAAGTACCACAGGTGACACAATTGCCCAAGAAAATGTCGACATTTTTGTCGAAAGTCTTAACAATGATCATCGTTCGGATGCAACTGATCAAATAGTAGGTTACATATCTGGTTGGATCGCACGTAAATTAGTTAATAGTATAAAATGTGAACATTATATTGCGGAGTTATATACGTGCAACAAAATGTGGTATCACAAACTGATTACAATAAAAGACGTTGGTGGACTGTATTACTCTTCAGAAAACCTTTTTAAGGTTTGTCTGAAAAGTGAAAACATAATAAGAACTTACATACGAGAAAACGGAGTCGCTGTCACCAACAGCCAATGTACAGAATCGTTAAAAAACCCTATTCTGAAGTCGTTTATTAATACGGATGTCTTCAATTCTACGTGTTATTCAGAACACTCGAGACAACAACCACCCATTTTAAATCACCGTTTACATTTAATAAAGTTGATAATTGAAAAATACATGAACGTGCGAATGCACTATGCTCATAAGAATAATCCTGCAACTAAAAAAGTTACAAAGCGAACAAAGAGAAACAAGCTGAACCTGTTCGAAGGCTGCTAATCATAATATAAATGTCTTTAGAGGATTCCATTAATGATACAATGCTAATAGGAGTGTTATTAATTTATTATGTTAATTCATAAAAATGTAAATATGTCAAAATGTATTATATGTAAAAATATAAATTTACAACAATGTAATTTTGTCGATTTGTCAATTTGTGAAATATCTGAATATATTACATATAAATAGGTGACTAGATATGTTAAAAAACAAATGTTAGAATTTGATAATGTTAATTCACAATAAATGTAAATATGTCAATTTTTTTATGTGTAAAAATATAAATTTATAATAATGTAATTATTTCAAGTTGTTCATTCGTAAAATGTGTCAATATGTAGAAAATAGATATGTAGTGTGAGTAGATATATAAAAAAAAATTACATGTAATTGTGTTTATACATATACAGGGTGGAAAGATAAGTCGGGCCCTGGAGGGAAACTACCTTAAAACCTTGAGATAGCTCAATTCACTCTAAGGAAACATTCTTTTGTTTTTCCTAAAAACTAAAACTGCATTCACAGTTTTTTCTTAATATTCACTTTTTTCCATACTAATTGTATAAAAAATATTATATTATTTGTATGTCTTTCCCGACCACGGAACAATTGTGTTCCGGACCTTTGGGAGGCATATGCGGAGCCGAAGCCAACGCGCAGAGGCCCTTTCGACAATTTAATGAAAAGTGAGGGGTACACTAAGCGGATGCTGCCCCTACCCGTGTCATGGGACGCACGCAGAGACAGCACCCGCCATGATGTAAAGACTATTGAGAGTTAATGGAGTCTAAAATGTACTAGGCTATTGGGTGAAAAGTATGGACTAACTACTGGGCTATTGGATGAAGAACCGGGCGCCTGCCTAATAAAACGGTATCCAATTTTATTTCCGGCAGACGGTGACTCGCCCGCCGCACGATGGGCCCCCGTAAAAAGCGACATCAAAGATGGCTCAAGGGCAACACCGGTGCGTGGGTTGTGAGGTTGTCGAGAGGTGAGTCTGCGGCAGCCAGATCCCGGTAATCCGTTCAGCAGGCCGCCGGCGTTATGACATTTTACACTTCCAACCTGGAGCAAAGGTCCCGCTCTTGCGACTCCACTCTGGCCGGCCAGTTAAGGCAAGCACAGAGGCGAGGGCCAAATGGAAAGGGCCCTCTGGAATAGGGGTCCTTAGTTGGTATTTAGAAGTTTTTATCCTCGTTGGAAACAGGATCGATTGGCATCAATTGTCATAAAAATTATTTATGGCAAAAATTACAAAATAAATACTTTTTTTGAAAATTGTACTCTTTTCCAAAAATTTGTAAATGCAGTTATGTCCCTTTAAAGAAATTAAAGAATGTTTCCTTTCAGTGAATTGAGCTATCCCAACGTTTTAAGGTAGTTTTCCTCCAGGGCCCGACTTATCTTTCCACCCTGTATACCATTTTCATAAATTAACAGGTTAATTTTATTAGACAGGACCTGAGTATATCAGCACGAGTTTCACCTGGCAAACTGTGGACAAAAAAATATCCCAAAGGAATTTATCTTAAAAAATAAAAGTGAATTATCCGGGAAAAGACTCATATGCACCCTTGTAGCTGACGAAATCGCCCTGAGACACCAAACAGTGTGGACTGGTAAGAAGACAGACAGGCTTGTTGATTTTGGTTGTGGTCCTACTAATACCACTATTGCCACACAAGCTTATGTGTTAATGTTAGTGTGCCTCAACGAGTGTTGGAAAATTCCTTTGGGATATTTTTTTGTCCACAGTTTGCCAGGTGAAACTCGTGCTGATATACTCAGGTCCTGTCTAATAAAATGTTACGAGTCGGGTGTAGATATTGTGGCTATAACCTTTGACGGATGCTCCTCAAACATAGCGGCCGCCAATGTTTTGGGCTGTAATTTAAAAGACGCCAACAATTTGAAAACCACATTTAAACATCCGTCTTGTGATTCAGAAGTGGCTGTTCTGCTTGATCCTTGCCATATGATAAAACGTGCGAAATACCTTTGAGGCAAAACGGGTGATATTTGACAATAAAGATAGGACTATTAGATGGCAGCTTATACTTAACCTGCACAAGCTTCAGGTGAATGAAGGCATAAACTTTGCAAACAAATTGTCAAAGAGACACACACATACATTTCCGAAATGAAATAATGAAGGTCAAACTAGGGACTCAGTTGCTCAGTAAAAGTGTCGCTAGCGCTTTAATACTTTGTAATGACATGCTATCTGGTTCGAAGTTTAAGGACACGGATGCAACGGTGGAGTTCATAAATAACTTCAATTCGTTATTTGACGCATTTAATACGCGTGACAGAGACATGTTTGGACTGAAAAGACCTATCTGCCAACAAAACTATAACGAAATAATGGCTTCGTTGGAGGATATTAAGACCTATATTTTGAGCTTGCGTATATACAGCAAAACGAGACGAGTTTTAAGGCACAGAATTATTATTAAAGTGACAAAAAAACCAATTATTGAGTGCAAATCCAAAACTGGCTTTCTAGGATTTCTCATTTGCATTGAAAGTCTCAAACATCTGTACTCCAGACTTGTCGAAACCAATGTTCTTCAGTACATAGCGACATACCGCCTTAGCCAAGATCATATCGAAATTTTCTTTGGCCTTGTTCGTTAACATGGAGGGTATAACAATAATCCCAATTTGGTCCAATTCAAAGGCATTTACAAAAAACTGGTCAGCCATTTGGAATTACGAAGTGGATTCAACGGTAATTGCATACTCCTTGAACACTTTCCGATACTTACCTGCTCATCCTCAATTTTAAGTATCAATCGATCATCAGAGAGGCAAGCAGATTATGATGTAGATGACCAGGTTCTAAACGAAAGTACCACAGGTGACACAATTGCCCAAGAAAATGTCGACATTTTTGTCGAAAGTCTTAACAATGATCATCGTTCGGATGCAACTGATCAAATAGTAGGTTACATATCTGGTTGGATCGCACGTAAATTAGTTAATAGTATAAAATGTGAACATTATATTGCGGAGTTATATACGTGCAACAAAATGTGGTATCACAAACTGATTACAATAAAAGACGTTGGTGGACTGTATTACTCTTCAGAAAACCTTTTTAAGGTTTGTCTGAAAAGTGAAAACATAATAAGAACTTACATACGAGAAAACGGAGTCGCTATCACCAACAGCCAATGTACAGAATCGTTAAAAAACCCTATTCTGAAGTCGTTTATTAATACGGATGTCTTCAATTCTACGTGTTATTCAGAACACTCGAGACAACAACCACCCATTTTAAATCACCGTTTACATTTAATAAAGTTGATAATTGAAAAATACATGAACGTGCGAATGCACTATGCTCATAAGAATAATCCTGCAACTAAAAAAGTTACAAAGCGAACAAAGAGAAACAAGCTGAACCTGTTCGAAGGCTGCTAATCATAATATAAATGTCTTTAGAGGATTCCATTAATGATACAATGCTAATAGGAGTGTTATTAATTTATTATGTTAATTCATAAAAATGTAAATATGTCAAAATGTATTATATGTAAAAATATAAATTTACAACAATGTAATTTTGTCGATTTGTCAATTTGTGAAATATCTGAATATATTACATATAAATAGGTGACTAGATATGTTAAAAAACAAATGTTAGAATTTGATAATGTTAATTCACAATAAATGTAAATATGTCAATTTTTTTATGTGTAAAAATATAAATTTATAATAATGTAATTATTTCAAGTTGTTCATTCGTAAAATGTGTCAATATGTAGAAAATAGATATGTAGTGTGAGTAGATATATAAAAAAAAATTACATGTAATTGTGTTTATACATATACAGGGTGGAAAGATAAGTCGGGCCCTGGAGGGAAACTACCTTAAAACCTTGAGATAGCTCAATTCACTCTAAGGAAACATTCTTTTGTTTTTCCTAAAAACTAAAACTGCATTCACAGTTTTTTCTTAATATTCACTTTTTTCCATACTAATTGTATAAAAAATATTATTATATTATTTGTATGTCTTTCCCGACCACGGAACAATTGTGTTCCGGACCTTTGGGAGGCATATGCGGAGCCGAAGCCAACGCGCAGAGGCCCTTTCGACAATTTAATGAAAAGTGAGGGGTACACTAAGCGGATGCTGCCCCTACCCGTGTCATGGGACGCACGCAGAGACAGCACCCGCCATGATGTAAAGACTATTGAGAGTTAATGGAGTCTAAAATGTACTAGGCTATTGGGTGAAAAGTATGGACTAACTACTGGGCTATTGGATGAAGAACCGGACGCCTGCCTAATAAAACGGTATCCAATTTTATTTCCGGCAGACGGTGACTCGCCCGCCGCACGATGGGCCCCCGTAAAAAGCGACATCAAAGATGGCTCAAGGGCAACACCGGTGCGTGGGTTGTGAGGTTGTCGAGAGGTGAGTCTGCGGCAGCCAGATCCCGGTAATCCGTTCAGCAGGCCGCCGGCGTTATGACATTTTACACTTCCAACCTGGAGCAAAGGTCCCGCTCTTGCGACTCCACTCTGGCCGGCCAGTTAAGGCAAGCACAGAGGCGAGGGCCAAATGGAAAGGGCCCTCTGGAATAGGGGTCCTTAGTTGGTATTTAGAAGTTTTTATCCTCGTTGGAAACAGGATCGATTGGCATCAATTGTCATAAAAATTATTTATGGCAAAAATTACAAAATAAATACTTTTTTTGAAAATTGTACTCTTTTCCAAAAATTTGTAAATGCAGTTATGTCCCTTTAAAGAAATTAAAGAATGTTTCCTTTCAGTGAATTGAGCTATCCCAACGTTTTAAGGTAGTTTTCCTCCAGGGCCCGACTTATCTTTCCACCCTGTATACCATTTTCATAAATTAACCTGTTAATTTATGAAAATGGTAACATGACAAAATTTTATGAGTCACAATGTTAATAAATGACAATGTTTATAAATATGTAAAAATATGACTTAGTCAAATATTTTCTTAATTCTTATGTATGTATGTTAATATGTAAAATATTAATAGGTAGGTAAGTGAAAATGTAAAAACAAAAAACAATATTTTAATATGAGTATGTAGCAAGTAATAGTAATATAAACTTATAAATATGTAAATCTCACGTATTAATGTAATAAAACACCATCTATATAATGTCTAAATATGAACACGTGCAAGTTCAAGTCAATACATATAAACTTGAAATGTATGCTAAGAATAATGTAGATAAAAATATTAATAAATTTGTATAGTGTAAATAATATTATCGTTATTTTATTATTCCACGTTACTTACCACCACATAATGTATAAAACTTACTGGGGCCACGTACTTATAAAGCTTACTTATAGAAGTAATGACATTATTACTGACAGTGTCTGGTGGCCTTGTTAAAAAAACAACTCTATAGTTCAATTGATTAGTTTTTATTAATAGCTCGGAATTTCGGATTTTCCTTGCTCATCCATTTTTCCACCTCACCTGTATGATATAGCTTAAAACTTGCCTATATTTTTAGAATTTCCAAGGCATGCTCACTACCACAATATCACTACACATCGGTAGGAGAGGTAATGGGTATAATAAATTTAGACCTGGCTCTAGTAGGTACTAATACTTATTTCAGGTAGCCAAACTCATACATTTTATGAGAACGTTTGCCGTAAGTACATTTACGAAATACATATAATATAAAACATTAAAAAAACAATTAATCCAGGTAGCGGATATATTCATAGGTAGAAACTGCACCTAAAAACAAATTGCATTCTGTGTGGTAAATTTGAATAGTTTTTGTCATTTCATTTTTTCTTCGAAATTTATAAGGCTGGTACATACATGGCAGTTTTTGCACGGATAGCACATAAAGCGCCACAGAGCGCAAGTTATCGCTTGTAAACGCTAACATCCTCGCCTCATTAAATATCCTATCGAGTCTGTACTGCGCTTTATAGAACTTATGGGCAATGACAAAACACTAGTTGTCTCCCTCTTACTAATTCCTTTAATTATGTGTTCTCTTTTACGCATTTTGAGAATGTAGGTGTATGAAAACAATAAATAAATTGTCTGTGGTGCTACCGTGATATTGGAAGTAATTATTTCCCTCGGTATGTTAGAGTATGTCCAGTCTTTCTTATTGTACGTCATTGGCCCACTAGCGATAATGGTCTCGTAAAAGGTTTGTTCTGCAATTTTAAGCAAATACCCATTTTATTACGAAACTAGACAAAATATTTCATGAAAATGAAACGGGAATTAGAAATACAAAATAAAAAGTAATTTCGTTGATCCTTCCGCGATCCAAATAGTGCTTAATAAGTTGTTAACGTCTTTACAGCATTGACATAAGGTTAACTTTACCTGGACTAAGACGAAACAGACATTTTTAGAACGGAGTTACGTTTACTTTGCTAATCTAGTTTATTATTCTAGTTTGACACTGTCAATGTAAGACGTCACCGTCATCCAACAAGTCTGCCGCATGAAGTTATAATTTTAAACTGGAGTATACTCTTCGGCCACAAAGTGGGGCCGAAAGAAAGGGAGCTGCGTCTCATTTTGACTTAGGGCGTTATGACGCCATTATATCATGCTCTTTCGATAACAAAACGCATTTTTTTTTCAATTTTGTAATGTCTGATACTCGTATGGATTTATAAAAAGTGGATGTAATTGTTGCACTTTTTCCCTAACCACAGATGAACCTTATTACCGTGCAAAACAGTCGTTCATAGGTGATTAGAAAAAAAACGGTTCGGTAGAGGGGATAATTATGGGGGCGGTGCCTCACTCGCACTCGTTACGAAATTGACACACATTGACATTTTGACTTGTTGTCATGCTGGCATTATTGTCTAATGACGTCATAACTCCCTAAGTCAAAACGATACGCAGCTCCCTGTATTACTCTCTATTTCGGCCTCACTTTGTGGCCCAAGAGTATACTTCAGTTTAAAATTATAACTTCATGGATACTAGTAGTAGCGCACTAACAGAGCTAAACCTTATCTCTTTGTAATAAGTTCTACGATTGTTTAGTTAATAGTAGCAATGATGGTTTGACAGTCATTATCTTTGTTTACCCAAATACAAGAAATCAGCGGCAGGATCAAAATATGACTTTTTATTATTTTATTATGATTTTCGTTTCATTATCATGTCAGATTTTGTAGGTATTCTTAAAAAAACCGGCCAATAGCGTGTCGGGCCACGCTCAGTGTAGGGTTCTGTCGCGAATATCGCGAAGCAGTTCGTGCTTGCCGGTTTTTCAGATAGATGACGGTGGCAGTCACGTTCGATCTCAATATCGCTTTTAATACTAACGGACGGACGGATTTTTTATGGGTGGGTTGTAGGGTAGATAGACGGACGACGGGAGGAGAGAAGGTTATTGTGCGCGAACAAATCAATGGTAAGCGCTTTAATATTTATCTTTCTCCTCGTATCAGTTCATGGACTTTCTTACTGTGTTATTATGATGATCATGTGTCTTGTGTTATTTACCAGCGTGTATCAGTGCTCAGAGAGATCTTTGATCCCAGTGAGTTGTCAATGGTTATGAACTCAGGGTAACCATAGTGTGAGGAACGGGGTCGCTGTAAGGGGAGGTGGAGGCGACTATTTAGCCCAAAATTCCAGATGGATAATCACGGGAGGCTCATGTCCGTAGTAGTAATCAAAGGAGATATCGTCAGCTCACACCATCAACGTCCAGGCCGTGTCTACGTATAGTACCTGCGTTTCCGTTAACATATTTATACTATTCGTATTCTCTAGTCAGTAAACGCATCGGCTCAGTATACCAGAAAAACATGGTGAAGCTGACGACAGGTTCCGTAGTTTTCCGTCCGTCACAGTAAGTGTCCCCACTTAAGAGTTAAAATAACACCGCCATGTATGGTAATGTGACGTGTAGCAGGTAAGTGAAACGCTTAACGTGTGGATAAACACTGTTTAATGTTGGAAAATAGATCGCTTTATATAGGTACACAATCCTTTGTTCTCGGTTTAGGTTAATACACTGATCAAGGCCGAGGTCATAGCAAATAGAAAATGATTTATTATAATATTCCATATATGGTGGTAGCGTATCATATTACGTTAGGAAAATGAACGTTGTTTTTTATTTAATTTTCTATTCGCCGTGGGTGGGCTTTGAAGAGTGTGAAGTTGGTTGAGTCAGCTGCTGTGATTATGTACCTATTACACGTCCGTCGGTTTTTTTTGAGACAGAAAAACAGGTTTAAACTGTTTTTTGTCTTTACATTAATAAGTATGAATTTGTTTCTTAAAAGGTAATTTTGAATATAAAATAAATTTTAGCACTATTAAAAGTGTTATATAAAAAAAAATACTTGGCTGCTTAATTCTATTGTTTACATTTTGTTTCTTAACTCATTTATAAAAAAAAGATATATTAATCTTACGGCTAGGGTTTTAAAATATGATTACATTTTTGTTGTTTTTTTTTTGTTGATTGAAAATATGATTACATTTTTGTTGGTTTTTTTTTGATGCATTTGAAAATATGTTTACATTTTTGTGGCTTTTGTAAGTTATAGTTTAGTTACATTATTGATAAAATTTTGAATAATTTGGTTAGGGTTAACGTTTCGGTGATTATAATGTTCTGAATTTAATGGTTTTGTTACTGTTTTGTTGTGATTTTTTAACGTGATTGTCCCTTTTTCATAGTCTATGATACATTGAACTTGTAATGGTAATTTTTGAAAAATATGAAATTCGTGTGGAATTTTTTTTTTTTTGTGGCCAAAAAGATAGATTGAACCCTTTTTTTTTGTTTTCACATTAAATTTGGCTTATGTCTATGGGTTACATGTTGGTTCTTAGGGTAACTTATGTTTATGGTATATAAAAGAAAAATATTAAATTGTATGGTTATATAAGGACTATGGATGGGTTACATTTCGATTGTTAGGTTAATCTTATGGCTATGTTTATACATGGAAAAATGATCAAAGTTTATGGTTATACAGGTGTTGGTTTCTGTCTAAGTTGTGCTTTGTTTAAAATAGCGGTGAGTTTGTTGCTAAGTTATATGCTGCGGTTTGTTTATTTGTCTCGATCCTTGTACGGCTAGGTGTTTGTGTTTTGTAAATTATTGACCTGATGTTTATTTGTTACTTGATATCATTACAGTGTGGAGATAGTACTTTCGTATTTGGAATGAGATGTGATCATTGACATGGAAACGTTTAGTTTGCTATTTCAGTGTAGTGTCGAGTGTGAGCGTGTTTTTTGTTTTTGTTTTGATGGGTTTGTGTTGTGTATTAAATTTGTGTATATATATATATATATATATGTATATGTTTGCTGTTTTTATTTATTGTGGGTTTTTTTTTGTATGGAGAATGTCCTCTTTGTCTGAAACTAATTTTTTTTTTTTTTATTTTATTTTTTTTTTTACGTTCTGAATTTTGATTCTTTATGTTGATAAATAGTCTCTGATATACTATATTTATTTTATTTCTGTCTTATTTTCTGATTTATAGTGGATTTCCGGTTTATATATATATAGATAGATATATAGCGTATGGATTTACATTTTTAAATTGTAAGTAGTTTTTTTTTGTTTTATGAAAGGTGTTGATGTGTTGTTTTATGTGTTTTGTTTGTGTTTTTATATTTACTTTATTTTTTTTATAAAAAAAATTATTTATTTTATTTTTATTTGTGTGGTTGTTTTAATTATAGTATTGTTTAGTTCTATTTTTGTGGAGTGTGTTTTTTTTTGGATTTTGATTTTTTTTTATGACGGGAAATGGTTTTTGATATATTGTGTCTAAAATTTTTTTTTTGATTAATACTAAATCTTCAATTTTATTACTTATGGGTATAATTTTTAAATTGTAATTAGTTTTTTTGTTTTTGTTTTATGAAATGTGTTGATGTGTTTATGTTTTTTGTTTGGGTTTGTTTTAATTAAATTATTTTTAGCGTCTGCTTGGGATTTTTGTGACATATGTTTGAATTATATGGGATAGGAATCGGAGTTATATATATATATATATAATGGGTATGTTTGATGAGTAATGTTTGTGGGTGTGTTAGCTCGTATGGCGTGTATTTAGTTGCCGGATGATTCATTGTGTTATACGAAAATACTAATACTGTAACTAATCAGATCACTGGTGAGTCTGGTTGCCTGTTTGTATTCTTAAATATGATTCTAGTGCTTTTCATAGTGGTTGACTGTACTTGTTTTATGGCTAATATGTTATAAATCTCTCGCATAGTTGTGGAGGTGAATTTGCTGTCTTTGTCTGCTTTGATTTATTTATGACTGTTTTTTGCTTTTATGAATTTTATAATGCCGTTATGTATTCCTGGTCAGTTGTAATAACTTTTTACGTTATTGGTAATTGTTCTTATGACTGTGTCCGCTAGTGGGTAATAAGTTATATGTGACACGTCTGTCATCTTTGTCTGTGTTTTTCTTGACTTTTTTTTTTAATAATAATTAGTCGTGGTACGTATCGTCTGTCATGTGTGTTTTATACACTTTGGTAGCTCTTTCCTTCTTTGGTTGTGTTTTTTTTTTGTATGTATTTTTCTTGTATCTGTTGTGTCTTATTTGTAACCTAGTTTTCTCGCGAGGAAAGCTCGTTTCGGACACGATGGAGTACTTGGTTCGACACACAGTGTTGAACAATAAATGAGCCATTTTGCTATGTCCGCATTTTGTCCTTATGTAAGCTTTTTTGTGATACTTGTCACTTTTTTTTTATTTTTATGAGTACATGGCGCTTTTTAGCGAATCGGGTCGGCCGACCGTATTGCATACTATTTTATTTTTAGTTTTTCGATTTATGGATACAGAAATATTTATTATTGCGCGCTGGTACATATTATTATTATGTACTATCAGACAGTGTTTTAACGCATCGGAAGATTTGGACGTTCCGTGCGCCCAAGGATCTGGTCAATTGAGAACTCGCTCGAATTTGTTTGGTTCCAAGGGTTAGCGTCTGCTTTGTATCCTGGTGTACTCAGCTTACTTTTAATTTTCTTATGGGCTACTTGGTATTGTGTGAAGTAAAGAGGAATGCAAGGAAACCCTTTACTTTGTAAACTTAAAGCATATAAGGGTCACAACAACTTTTAGGTGATCAGGCTAATTGTTGGTTGAGACACTTATCTGTTTTAGCTTTCTACACGCTATGGTCACAGTCACAGTCACAGTCAGTCATTTGTAATGTTTTAGATATTATATATATCTCTTATTTTTCTTAACGTAATAATATCTCTATTTATGTCGTGTCTTGAAGCAGTCATAAGTTTTTTGAAAAAAAAATTTTGTTTAATTATTGTGGTACGTAGTGATGTCAATTTATCAATTTATTTATTTATTTATTTATTTGTCAATTTATTCTGGAAATCGTGGCTATCACTCTCTAAGCGTCGCGTAATTGTATGGTATGACGCAATCGTTCCTCCTATTCCGTGTATGTAGGTCAGCTTGCATGCGACCTTGGGTTTTCAATGTCGCGTCGCGTGTTATTGTACTTTGGCTGGCTCTGGTGTCAATAAGATATAAGTACGTTGTGGCGTTTATTGCGAATTGAATTGAGTTTATGTGTCTATTAGTTTAAATGTTTTATTGGCTTGGCTGGCGCAGACGTTTGATTTGGTCTTTGATTTTTTTTGAATTTTCTACTTTGTCAATGGTGTTTTTTTGTGGATTTTTGCTGCATTAGATTTAGTGTGTTGTTTTATTTTTGTCATTATGATATTTTATTATGTAGTTATTATACTTTTGAGGCAGTTCTTTTAACACTAGTTTATTTCAATATACGTATTGTGTCCAAGGACCTTCACGAATTGGTATTTCAACACTATCGTTATGTATCAAGGATTTAGTGCCTGTCAAATATTTTAACTTGTTTAATTGTATTTTTGCCATAGTTAAATTTTGTTGCGTTTTTTATCACCATGCATTTTTTTTTTTAATATATATATATCAATCTATAAAAACACTAAAGTAATGTCTGTGTAGATATTATTATTATTTTTTTTTTTTTTTAACTTTTAATTTGTCGGTGTAGGTATACGTCAATACACTATAATGCGTTATTAAATGTTTTGAGTGTAATACGTGCGTACGGTTGAATTTATTTATTTATTTTATTGGTATAGTGTAGCTATTTTCGACGTATTATGTAAAATATGTCTTATTTTTATATTATTTTTTTAAAAGTGTGCATCTTATGCGTGTAACTTTTCTGGTAATAATTGACATTAATAAATGTTGTGTTTTTTTTTTTTGTTATATGTGTTGTTGCCGTTAGCCTGTGCCGTCGTGAATAAATTTTCTAGTTTTTTACTTGTGCCGTTTTTGTGTTGAATAGTCTGTTTTGGATCGCGGCCGCTGATTTTACTGGTGTGTTTGCTGGATATCTTTAGTTTTGCGTTTTTTTTTTTTTTTAAATGGGTTTTTCAATTACGAATTTTATGTTATTGACTTTAATCATTATCGCGTATAATTCTATGAACTGTTTGATGACGGTCTCGGATCCGTCCATGGCTGGTAGCAATGTTACTGCCGTGTTTTGGTTAATTAATTTAGGTTTTGTCCGTTTTTTTTTTGGCTGTATATTGATAAGATTTTATTGTACACGTCTTCTATTTTTGTGAGGTGAGATTGAGATATTTCGCTCTGTCCTACGGATATTTATTGTTTTTCTTTTTTTTTGGGCTGTAATCTTTAGTGACTGGGCTAATTTGAGTTTATTTTGACCGATTGTCTGTTTAGGGTGTTTTTGAACTAATTTTCGAATATTTGTTTGTTTGTAATGCTTCTAGCTTATTTTTGTAATGTGGGTCATTCTATACGTAATGCGAATTATTGTTATAGTTACATTTAGAATTGTGGGCTTAAATTTATCACTGAATTTAAGTAATTATGATTAAAGTATCTTAGAATTGTACTTGCGATCGATGATCGGTGCTGGGTGCTGGCGATGAGGTGCAGCGGGGCGGTGCTGGTGACTTGGGTGCGGCAGGGCTTGTGACGGCTGGTGGCTGCTACACGTTCTGCTCTGCTTGACGTGCTGGATCTAGACGCTTTGCTCTGCTCCGCTGGTTGCTGGTGGCGATGGTGATTTGGCTTGGGTTAGTCGTTGGTGCGGGTTGCTGGGGCTGATGGAGGTGACGTGGTGTCCATCTTTTGGTCCATCGGACTGTTCTGGTTGGGGTCCTCTGTTCCGTGAACGTTATTGTTATGGTAATCATGTCGTTGGTTTTAGCTAACTCTGGCCGGCTGACTGGTGCGTTGGTGCCTCTGTTTGTTGTCGCAGTGGAGCGAGGCTGAGCCATTGTGTCGTGTCTGTTCATTCTTGATTGCTGAGCGGCTGGGATGGCTGATGAGCTTGCTGAGGCGGCGGTGTCTAAGTTCGGCTGGGCGGGGCTTCGGTGGTTTGAAGGGTCGAGCGGGGCTGGTCCATTGTGAGCTGAGCTGTGCTTGCGCAGGACCGGGCTAGGCTGGTTCGTGGAGCTTGCTGAGCTGGCTGGTATTTAAACCGAGGCTGCCTTGAGCAGCCCGACTGGAAGGGTCGCCATATGGTAATGTGACGTGTAGCAGGTAAGTGAAACGCTTAACGTGTGGATAAACACTGTTTAATGTTGGAAAATAGATCGCTTTATACTATATAATACCTATGTACACAATCCTTTGTTCTCGGTTTAGGTTAATACACTGATCAAGGCCGAGGTCATAGCAAATAGAAAATGATTTATTATAATATTCCATATATGGTGGTAGCGTATCATATTACATTAGGAAAATGAACGTTGTTTTTTATTTAATTTTCTATTCGCCGTGGGTGGGCTTTGAAGAGTGTGAAGTTGGTTGAGTCAGCTGCTGTGATTATGTACCTATTACACATGTAGGATATGATATGAGCGTTCCACGTACAGCGACATCTATCGGCAAATTAAGTAAACTATTGCGCGCGAGCTTAAAGTATGGAACATGATTTTTATGGGATAATTCTTTATTGCGTGAACCAATTTTCACCGTTTTAACTTTATTTGAAAGCACATCATTTCATTGTGATTTTGTAGAAATTACAGGTACAATAAACACCTGCTTATACGGTTAAATTACAAACTTAGTTCAGAAATTATTTTGTATTTTTTTTTCAAAAACTATTCAACCTATCAAGTTCAAAATAATTTTCCTAGAAAGTTTGTATAAAGTTATACTTTTGAGATTTTTTCATATTTTTAAAACTTATGGTTCAAAAGTTAGAGGGGGGGGGGACACATTTTTTTTTACTTCTGGAGCGATTATTTCCGAAAATATTTACATTATCAAAAAATGATTTTAGTAAACCCCTATTCATTTTTAAATACCTATCCAACAATATATCACACGTTGGGGTTGAAATGAAAAAGAAATCACTCCCCACTTAACGTATAGGGGAGGTACCCTAATAAAACATTTTTTTCCCACTTTTTATTTTACCACTTTGTCGGCGTGATTGATATACATATTAGTACCAAATTTCAGCTTTCTAGTGCTAACGGTCACTGAGATTATCCGCGGACGGACGGACGGACGGGCAGACATGGCGAAACTATGCGGGTTCCTAGTTGACTATACGGAACCCTAAAAACCGGTAGTTATTTTGTGTTATACTGTAAATCATAAACATGTACGCTTTTAAATGTTTTTTCATCCCCGATTTCTCAATTTTCCCGTTAGATTTCATGATTATTTTATGACCGTCCTGATCTAGAAATTAAGGCGAATGGTTTGATACCTATTTCATAATTATACGCACCTTAATGAGCTGGGGCAAATCGCCTAACAAAAATTGACGATCTCCAAAAAAGAATATATGGAAAGGATCTCTGGAAATGTTGTCAATAAACTATTAATATCTTAGCCATTGATTTATAATGTACTAGCTGTACCCGCGGCTTCGCCCGCGTGTGTGGGAGGTTTTGTCATTTTCATTTACTATCCGCCATTAGTGTAGCGTAAATACGCGTTCTACATATAAATATCTATCTAAATTTATTAGTTCATCCGTGATAAAGATTTCAATTTTTTTACTGATTATTGCTAATGGCCGAGTTCCTGCAGGAAAATATGCTTCGAACAGAGGGTCAAACGCTGAAGGTACTGGCGCGAGGTAGCGTGTGAGCGCAACGTCCCAGCGAAAACTGCTTTTGCAGCAGCAGGCCAAAATCTAATAAGGCCAAAGGCAGCAAGAATTATTTCAGCAGGAGCATGAAACGGTCCCCACAAAACTCAATGGTCAAGTTTTTTGGTGAACCCGAACGCCGAAGCCGTGACATGGTGAGCGGCAATATCGCGAAAGCCATAGGGCGAGTACTGCGCAGGACCCAGGCCCGGAGGATCGAAGCGAGAATTGTTTCAGCAGAAGCAGCATGTCAGGGACCGGACATACAATGCGTTCAATGGCGAAGTGTCTTAGCGAACTCGAGGGCTGCGGATACGTAGGTGAGCGGAAATGTATGTGAAAGTCAAAGGCTGAGTACCGCGTAAGGTTCAGGCTCGGAACATCGCAGCGAGAACTTCTTCAACATCATCATGACAGGGACCGGACATAACTTAAAGGCGATGTGTCTTAGCGAACCCGAGAGCCGTCGCTCGAGGGGGAGCGGCAACGTCAGCGAAAGCCAAAGGCCGAGTACCGTGTAAGGCCCAGGTCAGCAGCAGTACCATGACAGGGACCGGACATATCTCAATGGTGAAGTGTCTTAAGGCCCGAGGATGAGTGGCAATATCTGCGAAAGCCATAGGCCGAGTACCGCGTAGGCTCAAGCCCGGAGCGTCGCAGCGAGAATTTCTCTAGCAGCAGTAACATGATATAATCCGGACAAAACTCAATGGCGAAGGATCTTAGCTAATCTGAGGGCCGGAGGCCCGAAGGTGAGCGGCAATGTCTGCGAAAGCCATAGGCCGAGTACCGCTTAGGCCCAGGCCCGGAGAGTCGCAGCGAGAATTGCTTCAGCAGCAGCAGCAGCAGCATGACAGGGACCGGACATATCTCAATGGCGAAGTGTCATTAGGCCCGAGGGTGAGCGGCAATGTCTGCGAAAGCCATAAGCCGAGTACCGAGTAGGCCCAAGCCCGGAGCGTCGTAGCGAGAATTTATTCATCAGCAGCAGGCAGCATGACAGAATCCAGACAAAACTCAATGGCGAAGAGTCTTAGGAAATCTGAGGGCCGGAAGCCCGATGGTGAGCGGCAATATCTGCGAAATCCATAGGCCGAGTACCCCGTAGGCCCAGGCCCGGAGCGTCGAAGCGAGAATTTCTTCAGCAGCAGCGTGACAGCTAGCAGCTAGTAATTGCTAATGACTACCCTTTTTAGGGTTCCGTAGCCAAAATGGCAAAGACGGAACCCTTATAGTTTTAGCCATGTCCGTCTGTCCGTCCGTCCGTATATCACAGCCATTTTACTCGGAAACTATAAGACGTATATTAATAAAAAGTCGGAAAAATAGCGTCCCCCCCCCTGTAACTTTTGAACCATATGTCCAAAAAATCTAAAAAAATTTGAGAAAATGCGCGTTATCATATACTTTCTACGAAAATTGTTTTGAACATTATAGGTTTAGCGATTTTTGAGTTATTTCCAAAAAACTTCTTCCATAGGCATCAGAAACGACCTTTTGGCATTAGTCTGGTTCTTATTCAATAGAAGCTACGGAACCCTCCATTATGCGTGGGCCGACACGCACTTGGCCGGTTTTTATTGCAATCAGCTGTTAAAGCGAGATAAAACATATTGATCTCACAAACGGTACAATTTTTGCTGTCGGATAAATCGAAATGGATAAATCTTAAATACCTGTTTTATTTGTTTTGATGTATATTGTAAGTAGGTTTCAGTACCTTCTGTAGCTTCAGTAACTTTATCTACACTCGCATTGTAAGTCCTCTAAAACGTGTTCAAAAACGGTAGGCAATGACTAGCATTACCACAACCGATTTTACTATGATAAGCTTTTTATCTGTGACAGTAACGTAATTTTAACTTTACATGCTCAAACATTGATGTGTTATGAGTTTTGATAACATAATGTACACCTGCACGCGCCCGCGCGGCCGCCGACACGCTCCCCCCCGACCGCCGGCACTCTCCCTCCCGACCGCCGGCACAATCGAGTCGGCCATGGCGGTGCAATGGCGGCCATTCTATGGTTTCCGAACACGGCAATTAGTATAAATAATATGAGTGTATTTTAAGGACCCTTATTACGTAACAGTTACATAATAGTAGTTTATGTAACTGTTACGTAATAAGGGTCCTTAAAACATGAGTCTGGTTTTATGAAACGAGCCGCAGGTGAGTTTCATAATAAGATCACACGAGTGTTTTAAGGCCTAATTACATACAGTTGCATACACTGCTTTATCTACACTCATATTATTTATTCTAAATTCCGTATTCGGAAACCACAGAATGGCCGCCATTGCACCGCCATGGCCAACTCGATTGTGCCGGCGGTCGAGGAGGCGCGAGTCGGGCTGTCGGCGGCCGTGCAGGAGCGTGCAGGTGTACATTATGTTATCAAAACTCATAACACATCAATAGTTGAGCATGTAAAGTTAAAATTACGTTACTGCCACAGATAAAAAGCTTATCATAGTAAAATCGGTCGTGGCAATGCTAGCCATTGCCTACCGTTTTCGAACACGTTTTAGAGAACTTACAATATGAGTGTAGATAAACTACTATTAAAGTACCTCCAGGTATTAATGTATCACAATATATGTCCGGATACTTACAATTTCCAAAACGAAGTAACACGTTTTAAAAATATTTAACCCGCAATCCTTAAATTGGGAAATCATTTAAATATCCATGATTTAGACCTCGGCGGAATGCAACAGACCGAATCGCTTAATTTAATCTAAAGACGTCCTTAAGGCGACGATATATGCAAACACGTCAAATCGAGGTGTTTTTGTGCAAGGTTTTTGAAGAAAACAAACCACGTTGGAGCATGAATGTTACATTTTCTGTAGGGGCATATAGTTGTGTTCGCTGTACCGATACGTGCTTGGTCTTGTATAACATAATTAAGTATATATATCATCGTTAAGAAACTGTTTTGGAGAAAACTTGTCGCAAGTTTTATGTCGGTCAGAAATAATTCTATGTTGCGAAATTAAACATAACTACGTCTTAGCACATTACTAATGTTCGGCAGATACTATAGTCGTATTAAGCGCTTAATAAAGGTTTAAGACGCAAAACCTTGTAAGAGCCTGTAATAATCAGAACTATGCAATTGCTAATAAAACTTATAGGCGTTTATTCTATTGCAGCCAGAGACATGTTTCATGTGTCAAATTTGAGTAATATGATTAGTAATTTTGAGTGCGGAAATTCGTTCCACATAGCTTAGGTTATAGTACGCTTGCTTACTAAGTAGATATGTCCGAGTTCAAATCTAGGCTGATGTTAACTTTTTTGTTTATTTTTTTATCTCATTTCTCATTTATATTTTCAATCCTGATCCTAAGCGATTTATAGGTATTTTTGGACAAAAAAAAGTCAAATCATACTATAGCATAGTCAAGTTACTAGTTAGTTTAATCTTTTTATTTTGACTTTTTTACCCAATATATTTAAACTACCAACTTATAAAAGAGACTAATTCATTATTAAATTTTTACAGTGGGTATGGGTACTTTTTACCATAGACGGCTTCATCCATGTTTTTACCATAATTTGTATTACAAGAGCGCGTTTGTTCGAGCAGTTTCCATCCGAGGCGACGTTGCCAGCTTACTTTCATTTGCTCATTTCGCTTCTTGCTTTGCGCTGTTGCAAGCTAGATCTATATTATGATATGAATGACGGATTCATTGAATAGAATCAAATGCGCTTGAAGTTGAAACACATTCGTGCATTTGTCAATGATTTGTCCACATCATCGTGATAGGTTATATATCTCTCTCTTTACTATGGAATAAGAAAGAAACAATCGGCTCGGCTGTCCCGGTACTCTGCGATGTCTGGTCGCGCCATTAGGTTTATTATGGCTTATTGTTTGTTCGTTTTCGTACGATTTAAAAGATATAGTGAATTATTAATGTTATTATTAGGTAGGTAAGTAGATATGGAATTAATTTAATCGTATAAGTATATATACCTACCAATACAATTTCTCACAATCCCTAAAATGAAAAAACCAATAAGTACTCGTAAGGTACGATGGGGTAAGATCGGACCATTTTTGAACTAGTTGGTCAGCTTTCAGGGCTGACTTTTATGCTTTACCTTTGTAAAAATTTCTCGAAATATTAATCCTTGTTTCAAATCAGTATGAAGTGTACCTAAGCTGTTTGTCGTGTATAAAATTTCAAAATTTACTTCTTCTACTTAAGATTGGACTATTCAATAAAATGTACTCTTAGTAAGTTTTTAGGTGCTAGTTTTCTTCCACTTATCGATTTTGCCAGCTTTGTAATGCAATAATAAATTTTGAAGTGCCCGTTCTAGAGCTTATATGATCTTGTTTAGATTAATATTATACGAAAATAAATCATACTCGAAAGGTTTTTTATACTAAAACATTTTTTGTAAAAGTGGAATATGTGTCAGTTTTCCGTCCATACTTATTGATATATTGATATTCAAGTTTTTCAAATTAAAGCTTATAATTAATATATCAATTAAAGAATAAATAATTATTATCAATGGCCAATTTGACCTCAAAAAGTTTTTTCCATGTAGACGGAGAGCTGGCCACGTCAGATATGACACAATAGTCAGGTTTCATTGCTCTCATTATTGTGTCATATCTGACGTGGCCAGCTCTTAGTCCAATAAATTTGTAGCAGTTTAATCAGGTGGACGGCAACCCGGACGGGAAACTAGCATAACCACCCTATGCACGGTTTCAAATAATAGATATAATTATAAACCGCCTGTATTATGTTCATGTCAACCTTTCAGCATTTTCTCAAACTTTTCAAAAACGAGTGAGTTAAAAATATTAAGAGTGGAAAGACAAGATGTTTCAAACCTTGAAGCAAGATGTTTCAAAATTTAAAAAAATTTAAAAAACTCTTTGGCTATAATTCTTTTTTTTTCCCAGCCTACTTGAAGAGATATATTATATGGACGTATCCATACTAATATTATAGTGTGTCTGTCTGTTAACTCTTCACGCTTAAACCGCTCAACTAATTTAGATGAAATTTGGTATGTATAAGGGGGTGAAAACGGAATGGAAGTTTATATGGAATTGTTGCTCCCTGTTGACTTGAAATAGCATACGTACTAGTTTTATATTTGCTCTTAGATTTTACTAACTATTAGTAACTTTTATTTTGCGTTTTCCATATCGCTCATGTTAATTTCGCGCAGACGAAGTCACGGGTAAAAGCTAGTATTTTAATATTGTAATGGATTTTGATATGGTAAAACTTTTGAAATAGATGGCAATTAACCAAAACTAACCCAAAAATGTACCCAAAAAACCGTGACGACCCTATACACGACACGATACAACCAATCCATACTAATATTATAAATGGGAAAGTGTACGTGTGTGTTTGTTTGTTTGTCCGTCTTTCACGGCAAAACGGGGCGACGATTTGAAGTGATTTTTTAAATGGAGATAGTTGAAGGGATGGTGAGTGACATAGGCTACTTTTTGTCTCTTTCTAACCCCCCACTTCCCTTAAATTGGGGGTGGAAGTTTGTATGGTTTGTTACCCCGAATTTAACGCGAGCGAAGCCGCGGGCAAAAGCAGGTATTATATGTTATTAACTTACTCGTGCTGACTTTTCATGTTTTTAATTATTTTGTGTAATTTCAATTTATAATTCTTATGTGAGACCACAAACGCTTTTATATTTGTAATTTTTTTTAGTAAAGAACACTTATGGTATATGTATAAATGAAAATGATTAAAATATGTTAAAAAATTAATCTTAAACTTTAGGTTGAATTAAGTTATTTGCTTTTTGGCTATGGTTTTCTGTGAGGTACTTCCCCAGTCGAGCTCTGAGCCAGGTTCAGATTTGAGCGTGATAACATTCGCTGAACTGTGCCTTACCACAGTTAGCGAGATAACATTCGGAGTGCCCATACCTCCCTTTTGGACGTAACATACCCGTGTCTAAACCTGTTCCTAGTAACCAACTAGGTACACATTTAAAAAATGTTCACAGCAACAATTAATAAGATCCAGTCTTAAATGCCACGCAAAAACAAATCAAACCATTTTTTGTGACAAACAATTGAATTTATAGAACGAAACTTTTTTGTCTATAAAGATCACATGTATGCGTGACTTCGGCAGCAGATAGCATACATCCTCCATACGACCCTCTTGAACCTGATGTTTATTCAGTGTTGGGCGTAATTTATTAGATGGTACCTACTTTTGTAATGTATTAAATTGCTAATTAAATTACAAGAAAATCAATTATATTAAGTAATTGAAATTGCTTGTAATTGAGATTACATGTTAGTAGTATTTCCGATTACATATAATTTGTAATTGCAATTACTTTTATCTTAACTACTTTTACTTGTAACTTCGATAATTTGAAATAATATACAAGTTCAATTTATTTTTGGGTCAGTGGGGGCAGCTACCAGATCCCTCGCTGCAACGCGAAAATGGTCTTAGAAGACCTTCCCTCAATTTCAAACTAATAACGTTACGGATTTTGGAAAAAACATACAGGATGCGAGAAAGAGGTCACATTTGGTAAACTTCTTTTTGATGCCAATCGATCCCATTCTTGTATGGGATCAAAAATAATTTGCGGCTAGAAAAGCTACAAATTGAGAAAAACTTTTCCCATACTTTATGAAAATTATTTATTTTTATTTTTCACATGCTGCTTTTTTATGCCAATCGAGTCCATTCCTATCGTTTCTAATAGTTTCCTATTAGGGGTCAACTTACGGTAATGTACTAAAAAGCTACAAATTAAATATTTTCCATACATTTACTATAAATAATAAATAAATAAATAAATATTATACGACAATCTTACACAAATCGACCTAGGTCCACAGTAAGCTCAATAAGGCTTGTGTTATGGGTACTAGACGACGATATATATAATAGATAAATATGGATAAATACTTAAATACATAGAAAACATCCATAACTCAGGAACAAATATCTGCGATCAACACACAAATAAATGCCCTGACCAGGATTCGAACTCGGGACCTCCTGCTTCGTAGGCAGGGTCACCACCGACTGGGCTAGGAGATCGTCAAATAAAGAATAAGTGATTTTTAGGGTTCCGTAGCCAAATGGCAAAAAACGGAACCCTTATGGATTCGTTATGTCTGTCTGTCTGTCTGTCCGCGTATGTCACAACCATTTTACTCGGAAACTATACGACGTATCTGAATAAAATTTACACATAAGGTGTATTTCTGTATGCCGCTACTTGAAATTTGAAAAAAAAAATATTTTAAGGGGGGCGCTCGATACATGAAACTAAATTTCAAAAAATCTTTTTACCAAATATCAACATGTGACACATCAATCGATAGGTCTTTAAAAATAATATTGAGGTTTGTTTGATCTTTTTGTGATTAAATGAATATTTTTTGAAATAATCGCTTCGAAAGTCAGAAAAATTGTGTAGCCCCCCCTGTAACTTTTGAACCGTAAGTCCAAAAAATATGAAAAAATTTGAGGAGATGCGCCTTAGCATATACTTTCTACGAAAATTGTTTGGCCATTTTTGAGTTATTTCCAAAAAACTTCTTCCATAGGCATCAGATACGACCTTTTGGTATTAGTTTGGTTCTTATTCCATTGAAGGTACGGAACCCTCCTATGCGTGATCTGACACGCACTTGGCCGGTTTTTTTAACCTTTCAGTTAACCAACAGTCGTTGTTATTAAGCATACCGGAAGAAACATTTAAGTAAAATGTGTAGGTACCTGAAAAAAGCGCCATCGCCATTATATCAAAATGCAACTAGGTAGAGGTACACAATAGTGTTGGAGGATGTGTGGTTTGTATTTGCAACTAAAGGCTAATTTTCCATATAGGTAATTGAATTATCCGATGTTCTCCCGATGCGGTCTTATCCCAACGCACTTCACCGTCCTCATTGAAAGCGTTTTTGACCATCTCTAATTTCGTTATAGATACTAAAAACCTGGATTTTTCAGAGCAGAAGAGGATATAAAACAAATTAGTTACAAATAATATTATCTTCAGTTAAGTACATTTTATTTGAACTTTTATTTTGAAAGACTTGACACGTACTTGACACATAGAAATATAACCGCCATGATGAATGCTTATTTTGGATATTTAGAATAAAACATTATAATTGTGCGATTATGATACTGTAGGTAATGGCGTGCGTTGGCCAAGTCGTTTTATATTATAGGTAACTTAAATTATTTCGTCATTGATTACCTACATACAATAGTAACTTTAATTAAGTAAGTACACATAAAATGAAATTATTATCAAAGCGCCATCTTACTGTAAAAGACCGCGATTGTTTGACTATTTAAACATGTCAACATTGAATTGTCATAGTTCATCTCAAGTATACTAGATGGCAGAAGCGGAAGCTACGATTATAAAAACGCAAAATGCAGTCGTCAATCGTGATACCTGTCACCTTAAGAAGTTATTCAGACATTTTCCGTTCACTTTTACCTATAAGCGACTTCTAGTCTACAACGGGCCAACCGCGAAGTTCGAAAATCGACATTTCGTTATCTCCGTTTCTATCGCTCTTGCATTTTCGATAGAGAGTGATGCAAATAGTCGATTCGACGAACGAAGTGGTTCGCGGTTCGGCTAGCTAACTTTCCAAAACGCGTATCTCGATAACGCATTACCAAAGTCATTTAATAATTTAAAATCAACCATAATACGTCATATGTGACATAAACGGGTAGACAAGGAAAGCAAGATAAAATATGTTATTTCTCTGTCTTCTTACAAAGGAAAACATTACAGCTTAACTTTCACAAAGGAGGTGTGATTAGTATGCAACTAATAATGGCAACCTGTAAAAAAATATGTGGGGTCAATGATCTGTCCGCCAAAAATGTGGTAGTGTGCGTGAAGTCTGGTTGTGTGTGAATCAGGGTATTTTGACAGAATCTGAAAATTCTCCCACATATACCCGACCCTTAAATAATGTTTGTATACAGTATACAGGCTACCTATACAGCGCCATCTGTGACCACTTTTGAGAACTATTTTTTTATGAAAATTATGTTTTAAATAAGCAGAATAAAAACTACCCTATATGTTGCTCCGGGGTATAAACTGTTACTATACAAAATTTAGTAAAATTCTGTGCAGTAGTTTTTACGTAGTGCGCGGACAAATTCACAGACAGACAGACAAGAATTCCAAAAATCACTGAAATGTATTCAGTCAACGTTTCTAAGACCCCCCGAATAAGTTTTTCTAGAATATCTTCAATGTACATTTTTTTTCTCCTTACGCGTTTATTATATGTAAATAAAATATATAGATTCTACTAGATGTGACACCTAGAACAAATCTTGTGCGCCATGTTTGGCGATTGACAGCTATGACTGAAGCAAAGAGTAGTATAGACTTGTAGTGATTTTCACTACAACTTTTGGGACAAAGAAATGCTTAGGGATGTCATTTCCTGTTACTCAATGATCTTAGCTATAAACCCTGAGCGCGGCCGGTGTTGGTAGTAGGAAATATCGTTGGAGCTAACCCTAAGTTTATGTAAATGAACCGATAACTTGAACCGGTCGGGTTAGGGGTAAATAATATTCGTTGACCTTTTACTACAGTCATTTTACGGGCGGCTAGTATGGGGAATTGGAAATAATTAATAATAGCTAATATTTTTAGTGTAACGGATATATCATGACACGAGTATTATTTACGCAATGAAATCCTACAAAATATCGTTATTCGTTAACCGCCACAAATATGTACACACATATTACAAGCGTTTTTCTTGTAGGATTTGAATGAATATATCGTTTCTAAGTCATTTAAAATGTGTAAAAACAAACTACCAATTATTACTATTTGTTTCTATCGAATTAGGATGTATATCGCCCGCGCCGTACATTTTGTTATTTATGTGGTTTTACATGGACACGGTTTCTTGTTTTTCGCTTTACCTAGTCGGTTACTAAGTTCTGTTACTAGAGTTTTCACTCAATAAATAGGAATAGGTAGAAACATTTTAATTACTCATGTACATCATTTAAAAGCTTATTTAATAGTCAATAGATTATAATATATTGAATTGAAAATTATTGTCGCAGTTTTTCAGAATTCTTTATAACACTCGGAAAAAGGCGTGAAACATATACGTCAAAATTACACTCCTTGTTCATGTTGATTTTAAATCCAATTTATTTTTAATCACGTTTAAGACGCATCAGTCTTGCACAATTCGGTAGCTATATTCTTTAGCTTCAATTTGGTATATGTATAGTTCACGTGGGTCTATCCGATTAAGTACTAGACTATACGTTGCAAGTATGCTTGTTCCATAGCAGTCTAAATCTATGTCTTTGTGCAACACTTTAAAAATAGGCAATGTTTCAAATGGGAATATCTGTGGGATACATTCGCAAGAAAATTAATAGGTGGTCACGTAATTACCTCTAATAAACAGGTTTCTTACAAACAAGCAATGGAACCTTCTAAACAAAGGTGCAATATTTATTTGATACACTTTTGTAAAGTGTAACTTTCTTAAATTTACCGCGTCTTTGCGTCTTCAGGCAATCTTGTCCTTTACAAGAATTTTCAATGAATTTCCCATCTGATTTGTATATTATTATACCATATTATGTTCATTAGAAATTAGACTATCAAATAATTACTGATTTTTTTATTTAGAACTTTATTTTATATTTTATCAGTCAGAAATCTGGTAACAGAACTTAGTAACCAACTAGGTAAACAAAAAGAAGACTTAAATATCGTCATAGTTACAAATAAAAATAATTGATATTATTGTAAATAAAAATATACAATTTTTTTACATATTTTATTTTACCTATTTAACTACTTCCGGGTGAAAAGTTGGTAGGATTTTTGCATATATTATATATAAATATTCCATAAGAATGAATAATAAAAAAATCAGGCTATTATAAATTAATGTTTGATGCAACCGTATCCTTCCTGTACTATTTGTACTTGTATTTGTACGTAATTTGTTTATAATGCTATTAGTTTTATATGCTTGTTTACATTTCTCCGGACCGATTTGGCAACGATTAATGTTATTAAATTTGCTAGACAAAACATGAATTATCGCTTTTATACCGCGGATAAACCAATTATAACTACCTCGTTTAACCAATAATCTTCTACATCATACAATGACATTCATTATAAAATCAATCGTACTATTTTGGAGATAAATGGCAACATTACTTAGGTAAGAAATACTCAAGCCAAGAACCTTAACTACCTACATATATTTTACGAGTAAAACACAACATACAATTCTTCTCCGAAACCGCAATATTACAGTTTGCGATTTATAACGAATTCAGCCTACGTAGCCTTATTAATAAGTTTATTAGTAAGATAGCAGCAAACTGTGACGAGTTTATATGAAATTTGCATAGAACCGGGTACCTAGGTACTTATATTTTACGTATTCAACCTGTGTGTCGGTACTAAACGGATAGGGCGATGTTTTGTTAGAATGTGTACAACTGTACATTTAATTCATATCTCAGCATTCAGAGTGTGATAGCGCTTTATGTTAAAAGCACTTACATTACTTTGAGCGAGTGTATTTTTATATAATGGAGTGTAGGTAATTTCAAACGTAGGTAAAACAAAGTCTGAATGTTTTCATCTTGTTTATGCTTTATAATCCAGATTTGTATCATCTTTCTTTCGTGTATTCACAAAAGTATAGAAGATTGTAGTTTGATTGTACCTACGTTAAACTGTTTTAGTTTAACTGGGAGCTTTTTTTTAGGTATAAAATCTCTGTTAACATTACAATAAAAGTACAATTACCAAGTCGATCGGTAATACTAAGAATGAAGTGCATATTCCACCTTTTTTTTAAATTATATTTTATCTGTCTCCTTCAACGTTTAAACCAACTTCGTTACATCACGGGAATACATGGACAAGCCACGACGTATCACTACGAGCATTGTCAAGCAGTGAATGAGTTTTTAGATATTGTGTAGTGTGTTTTCGCTTTATGTATAGGTAGAGTTAGAACAATGCGTTACATCTAGTGAAGGTGTAGTACTAGACTAGACTAAAACTAAGTATTTCAATATTGTGGCAAACTCGTACCTAACAGTCATACAACAAATAATCAAATATTTAAGTTGTATTGGAGTTGCATCGATATAATTTTCAAACAAATCCTGATATTTCTGATTCAGAAGTTTAGGCGCTAGCTGTATTGTGTATTAGTTAATGCATTGGAGTTGGATTGTGTCTAAACGTGTTTTAAAGATAGAATACGGCTCTAGGCAGTAAACCCAAAATCCGAGACATTATCCGTTTCCTACTTTGAGCTATCAAAGGCAACACCTATATTGAAACTTTGGTACATATCTAGGATCTTAGGACGATTTGAAGCAGGCATAAATGAAATGAAATAAAGGCATATTGATTGAAATCGATGTTTTAATTATGTAGTCGTTTGTTTAGCACAATATTCTGTTTTGATGAATATGTATGTGTACCTATGCCTGCTTAGTTAGAACCAAATCATATTATTATGTATTTGGCGTCGAAAATTAAGCGATTAGCGATAAATGCTTAATTTAGCGATAATACTTTAGGCCGCAAAAAGAGTGACGGTGTGTTCTATTTGTGGCATAGTAGCTCCAAGTGGGATCAACTAAGAGTGCGGTTTTAATATCTAAAATATTGTCTGTCAAAATCATAGAGTAAAGTGAATCAGTTTCGGTAAATCAGAAAAGATTTACTCGTGATAATTTGTAACCGGCCAGTGTTATACCGTGATAAGACCTGTCAGAGAAAGTGTTGTACGAGTCGTTCTTACAGCCTATTGTAGGGCAATTTTTTTGAGCTGATTGTGTATCTCGTTCTTTATTAAATATCGGTGGTCAAAATACTTCGTGAATAGTTTAAGCGTTTTAGCTCATTGTTTAAATTTGTCGTGGGATTTAAAAAAAATTAGTTATAATAACTTATTAAAATGTATTTTGCTTAGGTATTAACCGGTGGTTAGCTGAAACTAACAATCAATGTCCAATTAAATCCTTGCCATTTCCCTGCTGATATAATTCGAATAGGTGTTTTGGTATCAAAAGCAGTAACAGTGTCCCATATAAGTATGTATGTAAACACTTTATTGTACATAACAAAGTCACAATATAACATGATAAAAGAAAAAACAAAGTACAAAGGCGAACTTATCCCTGTAAGGGATCTCTTCCAGTTAAACTTTGAGCAATTGAGATAAAACTATAAGTTCAGTTAGTCTTAACGGTGCTACTTAATTATGATAATTAATATGATAGGCGTAAATATTAAGTCTTTGTAACTCTGCGAGAAGGTATAAAGTAATAACTTTGTAAAATTAAATACACACTATTTTTACCAGCTCGTACACAGATTTTTTTAACTTCCGTGGATTTATAGGTATATTAAATTTAACCTCGTATTAGTCCCATTTCAGTCATTATAATAAGAACAAACGCGCCGAGCAATGCGCTAGTGGCGCTGCAATCGTTAAAAAATAATATACATCCTTGGATAACTACATATATCAAACCAAACTTACACGAAAAAAAAGTGTGAAAGTGATAACTTGTACAAAATTCTAAAACAAAAGTTGTAACCAACCATAAGTAACCTGTGGGTTTCTAACCTCATACTTATGTAAAAAAAACCGGCCAAGAGCGTGTCGGGCCACGCTCAGTGTAGGGTTCCGTAGTTTTTCGTCCGTCACAGTAAGTGTCCCCACTTAAGAGTTAAAATAACACCGCCATGTAGGATATGATATGAGCGTTCTACGTACAGCGACATCTATCGGCAAATTATGTAAACTATTGCGCGCGAGCTTAAAGTATGGAAGATGATTTTTATGGGATAATTCTTTATAGCGTGAACCGATTTTCACCGTTTTTACTTTATTTGAAAGCAAGTCTTTTCATTGTAATTTTGTAGAAATTACAGGTACAATACACACCTGTTATACATACGGTTAAATTACAAACTTAGTTCAGAAATAATTTTGTATTTTTTTTTCAAAAACTATTCAACCTATCAAGTTCATAATAATTTTCCTAGAAAGTTTTTATAAAGGTTTACTTTTCAGATTTTTTTCATATTTTTAAAACTTATGGTTCAAAAGTTAGAGGGGGGGGGGGGCACATTTTTTTTTACTTCTGGAGCGATTATTTCCGAAAATATTTACATTATCAAAAAATGATGTTAGTAAACCCCTATTAATTTTTAAATACCTATCCAACAATATATCACACGTTGGGGTTGAAATGAAAAAAAAATCACTCCCCACTTTACGTATAGGATTTTTTTCCACTTTTTATTTTACCACTTTGTCGGCGTGATTGATATACATATTAGTACCTAATTTCAGCTTTCTAGTGCTAATGGTCACTGAGATTATCCGCGGACGGACGGACGGACGGACGGACGGGCAGACATGGCGAAACTATAAGGGTTCCTAGTTGACTACGGAACCCTAAAAAACGTACAAGCATCCGGTAACCACAAGAAGAATCTCGTTCTGTAAACACTGAAGGCACTAAGCTTAACCTATTGAACCATATCCATATCCGGGGAGGACCGCTCAGCGCCCAGATAAGGCGAGAACAGATTAACATCGGGTCCAGGGCAGACTCGCCGGAAATGAAGGTTGTCTGCCTCGCGTCGTGGCCGGAAACGGCGCTCGCTTAGCACGCCATTATCAGGAGTGCCAACACTGCCGACGCATTGTGAACTTTGCTTTGTCTGTGACTTCGCCATAGTGTAAACAAGTTTTTGTGAAGTATTTCACATTTGATAAAATGTTTTATCGTCGACTGTACTTCAGACAACCTTGACGGCAGTCTTACCAACTCTATGGCCTTCTGGGTATTTGGCTCATTGGTGTAAGAAGAAAATAAGGTACCTTGGTGTAATTTTTACTAAATTAGTGGATGAGAATTAATGGATTCTGCATACTCTGCAACTCTGGTGAACCCAAACCTGGCCCAGCACCAAGGTGGCCACATCTACTAAGTTAGTTCAAATTACCCCAAAATTTAAAGATTAAGACTCAAAGTGGTGTCTGTGACGTAGATAGTGATGGCGATACCTTGTTTCATCTAACAGATGACTGTTAAAAGTTACGTAAAAGTTACATATGAAAAATGTTTATTTATGTTTCACTTTATTTTTGCTAACATTGACAAAAATGTAACTTCAAGGAAGAAGCTTTCTTAAGTACCTACCGCACTACTCGTTGTCCACATATGTAACAAAAAAAAGGGTGACTTCTAGTTTCAGATTTCACTGAAATAATTTATAATACAGATTGATTACATTATAGATTGCCGGTATGTCAATCTACTACATTTTTTTATTAGCCTAAAATAGTATCCGACTGCTGGGCAAAGGGCTCTCCCGCTGATTTCCACAACTCTCGGTCCCGCGCTTTTCCGGCTAGGTACTGAGGAAAGCGTCCAAATCATCTGATTCATTGTCAAAGGCATTAAACAGATCCATTTTTAATATTTTTCGATATCACTACATACAAAAATCATTTTACTTTTTGATATGTTCCATCTAACCGCCAAATAACTTCCTTGTTTGACAGATGATCTAACCTATAATTTACTTGGCACTCTTGTTTGCCGGTTAAGCTTATTTGAAGATTGTGAAACGCCAACCATGACTTTATTCGTCAGATAAGTTGCAAGTAGCGTATTCTGGACTTTACTTGGATATTGTGAAACAAAGCCTTACTATACAGAATTCATCCTTACTTGTCGTATCAATTATCATGTAAACAAACGTATGAATCTAGACATCGTAATATCAGTTATTTTTTAGGTTATTCATTAAAATCATTAATTACTTCGATTATTGAAGAAGTGTTTATTAGAAATGATATTTTTCATTGGTTACTTGGTTGAATTCAATACTTTGTGAGTTTCTTTAAGTATACGACAACACTTTAACTGATAATCCCAGAGAAAAGTGCGATAATGTCTTTAAGAAGTGTTTGATACAGGATAAGTAAGGATGAATTCTGTATAAATTACAATACCTTACAAAACTGTAACGGTTGTAAATAAAAATATACTAAAACACCAATGCGATTGTTTGAGCTGACGTTTCAAATCACAGACACGCAAAGTTATCCATTGTTCACTATGCTATTGGCATTTAGTTAAACGTCACCGTCCGCTACTCGGCGGAACAAAGTATGAACACAATAAAGCTGGCACTCGTTACTACGATGAACGAAGGGGAATGGAAGGAAAGGAACGAGTGGAAGACAACGGGATCGCGACTGTCGTTGTCACACATTGTTCACTTCAAATGAACATTGTGAACAACGCGGCAACTACGAACAATTGTGAAGCGAGTTTTGTTTGCTCGATTCGCCGGTGAAATTTATTACTATGCGAATTAAATAAGCATGAAGCGTGGTTGATTTATTATGTTAAGCTCTGATGCATAAATGGATCTACTTATTTGGTGAATATTTTACGACCTAATAGTTGTCATTCATTCATTATGCGAGGTTTGATTTTGATTTTGTAACTTAGTTATTATACAGGCAAGCCTATACTATGTTTTTTTTTAGATTAGAAAAATGTTGACAGAACGATGTACAGGGTTCTTTATTAGGCACGATAAATGTCACAACTGTCAAAGTGCTTACGCCGTCATTAAATGTACTTAAATATATTCGTATTTATAGTAAAGCCATGCTTACGTATTTGTAAATGTTATATTGAGTATTTAACAATATGTTGGTAGTTGTTATAACTATGTACTAAATATTTTATTTTTTATCATTGTTAATGTTCTTGTGAACGTTGCACAATAAAATACCTAGAGAAGAAGAGGTTCGCAACGAATGGTTCGATTTTTAAATATTTTCTCGCGTCATCTGTCATTAGTATCTCTCAGCCATACCTGGTAATGTTTAAAGCTTATTGTGATTCTTATCTAAGTATAGGTATTTGCTTGCCCTATTATTGTGCGTTTGGTTGGAGGGTTATGGAGAAATCAGAGGCAGGCCCGAGTGGCATACAACAAAAAAAGCCACCTCGTAGTCCACCAAATATTTTACCATCACCTAAGACAATTGCTTTATTATTTAGTATTATATAATAAAACTATTAAATAACGTTTAGATGCATTTATATTTACGAAAATTGATTAATAAGTGCATATTATGATTGTCAATTAAATAATTTTCGTGAATACTGATAACAAAAACTGGATCTTAAGTTTTCGTTTTAGAACGTACATGCGTCAATGTCAGTTTTTAAATTTTCACGTATCTCTAACGTGATAATCAAAACGAAATTGTATTTTTATTGTTGTCTTGGATTATTTAATCTGCTAATTGTTATTATTTATTCACAAATGTGAACTCTTAATCATGCTAACTAATCGATTGTTGGTGTGCTTGCAGTGTGTTTAAATTGAACATTTAGAACAGGTTGGCAACTACTGTTTCTATGTTTACTCAATTTCTAATCTCAAAAAAAACGAAGTATAGTGCCCTGACATCCTGTAATTTGTTATTTTTGCAATAAATTTATTCTTATTCTATTATTATATGTCCCAAAGCTAGACACATTAGTTGACACCCCTGTCTCCTTAATGACTTAAGTTTAACCCTTTAACGGGCAAGACTGAAAAAAATCCCCAATAGAGAACATGCGTGAAAAATATTTAATTGAATTTGTTGCATAAACACGTTCAACAAGCCCAAATTAATACAAATAAGTGGAATCCGTAATAATTTTTAACAGTTTTTTAAAGATATTGCGGTTTAAAAACGTAAAATTTTAGGCATTTTTTTTAATACCTCAAATGTATTTTCGAAACTTCAGTTCGATTACTTATGTTCTAACAAGAAAAAAAATTTATGACAACTATATAGCTAAACGCATTTTTTCTTGCCTAAAATTACAAAAATCTTCCAAAAACTTGTTCCTTCCAAACAGTTTTTTCACAAACCTCACACTTTTTGTATGGGGCGTTTTGACGCGCGGCGCAAACGCCTTACGTACTTTCACATTTTTAACGTTTCAGGGCTATCATAGATAGTAGGTTTATTAGAGACATTTGAATATACAGGGAAATAGAATCGAATGACGTCGTCCAAAAAAATCATGCATATTCCTAATTCAAGCCTCATCGCCAATGTACAGTCCTAAAAATTCTGTACAAGAAAAAAATACAAAAAGATGATGTTACAGGTGGTCTTTTTCTAGACCACTGCCCACATAGGTAATGTCATCTTTAACCCTTTATGGTTAAAGATGACATTACCTATGTGGGCACTTGGGCAGTAACTGTGAGTGAGTACTGGGACATCTACTTTTACTTGAAATATTTTTCCAAGTAGGGTGATTATGCTAGTTTCCCGTCCAGTGCCAGTTTACCGTCCACCTATACTATCCTCAAACCAAATAGACGACTGGGATCGTAAAACCATAAGCATCGTATTGTCTCTTTCGCACCTGCACGCCCTTATGCAGCGTGCCTGTTTTCAGCCGGGCCGCATAGGGCAGGTAGAAAGCACACGGTACAAGGCATGTCGATAAGATAATATGCAAAAATGAAAACAAAGTAAGTAATGCATACAATATTTTATATAACGAAATAAATACTTTTAAGACTACAATTAGGTACTTTAGAACTAAAACATAGTAAGATTTAATAAATAAAAAATATTATAACTAAACATCGGTATCAACGTTCTATTTTCATGGCACCCAGTAGAGATAGCAAAAAAATAAAAACATTCGAATATTTATTTAATAATAATGTTTATTATCTTTTAAATTTAATTATGCGGCAGCTAATTTAAACTTTAAAAGAGTCGCAGAAATACTTCGAAATCATTGCCATAAACAAAAAAAATCGTAAATCTTTGCCATAAAAAGTTTAATTAACTCAAAAAAAAAAACGAAACTCTCCTTCAGACCTTCAAGCATAAAATTATTTCGAGAAATGTGTGAAAATATTCGTGTTTCACCCCGACGATTGTTAAATAGATGGGGCACATGGATAAATGCTGCCTCATATTATCACTTATCACAAACATTATGCTCAAATCAAATTTGTTATCGACGCTTTAAATTCGCGTGAATCAAGTGCAATATAGCTAAAGTAAAGAAAATTTTCCGCAACCGGAAATTAAATGTTGAGTTACTATTCGTGGAAAGCACTTTAGTATAATTGCTAAGTATGAATAATTGTTTTTAGATCCCAATCTGAGCTCTTTAGGTACAATGAAAACCATTCATTGGATGCAAAAAAATATATTTTAAATTACACCAAAAGGGCAGACAACTTATTTTAAAGAAAAACCTTGATAACAACACTATACAAATTATCAAAGAACTGTCTAACAGCAAAGAAGTTGAAACACCAGCAAGTGTAATAATATAATGTGTGCAAATAATGAAAATTTATTTGACTAACCTGAGCGAGTGTGGAAATGGAATAGAATAGTGACATAATTAAGATTTTCAATCTCGTACTTAGACCACTCAGAAAACTTCCTAGCTTAAACACGGTACTCGACTGAAAAGCTCGTCATTATGTCACAATTGTATAAAATACTATTTAGTGTCTTTCTTTTAGTTCATAAAAAATAAATGTTCAAAATACTAGATGTATTTGTTTGTATTTGTTTTTCTGCAAACCGTACTTTGCCATGAAATTTGAACGCTGATACCGATGTTTAATTATAACACATACAGTTTCATCGAAAAGTATTAAAATTAAAAATATTCTTCATCGCTGTCACTATCCTCTTGAAGATTGATTATAAGTGGACGAGTATCTTTTAAATATGCTTTTTCTAAGTCTTCTTTTTGAAGGTTTTCGGCATGACGAACTCATTGAATCCAATTTTCAGTAGTTACATGCATGATGGATGTAACAGAGCACTTAAAGTCTGATATTTTATTTTGAGCTTCTTGTAACTCTATTTGTACTCCTTTTATAGTAATTGTCATCTTTGATATAGTATAATAAAATCGGCGTATTCTAATGACTGTGTCATTGTGTGATTAAATGTACAATCTTTGTGCGATAATCTAATAACCTGCGGTATTGCGTGTAGAAGGTAATAATCACTTTGTGATTAAGAAATCATGTACTCCATTTGTAATCCTTTTATAGTAATTGTCATCTTTAATATAGTATAATAAAATCGGCGTACCCTAATGACTGTGTCATTGTGTTATTATATGTAAAATAATTAGTGTGATAGTCTAATGACCTACGGTATCAGCACGATACTGAGAATAACTTAAACTAATAAAAACATATAAATAAATTACATTATTAAGCAATGAAAATATAATCAATCTTATCGACATTTAATTAAATCCAGTATCGACATGCCGCCATCCCTACGGCCGCCGGCGTTTATTGGCTCAGTCGTCCGTTTGGTTTGAGGATAGTATAATTAAAGTGAAAACGGAAAAACTTTTTAAGGTAAACAAATTTTCTAATTATAGTTTATTCTTTAGTAGATTATTTTAAGCTTTAAGTATGGGAAACCTTGAATTTAAATACCTATATAAGTAAATAAGTATGGACGGAAAACTGTTTTTGGAACTAAGTTTTTGTATTGTAATTGTTGTTTTTTCGTATTTAGGTTTGTTTCGTAACTTCATATACCTTAGGTGTTTGCTCAATTTTCTTTACTTGCAGTTTATGTGACTCTGCAGACGGGCCTTGAAAGCTTGTCCATTTCGTTGATTTTCTTTGTTAACATTTCCACCAACAAAGTATGTTCGCACCAAAAAATTATGACGATAATTTTATGAGTGTTCTTGCCTGCCAAATTGTGTCATAATAATTTAGTGGTCCGAAGTCCGTCGCATTAAAAGTTAGAGTGTTTTCTTTCATAATGAAAGCGGGCAATGCGTCATAACCTCGGCACCAGGTGGACAGCCGCTAAAAGCCGAACCGTGTACTACTGGCGCGCACGGACCGGCATTTATCATTCAAGTCTACACGTTAACACTGCCGTGTGCTTAGAGGTTTTTAGCTTCATGTTTCCATTAAGGCTAAGTATATTTTTTGGGATTGTAATTACGGTAAATATGACCAACGTCGCCTAAAAGGTACTAACGCTACGACGCTTTTACACATTTCCTTTATGATTTACATGATAAAGTTGATTCATGAATTTTAAGAGATACAATTAAGTTAGTTAGTTAGTTAACGTTTAGTTTATGAAGTTTTACAGGACATGCAAAACCTTTTACATTTGTTTTACTTAAATTGTCGCAATTCACACTACAATCTATTTACTGATAGGTTTATTTTAAAAAGTATCCCACACCGGATACCGGGATACCGGGGTCGGGGTGTGACTGGGTGGTCTAGTCAGGTCAGGGCGTCAGCCGCGAAAGCTGAAGACGCCAGTTCAAATCTGGTCTCGGACACCGGAGGACTTGGTCACTTTTTCCGAAGTATTTATAACATCTATTTCAATTAATGATTATCCCACAGTTATTTTTAATCCCTTTAATATCATCATCATCATCATATCAGCCGAAAGACGTCCACTGCTGGACATAGGCCTCCCCCAAAGAGTGCCACAATGACCGGTCCTGCGCCACCCGCATCCAGCGGAAATGAGGCCATCCGCAGCAGAACCAAAGTAACCGATATAGCCCTCCGAATCGCTAAACTAAAGTGGCAGTGGGCGGGGCACATTGCTCGTAGAACCGATGGCCGTTGGGGCGGAAAGGTTCTCGAGTGGCGACCACGAACCGGAAGGCGCAGCGTGGGTAGACCCCCCGCAAGGTGGACTGATGACCTGGTAAAGGTCGCGGGAGTCCCTTTAATATACTTGAGTGCAATCAAACACAGCGGAAGGAACCCTTATAGTTTCGCCATGTCCGTCCGTCCGTCTGTCTGCGGTCTAGCTCAGTGACCGTTCGCACTAGAATGCTGAAATTTGGTATCAGTATGTGCATTAATCACGCCGATAAAGTGATAGAATTAAAACTGGAAAACTATTTTTTATTAGGGTATCTCCGCTACACATGAAGTGGGAAGTAAATTTATTTTTCGCTCCAATCCTATCGTGGTGGATATCATTAATAGGTATTTCAAAAAGAATAAAGGTCTTATAAAACATTTTTTGGATAAACCTAATCGTTTCATAAATAAGAGCTCTGAAAGTTCAAAAAAGGGCGTCCCCCCATCTAACTTTTGAACCGTGGATCCAAATGATTTGAAATTACTTTCAATGGAAACTATATTGAATAAAATCGATTCAGCCGTTTTTGAGTTACTACTCAAAAACGATATAGTGAAAGGACGTCAGTGCCGGATAGTAAAATGACGTAAGTGCTGCCAAATATCCCTTAATAAACGACCTTTTGAACGGATGTATTGTAACGGGCCGGCAACTATGGAACCCTGAGCATGGCCCGACAATCCCGACACGCTCTTGGCCGGTTTTTTTATATCAAATCATACTGGATAACCAACGCTACGCCACTGTGTCTGTAACTCACTAAGTATCGTAAAATTGCATCAGAAAAATATGGGGCTAAAAATAATGTGCTGTGAAAATATAAAGGTCTTCCATGCAATTAAAAGCATTTACATGATATACCTACTTATATCTGTATCCACGTTATTAAGTACTTAAAACATTAATATACCCACTACGTCATTGCATGACACCTAAGAGCTTATAGACTTTTTTTTGTCTAATAGAAAACGCCGTTTCAACTTACAATACAAGGATGTATAAAGGAAATCTTAAACGAACACGGGTTATTTAATATGCTTCAAAGCAGTCTCCCTCCGCGTGCTTTAATACTGTACAGTCAGCATCAATAATATGTATACGAATTTGAGTCTTATCCCACAGAAATAAGTGCCGAAATGTTTACATATTTTTGATGCTGACTGTACCTCATATCTTTTCTGAAGTAAATAAATAGAAAGGCATGAAAAGGATGAACAACAGACTGCCTATTACCTGCAGAGCATGTTTAAAGGTGTAATATAACACCGCGGAGCTCCATATTTAGGCGAAAATTCTTTGAAGAAACAGTAAACTTCCATGCACGAGTCTAAACATCACGCTGTATTTATTTTTATTTCAGGAGAAAACTTAAGTGGTATACATCTTTTTTCGCCAAACTGAGGACAGTTCGTTGGCGAATAGTTCGCTGTAAGTTAAAAATAACAATTTTGTAATAAGTATTAGTGTAATAAATTAAATAATGTATAAGTAGGTATAAACCTACTTATACATACATTATACAAACTTATTTAAATTAGCTTGGCGAAGCATTAATTCTAATCCCGTTTATACAATTGATAATAACCACAGATAAATAAGTCATTCCTTGCATTAATGGCGATTTGCCTGTTCAATAATTTGTATTAACTATGAAACGAATATCAGATTTACACACTTTTATTCAACTAGGTCTCGTATACTTATGTCCTTCAAATATTGTTATTTTCTTAACCACTTCCCTGTGCCTGATTGTACTTAAATTTGGTATACTTCCGTAATTTACATGACAATGCTATGTACTGTCAGCAGTAAAAGTGTACACCAGAAAAAAGGGAGTTACTTGTTATTTTAAGTCTTAATGTAATAGAAAATCAAAATACCACACTTTATCACCTTATCTTTATGATCTTGACTTTAGCTACATCATAAATAAATATCTCGTTAAAAACTTTTAAAGTCACGAAATCGTAAATACAGTTATACTTTCTCACAGTTTGAAATATCAAACAAAAACGTTGAAATTGCATTTTGCACTGAAGCGAAATGCCAACACTGTTTCCAATGTCTCCGGAAATAGAGCTCCAACAACGTCTTGTTTAATAAAGCACGTAGTGGCAGCTCTGTGGAATCTTTACTAGTTACTACAACTGAATACTTGAAGCATTCGAGCTTCACAAAGGAGTTTTGAAATGCTATTGAGTCGGGTAAATTTCTCAAGCAATCGGCTGGCTTGATAGACTGCCGTCATTTGTAGTATTTGTTTAAGTAGGCTACGGTAACTGCTTACCACCAGGCGGGCCGTATGCTTGTTTGCCACCGTCGTGGTATAAAAAAAAAAAAAGTACTTTCGGATGCTAGGTGCGGGTGTTTGGTTAGGTCGGATATTGTATTACAAGTCCCTACTATTATGTAGTAAGTAGTAGGTACTTCCGCTACACTAAAAAAACATGACAATTAAAATAGTTTACTATGCACAATTTTAGGTATTTTATGTATGATGAATATACATTGGTTGTATTGTATTACTCAAATCTAGGTATCTTACAGGCATACATTATAAGTACAATATATCCTAAATTAATTTTCACACCACCTGCTCGACAATGCCAAATTATATATCATGCAAACCTCACCAAAAGCAAATCATTATAGCCCTTGGCTTTAGCCGGGTTATAATGTTGTACTAAATCTCATTATAACCCGCTGGTTAATAATGTGATTTCACTTCCCATAGTTCTTATTGTTATGTGCTTAAAGTCTAATTTGGTAAAGTCCGCACGGTGCACAGCCCCGCAACGCCAGCCGGGGCCCGCGCCGCCGCGTCGAACTGATTTGAAAATCGAATTTATTCGGAAAATCGTGCTGGCCACCTTTTTTAAATACCTAAAACAAATGCCGCGAGTGTCATAAGACGCTGCAGTATACGGAGTAAAACTGCAGGTTCTATAAAAATTGAAGATAAAATTTGAATAAAATGGACTAATGTATCAAGAATCAATTTTTAGGGTTCCGTAGCCAAATGGCAAAAAACGGAACCCTTATGGATTCGTCATGTCTGTCTGTATGTCTGTCCATCCGTATGTCACAGCCATTTTACTCGGAAACTATACGACGTATCTGAATAAAATTTACACATAAGGTGTATTTTGTATGCCGCTACTTAGTTATGTAGATTTGAAAAAAAAAAAAATTAGGGGGGGGGGCGCTCCATACATGTAACTATTTTTTTTAAACTAAATATCAACATGTGACACATCAATGATAGGTCTTTAAAAATAACATTGAGGTTTCTTTGACCATTTTGTAATTAAGTGAATATTTTCTGAAATAATCGCTTCGAAAGTCAGAAAAATTGTGCCCCCCCCTGTAACTTTTGAACCGTAAGTCCAAAAATATGAAAAAAAATTGAGGAGATGCGTCTTACCATATACTTTCTACGCAAATTCTTTTGAACATTATCGGTTTAGCTATTTTTGAGTTATCTCCAAAAAACCAGGCACCAGATACGACCTTTTGGTATTAGTTTGGTTCCATTGAAGGTACGGAACCCTCCTATGTGTGGTCCGACACGCACTTGGCCGGTTTTTACTTTTGATTTACTTTAATAAAAATCCGTTTCTAGTAGCCTTAGCTATTTTATTGTCTCGCAAGAGGTGAGAAAAGTTGAGTATACTCCTCGGGAATAAAGCTGTTTTTGTCACGGGCGCGCTTGAACCCCTCACTGCACTCAGGACTCAGTCTTAATTCCCTCGCTGCGCTCGGGATTAAAATCTGGAGTCCTTCGTTACGTTCAGGATTCAATATTGCGCCCGTGACATAAAACAATGCTTTATCCCCTTGGTGTACAATCTACTATTGTATAGTTATAGGTACGGTAGGTACGGTTATTGAAAACGATTTTATTTCGTCGCTAGAGTGATTTTGACTCACGTTAACTAAATAATAAATAATCTAAATTTGCATTATTTGATGCGCCCGTATCATTGGGTTCTTCACCGTCAATTATTATTTATTTAATTTCATTTATTTAGCTTTTAGAGTTGTATATATTGAAAATATTAATATTTTAGGCGCTACGGAGGAACATACGTAAACACAAACGTACATAACATACATAAATTGCTAAAATCATAACCCTAACTTTTGGATTCGTCGTGCACCTGATTAGTTGAAAATTTCGTATTTTTATACATATTACAATAATAAAAAAAAAGAACCGACTACACTCAGACATGCTTAGACTCCACATTTCCAAAAGCAAATGCTAGCGTAAAAAATACTTAAATCGCTATAGGTGTGCGTATAATATTTGAAGAGTTCCTTCGATTTCACCAGGATCCTAACATCAGATCCTGACCTGGTGACAATGAGACCAACTGTAAACAAAACCCCTTTCAAACAAAAAAAAAATCCAAATCGGTCTAGCCGTCTTCGAACAATCGATAAATATACATAAAAAACAGCAACAAAGGTCCCGAATTGAGAACCACCTTCGAAATCTTGAAGTCGGTTGAAAACGGCATCTCACCTACTCGTAGGCCTCGTAGCACACGAAACGCATATCACTCCTACCTGAAAGAGTTATTCCGGCTTGCATGGCTACACAAAGAGGCTTTTATCGGCGGAGTGCGGCGCCGCAAACAGAGCGCGCGGTGAATATCGCTGAGTAGGTTTACAGAGATGGATCTTCAGGGTCAATCAGGGTTAGAAGTAGAAGAAATGTAGCACAAGTTAATTAGTAAAAAAACAAAATAAGACTACACACACACACACACACACACACACACATACACACACACACACTTGAGGAAAAAATTAAAAAAACAAAGTGGTCTGTTTACAATGTCCCAGATTAAGTAAGAATAGATTATGTTAAGAAATTATTATTACTACGCTTTACTTAACTGCATTTATAATATGCTGCTATACAGTGTTTTATGCAGTTTTCTACATCGTATCCCCAAGAATATTTGAAACGCAATTTATACACTAAAATTTTGTTCGTTTATAGACCAAAGATTGATCACAACACAGTTCATAGAAATATGTACATGTATTATCAAAGTGGAGGCATAAATATAATGTCAGACTATTTTAGTTTTAATAAATACTTGTTTGAGTACAAGCATGATACATTTTAGTGTGTTCTTTGTACTTTGAAGTAGACGCGATGTCATATATTATGAAATAAAATAATAAATAAGCCTAAACATTTTAAAAGGATTATTGTATTACCCTTCAGGGGCAGATAATCGAAACACGAGATACGCCTACATACAATATCTGCTTCATAAAGCTCCTTGAGTATGTAACAACTTTTATCAGGACACAATAGCTTCATCGGGCCCGCACATAATGTTAAGAGTACCTACGAGATTTTCTATTGGGGAAATGTTATTTGTAGATACGGCATCTGATTTTTATCACTGCTTGGGTTTAGAATTTTTTATGATGTATTGTTGGTTTGTGAGTTTTCTTTATAAAAATATTTTAGATAATGGTTTCGAGTAAGAGTCAATATGAATGGACGTTATATAAATGAGATATTTTCATTCAAATTTAGAATATGTAGTGCGACTAATGGATTTTACTTTAACGCGGCCGGGCAATAGTTGGTATTGATATAAATAAATATTATATCTAACGTGGAATGAATAAAACACATCCTTATTAGAATAGAATATAGTTTATTCGTAGACACACACACTGACAAATTAAAAAAATATTATTATTTATTAGTTTAAAAAAAAAGTTAAGAAATGTGTTATTTATGTTCATTTTTTGTAGTCACGTTAGTGACTTGTATTAGCTAAATTTTGAGCGCGCGTAAACTGCCCTTAAGTTTACACGACTCGAAGTCGTCGTCGTTTTCGGCTTATTACATCCGTGAGCGGAAATTGGAAACAAACACAACTTTCATAAATGCCAGAATGCAAGCTTATTTCGTACCAGCTAGCTACATTAAACAATGTTTCAGCTGGTTATATGGACGCACACAGCTTAGTACCTTCACCATTTAGAATTATTGAAATTTATGAGAAAATATAAACATGTAACTACACACAATAGGATCCAGGTGTCGGGACGTGTTAGTAGGGGGTACCTATTGCGGTAGCTCTATTAAAATCTTACAAAAACTTATTACAATTGGATTTCTTTTTAAGTATGTAATAATATTATATTACAATATCGGGAGTGAGGACTCGTGACGTGACTTCACGCCATATAGCACGGTGTGACGTCAAGGGGAACTTTAACGGGATTTTTTGTTTAATTTACTAAAGAAAAAATGTCCTATATTTTTTATAATTCAACTGATGGACTAATTATAATTTTATAAGACATAAGCCTGTTGTTAGCAAGAATTTGCAAGTTAGAAAATAACAAGGTATGTACTCGTACTGCCGTTTTAGAAAACATGCATTATTTCAAGCGACTTCAGTACGTAAGTATGGCTCTTCACAGTGCTTATACAACTGCAAAAATGCAGATGTACCCCAATCAGGTCACAGTAATCCCATATTGTAGTCCATTGTTACTAGCTTACTTCATGTGTTAAACTAGTCGGTGAATTATACTGTACCTAGATATGTCACACGCAGAACAAGTGAGCCCCAGGGTAGAGTTAGCATCGTTACGGCACCTCGTAAAGGCGTATCGACTAACTTCGACTGTTATAGCGATCGCTTTCGGAGCGTAGGCGTTCACCTTACAAACTCGTGAATAGGCATGATGAATTTTTTCATATATGATAACAAACGATACGTATTGTTGTGAGGATCAAATGGCTATTATAGGGCCAATTGTGTTATGCAACACAAAAATTTGAAATAAGAGTCAAAATCTGACATTCGCACTTGCTGTCACGGTTGATCGCAAAATACTAGTATGGAAATATGAAGAAATTACTAATTTGCCCGTGAAATATTGCGTTCATGTCAATGGTTGCTTTAGAATTCATTTTACAGTAAAATGTGAGAAATCGAATAATGTGATTGTACTTAAAAACAAATCTTAAACTTTTTAAATATGAACCTTTAATCAATTTTAATAGACTTTTTAAATTTATTTTTACTTTATTAAGATATAAGGCAGATGACTTTATGAAGAGTTTGTCTGTTCAGATGTCCATCATTTTGTGTAAATAAGGAATTACAACACTCTTTATGTACTGATTTATTGAAAATATATTACTCTATGTATTTATCTCTGCTGTTATAATTTTGACATTAGATCTTATTTTTCTTTAATTAAATGTCAGAAAGGGGCCCAGACGATTCTTTGGCCCAGACGCCAGTTTTGGCCACGTTTTTTCCATGGCTTCTGACAACTGATACATGACGGATGACAGCACCATCTGTACTGCCATAATTTACTCTTATATTATTTATAAACGATAGACTTGTAAATTTGTCTATTAATAAAGTAGTTAATAAAGTAGAAATGGCTAAAACCGGCAAGTGGTCACAACCAGGGCATCTTCCCTATTGCTCATTTTGTATCCATTTAACTAATGTTATTATACTTATTATTATCAAATTCAACATGTGTCATTAAAGTGTAATGTCCCTAATAAAGTTTTCCTTAGTGACGCTGGCGCAGTATCACTGGCAAGTCAATCGACAAATACGACGGGTGACATACACGAATTATGGACGAGTTTAGTGAAAGGGCCCACTTTCCCAGTTTACATGGACACTGCTTTCACTAACAGATAGCTTAATATTGTGTAGCATTAGGTTAGGAAGCAGTAATAATTTCATATCAACGAAGTGGTACCTTTTTCCTTGCACTGACACATGCACAACTGTAACACATAACACATGCTATGTAAAAATACTGTTGTTAAATTATAACAAAAAAATGCTATGTGTGACCCATAATTGTAATTGTAGCTTTTTACAGATCTGGAGGTCATATTTCGCTTGAGGCGATGTGCTCGGTTAACTATGAGAATAGCAGACCAACACAACTTGAGACTGGGGCTAATAACGGTATTATGTCTCAACTTCCACCTCTTTGCTAGAGTTTCAATGTTTATACTATTAAGATTTATTAATTAGATACACGTACTTAACTGAACCTCATTGAGTGGCAGGATATGATAAGTTAAAAATGTATGTTTTTAAGTACCTGGTTACCGGAGCCTCACCTGAACCAGTTTGTACAGTGAGTAAAAGCTTGACCCCATTATTTTGAATACAATATTTATTTTATTATTATTATGTATTACCAAAAACTTTTTTTAATCAATACAGTATTTTATAGTTTCGCCAAACTGTGTAACAGTTTGTTGGCGAAAAAGATTATTATTAAAAATCTTCTTATATTTAATAATAATCTTGATATATTTTCTTATAGAACAACGCATTTACATGTATTTTTAAGTTTTTATGTACTATTGTTTTGAAAAAATAAGTCCCGCCGAGTTTCTTGCCGGTCATAATTCTTCTCGGGTTAGAACCGGTGTAGCTTGTTTTTTTTTCTATTACTTTGATTACTTTGAACTATCTGACGTGTAAAAGTGCTCTTGTGGCCTACTTACTGAATAAATGTTTAAGTTGGAGTTTGAAATATACTTATCTTATTATCCTCCTCGCGTTTGTCCCGGCTTTTTGCCACGACTCAATTGAGCCTGGGGTCCGCTAAAGGACTGGGGGTAGCGGACCCTGTTGTGAATTAAAAAAAATCATATTTTAAAAATCCATAGTGTTAAACTTACACCTACAAAACTTAAACCTAAATAAATGCCTATGTTAGTAAAATGCGGAAAATAGAAATCTCATTATTTTGTCCCAATATCCATGGGGCAGTTGAGGCGTCTAGCCACCATACACAGGATGCTGTGCTATTCATTGCTACCCTACTTATTGTATTTCTCCATGGTATGAACCATTAATCAGCGTAAAACTAACAGCTTAATATTTTATGATCGTTGAAATGCTCTTAGCTGTCCATCGGCTGCCTACCCTAACGAATCCATTAAATTTATATAGCATCACTAAAGTTTCACTATGAACACAGAAATAATTTGTGACAGTCTTCATGAAAAGTTACCATTTGGCGGAAAGCGCTTACGTCATACGATGTACAGTCACCGGCAATAGTATCTTCCTAGAAGAAGGCCGCTAAAATAAGTGACACGCTCCTATGGCTCTATAAATAAGAGCGTGTCACATATTTTTGCGGCCTTCGTGTAGGAAGATACTATTGCTCGTGACTGTACAGATTCAATATTGTATACAAGCAATAAAAGCGTAAGCGCAGGCCGTACCTTTTGGTACTACCTTTTGAAAAATCGTTTTAGTAATGACGAAATTAATATCGTAAAGGTTGTCCAAAAATAACGCAATATTTTAATTTAATGAAAAACAATTTTTTTTCGTTTTAATATTATTTGTTTATAAAATCAAAAAATACACTAAATTGGGTTATCGTGGAATCACACGTCGGAAAAATGGCCTCCACGGCTCTGACGTTCATAAGTGCATTGCAATGTGCCTAAATTGAAGAATAAATATTTTTGTCTTTTTTTGCTCGCACATACACACTTTTTTATCTAAATTTCCCGTGATCATTTTGCATAAATTCGGCTGAATTTCACCGTCGCGATGTTCGCATTTGAACCGCTTGTTTTTGGACGACCAGTGGAATGACCATCATGAATTGATCCACTCTCCCTGAATTTTACAATCACTGTTCCCACAGTTGACGAAGTCAAATCAATATTCCGACCATATTTTGCACGAAAATTTCGAACTGTGCCCGCCAAACTATCATTACTTTTGAAATATTGTTCAATAATGAAAACGCGTTGTTCTTTCGTATAACCCGCCATTTTTACAAACCCTAAACATTAATGTCATATAGTTTTTTAGGGCTGCCAGCACTATAATACAAAAATGGCAGCAAATTCAAATCTTGCGCCCTTTTAGGAACTTCCTTTATACTCGTATCATACCGACAGCAAAACAATGCAAATTTCCTTCTTAATTTTTTAGTGAACGACGGAAACTTTGGTTTTTTTAAGGTATCATTCATTTGCCATTCGGCATAGTTTGTACCTAATTTCCTTTTTTGTCTCTCTGTCCACTTTCTTCCTATACATTTTATCGTCTGTGGCACAGCCCATCCTTTCCTATTTACAACTCTGCACATAGATCAAATTTTATAAATTCTATTTGACAAGGTTACATGCAAGATATGAAATTCCATACCACATTTATGTCTAGTCATATTTAATCGTGCGATGCCGGCAGTCTCCAGTTAACATGGCCCATAAAATATCTTCCCTTGGCGTCGTAGCCGTTACCGGCGTAGCTCGTAGCGGTATCTACGGCGTAGCACACGTAGCGCATAACCTGTTTAGTCGTAACAGGTTAAGTGAGATAAGGGAATTCCGCATTTTGTTGCCAAGATAACCTAAATGAACACGATTTGGAGTCTTCCCGAAAATAAGCTTGATAATAACGTGGGTGAGATTTTATCCAACTTAAAATTAAATTTAAAATGGTCGGTACTTAAAACGTGTCTCGTATTTTCGCAAAGGAGGCCAAAAATATATGATTAATCCATATTTTAAAAATGTAAGCTTTGTTGTCCTTAAACCTTTGTCTGTTATAATCCTCAACTGAGAACACATAATAATCATCGACTAATGTAAGTAAGAGTGATAGAAAAACGCGTTACAAAAACCATCAGATACGTGTTCGGTCGAATGAGTTCACATAATGTACGTGGACTTGGGTTCCGCAGTAATGGGTTTTGATATCCGATATTTTTCGTATTACTTATATGTGTTTCATAAAAAACATAAATACGAAAAATAACTTGTATTCTGAAATAGTGTGTTACCTTTCACTATTCAAGTGTATCATGTGACCAGAATGCATACGAATATGGAGTTACACTACCAGTTCACACGTTCAGTTACTCTCCATAAATCAAAAAGACTTTGTCATTTTCTATTAGACCGATTCTATCCAAAATTCTCGATCCCGAACGTCATTCCAAGAATTCACTGACTGTCTTCTTCTTCCTCCTAGGTTTGTCCCAGCTGTTTGCTCTATTAAGCCTGGGTTCCGCTCAGTAACCTAATCCCAGGAATTGGCGTAGGCACTAGTTTTTACGAAAGCGAATGCCATATGACCTTTCAACCCGGTGGTTAAACTAGGCCTTGTTGGGATTAGATCCGGTTTCCTCTCGATGTTTTCCTTCACCAAAAAGCGACTGGTAAACATCAAATGATATTTCGTACATAAGTTCGGAAAAACTCATTGGTAGGTACGCCGGGGTTTGAACCTTCGGATTGAAAGTCTGATGTCTTACCACCAGCGCTCTTTAAGAGTTCACTGACTGTATCTTACTTAAAGTACCTGTAAACTTTTAAGCTTTCAAGGAACCCTTATCCTGCAATGTAACAATCTTGCCCGGTTTTTTATTGTTTATGCGCACTCTCGCGGCCATTACAGCACTTTGCGTGTGAATTATTTGGCAACACTCTGCCCATTAGACGATTTATATGCTGCTCTAGCGGCTAGCTCAGCTAGCTACTATCTAGCGGAGGTAACACAATACATTTTCTACCTAAAAAGCTAGGCGGGGGCTAATCTTTCGTAAAAATGAGTGCCTAACTCTTGAAATTAGGTTGCCTAAAGTTAATCCCGGAATTCAAGAGCCAACAAGGTGCCTTATCCTAATTTTTAAAATACATAACCAATACAATAAAACAGAGTCTATCTCAAACATAACCCCAACACACAACGAACAATCAACCAATATTGAAGTATCTAGTATTGTGGTTACATCGGAATTGTTTTCAATTAAATGCTGATATTTCTGATTCAGACGCTTAGGCGCTAGCTGCATTGCGTTAGTTAATGCATTGGAGTTGTATTGAAATTGGATAGTGTCTAAACACGACGCATAAACACGATCCAACTTCAATACAACTCCAATGCATTAACAACACAATACAGCTACGGCATAAACATTTGAATCAGAAATATCAGAATTTGCTTGAAAAATATTCCTACGCAACTCCAATACAACTTCAATATTGGTTGATTGTTTGTTGTGTGTTGGCGTTATGTTTGAGATAGGTTGTGTTGTTATTGTATTGTTAATGTATTTTAAAATTAGAAACTGGCACCAGGGAAACCGCAAAAACGAGGTGGAACATAATAATTGGTTTTAGTAGTATAATTCCACAAAAGAACGAACGATGTAAAGTAATTCATACTGTAACTGTGTGACGATAAAATGCAAGTGCATGCAAACAATGAGTTACAAAACTGATTTGAATGTTGTTTAAAAGGGTTAAATACTGGTATGTTTAAGTTAATATATATGTAGTTTATGAGTAGGTAGCATCGAGTGTACCTACGGCATACATTGATGAGGGATGTTAGTGTGGATTAGTTGCTATACCAGCAAAGGGTATTAATACCTTGCTATACGTAATAACCAAAACGCACATTCACGAGCAAACCACAAACGCGTCATATATGCTAACGGTGCATAACTGGCCAAAATATCAAAACACCCGTTTAGTATCCTAGCTCTATTTGCCGCGGTTGCCAGTAATCTGGTCGAATATGATAGATAGGGGATTAAGGCTGTGGGCTATGACGTCACAGGACGATCAACCTGCCTTGTCATGTGACCAAAGAGCCGGTGCGATATTGCAGCAGTGTCGCTAGTGCATTCTACACAGTATAGGGCCTGTTACACACTCCGATTTTGCGGGCGTTTACAGTGATGTCATCGCGATTCAGTTGCAATTACTTTGCTAGTCAGGTTTGAATTACAAATAATTCAAAACGAATACGAGCATAATTGCGCTCATGATATTTTTAATGATCCAGTTACCAGCCATATTAGGATTGACAAGATCCAATACTTTAAATCATTGCTACGGCTATTTCAACCAATCAAAGTATTTAAGTAAGTAGGTTTACGTGTAATTTTCCTTATAAACTTGCCGCAATAAGCTCAGCACTGGGAGTCATGGGGATGAGAGAGGCCTTTGTCCAGTAGTGGGAAACTCAAAAAAGACTAGATAAGTAAGTTTTTTTTAATGAAATAGGAGGCAAACGAGCAGATGAATCGCCTGATGGTAAGCAATGGACGCCCGCATGGACGCCCGCAACACCAATGGGGTCACAAGCGCGTTGCCGGCCTTTAAGGTGGGAATACGCTCTTTTCTTGAAAGTTTGAAGGTCGTATCGGTCCGGAAATACCGCAGACGACAGTTCATTCCACATTCCACAACAAGTGCGAGGTACAAAGTTTCTGGAGAAACGCACAGTTGAGGACTGCCAACCATCTAAGTGGTGATGATGGAAATGCTCACGTAGGACGATGGCGGAAAGGAAAATTAGTAAGTACTGTAGGGTAACAATATGAAGTCAAATAATGTTTTATATTGGCCCCTGTTACATAACCCATGCCGTACAGTAGGCTGATCGTGCAGCGTGTAGTTAGCCTAAGTATGCATATTAAGAGACAATTATGCGGTATGCAACGATAAGTCGTTAGCACGGTAGATAATGCATCACTAGTGAGGAATTTGTAATCTATGGCATTGCATTCACAAGTAGTTTGTGATTGTAGCATGATTGTTCGGCTTTGTGCGATACAATACCCTTTAGATATTGGTTAAATATAACGTCGCCTTTATTGGTTTGAAAAGATTGTTGGAATCGCTGTCTTCCTTTGCAGGGTGATTATCTTGAAAGTAGCCTTGTAAGATAAACGTACAGTTCACCGAACGTGCCCTATCGCCAAATTTAATATATTTTACGTATAAGTTGATATTAAATTGATTTTTTCAACCGACTTCAAGATTTCGAAGGAGGAGGTTATCAATTCGTCGGAATCTTTGTTTTTGCTATTTTTTTTTTATTTTTTTTATGTATGTTCACCGATTATTCGAAGACGGCTGGACCGATTTGGAAAATTCTTTTTTTGTCTGAAAAAGTATACTTCACAGTTGGTCCCATTGTAACCAGGTCAGGATCTGATGATGGGATCCTGGAGAAATCGAGGGAACTCTTCAACTATTATAGGCACACCTATGGTGATTTGAGTATTTTTTACAGCAGCTCGAGCATTTGCTGTTGGAAAGGTGGATGCTAAGTGAAGTCGGTTCTTTTTTTTGTTTAAAATTATTTTCACTAGTTAAATACCTGTTCTTTCCATAGCTTAACAGAGCCGGTCCTTTTGCTTTTCAGTTGGAAAGTGACAATTGATTGAATCGGTCAGTTGCCGTTTTGTACGGGCATCCTTAGAGCCATTCCGCACTGTCGACTAGTCGCCGGCGACTTGGTCTCTCGGCAACCAAAACGTAGGCAAGCAACCGGAGACCAAGTGCGTAATCACTAATTTAAACTATTGAGAGTCACAGTTGCCGGCGACTGAGTCGCCGGCGACAAGTCGACAGTGCGTTATGAGTTATGAGGCTTAAGAAGATCGTTATAAAAAGTTCTCTGACAAAAGTACCTGTTTAACATTTATAAAAAGTAAGTAAATAAGTATTATTTATTTAATAAATACTGAAAGAACAGTTTGACTGTGGGATCTGCGGTCTCAAAACATCTATTGTTATATAAATAAATAAAATAAAATAATGTTTATTACCAATACCAAAAAAAGAAATTTACAAATAGAATTTTACAATACTGAAAGGATTTGCTTTACATAAACTATCCTATACTAGGTCTAGGTACCAACGGCGACGCATCCATAGTTCTCGTAGGCAGGCTAGAGTCCATTCGGGTTTTCTTTCAATTTTTTGATCAATAGGATAAAAGAAAAGAAAAAGTATGTGTAAGACTTTATGGACGCCTCGCCATTGATAACCACAAAAAATTATGGCTAAATAATGGTAATTTAGTAAAAGGTACTAGTCTCAACGTATGCTAGGAATGATACCCAGCGTTGATTTTCAGACTGGTCCTTGCGACAGGGTTTATCGTAACACTACGAAACTATCAGCTGTACAAAAAAAAAATTCAATAGAAAGGTGAATGAAATGAAAACACGTGTTTAGGTAAGTATATAGAAGCTGTGTGCTTGGAAATCAAATGGTGGTGCATATAATATATAGTTATATTATATTTCAAATATATTTATTGTGTTATAAAGGTCTATCTGTAAAGCAATATTATTATGCCAGATAACTTATTTTTAAATATGTATTACATTTGTCGCTAACATTATGTGCCGTGGCCCTAGAATTAGATGAAGTTAGTACCTAAGAACAATGAATAATAGACGTACAGTCGCAAACCGGAATTGTTGAGCCACTTGCCATTGTTCGTAATTTAAGCCTGTTATGAATTATGAATGACCGATGTTACCGACTAGCTGTCAACTGTCAGTTACATCGGTCATTTACACACTAAATTACGAACAAAGGCAAGTAGCTCAACAATCCGGGTTTGAGACTCAATACAACACACAACATTCACAACGCATACACACATTCAGCATTATGCACAGTAAGTTATACGGATCTAGTAAGCCGCGTTGTAGTAATTATTAATTTTCTAGGAATCTGCAGCTCAAGAGATTCAGCACTATAGCCTAGGTAAAGGTTTTATCAAATAGGCACGACCCATTTACTACAATAGTGACATATCACGGTTTAATCTCTTGTCCTAGATGAGCGCTAAAAGTGATGCGATGCTTACTAAAAAATACCCTTATAATTATTACACATCAAAGCTGATAGCAGGCGTTCATATTGTCGTCGACGCATTTATAAGCATGTTTAGCATTTGTCACCAGATAAAAAATCTCTACTGCTGCTAAATGTTCTTTTATGGTTATTTCTCATCTTTTCTTGGTTAAGCCCTATAAACATGTTTCGACATACCGACTAATACTAGTACGAGTAGATGTAACTACGTTATTGCTATTTTAATATGCCGATCAAAAGTCAACATATCGACACTGAGGTAATTTCCACACCATGAGTGCTGTGTGTCTTTTCCGCACCCCATCCGATCAGGTTACGCTGCCGGTGAGTTAGCCACGTGGTCCACTGTGCACCGGGCTTACGAAGGCCATAATCCGTTTTGCATTAACGCGCGACGCTCGCTCAAATCTGATTGCTGACGGACGCCATTGAATATCCGTCAGATTTGCCAAATAGGCAATTAGTTTGCAAATCTTTTGTCTAAGCGTAGGTCTTGATTGGACAAGTCATTGTTGTGTTGAGCTGACGCGTCATTGATACCAAGCCCGGATGACGGGAGCAAAAATGCACTTTTCCGTATTCGTATGGATATCGATAGAATAGTCGATATTTAATTAAGCACTAGGAAAAGTGCATTTTTGCTCCCGTCATCCGGGCTTTGTATGATAATATAATAGTTTCAGACAAGAATAAATGTCTCGTTTATTTACCTAATTTGCGCATCAAAAGGATTGCAACTCATGGCGACCTAGCCACCTGCGTGAGGCGAGCACGCAGCAGCCAAAAATCCGTGTGCATTCGAGTATGCCTGATAATTCAAGTGAAGCTACAACTTTAAAATTCGCTGGTACCTTTCTTTTTATCCACGAAAACGGAGACGGGTGCATTTAAGACGAGAGGCTGTTTGTTTAATCTGTGTGCATACACAGGAACGTTCTTATTTATATTCAGAATGGTATTTACGAATGGTACGATTTAGTTGCGGTTTTTGGTCAAGGTTTTGTGTGAACACCACGTAGGTTTCGTGATTGTTCTTAGATATGTTTAACAGATCGGTGTTATGATTTAGTCGGAACTTTTTAATTTTAAATTTAGTCTTGTTAACTGATGTCCCTGGTGGTATACATTACATTTGTAAAATGTAAAGCTTCGTAAATTAGGGCCTGACTATAAACTTCATTGCTGATCCAAATATTTGAATTACCTACCTTGTTTAAGGAAAAGTAATCCGTTAAGTATATCCATTTCCGCGCGCGCAAGTCAGTTCGATATCCGTTATGTAGCTAATTCATTTTAGGCTGGCCGTTTCTCAAGTAAGGTTAGGATATGAAACTTGATAGTGCACGATAGTTCTTCTTTGCAAATGTGTATTGTTCGAAACCTGCGTAGAGATGTAGCCTCGCTCTGCATCTTCTATCGCCTCTATCATGGAGAGTGCTCCGAGGAATTGTTCGGATTAATCCCTGCCGTCTCTTTCCGCCATCGTCCTACGCGACAGCATTACCATCATCACTACTTAGATGGTTGGCAGTCCTCAACTGTGTGTTTCTCCAGAAACTTCCTACCCCGGACAACAAAACTGTGGAATGAACTGTCGTCTGCGGTATTTCCGAAGCGATACGACCTTCAAACCTTCAAGAAAAGAGCGTATTCCCATCTTAAAGGCCGGCAACGCGCTTGTGACCCCTCTGGTGTTGCGAGCGTCCATGGGCGGCGGTAATTGCTTACCGTCAGGTGATTCGTCTGCTCGTTTGCCTCCTATTTCATAAAATAGAAAAACCTAATTTCTATTATTACTTTCGGAAATAGGGCAGACAAATTAAGACATTCTTAATCTGTTTTTGATCGTATTGTTTTTAAAAGTCAGGAACTTAAATTTAACTATTTTTTTTAATTAATTACAACACTGTAATGTTCTGTATGATTCATAAGCACAAGTAAATTTATGTCTTAGTTAAAATAGAGTCAGATGTGCATTTACTCAGGGCATCTTTACCTCAACCCATTGGCAACGCAATGGACTTTAATATCTTAAACGCGACCCTACTTAATACCGCTGCGATGATAAATTTAACGATTTTAAAGTTACGCATGATGGGTGATCCATATTGTCAATTATCATGGGAACCGTCGACTGTTACAAAATACCGTTTGTACAAAGCACAAAAGATAGTGTGGACATACGAAGCGAGATTAACCAAGCGATACTACACAGATAATGTAACTGTTAGAAACTACATAGAGGAATCTTTGCGCTGTAGTTGTGTTATTAATATGTATTCGCGTATATTCGTGAGTAACCCACGAGATATTTGGAACACGTAGTAAAATTTGTTTTCAAATACGGATCTAATCCTGCAATGCTGCTTATGTCCGGTGAAGGCAAGCGTTGTTGAGGCTGTATTGGTTAATAAAAGCTTTTGCCTGCACTTTATGGAAATTAGTTTATAGAAAGATGTCTACGTATATAATTGCAAATAGAAATATAAATATCTTTATTCGTGACATTACAGAAAGGACAAATAAATTACAGATAGATTTTTTGTTACCTGCCGTGAATTTTTCACCGGATGGTCTTTTCGGAAGATCAGCGCTGGCTAACGCTAGCAACATGCTGAGAAGAGGCCATTTCGTGACACTTGTTTTACTCTATAATTATCTGTAATTTATTTGTTTTGTCTGTAATGTCACGAATAAAGATATTTCTATTTCTATTTCTATATGTTACTGTTGTTTTTATGTTACACCTACTTGTTTATGTGCAAGCAAAGCTCAGCAAAGCTCCCTCAGAAAATGGCCGACGCATGACGAGGCATCAGCAAGTACAACCTACACTCCCGGCGTTCATGTAACCTGATGCCAGCTAGCTTTTCGAATAGATAAGCAGATCTCTTATACTGAAGCACTCCGAACAGCAACCGAGCCAAGTGAAGCTTACGACGGTGGTGCATTTTAAGCAAGTTGTTCTTATTAAGAAATGGGGGGGGGGGGGGGTGGGTAAATAATAAGATATATGATATTAATTTTATTGGTTAAGTTACATAAAATTTAACCAACAATGTGGATGATCCATTGGTTATCAAATTTAAAGCACTCACTACTTATATACCCTTCGTCTAGACTTGTTAAAGTTAAAGGCTCTTAAACTAACTATGTTCACAAATGTTCAGCCTGTGCCCGAAGATCTTTGATAAAGCGTCCTCCTGAAAGGGTAGCAATACTAGCCGTAATAATCTGGGCTCTCACTCGAAGTGATTTGACACAATTTTGGTCAATCTCGCAATTTCCTCGGTGATCTCCGAGGCCCATTTTCCGAGACCCATCTAATCGTTATCTGGAACTGTTTCAGTTCGGCGAAGTAACGAGGAAACTTGGAGATCATACTTGGGCGTAAGTACGAGCAAGTAGGTCATAACATTGAGCCTTTGAACGGTTGCTTTTCGATTCGTGCGCAATAATACCTTTGTCATAAATTGCTATTTATTTAGACGAACACGGTTGGTAGCCCGGTAAAAACTCTTAGTTGTCTTGTTTTTTGGACACAAATATGTGACCGAGAGCAGTTTTTTTATGAGCCATATTTGATTCCCCATGTCAAATATAATTTGCACCGCGGAAGATGTACAATGGCTCCAAGATTTTTTTAAAATTTTTACTGAGAGCGCAAAAATGGCGTGATCGGAGAAAATCAAATAACGTTGAAACACCTATGTGATACATGTCGTTATTACTTAATTTATACATACAACAGCCTCTTCACACTATTTTCACTTTTACTTTGGAATAATATTAGCCACGCAAATAATATTATCGAAACGACAGTTAGACTAGACACGTTATAAAATTTGCTCCTGGTCATTTTAGTATCTACTTTGTTTGCAGCTGTTCTAAAATGCAATACAAATTACGTTTAAATAATCTTGGGTATAATAAACCGGCCAAGTGCGTGTTGGACAACGCGTAATGAAGGAGTTCCATACTTTCAATGGAATCAAAGAACCACACTAATACCAAAAGGTCGTATCTGATGCCTATGTAAGGAGTTTTTTGGAAATTATTCAAAAATGGCTGAACCAAAATATTCAAAACAATTTTCTTCTCAATTTTTTACATATTTTATGGAATTACGGTTCAAAAGTTACAGGAGGGGGGAGAGGTCCTACAATTTCGAAGCGATTATTTCGGAAAATATTTACTTAATCACAAAATATTTAAAGAAACCTCGATGTTATTTTTAAAGACCTATCGGTTGATGTGCAACATGTTGATATATCGTAAATAAAATAAAAAGTTACATGTATGAAGCGCCCCCTAAAGAATATTTTATTCTACAATTTAACTAAATAGCGGCATACAAAATACACCTTATGTCCAAATTTTATTACGATACGTCTTATAGTTTTCGAGTAAAATGGCTGTGACATATCCGTATGTCACAGTCATTTCCGTATGTCACGGACGGACGGACAGACGGACATGAGGAAACTTTAAGGGTTCCGTTTTTGCCAGTTTGGCTACGGAACCCTTATAAAAATAATTCAATTTGTAAGAAGCTTAGAGCATTAGGTAATCCCTGCCGTAGAGCTGTGAAAACATTTTCCCACTCCACCCGTTACACGACGGCTCTGTATAGTTATTTTACTAAATGAAATCCAATTTTTTTTTCGTTATAAAATTGGGGACTAAAAAGACAATTCATTTTATTTTTCACGCTCTCTAGAAATCGGGTTATCTTTTTTTCTCATCAAAATTGAGATTGGATATGATTTCCATGGCTGATTTAAATACGATGTAAAAACAGCACTTTTAAATAAGATCTCTCTTTTCGATTTAACTTTTAAATATAACTGAAGAACAAATCAAATTATTTTTATAAATATTTTGATTTGCTTATTTTTAGTAGACACAGTCTTATTTAAATTATAAACTTTTATAGATGACATATACAAAGGAAAAAGTGACCTAGGCCTCCAGTGCCCAGGGCTGGGATCGAACCAGTGTCTTCTGCATTCGCGGCAGTCGCCCTAACCACTAGGTTACCCAGGTCACAGCGGCATCGGTAAAATTTTCCTGTGTATATGCAATCTTTGTACACCTTATCATTTACATAGAACATTATAAGTTTTTAAATATAAGTTGACGCTTAATATAATAAATTATCCTGATAATGTTGAAATCTTACTACTAGGAGCTAGTGAATTCAAAATTACTACTCTTTCTTCGAGATCTCAGACAAAATAGTATTTCAGTTCTTAATTTAGGGATTCGTGTTATTCGAAATACTCGTTTAAAAATAAATTTCATCAGCAAAAGTCGCTTAAAAGAACCTTAAGTGGGATCCTTAATCATCTATTCATCGGGTAGCGGTAGTCTTCAACGGCGGAATTAAAAAGGGAAAGGACAAATGCATCGTCAACGTTTATAATTCCCTTACTTTGCGGCGACGCGGCGGGTAGGGTTCGATGTCGATTTGATATGCTCAATGGCTCGGAACTCGCTGCGTATTGTTCCATTTACACATGCAAATGTACGACCATGTAAACCCTGGGTCCGAAGCGATAGTGGATAGATAGTCAGCAATATACTTGATACAACAGTTTAAATTTTAGCATACGAGTATACCACTGAGTAGCTATATATATATATTTTACATTAATTATAAATTTACCGACCGGTCATTGTGGCACTCTTTGGGGGAGGCCTATGTCCAGCAGTGGACGTCTTTCGGCTGATATGATGATGATGATAAATTTAACTAGCTTTATACAAGGTGTAAAAAAAATGCGGGTGATCTGTTTAAGGGCATAATTGGTATCGTATTCTAATTATGAAAAACTAAGAAAAAAAATTATTACGACAAAAAAAACAACGGGGTGCACTCCGGGAGTGCCGGCAGAAGTAAAAACTTGAATATTAACGTTGTGCATTTTTGATATTTTGGAATGGTTAGGGAATAATTTTGCACGAATTGCTTTAATTATCAGTATAAAAGTACTATAATTTATGTGGTAAAATACAATATTCATTTATTGCGCCATCGTACACAAACATGACAATTGATATTACATTAAAAATGTAACACTTCAGAACTATTACTATTATTTATTCGATCAGGTCACGTGTCCGTCTTACGAATTTTCAATCTGACGAATCTGTCGGTCACGTCACCTGTCGCGAGTTTAACATTTTTTCCCCATCACAAAAAGTGCACAGCGCCGCTAAAGAAGCTTTCACTTCAAAAATTGTTTTGTATGGAGGGTCGGCAGGCTGGGATGACGTGTCGAAAACAAACAAAATTTTTTTTCGCGTTTAAAATATTTTTCTCCTACTTTTTCTTTGTCGCAATACGATACTAATTATGCCCTTAAACGGATCATCACAATTTTTTTTACATCCTGTATAAGTTAGGTACTTTAAGCATCAAATAAGGAATTAGAAAACACAAATAATGAAGTCGAAATGGGGTGGTTTGGGTTTTATACCAAAAAAATGCAAAATTAGAGCAAAAATGTTTTCTAACAAGCCATTAAAAAAAAAAAACTAAATTATTATAATTGAAAAAAATATGTTCAAGTAACTTAAAAAGGAAACAAACTTAGTTTTTGCAGTTTTCGAAGAATGAAGTTGGCATTCCCAAACCCTATGCTGATGTTGATGATACCGTACCCACCTGTGCCCGCATAGCTACATTTGCTAATATCTGTATATACACTAACAAATAACTCACTAGGCAGCATAATGCAGCAATCTGTGCACTATGTCACAGCCGCACCGCACATCCTTCCGTGTCACATTTGTAGTCTGAATTGCAAAATGCATTCGAGATCCCCTAATTTCAATACCTGCGATTTCACTAACATGCGATTCGAAATTGAATAGCTTTGATTGGTTGATTGTTCTCCTATAATCAATTTAACATTGAGATCGACCGAAGGCACCTGCAATATCTGCATTAAGTATCGTAGCTGATGCACGTACCTACCTACCGTAAAATGGGATGAGTAGAGTAGTGAAAAAAGCAGAAGTTCAAACCTAGAAAAAAGTTTACTATTACATGTGGGGCGTTGATTTTTATCGAACGAGCGGAGCGTAAGCGAAGCAAGTTCTTACAAACAACTTCTGGCTAGTGGGACGTCTCGGCATTTCGATGGCTTTTTGATTCTGAGAGTTTGTTCCGCGATATCTTTAGTAACGCTTTCCTGATCTTCATGTTTGTTGGGGTTATAGCAGAGATACATATAATTTGAGAGTTCGTATATGAGCAGGATCGACCAAGGGGTCATGGAGCTACAAGGCGCGAAAAAATCATCGGGTCTTGTTATATTGGGCATCTCGTTTGCAAGGAAATCGCGAGTTCTGAGTTCGAGGCGGACTACTAGTACATATAAAATACGTATCACAATAATTTTACCGATAAACACAAAATGTCGTTCATGGCGTTCAAAAGGTGAATGGATCAAAAAAAAAAATAGACTAGGTGCATAGCGGCTGTCACCGAACAGTGACGGGTAGAGCTATTAGTGCTATTACGCACATCAAAGAGCACGAACTATGGGTACAAAAGCGAGCCGCTACAAAAGCGAAAACCAACAAAGTTCCGCTATCCCGCAATAATTATCTAAATGCGACTCTCTCTGAGGTGTCTGCGCACTTGCGCAGATTATGCGAGTAGACAGATCATGTCTTTGCAAATTTTCAATTAAAGCTGCTTGCTAACGTTATAAGGTTTTAAAATTATTGGATAGATTCTATTTACTTTTACAAATTTTAACTAAGCTTACTAAACTAATACATTAATAATTTTATAAATGAAATAAATTAGAAAAATAGTCAAGAATGTCAAAAAAGTCCTAACAGGTAGGTACCTAAAATGTATTTAAATTAACACACTAAGGAATTTAATTTCATAAATGTTATTTTATTAGGTACCTATGTATACAAATATTGACCTGATGCCATAAAAGGTTATACTTATTTAAATTATATATATTGGTCAGTATTATTAACTAAATTACCTGGTCTAGCGTTTGTTTCTGACGGTTTGATAATGGCTGGAAATATAAATTGTATTTATATTTCTGTCAAAACCTAAAACTGATAATGGATTTGAAACGAAATGTAATCAGGTATGTAGTTGTTTAAAATCTGTACTAATTTAAATTTGTGTTGTGATTTTAAAGTGTTTCAGTATTAGATGTCTATATTTTTACAGTAAATAGGATGACATGGCCATCGCACGGCTAAAAATATGGCGGTACAGCGCTAGCCGGCCTACCGTTGGGTAAATATTGCATTACATAATGTGATCGTTAGATATCTTGCGTTTCGAGTTTATTGTCCTGTCCTAAAACCTGCCTTTATTTTACTATTAACTTATCTATCTAATTAGGTGGTGAAAAAAAAAAATTATAAACTGAAAATGTTACTTTGTAATCGCATATATTTATATGGAATTGTAATATACTTGTGTGGTATGTAAAACCAGAGAACCCGCCTAATATTGCGGTATGTATAGGTTTGCAATCGCTTTGTAGCCCTAATACTAGATGTGCTCAAAATTTTTAGCATCTGGGTCAGCTATAAGTATCTTAGAATTGTGTTGATCAGTCATATGTCAATCAGTGACAAAACTAAGGAACTTTGACTTAAATTATGAGTTAAAATTAAATGATTTTGGGAATATATCTTCCTTGTGTTATTGCCTCTTATACACTGTAAGTCCAGACTTCTAACTTCTTCTTTATCCACACCAGAGTTAGAGAGGGTGGAAAATGGCCTGAATGGCTTCGGGAAAAGAATGGTATGGCCAGGCCTTTGTTGCTTGTTTTGCTTGACTTGGCGGCGGCACTACCGAGCCCCCATATAGAAATGCATAAAGTGTCGCAACTGTCAACCGCGTTAATTCTATCCAAGGTGGGGAATTATTCAACGCCCTTTTAAAATATGCTTTTAGCCACCTCCAGTAATGCGGAGTCATTTGCGAAAATTGTAATGGCTGTGCGGGGATTATACAAATTTATGACACTTTTGAGTGTGAATACTTTAAATGAGCACCGTATCGCTTTGTTGATGGTCTATTGGAATGAGTTATGAATGCATTTTATATCAGTATCGTCGTACTGATGACAGTGATGACCGTTAAAGTAAAAGTTAATTTTTGTTTTGTTCAGTAAGTGTCAACATTTGACGGAGACAGTTAAGATGTAAACCTTCTTTTGTTTTCAATTAAGTAATGCAATAGAACTAATGCGGTTTGTCAAATTAAACGCCGATCATACCAGATAGGAGTCGATATAATAACATGTTGACTGTTTATTCATATTCAAGTCAACCCAACGTGTCGTCTTTTAATCAATTTGCAAAAAAACGAATCATTTGGGAACTACATAAGTAAATATATAGCTATTATATAAGAGTTTGATAATGTTTCCGTTCAATTCAGTAGAGCGGATACTAAGGTGAGTGCAAAAAGCTGTAGTGCCTAGTGGAGTTTTCCAAAGTCACTTTTGTGAGACTTGTTGTTTAAATTTCACGTATAGCTCCTTCTCGCTCGATTTATTACCTACCTGGTGCTAAAAGCTGCTTTTTACAAAATATTTGCCTAATTTCTTTCCACTCAATCGATTAGCTTCAAAATTCTCTCCCTGACTATTATGCGACCAAATAGGTATACCTATCGTAACAAATCACATAAACATTACTATATTGTCTAAGTTTTAATGAATGTTTATATGTATATAATATGAGCACGCTATATAGCACAATTATATTTGCTGGCAAATATACCTATGGCAATGTTTGGGAATTATTAACGTTCCCAAACTTCCACAGACTCGTTAATTTCATATCAGAATACATAGTCCAGTAGATAAGTACAAATAAATTAGCTGTGATTGATACCTGTGCAAGCCAACACGGAGTTCCGCCAACTCTATTCCAGTGGGTTATGCAGGAATCTAGCAGATTAAACCTTCATTACTGATGTTCGCTAACTTAGCAGGAATGCCCCGCTCAAAGCGTAATTTAGAGCTCTTATGTAATACGTGCGTTTCTGATTCAAATATTTCAAACCACGATTCTGCTAGGTACCGTATTCTAATTTTAAAATACATAAACAGTACATTAAAAGTACAAATTATCTCAAACATAACTGCAACACACAACATAATATTTACAATGAAATCCACCAATAATATTGAAGTTGTGTTGGAGTTGCATCGGAATATTTTTCAAGCAAACGCTGATATTTCTGATTCAGACGTTTAGGCGCTAGGTGTATTGCGTAGTCAATGCATTGGAGTTGTATTGAAATTTTAACGTGTCTAACTGTGTTTTAAAGTTAGAATATGGCCTGAGATCAAAGTGTGCGAAAAGTAATTTAGATACTGTGGCGATAAGAATCAACTGATGCTAGTTTATCGCAACTAGCACATTTTCACAAAAAAAACACCTTTATTGGAAGAAATGAAAATATCTACCTAGAGGTGCTCATTTTTTTTTTTTTTTAACCAGGTGCTCATTAACAATCTTACATGTAACTTTACATATGATTACGAAAATGATATAGTTTGCTAGCGAAACAGTCATTAATTTTTGAAAATAACAACCTAAATCAATATAATGAAATACGATGAAACTTTCCTTATAAAATTAAATTGATATTTCTCTCTCTATTAGAAGCTCCGAAACAGTAAATATCATTCGCAGTTGTTATACAACATTAATATTAATGATTAAAGGCAGCAGGGTACCTTTACTAAGCAATTATCCTTCTCAAAGTCAGTGTCAAGTTTATTTATTCAAGTAAAGGAACAGCAGCTTCCGTTCAATCGACTTTTGAAACATAACGTCCTATTATGAAAACGTACAGGTACCTAGTAGTTGTCTTGAATACGTTTAAATGTTAGTCTTGATTTTTATTATATAGTGTATTTTATTATTATACTTTCCTCCTACCTAATCGAAATGAAATACATAGGTACACCGAACGAATGCCTTTCACCCCTTGGTTGATAATCTACTATTTCACAATCCTTCTCATGAAGGGGCATTAAAATAAGTTTCTGCGATCGTGCGGTCAGATTACATCGATGGTACGTATTTATAAGTCTTACGAGAGACGATTTGCGATGCCAGTTAAATAATAATAACAGGATTACAGTGACAATTATTATATAAAAAAATATTTTACCACTATAATTTGGCATGCGTATCTTACATAGCTTGCAATTTGTGGGTGCTTATTCAAGCATAAAAATTACTAGCGATTTCACATTGCATTACTTGATTAGGTATTATGAGTAATTTACTTGAGATTTTTAATGTGCTAAAACGAATTTAATTCTGCAATGCAGGCATTTTTCGCACTGTGGCGCACCAACGAAAATTATCGCCGTTCATTAAAATTTCACCCCTGCTTAACATTAAGCTGTCCAGTATAATATGATTATATATTATTGAAGCTGCCCTAGTTTAATTGGCAATTACTGGTTTACGCGGTTAGTGGCTTTCACGAAATGCACGTTAATTATCAATTGGGAATTTGTAATATTTGTTGTATGATATAATTGATATTACTACACGATATTACACATTATTAATTTGATATTACATGAGTCATCCGCAAGTTGCTACGTACATATGCTTAATCGATAAAAAACATTTATACGTATTGAAGATGCCAAGTGTATAATATATTTCGGATCGACAACACTGTAAAACAAGATCAGAATCATCAAACGCCATCAGCATTAATATTTTATCTTACAATGACAGACCGCAGCGCTAGCTAACTATATCCTGCCACTATGTACCATGTCCCGGACACCACTCCGATAGCCGTAGGCCGGAAACTCGCGAGGATAACGGGCCGGAACGTGTCCGGGCCCGGCTAGCTGCCGGTTCCGGTGTCCGGCTACAGCGCTGCTTTAATAAGCTTCAATTGCTTCGACTAATTTATGCATTGTTCGGTAGACATTTTACGTTTCATATATATGTCTAATATAAAAATAAATAGTTAATTAAAGTATTGGTTTTTACCCAAAGTAATCAGGATAGGATCGAACATTACGATAGTGCGGTATCATGACATCATGACACACATAGTTATTTTAGTTATTAGTTACACGTAAATCAAACTTAAATATAAAGCACTACTAAATTTATATACTTACCTATATAAAAAAACTAACTACTCAAAGAGCCCCCCTCGAGCTGTACCAGGCGCAAAGGTGCCCAATCACACTGGCGGCGTTACCGCGTTGGATGGCCATGCAATCTTTGCGCCAGGTAAGAACCCGCGCGTGCATCAGACCACCCTCTCGGTAATACGTCGCCCTAGTTCCTTAACAAATGCTATTCGACAAATATTTATACCTTATTTATTTGTACCCCACAAATAAGTAATTGCTAACAAGTCGTGTTTCCTGACTGCGGCTATATCTGCCAGTTTTTTTTAGTCGTTATTTTCAGAAACTTTTTCTCCTAGCGTTTGTCCCGGCTTGGGGCCTGCTTGACAACCTAATCCCATGAATCGGCGTAGGCACTAGGTTTTGAGAAAGCGACTACCGTCTGATCTTCCAACCCAGAGGGGATACTAGGCTTTATCGGGATTAGGTTCGGTTTCCTTAAAGCGACTGGTAAATATCAATTGATATTTATTATATTGATATATATGATATTTATAAGTTCCGAAAAACTCAGTGGTACGAGCCGGAGTTTGAGCCCGAGACCTCAGGATTAAAAGTCTGACGTCTTGCCGCCAGGCTACCAGCGCTCTTCAGTTATTTTTCGAAACTACTTTAAAAAATATGTTGCAATAATCCAGAGATGTCAACTAACGATACAACCCGAGGAAGATAATTATTCCTTTATTTCTAAACACATCTTTACGTACGGAATCTTTATAATTAAATATAGTTATGTATTATGAGAACGGCAGGAAACATGTTGATGTTGCGGGAATATTTATTTATTTTATTTTGCGATTTATGGAAAATGTAGGAAAATGATGACCGAGGAGTTGGCAGCGATACTGAATGTATAGAAAGGGAATTCTGCAGACTTACTTGTGATCAGTCCAATGGGAAGTGTGCGGTAGCCGGATACAAACTTCTTAAATAATGTTCAGCAGCAGGAACCACTTAATATTGTCAACGATAACTTGAAAGTAATATTAACGCTCGCGGTGAAGTTATGTTTATAATAATAATAATAATAAATACTCTTTATTGCACACCTCATACAGTTACAAGAACAAATTTTACAATTAGATAAATTTAGGTAGAGGTAACAACAGGCGGTCTTATCGCTAATGAGCGATTTCTTCCAGACAACCTTTGGGTAGTGGAGACTAGAGAAAAACAATAAGCAGTAGGTGGTGCATAGAAACAGAAGAGACGAAATAGATAACACAGCACATTCATATGAATATACATACTTAAATAAATACAAAATAAACATACATATACGTACATATATACATATATAATACATACAGTAAGAAACAACAGTGTCAACTTAAAAACCTAAGGAAGAGATAAATAGTATTCCTTAAGTTGCGATTTAAAGCTACCAATAGATTGCGCGCGTTTTATGTTGAGAGGGAGAGAATTCCACAAACGAACGGCCTGGAACGTAAATGAGCAATTATAAAATTTGGAAGATGAAGATGGCACTTGTAGGAGCAATTTTTGAGAGGATCTAATAGAATTAAGATAAGACGCTCTTTGAGGTAGCGGGGAGTTGCAGGGTTAAAAAGTATAGAAAAGAGTAAAGAAAGTATGTGAGAGTTACGGCGGTGACGGATAGGGAGCCATTTGAGTTGAGAACGAAAACTAGAAACATGGTCGAATTTGCGTAATCCGAAAATGAACCGAATGCAGGCATTTTGAATACGCTCAAGCTTATTAAGTTGCTCCTCGGTTAGGTCTAAATAGGAGATATCTGCATAATCAAGAATGGGGAGAAGTAACGACTGAGCAAGCGCAATTTTAGTAGCAATTGGCAGGAAATTCCGGAGCCGTCTGAGAGACCCTATGGCAGCAAACATCTTCCTGCTAACTTCACTCACCTGAGGCACCCATGATAGACAACGATCCATGATTACGCCAAGATTTTTCACTTGGTTGGAAAAAGGAATTTGGATACCATCGAAGACTATCGGAGGGAGCCTGAGAAAGTCAATTTTGGAGATTTGTTTAGCGCTACCCATCACAATTACCTGTGACTTTAGGGGGTTTACTTTTAAACCGTAATTTTGACTCCAATTTGATATGCGGAGCAGATCAAGATTCGTGGCTTCTATAACTGACTTGAGATCGCTATGCATACCCTGCGAATATATTTGAAGGTCGTCGGCATAGAGGTGATACGAAGAGGAGAGATCAAGAGTTATGGAATTAATGAAGATAGAAAATAAAAGAGGAGACAGCACACCACCCTGTGGAACACCAGCTGATGTGCTGCACCAGGAAGAACACGAAGAATCTAGTTTTATTCTTTGCCGACGACCAACCAAATAACTGCGGAACCAGTCAATCGCTGCAGCCGATATATTAAGAGACTGTAAGAACGCGAGCAAAATGTCAAAATCGACCGTGTTAAGGGCATTACTGAAATCTAGAAGTGCAAGAACTGTAAGCTTCTGGTCATTCATACCCAAACGGATGTCATCGGTAACCTTGACAAGAGCCGAGGTAGTACTATGGCCCGGACGAAAACCAGATTGAAATGGGTTTAGGAGGTCATTTCTATTCAGGAAGGAAGTTAGTTGCTGATGCACTAGCCGTTCGAGGACTTTGGATAGGAAAGGAAGAATGGAGATGGGGCGATAGTCAGAGAAGGAACTGGGGTTGGATTTTTTGGGTAAAGGAATAATATTGGCATCCTTCCACAGACTGGGAAAAGTACTTGATGAAATGGAAAAATTCAGAATACCGGTGATAATAGGAACAAACAAATCAAGGAGAGGGAGTATCATATTTCGGCTAACACAGTCAACACCAACGGCGTTAGAAGTGATATTCAATATACCCTTCCTAACATTACTCTCACAGAAATGGCTAAAATAGAAAGAAGAGAAATCTAAGGAAGGAAGTGATGAAAGATGATGAAGTGAGTTAGATTTCTTAGGACCACTGAAACAGGTGGACGATGAAAAATGCTGGTTAAGCTGGTCAACGCTAATATTGTTTAAATTGGTTGCCTGTTGAGATTTGCCAACTCCGAGACCTTTCAAAAATTTCCACACTTTGGCTGGATTTCCATCTTCAACAGAACTGTGAATATGACGCCTCTGAGCATCTCGACATATAGTGCTACAGCGATTGCGCAGGGTATGATATTTAAGTTTATTTTTCTCAGAGTTGTTAGCCTTATACTTAGATTTAGATTGATTCTTCCTCTCTATAAGGGCTTTAATATCCTCAGTGAGCCAAGGAGCAGGGAGATGCTTGACTTTTATTGCACGAACAGGAGCATGAGCGTCATAAAGTTGTATGAGGAGCGAATTAAAGACAGAAACTTGATCGTCTACCGAACCCGCTCGAGCGATACTGCTCCAATCGATTGTTAAAGCGTCATCTCGAAGCTTTTCCACATTTAATCCACTAAAATTGCGCTGCAAAAGAATTATTGATTTAGATTTGGGAGGACGAATTTTGTAAGAGAGATAGAGCAGATCATGATATGAGAAGGCATCCGCGGAGTATTGTCCAAATTTAGACACATGAGAAGTCGAAGAAACTAAAGTTAAATCAAGAAGAGAAGGCGAGCAATTTGGAAAATAGTGTGTGGCGTCTGAAGGGAGAATAGTTAGACTGCATGCATCTACCAGGGATTTAAGGCGCCGGGATCGACTGTCATCCTTCAGAAGACACGTATTTAGATCTCCCATAAGAATGTGATGATTATAAGAAGGCATAAGGTCTTCGAGAAGTTTCTCAAGAGAATCAAAGTAATTAACGTGAAGGGAGGGGGAATAAAAAACGCCAAGTAAAAGTTTGGAATGAGAGAGGGAAACGTCGAGAAACATATACTATGCGGCATCAGAAGTAGAAGAACTGGCAGATACATTAACAATTGAAAAGGGGATGTAAGAACGAAGGTAAATCGCAACTCCACCGCCACCTCTTCCAAGGCAGTCGTGCCGAATTAAATTGAAACCAGGTAAAGAGTAAGACGTTGAAGGCAAAGCTGGTCTGAGCCACGATTCGGAAATTAAAATAGCATGAATGTTCTTAATGTCAAAAGAGAGTAACATATCGCTGTAATGTGCAGGAATACTTTGCGCATTTAAATGCACAACGTTAAAATTTTTAGGTACATCATTAAACTGAGATTCCAGAAAGTCGTGAAGCGAAGGAGGCAAACTATGGAAACTGTCTTCACTTACACTATCTAAGGAGGAAAAAGATAAATACTGATCACTGTTATCACTGAAAGGCATCTGAAAAATATATATAAAGTTAAAAATATAATAAGTATATAATAAGTGTATACTAATATTCAATAAATATAAAAATATATACAGTAAGAACTAAACAAAAACTCCACAATCTACCCGCCAGCAGCAAATAAAGAAAGAAATACACTCATAAAGAAACGGAAGTTCAATTTAAAAATACATGTTGGCTTCAGATTCGACAGGCATTAAGTTAAATCACAAAACTAAGGAAATAATTAACTAAGAAAAACGGAACGTAATTTAATAAGGAAATATTTAACTTGGTAAAGCGGACCGCAATTTAACAGTTGGCAACACTATACCTGCCATCCGTCAGCACACATGTCAAACTGTCAATGTCAGTTGGAACTTGGCAAAGTGACATTTAAAGTTAGCAATGAAGTTATTGGAATTAATTCATAATATTTACGGGAGACTATTAAAGAGGGTATACAACAAATAACAGTGATTACACGTCAAAATAGAAAAGCGTCAAGCAGTATAACCCGAACAAATACAGAATAAAGCTACACTATGTACATACTAAGGCTTCAATTTGGCAGCCGCACGTCTGGGCTTTATCTGTTTCTCCGGTTTCTCGGCTTTGCTGCAATTATCTGCCTTGGGAGGAGCATCTACGCTTGGGGTCGGAGTCACAGGCTGCTCTGGCGCATCCGAAATCGCCTTAAGCTCTGCAAGGCTCACCACACGCCTGCGCACGTCGCTCGCATCCAAGACATGAACAACGCCGTTTATGCGGATTGGTTAAAAATAAGTTATTTTGCGTATTATTTAATTATTTGTTTTTATGACACGTAAAATTATCGATCCGAATGTGACAAGAGTATTCATAATGTTTTTGCATTGACAACTTGTGTCGTAGAGGTGGCCAAGAAGTCTTATTTTAATAAAAAGTTTTCTATCAAAGGGAATTTAGCACAGTAGCGCCACCATGCTCCCGGCCTTAAAATGCGGTGGATTTCAATAATGATATGGTAAGCTGAGATGATGTGATACGATACTGCGGTAAAAGAAATAAGAATTTTATTATGACACGAGAAGAAGAGAAAGGAAGTAGGTTATTGAGATGGCAGCGGATAAAGTTTTACTACAGGGCGTTTAAACAGCCCATTAGCGGTTTTTACTGTAGCAACCCGGACAACTCCATCGAGCCCAGGATGAACGGCAGAAATTATGCCTAGCGGCCAATGTAAAGGCGGTATATCATCGTCACCCAACAGTACAACCGTGCCTTGAACGACCGGACGGTCTGGACTACACCACTTGTTACGGACTTGCAACGTGTGCAGATACTCCAAACGCCATTTTTAGGGTTCCGTAGTCAACTAGGAACCCTTATAGTTTCGCCATGTCTGCCCGTCCGCCCGTCCGTCCGCGGATAATCTCAGTGACCGTTAGCACTAGAAATCTGAAATTTGGTACTAATATGTACATCAATCACGCCGACAAAGTGGTAAAATAAAAAGTGAAAAAAAATTAGGGTACCTTCCCTATACGTAAAGTGGGGAGTGATTTCTTTTTTCATTTCAACCCTAACGTGTGATATATTGTTGGATAGGTATTTAAAAATGAATAGCGGTTTACTTAAATCATCTTTTAATAATGTAAATATTTTCGGAAATAATCGCTCCTGAAGTAAAAAAAAATGTGTCCCCCCCCTCTAACTTTTGAACCATAAGTTTTAAAAATATGAAAAAAATCTCAAAAGTAGAACTTTATAAAAACTTTCTAGGAAAATTATTTTTAACTTGATAGGTTGAATAGTTTTTGAAAAAAAATTAGAAAATAATTTCTGAACTAAGTTTGTAATTTAACCGTATAAGCAGGTGTTTATTGTACCTGTAATTTCTATAAAATCACAATGCAATGACGTTCTTTCAAAAACTCTTAAGTGGGGACACTTACTGTGACGGACGGAAAACTACGGAACCCTACACTGAGCGTGGCCCGACACGCTCTTGGCCGGTTTTTTCCAATAAGATTGCAAAATTGTTTCCAATAATCTCTTTCGGTTGGTCAGGTTTCGACACTCAGTAGATAAGTCAGTCGCGGGTAAATATTGGAGCGGTGTGGACATTAAAAAATGAGCGGGAGTTAAAACTTCAGGATGCGGATCTGAAGATAAAACACTGAGCGGACGAGAGTTCAGTAAGCATTCAATTTGAATGACAGCTGTCAACAGTTCTTCATACGTCAGAATCTGTGAACCTATAACACGATACAAATGTGTTTTCATGCTCTTTATATTAGACTCCCACATGCCACCAAAATGAGGCGCACGAGGAGGAATCATTTTCCATTCAATGCGGTGATTAATACATTCGCGGTTAAGCTTGCATTTAAATTCAGAAGTGCGGAAAAGATTATACATCTCGTCCAGTTGAGATTTTGCTCCCACAAAATTTGTCCCATGGTCTGAGTAAAGGCATGAGACTGGACCACGTCGAGATATAAATCGTTTGAACGCTGCTACAAAGGCGTCAGATGTTAAATCTGAAACAAGTTCAATATGTACTGCCTTAGTAACGAGGCAAACAAATAAGCATATGTACAACTTTTGTGCATGTTGACCACGACGGCGACAAAGCGTAATGCGAAGGGGACCAGCGTAGTCTACCCCAGTGTGCACAAAGGCTTTAGCTTCTTGTATACGGCAAGCGGGAAGGTCAGCCATCTTTGGTACTGGATGAGCAGGTTTAACGCGGAAACATGAGTTGCATTTATGTACTCTGTTCCTAAGTACTGTGCGTGCGCCCAATATCCAGAAACGCTGGCGAATGATTGACATTAAAATACCTGCACCTGCATGACAATTAACAACGTGATAGTGATCTATGATTAAATTCACTATATGATCGTGTTTTGGAAGTACAACTGGATGCTTGACTTCAAAGGGTAAGTCGGAATTAGACAAGCGGCCTCCTATACGCAGAACATTTTTGGCGTCAATGAAAACAGACAGCTTAACGAGTTTGCGCGATGGTAAAAGATTTCTTTTAGTTTGAGCTATATCTTCACTGAAGTAAACTCTTTGTACGGCGAGTATCAAAGCGGTTTCAGCGGTCTCAAGACTTTTTGTAGTTTCGGCGGGGTTTACCTTTTTTATAATGCGGAGCACGTAAATAATTGTTTGAAGCAATTTATTCCAAGAGGAAATGCGTTGCGCTAAGTTATACAGTATAGGCGACTCTTGCTACACAATAGTAGTCAACGCAACAGTCTTATGTTCTGGTAATTGTTCTATTGCTGCGCAATGAAATGGTTTAATAGGCCATTCATTCGGAGCATCTTTCAACCATGAGGGCCCATTCCACCATAGATTGTGAGTAATTATCTGCGATGGTGTTAACCCACGAGATAAGCAATCGCTAGGGTTTTCAACTCCAGCAATATGGTAGAAGTTTTCTGGGGATACATTTTCCTGACATTGCGCAACACGATTGCTGACAAACACCGACCATCGGTGTGGCGATGATTTGATCCAATTTAAAGCAATAGTAGTATCGCAGAAGGCGAAAATTCCTTTAATAGGAATACGAGCAAGATATGTGTCCTGTACGATTTTGATCAATTTGGTCATCAATACAGCAGCACAAAGCTCTAAGCGAGCGAGTGTTGTTACTTTAGCCGGTGAAACCTTTGACTTTGAGCATAGTAACCTTACAGTGCAGTTACCAGCTGAATCTGTCACATGCATGTAGATGACACACCCATATCCATTTAAACTGGCATCACTAAATCCTACTATTCGACAATCACTAGAATCAGCGAAAACGCCAATATGGCGGGGAATTTTTAAGGTTGATAGCAATGGAAATTCTTGTACCAACATAGAGTAACACTTAATTATGTGTTCTGGAGGAGTTTCATCCCATTCGATATTACTAAGCCAAAGTTCTTTAATAAGCAACTTTGCGTACAGCACTACAGGTGCTACCAAACCAAGCACATCAAACAAGCGAGCTACAATAGACAGTATAATTCTCTTGGTACACTTCCCTCCAGCGGGTGGGGACGTAGTCATGAATAAAATATCATCGGAGGGATCCCAAGACAAACCTAGTAATTATTTTACATGTTTTTAAAGTGGGGCATTCCACTCATACAATAGTATGTATGATGATTGTATGTATGAGTGGAATGCCCACTTTAAAAACATGTAAAATAATTATGAGTTGATAGCAGCGCCATCTATTATTTCCGTTGTGACACTTGCACTAGGGTCTTGCAATAGGGGCTTGCAATAGGGTCGGCGGGAAGGGTATCTAACTCTAGTAGTTAGCACCTAGATGTCGCTTACGGCTGCTATAAATTCGATGTAAAAATAAATGCAAAAAGATGATTGAAGGCATTAAGAATTTCGTCAACTCAGTAACTGAACCCATAGCTTAATTGGTAAAGCGATCGAGCCCCGGTAAGGCGTATCGATGCGAGGTTCAAATCCTGCTGGGTTGATTATTTTTTCAATGTTTTCAGTGTTTGTATTTGATTGAATAACATACAAACCTAGTACCTTAGCAATATTTTGCTTGTCATTAAATTCGACACAAGCGCGGTGTGAATCTGGAAGATTCTCTAAAAGTGCGGGCGAGTTGCTGGACCATTTGACCAAGTCAAATGCACCAGCTTTGAAAAGAGATATCAACTCTTGCGATAAACGTATAGCGGTTTCATCATTTGCACACGAATGGACTAAATTGTCCATGTATAATTGGGAACTAGCGACATTCGCAGCCTCAGGGAACTGATGTCCCTCATCAAGACAAAGCTGTTTGACAGTGCGCATAGCCATATACGGGCTTGACTTAAGACCAAAAGGGACTCGAGTAAAATTAAAAGGGCGAATCTGCTCTTTTTCATCGAAGCGAAATAAGATTTTTACAAATTTATAATCGTGCGGGGGCAAGCAAACTTGCATATACATTTGACGAATATCTGACGTCATAGCCACTGGAAATAGGCGAAAATTCAATAGCAGGGTAAACAAATCTGCCTGTAGGTTTGGACCAGTATGCAGAATGTCGTTGAGTGAAACACCTGAATGTGTTTTGGTTCTAGCATCTAGTACAATTCTGACACGAGACGTCACTTTGTCGAGACGAATCACAGCGTGGTGGGGTATGAAGTAGCCATCATCAGTAATGTCAGATTCAGGTACTTCGACAAGATAATCATTTATCATATACTCTTTAATGACTTTATTATAGTCATCACGAAGTGTGGGTATTTGTTTAAATTTATTTTCCAAGAAAAGCAGACGGCGATGAGCAACAGCACGGGAATTGCCTAGCTCTGAAGTCGTCCTTGCAGAAAGGTAAGGCCACAGTATATCGACCTTGATCATCGCGGGTGACAGAAGTAACGTATAAGTTTTCACATTTCGTCTCTTCCGGACTGAGAAAGCGTTTGTGTGGAATCTCTTCTAATTCCCAAAATTTATTCAAGCTCGACTCAAGGTCATTACGAACCAAAGCGGTGAAGGAATTTAAGGTATATTCACCCTTTTGTTGATAATCACCCTTCTGAGGAAAATCACCCATAAACACATAACCGAACGTAGTTTGGCAAGCGGGGGGTGCGCAAGAGCCAGAAAATATCACGTTGCCCAAATATATATATGGGAAGAGCTGGACTCCTAACAAAAGATCAACGTTGCCTGGAATATTCCAAGTTAAGTCGGCGAGCGGTATATTCGCAAGATGAGACATGTCGCATTTATTAGTTTCGATAACAAAGTCAGGCATCGAACCTGTTATACAATCTACTACTATCGCGTGAATGTAGTATCTGTAATTTGGGTATATGCGCGATTCCATGTTTAGGTAAACATAACCATGTACCGTTCGCGACATTAAGCAAACACCGTTAATATATGAATTATTAAGCGGAATCACAGGTAGATTGAGCGCTTTGCAACAATCCAGCGTTATTAAATTATTTTGAGCGCCATTGTCAATCATGCATCTTATTATTGACCTACCATCACCATCATAAATCATAAGGTTTGGTGTACACATGAGCAGTCGCTAGTAATATTGCAGATTGAGGATTTGACACATTTAGCGAGACGGTATTATTTTTAGGCGACTGCATCGCATGAACATCAGAAGTCATTGGAATGAAACGCGGTGAATAAGCATTCATTGGAGAATTCACTTGCGGGGTGGATACACAATTAGACCTCGCATTTGAGACACTTGGAACTTGCGGAGGAGACACTGCGTGTACAGCAGACGTAGCGGGCGACGACGTAGCATTGTTAGTACTGACCATTAACTGTGTCGACTTAATATTTGCGGAAGCAGTCTTGCTCCCTTCAAAATGTAAAAGCGTGTGATGACGTCTCTGACAAACGTTGCAAGTGTGACGCGAATTACAGTTAAGAACCGTGTGTGAGGTGCTGAGACAGTTGACACAACCATGTTTACTTTTAATAAATTCAAATCTCGCTTGCGAGGATGTCATGTTTTTAAATTTCGTACAAGAGTACAGGTGTGAATGATCCTTTTTATTGCACAATACACAAGCTTGTTCATCAGTCGCGGAGCTAGGAGCAGTATCACTGCTAGCAACAAATGCTTTATATGTAGTTTTAGCGGGTTGAGCTGGTGTATTGACAATTGGTCTACTTACTGTACCACCGTTGGACCTTTCCAAAATTTTCACTTGGTCTTGCACGAACGAAATAAACGAATAATATTTCGGACTCTCTACATCACGGATAGTCAATTCATAGTTTTGTAAAATCTGTGAATCAGTTTTTCTTAAGGCGCAATTTAAAAAAATAAAATCTGTCAAATCAGGGATACTAACTGCTTAAGTGCAGCGATGGATGCGAAATACTTCTCAATAAAGTTGTTGAGACTGCTGGCATTATTTGTGCATGGCTTAAGGTCAAGTATATTGTTCAGGTAATAAGAACCCAAAGCGCGTTTGTCTTGATACTTTTTTACAAGACTGTTCCAAATTATGGAGTATGTGTCGCCATTAGGCACTATGCCAGCAGTTAATTTCAAGGCGTTATTTGTTAATTTGCTGACAAGATACTGCACACGTTGCGAGTCAGACAATTGGGTATTGTTATGAATATTGGCCCTAAATATTTCATAAAATATGGGCCAATTTTCAGTCCGGCCATCGAAACGGCAGATCAATAGGCGGGAGCTTAATTGATTTAAACGAGGACCCGTCACTGCGGCTCGCAGATGCGGTTGAAGCATTTTTTTGCGGCGTTGACAATTTTGTTATATTGTTGCGAGCACGCTTTATTCGTGAGTACATATCCTCAAATGAATCTAACGCGGCATAGTCGGGACCCGACTCAGGAACGAGGGACATCGTGCAATTGTTTATGTCATCGAGAATTGCTTCGAAACTTGTACGCAATTCCTCGATCGTTTCGCTGTCGGACATAAACGTCTCGTTGCTTCTCGATTCAAATGTAGAAATATTTTTCGATAAATCATAAATACGAGAAACGCGTTCGAATATCCTTTCTTCCTTACTTTTTAAAATTTTAAGTTTATTTAGTAAATTCGATTCCATGTTGAAAGGACGTAAATGTCAAATATGAAAAATATGAGACGAGCGGTAATGGCGGAATTATTATTTATGATTATGACTAATTATTATGTCTTTCATAAGCGGTAAACATTTAATAAACATGGCACAATTACCGGTGATGAAGGACCAAAAATGATGTTGCGGGAATATGTATTTATTTTATTTTGCGATTTATGGAAAATGTAGGAAAATGATGACCGGGGAGTTGGCAGCGATACTGAATGTATAGAGAGGGAATTCTGCAGACTTACTTGTGATCAGTCCAATGGGAAGTGTGCGGCAGCCGGATATAAACTTCTTAAATAATGTTCAGCAGCAGGAACCACTTAATATTGTCAACGATAACTTGAAAGTAATATTAACGCTCGCGGTGAAGTTATGTTTATGCGGATTGGTTATAAATAAGTTATTTTGCGTATTATTTAATTATTTGTTTTTATGACACGTAAAATTATCGATCCGAATGTGACAAGAGTATTCATAATGTTTTTGCATTGACAACTTGTGTCGTAGAGGTGGCCAAGAAGTCTTATTTTAATAAAAAGTTTTCTATCAAAGGGAATTTAGCACAGTAGCGCCACCACATGTAATTTCAGTTGGTAAAAGTCGTGAATATTTAAAACTACATTAAAGAACAAGTTTTCGCTGTAGTGCGGCCGCTGCAGCAGATCCCCTTGGCGACGTGAAAGGATACTAACTAAAAACTAACTATTTGTAGTTAGATCTTTGTTCAATATTGTAGAATTATAGTAAATAGGCACGTTTTACTGCAAACTTCTTTATCCCGCCTTCTTTTTTGTTTTCTTCTTCTTTCTTATTAGTAAAGACCGTATTGTTTATTATGGAAACAAATAAAATGGTATAATTTGTGTCAACAAACTATATACATTACAGAAAAACCGGCCAAGAGCGTGTCGGGCCACGCTCAGTGTAGGGTTCCGTAGTTTTCCGTCCGTCACAGTAAGTGTCCCCACTTTAGAGTTAATAACACCGCCATGTAGGATATGATATGAGAGTTCCACGTACAGCGACATATATCGGCAAATTAAGTAAACTATTGCGCGCGAGCTTAAAGTACGGAAGATGATTTTTATGGAATAATTCTTTATTGCGTGAACCGATTTTCACCGTTTTTACTTTATTTGAAAGCGCGTCATTTCATTGTAATTTTGTACAAATTACAGTTACAATAAACACCTGCTTATACGGTTAAATTACAAACTTAGTACAGAAATTATTTTGAATTTTTTTTTTCAAAAACTATTCATCCTATCAAGTTCAAAATAATTTTCCTAGAAAGTTTTTATGAAGTTCTACTTTTGAGATTTTTTTCATATTTTTAAAACTTATGGTTCAAAAGTTAGAGGGGGGGGGACGCATATTTTTTTACTTCTGGAGTGATTATTTCCGAAAATATTTACATTATCGAAAAATGATTTTAGTAAACCCCTATTCATTTTTAAATACCTATCCAACAATATATCACACGTTAGGGTTGAAATGAAAAAAAAAATCACTCCCCACTTTACGTATAGGGGAGGTACCCTAATAAAAAAAAAATTTCCACTTTTTATTTTACCACTTTGTCGGCGTGATTGATATACATATTAGTACCAAATTTCAGCTTTCTAGTGCTAACGGTCACTGAGATTATCCGCGGACGGACGGACGGACGGACGGACGGGCAGACATGGCGAAACTATAAGGGTTCCTAGTTGACTACGGAACCCTAAAAACACACTCGATTCTTGTATCATAAATCATAATAAAAAGAGCTACTTATTCTTATTGATTGGTTCCCTTTGCGAGTTTTCTGACTTTACTTTTGACGTTCTTCATTAACTTTTGGACAGCAAGAGTGTCGAAAGTTTTATGGGTACGGATCCATTCTTTTTTGAATTACTCGATGTTATCTATTGGCTTAGTTTGTTTTCTTAGCTTTGCCTTCATCAGAGACCAAAATCTCTCAATGGGTCTAATTTCAGGGCAATTCGGCGGATTTAACGTTTTCGCAACAAATTCAACATCATTCTTTTGATACCAGTCTTGTACATGACGAGCGTAGTGATATGCAGCTAAATCGGGCCAGAATAATGTTCAATCTCTGTGCTTTCGAACGAGTGGCATTACTCGCTTTTGAAGCCATTCTTTCTTGTAAATCTCGGAATTAAGGTTACCCTTTACGAAGAACGAACACTTTTTTATCCCACACTGACAAATAGCTTGCCAAACCATAACTTTTTGTTCATATAATTTATTTTACACGTTCTTTTAAAGTGGGTCATTCCACTCATACAATAGTATGTTATTCAATCAAATACAAACATTGAAAACATTGAAAAAATAATCAACCCAGCAGGATATCCATATTATATTTTATTATATTATATTATATTTTGTTCATATTTTTCACAGAAAATGGATTTATAATTTTTTGGGACTTCTACCTTTCGGCACGGATAAAACTGCGGCCCAGGCAGGGTTTTGTAGCCAAGTTTTACATAGGTTTCGTCATCCATGATAATACATTGAATTTTTTTTCTTTAAAATTTGGTCGTCAATTCCGAGCTCGAGATTTGACCAAAGATTCCTGAGTTTTGCTGCGTTTTGGCTGTTTTTGCTTTTTATATGTTGCAAGCGAGTTACGCTCCTTAGCTCGCTGAACCATTGCTATGGAGATATGGCATTTTTTCGCACAATCCCGAATAGAAATCTCTTTATTTTGGCAAACTGTTCACATATCTTCTTGTCCAAATCAGGACGTAAAGGCATAGACATAAACAAAAAGGAAGATGAGTGACGTTCATAGTAAATAAAACTGAAATGTGTTCCAGCACCTGACACACTTGTAAAATGCTACACACCGCTATAATGTATGTGCATCATGGGCAAATAGATAAACCTATATAGTTAACACGGGTATGCAAGGGAGACCTCCATATTTTGCGCATTGCACAAAGTGTGACTGAGAGACTCTGCCACATGACTAATTCAATATAGGTCCCGGAACCTATATTTGATGGCACACAATCGAGGGCTTGGTACCATATCTCCCTTTTTGTATAAATCAATGCGTAAAGGGCCACATTTTCTGCCGCGACCAGGCAAATCTTTTAAACTATGATGCATGCCGAACCGTTTAATAGTAGTGTAAATGGCTTTCAGACTCACTCCTTCTTCTACTGCAATTTTTCTCATGCTTATTCTCGAACCTTTGCAGTATTTGGTCACAATTGAAAGTCGTTGTTTTTTTGATTGACCTTTCATCATGGAAATTATGTGGATTTATATTATTTTTTATCTCAAGATCAGATAAATGACTATATATCTTATAGATTGAGATATGACAAACGACACAAAAAATGTTTTTTTTTTTCATAGAGTAATTACAAACTTGTTTCCATAATAAACGATATGGTCCTTAAAAGATTTCAAAAATGAATTGTCCTAGGTTAACGACATAAATCAGTCAGTAAGGCATTCTAATTTAAAACGAATGTCAACCTAATTTATTATAAATTCAAAATTTTTGATTTACTATAGATTGACCCGCACCTGCACGTAACAATAGCTAGTGATTTTAAATCGAACTTATTATAAATACTACGTAAAGCAGCTCTAACAGTAAAAAAAACCGGCCAAGAGCGTGTCGGGCCACGCTCAGTGTAGGGTTCCGTAGTTTTCCGTCCGTCACAGTAAGTGTCCCCACTTAAGAGTTAAAATAACACCGCCATGTAGGATATGATATGAGCGTTCCACGTACAGCGACATCTATCGGCAAATTAAGTAAACTATTGCGCGCGAGCTTAAAGTATGGAATATGATTTTTATGGGATAATTCTTTATTGCGTGAACCGATATTCACCGTTTTTACTTTATTTGAAAGCACGTCATTTCATTGTGATTTTGTAGAAATTACAGGTACAATAAACACCTGCTTATACGGTTAAATTACAAACTTAGTTCAGAAATTATTTTGTAATTTTTTTTCAAAAACTGTTCAACCTATCAAGTTCAAAATAATAAACTTAGAAAGTTTTTATAAAGTTCTACTTTTGAAATTTTTTTCATATTTTTAAAACTTATGGTTCAAAAGTTAGAGGGGGGAGACACATTTTTTTTTACTTCTGGAGCGATTATTTCCGAAAATATTTACATTATCACAAAATGATTCTAGTAAACCCCTATTCATTTTTAAATATCTATCCAACAATATATCACACGTTAGGGTTGAAATGAAAAAAAAAATCACTCCCCACTTTACGTATAGGGGAGGTACCCTAATAACACATTTTTTTCCACTTTTTATTTTACCACTTTGTCGGCGTGATTGATATACATATTAGTACCAAATTTCAGCTTTCTAGTGCTAACGGTCACTGAGATTATCTGCGGACGGACGGACGGACGGGCAGACATGGCGAAACTACTTATAAGGGTTCCTAGTTGACTACGGAACCCTAAAAAGGGAGTCTGTGCCAGAAATTATTCTACCTCCCTTAATTACTTTCAAAATGACCCTCGGCTCTTCTAATTTAATCTCCAACATTAATGAGCACTTGTCAGCCTTCGCTTGCAGCTTCCTAGCTTGCTAACTGTCACTCACGATTACGACAAGTAGCGTTAAATGATTAATCACCAGCTTTCTCCACATACAAGCATCATGTAGTTTTGCATTATACTAGTTAGCGACGCCTTAATTACTTTACAGAAGTACTAGTTTCTTTCGGTTTTAACCTTAGAACATTCAATCAGGAGTTGCCATGTCTGTCATTTTCTATACAAAAAAACTCTGCCGATTATTGCGTCAAATGTATGACTATTCGTAAGTAACGTACATATAGCCACGTCAGATAAACAACGCCTGTCAATGGCGACTCCGGTTGGTTGAATGCTCTAAGATTTTAAGCACATGCAGTGGCTAAGTGCGTGTCGGACCACGCATAATGAAGGGTTCCGTAACTTCAATAGAATAAGAATCAAACAAATACCAAAGATCTAATCCTATGGAAGATGTTTATTGGAGATAACTCAATAATGACTTAATCGATAATGTTCAAAATAATTTTCTTCTCAATTTTTTTCATATTTTTTGGACTTACGGTTCAAAAGTTACAGGGTTCTGAAAATATTCACTTATTCACAAAATGTTCAATGATGTCCTTCACAAAATGGCCTATCGATTGATGTGCAGCACGTTGACATTTGAAAATATATTTTTTTTTAATTTAGTTACATGTGTGCTCCCCCTGATATATTTTTTTCTGCAATTTTCAATACATAACTAAATAGTGGCATATAAAATACATCTTTTGTCTGAATTTTATTAATATACGTCTTATAGTTTCCGAGTCAAATGGCTGTGACATGCGGACGGGCGGACGGACGGATGGACGGACGGACGGACGGATAGACGTACATGACAAAACTATAAGGGTTCCCTAGAAAGCTGTTAATTATATGTGCTTATAAAGTATTAGATTGGAAAAACCAAATTATTTTCTCTTAAATTATGGTTTAAAATACTATGACGTACACGCCTATAAAATTATAAACCTGAGTCATGGAAGCCTTACATTAGTTAATTAAGTATTATAACTACATGTAAATAATTACTATTTGTGTCGTCATATCTCCATTAATTTACATTTTGCGTAGATACAAAAAGTGAAACGTAATATATTTTTATCTCCTCATTCCTGACAAAACGCCTCCCTCTGGAATGAGCGCGGTATAAAAAGGTGTTTAAATTATGGCTGTAGTCCCCGTTTTAGCTGATTGCAGGGGAGTGTGACCTGCGCGGTTATTTTCATTGCTTAGCTAGTTGCTGGCACTCGGTCGCCTCTTGCTAACCAGTACTGTAAAGGTATAGTTTAGGTTAACAGTACTTAACAAAAACTCGAAAGCTTTTAGATACATTAGATACGTATTTATCCAGATTTAATCTATTCATAACAAACACTTGCGGTGTGGCACATACGTATTGTATTTCTATGTATATTTTTGGCTTTTAGATCTATTACCGACACCAAAAAGTTCACACCGACGTCGCCGACGATCACTATTTTACATCCCGTTCGGTCTACTGACTTAGGGCCGGTTGCACCAAACAGTCTTTTAACGTCATCGTTATAGCTAAAAGCTTGTATGAAAAGTTTGACAGTTATCTATGAGATGACAGCCACGCCGCCATATTTAACGCTGACGCAGTTCGTCAATTCTGCATGGTGCAACCCAACCTTAGTTATGTGATTGGAGCAATGACCCAAAATAAGTTGGCCTCCGACAGCACGCCATTTTGCTCAGCCCTGTGCAGATTCTCGTCTGCCCTCGCCTCGCAGGTGCAGCTTTTTTTATTCAGACTCTACCCAAGTAGCAAAATTTGGCACTATAAAAGTCCTGAGAACATTTTAGAACGTGCTAATTAGTGTTTATGATTAGCACTATAATGGTGTCGTAAACCTTTACCTAACCCCAAATAGGCCCTAGTTTTATCACTGATTTATTCTATAAACATTACATAAAGGCTCTCACTGTGATAAATCAGCTCTATGATTGAAATGTCTGCAATGTTTATGTCACAATTAGGAACTATTAAAGTAACCAAAACATGTTTATAGTGCTATTTTGCGCCGTAAACGATTCCAGTGATCTTTTTTATCACCAAAAGCCTCGTGTTGTGTGCTGTCGTCGTCGTGAGGTTATTTCACAAGAAATTAAACAAATATATTTGTAAGTCATTCGCCATGTCCCTTTAGTTCCTTAAAGTGACATATAAAGGTACATACTAAAAACATTCGTGAACCGTAATTCTGCCGGTACTTGCACTTGCGAAAATAATTGTATTGACAAAATCATTATGCTGATTTCAAATTTGACAATGCGCCTTCATAATTTTACTGTTTTAATTAAATTTTAATTAATAAAATTAGGACTTGTCCCGACTGTGGCTGCTATAGTACACATGGGCTCCAGTCATACTGCTAATGTGCTATCACTTTCAGAAAACGGCAGCCATATTTTAATGGATTTGAGTAGCCCTATAGCGATGTTGAGGGAGCATTTAAAAAGCTAAAACGTTATGTAATGGTCGTGCAAAGTACTTTTATAGTGCAGATTGATCCTGTAATAGTGTTTGCGATACTGCTTTAATACTAGTACTATAAAAGTTAATTCGACGCATTATTAGTGCATAATAGGTACATAAAAGTGTCAGTAAAGTGTCTATAGTATTAAATAGTACTATAATCGCTTTTTGCAAATCTATTACAGTGCAACACTTTAAAGATTCTTTTTTATGGTCCTTTAAGCGTTCTAAGAGCTAACTTATAGAACTAAATTTCTCTTTAATTTATAGAACCAAAACGTTCTATTAAAAACCTTTATAGTACAAGCAGTCACAATGGTTACCATTATAGGCCTACTATATCACTGATTCGTGATAAAAGGTCTTAGTTATAGAAGCTTTTGTTACTTGGGTATATGTTGACTTTTTACTACCGTTTACACTAAATATACTGGTGCATCTAAGCCTTAGGGCTGCCTGGTGCGACGGGAACAACGCCTGCCCTGCTGTAATCTTTTGTTTGACGAACACTCGGCGCGTCGTCGCTTGTGTCTTGACGGGTAGTTCGCAAATTATACCTCTACTCGTACTCGTAGTTTCGACGTAAATTGTGTCGTTTTTATTGTTGACCCGTTTAAAGCAAGTTTTAACGATCCATGCTGATATTTTCCTTTTTTGTTTTTTATATACCACGCCGGTGGCGAACAAGCATACGGCCCGCCACATGGTAAGCAGCTACCGTAGCCTATGGACACCTGCAAATTCAGAGGTGTCACCTGCGCGTTGCCGACCCTACACAAAAAGGAGGATTCACTGTGTTGACGGCTAAAGGAACAAGAAGGTCCCTCATCGTCAACACATGGTGTCCTCTTTGAGCTCTTTGGCAACATTACTCACCAGCAGGAACACAATACTATGAGTAGGGTCTAATTAATAATCAAACGAACTTACCTGTGAAGTTTGATTACAATTATACGAATATCCAAATCGAAGATTACAAATATGCAGCACGTGGAATTATGCACCCTTTTCACACTTTCAGAGGTATATAAACCTAAAAAAAACTACCCGTCTCTCTCCAGCTATCCCTAGACTCCGCCAACCCGCGTAGGCGCCTCGGCGGTACTTGTCATTATTTCAGAGTGAATATTTTTGTGTTCCCAAGTAACACATCAAGGCAGTATAACGGCCGTCTTACAGCATATCTGTATGCTTTTAACATTTTGAGTTCGTTTTATAGTAGCATTATAAACGTTTATAGTGCTGATATAGGTCTTAAATGGGCACAAATCACCCAGCTTGAGATCCTACACAGGTCATTTAATAGCATTACAGGCGCATTATGTCTGCGCTATTAGCATTATCGTTGTCATGGAAAATGCCAATCGCATTAAAGAAGCATTGGTACGCTCTATTAAGTTGCCCACCGCATTAAAGAAGCATTAATACGGCCAAAAAACTTGCTAATCGCAGTAAAGAAGCATTAGTACTCTCAATTAACTTGCCAATCGCAATACAAAAGCATTATACTAGCATAAGAGTGTAGTAAAATAAACCTTACGTCAATGCAAAAACGTCTCTAACACCGACAGAACAAATGTTATAATACAATGAACGTTGTGATTTAACTACTTTGTCTCGCAATATAAAATGGACGAAGACGGTACAAAAAACTGAATGAGTGACACGTCATATTTGTTTGCATCCTAACAAAATTTATAAAAGTTTTTGACTCTTTTACGTTATTATATCCTTCAAATATTACTGCGCAATGTAGTTTACTGTAAATGTGTATATAAGTTTCATTGAAAATTTTCACGCGCCTTTGATTTATTGTGGTTTTGCTATAAAATATTATAAAAAGATATGCGTCAAATAAACAAAACAATTGTGTAATCCTCGTATAGAACGAGTTTTGCATTATTAACATAATAGTGTTGGTTGAGCAGTCTTAAATTAAGTAATTTCATTATTATATAGGTATTTGCCTTGTATTAGGTTCGCATGATTTTATTTTTAGGTTATAAATTATTTACAAAATGGCGTTGGTCTATATAGACGGAGAGCTAGCCACGTCAGATATGACACAATAATGAGAGCAACCAAACCCCTCTAGTCAGTTTGGTATACTATGCTTATTTCTAGATCTGGACATCTGGCAGCTTTAAAGTGGTGGAGGTCAAAGAATGCAAACCATTTCAAGAGAATAAATCCTAGAGATCTGGGTTTGATGCAATATTATGAGAAACTATACAAATACTATACAATAGTAAGAGAAATTATACAAAAAATTATGTTGGGAGAAAGTAGTACCAAACAATGTATAATAAAATATAGTTCATAGTTTGTCGCCTACTGTTTTTGTTTCGGTAATAATCATAAATCGGGGTTTTCGGTGCGGGAACGATTTGAGAAAGAGTAGAGATAAACAGATAGGTTAGTCTGAGAAAATATCATATTAATTAATAAATACCTCTCTGTGAATAGCATACACACTATGATACGAGCTTTTTTTATTAGAGACATGTTTGTATTGACTATTATATAGTATTTTAAAAATGCAATTGCATATCCGAAATTTATTAACTAGATCTACCTAAGACAAAGACACGGTATAATAAGTGTCAAATATTAATCTTGACGTCCGATATTTATGAACTATTTGGTTAACTGAAGAGGTTGACAATGATCAGTCATTACATGAATTAATAAAAAAATACTTGAAAAAATCATAGGTATATGTACCTACAATATATGTAATGTAATGTAATGTAATGTAAAAACTCTTTATTGTACAAAATCCAGTCAAAACAATACAATAATAGGAAAACGTAAGTACAAAGGCGAACTTATCCCTTTAAGGAATCTCTTCCAGTTAACCTTTGAGTAGATGAGAGAAGAAGTGAAAAGAGGTAGACAAATGCGGCAACATGTACAACAAGGTACGAGAAAGGTAGATACTATAGATACATATATACAAAAGTTATAGGAAAAGTATATATATATATTAAACCAGAGAGGAGTGAGGAGACAATAGTAGTTTATGTAACTGCTACGTAATAAAGGTCCTTAAAACACGAGTGTAGTTTTATGAAACGAGCCGCAGGCGAGTTTCATAATAAGATCACACGATTGTTTTAAGGCCCAATTACGTACAGTTGCATACACTGCTTTATCTACACTTATATTATATATCCAAAATAAAGTATTCGGAAACCATAGAATGACCGCCATTGCACCGCCATGGCCAACTCGATTGTGCCGGCAGTCGGGGAGGCGCGTGTCGGCGGCCGCGCGGGCGCGTGCCGTTGGTCAGGAAGGAGCACAGGATGTGCATTATGTTATCAAAACTCGTAGCACATCAATATTTGAGCATGTAAAGTTAAAATTACGTTACTGCCACAGATAAAAAGCTTATCATAGTAAAATCGGTAGTGGTAATGCTAGCCATTGCCTACCGTTTTTGAACACGTTTTAGAGGACTTACAGTGTGAGTGTAGATAAACATAATAAAACACAGAAAAGGAACATCTAAGACATATACAGAATAATACAATAGCAACATATCAATCAGAGTCAGGTAACCATAACTTCTTTAGCTTCTCCTTGAACGACGCGACCGACTGTGACTGTCTGAGCAAATACATAATAGTCAGCTATTACATATAAATTGTATATACCTATGATTTTTTCGATCAATTATTCATTAGGTAGAAACCTGCTAGAGTACATTTTGTTTTTTAAGTTAATGCCTACTCTTTGGCTATTATCAAACATTCCCGCACCGAAAACCCCGATGTATGGTAATAATACACAATATTTTTTGGTCTAACATTTTTTTATCGATTTTTGACCAGTTTTGAGTCGATATTCCAACATATTCACTATAGATAGAATTATAAGGCAAACGACTATCGGTTCTTGAATCTTTTATCTCCATTCTGTAGAGCCGGATCTTGAAATAAATGAGCCGTTATATTTTTATGATATTTTTAAAATATGGTCTAAAAAAACACTTTTATCGATATTCGAATGGTGTAAAGAATCTTACATATACGTAATCTACATATCTAAAAACTGTAGAGAGATTTTAATTTTTAACTAATTAAAACAAAATTTATGACCATAAAACCACTTTTTTAGCCTAAACCGGTTCGACTTTGATGTCAAATATGTCGAAGACAATGAATATTGAAGTAAATATAGGATACTATATTGTTTAAAGCCGTTACTGATAATATGATAAGTTATATAAATCATTAGAAAACTAAGGGAATCAGATCTAAGGTCGTTGGCGCCAGGGAGCCCCTATAAATATAGGCACTGTCCTTTATAACTGAGACAACTTCGGCAATTTTTACCTAGTTTGATATTAATATTTTCCAATTAAAACGTTTTGCTAGTCTGTGACTGTGACCTCCACCCATTAAAAGCTGCCAGATGCCAGGATCTAGCAATAAGAATAGTATAGCAATCTAACCAGACGGGTTTTGTTGCTCTCATTATTGTGTCATATCTGACGTGGCTAGCTCTTAGTCCTATTAAAATTGCCTTATTTATGCCTACAGCATTACACGTGAATAATTATGCTATTAAACAACATTAAGCATTATATACTACTTAAAATTGCTATTGTAAACCCTAAGGCACTAAAACAGCTAAAAGCTGTATAGGGGCTGTTCATAAATTACCTAAAATCATCCAACCCTCTAACCTGCCAAATAAAGTGACGTCATTTAAAAAAAATGCGTTTTAAGCTTAAATGTAAAATAAAAAACTATTTAGTAGACAATATTTTATAGCATTAAAAGTTTATAGAAACACGACTTTCATTCCTTTTTTTACACATTGATGATGTGATCTTCGGAATGACCGCCCCCCGCCCCCCCCTCCTACGTCATGCTACCATCATCCGATGTCCAGACCCCCCCCCCCTTTGAAATGACGTAATGTATGAACAGCCCCTTATAGCGAATTACTTGGCTTTATAATGGTTTATATTATTGCTATTATACAGCATTAGGAATGTATACTTATAAATGCTATTGTACACCCTAAGGCATTACAAATAGCTGAAAGCTGTATAGCGAATTTACGTGGCATTATAATGGCTAATATTCATGCTCTTAAACAGCATTAAGCATTTATTTATGCTATTGTAGAACCTAAGGCACTAAACCAAAACGCAACTGTACAGCATTCAGCTGTACAGTCGCATGTTGTTCGCTGCACTAAAACTAATGGCTTAACAAAAGCATTTACATATGCCATTATACAACCGTTATACAGCGTAAAGCATCATAAAATGGTATTGTAGAACCTAAAGCACTAAAAACAGCTGAAAGCTGTATACCGGATTTACGTGGCATTATAATGGCTAATATTCATGCTCATAAACAACATTAAGCATTTATTTATGCTATTGTAGAACCTAAGGCACTAAACCACACCGAAGCATTAGTGTAGCAAACCAAAACGCAACTGTACAGCATTCAGCTATACAGTTGCATTTTGGTTCGCTGCACTAAAACTAAAGGCTTTAAAAAAGCATTTATACATGCCATTTTACAACCGTTATACAGCTTAAAGCATTATATAATGCTATTGTAGAACCTAAAGCACTTAAGTGCTTTTAAATAGTCGAAAGGTGTACAGTTGCGTTGTGGTTTGCTGCACTAAAGCTAAAGGCTTTACAAAAGCATTTAGATATGCCATTATACAACCGTTATACAGCTCAAAGCATCATATAATGCGACAAGTTGCTCGGTGAACGTATATAAGGGTTTATACGGTCCTTAAGTTCGAAATAAGTTAACTATTCATATGTTATAATGCTTCCTGTGTTACTTGGGTTATGATATGACCAAGGAATATAAGGAATATTTTAGTTTTATTTTCTGGGTTTGGGACGGGTGGGACTTGGTAATCTTCGATTTGGATATTCGTATAATTGTAATCAAACTTCACAGGTAAGTTCGTTTGATTATGAATTATACTTCATTATCCAAATCGAAGATTACAAATATGCAGATGTTCAGAGCCTTGAAGCTCGACTCGTGAGTAAGAAAATAAAACAAAATATCGTATTTATTTATGTTTTCGGCTGGAAAAACATATGACGAATAAGAAGAAAAAATTTCTTTAAAAACAGAAATCAATAAATTTGAACAGCATTTCAAAAAAAATTACCTCATTAATAATGGTAAAAAAACTCGTCTGTTTAAGTTTCTTAAAGATGTGAGTAAGAATCAAGAAGAAATAAAATTATGCTCGCTGTAATTGCAGCATCAACAACGTTTTATTTATCTTATGTTTGTATAACCATTTTCTGTGAATAAGGCCTTTAATTTCAGATAACCATTTTCTGTGAATAAGGCCTTTAATTTCAGCGACGGAGACCATGACGTTATTTAAAGGGCTTTTTGAGCACTAGTCAGCCCTTAATAATCAGTATAATTAATCACTTCCCTCTGGCGTCCGTTGGCTAACGAGACAACGACATACACGCCATGACCACCATAACGGGGTAGACGGCAATCGGGAGGTCGCGAGTCACTTCTGGATGACATTGTCACAAGACCGGGACAAGTGGCGTACACGAAGAGAGGCGTATGCTCAGCAGTGGGCGATAAAGGGCTGATGATGATAATAATCACTTAATAGAGACTTGTCTTTCTATATATTTTTTTTAATTACAAAAAAAGATATTACGATTAGGTATTCATTCACATAAATATATATGTTGTTTACAAATTCAACAAATTTGGTTTCATCCAAACTATTTATTTACGATCAAATGGCAGAATGCAATGGTACGTTTCGTTTTTTTTTCAGAAAGTCTGCAAAACAATATATTTCTTATTTATTTTACAACCAATTTAAATGAGCTGCCGAAATAGTAATTTACCCTTTTGTGTAAAATGCCATTAAAATGTAAACAATATTTTCTTCATCACAAGGCTGGAGAAGTCTAGCTTCTACTTCTATAATATTTATTGGTAAATACACATAGTAATATACTCGTACTTAATTGTAGTTTATACAAACCCTATTACATGGAGCCAAGTGTTCTCACGTAGTATATACCTATCATTTTTAACGCAATGTGCTTGATTTGTTATAGGTACTATACATATATAGTGTTATAATTTATATATATTCAATACCTCGCTACGGAATGTTTTATATCCACGTAAACGTTACAAACATCGATTATGTATAAGCTTTATATATGTTCCATAACAGTATACAAAGGACCCATCTTGGGGCCATGACTGTTTTGCAAATGTTACCTGCAGTGTTTCTGCACCGTAACAAATGTCAACTTAACACATTCAGCGCCAAGAACCCGACTGTTGGGTTCTCTGTTCGTAGCTACTATGAGCGACATGCGATGAATACGTGGTGAATTCGTATCACTATTTGGGATTGAATGTGTTGACTCATACTTGATTCAAGCCATGTTACTTGAAAACGAACATTCCATCCACGAACCTAATCTGATTTTAAAACGTTCACATAAAATGGAACAGTATTAAAGGGCACTTGCGATTGTAAGTTCTTGCCCAACCCATATCTAGTGTGTTGGCACTATCACTGAGAAACTGGAGCAGCGTTATATATCCTCAACTCAGGTTACGGCGAAGCGACCGAAGAACGAAGTACACGAAGAACGAAGTAACCGAAACGACCGGGGAATGAAGTGATCGGAGCGATGTACAAAAAACATCGAGATTAAAATGCGGAGCGTAACTCTAGACTGCTTCAGTGAAGTGAATATGTTCTATTCTGAACACAAATGTAATGGTGGTGTATTGATCTTCTAGTGAAGATAAGTTATTTTACCTAATGCTCTTGATAAATGAGCTCAACGCTGTTAAAGAAGAGCATAACATAACGAAATCACCCTTGTGTGTGTGCGTGTGTGTGTGTCTTTTTATTTATTTATTTTTATTTTTTGAACTTATTTAAAGCGAGTAGGGAGGCCTTTTGCCGCCTTTTGGGACACTCTAGGCTCTTATAAATAAATAATTAAACCCTGACACTGATAAAACTAGGTAAACTTACTACCTTTGGCACTAGAAATGCGAAGTTTATCTCATTGTTGGAGCAAATATTGCACTTTTTTTTAAATGCTCTACACCAAAGTGGAGTGACCTCAAATTACATTTTTATATTTTTATTATTATTGCGGCGTAAAGTTCAATTTTCGACTAACTTTTATATGATTTATGTGAATAGTTATAGTCTACATTGTAAAAATAAAACAAATTGTAATATGTTCGGTATAATTAATGCCAAACAAAGTTATACGTTAAAATGGAGATATTTTGTACTATACTCGGCCCAAGGAATGTATAGCATACCTCGACACTGTTAAAGTGGAGTAGTATTGTATTATCCTCGACACTGTTAAAGTGGAGTAGTATTGTATTATTCTCGACACTGCTAAAGTGGAGCGATGTTGTAGTATCCTCTACACTGTTAAAGTGGAGCACATTGTACTATCCTCAACACAGTTCATGTGGAGTAAATTTCGACACTGTTAAAGTTGAACATTTTGTATTATACTCGGACCAATTGTTGTGTGGTTTAGCTCGACACCAGTAAAGTGGAGTGATGTTGTGCTATCCTCGACACTGCTAAAGTGGAGCACTGCTGTACTGTCCTCGACACAGTTTATGTGGAGTATTTTCTCGACACAGTTAAAGTGGATTATATCTCGACACTGTTATAGTGGTGCAATTTTGTTCTATATTCGATACATTCAAAGCTCAACGTTGTTAAAGCGGAGCATACTGGTAAATTCAATTTGTTGCATAAATACGATTTACGCGTAGCAAGTACGAAATTCAACACCTGAAGTGGAATAGTTATGCTTACTTACTTGATTTTAATGCTTTGCGCTATTATTGGTTCTTATTACATTTATGTTATGCATGTTTTATTTTTTAATTATTTACTTGTTACATATCAATTACATGTCGAAGGCCTGCGCGCACTGGTTGACGAAGATATATCTATTATATCTTCCACTGTAACTTATAATCGTATAATACCATTATCATTCATATAATTCATATTACTGATTTGTATATAGCAGGTATTGAAATAGGGTATACTACAACCACAGTGTGATATCAATAATGCAGTCTAGTGCACAAGAGTCCATGTGTGCTATAGTGCATAGTGAATGTTGGTGTGCTGTGCGACCGATAATAAATTCTATAAACTTATTATTTTACTTTTTATTTTTATACAATGGCACAGGACAGTACAACATAGAATGCACTTAAAAATAGTGCATTTGTAAGAATAAACAAATATGATAGTGTTGAATTACAAAAACGACAAATGTATACATTGGTTCGGCAACCACTCCCGTGGCGGAACCCATACGCGGATCGACCGCGGCCCGAACGCTGTTGTTGCAGGCAGCGGTGTCCCCCAAACGTTTAGAGTTTTACGCTGAGATAACCAGTTTATGAAATAGTACTGGTTTTTTCTATTTTAAATGAAATATATATATATTCCGAGAGGCATTAGAGGTGAAACTGAAGGATTGTCCAACGCATGAACACGCTAACGCGGACGTACAGTGGAAACACTTGAAAGGTCATATCAGCGATGCGCTGGACCAGGTCTCTAAGAAGAAGAAGCCAGAACAGAAGAAAAAATGCTGGATATCCGCTTATTCGTGGGAACTCATTCAACGCAGGAAAGATTTAAAAGTTGGGGGTTTGCAAGATCGTGCAATAATGTCTGAATACTCAGAGCTTAGCAGAGCCATCCAAGCTAGTTGTCGTCACGACAAGAACAACTTCATTGAGGAAATCTGCAGCGACATTGAGAGACATTCGAATAAGCAACAAACTGCAGACCTTTTTAAGAAAGTCAGAGTCCTTTCCAAGCAGTTCAAAGCTAAATCGTGGGTCATAGAAGATGCCGACGGCACGGTACTACACGAGCTCGACCGCATTGCCGAGAGATGGCGTGCCTACTGTGAGCAGTTGTACGCTGATCCCCTTTCCATGCCCGGAGCTACCCCGGACTGGAAGGATCTAGAACTGGAACCCATGATTCTTCGCTCCGAAATATTGACTGCTCTACAGTCTCTCAAGAAGAAGAAGGCAGCAGAGGTGCTTAAAGCTATGGGGGACTTGGGTGTAGAGACACTTTTCAAGATCTGTTCACACGTCTGGCAAAACGGTGATTGGCCGCAGGACTGGTCGGAATCCGTAATTCTTCCGCTGCACAAGAAAGGGTCAACCAAGAGTTGCGGCAATTATCGAACCTTGTCCCTCATCTCGCATGCCAGCAAAATATTGTTCCATATTCTTAACAATCGCATCAGCTACTACCTGGATTGGCAAATTCCGCAGGAGCAAGCGGGTTTCGTGAAGGGCAAGGGCACTCGAGACCAGATTCTCAATGTCAGGCAGCTCGTTGAGAAAGCATACGAGTTTGATACGCCAGTGATGATGTGCTTCGTCGATTACAGCAAAGCTTTCGACTGTGTCAACTGGGGTTGCTTATGGAAAGTCCTTCAAGAACTTGGAGTTCCAAATCATCTCATCGTCCTACTTCGCACCCTGTATGGCTCAAGCCAGGGAGTCGTAAGAGTCGATAAAACAACCTCAAAACCCTTTAAATTTCACCAAGGAGTACGCCAGGGATGCATTTACGGGAGCACATTACGAGTATGAGACGTGCCTGCGAGAATTGGGAGGGAGGCATCACAGTTGGTGGCGTCAAAATCACCAACCTACGCTACGCCGACGACACAACTCTTCTTGCAGCAAATGAGTCGGAAATGGTTGCACTTCTAGACCGAATGGAGCGGATTAGTGAGGGGATGGGACTTTCCATAAACAGGTCTAAAACCAAGGTCATGGTGGTAGATAGATCTGGGAAATTGGAACTCACTGGTGCGTTGGGCCTTGAAACAGTGGACAGCTTTATATACCTGGGTTCCATCATCAATAACGATGGTTCATGCGAGAAGGAAGTGCGCAGGAGAATTGGCATGGCTAAAAGCGCAATGTCTCAGCTAGGAAAAATATGGAGAGATCGCAACATTTCCGTTAAAACCAAGACCAAGCTAGTACGGACTCTAGTCTTTTCGATCTTTTCGTATGGCGCTGAGACTTGACACTGAAAGCTGCAGACCGCAAACGCATTGACGCCTTTGAGATGTGGTGCTGGAGAAAGATGCTCCGTATCCCCTGGACAGCATTTCGGACTAACGTCTCCATATTGCGAGAACTTAAAGTCTCCTCGCGGCTATCATCCGAGTGTCTTCGCAGAGTCCTAGAATACTTCGGTCACATTGCAAGAAAAGATGGTTGCAACCTGGAGAAGCTCATCGTGACCGGCAAAGTGGATGGGAAAAGACCTCGTGGACGCAGCCCTATACGTTGGTCTGACCAGATACGCACCACTCTCGACTCGACCTTGCACCACGCCATCCACACCGCCAGTGACAGAAACAGGTGGAGAAAGATCGCACGTGAAAAAGTGATGCAGAAGGGAGGTCACGACCCTCAGTACTGAGGAATACGACACAAGGAGGAGGAGGAGGATATATATATTTGGAGGTAGTATATCCTTGACAGCATGTTAATGTATTTTAATAATACAATAGCATTGACCTTGGTAATTTAACCCTTTGTCGTGTACCCCGCTTTAATTGGAAAACACCAGTCATCTGGATTATAAATTTTATTTTACCAACAATGGAGCGTAGTGCATTATAAGTACACGAAACAACACGACTACACTGTGCTCTAATATACCTTATGATTTTTACTTCAAGAGATGTACATCTACAAAAAGTACACAATTAGTTTACACGCGGAACACGCCGTAAGAAGAACCTAAATACTTAGTGCTTGATGACTAAGTCAGCAATATGAATGTATAGCGGGTAACTAACTGAAAGCAATTAAGATACAATCACACCCACGACCTGAATGACTTTATGTATGACACACCAAACTAAGGATGCAGGCCAGTATTTACATTAAAATTTGCCTTAAAATATAGTATTTTGAGCTAAATTGATTCATCAATATGCCCTGCTTTAGTATTTGCGCCGTATGTCAATTTTATTAATAATTTTAAGTAGGTATTGCAAGTACAACAGCAATTAAATCTTGTGGTAATCTTAACTGCTTGTTTTTCTAAAAAAAAATATCTTACTTTTAATCATAATCTTACTCACAAAGTACGTAAGATGCAAGCAAGAGAGTTTTAAGTAGGTACATACTCGTAAGTTAAGTTTTAATCTAATACCATATACTTTAATCTTAACTTCCTATTGCAAGCTTGTTGTAAAATCTTATATTTTCTCACAAACGTCTGTTACAAACAGGCATTTTCATTCATAACATTTCTATTATACCGGGTGTTGCCTGTAACACGAGCAATAAATTAAAACATAGATTCTACTCCTCAAACTAGACAATGTTTGTTCAACGACTTTTGAAAGTTATGTAGATTTAAGATTGTCTCTTTTTCAAACAAACTAAATAGTATTTTCAATGTACGTTAAAATCCTTCTAATTGACATTGCTTGTCAGTCTTGTCACCTTACAGACATAATCAATTTCGCAATACATTGCGTGTTCGAATAAACTTTAAAGTGTACTAAAAATTAAACCACAAGTTATTTTTCAAAGTCGCTGAACAAAGGTTGTTTACTTTGAGGAGTAGAATCTACATTTTAATTTATTGCTCATGTTACAGGCAACACCCGGTATAAGCGGTTAATATAGTACATGGTACCCGTTACTCCCTGAAAGGGTTGACTAATGTTTATTTTATTCAAATATCGTCAGTTTCATGACAATTACTTATCTGATAGGTACATATATACCACTAAAGATCTATCGCAGAATTTAAAAATATTATTTATTAAATTAGAATATCTTAATTTATAGTTATGTCAAATAAAATCAGTAGATGACATGACCGATGTATGTATTGTATATGTTGGAGTTATTATTACGAAAATAATATCTTATGATATGATATAATACTCGTAATATTAATAATGTTAACGTCGGCTCAGCTTTAGAATGTCTGGCATCGAGTTCAGGCTTCATATTTTTTTTGTAGCTTCTACTCGTCAAAAGACAACTCTTCGCCAAATTTTAAGTTGCGGAAACGCTTGGTTTGCGAGATAAAAAATAATCAAAGTTCCATATAAAATCCCGATTTTACACTGCCATGACACAATATTTTGCGTTTCGTTAAACGTGTTGAGAAAAACTAAAACGTGATGATTTGTGTTATGTTCAGTTTTTACATAAATACAGTTTTTTTGACTAATTTGTGTACAATAATAGTTACATGATATTTATTCAATGATTTTTTTAATTTATAAGTATTATTTGATGGAAATTTGTTGATTAATAATTATCAAAAATGGTACGATTTTACTAAAACGCGTTAAACAAAACGCAAATAGAATTGGCGGGGTCTGCGGCGGGTGATACGACATGACACTTTGTAGGAACTTTTTAGGTTAGTTCAAAGTAGTTTTAATATAGATAGTACTCGCCAAAAGACGATCCCTTGCCAAGTTTCAAGTTGCGGAAACGCTTGGTTTCCGAGGAAAAAAATGTTAAAAAATCTCATAAGAAAATAATTCTACGATAGCGAGACGCATATTGTGCGTTTCGTTGCACGCGTTAACATAGGCTGACATCATGTTTTATTTTTTAAGTTAAATTTTTACACAACTTTAGGGTTTTTTTTTACAAATCATTTCTGTATTTTATTTTTGTCTTTAGTCATTGTTTTGTTTAACTTTGAAAGACACTTTCAGTAAATTTCTGTACTAAAATAATTACAAATAAATTATACGTGTAAAACGAAACGTAATGGATGTGGGGAGAAAGGAATGACGCCGATGGACTGGGCGACATTTTGTTATGTCAGTTGTTATTTGTACTCCCAGTTGAGAGCGTTTATCGTGATCCTGTGATACTTATATACGACTACCATGGTGCTACCGAAGCCCAAGCCCTCGTCATCCGCCATTTCATCGCCTGAAGAGTTGAGAGTAGGACAAGTGGACTCTGAGTCCCTTGATCCGAGCTCCTCTTCAGCGCCGATTCCAATTGTGCAAGTGTTGGACTCTAGTGAGCCGTTTGTTTCGTGTGTGCAAGTGTTGGACTCTAGTGAGCCACTTGTGTCCACAGCCACCACCATGTCTTCAACCGATGTACAGGTCGTTGAGGCTCTGGATTCCACCTACACTGAGTCGCTAACGTGTTCGGTTTCTCCCGTACCTGGCTGCTCTACTTGGGATGGAGTTCTTAACGTAAGTACTTTGTAAAACAACATATTTCCATTATTTTATATAGCATTTGTTGTAATGTGAAGAAAAGTTAAATAGGATGTTGATAAAGTTAAACTCATGCTAATTAGGGTTTACAGTTATGTAAACACTTTATTGTACATAAAAAAGAAACATGTTACAATGAAAATAAAAAAATAAATTACATAATTATGTACAAAGGCGAACTCATACCTTTAAGGATGAATGAAATTAGCCTTGTAGAATTTGACACATACCTAGTCCCAAATTAACTAGACAAAGCTTGTACTACTTGATGGCAACAAACTCATATTTAGTCTCATGCTTCTTTTCAGATCTAATGGTGAAAATAACTTATATCAACTTTTTTTTTTGTTGTAGGTTCCTCAAGGTGTGTCGGAGCTTATGCCTGAATCACTCACCTTTACGGAGCAGTGTGAATCCCCCACCTTTACGGAAGCATCGGAGAGCACCCCTGCACCACCAGGAGCTTCTGGTTCATCAGGCAGGCGTGTGCATCTCTATGCGGAGGAAATAAAAGGACAGTGGAATTTAAGAAAAATCTTTGAAACATTTAATAGTTTGGAATCGACAATTGCATTTGCTGTGGAAAGGCAATTGCTCCCGCGCACAAAAATGTGCAATTATCATAAAAAGCCAATGCTACTGGAGACATCGGGCCAAGGACAGCTGGGAATTTTTCGCTGTCGGAAGGGCAACTGCCGCAGTAAGTCAGTGAGCAGGGCAAAAGATACATGGTTTGAAAATGTGCACCTGTATCTACCGCTGGTATTCGAGTTGATGTATATGTTTACCAGTGGCTACAGTTATGAGCAGGTGCAACGGGAGACTTTGAGGGAAGACGTCGTCTCCACTAGTACAATATCAGACTGGTACAATTATTGTCGTGAGGTAATATGTGTTTATATGTTAGAACATGAGGACGAGCAACCGAAAATTGGTGGCCCTGGAAAAATTGTACAGATAGATGAATCCAAATTCGGAAAGAGAAAATATAATAGAGGAAGGCAAGTGGAGGGTCATTGGGTCCTAGGAATGATTGAAGATGGCAGTGATGATTTGAGAATAGAAGTGTGTCCCGACAATATAAGGTCTGCTGATGTATTGGTGCCACTTATTAAAAAACATGTTCAGGAAGGCTCCACGATACATACAGATTTTTGGAGAGCATATGACTGCCTTCCTGAACATGGATATGTTCATAAGAAAGTGAATCACAGTGATCCAGAGAATCGTTTTGTGGCACTAGATGGGACGCACACTCAGAGAATTGAGAGTCACTGGCGGGGACTTAAAAGGATCTTCCAGAAAGATAATTATAAGGGAAATTTTACAGATTGGCTATTGGAATTTTCGTGGAGGCGTAGAATTAAGTTACAGAAATTAGATCCTTTTGAAGAATTATTGAAATGTATTGTGTATGTTTACAAATAAATGTATAAATGTATGGCTTTATAGTATGGAATCCATACTTCAAAAAAGACATTGAAATGATTGAACGAGTGCAGCGCAAATTCACCAAAATTCCCGCACAGCTAAAGGCACTATCATATGAGGATAGATTAAAAAAGCTAGGCATAACAACACTGCAAGAGGCGCGAACGTGGAGACATGATTGAGACTTTTAAAATACTAAATGGCTATTACGACTGTCCAGAACTGACCGACTTGTTCACTCGACATCTAAACACGCGCGCAAGAGGACATAACTTTAAACTAACAACAACAATACATAATACAAATATCGGCAAAAACTTTATTGCGAACCGAATAGTGAATACTTGGAACAAGTTACCCTCCCAAGTTGTGAACTCCAACAGTGTTAATCAGTTCAAAAATAGACTCGACAAACTATCTAAAGTTGTGAATTAGTGTATAGTGAACTTTGATTTAGACTTATCAGCTCAAGCTGCCTGTCTAAAACGATATAATAATAATAATAATAATGCAAGTCCAGCAAGTACCTAGACTTGGCTCACGAGGTAACCGCCATGTGGGAGGTTGATTCGGCGATCATTGTGCCGATAGTTGTCTCTGCGAACGGTCTCATAGCGAAGAGTCTCGACCAACATCTTGAGAGACTTTCGCTACGAGGTTGTGGTTGGATCAAGGGTCAGATTCAGAAGGCGGTAATCTTGGACACGGCGCGCATAGTCCGAAGGTTCCTCACTCTGCGGCCCTAACCACCGGCAGCCTGGGCCCTGCTCCGTTGCCGGCGGCACCCTAGTTTAGGTTTTTTATAATGCTTTTATTGTTTTCATATGTTTTAGATGTATTTTTATATTTTACTTTTATAAAAATATTGTAAAAACCCTAAACTAAGTAGAAAAATAAATAAAGGAAATAATAATAAATGACATACTTGTTTTATTGAATATTACCTTCTTTTTCTAAATAAGCAAGTGATAAAGACCTGTCGGGACGGAATCAACTCTGTCATGGTTATGTTGGAAGACTAAGGTGGGAGCTGAAGCGAAACGAAGCTCCCACTTTAGTCTTCGAGGTTTTTTTTATATAAGCCCAAAACTTTGCCTAATTGTATAAATATTAAGTTTCTCTCTTCCAGTAGGTACCCATTGGAAGAGAATCTCTTAAAAATTTAGTTGGGGTATAGCAAAGGTATAGAAAGTCCGAATCTAGGGCTCTCGCTGGTTAGGACGCGTGCCGACACAGCGCGCCCTAGAGTGTTTTTATAGAGCCGGAGGCGCGGAGGGAGAGCAGCCCTCGCCCGCCATGACGAAGCGCGGGAACGAGTGAGGCGAGCGGCTGAGGCTGGTCGCCGAAGGCGACCAACAAGCCGAAGCTGCGGAGCCGAGCGAAGTGACCGTGCGCCGTCATGCAAGGGCGGAAGGGCTGCTGTTCCCGCAGCGCCGGAGATACGGAAAGTCACTATTGAGTTGACATTAAAAAATTTACAAGTGCTAGAAATTTGCCAACTTTGAAGTCAATTATCTCGGCCATTTTTGATTTTAGAGAAAAAGTTTTTTCTACAAAACATGCTTATTTTAGCGTTGTCTCAAGGATAACATCATAAAAAATAGGTGTTATAAATGGCGCCCCCTTTGCTTTAGGCGGACCTGGTTATTTTTTTTTTACCCTAAAAACGGAACGGCTCCCAGAGATAGGTAGGTTATGGTTATTTTTTTTACCCTAAAAACGGAACGGCTCCCAGAGATAGGTAGGTTATGGTTATTTTTTTTTTACCCTAAAAACTAAACTGCTCCCAGAGATAGGTAGGTTATGGTTATTTCCCCCCTTTCCCCCCTTTCCCCCAACTTCCCCTTTCCCCCATCTCCTCACCCCCATTCCTCCACCACCCTTCACCTATCTCCCCATTCTCCCATCAACCCCATTCCCCCATATCCCCCTTTCCCTATCACTCTCCCCCATCTCCCTCTTTCCCCCATCTCCCCCATCACCCCCTCCCCCGACTCTCCTATAATCCTATACTCTGACCTAAAATTGCCCTACAATATGCACATTTTCATAAATTATGTCAAAAAGTTGAAAAAAAAAAATCGCATTTTTGACGCATTTCCGCACTTTTTTGATTTCAAAAATACACTGTATACAGCCTCCTCTACCCACAAAAAAAAAATGGCATCATTTGGCCATGCCAGACATTCTAAAGCCCTTCCTTAACGTCGTAAACGTCTTAGCGTACGTTCGTTATATGCAATTTTAAATGCAACATAATTATTTTATTCGAAACATAAACAATAGCTTACATAAGTATAATATATTCTGTATGGTTATAATCCTACTATTAATCGTTGGACAGGATCAAAGTTCAAATTGCGGTCGATACGGAGTGCCTACCTTCTTCAAGTTTAAGACGAGACGAGACGAGACATTTCTTTTATAGGAATATAATCATTTAATGTTATGATATGTTATTTCTATAAAATGTTATGAGTAATAACCATACCCACTTAATATATAATGGAAATTTTCCAGTCAAAGTAATATTCAATAAAAAACCAATATCTCTAATGTTTTCGTTGGAAAACAAGCTTATCGAACGCAAAACATGTTTAAATTACTCACCCCATCTCCATCAAACGAAATAGAAAATACACAATGAAAAGAACACTATTTTTGCAAAAATACGTGCGAATCGGGTTAACACAAAAACATGAATGACAAGTACCGCCGAGCCGAGGCACCTACGCGGGTTGGCGGAGTCTAGGGATAGCTTGAGAGAGACGGGTAGTTTTTTTTTAGGTTGATATACCTCTGAAAGTGTGAAAAGGGTGCATAATTCCACGTGCTGCATATTTGTAATCTTCGATTTGGATAATGAAGTATAATGCTATTTGGCTGTGGTTTTCTGTAAGGTGGAGGTAGTACCCCAGTCGGGCTCTGCTCCAGATTTAAGCGAGATGACATTCGCTGTACCTATACCTCTATTTTGGCCGTAGTTTAAGGACATACCCGTGTCCGGACGTAGTTTAAGGACATCCCCGGGTCCAAAATTCTGTGACTATTTTTATGCAATATTAGGGGCTAACAAATGTGCTAGCTACTCGAGTCTGTGAAGTCAGAAGCGCGACTGCCAGCTATTTATACCTGGGATATAAATATTTTATTTTGAGAGGTGTCCCGTTTCCTGTCCAATAACAGCGGGATGGAAGATTGGGCTAGATTTTATATATATATTATATATATTATATTATAGGTCAATCTTACACAAACCGACCTAGTCTCACAGTAAGCTCAATAAGGCTTGTGTTGTGGGTACTAGACGACGATATATATAATAGATAGATATTGATAATACTTAAATACATAGAAAACATCCATAACTCAGGTACAAATATCTGTGATAAACACACAAATACATGCCCTTACCAGGATTCGAACCCGGGACCTCCTGCTTCGTAGGCAGTGTCACTACCGACTGGGCTAGGAGGCCGTTATTTATATAGATCTTGAATGTTTAGTTAATACTGACTTACTTTTTCTTTTCATTAATTTTTCACATAATAGAGTTAAAAATCCACATATCTTACAGGTTCCACTACTTCCACTGTTTTGGAATCTAACTATGTCAGAAATCTCTGTAGATGCTCTTTAGAATTTGGTTATAGGTATCCAATGAGGTGCTTTTTAGGATTCCGTAGCCAAATGGCAAAAAACGGAACCCTTATGGATTCGTCATGTCTGTCTGTCTGTCTGTCCGTCCGTATGTCACAGCCATTTTACTCGGAAACTATACGACGTATCTGAATAAAATTTACACATAAGGTGTATTTTGTATGCCGCTACTTAGTTATGGAGGTAAATTTGAAACAAAAAAATAATTTAGGGGGGCGCTCCATAGATGTAACTAAATTTCAAAAAATGTTTTTAACCAAATATCAACATGTGACACATCAATCGATAGGTCTTTAAAAATAACATTGAGGTTTATTTGAACATTGTGATTAAGTGAATATTTTCTGAATTAATCGCTTCGAAAGTCAGAAAAATTGTGTGTCCCCCCTGTAACTTTTGAACCGTAAGTCCAAAAAATATAAAAAAAATTGAGGCGATTTGTCTTATCATATACTTTCTACGAAAATTATTTTGAACATTATCGGTTCAGCCATTTTTGAATTATCTCCAAAAAATTTCTTCCATAGGCATCAGATACGACCTTTTGGTATTAGTTTGGTTCTTATTACATTGAAGGTACGGAACCCTCCTATGCGTGGTCCGACACGCACTTGGCCGGTTTTGTAATACTATTTGCGTTGAGCTCTGTGTATATATGAAATTTTACATCAAAATTTACCAGGCAGACTGTTACATGTATTCTCATTTTTTTTCACGTCCCGAGTTCGTTATTCCCCTTTGGTACATATACAAAAATTCCGTGTAACGGACCGACATCTGAAAACATCCAGCTACGCTGTAAGCGGTAAATTGTTTTGAACTATACCTTGTCTTTGACTTCAAAATAAAATCAATTTGCTACAGTACGAAAATGAAATGAGGGTAGCTTATAAAATTATGTTCCTTGATAGGTGACCTTTTTAATTTAGTCGTTGCCAGAGTCGTTCATTTCTCTATGGACAGATCTAAGCCTATTTTATAAACAAAATAAATGATTATTTACTTTTTTATTGAAACGTAAAATAATTATATTAACATAATTTTAGATTTTTTTAAATGTTGGTTGTTTTAGATTTGTCTTTAATCTATGGTTCACGATAGATTATAGAATAGCTCGGTAAAACACGCGGGAAAAATGGGAACCGATCAGAATCAAGCTGAGTTAGTTGGACCAATCAAAATAAGAGTTGTTGAATGGATTGAGGAACATTTGAATTAGCGGGGGTCGGTTTTGGGGGGTTCGAAAAAGTCTATATAAGGTTGTGGAAGGAAATATCTGGGCTTTTTCTTCAGCAGAGCGTCGTGTCAAAAGGAGCTCAGTGAGTTTAGGCTGTAAAATACAAATAGTGTTTGAGTTTGTTCACAGATCTGTTATCAAGAGATGGAAGAATTCGATAGACAACAGAAATCCACGGCCCGCGCGCTTCTATGGTAACGGAGTTGAGGAACCTTGTCGGAGCGCTGGAGTCCATTGCATGAAGAATCTCGTGTTCCACGTGGCTCGCAAACATCAGTCACTCCCGTCGCGTTAATATTTACAGAATAGTGGGTAGTTACGGGTTGAAACGTGTTGAGATTTTAAGTTCGTTATTCAGCAGATAATCTGATAGTCTTATCGAGGCGTGTTTATTTAACCAAAATAAAAGTAAAATCATTGGTTTATGTGTAGATTGCAGTTGGTGAGAATTTCAGTTCGTTATTAAGTACGTCTATCTATTTTGTTGTGTTTCGCTATTTAATTGACGAGTTAGTGGTTAGTCAAATGTATAACAAAAGAATGGTGATTACGAGCATAGATTTGATAGAAACCGGGAAAAGACTTAAAAACCTACAGGTATCTATAAAGGGCGTGCGAAGTGGGTATAGTTGAAGATTATAATTAAAATGTAGGATAACAGTTTACTCGTATTGCATAGCATGGTGTCATTGAATTGGTGGTTGAAATACCTATAAAATTTGTGATCAGTTTTATTAGTATGAGTGGTTGTCCTTGTCATTTAACCAACTAAATAGGATGCATAATAGAAACGTAAATAATTCTAATTTTATTGTGCGTCGGTGTGTATACGTAAATATTTTATGTGCAATTTTAAATTCATAGTAATGAGGGCATTAAAGTATTGCTTCACGGGTTTTATTTATTCGGTTAATTTTACTATTGAATTGCGTCGGTGCGTACTTATGTTAATATTTCGTATATGGTAAATAAAGGGGAAGGTATACGTTATCTAAATTATTGTTAGTAGAAACAGTTAGATGAGTAAATACGATTGTAGGTCTTAATCATTAGCGGGTTCAGTTGAACTTGAAGGCTTCACCGCGTCGAGCAGAATTCGAACTTGCGACCTTTCGGAACACCGGTCCGATCGCTCTGACTGGCTGTGTCATCGACGCTTGCTCAGCCTCGGTGAATCTTCTATCAAGTTCCTTCATTGCTTACGTCAGAGGGTTACGTATTTATCTAGTGTTCTTTGGAGTACGTTTTCTGAGTTGACAATCAGGTTTCTCTAATTTAGTATGATTTCCTATCATATTTAATCCATTTATTTATTCTATGTAATTAAATGTCATTCATTCTCGAATTACATGCTTCGAGTAAATTAGTAGTTACTTTTGCATTAGTTTATTTTATAACGTTAACAATATTTATTCTTCGTTGTAGTTAAAGTTTAGTATCATTCTTGATAAATAAGTAATTCTACATATTCCACAATAGGGCGTAAAATTAGTAAGCCAACTATGGGAAAATACCTGTTGTTAATCCTTGTTTATTTCTCAAATTCCCGGTTACATCGACTGTGAGAGGGCGCCTTCACCGTAAGCTTCTGAAGGATCGTTGCCGCAGCGTGAGCGCTTCGGTGGCGGAATGCAGCTTCGGGCGTACAGATCTCCTGCCTGTCCAGTTGGACCCATCTTGAAGCCTTGACAAGCACTTCAGGGAGCTGTCGGCAGAGCTGTTCCGGACCAAGGCGATCTATTGCGAGACTTCGGCGCCATTGCGAAGAGTCAATCCATCCAGCAGAAGTCAGTCCTCCGGTGTGTTGTTTTTGATTTATTGCTTTATGCTCATTTTCATTTGTGCCGTATTACTTTATTACATTTCAGTGAAATTAGTATTCACCAGCATATTTGAACATTAGTGTGCGTTATGCCGCCGTAATAAAATTCTACTAAGGTACAATAAATTAAATATGATGGTATCTGCATTGATTTCGTTTAATCACCATAATAGGTAATTCAATTTTCTAGCTAGTTATGGTGGTGGCTTGCAGGTGCACATGGAAGCTAGTACCATGTTAGTTGTGTAACATATTGGTTAATCAATGTTTTCTATGTCTTGCATGCAAATACCATTGTACATTTCCAAGTAATGATTACGTTAAAGGTTTCTACCGCTTATTCAAATAAATAAACATTATTGAGCAGTTTGTTGCTCAATATACGGCTAAATAATTTAAGTGGTTAAATCCACGTAATTATAAACAGTAAATTATAAAGATATTTACTTTACCTTTTTTTGACGGTGTTTGTTAAACACTGATTGAGAAATCTTTATTACTTATAGAGTCAAATAGTAAAAATTATGATTAGGTTGCCCAATAAATAAATTTAGATACTTCGAAAAGTTCAATATTTAGTACAATTGGCTACCTACCTAAAAATACACACATATATATATATATATATATATACCATAGTATGGTGAAACACCTTTACTATTACAGTTATAAACTTGTACATGTATGTGTTTTCCGGTACACGAGCATCGGACGTACTACTGCTGCATGTGGCACGCTGCTCGCTGACTTCGTGAGTTCATCACTGCCAGAACAGCGTGCGGCTAACCTGAGCAAACTCCAGAGGCCAGAAGTAGCAGCCGTCTGCCATCGTGAGCTGATCACAGCCAGTACAGCGGGCGGCTATCCTGAGCACACTCCAGAGGCCAGAAGCAGCAGCCAGTGATGATGCTTCTCCACGTTGCCACGTAATGGGGTGATATACGAAAAGCGTTCTTGTGAGTTAGTTCCATACTTCTCTTTATTACACCGACGGGTGACAAAATAGGTTTAACGTTAAGCATCAGCGAGGTTCCATGCTAGTACGGTTTCTATGTACTGCAGTAAAACACTTCGTGAATTGCATTAACACGTTTAATTTTGCAGATTAAGTAAATTATTTAAAATTAGCAACAATAATCAGATTATTTAAAATTAGCACTTCACATAAAGATGAAGATAACGATATCGATAAAGGTATTTTACATTCAATAATTTTCTTAGTATCGTAGACCCGAATATAATGTAATTAAATTACAATAATCAGAATATTTAAAATTAGCACTTCACATAAAAATGACGATAACGGTATCTATATAAAGATATTTCACATTCAATAATTTCCTTAGTGGTTAGAATGTAATTAAATTACAATAATCAGAATATTTAAAATTAGCACTTCACATAAAAATGACGATAACGATATCGATATAAAGATATTTAACATTCATTAGTTACCTTAGTATCGTAAAAGTCTACTTTCCGCACAAAAGGAAAATAAAAAGAGGGAGTACTAGCAAAACTAGTAAGTACAAATAAAGACTCGGCTGGTAATTTGGCTGCGGGAAAATAATGGATTAATGAGGCGGGTGATATGGATGGTGATAGATGATTCGCTGGCTGAAAGTAGCCTAAATTCAAGAGCCAGGTCTTTGTACGCCCGTCAAATGAGGCAATTAGAATTTTGGGAATATTTTGGCAAAACAACAAAAAAAGCTATTATGGCACAAAAACACTGGATACAAAAAGGGAATCGGATTTATAACGTGTAAAAAAAATGTAAATAAAATGATATTCTTGAAAGTCAGGAAATGGTCAAAACTCAAACTGAATTTAAATAAAGTTCGTGGGCAGGCGCCCCCTTTGCTTTAGGCGGACCCAACAGCTCGCTGAACCCTCTGTCTCACTTGGAGAGCCTCGCTGGATGCGGGCTCTAATCCTCCGATGACGTTGCTGATCGTCTCGCAAGTCCACCCACAAGCGCCTTCCGGAGTCCTCCCGGCTCAAACGGTCCCACCGGCGACCTCGGCAGGCACTACCCGCACCCTCAGACACTGCCAAAGGGGAGCACTGGGTATTGGAAAAAACTATACCGACGGCCACCCTCTTCTAGGGAATTAACCAACTGTGGTGAACACTTTCAGGGAACAAAAAAGGACTCAAAAGGATTTTGTACAGGACAATTTGCAGATAATTCCTGTTATTTTTTCTTCAAAAATCTCTCAGTCGATCTGACACTTTCAATAAAAACCAACTTTCTTTTCATGACAATCTGGAATACCTCAAAAATTCATATTCAAAATTAGCGCGAATATCATCTCAATTTTATAACTGCCAGTTGTAAGCATTATTATTGATAAATACTTTAACTTGTAAGGATAACTACTTTTTATTTAACATCATCTTAAAAGACTGTCACTTGACTATTCCTTGTTGCTCGTTCCCGCCATTTTGATGTTATAAAATGACGGGTATACAGCTGCGGCCGCCATTCGGATCTTGACCAGATTGTTGTAAAGACGTCTTGAAAATATTATTGTCATATAGTGTAATTTATTCATATTTAAACCTTGTAACAAACGAATACAAGTGTAAATACTGGTAAAGTACTGGTTTATTTTATAATCCTAGTGATATCCCCTACATCTCAGCAGTGGGATCTAACAAAAATCGACAGGATTTTTGCCACGCCGCACAAAAACGTAAGGTTTTCATTTTTTATTATTTTAAATAATAAATTAGATTGATTGGTGAAACTATATTTTCCGTAACGGAGTAAGTCCGGAGGTTTATATGGTTAGTTTAACATGGTCATTTTGCCAAAGGTTACTCTTTTGGATATGCACATGTTGGATGGTATGTTTATTGATAATTGAAGGTAAACTGTATTTTCCGTAACGGAGTAATTCCGGAGGTTTATATGGTTAGTCTTACATGGACATTTTGCCAAAGGTTGCTCTTTTGGATATGCACATGTTAGATGGAGATGTTTGTTATGTTGTTACATAATCAATATAATTAATTATCAGAGAGAATAGTAAGTCGGATATTGTTGTCATCATTCCTAATAAAGATAACTTCACAATCCATAAAAACATGTCCTGTTATTTAAACTCAACTTTTATGACCTAACCTTCAATACAATAAGTATAGTTTGATATTCGTGAATAAAATAACGCTGGCATTATTATAACCGTATAATTTTCCTACAGTATGTCTCAATGGTATATATGTTTATATTTATATTTTGCAATAGTCAAATTAATCTTTTAAAATACTACCGGGTAATTTACGTTCGAAGATCTGCGGGGAATAATTTTAAATTAATTATTTCATATGAAGGAAATTATTTTTTCGATATCTTACGATATTATTTAAAAATGCAATTATGAAGCCCTTTTTGGAAAGCGCATATTATTTGAAAACAATTTTACGAATATCATGCCATAAGCAGGCTGCATTCAAAATACTTTGTATCTCTTTCTAATAAGTAAATTTGTAAACAAGTTGAAAATAATAATAAATCTTAGGAAAAGGTAATTTAAATTCCTTTTCCATTCATACCACAAATAAATATAACATTATTTCGACAACGTTATATTCAGTAATGAAATGAAGATGCTTTATGAATATGATTAAAATGAAACAATAATTTATTAGAAACTCCTTAATGCCTGTAGTGTGTACAATGTCTCTAAGTGGTTCACGCTTATGTATCACTTCATATTATTATAATGTTTATAATTACTATTTCTTCTCTTGAACCATTATTGTCGTTAAAAATAATTATGGTTAAATGTCAATTAATACCAAGTGCGTTTGGATATACATAAAAGTGTAAAGTTTTCAAGTTAACGTGATCGTTCACGCCACAGCTAAGTAACAGCTTAAGACTGGTATTAACTTGGATTTAGTATAAATCAATTTCAGATAGATCATATGAACCAAGGTGATTAAATAAAGTGTGTAAAGAAAAGAAAGTATAATTTACAATAATTAATAAATGGCCTGTATAGCTTTGTCTAAGTACAAGTTATATCCCGTACATATTTCGTCTTAATAAACGGTACTATAAAGTTCATAGAAATTACCTTTTATACTGATATAAGTCTCGGTGTGGTAACTGACCACGTATTTTTGAGTTCTCTACTTCCTTACTGTATTCAACCCAATAAATAAAGTTGATGATTAAATCACAATAGTTAAGTTAAATGGGTACATTGACTATTCAGATGTCTGTTTATATACAAAATAAAGTAACAAAATAAGAACAAGAGCCTAGTCGAGATTTGTTAATCTCGTGTATGTCGTCGGCATATTACCACGCATATAATCCCATGTGTATATTCTGTTTTATCGAGGTATATGATCATAAATAATATAATCACTTATAATGTCAATTGATCTCTATTTTTCGCCTGATAAAGGTTTAGATGGCAATTGACAAATTAAAGGATATTACCGATTTTAATTACACAGGAAGTTGATGGAAAATCGACGTGACATGATGATTTGACGATCTATTATAATTGTGTCCACTAATGACTAATGAGCAAAGTATTGCTTAGAAATTTACGAACTGAGCCCTTTTTACACAATATCAAAAGAAAGGAGTTATTATTTAATCATAGAGTGAGAAGAATACGCCAATGATAAGTCAAAACGCGTATAAATGCCAATGATAGTCAAACGCGAATAAATAAAACTGAAGTTGCTTGAATATTGTTCACGCAAATCAGCAGTCTGCAGACGGTATTCTGCAGGGCGGAAGCTATCCTCAACTCTAGAGCGCTGGTTCCAATGTCAGAGGATCCTTGTGACCTGGAAGTTCTCAGCCCAGGTCATTTTTTGATAGGTCAACCTTTGGTGTCATTACCTGAACCTTCCTGGAAGGACACGAATATGTCACGGCTGTCGCATTTTCAATTTATTCAAGCTGTAACTCAAAAGTTCTGGGCTAGGTACCACTTAGAATATTTAAATAATTTGCAAGCCCGTAACAAATGGAACAGACATGTACCTAATGTAGCATTAAACGATTTAGTCTTGATAAAGGATGAAAATTCCCCGCCTCTACAATGGCGTCGAGGTAGGGTCATTCAAGTTTTCAAAGGCTCCGACGGAGTCGTCAGGTCTGTAAAGTTGAAGACACAGATAGGCGAACTTGTACGCCCCGTTGTCAAATTGTGTAAATTACCCATGGAGCTTTAATTATTGAGCAGCTCTTGTATGTTAACAAATCTTGGTTTAAATTGTAGCAATTAGTACTAACAATCGTGAACTAAGTACCACTGTTTCCTCGGGAAACCATGTAACTAACTTAGTAAGTAGCTTATCTTTGTTGTTTTTACACTTTCATGATTCATATCTTGATATTATGTTAGAATGTTATTGAGTGCAAGTGCACTGGATGGTCACAGATTACTTATGCTGTAGACAACTCATGTAACATTTATTAGTGTTAATAATTGTTTGTTTTCATATCTTTTGTTTATGCTAGATCGTAGCGATGTAAACTTCAGGTCTTCAGCTCACCTTTTCCCTGGGCCGGGAAGGAATGTTCACGCAAATCAGCGCCATCTAGTTCAAATGTATTCAAGTCTAATAGAGTGAATGCGCACGATCTTTTGTTCTTGTCGTGCGGTCTGATATTGCTCACTCTCTGTTCGGCCAGCCGTCTTAGTAGGCAGACGTGCTGTCATTTATCGCGGTGCGCGAGCCATTGTTAAAACCAACATGGCGTAATTTAGTGTAAAAGTGTAATTTAGGTTAAGGAAGAGAAATATACGTGTAAAGAGTGCCCGTTGTTTCTCTTCGAAACCCATCCGTCGTTACCGCAGCAGGCGAGGCGGCGTATCCGTCCACGAGACGGACGGTGGTGGTCCAGAAAACCTCTGCAGCAGCGTGCCGGAGCGACTCGACAGCTACAGAGAAGTATTTAGATGTAACAAACCGGCCTACCGCGGCGACTGGGCTGGTTTTGCGTACAAATATAATAACTAGTATGTCGAGTATAATCGTTATAACATTTATTTTAGATAATTAATTTAAACGTTAATTCAAGCAATACCTGTATTTAACAGGTAGAGACACATGTAGTCTACATGTAGAGGCACATGTAGAGGCGTCATGTAGAGTCACATGTAGAGTCGATATGTAGAGTCGATATGTAGAGTCGATATGTAGAGTCGATATGTAGAGTCGATATGTAGAGTCGATATGTAGAGTCGATATGTAGAGTCGATATGTAGAGTCGATATGTAGAGTCGATATGTAGAGTCGATATGTAGAGTCGATATGTAGAGTCGATATGTAGAGTCGATATGTAGAGTCGATATGTAGAGTCGATATGTAGAGTCGATATGTAGAGTCGATATGTAGAGTCGATATGTAGAGTCGATATGTAGAGTCGATATGTAGAGTCGATATGTAGAGTCGATATGTAGAGTCGATATGTAGAGTCGATATGTAGAGTCGATATGTAGTCGATATGTAGTGTCTATATGTAGAGTCTATATGTAGAGTCTATATGTAGAGTCTATATGTAGAGTCGATATGTAGAGTCGATATGTAGAGTCGATATGTAGAGTCGATATGTAGAGTCGATATGTAGAGTCGATATGTAGAGTCGATATGTAGAGTCGATATGTAGAGTCGATATGTAGAGTCGATATGTAGAGTCGATATGTAGAGTCGATATGTAGAGTCGATTTGTAGAGTCGATTTGTAGAGTCGATTTGTAGAGTCGATTTGTAGAGTCGATTTGTAGAGTCGATTTGTAGAGTCGATTTGTAGAGTCGATTTGTAGAGTCGATTTGTAGAGTCGATTTGTAGAGTCGATTTGTAGAGTCGATTTGTAGAGTCGATTTGTAGAGTCGATTTGTAGAGTCGATTTGTAGAGTAGATATGTAGAGTCACATAAAGTTACTTATAGTGTCGAAATATAAAGTCACGTAGTGTCAAAATATAAAGTCACGTATAGTGTCAAAATATAAAGTCACGTATAGTGTCAAAATATAAAGTCACATTTGGAGTCGATGTAGACAACGTGTAGAGACGAAAAATGACATGTAGAGTCAAATGCAGAATAGCCAAATGTTTGAGGTGACACGTATAAAGTGGACTACGCATATGGTGGGGTTAATGCAACAAACGTGAATGGACATGTCAGACCTTTTTTCAGGCCTACCTAAATAGATCTATTTACCTATATAACCTACTTATGTGAAGCACGTGAATGAACGTGCAGGACTTTTATTCAGACCTACCTTAATAATCTAGTACCTATGAAACGCACGTGGATGAACGTGCGGTACAAAATCAAACCTACTTGAATGTATCAAGTACCTGCGCAACGCACGTGAATAATGTGCGAAACTCTCATTCAGTTTTACCGTAATATAATACCTAGCAATATTTTAGGAAAGTGATCAATAAACTTTGAATTTCATACGATTATGAGAATGAACGATATACATCATCATATATTTAAGAGCTTGGCTCTTGTACGTGTACGTAAAACGCCAATACTTTCATCTGTAGTCATGTATAGTATGGACAACTCAAATGAAATAAATCACAGATAATCAAATCAAATAAGACGTCAAAAAAGTGGTTTCAGTGGTCTCTGATTACATTTACTATTTTATTATTAAAGCTCATCAATTATCATTGTAATATTTTGTATGTATGCCTAACAAATATCAGACGTTAATTCAATCGTTTATGCAGTTTGAGAATTTTAATTTAATGGAGTGCAATACCTATTTCTATGAATTACCTACCTACATTTAACCTAATAGTAAACGTTGACGACATTTAACATGAAAGCTGGGTAACAGGCAAATCCCTTTTACTAAATGGCTGAATGCATCTTACAGTTAGTTAAAAGAATGTAGTAACTATAATAAACATAAGAAGAGAAATTAGAGGAATTAAACAACATATTTAATATTATCCGTACAGTTAGTTAAAATAATATAGTAACAATAATAAACATAAGAAGAATAAATAAAGGAATTAAACATTATAGTTAATATTATTCGTTATCATGTTATGTCCTGAGATCAGTGACAAAAGGGCAAAATTAGGTTTGTTAAATTCATGTATCCAGCTTTAACTTTCTGCGACTACTGCAGAGTGCAAATTGAGGTTCGTAAGGGACTTGCATAATAAAAACTTTGCAAAACCACATACTTATTACTGCTTATTTACATTAGTTAAATATTGGTGAAACTGGTTCAGTAATTATTTTATTTTTCAATTCATTGGTTAAGGCCCTGATTTTTCTAGTAAAAATAGGATAATGACGACACTATGTTTAGCTTGCTTTCATCGCTACTAAACTAGTTATTTATTATTATACTATAAGTATTTCACACATATATATATGTTCATAGTACCAGACCACTAAGACTGATTTATTATCACATTGGATAATGTTACGAATCCAGCAATACAAGATCATTTTAATCAATTAATTGAAACATCGATACAAATATGAAAGTGAAATTATGATAATAAACTTGTATAATAAAAATATCTTAGCGCGGCTAAATAATCGTGACAAAGTAAAATTAACGCGACATAAATTGCCTATATGTTTTAAAAATCAAAGTCAATAATATACTTACAAAAGAATAAGTTTGCGTTACATTAGCATTGCCTTATTGTACTTTTAGACAATTATCGGTAGATAACATTAAAACGTATATCACTATACTAACTAGGTAACTAACCACAGTGGAACACTTCGAAGTTCAACTTAACGGTAGATAACATTAAAACGTATATCACTATACTCATTAGATAACTAACCACAGTAGAACACTTCGAAGTTCAACTTAAAATAAATGAAACCAAATTAAAATAAATTAAAACAACTCCACGCCTGAAAAAAAAAATATTTTAATCCAAAATGTTACTCTTTTCGTAACGCGTCAAGTTGTATATTAGCAAACGTTAATCAAACAAAAGTTACTTACTTCATAATATAATCATTTATTTCTTGCAATACTTAATAGATAGTTAATAATATTTGATTCTTAAACTTATACTTTTAAAACGTAAATAAACAATTACGTAATTGTCATTATAATATTTAGGTAATCACATATGTTGAAAATAACAAGACTAAATTATTCACGTTTCTAAAGAAAGTGTTACAAGCTTCAGACTGACGACCCAGGAGCGTCCAGGTGAAAGGGCCAGGGTTTGGTATTTCTTTACCACCCAGGAGCGCCAAAGTGAGATGGCTAGGGGTTATGATATTCTTCTTCTTCAAAAAAGGCATCATCTTCACCTACATCTTCTCTGACGCTACGCTCTCGAAAGAATGATAATGGTCGTCACGGCATGTGTAGTGGTGTGGTCCAGAACGCCACGCCACTCTGCACGACTCTCCGCTGTCGTTATGTATTCAACTACGTTGTGAGTGTTAATAAAATTGGTCTGTATCAATCATGTGGTTATACATGTGGTGTTGTGCGATATTCATGTGAAAGTGATAAGTATTATGTTATTTGTATGTATTTTATGTTATAAAGTTTCCTTCTAATTTGAATTTTAAAATGCATTAAACAGTCTAATAATATTTTATTCAATAACGTAAACAATAATTGCGCTTACAAATTAACTACTGGTTTGATCTTTGCTGCTGTATAGAAATGTATCAAACTTAATCACTGTTGTTATTATTTAACCTTGATGATAAAGTCTTCTTAATTAAATATCATGTAAAATAACTATTGGTTTGATCTTTGCTGTATTGATATATCAAACTCTATCATTATTCAATCATTTTAACGACTGTGTTACACCTTATTGGTATTACTTAAGCTTGATGATGAAGTCATGGTAATTAAATATTATGAAGAAGAATTATTATTTTGATCTTTGCTGTATTGATATATCAAACTCCATTACTATTCAATAATTTTAACTGTTATGATATATCTTATTCGTAATACTCAAACTTGATGATAAAGTCCTAATAATTATATATTATGAAGTCGATAAGCAATATATTATGAAGTTAAGAAGTCGGTAGAATAATCATTTATTTCCTTTGTTGTTTACACTGAATGAAATAAACTTGTACTACTTTTACAATGAGCACTTATGCACAAAGGCCAACTTAATCATAAAGATAATGAGTAATCAACTCTTTGTGAACTTCTTGTGAAGTTATATATTTTATTATCGATGATAGTTAATTTTAAATTGTATAATCATTTATAATAATATACTACAATGATGTGAAACTCATAGTCAAGGGTTAACATGACCATGAGTAAAATAAAAACATTATTTCATTAACTTATTACAAGAGAAAATGTATTAAATCCGATGTGTTAAGATTCAAAACTCTAATTATGTTATTAATATGGGTATTTAAACAGTTTGTATTCATTACCTTTTATTGTCAGAATTGATCTGTAAATTATCTTATTTGAGTTATTATTATTATCTTTCTTATCGATCGTTCTATACTTTATTATCGATGATAATTTATTTTACATTGTATAATCATTTATAATAATATACTACAATGTGAAACTGACAGTCAAGTGTTGACATGTTCATGAGTAATATAAAAACATTATTTCATTAACTTATTACAAGAGAAAATGTATTAAATTCGATGTGTTAAGATCCAAAACTCTAATTATGTTATTAATATGGGTATTTAAACAGTTTGTATTCATTACCTTTTTATTGTCAGAATTGATCTGTAAATTATTTTATTTGAGCTATTATTTCATTAAGTTTTGGCGAAGGGTCTCGCCTCGATTAGGATGGCCGAGCTGTAAGCATTATTATTGATAAATACTTTAACTTGTAAGGATAACTACTTTTTATTTAACATCATCTAAAAAGACTGTCACTTGACTATTCCTTGTTGCTCGTTCCCGCCATTTTGATGTTATAAAATGACGGGTATACAGCTGCGGCCGCCATTCGGATCTTGACCAGATTGTTGTAAAGACGTCTTGAAAATATTATTGTCATATAGTGTAATTTATTCATATTTAAACCTTGTAACAAACGAATACAAGTGTAAATACTGGTAAAGTACTGGTTTATTTTATAATCCTAGTGATATCCCCTACACAGTCGTGTATTACAAAATGCGAGCTAATATAAACGCCATCTACCCGTAATGCCGTGAATCACAATGTACGCTTTTTTATATATCAACCGCGACCTAGCCTTAGACCTTCCTTAGACACGGAAGTTCTAAAGAACGTCGACAGATGTCGTACGATAAACGTAGCGTCATGCTACAGTACTTAGTACAATTACAAAATATCCGACTTTGGAGTTTACTTAAATAAGAGATTGATCTTTATAAATTTATACATGCTATACCAATAAATAAGGCTTTATTATGTTTGATTCAACCATATTTGAATAACGTGCAACATACCTAGTAATTTATATCTGATTATTGTGATTTCATAATGAGAGGATACAAGAGTACGAAGGACTTATAATATATACATACTTCATGTTGACGTTCACTCTTATCATTTAGATTTAACAATACATTTTATTTAAGTATTAACGCTACTGTTAACGAAGTTGACATCTTCAATAAACTATTGATAGTATATATAAGTACTAAGTTACTCGTACTTCCTTTCCACTGCTTTAGTTCAGCTGTTGGTTATTTGTAAATCACACGATCTTTCCACTGAAGAAATAGATAATACTTTATGATGCACTAGTTAAATGATACTTGAAGTCAAAATGGTTTTAATCATCGTAGGTGCCTTGATTTTGGTATGTAGCTCGGATTGCGTGAATTGCAAATGATTTGTGATAGCTGACATCTTGTGGATCTAGACACACGGCAGTGTGTCCGCCAAGTTCGAGCAAAAAAAAGCGACATACCGGCCGTGGGTTATATTACACGAACCATTTCGGGCCAATTTCGACCACCCTATAACTCAAAACATATTTTATCTACGCATATGAAATTTCGAGTGTCTTTTGACATCCCCTTAATTGTCTAGAATACAAAATTTCATTATTCTACCTATAGCAGTTCTTGAGATATTGACGTCAGAAAATCGCTATTTTTACTATACACTCACTCACTGATTCACTGACTCATCAAAAACCTAGACCACTTCCAATGGTCGTACTGACTTGAAATTTGGCATGGAGATAGGTCTTAAGGTCAAAGTAAAGGGAAAAATCTGAAAACGGCCAAGTGTGAGTCAGTTTTAAAAATAGCGAAGGTGTAACTTTGTTCTACTATGAAGTCATAATGAACTAAATGGGTATATCTTCCAATGGTCGTACCGAACTGAAATTTGGCTCGAAGGTTTGTCTTTAGGTCGAAATAAAGTAAAAATCTGAAAACGGCCAAGTGTGAGTCAGTTTCGAAAACAACGAATGTGTAATTTTGTTCTACTATAAGGAGGTATGGAGTGGAAATGAGATAAGACTTATTTAAATTTAGATACATACCAATTTAAGACAATACATGTTTGTCTTAAAGACAAGAACAATAAAATTGTTCACCACTCTGTGTGTGTCTGTTGCGGGAACCGAACCCACGATTTACGACGTGCAAAGCAGGTCACTAGGTACCAGTGTTGACCGATAATTTCAATTAGAATTGAAAATTGATCAATAAGATTGAAGATTAATTTCGTAACTAATCAATTACACTAACATCAATTTTTACTAACGTTAGTTCGCATTGATTTTGTGACGTCGTCAATTACACTAACAGTCAATTAGAATTAACCTATTAGTTACACTAACGTCTCGAAAATTTAATAAGAATTACAGTTAATTAGATTAACGTTAGTGTAACTAAATTAATCCTGTCTTACACTAATAATTAATTTTAAAACTGCATCTCGGGTTCGGAAGTCGGGACCAATATCACAAGATGGAGCTCATGCTGGACCCTAGGGCTACCTACTGGATCTCTGGTTTGGCGCATCATAGACTCATGCTGTTTGGGCTCATTCGACTTGTACTGATGAGCAGATGGTACCGGTATCAAAATCTGGAGCTCATGCTGGACCCTGGGGATCCCTACTGGATCTCGGGTTTGGCGCATCATAGACTCTTGCTGTTTGAGCTCATTCGACTTGTACTGATGAGCAGATGGTACCGGTATTAAAATCTGGAGCTCATGCTGGACCCTGGGGATCCCTACTGGATCTCGGGTTTGGCGCATCATAGACTCTTGCTGTTTGGGCTCATTCGACTTGTACAGGTGAGCAGATGGTACCGGTATCAAAATCTGGAGCTCATGCTGGACCCTGGGGATCCCTACTGGATCTCGGGTTTGGCGCATGAGCCCGAACAGCATGAGTCTATTCATGCTGTTTGGGCTCATTCGACTTGTACTGATGAGCAGATGGTACCGGTATCAAAATCTGGAGCTTCTTTTTACTTTTACTTTCTTTGTGTGAAAGTCAAAGTCAAAGTCAAATTCAAAGTCAAAGTCAAAGTGAAAGTGAAAGTGAAAGTCAAAGTGAAAGTCAAAGTGAAAGTTAAAGTGAAAGTCAAAGTGAAAGTCAAAGTGAAAGTCAAAGTGAAAGTCAAAGTGAAAGTCAAAGTGAAAGTGAAAGTCAAAGTGAAAGTCAAAGGTAAAAGTCAAAGTGAAAGTCAAAGTGAAAGTCAAAGTGAAAGTCAAAGTGAAAGTCAAAGTGAAAGTCAAAGTCAAAGTGAAAGTCAAAGTCAAAGTGAATGTCAAAGTGAAAGTGAAAGTCAAAGTGGAAGTGAAAGTCAAATTGAAAGTGAAAGTCAAAGTTAAAGTCAAAGTAAAAGTCAAAGTGAAAGTGAAAGTAAAAGAGAAAGTTAAAGAAAGTGAAAGTAAAAGTGAAAGTCAAGGTCAAGGTCAAGGTCAAGGTCAAGGTAAAAGTAAAAGTAAAAGTAATCAAAACCTCGTAGCTTAACCTAAATTCGCGTTTAGTTAGGTAAATTATTAATGTCAATTACCAATTCAATCTACACTAAAAATTAAATTAATGTTTACATTTTTGAGAAAGACTAAAAATTAAATATCTTCAATTATTAGTTATTCGCAAAGGATTAACACGTTAGTTACAATTAATTTTAATTCTAATTGAAATCAATTTGCACTAAACTATTAGTGTTCAATCTGCTAGGTACACTAGGTGCGCTAAATCAGTCAAACAAAAATGAAAAGACTATTTTTTCTCGCATAGTCTAAATAATTTCTAATTTTACAACTAATAAAATCGCAGATTCAAGAACATGGAAATCATATATACTCTAAGATGGAATTATATATACTACTACCCATCTCACCCTCCGATACGCCACGGGATGAGATGGGATGGTCCACTTCTAGGGTAACATAATAGGCCACCAATTATAATACCTACTGGTAGGTAGGTATTACCAAGTTATTAATTATCTATGTAGGTAGCGTACTTACAAACAGTATAAAGTACGTTATTGATGTATGTAATTATATGTAAGTAGGTACATTTTATAGGTGTAGGGAGCCAGTTTATTTGCAAAAATCACCTATAAATAAATAGTAAAATAGGATTTATCATAGATTATAGGTACTCGCGATGCCCGATCGATCCCGAAATCCCGATATATGTATGTATAGTGATACTAGATAAAAATTCCGTTCCCCGCCTCGCGCACCCTCCGTCGCTGCCTACACTCGTCCGCCGCGCTCGCGCCGTCCGTGATAAAAAAATAATAAAGAACCTACACCTAACAAAAATAAATGAAATCCCATCAAAAACATAAATGTGAAAAGGCTGCCAAGTTCGATACTATGGGAATGCTTCGCCTATAAAAGAAGTGAGATCTGAATAAATACCAAGTTCCATAAAAATACCTCAAATCATAAATAGTTATAGGAATGCACACTTGATTTCCAGCAGTTTTTAAGGTACATTTTGAATAAGTATCACGTTACATAGAAATACCTAAAATTATAATAGTCAGAGAAACGCACACCGGTTTTTTTAGCAGTTTCCTGATAACATTTATTATTTTCAGTACTTTTTAATGATGTAACTTGGCAAGTTTTAATAGAAAATTATATACTTGACACATTGCAGTCCAAAGGTGTCGATTCATTGCATTGAAAAGGTGTGTGATGTGTGAAAACTTGCCAAGTAACATCATTAAAAAGTACTGAAAATAATAAATGTTATCAGGAAACTGCTAAAAAAACCGGTGTGCGTTTCTCTGACTATTATAATTTTAGGTATTTCTATGTAACGTGATACTTATTCAAAATGTACCTTAAAAACTGCTGGAAATCAAGTGTGCATTCCTATAACTATTTATGATTTGAGGTATTTTTATGGAACTTGGTACTTATTCAGATCTCACTTCTTTTATAGGCGAAGCATTCCCATAGTATCGAACTTGGCAGCCTTTTCACATTTATGTTTTTGATGGGATATCATTTACAGAATGCTATTGTTGACATACATATAGATTGGTCATACAAGTAAATTTAATATCTATATAATGATTATATATCATTAAGTATATAGACTGATAGTAATCTCGTCAACAGCACCTGTCCATTTATATACTAAAATGTGTATATATATATATATATATATATATATATATATATATATATATAAATCACACACTATATTTATTTATAACTAGCCTTTTCCCACGCCTTCGCCCGCGTGCTATAAGTACTCAAAAAGGATACAATACCCATGTTGATTTTCAGACTTTGTGACCACATTTGCCCCTTTTGGGGGTTGAATTTCAAAAAACCTGAAATACGTGTTTACTCATTTATCGTTAGGAATACTCCTGTGAAGTTTCGAATAAAATAGTCTAACAAATCTTGTTTCGCCATACAAACTTTGGACCCCCATTTTACCCCCTTAGGGGGTGAATTTTGAACAATCCTTTCTTAGTGCTCCCCTAGACCTTATAAGGAACCTATGTGCCAAATTTGAAATCTCTAGACCCAGCGGTTTGGGCTGTGCGTTGATATGTCAGTCAGTCAGTCAGTCAGTCAGTCAGTCAGTCAGTCAGTCAGTCAGTCAGTCAGTCAGTCAGTCAGTCAGTCAGTCAGTCAGTCAGTCAGTCAGTCAGTCAGTCAGTCAGTCAGTCAGTCAGTCAGTCAGTCAGTCAGTCAGTCAGTCAGTCAGTCAGTCAGTCAGTCAGTCAGTCAGTTTCTTCTTTTATATATATAGTATTACCAGAACGTCCCCAGGAGCCTTAGAAAGAGAGCGATCGTCTGTCCTGCTCGCCACGCTGACGTCACATCACGCCACCACGCGCCAGGCGGGCGAGGGAGGTGGAACGGTCGCCGGAGCACGGGCGATCACTTTGGCGGCGCGCTTGCTAGGGATCGGTCGATAGGCATCGGACTCGTACTTAGTGTTAGATTATTCGGATACCTATTACCTACATTTGTAACGTTGATTTAATTAAATGTCATTTTGTAATTGATTTCGTATATTTTTCTATCCTGATTCCTAAAATCAGATAGCGGGATTAGGTAACTTACGCGTTACGCGAGTGGCATCCAGACAACTTTTACCGTTACGCTAATCATTTAAAATCAAATTCCGTTAACTTGTTGCGCGTTCGTTGTGTGCTTATTCCTTTGTTCTTAGCTTATTTGAAGTTATAATTTTTACCTTCGCTTATGCTACGTGCTTACGCTTAGTGTTATACGGTGCTTATAATAATTACGCTCGTACATTTGCAAATTTTAATCATTATTTCGCACAAACAGTGTTGTGTTTTAATTTAGTTTCGGTTGCTTTTATGATTTTAATACTAAGCACTTACTTTAAGGTTAATTTTTACTTATAAGGCTGCGATCTATTGCTAAAACTGTTTTCGCGTTTTTATTAATAAAGTGTGCAGTTGATTATCACGTTCGTAAAGAATCATAAAAACGAATTGCTAACGACGTTCACTTAGAAGTGTTGCTATTGGATTTTTTTGTATTTATTTCCTTTCCGGTTATTTAAAATGTCAGAAAAATCATCCAGACGTAAACGTAAACGTAGTAAAAGTAGAAATGACGATGACGATTCATTACTAAATACGATATTACGAAAAATAAGGAAACTCGAGGATAAAATAGGGTCCACGTCGTCGTCAACGTTGCGCCCGTCATCGTCTATTTCGAACGCTTGTTCAGTTTCTGCTTCTGACCCTCAGAGAGCTACGACACCACCAATGCCGCCTCCAGGTGCCGCTACGCCGCTGACAGTTCCTACAAGAGTTGAGGGCCTGGCGGTCAACGACAGTCTAGCAGAGTCCGAACAGCCTCCGATTTCTGTCACAACTTCTCCCGTCGACGAGGTAACGGAGAGGATCGTGGGAACGCTTTCGTCGCTATTACAAGTAAGACCGAACCATTATTACGTTTCAAATTTTGATCCTCAAATTCATGACTTTGACGTTTGGTGTGCAGAGGTAGACCGCGCTCGCGAAAAAAATCGTTGGGCTGACAATGAGTGTTTGTCCCGTATTGCTAATTGTTTAAAAGGAGATGCGCGTTCATGGCTTAACGATTGGGTAACAAACGACCGCTCCTGGAGTAATTTTAAAATCGAATTTCGATCCCTCTGTCCACAAAACATCGACGTCGCAACCGTGCTTTATAATGTCATGTGTACTGATTCCAAAGATTTTCCAACGTACGCCGAATATGCGCGTCGTGCTCTGTTGCGTTTAAACATTGTTACCGGTTTATCCGACGACCTTAAAGCGGCTATAGTTATCAGAGGCATTTCGGACCCACAGATCAAAGCGGCTGCTACAAACGCAAAGCTGAATCCAAGGCAAATAGTAGATTTTTTGTCGGTCTTTACAAAGCCTAAAAATGTGTCGCGTGTTTCATCCCACGATCCTATCCGTAGACCTTCGAGGTCAAATTCACGCAAACGCGAGTATAATAGTAGACTGGATAATACAACTAAATGTTTCAATTGTGGCGGACTAGGTCACAAACGTAATAACTGCCATTTTAAAAAACCGAAGGTAGAAAACACCCCTGCAGGTGGTGCCAGCCGTAGCGCACCCCCGACCTAGAGTAGTACGGACACAAGTCATACTAGTGCGCCAGCCCCTCGGACACAAACATCAAATAATAGGTCTTCCATTACTTGCTCGTTTTGTCGTAAGATCGGTCATACTGCTGAACGTTGCTTTGCGAAGCAACGTTCAGAGACTAATAACAATCGCTCTAATAATGTCAATCTGTGTCGCGAACGGGATTCTACAGTGAACAATGACATAATAACGGGTGTCATAGACGGTGTTGATTTAGATGTTCTCATAGATAGTGGTTCAGGCCTTTCGTTGATATCAAAGGCTGTTTTGAAGCACATCAAATGCAACAGGGTGCCTACATATCGAGTCTTTAAAGGCGCCGGGCCGCAAGATATTGTAGTTACATCGGTAGTTAACGTAGTTGTTGAGTTTCCTGAAATATCCATTGAAGCTGAATTTTTAGTTGTAGACGAGTCTTGCATAAACGCATCGGTACTGATAGGGACAGATATCCTTGATAGGGACATAACTTATATAAGAAAAAGTAAAGGGAAGGTGCAGCGTCTGATACGCGATGAGGATTCTCAGTACGTACAACATGTCCGCGAAGTAGAATCTGAAGTAAATACAACATTAAGTGGCGACGATAAACGGCAATTGCTTGCGCTTATCAATGAGTTTTCTCAATCGTTTATCAGTGGTACTGCATCTTCGACAGTTTCGACGGGAACTATGGCAATCAAGTTGAGTAGCGATAACCCTGTCAACTATCGGCCGTATAAGCTTTCACATGATGAAAAATTGCGTGTTCGTGAAATAGTGAGGGATTTGAAAGAAAAAGGTATCATTCGGGAATCTAACTCTGATTTCGCGAGTCCTATAATTTTGGTAAAAAAAAAGGATGGCACAGATCGCATGTGTGTTGATTATCGCGCCTTGAATGCAATAACGGTCAAAGATAGATTCCCGTTGCCTCTTATAGACGACCATGTTGACAGGTTAGGTAAAGCCAAGTACTTTTCGAGTCTCGATATGGCTACAGGGTTTCACCAAATAAAGATGGATCCTGAATCGGTTTGTAGAACTGCTTTTGTCACTCCTGAAGGCCATTTTGAGTATTTGAAGATGCCTTATGGTTTGGCTAATGCACCTGTAGTATATCAAAGGATCATTTCGGAAACGCTGAAGCCATTTATCGAGAGCGGAAGGGTTCTCGTGTACATTGACGATGTCTTGATTTTGTCCGAAACTGTAGATGAGGGTTTGTCTGTATTACGCCAGGTCTTAGAGACTTTAACAACCGCTGGATTTTCAATCAACTTTAAAAAATGTAACTTTCTTGCGACAGAAATAGAGTATTTAGGTCGGCTTATTAGTGAAGGTCAGGTACGGCCGAGCCCTAGAAAAGTCCAAGCTCTACTTGATGCACCTCGTCCATCGAATGTTAAGCAAGTGCGTCAGTTTTTAGGTCTTGCTGGCTATTTTCGCCGATATATTGCGGGTTATTCACAAAAGACGCTGTGCATAGCTAGCTAAGCTTACTAGACGAGGTGTACCTTTTGATTGGGGACAGGAGCAAGAGGAGGCTCGCGCCTATATTATTAAATGCCTTACTAAGGAGCCGGTGCTCTCTATATTTGACCCAAATCTTCCTACCGAGCTACATACAGATGCCAGCGCATTAGGGTATGGAGCAATTTTGTTACAAGAACACGAGGGGAAACAAAAAAAGGTAGTTGCGTATTTTAGTAAAGTTACACAGGGTGCAGAGTCGAAGTATCATAGCTACGAATTAGAGACGCTAGCTATCGTAAAGGCACTACAGCACTTTCGTCACTTTCTGATAGGTGTCCCTTTTAAGATAGTGACCGATTGTAACTCTCTTAAGTTGACTGAAAAAAAGAAGGATCTTGTTCCTCGAGTTGCTCGTTGGTGGGTTTACATGCAGGACTTTCAGTTTACCATCGAATATCGCAAGGGTGTTCTGTTGCCTCACGCTGACTATTTAAGTAGAAACCCCGTGGAAGTTCTGCATATCCGTAAACCAACTAACTGGGCACAACAGGCTCAAATGGCTGATTCGGAAACTCAGGATCTTATTGATAGCTTGAAGGAAGGACGTTTAGACTCAACGCGTTATGAAATACGTAACAATTTGCTTCACTATAAGTATACACCTACTGGTGAGGATGCCCGTCTGCTTTGTTACATTCCAAAAGGTCACAGGCTTAGCTTGCTTAGAATCTTTCATGATGAGCATGACCATATTGGAGTTGACAAGACGACGGAGCTCATTCTAAGACATTTCTGGTTTCCAGGCCTTAGGGCCTTTGTTCGGAAGTACATAGGACATTGTCTTGCTTGCTTGACTAGTAAAAGAATACCACGATCTTCACATCAGCCCATAGAATCTTGGACTAAGCCGGATGTTCCATTTTCAACCGTTCATATGGACGTATTAGGCCCCTTGCCAGAGTCTAAAGGCTATAAGTATGTCCTTGTAGTTGTAGACGCTTTCTCAAAATATTGCCTTTTGTATTCATTATATCGACAAGATGCTGATGAGTTAAAACGTGCATTTTCAAATGCTATATCGTTGTTTGGAACACCTTCTCTCATAGTTAACGATCGTGGACGAATGTTCGAAAGTAACAGCTTTCAAAGCTGGATATCAGAGTTAGGTTGTAAAACGCATTTTATTACCCCTGAAATGCACCATGAAAATGGGCAGGCAGAGCGTTATTGTCGTACAGTTCAGAACTTAATAACTTTAATAAGGGTAGAAGCTAATAATAAAGGCGCTGAGTGGTCCGATGCTCTATGGAAAGTTCAACTTATTCTCAATTTAACTAAAAATGCTGCCACCAATGTATCGCCTCTCAAATTGCTCGTGGGGATAGATGCTACTACTCCTATACTGCGCTCTTTAGTACGTGATGTTGCTCTCGATAACGTCAATGGAAATCGTGAGGCCCTGATGGTGCTTAGGAGACAGCGTGTAAGCGAACGACTTGCCGCAAGGCAAAGGCAGCAAGATGAGATAGCTAACGAGGGTCGCAAGCAACCACGTGCTTATAAAATCGGAGATTTTGCTTTTGTCATAAAAAGAGCGCAAACCACTGGTAAATTAGATTCCGGTATGAGGGGTCCATATAAAGTCACATCGGTCCTACCTCACGATCGATATGAGCTCGAACTGCTGTCAGGCGCATACGGAAAGAAAACACGAGCCGCCGCGGAGTACATGGTTCCGTGGCGCGGAGAGTGGACTCCCGAGACGTGCGCATCTTTTTTTGAAAGTGAGTACAAAATGCTTCGCTCTTTTTCGTCTAAGTATTTACTGGGTCACGGTGGACTACATAGTCCTGGCAGACTGCACCTATGACATAGGTGGCAGTATAAGCTTGGCCGCGGCTGACTGCATCAACAAGTTAGATAGCAGTGTGATCACATTTCATCGTACGTACGTTTTATTTCGTTTTGGCCGGCAGACTGCACTCTGTTGAGTGGCAGTGCGACTTTACAGTCGCGGCAGACTGCAAATATTTGTAGTGCAATTTACGGCTGGCAGACTGTACTCTTTACGGAGTGGCAGTGCGACGTGAAGTCGCGGCAGACCATGGTACCAAATCATATTAATTTCGCGGTTTTTCTGTTTAAGCCTATATCTATTTGATCATGACCGCACGAATGTACGTGAACGTTTGACAGTAATAGTATGTGTGGGATCGTGAATGAATTTGAAATATTTTGCTAAAAGCATTTGACGATGCAGAATATAAGAACACATGTGAAAGGTTATCTTGCGTCATGATAGTTTAGTGCGCACGAACATTCATCACGCAAGAATTTTGTACGAATGAGTGGAATCTAAGAACTAGCTTAATGTTTGGTTACAAGTTTTGCTTTTGTTCTTTCCAGCTGACGAGCAACCCAATGACGACAATAGTCTCCTAGAAGATCGAGCGGCCGAGGACGTCTCGCAGTCAGGAACGGCCGTATTACCAGAACGTCCCCAGGAGCCTTAGAAAGAGAGCGATCGTCTGTCCTGCTCGCCACGCTGACGTCACATCACGCCACCACGCGCCAGGCGGGCGAGGGAGGTGGAACGGTCGCCGGAGCACGGGCGATCACTTTGGCGGCGCGCTTGCTAGGGATCGGTCGATAGGCATCGGACTCGTACTTAGTGTTAGATTATTCGGATACCTATTACCTACATTTGTAACGTTGATTTAATTAAATGTCATTTTGTAATTGATTTCGTATATTTTTCTATCCTGATTCCTAAAAATAGATAGAATAGATATTGTAGTCGTTGAGAACCAGTCACAATGGATATTATTTAAATAGTGATTGTTCCAACGATGAGGTAGTTATAACTGGAAATGTCGACAAGTTGTAAAGACTCTTTCCAGTTATGACAAAAGGTACTTGGTAACAAAGGTAACGGTATTACCCAAAATTATTTATTAATATTTATGCTAAGCAAGAGTTTTAATCCAGGTTGATGGAATACGCAACTGTGTTATTATAGGGTCAGACCGTTCTTCCAACAGTGGTATTCTGTCTTTAGTGGATTTAGCTTGGAGATCTTTGAAAAGGGTGATCCATGTGAATTTATATATTCCAAAATAGACTGCTTGGATGAATTTTATATGATTCATACAAGACGTATATTTTTCTCAGAGGTTCCGACTGTGAATTCATTCTAGAGAAATATGCTACTTCGATGAGTCTAAATTAGATTCATACAGGAAGTATATTTTAAGGTATGGATTGAATTGATTCTTGACGAGTTTACTCGCTGATCTCGCACCACGAGAGTCTGTATCATTTGTTTGCCGATAGTAAACCGTTAAAGACTCCAATGTATATAAATATATCATATGCTTAACTATTTTATCATATGGATGAGACGGTTTGCATTGGAGTCAATGATGATATAGGTAATATGTACAGAACTCTACTGTGAGAGGATTATAGATTACTGAGAATTACGAACGTAAAGCTCAGTTATGCGGTCAAATTAGTCTATAAGTACAACTACATTTTAAGTATGATTCAACTTGGAAATAAAGCCTTATTGTAAACGCTAAGCATATTGAATACATTATTGGGTAAAAGGTAACAAACCCTAATCCAACTGGCTTATAAAATGAAATAATAGTTGTGTTCATGCTTATTTCGAATAACAAATACAATAGAATGGCTGGTTTCATAATATTAGAGGCTGCCCTCATATTATTGACGTGTTTATGGCCGTGCTGGGTGCTATTGTCTAACATATAACTAGAATAAGCTTCGGATTCTGAACATACTCGTAATTCTTATCCACACGTGAGATGTTCCAATATGCAAGTCGAGCTGGTTGGTTGTGCATGTATGCTTGATAGGGCCGGGTTAACCTAAGATAATGTAGACGAATGCAAGTCCAATTTATAAAGGGCTAACCCATTAGGGTATGCATGTCCAATGATAGGGCCTACCTGCGGGATTTGCTAATCAGCATTCCCATTAGGGTCTGCATGTTCGTCACCTGAGGGTTACGCATTCGTATACAAGTCTAAAAGACGTTTATCTTATGGTTCTGCATGGAATAACTCACGTTGGGACCTTTTGTGTAGACATAGCTTAGCCTAAAGTATCGGCGTAGGCTCTGTAATTCTATGAGGTATAAAAAGTAGCCTTATAGTTGACTGCAATCAGCTATTCTATTTTAATGATAAGCTTGATTAATATTAAGATTTTAATGAGCCAGAGTTCCATTATCCTAATCCCATATATCTATATTATGACATTATCATATTATGATCACATTATTAATATTATAATCTTTTAATAAAATTACATCAAACATTATAACATAATATAATTACCTTTTATGTTTAACTTATTACAATTACAGGTTTTACTGCATAAAGAAAAATCCTTCTGTTTTTATCGTCTATACAGTAGTATACAGTGTATACAGTAATTTCAATATTTGCTTCATTCAAATTTTATTTAAGATTTTTACATAGTTAACAATAGCATTATGTAGGGAATAGGTATGTTTCACAATAGTAGTTAGATATAATTGTGATGTTATACAGGGTGGTCTTTGACAACAGACCTTCCCGGAAATATTGCATCGTTTGAGTGATATACAGTTGATTTGTAATGGTTAGAATCATGAATTAAGTAAAAAATAATAAAACCAAATTCACTACTTTTTCACTGTGGTGATGACCCTATTGCATCTGCACTTCACGGATAGATTACGTCATCGCCAACGGGAGAACTCGGAGCTTAAACTTATTAACGAGCGTTGACGTAATAGCACTGATGTATGATTGACGAAATGTCAAATAAATCAAATGCGAAAATATTAATATCAATTACTTTATTACTAATTGCCATAACTGACACTATCTTCACATACGGCATTCTAATGTTCCTCCGCGTCTTACAATGCTCGCTGCAGCCCGTGCACGAGACACGATGTCGGTCATGTCGGTGCACATGAGATGGTGTCTGCTCTTCAACATTTTTGCAACGCATTGGAACCATAACATAACATCTTTTATAACAATCACCAGCAGTATGATTCGCGGACAGGACGATCTCGACCAAGTAAAACTTAAAACCTCTGTAGGTATTTTGTAAGCGTGAAGGCGCATGCTTAAGAACTTTTAGTAGGTACTGTGGTGACTCATTCCGAAATATCGACCCTCTGATCTCGAACTTGCAGGACTCTTTCTCTAGTCTAACCGCAAGTTGCACAATGGAACCTCCACGTTGGTCATTCTGAGCTGCTAGATGTACAATGGGCTGATTTTTGGTAGCACGTAATAATTCTCCTGTGCCCAAGTCGGTGGTGGATATTTTTCTCTTTGTCGTCGTAAACTTTTAGCCGCAATGTAGTTCTATTCTAGCATGTCGTTTAAAAAAGAGCAAATTAAAATAATTACGAGCTTCTATAGGCATTTTTATTTGAAGAATATGACATATGACAATAAGTACGTTTAATGACAATTTCTTTTCAAACATCAGACTTCTTGTCGATTTCCAACTACGCAAAGAGGTTCGCCATTTATTAAAAATGTTTTGGTTCTAAGTATTTGAAGTAACGCATGCACGTATTCTTAGAGAATTCAACCCGAATGGAATAGCCATGTCTGTCATTTTCTATACAAAAAAAAGTCTGCCGATTTTTGCGGGGGAGGGGAACGTCAAATGTATGGCTATTCGTACGTAACGGACAAATAGCTACGTCAGATAAACGTCAGTCCATACATATGTATAACCACTGGTGATATGTTTTCGGCAGAGGGGAACGCCTGTCAATGGCGACTCCGGTTGGTTGAATTCTCTAAGCACGTATTGCATACCTGCTCAATCCCGACAACATTTTAATCTATTCAAAAATAATTTTGTCAAACGTGTTAACGAGCTAAAACCTTTTTATCAGTCAGATATATTTATGACGAGGTTACGATATCATCTTTAATTGTTTATGACGACTTGATGACTGCTTAGTATTTATTGATTAATTTTGAGTTGTTGTCAATGTCACCATTTGAACTAAATATTTTTTGTGGTTAGAAATATTATTAATTGAATAAGAAATAACATAAGACTTCACCTAAAATTGAACAAGTGGAGCCACAAAGAGAATTGCGTTTGAAAATGCTGCAACTGTTTTTACAGCATTACAAGCAAATCTAAGAATGGATAAACGACAACAAATTGCCATAATATCCTGTCATCTAACAATTGTTTACAAGTAAGTTCATTGACCCAGTCACCTGTTTAGGGTTAGCACTAAGTAGTTTGTTGCGTGAATGTTTCAAAGGCTATAAGTTGAACACGGTTACACATATTTACATAGTTTCTATGGGGGAAATATAGTGCTATGGCTAAACTATCTCCCATTTCCGTAAAGGTCCATCGTGGACTTGCACCGTGTATATTGAGGAGATTATAATACTTGCTTTAAAAGTTTGTAGGTTAATGTAGGTTATTTTAAAACAAATTTTATTTGGTTTATGTAAAATTGTATTTATTACTTTTAATTTCTGGTTTTCTGTGTTTGTTTGAGCATTGTTCAGATTTAATTTTGTTGTTTAGCGTTTCTCACACCTCAGGAGACCTTGGTTATTACTTATCATAATGTAGTCCAATATGTACCACTAGACAATCATGCCATTATTTTATAATTTTTATAAATTGTGTGTCTTTAATCTTTACAAAATTTATTATGTATGTGTGCAGGTTAAACTTGGGCGTCAGAGTTTTTTTCACCGCTATAGTTTTTCTCTGGCATATTTTGGCTCTTGAACTGTAGCGGTATATCTAATGTGACCTAACGGTTACATTAGATGTAATAGTTTATAGAGTCATTTAACTTTCCATTAACAGTAATTTCTTATTACTTGAATAAATTTTCTTATTAACTTATATGTTGTTTAAATCCTATTATTTCCCTTAGTGATAAGATCCTCGCTTTCAAAGAAAAGTTTCAGTTAAAGCTTTAGGTAGGTTCAGCTTTAAAATATTACTGGTTAGTATAGGTGAGTTTTTACATCCGTCAAATGGAAATAAAAGTCCACATACATATATGTGGACTTTTACTTCCATTTGACGGAATTTTTGATTACTCGATAAGTTAAATCGCCGGATGAATCAAAGGAAATTGACCGTTGATTCGGTGACACGTGGTATGATAATCCCAGCATTCGGATTAAGCTATTATAACTATGTTTAACTAAACCAAGGTAATTAGACACAAGGTATTCTCGTTATTAGATAGCTCATTCCTATGACTCTCATCCACGTCACATAATGATGCCATTCATTGACATCTTCACCACATAATAAGTAATAGTACAAGTACAGAAGATTTTCCTTCCTGAATTTGACATTCAGCTACAGAGATGAAAAAGTTAGCTGTCATGCGCTCTTAAAAAATAAAATAGGGTTTTCAACGTGCTTCATATATCCGTGCAGGTTTGAAACATGTCATAAACACTGGCTGAAATGATAATATGTGACGTTTTCAATCAAAGGTACACATTATTGTCAGTTGTCATTAAGATGCTAACTGCCATAAAAAATATTTAGAAATAAACTCAATTAACAACCGACAATGATTTACCCATAGACCAATAACCCAAGACCCCGCATAGCCGGGCGACTTCCGCTGCCACGGTCGAAGTAATTTCACCCTATAGTGAGACACTAATTTATTGTAAGTGACAGTAAACTTAGTACGTCTCCATGGGAACCATTAATGTCTATCTCTCTCTTACGCCCCACGGAACAATGGCGCGTTCCCTGTCTAGCATTGCGTGTTCCCCTCCCGCACCCCTTATTTTTGGCAGCTTAGGTTTCAAACAAATAACGCGCTAAACGGAGTATAGAGATATCTTGTACATGGATTTACCTATGACTTGAAAACGTCACATATTCTCGAACGCACCCAAAAGGTGATAAGCGATGTGCCAACCCTTCCCTCATTAGCCCTCATACACGGTAAGTGCATCGGGAAAAACGGGTACAATGGAGAGATACTCGTACATAGTGAAACCCCCCCACTTTTATCTTAACACTTTCCGTACTGCAGTTCGCTACGCGCTACGCTCGTAGCCGATTCCAACGTTTTCCCGCTTTTTAGCGGTTAAAAGTGTGTTGACGACGGAGGACTCCCTTGTCCCTTTAGCCGTCAACATAGTGAATCCTCCTATATATTAAAGGGTCGGCAACGTGCATGTTGATTTGCAACCTCTGGATTTGTAGGCGACCAAAGGCTATTACTAGGTATACACTAGGCGGGCCGTATGCTTGTATGCCACAGTCACCACTAAGAAAACTAGTTAGGATCCTAATTCGGATGCTAGTTAGGACACAAAAAAAAGGAAAGTGTAACAGGGCTTTAAATCTTGTTTGAGTCTGTACCTCATTTCCAATACTCGAAGGCTGACTGTGTTTTTCTTAAAATAATAATATGCTTAAAACTATGTTCAAATACGAGTAGTAGTTAAAGAGTTTCTGAATAAAACTTCTTCTATTCTATACCTATATTTAATAGAGACGCACCATGCGAACTCTGCTTGGGAGCTACTTCTCGAACGGTATTAGACAGGCCCTGTTAAAGACCTTTACTTTTTTTAGTGTCCTAACTAGCACAAATAAATGCCACAGTCGTCGTATAAAAAATACTGATGTTGCAAGCTGTCAAATAATATTAGTTTATGTAACTGTTACGTAATAAGGCCTAATTACGTACAGTTGCATACACTGCTTTATCTACACTCATATTATTTATCCAAAATGCCGTATTCGGAAACCATAGAATGGCCGCCATTGCACTGCCATGACCAACTCGATCGTGTCGGGGAGGCGCGTGTCGGGCTGTCGGCGGATGCGCGGGAGGGTGCAAGTGTACATTATGTTATCAAAACTCATAGCACATCAATATTTGAGCATGAAAAGTTAAAATTACGTTACTGCCACAGATAAAAAGCTTATCATAGTAAAATCGGTCGTGGTAATGCTAGCTATTGCCTACCGTTTTCAAACACGTTTTAGAGAACTTACAATATGAGTGTAGATAAAGAAAATAACTTGTCTTATTTTACCATGGATAAAGCTTATGGTGACGGGATACGCAAACGCGTAAAATTTAGGTGTTTTTGTGCCAAAAGACCTTACCTAACGTTTCGATTTATTTTTATCCACTATTATTATTATTGTTATTTATTTTCAAAATTGTACAGTCAGCGAAACTTTATGGTAAGTATATATAAGTAAAATGTTTTCTTTGATTTGTGCCTTTCCTAGTGCCCTGACCGTGACGTGTTTGCGTAACCCGTCACGGCCGTCACCGTAAGTTTCAGTTTCAGGTAAATTAGTGGTCTATTTATAATTTGGTAACTATTTCATTTAAACACACCAATTATATTTCATTATTTAATCTACAATCATTTAACTTTTATTTCTAAACTTCTGATTAACTAGTAGTTAGAATTGCTAGACTGCCTTTCACTCCGTTAAACGTTGGTATTAAACTAAACAGGACTGTGTAAGTAGTTTTCTAAAAGTCACGGGTTGAAGTAATTTCTATTACTTCAACCAATCGGTCCATAGCCGAAGTTAGCACAGATTGGGCAATAACTAAGTCGTGTATAATTCCAGTTCACCCTTTACCTAATACATATTAGAATTATCAAACTTTCAGCAGTTGTATGTTCTACCCTCATTTTGTCGCAACTGGACATAATTAGACTTCTAATCTTGCTCATTGGGCTACGCGTATTATTAAATTGAAGAAGTAGCACTACGAAATTATTTATGACCTAAATCTGTTAAAAACTGCTGATACTATTGATACTTGTAATCTGTTTCTCGACAAGTATTAGTAAGTATACGGTATTGGTAGTTACCTATAAAACCCTTGAGATCACGTTAACAAGCAATGATGTCTTTTTTTGAAAATTTACTCAGTGTAAGCGCGTCCTTTATGGTATCGACTTAATATCCGTAAAAAAATCCGGCCAAGTGCGAGTCGGACTCGCGCACCGAGGGTTCCGTACAAATCTATATAGGGGTAGTAGCTTTAAAATTATTGAAAATATTTTTATTATATGATGCAACTAAAAATTTACGGTTTGTGCAATTTTTCCTTTATGTGTGCTATAAGACGTTGCTTCCTACCAAATTTCAAGATTCTGAGTTCACGGGAAGTACCCTGTAGGTTTTGATTCCCTTGCGAGTTTCGAAAATTTGCGGCATAAACAGTTGTATCTTTTGATTGCATTGGCTTACAAATTTTATTTTTTCACAGCTCCAAGGGACAGTAGACCTGAGTATTTGATATAAATTTCAGCTTGATACCTCCCCGCGTTCCTGAGAAAAAGGGTCTTGACAGACGGACGGACGGACCGACGGACGGACGGACAACCAAGTGATCCTATAAGGGTTCCGTTTTTTCCTTACGAGGTACAAAAAATCCAGTTATTTTGTAAATTTTTTAGCCAATTATAAACAAATGGTATGACTCCTTGAAATGCTTTTTACATTGTGTAAGCACATAGAGATTACTTTTCCTAATATAGTGCCACAATATCAACAAAGCTGGCTTGGCGTACAGAACAAGTTTCATTCTTATTAGCCTTCTATTTCTTCAAAACAGCTACAATAACAATGTACTTGAACGTTTCGTACCAAAAGGAGGAAATAAAATAAAACTATCGATTGAAACAGACGGTTAGACGTTCCGCACAGTTCTACATATCGATAAGTTTTGAACACAGACATACTGATTTCTAAATATTTAGATGTTGCATACGTATAACGCAGTTTGCTGTTAAACCTAGTAATATATGTAGGTATTCGTACACACACATACATAGACTTTGCATTCAATCTGCAACAGTGTAGTAACTTCCGTCACGACAGAAATTAGGCACATATACACGGTGCAAGTCCACGATGGACCTTTACGGAAATGGGAGATAGTTTAGCCATAGCACTATATTTCCCCCATAGAAACTATGTAAATATTTATAACCGTGTTCAACTTATAGCCTTTGAAACATTCACGCAAAAAACTACTTTGTTCTAACCCTAAACAGGTGACTGGGTCAATGAACTTACTTGTAAACAATTGTTAGATGACAGGCTATTATGGAATCTGTTGTCGTTTATCCATGCTTAGATCTGCTTGTATGTACATACTGCTGTAAAAATAGTTGCAGAATTTTCAAACGCGATTCTCTTTGTGGCTCCACTTGTTCAATTTTGGGTGAAGTTTTATGTTATTTCTTATTCAATTACTTAACATTATTTCTAACCACAAAAAATATTTAGTTCAAATGGTGACATAGACAACAACTCAAAATGAATCAATAAATACTAATCAGTCATCAAGTCGTCATAAACAATTAAAGATGATATCGTAACCTCATCATAAATATATCTGACTGATAAAAAGGTTTTAGTTCGTTAACACATTTGACAAAATTATTTTCGAATAGATTAAAACTCAGAGAAATAAACCAATGGAGTGGTAATTGTCAGGCGACTGTGTACTTTTGGCAGAGGGGGACCTCTGCCAAAAGTACAAGACCACTGGTCGTAGCGGTTATATAAAACTAGTTGTCGCGCGTCAAACGCCATTCAATGAATGTCAGTCAGCCCGGAACGATCTGAGGTAAAAATGCCGAATTGCTGCGTGTTTTCATGTAAGGAAAGATCTGAGTTATCTAGTTTACATAAGGATAACGTTTCTTTTCATCTGTAAGTATAATTACGTCTAAATATCATCAAATAGTGCACGAAATTAGCAAAAAACTAAAAAATATTGTCAATCAAAAAGAGTTGCCACTAAATGGTACTACATCTGCTTTAGGGTAATTTGTAAACTTGACTCTTCATAGTACATTGTACCATCGGGTTCATAATTGCATACCCAATTTATCAATGAATTCATTGATTAAAATGAAAAGATTAACGTCAGTACTTCAAAGGTAAAACTCATTCATACGCATAGCTTTTTAAATTATATATGTCGTCGAGGTCCGCCGAGGGCAGGGCTGTAAGCACAGAATAACTAATAGTACTACCGTACAGAAAATTCACTCCTTCACAAAAGGCAGATTTAGGTATAAAATTATACCTATACTCGCCGCCTGCACGCAAAATTGAAACTTATAACCGCGCACGAACCGTGAATCTTCTTTGCGCGCCGCAGTTTTATGACCGAGCTGTGAGCGTCGGCACAGGGTTGCCACTTGACAAGTTTTTGTACCTATAGGTACAAAACCACAAAGGTAGGTATACCTACTGATTTATTATTTTTAAGATATATATGTAGGAATTACAAACGTTGGTTCTGTAAACATACAATTTTTATTCGGAGATAGTATGTCTGATTCTTACGGAAGGCCACAGCCGTATACCTTTGAAAATATGTCGGTTAGTTCCTTATATTATTTCTTGGCAACCAATATTATATCTTTTATACGGATTAGATCAAGGTTTAGGTTTCGAAGCCATTGTCTATTTTCAATTTTGCGCGAGCGCCACGTAATACGACTATCGTGCGAGCCGAGCGGCAGCCCACTGCTATACGCCTGCCCGGGAGGCGCGCCGGCCAAATGTACCTATACTGCGTAGTGAAACCCCCCTGCTTTAAGGTGGTTTGGAACTCAAAAAACTGACACTATCAGGATAAACTAGCCTATAGCACATTACGCACAGACGCACGGTAATGAAATAAAACATAAACACTGGTTTAACAACTGTATTGAAATCAAATCTTTTTAAAACCGTATTATGGGAAGGGCAATAAACTACTACTAGTTCGGAAAGGAGCCCCAACTGAGAAGAACCAGCGTAAGAAACTCAGCGTATGTGTGCTTGTAGTACGGCACAATAGCTGAAATTTGTCTATGGTCTCAAAAATACAGCTACCATAAACAAATTTCCGTTTTAATAGACAAATTTCAGCTAGTGTGCTGAATTCCGCTCTAATGTGTGGCGCCCCTTAAGTGAAATATACTTGTAGATGCTTGAAATAACAATATTCCTGTTTAGAAATTAATTCGTTCCTTTATTTTCACCATACATTTTATGTAGCATTTTAATTTTGTATGGATTATGCTTTATTTATTATAAGGTACGGTATACACACTTATCCCCTTAAATAGGCACTTTCAATTTCGGACTCTGGTATCACTGTACCCAACAGGTAAGTTTTAGTGATGGGACAGCACAAAAATAAATGTCGATATTTACATTAGCAGTATGTTATAAATTTTATATATGTATAATAGAAAATGAAGAAGAGATAGTAGAAATAGAAACAAAAATTGGAAACAGATGCCCATTACAATCAAAATATCAACTGCGAAGGACTCTGGAACATCACGATGTCGCTAGTGACTGATTCATCATTGTTCATTACAGTGAAAAATTCACTGAGGTGGATAGAGGAACGTCTAGCGTAATTGGAAGCACATTGGAACGGTAATCTAAACACGTGGGTTCGAATCCCGTGATGTTCCAGAGTTCTTTGCAGTTAAATGTTTCATTGTAATAGTATTTTTTTTCCAATTCGTAGTATTTTCCACTAAATTTAAAAGCAAATACACATCAAAATATTAAATTGATAGTATAAAAGTTATTCTAAACCAGCTTGCAAGATTTATCCTGAACAAATAGACAAACTAACTTACGTAGAATACTAACATTGTAAGTAATATGCTGGTAGAAAAACTTGATATTTAATCACAACTTAACATTATAATTTTATCAATAGCTAAACCTTATACTTGGTAAAGAAACAAAAATATATAACTAACCTACGATCAATGTTTCTCTGCGTTCGTAGGAAACACCTTAGACAACCCTACACGTGATCCCTGGGTGGTGCTAAAAGAGTTACAAACTTGGCAGCTCTACTGTCCTACCTGGACCTCGCAGCACTCACTGGATTTGTTTGATAATTTTATCGTGTGCGTGTGTAGCAACGTCAATGGAAAATGCATTAGTGTTAACAGTATTTGTGTGCGTTTCCTCGTCCCCCGCGCCGAAATTGGCAGACTTTTTCTGATAGAAATTAGTGCGCGTCTCGCATCCGGTTGGTTTAATTATCAAAGGATTCAAATGTTGTCGTGATTGAGCAGGTATGCAATACGTGCTTAGAATTCAACCAACCGGAGTCGCCATTGACAGGCGTTTCCCTCTGCCGAAAACATATGACCAGTGGTTATACATATGTATGGACTGACGTTTATCTGACGTAGCTATTTGTCCGTTACGAACGAATAGCCATACATTTGACGTTCCCCTCCCCCGCAAAAATCGGCAGACTTTTTTGTATAGAAAATGACAGCTATGGCTACTCCATTCGGGTTGAATTCTCTAAGAATACGTGCATGCGTTACTTCAAATACTTAGAACCAAAACATTTTTAATAAATGGCGAACCTCTGCGTAGTTGGAAATCGACAAGAAGTCTGATGTTTGAAAAGAAATTGTCATCAAACGTACTTATTGTCATATGTCATATTCTTCAAATAAAAATGCCTTTGCTAGAAGCTCGTAATTATTTTAATTTGCTCTTTTTATAAACGAGATGCACAGTGTGAAATTTTACATCAAAATCGGACATGCCATTAACCTGAGGCAGTTTATGGCATTAATAGATAGCTTTAGAGGTGTTCGACGAAATAGCAAGGTCTGTCTATGCAAATTAATGATACTTTTTAAGATATTCATATTAATGTGCCGACTTAAATTTTTTTTTTAAAGTGAAATTCTTAATTTTCTCTAAATGCTTTAATTATTGGCTTGAACTTTACTGCTTATCGTCAGTATATTGTTACACAGTATTTAAGTTTCAAATAGCAATGTTCCTAATCCTTAAATAACAAAGATATCGCACTTTGTACAAAAAAACTAAATATCTGTCTTATTACCTTTTGATACTGTAAGCGAAGTTAGTTTCAAGAAAAAATATTCTTTTACTTAATTAAAAAATCATATCAAAAATTCATTAATTATCGTCTCTGGATTTGGAAGTTATTAAACTTCTATGTTTTTCTGATAATTCTGATCTTTATGGTTATCACACGACATTTAGTTTAATAAAACAGAAATCGAATAACAGTAATTACTGTAAAATTACCTAACTATGCTCCGGTCATCCAACTGGTTATTATCAATGATATTTACTATGAATAGGTTATACTCTAACAAAATGAGCACAAAAAATACTTCCAGAGTTATGCCATAACCTAACAAAGATTCTTTTATGTTTATCTAATTTGACAATCAGTACATCTTTGTCACTCTCATTGTTAGAAAATTACAGTTTGTCTCTTTCCCACGCGGGTGACGGGAGTCATTGACACGTCCGCATCTCTCGCTTGCCGGAGCGTGAATAGCGACAGTTGTTTGAATTCACTCATATTAAGTGCTTCACTTTTGGAGCGTGCATAACCCATCTGTCATTATTATATATCATAGGTTATTATTAGTAGGTTAGTAGGTAGTCTGTGATTGGACACCATACGTATAGGTCGAGGACTTCACGGTGCTTCAATTTGACCCATTTCCTGCTGCCTAATTGAGCTGAAATATACTACTTAACTTAGATGACATTACAATGTTTTGGAACCATGATGCTGCAGCTGGTCTGATGATGGAGATCTGGAGGTAGCCATAAGGACTAGGTTATATAAAACAATGCATTCATTGTGCTTAGAGGTTTGTTAGAATCGTCTCGATGAGTAGTAGACGAGACGACTGTTGAAAGAAAAGTATAGTCGGCGATAAATGCTTGTCTTAAAATTTTTTTTTTTGTCACAAAACTTTATGACGCAAACGCTCTATGGAATGAAAAAAACAGTGTGCATGCATGCCTACATGGTAAAACTCTATCCTACAAGCTAACGCGTGAATAAACAAGTCAAAACTTGTGTGAATAAAGCCACATTTTCCCATACTGTTTTTAAAGGAAAAGAAGTGAGTGAGAAAGTGAGAATAAGATCTCTTCTGATACCTGAATGACCCTGATACCTGTATGAAAGTTTTCTAGGATTTAAATTACTTCGTCCATCACACCCCGGTCACTTTTCTCTAATTTAAATTAAGTAGGTTTTATAGGTAGATACACAATTTCTCAATCGTTATAAAATATTGGAGTCCTCTGATTCCAATAGACTCCAATACACAAATGATGGTGGTTAACGTCATGTTTTTTTAATTATGTACCCTTTTCGTAATAATAAAATGCTATGTGGTAACTTTGCTATGTTAGATGAATCAGGCGCTTTACCAAGTAGCAGCCCTAACACAAATATTTAATTTGCTTTAAATTCTAAATCCTTTCATTAACGTTATTCAAATTAATAATGTCGACTAAATATGGTATAAAGAAGTCTCTAGTTAAGAATTAATTCCGCATACCTTAGGATTTTTATTTAAAAAAATTAAATAGTTTAACTACTAAATTGCAAATTTCTCAGATCAGAATAATTTTTTAAGGATATTTTTGGTCTTAAAATTATCAGTCGGAAGAGATATAACGTTTAATATTACACGAAAGTTTATAAAGGCACGTATTCATGAAATATTACCACTTCTATGATTTTTTTGGAGTTTCTGAAAGCAATCTTAAAAATGTGGTTTCTTGAAAACTATAAGGAATTAACTAGTGGGGATCACATATTTATATTTAGTATTAATTGAGCTTTATATTACGCCATTATTTAACCCATGTCCGATTTTTATGTAAAATTCCACACTGTGAGATGCTAGAATAGAACTACATTGCGGCTAAAAGTTTACGACGACAAAGATAAAAATATCCACCACTGCATCCAACTGGGCACAGGAGAATTATTACGTGCTACCAAAAATCAGCCCATTGTACATCTAGCAGCTCAGAATGGCCAACGTGGAGGTTCCGTTGTGCAACTTGCGGTTAGACTAGAGAAAGAGTCCTGCAAGTTCGAGATCAGAGGGTCGATATTTCGGAATGAGTCACCACAGTACCTACTAAAAGTTCTTAAGCATGCGCCTTCACGCTTACAAAATACCTACAGAGATTTTAAGTTTTACTTGGTCGAGATCGTCCTGTCCGCGAATCATACTGCTAGTGATTGTTATAAAAGATGTTATGTTATGGTTCCAATGCGTTGCAAAAATGTTGAAGAGCAGACACCATCTCATGTGCACCGACATGACCGACATCGTGTCTCGTGCACGGGCTGCAGCGAGCATTGTAAGACGCGGAGGAACATTAGAATGCCGTATGTGAAGATAGTGTAAGTTATGGCAATTAGTAATAAAGTAATTGATATTAATATTTTCGCATTTGATTTATTTGACATTTCGTCAATCATACATCAGTGCGATTACGTCAACGCTCGTTAATAAGTTTAAGCTCCGAGTTCTCCCGATGGCGATGACGTAATCTATCCGTGAAGTGCAGATGCAATAGGGTCATCACCACAGTGAAAAAGTAGTGAATTTGGTTTTATTATTTTTTACTTAATTCATGATTCTAACCATTACAAATCTACTGTATATCACTCAAACGATGCAATATTTCCGGGAAGGTCTGTTGTCAAAGACCATCCTGGTATATATACATAGGTACCTACAAAGATATTTTACTATGGATGGGTTATACTCTAACATAATGAGCACAAGAAATACTTCCAAATTAATTTCATAACCTAGCAATTATTTTGTTTTTAGGGTTCCGTAGTCAACTAGGAACCCTTATAGTTTCGCCATGTCTGCCCGTCCGTCCGTCCGTCCGTCCGCGGATAATCTCAGTTACCGTTAGCACTAGAAAGCTGAAATTTGGTACTAATATGTATATCAATCACGCCGACAAAGTGGTAAAATAAAAAGTGGAAAAAAATGTTTTATTGGGGTACCTCCCCTATACGTAAAGTGGGGAGTGATTTTTTTTTCATTTCAACCCTAACGTGTGATATATTGTTGGATAGGTATTTAAAAATGAATAGGGGTTTACTAAAATAATTTTTTGATAATGTAAATATTTTCGGAAATAATCGCTCCAGAAGTCAAAAAAACTGTGTCCCCCCCTCTAACTTTTGAACCATAAGTTTTAAAAATATGAAAAAAATCTCAAAAGTAGAACTTTATAAAAACTTTCTAGGAAAATTATTTTGAACTTGATAGGTTTAATAAATTTTGAAAAAAAATTACAAAATAATTTCTGAATTAAGTTTGTAATTTAACCGTATAAGCAGGTGTTTATTGTACTTGTAATTTCTACAAAATCACAATGAAATGACGTGCTTTCAAATAAAGTAAAAACGGTGAAAATCGGTTCACGCAATAAAAAAATATCCCATAAAAATCATCTTCCATACTTTAAGCTCGCGCGCAATAGTTTACTTAATTTGCCGATAGATGTCGCTGTAGGTGGAACGCTCATATCATATCCTACATGGCGGTGTTATTTTAACTCTTAAGTGGGGACACTTTCTGTGACGGACGGAAAACTACGGAACCCTACACTGAGCGTGGCCCGACACGCTCTTGGCCGGTTTTTATTTAACTAGATTGACAATCATTTCATTTTTGTCACTCTCGTTGTTAGAAAATTACAGTTTGTCTCTTTCTCACGCGGGTCACGGGAGCTCATCAGCACGTCCGCATCTCTCGCTTGCCGGTGCGCGACTAGAGACAATTGTTTGAATTCACTCATATTATGTGCTTCACTTTTGGAGCGTGCATACCCCATCTGTAATTATTATATATCATAGGGTACCTAGTGATTAGAATACATTTTAAGAAAAAAATGTCGGATATTTATTTATATAAGGAGAATAAATAATAAGTATAATTCATGTTAGGTTAAGGGTCCAGTAACGATTTGAAAACGAAAATCGCTGATAATGAAATAATGCACATAAATTGCATATTTTGAAGTGTTGTTGTTACATAAAAATACTTATGGTACACATTTATTATTATTTAATACCCGAAAAATCAATTCTTGCAGTACTTAGTGAGGACGTTGATTCGTGCAAACTTGTCGCTTGAATTTTTTTTATTATTTGTTATGCTCTCCAATATTTTTTAAATTATCTAATTAAAGCATAAAGCCAAGTTTATTTTTAAGTTTTAATATTTATGAAATACTTTAATACATTCCCAAAAATACTACCTAAACTTCGCCAATTTTTCTTATAATTGCTGCTAGGTAAACATACTCTTGCTTAAATAATATGTATGACAATGAAAAAACTGTTCCACTTATTCCTTAAACGACTTATTTTCAAACGTATTTATATATTTTTCATACATAACATCATTTTAATCAATAAAAGTCTTACTCTTTTCACCTCTAAGCAAAAATCACGAAACAGCTGTTAGATTAAGGTGAATTATTTATAAACTAGCTCTGCCCGCGGCTCCGACCGCGTGGAATTCGGTCTGTGTCAGTAAGCGGCTAATTCACCCCTAATTTCTCTCCCGCTACCCTGGAGGCGGAACTTGAAGTAAAGTTGACAGATGGATACGCTAGAGATATCATCCAAACCAAATCGATCCTCCCGTCAAATCAGTCTAAGCATGAAAGGTAAAAACAGGCGCGGTTGAAAATGTGGGGGGGGGGGGGCATGCAAATTTAACGCAATCGAGTGTAGTGGCTACCTAACGCTACGTACGTACGCGTGGCTACGTACTTGTATAACCTGGCTGGGGATTTTCTTGAATTGGAATTAGTAATCCTTAAGGGGTGATTTCCGGAATAACAATGCAAAAAAAACCGGCCAAGAGCATGTCGGGCGATGCTCAGTGTAGAGTTTCGTAGATGCCGCCCTGTTACAAAACATCCGTTCAAAAGGTCGTTTATTAAGGGATATTTGGCGGCGCTTACGTCATTTTACTATCCGGCACTTCCTTTCACTATGCGTTTTTGACTGATAACTCACAAACGGCTGATCCGATTTTATTCAACATAGTTCAAGAAAGTTCTTATCAGGCCTCACCAAATTTCAGCTTTTTAGTGCGAACGGTAACTGAGCTAGACCGCGGACAGACGGACAGACGTGGCTAAACTATAAGGGTTCCTAGTTGACTACGGAACCCTAAAAAGAGATAAATAGTAGTTTATGTAACTGTTACGTAATAAGGCCTAATTATGTACAGAAGCATATTCATATTAAAAATCCATTGAAACCATGAGAATGACCGCCATTACACCGCTATGACCAAACTTATTGCACCGGCGGTCGGGGGGGGGGGGGGGGGGTGGAGGCGTGCCGGCGGTCGAGGGGCGGATTTTCATTACGTTACCGTAGTAGGTAATGAATTTTCATACGTTTTTCCCACACTGTCACAGATAATACACTGATGTTACGTTACTGTTTGCAATAATGGTGATAATTACATACGGTTCCGAACGCGGAATAGAGGATTTATGATATTGGTGTAGATCAAGATATTTAGTCTTCAATGTAAGCACATTACAATGAACTAATGAACGTCAGAGAAAATTAAAATACGTGAGTGTCGTGGAACACTCGGTTGGAACAAAGTTATGTTATTTAATTTAATTTAATTTTTTACTTTTTCGTAAATTTTGTGGCTTTCATTTTTTTTTTTTGAAATTTTTGGTTTTTGAAGTATTTGAAATTTTTGAAATGTAGAAATTTTGCCATTTTTGACATTTTCGACATTTTTTACTTTTAGGTTTTTTCACTTTTATCACTTCTCACTTTCACTTTTCACTACGCTTCACTTCACTTTATTCTTTTTTATATATTTTTTATTTCATTCCATTTTACATGTTTCTCAATCGTATGGGTGTCGCGTTTTCGTGACGTGACACTTTTTCGTGACGGTTACGTGACTTTTTTTCACCTAGCCGTCCGATAAGGGACTTCGTTCCAAAACTACCACCGGTTCTAACCCTACCTCTGGCCCAAGAAGTATTATGATTATGATCGAAAAGAAACTCGACGGGACTTATTTTTTTCAAAACAGTAATACATTATTAGATCTTAAAGATACAAAATAATGCGTAGTTCTTCAAGAAGACATATCAAAACAGCTTGAGAGACAGATAATGTACCTATTGTTTAATTATAAAGAAAAATAAATCCTAATCTGACTGCTTCACAAAACGTTTGATGTTTTCCTACCTAAACGGTGTCCTATAAATGTGAGATGATTTTGTAGTAGTTTTTTGGTTTGGACCATGCATCTTTGTCCGTCTTATATAGTCCTCGAACCTGCAATAACCCTTTGACATTCATGATATTTTCTAAACCCATGTAAACTTCCACCCCTTTTGCATCCGCTTAAGGGAATTTCCGAGATAAAACTATTTTATTTCCTTGTCCAGAGCTCAAATTATCTCCATACCAAATTTGATCTAAATCGATTCTGCGGTTAATACTTCCCTATACAAATTTCCAACTGAAAACTATCCTTCGTCCTTTCTTGAGACCCCTCCTATACCAAATTTCATCTTTATCAGTTCAGCGGTAAAAAAAATCCTAATACCAACTTCCAACCCCCTTTTCACCCCCACAAGGGTTTATTTTCGAGATGAAAACTATTCTGTCGTTTCTCGGGACACATTATGTCCATACTAATTTCTATTAAAAAATCTCCATACAAACTTTCAACCCCCTCTTCAGTTTTATAGTATAGATAGATAGTTTTTATTGAAAGTACCTTTCAGCCTTCGCTTCCATTATTTTTTTCAAATTTTTTGGACCTACGGTTCTAAAGTAAGTTTTGAAGATGAAATTATCCTTTGTCCTTTCTCGAGACCTACCTACTATCTCTATACCACTTTTCATCTAAATCAGTTCAGCGGTAAAAAATTCCTCATACCAACTTCCAACCCCCTTTTCACCCCCACAAGGGTTTGAAAACTATCCTATGACGTTTCTCGAGACTCACATTATCTCCATACTCATTTCTATCTAAATCGTTTCAGCGGTTAAAAATTCTCCATACAAATTTTCAACCCCATTTTCACCCCCACCAGGGTTGATTTTCGGGATTCAAACTATATATTATCCTTTCCCGGGACTTAAACTATCTCTATACAAAATTTCATCAAAATCCGTTCAGCCGTTTTCACGTGATGCGCGGTCAAATAAACAGACAAACAGATAAACAGAAAAACAGATAAACAGACAAACAGACAAACAGACAAAAATTCTAAAAATTGTTGGAACGTGTTCTGTTATCGATTCTAAGTATCCCCAGCCAACTTTTTTTCGATTATCTTCCATGTACAGACTTTCGACCCTCTTCAGCTTTATTATATGTACTAGCTGTGCCCGCGGCTCCGCCTGCGTGGAATTCGGTCTGTGTCAGTAAGCGGCTAATTCACCCCTAATTTCTCTCCCGCTACTCTGGAGGCGGAACTTGAAGTAAAGTTGACAGATGGATTTATCCTATTAATTTTTATTGGCATTATTTAAACGACATAGAATAGTAGGTGTATATCGGACGATACAGGACCACTTTTGTATTTATACGTTCATGTCCACGGCAAATATCATCCAAATCGATCCTCCCGTCAAATCAGTCTAAGCATGAAAGGTAATCACAGGCGCGGTTGAAATGGGGGGGGGGGGGGGGGGGGTGTCACAAATGCAGAAATGTTTTTTTTCTATTTGAGGAATTAGTAATCCTTAAGGGGTGATTTCCGGGATAACAATGCAAAAAAAAACGGCCAAGAGCATGTCGGGCGATGCTCAGTGTAGTTTCGTAAATGCCGCCCTGTTACGAAACATCCGTTCAAACGGTCGTTTATTAAGGGATATTTGGCGGCGCTTACGTCAGTCTACTATCCGGCACATCCTTTCACTATGCGATTTTGACTGATAATTCAAACACGGCTGCACCGATTTTATTCAATATAGTTTTTATTGAAAGTTCTTATCAGGCCACACCAAATTTCAGCTTTCTAGTGCGAACAGTAACATGAGCTAGACCGTGGACAGACGGACGGACATGGCGAAACTATAAGGATTCCTAGTTGACTACGGAACCCTAAAAAGAGGTAAATAGTAGTTTATGTAACTGTTACGTAATAAGGCCTAATTATGTACAGAAGCATACACTGCTTTACCTACACACATATTAAAAATACACTGAAACCATGCGTGCCGGCGGTCGGGGGGGGGGGGTTTGATTACGTTACCGTAGGTAATTAATTTTCATACGTTTTTACCACACTGTCACAGATAATACATTGATGTTACGTTACTGGTTAAAATAATTGTGGTAATTACATACTTCAAGGTAAGCACATTACAATGCACTAATGAACGTCAGAGAAAAATAAAATACGTGAGTGTCGTGGAACACTCTGTTGGAACGAAGTTATGTTATTTCATTTTATTTCATTTTTGACTTTTTCGTAAATTTTGTGGTTTTAATTTTTTCTGTATTTTTTTGACATTTTTGAAATTTCTGAAATTATGGAAATTTAGGAAAATTTGGAAATTTTTGAAATTTTTGAATTTTTTTTAAATTTTTTGAAATTTTTGAAATTTAAAAAAAATTTGAAATTTTAAAATTTTTTGAAATTTTTGAATTATTTTGTAATTTAAAAATTTTTGAAACTTGAAATTTTTGAAATTTATGAAATTTAGAAATTTTGCCATGTTTTACTTTTAGGTTCTCGACTTTTTTCACTTTTATCACTTTGTTACTTTCACTACAATTCACTTCACTTCACTTTATTCTATTTTATATATTTTTTATTTCATTCCATTTTACATGTTTCTCAATCGTATGGGTGTCGCGTTTTCGTGACGGTCACGTGACTTTTTTTCACCTAGCCCCCATCCGCGAACCGTCCAATAAGGAACTTCGTTCCAAAACTACCACCGGTTCTAACCCTACACCTCTGGCCCAAGAAGTATTATGACCGAAAAGATACTCGACGGGACTTATTTTTTTCAAAACAGTAATACATTATTAGATCTTAAAGATACAAAATAATGCGTAGTTCTTCAAGAAGACATATCAAAACAGCTTGAGAGACAGATAATGTACCTATTGTTTAATTATAAAGAAAAATAAAACCTAATCTGACTGCTTCACAAAACGTTTGATATGTTTTCCTACCTAAACGGTGTCCTATAAATGTTGTAGTAGTTTTTTGGTTTGGGCGATGCATCTTTGTCCGTCATAATATAATACTCGAACCTGCAATAACCCTTTGACATTCATGACATTTTCAATTATTTCTTAAGAGCGGGTAAAGGTAAATTTAAAGCATCGACGGGTAACATGTTATAAATATGACCTTGACCAAAAAATTACAAATTATTTAAATACCAAATTTCATCTAAATACGGACAGCGGTTATTGGTTGTTTCTTCCCCATGTAAACTTTCACCCCTTTTGTATCCGTTTAAAGGATAATTTCCGAGATAAAACTATTTTATTTCCTTTTTTAATTAATTATCTCCATACCAAATTTTATCTAAATCGATTCTGCGGTTAATAATTCCCTATACAAATTTCCAACTCTCTTTTCACCCCTTTAGGGTTGATATTCGGAGTGAAACCTATCATTTGTCCTTTCTTGAGACCCATACTACACCAAATTTCATCTTTATCAGTTCAGCGGTTAAAAAAATCGTCATACCAACTTCCAACCCCCTTTTCGGGGTGAAAGGGTTTATTTTCGGGATGAAAACTATTCTGTCGTTTCTCGGGACTCAAATTATCTGCATACTAATTTCTATTAAAAAATCTCCATACAAACTTTCAACCCCCTTTTCACCCCCTCCAGGGTTGATTTTCGGGATGAAAACTATTCTTTGTCCTTTCCCGGGACTCAAACTATCTCTACACAAAATTTCATCAAAATCCGTTCAGCCGTTTTCACGTGATAGATGTATAGATAGATAGTTTTTATTGAAAGTACCTTTCAGGCTTCACTTCCATTATTTTTTTCAAATTTTTTGGACCTACGGTTCTAAAGTAAGGTGGGGGGGGGGGGGGGGGGTTCAAGATTAAACTATCCTTTGTTCTGTCTCGAGACCCATACTATCTCTCTATACCAATTTTCAGCGGTAAAAAATCCTCATACTAACTTCCAACCCCCTTTTCACCCCCACAAGGGTTTGAAAACTATTCTTTGACGTTTCTCGAGACTCAAATTATCTCCATACTCATTTCTATCTAAATCGTTTCAGCGGTTAAAAATTCTCCATACAAACCCCAACCCCATTTTCACCCCCACCAGGGTTGATTTTCAGGATTAAAACTATATATTATCCTTTCCCGGGACTTAAACTATCTCTATACAAAATTTCATCGAAATCCGTTCAGCCGTTTTCACGTGATGCGCGGTCAAATAAACAGACAAACAGATAAACAGATAAACAGACAAAAATTCTAAAAATTGTTGGAACGTGTTCTGTTATCGATTCTAAGTATCCCCAGCCAACTTTTTTTCGATTATCTTCCATGTACAGACTTTCGACCCTCTTCAGCTTTATTATATGTATAGAGTATAGATAGATGAAACATAAAATCAAAAAAGTGTTCCAATTATGCAGTTTAAAAAAAAAGATCTTTCAATATATTTACGAGTATAAAGACTAATAGTAGTCGTATTGTATTAAAAAGTTGAGCGAAATCGAAAAAACTTTACCGGACTTTAAGGACACATTAATTAGATAAGTTAAAGGGGTTTTAGCGCCCATAACTTTTTTACCAATTTCGCCAAAAGAATCACCCAAGCGATCACCCATGGCGTTCGAAGACCTGGCAGCTTTCTCGCTCAAAGCGTTAGTATTAAAAATACAGCAGAGAAAAACTGCCAGTATCCTCGGTACCATGACATTTTCACCATCATAATATGTGATGTCTGATGTGGATTCAATCATGATAATGCTCATGACCACTGACACGCAACATATTGTTCGCGTAGTCTACTTAGCATGTATGTATCTGTGGTTTTAACACACTGCTCTTTCCCACGACAATGCACTATTCAGATATCGATGTCGTGGAGTTTGCACGGCTCGGGCGCGCGTTTTTTATTTCGCTTTATTTTATTCCCTCAGATAGCAGTCACCACTTAGGCGAAGCGCGGTTTTAAGCTGGCTCTCTATGAAAGGAATTTCTTGTCAGTTGAGGCTTCCGTGAATTTTCCTGGCTGCGTTTAATCCCCTTACTATTTTATAAGGTTTCATTTATCCTGACTCCAGTGTTGGTACAAGCGAAGGCTTCCTCGTGGATGTTATTAGTTATTGGTTAAGATCAAGCGAAACAGAAAATCATGTAAAAATGTAATAAGTTTACTATACAGTAACCGTTTACTTATGCAGTTGGTCATATCAATAAAACATATTCATCATGTCTTCATTGACTATGCAATAAGGAAAGCCCAACTGTGACGCAATTGCCGTACTACTTTATTTATTTTAATTTAATTTATATTAAATCATTGAGCGCTAACAAAGACACATTGTCTTTATGCGTCTAATTAGAATGTTTGGTATACTCGTACTTAGCTGGAAAACATATTATCGGCTACGACGTAGCACGACAAGCGTAGTACAGCACTGAATAAGGTGAGTTGGTCCCTTGATATCAACTCAATACGAGTTAAAAGCCTTTATCTTTTCTACTTAAAATAAGAATACTAAATTTTACTGACTAAATAAATAGGTACCCATAACTTATTTAAAGAACAGGAACCATAAGATATTCGTACATTTAATAAAGAGAGGTATAATTAATACACACAAGTTTCAGGCCCTTATATTCGGACGCATCGATCAGATAGTGTGTATGGCCATTAGGCTCCACTCGAAAAGCGGTCTCACGCCCCGAGAGCCCTACAGTCAAGCGGTGCCCTCTACATAAATGTCAGGATGTCGCTTCACCTTGTATGACATGGTGTTGTGCTTGGGGTCGAGCATTTTCATAACCATTGTTATGATGACTCGTGATAAAGAACATTGTGTGCTTTGCTTGACAAGTAAACTGTGTTTTATTTAATATAGGTATTTTCCCTAAAACATATTAACTTCTAATCGACTACTTCAATCTCGAGCATAAACGTACTACACTACCTATATTATGCAATGCTATTCATATTAATTTCAGTACGATTAGGTTCATCTCTTGATTTGGGCAGTTTGGACCTAATTATAATGTTTATATATTTGATGAGATAACCGAAAAACTTTTGGAATCGGTACATAATGTAAGGAGTTACGCTCACAAAATGACAGAGAAACTACATTTCGCAATTTGTTAAGCAAAGTGTTATCGCTAACTGAAGCAGAGATATACTCGTATAGGTACATTTTGTTTTTTAATCATCAGTCAAATGATTAATTCGGGATAGCACTGCGAGTTTGGAGTGTTCCCACTGATGAAAGCGGGCGAACGCGTAAATGAGCTTGTATGGCCACTAAAAGCCCCCCTTATTACAACTTCCACTTTCCCTAATAACTCCCACATATGCTCCCAGCTGCATATTACATAATTTTGCATATTTTCGCGGTTAAGTACTCTTCAAAAGTAATTTATGCGCATTAAGTATGAACTGGAAAAACGCTGAACGGTTGGAACTGTACTTTCCTGCGTTGAGTTGAGTTTATTACGCAGTTATGGTACGTAGTAGGTACGAAGAAAACTGAACGAGTTGTTACTTACTTGTTTTCGATGCAAATATTCTCTCGATGCTAATAGGCTGTGGGGAGGTAATCATATTTGTATACATTAATTTAATAAAGCTAATAGCTAAGTATGTGTATGTATGTAATCCTGTAGAGCACATTGAACGTTTCTTTAAAAACTTATATGTCTTAGAGAATTCAATTCATTAATATTTTCGTATAAAAAGAGACAAAATAATATTAAACATATATGTCATGTGCAAAATATTTTGCTTAGGATTGAATTTGAAGTATGGCCCTGAATTTTAAAAGCAGTTACAAACATTTATAAATTGCAACAAAATTGTATAACTCACGTCAAAAAAAAAAACATTTTCCAACCGACTTCAAGATTTCGAAGGAGGAGGTTCTCAATTCGTCGGTATCGTTTTATTTATGTTCACCGATTTATTCGAAGACGGCTGGGCCGATTTGGAAAATTCTTTTATCTACACTCATACTGTAAGTACTCTAAAATGCGTTCAAAAACCGTAGACAATGACAAGCATTACAACAAACGATTTAACTATGATAAGTTTCTTATCTGCAGCAGTAACGTAATTTTAACTTTGCATGCTCAAATATTGTTAAGCAATGAGTTTCATATTTGGAACATCGAATTTGATAACATAATGTTACCGCCATGGCCAACTCGATTGGTCCCGCGCGAGCGCCGGCACAATCGAGTTGGCCATGACGGTACAATGGCGGTCATTCTATGGTTTCCGAACACTTAATTTAATATATATAATATGAGTGTAGATAAAGCAGTGTATGCAACTGTACGTAATTAGGCCTTAAAACACTCGTGTGATCTTATTATGAAATTCGCCTGCGGCTCATTTCATAAAACCACACTCATGTTTTAAGGACCCTTATTACGTAACAGTTACATAAACTACTATTTTGTTTGAAAAAGGATACTTCACAAGGTCAGGTTCTGATTATGGGATCCTGGAGACATCGACTCTTCAACTATTATAGGCACACCTAGTGATTTTAGTATTTTTTACAGCAGCTTGAGCAATCGTTTTTGGAAAGTTGGAGGCTAAATGAAATCGGTTCTTTTTTGTTTAAAATTATTTATGTTTTGATTAGTACGACGAAGTACGTAGTTCTATTAATTATTGTGTAGTAAGATTCGAATCAAAATTCATGACCACTTCCTACGTTAGTTTGTTCAGTCCAATCATTGGGCCGTATTCTAACTTTAAAACACGTATAGACACGATCCAACTTCAATACAACTCCAATGCAAACAATAATATAATAACGCAATACAGCTACGGCATAAACATCTGAATCAGAAATATCAGAATTTGCTTGAGAAATATTCCACCGCAACTCCAATACAACTTCAATATTGGTTGAATGTTTGTTGTGTGTTGGAGTTATGTTTGAGATAGGTTGTATTGTTCATGTATTTTTAAATTAGAATCCGGCACCATATATAAATATATATTGTTAATAGCACAGGCTGCTTCACAGTTAACACCCACAAACCCTCTTTATACATGTTTATTAAAATAAAAGCTCTACCAAAATCGACATAGAATTATGAATCTGTTTATTCTGCAAGGATCATACAAAGAACACGATGTAGTGCGCATCATTAAAATTGTTTTATTTTAATTGGCATCGGCGATGGCGCTGCGAAGAGGCGCGATGTAGATACGGCACGGTGCGTTTCAATAGACTGCGCTTCACTTTGTACCGAATCAATAATTGGTTGTTGGCTTCAAACTATTTGTAACGCACAGTGCCGCCGTGACAAAATTTTCGAAATTTTGCGGCATAAACGGCTGTATATTTTGATTGCGTTGGTATAGAAATTTGATTCTTTCACAGCTCCAAGGGACAGTAGACCTGAGTATTTGATATAAATTTTAGCTTGATACCTTTACGCGTTCCTGAGAAAAAGGGTCTTGACAGACGGACGGACGGACGAACGGACGGACGGACAACAAAGTGATCCTATAAGGGTTCCGTTTTTTCCTTTTGAGGTACGGAACCTTAAAAATACTCAAAGTACTATGGATGTGCCCATTAGATCCTCACCTAATGAATGACAATGGGGCCAACTATCAAGTATATATACCCTTAAAATCAAAAAAGATTTTTCTAAATCAGTCCAGGACTTGAGCGTTTATCTATATATCGATAAATATAATGTAGTTTGCATGTCTAATAAAAATAATTTAAATTAGGATGAAGATGAAAACCTAAATCGGCCTCTAATTGTGTTAAGTACCTGAAAGACCTAAAAAAAAAAATTTAAATTTAAACTGTTTATTTTAGAAAGATGAACAATAATAACATGCCAGTCTTAACTGCTAATCTTAAACTAAAAAGATTTTATGAGTTAAGGGGTCTAGTAAATTAAGTTAAGTATACAATACAATATTGGTGCTATTAATTAAAATTATTTAATATTATTTTTTATTTACATGTGTATGAATTTACTTACGTATCACGTATCAGGTTAGTTGAATCACTTGTTTTATCTAAACTGAACTACGTGGACACAGTGTTTGGCCCTAGACTTCTCTCTAAAACAAAAAAACTCATCCAAAGGGTTCAAAATGCTTGCGCTCGGTTTTGCTTTAGTGTCCCGTTGAGAGGCCATGTTACCCCATTTCTTAATAAGCACAACTTGCTTAAAATGCACCACCGTCGTAAGCTTCACTTGGCTTGCTTGCTGTTCGGAGTGCTTCAGTATAAGAGTCCTGCTTATCTATTTGAAAAGGTAGCTGGCACCAGGTTACGTGAACGCCGGGAGTGTAGGTTGTATTTGCTGACGCCTCGTCATGCGTCGGCCGCTTTCCGAGGGAGCTTTCGATATGCGGCGTCAAAATGCTGGAACAATATTCCACCGCCATTGAGGGACCTAAAAAGTAGTCATAGCTTTAAATTGAACATTAAAAAGTTTATGCTTTGTCACCAACTCAACGAGGAAACTTGTAGAGTTGATACTAGTTGTTTGTAATACCGTACCGCTAAGTTATGTTCCTTTTCCGTTGCTGTGTGTATTTTCCTTGTTAACAATTGTATTTTTTGCCCGCTTTCTTCTGTTGCTATGTTGTGTATTGTATTCTTTCAGTTATAGTCTCCTGTGTCGTATGTAAGCTACGATTTTTAGGTTAGAGTGTATTGTTTTGTGCTATGTTTCACGTGTCTGCCGTTGACGGCGTTGACCCTGGCGCTAGTGGCTAAGAGTTACAATGTTAGGCTACGGCATGTCCGGTCAGATGCGTGGTCACTAGATTGTTGCGTTGTAGTTATAAGGTACTTATATTATTATTATATATTTTTCTTTTATTAAGTTTTCCATTTCTATTGTTGTCTTGAAGTTTATTACTGATGTTTTTTTTTTTTTTTTATTGCCTTTTTGTTATCATAGATTGTACTCGCTAAATATGTTTGTTACCTGCCGTGAATTTTTCACCCGATGGTCTTTTCGGAAGATCAGCGCTGGCTAACGCTAGCAACATGCTGAGAAAAGGCCATTTCGTGACACCTGTCTTATTCTATAATTATCTGTAGTTTATTTGTTCTGTCTGTAATGTCACGAATAAAGATATTTCTATTTCTATTCTATTTCTATTTCTAATTTGCCCTCTTAATTTTAACATATATTATTTTATGATGTTCCTGACTTGTCTACTCGTTTTACCTTCTAGTGAGTTTATTACGTCTTTAGGAAATTTATTCAAAATACGTGGCAAAATGCTTTCCCATACCCTTCTACCGTATTCGTTGTTCATTGTTTTGCTCTCAAACACTGGTAGGTTATCTATGTTACGTAACTGTAAGGGTCGCGTTTTTCTCTGTAGGTGTTTGATGTTGTTATGGTATTGAATTATGATGGATAGGTCAACTTTTCCAAATATATTTAGCACTTTGCAGTAATTAAAGAGCTGTTCATAATTGTTTTTATACTTATATTTGATTTTCAAGGGTACAGTCGTTTTAAGTATTCTTAACTGTAGGTTATAAATATCGTCTAGGTAAGTTTTATACGATCTACCGTAGCTTTCCAGGCCATATCTTAAAATGGTCAACCTCCATCAACCTGCGGTTTAGCTGCTCAAATATAATAAGTGTAAAAATACTACGTTTCTGACATAGAGAAAATAAGTAGACTTATTTATCTATGGTTTCTGAAGTAACTTACTTCCGTGATCATTTTACCTTATTGCTCATTTTAAAAACAGTAATCGCTTAGCTAACGAGGAAAACCAGTCTAATTGCTTCCAAAATAAAACACCGCGTAAAAACTGGCACGGCGGCAACGGCAAATTCATCTAATTATGAAATTTAAACGGAATTAGGGCAAATGTAATTATTTTACGTGGAGCAAGCATCGGGACGCAAGCGGAAGACGAATCCGGTGGGTAATTGCCACTCCCTCGTTACAATAAGTCCCTGTTGAGTTCTCAGCCTGGTATAAATATAGCATTGTTCTTGTGTCTATAGTGTATAGGTACATTTATATAATACCACTCGGCGTTCGAGCTTTTCGGCGTATTGTGTCAATCAGAGTGGAGGTGAAAAGCTACAATTGGTAGCTACTGTTGTTTTACTGGTTTGATATTGTACATGTCATGATATTGTATTGTGTCTATTACAGAACATTCTGCTCCGGTTTAATAATAATTAATGTATGTATGTACTATTGTCATAAAAGCCGACCGACACCATGTTATGCCAGTAAGAGTTGACATGGTATTTTAGATAAGTATTATTAAAAAAACTCTTCAGAAGTACGTATTGAAAGTGTAAGTACCTACCTTTACTAAGGAAAGGCAATATGTTTGAGAAAATAATTTTAATCTAATCCTAATATATTATGTACGTACACAAAACAATACATTTTATTTCAAATCTCCATATATGTGTCGTTGTCGAGTTGTATTTCAACCCTATTGTATTTCAAAGTAGATGTTACGTGAGTCTGCGTGCGCTACTTACAGAGTACAGTCGCCATCAGATATATCGGAGCGGCCAAGGTGGTCACAAATATCTGAACGAGGCCTCTATTGTCAAGACGATAAAGTCTATGTTCAGATATTTTTGAGTACCTTGGCCGCTCCGATATATTTGATGGCGACTGTACATATTGTGTTCGTCACCAACGCTCAACAACTCAACCCAATCAAATGGGATATTGTTTTTGAATTGGAATGTCAATCAAATCAATTTTGTTGTTTGAAGAGACACTACGCACGAATATTGCTCTTTTGTTTACTTATGACGTCCGCAATTAAAATCTGGATTTTACAGGTTAATTAAACTCGATGAATATCTAAATTCATAAAATTGATGCTAATACGAGTGGAGATAAAAAAAAACATAAATGTGAATGAATGCCAAGTTTTAGAACAGTTTGATTAAAAAAAGAAAGGAGACCTAAGTGGAAACCAAGTTCTTTCAAAGCTCCATAGATCACTGTTTCTGTCATACATAACTTCTTTCAATAGCTTAAAATGATCAGTTGTGTTATTTACAACTTGCGACTTGGCAGGTTTTCTGCTTGATTGGTCTGAACGTAGAAATAATCACTTATTTATTCAATAGTACCCAAACCATGTCGCACTTATTTGAATACTTGGAGGGGTAGAACTTGTCAAGTATCACTATTAATAGTTAAATAACACAACAAATAATTTTAAGCAATTGAAAAACATTATGTATGACAGAAACTAGTGATCTAAGGAACTTAGAAAGAACTTTGTTTCCAGTTAAATCTCCTTTCTTTTTTTTAATGAAACAAACAGTATTTATTCAATAGTACCCAAACCATGTCGCACTTATTTCAATACTTGGATGGGTGAAAATTGGCAAGTATCACTATTAATAGTTAAATCACACAATAAATAATTTTAAGCAATTGAAAAACATTATGTATGACAGAAACGAATGATCCAAGAAACTTTAGAAAGAACTTCGTTTCCAGTTAGATCTCCTTTCTTTTTTTAATGAAACCGTTTAAGAACTTTGCATTCATTCATATTTGTTAGAGAAATAAAACAATATTAAGCCTAAATATTTACACATTTTACCTCTTTACGGCTGTCAAAAGTGGCTCCAAAGGCTCGTGTAAATATACCCACGACTGCTGTGTCGCCTCTTTGCTCTGCGAACTTGGCTGACACACTGCCGTGTGTCTATATAACCATTTACGTTAACGAATACCATACATATAATTTCTTTACTTACTTGGTTATTTAGGACAATTTATAAGCGAAAATCAACCTTTTTTTACATCACAACGTTGGCAGACAAGCATACGGCCCGTCTGATGGTAAGCAGCTACCGTAACTTATGGACGCCTACAATTCCAGAGGCACATTGAACATGCGCGCAAAAAGAAGGACTGTTTTGACCCCTTATAAATAAAAAGGAGGATTCACTGTGTTGACGGCTTAAGGGAAAGAGGGGCCGCGATTCGAAAAATGAACACACACACTGGAAAGACACAGCTCCAACCTAACTCAACCCAACTCAACTCAACGCTATAACGACATTGACATTTGCTATTCGAACAGATATTCATTCAACATTGGTATCACATTGGTCTCACATTGGTCACACATTGGTCGCACATTGTAGCAATGTTGGACCAATGTCAATGTCGTTATAGCGTTGAGTTGAGTTGGGTTGAGTTGGGTTGGAGCTGTGTCTGCAGTGTGTGTGTTTATTTTTCGAATCGCGGCCCTGCCTATAATGGGGAAACTTTTTGGTTGGACTCTTTTAATCCTTTCGGCCGCCATCGCAACTGTGTTTCTCAACCAGTTGTCTATGAGGATTTTTTAATCTATCATGGCAACCAGTTGTGATAGAAGAAGATTTAATCCCGTTACACAACCAGTTGTGAATAAGGAAAATCTCAAAAAGGCTAGTTGCTACAGAAGATTTAATTTTCCTTGTTCACAACCATAGTAGAAATTTTCGCCTGTTCCACATATCCCTACCTGGTTATCTCCACTGGTGGAATGGAATGGAATATTTTTCCACCTGTCCCCACTGGTTGTGAAACACAGTTGCGATGTCGGCGATTTTTTTCTTCGTTGACAACTGGTTACGTAACAGGAATAAATCTTCTTCTATCACAACTGGTTGCCAAGAAAGATTAAAAAATCCTCATGGACAACTAGTTGTGAAACACATGCAGTTGCGATGGCGGCCGAAAGGCTTTTAATGACCCTACAATTTAGCCACTAAATTGTTATTGATACTGACATATCCTACTGTTCATGATCCCAATAAGGTCTAGCTAGTTACCGGGTTAAAAGGACAGAGCGCAGTCGCTTCCGTCAAATCTATTGCACTTTTGAATAAGCTTACAAAGAAGAAGGGAAATAATCATTAGTATGGCTCCGATGCCTATTTACAAGTTGATAAGTAATTACCTCACGAAATTACGTTCAAATAGTTCACACAATTCAATTAGCTACTGCTAATCATGCCTAGAACCAAGTCACAAAAACCTGAGGATTAGCCGAGTACTACGTGGCAGATTGCGCGACAAAGGCGAGAGGCCCTCGAGTCTCCGCGCGACAGCGTTTCTCAGTAATAAGCCCGTGCTACCATCTATATCTATCTATACATATAATAAAGCTGAAGAGGGTCGAAAGTCTGTACATGGAAGATAATCGAAAAAAAGTTGGCTGGCGATACTTAGAATCGATAACAGAACACGTTCCAACAATTTTTAGAATTTTTGTCTGTTTATCTGTTTATCTGTTTGTCTGTTTATTTGACCGCGCATCACGTGAAAACGGCTGAACGGATTTCGATGAAATTTTGTATAGAGATAGTTTAAGTCCCGGGAAAGGATAATATATAGTTTTAATCCCGAAAATCAACCCTGGTGGGGGTGAAAATGGGGTTGGGGTTTGTATGGAGAATTTTTAACCGCTGAAACGATTTAGATAGAAATGAGTATGGAGATAATTTGAGTCTCGAGAAACGTCAAAGAATAGTTTTCAAACCCTTGTGGGGGTGAAAAGGGGGTTGGAAGTTAGTATGAGGATTTTTTACCGCTGAAAATTGGTATAGAGAGATAGTATGGGTCTCGAGACAGAACAAAGGATAGTTTAATCTTGAACCCCCCCCCCCCCCCCCCCCCACCTTACTTTAGAACCGTAGGTCCAAAAAATTTGAAAAAAATAATGGAAGTGAAGCCTGAAAGGTACTTTCAATAAAAACTATCTATCTATACATCTATCACGTGAAAACGGCTGAACGGATTTTGATGAAATTTTGTGTAGAGATAGTTTGAGTCCCGGGAAAGGACAAAGAATAGTTTTCATCCCGAAAATCAACCCTGGAGGGGGTGAAAAGGGGGTTGAAAGTTTGTATGGAGATTTTTTAATAGAAATTAGTATGCAGATAATTTGAGTCCCGAGAAACGACAGAATAGTTTTCATCCCGAAAATAAACCCTTTCACCCCGAAAAGGGGGTTGGAAGTTGGTATGACGATTTTTTTAACCGCTGAACTGATAAAGATGAAATTTGGTGTAGTATGGGTCTCAAGAAAGGACAAATGATAGGTTTCACTCCGAATATCAACCCTAAAGGGGTGAAAAGAGAGTTGGAAATTTGTATAGGGAATTATTAACCGCAGAATCGATTTAGATAAAATTTGGTATGGAGATAATTAATTAAAAAAGGAAATAAAATAGTTTTATCTCGGAAATTATCCTTTAAACGGATACAAAAGGGGTGAAAGTTTACATGGGGAAGAAACAACCAATAACCGCTGTCCGTATTTAGATGAAATTTGGTATTTAAATAATTTGTAATTTTTTGGTCAAGGTCATATTTATAACATGTTACCCGTCGATGCTTTAAATTTACCTTTACCCGCTCTTAAGAAATATTTGAAAATGTCATGAATGTCAAAGGGTTATTGCAGGTTCGAGTATTATATTATGACGGACAAAGATGCATCGCCCAAACCAAAAAACTACTACAACATTTATAGGACACCGTTTAGGTAGGAAAACATATCAAACGTTTTGTGAAGCAGTCAGATTAGGTTTTATTTTTCTTTATAATTAAACAATAGGTACATTATCTGTCTCTCAAGCTGTTTTGATATGTCTTCTTGAAGAACTACGCATTATTTTGTATCTTTAAGATCTAATAATGTATTACTGTTTTGAAAAAAATAAGTCCCGTCGAGTATCTTTTCGGTCATAATACTTCTTGGGCCAGAGGTGTAGGGTTAGAACCGGTGGTAGTTTTGGAACGAAGTTCCTTATTGGACGGTTCGCGGATGGGGGCTAGGTGAAAAAAAGTCACGTGACCGTCACGAAAACGCGACACCCATACGATTGAGAAACATGTAAAATGGAATGAAATAAAAAATATATAAAATAGAATAAAGTGAAGTGAAGTGAATTGTAGTGAAAGTAACAAAGTGATAAAAGTGAAAAAAGTCGAGAACCTAAAAGTAAAACATGGCAAAATTTCTAAATTTCATAAATTTCAAAAATTTCAAGTTTCAAAAATTTTTAAATTACAAAATAATTCAAAAATTTCAAAAAATTTTAAAATTTCAAATTTTTTTTAAATTTCAAAAATTTCAAAAAATTTAAAAAAAATTCAAAAATTTCAAAAATTTCCAAATTTTCCTAAATTTCCATAATTTCAGAAATTTCAAAAATGTCAAAAAAATACAGAAAAAATTAAAACCACAAAATTTACGAAAAAGTCAAAAATGAAATAAAATGAAATAACATAACTTCGTTCCAACAGAGTGTTCCACGACACTCACGTATTTTATTTTTCTCTGACGTTCATTAGTGCATTGTAATGTGCTTACCTTGAAGTATGTAATTACCACAATTATTTTAACCAGTAACGTAACATCAATGTATTATCTGTGACAGTGTGGTAAAAACGTATGAAAATTAATTACCTACGGTAACGTAATCAAACCCCCCCCCCCGACCGCCGGCACGCATGGTTTCAGTGTATTTTTAATATGTGTGTAGGTAAAGCAGTGTATGCTTCTGTACATAATTAGGCCTTATTACGTAACAGTTACATAAACTACTATTTACCTCTTTTTAGGGTTCCGTAGTCAACTAGGAATCCTTATAGTTTCGCCATGTCCGTCCGTCTGTCCACGGTCTAGCTCATGTTACTGTTCGCACTAGAAAGCTGAAATTTGGTGTGGCCTGATAAGAACTTTCAATAAAAACTATATTGAATAAAATCGGTGCAGCCGTGTTTGAATTATCAGTCAAAATCGCATAGTGAAAGGATGTGCCGGATAGTAGACTGACGTAAGCGCCGCCAAATATCCCTTAATAAACGACCGTTTGAACGGATGTTTCGTAACAGGGCGGCATTTACGAAACTACACTGAGCATCGCCCGACATGCTCTTGGCCGTTTTTTTTTGCATTGTTATCCCGGAAATCACCCCTTAAGGATTACTAATTCCTCAAATAGAAAAAAAACATTTCTGCATTTGTGACACCCCCCCCCCCCCCCATTTCAACCGCGCCTGTGATTACCTTTCATGCTTAGACTGATTTGACGGGAGGATCGATTTGGATGATATTTGCCGTGGACATGAACGTATAAATACAAAAGTGGTCCTGTATCGTCCGATATACACCTACTATTCTATGTCGTTTAAATAATGCCAATAAAAATTAATAGGATAAATCCATCTGTCAACTTTACTTCAAGTTCCGCCTCCAGAGTAGCGGGAGAGAAATTAGGGGTGAATTAGCCGCTTACTGACACAGACCGAATTCCACGCAGGCGGAGCCGCGGGCACAGCTAGTTTTAATATAAAATACCGTGTAGCGGAATTGCACTTTGTAGGTATACATTAATTTGTAAGAATAGTTCGATTAATTACTACGTTATAATATATATGATATAAATAATGCTGTGTGATGTTTGCCATTCATAATAAAGAAGAATAATAATAATAATAATAAGCCCGCAGGGCAGCTTGTGGCGAGCTGTCGGGGAGTGACGACCCCGCGGACCCGAGTGCTCCAGAGAGTCGATCAGGGTCGATTATTTGCGGAAAAGTTGCCCGCCACTTAAATGAATGTTGCGCAGGGCGTATGTAATCGCAAATATGGTTACAACACGTAAACAGAATCCCGGACATTAAACGTCAAACAAGGAAAAGGAAAGGAAATGATTACGAGAAGTAAATCACGACAGCAGCAAGCGTCCCCACCAAACGCACGCCCACCATCCTCGCCCGCCTCGTCAGTCTCCTCACCATCGTTGTCGGGCAATGAGTTCGCTACTGTGCCCGACACCAGCGAGTCGAGCGACGAGTGCGGGCCGCCGCCGTCGCCGCCACGACCACCTGCGCGACGAGGACGGCCACCGCTGCCGGCACGCTTGGGGCCTGTGGGACAACCTGTCCCGCCCAGGGCCCCCGCTGCCGGTGGTATAGTGCGTCGCATGAGATGGACTTCATCCATGAATGAAAACGTCATGCGCGCCTATTATGGGGCTACAGAGGGGGGAACTAATCTGTGCGCGTATCGTGACCGGATACTTCCTCTGTTTCAGGCCCTTGAACCAACCATTGACACGACTGCGCAGCGGTTGTCGGATCAGGTGCGCGTCATTCAGCGGCTAAAGCGGTTGGATGACGCGACACTTGATCGGCTTCGCCTGGAGACTCTCTCTGTTCGCGCGACCACTACCTCGGCGCGGGATCCGCTCGCCACGTCGCCGGATCCGATGCCTGCACCCGACTTGGCATCGGGGGCACCGCGGGTTGATCCCAGTGCCGATGAGGAGGGGATCGCGAATCAGAGTGTGAGTAGTTCAGCCAATGAGCAACTGAGGAGGACTTTGGAAGAGGCAATTACGCAGTATCGCTCCACAAACATCCCTAGGCCACGATTACCACGCTTGCCTATGAATAGACGCAATCTAGCGTTAATGGCAGTCCTAAATGATTTGCTAGATCCATTCCTGCGGACTAGTAAAGACTTAGATGATACGCACTCGATAATGTACTGCGGAGCCATCGCGGCGTGCCGTGTTGCTCGAGTCAAGTTTCCGGACGCTGAACGTGCACCTAGGACCGCCGGGGGTGTCCCCGCTTGGCAGGTGCGGATCGAGCGTCGTATCAACTCATTTAGGACTCTCATTGCAAAGCTGATCTGCTTCAGGGGGGGCAATAACCGCCCCCGAGTAATGCGCTTTGTGCACCAGGCGTTCGCGGGGACGGATATCGAGCCCCGCGACTACATGGCCAACGTCGTAGAGCGCATCGACTTTCTGAAGCAGAAAGTTTATGCATGGGCAAGCGGTATTCGCCGTTACAGAGAGCGTGTGGACCGATTCAAGCAGAATCGTCTTTTCCAAAGTGACCAAAGGAAGGTATACCGAAGGTGGGAGGAAACCGACCCCCGTGTGTCCGACGTGCGACTGCCGGATGCTACTGCCATGACTAATTTCTGGCGTAGCATCTGGTCAGCGCCCGTTGAACACACGGAGGGCGAGTGGATGAGTGTTGTTGATCGTGAGTGCGAGTCCATCGAACCAATGGGGGCTATCACCATCAGCCCCGACGACGTAAGTTGCGCGATCCGTACGGCCCAGAACTGGAAAAGTCCTGGCCCGGATGGGTTGCACAACTTCTGGCTAAAATGGTTTCGGTGCTCGCACTCGCGGCTGGCAACGCCATTTCAACAAGCCCTTGAACTTGGCTCCCTCCCGCCTTCCTTAACAACTGGTGTAACTTTCCTGCTCTATAAGTCCGGTAGTACCACGGAAGCGAAGAACTACCGACCCATCACGTGCTTGCCTACGCTCTACAAGCTTCTTACATCCATTTTGAGAGCAAAAATAAACGCGCACATGGTCGCAAACAACATTTTGGTCTCCGCTCAAAATGGATGTAGGGTTGGGTCCCGTGGTACTAAAGAGCTCCTCCTCATAGACATGACCATTTGCCAACGAGTCCGGCGGAACAGGGGGGCCCTCTCGGCCGCTTGGATTGACTACAAGAAGGCCTATGATTCGGTGCCTCATTCATGGCTGGAGAGGATCTTAGAGCTGTATAAAATTGATGCAGCCTTAAGATCCTTCCTTGGCGCGTGTATGAGGCAGTGGACCACAGTCCTTCGTCAACCAGGAGGCGGGGATGACCCCCCTGGCCCGCAGGACTTTATAAGGATCGAGCGAGGAATATTTCAGGGCGACAGTCTGAGTCCCCTGTGGTTCTGCCTAGCTCTAAATCCGCTCAGCAATCTGCTGAAGGATTCAGGGCTAGGTTGCCGGCTTCGGAGAGAGGGTGAAGTCATATCTCACCTTCTGTACATGGACGATCTCAAGTTATTTGCACCAAATAATCGAGACTTGTTGGAACTACTGAAGACCACTAAAGTGTTCAGTAGTTCCATCAAGATGGAGTTTGGTGTTGATAAATGTGCGGTTATGCATGTACAGCGGGGGAAAGTAGTAAATTCAACAAATATACAGCTTTCTGAGACAATGACGTTCAGATCTATCTCTGAATCAGAAACCTACAAATACCTTGGTATGTCACAGTCTTTGGGCATTGAGGATGTGGGCATTAAACAGGCGTTGAAGGAGCGCTTCTTTGGTCGGCTGACAAAAGTACTTAATAGTCTTCTGTCAGGTGGCAACAAGGTGCGCGCCTTCAATGCCTGGGTAATGCCCCTACTCACATACTCCTTTGGCATACTAAGGTGGACACAGACCGAGCTGGATGCCCTGGATCGGAGAGTCCGTCTATTGCTCACCACACACCGTATGCTTCACCCACGCTCGTCTGTTATGAGATTGTACATCCCACGGAAGTGTGGAGGTCGCGGCTTTTTAAACGCCAAAAATCTCCACAACCGTGAGGTGTACAATCTCAGGAATTATTTCCTTAACAACGAGTGTGAGATGCATCGTGATGTGGTGGTAGTAGATAAGGGTCTCACGCCGCTCTCCTTGGCAAACAAGAACTGGCGCAAACCTGTGGTGCTAAGCACCGAGGATCGCAAGGCGGTATGGAAGAGCAAGGAGCTACACGGGCGGTTCTACAGGGCCCTCACGGGACCCGACGTAGACCTGCTCGCGTCGGTGAACTGGTTACGATTCGGGGACCTCTTCGGAGAAACCGAAGGTTTTGCCTGTGCAATTGCGGACGAAGTTATCATGACGAATAACTACCGGAAATATATCCTGAAGGACGGTACGGTCGACATTTGTCGGGCATGCCGCCGTCCCGGAGAGTCACTCAGGCATATCATCTCCGGTTGTTCTCATCTTGCTAACGGCGAGTACTTGCACAGACATAACCTCGTAGCCAGGATTATACACCAGCAGCTTGCTCTCCTATACGGTCTTGTGGACCACGAAGTGCCGTACTACAAGTACACACCTGCACCAGTTCTCGAAAATGGTCGTGCCATGCTCTATTGGGATCGATCTATTATCACGGACAGGACTATTGTAGCCAATAAGCCTGATATCGTGGTAATAGATCGACCGCAACGCCGGGCCATGCTCGTCGACATCACCGTCCCATGTGACGAGAACCTCGTGAAGGCCGAGAAGGACAAGTCCAGCAAGTACCTAGACTTGGCTCACGAGGTAACCGCCATGTGGGAGGTCGATTCGGCGATCATTGTGCCGATAGTTGTCTCTGCGAACGGTCTCATAGCGAAGAGTCTCGACCAACATCTTGAGAGACTTTCGCTACGGGGTTGTGGTTGGATTAAGGGTCAGATTCAGAAGGCGGTAATCTTGGACACGGCGCGCATAGTCCGAAGGTTCCTCACTCTGCGGCCCTAACCACCCGGCAGCCTGGGCCCTGCTCCGTTGCCGGCGGCACCCTAGTTTAGGTTTTTTATAATGCTTTTATTGTTTTTATATGTTTTAGATGTATTTTTATATTTTACTTTTATAAAAATATTGTAAAAACCCTAAACTAAGAAGAAAAATAAATAAAGAGTATAATAATAATAAATACTCTTTATTGCACACCTCATACAGTTACAAGCACAAATTTTACAATTAGATAAATTTAGGTAGAGGTAACAACAGGCGGTCTTATCGCTAATGAGCGATATTTAAGATTTAAGAAGATATTTTTTCCCATACAACTGCCTACAAATATGACATTTCAACTTTGACAAAAAACTAAAAATGTACTTGACCTATTTCATTATATATATTACGATGTAGCCGTGTTCAAAATAATATGTTCAGAAACGATAAGCTAATTGCCTATATTAAGAAACCTCTATCTGTGGTGCATCGTAAATTTTACTTTAGAGTATCGATGAACGATATTTTTGTTACATTCAAATTTCGAACATCTTCTGGTATACCGATTACCAGAAGATGTTCGAAATTGGAATGTTATTGAAGTATTGGTTCAACAATCTTTGGTCATGATTAGAAATCTAAATAGTTTGCCATTGCGGTGCCATGGCGGTTATTCTAATGAATCTCAACAGGTCATTAAGGAGTTATAATATATGTGTAGATAAAGCGATGTATGTAACTGTACATAATTAGGCATTAAAATATTCGTGTGATATTATTACCACTAACTCACTCACTTCGTTCGTTTTGTAAAACAAGTCACATAAACTACTATTATTTTTGTATGTCAATGTACCAGACACATATGGCATTCATCTTTGAACAATAAACATAATAAAGGTGGTAGTGCTTTACTTAAAGCTTATCTTGCAGCAAAACCATAAATCGACGGCGATTGTGCTTTTTGTATTGAACCGGAGGTGTAAACCCGTGCATCAATAACAGATATCAATGTAATCTCGACTGAAAAACAATCACTACTTTTAGCCGGCGAATGCAGCAGGCTTTGAATTGCCATGGGCGTATTGCTTCTTAAAAACAAAAGACTACCTATGTCTCCATAGTATTTTAAACTTTAGACCTAATTAAGACGTGATAAGAGTGAAGTTAGCATGAGTCGAGTGGTGACGATAATGCGCTGTGGTTTGGGAGGTGCAATATGGCTGCAAGCGATGCATTCGAATCATTCAGTCGATTGAATCGATTCATCTGCGGTGCTCAAACAGGCTCGAACACGCGCGAGCACCTCTATGTAGCTTGTTGTGTGCTAGGTGTTAGTGCCATTCAGAAATGTAGCTACTATTAAGGCCGTCACATAGAGCTTAAATATACAGGTACTCGTAAAATATTGAAATTATGACAAAAAGTCATTATGAATTAAACGTGGTCATCATGACCAACTTTAGGTATAGTATAAGTATATATACTTATCGCTAAACGAAATATTGGTAATATTTTTCCTGTACCATAATGCTTTGTTGGCTTAAGTACATATTTCTTCTGCCAGTCATTCATACATAAGTGTTAAAATAAGAGCATGCTGGTAGAACATTTCAACGTTATAAATCGTTATCTTGGTTGGGATGAAAGAGTCAAGAGGCGATGGCCAAGGACGAATATGAAGTCTAAAATAGGCCAAATTTGGCTGAAAGTCTTACAAAACAGTTTATACATTAAGCCCGCCGTGGCAGGTTTACGAGGACTTGGCATCGCACTGCTCCGCGTGGCGTCTATGACACCTAGAGTTGAATGTCAATAGATAGGACACTACTTTAAGTGCTCAACACTTTCGGTGCACATATGTTCTATAACCGTGGTATTTTTATTGTAGCTACAAATCGTTTTCTTTGTAATCAAAAAAGTCATCCGTACCTTAAAATCTTTACTTTTTACAGATTTGTTATCAATCTGATTTTCTGTTTAAACCCGCTTAATACGATCACGTTAAATACGATTTCTAGCAAAAAAACGCCATTTTATATCAATCCTTGCAACTTGAGGTGCCCAGGATAGGCCCCGCTTTCCCGCTTAATACACGTTTTTATATGGTCGCCCTCAAAATCTTCTCAAGCGAATTTTACTGTAATATGCAAATTAATAAGTAATGTGCTACCAGATATTTTAACAACATCTTCTTTTATTTAATAACAATTAGTCATGCTTAAACCTTGTAATGATATCACCGCGCTAGAACTCGTATTATTTTCACTTGCCATAAACACTTCATAAATCGACGCATTCGCTTAACGACAATTCCAGGCACCATTACGAAAACCACACCAAACTGCGCATTTAGTTTACGAAAACATGTTGTTTGCGAAAGTTCGGGGTGTATTCCATTGTCTCTATATCCGCTGTGACGACAATATGAATTTCAAATGAGACTCTTGAGCCAACTGCAGCCGGAACGGGAATCACACACTCAGCCATTCATGCATTCCTTACAAATTAACTATTATTGCGATCCCACTTATTCATAACAGCGAGTGCTATATATACAACTTGATGGTTGAAGTTGAACTCGCATGTATTTATACACTACGCGCAGTGTAGGTATGTAGGATAATGTAGGTACATATACACCGTGGGCCCTTGTGACTAGAAAGATTGTAACAGTGTATTCCTGATTATATTTAGATACTAAAATCTTAAATATATAAAAGAAGAAACTGACTGACTGACTGACTGACTGACTGACTGACTGACTGACTGACTGACTGACTGACTGACTGACTGACTGACTGACTGACTGACTGACTGACTGACTGACTGACTGACTGAGTGATTGACTGACTGACTGACTGACATATCAACGCACAGCCAAAACCGCTGGTTCTAGAGGTTCCAAATTTGGCACGTAGGTTACTTATAAGGTCTACGGATGCACTAAGAAAGGATTTCTCAATATTCACCCCCTAAGGGGGTAAAATGGAGGATCAAAGTTTGTATGGCGAATCAAGATTTGTTAGACTACCTATTTTATTCGAAACTTCACAGGAATATTCCTAACGATAAATGAGTAAACACGTGTTTCAGGTTTTTTGAAAATTCAACCCCTAAAAGGGGCAAATATGGTCACAAAGTCGTATCCTTTTTGAGTACTTATAGTACGCGGGCGAAGCCGCGGGAAAAGGCTAGTGTCCTATAAACTTTTCTGGAATACGCATAGTTTCAGAGTTAATACCAATTTTAAAAAAATACACTTTTTATTATAACTCAGCACAAAACGCCTTTCTGATGGCGTTGTTGCCACTATTGGGCATAGTTTACACATCTTTATTGACAGATATCAAAGTGACAAGGAAAAGTATGCAGAAACTAAATGTTTCAAAAAAAAAATGTACCAATTTGTTTTAGGCGATAATTTTATTAATAACGTTTACTTTTCATGTGCAATAAACATTCAAAAAATAGAAAAAAAAGGAAAAAAGATATTTTTTTTTCGGCGAAATTGACCTAAAGTCACATAATATTTTTTCCTTCTTTTGGTCTCAGAAATTCGTGGTTAAGATCTGTCGGGTTATACGTGCCCACGGTGTATATACCAGGTGTGACCTGAAACACGAGCAATAATTGACTCGATAGACTATCTCCAGCTCAAATGGAATTAACTTTTTAAAATTGTCTAGAAATAAATAAAATTGTAATTTATAGTTACGATCTAAGAGAGGTGGATCTTATATTTTAGCTCGTTACAGATTAAACATCTTGGTGTTCATCAGGCAGTATAAGATGATATTAGCTCAATACATATTGTTTAATTGAAGATTTTTTCGGAAACCAAATACACTTATTCAACAACTAAAACTAACAGTTTTCTTTGTTGGTATTTCAGGCCACAGCCTGTGTTTTATGTATTGTATTAATGTGTGCATAACTATATCGTAGTAAGTCTCATGAAAGTTTAAATTCAAAAGCTATATGTTAGAGGTATATAGGGTTATTCTATAACTGTGTGTCGTCAGGGTTAGAATGGAGTGCTCTTAATTAATACATTGTGGATGTTTGACAAATAGTGAACGTAGTGGGTAGAGTGACTTGGGTTATTAACATAAGGGATTGGGGAATAGTGTTTAAATAAATTATGCAGTTAATTAAACTCGTGGTATGAAAATGGAGATGTATAGGTAAGTTAAAAAGTAGTGATATTTTAAAATGCTATTTTATCACACAATTTTTTATGAATACGGAAAATAATATTAGTTCCTTATATCACACCTATTTATGCCATTTATCTATTCGTATCGTCACAGAATTAATAATAGTATTTCATACAGAATGGCCACGCTCCGCCCCGCCCCGATCGGAATTACATCACCCCGCGGCGGCCACTTGGTAGGGAACTAATAGGCTAATCCGTCAGGTTGGCAGTGCATCGATAAAAAGCAAAATGGCGGTGTGTTTTCAAACGTCTTTTACGACAGCGAAAACAGCGCCCTAAGACGCACGCACACATTGAAGCGTGTATAGATGTGCCGTGCACACAAAGGTGCTTAAACGAGTTTTGTAGTATGACGCGTCCGCCCTGAGGTATCGCGAGGAGTACCCATAGCTCGATTCCCCCCGTCCATGGGAAAATGCCTGTGTTCAGTAGTGGGATTTATACACGGTGTAACATGAGGAAATCGAATAATTTTAACAGCGTATTCCTGATCATAATTGGAGACTAAAATGTTTTAAAAACATTTCTGAAATTCGCCTAGTTTCAGATTTACTGCCAATAAAATAAAAAAACATTTTTTATTGTGACTAAACGCTTTTTTGATGGCGATTTCACCCTTTATGAGGTCTAGTCTAGACATTCTTATTGAAAGATATCAAAGTGCTAAGGAATACTGTACGTAAACTGTTTTTACGAAAAAAAAATGTACTAATTTATTTTAATCGACCGCTATACCAATAAAAAATATGTTGTTATGTTCAAAAGCATTTAAAAAATAAAAAAAAACGGCCAAGTGTGAGTCGGACTCGCGCACCGACGGTTCCGTACAAACCTTTACAACTTAAAGGTATTATAGACCTGAATATTTGATATGAATTTCAATTTAATACCTCTACGCGTTTACGAGGAAAAAGGTAGTAAGTTTAAAATTTAAAAAATATTTTTTGTTTGATTTTACTAAAAATGTCTACTTTTCGTAATTTTTCCTTCGTCTGTGCTATATGAAGTTTCTTCGTGCCAAGTTTCAAGTTTCTGAGTTTACGGGAAGTACCCTTTAGGTTTTGAGTTTCTTGCGAGTACTCAGTTTCAAAATATGCGACTTAAATTGCTATTTCTTTTGATTGCGTTGACATAAAAGTTTGGTTTTGCTAAATCTGAAAGGTCCTATAGCCCTGAGTATTTTATATGGATTTCAATTTAATACCTCCACGCGTTTACGAGGAAAAAGGTAGTAAGTTTAAAATTTAAAAAAATGTGTTTTTGTATGATTTTACTAAAAATGTCTACTTTTTGTAATTTTTCCATTGTCTATGCTGTATGACGTTGCTTCGTGCCAAATTTAAAGTTTCTGAGTTCACGGGAAGTACCCCGTAGGTTTTGCGCGTGCCGTAAAACTCTAAAATTTGCAGCATAAACGACTGTATCTTTTGATTGCGTTGGCTTTTAAGTTTGATTTTTTTACAGCTCCAAGGGACAATAGACCTGAGTATTTGATATAAATTTCAGCTTGATACCTCGACGCGTTCCTGAGAAAAATGGTCTTGACAGACAGACAGACAGACGGACAACAAAGTGATCCTATAAGGGTTCCGTTTTTTCCTTTCGAGGTACAGAACCCTAAAAATATGTGAATGATTCTGAGTGTTTTTTTAAAGTACTCGCCGAAAAATATTTTGGTACATAAGATATAAACTTTTTACAACATAATGTAAGTAAAGGCGCTAAAGTCTACTTGTCTATAGGTACTTTCTATAACTCCTAGCAGTCATACAAAACGTATTGCAACTATTTTTGTATTTTTAATGAAATGACTTCGAGGCACAATGTCTAAAAAGGTTCGTTCTTGTTTTTAATATAAATATGACACGGGCAGGGGCAGCATCCGCGTAGTGTACCCCTAACTTTTCATTAAATTGTCGAAAGGGCCTCTGCGCGTCGGCTTCGGCTCTGCATACGCCTCCCAAAGGTCCAGAACACCATTGTTCCGTGGTCGGGAAAGACACAAATAATAATGGTTACTTACTAAAATAAATCTTCATAAAAGTTTAAGAGCATTTTGTATAAAAATTTCTACACTAAATCATTAATTAAATATGGTGACCTAAAACGTGCCGCCCAAAGTCTATTTTCCAGCGACACAACGGCTCCAGACACCCTAGAAACTACTGTAACTACCCTACAAAACAAGCACCCGCCGGCACCTGTAGTACCTGACCTTCCTGGACCCCCCAGTCCTGTTTTACCTCCATTTCAATGCTCTGAAGACGCCGTCCAGGCAGCGATTGCTTCTTTCAAGAACGGCTCAGCGGGCGGACTAGACGGGTTAACACCGCAGCACCTGAAGGATTTAACTACAGGTATGCCCGGAGGACAAAACAATACCTTACTTTCAAGTAAAACCCGTCTAGTCAACCTGATGCTTTCAGGCAATGTAAATCCTGCCGTTATACCAACCATCTACGGCGCTAATCTTTGCGCTTTAAAAAAGAAAGACGGCGGAATCAGACCCATCGCTGTAGCTTCAACTTTTCGGAGACTCGTATCAAAAATTTGTTGTAAATACATTATTTCGGACCTAGAAAAAAAAATCCAACCTTTTCAACTTGGTCTTGGTAGCAAAGGCGGTTGCGAAGCAGCCGTCCATGCCTGCCGAACCTTTTTACATAGCTCAGAAGGCCAGGTACTGCTCAAAGTCGACGTAAAAAATGCCTTTAATGCAGTAGATAGAGGCGCCCTATTGACAGAGATCCAAAAACATAGTCCTAGCATCTATAGGTACTCATACATGTGGCAATGCTATAGCACTCCCACAAACCTCTCATATAAACTGAACCACATTCCATCATCCGTCGGCTGTCAACAGGGCGATCCTCTGGGGTCGGCCATTTTCAGCCTTGCAATCAATCCTATCATTTCGGCTCTAACTTCTAAATTTAACGTTTGGTATCTCGACGACGGCAGCCTGTGAGGTGAAGCGAACTCCGTCCTTAAAGACCTCTTAACCATCATCAACCAGTTTCAATCAATAGGCTCAGAGCTAAATACAAATAAATGCGAACTTTACATAAATCCGGACGCTACAAACAAAACAAAAATCAAACAAGATTTTGATAACATCTGCCTTGGCATTAAAATTCTGCAAAAAGACTCACTTCATCTACTGGGTGCACCCGTTTTCGAGGAATCAATCCCAGATTTCATCAACTCAAAACTAACCCATTTTTCGGAAACTTCGGACCGCCTCCTTGAAATCGCATATGGCTATATCTATTCTACGTTTCTGCCTTTTTGTCCCCAAATTCACATACTTTTTGCGCTGCAGTCCCATTCTAAAGCCGATTATTAAATTCGATGCTACATCTTCAGCTTGAAAAAAAAATAAACGTAAAAATTAATGACCGACAATTTCTCCATGCCACATTACCCATTAGATTTGGAGGACTCGGCATCCGCCAAATCTCCAGTGTCGCCTTGCCCGCCTTTCTGTCCTCGGCACACAGCACACTCCCCCTCGTAGGTAAAATCCTTATGCCATCACTCCGTGATTTCGAGGTAGCGTGCTTGTCCGAGGCAGAAGACGAATGGAAAATGGCCTGCCCAGGAAAAGATCTACCAGTAAACAAGGCAGTTCAGAGGATCTGGGACCAACCCATTTGTACACAAATTCATTCAGACCTGCTAGACTCTTGCTCCACCAGCCAGGAAAAAGCTCGTTTACTAGCTGTGTCGGAAAGAGAGTCTGGCTCTTGGCTACACGCATTCCCATCCTCTAATTTTGGTACACTACTAGATAATAATACCCTCAGCCTGGCTGTCGGACTGCGCCTGGGGGCCTCCATAGTTTCACCCCATCGCTGTCTCTGCGGAACATCTGTGGACAGCCTGGGACACCATGGTCTATCTTGTAAGAGGAGTGCCGGCCGACTATCCCGCCACGCTAGCCTCAACGACATTATCCGTCGGGCCTTTGTTAGCGCCAACGTGCCAGCCATACTCGAACCGCCTGGCCTCGCGCGCGATGATGGCAAGAGGCCCGACGGCATGACTCTTGTGCCCTGGAGACTGGGGCGGCCCCTTATCTGGGACGCCACATGCGTGGACACCCTGGCGCCGTCCCATCTCATCACAACCTCAATAAGAGCAGGTGGGGCAGCTGCAGCGGCTGAGGTGGCAAAGTGCCGCAAATATATTGGTCTGACGGACCAGAATATATTTGCGGCATTTGCCGTTGAAACTTTAGGACCGTGGTGCCCAGGCGCCCACACACTAATCAGGCAGCTGTCGAAAAAACTGTTTGAGGTCACCGGGACCGTAGAGCTGGCTCGTTCCTCGCCCAAAGGATTGGCATAGCGATCCAGAGGGGGAACGCAGCCAGCCTCATGGGAACCCTTCCCCAGGGTTCGGACCTCGGTGACCTTACCTAAATTCTCAGTTTTTTTTTGTTTTAATTTTGTAGGTAGTTTTTAGCTTTAATTTTGTAGCTAGTTTTTAAATAGTTTTAGGTCATATTTCCTTATATTTTAACTTTGTTATTTAAGGTGTATTTTTTTTGGTTTTAATTAAATATGTAGGTACTTGTCTACATGCGTTATTCTTGGTCAGGCGATACTTAGCATTATAACTTGGTCTTTAGTTTAGAGAAGCCATAGGACCTTAGTTTCATCAAATTTAGTGTTATTCTCTCGTCGTGGAGTATCTTCGAGCTATCCATACTAATATTATAAATGGGAAAGTGTATGTGTGTGTTTGTTTGTTTGTCCGGCTTTCACGTCAAAACGGGGCGACGAATTGACGTGAGTAGAGATAGTTGAAGGGATGGAGAGTGACATAGGCTACTTTTTGTCTCTTTATAACCCCCACTTCCCTAAAATGGGGGGTGGAAGTTTGTATGGGGCATTTCGGGGGGCAATCAGGAAAGGGGAACCGTGTTACCCCGAATTTAACGCGAGCGAAGCCGCGGGCAATAGCTAGTCTCTATATATATGATCGTCTGAAAAGTATCGGTCAAGGTATCGTATAAAAAGGTCAAGTAGCTGACACACTACTTGACCTTTTTATACGATACGGCTGCCACTTTTTCTTTACTTAGTCTATGTAACTGAGTCGGGATTTGCCTATACCTCTCTTGCGTTTTATCTCGTTACGAAAATAGTTTTCGAGATTAACCGTGTCCTTTCAAATGCCTAATTTTATGCAGATAAAATAGTTTCTTTTTGTTATACTGCTAGTCTAGTATAGCTCTGTAGTTCTATAGCCCTATATTCAGTGCCTAGCGAACCACTAAACTCGATTATTGGCCGCAACGCAATGCTGACGCCTCCCTAGTTAGTGGCATAGCGGTCAAATTAACTTTCGGTGGTGCTGTAGTAATAGCTATGCTATTAATATATATTTATGTATTAAAACTTGTTCGGTAAATTTTATATGACCCCACGTTCTTATTGAACTTTGAACTATTTCACGCTTGTAGCCTACAGTCAACGCCAACGGGTTACGGTGTTCTCAAAAGTTCTAATAGCAGGTGGTGCTTCCTATGCCGATGTGCGTTTTAAGGTTTGCCATCTAGTAGCCTAATTGGTAACTTATGCGTGAATTTGGCACTTCGCCCCCTTGAGTCGCCATTGACCAGGCCATTACTCCCCTCTGCCGAAAAAATATGACCGGCGGTCATACATTACGCCATTTGTTGTATAGACTGACGTTTGTCTGACGTGGCTATTAGTACGTTACGTACGAATACCCATACATTTGACGTTCACCTCCCTCGCAAAAATCGGCAGTATTTTTTTATATAGAAAATGACGGACATGGCTACTCCGGGTTGAATGCTCTAAGCTTCGCCCTAATACACACGGGTTCTGTGATGGTCTATACAGGGGTTTCTAAAGGGATTCTAACATTCTATCGATCATTATGAAATTTAACAAAGAACAAAATAAGGTCTCAGTCTCTTGAGAGCCATTTCACAAATTCTTTGACACTAATGGAGATGGTAGTTGGCAAAGAAGAAGTTAAATGTAGTATTTCTGATATTGATTCAATAGAAGAATTTTTTGAAAATTGAATAATGATTCGGCACTTTTAAGGTAAGCGTCCACTTCTCGGTATCGTACGCATCGGACGCATCGCACGCAACGGATCGTAGTATTCTTTGTATAGAAACTCATATAAGTGCGTCCACCTGTCCGCATCGTACGCATCGCACATCGGCAATGCCGACACCGTTGCTCCGAGAGGCAACTTTTGCGATGCGTGCCGATGACGTCATACGGAATGCCGATCAGTGGACGCACCCCGCGCACTCGCTAGCTACAACGACAAATTGTTCTTCATCGCTTTCCTCCATTCTCACAGAGTCCACACGTGCGCTCACTACGAAAATCCGAATGAACTGGCTTCGTCAATCCGTATGCCGGTACTCACCGTCGGTAATCCGTACGCTGCCAATACAGTGGACGCACTGTGAAAAATGTATCCGTTTGATGCGATGCGTCCGATGCGTGCATTGCGGGCCTGTGGACGCCTACCTTTAGTGGACATTTACCTTTACTGTAAATGGATATAGACGCACGCTGTGCCGACGTTACTATATTTACTAATGAACCAATGCTGTTTCATATTAAAAAAAAATGGTACGCACCTACTTAATTATTTTATCTCTCAAAAAAACGAGATAATAGTTTATTTAATTTAAGTCTGTTTATTTATTTAATTTAAGTCTTATTTTAGATTTAATCCCTGATTAACTGCTTTCTCCAGTTCGGTAAAATCGAAATCCTGGATGGATTTGATGTAAAACATTTCTTCCCACAGAATTTCGTACAATAAAGTTTTAGCGGACACAATTAACCAATTGAAAAATTTCCCTGACAAAATTCCAGATCTTTAATCTTATCTTATTAATCTAGGTATATAATTTGGTATAACGTTTCAAAAGCAAAGTAGACGGTCAATTTAATAAAAAAAAAATTTGAAATAGATCGTTAAAAATTACTTTATCACCGATAAAATAAGCGTTGAGTCGTATTTAAACTACCTTATTTAAACGTGAAAGATAACAGAGCATTAACAATGTTGCGTTGCTCTTTCCCCCCCCCATTTACATTCCATCCCCCGAATACGCCTTAGCGGTGAGCTGCCCTTATCGAGCGATTCGTCGTGTGATAAAAGATCCCTCTCCGGACGAGAGGCCTCGCTGTATTGCAATCGTTAATAGAATGCAAGCGATTGTTGGCCTCAGACGAGCCAGTTTTAATTCAATTTACAAATAAAAGCCGCAATTTTTCAATAGGCGCAAATGAATATTTCCATTTTAGTCCACCATTTGAAATTCGTTTAGATTTGGTGAAAACAATTTATCAAAAAGTTACCCCAATATCATGTAAAATGAACATAAAGGCGATTATCACACTGGCGCCGCAACCGCATGCGGCGACGGTGTGCAAGCGTGAGAGCGCTATACACATCATGCATAGCGCTATTTCGTACGCGCATCGGCGCCGCATGCGGAAACCGCAGGAGTGTGAAAGCCACCAAAGTGATGGATTATACTTATGTAAACTAATTACGTCAAATGAACATGAAAATAAATACGACTGTCGCGGAGGCTACCACTGCTCTATTACCCCTTCAAGAAAACGCAAGTCTCAGGCTGCGCCCACCCACTATTCTGCCCAAACCATGACAGTGCCCGTGCCCGACAAAAAAGTTTTGCTTATAGTCGACGCCACTGTGTGTATAACGTCAATATGTTTTCACCTCACTGGCTCGGAAAGTTCTTTTTTATTCTTTAAAAACAGATAGCAAAACTGCATTTTATTCACAAGAGTGCAAAGAATATTTGAAATTCGAACGTGATATTAGTCACATTTTTAAACATAATAACATGTAAAGGCCACTCCAGACAGGACAATCTTTGCCCATCTGATTAAATTGTCTGATCAAATCAGGTGCTGTGGACGCAAAAATTATTTTATATTTAATTGTATTCAATTAAAAACATTTAGTGTAAACAATTTTGTTTCATGATTTTTACTATAAAACGCTTTAAATCTTTCAAGAAATATTATTTTGATCGATCCATTTTAATTGATGAACTACCTGTCTCAGAATAATTCCAAAATTGTGCATTGTTTTTGTTTTATCTGTGACATGTGTGACACTTTTTAATTTTAAAAAGTTAGTTTTGTTTACTTATATTTTTAAGTTTCAGATTGCGTTTTTTATTATATACGCAAAGACCAGCTGAGATATTTATGTAGGTACTTACGACAGGTGTAATACATTTTTCGTGATATATGTGACTTTGAGGTTATGTAGAGTTTTGTATCGAATTATCATATCAAGTTCTTTCTTTCAGTGTAAAATCGAATAATTGAAGCGAAAACTAGTGCTAAATGAAGTCCAAGATCGTTTGTTGCATAGGAGCAAGTGCTGCATATTGTCACAAAGCAAGAAAACACTACAATTTAACAGGTTTAAGCACCAAGCATCCCGCTACCTACAACAGACTTTTATCAAGCCTTTGAAATGTTTTCCTTTATGTACCTACTTAAGCTATGTATAAAATAAATAAACACCAAAACCTCACGTGCGTTTATTGATTGTTCAATTATACAATTCGTACATTAGATTAAATAAGTGCCTACCTAAAATAGTCGTCAAACGAAATGATAAAAGGAAATCATAATAAATAAGTAGGAGTATACTGAGTGATATAATGTATGTAAATTAACATGACTTTCTTATTCATACAGATAATGAAGCTAATCCTGTTCCATTCTAAACTGTTTTCCTCGACTGGCCTTATGATTTTAGCAGTCATTGTAAGTATCAATGTTTCATACCTTCCTGGATGTCAACTATTGTATTTTGACCGCATAATCTTCTGTCATTTTTATGTTGTTATTTTAATTTCTTCGCACCTTCTTTTTCATTGTAAAGTCGTAAATATATCAGAATTATCTAAATATTTTAATTAAAAGAATTAATTAAATATTTTATTATTAAATGCAGAATTTCAATTTTCAAAATGACGTACAAAAGCGCGCGACAGGCGTACAAAAAATACTAAGTTTTGTTTGATGTACATTGCTGCTTTTCTATGGAGCAATGCTGCTGTTCGATTCGCTTAGTGTTGCTATATTTTTGTTTGATGTACATTGCTGCTGCGTTCGTTGGCTGGCCAGACTATATTTTCTTCGCTTTAGTGAGGTGAAAAGATTTGTGTTACACACGGCTGCAAAGTTATTTTTACGTCTCGTGTGTTGCAACACTTGCTATGCTCAGGATTCTATTTTTGAAATACTCGCTTCGCTCAGGATTCTATTTTCGAACCACTCGCTTCGCTCGCGGTTCAACCATAGAATCCATTCGCTACCTCGCAGTTCAACCCTAAAATCCATTCGCTAGCTCGTGCTTCAATTCCACACTCGCGGTTAAAATACAACTTTGCACCCTTGTATAACAAATACTTATTACACTTTTGTACGTCACTGCGTTGTACTCGTATAATAAGGTGAAAAAGTGTAAATAAATCTTTGACGTCGACTGTACTACGAACTAAATGAGGCTGCCCACTAGACCGCTCTGGCACAAACTAACACCGTAACGTGCCGTGGCCGGTCTAGCATTCTTGTAAATAACATTTCATAAATGCTGGACCGCATGACACGGTACGGTGTCAAAACGGTACCCTACCTGCTGTGCAATCTCGTTGGCAACCCTGTTTGCAATGGGTTCTAACAGCGTAGGTATGCTCCGCGGAGATTTTGTTATATGTAGGAAGAAGTACAGGTATCATACGCATCACAAACGGGTGTGATACGGGTTACAAACCCATTGCATAATAGGTACGCGTTTCATATGAGTTACATACGGGATACGGGTATCATACCGGAGTAAAAACCGTTGTGAATACGTTGTAGAGGGCAAACCCTAGCGTGCGACGCTTTTCTGTGCTTGGAATGGTCTTAGAATAATGGGCAACAAACCTTAATGGACAATTCGAATCGGTTTTCGAGTTCTTGCCCTTGAGGGACATAGTGGATTACGTTGCAGGCTCGGGTTCCATGATATTTGAATAGTTTTCAAAAATCTGATATAACTTGTTGGCCTCAAAGGCGAGGGTCCGGCACGGCATTCGAAGGTCCTCGTTGCATCAACCTTCCAAAGGATTTGAGCAGCATGCCCTGAGGCCATTCGCATACGCATTAGTTTACTATGGACACGGTGCCGGACGCGCCGCTCCGACTTCCTTTCTGTTGTACCCTTGCAATATACTGAGACGCCTGAGTAAAACGCTCGCCGCTTCCTGCAGAAAATGGGCATAACAACACTGATTACTCTTATCACCCTCGTTCCGGCGCATAAATTAACGGACTTACAAAAGATTACAGCCTTATTGCAAAGTACGAATAATAACTCCTTTGTTGAGACAATGTTTTCTGCAAATAAATTATTTGCGTGAGAACTTGGGATAGACGGTCGGGATTATTCCGGTTGTTAAATAAATGTTAATTAAAAAGAAAAATACCGGCTATTAGCAACTGAATATTTTTTTTTATTATTCTCTGAATATTTTTACTTACATTATTTTATGGGCTAACGAGTAAAATTTACCTTTTTAAAATGTCTAACCTTCAAATAAGTCTACCGATCTCAATTATGTATAAATTGTTTCATTAATAAGTATTACATTACATTAAGCACGAGGAGGTAAATCGGGCTCATACCTTTTTATCGTTCATTCCCGACGTGAATCTATATTTACGGCCTGCAATAATCTTCGCCAAATTATTGATTTCCTTTTATTCAATTCATTGGAAGATGGCGATTACATTCTGGACGAATGGAGCGGAAACATTAATTTCGCTAATGGCTCGCTCGTATTCAAATGATAACGTATTCGTGCATAAAATAATATAGTACCTTTTTATAATATATTATTCATAAATTTCTATAGAATCTTAATCAGAAAACGTGTTATCATTTTTCTTTGCATTGAAAAGTGGACATGACTATGAGACTCGTTACTATAGGTTGCTTTTACACTAAATAAAAGAGAATAACCTTACATTAAAATTAAATTTTAGTTAAAGTAAATAACAATGTAGATTACCGAGCATGATATGTGTATTTATTGACAACTTCAGAACTGACACACAAATGTTCCTTATATTACAGTTATAAGTGTTATAACTTTTAAGTTACGTCTAGTTAAGTGTCCAAGTATCACTTTTGAGACAAAATAAGCAAGCATATTTAGAATCATATTGAGAATATTTGTATCCTTGAAACTGTCTGTTCAATAGGTGTACCGACCTATTTTTAGTTTACTCCGTGGAACGGATCTTTTACAAGCAAACATGTCAGAAATTCAGAATACGCGAAAAGGTCAAACCACAAACCGCGTCCGTACACCGTACAGTGCTACGTGTTAATGAGACCCGAGTGTCATTAATGCCTTCGCATTAAATTAAATTTCGCAAAAGTCGCCCTTACACTTAGTACAGCCACCTATTTTATTTTTGGCTATTCAGAATTTTTAGACATAGTTCAGGAACCAGATAAAGCTGTAGGTATTACTGTAATTTGCTCTTCAAAAAAAAAGGCGTAACTAATACCCATCCCATGTCTTATAATTAGGTATCAATATCCTAATTTCCCAACCACTTCTGGGCCATTTTTCCATATTTTAACTTCAAAATCAGGTTTGTTACGTTATCAAAATGAGCTTTTTTTGTCAACAAAATGACATCTAAACAAATTGTGATTTTGATATTCAACGTTACCTACTAAAAAGTTTGAAGAACCTCCTGTTGAATCTTATTCAATGTTTGTTAACATTTTATTTTAGTTTTTTTCGTGGTTGGTTAACTTTCTGCTGGCATACAATTTGTAGAGGATAGCATTGATTTGAATCATTTGTTGCGATAACTAGGTAGTATGGGAGGTCCGGTTTATTTATGATATTATCCTTCATCGAAAAGCGATTGGGAAATGTGAAATAATATTTCGTTCCAATAAACTTGATAAACTCATTGAACTCACTTAATGTGCCGCGTCTTGAACCCGAGACCTCTGAGTTGAAAGTGAGACGTCTTACTGCTCAGCTACTGGCACTGTTTTCAAGGGCCGCTCCCAAAAAGCATCTAAGTAAACAGACTCCTGTAATTTTATCCCCGTACGAAGAAAGGGCGTAACTGATCTGTCTCTACGTAAATTAGGCCCCGAGACGAGATCTCTGTCTTCAGCCTTCTGAAAGCGTTACTGCTGTACTAAAATAAGGAAAGAATTAAAAGATTTTAGCTTTTAAGTAAGTATTTAACTATGTACCTAATTAAGGTAAATTAAAAAAAAAAATGTTTTACCTGTACAGTACCGTATATAAGGTAATTTATTGTATTAAACAAATTGAAATCATTTCGGTATTACCGCCGCAACTCATAAGAATGGTATTCAAATTATAATAGCATACTATAGTAGGGTTTGGTGACTAAAATGGGAGGCGGTCAACAAAAATCAGTGATACGAGTACCTGAGACCTACTTACCTACAAAAATGTCATTAAATTTAGTTTGACCTCATTATTACAGGCTTGGCGAGTTGATAACTATACGAAAAAAAACTGTAATAGGTGGTGGTTGCTAAAAACTCAAGTTTTGAAAATATATATTACTAGCTGGACCCGCGGCTTCGCCCGCGTTTGTGGGTGGTTTTGCCATTTTCATTTACTATCCAGGCCATTAGTGTAAAATTTACGCGTTCTACATATAAATATCTATCTAAATTTATTAGTTTATCCGTGATAAAGATAAAAGGCGTGCGTCGAGCCCTGCGAATGCTAATGGCCGAGTTCCTGCAGGAGAACATGCTTCGAACAGAGGGTCAAACGCTGAAGGTACTGGCGCGAGGTAGCGTGTGAGCGCAACGTCCCAGCGGAAACTGCTTTTGTAGCAGCAAGCCAAAATCTAATAAGGCCAAATCCGGCAGCAAGAATTGTTTCAGCAGGAGCATGAAAGGGTCCCCACAAAACTCAATGGTCAAGTTTTTTGGTGATCCCGAACGCCGAAGCCGTGACACGGTGAGCGGCAATATCGCGAAAGCCATAGGTTGAGTACCGCGCAGGACCCAGGCCCAGAGGATCGCAGCGATAATTGCTTCAGCAGAAGCAGCATGTCAGGGACTGGACATACTTCAATGGCGGAGTGTGTCAACGTACTTGATGGCTGCGGACACGAGGGTGAGCGGAAATGTACGTGAAAGTCAAAGGCCGATAACCGCGTAAGGTTCAGGCTCGGAACATCGCAGCGATAACTTCTTCAACATCATCATGACACGGACCGGACATAACTGAAAGGCGAAGTGTCTTAGCGAACCCGAGGGCCGTCGCTCGAGGGTAAGCGGCAACGTCTGAGAAAGCCAAAGGCCATGTACCGTGTAGGGCCCAGGTCAGCAGTAGTACCATGAAAGGGACCGGACATATCTCATTGGTGAAGTGTCTTAAGGCCCGAGGATGAGTGGCAATATCTCTGAAAGCCATAGGCCGAGTACCAAGTCCGAAGCATCGCAGTGAAAATTTCTCCAGCAGCAACAACATGATATAATCCGGATACAACTCAATGGCGAAGAATCTTAGCTAATCTGAGGGCCGGAGGCCCGAAGGTGAGCGGCAATGGCTGCGAAAGCCATAGGCCGAGTACCACTTTGGCCCAGGCCCGGAGAGTCGCAGCGAGAATTGCTTCAGCAGTAGCAACAGCAGCATGACAGGGACCAAACATATCTCAATGGTGAAGTGTCATAAGGCCCGATGGTGAGCCGCAATGTCTGCGAAAGCCATAGGCCGAGTACCGCGTAGGCCGAGGCCCGGAGCGTTGCAGCGAGAATTTCTTCAGCAGCAGCGTGACAGCTAGCAGCTAGTAATTGCTAGATTCATGACTACCCTTCTTATTGCAATCAGCTGTTAAAGCGAGATAAAACAATTTTTGCTGTCGGGTAAAGCGAAATGGATAATTAACTACCTGTTTTATTTGTTTTGACGTATATTGTAAGTAGGTTTAAGTACCTTTTGTAGCTTCAGTAACTTTAAAGTACTTCCAGGTATTAATGGATCACATTATATGTCCGGATACTTACAATTTCCAAAACGAAGTAACACATTTTAAAAATATTTAACCCGCAATCCTCAAATTGGGAGAGCATTTAAAAATCAATGGTTTAAACCTCGGCGTAACGCAACAGACTGAATCGCTTAATTTAATCTAAAGACGTCCTTAAATAATGTTTGCATACAGTATACAGGGTACCTATACAGCGCCATCTGTGACAACTTTTCAGAACTATTTTTTTATGAAAATTATGTTTTTAATAAGCAGAATAAAAACTACCCTATATGTTGCTCCGGGTTATAACTGTTACTGTACAAAATTTCGTAAAATTCCGTGCAGTAGTTTTTACGTAGTGCGCGGACAAATCCACAGACAGACAGACAAGAATTCCAAAAATCACTGAAATGTATTCAGTCAACGTTTCTAAGACCCCCCGAATAAGTTTTTCTAGAATATCTTCAATGTACATTTTTTTTCTCCTTACGCGTTTATTATATGTATAGATAACCGCTCATTCACAGGCACCTCCTTACGTATCTAAAGGTTTTTTTTAAATTTCTCAATCTTTAATAGGAAGGTTGATAGTCAAGTCAAGGTAGAAGGTAGGTCGTCAATGCCTTATGGCAGTAAGTCCGCATTTTCTAAGTTAAATAAAAAAACAAGTGTTTACCGAAGAGCGTAGCCTAAATCCTAAGAAGTGCGGCTTAACAGATAACAATAGGCTACCAAAGCAATATAGACGGAGAGCTGGCCACCTCAGATATGACACAATAATGAGAGAAACGAAAATCCTCTTGTTAGTTTGCTATACTATGCTTATTTCTAGATCCGGAAATCTGGCAGCTGTAAAGTGGTGGATGTCGTAGAATACAAATAACCTGAAGAAAACAAATCCTAGAGTTCTGTGTTTGATGCAGTATTATGGAAAATTATATAATTAATTAGATTATATCATATCCAGAATTTTCTGTTGGGGGAAAGTAGTGCTAAATGATGTATAATGCAATTTATAGTTAGTCGCCTACTGTTTTTGTTTCCGCAATATTAGACAATGGTTTTTAATCTAATGTTAAAATATAGGCCCTGTCCTCTATAAATGACACAACTTTGGCAGTTTTTACCTATTTTGGTATTACTTTTTTCCAACTTAAAACTTTGTTGGTCTGTCACTCTGACATCCACCCATTAAAAGCTGCCAGATGCCCAGATCTAGCAATAAGGATGGTAAAGCAGTCTAACTAGACAGGTTTCATTGCTCTCATTATTGTGTCATATCTGACGTGGCCAGCTCTTAGACCAATAGGGCGGCAACGCAACAGCCGCCCGCAGTGTTGCCAATTTAGCATTTTATATGCTAGATCTAGCATACTATCATCTCAATCAGCATTTTATTTTAGCATTTAGCATATAGCATATTTTTTTAGCATATTTACACGAAGCAAGAAAGCAGAATACAACGATATTATTTCATAAAAAAATAATTTCTGTTATTAAAAATTGTATATCTGTTTTCGAACGGTTATTATTTTTTACATACTTAGGGACCTTGACACATGGTCGCCACCAAGACTCTCAAAAAAATGCCCAGTCACTACATAATCCATATACTTTTTTCAGAAAATTTGGCCGATTTAATCAGGTCTGGCATAATTTTTTTATTATAGTATGGTGGACAATCAACCAAATCCGAGATTATAGGCTCAAGGGCACATATAAAATGAAGTTGGCGTATTATTAGCATTTTTTCATCCTCACTCTAGCATATTCAGGACCATTCGAGTTGGCAACACTGGCCGCCCGCCGGCAGTACGCGAACGTCCGCCGCGCCAGCACCTCGCGTGCTTACACGCCAGTTGGAGGGAAAAGTTTCCACGACATCGACTATGGTTTCGAACTCGATATGGAACTGTGCAGTGACGGACTGAAGGATTTTGATAGAATGTCGTAAATCGTGAAAGCTTGTGTTGCGCAAGGATGAAAGGTTGGTTTGGATTAAACATTTTTTCATGTATTCATATACGAGTAAGTTTAATTTTATTAAGGTACTCCATTTTTAATTTAATAATAGTAGTAATACGGATTTCATTTAGAATATTTACACTTTATTTTATGTTTATTCCATATTTACAAGGTTTTGTACGCCCCTAATAATCATGGATGCGAACCCCGGCTCGAACCAATGAGAATCTAATAATTAATAATTGTGTACGAAATACCATTTTTATATACAGATTGTTGTTTTTAGGCGAAGATAAATATCATAGTAGTTTTACTGACGAAAATATTGTTGTTTTTAGGCGAAGATAAATATCATAGTAGTTTTACTGACGAAAATATTGTTGTTTTTAGGCGAAGATAAATATCATAGTAGTTTTACTGACGAAAATGCAAGATTCCTAGCTATTTACTTTTTTTGGCGCCAAAACACAAACAACAAACTTGTGGAATTAACATGTTACCCGTTAATTTCCACCCGAAAAGTACAAAAATCAGTTCAAAATATGCGAAGATTTCAATGTATTCGAAAATAATCTTCCTAGCGTTTGTTTTTTTTTTTTTTGCTCTATTGAGCCTGGGGTCCGCTCGGCAACCTAACCCCAAGAATAGGTGTAGGCACTAGTTTTTGAAATAGTAAGTTCCATAAAACCACCTTACTATAGTCCAAAAGCTCCCAACAACTATGGTCCTAAACTAATTGGAATATAATCGTTCATATCAGGTATATCTTTATTTAAAGGACGCCGCTCTAAGGCAAAATAAATTCATAAATTAATGAAAAAACTTAGACAAAATCATAAAGAATATTGGGATTGATATTTGTACTGTGTTATAACTTATAATTAAATGTCTGTATATATTTGTATCTAGGTTAAAATTACTACACTATCGCATTGGGAAACTGTAATGTTAGTTGTATTGTTATTGTGAAATAAATAAATAAATAATCTATTGAAATTTAATTACCTATTGAACTTGTGCAGTCACGTCTGAAAATATGGATACGTTTCATGTGACAAAAATATGTAGCCACGACTCTATTACCAAGGCGTCACGTCTTGGATACATGTTTTTGTCACATTAGATGTATCCATATTTTCAGACGTGACCGTACTATATAAGGTACTTGAGTGGTTTTACAGTAGGCAATATTTAACGGTTGACATTTATTACTTAAGGCCCATTTACACATTGATTAGTGTTAAGTGCGAGTTCATACATTTGTACACAACACAAGTAGAAAATGTATGGACTCGCACTTAACACTAATCAATGTGTAAATGGGCCTTTATGCGATAAAATCAAGGGTGTGCATCTCTGCCAAAAAAAATGAGTTTGACACGACGACTTCCTTCCACAGATCAACCTAACCCCAAACTAAACAATGTCTATAAACTTATATAGATGTCTTATACAAAGGAAAAAGTGACCTAGGCCTCCGGTGCCCAGGGCTGGGATCGAACCAGCGTCTTCTGCATTCGCGGCAGACGCCTTAACCACTTGGCCACCCGAGTCACAGCAGCATCGGTCGAATTTTCCCGTGTATATGCAATCTTTGTAAATACTAAGGCGCATTTTAGGTAATTATCTAAGGTAGAACATTTGAGTCCGTACCTCCAGCAAACCGTAGAAAAGCTTGTATTAAGAGTAGGTAAGTAGGTACTACCCGACAATCTACATAATTACAGTCTGGCATAGTTCCTAAATCCATTCGTACATACGTACCTAGGAAACATCCATAACTCAGAAACAAATTAATATTCCTACTCATTACATAAACAAAGGCCTTTATTGGGATCCAATGGACGCTTTTATCCTTAACCGTGGACGTCCACGGCACGGGAAAACTCTATGGTTTCATTCATACTTAGTCTAAGCCTATGGTATATTTATGAATGAAACCATAGAGTTTTACCGTGCCGTGGACGTCCACAGTAGAGAATAAAAACGCCCAATCCAAGGACCCGCAGCTTCGTAGGGTTACTCATAATTTCTTTAATTATAGGTTATTTCTCACCTTTATAAAACAGCAGTAAGACCCGCTATTCTTTATGGCACCGAGTGTTGGGTATCCAATAAACAGCATTTGTCCAAGTTACACGCGACAAAAATGCGCACGTTACGCTGGTCAGCGGATGTCACACTGCTGGACAGAGTGCGCAGTGTCCACGTCAGAGGGAGTTATAAAGTCGCGCCCATAATCGATAAGGTTAAAGAACGTCGTCTGCGATGGTATGGACACGTACTCCGCCGCCCTGAAGACCATATGGTGCGAGTTTCGCTGAGCTTACCAGCTGCAGCGCGACGCGCTGGAAGACGCCCCGCCACCTGGTTGACGACGGTCCAGAAGGACCTGAAAGAAATAAGAGCAGAAAACACCGTAGCTCTAAATAGAGCACAGTGGAAAATACAGACAGGGAGAGCCGACCCCAGATAATGGGATAAGGCTTAGGGAAAGAAGAAGGTTATTTCTTACCTAATAATATGGCTAGAATAGGTTTGTGTAATTTTTCCTGAATAAAAAAAAATATATATTTAATTTCATTCCTAAATAGTACCCCAAGAGAAGCGAATGTCTATTACACGCCTTATGTGTACGTAATATGGCTAAAGAAAACATTAGTCGTAACGTTTCAAACTCCCGCTCCAGACAAAAGTGTTATCTCAGGCATGTTTGCTCCGTTTTGTTATTCCTCAAATGTTCGCCGTACTGCATTTGTGGATGATATTTATTTATTTAATCGTATGGCATGTCTTGGTCGCTTTACAAAACAACTGTAATTTACAAATTAATATCTAGGTTCTTCACCCAATGGGCTGCGTTTTCGCTTAATGATAGTAAGTCCAGAGGGCAGTCTCCAGGGTATTTCCTTATTTGGCATTCATGGGCAATGTGGTGAATAGACTGTACAGGCGCCCCACAGTCGCACTTCGGAGAATCGCGCCAACCACACCTAAACATGAAATCGCCAGACCGACCGTACCCAGTTCGCAGCCTGTTTAATTGGCACCATTCCCGATTATATTCAAACGATATTATTTATGGATGTGAAGATGTATTTAGATATACCTATAGTTCAAAATCTCTAAGAATGAACTTTTGACACTTCAGTATTGACGTAATTAGTGATGGGGCTAAGACGTATTGTTTGTCAAATTTTGCGATTATTTATGAATTGTTCGAATCGATTTTACTTCAACCAATCTTTTCCTTGTTATATGCCTATATATTTAGTATCACAAATCTTCTCAAATGACAAGAATAAGAATAAGAGAATAAGAATAATCTTTATTGACTTAAACCTAATACAAGTATTAGTAATATTTGCACAGTAGGTACGCTATAGCTTAAGAGAGACTTATGTATTAGGTTTGAAACAGTTTCACCGGAACTGATCAGTCTCTGTCTCCCGAACTAGGCGGATGCCTGTGACTCGGAAGTCAGTGATTCCACCGAGAATATGAGTTGAGATGAGTTGTATGCAGTTGTACCTAATATACAAAAATAAATTAAAAAGGAAAACATAACTACAAAAAAGCAAAAAATAAAATGATTTAGGAAAAAATCATTTGATAATTGTAATCTACTAATTATGTATGGCATTATAATATTTCCATAATTAATACAGTACGATAAGAAAGTCTTATGATGCTCCATAATTATGCTCAGTTATGTTATGAATTACGGTCTTTGGTAATTTGTAAAGCCTGATCAGGAATATAATTATAATCATTGTCACAAGGGTTCTGTTATTCTCATATATAGGATGGAAAAAAATCATGGGCCCTGGAGGGGAACCACCTTAAAAAGTTGATATAGGTTAATTCACTGAAAGGAAACATTCTTAAATTTTTTTAAGGGACTTAACTGCATTTAAAATTTTGGGAGAAAGTACAGTTCAATAAAAAACTATTATTTTTAATTTTTTGCCAAAAACAATTTTTATGACAATTGATGCCAATCGATCCTATTTCCAACAAGGATAAAAAAATCTTAATACCAACCAAGTTTAGGACTCAAGAGAAGCCATAAATAATAATAAAAAGACTTTTCATACAAATTGTATGAAAAGTCTATTACAATTAGTATGGAAAAAAGTGAAAATTAAGAAAAAAACTGTGAATGCAGTTTTACTTTTTAGGAAAAATAAAATAATGTTTTTTTTTCAGCGAATTGAGCTATCTCAACGTTTTAAGGTAGTTCCCCTCCAGGGCCCATTTTTTTTCCACCATGTATATGGCAACAGTTTAAGTTTTAAGCGTTTTTGTCATTTATTTTATTATTAATTATTCAACACTGAAGTATTACTCAAAAAACCGATACAATTACATTAATGACCTTTTTTCACATCGTACTTCATTTTATTTTCGTTTTGTTTTGGTTTTTATTATTATATATTGGCTATTGATTACATAATCGATTTTATCGACTTACGGAAATGTTATATGAATCGGAACAACAGACATGGTCACAACACTAAATTTAAAAAAAAGGAGGCGTAGATCGTAACTGTTTGCATGCTAAATTGTTATCGTAAAATATTCAATAACTAAGATATGAAAAAAATGTAACATTAATTAAGTTATGTTTCTTAAAGGTGAAATATTGTGTTTACGTACATGACAAGCTGTAAAATCGTTATGGGATTTTGTTTATAATTTCAAAGTATCTTGCGCGTTTACGTTCTACGGGCGTTGCGATGTGTCAAAAGTTCATTCTTACAGATTTTGAACTATAACTTTTGTGGAAACGATTTTATTTGCAAATGAAAAGCTTAATTTAAAAAAATGTTTAAGTTAATCTCTAGCTAGAAACTAAACTAATGAAAATAATGTACCAAAAAATATCTTATAAACCTAAGTTAGGTAATTTATAATGTAGCAACGGTAAACTATTTAGTGAGAAAAAAAATATAAAAAATATTTCAAACACAAGTAATAACGAGTATGACCATAAAAGCCAAAATGAAAAGTCAAAAAATCAGTTTGCAATTGAATTATTTCGCATCGACAAAGTTCGACGATTGCATTCCGGTGATTACAGACTAACGATCTATATGTTTATATATTTGCTTACATATATTAGGTGGTTTACCATTGAATTGCCGACAGACATTTAATCGAATATTATTTCAAAGACAACATTTCAAGTATTTTCATTTCATCGACAAGTCACTGCGTCGAGGACTCGTTACTAGGTAATTTGAACCCAGGTCTTTTAATTGGTAGTAGACTTATATCAATAAAATTCATGTCATGGCTTTTCATTTCGGGGTTTTTTAATTCATTTTTTTACATGTAATAAATTTATTCCGCATAAAATTATTTCAATTGGTAATATTTCGTTATCGAAACTAAACGCAATCACTTCAGTTGGCTCACTCTGCGCGATTATAGCTATGGTGGTAGTTTCAGATATAAAATTGTTTAAGTATCTGATCATGTGTGGCTTTTCTGGCCACAGTTCGTTGTCTTGGGGATCGCAGTTCTAACCTAACCTAACCCACTACTGGCAACAGTTCGTTTTCTTGGGGATCGCAGTTCTAACCTAACCTAATCCACTTCTGGCAACAGTTCGTTTTCTTGGCGGTCGCAGTTCTAACCTAACCTAACCCACTTCTGGCAACAGTTCGTTTTCTTGGGGGACGCAGTTCTAAACTAACCTAACCCACGTCTGGCAACAGTTCGTTTTCTTGGGGGTCGCAGTTCTAACCTAACCTAACCCACTTCTGGCAACAGTACGTTTTCTTGGGGGTCGCAGTTCTAACCTAACCTAACCCACTTCTGGCAACAGTTCGTTTTCTTGGGGGTCGCAGTTCTAACCTAACCTAACCCACTTCTGGCAACGGTTAGTTTTCTTGGGTGTCGCAGTTCTAACCTAACCTAACCCACTTCTGGCAACAGTTCGTTTTCTTGGGGGACGCAGTTCTAACCTAACCTAACCCACTTCTGGCAACAGTAAATATGCAGTAGTATAAATGTGCAGTAGGACATATTAAATTGTATTAAAGTAATACGTCAAAGAAGTGAATTGCAATGTTTTGTAGTTGTGCCAATTAAGATAATTTGAAACAAATCAGCGATTAAGTAATATTCGTTGAATAGTATTTCTACGTAGTAAGATAAATTTAAATAAATAGTAGTTGAAATAAAATAACGCCAAACAATATTACTAGTACTAAAGTTTCGATGAATCGTTGTCGATGAAATAATATTCGATGAAAAGGTTGTCGACAAAACAAAGGTACACCATATTAGGTGCTACGTTTTCAAATGGTAAACTATTGTCTATAATCAACTGGCGAGTTGTTTCAAGAAACCGACCTGAGAAAAGGCTAGGATACGTGGAAGATGAAGAGGGAGTCTTCTTCTTCCACGTATCCTAGCCTTGATTACTCTCCACTGCAATTATCTTCGGTTCTACAATGTTTTATTCAACCAAAATTAAAACTTTAATATTAAGCTTGTCATGTCCACTGAATCAGTGAATATGCAATTAGTACGTAACTCTCTTGTGTAGGAAACATTGCTTTAAAACAGTAATTAGGTTATAACCAACTGAATAAAATTGCAAGTCATCAGCTCATCAACAGCCGTCGGTAATTAGCTGACGTGGGCATTGCCAAACCTTGCCCTTTATTAATATTTCGATTAGCGAGAGCGAGTCAGTTTCAATTGTATTGTTACATTAGCATCTTAATAATCGGGGAACTTACTACTTACTTATACTTACAGTTTTTTTTCTTCAGCCATATGACATACGATTTTAAGCTAATATGTAATTATGGTCACTAACATTACAACTACATTAGAAACGGGGTATTTACCATGTGTATTTGTGTTTCTGGGTTCCCGATTTATAGGCAATTTATTAAGTAATTTTAACCAAAATCCACGAAGTGAATAGCATACTTGATGGATTAAGCATTCCTTTTACCTTGAAGAAGTTAGTTGGAATAATTAATGTATAATGCTTACTACTACTGAACAACTATTTAAAAAAAATGGCCCTTATCGCGTATATTGGGATCCGGAAAGTCATCAAACGTTTGGCCGAGGACATGTACCAGCCAAAACTCGAGCTCACGCGGGACTGGTTTGCTTGAGGCAAGCCTAACAAGCGTTTGTTTAGTGATCGGAATAACAGCCCTAATAAACCCTGACTCACGCAAAATCAAAGACGTTTGAGTTGATCAACACCACAGTTAAAGAAAAAGAGTAGTATCTTACTTGTATCGAAAGGGCAGCCTTTCGAAAATTAAAACTGTTTCGACATCATCTTATGAACAAGCATTTTTGTACCAAGTACATTCGTTTTGAGAGTTCCGTAGTCAAAATGGCAAAAACGGAACCCCTTAGTTTCGTCATGTCACAGCCATTCAGCCATTTTAATCGGAAACTGTAAGCAGCATCTTAATAAAATATGAACATAGGGTATATTTTGTATGCCGCTGCTTATTTTTGTAGTAAAATGGCTGTAAAAAATATTTTTAGCGGGGCATTCCATAGATGTAACTAATTGTCAAAAAAATGTTTATTGCAAATTTCGACATATTGCACGTCAATCGATAGAATGATCTTAAAAAAAAACCGGCCAAGTGCGAGTCGGACTCGCGCACCGAGGGTTCCGTACAATTATATAACAAGCAAAAGTTGTAGTATGTTTATTACTAAATTCAATTTAATACCTCTACGCGTTTACGAGGAAAAAGGTTTTAGGTTTAAAACTTTAAAAAAATATTTTTTGTATGATTTTACTAAAAATGTCTACTTTCCGTAATTTTTCCTTTGTCTGTGCTATATGAAATTTCTTCGTGCCAAGTTTCAAGTTTCTGAGTTTACGGGAAGTACCATTTAGGTTTTGAGTTTCTTGCGACTACTCAGTTTCAAAATATGCGACTTAAATTGCTATTTATTTTGATTGCGTTGACATAAAAGTTTGGTTTTGCTACATCTGAAAGGCCCTATAGCCCTGAGTATTTGACATGAATTTCAATTTAATACCTCCACGCGTTTACGAGGAAAAAGGTGGTAAGATTAAAATTCAAAAAAATATCTTTTGTAAGATTTTAGTGAAAATGTCTACTTTTCGTAATTTTTCCTTTGTCTGTGCTATATGAAATTTCTTCGTGCCAAGTTTCAAGTTTCTGAGTTTACGGGAAGTACCCTTTAGGTTTTGAGTTTCTTGCGAGTACTCAGTTTCAAAATATGCGACTTAGATTGCTATTTCTTTTGATTGCGTTGACATAAAAGTTTGGTTTTGCTACATATGAAAGGTCCTATAGCCCTGAGTATTTGACATGAATTTCAATTTAATACCTCCACGCGTTTACGAGGAAAAAGGTAGTAAGTTTAAAATTAAAAAAAAATATTTTTTGTAAGATTTTACTAAAAATGTCTACTTTTCGTAATTTTTCCTTTGTCTGTCCTATATGAAGTTTCTTCGTACCAAGTTTCAAGTTTCTGAGTTTACGGAAAGTACCCTTTAGGTTTTGAGTTTCTTGCGAGTACTCAGTTTCAAAATATGCGACTTAAATTGCTATTTCTTTTGATTGCGTTGACATAAAAGTTTGATTTTGCTACACCTAAAAGGTCCTATAGCCTTGAGTATTTGACATGAATTTCAATTTAATACCTCCACGCGTTTACGAGGAAAAAGGTAGTAAGTTAAAAAATGTAAAAATATTTTTTTTGTAGGATTTTACTAAAAATTTCTACTTTTTGTAATTTTTCCATTGTCTATGCTATATGACGTTGCTTCGTGCCAAATTTCAAGTTTCTGAGTTCACGGGAAGTACCCCGTAGGTTTTGCGAGTGCCGAAAAACTCTAAAATTTGCAGCATAAACGACTGTATCTTTTGATTGCGTTGGCTTTCAAGTTTGATTTTTTTACAGCTCCAAGGGACAATAGACTTGAGTATTTGATATAAATTTCAGCTTGATACCTCCACGCGTTCCTGAGAAAAATAGTCTTAACAGACAGACAGACAGACAGACAGACAGACAGACAGACAGACGGACAACAAAGTGATCCTATAAGGGTTCCGTTTTTTCCTTTCGAGGTACGGAATCCTAAAAATAACAATTTTTTTTGTAAAGTTTGATTTTGTGAATATTTTCGGACCTGGAAAGTCTAAAAGAGTGGGGACACAATTAACCCTGTAACTTTTGAACCGGAGATCCAAAAAATATGAATATAATTGATAACATACATCATTGTATATTCTTTCAATGAAAATTGTTTTGAACATTATCGATCAAGGAGTTTCCGAGTTATCTCAAAAAAAAAAATTCTTCCATAGGGTAATACGACCTTTTGATTTTTTTTTCGATAGTAGCTACGGAACCCTTCATTATGCAAGGCCCGTCACGCTTTTGACCGGTTTTTAAGTATTTTGTATTATTAATAACCACTAAAGTTTGTGTAGGTGCACGCTTAAAATACGAGTTTACTATTTAGTTTTTATTATGACCTTTTATTGTAGTGTTTCGGCGAGAAATGATAAATTATGAAATAGCGTGATCACCCCTCGTTGGTTTACTTTCTTAATCGAGAATAATACAAGTTGGGAATAAAGGAACAACAAAGAATCTAAGTAATTCGATAGCGATAGATTTACCAATTACTATACTTCGAAAAGAAAAATACACTACAGGAGGTAAGTGTTAGGTTAGATGAATACTGTATCTATGTATACTTATTTGAAATAAATCATTTCAAATAATGAAAAGGCTGACAACACCCGATGGCCTTCAAATCGACTAAACTTAAACTATTTTTTAGCTATAACTACTAGTTTTGGGAGAGTAAAAAAAACCGGCCAAGTGCGAGTCGGACCACGCATAGGAGGGTTCCGTACCTTCAATGGAATAAGAACCAAACTAATATCAAAAGGTCGTATCTGATGCCTATGGAAGAAGTTTTTTGGAGATAACTCAAAAATGGCTGAACCGATAATGTTCAAAACAATTTTCGTAGAAAGTATATGATAAGGCGCATCTCTTCAAATTTTTTCATATTTTTTGAACTTACGGTTCAAAAGTTACGGGGGGGGGGGGGCTACACAACTTTTCTGACTTTCGAAGCGATTATTTCAGAAAATATTCACTTAATCACAAAATAGTCAAAGAAACCTCAATGTTATTTTGAAAGACCTATCGATTGATGTGTCACATGTTGATATTTGGTTAATTTTTTTTAAATTTAGTTACTTGTATGGAGCGCCCCCCTAAAAATATTTTTTTTTTCAAATTTATTTACATAACTAAGTAGCTACATACAAAATACTCCTTATGTGTAAATTTTATTCAGATACGTCGTATAGTTTCCGAGTAAAATGCCTGTGATATACGGACGGACAGACAGACAGACAGACATGACGAATCCATAAGGGTTCCGTTTTTTGCCATTTGGCTACGGAACCCTAAAAAGTTAATATTAATTATATTTGGAAAAACTTTGTTCATTCCGATACACGATTGGACGAAATCGGCTCGATAGAAAATAATTCCAAAGTAACCTTAAAATTAGCTTTAAACAGTTGTATGTCTTTACTTTCTTTACTTATACGTCTGTATTAAGGACAAAATTCCACCACACTAATACTAAAAACATCATTATTTTATATTTCTCAATAAATGCGTAGATTTTTTTTAATTCAACATTTTGCTAAATTTGTAATGAAATAGAAATAGAAATAGAAAAACAAATGGGCTCCCATACTACTCGTAACAGTGTTTTTCTTTCACTTGCGCTGAAAAAGATAGGGATGGAATTTAGTTGTTGTCATCCCCTTAAAATAAGTTGCCATTTGCCATCGAGTCTCCGGCCTCTTTGCGACGTGCTTCCCAATATTATAATCAATCTAACAAAATAAAGCTAGAACCTCAAGCTCCACTTTGTGTTTGTTTGAGCTCCTCCACCTTCCATTCTACAACACACATAAGATGTATTGATTACAATTTTAATGTCTTTTGTCCTATTTTTATTGCTCGCAGCTCGTGTTTTTGCTTCAACTTTAGCTCAATGAAAGCCAAAGTTGAAGCAAAAGCGAGCTGCGCGTCGTAATCACGACGAATTTATAGTAATAAATTATAGACAGAGTTGGCCATGTCAGATATGACACAATAATGAGATCAACATAACCCATCTAGTTAGAATGCTATACTATCCTTATGGCTATATTCGAGCATCTGGCAGCTTTTAATGGGTCAGAGTGACAAACTAGCAAAATTTGGAAAATAGTGGGATCCTGCATTTTCGCCGAATAGCGTTTCCCCTAACTGTTTCATTTGCCAACTGTGTCATTTAGCATACAGTATTTTTTTCTAAAACTGTAAACGTTTCAGGGTTTGTTTTATAATCATAGTGTAGAACCATATAGGTTAGGCTAGGTTTGTTTTATAACAATTCTGAAATACTTATAGTATCAGAAAAAATGCAGCATACCAAATAATACAGTTGGCAAATGAAACAGTTTGGGAAACATTATTCGGCGAAAAGGCAGAGAATCACATTAGAACAAAAAACATTGCGTATTATTACGGAAACAAAAACAGTAGACGAAAAACTATGAATTACATTGTACGTCGTTTGGCAATACTTTCCCCCAACAGGAACTTTTGGCAATTAGATAATCTAAATATTTATATAATTTCTCATAATATTGCATCAAACCCAGAACTCTGGGATTTGTTTTCTTGAAGTGGTTTGCATTCTTTAGCTTCTAGCACTTTACAGCTGCCAGATGTCCAGATCTAGAAATAAGCATAGTATAGCAAACAAACCAGAGGGGTTTCGTTGCTCTCATTACTGTGTCATATGACACAATAATGAGAGCAACGTGGCTGACGTGGCTAGCTGTCCGTCTATTAGATACTCCACTAAATTATTACGTAATGACCCTAATGACCCTAAGGTACTTGCGGCTGTTATAAAGCTCTACTTAACAAGGGTGGCATTACATGTACAGTCACCGACAATAGCTTCCTACACGAAGGCCGGCAAAATATATGACACGCTCCAATGGCCCTACAAATAAGAGCGTCTCACATATTTTTGCGGCCTCCGCGTAGGAAGATACTATTGCCAGGGACTGTATACAAATTAGTCCTAAATATTCCCGAAAATAACACCTTGCTAACAAATCGGATATTCAGAATTCCCATCTCCGCTGTCAACACTTTTCTTGCAGTTTTGTAATTTTCTTACATTTTCTCGTATTTACAACTGTTTGGTTAGCCTTTACAAATTTTAAAAACACTCATTCTTTGAAACAAAAAAGATACGCACTATATAAGAGCATGATGCACCTATCCTATTTATATAGATACAGAGAACCTTTTTTAATACATTCATGCATACTCATATTTAATTATGAACACAAGCATACACACGAACACACACTCACACATGCACACACTTTGTATGTATCCCAAAACTATACTCTTTAGTTATGCTAAGATTATAATCTAATCTAATAATATTCTTATCATTTTTAGAAGTAAAGAAAATATATATTTTTCGACTCTTTTCTTTTCATTTCTCACCATGTGTTTTATTTTTGTTTCTTCAGTGTGTTCTGCCTAATTTAGTTATTATAGGTATGTATTGTATACACGGTGGGGCCTGTAACTAAAGCAAAAAATTAAAATGTACATTCTTCTCCTCAAACTACGCAACGTTTGTTTGACGACTTTGAAAAAAAACTTGCGGTTTGAATTTTATTACATTTTAAAGTTAATTCGAACACGCAATGTACTATGAAATTGATTATGTCTGTAGAGTGACTAGACTGACAGGCGATGTCAATTAGACGGAGTTTTAAGTACATTGAAAATACTATTTACTTTGTTTGAAAAAATAACAATCTAAAAACTTTATGATTTTAAAAAGTTGCTACACAAAAGTTGTCTAGTTTGAGGACTAGAATCTACGTTTTAATTTTTTGCTTTAGTTACAGGCCCCACCCTATATATAGATACTGAAACACTAGTTTTCTAATTCTTATGTTAAATGTAACATTGTAACCCAAAAATGGAAATGTAACATCACTATTTTTGTCAAGATTATAAAGTTATTTCGCCTCCACGGGACAGGCTTTGCCTAGTGTGGAGTTAGTAAAAATTGTACCCATCTGTATCTTCTTGATAAGTAAACATTTTTTTTATGTTCATGTTCTAATCCCTATTGTTATTAAAATACCTACTACTACCTAGGTCCGCATTGTCATGATCTCTAAGATCTGAAGCCCATCTAGTTTAACCATAATTTATTGCCAGTTACGTTGTAATGAATGAATGAACAGTTGTCGTTGTAATTAATCCTAGTGAGCCTGGCCAGTGATCGTCTATTCCTCTACGTTGTGTCCCAAAAGTATCCCAGGTCAACACAGTAAAGAAAGCTCGTCCGCGCTCCGCCCGTCCTCCATCATGCTTCTTCATCAACCTTCTGTTTTTTAAAGATTCTATGACCAAACGGTCAATAAGTATCCCTAGACCTATATGGGAATATTTTCATGAAGATTGTCTTTGAACGATGTCAGTTAGTCCGAGTAAGTATAAAACAAGAAGCTTAAAAGTAGGGGAGAGTACGGTCAGCGTGTCCAGTTATCTTTACTCAGTTCTTTGAGCTACTTGTATGTCATAAAACCTAGAATTGACATTGTACTTTAGATGAATACCTACCTTGTTGCTATGAAATGCTATTATTATTAAATCTATACTTCCATAGTAATATTATAAATGGGAAAGTGTATGTGTGTGTTTGTTTGTTTGTTTGTTTGTCCGTCTTTCACGGCAAAAAGGGGCAACGAATTGACGTGGTTTTTTAAGTGGAGATAGTTGAAGGGTTTGGAGAGCTACATAGGCTACTTTTTGTCTCTTTCTAACCCCCCACTTCCCTAAAATGGGGGGTGGAAGTTTGTATGGAGCATTCCGCAATTTTCAAGGTAGGAAGCTAAAAATTGGTATGCGGACTATTTGTTACTAACAAAAAAATCGTGCATCATTTTTTTTTTGGAAATCTGCACCCAACTCCTTAAAAGAGGGGGTGAAATTTTAATAATATTCTGTTCCGAGTTCTCTTCTGTGTTTTAAATCAGGAAAGGGGAATCGTGTTACCCCGAATTTAACGCGAGCGAAGCCACGGGCAAAAGCTAGTAAGTATATAAAGGTTATAAGTAGCATCCTCATTCTACCGCTGACTACCTATAGCTGTCTTGCCTAGTTACAAAGTCTGAAATACCCATGAAATACCGGTTTCGCAGAAAACCCACTCTCGCACTCAAAGGTCAGTAAGGAATGAAGTTAGGGACACAGGGAGGGCCTTTAACATCGGATACTCACAAACACATTAAATTAAATAACTTTGGTAAAGCGGGACCAGTGTTGGCCGAACGTCAGTGTAATTGAAAATTAAAAATTGAAGATTGAAACACGTTAGTTAAAATTGAACACTAATAGTTTAATGCAAATTGATTTCAATTAGAATTGAAATTAATTGTATAATTGAAGATATTTAATTTTTAGTCTTTCTCAAAAATTTAACCCATTAATATAATTTTTAGTGTAGATTGAATTGGTAATTGACATTAATAATTTACCTAACTAAACGCGAATTTAGGTTAAGCAACGAGGTTTTGATTTTTGTTTGGATTTTGACTCTGGACTCGGGGGCTTGTATTAATAAGCAATGGGACCGGTATCCTAAGTAGGGATCCTCAGGGTCCAGGATGAGCTCCAGATTTTGATACCGGTACCATCTTCTCATCAGAACAAGTCGAATGAGCCCAAACAGCATGTGTCTATGATGCGCCAAACCTGAGATCCAGTAGGGATTGCCAGGGTCCAGCATGAGCTCCAGATTTTGATACCGGTACCAACTGCTCATCAGTACAAGTCGAATGAACCCAAACAGCATGAGTTTATGATGCGCCAAACCCGTGATCCAGTAGGGATTCCCAGGGTCCAGCATGAGCTCCAGATTTTGATACCGGTACCATCTGCTCATCAGTACAAGTCGAATGAGCCCAAACAGCATGAGTTTATGATGCGCCAAACCCGAGATCCAGTAGGGATCCTCAGGGTCCAGCATGAGCTCCAGATTTTGATACCGGTACCATCTCCTCATCAGTACATGTCGAATGAGCTCAAACAGCATGTGTCTATGATGCGCCAAACCTGAGATCCAGTAGGGATCCCCAGGGTCCAGCATGAGCTCCAGATTTTGATACTGGTACCATCTGCTCATCAGTACAAGTCGAATGAGCCCAAACAGCATGAGTTTATGATGCGCCAAACCCGATATCCAGTAGGTAGCCCTAGGGTCCAGCATGAGCTCCAGATTTTGATACCGGTACCATCTGCTCATCAGTACAAGTCGAATGAGCCCAAACAGCATGAGTTTATGATGCGCCAAACCCGAGATCCAGTAGGGATCCTCAGGGTCCAGCATGAGCTCCAGATTTTGATACCGGTACCATCTCCTCATCAGTACATGTCGAATGAGCTCAAACAGCATGTGTCTATGATGCGCCAAACCTGAGATCCAGTAGGGATCCCCAGGGTCCAGCATGAGCTCCAGATTTTGATACTGGTACCATCTGCTCATCAGTACAAGTCGAATGAGCCCAAACAGCATGAGTTTATGATGCGCCAAACCCGATATCCAGTAGGTAGCCCTAGGGTCCAGCATGAGCTCCATCTTGTGATATTGGTCCCAACTTCCAAACCCGAGATGCAGTTTTAACATTAATTATTAGTGTAAGGCAGGATTAATTTAATTACACTAACGTTAATCTAATTAACTGTTAATCTTATTAAATTTTCGAGACGTTTTAGTGTTAACGACGTCACAAAATCAATGCAAACTAACGTTAGTAAAAATTTATGATAGTGTAATTGATTAGTTACGGAACAAATCTTCAATCTTATTGATCAATTTTCAATTCTAATTGAAATTAACGGCCAACACTGAGCGGGACATTATACTCGTATAGTATTTAAAACATTAGGTTCTAGAGAGAAGGTAGAGAAAATATAATATAAGATATAAGTCTAAAGATACTTAACTTATAAAAGCTGGAGTAATCCTTTATGTCCATTTTCGTAATGTTATGATATTATCGAGAACTCTTCGCTTTTACACCTTTAAATACACTTATTAAAATAAATTTCGTTTCAACGCGATATTTGACTCCATTCATGATATTGACAGTTATTTCAAACAAATTCCAAAGTCCGTGATTTTAAATTTGAAATTCTGAGTGTATTCATTCTTCTAAGGCATAGACAACAGTAGAAGTATAAAGGCAGATATATACTATATAACCAAGCAGATTGTGGTCCTTAAAAATATAAAGTAAACCTAAAATATAATTTAACAATTATAATTATTTGAACGGGTCCCATTACAGCATTCCGCAAGTTTAAAACACATTTAAACACGATCCAACTTCAATCCAACACGTCCTAAACGTCAGAATCTGAATATCGGAATTTGCTTGAAAATTATTCCGATGCAACTCCAATATAACTTCAATATTGGTTGATTATTCTTTGTGCGTTGAAGTTATAAGTATTTGATGGTGGCACCACACTTCGCCTATGCGGACAAATATTCGTGTTGCGTCTCTTTCTTATTCTATACAATAAGAAAGAGACGCAACACGAATATTTGTGTTGCGTCTATTATTGCGTTAATTCTACAACAAATAGATAGTTGTGTTTGAATGTTGTGTTTATGTATTTTATATTCGAATACGGCACCCAGTCCTTGTCTTGGAGTAGGGTAACTAACTTTAAAATGTATGTGTAAATGTGATACTTTTTAGGAAAGGTACCTTTGACTGATTGAATTGACATTACAGATTCAATATTTGATTTGAGCAATAAAAGCGTAGGCGCCGGCCGCCAAATTTCGCCTTTTTATCTAGACTAAATATACCACAAATCTCTACGTATTTAACGCATTCTCAGCAATCGACAGTTTACCCCAGTTATTAAAATACACTATATTGTATTTACGAGAAAAGGCTGTATTCTAACTTTAAAAGACGTTTAGACACGATCCAATCCGACTTCAATACATCTTCAATGCATTAACTACGTATTTAATACAGCTAGCGTCTAAACATTTGAATCAGAAAATATCAGAAATTGCTTGAAAATTATTCCGATGTAACTCCAATACAACGTCAATAATGGTTGATTATTTGTTGTATGTTGGAGTTATGTTTGAGATATATAGTATTTTTAATGTATTATATTTTATTAAAGATAATACACTCAGTCAAACACAACTTAACTAAAATCATTGCTACCGTTCGTTGTCGTTTCCGGTGCAAAAACGTCCAAAACGCTTGCGGCATTACCACGCTATTTAATGTATTATTTATGTATTTTAAAAATGGTATATAAATACATTAAGTAAAAATTAAAAGTAGTTTTTGTATAAGGTGCAGCGGGACAGCCTCGACTGGCGGGATATTTCAAGTTTGCGATATTGCCCCGCTGTAATTTACGTGACTTTAATGTAGCTATTTACGTAACGTAGAATGTGCAATTTTATTGCATATTTTATTCGTTTGAATTTAAATCTCCTGTTCGCAGTTTCGTTTAACCTAAAAGGCCTTCAGCGTTTCGGAATAAAGCCACTTATTTATTCATTAATTTAAATGCCGCGTTTGCTGAAAGGAAATGTCAAGTGCGTGTGTGGCGTATACTAAAAATCTATTTTTATCTTTTAGGCCCCGAAAGTGAGTCACTGTTTATCTTTGAAGCGGGTGGATCTTTATTCATTTCTACTCTAGGGAGTGTTTTCTTCAAATATACATATATTTTTTCTACGACAATAGGGTTCTTCCAATTTTTTGAAACGCAATTATAACGTTGTGTATTGACCAAACATTGCCCTAGAAATCATTTTTTGCCTCTAAAGAGGCTTCAAATATGGGAAAATTACAAAATTTATTTGGACAGATGCTTTGCGCCTAAAACGCTCTTTGGAAAACGTGTGACGTCACAACTCACGCTTTGACACATAACTACATACACACGCATTACAAACGTAAGACACACATAGAATATTTGAATTGTCAACTGCAATTGAATAAGTGCGTTTTGTTATATAAAAAAAAAATATTTTAGGCTACAAGGGGCCCATACATGTTAATACTCTTAAAAACTATGCTTAGGTATGTTTAGGTTTAGTACAGTTACATAATATAATTAGGCCGGCGGAGGGTATGGTTATAAGTGTTATAACCAGATACTTATGAAAATATCCCAGCACCGTGTCTTCGTAATCACGATTACGAAGACACGGTTATGATATATCAGATTGCCTAGAACTATTTTATTCTTGTTAATCTTGACTAGTCTAGTATGTACTAGTAAATTAACACAATTTTTCGTTTTCTGCAAGTTATTGTATGTAGGTAAACATACTCCTATCCCGTGGAAAACTATTTGGTTATAACGAAACGCAACTATTGTCATTGTCTTAACTGTCAACAGTGTCAAACCGTGAGTTGTGACGTCATCAGAATCTTCAATGGCGTTTCAGCTTGGGGCACGTGACGTTGTCAAAAGATACTTTAAATTTGTAAGTCTCAAAATTATGCTCATTAGAGGTCCATAAAAGGTAGTTTTACATGTTCTTACAACCCAAAAGAATTTAATGCGCTACAATGAAACCCTAACTTTTGTGGGTGGAAACAGCCCTATTGATGAAATTTGATAAGATTTTATTTCTGAAATTTAATTCCCGATTCTAGTAATTTTTCTGCCTCCATTAGTCAATAAAATTTAGGTATCTTATGAAATAGTACTTCTTAACATTTTTATAGTTATTTTTAACTTTATGTTTTAAGTTTAGTTTTTTTTAAAATAACCTATTCAAAATTAAGAGTAGAGTGTTTCGTAAGAAGTTTTATTTGATTTGAAAATGAACTACTTGAGGTATTTAGATAGCGTTTTAAATTTGTATTCTTACAGTTTAGAAACTTGCATATTATGGATCATAAACAGCATTGCTAGACGCATTGTAGGTAAATTTTTGATGCTTAAATAACTTAAGTACTTATAACATTTGTGCTCAGACAATTTTAAGAAGAATAGTAAAATTTAAGTGCCACACTAACTTGAACCCTTTCTTGAACCATAAAACCCGATCAATAATGGTATAGAACCGGCAGCTTTAAAATTTGCTTCGAAATCGGCATTTTAAAGATATAGTGTTATGGCAGTCCATAACATAAATCAGAATCGCGAGCGTATGTCGCGGGCTCCTTATTTACTACCCTTAGATCCTGACGGCTTGTTAGCTTTAAATGGTATTGCAGCTATTTTGAAAAAAATACGTGCCTAGTAATCCTTAAGCAAAATTAAATTTATGGAATATCGAAGGATAAACGTCCTTGTTTGAGTAACATACTTACTCAATAATTGATGCCTTTCCAGTGGAAAGCTGTGGAAAGTTTCCACACATAAAGATCTGGGCCCTGTTTCTCAAAAAGTACAAGCCTTGTATTACAAGTGTGTATCTATGGTAACGCTTGTATTTCAATATTTTTCACAAGTTTCCGTTTCACGTAAATGTATAATTGTTACAAGAGCGGGGATACAAGAGTGTTCACAAAGTGTATCGTTGACAAATACAAGTAGATATTATATACTGAAACAGTAATTTCGTTTCTCGAAGGCTGTATTTTACACTTGTAGCTTGTGACTTATCACAAAATAATGAAGAGTCTCTATAATCTGCTAATATTGTTTTTTTCGTAAAAATCGATTAATACATAAATGAAGATATTGCATTTTTAAGATTTCAAACGTGTAAGTTCTGAACGGACTTCGTTAAAATCAGTAATATATTTTAAATTGGCCTTTTATATTACAAATAAAATTCAGTAAACTCATTGCTATGAAATTATTATTATTGGGCAAGAACCAGTAAATGACCACTAACATATTAAGGGTTAGCGTGATTTTTTAACGAATTCACACGTATTATCTAAAAAAATTGATTCACCCTGAAGCTTGTAAACATTCATTGAGTGACTAGGGAAAATGTGTTTGATTTTACACTTGTAATTGATGCTTTTGAGAAACGCTTTTCATTGCTACTTGTATTATTACACTTGTATATTCCGAAAACACAAGTCGGCCATTTTATTGAGGAATAGTTGAGGATATTGATTGTCACTTAAATTCAATAAAGTGACGTGTATTCGTTTGGTGGTAATGTGGTCTAGCGACTCTTCAGATGATGAAGAAGTGGTTGTGGTGAGGAGGCCTCGAGTGTATAGAGACAGAATAAATTATACGTACATGGAAAATACTTTTGAGTACAACGAGAGATTTCGACTTACAGCAGTGAAGCTGGAACATCTAAGAAATATATTAGGTCAACATTTGGCCAGACTTACTAATAGAAGTAGAGCATTGTCTGTCGATTTACAGCTGCAAACCGCTCTTCACTAGTTGGGGACAGGCGTGCAATACCACGCAGGAGGAGACATGCAAGGAATTAGTAAAGCGCGTTGTTGCCGCTGTAAATGAAGCTTTATACCCCGAATATGTGAAATAGCCAGAAAATATGCACGCACTGGTTGCAAAATTCTATGACATCGCCCGAATGCCCTTAGTGTGTCGTTGTATGGATGGAATTCTAATCGATATAGATGCACCTAGCGAACACGAGGAAGTTTTTGTCGATCGACATGGCAATCATTCGATCAATTGCATGGCTGTGTGTGGTCCGGATTTAAAATTGTATTATTCCTACGCGAATTGGCCGGGAAGTACACACTTGTAGTAATCATTCCTTTGAGAAACGGAATTAAACATACACTTTTATAATTAAGTTTAAAATGTAAGCTTGTAGACTTGTGAACTTGTAACATTCGAGAAATAGGCCCCTGGTCCGGCAGTTGTGTGTGGCGGAAAAAAGGCAATAGACTAAGATCTGGCTACATCAGATATCACACAATAATGAGAGCAACGAAACCTGTCTAGTTAGTTTGCTATACTATCCTTATTGATAGATATATAGATCCGGGCATCTAGCAGATTTAAATGGGTAAGAGTGACAGACCAGCAAAATGTTTGAGTTAGAAAAGAAATTATATCAAAATAAGTAGAAACTGCCGAATTTGTCTCGTTTATAGAGGATAGCGCCTATATTTCACAAAAAAATATTGCGTATTATTGCGGAAATAAAAACAGGAGGCGACAACTATAAATTTCATTATACGTAATTTGCCACTACTTTACCCCAACAAAAACTCCTGGCAACGATATAATCGAATTTCGCACAATATTGCATCAAACCCGGAACTCTATTATTTGATCTCCACCAATGAACAGTTGTCAGATGTCGGCAGAAGCATAGTATAGCAAACCAACTGGAGGGGTTTCGTTGTTCTCATTATTGTGCATATCTGACGTAGCCAGCTCTCCATGTACAAAGATGTATCTATCAAAAATCACTTATGTATTAAATAAATACATAATAAATAAATAAATAAATATTATAGGACAATCTTACACAAAACGACCTAGGCCCACAGTAAGCTCAACAAGGCTTGTGTTATGGGTACTAGACGACGATGTATATATAATATATAGATAAATACTTTAATACATAGAAAACATCCATAACTCAGGAACAAAATATCTGTGATAAACACACAAATAAATGCCCTGACCAGGATTCGAACCCGAGACCTCCTGCTTCGTAGGCAGGGTCACTACCGTCTGGGCTAGGAGGCCGTTGATTATTGTCAATATTGTCACTCTATTGCTAAAACAAATAATTATTTGAGGGTGGCAACTAACAAGTTCTAGATTAGTGTCAATAACTAGGACATTTACTTGATACTTCTGACATTCATATATTTTACAGTTTAAATATGTAGTTATTCCATAGATAACAAATGTCAAGACACCGTCCATGGCTCTAGTGATGATTCATTTAGTTTCTCTATTTTCTGTGTACTCTAACAAACTTTCTTTTAAATAATGGCTACATGTAGCTTCGCTAAGTGTGGAGTTGAGTATTATCGTGTGCCACCAGACACCGTACAAAGTAGGTATCCAGAGCTTAGTTCCGTGGCAAGGAGCTATTTGACACGAGTGTAGTCACAGTAATAAAGATGTAATAATACATGCGATACATACACACCCTTGATACATTTTACGCTTAAAAGATGGTGCACTATAACTCCGCTAACAAATCAAGAAAGTGGGTAGTGATGTTTTTCGAATTGGTGGTGAAGCTTTGTTTTATGTGAAAAGTTTCAAAGACTTCTCAGACATCCATAATAGTGAAGAAGTTTGTATGTTGATACCTTAGTTACTGCGTAAAAATATCGTATTTAAGTTGATCAATACTCTCATATCTTACTTGTCTAACGTATTGCGGCGTCGGTTTTTAAGATGCTGATTTAAGTAAAGAGTACTTTGAGAAATTGTGCATTTCGTAAAGTGAAACGGCATTATTTTATTTTTTATTAATACTCTGTTATATATAATCTTATTGGTATGTGGTATATGGTTTACAGAGCACTTTGCCTTCTTGTAAATAGTAATTTACTCAGCTGTTGTTACTAAAATCTGTAGATACCAATGTCATATAGTCGAAATTATAATTAATATGTACGTTTTCCTAGTACGTTTTTATGGTTTACTTTTGTGTTTTCCTCAAACACCATAATTACCTGCCCTATACTTCGTTTTTTTTTTGAGATTCGAAATTGAGTAAACATAGAAACAGTAGTTGCCAACCTGTTCTAAATGTTCATTTAAACACACTGCAAGCACACCAACAAACGATTAGTTAAAATGATTAAGAGTTCACATTTGTGAATAAATAATAACAATTTGCAGATTAAATAATACAACACAACAATAAAACCACAATTTCGTTTTAATGATCACGTTAGAGATCGTGAAAAATTTAAAACTGACAGTGACGCATGTACGTTCTAAAACTGAAAGTAAACGTCTAGTTTTTTATCAGTATTCATGAAAATTATTTAATTGACAATCATAATATGCACTTATTAATAAAATTTCGTAAATAAAAGTTCTTCTAAACGATATTTAATCGTTTTATTATATATACTAGCTGTGCCCGCGGCTCCGCCTGCGTGGAATTCGGTCTGTGTCAGTAAGCGGCTAATTCACCCCTAATTTCTCTCCCGCTACTCTGGAGGCGGAACTTGAAGTAAAGTTGACAGATGGATTTATCCTATTAATTTTTATTGGCATTATTTAAACGACATAGAATAGTAGGTGTATATCGGACGATACAGGACCACTTTTGTATTTATACGTTCATGTCCACGGCAAATATCATCCAAATCGATCCTCCCGTCAAATCAGTCTAAGCATGAAAGGTAATCACAGGCGCGGTTGAAATGGGGGGGGGGGGGGGGGGGTGTCACAAATGCAGAAATGTTTTTTTTCTATTTGAGGAATTAGTAATCCTTAAGGGGTGATTTCCGGGATAACAATGCAAAAAAAAACGGCCAAGAGCATGTCGGGCGATGCTCAGTGTAGTTTCGTAAATGCCGCCCTGTTACGAAACATCCGTTCAAACGGTCGTTTATTAAGGGATATTTGGCGGCGCTTACGTCAGTCTACTATCCGGCACATCCTTTCACTATGCGATTTTGACTGATAATTCAAACACGGCTGCACCGATTTTATTCAATATAGTTTTTATTGAAAGTTCTTATCAGGCCACACCAAATTTCAGCTTTCTAGTGCGAACAGTAACATGAGCTAGACCGTGGACAGACGGACGGACATGGCGAAACTATAAGGATTCCTAGTTGACTACGGAACCCTAAAAAGAGGTAAATAGTAGTTTATGTAACTGTTACGTAATAAGGCCTAATTATGTACAGAAGCATACACTGCTTTACCTACACACATATTAAAAATACACTGAAACCATGCGTGCCGGCGGTCGGGGGGGGGGGTTTGATTACGTTACCGTAGGTAATTAATTTTCATACGTTTTTACCACACTGTCACAGATAATACATTGATGTTACGTTACTGGTTAAAATAATTGTGGTAATTACATACTTCAAGGTAAGCACATTACAATGCACTAATGAACGTCAGAGAAAAATAAAATACGTGAGTGTCGTGGAACACTCTGTTGGAACGAAGTTATGTTATTTCATTTTATTTCATTTTTGACTTTTTCGTAAATTTTGTGGTTTTAATTTTTTCTGTATTTTTTTGACATTTTTGAAATTTCTGAAATTATGGAAATTTAGGAAAATTTGGAAATTTTTGAAATTTTTGAATTTTTTTTAAATTTTTTGAAATTTTTGAAATTTAAAAAAAATTTGAAATTTTAAAATTTTTTGAAATTTTTGAATTATTTTGTAATTTAAAAATTTTTGAAACTTGAAATTTTTGAAATTTATGAAATTTAGAAATTTTGCCATGTTTTACTTTTAGGTTCTCGACTTTTTTCACTTTTATCACTTTGTTACTTTCACTACAATTCACTTCACTTCACTTTATTCTATTTTATATATTTTTTATTTCATTCCATTTTACATGTTTCTCAATCGTATGGGTGTCGCGTTTTCGTGACGGTCACGTGACTTTTTTTCACCTAGCCCCCATCCGCGAACCGTCCAATAAGGAACTTCGTTCCAAAACTACCACCGGTTCTAACCCTACACCTCTGGCCCAAGAAGTATTATGACCGAAAAGATACTCGACGGGACTTATTTTTTTCAAAACAGTAATACATTATTAGATCTTAAAGATACAAAATAATGCGTAGTTCTTCAAGAAGACATATCAAAACAGCTTGAGAGACAGATAATGTACCTATTGTTTAATTATAAAGAAAAATAAAACCTAATCTGACTGCTTCACAAAACGTTTGATATGTTTTCCTACCTAAACGGTGTCCTATAAATGTTGTAGTAGTTTTTTGGTTTGGGCGATGCATCTTTGTCCGTCATAATATAATACTCGAACCTGCAATAACCCTTTGACATTCATGACATTTTCAAATATTTCTTAAGAGCGGGTAAAGGTAAATTTAAAGCATCGACGGGTAACATGTTATAAATATGACCTTGACCAAAAAATTACAAATTATTTAAATACCAAATTTCATCTAAATACGGACAGCGGTTATTGGTTGTTTCTTCCCCATGTAAACTTTCACCCCTTTTGTATCCGTTTAAAGGATAATTTCCGAGATAAAACTATTTTATTTCCTTTTTTAATTAATTATCTCCATACCAAATTTTATCTAAATCGATTCTGCGGTTAATAATTCCCTATACAAATTTCCAACTCTCTTTTCACCCCTTTAGGGTTGATATTCGGAGTGAAACCTATCATTTGTCCTTTCTTGAGACCCATACTACACCAAATTTCATCTTTATCAGTTCAGCGGTTAAAAAAATCGTCATACCAACTTCCAACCCCCTTTTCGGGGTGAAAGGGTTTATTTTCGGGATGAAAACTATTCTGTCGTTTCTCGGGACTCAAATTATCTGCATACTAATTTCTATTAAAAAATCTCCATACAAACTTTCAACCCCCTTTTCACCCCCTCCAGGGTTGATTTTCGGGATGAAAACTATTCTTTGTCCTTTCCCGGGACTCAAACTATCTCTACACAAAATTTCATCAAAATCCGTTCAGCCGTTTTCACGTGATAGATGTATAGATAGATAGTTTTTATTGAAAGTACCTTTCAGGCTTCACTTCCATTATTTTTTTCAAATTTTTTGGACCTACGGTTCTAAAGTAAGGTGGGGGGGGGGGGGGGGGGGTTCAAGATTAAACTATCCTTTGTTCTGTCTCGAGACCCATACTATCTCTCTATACCAATTTTCAGCGGTAAAAAATCCTCATACTAACTTCCAACCCCCTTTTCACCCCCACAAGGGTTTGAAAACTATTCTTTGACGTTTCTCGAGACTCAAATTATCTCCATACTCATTTCTATCTAAATCGTTTCAGCGGTTAAAAATTCTCCATACAAACCCCAACCCCATTTTCACCCCCACCAGGGTTGATTTTCAGGATTAAAACTATATATTATCCTTTCCCGGGACTTAAACTATCTCTATACAAAATTTCATCGAAATCCGTTCAGCCGTTTTCACGTGATGCGCGGTCAAATAAACAGACAAACAGATAAACAGATAAACAGACAAAAATTCTAAAAATTGTTGGAACGTGTTCTGTTATCGATTCTAAGTATCGCCAGCCAACTTTTTTTCGATTATCTTCCATGTACAGACTTTCGACCCTCTTCAGCTTTATTATATGTATAGATAATACTAAATAATAAATTAATAGGCATGGTGAATTTTTTTCATGTATGGTATGAATCGATTCTTTTTGTTGTGAGGATCAAATGTCTATATGCGGCAAATTGCGTTAAAGCAACACAAAAGTCAGAAATTAGACTTAAAGTCTGAGATTTGCATTTGTTTCTCGAAACGCTCCTAACAAAATGACGTGCAAAAGTGACGTCACGATCATATAGTCGCCCTGTTTAAAGTATGGAAAAATTATGAAATTGCTATTTTTACAGTGAAATGTTGCATTTATGTATATGGTTACCATACAATTTATTTAACAGTAAAATGTTAAAAATCGAATGGTACCATTAAAAACTATCCAGATATGGCTGAGAGATACGAATGACAGATAACGCGAGAAAATATTTCATAATCTTACCATCCGTCTCGAACCTCTTCTTCTATAGGTTTTTTATTGTGCAACATTTACAAGAACATTAAAAATGTTAAAAATAAAATATTTCGAGCAAATAAATACTATTAAAATATTGTTCAATAATCAATATAACATTTACAAATACGTAGGCATGGCTTTACTATAAATAAAAATATATTTAAGTATGTTTAATGATGGCGTAGGCACTTTGATAGTTGTGACATGTATCGTGCCTGATAAAGAACCCTGTACATTGTTCTGTCAACTATTTTCTAATCTCAAATAAAATGAACTATAAAGTATGCCAGCGCCAGCCTTTCTCATAGCAATAAATAAAAAAAATATGAATTAATTAATGTAAGAATTGTAACATGGAAAAATCTTACGCCATATGGAATTTTAGACGACACCGTAGTTCGTAAGGGAAATTAACGATATGTTTGTACACCGGGCATCTGTGTGAGTAGACAACAGTAGCTATAGAAATAGGTACCCACAGCACAATTTAGCGAACAACCTCATATTCCTGATGAGGTGCTGCTACCTCGCGTGTTAATTATTGAACTATTCTCAACGGACATATAGTTTACTCATCAAAAATAAGACCTTACTAGATTTTTAAATTACCTATGTTAATTTTGTCTTCAGGTCTCGCAATCACTTGGGTGCTGGTAACGCTAGCGGCCGCGCAAGCGACGAGCGACAAGCGGCCGCACTTTGTAGTGGAACCGCCATCGCGCATCCTGTGGCCGGCCACTCGCGGCGCGCACGCAGCCTGCCGCGCCGCAGGGCACCCGACGCCGGACGTTCATTGGGTCACCGCTGAGGGACAACTGTTGAATACACTACCGGGCTTGAGGTGAATACAACTGATCTCGGTTCGTAATAATATGACTGGTGGCGGAGACAAGTAATACATTGCCAAGGCAGTCGTTAAAAGTCATGCGAATCATCGACTCCTAGGTGGTCTAGTTCTAGTAAGCAGAGATCTCCCACTTCGAGGTCCATTACTAGGTAAGTGCTAGTCCAGCCCTTAGATCATGGGTTAATACCACTAAGTGTGGCTATTTCATACTTTAACTGCTACCTGTACCTTAAATAAAAATACGTACTAACCATCAGGCGTGCCGTTCGCTTGTATGCCCTAGACGTACTATTAAATATCCTGTTTACTTCCACCACATCTCTTCTACTCGTTTCGGATAATGTCACAGTAATTACTTTATATTCTCGATAAAATCTATCTTTGGAATCTGGCTGAAAAGGAAGTCCTACATATTTCAACAGAGCGAAATTAAACCCACTCGACGAGTCGAAGAACGGGGAAATTTCTATATTTAAAATAGTACCTAGAACTAGGTACAGTCAGTAGCAAAAGTAGCTGAGCGGGTATTCAAAATGAGCTTGGCTATTACTTTATTGCTAAGAGAATAAGAGCGTGTGAAGATCGTTTTGAATATTTCACCTGATAAGCTACTTCTGCTGTTGACTGTACCTATACAGTTCTATAATTAGTGTTTATAGGTATTCAGCTAACTGTTAAAAACAAAGTGGGCAAATACATGTTTACAAAAATTTAATTATCTTTGCTGAATACCTTAAAATCCTCCTAAATTACTTTTTAAAATGTCTAAGTCAACAAGACAAAACCTTCATAAAATTATAAGTATATATACAAGGAAGATGGTCTGAAACTTGAGAGATAATTATGAACCGTTGGGGACTTAAAATATCAACTTGTTCCTAGTTTACCAACAAGTTTGCCTTGTACCTACTCAACTTTGGAACTGCGGACTCATCTCTCGATCGATCTTTAAGATTATTTTAGTACTTGAAGAAACTGAGAGAGTTTACTGACGACGTATCGACATACCATTAAGTGTGCGTCTTTCCAACTTTACCAATATTTTATGGGGAACGAGAAACGGAAGTTGAATATAGGTAAAACTTGATAATTGCGTTGTGGATATGTTAGAAAGGGAGCGCAAAAGGCGGTAAGTAATTAAAACAGCTACCGAAACTCTAATTTGGAACTTTAAATATATAGTTAATAAAGACAGTCGTATCGTTAAGAAATGTAGTGCGTATGATATTATTTTAGGTGGCCGTATCACATCGGTTTCCTTTATGTACCGACTGTACGATGTTGCCTATAAATAGATAGTATATCTACATCAGACATCTTAATAATAATATTCCATCATCTTAATAATATATTATTATAAAGGAAATAATTCCTTTTCACTGATTTACTAGATTGTTGCTCGATAAGGGTCCGTCGCAGGCTGTTGTTGAGTTATGTGACACGAGAAAGGTCTAAATTTTATTTGGGATGAACGGAATGAACGAAAACGGCTGTTGGAACTAATTACGAGTTGTTTTGCCTCAGGGGTAGACAACTAGCAATGCGAACCAAACCTCAACTCAACCAAACTCGGCCAATAGATATAGGTACACAGTGGGCCATTAAGTTTTGCAAAAAGCAGCACTGAATAAATCGAATATTTTCAGTAGTTAAAAAAATCATATCAATTTTTTTAAATATGTGGTCAGAAAAGTGAACTATGAGTATCAGGAAGTAATATTTTAATAACAAACTTCAACTGTTAAATAACTGTTGTAATATACGCCAGCGGGGCGCTACAGCCACGTACAGATGCAGGTACGGAGCAAATAACTGAACCTTTCATGAACGCTGAATTTTTCGTGGAGATAAAAATCCTTGGCCGCCATCAAAGTTTCCTCAAAGTTATGTTGTGTCGTCGGCTCACTGTAATACCGGGCCTTATTAAAAATTACAAAACTTGTCGGGAAGCCACTCCAGGCAGTTGGTCGTTAGACTTGGAAAAGTTCGCGGCAGCTGTTTCGGTTACAATAATCTCTCTTGTGACAGAATGTCTTAACTCGAGGCATTTTTAACTTTTTCCTTTATGTCAGTAGCCTAAATATATAACATATCTACAACATCAGTATATTACAACATCTATCGTATATCGTATAATGCAGTAGTAATTTTTTGTCTGTTTATGTAGTACCTAAACTAATGATAGTAAAAAAACTACAGACACTGCTGGTTCGATTCTCGTCCGGTACTCGCGTTTGTCGTTTTTCTTTCGCACATGACATTTAAATATTATAGGTGGAAAAGATTTGCAAGCTGAAATATCAGTGTTATTATGATGTCTAAAACCTAGTAGGAGTAGGTACGTACTATAAAAGCAATATATACATACTTACAGGTATAACTAAGGCTAAAAACAATACAGCTGGAAAGTATCCCGCTATAAAGAGCGTTTTAAAAGAAAAACTGTTAAAGGAATCAGCGAAATTCTAACGATAAACAGAAAGGAAATTTGTTAAGATACATATGGGCTAATTTTGTAGTCAGACCCATTAATCGTTGAAGTTACGAAATAGACCTCCGAAGTTGGGCGACGACGTGTTTCAACTATATCGTTTAACTTTGATGGGAACCTATTACTATTCGTACCTACTGGGTAGGAAATATCTAATTTGAGTTTAAGTCTATTGGCTACTTACGAAGTAGTGTTTGCAAGAGAACCAAAATTTACAAAAGGGTGGTTAAAATGTAAACTTTCTTTAATCTTCATTTTGACACTTACGCCGTCGGATGGAATATTGACATTGGCAAGAACTTGATAATATTTCTGCCATGGACGTATAAATATGGAACTTTGATTTATATTTTATATATTTTGTACAACCAACTTTTTTTTGTTAAAAATTCTACAGTTCATATTTTCAAATGGTACTAATATAAAAATAGCAACCGTTGTGTTAGTGGCGCAGATAAGTTTGGAAATATGATTTTTATGTAAAAAAATTGGATGTAAGCAGCAACATTAACGAGGCTAGTTTGTTTTCACTTCTTTGATAATGAAGTTGATTTCCAAATGGTTTTGACGAGCGTACGAACTCCGAAAATCATACTTCGCACGCACTACATTTTCTAAATCGTAAAAACGAAGGACCACAAACTATTTCCGCTAAACTACGTGCAATTCAATCAAACTTTCGATCTCGGGTCTACTTATACGGCCAATAGAAGGTTAATGAAAAAGGATCTAATAAATTAGTCCCTGTCGGAGTTACTAATAGATAGAACTGCGGAACTTTGCCTCCGAGTTCTTACTATTGGTGCCTAGAAGAAAGTTTCGCCATTTCGCCGTTCGCAGCAAAAGTAACAATGGCGTATTGAATTGAATGGCAAAATTCGCGCTTTAATGTCCTTTTCCTCCTTAGAACGTGTTGCGCGTTTTCAAGTTATGCTTTATTGTTCGCAAATGGCTTAACTTTATTTTATGTGATACTCTTTTTATGAATAGCGATAAAGGCATTGCGTTTTGTTTATTGTGCGAATTCATTTTTTTGTTATTGACTTCAAGATTTGAATTTTTCGTGGTCCTCAATTACTTAGTCGGCATCTTTAAAATTTCGAGTCAAAACGTCAGGTAGGTACAATATACAATCACATGCATGCATTATTATTTTGCACTACAGACGCCGCCGCTAAAATACCTGAAACATTCATATTTGTACAGTTATAAGAGCTGGTTCCATATTTTAGCGGCCTTCCTTCTGCAATATTTGCATTATTGCAGGTACAAGTACTAAAGTGAGTTTATTGAATTGTTTCTTATTTGAGTACGTTATATTATAAGAAGAACTTTTTGACTTGAGTGTGGTGACGATAGTGCCTACATGGTACTAAATAAACAACTATCACCAGGACCGCAATATCAAAGACTGGCAAAATTACTTAATACAGTGTGCAAATCCAATACGGGCGAACCTTTAAACTGTAGTTAGCATAGGACATCCATATACTAATATTATAAATGGGAAAGTGTATGTGTGTGTTTGTTTGTCCGTCTTTCACGGCAATACGGGGCGACGAATTGACTTGATTTAGTTGAAGGGATGGAGAGTGACATAGGCTACTTTTTGTCTCTTTCTAACCCCCCACTTCCCTAAAATGGGGGGTGGAAGTTTGTATGGAGCATTACGTAATTTTCAAGGTAGAAAGCTAAAAATTGGTATGCGGACTATTTGTGTGCGGTTTATTCTGTTCCGAGTTCTCTTTTGTGTTTTAAATCAGGAAAGGGGAACCGTGTTACCCCGAATTTAACGCGAGCGAAGCTAGTAAGAAATATATTTTATTCAGAGGAAAATTTTAACCATACCAAATAATTCGGCCTGCAATGTAAGTGCAGCAAAACAAAGTTGAACGCTCGTTGACATTGATCAGTTACTTACTTTACTTCAATCATGTTAGCAGACAATTTCTGCGCGATAATTAAAAATAATAGGTAATTACGGGGAGTTCACTAATAGATCCCATATCTGGATTAATTGTTTGTCACATATCTAAATTCATTTAATCGTATGGCAAAACACATGTCAAGAACATGAAGATGTAGGTGCATAAATTATAAAAAACAAAATGTCAACATAAAACTACCTTACACAAACATACACATACAAACTACCGCATAACAAAGAACAAAAACCACAAAAACCAATAACAAAAACCTAAGCTAAATTTAAAAAAATATTCAACGACCCCGCATCATTCCCGGCGCAAAGGTGCCCATCACGCTTGCCGCATTTCCGCGTTGAATCGCGATGGACAGCCTCTGCGCCAGGAACGATCCGGAGCGGGGATCGAGGCCTCTCTCCTGCAGGCGGCGCCCCAATTCCCCAAGATTCTTTGTTCGTATTGGATTTACACACTGTATATATGTACATGCGCATTTATGTATGTCACTGGTCACTAAAAACACTCGCGCAGTAAAATTCAATTCACGAATCACAAAACCCAAATGAAAAATCACTCACTGAGAGCAAAACGGCCATAAAATGCCGTGCCGAGTATGAATATTGATTTCAGATTATGCGTAGCCATTACTTATCGCAGGAACATGACAACCAGACCTTGTAGTTAGAAATCCGTAAAACAGATTTTGACATCTCTTTCGCTCAGATTTTGTGCAGCCTAAGTGTGACAGGGACAGAATAGATGAGGCTTTAAATTTCGGGTTCCGAAATGATCCCCTATGGGTGAAATTACTCATTAAAATGAAATTAAAACCGCGTACTGGATACGGTGTTTACTAACTGCCAGCGTCGCAGCTTCGTATGAAGAATAGAACTGTTATACGAGTAACAACACAATATAGGAAGAGTCCTTTACCTACAAGTTATTGAAGTTATAGCAATATAAAGAACTCTCATTTAAAAATTAAAATGTATAATGTCATCTTACATCCATGTCATGTAACATGTTACATCTACTAAGGGCAACCCAGTTTTTGAACAATAATAGCTTTTTCTTAACTACGCATACTAAGAGGGAGAAGTAGACATTACGGAACCTTCCCTAGGCGAGCTCGGAGGTGTAGTAAATTCAAACAATGGTGGGCCCTAAAGAGATTACGTTGGTTTGGCTCGTTGTATAATCAAGAAATGTACGAGTATTAATGTAGGTACCCATGGTTTGGTTTAGATTTCTTGGATAATATTTTGTTTAAGACTGCGTCGACCGTCCAGTGGCGCCCTCATTGGGGGGATTGTATTTCCTAATAAACTTATCTATTTCTGTATAATCCACCATGTTAAATTGTAGTCCTACTAATTCCGCAACTTATGATCTACATATACTATGTGATACAGTTTTATATTACTTACTTGTGGCTTCATCACCTAAACGGAAAAAAGTGGCCACCATTTGCCGTTTAGGTAATGAAGTAAGAAAAACGCATAATGAAACTATGTGACAAGGATCAAAAGATGCGTAATCAGTAGAACTGCAACTTAACACTGAGGGATTATACATAAATTTATTCGTTTATTAGGAAATACAATCCCCCCAATGAGGGCGCCACTGGACGGTCGACACAGTCTTAAACCAGCTTTGTAATCATCGAATGATCGCATAAATAACATACATACGCATTTGGTACATTAATATGTGTACCAATGTATATATTAAAAATATTAGTCATATTAAGATTGTTTTTCAATGTGCAAAAGATGTAGTTTGAATAGCGTTTTACATCAATTCACAATTTCTCTGTTCAATTTAACTGCAAGTGGTGAAGTATAGTATGTGCCTACATTGAACTTTGTCCCTATCCTCTTAAAATATTTTTTGAAATCACGTCACTCGTATGTATGTATGTATGTATCACTTTATTGCACATAAACAAGTAGGTATAACAAAAAAAACAACAGTATCATACATAAAAGCACAAAGGCGAGCTCACTCGTCATGGGATTTGAAATAAATCAAGACTTCATGGACAATTTGGTGGGTACCTCCTTAGTCCGCCAGTGCGCAAAATAATGGCATAATTAACATTTAAGGCCGAACTTAACTCTTTGACCCAAATTCGTATTAATCGCACGATTTGAGAGTTAATGATTCAAACTGATTTCCGTATTCTTTCTTATTTAAACGCTATCTAATGCCTAAGGCACTGGTCCCACCAAGAGCGAGTAAGCGAGTAGCATTACATTGCGGTTTGTGGAGGTATAGAGTGATCGATCGACCTTTCAAGGCCCGCGATGTAATGCTACTCGCAGAGGCCTTAGTCCCATGAACGTTCCTCAATTTCACGAAATCTTACTCGATAGATGGCGGTAGCGCTCAGTATGCGACCGCTGGCAATGATCGACGATCGAACGATCTTGATCGTTTTCAACTTCAATTACAAGTAAAATTCTTTTTACGCATAAGTTACACACAGGCTATTTATTTCACGCACGCATGTCGGATGCCACGTGAACAGGGTAGCATTCAACAACATAAGCTATGCAGATGATATGGTGCTCTTGAGCCCATCGGTGGGCGGACTTAGAACCCTTATTAGAATGTGTGAGTCGTATGCCGTGAAACATAATTTAAAATATAATGTGTGGAAAAGTGAATACATGGTTTTCAAGGCACTGGTCCTCGCTTCACTTAGGTTTAGGTACTAATATAGTTATTTAAGTATTGTCTTGTTACTAACAAACTATGGACACTTGAGTCTGAAATAAAAGCATTTTATTTTATTTTTATTTTTTATTTTTATTTTATTTTTTATTTTCTTTTATATGGAAGATACTACTAATTAAAGTATGTTTAAAGGAAATATACGCATCTAACACCAAAGACGTGTAATCACTTAATCAGTAGGGACTGTTGGAGATTCTTTTCGAATTAAAAGTATAATAAATTTCGAATTTCGAAAATTAGGTTTGGTTTAAATTCCAATATGGCTCAATTTTTTTTTTGTAAAAATGGTCATGGTAGCCAATTTTGACTACTTCGGGTGTGTAGATTTCGAAAATTATGTCTGTTTTTAAATCGAAGATGGCGGTTATATACTTTATTCAGAAAAATCGTCATGGTAGTCATTTTCGGCTAATTAAGGGGTGTAGATTTCGAAAATTATGTCCGTTTTAAAATCCAAGATGGCGGTTATACACTTTATTCTGAAAAATCGTCATGGTAGTCATTTTCGGCTACTTAGAGGGTGTAGATGTCGAAAATTATGTCTGTTTTAAAATCCAAGATGGCGGAAATATACTTTTTTGTTAAATCATCATGGTAGTCATTTTCGGCTAATTAGGGGCTGTAGATTTCGAAAATTATGTCTGTTTTAAAATCCACGATGGAGATTATAATTTTTTTTCTGAAAAATCGTCATGGGAGTGATTTTCGGCTAATTACGGGATGTCGATTTTGAAAATTATGTCTGTTTTAAAATCCAAGATCAATCCCAAATCTGTGGACATTATCGTTGGTCTCACACTTTCTAATTTTTGTATTGTTACTATTAGCTATAATCTCGTGTGTTACTGTTTTAAACTAAAAAAGGTGACGGTTATACACTTTATTCTGAAAAATCGGCACGGTAGTCATTTTCTGCTAATTAGTGGGTGTAAATTATGTCTGTTTTAAAATCCAAGCTGGCGGATATACTCTTTTTCCTGAGAAATCGTTATGGTAGTCGTTTTAAATTAATTCAGGGGTGTAGATTTCGAAAATAATATCTGTTTTTAAATTAAAGATGGCGGAAACGGATTTTTTTTTCAAAATCGTCATGGTAGTCATTTCCGACTAATTCTGCTATGCATATTTCGAAAATAATGTCTATTTTTAAATCCAAGATGGCGGTCATACACATTTTTGGTAAAAATCGTTATAGTAGTCATTTTCGACTAATGCAGGGATGTATATTTCGAAAATAAAGACCGTTTTAAAATTCAAGATGGCAGAAATGGAAAATTTTGTCAAAATCGTCATGGTAGTCGTTTTCGACTAATTCGAGTGTGCAGATTTCGAAAATGATGTCTATTTAGAAATGTAAGATGGCGGTCAAACACTTTTTTGGTAAAAATCGTTATAGTAGTCATTTTCGACTAATGCAGGGACGTATATTTCGAAAATAAAGACCGTTTTAAAATTCAAGATAGCAGAAATGGAAAATTTTGACAAAATCGTCATGGTAGTCGTTTTCGACTAATTCGAGTGTGCAGATTTCGAAAATAATGTCTATTTTTAAATCCAAGATAGCTCTTGCACACTTATTTGGTGAAAATCGAATGAGTGTCATTTTAGATTAATTTGGGGATTTAAATTTCGAAAATAGATACCATTTTAAAATTCAAGATGGCTGAAATGGACAATTTTATTAAAATCGTCATGGTAGTCTTTTTTGTCTCATTTGGGTGTGTACTGTGTAGATTTCTAAAATAATGTATGTTTTAAAATCCAAGATGGCGGCCGTACACTTTTTTCTAAAACAATTTTATGGTAGTCCCTTGTGATTAATTGAGGGGTGTAGATTTCGATATAAGGACCGATTTGAGATCCAAGATGGGTGTTGAAGGACAATTATTGTAAAAATCGTCATGGTAGTCATTTTTACTAACTCACGTGTGTAGATTTAGAAAATAATGTCTGTTTTAAAATCCAAGATGGAAGTCATACAATTTTAGTAAAAATCGTTATAGTAGTCGCTGTTGATTAATTTGGCAATGTAAATTCCGATAATAAACACTGTTTTAAAATATAAGATAGCAGTGATGACCCTTTTGTTAACATCTTCATGGTAATCTTGTTCAACTAATTCAGGTGTTTAGATTTCGAGAAAAGGGTCTGTTTTAAATTCCAAGATGGTGGCCATACACTTTTTTCTAGATAATCGTTATGGTAGTCATTTTCGATTCAATCGGGGATACAAAAAAGTATATGGCCGCCGTCTTGAATTTTAAAACAGAATTTGTTTTTGAAATCTACATATCTGAATAACGACGATTTTTATAAATGAATTACCATTTCTGCCATCTTGGATTTTGAAACCAACTTTATTTTTGAAATCTACACGCCTGAATTAATCGAAAATGGCTAAAATAACAAGTAAAGAGTGTGATCGCCATCTTGGATATTAAAATAGACATTATTTTCGAAATCTACAGTTACCGAAATAGTCGAAAACGACTTCCATGACGAATTTGACAATTTTTTTCATTTTCGCCATCTTTGATTTTAAAACGGTCCTTATTTTCGAAATCTACACCCCTGAATTAATCGGAAATTACTACCATAACGATTTTTATCAAAAAAGTGTTTGACCGCCATCATGGATTTCTAAATAGACATTATTTTCAAAATCTGCATACCCGAATTAGTCGAAGACGACTACCATGATGATTCTGATAAAATTTACCATTTCCTCCATCTTGGATTATAAAACGGTCTTCATTTTCGATTTAACGATTTTTACAAAAAAAGTGTATGACCGCCATCTTGGATTTCAAAATAGATATTATTTTCGATATCTGCGTTGGTAACCTCCAACTCTTCATCGCGCTGCGCTGGCGTAAGCGGCCTTAAGATGCGGAGCTGGGCCTCATGAAAAGCCTTCTCCACATCCTTGAGGTCTGATTCATTGTAGCCCTGCAAGTCCGATCGCTCCATATTCTCTAGTCTAAAAATGGCATACGACCGCGCGATACGATAAGCTTGTACAGTCAGAGGTTCCATTTCACTACTATGTTCATTGTCACTCATATTGTATTAATCCCGATACGAACAAACGATAAAATGATTTGCTTGTACAAATGCAAGTTCAAAACAGTCAATAAATAATTAAATTTAAGTAATTGAACCGGTATAGGTAGTAAACAAAACAAATTCTTATGACACTTGACGTTTGACGTCTTACAGATAAACTATTCCTACTTTTATAAAACGTTTCGTTTCACGCGAATATATTTGACAAGTAATAGACTTAATTAAGTTACGTTTCGCTACTTGTTAATGTAACGTCTATGGTAATGGAAAGGAAGGTGTACTGCCAACCAAACGAAAGAAACGAAAGCGACAGAAGATGGCGTACACCTCACACGATAAAACAATGGCCAATGCAATTTCTCAAGTACCTACGAAAAGTAAAAAAAAACAAATAATTTTACAAAATCACGAAAAATTGCTTGGAAACTTACGACAAAAGGTAACAAAATCCGGTCGACGGACCAAAACTCCAGACTAACATTTTCGATCTGCTCACTCGTTTTCGCTGGCACGCTGTCGTCTTCACTGGAGACGTCAGGCAGATGTACAGGCAGATTCTCGTTTCGGAAGAAGACGCTGAATTCCAGCGTATTCTATGGCGACCTTCAGCCGTCGGTCCTGTACGTGACTATCGTCTTAAGACTGTGACTTATGGAGTCTCTGCTGCGCCTTTCCAAGCTCTCCGTACAATGGCTCAGCTTGCCAAAGATGCCTCAGACTCATATCCAGCTGGTGCAACTGTTCTAGCTCGCGATATCTATATCGACGATGTCGTCACGGGAGCAGCTTCTGTCGAGCAGGCCCGCTCACTTCAGGTGGAACTCACAAAAATATTGTCGTCGGGTGGTTTTCATCTGAGGAAGTGGACCTCTAATAATAGTGATTTCTTGGAAAGCCTTCCATCCTCGGATCTGTACTCGGAAGATTTTAAACATTTCGAAGAAATGTCTGACATTTCTCTCAAAATTTTAGGGCTGCTGTGGCGGCCTCAATCCGACTCCTTTAGTTTTCGTGTCACAGATACTCATAATGGTCGGTGCACAAAGCGCACAATCCTTTCAGAAATAGTTAGGATTTATGATCCATTGGGTTTCCTCTCGCCTGTATCGTTCCTCGCCAAGTACCTGATGCAGTTGCTCTGGGTTTCCGGTGTATCCTGGGATGATGATGTTCCGGAAAACATTGGTTATGAGTGGCAGGAACTCAAGACTCAACTTTCGTCGCTGAGTTCTGTGACTGTTCCTCGTCGTCTTGTCGGTGAATTCGAAACTCTACACCTTCACGGCTTTTGTGATGCGTCAGAACGCGGCTTCTGTGCCGTAATTTACTGCCGCACAGTAAATAATGAAGGCGACATAGACATCAAATTGGTTTGTGGTAAGTCCAAAGTCGCACCGCTGCGCAAATTGTCGATACCACGTCTCGAGTTGGTAGCAGCGGTCCTGTTATCGGATCTGATGGCGTCCGTTGTGGAGGCTCTGAAGCCTTTCCACTCTGTAGGCAAGATTTGGGCATGGTCTGATTCCAGTGTTGCGTTAACCTGGATTAAATCGTGTCCATCGAAATGGAAAACATTCGTGGCCAACCGTGTCAGCCATGTCCAAGACATCATTCCTCCCGACTCCTGGCATCATGTCAGGACTACTGATAACCCGGCGGATTGTGGATCGCGCGGGCTACTCAAACTCAAACTCAAACTCAAACATTTATTCAGTAAGTAGGCCACAAGGGCACTTTTACACGTCAAAGTAAAAGAGAGAGAAAAAAAATCAAACTACACCGGTTCTAACCCTACACCTCTGACCCGAGAAGAATTATGTCCGGCAAGAAACTCGGCGGGACTTATTTTTTCAAAACAACAGTACATCAAAACTAAACAATACATATAGTGCGTTGTTCTATAAGAAAACATATCAAACCAAGGTTAGATTAACCAACAATAGGTTATAGTTTAAGAAAAATACCAAAGAAAAAAGATGAGTCCAAATCTGACTATTGAAAATAAATTACATACAAGTTTGATATACTTTCTTACCTGAACTGTGTCTTCTACATAAATTTCCAAATTATAATAATCCATCATCAACAGTTAGAAACAAACTTTGAATTTAAATAATATAAAAAAAAGTACTTAAGTGATTCTAGTATACAATAAACATACTATTTCTAAATTATACTTAGAGATGTATAAGGTCTCCAAGTGTCTTGAATAAAAAAATATGGATAATCAAGCACCGAATGTTGTGTCTAAAGCCAATTAAACTAAAATTAAATATGATTAATAAAAAGTTACGTAAATGTGTTGCCCCAGTTAGCCTAAACAGACCGGTCTCCACAAACAGCACCCGTTCACGAGTATGACGCATATCTCAGCCATCGCCTCCCTCAACCTTTCTTCGGGAAAGTGGCGACCCGATCAACGACGCCACCATAAGCAGAGCCTTTTAAGCTACTCCCTCAAGATCTGGTTAATCACACTTGCTGGTGGAACGGACCTGATTGGCTCCGGCTTCCCGCCGAAAATTGGCCTAAGTCATCGTCGTCTATAGATAAAGATGTTCTTCACAAAGAACAAAAGATTACTGTTCTTGTCGTATCTAACAATGATACACTAGTCGAAAGCTTAATGAAAAAATTCTCGTCATTGAGGACACTTCAACGTGTCTTGGCATATTGTCGTCGATTCGTGCACAACGTGAAAATTAAAAGAACGCTCAGCAGTTTGTTAAGCGGTCCTTTAACCCCTGTGGAAATAAAGGAAGCGCTTATGTTTCTCGTGCAGTTTACGCAACAACGCATTTTCGCTCAGGAGATGGAGAAAATTAAAAATAATCTGTCGAATTCACTCCCAAAAGCTTTCAGAAAATTGTCACCGTTCCTGGATGACGCGGGTTTCTTGAGGGTGGGCGGACGCCTGTCGCGAGCTTCTCTCGACTTTGATGTAAAGCATCCGTTGCTTCTGCCTCGCGACGATCGCCTCACCTCCCTACTTATCGATGAATATCACAGACGTTTCATGCACCCCGGTGTCCAGACACTCCACAACCTCTTGTCGCAGCATTTCTGAATTCTGTCTCCAAAGCGGGCCATCCACGCCGTTACATCGAAATGCATGAAATGCTTCCGTGCACGACCTCTCGGCGCTCCTGCGCCCTTTATGGGTGACTTACCCTCTTATCGAATAACCCAACTCAAAGCGTTTTCAAGCGCTGCTGTCGATTTCGGAGGACCTTTTGACATTGCTCTAGGCCGCGGTCGTGGTAATAAGACGTACAAGGTTTACATTTGTGTCTTCGTCTGCACGTCGACCAAGGCCATTCACACGGAGCTTGCGACCGAGCTGTCCTCGGACGCCTTTCTAGCCGCGCTTCGACGCTTCGTTGCGCGTCGTGGCCGATGCAATCGGCTGGTCTCCGACCAGGGTAAAAATTTCGTTGGCGCGAGCAACATCCTCCAGCGACTGGTAAAGGATGCTGCTACGCATGAATCAATCCGATTCGAATTTAACCCACCAGGTAGCCCCCATTTCTCGGGTCTTGCTGAGGCTGGGATTAAAGCCGTGAAGACACACCTGTCACGCGTCATTGGCAGTCAAAGGTTGACCTATGAGGAATTTTTATCGATTCTGGTTCAATGTGAGGCTCTTTTGAACTCTAGACCGCTCACGCCTCTTAGCACCGACCCCAATGACCTGTCAGTCTTGACCCCAGGTCACTTTCTCACCATGGAGCCCTTATCGGTTGTTCCAGAGGAAAACCTCACAGACATTCGCGTTAGCCCCACCCAACGCTGGAAGTTGCTGCAGAAGATGCACCAGGACTTCTGGAATAAGTGGTCCAGGGAGTACATGCATACTCTACAGCAACGAGCAAAGTGGTATGAGAAGCAGCCGAATGTCGAGGTTGGAACTCTCGTGCTCATTCTTAATGAACAGACGAGTCCCATGAAATGGCCTCTGGGCCGCGTTGTCGAGACACACCCCGGATCCGATGGGATCTGTCGTGTAGTCACCGTGCGCACAGCCACTGGAGTGTATAGGCGACCCGTGGTCAAACTGTGTCCCTTACCTGCTTAATTGTTTCATCGTATTATTATCGCACCTAGTGTTAGTTAATAATTATAGTTTTCGCAAGTCGTTCTTGTTCTTAGCATACTGCTTCACGACAGCATCTTTTCGTAGTTCTAAGTTTAAATATCGTTGCGGTGTTAAATCCTGCAGCATCCCTAAGCCTGCCTCCGTATTTAGGTGAGCGGAAATGTCAGTTTTACCCTAATTTTAGTATAGTTTTTCCGTATAGCTACACTGCTGTAAATTCTGACGTTCGTTATGTTGGCAGCAGTGTATAAGTTGAGTTGGAATTTGTCGAGCGAACACACAAGGAACGCTCCTAGTTAAATATTAAAAAGTTAAGTTAATATTGAGTCTCGCTTGGCCAAGGCAGTGGAACAAGTGCCCCGCTTCTATTTGATCTAAATATTCGCTGCGATTGCGGTTCGGCTGTATAACCTGTGTGTGCATCTTGCCGTGGTAGAACCAAGGAGTGAAACGTATGTAGGCCTACCGCTGCGTGAAACTTGGAGGAACTGCCTCCATCGGATGCTGAGCTTCGCCGAAAGGAGACCCAGGTGAGCCGTACTCGCAATCCTTAAGTTTGAGATCATTAAAAGTAGCTACAGGATCACGTGGCTTGCGCGGAAACCATTTTTTCCTACAGTCCGCTTGTTTTTTCGAAATTATCGTAGTCGTATAAGTAACACCCGAATTAGTTGAAAATGACTACCATGACGATTTTGACAGAATTTTCCGTTTCCCCCATGTTTGATTTTAAAACGGTCCTTATTTTCTAAATCTTCACCACTGAATTAATCGAAAATGACTACCATAACGTTTTTATCAAAAAAGTGTTTGACCGCTAGCTTGGATTTCTAAATAGATATTATTTTCGAAAGCTGCAGACTCGAATTAGTCGTTACCCAAGTAGCATACTTGGCTGTATAGCAGCTGAATAATAGAATACGATTACGCTTAAAGCTGAATATAAAAGCTGCATAATAGCTGTATACGAGCTTATTCAGCTTTTATACCTCTTAAATTGGCACAAATTAATCAGCCTTAAGTTCACATAGCTGCTTAAGAGCGTTGTAGCAGAAATTTAACAGAGTTATAAGGGTTAATAGGAGTTATAAGAGCGGAACTGTGACTGTCTAAGAGACCTCTAATGACCCTTTATTCAGAAAATATATCTTAAATGTCTCCTAATACCGGGGGAGGCTGACATTGCTGAATAAAAGAATAATAAAACATAATTTGGTGTGCGATTTGGCACCGCCGGTAGTATTTCGAAACATATATTACACGTAAATCGTACGCGCGCCGCCATATCACGCTGTGTTAATTTATTCGGATCATTATATGTTCTCTTATATGTATTAATCCGAGAAAGATGTATGGGAATGCAAGTTTACTGACATTATATATATATATTATTTAAGAAAATTTTAGTGCGCCACGGAAATACTCAGTTTATAATTAAGTTATATGACTTATATGCTATAAATAAGATATGGGAAAATTTTAACCAAACAATTTCAAGTAATTTTAAATAATTATTACATAAAAAGTTACTATTACGATATTAGGAAGTACAAATTAATGCATACGTTCATAATTTATGCACAAAGATGATAGAATTCGGAAAAATATATCAAAATATTTATAGGTTATACACATAAAATGGTGGCTGATGTTAAACAGCGACGTTGACCGTTACATGTCTAATAAGCAGCATAAGGCTGTTTAATGATTATTCGTGTACTGTTAAACAGCCTAAATCTGAATAGAATTCAACATATGAACCTGTATGTAGCTGTAAGCTGTTTACTTTACGTTAAATTCCTCGCACTCTCACCTTTAACTTAAATGTGACTATTAAACAGGCGCTATACGGACATTTTAGGGAGCCGCAATTTTGCAAGTAAAAGCCATTGCATTGGTTATCTTATACTTCTGAATTGTCAAAGTTATAGTAAAATATAAATACAGTTTAGTATATGCAGCAAATGGCAGACTAAGACTTATTAAGGTACCACATATCCTATGTTACTAAGATAATATCTGATTAAAGATACTTAAATGAACCACTATGAAGTAAAAGACGTTAATTCGATACACTACTGAACCGCTAAATAGCTATGAGACATCTTCTGAACGTTTAAACAACCGCTATATGCGGACAGTATCAACGGCAGTATAAAGGCTGCTTAGCTGGAAACATGTTCAGCTTTAAGCTGTATTATGCGCCATATTATGTTCCATTATACGTCTATTGGCTGCATAGTAGTTCATTTGTGCTCCCTTATTAAGTCAGTGTAATAGAAGTTCACAATTACCTTGTTAAACAGCACTTGGCATAATTTTACCCACGAAACAGACCTTATTACGGTTAAAGTATTTGAAAACGTTTAAAGCTGTATACAGTGGTAGCAAATTCACCTTTATAGCACCTTTTGCGTAGTAATGTTAGTTTTCTCGACCGTATTGCAGCTCTTAATCAGCCCTAAGCTATTTAATTATCACTGACAACTATTATGCAGCTTTAGGACCGCGAGTGTGTCCTTATAACTGTCTTAATACGCGCAGAGCTCTATATAAATCTACTATAATGACTACCATGATGATTTTGACAAAATTTTCCGTTTCCGCCATCTTTGATTTTAAAACCGTCCTTTTTCCGAAATCTACACCTCTGAATTAATCGGAAATGACTACCATAACGATTTTTACCATAAAGTGTTTGACCGCCATCTTGGATTTCAAAATAGACATTATTTTCGAAATCTGCACACCCGAAATAGTCGAAAATGACTACTATGACCAATTTGACAAAATTTTCCATTTCCGCCATCTTTGATTTTAAACCCGTCCTTATTTCCGGAATCTACACCCTTGAATTAATCGGAAATGACTACCATAACGATTTTCACCATAAAGTGTTTGACCGCCATCTTGGATTTCTAAATAGACATTATTTTCGAAATCTGCATACCCGAATTAGTCGGAAATGACTACCATGACGATTTTGACACAATTTTCCGTTTCCGCCATCTTTGATTTTAAAACGGTCCTTATTTTCGAAATCTACACCCCTAAATTAATCGGAAATGACTACCATAACCATTTTTACCATAAAGTGTTTGACCGCCATCTTGGATTTCTAAATAGACATTATTTTCGAAATCTGCACACCCGAATTAATCGGAAAAGACTACCATAACGATTTTTATCAAAAAAGTGTTTGACCGCTGTAGTGTTCGTGTATTCCAAGTACATGTATACATTGTCTCATGAACACCAGGGACGAGGCACCCGTTAGCGAGAGTCAACAGGGCCGCGATTCGAAAAATAAACACACACACTGGACAGACACAGCTCCAACCCAACTCAACTCAAATTGTACCAATGTTGTACCAATGTGAGACCAATGTGTGACCAATGTGTAACTAATGTGAGACCAATGTGAGACCAACGTTGAATGAAATTCTGTTCGAATAGCAAATGTCAATGTCGTTATAGCGTTGAGTTGAGTTGGGTTGGAGCTGTGTCTGTCCAGTGTGCGTGTTTATTTTTCGAATCGCGGCCCAGGTGTCGTTGTAGAGGCTAGACGCGTGCTTGCGTACTGGGTGTCCCTATGAGCCAGTGAGTTACTTTAAATATTTTAGTGCATATTCTCCAGGAGAGGATACTACAAGTGGCGACGAGGTGAAAGGTTAGTAAAAGTTAAGAAATGTTTATGTTGTTGTTGAAAAAGTAGGCAATAATAAATAAATAAAAAATTATGAAAAAAAAGGATAATAATAATGCCAGCGGCACCCTAGGTTAGGTTTTTAAAATGTGTTTATTTATATATTTTTGTAGGTATTTCTTTTAAAAATATGTGATTTATTTTACTTTTTAATATTTTTTTAAAATAGCCTACACCTAACATTTGAAATTAATAAAGTGAAAAATAAGGCTATTAATGCTGTTAGAAATTTATGACATTAATAATAATAATAGTAAATTATTACAGTCCGTAACAAAGAGATTGACGAAATTTTTAAGCAGCGTGCCGTTTGTTTACATTAAGGTCGGGCCGGCCAAAGCGAAATATAATAGAAGTATTATGTGTCAACCTACTCGTACTCGCATAGCGAGACTAACGTAAACAAATCTTATCGACAGAGGGGTTCTAAGAAGCTGCTAAATATAGAAGTTATAAGTTTGCACTTGGAGTAAAAATAAAGTGTTTTAGAGAGATTAAATGCAAGAAATCGGGATATAGGTGATACCATATGCCTCTCACCGTTGTAACTCTGTGTATCTGGAATCTTATAAATATAAAACAAGGTCGTATCAGTTACACCAGTTAGGTATACCTCGGGAGCGCTGAACCGATTTTAATTATGTTTGATATTTTGGATTTGTCTCCGCCCGAATGGCGGAATGACTATTGAAATATTAGAGAAATTAAAAATAAAATTGTAGTTTACGGTATGAGGTCCGCCGGGTGAGCTACAAGGCATATATGCTTATAAATATATTTTTGTTTTATAATGTCAAAAGTACTATATATGCTACCCTCATTTATGTTGATTTCAGAAATGTACACTTTAAAAAAACAGCCTTTGTGTTAATCTTCGGTCTTTCATTAAATTGGATGAATCTTCGGTCTTCCATTAAATTGGATGAATCTTCGGTCTTCCATTAAATTGGATGAATCACCGGTCTTCCATTAAATTGGATGAATCTTCGGTCTTCCATTAAATTGGATGAATCTTCGGTCTTCCATTAAATTGGATGAACATACAGTCTTCCATTAAATTGGATGAATCTTCGGTCTTCCATTAAATTGGATGAATCTTCGGTCTTCCATTAAATTGGAAGAAACTTCGGTCTTCCATTAAATTGGATGAACATACGGTCTTCCATTAAATTGGATGAATATTCGGTCTTCCATTAAATTGGATGAATGTCTTTTCCAGAATACCCTACACTACCGATAACCGATATAGCACAGCATCAACTGCCGCCGCCCGAAAAATTCGACTTGGAGGGTGATAGCGCCTCAATGGGTCTACAATGGGAGAAGTAGAAGAGGTCGTTAAATATATATTTTGAAGCCACTGACACTAAAAAGAAGAGAGCAACGTTATTAGTTCTGGGCGGAGCAGGTCTTCAAGAATTTTTTTATAACTTGCCTGGCGCAAGTGCAGAACCTTCTGCAGATGTCGACGTTTATAAAGTAGCCATAGAAAAACTAGACAACTATTTTCTTCCGAAACAGAACAAAACGTATGAACGACATATCTTTCAACTAATAAAACAAAATGAGGGAGAAAGTTTTGAAAAGTTCTTACTAAAACTCAGAAATCAAGCTACTAAGTGCAAATTCGATAAACCAGATGACCACATCATGGATCAGATAGTTGGGAAATGTGCATCATCAGAACTGCGTAAAAAAATCCTTACTCTAGGCGATGACGCAACGTTAGACAACGTTAGCAAAATGAGACTAAAAAGCCAGCGAAGTTAACTTCGTAAAGGAAAGGCAAAGAAGTTTTAGATGGGAAAAGCAGGAAAATAACAAACAAACAATGGAAAATACTTTTGCGAAATGTAACAAGTGTGGCAGAAACTCACATTCTACTAATGGTTCTGCATGCCCAGCAAAAGATAAAAAATGCTGCAGCTGCAGTCGCATTGGAAACTTTCAAAGGTGTTGCAGGTCAGTACAAAAGCGACACCTCGATCGAAACGGAAACAGTAACAATAATAAAAAATCACGGAAAGACGACACTGTTAATTCTGTTGATGACAACGGAGATGTACAATATATATTTAATTTAAACGATGATGAAACGTTAGATTGTGAGTTAGGAGGAGTAACCTTGAGGATGTTGATCGACTCTGGCTGTAAACCAAATATAATAACGCACAAAACATGGGAATACTTGAAAAATAGCAAAATCACCCATTGCCGTGCATGGAACACTTATTGCCCAAGGTAAATAAAGCTCAGTTCTTTTCAAAATTAAATATTAAAAATGCATTTCATCAAATAGAACTTCACCCAGAATCAAGACATTTAACTACTTTTATAACTTCGAAAGGGTTATATAGATACAAGAGACTCATGTTTGGAATAACGTGTGCTCCAGAATTATTTCAGAAAATATTAGAAAAAATGCTTATCAAACGTGAAGGTGTGATAAATTTTATTGATGATATATTGGTATATGGTCACTCTGAACAAGAACACGATTCACGATTAAGTAAAGTATTGAACGAAAGAAAATAATGTTGTGTTAAATGAAGAAAAATGCATCTACAAAGTAAGTGAAGTGCATTTCTTGGGACACCAATTATCACCCAACGGCGTTAAACCGTTGAATAAGTATGTTGAGAGCATTTCAGGATTCCGAGTGCCTACAACTATTGAAGAATTGCAAAGTTTCTTAGGACTGGTAAATTACATTAATAAATGGATTCCTAATTTAGCTACCATGGCAGAACCTTTAAAGGAACTTCTGAGGAAGAAATTTGGAAAGAAATCTAGTATTGAAGGTGTCTGGGGACAAAAACAAAATGATGCATTTCTAAAATTAAAAGAGTTACTGAGCAATATAGAGACTTGGGATATTATGATGTAAATGATAAGACACAGGTTATAGCAGATGCAAGTCCAGTAGGTCTTGGAGCGGTTTTAGTTCAGACAGACGCAAAATGCCCAAGGATTATTGCATATGGAAATAGAACACTATCAGAATGTGAAAGAAGGTATAGTCAAACTGAAAAGGAAGCCTTGGCCTTGGTTTGGGCTATTGAACATTTTAATACCTTTCTTTTTGGGAAAGAATTTGAACTAATAACCGATCACAAGCCACTGGAATTTTTATTCAGCAAAAAATCAAAACCCTGTGCACGGGTAGAAAGATGGGTGCTAAGACTACAAGCTTATCATTACAATGTAAAGTACAAGCCTGGAAAAAGTAACATCGCTGATCCACTGTCGAGATTATGTCAATACTCTAACTGGCCAAATCAACATGCAAAGGACAAGTACGTCCTTGAAATCCTAGAAGTGGCAAAACCCTGCGCGATTCCAATGTGTCAAATAGAAAGAGAATCTGAAAAAGATGCTGATATATGTAACGTAAAAAAGGGAATCTATAATAAACAGTGGGATGAATCAGTAAATAATTACAAAATTTTTGCTGATGAATTATGTTTTTATGAAAACATCATATTGAGAGGTAACAAAATTGTGATTCCTCGAACATTCAGGAAACAAGTTTTGGACGCTGCCCACGAAGGCCATCCAGGTATCGTGGCTATGAAAGGAAGATTAAGAACTAAAGTTTGGTGGCCTAGAATGGATAAAGACGCAGAGTTGATTGTAAAAAATTGCAAACGATGCACATTAGTTAGTCTACCAAATCCTCCAGCAACCATGAAGCGCAGGGAGCTTCCTATAGAACCTTGGGCAGATACTGCTATAGACTTACTGGGACCATTGCGAAACAACGAATATTTGCTGGTTGTCATAGACTATTACAGCCGATACAAAGAAATAAAAATTACTAAGACAATCACAAGCACACAAGTCATCAACATTTTGGAAGAAATGTTCAGCCGTCTTGGATACCCAATTTCAATCACTGCTGATAACGGAAGACAGTTTGTAAGTGAATAATTTAAAGCTTACTTACAACAATGTAATATCAGAATTTTTAATACCGTGCCATATTGGCCACAAATGAATGGAGAAGTAGAACGTCAAAACAGAGATATAGTTAAACGACTGAATATCAGTCAGAATGAAAAGAAGGATTTTAAAAAAGCATTATACGAATATTTAATGATGTACAACTCCACTCCTCATTCAACTACAGGAAAATCGCCATCAGAATTTTTTTTTAAAGACAAAACAGAGATAAAATTCCGATGTTGAAAGATATAAATGAAAAACAGACGACTCAGAAGTTCGAGACAGAGATAGGACGCAAAAAGAAAAAGGAAAGGAATATGCAGATCGAAAGAGAAAAGCTGAGGATTCAGGCGTATCAGAAGGAGACAAGGTGTATGTCAAAGAATTATCGAAGACGGATAAGCTTGCCACTAACTTTAACCCTACACCGCATGTAGTGGAAAAATCTGTAAATGGTGATGTTACCATAGTAAACGAGGAAACAGGTAAAAAGTTACGCAGGAATGTGGTCCATTTGAAAAGAGTGGAAGGAAATTGGGAATCTGTTCATAACGAAAACTTGCCGGATGATTAATACTGTAATTATAATTGTCTGTTTAAAATTTGTTTAATTATAATTGTGTGGTTTTAAGTTTGAATTATTTTGATAAATAAAAAATATTATTAAGGAAGGGATGTAGTGTTCGTGTATTCCAAGTACATGTATACATTGTCTCATGAACACCAGGGACGAGGCACCCGTTAGCGAGAGTCAACAGGTGTCGTTGTAGAGGCTAGACGCGTGCTTGCGTACTGGATGTCTCTATGAGCCAGTGAGTTACTTTAAATATTTTAGTGCATATTTTCCAGGAGAGGATACTAAAACCGCCATCTTGGATTTCTAAATAGACATTTTTTTCGAAATCTGCACACCTGAATTAGTCGGTAATGACTACCATGACGATTTTGACAAAATATTCCGTTTCCGCCATCTTTGATTTTAAAACGGTCCTTATTTTCGAAATCTACACACCTAAATTAATCGGAAATGACTACCATAACGATTTTTACCATAAAGTGTTTGACTGCCATCTTAGATTTCTAAATAGACATTATTTTCGAAATCTGCACACCCGAATTAGTCGGAAATGACTACCATGACGATTTTGACACAATTTTACGTTTTCGTCATCTTTGATTTTAAAACGGTCCTTATTTTCGAAATCTACACCACTGAATTAGTCGAAAAAGACTACCATAACGATTTTTATCAAAAAAGTGTTTGACTGCCATCTTGGATTTCTAAATAGACATTATTTTCGAAATCTGCACACCCGAATTAGTCGGAAATGACTACCATGACGATATTGACAAAATTGTCTCGTTTTCAAATAAAAAAAACATTTATCTACACTCATACTGTAAGTACTCTAAAATGCGTTCAAAAACCGTAGACAATGACAAGCATTACAACAAACGATTTAACTATGATAAGTTTCTTATCTGCGGCAGTAACGTAATTTTAACTTTGCATGCTCAAATATTGTTAAGCAATGAGTTTCAAATTTGGAACATCGAATTTGATAACAGAATGTTACCGCCATGGCCAACTCGATTGGTCCCGCGCGAGCCCCGACACAATCGAGTTGGCCACGCCGACACAATCGAGATGGCCGCGGCGGTGCAATGGCGGCCATTCTATGATTTCCGAATACGGCATTTACTATAATAAATAATATGAGTGTAGATAAAGCAGTGAATGCAACTGTACGTAATTAGGCCTTAAAACACTCGTGTGATCTTATTATGAAATTCGCCTGCGGCTCATTTCATAAAACCACACTCATGTATTAAGGACCCTTATTACGTAACAGTTACATAAACTACTATTAATAATATTAAGTAAAGTAAATATTTCAATCTTTTAATTCAAGGATCTTTATAATTCAATCGCACTTCTCGCAACTATAGGGCAATGGAAACAGGTCACTATGTGTTGGGGATTTCATACAAGGTTACCCGTTTTAGTGGCCTCTTAGTGTACCCAGCTGGCAAACTTACGTAATGCGCGTAGGACGATTTAGCACAAGTCCGTCGTCTGTGAGCTCTCGTTCCATACTGAGCCAGAGGCGACGGCGCGATGTGTTTTGTCAAGATTTGAACCGATTTAGAGTCATCTTCAAAAAATTACACTTTATTTAAATTTTGCGTTACAGTAATGATTTTTTTTTCGTGGTAGATCTATAGCTGAACTTTGATATATTTATATTTTTAGGGCAGAAAATTTATAGGAATTCCGTGAAAAAAATTAAATGTAAACCTGTTTTCATCAAAAAATTTGCAATATTCAGAAGGTATTTTGTCTATTATCCAAGATGAATCTTTAATTTTTCTTACCATGGCCGTCTTGAACATGATATACTGAATTGAATTGTATTCAAATTTTATAAGAAAGGTTCCCTTTATTTGAGTAATTTGAAAAAAAAACCAGACGTCTAACTGCAAACTCTGAAGAGGCCTGCCAAGAGAAGCCATGTTTTTCAGGTTTTTTTCTCAAAAATGTAATTTTTTTTCCCATGGCCGTCTAGATAAAGGAACGGACTATTATATGCATTAAAAGTTAATTTAAAAACACAAATCATTTTCGCTATAACCTCCGAAGAAAATGATGCATTTCGCAAAATACGCGCATTTTGGGACTAAAGCCTCTTAACTTTACTCGCTTACTCGCCCCCGGTGGGACGAGTCCCTAATTGCGTAAAACAAACCACGGTATTCATTTGATTTTGATATGTTGTCAATCTCAGTGCATCTCGCTCGCGATTATTGTAGAGAGTGTCATATCAATGTCAAATCAATATAAGATTTTAATAATCTGAATACCACTGTCATAGATACACACAATTAGTTCTATCGAACCACTTGATTCCTGACCCACATTAGAACTTTGTCATAGTACGTGTTATAAGAACTTTCCTTGTCAATGCAATGCGATGTCACTATGACATTTTCTATGAAAAGGTTCCACAGTGGGTCACGATTCATTTGGTTCGATAGTACAAACCTAATCTTTTTTCGTGTCTAATGAAAATGTTATTTCAGAAGACAAATGTTTAACTTTTAATAAAACGTACTCTCATCAAAGTTTTTGAACATTTATTTCGCGTCTGTCTCCACGACGGCTTACGGCTCAACATAATCGGACTTTGAAAGAATTACCTATTTATAAGGCAAAATAATTAGTAGCAATACTTACTTACTTATTTTTGATTCTATAAAGAGATCAAAGGAGCAATTTAGTTAGCAGAATAAGCGGGGTCGTGAAGCCAAGTCAGATGATTTCGAAAATAAAACAGTGCCTGCTCTGCTCATATGGCGCCCTGTCGTTTCGCCAAGTTTCTGCATATAAAATAGTAGAGACTAACTTAAATTCCCAATCCCACGCGATATTTGCAGTCTCCGTAGACTCTAACAGAAGCAGATAAAGGTCATTTCGATATTCAATAACACAAACTTTGCCGCATATCCTATTCAACTACGCAACTAACATTGGCAGTCCTGAGAGACTTTAAGCCATTTGAATACAGGTCGTTTTCGTTCGTGTTTACCATAAAGTTAGTAGCATATACCGTTCAAGTCTTGTCACTCGGAACTCGTAACATAGCCGTGTTGACTGGAGACCGAGTTAAGGGTAACTTTTGACACCTTCGCCAGAGAAGTTAGTAAAGATTTATTTACCTAGAACACGTAAAGACAACAAACTAAGTAAGGAGGCCGGTCACGTGATGTCTGAACTTCTGATTAGGATGCTGGTGGTGGTGGTTCGAATTAATACTTGAGAAAATATTGCCTTATTAAGGTGTTAGTAAGAAAGTTAGGCTGTCTTACATTGAGCTTAATTAGTCCCATTTGTTAATTAGTACTATTTTGAATAGGTACCTAATTTTTCGCTATGTGCGAAGTGCTTGGTGGGGTAACGTGAACGTTCGCAGTGCACAATGTGACAAGAAATGAAACTGCAAGGGGACATCATTTATGTCACCTCAACTCGGTCAACTGTCAAAATAGTGAACCACCCAGTCATTTCATATTATCAAGGAGTACAGTGGATCAACGATCTGGTTAAAGTCGCGGGAAACATTTGGTTATAGTAGGGGAGCCCACGACACCGAACCTAGTTTGATAAGTCTCCTAGATGAGTGTACGAGTATAATTAGACGCGTCTTTAATGGGGGAACACGAAATGCTGATGCAACAATGCAAAAAAAGTGGTGGCGTATTTAAAATATTTTTTTGAAAAAAACTCCAGTTTCTATTACGATAAGTCTCCTAGATTTCCTTTGCCCCTCGAAGCAGGGGAGGGGTAGGGCTACACGATAATGCGATGCTGCAAGCCCCCGTGCGTGGCCTTGTCAGTGGCAGCAGGATCATAAGCGACGCCTCGTACTTAGGTATCTAGTATGATCAGTCTCCTCAAGAAACCAATGCTCATCTGAAAGATCATTAATTTCCGTGTAAGAAAAACCACTGCTGCATTTCCCAAACAGTGGAGAAAGTGGTTGCTGCAGCGATTGGTCGTAGCGGAGTAATTAATCTTTTTTTTTAAATTAAAGAATCCGGTTTCTAGTACGATAAGTCTCCTAGATTACCTTTGTTCCTTGAAGCAGGGGAGGGGTAGGGCTACACGATAATGCGGTGCTGCAAGCCCCCGGTCGTGGCCTTGTCAGTGGCAGCAGCATCAAAAGCATAATCATCATCATTCTGTTAAAAACCGGTTTTCGATATATTTTGTAATTTTTCATTAAACTGCCCATAACTCGGAAACTAGAACCGACAAAGTGGTACCCTGCACTAAACTCGTACACATATAGGCTTCAATATTCCTATTCCTACATTTTATATCAACCATTAGAAATGTAATTTTCGCTGCTCAAATCGCTTACGCTGTCTAACGCCGACATATCGAAATGTAATACAAGTTACGTTTAGCGACATATTCGCGACGTTTTGCTATCACGCGTTGTCAAATTGCAAAACATTGGAGCAGAAAATTAGGTTTCTATGTAAATATGTATATAAGCTTGAATGGAAAGCCAATGTCGGTGGAAAATTGGCAGTGATTGAGTATCGCGAATATGTAGATAACCTGTCACGCCGTGTGATGAGAAAAGATTGAATAATCAGACGTGTAAAGGTATTTCTTAGCTATACCTTTTTGGATATGGATACAGAAGTGTTGCTAACCTCATACGGGGTAACGGCACGTTCACAATAGGCTCAAAGTCAGTATAGTACCTGCCATTATATGAACGCTTTAATGAGAGCGAGTTTTTGGATGAATTTCTCAATTGATGTTTCGTAACATCAACACAAAAGGCGTTCTCATTTAATGATACAATAAATATAAACAACACAAGAGACGGAAGCCTCCAAATGGTTCAGAAAAGGAAATTTTGAATAAGGTTAGAATTTTGTCTATTTAGGCACTAGTTATATGTTTACATATTAAAAGTTTGCCAGATTCTCACTCGTATTATTTCCGACATTATGGCCGCTCAATGTTTGCATGACACACCTTTCCTACACTCACAGCCTCTTTAACTGAACAAAATCGTCTTTAATACATCCGCTGGCCATGTTTTAAAAACGTCAGTTGACACAGTAATATAAAAAATATTTGGTCTCCAGACACGTGCTGAGCGACGGTCGGCTGGTGCTCGGAGCGCGGCGGTCCCTTGATGCGGGCAGTGGCGGCGCCGGCGCCATGCTGCGCTGCCGCGCGGCCAACCGCGCCGGCGCGACGCTGTCCCGACCCGTACTGCTGCAACCAGGTGACACATCAACCAACATTTTATGTTAGTAAAGTTGCAGGAAATATATCAAGCAAGTATCGAAACAATGACGACGCCCGCCGATGTGTGTAGTAGCGAAAGTGAGACGCAATGGCTAATAAAATAATTTTGAAGAAGATTTACATTGTCATGTGGATTTAAACATCATTGACAATAGTCAAACAGCTTAACATTATTGAGTTGGTAAAGTAAAATAATAGGATTACATCAATGCTCTGATTTTGAAATACGCCCTATATTGCTACGGGCTAAGGCGTAGCAACCGTAGCATTAACGTTTCGTAGAACTTCAAGTCCAAAATCATGTACGAATCTTACAATATGATATAGACAGTACAGATATACCACAATTTTTAAATACATAAGTCATGCTGATATCGTGATTTCATTTTAAATGCCTAATTAGCAGACATATTCTCGAAAGACACGGATTTGTAACATCTTCTTTATACCTCTTGATTTATGAAGCCAAACCACTCGCTACGGTGGGGAGCAAAATGAGCAACTTGAACGAAGTTAATTAACCTAGGTCAGTGGCTTGTGATAACACTTGTAATTACACTTCGTGTTTATGTTATATATATGAAAATATTTATAAATTTGTATACCTATATTTCCCAGTTTTCTAAATTTAATTCTTTTCAAAATCAAATCAAAATAATAATGTTTTATAATAATGATGTGATATATGTACACGATAGATTGAAGACATTTATTTCATAAATTGATTTGTATTCTTAAGTTTCAACTCGGCACTAAAGTTTATTGTCCGCTCGACAAAACTTAATCATACAATACTAGGGGAGAGTGGAAGAATTGCGAACACCTAAGGGAAAACTGAAATTATTTAAACGACACCAAATTAAGATATCAAAACTTTTTATTATTCAGTCTTTAGGTAACTAATCAACCTTATAATTTTATAATCAACATCGATATATATTAGAAGAATGGAATAATAAAAAAAAAAACAAATTGTCAACTGTCCGGAAATATCCCATCCTATATTATGTAGGGTAATCTCGGACCTATAAATTATACTGAATGGGGTAAACCCGGACACACTTTAAAGCAAAAATCACGTAAAAAGCCCTTCGAACTGCTATCCCTATTAGTGCACTTCCCATGGGCCCATAATCTACATTTATAACACATTATCCAATGTTTAGTTATTAGTTAATGCCGACTTTCCCAATAATGAAACATAAATATTTTATTAAAAGTTAGAAGTTGTTCGAAACGTTGTTCAATTAGAGGTAATTTCAGAAAAAAAACACTACGCTTGTATATTTTTCGTCCAGTAAGAAGCACCCATCATATAAAAATTAGATCGCATAATTGAAACAACATCAAGTTAACTTTACTTGAGCGGTGAGCGCGTCTTCACTTTAACAGTTATTGTTTGACACTGGGTTTAGGTTCGACTTACGATTGTAACATTAATAATATCTCCTGTTGTTTTGTAGTTAAACCTAAGCGTCCGCCATTACCCGCCGTCCATGTCTCCCCCACCCTTTCCTAATAATTATGTCATTAAATTCAATAGATTGTTCTATATTAAAAATATTTTTTTTAATGCACAATTATACGAATAACAAGAAAGTCAGATGTTACTACATTAAATAACTTCCAAGGCACATTAATAAAGGAAAAATATGGAAATACCACCCAAATTCCCGTTATTTTGAGATATTAAAAAACGTCAGTTCGACGTCCGAGATTATACGTAATGGAAAATTATGGAAACTGTAAACAACAGAGTTGCGTAATAAACAGACGGACGAGAAGAGGGCAAAACAAATTACAACTTCGAGTCGAGTTGGACCAATTAACTTTCCGTTACAGCGAGGAAATATGGAATAAAATGAAAACAGCCCACGGCTGTGCGAGTTTTTTACTCGGAAAACTTTTAATTAAGGGATCAAATGACATTAGAGCCAGTTCGCTATAAGGTAACTTGTCTTTGTTCGCCCGCTCGAATCCAGGAAAAATAAGGCCGTCAAATTAATATTTTGAAGAGCATTTGGGGATATAGAGGTAAATAGCATTAGCATTATAATGAAGTTAAACCGAAGTTACGGAGACCACCGCACATCAAAGAGATTTACAAGTTGGTGTATTATTACATTTTTAGGGTTCCGTACCTCGAAAGGAAAAAACGGAACCCTTATAGGATCACTGTGTTGTCCGTCCGTCCGCCCGCCCGTCCGTCCGTCCGTCTGTCAAGACCCTTTTTCTCAAAAACGCGTGGAGGTATCAAGCTAAAATTTATATCAAACTAGCTTTTGCCCGCGGCTTCGCCCGCGTACTAAAAGTACTAAAAAAGAACGTAACGCATTGTAACGCACGAAAAGAACATGTCGCGGGGACTGTGCGTTGATAGATCACTATGTCAGTCAGTCAGTCAGTCAGTCACCTTTGAGTTATATATATATATAGATACTCAGATTTACTGTCCCTTGGAGCTGTGAAAAAATAAAACTTCTGAGCCAACGCAATCAAAAGATACAGCCGTTTATGCCGCAAATTACCGCAAATTTTCGAAACTCGCAAGGGAATCAAAACCTACCATCCCGTGAACTCAGTATCTAGAAATTTGGTACGAAGCAACGTCTTATAGCACAAATAAAGGAAAAATTGCGAAAACCGTAAATTTTTAGTTACATCATATAATAAAAATATTTGTAATAATTTTAAAAAATAATAAAAGGGAATTTTAAGTTATTTCTCTTGGTTCGATTACATTTTTAACAACAAACAGCTATGCTGGAAAGCTTGAAGCCAATTCACCTTAAACTTAAAAAATAAAACAGAATCGAGTGGGGTATTTTGAATTTCGAACAAATCGCTCGTTTTTGCTAGAGCGTTTGTAAAGTGTTATAAAAATGACGTCGAATGAAAAAAGGTTAGAGTTGTTAGAAGCCTATTTCGTGAATAATAAAAACTTTACGGCTGCTGTGGAGTGGTACAGAGTAAAATACCCATTAAGAGTGACTCCAACAAGGAAAGTTATAAAAACCCTACTGAATAATCTCCTACAAGGTGGTAGTTTCAAAAAGAAAACTAGGTACCCAAAGATATTTGGTGAAGACTTAGAATTAGCTGTATTGACACTCGTCGAAGCTTATCCTGAGATCTCTTCGAGAGAAGTAGCCAGTGAAGTTGGAGTAAGTCATACGTCGGTTTTGAAAATATGGAGTAAGTTCGGGTACAAATGTTACCGAAATGGTCGAATAGTTCAATCTTTACATGGCGGAGATAACATTCGACGAAGAATTTTTTGTAATTGGCTTAGATAGAGCAAGGGCGTTAGCCAATCATCATTTCTTGTGCCTTATTTTATGGTCAGACGAAACCAATTTTTCAAATAACGGCATGTACAACAGACGAAACCATCATTATTGGGCAACAGAAAATCCCCTTCGTACTTTCGACAGCCATAACCAGCTTAGGTTTTCTTTTAACTGCTGGTGTGGATTAATGGGCAATCGCGTGGTTATGGTAAAATTTTATCAAGGCACACTAAACTCTGAAATTTACAATAGAGTCGTGTTGGAAAGTCTTGAAGAACAGTTGGACAAATGCCACTTGCTCTTCGAAGAAAATTGTTCTTTCAGCAAGATGGAGCACCTCCACATAACAGCCGCAATACTCGAATGAATTTAAACCAAAAATTCGGCACTCAGTGGATAGGGACACATGGACCCATAAAATGGCCACCTCGAAGCCCTGATCTAACACCTCTCGATTGTTTTCTTTGGGGCTACCTGAAAAACGAAGTGTACAAGAAGAAATACGCCAATATCGAAGAATTGCAAAATGCAATTCATACCTTTTTGACAGATATTCATCCTAATACACTGTTAGCCGCAACAACGAAGGAAGTGAAAAAAAGGGCTGATCTGTGTGTTCAACAAGACGACCTCCATTTTGAACACTTAATTTCGTAAAAAAATTAGTTGTTAGAGTCTTGTGTTGTTAATATTTAATGCTCATCAAATATTTGTCTTAACAAATAAAATCATGTTTCACCAGGGACCTGAAGTTATGATAGACAGCTACGGCAGGCAGTTATTTTACAAAGATTACCAATTGCTTGTACGGTTACAATGTATTTTAGAAATGCCGTTTTACATTTTAACTATTTTATTTGCTATAAAAAAAATCAGATACCATGAGTATACGCAACTGCGACGTTCACGTGAGTAGTATAGATTCACCGTTTCTACCACATGGATTTCCCACCACCAAAACAATGGTTTTTCGGGATTATGGTGGGTTTTCGGGGCTATGAAACCAAAAAAAAAAAAAAGTTTGGTATGTTTTAGTACGTTTAGCCCCCCATTTAGATCGATTGCACTAGGTCTCAACAGTGCCCGGAGCCTCCTTCAGCACTTAGGCACTCCGCTAATTAAACAATACACGCTCTTCGACACCACAATAGAACCCTTGCTCACCTTTTTCTATTGTCTCTATTGTTAGCTCGACTCGGCGACATCGCATTGTTACCGAGCTCGGTAGAGGCATACTCCTACGTTGTAGTTTGTTCTTTACGTATTTGCAATAGGTTTTATAATTGCTTAATTGGTTACTCCTTATGAAAGACTAGGTATACTACCTAAATTTTCCAAAGTTTAGGTATAGTTTTGGTGGTGGGAAATCAATGGGGTCGAAACGGTCATATAACTTAACGAGATTTTTAATGATCTAACAAGCCCCGCGAACTGACACAATTACATTACCCTTTATTAGTCTGGACTGGAGTAGGTATCAATTTTATACCTAAAGTAATTAATTCACATTCCGCGAATATATATGCAAATTTCAACGTATCTATAAAGTTTCCATAGTTTAGGTATAGTTTTGGTGGTGGGAAAACGATGGGGTAGAAACGGTCATATAACTTAACGAGATTTTTAATGATCTAACAAGCCCCGCGAACTGACACAATTACATTACCCTTTATTAGTCTGGACTGGAGTAGGTATCAAATTTATACCTAAAGTAATTAATTCACATTTCGCGAATATATATGCAAATTTCAACGTATCTATATGTGTTACAGCACAATATGAAACTTCTGGTATATGTTTCAACCCCATCAATTTTAATTATTTAGTATCTATTCGTTTTCAGTTTTTGCTTAAAATTTATTATTTTATGCAAATCCAATTTTTGAAATATTATTTTATTGATTCTAGATTTGTGTTTATATATTTGTGTTGTCTTAATTTTTTTGGGTAAATTATTTTATGCAAATCCAATTTTTGAAATATTATTTTATTCATTCTAGATTATTTCTAGTCTAGATATTTGTGTTGTCTTATTTTTTTTTTGAACTCGTAAATAACTTTGGTATATGTGACAACCGACTGCTATTTATTGGTGGACAATAAACATGACTGTGTTTTGAACAAGTTTCAACCTGTAAGTATGCTGTACGTTTCCGTAAAGGAAGTTCCCATTATTTATTATAATATATAGATCTTTTGTTAATGTAGGATTCGGTGTGTGATTTATTGCATTCTTGTTTATACCAGTTAGGTGGGGCGGTGCGATGTTTAAAGACTCCTTTGGTGCTCTAATTTAAAGTCGCAATTTCTATTATTAGTTTTTTCTTGATGCTGTCGGCTTGAGAACTTTACCTTTTTTACTAGATGTCCTTTGAAGAAGGTAATAATTTACTTTTTATTCGTTTCTGAGAAATGTATAAATCAATCATCGGGTTTGAAGTCACACGCAATTTTAATAGAAAGTAAATGCACAAAAGATCTGTCGTTTAAATACTTTAGAATTCTTTTGATAATTTAATCTTTTGTTAGAAAACATTCCGCTGCAAACAAAAATTTACCTGTCCCCGAAATCCTGTTTAAACTCGTCGCTACCTACCTAGGTGGTCCTCTGTCCCCACCAGCCGTGACCTTTTTTTCAACACAAATTCATATAAAAAGGCTGAGGCTGTGGGTAACTTTATATAGTACCTTCGGATCTCTAGTTCAGTTAAGAGCTCTCAGTTTCTACGCTTTGAAGTTTTAACGAAGACTATTCATAATGGATGTAAGTATTTAAATAGTATTACTCTATAATTATTGCATTAAAAAATTTATGTGTTGTGTGTATGTTTTAAGTCTTTAATATTAATTATGAATTTTGTTTCAGTTTTCCGACAACACTTTCAAAAACTTTTACGTTGATGAAAATGAAGACGAAGCAAGTGATGAAGAGGGGACACTGGCTTTCAAAGTGAAGCAAGCTAATGCGAAGAAGCGTCAATCAAATAATATTGATGGCTTTTTTGAAAGGCCTAAGAAGAAGACAAAAGTGTATAAGAAATCTTCAGCGGTCTCCATAAAAGAAGAAGACGGTGTTTCATATCTCACTTCGGGTCAGGACGATGGGGCATATGCATCACACCTCATAAAGATCGAAGTATACGACATGAATAAAATACGAAACGTTGGACCTCTGGACCACTGGAAACACTGTGACTATCGTGTTAAATATTATGCTAACGAAGGTGACTCACATGAACAAAGTGCTCGGGATGTTATATTTAATATAACGAAAGAACTATCATCTAAAACCAAATGTGTAAAATATTTTATAGAGACTGATAAGGGTGATAAAAAATAGTTTTAATCAGTGCTTTATTTATAACTAGAATAAGTTCCTTTATTTTTTCACTTATAAAAAATGTTTACTTTCTTTCTTGTTTTATTGTATATTAATGTTATTACTCATTTATTGAACATGTTTAATATTAGATGTAGTTTTAACTGCTTATTTTGTGTTTCTTTCTCCGTCACTGCATTTGTCTTAGGTAGTAGGAATATTTTGTAATTATAGTTGTAAGAAATAAAATAAAACCCAATTTATTTTCATAACACATTGTTTTAATTCACAAAAACTGATTTAAACATATTCCTTAAAACTAAATCATTACACAAAGAATTATCAGAAAACAGACATAAAAACTCAGACATTTTTTTCCCTTGAAGCTTAAAATAAAGATAAACTAAACAGTATTCTCCACAAACTGAAGTAAAATATAATTATTTTACATGTTTTTTTAAAGTGGGGCATTCCACTCATACAATAGTATGTTATTCAATAAAATACAAACACTGAAAACATTGAAAAAATAATCCTTAATCCTGCTGGGTTGATTATTTTTTCAATGTTTTCAGTGTTTGTATTTGATTGAATAACATACTATTGTATGAGTGGAATGCCCCACTTTAAAAAAACATGTAAAATAATTATGAGTTGATAGCAGCGCCATCTATTATTTCCGTTGTGACACTTGTAAAAGGGTCGGCGGGAAGGGTATCTTACTGTAGTAGTTAGCACCTAGATGTCGCTTACGGCTGCTATAAAGTCGATATAAAAATAAATGCAAAAAGATGATTGAAGGCATTGAGAATTTCGTCAACTCAGTAACTGAACCCATAGCTTAATTGGTAAAGCGATCGAGCCCCGGTAAGGCGTATCGATGCGAGGTTCATATCCTGCTGGGTTGATTATTTTTTCAATGTTTTCAGTGTTTGTATTTGATTGAATAACATACTATTGAAGTAAAATAATTCTGAAGTGATTGATGGTTATAAAACCACCTCTTAGAGTTTCTATTTAAAAATAACCTGTGATAACCAGTAGGCTTTCGACCAAAAGAGTCAAAGTATTCACCATATCCATTCACATCAATGTGCATTGCAATCCAATGAGAACCGGGCTTTGAATCAGGATCCAGATTGCTTATAATAAAAGTAGGTAGATTAACCCAAACAGGAATCCGGTTTGCAGCAAAAACATTTGACTTAAACCTCGGGTTTATTTTATTCATACAAAATTGTATTTCATTCGAATCCATAATAATAATTAATCTAAAAAAGTAAACACTGGTGGTTTTACAGACAATGTTCAAGTGGTAATGATAAAATTGAGTGAATGCATTGTATTTATTTAATTACTAACTATTATAATCTACAGTGATATCACGATTTTTATTTATTTCAATTATGTTATCAAATTCAGCATACACAATACAGTTGATAGTTGTACTTAAAGCTGAATCAAAACGAACTTCGAGTTGAACACTTCCGTGTCTTACAAGATTCCAGTGTGAAGTTGAACTTGCAGATAAATCAGGAGTCAAATCGAAACATAATAAAGAATAACCACCCACATAGTTTGATCTGCTTATAGCATTACCTTCGTTATGGAAATGAATACCAGTTCCAGAAAACAAAGTATGATATGCAGTTGCTATTAAACCCGGAGAGTTAAATGAGGGTTGCAAAGTTTTAGAAGGAATTTCATGACCATACGTACAAACTAAATGAATTCATATGAAAATGTTGAAAATTGAAGGGATTTATAGCTAAATTACCATTAAACCCAGAGTTTGAAACGAATCCAATAATACATCTTTTAGGGACTTGCCCGAGAAATATATTATCCAACGTTTTACCTTGTACCTGCGGGTAATGTCAGAACCTTAACTTCTGCCCTTGTTATCGGATATTTCGCAGTTGTTAATGCTAATACTTTTTGATGAGCTAACAATACACTAGGATTTATTCTTGCTCTTCTGATAATGAGACTGGCATCTGTTATTTGTACTTTAAATTTACCATCCTTATGACAAATTAAATTAAATGTTTCTTTCGAACGGACTAATTTAACTCTCATTTCTACACCATTAATTAGAAATTTCTCCTGGTTAAACATATCACCATGTAAATGACCAATCATTTCAACTTCCTTGCTTTCCTTAACAAAGTCCATTCTTTCGTGAAACCCTTTATTAGTCGAGTCAACGGCGTCCATATAGTTGGGGGTATCTTCATACCACAATCCACAAGTCAGATGAGATTTTTTGGCTGCTGAACCATAATTAAGCAGATTTTCCATGTAGGCTCGGTAAGCATAAGTGTTGTTTGGAGGTGATATAAGCTTCTGATTTAAATAAATGTCTAGTTGGCTAAACAGGGAATGTAACCAATTGTTTACCGGTGCAACATTTGCATCAGGTTTTATTTTTGTATCATCTTGATTCAATATTTTGGCATTTATATGCAACAAAGTGTGTGATAGATCAATGTAGTCATCACCTGACCCAGGAACTTGAAACTCAATAGGACCATCGTCACTTAGAGATGAAATTGGTTTGTAATGAATCCACTGGCCACTTTCAATGCTTGTTTGAGTTGATGGTAAAGCAAATAAGTCTAACTCAGATTTGGCACACTCACAAGAATGACTATGTAAGAATGAAATTTTTTAGTTTGAAAATATATCTTCAATATTGTTTTTCCTATATTTTTTACCTCCTCTTCGGTGCGATGCTTTTAAGTTAATGAATGGTCCACGTCTTTTTGTGGACGTTTCATACCCAGACCCCGACATCAAAGAATCAATTTTTTCATCTGCTTTTCTTTTTAAGTTGGCGCTTGCTTCATTGAACCGAGATCTAATAGAACTATCCATTGGTCGTGAATTTACCATATCGGATAAAAGACCGATTCCTGCATCTAAAGTTTCTTTTCCCACTGTTTTAAGACCACTAGATAATAATGGTAGCACAGACCTAAAAAGACCACCCAAGAAACTCCCGATCCCATGTCCTCGTTGATATGGTACCCCTTTATAAACTATTCCTATACCCGTACCAGCTTGGTGTGAATAGTAATGTTCATATGGGCAAGACGTAGATGATCTTTTATAATTCATTTTACCCGTTGAAAGTGTAGCTTCACGCAAGAAGATCCAAACTGGAATGGTATTCTAACTCCAGTAGTTGTCCTTATATCTATTTCTATAGTATCGAATTATCTTCGTAATACGGGTACATAGTGAGCAGGTGAGAAAATATGTGTTTTGTAAGCACCATAGATAAATTTAGTTCGGTCTAACGGTATTATTCTTAGTAATGATGTAATTACATCTCCCACCACTTGTGGATGAATGATATCAGTATAAACAAATATTTGTGAGGGTAAACCTAAGTATAAATTTGCAGGATGTTTTCCAATTGACATTTCTTTTAAATTTGATCTTGGTCGAAATCCTAATTGTAGACTTAATATGGGTGTTGTTGTGACTGAGACTATTTCTTTATCTGTTGATATCCCCACCATTTTTGTAATTTTATCATATCTAAACTTAACTTTGCTTTTTAGCTGTGGGTTTTCATTTAATGCATCAAGAAAATGATCAAGACTATCATACGAAGTAGCTGGTATGTGAGTTTTTGAATCAACGATTTTATCCGTCTTGTGTGCAGGTCCTCGAACTTTCTTTTTAATATAAATGGTATTTTCATGTTCTTGAACATTGTACATGGAGCATGGGTATTGAAATTCTACTAAACCCACGACCCATTCTCCTTCCAATTTAATGGTTTTAGGTAATTTTGTTAAAAAGTGCGCAGTTGTATTATCATTGTAATATTCCGATGAGCTATTGCTCAACAAAGTTAAGTAAAAACTGTTTTCACTCATATTGTTTCTAAACTTGATGACGGTATCCAGGAATTAAATTTATTAGGATAACCTCGCCACTTCACGAACACTTCCTTTCTGCCACCAATACGGCGCGAGCGTATTATTTTATCAATTTTATATTTGATGGAGGGGTGGTGAGTTACTTTTTGTAATTCTTTAGAATAAAATGTACCAATTATTGGTTCACCTTCCAAATCTTTTAAAGTATAAACAACCCACGGAGACCTATTGATAACTGATTCAATCACAAATATTTCATCACTCCAATTGGTTTCATAACCCTTTTGGAATATATGTTTATATTTAGTTATCCTAACATGGTCACCTACATTTAGCCTTGCATTTTCTAAAGAAGGTTGTTTATCATTTTTTCTTTCATATAAGTTACACCAAACAGTCCTTATATTACTAGAGTTAACATCAACTGGACGCATTTTTATGCTGGAATGATAGCTATGGTTATATGAATAAAGCAGATCTTGTAATATATTAGTGTAATTGTAAGTATTCTTATGAGTGAAATAACGCCACATTTTAGTTTTGAGAGTTCTTTGAAACCTTTCAACTATGCTAGCTTTAATGTCTGGGTTGTTAGTTGTATAATAATTTATGTTCTTATTTTTAAAATAATCTCTCACCATCTTTGAAACAAATTCTGTACCCTTATCAGATTGAATATGTCTAGGGGTTGCATTTGCTTCCGTGAATATGCTTTCAAAACACGTTTTAACCGTTTCAGCATCCTTCTTTTTCATAAGTCTCGCAAATGCATATCTGCTAAATACATCAATAACACAAAGAATGTATTTATACCCATCGTTGTATTGACTATAGGTACGCATATCACTTAGATCAGCTTGCCATAGTTCATTGTAGTTTGACAGGATGTATTTGTTACGCGAGAAACGTTTATGAACAGGTTTATGTAGAGTGTACGCTTCTTGGGACTGCAACCATTTTTTCACTTCCTCTCTATTCATTTGACCTTTCATTTCCTTCATAACATTATTTAAACTACTATATCCAGCCGGGTTTGATACATCGTAATATATTCTATTTATGTCTAATAAGGAGTCCATCTTTCCCAATCAACTTTCTTTTGAGACCTCGTTTTTGGCTTAGTAGATAGAGGAGTAGATGCGTTTTTTTCTTTAATTGATAGGTTGTGCTCGCTAATAGAAGCCTGTGAAGTGTTAGCTTCAGGTTTAGATTGAATTTTATTAATAAATTCTAAAGTCTCGGGGTTACCAATACATGACGATGGAACTTTTATATCATTTAAAAGACGAGCGAAATCCTCCCATCCCACTGGTTTTGAGCGTTTAAGCGGTCTAAGCACATCGCCTACCAAATCGAGAATATTGCTATTTGGTATTGTCTGACTGTTTATAACTACTTCACCGTTCTCCTTCCACCAAATTTTAGGTCTATTCAGAACAATGTTTTGCAGTAGCGTCTGACTTTTTGTCCTGTACGATTTAGGTATAACATCTATAATATAGGATGGAGAATATCGTTTAGGTAATTGAACCTTTGATACACCAGGAGGTGTGGCATAAACATTTTCTTCCGGCACAGGTGAATTTGCGTCTCCGCTTAAGTTCTGAGTAAATGATTCCTCCTTTCGGATACTTTCCTCTTTTTTTACATTTTCCTCCTTTTTGTTAACTTTCGAAGCAACGTTGTAGTTATCGTTAGTAAGGTAGTTCACTTCATCCATCACTATTGGTAATTTAAATGGTCTTCGATCTGCCTCAGCAAAATGTAAAAATCGTTGTAGTGCTTGACAATATAATGCCCACTTTTCACGATCATTTATTTTTCTTCTAAGAATTGTTTGCATTTCTCCATCCAGACGGGATGATAAATTTTCCACCTGATTTTCACTTTTTTTAAGTCTTTCAATAAATTCAGGTTCTACTAACAACATGTTCTTTGTATTCTCCATTGTATCTAAGATAAGGAGTTTACCAATGCACTTAAAACTGCACCTAAAATTATTGGTAAAAATGCACCCCCTTTCTGAATAATAACGGTTTTTCTAAGCTTATTTTTGCCTTTTGAAACTAGTTGATTTAGATTTTTCTTTGTTATCTAAAGGAATTTTACCCTTTAGAACGTTATAGATACATTCACAAATGATGTTGATCTCATCTTCATCGCACGATTTAAGCAAAGCAGTGCGATATTTTGGTTTAAGTAAATGCAGGGCTTCCAGTAAATGTTTATAGGTGCTTACTCGAGAATGCATCATTTAGAACTGACTGAAACTTGATGATCCTTGTTATATTTAAATCCTTTCTTTGGGATATACACTGTGCAATGGCCATCAAATGGAAATATTTTAGTTTTAAAACGACACATGTCATCTGTGTTTTATTTTAGATCAATCATAAGATAGCCGTGAGCGTTTTTAGTAGCATCCTTGTAAGCTTCGTCAACGAACTTTGAGTTTTCTGGGCATACTTGACGAGACAAATAACGTATTAGGATTCTTAAAAAACACTAAATAACTTGTATTCAAAGACATATCACGTTGACCTTTACCCTGATGAAATATATTTTCAGTAATATAAAACAGGCTTAAATTTCTGTGGTGACTACCTTTTTTAAAAATATCAACGAGTCGCCCATTTGATTCCCGCATTAAATCATCTATTATAAGTAATTTGGGCTTCAGTCCATCAAACATGGACATATCAGGTATTCCTTGACTATAAATAACATTTTCTAGATTATATAGGGGTTGCATTTCATCATAACACCAAATCACTTCATCAAACTCAACATTACATAATTCTTTCGAATGTTCAAGAAAACTTGTAACAAATTTAGTTTTTCCACAACTACTCGGACCAGCTACAATAGTGGTGAAGGGATGGTAAAAATGAATCATTTTGAATTAACGTGAGGAGTGTGTTGTTATGAAAAGGAATTAATTTCAAATGACAATTTTTTTTAAAGTTTCTCCTTTTATCAAGAACATTTATTAAAAATAACACATAACAAAAAAAAATTGACACAAGATAATTTTAACTTCTAAACTAAATCATACAATTTACAAAAATTATACACATTGCACAAAAAATAAATACATTTCATTGAATATTCTGTGTAAATTAAATAAATTTTAAAGTACACCATGAGGAATTTTATAATGACCCCACGCAAGAGTATCAATAGAATTTCCTAACAAATATCGTTTCGTGTCATTACGGGAAAGCGTTATTTTGGTAATTTTCTGTGTAAATAAAATGTGTTTTATTGATTTGAAACGTAACATTGTATCATATTTAATTTTTTTCTTAAATAAACATTTTTTAAAACTATCAAGATCATACGTTTCCGTTATGCATTTATTGACACCTTTAGCTTTAGCTTTAATTTCTTTATTATCCTTATAATTTTTCAAGACTACTAGACATGAATTTAAGGGAATCAACGAATCTTAATTTCACTGTACGGTTATTCACTTTTAACATTTTGGAAAAGGAAATATATTTTTCTTTGTTCTGTGGGATTAGTTCTATATCACCATCTTCAAAATTAAGCCCATGTACTATAAAGTGACTGTCATAGTTGCTTAAGTTATGAAAAAACACAGGTACAAAGTTTTGGGGCCTGTACTTTTCATTGCAAAGTGAATGTGCAACGCCTTCGTAAACACCGGTATGCCAGTTATAGGAAACGCAGGAATCCTCGTTTAAACATGTACTACAAATGAAACAGACTTTGCTGTTTGCAATTTGTTCTTTATTTAAAGTTGTTAAGGGTAAAGGGGGCTTGGAAAATGTATTCTTTTTACAAATACTCTCCAAATCATGTTTAATACATTTCATAAACGTTTGACCACAGTTCTCCCCTTTGTATGTTCTATAAATTGATAACTTGTCATCATATGCACATTTAATATAGTATCCAAAACTATAAACTTGATGTTTCTGAATGTTAATGGTTGAGGAACGCTTGTCTATACGTCTGCGTTTACGTTTGATTTTATCATCCACATAATCATCATAATCTCCATAATCTTTATCACTGTCAGGTGTTGGAGAGTGACTATTATCTTTAGTGGTTTGTTCATTAGATTGTTCTGACTGAATAGGACTTAAAAATGCCTCAAAATCTGCATACACAACAAAAGGAACTCGTAATTTACGCTCGTAATTATTGAAATTAAGTTGACTTGAAGAAGTCATTTTGTCAAACCAATCTTTCCTTTTATCCTCTTCAGAGGGTAAATTGGTACATATATGAAAACAATCGTTCTTTTGATGCTCTACTAAATTCTGATTAGATGAAAAATTTGACAAACAACCATCACATATATTAACAGCATGTTGTGATTTATTTATTTGAGCGGATACTAATCGAGATAAATTGTTGATTAGACAATAGTGTCCTCTATTCCCCTTTGTTATATATAACAAATTAAAATGTTTTGTTTTTTTACATTTTGTAATGTGTAAAGGACCAACAATATCATGACTTTTATTTTGTGAATTATACTCCAAACCAAACACGTTAATACTTAAATCATTTAACTTTTCAAATTTCTGAATATCAGTAAACTTGATAGGAAAAGGAATGTCACCAAACTTCAATTTCTCCTTGTATTTGACATAACAGTTCACCATATTAGCGTGATTGTTTTTCTTAGGTGGATATAAACCCGAAAGCAATGCCCAACGGAAACATTCATGATCATTGTTTTTGATGTTTATTACTGCTCTTTTGTTTGTTATATCACGTGGTAATTCAATATATGAAGAACCACGCAATGGTTTATATTTATTAACATTAACGTCTAAGTGGTTTATGTTTACCAAACTCCATCCACTATCTTTTCTTTCAAAGTTTGTTAATCTCTCTGTTATTTCATTTACGAGAGATATGAAAAATAAATCTTTATCACTGCTCACATTAAAAAGTTGATTGTTTAATTGAAAATCAAATGTATTTCTTAGCTGTTTGGTATCCTGACAAAAATTTGCATTTAAAATAAAATTAACTTTTAAAGCACAATGATCTGCAACTGATCGATTTAATAAAGTGAAAATTGTATCTTTATTTTTTTCTAAAAACGATTCGGGGGTTTCAAAGGGTTGGTAATCATTTTTATTACTTGATATTCTGTACGTAGCAACCCTGTTTCGGAATGCATTTTCAATTAGCTGAACGTTGATTAATTCGCTGTCTGAACTAAGAACATTGTTTTTGTGGTTATTGCTTTTCAAATGGTTTGCTAAATATCTTTTTACCACATACACATGACACACAGAACATTCAATTTTGTCATTATTTTTTGTGCTTACGTCAATACAGCAAGCTTGTGTTGTAGAAGTTGATGCTGAATCACTGCTAGTTGAATGTTGACTCTTCTTTGTTGATGCCTTAGACACAGGATCCGTAGTTGCCATTTCTATTCCGCCTCCAACTTGTTGGGATCTAAAGAAATAAAATAAAATATCACAAATAATATAATTACATCATTACTTATAATATGATTACCAGAAACAAAGATTAATAATAACTACAAAATACTAACTTGTATATTTTTTACAATGCAAACAATACGCTTGCATTGGTAGGACTCCGTCTACTACATCAGTAGCTGATATATGAATATCCTGTGTTTGATTCCTATGACCCTCACATGGGGTATAATATGGTTTAATATCTTGATCTTCGAAAATTGAATCAGGTAATAAGCCATCAATAAACCACAATCGGATGTGTCTATGAAATTTCTGGATTATTAACTTTTTGCTAAAACTTGCTATCTCGCTACGTTCTAATTTAGGCTCAAGATAAAATGCCATGTTGCAAAACTGAATCACACAACACCACAGGTACAAAACACTGAAACTTCAATTTGCTATAAATAATTTTAAAACTGGGGACCCACTTTTATACCACTATCCCCTCCGTATCCGTAAGTCAGGTAAGGAAACATGTAACAACAGGTTTTAACTTAGATCACCCACCCCAACAAGATGCAAGGTAGAAAAAAAAATGTACAGTGAATTAAATATTTAAACAAATTGATTAACCTACATTTCATATTTTTGTTGACTTAGAGATTCACACAAATTATATATTTCTTGGTCTTCAAAATATTCCTTCTCCGCGTCTTCACATAATTGAAGAAGTTCAACATCACAATTATCATTTCCAATTTGCATGCTATATATATATATATAGATTAAAAATCAGGATACTATAAGTTTTTTATACTTTGAAATTTAAAGTGTTCCTTCAAATTCTATCTCTGATTAGTTAAAATTAAGAAATTTATTCATTTAATCGTAATTGAACACGTGATTTGCAGCTCACTTCGTTTCTAAAATTTAGCCCCCAGCCTCAGCCTTTTTATATGAATTTGTGTTGAAAAAAAGGTCACGGCTGGTGGGGACAGAGGACCACCTAGGTAGGTAGCGACGAGTTTAAACAGGATTTCGGGGACAGGTAAATTTTTGTTTGCAGCGGAATGTTTTCTAACAAAAGATTAAATTATCAAAAGAATTCTAAAGAATTTAAACGACAGATCTTTTGTGCATTTACTTTCTATTAAAATTGCGTGTGACTTCAAACCCGATGATTGATTTATACATTTCTCAGAAACGAATAAAAAGTAAATTATTACCTTCTTCAAAGGACATCTAGTAAAAAAGGTAAAGTTCTCAAGCCGACAGCATCAAGAAAAAACTAATAATAGAAATTGCGACTTTAAATTAGAGCACCAAAGGAGTCTTTAAACATCGCACCGCCCCACCTAACTGGTATAAACAAGAATGCAATAAATCACACACCGAATCCTACATTAACAAAAGATCTATATATTATAATAAATAATGGGAACTTCCTTTACGGAAACGTACAGCATACTTACAGGTTGAAACTTGTTCAAAACACAGTCATGTTTATTGTCCACCAATAAATAGCAGTCGGTTGTCACATATACCAAAGTTATTTACGAGTTCAAAAAAAAAATAAGACAACACAAATATCTAGACTAGAAATAATCTAGAATGAATAAAATAATATTTCAAAAATTGGATTTGCATAAAATAATTTACCCAAAAAAATTAAGACAACACAAATATATAAACACAAATCTAGAATCAATAAAATAATATTTCAAAAATTGGATTTGCATAAAATAATAAATTTTAGGCAAAAACTGAAAACGAATAGATACTAAATAATTAAAGGTTGAAACATATACCAGAAGTTTCATATTGTGCTGTAACACATATAGATACGTTGAAATTTGCATATATATTCGCGAAATGTGAATTAATTACTTTAGGTATAAATTTGATACCTACTCCAGTCCAGACTAATAAAGGGTAATGTAATTGTGTCAGTTCGCGGGGCTTGTTAGATCATTAAAAATCTCGTTAAGTTATATGACCGTTTCTACCCCATCGTTTTCCCACCACCAAAACTATACCTAAACTTTGGAAAATTTAGGTAGTATACCTAGTCTTTCATAAGGAGTAACCAATTAAGCAATTATAAAACCTATTGCAAATACGTAAAGAACAAACTACAACGTAGGAGTATGCCTCTACCGAGCTCGGTAACAATGCGATGTCGCCGAGTCGAGCTAACAATAGAGACAATAGAAAAAGGTGAGCAAGGGTTCTATTGTGGTGTCGAAGAGCGTGTATTGTTTAATTAGCGGAGTGCCTAAGTGCTGAAGGAGGCTCCGGGCACTGTTGAGACCTAGTGCAATCGATCTAAATGGGGGGCTAAACGTACTAAAACATACCAAACTTTTTTTTTTTTTTTTAGGTTTCATAGCCCCGAAAACCCACCCTAATCCCGAAAAACCATTGTTGTGGTGGTGGGAAATCCATGTGGTAGAAACGGTGAATCTATACTACTCACGTGGCCATCGGTATTAACATCGTTTTGAGCTACTAGCAGTGCAATGGGGCACGACGATTTTGTACTGCAGTCTTACTCCAACAGACCATACTAGCGAAAGCAAATCTGTTTTCTGAAACTTAATGGTTTAGATAAACGACAGGTATTGTCGTTCGTACTTTCAGGTTAAACGTGCATACTATTTCTACAGACTCAAACTTTTAAATCCCATTGTATTTTGATTGCAATTATTACTGTGATTTTCATACCGTATTATGATCCTTCAATGAAACAGAACTGATTAGCGTGACAGAAAAATGTAAATAAAGTTCACTTTTTCTCCATAGTAAATGTATGAAAATAGTTTTCTTTAATTTCTGGCTTTTTTATACATTACCGAAAGTTGACCCTAAGGAAACTATTGATACTGGATAGAAATAAAATCGATTGACATAAAAAAAATACATGTAAAAATAACTTTTTCATTTTCATACAAATTGTATGGGGAAAGTTTTTCTCGATTTATGGCTTTTCTAGCCGGAAATTTATTTTTGGTCCCATACAAGCTTTTGATCCTGGACAGGAATGGGATCGATTGGCATAAAAAAAAGTTTGTCAAAAATGACCATTTTCTCGCACCCTGTATGTTTTATCCAAAATCTGTAAACGCCAATCTTCATTAATTTGAAATCGAAGGAAGGTCTCCTAAGACCATTTTCGCCTAGCAATACGGGATCTGGTAGCTGCTTTCACTGACCCAAAATCTATTTCCACCCTGTATACCTAAAGGTTTGTACGGGACCCTCGGTGCGCGAGTCCGACTCGTACTTGGCCGGCTTTTTTTATTTAATACAATTTTGGAAACAAGATTCATCATTGCGACCAGGCCGAAGTACAGAGCCACTTTAGCGCAGAGCGACGCATGGGTCTAATAGACGGAGAGCTAGCAACTTTTATGCAACAGATATGACACAATAATGAGAGCAACGAACCCCCGCCAAGTCAGCTTGCTATACTATGCTTATTTCGAGATGTGGACATCTGGCAGCTGTAAGTGGTGGAAGTCAAAGAATGCAAACCACTTCAAGAAAACAAATCCTAGAGTTCTGGGATTGATGAAAAGTTATGAGAAATTATATAAATAATTAAATTATATCATTGCCAATAGTTTCTGTTGGGGCAAAGTAGTGCCAAACAACATATAATGCAATTCATAGTTTGTCGCCTACTGTTCTTGTTTCCGTGATAATACGAAATGCTTTCTGTTCTTATGTTAAAATATAGGTCCTGTCCTTTATAACTGCGATAAATTTCGGCAGTTTTTACCTATTTTCTATAACTAATTTCCAATTCAAAAATTTTCTAGTAGTTAGTCTGTCATCTAACCTCCACCCATTAAAAGCTGCCAGATGCCCGGATCTAGCAATAAGGATAGTATAGAAATCTAACTAGACGGGTTTTGTTGCTCTCATTATTGTGTCATATTAGACTCATATATGACGTGGCCAGCTCTTAGTTCATAGGTACTAATACATAGGCTGCTATTTATATATCCGGAAACCGGGATTACAATCTTCTTAAATAGCATATTTGACCTCCATGGTAAAATTTGAACTTTTTTAAGTACTGGCCGGTACATTTTTTTTTTTCTTATTAACGCTCGTGTTTTGTTTTTGACGGGTTTTAAATGTCATCTCGCAGCAAGAATGGAACTCACTCCTGAAAATATTCGTGCTATGATTTATTATGATTTTCGGCGTGGTTTAACGCAACAACAGTGCATAGATCAACTAACTTCAACTTTTGGTGATGAAGCCCCATCTAAAACTACTGTGTATCACTGGTTTAGTGAGTTCAATCGTGGACGTAGTATGCTTACGGACGAAGTTAAGGCAGGTCGCCCGAAATCGGTCGTTGTACAACAAAATATCGAGGCTGTGCGAAAACTTATAATGGACGACCGACATGTTACGTACCGCGAGATAGAGGCGACTCTGGGTATTTCTATGACCAGCATTAATAGCATATTACATAATTATTTGGCTGTAAAAAAAATTTGTTCGCGTTGGATACCCCACAACTTAACAAAAGAGCAAAAAGATGCTCGCGTCGAATGGTGCAATAAAATGTTAAAAAAATATAACCGTGGTGACTCAAAAGCCGTTTATAACATCTATACAGGTGACGAATCCTGGATCTATGCATACGATCCCGAAACGAAGCAACAATCAACGGTATGGGTGTTTCAAAATGAGCCGAACCCTACGAAAGTTACTCGTGCAAAAAGTACATTGAAACAAATGGTGGCCTGCTTCTTCGGTATTAATGGCCATGTAGCTACAGTGCCACTAGAAAACCGTAGAACGGTTAATTCAGAGTGGTACACGACCATTTGCTTACCGGAAGTATTTGAACAAATTCGTAAAACTAACCAGCGACGAAGAATCATTCTTCATCATGACAATGCCAGCTGTCATACGTCACGCGAAACAACTCTATTTTTGGAGGGTCAAAATGTGGAATTAACGGGTCATCCGTCGTACAGCCCTGACTTGGCACCCAACGATTTTTATTTATTTCCAAATATAAAGAATAAATTACGCGGTCAACGATTTTCGACCGCTGAAGATGCTGTCGACGCATTCAAACAACACGTTATGGAGGTACCTCAGGCGGAGTGCCAGAAGTGCTTTAAAAATTGGTTCACGCGAATGCAAAAGTGCATAGATCATCAAGGGGAATACTTTGAAAAACAATAAAACCATTTTCATCCGTGTACGTTTGTTTGTTTTTTTGTTTCCGGATATATAAGTAGCAACCCTCGTACAGTACACTGCGATCATCTTTAGTTTACGATTGACACATGATTTTTATACATTTGATTTTCCACCTTGTTGTCCTGATCATAAAGTCAACATTACAAGCATGACACTATTTGGTGCAGTGTTTTAAATATCGACTTTATTTTGTTCGCGATAAGGTAGAATTTCAAACGGATAAAAACTATCTGTCAAGTTTTAACTAGCTTTAATCAAAGTATAACCAATTTAAATAAACTAGTAGTCCGCCTCGAACTGAGAACGCGCGATTCACTTGAAAACGAAATGACCAATATAACAACCCCTTGATCGTCCAGCTCATATACGAACTCTCAAATGATGTGTATCTCTGCTACAACCCTAACAAATTACATAAAGAATCTTGAAGCAAATCAAATTATTTTGTTAAACATTTTTTGATTTGCGATTTTAAAGTAGTTTCACTACTATATATAAACTGAAAATAGATGTCATATACTTCAGAAAAAGTGACCAAACCCTCCGGTGTCCGGTGTATCTGGCCTCGGACACCGGAGGGTTTGGTCACTTTTTCTGAAGTATATACTTGACACCTATTTTCAAATTACATAAAGATCAGAAAAACGTTACTAAAGTTATCGCGTAACAAACCCTCAAAATCAAAAAACCATCGAAATGCGGAGCCCCATCCCAATGACGTCCCAGTAGCCGAAGTTGTTTGTAAGAACTTCACTTCGCTTACGCTCCGCTCGTTTGATAACAACAGAAATAAACGCAAACAGGGCGGGGCACACTTTAACTGGGGGCTTAGCCAAGATGACAATCGTTTGCAGAAAACGAATCGAAATGCTATCAGTCTCTCTATCGCAGTAATGAAGTGTGAGAGCGTGTAGCGTTTAGTTTCGTTTTCTGCAAACGATTGTCATCTTGACTACAGGGCCTTCGTCTTTCTAGCGTTTGTAGGGGCTTTTCTGCCATAGGCTTTTCAATAGAGCCTGGCCTCCGCTCAGCAACCTAGATCAAAACATTGTGTACTTTACGGATTTGCTTAAATAACAATGTACTTAGATAGAACCTGTGACCTATATGTATATTATGCACAGTCGTCATCGAATAGATCTGAGTGGCCAAGGTCAGGCACTTTAGAGGCGTTGGTCATATAATTGTTATCACCTTGGTCGCTCCGATATATCTGGTGACTGTACCTACGTAAAAAATTAAATAAAAGCTAAAAGCCAGTGCTGAAAAAAATAATATTATTCAGTTCATGTTAAAACATAGAAATAATATTTAGTTTACTATTTACATAAAATGTGCAAACGCAATTATGTTAACACACTACAGGTTCATTACGTAGATATTTATAATTTATGGCGATTTATTCAGTCCAATTACTTTTTATACAGCGGCTCAAAAGTTTTAATTAAAGATTGAGCGACATTATTCCTTCTTCTCGGAAAGAACTTCGTTACAGCGGAGCCAGCGTTCTTTATTGATAATAGCTTTATTGTTAAAATGAAGATGCCCTTCTGGGACAGATATTGTAATTTTTAAGTCTCGTTTATTGTGTGGGTCCCATTTGCAAGCTTTGAGGACGCAATAATATTACACGGCGAAACATTCTGCCTATTTAGTGCGGTATTCGTCTGAGATTAATTTGATATATTTGTTACATGATTTGTAATGTAATGTAATGTAAAACACCCTTTATTGTAGAAAAACAAGTCAAAAATATATAAAAGGAAAACGTAATTACTATCACATTAAAAACATTATTGTGATATGATAGCCACTTGGCAATATTAAGAATATGCGTCGTTGTCGACTTCGCTGATAAATAATTGATATCTACAGTACCGGCCAATAATATATCACCTCAGTGTTTTACGGTAGGCAGAATTTTTTATTATATTTGTAAGTGATTTCCACGTCTTTACTTTCGGTTATTAACACAGTAAATAGATTAAATAATTTTAAACAAAAAAGAACCGACTTCACTTAGCATCCACCTTTCCGAAAGCAAATGCTCGAACTCTACTTGTAGTACGTAGAGTATTTTTACAGCACGTATTTTCGGTGAACATTACTGAACATACATAAAAAAAATAGCAAAAAAAAAACAAAGATCCCGACGAATTGATAACCTCCTCCTTCGAAATCTTGTAGTCGGTTGATAACCATTAATCCTAACTAAGTATGTAAGGCATTGTTTTACATAGGCATTCACTAAAAATCTAAATAATAAATAGATTAAGTTTTGTTTGTTAAGAAAAATCTTTAAATACAGTAAACACTTTGAATTAAAAAAATCAAAATATAAATTTGACTATTCTCGGGTAAGTTTCGCTCAAATCTGGAGCAGAGCCCGACTGGGGAAGTACCTCCACCTTACAGAAAACCACAGCCAAATAGCACTAGACCCTACTCATAGTGTTGTGTTCCTGCAGGTAAGTAAGGTTGCCAAAGAGCTCAAAGAGGACCCAGTGTGTTGACGATGAGGGAACTTCTTGTTCCTTTAGTCGTCAACACAGTGAATCCTCCTTATTGTAAAGGGTCGGCAACGCGCATGTGACTCCTTTGGAGTTACAGGCGTCCATAGGTTACGGTAGCTGCTTACCATCAGGCGGGCCGTATGCTTGTTTGCCACCGTCGTGGTATAAAAAAAAAAAAAAAGTTTATATAACATTTGTTACAAACCTATTTGCGAAGAGTTTTTATTGTAAGTAGGTATGCCCCGAAAACGATAACAAAACTTTCGCATTTACAACATTAGGTAGAGTAATAAAAAGTGAACGAAGAGCTGTTTACGCTTGAATCTAAGTTTCCACCTCCTAATCATCTCGGAGTTTGACGTAGGCAAGGCCTATTTCCAAATTGTGCTAAACTTTTCCAACAAGCACTTTATCTCGTTTTCTGATGTAAAAAAGTTTCTGGGATTTTATACGTTTCGTCGTTACTTCGGCCATTAGCCAGACCCTAATCTTATTGGCTTGTCTTGTTATACCAACCACGAGTACATATGACAAATGAATTACGGACTTTGCCTTAAACATAGGATTAATTGGATGTACAGAACAACTGAAAGAGCATATGTCATCGCCGTCGTTATCGGGAATATTTGTAAACTGTAATAGATGTTACATACGAAAGAAAAAGTGACCAAGGTCTCAGGCCCAGGGCTGGAAACAAACAAGCGTCTTTTGTATTCACAGTAGTTGCACATACTTACACGAGAATTGCTGCCGTGCTGAGTCCCGGCTACCCGGGACTCAGCTATAGTTACAGTACCTACTCCTAAAGGTTTTCCTTTTTTTCCTATACAAGCCATTGTACCATCTAAAGTGTGGGGCTCAACAACTCTATATATGTTTAGGGTTCCGTACCTCGAAAGGAAAAAACGGAACCCTTAAGGATCACTTTGTTGTCCGTCCGTCTGTCAAGACCCTTTTTCTCAGGAACGCGTGGAGGAATCAAGCTGGAATTTATATCAAATACTCAGGTCTACTGTCCCTTGGAGCTGTGAAAAAAAAAACAAACGTCTAAGCTAATCAAAAGATACAGCCGTTTATGCCGCAAATTTCCGCAAATTTTCGAAACTCGCAAGGGAATCAAGCCCTACAGGGTATTTCCCGTGAACTCAGAATCTTGAAATTTGGTACGAAGCAACGTCTTATAGCACAGCAAATATTTTTAATAATTTTAAAGTTACTACCCCTATATACCTACAGGTTTGTACGGAACCCTCGGTGCGCGAGTCTGACTCGTACTTGGCCGGTTTTTCTACTAAATAACTGCATACATCGTTATCGCGGGAGCAAAAACAAATGTGTTGAAGAATATATATAACAGAATGTCCGTTTAACATAAACAGAATATTATGCCTACACGTCTTAGCCTCTAAGAAGTTCTTCATATCTAGCACATTTTTTTGCTAGAAATAATCAATCAAACTTATCTTGCTCCTTTTCTACGTTCGTTAAAGTGCGTATTTTTGAGTTCAAATTTCGTTTCACAGCAGGTTTTTTTTAAATGAAAATAACAAGTAACGTTAATTTTTGAAATCAAGACTGTTCGTGTGTCTAAAATGGTCCTTTATTTACAAGTTCACACAAATCGATCACGAATGAAAATGTTTTGAATAACAGATGACTGAAGAGGTTGTCGTTAGGATTGCAAGGCTAATCTTTTTAAGTATTACTATATGTATCAAGTCGAGAATGAAGGTTAGATATTAGAAAAAACATCGATAAATTTTGAGCTCGTAGGTACAAATGTCTTGATACTACTGTCACTTCTGTTATTTGTCATTTGTCATAATCTTTGAGTACTGTCAAATCGTTCTTGCTCCCGCGATAACGACGTATGTAAATAAGACCGTCCTCTACTGCACCTGTACAGTGACCGACAAACGTCGCATGTAGTGTTGTGACAACGCTCTACAGAGCCGAAATTAGCCGAGTCTTTTTCCAAAGACCGATGTGCATTATTTATCACCGGGTACCGAAAGGAGTTCTGTCACGAATGCAGAAGAGGCTAGTTCGCTTCCTTCTAGCCCTGGGTGCCGCAAGCCATGGGCACTTTTTCTTTCGCATATGACATCTATTCTGAACGGCCTCCTAGCCCAGTCGGTAGTGACACTGCCTACGAAGCAGGAAGTCCCGGGTTCGAATCCTGGTAAGGGCATTTATTTGTGTCTTTATCACAGATATTTGTACCTGAGTTATGGATGTTTTCTATGTATTTAAGTATTTATCAATATGTATCTATTATATATATCGTCGTCTAGTACCCACAACACAAGCCTTATTGAGCTTACTGTGGGGGTTCACTATTGTCTTGCAGAAACTTTTTTGACGTATATTTGTTTTGCATAATGATACTTGGCAGAAGTAACGTTTGGCAGAAATACCTTACGCAGAGTATTCTTTGGCATAAATCATTTCGCAGATTTTTATAATGTCGAATCTTATATTGGCATAATGTTGATGAGCATAACTGTCTTATAAACGAATAGTACTTTCGCAGAATTTTTTGTTTGCATAATATTTAGGCGGCATAAAGTTGTGAAGCCGAATTTTTTCTTTGATTACAAGATAATCTTCATTGTCTTATCATATTGTACAAGACATATGCGGGATTGTATGTATTGCTCATAAAAACGTGCAGGCGCTGTAATAATGAGCATATTTGTGTCGGTACTCCGGTAAATGAAATTTTTATCTACTAATAGTGTCTGTGGTATTTTGTTGTGTCTTCCCAGGCCAGGCTCCCGGCCCGGCTGCTACGTGCGAGTTATCGCTATATGTTCGAGCCACCCTGAGAGCAATGGCCCGTTGCGGCCGCCACAAATACTTTTACCCAACCCAACCTAACCTAACCTAACCCACTTTACTGGCAACAGTTTGTTTCTGCGGAGGTCGCAGTTCTAACCTAACCTAACCCAATTTTCTGGCTACATTTTGTTTCTGTGGGGGTCACAGTTCTAACCTAACCTAACCCAATTTTCTGGCAACAGTTTGTTCCTGTGGGGTTCACAGTTCTAACCTAACCTAACCCACTTTTCTGGCAACATATTGTTTCCGCGGGGGTCGCAGTTCTAACCTAACCTAACCCACTTTTCTGGCGACAGTTGTTTCCGCGGGGGTCGCAACTCTAACCTAACCTAATCTATTTTTCTGGCAACAGTTTGTTTGCGCGGGGGTCGCAGTTCTAACCTAACCTTAATAAATCTAAATTTGGTGGGACTTGTATTCTACTACGTAAAATTTACCTAACCCACTTTTCTGCTAGCAGAAAATAATTATGCTATTGTAATAGTATGCTATAGGATGATTATGGTATATAAAATGATGCTAAACCAAAATCGGTCAAAGTAGTGTTCTGCAAAACAATATGCTGCAAAACGTGTCGTATGCGTAGTAGTAGTTATGCCAACTATACCTTTATGCAAGATTACCATTCGACCGAAAGTGTTTCTGCGAAACATGTTATGCCAAGTGTATTTCTGACCAATATTTTTCTGCCAGATGAGGGTAACCCTACTGTGGGAGGTCGGTTTGTGTAAGATTGTCCTATAATATTTATTTATTATTTATTTATTTATTTATATTATTTATTACAGTTTATATTTTATACACGGTGTCACGAATACTTTGCCTAAACTATTTTTACGAATAAAAATGTGCCCATTTGATTTATGTTAAGCGATAGTTTTATCAATACCATTTACTTCTTTATGTAAAAAGCATTTAAAAAAATCTAAAACAAAATATTTTGGCGTAATTGCCCTAAACTTATATAATATTTATTATTCCTTATGACCTCAGGAATACCTGTTAAAATTATTTCCTGGGTTCCTCACGTGACACCATAAGTAGTTAGTGTTTTAACTACAAAATTTTTGGAACATTTGCTTTATAAAATGGGATCTAGTGTGTGTCTTTTTGTAAAGTGTCGGCAACGCGCCTGTGACACCTCTGGAGTTCGAGGCGACCATAGGCTACGGTAGCTGCTTACCATCAGGCGGGCCGTATGCCTGTTTGCCACAGTCGTGGTATAAAAAAATAATTTTCTTATGAACATCCTGAACAAACTTTACGATTCAAAAGATCGTACCCGTTAAAAGGGAACGAGGTAAATTACAACATCAAAGTGGCAGACACTTTCTTCGGAAGTCATTTGAATGAGAATAAGCTCCTACTGTGTACCCATTTGTTGCTTTTCGATTCCTTTGTCGTCTCAGTTGTAGCAGAAAATAATAAAATATGGTCAATAAAATCAGTAAGTCGAGCGCAAGTTAGTGTCGATTGAAGAAGATGTAGAACTTGTAGCCGAATTCGTGAGGCAAGGTTGTTGGGGTAGTTTTGCCTTGCTAATGCACGGATACTTTTATAAGCAGAATGTTTTTCGCAACCATTTGACGTATGAATTACGGACTTTGGGGGTATGCCTATATTCTTAGAGAATTCAACCAACCGGAGCGGCCATGTCTGTCATTTACTAAACAAAAAAATCTTCCCGATTTTTGCGGGGGAGGGGAACGTCAAATGTATGGCTATTCGTACGTAACGTACAAATAGCCACGTCAGATAAACGTCAGTCCATACAAGAAATATGACCACTGGTCATATGTTTTCGGCAAAGGAGAACGCCTGTCAATGGCCGCTCCGGTTGGTTGAATTCTCTAAGCCTATATTGGTTGTTAGAGGTGTTATTTTCGGCAAGCAACGGAAATAATAGCACTGAACTCTTTTATTTAATATACGGGCTGGAATGAAACTGGATCGAGGTGACTTGTAAAGATTCCGGGAAGGAAATTTTGAATGTTCTAATTATATTTCAATGTTTTCTTATACTTTATAGACTGTTATGACTATTTCATGAACGATCATTACTACAGTTCTTGGTAACAATAACAATACTGACAACTTGTAGGTAAATATATTGATACAACATATTTTTCTCAAACATGCTCGGAAATCGGAAATGGTCGCATTTTGTTCATAAATTGAAGACGCAAAGTGCTCAATTTTATTCTTTTCAAATTAAAAAAGTAAAAACGCAGCGGAAAAAAATGAGTTTCCATAGAATCATTTTACTCCTAGGAGTAAAATGACTGTATGAAAATCCATTTTTATCCGCTGCGTTAACGTTTTAAATCCTACGATTGCAAATAAATGACTAAGTAAATGTTGCATTCAGCCAAGTGAAACCTTCGTTCAACCAGACAAATGTCAAAATAATTGCAAACACGTTGTCGCGATTCGAGATGCGCGCGCATTGGCGCATGCGCGTATCGGACGATTATTTGTCTGTGGTAATAGATTTGAAAAAAAATATGCAAAATAAAAGGCGGCAATTCGTTGTGAAATAAGTTATCGTTTTCTTTAAAATTAATTAAAATAGAAAACAGTATGAGCTCAAATGACGACAGTGAGATGGAAATAGACGGCACACCGTGTCATTTGAAAGAAGAAGCAAGCTTAATAATGAACAAGTCGCGGGACAAATATAACAGGACTTACGACATGGTACGTACATGCTGTGGCAGGACAGCCAAAATGCTAGAAATACCTTTTCGTTCACAAATTGCCCTGGAATGTCTAATATAACATTTAACATTAACTAATAACATGCCTTATTTTTTGTATTGTACTATGTCATTTAACCCTTATTAAAAACTTATTACTTATAGTTGAAATTTAATTTGTTTGATTTCCTCACATTATTTGAGAAAAACACTATGTATACCTCAATGGAAACAGGCATTTTCCGACTCGGACCTTTGCCAGGCCTCGGCAAGCCTCGGCCTGGCATCTAGGTACCTCGTCAGGAAATGCCTTTCTTTCCATCCCTCGGCAACAATGTACTATTTTAAGAAAAAAACGGACTTCAATCCGGGAAGCCGGTGAAGGATTATTGTAAATGGTGTACTCTTAGATTCCATACAATGAAATAACTTGCTTGACAAACACAGTGGAGAGGACAAATCGCCAACGTGAACTATGCGTCGTTAAAGAGCTCCGATCTGATCATCATCAGCAGTTCCACTTCATCAAATATCACTTCTTTAAATGTAAATGCTTAATTTTTTGATGAAAATACTAAATTCACTATATTATGTATGCCTTTAACATTTGACGAGTTCCCTCGATTTCTCATGGTTCCCATCATCAGAACTCGTGCTTGACAAAATTTTGTCTTGAATGGTAACTTGCTTAACAAAAACAGCGGAGAGGACAAATCGCCAAACGTGAACTATGCGTCGTTGAAGAGTTCCGTTCTGATCATCATCAGCAGATCCACTTCATCAAATGTCACTTTTTTTAATGAAAATTATTGATTTGTTCATAAAAATATAAAAGTCACTATATGTATGCATTTAAGATTTGAGGAGTTCCCTCGATTCCTCATGGATACCATCATCAGAACTGCGTTTTGACAATAACGGGACCAATCTGTATAACTATATATACTTACAATAAATAAATAAAAATTCAAAATCTGTTCAGACATGACGGAGTTATGGAGTAACAAAAAAAAAAAGAACATGCAACCCGAATTGAGAACCTCCTCTTTTGAAATCTTGAAGTCGGTTAACAAAACCGGCGAAGAGCATGTTAGGCCATGCTTAGTGTAGGGTTCTGTAGTTGCCGGCCTATTAAAATACATCCGTTCAAAAGGTAGTTTAGTAAGGGATATTTTGCGGCACTTACGTCTTTTTACTATGCGTCACTCACGTCCTTTTACTATGCATCTTTTGAATTACAGCTCAAAAACGGCTCAACCGATTTTATTCAATATAGTTTTTATTGAAAGTACATATCAAGCCTCACTTACATGAACTTTTTTGGACCCACGGTTCAAAAGTTAAAGGAAGGGGGTGAGGGGGACGCCCTTTTCTTAAACTTTCGGAGCTATTATTTACGAAAGTATTACCCTTATTACCTTTGGAAGGCCTATCTAACGACACCCCACACAATAGGGTTGGGGCGAAAAAAAAAATCACTTCATGTGTACGGGAGGGTACCCGAAAAAAACATTTTTTTAACTTTTTATTTTACCGTTTTGTTATACTCATCCCAAATTTAACCTTACTTAGTATTAACGATCATTGAGGTAGGCCGCGGACAGACAGACGGACATACATGGTTGACTACGGAACCCTAAAAACAAATAAAAAATGGTTTTTGAAAAGGCAATCGGGTTATACGCATTTTGATTGACTGCGTTCGCGTCTCTTTTTATGGACATAACAAAGTCAAAAGATTAAAAAAAAATGTTCCTACTTATATCTAATCTGTTCTTAATTTTCTCACTTTTGTTTCGAAAATTAGCCATACATTTATATGGCTAATTATCGTAATGAAAAAGAGAAAATTAAGAGAAGATAAGATTAAGGTTTCCTTAATTTTCTCATTATAGATTCGACCTTTTAGTAAATGTTTTCAGGACTTTGGAATTTAAATGTGATAAATATGACAATACATTATTAAATGAACATTTATTGTACCTTTTGTTCCGTAGTCAACTAGGAACCCTTATAGTTTCGCCATGTCTGTCCGTCCGTCCGTCCGTCCGCGGATAATCTCAGTGACCGTTAGTTAGCACTAGAAAGCTGAAATTTCGTACTAATATGTATATCAATCACGCCGACAAAGTGGTAAAATAAAAAGTAGAATTTTTTTTTCAATAGGGTACCTCCCCTATACGTAGAGTGGGGAGTGACTTTTTTTAGGGTTCCGTAGTCAACTAGGATAGGAACCCTTATAGTTTCGCCATGTCTGCCCGTCCGTCCGTCCGTCCGCGGATAATCTCAGTGACCGTTAGCACTAGAAAGCTGAAATTTGGTACTGATATGTATATTAATCACGCCAACAAAGGAGGAAATAAAAAGTGGAAAAAAATGTTTTATTAGGGTACCTCCCCTATACGTAAAGTGGGGAGTGATTTTTTTTTATTTCAATCCTAACGTGTGATATATTGTTGGATAGGTATTTAAAAATGAATAGGGGTTTACTAAAATCATTTTTTGATAATGTAAATATTTTCGGAAATAATCGCTTCAGAATTAAAACAAAATGTGTCCCCCCCTCTAACTTTTGAACCATAAGTTTTAAAAATATGAAAAAATCTCAAAAGTAGAACTTTATAAAAACTTTCTAGGAAAATTATTTTGAACTTGATAGCTTGAATAGTTTTTGAAAAAAAATTACAAAATAATTTCTGAACTAAGTTTGTAATTTAACCGTATAAGCAGGCAGGCAAATCACAATGAAATGACGTGCTTTCAAATAAAGTAAAAACGGTGAAAATCGGTTCACACAATAAAGAATTATCCCATAAAAATCATCTTCCATACTTTAAGCTCGCGCGCAATAGTTTACTTAATTTGCCGATAGATGTCGCTATACGTGGAACGCTCATAAATCCTACATGGCGGTGTTATTTTAACTCTTAAGTGGGGACACTTACTGTGACGGACGGAAAACTACGGAACCCTACACTGAGCGTGGCCCGACACGCTCTTGGCCGGTTTTTTTCATTTCAACCCTAACGTGTGATAGGTATTTAAAAATGAATAGGGGTTTAGTAAAATCATTTTTTATAATGTAAATATTTTCGGAAATAATCGCTCCAGAAGTAAAAAAAAATTGTGTCCCCCCCCCTCTAACTTTTGAACCATAAGTTTTAAAAATATGAAAAAATCTCAAAAGTAGAACTTTATAAAAACTTTCTAGGAAAATTATTTTGAACTTGATAGGTTGAAATAAATTACAAATTAATTTCTGAACTAAGTTTGTAATTTAACCGTATAAGCCGGTGTTTATTGTACCTGTAATTTCTACAAAATCACAATGAAATGACGTGCTTTCATATAAAGTAAAAAAACCGGCCAAGAGCGTGTCGGGCCACGCTCAGTGTAGGGTTCCGTAGTTTTCCGTCCGTCACAGTAAGTGTCCCCCCCTTAAGAGTTAATAACACCGCCATGTAGGATATATGAGAGTTCCACGTACAGCGACATCTATCGGCAAATTAAGTAAACTATTGCGCGCGAGCTTAAAGTATGGAAGATGATTTTTATGGGATAATTCTTTATTGCGTGAACCGATTTTCACCGTTTTTACTTTATTTGAAAGCACGTCATTTCATTGTAATTTTGTAGAAATTACAGGTACAATAAACACCTGCTTATACGGTTAAATTACAAACTTAGTTCAGAAATTATTTTGTGTTTTTTTTTTTCAAAAATTATTCATCCTATCAAGTTCAAAATAATTTTCCTAGAAAGTTTTTATGAAGTTCTACTTTTGAATTTTTTTTCATATTTTTAAAACTTATGGTTCAAAAGTTAGAGGGGGGGGACAACGCATATTTTTTTACTTCTGGAGCGATTATTTCCGAAAATATTAACATTATCGAAAAATGATTTTAGAAAACCCCTATTCATTTTTAAATACCTATCCAACAATATATCACACGTTAGGGTTGAAATGAAAAAAAAATCACTCCCCACTTTACGTATAGGGGAGGTACCCTAATAATAATAAAAATTCCACTTTTTATTTTACCACTTTGTCAGCGTGATTGATATACATATTAGTACTAAATTTCAGCTTTCTAGTGCTAACGGTCACTGAGATTATCCGCGGACGGACGGACGGACGGACGGGCAGACATGGCGAAACTATAAGGGTTCCTAGTTGACTACGGAACCCTAAAAACGGTGAAAATCGGTTCACGCAATAAAGAATTATCCCATAAAAATCATCTTCCTTACTTTAAGCTCGCGCGAAATAGTTTACTTAATTTGCCGATAGATGTCGCTGTACGTGGAACGCTCATATCCTACATGGCGATGTTATTTTAACTCTTAAGTGGGGACACTTACTGTGACGGACGGAAAACTACGGAACCCTACACTGAGCGTGGCCCGACACGCTCTTGGCCGGTTTTTTTTTAAATGCGTTTGACCCAAATACGACAAGGACAGGAAACGGTCACTTGAAAAAAAACATTGGTGTAATCTGGGTTAGCCAGGTGCCGGATTCTAATTTTAAAATACATTAACAATACAATAACAACACAACCTATCTCAAACATAACGCCAACACACAACAAACAATCAACCAATATTGAAGTTGTATTGGAGTTGCGTTGGAATATTTCTCAAGCAAATTCTGATATTTCTGATTCAGATGTTTATGCCGTAGCTGTATTGCGTTGTTAATGCATGGGAGTTGTATTGAAGTTGGATCGCGTTTGTACGTGTTTTAAAGTTAGAATACGGCCCCAGGGCAACGGGTAAGATGGTACTCGTTGTTACTGGGTTTTGAGGATGCTCGTTAACGACTAATAGATATCGACAGCGAGGCGCCACTCGAGCCGACTGAATCCTCAGCCTAATGACGTCCCGGTAGAACTAGGACGGGTATTTGTGTCAGGATATCCGGGTTGTGATGATGATGATGTAGGTAGTTGTAATGTATTCGCTTTATTTTATCATAAGGTTCAAATTAGAGATGTTACGAAGCTTCCGCTATGTATAAATAATTCATAACACAAATCGGAACTTCTGATCCGGCTTCGGTTCCAATATAATTTTAATCAGTGTCAGGTTTTAATTTTAATCAGGTGTTTTCAATTGTATTAAATTAATCTACGAATATTGATTAAGTAATCTTAGTCAACAATACTTTGATAATACGGAAATCTACATACTTACACTCGAAACAGCTCGGTTTTAAGATCCAGTTGGGATCTTAATGAAAAAACGGACAGTAGCAGAAGTACTTGAGCCGGCAGTTCAAAATAAACTTTACACTCTCTTGTTGTCTTACTGCTTTTGGGGAAAAAAGAACCTACTTCACATAGGCTACTCCACCTTTCCAAGAGCAGATGCCCGTGCCTATAGTTCCCTCAATTTCTCCAGGATCCTATCATCTTGATCCGATGACAATGAAAACAAAAACACAATTTCCACCAATCGGTCGAGCCGTCTTCTAATAATCGGGGAACACATACATTAAAAAAAATGGTAAAAACAAAGATCCCTTGATTGAAAACCTCCTTCGAAATCTTCTAGTCGATTAAAAAGAATGTCATGCCAAGTTCATGCTGAACACCTTACCCGTTCAGCAAACTACTTCAGTAAGTAATTAACACATTGACAGAGAACGCTATTTTATTATATTTCTATCATTTCATCCAATACGAAAATGACTCGCTATAAGTGTGTATAAAACGACTTCTTCTTCAACGGCTTTAGCACATCTCCGCCGCGAAACCGGGCCCGCGGCACTGCTGCACAAATTTACCGAGTTGTAGAAAGAAATAATAGAGAATCCTGCAGTTCTAACGCACATATGTACCATCGCGCTATCTCTGTCACGCTCGGTTCCGCATTCGATCCGCTCATCTTTTTTCACATTACCCACTTCGCGGTACAATGGCGAAACAGCGAGGAGATATGAAACGCAGACTAGCGGACCGAACGCGAAACGCGCGTAACAGAGATAGAACGAAGGTAGATAATGCGCGTTAGAGCAGTCAGACTCGCTACGCACTGTTGCGGCTTTATACACACAACAACTCAGCGAAAACGTGCAGCGGTGCCGTTAAGTCAATTCCGCCATGTGCAAAGGAAACCATTCATTAATCACCTTTCAATCAAACTGGAGGTCAATATGATAAGTTATTACTTACAATTATAAAACAAGCAGCAATAATTTGTTTTATCTACACTCACACTGTAAGTCCTCTAAAACGTGTTCAAAAACGGTAGGCAATGGCTAGCATTACCACAACCGATTTTACTATGATAAGCTTTTTATCTGTGGCAGTAACGTAAGTTTAACTTTACATGCTCATATATTACGTTATGAGTTTAAAATTCCAAACATCGAATTTGATAACATAATGTAAATCCTGTGCTCCGTCCTAACCAACGGCACGCGCCTCCCCGACCGCCGGCACAATCGAGTTGGCCATGGCGGTGCAATGGCGGTCATTCTATGGTTTCCGAACACTTAATTTAATATATATAATATGAGTGTAGATAAAGCAGTGTATGCAACTGTACGTAATTGGGCCTTAAAACACTCGTGTGATCTTATTATGAAACTCGCCTGCGGCTCGTTTCATAAAACCACACTCGTATTTTAAGGACCCTTGTTACGTAACAGTTACATAAACTACTATTAATCTATAAGAATGTTCTACATTTAAATAAAAACAAAAGAAGGGTGAGGGTGAATAAGAAACTTTTCCGTTTTCCTTTTATAATCGCAGTAATTGTGAAAAGTCGGACACCGTTGAAACTCAAGTCTGTGTGGCTGTGGACAATGTTAATGTATGTACATTTAGATGTATTTATTAGAAAGTAATACAATTACGATTAATTGTCTTACTTTCACAACATCTGACAAAACGTGAGTTTGCATCATCGGGAACTCAGACTATCTAGCTAGCTACCTAGCTAGATAGTCTGAGTTCCCGATGAAGTCTGTTCACCGATGAATACATTTTAATATATAAATTTTAGTATAATAAATAGATAGTCGTAAACTGGCCCAAAATGAATTCTATGTGTAGGTAAATAGAGTTCATTTTTAGGATGAGGGGGCCAGTCTTGAATAGTGGCCAGTTACTGGCGATTTACTCTATGTTTTTTTTTCATTTCATTTCCATTTTATTACCTAGACACATAATAATCTGACCTCGTTTTACTCGTATTTAACATCTATTGTTTTATTTTCACTTAAGATATAAATAATTATTTTTCTTAAGGCGCAACTCATACTTAAACGGAATTCAGCTACTATCGACAAAAATCAACCGGACACCGGATATTTGTCAATGGTGGCTTAATTTTTTTTTAATGTTGTATCTTTCCTCATTTTGGCTGATTTTTGGATCCGATGTCATAACTGAATACCGCGCTGAATTCCGTTAAAGGTGTTTTGTGCTTTATACAACAACGATGACAAATATGTTGAGGCTTGCTTAATGTTAGGTGGCCACCGCATTCTTTGGGCACTTCAATATAATAAATATGAATATTCATATTTAAATTAAATTTACATATCCGTATACGGCTCCTGTCGAACGAATTATAGCTTAATCACCAACTAACAAGCAGCAATTAGCAATATATGTTCGTAACTTTCAGACGGAAATTTTCATACGAATACTTCGCTTATTGCCGCTCGTACGCTGCTGTTAAAAAACTACTTTGAAAGCATTCCTGAAAATATGCCCAACGAAAATAAAAATAGAAATGTATATTTAAAGGGTCTCTCTTCACTAAAGCTGTTTCATATTTTGCATTATTACTTAAATAAAATATAACTGCCCATAAATATAATTTACGAAAACTATTGTTAGTAAACTCGAAATAAACCAGCACTCCGACTTTTGGGGTTCGGTTCTCATCAAAGATTTATTGATTTTATAAAAAGTGTACATGTCTGATCTTTGTTTCTTATACAGTCAAAAGCCCAATAAAATAAGAACCATCTTAAATTTTACGAGAATATCCATACCCGCGTTTCAATTTCATTAGCCCTCAGAGAAGTCAATAATAATATTAATAATGCCTACTTACGCCGTAAACAAAGCTCGTCGTTTGCAATTATTCTTTTATTTATTACTCAATTTTATTTTTCGTTTAGAATATCTCTTAGCAAGCAATAAAAGAAGTCTCCAGTTACCAATTACTAAAATCAACGCGACTCGGTACCGGTTTTACAAAGACGATGTTGTAACTGAATAATGGGATGCCATTCACATAATAGTACATTACTTACCAAGGGCTGTAAAAGAAAGAAAGCCCGAAATCGCAGGTATTTGGGACCCAAGCCGCAGGCGAGGGTTGTAAATATGCGATAGAGGGCTTTCTTTTTTACTGCCCGTGGTGAGTACACAATTTTACGTCTCCACCTGGCCATAATGCTAGTTTTACCGTACGCGTAGCGTGCGGTAATACTCACATTATGGCCAGGTGTGACGTAAAAATCTTTACGGAAAACATAAAAATAACTTTGAATGTTACTGCACTTCAAGTAATTGCAGTACTTTACAAGAATACAAAAAGCCTATTAGTAAAAATAATTACGTAAATATGAGGACAAAAAAGATTAACAATAATTTATGCATCGAAATACTTTTGAATGATAGATTTTATCCGGAAATAATTGTAGTGGATTATATGGGAACTCTACTACATTCTACGACACTTATTTTTCCGGACAGATGTTTGAAGTTAAGCATTTTCTAACAAGCCCAATAGACTAGAAAGATGAATCTAGAGGCCGTATTCTAACTTTAAAGCACGTTTAGACACGATCCAACTCCAATGCAATAACTACGCAACACAGCTAGCGCCTAAAATATCAGAATTCGCTTAAAAATTATTCCGATGCAACTCCAATACAACTTCAATATTGGTTGATTATTTGTTGTGTATTGGAGTTGTTAGAGATATATTGTGTTTTGAATGTATTTTAAAATTATAATACGGCACTTTGTCAATTGAAAATATCCTTATCAAAACAATGCCCAATTGTCTTATTTAGTGGAAGACAACGTGCTAGTTCATACTGCCCGTCAGCTGACTCCAGCCAGGGTAGGCGGCTCCGTGGTGCTTCGCTGCGAGGTGTCTCCTCAGCTTGGCCTCGTCGAGATCTCCTGGCTCCAGGATGGCTTGCCTCTTACTCCCGGGTACCTTGGACCTGGTAAGGTTCTGTATAAAACATATTTAGTAGAAGTCATCGTAATATCTAACACGACTATTCAACTAACAACGCTGGCCACAAATGCTGAACACTGGTTTAATTCAGACCTTGGATACCGAAAGCCTTGGACACTCTTCTTTTCTTATTAGATTTATCTACATTTATTAGATTTGTTTTAATAACTACGCTTGGGTGTTTTGCTTGTCAGTATATATGTTGAAATCCATGTTTAACTGTTTGATGCAGATTCCCGTTGGATATCTGGGGCTGGCATACTTTTGGGACTCGATCTCACGCAAGCAGATATCCAAGCGGATTATTCTTGCGTCGCTCTGGACTCTGTGAGCTCTTCGCTCAAACTGACTACTGATGGTATGTTTTTTTACTACAAAATGACCAACTGCAGTCTACTTTACTTATAGCTGGTTTAGAATGTATCGGGCAAAGGAGAATGGGCAAAAATGTATGGGAGCTGGGACCACCCTCCAATAGCGTTAAGATGTATGTCGTTCGATAGGTCTTGTCAATAGGAATAACTTTTGCTTTGACAGCTTTGTTGTCACAGTTGCCCGTTCAGAGATATATGACATTTAAGATCCGATCAGGGGTTATAATTATTAAGTATTTTCTCGGCTCGACCGATTATGAGGGTAGGAAGCATACAGCCCGAACTCGCCAGTTTGGAGGAGCAGTATGCTTCCTACCCCCATAATCGGTCGCCGATGCGCTTGCGGCGCTGCGGGTAAAAAAAGTGTAGTCGTTCTTTGCTATTGTGCCGTATCTTATCACTTGCTTCTTCCGAAGTTTTTGACCTTAGTATTAGTTTTGGTCACTGATCTATCCTAGCGAACTCTGCTCTGTTTATTAAATCGGGTATCACACTGGACTTTAGAATTGCATCACGATCGGATAATAGTTATTATGGAAGATTTCCGCAACTGTGTTATGTGTAGGCGAGGCCTTTATCGTGGCAGATATCAGCGACATACTCTGACAGATAATCTTCCAAGAGCGCAACCAGAGATTGCTGCATTCATACGACAAAATGCAGTGTGCTGGGCCGTGTCGTCCACCGCTCCACAATCCAGGCACTGGGGCCCCAACTCCCTCCCGATTTGGTGCAGGTAATGCCCGAAACACCCATGTCCGGTCATCACCTGCGTCATCCTATAAGTGAGGGCCCCATGCTTCCGGCCCAACCAGCCCTCAAAGTGTGGGAGAATAGCACCTATGGTGCGGGTTCCATAGAGGCTATCCTCCAGCACAGATTTCCAGCGCTCCCGGAGCCTGTCCAGAGCATGTCGCACCGCCCTCTCGACTTCTTCTGGGTCCGGGAGCTCACCCCTTTTCCGAGCCTCACCCTGTACCTCTCCGCCAGCACCTGAGCATCCAGCTCCCACGGCGGGGTACCGGCGAGGAGGCACACCGCTGCAAAAGCTGTGGTGCAGTAGGCCCTTGCTGCCCGCTGCGCCACTATCCTTTGGGGCCGACGGAGCAAAGGTTTTGCTCTCTCCGTCAGCCGGTCCACCCATATTGGTGCACCATACAGAGCCATGCTCCTAAGCACACTCGCAAACAGTTTCCTGCAGGAGCTGTTGGGTCCACCTACGTTGGGCAGAAAGCGCCCCAGAGCCGATGCAGCTCCCACTAGCCGAGGGGCGAGCCTCGCGAAGTGCTCACGAAATTGCCAACCTCTGTCCAGGATAAGGCCCAGATATTTAATGTGGGGCTTATATTATATAGATATTTAACCCGGACAGCTTCCCCTCCGACGGCAATGGTTGTGTCAGGGCCCAACCGCCATTTGCCGAAGACGATCGCCTCCGTTTTTGGGAGGGAGACCTTCAACCCGAGGCGCTCTATGCGACCGACAGTCATTGCCGTCGCTACAGCCGCTCTCCGAAGAGTTTCTTCGGGCCGCTTTCCCTTCACGGCCACCATCGTGTCATCGGCGTAACAGATGGTGACCATGCGTGGCAGTTGTGTCCCTTTGACGGCCCTTAATTATAACCCCTGATCGGATCTTAAATGTCATATATCTCTGAACGGACAACTGTGACAACAAAGCTGTCAAAGCAAAAGTTATTCCTATTGAGAAGACCTATCGAACGACATACATCTTAACGCTATTGGAGGGTGGTCCCAATCTGCCCATTCTCCTTTATTCTAATTATTTTAGTGGTTCCTTTATATCCTGGTGCCTTGATGATTTAGATTGTATTTGTTAAATTTGTGTATGGGTGACGGCAACTGCTCTCAAGTTTAGTCCATACATCTGGTGAAAATTATAAAATACTTATTGTAACTAGGGTGTTAATTAACAGATAGCAGTTGGCTGGAGCACATCGAGCTGAACTCAATAGAGACGCGAGCCGGCGAGACGGCGATCCTGCCCTGCATCATAAGGCACATGAATGCGCACACCATTAGGTAATATATTAAGAGGCCTTAGTCCCAAAATGCGCGTATTTTGCGAAATGCATCATTTTCTTCGGAGGTTATAGCGAAAATGCTTGATGTTTTTAAATTAACTTTTAATGCATATAATAGTCCATTCTTTTATCTAGACGGCCATGGGGAAAAAAATACATTTTTGAGAAAAAAACCTGAAAAACATGGCTTCTCTTGGCAGGCCTCTTCAGAGTTTGCAGTTAGACGTCTGGTTTTTTTTTCAGATTACTCAAATAAAGGGAACCTTTCTTATAAAATTTGAATACAATTCAATTCAGTATATCATGTTCAAGACGGCCATGGTAAGAAAAATTTAAGATTCATCTTGGATAATAGACAAAATACCTTCTGAATATTGCAAATTTTTTGATGAAAACAGGTTTACATTTAATTTTTTTCACGGAAGTACTATAAATATTCTGCCCTAAAAATATAAATATATCAAAGTTCAGCTATAGATCTACCACGAACAAAAAAATCATTACTGTAACGCAAAATTTAAATTAAGTGTAATTTTTTGAAGATGACTCTAAATCGGTTCAAAACTTGATAAAACACATCGCGCCGTCGCCTCTGGCTCAGTATGGAACGAGAGCTCACAGACGACGGACCTGTGCTAAATCGTCCTACGCGCATTACGTAAGTTTGCCAGCTAGATACACTAAGAGGCCACTAAAACGGGTAACCTTGTATGAAATCCCCAACACGTAGTGACCTGTTTCCATTGCCCTATAGTTGCGAGAAGTGCGATTGAATTATAAAGATCCTTGAAATAAAAGATTGAAATATTAAATGTTTTTTTATTTGAAAACTAGACAATATCGTCATGGTAGTCATTTTCGACTAACTCGGGGTGTGCAGAATTTAAAAATAATGTTTATTTTAAAATCAAAGATGGCCGTCATACACTTTATGGTAAAAATAGTTATGGTAGTCATTTCCGATTAATTCAGGGGTGTAGATTTCGGCAAAAAGGACGGTTTTAAAATCAAAGATGGCGGAAACGGAACATTCTGGCAAAATCGTCATGGTAGTCATTTCCGACTAATTCGGGTGTGCAGATTACGAAAATAATGTCTATTTAGAAATCCAAGATGGCGGTCAAACACTTTATGGTAAAAATCGTTATGGTAGTCATTTTCGATTAATTCAGGGGTGTAGATTTCGAAAATAAGGACCGTTTTAAAATCAAAGATGGGGGAAACGGAAAAGTCTGTCAAAATCGTCATGGTAGTCATTTCCGACTAATTCGGTTGTGCAGATTTCGAAAATAATGTCTATTTAGAAATCCAAGATGGCGGTCAAGCACTTTTTTGGTAAAAATCGTTATGGTAGTAATTTTCGATTAATTCAGGGGTGTAGATTTCGAAAATAAGGACCGTTTTAAAATCAAAGATGGCGGAACTGGAAAATTCTGTCAAAATCGTCATGGTAGTCATTTCCGACTAATTCGGGTAAGCAGATATCGAAAATAATGTCTATTTTGAAATCCAAGATGGCGGCCATACACTTTTTACTTAAAAATTGTAATGGTAGTCATTTCCGATTAATTCATGTGTGTAGATTTCGGAAAAAAGGACGGTTTTAAAATCAAAGATGGCGGAAACGGAAAATTTTGTCAAAATCGTCATGGTATTAATTTCCGACTAATTCGGGTGTGCAGATTTCGAAAATAATGTCTATTTAGAAATCCAAGATGGCGGTCAAACACTTTTTTGGTAAAAATCGTTATGGTAGTCATTTTCGATTAATTCAGGAAATCCAAGATGGCGGCCATACACTTTTTACTTAAAAATTGTAATGGTAGTCATTTCCAATTAATTCATGTGTGTAGATTTCGGAAAAAAGGACGGTTTTAAAATCAAAGATGGCGGAAACGGAAAATTTTGTCAAAATCGTCATGGTATTCATTTCCGGCTAATTCGGGTGTGCAGATTTCGAAAATAATGTCTATTTAGAAATCCAAGATGGCGGTCAGTCACTTTTTTGGTAAAAATCGTTATGGTAGTTATTTTCGATTAATTCAGGGGTGCAGATTTCGAAAATAAGGACCGTTTTAAAATCAAAGATGGCAGTACTGGAAAATTCTGTCAAAATCGTCATGGTAGTCATTTCTGACTAATTCGGGTAAGCAGATATCAAAAATAATGTCTATTTTGAAATCCAAGATGGCGGCCATACACTTTATGGTAAAAATCGTTATGGTAGTCATTTTCGATTAATTCAGGAAATCCAAGATGTTAGTCGTTTTCGATTAATTCAGGGGTTTAGATTTCGAAAATAAGGACCGTTTTAAAATCAAAGATGGCGGAAATAGAAAATTTTGTCAATTTCGTCATGGTAGTCGTCTTCGACTAATTCGGGGGTGTAGATTTCGAAAGTAATGTGTATTTCAAAATCCAAGATAGCGGCCATACACTGTTTACGTAAAAATCGTAATGGACGTCATTTTTGATTAATTTTGGGATGAATACTTCGAAAACAAGGACCGTTTTAAAATCAAAGATGGCGGAAACGGAAACTTTTGTCAAAATCGTCATGGTTGTCGTCTTCGACTAATTCGAGTGTGCAGATTTCGAAAATGATGTCTGTTTTAAAATCCAAGATGGCGATCAAACACTTTGTTGGTTAAAATCCATATGGTAGTCATTTCCGATTAATTCAAGGGTGTAGATTTCGAAAATAAGGACCGTTTTAAAATCAAAGATGGCGGAAATGAAAAAAATTATCAAATTCGTCATGGAAGTCGTTTTCGACTGTTTCGGTAACTGTAGATTTCGAAAAAAATGTCATTTTTGAAATCCAAGATGGCGATCACACACTTGACTTGTTATTTTAGCCATTTTCGATTAATTCAGGCGTGTAGATTTCAAAAATAAAGTCCGTTTCAAAATCCAAGATGGCAGAAATGGTCATTCATTTATAAAAATCGTTGTTATTCAGATATGTAGATTTCAAAAACAAATTCTGTTTTAAAATTCAAGACGGCGGCCATAAACTTTGTTGTATCCTCGATTGAATCGAAAATGACTACCATAACGATTATCTAGAAAAAAGTGTATGGCCGCCATCTTGGAATTTAAAACAGACCCTTTTCTCGAAATCTAAACACCTGAATCAGTTGAACAAGATTACCATGAAGATTTTCACAAAAAGGTCATCACTGCTATCTTATATTTTAAAACAGTGTTTATTATCGGAATTTACATTGCCGAATTAATCAACAGCGACTACTATAACGATTTTTACTAAAATTATATGACTGCCATCTTGGGTTTTAAAACAGACATTATTTTCTAAATCTACACACGTGAATTAGTAAAAATGACTATCATGACGATTTTTAAAATAATTGTCCTTTAACACCCATCTTGGATCTCAAATCGGTCCTTATATCGAAATCTACACCCCCCAATTAATCACAAGCGACTATCATAAAATTATTTTAGAAAAAAGTGTATGGCCGCCATCTTGGATTTTAAAACATACATTATTTTCGAAATCTACACAGTACACACCCAAATGAGACAAAAAAGACTATCATTACGATTTTAATAAAATTCAGCCATCTTGAATTTTAAAACGGTATCTATTTTCGAAATTTAAATCCCCACATTAATCTAAAACGACACTCATTCGATTTTCACCAAATAAGTGTGCGAGAGCTATCTTGGATTTAAAAATAGACATTATTTTCGAAATCTGCACACCCGAATTAGTCGAAAACGGCTACCATGACGATTTTGACAATATTTTCCATTTCCGCCATCTTGGATTTTAAAACGGTCTTTATTTTCGAAATCTACTTCCCTGAATTGATCGAAAATGACTACCATAACGATTTTTACCAAAAAAGTGTTTGACCGCCATCTTGGGTTTCTAAATAGACATTTTTTTGAAATCTGCACACCCGAATTAGTCGGAAATGACTACCATGACTATTTTGACAATTTTTTCCGTTTCCGCCATCTTTGATTTTAAAACTGTCCTTATTTTCGAAATCTACACCCCTGAATTAATCGAAAACGACTAACATGATGATTTTTACCAAAAAAGTGTATGACCGGGGTCTTGGATTTCTAAATAGACATCATTTTCGAAATCTGCACACCCTAATTAGTCGAAAATTTTGACTACCATGAAGATTTTGACATAATTTTCCATTTCTGCCATCTTGAATTTTAAAACGGTCTTTATTTTCGAAATATACATCCCTGCATTAGTCGAAAATGACTACTATAACGATTTTTACCAAAAAGGTGTATGACCGCCATCTTGGATTTCAAAATAGACATTATTTTCGATATCTGCTTATCCGAATTACTCGGAAATGACTACCATGTCGATTTTGACAGAATTATCCATTTCCGCCATCTTGGATTTTAAAATTGCCTTTGTTTTCGAAATCTACATCCCTGAATTAATGGAAAATGACTACCATAACGATTTTTACTAAAAATGTGTATGACCGCCATCTTGGATTTAAAAATAGACATAATTTTCGAAATCTGCACACCCGAATTAGTCGGAAATGACTACCATGACGATTTTGACAAAATTTTCCGTTCCCGCCATCTTTAATTTTAAAAAGGATATTATTTTCGAAATCTACACCCCTGAATTAATCGAAAACGACCACCATGACGATTTCTCAGAAAAAAGAGTATATCCGCCATCTTGGATTTTAAAACAGACATAATTTTCGAAATTTACACCCACTAATTAGCAGTTAATGACTACCGTGCCGATTTTTCAGAATAAAGTGTATAACCGTCATCTTTTTTTTTTAAATTTATTTGGGACAAAAAACAGTAACACACGAGATTGTGGCTAATAGTAACAATACAAAAATTACAAAGTGTGAGACCAACGACAATGTCCACAGATTCGGGATTGATCTTGGATTTTAAAACAGACATAATTTTCAAAATCGACATCCCGTAATTAGCCGAAAATCACTCCCATGACGATTTTACAGAAAAAAAATTATAATTTCCATCTTGGATTTTAAAACAGACATAATTTTCGAAATCTACATCCCCTAATTAGCCGAAAATGACTACCATGACGATTTAACAAAAAAGTATATTTCCGCCATCTTGGATTTTAAAACAGACATAATTTTCGACATCTACACCCTGTAAGTAGCCGAAAATGACTACCATGACGATTTTTCAGAATAAAGTGTATAACCGCCATCTTGGATTTTAAAACGGACATAATTTGCGAAATCTACACCCCTTAATTAGCCGAAAATTACTAGCATGACGATTTTTCAGAATAAAGTGTATAACCGCCATCTTGGATTTTAAAACGGACATCATTTTCGAAATCTACACATCCGAAGTAGTCGAAATTGGCTACCATGACCATTTTTATAATAAAAATGATTTCAGCCATATTGGAATTTAAAACAAACCTTATATTCGAAATTCGAAATTTATTATACTTTTAATTCAAAAAGGATATCCAACAGTCCCTACTGATTAAGTGATTACCCGTCTTTGGTGTTAGATGCGTATATTTCCTTTAAACATATTTTAATTAGTAGTATCTTCTAGTAGTAAAAGAAAATAAATAGCCTGTGTGTAACTTATGCGTAAAAAGAATTTTACTTATAATTGAAGTTGAAAACGATCAAGATCGTGCGATCGTCGATCATTGCCAGCGGTCGCCTACTGAGCGCTACCGCCATCTATCGAGTAAGATTTCGTGAAATTGAGGAACGTTCATGGGACTAAGGCCTCTTAAAGCCTTTTTGCGAGATACTAATCTAAAATATTTTAGAGGTTAACACACTAAACAAAATTGTTTCCGTAAGATACATAATTGCAAGAATATTAGTCTCAAATTGAAGTAACTACCTGAAATATCTATTTATGCTATGTAAACAGTGTTGTCTATTTCAAATACTCATTTAAAAGTCAGTGAAAATTAACGTTACGAAATATGCACACTTTATTTAGAAAACTAACTACTTTCTAGACCTAAATATACACATTGGTATTGAAACTATTTGACGGAGAGGAAAGAGGCAATGGTCTTAATTGTTTATTTGGGGCGAAAATATGCCATTTCATTGTTTTAACTGAAGATAAATTTATCAGGTATTTTCCATTTACAATGAAAACCTTAAATAAATAAAACATATTTCTGTGGTGGCTCAGCAGCTTATTCAATCCATTATTAAGTCTTGGACGTTGCCAATTACGAAATAAGGATTAATATTTCTGTGTGTGGCTTGTTAAAATAAAACTTTCACGTGAAAAATTACCGCATTAATTACTTTACTCGTGTATATTCATTTCAATGCGCTTCTCGTGTATTTTTTGGATGAGTGTTAATATAACACCTATCATTGTTAATATAACACCTCAGTCACAAGTTGAACATTTTCTGATCCTGATAATACTTTTACCTCAATACCGTTCGTCGACACCGTAGACTAACTATCACAGCGTTTAAATATCCTTGTAAACAGTACTCTCGCGTTTAAATATCCTTGTAAACAGTAACTCGTAACCAAGTCAGTTGGGACAAATCTCATTTGATTTGAATACTCGCTAACATAATAGAACCAATATTGATTAGCGTGTCATGTATCTATATTGTATACATAGCGTCAATTCCATTGTCGCTAGATTTGATGCTAATAGAGCTCTCCTCCGACATAGGTATTTAATTGGCGACGGCGGTTACACGCAAAGTCAGTCTGGTAATTGTTTGATATATGCTCAATCACGATGACATGGACAATCTAAAGATTGAATTAAATGATTCTCATATGGTTGTCGTAATTTTATAACACGTTAAATAATATAACCTACTTAGAAGTGCTAGCTAAGTTCATAGCGACTGCCAGTGAGGTTTCAGTCTTAAGTTCGAATTCCAGAGCAAATACATGTGTTAATAGTCAGCTCCAACGATAATGGGCTTGGGTAATTTGTTCAGCGTACCTAGACTTAAACAATAAGTATTTATTTACGTGTTTAAGGAGGTACTTACACCTAACTTATGTCTTGTGATAACAAGCGGACGCATTTGCACGCAAGAGATTTTCTACAGGAAAATAATCATTTATGTGGGTAATATAAGTTTTTGACAAAAATGTCATTTTGTAATACAATGCTGACTGTACTTTTGTTGCAAAAGTCAACTTCTGCTCTACAAACCCAAATACAACAAGCTTTAGTTTTATCATAGAGTTCTTATAACCACCTTTGGTCTCCATCATCAGACCAGTAATCGCACATCAGGAACTGGTTCGATTGCAAAATTTTACTATAAGTAAAAACAAACTTACATAACTGGCAAAACTGGCGAGTTAAAAAATAATAAAAGATTGAATTGAAAATAATGAATATTAACGATTAATAGAGGTAACGATTTAAAAACGAAAATCGCTAATAATGAAATTACACACATGAATTGCCTTTGATAAGATAATTTAAAATCTTTTTATCACAAAAAAGTTATTTGGGTCTAAATATATTAATATTTAATACCCTAAAACTGAATTCTTACAGGGCTTGTTTAGTGAGGACGTTGATTCGTGCAAAATTGTCGCTTGCTTACTAGTTATTATTTTTGATTGCCCCTAATATGTTTTATATGATCTGATTAAAGCATGAAGTACAGTTTATTTCTGCATTTTTATTTTTGTGAGATGTTTTAATACCTTCCCAAAAATATCACCTAAACTTCGACAATTTTTCATAAAATTGCATTAGCTAAACATACTCTCCCTTAAAAATATATGTGTGAAAAACTGTTCCACTGATTCCTCATACGACTCATTTTACAACGTATTTATGTATTTTACGTACTAGTATAATTTAATTTTTATCAATAAAAACTTTTCTCTTTTCACCTCTTCAAGCAAAAATCGCGAGATAGGTGTTAGATTAGGGTGAATTACTTATAAATAAGACAAGAAAATAAAAAAGCGTTCCACTTATACAATTTAAAAAGAAACGTTCTTTCAAAATATACACTCGCGTGCAAATAATTCGGGTCAGTACGAAAAACTATAATATCTCCTAAAATAATAAAGCTAGGAGCCTGAATTAAATTGTATATTATAGATAAATGCATAGTTAATAAAACAACGACAAGAGTTAGAGATGATATTCACTTGTTTATTTAATTAACATAATAAACACGATATCAATTAATTATAGGTAAAAAGCAACCGTGGTACCTCACACACAAAACTAAAAACAAAAAAAAAGTAAAACAAATCAATACTTCGTATTGCCTCCTCGGGCTCTTCTTACAGCTTCTAAACGATTGGGCATACTTTTTATTAAGTTTCTTATGCGTTCTTGCGGGATATTAGCCCATTCTTCCACTAACGCCTGTTTCAGGTCTCTAAGTGTAGCTGGGGCGGGGTTTCGATTTCTTACACGCCTTCCGAGCTCGTCCTATACGTGCTCAATCGGATTTAGGTCCGGGCTTCTCGAGGGCCAGTTCATAGTGTTGATGCCAACCTCCTCAAAATAATCTTCCACAATCTGTGCGGTGTGTGGCCTGGCGTTGTCATGCATGAACATTGAGTTTTCACCCATATTAATTAAATATGGGCCTACATGCTCATTAAGAATCTCTTCCACATACCTGGCACTAGTTAACGTTCCATTTTCTATCAAAACTAATTGCGTGCGACTCTCTGAAGAGATTCCAGCCCAAACCATAACAGACCCACCGCCGAAAGCAACTTTTTCTTCAAAACAGGCTAGAATAAAACGTTCACCTGGCCGTCTGTAAACTCTTCGCCGCCCGTCATGTGCATAGAGCATAAATCTGGATTCGTCAGAAAACATAATTCTTGCCCATTCTTCGGCACCCCATCGCCTGTATTCGCGTGCGTAAAGTTTCCTTGCAGTTCGATGCCCTCTGTCAAGTTTTGGGCCATTTGCCGGTCTATGTGGGGTCAAATTAGCTTCACGAAGCCGCCGCCTTACAGTCCACTCGCTGATGTCATCTCTTCGGGTCTCCCGAAGTTGGTTTTTGACTTCAACTGCAGTGATATGCCGATTTCGGAGCATTGTTGTTACAATAAATCGATCTTCTCTAGCCGTAGTACATCTCGGCCTGCCGGTTCCTGGTCTTCGAAGGTTCCTGCCAGTTTGTAGGAAACGTTGGAGGACCCTCTGCACCGTAGATAGTGACACGCCTGTTCTTCTTGCTGTATATCTCTGACTTCTGCCTTCTTGTAACAAAGTGACGATACGTGTACATTCATCTTGTGTTAATAAATAATAATAAATAAATAAATAATAAATAAATATTATAGGACAATCTTACACAAATCGACCTAGGCCCACAGTAAGCTCAATAAGGCTTGTGTTATGGGTTCTACACGACGATATATATAATAGATAAATATGAATAAATACTTAAATACATAGAAAACACCCATAACTCAGGAACAAATATCTGTGATAAACACACAAATAAATGCCCTGACCAGGATTCGAACCCGGGACCTTCTGCTTCGTAGGCAGGGTCACTACCGACTGGGCTAGGAGGCCGTTGTGTTAGCGACATGGTAGTAATTCAATAATTACCATCAAAGTCAACAAAAACTGGCTTTTATCATTTTGCTTTGACAGATTGAAAACAAAAGTGAGAAAACAATCAAAAGTGAAATAAGCTCAATTTGAATTTGGTACCAAATTCGACTTTTTTTTAAATAAAACTTTTTCCAGAATTCTTGTAGAACATTGAAGGTTCAATTTAATTCGATATTAAATTCTCTTTAATACACAGTTAGTTTCCTGCACATACCGCTATTAATTTGCATAATATAAGGGTTTTTGTCACTGACCCGTATTATTTGCTCGCAAGTGTATATACAAACTGATATAAGTTTCGTTAGTTACTGTAGTTTACCGGACTCTTAATACTACCGATAAAGTTCCGTAGAAAAGCTAAAAACATGTTTGCTGCGCTAACAATACTAGTATTCCATTATCACTGTTATGTTTTTTATAATAAAAAACCATTTAGTTCTCTGTGTATATCAGGTTGCTCGTATCGTAGTACAGCAAAATTAAATCGTCAGTTGGCAGCGGCAGGACGCGGGGGGCTCGTGGTCGACGTTAGCGGGGGAGGGGATGGTGCGGGGCGGCGCGCTGGTGCTGCCGAATGCGCGCACGCACCATGCCTCCCGATACGCCTGCTTCCCTGGGACGGACTCAGCTCCAAGGATAATGATAAGGCTTGTCGTTTTCGATCCCCTGGCTGTTACTATATCTCCTAACCCTTTGGTAAGTTATTTATCATCATTTGATTGAGCGTTGAGAAGTTTATTTTTAACTGTGTCTTTTTTTAAAGTAAAACAATTGTTAATAATGTATTTTTTTTTTTCAACTAAAAAACAAATCTGTTCACCAAATTATGTGGAATTCATAAGTTCGTGTAACTTTACATTTTGAACGTTGAATGTGGCTTTAAAGTTTTGTAAACCTCGCAAAAACATTGCTTTATAGATGTTAGGAACTGGTGGAAGCGGCCACTTGAACTGCTCTGTAACTGGTGGACGGGGTGGAGGAGTTACTCTGAGCTGGCAACATGAAGCAAGACCTCTCCATGCCCCTCAAGCTCAACTAACCCTTGGCCCAGTTCACACTCATCACGCAGGATTGTACCAATGCACAGCACATGATCATTCTGATTCTGCCGTAGCAGGAGCTGAACTTATCATTGCTGGTAACCCTTTTATTTTTATATAAGGTAATTTTGTAAATAATTAAAAACTAATGGATATTAATTGGATTTCAGATAGGCCACCAAGATTGGTGTCCACGTTCAGCGAAGCAGTTACCAGAATTGGTCAAAGCATAGCGCTAAGATGCGCAGCGACTGGTATTCCTCCACCTCGAATACACTGGACATTAGATGATAGACCCCTTCCATCGGCGCCTGACAAGTAGGAGTTTATTTTAATCATGGATAATTTGCACTTTGTTTTGTATCGTGTGTAAGTATATATAACCAATATTTTTTATTGTTTTAGGTATATTGTTAATACAAGAGCCGAGAGTATTTCTGGTGGTGAAGAAGGGACAATTGTATCAACTCTCAGTGTAACCATAAGGACTGCCGATGAAGGTGGCAGATATGGGTGTAATGCCACAAACTCTCGCGGCTTACAAGCTCATCATGCAAGACTGAATGTATTTGGTACAAAATTCAATTATATTATTCGTCAACAATACACGTAATTACCAAAATAAGTATTGCTCTAATTTAATTGACATCTTTCCAGGACCTCCAAATATTAGATATTTATCGTCCATACATGTTAAAGCTGATACGGATGTGGTTTTACATTGTCCGTATTCTGGTTATCCAATTAAGTGAGTAGGCCTTACTAATAATTAAGCTTTAATTTGAGTAATACCAGAACTATATCGGTATAATGGTGAATACATTTTTAGAGAAGTGGTTTGGCGACACGAAGATGGTTCCATTGTTGAAGTTGTTATGGAATCAGGCGATGAAAAGGGAATGCTAAAACTGTCTTCTGTTCGAAGTAGCACGGCAGGAAGTTATACATGTGAAGTCCGTGCTGAAAGCGGGGAACTTGCTAGAAGAACTGTAAAAGTGGAGGTTCATAGTAAGTTCTTGGACTTCTGTATAATAAATATATCAACAACTTGTGTAGAAATTATATGACCATGCTTTAATTTACAGAACCGCCTAAAATTGCACCCTTTTTATTTCCCGAAGAACTCGAAGTTGGAGGCAGTACGCAAGCAACATGCAGTTTAGTTTCTGGTGACAAACCTATTCAATTCACGTGGCACAAAGATAACTTACCAATTCCATCTATGTTAAAGGTATGTAATTAAAAGTTCTTTAAAAAAGAGCATATATTCCTCTGAGACTTTAATTATATCCTTTATACTTTTTAGGTGGAGCAGAAAAACATGGATTTCTTTTCTTTATTGATTATTCAGGAACTTTCTTCGGCCCACAGCGGAGATTACACGTGTAAAGCTTCTAACGAGTTTGGCGCTGTTAGCCATACTGCATCACTCAATGTCAAAGGTAGTTTTGATAATCCGTTCACATCATAGTGTTCTTATAGCATTAAAATTAAAATAATTAAGTAATCAGTAGCGTAACATAATAAACAGTTGTATTGCACAGAATCACCGACGTGGGTGTGGCGAACGCAGAACACATCGGTATCGGCCGGAGCTTCCCTCTTATTGCCTTGTTCTGCTAAAGGGCAACCGTCTCCCAGAGTGACATGGGAATACTCTTTAGGTCAGAAATCATTTAGTTCAAAATATAGACAGAAATAGTAATCAAAAGTGTTCTTTAGAAACAGATCTCGACTACCTGACCTGCAGTTGACCGCAGCCTATGTGAAAGTACCCTTGAAATATATAGGTACACATGAACCTATCCCAACTTCCTTGTTTCAATTGAAGGACAATTAAAAGGGTGGTTTAATTGTTGTTCAATTGAAATAAGGAAGTAACCAGTCAGTTGACCCTTTACCAGGCTGCACCAATCTAGAAGAGCTTTTCAAAAATCACAAATATCTTCAAAATAGTTAGGTTTTAGTATCTAATTAATTTAAAGGGGAGTTAAGAGGCCTTATTCCCAAAACGCGCGAATTTCACGAAATGCTTCATTTTCTTCAAAGGCTATGGCGAAAAAACTTAGTTTTTTTAAATCAACTATTGATGCATATAATAGTTCATTTCTTTATCAAGACGGCCATCGGAGCAAAAATTACATTTTAAAAATAAAAATATGAAAAAAATTGGTTGTCTTTGAAGACCTTTCCGGATTCTCCAATTAGTTGTACCGTTTATTTTCAAACTACGCAAAAAAGGGTAACAATTCTTATTCAATTTGAATAAAATTCAATTGAGTATATCATGTCTGAGACGGCCATCGAAATAAAAATCGAAGATTCATCTTGGATAATAGACAAAATACCTTCTGATTATATGCCAGTTTTTTGATGAAAACACGGTTACATTTAATTTTTTCCACGAAAACCCTATAAACATTTATCCCTAAAAATATTACCATAACAAAGTTAGACTATATTTCTATCACGATAAAAAAATATCATTACTATAGTGGTCAATTTAAAAATAGTATGAATTTTTAAAAATGACCTATAAATCACACTACCCACTTTTTGGAATAATCGTATTTTTGGGTACTTAATAATAATTAATATGGTTCTAAAGTATTTTTTCGTATTACTAATACTTCAAACTCTCTTATAAATAGCATTTTATGCGGCTTTTTCCATTAATACAGTTTTTCGACTTTTTAGGGAATAAGGAGCCTTAAATCAACCTAATTTGAACTTTATATCGAAACATTAAAATTGAAATTAAATTGACACGGATATGTGGTCGATAAATCGTACTATGCCAAGGGTTAAGGAATTTAACTTAACATTTGGTTAAAGATGGAGAAAATTGGCGACACGTGCTATTCGGTCAATCAGAGACCAACGACGCTGACGGAGGATCGATCCTGTCCGACGGGACCGTGTGGCTTAAAGTCGCTGCTCCGGAGCATGAGGGCTGGTATCGGTGCGTGGCGCGCGCGCAGCACTCGTCCATACACCACACTTTCTACTTGGATGTTAGAGGTCAGTACGCTGAGAACTTGGCTAGACTAGATAGGCTTTTGAAAACCCTGCAGCCCTGACAACATATCCCAATGTAACATGTTGATGAATTACTTATCACCATTGTCAAATGCACAATCGCGGGATTATAAATATCTAGTAGGCCCATTAAAGGTATTCTTCCCATTCAAAAAATGTACTTATATCTTCAATAGTAATATTAGTAGGTAATTAAAACGTTGTATTTTTTAGAACCGCCAAAGCTGAACAGAGGCGGCAGTGGCGGGGAAACACGATGGGTGATCCGAGGTTCCACGGCGAGACTGTTGTGTGTTGTTAGCGGTGAACCGGAGATACACGTGCATTGGACGCATGATTCTAGGCCTTTGGCATTACAGTGAGTTCATATTGCAAGGCATCTAATATTTTTTCCAAATATCAACATGTTGCACATCAATCGATAGGTCTTTAAAAATTTAATAACATTGAGATTTCTTTGAACATTTTGTGATTAAGTGAATAGTTTCAGAAATATTCGCTTCGAAGGACCGTAAGTCCAAAAAATATGTAAAAATTTGAGAAGATGCGCGTTATCATATACTTTCTACGATAATTGTTTTGAACATTATCGGTTTAGCCATTTCTGAGTTTTTTCCAAACAACTTCTTCCATAGGCATCAGATACGACCATTAGTCTGGTTCTTATTCTATTGAACCCTTCATTATCCGTGGTCCGACACGCACTTGGCCGGTTTTTATTGCAATCAGCTGTTAAAGCGAGATAAAACATATTGATCTCACAAACGGTACAATTTTTCCTGTCGGGTAAATCGAAATGGATAAATCTTAACTACCTGTTTTATTTGTTTTGACGTATATTGTAAGTAGGTTTCAGTACCTTCTGTAGCTTCAGTAACTTTAAAGTACCTCCAGGTACTAATGGATCACAATATATGTGCGGATACTTACAATTTCCAAAACGAAGTAACACGTTTTAAGAATATTTAATCCGCAATCCTTAAAATGGCAAAGCATTTTAAAATACATGGTTTAAACCTCGGCGAAACGCAAAAGACCGAATCGCTTAATTTAATCTAAAGACGTCCTTAAATAATGTTTGTATACAGTATACAGGGTACCTATACAGCGCCATCTGTGACCACTTTTGAGAACTATTTTTTATGAAAATTATGTTTTTAATAAGCAGAAAAAAACTACCCTATATGTTGCTCCGGGGTATAAACTGTTACTATACAAAATTTCGTAAAATTCTGTGCAGTAGTTTTTACGCACTGCGCGGACAAATTCACAGACAGACAGACAAGAATTCCAAAAAACCGGCCAAGTGCGAGTCGGACTCGCGCACCGAGGGTTCCGTACAAACCTTTACAACTTAAAGGTATTATAGACCTGAGTATTTGATATGAATTTCAATTTAATACCTCTACGCGTTTACGAGGAAAAAGGTAGTAAGTTTAAAATTTTCAAAAATATTTACTGTATGATTTTACTAAAAATTTTCACTTTTCGTAATTTTTCCTTTGTCTGTACTATATGAAGTTTCTTCGTGCCAAGTTTCAAGTTTCTGAGTTTACGGGAAGTACCCTGTAGGTTTTGAGTTTCTTGCGAGTACTCAGTTTCAAAATATGCGACTTAAATTGCTATTTCTTTTGATTGCGTTGACATAAAAGTTTGGTTTTGCTACATTTGAAAGGTCCTATAGCCCTGAGTATTTGACATGAATTTCAATTTAATATCTCCACGCGTTTAGGAGAACAAAGGTAGTAAGTTTAAAATTTAAAAAACTGTTTTTTGTATGATTTTATTAAAAATGTCTACTTTTTGTAATTTTTCCATTGTCTATGCTATATGACGTTACTTCGTGCCAAATTTCAAGTTTCTCAGTTCACGGGAAGTACCCCGTAGGTTTTGCGAGTGCCGAAAAACTAAAATTTGCAGCATAAACGAATGTATCTTTTGATTGCGTTGGCTTTTGAGTTTGATTTTTTCACAGCTCCAAGGGACAATAGACCTGAGTATTTAGTATAAATTTCAGCTTGATACCTCCACGCGTTCCTGAGAAAAATGGTCTTGACAGACAGACAGACAGACAGACAGACAGACAGACAGACAGACAGACAGACAGACGGACAACAAAGTGATCCTATAAGGGTTCCGTTTTTTCCTTTGAGGTACGGAACCCTAAAAACCACTGAAATGTATTCAGTCAACATTTCTAAGACCCCCGAATAAGTTTTTCTTACGCGTTTATTATATGTATAGATTAATAAGTGATTTTCCTACAGAGTTTAAAGTCTCTAGTTTAAAAAAAGAAATTTCCGCCATACAAAGTTAGCACCCCTATTTAACCCTCTCAGAAGTAGGATTTGCCAAAACGCTGAAAGTACTTTTATTGTATTTTAATAAGTAATCTTCCTACAAAGTTAAAAGTCTCCAGATCAAAAAAATAATTTCCCCCATACAAACTTTGCACACCTTTTTAACCCCCTCAGGGGTGAAATAATCCAAAACGCTACAAGTATTTTATTGTATTTGAATAAGTAATCTTCGTACAAAGTTAAAAGTTTCTAGCTCAAAAAAAATATATCCCCAATAAAAACTTTGCTCCCCTTTTTAACCCCCTCAGGGGTGAAATTATCTTAAACGCTGAAATTACTTTTTTGTACTCTAATAAGTAATATTCCTACAAAGTTTGAAGTCTCTATCTCAAATAAGTCTTAATAGCTATTATTGTATGTTTTTTAACATTTTGATTACAAAATAATTGTAAATATTATAGCTGCATCTTCCCTATTGTTGAAAAACATCCTGTATTGACAATTTTTGATTAGGTATGCAAATGGGAGTGTAAAATACGAAATCGTAGATTAAGTTTGCTATTTAGTGTTCATAGGACTGCCCTTATTTCAATCAATATACATATAATGTCACGATAGCCTTTTCTAATGTGGTGTCAATCTCAGCGGCGCGGGTGGCATCGAAACCAGAGACACAGGTAATGGAGGGAAGATATCGGAGATAACAATAACGCACGCCGGCCCCGAGCACGCCGGGGAGTATCGATGTCTCGCGAGGAACCTGTACGGCAATGACGAGTTGGTGTATCGATTGTATGTTAAAGGTAATTTTATTAGAATTGTAATTGCATTTAAAAAAAACATGAAGTGTGTATACGTGTAGATTTTTGTACAGTTTTATTCCCACATTTATGTATATGAGAAAAGTCAGAAGAAATATCTATCTATGTTTTGACGAGTGCACACATATTAAATTAACTTTAAACGAGTCTAACGCCAATTAAAGGAATTTACCTTTATTGAGTTCCTTTAAATGTTTGAGTGCACTCTTGTAATTATTATTATTAATATAATATTTAAAAAAACCGGCCAAGTGCGAGTCGGACTCGCGCACCGAGGGTTCCGTACAAACCTTTACAACTTAAAGGTATTATAGACCTGAGTATTTGATATGAATTTCAATTTAATACCTCTACGCGTTTACGAGGAAAAAGGTAGTAAGTTTAAAATTAAAAAAAATATTTTCTGTTTGATTTTACTAAAAATGTCTACTTTTCGTAATTTTTCCTTCGTCTGTGCTATATGAAGTTTCTTCGTGCCAAGTTTCAAGTTTCTGAGTTTACGGGAAGTACCCTTTAGGTTTTGAGTTTCTTGCGAGTACTCAGTTTCAAAATATGCGACTTAAATTGCTATTTCTTTTGATTGCGTTGACATAAAAGTTTGGTTTTGCTAAATCTGAAAGGTCCTATAGCCCTGAGTATTTTATATGAATTTCAATTTAATACCTCTACGCGTTTACGAGGAAAAAGGTAGTAAGTTTAAAATTTAAAAAAATGTGTTTTTGTATGATTTTACTGAAAATGTCTACTTTTTGTAATTTTTCCATTGTCTATGCTATATGACGTTGCTTCGTGCCAAATTTAAAGTTTCTGAGTTCACGGGAAGTACCCCGTAGGTTTTGCGAGTGCCGTAAAACTCTAAAATTTGCAGTATAAACGACTGTATCTTTTGATTGCGTTGGCTTTTAAGTTTGATTTTTTCACAGCTCCAAGGGACAATAGACCTGAGTATTTGATATAAATTTCAGCTTGATACCTCCACGCGTTCCTGAGAAAAATGGTCTTGACAGACAGACAGACAGACAGACAGACAGACAGACGGACAACAAAGTGATCCTATAAGGGTTCCGTGTTTTCATTTCGAGGTATGGAACCCTAAAAAAACTGTGGTAAAAAAAGGGAATTGATAAATAAATTTGAACTGTATTAGTGAATACAATGTTACTAACATATTTTTGCTTTTAAAATTAACACACATTTTTGGTAGATGATGATAGAGCGAGTCAAAATATGTCAAAAATATTATACCATTTAATGAAATTTATAGAAATTCCTGTTACTACAATGTATTAATATTTTAAAATAAGAGCGATTTAAAAAAATGATATTTCATTGTAGAGCGTCCAATCATACCTGAAGAGGTTCGGATATCAGAAGTGTGGTCCCGAAGAGCACGCGTCACCTGGAGGATAGCCCGTGGCGCCCTAGTGTCCCACTACTCACTGCAGTACCGGGCACTAAACCGGGACCTGACTGTGCCACTGGAGACGCCACTTACCGGGTTACTTGACAACTGGGACTCTCCAGATGTACTTAACCTGACTTTGGCAAATTCAGATTTGCTTCACGTCGCGTAAGTCCTTTGTAGTAAATTAAGTTGTTTGTAGTTAAGTGTATTGCTAGCTACTGATGCTAGTGAGTTTTATCGATAAAATATATAATACCTACCTACTGTTAGATAAATCCATACTAATATTATAAATGGGAAAGTGTGTGTGTTTGTTTGTTTGTCCGTCTTTCACGGCAAAACGGGGCGACGAATTGACGTGATTTTTTAAGTGGAGATAGTTGAAGGGATGGAGAGTGACATAGGCTACTTTTTGTCTCTTTCTAACCCCCCACTTCCCTAAAATGGGGGGTGGAAGTTTGTATGGAGCATTACGGAGGGCAAAGGGGAACCGTGTTACCCCGAATTAACGCGAGCAAAGCCGCGGGCAAAAGCTAGTATTTTATAATTGATTTTCATTCAAGTACAAATATTCAAATTTAAATTTGTCATTGTTTCATAGTTTTTTTATCGTATTTAAAATTAACCACACAGCTAGTAAAAATAATATCTTAAAACTGAGGCAACAAGAATGAAGCACACATATTGTTAAGAACAGTGCTGAACAAATGTCCAAGAAATACCAGACACTTTGGCATGCAATAATTTATCTCATGTATTGTTATGTACGTGTGGCAGGTCGGAAGGGCCGGGGCGTGCCGGCGCGTCCGTGTCGGGGCTCTCGCCGGACACACGATACGCGCTCCGACTCGCCGCCTACAACGACGTCGGCGCGTCCACCTACACCTCCCCGCTGCACTTCACTACGAGAGAGGAAGGTCAGTGACAGATGGGTTCATAAAGGCGACTTTGTTGTTTGTAACTATCATGCTACTCTTTAATCTTAGCTTAAAGGTCTTAAGCTTTAATACGGTGGTTAAAGTTGACTAGGTACTGACGGTAGAAAGCGTTTATTTCAATAAAATGAAAGAGATAAAATTCAGTACTGGAAACATGCGTTTTTAAATACTCAACTGACTACAAATATTGATACTGAATCTTAGGAGCATACCTTTTTAATTATTCACATTCAGCGCCGAGAACCCGAGGGCCGTATTCTAACTTTCAAACACGTATAAACCGATCCAACTTCAATACAACTCCAATGCATTAACAACGCAATGCAACGGCATAAACATCTGAATCAGAAATATCAGAATTTGCTTGAGAAATATTCCAACGCAACTCCAATACAACTTCAATACTGGTTGATTGTTTGTTGTGTGTTGGAGTTGTGTTTGAGACAGGTTGTGTTCTTATTGTATTGTTAATGTATTTTAAAATTAGAATCCGGCAGCGTCGGCTTTTCTCTGTTCGTAGCTACTACGAGTTACATGCCACGAATACGTGGCTACGGGCTACGAGCGTAGCTCGTAGCACTAGGTGGCACTAAATGTGTTAAAAGAAGACAAGTTAGTGTCAAGGTGTTAAATCAAAAGTCGTATCAACGCAAAACCATTACTCCAAAAACTTTACTCTCGCTTCGTCTGACTGGTAGAAGGTAAAACATAAGTAGGATTACACTAAAATAAACAACTAACTAAATCTCGAAACGCAAGCTAGAAGTATAAGCTATTTATACGTGCTCCACACCCCTTAAAGAGGTCATGACGTCTATAATAAAATAATGGACTATATGGGGTCATCCCGCGTTAATACCGACCATAATCGTTAGGCCATTTTATGTGCTACACGTTGTATTACGGGCTCGTAAACCGTAAGTGTTGAAACATTATTTTGACACGAAGTTTCGTTAAATGTACAGTTCCTTAATTCAGCTAACTATAAGTTATAATATACGTGTATGACGTTAGTATTTGAATGAGGAGCCGCTTCCCAAACACAAAGCTGATGATTGATGCATTTTATAAAGGATTTACTTAGGTTAAAAGTGAATTTTGTGTTTGTGTTTTTAGTAGAAAATTTGTAAGTATATGTACTTTCTGACCAATTTATTTTATTACTGCAATTAATTCAATGTTTTTTTGCTTCACATTTATACTAAACTGACGTGTACAATGAAAAAATTAAAAAAAACATTGCATGGTGCAATATACACAAAATTATAATAAACAATAAACACGCGAAAATCTAATGTTCATAATTACCCTGTAACATTACTCCTTAACATTCTGGGAATTCCCTTAGCTAAAATATCCTTGTAGGAACGTAAGTAATATGTAACGACCTAAACCGTAAGCATTAACATGACGCGGTGTTTCGTTGATTGTCTAGCCCCCGGCGGCGCGCCGCGAGAGATCACCGTGCGGGCACTCCGGGCGAGGGAACTACACATCACTTGGCAGGTAATCTTTACAATCCGATACCCACATTACAGGTATTACGAGGGATTTTAGCGCCTCAAGTTAATAGAACTACTAGTGGGATGATAGGGAATTTTCTTACGAACCAAAGAGTTTGCTTTAAATCGTTTTAATGACTTGAGATCCAAAAAAAATTGTTTTTGCTTAAGTCGTATACCTGCCATGAAGTTATCATTTTAAACTGGAGGCACAAAGTGAGGCCGAAAGAGAGGGTTATCTAGGGGACTGTGTCTGGTTTTCACTAAGAATGTAATGACGTCATCAGACAATCCAAATGTCAATATGTATCAAATGTGTCAATTTTGTAACGAGTGCGAGTGAGCCACCGCCTCCTACGTTATGGTATCTATCGGACCGATTTTACTACTTTTTATTAGTCACCTATGAACGACTGTTTTGCTCGGTAATACGGTTCAACTGTGGTTAGGGAAATAGAGTAAGAGTAATGTCCGGTTTCTATCTTGGTCCGTGTATACCTACAACGTAATTTACTGTCACGCGGTCACTGTATCAGTACACTATTTTATATTATTTTCTGTTACTAGCCACCACCGAGAGAAACATGGCACGGAACTCTATTGGGCTACACCATCCGCTGGTGGGTCTCTGAAGAAGGCAAAGGAACCCTGAATGACAGCCCGTCAGGCTCCGAAAGCGGCGCGAGCGCTGACGCAACCAGCACGACTGTACGGGGCCTGAAGGCGGCCACTCGTTATGGGGTCACAGTGAGGGCCTATAACGCGGCAGGCACGGGACCCGTATCGCCACCACATTATCGTCATACATTGGAATCGCGTAAGTTGAATGATATTTGCTATTGCACCTAGTTTAGTCGTTTCAGCCTTGTTGACTTTATGGTAGGGTTGTTCTAAACTTGTAAAAACTCTGTTGCATCGATACCTGCATGCGACATTTCAGGTGAAATCAACAACACATAGGATAGTGGATTTTATCGATGCTGAATTGAGTAACTATTTACCTGGGGGACTAGCCAATCAAGGGAAATCGCTTATATATGGAGCCAGTAGGAACACGAGTACTTACCCGCATATTCATAAACGTGTTTCAAACCTCATTTAACTTAACCGTTTGTCCTTATCTGTCACTGTCAGTTGTATTTGTTAGAAACAAACACAACATCATTTTACTAAATGCGGTCTGGAACACGTTTGTTTAATTGACAACTGGGTTCTTAAAGATAAGATGAAGGGTACACGGAAAGGACATGTCTAGTCACTTTTTTTGTAAAATGAGATTTTTATATCAAAATGTAGAGCTTGCAATGTTAATTAGGAACAAATTCTGTTACAGCTGTAAATTTTAACGTTTATCCACTTCTTAATTCATAAAAACCATCTAGTTACGAAAATAGTAAGGTTAATTGAATCGTTCCAAATTTTAAAAACGCTATAACTCAAAATGTTGTCAAAGTGACTAGACATGTTCTTTCCGTGTACCCTTCACATATGACATGACTTTCAGTTGGCATCCGTCGCGACGTCGTTTAGTTACATTTTTTTATTTCTCGATTGGTGTCGTCATATTAACTAAGGCCTAATTGTTGTTTGTACTCTGCTAATGAGAAGTGTCAGGACCATACATGTATTAACAATGATGAATTGTTTAAATTCTGTTTAAAACCAAAAACCTCTGATCAATTTGCGCGGCCAATTTATAAAATCAAAATTACAAAATGTTAACGGCGGCGAGGCATAACCGCTTCGCTTTTCAAGTTTTGTTTTCAACTTTTGTCATTGCACTCGTGAATAAATTCGCATTGCATCGACAGGAAGCGGCCATCGTAAATTTTCACATCAAAATGCAAAATGGTTTAATTGGACCGTGGCCCCTATGTAGGTCAAACGGCTCAGAACAAATTGATGGCACTTGGGAAGCTGACTTTGTTAGCATTTTTGAAGCTCAAAAGGAATTGTCAATATTCAAAGCTACCTAAAAATACAGTTGAAGAGTAAAGCTGTCAGAGTAGGTACTGCGCTCATTTGCGAATCACGAACTTTTTCTTGATAAAGTAAAACAGGTCTTAAGTGAACAGATATTGTTTGCACAATGAAGAAGAACTTCAAAGGGAAAATATTACAGAAGACAATAAATATTAAACATTATTAGGTAAGTGCTAAAAGCAAAGCCTACTTACGCATTTATGACAAATAATTTATATTTTGTAATGATGAACAATTTTAGTCAGAATACAATACAAAACAGTTAAGTGGTTGTGTGTTTGACACTTTAAACTGACATGGATAAGTGCAGTGAGGGACACTTCAATTACAAGTATAATTCAAAAATCATTCGGTTATAAATTTATTGTAAATATCAGAATGCGTAATCATCATTAGGTACCCTAGTTTAATTTAAAAAAATCGTCCTTGTCCATTCTGAATGAGAATTCATTTGTTGTAGCTTATTTGGGCCTTTGTTTTGAGTTAAATTATCTTTTTGTAATAACAGTTGCTACTTACATATTTAAAATACTCACGACTTGAGATAGAAAAATGTACGGTTTCCTAAAAGTGTTAGGAACCGATAGAATAATTAGCTTTGAATTCGAATATTTTTTACAGTTACAATCATTGTAAGTGCGCTTTCACATTATCCTACACGATATCGGATGTAGGATGTAGGACCGACATCCTACATCCGATATCCTACATCCGATAATGTCGGACCGACACCAAGACCGGCTCTATAGACGTTACAATTTATCAGGCCTCTACAGACGAGGGCGACATGACAGGGCAACAAAGTGAGACGGAGCTATAATATAGGTACGAGTAGAATGAGACAGAAGTTCTCAAACCAGTTGCCGCTTATAATATGCGTTGGTAAAGTTGTGCTCAGTCTTATATAATTATTTTTAAATTATTTAGTCTTTCTTTTAGTCCAACATTACTTCAACACTTTTTTTACTAGTAGCTATGTTAGTCAGTTTGGCGGGAACACTTTTTTTATACCTATAATGTTTATCGAACGAGCGGAGCGAAAGCTAAGCGAAGTTTTTACAAACAACATAGGACGAAACTGACACCTCGCTACTGGGACGTCTTGGCATTTCGATTTCTTTTTGATTTTGAGGGTATTTTCCGAGATAACTTTAATAGTAACCGTTTTTCTGATCTTTATTAAAGTTGGGGTAGTAGCAGAGACATATGTACATATATAATTTGAGAGTTCGAATATGAGCAGGATCGATCAATGGGCTATGGAGCTAGAAGGCGAAAAAAGATCTCTGTGAAGGTCTCGTTATATTGGTCAATTCGTTTATTAGTAAATCGCGAATTCTCAGTTTGAATTACGCCTTAATTATATAATCTGTGCCTTTGTCTCCGGCTTTTTTCCAGAAACTAACTAGAAGCTGAGAACTGAATAGTCCACTAAACAGACCCTGGAGATGACGGCATAATTATTAGGTAGACCTATCTAGTTTTCAGACCACGGTCTGACCTTCAGTTTACTAGGACTCAATATCAACCTAGAGTCAATATAAAATGGTAATAAATTTCCTATGATTAATATGGTAAAAGCACAAAAAAATACATATAAAATGAAACTTAAACTTTCAGTGATGTCAAAAAATACGCAAATATTTAAATATATTATATTCATGTATGTTATTAATTTATTTTTCACCTCAGCAGCTCGAACAAGGGTTCTTTGGTGCTCAATAACAGTGAGCAAAATTCAATTTTGCTGCTAGCGTGAGACAAAATGACCTTGAGATGTCCTCAGTAAAAAGACAGAGAAAGTCATATTTTCAAACTTCATATTCCTGCTTTTCTTTTTTATTTGAATAACAAACCCCCGATGCACACCAAAATAGCTTGGAAACCTAATCACAAGATTTGGCGCAGGCACTAGTTTTTAGTAAATCTGCTATTTTTAATAAGTGGCGAAATTGGATCGGAAGTCAGTAAAAGAGACGAGAATTGAGTGGGCGTTAGTGAAAGTAGAGCGGAAGACAAGCGGAACTGGGTGGAAGTGGAGCGGAACTGGCGGAATTGGAGCGGAACTGGAGCGGGATTCAGTAAAAGTTGCGGGAATTGAGTGGACGTAAGTGGAAGTAGAGTGGAAGTGAAGCGGAACTGGTCGGAAGTGGAGGAAAACTGGCGGAAATGGAGCGGAACTGGCGGATTTAGAGCGGAACAGGCAGACTTGGAGTGGAAGTCACTAAAAGTGGCGGAAATAGACTGGAAGTCAGTGGAAGTGTAGTGGAACTGGGTAGAAGTTGAGTGGAATGGCGGAATAAAAGCGGAACTCATTAAAAGTGGCGGGAATGGAGTGGAAGTCATTGGAAGTAAAGCAGTGAACTAGGTGGAGGTAAAGCGGAACTGGCGGAATAGACGCGGAACTTGAGCGGAACTCATTAAACTGGCGGGAATTGAGTGGAAGTCATTGGAAGTAAAGCAGTGTACTAGGTGGAGGTGGAGCGGAACTGGCGGAACTGGAGCGGAACTTGAGCGGAACTCATTAAAAGTGGCGGTGATTGTGTGGAAGTCAGTGGAAGTGGAGAGGAGCTGGGAGAAAATGGAGTGGAACTGGCGGAATAAAGCGGAACTTAAGCGGAACTCATTAAAAGTGGCGGGAATTGAGTGGAAGTTGAGTCACTCACTCTTGTTGCACAATAGATATTTGTGCAACAAGAGAGCAAAGTTGGTTTTCGCTCCGAGTGTTAATTTTGAGTCCCGAGCAAGCGAAAGATTCTATCACGAGCGTAGCGAGTGATTCTAGTGTAGAATCTTGAGCGTAGTGAGTGACTTAAAGGCACGAGGTGCAAATAACTTTGGTCTCATGTTGCTCATACAACTTTTCACCTCAGCAGTGAGACCATAGCAGAAAATTAAAATGATTTTTCACTCCCACTGACTTCCACTCCATCCCGATCTATCCCACTTCACTTCCACTGTCTTCCGCTCAATTTCCGCCACTTTTACCACACTTCCACTCACTTCCGCTCCTATTCCGCCAGTTCAGGTCCACTTCCACTGACTTCCAGTCAATTTCCTCTACTTCCACTGACTTCCACTCAATTCCCGCCACTTTTAATGAGTTCCGCTCAAGTTCCGCTTCTATTCCGCCAGTTCCGTTCCACTTTCACGCAGCTCCGCTCCACTTCCACTAACTTTTCCACACAACCCCCGCCACTTTTAATGAGTTCCACTCCAGTTCCGCTCCAGTTCCGCCAGTTCCACTCCACCTCCACCTAGTAAACCGCTTCACTTCCAATGACTTTCCCTCAATTCCCGCCACTTTATGAGATCCGCTCAAGTTCCGCGTCTATTCCGCCACTTCCGTTCCATTTTCACCCAGCTCCGCTCCACTTCCACTGATTTCCACGCAACCCCTGCCACTTTTAATGAGGTCCGCTCAAGTCCCACCAGTTCCGCTCCACCTCCACTTATTACACCGCTTTACTTCTAATGACTTCCACTCAATTCCCGCCACTTTTAATGAGTTCCGCTCAATTTCTGCTACTATTCCGCCAGTTTCGCTCCACTTCCACCCAGTTCCGCTACACTTCCACTAACTTCCAGTCTAATTCCGCCACTTTTAGTGACTTCTACTCTAATTCCGCCAGTTCCGCTCTAAATCCGCCTGTTCCGCTCCATTTCCGCCAGTTTTCCTCCACTTCCGACCAGTTACGCTTCACATCCACTCTACTTCCACTCGATTCCCGCCACTTTTACTGAATCCCGCTCCAGTTCCGCTCGAATTCCACCAGTTTCGCTCCACTTCCACCCAGTTCCGCTTGTCTTGCGCTCTACTTTCACTGACTCCCACTCTATTCTCGCCTCTTTTACTGACTTTCGAGCCAATTTCGCCACTTACTACAAATAGCACATTTACTAAAAACTAGTACTTGGCAACTAGATATATGTATTTGATGGCGACTGTACAACATAATTATTATAATTATGTTTACTATTATTATAATTATGTTTAGGATTCGTGCCTGTTTGTGTTCTAAATATATAAAAAAAAATCCTTTAAAAAAATTACGTCGCGATTATTTCGAGCATTCGAATTTTAAAATCCGCGCCGGCGCCATCACGCACACTACAGCAAATCTATACCTACTCGTGCACGCACACAAGGAAAGATTATCGGTCCGACAGCTGTCGGGGCTCCGACATGCCCAACGATATCGGAAGTGCATCGCCGATATTTGATGTCGGAAGGTCCCTAATGAAAGGCAGCTGCCAGAAAGTGCCTTGTGGCGCCAAGTCCGCCTTTTTGCGTGAAATGCATTGTTTTAGTTATAGTGATTGGTAAAATGAATGAAAAAATACAAAAGTACACATATTTACTTCCCTGTAGTCCTATCCTACATCGGATATCGTGTAGGATAATGTGAAAGCGCACTAAAACTTAAGAACTGCCGCGTAAAACACAATTACGTCAAATTTGATAATAATATTCTACCTAGAAACTTAACACACCTGGATTCTAATTTATCTTGGTTTCTAATTTTAATTGAACTCCGCGTTTATCCGCGGTCCCAGTAAACTTTACGTTAAATTATGAAACCGGAATCCTTTAAAATGGCAATCAGATATTGCTGTGAACATTCAAGACCGTTCGTTGCTCTGTAAAGTCAAGTCCGTCAGGGCGGAAGCTTCTAAAGTGGTTCGCGTTCAGGAAAGTGAATGGTATCTGTAAGAAGATAACTGTATTCGAGTCACGCAAAATTGTACGGCGTGTTTATTATTACGTGACAAATTGAAAGCAGTATCGCTTCTATTTCTGAGCTTCCTTATTGACCGTTATGAATACTGATTCATTACTTACTCATATAATAAATGAAAGCGTTTGAAAAAACATTGAGCTAGCTAAAGCCGCTTCTATAAAATATAATAAAATAAAATAATGGCTTATTTTATTTTCCTATATTTATAGAAGTAACTTCATTTTTCAAAAAATCCTTGTTAGTAGGTACCTATTGGGATTACTTATTATCAGAATGGGTCATAAAGTAGGCGGGACATTGGTACAGACACTTCGTTTTTCCGAGTTTTCACATTTTCGCGGAATCAAAAACTCTCCTTTTATTTTACAAGAATGTTTTGATGACCAATGGACCACATATAATAACATAACATAAATACTCTTTATTGCACACTTCAAATTAAAGAAACATATACAAGTTACAATCACGTAGAAGAAGGGAAAAAATAATTTTGGGAATTCCTTAGAAATATGTCAAATATATTTTATAATACAAAGACAGACGCTAGTAGTCTATAGGTCTAATAGCATAAAATTAAACTTTAAACAATTTTTTAAGCAAAAAGTTTATTTTAGTAGAAGAATTACAATTTTACAAATACAAATTCTCTAAAAGCGGTAGCGACATTTAAAACTTGTTTAAACATTTCAGCCTTTGTGCGCTTTCTCATTATCCAATTCGATATCGTATGTCGGATAGGACCACGAAAAAGGCAAATTTAAAATTAGTTTTTTATTTTATTTGTATTTCTTAAAATACAAAATGTCCATTGCTCAAAAGAAAGCACTAACGCAAACAAGGCGGACTTAATTCCATAGAGCTCCTTTTTTCCTTGGGCCATCCAACATCCGATATGGGATGAAAAAGCTCTTAATGCCAAAACTCACTGAGGGTGCTACGCAATATATGAACAAAAAGAGAATAAGGACGTTTTAGTGAGTTAACAATAATTCGGCATGTAGGTGGTAACAGGCGTAATGCGAACTAGGGCCGTATTCTAACTTTAAAACACGTATAGACACGATCCAACTTCAATACAACTCCAATACATTAACAACGCTATACAGCTACGGCATAAACATCTGAATCAGAAATATCAGAATTACCTTGAGAAATATTCCAACGCAACTCCAATACAACTTCAATATTGGTTGAATGTTTGTTGTGTGTTGGAGTTATGTTTGAGATAGGTTGTATTTTTATTGCATTGTTAATGTATTTTTTAATTAGAATCCGGCACCTAGTGTTTATCTTCACTCCATTAGGTTATATTATTGTCATCGTATTAAAGTTATTTTAAAAACTTAGCTCCCACGGGCGGTCCTGAGGGTCTGAGCTGTAAATCAAATGGGCCGACATCGTTACGGGCAGCGTGGCGGCCGCCTGCCATAGATGCCAGGGGTGGCATTATTACCCACTACACGCTGCAATTCACAAGATACGACGCTGATCCTTTGCTTCCCGCTCAAGACGCTTATTTACGAGTTCAGGTAAGAATTGATTTCATTAGATTTTAATGCATTTTATAGCCTATCTATGTATTTTGATAACCGTATGGACTTTAAAAAGTTGGACATATTAAACCAAGTGCCTTTGTGCCAACAGCTGCGGCTGGAAAAAAAATCACATCTGCCTATATAAGCGAGTAGGTATTTGTCGAATCAAAATCAGGTCAATCGGACCAGGCCTACAGTAACGTTTTAACAGAAATTCTCTTTGATAAAAATATGTAATACTCCAATGATTGTTTACAAGCAGTTATTATGCGTTGAGTACAGTACAGTAGACCGAGACAGTCAGTCGCTCTCCAATCTTTTTACTAGTAGTAGGCCTCTGCTGTCCACCCGCGCGCTCCCAGCACTGGATCGCCGACTTACTCGCCAGGTGTAAAGGTAAACCGCGCGCTCGCTCACCGCACTCGCCGCCCGCTGCTTTATAGCCGCCCATAGCTCAGCTTCCTTATGCGCACTCACTTGCGTTCGTTCGCATAATATCGCTTCGTATGTAATGATCAACTTAGCACACTAGTATCAATGTGTATTGTGTACTGTGTAATATACTATTACAATTGAGTAAGTTAAGCTCTGGTGCACTGCCGTCGAATGGTAAACCGCTGTAACTAGACTTTTAAGTTTTTTTGGACCAAATGATTCCTTTTAAGTTTTTCTATCATACCCTGGTAAAAAAAAATATCTCCTTTTAATTAAGGCTGAAGAAGAATGTCAAAACGCTGTAACTACTACCTAGGCACATCAAAATACTGTAACCGCAATTACAGTGTTATTACTTCATACTTATCATAGCCGTGATGCCCCTTACGTTCCCCCAAATTCCCCATTTTATTTTTAAATTAAACTTATTTATGCCTAACGCTCTAATCTAATGATGTTTTGTTATTTCAGTCTATAGGTTTTAAAGTAATTGTTAAAAGCCTAAATGCTGGAACTGAGAATTGTCGTGGCAAAACGAGGTAACGAGGAAGTTACAGCGTTTTGTCAAACGATTTGCCCAATATTTTGTTGCAAACTCATCATGGTAAAACGCTTTTAGATTATTATTTTTATTATTTAGACAAATTTACAAAAAAACCCTTCAAGCCTTCAAGCAAGCTTTCAACCCTTTAAGTTTTTATAAAGAATGGGCGTTTCCAAAGACGAAATGTTCAAACACTTAAATACGTTTTTCTCAAAACTATGTTTTTGGCTTGCAGCGTTTTGACATCTTACGGCAGCGCACGTTAGCGTCGTTAATGAACAAACTGATTGACTCGCCACAAAATTAATAAACGCGTGAAAATAGTCACTCGGCCACTTTACTGGCGTATTGCTGTCTCGCCACTGTACTCGGTGGGTGTAATCAAGGCATTAGACTTCGTCGTTTTGTATAGTTAACTACCTGCTCACGACCATCCAACTTTACCAACTCCACTAGGTTTGCTCACTGACATACCTACTTAAATAGCAATTAGGCTATACATTACAACTTCGAAACTTCAAGGAGAAGTAATTATGTTTGCTTTGACAATATTTATAAAGTCTTTTAATGTCCTTATATTACATACCAAGATAAATATTGAAAGATCTTATGAATCTACATAGCGTAAGTAATTTCCGAACTGAGGAATTTTGATTTACACTTTTGCTAAGACAATAAAAATAATATTTGAGTGCAACGCACTGATACTAATCCTAATGGAAGAAGCGGAATATGCCTATGAAATTAAATTTACTACAGGTTTATAATAGCTATATACTTACATAATACCTATACATTTCATTGGAGATTTGCATAATACCTACCACCGCCATTCGCCTAATTCCACCTAAACCGGATTAACCTAAATTAGGATTTATATACATAATTTTATTTAAATAAAAGGGTGAAGAAACAACTATATCGCGACTGACACCATACGCCGAGTACGAGATACGGGTGCGCGCACACAACGCGGCGGGCGACGGACCCCTGTCAGCGCCGCAAGTGTGCAGGACAGACGAAGATGGTAACCAAATGTTATTATTAGCTACCGGTTGATCCATGAAAGCTGATGCGAGATTTGTATCGAACTGTGTCACAAGTATCGAAAATTAAATTCAGCAGTCACGAAAGCGAGTAAAAATCCATTCTTACGAAGAAACTAAAGTCATTTGTGGTTAGCCTTTATTTTCTATCAATAAAGAGAGATGTGCTGGTCTAGTAACAGTGGTACATATCTTGTTTCAGTACCAAGTGCTCCTGGAGGTATGAAGTTGATAGCGTTGGCCGAGCGGTCACTGAGGGCATCATGGCTTCCGCCACCAGAGCCCAACGGAAGACTGACACAGTACACGCTGTATGTGAAGGATTTATCAGGGTTAGTAAGATAAACTTCACGAGAAGTGCTAACTAGGCTACCTACTATGAACCTTTTATTTCTGGTATATATATAAGTATATCGAGGTACATATCTACAGATCACAGGAGCCAAACGCCACGCGAGTGAACCCTTGCACTGAAGGCGAGGGTTTATACACAGAGTGCATGAGAACCCTCCGAGGTCTCCGCGCCGGTCGAACGTATGAGGCGTGGGTTCGTGCCGCTACCAGTGCGGGTGAGGGACCGCCTTCCACCACTGTGGCGTGTCAAACCAGTGCCTTGGGTAAGTGAACACTTACATCGAGAGAATGAATGAGAACCGTCCGATATAGGCACGTCAGTCGGACGTATGAGGGTTGAACTCTTGGAAGGAATCTCGCGGTAGCATTCCAAAAAGTATGTCTTCACATTAATGTTGTATCTGAATAAGTAGACAGATTTTTTGTAATGACGTGTCTGAATAACGGTGCTTTCTTCTAACAGCTCCTGCCCGGATTTCTTCATTTGGTGACGTGGCAGTCGGAGCTGCCGGTGCGTCCTTATCACTTAAATGCGTTGTTGGAGGAACCCCACCACCAATTAAACGGTGGCTGAGAGGTGGCAGTCCATTGCACCCACGATCGCCGTTCCATCTTGACGGAGATGCTCTTCTAATTAGAGGTATTTTATTACTCATAAAGTTGCAGTTGTTAATAGATATACAATTGATTACTTAGTAATAAGTTTCCTTTTTCAGGCTTGGAACTGTCTCACGCCGATAACTACACTTGTGTTGCTGAAAACCCACACGGTACTGATTCGGCTACGTGGAGAGTAGTAGTGCTTCGACCGCCGGTACCTCCAGCTCTGGCATTACTTGAAACTCGTTCAAGGGAACTGGAGCTCGACATGCGACCAGCACCAAGAGCTCCCGGACATGCATTGCCTAAATCTTATTCTTTACACTGGCGGCTTGCTGCCCCTGAGGTAAGCCTTATCCTTTTCTTTCGACTTATACTTAATATGTGTCTACCAAGGTTGAAACTGTTGATATAACAGTAAATTCTTATAGGGAGAATGGAGGACATTAGCTGCCAGCCCTGGTCCATTCACATTGCCAAGCCTCCGCTGTGGCTCAGCTTATAGGGCTTATGCCGCCGCCGGCGGACCACCCGGTACAGAGATAGCTGTTCGCACCACCGGAGGGCCACCGGTTGCACCGCCTGACTCGAGGTGGATCAGGGTGAACTCCACGCACGCAAGATTTGATACAAGCAGTTGGACGGACGGGGGTTGCGGGCCCGTGGCACTGAAGTTGGAGTGGGCTGGCTCAGGCGTGGCCGGCGCGAGGGAGGTGCCTGTTGGAGGCGAAGTTATTTTGGGCGGTGAGTTTTTTGTTTTTATTACCTAAATCTTGTATACAAGTAATAACTATCGAACCTAACAATGTGATCCCATTAAACTCTGACCCGTTATACTTAATTACCTGTATTTTTTTTATAAAACTGACTCATCATCGTAGGTTTAACGCCTGGATCGAGATACCGCGTTGCAGCTCGCGCGTCAAACGAAGCGGGCTGGACGCGGGAGGTGTACGAGTTCACCACGACGCCGGCCGAGGGGGGCTACGCGGAGGAGGTGGACGCGCCGTTCCCGGCCACTGCTGGGGAACTGGCTTTATTATTAGCCCTCTGTGCAGCCCTGTCACTGGCTGCATTGACAATTTTAGCTATTCTTTTGAGACGAAAAAGGTAAGTTTTTTGACTAGAAACTTTTCTCATAGATTAGCTCAAGATTCATTTGTTCAAATACCACGTGCGGTTTACGTGTTATGCAACCTAAAGGCGCACGTCACGTCTGATACGAAATACCAGAGCCCCGCACACACACTGTCATACAATACGGTTCAAAACCTAACAATGATCAAAATACGTCAACCCATCGTCAACCGGACGTGTGCATGTGTCATTCGGTGGGGTAAACGAATCAGGCAGCCGTACCGGCTACCGGACGTTTGCTTGGAGCCTTATTTTTATTTTCTTAATGACTTCTTATTTTAAAATTCGCCTTTTTTGTTTAGCTATGAAACTGACTTGTCTGTTTAGTTATAAATAGTAACAAATAAAAAAAAAACGAGTATATTCATAATTATACTTGGACCTACAAATGTCACAACTCTAGCGGAATGTAATTCTACTCTTCAGTCAGCCTAATCCTAAAGTGCATTGCAATTAAGATTGAGCTGAATCGTAAAAAAATATTCAAATACGGCGGGTCGTTAGACCAGTGATCAGTGAACGAGGTGCTGACACAGGGCCCCTTTGTCGACAATTAAGCGTAGACCCATCGACCCTTTTCACGTCTGCCGTGCTAACGACGTATGACACGAGTTTTAATATCGGCTGTCCTCCAGAAAATATTAAAGTAATAACGCCAGCGCTATGGATCCCGCCGTATTTTTGGATAATATATGACTTGAGAGAAAAATGGGATTTTGTTCTGTGGAATAGGAGAGATTTTTTTGACTTTAGTTTAATATATTCAGTACCGGTATTAGCAAGTATATGTTGACTTTTAACATTGGTAGCTTGAATATTAAATCTAGAAAAAAATATAAGACAATTTGAATTAAGTACATATTTAGGTCATTGAGTCTTACACTGGCACGATTTAAGGAAGAAAATGGGAATTTAACATAAGTATGTTTTATTAACGGCCTAGTCCAAACTACTACGTACTACCAGCTGTATATATTGTTTTAAATATTTTAACAGAAAATACAAATTAGGTATAAAAATCTGAAGCATAGGGCACACTAAAATACATATGTTATGTATGTATATAAATAATTATTAAGTAGGTAGTGAAAATATGTCTTTCGTAACCTCAAATTAATATTTGGTATATCACAACCATATCTTTCCGTCAAATACATTCAACAAAATTCAACGTCATAGAAAACCCATCTGTTTTCTCTTCCGTAGCGGGTAGTAACATGTAAAATATATTCCCTAGTGGAAAAATAGCGAAGTTAACCGAGCTACAGGAGCGAGTCGCTATCACAAATAATTTATGGTTGGGTGCGAACACTCCGCGGAAGACTTCTTTACTCACCTATTTTCAGGTTTCACACTCCATAAAGCACTGAGGATTTGGTTCTAAAATACACTATACGTGCCTTCAATATATCTTGTGAATAACCGTAACATAATGTAGCGTTCTTTTTTGATTTTTTTCCTGTTGTCCTTTATCACTTTGAGATTTACAACAATTGAGATAAATCTAAAATTTGGTTTCTCGTGTCGTATATAGGCTAAATTGGTGTTATGGTTACCTCTACTTATACTTACATGTAATGGCAATAGACAATGATGCGTTTAAGAAAACGTGACACCATACATTACTACCCTTATTATTAAACAATAGGTAAATTGATTGATGAGAGGTATGTAATGGTACTCAAAACTTACCATAAATAAGTTTTAATTAACATGCGTTTAAGAAAACGTGACACCATACATTACTACCCTTATTATTAAACAATAGGTAAATTGATTGATGAGAGGTATGTAATGGTACTCAAAACTTACCATAAATAAGTTTTAATTAACCCTAAATCTTATTAACAATAAATAAATTTTAACAAAACTCACCTAAAACTTATTATAAATAGGTTTGTAGGTACGGATGGATTGAGCATTTATTTATTATTCTTTGGTATAATTAAGTTCTGCGTTCATACTTTTCACCAGTCTCAAAGCTTCATAAAAACCTGCCAAGTGCGTGTCGGACCACGCATTATGGAGGGTTGCTTCAGCGGAATAAGAAAAAATAATTATCAAAAGGTCGTATCTCCTTATGGAAGAGGTTTTTTGGAGATAACTCGAAGACGCTTAAACCGTAATGTTCAAAACAATTTTCATTGGAATAATATGTATGTATTTTCTAAAAATTTTTTTTTTTGATCTACGTTTCAAAAGTTACACATTTTTTAAGACTTTCGGAGTGATTATTTCTGAAAATATTCACTAAATCAAAAAAAACAAGGAAACCTGTTATTTTTAAAGATTTATGTGCAACATGTTGATATTGGGCGGGTCAAACAATTTTTGGACAAATAGTTACATGTATTATGGAGTGCCGGACGGACGACAGACGGACATGACGAAACTATAGGGGTTCCGTTTTTGCCATTTTGGCTACAGAACCCAAGAAATGAAACACGAAAAAGGATTTTATCAAATTACAAAATAGAAACGGTTTTCATATTTACATTTTTTACTCGTGCCTTGTTTAATTAAATTTTTGTGTGCATAGTAAAACTAACTACAAAGGTAGAAAATTCTATTATATTTTTGCATGGAATATTTAGCGTACACGTTTTACATGGAATACGTGACGTTTTCAGACTGAATCAGGTTTCAATAATCTAAAGTAACTACCTAAAGGTTGAACACGCCAAAATTTGGGCATGTAAAAATAGCTATAGTTATTCAAAAAATGAAGATATTCAAACTTTTTAAACAAAAATTTTCTCACAAGGAACTGGGCGATAAAATGATGATCGTTTCATTTTCTTTTATTTATTCATTGGCCAAATGTCGAGCGTACAACATCAAAAACGTGAACGCATTCTGCACGAACATGTAAAAAATCCCATGTTAAGCTACAAAGATATCGCGAAAAGGCTGAAATATCCACAATCTACGGTTGGTCACGTATTAAAACATTCCATGACCGCTTGCCAATAGATAGAAAGCCAGGAAGTGGTGGGTTGCAGGGAGTCAAGAATAAGAAAAAGGAACAGAATATTTTAAAGATTTCTGCCTCAAATCATACGATTTCATCTCGTGATGTTGCTAAAAAAGTGAAAATGTCTCAGTCTTTTGTCCAAAAAATGAAACAGAGGGCAGGACTGAGGAGTTTTATAGCCCAGGCCGCACCAGACCTAGACTCAAAATAGAACTTATCCGCAAAGAAACGGTCGCGAAAACTCTATGAATATTTTCTTACAAAATTTGAATGCGCGGTGATGGACGACGAGACGTATATAAAAGCGGAGTTTAAACAAATACCTGGTCAAGAGTTTTATACTAGCAAATCACGAACAGATGCTCCTGAAGATTGTGAATTAAAAAAACGAGTGAAATTCCCAAAAAAAAACCTTCTTTGGCAGGCAATATGCAGCTGTGGTAAAATAAGTCGCACGTTTATCACCACCGGGACAATAAACGGCGATATTTATCGGAAATATTGTTTACAGAAGCGTTTGCTGCCTTTTATAAGACAGCATGCCTCACCACCGCTGTTTTGGCCAGATCTAGCCAGTTGCTAATACGCAAAATCAGTTATCAAATGGTACAACGCTAACAGGATCATGGTGGTACCCAAAATATGCAATCCGCCAAATAGTCCAGAACTGCGGCCTGTTTAAGATTACTGGAGTATTATGAAAGGAATTCTAAAACAGAAAGGCGGAGAAGTAAAATCGGTCCCTCAGCTACAAAAATACGGACCTGGGCGACAAAAATCTTTCCTAAAGAGATGGTGCAAAGTCTTATGAGCCGTGCGCGTAGAAAAATCGATTTATGGCTTACTGTGTAAACATTAATTAGAATTAAAAATGTGATTTTAGAGGTAATTAAATTTGTCATTTAATGTGGTATTCATAATTTAGTTATTTATTTTCAAACTGGTTTAAAAACATGCGTGCCTAAGTTTTGGCGTGTTCAACCTTTATTCTATAATAATTAACAACCTTGTATACTAAACGGAACTCACAAAACATTGCAGCTAGGTTGAGTATAACACTATTTTCATATCGTTTCTAAGATAATCAATACATAACTCGTAATTTTTTTTACGCAGATTAATAATGATTGATGATATAAGCATGTAGATTCTGATAACTACATCATTATTTGTGTCAATACAGGGAAAAAAGGTCCCACTTAGTCCTACACAGTTTACCTATCTATTATTTTATTTTCTTTATTTTCTTTATTGGAGAAACAACAGAAGCATGCGACAATAAGAATTACATTCAATAGTAAAAAAATAGAGATAAACACACCTTCCTTAGGCGTTCTCACTAAAAACATGTAGTAACATACACGGACTTAACTAGGCAAGTATAAGCATTTGAACATGAGCAACTAATAAGAAATATACAATTAATAAGTATAACAACACATACTAATCACTAGTGACAATGACGACACAATATTAGCACTCACAGGGTTAGCTTATTAGTAAAACAATGAAGTCTCTATGTGGTAAAAAGTGGGACCTTTCACTAAACTCATCCACATTTGTATCCGCACAGAAGTGACGGCGGCGTGCCGCGGGTGACCACGAGCGCCGAGAAGCCTACCTGCGGCACATACCGAGCGCCACCACACCTAACGCCTAAACTACCGCCCGACCCACCAGGTGAGATTTTACTCTTTATGATTTCCCACTGGTACCGTATTCTAATTTTAAAATCCGCTTCGAACTGAGAACTCACGATTTACCTAAAACAAGATGATCAATATAACAAGACCCTTATGTATATCGTTTCGGGCCTTCTAGCTTTATAATCCCTTTATTGACCTTGCTCATATACGAACTCTCAAATTATAATTATCTCTGCTACACCCACGGCAAATTTCATATAGATCAGGAAAAACATTAGGTACTAAAGTTATCGCAGACCAAAATCAAAATAAAAAAAACCATCGAAATGCTCAGACGTCTAGTAGCCAGCAGATGACAGACTCGTTGTGTTTGAAGTTGTCTGTAAGAACTTCACTTCGCTTACGTTAACAATGCATTAAAAACACAATCTATCTCACACATAACTCCAACACACAACAAATAATCAACCAATATTGAAGTTCTATGTTGCACCGGAATAATTTTCCAGGAAATTCTGATATTTCTGATTCAGAGTATTCAGACGTTAAGGCGCTATAGCTGTATTGCGTAGTTAATGCACTAGAGTTGTATTGAAGTTGGATAGTATCTAAACGTATTTTAAAGTTAGAATACGGAGCCTGATATTTTTAGTGAAATTTCATAATATCCAGGTAAAGTTAGAAGAATAGTAGTGCATATTGATGCAAGGTTGGAGATTTCTTGCCTCGTGCTGTAGGCGAGCGACAAAACTCGGAACGTTGCGCATACGCAGTTGCAAAATAATGTTAATTACACAGAAATTAGGTAACTACTACACCCACACTCACGGTTACAATTCCTTCCGTAAACTTAATCAAATTCGAACACATTTAACGATGTTAAATAACTCTAAAAATAAGTCACAATTAAGGGAGGCAACGGGAGACCCTCGGCAGCTTTCTCCTGCAAAGACTCGCCATAGCGAATCAGCGCGGGAATGCAGTCTGTGTGATGGACACCTTGACGAAAGGTCAAGGTTTGGAGGATCATTTTAGTTTTAATTGCATTTTGTACTTGGTATAAAATTGCAATAATGTACAATATAAATAATCAAAAAATAAAAAGCACCGCTCACCTGAAGCTTATTTCCACACTTTACCTACGCTTAGACCGTACAGCCGAAGGATCCATTGTCCGCAAATTTCTGTTACCTAATTGGCATAAATTCAATTACCCAGCAAGCACAGCTCATAAAGGTTAAACTGCTTTTCATTTCCAGTTAAAGGCTAATACCCAAACTCCACTTAGGTCCGCGAAATATACCTCTAACAACACTAAAGCTCTCGTGTCTAGTATCTAGACACACGGCAGTGTGTCCGCCAAGTTCGAGCAAAAAAAAGCGACACACCGGCCGTGGGTTATATTACACGAACCATTTCGGGCCAATTTCGACCACCCTATAACTCAAAACATATTTTATCTACGCATATGAAATTTCGAGTGTCTGTTGACATCCCCTTAATTGTCTAGAATACAAAATTTCATTACTCTACCTATAGCAGTTCTTGAGATATTGACGTCAGAAAATCGCTATTTTTACTATACACTCACTGACTCACTGACTCACTGACTCACCATCAAAAACCTAGACCACTTCCAATGGTCGTACTGACTTGAAATTTGGCATGGAGATAGGTCTTAAGGTCAAAGTAAAGGGAAAAATCTGAAAACGGCCAAGTGTGAGTCAGTTTTAAAAATAGCGAAGGTGTAACTTTGTTCTACTATGAAGTCATAATGAACTAAGTGGGTCTATCTTCCAATGGTCGTACCGACCTGAAATTTGGCTCGAAGGTTTGTCTTTAGGTCGAAATAAAGTAAAAATCTGAAAACGGCCAAGTGTGAGTCAGTTTCGAAAACAACGAATGTGTAATTTTGTTCTACTATAAGTAGGTATGGAGTGGAAATGAGATAAGACTTATTTAAATTTAGATACATACCAATTTAAGACAATACATGTTTGTCTTAAAGACAAGAATAATAAAATTGTTCACCACTCTGTGTGTGTCTGTTGCGGGAACCGAACCCACTATTTACGAAGTACAAAGCAGGTCACTAGGTACAATAGGTGCGCTAAATCAGTCGAACAAAAATGAAAAGACAATTTTTTCTCGCATAGTCTAAATAATTTCTAATTTTACAACTAATAAAATCGCAGATTCAAGAACATGGAAATCATATATACTCTAAGATGGAATTATATATACTACTGCCCATCTCACCCTCCGATACGCCACGGGATGAGATGGGATGGTGCACTTCTAGGGCTACATAATAGGCCACCAATTATAATACCTACTGGTAGGTAGGTATTACCAAGTTATTAATTTAATTATCTATGTAGGTAGCGTACTTACAAACAGAATAAAGTACGTTATTGATGTATGTAATTTTATGTAAGTAGGTACATTTTATAGGTGTAGGGAGCCAGTTTATTTGTAAAAATCACCTATAAATAAATAGTAAAATAGAATTAGACGCTTAGTATAAAGGGTATAGTATAAAGTACATACCTAAGTGGAATGAGACATTTCCTAAAGCAAAAGTGATAAAAAAATAATGAAGAACCTACACCAAACAAAAATAAATGAAATCCCATCAAAAACATAAATGTGAAAGGCTGCCAAGTTCGATACTATGGGAATGCTTCGCCTATAAAAGAAGTGAGATCTGAATAAGTACCAAGTTCCAGAGAAACGCACACCGGTTTTTATAGCAGTTTCCTGATAACATTTATTATTTTCAGTACTTTTCAATGATGTAACTTGGCAAGTTTTAATAGAAAATTATATACTTGACACATTGTAGTCCAGAGGTGTCGATTCATTGCATTGAAAAGGTGAGTGGTGTGTGAAAACTTGCCAAGTAACATAATTAAAAAGTACTGAAAACAATAAATGTTATCAGGAAACTGCTAAAAAAACCGGTTCTCTGATATTATAATTTTAGGTATTTCTATGTAACGTGATACTTATTCAAAATGTACCTTAAAAACTGCTGGAAATCAAGTGTGCATTCCTATAACTATTTATGATTTGAGGTATTTTTATGGAACTTGGTACTTATTCAGATCTCACTTCTTTTATAGGCGAAGCATTCCCATAGTATCGAACTTGGCAGCCTTTCACATTTATGTTTTTGATGGGATATATCTAACATGAACGTAAATCTAGTTTTGGCAAACGCCGAAGTTCGTGTGAGCGTTAAATAAATAAGCATGCATACGCTCGGCGCCTAAGCCCCGTTTGACCCGTTAGCATTGATTACCATCCACTAGACCCCCAGTTTTGAAGCTTAAACAATGACTGGCACTCACTCTATACATGGCCAACATATGTACTAATATTGTTTATCATTTGCTACTAATAGAGGCCACATGTTTACTAACAGCAACTTATTATTTCAACAGTAAGGTACCGATAACCTGGCTGGTTTTTAGGCATAAAATCTGATATTTTTTCATAGTTTTCTAACATACCTTAGACATTGTGTATTATTTAAGTGGTCGGTTATTTAACTTAAAAGTTATTTCAGAAAAAAAAACTGTTTTTACTCGCTTTATCGTATATACTGTATTTAAAGGTACGTTGTTGTCTATGCCCGTTATAAACGTGCTCACTTTATGAATGTGATTTCATCCCTTCGCGAGGTTATTTCGCAAATGAAGGGCAATATGACCTTGATTTTAATTACTGTCCCTAAAACAGAGGTTTTATCAGGGGAGTTAATTTAACAACCTTGTTCTCGGGTTATTTTACGTGCGATATTGTTAGTCTCACTGGGCTGTGTTGGCTCAATATTTGTATATCATGTCAGGTCGTCTCACCTAGTTACATAATAAACGAAAGGAATAGTCATATTTGGGAAGTCCAAATATTTGAGTACTTTAATGTAATTTTGTAATTTAACAAGCTTTTTATACGAGGCCAAAAGCAATTTATTAATAGTTGCAGCATAATAAACAAGTATTAATGAAATGTACTTGAAACAGCGAAATAATTCAATTATATAAATGTTTGTTAGCTGGATTTTCGAAGTGGTGGTTTGACCGACAATTAGGTTCCTGTTGAACCGTTTTATTTATTTGACTAAATACGTCTCTAGCGTCTATCAATCGTCGTTGGCGTGTAGGCAGATCTATGGTAAAAGGTGCCAGCAGTCGTAGCGATAACTAATAGACGCTATCTCTGTGGACACACCAACTGAAAAGAAACTCTCGGAACTGATTTCATTTACCATTACCATTACGCAAACAATTTTATTTAACTACCTGACTTAGGTATTTACTTACTTATTTGGCGCAACGCCCCAAAATAAGTATTGGCCTCCTACACAAGAGCGCGCCATTTTTGCTCGGTCCTGAGCCATTTAACGCCAGCGTTCACCGGCACCGAGCTTATGAAGATCCGCTCCTCCATTCCATTTTATTAACCTACCTACATATTGTTACTGAACCAGATGTGTACGAGATCAGTCCGTACGCCACATTCGCGGGCCCCCCGGCGGGCGACTCGCGCGCCTACACGCTGCAGCTGCGCGCGCTGGCCCGACACGACGACGAGGCCGCACCGCCTGCACGCCCAGGTTGCTGCGACGGTAAGACTAAGTTACTTATTACATTTTGGTAACCTCTTGTTATACCTATAATTGAATGTCGAATTTTGGTTGCATAATATACCGCGTATAAATTTATGTTATGACGCTCACAGCCAGCACTGAATTACATAGGTAACCTGTAGGCCTAAGATGGCAGATTTTATCAGCGGATAAGTTGATATAAACCTGATAAACTGACAGTTGCCGCCATTGTTTGTCATTTTATCAGGTTTATATCAACTTATCCACTGATAAAAATCTGCCATCATAGGCCTGCTGGCGTTGGTTCTATTAACAGAAATTCATAAAATATAATATATTCATTTTTATCTTATTAGTTATTGAATAATACTTACTTCATTCGCGTAGATTTTTATTTTGGCTAATATATGTCATCATACATTTTAATTTAGACTCGATTGTTGTCAACAGAGGAGACATGCGTAGACGCGTGTGACGTGCAGCGACGGCGCCGGCGCCGCCGCCATTACTGTCCCGATCACGGTAATTATAATGGTAATTGTTAATTATTACTTTAGGTAGGTGTGTAACAAATATTAGTATCCATTTTTGTTTTTTTTTACGTGAGGCCTGTAAAGCCCAAACAGCTATAACAGCCATTAAATTACACAAATACAAATTGATTACATCCGTTAATCCATTCGGTACCTACTCCTTGTACGCTGATGAAAATGTAAAATCGATCTATTTTAATATTAATTTCATTAGTGATGTTAAGTTGGCGTTACATGCGTTTCCCTAAGGAGTAAAAAGGGTGATTAAAAATTAATTTACTTGAGTGGAAGATCCGGCAGTTTAGTTGGGATAGGCTCTAGATAGGCCTGGAGTGATTCATAATAATCTGGTTTGAAATACAAACAAGATTTTTTTACAGGTTGTTCACAAGACTCTGGAAGTTGAGAAACGAAGCCAACAACTGCCAAAAGGTTTAGTTAAATGATATCTAGTCAGTGTAATTAGTTAATTTGATTAACATATTGATATGTATACAAAAATTTATACAATAATATTGTCTATTTATATTACGAAGTTTCTCTTTCATCTCTCCCTTTAAAAGCTACTAGGTGGATCTCAAACTGGCGCCGCGTCCCGCTCCGGTAAAAGAACAGGGCTATACACATGCAGACCGCTCTCTCGCTCGCCCATCGTCGTCGCATGCGGAAACCGCAATAGTGTGATAACCGCCTTACTGGGTTTAAACTTGACTAGGTAACATCAAGTACTTTAGTTAAATAGGTGACCAGATGACAAAGCATTTTTTTTGTATAGAAAATGACAGACATGGCCGCTCCAGTTGGTTGAATTCCCAGACATTTTATATTAAGGAAAAGTAAAGGTAGCAATTTCAATTTGACGCCTCAAAATTCAAACAGTATCGCTATTATATACCTCGCAGCCCATGGTATTAGATTAGGTAGTCTATGTACAGTCACCGGCAATAGTATCTTCCTACGGGAAGGCCGCAAAAATATGTGAATAGCTCTTATTTGTAGGACTATAGGAGTGTGTCACATATTTTTGTGACTGTACTGTACTACGAGGCCATAAAGCCTAACTAGGACTAAGGACTAAAGGCATGCTAATAACAGCGATGCGTGATGGACGTGTTAAATGGTTGTGCGTTTATTAATTTACAAGGGGTTTCATAATTGGTATCGGTGGAATCGTTGGTAGCAGCAATGTATGATATATCATTTGAAGTTTACCAGTTCCTTTTCGGTAAAGAAGAATATCGTAAGTATAATTCCAACAAGGCCTATTAGTTTTCCCTCTAGGTTGGAAGGTCAGATGGCAGTAGTATTGGTTAAAAGTAACACCTATTCCGATTTTTGGAATAAGGTTGCTAAGCAGATCCCAGGCTCCACTGAGCCATAGCGAAAAGCCGGGAATAAGGTTAGATAACGATAAATCGTGTAAATGTGTTTTAGACAAACATTCAACGTTTTTAAGCACTTGATTGCTAGTATGTTGTGCCTTAGTGATAAAAACTGTCCCAATCTAGACTTAGGTACCTATTTTTAATGAAGTTTCGATTGCGTCTCTAACTAATAATATCGTAATTATTATTGCCGAGCTAGATTAAGAGCTACGTACAAAATGCAATCTTAGACTCACCCACTTTATGGAGATAACTCGATGTTTTAAGTAACACCATCCAGCAATCAACAACTACTTATACTAACATGTATCCTATGCTAATAGAAAATGTGCATAGGTAGCTTTGTCGCTAACTGTGCTCGTGATGTTTAACCAATACCTACGGCATAAGAATTACGTATATTTATATTATTTGTAAGTCATAAAGAAGTAATTGCATACTGCGATGATAACCTTTGTACGCAAAGAACGCTTCTCCGTCTCAGTCGGTTAATCTTGGATTAGCCCCTTCTACTGAACACAACGAATGCCATCGGACTCTTAGCCGTCACCGGCTAAGAGTATAGTCCGAGTATATTCCGCTACAGACTGACATAACTGAAGACAACGGTAAGTAATAGTTTTTAAGAAAATTAAGGAAAATACGACATAAACAACAAAGTTATCTGTCAAATGCAAAATAATGAATCTTCATATGGTGTGCTTCGAAATATTTCAAGTAGGCTTATAGCATATATTTTTAGAACAAACATCTTAGAAAAAGTTTTTATAATGAAGAAAAAGTCTGTTCTTATTATGTAAATAGAACCACTCTTGTATCATTTATTACTTGCAACCCCTTTATATCTGAATTATTTAACTAAATATTTAAAAAATAGTAGGTAGGTGGATGAGTATCCAACTAAAACGATGCACTACTTATTCAGACGAGCAGCTCCGTAGCCTCCGTATCGCTTTCAGCCAACTTAGCATCGCGCACGGCAGCTTTTTGCAACGAAGCAGAAAGTAGTGGGTTAACGTTGCAAACATTGCTCCACATTTTGCTGTTTGTAGTATTTGCAAAGCTACAGAAGCGATTCAGTATAGCGATGCAGTTGCATGGTATCGTTTGAGCTTTATTGAATGCGATTATTCGTGAAGGAAGGGTCCTATATCTCAACGTATTTGTATCATAGCCATTCAGAATTATTCTGCTAAATAGTTTCTCCCGCGCGCGTGTGGGAGAATAGGAAGCTAGAGCTCAGCCTTGGGATGTATATGGGGAAAAATATGATTACTAGTTACTAACTTGCTATAGGCACCTACTCTGTTTCTAGGATTTTGTAGTTAACAACCCTTATTTAGTTCCGCTATATTCGTTTGTAGTAGTCATGTTAGAAGCGTTCTTCGGTAAAGGAAACATTTTGAGGAAACCGGACCTAATCCCAACAGGGTCTAGTCTCGCGTCTGGGTTGGCAAAAACCTATTGGTATAAATCAGTGTAGATATCAATTCCACGGAAAATAGGGACTATTCTTTTATTTCCGACGTACAAATCAAACATGGCGAAACTTCTTTAAAATCTGAACCGTACCTGTAGATATGTAAGCCCTATTGTGTCGAATACCGAATGTTAGCGATTAGATGCACGGTATTCCTGCAGTAGCTGCAACTGTTCAATCACTAGGTATTCCCGGAATCCGTCAAATATGATTCAACGAGCATACCCAACGTCCCGGAAAATTCGAGTTGCGCGCCACGTATACCTATCTTTTCAATGATGAATTGCGCGAGTAAGTATTAAAAGAGATTCGGAGAGAAGATCATTCTGCCAGTGTTGTAAAATCGGTTTGTTACATTATTTAAAGTATTATATTTCTTTATTTGCCGTCTATAGTTTTATCAAATTGAATAATATGGCGAATACAAGAACATCGCGTGCTCAGTAAGAATTTAGAGAAAATATAAACAAAACGGTCGTGTCAAGATCATTTTGAACACCTGCCCGCTTATCTACTTCTGCTATTGGCTGTACAATAAAACTAATGTATGTTTTAATTGGCTACTTTCCTAAAAAAATATATTTAGTCCGTCAGTTAGATTATCAAAAAATATTGGACACGTATTTTTTATTTTTTCAATCAAACAAAAATTGGTGAAGATATAGCCCGTTAAAGTTCCGCGTGACGTCACATTTCAGTATAATTATTAGTATAATGTGACGTCACGCGGAACTTTAACGGGCTATATCTTCACCAATTTTTGTTTGATTGACAAAATAAAAAATACGTGTCCAATATTTTTTGATAATCTAACTGAGGGACTAAATAGAATTATATTTTTTTTAACCAGGAAAGTACCCAATTATTATTTTTCTACTCGTCGACTATAATGCTTGAATTGACACTTTGTAGACCGAACAACTAGCGCATACTTTTCGATGGAGATTTTATGGTTGCAAAGTTTAGCATCGTCACGGATGCTGAAATAGATTTTCATACAATATTATACAATGGTCGGGCAGGAGGACCGTACTCCTCCCAGACCGGTACGATCTAGCGGGAGATCGAAGTTACTAAATTATATTGAGGGAACAGGTATTGTAAGGCATTCGTCGAATGATTCTTACCGGCTTGCCTGTTTTGAGCACTCGTAGAAAAAGTATTGTGTACATTAGTGACATAAATAAGCTTTTCAATCTCGTACCTCTCTAAACACGGTACTCGACTGAAAAGCTCTTAACTATGTCACGATTGTATAATAGTAATAGTATTAGTATTGTATACAATCGTGACACAATTAAGCTTAAGTAAGGTACGAGATTGAAAAACAGTCGGCGAGTAGAAAAAATACTATTTTATGAGTTGACATCCTTATTATATTTCTATCCCCTAAAACCACCGCAGCGCTGATCACTGGCAATGGCATTGCAACCCCGCACCGCGGGTGTTAAAAAATCCCCAATTTACACACTATGAGGCTATCTCCACACGCCCTGGCGTGGCAGCCCGCAATACTCGCAAGGGTCCGTCGTAACACTAACTTTCGCTTATCGCATACCCCAGCGCAGGCTGTTGTCATAATTCTGTTTCAACGCGAATTATTCGTGGACGCGACCGAATAACACTTTTATGCTGGTGGAAATATTTTTAAGTCCCAAGGGTATCCCGTTAGGTGTAAGTCGGTTCAGCGTATAAATATTATAAAAATATTTTGTATGAGTGCTATTATGCGCTCTCCTAAATCTTTTGAAGCCTTTTGAAGATTAACTTATTTTTTAAATATTTTCCAGTAAAGTAAATAAGTTATTACCTGACACAATTACCGACTTTATAATAGGTATATACCAGGGATGGTATCCCGGTATTAATTCATACAAATTAACCGGTATTCAATTTCGGTATCTCGGTTGTTGATGAATATTTTTAAATACTTTCCAGGTAATCTGATAACTTATTGCCCTTACCTAAATTACATTTAAGAATATTATTTAAATACTGCAACAGTCGAGTGCTTTTTTTATTTTTATTAATACCGGTAACGATCCCTGATACCAATAATGCCATGTCAGAACAAAGTTATCTAGTTACACGGTATTTAGTTACACATTTACGCTATTAAGTTTCAATTTCCATATATTTTTTATAAATGCCTCAGCTGTTTCGGCAAGTGTTCACTTGTTCAGCTGGAAGTCTATTATTTGTTTAGTTTTTGGTATACAGACAGTGATTCAGTAGACGTGAGCAGCATTAACACTCTGGATTCAGTTAATAACAAGCTATTGTTTGATAGCAGTATTCGTAAGATTAGCGCTAAAAAAAGTCAAAAATTAAAAGGTTTAAGTTATTTAAGACACGCATGGTCACTCTACAATTAGAAATATTAGAACACTGTCGAGTAGGTACTGATACTGTCTTGTTTTTCGGTGTTGCCGCCTGGGAGTTTTGGGACACGATGTCCAACGGAAATTATTCCTGGTTTACGGCCTAGCAAGCATATTAAGCACCCACAAAAAGTATGGTAATTTTTCAGAGCTAGTACGGTTTCTATGCTTATTATTGTTCACTGCTCATATAATTTTTCTACAGTTCTAAACCTTCAGATAAAATATGGATAAAATGTACTTAGGAAGTAAAACCTTTTTGGCTTACCTACAACCTGTTTCGGTTGGTGTGAAGGATGTGACGTATGTCACGTCACGTCACTTTGTAAAGTATTGAAATTTACACAAACGAAACAAACAATCGAGCTTTCGTTAGCGAATTGCGTAAAGGACAATTTAAGTCATGGTATGGCAGTAATTTTTAGTTCTATAAGTGACCGCTAGAGGCTCTGCACAAATTCTCCATACTAATAATTTACGAATTCGTGAACGAATCTCGAATTGGGCTTATTGGTATGACTCGTGGTAGAGGTACCGTACCTCTAGTGTGAGTCATTATCGAAAATTCTGAATACCTAGAAAGGAAGCAGTCGTTAACGGATCAACGGGCTTCGAATAGTTTTCCTTTAGTTTCGACAGCAAGAAATTCAAAAGCTCTATGCTGACATACATCTGTCTCATATGTAGAACGAGACGGATGTAGTCAGTACAGTTTGTTATCGATAGGTTTTATTAAAATGCTACCATAAGACACTAATTTGACATACGTCACCGAAAAATACCGTATCGACTGTAGAAAACTCTTTCACTATCAAATTCAAAGGTGAGATGTCAAAACATGGTGAAAGTGAAAACCATTCGTATTTATTGTGTTTTAATGATATATTATTAGTTGACGAAATAATATCGACAAAGCCTTATATTAAGCATAGGTACTTTGTTAAGAAGACTGCATAGTATGATGACTGGAACTGGAAAACGAAACGGTAAATTTCAAGCCGATATGAGAAATAGAAATATCAACACTTCAGTAAGAATAATTTTAGAAAATAAATCTAGACTCAAGAACTGCTGGATATTTGTGAGATTTATGTATTAATAGTCAATCAAATTGATTTAATATCGACACAAAAATACCAACTCTAACCTAAAATGAATGGTAAGTAGTTGAAATTTGATATGATAATTTGATAAGATAAGTCTTATAGTTTCCGAGTAAAATGGCTGTGACATACGGACGGACGGACGGACTGACGGACATGACGAAACTATAAGGGATCCGTTTATGCCATTTTGGCTACGCAACCCTAAAAACTATCTACTAAAAAAATTACGTATGTACATAGCTTGAAGAAGTATAAAAAAGTCACCTTTAGGCATTGACATCTCTACACTAAGGCAAACAGGAAATGACATCCCTAAGAATTATATTGCCCCTAAAAGTTGTAGTGAATATCACTACAAGTCTCTTTGCTTCAGTCACAGCTGTCACCCGCCAAACATGGCGCACAATTTTTGTTCTAGATATCACATCTAGTAGAATACATTATATGTATAATGTACATAATAATATTAAAGATTTATTTATTGCGAAATAGCCTTTTAAAGTAACATTGTCACAAACTAGAAACTTATAAGTACTACTAACAATTACTCGTTACTTAGAAATATGAGTAAAACCATCATTATGCAAGAAGCGACAAAGCCGCAATCCTGCGTTGTGTTATGAAAACCGGCGGCTTGCTGGAGCATCTTTAGCTAGCTTCCCTTGTGCGTTTGTTAGGTCGTGAGGCTCCGTGCCTCTTGCTTCACGGATCGATTGTTAACAATAGTTAGACGAACGACAACTATATTTAATAATCTTGTAGTGATTTCGGATGTCGGGCGCCGCTCCGGCTTGTTTGCTGGTAAATAGATTAAAGGACTTCGCCAACGTGTCGGCTCGACGCAGGTGGGATGTGTAACAGTAGCGCACTGCCTATACTTTAGAGAATCAACAACATCCTGAAAGGGTACTTATCCTTTTGTGATTATACAATAGACCTAAAAAATAAGAAATAAACCTATGATCCACTATGATCACTAAAAGTCGAACTGTCATGTTGACAAAATAACCAAATAAATGAACAATCACCTAACACTTTACACATGGACGTAGTTCTAGGACGTTTTAAACTAGTAGTGTTATTTGTACATTTGAATTTTCATCAATTTGGTTTTCTTAGGTAATCCTATATCCTACGACGAAATAAATATATGGATGGATGGATGGAAGAAAGACGAAAGATGGAAATATATGGAAGTACTGACAGTTTTCACCCCTTTTCCTAGCTTTGAATATGTAGACGAAATACGTAATTTCCCTGTTTGAAAAAAGTTGCAATCGTAGAACATTATGAAAAAATAGTGAAAATAAAGATCCTGGCGAATTAAGAACCTCCTCCTTCGAAATCTTGAAGTCGGTTAGTAACATTTTATGCGTTAAAAGTCGCGCGCGTTCAAATCAGGTAAAGGCTTAGGTACTATCATAGCTTGTATTTCCCGGCTCCGATGGCATGAACCGTAAGCCAGGAACACATTTCATGACCAATCGCAAGGCGTCCCAGGCGATGAAAATTTTTGAAGCGGTTAAGGACAAAGTATAATAATGACTCGCGTAGGTCAGCTGTCGCTCCGTTGGTGGGTTGCGGAACGTTAGTATTTGATGCTCTTATTATCCGGAAAATCGTCAGCCGGCTGTATTGAGGTAGAAAGACCGTCTGCTGATACCCTAAATACCATATATTCATGACTAGTTTACGGTCTTTTCAGTGCTATACAGCCGGCTGATGATTTTTATTTTATTTGTAATAGCATATAAACTATCACCTGTTTCAACTGGGACGCGATGGTCATTTTATTTTATATATATTTATGTGAGAAAATGGCTGCCGTTCCTCAACCCACTCAAGGAACGGCAGCTGACCATCACGAAGCTTGATTATTTACCGCCCTTAACCACTTAAAATTTACCGCTTGGGACACGATATCCAACGGAAATTATTCCTGGTTTACGGCCTAGCAAGCATATTAAACACCCACAAAAAGTAGAGTAATTTTTCAGAGCTAGTACGGTTTCTATGCTTATTATTGTTCACTGTTCATATAATTGTCTACAGTTCTAAACCTTCAGATAAAATGTACTTAGGAAGTAAAACCTTTTTGGCTTACCTACAATCTGTTTCGGTTGGTGTGAAGGATGTGACGTTTGTCACGTCACTTTGTAATGGTGGCACCACACTTCGCCTATGCGGACAAATATTCGTGTTGCGTCTCTTTCCTATTCTATACAATAAGAAAGAGACGCAACACGAATATTTGTCCGCATAGGCGAAGTGTGGTGCCAGCATAAAGTATTGAAATCTACACAAACGAAACAAACAATCGAGCTTGCGTAAAGGATAATTTAACTTATGGTATGGCAGTAATTTTTAGTTCTATAAGGGACCGCTAGAGGCTCTGCACAAATTCTCCATACAAATAACGTACGAATTCGTGAACGAATCTCGAATTGGGCTTATTTGTATGACTCGTGGTAGAGTTACTGGTTACTTTGGAAACATTCGTATCTCACTTAATTACTTATGTAGGGTGACCATGATCATTGTTTCACTTAAACATGATGGCGGCCGATTCATTATCGTTAACTAAGTGTGTAGGGTTGTTCCTGCTCACGTCTCCTGAATCACCCTGTATATATAAATACATAACGGCCTCCACAGCAAACTTCGTCTAATATGTGGATAGCTATGCAAAATCACTATATACTTGTTTTACACGTGGACCTGCCTAGATACTGAGTTATTCAAAGTGATCTCATTAGCGACTTTCAGTTTACAGTCGTCTAATTGGGCCCCAGTAGGAATGCGAAACATCTAGATCAAAATCAGCGCCCGCTTTTATTATACCACTCCAGAGGTGTCACATGCGCGTTGCCGACTCTTTACAAAAAGGAGGATTCACTGTGTTGACGGCTAAAGGAACAAGAGGGTCCGTCGTCGTTACTTGACTTTAGACAGTGACAGAAAATTACTTAGTTAGGTACCGTTTATTATTTATTATGGATGAATGGCGGTTTAGTGATATAATAACTTTGTTCCATTAAACATAATTGGGGCCATTATGTTTGTGAAGAAACCTATTTGTGATTATCTTTTGAAAGCTTGTCGACAATTTAACTAAACTTTTATTATATAACCTAACGTAAAACGCAAACATTAATCCGTCTTTCTACGTAAATAGGTATAAATTGAAGCTTGCATCTTCTATAAGAATATTCATAGACTTTAAATTGGAGATCAAAGACTGCCTTGAATACTTTGCCAAGCTTTTAAAAACCAATCTTAGTAAGCGTGATACTTAAATGTAGGTAGGTAATCTGTGTTATAAAAGCTATGTTTTTCAAAAGCTAAGAACTGTGTTCCACGTGACTAATTTGTTAGCACCTTATATGTATAAGGTGCTAACAAATTAGTCACGGATATTTTAAGAGATAATACATTACATTAAAACAATTAACTTTTAACTGTAATTAAGGAATCTTTGTATATATTTTTTTTGTTTTCATTTACCGAACAAAAAAAAAGTCAGTGTGTCAGGTCGGTAGTCGTCGGTATACCGTCTGATAACAAAGGAAACACCTCTACAGATAACAATTATGATGGTAAAACAGTCATCAAACCAGAAGATACACCGGTGACAACTACAAAAACTGCACAAGATGACTTGCAGCAATCAAATCCCGGATCATTATTACCATTACATACAAATCAAAGTAAGCTGGAAAATGACTCTACCGACAAGATGACTGATACAATTTTTATATTTGGAGGACGTCAGTGTGTCGGGATAGCCTCCAAGCTCGCACAACTGCGGGAAGAAAGTGAATATAAAAAGTACAAAGTTTTTTCAGTCATCAAACCACAGTCGACTACAAAATCAATTATGGAAGAAGTATCAAAGTATGATTTTGTTGAACTATGTGCATTTCAAGAATAAAATGGCACAAACTCCTGAAATAAATTTGAATATAAATTATAAAACTACAACTATAGATAAAATGGATAATGTGACTTTCTTAGGTATAAAATTAGATAAACACCTGGATTTGAAAGAACAGATTGATTATGTTTGCTCTAAGATATATAGATTTGTTTATGTATTACGAAGACTAAGACGTATTTCAGGTTTACACGCCTCTTTAGCTGCTTATCACGGTTATGTTGCTTCGAACCTAAGGTACGGCCTAATTCTTTGGGGGGGCAGCTCAAACCTTGAAAGAGCCTTTATTGCGCAGAAAGACTGTGTCCGAGCGATTTGCAATAAACCCCCTTATGCGCCATGTGGAAAACTGTTCACGCGTTTAAAGGTCCTAACACTTCCCTGCTTGTATATCTTAGTCATGTGTTTTCGTAAAAAATCATATGGACCTGTTCAAAACGGCTAGAACAGTTTTTCCGAGAGGCACGAGAAATAAAGGGCGTCTTTTAGATGATATTATTCCCAATACTTCATTATACCATAATCAGTGTTTCGCAATATGCATAAATATGTATAATAAGCTACCAAATAAAGTAAAGGACCTTCCTATTAATAAATTTAAAAGTAGTCTGTCACGTTACTTATTGGATAAGAATTACTATCGTACAAAAGATTTTTTCTCTCAGAACACTGAAGAATGGAATGTACACTAAATTAATAATATGACAAAATATGTAATGACATTAATAATTAATAATATGAAAAAATATGTAATGAAATCAATAATTAATAATATGACATACCTAATATGTAATGAAATTAATGATTAATAATATGTGACATTAGAATTGTATATAGTTTTTGCATGCTAGTATAATTAAATACATATAGCAGAATAAGCCACAAATGTCTGTACTACACCACCCGCATCCAGCGGACTCCCGCAACCTTCACCAGGTCATCAGTCCACCTTGCGGGGGGTCTACCCACGCTGCGCCTTCCGGTTCGCGGTCGCCACTCGAGAACCTTTCCGCCCCAACGGCCATCGGTTCTACGAGCAATGTGCCCCGCCCACTGCCACTTTAGTTTAGCGATTCGGAGGGCTATATCGGTTACTTTGGTTCTGCTGCGGATGGCCTCATTTCTGATGCGATCACGCAGAGAGACTCCAACCATAGCCCTCACCATTGCCCTTTGGGTGACTTTGAGCTTTCTTATGAGGCCCATTGTAAGCTAAATTATACGTTCTCGTATTTTTAATAACTTAAAGGTAAGCTGAAATTCGAAGTCTTTATACGTCTTATAGACTTGCAATGCTAAACAATTTATAATATTTTCTGTTCGAAGAGAATAGAAGTCAATTCTACTGCTAATTGGTTAGAATCATCCTTAGCAATCAAAACAGGTAGCCGGACGGGTAAACATGTGGTAATAATCCGAAGGTTTGTGTCAAATCTTTGAATAAATCAGGGAGGTCCTCCTCTATGCTAAATCGTGGTATTCAAAAATGTCATATACAACAGAAAAAGTGATGTATAATCAGACAAAGTGACCAAGTCCTCCGGTATCCGAGGCCAGATTTGAACTGGCGCCTTTAGCTTTCGCGACTGACGCCCTGACCACTACGGTAAGATGAGTTAATAATAGCATCGCTATATTTAATTATTAATAAACTTCAAAAGCTCGGACCATTTAATCTTTGATATATTTGGATTCTGACACTCGCTAAGTTAACGGCACATTTGAATTCAAGTTATCTCAAGGTCATTTACCCGAAAGATCGATTTGCAGAAGCTTAGTGGAATCTCGCCGAATCGAGTGAGACCCTTCCTAAGTAGCCAGTTTCACGGTTGACTGGCCACATCTGACTAAAGTTTATAAATACGGTTCGCATGACGGCTCCAGGAATCATGTTAATATTATTAGCAAGTCTTTTAGGGGTTAAGTAATTTTAACTTCAAGTGATCGTAGACCGGTATTGGATCTTTGAGGGAGACATAGCGACCTTGCATTAAATATTATTTATGTGAGGTGAAATGTAGGTACCAATTCCATGAATCATAGCCACATTTTTATAAAGTGGTGATGTTTGATTGTCGGTAGTTATCATAGAAAATGGACAACACCACGGCCATGTTCGAGCCTGAACTAAAGTCGGAGAATTTGCAAAATTTTCCCAGACCGTTAAGATTTTTTTAAATTAAATGTGATTCTGGGAGAGGTAATTCACCTACTTAAAAACAACCTTATGCAACTATGACTGCTAACGACAAGTCACTTTTCAAATAAACATTTGCTCAATAACGTTACGTTTAAGTTACTAAAAGTAAAAGTTACAAGTTATTAAAAGCAAATTAAAACTTTTTCACAATCGCATCCACTCGTAATAGCTCAAGAGCGAATCTCGCAGTATTACCGCGCCTAACACGTTTGTATGTAAATTTTATTCGGCAAATCCGGACTGATGGAGCCCGTGCAAGAGCTATCCGAGCCCGCAGACCTCGCAAACTTTTGGGTCGACTTGATAACACGTCCCTAAATACAGGCCTATCTCGATTACCATCATATAAACGAAATTATATTTGAATATCGAGTCCACGGAGCTTATTTATTTAAAATCTGGGATTTGATTCGAAATTGATTCGGTGGGAGCACGCAGATTTTTTACGAGGGATTTAGGTCAAATGGAAAACAATCAAACTGAGTGGACATTAAAACATACGAAGCCGCCCGGCATCGTTTAAATAAATTAGTTGCAGGGAACGCATGTGCCCCTGTCTACCTAAATCAATAGGTACGTTGAACAAGCCAGTGGTAGTAATAAATCTTTTTCTGGTTTGTAGGTAAGTACTGTACTTGGCAGCAATATCGCACGTAAAATAATCGAAAATTGCATTAAGATTGATTATTGACTTAATTATATTATACAACTGAAAACAACTAAACTTGTGGATATTTTTTATAGAGCAAGATGGAATATACCTAATTGCCTCGGTAAATACGAAATAGCAACATTTGTAGAGCCCTTAAAACATGCTCGATGCCGAGTCGAGTGTGCCAATTAATTTTGTGTAGTGTTTTTTATTGTTTCATCACAATGTTGCAGCGTACTCCAAGGAGCCGTATTATTATTTTGAAATACATTTATTTATCGTATGGCTAAATGTCACTGGATAGGCATTTCTTCCCTGGGGTAGTAGTAGTGGGAAAGCAGATGATAAGGAAAATCCAGTGAATGCTGTGAGGTCCTGATGGGACAGTGCAGCTGCCAAGTTTGTTACTCTTTATGCACCACCCAGGGATCACGTGATCACGGTGTTTCCTACGGACGCAGAGTAACATTGATCCCCATAATTGAAATACATAAAAATAAACAATACACACAAACTATCTCAAACGTAGCTCCAACACACAACAAATAATCAACCAATATTGAAGATGTATTGCAGTTGCATTGCAATAATTTCCAAGATAATTCTGATATTTCTGATTCAGACGTATAGGCGCTCGCTAGCTGTATTGCATAGTTAATGCATTGGGGTTTTATTTAAGTTGGATCGTGTCTATACGTGTTTCAAAGTTGGAATACGGCACATTGTTGGATTATATTGGACCGAATTTCGCTGGACTTGTTCCTGTTCGTTAAGAGAACTTCTAAATCTGCCGATTTTGATTCTTCGGGGATTCGTTCGATCGAAAAACTACCTAAATATGAGTAATAAAAATACATTTTAGATAAAATTAAATGTTTAATAAATAGGTAGGTACACACATTTACCCAACCCAGCTGGTGAAAACTATATTACGTAATAACGTATATACCTATTTATCAATCTAGTAGATGGTACTTTATGCAATTTAGATTAAGAATAACATACTAAATAGATACTTTGGTCGTATGTTTGGATAATTTCCTTACCAGAAACATTACCTAGCCTACGACGCTCAATTGTGCTTGAGCGTCGAAGGCTACTCACTATCTAGTCTATTTCGCAGCTTTAACGCAGTAATGCTTATTCGTGGGAACTAAGCTCAATTTGTCACTAACCTGGTCGGTCATATAAATGAATATTTCTTTTTACGCAAAAGTCTTATAAAAACAAGAAAGAATGCGAGCCAGTGAAGTGAAAAACGTCACCTCAAATCGCGGTTACGAATGCCCAGCTTTTTCGTATGAATATTTACGCACTGACAAGAAAAATGTATTGGGTCGTGACATCACATTCGTTACTTAGGCGATAAAGGTGTTTTAGGGTTATAGGAATAAAATACTTGTAAATGTTGTCCCACGACTTTGCCACATGGAGGAGAAGTATTTTAAATACGGTAGATAGGAAATTTTACAGAAAGAGTTTTCATTTTTACTTTTAAACAATACGAATTGCATTCAAAGAATATTAAATAAATAATCGCCTGTCAGAACCGGGAATCGAACCCGCTAAATGTGATAATAGAAAACCTGCAATTTGACTGTACTCATCGAAACCCTCAATCGTAAGAATTTATGTCTTCTGAATAACATAGCATCTTAAATAAAAAAACCGGCCAAGTGCGTGTCGGATCACGCATAATGGAACCCTCCATTCCATCCGTACCTTGAATTAAATAAGAAACTAATACCAAAAGATCGTATCTGATGCCTATGGAAGATTTTTTTTTGAAATAACTCAAAAATGGCTGAACCAATAATGTTCAAAACCATTTTCATAGAAAGTATGTAATAAGGCGCATCTTCTCAATTTTTTTCATATTTTTTGGATTTACGGTTCAAAAGTTACAGGGGGGGACACAATTTTTCAAACTTTCGAAGCGGATATATCTGAAAATATTAACTTAATCAAAAAATTTAAAAAAAAAAAATCTCGATGTTATTTTTAAAGACCTATCGATTAATGTGCAACATGTTGATATTTGGTAAAAAAAGTTTTTTGAAATTTAGTTACATGTATGGAGCGCCCCCCCTAAAAATATTTATTCTGCAATTTAACTACATAACTATTTAGTTAATAGGCGGCATATAAAATACACCTCATGTCTAAATTTCATTAAGATATGTCTTATACTTTCCGAGTAAAATGGCTGTGACAAACGGACGGACGGACAGACAGACGGACATGACAAAACTATAAGGGTCCCGTCCCGTTTTTACCATTTTGGCTACGGAACCCTGAAAAGACCAAAAAAAAAAAGAAAAAGACAAAGAAGAAGAAGAAGATAAAAGAGGAGTTGAAAGTTTTAATTACTTCGACACGGACAAAGTCGCAGGCGGATGTTAATAGTAAAGTATTAAAGGCATGATTTAATAGCTCGAAGGAAACATACCTACAATTCTTGGCATCCCTCCATAACTTCATACCAACTTTGTACGCAAGTACCTACACTTAACGGGAGATCCCATTCAAACTTCGCTAGTAGTAGGTTTTATATTCGTAGGATGTGAAATACTGTGCTCAATCGCCTTGTTTAAAAACCCTAGGCATCAAAAATGTTTCAACATCAGCTTTCATATTTTGATACTCCTAATTTGGTCCACATAAAAATTCAGACTACGCATAAGAGGCCATAAGAAGACCTATCATAACTCATAATCATAATCCTCCTAGCCTTTTGTCCCGACTTTTTGGCACGGCTCCATTGAACCCGTGGTCCGTTCGGCAACCTAATCCACCAGGTACCAGTTTTTACGAACGCTTGTGTGCTATCTGACCTTTCAACTCAGAGGGAACTAAGCTTTATTGGGATTAGGTTTGGTTTAATCACGATGTTTTCCTTCACCGAAAATCGACTGGTAAATATCAAATGATATTTCATACATAAGTTCCGAAAAAGTCAGTGGTACGAGGGGTTCGAACCCGAGACCTCGGGAATGAAAGACCGACGTCTGACGTCTTTCCGCCAGGCCTCTCTATCATAATCATAACTCTCGGTTCAATAAACATAACTCTAAGAAAAAGAGAAAGCGTCAAAAAGGTAAATGGTATTAATACAGCCAGAGTAAAAATATTTGTAGTGTGTATTTTGCCTCAGCTACAAAGTTGTATCTTCGAACTGCACTGAAATGCATTAACGAGAAAAGTTTACCTGCCCCCAGACCGTGCTAATAGACTTTTCTAATTAGCCCGGGGGTTATATAACGCCTGTGCCCGCGTGCTTCGACGGGGTCACGTTTAACGCTACGTTAAATATAGTTATAGTTATAGGTATAGGTAAATTCGAGAGAGCTGGGCCGAATGTCTATAAATATTTTGACACTGCGGTACAAATTTTAAGACAGCTTTTATGAATCAACCTATACCAGACCGCTGGAATAAATCGGGCATTTTATCTTAGCCAGCAGTAGCTAAACGAGTGAGGTGATCAAATGGATTTTAGCACCACTTTATTTTCAACTGATTGATGTATGTTTACCGATTATTCGAAGACGCCTGGACCGATATGGAAAAAGAACTTTTTTTTTGTTTAAAAGAGTATACTTCACAGTTGGTCCCATTGTCATCGGGTGAGGATCTGATGATGGAATCCTGGAAAAATCGAGGGAACTCTTCAAATATTATAGGCACACCTGTAGTGATTTGAGTATTTTTTACAGTAGCTCGGGTTTTTTTTTTTGAAAGATGGATGCTAAGCTGGCTAAGTGAAGTCAGTTCTTTTTTGTTTAAAATGAGTGTATGAAAGTCATTTTGACATGTCACTTGCTAAGCTACTTCTGCAGCTTCTGCTGCTGAATGTACATACGAGGGATAAAACTTGGAACTCTTTATGTCTTAGTTAGCCAGACGTTGTGAAGATTTGCCATCATTTGATGGATTGTGATTTCAATTCCACCGTCAACACTTCATTAGCACCATCTTAAAATCTAGTTAGATAAAGGAATTACTCGATATACCTGCAACACCTGCAATTTATTATTTAAGGAATGACTTTCTATCGGAGTAAATAATTAGCCGCGCTACCCTATTAATAATAATTTAATAAAATAATTTTAAACAAAAAAGAACCGACTTCATTTGTATTTCGGGGTTTTTGTTCGGTATCGACTCCACCCTACCCCACCTACATTTCTAAAGGCAAATGCCCGAGCTAGTGTAAAAAATACTAAAATAACTATATGTGTGCCTATAAAATTTGAAAGAGTTCCCTCGATTTCTCTAGGATCTCATTATCAGATGACAATGGGACCAACTACTCTCAAGTATACTTTTTAAACAAAAAAAAGAATTTTCCAAATTGGTCCAGCAGTTTTTGAATAATCGGTGAACATACATTAAAAAAAAAACAAAAGAAAAAAACAATGATCCCGACGAATTGAGAATCCTTCGAAATCTCTTAGTCGGTTGAAAACAAATTGTGGTGGCGGATTCACTATACAATTTAAAATTAAAACCCCGATTTTATAAAAGAAAACCTATTGCAGCGCCATATACCGGGGCCAAATGTAAACCATACATTTATTTATTACTAGGTGTTTATCGAGTAACTAAATAAGACTTTATACTAAAGTAATAATTAATAAAAACTAAAGAAATCTATGTAACTGGTCCCTAAATTTAAAAATAATGTAACAAACAAGTACTCCATTTTCATAACTCCTCGGTTTCATGCTATATTAAACGAGACAGTGATAAAACGGTCAATTTCCGCGATGATTAAATTTTAATGTTGTGGATGGTTCTGAAGACAGTTTTGAAATGTAGTCCCACGGCGGACGAGCATTTGGCGGCGCGAACACTTTCATATTTGATGACCCGTATTGCGGTGCGGAACGCGACAACTACTATATATGCTGGGTTGTAAATACACATATATGAAGATACTGGATGATGTCATAAATATAAATAGCAAATTTCACCTTGTGATAATAAACTGGAAAAACCGGCCAAGTGCGTGTCGGACCACGCATAATGGAGGGTTCCGTAGCTTCAATGGAATAAGAACCAGACTAATGCCAAAAGGTCGTATCTGATGCCTGTGGAAGAAGTTTTTTGGAAATAACTCAAAAATGGCTAGACCTATAATGTTAAAAATAATTTTGCTAATAAGTTTATCATAATGCGCATCTTCTCAATTTTTTTCATATTTTTTGGATTTACGGTTCAAAAGTTATAGGGGAGGGGACGCTATATTTCCGACTTTCGAAGTGATTATTTCCGAAAATATTTACATTATCAAAAAATTATTTTAGTAAACCCCTATTCATTTTTAAATACCTGTCCAACAATATATCACACGTTAGGGTTAAAATGAAAAAAAACCCCTCCCCACTTTACGTATAGGGGAGGTACCCTAATAAAACATTTTTTTCCACTTTTTATTTTACCACTTTGTCGGCGTGATTGATATACATATTAGTACCAAATTTCAGCTTTCTAGTGCTAACGGTCACTGAGATTATCCGCGGACGGACGGACGGACGGGCAGACATGGCGAAACTATAAGGGTTCCTAGTTGACTACGGAACCCTAAAAACGAAATGTGTAAATAGGTACTTACCAATACAAAGTTCATTTCAATATGAACGGATTCATTAGTGAGGTTGATATTTCATATCCACCTCAGATATGACACAATAATGAGAGCAACAAAATCCGTCTGGTTAATATGAGAACTTTTAATGGGTGGAAGTAAGAGTAACAGACATATAAAATTTTCGAGAAGTAGTTCGAAAAAAGTAATACTAATATCTTGCCAAGTTATTGTCTTTATTATAAAAATATACCTATAGACATCTAATATTCAAACGATCACAATGATATGTTGTTAGTAAACTCCGGCACACCGGCTTGTTTTCAACCGACTTCAATATTCTGAAGGAGGACCTCCTCCTATCAATTCGTCGGGATCTTTGTTTTTGCTATTTAAAAAAAATGTATGTTCACCGATTATTCGAAGACGGGTGGACCGTTTTGTAAAATTCTTTATTTGTTTGAAAAAGTATACTTCACAGTTGGTCCCATTGTAACCATTTCAGGATCTGATGATGGGATCCTGGACAAATCGAGGGAACTCTTCAACGATTATAGGTATACCTATAGTGATTTGAGATTTTTTTACAGCAGCTCGAGCATTTGCTTTTGGAAAGGTGGAGGCTAAGTGAAGTCGGTTCTTTTTTGTTTAAAATTATTATTATATTATATCTCAATATTTTTTGCAGTAGGAGAACTGCGTTGCGAGACTAGCTTTTTGTACATGTAATGTTTTTGACGGAATCTCATTCCACTTTGTAAGTACCTACCTAACCTATACTAAGTGTAAAAACAGTTAAAATTTTAGCAACAGAAAAAAACTTTGTTATTGCATATGTTTATATGGGATATCTTTATTACAGAAGTTTCAGACTTCTAGCGTTATCGACAACAGAATTAGAGGTGGTCGAAAATGGCCTGAATGGCTGAAAAGGATGGTACGGCCGTGCTTTTGTTGTTTGTTTTACTCGACTTGGTGGGGACACTGCCGTGCAATCTAAAGGGGCTTCGTTGGTCTCATTATTGTGTCATATCTGACGTAACCAGCTCTCCGTCTGTATAATTAAATATCGTCACCTAGCAAATATCTATCAAGAGCAAAATGGACTGTGTAAATACAAACCGTTAGTAAACATACCAACCAACATAAGGACTTGGGACACCTGTATGCTACAAATTATTTTTTTAAACATTAAGATTTAATTATGATATCATCATCATCATCAGCCTGTATCAGTCCACTGCTGGACATAGGCCTCTTCCAATGGCACGCCACTCAGCTCGATCTTCAGCTCTCCTCTTCCTACCCGCCACCTTGCGGATACGATCGCCCCACCTTGCTGCAGGACGCCAAACACTGCGTGTGCTGTCATAGGGTCTCCATTCAAGAAGCAGCTTTCCCCAACGGCCATACCATACCTATATATAACGGTCATTATGTTATATTTATGATTATGCTATGATTTCTCCACGGGCAAATTTACCCTCAAGATCAAATCCTTGTAGGCATAAAAATAAATACTAAGTGCTTTACTATGAAGACCGAACTTACAAAACGGTGCTAATCGTCAATTATTTAGTTTTAAAGAAACGAAATGAAATAGCCTCGTTCTCGAGTCGCAACGCAACGCAGTTAAAGAACTAGTATCGAGCTCGGGCGGTGATCAAGTTAATAAACTCTACTCTATGCCCTATTTGTAATAAATAGGAGAATCTTAGCGAGAAATGCTTGGAAGTAAGGCTGTTCTTCAGGAAAGCGGTTTCAACTTCGTGGACGACTTTAGTGCTAAAGCTTTATTCTCATTACTCATTACATACCGTCGAGTTCCGTATCTTCGCCTGGATTTTGACACATTTCCCAAAAAATCTTTCAAATTTGAAAGCATTTTAGTCCTTTATGGCCAAAAAACGTATTTTAGTACTCCTGACTATCAGTATATACCATTAAAGCTTTGAATTTCATTGGGTAACTTGGCAATAAATGGTCGAAGGCAATAGGCGAAGTTTGGGTGTTTTCTTCAATCTTCGCCTATGGCATGCCTTACTGCTAATTATAAACTTTTCTGGGACTTACACCTATCAAGTCTTATCTCCCTGGAACGTGTTAATATAATATGAACCTTAACTACACCAGACTAGGCACATTTAAAAAAAAATGTGTGGTAGGCGAAGATTGGCAACAGTCTGAAGTTGTTTACATACATTTTCCATAATGATACTAGGGCTGCCAAAAATTAACCAACATGTCAAATAAAGGAGAGTAATGGTTTATACGTAAAAAAAAAAATGTTTATTATATAAACAAAAAACGTATCTCTCTTCGCTTATCAGTATTTTCGTAATTGAGATCAAATCAACCTTTGGCTTCTACACATAATTACCTTTTCAAAGTGAGACCGTACAACCGTACAATGATTGCCTTCTAAGGGTCCCTTGTTCATACCACGTATCTACTAGTACTACTGGGTATATCTACATATATCTTTATCTTACTACCTTTCCTCCAAATCGCTAATCCATTTCCGAAAAACCAAACATAAGAAAATATGTACATTTGGAAACAAATTTGACAACCCTAGGGGTAGGCGAAGTTCGGTAATAAGATGGCCGCCAAATACCCTCACCAATGTTTTATCCAATTGTGACTTCTAAACGTAAGCTAGCCATTAAATAATAGTTACATATTAAAAAGAAATAGTTACAGGATATAATCATGTAAAAAGTTTAACATTACCTGGCCTGTATCACTGTTTAAAACTGAAGTTAAAACACTGGCTTATAAAAACGTGTGGTCGGTGTCGCGCAAAAACCTCACTGAATGTCAACTATATGAAGTTAGCCACAGATCGTTCGAAGAATGTTGACACCCGTAAGAAATACTTTGTATTTAGTAGTTTTGTGTAAGGCTTGCACTAAAAACATTTTGTTAAAGTCAATTTATGTAAAAATAGGCGAACATAGGTAGCACAGGCGAAGATACGTAACACGACGGTACCAAAAGCAAGCGAGAATTTAGGACATCGTTTTTTTAAACGATAGTGAAATTGAAATGTAGATAAATATGCCTAATCAAAAATTACACATACAGAAGTTTACTGTTCGGTAAACAATAGGAACAGTCTATCCATCTCTCCGTGCCGTGGAGCTAAAAAAATGGATATCCATATTAATTTCATAATGATTAAGGGTAGGTTACACCAAAGCGTCTGAATCGTTAAAACGTTAGCTAAATTTTATTGTATGGGTGATTTCCATAGTACCCTGCCGGAACTCGCTGATGAGTCTGTCAAAAATGGTTGATGCACACAGACCCTCAGTTATACATAGGCTGCTATTTATATATCCGGAAACCGGGATTACAATCTTCTTAAATAGCATATTTGACCTCCATGGTAAAATTTGAACTTTTTTAAGTACTGGCCGGTATATTTTTTCTTTCTTATTAACGCTCGTGTTTTGTTTTTGACGGGTTTTAAATGTCATCTCGCAGCAAGAATGGAACTCACTCGTGAAAATATTCGTGCTATAATTTATTATGATTTTCGGCGTGGTTTAACGCAACAACAGTGCATAGATCAACTAACTTCAACTTTTGGTGATGAAGCCCCATCTAAAACTACTGTGTATCACTGGTTTAGTGAGTTCAATCGTGGACGTAGTATGCTTACGGACGAAGTTAAGGCAGGTCGCCCGAAATCGGTCGTTGTACAACAAAATATCGAGGCTGTGCGAAAACTTATAATGGACGACCGACATGTTACGTACTGCGAGATAGAGGCGACTCTGGGTATTTCTATGACCAGCATTAATAGCATATTACATAATTATTTGGCTGTAAAAAAAATTTGTTCGCGTTGGATACCCCACAACTTAACAAAAGAGCAAAAAGATGCTCGCGTCGAATGGTGCAATAAAATGTTAAAAAAATATAACCGTGGTGACTCAAAAGCCGTTTATAACATCTATACAGGTGACGAATCCTGGATCTATGCATACGATCCCGAAACGAAGCAACAATCAACGGTATGGGTGTTTCAAAATGAGCCGAACCCTACGAAAGTTACTCGTGCAAAAAGTACATTGAAATAAATGGTGGCCTGCTTCTTCGGTATTAATGGCCATGTAGCTACAGTGCCACTAGAAAACCGTAGAACGGTTAATTCAGAGTGGTACACGACCATTTGCTTACCGGAAGTATTTGAACAAATTCGTAAAACTAACCAGCGACGAAGAATCATTCTTCATCATGACAATGCCAGCTGTCATACGTCACGCGAAACAACTCTATTTTTGGAGGGTCAAAATGTGGAATTAACGGGTCATCCGCCGTACAGCCCTGACTTGGCACCCAACGATTTTTATTTATATCCAAATATAAAGAATAAATTACGCGGTCAACGATTTTCGACCGCTGAAGATGCTGTCGACGCATTCAAACAACACGTTATGGAGGTACCTCAGGCGGAGTGGCAGAAGTGCTTTAAAAATTGGTTCACGCGAATGCAAAAGTGCATAGATCATCAAGGGGCATACTTTGAAAAACAATAAAACCATTTTCAGCCGTGTACGTTTGTTTGTTTTTTTGTTTCCGGATATATAAGTAGCAACCGTATGTAACTAGACCAAAGTAGGTAGACCAAGGATACGACTAAACGCTAACTTGTGTCGTTGAGTGAGGCGATTAAATATCACACTAGCGCCGCAACCGCATGCGGTGGCAGTGTGCAAGCGTGACAGCGCTATACACATGCAGAGCGCTATCTCGCTCGCGCACCGGCGCCGCATGTGCAAACCGCAGCAGTGTAAAAGCCGCCTGACATGGAACATTAAATAGAGCGGTATTCTAACTCTAGAGTTATGATTTGTTACGGTTTGTTATCGAAACGATTTCTGTTGTGATCAAAATTAATAATTGTTTTGTAATTTTGAAAGCCGATATCACTAAAACATACCTAATTAACTAGTTTCGGTAGTATTGACATTAGGCAAATTATTTGCATGAATATTTGACATGAACGTTATAACCAATTGACAACAAGGAAATGATGATCTGAATTATCCAAACGTTCAATATCAAATTAAAATCAAACCATTAATTTATCAAATTCATCATTAAGTAGAACTCACACTATTGTATTTTTCAGGGAGCTTTAAAATAATGAAGTTATTTTTATAAGTTTGAGATTGCAAGTTACTTGTGCTGAGCCTGAGCATGATTAGGTACTGCGGTACGTATCGCCAATTCACCACACATATATAAATAGGCAGCTTAATTTTTACAATATCATTTGGCTTTTTATATTTTTGAACTTTATTAGGTATAATTTTATATTAATAAAAATCGAAAAAAACTTTTTTTAATAAAAATCGACTTGAAGTCGTTTATTGTTATATTTTTTCGAGTTTCTCGTGGGCAGCCTGTATAAAAAAGGATACATGAGCTTTATAAAACGTAATTAATAGGTTTATCGTCCCGATTATAGGACTTAGTGAATATTTATAGTGTACACTGATTTAAACTTTCATGGTTTTTACACATATCTATTTGTAATAACGGGACTGAACCGCGTATATAATTCTAAAAATTACCTTCGACGTTTCGAGGACGACATTCGAAAGCCGGACATTGTAAGTGTTGTATGTCGACCGAGTGACATCCCTAGTGTGGAAAACATTCAAGTTGATAATCAAGACCAAGTGCGGGTAATTCAAAAAACTCGCGCGGCTAGAAGATGTTGATGTCAACTGGAGCCAGTCTTTCTTCGGTACCACGGGGACAATGTCGTCCTCGAAACGTCGAAGGTAATTTTTAGAATTATATACGCGGTTAAGTCCCGTTATTACAAATAGATATTTATAGTGTAGTTTATGCACTGATAGGTACTGATAATGATTATTTCCACAAATTTATCGCTTGTGGTAACAAAGTATTTTCAAGTGTCCAGGAAAAAGTATTACTTATTACATTACTGATATCAACATTTCCCGGTAGCTTTGCAATGGAATCTGTACTGTAAAAACGTTCGTCTCTGTGATAATTAGATCCGATCCGACGACGTCCGCGCTCGAGTCCGATCAATTTGCCGTCCATTTGTCACTTTTTTATTGAATCGGTACATAAGTACCGATTCAATAAAAACTTACTTATCGGTACTTATGTACCATAATGTATGTAAAATAATAATAATTCGAGTTATAAAACGTATTAAATTCGCAGACTATGAAAGGCTGAATATTTCTAATCTTTAAAACCAGTTAGTTCTAAACACACAAAGTTTATTTTTATTACTTTATTTTGTCTAAATAATTACCTAGGTACTTTTTACTTTATCTACAAAATCTTAGAACTTGAAATAACTTTTGTAAGATTGACCTTAGAAAGTCCATTTTCGTAATAAGTATTAGTAAATGGTGGTACTAATGGTGGTGTCGTTGTAACAATGCGTTAATAAAAATATAAATGACAATTGATATACATAAAAAACTTGAATAAAATAGTAATTATTAACTAATATAATTGATAATATTGATATGCTGTATCTGAAAATTATTTATCGACTATTCTTACCTACCTTTATTTCGCTTAACTATACCTGCCTTAATGTATGAGTATCACACAATGTACCAAAAAATATTAAACTTTAAGAAAACAGTCGACTCTTCAACGTTGGAATAGGTATTTGCGCTATAAGAAACGCTGGCCGAGATTGTTTTAAGTAGGCGCGCCATGCAGAGGCAGAAAAGATTAATTACGGAATCGACAGTTTTAATTAGTTCTGTAATTAACAGCGTGGCGCCTGAACGCGAACTAAAATAAATTACCTTTTAATACAATCGCTTCGTCGGACTTTGATTAAATTGTTAGTCTTGCGACATAGGCAGCCTGCGGATTCTTCGAGATTTTACCAAAATTAAAGGCATACTTCTTAAACAAGAATTTATATCTGTTTGAGCTCGGAATAGACAACATTTTAGGCTCAAACATTCGTAGAATAACAGACGTTGCACAAGCAACGTGTATTACAAAATACATATTTGTTTGGACTGCTAGCTTTAGAAATGACACATTATTTAGGTATTTTAAACGTATAGGGTCACAGGGTGCATCTTTTTCTCGCTCCTTCTTCTTTCGCTTCTTTCAGATATTAGCGTGGGCTTAACGTGCTTTACGAAAGTAATGTAACTGCCGAACCGTCAATATCAAAGAATAAAGTTGTACATGGATATTTTTTTGTTATGTGATAGAACTGGTGGACACCGACTTAAAACTCTAGTGTAACATCTAACTTGGCTTACCGACTGCTGCTGTCACAAGTAACCAAACCATAATTTTACATTTCTAAGTCATACATTGTACTCAGATGACACCTTTCACAACTGCCTTTAGAACTGATTAGATATAACCGCACAATGTACGATTACTTACGTACACATCCGGTATCATTCCTCGGGCCGTACACTGGAAAAAGTCCAACTAAGATGCATTTTATCTTAGTTGCTAATAAAATGTTTGGAATAAAAATACATTTATTTACTATAGTATTTCTGAGTTTTATGTAGGTACCTACTTTAAATTAAAATATATATATATTCTATGAAAGCCTCAGAATGGCTCTTTCAAGGGTAACATGCAATATTAGTACGTGACTAAAAATATATATTTTACTATATCTAACTGTATGATAACTTTTACTAAATTCTCTTAGCTTCAACAGACAAGATCTTATTAGGCTCACATGCAGTCAAGGTACGTGTTACATTAAATAAGATCTTTATTGAAGCAAACATATATTTTATTCACTGTATTTTAACTTGAAAACACGTTAAGACAATCGAACTCCAATGCATTGTATTGAATTGTGGCATGGGTTTCCGCAACTCGACAGCTAGAGCATACTTTACAACTAACGCCTAAACGTTTGAAACAAAATTTGCTTGAAAAATTGTTTCGGTGCAACACCAATACAACTCTGATATTGGTTGGTTATTTGTTGTGCGTTGGAGTTGTGTTGGGGATATATTGTGATTTTATTGAATGAGCGGAGCGGAGCGTAAGCGAAGTGAAGTTCTTACAAGTTAAAAAACAACTTCGGCTACTGGGACATCTCAGAATTTCGATGGCTTTTTGATTCTGAGCGTTTGTTCCACGATAAATTTAGATTTTCTGATCTTTATTAAATTTGTTGGGGTTTTAGCAAAGATAAATATAATTTGAGAGTTTGTATTTGAGCGATCAAGGAGTTATGGAGCTAGAAGGTGAAAAAGTCTTTATAAGGGTCTTGTTATCTTTATAAGTAAATCGCGAGTTCTTAGTTCGAAGCGAACCACTAGTATATTTTAATTTTTTTATATGGCACCTGCTTTCTATACCTAACCGTTATAACGTCGACACTCGTCAATTTAAAACTCGAGCTCGGAAAAATCCATTTTATTTAATCCAAAAAAGAATCCCGCACATTGTACCAGGCGTAATTCGTCACAATCGGAACGGTGACAATTCTCTGGGGAGAGCTTTGAGAAAAATTGTCGCTAACGAGCTTGTTCCCCCCTCCCCGTACCCCTCTTTTAATCCACGTCCCCTTTATCCGCACCACTTTAAAAACCCTTTTGCTATTTTCTGCTCTAAAGAATTATCAAGAAAAAGTGGAGAGGACATTTAATCGTTGTCCACCTATTTTTCAATTAAGCATTTTTAATTTGGTTTATTCCCTTGCTGTCAGACCGACTGTAAGTCCTGATTCATGTAATTTAATTTCGAAGTAGGATAGGAATTTGTATAACGTATTTTAAAAGAGCTAAGCCATATATATTATTTCTAACTACATGTATGTTCCTAATTCAAAATAAATCACAGGCAAAAACGTTAAGAAATCGAATTTGAATTATGAATATATTAAACCCTTCAAAGATAGAACGTTGACATAGGCAAATTTGTTCACCGAGTGTGCTCTCTTTTCGATAGCATTCAGCCTCATTAGCGATTTTCCATTCGAACGGCTCGCCAGAAAGACGGGAGATGCTGGCAAGTCTTATTCTCATAATAAGGCGGCGAGAAGCTCGCTGAATGCGAGAATATAGTATCTGGGCGTTTTCACAAATTGTTGTTACCACAGTAGCTGGTTGGATTATGTGCTTTATTGCTACTGCTACGCTTATTCTTGAGTGCAATTTTTATTTTTTATTTTAGAATCAGCTAACGCTACTGTTTCATATGCACTTGTATGAAAGTAACGTAATGGAATGATACACATACTTGACAAGAATTCATTAAAATCAATTAATGTCATAAAAACACATGTCAAAGATCAACAAAATTATGAAACTTTTTTATGTCCTAGTAGAATCTCTACAATTACGAGTCCAGACAGAAAATCCAAACAAAGCCTGCAAGAGTTTTCGGACAAATAAAATAAAATAAACACTTGATATTAGAAAGATTTGTAAAAACGCCCTTTTGTACCTGCCGATGTATTCATGTAGCTGTTGTATGTTCCCGGCTATCTTTATCCTGTTCTCATAAAAGCCCAATAAAGTCAAGTGAAATACAATTTAAGATGTACTGCTATTGCAGCTTTGTACTTGTAAATACAAACTCGCCGGTTAGATTCGAAATAATATGTGATGTGATTCATATCACGACAAGCATGCGACAACTGTAAGCCGATAAACCCACGTGGCGCGTCATGCTAATGTCACGTTTAAGTTTCCAAACTAGTCCACTAGATGACAGACTCTACCTACAACAAGACGCGGCACAAGGGTGCGTGCGTGAATTGTATGGGGCAACATCTGTCCTGTCAGTCTTGAAATAACTTAAGTTTCTAATATAGACCACGAAGTGGCAGACCCTCCTACGCGCATGGTCCCTAGATTTATTCTAAATGAGTACAAGAGAAGCTAACAGATAAGTCGACTGACACATAATATTATACAGTCCATTAGTTGATGGAGAAGTCATGACTTCCACCGGCCCCTGTGCATGGCCTTCGTCGATTACGAGAAGGCCTTCAACAGTGTCGAGCACTGGGCTGTGTTTGACTCTCTCCATCGTTGCTCAATCGATGCTCGCTATGTTGATGTGCTTCTGGAGCTATATAGCTCGGCAACAATGCAAGTTCGGCTCCACAAACTCAGAAACCCCATATTTAACACCCCTATACAACGGGGAGTGCGCCAAGGGGATACCATTTCACCCAAGCTTTTTACGGCGGTACTAGAAGACGTCATAAAAACGCTTGCATGGGACAGATCTGGTATCGATATCCATGGGGTCTTCTTGCTGCACTTGAGGTTTGCCGATGACATTGTTTTGTTTGCCGAGAACCTGTAATATCTTCAAAGCATGATCCAATACATAAACTAAACTTTTTGTGCAATTGTAGTAAAAAATACAATTCTTACAGAAAGTGAAGTGTGATTTATAGAAATAAAACAATTAAAAACGGATTTATCGCGTGTACTGAGCTTAAATTACATACCGACGTCCCGTTCGTCCCGTTGACCACGAACGCTGTAAAGTGTTCGAAACGTCGGGATGTAATTTAAGCTCAGTACACGCGATAAAATCCGTTTTTAGGGTTCCGTAGCCAAATGGCAAAAAACGGAACCCTTATGGATTCGTCATGTCTGTCTGTCTGTCCGTCCGTATGTCACAGGCATTTTACTCGGAAACTATACGACGTATCTGAATAAAATTTATACATAAGGTGTATTTTGTATGCAGCTACTTAGGTATGTAGTTAAATTTGAAAAAAAAAATTTTTTAGGGGGGCGCTCCATACAGGTAACTAAATTAAAAAAAAAACAACCAAATATCAACATGTGACACATCAGTCGATAGGTCTTTCAAAATAACATTGAGGTTTCTTTGACTATTTTGTGATTAAGTGAATATTTTCTTCGCTATATATAATCGCTTCGAAAGTCAGAAAAGTTGTGTAGCCCCCCCCCCGTAACTTTTGAACCGTAAGTTCAAAAAATATGAAAAAAATTGAAGAGATGCGCCTTATCATATACTTTCTACGAAAATTGTTTTGAACATTATCGGTTCAGCCATTTTTGAGTTATCTCCAAAAAACTTCTTCCATAGGCTTCAGATACGACCTTTTGGTATTAGTTTGGTTCTTATTTCATTGAAGGTACGGAACCCTCCTATGCGTGGTCGGACGCGCACTTGGCCGGTTTTTAATTGTTTTATTTCATGAATAACTATCGCGGCAACCGAAGACAATATTGTGATTTATGTTAAAATTAAAAAAAAAGTACTAAATCAAATTTTACCACTATAGTAAGTAATGTTTTTTTTAAGAAAATGAAGCATTTCGTGAAATTTGCGTGTTTTGGGAATAAAGTCTCTTTACAGAATCCTTAGGTATATTTTTTCTATTCCAAGATACATATTTTCAGACTCTGGTATATAAACACTTAGAGAATTATGTAATCGGTCGCCTCATCTTCAATATTGCCTGTCTTCACGGAAAACTAGTTTGAAATTCTAATAAGGCAGCCCTACGCATAATCCATTTCCGAGAACCATCTACGGGAAATGGACCACGCGACTTTCATTTCGTTTGACGACGATGAAAAATGTCGAACAAAGGATTTTTAATCAAGCAATCAGTACCTTTATTTGCAGTTGGAATATCAGGGCTAGTTAATCTCCGCTTTAAACTGGTTCTTGGGCATAATCATAAAAGCTTGACTTTCCACAGAGTGGTTGGGTAATTGTAATCGACCACTTTCCCTCCATTAGCCGGGATCGGGCGGTAGCCACGCACTGCAGGCGGATTAGGCAAGACGGGTTTAGAATTTGGTATATCTCGACTCAACAGATTCAAGGGCGCTAAGAGGGTATCTCGCTAGAAGAAACTTTTAACTAGATCCCAGTGCAAAGATTCGACATTAATTTGATTAAATTGATTTTAGTGTCTTTACTTTAAGAGGACGCGCTAAACTTTGCTTTCTGCGCTCCTTGTCTGTTTAAATTAGCATAAGAAATGTTGCAGTTTTAATCGCTTTCTCTACTTTTTATCTTACACTAGCGACCCGCCCCGGCTTCGCACGGGATAAAAAATTGTTATTGTGGGTTATCCCTAAGAGATAGACATATACCACCGCGGACTTTTTTGTAGACCTTTTTAAGATGTACAATACTGTAGTACATTATTTTGATCTATCTCTTAGGACTCAGCCAGCGTTTGCAATGTAAGCGCAAAAAATGGGTTTATTTACGACATCACATTAGAAACTTCTAAAATCATCAGTGTTTCTCTACTATATTATACATGTATTGTACAAATAAACCTTCCTCTTGAATCACTCTATCTATTAAAAAACCGCATCATAATCCGTTGATTTCTTTTAAAGATCTAAGCATACATAGGGACAAACAGCGGAATGCGACTTTGTTTTATACTATGGGTATGTAGTGATTTATAGGAAGCTTACCTTTTTTCCGTTTATTCAATTATTTTGAATGGCGAAGCGAAGCAGAAATTAACTCAAATATCATAACATAACTCATCCTTTTGGATGCTGTAGTTGTATAAAATTATAATAATATTCGAAATATCAGCAATAAAGTTATGAAATTTTAAAACTATTCTTACTGGTAAAGTAAGTAGTGGTAGTATAATGGGAATAAGTTCAACGCGCAGTGAACCTCTATCAGCATCGGTCGGGCGGAGTAGAGAGGACGCACCGCACTTTGTTCGAGCCACAGGCCGTCTCGGCGTGCTGAACCCGAGTTCCGCTCGTTGGAATAATTTTAAAGTGTACATTAACATTCATGCACAGTTTGCTTAGTCGTTGGGTAGCGGCTAATTTTAAGTATTTGTATAAGGCTCGTACGTAACGTAACTACCAATTCAAATTTTAATTGATATTATGTTATGGTACGTCTGAAGAAAATAGAAGTTTGATTTATGGGACTCGCAATTAAGGAAAATGATTAGTAATTGATCATATTTTACCTGCACATTTTTTTGTATAGGAAAGTAATTATTACACAACTATAATTAATATAATCCCATTAGTAATTCATTTATAAGAATTATTAATAAATGATAATTAACTTTCTAATAACTCCTGTATATAAGTAAATATCCTGGTATTTCATTTTTCTTCTACGATGTTAAGTGTCACGACGTGTTAAAATAAATCGTAGTATAAATAATATGCATATTTGCATAGTTGTTTTAATTAATTACAATAATTTTCAGCAATTATTGCCATTTACCAAAATTATAAAATGTTTAGTTGTGAAATAGCAAATTCAAACGATTTTTTACGATTTACACATTCTGACAAAGAAATAATTTACAAAAATGTTTATTAGCTTTTATTATTAACTCAATCGTATTTCCAACTGAGCAACAGAAATGTTAAAATTGATTTGTGGAAACTGTTTGGCTTATGAATGTATCATCTGATTGACTATTTGTATTGTATTTGCCTGTTTGTTTCCCAAAGGTTTAAATAAATAAATAAAATAACCAGTTTACTCGATCAAATTTGCTTCTCTATAAGTACTTATCAACTAAGTAACTAACATCGAGTAAAGTTACGGCCAGACGGCATACAACCACAGCCCTCTGCCACGAGACCTTGGCAGAAAACAGAGATTTTAAACCATGTAGCCAGTTTGGTTGGTGCCAAATTCTACATGGCCTTTGGTGCCAAATTCTGCATAGCCAAGGCGTGCTCTGCCAACCATTGGCAGAAGCGGTTGGTTGGTTGTCAGCCATGTAGACGCTCGCTTCAACAACTCGCTTCAACCAAGGTCACGTGGAGAATCTGCGGCTATCTGCGGTCTGGCTCCAACTTTAAGCAAAGCATTAGCCAGATCACAAATCTACGTAATGTGGTTCGTGTTCGCGGCTACACACAGCCGAGCCGTGACGCTATGGGACTGCTCTGACCGAGACAGAGCGCTTAGTTATCTTGAACACAGGATATTTACTAGCAATGTAAACTGGTTATAATCGAAACCGAAATAACCGGTTGATATTTTTTAAATTAATTACGTTTTTGAAAATTCGAATAACCGAGTTCGTTTATTTATTTGATGATATATTATTACCTAAAATTGTATCATAAAAGGTTGTTAAATCTTAACGTCACAACCGATTGTGGAAATGGATTCCTAGCCTCTGCTGTAATTTACTATCACAGTTATTAATACACGCCCTCAGGTATGCAGGTTTTGTAACTAAGTATTGTCTGTAAGTACTTTTAACTGCTACAAAAAATAAGCGCAAGAAAGTTGCACACAAAAGTAACATCAAATGAATATCAGATTTTAAAAATCTGTTTCAGACCTTATATTCTTTTTAACGAAATTCAAGATTTCAAAAGGAGGTTCTCAATTCGGTTGTATGTTTCTTTAGTTTTTTTTTATGTTTGTTACTCCATAACTCGTCATGTCTGTACCGATTTTGAAAATTCGTATTGTAAGTATACAGTCAGTCAAAACGCAGTTCTGATGATGGGATCCATAAGGAATCGAGGGAACTCCTCAAATATTAAAGGCACAAATATAGTTATTTTTATTTTTTTATCAACAAATCAAGCATTTTCATTTAAAAAAAGTGACATTTGATAAAGTAGAACTGCTGATGATAATCAGAACGGAACTCTTCAACGAAGCCAAGTTCACGTTTGGACAATTGTCCTCTTCGCTGTATTTGTTAAGCAAGTTATTTCCTTGTACGGACTCTAAGAGTGCACCATCTACAATCTTTTACCGGCCTCCCTCATTAAAGTCGGTTTTTTTTCTTCAAAAATATTTTGTAGCTGTTGGGTGGACAAACCAGTTAGCAAACATTTGCTAGAACCAAGTAGTTATTAGAGCCTCTAGCAAACTAAAAAGTGTGACACAAACATGGTCCATCACCAACACACTAAAAATGAGCACTGCACTTTTTGTTAGAACTAGGGCCGTATTCTAACTTTATAACACGTATAGACACGATCCAACTCTATTAAAACTTCAATGCATTAACTACGCAATACAGCTAACGCCTAAAGGTCTGAATCAGAAATATCAGAATTTGCTTGAAAATTATTCCGATGCAATTATGTTTTTAACGTATTGTTTACGTATTTTAAAATTAGAATACGGCTTAGCTTTACCTCCCTATGGCGCTACATCGTAGCACGACTACAAAACGTAATTGCTACACTTGCTACGACCAACTACGACCAACCAACTCGCTACGGGACCGTTCAGTGGTAACAAAATAATGCTAAACATTATCTTTTGCTTCACGGTGCCAATTTCTAATTTTAAAATACATAAACAACATATTACAAACACAATCTATCTCAAACATTCATTTGGTTAGGCAATAGCTTAGGCACCATGGAAAAAACATAATTTCATATTTGGTGACCTTTTGCGGCCGCCATATTGTTTTTTGTTTCGATATACATATAAGTGTGAATTCATTGTTTAGATCAAGTGAAATTAAGGGATATGTCACTTGTAGAAATCCGCTTAGCATCCTAGGCTACAGACTGTATTCAGTTTTTAGTTTTGAAACCATTACCCTACTTACTATGTTTGTCGCAGTCGGTTAAAATGTTGATATTGGTATAGCTGACATACAAAACTATACATAAATGTTAACTTTGTATTCTATACATAAATGTTAACTTTGTATGCTATCTCTAAGGAGGTGCATTTTTCAGCAAAAGAGTACGCATGTTTCTATGTAAAATTTAATGAGCTTTAATATTGCCATAAATCATATTTTCATAGAGTGCGTAGATTTGGAGGGAAAGACGCATTTCTTCAGGATGGAGGACATTTTCCAAGGTGCTGGCGGTTCCTCGAGGTCCTCAAATTATGTCATATGGTGTGGACAATAAAACGGGACCTCTAATCAACAGACACACCAAATTTCAAAACTGTCCGACGGATTTCGTATTTTAATTGTATTATATTGAAGTTATATTGGAGTTGCATCGCAATAATTTCCAAGCAAAGTGTGATATTTCTGATTCAGACGTTTAGGCGCTAGCTGTGTTGCGTAGGTAATGCATTGGAGTTGTAAATATTGAAGTTGGATCGTGCCTATACGTGTTTTAAAGTTAGAATACGGCCCACGCTCTTTTTCTCCTTTAATCAAACTCAAACTCAAACATTTATTCAGTAAGTAGGCCACAAGGGCACTTTTACACGTCAAAGTAAAAGAGAGAAAAAAAAATCAAACTACACCGGTTCTAACACCACCAACTCGCCAACACCACTAATATAAATGTATTTCCGTACATCACACAATTTCTAACCATGTTTCACTCACTCTTGAACGTAGACTTCTTATTGTTTTTCATCACACTTGGTCACAAAGCTTTCTATGTGTAATGGGAGTTATAGTAAAGTCTTAGTCCCTAGGGAGTTATGGACATTTTAGTAACTTATTTAACATTTTTTTGTCTTAAAACTTTATTTTTTTCTTCACAAGTGTGGTGAAAAACGTTGTGTAACTCGAAGGGAAGAATAATGCAAACTCGAGTCATAAATGACTCTGAATCTATCAGACTCTCGTTCGCAATATATGTATGTCCTACATGACAGAGTCATGGAATAACAAACATAAATAAAGCATACATCGAATTGAGAATCTCCTCTTTTCAAATCTTGAAGTCGGTTGAATAGGCGTGTTATGCGAAGCCTTTTGGCTGATGAAACCCGACCGTTCTAAGAACAATGCAAGTTACAAAAAACCGAGCGAGCGCTTCATTACAAATAGACCAGCGTAAGCAAGAGAACATAATAAACGTGAAATGCTACGAATATGAAGGTCAAGTTATACTAGTCACTTATTCGTGGCTAAAATCATAGGTTTTATTAATATATTTTGTTTGAATCTTAATCTTGGTCTATTATCTATTTCGTCTAGGTTAGATACTTATTTAGACATGTAATTAAACTTAGCCTATTAAGCTTAAGCCTCGAATTCCTGGTAAATAAAAAGGAAACGCTTGTCAATCTATTTACATCATGAATTGTTAAAACATTGAGTTAGCAAGTACTTTTAATGATCACTGTTTTCATATTTAACTACTTAGGTACATAATAAGAGTGGCAATTTAATATACACTTATCATCGTTCGACAAATGATGTCGAAGCAGACGGACGTAAAGTGGACAGGAATCACAATGAATATTGAAGTGAAGTCATTCAAAATACTGATAATAATAGAGAACATGTTCGGAATCTACAGAAATATTACAACTTTTAGCAGACTAGCAAAGGCAGTTGTAATAACTATAATTTGTGCTGAATTGTCTTTAGGGTTTCATGTCATTTCTACAAATGTGTATACAGATTTCGAAGACGCTTATGTGTTCTTGGGTAACATAAATTCAATGGCTAGTATTTTGTTATCTAGCTTCTACTCAAAAACTTTTATAAAACTGATTTATTGTATACAAAGCAATAAAGCAGTTTAAATATAAAGATCCACTATATTCTAATCGACTTACTGCGTATATAAAAAGTAGTTTTGCACATTTGTGCATATTTATTTTTCTTCTTGGCTTTTCAATGGCAACCTCCGAACGCTTTATTATCCTATTAACGTCTACCCAGTGCAACCTTAAAAGTACTTTATCACTTTTTACGTCACACCTGGCCAGGTGGAGACGTAAAATGGTGTACTCACCACGGGCAGTAAAAAAGAAAACCCTCTATCGCATATTTACAACCCTCGCCAGCGGCTCGGGTCACAAATACCTGCGGTTTCGGGCTTTCTTTCTTTTACAGTCCTTGGTAAGTAATGTACTATTAACAGACTTGTCGTTAACTGCCGTGCACACTTTGAATACATATTTCTTTACTACACGTTTTCTACTTTATCTGAACAACTGCAGTGCATTATCAGATCTGTTAAAAATGTATCCTTTCATTGCGAAAATAGCACAACAATACCGATATATAATTTAGAAAAATATCAAAAACATAAATGTAAAAAAATCTGCTGACTTCTTGAACACAATTTATGGTATTAGGTAATATTGCTAATTTACTATTTATTTTCTATTCTAGCCTTTTTATCTTACAATTAAGTAACTATAAACGCCTTTAGTTAACTTAAAATTTTACTTACAGGTAACTATCCTTTTGTACCTTTACGAGCCCCAATGCATATTAGATCGTCTAGTCACACTTAAAAATACGATATTTTTTTAAAGACTGCTATTTAAATCCGGATTGACTTTGATGATTAAAGGAATACGCTACATACAAAGCCATTGAAAGTAGTTTAATATTGCATTGTACAAAGCGTAATAATGTTATTTAATTTAGAGTAATTGTATCGTAAAGTTAACATTAAGCAAGCAAAAAATTACGTCTAGTTCATATTTTAGGCAAAATAGGTCGTCTATATAAGATAAAAACTGTTTTTTAAGAAGTTCAATATTTAATTATATTTCAAATTGAATATAGAATATTCTCTGTCATCTAAAATGACAGATGGCTATATAAAAACGCAATTGCAGTGCAAATTTTCATTACTTTATAAATTATAATCATTATTCTATCGAGATGGTGCGAGGTAAACCAGTGACTTCAAGTGCCGAAAATTATAATTTTCTGTAACAATAACGGCAAATCTACTTACCAAATATCCAAGGAGATGTTGTTGCCACAATCTACAATTCAAACGATTATCGAGCATCACCGAAAACATGGAACAATGTCCTGTTTAAAGAAATCTGGCCGTCGACGAATAACCTCCGAGGCAGAAAACAGGATGTTGAAGAAGATTATCAAGAAAAATCGTCGTGCAAGAGCAGGAGAACTTACGCTATTAAAAAAAAACATTTCAGTCGATACCTGCAAGAGAGTAATGAAGAGAATGGGCTATAGTTTCTACACTGCTAAAGAGAAACCGTTACTTACTAAAAAACAGAAAACCAACAGATTGAAATTCGCTAATAAATACAAGAACTGGACTGTCAATCAGTGGCGAAAAATAATATGGAGTGATGAATCCAAATTTGAAGTCACAGTTGGTGACGAACGAAGTAAAGTCATTCGGGAAAAAGGAGAGGCATTTCATAAAGACTGCCTCAAGCGAAAGGTGAAGTTTCCAGCATCTTTAATGATTTGGGGCTGTATGTCGGCACAGGGCGTGGGCCGTCTGCAATTTATAGATGGATCCGTCAATGCCGAGAAATACCAAAGCATCCTGCAAGAGAGTTTGCTGCCGTCTATACGGCAGTTAAAATATAAAAATACATTTACTTTTCAACAAGACGGTGCTGCATGCCATACCGCGAAGACAACGATGGCGTGGCTGAATTCCAAAAAAATCCCTACCATGCCATGGCCGTCCAGCAGCCCGGACTTGTCACCCATAGAAACTTTGTGGTGGAAAATGAAGAAAAGGCTGCGAAAGGACCCTTCTAGATCTAAAGCTGATCTTAAGGAGAAACTTACCTGTGTCTGGAATGAAATAACCACCGAAGAGTGTAGAGAGTTGGTAGATTCAATGCCGCTCAGGATCAAAGATCTAAACATCGCTGTCATCCTGAATTTTTAGGTTAAAGTTAGGTTAGTACATTTGTTAGCTGCTAGACGAACTCATTTGCATTGGGGCTCGTATTGTCCGATACATAGTGATGTGCTACTTAGTCTTACCAGCAATAAAAGTAAGTACCTATCTTTAGCCTAATATACTTATATACCTACTAAACTTGTACGATTTTTAGGGTTCCGTAGCCAAAATGGCAAAAACGGAACCCTTATAGTTTCGTCATCTCCGTCTGTCCGTCCGTCCGTCCGTCCGTATGTCACAGCCATTTTACTCGGAAACTATGAGACGTATCTTAATATTTAGACATGAGGTGAATTTTGTATGCCGCTACTTAAATATGAAGTTAAATCGCAGAAAAAAAAATTGGGGGGGGGCGGTCCACACATGTAACTAAATTTCTTTTTTTATTTACCAAATATAAACTTGTTGCACATCAATCGATAGGTCTTTAAAACTATCATTGAGGTTTGTTTGAACATTTTGTGATTAAGTAAATATTTTCAGAAATAATCGCTTCGAAAGTCACAAAAATTATGTCCCCCCCCCCCCCTGTAACTTTTGAACCGAACCAAAAAATATGAAAAAAGTTGAGAAGATGCGCCTTATCACATACTTTCTACGAAAATTATTTTGAACATTATCGGTTCAGTAATCATTGAGTTATCTACAAAAAACTTTTTTCATTTTATAGGCATCAGATATGACCTTTTGGTATTAGTTTTGTTCTTATTCCATTGAAGGTACGGAACCCTCCATTATCCGTGGTCTGACACGCACTTGGCCCGGTTTTGGCCTGGCTGAAATATTATAGACTAGCTTTCCGCCCCGCGACTTCGTCCGCGTATAATAGCACAGACTGACAGTAAGGTTGACTGGTAGAGAATGTCTCATGGCATTAAGTTCGCCTTTTGTACGATAAGTTTTCTTTTTGTGCAATAAAGATTAAATAAATAAAGTTAAAAGTCTCTAGCTCAAAAAAATAAATTTCCCTCATTCAAATTTTGAACCCCTTTGTAACCCCCTCAGGGGTGGAATTATCCAAAACGCTAAAAGTACTTTTATTGTATTTGAATAAGTAATCACCCTACAAAGTTAAAAGTTTCTAGCTCAAAAATCCCCGATACAAACTTTGCACCCCTTTTTAACCCCCTCAGGGGTGAAATTATCCTAAACGCTGAAAGTACTTTTGTGTATTCTAATCCATACTAATATTATAAATGGGAAAGTGTATGTGTGTGTTTGTTTGTTTGTTTGTCCGTTTTTCACGGCAAAACGGGGCGACGAATTGACGTGATTTTTTAAATGGAGATAGTTGAAGGGATGGAGAGTGACATAGGCTACTTTTTGTCTCTTTCTAACCCCCCACTTCCCTAAAATGGGGGGTGGTAGTTTGTATGGAGCATTCCGGGGGGCGATCAGGAAAGGGGAACCGTGTTACCCCGAATTTTACGCGAGCGAAGCCGCGGGCAAAAGCTAGTAAGTAGTATTCCTACAAAGTTGTAAGTCTCTAGCTCAAAAAAAGAAGTTTTCCGCATACAAACTTTGCACCCCTATTTAACCCCCTCAGGGGCGGAATTATCCAAAATGCTGAAATTAATTTTATATTTTTTATAAATATCAGCGAACCTACGAAGTTTTAAGTCTCTAACTTAAAATTTAAAATCATATACATACAAACTTTTAACCCCCTTTTTACCCCCTTAGGGAATGAATTTTTCAAAATCGCTTCTTATTATTTATACAAATTATAAATATAACCCGACCTGCAAATTAAAACTTTCTAGCTTCAGTTGTAACGGCCTCGCTTTAATACAAACTTTTCAACCCTGTTTCAACTCCTTTGGGTGGAAGTTTGAAAAACGCTGAAATCAGTTTTTTTGCTTTTAAGTTAGTAGCCTGCAAACGAAATTTCAAGTCTGTCACAAAAAAAATTGTAATCCGTATACAAACTTTCAACCCCTTTTTTACCCCGTTAGGGGTTGAATTTCGAAATACGCTAAAATCATTTTTATTATTTTTTAATTATCAGTAAGCGTACAAAGTTTCGAACCTCTAACCTTAAATTTTAAACCCCATCCATACAAATTTTGAAGCCCTTTTTTACCTCCTTAGGGGATGAATTTTCCAAAATCGCTTCTTATTATTCGAACACGTTATAAATGTAACCCGACCTGCAAATTACAACTTTCTAGCGTCAGTTGTTACGGCCTCGCTTCAATACAAACTTTTCAACCCCGTTTTAACTCCGCTGGGGTGGAATTTTGAAAAACGCTGAAATTATTTTTTTTGCTTTTAAGTTCTTAGCCTGCAAACGAAAATTCAAGTCTGTCACAAAAAAAAATAATCTCCATACAAACTTTCAACCCTATTTTAACCCCGTTAGAGGTTGAATTTTGAAAAACGCTGAAATCACTTTTATTTTTTTTTAATTGTCAGTAAATGGACGGAGTTTTAAATCTCTAACCTTAATATTTAAGCCCCATCCATACAAACTTTCAACCCCCTTTTTACCCCCTTAGGGGTTAACTTTTAAAATCGCTTCTTATTACATGTAAACGTTAAAAATGTAACTAGACATGAAATTTTCAACTTTATAGCTTCTGTAGTTTCGGCTCTGCGTGGATCAGTCAGTCAGTCAGTCAGGATAAAGGCATTTATATATAGAGCTAGCTTTCCGCCCCGCGACTTCGTTCGCGTATAATAGCACCTTCGCACCCCTATTTAACCCCTTCAGGGGTAGAATTTTCCATAACACTGAAAGGACTTTTATTGTATTTTAATAAGTTATCTTTCCATACATTTTCCTCATGCAAACTTAGCACCTCTATTTAACCCTCTCAGTGGTGGAATTTTCCAAAACACTGAAAGTAGTTTAATTGTGTATTAATAAGTTATCTTCCCACAAAGTTCAAAGTCTCTAGCTCAAAAAAAGAAATTTCCTTAATACAAACTTTGTACCCCTATTTAACCCCTTCAGGGGTGGATATATCCAAAACGCTGATATCACTCTTATTATTTTTTAAATATCAGCGAAAATACGAAGTTTCAAGTCTCTAACTTAAAATTTAAAATCCTATACATACAAACTTTTAACCCTCTTTTTACCCCCTTAGGGGATGAATTTTTTTAAATCGCTTCTTATTATTTGTATAAATTATAAATGTAACCCGACCTGCAAATTACAACTTTCTAGCATCAGTTGTTACGGCCTCGCTTCAATACAAACTTTTCAACCCCGTTTTAACTCCTCTGGGGTAGAATTTTGACAAACGCTGAAATATTTTATTTTGCTTTTAAGTTAGTAGCCTGCAAACGAAATTTCAAGTCTGTCACAAAAAAAAATGTAATCTCTATACAAACTTTCAACCCCTTTTTTACCCCGTTAGAAGTTGAACTTTAAAAAACGCTGAAAGTATTTTTACTGTATTTTAATAAGTTATCTTCCCACAAAGTTAAAAGTCTCTAGCTCAAAAAAGAAATTTCCTTCATACAAACTTAGCACCCCTATTTAACCCCCTCAGGGGTGGAATTTTCCAAAACACTGAAATCAGTTTTTTTGCTTTTAAGTTTTTAGCCTGTAAACGAAAATTCAAATCTGTCACAAAAAAAAAATTAATCTCTATACAAACTTTCAACCCTCTTTTAACCCCGTTAGAGGTTGAGTTTAGAAAAACGCTGAAACCACTTATTATTTTTTAATTATCAGTAAATGGACGAAGTTTCAAATCCCTAACCTTAATATTTAAGCCCCATCCATACAAAGTTTCAACCCTCTTTTTACCCCCTTAGGGATTGAATTTTTCAAAATCGCTTCTTATTACTTGTACATGTTATAAATGTAACCAGACCTGAAATTTTCAACTTTCTAGCTTCAGTAGTTTCGGCTCTGCGTGGATCAGTCAGTCAGTCAGTCAGAACAAAGGCATTTATATATATAGATGGAAATAAGGAAGACTTTTAGGCACGTTTGGCAAACAAGAGTTTTATTACACAGGAATCTTTCAGTACCTAATACTGTTTTTTAGTTACCCATAATTTATTTCGAAATTCATACGACTTACTTTAGAAGTTTGCCTAAGTTCCGCTCCTGGTTGATCTGGGCCAAATCGCCTAGCAAAATTACACTATTTGAAGTAGAAAAATGAAGTTCTAAATTCATTTAAATAAAATCGTATCAGAACGTAATTATAGCGTTTTTATAGCTTACCCACTGATTTCGGTTACATAGTTTAATGAATATTTAACAATTTTTTTTTTCTAGTGTCAGAATTTTTTTGAATGGACATTTTCTTTTGCCTCTTTGCTGTCTTCCATACTCATAATAGGTATGATGGTTGGAGCCGCACAGCGGGTACAGAATAGTGCAGCCGGCCTCGATCGGTGTTTCAAACAGCTTCTTATGCGTTCACAATCAGGTCAGACGCTAAAGTCAGTGTCGAGTGTTTGACGGCGCGTTCGGCGATATTACCAGCGTTCGTCTAGTTTCCTTGGGATTTGAGTAGAACTCACTTAGGCTACTCGTATACGTTTCCATTTGTTTACCATGGACATAGCGCCGAAAGCTCCGCCGATCGCCGTCGCCGTCGCGCCGACGCATGCTTAAATTTATATTTATGGAAATAATATTTAGAATTATTTTTTTCTGTTTACTACTCGTACTATGTGAAATTAGGTAGCGCCTGAACTTGAATACACGTTACGATACCTAATTCCAATTCAAGCCACGTTCAAAATAATAACAATAATTTAGATGAGACAAAGAAAATAGTGAAGCATACGAATAATCTTGACGAAGCCGATCTAAATTAAAGCATTTGGTGCCATTTATGTCAATATGGATCTAATCCCCGCATGCTGCTCTCTCGTGTTGTCGTATACATTGATTATTGTGCAGTTTAATTTCGTTATAACGATAATAATATGAAAGCAAAACTGTAACATATTATTAATAACACTTACTGTAGAGACGTCGCCAACTTCAAGGGTTTTTTTTTTAATCTGTACAGAAAATATTACAATAAGTGCTACAATTCGTGTTACTCTATGTAAAATCAACGACAATATTCACGAAGTACAATAAAACTGTTAAAGGTTGTCAAACATCAGACTGTTGTAATATCTAAAGGTTCCAACGGAAACACGTCCAATTTTTTTATTATTTGCATTATCATCGGTTATCATTAACGCATTCATTTCCCCGCATTGCTACGCAGTTTACTGACGCCGTAACGTGTAACGTTGATGTGATAATATACATAAATATATTTAATTTATAATGTGTTTGTACAAATGTAATTTGTATGTTAGGATTACATATTATGTCACTGCCAACAATGTCCAACATTGAAAGATGTTTTTAAATGTACAACGTGGATATGAAGTATACGAAGTATATTAAAAGCCTGGATATGCTCAAAATACAATTATTTGGCTTCTACAGGTACCTATTTCATATTACTAATATGATGTGGGATTTTACATACAGCCAACAACTCTTAAATGTATAACACTGAAATGCTTTACGACAATCTAATTATTGTTAAATTTTGATAATCTATCCGACATTACGTAAATTATACATCCAACTTGTCGTGGTTGTAGTTTGTAGTAAATGTAGTATTTTCCTCATTTACTTGTTACAATAATCATAATAATTTGTGATTTATACTGTCAATTAATAACACACTTTCAGTACAAAAACGCGTAGAATATTTTTCCTGCCTAACTCTATTACGCATTTGCTTTATAAAAGCCTAATTGTTGTTACATTAGAATTTATTATAACTTCGGACATTAAAATCGGTGCTGTTTGTTCATTTCTTCCAACGTATAATTCCAATGTAGTAGGAATTTTAGGGGAATGTCGTAGTACTCGATACGCTAATGCCCAATAGTTGACTCACTTGGAACCTTTATTAAAATGACTTCACTTTAAAGACTTTTAAAGATGTCATGTTTTGAAACAGTGGCGAGCAATGTGGACGTTTACCTTACTTAGTATATTTTGGATTGATCTACACATTACCACTAATCAATCAGTGCCAGGGGGGTTTCACTACGCAGTTTAGGTACATTTGGCCGGCGCGCCTCCCGGGCAGGCGTATGACAGTGGGCTGCTGCTCGGCTCGCATGGTAGTCCTGTCACGTGGCGCTCACACAAAATTAAAAACACACAATGGCTTCGAGACCTAAACCTCGATATAATCCGTATAAAAGATATGATATTGATTGCCCAGAAACAATATTAGGAACTGACCGATATAGGATTTTCAAAGGAATACGGCTGCGGCATACCTACTTCCGTGAGAATCAGACATATTATTTCAGGATAAAAATTTTATGTTTACTGAATTAACATTTGTAATTCCTACATATTTATCTTAAAAATAATAAATCAGTAGGTATATGTGGGTACAAAAACTTGTCAAGTGACAACCCGTGCCGACACTCACAGCTCGGTCATCGCGCAAAGAAGATTCACGGTTCGTGCGCGGTTATAAGTTTCAATTTTGCTTGCAGGCGGCGAGTATCGGTATAATTTTATAACTAAAATTGACTTTTGTGAAGGAGTGAATTTTCTGTACGGTAGTACTATTAGTTATTCTGTGTCAGTGCGTCGTGTTTAGCGAGTTCCCATCTATGATATATAATAATGACAGATGGGTTATGCACGCTCCAAAAGTGAAACACTTAATATGAGTGAATTCAAACAACTGTCGCTAGTCGCGCACCGGCTAGCGTGAGATGCGGACGTGCGAATGAGCTCCCGTCACCCACGTGAGAAAGAGACAAACTGTCAATGAGAGTGACAAAGATGTAATGATTGTCAAAATAGATAAACATAACACAATCGTTAGCTAGGTTATGAAATAACCCTGGAAGTATTTTTTCTGCTCATTTTGTTAGAGTATAACCCATTCATAGTAAATATCATTGAGTTCCCATCGGCATAATTCGGCAACGTCCCACAAACGTGTGAATCAAATCCCGGCAATCATCATAATGCGTTATGCTGAACTGCTTAATGCAATGCAATCACATGAGATTGATTATCGACGCGAACGAGTAATAGGATTAACTGAAAACTGATTAATAAATGAATGATTATCCTGATTGCACGAGGCCTTGGTAAATGACAAAATATCGTAATAAGTTAACTATGTGTGGACATTAAAAATCTATGAAAAATGCAATATAAATGTTAGCCCTTATAAGTTCTAATTGCCTTTTTAATAAGTAGATGGTGACGATGATGGTGATGGTATGTGTAAATTCACTTATTTCTTAGGGTTCCGTAGCCAAAACGGAACCGTTATAGTTTCGTCATGTCCGTCCGCCCATCCGTCCGTCCGTATGACACGGTCATTTTTTGTAAAAAAGAGGTCTTGTCATAAGAGTAGCAAGTGACAGTAGTAGTGAATAGCCTGCATAAGCCTTAGTCTATACTAACTACTCTATACTTAGTCTATACTATGTATGACTATTCATACATCTCATTGGTAGTCATAAAATTCACATAAACTAAATAACTAACTCTGTAAGAAAACATTACATGACAGTACATTTCTCGTCGCATTAGTTTAACATTAGTATACTTAGGTGAAGAAAAAGGGAAACTATGGCGACGAGGGGCGGGGCGACGATAAAATGAAAATGAGGGGGCGGGGGGCTCGTTAGCGAGCGGTCTCGCGGCGAACTGCGATTGTCACGAGCTCAATATTTACCTCGTCGACCCTAACCAAAAACCTACCTTATCTATCACACCACAAAGCTCAATCTACCACACCCACGACACTTTTAAAAACGCTGACGGAACAAAGAACGCATAAAATTCTGCAATACAAAGGATTTTCAGAAATGAAACAGACGTAATGTCTAATTAGATGATTCGTTCGTCGCTTCTGAAAGTGGAATCGAAATTTAAAAGCACCCATTTGAATATTTCGAGAGTCGACTTGTGAATAGTTTACGAGTTCTGTTTACGTTGCCTGGGGATTTTAAGTAAATAGGATTCTCTGTTATTTTTTATATTTGTTCATTTCGCTTGGGTCGAGGTTTAGTAATCTTAGTAAAAAGTATATTATATCTAATCAATTCTATTAAATTCAGAAATCTAATCTATTAAAACGCCTAAAGATTGAAAATGAGTATTTTTGCATTTTTGATCGGAGTTTGAATATTAAAAGTGGGTTTTACAATGGCATAATATCATGCTCCTTCGATAACGAAACGCATCTTTTTTTCAATTTTGCAATGTCAGATACTAGTGGCATCGCACTTAACGGTGGTAAACCTTATCCCTTCGCAATAGGTGTTAGGAATGTTCAGTTAATAGTATCAACGATGGATTGACAGCCGTCTTTGTTTACCGAAATACAGGAACTATAAATACGATCAAAATATGACTTTTTATTATTTCATCATGATTCCCGTTTTGTTTTTAAGTCCACTTTTGTACATTTTCTTTTAAAAATCGGTACTTTTTTACATTAATATATAAATCATAGGCATACACGCTTTCAAATATTGTCCTTGTCAGATTCAAGTTTTAAATGCATGATTTTACAATTTTCCCATTAGATTTCGCAATTTTTTTACCACCGTCCTGATCTAGAAATTATGACGATTTTTTAAAAGTAAGAATCATTCTTAAACGGGCCTAAATAATCTGGGCCAGATCACCTAACAAAAATTGACGATCTCCTTTTTGGTTTTTGGCCTGGACGACCAATAACCGTAAATAAGTCTCTTTTATATACTTATCTACTAATTTATTTCAAGTTGATAGTTCCTACTTTAAGTTATGACATTGGCTATATTAACTCTAACTAATCTAACTATAAAATTAATTAATTTACATTCACACGCTTTCATGTAATTGTTTAATTGCATTCACAAATATTTTTGATCTTATCTAAGTTATCTATTGTGTTAAGTTACCTTGTCACCCCCCTAATAGAAGTATAAGCTCGCCATTCGTGACGAGCGACTTAATTTCCTCGGGAACGACGCTATCTGTATGCCATCTGCGGTGAATGGAGCGAGCAAACAGCTCGCGAGATATCACCACTCAGGTGTAGAGTAGACGCGCCCACAGATCACTACTTCTCGAGAGAATATTTAAGACGCATTCCACAATTGCACTGAATGATATTTAGTGCTGATTTGTTTTTTTTTTTATTTGTATGCGAAATACGCCACTGAATTCCACTCAAATTTGGGATGCATTGGCGCTATCTGATTCGCAGTTTCCACTGGGCATGGATATTGTAATTGTTGTGTTCTGGATCAATGAGAAAATGTAGTATTTAGTGTATGTAGTGTAATAGTAAAATTTTACATAAACATTCGTGAAGTAAATTTTTTCCAGTATCTCAAATTTAACGAAAACTGAGTTCAGTAATCTGACAAACAAATTGGTTTACAATGAATGGCAGGAAATGTCAGATTACTGTACTCAGCTAAAAATACTACTTTAGGTACCGTCGTGATGCGTATCTTCGCCTGTGCTACCTATGTTCGCCTATTTTTACATAAATTGACTTTAACAAAATGTTTCTAGTGCAAGCCTTACACAAAACTACTAAATACAAAGTATTTTTTACGGGTGTCAACATTCTTCGAACGATCTGTGGCTAACTTCATATAGTTGACATTCAGTGAGGTTTTTACGCGACACCGACCACACGTTTTTTTAAACCAGTGTTTTAACTTTACAGTTTTAAACAGTGATACAGGCCCGGTAATGTTAAACTTTTTACAAGATTATATCCTGTAACTATTTCTTTTTAATATGTAACCATTATTTAATGGCTAGCTTACGTTTAGAAGTCACAATTGGATAAAACATTGGTGAGGGTATTTGGCGGCCATCTTGTTACCGAACTTCGCCTACCCCTAGGGTTATCAAATTTGTTTCCAAATGTACATATTTTCTTATGTTTAGTTTTTCGGAAATGGGATTAGCGATTTGGAGGAAAGTTAGTAAGCTGTGCCCTAAAGATATGTATATGTAGATGTACCCAGTACTACTAGTAGGTACGTGGTATGAACAAGGGAGCCTTAGAAGGCAATCATTGTACGGTTGTACGGTCTCACTTTGAAAAGGTAATTATGTGTAGAAGCCAAAGGTTGATTTGATCTCAATTACGAAAATACTGATAAGCGAAAAGAGATCTGTTTTTTGTTTATATAATAAACATTTTTTTAAACCTTTTTTTTTTACTTATAAACCATTACTCTCCTTTATTTGACATGTTGGTTAATTTTTGGCAGCCCTAGCATCATTTTAGAAAATGTATGTAAACAACTTCAGACTGTTGCCAATCTTCGCCTACACATTTTTTTTTAAATGTGCCTAGTCTGGTGTAGTTAAGGTTCATATTATATTAACACGTTCCAGGGAGATAAGACTTGATAGGTGTAAGTCCCAGAAAAGTTTATAATTAGCGGTAAGGCATGCCATAGGCGAAGATTGGAGATCCACCCAGACTTCGCCTATTGCCTTCGGGGCCATTTATTGCCAAGTTACCCAATGAAATTCAAAGCTTTAATGGTATAGTCAGGAGTACTAAAATACGTTTTTTGGCCATAAAGGACTAAAATGCTTTCAAATTTGAAAGATTTTTGGGAAATGTGTCAAAATCCAGGCGAAGATACGGAACTCGACGGTACTAAATAAGTTTTATCACAATCCACCCGTATCAATTAATGTAATTTATTTTTAGTATTTCAAATACAAATGTTCGTAGCACAGCCGTTTAATACAATTGCATTTTAAATTTTGTATTAATATCATTTAGCTACAATAATGCTTAACTTCCGGGGGCAAACATGATCAGGTTATTACAACTGACCGCGTGAATTTGTAATGACTGCGAGTCTTCATTAGTATTTCAAAACGAGGAGTCTGAAAATGTTCTAGTCTATGAGACGCACACATGTACGCCTGTAGCGAGACCAAGAGCTACGCCAGGCAATGGTTTCACTTTAATATTTGGACAAGCTAAAACAAAATCCAAACTTTCCACTTGGTCTTCTTTGTTGTACGTTGTAGTTCCTACTTAGATAATTATGATCTGATAAAAAGCGATTGTCAAACATCAGCTTACTAAAGCAGAGATTATAGACCCTTTTTCATCGAATTTCCAGACGGCTCTTAATCCAAAATCAATAATAACACAGGGGCCCGGTGGACTGGACACTTCAAAGTAGTAGGTAAACAACAGGCCAGGGATGTTACAGAGCTCCGTTTCCCGTTCCTTTAAGTCGGAACTTCCGAATGGTTTTAAACATCCGCTTCGGCTCCGGTTCTGTTACTTTCACAACAGAAGTTATATCGGATGTCATAGCAACGCAGCGGGGGGAAATGAGCAGCGTACATAAAAAACAAACAGATTTATGCCTGTCATATGCTCATGTCCCCGCTTGCCACGTGCTGCTATCACTCGGGCTCCTTTTCTGGTTCCGCTTCCGTTTTCGGTTCCGATTCCGTTTCTGGTTCCGCTAAACTAAATTTAAAACATCTGATTCCGCTTTCAGTTCCGATTAAACCACATCTGTTACATCCCTGCAACAGGCGGATTATCGCGTAAAATCTCTTCCACTTGCTTAAAGTAAGGTTAACTAGGTACATACCTGTTGCGGATAGAATATACGGAAATAATTTGCGAACGCGCGTTTTAAAGTGACTTATAATATAAGTTATAAGAATCCTGAGAAAAATAATCTACGTAATTTAGTCCAGGCGCCGCGCCGATTCGCCGAACTGATGTAAAAATCGAACTTATGCGAAAATCGTGCTGGCCACTACAAAAGGAACACATTTTAAATACCTAAAACAAATGCGGCGAGTGTCATAACATAAGCACATAAGACTATGCAGTGATTAAAACTGCAGATCTATAAAAATAGAAGATACAATTCCAATAAAATAGACTAATGTATCAAGCATTCATTTTCACTTTGGTTTCTTTAGTAACAATAATTATGTTTCTAGAGTCTTGTTTTTTTTATTGTCTCACAAGAGGTGAGAAAAGTAGAGTATACTCCTCGGGGATAAAGCTGTTTTTATCACGAACGCGCTTGAACCCCTCACTGCACGCAGGACTCAGTCTCGCGCCCGTGACACAAAACAGTGCTTTATTCCCTTGGTATATAATCTACTATTGTAAGGTAAGCTCGAAAAATGACAGAAGATTAACATTTGATGGAGTCAAGGTAGGTGCGACGACGAGCGATGCGAGGAGTAGTATGTTATGTGAACTGACTGCGAAAACTAACAGACTAAAAATTTGAGCTTCAAAAAATTCTTAGACTGTTCCGTTCTATTAAATATATCTCTGGTTATACATACATTACACTGCGTAATAGCTATACCGAATGTCCATTATATCGGCCCTATGTTATAAGGAATGTACCTACCTAATTATGTCTTAAGTCTGAAGCGTTAAATATTTTGTTGAATATATCTACTAAGAGTTATATAAGTACTTCTAAATTATGTCAAATGTTGTATACAGTAAAAATATATTAATAGTTCTTTCTTATAATACTAATCATTACACAATAAAGGACAAACGATAATAGCTCTTTCTCGGTCACACTTATTGAAAGCTCGAAAAGAACATCCCATCGATCTTGATATTTTTAAGTTATATATAATAGGTACTGCCCTTCGCCCGTCACATCAACTATATTGTTACTATTGTCCCTGTTTTACGACTTTACTCATTAGGGCTTGGCTTGATACTAAGGACTAAGGACACCGCTCTTGCAAACTGACAACATAAAAACTAAAGGCAATTTCGTTACAAACATCCTCCAAATGTTTCGTAGTTCTTTGCACACATACACTCTCGGCCGATGAAAGAGCTTTCTCGGGGCAAACGTCGGATCTTTTAATGGTAACTGCCCCGCTTGTTCTTATGAACAATAACAGAGGTTCTCAGACGTCAGGGCTGGAAATGCGACGGGGATTCTATTCGCTCCATATTAGCTTTTCCAGCAAGTCGTGGACATTAAGTGTTTTTTTTAAAGAACTAGACGGTTCTGATTATGTGAGTAATAATGACGTTATATGTAGGTACTTACCTACTTTTAGGTAACGATAATACCCATAGAAACATTAAACTTGTCCCCACACTAAAAACATACAACGTGGAACAAAAATACTGGTGATCCGTTTATGGGCTTAATTGGTATCGTATTCCGACTAAGAAAAAAGTAAGAGAACAAATTTTCAGACAAGAAAAATTTCGAAGAAATTTTGTTTCAGACACGTGGTTTCAGCCGGCCAACCCCCCATACAAAACCCATTTATTTTTACGCGCGAAAAATTTTTTTCTTGGTATTTCATAATTAGAATACAATGCCAATTATTCTCTTAAAAGGGTCACCAGCATTTCTGTTACATCTTGTATATGCTGATGATAATAATGAACGACTTCTAAGAATAAAGTAAAAGGAAATGACAAAACATCCCAAATGCACGCGGGCGAAGCGGAGTACGTACCTACATCTAGTTTACATTATTTTAACAACACCAAAATTACAGTGACATATTTGTATTAAAATCTCCAATAAAATAATTGAATGAAACATTGAATGGCCCAATTAGTTATCAACAAAAGCATTCCTCCCCCATTTGTGTCATTTTAACCCGTCAAGTTAAATTAGGTTAGCAGCGTCCGTGTGAACGGGTTATGCAAATCCGGTTATCTGTTTTTCAACGTCCGGTTAATTCAGTTCTTTCTCGTTTGGCGCGCGAGCGCAGGAAAATTGCGCTATTTTGCATTTTGATGAACAATTTCGTTGAAAAAGACAAATATTGTCGCTAGTGTGTGTCGATCAAAATAAAATTATATTTTTCAAACATTTCTTGTTTAAATAAACATCACATGCACGATAAACAAGTAGCCAACCGGTATATTGGAAGGGCTATCGGCTTTTCAAATACCGGCAAACCAAACAGCGATGAAATTTTGCAATGACTAATTGCTTTGTTCATTCACTGGTAGGTACAGTGAAGATAAGATATTGATCCGGAACATCCGGGGACATTGGAATAAAAAGTTAGTAGTAGTGCGTCTAAAAACAGTCAAAACACGTACCTACAGCTACATTTTAGAAACAGAAATAGTACAAATAGTTTATTCGTAAACACATACATATAAAAGAAACAGAAGGAAAGAAAACATAATACGAGAAAGTGCCACGAAATGGCCTCATCTCAGCATGATGCTGGCGGTTGTCAGCGCTGATCTTCCGATGAGACCATCGAGTGAAAACAATTCACGGAAGGTAACACAAAACAAGATAAAAAACTAAAAGCAAACAAAGAGAATTAAAAGAAACATAAAGATTATAGATATCTACATAAACTTATATGCAAAAAGTAAAATATCGGTAAAACACAATAAAAATCACAATAAAAAATGTCTGTCCGACCAAACTTGTCTTCGACGTTAGACGACGATTTAGACGTTAAATAACTATATCTATACGTGATAGAATGTTAATGTTAACATTGTATAATGTAGGTACGAGTAGGTATATATTTTTTGCCTGCTCAAGTTATACTACATGGCACGCTCAAAAACACGATATTAAACCATATTTCCCGCACTTACATTTAAAAAAATACATCGTATATTGTAAACATCCGGTCGTAACACGGACCTCGTAAAGCGCGCCATTACGGCACAGATGTTATCACAACATAAAACGCCAAAATTAAAACCTATAAAATAACGAGGCCTGATTTATGTCGAACGAGTATAAACGACATATTGCGGTTATTGGACGCCGTAAAAAGATTGGGGAGCCTCCCCATTTGTTCTATACTGTGATATTCTTGAGAGAAGTTCAAATTTTTACATGAAGCATCAGTACCATTTTCACACCACGGTTCCCGGACAAACAAGTGACCTGCCGCTGAAGAAGATGCTGCCTGTTGTGGAAGAAGACAAAGTAGACGATGTAACCATTGCCATAATTACGGCCACTCAGGAGTGAACGATTTTGAAAGAAAATTGAGTTGCGAAGGTATTACTAACTGAGTTCTCATTGATCATAAATTTTTGAGCATTCAAATAACTAATGTATCCTTCCGCTATTGAAAAGCCTCTTTACAAACGGCCAGTCAAATTAAGATCGTTTTCTTTATGAAAGTCGGTTTAGAACCAATAAAGAGACGCAACATCCATTACCTAAATCAAAGCGGATAAGTTGGAAACAGTTAATTACTTACGGTAACGCAAGACTGGCTCGGCTTTTAGGCCTCACTCAGCCTATAAAAATGCCGAGTAAGAGTTCCTTCGCATTATTTGACATGTTGTCGGTACCTCCCTCGACATACCCTACGCTTATTGCTTAATAATTTTCCAATTTATTAACTGATCCCTTTTTCGATAACATTTTATGAACCAATTGCGGATAATATCAGTTCAATATCGATTCGGTCACTTTGTTGATAACTCTCTAACAAAAGTACATTGTTGCAGAAGCCGGAAAGCTTTATACAGTTTCTATATATAGTTCTATATATAGATGGACGACTTAGTTTAAAGGACGACCCGAGAGAGAAGGACAACGATGATCAGTGTGCATCTATGTATGGTTCAGTGGAATATAAAAATCCGCCCTTTAGAGATTCTCTTAAAACACAACATTAAACCTGTGTTAACAGCAGTCAGATTTTTCAACAAGATGCCTAAAGAATTTAAAGTAATAAGATGTCTCGAAACTTTCAGAAAGAAATTGAAACTACATTTATTGGAAAAATGTTGTTATGTCATAACTGTCATAAGTGATTTTTGATGATTAATATGTTATGTGTAAAAATTTTAATATTGGACTTTATAACTAAAAATTTTTATTTTATGAATGCTTTTTTTTTTTTGATTATTATTAGTTTTTTGACATAATTTTTTCTGTTCATGTGCACTTAATTAGAATTTGACTAACATATTTGTGTACATTCCCCTTGTAAATATTGCATGTTCTGTATGTTATTATATTTATTATTTATTGTACAGGTATATATATATACAGGGTAGAAAGATAAGTCGGGCCCTGGAGGAAAACTACCTTAAAACGTTAAGATAGCTCAATTCACTGAAAGGAAACATTCTTTAATTTCTTTAATGGGACATAACTGCATTTACAAATTTTTGGAAAAGAGTACAGTTTTCAGAAAAAGTATTTATTTTGTAATTTTTGCCATAAATATTTTTTATGACAATTGATGCCAATCGATCCTGTTTCCAACGAGGATAAAAACTTCTAAATACCAACCAAGTTTAGGGCACAAGAGAACCCATAAATAATAATAATAATATTTTTCATACAATTAGTATGGAAAAAAGTGAAAATTAAGAAAAAAACTGTGAATGCAGTTTTAGTTTTTAGGAAAAATAAAAGAATGTTTCCTTTGAGCGAATTGAGCTATCTCAAGGTTTTAAGGTAGTTTCCCTCCAGGGCCCGACTTATCTTTCCACCCTGTATACTAGGTTAATTTTTAATTCAGACACAATGTAAAAATTGTTATTGAATAAATAAATACAAAAAATACATGTTGGTCTACATTTGAATATAACGACTAGTTTCCTAAGTAATTCTTGAATTATCCTGTCTTCCCCCAAATCCGGTCGTATACCAAATCCCAATACATCCTATGTTTTATAGAAAAAGGTATACCTAATTTTATTACGGTATCAAATTGACAATAAAGTGGTACCAAATTAAAGCTGACAACAAAACTTTGCTCTCAATTTGAAACACTAATATTTGTACTGAGAGTTATTAATTAATTTTATGTTTGATTGCTAGGTAAAAGATCTAAAGTTGGTAAACAAATCTGACATTTTTTGGCAATCAAAGTTAGATTGGTGACATTCAATAACAAAGAAAATGTTTCAATTGTTTAAAAAAAGTTGAAACTTGTTTTGTTTTTTAGTTTTTAATAAGATTATAATGTAAGATTTTGTATGCCATATTGTGGTAGACCATACACTAATGTAATTACAATAGGTACAAAAGTACCTATAACACCTTATTGATATGTACCCATAACACCTGTGTATGTTCTTTGCAAAGAAATAAATTGAATTGCATTATAAATCAATACATTTTTTGTACTAAGGTAAAGATCACTTATCTGTAGAAGACGGTGCTAATATTAGTAGTGGATAAACTAATCATGAAGAAGGCTTAATTATGCCGATGGTTACCTTCTAACTTCAGGAAGGGTTTAGGGAATTTGCAAGTAAATTAGCAGCTCAATACGTAGGCGATGCGAACTCCTGTGACGCAAACTTCGTCCCCTAAGGACGTCGTGGTTTCTGATACGGCGAGGGCTTGTTTAAACTACTTATGCTTCCAGTAACTGTCTTTTGTTTTTGCTTTAACTAAGTATGCGACTTAAATATCCGACTTAAATATATTATGGTCTAAAATCAAACGTTGAAGTAGAGCGTGAGAGATTCTTGGAATAAAGTCAATTATTCAATTAAATCCAAGAACGATTCTGGGTGAGTAATAACTCAGGAATATAATTCAGATACTCTATTGGTAATTAATTTGGGTGATTTTAGTGGACATCCTGTCTTTGAAACATTCAAATGATATATCAACATAAGTAGGTAGGGTAGTCCATGTCAAATCGACTTGCAGGATAAATAGATTAATTTCAAAATAAATTACATGCCATAGCGACCGTCACCGTGGTGTGCGGGAAGTTCAAACCCCACACAGGACGCAGATTGTCTGTTGCTATCCGCGGTTTTATGAATTTGACAAAAAATATTAACTTGATTAGTTTCGCCCTACATCCCAATTCGCCTCAGTCTGCCCTACGCATATTATAAATATTATGGGACAATCTTACACAAATCAACCTAGTCCCACAGTAAGCTCGATTAGACTTGTGTTGTGGGTACTAGGCGACTATATATATAATATATAAATATCGATAAATATAATAGATACATATAAAACATCCATAACTCAGGAACATATCCGTGATGAACCATTGATGAACACACAAATAAATGCTTTGACCAGGATTCGAACCTAGGACCTCCTGCTTCATGGATCACTACCGACTAGGTTAGGAGGCCGTTAAATAAATATTATGTAGCCATTTAATTATTTAGGCGTACCTAAATACTTGAATATTAATTTCGTTTGCCCTTCAATCCTGCCATCAATTTGCTTGACAGTCCATTACTGCACCGCTCATCGTCATTATCATAAGACTAAGGTATCTCATTACTTTCTCCATTATGCTAAAACGAGGAAATGTAATCATTGTTGTCCCTGCGAAATTAAGCAGGCGTAATCTCTATGGATAAAAATTAAATAAAACCGGTAAAGTGCGAGTTGGATATTTTTAAGACGTTCGAATGTAATGAAAAGGCCCTTCCTAACCGTTCAGGGCTCATTTTTAGGGTTACGTAGCCAAATGGCAAAAAACGGAAAAAATTGGAAAAAAAAAATATTTTTAGGGCCCATACCACCACCACCATTTTTTAAATTTAGGCCATATAACTAAATTTAAAGAAAAATTAACTAAATATCAACATGTGACACATCAATCGATAGGTCTTTAAAGATAACTGACTAAGTGAATATTTTCTGAAATAATCGCTTCGAAAGTCAGAAAAATTGTGTCCCCCCTGTAACTTTTGAACCCTAAATCCAAAAAATATGAAAAATTTTGAGGAGATGTGCCTTATCATATACTTTCTACGAAAATTTGAACATTATTGGTCAGCTATTTTTGAGTTATCTCCAAAAAACTTCTTTAGGCATCAGATACGACCTTTTGGTATTAGTTTGGTTCTTATACCATTGAAGGTACGGAACCCTCCTATGCGTGGTCCGACTCGCATTTGGCCGATTTTTGTTTAATTACTATCCCACTAGACGGAGAGCTAGCCACGTCAGATATGACACCACAATGAGAGCGACGAAACCCCTCTCGTTAGTTTGCTATACTATGCTTATTTCTAGATCCGGACATCTGGCAGCTGTAAAGTGGTGGAGGTCAAAGAATGCAAACCACTTTAATAATACAATGCGTAGAGTTCTGGTTGTGATGCAGTATTATGAAAAATTATATAAACAATTAGATAATATCATTGCCGAAACTTTCTGATGGGGGAAAGTAGTCCAAAACGACGTATAATGTAATTCATAGTTTGTTGTCTATTGTTTATATTTAGTAATTGGGTTGTTGGTGCCATTTTTCAGGTATAGAATCCTATTAAAAATTTTCATTTAAATTATTTATTACCTAAGTATCGTGTTGACGACAGCACTTTCAGTGTTTACTTAACATCAAAACTTGTCTAACGGCATACTTTGTTATCGATACAGTTGGTGTTTCATTACTTGTTTCGCTGTTTAGTTAAAAATCTAGTCGTTAATTGCTTAGTTGATCGTAGCTCAAAGCGGCTTTGAAGAAACTTAAAGATCTGGTTCCATAACACGTGTTGAATTGTGCCTCTGTGAAAAGTAACTAGGTACTTATATTAATTGAAGTTATCCTATAATTAAATATAAATAATTAAAGTAATAGTTTTAATAAAAGACTTTCGTACGAGTATGTACATATCAATTTTTTTATAATTTCACTTATACCTATGCATAAGCTACATAACCCTTACAGCACCAGCTTATACGATCGTGCGTTCAACTTAAAAAAAATCTAGTTTGAAAAATAATCAAGTTTGCCGCTTCAGTACGGCATCGTGTAACGTTATACGTACATATTTAATAAAAATACAAACTTAAACCTATCTACTTACCTAATAAAAATAATATTTACAACTTAGAACTATATTACATACTAGTTTTACGTTATTCCTATCTTATATAAATCTCTTCTTTCTCGTTCCCTCACTGCTGAGGATCGCGACCACATGTAGCTTGCTTCCATAATGTGCGGTCATAGGCCATGTGGACTGCACGGTTCAGGCTGCCGCCAGCCGACCTTTTTGCGGCGTTCGACCATCTCATCCGTGCCCCACCGCGAGCACGTTTGCCATTCATACGGCCCAGAACAATGTGTTTCTCCACCTCATGTGTACTAGACCGCATAATATGGCCAAAGAACCTAAGGGCACGCTCCTGGCATATTTTGGAAAGTCGTGTGGGAATATTGAGCTCTCTTAAGATGGAGATGTTAGTTCTTCTAGCTGTCCAGGGTATACGCAGCAGTCTTCGCCAACACCACATCTCAAAAGCATCAATTTTAGCCTTCTCGTAGCTTTACAGACTCCACGTTTCGGCACCGTACAGAAATATCGAAAAGACTAGAGCTTTCACCAAGCGTACCTTAGTTGAGCGACGAATACCTCTGTTCCTCCAAATCCTGTCCAGATTAGACATTGCACTCTTAGCCATGCCAGCTCTGCGGCGTATCTCGTCGGAACAACCACCGATATTGGTTATCAACGACCCAAGATATACAAACTGGGAGACTTTTTCATACTCGCTGAGTGCGTCAGTAACTGGTAGTCTGTTTGCCCTGTCCACTACCATTACTTTGGTCTTGGAATGGTTAATTTTGAGACCTAACTTAGCGCTTTCTTCTTCAATTCTCTTCAGAAGAGCCGCCATTTCCACTTCACTTGACGCAACTACTGTCGTATCGTCTGCATACCTCAAGTTATTGATCATTCGACCACCTACCGAAACACCTCCTCCCCAACCCTCAAGAGCTTTCCTCATAATATATTCGCCGTAAAGGTTGAATGATTTTGGCGACAGTGCTTATATAAATAATAAATAGGATTACAAAATCATCAACACGCTGATCGTTTTAAACATATCGCGCCGCCGTAATAACATTCACTCGTTCTAATGTTCTTACCTGGCGCATTCGCGAATCTATGAACGAATGCATCTGATCTTGCGCTGTGTCATTGCATGTAGCCGCTCGCTCGTTCATTAAGCCCTGGAAATTGAGTAGAACGCACGTCGCTTAATAATACCGATCTCTGATACGGAAGGATATTTTACCGTAATCGATCTTTTAACTTCGTTCCTACGTGATCCTCAATAAATATAAAAGCACTGTAGTGTTAAATAATGTGTATAAGTGTACCCCAAACTGGGTAAGTGGATATATTTATTTGCTAATAGCTTAGTACGATTTAGCGCTGATTAAATGTTGTAAATTTAACTAAACAATTGCATTTAAATTTAATTATTTTACTTTTTAGCTTCGCCTTTTTGTAATCTCCGTATCTGAATTGTGAACACCCACGGCAACACAACTACCAAAGTGCTTACCCGCTTGCCGTTGGCGTTCACAAAGACTTCTGGACCGTTTGTAATGCTTTGTTTGATGACGCGTTCCAGGGTCCAAAGTCCAGAGTGACATTTTGTGGCTCGCTGCTTGCCGCCAACCTCTTGCACCGCTTTTGGCTGCTTCCCTGACTCAGCGCCACGTAATTGCCCGGCATTTTTTTGTGCCTAAAGTTATAACGCACGATCGTGCGGACACAAGTCGACAAATTTAATATGATAAATTTAAAATATGATCAATCAAAAGTTCATTTTTTTAATCTTTTCATGTAAAACATGTAAGAAATCTAAAGTTTTATTAATCAATGTTTATTAACTCCTTTAAATTCTGTAATTTACTTATAACTTTCCTTATGTTTCAAAAAACTTATAATAAATTTACTAGGGATCGTAACGTAATGAAACGATCGTGCGGGTGGGTTTATACAAATATTTTGGGGGGGAGAATTTTTTTTGTATTTTTTTGTCTTTTTATGGGCCTTAAATGCACTGAAAAATGCAACTTCAAATTAAAAATCCAAAAAAGGGTTAAGGTAAGAAGGGATGACGTGGGCAGTTGCATCATGAATGGGGAGAGTCGAGATGCTAGAGGTCCGATTTAGTGTTTTTAGACCAAGGTTGTTAAATCGCTACGTAAATAAAATATTATCTTAACAAGTCAAGCTATTGCAATGTTCATAATCCAAAATGTCAATCCTAGCAATTTTTCCAACTCACCTTATTGATATCCCTACCAACCCCAACTACGGGATGAGGTGGGATTTCCCACTATTTTGCGTTTATCGTTAAAATTATGAAATGAATCGACAGATAATAAATTAATATTTAAATTCATACGACCGGACTACCTTTTATGTATAATAACGTGCCACATATATAAATAAACTTTTATCCAGGTTTGAACTTCGGTGTTGTTCCGGGGATAAGTAGGTTTTGTTCCTACTTACCCAATTTTACGGTACTCATCAAAATAATTTCTTCTTCTTCACTCTCGTTTCCTCATGACTGAGGGTCGCGACAGCAATCGTCGGTAACTTTTTTCACGAAAGCTTTCCATACGGTTCTATCTTCAGCTTTTCGGATAGATGTCTGCAGGTTTGCTTGGCAGGCTTCCTCTACCGCGTCGGTCCATCGGGTGGGTGATCTTCCACGGCTTCTTTTTCCTTCCACTTGGCCGACAACAATAAGCTTCTCCAGATTGTCTGAAACACGTCGGGCCACGTGACCAAAGTACTGAAGAAGTCGTTGCATACAGATAGTTGACAGACGAGTTCTAATGCTGAGTTCCTTCAAGATGGAAGCGTTGGTCCGGTGTTCTGTCCAAGAAATGCCCAACATCTTACGCCAACACCACATCTCGAACGCATCTATCCTTTTCCGAGTGCGTGCTCTTAACGTCCATGTCTCCGAAGCATAAAGGAAAATGGAAAAGATGCATGAGTCTGCATGAGTTTTGGCTTCGTATTTCTGCCTATTCCTCTGTTCGTACTTATAACGTAAAGTTTTAAAGCGGGATACACTGCAGCCTACGCACTGTATTTATTTAAATTATAAATTCAACACACTAATTTGTTCACGCACTCGAAGTGCATCGATAACAGATTAAATTAGAATTGAATTATAGTAAAATTTAACTATACTTAGCTACTGAATGTTCGCCAGTAGTAGTGCAAATAACCTGTCAAGTGGCATCGTAGCGAGCGAGTAACTGACTCATCCCGGACGGAACTTACAAGCTGCCACAGTACTCCTCCTTTACCCAAGTTAGCAGAAAGAGAAAACTTCGTCGTAAGCTGCTCATAAAAAGCGATTATTTGCATTTCAAGCATCGAACCAAACATTTAAAACCGGCCAAGAGCGTGTCGGGCCACGCTCAGTGTAGGGTTCCGTAGTTTTCCGTTCGTCACAGTAAGTGTCCCCACTTAAGAGTTAAAATAACACCGCCATGTAGGATATGAGCGTTCCACGTACAGCGACATCTATCGGCAAATTAAGTAAACCATTGGGCGCGAGCTTAAAGTATGGAAGATGATTTTTATGGAATAATTCTTTATTGCGTGAACCGATTTTCACCGTTTTTACTTTATTTGAAAGTACGTCATTTCATTGTGATTTTGTAGAAATTACAGGTACAATAAACACCTGCTTATACGGTTAAATTACAAACTTAGTTCAGAAATTATTATTTTTTTTTTTTTAAACTATTCAACCTATCAAGTTCAAAATAATTTTCCTAGAAAGTTTTTATAAGGTTCTACTTTTGAGATTTTTTTCATATTTTTAAAACTTATGGTTCAAAAGTTAGAGGGGGGGGGGCACATTTTTTTTAAATTCTGGAGCGATTATTTCCGAAAATATTTACATTATCAAAAAATGAGTTTAGTAAACCCCTATTCATTTTTAAATACCTATCCAACAATATATCACACGTTAGGGTTGAAATGAAAAAAAAGTCACTCCCCACTTTACGTATAGGGGAGGTACCCTAATAAAACATTTTTTCCACTTTTTATTTTACCACTTTGTCGGCGTGATTGATATACATATTAGTACCAAATTTCAGCTTTTTCGTGCTAACGGTCACTGAGATTATCTGCGGACGGACGGACGGACGGACGGGCAGACATGGCGAAACTATAAGGGTTCCTTAGTTGACTACGGAACCCTAAAAACGAGAATCACAAAATCATCGTTCACGCACTCATTGCGTGCGTTGATCATTCGTTGATGCATTTCAACGATCACAGATTACATTGTTCTTATTTAGTTGCAGAATGTTTGCCAGTAGTAATGCTAGTAGCCTGACAAGTGGCATCGGAGCGCACGAAGTAAGCCATCGAGCCACTCATCCAGGACGGAACTTTCACACTGCCACACCAAAGCCAACTTGCCCCCTACTTTACCAAAGTTAGTGGAAGAGAAGATATTTATTTTAGACATGTAAAGTCTAATATCAAACATTACGTCGAAGTATTACTAAGGTTGAGTTACTAATTTACTTATCTCATTTTTATTTCAATGTAAAAGGTAATTTATTATATACTTCCCAATACTTACTCGTACAATAAATTCATTTTGCGTACAGATCACATCATGCTATTCTAACTAAAGAAAGTAGTTTTCGTAATGTTTAAAGTGAGCGTTTTAGTTTAGATATCCAAGCGGACTCTGGATTTCTGATCCTGAGTGATGCAGTTAAAAAAGCGCTCTGAGATTAGGATTGTGAGTATTAACATAAAGGCTGCCTAGGCAAGTATACGTTCAGTTTTGCCCTGTGCCAATTGATATTTTTATTATATTATAGTCCCTGGGCCAGCCAAAAATACGGAAATGGTATAATTTGGGGGTACTAATTTACATTATTACAGCAGTTAGATAGGCTTATTAGGATGTCAAAAAACCATGATTGATCTTCACAGTTCGTAACTAACTAAAACAAAAAAACCGGCCAAGAGCGTGTCGGGCCACGCTCAGTGTAGGGTTCCGTAGTTTTCCGTCCGTCACAGTAAGTGTCCCCACTTAAGAGTTAATAACACCGCCATGTAGGATATGATATGAGAGTTCCACGCAATAGTTTACTTAATTTGCTGATAGATGTACAGCGACATCTATCGGCAAATTAAGTAAACTATTGCGCGCGAGCTTAAAGTATGGAAGATGATTTTTATGGAATAATTCTTTATTGCGTGAACCGATTTTCAACATTTTTACTTTATTTGAAAGCACGTCATTTCATTGTAATTTTGTAGAAATTACAGGTACAATAAACATCTGCTTATAAGGTTAAATTACAAACTTAGTTCAGAAATTATTTTGTAATTTTTTTTCAAAAACTATTCATCCTATCAAGTTCAAAATAATTTTCCTAGAAAGTTTTTACAAAGTTCTACTTTTCAGATTTATTTCATATTTTTAAAACTTATGGTTCAAAAGTTAGAGGGGGGGGGACGCATATTTTTTTACTTCTGGAGCGATTATTTCCGAAAATATTTACATTATCGAAAAATGTTTTGAGTAAACCCCTATTCATTTTTAAATACCTATCCAACAATATATCACACGTAAGGGTTGAAATGAAAAAAAAAATCACTTCCCACTTTACGTATAGGGGAGGTACCCTAATAAAAATTTTTTTTACACTTTTTATTTTACCACTTTGTCGGCGTGATTGATATACATATTAGTACCAAATTTCAGCTTTCTAGTGCTAACGGTCACTGAGATTATCCGCGGACGGACGGACGGACGGACGGGCAGACATGGCGAAACTATAAGGGTTCCTAGTTGACTACGGAACCCTAAAAAAGGTTTAATTAGCACCTAATGAAAGTACTGCTTGATCCATATCCATATAATTCCGAAAGGAGCAGAAACTAATCCGTATCAATCGATTAAGCTCCTTCTATCTCCGAATCCGTATTAATTTCATTATCTTCGAAAAAGCTTTGAGGGATCTTTGTAAGGTATCAATTTGATCAGGCACAGGGGGCTTAGTCTCGAATGAGCACGTATCCCGTCAAAATAGTAATGATGACATATTAGTAGCGTGCGTTCGTTTGATGTAGGAGCGGCATTTATATTTTTAGTACTTACATCTTATTGCTGCAAGCGAGATACCCTGAGACTGTAAGATTTCATTTACTTGATTAACGTTCTAGCCCAAACTCTAAGTTAAATATTCTATCTTTCTGTTACCTTTTTACGATTCAACCGCTGACCCGATTTAGATGAAATTAGGTATGTACGAGTAGATCGTTCTTGTCAAGGGAAAATTAGTTTAAAAGCTAGTTTAAATCACGTATTATCAAAAAATTGCTTGGAAGTAAGTGTCAGAACAACGCCATGATCATCTGATGCAGCAACCTCGTGGAAGGCTGCAGGTAATCCCTTGTCTAATAGAGATTGATGTAGCCGCGGCCTCGGGACACGGGGATGCTTCATCACCAACTTGTGACGTCCTACATGCGCAGTGATTTATACCTTGGAACATTAACGAAGAGTTAGTACATACTAGTACTAATGGCTTTATGCCTAACTGTGTAGAGTGTGTAGTGTGTAGTGCGTTCAGTTTAACTTTGTTATTAAATAGCGTCTCACAAAAGATCAAAAATTATTAAATTACATAAACATAACATAAACATAAATACTCTTTATTGCACACCTCAAAATAACGAAACACATAAAATACAAGTTACAGACAGAATAATCAGAGGTAAAACAATTGGCGGTCTTATCGCTAAAAAGCAATACTAAGTTATAATTACTTAGTTATTAGCGGTTTAAGCGTGCATGAAGAGGTTACGTCCTCGCCAGAGTTACTTTCACATTTATAAGTTATAAATCCTGAAAAAACTAAACTAACAACATCAAGCTAAATACACTACGCAATACACAGGTGGCCGTACCGCCAAGATAGGTACCATCGGGTTCAAAATTGCATGGTCAATTTATCAATGAATTCATTCATAAATTGGCCATGCAATTCTGAACCCGATAGTACATGTACTTATTATCTCGTTAACAATATTACTCCTACAATTACAACATTCTTTTCTGAAAATCACAGTCGGCTAAGAACGTGCCGGACGCAGTCCAAAAATAAGCATACATTAAGTCCGTTTTCCATAGTTACCTAAATCACGTATCGGCCGCACACTCGCGGAGTCACGTCCCACTGTCCGTGTCAGATCCCAGTTGAGCTTATTTCTGTGCCATTACACCTACAATACCTCTGACATTTTATACTATTCCGATTTAATTAAATGTCATTTCGGCATAACAATTTTAAAGGGTTTCGTCTTTGATCGCACACCTTGCTCTCACTTACTCATGTAATAAAGAGAACTACAGTGAGCACAGAAAAATAAGTATTTTTTTTTATCTTATTTTTGTAGGTGGAAGGAATTTTCTTCATGTCATTTACGGCTGCCCCGGGGTATTATTACATAATAGACATCAACAGGCGTATAAACAACTTGTAATAGAGGTCTAAATAAACAATGTATATCAGCCTAATTTTATTATTTGCGTTCTGTAGAACAAGCCAATATTCATGTTAATTTTAGTAGGTAATACCTAGTTTCAGTTTCATTATTTATTCACAAATTGAAGTTGTTATTACTTGTCAAGGTCCAAGGACCGTTCAACCATTCCTGCCGTTGAGAACCGTGAGATGAAGTTAGAACTATTATCATTAGTATCATTACGTAACTTTTCCTGTATACTTACGAGTACACAATCAATCTTAGTAACTTTAAGAACTCTGTTGGGGTTTAATGTATATAAACCTGTACCTGTAAAATTATCAAGTGATCTCCGTAAATAATAAGACTAGGTATGTATGTAACTTGGTGTTGGTTGACTATCTACAGGAAGTTTTTGCATTGTGAATTTTGACTATATCCACTCGCCTGCTTTAACTTTTTCAGTGGACTGTATGGCCTAGGTAATAAGGGTGACGACTGGTAGCTAGAGCTACCCAAAGCAACTGAGTGGTTATATGACCGATACAAGGTTATGAATTTACATTCATTAGAGGATTACAGGATCGGATTTAGATTTGTAAGAGGTGACAAAATGCTGTCATGTCATAAGTGTGTGCATAACTCAAACTATCACTAATATTATTCGAAGGTAAGTGCCGTGTAAGGGCCAACCCACACTAGCGTCTTTCGAGCGTCGACGTCGCGCGAGCGCACGCCTAGTGGCGACACGGCATCGACGCAACGTCGACGCGACATTTGTCGAGCGTCGGTGTCTCACCAGCGCCGACGCGGCGACGACGCGACGTCTTTCGAACGTTAAGTATACCATATAAACATGCTCCGTTCAGTTCACTGAAATCTGTTATTTTATTACTAAAGTAGGGGGGCTAGGGGTGTAGGTCGTTTTCGATAGCTCCTATAGCTATGATGATACTAAACTAACAATTTAAAACAAGGTTTTACGCCTTAAAGCGTACTACTTTTTGTCATATAATGCACACGCACACGGTATAAAAATTTATACATATTTAAAGCTCGTTTGGGTACTCCTAACAACTGAAATTTATGTCTAATAAACAATGCTATCTGCTGTTATGAATTCCATATACAGTGTGGAAAGATAAGTCGGGCCCTGGAGGGAAACTACCTTAAAACGTTGAGATAGCTCAATTCGCTGAAAGGAAACATTCTTTTATTTATCCTAAAAACTAAAACTGCATTCACAGTTTTTTTCTTAATTTTCACTTTTCTCCATACTAATTGTATGATTTTTTTTTATTTATTATTTATTGGTCCTCTTGTGCCCTGAACTTGGTTGGTATTAAGAAGTTTTTATCCTTGTTGGAAATATGATCGATTGACATCAATTTTCATAAAAATTATTTATGGCAAAAATTACAAAATAAATAGTTTTTTTTGTAAACTGTATTATTTTCCAAAAATTTGTAAATGCAGTTATGTCCCTTTAAAAAAACTAAAGAATGTTTCCTTTCAGTGAATTGAGCTATCTCAACGTTTTAAGGTAGTTTCCCTCCAGGGCCCGACTTATCTTTCCACACTGTATATGAGTGAATGACTATATTATTATAATGATTCCACAAAATAAAACCAAAATGCCTTCATCGTTCAGGCCTAAAAGCGTTTGCATGTCATCGTTACCAGAATAAATTCCGTGTAATAAAACGACACTGATTTTGAAAGGACTGTTTCATATTTACGGTTATTTGTCACTATTTTTTGCATCATTTGCAAGAGCGGTTGACATTGAGGTATGTTGACGATTAATCACAAAGTAGGGAAAGGACAATGTTGCCAGGTTTGCTACATATCTTCATATTTTCTATTTGCGACCTTTAATATCTATAAATACATAGAAGCAGAAATATATAAATATTTTACCGTCTTTTAACGTCTGTGCGAATCCACGTGAATTTAACAAATTGGAAATAAAAAGTGTGGTCCATGGTTTCAAATCTTTTTTTTTTTAATTGATGATACTCGCAATCTTGATGGATCTAGAAATGGATTTTTTTACAGTAGCTCGAGCATTTGCTTTTGGAAAGGTGGAGGCTAAGTGATCTCGGTTCTTTTTTGTTTAAAATTATACTATATTATATTCACTTCTTATTTTATAATCTGTCTAATAAAGTATCAACATTAACCATAACTAGGTACTTAGAATAGGTATTCTAAGTAAAAATCTAGATAACATTAGGGGAGAGGGGACAGCTTAGAACAAATGCGTTCAAAGACGAATTTTTAGTGCGATTATGGTCCAAATCCATTTTTTGGGCTCGCAACACTGACCCACACAACTGTCACTTGACAGATTTGACGTTTGACAGAACATGAACAAACCAGTACTACCAGTAGCATATTTTGATTTCGATGTCAACCGTTAGCGGTTTTTCTGGTGCTAAGGATTTTCAGGCTGTATTTGAAGGAAGCGGTAAGTGAAACTTAATTTATTCGACAGATTGTCTTTTTCTCACGCGGGTAGCGGGAGCTCATTGGCACGTCCGCATCTCACGCTGGCCGGTGCGCGACTGGCGACAGTTGTTTGAATTCACTCCTTTTAGGTGCTTCACTTTTGAAGCGTACATAACCCATCTGTCATTATTATATATCATAGATCTGCCCCGATATAAACTGACATGTAGTTATGTAAACTAAAATTATTATTTTAAGTTATTTTAGTAAACGCTCATAATGCATTTACCTGAATTAGTTTTGTACTTATTACGTTTAGTCTTGTTTGGTATAATATTTACTAGAAATTTTTATCTATATACATTGAGTAACAGGAGAAGACATCCCTAAGAATTTTTTTGTACCATGAGTTTTAGTGAAAATCACTACAAGTCTGACAGTGGCTGTTGGACCACAGACATGATTACACGCTAGTGTCAAAAAATTAAAAAAATCAAATACTAAACGTAAAGGCTTCTTGCATGATAATAAACTGTAAAAATAATTCTAAAAATAGTAATAAAAGCCACGGAATTACATTCCATAGGTAAGTAAGTGCAAAATTTGGTGTTACATTAATTTGAAATATTAATGTTGGCGGAGCGACGCCACATTCCTTGGCGCACAGATTAATGTCGCAGAAGTAACACAGTATATGTGCCTACACTTGATATACCTTGACATTGTTACACTTGATGTAATAAACATGTTTTAGATAAGTATGATAGGTAATGTTTAGTTCTTTAAACATATATTTATTGTTCAACAAGAGCGATTTTGCTAAAATTGTTAATGCGATTAAAATACATAGAAACGGTTTTTATGATTTGAATTTAAAACTTAAATATCGAAATATCACCCTTGTAATACGTACTTACAGAATGTTTTTTCATTCGTGCGAAGAAATCAATCTCATTTTAAGTAAATATCAAGGATCATTAACCCCCAAAGGTCGTATTGAAAGGCGCTTGTCGGCGAAAATTGTATTTTACTCCATTCGTTCCTAAAACTCTAGGGTAAGGAGCAAAATAAACATTAGGTATAAACAAAACAATAATTTTGTTAATTACGTTTCCTTACAAAATTTGTTTAGGCAGAATATGAATTTTGTCAAAACAGTGTTACGTCAGTTTTGTTAAAGCTACTCTATGATTCAGTGACAGCTGTCAACCGCCAAACATGGGGCACAAAATTTGTTCTAGATAGCTCATCTAGTAGAATACATAATACATCAATGTCTATATATTTAGTTTGTGTAATTAAATCGTTTCAATTTATTGATTTATTTGTGTGCAGGTAAAAATTATAAGGAATTACAAAAAAAAGAGAATCCGAATTAAACGAAGTCAAGAGTATTGAAATCGATCGATCGATATTTTTGTTTTATTTTAGAAATTATACTTGATTTTAGTCTTTATGTTTTGTTATGAACAATGTGTTCATATAGAGGTATAAGAGTTGGATGTGCCATAATAATATAAGTACTGCTACATTACACATTAATAATTTTGGAGCCATATTTTTGTAAAGTCGTATGATTCCTGAAGATTTTCAATGGATAGTCGATTCTATTATTTGTTTTTCTTTCGTTTTATATGATAAAATAAAAATTCTTATTAGAACATTTTATGTATTTTTATTTAACAACAGCCAAAACATAATAAATACTAAATTATTATCCCCTGTTACATTGTTTGGGTAGTTTTGAACAACAGTGTGTGCAAAACTGCCTCTAGGGGGCAGCTTTAGTAGGATTTCAATACTTTTCAAAGGTACCCCTCCTGAGGCACTTTTGAACACTACAAAAAACATTTCTGTACAAAACTACCTCTTAGTTATAACTGCAAATTATACGAGTAAAATGTTAATACGACTATTTCTAGTGAGTAACTGTACTAAGTACAGGTAAAAAAAAACACGTATATCTCTATATTGTTGCCTTACAATCCATATTTCAAATCTGCCCCAAGTCAATTCAAAGCTGTCCACGCTTGGGGCAGTATTGAACATTATTCCTTGAGTTGCAATATTCTGAATTGTACCTTTGTCTTTAGCTTTGGACATGTGCAAATGCATTAATTACATAGGTTAATAACATACGTCGTTGTGTAATAGGCTTAAAACTGGTTTTTATGGGTAATATTTTGAAATACGTCAATGAGTGTAAAAAAATGTACCAGGCTGCCCCCCTCTCCCCTATATGCAAGCACGATTTTGACCGAGTTTTAAAGTTCCGACGGGCCCTACACAGATACAATACAATTAAAAATTGGACGTGATTTAGTGTTTCTTGGACCTCTGAAATTATCCTATTTTTTTTATATTTCATTTAAAAATCATGTGGCACAGTTGTTGAATTCACGTGGATGCGTCCGTCTAATAAGAAATATAGAGTAACATTTTTGTACCATGGTTTGGTGGGATTCAGGTCCCATGGAGTTAGGTAGCAAAGTCAAAAGTCAAAAATTGGGCCGGGATCTATTGGATTTAAATGAAGGTACGTTGACTCACTATTTATTTTAAAAAATATTCTAGATTACTTAAAATCCGTGATTTTTTTAAAACATTATTTTTCAGATTTTCGAAAAATTTGGCAACACTGCGAAAGGGGTAGGGAGGAGGCGGTGGGAGATGGTCCGCATTATTTAGTCGAGCATTATATCAATCCGGCGCTCCACACTTCGGCGGAATTAAATCAAGGCTCGACTGGCGCCGCTATCGTTTTTCATTAGTGACTTGCATAATTCAGCACGGTGAATTAATGTTAACATTAGCGGTCCTTCACTCCTCTTGACTTACCTATTTTAAAAATGGTAATTAATTGATAACCGAAGGTGATTCATAAATATGTAAATAGTTAAGGTACCTAATAAATTTCCTGATCAATAATCTATATGGTTATATTAGCTGACAGTACGTAGGTAAATAGACAGATCGTAAGCAATATAAAGATCCGACACTGTGATCCGTTCAGTGATTACAGTCAGCTGCTGGAAACTTGAACCCTACATATTTGCGCTTGATTTGCTATTTACTCATAATGTTACAGTTGAGAAGAATCAGTAACCATCAGTAAACAGTTGAATAACCCTGGTAAAATCCGGAGATTGGGGGATCGGCAAATTGGCACTACCGAATACCTATTGAGATTACTAAATCCACATTATGCCCATCAAGCGCACAGCTCTTGATGCTTGAACGAGTCGCGGCGAGTGTAAATAATAGATAACGGTCGACCAATGAGCTGTGGATGAGCAAAACGAAATCAATGTTAGCTATTTTGTTCCGCGTGTCGAAACAGGTGCGTAGAGGAAAAGGAACAGCTGACCCATTTCTTATTTACAAGCTTTTATTTGAAGTGCGGTTGAAAGGTAAAATGCGTTATTGTGGACGGTAATACGATTGAACCAAGCGAGACGTAGTAGGTCATAAAAATTATATACCACGCTGGCTTTTAACCAACACTGGGTTCTGGGTTTAATTCGGCTCGTTTGTTCCGCAAACGACAGGTAAACATCGCCGTTACTATTGTATTAGCTACTAGGGAATGCTCCCGGTACTGATTTTGTATGGCAAGAACCGGGAATTCCCGGTTCCGGTACTGGATTTGTATAGAAAACGAGTACCGGGAGCAAACCCTATTAGCTACCTTTTCCGACGTACCTGCGTAAAAAGTGGTCATCATATCAAGTGGTCATCTGCACATCAGAGCTAAGCCCTTAACTGAAATCCCCGATGAAAGCGTAGGAAAGCGAATATAGTGGCGGAATATAATTGCAGTAGTTGCCGTAGCCAAAAACTATTGTAACGAAACGTTGCTCGGCGAAACGGAAGCTCAAAAAAGAGGTAGAGGTAGGTCACGAGCCCGGATTGTTGAGTCAATTGCCATTGTTCGGAATTTGGCCGTGTAATAAATGACCGATGTAACTGACAGTTGACAGCCAGTCGGTAACATCGGTCATTCATAACATGGCTAAATGACGTACAATGGCAATTAGTGGCTCAAAATCCGGGTTCGTGACTGCGTTAAGGTCGCACTCTACCGCAAGTTTAGAATATGAAGGATCTTAAAAAGTCAGAAATATTATTGGATTTCAACTTTCGTGAGATGTAGTCACTACACGCGACTAGTTTCGGAGAGCCTAGTCTCCAACTTTAAACACCAACTGCTAGAGAATTATTCTTAATCCCTTTTTTACCAAAATAATAAATAAGTATATGTAAATACATATTATTACACAATATCCAATAGATATTGGTTCCACTGTTATTGTCGCACCACGCCGTCGATATTCGTCGGTCGGGCCCACGTCGATTTGACTCCCCGCCAGACCAATATTCAGCGGAGCGACAAATCAGCACTTCGATATTGCCTCCATTTGCTATCCAAATCAATATTATGGAAAATCGGATTTTTCATCGCGCCAAACCCCGAGCATTAAGTGAACCGAAAATGTTTAATGCTCAAAATGTATCGGTTTTTTCGGTTCGATAGCTTTTTGTGTTAACATGCCGAAGATGGTTAAAAACTTCAGCTAAATTGATGGTTCAATAAGCTTCAGTGAAAAGGATATTAAAGACTGTAACCTTACAACTAAATCACAATTTACCTTGTCACTATAGATGGCGTTCAGAGTGTAGCCGCTGAACAGCCGCACGAGCGGCGGCGACCAGCGGAGCATCCGGCTAACAAATGCTAACGTATATGTTGTTAGGAGTCGCCTAATTGTACGTTGCTCAGATCCTTTGGAACGGTTATTGATATCCGATAGAAATAAATAAATCCTTCTGTGTGTTGATTGATTCTCTAATCCTTATTAAGCTTTACTAATAGGTATTAGTAAAGCTTAATAAGGATTAGGGATTAGCCTAATAAGCCAGCATCCCAAATTAAAGGTGTCTTAAGTACAAATTCCATATTTTATTTCGTTTCACTGGAGACGGATGTAGATATACTCCGTGTCACGTGAGGAACCCAAATAATTTTAACAGTGTATTCCTGATAATAATGAGAGATTAAAATGTCGTATAAACTTTTCTGGAATTCGCCTCGTTTCAGAGTTAATACCAATTTTAAAAAAAATTGTGATTCAGTGCGAAACGCCTTTTTGATGGCGATGTCGCCCTTTATGAGGTCTAGTCTAGTCATCCTTATTGACAGATATCAAAGTGACAAGAAATATTTTGCATAATGTACATTAAAAAAATCTAAAAAATAAGTTTATTGACCATATTGACCTAAATTCATATAACATTTATTACCTCAGGAATACGCTATTAAAATTATTCGGGTGCCTCACGTGACAACGTGTAGATATATAGTAGATATAAGTAATCTGGAAAAAAGGTATCCGGAAAAACGTTACCGGACCCGAATTATCACGCCTTTAACTTGTTTTTTCTAACACTGACATGACATAAAAAACACGGTCACCAAATACGTCTTCAAGGTTTTGATGAGTCAAGATGGTTAGTAACATAGTGGCATTAATGGATAGTGCTTTTTGACACTCCTTTTAAGACGGTGCAAGACGAAATTTTCGATACATTGCAGTATATATCTATTCTGTAGATTGCATTCGTTGGGCCTATTGAGTTTTCAATATAACGTAAACCACAAGTATGCAAAAAAGGCCCCGAAAAATTTGACAGAAACACCTAACGTAGGGTTTACTAGTAATTAATACAAAGTGATTAGTTAGGAACAAGTACATATTTATGTCATACACTAATGTCATCTCATCACCTAAGAGCGTTTCACTTGCTCGAAGGTGTCACATTCTCAATTGCACATGTCACATTTTGCAATGTCTATAACCCTAAATATAAGTCAGATACAAATGAAAGTGTTAAAAAAGAAGTGACATTACATTAAATCACATTAAATTCGCATATTGTACCTACATCAAAGGAGTATGGAAGAGATTAAAATTAATTTTATTCACCTTATAAAGTTTCATAGATATTTTGTATTTTAATAGGTAATCCACGTTCCATGGTATTTATATGTAATAAACCTAACACTAGTAGTTAGTAATGCGAGCGAATAAAATGCTGGATCTATTTGTTATACTCTTTTGCGCATCCGGGAAGTAGGGCAATATGTGAATCCAGGAGTCCAGTGACAGCGACAATATACTTACCTGAAATGATATTTCAATTAAAATTCGTAACGGATTATGGCCAAAATTGGCTCCTGGGCCCCTTTCTGACATTTCATTAAATAAAAAAATAAAATCTAGGTAATGTCAGAATCTTACCAGCGTGGATTAATATAGTAATATATTTTCAATGACTCATATATACATAAAGAGTGTCATATTTTCTTATTGACACAAAATGACTAACATCTGAATAGACAAACTCGGCCAAAGTGCAAAGTGGCCATAACCGGGGCATCTGCCCTATACAGGTTTCCTCACGATGTTTTCCTTCACCGAATAGCGAATGGTAAATATCAAAGTATATTTCGTAGATAAGTTCCAAAAACTCATTGGTACGAGCCAGGGTTTGAATCCAAGACCTTCGGATTTTAATTTTAATTTTAATTTGTTCATTGCTTTGTGTGTACAATAGGTCTTATATATAAGTTATGTTTCAACACAGCCCAGTGAGGGCACTGCAATTCTTACATGCGCTTACACTTAATTACTAATAACAATTATAGTACATTTTAACATTATGGGTATTAGATTTGTATTAATTGATAAAGATTGAAAGTCAGACGTCTTACCTCTAGGCTACCAACGCTTTTTCTTTTTATAACTTATTATTTATTTATTACAAAAAAATACATGTGGGCCTACCTTTATAGTGATGATCAAAGCAGTAAAAAGTTTTAAAGTGGCTTCACACACAGATTTGAGACACACAGAATAATTAACAAAAATAAGTACTGGGCTACGATTCGACATGCCAAACTGTAAAACGTGGATGTAACACTTGTATCGCTAGTGGATAGAGTGATATCCATCCTGTCCACATGTGTCCACACCTAACTGTCAAGCTGTCAGTAGGTCTCGTTAGAGGGGGTTTGTCTATGGCTATGGCTACCATTTTAGACATCACTCTTGAGTGATTCCACCCCAAATTTCAACTGTCACAAAAGTGTGATATCATAGTTGTCTCGCAAGCGACTGTCAGTTATGCCATGTCGAATCGGACCCCTGTTTATAATATGGTACCTACTTTCAGGCAAATCTCTTTCTATCACTCTCTTTCACTGTATCATCACATCACCCGCCCAATCGTACTAGTAAACAAATCACATGCAAGCATGCACATTGTAAGTACATATATCCCTATTGAGCTGATTAGTAAACATTAAACGGTTTGGTAATTATGCTTAGCCTGACATGTGGTATGGAGTAAGCCGAGTGAGCTGTATTTAATTGTGTAGATCTGATGAAGAGCTTACTACAGAAATAATCCTATTAGTATTTTCGCTAGTTTAAACTTCATCTATGTACACCTATGTATATAAACCAAAAACAACGTCTCTAGGTATTTAATTAACAGAACACTAAATATAAGATTTTGCTTTGACACAAATCATACTTGTTCAGCCTTGATTGTACCTATTCTCAATTCCATCAACCATTATTGCGTTCCATTATCTGTGAAGCTTTTGTGAAGGTTTTCGGTAGCGTAGAGTATCAATAAAAAGATCGTCAATTTCGAGGCCAGATTGTACCCTCCTCAATTCAGCTCTGTACAAATTTACTAAAATAACATAACCCGCGACATTTCCTACAAAAAACCATGCTACAGATTCGCATTAAATATTGAATTGTTTGTGTCCTAAATGTTTGAAATATAACACAACACATTATAAACGCTTTGTTCTACGACTGTGACGTCAGCATCATAGTCAACATAATTCTAAGTTTATATTTTATTCAGTATCTACAGGCTTTTCTATTTTAAGGCAGTTGACCTCCTTATTCCAATAAAACGTCTCGAAAAAACTCAGCTTACATCGTAGCACCGCAAGTTACAGCTGACCGTTCTTTAATACCTAACCACAGTATTAAAAAAAACAGTAATTGACTTCGTGCTTCGTCAACTTCCCGAACCACACGCTCACCTTAGTCTCAGCTCTGTATGAGAAGCAGTGAACGATGCCACGGTGCAAGCCCTGCAGTATCCCGAACACGTCGCCGGGTCCTAACAGCTCGTGCGTGGTCTCGGTCAGGTCGGGCCGCACCGACACTACTGACACCGTCCCGGACGACACCCAGTGCATGCGGGCGTCACTGTCGCCTGCTACTACTATGTAGTTGCCTAAAACATGTATTTAATATACTTAAATTACAAAAATATGGTTTCCGACTATGATTGATTCAATTTGAAAATATACATAATTATTTTTGCATGTTTTTAAAGTGGCGCATTCCACTCATACAATAGATTGTTATTAAATCAAATACAAACATCTAACTCTAGTAGTTAGTACCTAGATATCGCTTACGGCTGCTGTAAAGCCGTAGATCATAAATGCAAAAAGATGATTGAAGGCATTGAAAATTTCGTCAACAGTAACTTGACCCATAGCTTAATTGGTAAAGCGATCGAGCCCCGGCAAGGCGTATCGATGCAGGTTCAAGTCCTGCTGGGTTGATTATTTTTTTCAATGTTTTCAACGTTTGTATTTGATAACAATCTATTGAAAATATACGTTACTCACTTAAGAAAAAGACGGAATTGCTTTCAATATTAGTTTAATTATTTATTTCCTAGAGGTTAGTCTATTTTAGAAAGGTAATATCAAATCACTGCTAAAATAAAAATTAATGGTCCTACACAACTAATATATTACACATAAATTCATACCTGTACTATCTCGGGGCAAGTTCTAGGGATTGGATATCGATAAAAAAGATGCCGATATATTAATACATGTGCTCATTGAAAATCCTCGATTACTAACTATAAAAAGGTTCGATATTATCGATGTCTGATATCGAGCCTCTTAACATAATAAAATTATGCGGGTGTCATTTCAATCAAAATAAGGCAATTTTCTGTCAGTGCCATTCATATGCTAGAGTAAGCATAATATATGAGGTAATATTCCGCTATGATTGTTACGAAGAAAATAAATAATATTTATTTATGTTGACCAACATCATGAATGTTGACTTCGGCATTACATCGATATATTTTTTGTCGATAAATTATTTTGCTACATCGCTTTAGTATTGGTGCCCCGAGTTATCGCACGTATGCACATAATAATAGAAAATAACTATTTTGGTTTAATCCCATCTGTGTCCGCCGGTTTCAGATGGGATTACACCTCTGTTTTAGCTAAACTAATGAGTTTTCACGTTTAAAATAAGAACGGAGACATATACTTCATAACGAAATTTCACGCGCGTTTCTGCTAAATCCCTTTTTTTAATGAAACAAAACCTTAATTAACTGGGGATTTACCCGGAAAGAATATTGTGTATTCCATGGCCACGGTGAGCTGGCGAAGAAACGACTCCCCAGTGTCGGCGAATACGTAGCAGTTCCTCAAATGTTGGCCAAACATCGCCGACATTAGGTCACATCGCCTCACGTACGGAGTCTGAGCTAGCAGAGCTGGTAACTGTTTGATCAAACATTTGTTGCATAATAAGTCAGTATTAGGTCCACGACGAATGAAAATAAAATATCTGTGTATAATAATATTTTTTGTAATTACCCACCTGTCTTCCACGCTCAGTCACCCAAAGTTGTTTAAGATATTTCCACAACTTTTGAGATTGGTAATCTAGAAATGACACGGTTTGTATTAATATTCTCCACTTACGTAAAACTATATATTGTGTTACTAACTATACTGCATTCTCTGCATTCACTACTTGTCTTATTATTTTCCATATGCAAGTATGAAAACAATCTTACATAGGTACTACACTTTCCGTTTATAAATGCAAGTTAAGTTATAAATGGAAAAGTAGGTTATTTTGAATGTAAAGTAAAAAAAAGTAATGAAATTCTAAATTAGTAAAATCTAAAGTAATCTGATAATTTACCTGAGAGCCCTTGATTTTTAAGTACATCCATTAGCTCCCCCGTTGCCTTCTCGTATTTAGTTAAAGTATGTTCTTTTGAAAACGTAACCTAAATTGAAAAGAGACATTAGCTAACAAATTCAATGTTTGTCTTGAAGAGGGAGATAAAGCTTAAGTTTTACTTTTACGTAGGTCTATCCTTATTTAATTATATGGTCCAGGTTATATTATAAATAACTAGCTGACCCGGCGAACTTCGTACCGCCAACTATATTTTATTATTTCTCCAATATTTTAATAGTTATTTATTATGTTATTCGGCGCGGAGATAAATCCAAAAAATCAAACATCATTAAAATCGGTTCACCCGTTCTTGAGTTATGAATGGTGTAACCGACACGATTATATTATATATATAGATATAGATTACACTAGACGCACGAATCGCACGATCGCCTTCGTTTGAAGTCAATATTATCATCTTAATAAACCTAAATATTTATTCTAGAAGAGAGTCGTGGATTATAAATTTATGAATGTCAGAAAAATAATATTTCGGATTATTTGGGTGTTCCGGTGTCAGTCCTCCTAGCACGACTATAGCGTTGTCACACGCACTACATTCTTCAAGTCTTCTGATGTTATCTTTAACCTTTTACGTCAAAAATTGAACTTTAAATTTTGAACTGTCATAAATCGCATAAATCATAATTTATGAAGGTGTCATTCACGTTGTCCCTTTGTCTGATATATCAGACGACGGCGGTCAAAAGGTGCATTCCGGATATTGTGTGTTTATTCGTATATATTGTTAAATCATGATGATTAATACTTCCTAAATTTTTCAGAATATGTTCATATTTACCTGCATAGCAGTTGCGACTACCACAGCCGCGAGCACCTTCCCAGAGAGAAGACAAATGTTATGGATTATTTCGGGAATTAAGTCCGTCACGAGATACTCGTCGCCACCCGTGGCGGTCAGCAGGGTTGCCATCACGTAGAAGGACGTCGTGTAGTCCCACACTTTGCTCGGAGTTTCTCTAAGAAAATAGACAATTTGTTTAGTACCATGTAACTGATTGTTTTACATGATTTCTTTTTTATTGCACTCCCATGGAAACTTCCAACGCTCCCCATTTCACTCCTAGAGTCTGCCCGGGAATGTATGAGCCCCCATATAAACTAAAAACTTCTATTTCCGGACAAACTCTATATGTAAGTAAGTACATAACATTTTATTATACATAACATAGCATATAAATATAATTAACAAAATAAGATGTAAAGTAGAAAGACGAAAGCAAGGCGGCTCTTCCAGTTAAACTTTGACTGAATGTATGAGATGTTTTTCGGAACAAAGTTTAATCACAAGTGCAAAAATTAACATGGCTGAAAACGGATGTGATGGATAGCTGAGTAGTAAGCAAATTAGTCCGTTATTTATTAATACTAAATAAACTAGGTATAGTAGGTACTGCAGTAAAACACTTCTTAATTGCATTAACACGTTTAATTTTGACGACAAAGTAAAAATATTTAATATTAGCAAAAATAATCAATTATTTAAAATTTAGCATTTCACGTAAAAATCACAATAACGGCATCTAAATAAGGGTATTTCACATTCAATAAGTTCCCTAGTGGTCAGAATGCAATTAAATTACAATAACAAAAATATTTAAATTTAGCACTTCACTTAAAAATGAAGACAACTGTACCTATTTCACTTTCACATTCAACAACCTCCCTAGTGGCCAGAATGTAATTAAATTACAATAATTAAACATATTTAATATTAGCACTTCACTTAAAAATGAAGACAACTGTACCTAAACAAGGACATTACACATTCAATAGTTAGCAAAACCGGTAAGTAAAAATAAGGACTCGGCTAGTAATAATTTGGCTGCAGGAAAATAATGGGTTAATGAGGCGGGTGATATGGATGGTGACAGATGATTCGCTGGCTGAACGTAGCCTAAATTAAAGAGCCAGGTCTTTATACGCCCGTCAAACGAGGCAATTGGAATTTGGGGAATTTAGCAAAACAACAAAAAAAACTATTATGGCACAAAAATACTGGATACAAAGAAAAGGAATCCGATTTATAACGTTTTTTAACAAAAATGTAAATAATTTGATACTCTCGAAAGCAGGATGGCTAAAGCTGTTGCTTTAAATTAAAAAGAGTTCGTGGGCAAGTGTCCGCTTTGATTTAGGCGGACCCAATAGCTCGCTGAACTCCTTTTCTCACTTGGAGAGCCCGCTGGATGCGGACTCTAACTCTCCGATGATGTGGCGAAGAAACCCGCGGAAATCGCGGCAGCTGCAGACCGTCCCGCCGGCCCGGCACCCACAAGCGCCTTCCGGAATCCTTCCGGATCAGGCGGTTCCAGTGTATAGCACTTGCTTTATAATTTATATGGCCTTTTTTTGCCCGGCAATGGTTTTGGTTTTATTTTTGCTCCAATAATGTATTCATAGCACTTGCTATATAATGTTTGAAATAAATCGCACTTCACCACGATGCAACTAAGCAAATTATAGCAAAAACCCCAGACCAAATCCAGATTATCTCTTTTTCTTTCCAAAATCTCACGGCGCTCTGACAGACTCAATCAAAAATCAACTTTTTTCTTTTTGACAATCTGGATTACCTCAAAAATTCACATTCAAAATTAGCGCGAGTATTATCTCAATTTTATAACTGCCAGACGTATTACAAAATACGGACTGATATAAGCGCCATCTACCTGTAATGCCGTGAATCACAATGTACGCTTTTTTTATGTGACCGTGACAAACAACCGTGACCTAGCCTTAGACACAGAAGTTCAGAAGTTCTAAAGAAAGTCGACAGATGTCGTACGATACGTAGCGTTATGCTACAGCATCTCCCTACCAAACAAAGAAACAAACAAACAACAACACAAGAAAACACAAGAAAACTAACCCCAAGCAACAAAAAAACACAACTTAATTCTAAGGCTAAAAAAGGTACAACAAGAGAACCCTAAACGAATTACAAAAAAAACAAAACCAACCAGTTATTAACATTACCCCTAAAGACTAATCTAATAGATTAAGAAGATGACAAAACGCCAACCAACGCGTCACGCGGTCCAAGACGTGACGGCCGGGATAGGACAGAAACTGCACCTGGCCACAGATCTTAATCCCTCACATCGAGTCATCAAATTATACAACCAGGCTATCATAGACCGGGAAAGATAAACCACCAACGGTAAAAAAAAGTCAAACCTGGAAAAAGGAGCAAGGAAACGCTCAAACGAAAACAAAAAACGATAAGAAACGAATCAAGCAAGGATTACCGATAAGGGAATGGCGGACTAAAGCGCATTTTAGAATTTTGAGAATACTGAACGGGCCGAAAGAAGAAACTATTTCAAGATATCTTTAATATGATACGTACCGACGTGCTCGGAATCGGTATCAGCCAGTACATATACCTGTGGAGACACCCGTCTAACCACACGGCACCGAACGAAACGTGGAGCGAATTTACCGCCTCGAAAAGGATCAGCGGATCCACGCTGGAAATTCCGGCGCCAAACGATTTGGTCACCAACGATTCTTGGCGAAGAACGGTTCGTGTTGAACTTGGCGGCGTTACGATGAAAGGCTAAAGCCATCGAATCAGAAACTTTATCGTACACCTCACGAAGCGTCTGAAGATTCGAAGCGCGTTCCATCCGGCTGAGTCCCACATCTTGGTCCACAACCTGATTCTCAACACGTTCACGAATCATTGACAACTCGCGGCCGTACATCAATAAATTCGGTGTATAAGCAGTAGCCAAATTTATACAAGAGTTTAAATAAAGAGCGACCCGATGTAAATGACCCGACCAACTGCGTTGGTCATTTTCAACTAAAATGCTCAAAGTAGTAATCACGACCTGGTTATATCTCTCCACAACATTCGCTTGTGGCGAATAATATGGGGTATAACACGGACCTGGAATATTATAGCTCGCCAGGAAATCCAGAAATTGACGACTATGAAAAACTGTAGCGTTGTCACAGAGAATGTTAGTAGGAACACCGTACCGCAAAATAACCTCCGACTCTAATGCCATCGATATTGACCTCGCATTCACCAACTTCAAAGGGACTAACCAAACAAATTTGGTAAAAACGTCAACCAAAGTCAAAATATAACGACACCCATTACGGCTAACCGGTAAAGGACCAATTAAGTCAATGGAAAGAAGATCCATTGGAGCCGCAACACGACGAGGAAATAAGCGAAGTCCACGAGGTTGTGAATTTGCAATTTTATAAGACTTGCAAATCTGACATTCGGAAAGGAACCTTGTAACATCACGGTACATATTCGGCCAATAGTATAAGTCACGAGCTTTTAAATACGTTTTCATAACACCAGGATGAACGTTGGGAAATCCATTATGAATTTCAGCAACCGCCTCTCTAGTCCTTGAAGCAGGAAGAACTATACGCCATGGATTAGGTGCTAAAGGGTTTTCGATAGATACCCTGCGCATTAAGACACCATCCCGAAGAGCAAATGCAGTAAACATTTGAGGATTGTCCAAAACTCCCTGGTAAATTCGTTCATACCAAGGATCTCCAGAAGGATCCATGCCACGCGCGAATGAGATAAGCCCAACTTGAGCGCGGGACAAGGCGTCTGGAACAACATTAAGGACACCTTTTTTATGTTCAATCTCAAAGTTATATTGGGAAATCAAAGTTGCCCAACGAGCCAAGCGCCCGGTAGGATTATCAAGGGTGATCAACCATTTAAGAGCAATATGGTCAGTAATGATCTTAAACCTCATTCCATCGAGATATCCGCGGAAATGCTTTATGGAATCAACAACGGCGAGAAGCTCATGTTCGGTTGTCCCGTATCCACGTTCAGCTTTAGTGAATAAACGAGAATAATAAGCAATTGGATGTTCAACGCCGTCAAACTCTTGAGCCAGGACCGAGCCTAAGCCAACCTGGCTAGCGTCACATTGAAGGATAAAAGGTTTCGAAAAATCCGGGCAAGCCATCAACGGAGCGCTCATCAAGGCATCCTTCAATTTAGAAAAAGCTTCACTAGCACTATCGTTCCAATCGATGGGATCACGTCCCTTTCTCTTACCGATAAGTGCCGTCAGAGGAGCAATAATCGAAGAAAAACCATCCACGAAACGGCGATAATACGAACACATACCAATGAAAGCACGTAGAGACTTGGCAGAAGAAGGGGTAGGGTAATCCCTAATAGCTTCTAATTTCTTTGGATCAGTTTGAAGACCACGCTCATTGACGATGTAGCCGAGATACTTCAATTCAGACTTACAAAACTCGCACTTATCTAAATTAACCGTAAGACCAGCTTCTTTCAACCTATCACGAACCTTACGAATAATCCGCATATGACTGTCAAAATCACGAGACACCAAAATCAAATCATCAACATAGCCGAAGATAAAATCCTCAGACTCAGGGGTATATTCAAAATTGACAATCATGTCAGTAAGCCTCTGCATCTCGGACGCAGCGTTGGTTAAACCAAAAGGGAGACGAACGAACTCAAAGAGGCCCCTTTGGGGTACAATAAAGGCCGTTTTCTCACAACTGGCCTTATCAGCTAAGGGGATTTGCCAAAAGGCGCTCCTAAAATCCAACGAAGTTAGATATTTGGCACCTCGTAGGTTATCAAGGATGTCCTGGACGCGCGGGAGAGGGTATGAATCCCTGATGGTAACGCTGTTCAACTTCCTACTGTCCACGCAAAACCTGACACTACCATCTTTCTTGGTAACCATCACCACTGGGGAAGCCCAGGGTGATCGTGAGGGACGAATAACGCCTGACTCTAACATCTTGTCGATCTCTTCGTTGAGAATCTTGAGTTTGACTGGAGATAAGGGATAGTAACGTTGACGGATGGGCGAACCAACAGTCTCAATCTTATGCGAAAGCCACGAAGTACAACCTAATCCAGCTTTATCAGAAGAAATCTCCTCAAACTCGTCAATAACACATTGGAGTTTTGATTCCTGCAGTGGTGCAAGCACCGTACGAGGGTGGACATAGCGAACCTCACCTACTCGTGGGACTGCGACAGGAACATGATGTGAAGCGACGTAAAGCTTACCTGACAAACCATCACGGAATGCCTTCTTTAAAATGTCAATGAGACCAACAGCATTCCAAAACTCAATTCCTAAAATAAATGCAGTATGAAGATTACTGCTTACTAGACAGGGGTGCAGAACGCGAATGCCACTAAAAAGAATGGGGACGTCCAAACCGCCTAGAATTTCAATAGGAGAATTGTCGGCGGAGACAACATAAGGCCGGATATCCTCGTGATATGTTATACCGAGCTCCGATAAGAGGGATATATCAATTAGTGAAACCTGAGCACCAGAGTCTAAAAGAGCTCTTACCGAAGAGCCAGCAACTAAAACATCAATAAAAAGTCTATTATCCGGGGAATTATTCATATAAACGGGCGACACCGATGGACCTCTCAGTGCGCCACTTATTCGTTTTTTGACGGACCAAAATTACAACTAGGACAATCGCGTGTGATTGCACCAACACGCTTACACTTGAAGCACACTGCCCCTGAAACGTTAGGACAATTACGATAGTTGTGACCAGTTGCATCACACTTCATACACACTATAGAACTGGGTTGACCTACAACTTGAGCACTAATCGGTGCAATAGCCAAACGTGCTGGACGTGAACCTTGAAAGGCTTCAAAAATTTTCGCGACTTCTAACAAACCATCAATATCCTTGACCACGTTAGTTGCAAGACAAGGATGATATCTAGGATTCATTCCATATTTAATAATGTTAAACAGGTTGTCTTCGGAAACCGGTGTACGAAGCTTTGCGTTTAGATCGCGCGCCTGAATAACAAAATCAACCACTGACTGGTTGTCCTTCTGTGATAAAGTGCGAAGTTGGCTCTCAAGCTTGAAATCGAAATCGGCTACGTCGAAGGTTTTAACGAATTCAGACTTTAATTCCGCGTAAGTAAGACCCGGATATCTGATTGGCCTAAAATGTTTCAAGGCACTATCTGACAACAATTCATGGAAACGTCTGACAACATATGAAGGATTGACGTTACGCGCCATACCTTCTTCCTCGATTCGAAAGAAAAATTCGCGAACACAAGTGTCCCCGGAAAAGTTCAAGTTCCATTTCGTAAGTGAATAATCTTTGAAAGGAAAAGGCGGGGGAAGTCCGGACATATGCATCGCCTGGGGTCGTGGTTCAGAATCAAAAAACTGTTCTTCATCGTCTGCCATTGGATCTAAAATCCTCGGATCGTACGAGTTTAAAGATGAGTGCGCATGAGGTGTCTCAGCAATTGATCCTTCATTACTTAAGTGCGACATGGCGAAAAGTCGAATGTTGTCTTGCGTTGCAAGTTCAAACAAAAAATAAAGTTAATCTACCTAAAAAATAAAATCCGAAGTTCGAGTATATCCGTGGTCTAAACCAAGCGCTTAAGTCAAAGAAAGAAAATAACACTCGAAGTCTAAATGCCAAGTTAGAGTTCGAATTCAAAAAAAACAAGTTCAGTTTCTGAAAAAAATAACAAAACGCAAATCATACATTCTATGTCTGACTTACCTGCGAATTCCCTAACGTCTACGGGCTCTAACTACAGGACTCAGACTATGAAATAAGGTATTCGGGATATGTTACGGGTAATTGAGAAAAAGGCATAAGTAAAGGGCAACAGATAAATTCGTTTTTTTTTTAACATAAATAAAAGCAATTTTTTTAATATGACGGAATTCGGGTTAGTGATGGGACGTAAGGAGGCAGCAGGCTGAAACAAACCAAAATCAAGGTTAATAGAACCGCGACCGGTCTACGGTCACCGTCTCACAAATCCAAAAAAAATATTTAATTACAATTATTAAAAGTAAATCCAGAGTTCTTTACCTTATCGGGCGCCATTTTGCAGTAAAACACTTCTTAATTGCATTAACACGTTTAATTTTGACGACAAAGTAAAAATATTTAATATTAGCAAAAATAATCAATTATTTAAAATTTAGCATTTCACGTAAAAATCACAATAACGGCATCTAAATAAGGGTATTTCACATTCAATAAGTTCCCTAGTGGTCAGAATGCAATTAAATTACAATAACAAAAATATTTAAATTTAGCACTTCACTTAAAAATGAAGACAACTGTACCTATTTCACTTTCACATTCAACAACCTCCCTAGTGGCCAGAATGTAATTAAATTACAATAATTAAAAATATTTAATATTAGCACTTCACTTAAAAATGAAGACAACTGTACCTAAACAAGGACATTACACATTCAATAGTTAGCAAAACCGGTAAGTAAAAATAAAGACTCGGCTAGTAATAATTTGGCTGCAGAAAAATAATGGGTTAATGAGGCGGGTGATATGGATGGTGACAGATGATTCGCTGGCTGAATGTAGCCTAAATTAAAGAGCCAGGTCTTTATACGCCCGTCAAACGAGGCAATTGGAATTTGGGGAATTTAGCAAAACAACAAAAAAAACTATTATGGCACAAAAATACTGGATACAAAGAAAAGGAATCCGATTTATAACGTTTTTTAACAAAAATGTAAATAATTTGATACTCTCGAAAGCAGGATGGCTAAAGCTGTTGCTTTAAATTAAAAAGAGTTCGTGGGCAAGTGTCCGCTTTGATTTAGGCGGACCCAATAGCTCGCTGAACTCCTTTTCTCACTTGGAGAGCCCGCTGGATGCGGACTCTAACTCTCCGATGATGTGGCGAAGAAACCCGCGGAAATCGCGGCAGCTGCAGACCGTCCCGCCGGCCCGGCACCCACAAGCGCCTTCCGGAATCCTTCCGGATCAGGCGGTTCCAGTGTATAGCACTTGCTATATAATTTATATGGCCTTTTTTTGCCCGGCAATGGTTTTGGTTTTATTTTTGCTCCAATAATGTATTAATAGCACTTGCTATATAATGTTTGAAATAAATCGCACTTCACCACGATGCAACTAAGCAAATTATAGCAAAAACCCCAGACCAAATCCAGATTATCTCTTTTTCTTTCCAAAATCTCACGGCGCTCTGACAGACTCAATCAAAAATCAACTTTTTTCTTTTTGACAATCTGGAATACCTCAAAAATTCACATTCAAAATTAGCGCGAGTATTATCTCAATTTTATAACTGCCAGACGTATTACAAAATACGGACTGATATAAGCGCCATCTACCTGTAATGCCGTGAATCACAATGTACGCTTTTTTTATGTGACCGTGACAAACAACCGTGACCTAGCCTTAGACACAGAAGTTCAGAAGTTCTAAAGAAAGTCGACAGATGTCGTACGATACGTAGCGTCATGCTACAGTACGTACTAGCACTGTAGTAAAATAGTAAGTATTAAATAACGAGTAATATTACGGCTTCTATATCTCTAGCAGGATCCGCCTAATGATACAAACTAGCCTAGTATAATGAATCACCTTGTTACAAAATTACTAATTCAACAAAGTTTCTTTGAAGTCTAGTCGGAACATCAGAGATTACTTGCTTTGACTTGGCATTTGAAACAATAGTAGTTTATGAGAACTCTTACAGTAACCGTTATGAACATGTTGATTTAAGGCAGAAATAAGGTTACTAAATAAAACTTAAAGGTATTTTTTTTTATGTTATACCACGACGGTGGCAAACAAGCCTAATGGTCAGAGCTCGGATTTTTCACGGCAAAACAAAACACTAGCGTAATTTAGCCAGTGCTTGAAATATTATTTTATCGATATCGATAATTCAGAACTAGAAGAAATAAAAGTCACCAAATAAAATTAATATGTAATAAAACTAATAAAAACATTTGTATAAAGTTACTATATATTAGAAACAGACGCAATTTCTTCTTCAAAATCTACGTCAGTAGACACAGCAGCACAAGACATTTTATTTGGGTAATAGTGATAGGAGTAGATGATCATTATCTTTTCAACATTCTCTGGGAGTAAACAGTTGCGTTTATCACTATAAATCCATTTATGTACACTAAATGTACGTTCAACTTCAGTTGACGTCAAGGGAGCAAATTTATAGAATTCATTATCAGTTCGGGTAATATTTTCAGATATGTCTCTTAAAATTTCGTAATCAGGATTTCGTTCGAGCACGGCTTCAAATTTACGTATCACTGGTAAAAGTTTACTCCAGTTTACGTAGCAACGAACAGTATCCAGAATGAGGAAGGATTCCGCAATGGATAAAGTCGAACATTGCAATTGTTCTATTGAAGAGGCTATTACTTCGTAGTTGTCGCGAATGAAATTTAACTCCGGTCGTAGTTTGCGTGTTTGAAAACATTTTTTTGCAGCTCTTATAGCTGCCGAGTCATTAGCAAGTATGGAGACGACATCACGTATTTGCTCATAGTATTGAGCGTAATATACCGCAGCAGATATCCAAGTTCCCCTGGTGATAATTGGCTCGGGAGGTAGGGGAATGGACGGATATTTTGCCTTAAAAAGGCGTACACGCTCTGGAGATTTTAGGAATATCTTATTGACATTCGATATCAACCCATCCACACCTTTGAAATTATCTCGCACTTCTTCGGCAACCCGGTGCAGACCATGAGCTAAACACGTAATGTGTTTCATACGAGGAAACGTTGCTTTTAAAATACGACCGGCTTTAAGCATATATGCGGCACTATCTGTGCAAAGTAAAAGCAAATTGTTTACGTTATCATTGAAAGAATTTTGAAACAAAAATTTTAATTGGTTTATTATTAGGTTTGCTATTGTTTCCCCATTTACCTTCTCTAAAACCTTCGACCCCAAAAGATAAAATTGCTTAGAACAATTTTTTTGCAAAGACCGAATCACCACGTTTGTCACACATTTTCCCATGAAATCTGGTGTTTCGTCTATAGATATCCACAAATAATTGGTTTGTTTACCTCTCTTATACCCTGTATAGTTTTTTTGTACACGAGATTTAAATAAATTTTTCGCAGGGTCGATTCGTCCGGTAAAGAAGTCATAGAGCAGTCGCAACATAAATACTTGTTAAAAAAATGACGAAAATTATTGTTGTTGACTGTTGCCCATGGTATGTTGCATGAAATAAGAAAAATAATTAAATCGAAATAAAATTGATGTTTCCTATTTGGTTGCCCCGAACGGTAATTGTGGCGGTTGCTTTTCACATGATTCTCAATATTGCATTTCTTCAGTTTTAGATGCATATCGCACATAGAGCAGTATATAGTGGAGGTCACTTCATTATAGACTAACTCAGGGTGATTTTCAATCCACGTTTTGATCCGATCTTGTACATTACTCATTTTTGTATTAATTGATACCTTGCAATATTAAGTTATTATACGTATATCCAACACGTCGGATTCAATGCGTTGCGAAATAAATAATACCTAGATGCAATTTACGTTTTATACGTAATGAAATGACAGTTAAAGTGTGAATGTCATATGTCATGTGAGATGAAATTTGCAGTCGTTTCTATCATTTTAAATGAGGTGGTATAGTTACTTCGTTCTAAGTTGTACATGCAGACCTACCTCTTTGTTGCTCGACTATGGCAAAGCTAAAATGAAAAGTTATTTTATTACTTATACAGGATGTCCGGTAATTAATGCACAACCTTCTAACCCCCAGTAGGTCACCTTAGACTGGTCAAAAATATTGATTTTGAGCTCTAGTAAGTCTCCTGTTTTTCGAAATTTTCGCACGTTTGTTAGTTTTTAAATTTTGACATTCACACTGATAGGTGTACCATCGAATAAAAAAAGAAAAAATGTACTGCGGCAATACCTGTCATATACTCTAGTAAGACTCGATAGGTGTCGATAAAATAATATTTCAAGCACTGGCTAAATTACGCTAGTGTTTTGTTTTGCCGTGAAAAATCCGAGCTCTGCTAATGGTAATCAGCTAGCGTAGCCTATGGACGCCTCCAGAGCTGTCACATGCGTGTTCCGACCCTTTACAGGGAGGATTCACTGTGTTGACGGCTAAAGGAACAAGAGGGTCCCTCATCGTCAACACATTGGGTCCTCATTAAGCTCTTTGGCAACCTTACCCACCAGCAGGAACACAACTCTATGACTAGGATCTAGTGCAATTTGCCATTTTTCTGTAAGGTGGAGGTAAAATTGAGAATTGGAAAGGTTCAAATGAGCTTCGGTAAAGTAACTTTAACGTGGGATAATAAATGATATGAATATAAAACATACTCTTCAAGGAAGTGAGTCTTGATAGTGCGCACGGTACAGATCGGTTGCACAGCGACGATTACGATGAGCCACAAACACGTGAAGGTGTGCACGAAGAACACCACCGCATGCACGGTCATTGCCGCCTGTCACATAAAAAATGATGCAAATAATATGAACATGTTGAATGCCATACATCACACTTATATAAATAAACGTCACTCACACGCAAAATCACGGACGCAAGACAGCAAATATAACCCTTATTTGCATAGCATAAAGCTTACTTTGACAGCGTACGCCATAGCCCATGACACTCCTTCACCTAGTCCTTGGCACGACTACAAGGTACCTACGTACCCCCCAATGTCTCAAATTGAATTAAGGCAGTTCAAAACACTTTATCCTAAAAACCTTTATGTAATAACATACCTGTAAAGTAGTCAGGTTATTTGTGAGAACGACCGACGTCTTGTTGTAAAACTCAAATAAGTATTTAAGCCGAAACAGCTTGTTTGCTCTCAGGTAAATCATAGCCTTTATAGGTTTTCTGAAAATAATGTGAATAACTTAATAATGTGAATAATTTTAGTGTGTACCTTCTTTGAACAATTTTTAGCCTTATATATCTTAATACACATATGTATTTATTTCGAAACAGCTAGCTAGGTCTTAACACATTCAGGGCCGAGAACCCGACTGTCGGGTTCTCTGTTCGTAGCTACTACGCGCTACATACGACGAATACGTGGCTACGGGCTACGAGCGTAGCACGTAGTACTAGGTGGCACTGAATGTGTTAAGAAAAGATCGTACCCTGTGAACGTTCAAATAACTATCACATATATTTTAGTATGTGTGTATGTCTAAGCTCCGTTAAACCATACTGAATGTAAGAAAAGTTTGAGGGAGTTGAGTGAGTTGATTAGTTTTTATGAAACTGATCCATTTAATAAAACTTCAAGTGTCAATTTCAAAGCGGTAATCTCTCTCTAACACAGGGTTAGTTTAACATGTTGTTTACAATAACAGCCTTATAATGACCTGAATTTACTATTTTCACTGTTGGTTGGTTAGTTGGTTTCTGCGAGCTCTGTATATTTTTAAAACTAACGAGAATTAAGCGTAATGTACGTAATTAAATTTTTACACTTATCGAAGCAAGAGGAAATAACGAGGATATGTTTTACGGGAACATTGTCGAACGAAGAACTGCAATGTTAAAAAACCGGCCAAGTGCGTGTCGGACCACGCATAGGAGGGTTCCGTACCTTCAATGTAATAAGAACCAAACTAATACCAAAAGGTCGTATCTGATGAATATGGAAGAAGTTTTTTGGATATAACTCAAAAATGGCTGAACCGATAATGTTCAAATTAATTTTCGTAGAAAGTATATGATAAGGCACATCGTCTTAAATTTTTTCATATTTTTTTGGACTTACGGTTCAGAAGTTACAGGGGGGGACACAATTTTTCTGACTTTCGAAGCGATTATTTCAGAAAATATTCACTTAATCACAAAATGGTCAAAGAAATCTCAATTATTTTTAAAGACCTATCGATTGATGTGTCACATATTGATATTTGGTTAAAAAACATTTTTTGAAATTTAGTTACATCTATGGAGCGCCCCCCTAAAAATATTACTTTTTTCAAATTTAACTCCATAAATAAGTAGCGGCATACAAAATACACCGTATGTGTAAATTTTATTCAGATACGTCGTATAGTTTCCGAGTAAAATGGCTGTGACATACGGACGGACAGACAGACAGACAGACAGACATGACGAATCCATAAGGGTTCAGTTTTTTGCCATTTGGCTACGGAACCCTAAAAACTACGCGAAATAAAATTCAAATTATTTCAAAGTAATTCTAAAATACCTTGCACGTTGGACGGGAAAACTTAAACTAGATCTATTCTGAGCACTGCTCCTGTGCTTAAAAAACTAGGATGAATTAGGTCGACCCTCTAGTTCAGCTAGATTAAGTTTAATTAATTACTGGCATAATACGCACTAAGATTTTATTTATTTCATATGATGTGTACACAGCTGGACTATATGGTATAACTCTAGTTGCCAAAATTTAAGTACTTATTGCCTGTTCACTTACAAAAAAAAGTGCAATCAAGTAAGCTCACGGACATATAATATAAGGAGACGTAATGGCGTGAAGACAAAACTGTGATTCCGTAATAAGCCAATTTCCTCATGTTTATGCGAGACTCACACATATATACAACTCGTGAACGAGCGGCGATTGGTTCAAACGTCATAAATGAGTGTGTGTGCATGAGACCGCGGCTTATTATGGAATCAAAGTTTTATCTCCTTATTTTATATATCTATGGTTAAGCTCACAAACTCGTAGAATGATTATTTCTTAAACTTTACGCCTCTATCACTCCATTCTTTTTGATAAATACTCAAATAATGAGGTTGATGAACTTTATTCAAACCTACGGCTTATATCGATTTCTAGTTGAAAACTTGTCAATGGTTTCCTCAAATTTAAAGTATTAAATTTCATCGGCGCATATAATTTTCTAAATGTTATTTAACTTATTTATAATACTGAAGTCGGTCCACTTACGTAAAACAAAATCCAAAAAGCATGCATGGGAAGTTAACAAACACGTCGGAGTAAAACAACAATTTATGCCTAAAGTAGTTTCGACGGCACTTGCTTGCGTCCATGATCAGTTCGCCGCGCTTGCTTGCATATCCCTGAAACATCCAAGTAGTATAATAATATAGCAATAAACCATTTGATCGCTAATAGTAAATAGTTTATCTACACTCATATTGTAAGTTCTCTAAAACGTGTTCGAAAACGGTAGGCAATGGCTAGCATTACCACGACCGATTTTACTATGATAAGCTTTTTATCCGTGGCAGTAACGTAATTGTAACTTTTCATGCTCAATTATTGATGTGCTATGAGTTTTGATAACATAATGTACACCTGCACCCTCCCGCGCATCCGCCGACAGCCCGACACGCGCCTCCCCGACCGCCGGCACAATCGAGTTGGCCATGGCAGTGCAATGGCGGCCATTCTATGGTTTCCGAATACGGCATTTTGGATAAATAATATGAGTGTAGATAAAGCAGTGTATGCAACTGTACGTAATTAGGCCTTAAAACACTCGTGTGATCTTATTATGAAACTCACCTGCGGCTCGTTTCATAAAACCACACTCATGTTTTAAGGACCCTTATTACGTAACAGTTACATAAACTACTATTAGTAACTGTTACGTAATAAGGGTCCATAAAATACGAGTGTGGTTTTATGAAATGATTAGAAAAAAGTAGATAAAAGGTATTAAAGTCCCGCTTTGAACGATAAGCCGCTAAAACTAACCGAGACTTTCTTTTCTTTAAAGATTCATATTGATTACTAGGATTATATGTAGGTGAAATGTACCTCATGCATAGACAAATACATCGATAGATAGAAATAAACGTCGAAAAATGACAAAGTCCAAAGAATAGCATAGCAGTCGTTGAGTGTAGTGATGCTGTACAGCACCCCTACGTAGTTCGCAGTCGCCATGAAACTAGTCAAGTAACCTCCCATCTGTGAAGGAAACCGAATAGTTAGTTATACATCAGGTAACCCTCAAATAAATATTTTTGTTACACACTTTTATTTCTGACTGTCCATAGTAGATACCATTTTGAGTAAACTAAGGAAGTATATCAAATTTCACCTCAATCGGACACCGGGAAGTGGTTGAAATTATAAGATTTGAAGTACAGTCACCGGTAATAGTATCTTCCTACTTGAAGGCCGCAAAAAAATGTGACACGCACTTATTTGTAGGGCGTCACATATTTTTGCGGCCTTCGTGTAGGAAGATACTATTGCCGGTGACTGTACATAAATATACGGGGTCAGGCTGAATAAGTGTTTAAAAATCAGCTACTTTTGAAACTTTACTGCGTTATCCCATCGATTATGACATGAATATTATTATGTCGCTCTCGCACAACGCACTTTACTAAGGTAGGAGCCATTGATCCAGAGATCGGAACCGGTTACCAATAAATGGGTATTAGATCAGGTACTTTTTACAAATAAATTCGGTAAATCGTTGACTTACCCAAACGTATGCGCTTGCCGAAACCGAAAATCCCTAATGAAATTTCCCAGATATTCGACAGGGAAACCCCATTGAACAGTCGCCATCAGATATATCGGAGCGGCCAAGGTGCTCACAAATATCTGAACAAAGCCTCTATTGTCAAGGCATGTTCAGATATTTTTGATTACCTTGGCCGCTCCGATATATTTGATGGCGACTGAACAAGAGAGTGTGACCATAGTATCATCCAGGTAACCATTTAATAGGGTTACCCTATCGAAAAGATTAATCAGATGAAGGGGTTTTCCGGTCACTCCATTGAGCTTGTCATCATTGACGTGATGACAAGCTCAAGTCCGAACGATGTACAGTCGACTACAAAGAGATGTATCCACTTTTGGACCTTATTACAACGGAATAAGGTGAAAAAGTGGATACATCTCTTTGTAGTTGACTGTACGAACCCAAAACCAGGGCATTCTATAGTTAAAACTATTGAAATGTATGGTAGTTATTTACGATAGTCATAATAATATTTAAAATATTACTTGTCAAATAACATTACATTGGTACTTGGTTGGATATGAGCACTTGTGTATTTTATGTAATGAGAACAGGGTTCTATGTTACATTTTCAGGGTATGTTGTTAAATTGCCATTGTGCAAATTTTAATTCCGTAAAAGTGAAACATCACAGACAGTGAGACAGAACCCTGTCATATTGGGCCAACAAAATCATAAACAAAACAATAATTACCTACTTAACAAAAATATAAGTCAGCTACCGTTTTTATCTCTGCCTAAATTAATGCGAAGTTACAAATCTCCGGCACGATACTCATATTTTATTTCTTTAGCCAGCTTCGGGCATAATTATTTAAAAGAGGAAAAGTACCCAAGTGAGTGTAAAGGCTTAAAAGATAATCGGACTGGTGACAATGACGAACGCGAGCCATTTCGGACTTGGGACTGTTTCTGGTGCTTCTAACTGAACACCCAATACATTGGAACTGGTAGATGCGCTCATTGTTTAAAACAAAAAAAATACAATGCAACTTAATGTAACTTAACCTATATGCACCTATTTATTTACTAACCTTCTAAGCCTATATGTAAACATTGTTGCACTTTAAAATAAGTTAGGTAATCTCTCCTCGAGTACCGCGGTGTGTTTTATGTTGTGGTAGAATTTGTGCATTATATCTCAACCTGCTTGTCCTCGAGAAGAGAGGACTTTAGCCTCAACTTCAACCTTGGTTCACTAAGCTGGGGACTTCGCCTTAACATTTTAATTTTAGTAAAGATTTTTGGTACTAAATATGTTGACATTCTTTCGCTACAGTAGTTGTTTGCTCTAGGTTCTACTAATCGTTTTTCTCTTACACTTCTTGTATTGTATTTATTTTTAGCAAATAATTTGTACAGGTCATTATAGTAGATTTCTAATCCTATTAAATATTTAACTTTTTTATCTATAGATAGGATCTTACACAAGGGAAATAACAAATCGTAGTCTTTGTTGCACTTATCTTTAACTTTTTTGCTTACTAAAAACTTAAGCAGTAAGGTTGCCAAAGAGCTCAAAGAGGACCCAGTGTGTTGACGACCAGTGACATTCTGGTTCCTTTAGCCGTCAACACAGTGAATCCTCCTTTTTGTAAGGGATCGGCAACGCGCATGGAGTTGCAGGCGCCCATAGATTACGGTAGCTGGTTACCATCAGGCGGGCCGTATGCTTGTTTGCCACCGTCGTGGTATTAAAAAAAAAAGCAGTCTAGTTTGTATGTTTTTAATATCACTAATATAGGTTTTAAATGTTCCGCCGTATACAATAAGTCCATAGATAATTAACGAGTCCGCGTGCGTAATAAACGACCCGTAAGGTTACCTAAGAGGCCGTCGTTTATCGACAACGCTAATCAAAACTAAAATAATGTACACCCAGATTCAAAATTGCATGGACCATTCATGAATGAATTCAGTCATAATGTGTCCATGCAATATTGAATCTCACTGTACTTATGAAAGATATCACGATTGTCGTTCGCATTTGTGTTACATTTTCTACTTTTCGATCGGCGTTCTCAATAAACTGAGCGATAGACGATTAAATATATATTGGCTATGGCCCATGCTGTTCTATTAAACTTTAAAGAAGTTTTAAATCTCACAGTATACTAGTATAGATAGGTTTTTTAATGTAAGTTTTAGTTAAAAAAAATTAACGGCAAATATATTCACCAAATACATCCAAGTGCCCGGCCTGAAGAGGTTGTATATGTTCGTCTGGCTCTGCAGCGACATCCCGCTCAATGCACCCACTGACTTCGTCTGGCTCAAGTTCGACTGCGACTGGGCTGTCCTTATAGTTGGAACTGCTACGTGTACATAAATTAACAGTAAACTGATTTAAATACATAGAAACTAGTTTTTGGTATTACAACCAATGGTTTCGAAATAAATTCGAAAAGCATTTTCTCCAGTTTTTAACGGAAATCACTTTATTATATAAAGAGTTAAAAAGAAAGTTTATCTGGCCAAGACGGAATTAAATTTAAAATAACTTATAATCAGAGAACTACATTGAATATGCAAAATTAAGTCATGAGAAAACATAGGTGATGTAATAAAGTAATGTGATGATTGTATTCTCACATATTCAACGCTGTTGCTACAACAGGCATCTCAGCAGTAGCGCTACAACTGTAGCGTAACAGTGACGTGCTATATAATTTGTGCACGGATCCCAGCGATTTCCCGCAATGTAGAGGAACTAGAAACATGGCACTCAATGTGTTAAGTACCTGCGTATTCGGGGATGTCGTAACGGTTTTCTTCGGTCGTGCAGATCGAACTGAATTTAGAGTCCGCAGAGTACGCATCCTGTTCTGACGTTTCTGTAAACATACGAAATATTTTTTTATTATTCTATTTTATTCCTCATGGAATTTTTATTCTCATCACATTCTCATACTCTTGTTTTTTTGATGTTGTTGTAAAGAAAGGGAAGTTGTTTTGGGAGCTGAGTCACCCACGTCCGTCAGAGAATATTGTAAAATACGAATGCCTACACGTGGTCCCCGGATGGTGCCAATCAGGTGACAATTAATGATGGGATGCTTCGGCCGAGGCTTTTGACCACCCACCAACCTAATTTAAGGCGTGTCGCCAAATGGCCTTGCCGTGTTGCGGCATGAAGTTTGGTGATGCCGCAAGTGAGGACGGGTCGAATTGGTTGCTTATAGTTTGCAAGCCGGTCTGACGCACACTGTTTTCCCCGCACTGGGGTGATAGTCATGGCAGATAGCGGGATCCGGGACACGGTTCACTGCTGGCCGATCGCAGTTAGTAGGGAGCTACCAAAGCTAGTACCAAGCTAGCCCCTTGGGAAAGACCCGGCCAACTAGCGAAAAATCCCGGGTTGCGCCATAGTACCGGTTGGCGCCCGGATGAGAGGACGTTATGGATAACTTCGGGGGGCTCGGACGTCCCCGCAGTCTCCAGACTAGTACGCCTCTGATGTGGTCTCGCAGTGTACATCTTAGGGGTAAGCGGCTCATAGCCTAAACTACCGCCCACTTCCATACCTATTCCTCATAAATTCAAGCATGACACAGAGAAACAAGAGAAACGGCCTAAACAGCGGCTGCACTCCCTCTCACTAAAAGTGGACCTCTCAAACATTCGAGGATTGCACTCAAATCTCAATGCAGTCCACCACTACTTTGAGACTGAAAAACCGGCTCTCTTGTTTCTCTCGGAGACGCAAAAAAGATACCCAGGGTAATCTCTGAAGCACAACATTAAGCTCCATGCTGGCGTGTACGCTCGCAACGATATTTGCTATCGGCGTCTCCGATGTTTTTTTTTACCAATTCCACATTTTCTAATTGTATACGTAAGTACAGTCAAAAACATTAAAAATCATGAAACCCAGCTTTAGCTCTTATTGCTTCAGCTGAGCTAATTTACTGTTCGTGCTTTAAGTGGATTAGCTCAGACAAAATAATAAAAACTATACCATATGATGAATTTTTGCATTGAGTAAGTATGAGTAGAGCTTAACCTTAAGTAAAATGGTTTTTAGCAGCAGTGACTGAGAATGCTGGGATATTGCTTCATAATCCTGGACCAGGATAAACTTCAAGATGATAGAGGTAGCCTATATAGTGGCCAAAATCATATATGACCGCTATAGCCGAGCCTTCATTAAAACGAATCATTTTCCCTTGCTTTAAAATATTAAGTCGAAAACCTGAATCGGAATCATCCGCAATGTTCACATTGATTGGCAGAATGTAGTCTTTAGACGTTTCGAACGCCTTGTTCAAGGGTTCCTGTATCTTGGGGTAGTACTTCACCAGGTTGAAGAACGTCTGGCTCGGGATCACCAGCAGGTCGAGGCTGCGGCTCGCGTATATTGATACTTCGGAACACGATATTGGATGCTGGAATCATAAAAATAATGTAGACTAAAAATATAACTAACGAGGAGTACTCAAATAGAGTAAAACAAGAGCGTGTCGGGCCACGCTCAGTGTAGGGTTCCGTAGTTTTCCGTCCGTCACGGTAAGTGTCCCCACTTAAGAGTTAAAATAACACCGCCGATAATTATTTATTGCGTGAACCGATTTTCACCGTTTTTACTTTATTTGAAAGAACGTCATTTCATTGTGATTTTGTAGAAATTACAGGTACAATAAACACCTGCTTATACGGTTAAATCACAAACTTAGTTCAGAAATTATTTTGTAATTTTTTTTCAAAAACTATTAAACCTATCAAGTTCAAAATAATTTTCCTAGAAAGTTTTTATAAAGTTCTACTTTAGAGATTTTTTTCATATTTTTAAAACTTATGGTTCAAAGGTTAGAGGGGGGAACACATTTTTTTTTACTTCTGGAGCGATTATTTCCGAAAATATTTACATTATCAAAAAATGATTTTAGTAAACTCCTATTCATTTTTAAATACCTATCCAACAATATATCACACGTTAGGGTTGAAACGAAAAAAAAAATCACCCCCTACTTTACGTATAGGGGAGGTACCCTAATAAAACATTTTTTTCTACTTTTTATTTTACCACTTTGTCGGCGTGATTGATATACATATTAGTACCAAATTTCAGCTTTCTAGTGCTAACGGTCACTGAGATTATCCGCGGACGGACGGACGGACGGGTAGACATGGCGAAACTATAAGGGTTCCTAGTTGACTACGGAACCCTAAAAAGAGGTACCTACAGGAACCAACGAAAATAGAAAATTTGGTTTTTACATACACATATAAAAAGGCAATCCCCAAAAGGTTGTGTCGTTGTAAAGAAAATAGTATGTTCAGACTTGCATCAAAATAAGTAAGTATTTTCTTTTTACAGGTTTATTTTTAAGCGTGACAAAATAGTATTTTATACAATCGTGACATAATTAAGAGCTTTTCAGTCGAGTACCGTGTTTCAGTGAGGTACGAGATTGAAAAGCTTGATTATGTCACTATTGTATACAATACTTTTTCTACGAGTGCTCAATATAGGCAAGCCGGTAAGAATTGAGTTCGACGAAAGACCTGCTGCCTCTATACAATAGAGTAACTTGAATCTCCCGGCAGATCGTGCCCGTCCCCCCACGGCGACGGCGGCCGTGGCCGCGCGGGCTCGTGCAACAGTGTATATTGTATGAAAATCCTTTGTACCATCGGTGGCGATGTCACAATATGCGACCATAAAAGCTCTATCGCAAAGTATGCGCTTGTAGTTCGGTCTACACAATCTCAATTCAAGCATTACAGTCGACGAGTAGAAAATAGATATTTGTACAACAAGAGAAGAAAGTTCATATTTACTTCGAGTGCTAATTTTGAGTCCTGAGCAAGCGAAAGACTCTATAATAGAGTCACGAGCGTAGCGAGTGATTCTAATTTATAATCTTGAGCGTAGAGAGGGACTCAAAAGCACAAGATGTAAGTAACTTTATTCTCATGTTGAACACACTATTTTTCACCTCAGCAGTGAGAAGAAGAAAAATACAACCTGGGTGATACTTAATCCTTCTTTGTCACTTTTTTCACTTGTACTTATTATAATATTCTTACATTTGAGTTCAAAAACCTCAATTATAAGTTAATAACACAAAAAATAATGAAAATAAATTAAATATTTTAAAAATATCTATACCTCCATTTTGACTTTTGTCAACTTTTTTTTATCTGCGTTCGGTAACTACTGTTTGATCACAATACGAGAGATTGTTGTAAGTAATAATATTTTTCACATGATAATCTTGTAATTTTTCCGTTTATACTTATTTGATCTTGACACAAAAAACGTAAATTATTTTAGGTGTTGTATGGTTAAACATTTCAAAATTAAAATTTGTTTAAATTATATTTACAAATTAGTACTTCTGCGCATTTCGAAACGTATCGTTCTGACTCTGTTTCAGGGGTCGAATCGAAAGTTCAGAATACGAATTAAAATTAAATTAAATTTGATTGAATGACGTTTAAAATATTTCTGTCTCTGTCTATTTACTAATGACGTGAAAAAGACAACACGAATAGCTTCCGAGTATTTCGAATTTGTATTAGACCTCGCACAAGGTCATTTTGTCTCACGCTCGCAGCAAAATTGAGTTTTGCTCACTGTTTTTAGGTATCAAAGAACCCTCGTTCCTGCTGCTGACGTGAAAATAGTATTTTCAGGCTTGCATCAAATCAAGTAAGTTTTCTTTTTCCAGTTTTATTTTGAAGTGTGGCAAATACATGCATTGTGACATTGAGGATAAACGTATAATTATTATATTCTCTGACGCAATATATTTATAAATATGAGATTTTTATTTAATATACTCCTTACCCCGGTAAAATTGCCGAACATACCGCCCGGTCCCATACAAGTGATCATTTCATTATAAGAATTCATAACGTCAACCTGCAATATATGCCCACATATTATAGAGTATTTATGGAACGGTAATCTTCAGAAAACGTAAAGAATGGCGAACCCGCCATTAAAGCTATCTTACCTTGCCTCTATAAATAATGTAAATATAGGGTTGTACATCCTTGCATTGTATGACGGTCTCCGCCTTCAGGAAGTACATCTCGTTGAGGTGCTGAGTGATGACCCTGATGAAGGAGCGCTCCACTTTGCTAAAGAGAGGGACTTCGCGTAAAGTCCGCTCGTACATGAAGACGAGGGTATCTTCCATTAATGCGGAGTTAAGCCGTCGACAGATTTGCTGGTGGATGAATAACAATTTTACTTTACGCGACGACGAATTTAAATGCTTCGAGATAAATAGAAGAATAATAAATAAAATTATTTCTGATAAATACAGGTTTGGGAGCGAGTAAAACCACCAACAGCCATTAGCGCACTATACTTCGTTTTTTTTTTGAGATTCTAAAAACTTTGACACAACGATGTACACCCTGTCCAATAAGTTCGAATACACATATTTTTGCGTTGACCCTGAAGGCATACAGGCTGCAGGCCATCCATTTATTATATTAATCTAAAGAATAAGTTAACTTGAACATAATGTAATAGTAAAAAACGCCAAGGACTTGAAATTTGTCTTCACTCTTCAATGAAGTACTTTCGATTAACAATTTAGTACAAAATTTCGTAATGGCGACTGCAAAGGTGTTTTTTCAAGGCGGTAAAACTTTTTGGAATCAAACGCAATCTCGTTTACACAACAATGAGAAGGTCTTAAAATAGCTCCTCTTTAGAAGACAGGAAAAAATCTGGTCAGCTACGCAGCTAGAACCATTAAAATACTAAATATCGTGAGAGTGCGAGTTTAGAGGACAAAGGCCGCTTTATCCAAAAATCAACTGCCGATCTGAAAATTTTGAGGAGATCCTTACGTGGTATTTTGGAGGTGGATCCTGGATATCATAGCTACAATAAACGTGAAGTTCATCGTTTTTCCGTAGCAATCGAGAAAATTAGAGTACATAATCTAACTCAATACATTCCTGGCACGCAGGAAGGAGTTGATTTTCTGACGAGAAACTCATTGAATTAAAATAGCCTTACAATGCTCAAAACGGTCGTTTGTGAGCAGCAAGTATAAAAAACAGCCTAAACCATGAGGTTAATGTTCGCAGACTCCAGAGGGAACTATTGGTGGTAGTGTGGGGTTCAGTTAAATATGTGGGGCCAAATTTCGTTATATTTACCGATAAAGTCGCACATTAATAATGAAAATTATAAATCAGAGGTTTTCGTCGAAAAACGCTCCTGAAAATTTGAAAACTGTGTTTAGGAATAAAAATTAAATTATTTTCTCACAAAATTGTGCTCAAAACAGTCCAAACGTTGTTCAAGCTTTGAGAAAAGCTAATTTCGATGATTATATTGCCGAAAGTAAACGGCCACTCCATTCTCCAGATTTGCGTTTATTACATTGATTTGGTATGTTTTTACATGCCTTGTAGGCACTTGTAGGTCACATTATTATAAAATAGCAAATATGGACAGTGAAAAAAAAGATATTGAGCATATTTGGGACGAAATAACCTTGAAAGCGGTGCGTGCCGCGTGAGATTGAGTTGAAAAATGTAGTCAGCTAGTAAAATAGGTAAGAGGTGGAGTTAGTCCAAAATATTTGCAGCATATTTTGTATATTAGTATAGCTTTAATAAAATACAGATTTCACTACGATAACTATTCGTACAAAAAAGTTATAAGACCTCCAAAGTGTATTCGAACTTTTTGGACACGGTGTACAGGGTTCTTTATTAGGCAAGATACATGTCACAACTGTCAAAGTGCCTTCGCAATCATTAAACATATTTAAATATATTTGTATTTATAGTAAGGCCATGCTTTCGTATCTGTAAATGTTATATTGAGTATTTAACAATATTTTGATAATAGTTATATGCACGAAATATTTTATTTTTATCATTGTTAATGTTCTTGTGAATGTTGCACAATACAATACCTACAGAAGAAGAGGATCGAAATGGACGGATCGATTTTTAAATATTTTCTCGCGTCATCTGTCATTTCATTATCTCTCAGCTATACCTGGATAGTTTTTAATGTTTAAAGCTTATTGTGATTCTTATTTAAGTGAAAGGTGAAGGTATTTGCTTGCTCTATTATTGTGCGTTTGGTTGAAGAGTTATGGAGCAATCAGAGGCAGGCCCGAGTTGGCATACAACAACAAAAGCCATCTCGTAGTCCACCAAATCTTTTACCATCACCTAAGACAATTTTATTATTTAGTATTACTTATATAATAAAACTATTAAATAACGTTAAGAAGCACTTTTATTTAAGAAAATTTATTAATAAGCGCATGTTACGATTGTCAATTAAATAATTTATGTAAATACTGATGGGAACTTTTGCACCGGGGATTTTTTGAGTAGATTAGTCATAATGTAAGAGTTTTGTTTATTGTTTTTTCTGTGTGTTGCTGTTGACGATTTATATTGAAATAAAGTAAATACTGATAAAAAACTAGACAATAAGTATTCGTTTTAGAACGTACGTGCGTCACTGTCAGGTCAGTTTATACTTTTTCACGTGTCTCTAACGTGATAATCAAGACGAAATTGTGTTTTTATTGTTGTGTTGTATTATTTAATCTGTACATTGTTATTATTTATTCACAAATGTGAACTCTTAATCCTGTTAACTAATCGTTTGTTGGTGTGCTTGCAGCGTGTTTAAATTGAACATTTAGAACAGGTTGGCAACTACTGTTTCTATGTTTACTCAATTTCTAATCTCAAAAAAAACGAAGTTTAGCTCTACTCGTAATCGTGTAGGTAACACGCGTGTAGATGTAGCCTCGCGCACACATACGCATAGTTCCTTATATATATACACCTTTTCCGTTGACTACCATTTGCCTTTCTTTCTAATTTCTAACAACCGTTTTGGTTAGCAAAGACGCTAAATTGCAAATTGTATCTTTACAAAATGAGGTCCAGGTAACGAACCTAATAATAACCCAAAATCTAAAACTAAATGCAAAGCCTCATACACAAATAGATACGTAATATCCCTTATTAATATACTTATAGGTACTTATAGGAATAATGACATTAATAATTTTAATAATCTACTACATGAAAAGGTACCATTTTCCACCTTAATCCTTCGTTATAATATGGTCCAAAAGTGTAAAGATATCTTTGACGTCGACTGTACAGATTCAATACTGTATTCGATCAGTTAAATCGCCAGTCACTAAACAGTACCTTTTTATGTAGATTATCACAATTCCTGTAAGCGGAACAACTTTTATTTTGAACAATTTTGAACAGTAGAGGCATCGAGCACTCGCATAGTTGCATATTAAATATTATAGGTATACTTAAGTATATTCAAGTGGTTTGTGGCCTCTCGTCTGATTTTCAATCCAAAGGTCCGGTTCAAACCCCGGGCTCGTACCAATGAGTTTTTCGGAACTTATATCAAAGTATACAATATACTTTGATATTTACCAATCGCTATTCGGTGAAGGAAAAGACATCGTGAGAAAACCTGCATACGTCCGCGGAGAAATTAAAAGGTGTATGTGAAGTCCTCATCCCCAACCCGCTTTGGGCCAGCGTGGGGACCATAGCCCGATCCCTCTCGTGTATGAGAGGAGGCCTGTGCCCAGCAGTGGGCTAACATCTATACGAATATATATATAAAAGAAAGTCGTGTTAATTACACTATTTATAACTCAAGAACGGCTGAACCGATTTGGCTGAAAATTGGTGGGGTGGGTAGGAACCAGGAGACAGACATAGGATACTTTTAATCCTGTTCCCGTGGAACGTGACATAAAACGTGGTATAACAAAACGCAACTGACATGGAATAACAAAACGCAACATATACTGTAGCATGACGCTACGTATCGTACGACATCTGTCTTTTTCTTTTTTTTTTTTTTTTAATATTGGAGAAATTGAAAAAGAAATAAACATAATCTATGGAAGTTAAGTAAGTGTTAGTCCGTTAATAGGAGGGGGTGAAGACAATGTGCGGGGTGGAGACGGTGAGACTGACGTAGTGTAGGAGTCAGTGGGAATGGGGTTAGAGTCGATGGGAGTGTAGTATGAGTCGGTGGGAGAAGGCTGGTGGAAGAGAGAAGGAGAGGGATAGGTGAGAGTCGGAAAGGGGTGGAGAAGAGTGAGAGAAGGGTGGACAAGAGGGGGAGATGGTTGGAAGATAGTGGGTGAGTGGTGGGAGACGGTAGGACTGGCGTAGGAGTTAACTTGAGGTGGACGGGAGTCGGTGGAAGTTGGCGGTATGAGGTTCGCCGAGTCATTATTATATTCAAGCAGTTTACCTGAGGGTTGCTCCCGTTGGTGCGTCTCCACAAATATTCGAAGTATTTTAACGTCCTTGCTGTTAGCATGGGATCGACGTTTTCTTGGTATAAAAAGTTTGACAAGTCTGAAGTTCTTTCCTGTGAAATTTTCCTAATATTAATTAAATTTGCAAGCAAAGTCTGAACAAATGTCCCCTGTGTAGGTATGTATCTAATATAAAAATACAGTCTGGATATTATATTGCGGTCCTTGCAGGATACCTACCTAAAGTTAGTACCTGCAACTGGTGTGATGCTTCGAGCAGCCTGTAAACCAAGTGCTACGTAATTTATCCAACCGCTGCATTCAAATGCTCTGACGCGTAAAAATGTAATGATTTGACGCGTGCCGCTATGACTCAGGTAGCCTATTGGTAATTTCCACGAATGCAAAGTCGCAAATATTTGACCCGGATATTTGGACCCGGTTATGTCCTTAAACTACGTCCGGACCAGGGTATGTCCTTAAACTATGTCCAAAAGAGAGTTATGGGTACTGCGAATGTCATCTCGCTAAGTGTGATAGGGCACAATCTCAGTCAATTCCATCTCGCTCCAATCTGGAGCAGAGCCCGACTTAAGTAAGTATCCTGTTGAGGTGGAGATCCACCTTATAGAAAACCACAGCGAAATAGCACTAGATCCTACTCATAGTGTTGTCACCTGCCGGTGAGTAAGGTAGCCAAAGAGCTCAAAGAGGACCCATTGTGTTGACGATGTGGGGCCCTTTGTTCCTTAAGTCGACAACGCAGTGAATCCTCCTTTTTGTAAAGGGACGGCAACACGCATGTGACACCTCTGGAGTTGCAGGCGTCCAAAGGCTACGGAAGCTGGTTATCATTAGGCGGGCCGCAGGCTTGTTTGGCACCGTCGTGGTATTAAAAAAAATCCAGCTCTAGGCTCCGTTCAAAATATTTAATAAAAGGCTCTGTTTTCAAACTCACTGTATGATCAAGTAAGGCGGTGCCCGTCGACGAGCGAGCGGACGCTACGTATCCGCACATGAAGGCAAAGTATAGGATAGCTGTGATTGCCAGGCCCGTGGTGATTAGGGCGTCCGTTGTGTTCACGGACATTGTTGGCGTGCATCCGCATCCTAAAATCGATTTTTTGCATAATATATTATGTCTGCAAAATTGTATATTCAACAATTGTGCACAATAAATTGATTACGTACCATTACTACTGCTACTAATATAACAACTCATAAAATATGAGTCAATGCAATGATTGACATAACTCATTATAGGTACTTAGAATTCATATAAATCTGAACGCTGTCCAAATGCATGTCTACACGGAATACGGAATCAAACCCGACAGTACCGACAGAATGATGTGATATGAACCCTAATACGCAATAGGATTGATCAATATTTCAAATTATCGTGATATTGCACAAATTTCCATGCGTCACGTTTTTTTAAGTAACATAATTATGTATGTGTATGTAAGTACCTAAAATACTTTGCGGGCACTATAGATCATTTTAACTCAAAAAGGATCTTTGATAGGTGTTATCGCTAAATAATTTATAGTCTGTCCGAAAATAAAAGTGTCGTGATATAAACCACGACATCTCTCTTTCCGGACAGACTTTAACTTTATCACGCAAAACTCTATTGGGCATACATATGTTACAGCTCCGTTCAAATCTAGAATAGCCTATATTTAGCTACTTAACTATGTTTATTTGTGATACAAGTCGTACTAACCGATAAAGGATTTGAAACTATGAAAAAACACTTTGACGTACTCCCGTACTGCACCTAAAAGTTAAAAAAAAATTAAAATAGATTGTACTTCGCCATCACATATATCGGAGCGGCCAGGGTACTCAAAAATATCCGAACAAGCACTTTATCGCCCTAACAATAGAGTCCTCGTTCAGATATTTGACCAACTTGACCGCTCCGATATATGTGATGGCGACTGTACAATGCACTTATTTACACTCTGGTCATAAAGAAATAATGCCCCCTACCCGCTCCTCCCTGAGTCCCTTTAGTCGTCAAGCCTTCATAATGTCAAGCTTTCGGGCTAATAATCAGTTGTATGGAGTGAGCACTCTATGTTTATGTATGCTGTAAGGGGCAATTTTCAATTTAAAACTTAATAGGTACAGTCAAGTGCAAAAATACGTACCGAAAAATCGTCTCATAAATATGGTACTACGCACTTATTACAACGGAATGAAGATACTGGGACATATTTTTGAGTAAGATGAGTACACCCATATTTTTACACTTGACTGTACTGTATTAGTTTGTGTGCTATACCTAAAAGTAAAATTGGTACAAAGAGAACTATTTTCACTCCTGTTGAGTTAAATACCTAAGTGACTACAAGTTTTCTACATCCCGTTAAATGGGGATGGCCGTTCAAAGGTCTTCACAGTTGTACAAACAGCAACACTCTTAACTTGTACATCGGTGGACCTTATTACAAAAGGCATAAGGTCGACCGATGGGCAATTAACAGTGTGGGCGATGGTGATGGTACCTGTTAGTCCTAGCAATATTATCAAGTTTTTAGGGTTCCGTAGCCAAATGGCAAAAAAAGGAACCCTTATGGATTCGTCATGTCTGTCTGTCTGTCTGTCTGTCTGTCTGTCTGTCTGTCTGTCTGTCTGTCTGTCCGTCCGTATGTCACAGCCATTTTACTCGGAAACTATTAGACGTATCTGAATAAAATTTACACATAAGGTGTATTTTGTATGCCGCTACTTAGTTATGTATTTAAATTTGAAAAAAATATATTTAATTTTGGGGGGAGGCGCTTCATACATATAACTAAATTTCAAAATTTTTTTTTAACCAAATATCAACATGTGATACATCAATCGATAGATCTTTAAAAATAATATTGAGGTTTCATTGATCATTTTGTGAATAAGTAAATATTTTCTGAAATAATCGCTTCGAAAGTCAGAAAAATTGTGTCCCCCCTGTAACTTTCGAACCGGAAGTCCAAAAAATATGAAAATTTTGAGGATTGAGGATTTTATCATATAGTTTCTACGGAAATAGTTTTTAACAGTATCGGTTTAGTCATTTTTGAGTTATCTCCAAAAAACTTCTTCCATAGGCATCAGATACGAACTTCTGGTATTAGTCTGGTTCTTATTCCATTGAAGGTACGGAACCCTCCTATGCGTGGTCCGACACGCACTTGGCCGGTTTTTTTTTCTGGTGTGGATTCTCACAACCTTTAAGCCAATTCCCATGGACCATGGACAGATGCCTTCCCCATTAGCATGCTACAACCAACGGCGATTATACTCATATCTTCGGCCGTATTAAAACTTTAAAACACTTTTAGACAATGCATCAACTGTGCAATTCAGCTAGCGCCTAAACGTTTGAATCAGAAATACTTATAAGAATTTGCTTGAAATTATTTTACATGTTTTTTAAAGTGGGTATTCCACTCATACATTAGTATGTTATTCAATCAAATACAAACATTGAAAACATTGAAAAAATAATCAACCCAGTTGGACTTGAACCAACATCGATACGCCTTACCGGGGCTCGATATCGCTTTACCAATTAAGCTATGGGTTCAGTTACCGAGCTGACGAAATTCTCAATGCCTTCAATCATCTTTTTGCATTTATTTTTACATCGACTTTATAGCAGCCGTAAGCGACATCTAGGTGCCAACCACTAGAGTTAGATACCCTTCCCGCCGACCCTTTTACAAGTGTCACAACGGAAATAACAGATGGCGCCTGCTATCAACTCATAATTATTTTACATGTTTTTTAAAGTGGGTATTCCACTCATACATTAGTATGTTATTCAATCAAATACAAACATTGAAAACATTGAAAAAATAATCAACCCAGTTGGACTTGAACCAACATCGATACGCCTTACCGGGGCTCGATATCGCTTTACCAATTAAGCTATGGGTTCAGTTACCGAGCTGACGAAATTCTCAATGCCTTCAATCATCTTTTTGCATTTATTTTTACATCGACTTTATAGCAGCCGTAAGCGACATCTAGGTGCCAACCACTAGAGTTAGATACCCTTCCCGCCGACCCTTTTACAAGTGTCACAACGGAAATAACAGATGGCGCCTGCTATCAACTCATAATTATTTTACATGTTTTTTAAAGTGGGTATTCCACTCATACATTAGTATGTTATTCAATCAAATACAAACATTGAAAACATTGAAAAAATAATCAACCCAGTTGGACTTGAGTTGGAGTTATTTGTTATCGAGCCCCGGTAAGGCGTATCGATGTTGGTTCAAGTCCAACTGGGTTGATTATTTTTTCAATGTTTTCAATGTTTGTATTTGATTGAATAACATACTAATGTATGAGTGGAATACCCACTTTAAAAAACATGTAAAATAATTATGAGTTGATAGCAGGCGCCATCTGTTATTTCCGTTGTGACACTTGTAAAAGGGTCGGCGGGAAGGGTATCTAACTCTAGTGGTTGGCACCTAGATGTCGCTTATGGCTGCTATAAAGTCGATGTAAAAATAAATGCAAAAAGATGATTGAAGGCATTGAGAATTTCGTCAGCTCGGTAACTGAACCCATAGCTTAATTGGTAAAGCGATATCGAGCCCCGGTAAGGCGTATCGATGTTGGTTCAAGTCCAACTGGGTTGATTATTTTTTCAATGTTTTCAATGTTTGTATTTGATTGAATAACAATTTGCTTGAAAATTATTCCGATGCAACTCCAATGCAACTTCAATATTGGTTGATTCGTTCTTACGTGTTGATGTTATGTTTGAGATAGATTGTTTTATTAATGTATTGTTTACGTATTTTAAAATTAGAATACGGCTACTTCTCTCACCTCCAGTATTATGGTTTGAGCCATGCATAACTATAACCCTCGAGCAATTAGCCATGAGATAATCAGACCCTTTCACGACGTAGGTCTTGCAAAAGGATATAAAAGAAAATGCAGATGCAAAATTTACTATAGCCAATGCCGCCGGCAGAAATTTCAGTAAAAATAGCAATTGGTTAGTTTGCATTATATCTTCTTCCCAGTAATTGACTGCAGATATTATTCTGGTTAGCTGAAATTATAATGGTTAGTAGGGTGGATCATGTATGGAGAAAAAAAAGTATTAATTATCCTTCGGGCACAGTAATGAAAAGGTGCGTAGCCAATAACCATTATTTAAAATTATATTGCAAACGGAGTTCATTTTCTTCGCATAAACGCGCGCAAAGCAATGCGCAGATGGCACTACAATCGTAAAAAATATATTTGTATGTGGAAATCAACTCCTTAGACTAAAGTAGCCATCAGTAATTAATGTAATTATTTCTGTACCCTTCCGCCTCATCCTTCATATACATATTATATAAATAAATAAAGAAATATTATAGGACAACCTTACACAAATCACATACAAAAATCACTATACTATACATAGAAAAGGACTGGTACAAAAATAATGACATTATTACTGATAGTATCTGGACTGCTTAAGAGCTGGTCAGATATTTTTTATTTTTTATTTAGAACACAAATAGATTAGAAGTACAATGTACTTAACATAATAAAATAATTATAACAGACCTGGAGGTTCATAAATATACATACAAGTTAACATACTATGCTTACGTAGATATTTGTATTTACAATATATATTTATGTTTATACATATAACAAGAAACAAAAATAAATAAATCATAAGCCATACCTACCTTAATTCTATGTACCCACCAGTATGCAGAGCAAAATTAGTTTTCTTAAATTATCTTGTGGGTAAGTAGAATATTGGTAAATAGGTTTAACATTCTAGTTATAATCAATTTATTTTCCTAATAGGTAGGTAGGTACACCGGAAAGATACATTTATACAATTAGTTACTTCAAATTATTTTCAATACTACTTAAAACAATTTACGTTTAGGTCTAATTTTGAAACTAGACAAGAAAGTGTGAACGGGATCAATGTCATGTATATGCTTATTATAATAACTAGGGACTCGTCTGAAAAATGTGTGCCGAGAATAATTCTTGCGAGCAAAGCTGACCTGAAATAGTTAGAGATCTAGGACGAAGGAGGAAGTGCGGACAACTGAAAGTGACAATTCTAAGAGACTCGGGCAATATATCACTCCTTTAAGAATTTTAAAAAAGAACATTACATCTAAGTAGTGTCCTCTGTTATTAAGGGAAGGAACACGAAAGTGCTTCGCTGCCAACGAAGTGCGTTCGAAGTAATTACCTGTTCTGTAACAAAGTGATTTTAGAAAACTATTCTGTACCCTTTCCAGGCGATCGATATGCACTTGGTACTGAGGTGTCCAAACAACGCAACCAAATTCAAGAATACTCCTAACAAAAGAAAAGAATAATAGTTTATAGGTATTGGGACGCCTGAAGGGCTGACCAATTCTGAGAATCATCCCTAACTTCTTGTAAGCTCGCTTACATATATTATCGATATGCCGACTAAAACTTAATTGCGAGTCCAAGGTAACACCTAAGTCCCTAATGGAAGATACACGGGCTATATTTTTCCCAGCTAAAGTGTAATTGAAAGGTAACGGATCATTTTTACGATTAAAGCTGATTATGAAACATTTATCAGTATTCAACAAAAGCTGATTATCTGAACAGTAGAGTGAAAAGTTATCTAAGTCATGCTGGAATGCACGGCAATCCGCTTCCGAGGACACAGCTTTGTAAATTTTAGTGTCATCTGCATAGACGAGGTGCTCAGAGTTCCGAAAACAGGTTGCCATGTCATTGACATATAAGATATACAATAAGGGACCAAGGTGAGATACTTGGGGTACTCCGGAAGGTATAGGAAGAAAGCATGAAGTATAACCCTTCAAGGCAACCGCCTGACTGCGATTGGACAGGTAAGACTTTATCCATCTAAGGAGGTCGCCGTGTATACCGAGCTCAAAGAGTTTCTTGATTAAGTTATTATGGTTAATTTTGTCAAAACATTTAGAAAAGTCAGTATACACGACGTCCACAGCCAGAAGATATTCCATTGATAATAAAATCGGTAAAGGTCAGGAGATTTGTATCAACGCTACGACCTTGACAAAAACCGTGTTGACTAGGCGCAATGTGTTGAGAGAAAGCGAAAGTAATTTTGTTGTAAATTATTTTTTCAAAGATTTTAGCAAATATATTTAATTTACTAATTGGCCTGTAATTAGTAACCAGGTGCGCATCGCACATATATGCACAATAACGAGAGCATCGAACCCACTAGTTATTGTTTACTATCCTTTTTGCTAGACCCGGGATTTGGCAGCCACCATATAGAATTTTCCGCCTACGGCCGAATTTTGTATATGATACCTGAATTCCGCTAAGTGTTTTGCGAATTTTTGAATAATGCAAATAAACGCGGCGTTAATAATATGGTTTGTATTAAAAACGCTCCGACAAACGTTCCATCTACGAAATCAGACAAGGACTAATTAATTATTTATTATTAGTTTGTTATAGATCAAATGCATGCAGTGCATTATGGCATCAAATACCAGTTTTTTACGATTACACAGAAAAAAAATGCAGTCAACCTTGCATGAACTACTTAAAAATGGACGCTTAAATCAAATCCCCTCTAACTTGATTGTCCTATACAGTAGGATTATTCATAGATACTTACTTAAGCATAAACGGATATGTACATACCTGCAACAGTTTGTTCAATCGAAACAAATCTAAATCAGACTGATCGTTTATAAGGCTAACCTGGAATACGAAACAATATTACAAGTTAGATAGGTAAGTATAGTTAGTAAATTGATATAAATATTGGTCATTTTCCGCAATTCAACGTCCATGGTACTAATAGGGATGATGACACATGGTGAAATTTGCAATAAAATTTAGTTGACAGGATGCAGAATTACCAATATATCCAAATAAAGTGAAAATTAAAAAAATCTATTGAAATGGTTCAAAGATATCATGCTTCAAAATTTTTCAATTTTTAAAGACGAAATGAAAAAAAAAACAATGATACCATTCGATTTTTAACATTTTACTGTTAAATAATTTTTATGGTAACCATATACATAAACGCAACATTTCACTGTAAAAATAGCATTTTCATAATTTTTTCAAACTTTAAGTTTAAATATATGATCGTGACGTCACTTTTGCACATCATTTTGTTAGGAGCGTTTCGAGAAACAAATGCAAATCTCAGACTTTAAGTCTAATTTCTGACTTTTGTGTTGCTTTAACGCAATTGGCCGCATATAGACATTTGATCCACACAACAAAACGAATCGATTGATACCATACATGAAAAAAATTCACGATGCCCATTATGCGCTAATCTTATTAACCCAACTCCTTTACGAAGTACAGCAATGGACTCAGATTGCTTACCGCTTCGTGAAAGTGAAAGGTGCTCATCTACAGTAAAGATAAGGCCGCGCAAAACATTAATTTATAATAGCTTAATTTTTTTTTCTTATGCTTTTTGTGACATTCTAAGATACTATATTTTTGAATCCTACTAACTTTCCTCCCGGAAGAAGGTACAAAAGTTAAGTGTCAAAAAAAGGCTTTATTTTTTCACTTTAAATAGTAATAACATTTTTATTTTGTCAACTTGTCAATATTTTTGTAATTAATGAGAAACGAGTAAAATCAAACTAAATATTTCCACGTAAAGCAACTTAATCAAGAAGATACAATGGCTTCGATTGGGTATATCGTAAGTCGATAGTAATAATTACTAATAGGCAGGACTTTGATTAAAGTATCATGAAACTACTTCATCAAGCTATTTACCTCAAAAACCTACAAACAATATGTTTGTATTACGGGTATAGTCATTTACGTATGTATAACATTAATTAAATTGATTATAGACTCAATTTATTTTAGACTTTGTTGTAATCACGTATAAATTAAGACTAATTAACAAATCACGCAAAAAAAATTCAATGGTGTAAAGAAAAAGTATAATTTTAAAAAAAATTGCTAATTCCACTTACAAATAAACTTTAACGCCCAGCGTTTAGGATCAATTTCCTATGCTACACGCCACGGGTGTTTTACCGCGGGCGACGGGAGTTCGCAGTCAAGGTCACGCTCGTATACAGCTTTAGTAAGTAAACCATTCCGACTAGCTAGGTGGTATACCACCTACGTTATAACGTAACCTTACGTCAATGACATAACTGTCATAAGGAATTTGAAACGTAGACGCTTTGATTGAACAATATTTATAATTATAATATGATACAGAAAAATTTGTGTTATTTAAGTTACCTACATACCTACCTACTGTACTAATACCCGATAGGGGACAGTAGGTATCGGCGATACATAATAATACTAATAATAATGAACGTAGTATAGTGTATATAAACTATGGAAGTAAACCAAACGCCAATATAACATTTGTAAAGGTTTGTTGTGGTCTTATCCAATGAAAATGGTTCAAAATATGCACTATACTTGTATATTTGTGCTTGTAACTGTATGAGGTGTGCAATAAAGAGTATTTATTATTATTATTATACTTTTATTTACACGTATAGAAGAAAACACAGTACAAAATATAGGTTTTTTGAGAAAAGAAATATAAAAATAACAATTAACGTCCGTTCGGTTCAACTCGCATTAGGATCTCTGCGGGCGGTGGGCCGTCCCTGCCCCCCGCGACCTCACCCCTCGCCGCGATCGTGTTCTATCGGCAACAACATTTTCTATTTAGGTACTTAGTAGGAGATCGCCGTCTGCAAATGTTTGTACCTATGTAATTTATTATTTGAGTAGAAATAAGAGGGCGGGTGTATTGCATTTTTTATTATCATTTTAATTTAAGTGTTACTTATTAAATATATCTACACGGTGCCCACGAGGAAAGGGAAAGATTTTAACAGTATATTTTAGATCCTATTTAGAGACAAAAATGTCATATAAACTTTTTTGAAATTCGCCTAGTTTCAGAGTTAATACCAATTTATAAAAAATACACTTTTTATTATAACTCAGCACAAAACGCCTTTCTGGTGGCGTTGTTGCCACTATTGGGCATAGTTTACACGTCTTTATTGACAGATATCAAAGTGACAAGGAAAACTATGCAGAAACTAATTTTTTCCAAAAAAATGTACCGATTTCTCTTAGACGATAATTTTATTAATAACATTTACTTTTCATGTGCAAGAAACATTCAAAAAATAGAAAAAAAAATGTTTTTTTGGCAAAATTGACCTAAAGTCACATAATGTTTTTTCCTTCTTTTGGTCTCAGGAATGCGTGGTTAATTTTTTTCCCTTTCCTCGCGGGCACCTTGTATATACCGGTTGTTTTTTCAACAATTATACAAATTGTGCAAGGTGCAACTAGCAAAATATGTGACGTTTTCAATAAGTCAAAGGTACATCATTGTTGGTTATCGATAAGGCATTACTGCCATAAAAAATATCTAAAAATAAACTCTATTAACAACCGACTATGATGTAGGTACCTTTTAATCCAGTAATCGGAGATTCATCGCCATACATTACCTTACAAAATGTGGAGTACAAAATGTTTTAATGGGTATTGATAGGCTACAGGGTGGTTATTAAAAATCTAGATTTTAGACCTTGAAGGCTCCCCGTGTTGGCCGCCATCTTGGTTTAAAGGTGCCGAAATTCGGTTTTTTAACCTTGATGCTTAAACAGTTGTCAGTATGACTAAAGTATTTATGGAATGTTCAAAGAAGATAAAATTGTCGAATATTTTTTATACGTAATAGCTCTATACACCTTACAGATAAAAAGATACAGGGGGTGAAAAAAGTGTATTTTTTTAAAATCATGAGAAATTGATTTTTAAGCTTCTAAATTCTGTCCTTCGAGATAAAGAAATTAAATCTCTACCACAGTTATGTCATTGTCATTCATAAAATGATTGTTGTAAAAGATATTCAAAATTTGGTTTTACTCCCAGAGCGGTTAGAAAGGGGGGGGGGGAGGTGAATATAGAAAGGCTCACACAAAAATCAATGTTCTATTACTCATCATGGACTTTCCATAGAAAACTTCGACGTCTGATCTGCATTCTGCCGAAATGTTTGAAAGATCCATTTTTTTTTTGTGATATCCGAGTTGGTCCCATAGTAAACGTTGTTAAGTATGGCCTACCTAATCACCTCGCTCAAATTGGCTAGTTATTGAAAAAACATTATGTATATAGATTATAGATAGATTTAATAAGCCTTTGTTCTGACTGACTCATTAACGCATGTTTTTGAAATTACACCCTTAGGGTGGTAAAAAGGGGGTTTAAAGTTTGTATGGGTATGTATTTAAAATTTTAAGTTAGAGACTTGAAACTTTGTTCGCTTGTTGGCTACTCACTTAAAAACAAGCATTTAATTTTACTTTTACTTCCTGTGTTGTTTTAATTTATATTTGTTCTAAAATGCAATGGATCATGGTTATCTGTAAATAAATGCATATTTAAAAAGTTTGTATTAAAGCGACTCCAAAACTACTGAAGCTAGAAAGTTGTAATTTGCAGAACAGATTACATTTATAATGTGTACAAGTAATAAGAAGCGATTTTGAAAACTTAGACCCCTAAGTGGGTAATAAGGGGGTTCAAAATGTTGTATGGGTAGGGGTTAAAATTTTAAGTTGAGGGTTGAAACTTCGTACGTTTACTGCTAATTAAAAAATAATAAAAGTGATTTCAGCAAATTCCGACTAGAAAGCTACCAATTGAGGAAAACTTTCCCACACAATCAGTATGAAAATGAAAACTTTAATTTTTCACATGCTATTTTGTTTCGCCAATCGCTTCCATTCCTATCAAGAATCAATAGTTTCTTAGAGATCAACTTACGGTTATGTACAGTCAACGTCAAAGATATAATCTTTTACGTCGGCTGTACAAAAACTCACAAATTCAAGATTTTTTCCATACATTTACTATGGAGCAAAAGTGAAATTTTATTCATATTTTTTTATCACGCCAATCATGTTAATTTTAAGGACCATAATACAGTATGAAGACATTATAGTTCAAAATATGAAAAAATGGGGATTTTAAGGCAGTAAATGTATGGAAAGAGTTTTCTTCAAATTGTAGCTTTTTAGTACCTGACCGTAAGTTGACCCGTACGAAGCTATTGATACTGGATAGGAACGGAATCATCATAAAATTATCATAAAAAACCAGATGTGAAAAATAAAAGTTTTCATTTTCATACATATTGTATGGGAAAAATTTCCTCAATTTGTGGCTTTTTTAGCCTGTAGTTTTTTTAGTCCCATACAAGCTTTTGTTGCTGGATAGGCATGGGATCGGTAAGCATAAAAAAAAAACTTTGTCAAAATTACCCTTTTCTCGTACCCCGTATGATTTTCAAAATCTGTAAACGCCAATATTCATTAATTTGAAATCGAGGGAAGGTCTCGTAAGTCCATTTTCGCGTATACACAATAGATCTGACAGACTTACACATACATAGATACAGGGATGAATAAAAATATTTCTTTTTAAAATTTTGAGAATTTGATAAATGTTAGCTTAAAAACTCTATGCTTCGAGATTAAGAAATTTATTAAATCTGAACCACAGTTTTGTCATCCTAAAAATATTCTTTTAAAAGATATTTAAAAGTTGGATTCACTCCCATAGCGCTTATAGTTGGGAGGTGATTGTGGAAAGGCTTCTTCTCTTACTCATCATGGAATATTATTAGGCGCTGTCGGGTAAAGTTATTGATCAATTTGGGTATAAGGAATTAGGATTTGATAGAAAGCTTGTAGCTTTTGATATATTTTTTTTAAATAAAAAGTTTGAATATATTTTATTTTTTTAAGCCTTCATATAATTGATAAGTTATTATTAAAATATTGTATAAGAAATAAACTAACTAAAAACTATTATTTATGGCTTCTCTTGTGCGCTCAACTTGGTTGGAATTAATAAGTTTGAGTTGGAATTATTATCTTTTTTGGAAATAGAAACGATTGGCATCAATTGTCTTCAAAATAAGTTTTGGTAAAAATGACAAAATGAGTAGTTTTTATACCCGACAACGCCTAGTAATATTTCATGATGAGTAACAGAACATTGAATTTTTGTGTAAGCCTTTCCATATTCGCCCCTCTCACTAAGCGCTCTGGGAGTAAATCCAAATTTTGAATATATTTTAAAAGAATCATTATATGAATGACAATGACATAACCGTGGTAGAGATTTAATTTCTTTATCTCGAAGCACAGAATTGGGAAGCTAAAAAATCAAATTCTCATGATTTTTTAAAATTATACTTTTTCCACCCCATGTATCTTTTTATCTGTAAGACTTACAGAGCTATTAAATATGAATTTTTTTAGACAGTTGTATCTTCTTTATACGTTCCATAGACACATTCATTAGTCATACTAACAACAGTTTAAGCATCAAAGGTAAGAAACCGAATTTTGACACCTTTAAACCAAGATGGCGGCCAACGCGGGGAGCCTTCAAGATCTAAATTCTAGATTTTTAATAACCAGCCTGTAGCCTACCAATCCCCATTGAAATATTTTGTACTCTAACTTTTGTAAGGTAATTATGGAGAGGATTCCCCGATGATTGGATTAAAAGGCACATGATTGTCGGTTGTTACTAGAGTTTATTTCTTAATGTTTTTATGGCAGTAATGCCTTATTGATAATGATAACCAACAATGATGTACCTTTGACTTTAAAACGTCACATATTTCTTTCGTCGAATAAAATAATAAAAAACCGTTTGAAATAATAGTAAATCTTCTGTTTTTTATTTTAAATTAAATATATTCGCATTTAATTGTGTAAATAAGAACGTGAATGCGAATATCAAAAACATGCAGAGATTCGCGAATGCGAATACGAATATTTTTTACATCCCTAGCATATAGTATGGTTGCTTTGCGCAACCGTATATTTCTCTAGTCGTTGTTACTGTTGTGACCTATGTTGGCATGATATCGAACCAAAAAAGCGTAAGCGTAAAGTTTAAAAATCTGTAGTATACGAGAATAAAACCCGAATGTGGACCCGGGGTATGTCCTTAAACTACGTCCGGACTTGGGTATGTCCTTAAACTATGCCAAAAAGAGAGGTATGGGCACTGCGAATGGCATCTCGCTTAGTGTGGTAGGGCACGTTCAGTGAATGTCATCTCGCTCAAATCTGGAGCAGAGCCCGACTGGGGAAGTACCTCCACCTTACAGAAAACCACAGCCAAATAGCACTAGACCCTACTCATAGTGTTGTGTTGCTGCTGGTGAGTAAGGTTGCCAAAGAGCTCAAAGAGGACCCAGTGTGTTGACGATGAGGGACCCTATTGTTCCTTTAGCCGTCAACACAGTGAATCCTCCTTTTTGTAAAGGGTCGGCAACGCGCATGTGACTCCTGTGGAGTTACAGGCGTCCATAGGTTGCGGTAGCTGCTTACCATCAGGCAGGCCGTATGCTTGTTTGCCACCGTCGTAGTATAAAAAAAAAAAAAAAAAAAAACAAATAAACAATTCTTACTACATTTTAATTTTGGCTTATCGCATTGACTAACTTCGAAATTGAACCGTACTATTTAAGTTGGCTTACCGCATACCTAAAAATATTTATCTTTTGAACTCCGACTCCGACATACTATCAATTTGCCATATTTCGTATGCAGTAAATATGTGATGTAGGTACACGACACAAAATTTGTACGTTCCTAATGATAAATTATTACCTCTCAATTAGCAATATTATACCTACTTTGGTCAATTTTACCCGCACTTGTACTCGAAAGAAGTTTTTATTAAGTCCCTAGTCGCACCGTTGTCAGGTTTTTGGTACTTACGTCTATTTTACTCAATAAATGGTGACATTTTTATCATTATGATGACCTAAAATATTTAAAATACACATACATCTGCGCTGGTAACACAGCGCAGGCGAGGCACGACCCTTGCGCGTGGTCGGCCATCACTTCTCTTCTCCGCTCCCGGAACCGACCAATCGTGATCGTTCTCTGGCTCATGCACGCCAAATTTAAAACAACGGTGATGAGTGTTTGGAATAAAATAAGTAACAACTTATTTTAAAAGGCGATTTATGCAAAGTTGAGCTAAAAAGTGCGCATTATGAAAATCCCAAAATATACTTACTTATTTACAAATTTGTATTGGTAAATAATTTACACTCTCATAAAACCCACCCTCCGGTATAAATTATGATGTGATTTATTATCAGTATATATAATTACTATATTTAATTATTAAACATAAAAATTGTAGCCAATTACGATTTTAATGCACTGAAATATGCTCAATAATAAAAAAACTCTAGGTCAATTGACTATAAATAAGGAACCCATTTTTATTTTTTGTGCCATTCGTGGTCAATATTATAAAGCAAATATTAATGTAGGTATATTTATTTATTTATTTAATCTTTATTGCACAAAAAGAAAACTTATCGTACAAAAGGCGAACTTAATGCCATGAGGCATTCTCTACCAGTCAACCTTAGGGCCAAGCAGAAAGATTGTAGGCGGTGCTTCTAACTATACAGAAAACAAATTATATGACAGAAGCATAAAACTTTAAAAAGATGCGAAACTACATCCTTAATTCTTACACATAAACTACATAATTCTAATATACATAAAATACATAAATCAATACATACATACATAGATACATATATATACATACATACATACGACCATACATATATAAATACATATCCGAAGAATCTTGTTAGAGAAGATACTTAGAATTTCTTTGATCCACCAGCAAAGAAATCACGCACAGATTTTTTAAAAGCGTACTTGCTCGGTGCTTTTCTAATTTTGGGGGGAAGACTGTTCCAGAGACGAGCTGCTCGAATGGTAAATGAATTGGACATGAAACCAGACCGATGAAGAGGGATGGAGAGAGACAGATTGCCCGAAGAGCGAAGTTGACGATCGCGAGAGACACCATAAAACTGAAGGGAGGTTTTAAGATACTCAGGGGCTTGCGAATCATTGAGTATTGAGTAGAGAGTACATAGCAAGCGGATATTTCGCCGCTGCCGAATGGGAAACCAACCAAGTTGCGCGCGAAACTCTGACACGTGGTCGTATTTACGGAGGCAGAAAATAAACCTGATGCAATTATTAAGGAGTCGATCCAGTTTGTCAAGGTGCTCTTCATTCAAATCGGGATAGCACACATCACCATAGTCTATAATTGGCAATATCAACGCGTTAACTAACAACAAAACAAATACACAACAAACAAGAAAACAAATGTTAATTAATATTTTTAAGTAATAATCTACGAATTTTTATATTTTTATATATTTATTACAAGTAAAATTTAGTGAGATTATGTGTCGACGTAATCACTAGATTTATGATACGTCTGCTACATCAAAAAAATCTGCTATTATTAATTATTTCCAATTCGCCATACTAGCCGACCGTATAATGACTGTATTATAGCTGTTTAGTCCTGTATACTTCGAACTGCAATCTAGTGTGCAATGATAGTATAGTAGGAGTAGTAGGACAGACGTTCTACAGTGTATTCTGAACAGTCCTATTATTCTGCGTAACTATGGTGTCTGCGTGTCCTCAAAAGAGTTTTAACACTTTCACGACCAGGAACCCGCTAAGCGGGCTCTCTGTTCGTAGGCGCTTTCCGCTACATACGAAGAAAACGCTAAGATCGGCTACGAGCGTAGCGCGTAGCGAAGTGTGGTACGGAAAGTGTGTGAGTTTGGATATTTGTCCCGACACTATTAATTCGTTGGCCTATCTGCAATATGTTTGATAAGTTGTTTATAGTGCAGCAGCCTGTTTCTTAAAAAGCTTGTAACTAGCAAAACTAGCACAAGTTAATTTTTTACAACTTTCATTAGAAAGGGACTACCGCTTGGATTACAAGTTACAAGCTTTCGAAAATGGGGTCCCTGACCTAGTTAATTGTAAATGTATGACATGATAGTCTCTGGTCCATAGGCCATATTAGATATGTGTAAATAGGATTTAAAAACTTACAAATCGGAATAACGGAAAACAGATAATAACATCCAAAATAAATCCATTTTTCAGGTATCGCGATATCGTATACAGAGGATGGGTGACCAAAAGCGACCGCTCATCGTAGTAAGCCACATATGACATTATCAGTATGTCTACATACAGCAGACTGTCCTCGTAGTAAACATCGTCGAAGCGAAACTTGCTGTATGATACCTGCAAATGAAGTTTGTGTAAAAAAACTTTTCACTCAGTTAAGTACCTTGAATACGTGTGATACAATAAATTACTTTAAACGGTTCAAACACAATCAGTATCTGTTCCCTTCCTTTTCTATGTATATCAAGGATGAGAAGGATGGGTACAGACATAATGACATTATTACAGATAGTAAATATCTAGACCGACCTGACCCAGACAGGAAACTAGGCCTTGTTGGGATTAGGTTCGGTTTCCTCACGATATTTTCCTTCACTCAAAAGCGACTGGTAAATAGCAAATGATACTCATTTCGTACATAAGTTCTGATAAACTCAGTGGTACGAGCCGGGGTTTGAATTGAACCCGAGACCTCCGGATTGAAAGTCGGACGTCTTACCGCCAGGCTACCAGCACCCAATTACAGCAAGCAATACATAAAGGTCAATTGTAAATCCGAATCTAAAACATAGCTAGACAAATATAGATGTCGGTAACATTTTTTGTTTGATTGGTAGTCGGTACCCTCTGGCATACTCCACGTGGATGTGATGCAATAAAAAAGTTCGAATTTCGAATGTGCCGACTGATATACGGGCCACTTATTGTTTCATTTTTGTTTGTTCCGAACTGGAGATAATTCAATGACTAACTTTTTCTTAATTTGAGCGGCGTTATGAATGCTAACCATGTTTTGTAATTTATTTTGTGGAGCTATTCCCAAATGAGAAAATAATGTATTGGAATTAGGTCGCGCGCGCTTGCTTAACTCTTTTGGGTAAACAACGTCGATAGAATAACGAGTACAGTGGCGAGTCAGTACACTCGGCCGAATGCTCGCTAAGTGTAAACACATCGCCGAGTGCTCGGTAAAATGACCGAGACAGTCACTCGCTCCCCAATCTTTTTACTTAGGCCGAGTGCACCTACGCGCTCTCCGCACTGACTCGCCGGGTGTAAACCGCGCGCTCGCCCGCCGCACTCGCCACTCGCTGCTAACAACGTGTGCCTCGGCACATGCTACCCATCATTTTATTTTATGTTCATCCTCAAAAAATTACTTTAAAACAGTACTCGCAGCACCAAGATCAAGATCCCCTCAGAATTCTCAGGACATTTTGTCCAAAAACGACACTTTTTCTACTCCAACGATTCCACAAATTACTATTACCACAAAAAACTTTTCACGAATTCATTTCTGAAATGATATCTTATTCCTATTTACAATTGAGTAAGTTAAGCTTTGACGCACGTCGTTAATGAACAAACTGACTGACTAACCTAAAAATTTAAAAACGCGAGTGAACAGTCACTCGGCTACTTTACTGTCTCGGTCGAGTGGCATTTATTGATGTCTCGCCATTGTACTCGGTAGGTGTAATCAAGGCTTATGGCTTAACTACAACTCAATTGAATGGCTTATACTCCTCGCTTGTATAAAGTGTATCTGGCTGTTTCACTACCTACCTATATTTTGACCGACCGAGTTGACCCAATTGAAGTGACATATTAGGTGATGTTAAATATTTTGAAATTTGATATTGACAAGAGCCCTTTGCAGTTTAATTTCTTATCACATTGTGCACTGCGATCGTTCACGTTACCCCCACCATGCACTTCGCACATAGCGAATACAAAACCTTACGCAAAATCGTCAGCAACAAACGTAGCTAAGCGGGTAAGGTGTTCAAAATTTTGTTCTAACCATATTGTCAAGGGAATATAAATAAAAACTGCATATCTTATTTAATTAAATAGAATCTTAACTAATGGTTGCCGCTGAATCCAAGCTCGCCAAGACATAAAAGCAAGTATTTTCTAAAATATAGTAGTGCAAAATAAGTTAGTTAGAGTGGCATAGTATAGCAGTTAGTTATTTTTTACTTTGAGTCATTGCACTAACCACAATCGACGGACGACATATGTTCACGGACGGATGTGGACGGACTCAAAGTAAAAAACCGGCCAAGTGCGAGTCGGACTCGCGCACCGAGGGTTCCGTACAAACCTGTAGGTATATAGGGGTAGTAACTTTAAATGGATTAAAAATATTTTTATTGTATGATGTAACTAAAAATTTACGGTTTTCGCAATTTTTCCTTTATCTGTGCTATAAGATGTTACTTCGTACCAAATTTCAAGATTCTGAGTTCACGGGAAGCACCCTGTAGGTTTTGATTCCCTTGCGAGTTTCAAAAATTTGCGGATATTTGCGGCATAAACGGCTGTATCTTTTGATTGCGTTGGCTTAGAAGTTTGATTTTTTCACAGCTCCAGGGTACAGTAGACCTGAGTATTAGATATACATTTCAGCTTGATACCTCCACGCGTTCCTGAGAAAAAGGGTATTGACAGACAGACAGACAGACGGACGGACGGGCGGACGGACAACAAAGTGATCCTATAAGGGTTCCGTTTTTTCCTTTCGAGGTACGGAACCCTAAAAATAACTGCTATACTATGCCACTCTAACTAACTTATTTTATAGTTCAACAGAAAAGTATAAAACTTCCCATACAATAAAATTTTAACGTTTAAACATTCGTTACATTTTATTGTATAGAAATTGCATAGTAGACCTTAGCGGGTGACGCTGATGAGTCCGTCAAAAGTGGTTGGTCCAACTGACCCTTAGGGAGTTTTGGTTGTCAACCGACCAGATACGTCCAAAAGAGAGGTATGGGACTGCGAATGTCATCTCGCTATGTGTGGTAGGGCACAGCTCAACGAATGTCATCTCGCTCAAATCTGGAGCAGAGCCCGGCTGGGGTAGTACCTCCACCTTACAGATAACCACAGCCAAATAGCACTAGACCCTACTCATAATAATGTGTTAAGGTTGCCAAAGAGCTCAAAGAGGTCTCAGTGTGTTAACGATGAGGGACCCTCTTGTTCCTTTAGCCGTCAAGACAGTGAATCCTCCTTTTTGTAAAGGGTCGGCAACGCGCATATGACAACTCTGGAGTTGCAGGCGTCTATAGGCTACGGTAGCTGTTTACTATCAGGCGGGACGTATGCTTGTTTGCCACCGTCTTGGTATAAAATAGCTAATGTTACGTTACATAGATATGTTTACAGAGTTTACACTTTAGCACCTTATTACAAGAGTAAGGTATAAAAATTCAAGCATATAATATGACGCCGACTGTACTGTAAGGTCATACATACTGCTATACAGTAAGGCACCGACACCAGGTAATACACAGCCAACAAGGATCTCACGATGCACCAGAACTTGAGGAACAACCCGTGAGGAGTGATGCTGCCTGGTATGATGATGAACCTTAAAAACCTGGAAATAAAGTGAAGTGCTGTAGGTGCTATACTCTGTTTTATGTGCTCCTATATTTTCGTACAGTCGCCATCAGATATATCGGAGCGGCCAAGGCACAAATATCTGAACAACGCCTCTATTGTCAACGCGATAAAGTGCATATTCAGATATTTTTGAGTACCTTGGCCGCTCCGGTATATTTGATGGCGACTGTATCTAGTAAAGCAAAACCATTCAAGTTTTTGCGTCGAATTTCTGTAACTAATTCAACGAATTAAACCAATACATTAATTCATTAATAAATCACTACACATCGTGGGAGCCCGAAAACTCAAATCGGGGACGCGGCAAACCCCGCAAGCGACGGCGGGATGAACTAAACTCCTTTTTGAAGGAATGGTCAGACACAGCACAGGACAGGGATCGGTGGAAAGATTTGGGGGAGGCTTTTGCCCAGCAGTGAGATACGATAGACTCCAGATAAAAATAATTATTATTATGTAATTACCTCAATATTAAGTTAAGTTTGTATATATGGAAGCCATAACACTTTAAATAAGTCGGTAGATTACGTAGAGTAATCTCATTTATTTGTTACTAAGAAATTCTCCCTTAAAGCTTAGCGTGGTGCAAATGAGAGCAGCGCCGAGACGGCAAAGCGGTTAATATACCTAATAGCGTACTTAGAAGATAAAAACTAATTAAATCTGGGCTTACCTCACTCAGACCACAGATCTACTAATGGGGAAGACCGGTGAAAAGTCATCATATATGGCGCTGCGTACGATGGTCCTTTTTTTATATGGAATTTGACAGCTGGTTAAATGAATTCTTCGTGGCGCTGCGTATGATGGGCCTTTATTGTATGAAATTTGACATATAAGGTGATTGTGCTAGTTTTCGTCCACTCTTGTCAGTTTCCCGTCCATACTTATTTATATGTTTATCTTCAAGTTTTTCCCAAAATAAAAGCTTAAAATTAAAAAAAAATACTAAAGAATAAATTATAAATATAAACTATGTTGACCTTAAAAAGTTTTTCCCATTTATTTGCAGCAGTTTAATCAAGTGGACGGTAAACTGGACCTGGACGGGAAACTAGCACAATTACCCTACCATAGACAAACAAATTGACACTTGCCTTCCCCATTAAGCAGATTCGTCGTCCTTACGAAAGAAGAAGGAAGGGATAAATCAATTATATGACATTTAGTGATAATATTACTAACCCAAATAGCTAATGTTACGTTTATCAAATATACCTATTTGACTATTGTGAACCTTAAAAGCTAAAGTACCTATGAACTCAATCTAGGTACAACAATTTCGATAAATATGTGCAAATTTCAGTGGCTCATCTGTTATAACTTAGTATTCTCTAATCTGTGCTCAGACGACAACGAAAACCAAGAGTGATAATGATTTCATAAAAACGTCACATTTTTCATCATAACGATTTATAATAATCACTTCAGGTAAATATGTATTTCTAACAAATTTTATTAAATTTAACAAAATGTTATCTAGGTTTTTTTTGTTGAACATACGTCACACGAAGTTATGTGCAACACTAGGAGGGTTAGAGTATAGATAGAGGGTAAACGTTCTCTGTAAATCGATCACTCTAACACAGCAGGACTCAAAATACTGAAAACTAGTGTTAGTACTTAATTATAAAAAGAAGTATTGAACATTGCTTATCTATAATCATGCATGATTTAGCTGGCAAGCACTTCTATTATAATTTTACAAATCCAGACTTTGTCAAGGTGCTGTTTTGTCCATGTGTTCCATTAATATTTACCTCATCACACCTAACTTTTCGAAGGCTTTGATGTAGTGGGTTCGCTCTTCGCGTCCGTTTAAGGTTACAAAACTTTCTTTTATCTCTTGCTGTAAGAAAAAACAATTGTTTTACTTAAAGGTTTTATACAATGTGTGCACTAGCGAACCGGTAATGAAGTTACCGGTAAATCTGTAAACTGTTTAAAAGTTTCGTGCCCTAGTGTGCACACTGGCATATTCATCAGCACTTGTTCGGTAAAAAATCGAACGACACGAATCGTGCGTAACGAATCTCCTCCCCGATGCTCACGAGAATCGCCAGACTGCAAGTGCAAAGGCTATAACGGCACTAATATTTTATAGCGCGTTTACACTTGCATGTGAGTAGCGAGGCGAATGACGCGGCGAATAGCGCGCGATTGTTTACACATGCGGCTCTGCACTCGCGCTTGCCCGCGTCCGGGAGCGATACGGGGAGCCGCATATTACTTATGTGAACGGACATTCGCTTTGGCTCTCGTACGTAAATGATTCGTCGAAGGTTTTGAAGAGCGCCGATGCGAGTGCGAACATGCAAGTATAAACATAGTATTAGAATAGGTGAAAATGTACTGACCCTAAGTATAGGCAATTCATGTAACCATTATCTTACCGCAATCCGATTAGTTTTGACGTCTATCCGGCCTGCCATGGGTTTAGCTATTTCATATTTTAGCGTTTCGCTTAAAATTTCCGGATCCTCCAAAACCTGAAAAACGTTTAAAGTCAAAGGTTATCCAATCTGGAACTTGAACAAAGGGGTAAATAATAAACGTGCGCTAATACATAGGTACTATTAAAGTTAAAAAAAAATCATGTGTATAACGCTCAGGAGCACTGAAAACAGGTATCACCAATTGTATTTTCATTTATTCACATTAACTAAAATTTTAAAAAACAATATAATTTAAACCCTTTGGGTACACGTATAAGTAAAACTATAGTAGTATTATTGTCTTGCAAAAATAAACACGATTGAATTAACTATAGCAATGAAATCCCGAATAAGATGCGTCGTTCGGTCGCAATCGACAGGCCAGGGAAACCGGGTGAATCAATTTCGATTGCTGACGCTAGTTCGTTAACGGGTAGCAGCATGAACTCGCATGAATCACCTTCATAATGGGAGCACTGATGTCGGGGAACGTGCCCCAGCACTGCACCAACGCACTGTACTCCATGTGTAGCAATATGCAGTTAGTCGACGTCAACACGGTGTATACCTGGCGGTAGTGAACAATGGAAACAGATTGTTATGAAGGTATCTAACATAGAACCTTAAAACCAAAGTTGTAGACTAACGTGCTATCGATTAGTGCTAGGGAATGCAAACCGGTTATAACCTAAACCGAAATAATCGGTTATAACCGGTTCTTTTGTCAAAATGAAATAATCGGTTATTGAAAATTCTTATAACCGGGTTCGGTTATTTATTCAATGATATTTTTACCTAACATTGTATCATAAAAGGTTGTAAATTCTATTTTAAAATTATTTCAGGTTTCTCTCCTATCACTATTTTGGCAAACGATTTTCAGCAAGACTCACCTCAGAAATTCTTACGGCTGACATCAATTACAAATTTTCCTCTTTCTTACAAATTAAAGACCCATTCTAGCTCTCGTTACATTAAACAGTTATCTTCTTGTTTTTTTTTGTAACGTTATGAGTACTTATGAGTGTTATGAGTTATGACTTTATGACGGTTATATTATCAAATTTCTACAAAATTTACCGAAGCCGGTTGTAACCGACTTTCGGTTATTTTTCGGTCATAACCGATAGCATAACCGATTATCAAATTTCATCGGTCATTGCATTTCCTAATTAGTGCCAACATGTTTACTTACTTAGCATTCTCACCCTCCCACCGCAAAAATAAATAATGACAGATAGGAAAGTAAGTAAACGGGTTGGCAACTTGGCACTAATGAACTAGAACATTGTTATACATTGTACCGATTAAACTTACACGATTTTCACTCATTATTTTGACAAAAACGGGACTTATTCGCATACATTTAATTTTATTATTTTCCTGACGTTTCGAGCGTGCCGTAACGGTCGTGGTCGCAGGCAGACTGGCGAGGAATTGTATCAGCATCTCCTAGCTGCGCGGGTTTTTCGAACTACCTGCAGTTGGTCTGGATTATGCACATTGCTAGATGCTAGATGCACATTGCTCGTAGAACCGATGGCCGTTGGGGCGGAAAGGTTCTCGAGTGGCGACCACGAACCGGAAGGCGCAGCGTGGGTAGACCCCCCGCAAGGTGGACTGATGACCTGGTGAAGGTCGCGGGAGTCCGCTGGATGCGGGTGGCGCAGGACCGGTCATTGTGGCACTCTTTGGGGGAGGCCTATGTCCAGCAGTGGACGTCTTTCGGCTGATATGATGATGATGATGATGAAGTCCCGTTTTTGTCAAAATAATTGTTATACATTATAATACTAGAGCATTATTAAAGGAATAACAAAAGCAAAATTGCATTAATTTTTTTTTTCATCTAAGCTAATGATATGAACTTCTGTAGTACCTTACCGGATTCAATTAATTATTTCAAAGTTGATGTGTTTTGACAGTTTTTAAGCTTGCTATTATTACTTACAAGGCATCAAACGAATGAAAGCGTAATACTGAACTACATACAAAATAATTAAAGTACATTTATACATATTTTATAATTATTGCTTATAGATACCTTCGGTAGTCCAAACAGCATTTCAATCATTCCAAATTGACTTCCAGGGCCCACGCACGATACAACTTTTCCCTGGTTATTAACAACATTGCAGTAACCCTAAAAAGATTAGTAGCTTAGAAATAAAAACTAGCATATCCACGATTTCTACAGTTCTACATCAATATAACAATTTTAACGGATTAGAATGCTAGGTACTAGAGGATTCTTCCTATAGTACCCTTTATAAACCGAGTTACTCTATCAAGGATTAAACTCAAGAGACTTTTGACTTTCAATCCTTGTAATAAATAAAGTAAAAAAGATTTGGTCGCTGCCACCGATATGTAATAAAGACCGGAATACACAATCAGCCCAAAAATATGGCCCTACAATAGTGCTGTGCGACTCGTACAGCAGTTTCTCGGACAGTCTTATTACGGTATTGGTATAAGACTGACCGGTTACAAATTTTCACGAGCTATATTATCGGTAAATCTTGTTTGAGGCTGTACCTCTACTACATATATTATTACTCAAAGGTCGCCTCTACATTAAAAAATAATTGAATGACCATTATCATAAATAAAAACCGGCCAAGAGCGTGTCGGGCCACGCTCAGTGTAGGGTTCCGTAGTTTTCCGTCCGTCACAGTAAGCGTCCCCACTTAAGAGTTAATAACACCGCCATGTAGGATATGAAATGAGAGTTCCACGTACAGCGACATCTATCGGCAAATTAAGTAAACTATTGCGCGCGAGCTTAAAGTATGGAAGATGATTTTTATGGAATAATTCTTTATTGCGTGAACCGATTTTCACCGTTTTTACTTTATTTGAAAGCACGTCATTTCATTGTAATTTTGTAGAAATTACAGGTACAGTCGAGGACAAAGAGATGTATACACTTTTGGACCTTATTACAACGCAATAAGGTCCAAAAGTGTATACATCTCTTTGTCCTCGACTGTACAATAAACACCTGCTTATACGGTTAAATTACAAACTTAGTTCAGAAATTATTTTGTAATTTTTTTTCAAAAACTATTCATCCTATCAATTTCAAAATAATTTTCCTAGAAAGTTTTTATAAAGTTCTACTTTTAAGATTTTTTTCATATTTTTAAAACTTATGGTTCAAAAGTTAGAGGGGGGGGACGCATATTTTTTTACTTCTGGAGCGATTATTTCCGAAAATATTTACATTATCGAAAAATGATTTTAGCAAACCCCTATTCATTTTTAAATACCTATCCAACAATATATCACACGTTAGGGTTGAAATGAAAAAAAAAATCACTCCCCACTTTACGTATAGGGGAGGTACCCTAATAAATATAAAAATCCACTTTTTATTTTACCACTTTGTCGGCGTGATTGATATACATATTAGTACCAAATTTCAGCTTTCTAGTGCTAACGGTCACTGAGATTATCCGCGGACGGACGGACGGACGGACGGGCAGACATGGCGAAACTATAAGGGTTCCTAGTTGACTACGGAACCCTAAAAAAGTTAGGATGTCTTAAGATAATTTTCGCGTACCGACCGGGATGTAGTAATAGTTCCTTGAACCCTTAAAATATCCACCGTGTATATATAGTTATAATAAAGTTCTAACGACTTATTTCGACAAGTGTTATGTTAGGTTAGAAGTGGATACTGGATAAGGTTGAGATAAATTGAATATAACATTTGTCCCTCTCCTCAAAACAAGATAACCTCTTGAGTATTACCGACAAATTTCATCATAAACCGTGTTTTCGTATAATCTTAACACAATCACTCGATGTCGATAGAAGTTTAGGTTTCATATTTCAGTGCTATCAGTTTTAAACGAGCATACTAGCAATTTTGAAACAAATACTTTGCCTTCCACCCCTGCCAAAATCTAGTTGTGCTTGCGCAGTCAGCTGCAGAAGTAGCTAAGCGGGCAAGCTGTTCAAAATGAGCTTGGCATGACTTTGTTGTTAAGAGTATAAGAGCGTGTGAAGATCATTTTAGACTCCCCGTCTACTAAGCCAGTTCTGCTGCTGACTGCACAAGTAGGAACCTAGACTTCGCTCACGAGGTAACCGCCATGTGGGAGTTTGATTCGGCAAGCATTGTAACGATAGTGGTTTCTGTCCTTGAGAAATTTTCGCTACGGTTCTTCTCCAGGCTTTATACTACGGTATGTATTGTGATTTAATATATACATGAGTATATGTATTTAAAATGAATAAGTAGACTAACCTTTTGTATGATGTACATGTCGCGGCCTATGTCCGCTGCGTGTTGAACTACCTCATCGTCGGGCAACACTATGGTTCTACTGTTAGCAGCCACAGTCTGTAGTAGGTCGCGGCTACAATCCTAAAAACACAATTTAGTAGGTACAGTCAACGCCAAAAATATGTGCACACTTTTGCACCTTACTTTATTGTAATAAGGTTCAAAATCCATACTAATATTATAAATGGGAAAGTGTATGTGTGTGTTTGTTTGTTTGTTTGTTTGTCCGTCTTTCACGGCAAAACGGGGCGACGAATTGACGTGATTTTTTAAGTGGAGATAGTTGAAGGGATTGAGAGTGACATAGGCTACTTTTTGTCTCTTTCTAACCCCCCACTTTCCTAAAATGGGGGGTAGAAGTTTGTATGGAGCATTCCGGGGGGCAATCAGGAAAGGGGAACCGTGTTACCCCGAATTTAACGCGAGCGAAGCCGCGGGCAAAAGCTAGTTGTATACATATTATTGGCGTTAACTGTACATCACTAGCCGCCGCCTACGACTTTGTCCGCATAGAGGTTTAAACCTCTCCGTTTACTATCCGGTATATATATGTATTTAGTTTAGATCATTCATTAGTTATTCTGTGTCAGTGGTTCGTAACCGTTTCATAATGAGGGACCATTTGCTGTTTTTTTGTCCTGCCCATAAGAAAAAAGTTCGCAAATTGTAAATACTTTAGATTTTTGAATGGCTTCGTGGACCACCACGAATGCCTCTGGTTGTCCACTGGTTTAGACGATAGAAATATGCCATTTTGGTCAATACAGTGTCGTGACTCGTGGGCCTCGTGGTCATCTGAAAGGGTGGGCGCGAAAAAGAGTGCAGAGTGATGATGATGCATCAACGACAAACGAGAAGTAACTGAGACCAATGTCAAATCAATATCAAATCAAAGTCAGTTTTTACACACTTGTATTTAGCTTGTGTGCCCCGTATATTTCTGTACTTACTTCAAATCTTGTAAGTTTCAACCACTTCCTGGTGTCTGATTGAGCTGTAATTTGGTATACTTCCGTAATTTACATGACAATGCTATCTACTATTATCTAAGTACAGTCAGTAATAAAAGCGTTCACCAAATAAATATTTTTGGGTATTACTTGCCTAAAGTTCTCTTGCCACTCCAGTATGTGAAAATACAACAAAAAATATAACTTAGTCTAATCTTAAAGCTTACTTAGACAGATACCTGAAAAAGTGGACTATACAGCAAGGTCTCCACCGTCTCGATGGACAGAACTTCTTGTTGTATGTTGGCGGACATGTCTTCAAATAGATCCTTAACACATACAGCGTTATTGTAATACCTGTTGGATATACAGGCCATTTAGTACAAACTATAATGACACTCAGTCTATAAATATTTCACTGCTAGACACAGGAGAGTTAGGTAGGTACTGTATTTACACGGTGATTTTTGTTACGCCTACAAGACCATTACCTACCTCTAACTCCCGAGAGGTAGGTATTGGTCTTATAAGTAGTCGTGACACAAGGCGAGAAAATACAGCAAGTATAAGGCGTAAATATGATATGATTAACATATTCTGCAATTCATTTAGGTCAATTTGACACAGCTTCAGTAATTTCGTCTCTGGTTGTAAAATAACCGTTTTATATGAGGGTATTCGCTGTATGCATAACATAACATAACATAAATACTCTTTATTGCACACCTCAAATAATAGACACAAAGTATACACCAGTCACAAACAGAAAAGCAGACGCAAAACAATTGGCGGTCTTATCGCTAAAGAGCGATCTCTTCCAGACAACCTTTGGGAAGCGGAAACTTTTGTAAATTAACAGAAAAGTAGGTGTTGCAAAGCAAATAAACCAAACATTAATAAACTTACACATATAAAAGAAAGAAACATATATAAATAAAAAATAAACAAACTTACATAGCTCATACATACATATATATTAAATAAATATAATAAAATAGGAAAACATAAACAAGGGCCAAACACACTACATTCCACAGGTTGCATATGCGTGATTGTGGCGCCATCTTTTGGGCCAGGGCTCAATCTTTTTTCTTTTTTAGGGTTCCGTAGTCAACTAGGAACCCTTATAGTTTCGCCATGTCTGCCCGTCCGTCCGTCCGTCCGCGGATAATCTCAGTGACCGTTAGCACTAGAAAGCTGAAATTTGGTACTAATATGTATATCAATCACGCCGACAAAGTGGTAAAATAAAAAGTGGAAAAAAATGTTTTATTGGGGTACCTCCCCTATACGTAAAGTCGGGAGTGATTTTTTTTTTCATTTCAACCCTAACGTGTGATATATTGTTGGATAGGTATTTAAAAATGAATAGGGGTTTACTAAATTCATTTTTTGATAATGTAAATATTTTCGGAAATTATCGCTCCAAAAGTTAAAAAAAATGTGTGTCCCCCCCCTCTAACTTTTGAACCATAAGTTTTAAAAATATGAAAAAATCTCAAAAGTAGAACTTTATAAAAACTTTCTAGGAAAATTATTTTGAACTTGATAGGTTTAATAGTTTTTGAAAAAAATTTACAAAATAATTTCTGAACTAAGTTTGTAATTTAACCGTATAAGCAGGTGTTTATTGTACTTGTAATTTCTACAAAATCACAATGAAATGACTTGCTTTCAAATAAAGTAAAAACGGTGAAAATCGGTTCACGCAATAAAGAATTATCCCATAAAAATCATCTTCCATACTTTAAGCTCGCGCGCAATAGTTTACTTAATTTGCCGATAGATGTCGCTGTAGGTGGAACGCTCATATACTCATATCATATCCTACATGGCGGTGTTATTTTAACTCTTAAGTGGGGACACTTTCTGTGACGGACGGAAAACTACGGAACCCTACACTGAGCGTGGCCCGACACGCTCTTGGCCGGTTTTTTTTTTATGAATAACTCCTTGCTTATATGACATGTCTCTAGCTGATTCACTATTTTCACAATAGACGGTTGAGGTGACCTAGGTCCCTAGGACCCTTTGTAGTTTCATTTCCTGTCACATTGTGCACTGCGATCATTCACGTTACCCCCACCAAGCACTTCGCCCATAGCCAATAATGATACGGATACAGACTCTAGTTAAGGGTAACGCTGACATCTTAAGTATGGTCAACACTTTAATCACGCGTTCAAGTTATATTAAAAAATATATTTATACAGTCGCCAGCAGATATATCAAAACGGCCAAGGTCCAAAATATCTGAACAACGTCTCTATTATCTTCAAGGCGATAAAGTGGATGTTCCGATATTTTTGAGTACCTTGGCCGCTCCGATATATATCATGGCGACTGTACAACTGTAATTTACATAAACGACTCATTCATCGCAGCAGAAACTAATTCATAGACTAAATATGTCAATTTAATCTTAACTAGATTTAATAACTTGTTCAACTTTCGACGCTACTTTATTGCAACAAAGTATGTTTTGGAATAAATTTGCTGATGTCGTTACGGCAGACATACTTAGCGGCAGAGTTTTTAATCAGTTAATGGCAAAATCTGCACACGGCGCGATGGCCGAAGCCAAACTTTGAAAAAATATTTTACGAAGGAAAAAACCCACTTACCATTGTACGCAGAAAAACTTTCTTACTCGGGCCTTGATTTTCTCGCTAACCCGATTTACCGATAGAAAGCAGAAAAGTTCCCGCATTGATTCCTGTTAAAATAAATTTAGATTATTTCGCATACATAATCACAACATTTTACATAATTCAGTAACTAAAGGTTACCTATATTTTTATATTATAGGAGTTTCGCATGCCTAATCATAGAATTTTACATAGTTCAGTAACTATAAAAATATGCGAAACTCCTGTAATATAAAAAAATATAGCTAAACCTTAGTTACTGAACTATGTAAAATTATGTGATTAGGTATGCGAAACTCCTATAAAATATTATTTATATTACAGGAGTTTCGCATACCTAATCACAGAATTTTACATAGTTCAGTAACTAAGGGTTAGCTATATTTTTATATTACAGAAGTTTCGCATACCTAATCACAGAGTTTTACATAGTTCAGTAACTATAAAGAGTTAGTTATATTTTTACATTACAGTACTTTTGTTTGTTTCCGTTAATTGTATGTTAACTTGGTTAGTATGTCACACTAGGGTTAGTTGTGCCAAACCATCTGTAACTAGGTAACGGTAATTAAAATTACTTTTGCTATCTCAAACTATGCGAAGTTTCATAGTTCTCCGCTATATTACATCTCAACCCGTAGTACCTACGTATGCAATAATGCCAATAATCATGTCGGTCTTTGCTAGTTTTAAATAGGTCAGAAAGTGTTACCTTGAATTTGCATCTCCTCTGCGTTGCAAGCATAAAGTGGCTGCACATAGTGGCGGTATAAAAGCAGCTTAAATAGAACCCGACGACAAATATCAAAATCACCTGAAACATACATTACCTACCTATAGGTACAGCGTACTTCTCATACTCGACATACTCGTAAAAAAAGTACAATGCATACAAACCCTCATATTCATAAACGTCTCTCAGCTTGAATTATTTAATTTATGTTTTGTCCTTATCTGTCACTTTAACAGTTGTGTTTATGAGAAAGAGACAAAACATAACTTAACAAGGCCTGAGAGACGTTTGTGAATAAGGGGGTTATATCGTACCAATTTATGCCAAAATCTCACCTACTTGTGGTCAGTCAGCGACACCCTGGGCTATATCGGATATATTATGCCGGTGCTGGTAAACGACACCGTAGATGAGCGACGATAGCGTCCCGTACTTGTGCTTAGAGTATACGAGTATAATCGAGAACACCTTCGTTTAGTATAATAATAATCATCATAATAATTTATTTCTTTGTAAAAACACACAGGTATAATACTAGTGTTGCTCACCACAAACAGGTCGGCAACGCCTGGGGCTATATCGGATATGCCGGAACCAGTGAACGCCGCGGCTCCGAACATGAGCGAGGATATCATAGGCTTCTCGTGCTTAGCGTTCATAGTCGAGAACACCTTCGTCTCCCAGTATATCAGGTGCTTTACCCATGAGTTCTGCAAACGAAAATACGAACTTACCGCATGAGGAAAAATAATATTAATAGAGTTAAAAAATGTGTACTGTAATGTGTGGCCTCGTATCAAGTCATTGACTTAGTTATTGGGTACCTGCAGAGTCGGGAATTTTTGTTGCACTTCTGAGTTGTAACAATGAGTTCTCAACTTCTGATATAGGTTTACAAGTGCTAATTAATAAGATTATCCTCGTGTTGGGAAAGCTTAAACTTGTGGTATACGAATATTTGTCACTAGGTTTCATGTAAACTCTTTAATACTATGTAATCATTAGTTGTTAATTCATAATTTTATACACTTACCCCTCGACATAACTGATTTGGACAAGAGATCAAATATAAGAAGCAGCCTGACCAGTAACAGAATATGGAAATCATCAGCGTAAATTTCAACACGCAAACCACCTGAAGACATTTTAATAAAATTAGCGAGTAAATTAGTAAGAAGCAACTGAGTAGATAGATACTTACCACCTTATTCATAAACGTCTACTAAAGTTAAGAGATCGCTGATAATCGTTTGCCCCTTTCCCTCATATAAGTTGGACGGAAAGGGACAAACGATTAGCAGAGCAGAGCCCTCTTAAGTTTAGTAGACGTTTATGAATAAGGGGGTTAGACCATAACGACTAAATAAAATATCACAGATTATCGAATATACTAGTTACAATCACGTCTAAAGATATGGATACATTTAATGTGACAAAAATATGTAGCCACGACTATAGAGTTTACCAAGGCGTAAAGTCTTGGATACATGTTTTTTTTTACATTTAATGTATCCATATTTGCAGAGTCACACCATACCCCTTGATCGCGTCGCACACTAGTGTCAATTTATGTTTTGATTTTAGTTTGGATGTCAAATCTTGACGGATTTAGTTAGTCCACTTAAAAATGGCCTTGTCGCTAAATGTTTTCAACCGAGGATAGGGCTTGGGCCCTCCGCCTTACGTACATAGCTTTCGTGGAACGGAATGTATGACCTCAGGCCGTCCCACTTCCCTTTCTTGGGCCATATTCTAGAGCTCCCTAATCGAAATCGTCCCACGGGTTGTAGTTTAGAAACCCCTGTTATCTATCTTATAAGCTTATAGCAACCTCACGAGTGAGTGTCATTATTGCTAGTTTAATTTTAACTATGTCTAATTGAGATAGAGACAAAACTCAATTGAGCTCCTACGTGTAGGTCGCCAGTCTTTAGTGATATGTTTTGGATAGTTTTTTTTTCTTCTATGACATACAAACAATGAAGACACACCCTGACGTTACTTCTGTAATTCCTTTCCAATTTATCCATATACTCCCAAATGTGCCAAACTTGCAGTATGGGAAATAGCGCGGCCACTTGACCGGCCGGCGAATCCTCTTTAGGGTCCAGGGTGTCCGTGAATATGTAGAAAGGGAACACTGACAATATGTCCAGGTAGAAACCTACCGTCGCCATCTTTACCTCGGATATCTCCCTTACCGTATTTCTTACCACGTTCTGTAATTAAAAGTTGAGGATAGTCTTACTTTGTTAACATATTTTTACTTATAAGTAGTATTAGTATGAGGTATTTTCCAATTGTTGAAGCTTAATATTTTTTTTATGTTCCTTACAGGTCAAACATTTAATAAGTACTTATCAATATTTTTTTTTACTGGAAGTTGAAAGGAGCTTGGACTTCTAGTTTTAAGTTGATTACTCTTTAGACCAAGCAGCTTACACATTAAAATCAAACAGCTTACAAATCTAAGCTATCCAGCTGTAAATTTTACAACCGACTATAACAAGTAATTAACCTATTGTAGATTTTGAAACTCGTAATTACATACAATTTACAGCTGAAAATGGAAATTTGCGCAACAACCTGCTACGGCAGGCCATATGCTAATTTTATATGACAAACCTTATCGTAAATGGCAGTAGTGAGCTGAATGTAGATGTTCAGAATCATCCCGGAGGTGATCACAGTGTTGAGCACCATCTCCACGTCAGACTGGGCGGGCTGAATGATGTTAGAGTACGGAACCATTGTGCACAAGTACAGTACCATAAAGAAGTGAATGATATTCAGCATATGCATCTGAAAGGTAATGTGATATCATGGTTGCCATTTTATCGCCTTGCACGTCATGCATCACTTTCACGCGTTTACATACTGACGTGACCGCTATGGTGACAGAAGATAAAAACCCAGCCATCTTAGGCTATATAACATACTTCATTTAATTACCTTCTACCCTGTTTAAACTAAAAATCATGATGCCATGTTCATCCTAACCTATGTACCATAAGCCTTAGTATTAATATAACTTGTGGCTTAAAGGCTCTCGTAAACTCTAGGAAATATATAACTAAGACCTAAAATCTATTCAGCAAACTGAAGTCTAAATTGTTTTCTTGTTAAGATAGTTTTTGCATCGCTGACGATTAGCGAAATCCGAGTTTATTCTATGTTACGCATATTTCTAACCAACATCAAGATTTCAAAAGGAGGTTCTCAATTCGGTTGTATGTTTTTTTGAGTAAACTGCCAGTGACATAGCTAATATCAAATCAAAACGATGAAGATAAAAAAACTATTAGTTTGATTATGAAATCCTAAAAAGATCATTGTTTGTAAAATGTAATTACCTCGATTTGACACATGATAATTATTTATGTTTATGTAGTCGCGACTTGAGTTATGTAGTCGCGCACGACAACGGAAATCTTACTAGGAAGGTTGGTATGATCCCTATTTGATGTTAGCTTAATTATGCAGATTACTTATAATTAAATGGGTTTAAACTCACGAAATCGGTGTCAGGTTCTAAAATCCAAGGGAATGAAGCCCTGAGACAAATTTTAGGTTCTTTAATACTAGTCACTTTTGGAGACATCTGGTAAAGTTCTAAGAACTCCTCGGTAAACTTCGGCCGACGAATACCGTCCGCATCTAATTATGATTTTACAAATTTTAGTATTAGATATAACATAAATACTATTAATTTCTAAAGTAATATTACTTTAGGGGTATACACCCTTAAGGTAAACGTCGTTCGTAGTGCTCGTCACGCTAATGACCACGTAGTGTACACTCTGCTCTCACCTTTATTGTGAATGATTTAAGGTTAAGGATTACATGTACCATCGGGTTCAAAATTGCATGGTCAATTTATCAATGAATTCATTCATAAATTGGCCATGCAATTCTGAACCCGATAGTACTGGAACAGCGACGAGCATTCGGATGCTTACCTTACTGCTCGTTCTCAAAATAAGTATGGTCACGTCTAAAAGTATGGATACATTTCACGTCAATAGTATTTCGAAATCGAAATTATTTCGAAAGTCACCGGCAATAGTATCTTCCTACACGAAGGCCACAAAAATATGGGACACACTCTTATTTGTAGGGCCATAAGAGCGTGTCACATATTATTGCGGCCTTCGTATAGGAAGATACTATTGCCGGTGACTGTACCTACGTATTTTATTTTCTATTGAAGATCAAGAATGTTACATCATTTGTGAGGTGCAACAATAGTGACATGATATAATATAAATAAGCTTTTCAATTTCGTACCTTGCTTAGGCCGCTCAGCTCAGCAAGATTAGTGGCCTAAACACGGTACGGCTGAAAAGCAATTAATTATGTCACAATTCTATAAAATACTATTTAAATATTTATAATACAATCAGAGAGTATCTAACTTATAGAGTCACACAGTCAAAGAACTTTTTGAAGCTCTGAAGCGCCATCTGAACGAAAGCAACCCAAAGTTATCGGAAACGACATCTGCACTGCAGCGCCATCTAATAACGAGTAGCGTTACTAATAAGGTTCCTCCTACATTTTGGGTTGCTCTCGTTCAGGTAGCGCTTCAGACTTGGAGCCTCTTAAAGTTCTGAGACTGTGCGTCTCTATAAAATATTTACTCTCTGATACAATCGTTACCGCGGTAATACATGTGTGAATCGTCGACGAACGTGGGATCCTCATCTTCTATACCCGCTAAACGGTTCTTGAGCACTTTCATTGGTCTGTACCGTGTTCTGATTAGTCTCGAATCATTTTCTTCGTACGCCACTATTGCCTCCTGAAGATAATAAATAAATATTATGTGTAGCGTATGGACAGGTGATGACATTAACGGCCAGGACACTGGGGTCGCCTAAGTTACATCTTATGATTGAATGACTAATTATTAAAATTTTTTTTTTATCTTCAACATACACTTCTTATTCAAGTAGTGCCAGTATTTTTTGATCGAATTATTGAATCTTCCTTCATTTTCTCCGTTCGACCTTTGGCTCATGTTTCCAACAATTTGTTCTGCCTAATTAAAATGAGTAATAATATGAATATGAAAATGTTTATTTGTTAATAATATAGGGTACATTATTTAAAGGTTGGAGTCTCCTAGTAAGTATTGAAGACCTACCCTGCTCTTCCATAGCAAAAAGTATAGTAATGAATTAACAAATATAAATATAAACTTTATATAATAATATGAATAATAATTTAATAATTCGATCCAAAAATATTGGCACTACTTGAATAAGAAATGTATGTTTGAGACATAAAAATTATTGATTCAGTAGTTATTCAATCATAATTCATAAAATGTAACCTCGGCTCCAGTGCCTTCTCTGCTCAATAATGCCAGCACTTGTCCGTACGCTAATTATGTGACAATTTTACACAAACCGAACTAGTCTCACAGTAAGCTCAATAAGGCTTGTGTTATTTGTTCTAGACGACGATACATAGAAAATATCGATGAGCCAGGTAATCTCTGTCATAAACACAGAATAAATGCCCTTACCAGGATTCGAACCCGGGACCTCCTGTTCCGTAGACAGGGTCACTACCAGAGACCGGAATTCTCGTAGCACTTTTGAGCTGTCATAGGGACTTCCGATAAACATCTTTTAACGATATCTACGTTATAGATATATACATTATCAGAGCTCGGATTTTTCACGGCAAAACAAAACACTAGCGTAATTTAGCCAGTGCTTTAAATATTATTTTATCGATATCGATAAGTCAGAACTAGAAGAAATAAAAGTCACCAAATAAAATTAATATGTAATAAAACTAATAAAAACATTTGTATAAAGTTACTATATATTAGAAACAGACGCAATTTCTTCTTCAAAATCTACGTCAGTACACACAGCAGCACAAGACATTTTATTTGGGTAATAGTGATAGGAGTAGATGATCATTATCTTTTCAACATTCTCTGGGAGTAAACAGTTGCGTTTATCACTATAAATCCATTTATGTACACTAAATGTACGTTCAACTTCAGTTGACGTCAAGGGAGCAAATTTATAGAATTCATTATCAGTTCGGGTAATATTTTCAGATATGTCTCTTAAAATTTCGTAATCAGGATTTCGTTCGAGCACGGCTTCAAATTTACGTATCACTGGTAAAAGTTTACTCCAGTTTACGTAGCAACGAACAGTATCCAGAATGAGGAAGGATTCCGCAATGGATAAAGTCGAACATTGCAATTGTTCTATTGAAGAGGCTATTACTTCGTAGTTGTCGCGAATGAAATTTAACTCCGGTCGTAGTTTGCGTGTTTGAAAACATTTTTTTGCAGCTCTTATAGCTGCCGAGTCATTAGCAAGTATGGAGACGACATCACGTATTTGCTCATAGTATTGAGCGTAATATACCGCAGCAGATATCCAAGTTCCCCATCTGGTGATAATTGGCTCGGGAGGTAGGGGAATGGACGGATATTTTGCCTTAAAAAGGCGTACACGCTCTGGAGATTTTAGGAATATCTTTTTGACATTCGATATCAACCCATCCACACCTTTGAAATTATCTCGCACTTCTTCGGCAACCCGGTGCAGACCATGAGCTAAACACGTAATGTGTTTCATACGAGGAAACGTTGCTTTTAAAATACGACCGGCTTTAAGCATATATGCGGCACTATCTGTGCAAAGTAAAAGCAAACTGTTTACGTTATCATTGAAAGAATTTTGAAACAAAAATTTTAATTGGTTTATTATTAGGTTTGCTATTGTTTCCCCATTTACCTTCTCTAAAACCTTCGACCCCAAAAGATAAAATTGCTCAGAACAATTTTTTTGCAAAGACCGAATCACCACGTTTGTCACACATTTTCCCATGAAATCTGGTGTTTCGTCTATAGATATCCACAAATAATTGGTTTTGTTTACCTCTCTTATACCCTGTATAGTTTTTTTGTACACGAGATTTAAATAAATTTTTCGCAGGGTCGATTCGTCCGGTAAAGAAGTCATAGAGCAGTCGCAACATAAATACTTGTTAAAAAAATGACGAAAATTATTGTTGTTGACTGGTGCCCATGGTATGTTGCATGAAATAAGAAAAATAATTAAATCAAAATAAAATTGATGTTTCCTATTTGGTTGCCCCGAACGGTAATTGTGGCGGTTGCTTTTCACATGATTATCAATATTGCATTTCTTCAGTTTTAGATGCATATCGCACATAGAGCAGTATATAGTGGAGGTCACTTCATTATAGACTAACTCAGGGTGATTTTCAATCCACGTTTTGATCCGATCTTGTACATTACTCATTTTTGTATAAATTGATACCTTGCAATATTAAGTTATTATACGTATGTCCAACACGTCGGATTCAATGCCTTGCGAAATAAATAATACCTAGATGCAATTTACGTTTTATACGTAATGAAATGACAGTTAAAGTGTGAATGTCATATGTCATGTGAGATGAAATTTGCAGTCGTTTCTATCATTTTAAATGAGGTGGTATAGTTACTTCGTTCTAAGTTGTACATGCAGACCTACCTCTTTGTTGCTCGACTATGGCAAAGCTAAAATGAAAAGTTATTTTATTACTTATACAGGATGTCCGGTAATTAATGCACAACCTTCTAACCCCCAGTAGGTCACCTTAGACTGGTCAAAAATATTGATTTTGAGCTCTAGTAAGTCTCCTGTTTTTCGAAATTTTCGCACGTTTGTTAGTTTTTAAATTTTGACATTCACACTGATAGGTGTACCATCGAATAAAAAAAGAAAAAATGTACTGAGGCAATACCTGTCATATACTCTAGTAAGACTCGATAGGTGTCGATAAAATAATATTTCAAGCACTGGCTAAATTACGCTAGTGTTTTGTTTTGCCGTGAAAAATCCGAGCTCTGTACATTATAGAACACAACATATGTTAAACATTAACTTTTCATTGTTTTCATTGCAAATCTCTATTTCACATTTTCAATTACTATAAGATAACTCTGAAAGAGATCGCTCTTTAGCGATAAGACCGCCTGTTGTTTCCTTTCTTATGTAATATGGGTTGTGTTTTATAACGTAGATATCGATAAAACATGTATATCGGAAGTCGATGAACGAGAAGTCCCTATGACAGCTCAAAAGTACTACGAGAATTCCAGCCTCTGGCTCACTACGGACATGCATAATGTTATTGATAAGCTATAAGTAGTGGTGACCTTTCGGAGTTAACAGCACGTAATTGTTAGTCATACTTTGAAAAAAAAAACTTAACTCAGCAAAGGGCTCAGCAAATGTTAGGCTTAGGGAACTAAAGAAATACATCGTCCTAGATAGGCGACATCCTGCTTCTCGATGAGTTAGGGTTGCCAATAGCCGCCTCTTAGTCAATTATGGCTTATGATTTACTGCTCTTATGATGAACTTACTTGCTTGGTCTTTGCACTCCGGAGTCGTTGTTCTATCTTATCACGGATTTCGTACAACAAAGCCGACTGCTCGGCCATAGCGCGCATGAAATCAGTTCTACGCAATACCTACGAAAAGAAAAAATAACCTCAAAGAACGCCAAAGCATATTCATTAAAAGCATAGCAAATTTATTAAAAGCGTTGTTACAAAACCCGCGCAAATAATTTTATAATTTTCGGAAAATCCCTTTAGTTTATTTTATCATAGGCATCAATTAAAACTGTAGATTTTATAGAACTTTATTCTGTTCAATAGAATCCTGATCGGACAGATTATTTTTACAAAATATAAAGCACAGGGGGGCGATTTTTGAGATTCGAGCGCTCGAATATAACATTTAAAACTCTGAATAAAACGAAGAAATGATGTTTTAAAAACAACAGCGAGAGTTATTTAAAATCATGATTATTTATATTATTAATTTCAGGCGTAAATAATGGCGACAAACTTTTGTGTGCGGTTATATTCGAGGTTAAATTCTTTGAATTCGAGCGCTCGATTGTCAAAAATCATCCCCCCGGTTCAGTACAAGTTAAATTTTTCTCATTTTTACATTTAAATCAAATGTAGCTGCACACAATGCATATTAATCTATAGCTTTACATAAAAGCCATTAATAAATAATTTACCAAAATTCATTATAGTAAAATAAAATGCAGCGCTTTCGTAATATCGTTATGAAATCAGAAAATGAAAATGGCCATCACATCATTAACAGCGGCCGTTAATCTCCACACCGGATGGCTTAAAAATTGAGTGCAGCAGCTATTTTAACGGTTTTTCATAAAATATTATCATAGGTTATTCATCAAATATTTATATTTCTACATATACTCATAGTGTTTTCACTTCGTATCCAGTTTACACCCTCGTCAGATTAAATACTTAACTAATACCAAAGCTCCGCTCATCAATCTAAAAGCTTTTTAGGAATATCCTTAAGTAAGCGAAAAAATACATATTAAAAGGGCACCTACGAATAGTACGGTAGCCACTACAAAATTACCAAACTAGTTTTAATGGACCCTGAGTGCTTTTGTAATGTTGTGTAGGTATAAACATACATTCTTAAATTTTTGCCAGTATCGTAAGAGTTAATGTTATCATTGTTTCTGAGTACATATTTACTACATACTATTGACGTTGATTTTAGAGACACTCTATTTTCAACCGACTTTCGAAGGATCTCAATCGTCGGGATCTTTGATTATTCGAATGGGTCCATATTGGGTTGCATAAAATTTTAAGTCATATCCTTGCTGCGCATAACCACTTGTTTCATAGTCATCATTGCGCATACAATTAGAAAGTTATATGATTTTGTGTCATACATTTTTATTCATAAGAATTTTGATCATATTCAGTAGTGGTCATACATTTTTTGCGCAGATAAATTTAAATTATAATAAATTAAATGTCATAACAACTAAGAGCATAATTGTCAATAACTATAACGTTAACCCGCATAACGATTTGAAGCATAATAATAGTCAACCATAAAGCTTTAAAGCTATAATATTATTATGCACCGTTACACGCCCGTCCATAACACCTTGAAATAATAGGTAACACAACAAACTCCTTTACAGTTTATAAAATCAAAAAGTATCATTCGCAACATTTCTGGTAACAGTTTGTGTCTGTGGGGTTCGCAATTCTAACCTAACCTAACCCACTTTTCTGGTAACAGGTTGGGACTGTGGGGTCGCAGTTCTAACCTAACCTAACCCACTTTTCTGGTAACAGTTCATGTCTGTGGGGGTCGCAGTTCTAACCTAACCCACTTTTCTGGTAACAGTTTGTATCTGTGGGGGTCGCAGTTCTAACCTAACCTAACCCACTTTTCTGGTAACAGTTCATGTCTGTGGGGGTCGCAGTTCTAACCTAACCTGACCCACTTTTCTGGTAACAGTTTGTATCTGTGGGGGTCGCAGTTCTAACCTAACCTAACCCACTTTTCTGGTTACAGTTCGCGTCTGTGGGGGTCGCAATTCTAACCTAACCCACTTTTCTTAATCTAAGTCTCTTCTTAGTTTCGTTCTCGTATTTCTGTAAAGGATGTTTCATTCAAGTAAATTATCAATGGAATAATAATATTTGAATTAAAAATACAAGAACCAAATAATACGTGAAATTTTTTCTGTATAACAAAATTTTATGAAATTTCTATCTGCGAATGAAGGGGACACCGTTTTTTGGCTTATACTGACTTCTTTATAATTTTGCAGGTTTTATGCAATTTTGTCCCGCCCAAGAGTAGATGTAGCCCCGCGAAGCAGGGCTCCTATTTCCGGACAAAAGATACCGCATTGTTCATAAGCTAATTCAAGCTAATAATAGTAGATTGTACACCAAGGGGATAAAGCACTGTTTTATGTCACGGGCGCAATATTGAATCCTGAACGTAACGAAGGACTCCAGATTTTAATCCCGAGCGCAGCGAGGGGTTTATGAGTTAATTCCCGAGCGAAGCGAGGGAATTAAGACTGAGTCCTGAGTGCAGTGAGGGGTTCAAGCGCGCCCGTGACAAAAACAGCTTTATCCCCGAGGAGTATACACTACTTTTCTCACCTCTTGCGAGACAATAAAATAGCTAAGGCTACTAGAAACGGATTTTTATTAAAGTAAATCAAAAGTAAAAACCGGCCAGGTGCGTGTCGGACCACACATAGGAGGGTTCCGTACCTTCAATGGAACCAAACTAATACCAAAAGGTCGTATCTGGTGCCTATGGTTTTTTGGAGATAAAGATAACTCAAAAATAGCTAAACCGATAATGTTCAAAACAATTTGCGTAGAAAGTATATGGTAAGACGCATCTCCTCAATTTTTTTCATATTTTTGGACTTACGGTTAAAAAGTTACAGGGGGGGGGGGGCACAATTTTTCTGACTTTCGAAGCTATTATTTCAGAAAATATTCACTCAATCACAAAATGATCAAAGAAACCTCAATGTTATTTTTAAAGACCTATCATTGATGTGTCACATGTTGATATTTAGTCAAAAAAAAATAGTTACATGTATGGAGCGCCCCCCCCCCCCTATTTTTTTTTTTCAAATCTACATATCTAAGTAGCGGCATACAAAATACACCTTATGTGTAAATTTTATTCAGATACGTCGTATAGTTTCCGAGTAAAATGGCTGTGACATACGGATGGACAGACATACAGACAGACATGACGAATCCATAAGGGTTCCGTTTTTTGCCATTTGGCTACGGAACCCTAAAAATTGATTCTTGATACATTAGTCCATTTTATTCAAATTTTATCTTCAATTTTTATAGAACCTGCAGTTTTACTCCGTATACTGCAGCGTCTTATGACACTCGCGGCATTTGTTTTAGGTATTTAAAAAAGGTGGCCAGCACGATTTTCCGAATAAATTCGATTTTCAAATCAGTTCGACGCGGCGGCGCGGGCCCCGGCTGGCGTCGCGGGGCTGTGCACCCTGCGGACTTTACCAAATTAGACTTTAAGTACATAACAATAAGAACTATGGGAAGTGAAATCACATTATTAACCAGCGGGTTATAATGAGATTTAGTACAACATTATAACCCGGCTAAAGCCAAGGGCTATAATGATTTGCTTTCGGTGAGGTTTGCATGATATATAATTTGGCATTGTCGAGCAGGTGGTGTGAAAAATATGTTATGAGCCTTAAATATATGACTAAAATTTTTACGAAATATTAATAATATGCGTTGCAATACTTATAACTAAAGACAATTATGGTCATCAAATATATGATTAAAAATATGATGCCAAATAAAAGTATGACTATAAAAATATGCTTTAGCTCATTTATGACAAAAAACCGGCCAAGAGCGTGTCGGGCCACGCTCAGTGTAGGGTTCCGTAGTTTTCCGTCCGTCACAGTAAGTGTCCCCACTTAAGAGTTAAAATAACACCGCCATGTAGGATATGATATGAGCGTTCCACCTACAGCGACATCTATCGGCAAATTAAGTAAACTATTGCGCGCGAGCTTAAAGTATGGAAGATGATTTTTATGGGATAATTATTTATTGCGTGAACCGATTTTGACCGTTTTTACTTTATTTGAAAGCACGTAATTTCATTGTGATTTTGTAGAAATTACAGGTACAATAAACATCTGCTTATACGGTTAAATTACAAACTTAGTTCAGAAATTATTTTGTATTTTTTTTTCAAAAACTATTCAACCTATCAAGTTCAAAATAATTTTCCTAGAAAGTTTTTATAAAGTTCTACTTTTGAGATTTTTTTCATATTTTTAAAACTTATGGTTCAAAAGTTAGAGGGGGGGGGACACATTTTTTTTTACTTCTAGAGCGATTATTTCCGAAAATATAGACATTATCAAAAAATGATTTTAGTAAACCCCTATTCATTTTTAAATACCTATCCAACAATATGTCACACGTTAGGGTTGAAATGAAAAAAAAAATCACTCCCCACTTTACGTATAGGGGAGGTACCCTAAGAAAACATTTTTCCCCACTTTTTATTTTACCACTTTGTCGGCGTGATTGATATACATATTAGTACCAAATTTCAGCTTTCTAGTGGTAACGGTCACTGAGATTATCCGCGGACGGACGGACGGACGGACGGACGGGCAGACATGGCGAAACTATAAGGGTTCCTAGTTAACTACGGAACCCTAAAAACGAGCTATGCTCAAAAATAATTATGACAAACTAATATATCGATGGCTGTGTGACTCAACCTCGTATATGAAATTTTGGCGAAAATGAGATAATTATACAAAACTATGTAAAATGTTACGATTCACGTTACGACAAAAGCATTCAGGATGAAATAGATTTTTTACGTATTTATTTATTCAAAACCCAAACACGTATTTGGTATTGAAATATTTGTTTATCACACAACCTCGTAAATAATTATACAAATTTGCGACACCAAATTTTTTAATCATCAATGCAAACAGAGTACCCAATACTATCATACTTATGTAACTACAACTATTGATACGAATAATAAATGCCGATCAATGGTCATCATACTCATCATCCTTATTCATTACCTATTTTTTGGAAAAACACTGTTTAGATGCGAACGTGCCTATTGTTCTTTATAGCGATGGGTGTTGTGCTCAAAATCGGAACGTCACATTGTCCAATTCATTGTTACATTTTGCTAAATTACATGATTTGACACTCTTTCAAAAATATCTCGTTAAAGCATACACAAATGGAAGCAGATTCTGTCCACGCAACTATTGAAAGGCAAAAAAAGAACAAAGAAATCTACGTACCCGCAAACTATGTACAGCTTATAAGAAAATCCAGGATAAGAGAGTCTTACACTGTCAATTACGTAGACTATAGGTTTTTTAAAAAGTATTCAATTTTGAAATACTATAAATCTATACGACCCGGCAATCGAACTGGTGACCCGTGCGTAAATGACCTAATGCCTTAAAATATACCGGAGAGGGCATTTTATATAAATTATCGTTTGACGATGACTGGGAGGCTCTTCCCCGGCGTATGATCCCAATCACGGTTTCAGCAGTTAATGATATTCGACAGTTGTATCAAGCACAGCTGCCTATAACGCGTCGAAAATTTAACGATCTGCAATCACTAAAAATGGTGATACATAAAGATCCATGGCAATACATTACAACTATTACTATGACGTAAAATGGTGTGTTAATTTTAACACTTTACATATAGTCCTATATCCCCATAGACCTTTGTCACCGAGGGAAGAATCATGCTAAATATTATAATGAATAATATGTAGAAGAGCATTTTTTTGTCATCGCAGTATTAGTTTGAGGATAAGACCATTTTTGTTTTGTTACATTATATAAAAAATATATACTTTACAAATTACTGTTTTATTAAGTATATATATGAAGTTTGAGCGGTCGGTAGTAGTTTATTTCAAAAAAATACACTTAATAGATCTCTTGGCACAAACACGTATAACATGTTAAAGTAACTTAAATGAATAACACAAACTCGTATAGACATATAATCGTCATACATGAATTCAATACTTATAAATTAACTATTGTCAATTTGGTATACATTATATCGTCGAATTAGTTATCTAATTATTAAAAAATATTTTACTTGTTCAGTACAATAAAACGAAAAAAAATAGTTTTTACGTGTTCTCCTAAAGTTGATTTTTTCCATATACGAGGTTGAGTCACACAGCCATCGATATGCGAAAAGTGTTATGACAATTAAAAATATGACAATAGTTTGTATGCGACGAGAGGGAGACCCTATTCGAATACGGGTCGACCGATTTGAAAAAATATTTTTTCTTTGAAGTAAACTTGAAACCAAGGGTATACTTGACAGTTGTTCCCATTGTCATCAGGATGTGATGATGGGATCTTGGAGAAATCGAGGGAACTCTTCAACTATTATAGGCACACCTATAGTGATTTGAGTATTTTTACAGCAATTCGGGCATTTGCTCTTGGAAAGGTGGAGGCTAAGTGAAGTCGGTTCTTTTTTTGTTTAAAATTATTATAGCCCATTGTTTTAATTTTAATTAGTTACAATCATCTGCAATAATATCTAGCACGACGGAGCGTGCAAAAATTATGACACGCTCTATGGCTCTACAAATAAGGTGGTGTCAGATATTTTTATACGCTTTGTTGTGAAAGGTGCTTAAATGTTGTCTTCTTCCTTCTAGCTTTTTTTTTTTTGCTCCATAGAGCCTGGGGTCCGCTCGGCAACCTAATCCCAGGAATTGGCGTTCGCACCAGTTTTTATGAAAGCGACTTCCATCTGACCTTCCAACCCAGAGGGGAAACTAGGCCTTGATGGGATTAGACCCGGTTTCCTCACGATTTTTTCCTTCACCGAAAAGCGACTAGTACCTTTGGATTGTAACTATGACGTCTTACCATAAAATTTAAAAATCGGGTAAATATAAAATACTGCAATTGTCCACATACTCGTACCTACAATACCGACTAAATATACTTGGAGTTCACTGTTATTTTTATTTCAACTAGGTACCTAAGTAGGTAGTTAAAAGTTTTACAAGGTTTATGGCCCAAAACGAGTGTGAAACAGAACTCGCTAAGGCGCACCATACTTGAGGGGTATTCGGCGCGGAATTCAGCTATTCATAGACAAAAGAGGAAATTTGTCTATGGCCTGAATGTAATAAATTCAGCTACCATAGACCAATTTCCGCTTTTCTCTATGAATGGTCAGCTATTACTATTATACTTCACTCTGTGTGGTGCGCCTAAAGTGGAGTTATTGTAAATAATTTTATTACAACGTTTCGTCATGCATGACGCCACATAGAAGTTTTTGTGGCAAAAACGTCAAATAACTAGTTAGTTAATAAATAACTAGTTAGTAACTTCCTTCCAATAATAAAATTATCGATAACTTTCGAAGTGACATTTCATAGCACATACTAAGTTCACCGGGTAAAGTATAAATTAACCTGTAATGCTGATAACTATCTATAGCCGTTATGTATTAGGTAATATGTAATATTTTAACGCTTATTAGAAATTTTAAAAATATCAAAAAATAATTTATGGAATCAGGCGTTACTTTGCGGAAGTCCATATTATTAAGTACAATAATATTACTTTGCTATTCCGCAGAATAGCAAAGCAATATAACTGTTGAAACAAGTTGAAACAAGAAATCATTTTATCAATGAAAACAAAACGTATGCCAACCATTTTCATAATCGATTTATAATAAGTTCACGCTGTATATTATATAATAATATATACAGCTTGCAAATTCATATTATATGTAAATCATAACTGTCATAACGATTTATCGACAAATTAATATTGTTGAGAAGTCCCTATGACATTTTCATTCCTGCCACTAAAACTTCTATGTCTGTGCATGACCAGGACAACGACGTGTTAGGGTTCCGTACCAAAAGGGTAAAACGGAACCCTATTACTAAGACTCCGCTGTCCGTCTGTCTGTCAGTCCGTCTGTCACCAGGCTGTATCTTATGAACCTTGATGGTTAGACAGTTGAAATTTTCACAGATAACACAATTACAAAAAAACCAGAATAAAATAAATATTTAAGGGGCCTCCCATACAAACACATTATTTTTTTGCCGTTTTTATAGATAATGGTACGGAACCCTTCGTGCTCGAGTCCGACTCGCACCTGGCCAGTTTTTTACATTTAACCATTACTGCAACAGTCGGTTATACTTGCCTGTAACTCCACGTACGTAGCAGCTGTGACGGTAACTTTGGCCGGGATCGAGTAGAACAAACTCAACTCCCCAAGAACCTGCCAAATCAAAAAACTTTTCCATCATAAATTACGTTATACCTAAACTCTGCGCTTTAAAATTGTATTGGATTGGAACAGTAATGGAATGAATTATTTGATCATGGCGGCTGTACGAGTAATAATAATTACGTAGGTATTTCTCATTTTACTGAAATGCATTAACTAGATTAATTTCAAATTACACAAGCAGTATACTTCTTTTAAGTACAATTAGTTAAAGCAATGACGCGTAGTTTCAATGTCCGCGAGGGAACCGGCTGGCTCGCGGTATTTAAGCTCCGGAAGTGATGAGGAACCGCCCTGTGCAACCCGAACTGACCCAACTTGGACTGGAGCGGAAATAGAGGGGGGGGTGCAAAAATTTTTTTTATCGCGAGGCAACCGATTGAAACAGCGGTTGACTGAAAGAATGTACGCTGGTTATATAACAAAATTTTAATGCCATCCCTCCTGGTTGGCCTGGTTCCCTATACGAGAGCGAAGAAAAAAATTTAAAAAATAATTGTCTGGCAACCGCTTGATAATTAGCATGCTTGTTCGTCATCACATACAGACACCGGAATCAAATTGCCATCCGCCCAGGCCGGGCAGTTATCGAACCATCAGAGTTGGAAGCCGAACGCGAGGTGAATTTTTCGATCGGTGGAAGAGAACTTAGGAAAAACGCACTTACAATCATTGAAATCGGATGGCATTTGTTTTATGAATTTTGTATGATATGGAAAACGATATGCCCAAATGCCCTCTCCTATGATATTTCACAGAAAGCTCAATAAGGCTTGTGTTGTGGGTACAAGGCCACGACACAAATATAGTTAATTATTTTGACAAAAACTGGACACTTACACTTACTTTTATTAGTCAGCCTGCGACCACGAGCGTTACGACACGCTCGAAACGCCAGAAAAGTAATAAAAGTAAGTGTACGCGATTAAGTCCCGTTTTTGTCAAAACAATGAGTGAAAATCGTATGAGTTTAAATTATTACAAACATACTTATATACTTCAATAGTAACTTCAACTGTAACTTTATTTTATTGTAGGTTTTTTTACATCGTTTAGTGTTATTTTCGAGCTGTATAATACAACAATAATACAGCCCGTATTATTATTGTTTTTTTCTCAAGTTATAGTAAACAACAAACCTGCATAATTCAGAAATAAATATCCGTGATAAACATACAAATAAATGCCTTCACCAGGATTCGAACCCGGGACCTCCAGCTTCATAATATAGTATTGTACTTTTTTGCAAAGTTCAATAATTGTGTGACCAAGGTAGTTCAAGGTTTAGTTAAATTTTAGTAATTAAAATCTGACACACAGATATTTTATTTACTTAGATACGTACCAATCCACCGAAAAAACACGAAATGTAAATAAAAACTTTGTATTTCTTTTTATTCGAAAACATACGGACAAGACAACTACGATGTCTACTCAATTTTTACATTTATTAATCCCTAGAGATACACTCCAATGGAGATCAGGGATCACGGGAGGTATTATAAGGTCGGGCATATTTAAAAGACACTAACGACACTTCTCTCTCCGAACAAACTCTAGAAGGAATAATAATAAGGGTGTCATTTAATCGATCTGCAGAATATTCCTATTTTGTTAAGCAAAAATATATATTTGGTCAGCAAAATGAAACACTTGGTTAGCAACTTACGGTCAGCAAGTATTTCTAATCAGTTTCTAAAATCAGTTTTAATAACGGCTGATCATTTAATTACTTCCCTAATAATAATAACCTCTAATTTAAATTTGTGCTAACATTTCTTACCAAGAAACTTGGAACCAATGGTGTTTGCATCGCGTTAACCCGGTTGAAGAGGAGTTTATTCACCCTTCATTTATTGCTTATCTCTTCCGTTTATATATTTATTATTTGTTGAACAGAGAGATAAACTTATCGTACAAAAGGTGTTACTGCCGTAAGGCTTATCTACTTTATCTTTAGGGCCAAACAGAAAGAAAAGTTAAAAAATAAATAAAATTTAATCTAATCTGTTTATTACAAAGAAAAACACAATTTTTACATTTAAACTTAGCCTAATCTCCATTTTACAGAGATTTTTTGGCAAACGAAATAAAAGTTTTTAATTTTCATGCGTTATGCAATTACGAGTATATTTTGAACAATTAATTACTGTTTTGACGGCCTAGTCCGGTCAGTAGTGACACTGCCTACGAAGCAGGAGGTCCCGGGTTCGAATCCTGGTAAGGGCATTTATTTGTGTGTTTATCACAGATATTTGTAGCTGAGTTATGGATGTTTTCTACGTATTTAAGTATTTATCTATATCTATATATTATATATATCGTCGTTTTGTACCCACAACACAAGCCTTATTGAGCATACTGTGGGACTAGGTCGGCTTGTGTAAGCTTATCCTATAATATTTATTTTATTTGGTATTATTTATTTACTGTTCAAAATATAATTATTGTTAAAGAGCTTTTTTAACAATCATTTTAAGCTAATGGGGCTTCTCCCCTCGTTGACAGTTGTTGCTCGACAGCAGGTGTTCAGCTACAGTCAAGAAAATAGCTCTGGACATGGACGACAATCCTACGTGTCGTCATATTGCACTTAAAAATTTGCTGCTAGGTATATGCAAACTCAATCTTTCATGCCATAGACGATGCTTTTTGTGTGCAAATTGTGTGATTTGACACATTTTGTCTGAATAATCCTCGTTTTTTTTAAAATCAAAAGAACATTCAGTATTTACCGTTCCTTCCGTAAAGGCTATCATCGGGCTCTCGTTATCCTCATCAGACAGCATCTCGACGACGCCTTTTTTCAAACAAATCATGCCATTTTTCACAACTCCTTGGTTCCAGATATGCTGGCCCGCCATAAAGATCTCGTGGCGCATCAACAGAGAAATCTGGCGCAGAAATGCTTCAGCTATAAGAGAACGAAATAGTCATACAGGTTTTTATATTTAGCATTACGCACTTGTACATGCTCATCTTAATTATGCACTTACTACTTGGGGCAATGCTGTTGGCATAAAAAGAATACTTGTATCCCAAAAAGATGTTATTAGAACCATATACAGTCGACGTAAAGGCACTTCAGTCAGAGAATACTTTATTAAAGGTCAAATTATGACGGTTGTATCGTTATATATATTTAACAGTTTATTAGAAATCCATAATAGTAAAAATAATTTTAAAGCAAGGAAAGACATTCATAATTACAACACACGCAATAAGGATAAGCTATGCGTTCCTGATACAAATCTAGTCAAAACATTTAAGCAAGGCATCTCTCTAAAAATCACGTTGTACAACCTACTACAGTCCCACATCAGAAATTTAACATATTTAGAATTTAAAAGTAAACTTAAAAGATTGTTCCAATGTAACCCATTTTACTCAATTAATGAATTTACAGAAAAAATGAAACAAAAGGATTTTCTCATATTAATGAAATAATTGTATACCATATGAATTATTGGCGTCTATTTTTGTTATTATATAATCGTATCAATAGATATTGCATGTATTATGTTATGACTTGCTAAATGTAACGTACTTTGTTACTTGGCCAAATAAATGAACTTGAACTTGAACATTGAAAATTAAAATTTGAAAACTACTCAGTTTTTTGTTATTGTTTTATACTCTTTACTATAAAAGCAATACAGCTGAATAATAGCTAGAGCCATGTGCAGTATCTATATAACTCTAAAATAAATACACAATAAGTACGTTAAAACATAATATATACACGGTGGGGCCTGTAACTAAAGGAAAAAATTAAAATGTACATTCTTCTCCTCAAACTACGCAACGTTTGTTTGACGACCTTGAAAAAAAACTTGTGGTTTGAATTTTATTACATTTTAAAGTTAATTCGAACACGCAATGTACTATGAAATTGATTATGTCTGTAGAGTGACTAGACTGACAGGCGATGTCAATTAGACGGAGTTTTAAGTACATTGAAAATACTATTTACTTTGTTTGAAAAAATAACAATCTAAAAACTTTATGATTTTAAAAAGTTGCTACACAAAAGTTGTCTAGTTTGAGGACTAGAATCTACGTTTTAATTTTTTGCTTTAGTTACAGGCCCCACCCTATATATAACATAACATAACATAACATAAATACTCTTTATTGCACACCCTAAAAATAAAGAAACACATGAAATACAAGTTACAAACAGAATAATCAGAGGTAAAACAATTGGCGGTCTTATCGCTAAAAAGCGATAAAGAGTTGTATTGGAATTGCACCGAAAAAAAGTTCAAGCCAATTCTGATTCAGACGTTTAGGCTTTAGCTGTACGAGTACTTTATAGGAGCTGTATTAGATTGGAGGATACCTGTTTGCCCGAAATAAAGATATATTTTTTTTAAGTTAAAGTTAAAAAGTAAAATAAATGTTAAAATGCGGCCCCATTATTATCATTCAAATTTGAACTTTACTATTTAGTTGACACGTCACCTTTGGCTAAATCTCAATGAGGAGTCATAAAGTTATATTTATTACTATCTTATGAAATACCTAATGCTAAAAAGTTGCATAAAGTCTTACGTGCATCTCGAAACAACAGAGTATCATGAAAATGGGCTATGTTAATGTCGTAAATGAGTTCCATCTGAAGAGGCAGTGGTAGCTTTTGGAGATGGTCGGAGGTTAACACTCCGTCTTTCATGCGCCAAAGCTGCATCTTATAAGTATAAGCGAGCTCGACCAACATATCTGGGGCACCGGCCTTTTGCAGGTAGTCCAACATATGATGGAACTGGAAGCAAATTTCAAATATTTATTCAATATTGTCATTAAAAAAACCGGCCAAGTGCGAGTCGGACCACGTATAATGTAGGGTTCCGTAGCTTCAATGGAATAAGAACCAGACTAATGCCAAAAAGTTGTATCTGATGCCTATGGAAAAAGTTTTTTGGAAACTATTCACTTAATCACAAAATGTTCAAAAAACTTCAATGTTATTTTTAAAGACCTATCGATTGATGTGCAACATATTGATATTTGGTAATTTTTTTATTTTTTTTTATTCAGTTATGGAGTGCCCTCCCAGAAAATATTATTTTCTGCAATTTCACTACATAACTAAATAGCGACATACAAACTACACCTTATGTCAAATTTTTTTAAAGATACGTCTTACAGTTTCCGAGTAAAATGGCTGTGACATACGGACGGACGGACAGACGGACATGACCAAAACTATAAGGGTTCCGTTTTTGCCATTCTGGCTACGGAACCCTAAAAACAAACAAAATGTATTTTTCTCTTCCGTTACCTATTTTTCTACACTACATATACGAAGATAAGCGCTGCCGCTGGTAGCCTGGCGTTAAGACGTCCGACTTTTAATCTAGAGGTTTCAGGTTCAAACTTCGACTCGTCTGAGTTTTCCGAAACGAAATCCTCGGAAATCCTCGTGAGTAGGTAACCGGACCGAATTCCAATAAGGCCCACTTGCTTCCGTAAAGACTAGTGCCTTACGCCAATTCATGGAATGAGGCTGTCAAGCGTACAAAGAGCATTGAACATTTTAACCGTTTTCCCGTAGACTTCAATCTCGTTCAGTAACTTTTTGTCGACCATTTTTAATAAGTAACTAAATAAGGTCTCAGCTCGAAGAATTCAAAATATCCTACCCACGCGAACAAAAGTTAGCTATCTAATAAAGTAATAAAAGTTCCAAACCGAATAGCTGAACACTAACAATACTTCTATAGAAACTTACAACATCTTTAACTTTATTTAAAGATGAAATTTTAAAACATTCTTTGTTACTACAACGAACGCCAGTTTCTATTCTTTTGGAGGGTAGTTATTATATTATAATCTGTCAATTAAATGGCTAACAGATATAGGTATTGAAAATATATTATTTACGTTTACGTTTTGTGAAGCAGTCATATTTAGATTTTTTTTTTTTATTCAACATTAGCCGCCATCAGATATATCGGAGCGGCCAAGGTGGTCACAAATATCTGAACAACGCTTCTATCGTCAAGCGATAAAGTGCATGTTCAGATATTTTCGAGTACCTTGGCCGCTTCAGTATATTTGATGGCGACTGTACATTATCTGTCTCTCAACCTATTTTAATATGTCTTCTTGAAGAACCACTAATTATTGTACATCTTTAAGATCTAATGTATTACTGTTATGACAAAATACCTAAGTCCCCGCTGAGTTTCTTGCCGGTCATAATACTTCTTGGGTCAGAACCGGTGCAGGGTTAGAACCGGTGGTAGATTTTTTTCTCTCTGACGTTGATAAGTGCATTATAATATGCCTAAATTGAAAAATAAATATCTGTTATCTTTTTAGGGTTCCGTAGTCAACTAGGAACCCTTATAGTTTCGCCATGTCTGCCCGTCCGTCCGTCCGTCCGCGGATAATCTTAGTGACTGTTAGCACTAGAAAGCTGAAATTTGGTACTAATATGTATATCAATCACGCCGACAAAGTGGTAAAATAAAAAGTGGAAAAAAATGTTTTATTAGGGTACCTCCCCCATAAGTAAAGTGGGGAGTGATTTTTTTTTTTCATTTCAACCCTAAGGTGTGATATATTGTTGGATAGGTATTTAAAAATGAATAGGGGTTTACTAAAATAATTTTTTGATAATGTAATTATTTTCGGGAATAATCGCTCCAGAAGTAAAAAAAAATGTGTCCCCCCCCCTCTAACTTTTGAACCATAAGTTTTAAAAATATGAAAAAAATCTCAAAAGTAGAACTTTATAAAAACTTTATAGAAAAATTATTTTAAACTTGATAGGTTGAATAGTTTTTGAAAAAAAAATACAAAATAATTTCTGAACTAAGTTTGTAAGTTAACCGTATAAGCAGGCGTTTATTGTATCTGTAATTTCTACAAAAACACAATGAAATGACGTGCTTTCAAGTAAAGTAAAAACAGTGAAAATCGGTTCACACAATAAAGAATTATCCCATAAAAATCATCTTCCATACTTTAAGCTCGCGCGCAATAGTTTACTTAATTTGCCGATAGATGTTGCTGTACGTGGAACGCTCATATCATATCCTACATGGCGGTGTTATTTTAACTCTTAAGTGGGGACACTTACTGTGACGGACTGAAAACTACGGAACCCTACACTGAGCGTGGCCCGACACGCTCTTGGCCGGTTTTTTAATAAACGTTGTCTATGGTATTCAATAAGAACATCGGTACCGATGGTTACAATATTATAACGCATTCGATGAGGAGGATATCCTAACCCAATCTAACACAGGCAGAATTCACCCGCAGATTGAGGTTACTAAATTGTATATGGGGAGCAGCTTGTAGGGCATTCGTCGAACTCCATTCTTACCGGCTTTTATATATTGAGCACTCTTAGAAATAGTATTGTATCTTACTTGATCGACGAACGTCAGTCGGCGGGTATTTGCCACAACCAGGTCCCAACTGAGCTTCCCAATGAAGCGATATCGTACGGCACAGTGTCCAAATATCATCAAGGAAGACGTCAGCCACATTTCCAAAGGGTACTAAAGAAAAGGACGTTAAGGAGTTGGCGAGAGGCTAGACAGTTATATTTATTTAGTTATATTTATTTAGTTATATTATGTCTGTAGGTACAGTCAACCAATTTGACTCCTAGGCCACTCTAGAACCTTGTCACAATAGCTAGTTTGGTGGCGAATAGGTTACGTTTATACGTATCCACGGGCAACTGTCATTGCGACAGGGTTCTACAGTGGCCTAGGAATCAAATTAGTTGACCGTACAAAAAAAAAATATTTCGTTCAAAATGAAACCTGGTTTGTTTGTAACTTTAGCATATACAAAAATTAAGACATCCGTGAATTATTAACAATTTATACTCTTGTTCACTTCGCCTTACTACGAGGAGTGTAAGTGAAAGTGTCGGGAATCGAATACTTATTAATTTATTTTAACATGTATTATACCTTTTTATAATCTCTGAAGTTTCCTTATCTCAACACACTGGCCACTTAGAAAAAAAAATCTATGGTTCGGTTTCAATTGTTTATTGAAGTCGTCGAGTCGCTGCTTAAAATGGAATTGTGCCGTGAAAATTTTAGAGCTATGATTTATCATGACTTTAAAAGTGGACGAACACAAAAACAATGTGAAGCGCGGATGGTTGCTGCTTTTAATCATGAAGCACCTTCAAAGACTACAAGGTATTCAGAATTTCAACGTGGCCGTGTATCCCTCACCGACGAAGTGCGTGAAGGTCGACCAAAATCGGCAGTCACGCAAGAAAACGTCGATGTTGTGCGTCGCCTGATAAATGAAGACCGACATGTGACATATCGGGAATTTCAAGAGTCTCTGGGTATTGGAATGAGTCAAATACAAATTATTTTAAAAGAAATATTAGGCGTGAGGAAGTTATTTTCCCGTTGGATACCTCACCTATTGTCTGACGAGCAGAAAATAGTCCGTGGCAATTGGTGCCGCAAAACTTCTCAAATGCAGTTTTTAGCATAGTAGGGTAATTGTGCTCCTTTTCGTCCACTTATCGATTTTGCCAGCTTTGTGATGCAAAAAGAATATCTTAAAGTACCCTTACTTAAATGTATTATATTTCATTTTATAGCTTATATAGTCTAGTTTATGTTAATATTACGCGATAATTATCCATACTTTCGAGATTTTGTATAAAAAATATTATTTGAAAAAGTGGGGTATTCGTTAGTTTTCGTCCATAAATGTCAGTTTTCCGTCCTGGGCTCTGCTAGTTTTCGTCCACTGAGTAGGATGATTATTTCTGAAAATATCCACTTAATCAAAAAATGATAAAACAAACCTCAATGTTATTTTTAAAGTCCTATCGATTGATGTGCAACATGATGATTTTTGGTAAAAAAAAATTGTTATATGTATGGAAAACCCCTTGTGGCTCCCCCCTAAAAAAATCTTTTCAGCAATTTTACTACAATACTAAGTAGGGGTATACAAAATACACCTTCTGTTATAATTTCATCAATATTAGTTATAGTCTCCAAATAAAAAATGGCCATGGCATACGGACGAACTACGGACATGACGAAACTATAAGGTTTCCGTTTTTGCCATTTTGGCTACGGAATCCTAAAAACTAATGATAGTAAGGATTAACACCATGTTTTTTTATTTCCGTTAATATTAGCATACAGTTAGGTACGATTAAGGACACGAAATGGCGTAGTTAGTTTTTATAAATTTGTTTTTTCCATACAAGTATGTATTGTTAAATCGATCACGGTATTATATTTAACTCAACCAAACAATCGAATATTATAACTAAGGCATTTTATCACCAAACAATGATATTGTAGGCCTTTAATGTTAACCACTGTCACTGCTTGTACTATAAAGCCTTGGCCAAACAGCAAGCGTGGCGCAGCGCCGCGGTCGCGCGGCGCGACCTGCCGTGCGACGACATATCGCCTGACTTCGTGTCACTGACTTTGAATAGAACTTCATACGCGAACGTACTGCTGCGGCCTGCGGTCGGGTTCCAACTTGTTTGTACCTTAGCCTTGGCCAAACAGCAAGCGTGGCGCAGCGCCACGTCTGCGCCGCGTGACGCCGAAGCGATGACTGTTCAAACAGGGCGCGCGCGGATCGCGCCGGCCTCGCGCTCTCAACACGCCCTCATTGCGCGCGCGTGAACACGGCGCGGCCGCGCGCGATGCGGACGTGACTCGCTCATTCCTTCCGAAGCCAAGATTATTTTTTCGAAGAGAAGATATTTTTTTCTATATCCATAATCACAATCACAGTATATTGCTACGCTCGCACGACGCACCGCGCTGCCTAACGTCCGACTGATGTGACCCAGCGCGGCGCAGCGTGCCGCCGCGCAGCGCTACGCCCGCGCCGCGTGGACGCGGGGGGCCGCGCGGCGCGGGGCGCGACAGAAGCGGGGCGCGGCGCCGGCGGGACGCAGTCTGTTTGATGTCGCTAACCTGTTAACATGTGCCGCGGTCGCGCCGCGCGACCGTGGCGCTGCGCCACGCTTGCTGTTTGACCAAGGCTTAATGCAATTGACACGACTAGCGTAGTCAACCGCGCATTGGATCGTTCATTATTGGGTCGTTCCTTAGAGAATTCAACCCGGAGTAGCCATGTCTGCCGTTTTCTTTACAAAGCAAGTCTGCCGATTTTTGCGGGGGAGGGGAACGTCAAGTGTATTCTGTGGCTATTCGTACGTAACGTACAAATAGGTGTAAGCATGACCACTGGTCATATGTTTTCGGCAAAGGGGGAACGCCTGTCAATGGCGACTCCGGTTGGTTGAATTCTCTAAGGGTCGTGCATTACCCGGAAAGGTTTCCGATTGGTTCCGATCAGATCCGAAGGTTATGCGACTATTTAAAAAAGTAGCTTTTTTCATAGTAATCAGATCAAAACACGAGACTTCCTTTTTTCGGATATTTGTTCAAATATTTAACAGCGCATGTTTTTGTTTGTTTGTTTTCGTGTGGTTTTAATTGCCGGTAAATAGATAAAGGTGATGTGATAGTGCTTAGTGAAAATAACGGATAATATTCATTGTGAAAGATGTATGGGTGTGTGTGCGTGTGTGTGTACGGACGATGGCAATGGCACGATCACAAAGCTTTCTTTTGAAGTGAAATAAACAGAGCACGCCATAGTATGGAGGTTATAATTGTTATTCTACTACCATTTGGTCATTCTAATGTTAATTATAGTTTTGTCTTCTCACAAATAACTCGTATATTAACGATAACAATGCAACAGAAGAGCTAGTTTTAGTCTTTGCTCAAGTCATTTAAATGTTTTGTTTATTACATTTATTTACGTAACATTATATGAGGAATGGACAGAAACTAAAGTGTGTAGGTAATCAAATATAATATTACCATACTACTATATACTATAATATTACGTATTAATTAAGTATTTTGAAGTAAAATAACCATTAGAAATATTTACCTAGCTGTCTGGATTTCCGGGATCAGGTGGTCGCAAAACTGAAATTTATACCAAATTGCTCTGCTAGTTTTGGTCCACAAAGTTTATATATTAATTATATTCTAAAACTTTAATCTCCACTTAAAATATTGTACAATTAACTTTAAAATAGATAATTCATGCCAAACATATTTAGTGCACTGCCTAAATCATTAATAAAACTCATCATAAACTTTTCCCGCCACAAGTTTTTTTCTTCATTGCGATGACATTTGCTAGGGCCGAATTCGAGGCGGCTATTAATGTTTTATTTTTAAAGGCACTATTTGTCAAATTACTTTTTTATGATAGTAGAATTGTTTCTTAGATATTATGGATCGCAACAAGACCAAACTTCCGCAGGAAAATTCATTTACGTTCAAGTTTTCTCCATATATTTGTAGCAGAACCGTCAGGTGGACGGAAACTGACTATGGACGGGAAACGAGCACAATCACCCTATCAGGTGACGAGTCGTGGATATACACTTATGAGCCTGAAACTAAAAACCAATTCCGAGTATGGGTCTTCGAAGACGAGCTCAAACCGACAAAAGTTTTTGGTTCTCCCAGCACGGCTAAGAAGATGGTGGCTACGTTTATCTCTAAATCTGGTCACATAGCTACTGTTGCTCTTGAGGATCGTAGAACAGTCAATGCTGATTGGTACACCACTATTTGTTTGCCGAACGTCTTTGCTGAACTCCGAAAAACAAACCCTAGTCGTCGCATCATCCTTCACCACGACAACGCCAGCCCACACACCGCTCGGACAACAACTGAGTACCTGGACGGTGAAAAAGTCGAAATATTGGACCACCCTCCATATAGCCCTGACTTAAGTCCCAACGACTTTTTTACATTCCCCAGAATCAAGGACAAACTGCGTGGTCAGCGGTTTCAGACGCCAGAAGAAGCAGTGGAGGCCTATAAAATAGCCATTTTGTCGACCCCTACTTCAGAGTTCAAAAAGTGCTTTACGGACTGGTTTGAACACATGAATGTAACACATAGTGCTTCAATTTCCATAATTGGATTCATTTAGAATCCGGACTCCGGATTCAACGGATTAAACTATTAAAAGAGTGTACCATTCCTCCAGTATGACTAAATGACTTGAAATAATTAAAATACTTACAATAGGAAAAGAATCGCCGAATATTACATTTATAAGTCGGCAGGCAGAGTAATAGAAGCAAGCCATATAACTGTAACAAACATAATATACTCATTTTATTGTGATACTGATAAGATAATAAATAAGCAAATTTATTTTACAGATACCTGTAATAACTTCAATCAAAACATCTTTCTTTTATTGTCGTATAATAATCACGGTGAGATATATAGATATATACCTAGAGTACTGCTTACAGTGAACAAAATGTTTTTGTACTGTGCCATTCGAAGTAGTTACTTACTCCGACATTAAGCGAGTTTGGTATTATGCGACCTTGGTAGTACAAACAGCAACACTCTTAACTGTACATCGGTGGACCTTATTACAAAAGGCATAAGGTCCACCGATAGTCAGTTAACATATAGTGTTAGCAGCTTGATAACAAATCACGAAATTTACGGCATATTGACCATTGCTCAATATGCCGTAAATTTCGTGATTTGTTATCAAGCTGCTCCGAATGCATCTCTTTTCTCAATTTGTCAAACAAAAGTGATGCATCAATGCAACGCAATAACCAACTACGTACAGTCAGCTGCAGAGAAAAAGACCCCCTGCATACAAACTTTGTATGCAGCGTGGCCCTTTTTCTCTGCAGCTGACCGTACAGTCGACTACAAAACGATGTATCCACTTTAGGACCTTATTACAACGCAATAAGGTGAAAAAGTGGATACATCTCTTTGTAGTCGACTGTACAAAGTGAGACCTCGCAATACGTATAAACTCGACTCACTTGTTAAACCGTAGCTGATCAGCGCCAACTTGGGGCGGGTACCCGAGGTTGTAGTGGCCACCCGAATCAAAAGTCATTAGGTGGATGTAGTACCACACGCATGTCACACCATGCAGGATCAACAGTACCAATATAATGTGTTGCGAGACTAAGATTAGCCGCCGAGACTTGTTCATCTGCAAAGATAGAAACTGAGACAGGACTAGAATTGTGCCGTTCTCGAGGATTCTCGAGAATATTACCCCACGGAGAACGTTCTCGAGAACATTGATTCATTATCATTAATGATGTATTCTACTAGATGGGCTATCTAGAACAAATTTAGTGCGCCATGTTTGCCGGTTGACGTCTACCACTGAATCAGAGTAGCTTAGATTTTTAGTAATTTTCACTATAACTTTTAGCGCAAATAATTTCTTAGGGATGTCATCTCCTGTTACTCGATGCTCGACAACGGCATATCTCTAGCCAGGATTGAGGGTAGTGTCACTTGAACGGTAGGTCAACCTCAACAGCGCTCGACCGAGCTTTCCACATTCTTCACGGAGCAATTTACTTACGCTCCTTACCCCCACTTTCTTCCCTTAACCATATAAATGCGAAATTATCCCCATGTGTCTGTCTGTCTGTTTCCCCTTCATGCTTAATCACTGAACTGAATAGGAGGTTGTACCTATATTTCTGATTCTAATTCAGGTGGCATGATTCGCATGAGAAATTGTTAGAATAGATTGACACGATTAAAAAATCCAGTCAACGTCTCCGTTTATATTTATATTTACCTGCCTCAGAGATTATAAGACATTAGAGTTCATTAGATCCTTCTCAATTTGCATTTCAATGGTATGGAAACTTTTACTCACCTACCTCTTTTTAAAATAATGCTTGTCAACGGACTTTAAGATTTTGAAGGAGGAGGTTATGGATGGTATATGGAGGATGTCAATCTCTATGTTACAAAAGTGTCCGTCAAAAGGCGTTAAACTGATGGCGCCACAATAACATGAGCATACATTTCTAGCCCGGTCGGTAGTGACCCTGCCTACGAAGCAGAGGGTCCCTGGTTCGAATCCCGGTCAGGGCGTTATTTTTTTTTATTTTTTACGGTTATTTTTGATATAAAAAAATTAAAAAAAAAATTAAAAAATTAAAATATTTAATAGCAAAATTTTATTTAGAACGTCATATAAGTATTAAATATCGATAATTTCAAATGGAAAAAATGTCATAGGGAAGCGTATTTAATGCAGTTTTTGAATATTTAAATTTTTAGGCACTTACTATATAAAGTTCATTTCATACGCTCAACTATACCTAGCGCCACCCGGAGAGATTTGGAACTATTGTTTACTGCTTACAGCTGGACACTTTTTCGAACGTTCCCCTATATGAGATACCAATCCTTTTACCTCTATTCAGAGCCGGATCTAGGGGGGGGCAGACCGGGGCCCATGCCCCGGGCGGCAAATTCAGGGGGCGGCAAACTCGACCTTCTTGGCAGACGAATACACGTCTCATCATCGCTCATCATGAACGCAACCTGGATCACTGAGACAGGTGTCCATTCGCGGGGCGCGTAGGCGCAAGTCAACAACCACGCTCGCCCGCGGGAAATGAAACACGCTTTCATTTGAGGGCGGTTAGGGCGCGTGTCAACGATGCCGCCCCTCCGCCGCCGCATGCCTGTGCTGTGTGTAAGTTGTACGAGTCGCGTAAAGCCCGCCACCGCGCCGCCGTACCTCTGCGCTGTGTATACGAGACGCGTAAAGCCCGCCACCGCGCCGCCGCCCCTTTGCGCTGTGTATGCGAGAAACAAAAGCCCGAGGCGGCGGCGCATTAGCGGTCTTTGCGCATATCGTATACACAGCGCAGAGGTATGGCGGCGGCGCGATGACGGCGTGGCGGCGCCATCGTGTACATGATACCCGCAGTAGCATCGTGGCGGCGGCGCGGGGGCGGCATCGTCTACACGCGCCCTTAGCCTGCGTGTGAATAAGATGAAGGTATACTCGTATTTGGTGACTCCTTCATCGGTATCTCTTAGGGACGTGTGTTGTTACAAACATCTAAATCAAGTTTTGGGTAAAATCAATAGTTTCGTAAATAATAGCTACGAAATTTTTAAAAAAGCGTACCGTCCTCTAACCCTGGGCCCAAAAAATATGGAAATTTCATGGATGTCTAAAAAAAAGTTCAATAAAAACTGTATAGTATGTAATTGTAATTTCATGGCAAAATATCCTAAAAAACTACTTTACGAATAGGTGTAAATATTGTGACGGGCCCGCAGCATACGGAACCCTACATTAGTCATGGCCCGAGATCCTCTTGGCCGGTTTTTACTAAAATGATTTTAAGGGAAAGGGAAACTATAGTAGCCGAATAAAACATGTGAATAAAGCCTGTGCTCGAATTTGCACTGCACCATAGATAATAGTAATTTATTATACAAGGGGGCAAAGTTGATGTTTTCCTCTCGTGCTTTACTGAGACCCGAGCTAGTGAAAGATTCCAAAATTGAGCCACGAGCGTAGCGAGAGCGAGTTGTTAAAAAAAATGGTATAATACAAAACTTTTCACCACACCACTTCAGGAAAAATATAAACTATAAAAAACAAAGCCAAATGAATGCTTTCAAAATTATAATTCAAAATCATCTCTTTTAAGTCCATCCTGCCAGATAACGTGAAAAAAGAAGTCACAACTTGTACCAAATTAATTTCCCCACATGTGGATAAAATGCGTTTTTCCCATCAGTTTCCTAGGGATAAAGAGCGCGTTTCCGAGGTAGAGTGGTAAAAAGCAGATTTTACTGTTTGTTGCGTACTTGTATCATTGTGTGCACGTATTTATAGGAAGGCCCACTACACTGAATCTGCGTAATGGATCGGGCGGCCACGGTATGATCACTTACTTCATCGAGTGCCCCCTTAAATAATGTTTATAAATTAATTCAATATATGGCGAGATATAAAAGCCACTCACACACCAAATTTTATTAATGTAGGACCGTAAAATTCCGCTACAGACAGAAAAAGCACCCCAAAAATTGCACCACTAAAAGTGTCCGAAAACGGAACGGATCAGGCCGAGGGCTGTCCGACCAAAAAATATTGAAATAGCATCACTTTAGCTATCAAATCATGTTGGATTCATCCTGCTACTCGATGAGGTAAAACCCGGCCAAGTGCGTGTCGGGCCACGCATAGGAGGGTTCCGTACCTTCAATGGAATAAGAACCAAACTAATACCAAAAGGTCGTATCCGATGCCTATGGAAGAAGTTTTTTGGAGATAACTCAAAAATGGCTGAACCCGTAATGTTTAAAACAAATTTCGTAGAAAGTATATGATAAGGCGCATCTCCTCAAATTTCTTCATATTGTTTGGACTTACGGTTCAAAAGTTACGGGGGGGGGGACACAATTTTTTTGAATTCAAAGCGATTATTTCAGAAAATATTCACTTAATCACAAAATAGTCAAAGAAACCTCAATGTTTTTTTAAAGACCTATCGATTGAAGTGTCACATGTTGATATTTAGTTTTTAAAAAATATTTTGAAATTAAGTACATGCCCCCCCTAAAAATATTTATTGTCCAATTTAACTACATAACTAAGTAGCGGCTTTCAAAATACACCTTATATGTAAATTTTATTTAGATACGTCGTATAGTTTCCGAGTAAAATGGCTGTAACATACGGACGGACAGACAGACAGACAGACATGACGAATCCATAAGGGTTTCGTTTTTTGTCATTTGGCTACGGAACCTAAAAACACCCCAAAAATTGCACCACTAAATGTGTCCAAAAACGGAACGGATCAGGCTGAGGGCTGTCCGACCAAAAAATATTGAAATAGCATCACTTTAGCTATCAAATGAGGTTGGTTTCATCCTGTTACTCGATGAGGTAAAAAAAAAAAAAATTGCACCACTAAAAGTGTCCGACCAAGTGATTTGTGACCTCTTAAACTTTTGCTTTTCGATGAATAAGGTTCGAAACATGCTCCTCGTTGAGATAAGTGATCATATCATACTGTAGCCATCCGCCCGTCCGGTCCTAAGACCGTAACTTCGCTACGACGCCCGGGGGCGCAGAAAAGGTTTAGATAGCGGGAGATGGTTTCCGTATTTGCCGTATACTTAACTAGTTATCCTAATTAAAATATATGATTTACACATCCATGTACTCCATATGTATTCGAAAAAAAAAATTGGGCTTAACACAGAAACACAGAAGAGATAATAGACAGAAAGAGCAACACTAGACCGGTCGTTGTGGCGTTCTTTCCGTTAATAGCCTATCAATGACTAATGGTAGGCGTCTGTTGGTCGAAATTATATGATAGTAAATAATCACTTATACTTGAAGCGAAGGCCAAGCTGGCATCCAAAAAGCTCGGTGTGCTCAATAGAGCGAGGCGATACTTCACTCCGCAAGTCACAAGTCAGACCCCACATGGACTACTGTTGTCACCTTTGGGCGGGAGCACCTGGATACTAGCTTAGGCCCTTTGACTCGGTGCAAAGGCGCGCTGTGCGGATCGTCGACGATCCCAAACTCACGAGCGATATTGAACCTTTGAGTCTTAGGAGGGACTTTGCCTACTTATGCGTGTTCTATCGCTTGTACAATGGGTTGTGCTCTGAAGAACTGTTTGATATGATGCCCACGGCAGCTTTTTATCACCGCACCGCTCGCCGCCGGCAGGGTGTTCATCCCCACACCCTGGAGCCCAATGGGTCGCGCACAGTACGGTTTAAGAGGAATTTCCTCCCACGAACGCTGCGGCTGTGGAATGAACTCCCTGCCGAGGTTTTCCCAGTGGGCTACAGTATGAGGTTCTTCAAAAAAGGAGTGTATAGGTTCCTATAGGGTAGGCAACGCGCATGTGAATCCTTTGGGGTTGCAGGTGTCCGTAGGCTACGGTAGCTGCTTGCCATCAGGCGGTCCGTACCGTATGCTTGTTTGCCACCGTCGTGGTATTTAAAAAAAAAAAAATGAGGCAAAATTAAAATACATATCAAATATATGCCGGGGCGGGGGGCGGCATTTTTCAGATTTTGCCCCGCCTCGAAAAATTTCTAGATCCGGCGCTGCCTCTATTATATGTGGAGGAGGTTCTCAATTCATCGGGATCTTTGGTTTTTTTTTTGTGTTATGTTTACCAATTATTCGAAGACATCTGGACCGATTTGGAAAAATATTTTTTGTCTGAAAGAGTATTTCACAGTTTGTCCCATTGTACCAACCCAGTGCCCTGACCTGGTAGGATCTAATGATGGGATCCTGGAGAAATCGAGGGAACTCTTTAAATATTATAGGCACACCTAGGTATAGTGATTTGAATATTTTTTACAGTAGCTCGGGTATTTCCTTTTGGACAGATGGAGTCCAAGTGAAGTCGGTTCTTTTTTGTTTAAAATTATATGTCTAAGTAAAACTGCGCGCTCTAACTACGCAGTGTAAGTTATAAAAAGGTACTTACAAACTCGTTAACTTGAGAGAAAAAAATAGGCAACCTGTAGATACGGCCTATGCAAAGCCAACAACCGATGTCGGCCAAATAGCGATAGTCGAGACTGTTTTGAACTGAAATTAATGAAAACTAATAAGTAGTTTATTATTACTAAGTACTTACGAGCGGTATCCAAATCCACTCAAGTTTAAAATTTTGTTACCTTAATTGTAATAAATGTCATATTAATTTAATACCATATTTGACCGCAAAATCGGTATGAATCCAAAGCAGTCGTAGACAAAAGTTTAGTAATAAATAAACACTAACTACAGAATTCAAATTTACAAAACTTCTGTTTCAATGTGAGGTTACATACCCACATAAACATACTTATACTAAACTACAACTTACCAAATTACCAAATTACTTATCAAAATTTCACTACTTTATTCGCTGTCTGAAAAGGATATCGAAGGAACTGGATACCCAAAGACATTGCCACCTTTGTTAAAGATCGAATACCAGAGAGATTATTTCGCTACTCATGCTCAATTATTTGGATCGATACGATACGATTTCATACTTCAATTTCATAGATTCAGCTATTACAAACAGAACTTCCTTCTTAAACCAAAACTTAGGTAAAGTCTGACCAGAAATATATGATCATGCGCCATGTTGCGGAACTTCATTGGAACACACGAAACACGCGACCAGCGACCGGCGGCGAGCGGCGAGACGAGCGGCAGCATGAGCGGCGAGATCAAAATGTACAGAAATGTATGAAATTTTTAGAAACCGTTGACGAAAACAGCGGCGAGACGGGCGCGCGGCCGGCGGCGGGCGGCGGCGGTGCACGAGCGTCTAGCTAAGTCGAGCGGCGCACGTGCGCGGCGAGGTAGTGTTGTGACGTGCTGTCGTAGTGATTTTAAATTTTATCGGCGTATTTAACGAGATGTCAGTAGAGGAAGATATCTGCTATATCGGAAAGGCCTCCCTTATCAAAAAGCAAACATAAATACCATAACAGTAGTATGGTGATAAATAGATTGTGGGCAGAAATAAAAAACCGGCCAAGAGCGTGTCGGGCCACGCTCACTGTAGGGTTCCGTAGTTTTCCGTCCGTCACAGTAAGTGTCCCCACTTAAGAGTTAATAACACCGCTATGTAGGATATGATATGAGAGTTCCACGTACAGCGACATCTATCGGCAAATTAAGTAAACTATTGCGCGCGAGCATAAAGTATGGAAGATGATTTTTATGGGATAATTCTTTATTGCGTGAACCGATTTTCACCGTTTTTACTTTATTTGAAAGCACGTCATTTCATTGTAATTTTGTAGAAATTACAGGTACAATAAACACCTGCTTATACGGTTAAATTACAAACTTAGTTCAGAAATTATTTAGTATTTTTTTTTCAAAAACTATTCATCCTATCGAGTTCAAAATAATTTTCCTAGAAAGTTTTTATAAAGTTCTACTTTTGAGATTTTTTTCATATTTTTAAAACTTATGGTTCAAAAGTTAGAGGGGGGGGGACGCATATTTTTTTACTTCTGGAGCGGTTATTTCCGAAAATATTTACATTATCGAAAAATGATTTTTGGAAACCCCTATTCATTTTTAAATACCTATCCAATAATATATCACACGTTAGGGTTGAAATGAAAAAAAAAATCACTCCCCACTTTACGTATAGGGGAGGTACCCTAATAATAAAAAAATCCACTTTTTATTTTACCACTTTGTCGGCGTGATTGATATACATATTAGTACCAAATTTCAGCTTTCTAGTGCTAACGGTCACTGAGATTATCCGCGGACGGACGGACGGACGGACGGGCAGACATGGCGAAACTATAAGGGTTCCTAGTTGACTACGGAACCCTAAAAAAGGACTAAATGTGGAAAATAAGTACCTATATCTTTATTATCCGAATATGCAGGCCTCGAAAAGTCAGTACCTAGGTACGTGGCAAGGCCCGCCATTCAGCACGACAATAAGATAAGTACCTACACTAAATAGTGTAGGTATTCCCTCGCCGACCGGCCCGTCCATCTATCGCACTTGGTTTTTCTAAAGAAGGAATAATATTTTATAATAGAATACACCGGCCAAGAGCGTGTCGGGCCATGCTCAGTGTAGGGTTCCGTAGTTTTCAGTCCGTCACAGTAAGTGTCCCCACTTAAGAGTTAAAACAACACCGCCATGTAGGATATGATATGAGCGTTCCACGTACAGCGACATCTATCGGCAAATTAAGTAAACTATTGCGCGCGAGCTTAAAGTATGGAAGATGATTTTTATGGGATAATTCTCTATTGCGTGAACCGATTTTCACCGTTTTTACTTTATTTGAAAGCAGGTCATTTCATTGTGATTTTGTAGAAATTACAGGTACAATAAACACCTTCTTATACGGTTCAATTACAAACTTAGAAATTATTATATAATTTTTTTTCAAAAACTATTCAACCTATCAAGTTCAAAACAATTTTCCTAGAAAGTTTTTATAAAGTTCTACTTTTGAGATTTTTTTCATATTTTTAAAACATATGGTTCAAAAGTTAGAGGGGGGGACACATTTTTTTTAACTTCTGGAGCGATTATTTCCGAAAATATTTACATTATCAAAAAATTACTCTAGTAAACCCTTATTCATTTTTACATACCTATCCAACAATATATCACACGTTAGGCTTGAAATGAAAAAAAAATCTCTCCCCACTTTACGTATAGGGGAGGTACTTACCCTAATAAAACATTTTTTTCCACTTTTTTTTTACCACTTTGTTGGCGTGATTGATATACATATTAGTACCAAATTTCAGCTTTCTAGTGCTAACGGTCCCTGAGATTATCCGCGGACGGACGGACGGACGGACGGACGGGCAGACATGGCGAAACTATAAGGGTTCCTAGTTGACTACGGAACCCTAAAAAATAGCTGGAGTTTCGACATTGACATTGTCGATACATCACTACACCGCGGCTTACTGAGCGAATTGACCGCTGGTTTCGTGAACGGCCTACCGCCACCACGCCGCCGCTCGTCTCGCCGCTCGCCGCGGCCGCTGGTCGCGTGTTTCGTGTGTGCGGCCGAACTAATTTCTTACACTGGCAATAATTTTAATGACAGGATTATAGGCTGCTACTGTTTTCAGAGTCATTGTGGCGGTTTATTTGAACAATAATAAAATGTTGAATATTAAATACTAAACGACAAAAAATTCCCAAAATTATTCATAGTCAAGAGCGCAACATTGTAAATGTTAAGTTACTATACTGTACCGATTGTTTTTTTCTGTTTCTTTTAGTTTTATTTTTATTTAATTATTACTATTTCATAGTAATTCTATGTCACTAACCCTAATTTTAAGCCTTATCTAGTTGTATGTACTAACAATCTATGGATCCTTGATTCGAAATAAATAATTTGAATTGAATTGAATTGACTTTTTCAAATAAAATTAACATCAGAGCTGATAGGTAAACAAATCAAGATGTCACCATACCATAGAAAATAATACGCTCTATGACTACACTGAACTGTTCCATATAAATGAGAAAAATAGCGCCCTCTTGAAAATGATCATATATTTCTGGTCAGCTTTACATACGTACCCATTCACAACTAAGCAGTATATTTATTTATAGGATGACTTCTTTAATATTTCAAAACACTTACATATCAACCGCAATGGTATTAGACTGATCACATCGTAGAACAGTAAGATATAGCTTCTTCTGTAAACTCTTATATGAAGACGGGCCAAAGTCCAAAAAGTGTGTAATATGTATATAAAGACATCTACGGCGAAGACCAAATCACAAATGGTAGTATCCAGCCAGTAACTAAAGTACTCAGTATAGTAATATTCGGTCAATAAAAGAACAATATACTGATATGCATTAGTCATTTGTATCAGGACCTGTAATAAACAAAATTATTTTATGAACAATTGTCATTAAACAGCCCACCAAAGCAGCTAGGGTAAAAGTATGACTCGAAAAACCTTCCCTTGAAGCCCCAGCTTTTCAAGCATTCTTTGATAATGTTTGATGTCATGACCTAGTGACTCCACCTGATTATCGAGTAGTAACACTCGTCTGACCTGCTACCACATAAGCCAGGGTAAAGTATGACGGCTATAGTGACGCGATACAGCCGGCCTTTAAATAACCTCTGCCCTCGGAGCCCTAGTTTGTCAAGCTTACTATAATCATGGTGGATGTCATGACCTCGTGACTCCATCTGAGTATAGGGCAGGAATGTTACAGAGCTCCGCTTCCGGTTCCGTTAAGTCGGAACTTCCGATTGGTTTTAAACATCCGCTTCGGTTCCGGTTCTGTTAATTTCATAACAGAAGTTATATCGGATGTCACAGCAGCGCAGCGGGGGGAAATGAGCGGCGTAGGTACATAAAAAAACAAACAGGTTTACACCTGTCATTTGCTCAAGTCCCCGCTTGCCACGTGGTGCTATCACTCGGGCTCCGATTCTGGTTCCGATTCCGTTTCTGATTCCGATAAACTAAGCTTAATAGATCTGATTCCGCTTTCGGTTCCGATAAAACCACATCTGTTACATCACTGGTATAGGGTAGTAACACTCGTCTGACCTGCCACCACATGAGCCAGGGTAGGAGTATGACGGCCATAGTGGCGCGGTACAGCCGGCCCTCGAAGAACCTCTGCCCTCGGAGCCCCAGCTTGTCGAGCTTGCTCTGATCATGGTGGATGTTGATACGGCTCGACCTGACTGTTATGTCGGTGGTTGTTGTTCTGCAACAATTTTACATTTGCCATAAATATACATTAATAAAAAAAACTAATACGATGATGAATAATGAATATTAAATATGAATTTTAAAACAATGTAATAAAAACAAACTTTCGATCAAATACGAAACTCCGTCCTGGGTTTGAATCCCGGTAAGAGCATTTATTTGTTATTTGTGCTTATTGCAAATACTTGTCCCTGACTTATGGACGTTTCTATGTATATATGTATGTATTTATCTATCTATTTCACGTATGTATTCCGTCGTATAGCTGTGTCCCTTAGACTGGCCCATGATGGGCCATTGTGTATCGAGGTCTTTACTGAGGGCCATCAAAACAATAAAATGTCTCTATGTACTCGCATATCTTGCTAAGATGCGAATTTGGATCTTGATTCTTTATAGGAAACACCATGCAACGAGAACTGCATAAAAAAACTCTAAATTAAATAAAAATAAATAAAATTTCCGAAAACCAATAAATAATAATTACATCTTAATGTAATCCTTACCCGATAGTGCCTAGGGAAGGTTCACTGAGACTTCTCAACATGTTTACACTAGCCTTTCATTATTGTTATTGTTGAAGCCATCATGGTTTCATAACCATCTAGTATTTCATCAAACACGTTATAAAGTTACGTTTGATACGTTAGTTCCTTGTTTAGGGGTTAAAATGTCGGGAGCAGATAATGAGTTTGAAGCAGCAGAATACTACAGTAATTATAAGTACACGAACATGACCTATGTACATTGGCAGACTCGAAAAATACTCGCATTTATACACCGTGGGCCCATATAACTAGACAGATTTTAACAGTGTATTCCTGATCATATTTAGATACTAAAATGTCAAATAAACTTTTCTGGAATACGCCTAGTTTCAGAGTTAATACGACGGACAACAAAGTGATCCTATAAGGGTTCCGTTTTTTCCTTTCGAGGTACGGAACCCTAAAAAGGGAAAAAAATCGAAAAAAAAATTTTTTTTTTGGCGAAATTAACCTAAAGTCACATAATATTTTTTCCTTCTTTTGGTCTTAGAAATTCGTGGTTAAAATCTGTCGGGTTATTCCAGCCCACGGTGTATATTACGGTAGTAAAAACTTGAATGTCCCTGTCCCTACGACAGGTTGGAATAAGTCTGACAATGTAGGTAACGAAACAACATTGTGATTTTGCTTAGCATTATAAAATAAAGTCATTCTACATAATAGCTGATGGTGATGGTCATTATCTATTACTTTGGTTGTTATTTTACTGATTTAATGATTAGATTAAAACCCCAGGGATTAAAATTGGCTCCAACTGTCTTTTGGTTTGGGACTACCCTTACAAAGACATATTTGTTGATGGTATGTGGATTTGACATATTAAAAGAGCTGTTTTTAACTATTGCGGCGCCACCTTGCACCTGTGTGTGCTTTCCTTTGCGTGTGTAACTTCATTCTCGACGGAAGAAACTAATAAATATAATAATTTTAAACAAAAAAGAACCGACTTCATTTAGACTCCACCTTTCAAAAGGAAATGCCCGAGTTACTGTAAAAAAATATTTAAATCACTTTAGGCGTGCCTATAATATTTGACGAGTTCCCTCGATTTCTCCAGAATTCCATCATCAGATCCTGACCTGGTTACAATGGGACCAAAGGTAAAATCTTTTTTCAAGCAAAAATTTTCCGAGTCGGTCAAGCCGTCTTCGAATAATCGGTGAACATACATAAAAAAATAGCAAAAACCAAGATCCCGACGTATTGAGAATCTCCTTCTTCGAAATCTTGAAGTCGGTTGAAAAGGCGAAACTAATAAGACACGAAACCTATCGTTTAGCCGCCAAACACCAGTTTTGTTAAATAGTATATTATAAATAGTTATCTATTCTGTGAACGCATGGCATTATTGAAACGCTGATTGAAGACGGATCGATCGGTCAAAACCGCATTTCCTTCCACAGTGCCATTACCGTTGCTCACGAGCCATTCGAAACCGCATGCGGTATATGCATGCATTGCACTTGCATATATGGCACAGATTACATTAAAAGAGATGCACCACTAGTTAGGCTCATAAAATATATGTGTTAAATTTAACCCTTGTACAATAAAATATATATGTTAAATTAACCCTTGTACAATATAGATTTTTACACAATAAGCACAGGTTCTACCTATTTAGAAAGCAGACTTCTGTTTTTTTTATGAATACACCTCCAACACATAAGACATATTGGGCCAACATAAGACAATTTTTATCCGGTCGCATGATTCAGCAGCCCAATTGTTTGGTTATCCAGTTCATATTTAACCAATATTGATGACATCTTCTAACAATAAAAATACTACGAGTATTCTATTACAATCTTTGATAATTAAACCAACCGGATGCGAGACGCGCACTAATAGTGTTGGAGCCCGCCTAACTGGAAATTTATCAAAATCCTAACCAATTTTCTTCCATATAGCGTTGTAGAGCCCATCTCGGAGATCATGAAAACATAAGTCTTAAAGGTCTTAAATGGCCATAAGTATGTATGGCGTCAAGTTGAAAATACATTTTTTTGGCCTAAATTTATCAACGAGCCTACCGCTCCAAATTTTGACACATGATTTAGTCCACGTCAAATAACCTACATACCAATTTTAAGACCATTCTGGTGGGCACATAAGATTTTAGGACCAGTTAAAGTTGCAATTTTTTGGCCTAAATTTATCAACGAGCCTACCGCTCCAAATTTTGACTGTAGTTAAAGGACCCATTCAACACACCAAATCCCAATTTTAAGACCATTCTGGTGGGCACATCAGATTTTAAGACCATTTAAAGAAATAGTCGACTTCATAGAAAAAATAGCAAATTACTATAAATTCCTTAAAAAAATATATTTAGCTGGCACAACCACAACTGCATATTCATATTTAAGTGTCTAGTAATTAAAAATGCCGTAAAAGTACTCCGCAATAAGTCGAAGATTATAGAAATTCGTCATAATAATAATAATAATAATAAATACTCTTATTGCACACCTCATACAGTTACAAGCACAAATTTTACAATTAGATAAATTTAGGTAGAGGTAACAACAGGCGGTCTTATCGCTAATGAGCGATTTCTTCCAGACAACCTTTGGGTAGTGGAGACTAGAGAAAAACAATAAGCAGTAGGCGGTGCATAGAAACAGAAGAGACGAAATAGATAACACAGCACATTCATATGAATATACATACTTAAATAAATACAAAATAAACATACATATACGTACATATATACATATATAATACACACAGTAAGAAACAACAGTGTCAACTTAAAAACCTAAGGAAGAGATAAATAGTATTCCTTAAGTTGCGATTTAAAGCTACCAATAGATTGCGCGCGTTTTATGTTGAGAGGGAGAGAATTCCACAAACGAACGGCCTGGAACGTAAATGAGCAATTATAAAATTTGGAAGATGAAGATGGCACTTTTAGGAGCAATTTTTGAGAGGATCTAATAGAATTAAGATAAGAGAAACGCTCTTTGAGGTAGCGGGGAGTTGCAGGGTTAAAAAGTATAGAAAAGAGTAAAGAAAGTATGTGAGAGTTACGGCGGTGACGGATAGGGAGCCATTTGAGTTGAGAACGAAAACTAGAAACATGGTCGAATTTGCGTAATCCGAAAATAAACCGAATGCAGGCATTTTGAATACGCTCAAGCTTATTAAGTTGCTCCTCGGTTAGGTCTAAATAGGAGATATCTGCATAATCAAGAATGGGGAGAAGTAACGACTGAGCAAGCGCAATTTTAGTAGCAATTGGCAGGAAATTCCGGAGCCGTCTGAGAGACCCTATGGCAGCAAACATCTTCCTGCTCACTTCACTCACCTGAGGCACCCATGATAGACAACGATCCATGATTACGCCAAGATTTTTCACTTGGTTGGAAAAAGGAATTTGGATACCATCGAAGACTATCGAAGGGAGCCTGAGAAAGTCAATTTTGGCGATTTGTTTAGCGCTACCCATCACAATTACCTGTGACTTTAGGGGGTTTACTTTTAAACCGTAATTTTGACTCCAATTTGATATGCGGAGCAGATCAAGATTCGTGGCTTCTATAACTGAATTGAGATCGCTATGCATACCCTGCGAATATATTTGAAGGTCGTCGGCATAGAGGTGATACGAAGAGGAGAGATCAAGAGTTATGGAATTAATGAAGATAGAAAATAAAAGAGGAGACAGCACACCACCCTGTGGAACACCAGCTGATGTGCTGCACCAGGAAGAACACGAAGAATCTAGTTTTATTCTTTGCCGACGACCAACCAAATAACTGCGGAACCAGTCAATCGCTGCAGCCGATATGTTAAGAGACTGTAAGAACGCGAGCAAAATGTCAAAATCGACCGTGTTAAAGGCATTACTGAAATCTAGAAGTGCAAGAACTGTAAGCTTCTGGTCATTCATACCCAAACGGATGTCATCGGTAACCTTGACAAGAGCCGAGGTAGTACTATGGCCCGGACGAAAACCAGATTGAAATGGGTTTAGGAGGTCATTTCTATTCAGGAAGGAAGTTAGTTGCTGATGCACTAGCCGTTCGAGGACTTTGGATAGGAAAGGAAGAATGGAGATGGGGCGATAGTCAGAGAAGGAACTGGGGTTGGATTTTTTGGGTAAAGGAATAATATTGGCATCCTTCCACAGACTGGGAAAAGTACTTGATGAAATGGAAAAATTCAGAATACCGGTGATAATAGGAACAAACAAATCAAGGAGAGGGAGTATCATATTTCGGCTAACACAGTCAACACCAACGGCGTTAGAAGTGATATTCAATATACCCTTCCTAACATCACTCTCACAGAAATGGCTAAAATAGAAAGAAGAGAAATCTAAGGCAGGAAGTGATGAAAGATGATGAAGTGAGTTAGATTTCTTAGGACCACTGAAACAGGTGGACGATGAAAAATGCTGGTTAAGCTGGTCAACGCTAATATTGTTTTAATTGGTTGCCTGTTGAGATTTGCCAACTCCGAGACCTTTCAAAAATTTCCACACTTTGGCTGGATTTCCATCTTCAACAGAACTGTGAATATGACGCCTCTGAGCATCTCGACATATAGTGCTACAGCGATTGCGCAGGGTATGATATTTAAGTTTATTTTTCTCAGAGTTGTTAGCCTTATACTTAGATTTAGATTGATTCTTCCTCTCTATAAGGGCTTTAATATCCTCAGTGAGCCAAGGAGCAGGGAGATGCTTGACTTTTATTGCACGAACAGGAGCATGAGCGTCATAAAGTTGTATGAGGAGCGAATTAAAGAGAGAAACTTGATCGTCTACCGAACCCGCTCGAGCGATACTGCTCCAATCGATTGTTAAAGCGTCATCTCGAAGCTTTTCCACATTGAATCCACTAAAATTGCGCTGCAAAAGAATTTTTGATTTAGATTTGGGAGGACGAATTTTGTAAGAGAGATAGAGCAGATCATGATATGAGAAGGCATCCGCGGAGTATTCTCCAAATTTAGACACATGAGAAGTCGAAGAAACTAAAGTTAAATCAAGAAGTGAAGGCGAGCAATTTGGAAAATAGTGTGTGGCGTCTGAAGGGAGAATAGTTAGATTGCATGCATCTACCAGGGATTTAAGGCGCCGGGATCGACTGTCATCCTTCAGAAGACACGTATTTAGATCTCCCATAAGAATGTGACGATTATAAGAAGGCATAAGGTCTTTGAGAAGTTTCTCAAGAGAATCAAAGTAATTAACGTGAAGGGAGGGGGAATAAAAAACGCCAAGTAAAAGTTTGGAATGAGAGAGGGAAACGTCGAGAAACATATACTATGCGGCATCAGAAGTAGAAGAACTGGCAGATACATTAACAATTGAAAAGGGGATGTAAGAACGAAGGTAAATCCCACCCACCCACCTCTAAAAGGCGGTCGTGCCGAATTAAATTGAAACCAGGTAAAGCGTAAGACGTTGAAGGCAAAGCTGGTCTGAGCCACGATTCGGATATTAAAATAGCATGAATGTTCTTAATGTCAAAAGAGAGTAACATATCGCTGTAATGTGCAGGAATACTTTGCGCATTTAAATGCACAAAGTTAAAATTTTTAGGTACATCATTAAACTGAGATTCCAGAAAGTCGTGAAGCGAAGGAGGCAAACTATGGAAACTGTCTTCACTTACACTATCTAAGGAGGAAAAAGATAAATACTGATCACTGTTATCACTGAAAGGCATCTGAAAAATATATATAAAGTTAAAAATATAATAAGTATATAATAAGTGTATACTAATATTCAATAAATATAGAAATATATACAGTAAAAACTAAACAAAAACTCCACAATCTACCCGTCAGCAGCAAATAAAGAAAGAAATACACTTATAAAGAAACGGAAGTTCAATTTAAAAATACATGTTGGCTTCAGATTCGACAGGCATTAAGTTAAATCACAAAACTAAGGAAATAATTAACTAAGAAAAACGGAACGTAATTTAATAAGGAAATATTTAACTTGGTAAAGCGGACCGCAATTTAACAGTTGGCAACACTATACCTGCCATCCGTCAGCACACATGTCAAACTGTCAATGTCAGTTGGAACTTGGCAAAGTGACATTTAAAGTTAGCAATGAAGTTATTGGAATTAATTTATAATATTTACGGGAGACTATTAAAGAGGGTATACAACAAATAACAGTGATTACATGTCAAAATAGAAAAGCGTCAAGCAGTATAACCCGAACAAATATAGAAGAAAGCTACACTATGTACATACTAAGGCTTCAATTTGGCAGCCGCACGTCTGCGCTTTATCTGTTTCTCCGGTTTCTCGGCTTTGCTGCAATTATCTGCCTTGGGAGGAGCATCTACGCTTGGGGTCGGAGTCACAGGCTGCTCTGGCGCATCCGAAATCGCCTTAAGCTCTGCAAGGCTCACCACACGCCTGCGCACGTCGCTCGCATCCAAGACATGAACAACGCCGTCCCAGGTCCAACATCTTCTGACGCCAAACCGCTCCCGAGCTGCCATGAAGGCCTGCTGACGTGATTTGGTCAAGAACTCGGCTATCGTTACGCCGGAGCCTTTCAATGCCACCTTACCAAACCACACTTTATCACGGACGGCAGTCTCACAGAACTTCACCACAATAGCCCTGGGTTTGCTGCCTCTGCGACGGCCAAGTCGGTGGCTGCGCCTTATGTCATTTGCAGCCACGTCAGCCTTAACAGCTTTGAGCTGTTCAACTACAAGGGCCGTTGTGTCCTCTTTGTCAGCCTCCGGAACACCATGGATGACCAGCATCTTGCGTCGAGATCGCATTTCTATTTGATCAACCTGTTGAGCGATGAGCTCCACCTGCTTCTGGAGTATATTGAGAGAGTTCAAAACAAATGCTTTGAAGCTAGTGAAGTCCGCCGCTACTGCCTCAATACCGCTCCCAGGGTTGCTTGAGCCCGCTTTGTCCAAATTACTCTGCATCTCAGCCATCCTTGCATTGAAGGTTTCAGTGAGCTCCGCAATTGATCCTTGAATTGAGTTGATGTCCGACATAGTGTGTTGATGTTGACAGTTGAAGTAGGTGAAAGTGCAACAATCAATGTAACTTCCTGGAGAAATGCTTGAATACTACTGGTAGGTAAACTATATTATCTAACCATCAATTGTATTGTTTCAAATTATCCAAATTACTTTTAATTCTATTTTTTCTAATAAAATATGTGAACAGTGATGTGGTTCGTTTTATTCACCTACCCGAAAAAAAAGTCATAGCAGTACTTTAGTCACGGGGGTCTTAAATCATTAAAATTATTATTCATTTTAAACTTAATTGCACAAAATATTATTTGAAAAGCCAGATATAATGACTATAGTCAGTTTCTATCAGTCACTCATAACTCTAAACTGATAAGCGTCAAGTTAGGTGCATTGAGAATATATTACTGACTGAAAAATTACGTAAATTTATTTTAAATCCTACCGTTCCAAATATTGACAAACGGATTAGTCCACTTCAAATAACCTACATACTCATTTTAAGACCAATCCGGTGGGCGCATGTTTGTGCCAGCAAAATATTTTTTTAACGAATTCATAGTAATTTACTATTTTTTCTATGAAATCTACTTTTTCTTAAAATGGTCTTAAAATCATATGCGCCCACCAGAATGGTCTTAAAATTGGGATTTTGTTTGTTAAATGGGTCCTTTAACTACTGCCAAAATTTAGAGCGGTAGGCTCGTTGATAAATTTAGGCCAAAAAAAATTATTTTCAACTTGACGCCATACATACTTGTGGCCATTTAAGACCTTTAAAACTTATGTTTTCATGATCTCCGAGATAGGCTCTACAACGCTATATGGAAGAAAATTGTTAAGTCTTTATAAATTTCCAGTTAGGCGGGCTCCAGCACTATAACTTAACGCTTATCAGTTTAGAGTTTTAAGTGACTGGTAGAAAATGCCTATGGGCATTACGTCTGGCTTTTCAAATCATATTTTGTGCCACTAAGTTTAAAATGAATAATAATTTTATTGTTTTAAGACCCCCGTGAGTAAAATAATGCTATGGCGAATTTCTAAAATTTTCGACTTATTGCGGAATACTTTTAAGGCATTTTTAATTACTACTTATTAGACACTTAAATATAAACATGCAGTTGTGTTTGTGCCAGCTAAATATTTTTTTTAACGAATTTATAGTAATTTGCTATTTTTTTATGAAATCGATTATTTCTTAAAATGGTCTTAAAATCTTATGCGCCCACCAGAATGGTCTTAAAATTGGGATTTGGTTTGGTGAAGGGGTCCCTTAACTACTGTCAAAATGTGGAGCGGTAGGCTCGTTGATAAATTTAGGCCAAAAAATTGCAACTTCAACTGGTCTTAAAATCATATGCGCCTGTGAGATATACAGACGGTGAGATAAATAATGGCCAAAACGTACAGTTTCATCACTTCCAGTATCGAATCTACATCTAAAGTAATCCATAAGTTGAAATCTAAGAAGTTGAAATTGTAAGGTAGACGTGAGTTTTCAAATACCGCAACTACCCTTAATGTATTATTATGACCGTGACTGCCAGAATGCAAATAATGCAACTATCGAATTGTATCAGAGATAATTGCAGTTTGATTTCTATTCGTTTCCGTTAATCCTTATTAGATTATTTGGATTGGAAATTAGTAAATATGCTTGCTAACTTAAATATTACGTATCTGGATATCCTGTATTCAATTATTATAGTCGAGTTGGCAATAATCGAATAATTGTACAAGTAAATAATCTCGTCAAGTGTAATAATTTAGCATTGCTAATTATTATTCACTTGAAGTTATTTACAAGGAGTAAATATATTACTTGAACCTTTACGTATTTTGCGAAGCGGATATCCTATATTGCTGTCACATTATGATTAAGTAAATGATACTAAATATTGATGGTTTAGTAAATAATAACTTATTGTCATTTTTAAATTATATTTTCATCTATTTTGAACTAAGCTAATATATTTACTATTATACTATTTCCAATTATTTCGATAACCGGATGTGCCGGTAATATAGAATTCTTGTCCTGCCAGGTAGTAGAAGGGGTAATGGGTAAGCCCTTATAAACAAGTGTCTGGCAGTTGTGGGACACATTGGTGATTGGAGAGCTAACCAGCAAGAACCAAGTTAAGTGTAATATTGATTACTCACCTCTAAATAATATTGAGGGTTAATTGAATAAAATGTATTGGTATGTACCTTGTTACCGTGTACCTAATAATGTATTCAAATATATAAACGTGTAATACTGTATTTCAATTTGGTGCATGGTACAACATACACACCAACCTTATATTGAAAATAATTTAGCCTTTCTGATTACATGAGATTATATATATATTACTCTGTTTTTGCTACAAGTGTTAAATATATTATGTGCAGAATTTTATGATTAATGGCCTTACGGGATACTTGTAGTAATGGTTAAGGAATTAGAATGGATTTAATATCCTTTGTTTTATATCTTGACTTACTTAGTGGTGATGGCAGTATTGCAACATTGATTAAATTATTCGGAATTATTATAAGTAATATTCTTTAATAAACATCATTGCATTTACCATGGTCGTTCTTAACATTTTATATTTAAAAAATGGACTCTCACCTTTAATCTATTCAATGTTGAATAAATTAAATAAATTATATTTTGTCTTTTATTAACTAAATCTGACATCAGAAGTCAGGGATCTTAAACACGCTCTACGCCTATAAAATTAATGTTTCAGATGACTTTCCCCGTGGAATGCTGCACCATACCTATACATCATAAGCTGAAATTACTGGAAATATGGGCCAGCCGACTATCTGACACCAACGGAAAAATCAAGGAAAGGTTTAGTTCCAATTTATTTTATATTTATATCGCGTAAAAAATAAGAACAAATACTTGCTTAATATACACATATATTTTGCTTCTAACTTGTGTAATGATTTTTTTTCTCTCACTGAAGTGCTTACAGTAATGATTGAGTTAGGTATATTAAATTTTATCCATCTATATCAAATAAGTACAAAATATGTTGAGTATTGCTGTCTGTGAGTCTTTTCACGTATAAGTACTTACGTATTCTTAGGTGGATAAATACAAAGGATATGATACCTTTCAAGTTGACATTACAGATGCAGTTCGTGACCTCAACTACTACTCCGTGCCTCCCATGGTGGCCACCAGCGAGCAGACTGCGGCTGGACAACAGGAGTATACCTGGAGCTCGAAATTATCTAATGATGTGAAGTGAAGAATGGTGGTTAGTGTGAAATGTGAAGAATGGTGGCTAGTGTGAAGTGTCATTCCGGTATGCCATGATTTTTTTTTATTCGATAGAGGAACACTATACTTGAAGATCTTTTTGCTGAGATATATATTGCTTTGTTGTGTTTTTTAGTTTAGAAAAACAAGGTTATCCTATATCTTATACAACTCGTTAAAAAATAATAATATTAACGAAACGTACAAAAAAAAACTTGATGACCATCATTATGAACTGTATTTATTGAATTATAAATCGCATAGTTAAACTTGTTCTTGCTAAGTTTTAAGCACATTTTAATCGTAATTAGGGCTTGCAATCCGAGTATTTCGAATAGTAATTTGGTTGGAAATTATTCTAAATATTCGTATTATCCGTATAATATCCGAATAATTGCAAGCATTAATCGTAATACGTACTAGGCTATAATATTATTATTAGTGTTCGGCAACTGGTAGCAATCTGTCATTTTGACGTCAAACATAATAACTAACATGGATAACCCTGACGTCAAAAATAAAATAATACGTGATACGCTATAAAGAAAAAAACTTAATATTTAATATTATTATCGACAATCCACTTATCTAAAGATCACGGTCTCTCTACATCAAAAGACCTTGCGAGTCTTGCGAGGTTGTAAAGTGATAGTTCACCGTTATCATTCAAATAAATACCTCTATAGCAAAAATAAATTGATATTGAATACATCTGTACATTATATAAGAAATACAAATTAAGTGGCATCCATAACAATTTCTGTCCTAAAATTGCTGCCTCTGTCCGATGATTTTTCTTGGACTGTATAATATCTAATTTAATTCATGAATATTTACGTATTTCCTTGTCACTATTTCGCAGTACGATACCTCTTTTCATCTCTACAGAGCATTAACGTTATCCATAGTACTGCCATTTTAAGGGTAAACGCCTTAAGCAAATCATGCTATACCTACCATCATACCGTCAACGATGATACAAGTTTTTCTTATTCATTAAAAAAAGGGGGAATTTGTTATTAATGAAACAATTCGATGTTGCAGTTCATTCATATTTTTATAAAAATGGTATCATTCACTTAAATGTACTTACATTCTAGCTTATGTACTACATTTTAAATTATGATGTATTATGTATTAACGTAATTAAAAGTAATAATTGGGAAAGTAGGTACAATATAGTAAATCGTAGTGTCAGGCTATACAATAGGACAATGCCAAGTTTAGATTAGTACATAGATGAACGTAATAAAACATAGCAAACGTAAAAAAATATATTATATATTTAGGTATGCAGTTGTGACATACACCTCGAGATACCAACGAGTTTCTACTTACAGTACGAGTATTACCAATTACAAATTAAGTAATAATATTTTCAGATGATAGTATTACTCGTATGACAACTAAATTCACGATTTCTTGATCAGATATGATCTGATAACGAAATCTGAGAACTAGAGAAGAGAGTTAGAGTTATTTGGAATTGTAAAAATTTTCAGTACCTTGAGACTTGAACAGATATTTAAAACTGCAGAATGACCGAGCGGTTATAGCGGAGCGAGCGGGAAAATAATTATTGCTGGTTGTACTAATTGTTATTTCGTCATCCAATCTCCATACTAGTAACTAAATTCTGAAACAATCAAGTATTAGAAAGCGGATAAAATGCACCTTAATCTATTCCCCGGGACATCCTGCTTCGAAGGCAGGGCAGAGTTGGGCGATATTTAGATAATTTCTTATCTAGATAATAATTTCAAATAAATTTATTCGGAGATAAATTCAATCACAAACATACCGTTGACAACTTTTTTTGTTGAGATAAATTATTTAGATGAAGATAACTGGCCTCGTTTATTATTTGAATAAGCTTAGAATAATGAATTTATATAGAATATCGCGTCAAGGCCCCTGACTAAATATAAGAGCTAAGCTACAGCTATCTTATACATCTGACCACTTCTAGTTCTACATGACTGTACTACTGACATTCATCTTTTATTTTAAATCCCAACTAATTTATCTAGATAAAAATGAAACTGATCTGGATATATTCAAAACAACAAATGATGGATTATTTAGTTATTTCAAATAAAAGATCATTTAGTTATCTTCCCGGTTATTGGTAAATAGATAATTTTTGCCCAACTCTGAGGCAGGGTACCGACTAGGCTGGAAGACCGTTTGTTTCTATGTTTGTTTTGTTAGTATGTATTAAAAGGGTTCACTATATAATTCCCGAAGATTAATCGTCGATCGCATTTCGAAGCTAATTTTTTTCCCTTGTATTATTTTAACTACGTCGCAACTTAACACAAAAATTTGTAGTTCTCTAACTTTGTTTGGATTGAGACATTAACTTAGAAACACTTCGTAAAACATGATATTTTATGTCGTAAAATGCTTTCGTAGGCGTTACGCTAAGCTTAAATTTGCAAGCCGTATCAAACAATAAATAAGGTCGGCTCCTTCGATCATAATCAATAAAAATATCATGACTATTTAAATCGAACGGTTTCCCGATTAAATACACGCAAAAAAAAGATAGCCCTTATAAATACAAGCATAAACAGAACATTATTCTATACGATTGTCAAAGTCGTATGAAATAAGTAAACTTATTCCATTACTAGCTGTGCCCGCGGCTCCGCCCGCGTGGAATTCGGTCTGTGTCAGTAAGCGGCTAATTCACCCCTAATTTCTCTCCCGCTACCCTGGAGGCGGAACTTGAAGTAAAGTTGACAGATGGATACGCTAGAGGATAGTAATCCTAATAAAATATTTTACGATTACCACTAAATGAAACTACACTCAAAAATGAATACTTTTTTTTATCATATTTTTTTTTTGCATGATTTAAATGACATAGAGAGTAGTAGGTGTATATCGGACGATACAGGACCACTTTTGTATTTACACGTTCATGTCCACGGCAAATATCATCCAAATCGATCCTCCCGTCAAATCAGTCTAAGCATGAAAGGTAAGAACAGGCGCAGTTGAAATTGGGATTGGGGGGGGGGGTCGCAAATGCAGAAATGATTTTATTTCTATTTGAGGTGCACTTGGACGGGGACGGGGGTCCATGACCCATGCAAATTTAACTCCATCGAGTGTAGTGGCTACCCCCCCCCCCCCCCTTTAGACGTTGAATTTTTATATACTACGTATAACCTGGCTGCGGATTTTCTTGAATTGGAATTAGTAATCCTTAAGGGGTGATTTCCAGGATAACAATGCAAAAAAAACCGGCCAAGAGCATGTCGGGTGATGCCCAGTGTAGAGTTTCGTAGAAGCCGCCCTGTTACAAAACATCCGTTCATAAGGTCGTTTATTAAGGGATATTTGGCGGCGCTTACGTCATTTTACTATTCGGCACTTCCTTTCACTATGCGTTTTTGACTGATAATTCGAAAACGGCTAAACCGATTTTATTCAATATAGTTTTTATTGAAATTTCTTATCAGGCCTCACCAAATTTCAGCTTTCTAGTGCGAACGGTAACTGAGCTAGACCGCGGACAGACGGACGGACATGACGAAACTATAAGTGTTCCTAGTTGACTACGGAACCCTAAAAAGAGATAAATAGTAGTTTATGTAACTGATACGTAATAAGGTCTAATTATGTACAGAAGCATACACTGCTTTACCTACACACATATTAAAAATCCATTGAAACCATTAGAATGACCGCCATTACACCGCCATGACCAACCTTATTGCGCCGGCGGTCGGGGGGGAGCAGAGTTTCATTAATTTTCATACGTTTTTACCACACTGTTACCACACAGATAATACACTGATGTTACGTTACTGGTTGTAATAATGGTGGTAATTACATACGGTTCCGAATGCGGAATAGAGGATTTATGATATTGGTGTAGATCAAGATATTTATTCTTCAATGTAAGCACATTACAATGCACTAATGAACGTCAGAGAAAAATAAAATACGTGAGTGCCGTGGAACACTCGATTGGAACGAAGTTATGTTATTTAATTTTATTTTATTTTTGACTTTTTCGTAAATTTTGTGATTTTAATTTTTTTGTACATTTTCGACATTTTTGACTTTTTTTTACTTTTAGGTTCTCGACTTTTTTCACTTTGTCACTTCTCACTTTCACTTTTCACTACACTTCACTTTATTCTATTTTATATATTTTTTATTTCATTCCATTTTACATGTTTCTCAATCGTATGGGTGTCGCGTTTTCGTGACGTGACGCATTTTCGTGACGGTCACGTGACTTTTTTTCGCCTAGCCATCCGCGAACCGTCCGAGAAGGAACTTCGTTCCAAAACTACCACCGGTTCTAACCCTACACCTCTGGCCCAAGAAGTATTATGACCGAAAAAACTCGACGGGACTTATTTTTTTCACAACAGTAATACATTAAGTATTAGATCTTAAAGATACAAAATAATGCGTAGTTCTTCAAGAAGACATATCAGAACAGCTTGAGAGAGAGATAATGTACCTATTGTTTAATTATAAAGAAAAATAAACCTTAATCTGACTGCTTCACAAAACGTTTGATATGTTTTCCTACCTAAACGGTGCCTATAAATGTTAGATAATTTTGTAGCAGTTTTTTGGTTTGGGCCATGCAACTTTGTCCGTCATATATAGTCCTCGAACCTGCAATAACCCTTTGAAATTCATGACATTTTCAAATATTTCTTAAGAGCGGGTAAAGGTAAATTTAAAGCATCGACGGGTAACATGTTATAAATATGAACACCTTGACCAAAAAATTACAAATTATTTCAATACCAAATTTCATCTAAATACGTACAGCGGTTATTGGTTGTTTCTTCCCCATGTAAACTTCCACCCCTTTTGCATCCGCTTAAGGGATAATTTCCGAGATAAACAGATAAACAGACAAAAATTCTAAAAATTGTTGGAACGTGTTCTGTTATCGATTCTAAGTATCCCCAGCCAACTTTTTTTCGAATATATTCCATGAACAGACGTTCGACCCTCTTCAGTTTTATTATATGTATAGATAGTTTTTATTGAAAGTACCTTTCAGGCTTCACTTCCATTATTTTTTTCAAATTTTTTGGACCTACGGTTTTAATTTAAGGTGGGGGGGGGGCTTTTTTGAAGATGAAACTATCCTTTGTCCTTTCTCGAGACCCATACTATCTCTATACCAATTTTCATCTAAATCAGTTCAGCGGTAAAAAATTCCTCATACCAACTTCCAACCCCCTTTTCACCCCCACAAGGGTTTGAAAACTATCCTATGACGTTTCTCGAGACTCAAATTATCTCCATACTCATTTCTATCTAAATCGTTTCAGCGGTAAAAAATTCTCCATACAAACTATTAACCCCATTTTCACCCCCACCAGGGTTGATTTTCGGGATTAAAACTATATATTATCCTTTCCCGGGACTCAAACTATCTCTATACAAAATTTCATCAAAATCCGTTTTGCCGTTTTCACGTGATGCGCGGTCAAATAAACAGACAAACAGATAAACAGATAAACAGACAAACAGATAAACAGACAAAAATTCTAAAAATTGTTGGAACGTGTTCTGTTATCGATTCTAAGTATCCCCAGCCAACTTTTTTTCGATTATCTTCCATGTACAGACTTTCGACCCTCTTCAGCTTTATTATATGTATAGATAATTGATAGATACAAAGAATGACATGTGTTGCCGAATAAAATTCGGATAAAGAAAGGTTCGTTGAAAAACCAAAACGCTCATTGAAGGATAAACTGTTACGATGTAGGAACCATGTCCTTTTAGATGAATCAATTATATATTCTGAATTGATTATGTACTAAAATTGTGGAACTATCGATATGGGTTTTTGATGTGTCCACCTGACGAAATTCACGAGTTTAATTTTTGAGTATCCTTGCCCACTGGACGAAGCTGAAACGAACATATGCGTTAAGGTATTTAGAACCAGTATACAAAGTATCATAACATTCGGGTCCAGTGGTTGCGAAGAAATTAATAATTTACCTTTTTTTTTTTACTGTATGTAATTAAGAGCTCATTGGGGCAATAAAGTCATTAAGACACACTCATTGAAAGGTATAAAACCCCGTTCGTTTTTTTTAATAATATTTTTTTATTTTATTTATGCCAGTAGTTAAATTATTCACGACATTAATTACGTTTTGACTTTTGACAAGTGTCTGATGTGACAAATATGTGAGACGTCAGAGTGAACACAGGCACATATACTAACAAATTGCGTTGCCCTGACGTGGTGTGTCACTAACCTGTAATTGTCATAAACGCTCCCATGATTGATACAGTATGCTACTACTATTGTTGATTATTGGAACTAACGTTTGTAGGCAAAAATGCTACATAGCATTCCTGAGAAGTAACCCCATGTGGGATTTCAGGATTTGTCCAGATGCCAAGGTCAGATATGATCATTAGGTATACAAATCACCGTAAAATTTTCACATTACCCTCTTTCAAACAAGTGACCGACATGTTATGTTTATAATTGGACTGATTGAGTGAAAACGACGACGAATGACACGACGACGAAACGAATGAATTTATTGACGAGAAATGAATGAAACTTGAATGAAAAGTTGCTACGTTACCTTGCTTGACGAGGATGAGAGAAGCAGTAGCAACGTAACTGTAAATAAAGCGATTGCTGCCGAGCCTGCGAGCTCTCACTTGGTGTAAGTAAGTGAAACAGTAGCAATATAGGGAACAGCTACGAGCCTGCGAGCCCCACTTGATGTTATCGGTGGAAAAGTAGCACCTTAGAGGCGCTTGCTAGCTGTGCTTGATGTGGTGAGTAACGCTAGCAGAGTATCATGTAGATAGGATAATTGCTTCCGAGCCTGCGAGCTCTCACCTGATGTGAGTGAAACAGTAGCAATATAGGGGACAGCTACGAGCCTGCGAGCCCCACTTGATGTTATCGGTGGAAAAGTAGCACCTTAGAGGCGCTTGCTAGCTGTGCTTGTTGTGTTGAGTAACGCTAGCAGAGTATCATGTAGATAGGATAATTGCTTCCGAGCCTGCGAGCTCTCACCTGATGTGAGTGAAACAGTAGCAATATAGGGACCTGATACAGAGCCTGCGAGCCAGCTTGATGTAATAATGAGAAATGGGCACTTCGGGAACGAAGTACCTGTCAGTATGGCCGTGTGAGATATACAGACGGTGAGATAAATAATGGCCAAAACGTACAGTTTCATCACTTCCAGTATCGAATCTACATCTAAAGTAATCCATAAGTTGAAATCTAAGAAGTTGAAATTGTAAGGTAGACGTAAGTTTTCAAATACCGCAACTACCCTTAATGTATTGTTATGTGACCGTGACTGCCAGAATGCAAATAATGCAACTATCGAATTGTATCAGAGATAATTGCAGTTTGATTTCTATTCGTTTCCGTTAATCCTTATTAGATTATTTGGATTGGAAATTAGTAAATATGCTTGCTAACTTAAATATTACATATCTGGATATCCTGTATTCAATTATTATAGTAGAGTTGGCAATAATCGAATAATTGTACAAGTAAATAATCTCGTCAAGTGTAATAATTTAGCTTTGCTAATTATTATTCACTTGAAGTTATTTACAAGGAGTAAATATATTACTTGAACCTTTACGTATTTTGCGAAGCGGATATCCTGTATTGCTGTCACATTATGATTAAATAAATTATACTAAATATTGATGGTTTAGTAAATAATAACTTATTGTCATTTTTAAATTATATTTTCATCTATTTTGAACTAAGCTAATATATTAACTATTATACTATTTCCAATTATTTCGATAACCGGATGTGCCGGTAATATAGAATTCTTGTCCTGCCAGGTAGTAGAAGGGGTAATGGGTAAGCCCTTATAAACAAGTGTCTGGCAGTTGTGGGACACATTGGTGATTGGAGAGCTAACCAGCAAGAACCAAGTTAAGTGTAATATTGATTACTCACCTCTAAATAATATTGAGGGTTAATTGAATAAAATGTATTGGTATGTACCTTGTTACCGTGTACCTAATAATGTATTCAAATATATAAACGTGTAATACTGTATTTCAATTTGGTGCATGGTACAACATACACACCAACCTTATATTGAAAATAATTTAGCCTTTCTGATTACATGAGATTATATATATATTACTCTGTTTTTGCTACAAGTGTTAAATATATTATGTGCAGAATATTATGATTAATGGCCTTACGGGATACTTGTAGTAATGGTTAAGGAATTAGAATGGATTTAATATCCTTTGTTTTATATCTTGACTTACTTATTGGTGATGGCAGTATTGCAACATTGATTAAATTATCCGGAATTATTATAAGTAATATTCTTTAATAAACATCATTGCATTTACCATGGTCGTTCTTAACATTTTATATTTAAAAATTGGACTCTCACCTTTAATCTATTCAATGTTGAATAAATCAAATAAATTATATTGTCTTTTATTAACTAAATCTGACACGCCTACCAGAATGGTCTTAAAATTGGTATGTGGGTTATTTGAGGTGAGCTAAACCGTTTGTCAATATTTGGAATGGTAGGATTTAAAATAAATTTAGGTCATTTTTTTCAGTCAGTAATATACTCTCAGTGCACCTAACTTGACGCTTATCAGTTTAGAGTTATGAGCAGTGATCGGAATAGGTAGTGCCATTTCGGGTGAATGACCTTAAACATTGTAAAGAACATGGATGAGACTTGAGATTCTTCGACTCGTACTTCTCACAAAAATTTTCTTCAAAACGCAAAAGTAAAAAAAAAACATTATTAGTAAAAAATCATCATTTATTTAAAATTACTTTCGTTTAACAGTTACAATTAACAATAATACAATCATAAAATAAAACACGAAACATCAACATCATTATTTTATATGAACATAATTAAATTATTACTTTCTTTGAAATTATAGTAGCAAACCATATTTTTATCAATATTTTCTACTGTCAATCTATTTCTTTTGACGTCCGATATCTAACTGAAACCACATTTTTACTTACGTTAGGCCCGCGGTTCTTTAAAACATTTTTTAAACCAAAAACAAACTTTAAAATTTTCATATCAAATCCCGGGGTTAAAAACTATATCCATACTAAGCTTACGCACCAAAGTCCCGCGAAATGGCACTACCAATTCCGATCACTGGTTATGAGTGACTGTTAGAAAACGCCTATAGGCATTACGTCTGGCTTTTCAAATCATACTTTGTTCCATTAATTTTAAAATGAATAATAATTTTAGTGATTTAAGACCCCCGTGACTAAAGTACTGCTATGACAAATTTCTCCAATTTTTGACTTATTGCGGAATACTTTTACGGCATTTTAAATTACAAGACACTTAAATATGAATATGCAGTTGTGCTTGTGCCAGCTAAATATTTTTTTTACGAATTTACAGTATTTTGCTATTTTTTGTATGAAATTGACTATTTCTTAAAATGGTCTTAAAATCTTATGCGCCCACCAGAATGGTCTTAAAATTGGGATTTGGTTTGTCGAATGGGTCCTTTAACTACTGTCAAAATTTGGAGCGGTAGGCTCGTTGATAAATTTAGGCCAAAAATTGCAACTTCAACTGGTCTTAAAATCTTGTGGGCCCACCTGATTGGTTTTAAAATTGGTATGTACGTTATTTGATGTGGGTTAAGCCGTTTATCAAAATTTGGAACGGTAGGATTTAAAATAAATTTACGTAATTTTTCAGTTAGTAATATATTCTCAGTGCACCTAACTTAACGCTTATCAGTTTCGACTTATGAGCGACTGGTAGAAAATGTTTATAGGCATTACGTCTGGCTTTTCAAATCATATTTTGTGACATTAAGTTTAAAATAAATAATAATTTTAGTGATTTAAGACCCCCGTGACTAAAGTACTGCTATGACGAATTTCTCCAATTTTCGACTTATTGCGGAATACTTTTAGGGCATTTTTAATTACAAGACACTTATATATGAATATGCAGTTGTGTTTGTGCCAGCAAAATATATTTTTTTAAGGAATTTATAGTAATTTGCTATTTTTTCTATAAAGTCGACTACTTTTTAAAATGGTCTTAAAATCTTATGTGCCCACCAGAATGGTCTTAAAATTGGGATTTGGTGTGTTGAATGGGTCCTTTAACTACTGTCAAAATTTGGAGCGGTAGGCTCGTTGATAAATTTAGGCCAAAAAATTGCAACTTCAACTGGTCTTAAAATCTTATGTGCCCACCAGAATGGTCTCAAAATTGGTATGTAGGTTATTTGACGTGGGCTAAATCATGTGTCAAAATTTGGAGCGGTAGGCTCGTTGATAAATTTAGGCCATAAAATTGTATTTTCAACTTGACGCCATACATACTTATGGCCATTTAAGACCTTTAAGACTTATGTTTTCATGATCTCCGAGATGGGCTCTACAACGCTATATGGAAGAAAATTGGTTAGGATTTTGATAAATTTCCAGTTAGGTGGGCTCCAGCACTATAATTTCTATCAGAAAAAGTCTGCCAATTTCGGCGCGGGGGACGAGGAAACGCACACAAATACTATTAACACTAATGCATTTTCCATTGACGTCGCTACACACGCACACGGTAAAATTATCAAACACTAGTATAAAATATACTCACACAAGTATAAACACAGACACAGACAACCTGTCCGTGAACGAGATAATGTCATCTTTAAGTAAACGTCCAGTGCGAGGAACGCGTCGATAATAATATACTTAAGTATCGATATTTGTGACGTTTTCAAGTCAAAGGTACATCATTGTCTGTTGTTAATAGAGTTAATTTCTAAATGATTTTTTTTATGCCTTATTGACAACCGATAATGATGTACCTTTGACTTGAAAATGTCACATTTTATCGTAGATTTATTTATCGTATGCCTACATGTCACTGGATATAGACAGGCATTTCTTCCCTATGGTAGTGGGAAAGCAGATGATGAAGAAAATCCAGTGAGTGCTGCGAGGTCCAGGTAGGACAGTAGAGCTGCCAAGTTTGTAACTCTTTTAGCACCACCCAGGGATTACGTGTAGGGTTGTCTAAGGTATTTCCTACGGACGCAGAGAAACATTGATCGTAGGTTAGTTATATATTTTTGTTTCTTTACCAAGTATAAGGTTTAACTATTGATAAAATTATAATGTTAAGTTGTGATTAAATATCAAGTTTTTCTACCAGCATATTACTTACAATGTTAGTATTCTACGTACGTTAGTTTGTCTATTTGTTCAGGACAAATCTCGCAAGCTGATTTAGAATAACTTTTATATTATCAATTTAATATTTTTATGTGTATTTGCTTTTAAATTTAGTGGAAAATACTACAAATTGGAAACAAATAACTATTACAATGAAACATTGAACTGCAAAGAACTCTGGAACATCACGGGATTCGAACCCACGTGTTTAGATTACCGTTCCAATGTGCTTCCAATTACACTAGACGTTCCTCTATCCACCTCAGTGAATTGTTCACTGTAATGAACAATGATGAATCAGTCACTAGCGACATCCTGATGTTCCAGAGTCCTTCGCAGTTGATATTTTGATTGTAATGGGCATCTGTTTCCAATTTGTGTTTCTATTTCTATTATCTCTTCTTCATTTTCTATTATAAATAAAAAGTATAACATACTGCTAATGTTAATATCGACATTTATTTTTGTGCTGTCCCATCACTAAAACTTACCTGTAAGGTACAGTGATACCAGAGTCAGAAATTAAAGTGCCTATTTAAGGGGATAAGTGTGTATACCGTACCTTATAATAAATAAAGTATAATCCATACAAAATTAAAATGCTACATAAAATGTATGGTGAAAATAAAGGAACGAATTAATTTCTAAACAGAGATATCGTTATTTCAAGCATCTACAAGTATATTTCACTTAATTCAGTGCGGAATTCATCACACTAACTGAAATTTGACTATTAAAACGGAAATTTGTTTATGGTAGCTGTATTTTTGAGACCATAGACAAATTTCAGCTATTGTGCCATACTACAAGCACACATACGCTGAGTTTCTTACGCTGGTTCTACTCAGTTGGGGCTCCTTTCCGAACCAGTAGTAGTTTATTGCCCTTCCCATAATACGGTTTTAAAAAGATTTCATTTCAATACAGTTGTTAAACCAGTGTTTATGTTTTATTTCATTACCGTGCGTCCGTGCGTAATGTGCTATAGGCTAGTTTATCCTGATAGTGTCAGTTTTTTGAGTTCCAAACCACCTTACAGCCCTGCCCTCGGCGGTCCTCGACGACATATATAATTTAAAAAGCTATGCGTGTGAATAAGTTTTACCTTTGAAGTACTGACGTTAATCTTTTCATTTTTGTTAATGATTAAAAATAATATGTAATTTGAATAATTTAAAAGTCGATTAAAATATGTTTAGAAACAATTTAATAACAACACACACACACACAGACACACTGTTTTTTTAACAGAGCATTGCTTTACAATTATGGCTGTATGCCGAATGGGTCTGTGACCACAGAGTATCTTTTAAATGTATTAACCTAACCTAACCTGTCATAACAATGACAATGAATGACATAATGGCGGACGTATTTCTGCCGCACTGGAGTCGATTACTCTTGTTTGCAATATTTCACTTACCTCCCTCGATGTAATCGACCCAATTTATCAATGAATTCATTCATAAATTGGGTATGCAATTATGAACCCGATGGTACAATGTACTATGAAGAGTCAAGTTTAAAAATTACCCTAAAGCAGATGTAGTATACCATTATTAAGTGGCAACACTTTTTGATTGACAATATTTTTTAGTTTATTGCTAATTTCGTGCACTATTTGATGATATTTAGACGTAATTATACTTACAGATGAAAAGAAACGTTATCCTTTTTTTTTTTTTTTTTTTATACCACGACGGTGGCAAACAAGCATACGGCCCGCCTGATGGTAAGCAGCTACCGTAACCTATGGACGCCTGCAACTCCAAAGGAGTCACATGCGCGTTGCCGACCCTTTACAAAAAGGAGGATTCACTGTGTTGACGACTAAAGGAACAAGAATGTCCCTCATCGTCAACACACTGGGTCCTCTTTGAGCTCTTTCCTTTCTTTGATCCTTATGTAAACTAGATAATTCAGATCTTTTCTTACATGAAAACACGCAGCAATTCGGCATTTTTACCTCAGATCGTTCCGGGCTGACTGACATTCATTGAATGGACAACTAGTTTTATATAACCGCTACGACCAGTGGTCTTGTACTTTTGGCAGAGGGGGACGCCTGACAATTACCTCTCCATTGGTTTTTCTCTGAGATTACAATACTCATTTTAAAATCGATTCAACACATGTCCTCTCAAATCTGCGTCATGTTACATCAACGAGCAACAATATACATGACTCATGTATATTGTTGCTCGTAGTTCGTTCAGGAGATTTGAACACCTCGACTGCAACGATATATCTGACCAATGTACATATAGTTATTTATTCATAGTTCGTTGTCACAGATTGGTGCCAAAAAACCATAACTTGCAAAGTAGCATAAAATTTATGCCATGTTGGATTATATTATGAAGTCGAGGCACAATTTTAATATGGTGTGATGTGGCAATATTACACCGGGGCACAATTTCACATTATGTTTTAAAGACTCGTGACGTCACAATCTTTGTCATATAATTTAAGTTATATTTCTCCTTCTCTTCGAGCAACAATGTAAAGGAGGTCCAGTTTCAAACAACATTAATGAAAATATGACTCCTGAAAATTTGTAACCGGCCAGTCTTATACCGTAATAAGACTGGCAAAGAAAGTACCGCCCGAGTCGTTCTTGCGGTACTATTGTGGGGCAATATTTTTGTGTATCTCTAGTACTATTTGATCGGTGCTCCTTCTTTACATTTATTAGGCCATTTTACTGAGTTTTACAGTGGAGTAGAGTCCGACTATACTAACTATGAGTGGAGATTATGTGGAGTTGTCACCACCAACATTTTTTTTAAATATAATATTTGACGTTCAGGATGCCTCTTCACACTTTGGCAAATACAAAGTCACCACAGTAAGCATAGTCTTACTTTGAACATGCTTTCCTCCACTAAGATGCCTAAAGCGCAAACAGTTTGCGTTAGCTTCGGTACGGAAACGGAAAAGACATACCTACACGTAAAGTAATAAAATACCTAGCAATTTTGTTGTATTTTAAACACACCAGCGGCTGAACTTTCTGTTAAGTTTTTGTTTTTGATCCAGCTTTTTTTAATTTTCTTATACAGCAGGATAGGAAACGAACTTGTCGAATGTGTCTCCTGTACATCCGCAGTAAGACTCCCAAAGGGTCCATTATAAGAGAAATCTAATACAGTTTTATGTGTCATTTCAGCTGTATCACTAAGCAGCCGAAATGAAATGCCATATTTGGGCGGATATTGAAATTTTACTGCGCTCGGCTCACGAGAGCGTCGGTCGTAAAGCGTGCAAAACGGACGAGAGCGGAGGCGTGGATACACTGGGAGAGGATAATTTATAAATATAGGTACAATAAAAATGTAACTTCATTACACATGTAGATTTTGTTATCTCCGTCTCTATCGCTCTTGCCTATTCGAAGAAAGTAATGCAAATAGACGATCGAACGCACGAAGTGGTTCGCGGTTATAGGCCAGGTTCGGAAAGGGTGGGTAGATGTAAAAGCAGATTAGCGGACTGAGCTCGGAACCGCACGTGACAGAGATAGCGCGATGGTATGTACATATGCGAGTTAGAGCTATCGGATGCTCTACTGTTTGGCGATACAAATAGACGATCGAACGAACGAAGTGGTTCGCGGTTATAGGCCAGTATGGTGGCAGATTTTATCAGCGGATAAGTTGATATAAACCTGATAAAATGACAGTTGCCGCCATTGTTTGTGATTTTATCAGATTTATATCAACTTATCCGCTGATATAATCTGCCATCATAGGCCTGCAGAGTCTGAAAGGGTGGGTAGATGTAAAAGCAGATTAGCGGACCGAACTCGGAACCGGACCTGACAGAGATAGCGCGTTGGTACATATGCGAGTTAGAGCTATGGGATGCTCTATTCTTTGGCGATCCATTCCACGGACAACTCGATTTTATTTAACGGTTCCGTGGCGGAGATGTGCTAAAGCCGTAAACAGCAGACCCCCGAAAGAGACTTAAAATGAAGCGTTTCAAATCTCGTACAAGTATCTATGGAAATTGCTTTTTTTTAATTTAATTTAACAATGTTTAATCACCTAAAATTATTAAAATACTGGCACTGGAACATTAGCAATTAGACTGGCTTGTCAACCTCCCCGTGCTAAAATAGTATTGCTGCTACCGGCTGTCTAAATGTTTCGGCCACAAAACACAAACAGACTCTCCGAGCTTACCCGCTCGACGTTCGTCAAATGTATGTCGATCGGCGTCTACAAACCACCGTATGTATAGTTTGCCGAGCGTCGAGCGAGCGTGCGCTCCGCCGCTTTCGTATCTCGGGTAAGTCTGAAGACCACCCAGTGTATCTGCGCCCTTAGCGTGTGCGACGGCCGCCGAGCGCGGTGCTAAACTGGAAAATATCCCCAATGAGGTGAAAGTGCCAAACTCCTAGTGAGCGTCATAAACCTCCCTTGTCATCGCTTCGATCGGTTTGCAAAATGGCGTTCTGAAATATCCCCTCGGGACTGTTTGCGCACTTCGTGGAAATTGTGTACCTAATAATATCATAATAATTTACCTACGCATTTTAGTTTGAAACGTTTAGTTATATTTTGTCATACTTTATAAAAAAACCGACAATTTAATGCTGCACTTTTAGTACGAAGTTCGGACGTCAGGTGTGTTGTCTTTCATTTTGAAAAATCCTTAACTTATGATCCTGAGGAAAGCATGTGGCCTGACATGCTTTTCTTGGGATGGAAAAAGAAAAAGAAAAAAGGTTAAAGAGCTCAAAGAGGACCCAGTGTGTTGACGATGTGAGACCCCTTTGTTCCTTTAGCCGCGTCAACACAGTGAATCCTCTTTTTCGTAAAGGGTCGGCAACGCGCATGTGACTCCTTCGGAGTTGCAGGCGTCCATAGACTACGGTAGCTGCCTACCATCAGGTAGGCCGTATACTTGTTTGCCACCGTCGTGGTATTAAAAAAAAAGGAGTTTAGTTATCACTCAAAAACGCATAGTGAAAGGACGTAAGTGCCGGATAGTAAAATGACAAGAGCGCGACGAAATATTCCTTAATAAACGACCTTTTGAACGGATGTATTGTAACAGACCAACAACTAGGGAACCCTACAATGAGCATGTCCCGACATGCCCTTGGTCGGTTGTTACCCCTCTTATACAACGGTTGCATAAAATACTATTACAAACATATCCTTCAAGTGAATTTTTAAACGTAGACATTTCCTAGAAAGTACTGCATTTCCTGGTAGGTAAATAGTTATCGTATTTTACTGCGAGTAAATAAAATTCGAATTCCCGAAAACCCGACCGCGATACTTAAAACATATTTGAACTACCTGCTAAAATAAAAAAGCTAGAACAAAGTGTTAACGGGTTATATTCAGCGACAATAGTTGAATGTCAATATAACCCTATATTTAATGATTAATATTTTCAGTTCCTCACATCCACTCACGAGTAAAGGTGCGACCACACCGCTGCTTAAAATACGGCGACGTTACGGAATCGCAGTGACGCATCGTATCCGTACCGTTTTTATCACATGCCCTCCACACCGCTGCTTAAAATACGGTGACGTTACGGAATCGCAGTGACGCATCGTATCCGTACCGTTTTTATCGCATGCCCTCCACACCGCTGCTCAAAATACGGTTTGGAAGGTTCGCGTCAAAAATATTTCGTATGAGACACGTCACGGAGTATACGTTGCGTCTGCGTATTTTGAGCAGCGGTGTGGAGAGCATGCGGTAAAGTCGTGACGTTTATGGCACGTCATTGCGATTCCGTACCGTCACCGTATTTTGAGCAGCGGGTGGGTCGGTAAATCAGTTAACCAGGTGGGCTGGTATCCCAATACTCGTGAGTTCTAGTTTCGCCTGAGGGAATTTCTACCCATACAATCTTTCAACCCTTTTTGGGATTGAATTTTTCAAAATAATTTCGTATACAAGTAGTACAAGTAACACATTAAAAATGTAATACGATCTGCTGTAAGTTTTGGCTCTGCATTGATCAGTCAATCAACCATTTACACCAACGTCTATATTATGTATGTATAGATATAGATATAGCTTTAGTGCATAACAAGTTCTAAAAAAATAACATGGTATATTAAATTGTTACTAGATTTACCTTTAGTTTTATTTTACCTAATAAAATTTCTGATATTACGCAAGAGCGGCTTAAGTATCAATATTGTTCATTGCGGCCGCGCACGTGCACGCGCCGGTGGTACCTGGAAGCGTTCGGTTACTGTGTAAAACTCGTATCTTCGCTCGATTTTAAAGCATTACCGGACTCTTAAAATAACTACGCCGGAGTTTCGACATTGACATTGTCGATACATCACTACACCGCGGCTTACTGAGCGAATTGACCGCTGGTTTCGTGAACGGCCTACCGCCATATTTGTGACGTTTTCAAGTCAAAGGTACATCATTGTCGGTTGTTAATAGAGTTAATTTCTAAATGATTTTTTTATGGTAACGCCTTATTGACAACCGATAATGATGTACCTTTGACTTGAAAATGTCACATTTTATCGTAGATTTATTTATCGTATGCCTACATGTCACTGGATATAGATAGGCATTTCTTCCCTAGGGTAGTGGGAAAGCAGATGATGAAGAAAATCCAGTGAGTGCTGCGAGGTCCAGGTAGGACAGTAGAGCTGCCAAGTTTGTAACTCTTTTAGCACCACCCAGGGATTACGTGTAGGGTTGTCTAAGGTGTTTCCTACGGACGCAGAGAAACATTGATCGTAGGTTAGTTATATATTTTTGTTTCTTTACCAAGTATAAGGTTTAGCTATTGATAAAATTATAATGTTAAGTTGTGATTAAATATCAAGTTTTTCTACCAGCATATTACTTACAATGTTAGTATTCTACGTAAGTTAGTTTGTCTATTTGTTCAGGACAAATCTCGCAAGCTGATTTAGAATAACTTTTATATTATCAATTTAATATTTTTATGTGTATTTGCTTTTAAATTTAGTGGAAAATACTACAAATTGGAAACAAAAAACTATTACAATGAAACATTGAACTGCAAAGAACTCTGGAACATCACGGGATTCGAACCCACGTGTTTAGATTACCGTTCCAATGTGCTTCCAATTACACTAGACGTTCCTCTATCCACCTCAGTGAATTATCACTGTAATGAACAATGATGAATCAGTCACTAGCGACATCGTGATGTTCCAGAGTCCTTCGCAGTTGATATTTTGATTTTAATGGGCATCTGTTTCCAATTTGTGTTTCTATTTCTATTATCTCTTCTTCATTTTCTATTATAAATAAAAAGTATAACATACTGCTAATGTTAATATCGACATTTATTTTTGTGCTGTCCCATGACTAAAACTTACCTGTAATGTACAGTGATACCAGAGTCAGAAATTAAAGTGCCTATTTAAGGGGATAAGTGTGTATACCGTACCTTATAATAAATAAAGTATAATCCATACAAAATTAAAATGCTACATAAAATGTATGGTGAAAATAAAGGAACGAATTAATTTCTAAACAGAGATATCGTTATTTCAAGCATCTACAAGTATATTTCACTTAATTCAGTGCGGAATTCATCACACTAACTGAAATTTGACTATTAAAACGGAAATTTGTTTATGGTAGCTGTATTTTTGAGACCATAGACAAATTTCAGCTATTGTGCCATACTACAAGCACACATACGCTGAGTTTCTTACGCTGGTTCTACTCAGTTGGGGCTCCTTTCCGAACCAGTAGTAGTTTATTGCCCTTCCCATAATACGGTTTTAAAAAGATTTCATTTCAATACAGTTGTTAAACCAGTGTTTATGTTTTATTTCATTACCGTGCGTCCGTGCGTAATGTGCTATAGGCTAGTTTATCCTGATAGTGTCAGTTTTTTGAGTTCCAAACCACCTTACAGCCCTGCCCTCGGCGGTCCTCGACGACATATATAATTTAAAAAGCTATGCGTGTGAATAAGTTTTACCTTTGAAGTACTGACGTTAATCTTTTCATTTTTGTTAATGATTAAAAATAATATGTAATTTGAATAATTTAAAAGTCGATTAAAATATGTTTAGAAACAATTTAATAACAACACACACACACAGACACACTGTTTTTTTAACAGAGCATTGCTTTACAATTATGGCTGTATGCCGAATGGGTCTGTGCCTAACCCACAGAGTATCTTTTAAATGTATTAACCTAACCTAACCTGTCATAACAATGACAATGAATGACATAATGGCGGACGTATTTCTGCCGCACTGGAGTCGATTACTCTTGTTTGCAATATTTCACTTACCTCCCTCGATGTAATCGACCCAATTTATCAATGAATTCATTCATAAATTGGGTATGCAATTATGAACCCGATGGTACAATGTACTATGAAGAGTCAAGTTTAAAAATTACCCTAAAGCAGATGTCGTATACCATTATTAAGTGGCAACACTTTTTGATTGACAATATTTTTTAGTTTTTTGCTAATTTCGTGCACTATTTGATGATATTTAGACGTAATTATACTTACAGATGAAAAGAAACGTTATCCTTATGTAAACTAGATAATTCAGATCTTTTCTTACATGAAAACACGCAGCAATTCGGCATTTTTACCTCAGATCGTTCCGGGCTGACTGACATTCATTGAATGGACAACTAGTTTTATATAACCGCTACGACCAGTGGTCTTGTACTTTTGGCAGAGGGGGACGCCTGACAATTACCACTCCATTGGTTTATTTCTCTGAGATTACAATACTCATTTTAAAATCGATTCAACACATGTCCTCTCAAATCTGCGTCATGTTACATCAACGAGCAACAATATACATGACTCATGTATATTGTTGCTCGTAGTTCGTTCAGGAGATTTGAACACCTCGACTGCAACGATATATCTGACCAATGTACATATAGTTATTTATTCATAGTTCGTTGTCACAGATTGGTGCCAAAAAACCATAACTTGCAAAGTAACATAAAATTTATGCCATGTTGGATTATATTATGAAGTCGAGGCACAATTTTAATATGGTGTGATGTGGCAATATTACACCGGGGCACAATTCCACATTATGTTTTAAAGACTCGTGACGTCACAATCTTTGTCATATAATTTAAGTTATATTTCTCCTTCTCTTCGAGCAACAATGTAAAGGAGGTCCAGTTTCAAACAACATTAATGAAAATATGACTCCTGAAAATTTGTAACCGGCCAGTCTTATACCGTAATAAGACTGGCAAAGAAAGTACCGCCCGAGTCGTTCTTGCGGTACTATTGTGGGGCAATATTTTTGTGTATCTCTAGTACTATTTGATCGGTGCTCCTTCTTTACATTTATTAGGCCATTTTACTGAGTTTTACAGTGGAGTAGAGTCCGACTATACTAACTATGAGTGGAGATTATGTGGAGTTGTCACCACCAACATTTTTTTTAAATATAATATTTGACGTTCAGGATGCCTCTTCACACTTTGGCAAATACAAAGTCACCACAGTAAGCATAGTCTTACTTTGAACATGCTTTCCTCCACTAAGATGCCTAAAGCGCAAACAGTTTGCGTTAGCTTCGGTACGGAAACGGAAAAGACATACCTACACGTAAAGTAATAAAATACCTAGCAATTTTGTTGTATTTTAAACACACCAGCGGCTGAACTTTCTGTTAAGTTTTTGTTTTTGATCCAGCTTTTTTTAATTTTCTTATACAGCAGGATAGGAAACGAACTTGTCGAATGTGTCTCCTGTACATCCGCAGTAAGACTCCCAAAGGGTCCATTATAAGAGAAATCTAATACAGTTTTATGTTTCATTTCAGCTGTATCACTAAGCAGCCGAAATGAAATGCCATATTTGGGCGGATATTGAAATTTTACTGCGCTCGGCTCACGAGAGCGTCGGTCGTAAAGCGTGCAAAACGGACGAGAGCGGAGGCGTGGATACACTGGGAGAGGATAATTTATAAATATAGGTACAATAAAAATGTAACTTCATTACACATGTAGATTTTGTTATCTCCGTCTCTATCGCTCTTGCCTATTCGAAGAAAGTAATGCAAATAGACGATCGAACGCACGAAGTGGTTCGCGGTTATAGGCCAGGTTCGGAAAGGGTGGGTAGATGTAAAAGCAGATTAGCGGACTGAGCTCGGAACCGCACGTGACAGAGATAGCGCGATGGTATGTACATATGCGAGTTAGAGCTATCGGATGCTCTACTGTTTGGCGATACAAATAGACGATCGAACGAACGAAGTGGTTCGCGGTTATAGGCAAGTATGGTGGCAGATTTTATCAGCGGATAAGTTGATATAAACCTGATAAAATGACAGTTGCCGCCATTGTTTGTGATTTTATCAGATTTATATCAACTTATCCGCTGATATAATCTGCCATCATAGGCCTGCAGATTCTGAAAGGGTGGGTAGATGTAAAAGCAGATTAGCGGACCGAACTCGGAACCGGACCTGACAGAGATAGCGCGTTGGTACATATGCGAGTTAGAGCTATGGGATGCTCTATTCTTTGGCGATCCATTCCACGGACAACTCGATAAATCTATTTAACGGTTCCGTGGCGGAGATGTGCTAAAGCCGTAAACAGCAGACCCCCGAAAGAGACTTAAAATGAAGCGTTTCAAATCTCGTACAAGTATCTATGGAAATTGCTTTTTTTTTATTTAATTTAACAATGTTTAATCACCTAAAATTATTAAAATACTGGCACTGGAACATTAGCAATTAGACTGGCTTGTCAACCTCCCCGTGCTAAAATAGTATTGCTGCTACCGGCTGTCTAAATGTTTCGGCCACAAAACACAAACAGACTCTCCGAGCTTACCCGCTCGACGTTCGTCAAATGTATGTCGATCGGCGTCTACAAACCACCGTATGTATAGTTTGCCGAGCGTCGAGCGAGCGTGCGCTCCGCCGCTTTCGTATCTCGGGTGAGTCTGAAGACCACCCAGTGTATCTGCGCCCTTAGCGTGTGCGACGGCCGCCGAGCGCGGTGCTAAACTGGAAAATATCCCCAATGAGGTGAAAGTGCCAAACTCCTAGTGAGCGTCATAAACCTCCCTTGTCATCGCTTCGATCGGTTTGCAAAATGGCGTTCTGAAATATCCCCTCGGGACTGTTTGCGCACTTCGTGGAAATTGTGTACCTAATAATATCATAATAATTTACCTACGCATTTTAGTTTGAAACGTTTAGTTATATTTTGTCATACTTTATAAAAAAACCGACAATTTAATGCTGCACTTTTAGTACGAAGTTCGGACGTCAGGTATGTTGTCTTTCATTTTGAAAAATCCTTAACTTATGATCCTGAGGAAAGCATGTGGCCTGACATGCTTTTCTTGGGATGGAAAAAGAAAAAGAAAAAAGGTTAAAGAGCTCAAAGAGGACCCAGTGTGTTGACGATGTGAGACCCCTTTGTTCCTTTAGCCGCGTCAACACAGTGAATCCTCTTTTTCGTAAAGGGTCGGCAACGCGCATGTGACTCCTTCGGAGTTGCAGGCGTCCATAGACTACGGTAGCTGCCTACCATCAGGTAGGCCGTATACTTGTTTGCCACCGTCGTGGTATTAAAAAAAAAGGAGTTTAGTTATCACTCAAAAACGCATAGTGAAAGGACGTAAGTGCCGGATAGTAAAATGACAAGAGCGCGACGAAATATTCCTTAATAAACGACCTTTTGAACGGATGTATTGTAACAGACCAACAACTAGGGAACCCTACAATGAGCATGTCCCGACATGCCCTTGGTCGGTTGTTACCCCTCTTATACAACGGTTGCATAAAATACTATTACAAACATATCCTTCAAGTGAATTTTTAAACGTAGACATTTCCTAGAAAGTACTGCATTTCCTGGTAGGTAAATAGTTATCGTATTTTACTGCGAGTAAATAAAATTCGAATTCCCGAAAACCCGACCGCGATACTTAAAACATATTTGAACTACCTGCTAAAATAAAAAAGCTAGAACAAAGTGTTAACGGGTTATATTCAGCGACAATAGTTGAATGTCAATATAACCCTATATTTAATGATTAATATTTTCAGTTCCTCACATCCACTCACGAGTAAAGGTGCGACCACACCGCTGCTTAAAATACGGCGACGTTACGGAATCGCAGTGACGCATCGTATCCGTACCGTTTTTATCACATGCCCTCCACACCGCTGCTTAAAATACGGTGACGTTACGGAATCGCAGTGACGCATCGTATCCGTACCGTTTTTATCGCATGCCCTCCACACCGCTGCTCAAAATACGGTTTGGAAGGTTCGCGTCAAAAATATTTCGTATGAGACACGTCACGGAGTATACGTTGCGTCTGCGTATTTTGAGCAGCGGTGTGGAGAGCATGCGGTAAAGTCGTGACGTTTATGGCACGTCATTGCGATTCCGTACCGTCACCGTATTTTGAGCAGCGGGTGGGTCGGTAAATCAGTTAACCAGGTGGGCTGGTATCCCAATACTCGTGAGTTCTAGTTTCGCCTGAGGGAATTTCTACCCATACAATCTTTCAACCCTTTTTGGGATTGAATTTTTCAAAATAATTTCGTATACAAGTAGTACAAGTAACACATTAAAAATGTAATACGATCTGCTGTAAGTTTTGGCTCTGCATTGATCAGTCAATCAACCATTTACACCAACGTCTATATTATGTATGTATAGATATAGATATAGCTTTAGTGCATAACAAGTTCTAAAAAAATAACATGGTATATTAAATTGTTACTAGATTTACCTTTAGTTTTATTTTACCTAATAAAATTTCTGATATTACGCAAGAGCGGCTTAAGTATCAATATTGTTCATTGCGGCCGCGCACGTGCACGCGCCGGTGGTACCTGGAAGCGTTCGGTTACTGTGTAAAACTCGTATCTTCGCTCGATTTTAAAGCATTACCGGACTCTTAAAATAACTACGCCGGAGTTTCGACATTGACATTGTCGATACATCACTACACCGCGGCTTACTGAGCGAATTGACCGCTGGTTTCGTGAACGGCCTACCGCCATATTTGTGACGTTTTCAAGTCAAAGGTACATCATTGTCGGTTGTTAATAGAGTTAATTTCTAAATGATTTTTTTATGGTAACGCCTTATTGACAACCGATAATGATGTACCTTTGACTTGAAAATGTCACATTTTATCGTAGATTTATTTATCGTATGCCTACATGTCACTGGATATAGATAGGCATTTCTTCCCTAGGGTAGTGGGAAAGCAGATGATGAAGAAAATCCAGTGAGTGCTGCGAGGTCCAGGTAGGACAGTAGAGCTGCCAAGTTTGTAACTCTTTTAGCACCACCCAGGGATTACGTGTAGGGTTGTCTAAGGTGTTTCCTACGGACGCAGAGAAACATTGATCGTAGGTTAGTTATATATTTTTGTTTCTTTACCAAGTATAAGGTTTAGCTATTGATAAAATTATAATGTTAAGTTGTGATTAAATATCAAGTTTTTCTACCAGCATATTACTTACAATGTTAGTATTCTACGTAAGTTAGTTTGTCTATTTGTTCAGGACAAATCTCGCAAGCTGATTTAGAATAACTTTTATATTATCAATTTAATATTTTTATGTGTATTTGCTTTTAAATTTAGTGGAAAATACTACAAATTGGAAACAAAAAACTATTACAATGAAACATTGAACTGCAAAGAACTCTGGAACATCACGGGATTCGAACCCACGTGTTTAGATTACCGTTCCAATGTGCTTCCAATTACACTAGACGTTCCTCTATCCACCTCAGTGAATTATCACTGTAATGAACAATGATGAATCAGTCACTAGCGACATCGTGATGTTCCAGAGTCCTTCGCAGTTGATATTTTGATTTTAATGGGCATCTGTTTCCAATTTGTGTTTCTATTTCTATTATCTCTTCTTCATTTTCTATTATAAATAAAAAGTATAACATACTGCTAATGTTAATATCGACATTTATTTTTGTGCTGTCCCATGACTAAAACTTACCTGTAATGTACAGTGATACCAGAGTCAGAAATTAAAGTGCCTATTTAAGGGGATAAGTGTGTATACCGTACCTTATAATAAATAAAGTATAATCCATACAAAATTAAAATGCTACATAAAATGTATGGTGAAAATAAAGGAACGAATTAATTTCTAAACAGAGATATCGTTATTTCAAGCATCTACAAGTATATTTCACTTAATTCAGTGCGGAATTCATCACACTAACTGAAATTTGACTATTAAAACGGAAATTTGTTTATGGTAGCTGTATTTTTGAGACCATAGACAAATTTCAGCTATTGTGCCATACTACAAGCACACATACGCTGAGTTTCTTACGCTGGTTCTACTCAGTTGGGGCTCCTTTCCGAACCAGTAGTAGTTTATTGCCCTTCCCATAATACGGTTTTAAAAAGATTTCATTTCAATACAGTTGTTAAACCAGTGTTTATGTTTTATTTCATTACCGTGCGTCCGTGCGTAATGTGCTATAGGCTAGTTTATCCTGATAGTGTCAGTTTTTTGAGTTCCAAACCACCTTACAGCCCTGCCCTCGGCGGTCCTCGACGACATATATAATTTAAAAAGCTATGCGTGTGAATAAGTTTTACCTTTGAAGTACTGACGTTAATCTTTTCATTTTTGTTAATGATTAAAAATAATATGTAATTTGAATAATTTAAAAGTCGATTAAAATATGTTTAGAAACAATTTAATAACAACACACACACACAGACACACTGTTTTTTTAACAGAGCATTGCTTTACAATTATGGCTGTATGCCGAATGGGTCTGTGCCTAACCCACAGAGTATCTTTTAAATGTATTAACCTAACCTAACCTGTCATAACAATGACAATGAATGACATAATGGCGGACGTATTTCTGCCGCACTGGAGTCGATTACTCTTGTTTGCAATATTTCACTTACCTCCCTCGATGTAATCGACCCAATTTATCAATGAATTCATTCATAAATTGGGTATGCAATTATGAACCCGATGGTACAATGTACTATGAAGAGTCAAGTTTAAAAATTACCCTAAAGCAGATGTCGTATACCATTATTAAGTGGCAACACTTTTTGATTGACAATATTTTTTAGTTTTTTGCTAATTTCGTGCACTATTTGATGATATTTAGACGTAATTATACTTACAGATGAAAAGAAACGTTATCCTTATGTAAACTAGATAATTCAGATCTTTTCTTACATGAAAACACGCAGCAATTCGGCATTTTTACCTCAGATCGTTCCGGGCTGACTGACATTCATTGAATGGACAACTAGTTTTATATAACCGCTACGACCAGTGGTCTTGTACTTTTGGCAGAGGGGGACGCCTGACAATTACCACTCCATTGGTTTATTTCTCTGAGATTACAATACTCATTTTAAAATCGATTCAACACATGTCCTCTCAAATCTGCGTCATGTTACATCAACGAGCAACAATATACATGACTCATGTATATTGTTGCTCGTAGTTCGTTCAGGAGATTTGAACACCTCGACTGCAACGATATATCTGACCAATGTACATATAGTTATTTATTCATAGTTCGTTGTCACAGATTGGTGCCAAAAAACCATAACTTGCAAAGTAACATAAAATTTATGCCATGTTGGATTATATTATGAAGTCGAGGCACAATTTTAATATGGTGTGATGTGGCAATATTACACCGGGGCACAATTCCACATTATGTTTTAAAGACTCGTGACGTCACAATCTTTGTCATATAATTTAAGTTATATTTCTCCTTCTCTTCGAGCAACAATGTAAAGGAGGTCCAGTTTCAAACAACATTAATGAAAATATGACTCCTGAAAATTTGTAACCGGCCAGTCTTATACCGTAATAAGACTGGCAAAGAAAGTACCGCCCGAGTCGTTCTTGCGGTACTATTGTGGGGCAATATTTTTGTGTATCTCTAGTACTATTTGATCGGTGCTCCTTCTTTACATTTATTAGGCCATTTTACTGAGTTTTACAGTGGAGTAGAGTCCGACTATACTAACTATGAGTGGAGATTATGTGGAGTTGTCACCACCAACATTTTTTTTAAATATAATATTTGACGTTCAGGATGCCTCTTCACACTTTGGCAAATACAAAGTCACCACAGTAAGCATAGTCTTACTTTGAACATGCTTTCCTCCACTAAGATGCCTAAAGCGCAAACAGTTTGCGTTAGCTTCGGTACGGAAACGGAAAAGACATACCTACACGTAAAGTAATAAAATACCTAGCAATTTTGTTGTATTTTAAACACACCAGCGGCTGAACTTTCTGTTAAGTTTTTGTTTTTGATCCAGCTTTTTTTAATTTTCTTATACAGCAGGATAGGAAACGAACTTGTCGAATGTGTCTCCTGTACATCCGCAGTAAGACTCCCAAAGGGTCCATTATAAGAGAAATCTAATACAGTTTTATGTTTCATTTCAGCTGTATCACTAAGCAGCCGAAATGAAATGCCATATTTGGGCGGATATTGAAATTTTACTGCGCTCGGCTCACGAGAGCGTCGGTCGTAAAGCGTGCAAAACGGACGAGAGCGGAGGCGTGGATACACTGGGAGAGGATAATTTATAAATATAGGTACAATAAAAATGTAACTTCATTACACATGTAGATTTTGTTATCTCCGTCTCTATCGCTCTTGCCTATTCGAAGAAAGTAATGCAAATAGACGATCGAACGCACGAAGTGGTTCGCGGTTATAGGCCAGGTTCGGAAAGGGTGGGTAGATGTAAAAGCAGATTAGCGGACTGAGCTCGGAACCGCACGTGACAGAGATAGCGCGATGGTATGTACATATGCGAGTTAGAGCTATCGGATGCTCTACTGTTTGGCGATACAAATAGACGATCGAACGAACGAAGTGGTTCGCGGTTATAGGCAAGTATGGTGGCAGATTTTATCAGCGGATAAGTTGATATAAACCTGATAAAATGACAGTTGCCGCCATTGTTTGTGATTTTATCAGATTTATATCAACTTATCCGCTGATATAATCTGCCATCATAGGCCTGCAGATTCTGAAAGGGTGGGTAGATGTAAAAGCAGATTAGCGGACCGAACTCGGAACCGGACCTGACAGAGATAGCGCGTTGGTACATATGCGAGTTAGAGCTATGGGATGCTCTATTCTTTGGCGATCCATTCCACGGACAACTCGATAAATCTATTTAACGGTTCCGTGGCGGAGATGTGCTAAAGCCGTAAACAGCAGACCCCCGAAAGAGACTTAAAATGAAGCGTTTCAAATCTCGTACAAGTATCTATGGAAATTGCTTTTTTTTTATTTAATTTAACAATGTTTAATCACCTAAAATTATTAAAATACTGGCACTGGAACATTAGCAATTAGACTGGCTTGTCAACCTCCCCGTGCTAAAATAGTATTGCTGCTACCGGCTGTCTAAATGTTTCGGCCACAAAACACAAACAGACTCTCCGAGCTTACCCGCTCGACGTTCGTCAAATGTATGTCGATCGGCGTCTACAAACCACCGTATGTATAGTTTGCCGAGCGTCGAGCGAGCGTGCGCTCCGCCGCTTTCGTATCTCGGGTGAGTCTGAAGACCACCCAGTGTATCTGCGCCCTTAGCGTGTGCGACGGCCGCCGAGCGCGGTGCTAAACTGGAAAATATCCCCAATGAGGTGAAAGTGCCAAACTCCTAGTGAGCGTCATAAACCTCCCTTGTCATCGCTTCGATCGGTTTGCAAAATGGCGTTCTGAAATATCCCCTCGGGACTGTTTGCGCACTTCGTGGAAATTGTGTACCTAATAATATCATAATAATTTACCTACGCATTTTAGTTTGAAACGTTTAGTTATATTTTGTCATACTTTATAAAAAAACCGACAATTTAATGCTGCACTTTTAGTACGAAGTTCGGACGTCAGGTATGTTGTCTTTCATTTTGAAAAATCCTTAACTTATGATCCTGAGGAAAGCATGTGGCCTGACATGCTTTTCTTGGGATGGAAAAAGAAAAAGAAAAAAGGTTAAAGAGCTCAAAGAGGACCCAGTGTGTTGACGATGTGAGACCCCTTTGTTCCTTTAGCCGCGTCAACACAGTGAATCCTCTTTTTCGTAAAGGGTCGGCAACGCGCATGTGACTCCTTCGGAGTTGCAGGCGTCCATAGACTACGGTAGCTGCCTACCATCAGGTAGGCCGTATACTTGTTTGCCACCGTCGTGGTATTAAAAAAAAAGGAGTTTAGTTATCACTCAAAAACGCATAGTGAAAGGACGTAAGTGCCGGATAGTAAAATGACAAGAGCGCGACGAAATATTCCTTAATAAACGACCTTTTGAACGGATGTATTGTAACAGACCAACAACTAGGGAACCCTACAATGAGCATGTCCCGACATGCCCATGGTCGGTTGTTACCCCTCTTATACAACGGTTGCATAAAATACTATTACAAACATATCCTTCAAGTGAATTTTTAAACGTAGACATTTCCTAGAAAGTACTGCATTTCCTGGTAGGTAAATAGTTATCGTATTTTACTGCGAGTAAATAAAATTCGAATTCCCGAAAACCCGACCGCGATACTTAAAACATATTTGAACTACCTGCTAAAATAAAAAAGCTATATAGAACAAAGTGTTAACGGGTTATATTCAGCGACAATAGTTGAATGTCAATATAACCCTATATTTAATGATTAATATTTTCAGTTCCTCACATCCACTCACGAGTAAAGGTGCGACCACACCGCTGCTTAAAATACGGCGACGTTACGGAATCGCAGTGACGCATCGTATCCGTACCGTTTTTATCACATGCCCTCCACACCGCTGCTTAAAATACGGTGACGTTACGGAATCGCAGTGACGCATCGTATCCGTACCGTTTTTATCGCATGCCCTCCACACCGCTGCTCAAAATACGGTTTGGAAGGTTCGCGTCAAAAATATTTCGTATGAGACACGTCACGGAGTATACGTTGCGTCTGCGTATTTTGAGCAGCGGTGTGGAGAGCATGCGGTAAAGTCGTGACGTTTATGGCACGTCATTGCGATTCCGTACCGTCACCGTATTTTGAGCAGCGGGTGTGGGGGCCATGCGATTAAAACGTTGTGGATACGATGCTTCACTGCGATTCCGTAACGTCACCGTATTTTAAGCAGCGGTGTGGTCGCACCTTAAAGGATGATGGGCAGTTTTGTATGGACGCTGGCCTAAAAACCAATAATGACAAGCCATATGTCATTTGAAAGGTTTTTTCATATTCTACAAATTTTTGTATGGCGGGAAATCTTAAATCGCTGTGTGAAACAAGTTATGGCAAAATAAAAACATTCCATCAATAAGTATTTTTTTACTGTTATAGGGTTTTTGTTCTGTACAACGGTTTTAAACGTGTTACCATACCGGGTGTGGCCTGTAATAAGAGCAAAAAATTAAAACGTAGATTATACTCCTTAAACTATACAACGTTTGCTCTTATTACAGGCCACATTATTATTATGGCATTGCATTATTTTTTAAGCAAAAGGTTCATCAATTATGAGCTGTGTTAAGTGCCCAGCTGGAGGAATAAATACTTCGTGTCTTCCTGCACCAAGGTACCAAACTATAGATACTACATGTGCACAACTCGCAATAGTGCGACGCCCTGTCAAACAAGTGCAGTAATATTGTGCTATCCTACGTATGCCAATGGCATTATTATTAATCAAAATATAACACAAATAAGATCTCGCTCTTACGTGACGCGATTGGATACGACCTCTAAGCAGTGAACAATTTTGAGGCATATTATATTGTTCCAATGCCTCATGAACGTTATCTCTGAACACTTCAATAATATACAGACCATTCTGCAAATGTTCGGCACAATAAGATTTCGCTAATTTTAATTGATACGATCCTAATGAAAATAGCATCACATCATTTTCTGTTAAACGCGGAAAGTCTAGTTCTTGATTTGCATCCATAGCCCTGAATGCAACCCTTTGTCTGTTGAGGTTGTTGTCACTTACATAATTATATAATTGATTTGCCATGTTTATTCTTTCATTAATAGTGTTTAATATGTAATCACTGTTAATGTTATCGGCCACTGGTACACAAAACGCATTTATAAGAGCACCAGCTATTTTAAAATCCGTGAATAGGTTTCGCAGTGTTGAATTGAAATAATCCTGACGCAACAACTTGAAATCACGCTTAAAACGGCCGTTGACAATCTCTACCACCCAGCGACACAAAGTAACTAGCCTCGATTTGTTAGCTTTTTCGGTAGATAACTGTGTATCATTTCTATCTTTTGTTGGGGGTAAATGCACTGTATAGCCACAAGCTTCTAAATCGGGAACACAATCGCGAAAACCTCGGTCAAGAATTATGACATCACCCTCTTCAAATAACCAATGAAAGACGCTATTTTCATCATTAATAAAATCTGACATTATAGAAGCGTCTGATTTTGTTGCAGCAAATGGTCCTAAAATATCAATTATGTAGCCGTCAGAACAGACTATTAGAAATGGCTTCAATAAGTTCTGATACTTATGTAAACTATACGACAAACGTTGGAATAAAAAATTAGAGCTTTTCTGAATATATGCATATGTTCCGTCGCAAATAATAATAGTCTTAGTATTCTCTTGATTGCCAAAAATACCTTTTGGTATCGATAGGTTTCTTTGTAATACATCATTTCTTTGAATGTGGTCAAAGCCTAAGTGCCGAGGCACAAATTCTCTTGTTAAACAGTTTCTCACTATCTTTATCATTCGTTGGATACTTCTGCGAGACGTGTTAAATTGACTAGCTAATCGCACATTCGACTCTCCTGTTCGTAGTTTTGTGAGGTAAATGCCTAATGCCAACCGCGGTTTTCTATGACTTTCAAGCAAAAAAGGGGTTTCTTCCAAGATTAAGTCAAACTGTCGGTTTTGGAACCCAGTCCAAAAGTGCATATCTGCATCAGTAATAGCACCAACAGTCTCAAAGTCTAATCTTTTACCAAGCCGAACAGCTTTAGACAAAATATCGCATATGTCAGTGAATTGTGCAGCAGTAAAGTTGTGTGTAATATTACAGGAATCTACTAGTTCATTCCACGCATTAGCTAGGAGATGCTCTTCACATGCACGAGCATTATTCGGAACATATAGTTTATGTTCACATAGCAAATAAACCTTTATTGTTTCCGGTATACGTAAATTGGCCCGATTGCGGCAGTAATTATAAATACATCTTGCAGCGGTGTTTGGTGCTCTAGAATAGTCGGGGACTTCAAGGAATGCAGCAGGGTTTTGTACAGGTATTCTAACCGCATCTTGAGTTCTTTGCCAACATCGGTGACATACCATACGCGTATTGTTAAAAACTACCTGAAAAAATACATTCAGTTAATTGTAAAGTCGTTCTCTTTAGTCGAGCGACCCAAAATAGGAAAACAACTCAAACCTCTAGCTGTGCATTCTCTCGTATATATTCTGCAACTTCGGGCTGATCTTGCACAATATTCGCAGTCAAAATGTGTCGCTGATATCTTCTGTTGTGCATACCACGCCGGCACATGATGCAGTTATTATGTCGTTCATCCATGATCAATTAATATGAAGTCGATCTTGCATTAGATCACGGAGTCCGATAACAAAGCCAAAGGTCAAGAAGTCGCAAGAAAGTACCCCGCGACAGTTTGCAGAAACCGATAAGAAAATCAGAATATTTGCAAAGATGGAAAACTGCAAAATCTATTTGAATAGCAGAACCAGAATGACACATGAAAACATATGAAAAGGCATAAAAAACAAAAACGTGACACAAAATCATCGACAGTAAGAAAACCTTCATAGTCTAAAGCGATATAGGAACTCACTATCAAAAAAGTTACATAGTAACGTTTCAACTCATTAAACTATTTTTAAGCAGCGATAACTTTTTTCACACAAAGATTTGGGATTACCTGCCATAGTAAAAGTTTTAGAACTTAGAATAAGCTATCCAGTGACATATCGCATGTCCTTATTGGTCAATAGGCCAATTTGCCCATCCTCCTTTACACTCGTATCGAGAATTAGAGAAGACAGCATTTTTTTTTATCGGGCATTAATATTAAAATAAGTATTTTCTCAATAATTTCATTTTTGATACAAACTAACTCTTCTTTCCAGACACCTTATTACTTAGAGAAATCAACCAACTGGAGTCGCCATTGACAGGCGTTCCCCTCTGCCGAAAACATATGACCAGTGGTCATACACATGTATGGACTGACGTTTATCTATTTGTACGTTACATACGAATAGCCATACATTTGACGTTCGCCTCCCCCGCAAAAATCGGCAGACATTTTTTGTATCGGATGTGACAGACAAGTCTACTCCATCCGGGTTGAATTCTCTAAGCCTTAATTACCTACTCGTACTTAGCAGGATTCTAACTTACCCAAACTCTGTTTCATCCCAGCTCCTATGACTAACCCTGGTCTTTAAAATCAGATCAGCTCAAAGTCATCTTTATTGCATTGTCATCCAACTGGGATTTTTATACCAAAATTCATTGCAAACCAACCACTTGAAGTGAATTAAATTTAGCTTGCAAGGAGCAAGTATTTAACTATTTAAAACTGTATATCATAATTATCATAAAAACCTAATCTTGACACGCCCATAAAAGTCAATTTCATTTAATTACGTAGTATACATTAGTTACACAAACTAATATACCAATATGTTTTCAATCTATTCTCAATACATCAAGTGCACATACGAGAATACAGTCACAAGCGAAACAGCTACGCAGATTTACGCTGTAGGCAACTCATATAAAATGAAAATATTCGTCCAAGCTGTAGCAACGAAAGAATAATTCATATCCAGGGGGGGTGGTGGGAGGCCATCCACTTTGCATAGGTAGGTAGTTATTTTGGTGAAACCCGTGGCCCCAGCTCTCATGTAATTAAGAGATTAAAGATCAGCGTGGAGCGAGCTCCAACAGCTTTTAAAAAATCAACACAGCCTGCATCCAGTGTTAGCCATTGAAGCATATTTTTACATGAATTGTTTTGCTGTAGTTTATAACTTACAAGTTATGGGTGAGTATTGATTGGATTCGTTTATTTATGCGTACCCGATGGGTAAAGTTTTTCTCTTTATAGTGATTTAGGTGAAAAGCAAAGAAGTTTGAGGGTGAGATATGATAGTTGTTGTTTGGAATATAAGCAATAGTTAATTAGTTATTGCATGTATACAGGGTGTAACAAAAAACCCTGGCAAATAAAAAAAGGCAGTAACCGGTATCGAATCGCGATTCCGAAAACAAGTAACTGTATTTTCAACGCATATTTTTACTGTGTCCTTTAAACGGCTATCAAATTCTTCTCGAGTCATTTAAGTAAATGAAACATTTAACAATACTTATCCACTCAGTTGCTCTGGGTAGCTCTAGCTACCAGTCGTGACCCTTATTACCTAGGCAATACAGTCCACTAAAAAGTTAAAGCAGGCGAGTGGATATGCCATTTCGAAACAAAGTATTTTTATTTTTTATAAAGTTCTGATATTTTTAAACAGCTGTAGGAAGTGTTCTGTTCTAATTATCTTTTCATAAGTGATAGGTAAGGCACATAGATAGTCTAGAACGCCCGCATAAATAGATGTATTTCCTTTAAACATTGTTGTATTCTAGTAATTAAGGAAGGTAAACCGTTCAGAAACTGTTCATTGTCACTCAGCTAATCCTACCCGTGTTGAATGCTAAGTTCCACGGCCATACAAAGTCTCCTTTACTTGAAGAGCATCTTTATCCAAAGCGAATACGCTCGGTGAAAGTTATTAACTAGTTCCCGTTAGCTAAACGAATACGTGACGAGATGAATATCATTAATACCAAATCCTACTACTACTATTTTGGCAAATTAATTACAGTCAGCATCAAAAGTAGCTAAGCGGGTGAGGTGTTCAGAATTACCTTCACGCGCTCTTATTCTCATAACAATAAAGTCGTGTCAAGCTCATTTTGAACACCGCACCCACTTAGCTACTTCTGCTGCTGACTGTACCTAACATTCGGTGGTTTTCACATGTGCTTAGTTAGTATCTGCCTATGCTAGCAATTTATAATACATCTTATCACATAGAGCTAAACACTAAATTCTGGACTCTCATACAATATTGACCTACTGAGTATTTTTTTATTATTATTTATTTTATTAGTTTTATTCCTTATGCCTACTGACATAACAATCAGTTAATACCTATTAACGTATTAAGTTAAGGAACGTCATTGCTCGGTCGCCTCAATCTATTTAGTTGTCTAGCGTAAGGTTCCCCAGCACATTATCAGCATATGATCAGTCATCAATGTCATCATATCAGAATCAGCAGCAAAACTGTTTTCAATTTTTGTTTTCTAACTGTATTAACAATGCAGGTACGCGGCAAGAATCACTCGCATAATAGAAAAAATAATGGTATTCAAAATCGAAGATGTGACGATCGATGATCACAAACAGGATCAATATAAACGCAGAAAGGGTTTCATGAAAAAGGTGTTACAATACACATGTATCACCTGCTCACGTAAGTGAGTGGCTTGTAAATGTGTGTGTGTAGATGCCAAAGCACACGTCAGGGGCATACGAGTATTGAAATCGTCGAGTACAACACCAATCCAAACGGAGGGCGGAGGACGACACCTACTCGTACATTTATAAAACTTTCTACAGTATTATTTTGTTTCAGGTAATTATTATGTAAGTTATTGTAATTGTGTAACTATAGGTTTAAGGGCTTAATTGGTATCGTATTGCGACTAGGAAAAAGTAGGAGAATAAAATTTTTGGACGTGATTTTTTTTTTTTTGTATGGGGCACGTCATCCAACTTTCCATACAAAACCAATTTTCTTTTTCGTGTGAAAAAAATCTTCCTTTGTTTTTCATAATTAGAATACGATGCCGATTATACCCTTAACCGGATCACCAGTAGGTATTTTTATTACATCTTGTACAGGTATTGCAAAGCTTGTTAAAACTTCACAGATAGTTTTTAACCGTTTGAAATTCTACCTTATCGCGAACAAAATAAAGTCGATATTTAAAACACGGCACCAAATAGGGTAATGCTTGTAATGTTGCCTTTATGACTAGGACAACAAGGTAGAAATCAAATGTATAAAAATCATGTGTCAATCGTAAACTAAAGATAATCGCAGTGTATAATTTAGAATTTCAAATTCATATAAGTCGCCGTATAAAAATATGAAACTTTGTTAGTGTTATTGAAGTCGTTTTTTGGTTTTAAATAAAATCAAGTAAAATATAGTTTCAATAAAAGTTTAAACTTTAGAGTTATGATTAATTAACTGAAATCCCGGAAACGGCTGGGCCGATTTTGATAAAGCATATCTAAGATCGCTGTCAAATAAAAAAAAACTAATTTAAATCGGTTTAACTGTTTTCGTTCTACTGTGCCATACTTGCCATCTTACATAGACAGATGCACAAACAGACACACATACACGGGGGTCAATAAATCGCTGGCCCAATATTACAGGGTTCTATGTTACATTTTCACGGTAGTTAAAATTAGACTTAATGTCACTATGACGATGTTCAAATTTGAATTCGACAAAACTGAAACATAATAGTAAATAAACCCTGTAATATTGGGCCAGTGCAATAGTATTTTCGGCGATAAAAGCTTCAACCGAAAATATTCATTTTACGCAATCTTTTATCTTGTGAGAAACATGTGTACTACACAGAATGCTAGTGTGTCTCAAGCCTTAAATAGCTTAACAAAAGCCGGCGCAAAACGGCACGCCACAGCCGCCATGTAAAAATGCTTGCCGTTCCCGTGTAAAGTGCAGCAGTATGAAAGGTGGTAACTCTGCAGTAACTGTGCATTCCGCCACGCTGCAACTGCACTTCTAATTAGTAATGTTCGAGCTTTGTGCTCGACATCAAAGCAGTGCGTGCTGACTGCCGACGCTCTTCGCTACCCTATTGTAATAACTAGTGAATTTTTAATATCTTTTGTAGGGAGCCAATTGCGCTCTTTTATAAATTATGCATTTCAAAGCACTACTTTATTCGTCTTTTTTTAATATTTTCTAGAAACAAAAGACTGGTTGAAGTGTGGACCGAATAACTATTTTGCGACTCTATGCTTGATTACTATTAGCTATATTATGTATATTATTAAGTTTTGGTATAAATAGTGACCGTAAATCGGAAATAGCGACAGAACCACCACTTGGCACCTGGATACCACCGTGTGGATCGTCGACGATCTCAAATTCATGAACGATATTGAACCTTGAGTCTAAGGAGAGACTTTGCCTCCTTACTGGTTGATATGTTGCCCACGGCAGCTTTTTATCACCGCACCGCTTGCCGCCGCCGGCAATGTTCATCCTCACACCCTGGAGCCTAAAGGGTCGCGCACAACAGTTTAAGAGGAATTTCCTCCCACGAACGCTGCGACTGTGAAGTGAACTCCCTGCCAAGATTTTCCCAGCGGGCTACAGTATGAGGTTCATCAAAAACCGAGTGTATAGGTTCCTAAAGGGTGGGCAACGCACATGTGTATTCTCTGGGGTTGCAGGCGTCCATAGGCTACGGTAACGGCTTACCATCAGGCGGGCCGTATGATTCTTTGCCACCGTCGTGGTATTTAAAAAAAAAAGAACATGACAAAACCTCTTTATTACTTTATGTTTTTAAAAGTTATCAATACATTTATTAGGTTAGGGGGCGTCCATTAATCGCGTCATATTGTATAGGGGAGGGAGGGGGTCAAGAAAAAATCACCAATGATCACCACAGGGGGGAGGGGGGTCTGGACACGTATCACGTGTAATTTTTTTGTTCCTTCGTGCTATACTGTATTTCAAATATTTCAATAAAATAAAAATTATCAACTTTTAAATGAACCAATTTATGAAAACCAGAGTAAAATTTGCCTCGCAGTTGGACTTCTGCGTTTAGTTGAGCGGGCGAGGCGTCGCTCTGCTTTATGCACGGGGTCACTTAGATTGATCTCATTTTCATCAAAATCAAATTCTGAGGAATCAAGGGAACTCCTGAAACCTTATAAGGAGACGTATAGCGATTTTTAAAAATCTAAAACCAAACAATTGCATTTGAATGCTGTGCTATTTAATGAAATTGAAACTGCTTGTGAAGACCAGAATGGAACTCCTCCATGACAAGGTCTTTTACGTCTTGGAACGAATTGTTATGACTCTTATGAGATGCAGTGTGATTGTAAAGATCTTTTAGTGGCATTTGAAATATTATTTTCTTCACAGTAGGTTTTTAGGGTTCCGTAGCCAAAATGGCAAAAACGTAACCCTTATAGTTTCGTTATGTCCGTCTGTCCGTCCGTCCGTTTTTCCGTCCGTATGTCACAGCCATTTCACTCGGAAACTATAAAACGTATCTAATAAATATTTGAACATAAAGTGTATTGTTGTATGCTGCTACTTAGTTTTGTAGTAAAATTGCTGAAAAAGTATATTTTGGGGGTGGGGGGCACTCCATTTATATAACAATTTCAATAATCACAACCAAATATCAATAATCACCCCGTAAGTCTAAAAAAATGTGCCCCCCCTGTCACTTTTGAACCGGAGATCCAAAAAATATGGGAAAAAATCGAGAATATTTATCGGTTTAGGAATTATTAAGTTATCTCCAAAAAGCGTATTTCATAGGCAGATACGACCTTCTGATATTACTTTTTCGATAGTAGGTACGAAACCCTCCATTATGAGTGGTCCGATACGCACTTGGCCGGTTTGTTTATATTAAATATTGTTTTAATGAAAATAGTGAGATGTGCATACATGTAGTTTCATTTTTTTACCTTTCATGTGTACGTACGTACGTTACGTTTTCACGTATTAGAAAACTGTACTTACTTTAGTTAGCAAAAAAATACACGTCATATTGGACGAGGGGCGGGGGGGGTCCTGAAAATATCACCAAAGATCACCATGGGGGAGGGGGGGTCTACAACAAGCCAAAAACGTATGACGCGATTAATGGACGCCCCCTTAGATATTTCCTATATATTTAGATACTGTTATCTATACTAAATGAAGTAGTTATATGTGTTCCTTTTGTGTCCGTGTTATTGATGTTAATGGCAGTCGTGATTGAAAAAACGTCTGTTATTGCTTTGGGATTTCGCACAAAAGCAAATTAGGCGCGTTAATCGAAAAACATTTCTTTGATGTTTTGAATTAAGCAAACAATATCCCGAAATAGAAGCGATTGTTATTCTTTAATAACGGTTGCTCCTACTTGCTGGAATAACTTATTGAATTGTATATTCCACTAAGCAGTTTAATAAACATTTGGAAAATATTTTACATTTTTTTTGTTGCTTTTGGGCGTCGACTACCTAATCCCTGAAATACGTATAATCGTAAATATGTTTTATTTAACTCCCATTGCAGACATTAAAAAGAAAAAAAATACATTAAAAGGTAGTCTTCATTTCATCCTAATTCTATGTTTCAATACCACGTCAGCGGCAAACCAACATAAGGGCCACCTCTTGATGGAAAGATCCTCTCCATATTTACTGCTCTATAGAACTCGCTAGCCCAATAAGGGCTTACATTTTCAGGGTAGTTAAATTTAGACTTAGTATCACTATGACAATGTTCAAATTTCAATTCGATAAAAGTTAAACATATAACCCTGTAATATTGGGTCAGCGAGATGGTACTTAAGTTAATAAAAACAAGGAACAAATTTTAAATAATTTCAATTTAGTCGAATTTGTCCCGCAGTCGAGATTGTCCCCCTGTACCTGTAACTGACGTACTTTAAGATATCAATAAGGTTTTTTAGATTAATAGTATGAATTTCAGATAAGAACCACTCTTACAACAAATTATCAATTCGTAAGGCAACGTTTAGAATGTGTCTCGTTTAATATTCGACAAACATTACAACTCATAAGACCAGAATTTCAAGCTTGGTCACGGAATCGTCCATAAAGGTGACCTACTTTTCGACTAGATGAATGATATATATTCAACATCTTCCTTTTAAAATGGTTCTATTGAATAAGCGGATCTAGCCATTTAGTAAAATAACTAAGTGGTTCAATAGGAGCGCAGGACTATGTCTACGTATTTTGCTACATAGTAGTCGCTTTCACAACTTTCCTGATGCCCGTAACACAATTTTCCTAAAACCTTTGTATCATCATCATCTTGTTGGGTAACTCTTTTCATAATATGGAAAACGAAGGTGACACAAACCTAAAACGTAAAAACAAAGACTGACAAGTCACACATTTATATAAAAAATACCTTAAACGTTAAAATCTGTTCATAGTCGTTTGACGTAGGCTGTAGGTACTTAAAGTAGTATTTTTAAATGAATTAAGTATTTTTATATGACTTTGTAAGCCACTTTGAAAGGTAGAGCTGTCATATTACTTCGGGTAGTAAAAAACACTACTTTACACTTTAAAATGTTATCCTGCACTTCTTCGTTAGTTGGGTAAAAATTAAATGTAGATATGTATGTATGTATACATATGTATAAAGAAAGAACATGTAGGTATATAAAATCCGTTAAAATCGCCAATTGGCTAAATAATATTGAAAGGCGAAGATAATTAAACGAGGAACTTCTTGATAAGTTGGATCGCCTTCTCAACAACTGTATCCGTTTCATCTTTTGTCTTCGCAAATACGATCATGTGTCCTCTTATCGCTCCCAGCTAGGGTGGCTTCCCATCCGTCGACGACGTAACATTCGCATGCTTTGCACTCTCTTTTCAGTTCTTAATGGCCCACATTCCCCCGGATACCTTAAGTCTTTCTTTCAATATTATGGCGTGTCTCGCGACCGTCAACTCCGTTCTTCTGGCAATTTGTCTCTCTCAATTCCTCTGCACCACACCGGTTTTATGTCAAACTCATTTTCTGTTCGCGCGGCGCGCCTGTGGAATACACTTCCCCGTAATATTAAGAATGCTCCCAGCAAGTTTGCTTTTAAAAAAGCCGTTCGTGCCTTTTTCGCTAGTGGAATGAAAGATTAGTGTTTTCGGTTGATGATTTTCGTCTATATAATATATATATATATATATATATATATGTATGTATATATAATGATATATATATATATATGTATGTATATATAATGATATATGTATGTATATATAATAATATATGTATGTATGTATTTTTTTGTTATATATCGTATATTATGTATATATTGTATTGTATATTGTTTTATTCATTGTTTACTTGTAGTTAACTCTTCACCTTTTGTTCTCGTAAGCACCGCCCACAACTTCTCTGCTTTGCCTTAAGGTTGACTGGTAGAGAATGCCTACTGGCATTAAGTCCGCCTTTTGTACATCAAGTTTTTCTTTTGTGCAATAAAGTTTAAATAAATAAATAAATAAATAATTTCGCCTTCACCGCAAAGCTCAGAATTATCCAAAGCACCCAATATGTACACTCTTAGCAGGAAAAACAAATAAACCGCTGCCAAAATCCGTCTAAAGCAAATAGGTGAAAGGTCCACTCAGAGGCTAAGCAAAGGGAAAATACCAGGGAACTTTTTAGGGTGACATCAGACAGTCCGGTCCTTCGGTCACGTTTCGCGCTGTGTTAACAGACGAACTCGTCGGGAGGAAAAATCCTGTAGAGCGGTGATTGAGTTAGCGCCCGCCCCGAGGAAATGGACGTCCGCTGTCGCCTCTGTAACGTAATACCGCGGGTAGAGCTGGAGGCGGCCATTTGCACGGGATTGAGTTAAAGGCACAAGGAACTAAATAGCTCGGAAGTGGTAACTCACTTTTTAACGGTGGAGCGCTAACGAAATTCGCGGCGATACGACTTACCGCGCTCTCGGACAGGGATGTGCTTAGTTAAAAATTATAAAACGAGAAGTCAAGAATTATAAATGTCAATTAGGTAAACGGAACCTGCTAAACTGAAGACAGGCACAAGACGCCCTTGTTTACTCGTATTGGCACGAAGTACAAATTAATGTTGCCAAACGGTCCCTATATAGCTTTTAGAAGACAAAATGATTTTTATAAAAATGTGTACCCACATACATTAATATAACAAACCATCATAAAAAAATAACAATTCTCGACACGTGTTTCGCCACTCTACGATGAATCCTCATATATACACGGTGGGGCCTGTAACTAAAGCAAAAAATTAAAATGTACATTCTTCTCCTCAAACTACGCAACGTTTGTTTGACGACTTTGAAAAAAAACTTGCGGTTTGAATTTTATTACATTTTAAAGTTAATTCGAACACGCAATGTACTATGAAATTGATTATGTCAATTAGACGGAGTTTTAAGTACATTGAAAATACTATTTACTTTGTTTGAAAAAATAACAATCTAAAAACTTTATGATTTTAAAAAGTTGCTTCACAAAAGTTGTCTAGTTTGAGGACTAGAATCTCCGTTTTAATTTTTTGCTTTAGTTACAGGCCCCACCCTGTATATAGATGCTGGAGATGGCCCAACATAACCTCTGACTATGGACTTTTGATTTTTAAATAGACATTAGCAGCGTATACAACGACATTGGTCCTCAAAAATATCTGATTATGCGCTCTATCGCTTCGACCGCATCAATTTTCAAGACGATAGGTGTTAAGGTTTTAGAGATCACGTGGGCCACTTTGCACTGCACTGCTCTGTAGTAAAAGCACTTAGTAGACTTGACACAAATACTAAGAACCCCATCCTATGAACGGCTCATCACACTAACGGAAAGCTTCATTAATATGCGGCTAAGTCTTTTATATTCTGTTTGCAGTTCCCAATCGTGCAGTTCGAGATGTATTCTAAAATCAATATGCAACCGCAATATAAAACGAATTCAATACCAATATCGTTACGTCGCACTCGTCGACATATAGCTGCTCTTTAAAGCAAGGAGGAAAACTCTTCAAAATGTTCTCGATATCATTTTGATACGTCAAACTTACGAAAACAAGGCCCTCAGTAATCTGACGCTACGTGAAAAGACTGTTTTCCACCGAAATCCTCGGGGCGAATAGAAGATTCAATTATCGGCCACACAGGCATGGGGTTTGCACTAGCTAGGTTAATTAAAACGCCGAATATTCTTGACTTGTACCATCAAGTACGATTTTGAAGAGTAATATTAGTTAGAGATCTACCATCTATAGTTAATAGAGGTATATAACACAATAATGAGAGCAACGAAACCCCTCTAGTCAGTTTGCTATGCTCATTTCTAAATCTTCACATCTGGCAGCTGTAAAGTGGTGGAGGTCAAAGAATGCAAATCACTTCAATTTTGTTACATTATATTATGAGAAATTATATAAAAAATTAGATTATAGCATTGCCAAAAGCTTCGGTTGAGGGAAAGTAGTGGCTAACCACTTATAATGTAGTTCATAGTTTGTGGCCTACTGTTTTTGTTTCCGTAATAATACGCAATGTGTTTTGTTCAAGAGCATAAAATTTAGGTCCTGCCCTTTATAACTGAGACAATTTCGGCAGTTTTTACCTATTTTGGTATTACTTTTTTCCAATTCAAAAAATTTGACCTCCACCCATTAAAAGCTGCCAGATGCCCGGATCTAGCAATAAGGATAATGTAGTAATCTAACCAGGCCGGTTTTGTTGCTCTCATTTTGTATCATATCTGACACTGGGCAGCTCTTAGTCCATAACTGAAAAAAGTTATTATGGTCAACTGTCAATGTCAGTGTATTATAGTCTAGACAAAGTGGATATTCAAGTACATTCCTTCCCGCTTTTGCATTTTAAGTAATCCCTGCATTTCCAAATTGGAGCTCGGCGCTACCCATATAAAATTCCTCTTGTGTCGCCTGTTTTAGAAACAGACAATTATTGTTGTTTTCATTACAAATCATTCAATTTTCTTAGGTTATAGTCTAGACAAAGTGGATATTCAAGTACATTCCTTCCCGCTTTTGCATTTTAAGTAATCCCTGCATTTCCAAATTGGAGCTCGGCGCTACCCATATAAAATTCCTCTTGTGTCGCCTGTTTTAGAAACAGACAATTATTGTTGTTTTCATTGCAAATCATTCAATTTTCTTAGGTAACAGTGTGGTCAGATGTTTGGTCTAAATACCCAGTGCCTACACACAAAAACACAAAAATGTTGATACCTACTATTCAATTCCACTATGTTATGGATTGTGATGTAACTAAAATGGTATTGAGATTGCGATCTCTCCTTATTTGTTTTGACTTAAGTTTTTATAATTTCCTGTAATGCCATGTATCAACTCTTTTTCCATTCTGATTGCGACAAGATGTAAATAATACCTCGCACGAGCGCTAACCGCCATGCTCGCACTAATTTCCAACTTATATTGCTAACATTAAACACCCGCCACATCGCTTTAGTGCCGTGTCAGACTCTTCCCGCAACAATAAAAGGACAGTCTGGACAACCCTTAGGCGCGAAATTAAACCCGACTTCCTGACCCACGGAACTAGAAATAAAGTAGTATTTTACGCCGACTACTTAGAAAGGCTTCATAAGTAACTATGCCGTAAAGTTCATATTCACTTTACTGCTGAAAAAATGAGACATGAAATGTTGTATGCTCATTTTACAATGGACATTTATTATGTTTTTAATTAATCTAGGATTATCGCAAGATATGTTTTAAAAAAATCAATACACAATTATTTTTGTATTAAACATTTTTTTTTAATATGAAAGGCAGTTGTGAACTGGCTCATTCTACTTTTTCGTGACCATTAATATATTGCCAGAAAAAAGTATGATAGACATTGAATTTCGTCTCTAAAATTGTATTCCCAAATTGTACTAGTTAGAACCAAATAATAGGAAAATTATTAACAAAAAATCATAACGCCTTATTTTTATAAAAATCGGGAGACAATCAAGGAAAACTGAGTTACTGTGATTAAGAATATTTACAGTTGTTATTATTAAACTAAGCTATCGGGATTTATAGCGTAATAGCCTCTTTCTCCGTCACAAAAAAGCAAATGAAAGTAATAGCCAAGTATTCCAAAATATGCATTTTACAAAAAAGTGTCAAAAACGTATGTACCATCAGGTTCATAATTGCATGGTCAATTTATCAATGAATTCATTCATAAATTGGCCATGCAATTCTGAACCCGATAGTACAACTAAAAGTAGAATGGCCCAACTATCGAATTTGGATTTTTTTAACAAATAGACGCTCATCCCATGCAGAAGTTGGATTACACTTACAGCAACCCTTTCCAAGCTATAAACAGTTTTCACGCCATCGACCGTTATAAACCTCATTTCCTTCTAGACTTATCACCACAACGGTATCCCAAATACATTATTAACCTTAAATTTCCAACGAAAAACGCTGAGCCACTTAAAGTCTTCTTACCCTACTTTTGGTGGATAGTCAAATAAAAATGTATATTTAAATCTCCTGAGCAGTGAGGGTCAAAAGGTCGTTTTAATAACTTGGAAATTCTGGACACTCCTCGTAAGCCCCGGGCTTACGTGTAATAGAATAGCACATACAGCCAGACCCGTGGGAGGGTCTGTTTAAATATTGTAATATTGGTTTTGATGCAAGGATGTGCCTCTGCATTTCAATGAACTGTTACGGCGCTGAGTGAACCTTTTATATAAATTCTTACCGGCCGTATTAGAAAGAAGAAAATAAAATACTTAGGGCCTGTTTCACAATGTTCAGGTAAAGTCCTGAATAAGCTACTTGCCACGTATCTGACGGATAAAGTCATCGTTGGCGTTTCACAATCTTCAAATAAGCTTAACTGGTGGATAAAGTACTAAGTTTTGTAGGTAGTTTTATCTGGCAGTTAATTTATTTGTTAATTAGCTATCCAATACTTTACTTGGACATTGTGAAACAGGCCCTTTTAGTTAAGTACCTAACTGTTTTAGATTTGTTTCAAACGTGGTAAACTTATTTAGTATTTTATCTCTCATTTTCCTTAACACAAAGAAACAGGGGAGCAAAAGCACGGAGTTTGCAAATTTGGAGCTTCGTTATTTTCGTCTTTAATTAGTATCCACAAAGTTATACACAAAAAATGTAAAAGTTAAGCACTCGCCTTGGATATACTTGTGGGTCACAACGTTCAAAGAGAACTCGTTACCGACTGTTGTTTGTTTGGGCCGGATGGTGAAAACACGAAGGCTAATTAAAATGACAACAAAACTTTGACAAAACATTCATTACATAACATTTATGGTTAACATTGTGTACTTACATGTAGGTATGTGTACAGTCAGCAGCAACAGTAGCTAAGCAGCAAGATGTTTAATTATTTAGACTTTATTATAAAGAAAACAAGAGTTTGTTCAGATAATTTTCAATTCTTCGCCCGCTTGGCTGTTTTGGTTGCTGACTTTCTTTGACACGGCCTAATAATACAAAGTTTTACTGATGACTTTTAAGTAGTTTCAAATACTTTTATTTTTATAGCCATATTTATTGGGTTCAGACTATTAAATATAAAATAAAAAACAGCCTTTATTAATTCCCTACGAAATTATAATAATAGACTAATGAAAAAAAATATATGATTTAAATTAATCTGTAGAGACCCCTCTTCGGGTGCAGGCCTCCTCCAGTTTCAGCCAGTTTTTTTTGTCTTTGCCCTTTTCTGACCAATCTCGGACCAGTCTCAGACAATTATTTATTTTTAATCCATACTAATATTATAAATGGGAAAGTGTAAGTGTTTGTTTGTTTGTTTGTTTGTCCGTCTTTCACGGCAAAACGGGGCGACGCATTGACCTGATTTTTTAAGTGGAAAACCACAGCCAAATAGCACTAGACCCTACTCATAGTGTTGTGTTCCTGCTGGTGAGTAAGGTTGCCAAAGAGCTCAAAGAGGACCCAGTGTGTTGACGATGAGGGACCTTCTTGTTCCTTTAGTCGTCAACACAGTGAATCCTCCTTTTTGTAAAGGGTCGGCAACGCGCATGTGACTCCTTTGGAGTTGCAGGCGTCCAGGAGTGACATAGGCTACTTTTTGTCTCTTTCTAACCCCCCGCTTCCCTAAAATGGGGGGTGGAAGTTTGTATGGAGCATTTCGGGAGGCAATCGGGAAAGGGGAACCGTGTTACCCCGAATTTAACGCGAGCGAAGCAGCGGGCAAAAGCTAGTTCTAATATATTATCTATAATGCCACCATAAATAGTGACATAAGTACTTATCGCACCTACTTAATACACAATGTACAGTCGCCATCAAATATATCGGAGCGGCCAAGGTACTCAAAAATATCTGAACATGCACTTTATCGCCTTGACAATAGAGGCGTTGTTCAGATATTTGTGACCATATATCCGCCGCTCCGATATATCTGATGGCGACTGTACCTACGATTACCAAGGTAACGAATACAACAAAACTTCTGACAAAAAAAGGCTAAGAAATCACCGCGTTCAAAAAAACAACAGGACCGAATAACATCAAATAAAATCAATCGGCTTCTGTAATCGCAAAACGGTGGTCGACCTTAAAAATGTCATGTCGTGAAATTGTCCGCGTTTCTGAAATCCCCCATCAGGCAATTGCAATAAATGAGTGAGTCTGATTGGAATCCGATGGTACATTTTTTTGCTCGCGCAGACGTCGGGCGAAGAAATGGAGGCAATTTTCCGTACTCGGCTCCATTTATCACAAGCCATTAGGTATTGCGATGTTTGGACGGTAATTACGATGGAATTGACGTTAAATGAGATTCGGAATACAGGTCCGCTAGTTTATGAACGAATAGCATACAATTTCATTAGGAACTTCCAAAAAAAATTCGACATTATTCGATCCCCCAATGTATTGTACAATCAGCGACATTTGTACCGAACCAGACGGTATCAATGGTATCAATAGGGACCGGAACCGGTAACCATTAAAGGGGTATTAGATTGGGTATTTGATAGAGTTGTTTTTAAAAACCCTATCAATTCGGTAAGCGTATCGTTTGACTTACCCGAACGAAAGGCTAACCATGTCAATACAGTTAATTCGGGTAAGTGGTTACAACCCAGCATATGGTTTCCCTATTAGATAGGGTTTTTCAAATGCGATTAAGCTATTTTAAACTCTGTGACCAATACATTTGACTTATTTATTATTCGAGGACCCTACGAGCTAAGCGCTGCCGGGCGGCACGAGCGAGCCTACAGACAAACAAGAATCTATTTGCGTATGTTTTCGTACTTACGCCTTTGATCTAGACGCTATTATTGCTTGTTAGTGCGCTAAAAGATCGTTGTGTGGTGCCGGTGTTTTTGTTCTTGCCATTCGAGCGTGACGGCTCGTGTCGGTTGAATCTTAGACCCAGGCTTATAGGAACCAAAATCAAATGCATATTGTGAAGTGTTAAAATATATAATTTTGTGTTATTCTAGTTATAGGTAGTACTTTGTTTCAATGGCTCCAGCAAAATGTGACGCCGTTCACCGATACTTCAAGTATAATGAAACGATCAATATCAGTCATTGTTTAGACCCGTACCGATAAATTATGAAGTTTCGATAATGTTAAAGTTGCTTATTATTCGCATACAGAGTTCAGGCCATCCAACTTAGCTAATAATAATAATTTGTGTCATCCTAGGTTGTTGCGTAGGTAGAAACTTAGACATTTCTTTTTTTAAACATTATTCGTTAAATAGAAAATTAGAGATCAGAATTGTTTTTTCACTGTAACAGCAAAGTTGTTACTGATGCACGCACGCGTTTTGTGTCACTTTCGTCAATGGGAATACTGACGTTCAATCAGCACATATATGTGGACTTTTACAAGCCTATATAACGCTTACAGCACCAGACTTATTTTTTTGGATTTTTGGTTTGAAGTTGCATTTTTCGGTGCATTTAAGGCCCATAAAAAGACAAAAAAATACAGGAAAAATTCTCCCCCCCAAAAATTTTGTGAAAACCCACCCGCACGATCGTTTCATTTCGTTGCGACCCGTAGTAAAGTTGTTATTATTTATTTTTAAATATAAGGATAAATTACAGAGTTCAAAGGAGTTAATAAACATTTATTAATAAAATTTTAGATTTCTTACATGTTTTACATGAAATGATTAAAAAAAAAACGCTTTTGATTGATCTTATTTTCAATTTATCATAGTCAACACAATTTAAATTTGTCGACTTGCGTCCTGACCCGCACGATCGTGCGTTATAACTTTAGGCACAAAAAAATTACTAAAATTTCTGGTTAAACTTTTAATTATCTACATTATACGACAGAAGAACTTTTAATTGAATAAAAAACGAATTTAACACATTTAAAAATCACAAATTAAAAAATTACGTGAATACCTACTTCTGACCTGATCGTCCGTCTCGTACACGTACCTGCTTGACGCTCACCGCGTCGACGACTGGCCCCCTAACTAAACGCACGCGGGTTTAAAATGAATAATAATCGAACGCACGATCGACCGATGCCGCACTGAAGCGGCAAATTTGATTATTTTTCAAACTAGACTTTTTTAAAGTTGAACGCACGATCGTATCAGCCGGTGCTGTAAGGGATAAAATTAGAGTTGATCGATTAGGTACTGTGCTCACTAAAATATCGGTATCTATTATTTGAATAAATTTGTGCCATAATAATCAATGATATTTATTTACTTTAATTTTTTTTTCTTGTTAACCCCTATTAACAGTACAATAAAATATTAAAGTTATTAAAGTTTGCATCAATATTTTTATAAAAGCGTATCGAAACAATGTTTGAAATTTGTGTCATTATAATCAATGGATTATTTTTATTTTTCAGAATAAAAACTTGTTTTGCGTAAAGGGCATGCGCGGGGAAGGGAAAGGCGCGTTCGGGGTTCATGTGCCGACCAGGCTGCCTAGCGGCTCGTTTGTTTTCTATTATTACTCTATACATACCTATAGTAATAGTAGTAATAAGTGCGACAAAGACGAACAGCGATTTTTCAGTCGCTCTTCTTTATTTTTCATAGTAAAGAACGCAATAATATAAAACTTAAGTAAGGTAAGGATAATTAATGGTGATATAACGTATGACTACACCGTAGTCTATAAGGGACTGCAACGGCGGATCTGTGTGCCACGGTAAACCCAGTTTACCATTTAAACAGTATTCTGGCAAATTGTCACAGATAATTTGTAACTAATAAATATGTAATTTATGCATCAAGGCGGTTTGTTTACAGAGTGGCTATCGTGAAACGCGAAAATCAAAATATCGTTATTTGCCTCTCGGTTGGACTAGCAAAGGGCCGGGCTGGACTTAATAAATTTTTCATCAGTGTGATGTCATAATAAGGCTATGTTTTTATTAACTTATCGTATATAACACATAAAAATAAGCAACTTTTCTCTTTTCTTTAACACATTTTTTTTTAACTCAATTATTTCGAAGTTATGGGGCCCTGAAAGTTAAGTACAATTTGGACTATTTTGGTTGGAATGGTGTCATCATTATGACCAGAGCTCGGATTTTTCACGGCAAAACAAAACACTAGCGTAATTTAGCCAGTGCTTGAAATATTATTTTATCGATATCGATAATTCAGAACTAGAAGAAATAAAAGTCACCAAATAAAATTAATATGTAATAAAACTAATAAAAACATTTGTATAAAGTTACTATATATTAGAAACAGACGCAATTTCTTCTTCAAAATCTACGTCAGTACACACAGCAGCACAAGACATTTTATTTGGGTAATAGTGATAGGAGTAGATGATCATTATCTTTTCAACATTCTCTGGGAGTAAACAGTTGCGTTTATCACTATAAATCCATTTATGTCACTAAATGTACGTTCAACTTCAGTTGACGTCAAGGGAGCAAATTTATAGAATTCATTATCAGTTCGGGTAATATTTTCAGATATGTCTCTTAAAATTTCGTAATCAGGATTTCGTTCGAGCACGGCTTCAAATTTACGTATCACTGGTAAAAGTTTACTCCAGTTTACGTAGCAACGAACAGTATCCAGAATGAGGAAGGATTCCGCAATGGATAAAGTCGAACATTGCAATTGTTCTATTGAAGAGGCTATTACTTCGTAGTTGTCGCGAATGAAATTTAACTCCGGTCGTAGTTTGCGTGTTTGAAAACATTTTTTTGCAGCTCTTATAGCTGCCGAGTCATTAGCAAGTATGGAGACGACATCACGTATTTGCTCATAGTATTGAGCAAATACCGGGTATATTAATACCGCAGCAGATATCCAAGTTCCCCATCTGGTGATAATTGGCTCGGGAGGTAGGGGAATGGACGGATATTTTGCCTTAAAAAGGCGTACACGCTCTGGAGATTTTAGGAATATCTTTTTGACATTCGATATCAACCCATCCACACCTTTGAAATTATCTCGCACTTCTTCGGCAACCCGGTGCAGACCATGAGCTAAACACGTAATGTGTTTCATACGAGAAAACGTTGCTTTTAAAATACGACCGGCTTTAAGCATATATGCGGCACTATCTGTGCAAAGTAAAAGCAAATTGTTTACGTTATCATTGAAAGAATTTTGAAACAAAAATTTTAATTGGTTTATTATTAGGTTTGCTATTGTTTCCCCATTTACCTTCTCTAAAACCTTCGACCCCAAAAGATAAAATTGCTTAGAACAATTTTTTTGCAAAGACCGAATCACCACGTTTGTCACACATATTCCCATGAAATCTGGTGTTTCGTCTATAGATATCCACAAATAATTGGTTTTGTTTACCTCTCTTATACCCTGTATAGTTTTTTTGTACACGAGATTTAAATAAATTTTTCGCAGGGTCGATTCGTCCGGTAAAGAAGTCATAGAGCAGTCGCAACATAAATACTTGTTAAAAAAATGACGAAAATTATTGTTGTTGACTGTTGCCCATGGTATGTTGCATGAAATAAGAAAAATAATTAAATCGAAATAAAATTGATGTTTCCTATTTGGTTGCCCCGAACGGTAATTGTGGCGGTTGCTTTTCACATGATTCTCAATATTGCATTTCTTCAGTTTTAGATGCATATCGCACATAGAGCAGTATATAGTGGAGGTCACTTCATTATAGACTAACTCAGGGTGATTTTCAATCCACGTTTTGATCCGATCTTGTACATTACTCATTTTTGTATTAATTGATACCTTGCAATATTAAGTTATTATACGTATATCCAACACGTCGGATTCAATGCGTTGCGAAATAAATAATACCTAGATGCAATTTACGTTTTATACGTAATGAAATGACAGTTAAAGTGTGAATGTCATATGTCATGTGAGATGAAATTTGCAGTCGTTTCTATCATTTTAAATGAGGTGGTATAGTTACTTCGTTCTAAGTTGTACATGCAGACCTACCTCTTTGTTGCTCGACTATGGCAAAGCTAAAATGAAAAGTTATTTTATTACTTATACAGGATGTCCGGTAATTAATGCACAACCTTCTAACCCCCAGTAGGTCACCTTAGACTGGTCAAAAATATTGATTTTGAGCTCTAGTAAGTTTGTTCTCCTGTTTTTCTAAATTTTCGCACGTTTGTTAGTTTTTAAATTTTGACATTCACACTGATAGGTGCACCATCGAATAAAAAAAGAAAAAATGTACTGAGGCAATACCTGTCATATACTCTAGTAAGACTCGATAGGTGTCGATAAAATAATATTTCAAGCACTGGCTAAATTACGCTAGTGTTTTGTTTTGCCGTGAAAAATCCGAGCTCTGATTATGACACATACTTTATTTTGTAGAATGTGTTAAAATAAGCAAGTTTTATAAGAAACATTTTTTTTACCCAAAAACTTCGAAGTTACCGGACTTTGAAGATTGACTACATGGACTAATTTGGACTTAAAAAATAAAATGGCGACGGGGTATCATTATAACGTGTACTTTTAATGATTTTTCCGTATAGAATACGCTAAAATAAGCGTCTTTTATTTGCAAAAACTTTTCCCTAAAATCAAAAATGGCCGAGATAATGGACTTTGAACTTGTACATAATTTAGACCTCGAAAAAAAACATCGACGGGACGTCATTATAACGTGTACATTTTATGATTTTGCCGTAAATAATACGCTAAAATAAGCGTGTTTTACTTAAGAAACTTTTCTCTAAAATCAAAAATGGCCGATGTAATGGACTCTGAACTTGTATATAATTTGGACTTCGAAAAAAACCATCGACGGGACTTCATTATAACGTGTACTTTTTATGATTATTCCGCATAGAATATGCTAAAATAAGCGTGTTTTATTAGAAAAACTTTTCTTTATAATCAAAAATGGCCGAGATAATGGACTTTGAACTTGTATATCGGTACGTCGTTATAACGTGTACTTTTTATGATTTTTCCGTTTAGAATACGCTAAAATAAGCGTGTTTTACTTGAGAAACTTTTCTCTAAAATCAAAAATGGCCGAGATAATAGACTCTGAACTTGTATATAATTTGGACTTCGAAAAAAAACCATCTACGGGACTTCATTATAACGTGTACTTTTTATGATTATTCCGTACAGAATATGCTAAAATAAGCGTGTTTTATTTGAAAAACTTTTCTTTATAATAAAATATGGCCAAGATAATGGACTTTGAACTTGTATATCCCGATATACGTCATTAAAACGTGTACTTTTTATGATTTTTCCGTATAAAATAAGCTAAAATAAGCGTGTTTCATTTCACAAGTTTTCTCTAAAATCAAAAATGGCCGAGATAATGGACTTTGAACTTGTATATTATTTGGACTTCCAAAGAAATACCATCGACGGGACGTTATTATAACAAGTACTTTTTATAATTATTATGTATAGAATACGCTAAAATAAGCGTGTTTTATTGAAAAACTATTCTCTAAAATCAAAAATGGCCGAGAAAATGGACTTTGAACTTGTATATCGGGACGACATTATATCTTGTACTTTTTCTGATTATTACGTATAGAATATGCTAAAATAAGCGTGTTTTATTTTAAAACTTTTCTTCATAATCAAAAATGGCCGAGATAATGGATTTTAAACTTGCATGTCGAGATGTCATTATAACGTGTACTTTTTATGATTTTTCCATATAGGATACGCTAAAAAAAGCGTGTTTTACTTAAGTAACTTTTCTCTAAAATCAAAAATGGCCGAGATAATGGACTCTGAACTTGTATATAATTTGGACTTCGAAAAAAACCATCGACGGGACTTCATTATAACGTGTACTTTTTATGATTATTCCGCATAGAATATGCTAAAATAAGCGTGTTTTATTAGAAAAACTTTTCTTTATAATCAAAAATGGCCGAGATAATGGACTTTGAACTTGTATATCGGTACGTCGTTATAACGTGTACTTTTTATGATTTTTCCGTTTAGAATACGCTAAAATAAGCGTGTTTTACTTGAGAAACTTTTCTCTAAAATCAAAAATGGCCGAGATAATAGACTCTGAACTTGTATATAATTTGGACTTCGAAAAAAAACCATCTACGGGACTTCATTATAACGTGTACTTTTTATGATTATTCCGTACAGAATATGCTAAAATAAGCGTGTTTTATTTGAAAAACTTTTCTTTATAATAAAATATGGCCAAGATAATGGACTTTGAACTTGTATATCCCGATATACGTCATTAAAACGTGTACTTTTTATGATTTTTCCGTATAAAATAAGCTAAAATAAGCGTGTTTCATTTCACAAGTTTTCTCTAAAATCAAAAATGGCCGAGATAATGGACTTTGAACTTGTATATTATTTGGACTTCAAAAGAAATACCATCGACGGGACGTTATTATAACAAGTACTTTTTATAATTATTCTGTATAGAATACGCTAAAATAAGCGTGTTTTATTGAAAAACTATTCTCTAAAATCAAAAATGGCCGAGAAAATGGACTTTGAACTTGTATATCGGGACGACATTATATCTTGTACTTTTTCTGATTATTACGTATAGAATATGCTAAAATAAGCGTGTTTTATTTTAAAACTTTTCTTCATAATCAAAAATGGCCGAGATAATGGATTTTAAACTTGCATGTCGAGATGTCATTATAACGTGTACTTTTTATGATTTTTCCATATAGAATACGCTAAAAAAGCGTGTTTTACTTAAGTAACTTTTCTCTAAAATCAAAAATGGCCGAGATAATGGACTCTGAACTTGTATATAATTTTGACTTCGAAAAAAAACCAGCGATGGGGTATCATTATATAGCATATTTTTTATGATTTTACCGTATAGAATACGCTAAAATAAGCATGTTTTATTTGAAAAACTTTTCTCTATAATCAAAAATGGCTGATTGGACATGGAACTTGTATATCATTTGGACTTCGAAAAAAACGAGCGATGGGGTATCATAATATAGTATATATTTTATGATTTTACCGTATAGAATACGCTAAAATAAGCATTTTTTCTCTAAAATAAAAAATGGCCGTGATAATGAACTTTGTACTTGTATATGTATATGTATATGTAAAAGCGTGTTTCATTCGACAAACTTTTCTCTAAAATCAAAAATGGCCGAGATAAATGGACTTTGTACTTGTATATATTTTGGGCTTCAAAATAAAACCATCGACGGGACGTCATTCTAACGTATACTAAAATAAGCGTGTTTTATTTGAGAAACTTTTTTCTTAAATCAAAAATGGCCGAGATAATAGACGTTGAGCATGTATATAATTAGGATTTCGAAAAAAATCCATCGACGGGACGTCATTATAACATGTACTTTTTATGATTTTTCCATACGCTACCATAGAATACGCTAAAATAAGCGTGTTTTACTTACGAAACTTTTCTCTAAAATCAAAAATGGCCGAGATAATGGTCTCTGAACTTGTAAACCGTCGACGGGACTTCATTATAACGTGTACTTTTTATGATTATTCCGTATAGAGTATGCTAAAATAAGTGTGTTTTATTTGAAAAACTTTTCTTTCTAATCATAAATGGCCGAGATAATGGACTTTGAACTTGTATATCGGGACGTCATTATAATGTGTACTTTTTATGATATTTCCGTATTGAATACACTAAAATAAGCGTGTTTTATTCGAAAAACTTTTCTCTAACATCAAAAATGGCCGAGATAATGGACTTTGAACTTGAACATAATTTGAAATTAAAAAAAAAACCATCGACGGGACGTTATTATAACGTGTACTTTTATTATTATTCTTTACAGAATACGCTAAAATAAGCGTGTTTTATAAAATGAACTTTTCTCTAAAATCAAAAATAGCTGACATAATAGACTTTGAACTTGTATATAATTTGGATTTCGAAAAAAAACCACCGACGGGACGTCATTATAACGTGTACTTTTTATTATTATTCTGTATAAAATATAGACGTTGAACATGAATATTATTAGGATTTCGAAAAAAACCATCGACGGGACTTCATTATAACGTGTACTTTTTATGATTATTCCTTATAGAGTATGCTAAAATAAGCGTGTTTTATTTGAAAAACTTTTCTTTGTAATCAAAAATGGCCGAGATAATGGGCTTTGAACTTGTATATCGGGACGTCATTATAACGTGTACTTTTTATGATTTTTCCGTATTGAATACGCTAAAATAAGCGTGTTTTACTTAAGAAACTTTTCTCTAAAATCAAAAATGGCCGAGATAATGGACTTTGAACTTGTATATTATTTGGATTTCGAAAAAAAACCATCGACGGGACGTCATTATAACTTTTCTCTCAAATCAAAAATGGCTGAGATAATGGACTTTGTACTTAAATATTATTTGGATTTCGAAAAAAAACCATCGACGGGACGTCATTATAACATGTACTTTTATGATTTTTCCATATAGAATACGTAAAAATAAGCGTGTTTTATTTTAAAAACTTTGCTCTAAAATCAAAAATGGCCAAGATAATGGACTCTGAACTTGTTCCTCCTTTTTGTAAAGGGTCGGCAACTCTGGTGTTGCAGGCATCCATATGCTACTGCTTACCATCTGGCGGGCCTTACTTGTTTGCCACGTCATAAAAAAAAAGAGTGAAATAAGAATACAATAAAACAAAATAAACGGAATAAAAACAGAATCAATACAAAATGACAAAATAATAACAAAATACAGACGAAAAAAAAAAACAAAAAAAAAACAAAAGTAAAAAAAAAAAAAACACGTTAGTGTCGTGGAACAATCGGTTGGAACGAAGTAATATTATTTAATTTTTGACTTTTTCGTAATTTTTGTGGTTTTTGTATTTTTTGAATTTATGAATTTTTTTAATTTTAGAAATGTTTGAAATTTTTGAATTTTTTGAATATTTTTGAAATTTTTGAAATTTTTGAAATTTTTGAAATTTTTGAAATTTTTGAAATTTTTGAAATTTTTGAAATTTTTGAAATTTTTGAAATTTTTGAAATTTTTGAAATTTTTGAAATTTTTGAAATTTTTGAAATTTTTGAAATTTTTGAATTTTTTGAAATTTTTGAAATTTTTGAAACTTTTGAAACTTTTGAAACTTGAAATTTTTGAAATTTTTGAAACTTTTGAAATTTTTGAAACTATTGAAACTTTTGTAACTTGAAATTTAAGAAATTTTAGAAATTTTAGAAATTTTAGAAATTTAGAAATTTTAGAAATTTTAGAAATTTTAGAAATTTTAGAAATTTTAGAAATTTTAGAAATTTTATAAATTCTAGTAATTTTAGAAATATTTGCAATTTTTGAAAAATTTAAAATTAAATTTTTGAAAAATTTAAAATTAATTTCTTTTAACTTGACTTTTCATTTTGTCACTTTGTCACTTCTCACTTTCACTTTCACTTCACTTCACTTCACTTTATTCTATTTTTCATTTTTTTTATTTCATTCCATTTCACGTGTTTCTCAATGCTTTTTCGTGACGGTCACGTGACTTTTTTTCGCCTAGCCCCCCCATCCGCGAACCGTCCGATAAGGAACTTCGTTCCAATAAAACAGAACTAAATAAAAATTATACGTTGCGTTATCTACCCATAATTCACGATGCTTGAAATCTTCGAAAATGTACTCAACAGTCTAGTCAAAACACAAACAAAGCGGCTACCGCTTAAAAGGTACGTATTGGCGACACACGCACGAGTTCATTGCCCTACTCGCCGGCTTCCCGCGACTCGCTCCTCCGCTCAGTTCCTTTGTCGAGTATGTCAGCTTTATCACCCCGCGCGCGCCTCCGTGAGCAAGTACCTACATCGTAACAGCTAAGATGCCAGCGCCTGGTTGACCCATGGATTAGCTTGTTAAGAAGCGAGCCGGGGGTCTACTTCTAGTGTTCACTACAGAAGTAAGCCGAACAGGCGTGCCATCAAGGTCACGCGCTATAGTTAAGAAGATTTCCTCTGAACGCAAATATTGTTTCTGTTTAATTTTAGACGAAATATCATTGATGAAAGTGACACAAATTGAAATATCTACTTTAAAATCCCTTTTTGATTATTAGAATGTGAACTCTGATGACTTTAATAATTTATTAAAACGATAACAGCCTGAAAAAACGAAATTACCAAGAAACTTAAATTTTCATTGCTTAATTTGACACATATTGATTTTATTGACATATTTTGAGGTGATGATATGGTTAATCCTTATTTTATGAACTCTAATTTTTTATACGTAGTTTTTTAGCGTTGTCATACTATATCAAATTGCACTCGACGTAAATGACACAAACTAGTTTTGTACAACAATAAAACTGTTCTAAATACAAAACAGTTATTTTTTCTAACTCTAATATTCTTTTACTCAAGTTATGGCAAGCTAAAAAAGTTAACCTCAAATTATTGAATTACAAAAAAAGCACCAATTGAATATGACACAAAACGCACTGAAAGATTCTCATGTACACACTGTATTTCCAACTTCAATAATAAGTGACTTTAGAATTTTCGAAACTTAACCCTCAAAATATTGCCAACGAGACGGGACTAGTTGGACACTCAAGAATAAAATGATTATTTGAAAAAAATATCCTAAGAATAAACTTATGTTGATTGTATTCCCGTTAAAATGATTCAAAATAATAATTTCGTCGGGACTAATATATGCGAGAAAATGTAATAAAAATAATTGATTCTTAACAGAATCATTTAATCATGCTTTTTATTTTAAATAATGTTCCGCGTATAAGAATGTATCAGGGTTTTTCGGTGTAAGAAAACATCGTGTGGAAACTGGACCTAATCCCAATAAGTTCAGGCACTTTTTGCGCGCGCGACGGCGACGCACTATGGCCCAAACGCCCGATCTAGCTGTACAAAATTATTTTACACTCATAGACTAAAATTTACTATTTTTATTATTATTTTGCTATAATTCATGTGAAAAAAGGGTATCCAGTGTAAGTTGACCTTTGTATAAGAATAATTACTAGGGCAGAAGAGGTCAGCTAAACATGGTTGTGTAATTTTAAGAGAAATGAAGCATTATTACAAATGGCACCTAAAAAAATTAATAATTAACTTAAACTATATTTAAGTATTTTAATTCTGCTATTCTTATATTTTAGGTGCCATTTGCAATAATGCTTCATTTCTCTTAAAATAAAAACCATGTTTAGCTGACCTCTTCTGCCCTAGTAATTATTCTTATACAAAGGTCAACTTACACTGGGTTTTTTTTTCACATTAATTATACCAAAATAATAATAAAAATAGTCAATTTTAGTCTATGAGTGTAAAATAATTTTGTCCAGCTAGATCGGGCGTTTCGGCCATAGTGCGCCGCTGCCGCGCGCGCAAAAAGTGTCTGATGGTCATAGATTATTTAAACAAGTTTATTCCTTGTCAAATGATCTGTGAATTTGGAAATTTGTAGTTCAACTCCTCCTTAATGCATAGAAACCGAAATTATAACGTTTTTCGAAAATTAAAATACCCTCCCAATCGATTTAAAAAAAAACCGGCCAAGAGCGTGTCGGGCCACGCTCAGTGTAGGGTTCCGTAGTTTTCCGTCCGTCACAGTAAGTGTCCCCACTTAAGAGTTAATAACACCGCCATGTAGGATATGATATGAGAGTTCCACGTACAGCGACATCTATCGGCAAATTAAGTAAACTATTTCGCGCGAGCTTAAAGTATGGAAGATGATTTTTATGGAATAATTCTTTATTGCGTGAACCGATTTTCACCGTTTTTACTTTATTTGAAAGCACGTCATTTCATTGTAATTTTGTAGAAATTACAGGTACAATAAACACCTGCTTATACGGTTAAATTACAAACTTAGTTCAGAAATTATTTTGTAATTTTTTTTCAAAAACTATTCATCCTATCAAGTTCAAAATAATTTTTCTAGAAAGTTTTTATAAAGTTCTACTTTTGAGATTTTTTTCATATTTTTAAAACTTATGGTTCAAAAGTTAGAGGGGGAGGACGGGGGACGCATAGTTTTTTACTTCTGGAGCGATTATTTGCGAAAATATTTACATTATCGAAAAATGATTTTAGTAAACCCCTATTCATTTTTAAATACCTATCCAACAATATATCACACGTTAGGGTTGAAATGAAAAAAAAAATCACTCCCCACTTTACGTATAGGGGAGGTACCCTAATAAAATAAAAAAATCCACTTTTTATTTTACCACTTTGTCGGCGTGATTGATATACATATTAGTACCAAATTTCAGCTTTCTAGTGCTAACGGTCACTGAGATTATCCGCGGACGGACGGACGGACGGACGGGCAGACATGGCGAAACTATAAGGGTTCCTAGTTGACTACGGAACCCTAAAAAGGTCACTTTTTGCAAAAGTCGACGGTTTGCAAAAAGTTTACATCATTTTAATTTGAACAATTAACTGTAGTTAGAGGACCACAAAACTGACATCATATTCAAATTTCAGCTCTCCAGCACTTCCGGAACGCGAGTTATTGAATTTACAATATTTGCAAAAAAAATGTGTTTTTTTGCGAATTGCGGACGATCCTCTGGACCGATTTTGCTCTACCGGGGCTCATTCTCTTTGTTTTATAATTGCGCACATTTGTTATATATAACTATTTTTTTGTCCGACCCGTAGTTTTTCCTCTAGAAGCGAAAAACTGGTTTTTACCATTTTTTTGGCACCTTAGCGCCCAATATTCACTTATAAATTTTATTGATATCAATTCCTGCCACTTTGACCTATACAAACAAATTTTTTCCCGTCCAATAGGAATTGACTGTACTTTTTATGATTTTTCCGCTAATTCTATCTGAGTATTGCTATAATTATTTGAATTGCGTGTTTTCTATAATTAAATAAATGAAATCAAATAAAATAGGAGTTGATAATAGTTTAGAAATGCCCTGAAATGTTTTGATGACTTGGCAGAAAATTTCTAAATTCACATGTTAAAAATTCAAAAAAATATATTAAAAAATTAATTGGTTGGAACCATATTTGTTTTCATTGTAATATTTTTGTCACAACTTGAAATTGTTTTACGATTACCGATAAATAATTTCCTCGCAAATGAAGTGAAAATTAGAGTGTAACCCTCGTCCATAAAACCCATTTTACACTCGACTTTTAAACGCCTCGCGTAAAATCGTACGTTTTATGCACTTGTTGTACAATCTACTATTATAATATAATAAAAATAACGAAACGAAAACGAAACGAAAACGAAACGAAAACGAAACGAAAACGAAACGAAACGAAACGAAAACGAAACGAAAACGAAACGAAAACGAAACGAAAACGAAACGAAAACGAAACGAAAACGAAACGAAACGAAAACGAAACGAAAACGAAACGAAAACGAAACGAAAACGAAACGAAAACGAAACGAAAACGAAACGAAAACGAAACGAAAACGAAACGAAAACGAAACGAAAACGAAACGAAAACGAAACGAAAACGAAACGAAAACGAAACGAAAACGAAACGAAAACGAAACGAAAACGAAACGAAAACGAAACGAAAACGAAACGAAAACGAAACGAAAACGAAACGAAAACGAAACGAAAACGAAACGAAAACGAAACGAAAACGAAACGAAAACGAAACGAAAACGAAACGAAAACGAAACGAAAACGAAACGAAAACGAAACGAAAACGAAACGAAAACGAAACGAAAACGAAACGAAAACGAAACGAAAACGAAACGAAAACGAAACGAAAACGAAACGAAAACGAAACGAAAACGAAACGAAAACGAAACGAAAACGAAACGAAAACGAAACGAAAACGAAACGAAAACGAAACGAAAACGAAACGAAAACGAAACGAAAACGAAACGAAAACGAAACGAAAACGAAACGAAAACGAAACGAAAACGAAACGAAAACGAAACGAAAACGAAACGAAAACGAAACGAAAACGAAACGAAAACGAAACGAAAAGAAAACGAAACGAAAACGAAACGAAAACGAAACGAAAATGAAAGGTTCTTTGCTTCATTAGCTTTAATCAAAAAACTTGCACAAAAACACCTTGACCCCGATTTCGCGTACACCAGCCCGTTAAAATCTATCAACGGTGAAATGTTTGAAATGTTTTGACAATTTGATTGAAACATGTACGAAATGATTCCCAAATGTTCCAGGAAGTTAGTGCACCACACATTGACCACATTATGGATGGCAATTATATTCTGTCTGCCAATAGGTTATTACTGTCTACAAATGGGGTGGTTGATCCATTGCTCTTTAGTGCAAGGCCCAATTAATCAAGTGAAATCATATTTAGACAAAAAATAATAACCGGCCAAGTGCGTGCCGGACCACGCATAATGGAAGGTTCCGTACCTTCAATGGAATAAGAACCAAACTAATACCAAAAGGTCGTATCTGATGCCTATGGAAGAAGATTTTTGAAGATAACTCAAAAATGGCTAAATCGATAATGTACAAATCAATTTTCGTAGAAAGTGTGTAAAAAGGCGCATCTTCTCAATTTTTTAAATATTTTTTGTACTTACGGTTCAAAAGTCGGGGTGAAACGGAAAATGAAACGAAAAAAAAATGAAAAAAAAAATGAAAGAAAAACAAAAAAAATGAATACACTGAATTTTTTTAAATATAAAATGAAAAAAAATTTTTTATATATATACACGGTGAATCTGAGTATCCCGACAAATTTTAACCATACACCCCGAATAATTAACCGAAAATAAGTACCATGACTATTTTTCAGTAAAAAGTATATAACCATCCGCCATCTTGGATTATAAAACAGAAATAATTTTCGAAATTACATCCCCTAATTATAAATATTAATTATTTGAAACGGGCTATTTACCTCGCACCCGAAATATCGGGTGCCCAATAACACTAATATACATAATACATGGTAAATACCCCGTTTCAAATAATATTTATAATGTGAATGACCATGTGAGCTTAAAAAATCGTATATCCCATAATTAGCTGAAAACGACTACCAATCCCTACGCCAATTCATAGGATTAGGTTGCCAAGCGGACCACAGGCTCAACTGAGCCGTGGCAAAAGCCGGGACAAACTCTAGGAGGATGAATATTGGTTTGTGTCAAATCGATTTGAATATGAATAAAAATTGTGTTTTTATTCTTATTCAAAATAATTATTGCCCATCTCATCAGTACGTGCGAACTATGCAAAAATAAACTGAAGGTAAGACACATTTCTTTAACAGAAATTCTTTAATTTAAAGTTGTGTACGTGAGCAGAGGACTGGACTGTGAGTGTGACTTTAGCAGAATGAATAAACGACAGCAAATCTTATATTTACTCAATTTGTTCCGCCGCCACCTCTCCTGTTCCATTTCAAATGAGAAAGATAGAACCGCCTGCCTGCGTGGAAAAGAGACAGGAAAAGGGTAGCCCTATGATAGGGAAAGCGGTAAATATTAAAGCTATCTTTACCGCATTCGACTCGGAAACCACATTGAAAAGGGTTAAGCCTATTCAAAATGATTTCCATATCGATAGGGTAACCCAATGATAGGGTAACCCTATCATTAGGGTAAGACTTTAATAGGGTTACCCTATCGAAACGATTAATCAAATGAAGGGGTTTTCCGGTCCCTGGGTATCATAAAGACATACGTATGCTTAGAGAGCTCTAAGAATACGTTCTTACCCTTGCTGGTTAAAGAACCAGTTAAGTGGAAGGTTTAGTGAAACTTATTACGTTACCTTAAAACGTAACACTTGTTAGATTTACATGATAATAATAGGTTTTAGCAAATTTTAAAATCTGATTAAATTTAGCCACATAGACAGTCAACACTTTTTTAAGTCAAGCATAGAAACTTTTTACTATATGATTGTATCTTTACATACTGTGTGTTGTAGTTGAAATAAGTAGTCGTAGCACCGTTACTTAATGCAGCTCTTTTCTTGCTATGTAAATATAAGTTATGTCAATAATTATTTAGTTACATAGAGTTAAATGAGGCTCCTTATTTACTTTCTTGTATAATCGCATACCAATTATTTACCGGCAATGATTCGTTACTGGTATTGGATGTTTCCATTAAGGTTAATGGACTTAATCCCCCGGCTCTAATGGGTGATTGGATCCCTCGGCTTTCCCGAATCCTGCGATTATTCGCCGGACCGGCTACACTTTCTTATACAAACATAATATTCCTTTTAGTCTTGCAAAAACAAATATCTGTAGATTAAACAACGCCTTTGGCTGGGCTTCGTTAAACCGCCAATGCATACTAGGGAGTTAATAGGGTTAATATTATGGACATTCCTTAACACACACAGAACCAAATGCTCCAAGAGCGACGTGGTTCAGTCCAGGAAGAACATTATTTCCAAAACAGATTCAATAACAATAATTTATGTTTAGTTCAGTTCCACCAAACACATCTGTCAACGTGACAAATAAGAACAAACGAATATTAAGTCGACGTTCATGAATAAGGTGGTTAAAATTTAAGAAAGATTTTCCGAGACCTTTTGCAATAACTAGCTGCCGTAATTATGACATGCAAGATTCAACCATTCAGGTAATCCCAAAAACTAACCATATTATGTCCCAGAATATGCAACATGCACGCTACCAGGTTCTTTGCTTCATTAGCTTTAATCAAAAAACTTGCACAAAAACACCTTGACCCCGATTTCGCGTACACCAGTTAAAATCTATCAACGGTGAAATGTTTGAAATGTTTTGACAATTTGATTGAAACATGTACGAAATGATTCCCAAATGTTCCAGGAAGTTAGTGCACCACACATTGACCACATTATGGATGGCAATTATATTCTGTCTGCCAATAGGTTATTACTGTCTACAAATGGGGTGGTTGATCCATTGCTCTTTAGTGCAAGGCCCAATTAATCAAGTGAAATCATATTTAGACAAAAAATAATAACCGGCCAAGTGCGTGCCGGACCACGCATAATGGAGGGTTCCGTACCTTCAATGGAATAAGAACCAAACTAATACCAAAAGGTCGTATCTGATGCCTATGGAAGAAGATTTTTGAAGATAACTCAAAAATGGCTAAATCGATAATGTACAAATCAATTTTCGTAGAAAGTGTGTAAAAAGGCGCATCTTCTCAATTTTTTAAATATTTTTTGTACTTACGGTTCAAAAGTCGGGGTGGCGGACAATATTACTGACTTTAACGGCGATTATTTCTGAAAATATTTACTTAATCACAAAATGTTGAAAGAAACCTCGATTTTATATTTAAAGACCTATCGATTGACATGTTGATATTTGGTAAAAAAATTTTTTTATTTAGTTACATGTATGGAGTGCCCCCCTAAACTGCAATTTAACTACATAACTTAGTAGCGGCATACAAAATACACCTTATGTCCAAATTTTATTAAGATTCGTCTTATAGTTTCCGAGAAAAATGGCTGTGACGTACGGACGGACGGACAGACGGGCATGACGAAACTATAAGGGTTCCGTTTTTGCCATTTTGGCTACGGAACCCTAAAAAAACATTCGTATAACATTTTCTTGCCAGTTGCATTATTACGTTTCTACGAGTAACAAGCTCAACTTTAGTGTGCTTGCACCATGGGCCATCAGTGCCTAGTGTAAGGGACGCAGCTATACGACGGAACGAGATCACATATCTTTTGCTCCCTCTACCGCATAACCAGCTGCGTCCCCAACGTCCCCATATTGGTCCATGATGGCCCGTGGTGAAGAGCGGCCTATACAGTGTTCCGATGATTTACTTTTGAATAATTTCGAAGATACCATTTATATAAATAGCTTATTGGTAAAACCTGCAATTGAAGTTAAATGATTTAGAACCCTCCCATATAATCATTCTGGTCGCAGGATTTTCAAAGTAGTAACATAAACCCAGAAGTGTCGAAACAGTTACAACACTTCGCGTCTGTGTTAAGTTTTGGTTTCTTCGTGTGGTAACAGTGTCCACACAATGCGACCAGATTTTTTTTCAGTAACTAAGTGTCGACGCAGTTTTCACACTATTCGGTCACATTTGTTTCGAAACATTTTTATACACCTTGCGTTCAGTTTGTGACCAGATGTCAAAACTAGGAACGAAAAGTGGTAACGTGTAGTAACAGTGTAGTAACTTCGTTACCACTTTATATTAAGTATACACAGTGTGTCGTAACGTTACTTAACTGTGTAGAAACATTGTAACCCAAAAATTAATATAAAATACCAAAGATTGTCAAACTGTTCCATTGCTTTGATGCGTGTCATATCATACTAAATTAGTGCCAATGTTTTTAATCGAATTATTGAATTATTTTTCATACTCAATACTCAATTAAATTAGGCAGACCAAAAAATGGTTGGAAACATCAGCCAAAGGTAAAAACGAGGGGAATTCAATAATTCGATCCAAAAGTATGTGCACTACTTGAGAATGAAATGTAGGTTTTAGACAACAAAATAATTTAATCATTAGTCATTTCATCATAAAATGTAACCTAAGCGACTCCGGTGACCTCACTTCTCTATAATGCCACCCCCACCACCTATCCGTACTCTAGTGATTATATTATGAGTGATAAAAAGATAGTTAACTACAATTCTTCTTGAATTCCATCATCAGATCAGAACCATAATCTATTGGGACAACCTTGGTGGCAGTATTGGGTGTACCTAATTAATTACTTTTTGTGATTAAATACCAATAAAATAAATAGCAACGGAATTCCGAAAGGTGGTCTGATGTACGCACGGGTTCCTACCTGGCGAAAAGCTTGTCCATCGCCACACATTTAAGACTAATTTTATGAAATATGTAATTAGAAACATTTCATAAAAATAGTGTTAAAGATTAAATAAAAAGGAAATACTGAAGGGCCATTTTAAGTCCTATTTGTTTGAATCACCTTACTTATTTGCTTTTTTAAGCTAATTTGGAAAACATTATTTTAAAAAGATATTTTATAACACAAAAGTAATTTGTAGGTAATTTCTAAAGTAATTAATTACGAATTATAATTACAAAATATTATTTGTAAAGCAATTACAAATTTGATTTTGTAATTGCATTTTTTAATAGGAGCTTCAATTTACTTCATTGTTATTGTAACTGCGTTATATTGAGTAATAAATAACAATTGTCAATTTGTAATTTAGTTAATTGTTTGCCCAACAATGCTTGGTAGTATTTCCATTCAAACAAGAAAACAAAAACAAATTTTATTCATAATTGCTGGAGTAGGTAATCGTATAACAAACGTTTTTTTTTAAATAGGCGCATCCAGAACATTACAAAAATGCACAAAAATCAAACAGCAGTGAGTACTGTCAAATAATGTATAAAATTTTATTTAAGACAATAGATATTTGAAATTTTAAAGTGTTATTACAAATTCCGAGGTCTGTTCATTATAAAAGTACATCATTATTTAGTAAAGCTACTTCATCGTATTGTTATAACTGGGACCTAGTAGTTTTTTGTAATCCTCTTCCGTCACACCAGTGACTGACCAAGGGATGCGTCGAGGTAAACTTGAAGGATATCTGGAAACAGAAAAGTACAAGGAGCCATTTTGTAAATCTAGTAACGACATTTCTACTTTTAGTAACAACTCGACACATGTCTACACATTCCGGTAACTATGCGACTACTTTGTGACTGCAATATTTGTTAACCTTAAAACATATTTATACATAATAACTAACAAGTCTAGTTTATTATGCGTTTGCATTACTTTTAATGTTAAAATTCTGCCTGAGAATATTTCAGACCACCAAAAATTCATCAAATAAAGCAGTCGTGTACACTTGCACAGAGCTGTTTATCATTATTTTACTGGCTTAACTTGAATAATGGGGTGGCGCGTTAGTAAAATCACTCGAGCAGTTTAATTGCCCATAGTAAATTTAGCAATATTGATATTAAAAACGAACAATAAATACTTACGTCTGAGGATCTACTTAAAGCGATGGCGTCAACGTCACTTATGTTAGCTATTTTTAGGTATTTATTTTTTCACTGACACTGGTGACACTTCCTCAATGGAAACGAACAAAATGAACGATTGAACGAATGATTTTTTGAAAACTAGTCGCAAACTGGGAACATTGTTCCTACACTGCGTCGACACCGTGCGACCAAATGTGTCTGCGTCGACGCTTCGCCATTTCTGGTAACGGCGACCACACGGCGACCGAAATTGTTACTAGAAAAGAACAGTGTCGACGCGAAATGTTTCGACTTGTGTCGTAACGGCGACGGAAAATGGTTATATGTGCTTATATTACCATAGGTTTTTTTAAACTACAACAAAATTAAACAAAACATCGCTTGGTTATTAACCAGCTATTCGGTAAAAGAATTTAAACAATTAGGTCAGAAACTTACAATTTTTTTACAACCTAACCTGTATGAGATTATCTCTAACTCTAACCGCATCGAGCCGGATTGGGAAAATACCCAAAACTATAATTTAATGAGAGGAGATTTATAAATTTTATAATAGTTATACCCAGTAAAATTATAATATATATTCATAATTATTTTACATGTTTTTTAAAGTGGGGCATTCCGCTCATACAATACATATTATAATATATATTGTCAAATATATCGATCGTAAAAACCGTTTAGTAATAAATTTGACGCCAATCTACTGAGATACAAGCAAAAACAAGAGTATCACCACAAATCGGATGACCTAAATTAACTTAGCACGTGATGCATATTGTATGTACTCACGTACCTATACTGGGCTGACATCCTTGCTTCATAATTGGGGCTAGGCTGCGCCAGAGAGATTTAATTAAATCTTCCCCGCCCGGCATTACTTATGTTCCCAGATTGACAGATTGACACGGATAGCCCTGTAATTAAATTTTATAGACATACATATACCGCTAATTAACCACGTCTTTTTTTACTCGTATTTGGGAGAAACTTGTATTTTGCGTAGTTTGCTGTGTCCCGTGGGCCAGATGACAAGATTAACACAGATTTTTAGAAAAAAGCCGGCCAAGTGCGAGTCGCGCACCGAGGGTTCCGTACCAGAGATGGGCATTTCGTAATCGATTCCTGATTACACGATTACTTGATTTTACTTCTGTAACCCACTACCGGTTGTCAGATTACTTGTAATGTAATCAAGTGAAACGGTGATTACCAGTACATATTAAGGAATCAGGAATTATCTATACAAATAGTACAATTACTATTAATTGGGAATCATAATTGATTCCAAATTACTGGAATTGTTGACTGATTACCACCAGATTACTTGTACATAAATATATTGAATTCGCACTGCTGCCATGCTTGTGATGTTTTTTTTTACATATATCAGTTCGGATTCAGGCTTTGGGCATCGATTAGCGGAATCGTAGCGGTCGATCATAGACAAAAATCAGCTCTAAGTAAGAAAAAACCCAACCTCTGAATTTTGTCTGACTCCATACAAAAAATCAGTCACCATAGACAAAAATTAGCCGGAAGTTCGGTTGTTTCCGATTTCCGGCTGATTATTGTCTATGATCGACTGAATTCCGCTCAATTATGTGATGCACCTTAAGTATATTAAGAAAGCTATTTTTTGTAAGCTTTTATTTAACTCACAGTGTTTGAAGTAAAGTACAGTCAGTCACAAAATCGTATATTGTCAAAAACCTGTAAACTGATTTAGAACTAATTCCTTCTAACCGATATTAGAATAAATATTTAATAAGTATTTAGATGATTGTCTAAATAAAAGTGCAGTCAGCCACAAAATCATTAAGTGTCAAAAACTTGTAAACTGATTTAGAACCTCTTCCTCCTAACCGATATTAGAATCGTGATTGTCTAAAGAAAAGTACAGTCGGCCATAAAATCGTATAATGTCAAAAACCTGTAAACTGATTTAGAACCAATTCCTTCTAAATAATAATAAGTATTTAGATGATTATCTTAAGAAAAGTACAGTCAGCCACAAAATCATAAACTGTCAAAAACTAGTAAACTGATTTAGAAACTTTTCCTCCTAACCGAAATTAGAATATTCTCAATACCCTATGTATCAGATGATTGTCTAAATAAAAGTACAGTCAGCCATAAAATTGTATAATGTCAAAATCTTGTAAACTGATTTAGAACCAATTCCTCCTAACTAATATAAGAATAAATAATAACATCTAAATAAAAGTACAGTCAGCCACAAAATCATGAACTGTGAAGAACTTGTACTGATTTAGAACCTATTCCTCCTAACCGATATTAGAATCGTCTTAATACCCTAAGTATCAAATGATTGTCTGAACAAAGTACAGTCAGCCACAACATCATAAGCTGTCAAAAACTTGCAAGCTGATTTAGAACCTCTTCCTCCTAACCGATATTAGAATCGTCTCAATACCCTAAGTATCAGATGATTGTCTGAAGAAAAGTACAGTCAGCCGTAAAATCGGTCCGCCACTACAGGCAAGAATGCATCGAGCCCAGGATCGTCCGGCTAGAATAGCACAGGGGAAAAGTGTCCACATCGTCACGTCCCTCAGCCACGAGGATTAAGCAAAGAATGTAAAGAAATGCGATATAAATTCAAGGGATCCTTATACAAGGAACGTGTTATTTTTCGTGTTTTGGTACGGAACCCTCCGTGTGAAAGTCCGACTCGCACATAACTGGCTTTATGAAAACCCATTCGTAAGCAATCTTTAATTATATCCATCATTGTTTATAAATCACCCCTGACAACCATGCCAATGACACTCACGGTGTAATCCAGTCTGGAATTTAGTAATTTAGTCATTCAGATTACTTAAGTCCTTGATTACTGAGGAATCAAGATTACAGTAGTGGTTTACAATACTGATTCCTAAGTAATGGATTATAGATGTAATCATAGTACAGTATTACAGTAATTTTGATTACCTAAGTAATCTAATCGATTACCGAGGAATCACGATTACTGTAATGTAATCGTGTAATTAAGTCCAAAAGTAATTGATTATGCCCAACTCTGTTCCGTACAAACCTGCACTATAGGTATATAAGTAAAAGTTCACCCATCACGACAATCGAGTCATAGATAGCTACGCGTTTATGAGGAAAGGGGTAGTAACTTTAAAATTATTAAAAATATTTTTATTATATGATGTAACTAAAACTTTACGGTTTTCAAATTTTTTCCTTTATCTGTGCTATAAGACGTTGCTTTGTACCAAATTTCAAGATTCTAAGTTCACGGGAAGTATCCCGTAGGTTTTGATTCCCTTGCGAGTTTCGAAAATTTGCGGCATAAACGCTGTATCTTTTGATTGCGTTGGCTTAGAAATTTTATTTTTTCACAGCTCTAAGGGACAGTAGACCTGAGTATTTGATATAAATTTCAGCTTGATACCTTCACGAGTTCCTGAGAAAAAGGGTCTTGACAGACGGGCGGACGGACGGACGGACGGACAACAAAGTGATCCTATAAGGGTTCCGTTTTTAGGGTTCCGTAGCGAAATGGCAAAAAACGGAACCCTTATGGATTCGTCATGTCTGTCTGTCTGTCTGTCTATCCGTCCGTATGTCACAGGCATTTTACTCGGAAACTATACGACGTATCTGAATAAAATTTACACATAAGGTGTATTTTGTATGCAGCTACTTAGTTATGTAGTTAAATTTGAAAAAAAAAATATTTTTAAGAGGGCGCTCCATACAGGTAACTAAATTTAAAAAAAAAAACAAATATCAACATGTGACACATCAATCGATAGGTCTTTCAAAATAACATTGAAGTTTCTGTGACTATTTTGTGATTAAGTGAACATTTTCTGAAATAATCGCTTCGAAAGTCAGAAAAGTGTGTACCCCCCCCCGTAACTTTTGAACCGTAAGTTACTTAACACTACTTAAAATTAGCGCAGTCTCGCTAAATAACTGTTATCGCAGTTTGGCGAGTAACATAAAATTGTTATCTAACTGTTTTGTAGGTACTTTTGATAAATAATTTTAAAAAAAGGTACACACGAACGTTTAAAAAATGTGTATATCCGAACTTAAATCCATACAAATAAGGATGTGTTCATATATTTTTGAGCGTCCGTCTGTACACATATTGGAAAACTCAACTGTAACACGAAGATTTATGTACTTCTTATAGACCGTAAGCCAGGAACAAATCTCGTTGGTCATCGCGTCACAGGCGTCCCAGGCGACAACTTGTGACGTTATTAAGTACGATGTGTAATGAAGCCTCGTGAAGGTCAGCTGCCTCTCCGTTTGTGGGTTGAAGAACGGCAGACATTTAATCGGTTTAAAAAATTGTCATCGCGTCCCGATTCAAGCTTTGTCAGATTGTAGTTTATATCCTATTATAAATATAAAAAATCGTCAGAAAGCTGTATCGCAGTGAAAAGACCGTCAGCTGGTCACGTGAACATACGATCTTCAGGGCATCAGCTGACGGTCTTTCCACCTAGATACAGCCGGCTGACGATTTTTCATGTTTGTAAGAGCATATAAAGTATCATCTGACAAATTATCAATCGTAACGCCATGACCGTTTTTTTAAGTGATTAAATAGCTGCCATTCCTTAACCCACCAACGGAGCGGCAGTTGACCTTCACGAGGCTTAATTATACACCGCCCTTAACCACTTCACAGTTATCGAATGGGAAGCGATTGGTCATGAAATTTGTTCCTGTCTTACGGTCTATTACATGATACGTAGTTAGCCTAGAAATCGCCTTATGGTATGGATAAAGTAACATGTACTAATATATACCTTCATTTATCCATCAAAGGAAAGTTATATGTTCACTGTTCAGTATATAAGATGGTACTCGGTGATTTATGTTATAAATGTTATAATTTTATTATTGGCGACAATTATTGACAGATTGTGATTTGTTGTGACCGTTGTGACTTAACTACAGAATAAGCTTATTACAGTTATTACTCAGTCAAAGAATATAACTGTGCCCCTAGTGAAAAAGGGTATAAGTCTGATTTTGGCCAATTTGAGTTATATATACCAAAAAAATTAAAAAAAAAATTCGCGTCGATTGGTGTAAACGGATCTAAGTTATCTTGTAAATTAACAAAGTTACGTTCGTGTTAAAGAGTATAACTGACACAAATGACCATGACGCGATGGGTACATATTGACATACATTCTTATTAACAATAAAAGTATATTATTATTTCGTGACAAATGGTATGAGTAAGGTTACATCTTACGATTTCGTATGTTCTTTGTGTTTAACGATATAACTACACTTATCTGTTTTAGGAATGCTTAGTGCTTAAGGATCGATGTCTACTTATATCGGGTTACACTAATAACATGACATTACTAAGAGAACCAAGTCAACTTAAATCCGTATTCACGCCTTAATTTTGACAGTTACTTGCGCAAGTCGACTTATCCCGCCATAGGTTACAAAAATTACGTGTAAAACGATACAAGTGTAAATGCGATGCCCCCGCGCACACCAGCGGAGCGCTCAGTCGCCTTTGCGTAGTGATGAGAGAAGGACGTGCTTACATTGTTCGCGGACCGCAAATGACGACGACGACGATGGGTGAGTTGTATCCCTTTTCACCTAGTTTTAAGATATTATCCGACAGGTTATGTCTACACTTTAAGGATTTATATTTACTTTTACCCTTTTACACCAAGCAATTTTTGACTTATATTGAGTAATGTTTGAATAAATAAAACTAAAATGGATTAATTTCACGTAGTATGATTAAACAGTAATACGTATTTAATGGACAAATACACTTTAGTCGTTTGGCAATAATCTTAGTCGCCATATTGGTTTGTTTTAACAATAAAAACCTACCGTGACTATAATTTTTCGTCAAATAATTTCGAGTGGGGTATCATTATTAACATATTTGAAAAAGTACTTGCAGTGCGATTACCGATTAACGTTTGCGATTAGGCATTTCTCAATAATAGCATTACAAATCATTAAAAAAATACACACGTTACTTAAGTCAAAATAGTAGATTAATACGTATTTCTTTTATTTGTTACATCATTTTGTACTATGTAGATAATGAGTCTTGCGGACAAGGACCGGGGAGCCAGACAGCCCGAAGCCCGGTTGCTCAAAAGACTTTCAGGCAGAATTTCATACTGTAGATGATTTAATTCACCACAATATTGAAAATTCATCAGAAATTGGGGAAATCGCAGATAATTTCTTCACTGATCGCGATGAGACATACATGACCTGCTTTGATATATTGTTTAACTTAGTAGACTCCTTGCCATGCTTTTATATAGACTATAGTTCAGACAGCAGTGATGATTATGTTCCTGATACTGAAGAAAGTTCTGATTCGGAAAGAATTGTACAGAGGTCTAATAGAGAAAACATAGTTATACCTGATTCAGAGCCAGAAGGTTCTTTTTGGGATAGAGTTGGTGTCAAAGAAGGACGAAAACGCAAGCCGCAGAAAAGTGAAAAAGAGAGAAGAAAGGACAGGGAAGAGAGAAAAAGAAGGAGAAATTTGGGTCAGAATTATGAAACAAATAAAGGGAAACAAGTTAAAGAAAGAGAATTTCAGCAGCTTGAAGACTGTAGGATGAAATGTGCTGTAAAAATACCAGAAGAATTTAGGAAAAAAATGTTTGAAATTTACTGGAGTTTAGGAGAGTATGGAAAAACAGTTCAATTTATTGTCAGTTTAATTAAATTGCAAGAGAGAAAAACACAAAAAGTTAACGCAACAATAAATAGACAAGTTTCCAATTACTATTATTTGACAATGCAAACTGAGTCCTATCAAACTTGTAAGGGTTGTTTTCTTAAAACATTCAATGAAACTAACAAGTTTGTGCAAAACGTTGCCGAAAAACTTAAGATTAATGAAGGTCTTGTACCTGATTCACCCAGAGGACGACAGCCAAGTGCCAACAAAATCAGCGATGAGAGGTTGGAAGCTGTGGAAAGTCACATTTTGTCGTTCCCTGCGTTTGAAAGTCACTATGATCTAAAACTAAGAAAAAGTTTTTAGCTCCACATTTATGCTTGGCAGATATGTACAATGCTTATAAAGAAGTTACAGAAAATCCAGTGTCCGAAACAATATACAGCTAGGTATTTAAAAGTCAAAACCTTTCGTTTAAAAAACCGTACCTGGACACATGCTTAAAATGCGATAAACTTAATATGGAAATAAAAGCGTGTGAAGAGGAAGAAAAGGCAGCAAAACTAAGACTTAAAGAGGCTCATGTCAGAAATGCAGAAGGCATATATGATAGAAAAACTTCAGACAAGGAGATGTCGATAGAAAGTTCCGAAACGTTTGTGGCTGCGTTTGGCTTACAACAATGTTTGCCGACACCATACTTAAAATCAGGTGCTGTATTTTATAAGCGCCAGCTATGGACCTTTAACCTGACCATAAGGAATTGCACCACTAATAGGTCTTATTGTTTTATGTGGCATGAGTCTATCGCTGGAAGGGGAGGTAATGAAATTGCATCCTGTGTGTATAATTTCATTCTTAACCATGTCCCAGACGGAGTGAAACATTTAATATTTTACTCGGACTCGTGTTTCGGACAAAACAAAAATTTTTATATGGTGGTCATGTATTTACTCGCGTTACGCAACCATCCTAGCTTGCAAACAATAACACATAACTTCTTTGTACCTGGACATAGTCATATGGAGTGTGATGTAGATCATGCACTAATTGAAAAAGAAAAAAAGAAAACCCAAATGGACCTGCACCACCCAAGAGACTGGTATCAACTAGTTCGCACATGTGGAAAGCGGCATTATTTTACAGTGAATTAAATGGATAGGGATCTGTTTTTAAATTTTGCAAGTCTACTCAAGGGACCGCTGGTGCAAAGGAAAATTAACGAAGACAGAAATAAATTTAATATTTCGGAAACTGCCACTTTTCGTTACACACGGGAGGATTTTCCTAAATTTCAGTACTGGGGATATGAAAGCGATCAGTGGAACACTGTATCTCTTCTTAGAAAACTAGGGAAGTCTCCAATGCCAAACAATCTTTTCGAGAATGAAAACATTCCTCGTTGTTAAAACGAGCCGTTACCAATATCGGTAGACAAAAAAAGAGACTTGATGTTTCTCCTGCCATTGATAAACTCTAGCGCGAGATCTTTTTATGAAGATTTGCCTTTTTCTGAGAATGTAAGAGACGCTCATCCGTTGGAACCTACTGAACATAATGATGTTTAACTGATAATAATAGTAACGAAAAAAGCTGTTATAACTAATACTCTTGTAATGTGATTGTTTTTTTTAGAATCTGTTGTATTATTATGACTTATGAAGAAAATTGTTTGGTTTTGTTGTTAAAAAGTCTTCTGGAGGAAGAATTTATTATTTTTTCTAATTAAAACTATCAAAAAACGTGCCTTTTATTTCATTTTATTCCGTGAAATTTCGATACAAATCAAAAGAACTATTAATATAACTCTTTTTAAATCCAATTAAAATTGACTGACATGATGTGAAAATAGGTACAAGTCGATATTTTTGTACTTAAATAAAAAATGTGTATGTCATGTCATAGTTATTTATTAGACAACTAAACTTTAACTAGGGAGTTTATTAAAAAAACTAACACAAAAAGAGTTATTTAAAAAATATTTTAATGCATATCTTTTTTCACTTATATAAAAAAGTACGTGAAAAGAGGGACTACTTTAGTTATATCTCATAAAAGCTTAAAATCAAATGGGTACAAGTCAATTATTTTATTAACCGTTAAATTTATACAAAATCCAATAATACTACATAAAAGAGAGCATTTTTTATACTTAAACTGCATTTAAAGTTATATTTCATGTTAAACTATTACGGCACAGAGCGCTGTAAAACATTCTCCTTTTGTTTTTTCGCTCTCCTGTAAAGTAGCAATTTTCGACTTGTATCGTTTTTCACTAGGGGCACAGATAATATGATTAATATGTACTCACTAGAACAAGCATTAATTACGCTGAGGTTGAATTACTTTCCATTGCTTATCCAATTACGTTGCATGAAGGTTTTATATTATTTGTGTATTTCTATGGCCTTGTTTAAATGCAGAACAATTTACTTGACATAACTTTCATATGCTGACATTTGTCATCAGTTAAAAAATCACAAAATTTGTATTTATATTTTTATAACACAATCATGTTGTACCATTTAAAATAAGGTAGATTTGTAGTTGTTCTATGTGCTAGTTGATATATTAGTGTTTATGAATATAGTTAAATTTAAGAGTTGTTTTAGTTGTCTGAAATGATTGGGACAGGCAGTGCAGAAAATGCTGCGGCTGAGGCACTATCTACTACTCGTGTCGATCAATCTCCACAACTAGGATCGGAACTAGAATCTGAAATGGTATATATTTCATTAATAAGTATTACGTTCATGTGTTGCCTATTGTTCAGAGTTAGACATAGCAATGTCCAGCACCAAAGGTATATTATTATACCAACAAAATTCCTACATAATATACAAGTAAAAAATAAATTACAATAGAGCCAGGGCCAGGGTGTACCAATGGGGGCCCAAGGAAAAAAGACTGAAAAAAGTTCATCAGTGTGATGTGATGTCATATTAATAAGGCTATATTTTTATGATCTTATCGTACAGAACATGTCAAAATAAGCATATGTATTGTAGACAACTTTTTTATAAACTAAATAATTTCGGTGTTATTGGGCCCAGATGATGGGGACCCTTACTACCAATTTCGAAAGAAGAGGGTTTATTTTAGTAGTACAATAAAATAGTCAGTTCTGGCGCTTGTCAGCCGCTGCCACGGCACATTCAGTCCATAATATAATCCATCTTCTGGGCCCAGTAACTTATTGAAATGATTAAGTTTACACTGATGAAAATTCATTGCTACCAAGAGAAGTTTAGTAGAATGTATGAGCTCCCATATAAATCACAACACTTCTCTTCCCGCACAAACTCTACCTATTTAATTTCACGACAGAATGTTTAATTTTGATCATTATACATAATGTATTCTTCAAATCAAACAATTAGGTCCTTTAGCTAGGTTATAAGCACACCCCTGATGGTTTTTTTATAGTTGTTCGCAAAACATTTAGGACACTTTTTGTTAATTATAACAAACGAACGTAGTGTATTATTTTTATTTAGCAAAAACTGAAAGTAGAAGATGAAGACGTAGCCAGGTCAGAAGCCACATTTCGCTACACCATAACTAACATTAGCCAGCTTAAAGAACAAGTACTGTCACCGCCATGCTACGTGAGATGCCTGCCGTGGAAGGTCCTGGCAATGGTGCGGCTCACGACGACTCCGGATCGGCAACAGCAGAAGGCACTGGGAGTGTTCCTCCAGTGTAACGGGGAGAGTGACTCGCCGGGGTGGTCGTGCTATGGCCTTGGGGAGCTTACGTTGCTCACGTTCAAGCCTGATAAGGAGCACGTCTGTAGAAAACTGCATCATATGTATCACTCGTAAGATTATTCATTTTATCTCACATATTCTATGCTAATATTCGTGCATAAAGCAAAATATACACGTATAATTTTTGCTTGAATTTATTAATAGCGTTATACTTATCAAACTTCTAACAACACTTACCGTCGTCAAAAGTAAAAGTACCATTGAAAGTCCATATTTCTCAATACGAAATGGTCAATGTTGTTATTGAAAAATGTAACAGCAAACATTCAATCAATTTTGCAGCAAAGAAGATGATTGGGGTTTTGGACATTTCATTTCATGGAAAGATTTAATGAGCCCCGACAATGGCTTCGTTAAAGATGACTCCATTACAATAGAAGCTCACGTGATCGCTGAAGCGCCCCACGGCGTGTCATGGGACTCCAAGAAACATACCGGCTACATTGGTAAGAAACTACATGCCGGTTACATTGGTAAATATCGTCAATTTGTTTACCATGAGCGACCATTTACTACTGCATCACTCGCCGCTATCGACAGTTTAAAACCTAAAAATTCGCGCCCTTGCCGAGCTTTTTGAAATTTTTTTGATATTAGGTATGTTTCTTCAAAAAGGCGTACACACTTTAAAGGGTTCGTTAAAAGCATGTGACACCAAGATTCCCAAAAATATTATCACAGAGTCCGTGGTATACATCAGCTGATTGAGGATTTCTTTGCCAGCCTCCAAATAGTTGCCGGCCTTCTGACAATAAAAAGACGGAAGGTCGTGGTGACTACTTATATAAGGACGCGGTGTTCACCTCACCATACGGATTTTAAATTCAACCTACCGGACAAGCGAGACAATATTAATCCTTATTAGACATGCGTTCTTTTCCAGGACTGAAAAACCAAGGCGCTACCTGCTACATGAATTCGTTGCTACAAACCCTTTTCTTCACCAATGTTCTTCGCAAAGCTGTATATCAGATTCCGACAACGGGGGACGACAGTTCCTGTTCCGTAGCCTTTGCTCTACAACGAGTGTTCTACGACCTTCAGTTTTCTGATAAGCCTGTTGCGACTAAGAAACTCACGAAGAGTTTTGGCTGGGAAACGCTGGACTCATTTATGCAACACGATGTCCAAGAATTTCTTCGGGTATAAACATACTTATGTGAAATTCTCAGGTCTCCGGTATCTCGTTGTTGCTTGACATTAAGCACTTATTTCCCTTGGTATCGTTATCCCTGTAGTTCATAAACTACCGACTAATAAGATTTTATTAGAAAAGAATGTTGAAAAATTATGTTTATGTGATGATTATGGTCTCCTGTTAGCCCTTATTAAATTATATTACTTTAAAATCAAGAGGTTACGACACATACTTGTTATTTAAATTCAATGATTTATTTAATTAATGAGGATGCATAGCCCGAGAATAAAGTGTACAGCTGGATTAAATAGTTGGCAGCATCGGCAGCTTATAATATAAGCAGTATCTGCAGCGTCTCAGGGTATTATTATTTTTAGACTACACTCCATTATTTTCGTTTATAACAAATTATAATTCCAGGTATTACTAGATAAGTTAGAAAATAAGATGAAAACGACAGTTGTGGAAGGAACCGTACCAAAATTATTTGAAGGGAAAATGACGTCTTTTATCAAATGCAAAAACGTCAACTGCACAAGCACTCGTGTCGAAAGTTTCTACGACATTCAACTTTGCGTTAAGGGGAAGAGTAACAGTGAGTACTATGAAATGCAATATCGTGAGAAAAGTTAGAAATTATAACTGCTTTAAGTTAGAACTTGGCGTTTTCAACAACGGAAACTTTAAACAAGTGACATGAATTAGTTTTAGGTATTATTAATAGAGAAGATCGTCGCCTGCCTAAGAAAATGGAAGCATCTTTAACTTTTGCATCCGCATGTCTTCATTCTTAATCTGTGTTAAATATCCAATATTAATTGAAAGAGCTTATTGCGTTGCTTTACCAGAGTTAAATAAGTGGGTATGTCTCTTAAACGTTTCAAGTCCCCTAAACGCAAACTTTGCTTACCGTTGTTGTCTAAGATAACATCTTGAATCAACTTGTTCCACTCAGCTATCAGTCGACTTTAGATCCAGCTGCGTCCCTATGGCTTATGGCTAGTATTTAGTGCGATACATTTGGCACTTGTGTTTAGTAACAAATGTATGAACTCGCACTAATCAATGTAAACAGGCCCTAAGGCCCCTAAGGCTAGTTTTTAAACATAGATGTGCGAAGTACTGCATGCTGCATTTAAAAACGGGGTATTTACCATATACAAATACATTATACGTATATATTATGTAGTAGGTATAATGAAGTAAGGTGAGTTGGAGTAAGTTGAAAACTGGGAAAAGATAACCGTTTGTAACTCCCTACTTCTGGCACATTTTTTTGTTCCTGGCCACTTTATTGGGAACGCCATTGTACATTGATCATAACTTATTTTTCTTTTTAACTTGCTTTGGAGTAGATTTTCTCTTGCTCGTGCTATAGATAATTGTAGTCGATACTTTAGTTCGAGTGGGTAACTACCAAAATTATAAAGTGGATCTACACTTCTTGACAAATTGTTAGGTAAAGAGCATAACTTACCAAAAACGAGTTCGTAAGGAGTAAACTTAGTCTCCGAATGTACAGTAGTGTTAAAAGCAAAACACCAAAATGGTAGCTATTGACTCCACGTTTCAGAGTGGTTTTCGGTTTTAAAACTGAGATAAAATAAAAATAAATAAATAAAATAAATATAGTTTTATTTTGCAGGCAGGACACCCATCATTTAACAAAGAAGTATAGGTAAAAGTAAAGTAAAATAAAATAAAGTAAAAAGCCATTACACTAAAAATACTAACTTAGAATTAACTTTACAAATTACGACGTAAAATCGTAATAAGATTTTAAATTTTTATGAGTTACCTCGAGTGCGCCTATAGACTGATGATGATACGCCGTTGAGTTTAACTCATAAAAATGTTGTCCCTTGCCCCTCAGTCGGTGTCCTCCGCTAAATAAGTGTGTTATTGGCAATTTTCAACAATATTATTCGATATCAAATACTGTTGACGACGTAGGGTCGTCATGTCCCTTTAGCCGCCAACGTGAATCCTCCTTTATATTAAAGGATCAGCAACGCGCATGTGACACCGCTTGATAGCTTCCGTAGGGTACAGTAGCTGCTTCTCATCATGCGGGCGATATGCTTATCTGCCACCGCCGTGGTGTTAAAAGAAAAATACTTATGTTATTCAATCAAATACAAACATTGAAAACATTGAGAAAAATAATCAACATGTAAAATAATTATGAGAAAAATACTTGTTTTCAGTCTACGAGTCGTTCAAAGACTACATCAGCACGGAGCTCCTAGAGGGCGACAACAAGTACGACGCGGGCGAGCACGGGCTGCAGGAGGCCGAGAAGGGAGTGCGGTTCGATGTGTTCCCCCCCGTGCTGCACCTGCACCTCATGCGGTTCCAGTACGACCCGCTCTCGGACGCCTCTGTCAAGTTCAACGATAGGTATTCACTCTATGCTAATCTACGGTTAGGCTGCTTTTCCAATGAGACGGAAATGAGCAGAGACCTACGGGAATCAACCACAACAGCACCATCCGCCGCTCATCTCCGCCACAGTGGAAAGGCAGCCCATTGGTTGATTCCCGCACGTCTACGCCAATCTCCACTCATCTCGACCTCAGAAGAAAGGCAGCTTTACCTACTCCACTCCACTACACAAAGTAGTGTGATGAGTTATTTTGTAACAATGGCGGGAGAAATAGTAACAATGGGTTTGAGGTATCTCTGCTCATATAATTATCAAATAAAATGTTAATTTTTCGATTACTAAATATTATGCATGTGCAGGTTCGACTTCTACGAAGAGATCAATTTGGACCCGTACCTGCAGGAAACCCCGCCGTCGCCGGCGCACTACACACTGCACGCAGTGCTGGTGCACTCGGGTGACAACCATGGCGGGCACTATGTGGTCTTCATCAACCCTAAAGGCGACGGGAAGGTACAAATAGCAACACTCTGTACATCGGTGGACCTTACTACAAAAGAAATAAGGTCCACCGATGGGCAGTTAAACAGTGTGGGCGATGGTACATGTCAAACTGAACTTATACAGCGGTAAGGTTCACAGCCAACAAGTAGGGAACCAGGGAGGCTCGCCGACATCACGCTCGTCGGGCGACAGCCAAAGTCGTCTTGTATCACATAGTTCAATTTATTTAAGATGTCCAAATGGTAGGAAGTGTTCTTCGGTTAAATTCCCCGCCGTAAAAAATTCTTACCTACTAATTAGGTACCTCTGATTTCTAGTATTTCTACTAGCATAATAACCTACTCATATATTATTTTGTTCCTTTTGTACTGATCCCAAACTGGAATATGTCTTGGGTAGTCCTGGGTCACATTGTTTACTCAGCATTGGAACACTCTTTTAAGATTTTACTTCAAAAACTAGCATACCTACGCTTAACTACGAACAAAATCTTATGCGCATAAAAGTTGCCTTATTTGAATTTTAACAAATAAAATATTCCTTTTATAAAATGTCTTTATATCCATGGTTACTTGACATAAAAGATTCTAAAAATACAGAACATTGTTATTTAAAAGTCTAGCGCAATAAATCAAAATAGGGTTTCATTAAATTTGTACTGGTGTGTGTATTTTAGATTTTTTTTTCTAATCGTAAAATAACTACTCTTTCCTAAGATCTATCTTCATCAGGCTATAGAACATCCATTATTAAATGTTACATTCACTAAACTAGATTTAAATTGTGAAAGAGGCTGAAAATTGATACCTAATCCATCCACGACATATCAAATACCGTCTCAATAGTTGTAACTATTACCACCTAGTTTAAAAATGTAAGTATAATTACATCTGTTTCGTTCGTCAGTGGTGCAAGTTCGACGACGACGTCGTGTCCCGCTGCAGCAAGCAGGAGGCCATCGAGTACAACTTCGGAGGCAAAGAGGACGCGCCGCACCTCGCGCGCCGCGCCACCAGCGCCTACATGCTCATCTACATACAGTTCAGTACAGTAGAAACTTGAAGCTTGTAACGTTTATACAGTTGTCCCGCTGCAGCAAGCAAGAGGCCATCGAGTACAACTTTGGGGGCAAGGAGGACGCGCCGCACCTCGCACGCCGCGCCACCAGCGCCTACATGCTCATCTATATACAGTTCAGTACAGTAGAAACTTGAAGCTTGTAACGTTTATACAGTTGTCCCGCTGCAGCAAGCAAGAGGCCACCGAGTACAACTTCGGGGGCAAGGAGAACGCGTCGCACCTCGCACGCCGCGCCACCAGCGCCTACATGCTCATCTACATACAGTTCAGTACAGTAGAAACTTGAAGCTTGAAGCTTGTAACGTTTATACAGTTGTCCCGCTGCAGCAAGCAAGAGGCCATCGAGTACAACTTCGGGGGCAAGGAGGACGCGTCGCACCTCGCACGCCGCGCCACCAGCGCCTACATGCTCATCTACATACAGTTCAGTACAGTAGAAACTTGAAGCTTGTAACGTTTATACAGTTGTCCCGCTGCAGCAAGCAAGAGGCCATCGAGTACAACTTCGGGGGCAAGGAGGACGCGCCGCACCTCGCACGCCGCGCCACCAGCGCCTACATGCTCATCTACATACAGTTCAGTACAGTAGAAACCTGAAGCTTGTAAAGTTTATACAGTTGTCCCGCTGCAGCAAGCAAGAGGCCATCGAGTACAACTTCGGGGGCAAGGAGGACGCGTCGCACCTCGCACGCCGCGCCACCAGCGCCTACATGCTTATCTACATACAGTTCAGTACAGTAGAAACCTGGAGCTTGTAAAGTTTATACAGTTGTCCCGCTGCAGCAAGCAAGAGGCCATCGAGTACAACTTCGGGGGCAAGGAGGACGCGTCGCACCTCGCGCGCTGCGCCACCAGCGCCTACATGCTCATCTACATACAGTTCAGTACAGTAGAAACTTGAAGCTTGTAACGTTTATACAGTTGTCCCGCTGCAGCAAGCAAGAGGTCATCGAGTACAACTTGGGGGCAAGGAGAACGCGCCGCACCTCGCACGCCGCGCCACCAGCGCCTACATGCTCATCTACATACAGTTCAGTACAGTAGAAACTTGAAGCTTGTAAAGTTTATACAGTTGTCTCGCTGCAGCAAACGCGAGCCCATCGAGTACAAATTTGGAGGCAAGGAGGACGCGCCGCACCTCATCTACATACATACAGTTAGGTACAGTAGAAACTTGAAGCTTGTAAAGTTTATACAGTTGTCCCACTGCACCAAGCAAGACGCCATCGAGAACAACTTCGGAGGAAGAAGGACGCACCGCACCTGGTACAGTTTTCAGGTCACCAGCCCCTGGGGACCTACCCAACTGACAATCATTTATCAACAACTCAAATCGAAACTGAAATAATGTGACTTTCCATTCGCATCTTTCATTATAATACATTATCCACTTTTCAAATTGTTGTTGATAAATATGTCATCCTGTCTATCACCCCATGCTATTATAGCCAGTGCGTAATTATTTAGGACCTAAGCTATGAACGCCAGCCACCTTCTAACGTGTCTGTGCCTTGTACCGGGTGCGCAGCAAACGTACCAATCGTTAACGCTCCGTAGCGAACAAAACGCAACTGTCACTGTCGCACTAATATGGAAGAGTGATAGAGAGAGGCGACTACGATACGCTACGGAGTTAACGATTGGCACGATGGCTACGCACCCTGGTACTTTTCATGGCAATATTGCTAAACCGGTTTTTACAAAAAAATTATACCTCCTTTTAGGAAATTCACCCCCAGGACAAATTAAGGGAAAGTGATACAAACTGACCCCATGCATGTGAAACCGAGGGCACAGTTAACAAGATTATAAACATTGCTAAATAAATTAAGTACTATATTAAGCAGATTATTACCTACATATGTCCAGATATTATTAGTTAGATCTACTTCAATATTTTCCACTTCACAAATCTCTGAATTGCAGCCCAACTCATTTTATTTCCATTTACTAATAAAAACCGAGCAACGATTGGCAATCCCATATAACCGTGATAACAGATATGATTGATGACCGTTCTGATTGAACCGTTGACTGCTTCCTTACGGACTTCGCATTATTTGGCGTTAACAAATACTATACTTCGTTTTTTTTTTTGAGATTAGAAATTGAGTAAGAATAGAAACAGTAGTTGCCAACCTGTTCTAAATGTTCAATTTAAATACACTGCAACCAACTAACGATTAGTTAACATTATTAAGAGTTCATACAGTTAGTTGCATAACTGAGTCAATATTAGTACCTTAGTAAAATGTAAATAATTTGATAACAATCAAATTTACGTAAAAGTTCTAAACGCAGAATTTTAATTCTTGGGTACCGCTACAAAACTGCCTCATAAATTATTTTCTTCCGACCTATACATTTTCCTCAATTTCATACCGAAAACTGTAAAATTTCACCTAATTAATTTTCCCATTATTTCATTTTTTCTTAGGCATTCCCAATTCAGTAACTCATTCAAAGTAAGGAATTCCACGACCATTATTTTAGTTATGAATTATTTATATCAGGCTTATATATGTAATTAGTTACTGGCGATATATAGTCAGGTGCAAAACTGAGTCAAGTCAAATGGCCGAACAAATTTCTCGTTAGTTAATTTTTGTAGCGGACTTCGTTCTGAGATAACCATAAAAATACGTGAGTGATATAAAAGTCATACACCTCATTTTAAAGAGCATATAATGTACTATTTCAACTAATTGTCTTACCTGGGTGTGTAAAAGAAAAATATAAATATTGGGTTAAATAAAAAAAAAGTAGTTTAACAGTTTTTGGTTCAAAATCATGGATGGATAAAAAAATCAAGATCGTGAATGCAATGAATAGCTGACACCGAGACGAACAAATATAACCTAAAAGTTTTTATTTTTTCCGTAATTGATCAGACTTATCTTCATTTAACGATGTCGGTGCAAAACTGAGTCAGTACCAAATATTATCTAATAGAGAAAATGTTTATTTTTATCTACAATAACATAATAGGTCAGTAAGTTTATTAGCGTTGTTACCAATTAATAATAAAATAGTAACTTAATAACTAGCCTCTTCTGAAATAATGAAAGAAGCATGTCAAAGTGATGCACATTGGTTCAGTTATGCAGCTAACTGTATTTGTGAATAAATAATAACAATTTGCAGATTAAATAATCCAACACAACAATAAAAACACAATTTCGTTTTCAGCTAGGTTTTCACCTAGTGCTCAGAGCAAAATGTTTGCTCTGAGCACTAGGTGTAATGTTTGCTGTTCGGGCGATGTTCGCTCGAAACAGAAAACATCTGTTTTCACTTAATGAAAAAACGAACAATTGTTTAGAGCAAAAGATTGTCGAACAATTGGCTCGCTCGTAGTTTTGTAATCATTTTTTACACTGAATGAATGACTGAGGTCCAGCCGATCATCACTGAACGAACACGTTCGAATGCTCAAGTGTTTTCATCTAGTAGTAGTAGTAGTAGTAGTAGTAGTAGTAGTAGTAGTAGTAGTAAAACACTTGTACAAGAAAACACAACGAAATACATGTAACACAACATATACGTACAAAGGCCATCTACCGCACGAACGAACGAATGCTCGCTCAGAACTGTTCAGAACAGTAAGTGAAAACGCAGCTTTAGAGACACGTGAAAAATGATAAACTGACCTGAGAGTGACGCTCGTACGTTCTAAAACAAAAATTTAACATCTAGTTTTTTATCAGTATTCACGAGAATTATTTAATTGCCGATCATAATATGCACTTATTAATACATTTTCGTAAATAAAATTGCTTCTAAAGTTTATTTAATTTTTTTATTACATAATACTAAATAATAAAACAATTGTCTTACGTGATGGTAAAAGATTTGGAGGACTACGAGGCGGCTTTTCTTGTTCTATGCCACTCGATCCTCCACTCCACTCCATAACCCTCTAACCAAACGCACAATAATAGAGCAAGCAAATACCTTTACTTAAATAAGAATCACAATAAGCTTTAAACATTAAAAACTATCCAGGTATGGCTGAGAGATACTAATGGCAGATGACGCGAGAAAATATTTAAAAATCGAACCGTCCGTTTCGAACCTCTTCTTCTCTAGGTATTTTATTGTGCAACATTCACAAGAACATTAACAATGATAAAAATAAAATATTTCGTGCATATAACTACTACCAAAATATTGTTAAATACTCAAAATTATATTTACAAATACGTAGGCATGGCTTTACAATAAATACAAATATATTTAAGTATGAACTTATATAGATGTCATATACAAAGGAAAAAAATACCTAGGCCTCCGGTGCCTAGGGCTGGGATCGAACCAGCGTCTTCTGCATTCGCGGCAGACGCCTTTACCACTTGGCCACCCGGGTTACAGCAGCACCGGTCGAATTTTCCCGTGTATAAAATATGAAAAAAATTGAGAAGATGCGCGTTATCACATACTTTCTACGAAAATTGTTTTGAACATTATCGGTTTAACCATTTTTTAGTTATTTCCAAAAAACTTCTTCCATAGGCATCAGATACGATGGCTGTTCCGACACGCACTTAGCCGGTTTTTTAGCTCTTTTTTTGCAGACCGATGTTTCTCCTCCTGATCCTGCTGGGTTGATTATTTTTTCAATGTTTTCAGTGTTTGTATTTGATTGAATAACATACTATTGTATGAGTGGAATGCCCCACTTTAAAAAAAAAAAAAAAAAAACATGTAAAATAATTATGCGATGTTTTCGCTTGTATTATAAAATTATAACCTGTCATCAAACACACCTTAGGCAAGAATGTCCACTCACCACACAAGTGAAGTTCCGATGAGTTGTGACGTTGAGTGTTATATATGCTCCATCTAGTATCCATGTGGTCAGTGCATTAAACTAACGCGCTGCGTCCAACTGCTCCATAACAAAATAGATTCCGAAAAGGTCATTTAATGTTAAGCTTCCGCTTTTGTTGACGTTCTGATAAGTGTCATTTATCTCGATTATCATTTGTCATTTATCTTTAAAAAAATATTTAATCGTATGGCGTATTTATATAAGAGCCCACGACACTAAACCTAGTTCGATAAGACACGTCTTTAATGGGGGAACACGAAATGCCGATGCTGCAATGCCAAAAAGCTGGCGTAGTATATAAAAAAATATACCTATATCCGGTTTCTAGTATGATAAAGACTCCCAGGTTTCCTTTGTTCGTCGAAGTAGGCGAGGGGTAGGGCTATAGGATAATGCAGTGCTGCAAGCCCAAATGCTTGGCCTTATCAGTGGCAGCAACATCATAAATCTGAAGATGTACGCCAAAACCTAGCTCCTATCTTTTTATAATAGCAACGTGACGAAGCGCGCGAGTGATGTGCCTTTTGCAACAGGGGTATAACTCTCGCCCTATAATTTTGTCACGTTGCTATTATAAAAAATAGGTGCTAGGTTTTGGCGTACATCTACAAGCTTATGATGCTGCTGTCACTAATAAGGCCAAGCTTTTGGGCTTGCAGCACTGCATAATCGTATAGCCCTACCCCTCCCTTGCTTCGAGGAACAACAGAAACCAAAAAAATTCCAAAACATCGACAATGCGAGACTTTACATCAAATTTACAATGCTCGATAATCCAAGTCTAAAATCTCTGTCTCTAGGACGTCACAGCTGCAATATGTGCTTCAAGACGTCTCCGAGTCCGACATTCCGACGGACCTGTGCGAGCGGATCAGCGACGAGATGCGATACGAGATGGTAAGAACATGTAAATATCGATTTACCGCATGAAATTATTATTTTTCTTTTTTTTTCGAACACATATGCAACCAGATTTACGCTTTCAGGCGGCAGAAAAGTAAAATGCAGGAAAATCAGATCTGACACCTCGGTCAGTTCAGCAAAGTACTACGCGAGGATTTTCAACGCACTAAAACAGTTCTTCACTTTGCAGGCCCTAGCTGGCTCAAAGTATAAAGGCAGATAGTGAAGTCGTCAAGTCTTGTCATAGCAAACCCTTATTTTATAAAAGTTTACAGTACTTAGAAAGATTGTTGAAACTGTGCAGTCTACTAAACATGTTAAATTTTAATGTAGGTGATATCATTGTACCTGTTATTTACTGTCGTTGTTACTTTTGTATTATTGTTAATAAAATTTGTTGCACAATCATTTGTTTATGACGTTTTAATATTTATGTAGAGATTCAATCACTAATACTAACTTGAAAAAAAACAAGTTCTATGAAAATGCGTTAAGCTAAGCTTAATCAGATAATTAAATTGGATTAATATAACAGAAGAAAATCGTACAGGCCTTACATTATGTACGGTCGCTTTTATACTTTATCGTTATGTCACGGCACGGTAAAACTATGGTTTCATTCATAAATCGACCATAGAGTATTTAGTGTAAAGTCTATAGAATATGGTCGAAAAGTGGCACGGCACGATAAAGTATAAAAGCGACTTATCAGTTAGTTATTCAATAACTGACATTCAGTAAGTTCTCGCCAGCTTTGATGACCCGTCCTGTGGCACATTTTCATTTGTCAACAGTTCACCCCTAGCATCCCAAACAATGACAATCGCCGGTCGGCATACCTAATGTTCGGTATACACACTACACACGCATGGAAGTGAACAAAATGGGCACACAATATCAATGCCCGTCACGTATTTTAGCAGACCCTTGATGGAAAAGCCATCTGACCCACCCACATGGCCTCTTCAGCCCACTTTAATACTCTAGCATATTTGCTAAGGTTATACAACATTTAAATATCTTCATCCGTCCCTAATATTTGTAGGTACTTACGAGCAGGGATATTTACTAGTGAATATGGTGATTCTGAAACTATATTTATACCTTTTGCGTGATTTAACATCGCCGGAGTTTAGTAGCATTACCTTTTTAAAGTAGGTAACAGGCATAACTTTTTATAACGATTCATTGATATGAAAATTGATATCTATTATATTGTACCTTTTTGAATACGACTCCGAACCAGCACAAAATGCCGTGAGCGTCAGGATGGCGGGTGGACCTCGGGAATTTTATCGAATAGTTAGTGTACCTCAGTGTACCGTCAGTAAAAATCAGTGTACCTCTTTCTAAAACGAGATTTTTCCAAAAAAAGGTTCACCCGCCATCCTGACGTCAGGATGGCGGGTGGACCTGGTAAATGATACATTAAACCACATATAATGTATGTGGTTATAGTGTACCTTCAGTGTACCTATGTATAACTTTAAAAACAATCTGCATACCTCTCCTGAAAAGGAGCTACGCTCAAAATAAGATCCACCCGCCATCCTGACGTCAGAATGGCGAGTGGACCTGGTAAATCTTGCACTTTATCACTCAAAAGTTGTGTAATTAGATTGCATATTCAGTGTACCTCAGTGTACCTTTAGTAAAAATCAGTGTACCTCTTGCTAAAACGAGATATTTTCGAAAAAGGTCCACCCGTCACAGTGGTATGAAATGATACATTAAACCACATATAATGTATGTGGTTCTAGTGTACCTTCATTGTACCTCTGTATAACTTTAAAAACAATCTGCATAAAAAGAAAAGGAGCTACGCTTAAAATAAGATTTATGGCGGGTGGACCTTTTTCTAAAAAATCTCGGTTTAGCAAGAGGTACACTGATTTTTACTAAAGGTACACTGAGGTACACTGAAGATGCAAACTAATCACATACCTTTTGAGTGATATAGTGCAAGATTTACCAGGTCCACCCGCCATCCTGACGTCAGGATGGCGGGTGGACCTTATTTTGAGCGTAGCTCCTTTTCAGGAGAGGTATGTAGATTGTTTTTAAAGTTATACAGAGGTACACTGAAGGTACACTATAACCACATACATTATATGTGGTTTAATGTATCATTTACCAGGTCCACCCGCCATCCTGACGTCAGGATGGCGGGTGGACCTTTTTTTGGAAAAACCTCGTTTTAGTAAGAGGTACACTGATTTTTACTGAAGGTACACTGAGGTACACTAAAGGTACAGTACTTTTATTAACAATTCGATAAAATTCCCGAGGTCCACCCGCCATCCTGACGCTCACGAAAATGCCGTGTGGCCTTATTGACAGCTGAACTAGATGGCGATAAATAGAAGCCACATATCTCACCAGTACAGCCACCAGCAATAGTATCATCCTACACGAAGGCCGCAAAAATATGTGACAGGCACTTATGAGTCTTATGACCCTACAAATAAGAGCGTGTAACTTATTTTTGCGGCCTTCTTGTAGGAAGATACTATTGCCGGTGACTGTACAGTCGAGTTCACAAATATCTTTGCAAGCCAACGTCCCAAAAATATGTTTACACGCCTCTAAACCACTGACAATAAGGTGCAGGAAAATTTTTGCGGAACATTTGCATGTAAAGATATTTGTGAACTCAACTGTACCACACATCTACCTAACAACATTATCAATATTTTGTCTAGTAACCACAATGGTCACAATGTATGGAGCCCTGCACGGAGAGAGTCCATTGAATTCAGAAGGCTAAACTACTCTAAAATGTCTCCACAACATATTTTAACTGGGTCCGTCCAATGTCTTTATGTTGTCTATGTCCGTTACTGGACCTTTCATTACATTACGCAGGAGAACTAATCGCGATTCTACGCTAGTACCTAGTGCAAATCATAATCACAGTACCTAACCTCATTATCAGACTGCATTACTGCAACCTCGGAGTCGGTAAAACCTCCGCCTTTCTTACTACCCATCAGTGTCTAGTCCCCTGGGAAAGCATTGTTTAGAGCAGTCTTAATTGTACTCGCCGCTTGTTATGAATTTTAAAACGTACAAACAAGACGTGTGATGTTCAGACTTCAGAGAGCTTCCCCTGAGCGACTGATTATGAAAGGCTTGTAGAGAGATTGGATGGGGTGTACGGACGAAATGAGGCGAGGCAGTTTGTTAATAATTGCAGATAAGATATATGATATCGTGCACTGCCTGTGTTCATAGCTTTAGTAAATTATTTCTACAAGTCTTTAAAGGTAGGTGACGAAAAATGTTCTTTACCTACCACTGGCGTGTAGCCTATTGTTTGTAGCTATGGATTGGCTTATTATGTACTATAATTGTACATACAGGGTAATTTGTGAGTCGTGATACAGAACCACTTTTTCTGATGGTAGTTTTTGTTCAAAACAGATTTCATTTAGTTTTTCTTATTTCAAATAAAATTAATTTTAAACTAAGGGAATCATGGTCACCCTATAACTTTTAACGTATGGGAAGTGTCAAGACGTTACATTGAGTAGGATGACCAAATTGTATGCAAAAATGTCTTTCTACTTATACCTAAAACTATCCGTAAAATTTTTTCAATATCGTGTATAAAAAAATGTATGATTGGCATCATTAGATTCATCTTCGAATTCTGTATCATGTACTGTTGCTACACGACCCCCAAATCACTCTGTATATTATTTGTTAAACGAAGCTTATAAGGCGTTTATGAATTATAAGGTAGAAATGGTAGAATTCACTTAGGTATCTAATATTCGAAACTGTTGCAATGAGCGAGTTATGCTGGATAAAGCACTGAGTCTTTAAAGCCATCAAAGGGGCTTCAAGTCTCAGTGCTTGTATTGTTCGTAATTATTAAACAATCTTGAATATTAAGTTGCTCCTAGAAGTCGTGTCACCATTAAGTGAGGTTTAGCAAGTAAACCTAGTTATGACTTAAATAAATAAATAAATATTATAGGACAATCTTACACAAACCGACTTAGTCCCACAGTAAGCTGAATGGCTTGTGCTGTGGGTACTAGACGACGATATATACCGGGTGGAAAGATCGAATGCCACATGGATGGCTTTCAATCTGCATCATAAAACACGGTACGTAATTTTTTGTCACATTTGACCGGTTCGAGTCCCCACTGAGGCAAGCGATTTTTCATAAATCCATAAATACAGAATTTATTGTTTTTAAAAACAAAGGAAAGTCTCTTTGCTATTTACAATATTTAAGGTAGTTGCCATCCATGTGGCATTCGATTTTTCCGCCCTGTATATATAGATAGATATAGATAAATACTTAAATACATAGAAAACATCCTGGATAACTCAGGAACAAATATTCGTGATAAACACACAAATAAATGCCCTGACCAGGATTCGAACCCGGGAGGCCGTATTTAGCTTTGATAGTTTTATTAACCGATTCGTTGCGTCTTCTATTTTCGAAAACTTTTGGCTGTGGCGGCGAACAATTATTTCATGACACGACAGGCGTGCCATACGCCATAGAATATGATGGCACGCCTAACGTGTCATCAGCCATGCGTAAAAAAATATTTACCTTTTTGGTTTTTTTCACTGATTTAGACTTGATTGAGTTCATTTGAAATCAAACCAAGGAAGTAAACTGATTAAAACGTTGTTTTAAATTTTTAGTAGCATTTAAACTACCTGTTTTACTTGAAATGGATGGTAAGTGACTTTAAAGATTCAGGTATCACAAACATTTTCTACTATGTACAATTTTTATACATATATGTATAGTAGGCTAAGTTAGCCCGGCTAACGGAATGGGTAAATATAATTTTTTTACAGTGCGACGCGATTTAAAACTATGCATTCAATATTTTCATGATTTCTCTTTGAATTATTTATTCGAGCCATATAGATAACAAATAATTTGTCTTGATTCACAAAAAGTAAAATCTTCATTCTAATATTTTTGATATATCCCTTACAGCACCGGCTGATACGATCGTGCGTTCAACTTAAAAAAAATCTAGTTTGAAAAATAATCATCATCATAATAATGCATTCGATTATTATTCATTTTAAACCCGCGTGCAAACGCTAACTAAACAGTTAGGGGGCCAGTCGTCGGCGCGGTGAGCGTCAAGCAGGTACTATCGGGTTCAGAATTGCATGGCCAATTTATGAATGAATTCATTGATAAATTGACCATGCAATTTTGAACCCGATGGTACGTGTACGAGACGGACGACCAGGACAGAAGTAGGTATTCACAATTTTTTTTAATTTGTGATTTTTAAATGTGTTAAATTCGTTTTTTATTAAATTAAACGTTCTTCTGTCGTATAATGTAGATAATTAAAAGTTTAACCAGAAATTTTAGTCATTTTTTTGTGCCTAAAGTTATAACGCACGATCGTGCGGGTCAGGACGCAAGTCGACAAATTTAAATTGTGTTGACTATGATAAATTGAAAATACGATCAATCAAAAGCGTTTTTTTTTTAATCATTTTATGTAAAACATGTTGGAAATCTAAAATTTTATTAATAAATATTTATTAACTCCTTTGAACTCTGTAACTTACCCTTATATTTCAAAAAAAAAAAAAAGCAACTATACTAGGGGTCGCAACGAAATGAAACGATAGTGCGAGTGGGTTTTCACAAAATTTTTGGGGGGAGAATTCTTTTTGTATTTTTTTGTCTTTTTATGGGCCTTAAATGCACCGAAAAATGCAACTTCAAACCAAAAATCCAAAAAAAAAATCTCGTGCTGTAAGGAGTATACTAGGCATACATTTTTATTTTAAAATAAAATATTTAAAGAGGGTAAATAGGTAAATAGTTCTGGTGTCTATGACATTAGGCCGTATTCGCAAGCTAAGAAATAGAATGATACACACAACCAATGTTTATATCTCCGTTTGCCCTACAGTTTAGAATGACCATTCCATATCGGACAATGTACACGCGGCTTTAATAATTGCCATTGGCTGTTTGCATTGATATTTCGTAGTCAAAAGGAATATTTAAAAGGTAAAAAACAATACATTAATGGATTGTAGTACAGTTTATGCGTAAAAAGAAGTGTTATGGTTTATATGAGAATTCATGCGAACTATGTCACTTCACTTTCCGCATAGATTTCAACTTTGCGTCCGTTAAAACGGTACAACAATGAAAATCATTTTAAGGGTTCCGTACCAAATCGGTAAAAAACGAACTCTGTCTGTCTGCCTGCCACAAAGCCAATTTTCTCAGAAACTACTAGACCGATTGAGCAAAAATTTTGTACACATATGTAAGTCAGGTTGCTGACTTACATATGTATGTATGGGTTACCAACGCCAGTCTATAAATATTAAATATGGGGGGGGAGGGCATTTGTGGGGGTAAACGGCTTAATATGAGGATCTGAAATATATTTGTTGTATAATTTTAACGTATGTAGTTTTGAAGTAATTTAAAAAAAAACCGGCCAAGTGCGTGTCGGACTACGCATAATGGGGAGTTCCATATCTTCAATGGAATAAAAACCAAACGAATACCAAAAGGTCGTATCTGATGCCTATGGAAGAAGTTTTTTGAAGATAACTCAAAAATACCTGCCCTATTATGTTCAAAATATTTTTTGTAGAAAGTATGTGAAAAGACGCATTATTTTCCATTTTTTTCATATTTTTTGGATTTACGGTTCAAAAGTTACAGGGGGAAGGACACAATTTTTCTGACTTTCGAAGCGATTATTTCTGAAAATATTCACTTAATCACAAAATGTTAAACCTCGATGTAATTTTTAAAGACCTATCGATTGATGTGCAACATGTTGATACTGAGCGTTGGGCGCCCTCCCAATTTTTTTTCTGCAATTTATCTACATAACTAAATAGCGGTATACAAAAGACACCTTATGTCTAAATTTCATTAAGATACGTCTTATAGTTTCAGAGTATAAAGGCTGTGACATACGGACGGAAGGACAGACGGAGATGACGAAACTGTAAAATTGACCGACCCCGTCCCCCCTTATATCTGAAACTGCTGGACCGAAAATTTTGAAAAAAAATACTGACATTCGTTATTTACGTATTACAGATACAGATTATAGGAAAAATAATAGGATTCTACACCGTGAGTCGGCCTTAAGAAAAAAAATCGAGGCGCGAGTCCGACTCGCACTCGGCCACCCTATAAAATTCTCATGAAATCATGCTGAAACCGTCTTTTTTCACAAAATCTATTAAAAATCGGTTGATGTGATAAATAAGTATCCGTCAAATACCAACTTTCGTACGTTAGGTAGTAAAAACTAGTGACACAACTTTCCAAAAGATGATGATGCACCCTGTACGGGAGGGTGGTGTTCGACGTGCGGATTTTCAAATATCATAATATTGTCATAAAAAAATGAGTTTTATAAGAATATTTATTTTTCTTTGAAACAACGCAGTAATGCAGTAATTTTTTTTTATACAAGCATTTATGCGACCAATTTCGGAGCGGAAATTTTAGCCCCTCTTTGGGGCAAGTTGTGCCACCAGTGGGGCAAATTGTTCCGGATAGATTATGCTAAAAGATTGTCATAAATATCTATGCTCTACACCACAAAGTGCTACCTATGCTTTTTCGGGCGTCATGTTAAAAATAGTATTTTTTCTAGTCACCCGTTTTCATTTGATTCTACTCCTTTAGCTATTTTTTTTTAATATTTTACATCTTTTAGTCCTATTTTAGTAGTTTCGCATCGTATCTAATGATCGACCAAAAATTTTTTTTTGTACAATTGAGGTCGATTGAGGTGAGCTGTTTTTGGGAAAAACTTGCCCTTTCAAAAGGGAACATTGAGCCCCAAGTTGGGGATACGGACTAACGCTGGCGTACTGGGTACCGTGTCGATCAATTTAAAAAATAACTTAACAAGAAGATACCCAAAAAATATCATTATAATTTAGGAAAACAACGCTTGAATCGATTCAAAGTGCGCAGATACAGGCCAAATAGGTCAAGCACGAAAAAATGTACAAGTGTATTTTGATAGCTTCTGAATGTTTGCGCACCCATCCACTCAACCGTCAGGATTGGTGGAAATAAAATTGTTGCCAATATGGCGTGTTATCTGAGGCTATAATTGCGCATTTTGACCGTATCGCTATCTTTATTTAAAAAGTTATTGAGGTCGGCACAATAAACCCCCGGCACTTCCAACCCCACTCTCCCCTACGTTCGTTTTCTACTTCGCGGTGTTAAGATTTTTCCTGGAATAATGGGAGAAAAAACGATGTATATGAAGAATACCCGCGAATACTTGCAAGCGTTTATGGAACGTTCGTACGGAACCCTCGGTGCGCGAGTCAGACTCGTACTTGCCCGATTTTAAAAAAATTGTGTTCTGAAGTTTGTCGATAGTGTGGAACTTCACGTATGGAGTACGGCAAACATTTCCGAGCATACTCGAGAAAAAAATATAATTTTATTTAATTAACGTATATTATGTATTTTGGCTGTTTGTATCCTTGCCTTGGTCTAAGAATACTACCGAAACGAGATAAAATAAGGAGTTTATTCTGTCATTTCCGTCTATTTGTTTATAATTTACGTCTCAAAGTAATTGTTAACGGATAAAGCACGCAAAATGATTGTTACGTTTTTATTAATTTAACTAATTTGATATAAGTATAGATAGAGTTTTTGAAAATCATATAATTTGAAGTTAAATTTATCTTGTTGTAAGATGTTATTATGATTAGTTATTCAATGAATAATAATATTTAATAACTAATGTTTAGGCCGTAAAAATAATGAATCTTGAAAAGGTTGTTAACAACTGATTTTGAAAAATTCAAACAATATCTAGAATATTCCAGAAACGAAGGCTACAAGCTTGTTCTACGTGACAAACAATAATAATTTTGTTCGGGGTGAACCCTTCTGAAATGTAATTTGAAGAAGTTTTAATCGATTTTAAAATGACACTCCTCTCGTGTCCATACGCCACACGTTAAAAACATTGATGACACGCCTGTCGTGTCATCCGCACCCAATCGGTAAATAATGTTTAAGTCGTAAAAATAGTGCATTTTGAAAAGGTTGTGAACAACTGATTTTGAAATTTTTTTATCAATATTTAGAATATTCCAGAAACGAAGGGTACAAGCTTGTTCTACGTGACAAACAATAATAATTTTGTTCGGGGTGAACCCTTCTGAAACTTAATTTGAAGAAGTTTTATTCGATTTTAAAATGACACTCCTCCCGTGTCATACGCCACACGTTAAAAACATTGATGACACGCCTGTCGTGCCATCCGCACTGAATCGGTTAAGTTGGGTATAGGCCTCAAGCAAGTTTGCTTTTAAGCAGATGCTACGTAAGCACCACCGGCTAAAGCAAGAATTTGAATAGTATCCATCAATATAGTATTTATAAATATATAGTAGTATATTTATCTATATATATTCCTAGTATTTTATTTGTGTATTTTTGTGTAGATTATTACCTTCTTTTTTAGCTAACCTTTCAATGATTTTAACTGACAATTCTCTTTCTTTTCTCTGCACCTTTTTGCCTATCTCTGTTTAGCCCAATGGTTGACTGGTAGAGAATGCCTTTAGGCATTAAGTCCGCCATTTGTACATTTTTATGTTATGTGCAATGAAGTTTAAATAAATAAATATAATTCATTGGATAACTGTTTTTTTTTTAGTTATTCTTATTTACTTGTATTGTATTTAATTTAAATAGCCTCGTTCAATTTTTTTCCCCAGCACTAAAGTGCAATTTTGTCCTGTGATTTCAAAATTCCACGCCGCTGCGGTACATATTTTTTTAGGTGCCCGAAAGGTACTCGAGAGCTCTTCTTAAAGGTTTCCTAATGTTCGGACATCTCAATAATCAACCTATACAACACATTCTCCGCTAGTTAAAATATAATAAAAAAAATGGTAATATTGTTTTAGGCTAGATTTTTAAACAGCATCGTTCAGTCGTTCATGCTAGTGGAGCCATAAATCGGCTCGACACGTGATAAATTAGGTGCTATCCGGTGTCCGCGCACAAAATACCAAACCAGCTTATTTATTGTCGGTTCATTTCAGCGACAAACCGCTACCATTAAATACAGTGGAATAGGTTGCAATTGACTGGGAACTGCAGTCGATGCACTGTTTATTATCCTTGTCAGCCTAGCCAAATTATTTTATTGGCCTATTGGTTCAGACGCGCAAGTTGCGAACCGAAGAGTAAATTACGTCAATTGCAATTGTATACCAAAAAATAAAGTTGTTGACTGGTAAATGTTGAAAACGGCCTATTCCATTTTCTAGACTGAGTACGACCTCTACCACTATTTCTAGAACAACCACAGCTATTATTTTATGACTATTTTTTCACACTAAATGACTATTATATTTCACACTAAATGAATTGGATTCTCAATATCCCACATGTTAGATATCTACAGCCATCCCTTTTCCAAACAAATAGGCAAAGTAAATCATAGGCGATGGTTACAAATGCGTCGTCTCTGTCTTGGGCCTTTTTGTCCCAGTAATGAAATCGGCCAGGCAGTCCTCATCTCTCACAATATGCATCTTAGGCAAACCAGAGTAAACACATTCTCGAATCACTCTTACATGTTGAGAATCTATGGGTCCATTACACTGGTTCTCTTGAGGCGATAAGTTCTTTAAACGGTGGATAATAGGGCGACGCATCAATCAGGCTAATCCAATCACGGGGAGTCGAATCAAAAATAACGACATTACTCGAGTGAGATGGACATTTTTCATTTCTTTTCTGTTTTTACGTCTTATTTAAAGACAGTTCGTGGATTATTCCGTTCTTCGAGAGCTCTTTTACGTAATAATATCAATCTTACGTACCAAGCGAGAATAGATTCTGGCACGAGTACGATTTTTTTACATTTAGGTTGTCTTAAGAGTCGTCCATAATTAAGTACATCTGAGAATTTAAGGATTTTTGACCCCATCCCCTGCTCAATTGAAATATTGTGTAATTTTGCTCGACTCCCTGCCGCATCCTCCAAATTCCAAGTAGAAATTTTCGAAAGATTTTTTTTGCGAAGGTACGTCAATCTGAGAATCTGTGGTTGACTGGTAGATAATGCCTTAAGGCATTAAGTCCGCCATTTGTATATTTTATGTGCAATAAATTTTAAATAAATAATTAAATCTGAGCTGGATTAGGCACCTATACTTAAAATTGATTCAAAAAAGGAATCAATGAAGACCTTTTACTTAAGGTCCGGGAGAAATAACACTGAAAACACTGACAATTTGTTTATTGCTTATACTTACACACACACACCTACAATCTCAAAAAGCGTAAAAGAGAAGACATCGTTATTGGAAGTAGTAAGAAAGAGACAACTATTGTTTTGTCAATTCGCATTAGTTCTATAAACCGCAGCAGCGTTGGCCGTTAATTTCAATTAGAATTGAAAATTGATCAATAAGATTGAAGATTAATTCCGTAACTAATCAATTACACTAACATCAATTTTTACTAACGTTAGTTCGCATTGATTTTGTGACGTCGTCAATTACACTAACCGTCAATTAGAATTAACCTATTAGTTACACTAACGTCTCGAAAATTTAATAAGAATTACAGTTAATTAGATTAACGTTAGTGTAACTAAATTAATCCCGTCTTACACTAATAATTAATTTTAAAACTGCATCTCGGGTTCGGAAGTCGGGACCAATATCACAAGATGGAGCTCATGCTGGACCCTAGGGCTACCTACTGGATCTCGGGTTTGGCGCATCATAGACTCATGCTGTTTGGGCTCATTCGACTTGTACTGATGAGCTGATGGTACCAATATCAAAATCTGGAGCTCATGCTGGACCTTGGGGATCCCTACTGGATCTCGGGTTTGGCGCATCATAGACTCATGCTGTTTGGGCTCATTCGACTTGTACTGATGAGCAGATGGTACCAGTATCAAAATCTGGAGCTCATGCTGGACCCTGGGGATCCCTACTGGATCTCGGGTTTGGCGCATCATAGACTCATGCTGTTTGGGCTCATTCGACTTGTACTGATGAGCAGATGGTACCGGTATCAAAATCTGGAGCTCATGCTGGACCCTGGGGATCCCTACTGGATCTCGGGTTTGGCGCATCATAGACTCATGCTGTTTGGGCTCATTCGACTTGTACTGATGAGCAGATGGTACCGGTATCAAAATCTGGAGCTCATGCTGGACCCTGGGGATCCCTACTGGATCTCGGGTTTGGCGCATCATAGACTCATGCTGTTTGGGCTCATTCGACTTGTACTGATGAGCAGATGGTACCGGTATCAAAATCTGGAGCTCCTTTTACTTTCTTAGTAAAAGTGAAAGTCAAAGTCAAAGTCAAAGTGAAAGTGAAAGTCAAAGTGAAAGTCAAAGTGAAAGTCAAAGCGAAAGTCAAAGTGAAAGTCAAAGTGACAGTGAAAGTGAAAGTGAAAGTGAATGTCAAAGTCAAAGTGAAAGTGAAAGTGAAAGTGAAAGCGAAAGCGATAGCGATATCGATAGCGATAGCGATAGCGATAGGGATAGAGATAGCGAAAGCGAAAGCGAAAGCGAAAGCGAAAAAGCAGATCAACAGCAGCAAGATTATAATAAATGATGAAATAATGGAATTCGAAAATCAAACTGTTTTCTTAGGAGTCACTTTAGACTCGAAATTACAATGGCATCCACATATAGCTACCCTAGCTGGGAAACTTAGCTCTGCAGCCTATGCCGTGAGGCGAATCAGCCATCTAACAAACAGTGAAACTGCCAGGCTGGTATACTTCAGTTACTTTCACAGTGTTATGTCGTATGGAATTCTGTTGTGGGGTAAAGCAGCTGATATTGGGACCATATTTGTGCTACAAAAACGAGCTGTACGTGGCATTTATAAAATGCGCGGTCGAGCATCCGTAAGAGGAAAATTTGAAGAGGCAAATATTCTTACCGTAGCATCTCAATACGTACTTGAAAACATTATGTATGTGCGGAAAAACATCCATAAATTCAAGCTCAACAGTGATATCCATAACTATAACACTAGAAATAAAGATAAGATTGCTGAGCCTCGCCACCGCCTCGGTAAGGTTCGTACGTCTTTTGCTGGGAACTGTACACGTTTTTATAACAAAGTCCCCGATGATGTAGTGAATTTGCCACTAAATAAATTCAAGTCTTATGTTAAGCGCTATTTGTTGAGGAGAGAGTACTATACTTTAAAGGAATTCATTGAGGATAACGATGCCTTTAAGCCTGTAGCTTGATATAGTTAGTACAATACAAATTGAGAAATTATTAGGTACATTACTCTATGAAGCAGCTTTACTAGTGTCCAGTATTACCTGTTTTTCATTTTTATTTTATTTTGTTTTTATTTAGTATTTGGACACTTAGAGACGTTATACATCTCTAAGTCTTGCATTCGCAAATATTTATATGTATAGATATATATTTAATGATCCTGACGCTTAGAGACATGTACATCTCTATGTCACTTTTATATTGTAATTTAGTTCACGCATGTAAAATACGAGCACAGAATATTGTTTCTCACCAGACTAAACATGGCCAGTTTTTATTAATTAATAAAGCCCGCCAGCTTGAACATGTCATGCTCGCTTAAAAGGCTCTGCTTATGGTGGCGTCGTTGATCGGGTCGCCACTTTCCCGAAGAAAGGTTGAGGGAGGCGATGGCTGAGTTATGCGTCATACTCGTGAACGGGTGCTGTTTGTGGAGACCGGTCTGTTTAGGCTAACTGGGGCAACACATTTACGTAACTTTTTATTAATCATATTTAATTTTAGTTTAATTGGCTTTAGACACAACATTCGGTGCTTGATTATCCATATTTTTTTATTATATAGAATATATAGATCAAGACACTTGGAGACCTTATACATCTCTAAGTATAATTTAGAAATAGTATGTTTATTGTATACTAGAATCACTTAAGTACTTTTTTTTATATTATTTAAATTCAAAGTTTGTTTCTAACTGTTGATGATGGATTATTATAATTTGGAAATTTATGTAGAAGACACAGTTCAGGTAAGAAAGTATATCAAACTTGTATGTAATTTATTTTCAATAGTCAGATTTGGACTCATCTTTTTTCTTTGGTATTTTTCTTAAACTATAACCTATTGTTGGTTAATCTAACCTTGGTTTGATATGTTTTCTTATAGAACAACGCACTTATATGTATTGTTTAGTTTTGATGTACTGTTGTTTTGAAAAAATAAGTCCCGCCGAGTTTCTTGCCGGACATAATTCTTCTCGGGTCAGAGGTGTAGGGTTAGAACCGGTGTAGTTTGATTTTTTTCTCTCTCTTTTACTTTGACGTGTAAAAGTGCCCTTGTGGCCTACTTACTGAATAAATGTTTGAGTTTGAGTTTGAGTTTGAGTACGATTCGAATGAGCCCAAACAGCATGAGTCTGTGATGCACCAAACCCGAGATCCAGTAGGGATCCCCAGGGTCCAGCGTGACTTCCATCTTAGGATACCGGTCCCATTGCTTATTAATACAAGCCCCCGAGTCCAGAGTCAAAATCGAAACAAAAATCAAAACCTCATAGCTTAACCTAAATTCGCGTTTAGTTAGGTAAATTATTAATGTCAATTACCAATTCAATCTACACTAAAAATTAAATTAATGTTTCAATTTTTGAGAAAGACTAAAAATTAAATATCTTCAATTATTAGTTATTCGCAAAGGATTAACACGTTAGTTACAATTAATTTCAATTCTAATTGAAATCAATTTGCACTAAACGATTAGTGTTCAATTTTAACTAACGTGTTTCAATCTTCAATTTTTAATTTTCAATTACACTAACGTTCGGCCAACACTGAACCGCAGTACAGACTCGATGGAATATAAACAGGATGAGGATGTTAGCGTTTGAAAGCGATAAGTTGCGCACTACGGCGCCTCATCGGCTGTCCATGCAAAAACCGCTGCGTATGTAGACAGCCTTATAAATCTTAAAGAAAAATAAAATGGCGCCATATTTGTTAAACTAGCTGTGCCCGCGGCTCCGCCCGCGTGGAATTCGGTCTGTGTCAGTAAGCGTCATAACACTCATAACGCTAACGTTACATACCCCCCTTGTTTGGGAAGGGTTTTGCCTATGCAAAATCCTCTAGAACTACACTTGCTCGTTAGCTACTAGTCCAAAACATCCATCAAAATCATACTTCACTCTTTTATACTTATCTTACATACTTCTTCTTTTATTTAGTGCCGTAACATATTTAGTTATGCGTCCAGACCTACTTTCATACAGAGTATTCGTTTATTTTTACAAAGTACTCACTAATAGCTAAGGATAGATGTTACATAGATAGATAGAGTAGTTTTTGTAGTTAAAAGTCATAGTTTTCAAAACTAAAAACAGTAGGTAGGTACTGTATTAGTAGAATTACTTTCGTGCAGAACTTGGTAGAAGTTCTAACACGCTATTAGACTGTAGAATCGACACCAGTTAGAAGAAATTTTTTTTTAGTTTAAACGTATATAGGCCAGCATAAGAACGCCGAGAATATTTGTTTTTATAAAGAACCAAATTTAATTTAATTAGATTAAGTAGATTAACATGTTTAGTCCGTAGGTGCGTGTTGCGAATTACAAAGTAAAATGGTAAATAGAAGTAGAAAATTATTTCCCAGAAGAAAACAGGATCAGTAGAAAGTATAAGGAAGTAGAATCAACTTAAAAATTAGAACAATTGTGATCACCAAAATGTGGGTAGTTAAAGAAATTAAAAGAAAAACAGATTATGAACATGGTATAAGCAATAAAATAGCATAAACAATTAAATGCACAGTTTTAATGATCACTCGGACAGACTTAAAGCTAAAACAAAACAACCAACACCAAAGATTACCCTACCCGTATTCATTTATGCACGCTTTTTAACGAGTGCCACTTCCCTGCCGTGCGCTCGGTGCTGAGGTGGTAGGTGCGCATGGATACGGTGAGGTCACGGTCTGCAGGTCTTCACTGGTCAGTAGGGCAACGCGTGGACTCCGGATAGCCCCGTCCCGCTGGCAATATTTTGAGGGTTAAGTTTCGAAAATTCTTAAGTCACTTATTATTGAAGTTGGAAATACAGTGTGTACATGAGAATCTTTCAGTGCGTTTTGTGTCATATTCAATTGGTGCTTTTTTTGTAATTCAATAATTTGAGGTTAACTTTTTTAGCTTGCCATAACTTGAGTAACAGAATATTAGAGTTAAAAAATATAACTGTTTTGTATTTAGAACAGTTTTATTGTTGTACAAAACCAGTTTGTGTCATTTACGTCGAGTGCAATTTGATATAGTATGACAACGCTAAAAAACTACGTATAAAAAAATAGAGTTCATAAATTAAGGATTAACTATATCATCACCTTAAAATACGTCAATAAAATCAATATGAGTCAAATTAAGCAATGAAAATTTAAGTTTCTTGGTAATTTAGTTTTTTTAGGCTGTTATTGTTTTAATAAATTATTAAAGTCATCAGAGTTCACATAATAATAATCAAAAAGGGACTTTAAAGTAGATATTTCAATTGGTGTCACTTTCATCAATGATATTTCATCAAAAATTAAACAGAAACAATATTTGCGTTCAGAGGGAATCTTCCTTCCTAACTATAGCGCGTGACCTTGATGGCACGCCTGTTCGGCGTACTTCTGTAGTGACTACTAGAAATAGACCCCCGGCTCGCTTCTTAACAAGCTAAACCACAGGTCAACCAGGCGCTGGCATCTTAGCAGTTACGATGTAGGTACTTGCTCACGGAGGCGCGCGCGGGGTGATAAAGCTGACATACTCGACAAAGGATCTGAGCGGAGGAGCGGGGCGCGGGAAGCCGGCGACGGGGCAATGAACTCGTGCGCGTCTCGACCATACGTACCTTTTAAGCGGTAGCTTACCGCGTTGTTTGTGACTAGACTGTTGAGTACATTTTCAAGCATCATGAATTATAGGTAAAAAACGAAACGTATAATTTTTGTTTTAGTTTCGTTTTATTTTTGTTTTACTTTTGTTTGATTTTTGTTTTTGGAACGAAGTTCCTTATCGGACGGTTCGCGAATGGGGGGCTAGACAGAAAAAAGTCACGTGACCGTCAAGAAAATGCTTCACGTCACGGAAACGCGAAACAAAGCCATACGATTGAGAAACATGTAAAATGGAATAAAGTTTAAAAAATTAAAAATAGAATAAAGTGAAGTGAAGTGTAGTGTAGTGAAAAGTGAAAGTGAGATTTGTCAAAGTCACAAAGTAAAAAAGTCAATAAAATAAAAAAGTCCTAAAAGTAAAAAAAGTCAAAAATGCCGAAAATTTCAAAAATTTCAAGATTTCATAAATTTCATAAATTTCATAAATTTCAAAAATTACAAAAATCACACAAATCACAAAAATCACAAAAATCACAAAAATCACAAAAATCACAAAAATCACAAAAATCACAAAAATCACAAAAATCACAAAAATCACAAAAATCACAAAAATCACAAAAATCACAAAAATCACAAAAATCACAAAAATCACAAAAATCACAAAAATCACAAAAATCACAAAAATCACAAAAATCACAAAAATCACAAAAATCACAAAAATCACAAAAATCACAAAAATCACAAAAATCACAAAAATCACAAAAATCACAAAAATCACAAAAATCACAAAAATCACAAAAATCACAAAAATCACAAAAATCACAAAAATCACAAAAATCACAAAAATCACAAAAATCACAAAAATTACAAAAATCACAAAAATCACAAAAATCACAAAAATTACAACAATTACAACAATTACAAAAATTACAAAAATTACAAAAATTACAAAAATTACAAAAATTACAAAAATTACAAAAATTACAAAAATTACAAAAATTACAAAAATTACAAAAATTACAAAAATTACAAAAATTACAAAAATTACAAAAATTACAAAAATTACAAAAATTACAAAAATTACAAAAATTACAAAAATTACAAAAATTACAAAAATTACAAAAATTACAAAAATTACAAAAATTACAAAAATTACAAAAATTACAAAAATTACAAAAATTACAAAAATTACAAAAATTACAAAAATTACAAAAATTACAAAAATTACAAAAATTACAAAAATTACAAAAATTACAAAAATTACAAAAATTACAAAAATTACAAAAATTACAAAAATTACAAAAATTACAAAAATTACAAAAATTACAAAAATTACAAAAATTACAAAAATTACAAAAATTACAAAAATTACAAAAATTACAAAAATTACAAAAATTACAAAAACTACAAAAATTACAAAAATTACAAAAATTACAAAAATTACAAAACTTACAAAACTTACAAAAATTTTTAAAATTTCAACAATTCCAACAATTTCAAAAATTTCAAGTTTCAAAAATTTCAACAATTTCAAACATTTTCAACAAGCATACGACCTGTAAGATATTAAGCCGTAGCCTATGGATGCCTGCAACTCGAGAGGTGTTACATGCGCGTAGCTGACCCTTTACAAAAAGGAGGAGAATATCTCGCCCATTTTTAATTTTAGAGAAAAGTTGTTCAGATAAAACACGCTCATTTTAGCGTAATCAATACGGGAAAATCATAAAAAATGCACATTATAATGACGTCTCGTCCACGATTTTTTTTCGAAGTCCAAATTAAATACAAGTTCAAAGTCCATTATCTTAGCAATTTTTGGTTTTAGAGAAAAGCTATTCAAGTAAAACACGCTTATTATAGTGTATTCTATACAGAAATATCATAAAAAGTACACGTTATAATGACGTCCCGTCGATGGTTTTTTTTCGAAGTCCAAATTATATATAAGTTCAGAGTCCATTTTCTCTGCCACTTTTGATTTTAGAGAAAAGTTTTTCGAATAAAACACGCTTATGTTAGCGTATTCTATACGGAAAAAATCATAATAAGTACACGTTATATGATGACGTCCCGTCGATGGTTTTTTTCGAAGTTCAAATGATATACAAGTTCCATGTTCAATCGGCCATTTTTGATTTTAGAGAAAAGTTTTTCAAATAAAACACGCTTATTTTAGCGTATTCTATACGGTAAAATCATTAAAAGTATACCCCATCGCTGTTTTTTTTATCGGAATCTAAATAATATACAAGTTCAGAGTCCAATATCTCGGCCACTTTTGATTTTAGAGAAAATTTTCTCGAATAAAACACACTTATTTTAGCGTATTCTAAAAGAAAAATCATAAAAAGTTCACGTTATATTGACGCCCCGTCGATGGTTTTTTTTCGAAGTCCAAATGATATACAAGTTCCATGTCCAATCAGCCATTTTTGATTTTAGAGAAAAGTTTTTCAAATAAAACACGCTCATTTTAGCGTATTCTATACGGTAAAATCATTAAAAGTATACCCCATCGGTGGTTTTTTTTCGATGTCCAAATTATATACAAGTTCAGAGTCCATTTTCTCGGCCACTTTTGATTTTAGAGAAAAGTTTTTCGAATAAAACACGCTTATGTTAGCGTATTCTATACGGAAAAGCCATAAGAAGTACACGTTATGATGACGTCCCGTCGATGGTTTTTTTCGAAGTCCAAATTATATATAAGTTCAGAGTCCATTTTCTCGGCCACTGATTTCAGAGAAAAAAATCTCGAATAAAACACACTTATTTTAGCGTAGGTATTCTATACGAAAAATCATAAAAAGTACACGTTATATTGACGTCCCGTCGATGGCTTTTTTCGAAATCCAAATGATATACAAGTTCCATGTCCAATCGGCCATTGATTTTAGAGAAAAGTTTTGCAAATAAAACACGCTTATTTTAGCGTATTATATACGATAAAATCATTAAAAGTATACCCCATCGCTGTTTTTTTTATCGGAATCTAAATAATATACAAGTTCAGAGTCCATTATCTCGGCCACTTTTGATTTTAGAGAAAATTTTCTCGAATAAAACACGCTTATGTTAGCGTATTCTATACGGAAAAATCATAATAAGTAAACGTTATATGATGACGTCCCGTCGATGGTTTTTTTCGAAGTTCAAATGATATACAAGTTCCATGTTCAATCGGCCATTTTTTTATTTTAGAGAAAAGTTTTTCAAATAAAACACGCTTATTTTAGCGTATTCTATACGGTAAAATCATTAAAAGTATACCCCATCGCTGTTTTTTTTATCGGAATCTAAATAATATACAAGTTCAGAGTCCATTATCTCGGCCACTTTTGATTTTAGAGAAAATTTTCTCGAATAAAACACACTTATTTTAGTGTATTCTAAACGAAAAATCATAAAAAGTTCACGTTATATTGACGCCCCGTCGATGGTTTTTTTTCGAAGTCCAAATGATATACAAGTTCCATGTCCAATCAGCTATTTTTGATTTTAGAGAAAAGTTTTTCAAATAAAACACGCTCATTTTAGCGTATTCTATACGGTAAAATCATTAAAAGTATACCCCATCGCTGGTTTTTTTTTCGAAGTCCAAATTATATACAAGTTCAGAGTCCATTTTCTCGGCCACTTTTGATTTTAGAGAAAAGTTTTTCGAACAAAACACGCTTATGTTAGCGTATTCTATACGGAAAAGCCATAAAAAGTACACGTTATGATGACGTCCCGTCGATGGTTTTTTTCGAAGTCCAAATTATATATAAGTTCAGAGTCCATTTTCTCGGCCACTGATTTCAGAGAAAAAAATCTCGAATAAAACACACTTATTTTAGCGTAGGTATTCTATACGAAAAATCATAAAAAGTACACGTTATATTGACGTCCCGCCGATGGTTTCTTTTCGAAGTCGAAATTATATACAAGTTCCATGTCCAATCACCCATTTTTAAATAAATAAATAAATAAATAGCCATTTATTTCCAGATAACCATGATCCATAGCATTTTAGAACATATTATAAGTTAAAACAAAACAAAAATAAAATAAAATTACACTAAAAGTAAATGTCAATGTCACTAATAATAATAATAATTTTTGATTTTAGAGAAAAATTTTTCAAATGAAACACGCTTATTTTAGCGTATTCTATACGGTAAAATCATTAAAAGTATACCTCATCGCTGGTTTTTTTTTTTCGAAGTTTAGAGTCCATTTTCTCGGCCACTTTTCATTTTAGAGAAAAGGTTTTCGAATAAAACACGCTTATGTTAGCGTTTTCTATACAGAAAAGCGGTACACGTTATGCTGACGTCCCGTCGATGGTTTTTTTCGAAATCCAAATGATATACAAGTTCCATGTCCAATCGGCCATTGATTTTAGAGAAAAGTTTTGCAAATAAAACACGCTTATTTTAGCGTATTATATACGATAAAATCATTAAAAGTATACCTCATCGCTGTTTTTTTTATCGGAATCTAAATAATATACAAGTTCAGAGTCCATTATCTCGGCCACTTTTGAATTTAGAGAAAATTTTCTCGAATAAAACACGCTTACGTTAGCGTATTCTATACGGAAAAATCATAATAAGTAAACGTTGTATGATGACGTCCCGTCGATGGTTTTTTTCGAAGTTCAAATGATATACAAGTTCCATGTTCAATCGGCCATTTTTTATTTTAGAGAAAAGTTTTTCAAATAAAACACGCTTATTTTAGCGTATTCTATACGGTAAAATCATTAAAAGTATACCTCATCGCTGTTTTTTTTATCGGAATCTAAATAATATACAAGTTCAGAGTCCATTATCTCGGCCACTTTTGATTTTAGAGAAAATTTTCTCGAATAAAACACACTTATTTTAGTGTATTCTAAACGAAAAATCATAAAAAGTTCACGTTATATTGACGCCCCGTCGATGGTTTTTTTTCGAAGTCCAAATGATATACAAGTTCCATGTCCAATCAGCCATTTTTGATTTTAGAGAAAAGTTTTTCAAATAAAACACGCTCATTTTAGCGTATTCTATACGGTAAAATCATTAAAAGTATACCCCATCGCTGGTTTTTTTTTCGAAGTCCAAATTATATACAAGTTCAGAGTCCATTTTCTTGGCCACTTTTGATTTTAGAGAAAAGTTTTTCGAACAAAACACGCTTATGTTAGCGTATTCTATACGGAAAAGCCATAAAAAGTACACGTTATGATGACGTCCCGTCGATGGTTTTTTTCGAAGTCCAAATTATATATAAGTTCAGAGTCAATTTTCTCGGCCACTGATTTCAGAGAAAAAAATCTCGAATAAAACACACTTATTTTAGCGCAGGTATTCTATACGAAAAATCATAAAAAGTACACGTTATATTGACGTCCCGCCGATGGTTTCTTTTCGAAGTCGAAATTATATACAAGTTCCATGTCCAATCAGCCATTTTTAAATAAATAAATAAATAAATAGCCATTTATTTCCAGATAACCATGATCCATAGCATTTTAGAACATATTATAAGTTAAAACAAAACAAAAATAAAATAAAATTACACTAAAATTAAATGTCAATGTCACTAATAATAATAATAATTTTTGATTTTAGAGAAAAGTTTCTCAAATAAAACACGCTTATTTTAGCGTATTCTATACGGTAAAATCATTAAAAGTATACCCCATCGCTGGTTTTTTTTTTCGAAGCTTAGAGTCCATTTTCTCGGCCACTTTTCATTTTAGAGAAAAGGTTTTCGAATAAAACACGCTTATGTTAGCATTTTCTATACAGAAAAGCCATAAATACACGTTATGCTGACGTCCCGTCGATGGTTTTTTTCGAAATCCAAATGATATACAAGTTCCATGTCCAATCGGCCATTGATTTTAGAGAAAAGTTTTGCAAATAAAACACGCTTATTTTAGCGTATTATATACGATAAAATCATTAAAAGTATACCCCATCGCTGGTTTTTTTTTTTCGAAGTCCAAATTATATACAAGTTCAGAGTCCATTTTCTCGGCCACTTTTGATTTTAGAGAAAAGTTTTTCGAATAAAACACGCTTATGTTAGCGTATTTTATACGGAAAAAACATAAAATGTACACGTTATAATGACGTCCCGTCGATAGTTTTTTTTCGAAGTTCAAATGATATACAAGTTCCATGTCCAATCAGCCATTATTGATTTTAGAGAAAAGTTTTTCAAATAAAACACGCTTATTTTAGCGTATTCCGTACGGTACGGTAAAAAAGTACACGTTATAATGATACCCCGTCGCCATTTTATTTTCTAAGTCCAAATTTTACTCCATGTAGTCAATCTTCGAAGTCCGGTAACTTAGTTTTTGAGTAAAAAAAAATATTTCTAATAAAATTTGCTTATTTTAACACATTCTACACAATAAGACAAAAGAAATGTGTCATAATGACACCATTTCAACCAAAATAGTCCAAACTGTACTAAACTTTCAGCCCATAACTTCAAAAATATTGAGTTTAAAAAATGTGTTAAAGAAAAGTTGCTTATTTTTATGTGTTTTATACGATGAGTTAATAAAAACATAGCCTTATTATGACATCACACTGATGAAAAATTTATTATGTCCAGTCCGGCCTTTTGCTAGTCCAACCGAGAGGCAGATAACGAAATTTCGGTTTTCGCATTTCACGATTGGCACTCTGTAAACAAACCGCCTTGATGCATAAATTGCATATTTATTAGTAATAAATTATCTGTGACAATTTGTCAAAATACTGTTTATATGGTCAACTAGGTTTAGCGTGGCACACAGATCCGCCGTTGCAGTGCCTTACGGACTACGGTGTAGTCATACGTTATATCACCATTAATTATACTTTACTTACTTAAGTTTTATATTACAGCTTTCTTTACTATGAACAATAAAGAAGAGCGACTAAAAAGTCGCTGTTTGTCTTAGTCGCACTTACTACTATATGTATGTATGGAAAACAAACAAGTTGCTAGACACCCTGGTCGGTACATGCACCCCGCCCGCACCTTACCCTTCCCCGCGCATGCCCTTTACGCAAACAAGTTTTTGTTTTGAAAAATAAAAATAATCCATTGATTGTAACGACACAAATTTCAAATATTGTTTCGATACGTTCTTATAAAAATATTGACGCAAACTTTAATAACTTTAATATTTTATTGTACTGTTAACAGGGTTATACAAGAAAAAAAAATTAAAATAAATAAATATCATTGATTAATATGGTACAAATTTATTCAAATAATAGAAACCGATATTTTAGAAAGCACAGTACCTAATCGATCAACTCTAATTTTATATAGGCTTATAAAAGTCTACATATATGTGTTGATTGAATGTCAGTCTTCCCGTTGACGAAAGTGACACAAAACGCGTGCGTGCGTCAGTAACAACTTTGCTGTTACAGTGAAAAAACAATTTTGATCTCTAATTTTTTATATACCGAATAATGTTTAAAAAAGAAATGTCTAAGTTTCTACCTAAGCAACAACCTAGGATGACACAAATTATTATTATTAGCTAAGTTGGATGGCCTGAACCTGTATGTGAAAAATAAGCATCTTTAATATTATCGAAACTTCATAATTTATCGGTACGGGTCTAGGAGCCGGTGTTGGTGATGTAGGTGGCGAGGCCCCCAAGCAGGGGAAAACACTCGCACAATTAAATTTAGAACATATTAAAGTTTAACAAATTAATACTATTTGTTTTTAGTAATTTCCTAGCGGAAATTTGTTAGCGGCTGTGCTTAGCCATTGTCACAAGGAGGCGGACACATCGCGTCGCCGCGGAAAGCCAAATGCCCGAGATCCCATACGTGAGCTCCCCTCGACCCCTCTAAGACGACACCTGCGTCACATACGTGACTTGCGATACATAGGCGCCTGCATCACAGCGTATAGCAATAATTATTCTAATGTTATAGATGAATTATCGAGATCATGGAATTGCATTTGTAGTGGTTGTACCGTTTGCAACAAAAGGAGAATAATTTTCTCTTAATTTAATAAAATTACATACCCTTAAGAAATGGAATAAGTAGTAGTCCTCTGTTTTTTGCTTTTAGTCGCTATCATGTTCTTCATCTGAGCTGTCACAAGTATTGATAATAAGATTGTTTGAAATTCGATCCATTTCCCCTTCCTGACATCGATATTTATTTTCTTCACTTTCGACATGGCGACAAATATTATCCCAGTCCTCAGCAGTAATAGTATTCATCCGTTCAGTTGCTAAACTCATAATGCCTTGCATGTTTAATGAAACGTTTCTTTTCGCTACATATCCTTTTACCATGGACCAAATATTTTCGATCGGATTGAATGTCGGGTGATACGGTGGCAATCGTAAAACGGAGTGGCCATGTTCTTTTAAAATTGCATCTATGTGGTACTCACGAAACCGCTCTTTATTTTGTTTAATTAAATCGTACAAACTGGTTTTGTACATCAACGGGCTATACGAAATGTTGTGTTCTGTCAACCAATCCATCATTTCTTGTTTATGAGAATTTGACGTTGGAGCACGATTCAAAAGTGTGTTGTGATAGGACGCATTATCTACGATAAGTACGCTATTCGGTTTAAGGTTCGGTATTAATTTTTCTTATAACCATTTTTCGTAGTTGACAAAGTTCATCTGGTCATGGTAATCTCCCGTTTTTTGGTTTGCCTTAAACATTAACAAAGCGCTGGGAATAAAACCATCTTTTCCTCCTGCGTGCAGTATTATTAACCGCTGGCCTGTACTGATTTGTTTTTTTACACCAAATTCTGTTCCATCGGTCCAAGCCTCTCCGGACACATATGAAGTGTGGATGTAGGTTTCATCAGTATAAACTAGTGGTCTATCTTCAGACCGATATTCCGCAATTTTGGTAAGGTAATTTATTCTTAGCAGTCGTATGTTGTGTCTTTCCATTAATATTTTTCGGTTGTCCTCGGTCTTTTTCCATTTAAATCCTAATTTTTGTATTTGTTTTCGTAAGGTGGAAATGCCAAATTTGTAATCTATATCGGATTTTAACACAGAGTGGAGTGCCTTTAAGGTTGGAAATTGCTTATGGGACAGATGAAAATTGTATATAGTTCTCCGGATGACTTCCTGATCAAAATCATCTACTGCTGATGACGGACAAGTACGTAACTTTTTAATTCTCGGGGAGGTGAATTTCTTTGTTATTGCGAATTTCTCACTATTGTTCTCAGACACAATGTTATAAACAGTAGAGAGACAAACACCTGTAGCTTTTTCAACTAACTGGGCAGCGGTGTAAGGGGAATTTAAATTTTTCTTCAGTTCAAGTTCAAAATATTTATAACAGTTAAAAATAATTTGCTTACTTTGACTCTCAATCGGACCAAAATTACTCACTGCCATATTTTTTGAAAATTATGTAACTTACACTTAGTCGTACGGGCTGACACAAAATTATTCTGATAATTGTGAGAATACAATAAAATCAGTCGTAAAAATATATGCACAACGTAAATAATATTCACAATTTGACACTGACATTATTTTGGTATTTACTTCTTCAATATATAACAAACCTCTTTTTATGCTGATAGTACGAGAAAATAGAAAATTCAAATATAGAATGCCTGTAAACATACAATACTATATGCAATTCTATGCTCTCGATAATTTATCTATACTTGTATCATATCAATCATAAGTTTATTTTATTTACTTTTTTGAAGAAATTATGTAGCTTTAATATTATTTTTTAATAACCTAAGAAGCGTCATAACGCTAACGTTACAAGCGGCTAATTCTCCCCTAATTTCTCTCACGCTACCCTGGAGGCGGAACTTGAAGTAAAATTGACAGATGGATTTATCCTATTAATTTTTATTGGCATGATTTAAACGATATAGAATAGTAGGTGTATATCGGACGATACAGGACCACTGTTGTATTTATACGTTCATGTCCACGGCAAATATCATCCAAATCGATACTCGAATCCCGTCAAATCAGTCTAAGCATGAAAGGTAAGAACAGGCGCGGTTAAATGGGGGGGGGGGTGTCACAAATGCAGAAATGTTTTTTTTCTATTTGAGGAATTAGTAATCCTGAAGGGGTGATTTCCGGGATAACAATGCAAAAAAAACCGGCCAAGAGCATGTCGGACGATGCTCAGTGTAGTTTCGTAAATGCTGCCCTGTTACGAAACATCCGTTCAAACGGTCGTTTATTAAGGGATATTTGGCGGCGCTTACGTCAGTCTACTATCCGGCACATCCTTTCACTATGCGATTTTGACTGATAATTCAAAAACGGCTGAACCGATTTTTGAAAGTTCTTATCAGGCCTCACCAAATTTCAGCTTTCTAGTGCGAACAGTAACTGAGCTAGACCGTGGACAGACGGACGGACATGGCGAAACTATAAGTGTTCCTAGTTGACTACGGAACCCTAAAAAGAGATAAATAGTAGTTTATGTGACTGTTACGTAATAAGGCCTAATTATGTACAGAAGCATACACTGCTTTACCTACACACATATTAAAAATCCACTGAAACCATGCGTGCCGGCGGTCGGGGGGGGAGGGGCGGATTTTGATTACGTTACCGTAGGTAATGAATTTCCATACGTTTTTACCACACTGTCACAGATAGTGTGTTGACGATGAGGGACCTTCTTGTTCCTTTAGTCGTCAACACAGTGAATCCTCCTTTTTGTAAAGGGTCGGCAACGCGCATGTGACGCCTTTGGAGTTGCAGGCGTCCATAGGTTACGGTAGCTGCTTACCATCAGGCGGGCCGTATGCTTGTTTGCCACCGTCGTGGTATAAAAAAAAAAAAAAAAAGATAATACACTGACATCAGTGTATTATCTGACGTTACTGGTTGCAATAATTGTGTTAAATTAGTTATTAAACCGTAAAAAGATCTAAGTATTCCAGCTTATTTCCTCGCGTGGTTTCTCCAGTATCTCAAAAATTTCAATACGCAGGAAGCCATTTTAACAACGGTATCACGGGGCATTGGAGGGTAAGCTAATTACGTATTCACCTCTCGCTGGCCTGGGTGGGCGCTACTAATGGAGAGTTGTTTGAATTCACTCATATTGATGGCTTCACTTTTGGAGCGCCTATGGCTCATCTTTGTTTATGATATCTTTGCTTAAGGTACTAAAACAAAACTAATATTTTTGCACAGATTTTTTGTATTAGAGAAATAAAAATTAAGTACGCTATCTACCTACGCTACCAACAGCACGGTTAGGACAAGTGTGCAGCGACAGTATCTCGCAGGCGAGATAGACATCTGTCACTAATAGAAAAAAACAGTCACAGATTACTATCTCGGTACGCCCGCAAGATACTGTCGATTTCCTAAATACGATCTCGAACGATAGTTCTACATAAATACTATAAAATAATGAAATATATTGGGTTTTTTGCAAATACCGGTCTCAAGCCCTGGTCGCTACACACTTGTGCTAATCGTACAGGTTCATGCGCCAAACACAAAAGTTTCTATGCTCAAGCTTAAGCTGAAGCTTTAGCTAAAACAATCTGTAAAAAAACTAGACCTCGCATTTTCAAATAAAAAAACGGTTAAGTCTCTCCGGACGGCAATTACCGGGCGTCCCGACGGCGTAATCCGGCGGACGACGAAAAACTCTTCCTAATTAATAGTACAGCTTCAGGATTAATTAGTGCCGATCTCCAGCCACTCTTTATTATTTGAATTCATCCGACTAACAACCCTATAATTAAAATCTCTACTCGTAAAAGTTAAACTTTCCACCAATGATTGTTTACTATAGATAGATTAGTTTTACATAATGAAAAATAATACATCCGACCATTGATTTATACAAAAAGGGAGATATTTATTTATTTTATTTTATTACAAGGATCGGACAAACGCCCGTCATTTTGAAAATATAACCCTGTTCCGTACAGCAGAGACTTCCTTGTGTTAATTAAAAAAATAGTATTTTGTGGATTTATTGCGCCATAATTTATATCCAGTGACAAATTAATTAATGATTGACATTCCGAAAATTACTTTCGCCAATAAAATAGAATGAACAAAATATTTTCTAAATTTTCACTTGTGAGCCTATAACGATGTGAATTTAGGACCCATTTATGCGTTGAAAAAGTCCGTTCACAGTGTACGGACGTCATAGGGGCATATGTAATCGTTGACATTGGTATACTGTTCTTCCAATATGCTTGTGCCTCGGAGTAAATTTTTTCATGTATTTCTTTTACGGTGACGTAATCAGGATTCCTATTAAAAATTGCTTGAAATTTTGATATAGCTCTAGATCTAAAACTCCCGGGAATATTTTGTAAAACAGTATGTATGTCCTCAACAATTTTAAATGATTATTTTATGTGTAACTTCGTCTTTTCGTCTTTTCTTTTAGATCTAGAGCACAGATTATATAATAGTTCTTTAGAGCTATATAAAATTTTCAAGCAATTTTTAATAGGAATCCTGATTACGTCACCGTGAAAGAAATACATGAAAAAATTTACTCCGAGACACAAGCATATTGGAAGAACAGTATACCAATGTCAACGATTACATATGCCCCTATGACGTCCGTACACTGTGAACGGACTTTTTCAACGCATAAATGGGTCCTAAATTCACATCGCTATAGGCTCACAAGTGAAAATTTAGAAAAAAATTTGGTCATTCTATTTTATTGGCGAAATTAATTTTCGGAATGTCAATCATTAATTAATTTGTCACTGGATATAAATTATGGTCCAATACATCCATAAAATACTATTTTTGTAATGAACATAAAGAAGTCTCTGCTGTACGGAACAGGGTTATATTTTCGAAATGACGGGCGTTTGTCCGATCCTTGTAATTATTAGGTACAATAACATAATGTAGGTAAACATCGTAAAATATTTCTTACATAAGCAATTTGTACATAACTTACATTACTATTACAATTGTACACAACATTCCCATGGAAACTTTTATCCCATGGAATTATTAAGCTAAATGCAATTTTGACTATAAAATATTTTTTTTTTAAAGATTGTAAACATAGTAAAAAAATATATGAAGTACATATATTAGGTACAATAATATAATATTTAAGTTTTAATTAACAATTAACAATATTGGGACGTCAACATATTTTTGAACTTAGGTAAAGAATATGTATATGGTACCAGGCGCTCGATTGTGTGCCATCAAATATAGGTTCCGGGACCTATATTGAATTAGTCGTGTGGCCGAGTTTCTCAGTCAACCTTTGTGCAATGCGCAAAATATGGAGGCCTCCCTTGCATACCCGTGTTAACTATATAGGTTTATCTCTTTTGCCCATGATACACATACATTATAACGGTGTGTAGATGCCGGAACACATTTCAGTTTTATTTACTATGAACGTCACTCATCTTATCTTCCTTTTTAGGGTTCCGTAGTCAACTAGGAACCCTTATAGTTTCGCCATGTCTGCCCGTCCGTCCGTCCGTCCGCGGATAATCTCAGTGACCGTTAGCACTAGAAAGCTGAAATTTGGTATTAATATGTATATCAATCAAGCCGACAAAGTGGTAAAATAAAAAGTGGAAAAAAATGTTTTATTAGGGTACCTCCCCTATACGTAAAGTGGCGAGTGATTTTTTTTTTCATTTCAACCCTAAGGTGTGATATATTGTTGGATAGGTATTTAAAAATGAATAGGGGTTTAGTAAAATCATTTTTTGATAATGTAAATATTTTAGGAAATAATCGCTTCGAAAGTCGGAAAAATAGCGTCCCCCCCCTGTAACTTTTGAACCGTAAGTCCAAAAAATATGAAAAAATTTGACAAGAATCGCATTATGAACCCTTTTTAGGAAAATTATTTTGAACATTATAGGTTTAACCATTTTTGAGTTATTTCCAAAAAACTTCTTCCATAGGCATCAGATACGACCTTTTGGCATTAGTCTGGTTCTTATTCCATTGAAGCTACGGAACCCTCCATTATGCGTGGTCCGACACGCACTTGGCCTGTTTTATTTATGTCTATGCATCCGGCCAAAGTTATTTCATAACCTTATATATGAAAACCAAAAATAACTATAGACAACTATTTCAAATTTGCAAAATATTACCTGTAAGTTTAAAAATTTACTTGCTTTAAGTAGCCATGGCTACCTTGATCATAATTCAGACAATTTTCCATTGAAACCTCCCGATCATACATATAGTACTAAATCCATGACTTCTGGTAAACTATTCGTTCCGAGAGTTAATAACTATTATGGGGACAGAACGCGTCCCATATATACTCAACAGTTTACCGGAAGCCATTCGATGCGAGAAAAAATATGCTTTATTTAAGAAAAGATTAAAAGAACATTTCCTAGATATAGCTTTATAGATTGTTAACTTTGTAAATATTTGTTTTAAATGAGACTGCGGATCCCACAGTCAAACTATTGTCATAGTTTTGTGGGACAATGTAATAGTTTTTAAGTTAAACATTGTGTATATTAAATAAATAAATATATAAATATATATATGAATATATTATGTTCATTTATGTTCGCTATCCTTAAATACCTTTTCGTCAGTGTCGCTGTTAGGTTAATTAAAGTTTACTGTCTTTTTCTTCCCCGGTGGCGGGAGCTTGTTGATGTGCGACTAGAGAGAAACGAGTCAAGTGACTCGTTTTAAGTACTTCCCATTTGCATATGCTTTTAGGGTAAGCAAACCCGCATGTGAATCCTCTGCGGTTGCAGGCGTCCATAGGCTACGGTAACTGCTTACCATCAGGAGGGCCGTATGCTTGTTTGCCACCGTCGTGGTATTAAAAAAAATGCACGCTATATGCATAACCTAAAAGCTTTTCACGCTGCCTTGCCTTAACACAGGTTTTTTTGGATATCATGCCCCAGAGGGGCATAACTATCTAAGTTTTATACAAGTTACACCGCTAAGCAAGGCTTTGTCGTCTCTTTAGCTAAGGGAAGTTGCTCGATTAATTCAAAACTTTATTGCAACTTGCATTAGTAATTACTACCTTCTTCTTGTTTAAGAATTATTAATTGACTTAACTTTACCCAGCTAGGAGGAAGTGAGATATTTGTGTCGATAATACTTGAAACTAATAAATGCTTAGAACTAAAATAGTTTGCAATCCAGCAATGATGGCAGCACGTGGCAAGAGGTATTTTTGACAGTAGCCGTCAAAATCTACCAATAACAAAAAACATGTTTTTTTTTTAAATTTAATGGCTTTCTCCCTCTGCACAGAACAATGGGAATTTTGCCAATGTCGACGTTAAACCTTAATCACACTTATTTATTTTTAGCAAAATATATGCAACGTTGTTCGGTAGAGGCCTTGCTGATTGTAAAGTGATAGCCTCCCTACAAACACGTGGGTGGCCGAGACCCCGGATAACCGTTTGTTCAACTAAAGGGTGGTTACGAGCGTTTTTAGACAAATTTTTCATTAGCTGCACACCTGTCCGTTAGGTCACCGCACTATAAGCTATTAATATTACACACTGAACTACGTAAATGAGCAAAAAACAAAAACTATTCTAAAGACGCCGCAGCCATCTTGAGCTCAAACGATTGTGACTAAACATGATTAAACCTATGATATATAATAATGACAGATGGGTTATGTACGCTCCAAAAGTGAAGCGCCTAAAATGAGTGAATTCAAACAACTGTCGCCAGTCGCGCACCGGCCAGCGTGAGATGTGGACGTGCCAATGAGCTCCCGTTACCCGCATGAGAAAGAGACAAACTGTAATTTTCTAACAATGAGAGTGACAAAGATGTAATGATTGTCAAAATAGATAAACATAACAGAATCGTTGCGAGGTTATGAAATAACTCTGGAAGTATTTTTTCTACTCATTTTGTTAGAGTATAACCCATACATAGTAAATATCATTGGATTAAACATGATTGGTGGATTACGACAGCTAGACCTCTCGCCACGGTGCACAGTGGCCTGGCCTTAGGTCATAATTTAAAAAAATGCATGTGTCATTTTTAAATATCCAATGATCGTTTATTATTCACCTATAAATGTACTCCAATCGGGTATAAATAGATCTTGGATTATTAACTATTTTCATTCTCTTACGAACCTCGAAAGTGACCATATCACCCGTTTCTACGCGCTCCCTTATCAGCGACTCATTAAGCGATCGGTCATTAGTAGTGAATTCCTGTGAAAGTTGGTATTTTAGTTATTATTAGTATTATGGATCTTCAAGAACCAGGTACGTTATTTTGTTTTACATATAGATTTTGTTCTGTACATGTAATATATAGTAATAATAACGGGTCTACGCCATGACTAACTTACATGCGAAATATTATAAGCATATTTTTTTTTATTAAAGTTTTAGTTATGTTATTAAACTCGCTGAAGGATAAAATTACCTTCATTTGAAAGCTTGATCTTTGTAGATTAATAGACATACAAATTTGTTTGCCTAATTATGTCTCTTTAGTATTTAGAATCCTGCTACGCCTAAGTGGGCCTACGCGTAGCGGTACTACGAAAATATTACGTTACAATATTAACCATTTATTTTTATTTTTTCCAGGTGATATGTACGTCGGATCATTTACAAGGGGATTTGTATTTGAACTGTGGCTGTCTAAGAGTGGTTCAGATGTAGAAAGGCGTCGCCAAGTGACAACATTTGATTGAAATGGTGCCATATGCAGATAACGTGAATACTAGCAATTTAGAAAAAGTCATAAAGTACATTTGCGAACGAATTGTGTTTTTTTCGAAATCGTGTTCCAGAACCAAATCTAAAGTTCTAATGAAACATTCCGAATGGTTCAACGAGTTGCAAAGTGTTAATCTCCTTTAAATATGTACGGTAACCAAAAATACCTTGAACGTGGAATCCGATCAACAATCCGCTATCCGCTGAAATCACCGGTATACAACAGAACCTAATAGAAAAGTGTGAAACTATGATTTGCATATGATCTGGATATAAAATAAATGTAAATAAATAAATTTGACGAGTATGCTACAGAAACGGCGAAAGAACTGATGAAGGTATACGAATGGTATCCTTTACCATCTTCTGTACATAAAGTGCTCGTACATGGTGCTATAGTTATAGAAAACGCTTTAGTTCCTGTAGGTGAATTGTCCGAAGAGGCTGCAGAGTCAACGCATAAAAATATAAAGATCTTTCGACGCAACCACACACGGAAAATGTCTCGGGATCTCACTAACAAAGATCTTATTCACAGGCTTCTGCTGAATTCAGATCCATTTGTCACCTCCAGTAGAAAGTTGACCCGAAAAAAAATCTACTCTCTCTATTGAAGTTTTAAGTTTATTAGATGTTACTGAATAACGAAGAATTTAATGTTTGAATTTATGTATTATTTAATTTTTATATGCACTTATTTTTTTATTGATAAATGTATATTTATTATTTATATTCTAAGGCCTGTTATGTTTAAGAAATAGCAAATGTCTAGTTTAAGGAATAGTAATAATCATATACTTTTAAGGTATTTTTAAGTTTTTTTTTTACATAAACACAATGTTTTTTCATGTACCTATTTTGTTTCATACTTTTTATTAAATTTATCATGCTTTATACCTAAATACGTGTTTCATTGAACTTTACTAGTGGTAAATAGTATTTTAAACGTCTTTGTTAGCAGAAAACAAGATAAGTAAGAATCAAATTAATTATGGCCGCCTTACTTAGGCACGCCGGCCACTGTGCGGTGCTGCCATCTATTGAAGAGCTCGATCGCAGAAACCCTCATTGAATTCAAGAAATATAACGGACTTGGGTTTCATGCGTGCTAAATCCACCCTGCGTATTCTAATTTTAAAATACATTAACAATAGATTAAAAACACAATTTATCTCAAACATAACTCCCATACACAACAAATAATCAACCAATATTGAAGTTGTGTTGGAGTTGTATCGGGATAATTTACAAGCAAACTGTGATATTTATGATTCAGACGTATAGGCGCTAGCTGTATTGCGTTGTTAATGCATTGGATTGGTATTGAAGTTAGATGGGCCGTATTCTAACTTTTTAAAGACACGTATAGACACGACTCTACTTCATTACACAAGGATTTTTACCAACATTCAGCCGTACCATTAATACCTACCATTATCTGATTTCAATATTATTAGACAGTATAAACACTCCGAATAGGACCCTAGTCCGCACTTCCCGCCCACGAAATGAGAAACTTTCATAATGATAATTGGACCCTGGAAGGTAATCACTTCCATCCCAAAAGAATCAAGTTCTTCCTACCTACCTTTCAGTTTGGTTAGATTAGGCATGTTGTTACATGTAATTGGACTTATATAGTGTGGAAAAAATATATTAGCCCTGGAGGGAAACTAACTTAAATCTTTAAAATAGCTTATTATACGGGAAGGAAACATTTGTTTCTAAAAAGAGACGAAACTGTCTTATTTTTTATTTTTAGCTGGTTCGATTCCCGGTTCGGGTATGCTTGTCGGAATATATTTGAATGCAGTCTTGTTTAGGGTCCATACATATTTTTCATACGAGTTACTACTCTAAAGCAATCTAACTAGTCAGGTTTCATTGCTTTCATTATTGTGTCATATCTGACGTGGCCAGCTCTTCGTATATTATATTATATATATTTTTCTCAAACATGCTCGGAAATTGTCGCATTTTGTTCGTAAATTGAAGACACAAAGTGCTCAATTTTATTCTTTTCAAATTTAAAAAGTAAAAACGCAGCGGAAAATAATTAGTTTCCATAGAATCATTTTACTCCTAGTGATATTTACTATGGATGGGTTATACTCTAATCAAATGAGCAGAAAAGATACTTCCAGAGTTATTTCATAACCTAGCAACGATTGTGTTATGTTTATCTATTTTGACAATCATTACATCTTTATTGTCACTCTCATTGTTAGAAAGTTGGCCGGTGCGCGACTAGCGACAATTGTTTGAAATCACTCATTTTAAGTGCTTCACTTTTGGAGCGTGCGTAACCCATCTGTCATTATTATATATCATTGTTTACTCCTAGGAATAAAATGACTGTATGAAATTCCATTTTTATCCGCTGCGTTAACTTTTTAAATCCTACGATTCCAAATAAATGACTAAGGAAATGTTGCATTCAGCCAAGTGAAAGCTTCGTTCAACCAGACAAATAGTCCCGTCACAAAACTTTAAGTTGTTCGAGGAGATCACATTTAATCCTACACTATTTTGTCCTTGGGATCTGTTAAAACAACATTTATTGAAAAGATGTATTAAGTTTTTCCCAAAAAATACATTGTGCTTTCTTTAAAAAATTTTTTTGAAAATTTTAATGTTTATTTACTACAAACATTAAATCCTACACTAGAGAATTTTAATCCAAGGGACTACCTGAATATTTAAAACAGTATTTGAAATATTCACCACCTGTCAAGTTGAGAATACATTTGAAAAAATAAAAATGTTTAAAAAATGCAATAATAATCAAACACTAATTATACAAATGGTGATTTTTCACTGTATTGTCGAGACAATTATTACGCTTCGTTTAAAAAATTTTTTACAGCGGTGACTGTATTATTACTATTTCTTAAATGATTTTAAATGATTTTTGAACACGCGCATTAATTCTACACTCATGATTTTGATGCTCCTTTTAGCTTTAATAATATGTTACATAATATCAACCCAGTAGATATAGTGAGCATTTTTAGGAATTGTAAAATTAGTAATCAAAAATTAAACATAATTGGAGCGGGGCACGGGGCGGAAACTACAACACATAAGACGTGCGGCGGCCGATACGATTAGTGCACCTAAGGTCATTGACCGTGTAGGTATCTAAGAAGCGCAGAAGGGCATAGCGTATGGTACGTAGTTGCTTACTTGGGAGTAATAATCAGGGTGGAATAAATGATGGGCTCATTTTATTTATTAGTATTACAATATTTTTTAAATCACCATGATAAAATATAATTCTTAATATTATTTTAATTTATATTTATATAAATGCCTATGTCCTGACTGACTGACTGAATGATCCACGCAGAGCCGAAACTACTGAAGCTGGAAAGTTGAAATTTGCAGATAAGGTTACATTTTTAATTTGTACAAGTAATAAGGATCGATTTTGAAAAATTCAAGCCCTAAGGGGGTAAAAACGGGGTTAAGCGTTTGTACGGTAAGTATTTCAAATTTTAAGTTAGAAACTTGAAACTTCGTACGTTTGTTGCTAATAAAAAAATAAAAAAAGTTATTTCAGCGTTTTCTGGTATATAACCTCTAACGGGGTTAAAAAGGGGTTGAAAATTTGTAACAAAATATTTAAAAAAAATTGTGTCAGACTTGAAAGTTCGTTTGTAGGCTACTCAGCTCCAAACAAAAAAATAATTTTAGCGTTTTTCAAAACTCAACCCCAAAGGAGTTGAAACGGGGTTGAAAAGTTGGATTGTAGCCAGGCTGAAACTACTAAAGTTATAATTTTCAATTATAATGTATACAAGTAATACGAACCAACGAACGAACGAACGAACGAATTTGTATGGGTAGGGATTAAAATTTTAAGTTCGAGGCATGCAACTTCATACATTTAATATATTAAAAATAATGAAAGTAATTTTAGCGTTCTTTTTTCATTCAACCCCGCAAACAGGGTTAAAAAGGGATTGAAAGTTGATATAGATACCTACTTTTTTGTGACAGACTCGAAAGTTCATTTGTAAGCACTTCAAAACAAAAAAAAACTAATTTCACTGTTTTTCAAAATTCCACCCTAGGTGACTTAAAACAAGGTTGAAAAGTTTGTACTAAAACGAGGCCGAAACTGCTGAAGCTAGAAAGTTGTAATTTGCAGATTGGCTACTTTGTACCTATTTTATCTGCTTATTCAAAAATAAGAACAGCAATTTCAGCGTGTTTTGATATTCATCCCTTAAGGGGGTTAAAAAACGTTGACGATTTGTATGAAGAATGTATGTATATGGCTTAAAAGTAAGTTGTATGATAATTATTATAAACAAAAAAATATTCTAATACCAAACCACACATTTTATAAAGATGAAACTGTGTATGAGTAGGTAGCCGTATTATAAGTGGACGAATTCGCGGCCGGCAAGGTATCTTTAAATGCTTTTGTCCTGACTGACACATCAACGTAAACACCGAAACCACTGCAGCTAAAGAGTTGAAAATGTTAGACCAGGTTACATGTATAATTTGTATGTACTAAGACGTGATTTCGAATAAATCAATGGCTAAGGGGGTAAAAAGTGGGTTGAAAGATTGTATGGGTAGGATTTTTTTTATATAGAGACTTAAAAATTTGTACGGTCGCTGATGATTAAAAATAATAAAAGAAATATCAGTTTTTTGAGATTCAACCCCTACAGTGTTAAAAATGGGTTGAAAATCTGTAGTTTTTTTTCGTGACTGACTTAATGTTCGTTTGTAGGCCAATCGCTTAAAAATAAAAAAAGAGTAATTTAGTGTTTTTCAATATTCCACCCCAGAGGAGTGAAAACGGGGTCGAAAAGTTTGTATTAAAGCGAGGCCGTTATATCTACAAAGTTGTAATTTGTAATGTACCTCACATTTATAATATGTACAAGTAATAGGAAGCAATTTTGAAAAATTCAAAAATGGGGTTCAAAATTAGTATGGGTAGAATTTAAAATTTTAAGTTAGAATCTTAAAACTTCGTATGTTTGCTTATCATTAAAAAATAATAAAAATAATTTAGCAGTTTTTGAAGTTCAAAAGAGGTTAAATGGGGTTAAAAAGAGGTTGAACCCCATTGAAGTTGAAAGTGTGTATAGAGATTACAAGTTTTGAAAGACAGACTTGAAACTTCGTATGTAGGCTACTCTTTATTATCTGTACAAGTAATATGACGCGATTTTGAAAAATTCAACTCTTAAAGAGGGTTTAAAATTTGTATCGGTAGAATATTTTTTTTTAAGTTAGAGATTTAAAACTTCGTACGTTTGCTGATTATTAAAAAATAATAAAAATTATTCTAACGACTTTTAAAATTGTACCCCTAATGGTGTTAAAAAGGGGTGGAAGCTTTCAATCGCATTGATGTTGAAAGTTTATATAGAGATAACAAGTTTTGAAAGACAGACTTGAAAGTTCGTTTGCAAGCTACTCACTTAAAACCAAAAAAGTCATTTAAGCGTTTTTAAAATACCACTCGAGTTTAAACGGGGTTGAAAAGTTTGTATTAGAAAGAGGCTAGAACAACGGAAGCTAGGAAGTTGTAATTTGCAGAGCGGGTTACATTTATAATCTGTACAAGTAATAAGAAGCGCGTTGAAAACTTGTTTTTGTGGTGTTTATAATTTTAAGTTCGAGACTGCGTAAGTTTACTGCTAATTTAAAATAATAAAAGTGATTTTAGCGTTTCTTTTAATTCAACTCCTAACGGGGTTAAAAAGAGGTTGCAAGTATGTATAGTTATTTTGTGAAAGACGTAAAACAAAGTTTGTGTACTTAAAAGAAAAAAAAAATTAAGGGTATTTTTTAAGAACTAGCCATATTGTGCGAGGTGATTTGGTAGCCCATACTAAACAACTTTTTGGGTCAACTCTGAATTCTAAATTTTTTTTGGCTGTTTCATACCATACATTTCGGCTGATCCGACGCTGACGTTTTCTATGGGGACGCCAAATTTTTTTTTGGATTTCAGGGTCGGTCCTATAGCAAAAGTTGTTTAGTAAGACTTACTTAATCACCTCTCACAATATGGCTAGTTATTAAAAAAAACATCCTTTAAAGTTTTTTTTTTTACTTTTAAGTGAATAGTACTAAAAATTTTACAACCCTAGAGGAGTTGAAACGGCGTTGAATACTTTTTATTAAATCGAGGCCGAAACTACTGAAGCTAGAAAGTAGTAATTTGCAGATTGGACACTTCGTAGTTTGTCTGCTTATTTAATGCAGCAAAAGCTGCTTATTTAAAGCATGCATTAAAAGGTCTCTTGGATTCTCAGAAATCGATTTTCGACATGATCGGATTAAATTGTACAAAATTTAAAATGGTCGCCGTTTTACAATTTTGATGTTAGATTCGTATTAGCCGTGCGGATCCTCAGATATCGATTTTCAAAGTGATCAAAAATAAACAGAACAAAATAACATTACGGCCTTTTGTATTGATGATAATCACATAATTTCAAGATGGCGCTACTTTTTCGAATTCAAACCCTGGACAAAATTATTCAATTAATTGTATGTCAATTTCAAAACCAAATAATCTATACATATAATAAAGCTGAAGAGGGTCGAAAGTCTGTACATGGAAGATAATCGAAAAAAAGTTGGCTGGGGATACTTAGAATCGATAACAGAACACGTTCCAACAATTTTTATAATTTTTGTCTGTTTATCTGTTTGTCTATTTATTTGACCGCGCATCACGTGAAAACGGCTTAACGGATTTTGATGAAATTTTGTATAGAGATAGTTTGAGTCTCGGGAAAGGATAATATATTTTAATCCCGAAAATCAACCCTAGTGGGGGTGAAAATGGGGTTGAAAGTTTGTATAGAGAATTTTTAACCGCTGAAACGATTTAGATAGAAATGAGTATGGAGATCATTTGAGTCTCGAGAAACGTCATAGGATAGTTTTCAAACCCTTGTGGGGGTGAAAAGCGGGTTGGAAGTTGGTATGAGGAATTTTTTACCGCTGAACTTATTTAGATGAAAATTGGTATAAAGATAGTATGGGTCTCGAGAAAGGACAAAGGATAGTTTCATCTCCCCCCCCCCCTCACCTTACTTTAGAACCGTAGGTCCAAAAAATTTGAAAAAAATAATGGAAGTGAAGCCTGAAAGCTTTCAATAAAAACTATCTTTACATAGAATCTTGGAGCAAATCAAATTATTTTGTTCAATTTTTTTAATTTTTTTATTTGCAATTTTTTTTAAGTAGTTACACTCTATCTATACATATAATAAAGCTGAAGAGGGTCGAAAGTCTGTTCATGGAATATATTCGAAAAAAAGTTGGCTGGGGATCCTTAGAATCGATAACAGACATTCCAACAATTTTTAGAATTTTTGTGTTTATCTGTTTGTCTGTTTATTTGACCGCGCATCATTTCAGAACACGAAAACGGCTGAACGGATTTTGATGAAATTTTGTGTAGAGATAGTTTGAGTCCCGGGAAAGGACAAATAATAGTTTTCATCCCAAAAATCAACCCTGGAGGGGGTGAAAGGGAGGTTGAAAGTTTGTATGGAGAATTTTTAATAGAGATTAGTATGGAGATAATTTGGGTCCCGGGAAACGACAGAATAGTTTTTATCCCGAAAATAAACCCTTGTGGGAGTGAAAAGGAGGTTGGAAGTTGGTATGAGGATTTTTTACCGCTGAACTGATAAAGATGAAATTTGGTATAGTATGGGTCTCAAGAAAGGACAAAGGATAGTTTTCATCCCGAAAATCAACCCTAAAGGGGTGAAAAGGGAGTTGGAGATTTGTATAGGGAATTATTAACCGCAGAATCGATTTAGATAAAAATTGGTGAGGAGATAATTTGAGCTCTGGAAAAGGAAATAAAATAGTTTTATCTCGGAAATTATCCCTTAAGCGGATGCAAAAGGGGTAGAAGTTTACATGGGGAAGAAACAACCAATAACCGCTGTACGTATTTAGATGAAATTTGGTATTGAAATAATTTGTAACTTTTAGGTCAACGTGTTCATATTTATAACATGTTACCCGTCGAGGCTTTAAATTTACCTTTACCCGCTCTTAAGGAATATTTTAAAATGTCATGAACTCATGAATGTCAAAGGGTTATTGCCATACGTCGTTATCGCGGGAGCAATAACGATTTGACAGTAGTCAAAGATTATGACAAATAAGATAAAACAGAAGTGACAGTAGTATCAAGACTTTTGTACCTACAAGTTCAAAATTTATCATTGTTTTTTTAATATCTAACCTTCGTATTTGATTTGATTATAGTACATACTAAAAAGATTAGCCACGCAATCCTAACGATAACCTCTTCATTCACCTGTTATTCAAAAAATTTTTCATTCAGGATCGATTTGTCTGGACTTGTAGATAAAGGATTAATTTAGACACACGAAGAGTTTTATTTTCTCAAAAATCAACGCTAGGTACTCGTAATTTTCATAAAAAATAAACCTTCTGTTAAACGAAATTTCTACTCAAAAAGACGCACTTTAACGAACGTTGAAAAGGAGCAAAACGAGTTTGATTAATCATTTCTAGCAAAAACATTGTGCTAGATATGAAGAACTTCTTAGAGGCTAAGACGTGTAGGCATAATATTCTGTTTATATTAAAAGGACATTCTGTTATATATATTCTTCAACACATTTGTTTTTGCTCCCGCGATAACGATGTATGGTTATTGCAGGTTCGAGGACTATATATGACGGACAAAGATGCATGGCCCGAACCAAAAAACTACTACAAAATCATCTAACATTTATAGAACACCGTTTAGGTAGGAAAACATATCAAACGTTTTGTCAAGCAGTCAGATTAGGGTTTATTTTTCTTCATAATTAAACAATAGGTACATTATCTGTCTCTCAAGCTGTTTTGATATGTCTTCTTGAAGAACTACGCATTATTTCGTATGTTTAAGATCGAATAATGTATTACTGTTTTGAAAAAAATAAGTCCCATCGAGTTTCTTTTCGGTCATAATACTTCTTGAGCCAGAGGTGTAGGGTTAGAACCGGTGGTAGTTTTGGAACGAAGTTCCTTATCGGACGGTTCGCGGATGGGGGTCTAGGCGAAAAAAAAGTCACCTGACCGTCACGAAAAAGCGTCACGTCACGAAAACGCGACACCCATACGATTGAGAAACATGTAAAATGGAATAAATAAATAAATAAATAAATAAATATTATAGGACAATCTTACACAAATCGACCTAGGCCACAGTAAGCTCAATAAGGCTTGTGTTATGGGTACTAGACGACGATATATATAATAGATAAATATGAATAAAAACTTAAATACATAGAAAACACCCATAACTCAGGAAAAAATATCTGTGATAAATACACAAATAAATGCCCTGACTAAGGAATGAAATAAAAAATACATAAAATAGAATAAAGTGAAGTGAAGTGAGGTGATTCGTAGTGAAAAGTGAAAGTGAGAAGTGACAAAGTGATAAAAGTGAAAAACGTCGAGAACCTAAAAGTAAAAAATGTCAAAAATGTCGAAAATGGCAAAATTTCTAAATTCCAAAAATTTGATAAATTTAAAAAAAAACAAAAAATGCAAAAAAAATTAAAACCACAAAATTTACAAAAAAGTCAAAAATGAAATAAAATTAAATAACATAACTTCGTTCCAACCAAGTGTTCCAAGACACACGTATTTTATTTTTCTCTGACGTTCATTAGTGCATTGTAATGTTTACATTGAAGAATAAATATCTTGATCTACACCAATATCAGAAATCCTCTATTCCGCGTTCGGAACCGTATGTAATTACCACCATTATTGCAACCAGTAACGTAACATCAGTGTATAGGTATTATCTGTGACATTGTGATAAAAACGTACGAAAATACAGTAATGAAAATCCACCATTTTGATGATATTTGCCGTGGACATGAACGTATAAATACAAAAGTGGTCCTGTATCGTCCGATATACACCTACCACTCTATGTCGTTTAAATCATGCCAAAAAAAAATTATAAGATAAAAAAGTAAGTATTCATTTTTGAGTGTAGTTTCATTTAGTGGTAATTGTAAAATATTTTATTAGGACTACTGTCCTCTAGCGTATCCATCTGTCCACTTTACTTCAAGTTCCGCCTCCAGGGTAGCGTAGCGGAAGAGAAATTAGGGGTGAATTAGCCGCTTACTGACACAGACCGAATTCCACGCGGGCGGAGCCGCGGGCACAGCTAGTAATAATAATAAATAAAACTTGTAAATTATTTTTACAACCCTGAACCTTCGGCAAAGACGAGAAACAAATAGGTTCTATGAAGTTAGATGACTGTATAGATTATATAATTGATATGTATACTATTCACATCCATTTTTATTAAGTGATAGCTGTGATATTATACAGTCGACTACAAAGATATGTATCCAAATTTGAACCTTATTACAACGGATTAAGGTGAAAAAGTAGATACAGCTTAGCTCTTTGTAGTCGACTGTACAATCCATTTTTAGGGTTCCGTAGCCAAAATGGCAAAAACGGAACCCTTATAGATTGTTATTAAATCAAATACAAACATTGAAAACATTGAAAAAATAATCAACCCAGCAGGACTTGAACCCTTATAGTTTCGTCATGTCCGTCTGTCCGTCCGTCCGTATGTCACAGCCGTTTTACTTGGAAACTATAAGACGTAGATACGTCTTCGTCGTTATTAAGATAATAAAATTCAGACATAAGGTATATTTTGTATGCCGCTATATTGTTGTGTAGTTAAATTGCAGAAAAAAAATTTTTTAGGGGAGCGCCCCCCCATAAATGTAACAAAAAAAACAAATAGGAACATGTTGCACATCAATCGATAGGTCTTTAAAAATAACATTGAGGTTTCTTTGAACATTTTATGATTAAGTGAAAAGGTTCAGATATAATCGCTTCGAAACTCGAAAAAATAGCGTCCCCCCTGTAACTTTTGAACCGTAAGTTCAAAAATATGAAAAATATTAAGAAGATGCGCGTTAGCATATACTTTCTAAGAAAATTGTTTTGAACATTATCGGTTTAGCCATTTTTGAGTTATTTCCAAAAAACTTCTTCCATAGGCATCAGATACGACCTTTTGGCATTAGTCTGGTTCTTATTCCATTAAAGCTACGGAACCCTCCATTATGCGTGGTCCGACACGCACTTGGCCGGTTTTATTATTAGTCTTTCAGCGCCGTAACCACCAAAAAAACAAACGCAATAAACCGAAAACATCAAAACAAACAGTATTATCCGATGGGTATCCTAGCAAAGAAGCTATAAATAGCATGTATAGCTCTCCTATTCATTCATAGCTTACAAGCGAGTCACATGAATTCTGCGAACAGATTACTGGTCACAAGACTACGCATTATGAAGCCTAAATCGACCTAGCATTAAGTTATTTTATATGTTTAATTTGAAGTTCGCAGTGCTTTGGATTTACTGTAATGCTGTGTAACTGTTTTGAATGATAAATAAATAAATAAGTGTGTTCAATACGCATTATGAAGTTCCTCATGACGTGACCACTAAATCCAGAGCTGAGAATGGCGTTACTCGCTTCTATCCTATACAAAATTTACAACAATCCATGTGAATGATTTAACTCATAAACTCTATTTTTGTTGATATTTTATTTGAGTATAGCAAATAAATTCTCTTGGTGTAATCGTCCTTTATATTGACCGACGTTTGTCCAATGCAAGGAGTGTGCTTCCCAGGTACGAAAATAACAGTTCGATTGCATCTATCTAACCATCGAACCTAAAACCACAATATGCTCTGTTCTGAAATGACTGATTGGGGCAAACATAATGACATTTCAATATCGGAAATCAGAAATATAGAAAAAAAGTTCAAATAAAATATTTCTTTGGTAAAGTAGTACCTGTAGTACTTGCGAGTCTTCTGATTTGCTCTATCTAATACAAGTAGGTAAGTAATCTGTGCTACGTAGTAACCTTGCCGCGGAGGCGGGAGTTTTAAAATATGAACCTTAAATTATAAGTTGTTTATTTCGATTGCTCGTAAAGCACTTAGTATATTTACGATATTTTTTTGATTATGTATGTTAAATAAATAGACAATTTAAGGAAAAAATATTCCCAAGTGTAGGTTCGTATAAAGTGATCATATTCGCCAAAAAAACAAAAAAAATGTCATAATAAATAGATGTAAACATGTCACCGTGGTGAAAAATTACTGTAACACTTAGATCTGTATTAGTACCATACTACCAAATTTTCGAATTGTGTTCGAATTTCTAAGTCACTTTTTTATAAATATAAAGAAAAAATGTCACTTAATGAAGCTTATAGACGAAAGCTCAGAGAAACAATTCGGGAAATTTTTAAGTTAGTCATCTCTTATTTAAACACATACAATAGTGCTAGATCTCCAGTGTAGGATTTAGTCAATGTAGTGTTCTAGACGCTGTCTAGAATGTTTTCGATTTCCTGAAATGCACAATCACGTCACTGGGGAAAAATGTGTAGTGGGAATCTGACTACCCTACTTAATAACTAGAAAAAGCTTCCAAAAGTGTAGGATTTAATGCAAGGTAAATTTTTTTGGCCCCCGTCTAAAATGTCAAAATAATCGCAAACACGGTGTCGCGATTCGAGATGCGCGCGCATGCGCGTATCGGACGATTATTTGTCTGTGGTAATAGATTTGAAAAAAAAATATGCAAAATAAAAGGCGGCAGTTCGTTGTGTAAGTTATCGTTTTCTTTAAAATTAATTAAAATAGAAAATAGTATGAGCTCAAATGACGACAGTGAGATGGAAATAGACGGCACACCGTCTCATTTGAAAGAAGAAGCAAGCTTAATAATGAACAACTTGCTTCCTGCTAAGTCGCGGGACAAATATAACAGGACTTACGACATGGTACGTTCATGCTGTGGCAGGACAGCCAAAATGCTAGAAATACCTTTTCGTTCACAAATTGCCCTGGAATGTCTAATATAACATTTAACATTAATTAACAACATGCCTTATTTTTTGTATTGTACTATGTCACTTAACCCTTATTAAAAACTTATTACTTATAGTTGAAATTTAATTTGTTTGATTTCCTCACATTATTTGAGAAAAGCACTATGTATACCTCAATGCAAACAGGCATTTTCCGACTCGGACCTTTGCCAGGCCTCGGCTTCCATCCCTCGGCAACAATGTACTATACGATGTATCCGTGTTCGTGTTTAAACAAGGTTTAATATAAATAATTATGTAAATAATTATGTATGTACAGTCCCCATCAAATATATCAAAGCGGCCAGGGTACTCAAAAATATATGAACATACACTTTATCGCTTTGACATTAGAGTGACATATTTGAAGGCAGTTGTAACTTGTAAGGGGCAAATTATCTACGAATTGTTAATCTTATAATCTATCGATGCACTTGAGCCGCCTGAAAATAAGTGGTCAGGGTCTCCCTAAATTGGATTTTCTCCAATAACATACGTCAAAACCTAAATAACTTAGGTAATCTTTGGATATCACTAAAGGGATCTAAGTCCTGCATAAATTCAAATTCTGCAAAACGGGTGCTGAATGTTATCAGGGTCATCCGTTAGGAGTTCCTCTTAATAAAGCCTCCCCGAGGAGTAATGTTTCCATTAGAAACGATTACCCTGAATAGAAACTTCGAGAGCCGCTGAATACCCAACTATTATAGCTATTTAAACCCGTTAAGGGTATTGAATAGCTTGGCGATTGTTCGGATTTCACTTTGTTGTTAGTGATTGGCTTCAGTCAAAGACTACACTTTAGAAAAGAGAATAGAGATATTATCGCTTACCAGTATTATTTTCAGTATTCAATTTCTGTATTTGTCATGTACTTTTTTGTCTGATCTTACTTACATTTGAGTAAATTAATATCGGGTATATATTAACAAGGCGCTATATCCATTTTTAGTTATACCGGGAACGGTCCCTGGTGCATAGATTAAGATATGGTCAGCTTCATGAGGAGGTGAAAACCCGACCTGATAACAACCAATTCCTCTTCAGAAGGAAATCATTTGGATCTGGAGGAAATGGAAATAATCCCAAAACTCCCAATCCCAATAAGGTTTTCAAGTTTTCCCAGAAAAAAATATTGATAATGAATATTCCCAAGTAGACGATCCCTTTTTAAACATTTTTTGGTAATTTTATGACGCTAACTGACTGAAAATTCTCTATTCAATAGCTCACGATCAATAGGTAGTTCTGAGAATAAATACATAGCATAGGTAACTTTTTATTTGGAACAAAAATGTCAAATTAGGTTAGTTTCTTCTGAAAACCTTACACCCTTATGTTCAAATAGTCGTAGTTCCGTACAGTCGTGGTCGTGACCTTCAATTCGCATCGGTCTAGACACTGATCCTCGTCAGGAAAATTGTTGTTGTTACCGGCGCAACCACCATACACGAACGTTTTGCATGCGTTTTCGTTAACGTCGTAATAGTACCTGAAAGGTTTAGATGAGAATCAGACAGAAGTTTTAGTGGCAGGAATGAAAATGTAATTAGGGACTTCCCAACGATATTAATTTATCGATAAACTAGCGACCCATCCCGGCTTCGCATGGGACTTTTTTGTAGATATTTTAAGGTGGACTACAGTATTCCGTAGTAGATTATTTTGATCTATCTCGTAGGGTTCAGCCAGCGTTTGAAATGTAAGCGCAAAAAAATGAGTTTCATCATCACATTAAAAACCTCAAAAATTATCAGTGTTTCTTTACTATATTATGCATGTATTATACATACAAACCATAGACCAGAAGAATACTAAGAATACTCCGTGATACAAACCTTCCTCTTGAATCACTTTATCTATTAAAAAAAGTCGCATCAAAAACCATTGCGTAGTTTTAAAGATCTAAGCATACATATGGACAGACAGCGGAAAGTGAGTTTGTTTTATATTATGTAGTGATTGTTATGACAGTTATGATGTACCTACATATAATATGAATTTGCAAGTTGTATATATTATTATATATAGCATAAACTTATTATAAATCGATTATGAAAATGGTTGTCATCCATTTTAAATTAATTGTTAAAATGATTTCTTGGTTAACTACAATAATATTGCGCGGAATAGCAAAGCAATATTATTGTAGTTAAAATATAAACTTCCGCAAAGTAACGCCTGATTCCATAAATTACCTACTTTTTTTTAAATTTCTAATAAGTGTTAAAATATAACTTATTACCTTACCATTACATAACGTCGATAGATAGTTATCAGCATTACAGGTTAATTTATACTTTACCCGGTGAACTTAGCATCTGCTATGAAATGTCACTTCGAAAGTTATCGATAAATTTATTATTGGAAGGAAGTCCCTAGTTAATTGTGGTTTTTGCCACAAAAACTTCTATGTCTGATGAGAATACAGATTATTAACTGCGTCAGCACTAAACTAAGAACCTAAGGGAAAGTTAATCCTAATGATTGCTTCAAGAAAAAAATCTTTAAAGTTGTACGGAGTTCTGTTATTTAGATTTAGAACAATGACATATACTTCGGGTTTTTTTAGATTAGAAAAATCGTGCGGTTTTTGGGAAAATTATTAGAAAATTCGCAATTTTGCATCTTATTGGCTTAAGCGTAAAAAAAGTAGGTAGTCTCATTATTTAGAGATAAACGGGACTTAATCGCGTACACTTACTTTTATTATTTTCCTGACGTTTCGAGCGTGCCGTAACGCTCGTGGTCGCAGGCAGACTCAAAAAAATAATAAAAGTAAGTGTACGCGATTAAGTCCCGTTTTTGTCAAAATAATGAGTGAAAATCGTGTAAGTTTAAATCAGTACAAAGTAGTCTCAATTAAATTTTTCCCTTGTTATGGCTGAAAAAAATAAAGATATATTGCTATTTTTCTAATCTGATAAAAAAGCTAGGTATATTATAAACATCACGATAAAAATCAACAACGGCGCAACGTATCAAACTTAACGTCCGCCATAAAACCCTTTTGTGATTCCAGTGCTCTTATTCCGATCAATTAGGTACATATAAACCAAATCGTTCGACTCAGTTTTCTAAATCATCACAAGTTGGCATGTTATGGGCTATGTGCGACATGCTTGAGGCATAGGAGCTAACATCGATGATCGCGCTCGATATGGCAAAAATGTTAAACTTTCGATGGCCTATTTTTTTTTATACTAGTTAAGTAGGTATGTTATTCTATTTTAAAATAACGAATGTAACCAAGTCCACCTGATGAGCACCCAGAATCCACTCGCACCCAGAACCACACGTAGCTGCTAAAGCGTTCACAAGTACCAACTCAGCAATTTAGGTGCTAAGTTTAGCAAGTTTAGCCACTTTTTAGGGTTCCGTAGCCAAAATGGCAAAAACGGAACCCTTTATAGTTTCGTCATGGCCGTCTGTCCGTCTGTCAGTTCGTCCGTCCGTATATCGCAGGCATCACAGCTATTTTACTCGGAAACTATAAGATTATCTTAAGAAGATTTCATTCAACGAAAATTGTTTTGAACATTATCGGTTAAGGCGTTTTCGAATTAATTCCATAAAATTTATTTAATAGTCAGATACAAAGTAGTCTCAATTAAATTTTTCCCTTGTTATGGCTGAAAAAAATAAAGATATATTGCTATTTTTCTAATCTGATAAAAAAGCTAGGTATATTATAAACATCACGATAAAAATCAACAACGGCGCAACGTATCAAACTTAACGTCCGCCATAAAACCCTTTTGTGATTCCAGTGCTCTTATTCCGATCAATTAGGTACATATAAACCAAATCGTTCGACTCAGTTTTCTAAATCATCACAAGTTGGCATGTTATGGGCTATGTGCGACATGCTTGAGGCATAGGAGCTAACATCGATGATCGCGCTCGATATGGCAAAAATGTTAAACTTTCGATGGCCTATTTTTTTTTATACTAGTTAAGTAGGTATGTTATTCTATTTTAAAATAACGAATGTAACCAAGTCCACCTGATGAGCACCCAGAATCCACTCGCACCCAGAACCACACGTAGCTGCTAAAGCGTTCACAAGTACCAACTCAGCAATTTAGGTGCTAAGTTTAGCAAGTTTAGCCACTTTTTAGGGTTCCGTAGCCAAAATGGCAAAAACGGAACCCTTTATAGTTTCGTCATGGCCGTCTGTCCGTCTGTCAGTTCGTCCGTCCGTATATCGCAGGCATCACAGCTATTTTACTCGGAAACTATAAGATTATCTTAAGAAGATTTCATTCAACGAAAATTGTTTTGAACATTATCGGTTAAGGCGTTTTCGAATTAATTCCATAAAATTTATTTAATAGTCAGATACGACCTTTTGATTTTAGTTTTTTTGATAGTAGGTATGGAATCCTCCAAGCATTATGCGTGGTCCGACACGCATTTGTCCGGTTGTATTCCATATAGTTAGCGCCTAAAAAATGTGTATTGTACAGTCACCCGCAATATTATCTTCCTACACGAAGGCCGCAAAAATATGTGACAAGCTCTTATTTGTAGGGCCATAAGAGCGTATCACATATTTTTGCGGCCTTCGTGTAGGAAGATACTGTTGCCGGTGACTGTACAATGTACATACAGTTTAGCAACATTTCACCTCCCGTCTAGCATATTTTAAAATTCGCGTTGTCAACACTGGTTACAGTTACACTGGTTTTTCGTTCGGAGTTATACGCTCGCTCGTGACCGTTAAATATTGGGCCAGAGACGGAACAGGAGCACAAAGGGCAGATTTATTTGATGTTCCATTAGGTGCCGCGCGATTGTGCTTAAGTACATTAAATACTCCAAAAACGGATTATTCGTAAAACCCTACACGTAAATGTACCAACCTATATTTCTAAAATTAACTGTGTAAAATGGTCTACAACTATCTACCTCAATACTAAGTACAATTAAAGCCAGAAAACGCATAAGCGTCTAGAATTATATCTAGACACACGGCAGTGTATCAGCCAAGTTCGCTGAGCAAAAAGGCGACACACCAGCCAGCCAGCGTGGGTATATTTACACGAACCATTTGGTGCCACTTTTGACCCCCCAATAACTTGAAACCTATTTAACCTTCACTCTTTCAGTTTTGTGAGTCTTGTTAGGCTATCCTCTAATTACTGAATCCTGAATTTCAGCTTAAAACTTCTAACCGTTCATGAGATATTGACTTCCGAAAATCACTATTTTTACCACTGACTGACTGAATGACTGAGTCACTGACTCACTCATCAAAACCTTCGACTACTTCTAGGTAGAACGTTGAAAGGGTTTAGCAGGCTAAGGAAGGACGTGTGGCCCCTGTGAGGAAAAGTTGAATTAGTAAATGTCAATTGTTTGTCGCCTCATAACTAGTAATCACTCCAACTTTCAGCCCTCTATCTTGAACTGTCTCAGAGATAATGTCAAAAATGTATTTTTTTAACATTTTTTTCAAACTCGTATATCTCCTAATCCATAGCAGCTAAAGCGTTGAAACAAAATCACAGCTACGTAGTTTGAGTGGGAGTATACCCTATAATTTTATTAATATTTTATACGTGAAAAATAAAAGAAATAAATGTCAATTTATTTTTTGACAGCTCTTTCCAACACGTTTTTTTGAAAGTACAATTATGAAAAAAATCACGTAAATTGCTTATAGTATTAGCTACTAGCATACAAAAAATCAATTGATTATATTTGGTGCAACATACTGTAAAAAAAAAAAACTAACGAAAGTATTCAAGTATCAAGAGTAGGCTTCTGAACTGAAAGTTCGTTTTTAAGTTTTATGTTTGTTGCCTAGCAGCAAAGGGTGTATTGTTTTTAATTTGACGTATGACTGTCAAAAAAGGTCACTGAACTACTGCTGTGTTAGCATTTGTAACTAATTTTACTAACTACTAAATCAACGAAACGACGGATGTGCTATTTTGCTGTGTTTATTATTTTATAATAGTACATTACTTACCAAGGACTGTAAAAGAAAGAAAGCCCGAAATCGCAGGTATTTGTGACCCGAGCCGCAGGCGAGGGTTGTAAATATGCGATAGAGGGCTTTCTTTTTTACTGCCCGTGGTGAGTACACAATTTTACGTCTCCATCTGGCCATAATGCGAGTTTTACCGTACGCGTAGCGTGCGGCAAAACTTACGTTATGGCCAGGTGTGACGTAAACAAAATTAATTGGTTTCATTATAGTACACGTATTAACATAACGAATTAAATAACTCATTAGAGCAGATATCACAATATAAGTCACTTAGATAATGACTATCGTAATATTCGTCGTCCCAGGTATAGGACAATGTTATCCTGCAGTCATCGCAATATCCTTTTAACATAATATTTTCGTCAGAGAGCGATATCTCAATATCTGGTAAAGACTGTAAAAACAGTTGCTTCGCTATTAACTGTGGCAAGTTGAGCCGAAATATTTTTGATTTTATGATTTCCATCTGAAAGAATGTATATACATGAAGTTTCTGTTTTATTTTATTTACATTTAAAGCTTACTTTCGCCATTATGGAAAAATCGGACTCCTCTTCTACATAACGTGTTGTATATTCCCTTAAACAATCCACTATTATGTTAAATGTGCTAGCGTATAAACTAAGCGTTTGTCGATTCCGAGTAACATAACATTAGACATTATGATTTATTAGGTAGGGGTAGGTGAGCTATCTTTAAATTATACAATACTATTATACAATTTATACGCTAGCACATTTAACATAATAGTGAATTGTTTAAGGGAATATACAACACGTTATGTAGAAGAGGAGTCCGATTTTTCCATAATGGCGAAAGTAAGTTTTAAATGTAAATAAAAAAAAAAAAACGGAAACTTCATGTATATACATTCTTTCAGATGGAAATCATAAAATCAAAAATATTTGGGCTCAACTTGCCACGGTTAATAGCGAAGCAACTGTTTTTACAGTCTTTACCAGTATTGAGATATCGCTCTCTGACGAAAATGTTATGTTAAAAGGATATTGCGATGACTGCAGGATAACATTGTCCTATACCTGGGACGACGAATATTACGATAGTCATTATCTAAGTGACTTATATTGTGATATCTGCTCTAATGAGTTATTTAATTCGTTATGTTAATACGTGTACTATAATGAAACCAATTAATTTTGTTTACGTCACACCTGGCCATAACGTAAGTTTTGCCGCACGCTACGCGTACGGTAAAACTCGCATTATGGCCAGATGGAGACGTAAAATTGTGTACTCACCACGGGCAGTAAAAAAGAAAGCCCTCTATCGCATATTTACAACCCTCGCCTGCGGCTCGGGTCACAAATACCTGCGATTTCGGGCTTTCTTTCTTTTACAGTCCTTGGTAAGTAATGTACTATTATAAAATAATAAACACAGCAAAATAGCACATCCGTCGTTTCGTTGATTTAGTAGTTAGTAAAATTAGTTACAAATGCTAACACAGCAGTAGTTCAGTGACCTTTTTTGACAGTCATACGTCAAATTAAAAACAATACACCCTTTGCTGCTAGGCAACAAACATAAAACTTAAAAACGAACTTTCAGTTCAGAAGCCTATTCTTGATACTTGAATACTTTCGTTAGTTTTTTTTTTTTTACAGTATGTTGCACCAAATATAATCAATTGATTTTTTGTATGCTAGTAGCTAATACTATAAGCAATTTACGTGATTTTTTTCATAGTTGTACTTTCAAAAAAACGTGTTGGAAAGAGCTGTCAAAAAATAAATTGACATTTATTTCTTTTATTTTTCACGTATAAAATATTAATAAAATTATAGGGTATACTCCCACTCAAACTACGTAGCTGTGATTTTGTTTCAACGCTTTAGCTGCTATGGATTAGGAGATATACGAGTTTGAAAAAATTGTTAAAAAAATACATTTTTGACATTATCTCTGAGACAGTTCAAGATAGAGGGCTGAAAGTTGGAGTGATTACTAGTTATGAGGCGACAAACAATTGACATTTACTAATTCAACTTTTCCTCACAGGGGCCACACGTCCTTCCTTAGCCTGCTAAACCCTTTGGCATTCAGCTACGCACTCGTGTGTAGACTATAGGAAATGTCAAAAAATAGTAAAATATTATATTTTTCATATTTTAACGGCCTCCTAGCCCAGTCGGTAGTGACGCTGCCTATAAAGCAGGAGGTCCCGGGTTCGAATCCTGGTCAGGCCATTTATTTGTGTGTTCATCACGAATATTTGTTCCTGAGTTATCCAGGATGTTTTCTATGTATTTATCTATTATACATATATATCGTCGCCTAGTACCCATAACACAAGCCTTATTGAGCTTACTGTGGGACTAGGTTGATTTTTGTAAGATTGTCTTGTCCCATAATATTTATTTATTTATTTATATGAAGATTCATTGTTGTACTATTAAATAACCGCTGGCGATGCTTTATGAACGTTAAAAAAATAGTGGGTTAGTGCGGGTGATTTTTCAAAAATGGAATGCATTTCCAATTGTTTATAGAATCAAAATAAAGTCTTATTTCAGTAAAATTTGCTATCTGCAATATTTAAGGCACTTTTCCTCCGTGTGGCAAAGTTTTGGGACACCCTGTATATGACAGAAACAGTGATCTAAGGAGCTTTGAAATAACTTGGTTTTCAATTAGATCTCATTTCATCTCATTTCTTTTATTAGCGAAACCATTTACGAACTTGGCATTCATTTAAATTTATGTTTTGAATGGGATAACCGATTTATAACAATAAACAAAGTACTAATAAAAAACAGCACTAAAAAGTTCTACATACAAAACATCCACTGTCTCAGAACATGATGTACTTACCTATTAACAGTACATTGGGCAATGTGGGGGTAAATTAAATATTGTGAACCAGAATAGAAGCCCGAAAGCGAAGCCGAGGGCTTTTATGACTCGAGTTTGCAATCGGCTTGCTTATACAGCTCACATAAGAAAATGTTACATAATATAACCATAACTCTCTATGTAATAAAAATAAGCTATTACCTATTTTAACTTCGGCGACACCTGCGTGGGATATGCCACACATTACAAGCAAGTGTGATGAAAACGATTTAATCGGAGGAGAAAAGTTACTTACATTATTTTTTGGCCCAAACATCGCCCAGATATGGGTTGAAGTTTACAGATGTCAGTGTTATATGGCAGGTACACCGGCATCGGCATTAGAGCTGATCCTGTAGAAATATTTGTTTTGTTTATACACGGTGCTCGCGAGGAAACCGCATAATTTTAACAGCGTTATCTTGACCTTATTTAGAGACAAAAATGCCAAATAAAGTTTTCTGAAATTCATCTTGTTTCGGAGTTTTAACCAATTGAAAAAATAAAATATTTTGATTATAACTCAGGACTGAACGCTTTCTTAACGGCAATTTTACCACTATGGAACTCATTATAGGCATCCCTGTTGACAGACATCAAAGTGACAGGAAACACTTTGCTTTAACTTTGATTTTAAGAAAAAAACAGTAGTTTTATTTGTTTTTAGGCATAGTTTTGTCACTAGCATTTATTTTTAATTTAAGAATGCGTTCAGAAAACAAGAAAAAAAAACAATTTTTTTTTTTTGGCGGAATTTTCCAAAAGTCATATGATATTTTTTACTTTCTTTGGCCTCAGGAGTACGCTGTTAAAATTATGCGGTTTCCTCGCGAGCACCTTGTATATAGGTTCATCATATCATTTATTACAGCCTCCATGCGTTAGCCTGTGACTTGCGCCCTGCTTAGGTAGTCCTGTGTTAAAAGGGCATTTATGTGTGTGTTAATCACCGCTACGACCCTTAAAACGATAAAATTTTATAGTAAGCGCGCTAATTGACATCGTGTAAACGTGTTCACGCCGCGTGGACACAATTGTCATGCGGATGAGCCGTGATATTGACGGCCACGCTTGACGCCCGGCTGCCGCCAAAATCGTAAAGCCATATCACTGCGAAACAAGCATTTCAAGTCGCCATTTTACACCAAATAAACTAGCTGTCTGCCTCGAACTGAGAACTCGCGATCAACTTGCAAAAGCTTTGACCAATATAACCAGACCCATATGAAGATCGCTTTTGCGCCTTCTTGCTCCATAACTCCTTGATCGATCCTGCTCATATAGGAACTCTCAAATTATATGGTAATCTATAAAGATCAGAAAAATCGCTTACGCTCCGCTTGTTCGAGGCCCTTTGTTTACTATTGGAGAATGTAATGAGTTCGTGTTGCAAAACCTTTTGCAGTTATCAGTATCACTAATAAATGTGTTCAGAGATGGGAGCTACATCAACAAAGGAGTTTCTACTTGACAGACTTATTGATTACTTTATGAAAACTACCGAGAGACGGCATACTTGTATAGATTCACTTTAAAGGTCTGAAAACATAAGGGTCTCCACAGGGCTCCACACGTTCATCGATGTTTGACAAGTTTTGAGTCGATATTTCTACACTTTTCTATCAATTAAAAAGAGACGGGTAGTCTATCTAGCGCGCGAAATACTGTGGCTTCAGTCTTGTGCTAACCGTGCTGCACTCTGCACTACAGATAGAATTATAAGACAAACGGTTACCGGTTCTTCAATCTTATTAATCTTATATCTTTAACGGACTCCTAGCCTAGTCGGTAGTGCCCTGCCTACGAAGCAGGAGGTCCCGGGTTCGAATCCTGGGTAGGGCATTTATTTGTGTTTATCACAGGTATTTATTTGTTCCTGAGTTATGGATGTTTTCTATGTATTTAAGTATTTATCTATTATATATATCGTCATCTAGTACGTACCCGGCCATAACACAAGCTTATTGAGCTTACCATTTCTCTTTTGTCTCTTTCTCTCATTGTATGTGGAATTTGGAACAGCGCCCACTACAAAAAGTTTTCACCTGCCTTCCCCATTAATTATACCTACCTTTGCAATGATTGTGGCACTCCTCGATGGACTCGAACTCGTTCTTATTGTTTTTGCAGCCAGTGAACCTATGCGGTAAACACTCGTTTACCTGATGGTTGTAATAGTATCTGCAAAATGTATTCGACAAATCAACGGTATTTTATTGTTATAAAATTAATTCGCCGTGATTAATGGAGCCTATATATGTCATCGAAAACATGTCGGACCGGTAATCCAAAGAAAGCGGGTTCAAATCCAAGAGTCCTTCGCAGTTAATTATTTGTTATAATGCACATTTGTTTCTAGTTTCTGGTATTTCCCACAAAATTAACGGTTTTAACAAAACCGTTCGTCGTTCTCAAGGCTAAAGATTTTAAATATAGTAAACATATTACTTATGACAACGCAATCTTTTTTAAATTCAGGGAAAACACCTTAGGTACTTACTTGCCTTCTTGTGTTCTATAGAGTTATAGTTATCTTCAGCAATATCTACAATAACTACTTACTTTGTTCTGTTATTCCCGCAGTTACCAGTTATCGGTTGCAGCATGCACCAATAATCCCACTGCCACACGTGTCCATAGAAACCAGCTCGCCCTAAACCTAAATTAAGAAGCGACCGTTAGAATTTTACATAACTTTTATGAATGTTTGTGTGTATATGTAAGTATGTGTACATATTAATCGACCTACTTCATCTACCATCTCTTAAAAAATTATAGATATACGAAAATGAATGGAGAAGTCAGTCTGCCAGCTATTTTTCATGTACCTATATTGTACAGTCTGTCTTTGTACACCTATATTGACGACACTAGAAAATTATGTTTGCCTGACAGAAATTTGCGCTTAGGTAAGTACTTACTTTTGGAGTTTCTTGCTCTTCGATAAAATACATCCGTAGTACGTTTAACGTAATCTTCTTTCCGTACATCTATTCTTCTCAGCAATGACGTTGGACGGGCCGAAGTAGCCTCGGTCCAAGAAGTCGTTGTGAGGTTGACATCTATTGTGCTTGTTGACGTTGTCGGACGGGCCGAAGTCGCCTCTTTCAAAGAGGCCGTCGTGAGGTTGAGTCCTATTGTGCTTGTTGACGTTGTCGGACGGGCCGATGTCGCCTCTTTCATAGAAGCCGTCGTGAGTTTGACTCCTATTGTGCTCGTTGACGTTGACCGACGGGCCGAGGTGGCCGTAGAAGTCGTCGTGAGGTTTACTTTTATTGTGCTTGTTAACGTCGGACGGGGCGAAGATGCTACTATTTGGGAATCCGTCTTGAGGTCTACTTCTATCGTGCTTGTTAACGAAGTCGCTTCTGTTTGAGAAACCGTTGTAATTCTAGTTCCTTCAAGTAAACGGACTACTATTCCCAGTACGACGAAACAACGACGGATATGCATGCTTATCAATAAAATGGATTGGCGAAAACAATAAATATGAATTTATATTCCTATAATATTTTTATATCTTTCCCTACCTATTCAATTCAATTCAATAAATTTATTTTCATAAATAAGGGTATAAAGATGTGTCAAACATTCTAGTTCAATCCTTATTTTACCATAATTATGGCGTACACATATTTAAAAATATTTTATTTACAGAACATAACAAAATTAAAGAATGTTTCCTTTCCGTGAATTGAGCTATATCCACTTTTTAAGGTAGTTCCCCTCCAGGGCCCATTATTTTTTTCCACCCTGTATCCATATACAGGGTATAAAACTTAAAATGTTACCATTAACATTTTAAGTTTTGAGCGTTTTTGTCATTTATTATTAAATATTCAACACTGAAGTATTACTCAAAAAACCGATACAATTACAGTAATGACCTTTTATTTATGTGCCTGAACTTCATAGATTATTTAAACAACTTTATTCTTTGTCAAATGATCTGTAAATTTGGAAATTTGTAGTTCAACTCCCCCTTAATGCATAGGAACCGAAATTATAACGTTTTTCGAAAATTAAAATACCCTCCCAATCGATTTATAAAAGGTCATTTTTTGCAAAAGTCGGTTTGCAAAAAGTTTACAACATTTTCATCTAAAAATTAACTGTAGTTAGAGGACCACAAAACTGACATCATATTCAAATTTCAGCTCTCCATCACTTCCGGAACGCGAGTTATTGAATTTACAATATTTGCAAAATGTTTTTTTTGCGAATTGCGGACGATCCTCACAACCGATTTTGCTCTACCGGGGCATATTATCTTTGTTTTTTATTGCGCACATTTGTTACATTTAACTTTTTTTTGGCACCTTAGCGCCCAATATTCACTTATAAATTTTATTGGTATCAATTCCTGACAATTGGACGGGATTTTTTTTTGTATAGATCACTATACAAAAAAAAATCCCGTCCAATAGGAATTGTCTGTACTTTTTATGATTTTTCCGCTAATCTATCTGAGTAATAGGTGCACGAGTTAAAGACGGAGAGCTAGCCACGTCATATATAATATAACACAATAATGAGAGCAACGAAACCCCTCTAGTCAGTTTGCTATACTATGCTTATTTCTAGATCTGGACATCTGGCAGCTGCAAAGTGGTGGAGGTCAAACAATGCAAACCACATCAAGAAAACACATCCTAGAGTTCTGAGTTTGATGCAATATTATGTTATGAGAAATTATGAATAATTAGTATAATATCTAATTAATTATTCATAATTTCTCATAACATAAATTATGAATTATGAATAATTAGATTATAGCATTGCCAAAAATTTATTTTGGGGAAAAGTATAGTGCCAAACGACGTATAATGTTTAATTCATAGTTTTTCGTCTACTATTTTTGTTTAAAAATGATACTTTTTTCACCACCTGTACCTTTTTATCTGTAAGACTCACAGATCTATTGTGATTGGAAACTTGTAGACAATTTTATCTTATTTATATTAACCGTTTAAGCGTCAACGTTAAAACAACCGAATGTTAGCACCTTTAAACCAACGCTCCGCCCCCTCAAGGTCTAAACACTCGATTTTTAATAACCAGCCTGTAGCTTACCAATACCCATTAAAACATTTTTTTCAACACACCTGCTCGTAACGAGGTTCTTATTCCACCGCTTTTATGCTCATAATCCTAGATATTAAACACGCGTGCATTTTACAATAATTATCCAACTAGTGGAATAATTTAATAATCCGATCAAGTGACGTTTATACTCTAGTACCAAGTTGTACGTACGCAGACGAATCGTTGTAATTTAGTCGGGTATTACCTTTACTTTTTTTTTTACTCTTTATGAGTTTACATTCTAAAAAAGTAAATATATTAAAAATATACACATTTACGATAGAATACAAATTATACAATCCTGATTGTGAATAAGAATCATTTCAACTTATTATATTACTCGTAATACACAATAAATTACGTTTTAAACACGAATTGTCTGTTTTAATATTGGCTGTTTGGCATTATACGTCCGCGCCTTTGCCTCAAGCTGCACGCACATGCAAAAAAGAAAATTGCGCGCCATTTATAAGTTAACCTCAAATCATTGTTTATTTGTTAGATTTTTCTCGTCGTGTTTTATTAATTTAAACAAATTATATTTTCAATGCATAAGAAAACAACTTCAGCGTTAATTTTGAGAATTTCGTCAGCTCAGTAACTGAACCCATAGCTTAATTGGTAAAGCGATATCGAGCCCCGGTAAGGCGTATCGATGTTTGTTCAAATCAAACTGGGTTGATTATTTTTTCAATGTTTCAATGTTTGTATTTGATTAAATAACATACTAATGTATGAGTGGAATACCCACTTTAAAAACAAGTAAAATAATTATGAGTTGATAGCAGGCGCCATCTGTTATTTCCGTTGTGACACTTGTAAAAAGAGTCGGCGGGAAGGGTAGCTAACTGTAGTAGTTGGCACCTAGATGTCGCTTACGGCTGCTATAAAGTCGATGTAAAAATAAATGCAAAAAGATGATTGAAGGCATTGAGAATTTCGTCAGCTCAGTAACTGAACCCATAGCTTAATTGGTAAAGCGATATCGAGCCCCGGTAAGGCGTATCGATGTTTGTTCAAATCAAACTGGGTTGATTATTTTTTCAATGTTTCAATGTTTGTATTTGATTAAATAACATACTAATGTATGAGTGGAATACCCACTTTAAAAACAAGTAAAATAATTATGAGTTGATAGCAGGCGCCATCTGTTATTTCCGTTGTGACACTTGTAAAAAGAGTCGGCGGGAAGGGTAGCTAACTGTAGTAGTTGGCACCTAGATGTCGCTTACGGCTGCTATAAAGTCGATGTAAAAATAAATGCAAAAAGATGATTGAAGGCATTGAGAATTTCGTCAGCTCAGTAACTGAACCCATAGCTTAATTGGTAAAGCGATATCGAGCCCCGGTAAGGCGTATCGATGTTTGTTCAAATCAAACTGGGTTGATTATTTTTTCAATGTTTCAATGTTTGTATTTGATTAGTTAAATTTAATTATCTTAGGTTCGTAAGTACCTCTATCCTGTAAACATTCTGACAATTAATGTATTTATCAAAAGTTATTAATTATACTATTCTGTTATTTCCTCGCAAGTGTGTTGAAAAACGTCGTATGAAACGCGTGTGCTTGATCATTACATAAGCTCAGCTTCCTTATGCGCACTCACATGCGTTCGTGCGCACAATATTGCTTCGTATGTAATGATCAACTTAGCACACTTGTATCATAATGTACTATTACCTCACTGGCTCGGAAAGCTCTTTTTTATTCTTTAAAAACAGATAGCAAAACTGCATTTTATTCACAAGAGTGCAAAGAATATTTGAAATTCGAACGTGATATTCGTCACTTTTTTAAACATAATAACATTAATAACATGTAAAGGCCACTCCAGACAGGACAATCTTCGCCCATCTGATTAAATTGTCTGATCAAGTCAGGTGCTGTGGGCGCAAAAAATATTTTATATTTAATTGTATTCAATTAAAAACATTTAGTGTAAACAATTTTGTTTCATGATTTTACTATAAAACGCTTTAAATCTTTTAAGAAATATTATTTTGATCGATACATTTTAAATTGTGCATTGTTTTTGTTTTATCTGTGACATGTAACTTTTTAATTTTAAAAAGTTAGTTTTGTTTACTTATATTTTTAAGTTTCACATTGCGTTTTTTATTATTTATTAATGTAATATCTTCCATCACCTTTCAATAAATGTATTAAATCAACGCAAAGACCAGCTGAGATATTTATGTAGGTACTTACGACAGGTGTAATACATTTTTCGTGATATATGTGACTTTGAGTTATGTAGAGTTTTGTATCGAATTATCATTTCAAATTCTTTCTTTCAGTGTAAAATCGAATAATTGAAGCGAAAACTAGTGCTAAAGAAGTCCAAGATCGTTTGTTGCATAGGAGCAAGTGCTGCATATTGTCACAAAGCAAGAAAACACTACAATTTAACAGGTTTAAGCACCAAGCATCCCGCTACCTACAACAGACTTTTATCAAGCCTTTGAAATGTTCGAGAAAACGAGTTCGAGTCTCGCCTGAGGCAGTGGATTTTTCTACTTTTCCATTTTTTCTAAGCATTGTGGTATCGTTAGTAGACATTCTGCTTAATACAAAATTAATTTTCCTTTATGTACCTACCTAAGCTATGTATAAAATAAATAAACACCAAAATGTGCGTTTATTGATTATTCAATTATACAATTCGTACATTAGATTAAATAAGTGCCTACTTAAAATAGTCGTTAAACGAAATGATAAAAGGAAATCATAATAAATAAGTAGGAGTATACTGAGTGATATAATATAATATATGTAAATTAACATGACTCTCTTATTCATACAGATAATGAAGCTAATCCTGTTCCATTCTAAACTGAAAAGTTGTATTTTCTGGTAGATATAGGTAGTTACTCGGTTCCATCGACTGGCCTTATGATTTTAGCAATCATTGTAAGTATCAATGTTACATTCCTTCTTAGATGTCAACTATTGTATTTATACCGCATAATCTTCTGTCATTTTTAGGGTTCCGTAGTCAACTAGGAACCCTTATAGTTTCGCCATGTCTGCCCGTCCGTCCGTCCGTCCGCGGATAATCTCAGTGACCGTTAGCACTAGAAAGCTGAAATTTGGTACCAATATGTATATCAATCACGCCGGCAAAGTGGTAAAATAAAAAGTGGGAAAAAAAGTTTTATTAGGGTACCTCCCCTATACGTAAAGTGGGGAGTGATTTTTTTTTCGTTTCACCCTAAGTTGTGATATATTGTTGGATAGGTATTTAAAAATGAATAGGGGTTTACTAAAATCATTTTTTGATAATGTAAATATTTTCGGAAATAATCGCTCCAGAAGTAAAAAAGAATGTGTGCCCCCCCCCCCCCTCTAACTTTTGAATCATAAGTTTTAAAAATATGAAAAAATCTCAAAAGTAGAACTTTATAAAAACTTTCTAGGAAAATTATTTTGAACTTGATAGGTTGAATAGTTTTTGAAAAAAAATTACAAAATAATTTCTGAACTAAGTTTGTAATTTAACCATATAAGCAGGTGTTTATTGTACCTGTAATTTCTACAAAATCACAATGAAATGACGTGCTTTCAAATAAAGTAAAAACGGTGAAAATCGGTTCACGCAATAAATAATTATCCCATAAAAATCATCTTCCATACTTTAAGCTCGCACGCAATAGTTTACTTAATTTGCCGATAGATGTCGCTGTACGTGGAACGCTCATATCATATCCTACATGGCGGTGTTATTTTAACTCTTAAGTGGGGACACTTACTGTGACGGCCGGAAAACTACGGAACCCTACACTGATCGTGGCCCGACACGCTTTTGGCCGGTTTTATGTTGTTATTTTAAATTCTTCACACCTTCTTTTTCATTGTAAAGTCATAAATATATCATCGAATTATCAATTGTTTTATTATTCAATGCAGAATTACAATTTTCGAAATGACGTACAAAAGCGCGCGACAGGCGTCCAAAAAATACTAAGTTTTGTTTGATGTACATTGCTACTGCGTTCGTTGGCTGGCCAGACTATATTTTCCTCGCTTTAGTGAGGTGAAAAGATTTGTCTTACACACGGCTGCAAAGTTATTTTTACGTCTCGTGTGTTGCAACACTTGCTACGCTCAGGATTCTATTTTTGAACTACTCGCTTCGCTCAGGATTCTATTTTCGAACCATAGAATCCATTCGCTAGCTCGTGCTTCAATTCCACACTCGCGGTTAAAATACAACTTTGCACCCTTGTATAACAAATAACTATTCTACATCACCTTTTGTAAGGCAAAATGCTTTAGTAACTGATGTTATTAGGGGACAAATCAAGAACTGCCAACTGAAGCAAATTCATGCACAAAACAAAATATTGGCACTTTTACATAGGTACGCGTTGGCTGGCATACCGTCACAACGGTAATGAAACTTTGTACACCACGCCAACATTGTGGCGGCATGCGATAATGATTTGTGTATGCACAATGCAACGTTTGATCGCAAATGTTTGCTGATCTAATGGCATTTTCCATTTGCATTCGAATTCCTGGCCACTGCCGCACTAGGGCGATGGGGAAATGCCGAAAGCCTGGGCCACAGCGCATAAGGTGCGGACAGAAGGTCCGGTTCTATAACTGGGTCATTCGCAAATTCTGTAAATACGATCAGTTTCACTCAACAGCGTGAAACTTTTAAAACATGGGTACGAGTATAACACGGTTAGGCGAAGTTCAGACGCTGGCACAAAGTCACAAACCTGGAAAACGACCCACCTAAAATATTTGGTAACTAACGCGTTTTGCACATCTTCGCAGCGGAATCGACACCGCAATTCCGCGGTTTGCGAATCAAGAGCGCAAACGAAACGGTGCCGCGGAACCGCGCCACACTTATTCGCTCTTGTTTCGCTCTCGATCCGCTCAGGTTTCGCGACAAAACGTATACCGAGCACATATTTAGGCCCTTAATGTACATATTGTTGCAACTTATTGGCCGAATAACAGAGTCACGACGTGTTTCTTTTACATTATTTTTAGATCAGTATGGAACATTCTAAGATCAGATGGGTAAGAGGGACACTGGAATAAGCGAGAAACACTTGTATGGATGGAATTTTTTGTTTATCCCGAAACAAAATAAACTTTGTTAGCCGTACCCCACCTGACTTTCTTTCACGTAGTCAGCATCATATAGTTAGTAGCAGTCGAAGTCGCCAAAGATCTGTACTGTGTCGATATATTTGACTACTTACTTAATTAGTAGCAACCACTAACTATTTGACACTGACTGTACCTACTGAACTACTGTCCTGTGTTCCTTTTACCCGAGCGATGAATACTCGAATGCCCGAATCGGATTATAGCTAACGACTCGCCATTGAACGGCCGCGGAGCATTCTCGGCTCGCGCCGACACTGATAAACTGCGAATGCTATGGGCCAAATCAAGTTAGACACGTGAATCCTGTGCGGTCAAAGTGTTAAATCGGTTTTACTCGACGAAATTAAAGCTTCCGACTAAATTATTACAGCGTCCAGTTAAAACCCAGTACCTAATAGCAGTATTAAACAGCAATAGGTCCAGGCGCGGATCCAGGATTTCGTTCAGGGGGGGGCACTTTCCAAGATTTCGTTCATGGGGGGCACTTTCCAAGATTTCGTTAAGGGGGGGCACTTTCCTTCCCAAAAAATGTCGCGATCCGCACCTATGGGCCCCGTAGTATACAAGGTTTGCGTTTCAGGAGGGGGCAATAGCCCCTGTTGCCCATCCCCCTGTATCCGCGCCTGAATAGGTGATCGCGCTTATACCTATTTGGTTACTAAATACCTACTCCTACTAATCACTGTTACCCAGGTTTCTGAACTTTCTGACTGATAAAATAAAACATTTTTTTTTTAATAAAAATCATATCATAATATAATCAAATAATTTAATAGCTTAATTTCTAATGAACATAACATGTTATAATTATATACAAATCAGATGGGAAATTAATTAGGAATCCTTGTAAAGCTCAAGATTGCCTGAAGACGCCAACACGCGGTAAATTTCTGAAAATTATACTTTACAAAAGTGCATCAAATAAATGTTGCGCTTTGTTTAGAAGGTTTGCTTGTTTGTATGAAATCTGTTTATTAGAGGTAATTTAGTAACCAGCAGCATTTAGATTTCTTGCGAGTAAATGCTGCAGATATTCCCTTTTGAAACATTGTATATTTTTAAGTTTCGCACAACAGGCATAGATTTAGACTGCTATTTCTTCAACAGCAGCAGCATGACAATCCGGACAAAACTAAGGCACTGGTCCCACCAAGAGCGAGTAAGCGAGTAAAGTTAAGCGAGTAGCATTACATCGCGGGCCTTGAAAGGTCGATCGAGCACTATACCTCGACAAACCGCAATGTAATGCTACTCGCTTAACTTTACTCGCTTACTAGCTCGCTCTTGGTGGGACCAGTGCCTAAATGGCAAAAGGTCTTAGCAAATTTGAGGGCCAGAGGCCCGAGGGCGAGCGGCAATGTCTGCGAAAGCCATAGGCAGAGTACCGCATAGGCCCAGACCCGGAGCGTCGCAGCAAGAATTTCTTCAGCAGCAGCGTGACAGCTAGCAGCTAGTAATTGCTAGTGTAAGCATTATTATTGATAAATACTTTAACTTGTAAGGATAACTACTTTTTATTTAACATCATCTTAAAAGACTGTCACTTGACTATTCCTTGTTGCTCGTTCCCGCCATTTTGATGTTATAAAATGACGGGTATACAGCTGCGGCCGCAATTCGGATCTTGACCAGATTGTTGTAAAGACGTATTGTCATATAGTGTAATTTATTCATATTTAAACCTTGTAACAAACGAATACAAGTGTAAATACTGGTAAAGTACTGGTTTATTTTATAATCCTAGTGATATCCCCTACATCTCAGCAGTGGGATCTAACAAAAATCGACAGGATTTTTGCCACGCCGCACAAAAACGTAAGGTTTTCATTTTTTATTATTTTAAATAATAAATTAGATTGATTGGTGAAACTATATTTTCCGTAACGGAGTAAGTCCAGAGGTTTATATGGTTAGTTTAACATGGTCATTTTGCCAAAGGTTACTCTTTTGGATATGCACATGTTGGATGGTATGTTTATTGATAATTGAAGGTAAACTGTATTTTCCGTAACGGAGTAATTCCGGAGGTTTATATGGTTAATCTTGCATGGACATTTTGCCAAAGGTTACTCTTTTGGATATGCACATGTTAGATGGTATGTTTATTGATAATTGAAGGTAAACTGTATTTTCCGTAACGGAGTAAGTCCGGAGGTTTATATGGTTAGTCTTACATGGACATTTTGCCAAAGGTTGCTCTTTTGGATATGCACATGTTAGATGGAGATGTTTGTTATGTTGTTACATAATCAATATAATTAATTATCAGAGAGAATAGTAAGTCGGATATTGTTGTCATCATTCCTAATAAAGATAACTTCACAATCCATAAAAACATGTCCTGTTATTTAAAATCAACTTTTATGACCTAACCTTCAATACAATAAGTATAGTTTGATATTCGCTTAAATTTTGAATAAAATAACGCTGGCATTATTATAACCGTATAATTTGCCTACAGTATGTCTCAATGGTATATATGTTTATATTTATATTTTGCAATAGTCAAATTAATCTTTTAAAATACTACCCGGTAATTTATGTTCGAAGATCTGCGGGGAATAATTTTAAATTAATTATTTCATATGAAGGAAATTATTTTTTCGATATCTTACGATATTATTTAAAAATGCAATTATGAAGCCCTTTTTGGAAAGCGCATATTATTTGAAAACAATTTTACGAATATCATGCCATAAGCAGGCTGCATTCAAAATACTTTGTATCTCTTTCTAATAAGTAAATTTGTAAACAAGTTTAAAATAATAATAAATCTTAGGAAAAGGTAATAAAATTCCTTTTCCATTCATACCACAAACAAATATAACATTATTTCGACGTTATATTCAGTAATGAAATGAATATGCTTTATGAATATGATTAAAATGAAACAATAATTTATTAGAAACTCCTTAATGCATGTAGTGTGTACAATGTCTCTAAGTGGTTCACGCTTATGTATCACTTCATATTATTAAAATGTTTATGATTACTATTTCTTCTCGTGAACCATTATTGTCGTTAAAAATAATTATGGTTAAATGTCAATTAATACCAAGTGCGTTTGGATATACATAAAAGTGTAAAGTTTTCAAGTTAACGTGATCGTTCACGCCACAGCTAAGTAACAGCTTAAGACTGGTATTAACTTGTATTTAGTATAAATCAATTTCAGATAGATCATATGAACCAAGGTGATTAAATAAAGTGTGTAAAGAAAAGAAAGTATAATTTACAATAATTAATAAATGGCCTGTATAGCTAAGTACAAGTTATATCCCGTACATATTTCGTCTTAATAAACGGTACTATAAAGTTCATAGAAATTACCTTTTATACTTATATAAGTCTCGGTGTGGTAACTGACCACGTATTTTTGAGTTCTCTACTTCCTTAATGTATTCAACCCAATAAATAAAGTTGATGATTAAATCATAATAGTTAAGTTAAATGGGTACATTGACTATTCAGATGTCTGTTTATATACAAAATAAAGTAACAAAATAAGAACAAGAGCCTAGTCGAGATTTGTTAATCTCGTGTATGTCGTCGGCATATTACCACGCATATAATCCCATGTGTGTATTCTGTTTTATCGAGGTATATGATCATAAATAATATAGTCACTTATAATGTCAATTGATCTCTATTTTTCGCCTGATAAAGGTTTAGATGGCAATTGACAAATTAAAGGATATTACCGATTTTAATTACACAGGAAGTTGATGGAAAATCGACGTGACATGATGATTTGACGATCTATTATAATTGTGTCCACTAATGACTAATGAGCAAAGTATTGCTTAGAAATTTACGAACTGAGCCCTTTTTACACAATATCAAAAGAAAGGAGAGTTATTATTTAATCATAGAGTGAGAAGAATACGCCAATGATAGTCAAAACGCGTATAAATGCCAATGATAGTCAAACGCGAATAAATAAAACTGAAGTTGCTTGAATATAATAACTAGTATGTCGAGTATAATCGTTATAACATTTATTTTAGATAATTAATTTAAACGTTAATTCAAGCAATACCTGTATTTAACAGGTAGAGTCACATGTCGAGTCGACATGTAGTGTCAGATGTAGTCAGATGTAGAGTCAGATGTAGAGTCAGATGTAGAGTCGACATGTAGAGTCGACATGTAGAGTCGACATGTAGAGTCGACATGTAGAGTCGACATGTAGAGTCGACATGTAGAGTCGACATGTAGAGTCGACATGTAGAGTCGACATGTAGAGTCGACATGTAGAGTCGACATGTAGAGTCGACATGTAGAGTCGACATGTAGAGTCGACATGTAGAGTCGACATGTAGAGTCGACATGTAGAGTCGACATGTAGAGTCGACATGTAGAGTCGACATGTAGAGTCGACATGTAGAGTCGACATGTAGAGTCGACATGTAGAGTCGACATGTAGAGTCGACATGTAGAGTCGACATGTAGAGTCGATATGTAGAGTCGATATGTAGAGTCGATATGTAGTCGATATGTAGAGTCACATAAAGTTACTTATAGTGTCGAAATATTAAGTCACGTAGTGTCAAAATATAAAGTCACGTATAGTGTCAAAATATAAAGTCACGTATAGTGTCAAAATATAAAGTCACATTTGGAGTCGATGTAGACAACGTGTAGAGACGAAAAATGACATGTAGAGTCAAATGCAGAATAAAAACTTATGATTCTTATGTAAAGCCAAATGTTTGAGGTGACACGTATAAAGTGGACTACGCATATGGTGGGGTTAATGCAACAAACGTGAATGGACATGTCAGACCTTTTTTCAGGCCTACCTAAATAGATCTATTTACCTATATAACCTACTTATGTGAAGCACGTGAATGAACGTGCAGGACTTTTATTCAGACCTACCTTAATAATCTAGTTCCTATGAAACGCACGTGGATGAACGTCGACGAACTTTGAATCAAACCTACTTGAATGTATCAAGTACCTGCGCAACGCACGTGAATAATGTGCGAAACTCTCATTCAGTTTTACCGTAATATAATACCTAGCAATATTTTAGGAAAGTGATCAATAAACTTTGAATTTCATACGATTATGAGAATGAACGATATACATCATCATATATTTAAGAGCTTGGCTCTTGTACGTGTACGTAAAACGCCAATACTTTCATCTGTAGTCATGTATAGTATGGACAACTCAAATGAAATAAATCACAGATAATCAAATCAAATAAGACTTCAAAAAAGTGGTTTCAGTGGTCTCTGATTACATTTACTATTTTATTATTAAAGCTCATCAATTATCATTGTAATATTTTGTATGTATACCTAACAAATATCAGACGTTAATTCAATCGTTTATGCAGTTTGAGAATGTTAATTTAATGGATTGCAATACCTATTTCTATGAATTACCTACCTATATTTAACCTAATAGTAAACGTTGACGACATTTAACATGAAAGCTGGGTAACAGGCAAATCCCTTTTACTAAATGGCTGAATGCATCTTACAGTTAGTTAAAAGAATGTAGTAACTATAATAAACATAAGAAGAGAAATTAGAGGAATTAAACAACATATTTAATATTATCCGTACAGTTAGTTAAAATAATATAGTAACAATAATAAACATAAGAAGAATAAATAAAGGAATTAAACATTATAGTTAATATTATTCGTTATCATGTTATGTCCTGAGATCAGTGACAAAAGGGCAAAATTAGGTTTGTTAAATTCATGTATCCAGTTTTAACTTTCTGCGACTACTGCAGAGTGCAAATTGAGGTTCGTAAGGGACTTGCATAATAAAAACTTTGCAAAACCACATACCTATTACTGCTTATTTACATTAGTTAAATATTGGTGAAACTGGTTCAGTAATTATTTTATTTTTCAATTCATTGGTTAAGGCCCTGATTTTTCTAGTAAAAATAGGATAATGACGACACTATGTTTAGCTTGCTTTCATCGCTACTAAACTAGTTATTTATTATTATAAGTATTTCACATATATATATATATATATATGTTCATAGTACCAGACCACTAAGACTGATTTATTATCACATTTTAGGAATCCAGCAATACGAGATCATTATAATTAATTAATTGAAAATATATCAAAGTTCATAGTACCAGACCACTAAGACTGATTTATTATCACATTGGATAATGTTACGAATCCAGCAATACAAGATCATTTTAATCAATTAATTGAAACATCGATACAAATATGATAGTTAAATTATGATAATAAACTTGTATAATAAAAATATCTTAGCGCGGCTAAATAATCGTGACAAAGTAAAATTAACGCAACATAAATTGCCTATATGTTTTAAAAATCAAAGTCAATAATATACTTACAAAAGAATAAGTTTGCGTTACATTAGCATTGCCTTATTGTACTTTTAGACAATTATCGGTAGATAACATTAAAACGTATATCACTATACTAACTAGGTAACTAACCACAGTGGAACACTTCGAAGTTCAACTTAAGGGTAGATAACATTAAAACGTATATCACTATACTTATTAGATAACTAACCACAGTAGAACACTTCGAAGTTCAACTTAAAATAAATGAAACCAAATTAAAATAAATCAAAACAACTCCGCGCCTGAAAAAAAAAATATTTTAATCCAAAATGTTACTCTTTTCGTAACGCGTCAAGTTGTATATTAGCAAACGTTAATCAAACAAAAGTTACTTACTTCATAATATAATCATTTATTTCTTACAATACTTAATAGATAGTTAATAATATTTGATTCTTAAACTTAAACTTTTAAAACGTAAATAAACAATTACGTAATTGTCATTATAATATTGGTAAAGAAAGTGTTACAAGTTTCAGACTGACGACCCAGGAGCGTCCAGGTGAAAGGGCCAGGGTTTGGTATTTCTTTACCACCCAAGAGTGCCCAGGTGAGAGGGTCGGGGTGTAGAACACTTCCGACCCAGGAGCGCCAAAGTGAGATGGCTAGGGTTATGATATTCTTCTTCTTCAAAAAAGGCATCATCTTCACCTACATCTTCTCTGACGCTACGCTCTCGAAAGAATGATAATGGTCGTCACGGCATGTGTAGTGGTGTGGTCCAGAACGCCACGCCACTCTGCACGACTCTCCGCTGTCGTTATGTATTCAACTACGTTGTGAGTGTTAATAAAATTGGTCTGTATCAATCATGTGGTTATACATGTGGTGTTGTGCGATATTCATGTGAAAGTGATAAGTATTATGTTATTTGTATGTATTTTATGTTATAAAGTTTCCTTCTAATTTGAATTTTAAAATGCATTAAACAGTCTAATAATATTTTATTCAATAACGTAAACAATAATTGCGCTTACAAATTAACTACTGGTTTGATCTTTGCTGCTGTATAGAAATGTATCAAACTTAATCACTGTTGTTATTATTTAACCTTGATGATGAAGTCTTCTTAATTAAATATCATGTAAAATAACTATTGGTTTGATCTTTGCTGTATTGATATATCAAACTCTAACATTATTCAATCATTTTAACGACTGTGTTACACCTTATTGGTATTACTTAAGCTTGATGATGAAGTCATCAATTTTATTATGAAGAACAACATTAAATATTATGAAGAAGAATTATTATTTTGATCTTTGCTGTATTGATATATCAAACTCCATTACTATTCAATAATTTTAACTGTTATGATATATCTTATTCGTAATGCTCAAACTTGATGATAAAGTCCTAATAATTATATATTATGAAGTCGATAAGCAATATATTATGAAGTTAAGAAGTCGGTAGAATAATCATTTATTTCCTTTGTTGTTTACACTGAATGAAATAAACTTGTACTACTTTTACAATGAGCACTTATGCACAAAGGCCAACTTAATCATAAAGATAATGAGTAATCAACTCTTTGTGAACTTCTTGTGAAGTTCTATATTTTATTATCGATGATAGTTAATTTTACATTGTAGTATGAAACTCATAGTCAAGGGTTAACATGACCATGAGTAAAATAAAAACATTATTTCATTAACTTATTACAAGAGAAAATGTATTAAATCCGATGTGTTAAGCTTCAAAACTCTAATTATGTTATTAATATGGGTATTTAAACAGTTTGTATTCATTACCTTTTATTGTCAGAATTGATCTGTAAATTATCTTATTTGAGTTATTATTATTATTTTTCTTATCGATCGTTCTATACTTTATTATCGATGATAATTCATTTTACATTGTATAATCATTTATAATAATATACTACAATGATGTGAAACTGACAGTCAAGTGTTGACATGTTCATGAGTAATATAAAAACATTATTTCATTAACTTATTACAAGAGAAAATGTATTAAATTCGATGCGTTAAGATCCAAAACTCTAATTATGTTATTAATATGGGTATTTAAACAGTTTGTATTCATTACCTTTTTATTGTCAGAATTGATCTGTAAATTATTTTATTTGAGCTATTATTTCATAAAGTTTTGGCGAAGGGTCTCGCCTCGATTAGGATGGCCGAGCTGTAAGCATTATTATTGATAAATACTTTAACTTGTAAGGATAACTACTTTTTATTTAACATCATCTTAAAAGACTGTCACTTGACTATTCCTTGTTGCTCGTTCCCGCCATTTTGATGTTATAAAATGACGGGTATACAGCTGCGGCCGCCATTCGGATCTTGAGTATCTTGACCAGATTGTTGTAAAGACGTCTTGAAAATATTATTGTCATATAGTGTAATTTATTCATATTTAAACCTTGTAACAAACGAATACAAGTGTAAATACTGGTAAAGTACTGGTTTATTTTATAATCCTAGTGATATCCCCTACACTAGATTCATGACTACCCCTTTTATTGTAATCAGCTTTTAATGCGAGATAAAATATGTTGCTCCCACAAACGGTACAATTTTTGCTGTCGGGTAAAAAAATTGGTAAATCTTAGCTACCTGTTTTATTTGTTTTTACGTATATTGTATTTCATGTATTGATAAATAGATGATTTTTACGTTGAGAATAAAGTACTTCAATTTTCCGCAAAAAATTTAATCCACAACCCTTAAATTGGGAAAGCATTTCAAAATCCATAGTCTAAACCTCGGCGGAACGCAACAGACCAAAACGCTTAATTTAACCTATTGACCGCCACAGTCGGCTGTGGCCGACGTCAAAAAGTTGTGCCATGGACGCCAACGACGGCTACAGCCGACAGGCTTTGTAATGCAATAGGGACCTGCGCGGGCTTCCGCAAAGTTCAATTTCGCTTGACAAAACGCGATTACGTGGCGTCGGTAGCTCGTCATTTTTGTTCAATGCTTGGCGGTCAAAAGGTTAATCTAAAGACGTCCCTAAAAAATGTTTGTATACAGTATACAGGGTACTTATACAGCGCCATCTGTGACCACTTTTGAGAACATTTTTTAATGAAAATGTTTTTAATAAGCAGATTAAAAACTACCCTATATGTTGCAACGGTATAAAATGTTACTATACAAAATTTCGTAAGATTCTGTGCAGTATTTCTTGCGTAGTGCGCGGACAAATTCCCAGACAGACAGACAAACATTCCAAAAATCAATGAACTGTAGTTCAGTTCAGTTCAGTCAACGTTTCTGAGACCCCCCGAATAAGTTTTTATAAAATATCTTCAATGTATTTTTTTTTTCTCCTTACGCGTTTATTATATGCGTAGATATATAGAGCTCGCGACTTATTAACCTTTTGAACGCTTTCTCTCTCGCGGCAAGACGTGGCCTACACTTTGATTATTAAACCAACCGGATGCGAGACGCGCACTTGTTGGATTTAAGATTATTTCATCTAATATTTGTAACATTTTAAGGTATTTACTTGACTCAATCACTAATCATTTTATGAATGTGGGTAAGCGAATAAAACGGGTCGATCAGGCCACCTGCGGCACTTGCTGGAGCCAGGTATAAAAGGGACCGCTCACTGAGGAGCACTCACTTGTTGTGCTACCAGCGACACGAACAGAGCTAAGTACCTTAATCTGATTGTTTGACTATATTGTGTACATTTTGAAATTATTTGAGTTGCATTTAAAAAATAAACTATGTATATAAAAATATATAAGTGTTTGTTCACAATCAATTGCAATACTTTAATTGTCATTAAAAGTAAATTAAAATGATAAGAGTATATTTACTTTATAACAATAAATACCCTTTAGATTAATGAAATAGCTTTATTATTTACTAGCTGTGCCCGCGGCTCCGCCCGCGTGGAATTCGGTCTGTGTCAGTAAGCGGCTAATTCACCCCTAATTTCTCTCCCGCTACCCTGGAGGCGGAACTTGAAGTAAAGTCGACAGATGGATTTATCCTATTAATTTTATTGGCATGGTTTAAACAGGTGTATACCGGACGATACAGGACCACTTTTGTATTTATACGTTCATGTCCACGGCAAATATCATCCAAATCGATCCTCCCGTCAAATCAGTAATCAGCATGAAAGGTAAGAAAAGGCGCGGTTGAAATGGGGGGGGGGGGGGGTGTCACAAATGCAGAAATGTTTTTTTTTCTATTTGAGGAATTAGTAATCCTTAAGGGGTGATTTCCGGGATAACAATGCAAAAAAACCGGCCAAGAGCATGTCGGGCGATGCTCAGTGTAGTTTCGTAAATGCCGCCCTGTTACGAAACATTCGTTCAAACGGTCGTTTATTAAGGAATATTTGGCGGCGCTTACGTCAGTTTACTATCCGGCACATCCTTTCACTATGCGATTTTGACTGATAATTCACCGATTTTATTCAATATAGTTTTTATAGAAAGTTCTTATCAGGCCTAACCAAATTTCAACTTTCTAGTGCGAACAGTAACTGAGCTAGACCGTGGACAGACGGACGGACATGGCGAAACTATAAGGGTTCCTAGTTGACTACGGAACCCTAAAAAGAGATAAATAGTAGTTTATGTAACTGTTACGTAATAAGGCCTAATTATATACAGAAGCATACACTGCTTTACCTACACACATATTAAAAATCCACTGAAACCATGCATGCCGGCGGTGGGGGGAGGGGCGGATTTTGATTACGTTACCGTAGGTAATGAATTTTCATACGTTTTTACCACACTGTCACAGATAATACACTGATGTTACGTTACTGGTTGCAATAATTGTGGTAATTACATACTTCAAGGTAAGCACATTACAATGCACTAATGAACGTCAGAAATATTTAGAAATTTTTGAAATTTTTGAAATTTTTGAAATTTTTAAAATTTTGGCATTTTTGACATTTTTTACTTTTAGGTTCTCGACTTTTTTCACTTTTATCATTTTGTCACTTCTCACTTTCACTACACTTCACTTCACTTCACTTTATTCTATTTTATATATTTTTTATTTCATTCCATTTTACATGTTTCTCAATCGTATGGGTGTCGCGTTTTCGTGACGTGACGCTTTTTCGTGACGGTCACATGACTTTTTTTCACCTAGCCCCCCATCCGCGAACCGTCCAATAAGGAATTTCGTTCCAAAACTACCACCGGTTCTAACCCTACTCCTCTGGCCCAAGAAGTGTTATGACCGAAAAGATACTCGACGGGACTTATTTTTTTCAAAACAGTAATACATTATTAGATCTTAAAGATACAAAATAATGCGTAGTTCTTCAAGAGGACATATCAAAACAGCTTGAGAGACAGATAATGTACCTATTGTTTAATTATAAAGAAAAATAAATCCTAATCTGACTGCTTCACAAAACATTTGATATGTTTTCCTACCTAAACGGTGTCCTATAAATGTTGTAGTAGTTTTTTGGTTTGGGCCATGCATCTTTGTCCGTCATATATAATACTCGAGCCTGCAATAACCCTTTGACATTCATGACATTTTCAAATATTTCTTTAGAGCGGGTAAAGGTAAATTTAAATCATCGACGGGTAACATGTTATAAATATGAACACCTTGACCAAAAAATTACAAAATATTTAAATACCAAATTTCATCTAAATACGGACAGCGGTTATTGGTTGTTTCTTCCCCATGTAAACTTTCACCCCTTTTGTATCCGTTTAAAGGATAATTTCCGAGATAAAACTATTTTATTTCCTTTTTTAATTAATTATCTCCATACCAAATTTTATCTAAATCGATTCTGCGGTTAATAATTCCCTATACAAATTTCCAACTCTCTTTTCACCCCTTTAGGGTTGATTTTCGGAGTGAAAACTATCGTTTGTCCTTTCTTGAGACCCATACTATACCAAATTTCATCTTTATCAGTTCAGCGGTTAAAAAATCGTCATACCAACTTCCAACCCCCTTTTCGGGGTGAAAGGGTTTATTTTCGGGATGAAAACTATTCTGTCGTTTCTCGGGACTCAAATTATCGGCATACTAATTTCTATTAAAAAATCTCCATACAAACTTTCAACCACCTTTTCACGCCCTCCAGGGTTGATTTTTGGGATGAAAACTATTCGTTGTCCTTTCCCGGGACTCAAACTATCTCGACACAAAATTTCATCAAAATCCGTTCAGCCGTTTTCACGTGATAGATGTATAGATAGATAGTTTTTATTGAAAGTACCTTTCAGGCTTCGCTTCCATTATTTTTATCAAATTTTGTGGACCTACGGTTCTAAAGTAAGGTAGGGGGGGGGGGGTTTCAAGATGAAACTATCCTTTGTCCTTTCTCGAGACCCATATTATATCTATACCAATTTTCATCTAAATCTGTTCAGCGGTAAAAAAATCCTCATACCAACTTCCAACCCCCTTTTCACCCCCACAAGGGTTTGAAAACTATCCTATGACGTTTCTCGAGACTCAAATTATCTCCATACTCATTTCTATCTAAATCGTTTCAGCGGTAAAAAATTCTCCATACAAACTTTCAAACCCATTTTCACCCCCACCAGGGTTGATTTGCGGGATTAAAACTATATATTATCCTTTCCCGGGACTCAAACTATCTCTATACAAAATTTCATCGAAATCCGTTCAGCCGTTTTCACGTGATGCGCGGTCAAATAAACAGACAAACAGATAAACAGATAAACAGACAAAAATTCTAAAAATTGTTGGAACGTGTTCTGTTATCGATTCTAAGTATCCCCAGCCAACTTTTTTTCGATTATCTTCCATGTACAGACTTTCGACCCTCTTCAGCTTTATTATATGTATAGATTTCTTGCCTATTTTAATTAAGAAACTATAACTATTTCCTAAAAGAAATATATTTATTTATATTATAAGTATGTACTTATGAATACTAAACGTAATGGCAATTATTCATTTTATTGACAAATTTATTGTGTCTATCTATCGTTACATCTTTTATAGTGATAATTGTGTATTTTAATAATTGGCTACTTTCCTGGGTAAAAAATATATAATTATATTTAGTCCGTCAGTTAGATTATCAAAAAATATTGGACACGTATTTTTTATTTTGTCAATCAAACAAAAATTGGTGAAGATATAGCCCGTTAAAGTTCCGCGTGACGTCACATTATACTAAAAATTGTACTGAAATGTGACGTCACGCGGAACTTTAACGGGCTATATCTTCACCAATTTTTGTTTGATTGACAAAATAAAAAATACGTGTCCAATATTTTTTGATAATCTAACTGACGGACTAAATATTTTTTTTTAGGAAAGTAGCCAATTATAATAAAACTTATGTTTCCAAATCAATTCAGTTTTATAATTTGAAATTGACGTTACATAGAATAACAACCGAAATAATTTATTTATAAATTCGTCCCATATTTAAAGAGAATATTTTATGCACTATAATAATAGTAAATAGCTATATACACATATCGACATTAAGTTCAGAAGTGGGATACGTTTTACCTACACGTTTTTTTACACTGAATAAATTATAATTTCAGAAACATGGATTGAAATCCGCTGAACAGTCTGGTGACTGCCATCCAAGATGCGCTTACTTGGAATCGTCGGCAGGATGACGTCGCGCTGCCAACGTCCGACCCTGCCACTAGCGACAACGGAGCAGAGCCATACTGCAGCAGCATCGAGACGCAAAGAACTTGGATAGAACGGCGTTGTCATGGTCGCCAAGGTTGGTCAGACTGGCCGAGCTCTTTATGAAAGGTTCAGCAGACACTAAAGTGTCCAAAAATTCACTACACTTACTAAGGAATATGAGACATTTAAGATAATTCCAATATTGATTTACAAGCAGATATACATCTCCATTTAATTACATAATAATAAAAAAATTGCATTCTGAGATAAGATTTAACAATCAAAACTCTTAATTTATGTATTATTAGATTTTTAGTGAGTTAGGTCTATATAAAAAAAAATATATCTCATTTGTTACTGTCTCATCTGTGTCAGCGCTTTCTAGAATTCCACTTAAAGAATTGATTACGAGTTTAACATACGTATATTGCTTTGGTTATTAAAGTATGCTACGAACCACTATTGTTTTGCCGGTAGGCGTACGAAATTTTCTTATATCTGAGAGTACTTGCATATATTTATATATTCATGCATTATATTGGTCTTGGTCAAAATAATTCATAGATTATTTTTACTAAACCACAATATTTTTTTATTCAGTAGATTATTAATGTCTTTTTCATAATTATTCTGATTAATACATTTAATAATTAAATATAGGTGCTGTTATCAGCAAATAAGATCATAGGATGGTGTATGGCTTTGGGCAGGTCATTTACATTCCCCTGTGGTACACCATACCTTACGGATATTTGATCTGATTCAAACACCTTGTCTGTTTTTGTTTTAGCACAGCTTCTAGTAATTTCGGTATATGGCATCCTATTAGTAAGATATGATTTAATGAGATTTCGTACATTCCCTCTAACACCATATCGGTTAAGTTTACCTAGCAGTATTTCATGATCTACATGATCAAATGCATAGGTCATATCGGTAAAAAGACAACATAAGTGTATTTTATTATTAACACTTTCCATTATCATATTTATGAAATTTTAAATACTCATATTAATGCTAATATTTTTCCTGAACCCTTTCTGTTCCTTACAGAATAAATTAAAAGTTTCCATGTAGTTATACAGCGACTGATGAATAAACTTCTCAAAGATTTTGAAGGATACTCGTATAAGTGATATGGGTCGGTAGTTCTGAGGATTCTCTTTGTCATCCTTTTTATCTAAGGGCTTGATAATATATTTTTTTAATTTATCCGGGTAGATACCCGTACTGATACACATATTAATGATGTGGCTAAGGTGTGTGGCCATTCTGTAATTTACATATTTTATTACAACTCAAAAATTTTTTCAAATCCCACACTCCTGGTATTTCTTAATGACTTAATAATCAGTTTTATATTATTCGCTGTAGATGGGGCTATAAACATGGATTGGTATTATTGGTGATTTGACAGTTAAAATAATTATTCTTTGGCGAGTCTTGTATGCATTATTTGTATGTATGTATGTAAACACTTTATTGTATATAAAAAGTAACAAAACAAACATGATAAAAAAAAAACAAACAAAGTACAAAGGCGAACTTATCCCTTTAAGGAATCTCTTCCAGTTAACCTTTGAGCAATTGAGAGAAAAGTATAAGATAGACAAACACTACTTAGTGTACTTACGGAAACAAATATCTAAAAAAGAAGAGATAATATCTACTTAACCTAAGGTATAATAAATACACATATAATACATAATCAAATATATATACATATTCATAAAAAACTATATGTACTGAGTATTCAAGGTATTTGCATATTTAGGATTGGTTATAGTACTTTATCCGGTTTTTAGTTCAACTCCAGTATTATCTGCCAAGCCGCTCTTGATTTATTTTCTCCAGATGCATTTTTATAGTCATTCTGAGCTTTTTGGGCTAGCTTTACTATCTTTTTTTATATCTAACAGTGTAATTTAACGAGAGGCCCTTATTTGCTACATTTATTGAACTTTATAGTCATTCTGAGCTTTTTGGGCTAGCTTTACTATCTTTTTTTATATCTAACAGTGTAATTTTACGAGAGGCCCTTATTTGCTACATTTATTGAACATCTATATTAAAATACTCTTTATTGAACAACTCAAAAAGAAAACCAGTACAGAAAATGCATAAAGTCAGAATAGAGGTAAACAACAGGCGGTCTTATCGCCAAAAAGCGATTTCTCCCAGACAACCTTTAGGTAGTGGAATTGTGTTAAATAAACTAAGTAGGTGTTGCAAACAGTGAAGAAAAGCCGAAAAAAAAAACTTGTTATCACAAAACAATATCCTAATAAATAAATAAATAAATAACCATATTAAGATACAATACACTTAAACAAAATAAATATATAAATATATATATACGTATATAGTGCCGGCTGTAAAGAGAAAGCCATATATATTACCATAAGAGTTGCTGCTGTTTTTCACTACAAGCTTTTGTACATCGTGACATCCAATTTACTTTATTGTTACTCCTTTTGGTAATCATCTTCAGAACAAAGCATAAGAAACTGGAGAATGTCAAAAAGCTATTGTATCCACTATAGGGAAGATGCAGCTATAATATTTACCACTATTTTGTGATCAAAGTGTTGAAGAAACATAGAATAATAGCTATTGAAACGTTTTTACTTTAATTTATACTAATTTCAAAAAATAATTACGATTTGAAGTAATGTGAAACGGAACGTATTTTAATCCAACAATCAGCGTCTGAGGACGTCACACCTGTTAAGACAACTAATGGGGTTGGCAACTGTCTATGGGTTTCGACTTAAAGGGCTAGCATCCGGGTCAAAAACAAAAACAAGGATTTAACACTGTGGGCGAACAAATATGGCGAGTGACACACATAGAGTGACGTCACAGGAACTGTAGATCCGTTTAGGCGCGAACATTTTAATTGTCAGTTTGTAACAGAATTTTTTGGCTAATAATATTATATAAATTATACACTCGTGGTCTTTTCTACGCGCAGTCCTTTCAAATGAAAACATAAATGAAAATGTTGCATTTTGCCTATTCAGATCTTTCGGTAGTGTAGTGCCTGAGAAAGACAAGCACTTTAGATACTTTTAAAATATTTTTTGACCTTCACGTTCACTTGAATATTTGCGCTTATCAACGTGCCAAGACTTAATGTTATTTATCTGGATATTTGAAAACTTGCCCGGTGTGATCCGAAATACCAAAGTCATATACATATGTGCCTTGGCCGCGTTTCAAGTTATGCGCAAAATTATCAATACATGTATTGCTAGAAATTCTTTTTGGCTGTCTTATTTCTAAGTGTAAGTTAAAACCTAAGAGAAAATAGTCAAATTAAATAGAAATATGAGTTTTCTTCATAATGTCTATATTAAAATCTCCACAGATAATAATCTTTTTATTACTTTAATTGCATATTTAAAGGATTATGTCAAGTTTTCCATAAAATAAACTAAGGTTTCTAAAACTAGGTGTTCTGTATACATGAGCAATAACAGTTTTTTTTGGGCAATCAGTTCTATGGCACTACACTCCAAACTTCCTTCAATGTTTTTTTTTTTGTGGTGTCTGGTAATTCCTTGAATTCATGATTCCTTTTCCGTTTTTCTGATAGGAAATCTCTATGGAAATAATAATATTTTTAGTAAAACTCAATCTTTCTAGCTTAGCCGTGTTGGATATAGATATATGTATGTTATTAGTATATATGCATGACAAAAAAGAAAACATTCATGTCAAGCTATGGCTTAGCTATATCTACAAATGTGATAAAAAAATGTTAATGATAAAAAAAGAAATGTGTGTAATACATTTAAGAAGATAATGTAATAATGCTGGTCTGTCAATAGAATAACCAATAAAGCTGTTGCGGTCAATTGTCTGTTCTTTGCCCTTAACTTCACGGGCGACAGGTGAAGGGGCTTAGATGGGGACAATCGGCTACTAAAAAAAAAAAGGAATACTGTCGAGGTCGATTGCCTGTTCTTTGCCCTTAACTTCACGGGCGACAGGTGAAGGGGCTTAGATGGGGACAATCGGCTACTAAACAAAAAAAAAGGAATACTGTCGAGGTCGATTGTCTGTTCTTTGCCCTTAACTTCACGGGCGACAGGTGAAGGGGCTTAGATGGGGACAATCGGCTACTAAACAAAAAAAAAGGAATACTGTCGAGGTCGATTGTCTGTTCTTTGCCCTTAACTTCACGGGCGACAGGTGAAGGGGCTTAGATGGGGACAATCGGCTACTAAAAAAAAAAAAAAAAAATTATTATGTAATGTTGGTCGGTCGATTGTCTGTTCTTTTCCCTTAACTTCACGGGCAACAGGTGAAGGGGTTTAGATGGGGACAATCGGCTACGGAATAAAAAAAAAATGTGATCTAATATAAGTAAATTTTTAACTCCGCCGTAGACGGTCCCAAGCCCGTAGCCAAGGACGTAGAAGGCAATGGGAACCCACTACGATAAACCCTCCCAAGAAAACTCCATGCAAGTAAGCCTAACGAAGTCTGATTTGTCTGGTGATCCGGCTGACCCCCGGCGTTCGTCAATACCCGGGTTGACGAATGAGAAATATGCAACCGAAGACTCCTCGATGGTGTGTCATCAAGCCGTCGAGATAGTAAAAGCTATTGAAGACAAAAAAGGACCGTCCTTACGCCCAAAACATAGGATCGGAACCTGGAACGTCAGAGGGCTTTTAAAACCTGAAAAACTATCAGTTATCGAGAAGGAAATGAGCGGACATAAACTTGCGATCCTAGGGCTATGCGAAACACACATGAAAGGTGCAGGTCATTTTACAACGAGGAACGGCTACAAGATATTTTTTTCGGGCCACGAAACAGAGACCAAAAATGGAGTAGGTTTCTTAATATCTCCTCAGATAGCACCGTTTACTACGGGATATAACACCGTTAACGATAGAATAATGTGTATTCGGATAAGCTGTAAGCCTTTGCCACTCAATGTCATACAGGTTTATGCACCAACTGCTCAATCAACACAAGAGGACATTGACAACTTTTATGGCACGCTTGAAAATACTATAGCGACAATTTCAAAACGAGAAATTCTGATCGTCCAAGGTGACTGGAACGCAAAGGTGGGACATACTTTGAATGACGACCACATCCGTCACATACTCGGAAGATACGGCCTAGGAATCCGAAACGAAAGAGGAGAGAGATTCATTGACTTCTGTGTTGGTCACAACTTGGCAGTTACCAACACTTGCTTTAAACACCACAAGCGCAGACTGTATACATGGATATCACCTGGTGACCGCTATCGTAACCAGATTGACTATATCACAGTAGCCGGTCGATGGAAGTCATCTGTGACAAATGCGAGAACCTTTCCTGGGGCAGACTGCGGTAGCGACCACCAGTTGTTAGTTGCAGACTTGCGTATAAGACTGAAATCATTTCGATCCAAGTCAAAAAGAACAAGAAGACTTACATCACAGGAATATGATTACTTTCAGGAACATCTCGAACCAAAACTCTTAGACAACGTCGAAGCTTCGGACCCTGGGGAACTGTGGATACATTTAAAATCAAAAATCAACGAAGTACTGGACTCCATGGTAAAAAATACTGATACGAGGAAGGATTGGATGTCAAATGAAGTTTGGGAAACCATACAAGGAAGAAAAGAGCTAAAGAGTGGTCCAAAGAGCGAACAATTTGAGGAGGAATACCGTGCGCTGACCAAATTAATTCGAAACCTGTGCAGAAGAGACAAAAACAAGTATTTGGAGGATATCTGCATAGAAATCGAAGTTCACGCTGACAGATACCAATCCGCCGACCTGTTCAAGAAGATCCGTCAAATTACAAATAAGTCTAAACCGGCCTCTTGGGTTATAGATGACAGAGACGGGAAACCAATACACGACCTCTGTCAAGTGGTAGAGAGATGGAGGAAGTATTGCGAGCAACTCTATCAGGATCGGCAGAACACATCTACACCTTGCCTCAAAGAGATAAGCGACCCAGAACCCGACATACTACGTTCTGAAATTGAAGACTCGATCCGAAAGCTAAAAACAAAAAAAGCCCCGGGACCAGATAACATCACAGCGGAAGTACTTAAAGCTTTGGGACCTAAAGGGGTCACCTGTCTGCATAACATCTGTAACGCAATTTGGAAAACCGGTGTGTGGCCATCTGACTGGATACACTCCTCTATACTTCCCCTACACAAAAAGGGATCAGTACGCGACTGCAACAACTATCGTACAATAGCATTAATTTCACATGCCAGTAAAATTCTCCTTCACGTCATTAATGCAAGGCTAAGATCATACCTCGACTGGCAAATTCCGCAAGAACAAGCGGGATTTGTTAAGGGGAAAGGGACTCGCGAGCAAATTTTAAACCTTCGGCTCATAATAGAAAAATGCTATGAATTCAACATCCCGATGTACATGTGCTTTGTCGACTATCAGAAGGCGTTCGACTGCGTAAGGTGGGAAAAACTGTGGGAGATATTAACTGAACTTGGGGTCCCACATCACCTGATATCATTACTCCAAGGCCTCTATTGTTCTGGTTATGGAACGGTGACAATTGGAGACGTCACGTCCGAGAGTTTCAATTTCCAGAAGGGTGTACGACAGGGATGCATCATATCTCCCATACTATTTAACATATATGGGGAGTACATAATGCGTCACACCCTTGAAAGCTGGGAGGGTGGTGTGAAAGTCGGAGGAGTACTTGTATCCAACCTTCGCTACGCAGACGACACTACCCTCCTTGCATCGTCCGAAATGGAGATGGCGGAGCTTTTGGAACGGCTTAAGATAACCAGCCGTAGAATGGGGCTCGAAATCAACGCAGGAAAGACAAAGCTGATGGTGGTGGACCGTTTTGGTGTTGAACAGCGTACAGATGCACTGAAGGATTTCGAGACCGTGGATCGTTTTCAGTACCTCGGCTCAGTCATCACCAATAAAGGGGCCTGTGAACCAGAGATACGCAGACGTATCGGCATGGCGAAAACGGCGATGACCCAACTTGAGAAAATATGGAGAGACAGGAACATCTCGAACCGGACCAAAACACATCTCGTCCGCACACTTGTCTTCTCCATTTTTCTCTATGGAGCCGAAACTTGGACGCTAAAAGCCGCCGACAGGCAGAGGATCGATGCTTTCGAAATGTGGTGCTGGCGTCGCATGCTGAGAATTCCTTGGACAGCCCACCGAACAAACGTCTCGGTCCTCAAAGAGCTAAGAATGGAGAACACCCAACGTCTGTCCTCGATTTGTCTGCACCGCGTTGTTGCCTACTTTGGCCATATTGCACGAAGGGGGGCCAATAACCTCGAAAAGCTGGTAGTGACGGGAAAGGTTGAAGGCAAAAGACCGAGAGGACGAAGTCCAAAGAGATGGTCGGATCAGATCTCCGAACAGCTGGAGCTCCCTGTCAGCACCGCCCTTCACCAAGCTACAGACAGAGATAGTTGGAGGCGATTTATAAGCAAAAGGAGTCACGATCCTCAGCAATGGGGGACCGACTAAGAAGAAGAAGAAGATAAGTAAATTAAATTAGCATTTTAAAGGGAATGTAAAGTAATGTTATAGATTTGTACTTCGAGATCGAAGTACCTACTTGTCAGTATGGCCGTGTTGGATTTAAGATTATTTCATCTAATATTTGTAACATTTTAAGGTATTTACTTGACTCAATCACTAATCATTTTATGAATGTGGGTAAGCGAATAAAACGGGTCGATCAGGCCACCTGCGGCACTTGCTGGAGCCAGGTATAAAAGGGACCGCTCACTGAGGAGCACTCACTTGTTGTGCTACCAGCGACACGAACAGAGCTTAACCTTAATCTGATTGTTTGACTATATTGTGTACATTTTGAAATTATTTGAGTTGCATTTAAAAAATAAACTATGTATATAAAAATATATAAGTGTTTGTTCACAATCAATTGCAATACTTTAATTGTCATTAAAAGTAAATTAAAATGATAAGAGTATATTTACTTTATAACAATAAATACCCTTTAGATTAATGAAATAGCTTTATTATTTATTTCTTGCCTATTTTAATTAAGAAACTATAACTATTTCCTAAAAGAAATATATTTATTTATATTATAAGTATGTACTTATGAATACTAAACGTAATGGCAATTATTCATTTTATTGACACGTTACATCTTTTATAGTGATAATTGTGTATTTTAATAATTATAATAAAACTTATGTTTCCAAATCAATTCAGTTTTATAATTTGAAATTGACGTTACATAGAATAACAACCGAAATAATTTATTTATAAATTCGTCCCATATTTAAAGAGTATATTTAATGCACTATAATAATAGTAAATAGCTATATACACATATCGACATTAAGTCACTCATTTCTATCAGAAAACGTCTGCCAATTTCGGCGCGGGGGACGAGGAAACGCACACAAATAGGTACTGTTAACACTAATGCATTTTCCATTGACGTCGCTACACACGTACACGATAAAATTATCAAACACTAGCATAAAATATACTTACACAAGTACAAACACAGACACAGACAACCTGTCCGTGAACGAGATAATGTCATCTTTAAGTAAACGTACGCAGTGCGAGGAACGCGTCGAAAATAATATACTTAAGTATCGATATTTGTGACGTTTTCAAGTCAAAGGTACATCATCGTCGGTTCTTAATAGAGTTAATTTCTAAATGATTTTTTTATGGTAACGCCTTATTGACAACCGATAATGATGTACCTTTGACTTGAAAAGGTCACATTTTATCGTAGATTTATTTATCGTATCCCTACATGTCACTGGATATAGATAGGCATTTCTTCCCTAGGGTAGTGGGAAAGCAGTTGATAAAGAAAATCCAGTGAGTGCTGGTAGGTCCAGGTAGGACAGTAGAGCTGCCAAGTTTGTAACTCTTTTAGCACCATCCAGGGATCACGTGTAGGGTTGTCTAAGGTGTTTCCTACGGACGCAGAGAAACATTGATCGTAGATTAGTTATATATTTTTGTTTCTTTACCAAGTATAAGGTTTAGCTATTGATAAAATTATAATGTTAAGTTGTGATTAAATATCAAGTTTTTCTACCAGAATATTACTTAAAATGTTAGTATTCTACGTAAGTTAGTTTGTCTATTTGTTCAGGACAAATCTTGCAAGCTGATTTAGAATAACTTTTATATTATCAATTTAATATTTTGATGTGTATTTGCTTTTATAGTACAAATTATAAACAAATAACTATTACAATGAAACAATTAACTGCAAAGAACTCTGGAACATCACGGGATTCGAACCCACGTGTTTAGATTACCGTTCCAATGTGCTTCCAATTACACTAGACGTTCCTCTATCCACGTCAGTGAATTTTTCACTGTAATGAACAATGATGAATCAGTCACTAGCGACATCGTGATGTTCCAGAGTCCTTCGCAGTTGATATTTTGATTGTAATGGGCATCTGTTTCCAATTTGTGTTTCTATTTCTATTATCTCTTCTTCATTTTCTATTATAAATAAAAAGTATAACATACTGCTAATGTTAATATCGACATTTATTTTTGTGCTGTCCCATCACTAAAACTTACCAAGTGATACCACAGTCAGAAATTAAAAGTGCCTATTTAAGGGGTTAAGTTTGTATAACGTACCTTATAATAAATAAAATATAATCCATACAAAATAAATTAAAATGCTACATAAAATGTATGGTGAAAATAAAGGAACGAATTAATTTCTAAACAGGAATATCGTTATTTCAAGCATCTACAAGTATATTTCACTTAAGGAGCGCCACACATTAGAGCGGAATTCAGTGCGGAATTCAGCACACTAGCTGAAATTTGTCTATTAAAACGGAAATTTGTTTATGGTAGCTGTATGTTTGATACCATAGACAAATTTCAGCTATTGTGCCGTACAGCACACATACGCTGAGTTTCTTACGCTGGTTCTTCTCATTTGGGGCTCCTTTCCGAACCAGTAGTAGTTTATTGCCCTTCCCATAATACGGTTTTAAAAAGATTTGAATTCAATACAGTTTTTAAACCAGTGTTTATGTTTTATTTCATTACCGTGCGTCCGTGCGTAATGTGCTATAGGCTAGGTTATCCTTCTAGTGTCAGTTTTTTGAGTTCCAAACCACCTTACTGCCCTGCCCTCGGCGGTCCTCGACGACATATATAATTTAAAAAGCTATGCGTGTGAATGAGTTTTACCTTTGAAGTACTGACGTTAATCTTTTAATGTTTTCAATATGCAATATATATTTTTTTTTGCTGCCATAGGGTCTCTCAGACGGCTCCGGAATTTCCTGCCAATTGCTACTAAAATTGCGCTTGCTCAGTCGTTACTTCTCCCCATTCTTGATTATGCAGATATCTCCTATTTAGACCTAACCGAGGAGCAACTTAATAAGCTTGAGCGTATTCAAAATGCCTGCATTCGTTTCATTTTCGGATTACGCAAATTCGACCATGTTTCTAGTTTTCGTTCTCAACTCAAATGGCTCCCTATCCGTCACCGCCGTAACTCTCACATACTTTCTTTACTTTTTAACCCTGCAACTCCCCGCTACCTCAAAGAGCGTTTCTCTTATCTTAATTCTATTAGATCCTCTCAAAAATTGCTCCTAAAAGTGCCATCTTCATCTTCCAAATTTTATAATTGCTCATTTACGTTCCAGGCCGTTCGTTTGTGGAATTCTCTCCCTCTCAACATAAAACGCGCGCAATCTATTGGTAGCTTTAAATCGCAACTTAAGGAATACTATTTATCTCTTCCTTAGGTTTTTAAGTTGACACTGTTGTTTCTTATTGTGTGTATTATATATGTATATATGTACGTATATGTATGTTTATTTTGTATTTATTTAAGTATGTATATTCATATGAATGTGTTGTGTTATCTATTTCGTCTCTTTTGTTTCTATGCACCACCTACTGCTTATTGTTTTTCTCTAGTCTCCACTACCCAAAGGTTGTCTGAAAGAAATCGCTCATTAGCGATAAGACCGCCTGTTGTTACCTCTACCTAAATTTATCTTATTGTAAAATTTGTGCAATAAAGAGTATTTATTATTATTAATATGTAAGTTAAATAATTTAAAAGTAGATTAAAATATGTTTAGAAACAATTTAATAACAACACACACACATAGACACACTGCTTTTTTTTAACAGAGCAATGCTTTACAATTATGGCTGTATGGCGAATGGGTCTCTGCCTAACCCACGGAGTATCTTTTAAATTGCCTAACCTGTCACAACATTGACAATGAATGACATAATGGCGAACGTATTTCTGCCGCACTGGAGTCGATTACTCTTGTTTGCAATATTTTACTTACCTCCCTCGATGTAATCGTGTTTATAATTGTATACCCAATTTATGAATGAATTCATTAATAAATTGGGTATGCAATTATGAACCCGATGGTACAATGTACTATGACGAGTCAAGTTTAAAAATTACCGTAAAGTAGATGTAGTACCATTAAGTGGCAACACTTTTTGATTGACAATATTTTTTAGTTTTTTGCTAATTTCGTGCATTATTTGATGATATTTAGACGTAATTATACTTACAGATGAAAAGAAACGTTATCCTTCTGTAAACTAAACAATTCAGATATTTTCTTACATGAAAACACGCAGCAATTCGGCATTTTTACCTCAGATCGTTCCGCGCTGACTGACATTCATTGAATGGCGTTTGACGCGCGACAACTAGTTTTATATAACCGCTACGACCAGTGGTCTTGTACTTTTGGCAGAGGGGGACGCCTGACAATTACCACTCCATTGGTTTATTTCTCTGAGGGCCTACACGCCAATAGCTCGACTAGTGAATAACGAATATAAACCTTATCTGTCAGCAGGACAATTGCTTTGACAGCGTCCGCCATAGCCACTTTAGTGGTCGTTGGCGTGGCAGGCACGACAGCACACGACCGATTTAGTGGCTCTTGGCGTTCAAAAGGTTATATGTATCAGTTTTAAAACTAGTAAAATGAAGAAATGTTTTTGCTCATTTTATGTATATTTTCTTTCCACCATTTGGGTAATTTCACGAAAAAGTAACGCGAGACACAAAGGAGAATGGGCATTTTGTACCATGAGTATATACGATTGAGACATATCTCATTTGAAAGGTCTTAACTAGTGCATTATTTAATTGTATGACGCCATCATTGGATAGCGTGCAGGGTCCGAGCTATTAAAAAAAAAAGGTTGCGCATATAAACGGTTAATTTATAAAATATCCGGTCTATAACCAGTTATAGCGTATTTTATATGAAAGAATATAAGAAATGCTTCACGCTTATTTACCACCACCATTGGAAAAATACGTACAGGGCTGGAATTAGTAGATGAAACATTTGCTAATATGTAAAAACACCTGTAGCATAGCGAAGCTAACGTGTATACAAAAGTCGTATGTAACAGCTAAAAGGTATTTTTATAAGTTACTAGCTTTTGCCCTCGGCTTCGCTCGCGTTAAATTCGGGGTAACACGGTTCCCCTTTGCCCCCCGTAATGCTCCATACAAACTTCCACCCCCATTTTAGGGAAGTGGGGGGTTAGAAAGAGACAAAAAGTAGCCTATGTCACTCTCCATCCCTTCAACTATCTCCACTTAAAAAATCACGTCAATTCGTCGCCCCGTTTTGCCGTGAAAGACGGACAAACAAGCAAACAAACAAACATACACTTTCCCATTTATAATATTAAGTATGGATATGGATTTTTCGTAAATGATACTTGCACTCTAACGTATGCAGAGACCAAAATAAAACGGTTTCATGCGTTAATTAACTGTAATTAACGACGGCCTAATTCTTCTATTGAACACTAGATGGAGCTTTGGCAGCAAAATGGACAACTTTTGCCACTGGCGTATACAATTCAACCTTATCTCAAATGAAAGGTCTTAATCATAGCATTAATTAATTATATGGCACCGAAGGCCGTAAGGGTGCACGGAAGCCGGTATTCATTATTTTGTGTCTGCGCTGTGGCCTAGCTATGGCGAAAACTGGAACTAATTAACCTATACAAAAAAGGCTAACTTTTATACACATTTACATAGTTTATTCGCCTGAAATTAATTGTAAAAATAAGTCATAAATTTTTTGAGACTAATTAATGTTAAATGACCGCAATTAACTACTTAAATAATTAAAATCAGTTACTGGCGACATCTTGTATGCAATAGAAGAACCGACTAAGAGTCGAGTAGTTAAACTACATAAATATTAATAATGCTGGCTCCATATCATTGCTTTTTAACGCTCAAAAATCTGTGGTCTAAGGCTTCACGTCGCGTAATTATATATATGTAAGTTTCTGAACGTTGACTATAAACTAGCTGTTCTAGGAGGTCACTTCAAACAACAGAATTTGAATTTGAAGATTCGTCTATTTGCCTTTCTCTTGTGCTTTCGCAAATTCGAGCGATAAAGAGGGAGATAGACTAAACTTCCTTTTTCGACTTAGCCCTGTCAAAAAATAATACTGTTTTTTTATCACGACGGTGGCAAACAAGCATACGGCCAATATGATGGTAAGCAGATATATAATATAAGCAGATATACAGTTAGGTGCAAAACTGTCCCAATAGTAGCATCTTAGTAGAATGTGGAGAAGTGGATGTCGATCGAGGAGAAGGCACATGATTAATACATACCAGTACTATTTAAAATTTCCTACAAATTAGCCTGACATATGATATACTTAGAATTTACGGTTGTTTTGTAATTTAGAATCGAAAAGTAGAAAAAAACACATTTTTATTTTTTCGAATATTTCTAGTTCCTCTTATGGAAACTCCAAATAGGGAACCATACATAATTAAGAAATTCAGCCTCTATAAAATAAGGTATCAACTGTTTAAATCACAAACATAGTTTTGTAGTTATGGCAGAGTAAAAGTCGTCTTGAACATTGAACTAACAAACACTTTCTATGGCTGTTTTTAATGGTACACTTTTGCACCGAACTATAAGCCACCTAAAAGTAACTTGAAAAATATGCCCTATTAAAGCAATTGCATGATGATTTTATAGAGGCAGTATTTCTTAATTATGTATGGTTCCCTATTTGGAGTTTCCATAAGAGGAACTAGAAATATTCGAAAAAATAAAAATGTGTTTTTTTTCTACTTTTCGATTCTAAATTACAAAATAACCGTAAATTCTAAGTATATCATATGTAAGGCTGATTTGTAGGAAATTTTAAATAGTACTGGTATGTATTAATCATGTGCCCCTCTCCTCGATCGACATCCACTTCTCCACATTCTACTAAGATGCTACTTGGGACAGTTTTGCACCTAACTGTACGTTATCATGAGTCATGATGGAGTTAGACCGACGCGCCGGCACGTCGTTTTTCTTAATGTTCATTTTAATAATGTCATTAAGAATTTTGGAAGCTAGCTCCATCTAGTGACGAGTAGAAAACTTAGAACTTCATTAAGCACAATTAATTAACATACAGTCAGCATCAAATAGTTAGTAGCAGTGAAGTCGCCAAATATATCGTAACACATCCTTACTGCCATACAAATAAAGATCTGTACCGATATATTTGGCGGCTTCACTGCTACTATTTGATGCTGACTGTACAAAGTATATATATTTTAGTTCTTGCATGCATGGGAGCTAAAGTATATATTACGAAAAATAGTTTATAAAAATACCTTTGACATGTAATATACGCCTCCCGTATACACATTAGCTTGGCTCTAAACCGAGCGAAATTCATATCAAGCTTAATTTAAATTAATTAATTCTAGCCCTGTAAGTATTCAAACATGGGGTGTTTTACACAGAATTGAACCATTTCACATATGCTTTCAGATAAACCATGCTATAACATATCGTATCTTTAAAAAAAATGGTCTTTATATGTTCGCTCTTTTTTTTTAATATCTCGGTCCCTGCACGATATCCAACAATGGTGCCATATAATAAAATAATCCGGTGATCACGAGCTTTAAAACGAGATACGTCTCAACAGTATCCATGATACACTCCTCATATACACTCCTCATACAACCTAATACCATCCATGATACACTCCTCATACAAAAATGCCCATTCTCCTTTATTTCGTGTAGTTTTATACTATCATAATATAAGTTATAAAGTTACTATAAAGGTTTATTACTATCAGGGTTTAATTTAAACTTATTTTCATCATTATTCATGAATAACAGCAGTCTAATGAAATTGTGACTCGCGTTACTCTCGTCGTTAATCCCATTTCCGTCTATATACTTAAAAGAGTTGCTTTCCTTACACCTACACCATACATACTTACGTTACTCTTTGACCTACACTGTAACCGCCAACATTTCGGAGCATTTGTTAACCTCTTGGATGCCATAATTTTGTAAGTAGGTACGTCTGTACAGTGATAAAACAACCGTCAGTCTCTCAACCTACAAGAGCATTCAAAAGGTTAACAAAATAAGGAAAAGGTATTAAATTTGGAAACAAACAAGTGTAAACAAATATAGGATTATATTCAGTGAAACATTCACATCCAACATAACAAACATTGGAATTCCCTCCAATTGTTTGTAGGTTAAGTTGTCAGGAACTCTTCTCGAGGTCCGAATCCTACAGACGGGTCTAAACAGTGAATCAACTATGAAACTATAATCCCATTTGCCACTATTATTTCCGGCAAAAAATTAGTTAAAAATTAAATAGTAACATTATACATGTTTGGATGTTCTGAGCGGCTTTTAGCCTTAACAATGAAGTGCTAGTTACTTATGTGCAGGGGCCACGCCTGACTTAGCGTGGCCTTTTGGTGATTCGACAATCAAAACATTTTATTCTATCCGCACTTCAATATTTTCTATAAAACAGGTTACATAAGAATTCTCATATCATTAGTGTATTTTTTTAGTTAGAAAAAAAGCTGAAACCTACACAGGTCCGCGACAGGTATATGCAGGAGATATTATTTACAAGCGTCACTAATAGTTGCTATTTTATCACAATGGGGATTAAATTTGATTCAGTGATGCTAATACAAAAAATAACTACAATGATAATTATTAGGATTGTCTATGAACAAAAGCTTTTAATGGTCAAGATTCAACACATGATAAAATGGCGTAACATAATAATTAAGTATTACAGATAGTATAATGATAACATTATTTTAAGTCTATGTTATAAAAGTATGCGGACCAAGCGCGACTACAGGCAACAGTCGACCAAAGCAAATCATCGTGTGAATTGCAACTTTATTACAATTTTACTGGCCTTTTATTAGCTAATGCAGTTTGGCACTAGTAGATTCAGTTGGGTCTAATAAATTGATATAAAACATTAACCGCGACTTAACGTTAATGCTGCTTTAACACTTTGATGCCATTCTACTTAGACAATATTTCTGCCTCGACAGAAATTACCTCGAAGAATACTATTCAAATACCTATTCAAATTATACATTCCGTACTACTTTGCAATAATTTCATTGAATATGCGAATCGTTTATCTAATAAAATTGATTATTGCATACATTTCATGATTTCATTCACACCACAAGAGGCATTTTATTTTAATAATATTTCCCAGCATTCAATGAGAACAGCTTATAATAGCTAACTGTAGAAGTCGCTCGACAATGGTTTCTTTTATATAGGGAGGCTGACAATCAAATTGAAGGTTGCCTATGCGAAACAAATCAAATACATCATTCTACTTTGATGGACGGTCACCCATGTCAGAGATAAGGAACATCTACATCTTACCACCGAGAATTCGTAAATAAAATGCAAGTCGCCGGCTTGTCGCAGACGACTATAGGCCACTTATATCGAAAAGCGACCACACAGGCACATTTGACTATATACATATAATAATACCCTTAAACATCGTTATAATATATCTCCATAGTACAAACTCGTATCTAAATAATGCTGTATACTCTGTAGAAATGCTGAGCTCGAGTCGAATCACCAAAAATGCTACCGGTCGGCCGGCTGCTCCCGCCGGTGGCTCGCTCCGGCGACCTTCACCGACCAACCAGTTCGTGCTTAAGTATAAATAAAATAGTTTATTCGACATTCTAAGTATTGGGGGCGGCCAAACACGATTTTCGACACTGAAAATGCTAAAAAGGCAATACCAAACTGAGATTTGAACATAACTGACATTCACTTACCAAGTTCGATACTGTCTACGCTAAAATGACTCGTTGCCTGATCGTTATAATGTTTCGCTGCACATATGCTACCACGCTTACACGTCTAGTAACCAAATGAGAATCTGCTTAGCATCAAAAACGTATTTCTCGTTTAGAATTGTTTCTAAATTTAAACTTATGTAAAGTTGCTTTTTTCTACAACAGAATTAAAAGATAGTCTTGAGGAATTAACAGTTTATAAAATAAAGACCATAAATATGAATACTCTTTAACACAATTATTTGCCTAGAAAAAGAAACGTACATATATTAATTAATTTAATTGTATGCACGTAATCTGCCTCTTGACAAGTTAGATTCAAAGTCAACCAGTCGTTATGTCTTCATCACCCGTGATATCTTTAAACGTAAATCTAATTGCAGCATTTAGATTTTCCTTTGATTACATTAGACATTAGACCTTATCACTGAGTACGCAAGGTTCAACTTCTTGAAAATAAATTCACGACTGCGTCAGGGGCCTGTCATTTTAGTTTAGACTGCTGTATTTCAATGACTTTAATGAGGTATATATTTTATAGAATGATTGGCCTACAATTCGTTTCCAAAAGTAATTCTGCTATTCGTTCAATTATAAAACAATGTTACGTACATCTGCTAGCAGGACTACTGATTCCAATGATCAACTACGATGAATGTCACCTATGGTCCAAATATACATAAATACACAATAAATATCGCGGTACAGGTCGAACTGGTGTTTTTGTTGACGGTCGAGTGAACGTAACTTACTGTCGTTGCCTTATAGAGCTGCTGACATACATGACATTAGGTAGGCCGTAAAATGCTGTTTTACGTAAAATAAACTTCCTAGTGATTGACAACTTAGTTTCAATAATTGACAGCCTGTTTTCATTTCTATGACTATGGATTAAGTTTAAGTGGCAATGGCAACTAATAGGACAGCGACAAGCAGTCAGGCATTTACGTTTTGTACCTCCCGTTTAATACAATTTATAGGAAGGCATCAACACAGATAACTGAAGTAATTGAATAGATACACAGTCGACTAAGAAAAAAACACGACGTTTTACTTAGTTTCATCACATATTTTGTAGTTCTTAGATTGTCTAGCGCAAAAAGTAGATTATATTTCAAAAAATATAAGATGTAGTATCAGCGCTACCAATTGCCATTCTGCACATTTATATCAAAACAGTAGTCTGTGTCTGTCAATTATTTGCTCACAATAATCTCCCGAAAGAGCAATCTCTCGTCACCCGGCACTAAGTTGCGTTTACACGAAACACGGTTACGTCTAGGGCCCATTTAAACATGCGTTTTAAAATTACAAAATATGTACATACAATATGGTCTAATCTACTAATGTATAAAACATGGACTCCACCGCATTGCAAAAATATGGAAATGATATCGATCCGCATCCAAACGTCATAAATAGATAACAGACAAGTCGGTAACGAAAGTAAATCGTATTTACACAAGTGTCGCTCAGTTGTAGATCTTGATGGCCTTCTCCAGGTAGTTGACGCGCGAGCGCTTCGGCGTCTTGTTGATGTGGTCCAGCCCCAGCCACGGCCGCCCCGTCGCGTCTGGAAGCGACAGATCTGCTTACATGGAAGTACGCATCCCAGCTCGGATTCGAGTGATAACCATCAATAATTTTGAATTTTGCAAATAGGCTATTTCGCAAAATGAGATCCGCTATGTTCTTCTATTATTCTATAGCTAAGTAAAAATCGTTTGGGCCAAGATAAATACCGGATGAAGTGGTTTGGGACACTATCTATGGAGAACCAAGAAATACATTAACACTTGGACACTATTGGATTTCAATTGCGGGCTTAGCGGTAAGCTGATAGAGGTCTGAAGAAATAAATAAATATTATGGGACAATCTTACACAAATCGACCTAGGCCCACGGTAAGCTCAATAAGGCTTGTGTTGTGGGTACTAGGCGACGATATATATAAAATATAGATATAAATAAATACTTATATACATAGAAAACATCCATAACTCAGAACAAATATCTGTGATAAACACACAAATAAATGCCCTTACCAGGATTCAAACCCGGGACCTCCTGCTTCGTAGGCAGGGTCACTACCGACTGGGCTAGGAGGCCGTTTAGAAAATATCAACTATCATGATTGTCAGTTCTGCAGATGCGATGGAATAAGATAGATGTGTGCGGCTTGTCGGGGTTGAACAGCAAGCACCTGAATAGGCTACTAGACCTGCTCAGGTCATATTGGACTTGTCCGATATTTATCTTGGACATAACGGATCTTTTCTCGTGAAAACGTCCAAACACCAATAGCATGCCAATGTGAATATTTGGAACAACGGGAGAAAATACTTACTTGCGTTACTACTGGGCCTGAAGTCGAATATGTTTATTGTCGCTCCTTCACTTATGTAGTTAGGTCTGCCATTTGTCACTATAGCAAAATTGTACTGAAAAAATAAAAAACACACGCTGTAGTGCTATGTACGCTTTTTCACACACTTATATTAACTTCATTTGTAATTAACTTAGAAACTATATAAGTAATGGTGTAACACAACCTTGCAAGTCGATTTTAAGCTCTGATTTAAATGCCGAGAATCACAATCAGCATGCATAATGTGACGCAGTAGAAGGCGTTGAAGAGACTCCTTTCGCAGAAATGACGCCGTCGGGTTTGAACCCGACGTTTATTACATAGGCTGCTATTTATATATCCGGAAACCGGGATTACAATCTTCTTAAATAGCATATTTGACCTCCATGGTAAAATTTGAACTTTTTTAAGTACTGGCCGGTATATTTTTTCTTTCTTATTAACGCTCGTGTTTTGTTTTTGACGGGTTTTAAATGTCATCTCGCAGCAAGAATGGAACTCACTCGTGAAAATGTTCGTGCTATGATTTATTATGATTTTCGGCGTGGTTTAACGCAACAACAGTGCATAGATCAACTAACTTCAACTTTTGGTGATGAAGCCCCATCTAAAACTACTGTGTATCACTGGTTTAGTGAGTTCAATCGTGGACGTAGTATGCTTACGGACGAAGTTAAGGCAGGTCGCCCGAAATCGGTCGTTGTACAACAAAATATCGAGGCTGTGCGAAAACTTATAATGGACGACCGACATGTTACGTACCGCGAGATAGAGGCGACTCTGTGTATTTCTATGACCAGCATTAATAGCATATTACATAATTATTTGGCTGTAAAAAAAATTTGATCGCGTTGGATACCCCACAACTTAACAAAAGAGCAAAAAGATGCTCGCGTCGAATGGTGCAATAAAATGTTAAAAAAATATAACCGTGGTGACTCAAAAGCCGTTTATAACATCTATACAGGTGACGAATCCTGGATCTATGCATACGATCCCGAAACGAAGCAACAATCAACGGTATGGGTGTTTCAAAATGAGCCGAACCCTACGAAAGTTACTCGTGCAAAAAGTACATTGAAACAAATGGTGGCCTGCTTCTTCGGTATTAATGGCCATGTAGCTACAGTGCCACTAGAAAACCGTAGAACGGTTAATTCAGAGTGGTACACGACCATTTGCTTACCGGAAGTATTTGAACAAATTCGTAAAACTAACCAGCGACGAAGAATCATTCTTCATCATGACAATGCCAGCTGTCATACGTCACGCGAAACAACTCTATTTTTGGAGGGTCAAAATGTGGAATTAACGGGTCATCCGCCGTACAGCCCTGACTTGGCACCCAACGATTTTTATTTATTTCCAAATATAAAGAATAAATTACGCGGTCAACGATTTTCGACCGCTGAAGATGCTGTCGACGCATTCAAACAACACGTTATGGAGGTACCTCAGGCGGAGTGGCAGAAGTTCTTTAAAAATTGGTTCACGCGAATGCAAAAGTGCATAGATCATCAAGGGGAATACTTTGAAAAACAATAAAACCATTTTCAGCCGTGTACGTTTGTTTGTTTTTTTGTTTCCGGATATATAAGTAGCAACCCTCGTAATTGTACAATATTCAACCTTGTTATAGTTGAGATAGGGTTGTTTTTTGTATACTTTTTCGCTAAATCTTAACAAACAAGGAGTGTTATAGATTCATAAAAAGGGTAGACAACGCGCATGTGAATGGTCTGGAGTTACAGGCGTCCATGGTCTAACTGCTTATCATCAGGCGGGCCGTATGCTTGTTTGCCACCGTCGTGGTATTAAAAACTTTTCACATGCCATATTTCGATATTTTTTTTTGAACCTGAAAGTCTACTCGTTTAATCTATGATTAAAATACAATAATCTGATGGTAGAGCCAAAAGGTGGAACTCTAGGATAAGACTAGTAGACCCGCTCAAATGATTTGTTGCGACAAGTCCAATACTTGGAAGCGCAAAGTACAGTCAGTAATAAATGTGTTTTTAGAAATATTTTGGCAAAGCACTTATGTCACATACAAATGAATAATTACGAATAACTGCGATGTACGAGATGAATCCAATTCTTATCCCGTATCAAATATTTTGCCAACAAAATTTTAAATCCCGCCATACCTTTTCTCGCCAAATCTTGTTGGGTATGTCGAGCTTGGCCTGCAGCCGGTCTTTGACGGCCTGGAACGGCTCGAGGTGCTTCACGCGCGTCTAGAACGGGATACCAAACGTAGCATACACCTGCTTGTGGAAGTGAGTGCGCCTCGTCCTTCAACACACACCAACAACCATACCTTTTCCCACTCCTTGTTGGGTATGTCAAGCTTGGCCTGCAACCGGTCTTTGACGGCCTGGAACGGCTCGAGGTGCTTCACGCGCGTGTAGAACGGGATGCCGCATGTCGCGTACACCTGCTTATGGAAGTGAGAGCGCCTCGTCCTTCTACACACATCAACAATCATACCTTTTCCCACTCCTTGTTGGGTATGTCGAGCTTGGCCTGCAGCCGGTCTTTGACGGCCTGGAACGGCTCTAGGTGCTTCACGCGCGTGTAGAACGGGATGCCGTATGTCGCGTACACCTGCTTATGGAAGTGAAAGCGCCTCGTCCTTCTACACACATCAACAATCATACCTTTTCCCACTCCTTGTTGGGTATGTCGAGCTTGGCCTGCAGCCGGTCTTTGACGGCCTGGAACGGCTCGAGGTGCTTCACGCGCGTGTAGAACGGGATGCCGAACGTCGCGTACACCTGCTTGTGGAAGTGGGCGCACGGTACTAGCGCCTCATCCTCCTAGAACACATTTTACATTTTAGTAGAAGTGATAGGAGTTTGTATGGAATTTTCGGTTATCTGGTAGTTGTAGCTCTGGTAGTGGTAGTAGCGACGGCGGTGGCGGGATAACTTTGACTCCTTTTTGCGAGACTGGCCAGAGGTATCGCAAGACAGGGACGACTGGAAAGAGAGAGGGGAGGCCTTTTCCCAGCAGTGGGACATAATAGGCTCATTATAATAGTAGTAGCTCTACCAATTTCTAATATATAAGTAACTAGCTTTTGCCCGCGGCTTCGCTCGCGTTAAATTCGGGGTAACAAACCATACAAACTTCCACCCCCCATTTTAGGGAAGTGGGGGGTTAGAAAGAGACAAAAAGTAGCCTATGTCACTCTCCATCCCTTCAACTATCTCCACTTAAAAAATCACGTCAATTCGTCGCCCCGTTTTGCCGTGAAAGACGGACAAACAAACAAACACTTACACTTTCCCATTTATAATATTAGTATGGATATACACCTCATCCTTTAATTCCATATCTATCTACTCGCGCGTTATTCTGCTCATTTTCCGTTTTGTTTTCCTCTCACTTTGTGCATGTCTGCTTTTTATGCAAAATATCTTACGTTAATTTTCATTTTTAACACATTCATTGCCACCCAGCCAAACAAGGCATCCGCGCCAGGCCACAAAAATTTCGTCATATAAAGCTGTAGTACCACGATCCCGACTATCGGGTCGTCCGGCCTGGGAACGAAATCATCAAATACCCGATAGTCGGGTTCTCGGCCCTGAATGTGTTAAATCGCGTTTGACTCCCTAAAGGCCAGGACAGAATAACAGCGTTGCAAATTGTGGGCTCAACAACATTATGCAACATCGCAACATTATGCTGAGTCTGAGCCTTGTGAACTTCTGTAGTTACCTATACTCGACGAGTGTTTACCTTTAGGTATGCATTTCTCAACCTATTAAAAATATTTATAACGGGTTACTCACGTAATTTAAGTCGATTTTTGCTCGACATGTTTCGGTCAATTTACGATGACCATTTTCACGACCTGCCTTCCGCGACGGCAGCGCGACGGCTACGTGAAGAAAATGGTCATCGTAAATTGACCGAAACATGTCGAGCAAAATTCGACTTAAATTACGTGAGTAACCCGTTATAAATATTTTTAATCTGTTAGAGTCTCACGAAAGTTTTATACATTTCTCAACCTCTGTTTTTTATGTTTTGTAGTGTGTGTTTTATTGAATAAAATGTATATTTATCTAATTTGGTAGTACCAAATAACCATAAATGCCATGAACATCTAAAACGGGTTCCTTGGTTCGCCGCGACGGAATCAACACGACGACCCCGACGACCGGACGTTATCGAGAGCAAATTATGCACTGTTAATAGAGAGAGATATAAAAGCACGGTACCGCACCGCTTTAATTCTTCTTATTTGGCTCTCGACCTGCTCAGGTTTCGCGGCGAGACGTGTAGCACGGTATCGCGGTGTCGATTCCGCCGCGGAGATGAAGGCCCTCAATGATGTATCTACGAAACTAAGGCAGTTTATAGGCTAGAATGATGACCCAGATCTATCATGAAACTATGACTATGGGATGTGACCGTGTTTGAACAACTAACCTGTAGATTCAACTCGTCCTGAGGTATCTCCTCTATTCTGTAGAGTCTGGGCGGCGCTATGGTGACCTGGTCCAGCGTGAGCTCGGGGTCGGGCCCGGGCAGCACTTTATGACACGACACCTCTACGATCCGTAATCTGCCGACAAACAGTTATGTAAGTAAGTGCACTCTAACTATGTGCAACAAGCTCTCAAATCAAGAGATGTTAACTAAAGACATCGTTTTAAGTGCCTAAACGTCATCGTGGTAAAATTTTATGAGGAGCAGTTTATCATCTTTCATGAGCAGAGCCCGGAATTTTCGCGGCAAAACAAAAGACTGGAGCAAGCTAGATAGTGTCAGAAACATTTTTTTTATCGATATCGAGTATGCCGATATTTACATTCATAACAATTACATTGAAATTTTATAAATTTGCTCCCTCGACGTCGACTGAAGTTGAATGTTCATTTAGTATACATAAATGGCTTTATAGTGATAACGAAACTGTCTACTTCCAGATAATGTAGAGAAATTAATGATCATCTACGAAATACTACACAAACCAAATAAATTGTCATGTGCTGCTGTGTGTACTTCGATATTTCTCTACAAACCTCACGTAATTTTTTATTTTATTTGGTGGACCGTTTTTGTTCTTCCATTACACAGCTATAGATATTGATCAAAAATGTTTCGAACACTAGCTAGATTGCGACAGTCTTTTGTTTTGCCGCGAAAATTCCGGGTTCTGATCATGAGAGAAACCTAGTTTAAAACTTTACAAAATGCATCCATCTGATATCTCTCTGTAGCTGTTCACAACACTGTGTCAGTTTATCCATCTGCAAACTCTCTGTAGCAAAGTGTTGCTAGCAATTCACCAATGAAAATCAATTAAGCAACGAGTCGCAAGCAACAAGGGACTTTTGTGTATTTTGGTATGAACGGCAGTCAATTAACATTTTTTTTATTTAACTTGGAACGAAATAAAAGTAAAATAAATAAATGTAAACAAGATGCTGACCTCCCCGAGCCGTCGGGAGACATTTCAACAACTTTAGCTGCTTCTTCTAATATGTCTGCTACTTTTCCACCTTTGTTTGGATATAAAATTAATTCTTTATCTTCTTTATAATTTGGACCAACCTGCAATAAAATATAAAATAAGTTTATTTAGACGCATTATTAAACAATAGCGGAATACATGCGATAATAAACTCAATTCTTACTAGAAAGAACTACTAGCAGTAACCCAGTAGAAGCCATATTTGGACGTAGTTTAGGGAAGTCTGTCAGTAAAATATAAACTTTATGTCAACATTAAAACATTCAAAAAATACAGACAATTTTAAATCAATCGGAAGAAAACTTAATTTCATGCGATTAAATGTTGTTTCAAAAATTACGTTTAAAGTTGCAGTGACAGCTTAAAAGCTTATTTGCTACCGCCGAATTAAAAAGAAAGAACTTGTTTTAAAATTATACTAAGAAGTCACTTACCCATAAACATTTGAATTGTTTCTTATTGTCCAATTCGTTAACTTTAATAGATAAAATCTGGTAGAACAATTTCTTAGGGCACTTTGGTTTACAGTACACAAGCAGGTCCTTCAGAATGCCGTCGTAAGAGTACCGCAGCGGCAGCCCGGGCGTATCCTTGTAACTGCAACGACATAAACCATGTTAGTTATTGAAACTGAAAATTAACGGAGTGTCATGGACGCCCAGTTGAAACCGATTACCTTTGACTGATTTTTTTTTCTCATCCGACTGCTCTTACCCAATGTTTTTCGAGAGTATGTGTATGTATGTCAACTTCTTTGGCACGCCCTACAGCCTACATCGTTTGACGAATTACGATGTGAGGTCTCATTAGAGTCTCAGTTGTGGGAGTGACATAACGCTAGCCCAATATTACGGGGTTCTATGTTTTACGAATTGAAATTTGAACATTATCATAGTGACACTAGGTCTAAATTTAACTACCCTGAAATTGTAACATAGAACCCTGTAATATTAGGCCAGCGATAGAGTAAATTGAAATAAAATAAAACAAAATGGTGGATTTACGCGCCAATAATTAAATCACTTGCAAACTCATACCGCAGTCGAGTTTTTTTATGTTTTTAATTCGCCTTGTTTTCCTACAGTCCTCCATCGGCAACTACGGCGATGGTCCTCTACTTTTAATAATAATGCGTCAGTGAAAGTAATTCACAAATAACTGAAGATACTATATTCAAATGGACACAATATCTGTTCCTATCTTGACTTGTGTAAATCCTTTAGTCTTTATGTTTGGTATAATGGAAAATGTGCTGTCTTTAACAACCACAGGATATTTACTGGATTGTACTTACTTCTGACACTTGAAGAACTGTATTAAGTAAGGGTCGACGTTGAGGCGTAGGCCGACCGCTCTCGCCATTTGCTCGTAACGCATTTGCATTGACAACTCCATCGTGAATCTGCAAATGATTATCATTATTCTTCCTACTACTACTATATACTTCCCGTATACTTCCCAGGGGATGGCAAAAAACTACTTATGTTCTTCTGTAAAGTAATTTTTATAAGAAAGAGCAGTTTTGTGCACGCGAGGAAACGGAAAAAAATTACCACGCATTGGAGGTCATAAGAAGGAAAAAACATTACCAAAGTCAATTCCGCCAAAATATATATTTTTTCGTTTTTTTTTTACTTTTCGAATGTTAATAATAAGTAAATGTTCTTGGAAAAATATCGATTAATATGAATTGGTACATTTTTTTCGTAATAACTAGTCTATTCAAAGTGTTCCTTGTCACTTCGATATCTCTCAATAAGGACGTCTAGGCTAGGCCCCATAGTGGCGACCTTGCCATCAAAAAAGGCTTTTTGCACTGAAACACAATAAAAAAATGTTTTTTTTTTAAAGTAAAAAAGATAAAAATAAAGATAAAAGATATTTATCTACACTCATATTGTAAGTCCTCTAAAATGCGTTCAAAAACCGTAGGCAATGACCAGCATTACAACAAACGATTTCACTATGCGCCGGCACTGACCTCGAGCAGACTTGCCGGCTCGTACAAGAGGACGTGGATGCGGTCGTGAAATGGTCGCATGACAAGGTATCGTGCTAAACGCTGATAAAACTAAGATGATGATCATTCACTCCCCATACATAGCTATTCAAGAAACACGTCCATCAATTTATGCACATAACTTCCATTGCTTTCATAACAATAATAACCCAGCTATCTGCACCTGCCAGTCCATAGAAATAGTAAATACAGTCACATATCTTGGAATGAAAATAGATGAAAACTTCTCCTGGACCACACACGTAGATTTTATATGTAGCAAATTAAGAATAATATTAAGTAAATTTTATCATTTAAGGTTTAAGGTTCCAACCAGTACATTAAAATGTCTTTATACGTCCTTGGTAGAGTCAATAATAAGTTATGGTCTTGACTTTTATGGCTTAACTTTTAAAACCAATATTGCAAAAATAGAAAGTCTACAAACCCGCTTCCTGAAACTACTTGTTAACAAAAATGTTAAAAACAGTTGCAATAAAGACTATAGAAAATTATTCAAAAATCTTAAGTACCTTATAGCATTAAAAAGCCATGGCAGTCAAGAACACCTAAATCCTATTAGTCATAGCCATAATACCAGAACACTGACCGCAGGCAAATTTGACGTACCAAGAGTAAATAATTATTATGGAGATAGGACTCAAAGGAAATGGGTACCTTACTTGATAAACTCTTTGCCTGCGGACATTGTACAGGAAGCCAAGAAGAGTAGATTTAAAAACCTACTAAAAAAATATCTCTTGGAAGCCCTGTAGGGAAATTGTCCTACTGAGCATCCAAGATATATAGTTATAAGTACCAACTTAAGTTCTGAGATAATGCCTACGAGTATTTATGTTTGTAATATTTTAGTAATTGTGAGACTGAAACTTGACTCCATAGTCAAACTTTATTGAAAGTTTTGTGGAGCATAAATATGTAACTAATACACTCGCGATCAAAAAAATCGACTCAAACTAATTTTTAATTTCATCGTTTAATATCTCAGGAACCAATCATGAGATCAAAAAAGCAACGGTACCATTTTAGAGCTAACAGTGTCAGCTTTCAATACGAGCATGTTTTTCAGGCGAAAAATTTCAGTTCATGAAAAACAAGCTAGCATACCAAGGAGGTGTAAAATTTGGGTGCAAAAATGACCTTAACAACGAAAGAAAAAACATTTTCATGAACGAATAACAATTTATTTTTATCTTTAATACCTGGTGTTACCACCAAAAACCTTTTTCACACATGCCATGCGTCTCTTCATTGACCTTATCAGCTTCCTGATGGTATCCTGGGGGCATGCTTCCCACTCTTCGACCAAAGCTTCTTTCAGGGCCAAAATTGTCTCTGGAGCAGGATTGCGAGCTCGAACCTTGCGTTTCAGGTAATCCCATAAGTGCTCGATAGGATTTAAATCAGGACTCAGAGGTGGCCACTTCAGAGTCGGGATGCCAACTGCGTCAAGGTACTCCTTTGTGACGCGGGCGGTATGACAAGGGGCGTTGTCTTGCATGAAATGGAACCCCTCGTCAAAGAACCCGGCGTAGGGGACGACATGGTCTTGCAGGATGTCGGTGATGTACCTGTCTGCATTCAAACCACCGCCTCGACCCCCGCCATCAACAAAAACCAGCTCGGTCCGCCCCTCCATGGAAATCCCCGCCCACATCATGACGGAACCTCCACCGTAGGCGACTGTTTCAGCGAAGCAACACTGGGCGAACCTCTCTCCAGGTCTTCGGTACACCCGTCCTCTTCTGTCGCTGCCATGGAGACACACTCTGCACTCGTCGCTGAAGAGTACGCGGCTCCATTGGTCGTAGGTCCAATTTTCGTAGGTCGCCACGAATTCCTTCCGAGCGTCCCGATGCCTCTGAGTCAGTTTGGGCCCAGTAGCAGGTCTTCTTGGGGTAAGGTTGGCTTCCTTGAGTCTCCGCCGAACTGTTGAGGTGCTAACAGGCACAACCCGGTTCCGCATCAGGTCTTGCTGGATGGCAACAGCGGTACGGTGGCGATTACGAAGACTGGAGGTGGCGATGAAGCGGTCATCCCTCTCCGATGTGCACCGCTGACGGCCAGATCCTTGTTTCCGTTTCAAGGTTCCAAACCGACGATAAACTCTGGAGACAGCAGACTGGCTTAAATTCAGCTGCTCAGCAACAGAACGCTGCGAGAATCCTCGATTCACCAAGGTGACGACTTCGGTGGCTTCAGCTTCGGTGGTATCCATTTTTCGAAGGTGATTCCGGTGTAAGATTGCGAGGAGATGTGCACTGGTCAACTTCTGATAAGCGAATGATAAGAAATAACCGGTTACACCGGTTTTTATTGGTCTCAAGAGGGCACAACTCGTGCATATCATAACCATGTAAAATGCCATTTTGTACAAAAACTGCGATAACCTAAAAACTACGCAACTGAGATCGATGTCTTTTACTGTTTTTTGTAGCTGAATAAATTCGTAATAAAATTGCATTCAAAGTTTTATTAAAATATTTCCCGCTTTCCGGAAATACGACCAAAAGTAAAAAATGTTGCTTGAGTCGATTTTTTTGATCGCGAGTGTATTTATAACTACTGTTCCTAATAATTAATAAATAAAAAAAATAAAAAATAAAAAAAGTTTCTTATCTGTGGCAGTAATGTAATTTTAACTTTACATGCTCAAATACTGTTAAGTTATGAGTTTCAAATTTGGAACAGCTGTCAAAACCAACACAATTTCAATGGGTTTCTATTCTAGTATCCATAGATTTTAAAATGTTGTCGATACGAAACGTCTGTACGATATATTTTTTGACATAAACCGCACGACATTTTGATCTCGGATGACATGAGAATAAGGACTTCGTTCGTTGGCTAATATTTAAAAAAAAACTCGCGACAGAAGTTTGTACGGCCGCCATTTCTGTTATCAACTTGTCAGTTATTGTTTGTCGAAACGTTTTTAATGAGGGTTTCCGCGATTGAGATTTCCACTAGATGGCAGCACCGTGACGACAGGTCTTTTTGGCAGTAGCTGTCAAAATCCTCCAATCAAAAAATATATGGTTAAACATGATTGGTGGATTGTGACAGCTAGACCTGTCGCCACGGTGCTGCCATCTAGTGAAAAACTCGATCGCGGAAACCCTCATTGCGAAAATGTAAATGTTTACTATTAACTATATTATAATAAATAAATATACTTTCCTTATCAGCTCTAATTTATTTATTTTTATTAAGCTTACACCTGTGGGTATGTTTCAGCACTTGTATCTATCTACCTAGTAATGCAGGTCAATTGCCTTCGGCTTCTGAACCCATCTTTGAGTACTTGCAATATGTGTGTAGATAAAGTAATTAGGCCTTATAACACTCGTGTGATCCTATAACCCCACTCGTGTTTTAAGCCCCCTCATTATGTATCAGTTGCATAATAGTAGTTTATGCAACAGTTGTATAAGAGGGGTCAAAAAAGGTGAGTGGCGTGGGTAACAATTTGAGCCGTAGGCGAAAATTGTTAAGAAAAACGCCACGAACATTTTTTTACCTACTTATACGACGTTGCATACAATACTTTTTCTACGAATACACTTACTTTTACATAAAATGCGAAATTGAAATCTTCATGGATATCGCAGTTATTTTGTCAACATAATCAACAATCATTTAAGTTTTACCTTTTAAAACACTATTTTTCAATAATACTAACATTACTAACACAAATACACACCGTCGTTATTTGATCAATTATTAAAGAGCTACAGAGATTAGTAAAAATACCTAAATTACTTTCAAAGTTTGCAATTCGCCCCAACAAACGAACGGGAAACGTAAAAAACTACGAAGTAGGTCTGTGGTTCTTATATTTTTTTCTTTTTTAAAGTTTTTTTTTCTAAAAACGCTGCGTTTATTTAGGTTTCTTAGGTTGGCAGTAATTTATTTTATATTAATAGCCGTGTTTGCACGTGATTCCGCGTTATTTGGGCGCTACTATTTTGGCGCTTTTATAGAACAAGTGTTATTTTGGGGAATAGACTATACAGACTTTTCATCGAGTGTATTATCTATGTTCTTATAAAGGTGTTGACGAATGTATAAATGACAGATAAAAGTACAGGAGTAGAAAAACTACTATTATTCTTCAATTTAGGCACATTACAATGCACTTATGAACGTCAGAGAAAAAAAACTACCACCGGTTCTAACCCTACACCTCTGACCCGAGAAGTATTATTTATGACCGGCAAGAAACTCGGCGGGACTTATTTTTTCAAAACAGTAATACAGTAATATTATATCTTAAAGATACACAATAATGCGTAGTTCTATAAGAAGCATATCAAAACAGCTTGAGAGACATACAATGTACGTATTGTTTAATTAAAATAAAATAATAATAATAAAATCCAAATCTGATTGCTTCACAAAACGTTTGATATGCTTTCCTATCTATCTGAACTGTGTCCTCTAAATGTTAGATGATTTTGTAGTAGTTTCTGGTTTGGGCCATGCATCTTTGTCCGTCATATAGTCCTCGACCCTGTAATAACCCTTTGACATTAAACTTTTTTTCAAATATTTCTTAAGAGCGGGAAATGATAAACACGTAACGTACGTAAGTATATGACATATTTGTCTCTAAATACGGTCTGGAATATGTTGTTAAAATCTTTTCGTTTCCTCGCGGGCACCGTGTATATCCGATCAAAATATAAAGCAATATTTACCATTTATACAAAAATACAGTAATAAATAAACTGAGATAATAATCTTTCAACTGGTCTGCAAAAAAAAATATGTTTCTGTCAGCAGATAAATCAGTTCGTCAGCAAAAATCTAACCTAACCCTCACTGACTGTCTGATTTTTTACCTAATTACTTCCCATATCTAATTGAATTCGAAAATGACATGCGTCTTACTCACCCCGGGTCATTGGGTAGCGTCTTGTCCACAAACTGCACCTCGACCTTGTAGAAGATGTACTTGAAGTAGTCCTGGCAGGTGGGCAGCTCCAGCTCCTCGTGGCGGTGGTCGGCCCGCTCGAACACGATGATGTCGCCATCCATCAGTTCGTCCAAAGCCTGGCCGCGTGCACACGACTCAACCCGAGCGGCGGCCGCCTTGAGGCCGCCACAAGGGTCGGACAATGTTTAGGGCATGCAATATTACGCGGGGTATATATTTGCACTATTTGGTTTGAGGGGGCTAAATTCTTTTAATGACATTTATTCTAATGGATCAGTTGTTTTTGACAAGTTAAATAAATACGCTCGTTTTTTTTGAGACGCAATGTAAAGTAGTAAAGGTTACTGTTGGTTATTGTTTGGATATGTCAAATATATACAGTCTATGGAACAGAATCTGGAACTCAAGTAAATGGTTCCAAAATGGCGGTAAATGGAACCATTTATATTTCTTATCCTCATTTCAAAGAAACGTAAGAAACTCTGATAAGAAGCACCCAACAAAAAAATGAAGTCAAAAGAAGCAAAGTTGATAGCTTTTTTTTTGTTAACTTTGCATTCTTTAAATTTAAACAAATTCTAAATTTGCCTTTGAAGCTATTTGTTAATGTTCGCATGGTGATGTCAAAATTGCATGCCCTATAAATGGATATATTATGCAGATTCGTTTTAAAGTTATATCACATTTGAAAGATTAATTGAAAAGATTAAAGAGCATGAGTAAAAAACGAATCAGCACAAGTATTTCAATAACAACAAACATTTAAAACCTGGGTAAATAACTCTATTATTGGCACTTATTATGCTTATCTAAGTTCTCGATCTACTTTCTGCCTGTCACAGCTTTGAAACTAATATAACTTTAGCGTGCCATTCTCAGAATCGTTTACCCAAAGTAGTAGTGATGATAATAGCTTTAGAAGATTAAAATAGCGAGAGGCAATCTAAACATGGTCTATTTAATATATTAACGTGTTTTTGATTCTTAGCTATGCACTAAAACATATGACCTAAAAGCGTGAATGGGTGCCTGACCGTCTCCCTAAAGTGAACAACTGGGATATAAACCTTTTCCCAGGCATAGTACCATTTATGGACACACTTATAAATTCAATTTCAAACTTATCTATCGAATTTAAGGTTCAAATTAGATCAAAAAATTATATATATAACATATTTAGGGTTTTTTGTAAAACTTTCTGGATTGGTAACGCCTGGAAAAGGGTTGGACTATTGAGTATTTTAGAAATATCAAGTATTCATATAGTGCTAGACGAAAAAGAAGATTAAGCTGAAATTTAGAATACTTGAAACATTGTATATTTCAGTTCGATTTTTGTATAAGACGCAAAGTAGATGAAAGCTACAAAGCTAAGGTTATATTTATGTTCTATGGTGTAAAAAAGTGTAATGACACGTACCATACCTGTGCCGGCCATACACGTTAACTACAAAGCAAGCAATCGTCCAGGTACCATATAACGTCAACTACACATACAAACTGCGAAATACTTTCAATCGTACTGGTATTACGTAGTAACTTTTGGGTAAAGAAAACGTCAAAAACTTTAATTAAACCAATTACTAACGAAACTATTCGCCTCATACAACATATTTACAAGTATATCATAACTACAAAATATAATTTACATCGACATCACTTGGTCAATGGGTTGTAATTTAAAATCAAATACGTAATGGGCTTCCACACTTGTACATTATGTTAACTTTTAAGCGCAAAGTCAAAAATTGATCTTTCAATTTTGAACTTTGTCATAATTTACGTAGGTGTCTTACGTCGTCATTTCGTCTCATATTTCAGACGATGACGGTTTAGTAGTTAATGTAACTGTTACGTAATAAGGGTCCTTAAAACATGAGTGTGGTTTTATGAAATGAGCCGCAGGCGAATTTCATAATAAGATCACACGAGTGTTTTAAGGCCTAATTACGTACAGTTGCATACACTGCTTTATCTACACTCATATTATATATATTAAATTAATTGTTCGGAAACCATAGAATGACCGCCATTGTACCGTCATGGCCTACTCGATTGTGCCGGCGCTCGCGCGGGACCAATCGAGTTGGCCATGGCGGTAACATTATGTTATCAAATTCGATGTTCCAAATTTGAAACTCATTCAATATTCAACAATATTTGAGCATGCATAGTTAAAATTACACTCAAACAATATTTGAGCATGCATAGTTAAAATTACGTTACTGCCGCAGATAAGAAACTTATCATAGTTAAATCGTTTGTTGTAATGCTTGTCATTGTCTACGGTTTTTGAACGCATTTTAGAGTACTTACAGTATGAGTGTAGATAAAAATAATTTTGTTTCAACCAACAATTGCATAAAGACAAATCAATCGATATAACTTTAAGTGTTCGAACATCGATTTGCAATTACTGTGTATGTCATTAATACAATACAGGAATGGCAGTTGTTTGAAAACAAATAGAAATGAAGATGGACTAATCATAAATACCTTTTCCAGAGGATCGTTGTAATTGTTGATCTTCTCCACGAAGTCGGGTTTGATTTCCTCGTAGAGCACGAGGGAAGTATCAGCCGGGAAGCCTAAAGAAAAACAAAATTTATATCAAAAAACTTGATTAATACAATATAAGTTAGATAAGATAATCGTTTGAACTCAAGATGGCGGCGGCGTCTTTAGAATAGTTTTTTTTTTTTTTTTGCTCATTTACGTAGTTCAGTGTGTAATATTGATAGCTTATTGTGCGGTGAGCTAACGAACAAGTGTGCAGCTAATGAAGAATTAGTCTCAAAACGCGCGTAACCACCCTTTAGTTGAACAAACGGTTATCCGAGGTCTCAGCCACCCACGTGTTTGTAAGGAGGCTATCGCTTTACAATCAACAAGGCCTTAACCGAACAACGTTGCTTTTATTTTATTTTAACCAAAATGAATAAAATCATAAGTACACCCTGACATTGGCAGAATTCACCTCGCTAAAACCGGCGAGGGTAAAAGCCATTAATAAACAAATAGTAGTTTATGTAACTGTTACGTAATAAGGGTCCTTAAAATACGAGTGTGGTTTTATGAAACGAGCCGCAGGCGAGTTTCATAATAAGATCATACGAGTGTTTTAAGGCCTAATTACGTACAGTTGCATACACTGCTTTATCTACACTCATATTATATATATTAAATTAAGTGCTCTGAAACCATAGAATTACCGCCATTGCACCGCCATGGCCAACTCGATTGTGCCGGCGGTCGGGGAGGCGCGTGTCGGCGGCCGCGCGGGCGCGTGGCGTTGGTCAGGAAGGAGCACAGGATTTACATTATGTTATCAAAACTCATAGCACATCAATATTTGAGCATGTAAAGTTAAAATTACGTTACTGCCACAGATAAAAAGCTTATCATAGTAAAATCGGTCGTGGTAATGCTAGCCATTGCCTACCGTTTTTGAACACGTTTTAGAGGACTGTAGGTGGAGGACGTGTGAGTGTAGGATAAAACAAATTATGTCAGTAAATGAATAAGCAAAGTTGATGAAACAGATGTAATCCCTATTGCAACGGCATAAAGCGTCTACGGCGGCGGTCTACTGATGGCCGGTCAGTGTTGGCGATGGTGGACAGACACATCCTAAACATTTGTTTGTCCAAGGCCACTAGCGCATTGCTGCGCCTCGCCTGAGTCATCGAAGTAATAATTCGGAAATATCGTAAACGTTTGTGTCGATATAATCAAATGAAGTTCTAACCCATTTAGTGATGGTTTATGGTGAGTGTGAGTGAGATAAATAATTAAATATTGCATTAACTTTTTGGAGGAATGCATCTCTTTTATAAATCTGAGCATTTTTCCTTTTGGTATTCACGGACCTATACATCCCGGTCCATTGTCAGGCTTGTGTGGAGATACAGATCCAACACGTAGTGGCCCTTTGGAGATTTTACTTTATAATCTACTTGCTAGAAGTCATTCATGGGTACATCAATGGATACTCGTAAACTAGTCCCAACAGGCGTTGGAGCTATTGTAAAAAATATATAAAGAGTAATTGGCGATGGTCTTGAGTATTTTTTATTATGAATATATATATCTCCATGGTACTCACCAGCACGTTTATTGAGTATCGGTATGAGATCGGGCAGCTTGCTCGCAATGGGCAAATAATGGTGTCCGCAATAATGGATCCTCTTCTGCTTGGGGTCGTAAAACTTGAAGAACAACACCACATCGTTGTCCTTGTCGAACGTGGGTAGGGTGCTGAGCCCCGAGTCGGGGGGCAGCATCTCGAGGAAGATGTTCCAGGGGTTGGTGTTCTCCGACACGTCCGCTACGGTCTTGTGCTGATCGTTGTTGATGTCTAGGCAGGTTGGTCTGCAAGTCTGTTGGTGAAATAATTTTCAAGATGATATAAATATACAGGGTGTTTCCTGTAACAGGAGCAATAAATTAAAACGAAGATTCCTTAGATAATTAGTACTCATAATAACAATACCTGAATTTTCCAAAGTTCTTAAATTTAGAGAAAATAGCAATTAAAGTTAAATTTAACAATCAATGAATGCCCACTATCGCGATATGATCGCTCAACGGTGGTTTAGTGTCGTGGTACCGGGGATGCTACTTCAGAAATAATCTTAAAACAATCGAGATTAGGTCTTATCTAGGTGTACTAGGAACTATTTTCATTTGTAAGATACACAAAATGGCACCCGAATTTTGGTTATTTCTTTTAAATTTGTCCTCAAAATTGTGAAAATCTATCAGTCATAACTTTTTGTTCAATTCATTATGATAATTTAAAAAGAAATTTTTGATTTTACAATTAAATTGTCAATGTCGGTAAAAAATGGCACGAATTAATTACGATGCCCGAGAATTATGTGAGATGATTTTGTTGTACGGAGAAGCGACAGGCAATTCTGTTCGAGCTCTTAATTTATACCGCGAACGTTTTCCTAACCGGATGCATCCTGCGAACGGCCGCGTCATTGTGAACGCTCTGCAGCGTGTGCGGGACAATCAGCCCATAGTCGGCGGAGTGCAGCCGGCACAAGGGCCTGCTGCAGCATTCAACGTCAGACTGGCACTGGAACGGCGGCTTCTTCAGCACTTCCGTGAACGTCCAACTACCAGCACAAGGAGAGCGGGTCTGGTATTTGGTGTCAACAACAGTATTGTTTACAAAGTACTAAAAAAGAACAAGAAGCATCCATACAAATTTTTAAAAGTACAGGCTTTGTTGCAGCGAGACTACATAGTGCGGCAAGTTTATTGTGAGTGGTTTATGGCTCAGTGCCATGGGAACAGACGCGATATAACATTCGCACAAAATGTTATTTGGACGGACGAATCAACTTTCACTAACAATATAATGGACTATGGTATGGAATCCAAAAAATACCCATTATTGGAGTACGGAAAACCCCCGTCTAATGAGACAGACAGCTCACCAATATCGGTTCTCTGTTAATGTCTGGGCAGCTATTCACGGAAATACAATAATTGGTCCGGTATTTATTGATGGTACTTTGAATGCAGTCCGTTTTTTACAATTGATAAATGTCACTTTATTACAGTATTACAACAATCTGCCCGAAAATGTAAAAAATGTGACATGGTTCCAACTCGACGGAGCCCCTGCTCATTCCGTTGTGGCAGCCCGTGAAAAGTTGACAGAAATATTCGGAAATCGATGGATCGGACGATTCGGTCCTAAGCGATGGCCACCGAGATCGCCCGATTTAACATGTCTGGACTTCTTTTTATGGGGAGCTATCAAAAACGACGTATATTCCGCCGAAGTAGATAATGTAGAAATGCTAAAAGATCGAATTACTCAGGCATTTAACACCATACGGCAACGTGATCTAAATGTAGTACATCGAAATACATTGTTAAGGTACAACGCATGCATACGAGCACATGGTCAGCATATTGAGAACATTTTCAATTAAGCAGCTAGTAATTAAGGATTCTGAGAAGAATATGTGCAATATTATTTTTTTGTACAACAATATTGTTTTCTTAAATTTTTTTATTGTACGTGCATAAAACCTAAATATTTTAATAATTTCATTTGTACCAAATAAAATTGTTAAAATACTCGAACTTCTTTTGACAGGTGCCATTTCTGGTTGAGTTGATCTTCTTGACAAAACTATAGTTTGGCAAACCAGTTTTGTCAGTAACAGTAGAAGAAATAATATTATGCATATGCATATGCACTCATCCCTTTCTTCGGGGTGATAGTACTAGCATAAGATAGAGACAGTATGATTCATTCCTAGCCCAACTATAAATTAGTCCTTATTTCCAAGGAATAGGAGTATTACTGTTGTATTACGAAAACGGCCACCCTTTACTTATCAGTTTCGTTGGAGGTTTTCGCCATTGGGTTTTTCATTTAAAAAAATATGATCGAAGATATAGGCTTGTGGTCATCGACATATAATATCAAGACGAGTAAAGGCAAGCAAAGTTCATGTGAAAACACGACCCATTTTCACGTTTACAAAACTAAAATGTCTTATGTCTTAGTAACCAATCAAGTACTCATTCTTTAAGCATATTTTTTTGTGTTAACCTTCATTCCGCAAAGGTTTCATGCCATTTCACCAACAAGAAAAGTTGCCGTGTTGTGAGTGGTCAAAATCAATTTGACAATGAAGTTTAATTGGACAGGAGATACTCAAATGAAATAACTGAAATGTCAAGTTAACTTATAATAAATACGCCTAAGTTTGACGTGGATGGATTCACGTAATAAATAATAATGCAATCAATTAACAATTTATTTTTTAGTGAATTTTTTATTACTTATGTAATATACGTAAATTTAATCGTTCTTGGAATAAGGAATAATATGAAAGCCCATCATCATCTTTCATTTATTTAATAAAAGTGCTTAATTACAATATAGAGACTTACATACTACAAAATAAGCATAAATTAACATAAAATAGTAAAGATTTTGAACTTTTTTACAATTTTATAAATCCGTTACATTACTTAGAAAATTAGATTTTTTTGAAGAATTAATTCCCAGCAGGCTTGAAATCGTTTTAATATCTTCACGTGGTCCTAAATGCATGTGATCTGAGTTTGCCCAATCCCAGGAGGTGTGCATAACGTTTTAGCGAAATTTTTGCTATTTGTCAGTTTTTTGCTTCTAGCTCGAAAACGGTACGTCCGAAGGAAAATATCATGTATATCATCAATATTAAAGATGGTTAAATTCTACGTCGAATGAGCATCTTAACTTATAATTCAGTTCAGCGGTACAGCCAAAATCAAAAATTATAAAACGGGAAAATGTCTCATTTATTTGAAAAACTAATATTTTGACTTACATACCACATATCTTTGAAACAGATGACTCCTGTTGAAAAACCTATAGAATAAAAGTTGAAGAGAATACAATTTCACGATATATAGACACCTCAATTTTTCAGTTTCAATTCAGTTAGTTTGAAAGGCTAAATTTGGCATGAATTCAAAATCGGTTTTTTTCTAAATCCTTCTAAGTTGCATATTTTCCATAAATATGATGTGTGAGGCTTACATTTAATCCATTGTTACAACTAAGAACATTTAAGTGCAAATTTCTAAAACGTACCCAATCAGAAAACTATTTATACACCGTGTTTTTTTTATTTCCGGTAATTTCAAGTGTATATTTCTGAGCTTAACTTAAGTTTATTTCTCAAAGATGCCAGTGTCATAATTCGCTCCAGTTCTGATGTAATCGATATTTCATTTATGTCTTTCTAATTGTGTAAACCTAGATTAAATTATTTTTTTTACTCTGAGCACCCGCTACAAAATGATGCACCTGTGTGTTAAGCTGCAATATGCTTCCTGTGTATCTCAGGCTGTTAATTTTTGAAATGCAATTACATTGACATGTCTAGTTTTCAATTGTTTGGTTTAGGGACCGATTGAGGAATCAATCAGTAAACATCGGTATCAACGTTCAAATTTCGTGGCAATGTACGGTTGGCAGAAAAATAAATACAAACAAATCACTTAGTATTTTTAACCTTTATTTTGTATATGTAAATAAAAAAGCCCCTAAATAGTACATTTCCTAATTAGGGTGGTAAAACAAAGAAAGGCCGCGCAATCGCAATTGTTGCGGCCCAAGCTGCAAGCGAGGGACGTAATTATGCGATCGAGGGCTTTCTTTATTACCTCCCGTGTTGGAAAAATATGTGCACATTTGGCCAGAAAGCGGCTCTATCCGTACGCGTAGCGTGCGGAAAAAGCCACTTTATGTCCAGGTGTGGCATACAATATTTTACGAGTTAGAATAGATCACTAAAATTTGTTCCATAGATTTTGCTGTCAATCTTTGACGTCTGTAAGAATATATCCATTTTAAATGACTAAAAGATCTTTCCACGCTGACTGAGGTAATAGGAAGGGTTGTCAAGCATTGAAAATTTTGCACACAGTTTTTATTTACACTTTCTGGTATTTCAGCCTCGTTGTTTTTAGATAGTTGGTTAATTATTTGTACAGTCTTATAACCAGGATTTTTCTTTAATACACTTTTTAATTTAAAATAAACTTTTCTGGCATTTTGATGTAACCTTAACGTTGATATTTTTTTTTGCAAACCATGAACAATGTTTAATGATTCTGCTAGACTCAGTTTTGGATCCTCCAATAATTTTATTGACTTAGCAATTATACTAAAGTGTGTATCGACGAATAGTAACTCAGTTTTTAAATTCCGGTTACGGAAAATTTTTTTTGCTTTAGAAATTGCACTCGCTTCACGCGGATTTAAGGCATCGATGACAGATTTGATTTTATCATAATGCATGTGATAATATGAGGCAGCATTTAACCATGTTCCCCATCTTGTTATCACGGGTCGGGGTGGTAGAGGAATATTTACACACATTTGATGAAATAAATTTGTCCTTGAAGGAGCGTTACGAAATATTTTTTTGATACAGTCAATCAAACTGTTTATGGTCGGGTAAAGACTTCTAATTATCTCTGCGACTCGATTACATCCATGTGCTATGCATGTTACATGAGTCATATTTTTATATTTCTGAACAAGGTTTTTAGCTGCTTTTACCATGTAGGAACCGGCATCCGTTATAAAAAATAATAATTTATCCATGTTTTTTTTGTATTCATCGCCCCAAAGATCTTCAAGGGTTTCCTCAACGAGTTTGGTTATTGTCGAATGGTTAGTCGCCTCCAATACCTTAGAAGCAAATAAATGTGGCTGGGTACTAGTTCCATCTAGAGCTCCGATCAAAATATTTGCCACTTTTTTTCCCACGGAATCTGATGTTTCATCAACACTGAGGTAAATCATTTTATTTTGTAATTTCTCTTTCAATTCATTTTTTTTCTTTTCATACAATTCAGGTAAGCATTTTACTCGTATTTTTGTTTCACTCGGCACAGTAATATCGTTTCCATATTTATGATTTAAAAGGTTTTCTACAAAATTTCTAAATTTAGGATTGTCTAATTTTGACCACGGTATATTCGAACAAATCATAAACTCTGTTAAATCTTTATTAAATTTTTCTTGTGCATTATTTTTATGAATTTTGTTGTGTAAATCTGTTTTTAAATGGCGGTCGATACTAGATTTAGAGGGAAATAATTTCGAATTACACAATTTGCAATATACGATATCGTCTTTAATTTCGAAATCAGCATTATCTCGTATTATATCCTGTAAATGGCAGCGTGAATCAGATAATTTATCTTGATGAGATTTTGATTTCAAATGTTTCTCTATATTGTACCTTTTCTTTTTTATATTCATTTCGCAAATAGTACAGCAAGCACCTTCGTTAGTGAATATAAAATCAGTATACTGCGTCAAATCCATTTTCTCAAGTCTGATAGGGAGTTGGGTAAAGATTTATCAATGCTAAATTGTAGTTGTAAGTGTTTTTAAGAACTATTATCGTTGAAGATTTTACCACATATTATTTTGCATGACAATTCATTTGTTGCCTATTTGGCATTTAGAATTTTTTTTACAAATGGATAATGAAATGAGTATTGAGGTTCTATGACGTATTAAGAATATAAACCTCTTTAAATATATGTACAGTTTACCAAAGTACGATTAAGAATAAAAATAAATTAAATGTTATTTATTACTAATAAATAAAACAATGATACCTATGTATTTCTTTTTTTGGGACCCTTACCAAGTGCCACGAAATTTGAACGTTGATACCGATGTTTATCAATCAGTAACTGCTGAACCTACTTAGATGAAACTATGTATAGTGATTGAGATAGTTTGAGTCCGTAAAAAGTAGTTTTCATCCAAAAATACCAACTCTTAAGGGGCTGAATTGTGGGTAAGAAGTTAGTATGAAGAGTTATAAATATAGTTAAACGGATTTAGATGAAATTTGGTACCTATGAAAATAGTTTGAGTTCTGGGGAGTTTTTATCCCAGAAACTATCCCTGAAGGGTGTGAAAAGGGGGCAAAAGTTATTTGTATGGGGAATCAATATCCACTGAACTGATTTAAGTCCATAGATAAAATTTGGTATGGAGATAGTTTAAGTTCTGGAAAAGGAAACAGAATAGTTTTTATCTTAGAAGTTATCCCTTAAGAGATAAAAAGGGGAGTGGATTACTATCTCTATACTAAGTTTCATCTAAATAGGTTCAGCAGTTATTGATTGATTCCCCAATCGGCTCCTAATGTAAATAAGGTATATTAACTCAACCAAATAATTAAACATTATGACATGTCAATGAAATTTCGAACATTAATAATCCGAGATACAAAGGAATCATATTGTAGTGACTTAACACACAGTTACATGATTTTATAGCGGGTTCTCGGACTTAAAGAATAATTAAATGTAGGTTTACACAATCGGAAAGACAAAATAGAAATATCGATTGCCACAGAACTGGAGCAAATTAGGGCACTGGCGGCTTTGAGAAATAAACTTAAATTAAGCTCAGAAATATACCCTTGACATTACCGGAAATAAAAAAAAACACGGTGTATAAATAGTTTTCTGATTCGGTACGTTTTAAAAATTTGCGTTTTAAAAAACACATCATATTTATGGAAAATATGCAACTTAGAAGGATTTAGAAAAAAAAACGATTTGAATTCATGCCAAATTTAGCCTTTCAAAGTGACTGAATTTGAAAATTGAGATGTTGATATAACGTGAAATTATATTCTCTACAACTTTTATTCTATAGGTTTTTCAACAGGAGTCATCTGTTTCAAAGATATGTGGTATGGAAGTCAAAATATGAGTTTTTCAATTAAATTAGATATTTTCCCGGTTTATAACTTTTGATTTCGGTTGTACCGCTAAACCGAACTAAAAGATAAGTTGCTCAATCGACGCAGAATTTAACTCTCTTTAATATTGAAATGAATGACATTTTCCGTCGGACGTATCGTTTTCGAGCTACAAGCAAAAAACTGACAAAGAACAAAAATTTCGCTAGAAAGTTATGCACACCTCGTGGGATTGGGCAAACTCGGATTACATGCATTTAGGACCACATGAAGGTATTAAATCAATTTCCAGCCTGCTGGGAATTAATTCCTCAAAACACTTTTTATAGATCTTATTTGCTTGGCCTATAGGGAGACCCTCTTGGTCTCAAGCAACATTATGTTAAGCAATTAAGGTTGATTATGGCAAAAAAAACGATTATTTTTTAACTTTATTTATGACCAGACTAGAAAATAATAGCATGCCTTCAATATAAATAGTTGAAATTCTCTTTGCTTCCTCGTTTTTTAGAACTAAATAAATAACGGATGAGTTCGTTTATGTGTACTATTTATTTTAGCAGGCTTAGGGAAATACAAAGATAAATTTACACTTTGTATCCATTTTTTTATACAACAACGGTAGCAAACAGGTATACGGTTCACCTGATGGTAAGCAGTTACCGTAGCCTATGGACGCCTGTAACTCCAGAGGTGTCTCATGTGCGTTGCCAACGCTTTCATATAAAAGAGGATTCACTGTGTTGACAGCTAAAGGGACAAGAGGATCCCCCGTCGTCAACACACTGCATCCTCTGAGCTCTCTGGCAACCTTACTCACCGGCAGGAACACAACACTATGAGTAGGGGCTAATTGGCTGTGGTTTTCTGTAAGGTAGAGGTAGTTCCCCAGTCGGGCTCTGCTCTAGATTTGATAATTAAAGACTACGAAGTTATAGCATTCATTATTAATGAATAATAAGACTCATACCTATTAGTCAGTTGTACTAGAAATGTCAACTGTATATCGAAAAAAAAAAAAAAACTGAAAAGATTCTTTGTTAACAACGGAAACCTAACTGCTATTACTACTAGGTAATACTTATAATCAGAGCTCGGATTTTTCACGGCAAAACAAAACACTAGCGTAATTTAGCCAGTGCTTGAAATATTATTTTATCGATATCGATAATTCAGAACTAGAAGAAATAAAAGTCACCAAATAAAATTAATATGTAATAAAACTAATAAAAACATTTGTATAAAGTTACTATATATTAGAAACAAACGCAATTTCTTCTTCAAAATCTACGTCAGTACACACAGCAGCACAAGACATTTTATTTGGGTAATAGTGATAGGAGTAGATGATCATTATCTTTTCAACATTCTCTGGGAGTAAACAGTTGCGTTTATCACTATAAATCCATTTATGTACACTAAATGTACGTTCAACTTCAGTTGACGTCAAGGGAGCAAATTTATAGAATTCATTATCAGTTCGGGTAATATTTTCAGATATGTCTCTTAAAATTTCGTAATCAGGATTTCGTTCGAGCACGGCTTCAAATTTACGTATCACTGTTAAAAGTTTACTCCAGTTTACGTAGCAACGAACAGTATCCAGAATGAGGAAGGATTCCGCAATGGATAAAGTCGAACATTGCAATTGTTCTATTGAAGAGGCTATTACTTCGTAGTTGTCGCGAATGAAATTTAACTCCGGTCGTAGTTTGCGTGTTTGAAAACATTTTTTTATCTACACTCATACTGTAAGTACTCTAAAACGCGTTCAAAAACCGTAGACAATGACAAGCATTACAACAAACGATTTAACTATGATAAGTTTCTTATCTGCGGCAGTAACGTAATTTTAACTATGCATGCTCAAATATTGTTAAGCAATGAGTTTCAAATTTGGAACATCGAATTTGATAACATAATGTTACCGCCATGGCCAACTCGATTGGTCCCGCGCGAGCGCCGGCACAATTGAGTAGGCCATGACGGTACAATGGCGGTCATTCTATGGTTTCCGAACAATTAATTTAATATATATAATATGAGTGTAGATAAAGCAGTGTATGCAACTGTACGTAATTAGGCCTTAAAACACTCGTGTGATCTTATTATGAAATTCGCCTGCGGCTCATTTCATAAAACCACACTCATGTTTTAAGGACCCTTATTACGTAACAGTTACATAAACTACTATTGCAGCTCTTATAGCTGCCGAGTCATTAGCAAGTATGGAGACGACATCACGTATTTGCTCATAGTATTGAGCGTAATATACCGCAGCAGATATCCAAGTTCCCCATCTGGTGATAATTGGCTCGGGAGGTAGGGGAATGGACGGATATTTTGCCTTAAAAAGGCGTACACGCTCTGGAGATTTTAGGAATATCTTTTTGACATTCGATATCAACCCATCCACACCTTTGAAATTATCTCGCACTTCTTCGGCAACCCGGTGCAGACCATGAGCTAAACACGTAATGTGTTTCATACGAGGAAACGTTGCTTTTAAAATACGACCGGCTTTAAGCATATATGCGGCACTATCTGTGCAAAGTAAAAGCAAATTGTTTACGTTATCATTGAAAGAATTTTGAAACAAAAATTTTAATTGGTTTATTATTAGGTTTGCTATTGTTTCCCCATTGACCTTCTCTAAAACCTTCGACCCCAAAAGATAAAATTGCTTAGAACAATTTTTTTGCAAAGACCGAATCACCACGTTTGTCACACATTTTCCCATGAAATCTGGTGTTTCGTCTATAGATATCCACGAATAATTGGTTTTGTTTACCTCTCTTATACCCTGTATAGTTTTTTTGTACACGAGATTTAAATAAATTTTTCGCAGGGTCGATTCGTCCGGTAAAGAAGTCATAGAGCAGTCGCAACATAAATACTTGTTAAAAAAATGACGAAAATTATTGTTGTTGACTGTTGCCCATGGTATGTTGCATGAAATAAGAAAAATAATCAAATCGAAATAAAATGGATGTTTCCTATTTGGTTGCCCCGAACGGTGATTGTGGCGGTTGCTTTTCACATGATTCTCAATATTGCATTTCTTCAGTTTTAGATGCATATCGCACATAGAGCAGTATATAGTGGAGGTCACTTCATTATAGACTAACTCAGGGTGATTTTCAATCCACGTTTTGATCCGATCTTGTACATTACTCATTTTTGTATTAATTGATACCTTGCAATATTAAGTTATTATACGTATATCCAACACGTCGGATTCAATGCGTTGCGAAATAAATAATACCTAGATGCAATTTACGTTTTATACGTAATGAAATGACAGTTAAAGTGTGAATGTCATATGTCATGTGAGATGAAATTTGCAGTCGTTTCTATCATTTTAAATGAGGTGGTATAGTTACTTCGTTCTAAGTTGTACATGCAGACCTACCTCTTTGTTGCTCGACTATGGCAAAGCTAAAATGAAAAGTTATTTTATTACTTATACAGGATGTCCGGTAATTAATGCACAACCTTCTAACCCCCAGTAGGTCACCTTAGACTGGTCAAAAATATTGATTTTGAGCTCTAGTAAGTCTCCTGTTTTTCGAAATTTTCGCACGTTTGTTAGTTTTTAAATTTTGACATTCACACTGATAGGTGTACCATCGAATAAAAAAAGAAAAAATGTACTGAGGCAATACCTGTCATATACTCTAGTAAGACTCGATAGGTGTCGATAAAATAATATTTCAAGCACTGGCTAAATTACGCTAGTGTTTTGTTTTGCCGTGAAAAATCCGAGCTCTGCTTATAATATAAATGAACATTCATTATACTTTTCCTCAAATGAGTTATGTTTACTTTTCCAAAACTTATATTGCATAGCATAACATCGACCAAGTCCGTAATGTATGAGAATATCTATGCGTGATTTACTTACCAATGAAAAGAAATATCACCATCTTTGGCGCCTGTGTGGCTCCTGCACCAATGCACGGCACAAGCTGGCATTTTAATACCGATATATTACCGAAATTTCATGAACCGAAAAAACTTATATTTTGACGACATGACAATTTCAAAATGTTTGACAAGACATAAGAGCACCGCTGTCACAAGCTCCGCCCACTTTGGCACCAGGAAAGTGGAGCACATTTTGAACGTTGATTACGCTTCCTTACTTATTATTCTTCCAAGCTTGTGGTATGACAAAACACGAAATCCCGAATGCAAACTTTTTGATTGGGATGGGTTATTTTTTTATTTAGCCGTAACATACGATTCGAACTTACTCGGATGTATTCGTTTAATCAATTGCAAGTCTAGTAACCGTAACCTAGCAACTATGGTTATAATAAGTAGTACCTACTTGGCTATCCGGTCCACATCCGGTCCGTCTTTTTGTAACGTTTCTAAGGCTACAGGCTATTATTATAAAGTAACCATAGCAACTTCACAAATCATTGGTAAATAAAGTTCGGAAGTAATCGTGGTTTCCGGTACTTTCCTACGATCATAACCAGGGCCCGTAATTTTCATGCCGATGACATCAATTTGACGTCACGCTCCATATAGGGTGATCCCATATAGTTTTATTATAAATTATTAATCATTAGTCGTCAATCATTTTAATCATGTACAAATGACTTCATAAGTACTCTATTTACACATGGAATAAATAATACCTACTTGATACGTGAAACGTACATACAACTATTTGATTTGTTTTTATACATACATTTTATTAAATGGTATTGTTAACAACACATTACAATTGTTACGTAGAAAACAGAATTCCTCTCTAACGTAAAGCACGCCATCCTTCTTGCATTAATTCCCATGCAAAGAAAATCTAAGTCATCTTCGCGTTCATACGTACCTAACGCAATATTCATAAAAATCATTTTGTTTTGTAATCGTATTTTTGTTTGTTGTGTCACACATTTGGTTAATTATTTCGAATTCTCTGCTAAAAAGAAAATGTCAAAAAAAAAAAAAATCAAAATTATTTATTTCATGTGTGTGTGTGTGTGTGTGTGTGTGTGTGTGTGTGTGTGTGTGTGTGTGTGTGTGTGTGTGTGTGTGTGTGTGTGTGTGTGGTGTGTGTACATGTAGGATTTCCTTTTGAGCCACTTTGTGATGAGCGATTTACACTCGTGGTATGGTTTTGAGTGTATGTCAAGTTCACTGTTAATTTTGGTGTAATTTTGTATAATTGATGGACAATTTTTTTTTTTCTGATTTTAACAACTAATACAATTAGGAAATCAGTATTTTTATTTCTCAGTGGCACTTGTAACATTTTTGACAGAACGTTTTTTAATGAGAACGAATAAAAAAGGTTACATTTAAAAAGGTTTTATTACATATTGATTTATAAACAGCCAAGGAAATTGATTTGTGTAACATTACGTACTTTGTCATAGTGTCGATCAACATCTAGACGCTAGAGATTTCATATTATTGTCACTGTGACCAGGTTCTAAATGGTATGCAAATCAAAGTCCTGGGCCATAACTACACGAATAACTAGATACTTAATGATATTATTTACAAACGAGGTTTTGTACATTATTATATACAGCCTTGGCCAGAAGTATTGAGCATCCTTGTGATTTTCATACAAAACTCGAAAGTTTAGACCGGTGTTTCTGACTTTTTTGAAGTTATTTTATCAATTAATTCAAACTGAACAGGCATGTTTTGTTGAAATGAGTAGTAACTGCATCGAATATTTGCAATTTTTCGCACCGACCTAAATTCGCATTTTTGGGACCTCCACTTTTCATATTTTATAGGTACCTTGAAAGTGTTATTAAGTGAAGTTTTCTAGATATATCAATAAAATATAACATTTTACGTCATTGTACATTGTTATGATAGGGAATTAATACTTAACATCAAAATTGCAAGCAAAAAAGAGCTATGCTCAACACTTCTGGCCAAGGCTGTACAAGTTAGTTTTGTACATACTCGTAATTATTTACAAATTAATATAAAACATATTTACATTTCTACTTTTTTTGCCCCTTATATTTTGATTCGAAATTGATAATTAGAATTTGCGCAAGGTTTTTAGGGGTCATACTGCATCGCCGGTTTGTAAAAATCCATTTTAATATTAAAAAGGACCTTTCAACTTCTACAGATGTAATAGGGGCATACTTCTGGCCAAGGCTGTACAAGTTAGTTTTGTACATACTCGTAATTATTTACAAATTCATTTAAAACATATTTACATTTCTACTTTTTTTGCCCCTTATATTTTGATTCGAAATTAATAATTAGAATTTGCTCAAGGATTTTAGGGGTCATACTGCATCCCCAGTTTGTAAAAATCCATTTTAATATTAAAAAGGACCTTTCAACTTCTACAGATGTAATAGGGGCATACTTAAAATAAGACCATAAATCAATTTTCCCATTGCTTCCATCAAGACGAACTTCATTATTGTCGTTTAAGTCAGCCATTATTTGCATGGTTGGTAATTCCTTGTTTTTGTGTAAGACTGTTTTATGCTTTTTATAAATAAAATTTCCTTTTTCATGCAGACTAACCCTTGATAATTTGCCTGTCACAGTTTTAACTACTTGTAGCGACTCACTCAATGTCAGCGTAAAACTCTCCATTTGCTTGGTAGCTTTTACTAGAACTCTGCAGCTTTCAGGTATGAATTTTAAATGATTTTTCAGATGATGTTTCCCAATTGCTACATAGAGTCATGCTGCATAGAGTATGATTCCAATTAAATTCGTCATAATTAATCATTTAACAACATTGATTTATACAAAAAGAGAGATACGGTACCAGGCGCTCGATTGTGTGCAATCAAATATAGGTTCCGGGACCTATATTGAATTAGTCGTGTGGCAGAGTCTCTCAGTTACACTTTGTGCAATACGTAAAATATGGAGGTCTCGCTTGCATAGCCGTGTTAACTATATAGGTTTATCTCTTTTGCCCATGATACACATGTATTAACTGAGGCCACACAATCACGTAACTTTTTATTAATCATATTTAATTTTAGTTTAATTGGCTTTAGACACAACATTCGGTGCTTGATTATCCATATTTTTTTATTATTATATAGAATTTATAGATCAAGACACTTGGAGACCTTATACACACATACTTTTTTTTAAATTTAAATTCAATTTTTTTTTCTAACTGTTGATGATGGATTATTATAATTTGGAAATGTATGTAGAAGACACAGTTCAGGTAAGAAAGTATATCAAACTTGTATGTAATTCATTTTCAAATAGTCAGATTTAGACTCACCTCTTTTCTTTGGTATTTTTCTTAAACTATAACCTATTGTTGGTTAATCTAACCTTGGTTTGATATGTTTTCTTATAGAATAACGCACTTATATGTATTGTTTAGTTTTGATGTACTGTTGTTTTGAAAAAATAAGTCCCGCCGAGTTTCTTGCCGGACATAATTCTTCTCGGGTCAGAAGTGTAGGGTTAGAACCGGTGTAGTTTGATTTTTTTTCTCTCTTTTACTTTGACGTGTAAAAGTGCCCTTGTGGCCTACTTACTGAATAAATGTTTGAGTTTGAGTACAGCGGTGTGTAGCATTTTACAAGTGTGTAGGTGCTGGACCACATTTCAGTTTTGTTTACTATGAACGTCACTCATCTTCCTTTTTGTTTATGTCTATGTTGAACAACCTCTGCAGGTAACCGATATCGATACTTGAAATAATCAGTACCATGTCTAATTGACTTATATAGCTGTCAGCTTAAAATAATACATATTGTTGTGTTTTAATTATTGTTAATTTATTTGTTAGGTATTGTTGGATAAATGTAAATAGGTACAATGTCATCTTTACACCAGTTTTGCTACAGATATCCGTTTTTAATCGTATACGACGAAAACGTTTATTGTTCCTGTTGTGATCAATATATAACATCAAAAGTCAGCAATGTCACAGCACATTTGCAAACAACTAAACATATTGAAAGAGAAGAAGGAAAATTAACACAAAATGAGTTTAACCTGGATCTTACGAATTTTATGGTAGCGTCAAACATACCATGGTTTCAATTAGAAAATGAAAATTTCCGTAACTTCCTTCAAAAATGCATTGATGGCAAGTATGCGAAAACAGCAAAAGTTCCATCGGAGTCATACTTAAGAGTACAGTATTTACCTAAAATGTTCAAAAAGGTTTTCGATTCTATCAGGAATGATATCGCGGATTCGTATATTTACGTAAGTGTTGACGAGACGAAAGATCAATTGGACCAAAATGTGGCCAATGTTATCGTTGGAGCACTCAGAAAGACTAACGCAAGTAAACCACACATAATAGCTTCCAAGGTCCTTGACAGGACTAATCATGCCACTGTAAACAATTTAGTAATCGAATCGTTGAAAAATCTTTATGGAAATGACAATTACAATGAAAGGGTGGTGTTATTTTTGACTGACGGGGCTCCCTATATGGTAAAAGCAGGTAAAACTCTACGGAATTCATTTCCAAATATGATACACGTGACATGCTTGGCCCATGGCTTCAACCGTGTTGCTGACACAGTTCGAGGTTTGTATGAGGATGTAAACGAGTTGATTTGTAGTATGAAAACGACATTTTTAAAATCCCCATCACGAACAAAAAAGTTAAAACAGTTATATCCTAATATGCCACAACCTCCCCGTCCAGTTATAACAAGATGGAATACGTGGATTGAGGCCTGTATTTACTACATGACTTACTTCGATGAAATCAAAAACGTTCTTAACAATCTCGATGACCAGAATACCGCAAAAGTAAGACGGGCTAAATTAGCAATTGGGAAACCTCATCTGAAAAAGCATTTAAAATTCATAACTGAAAGCTGCACAGTTTTAGTAAAAGCTACCAAGCAAATGGAGAGTTCTACGCAGACATTGAGTGAGTCGCTACAAGTAGTTAAAACTGTGACAGGCAAATTATCAAGGGTTAATCTGCATGAAAAAGGAAAATTTATTTATAAAAAGCATAAAACAGTCTTACACAAAAACAAGGAATTACCAACCATGCAAATAATGGCCGACTTAAACGACAATAAAGAAGTTCGTCTTGATGGAAGCAATGAGAAAATAGATTTATGGCCTTATTTTAAGTATGCCCCTATTACATCTGTAGAAGTTGAAAGGTACTTTTCAATATTAAAATGGATTTTTACAAACCGGCGATGCAGCATGACCCCTAAAAACCTTGAGCAAATTCTAATTATTAACTTCGAATCAAAATATAAGGGGCAAATAAAGTAGAAATGTAAATATGTTTCAAATTAATTTGTAAATAATTATGTACAAAACTAACTTGTATATTATATTGTACAAAACCTCGTTTGTAAATAATATCATTAAGTATCTGGTTATACGTGTAGGTATAGCCCAGGACTTTGATTTGCATACCATTTAGAACCTTGTCACAGTGACAATAATATGAAATCTCTATCGTCTAGATGTTGATTGTCACTATGACAAAGTACGTAATGTTACACAAATCAATTTCCTTGGCTGTTTATAAATCAATATGTAATAAAACCTTTTTTAAATGTAACCTTTTTTATTCGTTCTCATTAAAAAAACGTTCTGTCAAAAATGTTACAAGTGCCACTGAGAAATAAAAATACTGATTTCCTAATTTTAGTTGTTAAAATCAGAAAAAATGTGTCCATCAATTATACATGTTCATTTTAGCAGAGAAGTTGGAATAATTAACCACACAACAAACAAAAATACGATTACAAAAAAAAAAGATTTTTATGTATATTGCTTTCCGTATGAACGCGAAGATGACTTAGATTTTCATTGCATGGGAGTTAATGCAAGAAGGATGGCGTGCTTTACGTTAGAGAGGAATTCTGTTTTCTAATGAATTGTAATGTGTTGTTAGCAATACCATGTAATAAAATGTATGTATAAAAACAAATCAAATAGTTTTATTTACGTTTCACGTATCAAGTAGTTATTATTTATATCATGTGTAAATAGAGTACTTTTGAAGTCATTTGAACATGATTAAAATGATTGACGACTAATGATTAATAATTTACAATAAAACTATTTGGGATCATCCTATATGGAGCGTGACGTCAAATTGATGTCATCGGCATGAAAATTACGGGCCCTGATCATAACCGAAGTCCGTTTTTCACAACGCTCACGTAACAAGACTCTCAAAATTTGCGTGTTATGATTACATTGACAATGTCAAGTTGTCGAGTCAAAAGTTATTTCCAATAAGTATTACAAAAATATTACAAATGGTCTGAATTGTGTTTACGTTATTGTGTGACGTTACTTAATTACAATAAAGCCAAAAAGGAAACCTAAGCCGAGGTTTAAGTACTTTGTTTACGATAACCATCCATCACTTGGCTAAGAGCCGCCATTGTAAATAATGTGCAGATAATATGCAATAACCAGAGCGGCGGCCTGTACAGCACGTGCCCAAAGTGTGCTGTGATTCTCTATTATCGACAAAACATATTCGCCTTCAAGAACCCTACTCCTGGCTTCAAAACAGCTGATTGGCGTACATCATGAAACATGCCTTCAAACTGCTGGTACAAGAATTACTAATAAAACATAATTACTTACACATCAGTAAAAAAAGTAAGCCATGTATTGTTTGGACTGAATAAACATGTTAATTTTATTCTTGTTTATAATTATTTTAGGTAGTTAACGTTTTTAAAGTTATTTTCTAAACAGGTACGTAAAAGTCTGTTGTGTCTATTTGTTTAGTCGCATTTTTATCAGTTATCTATCGAGTATTTATGCGTAAATAACACTTAGCGTAATCTTTGAAGAACTCTAGCATCCTTTTTGTTGACATATGTGACTTACGTTTCTGTCACGTTCACCGAAGTATTCCGACTAAACACGATAGTGAATTGATGGTTGCCCAGCGTGGCGGCTGTACATTGCTGGTTCGATTAATTGTGTAAGAAAATAACAGTATATTTTTTTGTCATTTTATTAATTAAAACCACTTGGACTTAATAACTGATTACTTAAGGGGGTCTATATTGTAATTTATTGCTCCTGTTACAGGAAACATCCTGTATACTGTCAATGTTACACATAAGCAAATACACCAGGAATACGGTTCATAGCCTTCCCAAGGTTTTATACAAGAGTAAAGTATCTGGAAAATGCCTTAAAGTAAGGGCATGAGCCCGAAAGTCAGTTAGGAGAGTGAACTCTCTGCATTTAGGTAGGTAACGGATTTCTTAACTCTGCCCTGTTAAGCAATGATGGGTCCATACCTGTGCGTGCTAACTCGGGGCAAGTTCTAGGGATTACATATTGATAAAAAATATGTTGATATATTAATACATGTGCTCATTGAAAATCCCGGATTACTAACTATAAAAAGGTTCGATATTATCGATATGATGTCCGATATCGAGTCTCTTTAAGATAATAAAATTATGCGATGTCATTTCAATCAAAATAAGGCAATTTTCTGTCAGTGCCATTCATATGCTCTAGAGTAAGGGCCTGTTTCACAACCTCCAGATAAACCCATCTGCCAGTTAAAATTATTGCTATCCTTTTCTCCAGTCATATAAAAGAAAAGGACAGCAAACATTTATCCGTCAGATATGCTTTAACTGGAGATTGTGAAACAGGCCATAATAATAATATATGAGGTAATATTCCGCTACAATTGTTACGAAGAAAATAAATAATATTTATTTATGTTGATAGACATCATGATGTTGACAGTAATATCCGTATATTTTTTGGTGATAAATGATTTTTCTACATCACTTTAGTATTTGCGCCCCGAGTTATCATACGAATGAATTGATGATTGCAATGAACGGATTTAAAAGTAAAACACCCACCATAATATGAACGATTTCCACCTGCCGAGATGCTTTAGCTGATTACGGAAGTTTCCAGTCAACATCAACACAAGGACACCGTAGCTTGCTTGCGAACGCAGAATGCGCAGCAGTGCTCACTTTGCACCTCCTTCAGTCGATGAAATGTGAATGGTACAGAACACCAACCTGATTGGAGCGCGCGCTGAAAGGCCACGGGCGCAGATGCTTCTGCGGGTAGCGGAAGTTCTCCGCCAGCATCTCCATGAGCTCGGCCACGGTAGCCTGCTTGCGCACGCGGAAGGCGCGGTAGTGCGCGCGCTCCGGGTCGTAGAGGTCGTTGCCCTGGTGGCCGTCGAAGTCGTCCTCCAGCACGACGTTCACGGTCATGTAGAGGTGCGCCTCGTTGCGCTCCTTGCGACGGATCTGGAAACGAGATGTGTTTTGTACAAGAGTCGTTATTAGTACATTACTTACCAAGGACTGTAAAAGACAGAAAGCCCGAAATCGCAGGTATTTGTGACCCGAGCCGCAGGCGAGGGTTGTAAATATGCGATAGAGGGCTTACTTTTTTACTGCCCGTGGTGAGTACACAATTTTACGTCTCCACCTGGCCATAATGCGAGTTTTACCGTACGCGTATCGTGCGATAAAACTCACATTATGGCCAGGTGTGACGTAAAAAATTTAACGAGTAGTCCGCCTCGAACTCGGAACTCGCGATTTCCTTGCAAACGAATGACTAATATGACAAGACCCTTATGATGATTTTTTCGCGCCATCTAGCTCCATGACCCCTTGGTCGATCCTGCTTATATAAGAGCTCTCAAATTATATGTATCTCTGCTACAGCCCCAACAAATTTCATGAATATCAGAAAAGCGTTACTAAAGTTATGGCGGAAGAAACTCAAAATCAAAAAGCCATCCAAATGCTGAGACGTCGCACTAGCTAAGTAGTTTGTAAGAACTTCCTTCGCTTTTACACTCCGCTCTTTCGATTAGGTGCCCCGATCGTATTAGTTTTAGATATTGCTGAGTTTGCCTATTACATTTCTTAAGTTTGCTTAATATGCTGAGACAGATTATATGTTAGATTTAAATTTATTTATGTCAAGCAAAATTAACTAGGTACTTACTTAGTTTTAAGCTACTTTTACTAGACTAAATTAACTGAATTAGGTAAACGTATTTTACTATTCACCTAAATGTTTGATGATTAAAAGTATGACGGTAAAATTAATAATGTATTATTATGTCTTTCCCGACCACGGAACAAATGTGTTCCAGACCTTTGGGAGGCATATGCGGAGCCGGAGCCAACGCGCAGAGGCCCTTTCGACAATTTAATGAAAAGTGAGCCTACCCGTGTCATGGGACGCACGCAGAGACAGCACCCGCCGTGGTGTAAGGACTATTGAGAGTTAATGGAGTCTAAAATGTACTAGGCTATTGGGTGAAAAGTATGGACTAACTTCTGGGCTGTTGTATTATTATTATTATAGTTGCTTAGAGCGTACTGGCAGTGTGTGTATACTTACAGTTTCAATTCTTTTCTCTTCAGCCAGCCTCTCACTAAGCTCAGACGGAATGTCCGGTTGCGTCACTTCTTGCAACACCGTCTTTAATTGAGAATCCCTGAAAATGATTTAGATGTTAGTGGCTACACATTTCGTTAAAATATACGTAGCCTAGTTAGTAATTTTTAATCAACCAAAATATCAGTGTTGAACATGTCTGAGCGCTAGCAGTCTAGTGGCAAGACGCGTAACGTTCAAACTGTAGGCATAAATTCGAATCCCGGACAGTCTCAACGAGCACTTTATCACCAAGAAAATAGAGGCGTTGTTCAGATATTTTTGACCACCTTGGCCGCTCCGATATATGTGATGGCGACTGTACCATTTAATATTTTGGACCAAATGTTTGAAATGAAATATCTTCGAAGTGGCCGGCCGCTGTATCGCGTGTGAATATCATTAATACAATCAATAAACTCAGTTGAAATTTCATTCATTGACAAATGATGTTTTTCTGTCTATTGTTGTTTGGCTACTCTTTGGTGAAGGAAAACACACACTGATTAAATAGTTTTTGTAACAACTTGTGCCCGAATCAACTCAAAATTGAAGGGTCTCACACGTAGGCGTTGGTGCAGTGGCGCGCGGTGAGCGCCATGTCCCCTTCGTGACTCGATGGCTTCTTGCTTCGTGTACCGCGAGACCACTTATTCGAACTTGTAGTACCATTAAAGTTGCAAATGGGGGTCTCACCTAATATAAACCAACATGTAAGAGTTGGTGTAGTGGCGCACGGTTAACGCCATATCCCCGTCGTGACTCGATGGCTTCTTGCTTCGTGTACCGCGAGACCACTTATTCGAACTTGTAGTACCATTAAAGTTGCAAATGGGGGTCTCACCTAATATAAACCAACATGTAAGAGTTGGTGTAGTGGCGCACGGTTAACGCCATATCCCCGTCGTGACTCGATGGCTTCTTGCTTCGTGTACCGCGAGACCACTTATTCGAACTTGTAGTACCATTAAAGTTGCAAATGGGGGTCTCACCTAATATAAACCAACATGTAAGCGTTGGTGCAGTGGCGCACGGTGAGCGCCATATCCCTGTCGTGACTCGATGGCTTCTTGCTTCGTGTACCGCGAGACCACTTTTTCGAACTTGTAGTACCACTAAAATTCCATATAGGAGTCTCACCTAATATAAACCAACATGTAAGCGTTGGTGCAGTGGCGCACGGTGAGCGCCATATCCTCGTCGTGGCCGCCGTAGTTGTACTCGATGGCTTCTTGCTTCGTGCACCGCGAGACCACGTCGTCGTCAAACTTGCACCACTGCACAAAAGGTACTTTATTAGTAAGTAACAATAGTAGTTTATGTAACTGTTACGTAATAAGGGTCCTTAAAATATACTTAGCTTGTGGTTTTCATAATAAGATCACACGAGTGTTTTAAGGCCTAATTACGTACAGTTGCTTACATTGCTTTATCTTTATCTACACACACATTATAAATCCTAAATGACGTGTTCGAAAACCATTAGAATGACCGCACTTGCACCGCCATGGCCAACTCGATTGTGCCGGCGGTCGGCGGGCGTGTGCCGGTGGTCGGAGAGGAGAGCTGGATTTTCATTACGTTATCGAATTCGATGTTCCAAATTTGAAACTCATAACTTAACAATATTTGAGCATGTAAAGTTAAAATTACGTTACTGCCACAGATAAAAAGCTTATCATAGTAAAATTGGTTGTTGTAATGCTGGCCATTGCCTTCCGCTTTTGAGCACATTTTAGAGGACTTACAATGTGAGTGTAGATAGAACAAGATTCCCCTTCGCTTACTTGCTGTAAGGCGAGGGTCCAACACGCAAAACCTTTCAAATGATAAGTAAAAAGCAAAACACAGTTATGTTTCAGGCGCCCGTAAATTTTCAACCTTATCTATAAAGAGATAAAGTTTAGCTTGATGTGCATTGTTCATTAGGAAAGCGTGCAGTCGGCCAGTTACTCGGGCTGCACCCGAACTTTTGGAATGCGAACCTTGACGATATATACATAAGGATCATTTTTAAATGTACTTTACCGTAGGGTTGACTAACATGACATAATGTCCATCGTGGTTGTTGCCTGTTTGCACGAGTAGGTGCCCGGCGTCTCGGGCTTCTCGTACCTGTTAATTCGAACGTTACGGCAATAGACATAAGGTACTTCATACCTTGCCATCGCCCTTAGGGTTGATGAAGACCACATAGTGTCCGCCATGGTTGTCACCCGAGTGCACCAGCACTGCGTGTAGAGTGTAGTCGGCCGGCGTCTCGGGCTTCTCCTGCAGGTACGCGTCCAGGTTGATGTGCTCGTAGAATTCAAACCTTAATGCAATGGAGACAAGATATACTTTTTAATAATATTGTCAGAAGAGATTGCAGTGTTAAGTTCATCTTGGGTTGCATCAGCCTTCCATAAAGTTTTAGTAAATAAAAATACCTCAGGATAAAAGATTGGAACTAACAATAAACAAGAAAAAAAATGTGTTAACAAGAAGTTGTAAAGTTTGCAAAACCTTACCATAAATTCCAAAATTCTTACGGGATTGCACACCTTGTAACAATAATGGCATCAAACCTCTGTGTAGCGCTTGTGGTCACAAAAGTAGACTGAGAAAAACATTAGACATCAAAACATAGGCACGTTGATATTATGTTTTTCTTAGTTTATCACCAGTTAAGAGGTATATATAGGTCAGTACCATTTTGGAATTTATGGTAAGGTTTTGCAAACTTTACAACTCCTTGTTAACACATTTTTTTTTCTTGTTTATTGTTAGTTCCAATCTTTTATTTTCATTAATTTAACCCTTTGAACGCCATACGTCAAATGCAAAAACGTCACTCACACGCCAATATCACGGACGCAAGCGAGCCAATATAAACCTAGCTTGAAACTGTAAAGAGTGTAAAGGTTACCTTGACATCGTACGCCATAACCAGGGTTCGGACATGCAGATGTTTTTATACCTACACTTTGGCATAGGTACACCGAGTTGTTGCTGCGTAGTACGGATGGTGGACTCGGTAAAAAAAACCCGCGGTATCTAATTATAGGATAACTTAAATATATTAAAAATTATAATAATATATTAAAGTATTAAAATGAACTGTTTTAAGTTATTTTCTTTAACTATCTACTAAATGTTATTTAATTTAACTTTAAAAGATCATTGTAACGTTTTATCCTAAATTAAAAATAATTATACGAACGTGCAATTATTCCTGTTAAATAGGAAAATTAAAACAAGTAGATTTACGTTAGTGAATACAAAAGTAAACAGGTAAGTATTGTATTAAACATTTTTTAGACGCAGACTCCATAGTTGCTTAGCTTTCACTAGCTGTAGGTATAAAAGCATCGGCATTACCGAACCCTGGCCATAACCCTTGTAGGTTTTCTTGGCGCTGCGGGCACGACCGCTCGTGACGCGTTTAAGTTAATATCGATATAAGTGCTCGCCCGCGTCGCACTTGTTGTCGCCGTCCAGCATTTGTCTCACCTGTCGTTGAACTTGACGGAGCTATCCGTGATAGGGTCGTACTGGAACCTCATGAGGTGCAGATGCAGCACGGGAGGGAACGCGGCGAAGATCACCCCCTTCTCGGCCTCCTGCAGCCCGTGCTCGCCCGCATCGTACTTGTTGTCGCCATCCAGCATCTCCGTGCTGATGTAGTCTTTGAAAGACTCGTCGACTGCAATCATATGTAACACTGTAGTGTGCGCAATATACGCTATAATCACGTCTCACATAATTGGACGTAGTTTAGCGAAAGGATCCATCCTCAAAAAATTGTCATTGAAAGGCATTCCTTTCAAAAATCTGGCAATAAAATTTAAACTTTGTGTCAATATCATAACTGTCATTACTTACATTTCTTACTACTACCTATTACTTATATTGACACAAAGTTTAAATTTTATTGTCAGATTTTTGTGGTCTGAATCCCCTTCCCTAAACTACGTCCAATTTAAGTAACTATTTTCTACTATCTTATACTGAAGAATATACCATATCACGTTTAATACGATTTCTCGCATAAAACGACATTATATATCAATCCCTGCAGTTCAGTCCCGCATAAAAAGCTTTCCCGCTTAAGACGCGTTTTTGTCAGGGTCCCTTCAAAATGGTCTTATGCGATTATTACTGTATTTCAATTCCTGAGCGAACATTTGTGGCTTCATACCACATCACAACCATTAACTTTATAGTTTTAACTGAAGATGTGCCTGTTTGGACCATCAACCGGAGGACCTTTAGTAACTTCAGACTCTCTAACGTAATTTTAGTCGTTTTAAATTTACAGATAACCCCTTGTATCCTTTTTCGAATCTAAATGAGATGAATTTTGTATTGAAATAGGAATATTACGCATAAATATAAAATTTGATATGCCCTGCCACTCGCAATCGGCAGTTAGTAGTCCAATAATACACAAATAGCATAATTATCTGGAATAATCATGCACTGTAAACCTAAAAAAATAGTATTTATTATTGCTGAATTCTTGTTAGAGCTAATATTCGATATTCAAAAGTAATATAAAATAAAACTTATAGGCATCTATTAAAAATCTAAGTCGCAGAAACAAAGTGCATTTTGAAGAATGTACTTTATTGGTAACTTACTGTTCTTCTTCCCCTTGATGTTGAGATGTATATCGTAGAAGGTCTCAACGCGCGAGCTCGACATGTTGACGTTCCTGCACTTGATGTATGATGTAATCTTGCCCTCAAAACAGTCGCTCTATAAAACTTCAATTTGGTGGTAACTTACTGTTCTTCTTCCCTTTCGAGGTTGAGCTATATCGTAGAAGGTTTCAACGCGCGTGCTCGACACGTTGACGTTCTTGCACTTGATGTATGACGTCATCTTGCCCTCAAAACAGTCGCTCCATAGAACTTCAGTTTGGTGGTAACTTACTGTTCTTCTTCCCCTTGATGTTGAGCTGTATTATATCATAGAAGGTATCGACGCGCGTGCTCGACACGTAGACGTTCTTGCACTTGATGTACGACGTCATCTTGCCCTCAAAACAGTCGCTCTATAAAACTTCAATTTGGTGGTAACTTACTGTTCTTCTTCCCCTTGATGTTGAGCTGTATATCGTAGAAGGTCTCAACGCCGGTGCTCGACACATTGACGTTCTTGCACTTGATGTATGACGTCATCTTGCCCTCAAAACAGTCGCTCCATAGAACTTCAGTTTGGTGGTAACTTACTGTTCTTCTTCCCCTTGATGTTGAGCTGTATATCATAGAAGGTCACGACGCGCGTGCTCGACACGTTGACGTTCCTGCACTTGATGTATGACGTAATCTTGCCCTCAAAACAGTTGCTCAGTCGCTCTATAGAACTTCAATTTGGTGGTAACTTACTGTTCTTCTTCCCCTTGATGTTGAGCTGTATATCGTAGAAGGTCTCGACGCGCGTGCTCAACACGTTGACGTTCCTGCACTTAATGTATGACGTAATCTTGCCCTCAAAACAGTCACTCAGTCGCTCTATAGAACTTCAATTTGGTGGTAACTTACTGTTCTTCTTCCCCTTGATGTTGAGCTGTATATCGTAGAAGGTCTCGACGCGCGTGCTCGACACGTTGACGCTCCTGCACTTGATGTATGATGTAATCTTGCCCTCAAAACAGTCGCTCTATAAAACTTCAATTTGGTGGTAACTTACTGTTCTTCTTCCCCTTGATGTTGAGCTGTATATCATAGAAGGTCTCGACGCGCGTGCTCGACACGTTGACGTTCTTGCACTTGATGTATGACGTCATCTTGCCCTCGAACAGGCGCGGCACGGTGCCCTCCACGCATGTGCCCTTCATTTTACTTTCCAGTTTGTCAAGTAGAACCTAAGGTGCAGATAAGATTGTATTAAATACGTTTTAAAGAGACCAAGTAAAACATCAGGCGATTTTGTGCTTAGTCAAAATTACCTTTATATTATTTAATTGTTATGCATTTTTAGTAAAATGTTATTAATATAGCTCATGATCATGAACGACTTATATACACTATACAAGTCAACCTAGCCCCAAACTAAGCAAAGCTCGTATTATGGGTACTAGGCGACGATATAGAGAAATACACATAAGTGTTCAGAAATAATTCTGTGACCTAATTCAAATTAAAAAATACAACCTTACTCGCTAAGTTTCGCTTGTAGTTCTCTGAATAAAGGTAAATGACATTGCTGTTTTATAATTATTTTACATGTTTTTTAAAGTGGGGCATTCAATGTTTTCAGTGTTTGTATTTGATTGAATAACATACTATTGCTGTTTTAAATAACTGGATTAAACATACTAGTAAATACATTATATCTGTGTGTTTTTTAATACGTATAATAACTGGTGAGTGCGAGGTTGTATTTTTGGACTTGAATCATGTCACAGTCTGTATAATAATTCTTCCGTCACATACCATCTGTATGAAAGCTAATTTTGCATGCTCTAAGCAATTAAATTTGCTAATGTTGTATGCATTACCCTAAGGAACTCCTGGACGTCATGCTGCATGAAGGAGTCCAGCGTCTCCCAGCCGAAGCTCTTCGTCAGCTTCTTGGTGCCGACGGGCTTGTCAGAGAATTGGAGCTCGTAGAATACTCGCTGCAGCGCTAAGGCCACGGATCTGGTGAATTTAAACTGGGATAAGATACCTAGATTACTTTATAATCTTCCAAACCCGTCAATGCTGGGGTTTTCAGTGGCGACATCTAGATTGTCTACTGGAAATAACATCGTCACCAGTTAGTTATAAGTAGGGCCCGGAATTTAGCGTGCGGTTTGTGAAACGTCATAGGGAGAGAACACCAATGTTTATCGATATATCTATAAATCAGGAGTTTTTTTATTAGTGTCTTTAAAAAATAATACCTCAAACTTTCCAATGATACATAAAGTAAAAGTACCAGTGCTCGACACCCTAATGCCCAATAGATGACACCCTTCTGTAATTTCTTTTGACAGTGACTTAAGAATAAAGGTGGTATCCATTGGGACAGTGTCGAGCACTCGTACGTTTACCGTACATCATCCTTTATAAAACTATAATTTATTATACTTTAATTATTTATTATAATTTATTTGTTACGCTTTTTTCGTGAATGACCTTTAAAAAGATTATGTATCATTTGAAAGTATGAGGTATTATTTTTTAAAGACACTAATAAAAAAACTCCCGATTTATCGATATATCGATAAACATTGGTGTTCTCTCCCTATGACGTTTCACAAACCGCACGCAAAATTCCGGGCCCTAGTTATAAGTATAGTTTTTAAGTTCCGTTTGCCCTAAAAATCAGCGTTGTGGCTACCCTGTCACGAGTGTCACGACACATAGTGAGGTTCAAACTTTTTGGCATAAATTGTATTTTTTGTTTTGTATTCTACTTGTTTCATTTTTGCACCAAATAAACATTTTCATTTCATTTAACTGCATAATCTATCCCGGCAGAAAGGTTTAGTAATGGTCCGTAAAACATAAAATTCCGAAAATAGTATAGTTAAGTACATACTATTTTCGTATTTAGATGAATCAATTGAATCATGTTTTCGAAGAGACTAGACAATATTCCATGTAAAATAAATAAATAATCCTTCATTTGAAATCAAAACAGCTTCTTTCTTGGAACTATTGAAACGATTGATCGACAACTGATATGAATAACAGACCTGAGATGTGAGGTTACAGACAAATTATCTCTCTTTGAAACTCTATACATCCAATTTGATGAATACAAATTGCGTTTGAAAATAACTATAATCTAGTTTATCCAAAAGTTTCAAGAGCTTTAATTTGTTAATAATATAATATAAAACAATGTATTTTAACTAGAGGTTATATTTTTATCTATAGTTTGTAACAACAAACATCGGAAGTCAAACATGGCAGTTATTTTTTATATTTTATTGTATTTTTTTTTTCAGATAGAGAGTATTCCTCTGACAGCAAAGTCGACCGTTTTTATCTAAGTCTTAGTTTAGAATGTAATTCCAGTGCCCTTGCAGGGTTCATAGCTGAATTTTTTTATCTAAATGTACCGCTAAATTGTAATTGTATGACAGCAATAAATGCCTTGATGACTTCTAACAAGAATACATTAAGGAAATTATATTTGCGTTAGTATTTTTTTGGTATAATCAATCGTCACACACTTAATCTTTTGCTTGCAAATTTCTTCATCTTTGCTAATCAATAAATACCTTGTACTGTCGTCCGACTCCGTGGGCATTTTGTAGACTGCCTTTCTTAGTTGGTTGGTGAAGTATAGGGTCTGCAGCAAGGAGTTCATGTAGCAAGTCGCTCCCTGGTTCTTGAGGCCTGTGGAAAAGCGTCAGTTTTGTAATTATTTGATAATCAAAAGTTATAGCATAAGGAGGTGGAGAAGGAGGCTGGCTCAATTAGTCTGGGTAATGGAAAACTCCTGGAAGCCCTTTGTCCCTTTTATAGTGAGGGATAACAGGAAGAAATCATCGTCATCATCATAATACAGTACCGGCCAATAATATATCATCACCTTTGTGTTTTTTGTATGAGCATGTATAGAGTAAACAATATAGGTTAGTTTGTAGATTGCATATTTCACTAGTCATTTTATACAAGTATATGATGAATACTGCGATGAAATACTGTGAACTATTCTTTGCATGTCGTAGCATAAAATTGTATAAGTATGTTGTGTTAAAAATTGATTTCTCATGTAAGTGAAGTTGTAATATCTTCTTTTTGAGAAATAAAACTCTTAAACCCGAATTACAATAGAAGACTCAACATATTACTAAAAAGCTCTAATAAATAAATAAAGTTGACTATATACTTTAAATAAATGTCTATGAAAATCATTTTAAACAAAAAAGAACCGACTTCACTCAGCATCCACCTTTCCAAAAGCAAATGCTCGAGCTGCTGTAAAAAATACTCAAATAACTATAGGTGTGCCTATAATAGTTAAAGAGCTCCCTCGATTTCTCCAGGATCCCATCATCAGATCCTGACCTCGTTACAATGGGACCAACTGTGAAGTATACTCTTTCAAATAAAAAAGGAATTTTCCAAATCGGTCCAGCCGTCTTCGAATAATCGGTGATAATCTTCGAATAATACATTTTAAAAAAATAGCAAAAACAAAGATCCCGAAGAATTGATAACCTCCTCCTTCGAAATCTTGAAGTTGGTTGAAAACATTACACAATTTTTTTCATCGATCTCACAAAAGACTACTACTAGACTACCAAAAGTAGTGAGGTGGAAATCACTTAAAAATATTTAAAAAAGTTCTACCGTAAAACATGGAGGTGATATATAATTGGCCGGTACTGCAGCATAAAGCTTTACTATTGACATCAAAGAATTTGACTTTAAAAAATGTACTTTCAAGAGTCTTCAATTCATCATATAAGTGCTTACATCTAAATCACTATTACAAACTTTAACCATGGTTTATTTTGGTTACATATTGTGCCTATTGCTAGTTTCCGGCTTTATCATAAGATTAGCTCATTATAGTAAAAATTGTCAATTAGCAACAGCAAGTTAGTTAAAAGCTTGCAAAAAAAACCTCAAACAACATAATGTGAGTCATCGCTTTACACACGCCATCATATTGCGATGACGAAACGTCCACGATTGTGTAAACACAAAACGCCTCGTCGTATTTAAACAGCACTATGTTCTATGCATATTCATTTCCGATTTGTCCATATGATCGCGATTTACGTCATGCTATTAAAATATCCTTTATATTTACTGTAATTTAATTTTTAGCGCCTTGGCTGCCTTGTGCACTTTATTTATTTATTTATTTTATTATTCAAATAAGTTACACAGCATTACAGTAATAGACAAGTTACGCAGCATTACAGTAATTGATAAAACCAAGGCACTGTAAACTACAAAAATTTACAGAAAAATACTTAAAAACTAGTCGGATTTAGGGTACGTAACTGCGTGGCTTCGTTGCGTTGTCTGATCTGGTATAATAATGGAATAATTGTTATGTAGAACTAATTCCTAAAGATTTTAAGACATGAAGCCTTCCTTCAAAACACAACCAACTTAAGCATCAACTTATACATATAATAGTACATTACTTACCAAGGACTGTAAAAGAAAGAAAGCCCGAAATCGCAGGTATTTGTGACCCGAGCCGCAGGCGAGGGTTGTAAATATGCGATAGAGGGCTTTCTTTTTTACTGCCCGTGGTGAGTAGACAATTTTACGGCTCCAGCTGACCATAATGCGAGTTTTACCGTACGCGTAGCGTGCGGTAATACTCACATTATGGCCAGGTGTGACGTAAATAATTTTAAACAAAAAACAACCGACTTCACTTAGCCTCCACCTTTCCAAAAGCAAATGCTCGAGCTGCTGTAAAAAATACTCAAATTACTATAGGTGTGCCTGTGAAGAGTTCCCTCGATTTCCCCAGGATCCCATCATCAGATCCTGACCTGGTTACAATGGGACCAACTGTGTTATCTATCAAACAAAAAAAGGATTTTCCAAATCGGTTCAGCCATCTTCGAATAATCGGTGAACATACATAAAAAAAAATTCAAAAACAAAGATCTCGATGAATTGAGAACCTCTTCCTTCGAAATCTTGAAGTCGGTTTAAAAATCTTGAAACTATGTGATATTTTACTTTTGTGAATGACGATTAAACTTCACAACTTCTTGACGCTACGACTCCTTAAGGTACAATGGCTTCCTCCTTGATCTAATCCTACTAGGGCTCTAGAATGTCTTCTACCATAAAGTGTAGCCCCAGTTATTATTGAACAAGTATGAACCACTCACCAACATATCCGGTATGTTTCTTGGAGTCCCAGGACACGCCGTGGGGCGCCTCCGCCGTGACGTGCACCTCGAGGGTGATGGCGTCGTCCTTGATGTAACCCTTCTCTGGGTCCAGGACGTCGTTCCATGCCATGAAGTGGGAGAAGCCCCAGTCATTCTCCTTACTGTTGAGTACAAAATATTGATGAACAGTCAGGGGCAGTAGTAGTAAAGCAGGTGGTAACTGTATGTGAAATGTAATAGATAGACATCATCAAATCGACAACAAAATTGATCGAAACAACAGACCCATGATCACATCCACTCTAAAAACAATGATCGACTATAAAAAATGATTTTGCTGATAGCAACGGAATTGACACTTTTTGCACAAAATTTTTTTTGAGTAGATGGTTACTATTGTCACCTACTGTGTTACTAATAGTTATATGTCATTAAGAGTCCGGTAAAGCTTTTTTTTCGATTTCGCTCAACTTTTCGATACTATTTTACAGTAACTAATAAGACTGTTAATAGTTTGTATACACCGTGGGCCCATAAAACTAGACAGATTTTAACAGTGTATTCCTGATCATATTTAGATACTAAAATGTCTTATAAACTTTTCTGGAATACGCCTAGTTTCAGAGTTAATACCAAGAAAAAAAAATACACTTTTTATTATAACTCATCACAAAACGCCTTTCTAATGGCGTTGTTGCCACTATTGGACATAGTTTACACGTCCTTATTGACAGATATCACAGTGACAAGGAAAACTGTGCAGTAACTAAATTTTTTCAAAAAAAAATGTACCAATTTGTTTTAGGCGATAATTTTATTAATAACGTTTGCTTTTCATGTGCAATAAACATTCAAAAAATGAAAAAAAAAAACGAAAAAAAAATTTTTTTTTTGGCGAAATTGACCTAAAGTCACATAATTTTTTTTTCTTCTTTTGGTCTTAGGAATTCGTGGTTAAGATCTGTCGGGTTATTCCAGCCCACGGTGTATATGTTTTGAAAGATAGTTTCGTCTTAAACTGAGTTTTCGGATATTAAATAATAATAAATGTGTACCAAAAGTATTTATTTGCTGTAACAAGACTTCAGGCTACCAAATTAAATGCAATTCATGTGAGTTATTTCATTATTAGCGATTTTCTTTTTCAAATGGTTACCGGACTCTGAATAAAAATAACATGAACACCAAAATCAGTGAGCTTAAAGTGAGTCTGTTGAAATTACCTACTACCACTTTCTTAAAAAACAGGATGTAATATGTATATCCCCATTTCCATAATAAAGGCCCATGCACACCGGTTGCGTGTGCATAGAGGTGTGAGTAGACGTGCACGTCCCACTGCGTTGTAAAATAAGAATTCTCATAAGATGTCACACCGCACGCGCACGCACGTCACTCAAGCGCACGCAGCCGGTGTGGCTCGGCCTTAAGATGATTCTCTAGTAGGATGTTATAGTTAGTTTTAATAGTTAACTACAGAAACTGTGTGTTAACCCTTTGATGTCGAATACGCATGAGTGCCAACGATGGATAAATCCGTCAGACGCGGGATTAATCCACCTACATTTTTAAGGTTTCAACTTGGAATTTAATGTTCTATAAGGCAAGGCGTGAGTGAAAAACGAGCATTGTATTTTACATCAAAAAGTGAATTTATATCTTTTTAAATGCATTGGCTATTCCACTTTAAGTATTATCATTATCGCCTATTCTATTAATGTAATTTTGGATCAGTGTTACGTAAATTAAAAATTGTAGTTTATCGCAGCAAAATCTTATAAACGATTATCAAAGGAACTAATTCAAGTAAATTTAATTGCATCATGTTTTTAGTTTTATGGCCTACGGCGCATTATTTCTGCATTGTCATTAGATAAACATGCATACGGAAAATTAAAAGTGAAATCAATCACTTGCGTTGAAATTGAAAGTAAATATAAATTAAACTTATTTCAAATAGGAGCATAAAAAGTATGAAGTATATTTTCCATCCCAAACAGTTTATGAAGTTCTTTTGTTCGTTGAGATTTCAAAGTGTTACTGTACAATTTTTCTAACAACCAATATTTGACGGCTGTCATTTCCATACAATTTATAACCTAAAACGCAAAATATGTATGTGGATGACAGCCGTCAAATATTGGTTGTTAGAAAAATTGTACAGTAATGCTCTTATAATTTAGCTAGTTTATAATGTTATAAGTGTATTAGATATCTTTGTTAATAGATGTATGGATTTTGTAGCTTAGACTGGGCGCGGTGGATTGGGTGCAAAACACACGGAGCAATATGTAATGTACTCTGCGGCTTAGTTTGATCCCTCATATAACAGTGTACTGTAGTGTTATAATTTTAGAAGTACCTACCTTTAAATTATCGTTCAATTAATTATACGTATTTTATTTTAATGGTGGTTTTATGGTAGTTGTAATGACTATCCATGATCAGCCATCATGGACAAAGACTATTTTTCCGTTAGACTTTGGGATCCGGGCGTTTGTTTCTCAGCAGTCGCAAGTGACGATTGTGCTTTTTATTAGGGTTCCGTAGTCAACTAGGAACCCTTATAGTTTCGCCATGTCTGCCCGTCCGTCCGTCCGTCCGTCCGTCCGTCCGTCCGTCCGTCCGTCCGCGGATAATCTCAGTGACCGTTAGCACTAGAAAGCTGAATTTTGGTACTAATATGTATATCAATCACGCCGACAAAGTGGTAAAAAATGTTTTGTTGGGGTACCTCCCCTATACGTAAAGTGGGGAGTGATTTTTTTTTTCATTTCAACCCTAACGTGTGATATATTGTTGGATAGGTATTTAAAAATGAATAGGGGTTTACTAAAATCATTTTTTGATAATGTAAATATTTTCGGAAATAATCGCTCCAGAAGTAAAAAAAATGTGTCCCCCCCCCTCTAATTTTTGAACCATAAGTTTTAAAAATATGAAAAAAATCTCAAAAGTAGAACTTTATAAAAACTTTCTAGGAAAATTATTTTGAATTTGATAGATTTAATAGTTTTTGAAAAAAAATTTCAAAATAATTTCTGAACTAAGTTTGTAATTTAACCGTATAAGCAGGTGTTTATTGTACTTGTAATTTCTACAAAATCACAATGAAATGACGTGCTTTCAAATAAAGTAAAAACGGTGAAAATCGGTTCACGCAATAAAGAATTATCCCATAAAAATCATCTTCCATACTTTAAGCTCGCGCGCAATAGTTTACTTAATTTGCCGATAGATGTCGCTGTAGGTGGAACGCTCATATCATATCCTACATGGCGGTGTTATTTTAACTCTTAAGTGGGGACACTTTCTGTGACGGACGGAAAACTACGGAACCCTACACTGAGCGTGGCCCGACACGCTCTTGGACGGTTTTGTCTAGGTGTTGATAACCATGATTGTAATTGGTTAAACTAGGAAAGCTGTTTAATAAACCGTGTTTTGCAAGTCTGTTATATATTTTCTCATCCAAAATCATAACCTGAGTGTTGAACCCAGGGACCGGAAAACCCCTTCATTTGATTAATCGTTTCGATAGGGTAACCCTATTAAAGTCTTACCCTAATGATAGGGTTACCCTATCATTGGGTTACCCTATCGATATGGAAATCATTTTGAATAGGCTTAACCCTTTTCAATGTGGTTTCCGAGTCGAATGGGGTAAAGATAGCTTTAATATTTACCGCTTACCCTATCATAGGGCTACCCTTTTCCTGTCTCTTTTCCACGCAGGCAGGCGGTTCTATCTTTCTCATTTGAAATGGAACAGGAGAGGTGGCGGCGGAACAAATTTAGTAAATATAAGATTTGCTGTCGTTTATTCATTCTGGAAAAGTCACACTCACAGTCCAGTCCTCTGCTCACGTACACAGAAATGTGTCTTACGTTCAGTTTATTTTTGCATAGTTCGCACGTACTGATGAGATGGGCAATAATTATTTTGAATAAGAATAAAAACACAATTTTTATTCATATTCAAATCGATTTTACACAAACCAGTATTCATCCTCCTTTTGTCCTGTTTGTCCCGGCTTTTGCCACGGCTCAGTTGAGCCTGTGGTCCGCTTGGCAACCTAATCCCATGAATTGGCGTAGGGATTGGTAGTCGTTTTCAGCTAATTATGGGATATACGATTTTTTAAGCTCACATGGTCATTCACATTATAAATATTATTTGAAACGGGGTATTTACCATGTATATTAGCGTTATTGCCTATTGGGCACCCGATATTTCGGGTACGAGGTAAATACCCCGTTACAAATAATTAATATTTATAATTAGGGGATGTAATTTCGAAAATTATTTCTGTTTTATAATCCAAGATGGCGGTTATATACTTTTTACTGAAAAATAGTCATGGTAGTTATTTTCGGTTAATTATTCGGGGTGTATAAATTATATCTGTTTTAAAATTCAAGATAGACTGGTTTTTTTATTATTATTATTATACACGGTGAATCTGAGTAACCCGAAAGATTTCAACCATAAATTCCTGAGGTCATAAGGAGTAATAAATGTTTTACGAATTTAGTTCGATTTCGCAAAAAAAAATTTTTTTTCATTTTTCCGATTTTTAAAATGCTTTTGAACATAAAAACATAAATGTTATTGGTAAAACTGTCAATTAAAATAAATTAGTACATTTTGGCCACGACCACTCTGTAAAGAGTGTAACGACAAAGAAGAAGAACTTTGAAACTAGGCTAATTCCAGAAAAGTTTATACGACATTTTAGTCTCAGTCAGTTATTTATCAGTCAATTATCAGGAATTTATGGTTAAAATCTGTCGGGATACTCAGATTCACCGTGTATATAATTTTTTTTTTCATTTTATATAAAAAAAATCAGTGTATAATATTTTTGTTAATTTGTTTTGTTTTTTTTTCATTTTATTTTCGTTTTATTTTCATTTTTTTTCCGTTTTATTTTCGTTTCGTTTTCGTTTCGTTTTCGTTTCGTTTTCGTTTCGTTTTCGTTTCGTTTTCGTTTCGTTTTCGTTTCGTTTTCGTTTCGTTTTCGTTTCGTTTTCGTTTCGTTTTCGTTTCGTTTTCGTTTCGTTTTCGTTTCGTTTTCGTTTCGTTTTCGTTTCGTTTTCGTTTCGTTTTCGTTTCGTTTTCGTTTCGTTTTCGTTTCGTTTTCGTTTCGTTTTCGTTTCGTTTTCGTTTCGTTTTCGTTTCGTTTTCGTTTCGTTTTCGTTTCGTTTTCGTTTCGTTTTCGTTTCGTTTTCGTTTCGTTTTCGTTTCGTTTTCGTTTCGTTTTCGTTTCGTTTTCGTTTCGTTTTCGTTTCGTTTTCGTTTCGTTTTCGTTTTCGTTTCGTTTTCGTTTCGTTTTCGTTTCGTTTTCGTTTCGTTTTCGTTTCGTTTTCGTTTCGTTTTCGTTTCGTTTTCGTTTCGTTTTCGTTTCGTTTTCGTTTCGTTTTCGTTTCGTTTTCGTTTCGTTTTCGTTTCGTTTTCGTTTCGTTTTCGTTTCGTTTTCGTTTCGTTTTCGTTTCGTTTTCGTTTCGTTTTCGTTTCGTTTTCGTTTCGTTTTCGTTTCGTTTTCGTTTCGTTTTCGTTTCGTTTTCGTTTCGTTTTCGTTTCGTTTTCGCTTCGTTTTCATTTCGTTTTCGTTTTCGTTTTCGTTTCGTTTTCGTTTCGTTTTCGTTTCGTTTGGTTTTTTTCTTTTTTTTTTTCGTTTTTATTTTCATTTTATTTTCGTTTTTATTTTTGTTTTTATTTACATTTTATTTTCATTTTACTTTCATTTTATTATCATTTTATGTTCATTTTATTTTCATTTTATTTTCATTTTATTTTCATTTTATTTTCATTTTATTTTCGTTTTATTTCCATTTTTATTTCATTTTTATTTTATTTTATTTTTATTATAGTAGTAACAAGTGCATAAAACGTACGATTTTACGCGAGGCGTTTAAAAGTCGAGTGTAAAATGGGTTTTACGGACGAGGGTTACACTCAAATTTTCACTTCATTTGCGAGGAAATTATTTAACGGTAATCGTCAAACAGTTTCAAGTTCTAACAAAAATATTACAATGAAAACAAATATGGTTCCAACCAATTAATTTTTTAATATATTTTTTGAATTTTTAACATGTGAATTTAGAAATTTTCTGCCAAGTCATCAAAACATTTCTGGGCATTTCTAAACTATTATCAACTCCTATTTTATTTGATTTCATTTATTTAATTATAGAAAACACGCAATTCAAATAAAATCATAAAAAGTACAGTCAATTCCTATTGGACGGGAAAAAAATTGTTTGTATAGATCAAAGTGTCAGGAATTGATATCAATAAAATTTATAAGTGATCAATATTGGGCGCTAAGGTGCCAAAAAAATGGTAAAAACCAGTTTTTCGCTTCTAGAGGAATAACTTTGGGTCGGACCAAAAATAGTTAAAGGTATAAATGTGCGCAATTATAAAACAAAGAGAATGAGCCCCGGTAGAGCAAAATCGGTCCAGAGGATCGTCCGCAATTCGCAAAAAAACAATTTTTTTTGCAAATATTGTAAATTCAATAACTCGCGTTCCGGAAGTGCTGGAGAGCTGAAATTTGAATATGATGTCAGTTTTGTGGTCCTCTAACTACAGTTAAATGTTCAAATGAAAATGTTGTAAAAATGTTGTTTCGAAAAACGTTATAATTTCGGTTTCTATGCATTAAGGAGGAGTTGAACTACAAATTTACAAATTTACAGATCATTTGACAAGGAATAAACTTGTTTAAATAATCTATGAAGATCAGACACTTTTTGCGCGCGCGGCAGCGGCGCACTATGGCCCAAACGCCCGATCTAGCTGGACAAAATTATTTTACACTCATAGACTAAAATTGACTATTTTTATTATTATTTTGGTATAATTCATGTGAAAAAAATTAACCAGTGTAAGTTGACCTTTGTATAAGAATATTTACTAGGGCAGAGGAGATCAGCTAAACATGGTTATTTAATTTTAAGAGAAATGGAGCATTATTGCAAATGGCACCTAAAATATAAGAATAGCAGAATTAAAATACTTAAATATAGTTTAAGTTAATTATTAATTTTTTGAGGTGCCATTGGTAATAATGCTTCATTTCTCTTAAAATTTCACAACCTGGTTTAGCTAACCTCTTCTGCCCTAGTAATTATTCTTATACAAAGGTCAACTTACACTGGTAAGTTTTTTTTCACATGAATTATAGCAAAATAATAATAAAAATAGTCAATTTTAGTCTATGAGTGTAAAATAATTTTGTCCAGCTAGATCGGGCGTTTGGGTCATAGTGCGTCGCCGCCGCGCGCGCAAAAAGTGCCTGAACTTCATAGATTATTTAAACAACTTTATTCTTTGTCAAATGATTTGTAAACTTGGAAATTTGTAGTTCAACTCCTCCTTAATGCATAGAAATCGAAATTATAACGGTTTTCGAAAATTAAAATGCCCAGTCGATTTAAAAAAAGGTCACTTTTTGCAAAATTCGACGGTTTGCAAAAAGTTTACAACATTTTCATTTGAACATTTAATTGTAGTTAAAGGACCACAAAACCGACATCATATTCAAATTTCAGCTCTCCAGAACTTTCGGAACGCGAGTTATTGAATTTACAATATTTGCAAAAAAAACGTGTTTTAACCAGTGTAAGTTGACCTTTGTATAAGAATAATTACTAGGGCAGAAGAGGTCAGCTAAACATGGTTGTGTAATTTTCAGAGAAATGAAACATTATTACAAATGGCACCTAAAAAAATTAATAATTAACTTAAACTATACTTAAGTATTTTAATTCTGCTATTCTTATATTTTAGGTGCCATTTGCAATAATGCTTAATTTCTCTTAAAATTAAATAACCATGTTTAGCTGACCTCTTCTGCCCTAGTAATTATTCTTATACAAAGGTCAACTTACACTGGTTAATTTTTTTCACATTGCGGACGATCCTCTAAACAGATTTTGCTCTACTGGGGCTCATTCTCTATGTTTTTTTATAGCGCACATTTCTTACATTTAACTATTTTTTGTCGGAGCCGTAGTTTTTCCTCAAGAATCGAAAAACTGATTTTTACCATTTTTACCATTTTTTTGGCATCTTAGCGCCCAATATTTACTTATAAATTTTATTGGTATCAATTCCTGACACTTTGATCTATACAAAAAAAAACCCATCCAATAGGAATTGTCTGGGCCAGAAAGCTTATTCTATCTGAGTACAAGAATATAATAAAATAACAAGTTTCAGTATTTTACGAAATTTTACTGTTCAATTAAATTGTGCAATATATTTTGACTCTGTTTGGCTGTTGAGCCACATTCTTGGTCTTAGAAGAAAATTTTACTTTATGCCCTAGAGCTTAAAATGCGATTTTATATCGTCCACGCACGATTTAAAGTCGAACTTTACGAGCATGAGAAGTGAAAAGAGTATATCTGCCTACCGTGGATTTTAAAACAGATATAATTTTTGCTGGGCATAAGGGAAACTACGCCTTATTGGGATTAGGTCCAGTTCCACACGATGTTTTCTTACACCGAAAAACCCAGAATACATTCTTATACGCGGAACATTATTTAAAATAAAAAGCATGATTAAATAATTCTGTTAAGAATCAATTATTTTTATTACATTTTCTCGTATATGAATTAGTCCCAACGAAATTATTTTGAATCATTTTAACGGGAATACAATCAACATAAGTTTATTCTTACGATATTTTTTTCAAATAATCATTTTATTCTTGAGTGTCCAACAATGACTGATATTGATCGTTTCATTATACTAGAAGTATCGGTGAACGGCGTCACATTTTGCTGGAGCCATTGAAACAAAGTACTACCTATAACTAGAATAACACAAAATTATATATTTTAACACTTCACAATATGCATTTGATTTTGATTCCTATAAGCCTGGGTCTAAGATTCAATCGACACGAGCCGTCACGCTCGAATGGCAAGAATAAAAACACCGGCACCACACAACGATCTTTTAGCGCACTAACAAGCAATAATAGCGTCTAGATCAAAGGCGTAAGTACGAAAACATACGCAAAAAGATTCTTGTTTGTCTGTAGGCTCGCTCGTGCCGCCCGGCAGCGCTTAGCTCGTAGGGTGCTCGAATAATAAATAAGCCAAATGTATTGGTCACAGAGTTTAAAATAGCTTAATCGCATTTGAAAAACCCTATCTGATAGGGAAACCATATGCTGGGTTGTAACCACTTACCCGAATTAACTGTATTGACATGGTTAGCCTTTCGTTCGGGTAAGTCAAACGATACGCTTACCGAATTGATAGGGTTTTTAAAAACAACTCTATCAAATACCCAATCTAATACCCCTTTAATGGTTACCGGTTCCGGTCCCTGGTTGAACCAGACGTTTATTTAATAGTAGTTAAATCCTATTCGAAAGATACGCAGATAACTAAATTTCAATTTTCCCGCTACCAGGCCCAATCTGCGAATCGCGGAAGCGCAAAGAAAATTAGAATAGATACTAAATTTTTCAATTCCGCTAAAACTTACCTGTAGAACAAATGCTGTATTTTCCTAAAAAACGGTTCACAATCCGGCTTGTGCGAGATGAGTCTCAACTCTGCCATGGCGTAGCATGACCAGCTGGAAGACTCGCTCTCCCCATTGCACTGCAAGAAGAAGCCGAGGGACTTCTGCTGCTGCCGGTCGGGCGAGGGTGCTTGCCGGGGCATGACCATGATCTTCCAGGGCAGGTTGCGCACGTAGCAGGGCGGGGACAGCACTGAGTCCTTGAGGCTGCGGAAGTTCTGGACTGTGTAGCGGAAGGTCGCTTCGGACCGCGCTTCGTCGTCTTCCATTTCGGTGTCTTGCTGTATAGGCAAAATAAGACGTGTTTAATCATAGGATATAGGTAAAACGCTTAAGAATATTAATCCCGAGAAGGAAAACAATTTCTGAATACTATAAATCATAGAGTCGCAAACGAGCTGACTTGCTGGAGGATGAAGGAAACAGTCATAATCGCCTATGGACTTAAAGCAAAATCAGAAGAACCACACACGCATTGTCGATCCTTAAGGTCGAGAAGCCTGCATTAATTCTTTTTGAAAAACCCTATTTCACAGCACAAAGGGACAGGGCCGTGGCCAGACTTGAATTTAAGATAAGGAAGTGGTAATTACGTATAGGGCGTTTTATACTTTGTCATAGTAGGGCAATGGGTTTTTGAGACAGGGCATTTCCCCATAGACACCTCCCTTGCTATGGCCCTGTAAAGGCAATATGTAGCTGTAACGGAAGCAGCTTAACGAGCCTGGTTTTTAAAATGAGTTTGACACGACTTTATTGTAAAAAAACAAAGCGTGTTAATATAGTTTTGGACACATCATTTGCATAGTCACTTCTGCTCCTAACTGTAGCAATTAATTTTGAAAATATTTTCGTAATTTGTAAACTATAACTTGAATCATAATCCGCATTCCAGTGATGTTGTCAAACAAAAACATTTATCTCAATTGAAAAGCTGGAGATAGCAAAATTCTTAATCAGTTGAAAATACAAGATAACTTATCAATCCGCCTTTAATTAAATTAAGGGACATATAATTACTTACGAGCTTTGAATTAGATTTAAGTTACTAAATATTAATTTAAAATATTGCAAAGTATTTAAATTAGATCCCAAAAAACTACCATCTTGTTACCAAATTTTATAATTCGAAATTCAAAAGCTCGCGGCGCTGTTTACGAATATGACGCTCCAAAGTGCAAAAATAGATTGAAAAGTACTTACAACCATGGCTGTAGATGTTGTCTCCTGGTTTTTCATAACCTCACTCATGACCACCTGATCGGTGGACCATTTCATAAGAAGAGTCTCCGTCTCGTCACAGTCCTTATCTGTGGCGGTATCTACGGTCTCCACTGTAACAAACGGTATCATTACTCACCTGACGAATTTTATTTATCAGATTTCACGGATAACGCGCGATAAAGTAAACAATAATAATAACGATGCATTCAAGGGCTTCTATCTGCTGAGTGCTGACACATGAGTAAACTGTAAAGCAAGGATAACAGGCCTTACAGAAAACCACAGCCAAATAGCACTAGACCCTACTCATAGTGTTGTGTTCCTGCTGGTGAGTAAGGATGCCAAAGAGCTCAAAGAAGACCCAGTGTGTTGACGATGAGGGACCCTCTTGTTCCTTTAGCCGTCAACACAGTGAATCCTCCTTTTTGTAAAGGGTCGGCAACGCGCATGTGACTCCTCTGGAGTTGCAGGCGTCCATAGGTTACGGTAGCTGCTTACCATCAGGCGGGCCGTATGCTTGTTTGCCACCGTCGTGATATTAAAAAAAAAAGGTAATTTCGAATACAATTCTGCATAGAAATGACCCATTTTCATTGCTGTTGATTGTAATTAGTCTTTGCAAGTTTAAGCATGTCTGACATATGTATACCTTATCCAGTATTTAGAAGTGTAAGCAGCATTGCTTCAGAACCTATGTCAACACTGCCTGTCCGTGCCGCGCACATACATGCACTGTCAGCTAAACTCTGCCACGTCTACATGGCGTCAGAAATTAATGGCTTTACACTTTAGTGCATCACACTTTAGGCATCATTGTTACTCTGCGTCCGTAGGAAACACCTTAGACAACCCCACACGTGATCCCTGGGTGGTGCTAAAAGAGTAACAAACTTGGCAATTGCACTGTCCCATCTGGATCTCGCAGCACTCACTGGATTGTCATTATCATCTGCTTTCCCACTACTACTACCCCTGTAGTGAAAGTGAGGGACAATAAGTGTGAAGCCCATCATAGACATTGCTATAGTATATATTAATATACCGTAAAATACAGAAATATCTGGGGGCACCCAGTGCCGCCGCCAAGTCGAGCAAAACAAACAACAAAGGCATGGCCGTACCATCCTTTTAGGCCATTTTCGACCCCCTCTAACTCTGGTGTGGATAAAGCTTAGAAGTCTGAAATGTCAGGGAACATGACAATAAACCATCTAATAATATCAAATTATGTAATGATATATGTACCCATTGATAGGCCGGCTAGCGTTATACTTATATATTTTAGCCGTGCGATAGGTCATTCTATTTATTATAAAAATATAGACATCTAATATTCAAAAGGTCACAATGACATGTAAGTAAAATCCGGTGGGATTTTTCTGTATGAGAACTGCGTTGCGAGACTTGCATTTTTGTACATGTAATGTTTTTGATGGGATATATTATATTATAGCTATGCACCACACACGACATAGATACTAAAATATATCATATATATATTAATTCTCAGAGTGTAGCAAAGGGGACCGACAGATATATAATATGTTCTGACATTTTCAACACAATGAGTACCAGGAACGAAAAAAATTAAACTGCGGCGCCAGTGTGATAATCGCCTTAGTAGTCGCTTTCCTCTACATAGGGGAGAAAGGTTAGGATTAGCTACGAGTGTACTACGTAGCCAGCTGTAGCACGGGAAGTCACGTAGCCAGCTGTATGTAGCACTGGAAGTGTTAATAAGTACTTCTATATGTGCTTTTTAATTTTAGAACCGAGTTATGTACGAATAAGTATTACTGACCTTTAATATTTAGTTTTGGTGACGTCATCTTGGATAATATGTTGCTTATTCAATTGTTAAATTCCCTCAAGGTAAGACCTTACATAATAAATAACAACACAACTTCGCTTAATAAACGTAGTATCCCCTTTTTTAACAGAAGCATAAAATACTAATTACATTTACTCTTTATCTGTTATTTCTGATGACAGATTATGCCAAAGCTTGTCATAATAGAGAACAGACCAAAGTACTAGCCAGCTGTATCTTGCACAGAGTTTTTAATATAGTAAAAGCAAAGACGCGTAGTCAGAGTGACCGCAAGGCAACCAGATGGCTCGCGGTATTTGAGATCCCGAAGTGATGAGGATCCGCCCTATGCAACCCAAACTGACCCAACTTGGACTGAGGCGGAAATAGAGGGGAGTTAGAAAAAAAAAATATCGTGAGCCAACGGATTGAAACAGTGGTTGCCTGAAAGTGCGACTGTACCTATCTATCCTTAACCAGCTAAAACATATATTACTAACTAAAAACTAGCAACTAGCCACCCCGCACCCTCCCACCCTTTTCTTTAAGGATTGAGGGGTTGATAGAGTTTTCTACACTGATGTTTATCTTCGAAATGCTGAATTTCACGAAAATAATCCATACCAATTGATTGCAAAACATTTATTATAAATATTGCGCATATTCCAAATTGACGAATTTCTGGTTTGTAGGGGGTGGCCACAGGGGGATGAAATTTCATAGGAGAGGGATGGCATTTGTACATATCGCATACCGTAAAATGGGGTGAGTTGGGTCGAAATCAAAGTTCAAACCTGGATAAAAGTTGATTTTTATATATGGCACATTGATTATATACAAAAAAAGGGTCCGGAGGTATGAATTTTAGTTTGTCAATGATAATTTGTTGCTTCATTGCATAGTTTCAAAGAAAAATATAATAGTAGGCAAACCCAGCTCATCCCGTAGTTAGGGTTATAAGGGCTAGCAATGGGGTGAGATGGGAAAATTGCTAGGGTTGACTTGTCAAGAGAATTTTTTATTAATGTAGCAAAATTGTGTTTTATTTATGCTCCTACTATTTCTCGCGCAACGTCTGTCCATCGCGATTCAACGCGGCAACGCGTCATGGGCACCTTTCCGCCGGGAGTGGCGCAGGGCGGGCTTTTTGACTAAATTAATAATTTATTATTAACCCATATTGTTAATAGAAAGATTGTACGTTTAGACTAATTAAATAAATATGTGATTTTATCATAATGTAAGACACTTTTGACTACTTATGTAAATCGACAACCCTGAACTAGGAACACCAACCTCCCCATTCATGACCTAACTGTCCCCGTTGTCGACCCAACTCACCCCTCAGTACATCCCTGCTCTACCCATATAAATCCATTATAAATAAAGAAAATATAACTTATATTTTTCTGTTTCCAATAAGCCTTGAAAGTATATAAACGGTATCCGAAAGGTGGATGAACACTTACTTTGGCAAACGTCACATAAAAACAAACTTTAACTAAAAATCCGCCGCTATTGAGCATCAACTTTGACAGTGAATCTGTGTTTCAAAATTGTATTGTAATTGCTTAGTGTTGCGAAAAGAAGAAAAAATATGTCTAAAAAATATAATCAAATTACTTAGAGAGAAACCTGAGCCCGAAAATTAAAGTAACTACTGAAAAAAGAAATTCCGGATTCGCAACCCAACTCCCCCCGCAAACCCTACTCACCCCAGTATCTCATTAGAAGTCTAATAGTGAAATATTTCTATGAAAACATTTGGTTAGAACTTTTTTGGTACCATTAAATGCTACAACATTGCCTACGATGCTCAACTTTGCCTGGCTTGAAGAACATGGTGTTCTTCACCAAACAGCTATTTATATCTTATTCCTTAGATGGGAGAAAGGTGGCCATTATGAGGAATTAAATATATATATTCAGTAGGAATACATAATCACTGTTTTTCAGACCAGGCAAAGTTGAGCATCTAAGGCAATGTTGTAGCAGTTGACGGTACCTATTGAAAATGCATTTCTTAGTTGCCTTTGTTCACTAAGGGCAATAGGTACCTAACCTATGAATTAGAGGAGCTGTATTTAATAAATAGTTATTTTTAAAACATACTAAGAAATATGTACTTAAGGTGTTTGGTCTACAAATATATACCCTGATGCACAGGGGTAGGACAGCATCTTGAAACCCTTGCTTAGATACATGACAACCCTATCCCATTTTTCTGAGTTAAAGTGCATAGAATGTTGTTGCATCAGCACAAAAACATGATTATAGATCAAGTGTTAATAATGTTTTTAGATTGTCTTTTTTTTATTTCCTATACAAAATGAACACACCTAGCATGTACCTGGCAGTGAAAGTGTTAACCAAATTATTTTATTATTTTATAAGTATACTAACAAAATATGGTTTTGTAAAAACTTTGAAATTAATAGTATTTATTCAATAATTGATTCATTCATATACTTAGCTTCCAAAACTGAATTCTGGTTTCTTGGAGACTGGTATTGGTGCATCCCACTTTCATGGTTTTTTTTTATGGCCTGATTACGACACCTTTAAGCCAAGTCTTTTTGGATGAACCCAATATGTTGCCACAGTTATAAATTTAATAATCATATGTCAGCAGCACACTAGATATTGAACCCTTGACTGGATCTCCAAATAGATGAAGTGAGAATACTAATTTGAATTAGGTACTTTCAGTTCATACAATCCCAGTTTCCACAGTGCTATATTATGATTTGGTATCTGGATTGCTCCAGTATTATACATAACAATTGCTAGGTTTTAATAAATTATTATGTTAAGACTACATGCAAACATTGATTATTCAAATTAGGTTATTTTGTAGGTCCCCAAAATAAGTGTAAATACATGTAATTTAGTTATTATCACTTTTATCAATTCGTCTTTTGGGAATCTGGACGAAGCCTGCATTGTGGACTAATATTATTATTGGATTTTTTGTTATATTATCACTTTACTTCACATCATCACTTAATAAGTCTTACAAAGTGAATAATATAAATAAAGTTATCCTATGCACTATCAATAATTTCATCTTCTTAGCAAAACAGGTTTTGTTTTATAAAGCTATAAGTTACAATTATACTGTTCCTCCCTTTCTAACAAATTTATGAGACAGAGGCAAACAGCAATAGTGTAACTGTATCCATATAAACATGACCCAGGTGTTACGTTAATTAACTGTGTAACTAAACCATAAGACATGCTGACAATCTCCTTTATTGAACTTAGTTCTTAGTATGTACAACATAAATAATAATACACACATATATCCATGAAAACATCTACAACATGCATTTATATTATATGCAAAGTTTAATTAAGTATTGAACTAAAACACAAAGCGTTCTAAAATTAGAAAGTATTGCAACTAAGAGGACGACTTGCAGTTTTAGAACAAAGGAAGATTTACATGTTTATGCATGACCCTGATGCAAGCAAAGAATCAAATATTGATGTTACCATCACCAGAAACTTGACATGGGCATCACATAAACAACTGATCACTTCCATTACTACTATTAGTCTATTTAATTACATTTGAGGTTAAGTACAGTGTAAATATTTAAAATTTATGAATCAGAATGATAAACAGCCCATACCTAACCTTTAGATCTGGTAAATAGAACAAAACAACTAGTTTGAAATCACAATGACGTTAATCCGATCATTAACCACTGAATAATATAAGTCCATTTGAATGATAAATTAGGGCTACTCCATACGTCATTAGCATGCCAGATACGTTTGGCTGGGTTGCGATAAAGATCTACTGGTGTTACTGACCGTCTTGTGTCTCCATCTCCTCCACTTGGTTCACATTAATGTCGTGCTGCCTGTCCTCAGCAGACGCGAAGTTCATGTTAGCCGGGCGCGCCACCGGGGACTCTCGCCCACGACTCTTCGATATTTCCTGGACAGATTCAAGATTGAAGCAACTCAACGCGCGACGCTCATTACACAACTCACGGCCACCGAATTTTGCACTACACCTACCTACCAGGGGATCACTCCCTTTGGATTTCCTGAGGAGTCGTTGACAGAATCGCAACGGGCCACTTCGTTTGTTCTCAATCCTTTCGTCTTGCACTGTCCTTTTCTTATATCCGCTCTGCGCCGAAATAACGTTTATAAGCGGCGCGGCCGTCTGCAAAGATCAACACAAGGGCCCGACGTCGCTGGTACGCTAATAGCACATTCCTAATATTTTAAGCATCGCCAGAATTAATCGATTACTGCATTACAGGACCGAGTAAAAATGTTCACTAACGTATCCAGTATTATAATTATTTACGCGAAAATAAACAAAATGGTGGTTAATTTAATTTCTGGCTTCGGATGTGTGGCCCGGTTTGATCGACGAATGCACCATTTTCTCACATTCACCGTAGGGATGGCCGTGTTCGATGTCTTTCGGTAGTTAAAACGGCTCTGCACGAGAAGTAATATATGTTTGGTCCTCTTGTGGTCCTACTCATTCTTTGTGAAAAGAAAAGAGATGAGTTGAGAAATGACGTTTCATACGTTTCATTGTATACTTTGCTTAAATTCTAATCGACGTTATAAAATGTATCTCAAATAGATTAAACAAGTTTAATGTTGCCATAATAAGAAATATTCTTCATAATTACGGAATAATATTCTTTCATATCATAATATTATTTCATATCATAATAAAAGACTTTTTACGAATAAAATATGTGCTATTCTTACTAATCATCACCTAAGAATATGGTTCTGAGTGGCTCTAAGCCAAGCGCAAGAGTGCACATGAGTGCGCTCGCTTTGCCTCGAGAAGAACCGAATGCTCTCGCAACGGCTATTAGACATGGCAATATGTAGGGTCCAACCTGTCGGGTTGTTAGGTGTAATGGCACCTAGGGAGTAGGAGTCCCGTGGCCTATCCCACAAAACTTTACAAGTGTACAATTCGACAAAATTGTGCAATTGTAAACAAAAAAATGTACCACAATAATTACAAATATGTATTCGTTACAAATTTGCAGTGTACAAATATGTCACTTTTGGGAAAGCGTATCACAAAGAATAAAGGCATGTCACGACAGCTACATAATTGTAGGATTATTGATTTGTAAATGTACAAGCGAACAATTGTAATGTTACAACTACAAATATGTAACAATTTGTGACATTGTCACGGTAATAGTACATTACTGCAGAGACCAGTAAGCTGATTACGGTCGAAGCATGTATAGTGCTTTTCTCAAACGTGTAAGGAAATATTTTAATACATACCCAAAAATACCACCTAAACTTAAGCAATTTTTCTTATAATTGCTCTAGGTAAACGTACTCATGTTTAAAAAATATGTATGAAAATGAAAAAAAAAATTACATTTATTCCTTAAACGACTAATTTTCAAACTTATTTATATAAAATTACTTGTTTAATGCTTCAGTTACTGGCTGAGTGATTTAATGTTGTATGAAAATCCTTTACGTACGTCGCGCTGAACCTGCCTTGGAATAGAGTCCCTACTGGTCTCTAATTACTAACGTAACAGGAACATTTCCGAGCATGTTTGAGAAAAGGTAATATATTGTCGGTATTGAGTTATTGGTACCTCCTTATAGTTCAAAACATTCTCCTTCATATGCAAAAAGAACGAGATCGCCATGTTGAGCATTTTTATTTTTAATATTTTTTTGAAGTTTCTACATATTTTTGTACTGTTTTGAGATATTCGAGTTTAAAGTTTGAAAGCCTAAAAAACCTAGTTATAGGTTGAAGTTATAAAGATAGCGGTTTTAAAATGTTCCACATACATTATATTACTCGACAAATCATATGTTGTCTCTAACATTTTACATTTTATAGAAATAATACAATAATAATGCACGTAGGGTGTAGAGTCAAGAATCAAAAATAAAATATTTTATAAATCAAAATCGACAGATTTTTCAGCTGGCTTATGTTGATTTCTGAATATGATGTAGGTAAGGTTTATAATAAAAATAATGAAACAACCATATCTCAAGGCATAATTTTTTTTTATAATAAAACAAAAAAAATCAACACTTACATAAAAATATATATAATCAACATTATAATTTTTAATTCTCATAGTTTACGTTAATTTAGGAACAAAACTAAGGATCAAGTGTAATTAAACACAAAAGTAATGTAGTTTTCTATCAAAAAAGTGACATCAAAGTTTAGTACTTTTTTGTATGTAAAGTGATCTAGGGTACCACATTGTCGCTATTCATAAGTTTAGAGAAATAAGAATTTTACTTCCATTATTTAACATAGTGTCCGCACTATAAGTGCATATATCTAATACAAATATTATTATGAAACTATAACATAACTTATTTTATAAAAAATAACAGTCTTTTCGGTAGCTTTACTAGTTTAGATCAAGTTTGTTAGTTTAACATTCCTTAGGGTCCCACATTGTCGCCGTATGACTTATGAGATCAAACTTATTATTAAGACTTTATTATAACAAAATTATTACTTACAAAAGTAATAATTTGCATTTAACATCATTATGAAAATGATTTACACTACTCAACCTCGTACCTATGGGGTACGTAAGTGCTGACGCCAAGTCATTTAAATTCTTACGTCTGATTGAGAGATTGGTGACTTTTACGAGTATTAACTGATTATCTATACGGTTGTCCCTCAGAAGCTTGTTAAATATAAGTCAACTATATTTTCTGTTAAAAAATTTTGATTAGCGTGTTAGTGTTAGTGTGAGTGTTAGTGTTAGTGTCGGTGATAAGTGTGACGTGAACAAATCATACCTACTTAGTAATGTTATTATTTTATGATAATTTTATATTTATAACGCATTTTATATGTTATGTTTTCTTAATTATATTTTTTATTTTCAAAGCAAAAAGTTTAATGAGTTTAGGTACTTCAAGCTTATGAGCGACAATGTGGTACCCTAGTCGGTAAACTTTGACTGTGTTTATTTCCTACTTTTAGTTGAAACGTTTAACTTTTTATCAATACACCGTATTATTTTAAGTGTGTAGAAGCTATTTTTAATCAAAACCAATTTTCGCTATTCTCGAGTTGATTAACAATATCAGTGATATCTGGGAATCCATAAGCGACAAAGTGGTACCCTAACCATGATAACGTCACATTTATTTAACTACTTTAATGTTGAAGGTAGTTTCACTTTATACATTAATTATAATTATATAGTGATCTATCTACGAGCATAACCTACGTACCTAGATACCAACTGACATTACAATGGACTTGCAAGCTAAACTGACCATTTTAGACCTCATAAATGAAAAAAAAAACATTCTATTTGGTAAATTTAGTGATAAATTGACGCACACTGTGAAAATAAACAAATGGAAGGAGATAACGCAAATGATTTAGGATTAATGGACGGTAGATTTAATCACTCTGAACCTCTGATTAAATGTAAAATCCGTTATGGTCAAACTTAAATTTATACGTTCTCTATATGTCCTAGGACCTCTTACAATTAATTCTTCTCCACTATCACTGCTACTTGAACTAAACATTTTGTGGTACAAAGGGTTGGAATCGTTAAATTTGATAAAATATACTGCAATTGCTAGTATTCGTATAGTAGCAAGAGGGTGTGACACACGTTTAGAGAATTGTTAACTTGTAGGTACAATTCTACATATATGTATAATTATTACTACAATTTAATGTAGCACAAAACAATTGTCAGCTACAAATTTGTACGTTTTCCGGAAAAGTATGTAAAGTTTTGTGATACAATAGATTGTAGACTTGTCGATACAATTTACATATTTGTAAGAATTTTCCACTACAAATTTGTTACTTGTATATTTTGTGGTACGCACACTTGTATAATTACAAACTTGTAACTTGACACTTGTAAAATTGTAATTGTAAGTTTTGTGGGATAGGCCACCGATTTAGGACGATCAGGGCGATCGGCAGTGCCCCGACACCCGCAGCTGTTTATGGAGGTCGTTAGAGTTATTTTACCTTTTTTATTTATAATGTTAGTCATTTGCTACACATTCTGTCTGGGATTTTATTTAAAATAAAAGTTAAAATGTGTAGATTCGCTGGTAATTAATATATTCATCTAGTTTTGTATTTAAATAATAGAAGGATTGGGCAGATGAAGTTAGATTCAGGCAGCTCGAGCGGCCATTTAAATATCTATAATAATAAAAACAGTTTCTTTTTTTATTTAATGTATACTTAATATTGTCTTCGGTTGCCGCGATAGTTATTCATGAAATAAAACAATTAAAAACGGATTTTATCGCGTGTATTGAGTTTAAATTACATCCCGACGTTTCAAACACTTTACAGCGTTCGTGGTCAACGGGTTTCGGGGGTCCGTTTTTAATTGTTTTATTTCATTAATGTATACTGTTATGAGTACTATCACCGTGCTTCACCAATACATTTTTTTGATGTATTGAAGGCATCTCTGTAAACGTTGGTAGGGACGATTTGTTGGTGAGGTAGGGTTTGTAGGGACGATTTGTAGGGAAAGTGTAATAACGGGCCCAACGCCGACAGGAGTTGGACACAACAGGTTGGGCCCTACAAATTGCCATGTGTAATAAATAGCCGTTTAAAAGTGTACAGCTGGTATAAAATAGTGTCAGTAGAGAGAGAGAGAAATTTAGACATATGAGTGAGAAAATTACAAACACAGCTATGTTTTGAAACAGTGTTAAGAGTACAAGTTCTTTAAAAATGTTTCCTACAAATCATAAAACTATTTTTGTACTTGACCATACTCCATATTTTGGTATATCGTCAGACAATCCAATAGATTTCGATGTCTCTAAAAGCCGGGGCCCCGGCTATGTCCCATTGCCGCCTGTTTGTAAGTCGCTGTGGACTTGCAGTGTAGAAGCTGCAGTTGAATACTGTCGAATAGTATGGGATCTATTTCCTGAAGGCAAATTAGTAGGTATTTTTACACTTCTGTTAAATAGGTTATTTCTGTACTCTACTATTCTTTTATATATAATTCTCTAATTTGTTTCTAAAATGTGAATTTCAGGTCCGATTTGTTGTAAGTGATACTGCAGCACACATTCTTAATACTTGGGTTGCAACACAACAAAACATAACCCATGTAAGTAGTTGTTACATATCTTCTAAAATTAATTAAGTTTTAAATTATGTAGACCAAGATATCCAAACATTTCTCTCTTTCCCGGGAACCTGTCAGTTGGGCCAGAGAGAATAGATAATCCGTGTGGTGAAATGGAAGTGGCTGTGACTGGCAAAATAAAGTTTGGAGATTGTGGTTGTAGAAGTACATTGAATTATCATAATACTCGCATATAATACAACGAGAACAAAAACTGTGGCATGTGGCATTACCACGGCAAGAAGCAAGCAGCGCTGGCCGCAGTTCCTCCACTTACCAGGACGTTGTTCTGGAGATTAAAAAAACATTTATTTGTTTTAAGCTTGTAGAGTGTTGCTTCTAGCAGAGCTAGTTGTATAATGAGGGACAAGTACGAGGGGCTCGTCGCTTTTACGGATTATCTAGGCTGCTCATACTAGCATAGACTAGTATAGACTATTATGTTGCGAATGTGTGAAACATTTATTAACCATTAAATTTAATTTGATTTTATTATGGGACATATGTTTTATAATTAGTTTATGTGTTAGGCACTCATCCCACCGGCGGCGAGTAAGCAAGTAAAGTTAAGCGAGTATCATTACATCGCGGGCCTTGAAAGGTCGATTGATCACTCTATACCTCGACAAACCGCAATGTAATGCTACTCGCTTACTCACTCTTGGTGGGACCAGTGCCTTAGGTACAATATTCTTGTGTATTTTTTTGGTTCGTGGTCAACGGGTTGACCACGAACGCTGTAAAGTGTTTGAAACGTCGGGATGTAATTTAAACTCGATACACGCGATAAAATCCGTTTTTAATTGTTTTATTTCATGCATAGCTTGGTTCTCAAAGTGTCAATATACAATGTCCACAGATCCTAAATGGCATGTGCCTCGTTGGTGCGGTTCGGCGGGGCGCCGGGGGCGACGTCGTAGGCCTCTGCGCCGCCATTGAAGCCCTGAGTGACCCTTCACCTATGCAGTCTGCCAGACCAAACTCAGAAGCACTGTTCCAGAACCGGTAAGCTTTGTGGAAATGGAAGTCATCAGACTTTCCTATGCAGACAACTTAAAAAAACTTGGTTGACAATTTTTTTGACAATCTATACCAGGAATTCCCAACCAGTGGGGCGCGCCCCCCCTTAGGGGGCATAGAGTGACAGTGTCATCTGCATATGAGACTATATGGCCGTGCTGAATTTTAAGGTTTGTCAAATCATTTATATAGATTTTAAATAGCGTAGACTTTGTGTTTTAATAAATTAATAACAAACTATGTGACTTGATGTGGAAAATCAAAAGGCACCTAACTTTTTAGGTACCTCCGTTAAATTATGCCGTAAATGGCTGTAATTATTATTTAAGAGCTTTTTTTGATAACTATGATTCTATTTCATAATTTCAGGGGCCGAATAATCTGCATAACCAGTGCACGGGATGATGACTCCATAAGGAGTCTGGCAGAGATAGCCTTGAATACCCTCGTGCAGCAAAACAAGAAGGCTTCCAGTCAACCCAGTACCTCGGAGTCGACAAGCACTGCTCAGCCTCAGTAAGATGTAGTCTGATCAGGCCCTGTAGCCAAGATGACAATCGTTTCCAGAAAACGAAACAAAACGCTATACGCTCTCGCTCACTCTTCCATATTAGTGCGATAGAGATACGGATAGCGTTTCGATTCGTTTTCTGCAAACGATTGTCATCTTGGCTAAGCCAGTAGTGATCGGAAGACTTAGTAGAACAGAGACAAGAATTGGGGACATAGTACTTGCAACAAAAAAAAATCTTGTGGAATTTTTTTTCATAAATTCTCATATTTGTTTCCCAATATATTAAAAATTCAGTAGTACAAAACTACAAGTTATCACTTGTTTACAAGGTAAAATATGTAATTGTTATATATTTGTATGTCTCTCCCGGCCACGGAACAATTGTGTTCCGGACCTTTGGGAGACATATACGGAGCCGAAGCCAATGCGCAGAGGCCTTTCGACAATTTAATGAAAAGTGAGGGGTACACTAAGCGGATGCTGCCCCTACCCGTGTCATGGGACGCACGCAGAGACAGCACCCGCCGTGGTGTAAAGACTATTGAGAGTTAATGGAGTCTAAAATGTACTAGGCTATTGGGTGAAAAGTATGGACTAACTTCTGGGCTATTGGATGAAGAACCGGACGCCTGCTTAATAAAACGGTATCCTAATTGTTATATTATTATTACTTAACGGCCTCCTAGCCTAGTCGGCAATGACCCTGCCTACGAAGCAGGAGGTCCCGGGTTCGAATCCTGGTCAGGGTATTTATTTGTGTGTTTATCACAGATATTTGTTCCTGAGTTATGGATGTGTTCTATGTATTTAAGTATTTATATGTATATATCTATTATATATATCGTCGCCTAGTACCCTCAACACAAGCCTTATTGAGCTTACCGTGGGACTAGCTTGATTTGTGTAAGATTGTCCCATAATATTTATTGATTATTTATTATTATTTGTAAACTAGTATTAACTTGTACTTTAGTACTAGGTACTGAATTTATACCTTCGGGTAAGAAAGATAAAAATGTAATTACTTATTTTACTTTACAGGGAAATTCCCACAAGAAAAAAAAATTGTCACAAGGAAGTCCCCAATTCTTGTCTGTTCTGTTGTTGTTTAGGTATTTGTACCCTGCATATTCTGATCACTGCTGATGACTTTAAATCACTGAATTATAGCACAAGTAACTTAAATCACGGGGCCGTGCGCGTTGGAGTCTGCCATCTTTTGGTGTAAATCGAAAACTGACACTACTCAATGCAAATAGAAGGTGCTAATGCTGCCTCCATCATTTGATTCACGTACAGTCACCGGCAATAGTATCTTCCTACACGAAGGCCGCAAAGATACTCGTATTAGTTCAGTCATTATAGATTTTGACCCGTGATAATCAGTTCTTGGATTTTTTTTTCGTAGGTCCCTCGGGGGGGTCACTGGGAGTGTAAATTCAAAAAGTAGACTGAATCAGGCTCCTCTGTATATTCGAAAAATGTTTTTTTCCAAATAAACGGTTTTTCTTGAATAACTCGGCCATTTTTGATTTTACAGTAAAACCGTGAGGACAAAAATTGTAGGAAATTTGATTCTCTACAAGTTTGGTCCTCACAATTTTTCTTCTAGGATCGACATTTTGGAAATTAAACCTGAAAAACGCTACAAATTCAAAATATTATCATTATCTCCTATGTTCCACGTTTTACGGCATGAATGAAGAGACACAAAGTTGTAGAGAATCAAATTCTGAACAATTTTGGTTCCCACCTTTTCCCCCCCAAAATTGTTCAGAATTTGATCCTCTACAAGTTTAGTCCTCTTCATTCATGCCGTAAAACGTGGAACATGGGAGATAATGATAATATTTTGAATTTGTCGCGTTTTTCAGATTTAATTTCCAAAATATCGATTTTGGAGGAAAAAAGGTGGGAACCAAAATTGTTCAGAATTTGATATTCTACAACTTTGTTTCTCTTCATTCATGCCGTAAAACGTGGAACATAGGAGATAATGATAATATTTTGAATTTGTCGCGTTTTTCAGGTTTAATTTCCAAAATATCGATCCTAGAAGAAAAATTGTGAGGACCAAACTTGTAGAGAATCAAATTTCCTACAATTTTTGTCCTCACGGTTTTACTGTAAAATCAAAAATGGCCGAGTTATTCCGTTAAGAAAAACCGTTTTTCCAATATACACAGGAACCTGATTCAGTCTACATTTTGAATTTACACTCCCAGTGACCCCCCCCGAGGGGCCTACGAAAAAAAAATCCAAGAACTGATTATTTACGGGTAGGGTCGGTTTTTTGGATATAATGACTGGCCTATATGTGACACACTCTTTTTTGTAGGGCCATAAAAGCGTATCACATATTTATTTGGCCTTCGTGTAGGAACATACTATTGCCGGTGACTGTACCCTTGCACGTTGTAGAGCCTGCCATCTAGTGGGCTAATTTAGCAACTTAAATGTGTCATTTGCACTTCGCGCCAATAAACACTGGCGTCATGTGCTACCCATCTTTAGTTTACGCACGTCCCGTTAAAAAGTGTTACACTTTTACGGCAGATGGCGCTAGGTGTCCTCCAAATCCAAAGGCGCATACGCATGTGAAGGATATGGTGAAATGCATCTAGGAACAAATCAAATTATTGTGTTAAATATTTTGATTTGCGTCGTTTTTAGTAGTAACACGGATATAATATAAATAATAAACTTAAATAGAATGTCCTTCAGAAAAATTTAACAAGTCTTCCTGTGTCTGAGGCCAGAATTTGAACTGATAGTGAAATTATATGATATGGTAAATTTATTAAATTAGCAGCCAACATACAGCCTTGGCCAGAAGTGTTGAGCATAGCTCTTTTTTGTTTACAATTTTGATGTTAAGTATTAATTCCCTATCGTAACAATGTACGATGACGTAAAATGTTATATTTTATTGATATATCTAGAAAACTTCACGTAATAACACTTTCAAGGTACCTATAAAATATGAAAAGTAGAGGTCCCAAAAATGCGAATTTAGGTCGGTGCGAAAAACTGCAAATATTCTTTGCAGTTACTACTAACTTCAACAAAACATGCCTGTTCAGTTTAAATTAATTGATAAAATGACTTCGAAAAAGATAGAAACGCCGGTCTAAACTTTCGAGTTTTGTATGAAAATCACAAGGGTGCTCAACACTTCTGGCCAAGGCTGTATGTCTTGGTAGCTCAGTAGAGCTTTGAACTGGTATCATGGAGTCGCGAGTTCGAATCTCGCACACAGCAGTGCTTTTTCTATTTTATTCTACAATTAAATGTATTAGCTTCTATCTCATGTGCTGCCCACCAGTTTACGTATATTACGTATACCATATCCCTGATCTGAACTTACTTTTCTTTTAATTGGCGTCAATACACCCCAGGCTTTTTAATGTCTTAGGCTTAACATTTTACTTTAAAAAATTTCAGGTCCTATCCCATCCAGTATTGCCATTTAGTAATAATAAATGTAACTCCAGAGAAAGCCGAAATCAGAGTGAATAATCAACCTTTAACAGAGGTAAGAACTAGAAATAAATATAGATTGTATTAAACCTTCTGAATCGTCTAGGTGAGTACACCGGCATCGGCCAAAATAGGTTTATTCAAATAGGGCAGATGCCCCGGTATTGGCCATTTTCAACTTTATTAAGGTATAGTCATATTTACTATGGTTCATAGTTAATATAAGAGTAAATAATGGCAGCACAGATGGCACTGTCCTTTGTCATGTATCAGTCAGTCAGGAGCCATGGAAAAAAGTGGCCAAAACTGGCTCCTGGGCCCCTTTCCGACATTTAATTGAAGAAATAAATATGATCTAATGTCAAAATCTTAAAAGCGGATATTCACATAAATCTAGTAATATAATTTCAATTACTCAGTACATAAGGATTTTCTCCTTATTGACACAAAATGACGGACGTCTGAATAGACAAACTCTCCTTAAAGTGGCCAAAACCGGGGCATCTGCCCTATATACATTATGAACGAGTTGTTAACACTTTCGCGATCGGGCAAAATTTTGAACAATACCCCAGAAACCGACAGAACCCGCCAGGCGGGCTACGACGTGCAACGCAATGCCGCACGGCGCGTGCCTGGCATCTGAGTAAAAATTACGAGTGCCTACCAGGCGGGTTCTCGGTAGTCAAAGTGTTAAGACCCACCGCTCACGCCGCCCGCGCTGAGTGATCACCCTATATGGAACAACAGCAGTGGCGTCGGTCGGCGCCGCCAACGCATTCAACCAAGATTTATTTACATTTGGGACAGAGTTTTTGCAGCAAATATAGATATGAAGCGTTAAAAATGCCTAAGGCTACAGCCACAAAGGAAGGCATGTGCGGCGTTTGAAATCTTTCGTCAAGCTTTAAAGGTATTCAAGCAACCTGCGCTAAGGCCGCTCGCATACGTTAGCATGCCTCCTCTAAACATCGACGGACGCAGATTTTATCTGCGTCTCGTTCTTACTGCAATTCAGTTCAGCACACTAAACAGCCTGTAATTTATTTCTGTACCACGACGGTGGCATACAAGCATACACGCCTGATGGTAAGCAGTTGTCGTGGCCTATGGACGCCTACAACTCCGGGGGTGTCACATAGGCGTTGCCGACTCTAGTGTAAAGGGACAAGGGGACATACCCATACTAGGTCGCCAATTTTTATTAATTTTCAACCCTCTCCCCCTCGGTGTCCAACCGTAGTATATGCCAAGATCCCCCCCTACCTTTCTGGTTGTCACGTAGTTATTCTTAATATTGCTTTTTTTGCAAACAGAAGGCGGTTGCCGCATAACGCCTAGAGGTGCGTGCAAACCATTATTTAAAAATTGCTCGAGATTTCCCTATCATAATTATAATAATAATTGATTACGTGACGAAAACCTAAACCCCACCCTAATACTGGTCACAAGGGGGAGGCCCTTGTGACCAAGAGTAGTATTTTGACGCCCCCCTCCCCCCCTAAACGGGTCACGTAGTATGGGTACGTTCCCTAAGATGGTCCCCCGTCGTCAACACACTGCAACCTCTGAGCTCTCTGGCAACCTTACTCACTGGCAGGAACATAAAACTATGAGTAGTGTCTAGTGCTATTTGGCTGTGGTTGTCTGTACACTGCTCGACATTTTTCAACCGACTTCAAGATTTCGAAGGAGGAGGTTATCAAATTCGTCGGGATCTTTGTTTTTGCATGTTTTTTTTATGTGTGTTCACCGATTATTCGAAGACGGCTGGACTGATTTAGAAAATTCTTTTTTTGTAAGAGTATACTATACTTCACAGTTGGTCCCATTGTAACCAGGTCAGGATCTGATGATGGGATCCTGGAGAAATCGAGGAACTCTTTAACTATTATAGGCACACCTATAGTGATTTTGAGTATTTTTCAGCAGCTCGAGCATTTGCTTTTCGAAAGGTGGAGGCTAAGTGAAGTCGGTTCTTTTTTGTTTAAAATTATTAGACACAGTTATGGGCAAGGGCTCTAGTCACTATTTAATATGTTTACTACCCACATTCCAGATGGGCAACGGTCTGATGGGCGTCGAAGTGATAGTATCCAGAGCCAGCGCGCTGGCAACACTGCTCGGGCGCTTAGTGTTGCCACATTACAAATTGGTCACGACCACTGTCACGGGGATACCGATGAAGGTAGATTCTTTGGTTATTATCCTGTAGAATAAATAGATTTTGTCCGGAAAGAGAAGTGTCGTGATTTATATGGGAACTTATGCATTATAGGACACTTCTTTTTCCGGACAGACCAAAGTAAATAAAAAAAACCGGCCAAGAGCGTGTCGGGCCACGCTCACTGTAGGGTTCCGTAGTTTTCCGTCCGTCACAGTAAGTGTCCCCACTTAAGAGTTAATAACACCGCCATGTAGGATATGATATGAGAGTTCCATGTACAGCGACATCTATCGGCAAATTGAGTAAACTATTGCGCGCGAGCATAAAGTATGGAAGATGATTTTTATGGGATAATTCTTTATTGCGTGAACCGATTTTCACCGTTTTTACTTTATTTGAAAGCACGTCATTTCATTGTAATTTTGTAGAAATTACAGGTACAATAAACACCTGCTTATACGGTTAAATTACAAACTTAGTTCAGAAATTATTTTGTATTTTTTTTTCAAAAACTATTCATCTTATCAAGTTCAAAATAATTTTCCAAGAAAGTTTTTATAAAGTTCTACTTTTGAGATTTTTTTCATATTTTTAAAACTTATGGTTCAAAAGTTAGAGGGGGGGGACGCATATTTTTTTACTTCTGGAGCGATTATTTCCGAAAATATTTACATTATCGAAAAATGATTTTAGGAAACCCCAATTCATTTTTAAATACCTATCCAATAATATATCACACGTTAGGGTTGAAATGAAAAAAAAAATCACTCCCCACTTTACGTATAGGGGAGGTACCCTAATAATAAAAAAAAATCACTTTTTATTTTACCACTTTGTCGGCGTGATTGATATACATATTAGTACCAAATTTCAGCTTTCTAGTGCTAACGGTCACTGAGATTATCCGCGGACGGACGGACGGACGGACGGGCAGACATGGCGAAACTATAAGGGTTCCTAGTTGACTACGGAACCCTAAAAAGACATAATTGTTACAAATGTATCAGTCAACGAAAAAACGACGAGCGATGTCACGTCGCGGTTTCCTTAAGGGAAAAGGGGCCTTGTTCTGACTTGTTTAGGTTTGAAGTGTTAGGCAGTGTCCGAATCACGCTAACAACGCTCACAACGCTTATAGTGCTGTCGGCCGGTCGGAATAAGGTCGTGCGCTCAAGAACGTGTGAATAGAATAGTGTTTTGTTTGGGACCGTCGTGAGCGGTCTGAGCGCTGTGAGCGTGATTCGGAACCACAGGCGCGCCACATCAACGAAAGACGAGTGTCGATTTTGAAGTATTGGAGCTATCAACATGGCGGTTATAGTGTATAGGTTTTGACGTCCTCAGATCTTAATATGGCGGATTTTCGGCCGCATTGGGTTTTCACGTATATACTCGTCATCTCTTTTTGCTTATGAATATGGCGCTGAGTTAAAACGAAGCGAATATATTTTTATGTGTATTGATTTACATATGTCGGATCCCCTATATAGTACATCCATGTTCGGAACACAGCCGACGTGTCAAACGTCAAACTGACGTTTGCGCTCAAGGTGTTTACGCTTGGGAGTGTGAGCACAGTGAGCGCCGTCCATGAAGTCACGACATTTCATGTAAGCGCTATGAGCGTGAATCGGTCCGATCGTGATTCGGAACACAGCCTTAGTGTAAAATTTAATAAACGTGCTTATTTTTTTAGAATTATGCCATACCCATACCATTACATACAAATAATCGATGAAGAGACCCGTTAAAATCCCGTTCATTAAAAAAATCGCTTTATTCTTTTCTGCGAATCGGGAGAGATCTGAACTCGAAATCACATGCGTTTTCGATCCTGTATATACAGTCGCCATCAAATATATCGGAGCGGCCAAGGTACTCAAAAATATCTGACCATGCACTTTCTCGCATTGACAATAGAGGCATTGTTCAGATATTTGTGACCACCTCGGCTGCTCCGATATATCTGATGGCGATTGTATACGCACCACAATGTAGTGCTGTACCGCAAAAATGTTCATAGTTTTGTATTTCGTTTCCTCAATACCTAGTCGGTCCCCAAGTTCTGTCACAACGGTTTTAAGATTCATTGAGGGTTTTGCGATAGAGATTTTCACTAGATGGCAGCACCGTGGCGTAAGGTCTAGCTGTCATAATCCATTGTTTTTGTTTAATCATTTTTTTTTTTGATTGGTGAATTTTGAAAGTTGCTGTCAGAAAGCCCTCTCGCCACGGTGCTGCCATCTAGTGAAAAACTCGATCGCGGAAACCCTTATTTACAGCGATGTAAGGATTTTTTTTATTTACGCCGACAGATGGCGGTATAAAAAGGGGAAACTAGCTAACGAAACTTCAACGTAGTTTAATTTGTAACCAAAGTCCCTGTAGAGACAGTTTGTTTGGCGCAGAGCGCAGTGTTGCCACAGAGTGACCTTTATGTCACTCAATTTTTAAAGGCCCGGCCTTTCTGCCTGGGCAAGTTTAACTATTTAGAGTAGGTTGTTCTGTTACTAGTTTTCATTAAATAAATAGAAATAGGTAGCAACATTTTAATTATTCATGTATATCATTTAATAGTCAATAGATAACTTGAAATGAAAATTATCGTCGCAGTTTTTCAGATTTTTTTATAACACTCGGATTTCCTTTGGGCGTAAAAAATACACGTCAAAATTACACTCCTTGTTAATGTTGATTTTAAATCCTATTTATTTTTAATCATGTTTAAGGATTAAAAATAAATAGGATTTAAAATCAACATTAACAAGGAGTATTGAAATGAAAATTATCGTCGCAGTTTTTCAGAAATTTTTATAACACTCGGTTTTCCTTTTGGCGTAAAAAATACACGTCAAAATTACACTCCTTGTTAATGTTGATTTTAAATCCTATTTATTTTTAATCATGTTTAAGACTAGGGTTACACGATCAGTTTGGCGTCAGTTCAGTCCATCATTCTGGTCAAGAATGATAAGAGAATGATCCGGACTGATGAAAATTCAATACAAATAGAAAATATTCGTCAGTCCATCCATCCAGAATGATGGACTGAACTGACGCCAAACTGATCGTGTAACCCTAGTCTAAGACGCATCAGTCTTGCACAATTCGGTAGCTATATTATTTAGCTTCAATTTGATATATGTATTGTTCGCGTGGGTCTGCTCGATAAAATACACAACACGTTGCAAGCCTGTTTGTTCCATTGCAGTCTAAATATATGTCTTTTGTGCAAAACTTAAAAATAGGCAATGTTTGAAATGGGAATATCTGTACGATAAAATCGCAAGAAATGTAAATGGTGGTCACGAAATTACATATAATAAACAGGTTTTTTACAAACAAGCAATGGAACCTCCTAAACAAAGGTGCAATATTTATTTGATTCACTTTTGTAAAGTATAACTTTCATAAATTTACCGCGTGTTTGCGTCTTCAGGCAATCTTGAGCTTTACAAGGATTTCCAATAAATTTCCCATTTGATTTGTATATTATTATACCATATTATGTTCATTAGAAATCATTGCTTAAAAATTTTATCTCAATTTTTATTTTATATTTTATCAGTCAGAAACCTGGTAACAGAACTTAGTAACCGACTAGGTATTTGCATAAGCCGAAATAAGGGGAACCTTGAACCTTGGAATCGGAGATAATAAGCTGGAAACTCGTAAATACCTTCATTATAGTATTTATATAGGAACTCCCTACTTGTCATTAAATTTAGCCCCCTATATTCCAATGTCTAAATTTACATCTGTAGGGTGACAAGACTGAGAAGCAATGTCAATTAGACGGATTAACGTATATTGAAAATACCATTTAGTTGGTATGAAAAAGATATAGTTTAAGTATTAATTAAGTGAAGCAGTCCACATTATGTCAACAAGAAAACACAATTCGGCTGCTTAAAATACCATGTGACACTCCAAAAAAATGGCGCATATCATATGAACCTTCATGTCAGAAGACATCACTTCTTTGAAGTAGTATTGTTTATGATTCCTTTAAGAATTAACCTATTTTTCAATGAATAGTTTATTAATCTATAATATTAATATTATCTATTTTTGAAATAAAAATTAGAAAAACTTTACTAATTACAGCCAAAAATAGGCAAGAAAGGGTGACCACTGGTGCATGGCTGAGCACTTGTGCCTTTACCCTATGTAAAGTTCTATATTTTTTTTTTGTTTTTAAGTGTCCGGGGGGCGATGTTTGAGATTCGAACGCTCGATTATGACTTTTAGACTTTGTAAGAAACGATGATGAAGAATTTATGATGTAACAGCGGTAGAGGATTTTAAAACCATGGTAATTTATAGTATTTTTCAACACACTTACTCGTAACGAGGTTCTTATTCCACCGCTTTTAGACTCATAATCCTAGATATTAAACACGCGTGCTTTTCACAATAATTATCGAACTAGTGCAATAATTTAATAATCCGATCAAGTGACGTTTGTACTCTAGTACCAAGTTGTATGTACGCAGACGAATCGTTGTAATTTAGTCGGGTATTACCTTTATTTATTTTTTAACTCTTTAGGAGTTAGCATTCTAAAAAAGTAAAAAAAAGTATATATATATATACTTTTTTTACTTTTTGTATATATATATATATACACATAAATTATGTTTTAAACACGAATTGCCTGTCTTAATATCGGCTGTTTGTCATAATAAGTCCGCGCCTTTGCCTCAACCTGCACGCACATCCAAAAAAGAAAATTGCGCGCCATTTTAAATGTAAACCTCAATTACCTCAAATCATTGTGTTTTTGTTAGATTTTTCTCGTTGTGTTTTATTAATTTAAACAAACTATATTTTAAGTGAATAAAAAGACAACTTCAGCGTTAATTTAACCTCTGGATATATTTCAAAATTGTCATACATACTAGTAAAATGTTGTCATAAAAATCTAGTGAGCAATACGTAAGAAAAAATACTCTTTATTGGACAATAAATGTGAAGTGTTTAATTTTATGAAATGTTTTGAAAAAGAGTTCCAGATAGTCAATAACAAAAAAGGTTACTTAAATTTAATTATCTTAGGTTCGTAAGTACCTCTATCCTGTAAAGCCATAGCTCAGCTTCCTTATGCGCACTCACGTGCGTTCGTGCGCACAATATCGCTTAGTACACTTGTATCATAATGTACTATTATGCAACCGTTGTATAAGAGAGGTCAAAAAAAACGAGTGGCGTGGGCGTGGGTAAAAAACGCCACGAGTATTTGTTGACGTAGTTATACAACTTTGCATACAATACTTTTTCTACGACTATATACAAAATTTTTTGGCTATTGCAGATATTTCATCAACAAAAATTTTAAATTTCTCCCTTTGTAACAATGTATTTCAATATCAAGTACTTATACTAAAACAACACACACGTTATTATTAAATCAAATAACCTTAATCTAGCTCAAATACAAATGAATAGAACTAAAACTAAAATTTCAATGGGGTTAAAGCGAACCTTGAATTCAAAATTCGATTGTCTGCTTCTCTTTTACTCAAATGAGTAGAGAGAGATAGAGATCTCTCTCTGAACAAGCGGGAGACGTAAAATTGGCAAAGTGTGTCTCTGGGTAACTTCATAATAATTTTAAGTTTTTTTTTCTAAAAACGCTGCGTTTATATAGGTTCTTAGGTTGGTAGCAATTTATTTAGTTGTTAAGTGTTGTTTACACGAAATACGTTTTTACTGCCAAAACGATACGTCGTGTAGGCACCAATGCGTTTTTGGGGAATATATTATAGACTTGTCTTCAGATCAATTATGCATGCGTCTATGTCATCATGAATGTATAAATGACAAATAAAAGTATGGATTAGAAAAAAAAAAATTTCATGTGAGAATAATAGTGGCAAATAATAATAGTGCATGATATATTTATTTCTTTGATTTCGAGCAGTCGAAAGTTAAAAATCGGTGCCCTGGTGTACAATAAGATATTCTTGAAGATATTAACTGTACCATTTTTGTTATAGGAAGAGCAAAACGCGAGCTCCAGCGCGAACTACGACGTGGAGATTATACACTCGGCGGAGGCCCACGCAGGGCTCCGAGCGGCGCAGACCGCTGCGGAGGCTACGGAATCTGTAGGTCCCTTTTTATGCTTGTTTGTTGTATCTTTCATTTTATTTTTTTTATTTAGAGATTCTACAGCTGTGACATAAACATTATACATTGTAGTAAGTATAGAAAGCCACTTATAGGACCTCACAGGTAGTGACAAGATACTTAACTAATAGGTAGGGTGATTGTGCTAGTTTTCGTCCACTCTTGTCAGTTTTCCGTCCATACTTATTTATATGTTTATCTTCAAGATTTTCCTAAAATAAAACCTTAAAAGTAAAAAATCTACTAAAGAATAAACTATAAAGATAAACTATGTGGACCTTAAAAAGTTTTTCCCATTTGTTTGCAGCAGTTTAATCAAGTGGACGGTAAACTGGACCTGGACGGGAAACTAGCACAATTACCCTACTAAGTTTACGCACTATCACAACCACATATGCGAACAAAACCAATACAAATATTACTTAAATCGATAATTTTCACAGAACCTGAAGTTGTACTGTGTTTTATCAGTTTACTTATGCTAAATCGGGTTAGCAAGCAAGAAATTTAAACAAGTTTCCGATGTCTGATTAAGATGAAATTTGCTATAACTAACTTGGTGCCAATGAGTGTAAAAAATGTAAAAATCGACGGATTATAAATGATACTATTCAGTTGCTTTATAACCGCTAATGTGGAACCATTTCTGACGTTTTTCTAAGCTAGAGACTCTGGACCATATACTGTATGGATTTGAAATCCAAATCAACCAACGAGATATGTTTGTTTCTTTCCGTTTGTGACACCATCTGTGCGTATATTTGCGCGTTTACCCTCATTTGTTTTCAACCGACTTCAAGATTTCGAAGGAGGAGGTTATCAATTCGTCGGGATCTGTGTTTTTTTTTTATGTATGTTCACCGATTATTCGAAGACGGCTGGACCGATTTGGAAAATTCTTATTTTGTTTGAAAGAATATACTTCATAGTTGGTCCCATTGTAACCAGGTCAGGATCTGATGATGGGATCCTGGAGAAATCGAGGGAACTCTTCAACTATTATAAGCACACCTATAGTGATTTGAGTATTTTTTACAGCATCTCGAGCATTTACTTTTGGAAAGGTGGATGCTAAGTGAAGTCGGTTTTTTTTTGTTTAAAATATTTTACTATTAAGTATGTACCTGACTATAATTGTGTTATTAATTGTTATTATCTATGCATGCTGCATGCTTAGCTGTAGCAAGTCTAGTGCTTTCGATTGTATAATATTTGCATGCCCACTAGCAAGCTGAATACACTGTACCTAAAATGTATTTAAGATCCACCTGTATTTGACTGTATTCGAGCAAATAAAATCTATGATTTGATTTGATATTGTCTTTAGAAACTTTATTATATATGAAGTAATAAATACTGAGGGGCTGGTGTGTGCCGTAGCTATAGTGTTTTCAACCGACTTCAAAATTTCGATGGAGGAGGTTATCAATTCGTCGGGATCTTTGTTTTTGCTTGTTTTTTTTTTATGTATGTTCACCGATTATTTGTAGACGGCTGGATTGATTTGGAAAATTCTTTTTTCGTTTGAAAGAGTATACTTCACAGTTGGTCCCATTGCAACCAGGTCAGGATCTGATGATGGGATCCTGGAGAAATCAAGGGAACTCTTCAACTATTATAAGCACACCTATAGTGATTTGAGTACTTTTTACAGCAGCTCGAGCATTTGCTTTTGGAAAGCTGGAGGCTAAGTGAAGTCGGTTCTTTTTTGAATCTTGAAGCAAATCAAATTATTTTGTTCAATATTTTTTTGATTTGCAATTTTTTAAGTAGTTACACTACTATATATAAACTGAAAATATATCTCATATACTTTAGAAAAAGTGACCAAACCGTCCGGTGTCCGAGGCCAGATTGGAACTGGCGTCTTCAGCTTTCGCGGCTGACACCGGAGGGTTTGGTCACTTTTTCTAAGGTATATGAGATCTATTTTCGGTTCTTTTTTGTTTTAATTTTTTTGGAACAATCCGCAGGTAGTACTCCGCTGGTGGACGCCGCGCGGCGCGGAGGGCGGCGCGGGGGGCTGCGGCGGGCCGCTGTGGCGCGTCACGCCCGCCGACGTGGCGTCGCGGCCCTCCGCCTGCCTCGTCAACTTCCTGCTCAACGGCCGCTCCGTGACGCTGGAGGTGCCCAGGTTACTTTTTCTCTAGTCTATTTAATATACTTTTTTGATGTCTCTAACCTTAATCTACGTTGAAGTTGTTAAAAAGTTAATCTTGGACCTGGGGTATGACCTTAAACTACGTCCGGACTTGGGTATGTCCTTAAACTATGCCAAAAAGAGAGATATGGGCACTGCGAATGGCATCTCGCTTAGTGTGGTAGGGCACGTTCAGTGAATGTCATCTCGCTCAAATCTGGAGCAGAGCCCGACTGGGGAAGTACCTCCACCTTACAGAAAACCACAGCCAAATAGCACTAGACCCTACTCATAGTGTTGTGTTCCCCTGCTGTTGAGTAAGGTTGCCAAAGAGCTCAAAGAGGACCCAGTGTGTTGACGATGAGGGACCCTCTTGTTCCTTTAGCCGTCAACACAGTGAATCCTCCTTTTTGTAATGGGTCGGCAACGCGCATGTGACTCCTGTGGAGTTACAGGCGTCCATAGGTTACGGTAGCTGCTTACCATCAGGCAGGCCGTATGCTTGTTTGCCACCGTCGTAGTATAAAAAAAAAATCCCAATATTATCCCTTAGACGGCTTAGACTATTAAAACTTTCGGTTTTACTCACCTATATTTAGTTATACTGCGCGCGACATGTTTCGAAGAGTTTAGGTCTCCATCTTCAAGCACTGAGAGTACTAGGTGGACCGATCCGTGATCCGACACTGCGGGGCCGCGCGATCGACTGCTGGCTGGCGATCGGTACGGTACGCAGCGCGACGTGTCCGTTCTGATACAGCTTGTTGTATTAGTAACAAACGAATGTATTTGACAAACAAAATTCGAAAAAGCGGGTTCAATCTTCTCGACCAAAGATCATGCGAAATTATATTGCCCTATCACGAGAAATAATAAAAAAATGGTTGTGACATACGGACGGACGTACAGACGAAACTATAAGGGTTCTGTTTTTGTCATTTTGATTACGGAACCCTAAAACTAGCGTTACTAAAACAGCATGGTGTATATAACAGGAAAGGCGGCGGCAGATCGGCCTCTCACGTGCTGGCGGCGCAAGGCGGCGAGCTGTGGATCGGCGCGCTGGGCGGCCGCGCGCCCTACGACGAGCCGCCCGCCCTGTCCGAGGGCGCCGGCGGCCGCGTCACCGACTACAGGTGAGCCTCAACGTCGCACGTGCTGGTGGCGCAGGGCGGCGAGCTGTGGATCGGCGCGCTGGGCGGCCGCGCGCCCTACGACGAGCCGCCCGCCCTGTCCGAGGGCGCCGGCGGCCGCGTCACCGACTACAGGTGAGCCTCAACGTCGCACGTGCTGGTGGCGCAGGGCGGCGAGCTGTGGATCGGCGCGCTGGGCGGCCGCGCGCCCTACGACGAGCCGCCCGCCCTGTCCGAGGGCGCCGGCGGCCGCGTCACCGACTACAGGTGAGCCTCAACGTCGCACGTGCTGGTGGCGCAGGGCGGCGAGCTGTGGATCGGCGCGCTGGGCGGCCGCGCGCCCTACGACGAGCCGCCCGCCCTGTCCGAGGGCGCCGGCGGCCGCGTCACCGACTACAGGTGAGCCTCAACGTCGCACGTGCTGGTGGCGCAGGGCGGCGAGCTGTGGATCGGCGCGCTGGGCGGCCGCGCGCCCTACGACGAGCCGCCCGCCCTGTCCGAGGGCGCCGGCGGCCGCGTCACCGACTACAGGTGAACCTCAACGTCGCACGTGCTGGTGGCGCAGGGCGGCGAGCTGTGGATCGGCGCGCTGGGCGGCCGCGCGCCCTACGACGAGCCGCCCGCCCTGTCCGAGGGCGCCGGCGGCCGCGTCACCGACTACAGGTGAACCTCAACGTCGCACGTTCTGGTGGCGCAGGGCGGCGAGCTGTGGATCGGCGCGCTGGGCGGCCGCGCGCCCTACGACGAGCCGCCCGCCCTGTCCGAGGGCGCCGGCGGCCGCGTCACCGACTACAGGTGAGCCTCAACGTCGCACGTGCTGGTGGCGCAGGGCGGCCGCGCGCCCTACACGATGATTACTTCAACTTACTATTACCTCGTATCTACAATATTAGACGGAGAGCCACGTCAGATATGACACAATAATGAGAGCGACGAAACCATTCTTTTAGTTTGCTATACAATGCTTATCTCTAGATCCGAAAATCTAGCAGCTGTAAAGTGGTGGCGGTCAGATATCTCCGTATCCGTGTCTCCGTATGTTTTGGTTTTGATGCAGTATTATGAGAAATTATGTAAATAATTAGATAATATCATTGCCAAATCTTTTTGACGGGGGAAAGTAGTCCATAACGACGTATAATATAATTCATAGTCTTTCGCCTACTGTTTCTGTTTCCGAAATAATACGCAATGTTTTTTGTTCTTATGTTAAAGTATAGGCCCCGTCCTTTATAAATAAGACAACTTCGACAGTTTTTACCTATTTCGTATTACTTTTTTCCAACTGAAAAAAAATTGCTAGTCTGTCACGCTGACCTCCACCCATTAAAACCTGCCAGATGTCCGGACCTAGCAATAAGGATAGTATTGCAATCTTACTAGACGGGTTTCGTTGCTCTCATTATTGTGCCGTATCTGACGTGGCCAGCTCTTAGTCCATATGTATTTTACTGTTAGTATCGGGGACTCCTAGCGACATCTTGTGTTGAGTAGTATAAAACTTTAAAACAATTGTCTTCAGAAGGCGCTTCTAAAGAATTCACAGTAAAATATTAGTGTGTATATTTTTTGGATCATTTATGCTCGCTGTTGTATTTTTAGATATATATTGTGACGTTTAGATCGGAAATCCTTATATAAGTAACGTTGAGTACAAAACTATAAAACTGGTGAGGCTATAACGTATTAAAATATTTTATAACGGGTTATTAACGTGATCTGTTGATTTTGTTCGACATGTTTCGATCAATTTACGATGAATATTATCACTAGCGCCCTCCCGCTACCTAAATTAAGCGAGTAACCGTTGTAAATATGTTTAATATCGTATTTGTTTTGTTGTAAGTACATATTTAGTAGTTTTAAGCAAAATATATACCCGCTTATTCATTTATAAACGTGTTTCTAACCTCACTTAATTTTTTTTAAATATATATATAATAGAATAGAATAGTTTATTTGTATAAAAAAAGAGTATAAATTGATGTTACATGTGGTTTTCCAGCCTTTTTTTACCATGATGCATGGCGTAAAAATATTGTTCATAAAACTAGTATCCAAACTAATATTCTAAATCTATGTAATTATGTCTAAATAATAATAATATTCAGTATTAACAGACAGTATCAAATAAATACAATTTCTGCAATAAAATTTTATGTCAATTATATATTATCTATAAAGTACATTTTTCCATAATCTCTTTAATTGAATAAATGCTATTTTGGATTAGATGATTAAACAAAGATTTTCTAAATAATTTAATTGGTAGAGCCTTAAAGTCATCAGTAAAAGTATTAAATAATTTAATTGCCATGGAATTAACGTTATTCCTTGTATATGGCTTTTACTTTACTCCTCGCCGATTTTATTGAGGTGAATTCTGCCAATGTCGAGGTGTATACTTTTGATTATATTAATCTTTAGTAATAAAAATAAAAGCAAAGTTGATCGGTTGAGGCCTTGCTGATTGTAAGGTGACAGCCTCCCTACAAACACGTGGGTAACCGAGACCCCGGATAACCGTTTGTCGCGCGTTTTGGGACTAATTTTTCATTAGCTGCACACTTGTTCGTTAGGTCACCGCACAATAAGCTAACAATATTACACACTGAACTACGTAAATGAGTAAAAAACAAAAAACAATTCCCAAGACGTCGTCGCCATCTTGAGCTCAAACGGGAATCCCTCACTTAATTAAATAATCGTTTGTCTTAATCTGTCATATTGACAGCTGTGTTTGTTAAAAACAGACAAAACATACTTTAACTAAAGAGTTTAAAACTAGGTCGATTTATATAAGAATGCATCCTAATGACATGTTTCAGAATAAAAGAATTCGGCGCGCTCATGCAGCAGAACCGGCTGTTCCCGCTGCGGGGCGCCGGCGCCAACGCGCGCGCCAAGGCCCGCCTGCAGCGCCACACCACCTACTGGCCGCTCACCATCTCCTCCACGCTCGTCTTCAACCTGGGCGCTGTACGTATTTATATGTTAAGGCCCGCCTGCAGCGCCACACCACCTACTGGCCGCTCACCATCTCCTCCACGCTCGTCTTCAACCTGGGCGCTGTACGTATTTATATGTTAAGGCCCGCCTGCAGCGCCACACCACCTACTGGCCGCTCACCATCTCCTCCACGCTCGTCTTCAACCTGGGCGCTGTACGTATTTATATGTTAAGGCCCGCCTGCAGCGCCACACCACCTACTGGCCGCTCACCATCTCCTCCACGCTCGTCTTCAACCTGGGCGCTGTACGTATTTATATGTTAAGGCCCGCCTGCAGCGCCACACCACCTACTGGCCGCTCACCATCTCCTCCACGCTCGTCTTCAACCTGGGCGCTGTACGTATTTATATGTTAAGGCCCGCCTGCAGCGCCACACCACCTACTGGCCGCTCACCATCTCCTCCACGCTCGTCTTCAACCTGGGCGCTGTACGTATTTATATGTTAAGGCCCGCCTGCAGCGCCACACCACCTACTGGCCGCTCACCATCTCCTCCACGCTCGTCTTCAACCTGGGCGCTGTACGTATTTATATGTTAAGGCCCGCCTGCAGCGCCACACCACCTACTGGCCGCTCACCATCTCCTTCACGCTCGTCTTCAACCTGGGCGCAGTACGTATTTATATGTTAAGGCCCGCCTGCAGCGCCACACCACCTACTGGCCGCTCACCATCTCCTCCACGCTCGTCTTCAACCTGGGCGCTGTACGTATTTATATGTTAAGGCCCGCCTGCAGCGCCACACCACCTACTGGGCGCTGCCTGTACGTATTTGTTTTTCAAGGTATTACCACAGATTATATAATAGTTCTTACGAACAGATATGAATCACTCATAGAAAAAGCAAATACCTACGGTTTACGTACCTACGCAATAATACAATGGAGCGGCCTTCAACGCGCGGCACCCCGCACCTCCCGCGTACCCGCACAATCGCTAGGGTCGCCTATGTTTGGAAATGTTTTATAGTTAAGGAAATAGGTATTTTGCATTGATTCAGTGTTTAAGTGGTTCGCATGGTGCATAGTTACATGAGTAATATTGATTGATATTTTGTTGCCGTTGCCGCGATGAGAGTATGATTAATCTTGCCGATTTATCATACTCTCATCGCGGCAACGCCGATACAGATTTGCCACACACTGTCAAAATTAATATGGATTGACAGCTATCTCAATCTTATTCAAATCGCCTTTTAGCAATATCATCATAGTTATTTGAGAGATTAATAAAGATAACATGTCTATTATTATTATAATTATAACATAAGTGAATCCTCCTTTTTTGTAAAGCGTCGGCAACGCGCATGTGACTCCTTTGGAGTTGCAGGCGACCATAGGTTACGGTAGCTGCTTACCTTCAGGCGGGCCGTATGCTTGTTTGCCACCAACGTGGTATAAAAAAAAAGTTTGTATGCCTACTTACCTTTGCCCATCCGTCGGCAGAGCGAAAAACGATAAGTTTTTATTAGCTTTGCTATTTTTACATTACATTCAACCTCATCGCAATATTTTTTTTTTCGTGATGACATTGTTCCGAGTTCCGAGTAGCGTCGCGCGCGGTACGACGTGCGTTCAGTGAGCGCGTTGGTAGCCCACTGACTTTAGCTCCCTCGGCGAAGGCGCAAAACGTAGGTATATAACTCGCTCGCGCGGGCATGATTCATAGGCCTGGTATTACGCTGCTCGCTGCTTATGAATAGTGATCAAAAATCGGTTTATCTGTTTACGTGAAACGAAATGATCATGAAATGTGTCAGTCAGTCCATATGTCGCGATATTTAGAACTAATTTTTCTGTTGAATACGCTGATAAGGCATTGGGTTAAACACGTCAGAGCATAAGTTACCAATTCTACGTGTATATATTTCCCTATCATATAATGGTGTAAATTAAGTGTAAATGGATATAAAGATAGATTATCACTTTTATTTGCGACAGAAATAAATAAGTAGTTAATATAAATGTAACTTACAAGATATTTTTCGTGGAATTACCCTGTCTTTGCTACTCGACACTAGATGGCGCTAGTTGATATAATATTTTAAGTTACTTTAAATTGCCATCAGGGTAATTCCACGAGACTGTAACGTCAGTTACCAATTCTTTCGTGTGTTCTTTGATTAATTCAGCAAATGTAGGTGTTCATATATCTTCCCTATGCATACAGGTAGATATATGGAAACTTAAATCTACCTGTAGGCATAGGGAAGATATATGAACACTTACAATTGCTGAATTAATCAAAGAACACACGAAAGAATTGGTAAACTGACGTTACAGTCTCGTGGAATTACCCGTCATCGGGATCTTCTTATTCCTTCTAGATTGCCTAAAATGTCATTGTACGTTTACTTTGTAAATTTGTGATAGTTTGACCGGGAATAAGTTCAGTCTTCGTTTAAATAAATTGTAAATTATATGAAGAACTTCAACAAGAAACTAATCCGATTATGCAGTATGAAGATGGCCTAAGAAATGCAAATATCTAACTAATTGCAATTGTTTCCTAACGGGTATTATTCTTCAATCCTTTTTTCTTGACACCTATTTTACACTCTTTCGCTAACACAATAATAACGCCACTAGATGGCGGTGTTACCAGGCTAAACTAGTTAAGAACTGTTGATCACAAGTTTCACTTGTACAAAATGAAGCCCCTTGTAGCCTTTATCGATTCAGGACGTAGAGATCGATATCTCTACGTCCCAGTGTTGCCAGAAGTATCCATAGTGATACATATTTTTTATAGGACCGGTTTTTTTACACCGGGACCACTTTATTTGTGAATATTGTGAGAAGATAATATTCTTCATCGAGAAAGAAACCTGTATATGTGTACACATCAGTGTTGGCCGAACGTTAGTGTAATTGAAGATTGAAACACGTTAGTTAAAATTGAACACTAATAGTTTAGTGCAAATTGATTTCAATTAGAATTGAAATTAATTGTAACTAACGTGTTAATCCTTTGCGAATAACTAATAATTGAAGATATTTAATTTTTAGTCTTTCTCAAAAATTGAAACATTAATTAAATTTTTAGTGTAGATTGAATTGGTAATTGACATTAATAATTTACCTAACTAAACGCGAATTTAGGTTAAGCTACGAGGTTTTGATTTTTGTTTCGATTTTGACTCTGGACTCGGGGGCTTGTATTAATAAGCAATGGGACCGGTATCCTAAGATGGAAGTCATGCTGGACCCTGGGGATCCCTACTGGATCTCGGGTTTGGTGCATCATAGACTCATGCTGTTTGGGCTCATTCGACTTGTACTGATGAGCAGATGGTACCGGGATCAAAATCTGCTACACCACCTACTGGCCGCTCACCATCTCCTCCACGCTCGTAACTAACGTGTTAATCCTTTGCGAATAACTAATAATTGAAGATATTTAATTTTTAGTCTTTCTCAAAAATTGAAACATTAATTAAATTTTTAGTGTAGATTGAATTGGTAATTGACATTAATAATTTACCTAACTAAACGCGAATTTAGGTTAAGCTACGAGGTTTTGATTTTTGTTTCGATTTTGACTCTGGACTCGGGGGCTTGTATTAATAAGCAATGGGACCGGTATCCTAAGATGGAAGTCATGCTGGACCCTGGGGATCCCTACTGGATCTCGGGTTTGGTGCATCATAGACTCATGCTGTTTGGGCTCATTCGACTTGTACTGATGAGCAGATGGTACCGGGATCAAAATCTGGAGCTCATGCTGGACCCTCGGGATCCCTACTGGATCTCGGGTTTGGCGCATCATAGACTCATGCTGTTTGGGCTCATTCGACTTGTACTGATGAGCAGATGGTACCGGGATCAAAATCTGGAGCTCATGCTGGACCCTGGGGATCCCTACTGGATCTCGGGTTTGGCGCATCATAGACTCATGCTGTTTGGGCTCATTCCACTTGTACTGATGAGCAGATGGTACCGGTATCAAAATCTGGAGCTCGACTCGAGAAAAAAAAGAGAAAAAAAATGTTTGAGAAAATTTGATGGTACTTTTGATGTATAATAATTAATAAGGTGAACGTGAAACCCATACGCTAAATTGGTTCTTTTGTTTTAGAACCATACTATGCGAAGCCGAGGGGGTGAGCGGTGAAACCCGATAAATCTTGGTTTTTGAAATTAGATCCATACATGACATGCGTAGAGTTCGTAGAATGAAAAATAATTTCGAGTTATCGAATCTGACCAATCACTCCTCGCATAAGTCTATACTGTAGGTAGGCTATGGTAGATAGGTATACCATAGAGTAGTTGACGGTCATTTCATCATCATCAGGATTTGAAGAAATATGTTGGCCTCTCTTTCAATAGTTTACATGTTTATTTTTTATAATAATAATAATAATGTGTATCGCGTGACAATGCAATATTATGATGACATGGAGCTGGAAGGTAAGCTTTTATTTAATTTCACTTGCTTTATCTGTAGTCAAATCTTGTAAGTAAAATTTGACCCACTTCCTGGTTGGCAAATAGGCCTGTAACAGTCAGAGTCGCTCGTTTTACCCTTCTCTTTGTAAATAGGACAGACTTTAACTTGTTTAAGAGTTCGCAGATATTTTCCTTCACGCAGTAACTCGTTAAAGACTGACGCTAACGGATTTGCCAGGTCTGTTTGCAACTATGCTTAGTAAGTCTGTCGAGATATCGTACATATCTTTAGTGTTTTCAACCGACTTCAAGATTTCGAAGGAGGAGGTTATCAATTCGTCGGGATCTTTGTTTTTGCTTGGTTTTTTTTTATGTACGTTCACCGATTATTCGAAGACGGCTGGACCGATTTGGAATTTTTTTTTGTGTTTGAAAGAGTAGTTGGTCCCACTGTAACCAGGTCAGGATCTGATGATGGGATCCTGGAGAAATCGAGGGAACTCTTCACATATTATAGGCACACCTATACTGATTTGAGTATTTTTTACAGCAGCTCGAGCATTTGCTTTGGAGGCTAAGTGAAGTCCGGTTCTTTTTTGCTTAGAATTATTATTTGCAATATTCCTGGTTATGATGGTATTGATTTCTTGTAGGGGAAAATGGGATAATAAGAGCGATCGGTCGTTGGGTGGTCGCGCGCGGATCAGTGCAGCAAGTGCGCGCGGGGTCGGCGCGCGGGGTCGGCGCGCGGGATCGGCGCGCGGGGTCGGCGGCAATTTATTTGAGGCAAAGTTAGACCTAACGGGTATTATTATGCAATCCTTTTTTTCTTTACACCTATTTTACACCCTTTCGCTAACACAATAATAACGCCACTAGATAAATAAAAAATAAATATTAATGGAACAATCTTACACAAATCATCCAAGTCCCACAGATGACGACTAGATGGCGGTGTTACCAGGCTAAACTAGTCAAGGACTGTTGATCACAATTTTCCCTTGTAGGAAATGAAGCCTTATAACCTTTACCGCGTCATGACGTAGAGATCGGTTTCTCTACGTCAGGGTGTTGCCATACGTGACCATAGTGTCACATAATTTTTATAGGACCGGTTTTTTTACACCGGGGCCCCAATATTTGTGAAAAATGGAAGGTTATATTCTTGATATAAACTTAACGAGATAGCTGTATTTGCTATGTGCGAAGTGCATGATAGGGGTAACGTGGACATTCGCAGTGCATAATGTGACAAGAAAAACTGCATAGGGCTCTTGTCAAAATTAAATTTCAAAATAATTGACATCACCTAGGTCACCTCAACTTGGTCAACTGTCAAAATAGATGGCGCCACAATCATGCACACAGCGAATACTCCATTTCATATATAATGGCCTGATTCCACTTGAGACAGCACAATGCGAACCTAAGTCTAAAACGATTTTTAAACGAAGTTTCTCCCCTCTGACTTAAGGCCTAATAGGCACTTTCAACGAAAACTATATCGAATGACATCGGTTTAGCCGTTTTCGAGTTATCGTAAAATATTGCCTTTCATAGTAAAAGGATGGATTATGACGGGCTGGCAACTACGGTGAATGTTAGTAAACCGATAGATGGCACTACTACTCTGCAATATGCAACGCTATTTTTAGATATTACCAATCTAGGCTATTTTAACATATATGTATATTCAATTCAAGTAATTTTCATGTCATTTTTAAGGTAATGGAGCCTCTGACCCGGTTAGTGGTGCAAGAGACAATAACGGACGACGAAGTGGACACGTGCCGCGGCGTGCTTCTGTCGCTGTTGGGCATGGAGTCGCGGCACGAGTTCCCCACGGCACAGCTACCATCTAATCTGAGGTGAGTTGTTTTTACTGATCTACTGATATACGTTTGGTCTCTGACCCGGTCAGTGCAAGAGACACTTAACGGACGAGGAAGTGGACACGTATCGCGATGTGTTTTTGCTCATAATCTTAATTATACAAAGATGAATACTTCACTTAAGTAGTGATTTTTTTTTCATTGCACCCATTTTGACGCTTTTCTTTTTATGTGTATGGCAAAAAAATCCAAAATGAATAATATATCCGGATTTGATCAAACAATTGGCAGCAATGGAAGTCGGTTATAGTATTTTTTGATTCATTAATTGTTTAACACTTTGACTACCGAGAACCCGCCTGGTAGGCATTCGTAATGTTTGCTCAGATGCCGGGCACGCGGCGTGCGGCATTGCGTTGCATGTCGTAACCCGCCTGGCGAGTTCTGTCGGTTTCTGGGGTATTGTCCAAAATTTTGCCCGGTTGCGAAAGTGTTAACCATGAATTCTCCTGACAGAGGCAAGTCAAGCAGTCGCCGCGAGGAGCAGTGGCGGCAGGTGTGGAGCGAGCTGGAGGCGCTGATCCGCGCGCACTCCGCGTCGCCCGCGCACCGCGCGCTGCTGCGCACGCTGCTCGAGTGCCGCGCGCACAACCACCAGGACAGTGAGTACTGTACTCTCAGCACAGAGGCGAGGCAAGCAGCCGCCGCGAGGAGCAGTGGCGGCAGGTGTGGAGCGAGCTGGAGGCGCTGATCCGCGCGCACTCCGCGTCGCCCGCGCACCGCGCGCTGCTGCGCACGCTGCTCGAGTGCCGCGCGCACAACCACCAGGACAGTGAGTACTGTACTCTCAGCACAGAGGCGAGGCAAGCAGCCGCCGCGAGGAGCAGTGGCGGCAGGTGTGGAGCGAGCTGGAGGCGCTGATCCGCGCGCACTCCGCGTCGCCCGCGCACCGCGCGCTGCTGCGCACGCTGCTCGAGTGCCGCGCGCACAACCACCAGGACAGTGAGTACTGTACTCTCAGCACAGAGGCGAGGCAAGCAGCCGCCGCGAGGAGCAGTGGCGGCAGGTGTGGAGCGAGCTGGAGGCGCTGATCCGCGCGCACTCCGCGTCGCCCGCGCACCGCGCGCTGCTGCGCACGCTGCTCGAGTGCCGCGCGCACAACCACCAGGACAGTGAGTACTGTACTCTCAGCACAGAGGCGAGGCAAGCAGCCGCCGCGAGGAGCAGTGGCGGCAGGTGTGGAGCGAGCTGGAGGCGCTGATCCGCGCGCACTCCGCGTCGCCCGCGCACCGCGCGCTGCTGCGCACGCTGCTCGAGTGCCGCGCGCACAACCACCAGGACAGTGAGTACTGTACTCTCAGCACAGAGGCGAGGCAAGCAGCCGCCGCGAGGAGCAGTGGCGGCAGGTGTGGAGCGAGCTGGAGGCGCTGATCCGCGCGCACTCCGCGTCGCCCGCGCACCGCGCGCTGCTGCGCACGCTGCTCGAGTGCCGCGCGCACAACCACCAGGACAGTGAGTACTGTACTCTCAGCACAGAGGCGAGGCAAGCAGCCGCCGCGAGGAGCAGTGGCGGCAGGTGTGGAGCGAGCTGGAGGCGCTGATCCGCGCGCACTCCGCGTCGCCCGCGCACCGCGCGCTGCTGCGCACGCTGCTCGAGTGCCGCGCGCACAACCACCAGGACAGTGAGTACTGTACTCTCAGCACAGAGGCGAGGCAAGCAGCCGCCGCGAGGAGCAGTGGCGGCAGGTGTGGAGCGAGCTGGAGGCGCTGATCCGCGCGCACTCCGCGTCGCCCGCGCACCGCGCGCTGCTGCGCACGCTGCTCGAGTGCCGCGCGCACAACCACCAGGACAGTGAGTACTGTACTCTCAGCACAGAGGCGAGGCAAGCAGCCGCCGCGAGGAGCAGTGGCGGCAGGTGTGGAGCGAGCTGGAGGCGCTGATCCGCGCGCACTCCGCGTCGCCCGCGCACCGCGCGCTGCTGCGCACGCTGCTCGAGTGCCGCGCGCACAACCACCAGGACAGTGAGTACTGTACTCTCAGCACAGAGGCGAGGCAAGCAGCCGCCGCGAGGAGCAGTGGCGGCAGGTGTGGAGCGAGCTGGAGGCGCTGATCCGCGCGCACTCCGCGTCGCCCGCGCACCGCGCGCTGCTGCGCACGCTGCTCGAGTGCCGCGCGCACAACCACCAGGACAGTGAGTACTGTACTCTCAGCACAGAGGCGAGGCAAGCAGCCGCCGCGAGGAGCAGTGGCGGCAGGTGTGGAGCGAGCTGGAGGCGCTGATCCGCGCGCACTCCGCGTCGCCCGCGCACCGCGCGCTGCTGCGCACGCTGCTCGAGTGCCGCGCGCACAACCACCAGGACAGTGAGTACTGTACTCTCAGCACAGAGGCGAGGCAAGCAGCCGCCGCGAGGAGCAGTGGCGGCAGGTGTGGAGCGAGCTGGAGGCGCTGATCCGCGCGCACTCCGCGTCGCCCGCGCACCGCGCGCTGCTGCGCACGCTGCTCGAGTGCCGCGCGCACAACCACCAGGACAGTGAGTACTGTACTCTCAGCACAGAGGCGAGGCAAGCAGCCGCCGCGAGGAGCAGTGGCGGCAGGTGTGGAGCGAGCTGGAGGCGCTGATCCGCGCGCACTCCGCGTCGCCCGCGCACCGCGCGCTGCTGCGCACGCTGCTCGAGTGCCGCGCGCACAACCACCAGGACAGTGAGTACTGTACTCTCAGCACAGAGGCGAGGCAAGCAGCCGCCGCGAGGAGCAGTGGCGGCAGGTGTGGAGCGAGCTGGAGGCGCTGATCCGCGCGCACTCCGCGTCGCCCGCGCACCGCGCGCTGCTGCGCACGCTGCTCGAGTGCCGCGCGCACAACCACCAGGACAGTGAGTACTGTACTCTCAGCACAGAGGCGAGGCAAGCAGCCGCCGCGAGGAGCAGTGGCGGCAGGTGTGGAGCGAGCTGGAGGCGCTGATCCGCGCGCACTCCGCGTCGCCCGCGCACCGCGCGCTGCTGCGCACGCTGCTCGAGTGCCGCGCGCACAACCACCAGGACAGTGAGTACTGTACTCTCAGCACAGAGGCGAGGCAAGCAGCCGCCGCGAGGAGCAGTGGCGGCAGGTGTGGAGCGAGCTGGAGGCGCTGATCCGCGCGCACTCCGCGTCGCCCGCGCACCGCGCGCTGCTGCGCACGCTGCTCGAGTGCCGCGCGCACAACCACCAGGACAGTGAGTACTGTACTCTCAGCACAGAGGCGAGGCAAGCAGCCGCCGCGAGGAGCAGTGGCGGCAGGTGTGGAGCGAGCTGGAGGCGCTGATCCGCGCGCACTCCGCGTCGCCCGCGCACCGCGCGCTGCTGCGCACGCTGCTCGAGTGCCGCGCGCACAACCACCAGGACAGTGAGTACTGTACTCTCAGCACAGAGGCGAGGCAAGCAGCCGCCGCGAGGAGCAGTGGCGGCAGGTGTGGAGCGAGCTGGAGGCGCTGATCCGCGCGCACTCCGCGTCGCCCGCGCACCGCGCGCTGCTGCGCACGCTGCTCGAGTGCCGCGCGCACAACCACCAGGACAGTGAGTACTGTACTCTCAGCACAGAGGCGAGGCAAGCAGCCGCCGCGAGGAGCAGTGGCGGCAGGTGTGGAGCGAGCTGGAGGCGCTGATCCGCGCGCACTCCGCGTCGCCCGCGCACCGCGCGCTGCTGCGCACGCTGCTCGAGTGCCGCGCGCACAACCACCAGGACAGTGAGTACTGTACTCTCAGCACAGAGGCGAGGCAAGCAGCCGCCGCGAGGAGCAGTGGCGGCAGGTGTGGAGCGAGCTGGAGGCGCTGATCCGCGCGCACTCCGCGTCGCCCGCGCACCGCGCGCTGCTGCGCACGCTGCTCGAGTGCCGCGCGCACAACCACCAGGACAGTGAGTACTGTACTCTCAGCACAGAGGCGAGGCAAGCAGCCGCCGCGAGGAGCAGTGGCGGCAGGTGTGGAGCGAGCTGGAGGCGCTGATCCGCGCGCACTCCGCGTCGCCCGCGCACCGCGCGCTGCTGCGCACGCTGCTCGAGTGCCGCGCGCACAACCACCAGGACAGTGAGTACTGTACTCTCAGCACAGAGGCGAGGCAAGCAGCCGCCGCGAGGAGCAGTGGCGGCAGGTGTGGAGCGAGCTGGAGGCGCTGATCCGCGCGCACTCCGCGTCGCCCGCGCACCGCGCGCTGCTGCGCACGCTGCTCGAGTGCCGCGCGCACAACCACCAGGACAGTGAGTACTGTACTCTCAGCACAGAGGCGAGGCAAGCAGCCGCCGCGAGGAGCAGTGGCGGCAGGTGTGGAGCGAGCTGGAGGCGCTGATCCGCGCGCACTCCGCGTCGCCCGCGCACCGCGCGCTGCTGCGCACGCTGCTCGAGTGCCGCGCGCACAACCACCAGGACAGTGAGTACTGTACTCTCAGCACAGAGGCGAGGCAAGCAGCCGCCGCGAGGAGCAGTGGCGGCAGGTGTGGAGCGAGCTGGAGGCGCTGATCCGCGCGCACTCCGCGTCGCCCGCGCACCGCGCGCTGCTGCGCACGCTGCTCGAGTGCCGCGCGCACAACCACCAGGACAGTGAGTACTGTACTCTCAGCACAGAGGCGAGGCAAGCAGCCGCCGCGAGGAGCAGTGGCGGCAGGTGTGGAGCGAGCTGGAGGCGCTGATCCGCGCGCACTCCGCGTCGCCCGCGCACCGCGCGCTGCTGCGCACGCTGCTCGAGTGCCGCGCGCACAACCACCAGGACAGTGAGTACTGTACTCTCAGCACAGAGGCGAGGCAAGCAGCCGCCGCGAGGAGCAGTGGCGGCAGGTGTGGAGCGAGCTGGAGGCGCTGATCCGCGCGCACTCCGCGTCGCCCGCGCACCGCGCGCTGCTGCGCACGCTGCTCGAGTGCCGCGCGCACAACCACCAGGACAGTGAGTACTGTACTCTCAGCACAGAGGCGAGGCAAGCAGCCGCCGCGAGGAGCAGTGGCGGCAGGTGTGGAGCGAGCTGGAGGCGCTGATCCGCGCGCACTCCGCGTCGCCCGCGCACCGCGCGCTGCTGCGCACGCTGCTCGAGTGCCGCGCGCACAACCACCAGGACAGTGAGTACTGTACTCTCAGCACAGAGGCGAGGCAAGCAGCCGCCGCGAGGAGCAGTGGCGGCAGGTGTGGAGCGAGCTGGAGGCGCTGATCCGCGCGCACTCCGCGTCGCCCGCGCACCGCGCGCTGCTGCGCACGCTGCTCGAGTGCCGCGCGCACAACCACCAGGACAGTGAGTACTGTACTCTCAGCACAGAGGCGAGGCAAGCAGCCGCCGCGAGGAGCAGTGGCGGCAGGTGTGGAGCGAGCTGGAGGCGCTGATCCGCGCGCACTCCGCGTCGCCCGCGCACCGCGCGCTGCTGCGCACGCTGCTCGAGTGCCGCGCGCACAACCACCAGGACAGTGAGTACTGTACTCTCAGCACAGAGGCGAGGCAAGCAGCCGCCGCGAGGAGCAGTGGCGGCAGGTGTGGAGCGAGCTGGAGGCGCTGATCCGCGCGCACTCCGCGTCGCCCGCGCACCGCGCGCTGCTGCGCACGCTGCTCGAGTGCCGCGCGCACAACCACCAGGACAGTGAGTACTGTACTCTCAGCACAGAGGCGAGGCAAGCAGCCGCCGCGAGGAGCAGTGGCGGCAGGTGTGGAGCGAGCTGGAGGCGCTGATCCGCGCGCACTCCGCGTCGCCCGCGCACCGCGCGCTGCTGCGCACGCTGCTCGAGTGCCGCGCGCACAACCACCAGGACAGTGAGTACTGTACTCTCAGCACAGAGGCGAGGCAAGCAGCCGCCGCGAGGAGCAGTGGCGGCAGGTGTGGAGCGAGCTGGAGGCGCTGATCCGCGCGCACTCCGCGTCGCCCGCGCACCGCGCGCTGCTGCGCACGCTGCTCGAGTGCCGCGCGCACAACCACCAGGACAGTGAGTACTGTACTCTCAGCACAGAGGCGAGGCAAGCAGCCGCCGCGAGGAGCAGTGGCGGCAGGTGTGGAGCGAGCTGGAGGCGCTGATCCGCGCGCACTCCGCGTCGCCCGCGCACCGCGCGCTGCTGCGCACGCTGCTCGAGTGCCGCGCGCACAACCACCAGGACAGTGAGTACTGTACTCTCAGCACAGAGGCGAGGCAAGCAGCCGCCGCGAGGAGCAGTGGCGGCAGGTGTGGAGCGAGCTGGAGGCGCTGATCCGCGCGCACTCCGCGTCGCCCGCGCACCGCGCGCTGCTGCGCACGCTGCTCGAGTGCCGCGCGCACAACCACCAGGACAGTGAGTACTGTACTCTCAGCACAGAGGCGAGGCAAGCAGCCGCCGCGAGGAGCAGTGGCGGCAGGTGTGGAGCGAGCTGGAGGCGCTGATCCGCGCGCACTCCGCGTCGCCCGCGCACCGCGCGCTGCTGCGCACGCTGCTCGAGTGCCGCGCGCACAACCACCAGGACAGTGAGTACTGTACTCTCAGCACAGAGGCGAGGCAAGCAGCCGCCGCGAGGAGCAGTGGCGGCAGGTGTGGAGCGAGCTGGAGGCGCTGATCCGCGCGCACTCCGCGTCGCCCGCGCACCGCGCGCTGCTGCGCACGCTGCTCGAGTGCCGCGCGCACAACCACCAGGACAGTGAGTACTGTACTCTCAGCACAGAGGCGAGGCAAGCAGCCGCCGCGAGGAGCAGTGGCGGCAGGTGTGGAGCGAGCTGGAGGCGCTGATCCGCGCGCACTCCGCGTCGCCCGCGCACCGCGCGCTGCTGCGCACGCTGCTCGAGTGCCGCGCGCACAACCACCAGGACAGTGAGTACTGTACTCTCAGCACAGAGGCGAGGCAAGCAGCCGCCGCGAGGAGCAGTGGCGGCAGGTGTGGAGCGAGCTGGAGGCGCTGATCCGCGCGCACTCCGCGTCGCCCGCGCACCGCGCGCTGCTGCGCACGCTGCTCGAGTGCCGCGCGCACAACCACCAGGACAGTGAGTACTGTACTCTCAGCACAGAGGCGAGGCAAGCAGCCGCCGCGAGGAGCAGTGGCGGCAGGTGTGGAGCGAGCTGGAGGCGCTGATCCGCGCGCACTCCGCGTCGCCCGCGCACCGCGCGCTGCTGCGCACGCTGCTCGAGTGCCGCGCGCACAACCACCAGGACAGTGAGTACTGTACTCTCAGCACAGAGGCGAGGCAAGCAGCCGCCGCGAGGAGCAGTGGCGGCAGGTGTGGAGCGAGCTGGAGGCGCTGATCCGCGCGCACTCCGCGTCGCCCGCGCACCGCGCGCTGCTGCGCACGCTGCTCGAGTGCCGCGCGCACAACCACCAGGACAGTGAGTACTGTACTCTCAGCACAGAGGCGAGGATTTGGAATAATTTGGAAACGCATTTCAAGATGGCCGATAGCATACCGTAGCTAGCCTACATAATTTATTCGGTTTTTTTTGTTGCCTTTTAAAAGAGCCGTGGAGGGTAACTACATTTTTATTGTAATAGATTGTAGGATACTATACTCTATGTCTTTAGGTATTTAAATAAAAGTAAACAAACAATTTTTACATTTTCGGGTAGTTACAACTTTTATTGGTTAACCAATCAAATACAAAACTGCCTGGATCTGACACTTAACAACCTGGGTTTAACCAATATTATTTGATCGTGTAATGTTTTCGTCTACCCTCAACTGGCTTAAGGAGCCATTTGAGGGTAGATCTTATTTACTTTTATTTAAATACCTAAAGATACAGAGTATAGTTGCCACATAAAACAAAAGGAGAAAATTGTAAAATATTGTATTTCCTTGTGAAAGGTTATGTCGTAGTGAGTTTTACAGCACAAAACGGAACATATGACCATTGTTTTCCATAGCCGACACAACTTTCTGAGAATAATATCAGGTTTTCTCGTAGTAATCACATTTTTTAAGAAAACGCTTATTTTCTCCCTCCACTGTCATAAATATGTGAAACTATGACAAGGACGAACGATAATAGCTCATTCTGTGTCATACTTATTGAAAGTTTAATAAGACCACCCCGCTCGATCTTGTATTATTATTACCATGGCTGTATGGTAGTAGTATGTCTATGACAAAAATAATCGTGTCTTTCAGGCGACAACCGTGCCTCCGTAATTCGCGCCACAACAGACTCGCCCTTGTCTCCGACGGGCGCCGGCGACGTGTGGGCGCCGCGCAACGTGCTGGACGCGCTACTGGGCGCCCCGCGACCCTCCCGGCGCCCGGACTTCGCGGGCCGCATGGCGGCCGGCGGGCGCCAGGCCGTGCTCTACCAGCACTTGCAGCAGGACGTTGAGGCGCAGCATTAAGGGGCTGACAACAGCTAAATTCCCTTATTCAGCGCGAGTGAAAGAGAAACACTGTGTTACGATTAGTATGGGAGCTCATTGCAAATTTTACGAAATCATGAATTAAAAAAAAACGACGCATTAATTGAGAAATATAAGGCAACGAAGTTTTTAGTATTAGTGTGGTGGAATTTTGTCCTTAGTTACAGACGTATAAGTCAAGAAACTAAAGATATACAACTGTTTAAAGCTAATTTTAAGATGTAACTTTGGAATTATTTTCTATCGAGCCGATTTCGTCCAATCGTGTATCGGACGCAACGAAGTTCTTCCAAATATAACGAATATTAACATACATTTTTTTTACTTTCTCAAAACAAGTAGTTATAGCTGAAACACTGTTTGAGTAAAGTCAATTTGAAGGTCATCGGGTGTTGTCAGCCTCTTAACGTTGGCTTCAAACATAAATAATCTCATCCTGCAGACGTTCAATTCTTCAAAGGTGCTAACGTTTAATAGCGCGTTAACCCTTTGACCGCCATCGGACGAAAAATAGTGCACTTAGCGGCAGCGCGCGACGCGCAAACCGGCGATGAGGGCTCGACATTCCGTGCGCGTGATTTGACGTCTTTAGCGGTCAAAGGGTTAAATCTTGCGTGCGAGTGCCAAGCTGAATGACACGCCGGTGAAAGTTGACAGACTGTCTACACACTCGGCTCGGCTTTCGCGCGCATGGTCGTGCGGGGTGCGACGGGAAGCCGAATGTGAACAGACAATCGTGTTGGCACTTGTACGAACGTTTCGACGAGCGCCGACGCGAGTGAGAACACGCAAGTCTAAACGTGGACTAGACTCCACGGGCCGCTATTCTATTTCTTTTCTACAAGTTTAAGTCTCGGTATAGTATTTTATGCAACAGTTGTATAAGAGGGGTCAAAAAAGGTGAGTGGCGTGGGTAACAATTTGAGCCGTAGGCGCAGCCGTAGGCGAAAATTGTTAAGAAAAACGCCACGAACATTTTTTGACCTACTTATACGACGTTGCATACAATACTTTTTCTACGACTACACATAGTTTTACAAAAAGTGCGAAATTGAACACTTCATGGATATTGCAGTTATTTTGTCAACATAATCAACAATAATTTAAGTTTCACGTTTTAAAACACTGTATTTCAAGATTACTAACACAAACACACACCGTCGTTATTAAATCAATTATCAAAGAGCGACAGAGATTAGTAAAAATGTATTATTTTCAAAGTTTGCTACCACAAACGAATGGCAAACGTAAAAACTACAAAGTATGTCCGTGGTTCTTTTCATTTTTTTTTTTTTCTAAAAACGCTACGTTTATTTAGGTTTCTTAGGTTGGCAGTAATTTATTTTCTTCTAAAGTCGTGACTGCACGCCATTCTATTTTGGCGATTTTATTTAAGTTGTTTTTTTGGGGAATAGACTAGATAGACTTTTCTTTGAGTATATTATCTGTGTTTCTTCGAGTATATAGATGATGACGAATGTATAAATGATAGATAAAAATTGTTGTGTTCACAGGGCACCTCTGTTTGCAGTTGCATTATATCACATAATAACCCTAGGGTCTTTATGAAGAATAGACTAGATAGACTTTTTTGAAATTGCATAAGACATGCTTTTATATTCGTTTGCGGGACCATATAATTGACAGATAAAAGTACCGGAGTAGAAAAAAGTTATTACAGGATATTGTTCGACCTTGACATCGATACAACGCCTGTATTGTCAAGGCGATAAAGTGCATGTTCAGATATTTTTGAGTACCTTGACCGCTCCCATATATTTGTTGGCGACTGTATGTAATGTAAAATAATTCTTGTTAAAACTTGAAAACTCGCGTCAAATTTTTGTACGAATATTACGTGTTAACCTGAGCAACTGTTCATCGATTGTGTGGTAATCAGACAATGGTATTGTAAATCGTAAGGGAAGATAATGAAAATTAACACAATGAGTGTATTGTGTGCTTGTCATGTCCGTGTAAGTTAGGAATAAAGAATTATTTTGTATCTCGGGTTTTTTGTCACACCTAAAGGACTTATACAGCGAGTACATACATACAGGTATTGCGAATTTTTAGGGTTCCGTAGCCAAATGGCAAAAAACGGAACCCTTATGGATTCGTCATGTCTGTCCGTCCGTATGTCACAGCCATTTTACTCGGAAACTACTACGTATCTGAATAAAATTTACACAAGGTGTATTTTGTATGCCGCTACTTAGTTATGTAGTTAAATTTGAAAAAAAAAAAATTTAACCAAATATCAACATGTGACACATCAATCGATAGGTCTTTAAAAATAACATTGAGGTTTATTTGGCCATTTAGTGAAATATTTTCTGAAATAATCGCTTCGAAAGTCAGAAAAATTGTGTCCCCCCCCCCTGTAACTTTCGAACCGTAAGTCCAAAAAGTATGAGGCGATGTGCCTTATCATATACTTTCTACGAAAATTATTTTCAACATTATCGGTTCAGCCATTTTTGAGTTATCTCCAAAAAACTTCTTCCATAGGCATCAGATACGACCTTTTGGTATTAGTTTGGTTCTTATTACATTGAAGGTACGGAACCCTCCTATGCGTGGTCCGACACGCACTTGGCCGGTTTTTTTTAGATAGATTAGTCATACGATAGTCACGAGACATTTTTAATAGTTCCTTATGGAACGAAATTTTAATCTTTTTTTATTTGAATTGATGATTGTATCATACAGACGGAGAGCTAGCCACGTCATATATAATATAACACAATAATGAGAGCAACGAAACCCCTCTAGTCAGTTTGCTATACTATGCTTATTTTTATATGTGGACATCTGGCAACTGTAAAGTGGTGGAGGTCAAAGAATGCAAACTACTTCAAGAAAACAAATCCTAGAGTTCTGGGTTTGATGCAATATTATGAGAAATTATATAAATAATTAGATTATATCATTGTTAAGTTTCTGTTGGGGGAAAGTAGTGCAAAACGACGTAAAATGGTTCTAATGTTAAAATATAGGCCCTGTCGTTTATAACTGAGACAACTTCGGTAGTTTTTACCTATTTTGGTAATACTTTTTTCCATTTCACCTCCACCCTTTACAAGCTGCCAGATTCCCGGATCTAGCAATAAGGATAGTATAGCAATCTAACCAGACGGGTTTGGTTGCTCTCATTATTGTGTCATATCTGACGTGGCCAGCTCCAGTCCAATATCGACTCGAGTGTTGTCATAGATTCAATTTTTGACTGCATATTGAAGTGTAGTGTATTCAGTCGGTGTTACAAAATTCTTGCGAATGTATAGGATAAAGGGAGTTGATTAACAATAAAAATGCGACATTATAAAATTAATATTTTATATTTGTTCAATAAAAACTACATTGTGGGCCCGTGTAACACCCGGCGCCCGGGTAACACGTCCTTTGTATTATCTTGTTGCATATAAACTCTGCGGGCAGACTGTGTCATAAGGCAATGGTGAGTTGTCGTCAAGGCATCTGGTCCGGTAGCGGCAGCGGCCGCCTAAACGTACTTGTTACAATTATTGGAATGTCACGCGGGATGCGAACGTTCAAACATTAAAATAAACAAAACCTAACTCTAGGCTCGAGTCGAGCCGCCGTTCTCTCGTCGCAGTACACCGAGCGCGCCCGGCATAGTCCGTCCATACGCATCCAAAATGTCAATACCCTAAAAACTTACAAAACCGACCGGTAATCTTAAACTTAGGGCTAAGTTAAAATTAAACGGAATTCAAAATAAATTACCTAGGTACAATATCTTAGTCTAGAAAGTTATTTATAGGCGCACGGTTTGGTGGGATGCGCGTGTCAGTGGGTGGCTTCTCGCAGCTTCTTGGCCACGGGCGGCGCCGCGGGCGCGTCTAGCGAGTCTCCGAGCGAGTTCTCTTCCGCCGAACTCGCCTCCTCTAGTTGCCTGCCAACAAAAAACACACGTTTCATATTTGGAACATAAACAGGAGTTGGAGATCTGACACCTTAATTAAGTTTTGTTTCGTACTATGTGATTATGATCAGTATTTATGTACAGTCAAGTGCAAAAATACGTATCGAAAAAATCGTCTCATAAATATGGTACTACGCACTTATTACAACGGAATAAGATACTATGGGACATATTTTTGAGTAAGATGAGTACACCCATATTTCTACACTTGACTGTACCTCAAACAAGTATTTTCTTATATAAGGGTAAATGGTGTTAATTTTTTTTTGTTTTATTAAGAAACCAACAGTCTTATAAAAACATATCTGTAAATTATCTAAAAGCTAATTTTACTATATAGATAGACCTATACTTTCCTGTTAATACAAGTATTTTTGTGATAAAAAGCAGTGTGGTTTAGAAGGGCACAAAAATGACGTCGTTAAATCGTGATCCGATTTAATTAAAGTAATCAGTGCAGCCAATCAATAAAGTCAAAAGAAGCCATTTTAGTACTACATAAAAGTTATATAGTCGCGATATAAATATTTGTTACATCAGAAATCGCCTACATTTATCTATTACGAGCTCAGCTCAATGCGAACCGATCAAAAGAAAGAGCGTGTGCTTAGGCGACCCGATCACGATTTGTTGGCCAACAGCGTCATTTATATTTACCTAGCGTGGGTGGCTGGTTTTGTAGGCGGATGTCATTATTCAAATACGTTTGCTGAATCTTCGCTTTATGGAAGCGCGTATTTGGAGCGATACACTTCAACGCCTTATATTTTTCAGAAAGCTAATACTTAACATGCATTTTAATCATTCGTTGTAAAAATTAAAAAATATAGCACGCAGCAGTTTAAACGATACCCTTAACACATATGGAAGGAATAATTTTCTTCGATAAAGATTACTTTACCGTACCGTCTACGTTAACCTTTTGGCCGCCAAGCATTGAACAAAAATGACGCGCCACCGACACTACGTAATCGCGTTTTGTCAAGCGAAATTGAACTTTGCGGAAGCCCGCGTAGGTCCCTATTGCATTACAAAGCCTGTCGGCTGTAGCCGTCGTTGGCATCCATGCGACAAATTTTTGATGTCGGCCACAGCCGACTGTGGCGGTCAAAGGGTTAAGCCTGCACGGAGTTGGCAGCACGGCTAAGGCCTTGGTGTGCACCATACGCCATATGCTGCGTAAGTACAGTGAAGTAGAAACCCCGGTCTCGTTACTGAACATGTGTGGTTACCGCAAAGCGCGCGGCGTGCTGATGAAGGCATAGCCTGAGTACATAGTCGCTGGGAGAGGCTGCTAGTACCTGGATACGGCCTCCACAAGGCTACTCGTCATACTGAACTTTTAGTACGCTTTGGCGCAGCACAAGTCATAGTCGCCGGAGACGCCGTAGCGAGTACCTTACGTACGCCTTGGGGAGTACCTTCCCCGGTCTGGGTACTGACCATGTATTACCGTCTGGCGCGCGGCGTACAAGCCTGTGGAAGCTGCGACTCCAGTTTGGGTTCCAGCGAGTCCTTGCATGCATAGCTCGGCATTAACTCGTTAATCCGTTAATCGTTAATTAACGAAGTTAACATTTTGATTAACGGATTAACTTTTAAGTTAACTTTTAAAAATGTTAACGGACACGTTAACTTCCGTTAATATGCAGAAGTCCGTTAATCCAATGCCTACTATTTACCGCACGGCACCGCGGCGCGGCGCGAAAAACAGGTTCAGACAAGTATGAAACGAACGACAAATGCCGGGCGGCGCGTGGCAGCGAGTGAAACAAAAACAAAACTAGATATATTTTGCCGGCGCGTGCCAGTGAGAAAACTGCGAAGAGATTTGTTTCGTTTGATTATTTCATTACTTAGCCCGGTGCTTAGAGTGACGAGTGTTTTGTTTGTTGTTATTATAAATTACAGAACCTTAACCAACATGTTTTATAAGTTTACTAATGAAAAGATATAAAAATGCAATTTTACACATATTAACGGATTAACGGTTAACGTTAACTTGCGTTAATTCTTCCGATATGTAACGCTTTAACGTTTAACGAAGCTAACTTTTTTTGTAGCGGATTAACGATTAACGAAGTTAACTATTTGATTAACGGTGCCCAGCTATGCTTGCATGACATCGGCGTGTCTTCGACAGGTGTTTGTATATTGTATTACCGTCATAAGAAGGCTCAAAGTCACCCAAAGGGCAATGGAGAGGGCTATGCTTGGAGTCTCTGCGTGATCGCATCAGAAATGAGGTCATCCGCAGCAGAACCAAAGTAACCGATGTAGCCCTCCGAATTGCTAAACTGAAGTGGCAGTGGGCGGGGCAAATTGCACGTAGAACCGATGGCCGTTGGGGCGGAAAGGTTCTTGAGTGGCGACCACGAACCGGAAGGCGCAGCGTCGGTAGACCCCCCACAAGGTGGACTGATGACCTGGTAAAGGTCGCGAGAGTCCGCTGGATGCAGGTGGCGCAGGACCGGTCATTGTGGCACTCTTTGGGGGAGGCAGTTTCAGCAGTGGATATGATGATGATGATTACCGTTTGCCGCGCGGCGTGCTGAAGGCCGAGTCGGAGTTGTCGCTGGGAGACAGGGGCGTGGCGGGCGACGCGGGCTTGGCGTCCAGGGAGTCCTCCGTGCATGACGTCGGCGTGTCCTCGAGCACTGAGTCTGCTGCTAGCTTGCCTGTAAACAATACATTACATATAAGAACCGTCCCAAGGGATAGTTTGGTTGGGTTAATCGAACAACCGATTCGTGAATGACGGCGGTTTAACGGCCTCCTAGCCCAGTTGGTAGTGACCCTGCCTACGAAGCAGGAGGTCCCGGGTTCAAATCCTGGTAAGGGCATTTATTTGTGTGTTTATCACGAATATTTGTTCCTGAGTTATGGGTGTTTCCTATGTATCTAAGTATATATTTATCTATATAAGTATGTATATCGTCGCCTAGTACCCATAGTACAAGCTTTGCTTAGTTTGTGACTAGGTTATTTGTGTAAGATTGTCCCCAAATATTTATTTATTTAATGGACGGCGCTGGAAGACGCATTCAGCTAAGTACAGTTCAGGAAAGACAAAGGTTTAGCATATTACGTATGAGTATTTGATTTAATTAAAAGCGAAACAAATTGGTAATCAACCCTAACTGGTTAAGGCCCTCCTAAATTTTAGAATAAATTAAATGGTAAGTTTCCTCCTGCACTCATGCCGTCTCTCTATCAGGTTAAGATCTGGTGATGCTTAGCGCGCTCTGACAACCTATTCGCTACGTGAAAAGCGCTCGGTGCGGAAACTAAACGCGATAATCGCGCTTGTCATTGCAAAAAAGCGAACTTTCGTCATTCTCAAAGGCGTGTGTGGGCGTGTGCCACTATTATGCATACTGGAGTATATTAACTTTTTTAGGGTTCCGTAGCCAAATGGCAAAAAACGGAACCCTTATGGATTGATGTCACAGCCATTTTACTCGGAAACTATACGACGTATCTGAATAAAATTTACACATAAGGTGTATTTTGTATTTTGTATGCCGTTACTTAGTTATGTAGTTAAATTTAAAAAATAAAAAAACTTTATCTACACTCATACTGTAAGTACTCTAAATTGCGTTCAAAAACCGTAGACAATGACAAGCATTACAACAAACGATTTAACTATGATAAGTTTCTTATCTGCGGCAGTAACGTAATTTTAACGTTGCATGCTCAAATATTGTTCAGCAATGAGTTTCAAATTTGGAACATCGAATTTGATAACATAATGTTACCGCCATGGCCAACTCGATTGGTCCCGCAGTCCCGCGCGACCGCCGGCACAATCGAGTTGGCCATGACGGTACAAAATGGCGGTCATTCTATGGTTTCCGAACACTTAATTTAATATATATAATATGAGTGTAGATAAAGCAGTGTATGCAACTGTACGTAATTAGGCCTTAAAACACTCGTGTGATCTTATTATGAAATTCGCCTGCGGCTCATTTCATAAAACCACACTCATGTTTTAAGGACCCTTATTACGTAACAGTTACATAAACTACTATTAGAGGGGGCGCTCCATACTACATTAATACTACATTAAATTTAGTTATATTACATGTATAACTAAATAAAATAAAATAAATTTAACCAAATATTAACATGTGACACATCAATCGATAGGTCTTTAAAAATAACATTGAGGTTTATTTGACCATTTTGTGATTAAGTAAATATTTTCTGAAATAATCGCTTCGAAAGTCAGAAAAATTGTGTCCCCCCCCTGTAACTTTTGGACTGTAAGTCCAAAAAATTTGAGGAGATGCGCAACTTTCTACGAAAATTGTTTTGAACATAATCGGTTCAGCCATTTTCGAGTTATCTCCAAAAAACTTCTTCCATAGGCATCAGATACGACCTTTTGGTATTAGTTTGGGTCTTATTTCATTGAAGGTACAGAACCCTCCTATGCGTGGTCCAACACGCACTTGGCAAGTTTTTTTATAATATGTAGATTAGATTGGTAGGAAACAGACTATTACTATTAGAACTTTGAAGCTCCATAACACCCTAAATTCTATCATCTGTATTACATTAAGTAAACGCTTTTCTTGTTAGTCAGAGTAAGTACCAAATGCACAGTAGGTACAGTAGGTGCTCGATAATCCGGCACCTAAAGACTATTTTTTCTCCATTGTTGGAATGGCCAGATTATTAGATTTGTATGGGAAACAAAAGCCAAGCAAGAGCGAAATTACAGAAAAAAGGCAACCACTCAATAATCCGGCATTCGGTCGGATTATAGAGTGGGTCACTTGAGTCCCCAACGGATTAGACGTGCCAAATTGGCGAGGGTCTAATGCATCTTTAAGTTAAACTTAACTAGAAAAAAATTTTTAGTACTAACCATTGCCATTGGTAGGTGGTTCAAGACTGCTTTCGTCGCTGGGCAGTGGTGACCCACCGTTTGTGGGTGCAGGCGTTGAACTTGGAGATTTCCCGAGTAGCTCTGGCCGCAGATCTGACACAATGTTGTGAGTCCATAATGCCAACTCCACCATGTGTGGAGACCATTTTGTACCACAGCCATTTGTCTCCTGATAAATAAGTTTAGGGATATGAGCTTTATACAGTGAAACTTGGATAACATGTCCATTTACATTTACAGAGGGTCCCATTAATAGAGGTGGGAACAGAGGTGATATCAGTTATAGAGGTGCTATTATTAAATAAAATCCCGTATTTTGTAAACATTGTAGGTTACCTAACTTTTTAATTAACCTACACGAGTTGCAATTTTTCACATTAATTTAAAAAGTAAGAAAAAAAAAATGTAAACAGTACAAAACTATTAACTTGAGTTTTTCGCGCATTGATGATGAGTTTTAAGTTAGTATCAAGACAATAGCAAAACCAAACAAAACTGCCTAGACAAAAAAAAGAACCAATTTCCAATAGAGAGTCCCACTTAGATAGTCTCAGTAAAAGAGGCAAAATACACTTGTGGTTTCAGTTATAGAGGTAATTATGACAATGAAATCGAAACACAAAATCCCAGTTATAGAGGCTCGATTTGTCCCACTTACAGAGGTAAAGCAGTGTCAAAGTGCCGGGACGGAGTTTTCTCACTTATCCAGGTCCCACTTAACCAGGTTCTACTGTTTAATGATACAGAAGTATTTCTGTAGTCCTATGCATTTTCAAACAGCATCTTTGACACACAATACCTAAAATATCACACCAGCTCACCTTATTTAACCTATCACAGACGCTCTGTATATGTGTAACAAAATTGAGGTATTCCTTGGCAGTGAAGTCGCTCCCTTCCATCTCAGGAATCGCTTGTAGGCATTCGTCGGCCATGAACGGTGCTATTTCTGGGCTCGCCGCTGCTAGTAGTGCCGATGCTGTGGCTGTGCCTACACCTTTTAAGTTGCTGAGTGCCGTCATGGCTGATTCAATATTGGGCAGTTTACGGAATGCTTTCTTTGTCTCGGCCATCACAGCTCGCGGTGTGTTTACTTTTATCAAATATGATAATTGTGGATAAAACCTCCCTCTCTGCAATGGTAAATTTGAAGTTTATTTAACTAAATCCTTAAAACTTATTCCTCAAAAGTCAATGTGAAACAACTATGTTACGTTACTGGTTGCAATAATGGTGGTAATTACATACGGTTTCCGAATGCGGAATAGAGGAGTAATAATATTGGTGTAGATAAAATATATTGTGTAGTTGAACTCACTTATTTGAGGTACATAATATAGAAACGGAAAAGCTCATCCTGTCATTTCGATATCCTTAAAAAAATCGAACTATAATGTACCTATGATGTGATTTAGCGTTTACAAATACTTACCGCTTGTTTCCATTTCATGAGCTGCACTAGCTCCTCATGTATCAAGTGTGCATCCTTGCCTCTAGACTTGATCTTCTTTGGTAATTCATTCTGGTACCTGGAATTAAAAAAAAAAACTTTTTAGAATTTGGCACAGGAAAAAGTGTTACAGTCAAGTGTAAAAATATGAGTGTACTCATCTTACTCAAAAATATGTCCCATAGTATCTTATTCCGTTGTAATAAGTGCGTAGTACCATATTTATGAGACTATTTTTTCGATACGTATTTTTGCACTTGACTGTACATGAAAAAAGTTGTTGATTTTTTTAACCTACAACATGTAATTGTATGGTGGATAAAAAAACTGGTTTGTAGGTAACTGTTGAATTGGTGAACTACGGAATATTTTAATTTCAAAGTAACAGCTGTGAATAGATCTCTATTATTTGATTATGTTAGTTATATTTTTGTGGTCATCTATTATTGGCTTTTTCTCTGTTATTTAAGTTTTGTATTATTTGTTGTATTGCTGTTGATGCCCCAAATAAAATAAAATAAATAGATAATTATATAGATAAATACTTAATACATGGAAAACATGCATAACTCAGGAACAAAATATCCGTGATAAAGACACAAATAAATGCCCTGACCAGGATTCAAACCCGGGACCTCCTGCTTCATAGCTAGGGTAACTAGGTACCAACTAGGCTAGAAGGATGTCAAAGTAACAAAAAACATGTATAAGTACCATTAATTGGTTACTGTAACTATGATATTGATAATGATAACCCTAGATAATTTGTTTTAAAAATGTATAGTGAGTAGGTACCTATATAAAACTATAAATAAAACTAAAAATATAAATTAGGTACCTAAGAGTAAATTATTCGTTTGCAAAAAAAAATCATAATTTTCTTCATAATGTTATTTAAGGCATGATGATTGATGATATCTTGCAATGGCCAATTTTTAATTAAGTATTATAAAATATAACTAGGTACAAATAAAAAATGTGAACTTGAAAATAGAATATGGCTTTAGCTTGTTTAAAGTGTCGATGTCGAAGAACATGTCGTGTAAGAAGTTTCCTCCAAGAAAACAACTATTTCTTGGAGAAACGTGCAAAGTTGTCGTAAATAAAATGATGACTCATTGTGGTCTTAAAATAAAACCTGTGACATAAAAGGAACTTAGGGTACTTTTAAATGTCCTTTCAAAAGTTCTTAATCGTAAAAGGAATAGCTACATATTTTAAATTAACATTTAAGTAGAGGCGAAATAAAATGCAGTCACCATTTTGAGCGGATGTTAGCGTACCAAACAAAGCATTCTCAAACGAGAATATAACTTAAAGTAAGCATTTTTTAATGAATTAATACGATTATACGCTATATCTTAAGTCCTAATTAGTAAAGGACTTTATAGAATGAACAGTAAATGCTTTAAAATAAGAGTTAATTGCACGTCATGATATAAAGGCAGCCACCATTTTATAACGCCTGACCACGGTGATATTTTCCCTCACACTGTTTCAGGAAAAACGATAGTGTCAATTTGACATCGATCCCACGTGACGCAGTGATTTTAATGAGCGGTCCGCGAACTAGAGATGCAGTCCGCGAGGGAGGTAGCTATCAAATCAGTTTGCACGGATACACACACAATACAAGTTCATTGACACGCCACGGCCGCATTTTCTCCTCTCAAAGACGAACACACTTACCAGTTGTCTAATTTTATGAGCTCCTCTGGTTTCTTTGTTTTCTGTTCAGCTTTTAGTTTAATCGCTTGTGGGTATAACTTCAAAATAGTGTCAAATTGTTTTGCATCTGCCTCCAGAAAGAAAGTAGACGTGTCTTTCGCGGCAGCCATTGTGAACGTTCTAAATGTACAGTACTACAACACTGCGTTATTTAGTTAGCTATAGCGCCGAACTCGACGCGGCGGCAGCACCTGGCAAACTGGGCGCCCTCTCCCCACTCGACGCCATCTTGTCGACTGAACCTCGCAATGACGTTCTATATTATTATTTGAAATAGTCTTTTTTCTTTGCTACTTGTTGTTAAAATACATTAAAACCTTTATGAAATAAGTGAATTTTATTGAATTGGGCGTAATTATGCTAAATTAATAAAGTAGTACGTTCCATAAGGCTAATTTAAAAAGCGAAAATACACTTACTCGTCATTACAAGGTCATATCGGCTACATTTCAAGTCGTGGCAGCGGACATTTGCTTGGCCCCAGGGAACATCGGGATAGGAAAAAATTAACTTCATTTTGACTTCAAATCACTGTAGATAATAATCAAGCACTCAAATCAAAACCACGGATAGAAATGAACACAGTGTTCACAATCACAGTTTAGTCACGTCGACCTCGGGGCTTTATCACAATTTCCTCAAACGTGACGCAACACACGACACCGTTCCACCGAAACGACTTTGGTAAACACGCATATTTTCCGTTGCATTGCAGTACACACTGAGCTCCGAGTAGTCATGAAGTAGTAACTAGCGTGTACATAAGGCATTTAGGTAGTAGGACGTACATATCACCGGGGTGGAACGTCACCTCACCAATCGGCTTTGTTGTTTTGTTTATAGATCGCCATGTGCTTTACTCCTTAGAATTCAGGTGGATTACGATTCATTGAGGTTTTGAGATGAGAGCGGTGCGGATTAACGCTTTGTTAAATGGTCGGGCATGTTAAATAATTAACAGCGCATTAATTAAGAATAGGTCCTTACCTAATTACACTTTTCCAACTGAATTAACTAACAAGTTATTCCGTTACTTACTTCAATATGTTGGTACCGATCGGCCGTTAATTTCAAATTATTATGTATATGGTTGTTAAAAGAATAGCCGGTTAACTAACCTGCTGATAAACATAAAATATCTCTGGTAGTCTTAAAACATAGTAAAGATATTAATTAGGTAAACATTACTCCAATAGTACCTAGCAGTATAAATTGGAAGTTATTCTTGAAGGTAGGAAGGAAGGCAGGTACGGAATGAAACGAATTTTTTTAACGAAGTAGATACTTAGAGGTGTTCCGTTCCGAGACACTAGTTCCGAGTCAGAAAATTCATGTTTCCGCTGAGGTGTATATAATATAGTGGTTTTCGGTGCTAGTCGCAAGTGTTGCGACATACAGACGGGCATGTCGAAACTAAAAAAAAATGCTGAGCTATCTCTCGCTTTGTTCAGCTTATCAATCTATTATCCACCCCATTATTTTGGTAGTGAAATGTATTACGAGTAGGATGGTAAATGGTAATTAACAGAATAAGTCGCAAATTGCCAACTTAAAATTTTGTGACAGAAATAAAATAAGTATTTACTGAGAATATTAGGAAGGCTATTAAAACGAACATTAAAAAAACCGGCCAAGTGCGTGCGACCACGCATAATAGAGGGTTCCGTCCGTACCTATACTTACTATCGAAAAAAATAATATCACAAGGTCGTATCTGCCTATGTACGTAGTTTTTTTAAGATAACTCAAAAACGAATTAACCGATAATGTTCAAAATAATTTTCCTGGAAAGAATATTCAAATTATATTCTTGATTTTTTTCATAATTTTTGAACTTTTGGAATTTTGGTGTTTCAAAAAATGTTCAAAAAACCTCTATTGTAATTTTTAAATACCTATCAATTGATGTGCATTATGTTGATATTTGGTAAACAAAATTTTGACAGTTAGTTACCTACATGTTTGGAGTGCCCCCCTAAAAATATTTTTACTGCAATTTCACTACAAAACTAAGTAGCGGCTCACAAAATACACCTGTAAAATTTGATAAAGACGTCTTATAGTTTCCGAGTGTGACATACGGAGGGACGGAAACTGTATATATAAATAAGGGTTCCGTTTTTTCCTTTTGGGCTACGGAACCCTAAAAATTGTATGTACCCATACCTACCTACCTCTGTAATATTTATACAGCACACCGCAACCTATTTCCTTGATTACACCTACCGAGTACAGTGGCGAGACATCAATATGCCACTCGACCGAGACGAAACAGTAAAGTGGCCGAGTGACTGTTTACACATGTTTTTCAATTTTGTGGCGAGTCAGTCAGTTTGTTCATTAACAACGTCAAAGCTTAACTTACGCAATACTCGGCCCAGCACTCGGCTATGTGTTTACACTTAGCGAGCACTCGGTCGAGAGCACTGACTCGCCACTATACTCGGTAGGTGTAATCAGGGCATTATGCCATTAAGGCGGCTTTCACACTGCTGCGGTTTCCACATGCGGCGCCGGTGCGCGAGCGAGATAACGCTGTGCATGTGTATAGCGCTGTCACGGTTGCACACCGTGTGATAGTCGCCTAAAATCGTAATCCTAAGCCTATCTATTCGTTTTGCCTTTGTTATCGGGTAAAATAATCTAATTAGTAAATAGCTACCTCTACCTATTGTGTTACCTAAGGCACGTTTTATTTTAAAAGCAAACTATTTATAGGAATTAGGGTAGGGTAGGCACTTTTTCCAAACTTTTTATAGAGCCAGACGACTTAATTTGAGAAAAAATAAGTAGGCGGAAATTTATCTATCCGTGATATCCATCATGTTCATGAAAAAAAGAATAAATTCTCTGCTAGCATAAGATGTGAATCGCAGCGGGAATCCGTAGCCCCTCGTCCTTCGTCGAGGGCACGTTATAAATGAAACATTCAACGGATTCAACCTCTCTTCTGTTCCATTTTGCACCGGCCCGACCGGCTTTTGCAGAAGTCGTTTTTCAGTTACGTCTAATTACAAATCCTCAATCGACTCGGTACGAAGCGAAATACCATGATTCGTGACAACTCTGTATATTAGTACTCGTAGGTACTCTGTGCTTCTAGCTTCTGCCTGTTTGCCTGCGTAAAATAGGTTCTTTCTTAAGGGGCTCCACACGTTTTTTTATCGATTTTTGACCATTTTTGAGTCGATATTCCAACATTTTTACTACAGATAGAATTACAAGGCCAACGACTATCGGTTCTTGAATCTTTTATCTCCATTATGTAAAGCCAGATCTTGAAATAAATGAGCCGTTATTTTTTAATGTTTTTTTTTTTAATATAGTCTAAAAAAACACTTTTATCGATATTCGAATGGTGTAAAGAATCTTACATATACGTTATCTACATATGAGGGTTCCTCTTTGACGTCTCTAAAAACTGTAGAGAGATTTTAATTTTAAACTAATTAACATAAAAGTTATGAACAGAAAACCAGTTTTTTGGTCTAAAATTGACTTTGATGTCAAATATCTCAGATAAGACAATGAATATTGAAGTAAATATAGGGTACTATATTGTTTAAAGCCGTTACTGATAATATGATAAGCTATAAAATCATTAGAAAACTAAGGGAATCAGATCGAAGGTCATTGGCGCCAGGGAGCCCCTTAATAAAGTAACTTAATTAATTATAGGAAGGAATCCCGCTTTTCACCCCCTTAAGGGATATTTACGTGGTATAAACTATCCTATGTTGTTCCCCGGGACTCAAACTGTCCAAATATATACCTCTAAGTAGGAGAGTTCCGTATCTTCGCCTGGATTTTGACACATTTCCCAAAAAATCTTTCAAATTTGAAAGCATTTTAGTCCTTTATGGCCAAAAAACGTATTTCAGTACTCCTGACTATCGGTATATATCATTAAAGCTTTGAATTTCATTGGGTAACTTGGCGATAAATGGCCCCGAAGGCAATAGGCGAAGTTTGGGTGTTTTCTCCAATCTTCGCCTATGGCATGCCTTACCGCTAATTATTAACTTTTCTGGGACTTACACCTATCAAGTCTTATCCCCCTGGAACGTGTTAATATAATATGAACCTTAACTACACCAGACTAGGCACATTTAAAAAAAAATGTGTAGTAGGCGAAGATTGGCAACAGTCTGAAGTTGTTTACATACATTTTCTAAAATGATGCTAGGGCTGCCAAAAATTAACCAACATGACAAATAAAGGAGAGTAATGGTTTATAAGTAAAAAAAAAATGTTTATTATATAAACAAAAAACGTATCTCTTTTCGCTTATCAGTATTTTCGTAATTGAGATCAAATCAACCTTTGGCTTCTACACATAATTACCTTTTCAAAGTGAGACCGTACAACCGTACAATGATTGCCTTCTAAGGGTCCCTTGTTCATACCAAGTATCTACTAGTACTACTGGGTACATCTACATATATCTTTATCTCACTAACTTTCCTCCGAATCGCTAATCCCATTTCCGAAAAACCAAACATAAGAAAATATGTACATTTGGAAACAAATTTGACAACCCTAGGGGTAGGCGAAGATCGGTAATAAGATGGCCGCCAAATACCCTCACCAATGTTTTATCCAATTGTGACTTCTAAACGTAAGCTAGCCATTAAATAATAGTTACATATTAAAAAGAAATAGTTACAGGATATAATCATGTAAAAAGTTTAACATTACCTGGCCTGTATCACTGTTTAAAACTGAAGTTGAAACACTGGCTTAAAATAACGTATGGTCGGTGTCGCGCAAAAACCTTACTGAATGTCAACTATATGAAGTTAGCCACAGATCGTTCGAAGAATGTTGACACCCGTAAGAAATACTTTGTATTTAGTAGTTTTGTGTAAGGCTTGCACTAAAAACATTTTGTTAAAGTCAATTTATGTAAAAATAGGCGAACATTGGTAGCACAGGCGAAGATAGGCAACAGTGGCAACACGACGGATCTCTTCTCTTATTTAAATTGCTTCAGCGGTTTGCTTAAATATGTAACGGTAGGTAGTCAAATACAAAGTTACTTTTGTATTTGTAGTAATACCTAGTACCTACATACCTACACGAATATGTAGTAGGGAAAGTGTAGGTACTGTAATAGGTGGGTAGTTATGCTAGTTTCCCGTCCAACAAATATATGGGAAAGACATTTTAAGGTATTTTTACCTATAGTTTATTTTTAAGTGCCTAGATTTTTAGGGTTCCGTAGCCAAATGGCAAAAAACGGAACCCTTATGGATTCGTCATGTCTGTCTGTCTGTCTGTCTGCCCGTCCGTATGTCACAGGCATTTTACTCGGAAACTATACGACGTATCTGAATAAAATTTACACATAAGTGTATTTTGTATGCAGCTACTTAGTTATGTAGTTAAATTTGAAAAAAAAAAAATTTTAGGGGGGCGCTCCATACAGGTAACTAAATAAAAATTAACCAAATATCAACATGTGACACATCAATCGATAGGTCTTTCAAAATAACATTGAGGTTTCTATGACTATTTTGTGATTAAGTGAATATTTTCTGAAATAATCGCTTTGAAAGTCAGAAAAGTTGTGTAGCCCCCCCGTAACTTTTGAACCGTAAGTTCAAAAAATATGAAAAAATTTGAAGAGATGCGCCTTATCATATACTTTCAACGAAAATTGTTTTGAACATTATCGGTTTAGCCATTTTTGAGTTATCTCCAAAAAACTTCTTCCTTATGCATCAGATACGACCTTTTGGTATTAGTTTGGTTCTTATTCCATTGAAGGTACGGAACCCTCCTATGCGTGGTCCGATACGCACTTGGCCGGTTTTTTATTTTGGAAATAACTTGAATATTAATATGTACCTACTTATATAAATAAAATAAGTATAGACGGAAAACTACCTCATATCCCACTTAACTATAGGTAAATGTTACTAATTTCTTCTTATTGTACACTTTGTATATTCTATAGACTACTTATGGCACTATTAAGGAAATTTAAATTGAATAAAACAATTTAAAAAAATACGCTTAAATTAATCGACAGGGTCTTTTCATGGAAATTAGTTCACTAATATAAAGTCAATTCGCTTATATAATATCAGTTAAAAAGCAATATGGTTCAATTTCAAAATTTACTATTCGGCAATTTGAGCCTATTCAGTTACATTTTGCGGTATCATCATCATATTGTTAGTAACAAAATTCACAATAAATAAACCTGAGAACCAATTTCAACGGAATTCTATTAGCCTGTGCATGCATCCGACATTTCAATCTTGCAAAACCCATAGTCATAGTCATACAAGTAACCATGCCGGACCGCAAACCGCGGTCCTTCGACGGTAGCGGAGAAAATACAGTAGGAGATTGTAAACAGTAAATTTTCTTCAATCGTTATACTCGCAACTACAATTTTCGTCTTCTATTATTACAGTGGTAATTACAAAATAGTCAATTGTCAGACTAGGTTAGTAATAAAACAATTATATGATAAAAGTGTATGTGTGCAACATACATTCGCAGAGAAATTCAAAGGTGTACGTGCCAGCGTGGGGACTATGACCCAATCCCTCTCGTAAATGAGAGGATCCCTGTGCCCAGCAGTGGGACGTATTATATGCCTTTAAAGAGAGTTATAGAACATTTTCAGAGAACTTTAGGCGATATATGTATTTGATAATAGAATCGCGTTGTGTGTTAACATTGACTGCCTATTTTTATTGTAAATAAAATAAGAAACAAAAGAACGAGAGCGGCTTGTAATCCCATGCCGTTATCGAAAGCACTTTGTTCTATATTCGAATTCAAAGATAATGAAGCACAAACGAACTATTTGTGTCGCTTTACAACCAGAGTTCTGACAAAATTATTATGGCTTCAAAAGGGTGCGGACGGGCAATACCCAGCCCCTAAAAGATGTTTAGTTTCGTTTCGAGGGACGACACAAAAAAGTATCCACGAAGGGAACAAACGTGCCGAGGGTTCGTCGGTTTTTGGTGAGGTTTAATTTTTTTATGCGATGCGACGGGACCCGAAATGCGCGGCATACGACCGCCCGTCTGCTGCAATCGATTGAGAACATGTTTGAATTGAAAAAATGTGCGAGTTTTTCATGTTGCTCTAAAGTCGAGACAAAAGGGATTGGATTATATTTGATTGCCTATTTACATATATGCTGACTGATGCTTAATATATGACATCATGTGATTAGTTAAATACCTACATAAGTTACCCACCTATTAGAGTGGTTCAAATATATAAAGTTGTGAAGTTTTTATCTCCATTCCACAAATACTCGTCACAAAAGATATTGACACCAAATTACATTATTTAGAGGTCGCTATAAATTACACAATTTAACGGTACAAAAATGTATTAAAAAATTAAGTTACGTAGGTACCTTAATTATTTTAAATTAATTTTAATATTATCAATAATTCTTAATTGGTAATGTTTTTGATAGTTGCATTGCAATGCATAAATAATATACCCAAGTAGCACACTTGGCTGTATAGCAGCTGAATAATAGAATACGATTACGCTTAAAGCTGAATATAAAAGCTGCATAATAGCTGTATCCGAGCTTATTCAGCTTTTATACCTCTTAAATGGGCACAAAATTATACGCCTTAAGTTCACATACACGGAAAGAAAAAATTCCAACAATACTACCAGAACGATTAGTAAAATGGATTTATTGTAACGGATACTACAATCTTGTAAGGAAAACTACCCTATTTTTACGTTTACTATATCTTGAATTCAATAGAACTATTCAAACATTAATATGCACTAAATAGTTCTGTTTAATGATATTTACGAGAAGTCTAGTTTTTTTTACAATTCATTGAATAAACGATACAATAATTATATTTACAAGAAGCTTCTTGTAATGCTAAAAAACTAAAAATTCTCTTTACAATCTTCATCGTAGTGAATACTATGGCAGTATACTTGTTGTAACTTTTTTATAAGTAGGCATTACTTTAAAGCTCTTGTAAAAAATAAAAATAATATTCTTGTAATGTATACTCAACAAAGAGTTCTGTTTAAAAATATTAAGTTTGTATAAATATGTGTGCATAGTCGTCAACTCAACGCAGTCGCGGTGCGCTTTACTATTTATATCGTAGTGAATGCTATCGCAGTATAGTTTATATGACTGGTTTATAAGTTGGTATTACTTTGCATCTCTTGTAAAAAAATGACAATAATATTCTCGTAATGTATACTGGTGAACAAATAGTTCTGTTGAAAAAATATTTAGTTAGCATAAATTTGTGTTTCGTTTGTGTAACGAAACGCCATGTCGGAGCGCTTTAAGCACCATTTTGTATCGTAGCGAACGCTAGTTGATATAGCTGGCGTTACTTTGCGGTTCTTGTAAAAATATTACAATAATATTCTCGTAATATATATCGAACAAATAATTATGTTCAAAAAAATTTAGTTGGTATAAATAAATGTTTCGCTTGTGTAACGAAACGCAATGTTAATGCCAGCGCGCGCGGCGTTGCTCCGGTTGCGGTCGGCGGCCATTATCGTGATTATCGTCATCGTGCGTGGATCGTGCAAAGAACTAGGACCAAGTTTAGTGCAAAAAGAGACATTAAAATATTTTTATTTGAATTGAAGATTAATTGTTTAAAAAGTCCAAGTCGTTTCTTTAGAAATGTTTTTTTATTTTTTTATTTTTAAGTGGGTTCTGACCAGTAGTGCCGTAATAAGTTTAATAATTATTTGTTTTATAAAGAAAAGGGGTATTCCCACCCAGTACCACCACTTTGTTATGGGTGGTAATTACGGTAAGCCTCAACTACAGAGAGCACCTAAGCAGCCTGTCGGCAAAACTGAAGGCCCGGAACAGCATTATTCAGAAGCTCACTGGTACCACCTGGGGTGCCAACGCAGCCACACTCCGAACAACTGCGCTTTCACTAGTGTACTCGTCTGCTGAGTACTGCTCAGCAGTGTGGCTGAACAGCACACATACCTCTGCCGTCGACGTCCAGCAGAACCACACGTTGCGCCTTATCAGCGGATGCCTCAAACCCACTCCCACTCACTGGCTACCAGCGCTCAGTCACATCCTAGCGTCAAACTGCCGACGAGAAAAGTGCTTGGGTCGTGAAATAGCGAAGATTCGTGCGAACACTAAATTGCCCATCCATCAAGACCTCGACACACTTAAGGCCCTCAGTCAGACTGAAGTCCAGGAAACCCCCTGCTTTGAAGTTCCACGACTCAGGTCCACAAGCTAACCCGGTAATACAATCGTGGATAGCTGAATGGGAGGCCAGGCTCAATGCAGGGGCCCGTATCAATCAGAAGGGTTTGAAGAACGTCGACGGATATGGTCCATTTTAAACCGGGTTTTTGTATAACTTTCCGTAGATGCAATTGTTATTGTAGGAATTAATATGTATACCAAGATAAAGCATACACATTATATAAATGTTTTATTTACTTCCAGATCACTCAACTCTAGCTAGTCTGTCTCCTGGAACTGGTCCTAGCAACTTGCATCCCGCCTAAAGGCCGAGCCACTACGGATGCGTGTGCGTGACGTGCACGTAGACGTGCGCGTGGCGTGCGCGTTGTAAAAGACGAATCCTCATAAGAGATGACACCGCATGGGAGACGTGTTACCTGTGCGCGTCAAGCGGTGTGGCATCTCTTATAAGGATTCGTACTTTACAACGCGCACGCCACGCGCACGTCTACGTGCACGTCACGCACACGCATCTGGCGTGGCTCAGCCTTAAATCCTTACTATACCACCTTGTATAGACAACGAACCTTTTTTTAAATTAACAAGAAATGTTAGTTGTCTATACGGTGCACACACAAATTAATAGGTACCGATAAACAATATAACACGTTAACGCAATTGTATATTTATTAGAGAGTACCATAAATGCAGTTGCTGTAACATATATTCTTCTTCCATCAACCATTTAATGAAGTTTGCATAAATAAAGACAATGTAACATAAATCAGATGACTTGTATTCTTAACGATACATATTCTTGGACTAACTAAAGTTTTATTGACTTTACAAGAATTTATTGTAGAGTTTACATAACTTTTATTAATATCTACAATAAATATTGTTTATTTAGACACTCCATGTGTTATAAATACTGAATAATCTAGTAACACACACAATTTGACTGTGTGGCACTTACAATATAACTATTTCATCATACTTAATGAATAAATTACCTTTACAAGAATGTATTGTTAAGTTTACATATCATTTATTAAGTTCCGCAAAAAAAATATATTTATTAGTACGATCCACGTGTTATGATTACTAAATATTCTAGTAATACACGCTATTTTAATGTGTGGCAATTACAAGATAACTAGTTCACTAAGCTCAACGAATTTAAACAGATTGGTTTAGTTATTTATACTATGTGAACAATTGTCCCAGAATTTACTAGATTTTCTCGTTCAGATTACAGTATTTTGGTATCATGGACGAGACTTTTTTCTCCGTGTAGCTGCTTAAGAGCGTTGTAGCAGAAATTTAACAGAGTTATAAGGGGTAATAGGAGCTATAAGAGCGGAATACTGACTGTCTAAGAGACCTCTAATGACCCTTTATTCAGAAAATATATCTCAAATGTCTCCTAATACCGGGGGAGGCTGACATTGATCTGAATAAAAGAATAATAAATCAAAATTTCGTGTGCGATTTCGCACCGCCGGTAGTATTGCGAAACATATTACACGTAAATCGTACGCGCGCCGCCATATCACGCTGTGTTAATTTATTCGGATCATTATATGTTCTCTTATATGTATTAATCCGAGAAAGATGTATGGGAATGCAAGTTTACTGACATTATATATATATATTATCTAAGAAAATTTTAGTGCACCACGAAAATACTCAGTTTATAATTAAATTATATGCTATAAATAAGATGTGGGAAAATTTTGACCAAACAATTTCAAGTAATTTTAAATAATTATTACATAGAAAGTTACTATTACGATATTAGGAAGTACAAATTAATGCATATGTTCATAATTTATGCACAAAGATTATAGAATTCGGAAAAGTAAATCAAAATATTTATAGGTTATACACATAAAATGGTGGCTGATGTTAAACAGCGACGTTAACCGTTACATGTCTAATAAGCAGCATAAGGCTGTTTAATGATTATTCGTGTACTGTTAAGCAGCCTAAATCTGAATAGAATTCAACATATGAACCTGTATGTAGCTGTAAGCTGTTTACTTTATGTTTAACTCCTCGCACTCTCACCTTTAACTTAAATGTGACTATTAAACAGGCGTTATACAGACATTTTAGGGAGCCGCAATTTTGCATGTAAAGCCATTGCATTGGCTATCTTATACTTCAGAATTGTCTAAGTTATAGTAAAATATAAATACGCGCGTCAGTTTAGTATCCCCATGCAGCAAATGGTAGACTAAGACTTATTAGTTATTACGGTACCACATATGCTATGTTACTAAGATAATATCTGATTAAAGATACTTAAATGAACCACTATGAAGTAAAAGACGTTAATTCGATACACTACTGAACCGCTAAACAGCTATGAGACATCTTCTGAACGTTTAAACAACCCCTATATGCGGACAGTATCAACGGCAGTATAAAGGCTGCTTAGCGGTAAACATGTTCAGCTTTAAGCTGTATTATGCTCCATATTATGTTCCATTATACGTCTATTGGCTGCATAGTAGTTCATTTGTGCTCCCTTATTAAGTCAGCGTAATAGAAGTTCACAATTACCTTGTTAAACAGCACTTGGCAAAATTTTACCCACTAAACAGACCTTATTACGGTTAAAGTATTTGAAAACGTTTAAAGCTGTATACAGTCGTAGCAAATTCACCTTTATAGCACCTTTTGCGTATTAATGTTAGTTTTCTCGACCGTAATGCAGCTCTTAATCAGCCCTAAGCTATTTAATTATCACTGAAAGCTATTATGCAGCTTTAGGACCGCGAGTGTGTCCTTATAACTGTCTTAATACGCGCAGAGCTCTATATAAATCTATATGTGAGTAGTTATACAGCCATCTGTGCTACTTGGGTAGCGCTCTCAAATTTTCATTTTAGGGTTAGCTTGATTTTTTCATTCGTATCATTCATTGCTAATATTAAATTCATAGCGACAAGCAGTAAATTTTCATCAAATGATCTAAAATTTAGGATATAGATTAAATTTTCACAATAGAACAAAAGGAGGTTTGTGGAGATAACATTTTGGACCACCCGAGTACCTATCCTATGAGTGGGATGCATACCTACTTATTTTTATTAATAACATAACAAGCAAAATAGGCCGCTAACTAACATAACATACTATAGCGGTTCAGACTAGACACTATCGTAATAATGTCATTATTTCTGTACCCGTCCTTTTCTATTTCTATGTATATGAAGGTTGAGAAGGATATATCTGGGTCCTGTTCAATAAATGTAACTTGTAGATGACAGGTTACAATTTTACAAGTTCCTGTTTAATAAATAATATGACTTACAAATTTGTCATAGTGGAAAACTTACATAATTGTACAATTGTATCTACAATATTATATAATCTGGTTCAATAAACATTTTCACTTCACAGGTACAATTGTACAATTTTGTATGGAAAACTACTTTATTGAACACAAAATAGTAATTACAAGTTAACATATTTTGTAAACTGTAGTATAATTCTGACAGGCAGTCTCATGATGTATAAAAACTTGGACGAGGTGTGCCGGACAATCTAAATAAGAATAAAAAATGGTTTTAACAACGAGTAGTGACAGTGACAGCAATAGTTACGATAGTCATAATTAATATGTAATTAGTAATATGCATGATATTTTTGGAATACGTCATTCGATTCTATTTCCCTGTAGATTCAAATGTCTCTAATAAACCTACTATCTATGATAGCCCTGAAACGTCAAAAATGTGAAAATACATTAGGCGTCTGCGCGGCGCGTCAAAACGCCCCATACAAAAGTGTGAGGTTTGTGACGTCACCGACCACAAAGTTGCAGAAAACTGTTTGGAAGGAACAAGTTTTTGGAAGATTTTTGTAATTTTAGGCACGAAAAAATGCGTTTAGCTATATAGTTGTCATACATTTTTTTTCTTGTTAGAACATAATTTAAGTAATCGAACTGAAGTTTCGAAAATACATTTGAGGTATAAAAAAAATGCCTAAAATTTTACGTATTTAAACCGCAATATCTTTAAAATTATAACGGATTGCCACTTTTTAGGGTTCCGTAGTCAACTAGGAACCCTTATAGTTTCGCCATGTCTGCCCGTCCGTCCGTCCGTCCGTCCGCGGATAATCTCAGTGACCGTTAGCACTAGAAAGCTGAAATTTGGTACTAATATGTATATCAATCACGCCGACAAAGTGGTAAAATAAAAAGTGGAAATTTTTTTTTTATTAGGGTACCTCCCCTATACGTAAAGTGGGGAGTGATTTTTTTTTCATTTCAACCCTAACGTGTGATCTATTGTTGGATAGGTATTTAAAAATGAATAGGGGTTTACTAAAATCATTTTTCGATAATGTAAATATTTTCGGAAATAATCGCTCCAGAAGTAAAAAAATATGCGTCCCCCCCCCTCTAACTTTTGAACCATAAGTTTTAAAAATATGAAAAAAATCTCAAAAGTAGAACTTTATAAAAACTTTCTAGGAAAATTATTTTGAACTTGATAGGATGAATAGTTTTTGAAAAAAAATTACAAAATAATTTCTGAATTAAGTTTGTAATTTAACCGTATAAGCAGGTGTTTATTGTACCTGTGATTTCTACAAAATTACAATGAAATGACGTGCTTTCAAATAAAGTAAAAACGGTGAAAATCGGTTCACGCAATAAAGAATTATTCCATAAAAATCATCTCCCATACTTTAAGCTCGCGCGCAATAGTTTACTTAATTTGCCGATAGATGTCGCTGTACGTGGAACTCTCATATCATATCCTACATGGCGGTGTTATTAACTCTTAAGTGGGGACACTTACTGTGACGGAAGGAAAACTACGGAACCCTACACTGAGCGTGGCCCGACACGCTCTTGGCCGGTTTTTTATATTAATTTGAGGTGTTTATGCAACAAATTCAATTAAATATTTTTCACGTATGTTCTCTATTGAGCGAAGACGAAGAGTTTTTTTGTAAAAGGATAAATTTTGCTTTTAATGTGACAGATTTTACGTTTATCGAACAATTTCGAGTATGTAAGACTACGGTCGAATATTTGTTAATAAAAATTGGACAAGAGCTTCAACACAACACAAAACGAAATGCAGCTCTTTCACCGACCGAACAAATTTTGTGTACGTTGCACTGGATAGGCTGTGGTTCTCAATATCACTTGATAGCAGATGCACATGAAGTAAGTAAGGCAACGGTATATAACTGTTTAAAATAACTGTGTACTAAAATTCTAAATTAAATAGCAAGAAGTCTACCCTCGTTTATTAAATACTTGTGGCAAAAACTGACATTTTATGTAAATTGAACCTTACCATTACAATTTTGTAAATACAATATTGTCATCAAAAGCGACAGGCATTTTTAACATATGTAAACGTTTATTAAACAGCGTTTATAATTGTGATCATTGTAAGTTATTTATTTCTATTTTTTTTACTTATTTGTAGGGTTTATTAAACAGCACTTGTAGTAAAATTTAACAAATATGTCACTTTTATACAAAATTGTTGGATTTTAATGTTTATTAAATGGGGCCCTGGTCCCTATATAAAAATGTGTAAAAGTAGATTTGAAGATACTTAACTGTTTTAATAATTGAGTTGATTTGACAGCACTTTACATACGTTTGCAAACAGCTTAGTTAGAGAATTCAACCTGTGGAGTAACCATGTCTATCATTTTCTACACAATAAATAAAAAGTCTGCCGATTTTTGCGGGGGAGGGGAAAGTCAAATTTATGGCTATTCCGTAACGTAAAAATAGCCACGTCAGATAAACGTCAGTCCATACATGTGTATGACCACTGGTCATATGTTTTCGGCAGAGGGGAACTGGCGTTGTCAATGGCGACTCCGGTTAATTGAATTCTCTAAGGCAAACAGCTTTGTTTGCCAGGAGCTGTCAGATTATACTCCACTCGATTAAGAATTCTATTAGTTAGATTCGAATTTCAACTGTTCAAAAAGTTTGAAATTTTAATAGAGGTTAAAACCTTATTTTGATGTATGATGAGATTGATGAGGCAGACGGCAGTATATTTCATATTCCTACCCTAGCTGCATTCCAAATAGCGACACGTAACTAAACGACCGAATGCTTCCAAAAGCCCCTTATTAGTATGTCAAGCAACGAACACAATGTACTACTCGTATCGCAGTGGGAATTAAAATTGTTGCTTTTTGCGCCAAGGTCAGCGAGTTGCGATACCTAATCACAATGTGGCGACTGAGCAGTAATCACAAAGCTTACCGACCTTCGCCTCATGAACCAGTATAAGTGTGACATTCGGCTAAAGCATTGTTACGAATGGTATTCAAGGTCAAGGTACGACGGAGAAGTTTATCGCGATCAAATGAGTGTAGTGAATAGGGTAGGCGGCTGCGAACGGCGCGGCGCCGTCGCCGCGGCCCGACGATACGGAGAAGCGAGTTAATTTTATAACAGACTGCTAGCGCCATCTGTTGCTGTTCATTGGTATTAACGAGAAAAAGACTTGCTTGCGAGGCGGCCCCCATTGGCTATTAATTGTACTAAGCTCTTTGGAGGGAATTCTATGTTTTTAAATATGTGAAATATGTATATTAACTCTACGGTTGAAGTCGAAAATTTTCACTATATATCATATATTAGCTATTCAGTAAGGGGTACTGTCGCCATAAATCGTTTTCTGTCATATATAATAGAGTGCTCAAATATATTAGAACCTGTACTGTACCGCCTTAACAACATAAGTAACACAGAACCCTGTATTCTATTATCCAGTAAGTATACAGAATGTAACAAAAGACTGGTGATGCGTTGAAGGGTGTAATTACATAGGCTGCTATTTATATATCCGGAAACCGGGATTACAATCTTCTTAAATAGCATATTTGACCTCCATGGTAAAATTTGAACTTTTTTAAGTACTGGCCGGTATATTTTTTCTTTCTTATTAACGCTCGTGTTTTGTTTTTGACGGGTTTTAAATGTCATCTCGCAGCAAGAATGGAACTCACTCGTGAAAATATTCGTGCTATGATTTATTATCAGTGATCGGAATAGGTAGTGCCATTTCGGGTGAATGACCTTAAACATTAAACATAACATGGATAAGCCTTGGGATTTCGGGACTCGTATTTTTTCACAGTGAATATTATTGACCTAAATTAAGAAGATGCAAAAAAAAAAAAAATTGTCATTATAAATACGTCAATTATTTATTCAACATAACTTTTAACAGTTACAAATTACAATCATAAAATAAATCGTCAAACATCAACATTAGTACACATATGTATTAAATCAACGTTATTAAAACATTCGTTATTTTTTACTATACAAATTAAAATTATACAATACAATAAATTATACACAAAAATAGAGGTAAAGAATAAGCGTCTTATCAGCAATAAGTGATCTCTTCCAGTCAAACTTTACAGATTTTATTTTACATCGTTTATTCCTTGCTTTCTTTAAAATTGTAATAGCAAACGATTATTTTTTCAATGTTCTCAACTGTCAGTCTATTTCTCTTGACGTCTAATATCCATTTATATGTGGAAAACGATCTTTCAACCTCTACTGATGTCAGCGGGGCAAATTTGTAAAAGGAAATATGTTCAGATGCGGTTTCTTTTGAAATATCTCCTGCGTATTCTCTTATAGTATCTAAATCCAGGTTTCGAGCCATAACCGCTTCAAATTTGTTTACTATGGGTAAACTATTAGACCAATTGATTACCATCCTAACTTGATCAAAATCGATTAAGGCATCGACCATTGACATATTTCGTTCCTGTAAACGAGTTAAGGCCACCTCTATTATATTAAAATTTTCGTGGATATAATCTAATTCTTTTTTTATGTTGGGTTTTTCCAGCACTTTTTTAGCCTTTTTAATTGAAACAGCATCTGATGTTCTTAATCTTGACAAAACCGTATTTATTTCAGTGAAATACTTCACGTAGTAAGATACTGCAGCGAGCCAAGTACCCCACCTTGTAATTACTGGCTTAGGAGGTAAAGGCAAATTTGGATAAATTTCCTTTAACAGTTGCACTCTACTAGGAGACTTTAAAAATACTTTTTTCAAGTTAGCTATCAGGGTGTCTACGTCCGGATATTGACATCTTATTTGCTCTGCCACACGATGCAGAGCATGAGCTAAGCATGTAACGTGTTTCATATTCGGTAACACACTTTTTAAAATTTGCCCCGCCTTCAACATATACGCAACGCTGTCAATACATAAGAGAAGCACATTATCGAGTTGATTTTCATAGTCTTCTCCCCACATTTTTTCTAAGCAGTCTGTAACAAACTTAGCAATAGTCTCCCCATTCACTACCGTGAGCACTTTACACGCCATTAAATAAGTTTTATGAGAAACGGTTGCATCCAAAGGTTTCACCAAGAAATGGACCACGTATCTGCCTAGAAAGTCTGTCGTTTCATCTAACGAAATCCAAATCTTTTTATTTGCCACTTCACTGCGTATAGCTGCTATTCTGGCTTGATAAAACTTGTCCAGGTATACTTTTCTTATTGCCGATTCACTGGGTAGAGTACGTAGAGGCTGATTTGTACAAGTGCAGCAAAAATACTTCTGGAAGAAGGTTGTGAATGCTGGATTTTCGATTTGAACCCATGGGATATTGCAAAGTATGAGGAACTCGATCAGATCAAAGTAAAAACTTTCATTTGGTTGGTGATGTAATCCTTTGTGTACAGGTCCTTCGATGTGTCGCTTCAATGTACTCTTTCTGCATCCAATATTAACGTCACATTTAGTACAATGTATTAAATGTCTTGTTGAATCAAACTCTAAGTCGGGATAGGATTCAATCCAACTCAGAATAGTTTCTTCCTTAGCTCGCCGAGGCATGTTTAGCTAGATAAGAAGTTCCACTTAGTCCAATCACAAGTAAATCAGAGTCCAATTAGGGATAGCCAACGTCGTCACAATAAGATGATCGATCACAAAGTCCGGTAAACAAGCCAAAGTCGAATTGAATCAACCATGAGTAATACGTGCGAACTTAACGAACAGAAGAACATAAGTAATCTTAAAATACTTGCCTTGTTTAAAACATTATCTTTCATCTAAAAAGAGATAGCATGACAAATATTGGCATCTGTTGCTATTGTCCCACCCTGCCCCGAGCTCTTCATAGAGGTAAGCAATAGAAAGTTATCTCAAGGTCGAAGCAGGTAAAGATAATTTAAGAATGCACTTAGAAAAACAACATGCAAATGCAAAAAGATAACTGATAAGACGTGCTTATTTTCTTTGTTTGCATGGATGTCAAAGTTAGTGTATCTACTTTATATTTTGTCGATGCCATATTCTACATATAGTAACCAAAAAAAAAATCACACATTTATAACATTTCTGAACTAAACAATTTAAAATTTTTCATATGAAATCCCGGGGTTAAAAGCTATGTCCATACTAAGCTTACGCACCGAGTTCCCGTGAAATGGCACTACCTATTCCGATCACTGTTTATTATGATTTTCGGCGTGGTTTAACGCAACAACAGTGCATAGATCAACTAACTTCAACTTTTGGTGATGAAGCCCCATCTAAAACTACTGTGTATCACTGGTTTAGTGAGTTCAATCGTGGACGTAGTATGCTTACGGACGAAGTTAAGGCAGGTCGCCCGAAATCGGTCGTTGTACAACAAAATATCGAGGCTGTGCGAAAACTTATAATGGACGACCGACATGTTACGTACTGCGAGATAGAGGCGACTCTGGGTATTTCTATGACCAGCATTAATAGCATATTACATAATTATTTGGCTGTAAAAAAAATTTGTTCGCGTTGGATACCCCACAACTTAACAAAAGAGCAAAAAGATGCTCGCGTCGAATGGTGCAATAAAATGTTAAAAAAATATAACCGTGGTGACTCAAAAGCCGTTTATAACATCTATACAGGTGACGAATCCTGGATCTATGCATACGATCCCGAAACGAAGCAACAATCAACGGTATGGGTGTTTCAAAATGAGCCGAACCCTACGAAAGTTACTCGTGCAAAAAGTACATTGAAACAAATGGTGGCCTGCTTCTTCGGTATTAATGGCCATGTAGCTACAGTGCCACTAGAAAACCGTAGAACGGTTAATTCAGAGTGGTACACGACCATTTGCTTACCGGAAGTATTTGAACAAATTCGTAAAACTAACCAGCGACGAAGAATCATTCTTCATCATGACAATGCCAGCTATCATACGTCACGCGAAACAACTCTATTTTTGGAGGGTCAAAATGTGGAATTAACGGGTCATCCGCCGTACAGCCCTGACTTGGCACCCAACGATTTTTATTTATTTCCAAATATAAAGAATAAATTACGCGGTCAACGATTTTCGACCGCTGAAGATGCTGTCGACGCATTCAAACAACACGTTATGGAGGTACCTCAGGCGGAGTGGCAGAAGTGCTTTAAAAATTGGTTCACGCGAATGCAAAAGTGCATAGATCATCAAGGGGAATACTTTGAAAAACAATAAAACCATTTTCAGCCGTGTACGTTTGTTTGTTTTTTTGTTTCCGGATATATAAGTAGCAACCCTCGTAGTATCGTATTGCGAGTAATAAAAAACCAATTTTTTTTTCGCGAAAAAAAATTTTTTTTTACTTTTTAGGGTTCCGTACGTCGAAAGGAAAAAACGGAACCCTTATAGGATCACTTTGTTGTCCGTCTGTCTGTCTGTCTGTCTGTCAAGACCATTTTTCTCAGGAACGCGTGGAGGTATCAAGCTGAAATTTATATCAAATCCTCAGGTCTACTGTCCCTTGGAGCTGTGAAAAAATCAGACTTCTAAGCCAACGCAATCAAAAGATACAGCCGTTTATACCGCAAATTTTCGCTCGCAAGGGAATCAAAACCTACAGAGGGTACTTACTTCCCGTGAACTCATAATCTTGAAATTTGGTACGAAGCAACGTCTTATAGCACAGATAAAGGAAAAATTGCGAAAACCGTAATTTTTTAGTTACATCATATAATAAAGATATTTTAAAGTTACTACCCCTATATAGCTACAGGTTTGTACGGAACCCTCGGTGCGCGAGTCCGACTCGCACTTGGCCGGTTTTTTCATACTTAATTAGAATACGATACCAATTATGGCCTTAAACGGATTACCAATATTCTTGTTACACCTTGTATGGGATGAGGAATTTTAATATTATCACACAATTCAAATGTAAATATGAATATAAAGTACAAAAAAGTATTGAGTAAAGTAATTTGACAACTTTTTACATGTATGTACATATTTCCATACCACATTGTATGCCAGGAGTTATCAGAATACTTCATTCAATTAAAAATTCCATTTTAAATCTAAAGGTCGTTGATCGTAGAACTCGCAGATTATTTATAAATAGGGATGTCAAAAATATTAATGAAATCGAGAATCCCTACGCTGCGCGGATACGAAATCTGACCCAACCTTGACACGTTACAGGTGTACGAAAATATACAGGTGACCAAAAATAATGGACTTAAAAAAAAATTGTTTGACCTCAAATTCATTTTGTTTTATGGATGTAGGTAAGTATTTTAATTTGGTGTACTTTTAATGAGCGTTAATTGAAATAAGTTTGATTTTAACGTGATGGTTAGTTATATGGTCTGTGGTGATGGCCATTTTCAACCGACTTCAAGATTTCGAAGGAGGAGGTTTTCAATTCTCAGTTTTTTTATGTATGTTCACCGATTATTCGAAGACGGCTGGATCGATTTGTAATTTTTTTTGTTGTTTGAAAGTGCATACTTCTCAGTAAAGTTGGTCCCATTGTAACCAGATCAGGATTTTATGATGGGATCCTGGAGAAATCGAGGGAACTCTTCAGATATTATAGGCACCCCTATAGTGATTTTAATATTTTTTACAGTATTTCGGGCATTTCCTTTTGGAAAGGTGGAGTGTTAAGTGAAGTCAATTCCTTTTTGTTTATTTATATTTACCTACTAACATATTTGTAATGTTACCAAATTTTCACATTGTGTGATGTGATAGGTAAACTGCTTATATTAAACTTGTATGGTTTTACAAAAGAGACAGCCCGCGATAATGTTGACCGCGACACAGCTGTAATTTGCAATAGTGTCATTGGAAGCAACCACTCAATGAAAAGGTTACACGATGCTTTCTTGAATGAAATGACGTCACTACGCTACGTACGGTTAGCTATTGTATTATATAGGATTATAGTATAGATGATTGGGTTCTTTCTGGCGTCAGATATTCTGCTGTTGAAAATGAAATCACGAATTAGTCACAAGTCGGTAGCGATGTGAGTCGGACGCCACGCTCTTTGCCTGCCTTCGCGCTCTTTCGCGCCGCGGCCGGTTCCCCGCGGATTTAGGCCAAGCTTTACTAAGTGTTTCTCTTTCTTTCCTGGCCACAAACATTACTCTATCCTTTTCCCCTTAGTGCTACTTTCATTGATGTAATCAGTTCAATGTTTACACTTATCAGGTGATGAAAATCCATTGTGTTTTGAATGCTGATAGAGGATTCGTCAGCTGGTTGCCAAAGTATATGTAGGTATCTTCGAGTATTGATTAAAATATTACAGGGTTTGGAGGGGAATGAGTATATTTCCGTTGAGATGCCACATGCTGAGTTATGTTTTACGTTGGCTGTCGTATCAATAACACAGGAACTACGTCAGTTGGCTCCGTAAGTACTGTTGTGTAACGGAATAACATTGCATAAAAATTCCCCCACAGTACAATAAAGACTACTAACGGGAAAAATCCAGAGTAGTAACTCTGGATTTTGGCTGGCTACTGGCTACCTAAAGTAGATAACAAGAAAAACAACGCACAAAATACCTCTATTAGGTATATATACTGCCCTGCTAAGCCAAATGGCGCTATCTCAAAAAAAAATTGTATGCAAACATATACCTTAAAATTTGTAGCTCAGAGTCTAATTTTCAAGAGAATTTCTGTGACCCTAGTGAAAAGTGGTATAAGTCAAAATGGCTCAGCGAAAAAGCGCACAAGTCCTATAAAATGTACGGCACTTGTACCCTTTTTCGCTGAGTCAATTTGACGTACCTACTCCTTTTCACTAGGGCCACAGATTTTATTTTGAAATAGCGCCATTCGGCTTAGCAGGGCAGTATAGGTATTCGTCGATTAAGAGAAACCTCGTTTTATCACGTACCATCAAGAACAAGATGCTTAATTCGTCTAGACTAATAATTACATTAGACACTTGATAATTGATAACAATCAACGCATCTACCTTCAGAGGTCAAGACCGGTATATTTCAATACTTAGATATTTAATTATATAGACTCATATTAGAAAGTTAAAACGAGGTTGATACCTACTTTACATGTACCTACTGTACGGTTGGCTTGGCAACCACACAGGGGCAAAGGTCAATGTATGTCATGTCATGGCGCTGCTTTTATTAGATCTTGGCAGTAAACTACCCAACTAGCAAAACCATGGTCGAGTACACGTTTCTGCCGCGACTTTTAAGTGTTAGTGTATGGTCGAATAAGAGTCGAATACACGTTCATACGACGGCGTTTGGGCACAGTTATATTGCAATTAAGTAGAGTAGGTGACAAATGAAAACACCGCTATAGATCAGGAGTGCGATTTTTGAATCTCACCAAGTGACTAATTCTCACCGATGTGAGTGATTTACTTTCGGAAATCACTCACATCGGTGAGAATTAGTCACTTGGTGAGATTCAAAAATCGCACTCCAGGAATACTGAATAGAAGTTCTATAAATGTCGCGCAATTACTAATTGCGTGTAGTAGTGGCTTCTATCGCAATATTTATTCGGCTTTTATATCGAGTTGCAGCAGCGAGAACTCCACTGTGCAATTATTTGATTCAATAGCGAGTTTTGGAGCAGCGGTTACTCGACTTTTTTTTATCAACACGCGCAAGTTCGTCACAATTGTCACAAAGCATACACTGAAAGAGAAAAAATAATGTCGAGGTAAGTAAAGTGCATTTTGATTTTGTTATATGTTAAGGATAGTGACTTGAGGTTTATCGATTGTGGCAGTGAAGTTTACCTGCAAACTTATTTTTGTGACAAAACATATTATAGTTTATTTATTAAATTTTAATGCCCCTTCATGATTTTTAGTTTTAAGTGATTTATTATTTAATTATCTAAACAAATGTATCAGTAAGCGACATTAAGCATCTTCGTAACACCTACGCGACTAGTATGTGATATACAGCCGAATACGAGTGCCCCGTTACTACATTATTCGACTATTGTTTCCGCCATAATGCCAACTTTAAGGTTCTTTGTGAAGAATATAAAAACCCTGGATTCGAAAGAATATCAAAGAAATCCTGTGGTAATAGTTATTGTGTTGAGTTATCGGTACTACTATATAAATAAATACTTTGATATAATGTTATACTTACAGATAATGAGTATTTGTGTGATTTTAAGTACTTTTAGCTACTTGTGCTAAGATATGTAAAGTTTTTTGTGTATCATATTATCGATGTTATATTTTTGACAAAACTATGTATACACGTCATTGTTGAGATTCAGGTCACATACCCATACTATGTCAAAAAAACGCAATGACCTTGTCTGTACCTACATACAAACAATTATCATTGTTTTGTTTGTGGTACTTTTTCCGACTTGTCGTAATTTAAGAATTTACGGAGTAAATCCAGTTGTTGTAATTTATGTACTAGATAGTTAAGGGGCTTTAACTGTTCCAAATTGTTAAAACCGGATTAATTGCTAAGCAACTAATTTAAAAAAAACCACAAGTTTTTTTCGTTTAACTGTTATAAAAATTTAAAAAGTCTTAAATTTGCATGCAAAATACAGTTTTACAGTCTTCTAAGGGAAGGGTCCCTTAGAAGACTGTAAAACTGTAAGTAACATATAAAAAAATGCAGCTTTACATCGTGCTTTGCGTGATAAATTGACAATTTGACTGCTGTATTGGCTATGCTTTTCTGTAGAAATAAAAAAAAACTGTACGGAACCAGTACTCGCATTGAAATATTCTGGTTGACAAGTTTGATGCTGAAATCACGGCGGTCGTACAATAGTTATACGAGTTGTGGGTCAGTAAACGTTATATCTTGGCATCTATAATAACACAAGCTGTGAAATAAAAGTGCTAAACAACTACACTTACACAGCATAAACAATAATTAGTCAGATAATTATACCCAAAGCAACACTTATATCATTATGGACTCTATAGAAATCAGTATGAAATCTATTACTCGATTGTGTAGTAATCGTATTTATTTACTACATTTACATTGCTACATGTGGAATAAAAATTACTTTAAACTCTTTTATACAACAGTTTTCTGAATAAAAGTTGCAACTTACCATGGCAATATGACTAGTCCTATAATGGCAATATTAGAAACGTATAAACGGCTGTTTGTAACATAGCTGCAGTGTAATATGCTGTAACGCGATCAATGAGCTGTATAGAAGTAATATTGATGATGGCTATAAAACTGTAGTAAAACAATCGCATAACAAGATCATATAAACGTTTATTCCACTGTACTATTTGACTGAATTGTTGTATAAGCTAATTTGTAATATAATCAGCTACTATACGACATATTATCGCAGCGACTACTGTTACACTACCTTTATCTGACTAAATAGCTCTATAATACCAAGCTTATTCGGCATTTTTGCTGGTTGGGTAGTCAATGATAAGGCCTGACAATCGTGAACCACTCCCGCTCTTAGACAAATTCTACTTCCGAAACACACGTTGTTACTTATTTAGATAATATTACTACGTAGGAATTAGTTCAAAGTTGTTACTATAAATATTTTCAAATACCTACACGTCGCTCAATGGATATGACTAATACTGTGATATATGGATGGTATAAGGAGGATAAAAATCTCTATGTTACAAAAGTGTCCGTCAGACGGCGACAAACTGATGGCGCCACAATGATATTAAATTTGATTTAATTAATTTTGATATAAAAAAAAATATCCATACATATTTACAAAATAATTATTTGCGGAGAAGAAAAACACTCTGAATATTAATTTTATTTAGAACGTCATATAAGTATTAAATATCGGTAATTCATTTCAGATGTATAGTTGACATACCTAGGACCACCCGGAGATATTTGGAACTATTGTTTACTGCCTACCGCTGGACACTTTTTCGACCGTTTTCCTAGAAGAGAGACCCATCCTCCTTATACCATCCATACTGTGATACTTCGATAGGTATATGATATCGAGTACCAACGAGCAACAATATAAAGGAGGTGGTACGGACTCAAAACAATATTGACTGAAAATATGGCTCGTGAAAATTTGTAACCGGCCACTCGGCGGCCAGTCTTATACCTGAATAAGACTGTCAGATAGCTGCACGAGTCGTTCTTGCAGCAGTACTGTGGGGCCAATTTTTGGGCTGATAGTGTATCCCTAGAATGATTGATACTGTAGGTAACCTTCTACCTAATTATAGTAGGTACTATAAGAATTACTACGTACTGCTGGCAGGGGGGTTTCACTACGCAGTTTAGGTACATTTGGCCGGCGCGCCTCCCGGGGAGTCGTATAGCAGTGGGCTGCCGCTCGGCTCGCACGATAGTCGTGTCACGTGGCGCTCGCGCAAAATTTAAAATACACAATAGCTTCGAAACCTATCTCGATCTAATCCGTATAAAATATGTATTTACGGATGTCTGAATAAACGGAAGAACAAGGAAGCAGAAATAACATTTTTAAATTCCGGACGATATTGAAAGGTCCCAAAGTCCTTACTTATTTAGTAATAGTTAAAATAAACATCCTTAATTTATTGAATATCGGTTGCCCAGAAATAATATTAGGAACTGACCGACATATTTTCAAAGGAATACGGCTGTGGCATACCTACTTCCGTGAGAATCAGACATAATCTCTATAAAAAAAATCTATCTCCGGATAAAAAATTCGTGTTTACATAATCAACGTTTGTAATTCCTACATATTTATCTAACAATAATAAATCAGTAGGTTTAGGTACAAAAACTTGTCAAGTGCCAACCCCGTGCCGAAGCTCACAGCTCGGTCATAAAACTGCGGCGCGCAAAGAAGATTCACGGTTCGTGCGCGGTTATAAGTTTCAATTTTGCTTGCAGGCGGCGAGTATAGGTATAATTTTATACCTAAATCTGACTTTTGTTAAGGAGTGAATTTTCTGTACGGTAGTACTATTAGTTATTCTGTGCTGCTGGTCCTAGAGTAAGGTAGGCAGGCACATTTAACTTTAACAATCAATTATTTGAAGCATCATCACTTATACATTACTAGCTTTCCGCCCCGCGACTTCGTCTGCGTATAATAGCACCTTCGCATTGCTATTTAACCCCCTCAGAGGTAGAATTTCCCATAACGCTGAAAGTAGTTTTATTGTGTATTAATAAGTAACTTTCCCACAGAGTTTACTAGTTTAAAAAAAGAAATTTCCGCCATACAAAGTTAGCACCCCTATTTAACCCTCTCAGGAGTAGAATTTGCCCAAACGCTAAAAGCACTTTTATTGTATTTTAATAAGTAATCTTCCTACAAAGTTAAAACCCTCTAGCTCAAAAATAATAATTTCCTCCATACAAACTATGCATACCCTTTTTAACCCCCTCAGGGGTGAAATAATCCAAAACGCTAAAAGTACTTTTATTGTATTTGAATAAGTAATCCTCCTAAAAAGTTAAAAGTTTCTAGCTCAAAAAAAACATTTCCCCAATACAAACTTTGCACCCCTTTTTTTAACCCCCTCAGGGGTGAAATTATCTTAAACGCTGAAAGTACTTTTTTTATACTCTAATATGTATTATTCCTACAAAGTTTGAAGTCTCTATCTCAAAGAAAAAAGTTTCCCGCAAACAAACTTTGCACCCCTATTTAACCCCCTCAAAGGTGGAATTATCCAAAACGCTGAAATATTTTTTTTTAATATCCGCAAACGTACGAATTTTCAAGTCTCTAACTTAAAATTTAAAATCCTATACATACAAACTTTTAACCCTCTTTTTAACCCCTTTAGGGGATGATTTTTTTTAAATCGCTTCATATTATTTGTATAAATTATAAGTGTAACCCGACCTGCAAATTACGACTATCTAGCTTCAGTTGTTACGGCCTCGCTTTAATACAAACTTTTCAACCCCGGTTCAACTCCTCTGGGGTGGAATTTTGAAAAACATTGGAATCAGTTTGTTTACTTTTAAGCTAGTAGCCTGCAAACGAAATTTCAAGTCTGTCACAAAAAAAAATTTAATCTTTATACAAACTTTAAAACCTTTTTTCCCCCTCAGTGGTAGAATTTTACAAAACGCTAAAAGTACTTTTATTGTATTTTAATAAGTACTCTTCCTAAAAAGTTAAGTCTAACTCAAAAAAATAAATTTCCCCTATACAAACTTTGCAATCCTTTTTAACCCCCTCAGGGGTGAAATTATCCAAAACGCTTAGAGCTGTTTTATTATATTTGAATAAGTCATCTTCCTAGTAAGTTAAAAGTTTCTAGCTCTAAAAAATAAATTGCCCCCATAGAAACTTTACACCCCTTTTTAACCCCCTCAGAGGTGAAATTAACTCAAACGCTGAAAGTGCTTTTTTTGTATTTCTAATAAGTAATATTCCTGCAAAGCTTTAAGTCTCTAACTCAAAGAAATAAGTTTCCCGCATACAAACTTTGCACCCTTATTTAACCCCCTCAGGAGTGGAATTATATAAAACGCTGAAATCTTTTGTATTAATTTTTAAATATCAGCGAATGTACGAAGTTTCAAGTCTCTAACTTAAAATTTAAATTCCTACACATACAAAATTTTAACCACCTTTTTACCCCCTTAGGAGTTGAATTATTCAAAATCGCTTCTTATTATTTGTACACGTTAGAAATGTAACCCGACCTGCAAATTACAACTTTCTAGCTTCAGTTGTTACGGCCTCGCTTTAATACCAACTTTTCAACCCCGTTTCAACTCCTCTGGGGTGGAATTTTGAAAAACGCTGAAATTAGTTTTTTTGCTTTTAAGTTAGTAGCCTGCAAACGAAATTTCAAGTCTGTCACAAAAAAAATTGTAATCTATAAAAACTTTCAGCCCCTTTTCTACCCCGTTAGAGGTTGAATTTTGAAAAACGCTGAAATCTCTTTTATTGTTTTTTAATTATCAGTAAATGGACGAAGTTTCAAATCTCTAACTTTAAATTTTAAACTTTCCATACAAACTTTAATCCATTCCATACAAACTTTCAACCCCCTTAGGGGTTGAATTTTTCAAAATCGCTTCTTATTACTTGTACACGTTATAAATGTAACCAGACCTGAAATTTTCAACTTTCTAGCTTCTGTAGTTTCGGCTCTGCGTGGATCAGTCAGTCAGTCAGTCAGGACAAAGGCATTTATATATATATATTACTAGCTTTCCGCCCCGCGACTTCGTCCGCGTATAATAGCACAGACTGACAGTAAGGTTGACTGGTAGAGAATGTCTCATGGCATTAAGTTTGCCTTTTGTACGATAAGTTTTCTTTTAGTGCAATAAAGATTAAATAAATAAAGTTAAAAGTCTCTAGCTCAAAAAAATAAATTTCCCCCATACAAACTTTGAACCCCTTTGTGGAGTTCAGGGGTGGAATTATCCAAAACGCTAAAAGTACTTTTATTGTATTTGAATACGTTAATCACCCTACAAAGTTAAAAGTTTCTAGCTCAAAAAAATTAATTTCCTCGATACAAACTTTGCACCCCTTTTTAACCCGCTCAGGGGTGAAATTATCCTAAACGCTGAAAGTATTTTTGTGTATTCTAATAAGTAATATTCCTACAAAGTTGTAAGACTCTAGCTCAAAGAAAGAAGTTTTCCGCATACAAACTTTGTACCCCTATTTAACCCCCTAAGGGGCGGAATTATCCAAAACCCTGAAATCACTTTTATATTTTTTAAAAATATCAGCGAACGTATGAAGTTTCAAGTCTAACATAAAATTTAAAATCATACACATACAAATATTATTTTTTTCAAAATCTCTTCTTGTTATTTAAACACGTTATAAATGTAACCCGACCTGCAAATTACAACTTTCTAGCTTCAGTTGTTACGGCCTCGCTGTAATACAAACTTTTCAACCCCGTTTCAACTCCTCTGGGTGGAATTTTTAAAAACGCTGAAATCAGTTTTTTTATTTTTAAGTTAGTAGCCTGTAAACGAAATTTCAAGTCTGTCACAAAAAAAATAGTAATCTCCATACAAATTTTCAACCCCTTTACCCCGTTAGAGGTTGAATTTCACATAACGCTGAAATCACTTTTTTTTTAAATTATCAGTAACCGTACAAAGTTTCAAATCTCTAACTTTAAATTTTAAACCCCATCCATACAAACCTTCAACCCCCTTTTTACCCCCTTAGGGGATGAATTTTTCAAAATCGCTTTTTATTACTTGTACACAGTACAAATGTAACCAGACCTGAAGTTTTCGACTTTCTAACTTCAGTAGTTTCGGCTCTGCGTGGATCAGTCAGTCAGTCAGTCAGGACAAATGCATTTATATATATAGATAGATAGTAGGTATTAGTAGTTTATGTAACTGTTACGTAATAAGGGTCCTTAAAACATGAGTGTGGTTTTATGAAACGAGCCGCAGGTGAGTTTCATAATAAGATCACACGAGTGTTTTAAGGCCTAATTACGTACAGTTGCATACACTGCTTTATCTACACTCATATTATTTATTCTAAATGCCGTATTCGGAAACCATAGAATGGCCGCCATTGCACTGCCATGGCCAACTCGATTGTGCCGGCGGTCGGGGAGGCGCGTGTCGGGCTGTCGGCGGATGCGCGGGAGGGTGCAGGTGTACATTATGTTATCAAAACTCATATCACATCAATAGTTGAGCATGTAAAGTTAAAATTACGTTACTGCCACAGATAAAAAGCTTATCATAGTAAAATCGGTCGTGGTAATGCTAGCCATTGCCTACCGTTTTCGAACACGTTTTAGAGAACTTACAAAATGAGTGTAGATAAAATTGGTATAAATGTTCCATTCCATGATATAACTACTTACCTTACCGACAAAAGCAATAAGATGCGGTAGAATTAAACAATACGGCTGCTGGCGTGTCAGTTCGATTTAAGTATTAAGTATGTTATAGATAAATTAACGAGAGCATGGAATTGCATATGTAGTAGTATTGTATGTTTACAGGCATTCTATATTTGAATTTTCTATTTTCTCGTACTATCAGCCGTATCAGCATAAAAAGTGGTTTGTTATATATTGAAGAAGTAAATACCAAAATAATGTCAGTGTCAAATTGTGAATATTATTTACGTTGTGCATATATTTTTACGTCTGATTTTATTGTATTGTATTCTCACAATTATCAGAATAATTCTGTGTCAGCCCGTACGACTAAGTGTAAGTTACATAATTTTCAAAAAATATGGCATGAGTAATTTTGGTCCGATTGAGAGTCAAAGTAAGCAAATTATTTTTAACTGTTATAAATATTTGGAACTTGAACTGAAGAAGCTGGCCTCAAAAAAGCTCGGTGTGCTCAACAGATCGAGACAGTATTTCACTCCGGCCCACCGCCTCCAGCTTTACAAGGCACAGGTACGCCCACATATGGAATACTGTTCTCATCTGTGGGCGGGAGCGCCCCAGTACCAACTTCTCCCTCTGGACTGGACCGCATCCAACGGAGAGCGACTCGAATTGTCGGCTGCCGGGATTTTACGGATCGGCTTGACTCCTTGGCGCTGCGTAGAGATGTAGCCTCGCTCTGCATCTTCTATCGCCTCTATCACGGAGAGTGCTCCGAGGAATTGTTCGGATTTATCCCTGCCACCTCTTTCCGCCATCGTCCTACGCGACAGCATTACCATCATCACCACTTCGATGGTTGGCAGTCCTCAACTGTGCGTTTCTCGAGAAACTTCCTGCCTCGCACAACAAAACTGTGGAATGAACTGTCGTCTGCGGTATTTCCGGACCGATACGACCTTCAAACCTTCAAGAAAAGAGCGTATTCCCATCTTAAAGGCCGGCAACGCGCTTGTGACCCCTCTGGTGTTGCGGGTGTCCATGGGCGGCGTTAATTGCTTACCATCAGGCGATTCGTCTGCTCGTTTGCCTCCTATTTCATAAAAAAAAAAAAAAAATTAAATTCCCCTTACACCGCTGCCCAGTTAGTTGAAAAAGCTACAAGTAATTTTGTATTAAGCAGAACGTCTGCTAACGATACCACAATGCTTAGAAAAAATGGAAAAGTAGAAAAATCCACTGCTTCAGGCGAGACGCGAACTCGCGACTCTGGGATACATGCCCATCGCTCTGACCAACTGAGCTACTGAGACACACCTGATGGCTGCGAATTTCTCCACTATATCCCATATGCGTCTTAGGGGGACGCCTAGCGACATCTGCCGAAGAAGTCTTACACTTCTCAACCGGCCATCGGAGTCCCAAGTTGTATTGAGAATTCACCGATAACATGCGCTACCCCATACTACAATTAACGTCTGCTAACGATACCACAATGCTTAGAAAAAATGTAAAAGTAGAAAAATCCACTGCCTCAGGCGAGACTCGAACTCGCGACTCTGGGATACATGCCCATCGCTCTATCCCATGGCATATGCTCGTATGCATATCGCTCGTATGGGCATGTATCCCAGAGTCGCGAGTTCGAGTCTCGCCTGAGGCAGTGGATTTTTCTATTTTTTCTAAGCATTGTGGTATCGTTAGCAGACGTTCTGCTTAATACAAAATTAATTGTAGTATGGGGTAGCGCATTGTTATCGGTGAATTCTCAATACAACTTGGGACTCCGATGGCCGGTTGAGAAGTGTAAGACTTCTTCGGCAGATGTCGCTAGGCGTCCCCCTAAGACGCATATGGGATATAGTGGAGAAATTCGCAGCCATCAGGTGTGTCTCAGTAGCTCAGTTGGTCAGAGCGATGGGCATGTATCCCAGAGTCGCGAGTTCGAGTCTCGCCTGAGGCAGTGGATTTTTCTACTTTTCCATTTTTTCTAAGCAAAGCTACAGGTGTTTGTCTCTCTACTGTTTATAACATTGTGTCTGAGAGCAATATTGAGAAATTCGCAACAACAAAGAAATTCACCTACCCGAGAAATAAAAAGTTACGTACTTGTCCGTCATCAGCAGTAGACGATTTTGATCAGGAAGTCATCCGGAGAACTATATACAATTTTCATCTGTCCCATAAGCAATTTCCAACCTTAAAGGCACTCCACTCTCTGTTAAAATCCGATATAGATTACAAATTTGGCATTTCCACATTACGAAAACAAATACAATAATTTTTAAGAAAAAAAAACCGACTTCAATGGGGGTAGCCGGTGAAGGATTATTGTAGATGGTGCACTTAGATTCCATACAATGAAATAACTTGCTTAAAAAACGCAGCGGAGAGGACAAATCGCCAAACGTGAACTATGCGTCGTTGAAGAGTTCCGTTCTGATTATCATCAGCAGTTCCACTTCATCAAATGTCACTCTTTTGGATGAAAATGCTTGATTTGTTGATAAAAATACAAAAGTCACTTTATGTATGCCTTTAAGATTTGAGGAATTCCCTCGATTCCTCGTGGAACTCATCATCAGAACTTGAGCTTGACGAAAATTGGTCCTGACAATCTAACTTGCTTAACAAACATAGCGAAGAGGAAGAATCGCCAAACATGAACTATGCGTCGTTGAAGAGTTCCGTTCTATTCATCATCAGCAGTTCCACTTCATCAAATGTCACTCTTTTGAATGAAAATGCTTGATTTGTTGATAAAAATACAAAAATCACTATGTGTAAGCCCTTAAGATTTGAGGAGTTCCCTCGATTCTTCATGGATCCCATCATCAGAACTTGAGCTTGACGAACATTTGTTCTGACAATTAAACTTGCTAAACAAACACAGCGAAGAGGACGAATCGCCAAACGTGAACTATGCGTCGTTGAAGAGTTCCGTTCTGATCATCATCAGCAGTTCTACTTCATCAAATGTCACTGTTTTGAATGAAAATGATGGTTTTGTTGATAAAAATATAAAAATCACTATATGTATGCCTTTAATATTTGAGGAGTTCCCTCGATTCCTCATGGATCCCATCATCAGAACTGCATTTTGACAAAAACGGGACCAATCTGTATATATATACTTACAATCAAAAAAAGAATTTTTAAAATCGGTTCAGATATGACGGAGTTATGGAGTAACAAACATAAAAAAAAAAAAAAAAAAAAAAACATACACGCCGAATTGAGAACCTCCTCTTTTCAAATCTTGAAGTCGGTTAAAAATTAGGATTTAAATGGAAAAAGACCGAGGACAACCGAAAAATATTAATGGAAAGACACAACATACGACTGCTAAGAATAAATTACCTTACCAAAATTGCGTAATATCGGTCTGAAGATAGACCACTAGTTTATACTGATGAAACCTACATCCACACTTCACATGTGACCGGAGAGGCTTTGACCGATGGAACAGAATTTGGTGTAAAAAAACAAATCAGTACAGGCCAGCGGTTAATAATAGTGCACGCAGGAGGAAAATATGGTTTTATTCCCAACGCTTTGTTAATGTTTAAGGCAAACCAAAAAACGGGAGATTACCATGACCAGATGAACTTTGTCAACTACGAAAAATGGTTAAAAGAAAAATTAATACCGAACCTTAAACCGAATAGCGTACTTATCGTAGATAATGCGTCCTATCACAACAAACTTTTGAATCGTGCTCCAACGTCAAATTCTCATAAACAAGAAATGATGGATTGGTTGACAGAACACAACATTTCGTATAGCCCGTTGATGTACAAAACCAGTTTGTATGATTTAATTAAACAAAATAAAGAGCGGTTTCGTGAGTACCACATAGATGCAATTTTAAAAGAACATGGCTACTTCGTTTTACGATTGCCACCGTATCACCCGACATTCAATCCGATCGAAAATATTTGGTCCATGGTAACAGGATATGTAGCGAAAAGAAACGTTTCATTAAACATGCAAGGCATTATGAGTTTAGCAACCAAACGAATGAATACTATTACTGCTGAGGACTGGGAAAATATTTGTCGCCATGTCGAAAGTGAAGAAAATAAATATTGATGTCAGGAAGGCGAAATGGATCGAATTTCAAACAATCTTATTATCAATACATGTGACAGCTCAAATGAAGAACATGATAGCGACTAAAAGCAAAAAACAGAGGACTACTACTTATTCCATTTCTTAAGGGTATGTAATTTTATTAAATTAAGAGAAAATTATTCTCCTTTTGTTGCAAACGGTACAACCACTACAAATGCAATTCCATGATCTCGATAATTCATCTATACTTTGTTGAATTCGAATATTAGATTGTTTTTGTTTTCAATATTAGATTTGGTTTTTACGTATGAAAAACCTGAAATTATGTAAACAACACTCGGTGAGTCTGCATATCAACCTAAAATGGCACAGTTCCAAGTCTGTAACTGGATGGCCTTTGTGTGTACTCTGCTCTGAAATGCAGTCATTTCTTAGTGCCAATGTTAATAGCAAACTCGGCTAAGTTTTCGATTCTTTGGATTCTATATTCCTTTATCATCTCGTTTTATGGAACAGCAGACTATAAACCTAGCTCTATGTTTACAATTTTAATTATATAAATATAATTTACAAACGAAGCAAATGATAACAGTAACTATTTAATTAAGTAGGGTCAAGTGTTGAACATTGAGACAGTCGTGCACAGTGAAACTTTGCGATATCTTGAAAATGCGCCGTTGCCAGGTAGTGCAGTCTATCTCGTAAGGACAGGTTCAGAGGCACCCTACGTTTCCCCAGTTACGAGCGCACTGCGTGGAAGAAGTCGCTGTGAACACATTTGTGTTTACGTAAGGCAAAAGTATTTTTTAAATATATGTTTCACGATTTTTTACCAAGATTTCGTGGGTTATTTCGTAAAATTAAACATTGTGTTATATTCTATATGTTCAAAGCATATGTGGAGCTGAAAATTATTGACATTCGTAGACTTCTTTAAGCATTTTTTTTTAATAATTGTAAAAAAATACCGTATTGGTTCGAAATGGAACATGTGTCAGGGATATTCAGTGAAACATGTTTCATATTTCATTGTGTAATGTATTGTGTTATTGTAGACCAGGTGTAGAATGGCTTATATGCTTTAGGAACCAGTACATTGATTTATCTTATTAAAACACATTTTTATTTAAATCAATCTTATTTTTTATTTCTTGCGTATGTATTTTGTAAAATTGTCAACTTACTCTCATGCGTGTAACATTGTTTCAATGTCGATTGTCAGTGTATTTTTTTGAAAACAAACGGTATTGTAAATGGAGTTTCGTTGAATACATATACGAGGACACAATGAAACAGTTCTTTTAAAATGATTTTCACTTTTGTACATAAATAGTGACAGTGAAGTCGATCTTTTAAATTCCATGCGATAGTTGAATAAATGTCTATCTTGTTGCACAATATTGTACTCTTAACATTAGAAAACACTGAGAAATGATAGTTTGAAATTTTCCGTGTTTCATCGATGAACAGGTTACACGTCAATTGTTCGACATTGAAACAATCGTACACAATGAAACTTCACCATACATTACGTTGCTAGAAAACGAAAAAAAAATGCAGAAACTGAACAAGTTAAGAGGAACCTTGGGATGCCATGTGGTAGCTAACGAAATTATTTATCTTCGTACCAAATTTCACGCTCGCAACTAGCGATGCAACGGATAGTTGATTGACCGAATACAGGATATCCGGCGGACCCGTTGGTCGGATAGCCGCATATTCGGCCAAAAAATTTACCTATAGTTAAGCTAATTCGAGCACGCATTGCATACAGCCCTATTTCTCGAATCTTATGAAACTAATAATGCCATGCCATAATAGCCCAATAACTAATATTTTTTACAAATTTACTTGTGTGCGTTTCTCGAAGCTACACTAGTAAAGTACGAGTATTAGCTATTAGTCAGCAACAAATAAATATTAGCTAATTTTACACTAATAAACTCAGTTTTGTTTCACAAAGGCGGCCAATAAAAATTACAATTGTAAATTACACGTGTAAAGCCTCAAAACCTTAATAAAAACTATTAGAACTTTTATATCGAAAAATCAATATAATGCAGTTAAATTTGTTCTAGAATAAGAAAACATTTATTCATTATCATAAAATATATCTACTAATAATAACTAAATATTTAAGAGTATCGCGAGTTCGAGTCTCGCCCGAGGCAGTGGATTTTTCTACTTTTCCATTTTTTCTAAGCATTATTTAAGAGTATTTTCGTGTACAAAGGAGTATAAATTTTTCGTAGAAGTAGTTCCTATTTTTCTTGACGAAATATCATTTTATGATAATTTCACAATTGTCTTTGATTAATTATATATCTTATTGCTGTGTCTTCCAAATAAAATTGTATTTTATAATACTTAAATCAATACAAGATTTGTGAGATTTTTTTTCTAATCTGTCGGATGACTAAAGTATGTATTCAGCCAAACCACACCAATATTTTTATTAGTGCGCTATTATTAGTTACTAGTCTAGTAAAATTTTTTAAGAAACAAAAGTAATTTTACACTGATAACTTGTAACTTTAAAAATGAGAGAGAGATAGGATAGGAAGGCTTGAAATATGAGTGTTTCATTGTCCAACAACTTACCCTACATATAATTTGAATTCTGCAATGTCAAACGGAAGGTTAGGTCAGGTATTCATTCGAAAGTTTTGGGTGTTGTAAGTCTTAATAGTAACAAACTATTGTATTGCATTAGCAACTTACACAAGTGTTAGATATATTTTCAAAAAGAAATGTTTTATTAATATAAAATAAATTTCACATTAGAATTAAAATAGAAACAGGTCTGTACATAACTACGTAGGTAGATACCTATTTGAAAATCCTATTGCTGATAAATAACGTGTATCACCTAAATAGTCACCCTATATGTTTGCATTTTATAGGGGAGCAGATTTGCCGATATTCATTTTGAAAGGGAAAATTATTACGCATATCAAAAAATACTGACATGGGCAGCAAAAAAATTTGAATTCACATCAAAGTTTTGACGTGAATTTATAATTTTTTGCTGCGCAAGTCAGTTGATTGATACCTTGTAAGGTTTTGGTTATTTTTTGTTGTGCCTTTAAATACCAGCCTTTTCTAAATTTAAATACGAAGCCAGTTATACAACTACCAAATGTGAACATGTAAGCGCAGTCACGCACTTTAATTGTTGAGCCATTTACGGTTCAAGCTATTTTTCTTTTGTTTAATGCTTACTTTATGAAATGTCAGATGATGTAGGGCATTAGACATTGCAATTTGTAGGGCCCAATCTGTTGTGTACCCTGCCTCTCCCTACCCTCCTTTAGCTCCCTATGGGCGGTATGGGCCCTACCTCTTAATTCACCTCCCAACCTCCCAAACAGATTGGGCCCTACAAATTTTGTCGAAATTCTAATACCGGTTTTTGTCCGTGACCGTATCTACTATTATGCCATTTTTGATGTCATACTATTTCCAGAAATCCTACAAAATAATGTTCGCATACTTCTATTTATATTATTTGTAATAATCATTTGGCTCGTAAGTTAAATAGTTGTATTGTTAGTAATCTTAATTACTTTACGTAACTGCATGCTCACTCAAATATAATTTTGAGTTTAAATATTTTCTCTATTTTTTAAGTGAACCGTAAATTTCTTTTGAGAAAATAAAGTTTCTGTAATTACTGTGCGAAGATTTTAACTACGGTGTTGAAGAATTAGAGAACTTGAGAAGACTGGGATAATCGGAAGCGAAAAATAAAACTATATTTCTTGCTGTGTCCTAAATTATAAGTATATTATACTTTACAACCTGTAGTTTGGTATCTGTGGTCGAGTTGAGTTATCGTTTAAATACCTACCTATGTAGAAACAATATTGTCCTAATCAGATAACATACAAAACAAAGTTTGTTGGCTTTGAGATAATTACCCAACACAAAAAATGCAACTACTTACACAAATGGTAGCGCGGCTGGTAGTCAAAAACAAAAAGGTTTTGTATTTTTTTTAAATAAGCTTTTAATTAAATTAAATATACGTTTGACGTACGACAGGTCAAAAACTTGTTACATATATTTCAATTATGTAGGTTACTTCAAAGCATCTATACATTCTTAGTTCATTCACTTGATCGTTCATTATGCTCAATTTAACCCCTGCGCGTTCCAGAGTCCAGGCAACCAGTTAGTGTATAGGACTTCCTCATTAGCACAAGTGAGCGTGTCAAGTTGGGTAAATGAAAAATTAGGTTTATTCAGTTACATTACAATGCGTGCCCAAATGGTTTTTGTTTTGGCCCTGAGACTTTTTCTTCCTGAAACACACTCATAATGGTCATGGGCTATCTCTTGAGCGTATTTATTATTTCTCTATAAGTAATGGAGGGCGTGGTTTAAGAGAATTTAGGTATCACCTTAATTAGGACTACAGCTGTGTGTGTCTGAAGTACCTATAAATATATGTACCTTAACCTACTTTGCTGTATCTATGTGTGGTAGATGGTGGTAGTAACTAGTTAATAATAGGACAATGGGAAGAAATACCTATCTATATCCAGTGACATTTAGCCATACGATAAAAAAAAAAAAAAAAAAAAAAAAAATAGGACAACAATACATTTTATTTGAATGCGTTGCTTCGCTTATTTTTTACATTTTTTATCAAATTTTTACTTTAAATCCATCAACATCCGAGTCAGTTCTGTCAGTCCACGTTATTGGCTTCTCTTAATAGTATTATATGTAACTGTTACGTAATAATTTAAGGCCTAATTACGTACAGTTGCATACACTGCTTTATCTACACACATATTATAAATCCTAAATGATGTGTTCGGAAACCAGTAGAATGACCGCCATTGCACCGCCATGGCCAACTCGAGTGTGTCGGCGGTCGCGCGGGCGCGTGCCGGCGGTCGGGGAGATCGGGCATCTTCGTTACGTTACCGTGGGTTATGAATTTTCATACGTTTTTACCACACTGTCAGATATGTTACGTTACTGGTTGCAATAATGGTGGTAGTTACATAGGGTTTTCGAACGCGGAATAGAGGATTTATGATATTGGTGTAGATAAACTTATTTTACCTGCCGCTTAGCAACGCTCATAGCGCTGCGTCGTTGCCAGTTGGATTAGATGGTATTCATAGTATTCCTGCCGTTTAGCGAAAAAACACAGAGAGCATTCCAATGTACAAAGAATTATTTTCTTATGTGGTATTAATTTCATCTCTTACTATTTAGTCATCTTAAGTTAATCACCTACTTACCTTTACCTTACCTACCTAAGGCACTGGTCCCACCAAGAGCGAGTAAGCGAGTAAAGTTAAGCGAGTAGCATTACATTGCGGTTTGTCGAAGTATAGAGTGATCGATCGACCTTTCAAGGCCCGCGATGTAATGCTACTCGCTTAATTTTACTCGCTTACATGCCGCCGGTGGGACCAGTGCCTAAGTAATTCTACATACATACAGAATGTAATAAATAGTGGTGAATTGGTATCGTATTGCAACTAATAAGAAGTAGGAGAAAATTGTTTGAACGCGAAACTTTTTTTTGTATGGGACTCGTCATCTTTGCCGGCCGATCCTCCATACAAAACTAAAAAAAATCTTAGTTTTTTAATAATTAGAATACGATGCCAATGGGGAAGGCCGGTGAAAACTATTTGTAGAGGGTGCTGTTCCAGATTGCATACAATACGAGAAAGAGACACATACAATGAAAGAAAGAGGCAGAAGTTGAATGGTCCTTAACTAGTATGCTGTCAGTAAGCTTTTCTTAGGCAAAAACCTTCCCTTAGGCGTTAATCTACAGCAATTTAATTTTAGTGTATTTCAGAAACCGGTGGATTTCAATTTCGGAGCAATTCGAGACAAAACATTGAAACGTTTTCGCGAAAATAAATAAAAACTACTTCGCGCCATACAAATTTAGCTTTTCTAAGGACCAATGTTGGAAATGTCACTTTGACAGTTGCCTTCCCCATTATACCCTTAAACGAATCACCAGAATTTTTGTTACACCCTGTATAAATAGGTGTCGTCAACCGTAGGTTCAATGAAGGTAATGTCCCTTACCTATTACGATCGACGATATAATTTCTGAATAAATCCTAGTTGTGGACTTTGCCACAATACCTTTGAGACTTTGAATGATCACAATTACTAGTAACTGATGTCACTCAGATAATAAGTATATGTTAGCTATATAAAAAGCGTGACACATGGAATTAGCGTGTTGCTGGTGTAAACGCACTTTGCTATCAGTAGCGGCGTCGCTATCAGAACGAGTGGTGATCCCGATCTCTGGTCAACCAAGGTATTTTAGACATTTCATTTTTTTAACGTATTTTCGTTATTAGGCTTACTGTAAGTACCATTATTTGATATACCATTATTTATTCTGTGCTGCTGTGGACTAGGTTAACTTTTGTAAGATTGTCTTATAATACCTAATATATTTATTAATTACTACCTTTTGCCCGCGGCTTCGCACGCGTTAAATTCGGGGTAACACGGTTCCCCTTTCCTGATTTAAAACACAGAAGAGAACTCGGAACAGAATATTATTTTAATACGCTATACGCTACTGTAGACGATATTATTTGTCTGTATAGCTTATGCACGATTTTTTTGTTAGTCACAAATAGTCCGCATACCAATTTTTAGCTTTCTACCTTGAAAATTGCGGAATGCTCCATACAAACTTCCACCCCCCATTTTAGGGAAGTGGGGGGTTAGAAAGAGACAAAAAGTAGCCTATGTCACTCTCCATCCCTTCAACTATCTCCACTTAAAAAATCACGTCAATTCGTCGCCCCGTTTTGCCGTGAAAGACGGACAAACAAACAAACACACACCTACACTTTCCCATTTATAATATTAGTATGGATGTATTTTTAAATACCTATCTGATTTTTGTTGTGAATGTTATCAGATTGAATTGTTATGGAGGGTTGGCCGGCTGGGACGAACGTGCACTATGCAAAAATATTTTTTTTTGGTGTCCAAATTTTTTCTACTCTTTCTTAGTCTCAATACAATACCAATTATGCCCTTAAACGGATCACCAGTAATTTTGTTGCACCCTGTATAGTACAGGAATCACATTGGTTACCTGTACATAACAATAAGATACTTAGATGGAAATGTGCCTATAAGTTATTTATAATTAATTACTACATATGTACCTAAACAGTATGACTTTATCTAAATTACCTTTTATAAACTTTGCACTTTACTTCTGTTTATCAACGCGTTGATTAAGATAATATGACATTTTTATTATACACAAGCGTTTGTTTTGATATCATATTTTCAATTTGTTCGAGTGATTAAAGTAGTATATTTTTATTCAAGACAACTGACGTTGTTGAAAGTTGTTTATAATGTATAGCAGGAGCTGTCAGCAGTTTACTGTTTTGAATTAAAATACTACTTTAGGCATTCACTTAGTAGATTTACCTACTTTATATTTAATGTAACAGACTTGGCATCGACGACTGAAATAGGTAGGTAGATACCTACTATAAGTTATATACTTACACGAAATATATGTTTTTTGATATACAACTCGTAAATTAGTAATAAATTTTGGGATTTCAGTTTTCAGTAGATGTATTTCGTTTGCGGCTTGTTGCATAAAATATCAATTTCGTTCGGACTGTATCTGACACTGACAGCGCAGTAACGATAGGAATACTATCGCTGGCTATCTCCCAAAATCGTGAAACCGACCAGTCGTGATATATCTAGAACGTTCGTGTCCAGCCAATTTATGTGGATACCTACTTACTATGTTATTATATCTTTGACACGACATTGAATGTAAATATTATCATTACAAAGATGAAACGCGGAAACTTAACACTGGTGGTACGTACTGCAATTGTTTAGAGGCAATCTTCACATTGGATGTGGACGAGCTGTTTAGATACTTACAATTGAATTGCTAGCAAAATTGGAAGCACACAATTCGGTTAGAGATGTCACGTTGGGATAGGCGATTTTATCTAAAATCTTGCTTCACTTTGCCAGTAGCAGGAGCTTATCAACTGTTGTCAAGCGATTTCAACGCACGCTACTTTTAAAGAACATAGAGATTACAAGAGCCAAAGTACGAATCGGTGAATAAACTGTTCTTTAATTAGGTAAAGGAGATGGGAACCCCACTGGTTCTTTGTGATGTGGATCAGCACGCCGCTCCGGTATGCGAGAGGGACATCACTACCTAAATTTATACGTACAAAGCGTTGTCCCACGTCTCACTTATAACAGTTATAACATAACAAGCGAGTATCAGCTATTAAGAAACAGGCATCAGGATGACTTCAAGATAGGTACATGCAGTTTATTCGTCTTAGGCAAACATATATCTACTCCAGTCAAAACTAAAGTAGGTATGTACTCGTATAGTGATTTAATTAGTGTCACGCCAGAAAAGTCATTGCGAAAGCAAACAAAGTTGTCAGTGTTAGCGTTCCGTAAATTATAGCTGGAAGGCCACTGAAACAACGGAGACGGAATATTGTTAGAGCTGTCACATAATGTATGTAAATGCCGAGGTCGTTTAGTTTACATAACTTACGGATATCGATCGCCGGTTACTCTTCAATTGAAAGCAAACAGTAGGTACCTAATGATTGTCGGTACGCACTAGTCAGTAACCTAAGTGTAGGGGCAAATAAAATAACCTAATAATAGGTACGGTGGCTATTAGGTACTATTTATTAAATGTGTTTCTGGATTACAAATAATAAAGAAATATTAAAAACAATTTTCCTCTAGCCTAGGTACACATACCTTAAATACGTATTGTTGCGTTCAGTTTTCCTTAAGTGTTAACTTATTAGCTAATTGCGCCGCCGTTCTAAAATGACTTATTGAATATAGGTACTTACTGACAGCCACGCAAAGTTACTGAACAGCGCCTTAAACAACTGAAAGAGGCGCTGTTCAAATGTAATATTTATGTGCCTAAGTAGTACGTTTGTAATCTCATCTTGTTTGGCAACTTTCGATGCTGACTGTACCTAACAAATTTACCGTTGGTTTCGTGTTTGTATTCTGCGAATTGATTTTTGAAAGATTGTTTCAATTTTATTGTCAGGTATGGGCGACGTGACATCAAGTCGCCATGCCGGTTCTACGCAACGCTGATCACCCCGCGTCGCAGGCCACCGACTCGGTGAGTCTGCGCTACGCGGTCGCCGTGCTAGGAGCCTGGGCCGCCGAAGGAGGTATGTCACTCCGCCTGTATACTAGGCTCCACAGGCAAGCGGGTTCTACGCAACGCTGACCACCCCGCGTCGCAGGCCACCGACTCGGTGAGTCTGCGCTACGCGGTCGCCGTGCTAGGAGCCTGGGCCGCCGAAGGAGGTATGTCACTCCGCCTGTATACCAGGCTCCACAGGCAAGCGGGTTCTACGCAACGCTGACCACCCCGGGTCGCAGGCCACCGACTCGGTGAGTCTGCGCTACGCGGTCGCCGTGCTAGGAGCCTGGGCCGCCGAAGGAGGTATGTCACTCCGCTTGTATACCAGGCTCCACAGGCAAGCGGGTTCTACGCAACGCTGACCACCCCGCGTCGCAGGCCACCGACTCGGTGAGTCTGCGCTACGCGGTCGCCGTGCTAGGAGCCTGGGCCGCCGAAGGAGGTATGTCACTCCGCCTGTATACCAGGCTCCACAGGCAAGCGGGTTCTACGCAACGCTGACCACCCCGCGTCGCAGGCCACCGACTCGGTGAGTCTGCGCTACGCGGTCGCCGTGCTAGGAGCCTGGGCCGCCGAAGGAGGTATGTCACTCCGCCTGTATACCAGGCTCCACAGGCAAGCGGGTTCTACGCAACGCTGACCACCCCGCGTCGTAGGCCATCGACTCGTTGAGCCTGGATTAATTTTCAGTAACCCTCCGTACCCCTCCCGCATGAACTTCGAGACTGTAGTGTACCTATTGTGGTATGCGGTAGTCGAGCTCACACAGAAATCTACAGTAGTCCCTGGTACTTAGATCATAGTCGTTCTAATCATTTTGCTTTCAAACATCATCTCAAATGATTCTCAAAGCGTCTACAAAGGGGAGAAGAACGTGTTAATGTGACTCGTTTGTCAGAGTGCGCTTTAGTATAAAATAATATTCACTTATTGCTATCAAGCTCAATATCCTATTAGTCATCTTCATCACCTACAATGCCTACTAGTTGAACATGCAAGAAAAGCCCCGCCGCTGTTTGCCGCCGCCGCCGGGTTCCCCTACGATTGCCATTACAACCCCTTATTCCACTTAACCCTAACGCAAATGCAACCTTATGCTGAGGCTTATAAAGTTCATGTTCTCATAAATCTCAAGGACAAATAATACATTAAAACATTGTACCTGACGGTTCTATAATTTCGTAAATGTTTTAGGCTTATAATTTTCCGGGTATCTAAAACATGAGTCGGCAACTTTTCTAAGGCATATAATAATTTAAATTGGCCTTGAATTAATATTTTAGCGACAATATTTTTTTATAGGCGTCAAACATGTGGCATCATATAATTGAAAACCGGCAGCAATATATAGCCAAACCTGCTGACCAAAAAATTTACCGGAAACTTGAAATAATAGGTTGGCAACAAAAATATTAACTTGGCATCTATTATTCAAAGCAAGCCTTGGTTTAAATATTTGTTGCCAGCTATTTGTTTCTACCTAATTAACCATTTTTTGGGTATAAATTGCTGGTATCATTTTAATTACGGGAGCACTAAAATTTCAGGAAAGTGGAATATTTTTAAGGTTCCGTACCAAAATGGTTTAAAAGGAAGCATGTGCTACTCTGTCTTGTCACAATGTCTATTTGCTCCGAAATTGCTAGATCGATTGAGCTGAAATTTTGTAGGTTGTATGTCCCCTGGTGCGTTAAGGGGGTCATTATTAATTACCATCAGCATGCTTGTTTGCCACCGTCGTGGTATAAAAAAAATTGTCTGCGCGACCGGTATGCATGTTAGTTAGGTAACCCGGTTGGCGGACACATGTCCGCTTACTGACACCCTGTAGTGAATTTTGTTTTTCACTTCGTGTTTCACATTATTTAAAAAACTAACCCTTTACTGCATACCAAGCCATTTCTGGCCGTTATAGCTTTCAACTTTATTGGTAGTGTGTAAATTAAAGGGCTTGTTTTGAGAATGTAAATTTTTATTTTTTGTCATAAATATCTTGAGGTGAAGTTAAGAATCGGACTCAAGAAAGAATATTATTAAAATTGTGTGATGTATGGAACCCTCGGGGCGCGACTCCGATTCGCACTTGATCGGTTTTTAGGGTTCCGAAGCCAAAATGGCAAAAACTCCCTAATAGTTTTGTCATTTCCGTCTGTCCGTACGTCCGTCCGTCCGTATGTCACAGCCATTTTACTCGGAAACTATAAGACGTATCTATATAGATGAAACTATATGCCGCTATTTAGTTATGTAAATTGCAGAAGAAAATATTTTAAGGGGTGGGGCGGTACAGTACATGTAACAAAAAAAAAAGTTATTACTGAATATCAACATGTTGCTCATCAATCAATGGTTCTTTTAAAATAACATCGAGATATCTTTGAACATTTTGTGATTAAGTGAATATTTTCAGATATAATCGCATCTTTAGCAGGAAAGTCAGAAAAATTGTGTCTCCCTGTAACTCTTGAACCGTAAGTCCAAAAAATATGAAAAAATTGAGACGATGCGCCTTATTAGATACTTTCTAAAAAAATTGTTTTGAACATAATCAATTCAGCCATTTTTGAGTTATCTCCAAAAAAACTTCTTCCATAGGGTAGATCCATTGCGACCTGTATCTTTTTTTTCAGCCCTATGAGGGAAAACTACGACAATCGAACGATTTGTCTAATCTAAATAAAAGGAAGTAATGGAAGTATAGGTAGGTATTTAGGTAATACCTACACAAAACGCACCGTTCATATTTTCTATTAACTAGGTAGGTTGGTACTTTGGTAATACTATACAAAAGGCACCTTTAATTTTTTCTAAATCATACATATGTGGCATATGAATTTTGGTTCTAGATATCTGACTATAGATATTTACCTTCTTATACATATGTAGGTACCTACCTACAATATTCATAGACCCTAGATATTTTTTAAGAATCCATTTTATCTTATAATTACAGCTCGTGTAAAGTTGCCCGTTGTACTAATATTGAATATGTAATTCACTTTAATTGCTTGCTAAATATTTTAAAAGTACCTTATTTTTAATTTAATAGGTAATCGTTTTCGATTAAAAAAAGGCTTCTTAAAATGCTTCCCAGTTATAAATTCAGTTTCAATATAATTATTTGATACCTACCTATAGTTAAACAATGGCTATTAAGATATTAAAAAACAGCCCATATCGAGATTACGGCCCCAAATTTTTATTATTTTTATATTTTATAGCTACCCAAATTCAATTATTTAGCAGCCTGGTTAAATACATGCCAATGTTTTATGTCATGTCCAAAATTGAGAATGTTGGTAAATGTGTAAAGTGGGAGTAGAACATTTCATTCGTTATTTTCACAACTAAAATTGTAAAAAGGTACCTAACATATAACATGAAAATAATGTAATAGTGTTGTTACCTCTTGCAGCTACGTACCCCTTCGACCTGACAAAAACGCGGTTGCAAATTCAGTCCGAAGTCGCAGCCGCTAATAAAGCTGGATATAAGGTAGGTACCTAATACATAATTATGACATGACGTATTTTATAATGAACTAGCGACCCGCCCCGGCTTCGCACGGGATAAAAAATGGTTATTGTGGGTTATCACTAAGAGATAGACATACATATACTATTGCGAACTTTTATCTAGACCTTCCTATGGTGTACACTGTAGTACATTATTTTGATCTATCTTGTAGGGTTCAGCCAGCGTTAGCAATAATAATAAATAAATAATAAATAAATATTATAGGACAATCTTACACAAACCGACCTAGTCCCACAGTAAGCTCAATAAGGCTTGTGTTGTGGGTACTAGACGACGATATATATAATAGATAGATATAGATAAATACTTAAATACATAGGAACATCCATAACTCAGGTACAAATATCTGTGATAACCACACAAATAAATGCCCTGACCAGGATTCGAACCCTGGACCTCCTGCTTCGTAAGCAGTGTCGCTACCGACTGGGCTAGGAGGCCGTTAAAGAGCAATGTAAGCGCAAAACAATGTGTTTATTTACGACATCACATTAGAAACCTCAAAAATTATCAGTTTTTCTCTACTATATTATGCATGTATTATACATATAAACCTTCCTCTTGAATCACTCTATCTATTAAAAAAACCGCATCAAAATCCGTTGCTTAGCTTTAAAGACCAAAGCATATATAGGGACAAACAGCGGAAAGCGACTTTGTTTTATACTATGTAGTGATGATGATGATAGTGACTATACCAACAACATATTTATACCTATATATCTATGTGTCCTCTTGTCTGAGCGTTTCATAACCCAAGGCCCATAACCTAATAGTCATTTCATTATTTTAATGTTGTAGCTAGAGAACCATGGCATGATAAAAACAGCAGTCGGCATCGCGAAACAAGAAGGTGTCCTAAAGCTATGGAGCGGCCTGATGCCCATGTTCCAACGACACATCATATACTCTGGCAGCCGCCTTATTATCTACGAGGAATTCAGAAACCGGTTCAAAGATGAGGACGGGAAAACGTCTCTGAAAACCGCGTCTTTGGGTGAGTTTAAAATTTCCATTTAAAGTTTTATTTTTAGAATTTGTTGGAGCAAAAATTTGACTGCAAAGTAATGGTTATTAAGGAGTGGTCCGGAAAAAAAGTAGCCGTGCCTTTTTTGATTTATCTTTTTATTTTGTGCCGATTTAGAAGCAGTGTTTATATTTAAATAATATCTAGATACAATCATACAAAACATAAATACAATCATACTTAAATAAAACAGCGTTTGGAAGTTTTCGCCTTTTGTATTCCATACACATAGTTTTTTGAACAGCGTCTTCTGACAGAAATTTTGAAGTGTTTCTCAAAAACATGTTTTTTCTTATAGTTTGATTTGATGAGCTATTTTATACCTTAATAAATTGTCTTTCTTCAATAGTAAACTTTTTTATCTGGCTTCATTTTAAGGTAGTTACAGTAATTTTTAATTAAATGTATTTGCCTTTTTTCATAGAAAATTATCTCCCATAGAAAAATCTTTGTCAGAGGTTAGATTAGAGAGTCTTCCTGACTATCCTAGCTAAAATACAGTTAATTAATGTAGCTTCTTGGTAAGATGAAATTCTGAAAAGCATAAAACGGGTTGTGAAAATGGAAATACAATTGTGGCATTGTAGCGGATGTCGATTGAAGATTGTCAAATTATGTTGTTCAAAAGGTTACAAAGTATGTTGAATTAAAAACGCGAAAACTTAAATATGCTCACATATTCTATTATGATTGTATTTTTATTTATTAGTACTGTATCTACGGATTAATAAAATAAATATACTGCTTCAAAATTAGCACTAAATTAAAAAATACACAAGATTGTACACTGCTACTTTATTTCAGGACCACTCCTTATTTAACTGGTTGCCTTTAGTCATATACAAGATATCTCTATATACTCAGCTTAGCGCGTTATTTCTTTGAAACCTAAGCTGCCAAAAAGAAGGGGTGCGGGAGGGGAGCACGCAATGCTAGACAGGGAACGCGCCATTGTTCCGTGGGGCGTTAGAGAGAGTCGCACATTTGCCATGGAGACGTACTAAGTTTACTGTCACTTCCAATAGTTAGTGTCTTACTAAAGAGTGAAATTACTTCGAGCGTGGCAGCGGGGGTCGCCCAGCTATGCGGGGTCTTGGGTTAATAGTCTATGCCTTTAGTTAAATTTTGCTTTTTTAAATTGGTTTGAATGGACTAAGCACAAAACCGAAGGTTCGTTGTCGAGCTACGAACAATGGATTTCGGATGACAAATAGAAGTATTGTGTTCCAAAACAATTCATGCGAATCGGATTTGCATGAAAATGACTCAGCAAGTGGAGTAAAATATCTGTTTAGAGCAACATTATCTCACAAAATAATTATGTTATTTATGGACTAAGAGCTGGTCACGTCATACATGACACAATAATGAGAGCAAAAAAGCCTGTCTGGTTAGATTACTATCCTTACTGCTAGATCCGAGCATCTGGCAGCTTTTAATGGGTGGAGGTTGGAGTGACAGACTAGCAAAACTTTTGAATTGAAAAATAGTAATACCAAAATAGGTAAAACGGTCGAAGTTGTCTCAGTTATAAAGGACAGAGCCTATATTTTAACATTAGAACAAAAAACATTGCGTATTATTACGGAAACAAAAACAGTAGGCGACAAACTATGAATTACATAATACGTCGTTTGGCACTACTTTCCCCCAACAGAAACTTTTGGCAATGATATAATCTAATTATTTATACCTATAATTTCTCAAAATATAGCATCAAACCCAGAACTCTAGCTTTTGTTTTCTTGAAGTGGTTTGCATTCTTTGACCTCCACCACTTTACAGTTGCCAGATGTCCATATATAAAAATAAGCATAGTATAGCAAACTGACTAGTAGTCCCGTCTCGTTGGCAATATTTTGAGGGTTAAGTTTCGAAAATTCTAAAGTCACTTATTATTGAAGTTGGAAATACAGTGTGTACATGAGAATCTTTCAGTGCGTTTTGTGTCATATTCAATTGGTGCTTTTTTTGTAATTCAATAATTTGAGGTTAACTTTTTTAGCTTGCCATAACTTGAGTAAAAGAATATTAGAGTTAGAAAATATAACTGTTTTGTATTTAGAACAGTTTTATTGTTGTACAAAACTAGTTTGTGTCATTTAAGTCGAGTGCAATTTTATATAGTATGACAACGCTAAAAAACTACGTATAAAAAATTAGAGTTCATAAAATAAGGATTAACTATATCATCACCTCAAAATATGTCAATAAAATCAATATGTGTCAAATTAAGCAATGAAAATTTAAGTTTCTTGGTAATTTCGTATTTTTAGGCTGTTATCGTTTTAATAAATTATTAAAGTCATCAGAGTTCACGTTCTAATAATCAAAAAGGGATTTTAAAGTAGATATTTCAATTTGTGTCACTTTCATCAATGATATTTCGTCTAAAATTAAACAGAAACAATATTTGCGTTCAGAGGAAATCTTCTTAACTATAGCGCGTCACCTTGATGGTACGCCTGTTCGGCTTACTTCTGTAATGACCACTAGAAGTAGAGCCCCGGCTAGCTTCTTAACAAGCTAATCCTAGGGTCAACCAGGCGCTGGCATCTTAGCTGTTACGATGTAGGTACTTGCTCACGGAGGCGCGCACGGGGTGATAAAGCTAACTTACTCGACAAAGGAACTGAGCGGAGGAGCGAGTCGCGGGAAGCCGGCGAGTAGGGCAATGAACTCGTGCGTGTCTCGCCAATACGTACCTTTTTGAGCGGTAGCCGCTTTGTTTGTGTTTTGACTAGACTGTTGAGTACATTTTCGAAGATTTCAAGCATCGTGAATTATGGGTAGAAAACGCAACGTAATATTTTTATTTAGTTCTGTTTTATTGGAACGAAGTTCCTTATCGGACGGTTCGCGGATGGGGGGCTAGGCGAAAAAAAGTCACGTGACCGTCACGAAAAAGCATTGAGAAACATTTGAAATGGAATGAAATAAAAAAAATGAAAAATAGAATAAAGTGAAGTGAAAGTGAAAGTGAGAAGTGACAAAGTGAATAAAGTCAAGTTAAAAATTTCTATAATATCAAAAATTTCAAAAATATCAATAATCTCAAAAATTTCAAAAATCTCAAAAATTTCAAAAAATTCAAAAACGACAAAAATTACGAAAAAGTCAAAAATTAAATAATATTACTTCGTTCTAACCGAGTGTTCCACGACACTAACGTAATTTTTTTTTACTTTTGTTTTATTTTTGTTTTTTCTTTTCGTCTGTATTTTGTTTTTATTTTGTCATTTTGTATTGATTCTGTTTTTATTCCGTTTATTTTGTTTAATTGTATTCTTATTTTACTCTTTTTTTTTATACCACAACGTGGCAAACAAGCATACGGCCCGCCAGATGGTAAGCAGTAGCATATGGATGCCTGGAACACCAGAGGTGTCACGTGCGCGTTGCCGACCCTTTACAAAAAGGAGGAACAAGTTCAGAGTTTATTACCTCGGCCATTTTTAGGGTTCCGTACCTCGAAAGGAAAAAACGGAACCCTTATAGGATCACTTTGTTGTCCGTCTGTCTGTCTGTCTGTCAAGACCATTTTTCTCAGGAACGCGTGGAGGTATCAAGCTGAAATTTATATCAAATATTTAGGTCTATTGTCCCTTGGAGCTGTGAAAAAATCAAACTTATAAGCTAACGCAATCAAAAGATACAGTCGTTTATGCTGCAAATTTCATAGTTTTTCGGCACTCGCAAAACCTACGGGGTACTTTCCGTGAACTCAGAAACTTGAAATTTTGCACAAAGCAACGTTATATAGCATAGACAATGGAAAAATTACAAAAAGTGGACATTTTTAGTAAAATCATACAAAAACATATTTTTTTAAATTTTAAACTTACTACCGTTTTCCTCGTAAACGCGTAGAGGTATTAAATTAAAATTCATGTCAAATACTCAGGGCTATAGGACCTTTCAGATGTAGCAAAACCAAACTTTTATGTCATCCCAATCAAAAGAAATAGCAATTTAAGTCGCATATTTTGAAACTGAGTACTCGCAAGAAACTCAAAACCTTAGGGTACTTCGCGTAAACTCAGAAACTTGAAACTTGGTACGAAGAAACTTCATATAGCACAGATAGAGGAAAAATTACGAAAAGTAGACATTTTTAATAAAATCATACCAAAAATATTTTTTTTAATTTTAAACTTACTACCTTTTTCCTCGTAAACGCGTAGAGGTATTAAATTGAAATTAGTAATAAACATACTACAACTTAGGCTTGTTATAGGTTTGTACGGAACCCTCGGTGCGCGAGTCCGACTCGCACTTGGCCGGTTTTTTGATTTTAGAGCAAAGTTTTTTAAATAAAACACGCTTATTTTAGCGTATTCTATATGGAAAACTCATAAAAAGTACATGTTATAATGACGTCCCGTCAATGGGTTTTTTTTCGAAATCCAAATAATATATAAGTTCAAAGTCCATTATCTCGGCCATTTTTGATTTGAGAGAAAAGTTATAATAACGTCACGTCGATGGTTTTTTTCGAAATCCAAATAATATACAAGTTCAAAGTCCATTATCTCGGCCATTTTTGATTTTAGAGAAAAGTTTCGTAAGTAAAACACGCTTATTTTAGCGTATTCTATATGGAAAAATCATAAAAAGTACACGTTATAATGACGTCCCGTCGATGGATTTTTTTCGAAGTCCAAATAATATACAAGTTCCATGTCCAATCGGCCATTTTCGATTTTAGAAAAAATGTTTTTAAAATAAATCACGCTTATTTTAGCGTATTCCATACGGAAAAATCATAAAAAGTTCAGGTTATAATGACGTCCTGTCGATAGTTTTTTTTCAAATAAAAATTATATGCAAGTTCAAAGTCCATTATCTCGGCCATTTTTTATTTTAGAGAAAAGTTTCTCAAATAAAACAAGCTTATTTTAGCGTATTCTATACGAAATATCATAAAAAGTACACGTTATAATAATGACGTCCCGTCGATGGTTTTTTTCGAAGTCCAAATGATATACAAGTTTCATGTTCAATCGGCCATTTTTTATTTTGGAGAAAAGTTTTTCAAATAAAACATGCTTATTTTAGCGTATTCTATACGGTAAAATCATAAAAAATATGCTATATAATGATACCCCATCTCTGGTTGTTTTTTCGAAGTCAAAATTATATACAAGTTCAGAGTCCATTATCTCGGCCATTTTTGATTTGAGAGAAAAGTTACTTGAGTAAAACACGCTTTTTTTAGCGTATTCTATACGGAAAAATCATAAAAAGTACACGTTATAATGACGTCTCGACATGCAAGTTCAAAGTCCATTATCTCGGCCATTTTTGATTATGAAGAAAAGTTTTAAAATAAAACACGCTTATTTTAGCATATCCTATACGGAATAATCATAATAAGTACACGTTATAATGAAGTCCCGTCGATGGTTTTTTTTCGAAGTCCAAATTATATACAAGTTTCATGTTCAATCGGCCATTTTTTATTTTGGAGAAAAGTTTTTCAAATAAAACATGCTTGTTTTAGCGTATTCTATACGGTAAAATCATAAAAAATATGCTATATAATGATACCCCATCGCTGGTTGTTTTTTCGAAGTCAAAATTATATACAAGTTCAGAGTCCATTATCTCAGCCATTTTTGATTTTAGAGAAAAGTTTTTCAAATAAAACATGCTTCTTTTAGCGTATTCTATACGGAAAAATCATAAAAAGTACACGTTATAATGGCGTCCCGATGTACAAGTTCAAAGTCCATTATCTCGGCAATTTTTGATTTTAGAGAATAGTTTTTCAAATAAAACACGCTTATTTTAGCGTATTCTATACAGAATAATCATAAAAAGTACTTGTTATAATAACGTCCCGTCAATGGTATTTTTTTTGAAGTCCAAATTATATACAAGTTCAAAGTCCATTGTCTCGGCCATTTTTGATTTTAGAGAAAAGTTTCTTAAGTAAAACACGCTTATTTTAGCGTATTATATACGGCAAAATCATAAAATGTACACGTTATAATGACGTCCCGTCGATGATTTTTTTTCGAGGTCCAAATTATGTACAAGTTCGAAGTCCACTATCTCGGCCATTTTTTATTTTAGAGAAAAGTTTCTCAAATAAAACAAGCTTATTTTAGCGTATTCTATACGAAATATCATAAAAAGTACACGTTATAATAATGACGTCCCGTCGATGGTTTTTTTCGAAGTCCAAATGATATACAAGTTTCATGTTCAATCGGCCATTTTTTATTTTGGAGAAAAGTTTTTCAAATAAAACATGCTTATTTTAGCGTATTATATACGGTAAAATCATAAAAAATATGCTATATAATGATACCCCATCGCTGGTTGTTTTTTCGAAGTCAAAATTATATACAAGTTCAGAGTCCATTATCTCGGCCATTTTTGATTTGAGAGAAAAGTTACTTGAGTAAAACACGCTTTTTTTAGCGTATTCTATACGGAAAAATCATAAAAAGTACACGTTATAATGACGTCTCGACATGCAAGTTCAAAGTCCATTATCTCGGCCATTTTTGATTATGAAGAAAAGTTTTAAAATAAAACACGCTTATTTTAGCATATCCTATACGGAATAATCATAATAAGTACACGTTATAATGAAGTCCCGTCGATGGTTTTTTTTCGAAGTCCAAATTATATACAAGTTTCATGTTCAATCGGCCATTTTTTATTTTGGAGAAAAGTTTTTCAAATAAAACATGCTTGTTTTAGCGTATTCTATACGGTAAAATCATAAAAAATATGCTATATAATGATACCCCATCGCTGGTTGTTTTTTCGAAGTCAAAATTATATACAAGTTCAGAGTCCATTATCTCAGCCATTTTTGATTTTAGAGAAAAGTTTTTCAAATAAAACATGATTCTTTTAGCGTATTCTATACGGAAAAATCATAAAAAGTACACGTTATAATGGCGTCCCGATGTACAAGTTCAAAGTCCATTATCTCGGCAATTTTTGATTTGAGAGAATAGTTTTTCAAATAAAACACGCTTATTTTAGCGTATTGTATACAGAATAATCATAAAAAGTACTTGTTATAATAACGTCCCGTCAATGGTATTTTTTTTGAAGTCCAAATTATATACAAGTTCAAAGTCCATTGTCTCGGCCATTTTTGATTTTAGAGAAAAGTTTCTTAAGTAAAACACGCTTATTTTAGCGTATTATATACGGCAAAATCATAAAATGTACACGTTATAATGACGTCCCGTCGATGATTTTTTTTCGAGGTCCAAATTATGTACAAGTTCAAAGTCCACTATCTCGGCCATTTTTGATTTTAGAGAAAAGTTTTTCAAATAAAAGACGCTTATTTTAGCGTATTCTATACGGAACAAATCATTAAAAGTACACGTTATAATGATACCCCGACGCCATTTTATTTTTTAAGTCCAAATTAGTCCATGTAGTCAATCTTCAAAGTCCGGTAACTTCGATGTTTTTGGGTAAAAAAATGTTTCTTATAAAACTTGCTTATTTTAACACATTCTACAAAATAAAGTATGTGTCATAATGACACCATTCCAACCAAAATAGTCCAAATTGTACTTAACCTCAGGGCCCCATAACTTCGAAATTATTGAGTTAAAAAAAATGTGTTAAAGAAAAGTTGCTTATTTTTATGTGTTATATACGATAAGTTAATAAAAACAGCCTTATTATGACATCACACTGATGAAAAATTTATTAAGTCCAGCCCGGCCCTTTGCTAGTCCAACCGAGAGGCAGATAACGATATTTCGATTTTCGCGTTTCACGATAGCCACTCTGTAAACAAACCGCCTTGATGCATAAATTACATATTTATTAGTTACAAATTATCTGTTACAATTTGCCAAAATACTGTTTAAATGGTAAACTAGGTTTACCGTGGCACACAGATCCGCCGTTGCAGTCCCTTATGGACTACGTTTACATTAATTATCCTTAACTTACTTAAGTTTTATATTATTGCTTTCTTTACTATGAAAAATAAAGAAGAGCGACTGAAAAATCGCTGTTTGTCTTTGTCGCACTTATTACTACTATTACTATATGTATGCATAGAGTAATAATAGAAAACAAGCCGCTAGGCAGCCTGGTCGGCACGTGAACCCCGCCCGCGCCTTACCCTTCCCCGCGCATGCCGTTTACGCAAAACAAGTTTTCATTCTGAAAAATAAAAATAATCCATTGATTATAATGACACAAATTTGAAACATTGTTTCGATACGCTTTTATAAAAATATTGATGCAAACTTTAATAACTTTATTATTTTATTGTACTGTTAACAGGGGTCATACAAGAAACAAAATTAAAGTAAATAAATATCATTGATTAATATGGCACAAATTTATTCAAATAATAGATACCGATATATTAGAAAGCACAGTACCTAATCGATCAACTCTAATTTTATATAGGCTTGTAAAAGTCCACATATATGTGCTGATTGAACGTCAGTATTCCCATTGACGAAAGTGACACAGAACGCGTCCGTGCGTCAGTAACAACTTTGCTGTTACAGTGAAAAAACAATTTTGATCTCTAATTTTCTATTTAACGAATAATGTTAAAAAAAAAGAAATGTCTAAGTTTCTGCCTACGCAACAACCTAGGATGACACAAATTATTATTATTAGCTAAGTTGGATGGCCTGAACTCTGTATGCGAATAATAAGCATCTTTAATATTATCGAAATTTCATAATTTATCGGTACGGGTCTATAGAGGGGTTTCGTTGCTCTCATTATTGTGTCATATATGACGTGCCTAGCTCTCCGTCTATTACATTTTGAATCTATTTGAATAATTGGATTAAGAGGTACTTTATCCTTTAAGCTGCCGGACAAACTATAAGTACCTAAATAAAATAAATGGCCTACAAAATATATTTCATATAATGTCAATATCCAGAGAAAGGACCTTTACTATTTTCTCTTAAGTGTAAGTCCTGATGTATGGCAAATAATGACTCACTTAAAGCACAGACAAACCAAATTGAAGTCTTTTACTTACGCTAACGCTCTTATACTGCTACTGACTTTGTTTTGCCTGACTAGGTATACGATAAACTTGAAAACTGTATAAAGACTGTATTGAGAAATATAAGGACAACTGCAACAAGCCGTCATTCTTATTTTATTTGCTTTAAAAACATAAATTATTTATTGTAGTTGTAGATGATATGATGTTAAATCAATTACTAGAATAATTTTTTCGGATCACTTTTGATTTCATAAACTGAGAGGCCATACACAGGAGCAACGAAAAATACTCTTGGACAAATACATAGGAGAAAACGGTATGTCCATGAGAAAGATCGCTAAAATCGTGAGGGTGTGTGTTTCTGCGATTTAAATGGCATTAAAAAGTTTGGGTAAGACTTCTCTTTTAATGACAAGTCGAAAAATTGTCGAAAAACTAGCTCGAATAATCGCAATATCGACTCAAAGATACATCGAAAAATCAAAAACGCACTCAGTGCTTCAATAAGATATGTGGCAAAAAGGAGAGAACTTCTATAGGAATGGTTCAAAGGGTCAAGAATCGCAACGACTGGGTAGCCCTCGGAAGCAAATGAAGCCAAACCAACTCCAAAATAGGCTGCAAAAGTTAAACACCGTCTTCGAAACTTATATGACACAGTTTTACTTAAAAATGAACAGTGCATAATTCTAAGCGACGAAAACCACTTCCAACTGGATTTTTTTTTCTACTGGGCCCGTAGTACTCTACTATTCGCAAAGAAGAACAACTTAATAAGAACAAAACGTCAATTTTTGCCGAAAAATTTGGATCTAAGACAATGTGTGGTAGGTAATATGCGAATGCAGTATGAAATCTACGGCGTTCGTCACTACTTCCACGATGACTACCAATCTTTACATAAAGTGCAATCTTTACGTCACTACTTCCACGACGTGCGTCATGCTGCTAAGAATATGAATCCGCCAAATTACTCTTAGGTACGTCCCATCGAGGACGTGATGGGCAATCATGAAGAGAAAACTTCGGCAAAGCTTCTCGGAAGCGGATTCCGAAAAAAAATAAGAAAATACTTGGCTCAAGCGTCGAAACTGGTCACTCTAAACGTTGTCCGAATCTGATGAGCAACGTTCGAAGCAAACGACGAAAAGTCGCCCGAAAGCAAAGGTAACAGGTGTCTTAGTCAACACTAAAACGTTTAAAAAGGTCTTCCAACCAAATGCCCAGAACATACTTACGCAAAATAATAAACTTTTAAAAAGTTATTACACATTTCACTTGTCCTTATAATTCTCAATACACTCTTTAAAAACTGATTACTTACCTTACATTTTGTTTGTTAAAACGCGCGTATTGTTGAAGCGAAGGCGGGCTGGCGGCGGGCGCGCTGGCGCAGCTCGTAGCGTCGCCCACGGACCTGGTTAAGGTGCAGATGCAAGCCGAGGGTCGGCGGGTACTTCAGGGCAAGCCGCCCAGGTTCACCGGCTGCTGGCAGACGTACAAGCTGCTGTATAAGGAGACTGGGATCTTGGGTTTCTGGAGAGGTAAATTGTAATTTTTTTATGAGTTAGATAGAAGGACTAGTCCGACCCTGGGCCGACTCGACATGGCATAACTGACGGTCACTTGCGAGACAACTATGATATCACACTTTTGTGACAGCTGAAATTTGGGGTGGAATCACTCAAGAGTGATATCTAAAATGGTGGCCATAGCCATAGACAAAACGGTCTAGCGAGACCTAGTGACAGATTGACAGTTAGATGTGGACACGTGGTGGATATCACTCTATCCACTAGCGATACAAGTGTGACATCCACGTCTTACAGTTTGGCATGTCGAACCGGGGCCCTGGAGTCGTATTATGCCAGAAGGGCCCGAGTGGATCATCTATTTATCATGGACCTGGATTATCATTATTTGACAAGGTATTATTGTGGTTATGCCCACCGATTCATTTAAGGTGCGGGTGCAAGATGGACGCCCGCCTTCTGATGACTTATGAACCTCTTTTGTGTCCAGGTGCTGTCCCAAACGTGCAACGGGCAGCGTTAGTCAACATGGGCGACTTAGCAGCCTACGATTACAGCAAACAGTTTCTAATGCGAGAATTCGGGATGGCGGACAACGCGGTGGTTCATGCCGGAGCGGCGTTCGCGGCTGGCTTTGTGGCTGCTGTCGTCGGCACGCCGGCCGACGTGATGAAGACCAGGCTAATGAATCAGCCTGTCGGTCCCGACGGGAGGTAATAAGAGCATTGTTGTAACATTATTTACGTCAAACCTGGCCATAATGTAAGTATTACCGCACGCTACACGTACGATAAAACTCGCATTATGGCCAGGTGGAGACGTAAAATTGTGTACTCACCACGGGCAGTAAGTTCTTTTATAGTCTTTTACAGTCCTTGGTAAGTAATGTACTATTTCCGTTCTGGTTATAAGGCTGGAGCATACAAGTCATATAGTGCTTCACTTGCTTCTTAGTTGAGTCTAAGGTTGTACAGTTCACCAAAGAGCTAATAGAATACGAAACGGTCCGTTCTCTTTTGACCTGCCAAGTTTTAATTTGCTCTAAAATTGAGTGCTATCTGACGCAACTCCATATCGTGTGTCACCATCCTAAATACGAGTATATACTGGAATTAACTATTCTAATAGGTACCTAAGTCTAATAACCTAATTTTAGATGTGAGACCGTAATCATGTAGGTACATCGTAGCACGCAAAATTCATTTCATAATTACATAACAGGCTATTTCGAAAAACTAAAACGAAGAACGTACACTACACTACAACCATTATTTTTCAACTCGTCGACTGTAATGCTTGAATTGAGACATTGTAGACCGAACTACTAGCGAATACTTTTCGATGGAGCTTTTATGGTCGCCAATTTTAGCGTCCTCGCGAATGCTGAAATGGATTGTCATACAATATTATACAATGGCCCGTCCTCCTCCCCGACCGCCGGTACTATCCGACGAGAGATCGAAGTTACTAAATTATATAGAGGGAGCACACTGAGAGAAATAACAACCAGAATTCACGTTCGTTCAACCAAACTCTCATTTTAAAATAGCGCCTACAAGCTCTTTGGTTAAAACTACAAGTTCGATTTTGTTAAGTGTAATTAGTTCAATCTACAAGTTACTTGTCATTTTATTTCTACGTTAAAAGTAACTAGTAGATTCCATAAGCTACTTATCATGTTGTTTCTACGTTAAGTGTGACTTGTAGATTTTACAAGCTACTTATCACGTTGGTTCCACGTTAAGCGTAACTTGTTGAATTTATATGCTATTTGGTCAGGTTGAATTTATGTTAAATATTCAGATTGTTTTTATAAGTTAAGCATGTAGTTTTGACGTGCTTGACTTGTTAAAGCAAAATGATAAGCTTGTTGAGTCAAAAAATAGCTTGTTAGATTATCTTGTCATTTTTACATGGCTGGCATAAAGTTGCAACATGCTCGCTTTGTTATTTTAATTTGCTTGAAATGTTGTCGTTACATGACTAGCTTGTTGAGTCAACAATTAGCTTGTTATGTTATCTAATTATTTTTATATTTCAAGCATATAGTTTCAACATGCCCGCCTGGTTGTTCTAACACGCTCGTCATGTCATTGAGACATGACTTGCTTGTTGAATCTATAATCAGCTTGTTGTTTTATTCGATTGTAGTTACAGTAAGTGCTTGTTCTATCAACATGCTGCTGGTTAAGTTAACTTGTTGAATTTGCATTATTGATTTGTTCTATTTACAGTCAACTTGTAGTGTTATCTTATTATTGTTACATTACTTGCATGCTGTATTCACATTTTGATTGTTGAAAGATCTTGTTGAATTTGCGGTTATACTTCTTAACATATTCCAGTTTCGTTCTACTTTCAGATGGAAACTTTAACAACAACAAGAAAAAATGTTTCTTCTTGGTGTTAGGTTTCCATCTAAAAGTAGAATAAAACATGAGAATACGCGAAGTACAGCCGCAAAATGAACAAGATCTTGCAACAATTAAAATATTAACGAAAGCAAAGCAAGTAATGTAACAATAATAAGATATACATAGCTACAAGTCGACTATGAATAGAAAAAAAACCAGAAAAGATAGAACAAATACAAACTTAACTGACAATGGAGGTATAGGGTAAAAACTAAAAACCGGCGCGATAAGAGACTGGTCGTGGGCGAAAAGTGGGCCCCTCTGTACAAATTGATAAATTTTGTAAGTAGTTTGAAAGTTTTCTAATCAGTATTATGGACCATAACATTCTCCCTTTTCTTTCCGCCGCGACCATATTCTTTCTGCACAAAGTCTAGAACAAACGACGTAACTTCATGAGAGATTTTATTTGATTTTAAAATGTTGAATTACTTAATTATTTACAAAACGTCCAGGTAGTTAGTAGTTAGGTCCAGTCCGCACGTGAGCTCCGTGGCCGGCAAATCTATCCCCCCCATACCCCGCACTCTATTATTTATAGAAAACTTTAATTTAAAAAACAATCACTGCTCAAAGCACTACACTGCATTTTCACTGTCTTGAAATGTTAAGTCATTGATGTGGCTTCCTACCATGTACTGGAGAAATTTCATGATTTGAACGTAACCCTTTGTTGGAATACATGGATGTACATATTTGAATTGTTCAGCTACTAGTTGCCCAAACAGTTCGTTTCTTTTATCTTCATTTTGGTAATATTTATCACAGTCAGAACAGTAACCCTTTGATGGAATACATGGATGTACATATTTGAATTGTTCAGCTACTAGTTGCCCAAACAGTTCGTTTCTTTTATCTTCATTTTGGTAATATTTATCACAGTCAGAACATACTCTTTTTTCCTGTTTGGTTTGTGCAACTTTTTGAGGTTTTTGCTCATATTTCTTTTCATAAAAACGGCGGCGTCTCAATATAGACGGCGATAAGGTATCATCACGTTAAGTCTCGTCGTTTTGGCGATCAACGATCGGCGATCGGCAGCGATTCCTGTTTTTTTCTAAAAAGTAAAAAAAATGCAATAAGTATTTAATTATTTTTTCATAAAAATTAGGCATATCACATAAGGTACCTGTGGACAAAAAAGACCTAGTTGAATTTTGTATGCAATTATCTACTGATCCTGACTCAGCACAACTTTTTCATTATGTTGCCATGCATTTTAAAGTGATGTCATGTTACGTAGGTATACTCGGTATAGGCTTACAGACTAAGTAATAGTTTTGTCTGCAGCCACAACTAACGCACGCGCGCAACCCTATTTGTTATGTTAATGTCAACATCCTGATAGATAATTAGTAGGTACTTGATTTCAGTTTAAATCTAAACTGAAATCAAGTACTATTTCCTCTATAGTATTGTGGCATTGGTTTTTAAACTGTATTGGCAGATGTAAGTTTATGATGAAATAAATAAATAAGTATGATATGATAAATATGCAGTTGCGTGTGCACTCAAATGGAAACTTATATCTGAAACTCACCTTATTCCTGTTAGTTGTTAAGTTTGCTTTGTTCGATTCTTGCAATAGTTGTAAGTCACTCACGCACCGCTCGGCACGGGTCACGTTTGACGCAACTAAACTGGCGGACGGCGGTAGTGTTACCAGCTCTCAGAAAATTAAATCCCTGGACTTTGTTAGTTTGTTCCCAAAGTCTAAATCATAAAATACTTTAAGACAAGATCCATACTAAACGTAATTATACAACGAATGTGTGTAAACGTCGCAACGGACCTTCGGCGTACTGCTGTCTGAAATTCGGCTTTTATACACATAGAAATCGAAGTTGACTATTTAATGATTTTTGCTTGAAATGGCTTTTGCTAAATTATAATTTTTGATATAAAAATATTACAAAATTATGAAAAATATAATATACAGAATGAGGTACACATCATACCAGTACCAAGTTGGTACAACAATTTGGAGAAACTCCTATCTTTATTTAAGACGGTTAAAAACGTGAAGTAGGCAGGTAGGTAGCCAGTGAGTGTTTAGCATCTAACTATGTAACTACTTGAGTTTATTCTAAAAACCAAATTGTTGTAGACTTTCTCAGATAAGAAAACTTTGATAACATGACTGGTACGGCGAACATCAAAATTTCGAGAATTTATCTCTGTCACTCACTCCGATTAAGGCGGCAGCATTAGAGTGACAGAGCCCGATGCCCACAATTTCCGATTTTCGATGTTCGTGGTACCGCGTCTCTCTTCTCGTGTACGTTGAATTTATGATTGATTTGATCCAAATATCACATGCGTTGTCTCGTAATTAATTATACAATTAGTGTAATTAGGCGCTCTTTGTTTACAATGTCGGATCGTATTTTTGAACATTATTTTTATCATTTACTGACTGTTGCTTTAAACTACCCTGTTATTCTTTTTTTATTTTAATACGGCAATACTGTAGCGTCTCTGCGAAATTTTAACATTAATAATGTTCAAACAACAAGATAAGATGTAGGTAGGTTTGTGAAGCGTCGTCACGTGACCGGCGGTATCATGTACCATCAACTAGTTTGTTTGTAACGCTTAGCTTATTCAGTCTACAAGATCCGAAAGGCTACCGCGAAAATCAAAATTTGAAAAACGTCGTGTTTGCCTCTTTGTCGCTTGAATATGCAAGAGTTATAGAGAGACATAATGATGATGGATGTTTGCCTACCTGCCGTCATGTAGTAGGTAATTAGGTATCAATAAACACCGTATAGATCGAGCAATAAAGAGGAGGACCTCGGACTAATTCCTCAGTAAAAAAACCTTTTATTTACAGTGTGGTTAAGTGTGTTATGGAGAATATAGATACTATTTTTGAAAAAAAAAAATCTATGATAGGAATTTGGACATAAAAATGTTTTTCTTTTATATTTTCCATCAGAAAAATTATCCGTTCATTTTTTAACTTCTTCCCTCCTACTTACTCCATTCACTAAGAAAAAGAACTGCGACCACAAACATCGAAAATCGTAAATTTCGAGAAATCTCTCTATCGCACTTACATATTTGAAAGAAAGGAATGCAGATAGAAAATTCGAAATTTACGATTTTCGCGGTAGCCGGCCTGTTTGCTAACCTATGTGGTGCCTTTGAATTTGTAATAAACGCTGCTTATTCTTGATTGTGAATTTACAGTTTCTGAGGAACAGTTCACTGTACAATTTAATGCTCCTGCTAGCAATTTTTATATATATATGATTTTTATATAACCACATAGGTACCACAATCTTAAAAGTAACAACTTGTAACAAATTTTCAACCAGAAAGTATTTTACAAGTTAAGTAATGTATTATCAGCAACATATACTGTTTATTTTAACAACCAGTAATATTGTTTAAACAAGATAGCATTTAACAAGTTAAGTAATGTATTTTCAGCAACATATACTGTTTATTTTAATAACCAGTAATATTGTTTTAACAAGATAGCATTTAACAAGTTAGGTAATGTATTTTCAGCAACATATACTGTTTATTTTAACAACCAGTAATATTGTTTTAATAAGATAGCATTTAACAAGTTAGGTAATGTATTTTCAGCAACATATACTGTTTATTTTAACAACCAGTAATATTGTTTTAACAAGATAGCATTTAACAAGTTAGGTAATGTATTATCAGCAACATATATTGTTTATTTTAACAACCAGTAATATTTTTTTAACAAGATAGCATATAACAAGTTAAGTAATGTATTTTCAGCAACATATACTGTTGAAATTATCAAACAATATTTTTAGTTGAACATGACACCAGCTTGTAAATGTTACAAGTTTAAGTGTTATTTAAATCAACAACTCGATTATATAAAACCAACATAGCACATATTGTTTTAAACATATATTTGGCTGATTCAATCCAATATCTTTTAACAAGTTTAACCTTGTTCTTCGTACAAATTCGACTTGTATTATCAATATTGTGATCGATTCCGTTTACTAAAATACTTTAGTTTCAAACGGATAAACACGCAACAAATCGAATTTGTTAAATTCACAAAGCAAATTTCTCTCAGTGCAGGTTGTGCAAGGCACTTAATTCTTACCGGCTTGCTTATTTTGAGCACTCGTAGAAAAAGTATTGTATACAATAGTGACATAATTAAACTTTTCAATCTCGTTCCTTCTCAGCAAGCTTTGTGGCCTAAACACGGTACTCGACTGAAAAGCTCTTTATTATGTCACAATTGTATAAAATACTATAAGATACCTACGTATAATAAAACAATGAAGTGGGCAGTTAAAACAATATTCAATCCACTTCAAATGCTAAACACCTAAGTATATTTTTATTTTATCGCTAATATAAACCGATGCATACGAACTAAGCGTGTTCCACTCGAGTTTATGATTCCGTCACAACTTAAAGGGCTTCCTGCAATTGATTTGATTAAATGCGTCTCTCAAATTTAAGTTACTGGCATTTTCGGACAGAGCTTTACGAAATGAATTGAAAACTTTCGACAAGTACCCTTACTAATTGGTTCATCTACCATTTAATTGACCATGTCTTCAAGACGAGAACGAGAGTCTATGTTGCCATGTAATAATATCCTATGATTTTACCCGAACCGAGACATGAGGTAAAGGTCTCGAGTCGAGTCGAGACAACGAGTCGGATTCCGAAGCAAGCGGGAAAGATTAAGTACATAATTGATGCTTTGGGACATTATACTTAAAGATCGGGTCGCCACTTTCCCGAAGAAAGGTTGAGGGAGGCGATGGCTGAGATATGCGTCATACTCGTGAACGGGTGCTGTTTGTGGAGACAGGTCTGTTTAGGCAAACTGGGGCAACACATTTACGTAACTTTTTATTGATCATATTTAATTTTAATTTAATTGGCTTTAGACACAACATTCGGTGCTTGATCATCCATATTTTTTATTATTATATAGAATATATAGATCAAGACACTTGGAGACCTTATACATCTCTAAGGATAATTTAGAAATAGTATGTTTATTGTATACTAGAATCACTTACTTTTTTTTATTTAAATTCAAAATTATTTTATTTCTAACTGTTGATGATGGATTATTATAATTGGGAAATTTATTTAGAAGACACAGTTCAGGTAAGAAAGTATATCAAACTTGTATGTAATTCATTTTCAATAGTCAGATTTGGACTCATCTTTTTTATTTGGTATTTTTCTTAAACTATAACCTATTGTTGGTTAATCTAACCTTGGTTTGATATGTTTTCTGTTAGAACAACGCACTTATATGTATTGTTTAGTTTTGATGTACTGTTGTTTTGAAAAAATAAGTCCCGCCGAGTTTCTTGCCGGACATAATTCTTCTCGGATCAGAGGTGTAGGGTTAGAACCGGTGTAGTTTGATTTTTTTTTCTCACTTTTACTTTGACGTGTAAAAGTGCCCTTGTGGCCTACTTACTGAATAAATGTTTGAGTTTGAGTTTATTTTAACTTGGCATGTGGAAAAGGATTATTCTCTAGGCCTGCAATGTCTAACTACACTTATACGGCGAGATTTTGTAAGCTATAAAGAGAAATAATTTTGTAATTATTTATTATTAGCGAAAAGAAATTCAATCGCTTTAAAAATATTTGATACAAAGAGCGCACATTGGTCTTAACAAAAGCAATGAGTTCATAAAAATTTACCCCGCTAACTAAAACCCGCTATTGTTTTTGTTAGCAAAAATCGCACATGGGTCCGTGCGATTTTACGAGACAGCATCATAAACAAGTGATCATAATTGAGAGTTGGACTCTCACTATACCTACAATAAATCACTAAGAGCTATGGAGACGCCAGATGACACCGCTTGACTCATACAAAAAACAGCCTAATTCGATCTGAATAGTAGCAAGGAGCCACCTCGAATCGGCTAGTTGAAACTTAAAGACTTGCGTTCATATTTTGTCATTAGTCAGTTTGATTGAGTTGTACAGAAACTTGATCCGAGTTGACTCGTCTGTACGGTGATTCGAGTTATTCGAATCAGACAACTCGACTCGCCCATCGCTAATTATACGTAGATAGCTATACTCAGTGTTGGCCGAACGTTAGTGTAATTGAAAATTAAAAATTGAAGATTGAAACACGTTAGTTAAAATTGAACACTAATAGTTTAGTGCAAATTGATTTCAATTAGAATTGAAATTAATTGTAACTAACGTGTTAATCCTTTGCGAATAACTAATAATTGAAGATATTTAATTTTTAGTCTTTCTCAAAAATTGAAACATTAATTTAATTTTTAGTGTAGATTGAATTGGTAATTGACATTAATAATTTACCTAACTAAACGCGAATTTAGGTTAAGCTACGAGGTTTTGATTTTTGTTTCGATTTTGACTCTGGACTCGGGGGCTTGTATTAATAAGCCCTTGGTAAATGGTAGCCCTAGGGTCCAGCATGAGCTCCATCTTGTGATATTGGTCCCGACTTCCGAACCCGAGATGCAGTTTTAAAATTAATTATTAGTGTAAGACAGGATTAATTTAGTTACACTATCTAATTGACTGTAATTCTTATTAAATTTTCGAGACGTTAGTGTAACTAATAGGTTAATTCTAATTGACGGTTAGTGTAATTGACGACGTCACAAAATCAATGCGAACTAACGTTAGTAAAAATTGATGTTAGTGTAATTGATTAGTTACGGAATTAATCTTCAATCTTATTGATCAATTTTCAATTCTAATTGAAATTAACGGCCAACACTGGCTATACTATACCTAATTAATAGATGATGATGGCCAAAAGGGTGGCATGCATGATGCATGCTATTATTGCTATTTACTTTGAAAGATCCAAACCTGACAATCTAAACTCTAAAGAATAGTCGCGATGTGCAATTGGTAATGAAGTCATCAATAAAAGTTTGTTATCAAACAACTCTATATCTAAGACACCGTAATAAGGCTAGTATTTAAAGGCAGAAGAAAAAAACAACCATACTATTATACTGACAGCAGATTTTTTTTAATTCAAATCAAAACACCGCTTTTATGTGCATTCAGATTTTTTTGCTGCGCAAGTCAGTACTTTTTGATATGTGGAACGATATTTCCCCATTAATAATATTAACGTCATCGAGTCATTCGGTTTATCTATAAATTAATAAGCGCATTGACTTCGCTTGACTTTACTTTTGTACAAGATAGCGATACTTTAGTAGTAGAATCGTCCGAGGTCGGCCGACGCGGTCAAAGTCGAGCCGCGGTCAGGCAAGCAATGTCGTATGACTCGTTTTCCACACATATACATTTAATAAGTATGCACATTGCTTAAGCTTCTATAGTACTGTAACTACGTTAAAATCAATACACTTACCAGTAACTTGCTAGGAGGATTTTTGAGGAAATTACGCGTACACAAGCCCGTATTTTGCCTCTTTTCAGAAATCCAAGAAAAACAAGACATAATATATGGAGTTTACATTTACTTTATCAGGTTGAACATGGGTGACAAAGTAGTCTCTTTATTTTTAGGGTGATTTTGTTTCAAGCAGTCGTACCTTCATTCGAGAAGAGTGATCCTCTTGATAGTAGCACGATAGAATGTAGTTTATAATCAACTTGAAAATGGCTTCTGTTGTTGTAGGCAAGCTTTGAAAAAGTTTTGAAATTCAAAGCAAACGACTTAAAGAAATAAGAACTCACCACACTTTTTCGAGTGCTCCCAAAATGTCTGCATATGTACTTTTGGCAGTAACAATTTATTGACTGGTCTTTTCCATCTCCTTTGTCTAGAAATGACACTTCTTTGAACCTAAAATTATGGGAGGGATATTAATGTTAATCTAACTAATTATTTTCTATATTTTCCAGAGGTGTCCTGTACCGAGGCATGATCGATTGTCTCCAGCAATCAGTGAAGAATGAAGGAATTATGTCCTTATACAAGGGCTTTCTACCTCTCTGGATGCGATTAGGCCCGTGGGCGCTGATCAACTGGATGGCTTTTGAAAACATTATGCTTGCTTTAGGGGGAAAGACATTTTAACCCTTTGACCACCAAGCATCGGACAGAACAATCGTGCTACGGCAGAACAAAATTTGCGCGAACGCACTCGGTTCTATTTTAGATGTGATATCACGGGCTGGCGCTGAGGGCACGACTTTCCGTGCCCGTGATTTGACGTCATTGGCGGTCAAAGGGTTAAATGAAATGAATGAATGATTTTGCAGACAGTTTGCTGGGTATTTTAGTACTTATGAAATAGCTACAGAAATATACAAGATAATCATGTAACGATAATTCATGGTACGACGTCAAATATATGTTTACCATTTTGTACCTTATGACTCTCTCTCTCTCTAACGGTCTCCTAGCCCAGTCGGTAGTGACCCTGCCTACGAAGCAGGAGGTCCCGGGTTCAAAACCTGGTAAGGGCATTTATTTGTGTGTTTATCACGAATATTGGTTCCTGTTCCTATGGGTGTTTTCTATGTATCTCAGTAGATATTTATCTATATATAATGTATATCGTCGTCTAGTACCCATAGTGCAAGCTTTGCTTAGTTTGGGACTAGGTTTGTGTAAGATTGGCACCTAAATATTCATTATAAGAAAGGAGTAAGAAGCAAAGTGTAGGTAGACATATATTTAACATCGAATATTAGTTTCGCAAGTGGTCTTGGCAGTTTGGGCATAGAGTTTCACAATAACTGATAAGTGTAAATAAATTGTCGAAGCTCGATTCATAATGTAACAGTAAATTAAAGTTTTATATTTTGTAGAGACGATCCTGTCCTGACTGTTTATAAAGTGTAGATATTTGACTCTAGGAAACTAGGATATCAATATCATCCCATTTTTTATTATTTTTATTATAATTTGGTACATACGACAGCTGTCTCTATCAAATATATCGGAGCGCCAAGATACTTGGCAATAGAGGCGTTGTCCAGATATTTGTGACCACTTTGGCCCCTCCGATATATCTGATGGCGACTGTACAATAGGGACCGTCCGTGTTGGACAGTGCCATCTTGTGGTATACATCAAAAACTGAAACTACTCCACACCAATACAGTGCTGCCTCCAACATTTGACTCGCGTACGCTTGCACGTTGTAGGTCCTGCCATCTTATGAACTAATTTGGCAACTTTAATGTGTCATTTGCACTTTGCCCCACAATAAACAAAGGCATCGTGTGCTGCCCTCTTCAGTTTACGCACGTTCCCTATTAGCTCTAAAACGTAGATTTGTATTACTGCTACTGTACTATGATGCCACTGTCTCATGTGACAGAATACAATGAAAACATTTTCCTAGATATTACTCGTACCTATACAAATTTAACAGGAGCCTATTAAAAGGTATTAGTCCACGAACTGTCAAATCGTATGGGTTTCCATGACAACACACTAAACTAGTAGTCCGCCTCGAACTCAGAACTCGCGATTTCCTTGCAAACGAGATGACCAACATAACAAGACCCTTATGAAGATTTTTTTCGCATCTTCTAGCTCCATGACCCCTTGGTCGATCCTGCTCATATACGAACTCTCAAATTATATGTATCTCTGCTAGAACCCCAACAAATTTCATGAAGATCAGAAAAGCGTTACTAAAGTTATCGCGGAACAAACTCTCAAAATCAAATAGCCATCGAAATGCTGAGACGTCCCACTAGCCAGAAGTTGTAAGAACTCACTTCGCTCGTTCGATTAATTGATGTATGTACTTAGATATTTTAATGCGAAGTCGTAGACCATACATTTTAAGTAATATTGTTAGGCTGCGTTTCCACCAGAGATGAGCGAGGATGCGTTGCGAGGAATGTGTTTTTTATTCATTAGTCATTAGTCGTTTATTTGCAGAAAATAGTGTACATTGAACATGGTAAATACAGTAGATTAGATCAACTATTTTACTACAATGTAGCATGCAAATAAATAATAAATTTAAGAACCAAACCTAGAGCTGCGTTAATTAGGAATATGCATGATTTTTTTGGAAGACGTCATTCGATTCTATTTCCCTGTAGATTCAAATGTCTCTAATAAACCTACTATCTATGATAACCCTGAAACGTCAAAAATGTGAAAATACGTTAGGCGTCTGCGCCGCGCGTCAAAACGCCCCATACAAAAAGTGTGCGGATTGTGACGTCACCGTTCACAAAGTTGCAGAAAACTGTTTGGAAGGAACAAGTTATTGTAAGATTTTTGTAATTTTAGGCACGAAAAAATGCGTTTAGCTATATAGTTGTCATACATTTTTTTTCTTGTTAGGCGTAAGTAATCGAACTGAAATTTCGAAAATACATTTGATGTATAAAAAAAAATGCCTATAATTTTACGTTTTCAAACCGCAATATCTTTAAAAAACTGTTAAAAATTATTACGGATTTCCACTTATTTATATTAGTTTGGGGTTGTTGAACGTGTTTATGCAACAGATTCAATTAAATATTTTTCATGCATGTTCTCTATTGTGCGAGGATAAACAAATGAAGTGATTCTATTGGTGCTTAACAAACACATTCCTCGCTAATCTCTGGTGGAAACGCAGCCTCAGGCCTCTATTCCAAGGATGCTTTTTACGTTTGTGTTTCTGTGCGATCCAGTCCGAGATCTTATTAGCTGGATACTTAGGTACAGATACAGTCAGTAGACGTGGTTTAGCGGGTGAAGTGTTTAAAATGACCTTCACACGCTCTTATTGTCTGAACAATAAAGTCGTGCCACGGTCAGTTTGACATTTAAACCGCTATTACTTACAATTATTAAACCAGCGAGACTTTAGAGATGAATAAAACACTAAAAAAACCGGCCAAGAGCGTGTCGGGCCACGCTCAGTGTAGGGTTCCGTAGTTTTCCGTCCGTCACAGTAAGTGTCCCCACTTAAGAGTTAATAACACCGCCATGTAGGATATGATATGAGAGTTCCACGTACAGCGACATCTATCGGCAAATTAAGTAAACTATTGCGCGCGAGCTTAAAGTATGGAAGATGATTTTTATGGAATAATTCTTTATTGCGTGAACCGATTTTCACCGTTTTTACTTTATTTGAAAGCACGTCATTTCATTGTAATTTTGTAGAAATTACAGGTACAATAAACACCTGCTTATACGGTTAAATTACAAACTTAATTCAGAAATTATTATGTAATTTTTTTTCAAAAACTATTCATTCTATCAAGTTCAAAATCATTTTCCTAGAAAGTTTTTATAAAGTTCTACTTTTGAGATTTTTTTCATATTTTTAAAACTTATGGTTCAAAAGTTAGAGGGGGGGGGACGCATATTTTTTTACTTCTGGAGCGATTATTTCCGAAAATATTTACATTATCGAAAAATGATTTTAGTAAACCCCTATTCATTTTTGAATACCTATCCAACAATATATATCCACGTTAGGGTTGAAATGAAAAAAAAAATCACTCCCCACTTTACGTATAGGGGAGGTACCCTAATAAAAACAAATTTTCCACTTTTTATTTTACCGCTTTGTCGGCGTGATTGATATACATATTAGTACCAAATTTCAGCTTTCTAGTGCTAATGGTCACTGAGATTATCCGCGGACGGACGGACGGACGGACGGGCAGACATGGCGAAACTATAAGGGTTCCTAGTTGACTACGGAACCCTAAAAACGCGCATATGAACACTATCCTTTGGAATAAGCCATATATGAACTTAATAACATAGTTATAGGTAATATAAGTAGTAGTACTTAAGTAGAACCTATTAAAATGACGAATTGGATTACAACTCTAGCGAAATAGGCAATAGGTGCTAATTATATAAATATTCTATTGAAGTTATAAATGGCCAATCCTTAATGAATTAATGATGTACGAGTATAAAGTTGATGTAAATAGTGTTGAATTTGGTTGGGTAAATTGACAATAATTGGCACTTCGAAATTTGTAAAATGTCGTTTTACTATAAATATTTTAACAATGTTTTAACTCTTAATAGTTCTGCTCGTAGTTTTTAATTAATCATATAAATATTAGACATCTCTTTGCTTCGTGTAAGGTAATACATACTCTCATGCCGCCATATGTACAATAGCATGTACATTTTACTTCAATAGATTTTAAACCAGGATTGAACCCCTATACCATAGTGTATTATCCACGTTTTTTTAAATTTTAAGACAGAGGAAAATCGACTCTCTTTTCCAAGTAATCTGGTTGAAATTTCGCGAACAAAAATTTGGTATGTTGGGCGGTACGACATTACAGCCGCAGAAGCAGGTGACGTGTTCAAAAAGATCTTGGTACACACTTGTTGTCTTAACCCTTTGACCGCCAAAGACGTCATTTGACGCATGAAATGTCTGGCGCTGAGGGCACGATTTTTCTGTCCGATGCTTGGCCGTCAAAGGGTTAACGATAAGGGCGTGCTAAGATGTTATTGAACACCTTGTCTGCTTTGCTACTGACTGTAGATTCATTCTTTCGAAGTGACCTGTTATTGGAAGTTCACCCTACCATAGTTAGTTTCATGCCAAAGTTTTATTTATTAACCGACGAAAAAAACGGAGGAGGTTCTCAAGTCGACGCGTATATTTTTTTTTTTTTTTTTATGTATGATCACGCATAACTTTTTACAGAGTGGTTCGATTTTGATAATTATTTTTTTATTGGAAAGGGTATACCCCGAAATTGGTCCCATATAAATTTGAAACGAAAATTCCAACCTTTAGGGTAGGAAAATAGGGGATGATTGATTTTTCACTCACCGATTGTAACGTATGACCACGCATAACTTTTTACAGAGTAGTTCGATTTTGATAATAATTTTTTTATTGGAAAGGGTATATCCCGAAATAGGTCCCATATAAATTTGAAAAAGGAAATTCTAACCTTAAGGGTAGGAAAAAAGGGGATGATTGATTTTTCACTCACCGATTGTAACGTATGGCCGCGCATAACTTTTTACAGAGTAGTCCGATTTTTTGGATAAAAATCTTACCCTAAGGGTGGGCAAATAGGGGTAATCACTCGCAGATTTTAAAGCAGAGTTTTTACAAAAAAAACCTCACGAGTTTTGACAATGAGTTTTAGACCTGCCAGTCTCTTCTTTCTATTTGCTTCCATCCTTTTTTTTTCTCATTATTAGATTCTTCTAAATATCTTTTTCTCATTCGAGCAGAATTTTTTGTAGGCCTACCCATGTTGGTATATAAAGCCTGTTCTTTTTTAAGTATTTATATTACAGAACAAAATAATAGTTAAAGAAGCTTATTAATATAACAGTTAATAGCTAAAGCAAGGTAGGTAGCTATTTTAAAAGTAATAAAAAATTAAGCATGTAATAATTTTTATAAATTATAGCCACAGAAAATTATGAAATAAAAACTTTTTAACAAAAAAATTGAACCGCCGAAAAGAAAAAAAAAGCCAATAAAAAACCGTTAAAACGAAACGAATCGACCAACAAAAAAAAACAATAGCGCACTGAAAAGAAAAAAATAATAATTTGGTCTTCAATAACGCAAGTGCATACCTACCCTACAATTACAATTATAATCTATTTCTATACACTTTCTATATACCTAAAACAATCGCTAGGCTTATATCAATTTAATTACATCTAGAAAGTATGAACTATATACATACTTCTGAAATCAATCACACAAATCTGCGTATTTATATATTTACAATCAGTTATTTTTGGAGTCGGTGCCAGCCTCAAACAAACTTGAGCACCTTTAACCACATAATGTGTTGCGTTCAACTCTTCACTAAGGTGCTCAAGATTGTTTGAGGCTGCCACCGACTCCAAAAATAACTGATTGTAAATATATAAATACGCAGATTTGTGTGATTGATTTCAGAAGTATGTATATAGTTCATACTTTCTAGATGTAATTAAATTGATATAAGCCTAGCGATTGTTTTAGGTATATAGAAAGTGTATAGAAATAGATTATAATTGTAATTGTAGGGTAGGTATGCACTTGCGTTATTGAAGACCAAATTATTATTTTTTTCTTTTCAGTGCGCTATTGTTTTTTTTTGTTGGTCGATTCGTTTCGTTTTAACGGTTTTTTATGTTCTATTTAGTTCTGTAGGTACTATTCATTCTTAATATAGCACTTATTCACATTCTGCATTACAAACGGCTTTCCTATGGATACTTGGCTAATGTCAGACGTCAAAGAAATGTAATCACTTTATTAGTTAAAGTAAAATACATTACATATGTATGACGACTGACCTTAGCTAGATGACCTCCTGGGCTCCCCCTAGTATGCATGCATATGTTTAAATACATACTACTTCGTTATCTAATAACTGCAGTATGAAATTATATGTTATCAGATATTGTTTTGCATAAAATGTACTTATATCATGTTTTAAGCCTATAGTTCATTATATTTTTTTATGTTTTCGTGTATATTTTATTTATAAAAAATGCCGTTTGCGAAATGTGATGTTATTTAGGTATAATAAATTATTGAACTGTTAAGATGTTCGTTTCTATTTCCGGGTTTTAACCGTGGTACCACGGCTTTTGTACCACAGGGGACCACGGGTATTCTTTTTTCCCCGTAGACCCACTGCACCAAAATGGGTTTATATTTACGTTAGCGATGTCGCGGGGCTCCTATTTCTGTGCGGTTTGGCCTTCGGCCATTAGAAGATAACTAACGAACCTAACCTACCTATGAGTGGTCATTTTGCGTTCTAGACCTTACTGGGAAAATAGGGGTGGGTCTACGTGGAAAATAATTACCCGTGGTCACCCTGTGGTACAAAAGCTGTGGTACCACGGTTAAAACCCCTCTATTTCCTCTCTCCTAAGTCTTAACCCAAGGTGGCAGAAATTACAAATGCGAAATTGAACCCTATCACTTTGAAATTCAAGTTCAGATAATGTAGGAAGCAATTTCTTTCTTTTAGCTTATCAAATGCATGTATTGCCGTGCTGAGTGTAGGGTTCAGTTTCCGTATAGGTGCTTCACTAAAAGAAAAAACACGACATTACAATATTAAATTTATTAGTAAAAATATTATACATCTTCCACAATATTGGAGAATTATAACTTAATTAATTAAATATTTGATTATCATAGATTATAGCACTTCTGATTTCTTAATTTTCCGTCATGCACTTACTACTACAGCGGGAAGCGTCAGCGTCACTAACATCGACGGCGGAGCGGACGCCGCACAGATAAATGCTTTGCTCAAGGGAAACTTCTATGGCGAGTGCCACGCTCGCGCCTCGCGCGCGCGTGTTGCGTCAGCGATGAGCGGAAATAAGATACTCTTGGTGCTAACTGCGACCAGCGTGCATGTCAAGCTAAAGCGACTTGCTGGGGAGCAGTACATGTTTGCTGCGCTTCAAGCGTTTTAGTATGAAGTGACTTTGCTTCGTCTTCTAGCCTCCGCTTCTCGCTTTCGCACCGGCGTGGCATTCCGCTTACGTACATGTGGGGGAAATCAAAAAGGCAGCGATAGCTCATAGAGCTCGAACGCTTCTTTATAAAATTCTACCAGGTCTGCTTCCATAAATATAGTTATTTTGGGTATATTTCAACAAAAATAAATATCTACATTGGATCAACGAGCATTCAAAGTTTTACATATTAATTTCAAAGTCTTGACTAATGTAATGTTAATCGCTAAGTAAGTACAATGACACCCCCAGTGCCACATTCTCCCCGGAACTTAAACGAATCGTATTACTGCAGTAGCCGAGTCACTATATTATTTAGATTTTAATTTCATTTATTATGATTAATTCGAATTATTTTAGATATTAACTTTTCGTTCACGTCCCTATTAACACTAAGATGGGTAACAAAATTTTAAAATAAACACATCAAAAGCGATAAAAAGCGTAGTGTTACACATTTTGTATATTGATATAAAATCGTCGCTGTACATCCGTCTATCAAAAACATTGTCGATTCGTAAAACTAATTCGTGGATAATATAAAACATACGGGCGTCACCATTTGTGCGTAACACAACACAAACTGTAGTCTGACCCTATATACCTAAGGAGAGCAAAGTTTTTTGAGGACGCTACAATTTTATATCCTACTTGACTATGGTACCAGATTATATACTTTTGTATAGGCGTTATAATGACAAACATAAGATCGAAACATGTAAAAAGAACTTAAACTCTATTCCTTAACATGTAAATGGTAAATATTTAAAATGAGCAATACACTAATAAAAAGGATAAATAATGGTCATAAACGTATTTTAAAATCAAATCGTTATAATGATATTGTGGGGGAATTCAGTAATTACCGAGTTGATCCCTATTACCTTTACACTAAACACAGGCATTTAAAATACTACAAATAACATTCTGGCACGTATTTGAGGACAAAAGACAGGTATTCATCCTTAAGGTTGTCACAATAATTAAGATATGGAAAGTAATCAATAAATTCGTCACACAGAATACTACACCGATAAAAAAAACACGACACCAAACGAAGCTTTGTACTCCCGATGACAATTCGTTCTACAAAATAGTATTGCAAAACACAAGGCAGTTGCGAACTCGAACGAGCTCCATGGACATACGGCGTACGTTAACAATTAATACAATTAGTTACGTGTATATAAAACCGCTTATTGACCGACTCTTGGACTTGAAGCACCATGTTAAACATTACATAAACCAAACGCGGGCCTACGACACTTACTTCCTTGCCTTTACTCTTAGTATGGAACTAGTACATTACGATCTAGAGATGACTCCACTAGTGACAATCTATTTTTACGTACACCAATAGTCACTTTTGCATATGGCAAGGTTACACAATAAATATCACTTCTTTCGGCTGGGACTTTGATGTCAGAAGCTTAAAGCCATCTTGTAAAATATGGAAGTGAAATGTATTTTCAGTAAGAAATATTGGAAAGCCAAAGAGAAAAGTTTTGAGCATAGGTTATTCCAACGGATAGAAGTGATACTTGAACTAGATATTATATCGGACATTTTTCTTAACGCCTTCTGTAATAAGATTCAGTTGAATTAATGAGCCGAAATAAAAGTAAATTAATCGTGATTTGTTAATAACTACAAGTTGAGAATGAAATACGTCACATTAGGCTGAGATACGTCATAATTTTATTAAAAGTGGGGTTTGTAATCCCTTCGTAATCAAGTCGTATATTCATATTTGAGTCTGATCTGACCTTAGACCACCACGCACCGAAACAATATCGGATTATTTAATAAATGCTCAGTGAATGTATAAAAATAAATTTTGTTAGATATGTTACGGTCTTTGAGTGGTTTTTTTTACGAAAATACAATAAAGCCTGCAAACATTAAGGTCTAGTCATTGTCTATACCTCGTTTTTTTTAGGATAAGAAATAGAGCGGTCGACATCGCCCATGCATCAATTTTTTTCAACCATATCAGGGAAGATTTTTTATGAGATAACCTGTTACCAATCATTAGTGATACGCTTAAGATAATAACAGGCAAAAAGGCTGGTTTTAAAATCATTTTCCAAGAAATCACACGACGACAAACGCACGGTTTTTCTAATCTTAAAAAAACGAAGTATAGTAAGTAAGCAGTGTTAAATTATGGACAAGTACTGGCGTGCTAGTAGACAGTGGAGGCAGCAACTAAGCGTGCGAGGTGTTTAAGATCATCTTTGAACACTTCACCCGGTTAATAGTAACTTCTGCCGATGATGGAACTTAGCACTTTGACTGTACGACTCCATATTAACAAGTTCTACATCATACATGCACGTAGTTTGCCCAAAGGTTAATTCAACACTGCTTCAACACTATCTATTATATGCACGGACGTTCTATCAGATTTCCAATTCTATTGACAATGTAAACGTTTAGTATGTGTTTTTATAAATCTTTACCTTTTTTGTAATCAAGTTTGCTTTTAATTCTATGGCGGTATTCACAAGTAGAGTAAATTGTTGTTTTCCGGTTTGTATTTAATAAAATTACTGCGTTTAGTGCATCTATAAAATATATGTTTTGAATTACACTTACTGTATTTTTGAGATTCTACTCATTCTTACTTTATACTTTTACGTAAGATGGCCTCAATCGCATATGTATTAGTTTTAGATAATATACATTTACTCTATAAACTTATATAGATGTCATATACAAAGGAAAAAGTGACCTAGGCCTCCGGTGCCCATATATATTTATTAAAAATAATTTGATTTGTTCTTCAGTTGTACTGAGGGCAGCGCTATCTCTCTCGCTTTCAATGAACTCCTACGAGTTCGGATTGGAGGTACGGACTCATAATGTTCTACCTTAGATGATTGGCTAAAATGCGCCTAAGCATTTACAAAGATTTCATATACACGGGAAAATTCGACCGGTGCTGCTGTGACCCGGGTGGCCAAGTGGTAAAGGCGTCTGCCGCGAATGCAGAAGACGCTGGTTCGATCCCAGCCCTGGGCACCGGAGGCCTAGGTCACTTTTTCCTTTGTATATGACATCTATATAAGTTTATGATTTATATAGTAAGTGTGTCTACTTAAAAATAAACAAATCAAAATATTTATTAAAAATAATTTGATTTGTCCTTCAGTTAAATTTACTCTATATTATTTAAAATACCGCTTTTGAACTTAGAAGGCCTACATTACGAGTCTGAAAATCTGATTACTTGTCTCGTGTGTATCGTATCGTAATCTAGTCATCTAGCCTCCTAAGGCGCAGGTCCTTCAAGATAACATCTAAAATTTGCCAGTGAATCGTTAACCTAAAGTGTAGGAAATAAAGTTTACTTAGCTTTCTGCAAAAAATAACAATACAAAGGAAATCCAACTCTGTTACAATTGAAAATGATTTAAATTTTATCGAACTCAATAAGTACTTTAAGAAGGACCTTGGGCCTTAGGAGGCTAGGACATTTGCGCGTACCAGGCAACATTTGAGGTGAATCAACAGACATACATTTGAACTTTTACACCATATACGCGCGTATGTTGTTACATTAAGTCATTCGCTTCAGATATTTAGGCTCTTTGCAGAGGCGCATGGTATGTTGTAAAAGAATGCACCAGACAGAACCATATCGTCACAACCGGTAGATATTGTCAAAATAACGCTTGATACCTGACTGGTAGATTCTTTTATTTATATTGTCAAACTTATTTACTAACTTTGTCTACTTGCAAAGCCCAACAAGGATTTATGTCATATATCTTGTGTGCTTATGTAAACTGCATTTATTGACATAAATTCTTGTTTGATTTTTCACATCTCTTAGTTGTATTTTACAATAGCTAGGCGTCATATTATTGGTGTATCAACAATCCGTCTATTTTGCATTTTGATGCTTGTACCAGACGGATCATTCTATATTAGACATGTAGAGTAGACCGGACAATTTTCATATCTTATGTGCGCACTAATCGATAAGTGAAAACGAAAGTGGAAACAATCCGCGCTAGTCTTTTCTTCAAAATCCAATTTTCACGCAGACCCTGCGTTCGGTTACCGTTAAAATACGCGGATAGATTACGTAGACATATTTTAGAGATCGTGTCGCAGTTTGACGTTCGTAATTATGCAATATACTTTAGAATGTCCATTCAGTAAAATGTGCTGAATATCAAGCCTGTAAGGTCGGACACAAATTTTCAATTTCGGGGATGGCTAAACCCTAATTTTTTATTGGGTGGAATAATCTAACAGCTCCTGGCATACAAATGTGTGTAGTACTGTCAAATGACTCCACCCTATTACTGAAGGACGTCACCCACAAAGGACGTCCGATCCGAAGTCAAATTTCAAATGGTCACAAGTTTCAGATTTTTTCCTGACGTAGCCGGCATTCGCATTTTACAGTAGCACAGCAAAACCAATGCGTAGTCGTACACGAACGAGTAACGGTAAGCGAACGCATGTCAGATTAGAAGTGTTTACCGGTGGTGTTGTCACGGTGCGGGGCCGGGGGTCACTATGAGTGGTAGGCCGTCACGTACGAGGCGGGGAACAGGCCGCGGCGGTGCGCGATCTCGCCCTGCAAGTTATTTATTTATTTATCCTATGGCTACATATCACTGGATATAGATAGGCATTTCTTCCCTGGGGTAGTAGTAGTGGGAAAGCAGATGATAATGAAAATCCGCCCTGCAAGTGCGACATGAGGATAACCGTTGTGACGCGGTGGGGTTGCCGGCGCGCGCGGGATTATGTCCGAGCGACCAATCGAAAAGGAAATAAACATGCACAAATGTGACAATTCGCATTGAAAGGGCTCTTACGGCGCTTACGTTTAAGTCGTTGTTTAGATTCAATAAAAAATTCAAGAAATAAAGGAGTTTTCAATATGGATGGCACAAATCATTATATCTTAAGGGTAAATACCTATTGAGGAGTACCCTTTAAATACACCAAAATAGTTTTTAAGTTGCTACATTCGTCAATATTTGAGCTCAAAAATAAAACGGCCGTTTTAACTTTGGACGGCTAGACTGACAGATCCAACAACTTAAAACTATTTTGATGCATTCAAAGCATGTAATAAAGAACGGGATACACAATCAGCCCAGAAAAATGGCCCCACAATAGTGCTGTAAGAACGACTCGTACAGCAGTTTATCGGTCAGTTTTACTAGACTTTTGTCAGTGATAACACTGGCCGGTTACAAACTTTCACGAGCCATATTATTGGTTAATCTTGTTTGAGACTGTACTGTACTATATTATACATAGCGGCCCACTTTTTAAAATATCTACCGTTAAATTTAAAGAATTACAATTGGGTACTTTCCTGGGTAAAAAAAATATATTTCTATTTAGTCCGTCAGTTAGACTATCAAAAACTATTGGACACGTATTTTTTATTTTGGCAGTCAAACAAAAATTGGTGAAGATATAGCCCGCTAAAATTCCGCGTGACGTCACATTATACTAAAAAGTGTACTGAAATGTGACGTTTGATTTGATATTGACGGTCGGATTTGTGACGATTGCTAACCGGCCGTTAATGGTACAGTCGCCATCAGATATATCGGAGCGGTCAAGGTTGTCATTAACATCTGAACAACGCCTCTATTGACAAGGCGATAAAGTGCATGTTCAGATATTTTTGGGTACCTTAGCCGCTCCGCTATATTTGATGGAGACTGTACACAGTTAAGTGAAAATGCCCGTTTACGCGCCATTTCCGCTCCTCCCTCAGTCCCCTTATTTCATGAGCGTCTCATACCTGCCACCAGTGCTGGTCGGAGCGATCCGTGACGGTGATGACGTCACCGCGTCGGAACTCGAGCTCGCCGGCTTCCTGCGGGGTGAAGTCGTATAGCGCTTGCACCAATGTCTGTAACAACATCAAAACGTGACTTAAAACCTATATAAATGTACGAGTAAAAATAATTTTAAACAAAAAAGAACCGACTTCAATTAGCCTCCACCTTTCCAAAAGCAAATGCCCGAGGTACTGTAAAAAATACTCAAATCACTATAGGTGTGCCTATAATAGTTGAAGAGTTCCCTCGATTTCTCCAGGATCCCATCATCAGATCCTGACCTGATAACAATGGGACCAACTGTGAAGTATCTTTCAAACAAAAAAATAATTTTCCAAATCGGTCCAGCCGTCTTTGAATAATCGGTCGGTCATACTCGTACATACAAATAAATGCAAAAATAAAGATCCTGTCAAAGTCGGTGGATAATAGTACATTACTCACCAAGGACTGTAAAAGAAAGAAAGCCCGAAATCGCAGGTATTTGTAACCCGAGCCGCAGGCAAGGGTTGTAAATATGCGACAGAGAGCTTTCTTTTTTACTGCCCGTGGTGAGTACACAATTTTACGTCTCTACCTGGCCATAATGCGAGTTTTACCGTACGCGTAGCGTGCGATAAAATCACATTATGGCCAGGTGTGACGTAAAAACCCTTTAACTGTAGCATGTTGCTGTTCGCGAGTTACGCAAGAAATCGTCAACTGAGGTATTGTTATTTGAAAGGGTGGGTTCGCTCTCAGACAATGGATTTAAGGTTGTCATCACCCACGACGGAACGGAGACGGTGGGTAGGTAAGGATAAGGTTGTTCGTTTCTTAATTTGTTTAACAAACGAATGTTTCCATTTATCTACAGAACAGCTTGTCTGATTTGGTTGCGGTTTTCAGGAATCAGATATCAGCCCTATAAGGCTATATAAGGCTGATAATAAGTGAATCTGCAATTTGACAGTAAGCTACTAAAGTTATCAAATAAAATAAATAAAAAACCCTGAAAAATAACAGTGCCACCTACCCAGTAGCGTAACTAGATGACTAAGGGCCCTGGGGCAAAAAAAGCTGGGCCCCCTAAACTGGAGACTGGAGAATTTTTCGGTAGTTCATTAAGAGGTTTGCTAATCAGGTTTTGGGGCCCCCCTGAGCTTGGGGGCCCCGGGGCACTGCCCCGCCTAGCTCTTTGGTAGCTACGCCGCAGCACCTACCGAGTTAAAACATATCTAATAGAATTATTGCAGGTGCATCACGAAATCTTAAAGCAAAAACCGCAAACAAATCAGACCTTTCTGGAGATATATTATGGGAACATTCGTTTGTATGCACAAACAAAAGCTTCTCAAGTCTCAGCCTAAATGCATATACCGTCTCTATTCCATAGCGGGTAAAAAGTAGGAACATTTATTTTTATAAGTAAATATTAAAACGGATTTCTAGCTAAAACTAACTAAATGTGAATGTAATTAACCTGGATAATGGTATGGTGTAAAATGGCAATTATACACGCGTCGTGCACACGCAGCGCCTACGGGCGTGGAATTAACTGAATTATTAAATTATGTCAAGTGATTTCAACCATTAAAGGACGACTCGTTAAACATAAAGCTGAACCGTGTCGTTTGCTTGTCTAATTGAATATCATCCTTGTAGGATGATATTTTATCCCGGATTTTTCCACGGCACCTTTTATGGAGGATGTGGTCCGCTTGGCAACCGAATCCCAGGAATTCGAATAGGCACTAGCTTTTGCAAAAGGGACTGCTTTCTGAACTTCCAATCCAAAGGGGAAACTAGACCTTGTTGGGATTAAGTCCAGTTTCCTTACGATGTTTTTCTTCACGAATAAACGGTACGTCCTAAACAAATGTCTAAAAAGTCAGTGTTTCGCACAAGTAAATGCAACACAAATTAGGGACTATTTACACTGAACCTAAAAACCACTGACGCACAGTTGACGCAGATGACGCGTTAACTACGTCAAGGTTTTTTACGCGTGTCTCAGCTTCTATCAGAAGCTCAAATAACGCTGATATATACGTAACTTTAGATAACCTTATAGGTATGTAAATTTAGACGAGTCAAAAAGGCATCATCAATATGATCATCTTTCTAGCTTTTCTGCCACCGCTCAATGGAGCCCTGGGGTCTGCTATTCCAATTTAGCGCCAGTATGTCTTATAAAATACACATATCTTTTACTTTCATTGAAGGTAGTATTTTCGAATAGTTATTTAACACTCGTCGGAAATAGTTGCCATCTCATCCAACGGTTCACAGTCTACTATTTTTTTTTTATACCACGACGGTGACAAACAAGCATACGGCCCGCCTGATTTTAAGCAGCTACCGCAGCCTATGGACCCCTATAGTCTACTATTAATGAACATATGCTGTTATTCGCTAACTGTCCAGAAGTTACCCTTAGGTAACTAAGTATTTTACTTAGTAAACGAATACAGAAACATTTTAAGATCTGTTGCGGAAGTACTACACTTTTAAACTCATCAATTGCATGATGTACTTAACGAGCATAACCATATCGTACCTACTAAATTACCCAAAAACACTTTCCCAAGTAGGTACTTTCATAAATTATTCATGTAAAGTGGCCTACATTTTTATTTAAATTCATAAAATATCGCGTATCCAACGTATCGGCATTCCAATTAATTTTCGCTCATGAATCAAGTTTAGCAGGTGTTATGTGTTGAATATGATCGGTAGCGCTCTTTCGCCTTCCAGGTAAATTATGACAAGGCATGTTCTTAAGGAAAATTCTGAAAACTTTTTTAGTAATACAAGCATTTTAGCGAACAACGTATGGTTAATTTCTAGGTACACGATGAAGTCTTGTATGTCATGACAGTGTATAGTGCTCTACTCTAACGTCATGGTACCTAAAGGTCTACATGCATTTCTAAAAATTGATTTTAATTCCATAAAAATCAGTCAGTGTAAGTATATTATTACCCAAAAAAATAGCTACAAAATTTAGGCTTTGACTGGATACTACGTATGATCCGTTAATAGCATAAATTATCTGTTTTTAGCTAAATAATAGGGCTAGCTAGCCCCGGGCCAGCCCAAAGGTATTTTAGTATTATATAACCACCATTGCATCTGTCTGTCTTAGTTTTGAGTCATAAGTCTCTGTGGTTACCTTGAACCCAAAGGTTACGTCTTGTGTATAATTATTTCTATAATGTTAATTACGAGAAGCTTCAATAATAAATCGCCGTTACATTCGCATTAGTCATCGAACAAACTGTTTTAATTTAAACTCGTTTTAACCTCGCGTTGTGACTGAATTGGACTGAATATAAACTGAGTATACGTACATTTATTCCTCGTCCGTTAACTCGTGTACCGGGTGATTCCTGTAACACGAGCAAAAAATTAAAACGTATATTCTTACTCCTCAAACAATAAAACTTTTGTTCAACAACTTTAAATAATAGTATTTTCAATGTACGTTAAAATCCGTCTAATTGATATTGCTTGTCAGTCTTGTCAACCTACAGACGTAATAGATTTTACAATACATTGCGTGTTCGAATAAACTTTATAGTATACTAAAAATCAAACCACATGTTATTTTTCAAAGTAGCTGAACAAACATTATCAAATTTGAGGAGAAGAATCTACGTTTTAATTTATTGCTCGTGTTACAGGAAACACCCGGTATAACCACAAACATAACAAATGTCCTTTACTCATCATCATAGTATAGTCTGTCAAAACTATTACAGTTAAAACGACTACTCGTTATATTTGATTACAACTGTCTTGTATTGGAACCATTTCAGAGAGTTTACAGATTTCTCATATTCAAAGAGAAGTTGTTATTATTTATAAACGATTTCTGGGACATCTACGCGGAGCAAGGCGCGTTTATCCTCATTAACAATTTATGAGCGAACGGCGTATGACGATTGATTAATTATGATGGGCTTTCCTAGCATTTACGACTTCTTCATTGCTATGCGTTTTGCCAATACGTTACAGTTATCACTAAATTAGAAATTACCCTAGTAATTGTATTTGCGACGGGTATGGTAATAATAGGTAAAGATACCTAAAGACTGTACGCAATAAAATTCGGGCACGTATGATATGGTAAATGTTTTTATTGAATGTGCATATTCAAGCAATACATTTTTTTAAAATAATTTGTGGCTATCAAGCTTCATAATAAAATTTACAAACATAATATAATGTTACGTTGTCTGTGACTTTGATCATTATATATTCCACAGTGCCTATTTTTTTTTAAACGGTGTTCTGATAGTGTTGACCAAATTTTCTTGTTAAAAATATTTATTAATTTTTAATTAGATAAATTAAATTATACCTTATTACATTATCTTTTCACGACAGTTAACATTTTTCTTCTTAAAACAGCGTGTGGAAATATAAATACAATTGTGGCATTGTAGCAGGAAGAGACTGAATATTATCAAAAAATTCAATAAGATGAAATATATTTGGCAAAAACTCCCACAAGCCCATACAATTGTAATATGATTATATTTTTTTAGATTATATATTACTATAATTATAGATTAATAAAATTAAATAACTATTTAAGTATGTGAATCCGAAAAAAAGATTTACCATATCATGATTTTATTGTGTATAGTGTGTATAGTCTTGAGGTATCTGTACGTCAAAATGCCAGTTTTTCATTAGTCAGTATGCAAACATTCCCCGTATAATAAATAAACAACAATACACACAGCCCATGTGTTTTCGTGTCGGAGTGCTATTTGCAACCAGAGATTATAGAATAGCATAAAACTGGAGTGTCATTCCCGTCGTATACCGTCCTTACCAAGCGTACCGCTGCAAACATAACCATCACAGGTTCTTATATTCTTAATAAGTCTTGTAACTTGTAGCAGTCATACGGGTTCATTATTTTTATATTACGAAAACTTAGGCGAGTTCTTCTGCATCTCTCAGGAGTCACAAACGCGATGTCGACCAGGGCCGTATGGATTCACTGTATTCTGTATTGTCAATACAGTCTATCTATTCTCTTTTTGACAAACAGTGCAGCTACAAGGAGGATAAAGGCGCACAGTGCAACGAACATGGCGCTGGAATACTTTTAAAATAACTGATTGGACAAGTCCAAAAAAAGGTCTCTATTGTACTTACCAATATTTTTAACAACATTAGGCAAAGGCAATGCCCGTCACTGTAAACTTAAAAGTGGAACATCATCTAAAATAGGACAATCTATCTGTGAATTACTAACTAAAAGTAGCGACTTCTGCCTTATATCGTAGATGAAACTTAAGAAATGAGCTGGATAGCAATGGGAATGAGAATCCTGACCGGGTTATTTTCGTTACTTTATCAGGGTCAACGCCGCACTATTTACTCGGACATCGGCGCGCCTTTAGCATGGACAAACTGATATTGATTAAAACAACTTTCTGGAACTAGTTCGTAAACTAACATCGGCGTTGTGGACTGATCTAAATGTCTCGACATCGCAAAGTATTTTCTAGGAACAAATATCACTGGATTCGCTCCTCACTCTCCTTTTTATTAGACTTTCATCATCATCAATTTTATTTAACTAGCCGTTATGTGCCGCTGCAAGGACCTCTACGTCGACATATATATGAGTCAAGATCTATAGCTTAAATTAAGAGATTAACATTATGCAGACCCTCAATGTACAGTGAGCATGCAAAACTGCATGGAAACATTGTCAATGAATTCCATAATTAAAAGTCCATGCAATTTCGCAGCTGTGTGTACCAGATATCTACCGCTATCTTCAGTGTAACAGTGGATCTAAAACGGAAACGTTCAGGCTTCTAAATTTGCCTTTTAACCTTTTGAACGCTTTCTCTCTTGCGGCAAGACGTGGCCTACACGCCAATATCTCGACTAGTGAATAACGAATATAAACCTTATCTGTCAGCAGGACAATTGCTTCGCCATAGCCACTTTAGTGGTCGTTGGCGTGGCCGGCACGACAGCACACGACCGATTTAGTGGCTCTTGGCGTTCAAAAGGTTAAAAGTGGTGAGGCATTCATTGACAAACTCAAACTCTCACTGTCTTGAACCTAGACTGTTTTGTATCGGGCTGAGTTGAAAGAAAATTAAGAGCTGATTATTAGACTATTAGTTAGAATGAACTCCCAGCCATTAAAGCAATTCACTGTTCATACGCTCCTACCTCTACTCTTTCATTGTACTTGGCTATAATACCTATAACGTGTTCTTACCTCTTCTGGCACGACATCTTTGAGTTTGACGTCCTGCAGGCGGCTGACGGACGCCGTGCGATGATAGTCCACCAACTCGTTGAGGGAGTTGAACTTCACCACCCAGAGGAAGAATTTGCTCGACGCGTCCCGCAGTACCTTGAAGTGTTGGACGCCGTCCGGACATCTTGTAAAAGAAAACAAATTATTTGGTACCTACACGCAAGGTTACTAACATTGAAGGGATAAGGGGCCCTAGTGTTGCTTTAAATGTTTATAGAATTACCCTACGGTGATTTGGCGATAAAACTGCTAGGTACTGTATTAGTGCAATGGTAACCAGTGACGAGCAGAAAAGATAGCTCTGAGGGTAATGATGTGCTAAGGATCATTCAGAATTTATGAAAACTATACTAAATAAACTGAACTAACTTTAGTATTAAAGGGAGACGTACATGTAGGGATATAGAAATACACTGGTTGGTTAACTAGAAAAGATTTAAGCATTACTTTAAAATAATATAAAAAAAACCGGCCAAGAGCGTGTTGGGCCACGCTCAGTGTAGGGTTCCGTAGTTTTCCGTCCGTCACAGTAAGTGTCCCCACTTAAGAGTTAAAATAACACCGCCATGCAGGATATGATTTGAGCGTTCCACGTACAGCGACATCTATCGGCAAATTAAGTAAACTATTGCGCGCGAGCTTAAAGTATGGAAGATGATGTTTATGGGATAATTCTTTATTGCGTGAACCGATTATCACCGTTTTTACTTTATTTGAAAGCACGTCATTTCATTGTGATTTTGTAGAAATTACAGGTACAATAAACACCTGCTTATACGGTTAAATTACAAACTTAGTTCAGAAATTATTTTCCTAGAAAGTTTTTATAATGTTCTACTTTTGAGATTTTTTCATATTTTTAAAAGTTATGGTTCAAAAGTTAGAGGGGGGGGACACACATTTTTTTTTCTTGTGGAACGATTATTTCCGAAAATATTAACATTATCAAAAAATGATTTTAGTAAACCCCTATTCATTTTTAAATACCTATCCAACAATATATCACACATTAGGGTTAAAATGAAAAAAAAAAAAAAAACACTCCCCACTTTACGTATAGGGGAGGTACCCTAATAAAACATTTTTTTCCACTTTTTATTTTACCACTTTGTCGGCGTGATTGATATACATATTAGTACCAAATTTCAGCTTTCTAGTGCTAACGGTCACTGAGATTATCCGCGGACGGACGGACGGACGGGCAGACATGGCGAAACTATAAGGGTTCCTAGTTGACTACGGAACCCTAAAAACTGTCTGAGAAGAATGCGTAATATTACGAAATTACATCACGGAAATAAAAACATGAACACGTACAGAGGAGCACCGATCGCCAGCTTTTACGTGGAAATGAACACACATAGCGTGTATCTATATGTACATATGTGACGTTTTCATTTAAAAATAATGTCATGAAAATTCATTTAAAAATAAACCTTATCAAAGTAATCAACAACCGACGATGGGGTACCTTTTACGTGAAAACGTCACATATGTATACATGCTTATGGATACAAGCTGAGAACGTATTATTACGGTTTTATGTTACGTATAGCAATACTGTTTTATTGCTATACGTATTCCTTTGTTATGTACACATACATAACAAAGGAAATAAACAACAGTCCATCACATTACCGCATTAAAATCATGACCAACCCTACAAAAGATTATCATTTAATTTATTAATCAAATATCTCGCGTCCTCTACTCTCTGTTATATTATAGTGTAGCTATTAATGATATTATTTTTAATAGCCTATGTTGTGTCCCACTGCTGGGCAAAGACCTCCCCTGTCTTCCGCCACTCGTCACGGCTTGGGGAAAGTTCCCGCCAGTCGCTACTAAAGGCATGCTGCGGGGCATTCAGTAGCCATCTTGGCCCACCGTTCCGGGTGCATTCGGCATGATATTATATACATAATATTTATGTAAGTATCACCAATATGCTAATTGTGTTATAAGATCACTCTTTTCCAAGGTAATGGTAGCCATAAAATGTGGAATCGTTTGTCAACCGTGCCACACGTTTAACCGATAAGTTAAATGTAACAGTGTAACCAATCGTTACAGGAAAAATGTGCGGACAAATATTCATTTAAATAAATAAACGAATGTGGTCAGCTCAAATATTACGAGTACCTTAGTAGATATAGAATTTCCTCCTACGAACGCTGCGGCTGTGGAATGAACGCCCTGCAGAGGTTTTCCCAGCGGGCTACAGTATGAGGTTATTCAAAAAAGGAGTGTATGGATTCCTAAAGGGTAGGCAACGCGCATTCGAATCTTCTGGGGTTGCAGGCGTCCATAGGCTACGGTAACTGCTTACCATCAGGTGGGCTGTATGCTTGTTTACCACCGTCGTGGTATAAAATAATAATAATATAGGTAAGTAATAAACTTACGATATTACATATTACCATATTCCTACATTTGTATAACGATCATGATTAATAAAACTTTCCAGGAACGCGTCTTACACTTACGAGTACGACAGGCAGTAATACGCAACTCTTGAAATATTTTTTGTTATATTAATTTCATACTAAAGTATGTAATCTGCAACCAGAATTTGATTCCATACTTTAAACGTTAGGTACGTCTAATATTTCAAGAGACTACTCTAAAATAACAACATAGACACATTGTGCATGTCTACTCGGAAAGCAGTGCTGAAATAGTAAAGTTGTGGTATATCGGGCGTGCTTAGGGAATAGACATGGCTTGTCTATTATCCTTCCTCCTCACCGATATGTAATAAAGAACGGGATACAAAATCAGCCCAAAAAAAATACAAAAATACCCTACAATAGTGCTGAAACAGCGACTTGTACAGCAGTTTCTCTGACCGTCTTATTACGGTATAACACTGAGCGATTATTTAGTAATTTTCACGAGCCATATTTTCGGTAGATCTTGTTTGAGACTGTACATCCTAACTCAATGTTCCTCCTATAAAAAGTTGCATCACCTCCAAACCTAACGAAAATGGCACCGAATCTGTCGCCGGGAAGAAAGTAATAAAATCACTTTTATTTTTACGGTTAGTTTATAGATGTGGTCTCATTGTGTAATCATGCCGAGATTACCAGATTTGAAAAATGTGCCTTTCCAGGCCGGCAAAGAAAGAGGTGCACCAGACAGTAGTGTCTGGTCGAATATGGTCAATTGAGTAGCGGCTCTCGTAGAAATAGAACTAGATTTTACTACGAATTCTGTATCAGCTCTGAGAAGCTAATTTTATTAGCTTTAATATCTGGTAGCCTGGCAGTAAGACGCCCTACGGACTTTCAATCTGGAGGGCTCCGGTTCAAACCACAGCTCGTAAGAAAAAAAACTATCGTTCGCCTTTTCGGTGAAGGAAAACGTCTTGAGAAAACCGGAATTAATCTCAATAGTCAATATACTCAATTTGGCCCAGTTTCCTCTCTGGGTTGGAAGGTAAGATTGCAGCAGTCGCTTTCGTATAAACTAGTGCCTACGAGAATTCATGGGATTAACTGAGCCGTGGCAAAAAGGGTATCAGCGTAATTCGTCCCATTCGTTTTTCGTTCATTTCTTATGGCCGTCTCATTCTGTGTTCGTCACTCATTCTTTATTCGTCTCGATCGCTATATGTCCCTATCGTCTTAAGTACAATTATGTAACCTGTCTCTTTCTTAACAAGTCTTTTTCGTTTTTCGTCACGGTCTTCCTAGGACTATGTCTTTGTTTGTGTCTCTCTTTTTTGGTATCATTCGCACTTTATCTTTAGTCACTTTCGTTATTCGTCTCACTCTTTTTTTGTCTTTAATGGTAACTCGTTCCGTTCTTTTTTGGGCACGTTCGCTAATCGTCCCGTACTAGTAGGTCTTAGTTGCTATTCATATGTCCTCGGATCGGAATTCATAAACAAATTGAAGTTTATATGTCACGTACATATACAGAACGGAAAAAATGAGGGCCCTGAAGGGTCTGGGACTTAAGATACTTAAGATAGTTAATTTTTCTCAAGATAAACATTATTTTCATATGAAAAAATAAGAATAACTGCATTCATAGATTTTGATATGCCGTCAATAATCGTCATGGTATTCGTTTACAATAAAATCATGGCCAACATCAAGATGTTGGGCCATGATTTTTGAAACGCAAATTTTCTAATTCCGCAGCCACAAAAACTAAGAAAACGAGTACGAGTTTTTACAAAAAAATTCCATGACTGCCATTTCGGAATGCAAAACAGAAGTCATTTTCGAATTCCGCATGTCAAACGTTTAAGGTTAACGAAGGAGTGTACTGAGCGTCTAATATAAATTTGATTTGACAGTAACTTCTTAATCGCGTTTGCGTATCGAGAGGTCAAATTATGATGGGAATCTGATGATTTATATAAACGGCAATCATAGTTTGACCTCTCGATTTGCGAACGCGATCGAGAAGTTAATGTCACATAAAATTTTTGCTACACTTACAATGATAAACTAGTGTTTTAAATAAATAGTTTTATTTTCACTTATGCAACATAAACATTTATTCCTTTCCTATGAAAACTCAAAAAATTGAACACTCTACCGACCTCATCAGCTTCTCTACTAATAATTGGTAATTAAAACCGCAAGACGTCACATCTCATCAGTATAATAAACAACACGCAGTCTTTCTAGACATTCCTCAACTGTAATATTTTCAGCCATCAGTTCTTCTGTTACATATGTAATGGCCTCATCGACATTTATGTACCTCTTTCTTCGTTTTCTTTGCACTCCGACTTGGATTTGTGCTGCCCTTATCTCCTGATGTATTCCTTCTTTTTTCAAAATGTCCAGATAATGGAACAATCCTTTGCTTTTCTCAGTTATTAAATTTAATCTATGGTGCCAGCCCTCGAGACTGTTACTCGTTCTGTGGCGTTGGCCGGCACAAGAAAAAACTGTGCATGAAATTTGGGTAAACCAAAAATTCTCCATGTAAAGTGAAAATAAATTCATGCGTTGACAGTCATGGGGGCTAATGCTTTCTATGTAACACCAAGCTTCTGGTATGTATTGTTCTGGTAAAAGAGCCAGCAACGTTGTCAATTTTACAATTTTCCTGCAATATTGATTTTGATTGATACCCAAATCTTTAGCTTTTCGCCATATCGCCTTTTTGTAATGGTATTGGCAACCCGTGACATTTGCGTTAGGGAATACAGCCAACACTGCATTCTTGATTGCGTGTTCGTAATCGCACTTGAACAGTAATATACTTAAAGAGAATTGTGTTTTTAATATGGAAAAGAACCGTTCGTACGTGTTCTCCTGTTTATTAGGCAGTAACCCAAAAACGACTGGAACGATACCATCTTCATCTCTTCGGCTTTTCAAGTCGCAGTGTAGTGTAAACAACTGGCAAAATGGGGCGGGTGTGGTTTTGAACGTACCATCAGCAAAATAAGAGTGATTATTACTCTTGATTACGTTCCTGAAATACGGAGTGGAGAAAATTATAATTCCATCAGTGGTTGCTCCGTTGTATATCATAAAATCCGTAGATATCATTTCTGGAATTTCAACTTCGGCAATTGTGGTAAACACCGTTTTGGACACGTTCAACATTTTTTTTCTGGCGTTGTAGAAACCATCTTTCTTTATTTCAAATAAAGGTATGGTATGGTCGGGAACTTGCCCTTTCAATTGCTGAACACATTCTTCGTAAATTTTTGTGACAGGCTTATATTCAACTTTGCATCTAGATTTACATATATCCATTGCGGCGTCGATTTTATTTCTCCTGAAATCGGGAAAACGTATGTTGACGTTCTCGTATAATTGTTTCCGTATCCGAAGACAAAGTAATTGACCCACTGCACATATATCTGCTCGTGCATCTCCATTTTGTGGAGTCTTTATTTTTAAGAGCAAAAGTGTATTGAAACCCATCTTTTAGCAGTTTTTTGCGGCCTCGCTTAGTTTCAATAAATTTTAAATTCTCACAATCGCTGTTCGAACTTGTATCTGAGTCCACATCCAGAATGGAAAGATATATTTATTATTTTAACTAGCTGTGCCCGCGGCTCCGCCCGCGTGGAATTCGGTCTTTGTCAGTAAGCGGCTAATTCACCCCTAATTTCTCTCCGTCCCCCTGGAGGCGGAACTTGAAGGTCTTGAAGTAAAGTTGACAGATGGATACGCTAGAGGACAGTAGTCCAGATAAAATATTTTACAATTACCACTAAATAAAACTACACTACAAAATCAATAGTTTTTTTCGTCCTTATAATTTTTTTTTTACATGATTTAAACGACATAGAATAGTAGGTGTATGTCGGACGATGCAGTAACACTTTTGTATTTATGTGTCCTTGACTGTACCTATTCATATCATGTCCATGGCAAATATCATCCAAATCGATCCTCCAGTCAAATCAGTCTAAGAATGAAAAGGTAAGAACAGGCGCGGTTGCAGCCTAAAATGGGGGGGTAACTATGACATTGGGGAGGTCACTAATGCAGAAATGATTGTTTGAGGGGGTCAGTAATGAATTTTTCTATTTGACGTGTACGATTTGGGGCGGGGGGTCATGTCTCATGTAACCCCCCCCCCCGGTTTTTTTTTTTTTTTTATACTACGACGGTGGCAAACAAGCATACGGCCCACCTGATGGTAAGCAGTTACCGTAGCCTATGGACGCCTGCAACCCCAGAGGATTCACATGAGACATGACCCCCCTCCCCAAATCGTACACGTCAAATAGAAAAACCCCATCGGACCGATCGGACCGCGCCTGGGTATGAAATATACACATAAAAATCCATACTTCATATCATAACCTATTAACAAAAATATACTAACAGGTCTAATATTAGTTAGAAGACTTAGAAGTAAGATTAGAGAAAAGAAGAATAGATATCAAAATCGTGAAAAAGGCTGAGTATTTACATGCACTGTGCAATGTGTGGCATTTAATTTATTGTCGTTTAATTTTGTTGTTCCAATAATTCATTGAAATTTGTTGATATCCGTACCCCCACTTCTAACTACTTCTTCTAGAGTTAATTTGGCAAAATCCTTCCTTAGTGGATTATTCATGTCACAACGTATTAATTTCAGCGCCATCTGTTAGTTAAGCAGGGTACACGTTAGTCTCAGGACATATTTGGAAAAAAGTTTGCTCCTCTTTCCTAAGTAGCGCCATAATTTGGTGCAAAATTAACGCAATCGCGTGTAGTGGCTACCCCCCTTTTACAGGTTGAATTTTTATAGCCTACCTGTACCTGGACGGGGATTTTCTTGACAATTGGAATTAGTAATCCTTAAGGGGTGACTTCTGGGATAACAATGCAAAAAAAACCGGCCAAGAGCATGTCGGGCCATGTTAAGTGTAGGGTTCCGTAATTGCCGCCCTGTTAAAAAACATTCGTTCAAAAGGTCGTTTATTAGGGGATATTTGGCGGCGCTTCCGTCATAAACTAATAATTGCGTGGTGGGTTAATTGTTTGGCGTTGTAATTCCACTATCCGACACTTACGTCCTTTCACTATGCGTATTTCAAAAACAGCTGAACCGATTTTATTCAATATAGTTTTTATTGAAAGTACCTTTCAGGTTTCACTTCCATTTTTTTTTTTGGACCTACGGTTCAAAAATAAGATGGGGGGCGCCCTTTTTTGAAGATGAAACTATCCTTTGTCCTTTCTCGAGACCCATACTATCTCTATACCAAATTTCATCTAAATCAGTTCAGCCGTTTTCACGTGATGCGCGGTCAAATAAACAGACAAACAGATAAACAGACAAACAGATAAACAGATAAACAGATAAACAGACAAAAATTCTAAAAATTGTTGGAACGTGTTCTGTTATCAATTCTAAGTATCCCTAGCCAACTTTTTTTCGATTATCTTCCATGTACAGACTTTCGACCCTCTTCAGCCTTATTATATGTATAGATATCATTAATTATTCCATGGAATAGACTACGTTGAAGTTTCTAAACATCTTGACAAATGCCAATTCTAACAACTTGAATTCGAGCGAAATTATCATTAAGTGGCCTAAATATTAAGTACGCAGATTGTATAAATAGAGTCATACCTCCTTAGCATTTCCAAGCAAATGAACTGTCAGAATTCAAAGTGTTATATTAAATGTCAGACTACTACGAAATTACATGAAATTATGACGATCACTCGGTCAATAAGATATAATTAAAAAAAAAAAAAAGATTGACAGAAAAAGATAGTTACAAATAGTGACCGAGACGCATAACGAATGTAACGAACTTATGGTCTAAGAACTGGCCACGTCAGATGTGACACAATAATGAGAGCAATGAAACCTGTCTAGTTAGACTGATTTACCATCCTTATTGCTAGATCCGGGCATCTGGCAGCTTTTAATGGGTGGATGTCAGAGTGACAGACCAACAAAGTTTTTAAGTTGGAAAAAAGTAATTCCAAAATAGGTAAAAATTGCCAAAGTTGTGTTACTTATAGAGGACAGGGCCTATATTTTAACATAAGATTAAAAACCATGGTCTATTATTGCGGAAACGAAAACAGTAGGCGACTAACTAAAAATTGCATTTTACATAATTTGGCACTACTTTCCCCCAACAGAACCTTCTGGATATGATATAGCCTAATGAATTACATAATTTCCCATAATATTTCATTAAACCCAGAACTTTAGGATTTGTTTTCTTCAAGTTATTTGCATTCTTTGACCTCCACCACTTTACAGCTGCCAGATGTCCGGATCTAGAAATAAGCATAGTATAGCAAACTAACTACATGGGTTTCGTTGCTCTCATTATTGTGTCATATCTGACGTGGCCAGCTCTCCGTCTATTAGAATTAGACTGAAAATGAATGAGACTAATCACGAATGTGACTAATAACGAATGCATGAAAAAAAATGAGACGAATAAGTGAATGAGACAAAAATCGAAAGGGAATAAGAAAGAATGAGTCCTAGGAAGACCGTGACGAAAAACGAAAAAGACTTGTTAAGAAAGAGACAGGTTACATAATTGTACTTAAGACGATAGGGACATATTGCGATCGAGACGAATAAAGAATGAGTGACGAACACAGAATGAGACGGACATAAGAAATGAACGAAAAACGAATGGGACGAATTACGCTGATACCGCAAAAAGCCGGGACAAGCGCTAGAGGGAGGATGATATTGATGATGAATATAACACGAGTAGATCATATAAAATAAGTGAGGTCTACAGCTCACAGAACCACTATTTTAACTCAGTTTTAACTTTACTTTTTGATTTTTTTTAAATGTGTAAATTTCCTTCCCTAAAGTCTCATAATTCCGGTAAATTGATACAAACATTATTTTAAACAACGCTCGCTGATAAGTTTTCTCTCTAGAGTGGTTAGACTACGACTGGTTTTCAAAATACATAAATAAATGCTTATAAAAACCAAATCAAGTTCCAAGGATCATGTCCAATGAGTCACAACTGTAACGTGCGTTAATATCACACGGGCTTGGTTCAGTGTGTTCAAGCTGTAAACAGATTGTTTTTTCCGTTGCAGTCAATTGAGAATTATTTCGTATCGGCATACACAAAAAATTCAGTTCGCGTAAGTATGAGATTAATGAAAAAGTTCACGCTAGTTTTTGTATAGCGTGTGGAACAACAAGATGGACTTTTACGAAAATGGGGGATTGTTTAGCTGTAGTAATAACTTTTCAACCAAAGAACCATTTTAATTTTCCTAACCGTTTTCAAGTTAGAGCTTGTTGAAATTAAAGTGCAAAATACTGCCTGTTATAACCCTAATTAGTAAACGGGTTCAATGACCTTTATAGTAAACAAACTTTACATGTCATAAAGTCGGCTTTTGCTTCCTTGGAGACATTGACAAGCTTAACGTTAAGAAAGAAAAGGTCGATTTAACACAAAAGTCACACACGTACAATAATATTAATAAAAATCAATTTCCAACATGAATTAATTATTTCCAAATAGTTTTTTTTTTCTCGAGGCTCACTTTTTACTTTTTTTGTAACGAAATACGCTAGTAAATCAATAAATAAAATTATTAAGGAATTAACATTCATTTTTGGTGTGTCTCATTTGGATGATTTATAAAAAAAAACCGCAATTAAACGCATTACAAAAAAAATACCGGCCAAGTGCGTGTCAGATCACGCATAGGAGGGTTCCGTACCTTCAATGGAATAAGAACCAAACTAATACCAAAAGGTCGTATCTGATGCCTATGGAAGAAGTTTTTTGGAGATAACTCAAAAATGACTGAACCGGTAATGTTCAAAACAATTTTCGTAGAAAATATATGATAAGACGCATCTCCTCAAATTTTTTCATATTTTTTGGACTTACGGTAAGTTACAGGGGGGACGACGACGACGACACAAATTTTCTGACTTTCGAAGCGATTATTTCAGAAAATATTCACTTAATCACAAAATGGTCAAAGAAACCTCAATGGTATTTTTATGACCTATCGATTGATTGATGCGTCACATGTTGATATATGGTTTGTGACGTCACGACGACGTCACAGCGCCACGACAACCGGAGCGGCGGGGTGCGACGCGCGGCGAGCGGAGAGCAACAGCCGCATCCCCTCCTCGCACCCGGCCGCCAGCGCCGCGCCGCGCCCATATAAGCCCGCCCGGACCGTGCCGTAGGGGCAGTCGATGTTCCGAGCTCGAGCGACGAACAACGGCTGCTAGTCCTAGAAGGCCGCGCGAAATCACGCGTCGTTAGCCGGAGGACTTTCCCGTTCCCCTTCCCCCGTAGTATAACCTCAGAGGGCCGCGCGAAATCACGCGTTGTTAGCCGGGAGGTTTCCCCAGTTTGTCCCGATACCCGTAAACCCAGAAGGCCGCGCGAAACCTCGCGTCGTTAGCCGGGGGTTTATTCCTGATCCCGCCGTTCCACGAGGAACACTCCGACGTCCTATCCTAAGCCAGGATCACCGTACCGCGTAATCCGTACCCCGGATAAATACCGGAGCTATTACGTAGCATAGAATCTAGCTCCCTTCAGGAGACCTAACTTACAACTTAAACTAGGTTTACTTTCAATAAAGGGTGTACAAGACCCAGCTATATTAGTTACCTTGGTGTTTTACTTTAACCCTATCCTCCAAACCCTGAGTTAGCCTGGAAACCTTCACAAAGCCCCTCAGGCTGAAGGATATGTGTGGTTGCCCTCACGACAACCATTACATTTGGCGCCCAACGGAAAAACTTACATACAGGAGTTTTGGTTAGCTCAGGAGGATAAGGATCGATGATAACGATTTTTTTTCTTTTTATTCGACGCGTCCCATCCACCCGTGAATCGGGAGAGACGAAAGCTTAATTATATTCCACAGAATAGCCCCGTTACCTGCCGCCGTCCCCCAGCCGTGTGATTGTAACCAAGGAAGGTAAAACCGGCCGTATCCAGCACTTAGGTGAGTCGTAGCCGCTATCCTGAACCACGATCCATCTACAGCACCGGTAAGTTACACAAAGAGAGCCCTAACGCGTCGACCCACCGGAACGTTTCAACGTATCGCCGATGCCGACATCCTGGATATACTACTTGAGGAAAGAACAGTTAACTCAGGCAGCTGACGAAAGGAACATACAGACTGAAGGTCTAAACGTGGCACAGATATGAAAACGATTGGTAGAGGCCGTGAAAAAAGACGCCAACGAAGGCGAACCCGACGAGTTAGGAACACCAGACAGAAAACAAACTACAAAGATGGAACAGCCTGACAAAGAGTTGAGAAAGATAATCAGGGACTGGAACCTCACCTTTAAACCAATAGACGACGCAGTTGAGTTTATCGAAAGACTGGAGGAATTAATAGCGGCAAGTAGTATAACAAAAGAAGACGTTTTGCCTATCCTACCCCGGATATTACGGGAGAAAGCTTTACTATGGTACAGAAATAACGCAGAGACATGGAAGACATGGGAGGAGTTCATCACGCTGTTTAAACTCTACTATTTTCCGACAAATTATGAAGAAACCCTAGTCACAAGGATCGTAGCCAGGAAACAGAGGTACAGGGAAAGTTTTATAGACTACCTAACTGACCTCCAGACATTGATGCGAAGGTATGGAAAGCTAACCGATAAAGAAAAGATAAACCGTATCCACGAGAACATGCAGAGTAGCTACAAATTATATATTAAAAAACAGGACTTCGAGGATCTGCCCGGATTACTGCAGCTCGCTTCCGAGTACGAGAATATAAAGATGACACCATTTAGTGACAGGTTCAGTATGAATAGGAGATACGAGGTCAACCAAGAAACAACCTCACAGGAAGGAGCAGGGACACCGTATTCAACCAGTCAATCAAGTAAGTCAACGAACTCCATGAATCAATATCAACCGCAAGGCAAAAGAACCAATTCAGGGAACGACACCAAAGTCAACCCCACATACGACACACATACCTGCTGCTGGTCATGCGGGAGAACAGGACACATGACTAAAGACTGCCGATCGACAAGGGGGATATTTTGCAGTGAGTGCGGTAGACAGGGAGTCCTGAGTAAAAACTGCTGTAAAAGGAAACAATGGGGGAAAAATGAAGCTGTAGGAGCTGCAGGAGATGAAAGCCGAGAGGACAACCGGATATACGAGCGGATCCAAATAATGGGGAAAGAATATCGCTGTCTCGTAGACACAGGCTCAACAAACACTTACGTTGACCAACAGACATACGAGGAATGCATGGATAATGGTGCAGAGGGAAAAGGAGTACAAAGGGAAGTAATACTCGCTAACGGGGGAAAAACGCGAGTAACGAAAAATATATTAATAGACATCCAAATGAGGAACGCCCGATTTAAGCATTGGATCCGCGTGCTGCCCTCCGCCACATGCACTATCATAGGCATGGATATATTGAAACGAGTCGGAATGTCGGTGACATGGACAACGGACAATCCCGCCAAAAAGAAAGATGACGACGACACAAGAGGAAGTAGTCGACCAAAACAGAATGAGAACGACAGCTCAGAGCCACAACATAGCGGAACTGAGGAGCAAGTAAGCCAAAGCAGACCGAGTTCAGATAAGACTGATATCGGAGACAGGAAACACGAATGCACTGAGTCACAACGGCAGGAATTACAGACACCACTACAACAAGAATTCACAAGTTATTATTTAATAGCTATGTCCGTAGTAGGTTAGAATTTGCTAGCGCCGTTTGGAACCCACTTTATAAAATTCACAGTGACAGGATTGAAAAAGTGCAAAAAAAGTTTGTTAAAACAGTTGAATTCCGAACTACACTTAAATACACAGACTATATCACCGCTATAAAAAGACAAAACATTACACTTTTAAGTTCTCGTCGAGAACGTATTGATGTTCTGATTCTTTTTAAAATTATTAATAACATCATCGATGCCCCGTCTTTGTTAAATTCCCTTTCCTTTAGAGTACCCCGTCGTTGTGAGCGAGCTTGTAGACAGAAACCTCTATTTCATATTTCCTATTGTAGGACAGCATATGCAAAGAACTGTTTCATTAGAAGAGCGTGCAGGCTGTATGACAAAAAATTTCAAAATATAGACATTTTTAGTGAAAAAGTATGTAGGTTTAAACAATTATCTTTTCACTGTATTAATGAACCATAGATTGATGTTTATGATTGATTTTTATAATTATAACTGTTTCTCTTTTGTTTTTCTGTTCTTATTGGGCACTGTTTCTGTAACTTAGTCAAGCTGTTTATATTTTTAGTATGTTATGGTTAACTTATTCTTATTGAGGAAACTGTAAGTCTATAACCTAAAAACCCTGTTGTACCTAATATAAATGTATACGACTGTTTGTTTCTAAATAAATAAAATAAAAAAATAAAAGGCGAGAAAGCCTCAAAAGGAAATACGTGGGTGGAACATAAAATAAAATGGAAACACACAGAACCCGTAAAACAGAAACATTACCCGAGGAACCCTAAGCAACAGCAAATTATACATACACATGTAAAGGAAAAGTTGGAACAAGGCATAACCGAGAAGTCGGATAGCCCGTACAGCTCACCGGCCGTATTAGTTAAGAAAGAAAACGGACAACATAGATTCCGTGTTGATTACAGAAAAATCAACAAAATATCTAGGAACCCCATCTGCGTGGCAGAGGAGGAGAACGACCATGAGGCAGAATACTCCGCATTTGTATCCGAAATGCTCGGAGACGGCCTACCAGACAGTTGGGCACAACCAGGGGCGATCGAAGTGAGCACCGAACCAGTCCCGCGGGGACGAAGAGGAAAGAAGTATACAACGGGGCGGCGCAGGAACGGCGGCTCGAGTCGAGGGGTGGCAACGTTACCACGCACAATACAAGCACCAAAGTAGAGGGTGCATTTGTTAGTAGTGGTAGTGAAGTAAGGATTTACTTTTCATTTATTTTTCTTTCGTTTTGTTTTGTTAATTAAGTTTGTTATGTTTTTTTTTTCATAGTTAAGTTTAATAAATTACCTACAGGCATATGTCTCAAGTTACCGCGTCAAACAGGAAAAAATTAAAATATAATACTACGAGTTTGTGTGTTAATTTACATCCCGTTGAATAGAGTACCTACCTACCATACAAGAGACATAGTAGGAAGTATAAATAACATAAAAAGATAATTTAATAAATGAGAGTTATACAACAAAAAAGAAATTACAACAAGATGCAAGTTGTACAGGCGGGGTACTTAGGACCCCATATAACCAGAATATTTTTCTTCAACACGGTGATTTTTACCCTAGGCAAAAATCTTCTCGCCGGGGGAGGCAGTCCGGAGCGGCGAGGTGCGACGCGCGGCGAGCGGAGAGCAACAGCCGCATCCCCTCCTCGCACCCGGCCGCCAGCGCCGCGCCGCGCCCATATAAGCCCGCCCGGACCGTGCCGTAGGGGCAGTCGATGTTCCGAGCTCGAGCGACGAACAACGGCTGCTAGTCCGAAACCTCGCGTCGTTAGCCGGGGGTTTATTCCTGATCCCGCCGTTCCACGAGGAACACTCCGACGACGTCCTATCCTAAGCCAGGATCACCGTACCGCGTAATCCGTACCCCGGCTATTACGTAGCATAGAATCTAGCTCCCTTCAGGAGACCTAACTTGCAACTTAAACTAGGTTTACTTTCAATAAAGGGCGTACAAGACCCAGCTATATTAGTTACCTTGGTGTTTTACTTTAACCCTATCCTCCAAACCCTGAGTTAGCCTGGAAACCTTCACAAAGCCCCTCAGGCTGAAGGATATGTGTGGTTGCCCTCACGACAACCATTACAGGTTAAAAAAAAATTTTGAAATTTAGTTACATGTATGGAGCGCCCCCCCTAAAAATATATATATTTTTTAAATTTAACTACATAGCTAAGTTGCGGCATACAAAATACACCTTATGTGTAAATTTTATTCAGATACGTCGTATAGTTTCCGAGCAAAATGGCTGTGACATACGGACGGACAGACAGACAGACAGACATGACGAATCCATAAGGGTTCCGTTTTTTGCCATTTGGCTACGGAACCCTAACAAGGTAACGTTTACGTCATGTCATGTTTAACGTCATGATGTGTAAAAATGGATTAAATAATATAAATTAATTTTATTTGCTGTACCTTTCGCCGAAGTGAAATTGGCACTGTAATCGTAACGCGCCTTAAGTAAAACTACATGTTTGGGAATAGCTGTTTCGATTTTGTAGACAACAGTGAAAATGTGGTGGAAAACCTCAACATCGTGTCTTACATGTTCATCTTCACATGATACGAAATTATGATTGGAAGTTTACTCAGAACAGAAGATGTGAACCTGTTAAAGGAATAACGACAAAGGCACGACAAGGATGTCATCAAAACACCGAATGAAATTAATAAGTGTTCTTTGAAAATGTAAACATTACGTAGGAGCACTAGGGTTGGCAATGCAAAGTAAAACATCGAATTTATATCTCTGTTTTAATTGCGAGGGCTATTATTATTATTATAAATCGATTGTAAAACATGAACTCGCTATTACTTCTTTTACAGCTGTAAATATTAACATTTTTTTTTTCATACTTACGAAGTTTAAATACGAATGTAGGTTAACCGAGTCGTTCTTAACTTTGAAAACGCGATAATTCAAAGTAACTTGAGAAATTAAAGCCATTCATGAAAAAAAAAGTTCTTTCCGTGCAAGCAGTTGCGGGGGCAAATTTATAATTACAAAAGCTTCAAGGAAACATGACACAAGGTACCTATTCTATTAATTCGCGCTATTTTATTTCATATAACAATAATCATAAAAAAGTGTTCTTTTGCTCTAGTTCAACATCGATGATGTGATGTGTCATACATAATCGTAAATTGTTTAGTCATGGTTTACAAGAGCGCACCCCTGATAATAAATTAAAAGAATAGAGATACGAATGATACATAAATACAACCGAAAAACATTACCTATTCTCCCTTCGAGGGAAGATATTAGTCAGTAGACTAATAAAATTAGGCTTGATATGGGGCGTAAAGCTACTAACAAAGACCATTGTCTTTTGGTACACGCACCAATCTACTACTAGAACTAATAAATATTAAAATTAAACCTCGTACTTTCACTCACTTATCGCCAGAATGACTCGTCAATGTGCTAATGAGCTATAAACAAGACCAATAAGTCAATGACTAATTCTGACATAGGCCCTATCTATATTAGGAATATATAGCGAACAGGTTTATGTACGGTCTCCTTACTTAGGCTGACTCATGATTTTCGACGGACTGGTTTAAGTGAAACTTCGGAAAACGAGGATTTTTTTTATTGAGAATGTCGTGAAAAGCGTCTCGTAGTTAATGAATGGTAGGCTGGCCATGAACAAAAAATAACGTTAAGACTAGTCATCATTAGATATCTAGATCAGAAGTTACAAATGGGAGGGAATGGGAACTCTTACCCCCTTATTCATAAACATACTTCAAACCTGTTCCAGCTAAAATATGTTTTGTCCTTATCTGTCACTTTGACAATTGCCGTTGTTAGATGCAGACAAAACATAATTTAGCTGGAACAGGTTTGAAGTAAGTTTATGAATAAGGGGGTTAGTATGTACGAACTTCATGTCCAATTTTGCAATATAAATACAAAAAAGGAACTTTTCTAGTTTTTTAACCGACCAGATTTTTTATTCGTGCGCCCTACCTCGTAAACGGCTTGTTAACTGTTGTTAATCGGTCTGATAAAAAAAGAGTAATGTTTGAAATCAAACCTGTTTTATAATAACTTATTTACTTATATATATAAAATGTTATATAACTACAGCTTTTGAACCATACGCGCAAATCATGACTAATACAGAGGCCGAGATATCTAAAAACAAAATATAAAGCTGCCGCAGCTACTCTATTACTTGCATCCAAGTATGACTCAGACCAACAGCGTTCTTTTTTTCTGTGCCAAGTCAAACAGAGGCAGATAATGGTTACTGTGTTTGCCGTGTTTGATTTCGTATCCAATAGCAGGATTCTAGCATACCTAGAAGCATTAGAATGAACTCGTAATAGTGCAAGAATTTAGAAGTTTACTATCGTAGTCTAGTGTCCGATCGACACATGATTTTTTGCCGAAACCGAAACAGAAGGTTCGGCTCTGGGTCCAGTTTCGGCCGAAACCAAAACTTTGATAAGCGTGTTAAATAGTACATATTTATTTCAGTTACATGTCAGCCGTTGTACAGTCACTATCAGATATATCGGAGCTGCTAAGATGGTCACAAATAACTGAACAACGCCCCTTATCACGGCGATAAAGTGCATGTTCAGATATTTCTGAGTACCGTGGCCGCTCTGATGGTGACTGTACAACGGCGATTTTATCAGTTAAAAACGTTGTGACAGAACTTATGGTCAGATTAAGTACAATGTTGACGGTTTCGGCGCGGCCGAAATGTTTGGCCGAAACCGAACCTTGGGCCGAAACACGTTTTTTTGGCCGAAACTGGCCGAAACCGAAACTTCGGTCGGATACTATCGTAGTCTAAACGACGTTAGGGAGCTAAGTGAACATATATAAAGAAACCATAGACAAAATGTATTGAACAAACACCGATACTACGGTAATTACCGTAATCACATTTAATGTAATAATTTAATTTAGGTAATGTAATGACATTTTACTTTTTTTATGGGTCCACATGATGGGCACCGTCGGCGGCGGTAATCACTGTTACTGTTAAGGAACCGGAGCTGCACATTTTTACTTCATACAAATTAATATGCAATGTAACGTATTCATAAATAATGAGCAAAATATAGGCAACCCTGGCTCAACCATTGGGACAGTGTCAAGGAGATTAGAACCAATGGAGTTTGCATGTAGAAACAATTTGGGGTGCGAAATGCAGCCAATTCATGTCATGTTGGAATTGTGGTTACTTTCTTTATATTTATTTTATTGAAGTCTTGCTGCTGTCGCGCGAATTCAACGTTACTGCACTTCAATAGAATCACTCTGCAGAATAGAAAACAAAGCACGAGTTACATAAATACACGTGAATAAATTGTTCTTCGAAGGGGTAAGGAGATGGAATCATCCTGGGGCAGTGTCAAGCAGTTGAACATTAACGTTGCGTCAGGGGAACAGCTGTTAACAACGAGGATAAAACTCTGAGAAAGACCTGATGGATATTTCACGCTGGGGAATATAATGAGGAAACTAAATAAAAACAATTTATGGTAGGGGTAACTCTGTTTCTATATTCATGTACAAAACTCTTGATTGGCAATTGGTAAATTATACATACGGTCTACTCGAAATCAGTTAAGTGTGTTATATTATTACAGCGTTAGTCCCGATCTTTTGCCATGGCTCAACGGAGCCTGGGGTCCTCGCGGCACCTTAACCCCATTTTTTTTTATACCACCACGACGGTGCAAGTACTAGTTTTGTGAATGCAAATGGGAATCTTTGCTTTGAAAACTGTAGCTAAGCTACCAACACTTCATCAGTTAAATGAGTACAACAATTATTTGTATAATGAGTCACAAAATACCAATCCATCAAGTAATAAAAAGCCTATTATGGTGAAACTTATCTCCTATTCTGATATTGTTTAATAACTTGTTTAAAAGTCCTTAATAGAATCTTTGTTGATTGTAATATAATGAGATAATACTGTACCAATATGAACATGACTCATTTACTGAATCATTAACTTTTTCTATTATCAGTTTAGACCATTGTTCCTTAGAATGATAGTAAAAATTAAAAAATATATGATCAGAAAAAGGTTAAAGGGCTCCACTCTATCTTTACTATAATTTATTATTATTACTAAAACTATATTATTTACTGTTCTCTATTCAAATGTATTTACGGGCCTACGGTACGATCAATTAACTAATTTTTGTCAAAGATGGAGGAGTAATGTATGGTTGCTAAGTGTCCCCAGTTTGGACTTTCATTTCAACTACTATTAAAACACGATATTTACCAGTGTGTAGGTGTAGGTACACGGTAAATTCGGCGTCATAAAATAAGGTAAAGAAATATGGCTGCGTTACCAGGCAAAAAGTATTTGGCACATGACAAAATATTATTAAAGAAATTAGTTTTCACTGAAATATAAGTAATTAACGGATATTTTTACTTACAATAAAATAAATATAAATAACAAGTTTAATTGTATTAGCCAACAATTAAACCATGGTTATCCTTTAAAAGTGCGTGATTGCGAAGCAAAGAAGGTAAATGCGTGTGTACTTTTTTTATTTATCTATTGAAGCCGAATTTAAAAACCCAGTTTTTAATAGTAGTGTTTATGAGTTTCCGGTATGATATTTCGGCACAGTTACATCAGTTAGTTAACTAAAAAAATGTTTCCTGTAATAAAAGTTTTTGCGTATTTTCCTGCATTTAACATACATAGGTGGAGATGATGATCGTTGGTTCGGTCACATCTCTCGCAGGCCACCAGACTACATAGGGAACATATGCCTTGATCTAGCCCTGGACGGCCCTCGACGCGGTCGCGGAAGACCAAAGAAGCGCTGGCTGAATGTCGTGGAGGCCGACATGAGCAAAAACGGGCTCGTAAAAGAAGATGCCCAGGACCGCGCAAAGTGGAGGAAAGCGAGCAGGAAAGCGGACCCTGGCAATAGCCGGGATAACGCTAGGCAGAAGAAGAAGAAGAGAGGTGGAGATGATGGCAGCCCTGGCCTATAACCACCGAAACCACTTCGTTCGTCGAATCATCTATATGCAACACTCTCTTTCGAATATGCAAGAGCGATAGAGATGGACATAACGATTTGATGAACGAAGTGGTTTGCGGTTATAGGTGGAGATGAGTGCAGCCCTGGCTGGCTTATAACCGCGAACTACTTCATTCATCAAATCATCTATATGCATCACTCTCTTTCGAATATGCAAGAGCAATAGAGACGGGGCCAACAAATTGTCGATTTTCGAACCCTGGATTTATTATGAGACGAGACATGTAGCAACTAGTTCCTTACAAATACTACTTCATTGTCTTTTTTGTGATTTTATCATGAACTGTTACAGTTACACCGAAAGTTACTAAATACATATTTAGCTGCCAGCACTTACACTTTCATTGCTCAAATAAGATGTAAGCGCCTTCCAGCAAATGGTATCTTTTCTTTTAGCCTGTCACAATTTTAGGTTATGACCATTAAACTCGGCAACATAACCCTCAATTGAAATGCTAGAAATGTTAACCTGGTAATATTGTTAGAACCAAATTTATGATGAAGGAATGTTTAACATTCCTTCATCATAAATTTGGTTCACCTTTAAAGGTATATCAATAAATTCTAGCTTGATTCATCTCTTACTTTTGAGAGAATAGCATATCTATTATGGAGGGCAAAAAAGTTTAAAATTGTTAGAACTGTCCATCTCTATCTGAATAGTGCGAGTAAATGTAAGCTAGAAAAATATAAACAATTTAGCAAGATTATTAAGAGAATCCAGGATTCCTTATGTGAAGTCACTATCACAGAAGAAAAAGTTTGGAACAAACTGAAGAAGCTACGTGAAGATACGTCCATGGGCCCCGACGGAATCCCAGCGGTCGTGCTCAAGAAGTGTAAAGCCATCCTGGCACCACTTACTCATATCATGAACGAGTCATTTAAGTCATCAACCGTGCCGCAGAAGTGGAAAAATGCCCTGGTGACACCCATCTACAAAAAGGGAGATAAACTTAACCCCAATAATTACAGGCCAATCAGTCTAACCTGCCTTGCCGTTAAATTAATGGAGGCTATTATAAATGACGAAATCAGGCAATTCCTAGATAGTAATCACATCATTGTCGACCAACAACATGGCTTTATGCGAAAAAGATCAACTGTTACAAATTTACTTGCCTGTGCCAAGGTCTGGTCAAATAATCTGGACAACGCTGAACCGGTCGATGTTGTATATTTAGACTATGAAAAAGCCTTCGACAGAGTGCCACATCGTAGACTTCTGACCAAACTGGAGCACTTTGGCATAAGAGGAAAGCTTCTGCGATGGATATAATCATTTCTTAAGGACAGAAAATTTTGGGTACGAATCGCTGACAGTGTTTCATAAGAATTTGATGTATGGAGCGGTGTACCCCAGGGATCGGTCATCTCAACCACCATGTTCAGCATTTTTGTCACTGACCTGCAAACCACCATTGAGTCCAACTTTAGCTTCTTCGCAGATGACTCCAAGCTCTTTGTGAACCCACTTATAGACCACAGCAAACTACAATCAGACCTGAATAGAATTAGAGACTGGTGCCTGGAGTGGCTTATAAACCTCAATGAAACAAAATGCACAGTCCTTCACATGCACAAAAAGAACATGCAGAAAAGAAGAGTTGTCATACGCTTTAAATAACACACAGCTGGCAGCAGTTACCACCCAACAAGATCTGGGAGTCCTTATACCCAATGACCTCAAGTAGGAACCCCACATTTCGGAAATGGTGAAAAAAGCAAACTCCATTATCTACATAATTAGAAGAGCCTTTCGCATCCTTACTCCTGAAACAATGCTAAAGATCTATAAAACGTATATAAGACCTATCCTGGAATATGGCTTTATAATATGGAATCTATACTTCAAAAAAGACATTGAAATGATTGAACGAGTGCAGCGCAAATTCACCAAAATTCCCGCACAGCTAAAGGCACTATCATATGAGGATAGATTAAAAAAGCTAGGTATAACAACACTGCAAAAGAGGCGCCAACGTGGAGACATGATAGAGACTTTTAAAATACTAAACGGCTATTACGACTGTCCAGAACTGACCGACTTGTTCACTCGACATCTAAACACGCGCAAGAGGACATAACTTTAAACTAACAACAACAATACATAATACAAATATCGGCAAAAACTTTATTGCGAACCGAATTGTGAATACTTGGAACAAGTTACCCTCCCAAGTTGTGAACTCCAACAGTGTTAATCAGTTCAAAAATAGACTCGACAAACTATCTAAAGTTGTGAATTAGTGCTTAGTGAACTTTGATTTAGACTTATCAGCGCGAGTTGCCTGACTAAAACGATATAATAATAATAATATTTTCTAACAAAGGATCTCAGAACACCACCATGATTCCGTTGATTACCAATATCATGATCACATGATAGATAAACAGAAAAAAAAAAATCGGCCAAGTTCGTGTCGGACCACGCATAGGAGGGTTCCGTACCTTCAATGGAATAAGAACCAAACTAATACCAAAAGGTCGTATCTGATGCCTATGGAAGAAGTTTTTTGGAGAAAACTCAAAAATGGCTGAACCGATGATAATGTTCAAAACAATTTTCGTAGAAAGTATATAATAAGGTGCATCTCTTCAAATTTTTTCATATATTTTGAACTTACGGTTCGAAAGTTACGGAGGGGGCTACACAACTTTTCTGACTTTCGAAGCGATTATTTCAGAAAATATTCACTTAATCACAAAATAGTCAAAGAAACCTCAATGTTATTTTGAAAGACCTATCGATTGATGTGTCACATGTTGATATTTTGTAAATTTTTTTTTTTAAATTTAGTTACCTGTATGGAGCGCCCCCCTAAAAATATTTTTTTTTTCAAATTTAACTACATAACTAAGTAGCTGCATATAAAATACACCTTAGGTGTAAATTTTATTCAGATACGTCGTATAGTTTCCGAGTAAAATCCCTGTGCCATACCGACGGATAGACAGACAGACATGACGAATCCATAAGGGTCCCGTTTTTTGCCAATTAGCTACGGAACCCTAAAAACATGTGCATGACTTAGATAAATTCCATGGAGATTTTAGGATAGAATTTCTGTTAAATCTGTTTCCTTCACAAAATGACTTGATTGATTTATATACTTACTTGACAGATAAGGAGAAGTCCCCAGGGCTCGATTCACTGATCCTTATAAGAAATCCACCCTCCGGCTTATTTGCTAATAATCTCTCAGCGTCTGCTCTTGTGATTCTTCCGTAATACCAACTGGAATTAAATATACTGATGTTTAAAGAGCCCTTCAAACATTTTGTGTCAACTTCTATGTTAATGTACAGGTATAAGATTATTAGACAAATGTATCTCATAATCCTCTAACATTGAACTACTTTTTGCTATTTAACCCTTTAAGGGGCAAGACTGAAAAATCCTCGATTCAAGCTTCATCACCAATCCATAGTTCTAAAAATTCTGTACAAGAAAAAAATACAAAAAGATGATATTACAGGTGGTCTTTTTTGAGACCGCTGCCCTATGGATTAAAAGTTAATTTTGGGACTTCTCATTAGAATAAATGTTGCTTAAGAAATGTTGGGATTGTTTTGGACATTATATTAGGTGGCACACTTGGATAGTATAAGTTTTTAAATGAAAGGTCTAAAAATTAAATTCAATATGTTTAACTATCAAATGTTGGCACAATTTGCAAGTTTGTTGCCGATATTCAATTGTAGATTTTGTCAAAATGTCCTTGAATAGTTTTATAGTATACAAGCAGTTCCAGAAAATACTATGTGGATGAGGAAAAAGTCTTCAGTTATCACAGTATGAAAATATTGATAACAAACCATTGTACTACAGTCAGACAATAATATTGTGTTAAATTGGCTCAAGTCAATTGGCCATTGCAAGGAAAATAGGACTATTCAAGATAATTTTATGACCCAGATGTTTTTACTGTGTTTTGTTTATTCATAAATTAAAGAACAGTCCTAATGGATACAATCATGCTGGTATAAAAGGTATGTTAGAATAATAAGAACCCATTTTTATTCTCATTATAAATACAAAGTAAGGTACTCATGTAGCAATGTTTCTAGAAACTGAAGCAAGCATTCTTACAGTTGGTTGAGAAATTGTATGGGAATTTTGTAACAATACAAAAAGAGAAATTCATGTGAGTACACTAGTGGCCGAGCTTTAAACGTTTACGAACCTGTGGTTTTTCATTTGAATATAGTTGCTAGGTATTAGTCCTTCTCTGCCGTCTAATTCTGCCCTGTACCAATTCATGTCTTCCTCCATATTTAGTATCTGAAAGAACCAAGTTCTAGATAGAATCTGCGACGGTACTTTACATAACAACTCGGAAACTAGGTTATGGCGTGCAAAACTTACTTTTAGAACTTGGTTTTTCCTAAAACTCAGTTCATCATCAGCGGTAGCAGAAAAATCGTGTTTAGCTACAGCCTCCATGATCAAATTAGGCACTGGCACTTCACTGAAATGTCACCGATTACCAAAATAACTCACAAAGTATATGATATATTCACAGTACTTGGGGTCAAGGCAGTAGAGTAATCATAATGTATGAATTATTTTATAATATGATTGAAAATAATTTGTTACTCTACAAATACTTGGAATAAATTATTTATTCTTTCGTTCGATCCTCACCCACAGCCACACATCAAAAACTAGTGTTACCACTGTAAAATTAAATGTATTTCTTTAACTGCACGCCTAGCACGTTACCAAACACATTTTTATTGTAAGCCTAGTGCTACATTAATGGATTTTCAAGAAGAAAAATAAATACCTACGGAAAGTTTAGTACTGAAACAAACATGAAACAAAGTATGAATGTACTATTTATTTATTTGTTTAGTAAGTTGATGACTACAAAAAGACTCCAATTTTCGAATAATGTACTACAAAAATCAAACGTTGTTTATGTTTTTATTTACCTATTGAATGAAATTATTGTTTATTCGATCCAAATAAGAAAATGATACTTAAAATTCGAAGCAGTACCCTTTATAAATACTTCAAAATTTGAACAAATAAAATTTAAGTATTTTCAACAATAATGAAACCTATATCAATGTTATCAAACCTTTTAAAAATATGACATTACTAGCTTTTGCCCGCGGCTTCGCTCGCGTTAAATTCGGGGTAACACGGTTACCCTTTGCCCCCCGGAATGCTCCATACAAACTTCCACCCCCCATTTTAGGGAAGTGGGGGGTTAGAAAGAGACAAAAAGAAGCCTATGTCACTCTCCATCCCTTCAACTATCTCCACTTAAAAAATCACGTCAATTTGTCGCCCCGTTTTGCCGTGAAAGACGGACAAACAAACAAACACACACACTTTCCCATTTATTATATGAGTATGGATTTTGCTAAAGTATTAGCACAATATTGTACAAGAGCAATAAAAGCGTAAGCGCCAGCTACAAAAAATGGGACATTTAGCAAAATAATGTCAAGTTTTATTGAAAGCTTTGATTCTGTTTGATTCATACACGAATCAGAAGACAATCTTACTTCATGGATTCATATCAGTATTATATTCTTTGATTCATATGCTTCTTGGGTTGGGAAGTGAGTGTACATCAGCCTCAACTAAGAATTAAATGAAAAATGATCCTTGATCCAGATGTATAAATTAATACTTATGAAATCTAGTGCAATATGATTCAAAATGATTGTAATAACTTTTTCAAGATTGATATATAAATTTAAATAAATAATAGAAATTAAATATCATCATCCAATTACGACCGCAGTCGGCCAAATACACCAGGTGTCAAATTTGACAGTTCTTTTAAGTCCATTCGCTCCCAGTGGCATTACACGCGTAAGATATTTTTATTAAGATCTTTATTTATTTGTGGAATCCTTAGTTTTATATACCATAATGTGTGTTAAATTATAAGCCCATATAAGTGGCATGATTAATTATGTATTATTTTTGTAATTTGGCTTAAAAAGTGACTTTGTTTTGAATCGTGAAATCCTTACAGGTTTAGTCGTAACACTAATAAACGCAACGATGTCGGGAGGATTAGATATATTGGCCCTCAACGAGGAGGATGTCACCAAGATGTTGGCTGCCACTACCCACCTTGGGGCAGACAATGTACACTTCCAGGTTAGCCGCTACATAACCTATAACTTTTATGTTTTGAGGTTTTTCCATGATGATATAAGAATCCGTTCCATATTATTTGTCTGATGTATACTGACGATCTATTCTCCCAACTGAAAATATAGTATTAAATCTGATGCTTAATCATAACTCGCGTGCCGGCACTCATAATTGATTGGTTTTTAGATGGAAACATACGTGTACAAGCGCCGTGCTGATGGTACCCACGTGATCAACCTGCGCCGCACCTGGGAGAAGCTGGTCCTGGCCGCCCGCGCCGTGGTCGCCATTGAGAACCCGGCTGACGTGTTCGTCATCTCGTCCCGTCCATTCGGTCAGCGCGCTGTGCTGAAGTTCGCGGCTCACACTGGCGCTACCCCTATTGCTGGACGTTTCACGCCTGGTGCTTTCACCAATCAGGTAATGGGATATAACTTAATCTGGGGTTCGTTGTTTACACACAATAGGTTTCTCTACACCAAGGGGCCAGTTTAAGGGATGCAGCTGTACAATGATTCTATCATTATTAAATCTATAATGAGCAGGAATTTTGTCTTAGTACAGACACCTGCAATTGTATCTTGCACAACCAAGGACGTAAAATTATGTGACCCTCACCCTTTCCGTGTTTGTGCTTGTTATTGAAGATATGGTTGCAGGTAAGCACTAGAAATGCTTAAGACAATTTCAATTAAACAATTTTTGCATTTGGATTTGCATACCAATGCTTTTATAAGTCAAATTTGTTTTTAATAAATAAAAGAAGTAGGTAGTTAAGTTAATGAAATATAATACATTTTGCTACTGGTTGTTAAATCGTAACACTTCTTTTCAATCCTAAATGATGATAACATAACTAAGGAACCACTGACTGCTATTAGCAGATTGATTAAAGTTTATCTGATAAACTTGACCATACAATGATATATTATTATTGAATTATTCTCCGTCTAACAAATAATGGCATTCAACAGATCCAAGCTGCTTTCCGTGAGCCCCGTCTCCTGATCGTGCTGGACCCTGCTCAGGACCACCAGCCCATCACCGAGGCTTCGTATGTCAACATTCCAGTAATTGCTTTCTGCAATACGGACTCTCCACTCCGATTTGTTGACATTGCTATCCCATGCAACACCAAGGTGAGGTATCCATTAGCACTAAAATCTTGTACAAATAATTATGGAATTCAGCTGGCTAGATGGTTATTATTATGATGGTTAATATTGGTTATAAGACTTCTAGGCATTGGCTGGGGGTATTGGGCAAAAGTTTTTAATAGAGATGTGCAAAACACTGAACTGAACTGAAAAGATTGATTCATATCTTTCTCTCGCGGAGATATGTATCACTCATTTCGCTCAGTGGATCTGTACGCATTTTCGCAACGTCTCACTTGTTTGACTTGGCCAGCTCATTTGAATCATGTCAATCATGAGTGGAAAAGAGCGAGCAGTAACACTGTAAATACTGAGATAGATGAGTTACTGAGTGAGTTAAATCTTCAGTGAGTTGAAAGAGTGAGTTAGTTGGAAGAATAAGCGAGTTGAATTGAACCAAAAGATATATATAGTTCATTTAAATCACTCACTTGTGAACAACCCATGTCTAGTTTTTAGCTGGTCAGGCTATATTCATGCGAGTTTAATAACATTTAATACTATTTGGTGGGATATTTCAATACCTACACCCTGCCTTTTATTCAAATTAAATGAATGCAGCTGGATCAGCTAAAAACTTTCAGAACAGTATGTAAAAGGTCTATTTTAACTGCGGAATTTATAAGTAGAATTTAATTTGGGAACATGATTTTAATTATTGTTTTAAGCTTTTGTATTTCTTCCAATGAAATAATATTTTTGTGCATTACAGTCGTCCCACTCCATCGGTCTGATGTGGTGGTTGCTGGCGCGCGAGGTGCTGCGTCTCCGCGGCGTGCTGCCTCGCGATCAGCGCTGGGACGTTGTTGTGGATCTCTTCTTCTACAGGGACCCTGAGGAGACTGACAAGGAGGAGCAACAGGCTAAGGAACAGGTGGGTCTTGGTGTGCTCTGAAGTATCCTGACGGTTTTTTGTCTATTGAAAAATTTGCTTAACGGAAATGCGTGCCCAGAAAAAGAAGCCTATAGGCATGATACAAATTCAGGTGCACAGTAAAGAATAATATACTTTTAAAATGGGATTTTTTTCACAAGTATCATACGGGATTCAGACGAAGTGAACGTGTTTCATGTATCCATATTTTCAGACGTGACTGTATAGGACTGGCGCCCTCGTTGCTCCCAGATCATGCAATGATGTGATTGACATTTGTTTGCAGGCCGTGGTGGCCGCCAAGCCCGAGGTGCCGGCGCCGGCGCACGAGGACTGGGCGGAGACGGTGGAGCCGGTGGCCTCGTGGGCCGACGACGCCGCACCCGCCGCCGCCGCCGCCGCTGCCGCCGCCGCCGCCGCCGCTCCGCCGGCCTTCGGCGCTGCGCCCGCGCAGGAGGACTGGGCCGCTCAGGTAATTTGTTTACAACATAACCGGCGGTGAGTCAGACTCTTGTTATGCGCGCGTGGGAGTTAATTTGAATTTCCTTTTCTCTGGCTGCGCTCAATCGTGTGGAAATTAGGGAAGCCTGTGGAACTCGAGTTATATTGGTGCTCTGCGTGGTACTTAATTGATTTTCATGAGAACGAGGAAAATTAAAAAAGGGAAATATAACGTAAATGGCCCTAGTGAGTTCCGGTGTGTTCGCAAATTATTCGAGGAAAGTTAAAAATTAATAGGAAAAAGGTGTGCATGTCGGGCGTCGAGTTTGCGGATTATTTATTTGACAGTTGACACCACAACGAATTTTCCCAACGATTACACTAGTCCAGGGGTTGGCAAACTTTTTCGACAAAGAGCCTGATGGCGAAAAATATGGAATTTTTGGAAACTCATAGAGCCGCAGTTTTCTGTTTTTCACCGGACTATTTGTTTTTTTTAATTAGGGGAACTTAAAGAGCCACAACTGACCCTACAAAGAGCCGCATGCGGCTCGCGAGCCGCGGTTTGCCGACCCCTGCACTAGTCCGGTTGAGCAGTTATATCTATTGTGTGTGTGGAGATCGTTACCGTTACGAAATAATTTGACGTTTGACAAAAAAAAAAATTCGGAATTGTATAAACGGACTGTATAAAGGGCCTTTGCATATCTCCGAGGCGGAATTGACACCGCGATACCCACGCTACACGTTTCGCCGCGAAACCTAAGAGGATGGAGAGCGAAACAATAGGGAATTCGTGTGATGCAGCTCCGCGGATAAGCCCAATTGAGCTTAATGTGGGACCAGATCGGTTTGTGTAAGATTGTCCCGTAATATTTTTTTATTTGATTATCTCCGTTCTCGATTCGGTCTCGATCCCCTGTTTTCATGAGGGACTTGTAGCGCGTATCGCGGTGCTGATTCCGCCGCGGGGGAGATGTGTGATAGTAGATTGCTAACGAAGGGTTGAAAGTGACCCATTTCACCCGAATAGTTCGAGGGTGAAATGGGTAATTTCACCCGAGTTAAATACTCTGCTTTTCATTTCGACTGTGAGGAAAGTACAAATACTACACGCACATTTTATAAAACAGGTATATAAAGAATAATCTATAAAAATGTTGTGTAAAATTTGAACAATTTGAAAAAGACAATTCCAATGTCCAAAGCCGGTGGTCAGAGAGGTCATCCGGGTGGCCACCGGCTCAATCCACTATTAACAGAGCTAATTACTTTCCGCCTAGGGATGAACAAGCAATTTTCCACCCGGCTATCTACCCAGGAAAATAAAACTTTCCGAGCAGGAGAGATGAAAAAGGCGTAAGTCATAAACCGAGTGTCTGAAGTCTTATTACTAAATGTTGTTGTCGGCAGGTACAAGACGAGTGGGCGGCGCCCGCGGGAGCGCCCGCGCCGGCGCCGGCGCCCGCGGCCGCGCCGTCGTGGGGCGGCTCCGGCCAGGACTGGACCGCTTCCTAAACGGTTCATCGGCTGAATAAACGTTACTCAAACATATTTCATCTCTTTTATTTATCACACTTCAAACAATTACGTAGGTAGTCGCCGTCAGATATACCGCAGTGGCCAAGGTGTGCGTGTTCAGTTATCAACCGACCTCAAGATTTCGAAGGAGGAGGTTATTAATTCGTCGGGATCTTTGTTTTTGCTATTTTTTTTTTTTTTTATATATGTTCCCCGATTATTCGAAGACGGCTGGACCGATTTGGAAAATTATTTTTTTGTTTGAAAGCGTATACTTCACAGTTGGTCCCATTGTAACCATGTCAGGACCTGATGATGGGATCCTGGAGAAATCGAGGGAACTCTTCAACTATTATAAGCACACCTATGGTGATTTGAGTATTTTTTACAGCAGATCGAGCATTTGGTATTGGAAAGGTGGATGCTTAGTGAAGTCGGTTCTTTTTTGTTTAAAATTATTTTTGATTACCTTTGGCCGCTCCGATATATTTGATGGAGACTACTTACTATTTAAATAGTTACTTAACCCATTATCCGCCAAAGACGGCTGGCTACTGATATCCACGGTTTGTACCGCCACACTTAGTGCACGAACGGTTCACCATTATAATTTTGTTTTTACAACCTATTAAAGTACTTTTTTTATTAAGTTTTGTCTAGTTAAGTATTTTAGTTAGACTAAGTTATGTAGTTATAAAATCTCTGGTCAATAAAATCGTATCAAATAAGAACAAAACATTAATAACGATAATTTACAAATAACACTGCAGAGGTCATCATCAAACAGAAAAATAAGTATCTAAAGGAATAAGTTTGTAACAAGACAAAATGTATAGTGGGCAGTAGATATGGTCATGCAGCATTCATGCAGAGTTGTTACTGTTAGAAAATTTAAAACCTCAGTGACTCTATATTATTTAGTTATCTTAACTGGTGACCGCAGTTATACATATAATTTTTATTTCATATTTTTATACAAATGAATCCTGTAAATACAGGTGTATCTGATGTTGCCTTGATTTGTCAATATTCTTAAAATCATCTTTTGAAGTGGATTGACATTGGCGACCTTGAAGAATTGCTTGGCTGGTCCTTCGTTTGTGTAATCTGCTTCTATGGACTTTATCCGCGTTCCATTTTCTAAAATACCCTGCAGAAAAAATGTTTACACATGTGTTTACCTTAACCGATTTAAACAAGCAAACGTTGCTGCTCGAAAGTGCATAGAGACTTGTGAATTCGAATTGCAATAGGCATTATTTGCCTTTAAGTGTCTCACTACGCTTAAGATTCTAAATTAAATTTTGTCGTTAGCTTATATTGCGCAAATACAATATTTATGTATTTTATGTACAACTACTGTACAGTAGACTACAAAAAGATGTATCCACTTTTGGCCCTTGTTACAACGCAATAAGGTGAAAAAATGGATAATTTCTTTGTAGTCGACTGTATAACGTACATACAAGCCGCTAAATGGTACCTTTACCAAAATAATGGCACATCATGTAACCTCCTTAGTCCTTACATATTTTGTAGAAAGAACCATAAGAAAATCTTTTGACATCTATGTCTGTCTGATTGACTAGTAGCATTATGGATGGTAGAAGTGGCATGATGCATGAACTTAGAGAATTCAACTAGGGGTTGAGTTCTCTAAGTGCATGAACGGCATATGTGGGGGTAAATGGGATTGCTCGTGGATTAATTTTGGTGACGTTAAATGGTGTTGAATTAAGTGTTTGATTTGTGTTTAATTGGACAAGTATTCGGAGTCGAAGCCCACTTTCGACGCTAGTTTTCCGTAAGTAAATTATTTAGTATTGTAGAAGGTAATTCATGATTAATTGAGCTCCATATGCGTATTCATATGCACGATTTCAGTAATAAGGAGTAGGTAAGTTGAAATTTTGCAATATTTTGCCGTAAGTACAACCGAATTAAGAAGAGAATAGGACCAATGAAAAATAAACATACGAAAAGGACGAAGCTCTTCGGAGCACTCTTCGCAGTGTCTGGCCGAACGTGCTCAATGCCAATGCTTCGTACTTCAGTAAGGTGTTTCAGCTGGATGGCTATTTCTCCTCGCGAACCACTGAAATAAATTATGGTAACATAAAGGCAAACGAAGCCTATCGATCGACAGTTATACTCAAAAAGGTCGACTTATTTTAGATATAACGGTTCCAAGACCAATATTTTAGCCACTCTGTGCTTAGTTGGTCAATCTTACTGGGGCCTTCACACGATGGCAACTTTTTTAGCTTGGCATATAAACAACCTTTGTTTTTGCAACGGGCGAGTCCATCTCGGTCGCACTTCGGTGGCAAACGAGCATACAGCCCGCCTGACCCCTTACCTCATGTCATAAATAAAAAGTATATGTTTATTTTTTTTGATAAGCGCTTACAGTAGTCTATGAACGCCTGCAACTTCTGAGGTGTTACATGCGCGTTGTCGATCTTTTAAAAACCTTTTAAAAAGCTACACTTATTTTCGCATAGTAAAGTCTAAGGTTGCGATTCGATTACACTTGCTCGCGAATGATGAGGCAAATAGGCGTGTACACACCTGACGCACCGTAGTGTAGTCTGGCTTCGGCCGAGGCAAACGCACGCGCGGCCGCAATTTCTTGGGCGAGGCACGTTTACACTAGCCGAGCTGTCTCGCGAGGCGGTGCGTCGGTTTCGCGCACATACTCGCGAATATGTGAACGGACATTCGTGCAGTGCACTCTTATGATACGTCAACTATTCGAAAAGCACCGAAAACGGCGTCTAACGATTTGTTTTTGTTGTGTTTGTGTGGCTTGGAGTTCCGCTTGGCCAGCACGTATTGGTGGGAGGGTTGGTCCGCCACAGGGGCAGCACCCCCCACAGCGCGACGCATGACTTCTAAGGCGACCATTGCGTCTTGTATGTAGGTTGTACGGAGTATGCATGTGTCCGGTGTAACAGAGGCAGCATAACTCTTATCAGCGCATAGAGTTAGACTGAGACAAATATAATAAGCACGCATCACGCTCTTATTATTTTATTATCTTGCATTTACCTACAAGGCCAGCACACAGAGGGCTTAGGGTTTCGCTTGGCCAGTGTTGGTGGGATCACTCCAGAGCACGACGGTGCGGTGTAGTCTCTTCGAGCTACGGTACCATTACGTCTTGAATATATTTAGTGTTGTACGGAGTATATGTGCCCGATGTAACATTTAAGACGCATGCACTTATTATCTTGTATTTACCTAAAAGGCCAGCAGTCAGAGGGCTTAGGGTTCCGCATGGCTAGTACCGTGCTGGTGGGAGGACTGGTCCGCCACAGGGGCAGCACTCCCCACAACGCGACGCGCGATGTCCGCGGTGAGGTGTTGCTGCCTGGAGTTACCATTGCGTCTTCAATGTAATCCCTTCCGTATTGCGAGGTAGTGCCATCTGGTAAAGGTAGTGTGAAATAAAAATAAATAAATAATAAATTGGTTTTAAACACATTCCTCTACACATCCTCGCTCATCACGGGAGGAACGCAGCCTAAAAGTATATTAAATCCCATCAAAAACATAAATGTGAAAGGCTGCCAAGTTCGATACTATGGGAATGCTTCGCCTATAAAAGAAGTGAGATCTGAATAAGTACCAAGTTCCATAAAAATACCTCAAATCATAAATAGTTATAGGAATGCACACTTGATTTCCAGCCGTTTTTAAGGTACATTTTGAATAAGTATCACGTTACATAGAAATACCTAAAATTATAATAGTCAGAGAAACGCACACCGGTTTTTTTAGCAGTTTCCTGATAACATTTATTATTTTCAGTACTTTTTAATGCTGTTACTTGGCAAGTTTTCACACACCACACACCTTTTCAATGCAATGAATCGACACCTTTGGAATGCAATGTGTCAAGTATATAATTTTCTATTAAAACATGCCAAGTTACATAATTAAAAAGTACTGAAAATAATAAATGTTATCAGGAAACTGCTAAAAAAACCGGTGTGCGTTTCTCTGACTATTATAATTTTAGGTATTTCTATGTAACGTGATACTTATTCAAAATGTACCTTAAAAACTGCTGGAAATCAAGTGTGCATTCCTGTAACTATTTATGATTTGAGGTATTTTTATGGAACTTGGTACTTATTCAGATCTCACTTCTTTTATAGGCGAAGCATTCCCATAGTATCGAACTTGGCAGCCTTTCACATTTATGTTTTTGATGGGATTTCATTTATTTTTGTTAGGTGTAGGTTCTTCATTATTTTTTTATCACTTTTGCTTTAGGAAATGTCTCATTCCACTTAGGTATGTACTTTATACTATACCCTTTATACTAAGCGTCTAATTATATTTTACTATTTATTTATAGGTGATTTTTACAAATAAACTGGTTCCCTACACCTATAAAATGTACCACTTACATATAATTACATACTTCAATAACGTACTTTATTCTGTTTGTAAGTACGCTACCTACATAGATAATTAATAACTTGGTAATACCTACCTACCAGTAGGTATTATAATTGGTGGCCTATTATGTAGCCCTAGAAGTGCACCATCCCATCTCATCCCGTGGCGTATCGGAGGGTGAGATGGGCAGTAGTATATATAATTCCATCTTAGAGTATATATGATTTCCATGTTCTTGAATCTACGATTTTATTAGTTGTAAAATTAGAAATTATTTAGACTATGCGAGAAAAAATAGTCTTTTCATTTTTGTTTGACTGATTTAGCGCACCTAGTGTACCTAGTGACCTGCTTTGTACTTCGTAAATCGTGGGTTCGGTTCCCGCAACAGACACACACAGAGTGGTGAACAATTTTATTGTTCTTGTCTTTAAGACAAACATGTATTGTCTTAAATTGGTATGTATCTAAATTTAAATAAGTCTTATCTCATTTCCACTCCATAAGGTAAATGTACGCTTCAGCGAACGTGCCGTATCGCCGAATATATTCCATTTTAAGCTATAAGTCGATTACTTACAGCAGATACTACTTTGTGATATTTTTTTCTGTGAGCTACATACCTACCCCTACGAATACGCGTCAGAGACGGCCATTTTGGTGCTCAGTTGCGACATGACAACTGATCTTGTCGGTTGAGTGCCACTTTGTATGGGCGCCCTTAACAAAGTCGTTAAGAAATCGCGTGCACTTCTTAAGATCATAGAATCGTTTAAAACTATATGTGGGTTCCAAATTGTGGATTTAGAGTGTTGTTATTTAATAAGTTTATGTATTTTATTATTTGAAGTGATTTTAGTGCAGTTATATTCTCATAATTTGAGATAAATGTGAATCCGGTGATGTGTGACCCAACTTTTTGACTGGATGGTTTCACCGAACAGCGTACGGAATCAGGGAAAGCGTATGTCTTTGAAATTATTTTTTTACTTATTTATTATAAACTATTAATATAAACTTCTTTACTTTTCAAATAATGAAAAGTATTTGTAATTTTATGAGCATTTACCGAACATCTGTAGACAGCAAAGACTATAGTAAATCCGCGTTTGAAATCTTATAGTTTTACGACTTTTTGAGTTCAAAATAAGCCTTTCGACAAAGCTATCTTTAACAATTTTTTATAGTTATTTTACGGCAATATTAGTAAAGACTAAATACATGAACGGATTCGTAATCCTTCTAATTATTAGTTTCAATGTTAAATTTGTGGTTATGTCACAATCGTTGCAACTTAGGCACTATTTTCAAAATTTGCTCGCGTATTAGGTTCCACATATTTTGCATGGTTTATTTACCGAACGCGCGTTCGGTAAATCGTGCCCATAGTCTCTGCTACCGAATTCGTATCTGCCTTGGCCTCGTTTGTATTCGATAGACATTAAAATGTCATCCTTGTTTCTCTCACAGCAAGGTCGACATTAAAATGTATTATTTTTTCTGCCTTTTTATAAAGTCCAGCGCTTCTAAACATTTAAACATGTTCAAGGGCCTGCTGTTGATAGGTCATTTTGTATAAAGATAAATTTTATAATAATAAAATAAAATATTAAATTGTGTTTTTTTTTTAATTTTTAGATAAAATTTAACTATTAAATTCATATTGTAAAAACTTCTATTACGTAAATACCCCAAAAAACGATAATGATGTTTATGTTATATATTTATTTTTTATTTTATATAAAAACTAGCTTTTGCCCGCGGCTTCGCTCGCGTTAAATTCGGGGTAACACGGTTTCCTTTTGCCCCCCGTAATGCTCCATACAAACTTCCACCCCCCATTTTAGGGAAGTGGGGGGTTAGAAAGAGACAAAAAGTAGCCTATGTCACTCTCCATCCCTTCAACTATCTCCACTTAAAAAATCACGTCAATTCGTCGCCCCGTTTTGCCGTGAAAGACGGACAAACAAACAAACACACACACTTTCCCATTTATAATATTAGTATGGATAATGGTTAGGTATTTTGTTTGACAAATGATAAAAAAAAATAAAGGTTACTTTTGTTTTGTATGAAGTAATTCAGTATGTATGGAGACGCAAATCTTGCGCAGTTAGATGACATTATCTAAACAACGAGACAGTTTAAGTTTGAGAATCGTTCAACACCTTATTCCCATACATTTTTCTTCTAGTTCGGTAAAGTGGTCACCGGATTCGTTAATATATGCAAATCATGTTTCTTAGTTCGCTTAATGGTACAAATCAAGTTAGGCGGTATAAAAAACTTTAAAAATATTTTTTAAATATGTCTCAGTTTACAAATAATTTCTAAGTGAAATAAAATGATTACAAATGTATTTAAGTTACATGTATAGTATTGACAATAGCCGTATGAAAATGCCAGACCTTATTAAAAAATGAAACGTACATCCAGGTCTTAAGCGTTCGTGGAAACGTACATTTACCTTACCTACTTATAGTAGAACAAAATTACACATTCGTTGTTTTCGAAACTGACTCACACTTGGCCGTTTTCAGATTTTTACTTTATTTCGACCTAAAGACAAACCTTCGAGCCAAATTTCAGGTCGCTACGACCATTGGAAGATAGACCCACTTAGTTCATTATGACTTCATAGTAGAACAAAGTTACACCTTCGCTATTTTTAAAACTGACTCACACTTGGCCGTTTTCAGATTTTTCCCTTTACTTTGACCTTAAGACCTATCTCCATGCCAAATTTCAAGTCAGTACGACCATTGGAAGTGGTCTAGGTTTTTGATGAGTCAGTGAGTCAATGAGTGTATAGTAAAAATAGCGATTTTCTGACGTCAATATCTCAAGAACTGCTATAGGTAGAATAATGAAATTTTGTATTCTAGACAATTAAGGGGATGTCAACAGACACTCGAAATTTCATATGCGTAGATAAAATATGTTTTGAGTTATAGGGTGGTCGAAATTGGCCCGAAATGGTTCGTGTAATATAACCCACGGCCGGTGTGTCGCTTTTTTTTGCTCGAACTTGGCGGACACACTGCCGTGTGTCTAGATTGGTATTAGACATTACAATTTGTGGAGCCCAAACTGTCAGGTTGGGAGGTGTAATAAGAGGTAGGGCCCGTAGGGAGCTGAAGGAGGGGGGTGGGGGAGGCAGGGTACACAACAGATTGGGCCCTACAAATTGCAATGTCTAATACCCGTTGTAGGTACTATACCGACGTAAAATGATAACGGGTCACCTCGTATGGGAATTTGAAGTTTTAATACAAGAATTGGTAAACGGCTTAGATGCTAAGTAGTATATAGGGCTTGAAGATAGACACCTATTTATATTTAGCTTCTATCACTGCTGCATCGAAAAAGAGAATCTGTTTCGTAATTCGAGCTTGCATATGATAATAAACTTAGGTATATGTACCCAGGCTTCAGTTATTCTGTGCTTTTGTTTCGATGAATGCAGAACAAACGGGAATCATTTTCTTTAATATAATAAATAAGTAGCTATCTAATTAAAATTTGAAGTGTTAAAATTAATAGTTTCCAAAACTCAATGTATTTATAGAAGCTCTTGCGTCCACATTTATTTGTCTTTTCCTTGAAAATTAATTATTACCAAACTTACGAGGGGAGAATAAAATTTCTGACCTGTAACGTTCTGGGAGTCGGGAATAATATAATAAAAGCAGCGAGCTATGCTTACAAAAATATAATAGCTTTTATAAGGTAATGATTTCGAAATTGTGATTATTTGACCCTTTACCCTTGGTACCTATCCCTATAGTTTGCATAAATTTAATAGACTACGCGGACTACTAAACTAATACATTCAATCTGCGCACAATTTGCGTGCAACAAACATTTGTCGCGTCGCCACTAGGGGCCGTATTCTAACTTAAACACGTTTAGACACGATCCGACTTCATTACAACTACAATGCATTAATTACGCAATACAGCCAGCTGCTAAATGTCTAAATCAGAAATACCTATCAGAATTTGTTTGAAAATGATTTCGATGAAACTCCAATACAACTTCAATATTGGTTAGTTATTGTTGTGCGTCGGAATTATGTTTGAGATAGTTTATAGACATATAAAATAAGTTATATAAAATATTTTGTATGTCTATGAGACAGATTGTGTTTTTAATGTATTGTATATGTAAGTAGTTCATAATTATCATACGGCACTATGTAGTCGTATATTTTTAAAAGTTCCTTAGTAAGTATCTAACTAAAAACATACATAGGGTCAGGGAGGGAACAGTCGCTAGGATTTTTTCAACAGGCTGTTGCATGAAAAATATAAATCCCTGAACCAATTGTTGCAAGCACAGAGCACCGTGCATTATTACACTTTCATATGTAGCAAATATATTTGCTGTTACTTTCACCAAAAAAGATATATCCATTCTTTTTTAGAAATTGGGAATCGAGCCGCTGTGTACCGGTTGCTGTACACAGTGACTAGGACCCGCTAGTACACAGTGGTTCTAACATTACACAGTGGCTCGAGTCACTGTATACTACGCCCTGTAAACAGTAGTTCTAACAGTACGCAATTGCTAGGTACGTAGGAATCGAACCTAAATTATATAACAAATAACATTTTTGTTGAATAAAACGGTAATTACAATAGATAAGCACAACCCCCGGAATAATCGTTCCTGATTTCATTCTTGATTTAAAATAGGTACCTACCTAAATGTCGCATGATTTATTCACTTTCATTTTATTTAAAAAAAAGAGTGCATGAATTACTTTTAATAATCACAGAATTTTTATTCTTATTCATATTGAAGTAAATTTTAGTCCAACTCTGTAAGGTGCACAGTGGTTCGCGAGCCACCGTGTACTTTTCCAAAACGAACGTCTGTTGACCTTGGCGTCAATTTGTATTTTAGTTCAAATTAAAAACACAAACAAACACCTAGGGCCTTGAATTATCAGCCAATACTAAGTAGATTAGACACACTCTTCGATAATAACATAAGTAATTGAAAATCTCGTACGAGTTAAGAAAAAAGAGGAGTGAAACTGATCTGGAAATGTAATTTTGATAGCATTAAACACAAAAACGCACCATAACACATTCGCATGGTGCCGGAGCGCCTCACTAACTAGTTCGTACGTGGTCGGGTACGGAACGGTTCCGATTGATGTAGAGGACAGACATAAAGCTCTTTCTGTTTCTCGCACAGCACATTCGAGTCACTGTTCCCACCGAGCGACTGTTCCCTCCCTGACCCTACATACATACATAGACAGGTAAACACATTACCCTCCTTTGCGTCGCGCAGTCGAGTAAAAATAAGAAAGCACTCCTACATCGATTTTAATTTTTGTATAATATTATAAAAAAACACATTTTATGAATTTTATTATCTAACAGATACTCGTACTCAGGTATATACCTGCCTACCGTTCAACGAACAGGTTGGTCAGAATATATCATGGTCAACTACATATATACTGACTCGTTGAAAACTTAGCCGCAACAAAAAGCAGATTTGTTGACTCTACTTATCTGTTTGAGTTCTGCAATAAGTGTTATAGAATAGACCTCAGTCAATAAATAAAGCTTTACATTTACACCAAATGGGCCATCGCAGTTGTTTCAGGAAGCCATCAATTATTGTAACTATGCCTCTTGTCTTCCACTGCACTTGGCTGCGAGTATCCTGAGGGGGTAATAAGCAGGCAAAGTTTCTATGCAATATTGTGCTTGGCAATAACTCAGAACTACTGGATAGATTTGTTCAGATTCTTTCTTGCTTTATTCGCAACTAGCAAGATATGACTGCCCTGGGTTTCTGGAGTTAGAAACTTTATAACCGTTAAAGCCGTGATCAGTGTTGTTCCTGTTTATTATAGGGATTTCGAGTCGTACTTTGCCTTATCTCTAAGGAAAATCTGTAAATGTTTGCCGTATCCAAAAAAATTAGAAGGGGTCGAAAAAATGCCGTATTTTGACCGTGATCGCCGTATATTACGACAATTACCGTATCGTGTTACATTTTACTTTTCTCAGTGTCCTAACTAGCATCTTAATTAAGAGTCTAACTTTACTTAGTAGTTAATTTTTTTAATTTTTAATTTAATTTAATTTATTGATGTTCAGGACAACAACAGCCTTAAATAAGAGTATTACATATGTATAAATGGTTACATAACAGATGGCCAATAACAGTTATCCATAAATTACATTGTACATAATAACTTATTAATAAGTAATGTAGGTAAGTATTAATTGCTAGGAAACAGTACAAAAATGAAGTGTACAAAAAAAGTCAAATAAAATGCTCATCGTAAGTAAGATAATTAATTGACCACATAAAAAGATGTTATAATTTTATAAACAAGATATGTTTCCACTAGTACCGTGATTAAATCATTGAAAGCCTGTACCAATGAATGTCCAATACCAAATATATTTAATACAACTCATAGCAAAGACCAACTTTAACTACTGAATTGATTTTGAAATTATTATTAAAAAATTACTATTTATACTTTCTGAAAAGTTTCGTGCAGATATCATTCATAAATTTCTTTTTAGATTGGAAATTAACTTGGTAAATGCGGTAACACTTGACTAAATCACGTGACTGAATTTAGGAACCTGACAAGTATAAAAGGGGTCTTCGATATAAGTAGTTACATTTTACGAGCGTAAGAGTTAAACGTAATAACGACGGAAAAGGTTGTATGTGTGTGCTGTGCAGCGTTGTGAGATATTTTTTACACTCTATATATCAATCTGTAATACTTTTAGTCTTCTTTCGTTTAGTCTCATTTTAGTCTGTTTATTTTTTAGGATTCTTTTATCAACTAAGTAACGAACAGTAAAACAAACAAACTTATTCGTGTCTATCTGACCGGTCGCAAAATAAGTTACGGATTGGTGTAAGAATATTTATCAGTAAGCAGGAGTCAAAGTTTCTCCGCTGTCTCGCGGTAACTGATAAATTATAATTAAATACGTACATATTGTATATTTTAAGTATAATAATGTAGACATCAGGTACCGTTCCTGCATTATAATTTTCTGCGTTGCGGGTGTTTTAACATTAACAGCCACCAGAACACGACATTTCGCTTTGGAAATGAAATATGGATGTGGTCGTTTGACACAATTAAAAACGGTGTTTTTCGTTTTGGATGGCTCTTTGCCTCCTTTTTTGAATGTCACGGAACTCTTATAACCAAAACAGACTTTCAAAGCTGGAGGTTAGCTCTTTTAAAGGATTTCTATGGATCTAAATACCTACTCCAAATTTTATTGAAGATACTAAGTGATGAAGTTGGCTTACCATACCTACCACCTAACCTATATTTATTCCTAACCATTTTTTCAATCTTGTGTTTTTTTTTGCACTAATATATTTGACATAATTACAATGTTGACTAATTGCGATAAAAATTGTAAAAATCATTGATATAAATAATTATATATATAGATGCGTTGACGTTCATAGTTGACTAAACTGAAATGTGATCCGGCACGCACACTCTTTTAAATGTTACATACCGCTATAATGTACATGTGCATGAGGGATATAAGAGATACACCAATATAGTTAACACGGGTGTGCATTTAAGCGAGATTTCCATGTAAAAATATATAATTTTCACGTAATACCTTGGAAATTTCCATAAATAGTAAGTATAGTAACACGTTTTCATTGCTGAGTTTGTTTTCATAATAGTTATCAAGTTTCCTATTAGGTAAATAATCTTATAAAAAAATACAAAAACAGAAATAATAATATTACGTAAGTAGAATGGTTTTTGCTTACCATATTTGGATATTTGTGACCTTATTATCATGAGTCGACGAATGCGCTGCGTATTCCTGAAAATAACCAACTTAACTGTAGAGAATATTTACCTAAATCCAATTTTTATCAAGCTTAAGTACAATTTATAGAATAGTGCTTAGGCATTGTGGTCTTGAAATCCTTTTAGCGAACGATTCTTTGACGAGGGAAAATCCTACGCTCTGACAGGTTTAGTCAGCATCTGTATCCAGAAACCATTGTTGATGTTATTATTGTATTTGGCTTTCCCAAACATTTTAAGGATTACAGTGTGTATTGTAAAAGTAAAAACTCGGCGGGTAGCGACCGAAGGTTCCATCGCACTCCAAATTATATGGTAATGATGCAAGTTAAAGTTTCACTTTGAAATGACTGACAAAGTGACAGCGACATTAACATACTAAATACGCACTCTTTATATGGAACCGCTCGCTGCGCTCCTCTGTTTGATCTGTTAGTATGTCATGCCTAATTTAGATTACTAAAGGTAAATTGAAACTTGCTGCATGTGCTATCACAAATGGACTGATACTTATTTATCAAAATGTTGACAAAGTTTCGCCTATTTTATTAACATTTCGGCCCCTTGAAAGTTCACATGACATGACGTGCATCGCTTTTAGTGTCTAACTATGAACTTTTCACATAGAGGCTATCTGCGCAGCATATTTATCATGTTAAACTTATATTATAGCAATGCCACAGGAGATTAATGATTTGTGGTTACTAGTTTTTTTTAAATATATTCTTACTAACCTCAGTGCCTGTTCAGCTCTTAACAGAGATGAAGATAGTGTCTTCATCACGTAGCAGCATTCTTCTTCTACCGACGGCTCTGAATTAACTAGAATTTAATTTTTCATTTTATTACTTACATTCAAGGTAGCGTAGCAAACGCGGTTATACATACTTATTGATAGGTTATTATTGTAACGCAATGAATTGATTAGGACAGGGCTCGGCAAACCACGCATGCAGCTCTTTAAAGGGTCAGTTGTGGCTCTTCGAGTTCTCCTCAAAATTTTTATATCAAATATTGCAGTAAAAAAACAAAACAGACAACTACGGCTCTAGGAGCTTCCGAAAATTCCATATTTTTCCGCCATCAGGCTCTTTGTCAAAAAAGTTTGCCGAACCCTGGATTAGGACATTGCAGGGCCGTAGCCAGAGTTGCAGTTAAGATAGACAGTGCTAATTTAAGGTAGGGTATGGCCAATTTTAAGGTACCTTACCTTATTTATCGACTAAGACACGATGGTAGTTTTGATAGGTAGGGCATTAGTATTTTATGGTAGTTACGGCCTCTTACTTACGGCCCCGGGACATGACGGCTATTATGTTTGACATTAGTAGGGTAAGCGCGCGGGGCCCAAAGCGGGTATGCTAAGGATGTTGTCAATATTTTTTATATTTTTTACATTTCAGTTACAATTATTATACTTCATACCATGTAGGAAATTTATTCAACTTGAATATAGAGTACAGTGCATAAAAAAAAAACGAGATGTCTGCCTACTTACTACCTGCTATGATGGAGAATGTAATGTTTGTCTTCTAACGGTTTTAATTATAACTAACCTAAACGTTTAAAATGTAAAATTACCTAGCCTCTGTTTGTCGTCCTTTATGTCACTATCGGGATACAATAATAAGAATTGTAGATACATGCTTATTTAGATACAATATGCGAGTTTTGCTATTTTATAGGTACATTGTTCTAATGCCCTCTTAAATATGTTGAGCCAGCATTAGACATACGTAAGAGCTAGCTTGCACGAGTCGTATGTAGGCCGCGTTCCAAATATTTAGTGTAAATGAGCCATTAGTGGTAATGTAACATTTGCAGCTGTGGGTAAACTATTTTCGTGTTTTGTCTTAATAAGGGGTATATTTAACGAAGTAATTAATGTACAAAATTTGTGATTAGATTTATTTCAAGTAATAAATCGTAACGCTAGATGGAGAATTTTACACAGATTAGTAATCAATCTTTGATAGTAGCAAAACACATCTTTGTTGGGACGTAGACATAACACAAAGGCCAATAATAATAATTTTTCTCGCGCTTGATTTAAAGTGTTATATTTAATTGTAACTAAAGTAACTATTAGGTAAAAATAATAATGAGTGCCTGGTCCACCGTAGTCCACTCCACGTCGTGGTTTAAAAAATAGAAAAAACCGGGCAAGAGCGTGTCGGGCCACGCTCAGTGTAGGGTTCCGTAGTTTTCCGTCCCTCATAGTAAGTGTCCCCACTTAAGAGTTAATAACACCGCCATGTAGGATATGATATGAGAGTTCCACGTACAGCGACATATATCGGCAAATTAAGTAAACTATTGCGCGCGAGCTTAAAGTATGGAAGATGATTTTTATGGAATAATTCTTTATTGCGTGAACCGATTTTCACCGTTTTTACTTTATTTGAAAGCACGTCATTTCATTGTAATTTTGTACAAATAACAGGTACAATAAACACCTGCTTATACGGTTAAATTACAAACTTAGTTCAGAAATTATTTTGTAATTTTTTTTCAAAAATTATTCATCCTATCAAGTTCAAAATAATTTTCCTAGAAAGTTTTTATGAAGTTCTACTTTCGAGATTTTTTTCATATTTTTAAAACTTATGGTTCAAAAGTTAGAGGGGGGGGGGACGCATATTTTTTTACTTCTGGAGCGATTATTTCCGAAAATATTTACATTATCGAAAAATGATTTTAGTAAACCCCTATTCATTTTTAAATACCTATCCAACAATATATCACACGTTAGGGTTGAAATGAAAAAAAAAATCACTCCCCACTTTACGTATAGGGGAGGTACCCTAATAAAAAAAAATCCACTTTTTATTTTACCACTTTGTCGGCGTGATTGATATACATATTAGTACCAAATTTCAGCTTTCTAGTGCTAACGGTCACTGAGATTATCCGCGGACGGACGGACGGACGGACGGACCGACGGACGGACGGACGGACGGGCAGACATGGCGAAACTATAAGGGTTCCTACCGACGGGTTGACTACGGAACCCTAAAAAGGAAAAAATAAGCAACTCATATCGGAACAAACATTAAACAAAGTGTATATCATAGGAGGTACTTACACAGAGAGATTAACCTTGTTTTCGGAACAACTTTGGTTATAAATTTGGACTGCGCAATAAAGCCAGACAGTCTTGAGTAGGTCACTGAAAACCGTTTAGGGATTTTAGTAAATCGTGCTCATATACACCGTGGGCTGGAGTAACCCGACAGATCTTAACCACGACTTTCTAAGACCAAAAGAAGGAAAAAATATTATGTGACTTTAGGTCAATTTCGCCAAAAAATATTTTTTTTTTCTTTTTTTTTCCATTTTTTGAATGTTTATTGCACATGAAAAGCAAATGTTATTAATAAAATTATCGCCTAAAACAAATTGGTACATTTTTTTTTGAAAAAATTTTGTTACTGCAAAGTTTTCCTTGTCACTATGATATCTGTCAATAAGGACGTGTAAACTATGTCCAATAGTGGCAACAACGCCATTAGAAAGGCGTTTTGTGATGAGTTTTATAATAAAAAGTGTATTTTTTTTAAATTGGTATTAACTCTGAAACTAGGCGTATTCCAGAAAAGTTTATAGGACATTTTAGTATCTAAATATGATCAGGAATACACTGTTAAAATCTGTCTAGTTTTATGGGCCCACGGTGTATATACCTACGTAACTACAGCTACATTAATTTCAATTATAATAGTCAGATTTATAAATTAAACAAGTAAATTTGATAGCTAAGCAATAAACTCGGGCGAAACAATTAGGTTAGTTAAGCAATTTAGTATTTTCAAACGACTTGCAAAAACAAGAAGGTCTGTATTTAAATGATTTATTGTTTACGAGTAGATGCTTTACATGCTAAAATGAAATCACTTTGCTATTTTCTGATGAAATAAACAGCGTCAATAGTGCTTTAATTGATTTAGAAATAGTAGATTGTTAATCAAGGGATCAAAGTATAGTTTGATATTTAGAGTTAATAATTTTGTTCATAGTTATTTAAATATGTATTGAAGCAAATTTATATTTTCGGGAAAATACAGTGTGGAAAGATAAGTCGGGCCCTGGAGGGAAACTACCTTAAAACGTTGAGATAGCTCAATTCACTGAAAACAAACATTCTTTAATTTTTTTCAAGGGACATAACTGCATTTACAAATTTTTGAAACAGAGTACAGTTTACAAAAAACCTATTTATTTTGTAATTTTTGCCATAAATAATTTTATGACAATTGATGCCAATCGATCCTATTTCCAACAAGGATAAAAACTTCTTAATACCAACCAAGTTTAGGGCACAAGAGAACCCATAAATAATAATAAAAATATATTTCATACAATTAGTTTCGAAAAAAGTGAAAGTTAAGAAAAAAACTGTGAATGCAGTTTTAGTTTTTAGGAAAAATAAAAGTGTTTCCTTTCAGCGAATTGAACTATCTCAACGTTTTAAGGTAGTTTCCCTCCAGCGCCCGACTTATCTTTCCACACTGCATATAAATGTGACAGTCTAAGCTAACTACATGAAAAGGTTACCGTTAGTTGTACAGATTCAATATTGTATTGGAGCAAAATGAGAACGTAAGCGCTGGTCGCCAAATGGCACCTTCTGATTTAGACTCACAAATAAATGTCAGAGATGAAAGGCACCTATTATCGAGTAGATTAGTAGTTTATGCGACTACAACATAATGAAGGGCATCAAAATACGAGTGTGGTTTTATGAAACGAACGAAGTGAGTTTCATAATAATATCACACGAGTGTTTTATTGCCTAATTATACATACACTGCTTTATCTACACACATTATAGATTCTCAATGACGTGTTTGGGAACCATTAGAATAACCGCCATCGCACCGCCATGGCCAGTTGGTCATCATCAGTGCCAGTGTCGTAATATTGTATGAAAATTTTATGACATCCATAATTGGTAACGCAATGAAAATCTAGCCCTCCTTCCCGACTGCGGTTATCCTCGTCTCCGACCACGGTTATCCTCCTCCCCGACCGCCTGCACAACCAGTTAACTAACTGTGCGGGCGGTCGGGGAGGTGGAGAATTGAAAAGTGACACTCCCTACCCCTAGAGTGGAATGAATCACTTTTCAACCATTATATTTATATATAAACAACATACTCTCGTTTATAAGAACTATAACAACTTACGTATTATAATACCGACTAGGATAAACATTACAACCAGCCAAATAATATAATTATCGGCATCTTTCTCGCTCGTTTGTTTACGCCGTGTTCTAGTCCTTCTTTTAGAAATAGAGTTAAAGTTCTCAGCGCTCTTATCTTCATTTAGATACTCCCAGATGCTTTCTCGCAAAGGATAGGCGGATCGCATTTCCCGGGTTGGCGACGCAATTTTCAGCCGTTGTTTCCTCTCGTAAACTTTACCTGTGGATGAGTTTACGAGATATAAATAAGAAAAACAAGATGGGACCGTGTCTTAAAAAAACCTGAAGCCCGCAATCGCTCTTTGCCTCTCTTTCTTACGCTTGGGTTGGTAGAACGATGGATAATTTTTGGTAATGATATAGCGGCGGTAAACATATTTTTATGGCAAGCCATTGGCTTTTTTTCTTTCTGTTTTTTTCTTTTCTAAGCTGTGGAACAAATGTTTATCCGGCTGAAAATTAGGCAAGCCGCCGGGAATCAATTTTTATGTAGAGTTACGAGCCCGGATTGTTGAGCCACTTGCTATTGTTCGCAATTTAGCCGTGTAATAAATGACCGATTTAACTGACAGTTGACAGCTAGTCGGTAATATCGGTCATTCATAGTGTTATGAATGACCGATAGCCGTGTGGCTAAATTACGAACAATGGCAAGTGGCTCAACAATCGGGGTTCGTAACTGTACAGCCGACCAATTCTATTCCTAGGCAACTATAGAACCTTGTCACAATAGCTAGCTTAGTAGTGCTAAGTTACGCTTATTCGTATCCACGGGCAAATGCCAACATGACAAGGTGCTACAGTGGCCTAGGAATCAAATTGGTTGACCGTAGGCCTCGCAAGTCTCGCAACGCAACTGTAATAATATGTCAAGAGAGATCCTGAAGTCTGGCAACTTGGCCTGAGGAAAATGTGGGCCAACGGAAGGTTACCTCAGATACCTGCCAGAGCACTGCAATTTACTTCTCGTTTGAAACGCTTTCCCGCTTAATGAGTGCCGCCAGAAAGGTTGGCCGCGCGCACAGACAATGTGTAGTAGAAGTCGTAAGAAAACACACCTAAATATTTTATTTTAAAGTGTAACAGCATTATCTATCCATTTAAAACCAAATCCATGACATGAAATAATGGTGTATTATCAAAAACTTTGCTGGAAACCCCAAATACATAAATCCGAGAAGCCGTTTTGGCGATAGGTGGGATAGTTCGTTTGTAATAAATGTACAAACATATAAAAACCTGGTAAGTGCCTGTTGGACCACGCATAATGGAGGGTTCCGTAGCTTCAATGTAATAAGAAAAACTAATAAATATCAAAAGGTCGTATCTGCCTATGAAAGTAGTTTTATGGAGATAAATCGAAAACGCCTTATTTTTGATGAAAAAATATACAATGATGTATCGTCTCAATTATTTTCATACTTTTTGGATCTCCGGTTTAAAAGTTACGGGGGGGGGGGACAATGTTTTAGACTTTCGGGGTGATTATTTCTGAAAATATTCACTAAATCAAAAAACGTTCCAAGAAACCTCAATGTTATTTTGAAATAAAATATAATTATTTTGAATAAACCTATCGATTGATGTGCAACATGTTGATATTTGTCGAAAAATTTTTTTTACATTTAGATACATGTACCTACAGTCAACCAATTTGATTCCTAGGCCACTCTAGAACAAGACACTATTGTGACAAGTCACAATAGCCAGTTTGGTAGCGAATAGGTTACGTTTATACGTATTCACGGGCAACTGTCATTACGACAAGGTTCTACAGTGGCCTAGGAATCAAATTGGTTGACCGTATGTAACTAAACCCACCCCTAAAAATATATTTTTCAGCAAATTTACTACAAAACTAATACAAATACACCTTAAAATTGTATTAAGATACGTCTTATAGTTTCTGAGTAAAATGGCTGTGACATACGGACGGACGGACGGACGGACAGACGGACATGACGAAACTATAAGGGTTCCGATTTTGCCATTTTGGTTACGGAACCCTAAAAAAAGAAATAAACAGCGTCTCACCCTAAATGCGTATACCTACCACCTCGTATAAGTCTGTTCCTTTCGGGAGAAAAAATACATAATTTTAAACAAAAAAGAACCGACTTCACTTAGCATCCACCTTTCCAACAGCAAATGCTCAAGCTGCTGTAAAAAATACTTAAATCACTTTAGGTGTGCCTATAATAGTTAAAGATTTCCCTCGATTTCTCCAGGATCCCATCATCAGATCCTGACCTGGTTACAATGGAACCAACTGTGAAGTATACTCTTTCAAAAGAAAATAATTTTCCAAATCGGTCCAGCCGTCTTCGAATTATCGGTGAACATACATAAAAAAAAATAGCAAAAAAAAAACAAAGATCCCGACGAATTGATAACCTCCTCCTTCGAAATCTTGAAGTCGGTTGAAAAATTAAAAGGAAGTAAGTCAATCTAATACAGGTAGGTATTTCGTGCCGTGTTTGACATCACGTTAACAAAATCTGTTTGATGTCGCCGCTGGTCTGAATGTCTGAAGGTATTTCGTTTGGATTATCCGAATATTTTCCAAAACGATTGGTCATCCATCTTCGAAAGAGTAATTGGATTCGATCATAAATATTTACAATTGCTTTGGAGAACATCACTTACCAGTTTGAGTGGTCTACTTAAAACATGTCTGCGACCGTGCTCTAATGTCCCGAGTCCATCTCAAATAATGCGTGTCGCGTTAATTATTACAATAAAGAAAGGAATGAAAGCGTAAAAAACCCAGTGACCTTTAAGGTTAGGCTGTGAGTTTTGTGTTTTATTTATCGTCTTATTTTCGCAAATGCTACCGCTAATATTGCTAAACGTAGACGTACTACTCATTATGAATAATTTGCTTGATTTTTACAAGATTTTATTTAACGGTAACTGACTTGTATTGTATCAGGGATTCATATATAGGAATTTGCTACATTTGGACACACTTGTACGTTGATAGTTTGTCTATTTAAGTCCTTACAGTTTCTACTCAGTTACTCTAAGGTTAGCTGGAAGAGATACCTTATAGGGATAAGTTGGACGTTGTGCATATGTCTTTTAAGATTGTTTTGTAATATTTACTTGCGCACTAGTTAATATCCGATGTCTGATTGGACTGAATTTAGACGTAAGTACTAAGATTTACAGGATTTTTTTGAAATAAATAGGTCGGTAATGGGCACTGGGCAGTTACTGGTTCCCGTGCCACTAGTAAGTGCGACTATGCAAAAAAGATCTCGTAAGCCCTTCCCTAACTTTTTGATTTACGACAATGCAAGCCATTAAAAAATAGAATAGTGCCACCTTTTTGATGTAGACTATGACATTTATTTGCTACATTAATTATTATTCTCAGTGGCAGGTGGCACGCTCCAATTGCATTATGTAGCTCGCTGCAATTCGGTTTTTAGGTCGAGCAAATTAGGGCTAGGACAGATATAGACGCTAATATTTCAATTTAGCCTCCGTCGAACTGATTTGAGAAGCCTATGTTTATCTGTTTCGATAAATTAAAGTACTTTTGTCCTATAACTGACATATTAGCCGTAAATTAAACTATGCTTCATTTAGAAGGCTTTAACGTGCAACTTAAAAAATAAGCTATATTTTTGTCAAAATAATAATAAGCTGAGTTTTTGTAAAAAAATATATGATGTAGCTTTTAACGGCGACTGTACTTTTCTTGCACACGTCATCTCCCGCTCAACGAGATTATTCTAACAAACAAAAGCACAATGAGTTTCTATTGTTTTGTTTATCACAGGTTTCTTATAACCACCTTTTTAAATGCAGTCAGTCATGTCAGTTACATTTCAGCTCAATCGGACGCCATGAACTAGTTCAAAGACAGCTTGTAAATCTACCTTAACTACATAATAGGCACAGGTACTAGGGACAAGTAAGTGATCCGGATCGTAGGTAATGTCTAAAAATATCTAGCAAAAACGTTGTCTTAAGCCCTAGCAAAACTGCGAAATAGCACAGTAAATAAAATCCCTAAAGTTCAACCCAAGTAACACATCAAAGCAGTATAACGGCCGTCTTACAGCATTTCTGTAAGCTTTTAGCATTTTGAGTTCGTTTTATAGTAGCATTATAAACGTTTATAGTGCTGATATAGGTCTTAAATAGGCACAAATTACCCAGCTTGAGATCCTATACAGGTCATTTAATAGCATGACAGGCGCATTATGTCTGCGCTATTAGCATTATCGTTGTCATGGAAAGTGCCAATCGCATTAAAGAAGCATTGGTACGCTCTATTAATTTGCCAGCCGTATTAATGAAGCATTAATACGGCCAAAAAAGTTACTAATCGCAGTAAAGAAGCATTAGTACGCTCGATTGAGTTGCCAATCGCAATACAAAAGCATTATACTAGTATAAGAGTGTAGTAAAATAAACCTTACGTCAATGCAAAAACGTCTCTAATACCGACGGAACAAATGTTATAATACAATGAACGTTGTGATTTAACTACTTTGTCTCGCAATATAAAATGGACGAAGACGGTACAGAAAACTGAATGAGTGACAAGTCATATTTGTTTACATCGTACCAAAATTTATAAAAGTTTTTGACTCTTTTACGTTATTATATCCTTCAAATATTACTGCACAATGTAGTTTACTGTAAATGTGTATATAAGTTTCATTGAAAATTTTCACGCGCCTTTGATTTATTGTGGTTTTGCTATAAAACATTATAAAAAGATATGCGTCAAATAAACAAAACAATTGTGTAATCCTCGTATAGAACGAGTTTTGCATTATTAACATAATAGTGTTGGTTGAGCAGTCTTAAATTAAGTTATTTCATTATTATATAGGTATTTTCCTTGTATAAATAGGTCCGCATGATTTTATTTTTAGGTTATAAATTATTTACAAAATGGCGTTGGTCTATATAGACGGAGAGCTAGCCACGTCAGATATGACACAATAATGAGAGCAACCAAACCCCTCTAGTCAGTTTGGTGTACTATGATTATTTCTAAATTTGGACATCTGGCAGCTTTAAAGTGGTGGAGGTCAAAGAATGCAAACCATTTCAAGAAAACAAATCCTAGAGATCTGGGTTTGATGCAATATTATGAGAAACTGTACAAACACTATACAATATTAAGAGAAATTATACAAAAGTTTATGTTGGGGGAAAGTAGTGCCTAACGAAATATAATATAATTCATAGTTTGTCGCCTACTGTTTTTGTTTCCGTAATAATACACAATATTTTTTGGTCTAACGTTTTTTATCGATTTTTGACCAGTTTTCGATATTCCAACATATTTACTACATATAGAATTATAAGGCAAACGACTATCGGTTCTTGAATCTTTTATCTCCATTCTGTAGAGCCGGATCTTGAAATAAATAAGCCGTTATTTTTTTATGATATTTTTAAAATATGGTATAGTATGGTCTAAAAAAACACTTTTATCGATATTCGAATGGTGTAAAGAATCTTACATATACGTTATCTACATATTAGGGTTCGTCTTTGATGTCTCTAAAAACTGTAGAGACATTTTAATTTTTAACTAATTAACACAAAATTTATGACCATAAAACCACTTTTTTAGCCTAAACCGGTTCGACTTTGATGTCAAATATCTCGAAGACAATGAATATTGAAGTAAATATAAGATACTATTTTGTTTCAAGCCGTTACTGATAATATGATAAGCTATATAAATCATTAGAAAACTAAGGGAATCAGATCTAAGGTCGTTGGCGCCAGGGAGCCCCTTAAAATATAGGCCCTGTCCTTACAACTGAGACAACTTCGGCAGTTTTTATCTAGTTTGGTATTACTATTTTCCAATTAAAACATTTTGCTAGTCTGTCACTGTGACCTCCACCCATTAAAAGCTGCCAGATGCCAGGATCTAGCAATAAGAATAGTATAGGAATCTAACCAGACGGGTTTTGTTGCTCTCATTATTGTGTCATATCTGACGTGGCTAGCTCTTAGTCCAATAGCAGCTCAGTGACCCTTAAAAAAAGCTTATTAATGCCTACAGCATTACACGTGAATAATTATGCTATTAAACAACATTAAGCATTTAAAATTGCTATTGTAGACCCTAAGGCACTAAAACAGCTAAAAGCTGTATAGGGGCTGTTCATAAATTACGTCATACATTTTTGATGATTTTTACCCCCTTCCTCCTAAAATCATCCAACCGTCCCCCTGCCAAATAAAGTGACGTCATTTAAAAAAATGCGTTTTTAGCTTAATTGTAAAATAAAAAACTATTTAGTAGATAATATTTTATAGCATTAAAAGTGTATAGAAAGTCAATTAGAAACACGAATTTCATTCCTTTTTTTAAAAAGTGCTTCGATGTGTATCGAAGCACTTTGTAAAGGTGCGAGAGATGATGTTATCTTCGGAATGACCGCCCCCCTCCTACGTCATGCTACCATCATCCGATGTCCAGACCCCCCCCCCCCATTTGAAATGACGTAATTTATGAACAGCCCCTTATAGTGACTTACTTGGCTTTATAATGGTTTATATTATGCTATTATATAGCATTAGGCAGCATTACCTACTTATAAATGTTATTGTACACCCTAAGGCATTAAAAATAGCTGAAAGCTGTATAGCGAATTTACGTGGCATTATAATGGCTGATATTCATGCTCTTAAACAGCATTAAGCATTTATTTATGCTATTGTAGAACCTAAGGCACTAAACCACACCGAAGCATTAGTGTAGTAAACCAAAACGCAACTGTACAGCATTCAGCTGTACAGTTGCATTTTGGTTCGCTGCACTAAAACTAATGGCTAAACAAAAGCATTTACATATGCCATTATACAACCGTTATACAGCGTAAAGCATCATATAATGCTATTGTAGAATCTAATGCACTAAAAACAGCTGAAAGCTGTATACCGGATTTACGTGGCATTATAATGGCTAATATTCATGCTCATAAACAGCATTAAGCATTTATTTATGCTATTATAGAACCTAAAGCACTACACCACACCGAAGCATTAGTGTAGCAAACCAAAACGCAACTGTACAGCTGTACAGTTGCATTTTGGTTCGCTGCACTAAAACTGAAGGCTTTAAAAAAGCATTTACATATGCCATTATACAACCGTTATACAGCTTAAAGCATTATATAATGCTATTGTAGAACCTAAAGCACTTAAGTGCTTTTAAACAGCTGAAAGCTGTACAGTTGCGTTGTGGTTTGCTGCACTAAAGTAAAGGCTTTACAATAGCATTTAGATATGCCATTATACAACCGTTATACAGCTCAAAGCATCATATAATGCGTCAAGTTGCTCGGTGAACGTATATAAGAGTTTATACGGTCCTTAAGTTCTAAATAAGTTAACTATTCATATGTTATATTATAATGCTTCCTGTGTTACTTGGGAACGCCCGGACAAAGGCTCGGGACTAGTGTCTGTTTAAAAAAGCTTTAACATTTAACTCGTTACGTTATAGAAGTTTTACTATATTATGCATTGTTTTATAAGCTTTGTGGTTGTATTAGTTAGGTACATATTTGTTAAGTTTAAGCCTAGGCTTATATCTAAAAACTTGCTTTGTTTGAGCCTCAAAGGGCTTCGAAAGGTACCCAGGAGAGATAACGAAATTTTGCGATAGCTTTGGACTGTATACCAATTTCTTTGGTTCTCGTTACTCTACAGCGTCAACAGCATGCTTCTGAGTACAGATGTGCAAGTTGCGGAAACTCATTGGAATCCAAATCATTGGAAATATTCTCGGAAATTTCTAAAAAATTTCATAAGAAATGGAAAGTTTCAAATCCCATACAAAAATATGAGAATCTTCCGAAATTTTCATATGTGGATAATTTCGCAATTTTGGAAACTTTCCGACGGCACATCAGTACTTCTAAGTTGTTGTTACATTACATTATTTTCAGAAATAGAAGTTTTTGTGGCAAAAATGTAAATTAACTAGGGACTTCCTTCCGATATCAATTTATCGATAACAGTTTCAAAGTTACATTTCATAGCAGATGTTAAGTTCACCGGGTAAAGTATACATTAACTTGTATGTTGATAATTCCTAACGACGTTATGTAATGGTAATATGCACAATTTAGCATATGTATATCAGAAATTTTAAAATTAAAACAAAAATAATTTTAACTACTAAAACAAATCGGATGACAACCGATTTCTTAAGCGATTTATAAGAACTTTATGTTGTATCCATACTAATATTATAAATGGGAAAGTGTATGTGTGTGTTTGTTTGTTTGTCCGTCTTTCACGGCAAAACGGGGCGACGAATTGACGTGATTTTTTAAGTGGAGATAGTTGAAGGGATGGAGAGTGACATAGGCTACTTTTTGTCTCTTTCTAACCCCCCACTTCCCTAAAATGGGGGGTGGAAGTTTGTATGGAGCATTCCGCAATTTTCAAGGTAGAAAGCTAAAAATTGGTATGCGGACTATTTGTGACTAGCAAAAAAATCGTGCATTTTTTTTTTTTGGAAATCTGCACCCAACCCCTTAAAAGAGGGGTGAAATTTTATATGGGTGTTACCCCGAATTTAACGCGAGCAAAGCCGCGGGCAAAAGCTAGTATTGTATAAACGTATATACTAATTTGAAATTAATGTTATATGTAGACCATAACTGTCATAAAGTTTTATCGATAAATTCATATCGTTGAGAAGTCCTATGACATTTTCGTTCCTGCCACTAAAAGTTCTATATTTGATTAGTGATTAGTATCTACCTTCGGAGTTACATATGACTAGCAGGCTGTAATTAATGCAGCTTTCCCAGCTTCCATTTTGAATATATTGCAGAGAATCAACCGATCGAATTGACATTTGAGGTTCTTTCCCATTCTTTTAACTGATTGTGTTTAGGTACCGTCAACAGCAGAAGTAGAACAGGTGAAGATTTCGAATTTACCTAGACACGACCTAATTGTTCAGGCAATATATATCTTGGTATTTAGGCAATATATATCCCTATACGTACATTATTAATTACACAAGCACTACGTGGCTGATACACAAAAGGCAGGAAAACACGGAAAGTTGTAAGGATTATGTCGATGTTTTATATCTTATTAAGGAAGTTTTCTTCATCGGAACTCTCCCATCCCACGCGCTCTTTAGGATTCTTCTGAACAAAATTTAGTTCGGACCCGGGGTATGTCCTTAAACTACGTCCGGACTTGGGTATGTCCTTAAACTATGCCAAAAAGAGAGGTATGGGCACTGCGAATGGCATCTCGCTTAGTGTGGTAGGGCACGTTCAGTGAATGTCATCTCGCTCAAATCTGGAGCAGAGCCCGACTGGGGAAGTACCTCCACCTTACAGAAAACCACAGCCAAATAGCACTAGACCCTACTCATAGTGTTGTGTTCCTGCTGGTGAGTAAGGTTGCCAATGAGCTCAAAGAGGACCCAGTGTGTTGACGATGAGGGACCCTCTTGTTCCTTTAGCCGTCAACACAGTGAATTCTCCTTTTTGTAAAGGGTCGGCAACGCGCATGTGACTCCTGTGGAGTTACGGGCGTCCATGGGTTGCGGTGGCTGCTTACCATCAGGCGGGCCGTATGCTTGTTTGCCACCGTCGTAGTATAAAAAAAAAAAAAAAAATCTGTGTATATTTGACGTTTTTAGATTAACCCCGTTGTCGGTACATTTATAAATTGGTTTGATTTTAAATGGGGTAACTAGGTGTAATATTTCGAATTAGTCAATTTTATTTGGGGATTTGGATGCTGCTGGCAGATGCTGGATGCGGCAAGCTGGCCTATGTCCAAGGGAGGCCTATGTCCAGCAGTGGACTAGTATAGGCTGATGATGATGATGATGATGATGATGATGATTTGGGGATTATTGACTGCGTCTGTATTACGCTCACAATTGTATCGCTTTAAGCTGGCAATATTTATGTACTTATTACGAGCAATGGACGCGGGTCATTTAATGTATTTTTTTATAAAAAGGGGGCCCATTTTTATTGAACTGTCCACATAGTTACGTGGCTGATCGTTAAATTGTCTTTGGCCGGATATGACTTAAAATAGTTGGGCTATTTATTAATGACTTTCTTAGGTAAGTATTTAATTTTCACTGTACAGGAGGCAAAATTCTAATATATTTTCAGGTGTTGTCAAATTGTGTCTAGAATATGAAAAAAAAAACTGTTAACGTAGAACTTGCATTGACATTGTTATTTTTTAGACAAACCCTTTGTACAACTTAGCGATAATACTTCTGAGATCTTGTGACAAACTTATATCAATGCTTCTTCATGAAAGGTGTAGATTGTTATTAGATATATTTACGTAAAGACGGTTGTCAAGCGAAGGTCATAAAACATTCTTAGCAGCTTGTTTATTAGATGACGCGGCGCGAGTTGGGCCAGCGGATCGCTGACCGCGCGAGTTCCGTGCTGACAATATTATCGCTTATTTCAGCTGGCTATATTTACTAAGGACAATAGAAACGGGTCACTTGATATATTACCCATACAAAGTGACTTGCTTCATTGCGCGGCATGCGTCCTGTTTTCCTTGTTGTTAATAATATGAATTTGAGAACTCAAATACCTTAAAATGCTACCCTACTACAAAAGTCGTTACACGAGAGAGATCTTAAACTTTACCAACATGGCATATTCGTACCATACCTAACAATGTCTGCATTAAAAACCTAATTCTCTTCCAAGTTACTATATATCTAGGTATATCTGATTCTTCCTTAACTACGATTCACATCAAATGGTTACTTGTATCTAATTTTCGACTGTATGAACGAATTTCACGTGAAAAATCTTAGCCAGTACAGAATTAAACCTTAGTCACACATATACAGTCTGCAAATTTTATACGGGCGTATATTGTACTGGCGCTTAGTAATGACTAATGGACCCAGGGAACCTATTTACATTTATTTCTTTATGAAAATAAGGATATTTTTTTTCATACATAATTCAGCCCGTAATGTATTGCATCCATGACAATTCACTTACCGATGCGTCATGTCAGTTATGTCAGTTTTGAATCAGTTGGATAGCGTACATTGGTGCCCGGTAGGACTTAAAAAAATCGTTACACATAATTAATTACACTATTTAACAAAATGATTATACTATATGAGTCCTATTGCTGGATATTATAGGTGGATAAAATATACGCCCGTATAAAATTTACAGGCTGTATATATAACACAAGTGGGTTCTCGATTCTGCATAAATAGTTACTTTAATTTATGAGAAATAAGTTTGTAAAAGCTTAATGAATATGTATTTAACACTTACCAGTAGTAGAATATCGCGAATGTATGACACAATTTTGACACGAAGACGCGTCGCTTTTATCGAAGTTTATACAAATCTTCTTACGCGTATATCCCGCCATAGCTTTTCCCTAGATATTATTGTACTTTATTTATTTATTATGTTTATTCAGACAATTAAAAAATAAGCAGGTTATGAAGTGCAAAATACTCTAACTAGCCATTAATAAATGTGACATTTGCAATCATAAGACTATTTCCCGCCATTTCTACTTTTTCTACTCCGTAAAAGAAGCAACAGCTGTTTGACATTATGCCAACTTTTTTTTAAATTTGAAATAATACAAAATAATAAAAGTGTTACGAATTTATATAATATCTGAAGTGTAAATAGAGAATTTTGTTTTAAAAGTGTGCGTAATTTATTTAAAAACAAACAGTGTTTATTGATATAAATATAAATATTTTACAATACAGCATAGCATACAGCTGCATTTCAAAAGAAATAGCTAATAATAATGGTTAAAAAAGAATAGTGCGTAATTTATTTGTTGACCTTAAAGAGTCCATAAAATTGGACAAATTACATGACCTGATGACATTGATACCGTTACAGTTAATTGTTTGTTCACGCATTTTAGAAGTAAAATTCAAATTTCATGGCAGAGGTTTTAAGTAAAATGTTGTATTTGAAGCGTAACAGTTTCTCAGTCATGATTGTAACAATAGCACTTCTTTTTGTAGTGTCTCCTGTGATCGGTCAGGAGAACCATCAAGCCTTGGGCCCCGCAACGCCCACGAGTGCGCTCCCTCTACCGTTCATGGATTTGTTTACCGCTCCATCTAATTATTACGCGGAACAGATACGGAAGACGTATTCTGACCCTGGATACTCGTACCATGTGTCGTGTCCTAAGTCTGACTCTCTTTCATCGCTCGCTAGTGTTTTAGGAAGTGCTGCTAAAATAATGATATCTGCTGCGGTTATAGTGTTTCTCAAAGTGGCGGCTGGTAAAATGTTGTTGTTCCCGCTCACGGTGATGCTTATGGCTAAAGTAGGATTTAAGGCATTCTTGTTGTGGCCAATGATTTCGAAGATGATAAAATATTTTAAAAAGAAAAAGAAAAAAGGTCACAAATCTAGAATGATCATGGATTGTTCGGAGAGAATTGCTTGTGTTATTCAAACCGCATCGCGGAACGGGTGGGCCAGCCAGTTGGGTGCGGCTGCTACTTTTTCTATGATAAACGACGTGGAAGAAGACGCTCCCTTTGCCAAGGTTTTGTTAAGTGTTTTGGCCGGCGATAAGATTGCACAATGTATGTCACTTGATTGCGGTTCCGGAGTCAACATTAGCTGACAGTTCGAACACGAAAAAAATGAAATGCATAACAAATGACTCAATTACTAAACATAACCTACATAATTAGAATATGAAGAAGTGCCAACTTGCTGATATTTATTGTTTTTACCTTATAAAACGCGATGATGCATTTTATATAAGTTTAGTTATTCACGATGTCGTTGGGGGGAGCATTTCTGGCGTCAGTTTTACTTCCATACAGTTTATGTACATTAATAGTCGACCCCAATGGGTATCAATACGAAGTGAAAACTTTGTTCCCGAACGATAGATTCATATCGTATCCAGAAGCAAGCCCGCCGACATATCAACCAATCACAAATATACTGGAAGTGCCACAAATACCTGAACAGCGCAACATAAGGCAGCTACAGCCGATTCCACCAAAAGTGCCAACAGATACCTCACTCATAAAAAAAGGTTTGCACTCAGAAATTAACGAAATCATCGAATCTCTGAACGAGTTGTCACAGAACAGGATGTCAGAAAACAGGATGGATGAGAATCTGGAGTCCCGTGCCGCCGAGCGAGCGGATGAATATGGAATGTACCACCGCCCTTCTTACGGATACCCGCCAAGCCATCAAAACTACGGTCCGTGGTCACCTTCCTACGAGCCTCAATACAAACACGAACAAACTCCGAAGCTGTCATTGTTAAAACCAGATCTACTCGTGAAACCAGTGGCTACGAAAGCGGCAAGTAAAATCAGCGGTTTGATCGAGCTGATCCTCGCATTGTTATCAGGATCTGCCCCCAACGATTTGGAGCTAAAAGGATTTAAGGATATAGTTATTAACGGGATTGTGAAGCCTCTGTTGACTGCTAAAGGTGGTCTCAAGTCTTTGATCAGTAAGTTAAGCATTCCAGTGATTTCTCTGATGTTGATCAATTTGGAAGTGTTGATAACTATTTGGTGGCTTTGGGAGGAAGACTGTCCTCAGCCGACGTACCACCACCCAGCTTATGGGTACGCCCCGAAGCCAGCCTATCATGCGCCAAGCTATACACCACAAAGCTATCCTCCAAGCTATAGCTACAACCCGTATAAATAAATCGATTTTGAATTAAAATCATCCCAGTTTTATGATGTATGTTGTCATAGCCGTTCTTTGCTTGTGACGTGCTTAAATATTGAAATTTCATTAATAACTTAGAATTTAGTGATTATTTATAATGTAAGACTGAATCTCGTTTGTGTATATAATATATTTATCTGTATTAAAACCTGAGAAAATATTTTGTTTTTCATTTTATACATATAGGTACCCCGCACCCTTTTAATAGTAGACAAGGGTCTAAAGTACGCACGATGAGTCGATGACTAATCTAAATTGAAAATACAAACACAGATACAAAATATAGACACTGCGGATAAATGCCACAGCCACAGACGACGGTATAATTAGCGCATAAAGCATCTGTTAGACGGTTGCTTCCAAGGCTGCCAACGGTCCAAGGTCACCCTGACCTTGGTTGGTGGTTCATACAATTTTGCTGGTGACAACTGTCTACACAGTCCATCCCGACCAAGGTCGCTCAGTCGGAGGGGCTTGTTGTTTGTATGCCGTCTGGCACACACTTAAAAGCTTTTTTTAATGATTGTGAAGTAGGTAGGAACTAAAAAACGCTTCATGTTTTGAGAAATAAATTCCGTATCCTGATTGGTCGATTTTAATATTGCTGTATTCTGATTAGTTGATATTAAATACAATATTTTTTTTAATAATTTAAGTCCATAAATTAAATTATTTAAACAGTACAGTAAAAGAACCCAGCGATCCGATTAAATTTGATGTGTTGTGATTGTTGGATTTAATATGGTGAAGTGTTCTGATTGGTCATTTTAAAATGTTTTGTAAACAATACAATATAATAAAATATGTATACATATTGGTCCTAGAGGCTAAATGTACTACTTTAGTCCGCGTTGGTAAGCATAATATGATTAATAAGACACACTTTTTGAGTAAGTATGAGAAGTGATTTTCCCCTGAATTTTATCGTGTTTTTTAGTTGTGTTGGTGAGTATAATTATCAGTGTTGTGGAGGATGTAGGGTAGTTATGCCTGTAATGCGCGTAATCTAGAGTAATCTCGTAATCTAAGCTAGAGTATAAGCTGTATTTTTGCATCACAAAGCTGACAAAATCGATAAGTGGACAAAAAGTAACATAAGTACCTACATACTACTACATTATATGTCATCAACGAGGGGACCTGCATTTGTGCCTTGAGCTTAACGAGTAACAGCAAATCCTCGTAAGCCTATAAAGAGTCTGCTTTGCGCATAAAGTTGCTGGTACAATGCAATAAAATATTCATTTATTACGACTAGGTACAGTAGAGAGGTACATGACACTTTATGTTTCATCTACCTACTTAAATATAATTAATGAAAATGAAATAGGTATTTAAATATAGTCTGGCTGTCCAAAAAGTGCAGTAATCATCCCTTTTTCATTAGCGAGGGTACGAGCGGGAGAAAGAGAGTATGATTATCTCTGTCTATGCTTGAAGTACCTAAAACAAACCCTGGCAAAACTATACTAAAAAGATCGATTTTACTTATTGTCAGATGAGACATGAGCTGTTCATAGAAATACTAATAAGTTAAGTAGGTACCTAAATATGTACTATTTTGGTACTATTGTACTCACGTTACAATATGTTCAGGTTACGATATATTTCAAGTTTTTATTTGTAAGTAATTCATTACGAGTCGAGTTACTTAGAACTTCTCGAGACAAAGATATTATTCATGTTATTTATTGTCTCCGGAGATATAACGGGACCCGTATACATCTAGTTACATTAAAATTGATAAACCCCTATTAGTATCAGTAATCAAAAAGGGGCGCTTTGTTGTTGTATACAAGTTAAATACAAATTTAAACTTTGTTGTTAAATACAAAGGAAAAAGTGACCAAGGCCTTCGGCGAAAAATTATGGCGGGGTGCCCTAGGCACCGGAGCCCTTGGTCAATTTTTTCCTTTGTATATGACATCTATTTCAAGATTCAAGATATTTATTCATGACGCACAATATCACATAAGAAATTACAGACAAACAAAATAAAGACGTATTGGTGTGGCACCACGAAATGGACCCTGCTCAGCAAAATTCCAAATGTTTAGGTTTATAATTTATATAGTAGTGTGTCTATTTAAAATAAACAAATCAAATATTCATAAAGGTAATTAGATTTATTCTCTAGTTACACCACCAAGTAAATAATAGTATTTACTATAAAGAGGTTTCACTGCGAGTACTGCGACTAATAGGGTTTTAACGACGGATCTGAAATGTATGGGAAGGCGTGTGACGTCACGAATCATGTTGTCGCTCTTAACGCATGTCCAGTTCTCTTTCTCACTTATGCAAAAATACCGGGTAGGTACTATGTTGCCAAACACAATTTTTTTGACACCCTTTGGTTACACTCTTATTTTTTTTATGTTGTCCTGTCAAACGGTAAATACAGTCTGGGTCAGTCGTAGGCATAGATGTACTATATAGGTGATCCGACATATGTAAATCAAAACATATAAAAATATATTCGCCTCGTTTTAACTCAGCGCCATATTCATAAGCAAAAAGAGATGACGAGTGTATACGTAAAAACCCAATGCGGCCGCAAAATCCGCCATATTGAGAGCTCAGGACGTCAAAACCTATACTCTTTAACCGCCATGTTGATAGCTTTGATACTTCAAAATCGACACTCTTCTTTCGTTGATGTGGCGCGCCTGTGGTCGTAGGCCTATCTATATGCAATAATCTATAATTTAATGTTAAATCGGGTCAGGGCTTTGATTCCGGGTTTTAGAGCATATGTGGTGCTAGTGAAGTTAAACAACCACAGATTATAAATTTCTTGTCCTTTTTTCATTAAGTCAACGTTAGCCTAATAATTAGCCTATAATAAGCTTCGCGGCGGAACGAGATAGCAATATGACTTGCTCTCTCCATCGCACAACTGTAATACTTACATATGAACTGAAATAGATGTCATATAAGTACTTCAGAAGAAGTGACCAAGACCAAATCTAACCTCAGAGGGCTTGGTCACTTTTTTTGAAATATATGTACGGAAAGTTTTCAAAATTGAGCGGAAAATTCTCTCATTTTTGTATGAGAATTGAAACTTTCCATTTCTTAAATTTCCAATATCCTTAATTTCTTCTGATATTTTCTAGAAATTTCTGAGAACATTTCCAATTATTTGAAAAGGTTTGGCACTTCTGTAAATATATGACATCTACTCGTATTTCAGCTTATAATGTATATATAGTAGAGTTAACTTTAAAAACTGCAAATGAAAAAAATATTCAACAAAATAATTTGATTGGCTTCAATACCTACCTATGAGTTTGATCGATATCTCAAATACCTAATGTAATATGTATAAGAACTAAATAAGTAATTCACTTAGGTAAGTGTCATGTAAGAAGTCTACGAGTACGTGTCACTACAGTAGAATCCCTAAATATCTAGGTCGACACACGCTAGGCTAGTGTCGTTCCACAGAGAGCATAATCTGATAGGCGACATCACAGGTGTCTGCATTCGTTAGTCGAGTTCTAATTGGGTTAAACAGACCTAATGTAGATTAGATATTCTATTATTGGATACAATTTATTCAGGTTTAGTTGAGTTTTTTAGGGTTCCGTAGCCAAAATGGCAAAAACGGAACCCTTATAGTTTCGTCATGTCCGTCTGTCCGTTCGTCCATATGTCACAGCCATTTTACTCGGAAACTATTCAATGTATCTTAATAAAATTTACACATAAGGTGTATTTTGTATGCCGTTACTTAGTTATGTAGTTAAATTGCAGAAAAAAATATTTTTAGCGGGGGGGGGGGGGCGCTCCATACATACATGTATAACTAAATAAAAAAAATATATTTTGACCAAATATCAACATGTGGCATATCAATCGATAGGTCTTTAAAAATAGCATTGAGGTTTCTTTAAACATTTTGTGATTAAGTGAACATTTTCTGAAATAATTGCTTCGAAAGTCCGAAAAAGTAACTTTTGAACCGTAAGTCCAAAAAATATGAAAAAAAATAAGAAATGCGCCTTATTACATACTTTCTACCTACAAAAATTGTTTTGAACATTATCGATTCAGCCATTTTTGAGTTGCCTTTAAAAAACTTCTACCATAAGCATCAGATACGACCTTTTGGTTAATTTGGTTACGAGGTACTTAGCTAACTTAGCCCTCCATTATGCGTGGTCTGACACGCACTTGGCCGGTTTTTTTAAATACTTGAGTAAAAAGTAATGTCGTATCGTACATTTTTGTTTACAAAATAGATATGTACGGTTAGCGGCAGTGATGGTTTAAAGTTCTGGTGGGCTAGGTCCTAGAGCCATTGCGAGAGTATTCATTCACGTATTTTAACTGGCAGTTTATAATATTTGACGGCGCATCAAGAAAATTGGCTTGATGGCGCTAGTGTCGATTTCGATGTTCGATTTTCCGAACGGAACTATCAACTGACGTAACACCGAGCGCTGGGGTCGCGGCCATGTTGAGAGAAATGTCAAGAGACATTCGAACGTCGCCATATTGCGCTCACGCCTCACGTGTTGCGGTGGAACGCCATTTAATTTCTAATCATTATTAATCAGTTCTAAAGACCATTCGAAACCTGTAAATTAACTATGAATTCGAGTATACGATTGTGAAACTGTTCGAGGCAGCTTTTATTTGACAAACCTGGTCTCCCTGCCCGAAAACCCACCGACATGAATCCATCGGATAAAGGCCGCGTACATAACGACCACAATTATGTGTCTTTATATTAGTGTTATTTATTATGATCATATCAATGTAAAAACAAATAGAAAAAACATTTCCCCAAGATCCGCATTCATTGCGCCTGCAAAACGGCGATTTAAGAGACGGTGTTATAGTGACAGTGAAATCGGCAGAGTCTGGGAATTGGACGTTATAACCAGATTACGAAAACCCATGAAGAGGCTAACAAGTTTAGGTTAAATATCAGTTCGTTAGCCGGTGTTCATTAGCTGGGGCGTTATTCTATAAGCTAGCAAAGTGCAGGGGCCGTATTCTAACTTTAAAACACGTATAGACACGATCCAACTTCAATACAACTCCAATGCATTAACAACGCAATACAGCTACGGCATAAACATCAGAATCAGAAATATCAGAATTTGCTTGAGAAATATTCCAACGCATCTCCAATACAACTTCAATTTTGGTTGATCGTTTGTTGTGTGTTGGAGTTATGTTTGAGATAGGTTGTGTTCTTAATGTATTGTTAATGTATTTTAAACGTTTGCAACGTAGAGAATGCCTTGAGGCATTAAGTCAGCTATTTGTACTTATTTTTACTGTGCAATAAAGTTTAAATAAATAAATAAAATAAATAGGGTAGGTACAGTCAGCAGCAAAAGTAGCTAAGCAGCTCAGGTGTTCAAAATGACCTTCACGCGCTCTTATTCTCTTAACAATAAAGTCGTGTCAGCTCATTTTGAACACTTGAGCTGTGTATTTTGTATGCCGCTATTTAGCTATGTAGTGAAATTGTAGAAAAAAAAAATTCATACATGTAACTAAATTAAAAAAAAAAAATTTTACCAAATGTCAACATGTTGCACATCAATCGATAGATCTTTAAAAGTAACATTGAGATTTTTTTTAACATTTTGTGATTAAGTGAATATTTTCAGAAATAATCGCTTCGAAAGTCGGAAATAGCGTCCCGCCCTGTAACTTCTGAACCGTAAGTCTAAAAAATATGAAAAAATTTGAGAAGATGCGCGTTATCAACCTATCATATACTTTCTACGAAAATGATTTTGAACGTTATCGGTTCAGCCATTTTTGAGTTATTTCTAAAAAAACTTCTTCCATAGGCATCAGATACGACCTTTTGACATTAGTTTGGTTCTTATTCCATTGAAGCTACGGAACCCTCCATTATGCGTGGTCCGATACGCACTTGGCCGTTTTTCAATTAAGCACATTATCGGAGGACGAGCTTACATCAGTGTATCTAGTAGGTTTTTACCATTGCTAAAATCAAAGGGAGGCAAATGAAAAATCCTTCCGACCTAAACGTTCTACTCGCCTGCATTGCAGAAACGTAGAATACTAATAGGGGTGCGTTTTCACCAGAGATGAGCGAGGATGCGTTGCGAGGAATGTGTTCGTTAGGAACCAATATAATCACTTCATTCACTAAGCCTCTCATACAGCCGCAGCTCTAGGATTGGTTCGTTACAAACACATTCCTCGCAACGCTACCTCGCTTATCTCTGGTGGAAACGCAGCCTAATACTACCAATCATCTAATTGTTTTACGAATGTCAGGCTCGCAACAATTACAATGAGCATGCTTTGTAATGTTTATTAAAGTCGGCTTTTTAAGTTACTAGTAGTATTTGTATAGAACTACCACTCGTACTAATATGTACCTTGTAATGTTAGGTTTCATCCGCTTATCGATTTTGGCAGCTGTGTGATGAAAAATGAGTAAATTGAAGTACACTTACTTATACTTACTTGAATTATATTTAATTCTACAGCTTGTATACCGGGTGATCAATCCAAATGGGTCAGTAGGGAGAAGTCAGAAACTATGAGAGATAGCGACATCTGTTCTTAATAGGAACCACGGCTTCGATTTTAGATTTACTTAATAATAATGCCATTCAAACTTTTTTTTAAGCTCCCATACATGCAACCGGGAATCGAACCTGGTCGAAGGCTCTGTAAATACTAAGCGCGATTACATAATAGATATTTGTGCAACAAGAGAGCAAAGTTAGTTTTTGCTTCGAGTGTTAATTTTGAATCCCGAGCAAGCGAAAGATTCTAGGTTAGAATCTTGAGCGTAGTGAGTGACTCAAAGGCTCGAGGTGCAAATAACTTTGGTCTCATGTTGCTCATACAACTTTTCACCTCAGCAGTGAGAACATAGCAGAAAATTTCAATAATTTTTCACTCCCACTGACTTCCACTCCATCCCGATCAATCCCACTTCACTTCCGCTCAATTTCCGCCACTCCTACCACACATCTAATCACTTCCGCTCCGATTCCGCCAGTTCCGCTCCACCTCCACCTAGTACCGCTTTACTTCCAATGACTTCCACTCAATTCCCGCCAGTTTTAATGAGTTCCGCTCAAGTTCTGCTTCTATTCCGCCAGTACCATTCCACTTTCACCCAGCTCCGCTCCCATTCCACTGACTTCCATGTGATCCCCGCCACTTTGAATGAGTTCCGCTTAAGTTCCGCTTGAGTTCCGCCAGTTCCGCCAGTTCCGCTCCACCTCCATCCAGCTCCGCTCCACTTCCACTAATTTCCACACAATCCCCGCCACTTTTCATGAGTTCCGCTCAAGTTCCGCCAGTTCCGCCAATTCCGCTCCACCTCCACCCAGCTCCGCTCCACTTCCACTAACTTCCACACAATCCCCGCCACTTTTCATGCGTTCCGCTTCAGTTCCGCCAGTTCCGCTGCAACTCCACCCAGCTCCACTCCACTTTCACTAACTTCCACACAATCCCCGCCACTTTTAATGAGTTCCGCTCAAGTTCCGGTTCAATTCCGCCCGTTCCGCTTCACCTCCACCTAGTTCACCGCTTTACTTCCAATGACTTCCACTCAATTCCCGCCACTTTTAATGAGTTCCACTCAAGTTCCGCTTCAATTCCACCAGTTCCGTTCCACTTTCACCCAGCTCCGCTCCCGTTCTACTGACTTCCACACAATCCCCGCCACTTTGAATGAGTTCCGCTTAAGGTCCGCTTGAGTTCCGCCAGTTCCGCCAGTTCCGCTCCACCTCCACCCAGCTCCTCTCCACTTCCACTAACTTCCACACAATCCCCGCCTTTTTTCATGAGTTCCGCTCAAGTTTCGCCAGTTCCGCCAGTTCCGCTCCACCTCCACCCAGCTCCGCTGCACTTCCACTAACTTCCAGTCAATCCCCGCCACTTTTAATGAGTTCCGCTCAAGTTCCGCTCAAGTTCCGCTTCAGTTCCGCCAGTTCCGCTGCAACTCCACCCAGCTCCGCTCCACTTCCACTAACTTCCAGTCAATCCCCGCCACTTTTAATGAGTTCCGCTCAAGTTCCGCTTCAATTCAGCCAGTTCCGTTCCACTTTCACCCAGCTCCGCTCCCCTTCCACTGACTTCCACACAATCCCCGCCACTTTGAATGAGTTCTGCTTAAGTTCCGCTCGAATTCCGCCAGGTCCGCTCCACCTCCACCTAGTACACCGCTTTACTTCCAATTACTTCCACTCAATTCCCGCCACTTTTAATAAGTTCCGCTCAAGTTCCGCTTCTATTCCGCCATTCCACTCACCGTCCACCCAATTCCGCTACAATTCCACTGACTTCCAGTCTATTTCCGCCACTTTTAGTGACTTCCGCTCTAAATCCGCCAGTTCCGCTCCATTCCCGCCAGTTTTCCTCCACTTCCGACCAGTTCCGCTTCACTTCCACTCTACTTCCACTTACTTCCACTCAATTCCCGCAACTTTTACTGAATCCCGCTCCAGTTCCGCTTCAATTCTGCCAGTTCCGCTCCACTTCCACCCAGTTCCGCTTGTCTTCCGCTCAACTTTCACTGACACCCACTCAATTCTCGCCTCTTTTACTGGCTTCCGATCCAATTTCGCCACTTATCACAAATAGCACATTTACTAAAAACTAGTGCCTGCGCCAAATCTTGTGATTAGGTTTCCATGCTATTTTGGTGTGCATCTGGTATTCAAATAAAAAAGAAAAGCGAGAATATGAAGTTTGAAAATATTACCTTCTCTGTCTTTTTACTGAGGACATCTCGAGGTCATTTTGTCTCACGCTCGCAGCAAAATTGAATTTTGCTCACTGTTATTGAGCACCAAAGAACCCCTGTTCGAGCTGCTGAGGTGAAAAGAATATTGACCAGGTTCGACTCCCGGTTATGTACGAGAGTTAAAAAAAAGTTAGAATGTCATTATTATTAAATCTAAAATCGACGCCATGGTTCCTAAGAACAGATTTCGCTGTCTCTCATAGTTTTTGACTTCTCAATACTGACCCATTTTGATTGATCGCTTAGGTGCAAAACTATCCCAATAGTAGCATCTTAGTAGAATGTGGAGAAGTTGATGTCGATCAATGACAGGGGCACATGATTAATATATAACAGTACTCTTTAAAATTTTCTACAAATCGGCCTTACATATATGATATACTTACTTAGAATTTACGGTTATTTTGTAATTTAGAATAGGAAAGTAGAAAAAAACACATTTTTATTTTTTCGAATATTTCTAGTTCCTCCTATGGAAACTCCAAATAGGGAATCATAAATAATTAAGGAATTCAGCCTCTATAAAATGAGGTATCAACTGTTTGAATCTGAACATAGTTTTGTAGTTATGGCAGAGTAACAGTCGTCTTTAACATTGACCTAACATACCATTTCTATGGCTGTTTTTAATGGCACACTTTTGCACCGAACTATAATAAATCACCTAAAAGTAACTTGAAAAATATGCCCCATTAAAGCAATTTCATGATGATTTTATAGAGGCAGAATTTCTTAATTATGTATGGTTCCCTATTCGGAGTTTCCATAGGAGGAAAAAAAATATTGGAAAAAATAATAATGTGTTTTTTTCTACTTTTCGATTCTAAATTACAAAAAAAACCGTAAATGCCAAGTACATCATATGTTACGCTAATTTGTAAAAAATTTCAAGGACTACTTTATGTATTAATCATGTGCCCCAACCCTTGATCGACATCAACTTCTCCGCATTCTATACTCTGAACAATTTGAACTGAACTCATCCACTTAATGTCTTATCTTTTGTGTGTAAACCGCAGGGGCGCGTGCCACTATGAAAAAAATGGTTTAGCCACGTGTTAGCGTTTATTGAATTTCTACTATATGGACCACGCAATAAGATTCAATATGAACTAATACGAAAAAAGCTCTAAGTTCTATACGGTTGCACCCAATACAAGCGATTCAAATGCTCTAGCACCAGCGTAACTCGACACCGAGATCCGAAACAAACGTGCGTAATTGGTGATCGCGCTTGCACTGGTATTCCGAGCGCACGGCTAGTTAGCGATAAGGAGGCAATTGTAATTTTCCCGAACGGGCACCTGCCCGCTTTTACCTAAAACAGGGTTGGATTCTGATTAAAACATTTGGGTGGATGTACGATTTACAAATATTTAATATATGAAATATATACCTATACATATATAATAGATTTTAATAAATATTGGGTATGTTAAAATTATAATCAGACATATAAATAATCAACTATTTTAAAATTGCTTTCTTAATTTTACAGCTTAGACTTACTTTAACCTATAGCAATTTATGTACCGAGAATAACTCAATTCAAATATAAATAATATGAATCTACATTATAGTTGTGTTTTTTATCATAATTTGAGAGATATAAAGAGAATATAAAAATATATATATTTATAGTACATATTAGTCAACACAAATAATCATATTAATCTTTTCATCATATTAGCATATATAGCGGCAGAAACGTTTACTCGACCATGGTTTTGCTAGTTGGGTTATTATAAAACCTTAGAGTGGTGGGCACTGCCAGTTTATACTTATTTCTAGTATTAAAATTATGTATATCACAGTTCTTTCTAAAATTAACAATGTTTCTATGTACATACACAATATTTTCATAGATATATTGACTATGCACTGTCATTATATTAATGTCCTTAAACATATCTCTAACTGAGGCTCTATATTCTCTTAATAATAAATTATTTAAACATTGCTGTCTTAATTTTATACAATGTGATAGTAATAAAAATACTTTAAAGGAAAAAATAACACTTCACACGTCTTTCATTTAGACATAACAGATGTGTCGCCAGGGTCGTTCTCTCATTGTTGTAATTGATAAACACGTGGTATAAGTACCTGTTTATTTCTGAATGTTATCTACCGTAATTTTCCCTTACCTATACCTAACCTCAATCATGAAAGAGGGAGCGAGATACCAATAAAAAAATCTACCTGGTCTGTTATCAATTTCTGAGACACATTTGGTTATGACAGTTTTGAGTCTAGTGTTTGACTGGCTTTCGCTTGCTCAATACATGTTTTATTTCCCGATTCATGGTGCTCTTTTACGCAACTTGGCTACGTTTTACCGGATATTCCCTGCTTTCGATTGGATTTAGTACCTTGCGATTTAACGACCCCAGGCTGTGTCTATTGAATTATCATAACAAGCACAACTATAATGTAGATTCATATTATTTATATTTGAATTGAGTTAATCTCAGTACATAATTTGCTATAGGTAAAACTTTTTAACAAAAAAATTGAACCGCCGAAAAGAAAAAAAAAAGCCAATAAAAAACCGTTAAAACGAAACGAATCGACCAACAAAAAAAAACAATAGCGCACTGAAAAGAAAAAAATAATAATTTGGTCTTCAATAACGCAAGTGCATACCTACCCTACAATTACAATTATAATCTATTTCTATACACTTTCTATATACCTAAAACAATCGCTAGGCTTATATCAATTTAATTACATCTAGAAAGTATGAACTATATACATACTTCTGAAATCAATCACACAAATCTGCGTATTTATATATTTACAATCAGTTATTTTTGGAGTCGGTGCCAGCCTCAAACAATCTTGAGCACCTTAGTGAAGAGTTGAACGCAACACATTATGTGGTTAAAGGTGCTCAAGTTTGTTTGAGGCTGGCACCGACTCCAAAAATAACTGATTGTAAATATATAAATACGCAGATTTGTGTGATTGATTTCAGAAGTATGTATATAGTTCATACTTTCTAGATGTAATTAAATTGATATAAGCCTAGCGATTGTTTTAGGTATATAGAAAGTGTATAGAAATAGATTATAATTGTAATTGTAGGGTAGGTATGCACTTGCGTTATTGAAGACCAAATTATTATTTTTTTCTTTTCAGTGCGCTATTGTTTTTTTTTGTTGGTCGATTCGTTTCGTTTTAACGGTTTTTTATTGGCTTTTTTTTTTCTTTTCGGCGGTTCAATTTTTTTGTTAAAAAGTTTTTATTTCATAATTTTCTGTGGCTATAATTTATAAAAATTATTACATGCTTAATTTTTTATTACTTTTAAAATAGCTACCTACCTTGCTTTAGCTATTAACTGTTATATTAATAAGCTTCTTTAACTATTATTTTGTTCTGTAATATAAATACTTAAAAAAGAACAGGCTTTATATACCAACATGGGTAGGCCTACAAAAAATTCTGCTCGAATGAGAAAAAGATATTTAGAAGAATCTAATAATGAGAAAAAAAAAGGATGGAAGCAAATAGAAAGAAGAGACTGGCAGGTCTAAAACTCATTGTCAAAACTCGTGAGGTTTTTTTTGTAAAAACTCTGCTTTAAAATCTGCGAGTGAACAATAAATTACCCCTATTTGCCCACCCTTAGGGTAAGATTTTTATCCAAAAAATCGGACTACTCTGTAAAAAGTTATGCGCGGCCATACGTTAGTGAATATAGTAATCGGTGAGTGAAAAATCAATCATCCCCTTTTTTCCTACCCTTAAGGTTAGAATTTCCTTTTTCAAATTTATATGGGACCTACTTCGGGATATACCCTTTCCAATAAAAAAATTATTATCAAAATCGAACTACTCTGTAAAAAGTTATGCGTGGTCATACGTTACAATCGGTGAGTGAAAAATCAATCATCCCCTATTTTCCTACCCTAAAGGTTGGAATTTTCGTTTCAAATTTATATGGGACCAATTTCGGGGTATACCCTTTCCAATAAAAAAATAATTATCAAAATCGAACCACTCTGTAAAAAGTTATGCGTGATCATACATAAAAAAAAAAAAAAAAATATACGCGTCGACTTGAGAACCTCCTCCGTTTTTTTCGTCGGTTAAAAAGTAAGTCTAAGCTGTAAAGTTAAGAAAGCAATTTTAAAATAGTTGATTATTTATATGTCTGATTATAATTTTAACATACCCAATATTTATTAAAATCTATTATATATGTATATATTTCATATATTAAATATTTGTAAATCGTACATCCATCCAAATGTTTTAATCAGAATCCAACCCTGTTCTACCTACCCGTTTGGGAAAATTACAATTGCCTCCTAATCGCTAACTAGCCATGCGCTCGGAATACCAGTGCAAGCGCGATCTCCAATTACGCACATTTGTTTCGGATCTCTGTGTTTAGTTACGCTGGTTCTAGAGCATTTGGATCGCTTGTACTGGGTGCAACCGTATAGAACTTAGAGCTTTTTTCGTATTAGTTCATATTGAATCTTATTGCGTGGTTCATATAGTAGAAATTCAATAAACGCTAATATGTGGCCAAACCATTTTTTTCATAGTGGCACGCGCGCCTGCGGTTTACACACAAAAGATAAGACACTAAGTGGATGAGTTCAGTTCATATTGTTTAGAGTATACTAAGATGCTATTATTGTAACAGTTTTGCACCTAAGTGTATGTATAGTCTAGTTTAGGTTAATATTATGCGAACATTTTGTAAAAAATATTTTTTGGCAAAAGTCGGGTTGTATTAGTTTTTCGCCTATATATTAAAGTTTTTACTACATAAATGTACAGCTTAGTCAGGTGGACGGCATACTGGCTACCCTACTTGGCTAAACAACAAGACTTCTGCTACTATAGTATGATCTTTTTAAGATGTCTGAATTGTAGGTAAAATTCTTTAGTAAGATTCCGACATATTAAAAAATTACCACTATACCTACACACCTCTGTTACACTGAGCAGTTTGAAACTACTGTGTTAGTAAATTGATTGATCTTAAACTTAGGGAAGGTATTTATGTAATTATTAGTGCACGAAGTCACAATTAACGGTAAGTTGCAGTGAGTTCAAAGTTATCAAAGGTTCAAAGACCTACTTAATACACTAAGGGCGGGTTGCACCACGCACACTTAACGAACTCATCATGGTTACAGTAGACGTCAAGTCCGTTTTTCCGTTGCACCATGCACTTTAGCAGTCAGAAAGTTACGTTAACCTTAACCAGCCGTCGAGCACTGGTTAACTCAAATCTACGTTTAAATATGGCTGACAGTTTGCAAAAATGTCTCGTATTTCAAGGATAAATGCATTATTAGACAAAAAGACAGTGATATTTGATGAAAAATATTAAAATATTGTCTGCAGTAATAAATATATGCGAGTATCTGAACGTAAAAAGGCGTATACGATTGACGTTTGGTTTTATTCACAATTTTCAGATCAGATAACGGTATTAAATAATAAGTACATAAAATTCTTTGTAAAAAGTGCGTTATTTAGTTAAAATCGAGTGCCGAGTGACTTCAGGTTGAAATAGTACAGACTTCTGTTATGTATCACAAACATACCAGAACCTAGAGTCAGTGTCATGAAAGCCGACTGCCGTAGAATGAGCAGGACCAGAATCATGACAACCATTAAAAAACCACTCTGTTTTTGTCAATGAATACCAAACCTTTGGAAACAACGGTTGATTTGAATACTACAAGGTAGAAGACAAAAGGGAACGTAAACCTCCGACGCGGTGGAATGACCAGGTCAAGAAGAAAAACAAGTTTTATGACACGGTAGAACAGGCCACGAACGGGACTTGATGGGAGCAAGTCATACGATTCAAAAGATGCCAGATGATCAGAGAGGTTTCTTTAATGCTTTTAATAAGGGCATGAAGTTATACCACCAAACATTTATCGCCAATGTCCTACAGAAATCGAGCCTCGACACCTAACTAAACAATGTTCAGAACAGTACATGTAAATAAAGTGTGATGCGGAATTTACAATCAAGTAAATAAGAGTGGCATGTGTTGTGGGACAATAAAAAAATAGTTCAACAATGGTTAGGTATCCACAAATTCAAATGTGTATGAAAATTCATTATAGTAATTCATATAATTCTTGTTTTTTATTTGATTTCATTATTTGCCTTAAAACAAGCACAGTAGGCCTCTATTTAATGACAACTTGTGATAATGTCACAAAATGTCCGGTCCCTTGAGTGTTGATAAAGAGCTTACACTGTATTTCAGTTTAATTTGTGAAATAAACACAAAGATTTTACAGATAAATAAATAAACTATCTACTGACAATTTGGTAATAGCATGGTTTAACTAATTTGACTTCATGTGTGTCGCTCTTCTATGGCAATTGTTACCTACCATTTGCTGCTCGTCGCTGAAATCAGGATTATGGCCAATCAAGTGTTTACAGATGGTGCCGGCATAGGTTGTAGTCTCAGTCCTACCAATAGTGTCAAATTCTTGTTTTATTTGGAATTTACTGGCATTAATTTTAGCCCTTTAAGCGAAATCTCATTCAACAAAACTAGTGGTAGGTGCCTACTTATGCTGGTACCTCCTGACTTTTGACAGATACCTTCCCCATTAGTATATTTTAAATCGGACATTATTATGAACATGCTTTTTTTAATCCAAATTGTACTCACTGTACAGTTCATGTAGGAAGATACTATTGCCGGTGACTGTACGCAAAATAAGTACATGCATTTCATTTTGTAAGTATAAAAAGTAGATATATTTTCATACTTACATTTCTATAAGGGAAAAAGCTTCCTAAGATGATGTATGTATGCATGCATTTTTGATTAGTCCTAGTCCTACCGTCAGTGCTCAAAATCAATTATAAAATATGTTTTATGTTATGATTTTACTATGAATTTATTAGTAATAAATAATAAAGGTCTCTCTTTATCATATATCTTTCCCAACCAGCATAGGTACCTATTTACAAATAAAACATAATAGTAACTAGGTACCTACCTACATGGCTGTTGTATGACTTGTAAACATATATCATTACAAAGAAATAAATGATTATGATTATTAAGATACAAGTGATAAGAAAACATTTTTGGAATCCTAGCCACACTGTTTTATGGTCACTTTTACCTGAATAATATTTGTAACATGTATCAAGAGTAGAGTATTGTTAATAACCATTATCAAAGATCTGTGGTTCAGTATATGAAGTTTTTTTTCCGATAAATAAGCTGGCTCACTTTGGCCAAGGGTCCGCTTCACACTATCCAAGAACTGATTGACCTGACTTAAAATAATTCAAGTGTCAAGTTTCATTGATTATTTATGCCAAGTGCTAGAAAACTGGTGAATAATATTTGCAGTAGAAATATGTTTGGAGGGGGGAGGATCTTGCTTCCATGTACAAAGGAAACCTATGCCAGTGTTTGAATAATAAATAAAACAAAAATAAGGTAACTAAATAAATATAATTATGTATTTTATTATCAAAATTGAAATACTGATTGATTAGGTTAGTATAATTATACTTTATTTTTACATTGAGATTCTACCAATTTCTTGAAATCACTGCATTTTTACTTTCAAACATCCTGGAGTTAAGCACTGAGTAGCATAACAAGCCTCGATTTCATCTTGTCTTCAAAACCAAAGGTAAATTCAAACCTGAAATAAAAAACATTGTGTATCATTATTCATTAGTGTAACATATGTGCTACTCATCATTTGTTAACAAAGATGCTTTAGAACACTCATTTAATAAGTAAGTACATGTATAAGTTCAATATTTAGGACGTTGGTTACAGTGCCAGCCATAATCAACCAGGTTGGAGGGATTCAGTACCCTATTTTTACGAATTTTCGAGAGTTAAAACTAGTGATGCCTTTGTTTTGCGATTGGGCTCCTTCTCGCCATTTGGTGCTTCCAGCAACGGCTTTACTTGTTTAGGGTTCTGTAAGTAGTAATAAACTAGCAGGATGATTTACTCACTATAATATAATGCACAATACACCAGCCGACTATTCTGGCTTTCGCTTTAAACTCCACTCTCAACACAAGTTGCATTATCCTTTGAAAAAATTTCCTCGTAAGGCGCAATGGATAGCCCACTTTTTGATTGAGTAATAAACATGTTCAGGAATGGCTAAATGTTTATATATTCTTGATTTTCAAGCTGCAGAGTGCAAAGTTAAGTTTAGTTTGCGCTCCTTTGATCCTTTCTTTAGATTTTTTTCTTCGTGTGACGATTTTGACAAGTTTAGTTTGGCATTTATGGTTGTGTTGCCATATTGAATAAATATTGTACCATAAAAATGTGAGTAGAAATGCGTTTAGACAGTGGCATCCCGCTTAACTCTTACGTTCTGTTAATTTGCACTTGGTGCAACCCATTTATGTTAGCAATCGTTAAGTAGCTCCGATTAGCGTAACATTTGGCTTACTTTTACAGGCGGTTTGGTGCAACCCACCCTAAGTAGGTTGTGACTGAGTAGGTATACTATTAGTTATACTGTACCTACCTATACTAGTTAGTCATGGATTACGACGTCTACGACTCTGACTTCACTAAGGAATATAAAAAGTATGGAGATTGCAACTCCTTTACCCTGTTGAAGAAGAGTTTATTCACGCGTGCTTCATGCATTGTTTCTTTTTGCAGGGTAATTATATTCGCTTGACAGAATCTGTTGGGCTACTGCCAAGAGAATAACCCTAGAGAAAGGAAAACCAATTCCAACATGACATCATGAAATGGCTGCATTTTGCGGCTAAAATTTTGCTTCTTCGTGAATACTCCATAGATTTTATTTTAATCTCCTCGGACGCTTAATATATGTACTTACCTATTATCAAAGTACATACATAGCTAGAAACTAGGCCTCTATAGGTACAGTCAGTCAACGTCAAGATATGTTTACAGTTTTGCACCTTATTACAATGTAGGAGGTTGCAAAATTGTAAACATATCTTTAAAGTCGGTTGTACCTAGCAAAAAATCTTTGCTTTTTATAAGCAACTGCCTATCGTGTGTAGGTACCACCTCACCACTAAGTTAATCTCGTTAGAGAAATGGCAAGGAATCTTCCATTGATTCCCTTTTGGGATTATAATCCTGTATTACGTTGACTGAAAACTTCTAAACATTTCCCTTAGTTTTCTTTAGTTGATATTGTTTTTATTTGGTTTTTCCCTATAAACGTAATAAATAAATGATTATACCGGGATTGTCCCTGCTTATAACATCCTACTGATATATTATTAATTATTATATTATAGTATGTACCTATACGTGAAGAGTTGCTGAAGCTCAAATGTTTTTTTTTAAATTTATTTCTAATAAAAGTATGGTACGATTTACAAAAATATCAGTTTCGCCAAACATTAAAGTTTATCGGCGATGGTAACACTCACTTCCAGTTTTTGTACCAGGTTTTCTTATCCTATAACCTAAGTACCTAATCCTTATTTTAAATTAGTAAGTAAGTACAACTGACCCAAGATGGGTATTTATTTAACTTATATATTTAATAATCAGTATTTATTCAATCTTGAGCTTAAGTATTTAACAGCAACTTTTTGAGTTTGGATTTAAAGATATTTTTACTGCTACACGCGGTTTCAAAATTAATAGTGTTAAATATCCTGGGTGTTAGGTAGCTGCGCGTCCGTTTACCATAATAGTTGTTAGCCGTATTAGGTTCCGTGTATTTTCGTCGCTCTGACCCTCTTGGCGGTCGTGTGTAGATTCGCGGAGTTTTAAAATCAGTACATTTATATTGTTCAGTTGCTATTAAAATACCTAACTTTTTCATGTACTGGTAAGACGTTAAATATCTTGAATAACGATGTATAGTTATTGTTACAGTTTTTTTAGTTTTGATATCTATAACATTTTTTAATAGTCTCAATTGTAAGTTCAATACATTATCTAAATAGGTTTTAAAAGTACGTCCGTAAGCTATTAGCCCGTATCCAATCACCGCGTCTGCCAGCGCATGGTATAACATAAGTAATATTTTTTTATTTACTATATTTTTTAAACTAATTATTTTACACAATATGGATCTGAGCCTATTACAAACTGCATCTATATGTATTTTCCAATTCAAGTGGTTATCTATGGTTAAGCCTAGGTATTTAAATTTGTTTACTACTTCTATTACGGTACATTTACAAGCATATTTTTCGGTATGTAAACAATCATATGAATGACCTATAATTTTAATGGGCGCACAACATTTTTTAATATATGGGGAATTTATTAGCAAAAATTTAGTTTTTTCAGTATTCAATATTATGCCGTTATCATGTGACCATTTAAGTATATTTTCAAAATCTTCTTGTATACATCTTATTACGTTATTAATATCTTTATCAGCGTATATTAGGCATGTGTCATCTGCATACATGTATGTGGAACAGTTTCGTACAACATTAGTGACGCTGTTTACATGCATAATGTACCCGAGTGGGCCATACACCGAGCCGGTCGGCACCCCAGTTTGGACTTCTGCCTCATCCCCACTGACACCGTCGACGGAAACTCGCAGAGTTCGTCCATACAAATATGTACGAAACCATTCCAACACTGGACCACGGACCCCACATTCGTCCATCGCCTGCAGTAGCTGTTCGTGGTCCAGTGTGTCGAATGCTTTTTTGAAGTCTATGAAAAGCACCCCTACGTATTTTTTGCCAGTAATTTTTTTTCTTCTTCTCCTAGTTGTACTAAATTCCTGTACGAGATACAGGAATTCAGTACAACTAGGAGGAATGGCATACATTTTTTGTTATATAACCAGGGTACATTCTTTCAGGCAATCGCTGTTTCAATCGGTTGCCTCGCGATAAAAAAACATTTTTTGCACCCCCCCTCTATTTCCGCTCCAGTCCAAGTTGGGTCAGTTCGGGTTGCTAAGGGCGGTTCCTCATCACTTCAGGAGCTTAAATACCGCGAGTCACCCGGTTGCCTCGCGGTCACTGAAACTACGCGTCATTGCTCTGAATATATCCTGACCTTCCCTTATTATTATTTTGCATTCGATATGTATCAATATATTTTATATTAATGTACCTATATACTTTTAAAGAAATAAATTTAACTTTATGAAAGATTTTTTTTTGTTGTAGTTTTGAAAATAATGAGGTAAATTTTAAAAACATGTTTTTGTTTTTGACGTGACAACATCTTATAATTCGATGGAGCCGGCTGCACGCACGAAAAAACATGACTCATGCGGCGTTACCTCGCTCTGAGGCGTTCCATTTAAGGCTTGAAGTGCAAGCGAGAGCGCGGAACGAGCGACAAAGAGGCACAATCGGCCTTCGCGTTCGGCAGCGTTCGACATCTGTCTCTCTCCTACTTGTGTGAGCGATGCGTCCGCGTGGACAGCTGCTATACAATAATACATTTACATGTTTTCGTCAAGTATGAAGTGCAGTGAAATTAAAATTTTCTTTTGAAAAATGCAACCATTCCATCAGTATTTTCTTATGACGTTGTCACGTTTAACTATCGTCAGTAAACCGACTTTACAGACAACCGATTTTTTTTTAGTTATTTCTGCTCTATTTGTTTATTTTTTGTTCTGAAGCGCATTATTTTCGTGGTAAAAATATATTCCTCGTTCTTAGTTTTTCTGAAAATGATATACCTATATGTATTACATGCCCTATTACCTATTATATACTGATTAAAAAAAACCGGCCAAGTGCGTATCGGACCACGCATAATGGAGGGTTTCGTACGGGCTATCGAAAAAATTAAGTATCTGCCTATGTACGTAGTTTTTTGGAGATATCTCAATAACGTCTAAACCAATAATGTACAAAACAATTTTCGTGGAAAGAATATTCAAAAATGTATTTTCTTGAATTTTTTCATATTTTTTTGACTTACGGTTCAAAAGTTACAGGGGGGGGGGACAAAACTTTTTTGACTTTCGGAGTGATTATTTCTGAAAAATGCTGAATGAAATCTGCTTAATCAAAAAAATGGTCAAAGGAACCTCAATGTTATTTTTAAATACCTATCGATTGATATGCATCATGTTGATATTTGGTAGATTTTTTTTTTATTATGTATGGAGTGCCCTTTTTCAGCAATTTCAGTACAGAACTAAGTAGCGGCACACAAAATACACCTTATGTTAAAATTTGATAAAGATACATCTCATAGTTTCCGAGTAAAATGGCTGTGACATACGGCCGGATGGACGGACGGACGGACGGACAGACGGACATGACGAAACTATAAGGTTTCCGTTTTTGCCATTTTGGCTACGGAATCCTAAAAAAGGTTTTAATCGCAGCGCGGTGGAGTCTAACTCCCCCCCCCTCCCCCCCTTACCCCCACCAAATACATCTCGCCTTTCAGGCCTCTCGGTCTTTAATCCACTCAAGGCACCTGTAGACCAACTGTGTCAAGTATCAGCGCATAGTTCCAAAGTGCAAGGTGTCGAGGCTTAGCACAGCCGCTATAAGAATATATGTAAGGCAAGCGCGTCTGGTGGCCTGGCGCGTGGCGGTAAGACGTCAGACTTTCAATCCGAAGGTCGCGGGTTCAAACCCCGGCTCTCACCACTGAGTTTATCAGAACTTATGTACGAAATATCATTTGATGTTTGCCAGTCGCTTATCAATAAAGGAAAACATCGTGAGGAAACCAGATCCAATCCCAACAAGGCCTAATTTCTCCTCTGGGTTGAAAGGTCAGATGGCAGTCGCTTTCGTAAAAACTAGTGCCTACGCCAATTCCTGGGATTAGGTGGCCGAGCGGACCCCACGCTCAAATAGAGAAAAAAGCTGGTACAAACGCTAGGAGGAAGAAGATGTAAGGTAAGCGCGTTCTAGTGCTCGACATGCTAATGCTCAATAGTTGGCACCCTGATATCACCTTTAATGCGAATGAACTAGGCTTAAAAATGACATGCACGGGGACAATGGTGTTTGTTGTCTTGTCTACGGATGTTTTTTTGTTTGTTACTTTTTCACGCAAAATGGCGGAAACATCTTAATTTGTAACTTTTTTTCTTGAAATAGCTTTAACTGGGTATTATTTTCCCAAGATGAGTCTCTGAGAATTTGGTTGGGAACATAATTTATGATACAGTGTGTCCTTAGCCATTGGACAAAGCCTTAAATCCCCACATAGGATTAAAAAACACTAGAATAGTTATTTCCAATATCCGACAACAAAAGTAATCATAGTGTATTAGTGTTTTTGACAATAGCGTATTAGGGACACGTCACGTCAGAGCAACGCAATATCAAGTATGTGTGTGTGGCACACAATTGTCAGAAGACGTTGGTCAAGTCAAAATGTAATTAATGTCATGAATAAAAAAACCGGCCAAGTGCGAGTCCGACTCGCGCACCGAGGGTTCCGTACAAACCTGTAGGTATATAGGGGTTACTAACTACTACTTTAAAATTATTAAAAATATTTTTATTATATGATGTAACAAAAAAATTACGGTTTTCGTAATTTTTCCTTTATCTGTGCTATAAGACGTTGCTACGTACCCAATTTCAAGATTCTGAGTTCACGGGAAGTACCCTGTAGCTATTCGCGGAAATTTGCGGCATAAACGGCAGTATCTTTTGATTGTGTTGACTTAGAAGTTTGATTTTTTACAGCTCCAAGGGACAGTAGACCTGAGTATTTGATATAAATTTCAGCTCGATACCTCCACGCGTTCCTGAGAAAAAGGGTCTTGACAGACGGACGGACGGACGGACGGACAACAAAGTCAGCCTATAAGGGTTCCGTTTTTCCTTTCGAGGTACGGAACCCTAAAAAGGTAATCAATTAGGATTAAGGAGTTTCATACTGTCCAATGAGGATGTGTTTTCTCCTGACTTTTTATAACGTACAGTAGGCTGCTTCAAAGTAATAAAACGTAAATTATCAATTTCTTCGTAACTACTACACCAATTATTAAGATACTTGATAATAATGGTTCTAACTATCCTAATGTATATGTAATAGCGTATGAGAAAAATCGTATTTTTTTCAAAAATAAAAGGTAAACCGTTATATCCTCGCAGATGCTACCAATTATTTGTAATATTTTGACATAAGTAATTATAATTTTCCTACCGAGTGCACTTTAAAAAAAAACAATAATTCAACGATTATTTCTTAAAATGCCTTTATAGTAGTTTATGTAACTGTTACGTAATAAGGCCTAATTACGTACAGTTGCATACACGGCTTTATCTACACTCATATTATATATATTAAATTAAGTGCGCGGAAACCATAGAATGACCGCCATTGCACCGCCATGGCCAACTCGATTGTGCCGGCGGTCGGGGAGGCGCGTGCCGTTGGTCAGGAAGGAGCACAGGATTTACATTATGTTATCAAAACTCATAGCACATCAATATTTGAGCATGTAAAGTTAAAATTACGTTACTGCCACAGATAAAAAGCTTATCATAGTAAAATCGGTTGTGGTAATGCTAGCCATTGCCTACCGTTTTTGAACACGTTTTAGAGGACTTACAGTGTGAGTGTAGACAAAGTCGTTATTCAGACTAAATGTGAAAAAAATCTCAGTAGAGATTGCACGAGATTGATGCACACATGTCGTTCGAGCGTGGACATGTATCTTAAAAAAAGGTACTTGTAAGTTTTTAACTACTTTTCCACCTACCTAGATTTGTATAAGTATTCCAAACTAAATACTCCCCATTTCTGTACCTAAATGGGGTTGCTCCCCTCTTACGTAGGGACGTAGTTAAAAAGGTAATCCAATATGCGGTAGTGATAGACAGTAAATTTCCAAAATATACCTCGTTAAAGCAGCAGGCAATGTCTCATATCTATCTTTCTTATTGTAATAATGCGATCTACTAACTATTTAGTTTCGAAGTTTAGCTTTGAGAGGCTTTATAGAATTCAAGTCAAATTAGTCAAACCAAAATAGTTGCAAACAGAATAAAGGCTCTCGGCTTTGATTTCGGGCTTCTTTTAGACTCTCGTTTAGATTATTTTTCATAACTCCGCGCGTTAAATACACACGTGTCACTGCATAACAATGTCTTGTCGGAAGCAATTAAAAATGCTTAAGTAATGCATTTTAATCAACAGGAATTGAAATCTCTTTGAATCCGTATAGCACTCTACGTATAGTTGTGTTTTGATTATCTGATTCAGTTTTTATTTCATTTCACTAAAAGCTACGTTCAAATTGAAATCTGCGGGAACAAAGCATAATGTAAAGATGTATTTAGCACTGAGCCTGACTCTATTGCGCCCAAAGATAGTTCCGTAAGCTCCATCACAAGCATTTCTCATCTCAGTCAGATGTCGTTGCGGCAATCTGTGTTATCCTTAACATGTGTTGAATAATACATAACCAGTTTGCATGTCAAGTGAAGATGTGATGTCTCTCGAGCGGAGTGATGTAATGACTGCTAGTGCTAGCCCTCACCTGGGTGCTAGCCCTCACCTGGGTGAGGGCTAGCCGGATAAACATTGCTTATGTTACTCTAAACTATATATCTACAGTATCTAATCTAGCTTCAGTCTATTCTAAGACTTTCCTACTAGGCCTCCGCCCTCTCAAAGGCCATAACGATACCGCAAGCTGAACCAACGAACGGAAAGCTGTACCAAACAACTAAGGAAATGCGTAAATATAAAACTTGAAAAAAGACTTGAAAACCTCTAATCAACTTAGTCCAAATAGGTATACCTGTTAACTAAATGCCAATACACAATACGCAAATTATGATTTTTTTATGTACCGCTTCTATAGTGGCAATTGAACACATATTTACACATTTTACAGTTAAATTGTAACCTTTCGAGTTAAAGTTATAAGGTTAAAGCTCGACAAACTATATTCAAATTTAGCATCGACTCTTGGAATGCTTAACGTCAGAACGTAATTTTATCTAAACAGTTGTTTGTCATATTCTTTGAATAAATTATATACGTTGATATCGTTCCATTCAATTTAGCGAATTGGAAAGTGTCAATAGATATTCAATACCGAGCTTTACAAAAGCCGCGCTGTGTGAATTTATCGGGATCAAATTTAAATGTATGATCAGGTTTCTGAAAATAAAAACGATCTGGATGCGAAGGTTGTTTCGCATTGAATGTTTTTGTGGGACCGATGTGAAGAGAGGTATAGGGCAGCGGCGCAACGCAGCGGCGCGGCGCTGCGTCGATACGTGCCCCGCGCAACGGCTTGACGTCGCCGCGAGCCGCGGGCCGGCGCACTCCGGCACTCGGGCCTCGCGACGGACCGTCGCCGTCGTTGCCAGCTCCGCGACTGCCTCGACTCTCCACCGATGAAAACCGCTTACTCGGCGACGTGCGTATACACGCTAAGTGATAGTTTAGTTTAACGTGAAACAAACAGGTTCAAAGCTGTTAAGTGCTACCTATTATAATACCCCAACCTAGTCTGGTGAAAACAAACACATCGCAGTGTTATTCGCGCAAGCGCGCCGCACGCGGGCATGTCGAGGTCGGCCATCTTGGCTGAAGAAGCACTTTCGCCTCGCCCCAGCTTCAGACTTTGAGCTGAAACCCTGAGAAGTAACGAAGAGGGTCAGAATGTTCGACGGACGAGGCGTCGCGGCGGGCGGTCTCTGAGCCTGCCCGCTCGGCGCGGCTATCGATCGTCTCGAGCGCTATGCCGCTCGCGGAGTGAATGCGGACATCGGGACCGTGCCGCAGCTCCCGCACGCGAGCGGCGAGTCCGACCAGTGATAGTGCTAGAGTGGAAGCGCGGCATGTGATTCGGCGTGTCCGCGTGGTTGGGAGGGCGCGCGGGCGGCGGCGGGCCCGGCTGACCGCGCGCCATGGGCGAGGAGTATCCGCGCTCCCCCTGCGAGCGGTTCCCGGCGGCGGGCGCGTTCAGCGTGGCACCGCCGGAGCGGCTCAGCCCGCCGCCGCCTGCGCCGCTGCCGGACCGCTTCTCGGCATCGCCACGACGGGTGCGCCGTTGTGCGGAGGCCGAGCGCGCGCGACGGCCACGTTATGTGCCACCCGCGGCGCACGTACCCGTGGAGAGGTACGTGCCGCGGCCGCCAGCACCGCTACGCCCGCCGCCGCCGGTGTACTGTGGGCTGGCGTGTCGGCCGCCGCCGCCCTCGTCGCGCAAGTGCTGCGGCCCGGCGTGCCGCGAAGACCTGGCGGGCTCGCCACCCCCCACTCGCTACGTGGAGTACGTGGGCGCCGCCGCAGCGCGTCGCCTGGCGTGCACACCACCACCACCACCGCCACCCGCGCTTCAGCTGCCTTGCGAGCCACAGGAACCACCGTGCTGTGTCCAAGCCCGCAGGCGACCGCAACCTCCACATGATTGGTAAGTACCGTAATCGTTTAAATTGTTTGGAAATATGATGACGTATCCACGTCGAAGTCTCCATTTCTCTTAAAATCCTTACAATTTTGAATTCATTTATGGTAGTAGCAACTACAGGTAGGGCGCTTTATTTATCTCACAATGCCTCAAGCTAGTTACCTGAATCCATTCGAATTTTGAAGAAAACTGCCACAAACATATCTTATTTACAAAATCTCATAGAGGGATAATGTAGTTCAATAAAGAATAACAACACATTAGTGCGTTTACTTTCACTTAGTAGACATAGACGATGATACCTATGAAAACATCGATACAAACATTTTGGAACGTCGTGCTAAATATTCGTGCTGGCGTGCATATAAATTACTGATGAATTCGAAAACATCCGATGAGTTACGGCTACGCGGGGACGACAACGTTGGTGTGGCTAGGGTTCACACACGTCACAATCATTTAAAAATTGTAGGTTTAATTTGTGATTTTCGTGTGTAATAAAGGCCAAATCTGATAGGCTAGATTGTTGTGCAAAAGTGATCGAAGCAAGTCTCTTATACTATACTTGCTTCGATCACTTTTGCAGAGCTTAAAAAGACTTGTATATTATGGAATATTTTATTATCCAAATTGACGTTGTCCTACATCAAGCTTAATAAGGCTCGTGTTGTGCCAAATATACCTACATATTAAATTAGATTTTTAAGACAACATATCGGTATGTCATTTAAACTCGCTACACTTGTTTACAAACAATCTACAGATTCATTATTTTATTTTTATTTTTATAAATGATAAAATATTCTGGATGTGCTATAAAAATGCTGAGCTTTGGTAACCCTACGTGTGCGAGATGAGATGTAATTGGCCAAAATTCCGCGGATAGGATTGATAACGCATGATTTATGACATCGGTTAACGATCGGCCTCAAACTGACTGCCGCTCGAAACAAACTCATCAAACACGTCGATCCGGGAGATTTTTTATAAATTGAGGTAGAAAATTTAGTAACCAAATTAAACTAGTACTTTTAGGTACCGTACCTACATAATTACCATTTATTATGCTGTATGTGACAATATTGTATAACGATAACGACACTGGAAATTATCGTATTTTTAATAGCGCTATTTTTGGTCAACTTATCGACTTTGCCAGCTTTGTAATACGAAAAGAATAATTATCTTAAAGTACCCTTATTTAAATGTCATTTTACAGCTTATATACCTAGTCTATGTAGTTTAGGTTAATATTACACTAACTATATTCATAATCGCGGGCTTTTATTATTATTATTTTCAAAATTCCCCACTTTTGAAAAAACAATGTGTCAGTTTTCCGTCCATATTACTTATTTAAGTATATATTTAAAAAAATCCCAAAATAAAAATGAAAAATTTACTAAACCGTGAACTTTAAATAGAAATATGAAAGATTTTTCATATTTTTGTAGGAGTTTAACCAGGGGAACGGCAAACTGAACCTACGGGCTCCCGACAGCGTCAACTAGCATAACTCAATCGAAGTCCCCAATATTTATTGCACCCTTTATCTTTTAATGATCTCTAGGTATATTGCCATGACCCCGGATCCGATTGGCATGCATTTTGTTACTCCTTGGCCGCGATTCGAAAAATAAACACACACACTGGACAGACACAGCTCCAATACAACTCAATTCAACGCTATAACGACATTGACATTTGCTATTCGAACAGATTTTTATTCAACATTGGTCTCACATTGGTCAGACATTGGACACACATTGGTCTCACATTGATCCAATGTTTAAGAATTCCTAATGTTTAATAACCTTTGAGAATTCAACCCACCGGAGTCGCCATTGACAGGCGTTCCCCTCTGCCGAAAACATATGACCAGTGGTCATATACATATATGGACTGACGTTTATTACGTAGCTATTTGTACGTTACGTACGAATAACCGTACATTTGACGTTCCCGTGCGCCGCAAAAATCGGCAGACTTTTTTTGTATTGGAAATGACTACATGGCTACTCCATCCAGGTTGACTAAGATATAAAGTTTATATTAATTAAACAGTAATGATTGTTCAAACAATAGAATGTAAACAAGATGTCCTGAATAGGCGAGTGAAACTAGACTTTATCCTAATAGTATTCCTATACCTATGCACTCTATATAGTATCTAGTGCAGTAAAACAATCACTTTTGCAGAACACGTATAATTTTTTACTTCACACAAAAATATTTCTCATATATTGATGACAAATTTTACACGGTGTATAAACTGATCAATTTTCTTCACACAAAAAATATAGAAGCACAATTTAAACAGAATATTTTTAATCGAATAATGGTGGATGTCTGCCTTCCGCATGAATGGAAAAAGGATTAGGAGATGGAGTAGGTACAAGAACAGAACTCGGCTGAAAATTTAGCTATAAAGAAAAATGAATTGATGGCATGCGAGTGGTATGAACGATGATGGCTGATTCACTGGATGAAGGAAACCTAAATTTAAAACCGAATATTTATAACGCCCGTCAGATGAGGCTATTTGGAATTTTGAGAAGTTTAAAAAAATGCGGATCAGAGATATTCAACCAAGGTTGGCAAAACAACAAAATAAACTATTATGGCACAAAAACACAATAAGTAATTAACTGGTTACAAAAAGGGAATCGGATTTATAACGTTAAAAAAATCTAAATAAAATAATAATCTTGAAACTCAGTAAATGGTGGAAAGTCAAACTATGAATTTAAATAAAATACGTTAGGCAGCAGCTCGCTGATCCCTGTGTTTTACTTGGAGAACCAACGGAATACGGGCTCTAGTCCTCCGACGACGGTTGCCGATCGTCTCACAAGATCGGCACTCACGAGCGCCTTCCGGAGCCCTCTCGGCTCAAACGATCTCAGCACCGGCGACCACGGCAGGCAATACACACTTTCAGACATGGCCAAAAAAGAGCACTGGGTACAGGAGAACCTGTATTGGCGATCGCCCTCTTCTAGGGAATTAAATCACTGGTAAAAACTTCCAGGGAACAAAAATTTACAAAAATGGATAATTCTGACTTCTCCCTTCAAATTTCCAAGTCGATCTGCCTCTCTTAAAAAAAACAAACTCAATCTTTTACAATCTCGAATACCTCAAAATTTTAAATTCAAAATTAGCGTGAATATTATTTTAATTTTATAACTGCCAGTAGTCTATAACAAAACGTGGCCTGCCAGTAGTCAGGAAATGTGAGTTGATATAAGCGCCATTCAACCGTAATGGCGTGAATCACAATGCACACTGTTTCGCACAAATCAACCACGAAATGACTTAGCGAAGAGGCAAACTAAACACAGAAGTAGTTCCAAAGATCGTCGACAGATGTAGCGTCATGCTACACTAGGTACTATCTTTATTTAGTGCTAGAAATTAGGTGTTTATCGCAGTGTCAGGTGTAAATGCCTATTTGGTAAAATAGGGCTTGCTTATGCCACTATATAAAACATATGAGATTGACAGCTTGCTCCTCTATTTGATTGTGTAAAATGTATACAGTAATTCTGTTAACTATCTTTTCTAAACTGAGTTGGGGAGGGTAGATGAAAAAGTAGACTGTTTCTATTCTGAAATCGTGATCAATAATTGCCTCTTCCAGACGAAGCTCTCAATTATGTCTTCAAGTTTCTTTAAATCCATTGTGACTAGTTTGACCTATTGAAAATAACGAACAGATTGAATTATCGACCTAAAAAGGCGCCTTGGCTTTATTAGCACACTAATAAGGGTACCTAGCCTTTTAGATAAAGGCCGCCCAAAGGGTGGTCTACGGTCGCAACAGTAGGTAAACCTGAAATTAAAATTAACTTGGGTATCCTGTAAACTATTATCATAGGCTTTCTGTTAAACAATGTTCCTTAATAATAATAATAAATTCATTTGAATGCTTTTCAACCGACTTCAAGATTTCGAAGGAGGAGGTTATCAATTCGTCGGGATCTTTGTTTTTGCTATTTTTTATTATTTTGTTTTATGTATGTTCACCGATTATTCGAAGACGGCTGGACCGATTTGAAAAATTCTTTTTTTGTTTGAAAGCGTATACTTCACAGTTGGTCCCATTGTAACCATGTCAGGATCTGATGATGGGATCCTGGAGAAATCGAGGGACTCTTCAACTATTATAGGCACACTTATGGTGATTTGAGTATTTTTTACAGCAGATCGAGCATTTGGTGTTGGAAAGGTGGATGTTTAGTGAAGTCGGTTCTTTTTTGTTTAAAATTATTATGTTTAACAATTTGACTGTGAATGGCCGGTTTCTGAAGAACCTTTTCGGAAAACTGCAAATGATTTGGAAATAGGTATAAGGAATAGTGATGCTCTCAAGGATAATAAATACGGGTCACTATATACGGATTTTTATAAGCTTTTGTTTAACTCACTGTGTTTACTAGTTAACTAGTGGTTTACGTAAAATTTTGCAAGCCAGGTTTCAACTAGTTCCTGATGTCCAATTGAACAGGGGCAATTGCCCCCCCCCTGAAACGCAAACCTCGTATACTACGGGGACCATAGGTGTCGACCGCGAGATTTTTTGTGAAGGAAATTGCCACCCGCCGCCTCTGAACCAAATCCTGGATCCGCGCCTGGGATGTACCATAACGTTGGTCTGATGATAAAGACCGAAGGTAATAAGAACTCTTTATTAAAACCATGGAAGTGTTTGGGATGGGTATGTTTGATATTAAATTTATTGATGACTTTTGTAGAATGCAAGAAAAGAAGTCAGTCGCCGTTAAAAGCTTGTATTCAAACTATATTTTATTTTTGACAAAAACTTATTATTTCCGTATAAAGTGACTCGCTTTATTTGTCCTCAGTCAGCTTGTGAACACCATTGTTCCGTGGTCGGGAAATACATAAAAAAAAAAAAGTGACAATAATAAAATATGCACTTTATGGTACACTACAAACATACAAAAAGGTAACAACAGGCGATATTATAGCTAAAAAGCGATCTCTTCCAGACAATCTTCGTAAGGCGAGACGGCGATCATAACATAAAATATCATAATATATTTAGCGGGCAGTGACAAAAAACTGAAATAGTAGAAAAAATAACTTGCATTAAAATAAAATACATACAAATAAAATAAAATGTGAAAACATAACCTATTTAAATTACCACACACAAATAATAATTATAATAATTATAAAAATAATTATAAAAGTAAAGAGTACCAAGCAATATTAGAATTAAGGAAGAGATAATCTTAGGATAAAATCTTTTAATTGGGATTTAAAAATAGGGAGTGATTTAGCACGTCTGAATTCAATAAGCAGAGGATTCCACAGCCGCACAGCGCGAAAACTATGCTTTATGAGCGTTTTGGCTTCATATAATGTTACCTACTATTGGGGATAAATACTCGATTCAAGTAGGTACCTACCATCGCGTGACTCACTAAATAATCTAGGGACGAAATGCGATGGTCATAAAGATTGAGACAATATTACCCATTTAATAAGAGTCTGGAATGGTGTTGAATAAGTATAATTAACAGAGTTAACTGAACTTAGCAAAGTTTTTAAGATTTTAACCGTCAACTCTGACTGATCAACTCAAGTAGCACTCAACTGTCCGATGATGAAAAATACAAATTCGACAAAATGGTTATTTCTAAAAAATACTCATTAGCAACGTTAATATTCTTTTGAAAATAGCTTTTAAAAGTGTCTTGACTTATTTAGCAGTGTTTTAATAATTTGGAAGCATAATAATATAGAGTACAGTACACTAGCGGAGTGTTCAAACACTTCACTAAATAATATTCAGCCAGTTGAGTACTTTTGCTATGACTCATGGAGAAAAGCAAAGCTAAATTAGCTTCGGCTTCCCTACGAATAATTTGAACGCGCTGCCACTGGTACCTACCTGCGACAAATACCTAGAATTTGGTAGGATTAGGTCAGTGATATCACAGGGAACCTTATCTTTTGTGCCGTCATCGCACCTGATACGTCGTTCTATTACATTGATTAAACTGATGTAGTATCGTGATGTGTTTTGATACAATCCTACAAGTTTACTGGCTGTTACTATGACAATCATTAATACAACTCCATTTTAACAGTGTGGATGTAAAACAAATGTGTTATTGTGTTGTATTCTGTGATACTCATAAGTGACTGATGGTGTAGGGCGTGTATTGTGTATTTAGTGCTAAGTAAATATTTGTTTATACCTATAAGTGACAAGTGATAATATAAGACATATCCAGCTGAGTTCGGATTTGAGTTTGGAGGTTATGCATAAAAAGTAAGTGATTATACTATCGACGTTACATCCTCGAGATTTAAATTTAACTAGGTAGTACACTGTTTAATGTACTAGGCATCCAGCGTAACGTCTCGTATAATTATGGCCAAACTTCACTTCAGGTAAGTTTGTTTAACCATTAATTTTAGATGGTGCCTAGCTTGAATAGTTTGTCTATTTTATGTTTACTTACTGATTATAATCGAATATAAGTGTGGGTTGAAGCTAAAGAAACTCTAGTTTTTGTGGTATGGCCATTAAATAGTTACCCGTTACAAATATATGTATATTTGTTTGTTTGATTTCGTAATCAACCGTCAGTAACTTGTATCGTTTGCTTAACTTTTTTGCAGTAACATACGTAAAGTTTGTGATGAAATCATGCGGAAGTTTGGTATACACATACATAGCTATACAAATTTAACAAAATTTCCTGATTGTAATCAAATTCAATCAAGAACGTTTTGTGACGCTAATTATGTTTTTTTAGAGTTACATTTTCCTTAAATTCTGTCCACGTTATTATTAAGTTAATGGCATTGATCCAAAAATGGAAACAGATAAAATCAGCCTGTCCTAAAGAGCGCTGACGGCCAACGGATATTTTTTGTCGAATTGTGCTTGAAATAAATTTTCGCTTTTGGCCAATTCCCTTGATTTGTGAGGGTCTTGCCGGTGTATTATGCAGACCCATACTCGTATTTTTAAGTAAAGTAGATATTCCTTTTAGAGATATTAGGGCTTTAGTTCTTTCGTATATTCTCACCGCGACTAGAATGCGCTATCGGTAAAGTGACACTTACGTTATTGCAGCCAAGTTTATTTGCTAAAATAAAATATAAAATGGACCTTTCAAATGTTTTTAAGATAGCAGCATTTTTCCGTAAGCACAATGAGTCGAGTTCCTAAATCAAATTAATGAACAACAAAAAGAACATCGTTAATGTTGAAAACAAAAAACTTTTCAGCGTGCCCACAAAAAAGGAAATATAATCTAGACGCTGTAGACATACAAAATGATACAAATGGATTTTCGACGAAAGCAAGAACAGAGGTAAAAGAAATTATCCTAAGTGAAGCAAGGTACGTGATTTATTGATAAGCCTACTGAAAAAGTACCGCCGAAGCAAAACAAGAGAATAAGGAAGATAAATGAATTACTCTCGTTTTGAACACACCCATTTAGCCTTCGCGGGCCAGCATTGAATAGACCGCGGTTTTGACCGCTCGATATCTATCTATACATATAATAAAGCTGAAGAGGGTCGAAAGTCTGTACATGGAAGATAATCGAAAAAAAGTTGGCTGGGGATACTTAGAATCGATAACAGAACACCTTCCAACAATTTTTAGAATTTTTGTCTGTTTATCTGTTTATCTGTTTGTCTGTTTATTTGACCGCGCATCACGTGAAAACGGCTGAACGGATTTTAATGAAATTTTGTATAGAGATAGTTTGAGTCCCGGGAAAGGATAATATATAGTTTTAATCCCGAGAATCAACCCTGGGGGGGGGGTGAAAATGGGGTTGAAAGTTTGTATGGAGAATTTTTAACCGCTAAAACGATTTAGATGGAAATGAGTATGGAGATAATTTGAGTCTCGAGAAACGTTATAGGATAGTTTACAAACCCTTGTGGGGGTAAAAAGGGGGTTGGAAGTTGGTATGAGGAAGTTTTTACCGCTGAACTGATTTAAATGAAAATTGGTATAGAGATAGTATGAGTCTCGAGAAAGGACAAAGGATAGTTTCATCTTCAAAAAAGCCCCCCCCCCCCCCCAATCTTACTTTAGAACCGTATGTCCAAAAAAATTTAAAAAATTATGGAAGTGAAGCCTGACAGGTACTTTTAATAAAAACTATCTATACATATAATAAAGCTGAAGAGGGTCGAAAGTCTGTTCATGAGATATATTCGAAAAAAAGTTGGCTGAGGATACTTAGAATCGATAACAGAACACGTTCCAACAATTTTTAGAATTTTTGTCTGTTTATCTGTTTGTTTGTTTGTTTATTTGACCGCGCTTCACGTTGAAACGGCTAAACGGATTTTGATGAATTTTTGTGGAAAAGGAAATAAAATAGTTTTACATGGGGGGTGGAAGTTTACATGAGGAAGAAACAACCAATAATCGCTTTACGTATTTAGATGAAATTTGGTATTGAAATCATTTGTAATTTTTTGGTCAAGGTATTCATATTTATAACATGTTACCCGCCGATGCTTTAAATTTACCTTTACTCGCTCTTAAGAAATATTTGAAAATGTCATGAATGTCAAAGGGTTATTGCAGGACGGACAAAGATGCCTGGCCCAAACCAAAAAACTACTATCGTCTAACATTTATAGGACACCGTTTAGGTAGGAAAACATATCAAACGTTTTGTGAAGCAGTCAGATAAGGGATTTATTTTTCTTTATAATTAAACAATAGGCACATTATCTGTCCCTCAAGCTGTTTTGATATGTCTTCTTGAAGAACTACGCATTATTTTGTATCTTTAAGATGTAATAATGTATTGAAAAAAATAAGTACCGTCGAGTTAGAACCGGTGGTAGTTTTGGAACGAAGTTCCTTATCGAACGGTTCTTGGATGGGGGGGCTAGGCGAAGAAAAATTACGTGACCGTCACGAAAAAGCGTCACGTCACGAAAACGTGACACCCATACGATTGAGAAACATGTAAAATGGAATGAAATAAAAAATATATAAAATAGAATAAAGTGAAAAATTTCAAAAATTTCAATAATTTCAAAAATTTCAAAAATTTCAAAAATTTCAGGTATTTCAAAAATTTCAAAAAAAAACAAAAATTACAAAAATTAAAAACCGCAAAAATTTAAAAAAAAACAAAACTTACGAAAAAGTCGAAAATGAAATAAAATTAAATAACATAACTTCGTTCCAACCGAGTGTTAGTGGGGGAGGTAGCCACTACACTCGATTGAATTTAATTTGCATGGGTCATGGACCCCCCCCCCCCCCCCCCCAAGTGCACCTCAAATAGAAAAAAAACATTTCTGCATTTGTGACCCCCCCCCCCATTTTCAACCGCGCCTGTTCTTACCTTTCATGCTTAGACTGATTTGACGGGAGGATCGATTTGGATGATATTTGCCGTGGACATGAACGTATAAATACAAAAGTGGTCCTGTATCGTCCGATATACACCTACTACTCTATGTCGTTTAAATCATGCCAAAAAAAAATTATAGGATAAAAAAAAGTATTCATTTTTGAGTGTAGTTTCATTTAGTGGTAATTGTAATAGTAGTTTATGTAACTGTTACGTAATAAGGGTCCTAAAAATACGAGTGTGGTTTTATGAAACGAGCCGCAGCCGAGTTTCATAATAAGATCACACGAGTGTTTTCAGGCCTAATTACGTCCAGTTGCATACACTGCTTTATCTACACTAATATTATTTATCCTAAATGCCGTGTTCGGAAAACATAGAATGGCCGCCATGGCCAACTCGATTGTGCCGGCGGTCGGGCGGGCGCGTGCCGGTGTACATTATGTTATCAAAACTCATAACCTACGAGTATCAATATTTGAGCATGTAAAGTTAAAATTACGTTACTGCCACAGATAAAAAGCTTATCATAGTAAAATCGGTTGTGGTAATGCTAGCCATTGCCTACCGTTTTTTAACACGTTTTAGAGGACTTACAATGTGAGTGTAGATAAAATATTTTATTAGGACTACTGTCCTCTAGCGTATCCATCTGTCAACTTTACTTCAATTTCCGCCTCCAGGGTAGCGGGAGAGAAATTAGGTGTGAATTAGCCGCTTACTGACACAGACCGAATTCCACGCGGGCGGAGCCGCGGGCACAGCTAGTATATAATAAAGCTGAAGAGGGTCGAAAGTCTGTACATGGAAGATAATCGAAAAAAAGTTGGCTGGGGATACTTAGAATCGATAACAGAACACGTTCCAACAATTTTTAGAATTTTTGTCTGTTTATCTGTTTGTCTGTTTATCTGTTTATCTGTTTATCTGTTTATCTGTTTGTCTGTTTATTTGACCGCGCATCACGTGAAAACGGCTGAACGGATTTCGATGAAATTTTGTATAGAGATAGTTTGAGTCCCGGGAAAGGATAATATACAGTTTTAATCCCGAAAATCAACCCTGGTGGGGGTGAAAATGGGGTTGAAAGTTTGTATGGAGAATTTTTAACAGCTGAAACGATTTAGATAGAAATGAGTATGGAGATAATTTGAGTCTCGAGAAACGTCATAGGATAGTTTTCAAACCTTTGTGGGGGTGAAAAGGGGGTTGGAAGTTGGTATGAGGATTTTTTTACCGCTGAACAGATTTAGATGAAAATTGGTATAGAGATAGTATGGGTCTCGAGAAAGGACAAAGGATAGTTTCATCTTGAAACCCCCCCCCCCCCCCCCCCCACCTTACTTTAGAACCGTAGGTCCAAAAAATTAAAAAAATAATAATGGAAGTGAAGCCTGAAAGGTACTTTCAATAAAAACTATCTATCTATACATCTATCACGTGAAAACGGCAGAACGGATTTTGATGAAATTTTGTGTAGAGATAGTTTGAGTCCCGGGAAAGGACAAAGAATAGTTTTCATCCCGAAAATCAACCCTGGAGGGGGTGAAAAGTAGGTTGAAAATTTGTATGGAGATTTTTTTTATAGAAATTTGTATGCAGATAATTTGAGTCCCGAGAAACGACAGAATAGTTTTCATCCCGAAAATAAACCCTTTCACCCTGAAAAGGGGGTTGGAAGTTGGTATGACGATTTTTTTACCGCTGAACTGATAAAGATGAAATTTGGTATAGTATGGGTCTCAAGAAAGGACAAATGATAGTTTTCACTCCGAAAATCAACCCTAAAGGGGTGAAAAGAGAGTTGGAAATTTGTATAGGGAATTATTAACCGCAGAATCGATTTAGATAAAATTTGGTATGGAGATAATTAATTAAAAAAGGAAATAAAATAGTTTTATCTCGGAAATTATCCTTTAAACGGATACAAAAGGGGTGAAAGTTTACATGGGGAAGAAACAACCAATAACCGCTGTCCGTATTTAGATGAAATTTGGTATTTAAATAATTTGTAATTTTTTGGTCAAGGTGTTCATATTAATAACATGTTACCCGTCGATGCTTTAAATTTACCTTTAGGTACCCGCTCTTAAGAAATATTTGAAAATGTCATGAATGTCAAAGGGTTATTGCAGGTTCGAGTATTATATATGACGAACAAAGATGCATGGCCCAAACCAAAAAACTACTACAACATTTATAGGACACCGTTTAGGTAGGAAATAGTAGTTTATGTAACTGTTACGTAATAAGGGTCCTTAAAACACGAGTGTTTTAAGGCCTAATTTAATTACGTACAGTTGCATACACTGCTTTATCTACACTCATATTATTTATTCTAAATGCCGTATTCGAAAACCATATAATGGCCGCCATTGCACCGCCATGGCCAACTCGATAGTGCCGGCGGTCGGGGAGGCGCGTGTCGGCGGCCGCGCGGGAGCGTGCAGGTGTACATTATGTTATCAAAACTCATAACACATCAATAGTTGAGCATGTAAAGTTAAAATTACGTTACTGCCACAGATAAAAAGCTTATCATAGTAAAATCGGTCGTGGTAATGCTAGCCATTGCCTACCGTTTTCGAACACGTTTTAGAGAACTTACAATATGAGTGTAGATAAACATATCAAACGTTTTGTGAAGCAGTCAGATTAGGATTTATTTTTCTTTATAATTAAACAATAGGTACATTATCTGTCTCTCAAGCTGTTTTGATATGTCTTCTTGAAGGACTACGCATTATTTTGTATGTTTAAGATCTAATAATGTATTACTGTTTTGAAAAAATAAGTCCCGTCGAGTATCTTTTCGGTCATAATACTTCTTGGGCCAGAGGTGTAGGGTTAGAACCGGTGGTAGTTTTGGAACGAAGTTCCTTATTGGACGGTTCGCGGATGGGGGGCTAGGTGAAAAAAAGTCACGTGACCGTCACGAAAAAGCGTCACGTCACGAAAACGCGACACCCATACGATTGAGAAACATGTGAAGAAGTGACAAAGTGATAAAAGTGAAAAAAGTCGAGAACCTAAAAGTAAAAAATGTCAAAAATGGCAAAATTTCAAAAATTTCAAAAATTTCAAAAATTTCAAAAAATTCAAAAATTTTAAAAATTTCAAATATTTAAAAAATTTCAACAATTTCAAACATTTCAACAATTTCAAAAATTTCAAAAATTTCAAAAATTTTAAAAATTTCAACAATTTCAAAAATTTCAAAAATTTCATAAAAATACAAAAAAAATGAAAACCACAAAATTTACGAAATAGTCAAAAATTAAATTAAATTAAATAACATAACTTCGTTCCAACAGAGTGTTCCACGACACTCACGTATTTTATTTTTCTCTGACGTTCATTAGTGCATTGTAATGTGCTTACCTTGAAGTATGTAATTACCACAATTATTGCAACCAGTAACGTAACATCAGTGTATTATCTGTGACAGTGTGGTAAAAACGTATGAAAATTCATTACTTACGGTAACGTAATCAAAATCCGCCCCTCCTCCCCCCACCGACCGCCGGCACGCATGGTTTCAGTGGATTTTTAATATGTGTGTAGGTAAAGCAGTGTATGCTTCTGTACATAATTAGGCCTTATTACGTAACAGTTACATAAACTACTAATTATCTCTTTTTAGGGTTCCGTAGTCAACTAGGAACCCTTATAGTTTCGCCATGTCCGTCCGTCTGTCCACGGTCTAGCTCAGTTACTGTTCGCACTAGAAAGCTGAAATTAGGTGAGGCCTGATAAGAACTTTCAATAAAAACTATATTGAATAAAATCGGTTCGGTGCCGGATAGTAGACTGACGTAAGCGCCGCCAAATATCCCTTAATAAACGACCGTTTGAACGGATGTTTCGTAACAGGGCGGCATTTACGAAACTACTCTGAGCATCGCCAAAATACAAAAGTGGTCCTGTATCGTCCGATATACACCTACTATTCTATGTCGTTTAAATCATGCCAATAAAAATTAATAGGATAAATCCATCTGTCAACTTTACTTCAAGTTCCGCCTCCAGGGTAGCGGGAAAGAAATTAGGGGTGAATTAGCCGCTTACTGACACAGACCGAATTCCACGCGGGCGGAGCCGCGGGCACAGCTAGTAACCCATAAATCGTTAATAAGTAAGTAGGCTTTTCTTTCCTCAACTATTAAGCTTTTGATTTAAAATAAAATGACCAAAACGTGAATTAACTGCTATATCAATACACTCTAGACTAATAAAGATTTATTTTGCTTATACGACTAGGCCAGTTCTATTTCTTGTCAATTTTCGCAATATTTCTCTTGGGAATTATGAAGCAAGTGCAGTCTTTGGCCTATTTAATAAGTCGTGTTCATACTGTTTGGTATCTAAATCGCTTTGAATCCCTTATTTCAATCTGTTCAAATTATAGGGCAGATGCCCCGGTTTTAGCCACGGTGTCAATAAGGAATTATGACACTTATTATGTACTGAGTCAGTGAAAATATATTACTATATTTATATGAATCTGTGCTGTTAAGATTCCGAAATTAGATCTTATTATTTTCTTTAATGAATTGTCAGAAAGGGGCTCAGAAGCCAGTTTTTGCCACCTTTTTCCATGGATCCTGACAACTGAATGACAACTGATACATGACAGATGACAGTGCCATATGTGCTGCTATAATTGACTCTTACGTTAACTATAAACCATAGACTTGTAAATTTATCCCTACCTTAATAAAGTTGAAAATGGCCAAAGCCGGCAGTGGCCACAACCGGGGTATCTGCCCTATATGCTTTGCGATATTAACTAGGTAGTATAGTATTCGGAATTCCCAAAGTGTAGTCCCGTGTGGCGGCGTGGTAATCCGGCGTAATGAGTAAATTAGATATTTCGAGCATCCTCTGCTCCGCTGGCCGCAGCTGGTCGTGGGTATTAATCTCATATTGAAAGCTTTCAATGCATTAAGCTGTAGTTTCTATAGGGTTATGATATTAACATAGTATTTTACGCGCGCTTGCTCTCAAATATTTAGTGGATCTAGGTATATCAGGATCCCTAAAGTTTTTGGTCCTATTTTTGTATTTCTAATACTTTTTGCCATAATGATCATTTGATGATGATTTGTCCTAACGCCTATATGTCATAATTACGGTTTTCCTAATATTGTATACATGAAAATTATTTGTCCTAATATTTTACTTCCTGATATCACTTATCATAATGATTATTTGTCCTAATATTTTACTTCCTGATATCACTTATCATAATGATTATTTGTCCTAATATTAAGTTCCATAACAGCAATTGCCCTAATTGTTATTCGTCCTAAAGCCAGTATGAAAAGTGAATCACTTAATATGAGTGAATTCAAACCATTTTCTCTAGTCGCGCACCGGTCAGCGTGAGATGCGGACGTGCCAATGGGCTCCCGTGAACCGCGTGAGAAAGAGACAAACTGTAATTTTCTAACAACGAGAGTGACATAGATGTAATGATTGTCAATATATATAAAAATAACAGAATAATTACTAGGTTATGAAATTAATTTGGAAGTATTTCTTGTGCTCATTATGTTAGAGTATAACCCATCCATTGTAAAATATCTTTGTTTACGATGATCATTTTCAATTTGATCGAAACATGTCGAGCAAAAATTGACTTAAATTACGTGAGTAAACCGTTATAAATATTTTTAATATGTAAGAGTTTCACGAAAGTTTTAGTTGAAATGATGTCTGTATGTACAAATTATGCAAGAATAATTCACAAAGTTTTTGGTTAACATAAATTGGGCATATATAATTATTTGAATTGGATACATATTTATACTACTGGTGATTGACACAAGATAATTATGCTCTATCAACGTTAGAAGTACCTAAGACCAGTGTGGTTAAGACCGTCATATAGAAAATACCGTCTATTCGTGTAGTCGGCCTTAAGGACGGTCTTGTCTACATTGACTTAAGTGGAAAATGTTTTAAGTAGGTAATTTTAATTAAACTTAATATCTTTATAATCACAGCTAAAAAAATAATGAAATGCTTTCCAAATTGCCCATCGCATCACTATATGGTTCATTATTTGATATGTCTATTTTCCTCGCTCTTGTAAAATGTTGTGATCGCGTCTCATTTATCTTTTTCTCTCTTCTTTGTCGTTTCGCTCTTGACAGAGCGGTCGTGGTCACGTGGAGGCGTCCTCGTCGATGGTGGAGGTGGACACAGCTCATTTTCAATTTGATCGAAACATGTCGAGCAAAAATTGACTTAAATTACGTGAGTAAACCGTTATAAATATTTTTAATATGTAAGAGTTTCACGAAAGTTTTAGTTGAAATGATGTCTGTATGTACAAATTATGCAAGAATAATTCACAAAGTTTTTGGTTAACATAAATTGGGCATATGTAATTATTTGAATTGGATACATATTTATACTACTGGTGATTGACACAAGATAATTATGCTCTATCAACGTTAGAAGTACCTAAGACCAGTGTGGTTAAGACCGTCATATAGAAAATACCGTCTATTCGTGTAGTCGGCCTTAAGGACGGTCTTGTCTACATTGACTTAAGTGGAAAATGTTTTAAGTAGGTAATTTTAATTAAACTTAATATCTTTATAATCACAGCTAAAAAAATAATGAAATGCTTTCCAAATTGCCCATCGCATCACTATATGGTTCATTATTTGATATGTCTATTTTCCTCGCTCTTGTAAAATGTTGTGATCGCGTCTCATTTATCTTTTTCTCTCTTCTTTGTCGTTTCGCTCTTGACAGAGCGGTCGTGGTCACGTGGAGGCGTCCTCGTCGATGGTGGAGGTGGACACAGCTCTGCGCACGATCTCCCGCCATCTCCCTCTGTTGGCAGACAGTCTGGCACAGTCAGATACGTGGTGCCCTACTGCAGACTTAACTTGGTCTGTCCAGCGCATAGGTGGATTGCCGCGTGGACACTTATAAATATACAGGATGAAATTTAAGACGTGAATCGTGATATGTTTTTCTAATTCCATAATCGACAATAATTTTAACCCCCTAACTCTTACTAAAATCAGACAAGATTTTTTTCATTTATTTATTTATATTTTGTCTTTTATTTTTCTTTTAGCAGTGGATTTAGGATATCACAACGCTTATTAAGATATTTAAATTAGTAAATTGAATTGCCTCTTCGAATCGGAACTGTCATTGACATCAAATTTGTCATTTGTCCTAGTTAGAAATCAAATTTACTTAATTTTTCATCTGAAACATCTTATGAAGCTGTTTTAATTCCACATGATCACTTTTAAAAGTAAAATAAACAACAAATAAAAAAAGTAAAAAACAAAAAAAATCTTGTCTGATTTTAGTAAGAGTTGGGGCATTCAATTGCTTGCTGTTTATGGAGTTGGAAAAACATATTACGATTCACGACTTAAATTTCATCCTGTATTTAGCTCAACATGTCGCTTTTTACAAATTTATTTTAATATATTATCGACTGTATCTACAAGAAAACGTGTTATTATTCTAACTACTGGGACAAAATTTATCAGAATAAACAGTTTCACAAGCAAACCATGACCTTTAAGTTGACGTCAAATTTCCTCCTAAAGATTCTCATTTATAATTTCTGATTGAGTCTTAATTAACATTATCTGACTGTTTCCTTAAGATCATGGCTGTCCAATCAAATGATATAATTGGGATCATTTATGCCATAATTTATCACTGTAATTGGGCGTTGTGTAATAAAATATATACTTTTTGCAGTACGAGGACTGCGTTGCAAGACTGTCATTTTTGTACATGTAATTTTTTGATGGGATCTCATTCCTTTTTGTAAGTAGGGCTCCCATTTCTCCTTTCACGTTCATGCCCATGCACATTTCCATACCTATTCGCACACAGAAACTCGTAATACGCATACCCCATGTCCGAGGGTATTACCTAGCCTAGAGGGTAGCTTACTTAGGTACCCTATAAGTCCTATAACATCTAATTCTTCTTCTCCGTCGTATCCTCTGAGGGACGTGACGCTTGTGGAGACTTTTCACCAACGCTCTACAAGCCACACGATCCAGGGCTCGATGCATGCTTGCCTGTAGTGTGGCTTTATTCTGTCCGCCCAACGTGTAGCCATATGGCCATCCCTTCTCTTCCTTGACATTTGTCCAGTCATTATATGCTTCTCCAGACTCTCTGTGCAGATCCGGGTCTGCACAGATGGCCGAAGAAACTTAGTACACGTTGGGTGCAGATAGTAGAGAGCCTCGTGGTGATCTTGAGCTCGTCCAGGATAGACACATTTCTGCGGCGTTCAGTCCAAGAAATCCGGAGCATTCTGCGCCAACACCACATCTCGAACGCATCTATCTTAAGGCGGGTGTCTTTTTTAATGGTCCAGGTTTCTGAAGCGCACAGAAAGATCGAGAAAACAAGGGTCCGCATTAGTTTAATTTTAGTCTTGCGGTTTATACTTCTGTTCTCCCATATCTTCTCGAGTCGTTTCACCGCAGCTTTAGCCATCTGGGATCTTCGCATAACCTCCTGGTAGCAGTCGCCATCGTCGTTTACTTGAGAGCCTAAGTAGACAAACTTGTGGATAACCTCAAGATCGTGCAACTCATTGGTTCTCTGCATGATACCAGGGCGATCAACGAACATTAATTTGGTCTTGCTTCTGTTAATTTTAAGGCCATACTCACTGCTGACTAGCTCAATCTTTTGCAAGAGGATCGCAAGTTCTTTTTCAGAGGCACCTATTATTGTCGTGTCATCGGAGAAACGGAGTTTATTGATTAGTTGGCCACCAACTTGGATGCCACCCTCCCAGCCTTCCAAAACCCTTCTCATTATGTGCTCCCCGATGAGGTTAAATAGCTGCGGCGACAAGATGCGCCCCCTAGAAAGGTTAGGTGTTTTGGTATCCCCATCTCGCTCATAACCCTGAAAATTTTATCCCAATTGATGCAATCAAAAGCCTTTGCGTAGTCGATAAAGCACATAACCATCAACACGTCGTGTCCTCTGCATTTCTCTATTAATTGGCGCACATTGAGAATTTGTTCCCGGGTACCTCTGCCTCTTACAAATCCTGCCTGCTCCCTAGGTATTTGCCCAGCGATATAATTTTCCAGACGCTTGTTCAGGGTTCGCAAGAAAACTTTGCTGGCATGTGATATAAGCGATATAGTACGGTAGTTTTCACATTTGCGCGTAGGACCTTTCTTGTGAAAGGGTATCACTATGGATTCCGTCCAGTCATTCACCTGTTCTCCAGACCTTCTTAAATATCTTATTTAATATTTTCTGTCCCTCGACTCCTCTACTTTTTAGCATCTGCGCGGTAATGCCATCGCTTCCGCAAGCGTTGAGTTTCAGCGCCTGGATGGCTGATTCGACCTCGCTCAGAAGAATGTCTAGTTCCCTCTCAATGTAATCCATTGGATCATTACCGTCTTCAATGGAATCACTATACAGCTGCTGACAGTATTGCCGCCATCTATCTAGGACTGCGCTTTTGTCCACTAATATGTCACCTTTATCGTCTTCAATTGTCCATTGTTTGGGTTTGAATTCGCTGGCGAGTAGTTTAACCTTCTGGAACAAGTCCCGCGTGTGTGCTGTGTGTGAAAACTTTTTTATGTCTGTGCATATCCTATCGATGTAGTCATTCCTGTCTTTCCTACAAAGCCTCTGGATCTCATTGTGGAGCTCCGAATATCATCATCATGATCGGAGAGTGTCATTTTCTTTACAAGATTGCCTTTCTTTGATTTTTTCCAGGTTTCGGTGCTCATTGTAGCCGCCGTAATCAGGTTCTCGACGACTCAATTAAAACTTCGATGTATAAGTAGGTGTATAATTCCAAAGTACTGGTTTACAAAGAGTAGTGCCAAAAACGGTTAAATAAGAGTGAAAGTGGTTGAAGGTTTGGAAGCTCAAGATGGAGTGTATTGGCAAATTTGACTAAAGGTACAACTTTGTTTAAACTTAAGCCGGATTGGCCGCGCCTTAACTTATGTGGTGCGCTGCCATTGGTGCTTAGAAGAAGTCCCCGAATACTAGCCGAGCCCAAGCGTTTAGCAACTGCAGAATGTATACAAAAAAAGGTTGCGTTCGCAACACTCATCCAGTCAACTTTGGGTCGTTAGGTTTATAATATCTAATTAGGTAGTATAAAAAAAAAGCTAAAATTTTACCAACAGAAAAGATAACTTTGATAATGTTACTAGTACGGTTTGTACAACTAGTTAACCCGACTGATATTGTGGTATGTTAAGATTAGAAGTGTTCAAAATTTGGAGTTTGTGGGACTGCTAGAAGTACCTTAAGATATACGATGATCGTGAATCAGTGAGTGAGTGACAAAATAAAGGAACTTTGACTTGCAAGAATTCTTAAAGTTTATGTTCAAATTAAATGATATTGGGAATATATCTTCCTTCTGCTATGGTCTCTTCTCTTGTTCACAGAAATTTCAGACTTATAGCTTTATCGACAACAGATTTAGAGGGGGGTCGAAAATGGCCTGAATAGCTTCGGGAAAAGGATGGTAATGGTAAGGCCGTGCCTTTGTTGTTAGTTTTGTCGACTTGGCGGGGGCACTGCCGTGCCCCCATATACGTGTTTAGTCATGTAACTCATGTACGTTTTATGTGTAACAAAAATTGTGAAATGATCAATCTATGTACGTCACATTATGGTGGAAGCTTTACTTTAAGATTAATGACTGTGATCTTTAACGTACCTACCTGGTCTCGTAGAACTCTTAAAGTTCTACTTATCTCATTTCCGGAGAAGCAATTTACACTGAATTAAAGAGTTAATGTAAATGGTACAAAATACTTACTCGTACTTCAATTAAAGTTAGCGGACTATCGGCTCCATTGCGGGTTTCTTACAGTTAATTGGGTGGATTCCAAGACTTGCACCAATACAAGTTTTATTCTTTCATTAATGACGGTAGTTTGTTCATGTAGAGTGAACAGACAAGTATGGACCCATACCTAAAACTAAAAAAATATTTTTGATAAAAACTACATTCAAAGATATTAGAAACTCACACCAACACATCATCAGAGTAAACGTTTCTTAACTTTTTGATTGACACCTGAGGGCCAGATTGTGTGACCTTTGGCTCCCCCGATTAGTTTTCGTTGACTGGGTTAGCAGGACTGTAGTTTTGAGATGCAAGGGTGCATTGTAATATCCCGGATAGGGTATACTTAGACCGATCGTTGTTCCTAAATCGTACCCTATATAATATTGTAACCAGATCCAGTAGAAACGACGATAGTCATAGGATATGAACTGAGACTTGAGCCAAAACAATTCCGCGCTTCTGCTAAAAATAGTTTTGCTTTTTCCTAGTAATATTTTTTGTAGTTGATTCACATCAAATTTTTTAATTTGTTTATGGTGTGTTATCTCAACATATCTACGATATTTTTGGCGCTTGTGATCAAAAAGCTTGACAATTAAAATCGAGTATTAAAGGTAATTGAGTAGTACCTCTATGTAAATTGGGACTTAAATATATTTAAGTTCCAATTTACATTCTGAATCGCTGTACTTGTTTTAACTACCTTTGCATTTAGTTAAGTAGGTTGAGCATTACAGTAGGTACCCTCCAATTTATAAACTCGTTTAAAATAGACTTTTCTCTTTTTAGAAAACATAATCTGAATTAAGGTTTTACGTGATAGGCGTAGGTACGTTGCAAAAGCTTACTAAGTCGGAGCTTGTTTTCAGACGCGAGTTAAATTAAAATATAAGCGAAATACCCGAGCAAAAAAGTTTAATCACTGGCCTTTTGGCAGCTCGGGGTTGTTGGGAACTTCAAAGGCGGCGAGAAAGGGTTTCGAGCAAGGCAGAGTTGTCCCTTCATTTTCTAGATAACAAATGACGGGGACAAACCAAATTTCCCCCTTGACAGATGTTAGATTATTGAACTCAGAACTCGGAAAGCTATGTTTTAAAATTAAAAATGATAAATTGCAAAATGTTTCCCGCAATTTCGCACGAATTGGAGTTTACAATCGATCTTGCTTGACCGCGTTCAATTTGATTAGGTAAATGTCTCATTCAAGCTTTTATTTAATTTGCTCTTTATTTATGTCTTTCTGTTCAGAATATGCTGAAACTGGATTTAGTAACCGTTTTTTAGGGTTCCGTAGTCAACTAGGAACCCTTATAGTTTCGCCATGTCTGCCCGTCCGTCCGTCCGTCCGCGGATAATCTCAGTGACCGTTAGCACTAGAAAGCTGAAATTTGGTACTAATATGTATATCAATCACGCCAACAAAGTGGTAAAATAAAAAGTGGAAAAAAAATTTTTATTACGGTACCTCCCCTATACGTAAAGTGGGGAGTGATTTTTTTCTCATTTCAACCCTAACGTGTGATACATTGTTGGATAGGTATTTAAAAATGAATAGGGGTTTACTAAAATCATTTTTTGACAATGTAAATATTTTCGGAAATAATCGCTCCAGAAGTAAAAAGAAATGTGTCCCCCCCCTCTAACTTTTGAACCATATGTTTTAAAAATATGAAAAAAATATCAAAAGTAGAACTTTATAAAAACTTTCTAGGAAAATTATTTTGAACTTGATAGGTTGAGTAGTTTTGAAAAAAAATTACAAAATAATTTCTGAACTAAGTTTGTAATTTAACCGTATAAGCAGGTGTTTATTGTACCTGTAATTTCTACAAAATCACAATGAAATGACGTGCTTTCAAATAAAGTAAAAACGGTGAAAATCGGTTCACGCAATAAAGAATTATTCCATAAAAATCATCTTCCATACTTTAAGCTCGCCTGCAATAGTTTACTTAATTTGCCGATAGATGTCGCTGTACGTGGAACGCTCATATCATATCCTACATGGCGGTGTTATTTTAACTCTTAAGTGGGGACACTTACTGTGACGGACGGAAAACTACGGAACCCTACACTGAGCGTGGCCCGACACGCTCTTGGCCGGTTTTATTATTATCAAGTCTGATGATAAAACGATTCACAAAATAATATTTTTTTACGAAATTTAATCAGTATAATAAAATAGACTGAGTAACAAATTGGCGGCTGATCAAGGAACGCAGTCATCAGCATTATATGTTCGTATACATAATATACCAGAAGAAGTGATATGATGGTCTCAAAATATCATCTATCGGAAGGACCCTATAAAATGTAAAATGCGACATATTTAATAACGCATTTCGAAATTTGTGAGCTCGTACGAAGTTCTTTCCAGGCCTGACAATAGTTTATCCAAATGCTTACCGTGCTCAAAAACCAGTGTAACAGAGGATTGTAACGACGTTGTCAAAGAGTGCACTGGTACTGGCGTTTAACCTACTTGCGCTTTATAAGCGATCGGAACAACACTCCAGGCCTGCACAAGACGTTGGCTGGCTCCCAAATCGCCTGGTGCCCTTGGCAGCTGACAGCGCCTTAATGATGACATCGTCTTAGCCCACGGTTAGCGCTACCGCATTATTACTTAATTAAACAACTGATAGGACACTCGTCGCTCTTTATGATCGGGGTATTTCCTCTTAAGTTCCTTTAAGGTTTTGGCTATGACTACGATAGCGATTGCGGTTATGTTGACGATATAATATATCATTCGGTCAGTGATTTGAAAGAAAAGTATACTGTACACTGAGCATGACCCGACATGCTCTTGGCCGGTTTTTTTAAAGATTTTATTGAACTACGGTATAGTACATAAGTTACATAACATAGCAAAGGAACGTGCTCACTCTTAGTTAGACCCGCGCGCCGGGTCTTGTCTTATCATCTGAAGTACCTAAGCGCAGGTAGGTAGTTACAAAAAGTAATCACGTAACCGTGATTGCAACTACAATTAGTAGGTAGTTAGTAATCAAAACTTTTAACTACTTTATACGATTACTTCATGTAATCAATTATTATGATTACTAACTACAAAATGTAGTCGTAGTTAGTAATCAGTAGTTAGATTACAATTTGCCCAACACTGACTGGGAGTAATCCGTTTAAGCGGGAGTCGAGAAAAGTGCCGATAGTTAGTTCAGATAAGTTTGAACCAATTTGCTAAACCGTTGACTATTGAATTTAAACGAATGTAATCGTTTGGAAGACTTTATATAGTAATCGTTTGTAAATGGGGAAGACAACTGTCAATTTGTTTGTTTATGGTTTATGTCAATTCTCATATAAAAAAAACCATCGTACGCAGCGCCACCTAGAATTCATTAAACCAGCTGTCTAATTCGATATAAAAGGACCATCGTACTCAGCGCCATCTATGATGAATTGATGACTTTTCACCGGCCTTCCCCATTATGACTCACTGACACTCACTGTGTTTTCAAGGTCATAGCAAAATATGCCCCTATTTAATGTGGAACTTTGTCAGATGTAGAAAAAGGGAGCACTGCGTCGAAAGGTAGAATAACGGAGGGACCCGGAATTAAATAGTTCAAGGGCGCAAAAGTTCGTGTAAGGAACTTAAATTATGCGAATCCAAACAAAGGTACGTTGTCCTTATACAGTTTATAGGGTAATTGTGCTAGTTTCCCGTCCAGGTCCAGTTTACCGTCCACTTGATTAAACTGCTGCAAATAAATGGGAAAAACTTTTTAAGGTCAACATAGTTTATATTTATAGTTTATTCTTTAGTAGATGTTTTACTTTTAAGCTTTTATTTTTGGAAATACTTGAAGATAAACATATAAATAAGTATGAACGGAAAACTGACAAGAGTGGACGAAAACTAGCACAATGACCCTACATATATTTTATTAATTCCACCTTTCGTTATCTACTTATATAAATAAGTTAATCTTGATTAAACATTCATAAAATTATTGTGTTCACGGTTGAAATAGAATTGTCCGTTAACTTTTCTTTTTATTAAGGATTCTCTAAAAAAGGAAAAATCTTTAGGGAGATAATAGATATTTAATTATTGAAATGAACGCAGGTCTTTCCATTCTTTTTATACCTTAGTAATGCTAATGCCTATTTTTATACTTGAAAAAATTGCGTATTACATATTTGTCTGCTCATAATCATTTCTCAAATGAAGAAAGTATTCAAGAGGAGCATGTAAGGTCTGTTTCGCAATAATGCCGTAGCCTAGGGGCCAACCGAAGGGGCGTCACTAAGGTTACTGTATTTACCTTCGACCCCTCAACCCCACTATTACAAGGAAAGGGACCTTTTCATGAATTTTCTTTGGGTTTTCATCATCCTAACGGACTTTTGTGGTATTTAATTAAAAATAACAACGGCTTTATCCATCTGTGAATATTAATACCACAGAAAAATAGCAGTTCGTACAGAAGTTCCACTGTCTATTGAAATTGAGAGCACATTTTTTTAACCCAATGAAATCCACGTATTAAAAATAATATTTTTGTGTCTGTATTTTAAATAAATGCATCACATGCATCATTCATCCATATAAATAATTATCGACGTTTTTCTAAAGTTTGTTCTGGCATTTCTGCCATAACTGGTAAATGAATCCATCAAATCCACATAATCATATACATACTCGTACCTACAAAATATTTTTTCAACAATTTTTTTAACAAGTTTGAGTTTAAAAACGGAATCTCAATTAAAATAAAAGAAACAGAAGGCATCGTTAAATATTATTGCATACCTACAAACTTTCAAGTAGACGCTATTTTACTTAATACAACTGCAGTAGTTTCAGTGAGCAGGTTCTTATTATTTAAACTTCTAAGTTCGTCTACAAAGTTCCGCAATTCATTTCAATATCCAGAGCTGCGAAGCCTAGAACTACCTATACTAAAATGTATATACAAAGTCGGCTATAACAAGTTTTACTTCTAGACAGTCCTGAAAGTATTTAAGGATTTAGCCGTTAGATAAATGGTTCAAGTCTTGCAAGAAGCTAAGGAAGCTAGGCGTGTAAACAAAAGGAGCATTAAAGTTAACAGTTTGTTATTTTAATCACTTCTACCTACTTTTATGATTTTATAAAGCAGAGGGAGAGAACATTTTTTTAAATATCACGACCATGGACAAAAGGAATAATAAGTCAATAAAAACGGCGACAAACAAGCATACAGCCCGCCTGATGGTAAGCAGCTACCGTAGTCTATGGGTGCCTGCATTTCCAGACGTGTCACATGCTTGCTTCTGCATGCGTGTTTCTGAAGAAGCCCATACTGTAGTCCCTTGGGAAAAGGCTCGGTGCCGGATTCTAATTTTAAAATACATTAACAATACAATACCAACACAACCTATCTCAAACATAACTCCAACACACAACAAACACTCACCCAATATTGAAGTTGTATTGGAGTTGCGTTGGAATATTTCTTAAGCAAACTTTGATATTTCTGATTCAGATGTTTATGCCGTAGCTGTATTGCGTTGTAAATGCATTGGAGTTGTATTGAAGTTGGATCGTGTTTATACGTGTTTTAAAGTTAGAATACGGCCCTCGACAGGGAGTTCATTCCACAGCAGTATGAGGATGAACGCCCTGCCGACGGCTAGTGGTGTGGTAGTAGATTTCGTTAGTTTTGCCAAATTGTACTTAGATTTTTAGCCTCTTTCAGCCTCGCATCACACTTTGTCTGGTATTTACCGACCTTTGCAGCTTTGTAGTAATGTACAGACTGTATCAGCAACCTACTTTCGAAAAGGATCGAAATGCATATTCTTACATTTGGTTTCACCTAATATTTAGGTGCTTCTGTTTAGCCTTATGGTGGATTTTACATTGCTGCGGTTTCCGCATGCGGTGTCGGTGCGCGAGCGAGATAGTGCTCTGCAAGTGTATAGCGCTGTCACGCTTGCACACCGTCGCCGTATCCGGTTGCGGCGCCAGTGTGATAATCGCCTGTATGGTTTATGTTACGATTGATTAGTTGACAGGGAATTTGTCATTAGGTACAGTTCAACATTCTGTATTTTATGCAACACAGGTTAAAAAATGTACATGTAAGTAACCATTATAAAACCAGGTCAAGATACCTACTCGGAAATACCCAGAAATATGACGAGTACGTCTTTTGCGCCGCCTCAGCACCAAATCTGACCGCTTTAGGTCGAGTGGCGACCCAGTTGCCAGCCGTCGATGTGCTGTGCTGTCATCTCATCACACACACGACTATTATAGACGGAGAGCTAGCCACGTCAGATATGACACAATAATGAGAGCAACGGAACCCCTCCAGTTAGTTTGCTATACTATGCTTATTTCTAGATCTGGACGTCTGGCAGCTGTAAAGTGGTGGAGGTCAAAGAACGCAAATCACTCCCAAGAAAACGAATCCTAGAGTTCTGGGTTTGACGCATTATTATGAGAAATAATATAAATAATTAGATTATATCATTGCCAAAAGTTTCTGTTCGGGGTAAGTAGTGCCAAGCGACGTATAATGTAATGTCACAGTTTGTCGCCTACTGTTTTTGTTTCCGTAATAATACGCAATGTTTTTGCTCTAATGTTAAAATATAGGTCCTTTATAACTGAGACAACTACTGTATTTTGTCCTGTTTTATGTACCATAAAGTGTTTACATACATACATACAAATTCGGCAGTTTTTGCCTATTTTGGTATTACTATTTTCCAATTCAAAAATGTAGCTAGTGTGTCACTCTGACATCCACCCATTAAAAGCTGCCAGATGCCCGGATCTAGCAATAAGGACACTATAGCAACCTAACCAGACGGGTTTTGTTGCTCTCATTAGTGTCTCATATCTGACGTGGCCAGCTCTTAGTCCATTAAGCATTACCCGTGTAGGTATTCCAAATTCAAATGTTGACTTGTGTCTTGGCGACTGAAATGACGAAATGACTACTGAATTTTGACGTCACCGGTGTCGTAAACAGTTCAATTTTACCTCTTTGAAATCTCAGTATCCTAGTCATATTTAGTAATAGACGGAGAGCTGGCCACGTCAGATATGACACAATAATGAGAGCAACGAAACCCATGTAGTTAGTTTGCTATACTATGATTATTTCTAGATCCGGACATCTGGCAGCTGTAAAGTGGTGGAGGTCAAAGAATGCAAATAACTTGAAGAAAACAAATCCTAGAGTTCTGGGTTTAATGAAATATTATGGGAAATTATGTAATTAATTAGGTTATATCATATCCAGAAGGTTCTGTTGGGGGAAAGTAGTGCCAAATTATGTAAAATGCAATTTTTAGTTAGTCGCCTACTGTTTTTGTTTCCGCAATAATAGACAATGGTTTTTAATCTTATGTTAAAATATAGGCCCTGTCCTCTATAAATTACACAACTTTGTAATTTTTTACCTATTTTGGTATTACTTTTTTCCAACTTAAAAACTTTGTTGGAGTGTCACTCTGACATCCACCCATTAAAAGCTGCCAGATGCCCGGATCTAGCAATAAGGACGGTAAAGCAGTCTAACTAGACAGATTTCATTGCTCTCATTATTGTGTCACATCTGACGTGGCCAGCTCTTAGACCATAAGTATTTAGTGCTTTCTCAGTTATAGAGCCCGTGGTTAGCGTAGGTAAACAAAACCTATGAATTATTGCGAGCTATCTGACGTTTCAACCTAGATATTTTATAAGTATAATCGCTAAGGCAAGCCTTAACGTGTCTTATTTCTAGTTTGTGCATACAGTGTGACCCTAAAACCAACATCAAGTCTTAAAGGGCTGACAACAGCTGATGGGCTATCAGATTAAACCAATTTGGCCCTAATGAAAATGGCTTAAATAGTTTTCAAGGTATTGGCACTTTTATATTGCATTTTGTTCCAAAATATTGGCAAAATTAATTTTCATTAGGGTCAAATTTGCTTAATATGATAGCCTATCAGCTGTTTTATCAGCCCTTTTACTTCTTGATGTTAGTTTTCGGGATAACCTGTATATTATATACAGATTTAAAAGTGCGGTATCAAGTCACCGCTAACATGAACGTATAAATTAATTTCAACACTACGTTAATTTCAATAGGTACACCTAAATGCTTTTCTGATAAAAATAAATGACGCTTATTACTCACCGATATGTAATAATAATAACTAATAAAGAATTAAAGAACGGGATATACAATCAGCCCAAAAAATGGCCCCACAATAATGCTGTAAGAACGACTCGTCTGTACGGTTTCTCGGTCAGTTCTATTAAAGTTGCGTAAACTTTCCAAATAATTGGAATTAAATAATTTCTAGAAAACTTCATAAGAAATATAGGAAATTGGAAATTTAAGAAATGGAGTTTCAAATCCCATACAATAATGTAAGAATTTTCCGTAATATTGAAAATTTTCCGTCGGTACATCAGTAGACTTCTATTAGACTTTAGTCAGTGATAAGACCCGTTTAGTGAGTGATATGGTCCGGTTACTTATTTTCAAGAGCCATATTTCTGGCAAATCTTGTTTGAGACTCTACCTTGATTACTCCACCTATTTTAGTTCTCAGGCAAGTGTCAATTGCCTTTCAAAGGCATGAGATGCCCCATCCCGGGCCTGAATCCGACCGCTTTGGGGTCGAGTAGCGACCTATTACTTGTCAGGTGTCAATGCATTGTCGCAGTGGCGAGGTGTGACGCATGTACCTACAATGATTTTACTAGTGAAGATAGGTACCTAATTATAAATTTATTTCACAACTAAGCATGCCCCTGTTATATTTATCTATATTCACAAGCTTGTGCGGTAGCTCGTTGTTATATTTACATGTCTTGCTTGGCGGGGCGCGACTAAAAAGAGTTGCGCCAATTGTATCAAGACAATCGCTTCACTGTTGATGCCTGCATAACCTATCTTTAGTTGTTGTGTATCATATTGAAGCCGTGAGATATAATACTAGTATTATAAATCGCCGACAGATATATCGGAGCGGCCAAGGTGGTAACAAATATCTGAACAACGCCTCTTCAGATATTCTTGAGTACCTTTCTCCAATCTTCATTGTTGTCTTTGCGGGTGCATTCATGTACCGACATTTGTTTTGGTAGTAGGTATTCTGATTTCGCCTATAGTATAGTAGACACTCATAATCTGAAGGCATATTAGTTTTTTAACCTAAATAATGAAGACAGAAATATCGCCTTTGCCATCTTTACTAAAATAGGTGTAGAGTTAGCATGGTTTTAATCTAACCTCTTCCGCCCTTACAAAAAGTTCCAGGCATTCATTGTTAGTGTCAGCTAAACGTGTACCTAATAGCCGTTCATACCAATACTGTATAGATAGCGTAGTAGAGCTATCGAGTCCTGTGGAATCCAACCAATGATCATTATCAATTAGTGGTTGCGTGCCAACGATACACCGGCTTGAATAGCTTTAATATCTTGATAGTAATTGTAGAGGACTGTCAGCATTAATTTCAAACCAGCGAGCGATTAGTTAACTAGGTATATTAGTAGCCATTTTCGTCGTTGTCGAACAAGACGGACAATACTGCTTTATTGATGTTACATAGGCTGGTTTTAGGGTTGCCCTATAACAGGGACACGCTTACCATGAACCCTTACCAGTTTACAGTGGTGGCAGTCGCGTAAGATCACCAGCAATGTTTCTCACACGAATGTTTCAATTCTAGCGCTCCGAGAAGCCTCGGTACGAAGAAGTTTATGCAGTCGCTAGGATACTAGTAAACGAGTCATGAAGGTAAATCGGTGTATAATTACTCTATCTCTAATAAAAAATATAGCATCGTATAGTATTTCTCTACTATTAAAAAGAGGGGACATTAAAAACAAGTATGATGTAACAACTTATGGTGACAGAAGGAATGGAGTGTAGCGTGCAGACGGTTGAATAGTCTCTGTATTACCATTGGTCACGAGCGTTCGACTCTATCGACCTAACTCGCTCTCAATTCGGCAATTGAAACACTGATAGTCGCTATAAGTGAGATATTTAGACCACTTTGACTCATTCTATTCTAGTACAGGTGTCAAACAAATAGTGATCTGATCTCGCATAGTCTACATGACACAGTTTGACATGTTGAATAGGGGTCCTGGTATAACTCCAACAGCTTGAAATCCTTGATAGCTTCACGATGGTAGAAACATAGGAGAGTAAAGAATTAAAGAATGGCATGTATATGTAAGTACATAAACGAACTTAAAATCTGATCTTTACTTTAAGTACTTAGAAGTTAAACTTGAAAAGCTGTGCTATACAAAAATTATTTTTAACACTCCACCTCGGAAACGCGCTCTTTATCCCTTGAAAGCGATGGGGAAAAACTAATTTTATCCACATGTGGGGAAAGTAATTTGGTGCAGGTTTTGACTCGTTTTTTCATGTTATCTGGCAGGATGAACTTTAAAGCGATGATTTTGAATTATGTAATTTTGAAAGTATTCATTTGGCTTCGATTTTTTATATTTTATAGCTTATATTTTTCCTGTGCTATTGTGGTGAAAAAAATTGTATTATACTCGGCAGCAAAGATTGTTCAATATCTCTTGCCTTGAAATCCTCGTACGCTGATGATTCTATTTTTAGAACCATTCAACCTCTCTCGCTTGGAGACCCTCGTACGCTCAAGATTCCATTTTTAGAACCCCTTGCTATGTTCGCGACTCAATTTTGGATTCTTTCGCTGGCTTTTTGGTCTCAAGAAAAGCACTAACTAACTAACTATAAAACGGCCTACTCAAAGTCCTGTTGCGATTTTCCACCACTAAACCGCTGTACGGCGAAGACCTTGCCTTGCCCGTTCGGCTACGAGATGTACCCTCATCGTGTTCATTCTTTGTGTACATTTTAAAATATTTATTTTAAAGAATGTCAAAAAACTGGCCAAGTGCGTATTGGACTACGCATAATTCCGTACCTTCAATGGAATAAGAACCAAACTAATACCAAAAGGACGTAGCTGACACAATTTTTCTGACTTGCGAATCGATTTTTCTGAAAATATTCATTTAATCACAAAATGATCACAGAAACCTCAATCTTATTTTTAAATACCTATCGATTGATGTGCAAAATATTTTATTTAAATTTAGTTACATCCATACCCTATACGCCCCCCTAAAATATGATCGGATTATTACATAACTAAATAGCGGCATACAAAACACAATCTCAATTTTATTAAGATATGTCTTATAGTTTCCGAGTAAAACGGCTGTGACGGACGGACGGACGGACGGACCGATTGACGGACGGACGGACAGATGGACGGACATGCAAACGGACATGACGAAACTATAAAGGTTCCGTGTTTGCCATTTTGGCTACGGAACCCTAAAAATGATAGATTTTTAAATTACTTTAGAACTTCGAGGCCATGTTATCCTGGATGGTCCGTAAACTGGACTAGCCCGAGCTCTGTTTTCGGAATACTCCGTCAGCACTCACGACAGGCAAGTTTATTATTTATTTCAATGCATTGTCGTGCTCGGTTGCTTATAAAAATTGCAATTGCTGTCGTGTTGAATGGCCTCATTATGACAAGGTTTCCATATGTTTAAACGAGTTTCCATGACCGAGTAGAAATATCATAAACATTTATAAGTGAAATTAATTTCACGGTTCTCAAAAAACTAAACCTTTAATCACAAAATTATTTTTTAGTGATCAACTGATCATAAATTCATAATAAAAAATAATATAAATATATATTGTGCCTTACGTATCCCGTTTACAATCACGCTATATATAAGTACCCACCACTGGTGTTCCGACTCGACTCTAATAAAATGTTTACTTATTTTTTTTTATTATGTAAAACTTAAAAAAAATATAAATTTATTTTCACCTCAGCAGCTTGAACAAGGGTTCTTTGGTGCTCAATAACAGTGAGCAAAACTCAATTTTGCTGCGAGCGTGAGACAAAATGACCTTGAGATGTCCTCAGTAAAAAGACAGAGAAAGTAATATTTTCAATTCATATTCTCGCGTTTCTTTTTTATTTGAATATCAGACCCCCGATGCACACCAATATAGCTTGGAAACCTAATCACAAGATTTGGCGCAGGCACTAGTTTTTAGTAAATGTGCTATTTGTAATAAGTGGCGAAATTGGATCGGAAGTCAATAAAAGAGGCGAGAATTGAGTGGGTGTCAGTGAAAGTAGAGCGGAAGACAAGCGGAACTGGGTGGAGGTGGAGCGGAACTGGCGGAATTGGAGCGGAACTGGAGCGGGATTCAGTAAAAGTTGCGGGAATTGAGTGGAAATAAGTGGAAGTAGAGTGGAAGTGAAGAGGAACTGGTTGGAAGCGGAAGAAAACTGGCGGAAATGGAGCGGAACTGGCGGATTTAGAGCGGAATTGGCGGAATTGGAGTGGAAGTCACTAAAAGTGGCGGAAATATACTGGAAGTCAGTGGAAGTGTGCCGGAACTGGATGGAAGTTGAGCGGAATAGAAGCGGAACTTGAGCGGAACTCATTAAAAGTGGCGGGAATTGAGTGGAAGTCATTGGAAGTGAAGCGGTGTACTAAGTGGAGGTGGAGCGGAACTGGCGGAACTAGAGCGGAACTCATTAAAAGTGGCGGGGATTTTGTGGAAGTCATTGGAAGTATAGCGGTGAACTAGGTGGAAGTGAAGCGGAACTGGCGGAACTGAAGCGGAACTTGAGCGGAACTCATTAAAAGTTGCGGGAATAGTGTGGAAGTTAGTGGAAGTGGAGCGGAGCTGGGTTAAAGTGGAACGGAACTGACGGAATAGAAGCGGAACTTGAGCGGAACTAATAGAAGTAGTGAGAATTGATTGAATGTCAGTGGAAGTGTAGGGGAACTGGGTGGAACTGAAGCGGAACTGGCGGAATAGAAGCGGAACTTGAGCGGAACTCATAAAAGTGGCGAGAATTGATTGAAAGTCAGTGGAAGTGTAGGGGAACTGGGTGGAACTGGAGCGGAACTGGCGGAATAGAAGCGGAACTTAAGCGGAACTCATTAAAAGTGGCGGGAATTGAGTGGAAGTTATTGGAAGTAAATCGGTACTAGGTGGAGGTGGAGCGGAACTGGCGAAATTGGAGCGGATGTGATTGGAAGTGTGGTAAGAGTGGCGGTAAATTTTCTGCTATGTTCTCACTGCTGAGGTGAAAAGTTGTATGAGCAACATGAGACCAAAGTTATTTGCACCTCGTGCCTTTGAGTCACTCACTACGCTCAAGATTCTAACCTATTATAGAATCTTTCGCTTGCTCGGGACTCAAAATGAACACTCGAAGCAAAAACTAACTTTGCTCTCTTGTTGCACAAATATCTATTTTAAAAATCAGTCAATTAATACGACTCTCCGAGCCACCACAGTTCCGTCAGTTTGTCTGCCTTTACGTTCATTACCTGAGAATACATACACAAAATAAATGACTTGCTCTACATGTGGACTGAAATACGTCTTTGTGCATCTCAATCATGAATTAACACCAATCAACAACTACGCCTGACAACAGCGACAGACGGATCCTTGCTATCCATAGACAGGGACGCCGTTATCGATTCCGAGATTGTCAAACGGGGTGCATGCAAAATGAAATTGGCTTGAAATTGTGAGAACCACGAACTGTTTATCACTAGATGTAGTGTATAATGGTTCGTATTCCTCACGTAACAGCATTATACATTAAATATCTACAATGTAGATATATATATATATATATATATATATATATATATATATATATATAAATACCAAAATACTTGAATTTTTGCACACATTATGAACTAATATACCGTCAACGATTGATAATACAGGAAACATAAAAAACCAAACAAATTTTTTTTCGCCAGTTTCGCTCCACCCTAATCTACATCTACATTATACCTTAATATAACTTACTATCTATGCTGGGAGTCGTTCTGTTGCATGTTGTTAAACAACTAGATATCTGCCACACCCAAATTGAAACCGCAATCAACTTAATTCTAGTATTTTAAGTTAAAATAACTTTTTTTTTACTTTATTGCACAAATAAAAAAAATGTAGGAACATGCTAGGACGTATGATTGGGCATAAACGGGCAGCATCAAGCATTGTCGTGTAACATACATGCGTAGGGGCTGCCTGATGGTATGCGGGCATTGTATCCTGCAAGTACAGGAAAGGCAGATTAGGACACAAATTACTTATATAATTAGTACCAGCGTTATTATGGTTGCGGCCTTCTGCAAATGCAACCACCACCACCGTTGTGTTGTAGTTATTTCAAAGTTACGAACTACGAGTATAATTGTTTGAACGGTGTATCAGTCTTGTAAGTACTTCCACGGCGACTGCCATTAATGTTGGATATAATGCAGAGACTACGGTTGAATTTCTAATTATAAAAAGTGACTTGACACATGACTGACAGTTAAAATGTTGCCTGGAATAGCAAAAATAAAATAGTCATGGGTATATGTCGATAAAAAGTATCGAAAAGTGTAATGTTGTACTAAACACTACCAATACGATTCCATTTAAAGGATCCATAAACGTTAGGAAATAAAATTATCATGTCACGGCCTGAAATGCTACAATATTCAAATCAGACAAAAGTTTTGAAATACGTTGTCGCTAATAAATCGTATAGTTATGTTATACAACATATCATATATTTTTCTATCTCGTCGAACGAGCGGAGCCTAAGCGAAGTGAAGTTATAGTTATAGCTTCGGATGAAACGGAAACGGAATTGTCAGCTGGCTACCTGGACATCGCTGCATTTCGATGGCTTTTTGAATAGTCGTTCTGCGGTAACTGTAGTAACGTTTTTTCTAATTTTTATGAAATTTGTTGGGGTTATAGCAGAAATCAATATAATTTGAGAGTTCGTATATGAGCAGGATCGATCCATGGGTTATGTAGCTAGAAGGCGCAAAACAATCATCATAAGAGTCTTGGTATATTGGTCAATGCATTTACAAGGAAATCGCGAGTTCTCAGTTCGAGGCGGACTACAAATAGTTTCTGTAAATTTGAGCTTTTTATTATGCAGGCGACATTTTGGATGAACATTGTTCTGGTTCTAATTCTTGCACGTCCAAAGGAATCCGTAATCCGAGGCAACATCACTTAATAATTGAATTCAACACTTCTACGAGTAATAACAACAAAACGTAACGATATTTACGAACAGTCAGAAGACGATATTTCTCACAAATACCTACTTAACTACTTCTAAAATAGAAGAAAAGATACTTGGATAATTATTCGTCCGCATAGAATTCGGTTATCGTGTGGCCCTCTAAAAAGGTTTTTTATTCGGGATAAAAAGTAGTTAAGTATCCTATGTCCTATTCCTCACTCTAAGCTACCTCTGGCGCCATTTTAGAGACGTGCATTCACCAAGATATACTCTCACAAACTGAACGGCAGGCATGTGTGTAGAGACATCCCAATATTGGCCCGACCGCCGTGCGCTTGGAGAATTTAACTAACCAGAACGGCCATTGACAGGCTTTCCCCTCTGCCGAAAACAATGGTCAATATATATAACCAGTGGTCATATTTATTGTACGGACTGACGTTTATCTGACGTGGCTATTTGTACCTTACGTACGAATAGCCATACATTTGACGTTCGCCTCCCCCGCAAAAATAAGCAGATTTTTTTTGTATAGAAAATGACAGACATGGCCGCTCCGGTTGGTTGAATTCTCTAAGCCATGTGCCCGGTATTAACCCTACGGCAGGTGTATGAGTAGCCGCCTTTAGAAATTATTATTGTCTCCAATAATAGGATGTACGGAAGTTATAAATTGACTTCAATTTGTCGCGTACCGCATAGTTTTATCAACAAGTAATAATCATTCCGTAAAAGTAACATATTTTCCACATCATGTTGCAGCATTCTTCAGCCTTTAAGCCTTAATCAAGTTGCAGCGACAATATCGCAACCAATAAGTCGCGGCGTTTGTAGAACTTTTAATAAATAAAAATATCGATAAGAACAGCACTGGCCGAATTGCGGCAACATTTGTGTTTGTTGACTTGTCAAGTCACTCCGTACAATTATAAATTCTACCTTAGTGGTAATATAATAATTTTTGAGCTAAGCTTATACACGGTGGGGCCTGTAACTAAAGCAAAAAATTAAAATGTACATTCTTCTCCTCAAACTACGCAACGTTTGTTTGACGACTTTGAAAAAAAACTTGCGGTTTGAATTTTATTACATTTTAAAGTTAATTCGAACACGCAATGTATTATGAACTTGATTATGTCTGTAGAGTGATTAGCCTGACAGGCGATGTCAATTAGACGGAGTTTTAAGTACATTGAAAATACTATTTACTTTGTTTGAAAAAATAACAATCTAAAAACTTTATGATTTTAAAAAGTTGCTACACAAAAGTTGTCTAGTTTGAGGACTAGAATCTACGTTTTAATTTTTTGCTTTAGTTACAGGCCCCACCCTATATATAAGTATTTTTTTGCTACTTTTTGCAATGTAGGATCTAGTGTGGGTAAACTTTAGTGAGAAACCAAGGCTCTTAATTCGTTTGAGTTAAATCGTTCGTCTCAGGGACGTCAGCAATCTCCGCCGCTCCCCAATCCGGATGCAATGGATAACTTTACAAGCAATTGAACGTCAATACGGCTGCTTTTTATGGCTCTGTGTATTTATAGTTGTAAACGTTTGTAAGGTGCTTTGGGGTAAGTTCTGAAAATAGGTTAATTTGGGGTAAACTGTTTTTGGAAGCGCTGTAAGTCTTAATGATTAGTAAAAAAATATATGACTTTGACGATTCATGTTTTATGAATAAAATATTACTGCGCTGCATTATTTATTACTACTATTTATGAATTGAAATAAAACTTTGTCTATGTTGGCTAACACTCGTTTCATACCTTCATATAAAATCATGTGCCTTATATAATATATTTATAACACACTCGTATTAATGGTGTCAAAGGTAACACTATTTATCAAGATAAAGGATTTCGATACACTCAATATGTTGCTAATTAAACAAACAAAAATCCAGTTTTTAAAGGGTACCTAATAATAATATATACCTTGACCGCTCTATTTCTGAAATCAAACTTATAATATTTAATATCTTCACTTGATTCATGGTTTCATAACATTAGCTAAAACAATATTTTTTCAAACAAAAGTAATTAAAACACATGGTAAATACCCCGTTTGAATTAGTTTTTGTAATGGTAATGACCATGTTAGCTTAAAATCGTATAATAGTAATTTAATTCAGCCACTGCCAAAAAATCTTATCAGTAACCAAAAATCATGAACACGTAGCAGTAAATGCAACCTAATTTAAAATCACTCAAGAGTGTCTAGGAAGCGGCGCCTATCTCCTCCGCGATCACGATAGGGCGCGTTTAGCGGCGCGGCTGCCGCTTGGCTCAAGCCCAGACTTGGCGAGGACTTGGTCCGGACTTGGCAGCCAAAAGCGGCCATTGCCACTTACCAGATAGCTGCCGTTCGGGCGAAATGTTAAAAGCAATAAGCGTGCAACTTTGTTAAATAGAAATGAAGTTGTTTCTATGGAGCGCCGGAAGGAAATAATCGAGAATTTATGGTACGATAATTATTATGTAGGCAGATCTATTCGGGAATATATAAAAGTATTGTATAATGTTTGTATCATTTATATGTTTTGTATTAGTAACTAGTACCACAAGATTTAAAAAAGAAATGCGAATAATGCAAAGTGCACTTTAAGTATATTAGAAGTTTCAACCAAACTCAGGAAGCTCGTCACCCATGTATGTAGAAACAAGTGAAATACATAATAACGTATAGGTTTTTTATTCAGGAGCCTCGTCTGCCAACAAACCAATCTGTGGTTCGGCAGAAGAATATATATGTAAATAGGGTAAAAAAAAAATTGACATCTTATTGATTGTGTCACCATATATTTTTTTAGAAAAACTTGCCTTTACTCGCATTGCGATAAAAACCTTATGTTGGGTGATAAATGTATAAAAAATAACATTAATGTAATTAAAATAAGTTACATTAAGTATCAATAGGTATTGTAAGTTACATTAAGTATCAATAGGTATAATTAAAAACCAGCACCAATTAACATTTAGACACACTTCAGAGGTTAGTGCCAAAATAAAACTATTAAAAGTAGGAGGTACCTCCCCTCCTGAGATCTGCCTTGCATATTTGATGAGCTCTGTAAACCCTTCTCAAGTAGAATTTTAATTTTCTAGTTAAATTCTCGAGAGAATGAACATAGGCGATTAAAATTAAATGAGATTAGAACAGATTGTTTTATCTAATTTCGTTATAAGAAGTTATTGTAGAAATATGGTTAACATTTGGTACGACTTTCAATTACGGGTCCGACTAAACACAGACGCAGAATCGACAATGATTCCGTATTCTTATCCTAATTGTTGCATATTGATTAATCGGTTAAGCACTTTTGCTTTCTTGCAATATTACAAACTATACTCGTATACCATAAACTTAGAGAATTCAACCCGTATGGAGTAGCCATGTCTGTCATTTCCGATACACAAAAAGTCTGCCGATTTTTGCGTGGGAGGGGAACGTCAAATGGCGTACGTAACGTACTAATAGCTACGTCAGATAAACGTCAGTCCATACATGCGTATGACCACTGGTCATATGTTTTCGGCAGAGGGGAACGCCTATCAATGGCGACTCCGGTTGGTTCAATTCTCAAACACCATAAACAATTATGCTGTAACGTAATTTATATTGTCAATGTTGCGCATGAAATTGTCACCGAAAGCACAAAGCGAATTTGATGCTTTAACGCTGTCAACCCGTTTGTTGTAATGTTTACACCAAACGTTATCTGACTAACGCATTTTGACATGTTAACTAAGAGAATCACTGCACTGACTGCCAGACATGAAGCTTTACCTATTTACAGTTGTTTGGCATCTAACTACGCTTATTTATACAGCACGCTGCCCGAAACTTTTAGTTCGTTGATAATTAATCACGAAGACATAAAGTTTTCTCCCCGAAAGGTCTTGTTTCCAAACCGACGAACTAAGGACAGCCAAATTGAGTTTTGATTAGGTAAACGAGGGCTGATTCTACTACGTAACCGGTGGAGATGGCACGTTGCGTAAAACGTGTTTTATAGATTCTAATGGATAGGCTTAAATGACAATGCTCTTGGACACACTTCAGTAACGCGAACGGCAAATCATAGGAATCACATTCTTAAGTAAAACTGTTTATGACAATCCATATTACCGACGGCCGGCGCGTATACCTTTATTTATTGAAAAATATATAGAATTTGTACAACAACTACAACGTAAGCGCCGGCCACCATTTTGTCAAATTTGTAAACGATAATATCAGGGATCCGTTATTTCGCTCAATTGATTTCCGAGCAAACCCAGGTTTATTCCCGATACATCGTAATGTGGAGTCAATGGCTCTGACAGAAACAAAAGACAAGAATAATTCGATAAATTCGATACGTATAAGTTACGTACAACAGCGCACAAGTTCAATCACGTACCAGCGATCGAGTAAGAACTAAACGGTTTCTTGGGAGTTCTCCAATCTGTGAGCAGCGAAGGTGAATTACCTCGGACGATCGCACTCTTTGTCTTGTGAGTAACTTGGTGAAGTTCCACCTCTCTCGAGTTACGCTTTGCACGGGCGACAGAATACTAAATAAACTGAACAGCGATTAGCCAACAAGCTGTTGGAGCGATAAATTAAACTGGCAACTGCACGTACTCCTAACTATCTAAGTTGTGAGCAAATTAGATTTTTCCATGAATGAACTTGAATGTTGACTTGACTGCTTTCTAATTTACCTAGTAGACGTAGTTAAAGTTAGTTACGAAATAGTTTTAGTATATCGGTAAATAAATAGTTTTCCATGTTTTAGCTGAATATTACCTATGAGTTGTTAACGGCCTTCTAGCCTAGTCGGTAGTGACCCTGCCTATGAAACAGGAAGTCCCGGGTTCGAATCCTGGTCAGAGCATTTATTTGTGTGTTCATCACGGATACTTGTTCCTGAGTTATGGATGTTTTCTATGTATTTAAGTATTTATCTGTATTTATCTGTATCTATCTATTATATATATTCGCCTAGCACCCACAACACAAGCCTTATTGAGCTTACTGTGGGACTAGGTTGATTTGTGTAAGATTGTCCCATAATATTTATTTATTTATTACCTATGAGTATAAGTGTAAGTATCAGGCTTATTTAAGCTTATAGTTGCATTGCCTTTAATGAGTTTGTTACATATTTCCAATCGATGCTAGTATAAAAAACGATGTGATCGATTTTGTGTCAAGAATATGCAGAATTTTAGAAATTTGTATGCGGAGAGCCAGACGTTATTAGTTTCCTTTCTAAGTAATACGTGTTTTAAAATTTTAGTTTAGAGCGTATATTATCTTATTACAATGAGAGGTCGGTTATTTTAATTGAGCTCAGAAAACCGTAAACTTATAGGTATACCAAAAATTTCAAAATAGTAAATTTATTTAAATTTTAGACAGACTTAGGCAAGTTACATGAGGCAAAAACGCATTTTTTTTAAGCATAAGAATTTGGGGGAGTGTGGTGCAATTTCACGATGTAAAGTGGTCTGATTAGGCGCGCGAGGCGAGCATCAATCACCGGCCGGTAACCGCGTTACGTCGCCACTAATTGTGATCCCGCTAAGGAACGGGTGCCGATCGATCCCACCCTCGACCCGGCACTATCGCTCTCGCGGCATTTTCCACTTTGCGAGCTTTACATCGAAGTGCGAACTCCGTCGCAGATGTCTGTAGCCGGTATAAATGCGGCGATAGTAATGCTCGGGGCGGCGGCGACGCGCGCGGTAGGTGGGAAGTAGGTCGGCCGGCGACCCCCTCTTTGACATGTCAATCGCTTACCAAGAACTGGCAAGCGAACCAGTTTATCTATAAACTAGACATCCGTAACAACTGCATGTCATCCTAGGCCCACACTAGTTACTGGTTCGATTGAAATGCGTCCTCGGTATGCGATGGTTGTAACAGGCCTTGTCCTCGCTTTCACTGCGTCCGCTGCTCGGGATAAAGCCTAATTTTATTGCGTCGAGTTCGATCGTGTCTTATCCTGACGGTTTTTTGACTGTAAAAAAGACTCCATTTTCGTAGTTGAAGAGGCTAAATTCAATTCCACTATTAGTTAGACCTGCTTTAGACCATGAAGTTAAATACAATCTGGAGATCATACTTCGACCACCGACCACAAAGTGAGGCCGAAAGAGAGGGTAATGTGGGGGGCTGCATCTCATTCTAAGTAGGGTGACCATATGTACTATGATGTATGTGGGATTGGGCTAGTATGAAGATAAATATAAAATATGCTTATCGTCTAGTAAGTATTGTTCAGAAAGAGAAGTCTCATAGTTCATATGGGAACTTATACATTCTACTGACTGACTACTTGACTGAGGAGCTGGCCACTTCAGATACGTTGGCGCGATGGTGGGAGCAGGGAACCCCTCTAATTACTTTACTATTTTAAACTTATTGCTAGATCCAGGCTTCTGGCAGCTATTTATCGGAGGACGTCAGAGTGACAGATCAGCAAAATATTTCAGTTAATAGGTAAAAACTGTCGAAGCTTATCGCTAATATAATAACAAAAAAGTAAAAACATTGCGTATCGCTACGGAAAAAAAACAGTAGGTAGGCGACAAACAATACATTAACGTAACGTCATTTTGCACTATTTTCCCCCAACAGAAACTCCTGAAAATGATATAATCTTATTAATTACATGATACTGCACTGCATCAAACCTAGAACTGTAAGAAATTTATTTCTTACAACTCGTTTGCATAACACCGATGAACAATTGCCAGATGTCCGCGTCTTAAAATAGGGGATAGTTAGTATAGCAAACTAAAACTAAGTAAGTACAGGGGGTCCGTGGCTCTCACTATTGCGTCATGTCTGATGTGGACAGTTCTCCGACTTTAATATACTTAAAGGTAAATAAAGAAAACAGCAATACATCAAACTGCTCAATGGTTGACTGGAAGAGATCTCTTCCATGTAAAAATATTGTATATTCTTCCTGTTGTATTTTTCTTTGTTGTAGAATAAAGTATATTTTAATGGCCTCCTAGCCTAGTCGGTAGTGACCCTGCCTATGAAGCAGGAGGTCCCGGGTTCGAATCCTGGTCAGGGCATTTATTTGTGTGTTTATCACGGATGTTTGTTCCTGAGTTATGGATGTTTTCTATGTATTTAAGTATTTATATGTATATATCTATTACATATATCGTCATCTAGTACCCACAACACAAGCCTTATTGAGCTTCCTGTGAGACTAGGTTGATTTGTGTAAGATTGTCCCATAATATTTATTGATTTATTTATTATACTACCACTACTACAATTTTTTGTATGGCCTTGTGCCATTTTAGGACCCTTTCGAAAGGTCCTAAAAAGACCCGCGGGCCACTCCCGTCCTGTGTAAGTAATACTTAGGAAAAGACGTAATACTTAGGAACAGACCATGTACTTATGTACATTTCTGTAAAAACAGCAAAACCGACCCGCAGTTTGCCGACATCATAGTCACCCTATTGTTTGACAATCTTAACTTGTTGTTAAATCGTAAAATTGAATGATTGTGGATTACCGGTGAAAGGAAAGTCTACTTTATTGTAAAGTCTCACCCCTGCACCCTTTTACACAACATATCTTGACCATTTTTACTTAAAAATGTTGTTACGAAATGTTGTTGAGCTGAGCGGCGTCATTTGAAATAATATCAGTGACATATTATGTCAGTGATGGGACTGATGGTATGGGGATACCAGACCGTATTTTAAATATTACAAAACTTACTACTGTCTGCAATATTAATTGCAATTCTTTAATTTATTGAATGAATAATATTTACGTCGTAAAAAAATTCAAAGCAGCTAAAAGGGAACAAAGTATTAATTCAAAATCTTGCAATAAATTATTATAAGTAGGAAGTAACTTCTAGTGTGTTACTAAAATAAATGTATATAAATAAAACCACATTGGTAAGTTTCATAAGTTGGCAGCATTGTGCGAGTGAGACACCGCCCCCTACATTATGCTCTCTATAGGACCGTTTTTATTACTTTTTACTAGTGACCTATGAACGACTGTTTTGCTCGGTAATAAGGTTCAACTGTGGTTAGGGGAATATAGTAAAAGTACTATCCGGATTGTATTCTGATCCGTGCTTTAGACACATTTCAGGGTCACAGAATAAGGTATCTAAGAAATTATATGAGGTCATAGACTAAGGGAAACACTTGTATGTCTGTATCGTTTTTTTTCCCGGAACTAAATAAACCGTTTCCCTTATCCCATCTTACTGATCTTACCGTGTATGAAAATTATTAATTTTCAGGGAAGTACAGCGAAGTAAAGTTACACTATACTATGTCATTTTATATCAAATGCTAATATGTCAAGTGTATGTTAGTTTTTTGTGAATTATATAAAACATTACACACCTTCAAAATATATCTGCTTGTAATTTTTAAGGTTTATGGTTAGTAGATTTGTCTTACAAATCAATTTGATTGTGTGTTTACACCCTGTTACGTTTATAATGATTCACCTCAGGAATCGCAATTCGGTTCGAGTATAGTTATTCTGACGTCAATATTTAATGAATATTGTCGTGTCGTTAAAAAGTATTTCCCTACAGTCACGCTATTAAATTTATAAGCGGACTCCGACTGTTTCGATGGTCCATATAACATTGTAACGACTTCCTTTTAAGTGCCTTCCTGGAGTGTGCGACTGAACTTTGTTTTGTCGTTTAAGTATGAAATATGCCCAGCAATGGTTCAAAGCTGACCTCGGGAACTACGATTTGTTGTGTGCCATGGAAGCGTTGTTAATACAAACTCATGCCAAAGTTATTGCAATGAGAATTGGGACCTCCGGGGTTAGAAGCAAAGGCAACGAAATTATTACCTAGTTTAAATGCCGCATGCAGACTTGTGTGCTGTCGCGCTGAAAACTCCTCTTAGATTTGCATTCGCTTTGTCTCTGCTAGCTTCTAGCAACTAGATAGCGAGTACTCACTAGAATATCTCGGCATGGCTACGCATAAACATAAGAGTAGATTAGGCATGGCCTCAGCTTGTAACGGTTATGCAAAATCGTTACACGAACAAAAGTCAAATATAGAGGAAGACAGAGAAAGAAATATATATGTGTCTGCTATAGGATTATGTTACATAGACCTGATGTTGAATATTTATTCATGTAATTATGGTCCATGCTCACAAAAACTTGCTATTTTTACCATAAGAATGTTTTAAGGCCAAAAATACCACCTTAAACCTTAAAAATTGTGTCAGTTCTGCCAAAAATTAAATTTCTCGAATATTGTTTTTACTCTATGCCTTCAGAATTAACGTAAGTTTCAATATTAAAGCCAATTTTTTGACTATACAACAGAATATTAACCACATCGTTTCTAACCATAACAATTACATGCACGAATGTCACTGAAATTTCGACATCTCTTACACGAAGTACTGCCTTTGTTAATTAGTTACATAAAAACTAGTAAATGTAATACTGTGAAATGGTTCGCGAGTTATCTCATGGATAAGAAACAGTTAGTGGAAATCTCTGGAACCAATGGAAAGAGAAAACTTTCTGACATTTGTAGGGCTCAATTATGGGGCCTTTATTGTGTATCCTGTATTGTGGCGATTTAACTAATGTCTAGACCCCGTTATCGGAGGCGCAATTTGGTAGCTTGACATTCTTAGGGATGGGTAAAAATTTTGAAATACTAGCTGTATGTCGATATTTTCCTGTGCCATAATGAGATTCTAAAGCTTTAATCAAACGTGTTTATTTTGTAAAATACGAGTAATAAAAAAAAAGACGTTTTTCATTTTTATTAATAACAAATTTCAATCTTATTTTTTTTAGAGTTCAGGGTATTCTGCGAGAAGTGACTGCATTTTCAATATTACGAATAAAATATGCTCGTAGATACAGCTAAATAATCGGAAATATTGTTGTGAGATGACATTGACTATCTATTGACGTAAATAATTAATTTTCAGTAAAGTGGCTGGCTATTATATCTCTATGGGTAAGGTTTATCTCAAGAGCGTTCAGGTACGGCCCTGCAACTCAAAACATTAGAAAAGTAAAATAGCAACTATATCGTTATTGTTACTGATAATGGTTTCTACTTCTGATGACAATGATTATCATGGGTGACAAAAAAAACATGTAAATTTTTTGTCTAAAAATGGTATTTAAAACTAATTGCTAAGAAAGAGGAAGAGTATCGATATCGACATCATAAATATTTTTACCCATCCCTAAGAATGACAAGCTACCAAATTGCACCTCCGATAACGGGGTCTAACATTATGCACTCTAAATTTCATACACATGCTGATGATATACAAATTTATATCTCGTGTAGTGGAAAAAGTGCTATTGCTCAAACTAACAAACTAAATGATGATTTGCAACGTATGGCTGACTGGTCACACTCAAACTCACTTCTGTTAAATACTACAAAATCAAAATATTTAATTCAATTCAATTTTAAATTATTTATTTCGAATCCAGGATCCATAGATTGTTAGTACATGCAACCTAGCTAGCCGTCTAGCTGTCTAGAGAAGGCTTTTAAAATTAGCTAAGACTGGGTTCTAAGAATCAAAGAGAAAACATTTACAATTAAAAACACTGTGTACAGATTTGGGATTTTTCTTGGATGGCGAATTGCGTTACGAAAGTCACATCCAGAGTACGGTGCGGAACTGTTTATACTGGCTGAAAGTGCTGTACAAAATACGCGAATTCCTACACGTCACGCTAAAGTTAAACTTTGTGACACGCTGGTACTCTCAACACTAAACTATGACGTATTGCACGGTCCGCGCTTGTTTGCGCGCACGCAGCGTTTAAGGCGCTAGGCGCTAATTGTGGCCAAAAACTGTTACTATCTAACGGATATATCTCAATAACGGGTCATTCAAAAATTTTGAAAAAAATATATGTTAATTACCATTTCATGTACAACATTGTCAACGTTTGAGTAACTCGTATAACGTATAGTTTCTCCGTTATTTAAATGTAACGAAATGTCGTTTTACGGTTAATTTTGCTTATATCTACTGAACGGCTCATTCGATTTAAAATATTGTTGAACTAAAAAATGTGTTCTACAGAACACTACAAACTCAACGTAGGATATTTAAATTGATTAAATTTTCTTAAACAACTTGATCATAATTCCACATTTCGTGCGTTGGTAGCTCGAAAACGGCGTTGCTGGCAGTCGTGAGCTAGCTCTGAGACGAGGAGGCTGTGTCGCTCGTCGCTCCGTGCTTCCCTTGTACTACAAATACTTGTGCTTGGTCCGTGAGCAATAATATCGGACTTACTGTGCCTAAAGACTAAATAACTGCAGAGGGTTCATGCGGTGCGGGCATAACGTGTCTTGTCGGAATCAATAGCGCATAGACGTTTTATCTTTTAAGATAATATACCCGTATGTGTGTTCATGTATTTACGTTCTTATAAAAAGTGTATTTTATTTAGATGACCTATATTACAAATTAAATAAAGAAATGAAATAAAAATGGAGAAAAAACAGAACTCATGCATCTTATAATGCCCTGAAAACAAATGTAGTCTTGTAAGTACACTACAATTATTATGTATTAGTACTTATTCTGATGAGTCACGCAAAACAGGCGTTAGTTGTCGAGTTGCGGAAACCTGCTATTGCTACAATACAATGGACTAATAAGTAATTTTCGGAGTTATTATTTACGAAAATATGCGTTTTATCCAAAAGTTGTTTAAGACTTATTCTTTTTGGAAGACCTGTCCAATAATATCACACACTGTCGTGTATCGTATCAATCGCGTGGGTTGGAGCGAAAAAAAATCACTTCATTTTATTTTTCTGATTTTGATTTACCATATTGTCGGCGTGATTAAAACATACAAATTTCAGTTTACTAACTATCACTGAGCGAAGCCTGATCGAGATTCTAATTGAAAATTGCTGATATTTAAGAGTTTAATTTAAGTAAGAATAAAGGAAAAAAAGCTTTACTATCTCGTTGAAATACAAATTTATATTATTATCAACACAAGTAAATAAATAAATTACTACTAACGGTTAATACTACATATCAAATATCTTTAAAAGACCGGCCAAGAGTGTATCGGACCACGCATAATGTAGGGTTCTATAGAAAGTAGTTTCTTGGAGATAACTCAAAAATGGCTCAACCGATATATGAAAATATAACCGATATGTGAAATAGTTTTCATATACATAAGTACTAAGCCGTATCTTCTTTATTTTTTTCATATTTTTTGGACTTACGGATTAAAAGTTAGATGGAGGGGGGGGGGGGGGGGGGGGGGGCTATTATTTAGACTTTCGAAGCGATTATTTCTAAAAATATTGACTCAATAAAAAAGGTTTTAAAAATCCTCTATATATACTTAAGATATTTTTAAACCCGTATCGATAGATGTACACAATGTTATATTTGCAAAAAAAAAATTGTTTTGACATTTAGTTCGGCATATGTATGTATGGAGTGCCTCCCCTAAAAGTTTTTTTTTCAGCAATTTAGCTAAAAACTAAGTAGCGGCACAAGACACACCTATGGATAAAATTTCATCAATATATATTTTATAATAAAATGGTTGTGACATACGGATGGACGGACGGACAGACGGACATGTTTCAAGAAACTTTTTTAGTTTTGTAAATTTTTCGTAATTATAGAATTGATTTTTACGGTTGATATTCAAAATCGCTACAAAACAATAACCATCTATTAAACTCACTTGCGCAGCAAAAAAACTAAATTCACATGAAAACATCGCTTTGATGTGCATTTAGTTTTTTTTCTGATATGCAGAATATTTTTACCAATATTTTGCCGCTGACTGTACTTCTAATTCAAAATCTAGGTTTTATTCTATTACATAAAAATCTCCTAATTGAGATCGTTATCTTATTTAATAGGTAAGTAGCATTCCTAAAAATATCACCATTGCAGTACTTAATCACAGTATTGAAATAAAAAAATATCCGCAAAAGGATTATAATTATTATAAAGCTGCCCGCGCGCCTCTGTGTAAACTCATATTCTTTGAACATCGTTCCGGTGCAGTGTGGCGGATTTACGTACGATCGCAATGAGAGGGTAAAGCGGGTAGCGCGGGTACACAGCGCCCAAACGCTCAAGGACACTCTGGCGACAATCGTCTTAATTCAACGCGTACACAATGCCTACGCACGCTTTTGTTTTAACAGCCCACCGCACTCATCATACGTGACGCCATACTTAAATACAAATCGTATTTTGAAAATGTCCACCCGTCAAAAACTTCATTTGGCCAATTTGGTGTTCGGTGTTGTGTAGTTAAGTAATTGCCATCCTACCTATACAGCAAGCGTAATTCCAGGTCCTCTGAAGTTAATTTTTAAAGGTTTCTTCAGCTTGTCTGTCCTTCACACCAAACAGCAGCCTTTCGTAGAAGTTTTCGGTATGCTGACACGAAATGATGTAACTTAATTCCGCCGCTGATCCGTGCACTGAAATCGGTTTACACCTTTAAAAATAAATATCGGGCTTACTTGCTCGAGGATTAGATAAGTTAAATTGACCATGTTTTTTTAGCTTATCTCATTTAATTTCTGCCTGTACATGTCTTAAGTAGAATCTAATCTTTCCTGTCGTGGACACTATCAGTTATTTAATAAGTTTCGGCACTATTTTCGACTACCGCCATTTTTTCACGATAACTAATTGCTGTTGATAGAAATTAGGATTGTTCACTTTTTTTTCACCCTTATTTTTATTGTATATTCTGAAAATATAGGTTAATTAAAGATACTAATTTGAATGATTTTGTATTTCGTGTCTCAGTTAGTTATTTATGATTTACTAAAAATATGAGATATGATGTCTCGTAAATTACATGGCTTAGCTGAATTGGTAAAGCACAAGCATACAAATCCATTAAAAAAATAGATGTCAATTTCATGATGTCATTTGTCAGTATTACCGTGTAAAGTGAAACTTCATGTAAATAAACATAAACATTGTTATTATTTAGAAAATTTCGATGTAAATACCTTTTATTGTGCTAAAAAGGTATTAAGTAATGCATTTCTTAGTGTTACAAATACACCACAGGATAACCAGTACCACCAACCATGTAAGTTGTATAAAATACTATTTTAACAGTTTCCTACCAATAGTACTAATATGCTTTGGCTAGCTAAAATACGAAAACTATGAATAATCGCAGTGAGATAACGTTGTATAAGTACAAACATTAATATCATTTTGATAACCCCAACACGTATTTGTAATAATGACTACGAATATTAATTAATAGTTTTCAATGCATCTTGACAGTAAACATAACCTTAACATTATTTCCACTTTCAGCAAGAATTCAGGCCCCTGAGTTCCCTCCAGAAGCTATAAAAGGACCAAAATACGCAGCGCTCATTTTGTAGGCAGCGAGAATCCCGAAAATCATTTACATTATATGTTCCTACAATTTTTCTGACAGAATAAATCAAACATGAAAATGATATTGAAGTGGTGGTAAACTGGTGGAGTAAACATTTTTGAGTGGTCCTGCTCAGAAGTCTCAGAACACAAGAGGTGAACAGTGAACATTGTCTTCAACATCAAGCAAGAATCACCGAATGTTCAAGTCCAAGACCGCTATCTCATGGACCAGCGGGTAGCAGTTGTAATTGAAAATGAGATACCTACTTGTTACTTCATTTTTTGGACGATTTGGTTGGCGTAGTAAAAATTGCATACATGTACAAAGAAACATGTTTGCGGTTTCAGAGAAAATGGTAAATAAAATGTGTCATGCTAATAATTCCTTCATACACAAAGATTTGAAGGTTTTCTTCAATTAAAACAACTGTTAAATATAATAAAGCTATTTTATTTAATTATGTGGCAATTTATTGCTTACCTGTAGCAATATATTTTGATCATAGTCATAATATCATTCATTGCACCATGTTAATATAATGATAAGTTACTTATAAAGACAAGATATTTTATTCACTACAATGTGAAAGTTTCATAACATCAAACATACAGAGAGCTAGCCACGTCAGATATGACACAATAATGAGAGCAACAAAACTCATCTAGTCAGTTTGCTACACTATGCTTAATTGTAGATCTGGACATCTGGCAGCTGTAAAGTGGTGGAGGTCAGAGAATGCAAATCACTTCTAGAAAACAGATCCTAGAGTTCAGGAGATGCAGTATATGAGAAATGTATATAAATAATTAGATTATATCATTGCAAAAAGTGTCTGTTGGGGGAAAGTAGTGCCAAATGACGTATAAATGTAATTCATAGTTTGTCGCCTACTGTTTTGTTCGTAATAATACGCAATGTGTTTTGTTCTTATATTAAAATATAGGCCCTGTCATTTCTCACTGAGGCAACTTCGGCAGTTTTGACCTATTTTGGTATTGTATTACTATTACCCAATTCAAATATTTTAAGTCAGTCACTCTGACCTCCACCCATTAAAAGCTGCCAGATTCCCGGATCTAGCAATAAGGATAAGTATAGCAATCTAACTGAACGCGTTTTGTTGCTCTCATTATTGTGTCATATCTGACGTGGCCAGCTCTTAGTCCATAAGCATCTTACACAATGAGAAAATCTGTGACAGCAAGGAACAATTTCAGTTTTTGGCGTATGGTGTCTTTGTCCTCTGGCTTTCTGGTATAAGTTTAAGTTAGGAGGAGATTATATAATTTTACTGCTGCATGCAAATTTGTCACGGGAAGTTTGTATTTTAATCTTCTATTTAGTAACTCTCAGAACAAATGCATGTATTTTTTCACATACATGTCTTCTAATTTATTCGGTGGAGCTGAAATGAATGAGAAATCATTAGTAATAAACCACTAGATTGCCTACTAGTGAGTAGGTATCTAAACTGTACAGACATAAGAATGGCGGTAAGTCCACCCTCTAGCTAGCTCCCGTTGCTACTCAATATTCATTTATATCATACAAAGTGAAATTATTGTAAGCTTATAGTGCTATTGTAAGCGCCAGTGAAGTCGCGGGGACAGGTCTTTTAGTACCATACATGAATGACTACTAGTTTCAAAGTATACTTACTGCATTTATGGCATCATAAATATTTGAAATGCAGGTTTGGGCGACGATTTCGCCACTAATTTCCAAAATTTTTTCGTTGTTTACCATCTCGGTCATTTTCGAAAAAAGGGGTGCCTGGAAACATTTTAGGCCTTTTGTGTTGTGTTGGTCATGCCGGAGGTCGTTTTAAACCGGAACAACACAACGTTTTATCACTTTAATAATTTTTTGAATAGTTTTTCCTATTTTTCCATTTCGAAATGAGAGGAGAGCTTGACACTGAGTCTTAAAACATGTTCATCCGCACGATGTTTCTAGTCAGTTCGTGTGCTGTGTGTCTATAGTTCACGTACGGTCCCTTATAGCAAGGACCCTAAATTGCTCAACAATCGCGGAGCGTGATTGATTGTACATGCAACTTTTCGGAAATATTTTTCCAGCAATTTGTCGTCAAATTCGTTGTGCCCGGTTTGCTTTAGTACAACTCGTTCCTGGTAAACGGTTAGCCTGTAAATACTCTGGCTATACATTGCCATATAAATACGATAGGTAGTGACCCTACTAACATATCAATTTTATACTCAGGTACATCGAAGTGATACTCGCAGCAATACTATGTGTAACAGTCATGTAACACTTAAAGTATTCCATATTTATTTCACGACACCATTTTTCACGTAGGTCTTCGCGGATTCGAACTATTATTTTTGTGCTATTGTTGGAATCATTCCCACACGTAGGAACAAAACCATTTCATTTCTTGTTTTTGATATACTGTTGAAATGACAGCGTTTCACATAAAATAAAACTCTAATTATAAAAACTTACAAAGGGGTTTGGGTAAAGTTGGCGTCGTTTTGAAAGTTGGCGGCCACTCATGAAAGTTGTAAATTTTGAAAGAGCAATTCAAAAGAAACTTATTTTATTATGTAGTACATATAGCTAAATAATATCGGGGCCGAGATATCACACTTTACAGTTTCATAGTAAAAACTCATAATTCTTGTTGAAATGTATTGGAATGAGTAAAAACGACTACTTTCTTTGTTATTACTATATGTGTGTTCTTTAACCTTTTCCACGCCAATTACTCGTATATCGGCACCGCAGGTCCAACGCCAACGACTTATTTATAGGTCATAGACCACAGAGTAAAATAAACCTACTTGCGCATGCATAAAGTTCAATTTCAGTTTTGACATTTCGGTGACGTGGCGTCAGGATGACAATTTTTACGTTTGACATGGCGTCGAAAAGGTTAAGGTATTTAAATAAAGGTAAAAAAACAATTCGTACATTTTCGGGCAGTCATAACATTGTTGATTATCCAACCAAATACAAAACCGCTTGGATCTGTCATTGAACGAACCGACTCTAACCTATATTATTTGGTCTCGCGTTGTTCGCGTATGTGTTATTTTTTATGTGTCGCGCCGCCCTCTCGACTTCTTCTGGGTCCGGGAGCTCACCCCTTGCTCCCGTGCCTCAGCCCTCACCCTGTACCTCTCCGCCAGCACCTGACTATCCAGCTCCCACGATGGGGTACCGGCGAGGAGGCAAACCGCGGCAAAAGCTGTGGTGCAGTAGGCTCTTGCTGCCCGCTGCGCCACTATCCTTTGGGGCCGACGGAGCAAAGGTTTTGTTCTCTCCGTTCAAAGAGCTCAAAGAGGACCCAGTGTGTTGACGATGAGGGACCTTCTTGTTCCTTTAGTCGTCAACACAGTGAATCCTCCTTTTTGTAAAGGGTCGGCAACGCGCATGTGACTCCTTTGGAGTTGCAGGCGTCCATAGGTTACGGTAGCTGCTTACCATCAGGCGGGCCGTATGCTTGTTTGCCACCGTCGTGGTATAAAAAAAAAAAAAAAAAAAGCCGGTCCACCCATATTGGTGCACCATACAGAGCCATGCTCCTAAGCACACCCGCAAACAGTTTCCTGCAGGAGCTGTTGGGTCCACCTACGTTGGGCAGCAAGCGCCCCAGAGCCGATGCAGCTCCCACTAGCCGAGGGGCGAGCTCCGCGAAGTGCTCACGAAATTGCCCACCTCTGTCCAGGATAAGGCCCAGATATTTAATGTGGGGCTTAACCCGGACAGCTTCCCCTCCGACGGTAATGGTTGTGTCAGGGCCCAACCGCCATTCGCCGAAGACGATCGCCTCCGTTTTTGGGAGGGACACCTTCAACCCGAGGAGCTCTATGCGACCGACAGTCATTGCCGTCGCTACGGCCGCTCTCCGAAGAGTTTCTTCGGGCCGCTTTCCCCTCACGGCCACCATCGTGTCATCGGCGTAACAGATGGTGACCATGCGTGGCAGTTGTGTCCCTCTGACGGCCCAGTCAAACCCATGTTCCATAAAAGGGGCCCTAACGCAGACCCCTGTGGAACCCCGCATGCCATGCCGATAACTGCCAAGGAGCTCCGGGTCCATGGCCTCCGTAGAGGGGGCTACCTTCATCTTGTTTCGGACCATTATATAAGGTCGCCCCCATGGGTTCCTGTCCAGTGTGTCCAGGAGCTCCTTCCACGCTTCGTCCTTCCTGTGGGCTATATTGACCTTAAGGGCCTCCCTTGCCTCCTTGAGGGCCACGCGAAGCGTTTCCTCCTCCTGCGCGGTATGCCTCCTCCTTCGACAGCGGCTGTAGGCGCGGCGGGCTCTGTTACTGGCGGTACGAAGCGCAGTAACCTCCTCCGACCACCAATACACTTGGCGCTTACCCGCAAACCGCCTAGTCCGGGGCATTGCCGCATCGCACACCGCCGCCAGGGTTGCTCTGAATCTTTCGGCCTTATCATCTACATCGGCTCCGTCCACCGGAGGGGCACACCAAGCTTCGATCATTGCCGCCTCATCTACCATTTCCCGATCAAGGGCGGATAGCGCCCACCTTGGGAAACCACCGGCCCTAGCACCTGCACCAGCACCAGTTGGAGCAGTGGCTAACGCTGGGGAGACCCTCATCCGGATGTAGAGATGATCGGAGAGGGTCTCTGCCTCCTCGAGGACACGCCAATCAGAAACACGTGCCGCAATGGCGGGGGTCGCAAAGGAGACGTCCACAATAGACCCCCCATTCCAGCGCACGCACGTGTTTATCTGTCCCCGGTTTAGCGTGTCCAGCCCCATCGCTACCACCCAGTCATGGAGATTGCCCCCCTTCGGATTCGTAGCGACACCACCCCATGCTTGGTTCTTGGCATTGAGGTCGCCAATCACCATCACCTGCGTTGGGGCAGCCCTACGGATGACGCCCTCAAGCGAGCCAAGAAATGTCTCAAATTCTCGCAGCGGCCGATTGGGTGAGTAATACACCCCAATAACCAGGATTTGTCCCCATTTAGCCGCCGCGAAACCTTGTCCTCTCTCGACTCCTGTTAGGGGAGCCAGGGTGCCCGCCGCAGGTACCACTAACGCCGCCGTCATATCCAACGACCCGTACCAATGCGGCCTCGGAGGGATTGCATACTGCTCCGCCACCACAACCAAGTCAATGTGCCACTCTGCCATATGCTGCATGAGCAAGTCCTGGGCTCTGACAGCGTGGTTGGCATTGCACTGAAGAATTTCTAATTGGTGTGGCGGCATCAGCTCTCCATATCATTCTCTCCCTCGTTGGCCTGACTGGCACTTTCTTAGCTGCGCCCCGGGGCCCGTTCGGGGTTTAGCCTGCCTCTGGTCTAAGGTGGATTGTATGCCAGCCCACCCATTAAATGTCCGGCTGAGCGCTTTGCCTGGTGGCACGCAGCACAGAACGCAAGTTCCGCCGTGCACACAGCTATTTTATGCCCCGGCTTACTACACCGGAAACACAGATTGCAGTGGTCTACCGGTGACGGACACGTTGTTCTCGTGTGCCCCGTTCCCATACACCTGTAGCAGCGGAGCGGTGCCGGATCCAGAGCCTGCACTACCGCGCTTGACCATCCCAGTGATAATCTTCCGCCAGCGTCCATCACCCTTTTGGCCACCGTCGCAGGGCACTTGACGAGTGTCGACCCTGAGCCATTGAAGGAAGCGCGGATTGTGCCCACCTTCACTTCCGCCACACTGCACCCGCCCTTGGCCGCTATAGCCGCTGCCACGGCGTCTGGCGTTGCCGCCTCGTTCAGGTTTGCCACCCTCAGACCAGCCATTTTTACAGGCCTTTACACCCGTGCATTATCCCCCACAAGGGCCTCCAATCTCTCCCGTAGACTGTCAGCTGCTCTCCCGTTATCAGCGTTAGGCACCTCTATTAAGCGGGCCTCGTCGGCAGTTTTGCGAAAATTAGTCGCCTACTGTCTCTTTAACCTGTCGGAGTTAGGTATATTCACTTGTCCAACATTGTTGGACAACACGCGAACAACATTGTTTCAAGGGCTATATCTTAGCTCCGATATTACTTACGGCAAAACTTATTTTTCAGATATGCTAGTCTAAGGTAGTGCTACAAAATAGTAGTAAAAAAACGATGGCCGCTAAAAAAAAAATGACGCCACTAGTCCATACAAAGTTACCCAAACCTCTTTGAGATCTAAAGTAAACAATGAGATAGGCACAACTGTTGTTGGTCGTCTCTGTCCCTTTCTAGCATATACATCCATACGCTCCTTCTCGCTCACACAGAACCCCCTCTACTTCCATCAGGCAGGTAGCTGAGGTTTCTGCGTTCATTTTTACTTCATTGTCTTTATTTAATTAATATTTCATCTATAATTTATACCAGGCAGGTTTAAAAACTTTAGATCTCAAATTTGTAAGTTTTTATAATTAGCGTTTTATTTTATGTAAAACGTCATTATATAAACTGTACGAAATTTGAGATCTAAAGTAAACATTGAGACGTGTTTGTTATCGCCTGGTGGAAGCGTAAGACGCCAAGCCAATGTGACAATAAAACAGCAATGAATGTTCATTGCGATGGTGTATGGCAACACCATGAATTTTAATAACTGTGTAGCGAGAGGTGGGTAGATTGTAAAGTTATGTTTATAAATCTATGTTGTACCCACAGATGGAACTAACTTTATAAGTTATTATAGATATAGGTACCTGTAAGTATTCAAGAAATGTTTCACCAGAAAAGACCTTCGCAATGGTGATCTAATTAAAAACAAGGTAAAACAAAATCTTTAACATTAGATTTTCTTTAACATGAGATTCTTAATCTTATGTTAACTGACTGAGTATGAATCTCCAGGAAGAGATCATAATTAACCAGCACAATGGTGAAGGTATGTAAGTCACTTAACCTTATAATATGTAATCAGAATTTAAAAAATAAATAAAACATAACAGTTGTGTTGTTGTATTTTTTATTTATTATTTCTCCTTTCCTCAACAGATATGTTAGGAAATTACAGTAATTCCCAATTGCTCAGTGACAATTTGTAGAAATAAAACAAGGTACCTTTTATTTCCAGAGATTATAGGATTTACATAGGTATACACTGAATAGATAATTATTATGTACTTAATTGGTCATCATAATGACATTATACATATAAAATTATTCAGTCAATTTAGGAATTGTTAAAGGATAGCTTTACGATATACATAAATTATAATTAATAAAGAAATGCGTTTGTTTAGTTGTAACAGCAATTCATTATGAACATAATAAAACTATTTCAGTAAGTAGCTTGTTAACAAATAAGAAAACATTTATCCAATGTTTACATGCCGTTAGTTTGCTAAAATATAATTTTTGTATGAGTATGCATTGTTACATATTACATTTACCACAGGTGAATGCACTTAATTTTGTATATCTATTTTAATATACGAGTACTTAGTAGTTTTAAAAGAATTGATTCTAGTATATGTACTCCCCTAGTGAGTTCTTCATCTTCTTTTTAGTACAATGTTACCAAGGATATGGATACTTTTTGTTTTGTGAAGACTTATGGCAAGTTTCTTGGTTTGGCCAAATTGCCACACCTGTAGTTAAAACCTTGAGACTTTACTCTATATACAATTATAGGTATGTGTACGCTGCGTGAATTTAATGAACGTCACATACAGTTGGAAATGCTACTTCTATACTTATATAGATTTTATAAAAATGTGGCTATATTTTGAGTCCTTACAGGATATTTCTTTTAGTTGTGACCATTTATTTGTTTGTTCATGAGACAAAACATACCAGAATATACATTATGCCGTAATCAGGTATTGCTATAGCTATTTTGATCAGTTTCAAAAAGGCTCTAGTCTAAACAAGAAATTAAGTTATTATAGATCGGTCATAACGCTTATATTAGACCTAGAATTCAATCTTTGGCCAAATTAAAAGAATTTAACCTTGACAGTAGGAGCCGAAGTCTACCCTTTTATTCCTTATTACTAAATTAAGGATGCTATTATTTGAACTGCATAGATTCATAGGTAAACACTCTTTTAGATAAGTATAATGTTCATATACCGCATTGCCAGAACTTGGCCTTAACGAAGAGATACCCGTTGCCAAGTTGGGTCAAATTGCTAAACAAATGTTATGTTTATGTATGGCACTCCTATACTACAAAAATAGTTTTATAAAGTAGCTACTTAGCTCTGCTAGGTTCTGATAGGATCCGAACTAAATCTATTCTGGACAGGATTTGAATGAACTGAATCAATTTCTCCTCAAATATCAGGCGTCTTTATACTATACTGCCTAGAAAAAACGCCAAGTTCTGTCAACATTTTCTTGAGTGTAATTACACCACTGCCTCATTTGGATTTAGTACATGAGTTCAGATACTTTGGTATTTACAAAAATGCATGCATTGTTTACTTAACACATCAGACAATGATTTGATGAACAAATAACAATATTAGTCTTAAAGGCCGAACTCGCACTTAACCATGGATATGGGTACTTCGAAATTCGTTTTCACTAATGTATGTAACTTTTCTGTACAAACTGCTTTGAAATCACTTGCGATTTTTTACTATAGTTATTTTCAACCAATATTGGGAATGGTAATAGAAACATATAGCATTACGCTAAGCAGTGATATAGGATACTTGTATTTATATCAACAAGTTAAACTTTCCTTCAACTAAGATTAACACTGGATTTCGGGAGCTTGACTGCTCCTAATTTTGTTTATTCACAATTGCCCAGGTGTTGACCTGGCACACTAACACACTCGTAGGGCTTAGTCCTAATTTTAATAATGTAGATAAATTCGGTACGTGAAAATGTGGAACGCTTCACGATTTTGCGTGTTTTCCCTGCGCAGGGAAGTAGGTAAATGTACTGTTTTCGCAAATACTCTACTATTAAAAAATGGTTAAGACAGACCAAGAGTCTCAAGTACTTAATTTATTGCAACTCATGTTTCCAGTTGTTCACTATATTTAATCAGAAACAACCCAATACTGGTTTTATGCAAACCTTAGATTTAAAAGCACTAAAAACTTCGATGAATGAGGTGTTTGTTAACCAGAGACTGCTTTGTTGGCACTCTTTGCTGTAGCAAAGAAGGCTCCAGTTCTGGGCAAGACCATTTAGTTTTCAGGTTTTTGAGGGAGTTTGCCTGTAGGATCTGAAACTCCCGTCCCAAACCATTAGAAGATAGTTTTATAGCATTACATAGTTTGTGTACTCATGATGTCTTAACCATTCAAACGAGGTATTATATGTCTTTTTTTAGTAATAACAGATTAAATAAAGTATTTGTGTGCTCATGGCAATGGCAACACTTGTACATGGTCAGATCACAGAAACCCGTTATACTACTTGCAATTTTTACAATACCGAAATATTATAAGTCTAGTCTCAAAATATTTACAAGTAAGTTGTCAAACGGCTTGTAGGGGCATTTTTGTACATTTCGGTTTTCAATATGCTTGCCTACGCAGCAGCATGATAGTTTCCCTGCATCGAGGACAGGTTGAAATATCAATTCATTATATGCTTTAATATAATCAGTTATATTCGGGAGGCGGAACAATGGCTTTAACCTTTTCACCACCATGACCACATTATATGATAAGCAAAATAAAATGTTACTAGGATGCATGAACGTTCATCTGAAGCTGTAAATATGGTCGTCGGTTAGTTCCGACTGTGACGTATAATGGGTTCACTTTAGACTGCTTATCTGCAGATTAATAATGATTGAACAGTACACCTTACGCAGGTTAGGGTCTTTTGCCTTTTACATACTTCTCAGTGTTGATGAGGTCTAATTACCCCGAAAGGATTTGTATTTCTCTAGCTATAGACTAATGAGGATAAAAACCCTTAGATTATAAATGGTCCATATTAACTGTTATTTTGGAACCATTTCTGATGCTTTTCTGAGGTCTAGTCTCTAGAGACTCGGTAACATAGACTGTATGGATTTGAAATTTTCAAACCATAACCAATGTGCGCGTTTATCCTCATTGCCTAACCAAATTATAAATTTAATAATGTGCCTTGCGAAGGCTGAATATTATACCAGTTTGTCGCAATAACTAGAAAGCAGATTCCAAATAATAATGATATAACTATCATATTTTTATACACCTTTGCGCAGGTGGTCACAGTCAAGTTTATTTGCACTTTTATTATAAATTAAAATTAATGCCCAGGAGGCAGTTAATAAATAATGTTGCCGCGGTTGTGGGCTCCTTGCTCAGAAGGATAGTCAGCCTTGCGCAGGCAGTGTTTGAGGAGGCTTATGTGCCAGTCAAAATGTAGAACGCTTTCCCAAATGAGCATGTCATCCTTGCGCAGGCGTCATGCATATCTTATCATTAAAATTTTACTAGAAATACTGTCTAAAGGGAAATATTGTACTTCAATAGCATTTATAAGAAATACTCCTTTTAAACGAAACTTAAGAACTGTCGCTCTTATATACAGTTGCGTATCAAGCATGTAACTCGTATCAAATGTTAAAAGATAAAACCGTACAGTACGGTTACTTGTAAATCAATACTTACATTATAGTAATTATAACATTTACAACTGCATACAAGAGAATACTTTTCTTAACAATTTCAGCATACTAGGCTATCGTCGCCTAGTACTCACAACACAAGCCTTATTGAGCTTACCGTGGGACTAGGTTGATTTGTGTAAGATTGTCCCATAATATTTATTTATTTATTTTCTCAGCACAATATAATGACAACTATTTACCGTTATAGATTTGTTACTTAGCTTGTGTCTCTGAGAGTAGAAATACAACACCTTTAACAGGAGCTTTATCAACTCTCTAGCGTATCCACACTTTTTAACAAAAGTGAATATTTTTGGGCCACATATTTGTAACAATTGTAACCTCAACGGTAATGTGCGTATTGATGTCCCGATCCTCAAGTATAAATATTTTTCAAGTATAAAATTGAGGGTATGTTCCTCACACTTAAACATTTGATATAATTTCCTGCCATATTTAAACAAGTATCGGTAAATAACGCGATCTAGTTATGTATGTAACACCCAGAGAGTTCTGTAACACCAATGAAAGTCATGTCAAAATTCAATTAATGAATTTTCGGAATTTAAGGTTTAACACGTCTTGAGAGTAGTGCGATCTGTGCGATATGCAATTCTACTTGTAAAATCGGAAAATATATCAAATGTTAAAATTTGTATTTTTAATAATATCAGAATAGGATAGCCGCGATGAGGCGCATCCTTTTAATTTACTTGATTTTATTATCACTTTACTATTTTGGATCGGTTCCTATTTGCTTAGGGACAGCAACTTTAAAATTATATTTCGAACGGTAAAAACCGTTAGAAGCTGTTTTTCAAAGTATAAAGCTAAACTGGGATATAATTAAAAAAAACTCACCAGCAGTTTAGCTGACGACCTTTCAGATTGAAAAACAGCAAGCCAATGAAGTAAAAATGAACGCAGAAACCTCAGCTACCTGCCTGATGGAAGTAGAGGGGGTTCTGTGTGAGCGAGAAGGAGCGTATGGATGTATATGCTAGAAAGGGACAGAGACGACCAACAACAGTTGTGCCTATCTCAATGTTTACTTTAGATCTCAAATTTCGTACAGTTTATATAATATACTGTTTATTCATTATAACATTCAAATCGCAACAAACAAACGATTTAAGTTTAACTGAAAAAATTGAGATTTAGGTTATGACAATGATGACTTTGACAGTTACGTTAGTGACGGATAAGAACTATGGTTCAGTAACTTTTTTTTATCGATTTTTCTATGACATTACATATTCAGCCACGAGAAAGGTCAAACTATTCATAAATTTATGGAAATATCTTCAATCATTGATTTTTATATAGTAGCAAACGTCGGAAACTGCTTGAAAACCTTATATTTCAAAATGGTTCTCGAAATACATCATTTCAAAAACAATTAACAATCCTAATTGAAATTATTGCTCTATAGCTTCCACTTTAAGGCGTTCAGGAGTACATAACAAAATACATACATTTTAAAATTAAAAAAAAAATGTTTTGATCTATTTTATATTTTTTGTCTATTGAACTTGAACGTTGTGTTTTAAATGGCATGTTTTTTTACTTAAAATTTCAAATCCGGTCAAGTGAAACCTTACTTACCGCCAGTGGTGACATGAATGTCAACTGGAAATATTGTTGTCACTAGTTAGGTTAAGTATAGTTCTGGTTGCCCTGAAAATCAGCGTTGTGGCTACCCTGCCATGACTCATGCTGAGTGGCAACCATTTTGGTGTATTTTTTTTGGACATTCCATGTTTTGCTTCTCTTTGCAACGAATAAATATTTTTCTTTTCATTACATTTCATAAATAAATTCTTGTATTTATTCATATAATGTATTGTTAAATAGTGACATATCAAGACCAATAACCAAAACTTATCATAATACGGCTAGATCAAATCCGTTCTAATCATTTTTGATCCACCCTAGTATAAAGTCTAGAATCGTTTACCTATTTAGAAGTAAGACTTGTATGAAGGATTTTTTTCTACGGGTAAATATAATTATTATAAGTTAAACAAACTTTAAATAAATACACCAATTCTATAAATACAATAAAATAATATATTCAAAAGTTTTTTCATATATGTATGTGTATAAAACTTATTTGCGAACAACACTTATGCATGGGCATAATGTGTAGAAACTATCACAAGAACAAAACAAGAAACTGACAACTATTTCCGTTCTACATTCCACTTGAGATTTAATTGTTTAAGTGTCTCTTGCTCACGGAAAACCAATGCATTTCAAATTCAAGCGTATCCTCATGCATTCTGTAGACTGCAGGTGCGATGCTAAACTTTAGAAGGATAATTCATTTATCTTGCTTTATTTCACTACCTTAATTTGTTCCCACGTACTTAATATGAGGAAAGAGAAGTATCGTGGTTTATGGGATTTCGTATATTCTACGAAACTTCTCCTGCACAGACTCTACACATACTGCAGTTGAAAACATTTTAGACGTGAATCAGGATTAAGTATCAGGAACATCTATAATCTATATATATATAACTCAAAGGTGACTGACTGACATAGTGATCTATCAACGCACAGTCCAAACCGCTGGTTCTAGAGATTCCAAATTTGGCACGTAGGTTCCTTATAAGGTTTAGGGGTGCGCTAAGAAAGGATTTTTCAAAATTCATCCCCTAAGGGGGTGAAATGGGGGTCCAAAGTTTGTATGGGGAAACAAGATTAGTTAGTCTATTTTATTCGAAACTTCACAGAAGTATTCCTAACAATAAATGAGTAAATACGTGTTGCAGGTTTTTTGAGAATTCAACCCCTAAAAGGGGGAAATGTGGTCAAAAAGTCTGAAAATCAACATGGGTATTGTTTCTATGGTTTATCGGGTCGTTGATTACGAAAACAACAACGATTTTAAAATCCGACGTGGCGGACGTGAAATACCATCTCCCCTGTTAGGGTACAATGGGGTTGAAATGTCTAAATATCCATATAGGTGTCATTTTTGTGATTTTTTGGGACGTTAATTACGAAAATGGCATCGATTTTGAAATTTAATATTGTGGACATGAAAATTCTTGAAAGTATTTGTGCCAAATTGCAATCTTCTTCTAAATATATAAAAGAAGAAACTGACTGACATATCAACGCACAGCCCAAACCGCTGGTTCTAGAGATTCCAAATGTGGTACGTAGGCTCCTTATAAGGCATAGGGATGCACTAAGAAATATTTTTTTTAAATTTACCTCCTAAGGGGGAAATGGGGTTCAAAGTTTGTATGGGAAACGAGATTAGTTCAACTATTTTATTCGAAACTTTACAGAAGTATTCCTAACGATAAATGAGAAAACAAGTGTTTCAGTTTTTTTGAGAATTCAACCCATAAGGGGGAAATGTGGTGACAAAATTTAAATATCAACATGGGTATTGTTTCTATGGTTTATCGGGTCGCTGATTACGAAATCAACACTTAAGGGGGTGAAATGGGGGTTGATAGTTTGTATGGGGAATTTTTAAACGTTGAACAAATTTAGATGAAACTTGGTATAGAGATAGTTTGTGTACCGGGAAACGACATGCGACAGTTTTTATCTCGAAAATCGATCTTTAAGGGGGTGAAATGGGGGTTGGAGGTTTGTATGGAGATTTTTTTACCGCGAACCGATTTAGATCATTTTGTTGTGGATATAGTTTGAGTCCCAGGAAACAATATAGAATATTTTTTAAGCCGAAAATCAATCTTAGAGGGGTAGAAAACATGTTGGTAGTTTGTATGGCGAATTATTAACCGCTGAACAGACGATTGAAATGAAACTTGGTACATATTATATAGATTGAGTCGCGGTAAACAATATAGGATAGTTTTTATCTCGAAAATCAACCCTCTAGGGGGTGAAACGGGGGTTGAAAGTTTGTATGGGAAATTAATAACCTATTTACATGATTTGGTATGAAGATATTTTGCGTTCTGGGGAAGGATATATAATAGTTGTTATCCCAGAAGTCATTCCTTAAGCGGGTAAAAAGGAGGGTGGATTACTAATTCCACGCAATATGATATTCAATGGTATCCAAGTCCTCAACAGGCTTGGAAGGCAAAACAAAGTGCAACTGATGTGGATTCTAGGGCACGAGGGCTTTATCGGCAACGAAAATGCTGATGAGCTTGCTAGAAGGGGCTCTATGAATAACTTCTTAGGCCCGGAACCATTTGTGGGGCTCTCAAAGGGAACCATAATAACGGCCATAAAGGACCACACCAAACATAAACACCAACAAGAGTGGGGTAGTTTGACAGGTCTAAGGCATTCAAAGCTCTTCATGCATAGAGTTGACTCAAGCTGGAGCAAAAAGCTTTGGAAACTTAGTAGAAAAAGGCTCCAAATCATAACAGGAGTTTTTACAGGCCATTACGCCGTGAAAGGAGTACTGGCTAAAATGGGACTGTCAGACAATACTGATTGTAGAATGTGTGGCGAAGAGGAAGAAACAATGAAACACTTAATGTGTGAATGTCACGCTCTTGCCAGACTAAGAATGAGGGACGTTAGAATCGGCTATCCAGATCCAGAGGACCTCAAAGCACTGCCCTTGAGCTCCATCACCCAACACATGGAGATGGTTGAAAAAGCTCTTGAGTAAGTGTACTAGGGGGCAATTACACAAAAGATCCCTTTGGGTCGAAGTGTATCCATATGGGCCCCCGAGCCAAATAAGATAAGATAATTCCACGCAAATGAAGTCGCGGGGAAAAGCTTCTATTCAAGAGTAGAAATCTGTATTAATCATAATCTCTCAGGAGTAAGTCGTTGATGGCGTAACAATTAAACAATTATTGCAATAATTTCTTTAAAATAAAAAATGAGGGAACGGGATTCAAAACGTGGTATACCGAAACCTCCAGAATGTAACGAATACTTTTCCGAAAACCGCTTCTAAATCAGTTCAGCGAAACGCAAGATGATCGCGGACAAACATACATTCCTACATACAAACATACGAGTCTAACTGAGAACCTCCTTTTTTAGTACTTTTAGTACGCGGGCGAAGCCGCGGGAAAAAGCTAGTATACATATATAATCGTATTGATTGGGGTGAAGTTTTGGAGGCATGCAATGTAAAAGGCCTAGGAAGTCGACCGGGCGGTATGTTTATTCTCCGTGGTACTCACCCGAAATTATCAGGCATATTAGGAACAAACACTTTCACCACAAAAAGTATAAGCAAACCGGAAAAGTGTTTAACAGGGAGCTCTGTAAATATTACAGGGGACATGTTAAAATTTTAATTGAAGATGCATATAGACGCTACCTCAAAAATATTGAGCAGAACATTATCCAGGAACCAACAAAATTCTGGGGGTATGTAAAAAGCAAGCGGCGAAATCGACAGGAGAATACGAGCCTTCCGTACAAAGGGGGCGTCCATTAATCGCGTCATACGTTCTTGGCTTGTTTTAGACCCCCCCCTCCCCCATGGTGATCTTTGGTGATATTTTCAGGACCCCTCCCCCCCCTGTCCAATATGACGTGTAATTTTTTGCTAACTAAAGTAAGTACAGTTTTCCAACACGTGAACCTACTTACGTAACGTCCGTACACGTAAAGGGTAAAAAAATGGAACTACATGTATACATATAAAATAAAATTATCTTTAATAGAAAAAAACCGGCCAAGTGCGTGTCGGACCACGCGGTTTCGTACCTACTATCGAAAAAGTAATATCAAAAGGTCGTATCTGCGTATGAAATGAGTTTTTAGGAGATCTCAATAATTTATATTAATTAATGTATATTAGTGAAACTTTGCTAGCTTATGATCTACCTATTTGTATTAACTTTATGTATGTATATGCTGTTTGTTTTCCTCAATAAAGAAAAATAAAAAATTCCTAAACCGATAATTTTCTCAATTTTTTTCATATTTTTTTGGATCTCCGGTTCAAAAGTGACAGGGGGGACACAAGTTTTTTTAGACTTACGGGGTGATTTTTTCTTATAATATTCACTAAATAAAAAAAAAAATCAAACATACCTGAATGTTATTTTGAAAGACCTATCGAGACATGACAATTAGTAAAAAAAAATTTTTTTGACAAATAATTACATGTATGGACTAGTGCCCCTCCTTAAAATATCTTTTTCAGCAATTTTACTACAACACTAAGTAGCGGCATATACAAAAACACACTTATATTTAAATATTTATTAAGATACGTTTTATAGTTTCTGAGTAATATGGCTGTGACATACGGACGGATGGATGGACGGACAGACGGACATAACGAAACTATAAGGGTTACGTTTTTGCCACTTTGGCTACGGAACCCTAAAAACCTACTTCACAAAATAATATGTCAAACGAAATTAAAAAATATTTACAATCATAGACATCATAGTGCAATTTTACTCTGCTTTTGATAGATTTATTCATTTAAAAGTTGATAACTTTTATTTTATTGACCATAATACAGCACAAGGAACAAAAAAATTACACGTGATATGTGTCCAGACCGCCTCCCCCCTGTCGTGATCATTGGTGATTTTTTCTTGACCCCCTCCCCCCCTATACAATATGACGCGATTAATGGACGCCCCAAAAGGTAGGACAGTAGTCGCACAGGAGGCAGCGGATGCGTTTGCGGAATATTTCCATTCTGTGTTCCACAAGGAGGTGCCCCGGTTGGACGCGGAAGAGGCGTCGCGGTGCGGCATGGCGAGCGCAGGTGCAGCACGTGTGGCTGTCGACAGCGTAGAGATACAGGAGCTGCGTCGCGCGGTTAAGGCGCTCAAAACCAAATCGGCTGCGGGCCCGGATGGTATTCCCACATTCCTAGTCAGTGATTGTATTAGTGTTTTGGAGCAGCCGCTTCTCTACATATATATTCAATCTAGCGCTGCAACCTCTACCTACCCGTCTTGCTGGAAGATTACCAGAGTAACACCCGTGCCCAAGAGCAGTGTCGCGTCCGATGTAAGTAATTTTAGACCCATAGCTATTATGTCGGTTTTTGGTAAAGTCTTTGAAACCATTGTCAACAGTGTAAGGGCATTTTTATTTTAACTTGTACTTTAAAGCACGACTTAAGTCGTGTTTCAGTAACATCTAACTGTCTCATTCCTGACAAAATGTATGGGATTTGACATTGACCGTCAGTTTTGTGACGATTGCTAACCGGCCGTTAATGGTACACAGTTAAGTGAAAATGCCCGTAATCAACAATCAGATGTCAACCCAACTTGACGACGCTCAACACGGCTTTAGAGCTGGTCGTTCAACCACAACTAATCACATCTGCTTTGTGGATTATGTGACCGCAGCCATGGATCAACGCTCGCAGGTCGATGCCGCTTATTTTGACTTTCAAAAAGCGTTCGACCTGGTCGATAACGACATATTGTTACGAAAGATGGCTGGGTTCGGCTTCATACCTAAGTTGCTACATTTTTTTGCGAACTACCTGCGTGGACGAAGTCAATACGTAACAGTGTCTGGATGCCAGTCCCAGCCATATTACACCCGATCAGGTGTAAGTCAGGGTAGCACGTTGGGGCCGACTCTGTTTCTGCTTATGATCAACGATCTGCCGAAGGTCGTCAATACCTCTCGGTGCCTATTGTTCGCAGATGATCTTAAGCTCTTCCTGCAAATTAACCAACGTGAGGATTGTGCGAGGTTGTAGGACGATATAGACGCTGTTGTAGCTTGGAGTGATGCCAACAAGCTGCAATTTAACGTATCAAAGTGCAAAATCCTCACTTTTACTCGGGCTCGTGCTCCTGTTTATACTGCATATCGTCTTCGAGACACTGTGCTCGAGAGAGCCAACGAAGTGTTGGATTTGGGTCTCAACTTGGACGCGGAGCTGGACTTTCGCTCGCATGTAACGCAGATGTGTAAAGCTGCTACGAAAACACTCGGGTTCATTATGAGAACGCGCCCACGGCTCGAGCACTCTCCCTACTCAATACCGTGTCCATTGATGCTCCACAGATTGACATATTTGCAGATAGTGTTGGTGGGTTTGGCAGGAAGATTGTAGTGTTCACGAGCGAATATTTTAATCGTTTATAACTATTTTTTTTTGTGATTTTTAAGTGTTTTATTTATTTGTGACTGACCAGTTTTTCATTATTTATTTTATATTTTTTGACCAATGCAATGTAGATTGTAATTTTTGACATTGAATTTTATTTTATGTTAATTTTAACAATTTAATGAATACTAGTGTGTAAACGATTTGGTGATCTGTGAACTGTTATGCTTGCATGTGTTTTAATGAATAAAATAAAATAAAAAGTTTTACTATTCACAAGTTTTTAAGAATCTAGGATGAATCTGAACATATTTTGAGGTTGAAAATAGGCAAATTGTATGGAAATGACAACTAATCTTAACCTACACTACAATGTAGTCTTAATTTTGGTTAAATTAGTTTATAATTTCTTACGTATTTATTTGTGATGTTAAGCGCACTATAACAGGGGTCGGTAAACTTTTTTGACAAAGAGCCTGATGGCGGAAAAATATGGTTTTTCGGAAGCTCATAGAGCCGCAGTTGTCTGTTTTATGTTTTTTTACTGTAATATTTGATTCCACGTGCACGCTCCAGAGTGCTTTGATTTCATCACAAAACTTGCACAAAAACACCTCAATTTTACGTGCTTGCGTATCCCGTCACCATAACACCACAGAATAATGTTCCGTCCCCTTGCCTTTCCACATTACCTGCTACAATTACTCCACCGTACAAGAGTTTCATCAGCTTGGGATTTCAAACCGATAAACAATCTATGATTTAAGTTAATTACTTTTAGAAAGGTGTGAAATAGGGACTCGTCCCGTCCCGTAGAAATTAAGCGACCGTTAATAACCAGCCTCATGTGTAGGGTTATTGACATGAAACTGGTTAAACGAAGGGTGTTAAACTTTTTGAATATAAAATTATACTGACGGGGTAATACACATAATTTAAATTACGTATAGTAGATTTATCTTTATTTTATTTAGGAGAATAAAAACAAAATATATTAATTTGTTTAAGAAAATTGCTCATAATAAGTCTTACAGGAATTACGTATTTAAAACCTTCAATTAAATGAATAGGAAATTTTGTATAAACTTTTGACAGAACGCTCTTTGTATTAATTTTATGCAAAGCCATTGATATTACTATGAGCGGTCACGTCTTTGTACTCGTTGCAATTTCTGTCAGAAGTAATATCAATTTGCATCGGGTGGCGGTCTCGAATAGGAGAGGATCAATCTTGAGTCTCAAAGGACGTGGACTCTAGAGCCGAACCTCGACATTATTGAAGATATCTTGTAACGAAATTACTCTTTGCTCTGTCAGTTCATGCAAATTTTAGAACTTGCGCATTTTGGCTTAGCTAGTAAATGGATTGATTGTGCTCTATTGCAAATTCTTTTAAAAATACTTTAAACCTACAAGTAATCTATAGGACAAAATTCAGCAATACCATAAAGTGGCCAAAACTACACAATAAACAAGATGAGCTAGACAAGTTTACAGCGAAATCTACTTGGTCTAGACTTTCATTACGAGAAACTTATACGAAACTAGCGCGACAATAAAATAAATACGACGTGGTTGTCAGCACAATTTCTGATTTTACGAGCCATGGCCAACGATGTGTTAAAATGACAACCGTTTTAACATGGGAGCCTTATCATATTACTCGTATTGTGAGCCTTTTGCCACAATAGGTAAAGAATATCGCACTAAGTGACCTTTATGTAACTGGACCCAAATGCCCCTCGTTTACATTGTTAACGTGTCATTTGGCCGCTTCAAAGAAACTTGCTTCTCGTCTCGCCATGGAGTTGGGAAAATTCTGTACAAAGTCAATGAACAATGTATACCAGGTCTTACCTGATATAATAAGTATGAGACATAACACAGATATCTGGCGAGATAATCCCGTTTATCCTATAATATTTTAGTAGTATACTTATAATATCGGTTTGAATTACGGACTCATTCATTTTGTTGCACACTATTAAACATAGTTGTCTGATAGGTTCCCAGTAAGGTCACCAATATCTAGTAATATATTCGATATAAAATACAGTAAATACCGTCAAGTACTAAAACTAAAAGCTACAGTCATTCATTGCTACCGTTCCTTGTCGATCCGGTGCAAAAGTGCCCATAACGATGCACAGCCTTTGCACCAGAAACGACTCGGAGTGGAGATAATACTTATGGGATAAATCAAATAACAATTAAATATTTTAAACTAGCTGACCCGGCGAACTTCATATCGCCAACTTCCACCGACTCCCAACGACATCAACGTCCTCAATTTCGCTTCCATAGACCATGTGCAATTTTTTTTTCATCAATATTTTAAGAGTTATTTGTAGGGGCGGAAATAAACCCAAAAAATCAAACATCATTAAAATCGGTTCAGCCGTTCTTGAGTTATAAATGTAATCAACACGACTTTGTTTTTAGGGTTCCGTACCTCGAAAGGAAAAAACGGAACTCTTATAGCATCACTTTGTTGTCCGTCTGTCTGTCTGTCTGTCTGTCTGTCTGTCTGTCAAGACCATTTTACTTAGGAACGCGTGGAGGTATCAAGCTGAAATTTATATCAAATACTCAAGTCTATTATCCTTTCAGCTGTAAAAAAATCAAACTTAAAAGCCAACGCAATCAAAAGGACAGTCGTTTATGCTGCAAATTTAAGAGTTTTTCGGCACTCGCAAAACCTACGGGGTACTTCCCGTGAACTCAGAAACTTGAAATTTGGCACGAAGCAACGTCATATAGCATAGGCAATGGAAAAATTACAAAAAGTAGACATTTTTAGTAAACACATACAAAAAAATATTTTTTTTTAAATTTTAAACTTACTACCTTTTACCTCGTAAACGCGTGGAGGTGTTAAATTGAAATTCATGTCAAATACTCACGGCTATAGGACTTTTCAGATGTAGCAAAACCAAACTTTTATATCAACGCAATCAAAAGAAATAACAATTTAAGTCGCATATTTTGAAACTGAGTACTCGCAAGAAACTCAAAACCTAAAGGGTACTTCCCGTTAACTCAGAAACTTGAAACTTCGCACGAAGAAACTTCATATAGCGCAGACAAAGGAAAAATTACGAAAAGTAGACATTTTTAGTAAAATCATACAAAAAATATTTTTTTTAATTTTAAACTTACTACCTTTTTCCTCGTAAACGCGTAGAGGTATTAAATTGAAATTAGTAATAAACATACTACAACTTTTGCTTGTTATAGGTTTGTCGGAACCCTCGGTGCGCGATTCCGACTCGCACTTGGACGGTTTTTTATATAGATTGATATTGACTTGCCCATATATCGGGCGCCATCATGTTGGTGAATCTCCGACAACGATGTTGTTCGTAGTACAACGAAAAGAGAAAGTGCTGAGGAGGATTCAATTTTTGCCAGTTTATAACTTTGGGATGCATAAGCATGGACGTAATCTTCAAGTTAAAACCTTGAGATAAGATAAATTAGTAGGTATAAGTTCCAAGTCGAGACAAACGACCGTCCGCTGGAGAATCCATTGATAAGTTCAGACTGGGATTTACTGTACTTTGCTTCAGCGAAACTTTGACCTGGTTTCCATTTTCAATATTCTGTCACGAAAATCAAACTTTATAACTTGATTATTGCTATAGCTAATAATCAAGATTTACTAAAACTAGGGTCGTGGATGATGTAGTTTAGTGAAATTTTAAATTGTTTTTATTTATTTGGTCGCTACACCAAAAACAATATACAATAATTTAACAATAAATTTAACAATTAATTATCAAAGAGTAAAGTGTGACAATCATTTAAAGGTAAGCACTTATGGAAATGCATTTAATATTCTATAATAAAAGGCGAGTATACGTGAGCCCTAACAATAAGAGGTATGGGCAGACTGAAAAAAGAGCGGTCTGTTTTTTGTCAATTTTCCAACTAGCAGAACGCCCGGCCGTTACAGTCATTATGTATGTTTTTGCTGAAACGAAATGGTTTTGCAACTCGGCGCCATTATTATTGGTATAGTTAACCGGGACATTTATGCATACAAGCTTCAAATAAATAGTGTTTACATCAAACCAACCAATAATATTTAACTATATAAAATATTCTACTATATGAAAACAGTTATTACCATGTCTGAATTGATACGAGACATACGAGCACAAAATATTGGAGACAGTATTGATTATTCCTATTGAAATAAGTTTTGTTTATCTAGAATATCTACGTATTCCGATAACTAGTACATTTTCAAAGCTTGTTTAAATAGAATACAAAGAAGAAGAAGAAGAAGGATATCACTATGGTAAAGTTTGGATAGTTTTTATTCCGAGAATGTTACTCTTAGAGTGCTCATTATTTCGTTTCGGCACGGTTTCAATGCAGACTATGCAGATGCAATAAATTGGGCCAAGCCACGGGCAACAACTGGTAATAAATAAATATCCTCTTATAGCGGAGGTAGGTACTTAATAATTACCGTCAGCATATTGGAAGCAAGCTGGAAGCAAACAGATGAGCGCTTTATTTGCAAGAGAATTCGTAAGTGCCTGCTAACAAAATGTTAAGTAGGTACTTAACTAGCTTTTGTATAGCAAATTTTGATACGCGTGCCAAACTGTCTGGCATAAGTATTATAGGACGCAACTTTATAAGACATTTAATATGACGAACCATTACTAATTAAATTTTAAACTGGAAATTAAAAGTTACTCAGCATAAAACAATGGAAATTGGAAAACATATACTAGGGTTTCCAAACGTATGTCGATAGTAGTTCCAGATATTGCGCAAGAAACAACAAAGCGTAGGGTATTAGCTTGTTTTTCTCTGTCCGGAGAGTTTCTCCTGTGAAAAATAGGAGCGCGTCATGTACACAAGGATAGCGGATAGCGCCGGGTAAGCGTATTTGTAAACTAATATTGCTTAGTTTGGTATATACGCTTTGTTTCGTAGTGTAGATTTATACGGATAGTGAAATGTATTAAACAATTCTACCATTATTCATGAACATTGTTATAAAACATATGACAGAGAGGGTGTACTATTATCTATGCCCGTACATAGATTTTTGGCAGGGAGTTATATCATCAACAATTATTAGTGTATAGACCAAGTTGATTTGATAAATCCCTCATTCCTAGCTAACTTTACACGGAATAAACGAAAGTGATCTTGTTAAATTACATGTTACACAAATGGACCACTTAAGTTCACCATCATGCCATTTGGTCTAACAGTCGCACCCGCTCCTGCCTGCGGGTGTGCTCGAGGCGTGCAGTGCATCGACCCCCACAATAGCGGGGAACGCTACTCTCGTTGAATACGAAAGCATTCTCGCGTACTGCCCTTTCGCAAAAATGAAAACGACAAGAACATTTTCTATTTATTTTGTTTAAGTTGGTTGTTTTCTCAAACATTTTATGAAATCAGGTCGCTCAATTTGTAAGTAGATTGTTTTAGGAAATTGCAACTGACTTGATATTTTGGTTAAATTTGGTGAATGAAAAGTGAATCATTTTGTTTTGTGTCTAAATGAACAACACACGACACGATATGCACATCATCATACGGCTCGTAGCGGCTACACATTTAATTTAAGCGTTTTTTAACGTCCGTGGCTATCACCGATAGAATACCCGGACCCGGATGGACACGGGGTATGTCCTTAAACTACGTCCGGACTTGGGTATGTCCTTATACTACGCCAAAAAGGGAGGTATGGGCACTGCGAATGGCATCTCGCTAAGTGTGATAGGGCAAGTTCAGCGAACGTCATCTCGCTCAAATCTGGAGCAGAGCCCGACTGGGGAAGTACCTCCACCTTACAGAAAAGCACAGCCAAATAGCACTAGACCCTACTTATAGTGTTGTGTTCCTGCTGGTGAGTAAGGTTGCCAAAGAGCTCAAAGAGGACCCAGTGTGTTGACCTTCTTGTTCCTTTAGCCATCAACACAGTGAATCCTCCTTTTTGTAAAGGGTCAGCAACGCGCATGTGACTCCTTTCGAGTTCCAGGCGTCCGTAGGTTATGGTAGCTTCTTAACATCAGGCGGGCCGTATGCTTGTTTGCCACCGTCGTGGTATAAAAAAAAATGCTAGAGATACACAATCTGTCCAAAAAAATGGCCCCACAATAGTAAGTACCGCAAGAACGACTCGGGCGGTACTTTCCTTGGCAGTCTTATTACGTTATAAGACTGGCCGGATACATATTTTCACGAGCCATATTTTCAGTAAATATTTGTTTGAGTCTGTACCTCCTTTACATTGTTGCTCGAAGGTAGCTATAAATAAACGTGCGACTGGTAATTCACGTATTAAATTTGACGTTTGCAATAATAGGCTGCTATTTATATATCCGGAAACCGGGATTACAATCTTCTTAAATAGCATATTTGACCTCCATGGTAAAATTTGAACTTTTTTAAGTACTGGCCGGTATATTTTTTCTTTCTTATTAACGCTCGTGTTTTGTTTTTGACGGGTTTTAAATGTCATCTCGCAGCAAGAATGGAACTCACTCGTGAAAATATTCGTGCTATGATTTATTATGATTTTCGGCGTGGTTTAACGCAACAACAGTGCATAGATCATTTAACTTCAACTTTTGGTGATGAAGCCCCATCTAAAACTACTGTGTATCACTGGTTTAGTGAGTTCAATCGTGGACGTAGTATGCTTACGGACGAAGTTAAGGCAGGTCGCCCGAAATCGGTCGTTGTACAACAAAATATCGAGGCTGTGCGAAAACTTATAATGGACGACCGACATGTTACGTACTGCGAGATAGAGGCGACTCTGGGTATTTCTATGACCAGCATTAATAGCATATTACATAATTATTTGGCTGTAAAAAAAATTTGTTCGCGTTGGATACCCCACAACTTAACAAAAGAGCAAAAAGATGCTCGCGTCGAATGGTGCAATAAAATGTTAAAAAAATATAACCGTGGTGACTCAAAAGCCGTTTATAACATCTATACAGGTGACGAATCCTGGATCTATGCATACGATCCCGAAACGAAGCAACAATCAACGGTATGGGTGTTTCAAAATGAGCCGAACCCTACGAAAGTTACTCGTGCAAAAAGTACATTGAAACAAATGGTGGCCTGCTTCTTCGGTATTAATGGCCATGTAGCTACAGTGCCACTAGAAAACCGTAGAACGGTTAATTCAGAGTGGTACACGACCATTTGCTTACCGGAAGTATTTGAACAAATTCGTAAAACTAACCAGCGACGAAGAATCATTCTTCATCATGACAATGCCAGCTGTCATACGTCACGCGAAACAACTCTATTTTTGGAGGGTCAAAATGTGGAATTAACGGGTCATCCGCCGTACAGCCCTGACTTGGCACCCAACGATTTTTATTTATTTCCAAATATAAAGAATAAATTACGCGGTCAACGATTTTCGACCGCTGAAGATGCTGTCGACGCATTCAAACAACACGTTATGGAGGTACCTCAGGCGGAGTGGCAGAAGTGCTTTAAAAATTGGTTCACGCGAATGCAAAAGTGCATAGATCATCAAGGGGAATACTTTGAAAAACAATAAAACCATTTTCAGCCGTGTACGTTTGTTTGTTTTTTTGTTTCCGGATATATAAGTAGCAACCTTCGTACCACTTCTTACAAAAAATGCAACAGACGACATAATCCAATCATTGGGGAATCATCTCCATACATTGCCTTACAAAAGGTGGAGTAGAAAATGTTTTAATGGTTATTAGTAGGCTTTAGGGTGGTAATTAAAATACTAGATTTGAGACCTTGGGGAGGGGGGGAGGGGGGGGGGGGGGCGTGGCCACCGTCTTGGTTTAAAGGTGCCAAAAGTCCGTTTTTGAACCCTGGCGCTTAAACGGTTATCAGTATGCCTAAAATGTCTGTGGAACGTATAAAGAAGATAAAATTGCCTACAAAATTTCCATACACAATACATCTGTAAGTCTTATAGATATAAAGATACAGGGGGTGAAAAAGTGTATATTTTCTTATACCATAAGAATTATATTTATTAGCTTCAAAGTTTTGTGCTTCTAGATAAGGAAATGAAGTCTCTACCACAGTTTTGTCATCTTCTAATGATTCTTTTAAAAGATATTCAAAAGTTGAATTCACCCCTAGAGCGCTTATAGAGGGGGTGAAAGTAGTAAGTCTTACACACAAAATCAATGTTCTATTACTCATCATAAAATACTACTAGGCGTTGTCAGGTATAGCTATCGATCAATTCGGGTGTAATGAATTTAGATTTGACGAAAAACATATACGCTTTCATAGAAAAAAAAAATTTTTTTAAGAAAGTGCTTAAATATATTTTTATTTTTTTTAAACTTCATATAACTGTCAACTTATTATTAAAATATCGTATAGGCTTTAGCATTTTTTACATAATGCTTGAACAGTTCACTTTATGACCAAAATGTCTACGAGAATTATAAAGACTCTATTTTTTTTGTATTTGTATTTATTCTGTACGTCTTATAGATAAAAAGTTACAGGGAGGAAAAAATTACTCATACTCATTGTCTTTATACTTCTCGTAGACAGTTTTGTCATAAAGTCAACTGTTTAAGTATTATGTAAAAAATTCTAAAGCCTATATGATATATTAATAATAACTAGACAGTTATATGAAAATAAAAAAATAAAAATATTTTCAAGCATTTTCTTAAAAAAAAAATTTTTGTATGAAAGCATATATGTTTTTTGTCAAATCTAAATTCATTATACCCGAATTGATCGATAGCTATACCTGACAACGCCTAGTAGTATTTTATGATGAGTAATAGAACATTGATTTTGTGTGTGAGACTTACTACTTTCACCCCCTCTACTCGTATAAGCGCTCTAGGGGTGAATTCAACTTTTGAATATCTTTTAAAATAATCATTAGAAGATGACAAAACTGTGGTAGAGACTTCATTTCCTTATCTCGAAGCACAAAACTTTGAAGCTAACAAATAAAATTCTTATGATATAAGAAAATATACACTTTTTCACCTCCTGTATCCCTGTATTTGTAAGACTTACAGATGTATTGTGTATGGAAATTTTGTAGACAATTTTTATCTTCTTCATACGTTCCATAGACATTTTAGGCATACTGATAACCGTTTAAGCGCCAAGGTTCATAAACGGGCTTATGGCACGTTTAAACCAAGATGGCGGCCAACGCTCCCCCCCCCCTCAAGGTCTCAAATCTAGTATTTTAATAACCACCCTATAGCCTACCAATAACCATTAAAACATTTTCTACTCCACCTTTTGTAAGGCAAATGATCCAATGATTGCGCTAACACCGCACTGCTATTTTTTATATACACTTTTAATTACATTGTTTATTCAAGAACATTGTAGTTTTAGTTTTAGAGAGTCTGTGAGCCATAACATAAACCTAAAATCTATTTTGATGTTATTCAAAAATACGTAATGTTGTAGAGAAACTTCTATTAAAATTGTGAAAGTTCACATTGGAATCTGATACAAACTGTCATTTTAGTGACTTAATGTGGTATGGTGGTGTGGATTTACTGTGGGTGACACTTCGGGTGAATGCTTCGCTAAGAGGATCTGGCAATTTTGATGTAAATGTTCTCGCAGCAAACGAGTCCTTTGATCCTTTCTCAGTTCTCAGTTTCGGTCTTTGAGCGTGACGAGGTCAGAGGTCGACGAATTTTGCTCTTGGAAGGAAGAGGTGGAAGACACAAGTCGAGGGATAATTAAGTCGTATGATTTACTTTTTCAAGTGAAATAATTTGCGTAGGTTTTATAAATGGCAATGTAAGAATACAATTGAAGAGGGTTAAAGTTGCTAACTGGAACCAAGTCATTACCTACAAAATTAAAAAAAATACTTTAGCTTAGGTAACCTTAAAGTCGGCTAAAGTATACAAGGATGAGAGAGTTGAAGGGGGAGCTGGGGGAAGTGAATGCTGACGCCCTTTATTGTGAGTATTTTTAGGTACTAAATGCTTAAAATTTCTGAAAGAGATAAAGGGGGTCCACCACATATGAACTGTTCTTGAAACAAAAATCTAGATCCCGAGATCTTGGTAAAAAAAAACATAAGGAGATTTATGAGACGCATCAGAGATTTATGAGTATTACCTATTATTAGGCCGCAATAAAGGATAAAGATTTGCCATATAGATACTGACATCAAAATTAATATGGTTTGACTACTATCTTATCTCAATCCTGTTCTAATCATGGTACAGTAATAATACCTATACAGGTTGAAATCGGGGTCATGTAGCAAGCGATCAAGGCATGATACACAAGGCCATACTGAACAACCTTTACTATGGGACCAACTCCGAAATCACGAAAATTTTTTGGCAGTTTTATACATTTTGGCCGATCACGTGTTGTTGTTTTCTATGGAGAGGCGAAAATTTTTTTCGCGATTTCGGAGTTGGTCCCATAGTAAAGGTTGATCAGTATAGCCTTGTGTATCATGCCTTGATCGCTTGCTACATGACCCCGATTTCAACCTGTATACGTCGAAGGCTAAGCATACAAGTACCTAGTCAATTTCGTACTATTAATTACTATTTCAAATGCGCAAGTAAACCTTTGCTTTTGCTTATTGATTGTCTGATATATGATGGTATCTTATTACATAATTAATTTAATCATTTATACATAAAAAGTTCTGCGCAATATGATTTGTATTCCACGTTGACGTCATAAACAGTGAATCAAGCTGTACAATGTGTGCATTAATTATTCTGTAGCAGTTGCCTTCTGATTCGGTTACACTAATTTAACAACTGTCCATTGTAAACTAGCTGGTCTGGGCTTTGTTATTTGTTTAGGAGGAAATTAGTTGTAATAATAAAACCCTGGCTGATTCCGGGACAAAATACTTTAAGGGTTCTTTTGTATATTTAGATTTTCGGAATACATAATAATAAATTTGTTTATGTTTGACACAAGGATAAAAAGAGCTTTAAATTGAGACAAATGACGAATGATTGATCGATAAAAAACATACCTAACTATACCAACTACATGATTAAATTGTTTTTTTTTTGAATACCACAATGGTGGCAAACAAGCATACATGGTGGTAAGCAATTACCGACAGCCTGTGGACGCCTGTAACTCTTGATTAACGAAACTTCAGCATCGTTGAATATATTAGACACTGTAAGTTCTTATAAATTATTCTGTGAAAATTAACAATAAATGGAATTAAAGTTGATACAGACATTACATTTACGAAATAACTCTTCTATTTACTTTTATAAATTTGAAAGTAAGCTACTTAACAATTACATAAGTTACTCGGACGGTTTTTGTTGCTAATGTACTCTTCCAGTTTTATGATGGGATCGACGATTTTTCCAGGCTTTTGAAATTGACTAGTATTATTTTTTGCGAAGTTTAAGATTGAAACGGATATTATCGAGTTGTCACGTTCGTCCTTCATTGTTTTCCGTCTAAATTATTTTTGCGTTTCGTTTAAAGCGAACGTAGATACTTTATTTAAATTGGTATTCTAAATGCAAAATTTAGTTTTTTACTTTTTTTGTTACTGTGTCGATAGATATAGATATAACTAAGTATGTATAGCAAAGTAAAATAGACCATGACTTCTTAATTCCAAAGCACTGTCCGTATCGAAATCGTGTTTATATTATAAGCGTTCCTTTTTTTATTTTCTTCAAATGTTAATCGATTTATTTAAACTTTTTAAACAACAAAGAAACTTTCTAAGTTAACTATGGCATTTGAAACCTCAGTGGCGCATTTTTAACCATTGAATGGCTACGTATGTACACAATAACCAAAATATGTTCAATTAGGCAGAGAGCTAGCCAAGCTCTTAGTCCAAATAATTACGCCAAATAAAAACCAAATTCATAAATTTTCAGAGTTAACTACTTACCTCTCTAACCTAAATAGATCCTTTCACTCAATTATGACATTTTAGATGGTTTCCTGACCCTTAACCCAAATTTAAAAGCCTTTTTAATCCTATTTAACTACGAGCAGGTAAGTGGGTACTTAAGCGCTTTAAGGGCCCATTTTAAAGATTTTACACTTATTTGTTCTTTAGGCAGAATTGAGGTAACAGTAGGTAATCAACGAAACAAAATGGAATCATAACAACACTACATGTATGAGAATCAATTTTAAATAATGATAAATGCAATTGTTTTTAACTACGCCAATATTAAGAAGTGAAGTTTCGGTTTTTAGGTTTGGATACTAGCAGTCTAGGTTAATAAGGGAGTAAAATTTTAATAAACATCATTCAATGGATTGAATAATTAGTAAAAGTGCAAAAATATAATGAATTAAACTGATTTTATTTAAAAACGGTTCTTGTTACTTTGAAATCTGATGATCTTGGACCATGAGAAAAGCTTGGTCACATATTTTGATGAATATTGGCTTCTCTATTTTTTTTATATTAAGTATTTTACAATACTATATCAACAATCGAAGTTTAAATTTTTACTTCTTTATTACACAGTACTATTTTTGTCCCGTGACTTCGTCTGCAGTTTCACGCAGAAGATTCGCCGTATGGAATTGATAAAACGCCTTAGTAAAATCTAAGAGCAAATATTCATTTAGCGCATATGCTATTTCAAGTCAACAGTGAGCAACAATTCCATTCAAACTTCCATCCCGTTTTCACCTCCTTAGGGAGGATTTCTGGGATAAAAACTATCTTCATACCAAATTTTATCTAAATCAGTTCAGCAGTTTAAACGTGAAGAGCTACCAGACAGGCAGACAGACAGACAGATAGGCAGACACACTTTCGCATTTATAATATTAGTATAGATTAGGTTCATAAAAGTAGTGTTTCAATTGTTTAATCTAATAAATAATTGTGACTGTGATTACGTTGTGCGCTGGATAAACTTTAAACATACGTTTTCTAGGAAACATTATTTTTTAAAGAACGATCCAACCGGGTATTTCAATCGGAATGATCAAAACAACTTATTTATGAAATATTTTTATTCAGTATAAATAAAATAGGAATGAAAAAAAAAACCGATTAGTGTAAAATATTGCTTATAAACGTATTCTCACCCGACGTTTTATTAGTCAACTGGGTAACCCTGCAAAGGTTTAGCATGGCTTTGTTTCAGCATGGGTGCCTCTGTCTGTAGGCATGCTCGTTTTGAGGGTCCAGTGAATCGATGGATGTTAAGATAAATACTGGGATAGGCCGACGCCTGATCGATAGCATTGTGTTGGGAAATGGAGCGAGCACTAAGGTCGACTCAATAACCTTCGGAGCATGGGACATAATAGTGTCATTCGGAATTATATTGAGTAATCTGACAGCGGAAATAAAGATATAAATTTGACTAACGTTAATTTGTCAAAACGCATAACCTTGAAAATTAAAGTACGTAATTTAAATTTATGGACACTTATGAGTTACAATATAAAAGATTAACCTTAAGTGATCGTTGCACTTAGCAAGTAGTTAACTAGATTATAGTTTTTTTTTACCCCTCCCTGCCGAGGTTTTCCCAGAGGGCTACAGTATGGGGTTCTTCAAAAAAGGAGTGTATAGGTTCTTAATGGGTGAACGCGCATGTGAATCCTCTGAAATTGCAGGCGTCCATAGGGTTCGGTAACTGCTTACTATCAGGCAGGCCGTATGCTTGTTTTTAACCGTCGTGGGATAAAAAAAATATTATTCAAAACAGTGTAAACTATCATTATTGAACCCAATAAATAATATAAAAATAAATTACAAATTGACCCAGTTTATTTGGTACGACCCAAAAAGGCATTTATTTATTTTAAGTATAGGTCGGTATGTTTGAAAGTCAATTCGTTTGTTTTGTGGCTTTTCTAGTGTTATAAATGGGGCCGTTTGCGATAAAGATTTCGACGCTGTATATTTTTTCCAAAGTTGTGTGAACGCCAATTCCTAAAGTTATTAGGTACTGATTTGAAAAAGTCAGGGAAGGTATTTTAATACTATTTTCACGCACGGTACTAGATCTGGTAGCTGCACTACCCGCACTCGCATTTAATAAATGCTACTACTACTGTATACTATATTTTTTATTAAATCAAATACAAACATTGAAAACATAGAAAAAATTATCAACCCAGCAGGACTTGAACCTGCATCGATACGCCTTGCCGGGGCTCGAGGCTTCGGGGGCTTGGGGGGGTGCCCCACTTAAAAAAAACATACAAAAATAATTATGTACTGTATACTAGTTTTTATTCTTTGCTTTTGTGTGAAAGATAGAAATTGGTCTCACTCTCTTTTGTTTGACGCACCTGCAGAGTTATTGAAATACAATAAGCGCAAACATTTGTACCTGTTTGATTTAAATAGTTCATTCTCATCGTATTTTGTATTCAAAGTAAGGTTTGATAACCTTGAATGTTTAATGTTCCATCTACTCCATTCTATTGTCTTTTACTAGAAATAAGCCAAGTGCTTTAACATTTTCCAATGTCAAGCCTTTTTCCAATTAAGGATTATCTAAAAATACCTTAGCATTTGCCTAAAAGTGGATGCCAAATTTCATTGTTTATGTTTAAGAGTTTCGTAGCGGGTTTTTAGCGATATCCTATTATATTTTATGGCGTTTCCTTATATTGTGAACATTTAAAATGTTTTCTTTAATAACTTGTCTCATATCGCAAATACGTGGATGTGTTACCAATAGAGACAATTGAGATTATAACAAATAAGATATAACAGAAGTGACGTAGTATCATATCAAGACGTTTGTACCAACGAGTTCAAAATTTATCGATGTTTTTATAATATCTAATCTTCGTACTCTACTATATTATAACTTAATAAAAAAAATAACTACACAATCCTAACAACAACCTCTTCAGTCACCTGTTATTCAAAACATTTTTCATTAGTGGTCGATTTGTGTGCTTATTTTTTTTGCTTCAAGATGGCAGCACCTTCAATAATTTGATTTGCTTCAAGATTCAGAAATAATCAATCGAGTTTGATCTTGCTCCTTTTCTACGTTCGTTAAAGTGCGTCTTTTTGAGTTGAAATTTCGTTTCAAAGAAGATTATTTGGTAATGAAAATAACGAATAGCGTAAATTTTTGAAATAAAAAAACCTGTTCGAATGTCTTAAATAATCCTTTACCTTAGGTCCACACAAATCGACCACTAATGAAAAATGTTTTGAATAACAGGTGACTGAAGAGGTTGTTGTTAGGATTGTGTAGTTAATTTTTTTATTAAGTTATAATATAGTAGAGTACGAAGATTAGATATTATAAAAACATCGATAAATTTTGAACTCGTTGGTACAAACGTCTTGATACTACGTCACTTCTGTTATATCTTATTTGTTATAATCTCAATTGTCTTTATTGGTAACACATCCACGTATTTGCGATATGAGACAAGTTATTAAAGAAAACATTTTAAATGTTCACAATATAAGGAAACGCCAGAAAATATAATAGGATATCGCTAAAAACCCGCTACGAAACTCTTAAACATAAACAATGAAATTTGGCATCCACTTTTAGGCAAATGCTAAGGTATTTTTAGATAATCCTTAATTGGAAAAAGGCTTGACATTGGAAAATGTTAAAGCACTTGGCTTATTTCTAGTAAAAGACAATAGAATGGAGTAGACGGAACATTAAACATTCAAGGTTATCAAACCTTACTTTGAATACAAAATACGATGAGAATGAACTATTTAAATCAAACAGGTACAAATGTTTGCGCTCATTGTATTTCAATAACTCTGCAGGTGCGTCAAACAAAAGAGAGTGAGACCAATTTCTATCTTTCACACAAAAGCAAAGAATAAAAACTAGTATACAGTACATAATTATTTTTGTATGTTTTTTTTAAGTGGGGCACCCCCCCAAGCCCCCGAAGCCTCGAGCCCCGGCAAGGCGTATCGATGCAGGTTCAAGTCCTGCTGGGTTGATAATTTTTTCTATGTTTTCAATGTTTGTATTCGATTTAATAAAAAATATAGTATACAGTAGTAGTAGCATTTATTAAATGCGAGTGCGGGTAGTGCAGCTACCAGATCTAGTACCGTGCGTGAAAATAGTATTAAAATACCTTCCCTGACTTTTTCAAATCAGTACCTAATAACTTTAGGAATTGGCGTTCACACAACTTTGGAAAAAATATACAGCGTCGAAATCTTTATCGCAAACGGCCCCATTTATAACACTAGAAAAGCCACAAAACAAACGAATTGACTTTCAAACATACCGACCTATACTTAAAATAAATAAATGCCTTTTTGGGTCGTACCAAATAAACTGGGTCAATTTGTAATTTATTTTTATATTATTTATTGGGTTCAATAATGATAGTTTACACTGTTTTGAACAATATTTTTTTCATCCCACGACGGTTAAAAACAAGCATACGGCCTGCCTGATGGTAAGCAGTTACCGAACCCTATGGACGCCTGCAATTTCAGAGGATTCACATGCGCGTTCACCCATTAAGAACCTATACACTCCTTTTTTGAAGAACCCCATACTGTAGCCCTCTGGGAAAACCTCGGCAGGGAGGGGTAAAAAAAAACTATAATCTAGTTAACTACTTGCTAAGTGCAACGATCCCTTAAGGTTAATCTTTTATATTGTAACTCATAAGTGTCCATAAATTTAAATTACGTACTTTAATTTTCAAGGTTATGCGTTTTGACAAATTAACGTTAGTCAAATTTATATCTTTATTTCCGCTGTCAGATTACTCAATATAATTCCGAATGACACTATTATGTCCCATGCTCCGAAGGTTATTGAGTCGGCCTTAGTGCGCGCTCCATTTCCCAACACAATGCTATCGATCAGGCGTCGGCCTATCCCAGTATTTATCTTAACATCCATCGATTCACTGGACCCTCAAAACGAGCATGCCTACAGACAGAGGCACCCATGCTGAAACAAAGCCATGCTAAACCTTTGCAGGGTTACCCAGTTGACTAATAAAACGTCGGGTGAGAATACGTTTATAAGCAATATTTTACACTAATCGGTTTTTCTTCATTCCTATTTTATTTATACTGAATAAAAATATTTCATAAATAAGTTGTTTTGATCATTCCGATTGAAATACCCGTTTGGATCGTTCTTTAAAAAATAATGTTTCCTAAAAAACGTATGTTTAAAGTTTATCCAGCGCACAACGTAATCACAGTCACAATTATTTATTAGATTAAACAATTGAAACACTACTTTTATGAACCTAATCTATACTAATATTATAAATGCGAAAGTGTGTCTGCCTATCTGTCTGTCTGTCTGCCTGTCTGGTAGCTCTTCACGTTTAAACTGCTGAACTGATTTAGATAAAATTTGGTATGAAGATAGTTTTTATCCCAGAAATCCTCCCTAAGGAGGTGAAAACGGGATGGAAGTTTGAATGGAATTGTTGCTCACTGTTGACTTGAAATAGCATATGCGCTAAATGAATATTTGCTCTTAGATTTTACTAAGGCGTTTTATCAATTCCATACGGCGAATGTTCTGCGTGAAACTGCAGACGAAGTCACGGGACGAAAATAGTACTGTGAATAAAGAAGTAAAAATTTAAACTTCGATTGTTGATATAGTATTGTAAAATACTTAATATAAAAAAATGGTCTATTTTACTTTGCTATACATACTTAGTTATATCTGTATCTATCGACACAGTAACAAAAAATGTAAAAAACTAAATTTTGCATTTAGAATACCAATTTAAATAAAGTATCTAGATAGATGTCATATACTTCAGGAAAAGTGACCAAACCCTCCGGTGTCCGAGGCCAGATATGAACTGGCGTCTTCAGCTTTCGCGGCTGACGTCCTGACCACTAGACCACCCGGTCACGGCGGAACTTGACAAATTTTCTCATGTATATGCAATCTCTGAATTTGAAACGGCTAGGCGCCGTTGACCATACTCTAAGGGCATGCGCAGTACGTGCTTGCACCTCCTATCCGAATCTCTTACGTGATTCTGGTATAGCGAGAGAGATGGTGCTGCCATCTATGAATCTTGAAGCAAATCAAATTATTTTGTTCAATATATTTTTTTTTTGATTTGCAATTTTTAAGTAGGCCAGATCTGGCCTCGGACACCCCGGAGGGTTTGGTCACTTTTTCTGAAGTATATGACATCTATTTTCAGTTTATATATAGTAGTGTAACTACTTAAAAATTGCAAATCAAAAAAAAAAATTGAACAAAATAATTTGATTTGCTTCAAGATTCAGTTTAATTTTGTTTATTGGTGTGTGTACTTGAACAGAATTAAATGTGAAAAAGAATCAGCTTCTTAGACGTATTCTCTATTTCTTTTATCACAGCCTTAGGTAATTTTAATCTTCGCTAATGAGGCATCCAGAGTTTATTGAAATATCAAATTTTTTGAAGTTTATTCTGATGTACAATATAATGATAAATTAAATATGTGATTCTAGAAAATATACTTGCCAAAGATATTTTTCCACTAAGAATTTTAAGAATGACATTCAAAGTCCTAGACGACTTTTAGTTAATCACAGTAACTTTAGTTTAGGATAAATATTTTTATACGAACGAACGAACGTAATAAATACTTTTGAATGTGATGATTAGTGATTAGTTGATTAACTTAAATATATAGTTTATTTGACATCCTGTTATAAATGTTTTCCAAGCTACTTCTTGTGTCTTAGTAGAATAATTTCTGCTGACCATTCTGATTAGGAAACGCTACAATTTAAATGCGCACCAAAATGGCTTTTATATCCTAAAACTAAATTCCAAGTTAAATTAATTACCTCCTTATAAAATAAACCCACTCCATACCAGATCCCTAAAAAAACTTTTTAATTCCAAAATAAATATACACACATCATAATAATTATATGTTGAATCCATATATCCTTTTGCTTGTCAGAATGGATGTTTTGTTCACCAAATATTGTTTTCATAAAGAATCAAAACTAATACCAAAAACTGCAGACTAATTTGCTTTAGTATAATCAAATTATCTAAACTTTAGTTAAAATATATTATTCTCGATCTAAAATTACAATCGCTTCCCTTTCTTTCTTTACCCCGCAACCCGCACCCTGGCCACTGCCACGCGGCGCACAGGCCGTGACATTGTTCGTTTTAAAGACCCAGCCAGAAGTGGTTAGGTTAGAACTGCGACCCCCAAGAAAACGAACTGTTGCCAGAAGTGGGTTAGGTTAGGTTAGAACTGCGACCACCAAGAATACGAACTGTTGCCAGAAGTGGGTTAGGTTAGGTTAGAACTGCGACCCCCAAGAAAACAAACTGTTGCCAGAAGTGGGTTAGATTAGGTTAGAATTGCGACCCCCAAGAAAACGAACTGTTGTCAGAAGTGGGTTAGGTTAGGTTAGAACTGCGACCTCCAAGAAAACGAGCTGTTGCCAGAAGTGGGTTAGGTTAGGTTAGAACTGCGACCCCCAAGAAAACGAACTGTTGCCAGAAGTGGATTAGGTTAGAACTGCGACCCCCAAAAAAACGAACTTAAAGATAAAATCGGTCGGCATCGGCGGCGTGATTTTACGTGATGCAGTAATTGAGAATTCAATATTTATTTAACGACTACAGTGTATATCATATGTTAATTGAATGCATAAAGCGATAAATGAGTAACTTGTATTTGGGGGTAAGTAGTAATATGTTAGGTATAAAAAAAATTTCACGGTCAGCAAAAATGACTAAAATGGAAGTAATAATATAAAATATTGGTGACATCTATTTAACAATAATATAGATTATTTGGTCTGAAACTATCTTTAACGATGATATTTTTATAGCATGTAACAAAAAAAAATATTAGCTTTATTTATACAATAGTTTGCGATATACTATTTTGTGAGCATTCGTCCAGTTTGGTAAGCATTATGATTTTTTTGGAAGTAATTTATGACCATATTTGGTTAGCGTTTAAACACAAGCCATTAAGGAAATACCTAACTAAAAATTTCTGTTAGTGCGAACTGAACAACACCTTGAACTTACAAACATTTATGGAAACGCCCAGGGCCGCGATTCGAAAAATAAACACACACACTGGACAGACACAGCTCCAACCTAACTCAACCCAACTCAACTCAACGCTATAACATAACGACATTGACATTTGGTATTCGAACAGGTTTTCATTCAACATTGGTCTCACATTGGTCTCACATTGGTCACACATTGGTCACACATTGGTCTCACATTGGTCCAATGTGTGACCAAAATCAGTCTTATATCTAAACCGTGGTTAGTATAAGCACGAGTTGTCATTGACGGTTTTTTTGACAATTATGCTTTCATCTATATGAGAAATTTTTACTTATTGTCAAACAAATTCAGGCGCCAATTTATTGACGTCGTCAATTATAAACCAGTAATCGCACCTTGGATCTATGACTTTGGAGGCTTCCGACCAGTTTCTTTTAAAGGTTTCGATGGAAACTGATGGCTTTTTAGTGATATGTTTGCATAACAGCCCAAAAAGCCAACTCTTTGATCATGATGTTGGGAACTGTATACTATTTGTGCAGAATCAGTTTTCGTTTCTCTTGAGAAATGCCTCGCATTTCGCATATTTCCCATATAATCTCTGCGACAACTGTAAATATTTGTTTTTAACCAAGGAAGTAACTAAGTATGACTATGACTAATAAGTACTATATTTTTTTAGTCAGAATCAGGAACAAAAATGTAGCATTGCAAATTCGTGCTTATACTTTCTGGAACACCCGATACTACATACAGCTTGACATGTTTCCATCCATTTCGAGGTTATGTGAGGGGAGGCTGAAGCAATGTTTATTTCAGTAAGGTGGTTTACCAGTTTTTAGATGTTACGTAAAATTCGGTACAAAACTGCTCTCGGAGAGTCATCAATCAGGAGGTACACTTGTTGGCAGATAATCAATAAGTTTTCAGTAGGCTTTCACATTTACTTACTTTCCCCTGACTTGGTATAGAATGATAATGCAGTAACAGGCTTTTACTTTTAAACAATAAGAGAATTTTCTTACAATATTGATAGCTTACACTGGGGAAATAGAGAACAGTAATCTATCTATGAACCAATTTAATATACTACTAATATTTGGCTGCGCAAATACCTATGAGATGATGTACATAGGGCACAAGGTGTGGCGACCCAATGAGATGCATAGCAGTGTTGGTGAATGATAAATTTAATAAGAGTGTATATATAATCACCGGAAATAAAACTGACATCTTGTGTTCTCGGTAATTTTTGGAAGTTGAAATGATTCTATAAAAAGTTAATTTGCGTATTAATTTTTGCCTAGGTACTTACTTATAATTCTAGTAAAACACTTCTACTAATCTAAAGACGGAATGTCTACTACATTCATGTTTACGCTGACGGTGTCCGCCATATATTGGTTAATTTATTTTATTTTATTTGTTAAATTGGTTGGTTATGTATTGTTGGCGTCAACGTCGAGCGTGCACGCTTGGAGTGTGCGTGCTGGTTGCGTGCAAGTACGATTACCTTATGAAATTCTACAAAATGTTACTTTGCAAAAGGAATCTGCGAATCCTTGTTTGTGAAACGAATATCCGTGTGATGAATCCCAGACGAACAATAATATTCGTAAAATGTAATAACATTAACTTATTAGATCCTCGGTCAAAATAAAAATATAAGATAAGGACAGCGCAGTTCGACCAGCACTAACTGGCAAAATACACACTTAAGTTGTTTACTGAATCCATCTCTGCAAACCTAAATCAAAACAGCAATCAATAAGGAGGGAAATGACGTAATCCCCAATTACTTCGGTCACTGTCTCGACAAGACGGATAGCGTCCATTACAGCCTTTCTTGGCGTCTCGGGCATCGCACTCATGCATTTGATGTGGATTTATGATCTCTCCCTCACGCTACTGGCCCATCGCTTCTCGTTCTGACGCACCGTATCTTTTACAACACTACGAGTAAATCATAGAATATGCATTTATTCACTGCGTTTGGGTATTTATTTTTATTGCTAAGTGTATTTTTGGTGATGAAGAAGAAATGTTGTATGATGTAGACGAAGGCTATGTATACAGAACGATGTGTGTAATAAAGAAAACAAAATGAGGAAACCTTATGATTTTAATACATATATGGGATTGTTTTACATTCATTTAAATAGAAATGGTTAGATGCGTGATAGAGAGTGAATATTATTATCGTAAATGACGGAAATAAGCCAATACCTAAATGTTAGCGGTTCCCTGTAGACAATTTTTGATAAATTTGATGGTTCATAAGATTGTTATGTTGTTTCAACTCACAAAAGGTCCTGCTATACTTTTATAATGGTAACATTAAAGAGCTTTTATTCGTTTATACATAATTTTTGCATTTTACCTGCTTATAGACTTTAAATGGTTATGCTTAATTACTTATTCATGATCAAAGGCGCCATGGTTAGGCACGTACCTGAATACTCTTAGTCCATTCTTCTCGCTCTAACGCATCGGGATACTGATATCTTTCACACCATATTATAACCATATGAAAAGGACAGCATTTATAGAATTTCAAGATGTTTTCGACATTGAGTTCAATGAATGTAGAAAACTGTTTAAATTTATTTTCCACGAATTTATTTCGGAATTCATGAAACCGATAGCTTTAGCAAAGATTATAATATTGTTCGGTTTCAGTTGCGGTCCTATCTATTGCAAACAGATTTACATTTTGAGTTGGAGAAAATTCTAACAGTTTTGCTTTTTAAGCTTCATTAAATTTTGGTTAAAAGTTTGAGTTAGTATTTTATAAGTAAATTGCGATTGTACAAATTTGATCCGCCGCTTGGTAGAATTATTTTAAACGAACTTTCGACAAAGCCTGTATTACAAATGAAACACGTTACGTTTATTATATTAGTTTGTTTGTTATATGTATGTTAGTGCGAGTTGTTTGTCTGCGGCCCAGACGCTAGGGGTTCAAAAGCAGACTTCAAAGCAGTATTGCCGGGCTTAAGGTTGGTGGTTATGTCATCTCTGTCGCTCCTTGGTGCACCAATTATTGAGGGCGAGGAGGGCGCGAGCCATGTGATTCGGGAGAAGGCTTCGGCATTATCGAACTCTTTAAAGCATCTTGAGCCCAGATCAGAAAGGCCTCGAGACGAAACGATCTTGAATGTTGGTTTTAAGGAATCTCAGTGGTGCCAAGCTACTCTTCCCGTACGTCAATTAGGGGTTCGGTGCATCCAAGGTTTAGGCCTTGTAACTTTTCTGGCTTTCTCGCACGCGTCTTTGAGTTTGGTTGCGCGAGTATTGTCCGTTAATAGGGACGAAGTTTGCATTTCTTTTTTAAGTGAGGCACTAGCGAAGTGGTCCTTGCGCTGTTCAAGTGGCGCGCGGCCGGATGAACTTACAGTGCAAAGGTTCTGGGACGACATTTTGTGCCAGCAGGTATATGGTTGATAGCTTGAGGTTGCGTCAGGGGTTGAGTTAGCTCGGATGAAGGCTGTGGTTGAACCGGAGTCAGGCGCATGATTGCATGTTTTGCCATCGTCACATTTGGGGACTCTGTTGGACAATGACATATTGAGCTTTTGTGCCGCGCTTGGGGGCTCAGCCAAACAGATGGCTAGTGGTTTTTTGGGCTAAGGGACGAAGTTTGTTGTGAGATGCGACGTGCGTAAGCACGTTTGCTGCGTCGCATCTTGCGCAGACTTTGTCCTTCTTTCAGTCGAAACGGCTGGTCACGGGTGTTCCGAGGCGAAGCTATTTGTTAGGCTAGGCAAGCATTTTCGAGATTGGGGTTGTGATCCTAGGTCTGGTTCGTACCTCGTGCAGCGTATATCACTGGCCATTCAACGCGGAAATGCGGCCAGTGTTTTTGGGATGTTTGCGCCGGGTACTTACCAGACGTGGAGATAATATTTAATCTTTGTGTTTTTCTAGATTTTGTTTTTGTTTATTTGTTATTGTTTGTTTTGAACATTGCGTGTTTTATTTTTATCTTAATTTTGACGAAACCTGTTGTAGATGCTTTATTAATTTTATTTTGTATGGACTAACCAGTGTTGCGAATGTATTGGTTTTTATTTTTCTCGTATGTCAATAAAAATTATTAGCAAAAGTCCCCAGTACATCAGCAAAAGTCAAACCACTGTCACAAATCCTCAACAGCACATTAAAACTGGATATAAAAATGTAAATGTAAAGTGCGCTTGCTAAGTCACTCCGCCGGATCCACAACACTGTTAATTTCAAAGAGTGCTTCTGGGCATCTATTCTCATTTGCTTTAGAGAACAAGTTTAGTTCCAGCATTACATGGCCTTGAGATAGGTAACAACTATGCGTAAGGCAAGAGTGCTGAAAATTGGCTTACACGAGTGAGCTACACGCCCGCGACATGTAAGCAGCTAGAATTACACTCCTGGGACGTATTCCAAATGCTTATCGGGTGAGAGGAAGGTGTAGCCAAACCAGTAAAAGTAGGTACGCGGTTTACGTCACTCCCGATCTCGGGGTCACAAGACATGGGTACGCCTGAGCACTCGACTTTATTTATTTGCTTGGCAATGCACGTACTTCTACGTAGTCTAAGTCACGTCGTCGGTAAGCTGCGAGTTATCGCAACTCGCTTAGACTCAACTTATACAACGACCGCCGCTCTCAGCATTGTAATGTACCGACGCTAAATTACTTTAATTCTGACAAGCGACTGGCAAGTCAAGTTCTGGTTCATATTACCGTATCTGGAAATTGACAACTTTTAAGATTAAACTTGGAGTATGATTTAGTTTAGGACTGATATTAGGTCTTTTGGAAATGTTTATTTCACAGATTAAGATTTTCTTTACGATAGTTAGTCATATAAATGTATGGCAAATTTTCGTAACGATACTAAATTAAGGACAGATTAGATAAATGTACAAAAAAATTGCAATTGACCCTTTGAGGAACTGTCTTGTAGGGCTAATTTATTTTGAACCATCACATAAAAATACCTTGAAATATTGTTTAAGTTGGCTGCAGTTATGGTCATCCTAGACCTAACATTGCACTTCTGGTCCCGGGGATAGATTAATTTTGCAGGTCATCTCTTTTTACATTCAAGATCATTAAACGTTATTGTAAAAATTGTTAAAGGTCTAATAACAAATATTACTTTTTTATCGAACGAACGGAGCGTAACCGAAGTGAAGTTCTTAAAGACAACTTCGGACACAACGAAACTGTCAGCTGGCTACCTAGACGTCTCTGCATTTCGATGGCTTTTTTATTGTGATTACTCAGTTGTTCCGCGATAACTTTAGTAACGTTTCTCTGATCTTTATGAAATTTGTTGGGGTTATAGCAGAGATCATTACAATTTGAGAGTTCGTGTATGAGCAAGGTCGATATAGGGGTTACGGAGCTGGAAGGAGTAAAACAATTATCATAAGGGTCTTGTTATATTGGTCATTTCGTTTGCAAGGAAATCACGAGTTCTCAGTTCGATGTGGACTACTAGTATGTTAGTTTTGGATTAATAATAATAGGGGAGATTATTTAGTTTAAAACGGAAATACAAAAAAACCGGCCAAGTGCGTGTCGGACCACGCATAGGAGGGTTCGGTTCCTTCAATGGAATAAGAACCAAACTAACTAACCAAAAGGTCGTATCTGATTCCTATGGAAGAAGTTTTTTGGTGATAACACAAAAAATGGCTGAACCCATAATGTTCAAAACAATTTTTGTAGAAAGTATATGATAAGGCGCATCTCCTCAATTTTTTTCATATTTTTTGGACTTTCGGTTCAAAAGTTACAGGGGAGGGGGGCGACACAATTTTTCTAACTTTTGAAGCGATTATTTCAGAAAATATTCACTTAATCACAAAATGGTCAAAGAAACCTCAATGTTATTTTCTAAGACCTATCGATTGATGTGTCACATGTTGATATTTGGTTAAAAAAATTTTTTTGAAATTTAATAATAATAATAATAATACTTTAACGGCTGTCAGCGTCAGACGTGTTTTATACAAATTTTGCTTCTATTTTTTTGTAATTATGTATTTTAGACGTATTCTTTCTCGTAAGTGTGATATTTTCTACCTTTTCGTCACTAAAAATGACCCCAACGGATACGATACGGGCTGTCACAACATGTGACACGAAAAAGATACGCGGATATAAAAATACACTACACGGATGATTACAAGAAGCAAAGCACGTCAAAAAGAAGCCGAGACTACAAGCGCACGCCCACCATCTACGCCCGCCTCGTCCGTCTCCTCGCCATCCTCATCGGGCGACAAATTTGCTACAGCGCCTGAGACCAGCGAGTCGAGCGACGAGTGCGGGCCGCCGCCGCCGCCGCGACGACCACCAGCGCGACGAGGACGGCCACCGCTGTCGGCACGCTTGGGGCTTGCGGGACATCCTGTCCCGCCCAGGGCCCCCGCTGCCGGTGGTATAGTGCGTCGCATGAAATGGACTCCTTCCATGAACGAGAACGTCATGCGCGCCTATTATGGGGCTACAGAGGGGGGAACTAATCTGTGCGCGTATCGTGACCGGATACTTCCTCTGTTTCAGGCTCTTGAACCAACTATTGACACGACTGCGCAACGCCTATCGGATCAGGTGCGCGTCATTCAGCGGCTAAAGCGGTTGAATGACGCGACACTTGATCGGCTTCGCCTGGAGGCTCTCTCTGTTCGCGCGGCCACCACCTCGGCGCGGGATCCGCCCGCCACGTCGCCGGATCCGATACCCGCACCCGACCTGGCATCGGGGGCGCCGCGGGTTGATCTCAATGCCGATGAGGAGGAGATCGCGAATCAGAGTGTGAGTACTACAGCCAATGAGCAACTGAGGAGGACTTTGGAGGAGGCAATTACGCAGTATCGCTCCACAAATACCCCTAGGCCACGATTACCACGCTTGCCTATGAATAGACGCAATCTAGCGTTAATGGGAGCCCTGAATGATTTGCTAGATCCACTCCTGCGGACTAGTAAAGACTTAGATGATACGCACTCGATCATGTACTGCGGAGCCATCGCGGCGTGCCGTGTTGCTCGAGTCAAGTTTCCGGACGCTGAACGTGCACCTAGGACCACCGGGGGTGTCCCCGCATGGCAAGTACGGATCGAGCGTCGTATTAACTCATTTAGGACTCTCATTGCAAAGCTGGTCTGCTTCAGGGGGGGCAATAACCGCCCCCGAGTAATGCGCTTTGTGCACCAGGCGTTCGCGGGGACGAATATCGAGCTCCGCGACTACATGGCCAATGTCATAGAGCGCATCGACTTTCTGAAGCAGAAAGTTTATGCATGGGCAAGCCGTATTCGCCGCTACAGAGAGCGTGTGGACCGATTCAAGCAGAATCGTCTTTTCCAAAGTGACCAAAGGAAGGTATACCGAAGGTGGGAGGAAACCGACCCCCGTGTGTCCGACGTGCGACTGCCGGATGCTACTGCCATGACTGATTTCTGGCGTAGCATCTGGTCGGCGCCGGTTGAACACACGGAGGGCGAGTGGATGAGTGTTGTCGAACGTGAGTGCGAGTCCATCGAACCTATGGGGGCTATCACCATCAGCCCCGATGACGTAAGTTGTGCAATCCGTACGGCCCAGAACTGGAAAAGTCCCGGCCCGGATGGATTGCACAACTTCTGGCTAAAATGGTTTCGATGCTCGCACTCGCGTCTGGCAACGCAATTTCAACAAGCCATCGAACTTGGCTCCCTCCCGCCTTCCTTAACAACTGGTGTAACCTTTCTGCTCTATAAGTCCGGTAGTACCACGGAAGCGAAAAACTACCGACCCATCACGTGCTTACCTACACTTTACAAGCTCCTTACATCCATTTTGAGAGCAAAAATAAACGCGCACATGGTCGCAAATAACATTTTGGCCTCGGCTCAAAATGGATGTAGGGTGGGGTCCCGTGGTACTAAAGAGCTCCTCCTCATAGACATGACCATTTGCCAACGAGTCCGGCGGAATGGGGGGACCCTCTCGGCCGCTTGGATTGACTACAAGAAGGCCTATGATTCGGTGCCTCATTCATGGCTGGAGAGGATCTTAGAGCTGTATAAAATTGATACAGCTTTAAGATCCTTCCTTGGCTTGGCTTCCTTGAGGCGGTGGACCACAGTCCTTCGTCAACCAGGAGGCGGGGATGACCCCCCTGGTCCGCAGGACTTTATAAGGATCGAGCGAGGAATATTTCAGGGCGACAGTCTGAGTCCCCTGTGGTTCTGCCTAGCTCTAAATCCGCTCAGCAATCTGCTGAAGGATTCGGGGCTAGGTTGCCGGCTTCGGAGAGAGGGTGAAGTCATATCTCACCTTCTGTACATGGACGATCTTAAATTGTTTGCACCAAATAACCGAGATCTGTTGGAACTACTGAACACCACTGAAGTGTTCAGTAGTTCCATCAAGATGGAATTTGGTGTTGATAAATGTGCGGTTATGCATGTACAGCGGGGGAAAGTAGTAAATTCAACAAATCTACAGCTTTCTGAGACAATGACGTTCAGATCTATCTCTGAATCAGAAACCTACAAATACCTTGGTATGTCACAGTCTTTGGGTGTTGAGGATGTGGGTATTAAACGGGCGTTGAAGGAGCGCTTCTTTAGTCGGCTGACAAAAGTACTTAATAGTCTTTTGTCAGGTGGCAACAAGGTGCGCGCCTTCAATGCCTGGGTAATGCCCCTACTCACATACTCCTTTGGCATACTAAGGTGGACACAGACCGAGCTGGATGCCCTGGATCGGAGAGTCCGTCTATTGCTCACCACACACCGTATGCTTCACCCACGCTCGTCTGTTATGAGATTGTACATCCCACGGAAGTGTGGAGGTCGCGGCTTTTTAAACGCCAAAAATCTCCACAACCGTGAGATGTACGATCTCAGGAATTATTTCCTTAACAACGAGTGTGGGATGCATCGTGATGTGGTGGCAGTAGATAAGGGTCTCACGCCGCTCTCCTTGGCAAACAAGAACTGGCGCAAACCTGTGGTGCTAAGCACCGAGGATCGCAGGGCGGTATGGAAGAGCAAGGAGCTACACGGGCGGTTCTACAGGGCCCTCACGGGACCCGACGTAGACCTACTCGCGTCGGTGAACTGGTTACGATTCGGGGACCTCTTCGGAGAAACCGAAGGTTTTGCCTGTGCAATTGCGGACGAAGTTATCATGACGAATAACTACCGGAGGTATATCCTGAAGGACGGTACGGTCGACATTTGTCGGGCATGCCGCCGTCCCGGAGAGTCACTCAGGCATATCATCTCCGGTTGCTCTCATCTTGCTAACGGCGAGTACTTGCACAGACATAACCTCGTAGCCAGGATTATACACCAGCAGCTTGCTCTCCTATACGGTCTTGTGGACCACGAAGTGCCGTACTACAAGTACACACCTGCGCCAGTTCTCGAAAATGGTCGTGCCACGCTCTATTGGGATCGATCTATTATCACGGACAGGACTATAGTAGCCAATAAGCCTGATATCGTGGTAATAGATCGATCGCAACGCCGGGCCATGCTCGTCGACATCACCGTCCCATGTGACGACAACCTCGTGAAGGCCGAGAAGGACAAGTCCAGCAAGTACCTAGACTTGGCTCACGAGGTAACCGCCATGTGGGAGGTTGATTCGGCGATCATTGTGCCGATAGTTGTCTCTGCGAACGGTCTCGTAGCGAAGAGTCTCGACCAACATCTTGAGAGACTTTCGCTACGAGGTTGTGGTTGGATCAAGGGTCAGATTCAGAAGGCGGTAATCTTGGACACGGCGCGCATAGTCCGAAGGTTCCTCACTCTGCGGCCCTAACCACCGGCAGCCTGGGCCCTGCTCCGTTGCCGGCGGCACCCTAGTTTAGGTTTTTTATAATGCTTTTATTGTTTTCATATGTTTTAAATGTATTTTTATATTTTACTTTTATAAAAATATTGTAAAAACCCTAAACTAAGTAAAAAGATAAATAAAGGAAATAATAATAATAATAAATACTCTTTTCACTTCTCATGCTCAAAAAGTGTGTCGTATTATGCTTACCAAGGCGGACTAAAGTAGTACATTTAGCCTCTAGGGCTAGTATGTATACATATTTATGATTTACAAAACATTTTAAATTGACCAATCGGAACACTTCACCATATTAAATCCACCAATCACAACACACATATCGAAGTTAATCGGAACGCTAGATACTTTTTTGGTGCGTATACTGTGTAAATAATTAAAGTCCTTAAAAAAACATTGTATTTAATATCAACCAATCAGAATACAGCAATGTTAAAATCGACCAATGAGGAAACGCAATTTATTTCAAAAACGTGAGGTGTTTTTTAGTTCCTACTTCACAATCATTAAAAAGGATTGTAATTTTTTGGAAGCGCTTTAAAGCGTGTTTAAACTGTTTAAACGGCTATTAGACATGGCAATTTGTAGGGCCCAATCGGTTGTGTCCAACTCCTGTCGGCCCCAAAGCACGTTATTACACTTTCCCTACAAATCGCCCCTACCGACCCTACCTCACCAACAAATCGTCCCTACCGACCCTAGCTCAACGTTTACAGAGATGCCTTCAAAACATCAAAAAAAAGTATTTGGTGAAGCACGGTGATAGTACTCATAACAGTACACATTAAATAAAATCTGAAACTTTTTTTATTATAGATATTTAAATGACCGCTCGAGCTGCCTGAATCTAAATTCATCTGCCCAACCCTTCTATGATTTAAATACAAAACTAGATAAATATATTAATTACCAGCGAATCTACACAATTTAACTTTTATATTGAATAAAAACCAGACGGAATGTGTAGAAAATGGCTAACATTATAAATAAAAAAGGTAAAATAACTCTAAAGACCTCCATAAACAGCTGCGGGTATCGGGGCACTGCTGATCGCCCTAGATCGGGACTCCTACTCCCTAAGTACCATTACACCTACCAACCCGACAGGTTGGACCCTACAAATTGCAATGTCTAATAGCTACTTTAAAGAGCTAATTATACCGTCGTCTGTGGCATTTATTCGAGGTGCTTATATTTTGTATCTATGTCAAAGAAGTTAAAAAAATTAAAAGACCGTCAAGTTAAACCATAATTTAACCTTAGTTTAGTTCTTGTGCGTAAATAATAAGTATTTTTATCTTATTTTCTCGCAATCGAAGTGAAAAATAGTATGCATTACTCTGGTCTAAAAGCCATATTACCACTCGAACAATTTTCCCTCACTTCGTTCGGGAAAATAACCACCTCGTGGTAATATGGCTTACTTTAGACCCTTGTCAAACAATCTACTATTATTGCACACCTCATACAGTTACAAGCACAAATTTTACAATTAGATAAATTTAGGTAGAGGTAACAAGAGGCGGTCTTATCGCTAATGAGCGATTTCTTCCAGACAACCTTTGGGTAGTGGAGACTAGAGAAAAACAATAAGCAGTAGGTGGTGCATAGAAACAAAAGAGACGAAATAGATAACACAGCACATTCATATGAATATACATACTTAAATAAATACAAAATAAACATACATATACGTACATATATACATATATAATACACACAATAAGAAACAACAGTGTCAACTTAAAAACCTAAGGAAGAGATAAATAGTATTCCTTAAGTTGCGATTTAAAGCTACCAATAGATTGCGCGCGTTTAATGTTGAGAGGGAGAGAATTCCACAAACGAACGGCCTGGAACGTAAATGAGCAATTATAAAATTTGGAAGATGAAGATGGCACTTTTAGGAGCAATTTTTGAGATTTAGTTACATGTATGGAGCGCCCCCCCTAAAAAAATATTTTTTTTCAAATTTAACTACATAACTAAGTAGCTGCATACAAAATACACCTTATGTGTAAATTTTATTCAGATACGTCGTATAGTTTCCGAGTAAAATGGCTGTGACATACGGACGGACGGACAGACGGACATGACGAATCCATAAGGGTTCCGTTTTTTGACATTTGGCTACGGAACCCTAATTATCCTCCAAATCGCTCCCAATAATAATTCTATGGTATTTATTTAATTTAGAAAATAGCGAAATTAGCATTTTAGTTGGTTGTAATGGTTGTGTTACTGTGATAACTTACAGATAAATACAGTTTTAATAGAGCTGTGAATTTAAGTCCTCAGAGAAGGTCAGCGACCCCATTAAAGCCTTCGAGACATTCGATACGGTCGACAGAGCCTTTTCATTAAATGGTTGAAGCTATTAGGTAAGGTAGGTAGGAATATTCCTTTTTCAATACCATATCTATGTAGTGCTACTATTGTTTTAAGTAATAATATTGTAACATTATATTATAGGTCAATAAGGGTAATCGAAGAGCAGACAGGTGGAAATTAGTCTACACTTACTTATTATGATTGTAATTAAAAGCGGCTGTAGGTGCCCTGCTAGTTATTGATATGATAATATTGGCGATAATCCTGGCTGCTAAGGTAACATTTTAGCAGTATAAGTTTGGTGATCTTTGAAATGAGTAAATGGATGTAATCTGCTTTTAGTTATCTATACATTTTTGTTTGCAGTGTGAAACTATACTATAAGTATTTTATTTTGTTACAGGTACGTTTAAAGCAGACCATTAACCTAAAGAATACAAGTGCAAAGTGTCCAAAATGCAGGTATTTACGTGTTTAAATTATATAGGAAATACAAACTAAAAGGACAGTTCAGTACACAAATCTCAAATATTTATGCTAGAATTTATAAAAAAAACGTCGATGGAGAGAAAAGGATCTGAGAATCTAGCGGAGTGAAAAACAGATGCTTGCATTTCTGAGTGAGATGAATACTTTATGTATCATTTCGCAGTCCGGGGAATTCATCTCCACTTGAAAGATTTATATCGGACGAAATCTCGAGTTTATAGCCGTACGCTTTAAATGTCCCGATATTTTCCTCGAATATATATTGCAATTTTTTCCCTACTGCATCGGCAACATGGCCCGCAAATATCCGATTTAATGCATTTCCTTTACAACTACTTAGTTTCTACATAAGTACATGTAAAACGACCGACGAATTTAAACTTAGCATTATTTAAATTTCAATTTCCGTGACTTAATGGCAACATAAACTTACATTAACCTTTTTGATACCTTGGGTTGATAAAAAGCTTCCTTTGTTCCTGAATTACGCCGCGTTCCAGGTGAATACATGTGTTATTAATGTTATTATTATTAACAAACCTCGCAATCGAGGTAAGCAAACTTGTGACAGGTGTACCGTTAGGGTTGACATAAATACAAAAACATACAAACATACATACATACATACATAGACTAGTAAACACATTACCCTCCTTTGCGTCGCGCAGTCGGGTAAAAACTATCAAGCTGCAAACTTATGTTTGAAAAATGAAATTAATTGTTTAAAATAAATAAGTATAATTTAATTCAATTCAATTTATTTAATTCAGATACGACCATAGAGTGTTAGTAGCTAACAAAGCATAAATCTTACGTCCTAGGTTAGATACTTAAAACTAATTTTCTAATAACTACACAGGTACTTAAAATAACCCATTAAACATTGCCTAATAATAAATAATTTAGGTACATAGGCTGCTATTAATATATCCGGAAACCGGGATTACAATCTTCTTAAATAGCATATTTGACCTCCATGGTAAAATTTGAACTTTTCTAAGTACTGGCCGGTATATTTTTTCTTTCTTATTAACGCTCGTGTTTTGTTTTTGACGGGTTTTAAATGTCATCTCGCAGCAAGAATGGAACTCACTCGTGAAAATATTCGTGCTATGATTTATTATGATTTTCGGCGTGGTTTAACGCAACAACAGTGCATAGATCAACTAACTTCAACTTTTGGTGATGAAGCCCCATCTAAAACTACTGTGTATCACTGGTTTAGTGAGTTCAATCGTGGACGTAGTATGCTTACGGACGAAGTTAAGGCAGGTCGCCCGAAATCGGTCGTTGTAAAACAAAATATCGAGGCTGTGCGAAAACTTATAATGGACGACCGACATGTTACGTACTGCGAGATAGAGGCGACTCTGGGTATTTCTATGACCAGCATTAATAGCATATTACATAATTATTTGGCTGTAAAAAAAATTTGTTCGCGTTGGATACCCCACAACTTAACAAAAGAGCAAAAAGATGCTCGCGTCGAATGGTGCAATAAAATGTTAAAAAAATATAACCGTGGTGACTCAAAAGCCGTTTATAACATCTATACAGGTGACGAATCCTGGATCTATGCATACGATCCCGAAACGAAGCAACAATCAACGGTATGGGTGTTTCAAAATGAGCCGAACCCTACGAAAGTTACTCGTGCAAAAAGTACATTGAAACAAATGGTGGCCTGCTTCTTCGGTATTAATGGCCATGTAGCTACAGTGCCACTAGAAAACCGTAGAACGGTTAATTCAGAGTGGTACACGACCATTTGCTTACCGGAAGTATTTGAACAAATTCGTAAAACTAACCAGCGACGAAGAATCATTCTTCGTCATGACAATGCCAGCTGTCATACGTCACGCGAAACAACTCTATTTTTGGAGGGTCAAAATGTGGAATTAACGGGTCATCCGCCGTACAGCCCTGACTTGGCACCCAACGATTTTTATTTATTTCCAAATATAAAGAATAAATTACGCGGTCAACGATTTTCGACCGCTGAAGATGCTGTCGACGCATTCAAACAACACGTTATGGAGGTACCTCAGGCGGAGTGGCAGAAGTGCTTTAAAAATTGGTTCACGCGAATGCAAAAGTGCATAGATCATCAAGGGGAATACTTTGAAAAACAATAAAACCATTTTCAGCCGTGTACGTTTGTTTGTTTTTTTGTTTCCGGATATATAAGTAGCAACCCGTACGGTTAAATTATGTTGGTTTTCGTCCACTTATTAATTTTGCCAGTTTTGTTGTACAAAAAGAACATATTATATAAAGTATCCTTATTTAAATGTTTTATATTTCATTATATATGTTTTATATTACATAATCTAGTTTAGGTTAACATTACGCGAAAAAAAAATTAGTTTTTACAAAAGTGGCGTATGTGTCAGTTTTCCGTCCATACTTATTTATATGTATTTAAGTTCTTCCCATATATTTGTACCAGCTTTGTCAGGTGGACGGCAAACTAAACCCGGATAGGAACCGGCATAATTACCCTACCATGAGATTGTTTTAAAATAAACTATTATGTTTTATTAGTAATGTAATGTAATAAATGTAATACACGTCAATGTAATAAATTATTTCATATTGTAAACAAGTAATTATCCATCTGAAACTTCTTCTTTGTAAAAATAATTACTTCATGTTATCAATGGATACAACTATAATATAGGTGGTACTGGTGGTAGTACCTACTGCTTTCACATAATTTTAAATACTTAGCTTGCAGTTTTCTTTATATAATAACTATAATAAGTGTCAAACTAAGTTTCGATACCTCCTTTTATTTCATCGGTTTACTTAAATTTTAGTAATTGCTATAAGAATATATTGGTACAGCCGCCATCAAATATATCGGAGCGCCCAAGGTACTCAAAAATATCTGAACATACACTTTATAGCCTGGACAATAGAGGCGTTGTTCAAATATTTGTGACCATTTTGGTCGCTCCGATTTATCTGATGGCGACTATACATGGCATGTGTGACATAAATTATTTGATATTTTATAATCATAACCGCCAATCCTGACATTAAACTGTCATGTGCCACGGTTTAGCGGGTTCGATTACGGGGTATGGTTATCAATGCCATACAGGTGTGTCGGAGGCTTATTAATAGCAGACGACGAATCTGATTATCAAAAATAACCAACATCTGTTTCAGAGAGTTCATTGTTAATTACCAAGTGTGGTATAGTGTTTGATTATCCGCGTTTGCCAGTGAATACTTGGTACATTATTCAGTAATGTTTCCATTGTTGGAAACTTAGGTTGCTTTTCATTATTTGATTAAACTGGGCTGTGTTTGCTCAGTAAAAAGTTGAGTGGTGGTTTAGATCGGAATAGATAGGTGTGTACGTAACTATTACGTTAAATACTACCGTAGTATTTAACGTACCTACTGGTAGGTATAAACAAAGTTGAAAATACCAGATGGTAGTTAATTTTAGGATATTATATGAAAAGACCATTATCTATTTCAAAGCGCCAGGGACTGTATTTACCATAACGTAAGTGACATTTTGAATTTAAAATAGTCGAAAAAGAAGTAGAAATTTATATTGCCAATATAACAAAACGAGTTACTTGATTTACCCCATCGAAATACCAAATTGCAAGTTGCAAGCAGACATTGCTTGCCTCATAAAATGGATATTGGAAATTGGCGGAACTCAAATAACAAAAATACTTTTAATATTAAGTTGATTGGTTGCCCGATTGTCACCGTATTTCTGAATTTTCTGAGAACAAAGCAACTTTTTCCATCCCATGCGGCAAATTCATAATGTGTAAAGTTAGAGCGTTGAAAGTTAAAGCTCGATTAGCTTTGGCGCATACATTTGTAAATACATTCTTGGCTTTCCTATTATATATGACAGTACAAATTAACGTTGTTAAATATGATGGAAATTATGTTAATTGCAAGGGACGCTTTGAGTTAGAGGTATACGTTACCGGCGGCAGAAGACAGGCAAATTATTAAATTTACTCGACCTATTTCTGAGAGAGGTGCTCTAGGTAAGATGCTGTATTTTACTACACAGCGAGCTACGTTTTTTAATTATTAACGGCCAAGATGTTCTTTATCTAGAAATTCATTATGTTTCAGCTGGTCGAGTTCACTAATAATAAAATTTAATTGTCTTGTCTATGGCAGAAGAATAGGAAACAATATACAACACCTGTGGCAATACTGCTAATAGTATTTTAAAATACGGTAAATTATATACCTACTTAAGGGGCTGACAGTAGCTAAAGTCCCTCCCTATCTTTTCAGCCCGAGTGAAAGAGAAACACTGTGTTAAGATTAGTATGGGAGCTCATTGCAAATTTTGCAAAATGATGAATTAAAATAAAAACTACGCATTAATTGAGAAATATAAAACAACGAAGTTTTTAGTATTAGTGCGGTGGAATTTTGTCCTTAGTTACAGACGTATAAGTGAAGAAACTAAAGACATACGACTGTTTAAAGCAAATTTTAAGATGTAACTTTGGAATTATTTTCTATCGAGCCGATTTCGTCCAATCGTGTATCGGAATCAACGAAGTTCTTCCAAATATAACGAATAATAACATATATTTTTTTTACTTTCTCAAAACAAGGAGTTATAGCTTAAACACTGTTTGAGTAAAGTCAATTTGAAGGTCATCGGGTGTTGTCAGCCTCTTAAATACATGTCATCATTTATATATAAAGAAAAAGTGACCAAGGCCTCCGGTGCCCAGGGCTGGGCTCGAACTAGCGTCTTCTGCATTTGCGGCAGACGCCCTAACCACTAGGCTACCCGGGTCACAGCGGCACCGGTCGAATTTTCCCGTGTATATACGATCTTTGTAAAATGCTAAGGCACATTTGGCCAATCATCTAAGGTAGAACAGTTTGTGCTCATACCTTCTATTGCTACTACTTAGGAGTTTTCTTATAGCGAGAGAGATCGCACTGTCGTTAAAATCGAATTTTAAAATGCTTTTATCTACACTCAGATTGTTAGTCCTCTAAAATAAATAATAAATAAATACTATGGGACAATCTTACTTAAATCAAAATGAGTTCTAATACGGTAGGCAATGGCCACCATTACAACAACCGATCTTACTATGATAAGATTTTTCTCTGTGGCAGTAACGTAATTTTAACATTACATGCTCAAGTATTGTTAAGTTATGAGTTTCAAATTTGAACATCGATTTTGGTAACGTAATGAAAATCCAGCCCTCCTCCCCGACCGTTCGCACAATCGAGTGACCGCCATGGCCAGTGCAATGGCGGCCATTCTAATGGTTTCCGAACACGTCATTTAGGATTTAAAATGTTAAAACACTCGTGTGATCTTATAAAACCACACTCGTATTTTTAGGACCCTTATTACGTAGTAGTTACACGTACAGAAAACAAAGTTACTAGGACTTTACTAGGCTACTTAAGAATGCTACTTTACAATACCTTTTTAACTATTAAAACGATTTTTCTCAAACATGATGAATTCTTGTCGTCGTGTTCCTTATAGGCTTCGATGTAGCCAGTTTCTAGCGCAGAATCTCGAGCGGGATTTTCAAAAGCTCTTTAGTGACAATGAAATGCCACAGACAGTATTTAGCACTTTACTTTAGAGAGTTCTGCCTTTGTAACACAAAGATGTTCCTACACATGTTTTCGTTTACATGGTGCCGGATTCTAATTTTAAAATACATTTACAATAACAATAACAAAATAACCTATCTCAAACATAACTCCAACACACAACAAACAATCAACCTATATTGAAGTTGTATTGGAGTTGCGTTGGAATATTTCTCAAGCAAATTCTGATATTTCTGATTCAGATGTTTATGCCGTAGCTGTATTGCATTGTTAATGCATTGGAGTTGTACTGAAGTTGGATCGTGTTTTAAATACGTGTTTTAAAGTTAGAATACGGCCCATTAATGGCTTTGTTTTAGTTCTTTAATAGAGTGATCAATGAATAAGAATACAACAAATTTTGTTGTTATGTATGAAAAAAATTTATACGTTTATTTAGCCTAATGAAAGATTTATTAAAAATAACCTAAGTACGAATGTGTCTGAGGTGCGAATACTTAAAACAAGTTGACGAGTGGAGTATTAGGAGTAGCCTCCCAAGTAACACATCAAAGCAGTATAACGGCCGTCTTACAGCATATCTGTATGCTTTTAGCATTTTCAGTTCGTTTTATAGTAGCATTATAGCACGTTTATAGTGCTGATATAGGTCTTAAATGGGGATCCTATACAGGTCATTTAGTAGCATTATAGGCGCAATATGTCTGCGCTATTAGCATTATCGTTGTCATGGAAAGTGCCAATCGCATTAAAGAATCATTAGTACGCTCTATTAAGTTGCCAACTGCATTAAAGAAGCATTAATACGGCCAAAAAACTTGCTAATCGCAGTAAAGAAGCATAAGTACTCTCGATTAACTTGCCAATCGCAATACAAAAGCATTATACTAGCATAAGAGTGTAGTAAAATAAACCTTACGTCAATGCAAAAACGTCTCTAACACCGACGGAACAAATGTTATAATACAATGAACGTTGTGATTTAACTACTTTGTCTCGCAATATAAAATGGACGAAGACGGTACAAAAAACTGAATGAGTGACGTCATACACACACACACGTCATATTTGTTTGCATCCTAACAAAATTTATAAAAGTTTTTGACTCTTTTACGTTATTATATCCTTCAAATATTACTGCGCAATGTAGTTTACTGTAAATGTGTATATAAGTTTCATTGAAAATTTTCACGCGCCTTTGATTTATTGTGGTTTTGCTATAAAATATTATAAAAAGATATGCGTCAAATAAACAAAACACTTGTGTAATCCTCGTATAGAACGAGTTTTGCATTATTAACATAATAGTGTTGGTTGAGCAGTCTTAAATTAAGTAATTTCATTATTATATAGGTATTTTCCTTGTATAAATAGGTCCGCATGATTTTATTTTTAGGTTATAAATTATTTACAAAATGGCGTTGGTCTATATAGACGGAGAGCTAGCCACGTCGGATATGACACAATAATGAGAGCAACCAAACCCCTCTAGTCAGTTTGGTATAATATGCTTATTTCTAGATCTGGACATCTGGCAGCTTTAAAGTGGTGGAGGTCAAAGAATGCAAACCATTTCAAAAAATAAATCCTAGAGATCTGGGTTTGATGAAATATTATGAGAAACTATACAAATACTTTACAATATTGAGATAAATTATACAAAAGTTTATGTTGGGAGAAAGTAGTGCCAAACGATGTATATTAAAATATAGTTCATAGTTTGTCGCCTACTGTTTTTGTTTCCGTAATAATCATACATCGGGGTTTTCGGTACGGGAACGATATGAGAAAGAGTAGAGATAAACAGATTGGTTGAGAGTTAGTCTGAGAAAATATCATATTATGCCTAATGAATAACTACCTCTTTGTGAATAGCTTACACACTATGATACGAGCTTTTTTTCTTAGAGGCATGTTTGTATTGACTATTATATACTTAGTATTTTAAAAATGCAATTGCATATCCGAAATTATTAACTAGATCTACCTAAGACAAAGACACGGTATAATAAGTGTAAAATATTAATCTTGACGTCCGATATTTATGAACTATTTGATTAAATGAAGAGGTTGACAATGATCAGTCATTACATGAATTAATAAAAAAATACTTGAAAAAATCATAGGTATATGTACCTACAATATATATACATAATAGTCAGCTATTACATATAAATTGTATATACGTATGATTTTTTCGATAAATTATTCATTAGGTAGAAACGTGCTAGAGTACATTCTGTTTTTTAAGTTAATGCCTACTCTTTGGCTAATGTCAAACATTCCCGCACCGAAAATCCCGGTAATAATACACAATATTTTTTGGTCTAACGTTTTTTTTTATCGATTTTTGACCAGTTTTGAGTCGATATTCCAACATATTCACTATAGATAGAATTATAAGGCAAACGACTATCGGTTTTTGAATCTTTTATCTCCATTCTGTAGAGCCGGATCTTGAAATAAATGAGCCGTTATTTTTTTATGATATTTTTAAAATATGGTCTAAAAAACCACTTTTATCGATATTCAAATGGTGTAAAGAATCTTACATATACGTAATCTACATATTAGGGTTCCTCTTTGATGTCTCTAAAAACTGTAGATAGATTTTAATTTTTAACTAATTAAAACAAAATTTATGACCATAAAACCACTTTTTTAGCCTAAACCGGTTCGACTTTGATGTCAAATATCTCGAAGACAATGAATATTGAAGTAAATATAGGATACTATATTGTTTAAAGCCGTTACTGATAATATGACAAGCTATATAAATCATTAGAAAACTAAGGGAATCAGATCTAAGGTCGTTGGCCCCAGGGAGCCCCTTAAAATATAGGCCCTGTCCTTTATAACTTAGACAACTTCGGCAATTTTTACCTAGTTTGGTATTACTATTTTCCAATTAAAACATTTTGCTAGTCTGTCACTGTGACCTCCACCCATTAAAAGCTGCCAGATGCCAAGATCTAGCAACAAGAATAGTATAGCAATCTAACCAGACGGGTTTCGTTGCTCTCATTATTGTGTCATATCTGACGTGGCTAGCTCTTAGTCCAATAGCAGCTCAGTGACCCTTAAAAATGCCTTATTTATGCCTACAGCATTACACGTGAATAATTATGCTATTAAACAACATTAAGCATTTATTTATGCTATTGTAGAACCTAAGGCACTAAAACCGATAAAGCTGTATAGGGGCTGTTCATAAATTACGTCATCACTTCTGATGATTTTTACCCCCCCCCCCCCTAAAATCATCCAACCCTCCCCCTGCCAAATAAAGTCACGTCATTAAAAAAAATGCGTTTTAAGCTTAATTGTAAAATAAAAAACTATTTAGTAGATAATATTTTATAGCATTAAAAGTGTATAGAAGCACGACTTTCATTCCTTTTTTTACACATTGATGATGTGATCTTCGGAATGACCGCCCCCCCCCTCCTACGTCATGCTACCATCATCCGATGTCCAGACCCCCCCCCATTAGAAACGACGTAATTTATGAACAGCCCCTTATAGTGAATTACTTGGCTTTATAATGGTTTATATTATTGCTATTATACTGCATTAGGAACGTATTACCTACTTATAAATGCTATTGTACACCCTAAGGCATTACAAATAGCTGAAAGCTGTATAGCGAATTTACGTGGCATTATAATGGCTAATATTCATGCTCTTAAACAGCATTAAGCATTTATTTATGCTATTGTAGAACCTAAGGCACTAAACCAAACCGAAGCATTAGTGTAGCAAACCAAAACGCAAATGTACAGCATTCAGCTGTACAGTTGCATGTTGTTCGCTGCACTAAAACTAATGGCTAAACAAAAGCATTTACATATGCCATTATACAACCGTTATACAGCGTAAAGCATCATAAAATGCTATTGTAGAACCTAAAGCACTAAAAACAGCTACAAGCTGTATACCGGATTATCGTGGCATTATAATGGCTAATATTCTTGCTCATAAACAGCATTAAGCATTTATTTATGCTATTGTAGAACCTAAGGCACTAAACCACAACGAAGTATTAGTGTAGCAAATCAAAACGCAACTGTACAGCATTCAGCTGTACAGTTGCATTTTGGTTCGCTGCACTAAAACTAAAGGCTTTAAAAAAGCATTTATACATGCCATTATACAACCGTTATACAGCTTAATGCATTATATAATGCTATTGTAGAACCTGAAGTACTTAAGTGCTTTTAAACAGTCGAAAGCTGAACAGTTGCGTTGTGGTTTGCTGCACTAAAGCTAAAGGCTTTACAAAAGCATTTAGATATGCCATTATACAACCATTATACAGCTCAAAGCATCATATAATGCGACAAGTTGCTCGGTGAACGTATATAAGAGTTTATAAGGTCCTTAAGTTCGAAATAAGTTAACTATTCATATGTTATAATGCTTCCTGTGTTACTTCCCAAGTAACACATCAAAGCAGTATAACGGCCGTCTTACAGCATATCTGTATGCTAAAGCATTTTGAGTTCGATTTATAGTAGCATCATAAACGTTTACAGTGCTGATAAAAGTCTTAAATGGGCACAAATTACCCAGCATGAGATCCTATACAGGTCATTTAATAGCATTACAGGCGCATTATGTCTGCGCTATTAGCATTATCGTTGTCATGGAAATTGCCAATCGCATTAAAGAAGCATTAGTACGCTCTATTAAGTTGCCAACCGCATTAAAGAAGCATTAATACGGCCAAAAAAGCTGCTAATCGCAGTAAAGAAGCATTAGTACGCTCGATTAAGTTGCCAATCGCAATACAAAAGCATTATACTAGCATAAGAGTGTAGTAAAATAAACCTTACGTCAATGCAAAAACGTCTCTAATTCCGACGGAACAAATTTTATAATACAATGAACGTTGTGATTTAACTACTTTGTCTCGCAATATAAAATGGACGAAGACGGTACAAAAAACTGAATGAGTGACACGTCATATTTGTTTACATCGTAACAAAATTTATAAAAGTTTTTGACTCTTTTACGTTATTATATCCTTCAAATATTACTGCGCAATCTAGTTTGCTGTAAGTGTGTATATAAGTTTCATTGAAAATTTTCACGCGCCTTTGATTTATTGTGGTTTTGCTATAAAATATTATAAAAAGATATGCGTCAAATAAACAAAATAATTGTGTAATCCTCGTATATAACGAGTTGTGCATTATTAACATAATAGTGTTGGTTGAGCAGTCTTAAATTTAGTTATTTCATTATTATATAGGTATTTTCCTTGTATAAATAGGTTCGCATGATTTTAGTTTTAGGGTATAAATTATTTACAAAATGGTATTGGTCTATATAGACGGAGAGCTAGCCACGTCAGATATGACACAATAATGAGAGCAACCAAACCCCTCTAGTCAGTTTGGTATACTATGCTTATTTCTAGATCTGGACATCTGGCAGCTTTAAAGTGGTGGAGGTCAAAGAATGCAAACCATTTCAAGAAAACAAATCCTCGATCAGATCTGGGTTTGATGCAATATTATGAGAAACTATACAAATACGATACAATATTAAGATAAATTACACAAAAGTTTATGTTGGGGGAAAGTAGTGCCAAACGATATATAATATAATTTATAGTTTTTCACCTACTGTTTTTGTTTCCGTAATAATACACAATATTTTTTGGTCTAACGTTTTTTGTCGATTTTTGACCAGTTTTGAGTCGATATTCCAACATATTCACTACAGATAGAATTATAAAGCAAACGACTATCGGTTCTTGAATCTTTTATCTCCATTCTATGGAGCCGGATCTTGAAATAAATGAGCCGTTATTTTCTTATATTTTTTTAAAATATGGTCTAAAAAAACCACTTTTATCGTTATTCAAATGGTGTAAAGAATCTTACATATACGTAATCTATATATTAGGGTTCCTCTTTGATGTCTCTAAAAACTGTAGAGAGATTTAAATTTTTAACTAATTAACACAAAATTTATGACCATAAAACCACTTTTTTAGCCTAAACCGGTTCGACTTTGATGTCGAATATCTCGAAGACAATGAATATTGAAGTAAATATAGGTTACTATATTGTTTAAAGCCGTTACTGATAATATGATAAGCTATATAAATCATTAGAAAACTAAGGGAATCAGATCTAAGGTCGTTGGCACCAGGGAGCCCCTTAAAATATAGGCCCTGTCCTTTATAACTGAGACAACTTCGGCAGTTTTTACCTAGTTTGGTATTACTATTTTCCAATTAAACCATTTTGCTAGTCTGTCACTGTGACCTCCACCTATTAAAAGCTGTCAGATGCCAGGATCTAGCAATAAGAATAGTATAGCAATCTAACCAGACGGGTTTTGTTGCTCTCATTATTGTGTCATATCCATACATCGGGGTTTTCGGAGCGGGAACGATTTGAGAAAGAGTAGATATAAACAGATATGTTAGTCTGAGAAAATATCATATTATGCCTAATGAATAACTATCTCTCTGTGAATAGTATCCCATCAAAAACAGCCCGAGTATCACGTTACATAGAAATACCTAAAATTATAATAGTCAGAGAAACGCACACCGGTTGTTTTAGCAGTTTCCTGATAACATTTATTATTTTCAGTACTTTTTAATGATGTTACTTGGCAAGTTTTCACACACCACACACCTTTTCAATGCAATGAATCGTCACCTTTGGACTGCAATGTGTCAAGTATATAATTTTCTATTAAAACTTGCCAAGTTACATCATTAAAAAGTACTGAAAATAATAAATGTTATCAGGAAACTGCTAAAAAAACCGGTGTGCGTTTCTCTGACTATTATAATTTTAGGTATTTCTATGTAACGTGATACTTATTCAAAATGTAGCTTAAAAACTGCTGGAAATCAAGTGTGCATTCCTATAACTATTTATGATTTGAGGTATTTTTATGGAACTTGGTACTTATTCAGATCTCACTTCTTTTATAGGCGAAGCATTCCCATAGTATCGAACTTGGCAGCCTTTCACATTTATGTTTTTGATGGGATTTCATTTATTTTTGTTAGGTGTAGGTTCTTTATTATTTTTTTATCACGGACGGCGCGAGCGGGGCGGACGAGTGTAGGCAGCGACGGAGGGTGCGCGAGGCGGGGAACGGTATTTTTATCTAGTATCACTATACATACATAGTATATCGGGATTTCGGGATCGATCGGGCTGCGCGAGTACCTATAATCTATGATAAATCCTATTTTACTATTTATTTATAGGTGATTTTTACAAATAAACTGGCTCCCTACACCTATAAAATGTACCTACTTACATATAATTACATACATCAATAACGTACTTTATTCTGTTTGCAAGTACGCTACCTACATAGATAATTAATAACTTGGTAATACCTACCTACCAGTAGGTATTATAATTGGTGGCCTATTATGTAGCCCTAGAAGTGCACCATCCCATCTCATCCCGTGGCGTATCGGAGGGTGAGATGGGCAGTAGTATATATAATTCCATCTTAGAGTATATATGATTTCCATGTTCTTGAATCTGCGATTTTATTAGTTGTAAAATTGGAAATTATTTAGACTATGCGAGAAAAAATATTCTTTTCATTTTTGTTTGACTGATTTAGCGCACCTAGTGTACCTAGTGACCTGCTTTGCACTTCGTAAATCGTGGGTTCGGTTCCCGCAACAGACACACACAGAGTGGTGAACAATTTTATTGTTCTTGTCTTTAAGACAAACATGTATTGTCTTAAATTGGTATGTATCTAAATTTAAATACTTAAGTCTTATCTCATTTCCACTCCATACCTACTTATAGTAGAACAAAATTACACATTCGTTGTTTTCGAAACAGACTCACACTTGGCCGTTTTCTGATTTTTACTTTATTTCGACCTAAAGACAAACCTTCGAGGCAAATTTCAGGTCGGTACGACCATTGGAAGACCCATTTAGTTCATTATGACTTCATAGTAGAACAAAGTTACACCTTCGCTATTTTTAAAACTGACTCACACTTGGCCGTTTTCAGATTTTTCCCTTTACTTTGACCTTAAGACCTATCTCCATGCCAAATTTCAAGTCAGTACGACCATTGGAAGTGGTCTAGGTTTTTGATGAGTCAGTGAGTCAGTGAGTCAGTGAGTGTATAGTAACAATAGCGATTTTCTGACGTCAATATCTGAAGAACTGCTATAGGTAGAATAATGAAATTTTGTATTCTAGACAATTAAGGGGATGTCAACAGACACTCGAAATTTCATATGCGTAGATAAAATATGTTTTGAGTTATAGGGTGGTCGAAATTGGCCCGAAATGGTTCGTGTAATATAACCCACGGCCGGTGTGTCGCTTTTTTTTGCTCGAACTTGGCGGACACACTGCCGTGTGTCTAGATACACACTAAGATACGAGTATTTTTTCTTGGAGGCATATTTGTCTTGACTATGTAGTAGTATGTTAAAAAGGCAATTGCATACTTGCATAATAGGTCCCTTTTTCCTTTGTATATGAGAAATTTATGCACAAGATAATTAACTAAGAAAAAGACACGGTATGACATTAAGCGTCAAATATTAATCTTGACGTCCGATATTTATGAACTATTTGCTTATAAATGATTAGGGACTTAATTGAAGTGTATGATAATGACTGACTATTATATATATTGTATGATTTTTTCAAGTTTTTTTTTCAATTAATTATTCATTAGGCAGAAACCTGCTAGAGTACATTCTGTTTTTTAAGTCAATACCTACTCTTTGGCTAATGTCAAACATTCCCGCTCCGAAAACCCCGATGTATGGTCATATCTGACGTGGCTAGCTCTTAGTCAAATAGCAGCTTAGTGACTGCCTACATTTTTAATTTGTTTTAATTAATGATTAATGCCTACAGCATTACACGTGAATAATTATGCTATTAAACAACATTAAGCATTATATACTACTTAAAATTGCTATTGTAGACCCTAAGGCACTAAAACAGCTAAAAGCTGTATAGGGGCTGTTCATAAATTACGTCATCAATTTTTGATAATTTTTTACCCCCCTCCTCCTAAAATCATTCAACCGTCCCCCTGTCAAATAAAGTGACGTCATTTAAAAAAATGCGTTTTTAGCTTAATTGTAAAATAAAAAACTATTTAGTAGATAATATTTTATAGCATTAAAAGTTCATAGAAAGTCAATTAGAAAACGAATATCATTCCTTTTTTTACACATTGAAGCACTTTTTAAAGATGCGAGAGATGATGTGATCTTCGGAATGACCGCCCCCCCTCCTACGTCATGCTACCATCACCCGATGTCCAGACCCCCCCCATTTGAAATTACGTAATTTATGAACAGCCCCTTATAGTGAATTACTTGGCTTTATAATGGTTTATATTATTGCTATTATACAGTATTAGGAATGTTTTACCTACTTATAAATGCTATTGTACACCCTAAGGCATTAAAAATAGCTGAAAGCTGTATAGCGAATTTACGTGGCATTATAATGGCTAATATTCATGCTCTTAAACAGCATTAAGCATTTATTTATGCTATTGTAGAACCTAAGGCACTAAACCACACCGAAGCATTAGTGTAGTAAACCAAAACGCAACTGTACAGCTGAATGCTGTACAGTTGCATTTTGGTTCGCTGCACTAAAACTAATGGCTAAACAAAAGCATTTACATATGTCATTATACAACCGTTATACAGCGTAAAGCATCATATAATGCTATTGTAGAATCTGAAGCACTAAAAACTGCTGAATGATGTATACCGGATTTACGTGGCATTATAATGGCTGATATTCATGCTCATAAACAGCATTAAGCATTTATTTATGCTATTATAGAACCTAAGGCACTAAACCACACCGAAGCATTAGTGTAGCAAACCAAAACGCAACTGTACAGCATTCAGCTGTACAGTTGCATTTTGGTTCGCTGCACTAAAACTAAAGCCTTTAAAAAAGCATTTACATATGCCATTATGCAACCGTTATTCAGCTTAAAGCATTATATAATGATATTGTAGAACCTAGAGCACTTAAGTGCTTTTAAACAGCTGAAAGCTGTCCAGTTGTGTTGTGGTTTGCTGCACTAAAGCTAAAGGCTTTACAAAAGCATTTAGATATGCCATTATACAACCGTTATACAGCTCAAAGCATCATATAATGCGTCAAGTTGCTCGGTGAACGTATATAAGAGTTTATACGGCCCTTCAGTTCTAAATAAGTTAACTATTCATATGTTATAATGCTTACTGTGTTACTTGGGTTGGGCTTACCCTAAATATTTATTTCATGTATCTTTTTAGGGTTCCGTAGCCAAAATGGCGAAAACGGAACCCTTATGTTTTCGTCATGTCCGTCCGTCCGTCCGTCCGTCCGTCCGTCCGTATGTCACAGCCATTTTACTCTGAAACTATAAGACGTATCTTAATAAAATTTAGACATGAGGTGTATTTTGTATGCCGCTATTTAGTTATGTAGTGAAATTGCAGAAAAAAATATTTCCGTACAGGTAACTAAATTAAAAAAAAAATGGTTGTTTGTAAAGTAGTCTTTAAAATCGTTTTAGTCGGGTGACATGTTCAGAAACTTGTGTCACACCAAAACCTCACGAGCGCGATCGCAGGTATAACGAGAGAGAGACGGACCGATCTCCCGTCTCATCTCGAGCGCTGCCAGTCATTCCGTGAAACTTGTCACGCGGAATCCTCACGAGCGGTTAGACGTTATCACGTAAACATCTCGATCGTAAACCTACTTTTTTTTAGTTTTTTCTCAAGCATTTTGGAGCATTTTGTTTTCTAAAAACATATTTTTTTCTTTTTGCAGATATTACTGATGTATAATTTGTTAGAGTTGGGAGAAATGTTATGTGATTTAGTGCCTAAAACTGAATAAAAGTAGGTATTATGTGATTTTGAATCTCTTGAAAAAATTGATTTCAGAGGTATTGCATAACTTTTTAAAATAAAAATGAATAGAAAATTAAGTTTTTTGTTAAGCAAGTTATAAACCTATTTTTTTAAAGCTTGTTATCAAGCATTTTTAAGCATTTTTATGTGATTTTGTGCCTTTAAACGTAATAAAAAGTTGGTTTGTAGTTAAATGTTTATATTATTTACAACTTCAACCAAAGACCCAATGTGCATGGAAGTGAACAAAAGATACGAAGTTAGAATTCACTTTATTGTATTTATTTGTATTCACTTAGACCCAGAAAAATAAAATTAAAATCCCACTTGAGTTTATCACTGAAAAAAAGTCATTTATTTTGGTGGGCGTTAACGACTATAAAACATATTGGCTTATACATTGCACATTGGGCGTTTAGCTGAACTTGCGTTTTTTTTCTTGGGCGTTACGAGGTTAAGTGGATATTTTCAGAAATAATCGCTTCGAAAGTTGGAAACATCTGTGGCGTTAAGCGTTGCGAGTGGACGTGTTTTGAAATTAAATAATGAATATTAAAATACGTGTCATTAGATAAAACACTCTAAGTGAAACTAACTAAAACTCAATTTGCATTCAAACATATATATTCAGTTATAACGTTTTAAAGTGAAACTAGTGTCTCCGCGAAGAACAATAAGCACGCTAATCACCTTGAGTAAACGAGACAGCTGTGATTTTTTAATTCATTCGCACAACAGCTGCATCAGGAGCGTGTGCCGTATTGTCACTGAAAGTAACGGCTTAAGTTAAATTATCGGTAAGCATGTTCGGCGGTATGGTACGTAACAGCGACAGTGACTTGCAACCAGACCTGACAAGCATAGTGAAGTCAGATGAAAGAACACCGCTGCGTAAGCGGAAAAATCCAGGAACGGACTGTGAGTGTGTAAGAGAAATCGCAAACCTCTCGAAACAAATGGATATTATGGTTGAAAATTTTTCCGCATCGCAAGAAAAATACTTTTCCACGGTGCAGCAGGACATGGTCCAAATAAAATCTAAAAGAGATAGTATTCAAGCCTCTACAGACAATCTTGCAGCCGAACATAGTAAGATGATGTCCGAATTGTCCAACATGAAAGAAAAGTGTGACCTAGCCGACGAAAAAATTAAACTACTTGAAGATAAAGTAGATGCTCTTCACAAACAAACAAGCAGTACCAAGCATCAACCATCAGTAGATGACCTCATCAGCGAGATATCGGAGTGGTCGGAAAGATAAAAAAATATTGTGATGCTGGGTGTGGCTGAGGCCGTAGCAGATACATCCGAGGAGCGGCAAGGGATAGATCGAAACACAGTTGACAATATCTTAAAGGCGGTACTTAAGACCGAGGAGGCTCCACAACCGATAAAAATTATACGAATCGGAAAGTACAAAACTGGTGTCAATCGTCCTCTCAAAATATGTTTCAATTCGAGCAAAACTGCCAAAGATATCCTTCGGAATAGAAATAACTACCAACATGATGAAATAAAACTATTTGGCGATCAAACACAGGCTCAACAGACACATATGAAAAATTTGCGAGAGCAACTCAGTAATAGAATAGAAAAGGGAGAAAAAGATTTAACTATCAAGTATATCAGGGGACATCCCAAGATTGTGTCACTGTCAAAAAACGATACCCTGAACAGACCGGAAACATTGACAACTCAACCAAACTCATATCATACCAAATCTTAACAACTTATAGTGACTTAAAACCTATAGAAGGCTCCCTGAACTTCTTTTACACCAACATCAGAAGTCTTGTAAGACATGTTAAGTTAGATGAACTAAAATGTATTATAAAATCGCTAACTATACAGTTTCACATTATATTAATAACTGAAACATGGATAAAAACGGAAGCAAATTACCTAAACATTCCTAACTACCTACACTATTATAACTACAGAGTGAATAAAAGAGGCGGTGGAGTATCTATCTATATACACAAAAACTTACAACATAATCTAACCGAAGGGCAATACATTAACGGAAATAATTACTTACACTAATACATACACATAAACTAAACCTAAACATTGGATTGGTTTACAAACCCGGCGATAATAATATAAATACATTCTTAGAAGACTTTGAAAGACAGTTGCCCCAAAGAAAACCAACTATTGTATTTGGTGATTTTAACATAAACCTACTAGCAGATAAAATGGATACAAAAATGTACACTGACATGCTCAAGGAAAACGGATACAATATCTTAAACCAATTAGATGAAAAATACTCAACACGGTCAACATCAACAACTAACAGCATTTTGGATCACATATTAACAAATATAAACGGTAAACGTATTCACATAGCACTGGCTGACTCTTCGATATCAGATCACAAACAGATAATTCTTAGCATAAAAAATACCAAGATAAACACCCATGTTAAAACTCAATATGGGGCGATCGATTACGAGGTACTACGTAAACGAGCAGAACAGGGCATGGATATAGCAATTGAATCCGATTTTAAGATATTGCACGATTCCATAAATAATATAGTAAAGGACAGTACAATTATAAAAACGAAAATTATGAACCCACCTAATCAAGACTGAATTAACAAAGACATCATACAGAAGATTAACAAACGGAACCAAGTTTGGCAGCAATTAAAAAACAATCCAGGAAACTACCAACTATTATCAAAGTATAAAAAGGAAAGAAATGAGACAACAATTTTAACAAACAAAACTAAGAATAAATATTACTGTGACTCTTTTTTTAAATGCAAAAATGATCCTAAACAAATGTGGCGTCTAATAACAAGCTTGTCCAGTAACAAAAGAAAAGAAGACAGTATTCCTGATAAACTAATAACAACCACCGGTACAATCACCGATGTACAGGAAAATATGCGAGCATTTTAACACATATTTCGCCACCATCGGGCCGCAGTTAGCTAAAAAAGTTATATCCGATTACCATTATAATGCGTGTAACATTAGAAGCGACGATGACAACCTCAATACCAAAGTCTATTCAGACAAACTAGAAAAGTTAGCACTGTGCGATGAAGAAGAAGTATAAAAAATAATCAATCAATTAGATTATAACACTAGTGCTGGCATAGACAAAATTTCTACAAAATCTATTAAATGTATAATGCATCAAATAGTTCCAGTGCTTATTAAATGCATTCTGTCTGAATAATGGATTTTTTCCGGACTCCCTGAAAGCAGCGAAGGTATCACCAATTTACAAATCAGGAAACAAAACGGACACTGGGAATTATCGGCCTGTTTCCGTACTACCGGTAATGTCCAAAATATTTGAGAAGATTGTCTACCGTCGTTTGAATACGTATCTTATTTAAATTAACTTCCTTTTCGACAAACAATACGGTAATGCTTAGAAAAAATGGAAAAGTTGAAAAATCCACTGCCTCAGGCGAGACTCGAACTCGCGACTCTGGGATACATGCCCATCGCTCTGACCAACTGAGCTACTGAGACACACCTGATGGCTGCGAATTTCTCCACTATATCCCATATGCGTCTTAGGGGGACGCTTTTCCATTTTTTCTAAGCATTGTGGTATCGTAAGCAGGCTTAATACAAAATTAAACAATACGGTTTTCGCCCGGAATCTAGTACATTATCTGCAACGATCGATTTAGTTAGTAATATCAAATCAAGCATAGACAGCAAGCAAATTGCCCTTGGCATCTTTATTGATCTGAAAAAGCATTCGATACTGTAAGTCTCGAACTTCTATTGGAAAAACTTAAAAACATAGGCATTACGGGCGCAGCATATGCATTATTTGAGTCATATCTAAAAAAAAAACCGGCCAAGTGCGAGTCGGACTCGCGCACGAGGGTTCCGTACAAACCTGTAGGTATATAAGTAAAAGTTCACCCATTGCGTTGACATAGAAGTTAGATTTTGTTACAGCTGAAAGGTATTATAGACCTGAGTATTTGATATGCATTTCAATTTAATACCTCTATGCGTTTACGAGGAAAAAGGTAGTAAGTTTAAAATTAAAAAGAATATTTTTTGTATGATTTTACTAAAAATGTCTACTTTTTGTAATTTTTTGATTGTCTATGCTATATGACGTTGCTTTGTGCCAAATTTCAAGTTTCTGAGTTCACGGGAAGTACCCCGTAGGTTTTGCGAGTGCCGAAAAACTCTAAAATTTGCAGAATAAACGACTGTATCTTTTGATTGCGTTGGCTTTTAAGTTTGATTTTTTCACAGCTCCAAGGGACAATAGACCTGAGTATTTGATATAAATTTCAGCTTGATACCTCCATGCGTTCCTGAGAAAAATGGTCTTGACAGACAGACAGACAGACAGACAGACAGACAGACAGACGGACAACAAAGTGATCCTATAAGGGTTCCGTTTTTTCCTTTCGAGGTACGGAACCCTAAAAATCGCTTTCAGATAGTTAAAATAGGCAATAAACAAAGCTCCCCACAAATAATAACCTGCGGCGTCCCGCAAGGTTCTATTCTGGGGCCACTTTTATTTTTAATACATGTAAATAGCATCAGTAAAGTACCATTACAAGGAGAACTTAGCCTATACGCAGACGATACATGTATATTTTATTTTGGACACTATAGATGAATTAAAAACAATGGCGCAAAGCGATCTTAATCAACTATACAAATGGTACCAAAAAAACCTACTTACAATCAACATCGCGAAAACTAGCTACATGATTTTCAAAGCTAAAAATAAAATAGTTAACGATGAAACTCCATTAACGATTAATCACATAAAAATTAATAAATCATCTGAAGAGAAGTATTTAGGATTAATATTAGATAACGAACTTACATGGAAACCCCACATTAATAACATCAAAACTATCATCATTACGGGGGTGGAAATAAACAATTTCTTTGAGAAATAAAGATCTTTAAACCTAAAAATAGCGTCCCCCCCTGTAACTTTTAAATCGTAAGTCCAAAAAATATGAGAAGATGTTATCATATTCTTTCTACGAAAATTATTTTGAAGATTATCAGTCCAGCTATTTTTGAGTTATATCCAAAAAACTCCTTCCATAAGCATCAGATACGACCTTTTGGCATTAGTTTGGTTCTTATTCCATTAAAGCTACGGAACCCTCCATTATGCGTGGTCCGACACGCACTTGGTCGGTTTTTATTTTAATGTTTGAGAAAAGCGACATACATGCTTCGGCGCGAAAAGGCTTGCCAGCCTCATATCCCTATCCGGCTGAGCGTAGCGAAGCTGTACTATTTTGCTGTCCCCAATATAAAGAGTATATACAATAAACGAAGTGGCCCAGAATTTTAATTGTTGTTGTAGGTACATCCCTCTAAATTCAGAAATGTAGTACTGCCATCCCATTATTATACGCCCGAACAGACGGCCAGCGCAGCGTCCCGCGTTAAGCTAAGCGTCCTTATTTAAGGGGGAGTGTCCACTAACTCATTAATGTATGGCCGAAACCGCTGCGGCAAGGCTCTTGAATTTTCACGAGCGTATGCCTTTTATAATGAAAGCGGTCGCTAAGAACGGATTATAGGAATAAACCGTCCAGGAGGTAACCTAGTTCCCGGCCGACTTTAGTTAGTAACAAGCTTCAACGCAGCCGAGGGTTTTATTGATAGTTTAATTAAAAGTAAATGGCTTACCACATTACGGGCTGGAACATGTTATGTAGAGTAAGCAGGTATGTAGTGTAATACGGGGCCTAGTTATTTGAAATTAGGTTTAAATGAAACAATTTTCAGTTTTATTCAATATTTCATTTAACCCTTTTACGGGCATACGACTCATACGAGTATCAGAAATTACGTGAAATTCAACGCTATTCCATTGAACTTTATACTAAAATAAACTTATTTCATTGACAAAACAAAAATATTTTAAATTATCTTAAAGTGCGTGATTTAATCAAATGTTAGCAGGAAGTGATGCCTTATTAGGGTAAGTTAGCCTTTGTACCCCAATGTCCGCAAAATTGTATCTTAACATGTATCGTGTAAAGGAAAGTGATTACTATTTACTACTACTACTACCATTTTATTACGTACATATTATCTTTTTGGCCAAAATGGTAGCGAAAATACTTATTAAGAGATTAAAGAGATTGCAGATTAAAGAGACCAAACTTTGATGAGAATTGGAGGTTGGAAGTTGTACGTATCTATGCAACTTACATTAAAAACTACATTACCGCTTATTACGAGTAGGAGTCCATAATAATTCCTTGAGTTGGCCGGAAAGATAAAATATCGCATAATTTTATAAAAATTTGCTCTAATAAACCAAAACGGTACAGTGAGAGGACATCAGGACAACAGGACAAGGTTGCCAAAGAGCTCAAAGAGGACCCAGTGTGTTGACGATGAGGGACCCTCTTGTTCCTTTAGCCGTCAACACAGTGAATCCTCCTTTTTGTAAAGGGTCGGCAACGCGCATGTGACTCCTGTGAAGTTACAGGCGTTCATAGGTTACGGTAGCTGCTTACCATCAGGCAGGCCGTATGCTTGTTTGCCACCGTCGTAGTATAAAAAAAAAAAAAAAAAAAAAAAAAACATGTCGCGATATTAATGACTAATTCGAATAGAATTTATATTTGAGCAAGGGTGTCGTATATGTGCTTTAAATGTGAAATCTCATCTTCCAAATTTAGCCGTATAAATAATATTTTTTACAATATTTTTCGTTCTCTTTAATATAATAATATGTTATGAAGAGAACGCGACGTGCGCTCCTAAATAAAAATTATTTCTTTATGCTATGAGCTAGAGCAGCTATTGGTAGCTACAAAGGAAGGTAAAAACTTTTACTGAAAACTTAGAAAGCTTAGAACGCTTAGAAAGCCAAAGTGGCTCTCTATGAAGGAAACCCTCTACCCCTACTGAAACCCCGTAATACTAAAATGTTTTAAGCTCTGATGACTAACCATACTTACCTCCTGAAGGGAACACAACAACCCAGCGTTATATACTATAACCCCAATAATCTAATTTCCTATATAAACATGATTCGTCAGACAATCCCAGCGGTTTTTCCAAACAATGGCTCGTGAAAGTTTTAGTGGTAGATCCCTAGTTATGTAGTAACCCGATAATTTTTAGGTTGTTGAAACAAAAACAAGGATATTTATTTTAAACTTTATAATGGTACTTTACAAGGAAAAGATATTAAGTAAATAGGTATATAAAATTAATTAGTAAATTAAATATTCGGTAATAAGTTCAAGTTGTTGATGCGGGGTTTTAGTGATAAAGCTGGAGGATGGTGTCAGGATATCTGTAAAAGAAAAGGCTATTCGGTAGTTTCCATATAGACAAAGTCTTCCCAATATTTGCGGTAAAGATTAATGCTAGAAAATGAATATGTAAAATTTTGTTATTGATGATGAAATTAACTCTTGTCTTATTTGAATATTTTTTAACTATAAGCAAATATGGTTTTTTTTTATCCTCTACGCCCTAAAAGCGACAGTGTAAACGAATACAGACAATAATTATACAATTAAATTATTTTCTCGGAAAAAATATTTATTTATTTTAAACATAGTTAGGAAGGGTAGCTAATGTGTGATAGGGGTTTCTTTTCCCAAATACACACGCCTGTAGTTCGTGCGGTGGGGTGGACTGTCTCAGACCCTATCTTTTTTTTTATATATTTTTATTTTGTGTTTTTAATTTTCTCTACTAATGACTTTATTAAGTGAAGCTACCAACGTTTTGTAACCTACACTCCAGAGGAAAGAAACGCCAAGAAAACCTCTGAGATGCCTAGCTATTTAATTAAATCAAAATGAATCCTAAAATTCAACCAAAGTGACTGTGGTCATGCCGAAATAAGTCATAGAAATATGTTGTGTGAGGCAGTTATGCTAATTCAAACTTCAAGGACGAGCAAATAGCATTGTACGTAGAGTGAGGCATTGTTTCTAACTACCAAACTCTTCATCTAATTATCAAATTTTACAGATGATGTACGACTATTAGAATGAAAGTCTGAATTATGAACTATTTTCGTTCAGTGGTAGTTGATATGGATTCCCATAACATAAAATTGTATTTCCAACAATATAATAATATTTATTCATCAATTATTGTGAATGGTGATAAAACACAAGTCTCACTATGTCAGACAACATTGTTAAAATTTTCATAATATTTTTGTTTTACAACTCAATGTTGGTACAAAAGTTAGATGCCTTATTTCAGCTCAAAAGTAATAAATGATTTCAGTTACATAAATAACACTTCATAGAAGGATCAAGGTAGTGGTTATGAAGAATGAACATAATCGTTCAATGGTTAATGTCGGTTACACTGTCATACATAAATAATGTTACAATCACACAAGTAATAATTACTTCAGTTCAAGTCAATGCTTATATACCAAAGCATATGAACCGTAAGTATAATAGAGGACACACTCTTTTAAATTCATAAATCAGGTACGTAAAACACGCTAAAAATCGTTCCCAAAATAGGGTAAACGTCTTAATATATACTCAATTAAATTCATATGCCGCAACCGCAAAACATAAAAATATAACGCATTCCGCAATAAAATTCGCAAGACGTATAAAATTATAACGCATATGACATATAGGATAAACGCATCCACAAAACGTATAAGAATATAACGCATTCCGCAATCGTATAAAAATATAACGCATACACAAAATAGAATAAACACATCCATACGTTAAATTCGTAAAATGTTTCCGCATACTCCGTTAAATTCCGTACGCATATATATTGCATATAATAATCCAACCAAATTTCACATAAATTAAATGCAAGAACCACAGTAAATAAGGTAAAATGTTCATAATATAACAGTCAATTAAAAGCACTTACTCAACTCCAAGGCCTAAAGAGAATACACAGAAGAGAAATAAATTTTATAAGTGAATAAATTTTGCCTCACCAAATTAGACTTCTTTTGCTGGTCCTATTTGCAGCTCAGGGCGGGGCCTCGGTGTTTGAAGCACGGTGCTTGTAGCTCTATTCAGCGGCAGAAGTCAGGTCCCGTTGCTCAGGATGGTGCTTGTGGCTCACGACGGCGGCAGAAGTCAAGTCCCGTAGTCCGAAGGTAGAAGGCAAGGTGCTCGCAGATCTGGTCGGAGTCAAAGTGATTCCCTACGGTACGCCCTCCCCTTATATAGCATCAAAATTACGTATATAAACGCTAACTACCCCCGTGACGTCAGAGAGGTTCGAAACGTCCGCCTTGTGGTAGCTTGGTTAGATTGATTTAAGCCAATTTGAACCTTATTGATCCTTTAGTTCATACTATTTTAAAGACCAAATTCCTATAATAACCAAATTTTAAAGACCTAGTTCGAAAATCTCCTATCTCCCATAGATAATGTTTTTCTTGAATATTTATCCAAATGATGCAATTTCCAATGAAAATTTATATGAAAATAGATGAAAACATTAGCCCCGCGTATGATTTAATAAGCCCCTGTAAGTATTAATGTCTATTTTCCCCGTAAAATGCCAATGTATCTTTGTATACCAATTTGATTCTTAAGATCCCTACGCTACATACTTGTATAAGAATCAAGTTCCTATGAGCGCCCTACCCTTTTTGGAAAACCTAACCTCTAAGAAAACGATTTTCTTTAATTCAAACAAAGTAAGTATTTCCTAAGCTGAATTTATATAATTTATGATGAAGATAATTTTTCTGCATATATTATGACAAGATCCTATCGGATTTACTGCGTATTTACTCTGTAAAATACCAATATAACTTTTATAAGGAAATTCGCTTTTTATCCTAATTTTCATCACTTTCCTTTATTTGTTTTGATCAAAATTGTGTTTATCACACGTTTATAAGCTAAAACTAGCCTAGAATTCCATCAAACATCAGTAATTTTAAAATACTTACAATCTTTTTACGACAATTTTCGATCATAAAATTTGTCTATTTTAGCGCTTTACTGAATTGAACTCTTTATGTTTTATAAAAACGAAGCTCCCAACTTTATTTATTTCCGTTATTTAGCTTCATAATACGAGTTTTTACATAATATTCCCAAAAATCGATTTTGGGTGAAAAGGTAAGTTCTTAGTTTTTTCACGCTTAATTCGTTCAATTTCGTTAATATACTTCCTGCAATATAACTTTAATTACTTTCCCTTTAATTTAAGTGTCGATTTATAACAATAATTAACAAACTAAAAACATAACCTCTCCATTTGGACAAATTTTCAGACAAATCTAAAATATTATTAGATACTACTTTTTGTTATTGAATAAATCATCAATAATACATTTATTCTATGCAATAAACTACATTTCATCTCGAAAATCCTATTAAAAGTATCAATTTTCATCATAACTTCAAGAACAATTTCCCCAGTTGTCGGTCAATCCCATCCCTAGGTTTTCTCACAATGAAATCATAAGAAACTGATGATAAAGCAATTTATAATCAAAATACTAATTTCTAAATGGGTAAAAGATCCTGATTATGTTACTAACAGTTTGTACTATGTCATAAAATGTCTTTAGTAAATCATATATTTTTGTCCTTAGCACATATCTCAAGAATGAAGTAAATATTTCTAGAACATACTTTATATACAACCTCCTGCTATCCTATGAGTTTAATTTTACCTAATAATACATCCCTAATTGAAGGTATCGATCCCAAGATTGCTAAAACTTTATGAGAAATCTAGTGCGGTAACCAAATTACTGTTTGTCCACTGCAATAGTACAAACGGATATTTCAGATAATAATTCCCCAAAATGTTGCATACTTATCTTGTTAAGTTGTTATTCATAGCCTCTGTTCCTGTGAAAACTAAAACATACATTAAATATCTACACAAGCTGCATATATAAATTACATATGAATGCCACCTATGGTCATAATGCCATCTGAAATACCCAAATAATAATAATAATAACCATCAATTTTGGCCTCAGCTCAAAATGGATGTAGGGTTGGGTCCCGTGGTACTAAAGAGCTCCTCCTCATAGACATGACCATTTGCCAACGAGTCCGGCGGAACAGGGGGGCCCTCTCGACCGCTTGGATTGACTACAAGAAGGCCTATGATTCGGTGCCTCATTCATGGCTTGAGAGGGTCTTAGAGCTGTATAAAATTGATACAGCTTTAAGATCCTTCCTTGGCGCGTGTATGAGGCAGTGGACCACAGTTCTTCGTCAACCAGGAGGTGGGGATGACCCCTCTGGCCCGCAGGACTTTATAAGGATCGAGCGAGGAATATTTCAGGGCGACAGTCTGAGTCCCCTGTGGTTCTGCCTAGCTCTAAATCCGCTCAGCACTCTGCTGAAGGATTCGGGGCTAGGTTGCCGGCTTCGGAGAGAGGGTGTATTCATATCTCACCTTCTGTACATGGACGATCTCAAATTATTTGCACCAAATAACCGAGACTTGTTGGAGCTACTGAATACCACTGAAGTCTTCAGTAGTTCCATCAAGATGGAGTTTGGTGTTGAATTATGATGAATTAAATGTGCGGTTATGTATGTACAGCGGGGGAAAGTAGTAAATTCAGCAAATTTACAGCTTTCTGAGACCATGACGTTCAGATCTATCTCTGAATCAGAAACCTACAAATACCTTGGTATGTCACAGTCCTTGGGTATTGAGGATGCGGGTATTAAACAGGAGTTGAAGGAACGCTTCTTCGGACGGCTGACAAAAGTACTCAATAGTCTTTTGTCAGGCGGCAACAAGGTGCGCGCCTTCAACGCCTGGGTGATGCCCCTACTCACATACTCCTTTGGCATACTAAGGTGGACACAGACCGAGCTGGATGCCCTGGATCGGAGGGTCCGTCTATTGCTCACCACACACCGTATGCTTCACCCACGCTCGTCTATTATGAGATTGTACATCCCACGGAAGTGTGGAGGTCGCGGCTTTTTAAACGCCAAAAATCTCCACAACCGTGAGGTGTACAATCTTAGGAATTATTTTCTTAACAACGAGTGTGGGATGCATCGTGATGTGGTGGCAGTAGATAAAGGCCTCACGCCGCTCTCCTTGGCAAACGAGAACTGGCGCAAACATGTGGTGCTAAGCACCGAGGATCGCAAGGCGGTATGGAAGAGCAAGGAGCTACACGGGCGGTTCTACAGGGCCCTCACGGGACCCGACGTAGACCTGCTCGCGTCGGTGAACTGGTTACGATTCGGGGACCTCTTCGGAGAAACCGAAGGTTTTGCCTGTGCAATTACGGACGAAGTTATCATGACGAATAACTACCGGAGGTATATCCTGAAGGACGGTACGGTCGACATTTGTCGGGCATGCCGCCGTCCCGGAGAGTCACTCAGGCATATCATCTCCGGTTGTTCTCATCTTGCTAACGGCGAGTACTTGCACAGACATAACCTCGTAGCTAGGATTATACACCAGCAGCTTGCTCTTCTATACGGTCTTGTGGACCACGAAGTGCCGTACTACAAGTACACACCTGCGCCAGTTCTCGAAAATGGTCGTGCCACGCTCTATTGGGATCGATCTATTATCACGGACAGGACTATTGTAGCCAATAAGCCTGATATCGTGGTAATAGATCGACCGCAACGCCGGGCCATGCTCGTCGACATCACCGTCCCATGTGACGAGAACCTCGTGAAGGCCGAGAAGGACAAGTCCAGCAAGTACCTAGACTTGGCTCACGAGGTAACCGCCATTTGGGAGGTTGATTCGGCGATCATTGTGCCGATAGTTGTTTCTGCGAACGGTCTCATAGCGAAGAGTCTCGACCAACACCTAGAGAGACTTTCGCTACGGGGTTGTGGTTGGATCAAGGGTCAGATTCAGAAGGCGGTTATCCTGGACACGGCGCGCATAGTCCGAAGGTTCCTCTCTCTGCGACCCTGACCACCGGCAGCCTGGGCCTTGCTCCGTTGCCGGCGGCACCCTAGGATAGGTTTTTTACAATGTTTTTATTGTTTTTCTATGTTTTAGATGTATTTTTATATTTTACTTTTATAAAAATATTGTAAAAACCTAATCCTAAGAAGGAAAATAAATAAAGAATAATAATAACCATTATTTCTATCTAAAATACAACTATGTAAAATACATAATTAATCGACCAAGATCATGAATGTTTCAAAATCTTGCCAATCAACGGTGAACAATATTTAGCAAAACTCTATGCTTATGTATCAATTGCTTATGCAATAATGCAAAAATAAGTAATAATATAAATATAATTATATCTAAACATAATATAATTTATCGAAAACTATGAGAATTCCTAGTAAAGATTTCAGGTTTTATATTTACCAAATATTCTCATTTCCTGAGAGCAATGATAATAGCATATCATTAAAGTTCAGGTATGTATAAAGGTAGGTTGCTAATAAAATACATGATGCGTATATACTTCCATATATTTTATTTCCTTTGTCAGATCATTAACTTGATCTTTTTTTACATACTAAAATAAAACCAATATGTAATAAGATGAACCTCCATCCTCATATATACTATGTGAATAATTTATTTTAATTTTTTCATGAACTTTACTCATGAAAATATCATGTAAAAGCTTACAAATGAAGCTCTATCAGCCTTTAAAGTCATTTTGCTAATTTTCATACTTAGAGGACCCTATGGACCTCTACAGCTAGCCTATATAAGTCCCACTGCTGGGCCTCCTCTCATGCACGAGAGGGATCGGGCTATAGTCCCCACGCTGTCTCAAAGCGGGTTGGGGAAATCACATACACCTTTGAATTTCATCGCAGATGTATGCAGGTTTTCTCACTTTGTTTTCCTTCACCGAAAAGCGATTGGTAAATATCAAATGATATTTACTTCGTACATAAGTTCCGGAAAACTCATTGGCACGAGCGTGGGTTTGAACCCGAGACCTCCGGATTGAAAGTTGGACGTCTTACCACCACGCTACCAGCGCTCTTAAATCATTTTTTTTTCGTTCCTAATACCTACTAATTATTTGTTTAGTGCACAATTGTAAGTAAAAACGTGCGGTGATTATATCACACTGAGAACCTTACCTACTACTAATTAATATCTATGCATACCCTATTAAGACCAAAAGTATACCTATCCTGCAAAAGTCTCCTAGTTTTCTCCTGGCATAAATGATATTGTTGAGGCATAGTTAACGATATAATAAACAAGAGTGATTAAGCTTTAACGAAGGCACGTCACGAGGTAGCAACGTCGCAGAGATCTGTGGGGCGGCGGTATCGATTTTCCCCGCCAAGGGGGATCTCAGCTGTAGCACCCTCCCCCTCGCCCGCCCTGTAAACATAAACACGCCGAGTTACAGATGGCTGAGGTACAAGATGTACGACGATTTTCGTAAGGATTTTTATACGGCACTAGGCATGTGATGCGGAGGGACGAAAATTAAGGTGTTGTATGAATGTAGAAGTCTGTAAGATGATAGATAGGCTGGGAAAAACGGTGGGAAGTTTAGACACAGTACGTGTGAGCATGAAGTGACAAGACGACGTGTAACATTGAGAAATAAGTAAAGTAAGAAGGAAAAAACACTGCATCTAGTTGTAATCTAAAAAGAGCAAGTATAAACTGATGAGTACCTACCCAAATACCATGTGTGTGGTCATTGACCTTGAATAATAAACTGGGCTTAATAATAATGTGCGTGAAGTGAAGTGGGTCTGCTGTCTGCAAACTTTAGTGAAGAGGTACGAGTTAATTGGTTACACATTTATAAATGTAGAGAATACCTTTAACATTGCTTCAAATTATAATTAAACTAAGTTAACACAGAAAGTTGTTACATAATCAAATATATTGTAAACTAGACGGCCAATATATTTGATTGCTTTTCAAAATTGTCTGTTGCAACGCGTGTTACCTACGTGTATACTTACGCGTGGCATGAAAACAGTATAAGGGCACCATGCATAGGGCTTCCAAATATTCGATAATTTCAGATATTCGAATATTCCATGTTTTTTGGAGATATTTAAATTATTCGAATGTTATTAGAATAGTTGGTATGATTTAAAATAAACATATATAATTATTGGATTTATGTGTTTTAAGTCTTTTTAGTAAAATAAAATCTTGTATAATTAATAAAATCTTCAATTTACTTATGGAATATGTGAAAAAAAGCTACAACCCAATATGTTATGGATGCGTAAGCCAATCAACAAAACAAAACAGCGCAGCGTAATGCACAGCGCAGCGTAAAATAATTCGTTAAGTACTAAAATCTATCTCGATTGCCAAATTCGTGACCTGCATTGTGGTTGTGGTTGTGGTTTTGTGAGAGGAAGAGGCATCTAGGAATAATTCCTACACCGCAGTCATATGGTGTTTCATCGATTACACCAAAGCCTTAGACTGCGTAAAGTGGGACAAGCATTGGGAAGTGCTACGTGAATCGGATAGGATACGGATAGGTACCACATCATCTCGTCGAACTTGTAAGCAGTCTGTACAGTACCAACCCCTCATATGTCCGGGTCGACACAAGCTGCTCAAAAGAGTTTCTGACGAAGAAAGATGCTGTATCCTGTCGCCACTTCTGTTTAATATATACGGAGAGTATATTATCCGGAAAGCAACAGGAGGCTCGAACAGAGGTTTTAAGGTTGGTGACGAAAGAATTTCGAACCTGCGCTACGCCGACGATACCACTCTACTGGCCAACTCAGTGGGGGAGATGGAAATTTATTACAGAGCCTTACCAGGGAAAGCGATGCGCAAGGATTAGCTGTCAATAGTAAACTTATGATGAGACCGAGCAGGAAATCTAGTAGACTTTTTTTTTTATACTACGACGGTGGCAAACAAGCATACGGCCTGCCTGATTAGACTATTTGCATGTAGGCATATCGAAGTGGTATCTCCAACAACGGCAGCTGTGCCCCAGAAATAAAACGTTTCATAGCCATGGGGAGAGACGCAATGGCACATCCAAGTAGAAGGCATAGGTAGAAAAAAATATTTGAATAATTGAATTACTATACACATATTAATCGAATATCAAAATGGTGCGCATATTCGAATTGGAAGCCCAACCACACACAATTAACGAATTGATCAGCGTTAAATACGTCAACTCTAAATCATCCATAAAGAACGGTCAAACTTTCATGAAAGCAAACTTTAACGATATCCTCATGGTTCACTTCACTTCACAGATGGTTTTGTACAACCTGCTCTTATTCGCATGTCATAAATCCTAATGGGGCGCGTAAATTGGTACGTACTTAACGATCAAGCTAGTCTAGTAAACAACAAATTAAAAGGCAGGTCGAATCGAAACGCGTGCAATACCACCAGTTTCTGTACCAGGGTGTAATGTGTGTCACTGATTTAAATTTAACAACTACCTGTATGTATATATCATGGATCGCTTTAAACAAGTTTACTCTTTTCTAAGTTTCCACTTGTTTGTAGTATTATCCATGGCCTAAGCATCATCTACCATCGTAAGATTCATGTGACCAAAGTACAAATCCGTTAATTACCTACTTAATACAAATATTGCATTATAATTTATAAACCCTGTGGGAACCGACACTCGTATTACTACCTACTATTTGCTGGAATGTTATTTAGCTGTATGTACAATATTAGCTGAGCAGAGCAGAAATATTCGGAGTCAATAGAAAATAAAATAAGGTAAACAAATATGGCCGCGATTCCAGGAAAAAAAAACATTTGACACATGACAAAATATTATTAAAGAAACTCATTTTCACTGAAATACATGTAATTAAAATTAACGGATATTTTTACAAAAAAATTATATAAATAAAAAGTTTCTGTTTATTTCGCTGACAATGAAACCATGGTTGTTCCTTAAAAGTGTGTGACTGCGAAGCAATGAAGACTTACAGTATCTTGCGTTTGTTTACATTATTTTAATTTTCTATTGACCCAAATTTATGTATTATTATATCGCGTAGTGGGTCTGTGTAAAATTTGCTGTCCTCGTGGGAGCCTTAAATTTGTCGGGGATAGAAATATATCTTGATCATAATTTTGGTTAGAATCAGCAAGCTAAGTTTGTGATTCATTTGATCTAGGCAAGATCAATATATTGTACCTCTACTGACAATTAGGACCTGTAATAATACTTACAAGTAATAAAATCGTATTTAATGATACCTACCCGAACTGAAACCCTTTTGGTTGGTTAAATTGGTTAAATTAGACATAAATTATAACTTTAACAAGATGTCTATTTCGAACAGAATGCGCGGTTGTATTTTTGTTCCAGGAGTGCGATTTTTGAATCTCACCAAGTGACTAATTCTCACCGATGTGAGTGATTTACTTTCGGAAATCACTCACATCGGTGAGAATTAGTCACTTGGTGAGATTCAAAAATCGTACTCCTGCTTTCCTTACAAACAGCGCCATCTGTTTCACTGAACCGTATTTGCTCATCTTACAAGCTGACCCGTATCCGATGAGGTGAAATCTTAAAGAATTCAACCCGGATGGAGAAGCCATGTCTGTCATTTTCTATACAAAAAAAGTCTGCCGATTTTCGCGGGGGAGGGGAACGTCAAATGTATGGCTACTCGTACGTAACGTACAAATAGCTACGTCAGATAAACGTCAGTCCATACATGTGTATGACCACTGGTCATATGTTTTCGGCAGGGGGAACGCCCGTCAATGGCGAGTCCGGTTGGTTGAATTGTCAAAGGGTGAAATAATGATGTTGAATATTTATGACGACTCCGTATACTACGTATATGAATTAAGAATCGAATTTTGTAGGTCATCAATTCGAGAAATTGTTGTGGGATGAGGATGAACTTTAATAATACGGCGATAACGAGCTTTGGCTACGATTTGTCTTCCTTAATCGATTTCTGTGGGCCAATCGGATTTGCTTTTCATCTGGACTAGGGTTGTGTCGTTTTTAGGGTTCCGTACCAAAAAAGAAACTGCTGGATCGATTGAGCTGAAATTTTGTACACATGTAAGGCGGCGACCCAAAGGCGAACGTACAACTCGTACACGTACGTACACCCCCTAAATAGTTAATTTCCTATAACATTTTGAAAATTGTGTGAAGTAGGGAATTCTCGGGGCGCGAATCCGACCCGCACTTGGTCGGTTTTTTGGCTACCACGGCCTAGTGAGGACCTTATTATTGTATAAGTACTTTGTAGTTTTGAGCATATGTCACTCGATACGTTCTTATCAAGCTTATATTACCGATTCTCAAATTATTTTAATACAAAATGGTATCTTGATTCATACTACGTATTCAACCTACTTAACATACCTACTTATTTATAAATACGAGTAGGTACTCAATAAACGAAAACATGTCGATAAAATGTTAAAATATTACTGAAGTACCTACCTATCTTTTAAGTAAAAAGCTGGAAAGCCCGACGAAAATTACAGCTATTAACCTTAATATTTTCTAATAGATATGTTTTGATGGCCTTAATATTGCTGGCTACCTTCATTTGACCCACTATCCATGTATGTTTCATATTTTGTTTGTTTGGCTCAGTGAGTTTAGACTTAATTTATAATTTCTAAAGCCAATAGTGTTATTTGATTAAATTCGAGACGTGTAAACATTACCTATTACATGCCATTAGTCTTAGCTTATAATACTGGAAAGTAAATATTATATCGTTGACGACTTTTAATTGTGTCACATGGGTTTTTAAACCGAGCGAATCAACAACATTATACCTATCGGCGGATTAATAAATTAGTAGGATTAGACTAATGTTAAAGCTTGATATGTGTGTGTTTTCTTGAATATTTTATTCTACTTCTTCACTCATTCACTCGGTCATTGATTTCACTCACTCGCGTTCACCACAATCACGACTGGCAGGATCGCCATGTGATGTGAAAGATGTGTAAAGGAAACACAAGATGTTGTCAATATGATGTTTGTTATAATACTACATGCTTATACCGGGTATTGCCTGTAACACGAGCAATAAATTAAAACATAGATTCTACTCCTCAAACTAGACAATGTTTGTTCAACGACTTTTGAAAGTTATGTAGATTTAAGATTGTCTCTTTTTCAAACAAACTAAATAGTATTTTCAATGTACGTTAAAATCCTTCTAATTGACATTGCTTGTCAGTCTTGTCACTTTACAGACATAATCAATTTCGCAATACATTGCGTGTTCGAATAAACTTTAAAGTGTACTAAAAATTAAACCACAACTTATTTTTCAAAGTCGCTGAACAAAGGTTGTTTACTTTGAGGAGTAAAATCTACATTTTAATTTATTGCTGATGTTACAGGAAACACCCGGTATATAATAACGTACACAGAAAGGGGGACATACTCTACACTACACGGTTATTCCTAAAATAGTTATAATTAGTACTGTTTATTTCTGAAAAGTAACATGAGCTTGGGCTTAACATATTTAGCGTTAGCGTAAAAAACTTACTGTTCTAAAAAGATAAGGCAATCTAGAATAACCCTTTTCATTGCTCTTGAATCAGATTGACAATAATATAAAAAATAAAGATAACTGGATAAATAAATTTGTCCAGTTTTCTATAAGTATATTAAACAATAAAATAGCTATTTAAGAAAATAAATAGATAAAGAAAGTAATATGCGACTTTCAAACTGTTTTATTAATTTACTTAGTACATATTAATAAAATTCTTAACAAAACAGAAAACCATTGAAAATAAAGAAGAAATAAATAAAACGATTGTCAAAAGTTCGTTTTACAATACTGTTCCTAATGGCAACAATCATTAAGAGCTTTGCGCCTGTGTTCTCGCAATTTGGCTACTCTTTGCTCCCAGAATTAATAAAACGAAACGCCGTGACAGGCTCACAATTGCCGCACAAATAATGCAAGTAAGTACTTGTAATACAGGCGCTAGTCGCATGTTTGCAAAAAATATTATCCTTCATAGACTCTTATTATAAAGCACATACCAAGTTTAACTAAACATAAGTGCATACCTACTCTGTTATCCGACTAATTATGTTTTTTTATTAGGTGTTTGATGTCGGTGTTTTAGCCGCACTTGTTTAATTAAAAGCTGCAGCTTCTTGATGGCAGCAACTGTCGTGTAGCTGTGGAATGCCAGCTAATATAAAATTACAGTTTCCGCCATTTTAAACCGACTTCAATTTCATAGAAGGAGGAGGTTCTGTATTCGGTTTGGGCAATTTTTTTATGTATGTTCACCGATTACTCCGAGACGCGTGGTCCGATTTGAATAATTATTTTTTGGTTTGAAAGGATCTACTTCCAAGGTGATCCCATATTATTGTGGTGCTATTCTGATGATGGGATCTATGAGGAATTGAGGGAACTCCTAAATTTTTTACGGCACATGTATGGTGATTCGGGTATTTTCTTAAGCAACGCGAGGATATTCTTTCGAAAACCACCAATTTGATGAAGTGGACCTGATGATGATGGTTGTTTTGATGATAATGATGATGATATTTTTAAATGTAGGATCCCGAGACCCGTGGTCCGATTTGAGCAATTATATTATTGTTTGAAAGGATCTACTTTCAAGGTGGTCCCATATTAATCTGGTAACAGCACCAGATGGATTCCATCATCAGAACAGTCTGATAATGGAATCCATGAGGTATTGAGGGAACTCCTCAATTTTTAAAGGCACATGTATGGTGATTTGAGTGTATTCTTAAGCAACTCAAGCATTTTCTCCTGAAAACCACCAATTTTGTGGAGTGGACCTAATGATGATAATTGTTTTGATGATAATGATGATGATTTTTTTAAATGTAGGGTATTCAGCGATTACTCCGGGACCCATGGTTTGATTTGAAAGGAATTACCTCGAAGATGGTTCCACATTAATCTGGTGCTGTTCTGATGACGAATTGAGAGAACTCCTCAATTTTTAAAGGCACATGTATGTTGATTTGGTTGATTTTTTAAGCAACTCAAGCCTTTCCTCTCGAAAACCAATTTGATGGAGTGAACCTAATGGTGAAGACCACATATGACATGTGAAACTTTTCTTACATCGAGTAACGTATTATGCACCTTTTTCTTATATATCTTCACCGATTATTCTGAAATCTGTTGTCTGATTATGATAATTATATAAACACTAAAAATGGAAAAATAAAAACTTTTTACAAAAAAAAGATAATTAACCGACTTCAATAAGGATAAAATAAATTATTATATTATTTATATGCGTTACAAACTGATATGTTTGAAGTCGGTGCCAAGCCAAAACTTACATTACCGGTGAAATCAGCTTCAAGTCTGAAAATCACAAAACATCTATACCTATACTTATATTGCAAAGGTGAATGTGATTCTATCTGTTACATTTTCACGTCTAAACTACTACTCCAATTTTGATGAAATGTCCTACCTATGTATATATACTACGACACACGTCTCCTTTCTCAATGATCATAAAAAGGCGGCAAATTAAAAAAAGAATGTACCTAAACCTGACCTTCGATAGAAAATTTAAATATCGCCCCTTTTTCTACTGACAAGGTAGGTCCCACACACCCAGTGTGTCTGAGTATAGAAATATCAATCTAGCCATTGAATCCCTTTACACTTCGATATTAAACCTTAGATGAAGTAGGATAAATAATTCAAACCGAAGCATGGCCTTCGTTCGAGATATGGTTAGTCCGAAAACTAGTAAAAAAGTTTATTAACAAACATCATAAGACGCATGATTTTTCTTTATGTACTTGAATGAATGAAAATAGTTCTCTATAGAACTATTTTCATTCATTCAAGTACATAACTATTACTACTACTACTAGTGATACTATTATCAAGAACAGTTCACTGAACACATAGCCTCGTTCGTATTAACTCTTCCGAATTTGGCTTGGCACCGACTTCAAACATATCAGTTTGTAACGCATATCAATAATATAATAATTTATTTTATTCTTTTTAAAGTCGGTTTATCTTTTTTTTGTAAAAAGTTTTTATTTTTTCGTTTTTATGATGATTTTTATTTCTACCACGTCATCTATGGACACATTCGATATGATGATAAATCTATCATAGGTCTGCTGGAAAGGGATGACGGTTTTAAGTACGGGAGTACTAATCGAGAGGGGGATTTCGTTACGGACGGATACAGCAGAAGCTAATAGTAAATTATTGATATATCACTACCCTCCATGCAATCATTGTGATGCGTTTTTGTCTGTTACATGTTCTCGTACTTTGTTAGAGTAAGATCGCCTTTACGCCGAAGCAAGAACAGAATTTTATGATCCGTCTAATGGGATAGTTATCTGGGTTTGCAATCACTTAAATTAATAGTGCTGTCGCACTCGTATTTTATAGCTAGCGTGTCATTATGTACGGGTAGTTTAAAACAAGTAAGTTGTTAGTGTTCAACGTGCTTGGATACGGGAGGGAGGGGGTCTCAATGTGGCAAAAATTGTTTAAAGGAATAAATGAATGGCGCCTAAGGACGAGAAAAGTAATAACTTACCAGAGACCAAGGGCTCTATCACTTCTACAAAATCGTGTTCCAGTAGTTTACTAGCACCATCATTCGCGTTACTAATGCAGCAAGTTTTAGTTCCATTAAATAGATGGCATTGCAAACGGCTCCTAATACCGAAAGCGAATATACATACCTAGCCTGAGCATTCGGTGTCCAGTTATTATATAATCCTGGCTAGAAACAATGTAGTTATTAGCCCAAGTGCCGTTATGCACGTGCTAAATTATATGTACCCATATGTAGGAGTAGTCCGCTGGCGCTCCAAATTGCTGGACTCTCTTCATCACACACGCGCGAAATACACAGTTATTGCCAGCATTACAATTGGACTAAGAGTTGGCCACATCAGATATGACACAATAATGAGAGCAACAAAATCCGTCTGGTTAGATTGCTATACTATCATTTTTGATAGATCCGGGCATCTGGCAGATTTTAATGGGTGGAGGTCAGAGTGACGGACTAGCGAAATTTTTGAATTGGAAGATATTTATACCAAAACTAGCTTTTGCCCGCGGCTTCTCCCGCGTACTAAAAGTACTAAAAAGGAGGTGCTCAATAAGACTTGTTTGTTTGTATTAACGTACAAGTATGTAGGAATGTATGTTTGTCCGCGATTATCTCGCGTTTCGCTGAACCGATTTAGATGCGGTTTTTGGAAAAGTATTTATTACATTCTGGAGATTTTGGCAAAGAAATAATTGCAATAATTGTTGAATGGTTACAACAGCAACAACTAACTACTACTAAAAGATTACGATGAATGCAAATTTCTACTCTTGAATATAAACTATTCCCCGTGACTTTGTCTGCGAGGAATTAGTAATCCACCCTCCTTTTTACCCGCTTAAGGAATAACTTCTAGGATAACAACTATTAAGTATATATCCTTCCCCAGAACTCAAACTATCTCTATACCAAATCATATAAATAGGTTCAGCGGTTATTAATTCCCCATACAAACTTTCAACCCCCTTTTCGTTGATTTTCGTGATAAAAACCATATTAAGTATATTTTTTCCCAGGACTCAAACTATCTATGTACCAAGTTTCATCTCAATCGTCTGTTCAGCGGTTAATAATTCGACATACAAACTACCAACCCCTTTTCTACGCCACTAGGATTAATTTTCGAGATAAAAGCTTTCCTATATTGTGTCCCGGAACTCAAACTATATCCACAACAAATTCTAAATCGATTCGGCGTTAAAAATTCTCCATACAAACCTCCAACCCCCATTTCACCCTGTTAGGATTGATTTTCGGAATAAAAACTGTCCTAAGTCGTTTCCCGGGAAGCTATCTCTATACCAAGTTTCATTTAAATCGGTTCAGCTGTTAATAATTCCCCATAAAACTTTAAATCTCCTTTGCTTTGCACAAGGGTGGATTTTCGGGATAAAAACTATTTTGTCCCTTCCCGGGACACAAAATATCTCTTTACCAAGTTTCATCTAAATCGACTCAACGTTTTGAATTCCCCATACAAACTGTCAACCCCCATTTCACACCCTTTAGTGTTGATTTTAGGAAAAAACCATCCTAATTCTTTCACGGGACTCAATACTAAAATTCATCAATTTCGATTCAGCTGTTAAAAATTCCCAAATACAAACCTCCAATACCCATTTCACCCCTTAACCTTAAGGGTTGATTTTCGCGATAAAAACTATTAACGATTTAATGTTACTACCCGGGATTCAAACTATCTCTATACCAAGTTTCATCTAAATCGGTTCAGCTGCTTAAACGTGGAAGGTTACAGACAGGCACACTTTCGCATTTATAATATTAAATGTATGTACCAAGTTTCACACAATCATCGGTTCAGCGGTTAACGCGACACAAACTACCATCCCCGTTTTTCCCCTCTAGGATTGTTTTTTGCTAAAAGCTATCCTATATTGTTTCCCGGGACTCCAACTATATCCATACCTTTTATTTAAATCGGTTAAATATTCTTCGCACAAACCTCCAACCCCCATTTCAACCAGTTGAAATGTTGACCAACCAACCAGTTGTTGAGGGTTGATTTTCGCGATAAAAACGATTTTATGTTCCTTCCCCGGACTTAAACTATCTGTATACCCAGTTTCATCTACATAGGTTCAGCTGCTGTCAAAAAATTCTATACAAACTTCCAACCCACTTCTATACAAACTCCACCCCCCCCCCCTCTCCAGGGTTGATGAAAACTACTTCATGTCATTTTGGGCTAAGCGTTTATATGTCAGTGAGTCAGTATTTTCAGACTTTGTGACCACATTTCCCCCTTTCAGGGGTTGAATTTTCAAAAAACCTGAAACACGTGTTTACTCATTTATCGTTAGGAATACTCCTGTTTTGAATAAAATAGTCTAACTAATCCTGTTTCGCCATACAAACTTTGGACCCCCATTTTACCCCCTTAGGGGGTGAATTTTGAAAAATTCTTTCTTAGTGCACCCCTAGACCTTATAAGGAAACTACGTGCCAAATTTGGAATCTCTAGAACCAGCGGTATGGGCTGTGCGTTGATATGTCAGTCAGTCAGTCAGTTTCTACTTTTATATATTTAAAATTTAGATAGGTAAAAACTGCCGAAGTTGTCTCAGTTATAAAGGACATGGCCTATATTTTATCATTAGAACAAAAATCATTGCGTATTAATACGAAAACAAAAACAGCCGACAAACTATGAATTACATTATACGTCGTTTGTCACTACTTTCCCTAACAGAAACTTTTGAAAATGATATAATATAATTATTTACATAATTTCTCATAATATTGCATCAAACCCAGAATTCTAGGATTTGTTTTCTTGTAGTGGTTGCCATTCTTTGACCTCCACCACTTTACAGCTGCCAGATCTCCAGATCTAGAAATAAGCATAGTATAGCAAACTGACTAGAGTGGTTCTGTTGCTCTCATTATTGTGTCATATCTGATGTGGTTAGCTCTCGGTCTAAATGTGCTCGCATGGTTACAAATCCATTAACGTTCGAATATACGTTATTTTCGTTCACCATTCTGTTTCATTTACGATATCGTCTGTAGATAATATGAATGAGACATAAGTAAATGGTTCTTATAGATATTGCTGAGAGTTTACATTGGATTAGTGCGTTACGAATCTTTCTGAAATGTACAGTCGACGTCAAAGAATGTTTACATTTTTGCACCGTACTCCGTTGTAATAAGGTGCAAAACTGTAAACAAGTCTTTGTCGTCGACTGTACAGTCAACCAATTTGATTCTTAGGGCACTATAAAACCTTGACATAATGGCAGCTGCGCTGTGGATACTTATTTTAAACGTAACTATTCAATACCAAACCAACTACTTATAAGTGGGTCCTTACTATGACAAGGTTAAATAGATGTCTAGGAATCTAATTGGTTGACTACTCGTATAGACTCTTCTCGTATAGATTGAAATCTTTTTACAAAAAAAAGATAAACCGACTTCAAAAACGATAAAATAAACTATTATATTATTTATATGCATTACAAACTGATATGTTTGAAGTCGGTGCCAAGCCAAAAAGTTACAATACCGGCAAATCAGCTTCAAGTCTGAAAATCACAAAACAGTTAATACGAACGAGGCGTATGTGTTCAGTGAATTGTTCTTCATACTATAGAACTATTCTAATACGGTATTGACTGCACGTAGGTTTTCATTCAAGTACAGAGAGTAATCACGCGCCTTATGATGTTTGTTAATAAACTTTTTTACTAGTTTTCGGACTAACCACATCTCGAACGGAGCCCGTGCTTCGGTTTGAATTATTTATCCTACTTCATCTAAGGTGTAATATCGAAGTGTAAAGGGATTCAATGGCAAGATTGATCTTTCTATACTCAGACACACTGGGTGTGTGGGGCCCACCTTTTCAGTGGAAAAAGGCGCGATATTTAAATTTTCTATTGAAGGAATACGTGTTGATATATTTTTTGTTTGCCGCCTTTTTCTGATTATTGACAAAGTAGACGTGTATCAGAGTATATATACATGGGTACCTCTTTTCATCAAAATTGGATTAGTAGTTTAGACGTGAAAATGTAACAGATAGATTCACGTTCACCTTTGCAATATAAGTAGGAATCGAAATTTTATGTGATTTTCAGACTTGAAGCTGATTTGCCGGTATTGTAACTTTTTGGCTTGGCACCGACTTCAAACATACCAGTTTGTAACGCATATAAATAATATAATAGTTTATTTTATCCTTTTTGAAGTCGGTTTATCTTTTTTTTGTAAAAAGTTTATATTTTTCCATTTTTAGTGGTTATAAAATTATCATAATCGGACAACGGATCTCGCAATAATCGGTAAAGATATATAAGAAAAAGTTCAGATACGTAGGTACTCAATGTAAGGAAAGTTCCACATACATATCATATGTGGTCTTCATCATTAGGTCCACTCCATCAAATTAGTGGTTTTGGAGAGGAAATGCTTGAGTTGCTTAAAAAATCTTTTTTTTGTCCGATTTCCGGAATTCTCCTGAAATCGGACCATATGGGTCTCGGAGTAATCGCTGAACATCCTACATTAAAAAAAAATCATGATCATTATCATCAAAACAACCATCATCATGAGGTTCACTTCATCAAATTGGTGGATTTCGAGAGAAAATCCTCGCGTTGCTTAAGAAAACACCTAAATCACCATACATGTGCCTTTAAAAATTTAGGAGTTCCCTCAATTCCTCATGGATCCCATCATCAGAACAGCACCAGATTAATGTGGAACCATCTTAAAGGTAGTTACTTTCAAACAAAAGAAGAGTTCCTCAAATTGGACCACGGGTCTCGGAGCAATCGCTCAAGATCCTACATTTAAAAAAAAATCATCATCATTATCATCAAAACAACCATCATCAAGAGGTCCACTTCATCAAATTGATAGTTTTCGAGAGAAAATCTTTGAGTTGCTTAAGAAAACACCCAAATCACCATACGTATACCTTTAACAATTGAGGAGTTCCCTCAATTCCTCATAGATCCCATCATCAGAACAGCACCAGATTAATATGGGACCACCTTGGAAGTAGACCTTTTCAAACAAAAAAATAATTATTCAAGTCGGACCACGCGTCTCGGAGTAATCGGTGAACATACATAAAAAAAAGCCCAAACCGAATACAGAACCTCCTCCTTCTATGAAATTGAAGTCGGTTAAAAAGTAGGCAATTTGCTTGCCTTGGCGAGGGCATGTGCGATGGACACATATACTTGCAGGTAAATCTAAACATTATTTATGTAAGGCCTGTATATGTGGCATAAAAGTTTATATATGATTAATATGATACACAAACATAAATAAAGGTGTGTTATTCAATCAAATACAAACATTGAAAACATTGAAAAAATAATCAACCCAGTTGGACTTGAACCAACATCGATACGCCTTACCGGGGCTCGATATCGCTTTACCAATTAAGCTATGGGTTCAGTTACCGAGCTGACGAAATTCTCAATGCCTTCAATCATCTTTTTGCATTTATTTTTACATCGACTTTATAGCAGCCGTAAGCGACATCTAGGTGCCAACCACTAGAGTTAGATACCCTTCCCGCCGACCCTTTTACAAGTGTCACAACGGAAATAACAGATGGCGCCTGCTATCAACTCATAATTATCAGCCAGCTCGGTAACTGAACCCATAGCTTAATTGGTAAAGCGATATCGAGCCCCGGTAAGGCGTATCGATGTTGGTTCAAGTCCAACTGGGTTGATTATTTTTTCAATGTTTTCAATGTTTGTATTTGATTGAATAACATACTAATGTATGAGTGGAATACCCACTTTAAAACATGTAAAATAATTATGAGTTGATAGCAGGCGCCATCTGTTATTTCCGTTGTGACACTTGTAAAAGGGTCGGCGGGAAGGGTATCTAACTCTAGTGGTTGGCACCTAGATGTCGCTTACGGCTGCTATAAAGTCGATGTAAAAATAAATGCAAAAAGATGATTGAAGGCATTGAGAATTTCGTCAGCTCGGTAACTGAACCCATAGCTTAATTGGTAAAGCGATATCGAGCCCCGGTAAGGCGTATCGATGTTGGTTCAAGTCCAACTGGGTTGATTATTTTTTCAATGTTTTCAATGTTTGTATTTGATTGAATAACATACTAATGTATGAGTGGAATACCCACTTTAAAACATGTAAAATAATTATGATAAATAAAGGTGCTCAAGTCAAAAAATATCAAAGGGTTCCGTGAGTAGACATGGAACATGGAGGACTGAGCGTACGAAGAATGCGTATACCTAATTATATTAATGGATAACCTAACAAATAATTGTTTCAATTGGTATGAAAATAGTATTTTATTGGCACATTTAAATATATATACAAATACACATTTTTTTCCACTTATTACTATTTTTATGAATCAAACATTTTTAATTCAATTAAATGGTCATTAAAATTTTCTTTAAAAAAAAATTACTTAATGGACTAGGAGCTGGCCACGTCAGATATGACACAATAATGAGAGCAACAAAACCCGTCTAGTAAGATTGCAATACTATCCTTATTGTTAGATCCAGGCATCTGGCAGCTTTTAATGGGTGGGCGGTCAGAGTGACAGACTAGCTAAATTTTTGAGCTTTAAAAAAGTAATACCAAAATAGGTAAAAACTGCCGAAGTTGTCTTATTTATATAGGACGGGGCCTACATTTTAACATTATAACAAAACACATTGCGTATTATATCGGAAACAGAAACAGTAGGCGACAAACTATGAATTACATTATACGTAGTTTTGGACTACTTTCCCCCTTCAGAAAATTTTTGCAATGATATAATGTAATTATTTATATAATTTCTCATAATAGTGCATCAAATCCAGAACTCTAGAATTTGTATTCTTAAAGTGGTTTGCATTCTTTGACCTCCACCATTTTACAGCTGCCAGATGTCCGGATCTAGAAATAAGCATAGTATGACAAACTAACGAGAGGGGTTTCGTCGCTCTCTTTATTGTATCTGACGTGGCTAGCTCTCCGTCTATAAGGACCTAAATTGTTATTATAAAATGATTAAATGAAAAGCAATAAAGCGCGATAATAATTGAATGTTCGAAAAACAGTTGCTAGGTATTATTTCAATTTCGTAAATGAAAAATAATCGCACGTTGTCCATGCATGAAATTGAGGTTTCAGCCATTTTGTTTTGTACTGAAAATCTAAATTTTATTTTCGGAGGTGCGTAATGAAATGGGTATGATTTAATCGATCACCAAATAAATATGTAGTCGATGACCTAATTAATAAGATTGGCCCCTAGAATAATAAGTAGATCGACCACTAAAATTGTACCACCAAATAATATCAAAACGATTACCAAAAAATTACTTAAAATTACCGACAAATTATATGTATATATATGTAAATAACATATCTAATACCAAAATCGGATTTCTAAACAATATGAAAACGAATACCTAAAAAACATATTGGTCATTAAAACAAAATTGGCTCCATCTTTGGCATCTTTAGAAGTCGGTTCTGGCGGTCGCTCGGCTTCGCGCACTAGTTCACAGTTCACCAAACAACTCAGTCTTTTTTAGGGTTCCGTAGTCAACTAGGAACCCTTATAGTTTCGCCATGTCTGTCCGTTCGTCCGTCCGCGGATAATCTCAGTGACCGTTAGCACTAGAAAGCTGACATTTGGTAATAATATGTATATCAATCACGCCGACAAAGTGGTAAAATAAAAAGTGGAAATTTTTTTTTTATTAGGGTACCTCCCCTATACGTAAAGTAGGGAGTGATTTTTTTTTCATTTAAACCCTAACGTGTTATATATTGTTGGATAGGTATTTAAAAATGAATAGGGGTTTACTAAAATCATTTTTTGATAATGTAAATGTTTTCGGAAATAATCGCTCCAGAAGTAAAAAAAAATGTGTCCTCTAACTTTTGAACCATAAGTTTTAAAAATATGAAAAAATTCTCAAAAGTAGAACTTTATAAAAACTTTCTAGGAAAATTATTTTGAACTTGATAGGTTGAATAGTTTTTAAAAAAATTACAAAATAATTTCTGAACTAAGTATGTAATTTAACCGTATAAGCAGGTGTTTATTGTACCTGTAATTTCTACAAAACAATAATGAAATGACGTGCTTTCAAATAAAGGAAAAGCGGTGAAAATCGGTTCACGCAATAAAGAATTATCCCATAAAAATCATCTTCCATACTTTAAGCTCGCGCGCAATAGTTTACTTAATTTGCGGATAGATGTCGCTGTACGTGGAACGCTCATATCATATCCTACATGGCGGTGTTATTTTAACTCTTAAGTGGGGACACTTACTGTGACGGACGGAAAACTACGGAACCCTACACTGAGCGTGGGCCGACACACTCTTGGCCGGTTTTTTTCTTTTTGGTTTTGGTATTTTTGCGTGTTTTTTTATTATTATTTGGTGGTAGATCTACTATTCTGATAATACAAATCTGGCGATCAAAGGTTTATATTGCATACAAATATTCTTTAATTTGGTATTTCAAAGTTGGTAATCGTTTCGATTAAAATGGTCACAAATATACAAATATAAATTTCTTGGAGGCAGATATTAATAATTAGGGAATACAAATTAGGTGGCAAAACTAAATTTTGGAGGCTGAAAATATAGTTGCCTAATGAAATTATGATGGTGTAATATTATTGGGGATACTATTTAGCGCTATTGAGCAAGTTCAGCTGTTTGCTTTTGGGCCTTACACATAAATAAATAAATATATATATTATGGGACAATCTTACACAAATCAACCTAGTCCCACAGTAAGCTCAATAAGGCTTGTGTTGTGGGTACTAGGCGACGATATATATATATACATATAATTACTTAAATACATAGAAAACATCCATAACTCAGTAACCAATATCCGTGATAAACATACACGTAAATGCCCTGACCAGGATTCGAACCCGGGACCTCCTGCTTCGTAGGCAGGGTCACTACCGACTAGGCTAGGAGGCCGTTAAAACACATAAATGAAAACATTGAAAAAAAAATCGATAACATTAAGGAAAGTCTAAAATTCGGCTCAAAAATCTACCCTCGCATGTTTTACATAAATATGACATCTAGATATGAACGGTAAGAACTCATAAGAAGTTTAATGGCCTCCGTAGCCTAGTGAGCAGTGACCCTACCTACTACTCATATTAAAAGCTTTTATTTTGTTAAGTTTACGTGTGTAAAATAGACCTAAATAATGGAGAATGATTTGTTACAATTTGGAAGATAATAATTCCTATTGTTTTTATTTGATTCAGAAGCAGAAACTTGATTCTTTAAACACAGTTCACTGGATACTGTTAAAAAACATAGCGGTGGAGGTGGCTATTTGATCTTCTTCTTCTTCTTCTTGACTGTATGTATCCCATATCATTTGGGGTCAGCCCTCCTTGTACGTTTACGCCACAATGCACGATTTTGTTTTGTCTCCGTATCTACCTCCACCAATCTCAGGTCCTTTTAATGGTCTGACTCCATGTCGAGGTGGCTATTTGATGCTGGTTATAAGTGATTATGTATTAAGATGGTAGTTTCTAACGTATCTTTGGACTATGGCCAATTTAATAGACAATACTCGACATATATGTAAATTTAAGTATATTTTAAATAAAACCATGTATAATACTAGAACGGCCCATGCTTGAAACATTACCTATTGTAATGTAACACCAATTGACTTTTCTGCTTTATCTTCTCCACTACCCTAAGGTTGTCTTGAAGAGATCGTATATTAGCGATAAGACCGTTTTGTTTGCCTCTTTTTATGTACATCATGTATTTTCTAATGTGATATAATTTCTGAGGTGTGGAATAAATCAATAAAGCATTCATTTATTCATTTACCTATATGTACAACATGAATGCAAATAAACTTGAAACTTGATACCGGCTGCCATCGTTGAGCTGCCACATATGCCCGCTGTTGTATGTCTGTCGTATATCGCGTCAGCAATTAGCGGACTTGCATGAAGTAAATGTTTTGGAAACATAAATTGTGCACCGCTAATGAGTTCGAGTGACCTCACCCATTTGACGGAGCATTTAATTATCTTTCGTTTTGATAGTCTATTTTGTTTCTGAATACTTTGTTGTGTGTTGATTGTTTGCTTTTGTTTAAAAGGGTCATTAATGTTTCCATTACTACTGCAAATATTTGATTCTAAGTAGGTATATGTAATGTATTATATTAATACGTTGAAAAACCCTAATGACAGTCTCACAAGTATAGTCACGTCCACGCGCTCCCCATCATGTTTTTTAGGGTTCCGTAGTCAACTAGGAACCCTTATAGTTTCGCCATGTCTGTCCGTCCGTCCGTCCGCGGATAATCTCAGTGACCGTGAGGCCCTGGGTTTTCTGACCACCCGTCGCCGGCGGCCGGCGACCGACGCAATACAAAACATCGGATGTTTGTATTGCGTCGGTCGCCGGCCGCCGGCGACGGGTGGTCAGAAAACCCAGGGCCTTAGACTAGAAAGCTTAAATTTGGTACTAATATGTATATCAATCACGCCGACAAAGTGGTAAAATAAAAAGTGGAAAAAAATGTTTTATTAGGTACCTCCCCTATACGTAAAGTGGGGAGTGATTTTTTTTTTTCATTTCAACCCTAACGTGTGATATATTGTTGGATAGGTATTTAAAAATGAATAGGGGTTTACTAAAATCATTTTTTGATAATGTAAATATTTTCGGAAATAATCGCTCCAGAAGTAAAAAAAAACCGGCCAAGTGCGTGTCGACCACGCATAGGGGGGTTCCGTACCTTCAATGGAAGAAGTTTTTTGGAGATATCTCAAAAATGGCTGAACCGATAATGTTCAAAACAATTTTCGTAGAAAGTATATGATAAGGCGCATCTCTTCAAATTTTTTCATATTTTTGAACTTACGGTTCAAAAGGTACGGGGGGGGGGGGGGGGGGGGGGGGGGGGGGGGGGGGGGGGGGGGGGGGGGGGGGGCTACACAACTTTTCTGACTTTCGAAGCGATTATTTCAGAAAATATTCACTTAATCACAAAATGATCGATTGATGTGTCACATGTTGATATTTGGTCACATGTTAATTTTTTAACGATAAGTTTTAAAAATATGAAAAAAATCTCAAAAGAAGAACTTTATACAAACTTTCTAGGAAAATTATTTTGAACTTGATAAGTTGAATAGTTTTTGAAAAAAAAAATTAAATTATTTCTGAACTAAGTTTGTAATTTAACCGTATAAGCAGGTGTTTATTGTACCTGTAATTTCTACAAAATCACAATAAAATGACGTGCTTTCAAATAAAGTAAATACAGTGAAAATCGGTTCACGCAATAAAGAATTATCCCATAAAAATCATCTTCCATACTTTAAGCTCGCGCGCAATAGTTTACTTAATTTGCCGATAGATGTCGCTGTACGTGGAACGCTCATATCATATCCTACATGGCGGGTGGGGACACTTACTGTGACGGACGGAAAACTACGGAACCCTACACTGAGCGTGGCCTGACACGCTCTTGGCCGGTTTTTATGTATTGAAATATAAACAAAACCACGTGGGATTATTAGCTGAACGCTGCTTCCTTTGTTTACAATTTTTAATATTTAAAAAAAGATACTATAAAGCATAAAGCCATGTTCTGCTGGTGACGCCTGACGCACAGCGTCCCGTTCTATAAAAAGTTTTCATCTTTCTTTACAATGTGACGCTGTGCGCTGCGTCCGGCATCAATCACTGACCACAGCCTAACATAATGTAAGATTATAGTTAGGGTCAGACGGCAGATAGCCGCAGATTCTGCCACGTGACCTTGGTTAAAGCGAGTTGTTGAAGCGAGCGTCTGGCTGACAACCAACCAACCGCTTTTGCCAATGGTTGGCAGAGCACGCCTAGCCACCAAGGGCGTTTAAAAGTCATGTAGAATTTGGCATCAACCACGGGCTACATGGTTTAAAATCTCTGTTTTCTGCCAAGGTCTCGTGGCAGAGGGCTGTGGTTATATGCCGTCTGGCCCTAACTTATGGATGCAACCAGGAAATCTTTAAGACGATGAAAAAACAAAAACTAAAGTAACTAAACCTATACACAAACATTTCTTACATATTACTTTTTCTTGTAAGTACATAGTAGATCGCCATTGTTTCTCACATAGTATAGAATGGACCCTGCAGTAGTATTTTTCAAAGAAACAACCCGCTCACAGCACTTCACTTCGAAGAGCTTTTGTTTCTAGTTTCTTTAGTATTTTCTTCTTTAACTTAGGTTAGTTGTAAAAATGGCATAACGTACTACAACATATTAATTCGGAGAACCAGGGGCAGTGATGCTTTGTAGAGCAGAACAGTCTTATCAATTATATACATCGAATAGACTTTCGCAGCTTTAACCAGATTAGCTCGCCATATCGGTTTATGTTGGATTCTGTCGCCGTAATTCCAGATGCTTCTGTAATTTCAGGTCCCTGTTCTAGAACATTTGTCTACACTGGCCATCTAGCCCACGAAGAATGTATTGCAGCTTTAGTTCATATTTGTCACATAATCAAGTAACATCGAAAACGTTCAAATCATTACAATTTTACATGTGCAGACTACATCCTCCAACCTAACCTAATTATTCTTATTGCCTCCAAAATTTGCCTCGTGTATCATCTGTTATTCATCAATTTGAGGCCTAAATGCATTAAACACTTTAATTTCCACAATATATCCTCATCATGAAATAAGTGTGTAGTTGTGTACAGGGCAAGTTACTTAGCCAAAGCTTCTCTGCGCTATATTTCGCTGCTGTTGCCTCTAGAGTCCTATTAGCCATGTGGTTCATCTACCCAAATATACCGCTGGTCACGGCGAACGCCCTAATTATACGCTTCTCGTATGAATGTGCGGTTGCTATGGCTCCTAATTTACTTTTCCCTACCGTTTATTGGGCTACGAAGCCTTATATGTGGCGTTAGTGAATCGTAAACATTTGTTATTTGTTTTGGGCTTGAAATGCTTTTGATTAATTTGTGTGGCATAAATTGTTTAGCCGTTTTACAAACTAAAAGCCTTCATTTGAAAATGTTTTAAGCAAAATCTATTGATATTTGGCTATCGTCCTACCGACCCCTAAGAAAAAATACCAAGATAAATAGAATTTTGATATGTCAAAATTAAGATTTAAAAAACAATGGATTTGGAGGCCTTTTTATTTGCACATTTTGATAACGTCTTAGCTGTCATTTTCGTAACAATTTGGAATATTTCCTAATATTTTTATATAATGCTGGCTGCATATTTTTAATATTTACGAAATTTGAAAGGAACTTGGAAACAGTGGTAGCACCCATAGTGAATTTTGTTCAGGGCACTGAAATGTATAACATATCAAATCAGGACGTTTAACTGAAACCACATTTTCCATACTTTAGGTCCGGGGTCCTTTGTCAAACATTGCAACTAGACTTTGTTACCTTAACTAGAAATAAAGCTGAATTTCCACCAGTTGAGCGGAGATGCATTGTGAGGTGTTTATTTGTTAGTTTTTTGTTTATTAGGACTACCAACAGGAGATACAACACACATTTAAATATAAAGATTGAAAACACATACAATTGATCCCCCACTTAAAGGCAATCACAGCATGCGTATGACATTAAACACGAGTTATTTAACTAAGAACTAGCATTTACAATTTTAACTAAAGTAAGTTAGAAAGGAGATCGTCAATTTTTGTTAGGTGATCTGGCCCAGATTATTTAGGACCGTTTAAGAATGGTTCTTACCTTTAAAGAATCGTAATAATTTCTAGATCAGGATGGTGGTAAAAATATTGCGAAATCTAATGGGAAAACTGAAAAATCATGCATTTAAAACTTGAATCTGACAAGGACAATATTTGAAAGCGTGCTTGCCTATGATTTATATATTAATGTAAAAAAAGTACCGATTTTTTAAAGATAATCTACAAAAGCGGACTTAAAAACCAAACGGGAATCATGATGAAATAATAAAAAGTCATATTTTGATGGTATTTATAGTTCCTGTATTTCGGTAAACAAAGACGGCTGTCAAACCATCGTTGATACTATTAACTGAACATTCCTAACACCTATTGCGAAGGGATAAGGTTTACCACCGTTAAGTGCGATAGCACTAGTATCTGACATTACAAAATTGAAAAAAAGATGCGTTTCGTTATCGAAGGAGCATGATATTATGCCATTATGAAACCCACTTTTAGTATTCAAACACCGATCAAAAATGCAAAAATACGCATTTTCAATCTTTAGGCGTTTTAATACAGTCGATTTCTAATTTAAACTTCCGTATTCGTAGGCTTAGATACTATTTTAATATTACAATGTTCTAACTTACCGAATATTATTAAAACGCAGATTATGTAACGGTATACATTGACAGTGTCAAACCAAAAAACAATCCCGTTTCAAGCCAGGGTGAAGTTAAACTTTATGTCAATGCCATAAGGACGTTAACGACTTGTCTTGCTGTATTTTATTCGCGAAAAAATCAACATAATGTTTATTTATTTAGTATTTCTAATTCCCGTTTCATTTTTTTGCAATATGTTGTCTACTTTAGTAATAAAATGAGTATTTATTTTACATTGCAGTACAAACTGTATACGGTTTATATCAGGTGGCCCAGAATTGACGATCTCCTTTAACGTAAGTATACTTATATCTACATTCTATCTTATATTTATTAAGAACCATTTCTAGAGCTGCGCTGTGTGATGATAGGTAAGTCAAATGGTCCTATTGGTTATTGACTATCAAATTCCTCGCAACGCATCCTCGCTCATCTCTCGTGGGAATAAAGGTGCGACCACACCGCTGCTTAAAATACGGCAACGTTACGGAATCGCAGTGACGCATCGTATCCGCACCGTTTTTATCGCATGCCCTCCACACCGCTCAAAATACGCTGATGGTACGGAATCGCAATGACGTGTCGTAAACGTCACGACTTTAACGCATGCTCTCCACACCGCTGCTCAGAAAACGCAGACGCAACGTGTACGTGACCATACGAAATATTTTTAATGCGAACCTTCCAAACCGTATTTTGAGCAGCGGTGTGGAGGGCATGCGATAAAAAACGGTACGAATACGATGCGTCACTGCGATTCCGTAGCGTCGCCGTATTTTCAGCAGCGGTGAGGAGGGCATACGATAAAAACGGTATGAATACGATGCGTCACTGCGATTTCGTAGCGTTACCGTATTTTAAGCAGCGGTGTGGTCGCACCTTTATGCGATATATTTGACCACTTTGACATTATGTATAAGTAAGGCTTTCTTTAAAGTACACGACCGATATTTGACTTTATCAATTAAGAACAGCAGTACTTCAATTAACATACTCGTACGTCCAGGATTTCTTGAAACCACCCAATTTTAATCAAAATAATAAAATTATTTTGTTTGCCCCAGGGTGCAGGGCAATTTTACGAAACAGCTAAGCCCATTTTAATCTGACAAACTCATTCAACTGTACTAAAGAAATGCTGTAAGGCGAATGGTTTTACGTTGAGAACAATTATCTCAAATCTCGAAACAAGTATTTATAAGGTACATTTCAATTCGGAGTTCATTTAAAAAGTTTCTTTCATTTATTTGTGACCAATCTTTAAAAGTAGTTGAAGAAGTAAATAGATTATGTACTAATGCGTTAAGGTGATACTGTGGCTTCCGTAATGTAATGAAGTCAGAGATCCAAATTGAATTTGTATCTTAATGCTTTTAGTAAAGCCGAAAGGAAAGCTCTTGCCCTCCTTATTGAACAGAGACCGGAGTGGACCTCATTTTTCCTTTAATTTCTTTTTTTAGTATAGAAGGAGAGCTAGCCACGTCAGATATAATGAGACCGATACACAATAATGAGAGCGATTAAACTCTTCTCGTTAGTTTCATATACTATGCTTATTTCCAGATCCGGACATCTGGCAGCTGTTCATTGGTGGAGGGCAAAGAATGCAAACCACTTTAAGAATACAAATCCTAGAGTTCTAATTTTGATGCAGTATTATGAGAAATTATATAAATAATTAGATTATATCATTACGGCCTCTTAGCCCAGTCGGTAGTGACCACGGAGTATATGGAGACGGTATCAGCCGTAGTTTGTTCCAAAACCAGCGTAGCCGGCATTTACACGCACACATTCTCATTAAAGTACGCACGAGGTGATACACACAAAGAAATGTCAGTCTCTCATTCGCTGTGTTGATGTGTGCGTCAGATTTGGCCGAACGTTAGTGTAATTGCAAATTAAAAATTAAAGATTGAAACACGTTAGTAAAAATTGAACACTAACAGTTTAATACAAATTGATTTCAATTAGAATTAAAATTAATTGTAACTAATGTGTTAATCCTTTGTGAATAACTAATAATTGAAGATAATTAATTTTTAATCTTTCTCAAAAATTAAACGCATTAATATAATTTTTAGTGTAGATTGAATAGATAATTGACATTAATAATTTACCTAACTAAACGCGGATTTAGGTAAAGCTACGTGGTTTTGATTTTTGTTTCGATTTTGACTCCGGACTCGGGGGCTTGTATTGATAAGCAATGGGACCGGAATCCTAAGGTGAAGGTCATGCTGGACCCTGGGGATCCCTACTGGATCTCGGGTTTGGCGCATCATAGACTCATGCTGTTTGGGCTCAATCGACTTGTACTGATGGTATGGTATGGTACGGTACGGTACGGTGCGGTGCGGTGCGGTGCGGTGCGGTGCGGTGCGGTGCGGTGCGGTGCGGTGCGGTGCGGTGCGGTGCGGTGCGGTGCGGTGCGGTGCGGTGCGGTGCGGTGCGGTGCGGTGCGGTGCGGTGCGGTGCGGTGCGGTGCGGTGCGATAATCAATCACAAGCGTTATCAAAGCACACACTATTTATTGATTGTTTCGGCACACAGAAGGAACAGTTAGCACAATACACATCAGTCAATAGAGAAGAGAAGGAGTGAGAGCGAATGCGAAAAGAAATATAACTATAAACATTGCGGCGATGAGCATAGGAAGCGCATGCGTTTCGCGTCCGAGTTTATCTATCACTGTGCGGGCGACCGGGCGAGTGCCGGGAACAGGTATGGTATGGTATGGTATGGTATGGTATGGTATGGTATGGTATGGTATGGTATGGTATGGTATGGTATGGTATGGTATGGTATGGTATGGTATGGTATGGTATGGTATGGTATGGTATGGTATGGTATGGTATGGTATGGTATGGTATGGTATGGTATGGTATGGTATGGTATGGTATGGTATGGTATGGTATGGTATGGTATGGTATGGTATGGTATGGTATGGTATGGTATGGTATGGTATGGTATGGTATGGTATGGTATGGTATGGTATGGTATGGTATGGTATGGTATGGTATGGTATGGTATGGTATGGTATGGTATGGTATGGTATGGTATGGTATGGTATGGTATGGTATGGTATGGTATGGTATGGTATGGTATGGTATGGTATGGTATGGTATGGTATGGTATGGTATGGTATGGTATGGTATGGTATGGTATGGTATGGTATGGTATGGTATGGTATGGTATGGTATGGTATGGTATGGTATGGTATGGTATGGTATGGTATGGTATGGTATGGTATGGTATGGTATGGTATGGTATGGTATGGTATGGTATGGTATGGTATGGTATGGTATGGTATGGTATGGTATGGTATGGTATGGTATGGTATGGTATGGTATGGTATGGTATGGTATGGTATGGTATGGTATGGTATGGTATGGTATGGTATGGTATGGTATGGTATGGTATGGTATGGTATGGTATGGTATGGTATGGTATGGTATGGTATGGTATGGTATGGTATGGTATGGTATGGTATGGTATGGTATGAGCTGGAGCTCATGCTGGACCCTGGGGATCCCTACTGGATCCCTGGTTTGGCGCATCATAGACACATGATGAGCACCTGTACTGATGAGCAGATGGTACCGGTATCAAAATCTGGAGTTTATGCTGGACCCTGGGGATCCCTACTGGATCTCGAGTTTGCCGCATAACATAACATGACATGACATGACATGACATGACATGCCATGCCATGCCATGCCATGCCATGCCATGCCATGCCATGCCATACCATACCATCAGTACAAGTCGAATGAGCCCAAACAGCATGAGTCTATGATGTGTCAAACCCGAGATCCAGTAGGTAGCCCTAGGGTCCAGCATGAGCTCCATCTTGTGATATTGGTCCCAACTTCCAAACCCGAGATGCAGTTTTAACATTAATTATTAGTGTAAGACAGGATTAATTTAGTTACACTAACGTTAATCTAATTAACTGTTTATCTTATTAAATTTTCGAGACGTTAGTGTCACTAATAGGTTAATTCTTATTGACGGTTAGTGTAATTAACGACGTCACAAAATTAATGCGAACTAACGTTAGTAAAAATTGATGTTAGTGTAATTGATTAGTTACGGAATTAATCTTCAATCTTATTGATCAATTTTCAATTCTAATTGAAATTAACGGCCAACACTGGTGTGCGTACACTCGAAAATACGTAACCACTACCATTGCCTCGTAGGCTCCGCTTACATGTCTTCTAGTCTGACATTCAAACTTTGGATTATTATTTTTCTTGCTTTGATTTCATTTAATATATTATTTGAAATGGGAAAAATAAAGAAATAGCAATTTTGAACATTATTGTTGAAATTTGTTTGACGTAATTTGTGGATGTACCCTTACCTATCTAATTTATGTGTCTGCTAAAATACTAAAAATAATCGTGACTCAAACTATCTTCATACCAAAATTCATCTTAATCGGTTCAGCAGTTTAAGTGTGAAAAGGTAACAGACAGACAGAGACACTTTCGCATTAATAATATTAGTATGGTTAGAAGTACCATTATCCAGTTATCGTATCTATAAAATAAGTTGATCATTGGATTAATTAATCCAGCCAATCACGTTATTTTGTTTTCGAAAGAAATAAAATTAGTTTATACTATAGGACAGACAAGTTACACCTTAAACAATGAATCTTCATCCCTAAAAATGACCTAAAATTTTTACAATATAATGTAGGCGGGATAGCACCTAAAATTTATAATAACCTTCCTGTAGCATTGTTAGATTTACCAACAAAGAAATTTAAAACAGAACTCGTCAAATGGTTAAGTGGAAAAAACTTTTACTCAATAAATGGGTTTTTTAGTGTCAGGCACTAATTGCATGTTAAACTAAGATTATATTGTAAGATTAGTTTTAAGGTAAATATTTGCATGCCTACTTCTATAAGGTAACAAACATTATTGGAACTTATTTGTAACGCTACAACCACTTGTACCTAATGTTTAGCAAATAAATGATTTTTATTCTTATTCTAATGAGTTCGAAATTATCGATTATAAATAACGGGCCGCACTCTCGTGGCGGCAGGCGCGGCAGCCATGTTGCCCAGCAACGTGGCTGCCAATCGTGTAACGAGACTGACGAGCGACGTTCGTATTTCTAAATACATTGCGCGTCACTCGCGTAATCCTGCGACCGGCAGCAATAACCAGCGAGCAATTGATATGAATACTGTTGTACCATCAGATCATGGGTGAATGTCGTAATAAAAGCCTACAATTTTTGGAAAAAATGTGTGGAAAGCAACTACTCCAGGGGCCTCTTTAATTCGTTGCTTCGTATACGACACGACAAAATTGTACAACACGACATTTTTATATGTTTTTGGCACTAAATTCGTCACACGTGGTCGAACGACGACTGAACCGCGCGGCATGAGGTTTCGACAAGTTTATGCGCATCTGATCATAAACCATGTAACGCGCGCCCCGCCCATTACCGCGTCCATTAGTATTTATCTAGTCCGTGGTAGTGACCCTGCCTACGAAGCAAGAGGTCCCGGGTTCGAATCCTGGTCAGGGCATTTATTTGTGTGTTTATCGCAGATATTTGTTCCTGAGTTATGGATGTTTTCTATGTATTTAGGTATTTATCCATATTTATCTATTATATATATCGTCGCCTAGTACCCATAACACAAGCCTTATTGAGCTTACTGTGGGCCTAGGTCGAATTGTGTAAAATTGTCCTATACTAAATATTTTATTTTTATTTTTTTATTTTATTTTTTATCATTGCCAAAAGTTTATATTGGGAGAAAGTAGTCCAAAATGACGTATAATGTAATTAATAGTTTGTCGCCTACTGTTTCCGTTTCCGAAATAATACGCAATGGTTTTTGTTCTAATGTTAAAATATAGGCCCCGTCCTCTATGAATAAGACAACTTCGGCAGTTTTTACCTATTTTTGAAAAAAATTGCTAGTCTGTCACTCTGACCTCCACCCATTAAAAGCTGCCAGATGCTCGGATCTAGTAATAAGCATAGTATTGCAATTTTACTAGACGGGTTTCGTTGCTCTCATTAGTGTCATATCCTTATAGGTGTATGACGTGGCCAGCTCTTAGTCCAGTAGGTCAATTTGTGTACTTACCGGTTTTATAAATCCAATTTCTCTGTTTTATAAACAATGCCATGTGATAAACAGTAATTGGATATTGTATCGTTGGTGATTGAGTTATCCAAAGCGTATTTAGATTCGGTTTTGTGTCCAGCCTTTGTTTGGCGGACCGGCTGACCTAAACTCGTTACAGGTAACAAAAGCTGACCTCACTCTGTTTTTACGCCTTTTGCTACTCAAGTATTCATGGTTATTGTGTTATTAAGACCAGTTAAAAATATGTGATAGCAAAAAATGAAAAAAAAAAAACTTTGTAGAGCTTCACGAAGAATATGTTTTCCACAATATACTTTCAAGATAGACCGTTGCCAGTCAGTCTCTATGTAACTCGACATCCTAAAACAGTAGTAACAGGCGATAACAAAAAAATGAGAATTCTTTCAGAGGCGGAAAAAAAAACTCCTATACCTTTTTTCAGTTTTGGATGTTCTTAGGCAATTTATACATAATATTTATTTACAAAACCATCAATGCACATGAGAGTAGGGCCCGTGGTCAGCTGTTCGTCAGAGTTTAGACACTATGTCCCAACAAGATCGTTGGACGGCATGTTTTTCCCTTTTGTGCACATATGACCTTGATCCCTTTTATCAACTGGGTAAAATTTTCAGCTCTCCGATTGTTTAAATACTAAATTACTATATGACTAAAGAACCGGTAAGTAAACGGAATGAATTTAGTCACATCACCATTTAAAGTTATCGCGCTTTTTATGTTTGGAACGATTTAATTAACCATACTATTTTTGTAATTTTTGTGTGTGAAATATTGATTAATGTTAATGTTACAGCAGTAACACAAGTTGTAAGTAATTGGTTTTGAGATAAATATCTACACCCTGTCCAATAAGTTCGAATACACATATTTTTGCGTTGACCCTGAAGGCATACAGGCTGCAGGCCATCCATTTATTATATTAATCTAAAGAATAACTTAACTTGAACATAATGTAATAGTAAAAAACGCCAAGGACTTGAAATTTGTCTTCACTCTGCAATGAAGTACTTTCGATTAACAATTTAGTACAAAATTTCGTAATGGCGACTACAAAGGTGTTTTTTCAAGGCGGTAAAACTTTTTGGAATCAAACGCAATCTCTTTTACACAACAATGAGAAGGTCTTAAAATAGCTCCTCTTTAGAAGACAGGGAAAAATCTGGTCAGCTACGCAGCTAGAACCATTAAAATACTAAATATCGTGAGAGTGCGAGTTTAGAGGACAAAAGCCGCTTTATCCAAAAATCAACTGCCGATCTGAAAATTTTGAGGAGATCCTTACGTGGTAATTTGGAGGTGGATCCTGGATATCATAGCTACAATAAACGTGAAGTTCATCGTTTTTCTGTAGCAATCGAGAAAATTAGAGTACATAATCCAACTCAATACATTCCTGGCACGCAGGAAGGAGTTGATTTTCTGACGAGAAACTCATTGAATTAAAATAGCCTTACAATGCTCAAAACGGTCGTTTGTGAGCAGCAAGTATAAAAAACAGCCTAAACCATGAGGTTAATGTTCCCAGACTCCAGAGGGAACTATTGGTGGTAGTGTGGGGTTCAGTTAAATATGTGGGGCCAAATTTCGTTATATTTACCGATAAAGTCGCACATTAATAATGAAAATTATAAATCAGAGGTTTTCGTCGAAAAACGCTCCTGAAAATTTGAAAACTGTGTTTAGGAATAAAAATTAAATTATTTTCTCACAAAATTGTGCTCAAAACAGTGCAAACGTTGTTCAAGCTTTGAGAAAAGCTAATTTCGATGATTATATTGCCGAAAGTAAACGGCCACTCTATTCTCCAGATTTGCGTTTATTACATTGATTTGGTATGTTTTTACATGCCTTGTAGGCACTTGTAGGTCACATTATTATAAAATAACAAATATGGACAGTGAAAAAAAAGATATCGAGCATATTTGGGACGAAATAACCTTGAAAGCGGTGCGTGCCGCGTGAGATTGAGTTGAAAAATGTAGTCAGCTAGTAAAATAGGTAAGAGGTGGAGTTAGTCCAAAATATTTGCAGCATATTTTGTATATTAGTATAGCTTTAATAAAATACAGATTTCACTACAATAACTATTCGTACAAAAAAGTTATAAGATCTCCAAAGTGTATTCGAACATTTTGGACACGGTGTAATTTAAAAAAAAAACACTTGACATGCTCTTTACGTGGTCCCTTCATATCACATAATGTACAGTCGCCATATGCAGATATATCGATGCGGCCAAGGTGCTCACAAATATCTGAACAACGCCTCTATTGTTAAAGCGATAAAGTGAATGTTCAGATATTTTTGAGTACACGGAAAAAAAAGACTTCTTAATACAAAGCAAATTTCTTCAACGCAGAGTAATAAAGTTTTAAATATAACGAAACGAATAATATTCTCAAATATAGATTTTCTAGTTTTCTTTTACCTAAGATAATACTTGTTTCATTTAAGTACAATTTACTCTTATCTTAATTTGCAGTGATTCTATTAAGTAAAGACATTCTATACTCTTGGTGTAAAACAGCATATTTCCTCAGTTAAAAATCTTATTTCGTCATATTGAAAAATGTTATGTTAAACTGAGACTTCATAATAGTTTCGGCAAAGTAATACGGTCTGAGACCATTAACAATTGTATCAATACAAGATCACGCTTTTCTTTAATCATTAATATCATTGTATTATTTTGAAAGAATTTCAATATCTTCAAGAGAATCTGTTTTCTACCACAAGAAAGCTCCTCTTGAAACAAGAATGTCATAACATTGGAGTAAGATCAACCGTTTTAAATTAATTTAGAGAATTCTCGACTCAAAATTTATTTCTATCTTTAGCCAAAATTGTACAGTTTCCGCGTGAAATAAAGTTGTGGAAGATAAAATGGTAAGAGTGGCAAATAGAGGTCTCTCACGAACCGATGTCCCATGAGAGTTGGTTGGGACTTGTATATATTACAACTGACATTTGGAACTTCGTTAACGCGATGTAGGTCTTGTATGGGCGCTTGATACAAGTGTTTGGAAGTTGACAGTGCGGTGCAACTAGGTCGCCATCTGTTGATTTGTGGCGCGACACTAGGATAGACAGCTGGCAGAAGAGACGCCACAAAGTAATGACGTTCATGAGTTAAGAACGGACAGATTAAAAAAGTCGAGACATGTTTTTTCCATTTCAGATCAGAACTATTAACTTAAGAAACGAGATAATGTCACATCAAAATTTTATAAGTTCTTGATTGAACATACTTGTTACATATGCCCACTTGAAATCAAGAATTTGAATAAATTGTGTCAAAAATATTAATGTCTTCTTTCAAAACTATGTCTATGGATGGTACAAGGAGGATATAAATCTCTATGTTACAAAAGTGTCCGTCAAAAGGCGATAAACTGATGGCGCCACAATGATATTTTTGATTAAATTAATTTTGATATAAAAAAATTAAATCCATACATATTTACAAAATAATTATTTGCGGAGAAGAAAGACACTTTGAATATTAATTTTATTCAGAATGTCATATAAGTATTAAATATCGGTAATTCATTTTAAATGCTGAACTATACCTAGCGCCACCCGGAGATATTTGGAACTATTGTTTAGTGCTTACCGCTGGACACTTTTTCGACTGTTTTCAACCGACTTCAAGATTTCGAAGGAGGAATCAATTCGTCGGGATCTTTGTTTTTGCTATTTTTTATTTTTTTTATTTTTTTATGTATGTTCACCGATTATTCGAAGACGGCTGGACCGATTTGGAAAATTCTTTTTTTGTTTGAAAGCGTATACTTCACAGTTGGTCCCATTGTAACCATGTCAGGACCTGATGATGGGATCCTGGAGAAATCGAGGGAACTCTTCAACTATTATAAGCACACCTATGGTGATTTGAGTATTTTTTACAGCAGATCGAGCATTTGGTGTTGGAAAGGTGGATGCTTAGTGAAGTCGGTTCTTTTTTGTTTAAAATTATAATATAAGAGAGACCGATCCTCCTTGTACCACCCATAACTATGTCTGTCTTGATACGAAATAAACATTTTTTTAAATGTAATGTACATAGTTTTGGTTAAAGAAAATGTTGTTTAGTTCTAAATCAGTAAGAACAACTAAAATGAAGAGCTTCAAAAATTTACAAGTTTTAGCGCAAGAAAATAATTACTTGAGCTAAGATTTCATTGATTTTGTATAAAGAATTAAAAAAGCTTTGTGCTAATAATTTAAAATCTCATTTGAAAGTAGTTATTTGATCTATCGAAAAGAAAAATCTTCCTTTCAAAGAAAAAATGGTTTAAGTAAAGAAAAAAATCGAGGCCAGTAAGAGAAACCTATGTTGAATTTAAGAAAATGCCATTTTTCTATGAAAACAATATTAAATTGCCCCGAAATGATTTGAATTAGTTGAATCAAATTCTCAATATCGACTTCTTTCAAGTAAATACTCTTGAAACAATACATTTTTGTATTTCTATATTAAGAAAAGGTGGTCTTATTAAGTGAAGAATCATATTTTTGATAAAGGAAATAAATACTTGTCACGAGGAAATATTTTCAAGATAATATAATGTCTTGGATCGAGAATATCCTGGAAGCTTTTTTTTCCGTGTACCTTGGCCGCACCGATATATTTGATGGCGACTGTACCTAACATGTGCAATATGTATATTGTCAGTAATGTGCCAAACTAGCACATAGAATGGGGATGTTATGACCAAGTTAGTGTAGCAGAATGGCCGGTATGTAGATAGTGGAAGGTACCTCTCCAAATGTAGTTGTCTTTATTTATTCAGATAAGATTGAGGCGATACGCGAACATCTAAAAACATATTGCACACTTTTTTCAATCCTCTGGGAAGTATATAAGACCATAAACCCAACAGCTTTTAGAAAAAAACAAATATAAAGCGTAAGTCCTTTTATGATATCTCATACATATATGATGAAAACATTGAAGATAATAGCAATCAGACTTTAATTTTTTTCTATGTATAGGGTATAATTTATGCAAGCATACACCATAATACAATAAACTAAAATAAATCAATTAACTTGTATGTGATATAAAAATACCCTAAAGAGCGTTCATTATGTATACTTATGTATTTTATCTTCAAAATATCTGTTAAGTAAATAGGTTAAGTATACGATTTATCAAATGCCTTGCACACCTAACATGGTTGACATAAGGAATTCATCCAAAATTTGCAGAAGCAATATTTTCTTTGTTCGTGCCTAACTTTAGCCGATCTCAGTGCCTTAACAAATATGAAACAAATATATGAATTTAAACTTTTATTTGTGTTACGCAGAAAGCAAGCAGAAAACTAAAATCGATGTTTTGCGTGGACATTCTTTGCGATAGTTGACTCGTGTAGTAGTAGTTATTGGCATGACTATGACGTTATTTTACGAATATGGCTCTACTCCAAACCACTGTGTTCTGCTTTTCGCACGCTAGATGGTTTCAAATTTATGAAAACTATTTGTTGTATAATTCTTGGCTATAGAAAGAATGGGAACCAAACATTCATTTATTTTAATAATAGCTGACACGAGGGCCAAGACCTTTTCAGTAATAATTTTAAACAAAAAGAACCGACTTCACTTACCATCCGCCTTTCCAAAAGCAAATGCTCGAGCTGCTGTAAAAAATACTCAAATCACTACACGTGTGCCTATAATAGTTATAGAGTTCCCTCGATTTCTCCAGGATCCCATCATCAGATCCTGAAAGAATTTTCCAAATCGGTCTAGCGGTCTTCGAATAATCGGTGAACATACATTAAAAAAAATAGCAAAAACAAAGATCCCGACGAATTGATAACCTCCTCCTTCGAAATCATGAAGTCGGTTGAAAAGTGTGATTTTTGCCATTTGTACCATACACAAGGGTTAAGCTAAGCTACGCTCGCGCGGCAGCAGCAGCGGTATACGTGGCCATGTGTAAAGCCACATTTAAACTTGCGTGTGAGCGGCGAGCCGAATGCAGAATGACGTAGCGAATTGGTCACACATTGGTCCAATGTATGACCAATGTGTGGCCAATGTTGAATGAAAATCTGTTCGAATAGCAAATGTCAATGTCGTTATGACGTTGAGTTGAGTTGGGTTGAGTTGGGTTGGAGCTGTGTCTGTCCAGTGTGTGTGTTTATTTTTCGAATCGCGGCCTCGGCATTCGTCTCGACGCGCGTGTGCTCGCATGTGGAAGCGGTATATTACCGCGAGTCAAATTAATCATAGATAAGACTTATATTTTTTCCTCAGTTTTACATAAAATTTTATCGAATAATTAGACCTGCCTGTGTAATCCTGTATAACAAATTAAAATAACATATTTATTGGGTTTTGAAGTATGGATCTCGTCCATCTTCTAGGTCCTTATTGTAAGAGCGAGTCAGAAATTTCATTTAGATTATAGAGCACTCCATCAAAAGCCATTCTCGGCTAAAAGTTAATTAAGAATAAGTCGCCTTCGATAATATACTTTCACCACTAAGCGGAAAATTTTCTTTATAATTGCAACACAATGGAACCATGATGAATTTTTTAAATTAGAAAGGTTTAGAGTCAAAATCTCATAAGAAAAAGATTTTGAAAAAAATAAATTATGTTTATTGATTTTAGGAGATCAATACAATTATTTATTTACCAATTTTATAGGGACTTTAATATCGTAAGTAATTAAAATTTTCTAGGTAACGTCTTTTTCTTCAACATGGGAGATTGTGTTCCGTGCCCTTATTTAATTCACAGGTTCATTGGAAAATCATACGGTCGTGCTAGCTAGCAGCTACCCCTCGCCACGTCATAATAGGCAATCAAACTTTAAAGCGACCTTTCTTTGAGCGACTTTTAACTTTTAACTTGATTTTGTAAGATAAACACGATCTTGAAATTTTAAAGCTCTTAAAGTTCGCGTAGGTCTCATTTGAATAACTTTTTTTTTTGGGTATCGTAGCACCTACCTCGAAAAAGATAAGAAAGTTCTATCTACATAGATAATACAACTATAAACGTGATAGTCACATGACTATCACGTTTATAGTTGTATTTTTAAATTTTCGGATGATAATGCTCAATAAACATTGTGAAGATCATAAGCCTTTATATTATTTTATGTACGAAAAACACAAACATGCACATATTTTCGCTAATGATTTGGCAAAAATTGCGTCACTTGCCCGCAAAGGGTCATAAAGAAATTTAGTTTCACGTTTTGCGTATCTATATTGAGAAAGTAAAGGGATTTAAAGCCTATTTTTTCAATGTACGCATTACCAGCTGAGGTATCCCGTTCAATCATTGCGATAAGAACATAACTAATGAATCTGTCTTCTTCTCCCTGCCCTTATCCCACGTTATGTGGGGTCGGCACAACATGTCTTCTTCTTCCATTCTCCTCTATCTCCCGTCATCTCCTCACTCACTCCTTTCTTCCTCATGTCCTCTTTTACACAATTACGGTAACAATGCTGTGTTATCTCGTATCCCTCGTTTATAAATATAACTTAGAATTCTATACTGTGGATCCCTTCTTCCAATCTAAAAAGAAATATATGATTGATATCTGCACGACACTTTTCAGAAAGTATAAATAGTATATTTTTAATAATAATTTCAAAATCAATTCAGCAGTTAAAGTTAGTCTTTGCTATGGCTTGTATTAAATTTATTTGGTATTTGGTATTGGACATTCATTGGTGTACAGGCTTTCAATGATTTAATCACGGTACTAGTGGAAATATATCTTGTTTATAAAATTATAACATCTTTTTATGTGGTCAAGTAATTATCTTACTTGCGATGAGCATTTTATTTGACTTTTTTTGTACACTTCATTTTTGTACTGTTTCCTAGCAATTAATACTTACCTACATTACTTATTAATAAGAATAATAAGTTATTATGTACAATGTAATTTATGGATAACTGTTATTGGCCATCTGTTATGTAACCATTTACATTTACAAAATGTAATACTCTTATTTAAGGCTGTTGTTGTCCTGAACATCAATAATTAAAAATAAAAAAAAATCCATCCGTCGTTTCCTTGGCCTACCCATAGCTCTTCGCCCATCCACTTTTATATCTAACATTCTTTTGCCTATATTACATTCATCCCTCCTCATGACATGCCCGAACCATGCTAACCTACTACCCTTCACTTTCTCTGTTATTGGTGCTACTTTCAAGCTTCCCCTTATATACTCACTAGCTTTTGCCCGGGGCTTCGCTCGCGTTAAATTCGGGGTAACACGGTTCCCCTTTCCTGATTGCCCCCCGTAATGCTCCATACAAATTTCCACCCCCCATTTTAGGGAAGTGGGGGGTTAGAAAGAGACAAGAAGTAGCCTATGTCACTCTCCATCCCTTCAACTATCTCCACTTAAAGAATCCGCTCTGGCCATGTGGTCCTACCGCTCTTGTCCTACCGATCGGACCACATGAACTTTTTTTTCCGATTGATCCGACTGTTAAAGCGGACTATTGAAACTGTAAATTTCTTAGACCACGTGGTCCTACTGATCGGACCACATGAACTTTTTTTTCCGATTGATCCGACTAAATCGGACTATTGAAACTGTAAATTTCTTAGACCACGTGGTCCTACCGATCGGACCACATGAACTTTTTTTTTATTGAACCGACTGTTAAATCGGACTATTGAAACTGTAATTTTCTTAGACCCTCTAGGCTGAATTTTTTTGTCTATAATGATTTTTTGTGTTATTTGCTGTTTAATAGTGCGACTTATTATCAATAAATTATCATAAAAAGTGTTACAAATTTGCTAAAATTTTCTCTGTCTATGCTCTAAGCTAAGTAAGTGAGAAACATCCTCGGTCAGTGTACAAAAGGCGGGGACCCTTACTACCGATTTTGAGCCAAAAAATCTAAAATCTCTTTGGTTTCTTTGGACTTTTCCACTGAGGCAGAATTGACGGAGCTCCGCTGTTGCGGAGCTCCTACTTCGCGTTATCTTGGCGCTACGCGCCTTATAGAAGAAACCTAACCAACCTAACCTAACCAAAACCTTGAATAGCTCTGTAACTATTCTGTTCATTTGGTCCGATTGGTAGGACGAAGTGGAATTACAATTCCTTGTAGTCCGATTAATCGGATCAATCGGAAAAAAAATAATCTTGTGGTCCGATCGGTAGGACGAAGCGGAATAATAAATACGTGTAGTCCGATTAATCGAACCAAGTGGAAAAAAAAGTTCATGTGGTCCGATCGGTAGGACAAGGGCAGTAGGACCACGTGGCCAGAGGGAAAAAATCACGTCAATTCGTCGCCCCGTTTTGCCGTGAAAGACGGACAAACAAACACACACATACACTTTTCCATTTATAATATTAGTATGGATTCTTAATCCGATCCTTCCTTGTCACTCCACACATCTATCTAAGCATTCTCATTTCCGCAGCATGCATTCTTCCTTCGTCTGTAACTTTCGTCGCCCAGCATTCTGATCCATACATTACGACATAGGTATATGACCTTAAAACGTATTAAAAATATACCTATTCTTAATTTTTGGACTACGAAAAGATATGGAATCAAATATGATATCAATACATGTAAGTATTTATTTGTCCATGAGCTTCGTAGCTTCTCGGTCAGTAATCGGGCTAAAAGCCGCCACAACCTTACATAGTACAAAAGGAGCGCGGAAGCAACTATTTGTATGTTAATTCTTTTGTACAGCTTTGTTTTGGTTTCCGAAAAAACTGACAATATTTCCTTTCAAGGAAATACGGAGCGTTACGTTATTGGTTGGGACGTAACGAAATTTAATAAAATAAAAAGGGTCTAGAGCTACATGTATGTAACAGCGTTGCCTTGAAAGGACACTAGTTTATTTCCTGTGTTTAAAACACGAAACTAGTCTGAATTTATTGTCTGTATATGACATTTGTAAAGCTTGGCACTTATTCAAAATGTTAAAACTAATATTTGTTTTCTTTTTTTTTCAGGTATGTTGAAAGTTGCTAATTGGTGACGCTACCTACTTCTCAGAATATTAAAGATAATGCAGCTGCAAAAACAAAAATAGGTAGGAGGTTTTCTCTACCAAGGATTTCTGGTTAAAATTGTACTGTGATAAAAGTGCCTGACATTTGTTTATGTCAGTTAAAGTAGCGGTCAAGAGTTTTTGCATGCAGGTGTAACAGTGAAAACACAGAGTAAAAGTAAGAAACTATTTTATACTTCTACAGAATGTCAAATTATAAGCATTTACCATCATAACATGAGAAAATATGACGGGTGCCGCTGTGACCCGGGTAGCCCAGGGGTTAGGGCGTCTGCCGTGAATGGAGAAGTCGCTGGTTCGATTCGAGCCCTGGACACCGGGGCACCGGAGGCCTTGGTCAGGCCTATGAATCATGCTCGCGCGAGCGAGTTATATACCTACGTTTTGCGCCTCCCTCGAGGGAGCTAAAGTCAGTGGGCTACCAACGCGCTCACTGAACGCACGTCGTACCGCGCGCGACGCTACTCGGAACTCGGAACAATGTCATCACGAAAAAAAAATAATTTATTGCGATGTGGTTGGGTGTAAAAATAGCAAAGCTAATAAAAACTTATCGTTTTTCGCTCTGCCGACGGATGGGGAAAGGTACAAACTTTTTCTTTTATACCACGTTGGTGGCAAACAAGCATACGGCCCGCCTGATGGTAAGCAGCTACCGTAATCTATGGTCGACTGCAACTCCAAAGGAGTGACATGCGCGTTGCCGACGCTTTACAAAAAAGGAGGATTCACTTATGTTATAATAATAATAGACATGTTATGTTTATTAATCTCCCAAATAACTATGATGATATTGCTAAAAGGCGATTAGAATAAGATTGATATAGCTGTCATTCCATATTAATTTTGACAGTGTGTGGCAAATCTGTCAAGATTAATCATACTCTCATCTCGGCAATAAAATATCAATCGATATTACTCATGTAACTATAATTGTTATGCACCATGCGAACCACTTAAACACTGAATCAATGCAAAATACCTATTTCCTTAACTATAAAACATTTCCTAACATAGGCTAGGCGACCCTAGCGATTGTGCGGGTGCGCGGGAGGTGCGGGGTGCCGCGCGTTGAAGGTCGCTCCATTGTATTATTGCGTAGGTACGTAAACCGTAGGTATTTGCTTTTTCTATGAGTGATTCATATCTGTTCGTAAGAACTATTATATAATCTGTGCCTTGGTTACTTTTTCTTTCGTATACCTTACAAAATAGTAAATTTACTATGGAAATTTCAGTAGAAAGTAGCCCGTTTTCCTGGTTTTGGAGTGTAGATGAAACTTGTAGTAGGTACAAGTACATTCCATATTATGCATATTTGAAGAATGGACAAGTACACCACAAGAATCAGTCGTTCCGTTCGATAATTCATAATTATAACAAATTTATAGCAGGATAGTCAAGTATGGTTGTCTGTGATGTCTCACGGGTTAGACGCGTTGCAAAAGAAAAATATGAAATGATATTTACAAGTAGATAACTTTCTAAAAAAAAACTATAAACGCAATATTTTTTTTAAAATTACGTTCCTAATATTATGACATTTATAAACGGCCAACATTTTTCAAGTAATAATACTAACAATCCACTCACATGGCCGCCCAAGCGTACCCGCTTGCTGTCATTTCCGAAAGCAGTCAACAGCATGAGGAGCTCGGGGTAACTTAAATAGCAACAATCTCCATTTATATGGCCGTCGTAAGCGCGGTTCCGGTGTTTTAGTTAAGTTATATCACTTCTACAAGGGTAGAAGTTAGCTAGTTTAATTATAATTGTAAACAATTCTTAACAATTGGAAGACACATAACAATGATAGAGTCCGACCAGCAAAGTTTCACACCAAGTGTTATGTCAAGTATGTGCTATACATTGGCACTGCTAATCATGGTTTTATTATTATTATTAATTTTATCACTCAATCGATATCTAGGTATGAGTATGAAGTAAGTACTTTGAAATAGGTAAGAAAAACTCGTTTTGAATGAATTCTAGTGAATTCGTTATCTAAATATGTAATAAGTATCATGAAAACAAGAAGAGTTGTAGGTATATTTATTTTTTGAGAATTGCAGGCCTATCATGGATTTGTCATTATCAATAGAATAGGTACGAGTACATAATTTGTAGAAATTATCATATAAATGATAATATTGTTGCAACTGTCATTTTATACAAGCAATAATAACTTCTACCGTCATAAAGCTGCTAATTTCAATACAGAAATAAGCAATATTTATTATTAACATAATTGTTGGGTGGTAGAAATTATCATTTAAATGATAAGATTGTTGCAACTGTCATATTAAACAAGCATATATTACATGATAACTTCTACCATCATAGAGCTGCTAATTTCAATGCAGAAATAAGCAATATTTATTAATAACATAATTGTTGGGCGGTAGAAATTATCATATAAATGATAAGATTGTTGCAACTGTCATTTTATACAAGCATATATTACATGATAACTTCTACTATCATAGAGCTGCTAATTTTAATACAGAAAAAGCAATATTTATTATTAATCACTAAGCAAGCGTGTCAAACCTTTGTAAAGAAATATAAATGATAATAATTTGAAGACAGATTTACCATGAAAAACGCTAGGTAAAAATGAGGTTACGTAGGTAGCAACACAAAAGTAATTTCGTCTGGAATACCTAAGATCGTTTGTCAGAGACGAATATCACAGAAATATTTTTTGCAAGTATGTTTAGTTTCAGTTAGTATTTAACGTTTTACCACATTACATTGATTGCGTGCAAGCATACAAACGTATCCATAAGCAATAAGAACTTTCTGGATTGTAGAATGAAATCTGTGGGAGTAGAACATATGTACTAGCTTTTGCCAGCGGCTTCGCTCGCGTTAAATTCGGGGTAACAAGCCATACAAACTTCCACCCCCCATTTTAGGGAAGTGGGGGGTTAGAAAGAGACAAAAAGTAGCCTATGTCACTCTCCATCCCTTCAACTATGTCCACTTAAAAAACCACGTCAATTCGTCGCCCCGTTTTGCCGTGAAAGACGGACAAACAAACAAACAAACACACACATACACTTTCCCATTTATAATATTAGTATGGATTCTATTAGATGTGATATCTAAAACAAATTTTGTGCGCCATGTTTGGCGGTTGACAGCTGTGACTGAATCAAAGTGACACTTGTAGTGATTTTCACTACAACTTTTGAGACAGAAAAAATGAGACAGAAAACTCAATGGGGTAGAACTGGATCTGTTTCTTCTAATCACTGGGTTAACCCATCTACCAACATTGTCTTTATGTGTATAAAATACAGTAGAATTACAACCAGCAAGAGTAGTCTAGTAGGTCAAGCGTTCAAAACATCCTTCACACAATATATCCTTATTATAAATGTCATAACAGTCAAGTCGCTCCGTGACATAATCAGTTTGAAAACCTCTCCCGCAAAACTAGTCCTGATGACTATATTATCAAATCATCATGTATGTATGTATCATTCATGTGGACCAAAATTATATCACAACCTATTTCTCCTCGAATAGGTATTGTATTTCAGAAAGCGTCGTATTTTAGTAGGGGCCGTAATAAATAAAGTCACGACCTTTATTTCTAGCGATCACTTTTTAAGATAAAGTCCTCCACTAACTGCTGTTATGTAATGCCGGCCTGTCACATATTTGTACGAGGGTAAAATTGTAGCCTTTTTGGTGTTTCTAAATTGAAATTGTAACAAACACACAAAGAACCTATAATTAAGTAATTAATGAACGTGGGACTTGTTAACTAAAATATTGAATCTGTCATAGGAAGTTCTAGTAAATTAATATTTATTGTAAATGGAACTTTAACTTGTGCTCTATCCATGGAAAAGTAGCGTATCTTACTTTCGAAAGTCATGAAAATACAACTATTGAGTTTAAAAGCAAATGTATCCGGGTGAAAGTTGATAAAAATGTTTACTCCCAGAAATACAGGGCCATATAGGGCTGCGCATGCGGTGGAGGGTTAAGTAGATAAGTTTAAGTTACATACCTATCAACTATCTAATAAGCTTACGTAAATAAACAGGAGCCTCGTCTGCCAACAAACCATTCTGTGGTTTGGCAGAAGAACATAGTGTAAGCGAATTGTGAATAAACGTTTATTTTTATTTTTTTACTTTTTAGTGGCTCATGACATTTAAAATAACAAAATTTCAAGGCTCTTCATGGTATGTAGTTCATTGTGTGTTTGGATCATTCTGTATCAAAGTTATAGCTAATGTTAGCTGAAACTAATATTATAACATATCTACAGAATTGAGGTGTTGCAAGAGCAATATAAACAATCGAAGCTAACATTCAAATCAATTAAACAAACATGCAACATAATTTTCCACCTAGAAAAGCAAAATAAAAAAAAAAGAAAAACCGACTTCAAAAAGGATAAAATAAATTATTATATTATTTATATGCGTTACAAACTGATATGTTTGAAGTCGGTGCCAAGCCAAAAAGATACAATACCGGTCAAATCAGCTTCAAGTCTGAAAATCACTAAACAGTTAATACGAACGAGGCGTATGTGTTCGGTGAATTGTTCTTCATACTATAGAACTAATTCTGGTATTGACTGTACGTAGGTTTTCATTCTAGTACACAAAGAAAATATAATCATGCGTCTTATGATGTTTGTTAATAAACTTGTTTACTAGTTGTCGGACTAACCATATCTTGAACGGAGCCCGTGCTTCGGTTTGAATTATTTATTCTACTTCATCTAAGGTGTTTTATCGAAGTGTAAAAGAATTCAATGGCTAGATTGATTTTTCTATAGTCAGACACACTGGATGTGTGGGTCACACCTTTTCGGTAGAAAAAGGCACGATATTTAAATTTTCTATTGTTGACCATACGTGTTTTTTATTTTTATTTGCCGCCTTTTTCTGATTATTGACAAAGTAGACGTGTATCAGAGAATATATACATAGGTACCACATTTCATCAAAATTGTATTAGTAGTTTAGACGTGAAAATGTAACAGATAGATTCACATTCACCTTTTCAATATAAGTAGGTATCGATATGTTTTGTGATTTTCAGACTTGAAGCTGATTTGACCGGTATTGTAACTTTTTGGCTTGGCACCGACTTCAAACATATCAGTTTGCAACGCATATAAATAATATAATAATTTATTTTATTCTTTTTGAAGTCGGTTTATCTTTTTTTTGTAAAAAGTTTTTATTTTTCCATTTTTAGTGGTTATATAATTATCATAATCGGACAACGGATCTCGCAATAATCGGTGAAGATATATAAGAAAAAGTTCATATTACGTAATGTAAGGAAAGTTCCACTTATCATATGTGGTCTTCATCATTAGGTCCACTCCATCAAATTAGTGGTTTTCGAGAGGAAATGCTTGTTGCTTAAAAAAACAACCAAATCACCGTACATGTGCCTTTAAAAATTGAGGAGTTCCCTTAATTCGTCATGGATCCCATCATCAGAACAGCACCAGATTAATGTGGAACCATCTCAGAGGTAGTTACTTTCAGACAAAAAAGAATTCCTGAAATCGGATCACGGGTCTCGGAGTAATCGCTGAACATCCCACATTTAAAAAAATCATCATCATTATCATCAAAACAATTATCATCATGACGTTCACATCATCAAATTGGTGGTTTCCGAGAGAAAACCCTCGAGTTGCTTAAGAAAACACCCAAATCACCATACATGTGCCTTTAAAAATTGAGGAGTTCCCTCAATTCCTCATGGATTCCATCATCAGAACAGCACGAGATTAATTTGAGACTACCTTGGAAATACATCCTTTCAAACATAAAAAGAGTTATTCAAATCGGACCACGGGTCTCGGAGTAATCGCTGAACATCCTAAATTAAAAAAAAACATCATCATTATCTGGTCCACATCATCAAATTGGTGGTTTCCGAGAGAAAACCCTCGAGTTGCTTAAGAAAACACCCAAATCGCCATACATATGCCTTTAAAAATTGAGTTCCCTCAATTCCTCATAGATTCCATCATTAGAACAGCACCAGATTAATATGATACCACCTTGGAAGTAGACCCTTTCAAACAAAAAAAGAACTATTCAAATCGGACCACGCGTCTCAGAGTAATCGGTGAACATACATAAAAAAAAAGCCCAAACCGAATACAGAACCTCCTCCTTCTATGAAATTGAAGTCGGTTAAAAATAAATTTTACCCTTACTTTAAGTAACACTGCCACATTTCACTTCAAACTTGAAGTGACCTTGTAAATGTTAACTAGATTCTAATTATATACCGGATGCTAATAAATTTTGAACGGGGCGTATTCGTCGCTTTACACGTGCCCTAAAAAAATAATTAGCAATCTGAATTCGTTAGTATAACAAATGGTACTAAATAGTAATGGTACACAAAAAACCTGTAATTATTAAAGCAATCTGTGTACGCGTAGGTACTCGGCAATGCCCTCGCCTAGGGTCTCAATCTCCCAGGCTGAAGTTTTTGCCATCAACAAATCTGCGGAAATCAACCAGGATATAAGCCTTAGACACCAGCATATCTACACCAACACAGACAGCCAAGCTGCTCTGCTGGCACTAGAATCTTTAGAATCATACTAAAAACGAGTCCAGAATTGCAAAAATAACCTTAATGCATTGACTTATTCCAACAAAGTTACACTTAGTTGGGTACTAGGATAGCGGATGAACTTACCAGAAAGGGGCGGACACACCCCTGGTCGGCCCAGAACCGTTATATGGAATAACCAAACGAGAGGCATATTCTCTGCTAAATAACTTGAAAAAACGAGAGCAAACGCATGATAGAAGCTTTTAAAAGGACAAGCACACTCGAAAGCTCTAATCAAAGGGTTAAACAACAACACTGCTAAAGAGCTGCTAGGGCTCGAAAGACACAAAACCTGTGCAATGACTAGAATACTGACAGGTCACTGTAAGTTGAACCAACACATGTTTCTACTGGGTAAGAAACAGGACGCAGCATGCAGGTATTGTCAGGAAGAAGAGGAAACAGCCATGCACATCCTCTGCTCCTGCGGACCACTAATGCATAAAAGAAGCCCACCTAGGGCCTAGGGCGACATCTACTGCAACCCGGTGAGGTACAACACATTACAATCCAAAGAATCAAAAAGTTCAAGGAACCAATAATGAAATATAAAGGACTACGACAATCTTACGACAATAGATCAAATCTAGTCGACGCGGCTAATTAAGAATAATAATAATGCCATCGTCAAGTCAACCTTTTACTGAACCGTGATTAGAATAGGATTGACAGATCTGCCATATACTTACGTCAAAATTATTATGGGTTGACAGCTATCTTAAGGCCTGTTTTAGTTTGATTAGTGTTTAGTGCGAGTTCATACATTTTAAACTTGTGTTCAGTAACAAATGTATGAAAATGGTAGCATTAAACTCATAGCTGGGCATTAACTCGTTAATCCGTTAATCGTTAATTAACGAAGTTAACATTTTGATTAACGAATTAACTTTTAAGTTAACTTTTAAAAATGTTAACGGACACGTTAACTTCCGTTAATATGCAGAAGTCCGTTAATCGTTAATCCAATGCCTACTATTTACCGCAAGGCACCGCGGCGCGGCGCGAAAAACAGGTTCAGACAAGTATGAAACGAACGACAAGTGCCGGGCGGCGCGTGGCAGCGAGTGAAACAAAAACAAAACTAGATATATTTTGCCGGCGCGTGCGAGTGAGAAAACTGCGAAGAGATTTTCCACAGGTAAAGACATTTTAACACCAAAACGAGCCTCGCTTTCAGACGAGAACTTCAACATGTTAATATTCATGAAGGGGAATATGCACCTTAACCTTATGCCCAACGATTAAATTACACATTTGAATTATACAAGTATTTTGTTTCGTTCCTATCCTGTTAACTTCCAGAACCTTAACGAACAGGTTTTATAAGTTCACTAATACAAAGATATAAAAATGCAATTTTACACATATTAACGGATTAACGATTAACGTTAACTTGCGTTCATTCTTCCGAAATGTAACGCTTTAACGTTTAACGAGGCTAACTTTTTTTGTAGCGGATTAACGATTAACGAAGTTAACTATTTGATTAACGGTGCCCAGCTATGATTAAACTACATATTGCCGTTGCAAAGTTCATGTAGAATGAGCGTGGTCGGCCTCTATTAGTGATGGGTCATTTCTCTTCTACAGTACGTTGTTACAACAAAAATACTGTTGATCCGTTTAAGGGCACAATTGGTGTCGTATTGCGACTAAGAAAAAAAAAGTGAGATTTTTTTTTATGGGAACCGTTGTTCCGGCCGGACAACCCTTCATACAAAACCAATTTGGTTTTTCGCGTGATTTTTTTTTCTTAGGATACCAATTGAGAACATGCATGAAAAATATTTAATTGAATTAGTTCAATAAACACGTTCAGCAACACCAAATTAATATAAAAACGTGGAAATCCGTAATAATTTTCTAACATTTTTGTAGAGTTTAAAATTTGAACAATTTTTTTAAATACCCCGAATGTATTTTCAATACCACAATTCCATTACTTGTGTTCTAACAAGAAAAAAAATGTATGACAACTATATAGGTAAACGCATTTTTTCATGCCTAAAATTACAAAAATCTTCTAAAAACTTGTTCCTTCCAAACAGTTTTCCGCAACTTTGAGGTCGGTGACGTCACAAATCTCACGCTTTTTGTATGGGGCATTTTGACGCGAGGCGCAGACGCCTAAAATTTTTGACGTTTCAGGGCTACAATATAGGTAGATAGTAGGTTCATACAGACATTTGAATCTAACGGGAAATAGAATTGATCGACGTCATCCAAAAAAATCATGCATGTTGCTAATTATGCCATTAAACGGATCACCAGCATTTTTCTTACACCTTGTATTATTAAACAAAAACTCGTGCTATGTATAAATAGGTATGTACTAATTAGCTACTGACCCAATTCCTGGTTCCCGAATGTCGGCTTCGTTCCCGTTCATCTAATGCAGTTATAAAATAAATTGACAGCTTAATTGAAATATTTGTGGCCGTGTGTCCAATCATTTTCACCAGTTTAATTAAGTTTCAGCGATTCGAAATCTGTTTTGCCGTGTTTAGTTAACTAAAATTTGTAGGTTTGTGAAAGTAGGTATTTATGATATGAGATCAGAAGAGAAAATAGCTAAGCCACTGAAATTTTAAAAAATGTCTTGGCATGACTTTATGTTTATTGTTAACAGTGAAGTTACTTCAACTACCGAGCGGTAAGGCAAGTCGTCCCTGCTTGACGGGAATGAATACCAACAAGATAATTTTTAAGAAAAAAAAACCGACTTCAATGGGGGTAGCCGGTGAAGGATTATTGTAGATGGTGCACTTAGATTCCATACAATGAAATAACTTGCTTAAAAAACGCAGCGGAGAGGACAAATCGCCAAACGTGAACTATGCGTCGTTGAAGAGTTCCGTTCTGATTATCATCAGCAGTTCCACTTCATCAAATGTCACTCTTTTGAATGAAAATGCTTGATTTGTTGATAAAAATACAAAAGTCACTATGTGTAAGCCCTTAAGATTTGAGGAGTTCCCTCGATTCTTCATGGATCCCATCATCAGAACTTGAGCTTGACGAACATTTGTTCTGACAATTAAACTTGCTAAACAAACACAGCGAAGAGGACGAATCGCCAAACGTGAACTATGCGTCGTTGAAGAGTTCCGTTCTGATCATCATCAGCAGTTCTACTTCATCAAATGTCACTGTTTTGAATGAAAATGATGGTTTTGTTGATAAAAATCACTATATGTATGCCTTTAAGATTTGAGGAGTTCCCTCGATTCCTCATGGATCCCATCATCAGAACTGCGTTTTGACAAAAACGGGACCAATCTGTATATATATACTTACAATCAAAAAAAGAATTTTCAAAATCGGTTCAGACATGACGGAGATATGGAGTAACAAACATAAAAAAAAAAAAACATACACGCCGAATTGAGAACCTCCTCTTTTCAAATCTTGAAGTCGGTTAAAAATAGGCGATCCCCAAAGATACTTACGTTCTACTATTTTCTATTCTTTCATTCTGTGTCGTGATTTCCAAATTGGAGACCCAACACTGCTGTTCAGTGGTTACAATACGGACCAAAGTGTTCACACTGACAAATAACAAGACGTCATTAAAAAAATACGACTTTTCTACAGACTTCTCTGGAAGCCATCACTCTCCACTCAATAAAAGGACTGAAGTAAAAAACAAACACAGTGTTTTCGCAATGGCCGAAGATAAATTCCTTACAAACGGGCCTCATTTGCATTGAGAGCAGTTCACTCTCGGGCTCACCACTCCCATGAGAAAGGATTTGCATCTTATACCGATTACTTTTTACAAGTTCACTAATTTTGTCTACCCGCCTTGATATTTACAGCAACTGCCCTCGTTTACGACAAATTAAACAGTTTTTGGGTTACTAGAAACTGGAATAGGTACTGTACTCGTAGTACAGTCACCGGCAATAGTATCTTCCTACACGAAGGCCGCAAACATATGTGACATGCTCCTATGGCCCTACAAATAAGAACGTGTCACATATTTTTGCGGCCTTCGGTAAGGAAGATACTATTGCCGGTGACTGTGTGTACATATAAAATCTGTAGGTACCTGTAAAATTCTGTGGAATGAACTATACAGAAAAGTATTGTAGCTATAAGTACACTATCTTTCTGTATTTATAACATGGTTTTGTTATTTTCAATGCATCCCAGGTCTTTTCATGCACTTACTTTTTTACTACTAAAGTAAAAACAATCATGATTAGACTACAATAGTTGCTCATGAAAGAGTGAAACAAAAACGATTGTAGTTATTTATTACATACACAAACAATATATACAAACGTTACTACAGAAAATTACAATCTTATGGGGCAATTACTTCTGGCTAGTCTTATCTATTAACATCTTAGGGAGTTATTTGATTCGCTTACCGAGCTTCGGCGTCTATTCAGCTCTACGGTGTTTTTTTTTGCAAATCCTTGTCTCTAAATTCAAGCGGGATATTAAAGGCTTCACGGACCTTAGCGAAAGGGTCATTTATCTAGAATTTGAATATAGGAAAGACAAACGATATATAAATAGAGCAGCAGTCCCAATTATAGGGTTGGCAGGTTTACCGTGGTACACTTCTGCCGGTAACATAGCCGTTATAGTCTCTTAAGAACCAAGATAATGTTACAATAAACTCACGTTCATGATTTGACTTAATCGGAGGTACTATGTTTCCTAGAAAGTTTTTTAACATTTTATGAATGTTATTCTAAATTCTAAGGCTGCGTTTCCATCAGAACTGAGCGAGGATGCGTTGCGAGGATGTGTTTCTTAAGATCCAATCCTAGAGCTAAACAAATACGTTGTGCGAGGATAAACAAATGAAGTGATTCTATTGGACAAACACATTCTTTGCAACGCATCCTCGTTCATCTCTGGTGGAAATGCAGGTCACAGTTACACTTGATAACATGACTCGATTAATGCGCATCCAACAAGAATAGCTGCCCAGAAGCCCTATGATTCCGCAGAGCGCCGCAGATAGATGCTCTCACAAGGGCCCAATCAATTCAAGCTTACGTGGCTCAGACAGCCGAATGGAAAAAGCGATCAAGTGGCAATCAGAGCTCGCGCAATAAGAGTTTTTGTACGCAAGATCGCATTCTTCTTAGAAATATTTCTAGTTGAGTAACTCTTCGACGTTGGCTCATTACTAGGAAATGGCTCAATAATATAACGAACACCAAATTGTCTTGTTTTTTCACGAAAAAAAGTAGGTAACCACCGGTTATCAATTTAAATTCAAGCTTAGTTTTTTTTTTTTTTAGTAAATAAATAAATATTATAGTACAATCTTACACAAATCGACCTAGTTCCACAGTAAGCTCAATAAGGCTTGTGTTATGGGTACTAGACGACGATATATATAATAGATAAATATGGATAAATACTTAAATACATCGAAAACATCCATAACTCAGGAGCAAATATCTGTGATAAACGCACAAATAAATGCCCTGACCGGGATTCGAACCCGGGACCTCCTGCTTCGTAGGCAGGGTCACTACCGACTAGGCTAGGAGGCCGTAATTTTTTTTCAAATTTAATTACTATAAAAAGACTATGTTCTTCATTTTCCGAGCGTTTATAGCATCTTTGTTTAAATAAGTCCTAAGAAAGCTTTTACTAAACTAGAATTTATAATTGTACGGAGTGACTTGACAAGTCAACAAACACAAATGTTGCCGCAATTCGGCCAGTGCTGTTCTTATCGATATTTTTATTTAATTATTAAGGGTTCTACAAACGCCGCGACTTATTGGTTGCGATATTGTCGCTGCAACTTGATTAAGGCTTTAAGGCTGAAGAATGCTGCAACATGATGTGGAAAATTTTACGAAATGGCTGTTACTTGTTGATAAAACTATGCGGTACGCGACAAATTAAAGTCAATTTATAACTTCTGTACATGCTATTGGAGACAATAATAATTTCTAAAGGCGGCTACTCATACACCTGCCGTAGGGTTAATACCGGGCGCATGGCTTAGTGAATTCAACCAACCGGAGCGGCCATGTCTCTCATTTTCTATACAAAAAAAGTCTGCCGATTTTTGCGGGGGAGGCGAACGTCAAATGTATGGCTATTCGTACGTAACGTACAAATAGCCAAGTTAGATAAACGTCAGTCCGTACAATAAATATGACCACTGGTCATATTTATTGACCATTGTTTTCGGCAGAGGGGAAAGCCTGTCAATGGCCGCTCCGGTTAGTTAAATTCTCCAAGCGCACGGCGGTCGGGCCAATATTGGGATTTCTCTACACACATGCCTGCCGTTCAGTTTGTGAGTGAATATCTTGCTGAACGCACGTCTCTAAAATGGCGCCAGAGGTAGCTTAGAGTGAGGAATAGGACATAGGATACTTAACTACTTTTTATCCCGAAAAAAAAAAACTTTTTCAGAGGGCCACACGATAGCCGAATTCTATGCGGACGAATTTAGAAGTAGTTAAGTAGGTATTTTTGAGAAATATCGTCTTCTGACAGTTCGTAAATATCGTTACGTTTTGTTGTTATTACTCGTAGAAGTGTTGAATTGAATTATTAAGTGATGTTGCCTCGGATTACGGATTCCTGTGGACGTGCAAGAATTAGAGCCAGAACAATGTTCATCCAAAATGTCGCCTCCATAATAAAGAGCTCAGAGTTATAGAAACTATATAATAGTAGTCCGCCTCGAACTGAGAACTCGCGATTTCCTTGTAAATGCATTGATCAATATAACAAGAGTCTTATGATGATTGCTTTGCGCCTTCTAGCTCCATAACCCATTGATCGATCCTGCTCATATACTCGTACGAACTCTAAAATTATATTGATTTCTGCTAAAACCCCAATAAATTTCATAAAGATTAGAAAAAATGTTAGTACATTTACCGCAACAACTATTCAAAATCAAAAAGCCATCAAAATGCAGCGATGTCCAGGTAGCCAGCTGACAGTTCCGTTTCCGTTTCATCCGAAGCTGTCTATAACTTCACTTCGCTTAGGCTCCGCTCGTTCGACGAGATAGAAAAATAAGTATATGATATGTTATGTATAACATAACTATACGATTTATCAGCGGCAACGTATGACAAAACTTTTGTCTGTAGGCCTAGCACATGAGTGTAGCGACAGTATCTCGCGGTCGAGATAGACATCTGTCACTTTCTGTTGAATACAGTTGGAGAGTGACAGATGTCTATCTCGACCGCGAGATACTGTCGCTACACTCATGTGCTAGGCCTACTGATTTAAATATTGTAGCATTGCAGGCTGTTACATGATAATTTAATTTCCTAACGCTTATGGATCCTTTAAATGGAATCGTATTGGTAGTGTTTAGTACAACATTACACTTTTCGATACTTTTTATCGACATATACCCATGACTATTTTATTTTTGCTATTCCAGGCAACATTTTAACTGTCAGTCATGTGTCAAGTCACTTTTTATAATCAGAAATTCAACCGTAGTATGCCATGAACAAATATACAATTTTGGGTCCATTCCTGATGTGTAAACGTGTATTAAAGTAAAACTAGTTTAAGTACGATCAAGGGTAAATACTTACTTCTGCTAAATACGTCTTTTATCAGCTAGTTTCTGCTGTTTCGGAGATGTTACGAAAAAAGTTGATTGGCCCAATTTTACGCTTGACTCAGATGCGACAAGATAGCCTTTTGTAATCTGAGACTTGTTATGAGCAGTACGTCGTCAAAACAATTTCTAATAAGGATGAGGAAAAAGTTATAAGCAATAATTTGATGTTGACCGTGTTTATTGAGCAACTAGCTGTGCCCGCGGCTCCGCCCGCGTGGAATTCGGTCTGTGTCAGTAAGCGGCTAATTCACCCCTAATTTCTCTCCCGCTACCCTGGAGGCGGAACTTGAAGTAAAGTTGACAGATGGATTTATCCTATTAATTTTTATTGGCATGATTTAAACGACATAGAATAGTAGGTGTATATCGGACGATACAGGACCACTTTTGTATTTATACGTTCATGTCCACGGCAAATATCATCCAAATCGATCCTCCCGTCAAATCAGTCTAAGCATGAAAGGTAAGAACAGGCGCGGTTGAAATGGGGGGGGGGGGGGGGGTCACAAATGCAGGAAGGTTTTTTCTATCTGAGGAATTAGTAATCCTTAAGGGGTGATTTCCGGGATAACAATGCAAAAGAAACCGGCCAAGAGCATGTCGGGCGATGCTCAGTGTAGTTTCGTAAATGCCGCCCTGTTATGAAACATCCGTTCAAACGGTCGTTTATTAAGGGATATTTGGCGGCGCTTACGTCAGTCTACTATCCGGCACCGAACCGATTTTATTCAATATAGTATTTATTGAAAGTTCTTATCAGGCCTCACCAGATTTCAGCTTACTAGTGCGAACAGTAACTGAGCTAGACCGTGGACAGACGGACGGACATGGCGAAACTATAAGGGTTCCTAGTTGACTACGGAATCCTAAAAAGAGATAAATAGTAGTTTATGTAACTGTTACGTAATAAGGCCTAATTATGTACAGAAGCATACACTGCTTTACCTACACACATATTAAAAATCCACTGAAACCATGCGTGCCGGCGGTCGGGGGGAGGGGCGGATTTTGATTACGTTACCGTAGGTAATGCATTTTCATACGTTTTTACCACACTGTCACAGATAATACACTGATGTTACGTTACTGGTTGCAATAATTGTGGTAATTACATACTTCAAGGTAAGCACATTACAATGCACTAATGAACGTCAGAGAAAAATAAAATACGTGAGTGTCGTGGAACACTCTGTTGGAACGAAGTTATGTTATTAAATTTTTTTTCATTTTTGACTATTTCGTAAATTTTGTGGTTTTAATTTTTTTTTTGTATTTTTATGAAATTTTTGAAATTTTTGAAATTTATGAAATTTTTGAAATTTCTGAAATTTTTGAAATTCTAAAAATTTTTGAAATTTTGAAATTTTTGAAATTTTTGAATTTTTTGAAATTTTTGAATTTTTGAAATTTATAAATTTTTGAAATTTTTGAATTTTTGAAATTTATAAATTTTTGAAATTTTTGAAACTTAAAATTTTTGAAATTTATGAAATTTTTGAAATTTAGAAATTTTGCCATTTTTGCCATTTTTTACTTTTAGGTTCTCGACTTTTTTCACTTTTATCACTTTCACTACAATTCACTTCACTTTATTCTATTTTATATATTTTTTATGTCATTCCATTTTACATGTTTCTCAATCGTATGGGTGTCGCGTTTTCGTGACGTGACGCTTTTTCGTGACTGTCACGTGACTTTTTTTCACCTAGCCGTCCTCCTCCTCCGCGAACCGTCCAATAAGGAACTTCGTTCCAAAACTACCACCGGTTCTAACCCTACACCTCTGGCCCAAGAAGTATTATGACCGAAAAGATACTCGACGGGACTTATTTTTTCATAACAGTAATACATTATTAGATCTTAAAGATACAAAATAATGCGTAGTTCTTCAAGAAGACATATCAAAACAGCTTGAGAGACAGATAATGTACCTATTGTTTAATTATAAAGAAAAATAAATCCTAATCTGACTGCTTCACAAAACGTTTGATATGTTTATCTACACTCATATTGTAAGTTCTCTAAAACGTGTTCGAAAACGGTAGGCAATGGCTAGCATTACCACGACCGATTTTACTATGATAAGCTTTTTGTCTGTGGCAGTAACGTAGTTTTAACTTTACATGCTCAACTATTGGTGTGTTATGAGTTTTGATAACATAATGTACACCTGCACGCTCCCGCGCGGCCGCCGACACGCGCTTCCCCTACCGCCAGCACTATCGAGTTGGCCATGGCGGTGCAATGGCGGCCATTCTATGGTTTTCGAATACGGCATTTAGAATAAATAATATGAGTGTAGATAAAGCAGTGTATGCAACTGTACGTAATTAGGCCTTAAAACACTCGTGTGATCTTATTAAAACCACACTCATGTTTTCAGGACCCTTATTACGTAACAGTTACATAAACTACTATTATGTAACTGTTACGTAATAAGGGTTATTTATCCTAAATGCCGGATTCCGAAACCATAGAATGGCCGCCATTGCACCGCCATGGCCAACTCGATTGTACCGGCGGTCGCGCGGGAGCGTGCAGGTGTACATTATGTTATCAAAACTCATAACACATCAATATTTGAGCATGTAAAGTTAAAATTACGGTACTGCCACACATAAAAAGCTTCCCAAGTAACACATCAAAGCAGTATAACGGCCGTCTTACAGCATATCTGTATGCTTTTAGCATTTTGAGTTCGTTTTATAGTAGCATTATAAACGTTTATAGTGCTGATATAGGTCTTAAATGGGCACAAATTACCCAGCTTGAGATCATATACAGGTCATTTAATAGCATTGCAGGCGCATTATGTCTGCGCTATTAGCATTATCGTTGTCATGGAAAGTGCCAATCGCCTCAAAGAAGCATTAGTACGCTCTATTAAGTTGCCGACTGCATTAAAGAAGCCTTAATACGGCCAAAAAACTTGCTAATCGCAGTAAAGAAGCATAAGTACTCTCGATTAACTTGCCAATCGCAATACAAACGCATTATACTAGCATAAGAGTGTAGTAAAATAAACCTTACGTCAATGCAAAAACGTCTCTAATACCGACGGAACAAATGTTATAATACAATGAACGTTGTGATTTAACTACTTTGTCTCGCAATATAAAATGGACGAAGACGGTACAAAAAACTGAATGAGTGACACGTCATATTTGTTTGCATCCTAACAAAATTTATAAAAGTTTTTGACACTTTTACGTTATTATATCCTTCAAATATGACTGCGCAATGTAGTTTACTGTAAATGTGTTTATAGTTTCATTGAAAATTTTCACGCGCCTGTGATTTATTGTGGTTTTGCTATAAAATATTATAAAAAGATATGCGTCAAATAAACAAAACAATTGTGTAATCCTCGTATAGAACGAGTTTTGCACTATTAACACAATAGTGTTGGTTGAGCAGTCTTAAATTAAGTAATTTCTTTATTATATAGGTATTTTCCTTGTATAAATAGGGCCGCATGATTATATTTTTAGGTTATTAATTATTTACAAAATGGCGTTGGTCTATATAGACGGAGAGCTAGCCACGTCCACGTCGGATATGACAATAATGAGAGCAACCAAACCCCTCTAGTCAGTTTGGTATATTATGCTTATTTCTAGATCTGGACATCTGGCAGCTTTAAAGTAGTGGAGGTCAAAGAATGCAAACCATTTCAAGAAAATAAATCCTAGAGATCTGGGTTTGATGCAATATTATGAGAAACTATACAAATACTATACAATATTAAGAGAAATTATACAAAAATTTATGTTGGGAGAAAGTAGTGCCAAACGATGTATAATAAAATATAGTTCATAGTTTTCGCCTACTGTTTTTGTTTCCGTAATAATCATATATCGGGGTTTTCGGTGCGGGAACGATTTGAGAAAGAGTAGAGATAAACAGATAGGTTGAGAGTTAGTCTGAGAAAATATCATATTATTCTTAATGAATAACTACCTCTCTGTGAATAGCTTACACACTATGATACGAGCTTTTTTTCTTAGAGGCATGTTTGTATTGACTATTATATACTTAGTATTTTAAAAATGCAATTGCATATCCGAAATTTATTAACTAGATCTACCTAAGACAAAGACACGGTAGAGTAAGTGTCAAATATTAATCTTGACGTCCGATATTTATGAACTATTTGATTAACTGAAGAGGTTGACAATGATCAGTCACTACATGAATAAATAAAAAAATACTTGAAAAAATCATAGGTATATGTACCTACAATATATATACATAATAGTCAGCTATTTCATATAAATTGTATATACCTATGATTTTTTCGATCAATTATTCATTAGGTAGAAACGTGCTAGAGTACATTCTGTTTTTTAAGTTAATGCCTACTCTTTGGCTAATGTCAAACATTCCCGCACCGAAAACCCCGATGTATGGTAAGAATACACAATATTTTTTGGTCTAACGTTTTTTTTTATCGATTTTTGACCAGTTTTGAGTCGATATTCCAACATATTCACTATAGATAGAATTATAAGGCAAACGACTATCGGTTTTTGAATCTTTTATCTCCATTCTGTAGAGCCGGATCTTGAAATAAATGAGCCGTTATTTTTTTATGATATTTTTAAAATATGGTCTAAAAAAAACACTTTTATCGATATTCGAATGGTGTAAAGAATCTTACATATACGTAATCTACATATTAGGGTTCCTCTTTGATGTCTCTAAAAACTGTAGAGAGATTTTAATTTTTAACTAATTAAAACAAAATTTATGACCATAAAACCACTTTTTTAGCCTAAACCGGTTCGACTTTGATGTCAAATATCTCGAAGACAATGAATATTGAAGTAAATATAGGATACTATATTGTTTAAAGCCGTTACTGATAATATGATAAGCTATATAAATAATTAGAAAACTAAGGGAATCAGATCTAAGGTCGTTGGCGCCAGGGAGCCCCTTAAAATATAGGCCCTGTCCTTTATAACTGAGACAACTTCGGCAATTTTTACCTAGTTTGGTATTACTATTTTCCAATTAAAACATTTTGCTAGTCTGTCACTGTGACCTCCACCCATTAAAAGCTGCCAGATGCCAGGATCTAGCAATAAGAATAGTATAGCAATCTAACCAGACGGGTTTTGTTGCTCTCATTATTGTGTCATATCTGACGTGGCTAGCTCTTAGTCCAATAGCAGCTCAGTGAACCTTAAAAAATGCCTTATTTATGCCTACAGCATTACACGTGAATAATTATGCTATTAAACAACATTAAGCATTTATTTATGCTATTGTAGAACCTAAGGCACTAAAACCGCTAAAAGCTGTATAGGGGCTGTTCATAAATTACGTCATCAATTTTTGATAGTAAAGCTGCCAAATAAAGTGACGTCATTAAAAAAATGCGTTTGAAGATTAATTGTAAAATAAAAAACTATTTAGTAGATAATATTTTATAGCATTAAAAGTTTATAGAAACACGACTTTCATTCCTTTTTTACACATTGATGATGTGATCTTCGGAATGACCGCCCCCCCCCCCCCCCCTCCTACGTCATGCTACCATCATCCAATGTCCAGACCCCCCTCCCCCCATTTGAAACGACGTAGTCTATGAACAGCCCCTTATAGTGAATTACTTGGCTTTATAATGGTTTATATTATTGCTATTATACTGCATTAGGAACGTATTACCAACTTATAAATGCTATTGTACACCCTAAGGCATTAAAAATAGCTGAAAGCTGTATAGCGAATTTACGTGGCATTATAATGGCTAATATCCATGCTCTTAAACAGCATTAAGCATTTATTTATGCTATTGAAGAACCTAAGGCACTAAACCAAACCGAAGCATTAGTGTAGCAAACCAAAACGCAACTGTACAGCATTCAGCTGTACAGTTGCATGTTGTTCGCTGCAGTAAAACTAATGGCTAAACAAAAGCATTTACATATGCCATTATACAACCGTTATACAGCGTAAAGCATCATAAAATGCTATTGTAGAACCTAAAGCACTAAAAACAGCTGAAAGCTGTATACCGGATTAACGTGGCATTATAATGGCTAATATTCATGCTCATAACCAGCATTAAGCATTTATTTATGCTCTTATAGAACCTAAGGCACTAAACCACACCGAAGCATTAGTGTAGCAAACCAAAACGCAACTGTACAGCATTCAGCTGTACAGTTGCATTTTGGTTCGCTACACTAAAACTAAAGGCTTTAAAAAAGCATTTATACATGCCATTATACAACCGTTATACAGCTTAAAGCAATGCTATTGTAGAACCTAAAGCACTTAAGTGCTTTTAAACAGTCGAAAGCTGTACAGTTGCGTTGTGGTTTGCTGCACTAAAGCTAAAGGCTTTACAAAAGCATTTTGATATGCCATTATACAACCGTTATACAGCTCAAAGCATCATATAATGCGACAAGTTGCTCGGTGAACGTATATAAGAGTTTATACGGTCCTTAAGTTCGAAATAAGTTAACTATTCATATGTTATAATGCTTCCTGTGTTACTTGGGTTATCATAGTAAAATCGGTTGTGGTAAGGCTAGCCATTGCCTACCGTTTTTGAACACGTTTTAGAGGACTTGCAATGTGAGTGTAGATAAACTACTATTTCCTACCTAAACGGTGTCCTATAAATGTTGTAGTAGTTTTTTGGTTTGGGCCATGCATCTTTGTCCGTCATATATAATACTCGAACCTGCAATAACCCTTTGACATTCATGACATTTTCAAATATTTCTTAAGAGCGGGTAAAGGTAAATTTAAAGCATCGACGGGTAACATGTTATAAATATGAACACCTTGACCAAAAAATTAAAAATTATTTAAATACCAAATTTCATCTAAATACGGACAGCGGTTATTGGTTGTTTCTTCCCCATGTAAACTTTCACCCCTTTTGTATCCGTTTAAAGGATAATTTCCGAGATTAAACTATTTTATTTCCTTTTTTAATTAATTATCTCCATACCAAATTTTATCTAAATCGATTCTGCGGTTAATAATTCCCTATACAAATTTCCAACTCTCTTTTCACCCCTTTAGGGTTGATTTTCGGAGTGAAAACTATCATTTGTCCTTTCTTGAGACCCATACTATACCAAATTTCATCTTTATCAGTTCAGCGGTTAAAAAATCGTCATACCCACTTCCAACCCCCTTTTCAGGGTGAAAGGGTTTATTTTCGGGATGAAAACTATTCTGTCGTTTCTCGGGACTCAAATTATCTGCATACTAATTTCTATTAAAAAAATCTCCATACAAATTTTCAACCCCCTTTTCACCCCCTCCAGGGTTGATTTTCGGGATGAAAACTATTTTTTGTCCTTTTCCGGGACTCAAACTATCTCTACACAAAATTTCATCAAAATGCGTTCTGTCGTTTTCACGTGATAGATGTATAGATAGATAGTTTTTATTGAAAGTACCTTTCAGGCTTCACTTCCATTATTATTTTTTTAATTTTTTGGACCTACGGTTCTAAAGTAAGGTGGGGGGGGGGGGGGGGGGGGTTTCAAGATGAAACTATCCTTTGTCCTTTCTCGAGACCCATACTATCTCTATACCAATTTTCATCTAAATCTGTTCAGCGGTAAAAAAATCCTCATACCAACTTCCAACTCCCTTTTCACCCCCACAAGGGTTTGAAAACTATCTTATGACGTTTCTCGAGACTCAAATTATCTCCATACTCATTTCTATCTAAATCGTTTCAGCTGTTAAAAATTCTCCATACAAACTTTCAACCCCATTTTCACCCCCACCAGGGTTGATTTTCGGGATTAAAACTATATATTATCCTTTCCCGGGACTCAAACTATCTCTATACAAAATTTCATCGAAATCCGTTCAGCCGTTTTCACGTGATGCGCGGTCAAATAAACAGACAAAAATTCTAAAAATTGTTGGAACGTGTTCTGTTATCGATTCTAAGTATCCCCAGCCAACTTTTTTTCGATTATCTTCCATGTACAGACTTTCGACCCTCTTCAGCTTTATTATATGTATAGATATATTATTGCCACCGACATTTATAAAGTTATGTAAACATACAACCATCGAGTGATAGATACTTTAAAGACGCCACTCAACAATAGAAGAATCACCTGGTATTTTCGATTACTAATCCACTAACTATTGCTTTTCCTAACACCTAGGTGTCACAAGAAAAATAAATGTCATGACCTGAAACCGTACGGCCTTCATAAAAGCTAGCTGGAAAGCTAGTGCCTAGCCCATCACATAAATCAAATAAAAAGTTAAACACCTACAAGTTACAATAAAAATTCCATGAGGTCAAAGCCGACCGCGCGGTGTTAGGTACTACTGATTCGGAAAGATTTTAAAATATGTTAACGTCATGTTACCGTGGCATATCCATTTGTGTTATATATATTTATCTGGATTTATACCACAAATGGATAAGCCACGGTAACATAACTCGAAAAGCAACATTGAAGTTTATGCACAAGTAAGAAATTTGTTTAATGGCAGCCACAAATATTTGTGTTTGGTGTTCATTCCTTCTCGGCAATTGTTGTCGTCCTCACATGACCTACTTTGGTGACGCAGTGAGTTTAAATGTTAGCTTTGAAAATAAGTCATTTTATTATTTGTGAAAACATCCAGAACCTTAACTAGCATTAAATACTTATAAAAAGTATTTTTTTTATGGTAAATTTTATGAAAAGTCGCCTTAAATATTATAGTATTACTAAAATATTATTGTTAAAACGATGATTCGACATTGTGCCGTATTCTAACTTCAAAATACATAAACAATACACTAATAGCACAATCTATCTCAAACACAACTCCAACACACAACAAATAATCCACCAATAAATATTGAAGTTGCACCGAAATAATATTCAAGTAAATTCTGACATTTCTGATTCAGACGTTTAGGGGCTAGCTGTATTGCGTAGTTAATGCATTGGAGTTGTATTGAGGTTAATGACACGATACAATTCCAATGCATTAACCTCAATACAACTCCAATGCATTAACTACGCAATATAGCTAGCGCCTAAACGTCTGTGTCAGAAATGTTCTTGAAAATTATTCCGGTGCAACTTCAATACAACTTCAATATTGGTGGTTTATTATTATATTATAAACGTGTTTTAGAATTAGAATACGGCCCTATTTGTTTGTGAAATGAATGGACACCGAATTAAACATTATCTTGCTACAGAGTTCGGCGTAGCGCTACGAATGTATGCTACGTACGAGTTACATATAAGGTGTTTACGTTTTATGCTACGTTGTCCGACACCGTAAGAAAATGCTGGATTGCCCATCAATTACAAAACTTGCGAATAGTGGCAGATAGTTCAGTGAGCAAGAAAGGTAAACTTTCTCATCAACTCATGTTCAAAAGTTCTTATTGAAAAACTCCGCGTGGGAAGTGTCTCGCTGTTTCTAGGTCACTGGCTTCTGGCCCGCAACTTCGGAATGACAAACTTCGTCTTTGTAATTTAGATCGACTGTTGTTGACTCTTCTTTCACCACTTAAAAGTAGTAAATTGCCTTAATCAAAATTCAGCTTCTGGTTACCGAACCGTGTGGGTTTCAGATCTTAATTGGACTAGATAAGTTATAATATTTCAACTCTGTTTAACATCTTTGATGGTAATCCAGGGATGATCCTTTGAGGATTATTTTACTGATAAAACTCGGGAATAAGAATAAAACTTACTCAATCTTTGCGGTCGGCCGAGCTTTAGAAAGGCTTTAGTTCTGGGCTACTTTTAATTGCTTTCGACCTATCTGTCTTCGCTTACTTGAGATTCGATTAGGCAAAAATAAAGACCAGATAAAAGTCTTCATCAGTGTCATAGTGTACAGCTTTTAAAAGGCTTTTACGAAAATTAAATATTAAATATAATTTGATTAAAAATACAGTTCTTGTAATAATTCACGAGCGGTGTTTACTTTTTTCTATTGATTTAAAGCTGGAAACTAATTTCACCTAACCCGCATTTGAATCAACTCTTTGGACCTAGATAAATAACTCTGTCTGCGATCTGTCGCGAATGGCTAGCTGGACCATTTGAATAAAGAATGCCACACCGAAATTTAACGTTTGGTTTAGATTCCAGGTACGCGTTTAAGTATTATCTTTATTAATGCGTACGTGTATCAGGACTATCAGGTAATATTTGATTTAAGCCTGATTTTATACCTTACTATGTGTATGGCTAATAAATATAATGCTGGTGAATGAATTGGTATTGTCGAAAGACCGTGACGATTATAATCATCAGGAAACCTACGTTATGTGTGAAACAAGTTTGTCTATCCATGTTTGACCATGTACAGAAAGAAAGTAAGTACCTTACTTTAACAGTTTACTTGCTCGTAATTTTTCATTACGGTCCTTAATAGTATTGATTAATTTTGTCAAGAATGATTTATGTTAGGTATGTTTATCGTTAGTTTTGTCACTCGTACACCAAATTATTTCTCATTCAAAATATTACTACAACAGAATTAATCCCAACGTAATGAAATGAAAAATAGATTAATCGAACGAGCGAGCGCAGCTAAGCGATGTTCTTGCAGACAACTTCGGATACAACTTTCACCTGGCCACCGGGACGTCCCTGCATTTCGATGGTTTTTTTGATTTTGAATAGTTGTTCCGCGATAACTTTAGTTACGTTTTTCTGATCTTTATGAAATTTGTTGGAGGTGTAGCAGAGATAAATACAATTTGAGAGTTCTTATATGAGCAGAACCTATCTAGGGGTTATGGAGCTAGAAGGCGCAAAGGCGATTTTTATAAGGGTCTCGTTATATTGATTAACTTGTTTAAAATGAATCGGCTGCCATCATGTTTAAGTGAAACAATAACACCATTCTATTTTTTTTACCTTTTTCTTACGTGGAAATTTTATTCTCTGTAATCATCTGCGGGTGGCGCAGGACCGGTCATTGTGGCACTCTTTGGGGGAGGCCTATGTCCAGCAGTGGACGTCTTTCGGCTGATATGATGATGATGATGATGAATCATGGTCACCCTACATAAACAAATCAATAAAGATAAACCTCTTTAACAATTTTGACAGCATTTTGATTATGGAAAAAATAATTATTAAATTAAGTGAGATACGATGTTTCCAAAGTAAGACATTAATTTGACACATATCACAGAAAAACAAGAGAGTATCAGTACTCGACGGTGTATTCTAATTGTAGAGTGACCATGCGTGTCGTAAATAAAATGTATAACTTTATTCTTTTTGTATTTTTTTTTGCGCTATAGTCACACTAATACTGGTATCAAACAATAGTATATTAAATCCGTTCTGTTAATCCTGCTCACGTCTACGGAATCACTCTATATATATATATTCGCCTTAACACGTGAGCTACACTCACTTACAAAGAACCTGCGACTTATAACAGCATGTTTTCCTTGTTTACGCTGTACCCTGCTTATTTTGCTCCTTTTATTTTATCTTCGTTCGTTTATGCGCGGCGTAAAGCCGAGATATTAGGTATGTAGCTACATTTTACTGCCGAATGAGTGAATAATCGATAAGAACGACTGGGATATGACACTTCTTAATTTCAAGCTAAGGTCATTTGCCTCGTTCACGAATACGGCCACAGCATTATACGCCTATTTTACGAAAAAAAACGCTCCAATTAGTCCCTCTCTCGTGAACGTGATAAGGGAGCTCATACTTTTGTTTAACACGCTTGCCACCGACAGCGTTTAAATGGAACGATTTTTTTCGTATAACAGGCTATTAACCTCTACCAACATTTACAACGATATTTTAGTAGTCGCCTCGCATATTAAATGCTTTATTGGTTATTTAAGTTCAGAAATATCAACAGGCTGAATAGTGGGGTTATAACGAAAGCTAAAATCTCTTGTTTCCTGACACGGCGTACCTACTGATTTGAGGGAATAGGTAGTGTATGTTAATAAAGACTATAAAACAAAGTCGTCGGCGAATTTTCTGCGTAGAATATAAGTCCTTAAGCTGCTTAGTTTTCCGTTAGTACTTACTCCAGTAAGCTTTTGTTACAGGACGATACTCGAAGTTTACTGATCAGGGGATGACTCCGGTTTTTGTATGACTAAGTAAATTACAAAATTCCAAATATTCAATTATTACATGAGTATAGTAATAAAAATAGCTATGCTGGTTTACATTTTCTTGGCAAGTTAAGATACTGATTACTATACATATTGTAATGTGACCTTATAATAGGACACTTGTGTTAGTGTGCGTGAGCCGGCTTTTGTTTCATGCCTGTTTTCGTGTCAAGTTAATTGGAAAGTGTTTTGGTAGGGCGTATGAACATTATACGCGAGTTTTAATACGTTCTTAAATAAATGTACGAGTATTTGTAATACTAACAATATTCCCTGTTGACGTCCTTTGTAGAGAAATGGCATTTTAGAACAATAAGTGGCAGAATTAGTATTGGTCTAGAATTTTGAAAATTTAAATCATACTGTAGTGTAATGAAACTAATGAACCATACCTAACGGCATCCTAGCCCAGTGACCCTGCCTTCTTCAAACTATGTAGTACTTGTAACTTCATATATTTATTATAATTAACATGATCAAAATTTCAATTCAGAATCAGAATCAGAGATTTATTTGCTAAAAACATGGTAAGTATATAGGTGGTATGTCAAGTTTTGTTTCACATGTTTTGTCCAATGAAGACATGCAAATCTAGATACTTATACTATATAGACACTCATTGAAACCTTTTTTCAATTAAAATTACCTCTTTTAGCGTGTGTAAATTTAAACATAAATGAATTTATTTGTAACATAAATCCCGTGCTTGCGTCTGAGGCATAATTGCGGTGACCCACTTTTGCTCGCGACATTACCCAGGTTGAAAAGAGGACGATTTAGGGACGGGCCGCAAAGTGATGTATTAATATGCTGTTTAAAAAATTCATTCCCTGTTAATTGAGAGCACGTCCCTAAAGGGGACAGAGGTATATAATAGGGATCAATTTTTGGGTCTTATATAATATATTATCCGTCCATAATTCGCTATAAGTAAATTATGTGAGAGTTATTACTGACATTGTGCATTCTATTATGTTCTCATAGCTTAATACAGTTTTTTCATTGGGAAAATATCTCTAAGTATTAAAAAAATCTAGGCAAGGCGCACTTTAATTGTTAAGCCACTTCAGACATTTTCACGGTTCAAGCTATTTTCTTTTGTTTAATATTTACTCTATGAAATGTCCAATGTAAAGTGAACCCCAAATGAGTCAACAATTGTGACGTTTTCAAGTCAAAGGTACATCATTGTCGGTTGTTAATAGAGTTTATTTCTAAATGATTTTTTATGGCAGTAAAGCCTTATTGACAAACGAAAATACAATACAAATACCTCAAAGATAAATCCAGTACAGAAAATATATAAAATTAACTTTTAAAATTAACAGGCAATAGACAATGATGTATCTTTGACTTGAAAATGCAACAATTAAAGTCTATGACCGTATAAGGTGAAAGGGTTGAATACTGCTAACTTTTCTTTTCAACATATTTTATTTTGGCTAACATCAGTTATAAAACAAGACATACATTGTCTAAGTAAAAAAAAAGATTGCTCATTGTATTTTCAACAAAGATGGTTTCACGTTTATATTTAACGCAAACATCATAGCTATAGGTACCTACCCAATATAGAAAAACTTTCGATATACATCCTAGCCATATAAATAAACTGTAAAAGAAACTCGATTATTTAATTTGATTGCTTTGTATAATAAACAATTTGACTTCGAGTTTCAAAGTTGCGTCGTAGAAATATTTTACTCGGGATAAAAGTTAAGCGAAGTTAGTGTTTTCTGCGTTACGGCAAAATCTTCTCTCGATTGGGAATACTTTTTACTTAGGATCTTTTGCTTTTGAGTCTACATGCCGATTGTTCTGAAGGTATCACTGTTTGGAAACTAATTTTGCTGGTGAATCGGGATTGTAACGGGTTTACTGTGTTGTTATCGCCTTACCTTACGGAGCGTAGGCGCGTGTACGCCTTAGGCAGATCAGTGTAATAGTGGACTTCCCGGCAGCAAAGTAGGGTGTGATAATTATATCACAGTAAAAAAATTATGCAACCGTGCTAAGAAAATACTAGGTACCTTAACAACCGATAAACATGAGATTCTCGTTAAGTTTTTCTACTCTGAGCCTGAAAGTAACAACAATCACAACATGACATACTTACCGCATAGCAATGAGGCCCGAAGAGTCCATGTCCATTTACTTTTCACTACCCTTATGTGCTCACAAACTTTAGTGCGCTTTCACATTATCCGATCCGATATCGGATGTCGGATAGGATTACAAATCAAGACAAATTTAAAATTTGTGATTTCTATATTTTTTTCTTAAATGTCCATTGCTTAAAAGAAAGCACTAACACAGAAAAGTAGCAGCTTCTTTTTTCCTTGGACCTTCCGACATCCGATATCGGATCGGACACTGTGGAAACGCTCTTACGCTGACGACGCCCTAGCCTCGTAGCCTAGCCTCTCACAAGCCGAAGATGTTAACCTAAACATTCAATGTAGTTACGTTGAAGTAAAGTAGTTTTAACTTTACATCTCCGATTTGAATATAGCTTATGATAGTTATGATGAATTTGCATTATTACCTTGCGATTAGCATACTGTAACTTGGAGTGAAAATAATTTTAAACAAAAAAGAACCGACTTCACTTAGCGTCCACCTTTCCCAACGCAAATGCTCGAGCTGCTGTAAAAAATACTCAAATCACTATAGGTGTGCCTATAATAGTTGAAGACTTCCCTCGATTTCTCCAGGATCCCATCTACAGATCCTGACCTGGTTACGATGGGACCAACTGTGAAGTATACTCTTTCAAGCAAAAAAAAGAATTTTCCAAATCGGTCTAGCCGTCTTCGAATAATCGGTGAACATACATAAAAAATAGCAAGAACAATAAGATCCCGACGAATTGATAACCTCCTCCTTCGAAATCTTGAAGTCGGTTGATAAATAGCGCTTTCGCTGTTTTTCGAAACTATTAGTATTAAATTACGCACTTTGTATTTTATTGCAGACGTGTACATTTAATAATGTAAATATATTTTTATAAATGTGTGTGCTGTGTCGAAACAAATATATTTCAAATTATCGTCAACGAAAGTTAATGAAAAAGTTTGAAACTTGGTGTCTATTCAAATTACATTTTAATAAGTCTCCAAATTAGAAAATGTAATTATGATGTAAGTAAACTAATTATGAGATAAAAACATTTGAAAACTTGTTTAAGTTATTATGCATACGAGATGAAGCTCCGAAACAAGTTTGTACCAATTATAATGCTGAATTAGCAAAACAAGACTTCTTTAAACTATGTAGATAGTATGAAAAATAATAAGGTATAGATAATGTAGAAGGAGGCACGTAAGTTTAAGAGATAAGTTTTTCGAATGATCTTGATCTAGATTAGAACCTTTATAACTTATTAGTTTTTGCCCACGACATGGATGAACAAAACTTAATTTTATTTACCTCACAGCTAAGTAGTTGTTCACGTCTGCAGAAACGTAGGTAAACAATACTCATATTATCACTCTAGCCTAGCAGGTATAGCACTTCAATATTATTTAAAGGGACTAAAACTATCTCCATCCATAATTTAATTATTTAATAGTCAGCGATTTCAACGTGTAGAGGTAACGCCAGACAGAGTTACTTTCCCCATATAATTTTAGTAAGGAGTACAAATATTAGTAGGAATAGGGTTTGACGGTTTCCTCCAAATACTAGCATTGAACCAGGTTCTCAAATATTCATCACAAATAAACGTCGTAGATAATGTTATGGATCAACAAAAACTAATTTTCATCCGCAGAGCGTAAGTAAACAATGCTCGAATTCCTGGCTCTCGGAGGAGTCGGAGGTATACTAGTAGCACTAATGAATATTATTTCAGGTATGCTCTGATTCGTGACTTTGCCGCATAAATTCACTGCTAGCTTTACGATTCGGAATTATTTAACCGTGTATACTTGGGCATTTAATTTGTTTACCTGAACATTTGAGGGTTTAAACATTTTGTTTGCAATTCGGTTGCTTAATAGGCAATTCCTAATTAATATAATTGTCAATATGAATAAAATTGTAATTTTATTGATGAAATACTCTTACATTCCTTGTCGTTTAACAAACTACTAAGTTTGTGTATCTGTCAGTAATATTGATATTATTTCGCTACCCGTCCTTTTCTAATTATATGGAGGATGAGAAGGGAATAATGACGTTTTTACTTCCTGGCCTTGTATTATAAGATTTTAAGACTTTTGATTATTTGTGACATAACGAATTCATGTTAGACGCCTAAAAATTCAAATAAAGATCACATATTTAAAAATTGCTACCGCTCAAAGAATTATAGTTTCCTTAGTGTCATGCGCATTAGAAACATAATTAAGAATGGTGGAATGAGGCAGTTAACCGCTGGGCTATGACGCCCTTTAGTCTCGTTTTCAGTATCACGTTACGTTTCTAAGCGTCTCTTAATGTTAGTGTAATGGAAGGCACTAAGTTAAATGGAGCAGTACACATGCTATGCCGTGACATTTAAACACACTTAAAAACAGGTAACGATAACATTTCTTGGGTAATCACTGTAATTAGCCAGGGATTTTAAAGATTTTTTATTTATATGAAATGTAGGAATAAATGAATTGAAGGAATTAACTTAGTTACTAACGAAGATATGCTAAACTTGGTTCCTACAAAGTGCAAATGACGATAGTGTATATACAAAAATTATGAGCTATTTTTACAGGGAAATGTTGTGTTTATGCACCTATATGGTTATTTTACAGTAAAGTGTTAAAAATCGAATAGCATCATTATTTTTTAAATTTCGTACTTAAAAAAATCGTACAATGTTGAAGACTGATATCTTTGAACCATATCAATAGTTTTTTTATTATCATTTTATTTAGACATATTGATCATTTTACACCCTATAAAGGGTTTAGCAGGCTAAGGAAGGTCGTGTGGTCCCTGTGAGGAAAAGTTGAATTAGTAAATGTCAATTGTTTGTCGCCTCATAACTAGTAATCACTCCAACTTTCAGCCCTCTATCTTGAACTGTCTCAGAGATAATGTCAAAAATGTTTTTTTTTAACAATTTTTTCAAACTCGTATATCTCCTAATCCATAGCAGCTAAAGCGTTGAAACAAAATCACAGCTACGTAGTTTGAGTGGGAGTATACCCTATAATTTTATTAATATTTTATACGTGAAAAATAAAAGAAATAAATGTCAATTTATTTTTTGACAGCTCTTTCCAACACGTTTTTTTGAAAGTACAATTATGAAAAAAATCATATAAATTGCTTATAGTATTAGTTACTAGCATACAAAAACTCAATTGATTATATTTGGTGCAACATACTGTAAAAAAAAAACTAACGTAAGTATTCAAGTATCAAGAGTAGGCTTCTGAACTGAAACTTCGTTTTTAAGTTTTTTGTTTGTTGCCTAGCAACAAAGGGTGTTTTGTTTTTAATTTGACGTATGACTGTCAAAAAAGATCACTGAACTACTGCTGTGTTAGCATTTGTAACTAATTTTACTAACTACTAAATCAACGAAACGACGGATGTGCTATATGTTTATTATTTTATATACAAAATTAATTGGTTTCATTATAGTACACGTATTAACATAACGAAATAAATAACTCATTAGAGCAGATATCACAATATAAGTCACTTAGATAATGACTATCGTAATATTCGTCGTCCCAGGTATAGGACAATGTTATCCTGCAGTCATCGCAATATCCTTTTAACATAATATTTTCGTCAGAGAGCGATATCTCAATATCTGGTAAAGACTGTAAAAACAGTTGCTTCGCTATTAACTGTGGCAAGTTGAGCCGAAATATTTTTGATTTTATGATTTCCATCTGAAAGAATGTATATACATGAAGTTTCTGTTTTATTTTATTTACATTTAAAGCTTACTTTCGCCATTATGGAAAAATCGGACTCCTCTTCTACATAACGTGTTGTATATTCCCTTAAACAATCCACTATTATGTTAAATGTGCTAGCGTATAAACTAAGCGTTTGTCGATTCCGAGTAACATAACATTAGACATTATGATTTATTAGGTATGAGCTATCTTTAAATTATACAATACTATTATACAATTTATACGCTAGCACATTTAACATAATAGTGAATTGTTTAAGGGAATATACAACACGTTATGTAGAAGAGGAGTCCGATTTTTCCATAATGGCGAAAGTAAGTTTTAAATGTAAATAAATAAAAAAAAACGGAAACTTCATGTATATACATTCTTTCAGATGGAAATCATAAAATCAAAAATATTTGGGCTCAACTTGCCACGGTTAATAGCGAAGCAACTGTTTTTACAGTCTTTACCAGTATTGAGATATCGCTCTCTGACGAAAATGTTATGTTAAAAGGATATTGCGATGACTGCAGGATAACATTGTCCTATACCTGGGACGACGAATATTACGATAGTCATTATCTAAGTGACTTATATTGTGATATCTGCTCTAATGAGTTATTTAATTCGTTATGTTAATAAGTGTACTATAATGAAACCAATTAATTTTGTTTACGTCACACCTGGCCATAACGTAAGTTTTGCCGCACGCTACGCGTACGGTAAAACTCGCATTATGGCCAGATGGAGACGTAAAATTGTGTACTCACCACGGGCAGTAAAAAAGAAAGCCCTCTATCGCATATTTACAACCCTCGCCTGCGGCTCGGGTCACAAATACCTGCGATTTCGGGCTTTCTTTCTTTTACAGTCCTTGGTAAGTAATGTACTATTATAAAATAATAAACACAGCAAAATAGCACATCCGTCGTTTCGTTGATTTAGTAGTTAGTAAAATTAGTTACAAATGCTAACACAGCAGTAGTTCAGTGACCTTTTTTGACAGTCATACGTCAAATTAAAAACAATACACCCTTTGCTGCTAGGCAACAAACATAAAACTTAAAAACGAACTTTCAGTTCAGAAGCCTACTCTTGATACTTGAATACTTTCGTTAGTTTTTTTTTTTTACAGTATGTTGCACCAAATATAATCAATTGATTTTTTGTATGCTAGTAGCTAATACTATAAGCAATTTACGTGATTTTTTTCATAATTGTACTTTCAAAAAAACGTGTTGGAAAGAGCTGTCAAAAAATAAATTGACATTTATTTCTTTTATTTTTCACGTATAAAATATTAATAAAATTATAGGGTATACTCCCACTCAAACTACGTAGCTGTGATTTTGGTTCAACGCTTTAGCTGCTATGGATTAGGAGATATACGAGTTTGAAAAAATTGTTAAAAAAATACATTTTTGACATTATCTCTGAGACAGTTCAAGATAGAGGGCTGAAAGTTGGGGTGATTACTAGTTATGAGGCGACAAACAATTGACATTTACTAATTCAACTTTTCCTCACAGGGGCCACACGTCCTTCCTTAGCCTGCTAAACCCTTTTATTACATAATTTAAAATGATCTCCCTAAACATCGTTACAACGTACTCGTATTGCCAAATACATCATGTTGTCCATTACATAGATATGTAACAAATACAAATCGACAAAATAAAAAAAGAAGTTATGGAAAAGAGTGAACCTATGAAGTAAATAAGATTTAAAAGCAACTAAAATGGAGCTCAGTCCAGGAAGTGTCGATTCGACGATGTAACTAGTTTCCTGTGCTGTCTCGAAGCGCTTGATATACTGTTCATTTCCTCCCACTGCTAGTTATAAATGTTATACATACACTTAAAGTTAGGTATATTTATAAATAGTTATGCAAAATAATACTATTGACAATACAATAAACAAATAAATAAGAGTTGAATATCACTGTTGACATACCTTCATAGTCTATGAGCGGTCTGTAGACGTCTTTATATTTACCCACAGAGCACTGACCTGTTTAGTGCGTCAGTCGGCCTTACGATAGAGGCGCCCTTGTCTATGGTTTCTATAGGAATCGATCGTGTCAGTATGTTTGACATGTTATTGTCTGAAGTGACAGAAATTGCTGTAAAGAATGCCGTGATATATTTCGATATTTCATATCGATATGCTATAATCAGATTTATTAAATATATGTATAAATATTTATTTCCGTTTCAATTCAATGTTCTTGATAACTATAAAATATTTTTGAAACCAAATGTTTATTATGTGGCTTTTTAATAACATTGACAAAAGTAGCGAGCCTTTGATTTTGACAGCATTCCTGTTATGTATATTATATAACTATAGATAGATAGATACCTAACAATGAAATCATCCGTAGTCTTACGAGTATCCGTTTAAAAGAATAACATATTACGCGACCTGAGGAGAAACAGGGATAAGAAATGATAATGAGTGCTGATAAGAAAATGCATATTTTATAGACAGTAATTACATAATATTTATTTACAATAATTTTTACTTATTTTATTTACAACAATTTTCATATTTAATAACGACTTTCTAGCCTAGTCGGTAGTGACTGTGCTTACAACCAGGAGGTTCGAATCCTGGTCATTACCATTGTATATTGTATATTTATTCACAGATATACTCTGTTCATGAGTTGTGGCACTTGTGGCTGTTTCCAATGCATTTCAGTATTTATCTGTTTTTCTATTGTATATGTTGGGAATCTTGGGCGTATTATAATAGAACCATCACACGTGAGTCATCCATTATGGATAATGAGGAAATACATTGAGAGACGAGACGATATCCATCTTATAGTCTTTACCACGTAAGACTACAAATTATGGCAATTAACTCAATACAGCTCTCTTCAGAACCAATCAGTAGGCTTGCACCCCACCGCTAGCATTACTTCTTCAGTTTTATGAGGGTTCCTACCTTTTATGTCCTCCTTCTTTTGTTTAGACAAAGAACTCTATGACGCCGCGATGGATGGATTTGACATATGTATACACAAACCATAACCAAATACATGTTTTTTTCGGATTGTGGCGGAATCTGCGTAGATTTTTTTGTATTTATCCTCATAATTGGAACTTACATCTAGCAAATACTATTAATACGCAATAAAAATCCATCATAACATTTTAGAACAGCAAACATTCAATATCTATAAAGTGTGTCACTTCACATTGCTCTTGTACAGTCACCGGCAATAGTATCTTCCTACACGAAGCCCGCAAAAATATGTGACTACAAATAACGATGACTGTACATATATATTTTGAAATGAGGTAAATCATATTTAATTAACTTTCTTGTGATATACGTTAGCATTTTGTTTATTTATATATTTGCTTTGGTTGCAGCACCAAATCCCCGCACCATGAGGCATGCTACGTGCTTGTATTCAATGCCTCCAGTGAATAACAGCATAATATGAGTTATTCCTTTTAGTTTATATTGTCGCATTCGATTCAGCTCGTCGAACTACATAACATATCAAAAGGGCGTAACTCTAGCTGTTTCCTAACCTAGTTTTTGCATTGACCCAAAGGGCATAAATCCAGTGTGATTGAAGGCATAAGTTACTTTATCCGGCGTTACCGACAATCGCAAAGAAACAAGTGGTCTCAAGTCAAAATTACATATGAACTAAAAGACATATTCATAGTTATATTTTGAAGAAACGTAATTATTGATTTTGGTCCAATACGTCCTGGTGATGTTTTGACATGAACGGATTTATACCATTATTCAATCGTGTTCATAAAGGAACATCTCGTTTTGCGTCATTGCTATAAAATTATTTGCGTAATAAAGAGAGGCTGATTCCATTGCCAGTTGATTATAAGTTGATTTCATTACAGAATTTAAGTTATACCATGGTTGTTTTATTATATTTTCCTGAAATAACTCTTTATTCAGAACATTAAATGCTTCATAAGTCATGTTATTCCTAAAATATAATAATGGCAAAACTCGTGTTCTTCGTTTATGCACGTTGTACTTAAGGGCATAAGTCGTTTTAGTGCTAAAAACTTAATAAATCTATAAGATTAAGTTGATATATGTCTTTAAGAATTCGTGAATAAGGGCATAATTAGAGGAAAAAGGGAAAAAAACATATTAACATGTTACAAATATTAATTATTTGTTATTCAATACAAAGCTAAACTCCATTACTTCTAAAAGAATGCATTTGAAGCTCAATTTATAAACGCTAGCGTCGCCAAGACAACGAAGTATTGTTTTTTGTCTCTCCTGAAAAGTGCCGATTCTGAATTAAGTATGCCGTTATTCACTGGAGGCACTGTACCTATATTTATACACGCAATGTTAAAGCTATGACGGCAGAATACCCACTGAGAGAACTCTTGCGCTTTACGCCCGGTCGTAACAAGCAATTAAGCTGTCTAGGCCTATCTAATATGGCGAGCTTCGCGCTAATTTTTGCATTATCTGTGTATTTACCTAAAACATACGAAAATAGTTTAACAGGCACGAATGTACATAGAACGGGTGCTTTGTTTAATCACTCCAACACGAAATCCTGAGCCTGAAACCTAATCAAGGTTTAAAAATATAGTTTACAGGTATAAAAATTACACGTATGAAGTTTACCTAAATCGTTATAAATAGTTACACTTGAGGACAATGAAAACAGGTCACCTTGTATGAAAATTCTTAAACGAAGTGGACCGTTTTCATTTCCTTTGAGTAAAGATACATATTCATGAACGTCGTGTTATCACAACGGTATTGTACCATCAGGTTCAAAATTGCATGGTCAATTTATCAATGAATTCATTCATAAATTGGCCATGCAATTCTGAACCCGATAGTACACAGAATAAACGGTATTTCTCTCGGAAAACGAGGTTTTCTTTAAATCTCATATTGTCAGGGAATAGACTTCATAGTGAGTATGCGAGTTATTTGATAGTGCGATAAAATCGCGAGGGGAGCGGCAACGTGATTTTTATGCAGAGCCGACGGCATGCGCCGGCCGGGCCACTTTATCGAATTAAGGCTTGTATTACCTTATGTGTTAGGGACTTCTATTTTCCAGAGTTTGCGTATGACCTTCATTCCAATTTTCCCTCTCTCATAATATAACAATTAGTATCTACCCTACTGCTCCCAAATTTATTTCTTTATTAGCTTGTTAGTTCTGCATCATCATCAACGTTAATTTAAAAACCTTCACAATTGCTATCGTGCTTATCGCTGCAACCAGATGGATGAACGAGCCAGCGCTATACACAGAGCGCTATCTCGCTTGGACACCGTCGACGCATGCGGAAACCACAGCCGTGTGATAACCGCCAATGTTTTTTTTTTATAAAATACAAAACTATAGTCTTTGTACCTATGAACTAGCAATTCCTCATCCAAGAATTCATGCAATTAAAGTCTAAATGATTACTTCCAGACGCTCTGTGAGTTTCTTATAGGTATTTTATAAAACAAGTAAACAATTTATATACATTGTTCTCTGAGAGGACTTTGCGCGCTCAAGTCTTTTCAAGGGTCCTTAAGAAAAATAAACAAAAGATAGCTCTTACAAATTCCGCAGCAACAACATCTTTTATTTAGCATCTTAGTAGGTAGGTATATCATTTGTAACCAGACTGTTAAAATGTAGGTATAAATAATACTTTTATGTTTAACAATAAAGGTAAAGTAGAACAATCACTACCTTAGGCGACACGAACTCGCGACTCTGGGATACCTAAGTACATGCCCATCGTCAGGGCCGGATTAAGCATTTCGGGGCCCCTAGGCAATGAAATTCTTGGGGCCCTTTTTAACTGATATGAAAAAAAAAAACGTTGCATCGTTTCATTATACTTCAATATCCTAACTTTTCTGACCTTTTTCGTTATCATAGTCAACGTAGGCCCTTACGGTTTCGTCATGCCCGTCTGTTTGTGCCTGGCTTAATTTAACTCAGAGCTTGGGGTACCAAAAAAAAATTCTATGAAAGATAGTCTATTGAAACGCTCGCGGGGCCCCTGGCCGATGCGGGGCCCCTAGGCAGTTACCTACTCTGCCTAAAGGCTAATCCGGCTCTGCCCATCGCTCTGACTAATTAATCTGCTGAGACTTACCTGATGACAGCAGCTCAGTTGGTCAGAGAGACGGACATGTATCCTTGAGTCGCGAGTTTGATTCTCGCCTGAGGCAATGAATTTTTACTATACATTGATACAGTAGGTTGTAATATCATTTTTCATGACTATGATATGAACTTTAGCTTAGGCAGCGCTGGAGTTTAAGGTTCCTTTCCATATACATACCCAAATAATATTAGGATAAATGGAGTAGTAAAAAACCGGCCAAGTGCGTGTTGGACCACGCATAATGGAGGGTTCCGTACCTTAATGGAATAACAACCAAACTAATACCAAAATGTCGTATCTGATGCATATGAATGAAGTTTTGTGGAGATAACTCAAAAAAGGCTGAAACGAAAATGTTAAAAACATACGCAGAAAGTATGTGATACGGCGCACCATATTTCTAATTTTCGAAACGTTTATTTCGTTCAAAGAAACCTCGATGTTATTTTTAAAGAACTATCTATTGATGTGCAACATAAAACAAAAAATATTTTGATTTAATTTAGTTCCATGTATGGAGCGCCCCCCCAATATTTTTCTGCAATTAAACTACATAACGGCATACAAAATACACCTTATGTCTAAATTTTATTAAGATACGTTTTATAGTTTTCGAGTAAAATGGCTGTGAATGTCCGTCCGTCCCGTAGGAACTAGTTCCGTTTTTGCCATTTTGGCTACGGAACCCTAATAAAAGGAAAGTAGCAAAATATATACTTACTTAAAAAAATTACTACCCTTACCACGGAACACGAGATCGTGTAAGTAAGTTAAAAATGAGTTATCTTGATATTCTGGGGTGACATTTTAGCTATCCGCACTGGGTGCCACCCATGCTAGCTACGCCACTGAGCCTAGGGTAACCTTATCAATACACCAGGCAGTTTGGAATCAAATAACAGTTATATATATATAACTAGCTTTTGCCCGCGGCTTCGCTCGCGTTAAATTCGGGGTAACACGGTTGACCTTTCCTGATTTAAAACACAGAAGAGAACTCGGAACAGACTATTATTAAAATTTCACCCCCTCTTTTAAGGGGTTGGGTGCAGATTTCCAAAAAAAAAATGATGCACGATTTTTAGCAATAGCATACCAATTTTTAGCTTTCTACCTTGAAAATTGCGGAATGCTCCATACAAACTTCCACCCCCCATTTTAGGGAAGTGGGGGGTTTGAAAGAGACAAAAAATAGCCTATGTCACTCCCCATCCCTTCAACTATCTCCACTTAAAAAATCACGTCAATTCGTCGCCCCGTTTTGCCGTGAAAGACGGACAAACAAACAAACAAACACACACATACACTTTCCCATTTATAATATTAGTATGGATTTATACCCTCTTTCTGTAGTCCTATAACGATCACGATATACATATACATAAATATTCGAAACATAGCTGGACTGTTTGTTTAAATTGTATCTCCTATAGAATAAGTTTGTAATTATTAGAAACAGTAGAAACCATGTTTCCCTTGCGCTATCTTTCTCGTCAGCTGTCGTTACCTTTGTGTCGACGTAAGAGACATCGTGCTAATTGCAATTAATTAACTCGCAGTCCTTAAATCCACTCGTCTGCAAGCCTGGGAATAATTGAAGTCAGATATTCCTGTAATTAAACCTGCTTTGAGATAGTTGCAAATTTCCCCAGGCTGCCATCTATATGCATACAATTAAGTAGGCACCGTGATTAAAATATGAGTTTTGCCTTAGGCTTGTCCCGGTTAGAATGGGCTTTACTTTTACTTTAGGTACTTCCCATCGTCCTCATTAAATCAATTTTTATTTTATTTTTATAAGTGGTATTATTACTTTGATTTTACCTATCGAAGTTAAGTAATTGGATAAAGTAAATATGTCCACTTATCCAGTCGCCATAAAATATATCGGAGCGGCCACGGTACTCAAAAATATCTGAACATGCACTTTATCGCCTTGACAATAGAGGCGTTGTTAAGATATTTGTGACCATCTTGGCCGCTCCGATATATCTGATGGCGACTGTAAGGTTTAAACTGTACGATATTGTGGCAGGTTAGGTTAGTTTGATTATTATTTGAGAACTAATTGAAATAAAGTAAAGTTAGTAGTTAGATATTTCCCTGCTATAAAAAATATGACTTATAATTAAAAACAGTTTTATAAGTTTTATCGTGGAATACATCCGGCCAGTATCAAAACCGGCCAAGTGCGTGTCGGACCACACATAATGGAGGGTTCCGTACCTACTATCAAAACATTTTGGTTTTTGTAATTTTGGCTATGGAACCCGAAAAACGAAATTAGTTCAAAAGTGAATTCAGGCGCGGATACAGGGGGGCAACAGGGGCAATTGCCCCCCCCCTGAAACGCAAAAAATGTATACTACGGGGCCCGTAGGTGCGAACCGCGAAATTTTTTGTGAAGGAAACTGCCCCCCCCCTGAACGAAATCCTGGATCCGCGCCTGAGTGTATTGTTAACCAAACCAATGTTTAAGAACTAATAAAAGATAAATCCCACCATTTCTTTTTGACTGGTACTCTTAACACATTCACTTTCGGTTTGAAAAGTTAGGGTCGGTTCGTGCAGGTAATATTAAAACACAACAGCGCGGTATTACTACAAAAACGAGAAACGGATTGAAGTGGCATGAAATCTCAGTGCAGCTCGATAGTTAAGCGATGCTGTCCTTTTAGGTCGGTATAGGATCAAACAACATTCACTCAAAAATGTTAGCAAGGCTCGAGGTCCCTACAGCCCGACCCGACCCGTCACCGTACACGTTTGATTACACCCATATTTCACGCGTCCATTTTTACCGCGGCAAACTTGTGACAGCATTTCCATTTCAGTAAATTGTGACGCTTCACTTTTTACTGCCACATCTGGTCTGTGTAAAACATGAAATTCATCTCTGCGGTGCGCGGGCTATACCTACATATAGGTACATATTCATATTCTGAATATGAATTTATCGAGCGTACGTATCAGCACATAGATATACCATATACATATTATGTCTACAATTATGCCTAAAAAATATTTTAAATATTTACTTTTTTTCGGTGAGTAGGCATCATAACTTAAGTACCTATGATACTACGACATGTTGCAACGCAGACGTAGTTACTAGTTTCTGTAACTTACCTTTGTGGAACTCGCACGCTAAGGGGCCGTATTTTATCTTTAAAACACGGTGCCGGATTTTAATTTAAAAATACATTAACAATACAATAAAAATACAAAACCTACTTATCTCAAACATAACTCCAACACACAACAAACATTCAACAAATAAAAAGTTGTATTGGAGTTCCGTTGGAATATTTCTCAAGCAAATTCTGCTATTTCTGATTCAGATATTTATGCCGTAGCTGTATTGTGTTGTTAATGCATTGAAGTTGTATTGGAGTTGGATCGTGTCTATAAGTGTTTTAAAGTTAGAATACGGCCCACGTTAGGACATGATCCAATTCCAATACAACATGAAAATTGTGAAACAATGTTATAGTATTATCTGTAAGAACATTAGTATATTAGTACATTACTTACCAAGGACTGTAAAAAAAAGAAAGCCCGAAATCGCAGGTATTTGTGACCCGAGCCGCAGGCGAGGGTTGTAAATATGCGATAGAGGGCTTTCTTTTTTACTGCCCGTGGTGAGTACACAATTTTACGTCTCCACCTGGCCATAATGCGAGTTTTACCGTACGCGTAGCCAATATTACGTGTGACGTAAACAATATTAACTACGAGTACAAAGTCAGGAAGTAGAATTACTTAAAGTGTCAATTCCTAAAGTTCAACATTTAACTTGTTTCATTGTCACAAATGCAACGCAGCTCAGTATGAAAACATCGTGCATTAATTTACAAAAGTAGACAATTAAACTACGTGCTATGTACTCTAGAATTAATGAAATAAGTCATAATTATTTAAATGGGCGTTCACTTGGGCTTTGTTGGCACGGAGCCTGGCGCGGAATCGGCGTCGCGCAATCTTAAAGTAATTGTTGGAGTCCGGGCCTCCACTGAAAGCTTTTCACTGTTAATTAATTTATAATTTGCTCGCCAACTTTCAACTTTCTCACTAACGCTTTGTTCCGGGGTGATTTAAAATTTTCAAAATGAACCTTCGTTTTCGGTTCAATGGCCCTTCCCGTTTCCGATACGACACTTTACGTTTCGGTCGGAAATAGCCTTCGGCAGGAGCGGCCCACAACGTTGCAATACCGTTATGTTTGCAGTTCTACATAGGCATTCGAACGTTACGGATACGATTGTCTCAAGGAAGCAACTTGGCTGGATGGTCAATTTAATTAAATTTATATAGATTTTTCCTGAAAAGTCTGTATTTCTTTGTTTTGTGTAATTTTGTATCTGTATGCATCTAGTTATAGCAAAGCGTATTTAATAAGTTGTACACAATTTTGCTTACATTACTCAGTTTTGCGTGATCTCTGACTGACATGTCCTAAATTTCCCGGACTTTGTTTACATTTACATAGCTCAAATCAAAAACTAACGACCGCTTTGTCTTTCGCAGCCAACCAATTATATTTGAAAGGCTGACCTGACACAGCATCGAGTATCATTCCTGAGCACGAGTAGGGATCAAAGCGAAATCTGCCTTTGTGTTTGCAAGTTGTTTAGTTCTATCATAACCAAGTAGTTGCATGTGGAAAGAATGACTTTGATCATGCATACGCTGTGTTGCGGAATTAGGTCAACATTGTGAAGCTACAGAACTTGAGTAGATTTTTTTGAATCTTTGATATAATCATCATGATTTTTTGTATCATGAATGCATGGATATTTGATAGTAGCAACTTGCTAATATAAACAATATTGAAACGACTTAATTTAAAAACAATATTACTACGTGCCACTTGCTCGTTTATTCTATAGGATACCATTATTAAGGTACCTACGTTATCACAATTAATTTTGATATGGTGGAGAATTTCGCAGCCATCAAGTAAGGCTCACCCCACACTAGCATCTCCCGTCGGCGCTACGCTAGCGGCGTTTACCGAGCGTCAGCGTCTTATATACCAGCGCCGACGCTGCGACGACGCGACGTTACTTATTTTTATGGTTAAAAGACGTCGCGTTGACGCTGCGAGCCTTACTTGATGGCTGCGAAATTCTCCACTTGTTGACGCTCAATAGACGCCGTGGTACAGATGCGCCGACGCTGCACTAACGCTGCGTCGGCTCGCGACGCCTACGATCGGAAGTGCGAGGTCAGCCTTAGTCGCAATAGATCAATTGGTCAGAGCGCCGGGCATATATCCCGGAGTCGAGAGTTCAAGTCTCGCCTGTGGCAGTGGATTTTGAAGCGTCTTATCAAATTGGACTTATTTAAGAATGTTTACTTTCATTATAATTTAAGTACTTAACAAAATTAAAGTTAGGTGTGCTCTTCTATTGCTTGTTCTAGAATAAAACCAACTGCGACACACTATGCTTAGGTATTTATATATAAATCATACCCCTGGTAACGAAGGCCTGAGTTTACTAATAGTCCAGCGCCGGGTAAACCCAATGGCCTTATTAGTGAAATTTGCATGTGCCAACAATGGCCCGGGCCAGTTGTTGCTTCGCATAATTAGATATAAGAATACCTAGTCGAACAATGTTTAAGCTTTATCTATATAATATATACGGCGCGCGGCGGGATCCATTTGGGAAAGAGACGAGCAAGAATATGTTGTTAGTGGCTTCTATTATTATACTGAGCATAAAGGTGTAAACATAGAACGAGGCACGACGCGAGTTAGGTGAACGTACTTAGATACAAAACATATATCTAGACATTCTAGACACGCGTTAGCGTGTCAAGCCTAGTTCAAAAGAAGAGAACTGGCGACGCAGCGGCCATGTGTTATACATGCTCTCCAGAAAGAGTATCGGATACCTATTTGTTTTAGCTCTAAATTTGAAACGAAGTGGCAGAGAGGAGCGGCGAGGAGATCGTAGAGTCCGCAATTTTGTGGAGTTTTAGTCGCAATTGAGCAGTACATGGTTACGCATCGTGCTTCTGACTTACGAGCGTATTATCGAAACGCTGATTCAGTAGAAGCTGTTAACGGATAAGGATATTTCGCGTAGAGGTGACATCAACTGGCCTTTCAGAAGGCCCGACCTTAGCCAGCTTGATCATTTCTTATGAGGGTACGTTAAAAGTAAGTGTATAAGAATAATCCGACGAACCTAACGCAATTTAACCAAAACCGCAATGTAATCATCAATCTCCGTTCCAGATCAGAAGATCATTTTTAATTTTGTATTCCAATAATTAAAAATATAAATATACTTGATTGAAATAACAAATACCCGATACTCTTTCTGGACATCTTGTACTACACGAACCATTTGGAGCCACTTTTGACTCCTACGTAACTCAAAGTCTATTTAATATATACTTACATATGAAATTTGGTACATTTATTAAGACTCTTAAGGCTAACTAGAATCCCAAATTTCATGAACATCAATCAATTATTGAGATACAATCATCAAAAATCTGTATTCCACGCGTAGGAATTTTAAAATAATTATTTATCTATTATCCATCGCAGTATCCAGCGCTGACAACCGCCAGCATCATGCTGAGATAAGGCAATTTCGTGTCTCTTTCTCATTTTAATGCCTTCTTTCACTTTTTTTCTTTTATATGTATGTTTACGATTTCAATAATAGTCTTTTGTCCGATCCTATAACTAGTATACGTACGCTGCATATTTATTCTGTAAATCACATGGTTTTCCAGTGTTAATCGTCACCTTAAAACACATTAATCCTATATTGTTAAAAGTATACAAATGTTAGATATTACATGTTATCCACAAAAGGCTTATAAACGTATGGCCGTATTATAATTCTTCATTAACTGCGGCTCACAAAAAGCCGTGACTGCGCCCGCCGTGTGCAGATTTGCATGTTTAGTGTACGAGCTAATTTGAGTGGCACTGCACTGCAATATGACAAAACTGTCATTAGCGTGAGCGTGACGGCTTATCACTGCATCACGGTACATACCGTGGAAACTGTGCGAGATTTTAAATGCTTGTATATTCGGAGTCAATAGAAAAGTAAAATAATGTAAAAAAACTCATTTACCTACCTTAATTGCTTTGAAATCACGCACCATGGTTTCATTGTCAATTAATAAACTTGTTATTTACATTATTTTTTAGTTAAAATAATATTCATTAATTACTTGTATTTAAGTGAAAACGAATTTATTTATACACGAACCGGAAGGCGCAGCGTGGGTAGACCCCCCCACAAGGTGGACTGATGACCTGGTGAATGTCGCGGGAGTCCGCTGGATGCGCGTGGCGCAGGACCGGTCATTGTGGCACTCTTTGGGGGAGGCCTATGTCCAGCAGTGGACGTCTTTCGGCTGATATGATGATGACGATGATGATGAATTTATTTAATAATATTTTGTCACGTGTCAAATGTTTACCGTATTTTACTTTTATATGGACCTTGATTTTATATTTTGGGAAGTAACACAATGTCTTATCTGTATACCATCCTAGCTTTTCAAACCTTATATACTTATATTCTAATGTTCATGAGTACCTATCCTTGACATAAACCATTATTTATGTGGCTGCTTCAAATGGGATGCGGTAGGGTAAAATTGTGCCTTGAATTGGGAGTCTATTTTAATGGTTTTTGGATCTGAATTTAACGTTGAACATTTAGCTCTAGGTTAATATATAAATATAATCGTGCGTGAGCGCATAAGGGTGTTATTTTATTAGCAAAAAACGCAATAGCCACCGATTTCAGTATGATTTCAAATTAAAAGCATACTTTATAATATAACATTATAATGTATAACATTATAATGTTCACAAAAGGCTCAAGGTACAAAACAAATCTAACTGCAAGTACAAATGTCAAAAGACAAAGAGCGTGTTTGTAATTGGATTACCAAACATTATGGTAATCAAATCACTAATTATTTCCAAATCTGTACAGTCTGCCTCCACCGCGGCATTCGGGATACACCAGCTAACAAAGCTTGAGGTTTTGCCGCTGATGTGATAATGGGAACCTGAGATCACTACCAGAAGACAGAGCAAATGGGTCGAAAATATTTTTCTTAATAGTCTCGAGTACATAATTATTGTTATTAGGGTTCCGTAGCCAAAATGGCAAAAACCCTTATAGTTTCGTCATGTCCGTCTGTCCGTCCGTATGTCACAGCCATTTTACCCAGATACTATAAGACGTATCATATTAAAATTTTGACATAAGGTGTATTTTGTATGCCGCTATTCAGTTGTGTAGTTAAATTGCAGAATTTTTTTTTGAGGGGGCGCTTCATAAGTTAAAAAAAAAAACAAATTTCAACATGTTGCACAGCAATCGACAGGTCTTTAAAAATAACGTCGATGTTTTTGGAAAATTATTTGGTTTGGTTCTTATTCCATTGAAGGTACGGAACTCTCCATTATGCGTGGCCCGACACGCACTTCGCTGGTTTTAAGTGCTAAAGAAACGTAACAAAGCCAACAATTCAGCGAAAAATTAGCTTTTATTTTGCGGTGAATACAGAAAAGATACGAACGCAATTAGCAATTACATGTAATAGAACGTGTATGACCCACATAAGATTTAGGTACATAATATAAGAGAACTCGTTCTTACGGAGACATGCCCACGAATACTATAAACGAGCAAGTTTCTATGTCAAAATTTTTTTTACTGTATCCAGTAAGAATCGTTATATAAGTCACACAAACAATGTATAACCTGGATTCATACTTACCTATACGTAAGAAACCTTAACATAAAAAAAACCTTTGGGATTAATAGCATGAAAGTAACGAGTACTACGCAGATGAAGTTGCAAGCAAAATCTGTCTAAAACACTGAGCCATACGCTTCGGTGGTTAGGTGAAACGCCATATATTCTACAGCTCATTTGTATTCGCAAAACACATTTTTTCCATATTTTCCTTTATGCACGCACAGATCGTTAACGTTTACGGCGTAGTACTTTACGAGTATAAGCATACGAATAGGTGTGCGTATTAGTGTTGATCGCGATTGGTTAAGCTTTGTAGGATGTAGTGTGAGATAATCTATGCCTAGCGGTTACTGCAATAACTAGGCCAATGCAAACGATAAACTAACTACAGTAACGAGGCAACAGCAACAAATTCACATTATGACACGGCTTTATGAAAACTAACGATATGTTTTAGAGCTTGATAGCTATATTAGGCTTAACCCGTAAAACTCGTTTCACGTTAACTGATTTGTTGAGCAGGTACAGTCCATTATATTCATGAGTAAGTTTTGTAAAACCCTGGAACAATGTACAGTCAGTCAGCAGCAGAATTCTGTAAATGGGCGAGGTGATCAAATTAGCTTGACAAGACTTTAATTCCACGGAAAAAAACTGTGCCAAGATAATTTTTAGTACCCTGGCTAGGCGCAAATTTGCGATGTATTAATAAGCCTTGTGAGCTGCTATTTCGTTGGTGGGTTGAGGAACGAGCCATTTAATGACTTCAATAAAATTAACATCGCATCTTGACTGAAAATTTGTCCCGATTGCTCCACCAACGGAGTCGAAGCTGACCTTCATGAGGCTTCCTTATTAACCACTTCATTGCGATGCGATTGGTCATGAAATCTGATCTTGGCTTATACGGTCCATTTGTAAATATTGCTGTCACTTCTGATACTGACCATGCAGTATCTCTATAATAAGCTTCCGTTTTTAATATAACGACGACAACGGATTTCGTTTAGGAGTAAAAATACCATAAATCTGTAAAATTCTCGGACAGTCCTGAAATTAGGTATGTATATTAATTACAGGTCCCGCTTTATGTTTAGACCATTTGACGTTCCAGGATCTCGAGGAATAGCCGCCATCTTGAAAAATGTGTTTTATCCTGAATAAATTCGCCTTTAACTCTTAAACTTCGCACTCAATGGAAATTTGATCTAGGGCAACATTGAGACTTATTAAATTCTACACAAAAAGTCTTATATGTGTTTACGAATAAATTGCATTTTCTTAGGGAAAAACCTCGTACATGTGAAAGGATTCGTCAGTATCTTCCCAGGGCATATTCCCTTGGTACGGAACTTGTCAGATAACGAATTTCACCTTCGTGTATAATAATTGTACCTGAGCTACACCAATATCAACATTCTGGATGCAACTTGAGAAAATGCAGGTGCCGCAAATACAGGCTTATATAGCGGTACCTATTATGTTAATAGTTACATATACTACAGATCAACCGCTTATTGAATTCGCAAATCGGTTAGTTGGTTAGGCTGATTGGCATCTTTGACCGATGACGCGTATATATATTGTATTGTATTCTATACACAGTCACATGCTAATTTAATTTTGTTAAATTAGGAATAGTACTACTTTACAGAATTACATAGTAATTACTAACATAGCGATATTATTCCAGTAATTACATCGGGTGCCGTCACAGTATAGACACGTAAATTATACCGATTTTAGCGACAGATAATTGTTGGTTGTCAATAAAACGTTTCTACCGTAACAATGAAATTAGGGGTTCGTTTCTAAACATTTAAATTAAGCCCATTGAAACTGAGAGACAATTTAATGTTACCTATAATAATTTTAAGTTGAAACTCACGTATTCTCTATTATGTAATCCCTGAGAGTGCCGGAAAGCGAACGCGTTGAAAATATGCGAGTTAAGCCGTAAAATTATTATATATATTTTTTACTCCATATTTCGTTGGATTTTTAATTAGAATACATGACATGGAATAACAACATTTCTCATAATAATCAACAGATCCAGATGCACTTTTAGATTTTGTAGGTAGACATTAGCCTGGTTCACGAATAAAACACGTTTCTTTCACGAAATCTTTTTCTGGATTGTGATATGGCAGTTCATATAGTATAAGAACCCACGATACTAAACCTACTTCGATAAGACTTCCAGCAAAAACCTATTTTTTATAATAGCAACGTGACGAAATTATAGGGCGAGAGTACCCCTGTTGCAAGTGGCACAGAACATCGCTCACTGCGTCACGTTGCTATTATAAAAAGATAGGCGCTAGGTTTTGGCGTACATCTACAAGCTTATGATGCTGCTGCCATTGATAAGGCCAAGCACTTGGGCTTGCAGCACTGCATTTTCGTATAGTCATGTCAACTCATGTCCCTCCCCTGCTTCAAGGAACAAAGGAAACCTGGTATCCTTATCATACTAGAAACCGTTTGTTTTTCAGAATATTTTTTAAATACGCCGCCAGGTTTTTTGCGTTGCAGCATTGCCATTTCGTGTTCCCCTATTAAAGATTTAACAAATTATATATCATCTTATCTTATCTAACTAGGTTTAGTGTCGTGGGCTCTTATACTAATACGTTTGTTTCCGAACAAGAGTTTCAAAATCCGAGCGGTATAGTTCAAAGCCTTATTTTGCGTGAAATAAGATAAATTGAATATCATATCACATAATACTGATACCTTCTTAAAACATAATTGTAAACAATAAAAAAACCTTATAATTTGGCTACGGGTAGAAACGGCCTTCAATATAAATCCTCGGAAAAACCTCCCGAAAGCACAATACGATACGATACAGTCAAGATTACGTTGTAATTACGATAAGGCATTTCAGAATATCCGAGCCCTAAGTAAGGGGTAATCCGTCTTGTGCCAGAGACTAGTCAATAAGATGGACTAGCATTTTCTATAGGCACGCTATATTAACATACTGTCGTTCCAGGTAGAAATCACATTACGAAATAATTTCGAATTTCATATAGTTTGTAAGGCGCTTAATTTATTTGACCTGTTCAGGATGACAAGGATAAAAGATATTTAGTTTTCAATTTCGGTACATAACAATGCATTTTTGTACGTCAGAAAAAAATACCAATGGTTCTAACCTTACACCTCTAACACGAGAAGCATTATGACCGGCAAGAAACTCGGCGCGATTTATTTCGGCGCTTTCCTTAATAACAACATATTACCATCTAAATTTACTATTACTATTAAAAACGGCGTATTTACCATGTATATTTGTTTTCGTGAGTTCTCGATATTTTGGCACAGTTGCATGTGCCATCGTATCGTGCACTGACTTTCCGGCGAGTTTTAGTTGTGGTCTTCCCACACACCGTAGCGACACACCCTATTTATCTAACGAAAACAAAACATGGTAAATACCTACCCCGTTTATAATAGTAGCAGCTTACAGACGGAAAGTAATTTTACATATAGTATACATTGACAGTCTATATAATTAACCGGTCGTGAATTGCTAAAAAAGCCTTACAAACAAATTACACGAATCCAGGCCGAGTCGTTGTCAGACGTGACGTTACCCATTATTAGCAGAGATAGTGGTGAGGTGAATACGAAACTGGAACTACGCAGGTCAAATAGGTATCTCATTATTGTAAACACACCTATGTCTTCATAACTACTTGTAGATTAAGCAATGGCGCATAGTTACAGTGTCCGAGAAGCAACCGGATGGCTCGAGGTATTTAAGCTCCCTACCGCCCTGTGCCGCCCTACCTAACCGCCCTGTGCGGCCTGAACTGACCCACATTGGACTTTGTTTGACCCCATTTTTTTCCGCCTTCTAACTCTGATGGACCGATAACTGACCAGCCGGTGTGAATGGCAATCTGCATGCTCGTTCTTCATCAGTTTCATCACATACAGATACTGGAAATTGAGAGGGGGGAGGATGAAAAACAAAGTCCGACGTGGGTCAGTTGCACAGGGTGGTTCCACAACACGTAGGGAGCTTAAATATCGCGAGCCATCCGGTTGCCTCGCGGACACTAAAACTACGCGTCATTGCTCTGAATATTGCTATAAATAAGCTTTGGTAATTGTTAATAGGCTTCAGCTACTAGGTTGTGGTTGGATTAAGGGTGGAACAGGTGTTGGTAATCTTGGTCACAGCGCGCATACCTAGTCCGGCGGTTCTTCTCTCTGCGGCTAATAACGAATAAAAACATACCTAAAACTATACTTACCTACTACCTTGTTCAAATGTATGTTCAGGTTAAACATGTAGAAATAGTAGAAGCAGATTCCATGTCATCTCTCTAATACACGTCTTTAACTTGATTTATTAGATTAGGCTGCGATGTAAATAGGTGAAACTATATAATAGCGTCTAAAATTCAATATGCTTACAAACAAATATAAATGGGTTGTAGCCTCGTCAGAGGGAACTCACCTAAAGGCCTTTGGCACATCCCTACAGGATCACAGATGACGTAATTATTACTAGAGAAGATACACCAGTCTCTTAAACACGCGATAATTTTGCATCTTAAGTTTACTTCTTTTTGCACTAGGTTGTGCAGTAAAACACTTCTATAATTGCATTAACACGTTTAATTTTGAAGACAAAGTAAATTATTTAAAATTAGCAACAATAGTCAGATTATTTAAAATTTAGCATTTCACGTAAAAATTACAATAACGGTATCTATATATAGATATTTCACATTCAATAACTTCCTAAGTGGTCAGAATGTAATTAAATTACAATAATAAAAATATTTAAAATTAGCACTTCACTTAAAAATGAAGATAACTGTACCTATATAAGGATATTTCACATTCAATAGTTACCTTAGTGGTTAGAATGTAATTAAATTACAATAATCAGAATATTTAATATTAGCACTTCACTTAAAAATGAAGATAACTGTACCTATATAAGGATATTTCACATTCAATAGTTAGCAAAACTGGTAAGTAAAAATAAAGACTCGGCTGGTAATAATTTGGCTGCAGGAAAATAATGGGTTAATGAGGCGGGTGATATGGATGGTGACAGATGATTCGCTGGCTGAACGTAGCCTAAATTAAAGAGCCAGGAGTGCGATTTTTGAATCTCACCAAGTGACTAATTCTCACCGATGTGTGAGTGATTTCCGATAGTAAATCACTCACATCGGTGAGAATTAGTCACTTGGTGAGATTCAAAAATCGCACTCCAGGTCTTTATACGCCCGTCAAACGAGGCAATTGGAATTTTGGGAAATTTAGCAAAACAACAAAAAAAACTATTATGGCACAAAAATACTGGATACAAAGAAAAGGAATCGGATTTATAACGTTATTAAAAAAATGTAAATAATATGATATTCTCGAAAGGCAGGATGGCTAAAGCTGTAGTTTTAAATTGAAAAGAGTTGGTGGGCAAGTGTCCGTGCTTTGGTTTAGGCGGACCCAATAGCTCGCTGAACTCCTTTTCTCACTTGGAGAGCCCGCTGGATGCGGACTCTAATTCTCCGACGATGGTGAAGAAACCCGCGGAAAACGCGGCAGTTGCAGACCGTCTCGCCGGTCCGGCACCCACAAGTGCCTTCCGGAATCCTTCCGGCTCAGGCGGTTCCACTGTATAGCACTTGCTATATAATTTATAGCCTTTTGCCCAGCAACGTATTTGGTTTTGTTTTTGCTCCAATAATGTATTAATAGCACTTGCTATATAATGTTTGAATGCAAAGATCTAGAGAAATAAATCGCACTTCACCACGATGCAACTAAGCAAATTATAGCAAAACCCCCAGACAAAACCAGAATATCTGTTTTTCTTTAAAAAAATCTCCCCCGTCGCTCTGACACACTCCAAAAAAAAATCCTCTTTTTTCTTTTTGACAATCTGGAATACCTCAAAAATTCACATTCAAAATTAGCGCGAGTATTATCTCAATTTTATAACTGCCAGTCGTATTACAAAATGCGGACTGATATAAGCGCCATCTACCTGTAATGCCGTGAATCACAATGTATACTTTTTTATATATCAACAGCAACCTAGCCTTAGACCTTCCTTAGACACGGAAGTTGTGAAGAAAGTCGGCAGATGTCGTACGGTAAACGTAGCGTCATGCTACAGCATCTCCCTACCAAACAAAGAAACAGACAAACAACAACACAAGAAAACACAAGAAAACTAACCCCAAGCAACAAAAAAACACAACTTAATGCTAAGGCCAAAAAAAGGTACAACAAGAGAACCCTAAACGAATTCCAAAAAAACAAAACCAACCAGTTATTAACATTACCCCTAAAGACTAACCTAATAGATCAACAAGATGACAAAACGCCAACCAACGCGTCACGCGGTCCAAGACGTGACGGCCGGGATAGGACAGAAACTGCACCTGGCCACAGATCTTAATCCCTCACATCGAGTCATCAAATTATACAACCAGGCTATCATAGACCGGGAAAGATAAACGAAGCCTTAAGCACCAACGGTAAAAAAAGTCAAATCTGGAAAAAGGAGCAAGGAAACTCAAACGAAAACAAAAAAACGATAAGAAACGAATCAAGCAAGGATTACCGACAAGGGAATGGCGGACTAAAGCGCATTTTAGAATTTTGAGAAAACTGAACGGGCCGAAAGAAGAAACTATTTCAAGATATCTTTAATATGATAGGTACCGACGTGCTCGGAATCGGTATCAGCCAGTACATATACCTGTGGAGACACCCGTCTAACCACACGGCACCGAACGAAACGTGGAGCGAATTTACCGCCTCGAAAAGGATCAGCGGATCCACGCTGGAAATTCCGGCGCCAAACGATTTGGTCACCAACGATTCTTGGCGAAGAACGGTTCGTGTTGAACTTGGCGGCGTTACGATGAAAGGCTAAAGCCATCGAATCAGAAACTTTATCGTACACCTCACGAAGCGTCTGAAGATTCGAAGCGCGTTCCATCCGGCTGAGTCCCACATCTTGGTCCACAACCTGATTCTCAACACGTTCACGAATCATTGACAACTCGCGGCCGTACATCAAAAAATTCGGTGTATAAGCAGTAGCCAAATTTATACAAGAGTTTAAATAAAGAGCGACCCGATGTAAATGACCCGACCAACTGCGTTGGTCATTTTCAACTAAAATGCTCAAAGTAGTAATCACGACCTGGTTATATCTCTCCACAACATTCGCTTGTGGCGAATAATATGGGGTATAACACGGACCTGGAATATTATAGCTCGCCAGGAAATCCAGAAATTGACGACTATGAAAAACTGTAGCGTTGTCACAGAGAATGTTAGTAGGAACACCGTACCGCAAAATAACCTCCGACTCTAATGCCATCGATATTGACCTCGCATTCACCAACTTCAAACGGACCAACCAAACAAATTTGGTAAAAACGTCAACCAAAGTCAAAATATAACGACACCCATTACGGCTAACCGGTAAAGGACCAATTAAGTCAATGGAAAGAAGATCCATTGGAGCCGCAACACGACGAGGAAATAAGCAAAGTCCACGAGGTTGTGAATTTGCAATTTTATAAGACTTGCAAATCTGACATTCGGAAAGGAACCTTGTAACATCACGGTACATATTCGGCCAATAGTATAAGTCACGAGCTTTTAAATACGTTTTCATAACACCAGGATGAACGTTGGGAAATCCATTATGAATTTCAGCAACCGCCTCTCTAGTCCTTGAAGCAGGAAGAACTATACGCCATGGATTAGGTGCTAAAGGGTTTTCGATAGATACCCTGCGCATTAAGACACCATCCCGAAGAGCAAATGCAGTAAACATTTGAGGATTGTCCAAAACTCCCTGGTAAATTCGTTCATACCAAGGATCTCCAGAAGGATCCATGCCACGCGCGAATGAGATAAGCCCAACTTGAGCGCGGGACAAGGCGTCAGGAACAACATTAAGGACACCTTTTTTATGTTCAATCTCAAAGTTATATTGGGAAATCAAAGTTGCCCAGCGAGCCAAGCGCCCGGTAGGATTATCAAGGGTGATCAACCATTTAAGAGCAATATGGTCAGTAATGATCTTAAACCTCATTCCATCGAGATACCCGCGGAAATGCTTTATGGAATCAACAACGGCGAGAAGCTCATGTTCGGTTGTCCCGTATCCACGTTCAGCTTTAGTGAATAAACGAGAATAATAAGCAATTGGATGTTCAACGCCGTCAAACTCTTGAGCCAGGACCGAGCCTAAGCCAACCTGGCTAGCGTCACATTGAAGGATAAAAGGTTTCGAGAAATCTGGGCAAGCCATCAACGGAGCGCTCATCAAGGCATCCTTCAATTTAGAAAAAGCTTCACTAGCACTATCGTTCCAATCGATGGGATCACGTCCCTTTCTCTTACCGATAAGTGCCGTCAGAGGAGCAATAATCGAAGAAAAACCATCCACGAAACGGCGATAATACGAACACATACCAATGAAAGCACGTAGAGACTTAGCATAAGAAGGGGTAGGGTAATCCCTAATAGCTTCTAATTTCTTCGGATCAGTTTGAAGACCACGCTCATTGACGATGTAGCCGAGATACTTCAATTCAGACTTACAAAACTCGCACTTATCTAAATTAACCGTAAGACCAGCTTCTTTCAACCTATCACGTACCTTACGAATAAGCCGCATATGACTGTCAAAATCACGAGACACCAAAATCAAATCATCAACATAGCCGAAGATAAAATCCTCAGACTCAGGGGTATATTCAAAATTGACAATCATGTCAGTAAGCCTCTGCATCTCGGACGCAGCGTTGGTTAAACCAAAAGGGAGACGAACGAACTCAAAGAGGCCCCTTTGGGGTACAATAAAGCCCGTTTTCTCACAACTGGCCTTATCAGCTAAGGGGATTTGCCAAAAGGCGCTCCTAAAATCCAACGTAGTTAGATATTTGGCACCTCGTAGGTTATCAAGGATGTCCTGGACACGCGGGAGAGGGTATGAATCCCTGATGGTAACGCTGTTCAACTTTCTACTGTCCACGCAAAACCTGACACTACCATCTTTCTTGGTAACCATCACCACTGGGGAAGCCCAGGGTGATCGTGAGGGACGAATAACGCCTGACTCTAACATCTTGTCGATCTCTTCGTTGAGAATCTTGAGTTTGACTGAAGATAAGGGATAGTAACGTTGGCGGATGGGCGAACCAACAGTCTCAATCTTATGCGAAAGCCACGAAGTACAACCTAATCCAGCTTTATCAGAAGAAATCTCCTCAAACTCGTCAATAACAGATTGGAGTTTTGATTCCTGCAGTAGTGCAAGCACCGTACGAGGGTGGACATAGCGAACCTCACCTACTCGTGGGACTGCGACAGGAACATGATGTGAAGCGACGTAAAGCTTACCTGACAAACCATCACGGAATGCCTTCTTTAAAATGTCAATGAGACCAACAGCATTCCAAAACTCAATTCCTAAAATAAATGCAGTAGGAAGATGACTGCTCACTAGACAGGGGTGCAGAACGCGAATGCCACTAAAAAGAATGGGGACGTCCAAACCGCCTAGAATTTCAATAGGAGAATTGTCGGCGGAGACAACATAAGGCCGGATATCCTCGTGATATGTTATACCGAGCTCCGATAAGAGGGATATATCAATTAGTGAAACCTGAGCACCAGAGTCCAAAAGAGCTCTTACCGAAGAGCCAGCAACTAAAACATCAATAAAAAGTCTATTATCCGGGGAATTATTCATATAAACGGGCGACACCGATGGACCTCTCAGTGTGCCACTTATTCGTTTTTTGACGGACCAGAATTACAACTAGGACAATCGCGTGTGATTGCACCAACACGCTTACACTTGAAGCACACTGCCCCTGAAACGTTAGGACAATTACGATAGTTGTGACCAGTTGCATCACACTTCATACACACTATAGAACTGGGTTGACCTACAACTTGAGCACTAATCGGTGCAATAGCCAAACGTGCTGGTCGTGAACCTTGAAAGGCTTCAAAATTTTTCGCGACTTCTAACAAACCATCAATATCCCTAACCACGTTAGTTGCAAGACAAGGATGATATCTAGGATTCATTCCATATTTAATAATCTTAAACAGGTTGTCTTCGGAAACCGGTGTACGAAGCTTTGCGTTTAGATCACGCGCCTGAATAACAAAATCAACCACTGACTGGTTGTCCTTCTGTGATAAAGCGCGAAGTTGGCTCTCAAGCTTGAAATCGAAATCGGCTACGTCGAAGGTTTTAACGAATTCAGACTTTAATTCCGCGTAAGTAAGACCCGGATATCTGATTGCCCCAAAATGTTTCAAGGCACTATCTGACAACAATTCATGGAAACGTCTGACAACATATGAAGGATTGACGTTACGCGCCATACCTTCTTCCTCGATTCGAAAGAAAAATTCGCGAACACAAGTGTCCCCGGAAAAGTTCAAGTTCCATTTTGTAAGTGAATAATCTTTGAAAGGAAAAGGCGGGGGAAGTCCGGACATATGCATCACTTGGGGTCGTGGTTCAGAATCAAAAAACTGTTCTTCATCGTTTGCCATTGGTTCTAAAATCCTCGGATCGTGCAAGTTTAACGACGAGTGTGCATGAGGCGTCTCAGCAATTGAAGCTTCATTACTTAAGTGCGACATGGCGAAAAGTCGAATGTTGTCTTGCGTTGAAAGTTCAAACAAAAAATAAAGTTAATCTACCTAAAAAATAAAATCCGAAGTTCGAGTATATCCGTGGTCTAAACCAAGCGCTTGAGTCAAAGAAAGAAAATAACACTAAATCTACAACACGTCCAAATGCTAAGTTAGAGTTCAAATTAAAAAAAAACAAGTTCAGTTTCTGAAAAAAAAAACAGAACGCAAATCATACATTATATGTCTGACTTACCTGCGAATTCCCTAACGTCTACGGGCTCTAACTACAGGACTCAAACTATGAAATAAGGTATTCGGGATATGTTACGGGTAATTGAGAAAAAGGCATAAGTAAAGGTCAACAGATAAATTCGTTTTTTTTTGAACATAAATAAAAGCAATATTTCAATATGACGGAATTCGGGTTAATGATGGGACGTAAGGAGGCAGCAGGCTGAAACAAACCAAAATCAAGGTTAATAGAACCGCGACTGGTCTACGGTCACCGTCTCACAAATCCAAAAAAAAAAATTTAATTACAATTATTAAAAGTAAATCCAGAGTTCTTTAACTTATCGGGCGCCATTTTGCAGTAAAACACTTCTATAATTGCATTAACACGTTTAATTTTGAAGACAAAGTAAATTATTTAAAATTAGCAACAATAGTCAGATTATTTAAAATTTAGCATTTCACGTAAAAATTACAATAACGGTATCTATATATAGATATTTCACATTCAATAACTTCCTTAGTGGTCAGAATGTAATTAAATTACGATAATAAAAATATTTAAAATTAGCACTTCACTTAAAAATGAAGATAACTGTACCTATATAAGGATATTTCACATTCAATAGTTACCTTAGTGGTTAGAATGTAATTAAATTACAATAATCAGAATATTTAATATTAGCACTTCACTTAAAAATGAAGATAACTGTACCTATATAAGGATATTTCACATTCAATAGTTAGCAAAACTGGTAAGTAAAAATAAAGACTCGGCTGGTAATAATTTGGCTGCAGGAAAATAATGGGTTAATGAGGCGGGTGATATGGATGGTGACAGATGATTCGCTGGCTGAACGTAGCCTAAATTAAAGAGCCAGGTCTTTATACGCCCGTCAAACGAGGCAATTGGAATTTTGGGAAATTTAGCAAAACAACAAAAAAAAACTATTATGGCACAAAAATACTGGATACAAAGAAAAGGAATCGGATTTATAACGTTATTAAAAAAATGTAAATAATATGATATTCTCGAAAGACAGGATGGCTAAAGCTGTAGTTTTAAATTGAAAAGAGTTCGTGGGCAAGTGTCCGCTTTGGTTTAGGCGGACCCAATAGCTCGCTGAACTCCTTTTCTCACTTGGAGAGCCTGCTGGATGCGGACTCTAATTCTCCGACGATGGTGAAGAAACCCGCGGAAAACGCGGCAGTTGCAGACCGTCTCGCCGGTCCGGCACCCACAAGTGCCTTCCGGAATCCTTGGAATCCTTGGAACTCCAAAAAACATCCTCTTTTTTCTTTTTGACAATCTGGAATACCTCAAAAATTCACATTCAAAATTAGCGCGAGTATTATCTCAATTTTATAACTGCCAGTCGTATTACAAAATGCGGACTGATATAAGCGCCATCTACCTGTAATGCCGTGAATCACAATGTATACTTTTTTATATATCAACAGCAACCTAGCCTTAGACCTTCCTTAGACACGGAAGTTGTGAAAGTCGACAGATGTCGTACGGTAAACGTAGCGTCATGCTACAGTTGATATTATAAGATGTGGGATATCGTTGTTTTTACTGTTACTAATGTGGTATGGTATGGTTCACAATTACGGATTTAGGCAGGTACTTACTTTTATATTTTATACATGAGCTGAAATCAAATATTAATTAAAATATTTATTGCATAAAAAATACAGACTTCGTGCCAGCTACTTAGAAATCGACCCATATTTCCGGTTTTATTATTGCTATTAACATATACTGTCTGTTCTAAACGAACTACAATTTGATATAGTATATACGACATAACCATATAACCTGATCTGCAATATCTATACAAAATTGAGTTCCTCCAAAATTCAGGCCATAGCTCTGTTTTTTATACCAGGAGCCTTATGGCCTGTTTCACAATCTCCAGTTAAAGCATATCTGTCAGATAAATGTTTGCTGTCCTTTTCTTTTATATGACTGGAGAAAAGGATAGCAATATTTTTTAACTGGCAGATAAGTTTATCTGGAGATTGTGAAACAGGCCGTTAGCCTTTGCAGAAAACGAAACGCTATCCGTCTCTCTATTGCAGTAATATGGAAGAGTGAGCGAGAGCGTGTAGAGTTTTTTTTCGTTTTCTGCAAACGATTGTCATCTTGGCTACAGGGCCAGGTGCCGCAGTACCATTTACCGAATGGAACTTATTTTGACAGCGTCAAATTACTGATCAAAATGTTTGGAACTGAGGCTGTGTTAGTGACGTCATAGATGGCGCTAGTACGTTTGCCGGAATTATGGGGTCGCGATTTTGTATACCCATTGTATTGTGTCGTACAGTCACCGGCAATAGTATCTTCCTACACGAAGGCCGCCTACATAAGAGCGTGTCACACATACTTAGATAAAGAATTTAAATCATGCTGAACGTGCAACAAAGGCGTGGCATAAAATGTCATTCAGTCTATTGAGTAATCTGTGTCAGTACGTGCTCACACTACTTATACGTCTTCAACTCCACGTGCTTACGTATTTGGAGGAAAGGTCCATAAAGTTTGCCTGGGAAATGCATTATAGGAGGAATTCTGTTTTCAAACTGAGCGAAATGTTACCCTGCAAGTTTGGTGAGCAACTAAAGTTTCCTGTGTTTACTACTCTACTCTGTTTGAAATGGTGTCCAACACTTCTTTTTTGTAATATAATTATTTTAGTTCATATACGTTTATATAAATACAATTCTATGCTAAAACTATTAATATTATAAAATATTAATCTTGATCCAGTTACGAGAATACTCGCTTGTCATTTTACACATTTTTACATAAAGCGTAGGTCGTAGGGGCGACGAAAATCTGGAAAAAACATTATGGTGGGGAGCACTGAAGGCCAAAAGTCTCACTAGTTCACCAAAAAGATGGGTCGATCAAGTGAAAGTTTCGTCGTATGACACGTGCACAGAAACCGCTGAAGGCAGATCATCCGCTCCAGATGCAACCCTGATGCTGACCACGATCCTCAGATTTGAGGGAGCGATCCATGAGAGATTATAAAATATAAATACTTCAACATTTTGCGTGCTTTAGTTTGATGTCACATTTGGGATATTATTCGACATTCCGTACACCGATTATGAATTTTTTGTTTTTGTTAGGTACTAGTGTATAAATAACCATTTTCCTAAAGGAGAAAACGTGTTAAAAAAATTTACTTAATTTTATGAGAACATTTTTTTCATTGGTTGAATTCATCGAAATTAAATCAGTAGTTTTATCGTTACAGTGGAGCATTCTTCAAATTTTAACTTACCCAAAGGAAGTGTCCTTTGTTTAGCTATCCGTAGTCAGGTACTTAACATTTTGAACGCCAAGAGCCACTAAAGTGGTCGTGTGCTGTCGTGCCTACCACGACAACGACCACTAAAGTGGTCAAGGCAGACGCTGTCAAAGCAAGGTATGCCACATTTTGATGCGAGAGAGAAAGCTTTCAAAAGGTTAAAAAGGAATACATAGATTGCTCATAGAATCAATAATATGAACCCGAATACTCAATTTTTTTAATCGTTTATTACTTTTAAACTAAGTAACTTTTTTCTGCTGCTTATTCTAAACTAAACTTTTTTTATTAACTTTGAGCAAATTTCTCCTAGTCAAAATAAACTTCGCGAAATTGAGTTTTTCAATTTAAAACAATTGTAATCAATCAGTACGAGTGGTCCATTATGGTTAAATACAGTTTAGATATGAAAATAAAATGGAAGCTTTACTGGATCACCACGAATATATTCAAGGTTTCCCAGATATTACTCTGATTCAGTTTATAATATTACCAAGATGGTCGTATTACTCGTAATATTAAGTTTGCAATACACTAGCGACCCGCCCCGGCTTCGCACGGGATATAAAATGGTTATTGTGGGTTATCCCTAAGAGATAGACATATACCATCGCGGACTTTTGTAGACCTTTTTAAGATGAACAATTAAATATTGTAGTACATTATTTTGATCTTTCTGAGGAGGAGCTGGGCGAGCAACCGGCAACGGAACGCGCTGGAGCACCCGAGGAGGACACTAAACCAGTCGTCATTTTTGACGAGCAGGAGCCTCCCATCCCGGATGTACCGACGGCGCCTACAATGCCCAGTGTCACCGAGTCCGACCCTTCCAGCGGGCCTGCGCCCGCCGCGCAGACAACGGCCGAGGCCACCGACGGCGCCGACGCGTTCTTGTGGTCGGACTGCGATGAGAGGACCCTGCGACGCCGGCACCTGCAAGTGCAGAGGGCGCTCACGCGACCGCTATCGCTGATGCCAGGGAGGACCCCCCCGGCAGAGGGCGCGCCTCCTCTGGAGGGATATTCGAAGAGGAACAGAAACATCGTAGATTTTAGGAAGTACTTTTAAATTAAGGTGGAGGGATGTTGTAAACGTAAAGATAACACGCTTATATGCCTGCTCAGAAATCGCCGTTACAGCTGAGCCAGTGTCAATTTCAAAATCAAACTTTAATTCATTTACTAAAACAGATTCCCGCATTGGTTCGCCTCTGTATGTGCGAATATTACAAATAAGTTTTTGCTTACCGTCATCGTCGTAGGTACCATACCCATCGCCGTCCGCGCAACACTCGATAAAATGCTGCCCACCTACGTTTTTTGAGGGGCACATTCTCTTAAGGTGCCCTTTAACCCCGCACTGCCTACACTTATAACGCGAAAATTTACACGTTTCAATTTGATGATTCGTATAACCGCACGCCGCGCAGGTGGTAGCCGCGCCCGGCGTTGCCGCTAGCGCGCGCGCGCCAGTCGCTTGCTTTCGCGGTTCCGGCGCTGCCCAGCGCTTCGGTGCTGGTGATGCTTGTACTTTAAACACTTGCAGAGGTTCCTGACCCGACGCAACTGTCTGTGACGAAGTCTGCTGCGAGCCCGTACGAGCACACCGAATGTTCTCAGCCATGTCTAACGCAACGCTCAGCGTGAGATCCTCCATCTTCCGCGTGAACAACTTATCTCTCTCCGGCCCTGGTACCATACCCAACACAAATCGGTCTCGTAAAGCTTCATCCAATGTAGTCGCAGTGAACCCGCAATGAGTCGCTAAATTACGCACCCGAGCTGCCCATTCCGCTAATTTCTCGTCGGGACGTTGAGTAGCACTGTGAAACCGAAATCTTTCAGCGAATCCACAATTTCTTGGTTCGAAATGCTTATCCAACAGCTCGATGACTTTGGCATATTCTAACTCCCCGACTACGTAGGGTAAGGCTAAATCGCGCACGAGTCTGTAGGTAGATTCGGCCAAGTTGCTTAAAAGGATCGCACACCGCTTTTTCTTTTTGTCGTCCTCCCCGAAATCGTTCGCTAGGAACCATTGTTCCAACCGCTCTTTATAAACTGACCACTCTTGAACAATTGCTATCTTGGCCATTATTTAAGCACGCGTTTTACAAATTCGTAATGTCGTCGCCACTGTTGTAAATGCGAATCGAGGAAGCTGAGTTAAACACACGTACGGTTAATGTGACAGCTATTTATTGACTGACTCGTTAGGCGCGCGGGCGCAGCCGCGTGTTATATTATATTTACGTTTACAACATCTAGGACTCCGCCAGCGTTTGCAATGTAAGCGCAAAAAATGGGTTTATTTACGACATCACATTAGAAGCCTGTAAAATCATCAGTGTTTCTCTACTATATTATGCATATAAACCTTCCTCTTGAATCACTCTATCTATTAAACAAACCGCATCAAAACCCGTTGCTTAGTTTTAAAGATCTAAGCATACATAGGGACAGACAGCGGAAAGCGACTTTGTTTCATACTATGTAGTGATTTTAACTTAACGTTAAAACGCCTTTCTGAACTGATGTTACACAAATCGGGGAAAAAACGCATTTTAAAATCTACAAGGTTGGAATTAGTTAACAATCGGTTGTCGGGATTACCTATACCATGGGAGTGGTAAACAAAAGTACGACCTGCCATCATTGCCCGGATAAGCCTGTTAATCGTAACCCTCGTGAACTGAAGGTACTAGATACTAGTTTGGACATCCATTAGTCCAGTCCACCCTAAACGGAATCAAAAAAACAGCTATTTTAATGGAGTTTCTCAACAAGTGTCTTTATTCTAGTGGTTAAGTATGCGGAAAGTTCGATTTCCCGCATTAGTGCGTTTTATTGTTTCAAAGGCTAAATTAAATCTTTTTGAGTGTTTTTATATTAAATGAGCTATTTTGATTTATTCTTGGTGTGTATTTATCATCACTAGTAGTATGGAATGCGTTAAAATTTTAATTTGGTGATAGTAGGTGTATTTATTTATTTTTAACTTTATTGCACAAAAATAAAAATAAATACAAAAGACGGACTTAATGCCTCAAGGCATTCTCTACCAGTCAATCATAGGGCCAAACAGAGATTTGCTAAGGTGGGTGCAGCGAGAAAATGAGATGGTGAAAGTCTAATATATTAATTTCTAACTAAGAAATATTTACAGATACCTATGTACACTACATATAATTTGTACACCTACTCAAGTGATCAATGTTTGTCTTTTTGTATTAAAAACGCCATTCGATGCTCGCGCGGATATGTTATTCTTCATTCTCCCCGAGATATCGCAGGACTCGTGAAGTAATGACACACTTTCTGCTCTTGCATCTAAGGTTTATCATATTTGTAAAGTCCTACTTCGTAAACCAATTAATTAAAACCATTTTCTAGAACTAATACTAAAGTTAAGAACTTTTTACGGTTACTTTTAACAAAATTGCCATACAAAGTGATTAAGTTTCATTGCTCTCAGTAAATAGTTAATCATTTTACGAGTAAGCTAATAAAAAAATAAAAACTACATAAAAGTTTTACGGTTTTTCGCTAGCTTGTATAAATTGTTCGTTTAGTACTGAAGTCGTTAATCATTCTGCATTTGCCTTTCTAATTTAGGGAATTGTATTCTTTAAACCAACGTGGCTTAAGTACTTAGAAATTAGAATGCTTTATGTTTAAAACACTTAGTAGTTGTTATTCATTTTAACAACGACATAAATAAATCGTTTAATTAATTACGAGTGAGTGATTTAAATGAACTATATCTTTTGATTCTACTCACTCACTCTTCAACTCACTGAAGATTTAACTCGCTCAATAACTCATCTATCTCATTGATTACAGTGTTACTTGCTTGCTCTTTCTCACACATGATCCGAATGAGCCGGCCGAGTCAAACGAGTGACACGATGCGATTGAGGCGAATATACGAACAGGGGGCTTAGCCAAGATGACAATCGTTTGCAGAAAACGAATCGAAACGCTATCCATCTCTCTATCGAGCTAATATGGAAGAGTGAGCGAGAGCGTGTAGCGTTTCGTTTCGTTTTCTGCAAACGATTGTCATCTTGGCTACAGGGCCAGATCCACTGATTCAGTGAAGCGTTTTGCGCATCTCTAATTATGATAACCGCGAAAAGCTATGCGCACTGCGCAGAATACGCCAGAATTGTAAAAAAAGTATTTGGCTTATGAACAGCTCACCAAATTCGCAATTCACCACATGCTCAGTTCATCAAATTCTCATTTGACCATGTTCGCAGCTGATCATTTTGGCTTCTCATCACTTTCGCAACTCACCATATTCGCATCTCACCATGCTCACAGCTGAGCACATTCTCATCTCATCACGTCCTCATTTCACCAAAATCTCACCTGACCATTTTCTCAGCTCACCATACTATTATTTAACCATGTTCTCAGCTAAGCACTTTCTCATCTCGCCACACTCGCAGCTTACCACATCGTAAATGTATAGTCATTATAATTTACTCCATTTCACAATGTGACATCTCAAAAATATGATGCTTTTATTTGTTCTACTCACGAAAACCGTTAGTCTAGAATAATACTCCCATCCGAATACGACTGAATGAAAAAATACTACTGTTTTATCTGGGTCTAAGTACAAAAAAAATGGTAAATTGCAAGTAGTTACTTGATTTGATTGCCAAAATTGAGAATTTCACAGACACAGGACAGGTTAAACGCGTTATTGAAGCGTTACTTAAAATAAGCGTGGCTTATACTTTTTTATTTTTTATTAAAATAACTAAATGAAATATTATAAGACTACATTTTACTATCATTTAAACTGGCAATATTTTTTGTATTGAAGTTATCAACATTTTTTATAGTTTGGAATACATATTATATTTTTTCTTTGAATTGCATCTTTAATTGATAAAATAATGTTAAATGTACATGAGGTTTGATATGTCGATAACATTACTGGCTATAAATAGCTGGATGTGCATTATCTATTTTCAATTACTAGTGACACTGACTTTATGCGTTTTGTCATCTGGCTAGAAAATATCTTTAAATTATCTTTATAACGAATATTTAACCGTATAGTGTAATCGTGAATTAATTGAACATGAATAACAGTGAGATGAAATTTATCACAAGCCAGAGAGGTAAATTGATATTACTGCACTCAGGTTACGAGTATAATTTTAACTATAAAAATAAATCTGGTACGACGAACTGGAGGTGCAGAAATCAAACAGAATGCAACACATCAATTACGTTGGATTCTAATAAATGTATTATAAGAGAAGGGCGACATTGTTGTTTTCCAGACCCAATTCGATGTTTGATTGACTCTACGATGGACGAATGCAAAAAGGAGGTCTGCACTAACTTTGACTCTGTGCCAAAAATCTTCGAGAATCATTTTTATAATGATGTGTCTAAGTTTGAACCAGCGATACATGAGATTCCTGCATTTTCGTCGAAAAAGGATACTCTATACAGGGCTCGTGAGAAATATTTGAAGGTAGGTAGAGGTGCACTTACTAAAACAAAGGATGTTAAGTTACCGGAGCACATAGTCGAAAATTTCTTTTGGTATGACGACGGAAATGAAGACAAAATTTTATTTTTTGGTCACCCATCCACAAAGGAAAAAATCACATCTATCTCGACATTTTATGGAGACGGAACCTTTCAAGCTACACCTAAACCGTTTCATCAAATATATACACTACATGCAGACATGGCATGCAATGAAAATGAGATTTGTTTTGTGCCATTAGTTTATGTGTTACTTCCTAATAAAAGACAAGATACATACAGACGGTTGTATTTAGTACTGAAAGAACAATTTCATGTTGATATTAAAGTGTACAAATGCGATTATGAAGTCGCGGTTATTCAGGCTATTAAAGAGGTTTATCCTGACGTGATTATAAAGGTTTGTTATTACCATTTTTTAAATGCTGTTTGGAGAAAAAGCAAGGAAATTGGTTTAACCAATACAGTAGCAGGCCGAAAAATTACACATCTATGCACATTATTAGCCTTACTCCCTCCTGTATTAATTCCTGAAGCTTATTTAGGCATCTGGAAGATGGCACCACAGCATGAAACTTACTTGCAATTAAGGTCTTATTTCGACGATCAATGGATGAAAAAAGTAACCACAGAAGTTTATAGCTGTTACAGAGAAAAAAATAGAACGACAAATGCTTTAGAAGGGTGGCATAGACGTCTCAATACCAAAATAACAGCAAAACCAGCCCTTTTCAAATGCATCTTAATATTGAAAAAAGAAGCTGAAATTCAAGCTATAAAAATGCATAAAAATGCTTTACATTGCAAACAAACTAAAAGAAATCGAAAATTAATGGAAAAAATGAAAATATTGATAAAATAATTTTGGATTCTTTACATGAAAAAATTTGTGTGCGAGAATGCTTGAATAATTTAGCTTCTTTAAATTACCGTTCAATGCAAGATAACCTCAGTTTAGTTAATAAGAAGTGAAAATATACTAAGTGCTACTTTTTATATTGAAGATGGAGAACTTGATATTTTTTTTAAACAGAGAGATTGATATTTTATGTTTGTTATATTGTTTATTAAGTGGTTGGAATATACGATAATATATACTAGTTAATAATAATAACTTATATGTTGAAATAAACAAATTAAACACATTGTTTTTTCCCTCATTTCTATTTCACAATCCTAATTATTGTTACACATGTTCAACACATCGCTAATCAGTTCAAGTCTGAAGATGTTCATGACACTGACTGTACATTTATGAGAATGATGTGAACTGAGAGCATGGCGAGATGAGAAAGTGCTGAGCTGAGAACATGGTTAAATAGTAGTATGGTAAGCTGAGAAAATGGTCAGGTGAGATTTTGGTGAAATGAGGACGTGATGAGATGAAAATGTGCTCAGCTGTGAGCATGGTGAGATGCGAATATGGTGAGTTGCGAAAGTGATGAGATGCCAAAATGATCAGCTGCGAACATGGTCAAATGAGAATTTGATGAACTGAGCATGTGGTGAATTGCGAATTTGGTGAGCTGTTCATAAGCCTTTTTAGCTATGGTTTGGATTGTCAAACCAATACAGTCTAAGGTACAGAGTCTCTGGACCAGCGGCTTTTTATCCTGTCAAGGACCGACGGAAGAAACATAGGCATATAAAATATTTTATCTACACTCATACTGTAAGTACTCTAAAATGCGTTCAAAAACCGTAGACAATGACAAGCATTACAACAAACGATTTAACTATGATAAGTTTCTTATCTGCGGCAGTAACGTAATTTTAACGTTGCATGCTCAAATATTGTTCAGCAATGAGTTTCAAATTTGGAACATCGAATTTCATAACATAATGTTACCGCCATGGCCAACTCGATTGGTCCCGCGCGAGCGCCGGCACAATCGAGTTGGCCATGACGGTACAAAATGGCGGTCATTCTATGGTTTCCGAACACTTAATTTAATATATATAATATAAGTGTAGATAAAGCAGTGTATGCAACTGTACGTAATTAGGCCTTAAAACACTCGTGTGATCTTATTATGAAATTCGCCTGCGGCTCATTTCATAAAACCACACTCATGTTTTAAGGACCCTTATTACGTAACAGTTACATAAACTACTAATTACAACTCATTAACTTCATTACGATACACGTCTTAAAATTGTAAATGTTGCGCGATCTAAAATGTTAAATTAAAGTGCTAATTAAAATAATAACTTAATTATGTTTGTCTATTGATACAAAATCCATTGAATATCTCGGGCCCAAATAAATCACTATTAACTAAGCTCAAATTGATTGTTTTAAATTTGGCTTGATCTAGAATCTAAATTAGATTTATTTTTATTAAACTAAGGCTCCGCGATGCATCTTCCGGCTCCTATCTATGTGCTAATAATTGCTAAGTTCAACTATCGACTTCTTCAAGAGTCATCTTCTTGATGTATCCTACGTAGGTAATGCCTTGCACATTGTAATTTAAGTCTAACAATTGTATTAAGTACTTATTAATATCGATAAAATTTAGCTACGCTTGCTTTGATCCTGTAGCGGATAGGGAATCAGTGTATACTGCTCTTTTATTACCTAATCTACCTTATTCTATTAATTCACAGATATGTAATAAATAATGGCATACACAAACAGCCCAAAAAAAATGGCCCCACAATAGTGCTGTAAGAACGACTCGTACAGCAAGAAGTCAGCACCATCTCGGTCAGTTTTATTAGACTTCAGTCAGTGATAAGACTGGCCGGTTACAAACTTTTTCACGAGCCATATTTTTCTTGTTTGAGACTATACCTCTAAATACTTACTATAATGTTTATTGTTTTTCTCAAACATGCAATGAAATATTCTCTTTACGTACCTTATAATAAATAGACTCGGAAGTTATCCTTTTTCGGGCGCAGCATCTCGAGGCGGCCTGAAATGGGATTTCATACAATCATTCAGGCCTAGGCCTGCAAAGAAACTTTTTTTATGTTTCAACGTCCAACCTCATTCAGACAGCGTCAAAGATGGCGGCAGGTTTTACGAACAGCTGATTTTAACTTTTTTATTTTTACTTCATGGTCGTTTTTAAACAATAAAGCCCGTTACAGACGTTACCAATTTATTTCTATTCACCCGTAACGTACCTACCACCAATCATGGTTAGCCTTGGTCACTTTGTATAAAAATACAAGTTTGCTGTAAGCCTCTCTTTTTAACCAAATTTGTTAGAAATTGATGCATAAAGCTGAATTATAAAGGAGATCGTCAATTTTTGTTAGGTGATCTGGCCCAGATTATTTAGGACCGTTTAGGAATGGTTCTTACCTTTAAAGAATCGTCATAATTTCTAGATCAGGATGGTGGTAAAAATATTGCGAAATCTAATGGGAAAACTGAAAAATCATGCATTTAAAACTTAAATCTGACAAGGACAATATTTAAAAGCGTGCATGCCTATGATTTATATATTAATGTAAAAAAAGTACCGATTTTATAAAGATAATGTACAAGAGCGGACTTGAAAACAAAACGGGAATCATGATGAAATAATAAAAAGTCATATTTTGATCGTATTTATAGTTCCTGTATTTCGGTAAACAAAGACGGCTGTCAAACCACCGTTGATACTATTAACTGAACATTCCTAACACCAATTGCGAAGGGATAAGGTTTACCACCGTTAAGTGCGATAGCATTAGTATCTGACATTATAAAATTAAAAAAAAGATGCTTTTCGTTATCGAAGGAGCATGATATTATGCCATTATGAAACCCACTTTTAATATTCAAACTCCGATCAAAAATGCAAAAATATGCATTTTCAATCTTTAGGCGTTTTAATACAGTCGATTTCTAATTTAAACTTCCGTATTCGTAGGCTTAGATACTATTTTAATATTACAATGTTCTAACTTACCGAACAGTATCAAAACGCAGATTATGTAACGGTATACATTGACAGTGTCAAACCAAAAAACAATCCCGTTTCAGGCCAGGGTGAAGTTAAAATTTATGTCAATGCCATAAGGACGTTAACGACTTGTCTTGCTGTATTTTAATCGCGGAAAAATCAACATAATGTTTATTAATTTAGTATTTCTAATTCCCGTTTAATTTTATTGCAATATTTTGTCTACTTTAGTAATAAAATGAGTATTTATTTTACATTGCAGTACAAACTGTATACGGTTTATATCAGGTGGCCCAGAATTGACGATCTCCTTTATGCAACGCAGCCCCGGTCGAAATTGTCAGTAAATTGGTAACCGTGTAGCACGGGCTTAACAATCTTTACTTTTTTTGGTGGGAAATTGGAAAATTAATTTCTTACGAGTATTTCGATTTCATTGTTAGTTGTGATTTTGTAAGTTGGATCGAAGATTCTAAATATGAGCTCAATGGAAGAACATAGTGATGACGAAATGTTTGTTGACTGTACACCGCCTGAATTAAGTGCGGAGGAGAAATTAGCCATGAACAACTTGCTCCCGCCGAAATCAAAAGAGAGGTACATGACTGCATATGACAACTTCATAAGCTAGAAAATAAATAAAAACGCACACAATTTCTCTGAAAATATATTCTTAGCATATTTTCAAGAACTGGGAAAAATAAAGAAATGTTCAAAATTGTGGTCACTGTACTCTAGGATTAAAGCAACAATACGAAAGCGAAATACAATATAGACATAAAAAACTACAATAACTTACATACATGGCTAAAACGGCGATCGGATGGATACTCTGCAAAGAAATCTAGACTATTTACCAGTGAAAATGTTCAAACATTTTTAAACCAAACACCCGATGAACAATATCTGGCTCTAAAGGTAATCATCAAAATTATATTCCTATATTTACATATGAATCAGACAAAAATGTGATGAATTTAGTTTGGATAACAAAATATCTTAAAATATGACTATTTATTCAGTGCTAAGCCTCTTTAGATACATTTCATTAAAATAAGTGGTTCACAGCAAGATTAAGTATATTTATTGATGTTTTCTACAACTTTTATTACATGCTATATATAATTTTATACAAGTGCTCACTTATCAACTTATCATTTGCAGGTTGCTTTGATCTTGGGCATAAATGGTGAATGTCGAGCAATGGAGTAAAAGTACCACCGCAGTGTTCGGATTTTAAACAAGAACGGAAGGGAGATAAGGACGCCAGGTCCATGAAAACGAGAGTGAGAGCGAAGGCGATAACGAAATTGAGAGCGAGGACAAGAGCGGGTACGAGAGCGAGAACGAGAGCGAGGACGAGAGCAAGAGAAAAGCTGAACACAAAAGCGAGAACGGAATTTGGGGTTGAGGCCGACCCAGAATGGGATCGATAGCAGGCCCAAGGCCGAAAGCGAGAGCAAGAGCGAAAATCAAAGTCTGAGTGCAAGCTAGAGCGAGAGCAAGAGTCGAAGTGCGAGCGAGAGCGAGAACCAGAGCGAAAGCGAGAGTTAGAGTGCGAGCGAGGGCGAGAACGAGGGCGAGAGCGAGAGTGGGAATGACTGCGAGAGCGAGAATTGGAGCGTTGGCGAGAACGAGAGCAGCGAGTAGGTTGTGCGAGAGGGGAGTAGCAGGACTGAGAGCGACGTGTAGAACCGTAGACATCTGCGTTCGGCGCGCTTGCATCACCCAGTAACACCCAAACGAACATTGTATTGAGGGCAGTTGCCTGCCCTTGTCCTCCTTGAATCAGACCGGGCCGTAATGATGAGGCGAAAATGTTAACATTTAAAAGTATGTCGACAGGCGCCGTAGTATGCCAAGAGGGGTCAGCTAACTCCAATTTTTTTATGTGTTGCCACGATGATGCGTCAACACGCTCGGTTGGTGTGTCCGGACAAATCTTCGGCAGCAGGTATGCCTCGAACGAAAAGGTAGAGTCAGAGCTCTCATTACTGGTTGAAACCGTGCATGTTAAAGACCCACCAGGTTCAGTGACCGACTCACCAATGCCAGTCACAGCATGTTTACCCTAACTGGCACAAAGTCACCCTGTATATTTTTTACTAACACCATAGCAGTCGAGAACAACGAACGAGCGGCTAGGTCACTGGCCACCATAGCCAGCGGATTTGAAGTTTCTAAGGGACGCTCCAAACTATTCCCATCCATTGCTGACAGTACAGGAACATTTGCACTGTCAAAGTGAAGTAGCGAGTGATGCGAGAACCTACACTGCTCACACCGTTTTGTCGACTTGCAAGATTTCACTAAGTGAGAACCAGCCAAACATAGAATGCACAACCTATTGTCTTTGACACATTTAAACCGAGTAGCGGGGTCATACTTCAAGAAAGTAGGACAGGATGTAATATTGTGAGCCTCTCCACATACCTCACAAACCGGAGCAGACACAACCAAAGCCATCCTTGCCTTACTATTAGATATACTAGTACTAGGTTGACTCACACTACTAACAAACGCTGCAGCGTTCAAAACCCGGTGTCTTTTTTCAACAAAGTTCTGCAACTTATTGAATTCTGGAACATCATCAGAGTTATGCTCCAATTCGAACTGTTCCTTGGTGTCCCTATCTAATTTCGACCAGAGTAACTGCACGAACATAAAATTCTTGTCAGGTAAATTAAAAGTTTCTAGTATCGACAAATTCTCCTTAAATGTTTGATACACCCGTTGTAAATCACTTGCCAGAGAAGATTTCACCGGCTGACAATTGAGCAACTTATCATAATAAGTGCATGCGATAGGTCTCATCTTATTATATTGTTTATAGAGTGCATCATATGCTACCTTATAATTCTCATTTGTCATGGGATAATTTTTAATTAATTCATATGCATCATTCTGCACACTGGACACCAAATAATGTAACTTTGCAACATCGGCTAAATCAGTACGCTTATGTACCAACGAATTAAAAAGCTGAATAAACGTATTCCAGTTCTCTATCTTTGAATCAAAAGGTTTAATATGTAGCTTTGGCAATTTGGGTAGGACCGCCGACTGCGGCCCTGAAACCCCTATGGTAGGTTTTAATTCTGACTGTAAACGTGCTTTTACTGACCTAAGTTTTGCGTCGAACTGTGCCGTGTGATTACAAATCTCGCGATGGTCTTCTCGCGGAGCACTGCTCAACAGCCTTAACTGAGCTCGGTGGAAGTTTTCAGCGATGGAATCTAGGTCAGCCGCACTACATAGGGCCAAGTCAGCATCGGACAATGACCGAACAAGCTCAAGACGCATGACAGCGTAGTCTCGCTCAAGCAACAGTGGGTTTACAACTGCCTCTGCATCTTCCGACTTGTTACCATGACCCATTTTAACCTACACGATAATAATACTGCACAAAACAATAAAATTAAATAATAAATTTGTCTGTTTACTATAACCAAACAAACACCGACTGCCGACTGACACTGACAGTAGTGACAGATGACAGCTGAGAAAATATTGCCACTTCAATAACAAAAGAATGAACGATAAAATTCAAATGATTATTAAGAATACCATCATACGACTAACTTTCTTGCTTACCCTCAACTATTTTGTTAAGCCTACCCTAATTTTTCGAAAGTGAAAAAAAAACGAACGACAAAACCAAAGGTCGCTTATCAAATTATGCGGTTCGAAGACCAAAAATGATCGATTGCGACAGGATGCGGACTGTAGTTTCGAAAGCGCGAAAAGGGGAATGGAAAAACCGGGCGTAGATATCTTTAGGGACAGTAGGTTGAGCAAGAAAGTTAGTATAAAGTTTTAGAGATCTGGACTAGCTAGAGTTACGAGCGTGTGATATGAAGTTACCTTGATTCCGTGGATTGTGTGGTGCAAGATCGTTGGCTTCCGTTATGGGACCGTTAGTTCAGGCTGCCGTCTCTCGTCGCTAGCTAGAGTATCTAGTCACCGTTACCTCAGATCCTTTAACTTAGACCTCTGATGTACACCAGGACATCGCCGGCATTGTTCACTTGCACAACACTGATTCTAGTTAAGTTCTACGAGAAAGCGGGTTGATAATGGTGCTCTTAACAATAACGACAGTCGACAGGTTGTGTTCACTCTATCGAGGTTCGAGATGACACTGACTCTCCTAGTCAACTGACAGGACGAACAACGGTAATATTTTTAAATTATCACTGTGACACGATGTTGCCACAGTAAACACGAATCTTAAAAGTCGAAGCTAAACAGTGTTCGATCTCGGTCCTGCTACTACCGCAGAGGCATTTTAAACTAATGCGCTTCGGACGTTCGGCTCTACAGCGAGCTTTGCCTTCAGCTCGGCAGATCTTGTTAGTCGCCATTATTCGCTCTCAAAACTAAGAAGGATGATGATACAACCCACAGATTAGGAGTTAGGAGTCTCTTGCTTAAAAAACGACCTTCTGGTCAGGCCGGACCTCCATATAACTATGTATGAAACGGTAATTTCTTTTCAGTCAAACCCGGCCAGCCGGCAATAGCTATTTTTGTGTGATTGTTACTCAGTCAGGCAGAGTGTAATTTTCAATTTTACTGTTTCACAGTAATATTTTTTTATATGAAATGATTGGTTATCTGTTTTACAAATAAATTTCATAAATACCTATTGACTGTTTTTGTCAATACAGTTTTTGGAAATTTATCAAATTGACATAGTATAAGAGCCCACGACACTGAATCTAGTTCGATAAGTCTCCTAGATGAGGTATATATAATTGGGCACGTTTTGAATGGGGGAATACGAAATTCCAATGCTGCAATGCAAATAAAATGTACAGATGTATGCCAAAACAAAGCGCCTGATCTTTTACCATCATTTTAATAACGTTACATCCTGTTGTAGTTCAGGCGCTAGGTTTAGGTTACATAACATCTTATTTTTGTTATAAAAAGGTCAGGCGCTTTGTTTTGGCATAGGTACATCTACAATCTTTTGATGCTGCTGCCACTGACAAGGCCACGCACGGGGGCTTGCAGCACCGCATTATCGTGTAGCCCTACCCCTCCTCTGCTTCGAGGAACAAAGGAAATCTAGGAGACTTATCATACAAGAAACCGGTTTTTTTATTTTTTCAAAAAAAATAATTAAATACGCCGCCACTTTTTTGGATTGCAGCATCGGCATTTCGTGTTCCCCCATTAAAGACGTGACTAATTAGATATATCTCATCTAGGAGACTTATCGAACTAGGTTCACTGTCGTGGGCTCTAGTCCTAGCAGAGCCATACATACACTCGCGAGCAAAAGTATTGCATCACTTTGCATTTTTCCATTGTGCGCCCAATATATTTGTGAATCGGTTTATTTTCCTAAATTATTTAAATGTAATTATGCTCCTTGTAATCTTAGACTTACAAAAAGTAATCAAACTTGAAAATCGGCCCATTATTTTTCAGATTATGTGCATTTTCGGTTTTGTATGCGTTTACGCGTTATCACATGCACGAATTATGCTATTCTTGACCCCTATAAAACGGGGCTAGAGGGCGAGTTTGTTATCAGTCTTTTATCAGAAGTCAACCGGTATGTATCTCCGCATATTTTATTGTGATGAAGACCTGGAAAAATGGAAACAACTGAACGTCAAGCCCTGGAAGGTCGTCCTGTACCTGCAAGAAGGGAGTAGCCAACGTTTAGTAGCTGCTGTGCTGAATCTTAGATCTACAGTTTGTACAATTTACCAGAGGTTCCAGCAGACTGGAGCCTTCAAGATCAAGAAATGGCCGTAGCAAGTGCACATCAGAGAGGGACGACGGCTTTATTGTCACAGCATCTCTCCGACATCGTCACTAGACGAGCGTTGCCATCCTGTAGCGTCTGCAGGAGATGCGAGGAGTGGCTCTCAGTGAGTGGACAGTCAGAAGGAGAGTTAAGGTAGTGAATTTGACACCCAGGAGACCTGCGACGGGGCCAAGGTTGCTGGTGCGACACCTTACGGCGCAAAGAGTCTTTGCTGAAAAATATAAAAACTTGACCATTGAGCAACGGACCCCAGTTCTCTTCTCAGACAAGTTCAGAAGGTGCTTAATTGGATGCCACGGACGAGGAAAAGTCTACAAAAGACCAGGAAAACGTTTTACATAGTGATGCTTCTCTGAAAGGGTCGCCTACAGTGGTGGTGCCGTTATGTTTTGGGGCGGCATTTCTTACGTCGGGTGGACTGAACCGGTTTTTGTGCCTGGCGGTGGCCGTGGCTGTGGATTGACCGCTGCCAGGTACATATCGGATATCCTGAAGGAGCATGTCATCCCCTATGCCTCAATTTTTGATGAGGGGTTCATCTTCAGGCAGAATAATGTCCTTTATCATACGGCAAGGGCCACCAAAGCCAACCCACAGCCACCTTCTCGAGGTGGGCATCGGCACCATAGCATGGCCAGCGTTAAACCCGGACCTTAAACCTATTGAGTATATGTGGAACTACCTAAAAGTAAGGTTCGAGAGCGGACACCTGCCCCGGCCAATGACGAGAAGCTGAAGGAAGATTTGCTAGAGGAGTGGGATGCTATTCCTCAGGAATATGTTACAAAGTTAATAAAGTCAATGAAAAAACGATTAAATTGTGTAAACAAGGCTTGGGGTGCTATTATCAAGTATTCATTTAATAATAATAATAAAAACCGAGAAATTTGCCTTTTATTCTAATTTTCTCGGATTTATTTTTGCAGCACTTTGCGACTACTTTCAGTATTCTGTTTTTTTTTTTCAGTCTTCGGACATGAAATTTCATTAGATTTACAGATTTTCTAATGCGTAACAATATTAGCTTTCATTTGGTCCCATAATTTTCAGATTTGGAATAAAATTACAAAGATATTGGTTGCACCAAAAAAATTTAAAGTTATGCAATACTTTTTCCCGCGAGTGTAATGTATAAATCGTAAGAATGAAACCATGGTTATTCTTTAAAAGGTTATGCGAATCGATAAAGATAAATGAGTTTGCTTACATTATTTGAAATTTCTATCGACCCCGAATTTACTCAGTTTTACCTATGCTCGCGAGGTCTACAGCTCACAGAGCCACTAGTAATATGAGCTATGTATTGACGTGAGTTTATCCTAGGTAAAATGTAGGTACGTGACCAACATTGAGACTAGAGCGAGTTCAATTCAAAACTTGTGCAGCCTTAGTATAGTACTTAGTAGTACTTAGTGTTATGCCTTTAATCGGACTTACTTCTTCAACATTCAGTTTGATCAAATTCAAATGATGTAAACGTAACAGCGACGCGGAAAAAGGATTTTGAATTATGCACGAAACCACTATTCGACAGAACCGTACCGACACTTCTTAATAAGAACTGTTTCCTCTATATCGACGCGACGCTCCAAAAGCGCGCGACAGTTTTCCGACATTTTGATTCCTCAATACCAGAACGTCGTATCACAATCTACAGCGCTTCCGTAAAGTAACTTTAAGTAGCGAGAAATAAGGTTGCTTGTACAAAATAAAGTAAGAACGAGATATGTAGTTTGGAGAGTGAGTGGTCGAGTTCTCGCGTAATAGTACGACTAAAGCACGCCTCCACTCTTAGGGTTGCCATGTGCCAGGATCTGCTGGCACTTGAAACGCTTTATATTGGCTTCAAGAAGACAGGCCTGAGATTAAGTTAGCTCGCTCTGTTTACCAGTATTTGTCTTTAGAAAGGAACATTTACTTGAAATTCATGGGTAGTTTGTTATAACTTTATAACTTATCTATAGTATAATTCCAACGCGGGTTGTTATTCTGCAGAATGCCTATCAATGGCCGAATAAAATACTTTGTGACCTAATTAAAGCCCAAAAATATTCCCTCACTCGCTTACTTTTAGCTTATATTGCTCTGAATAAAGGTAAATGAAATTGCTGTTTTACACCAGATCACTAATAATACCAGAAACACACATTATAAATATCACTGTGTTTTTTAAACATAAATAAATATATGAAACCGGTGAATGAGTGAGATTATATTTTGCACTTGAAGTAGATCATTGAGTATCCTATTACTCTTCTACGTCCTATTTTTAAAATTTTGCAATACTAATGTGTCCAGGTGATGGACCTAAACGTAACAGGTTTTTAGTACAGTCAAGTGCAAAAATACGTATCGAAAAAATCGACTCATAAATATGGTACTACGCACTTATTACAACGGAATAAGATACTATGGGACATATTTTTGAGTAAGATGAGTACACCGATATTTTTACACTTGACTGTACTAATGGCGCCTGACAGACAGACATACATACAGCGGAGGATTAGTAATATATGACACCGACTGTTCGGGTTTGGAATCTTAAAAAAAGGACAAATTGTAATTAGGGCCCATTTCCTACTCAGGTAAGTCAATTAGTTAAACTTTATGTTGCAAATACTAAGCCCTTGCTAAAATTAGAAGATAGCCTTTAAAGAATTTTATAATTTATGTTCATTAAAAAAGATTTACAAGGCGTTAGCAGCCCTAGACGCGCCGCAGCGTTACAGTAGTTGAATTATTAAAGCCCTCCCGCGGGGACATGATACCAGCAACATTGGCACGTAACACGAAACTATATAACTACAGGAACCCAAATATGATTGCACAGTTAGTTTGAAAAACGATTGTAACTGATTTTTAACTTAAGGAATGTATCGCCTACACAAAAATAAACTTAATAAACGGACGAAGAGCACAAGAGCTGCAGATTTTGACGACAATTATTGATTTTAATATTGGTTGAATAAAATGAGCAATAAATGCACTCAATAATTGATTTAACATTGAAATATCATTATAATTTACTAGTATTGTAGTACCAACCATAGTATGTATAAAGTATGTATAAAGTCAACGCCAAACTACTATTATACACTTATATACACACTTTTGCACCTAACTCCATTGAATCTATCTATCTATACATATAATAAAGCTGAAGAGGGTCGAAAGTCTGTACATGGAAGATAATCGAAAAAAAGTTGGCTGGGGATACTTAGAATCGATAACAGAACACGTTCCAACAATTTTTAGAATTTTTGTCTGTTTATCTGTTTATCTGTTTGTCTGTTTATTTGACCGCGCATCACGTGAAAACGGCTGAACGGATTTCGATGAAATTTTGTATAGAGATAGTTTGAGCCCCGGGTAAGGATAATATATAGTTTTAATCCCGAAAATCAACCCTGGTGGGGGTGAAAATGGGGTTGAAAGTTTGTATGGAGAATTTTTAAGAGCTGAAACGATTTAGATATAAATGAGTATGGAGATAATTTGAGTCTCGAGAAACGTCATAGGATAGTTTTCAAACCCTTGTGGGGGTGAAAAGGGGGTTGGAAGTTAGTATGAGGATTTTCTTACCGCTGAACAGATTTAGATGAAAATTGGTATAGAGATAGTATGGGTCTCGAGAAAGGACAAAGGATAATTTCATCTTGAACCCCCCCCCCCCCCCCCCACCTTACTTTAGAACCGTAGGTCCAAAAAAATTTGAAAACAATAATGGAAGTGAAGCCTGAAAGGTGCTTTCAATAAAAACTATCTATCTATACATCTATCACGTGAAAACGACAGAACGCATTTTGATGAAATTTTGTGTAGAGATAGTTTGAGTCCCGGAAAAGGACAAAAAATAGTTTTCATCCCGAAAATCAACCCTGGAAATTAGTATGCAGATAATTTGAGTCCCGAGAAACGACAGAATAGTTTTCATACCGGAAATAAACCCTTTCACCCTGAAAAGGGGGTTGGAAGTTGGTATGACGATTTTTTAACCGCTGAACTGATAAAGAAGAAATTTGGTATAGTATGGGTCTAAAGAAAGGACAAATAATAGTTTTCACTCCGAAAATCAACCCTAAAGGGGTGAAAAGAGAGTTGGAAATTTGTATAGGGAATTATTAACCGCAGAATCGATTTAGATAAAATTTGGTATGGAGATAAGTAATTAAAAAAGGAAATAAAATAGTTTTATCTCGGAAATTATCCTTTAAACGGAAAGTTTACATGGGGAAGAAACAACCAATAACCGTTGTCCGTATTTAGATGAAATTTGGTATTTAAATAATTTGTAATTTTTTGGTCAAGGTGTTCATATTTATAACATGTTACCCGTCGATGCTTTAAATTTACCTTTACCCGCTCTTAAGAAATATTTGAAAATGTCATGAATGTCAAAGGGTTATTGCAGGTTCGAGTATTATATATGACGGACAAAGATGCATGGCCCAAACCAAAAAACTACTACAACATTTATAGGACACCGTTTAGGTAGGAAATAGTAGTTTATCTACACTCACATTGTAAGTCCTCTAAAACGTGTTCAAAAACGGTAGGCAATGGCTAGCATTACCACAACCGATTTTACTATGATAAGCTTTTTATGTGTGGCAGTAACGTAATTTTAACTTTACATGCTCAAATACAGTTACATAATAGTAGTTTATGTAACTGTTACGTAATAAGGGTCCTTAAAACATGAGTGTGGTTTCATAATAAGGCTTCATAATAAGATCACACGAGTGTTTTAAGGCCTAATTACGTACAGTTGCATACACTGCTTTATCTACACTCATATTATTTATTCTAAATGCCGTATTCGAAAACCATAGAATGGCCGCCATTGCACCGCCATGGCCAACTCGATAGTGCCGGCGGTCGGGGAGGCGCGTGTCGGCGGCCGCGCGGGAGCGTGCAGGTGTACATTATGTTATCAAAACTCATAACACATCAATAGTTGAGCATGTAAAGTTAAAATTACGTTACTGCCACAGATAAGAAGCTTATCATAGTAAAATCGGTCGTGGTAATGCTAGCCATTGCCTACCGTTTTCGAACACGTTTTAGAGAACTTACAATATGAGTGTAGATAAACATATCAAACGTTTTGTGAAGCAGTCAGATTAGGATTTATTTTTCTTTATAATTAAACAATAGGTACATTATCTGTCTCTCAAGCTGTTTTGATATGTCTTCTTGAAGAACTACGCATTATTTTGTATCTTTAAGATCTAATAATGTATTACTGTTTTGAAAAAAATAAGTCCCGTCGAGTATCATTTCGGTCATAATACTTCTTGGGCCAGAGGTGTAGGGTTAGAACCGGTGGTAGTTTTGGAACGAAGTTCCTTATTGGACGGTTCGCGGATGGGGGGCTAGGTGAAAAAAAGTCACGTGACCGTCACGAAAAAGCGTCACGTCACGAAACGCGACACCCATACGATTGAGAAACATGTAAAATGGAATGAAATAAAAAATATATAAAATAGAATAAAGTGAAGTGAAGTGAATTGTAGTGAAAGTGAGAAGTGACAAAGTGATAAAAGTGAAAAAAGTCGATAACCTAAAAGTAAAAAATGTCAGAAATGGTAAAATTTCTAAATTTCAAAAATTTCATAAATTTCAAAAATTTCAAAAATTTAAAGTTTCAAAAATTATTAAATTTCAAAAATTTATAAATTTCAAAAAATTCAAAAATTTCAAAAATTTTAAGAATTTCAAAAATTTTTAAAATTTCAAAAATTTCATAAAAATACAAAAAAAAGTAAAACCACAAAATTTACGAGATAGTCAAAAATTTAATAAATATAATAAATAACATAACTTCATTCCAACAGAGTGTTCCACGACACTCACGTATTTTATTTTTCTCTGACGTTCATTAGTGCATTGTAATGTGCTTACCTTGAAGTATGTAATTACCACAATTATTGTAACCAGTAACGTAACATCAGTGTATTATCTGTGACAGTGTGGTAAAAACGTATGAAAATTCATTACCTACGGTAACGTAATCAAAATCCGCCCCCCCCCGACCACCGGCACGCATGGTTTCAGTGGATTTTTAATATGTGTGTAGTTACCTACACAAATATTAAAAGCAGTGTATGCTTCTGTACATAATTAGGCCTTATTACGTAACAGTTACATAAACTACTATTTATCTCTTTTTAGGGTTCCGTAGTCAACTAGGAACCCTTATAGTTTCGCCATGTCCGTCCGTCTGTCCACGGTCTAGCTCAGTTACTGTTCGCACTAGAAAGCTGAAATTTGGTGAGGCCTGATAAGAACTTTCAATAAATACTATATTGAATAAAATCGGTTCGGTGCCGGATAGTAGACTGACGTAAGCGCCGCCAAATATCCCTTAATAAACGACCGTTTGAACGGATGTTTCGTAACAGGGCGGCATTTACGAAACTACACTGAGCATCGCCCGACATGCTCTTGGCCGGTTTTTTTTGCATTGTTATCCCGGAAATCACCCCTTAAGGATTACTAAGTCCTCAGATAGAAAAAACCTTTCTGCATTTGTGACACCCCCCCCCCCCCCCCCCCCCATTTCAACCGCGCCTGTTCTTACCTTTCATGCTTAGACTGATTTGACGGGAGGATCGATTTGGATGATATTTGCCGTGGACATGAACGTATAAATACAAAAGTGGTCCTGTATCGTCCGATTACCTACTATTCTATGTCGTTTAAATCATGCCAATAAAAATTAATAGGATAAATCCATCTGTCAACTTTACTTCAAGTTCCGCCTCCAGGGTAGCGGGAGAGAAATTAGGGGTGAATTAGCCGCTTACTGACACAGACCGAATTCCACGCGGGCGGAGCCGCGGGCACAGCTAGTTTAAAATATTTATAAAAAATTTCAAATTCATAATCGCCGCAAACTACGTTTCAAAATATGCTATCGTTAACTTTTGAACTTTTTCCATTCCTTGAGTGTTTTTGTTAGTAAACAGTGGCGGTATAGCCTCCCCATTTTCCTGCGGAAAGATGCCACTGATAACATGCCCCTGTTATATAGTTGCGACTCACGCAAACTCTACCAACTCGTAAGTGGGTACTTAAATACGTCTTAGTCGTCTAATCTTTTGCGGAAAAAACTGTATCATCACTGTTTGATATCGTAGATTGTGTAGTTTTGAGTTATCTCTTCCATTTATTTCTGAAAAAAAAAGTATAAAGGTTTCTGTGTTCGTTGTAAGTGCAATGCTTTCGAACGTCAGACATTTCGACAAAACACTGAATGAATGTGATGTGTCAGTTTATTTTTGTGATCCGCACAATTATGTATTTTAAAAACCTAGATTTGTTATTTCGCCTTTCTGAATTGAATGCAAGTGCACGTTAATAGTCCAGAATCAACATACTAGTAGATAAAGGTCGTATGTAAATTGACAGTAAGTGTCCACTTATGAATATGCCATTCATCAGTTCCTAGCCACCAGTTTTGCTAACCGATGGCATTACTATAAGTATACTTCAAGTAGAATATTAAGCTCTTTGCCTACTTGTTTTGAATTATTTGCAAAAATATTTAGAAAGAAACTTACTTTTACATATTTATTCCATCGATTATATCAAGCTATAAGCGGGGCTTTGTGAGTCAAGTATTAAAAGCGATTATTTTACGATAAAATATTAGCTTTTAGTGTTATAAGTTGACTGAAAAAGAAAATAACATTATATATTATTAATATAAGTATGTGTGCACTTTTATGGACCTTATTGAATGCGTCGTTTTCTATCAAAGCCGGGTAAGCAAACACATCAGCGTTATACAACATTTATTGTATACTAGAAGAGGACTCGAAGTTTCAAGACAAGAAACATCGCGCTCCGATCATGTTCCTCATTTTAATATCTCTTTATCGGAGGCTGTTACTAGGTCGCAAAGCTACTGAGCGCTCCCACTAACTTCTAGAATGTTTGTGCGGAATAACCTGCAAACTGCAACTCTTTACCACGACATACTTTCAAATCTCGCGTAGTGAGCAGGAAAAACACGTTCCAAAACCAAATATGGCAGTGCATTCTGCTTTGAATAACTCTTCACTAAAAGTGGATTATGTGAATGACATTTATAATATTTGAAATACAGAGTTTATCGATTTTGTGGGTGGAGATACGAGACAGGCCGCGTTCATTATGGAGGCATAAATATTTTATCCTCATATATTTGGAATGAGCTTTTTCGCAATCGTTTCTACGAAAAAGATCTTAACAATTTCTATTAAAATGAAAGAATGATTATATTTTGCTTCGGGATTATCTTAATGATTGCCAGAATGTTCCAATTTTCCGAGCAATGAGATAAAAAAGTGTGAAATTTTACGATCAGCGTGGCATACCTCAGACGACGATAAACGAAGTTACGATAATGAGACGAACAAATTGTCATAAATCCTATGAAAGTCTGTTCTGAATCATTTTATTTTTTTTATTATAAATTACGTTCGACATCGAACCAATCAAATTATTGCTGCTCATTTTCCGATTTGTTTTCCTCTCACTTGTACATGTCTGCTTTTTATGAAAAATATCTTACGTTAAGACGATTGTCGCCAGAGTGTCCTTGAGCGTTTGGGCGCTGTGTACCCGCGCTACCCGCTTACCCCTCTCATTGCGATCGTACGTTAATCCGCCACACTGCACCGGAACGATGTTCAAAGAATATGACTTTACACAGAGGCGCGCGGGCAGCTTTATAATAATTATAATCCTTTTGCGGATATTTTTTGATTTGAATACTGTGATTAAGTACTGCAATGGTGATATTTTTAGGAATGCTACTTACCTATTAAATAAGATAAGTAATAACGATCTCAATTAGTAGATTTTTATGTTAGAAAATAAAACGTAGATTTTGAATTTGAAGTACAGTCAGCGGCAAAATATCTACTACGACTAGCGCAGAAAAAAAACTGAATGCAATCCAAAGCGATGTTTTCATGTGAATTTAGTTTTTTTGCTGTGCAAGTGAGTTTAATAGATGGTTATTTTTTTGTAGCGATTTTGAGTATCAACCGTAAAAATCACTTATATAATTACGAAAAATGTACAAAACTAATGTTGTTACGAATACTAAAAATGCACATGTAAGGAGCGGCATTTGTCCACGAAATCGTCATACAATTGTCACGAGAGCTGTAAAACCATTAAATTTTGTTCTTTAAAATATAACACGGAGCAAAAACTTCTTCGGGTTCCGTAGCCATAATGGCAAAAACGGAACCCTTAAAAGTTTCTTGAAACTTGTCCGTCTGTCCGTCCGTCCATCCGTATGTCACAACCATTTTATTATAAAACATATATTGATGAAATTTTATCCATAGGTGTGTTTCTTGTGCCGCTACTTAGTTTTTAGCTAAATTGCTGAAAAAAAAACTTTAAGGGGAGGCACTCCATACATACATATGCCGAACTAAATGTCAAAACAATTTCTTTTTTGCAAATATGAACATTGTGTACATCTATCGATACGGGTTTAAAAATATCTATAGAGTATATATAGAGGATTTTGAATACCTTTTTTATTGAGTCAATATTTTTAGAAATAATCGCTTCGAAAGAGTAAATAATAGTCCCCCCCCCATCAAACTTTTAATCCGTAAGTCCAAAAAATATGAAAAAAATAAAGAAAATACGGCTTAGTACTTATTTATACGAAAACTGTTTCACATATTATCGGTTGAGCCATTTTTGAGTTATCTTCGAGAAACTACTTTCTATGGAGCCCTACATTATGCGTGGTCCGATACACTCTTGGCCGGTCTTTTAAAGATATTTGATTTTATATAAATACAAATACAAATGCGTTTATTTCATTACTTTTTACAGTACACAGTGTTTACAGGTATCGAGGTATTTATTTACTTGTGTTGATAATTAATATAAAATTTGCATTTCAGCGAGATAGTAAAGCTTTTTTCTTTTTTAGGGTTCCGTAGTCAACTAGGAACCCTTATAGTTTCGCCATGTCTGCCCGTCCGTCCGTCCGTCCGTCCGTCCGCGGATAATCTCAGTGACCGTTAGCACTAGAAAACTGAAATTTGGTACTAATATGTATATCAATCACGCCGACAAAGTGGTAAAATAAAAAGTGGAAAAAAATGTTTTATTAGGGTACCTCCCCTATATGTAAAGTGGGGAGTGATTTTTTAAATCATTTCAACCCTAACGTGTGATATATTGTTGGATAGGTATTTCAAAATGAATAGGGGTTTACTAAAATCATTTTTTGATAATGTAAATATTTTCGGAAATAATCGCTCCAGATGTAAAAAAAAATGTGTCCCCCCCCCTCTAACTTTTGAACCATAAGTTTTAAAAATATGAAAAAAATCTCAAAAGTAGAACTTTATAAAAACTTTCTAGGAAAATTATTTTGAACTTGATAGGTTGAATAGTTTTTGAAAAAAAATTACAAAATAATTTCTGAACTAACTTTGTAATTTAACCGTACCTGTAATTTGTACAAAATTCTACAAAATCACAATGAAAAGACGTGCTTTCAAATAAAGTAAAAACTGTGAAAATCGGTTCACGCAATAAAGAATTATCCCATACAAATCATCTTCCACACTTTAAGCTCGCGCGCAATAGTTTACTTAATTTGCCGATAGATGTCGCTGTACGTGGAACGCTCATATCATATCCTACATGGCAGTGTTATTTTAACTCTTAAGTGGGGACACTTACTGTGACGGACGGAAAACTACGGAACCCTACACTGAGCGTGGCCCGACATGCTCTTGGCCGGTTTTTTTGTTACTTACATTGAACTCTTAAACATTAGCAATTTTTAATTAGAATCTCGATCAGGCTTTGTACACTGAAATTTGTATGTGTTTTAATCACGCCGACAATATGGTAAAACAAAATCAGATAACTCCGATATAAAACAAGATAATAACTCCGAAAATTAATTATTAGTCCATTGTATTGTAGCAATAGCAGGTTTCCGCAACTCGACGACTAACGCCTATTCTGCAGGACGCATTTGACTAAGTACTAATACATAATAATAGTAGTGTACTTACAAGACTACATTTGTTTTCAGGGCATTATAAGATGCCTGAGTTCTGTTTTTTCTCCATTTTTATTTCATTTCTTTATTTAATTTGTAACATAGGTAATCTAAATAAAATACAGTTTTTACAAGAACGTAAATACATTATCTTAAAAGATAAAACGTGTAGATGCGCTATTGATTCCGACAAGACACGTTATGCCCGCATCGCATGAACCCTCTGCAGTTATTTAATCTTTAGGCACAGTAAGTCCGATATTATTGCTCACGGGCCAAGCACAAGTATTTGTAGTAACAAGGGAAGCACGGAGCGACGAGCGACACAGCCTCCTCGTCTCAAAGCTAGCTCACGACTGCCAGCAACGCCGTTTTCGAGCTACCAACGCACGAAATGTGGAATTATGATCAAGTTGTTAAAGAAAATTTAACAAATTTAAATATCCAACGTTGTGTTTGTAGTGTTCTGTAGTACACATTTTTTAGTTCAACAATATTTTAAATCGAATGAGCCGTTCAGTAGATATAAGCAAAATTTACGGTTCAAAACGACATTTCGTTACATATAAATAACGGAGAAACTATACGTTACACGAGTTATTCAAACGTTGACAATGTTGTACATGAAATGGTAATTAGCATATATTTTTTTCAAAATTTTTGAATGATCCGTTTTTGGCCACAATTAGCGCCTAGCGCCTTAATTTCCTTTTTTAAATCACGTTAGACTCACTAAAGGCTAGGACAGAATAACAGCGTTGCAAATTGTGGGGTCAACTTGCAATTTCACAACATTATGCTGAGCTTTTTCTTTATCGGGCACATTGCTGAACTCATTGTGAACTTCATTGTAACATATACTCGACTTGTGTCAACCTCTGTTTTTTTATGTTCTGAAGTATGTGCTTTATTGAATAAAATGTATATCTATCTATCTATCTAAATTCGGAATGAGGAGTATGGCACTAGTGAAACAATTCATGAGTGGTAACGTCGTACCTATATCGACAAACTTTCAAGACCGCTAAGAACGAGGAAGAGAAAGATAAATTACTGTTGAGGACATTCACAGAGGACGTACTTAACTACTTAGTTGTACACGTGTTCCTGCTGAAGATCACGGCTCTACCTGCTTAATTTTAGATTAAAAACTAAACCTTACCGAATGAATCACAACAAATCTCAAAGTATCTTACTAGACTCTTACTTCTGTCGCAAGAACCTAGTATACTACGCAATTTTCTTATTACATTTTCTTTAAGGAAACTATGAACACAATTGTTTAATTGCAATATTTTGTGGTTATCAGTAGTGTTAATTACTATTATTTTAATATTTCCTGGCGCGCGTGCCGTAGCGCCGTCCCGCCTGAGTTATTGGCTGCGTGCATTGCATGAGAAATCGAGGTGATTCGGAGCACGAGTTTTCGTAGCGGCGTAACAGAGTGGAATGCCGGAGCTACCATCCAACTACATTTTAGTTTCTGTGTGGTTTTAGCCTTACTTTAACGTAATAACCGTAAAATACCTAAATATATTGCGCAATGTTCTAACTGCTCTAAGAGCTTGTAAACTTTTACAGGATTTTATTTTGTTTTTAAAAACGGTTTTTTGTCTAAGGGTAATACTAATACTAAATGTTCACTATTAGGTAATAAACTCATTAGAAAAATAAGAAAAGGCGAAACTTGCTCTTAAAAACTATTTTGCACTCTTGGCAACATATTTGAGCGGCAGTGTTGATGTTGCTGCTGGTCAACATGCACATAATGTTGTCATGAAACAATGCAACAAGAATTTGCTTAAACTAGTTGATAACTATGAAGAGAAAATTTGGTTCAGTATGCAATAGCTGACATCAAAGTTTGATTTTCAAAAATACGCTGAACAATTAAGATATCACGTTGTTTGAATAGCTATAGAAAATATTTGTTCAAATAAAACTTTGATAGGTTTTGATTCCAGACGCTTTTGCCCAGTAACAGACGAAGTCTGCACCAGACGTTTGTGTAGGAGTAACAATCCAAATTTTCGTAACTACTTAGACGTCTACGCACAAAATAAAAAGCGAGAATTCGACGGCATAACAGCCGTTTTAAGAGCTAAAACTTTTTTGAATTTCAGCAGACTTCAAAGTGAAAGGTGCCTAATAGTGCTTTAGCTTACAATTATGTTGACACGTCAACCCCGTTAACTTTGAATGCCTGAGTGACATTAAACTATTTAGAAAAATAATTGTACTTGCGTATTGGAAAAATAGTATTCATTATTTTTTAGTTTTAGTTTATCCTTTTTTTGTAAATGGGATATTTCGAATGTTTTGATGTTTGTTCTTCTATCACGTAAAAGTACATGTGTAGCAAAAAAACAGAATATTATTTTACCTTGGAAACATTAGGAGGTAAAATGAGTCCAATCAAAATTAAATGCAATCAAAACTAAGCGAGAGAAGCTAGCGTGAGATTTGTGCACGAACTGTATACTTTTCTCATCTGCTTTGATAATAAACAAATAGTAATATCTATTATCTACTTATTTTCTTGTCAAAGCAGAACCATAACGTTATTTGAATCTGTATTATTCCTTTAAAAATATAAACATGTTTTCTGTTTAAACATAACTATAATAATCACTTAATTATGAGAATTGCGGTCATGCAACCGTTATTTCGACCCAAAACAAACTTTATGTTTATTTGTTTTATATGAAAATAATATTTAACCCACATTTTAAAAGTTTCTTCCCAAGCCCCCGTTCATTTATGACTTTGCTGCTAATGGACTTTGGACTTTAAAGTTGGTGCCCTCGGGTGACGCAGATTTGCGTCATTTGCTACTTTATGATTGTAATGCTCTTACATAGACACAGTTTTACACTTTTACGGCACTCTACGGAGTAACGACTTTGTAATAAAAGTGTAACAGCCCTTAAAAGGTGATTCCTAGCTTAGTGGCGTTCTAACCTGTATATCGTTGCATGAATATGTAAAAATAGCGGTGTTCTGACAATTTTTATTCGTAACTCATAAACTTATTTAAGCAGCGCTTATCATTGTAGTATTTTTTATAAGCAGGTGCTTCAGAGTAAAAATAACCTTTACAAAAGATATAGTACATTTCCAATGATGGAAAATATGTCAATACTCGCCTCCGGCTCAGGCAAGATATCTCGGGATTCAAAGTAATGGACTAAGAGCTGGCTACGTCAGATATGTCACAATAATGAGAGCAACAAAACTGTGTCTGTATCTTTATTTCTAGATCCGGGCATCTAGCAGCTTTTAATGGGGGTCAGAGTGACAGACTAACAAAAATGTTTAAATTGGAAAATAGTAATACCAAAATAGGTAAAAACTGCCGGAGTTCTTATCTTAGTTATAAAGGGCAGAGCATATATTTTAACAATAGAATCAAAAAACATTGCGTATTATTACGGAAACAAAAACAGTACCTAGGCGACAAACTATGAATTACATTATACGTCGTTTGGCACTACTTTACTCCAACATAAACTTTTTGCAATGATATAATCTAATTATTTATATAATTTGTCATAGTATTGCATCAAACCCAGAACTCTAGGATTTGTTTTCTTGAAGTGGTTTGCATTATTTGACCTCCACCACTTTACAGCTGCCAGATGTCCAGATCTAGAAACAAGCATAGTATAGCAAACTGACTAGAGAGGTTTCGTTACTCTCATTATTGTGTCATATCTGATGTGGGTAGCTCTCCGCCTATAATAAAATTTCCACGCATTCGTTACACAACTTTTGTAAACACAGTTGCCAGAAAATGACAATAATATAAATAATATTTACATTACAAATATAGTACTTAATTAATTGCGAATTTTGCGTTTCTATATATCAAAGTCAAATAATTTATTTGATATAAAGTATACGGGTATACATGCAAACATACACAACATTACAATTTTAGGTCAATTTATTTCTAGTTCCATTCCATTCCAAATTAATCAGCATAGCTCATTCAAAAATACTCGCATTATTGTAATTTAAAACACACACACAAGCCTCTTTTAGGGAAACTGTATTAAAAATAAAGTTGATTTTTGTAGGTTGTACCTATATTCACTTTTTAAACTAACTGACAATTTGTATGTTTACGTCATAGACGTAAACAAAAAGGAAGATGAGTGACGTTCATAGTAAACAAAACAATGTGGGCCTGCACCTACACACTTATAAAATGCTACACACCGCTATAATGTATGTGCATCATGGGCAAAATAGATAAACCTATATTAGTTAACACGGGTATGCAAGGGAGACATCCATATTTTGCGCATTGCACAAAGTGTGACTCAGAGACTGCCACACGACTAATTCAATATAGGTGCCGGAACCTATATTTGATGGCACACAATCGAGCGCCTGGTACCATATCTCCCTTTTTGTATAAATCAATGGTTTACGTCAATAAAAAATACTCCTCGGTTAAAAGTATCGAATTTGCTTCAATATTTTATTCAGTTGCGTTTTAAATCATTCGTATTTTAATTCAGTCCCATTAACAAATAAACCGCGCAAAGTTAACTGCGAGATATTTATCGCAGACTTGAGATGGAAATAACCTAATTTCGAAACAAACTGTTCTTAGAAATCGTCAAAGTTGCCTATTGAAAAGAGGAGAGAAGCTAGCAAATATTACTGAGATGAAAGGACCATAATAAACCTGTACTGACAACGTCGCGTTTCTGAATTCAGGTAAATATACTAGCGCAATCTATCGCTATCGATCCTTTTGTTTGGCGATTTAACGTTTAACGTTGTCAAAATAACTTTCGTTTAGCCAGATGATGCTGCGGCACCTAATATATACGGGTAATATTAATATCGTATTTTCAAGAGACTTCAAGATTTCGAAGGAGGAGCATCAATTCGTCGAGTCGTTATGTATGTTCGCCGATTATTAAAATACCGATTTGGAATTATTATTTTTTGTTTGAAAGAGTATACTTCACAGTTGGTCCCATTGTTACCAGGTCAGAATCTGATGATGGGATCCTGGAGAAATCGAGGGAACTCTTCGACTATTATAGGCACACCTATAGTGATTTGAGTATTTTTTACAGTTCGAGCATTTGCTTTTGGAAAGGTGGAGGCTAAGTGAAGTGGGTTTTGTTTAAAATTATTAATTCAAGACAGTAATCTGACAGCTCCTGTCCTACATTGTAAATCACTTTGTATGGAGAGGATTTAAATTTTGAAGGAACGCGATTGAGTATAGACATTGCAGTCCAGTCCAGGCATATATTATAGTCTTTGCTTAGATTAGAGCAAACTTCGCAGAGACTCGAGAATACCTCTTGTTAGGCTAATGCTCTTTTAAATGCTCAAGTCGTTATTCACTCGTCCCATTTCCAATAATAGTCTTAAACGTGTTTTACGGTTCGACTTAAGCCGTAAAATAAATTCCGGCTTGTGATAATTTTCGTGAATATGCCACGATAATGGGCGCATTATGCGGATAATTTCGTGGGAAATAGTTTTCTTTCACCATTTTTCCTCGGTCCAATGATACTCAATTTTAGCATAGAGTATATATGGTAAAGGTTGGGGGAAGAGAAACATAGTTTATTTTGTCCTGGGAATGGGAAATATTATAGAATTGCGATACAAATGTTTACCTTGCCCCAAAAAAAAATCATTAACGTATGGAGTAAATCTTTATCATGTTTTTCTTATTTGTGTTTCAAGTGCTGAAAAAATTTAACAAGAGTACAGCTTAAAAAGAAGCCTTGATTGTTTAGTTACATTGCGATTTCTACAGGAAATATGTGAATGCAGAAAGCATACCTACAATTAAATCTGTATATTGTTATTGTGTACATACAGTAATGTAAGTAGGAACGATTTCTTTTGTTAAAATAAGAATATTTTTAACAACAGTTAACAATATATAAATAAAATATGTGCTACACGTGTTCGGCGTCATCTATACTTAGATATTATTGGTCTCACTCTTAAGACGTTCCATTTCACACTTCATAACCCTTGTCAAAAACACATTCGCTTCAGAGAACACTGTTTTAGGCATATATGGTAGAAATTGTTTTAGACTCTTCTTTTTTTTACCACGATGGTAGCAAACACGCTCACAACCCACCAGATGGTAAACCGCTACCGGGACGCCTGCAACTCTAGAGGTGCCACATGCGTATTGCCAAACCTTAAAACGTAATTTTTTTTTTCGACTTTGCTTAATTGCCTCACAGAAATCTTTGTTTTTCGTAAGAAGTGTATTTACAGATTTTTCAAAATTAAAGAACTCTTTTCCGCACAAATTAATGAAAGATGTGATATTTATAACTTCTCTTGCCCCATAACTCTCTATAAATAGCTATAAAATGTGATCCTTGGTGGAAATAGGATCCCACCAAAAACATAAATGTAAAAAAGGAGCGCCAAGTTCAATACAAAAATTATGCTTGGCTGTGGGGCGTGGGCTTCGCCGCAAAAAGAATGGAGATCTAAATGAGTGCCAAGTTCTATGCAAAATCCAAATATGTATTTATAGAAACAAAATAACATTATGAACAAGTATTAAACTCTATTTCTTTGCTTTATTGGATACCTATAACAATTGCTGTTATTTAAAAATGTGAGATCTTAAAGTAGATTTGACTTGGCCAGTTTTCATTACATCAGTCATTTTATAAAGTTATTCAACATATATTTTAATTCTGATAAAAACTATATATATTGGGATAGTTTCAAATATCTGCTTGTAACGGTTCCAACGACGAAAAAAATTGTATGGGGACCCCCCTATTTTTTAACTTTTTTTTATTTTTAGATTTTTTCCTACGCTTACACACAATTACCGAGCTGGATTCCAAATTTCATCCTTCTAGGTCATCTGAAAGTAGGTTAGATCTAGGTACTATATGTCAGTCAGTCAGTCAGTGCTAAAATTTACGACTTTTTGACCTTCATATCTTTATAACCGTTTGAGCTAGCTTCATGAAATTTGGGCTTCTAGATGTCCTTATGGATTTATATCCATGTTTAATTATTAAACACACGTAGTTTTATGTGTTTACGTTAAAGAGGTTTTGAGTTATAGAAGGGTCAAAAGTGGCATCAAGTGGTTCGTCTAATATACACTGGGCGCTGGCTAGCCAGTTCCTTTGCTTGAACTTGGCTTGACACGGTGCCGCGTGTCTAGTAGGATTGCTTAGCATAAATTTTCATCAAAAATATTTCAGTGAAATGATTTTCAAAAATTCTTCCGTGATAAAATAAAGTTTCCTTTCAGAAAATTGACCTATTTAAACGTTGAAGATAATTATTGAAATTCTTACTCTCTGTATATTTTCTCTAACAATAAGTAGGCACCTTAAATTGTAACGGCTGTACCTATATACCGAATTCAGCCAGTTTTTTAATCATGTAAACAAACTTGTGTCAATCTAGACAACGTATCGTAATGTCTTATGTCAGTTATTTTTGTGGTTATTCGTTAGTTAACAACAATAAACAATCTTTATCTACACCAATATCATAAATCGTCTATTCGACGTTCGTATGTTATTTATTACCCCCATTATTGCAACCAGTAACGTAACATCAGTGTATTATCTGTGACAGTGTGGTAAAAAAGTATGAAAATTCATTACCTACGGTAACGTAATGAAAATCCGCCCTCCTCCCCAACCGCCGACACGCGCCCACCCGACCGCCGGCACAATCGAGTTGGTCATGGCGATGCAATGGCGGTCATTCTAATGGGTTCCAAACACATCATTTAGGATTTATAATATGTGTGTAGATAAAGCAGTGTATGCAACTGTACGTAATGAGGCCTTGAAACACTCGTGTGATCTTATTATGAAACTCGCCTGCTCTTTTCATAAAACCACACTCGTATTGACGGACCATTATTACGTAACAGTTACGTAAACTACTACAACTTTAGGGTGTACATTGATACGATTGGCACCTGGATCTCAAACTATGTTTCTCTGTGTCTCAGGAGTCAGAACTTACTTTGATAATTGAATTAAATTTTATTAGAAATGAGAATTTGTTTCAGTGGTCACTTGGCTGAATTCAATACTTTGTGAATTTCTTTAATTATAACCCTCTTTTTACTTTGATCAAAGATTATAACACAACAATTTAAGTGGGTCCAGAGAAATGTGTGATTACATCATAAGACAAGTAAAGATGCATTCGGTGTATTTATTCTTTGAACAGTACATGAAAACAGTGTATGGAAATAAACGTGTTTGTACTCGTATGTTGTTAATGTCATTTGTTAAAGGCATTTGAAGGATCTCACTCCGTAAGAATGGATAAAAATGTTCATAAATAAACACTAATACCTCACCGTCTTTACAAAGCACTTGTCGTAAATTTGTACAGTTTTTGACATTACTTTATTCTGTGTGTTTTAGTTTAAAATGGCATTTGTTTGTAAACAGAAATATTGCATCCTTTGTTGCTACATTCCAGTCTTGCTTTGCGTTTCTAGACTTTGCATACGCCTAATTTTAGTCCACTATGTGACTTATACTATACAGGACGATCAATCCAAATGGGTCAGTAGGGAGAAGTCAGTAACTATGAGAGATAGCGAAATCTGTTCTTAGGAACCATGGCGTTGATTTTAGATTTAATAATAATGACTTTCAAACTTTTGTTTTTACTCTCACACATAACCGGGAATCGAACCTGGTCAATATTCTTTATGGAATCGCGTGTAGTATTTATAAAGACTTCGTCCAAGTTCGATTCCCGGTTATATATGAGAAATAAAATAAAAAAATTTAATGCGATTATTATTAAATGTAAAATCAAATAAAGGTAAATGAATGAATCGAAGCCATGGCTCCTAAGAATAGATGTCGCTATCTCTCTTAGTTTCTGACTTCTGCCTACTGATCCATTTGGATTGATCAACCTGTATATACTCTATAAACTTTGTAGCTGTACTATGTCAGGATGAAATTGGATACAGACTACTAAAGACAGAACGAAGTGGAATACCCTGGAGGAGGCTTTTACCCGAAGGGGAGTCCATATAAAATATTTAGAAAACTTAAATAATTTAAATAAAAAAATATTTGTACTAAAGCTCAAATAATTATAATAAATAAATAATAATGTGATTGTACATTGCACACGACTACACAGTAAATTTTAAACTTAATATTCTCCGTAACTATTTAGCTTAATTTACTTACTTTCCGGGCTTTCCTGACTTAAATAAATTCCCCTAAAATATTGATTATTTCATTGAAATTGTGCAAAATGTATTCGAAAATTATATTTTATTAGGTATTAACTAATCTACCTTTTTCCTAGAAAACCGTTGCTATATTTACGTTAGTCGATAGTCCTTATTCCACGAATTTCATATAATATTAAAATGTATAGATATTGTTAATGTTTGGAAAATGCAAGTTTCTATGCTCATTTGCTTGTTAACATTGCTTGTTAACAACAAGATATGCGTAAATGACTGTACAAGCATTATGTAGTATATGTACATATGAAAATCGACATACAATATGGACTCTCGTGAATACACACCTGTGATCCGGCCATAGATCACATGCCTACTAGATAGAGCAAAAGCCATGCTCTAAATTAAACGGTATTGGTACTAATAGTATGAGTTCTCTGAACATTAGATGTCTTTTCAGGGTGATTCTCTTGAGCCGCAACTTGTATTCGCTTGAAAGCACTTGAGTTACCCTACAAAGAAAACGACGGCAATGTCAACCATGGAAAGGATAAAGGAAATGTAAATTCTATTGGTTTAAATATCCTTGACGCGAGTTGTCTTAAAAAGTTTTACGATGCGGAGTCTGACAGGTAGTCTGCGGATCCGGCAGTCGGAGGCGCCACGTGACGCAATAATAAGGAATATTTATCAAAGGCATTGCTTACCATTGTATATCTCGAGTAGCTTCAGCCTCGCCGTACCGTCGCGCTCAAATTATTGCCTGCCGCACCTGGGCCGTGCATTATACAAGAGCGCGATTATGTTGTGCGTCACATTGTCAATGGTGACGGTGAAATTAAATGTACATTTCAAACGTTTAAAGGCGCTGTTTACAAGGAGGACGGCCACACTAATTATGTTACCGCCGTTCTCTGCGCTATTTTTGACCTATATCTTCACTCTCTTTTTTCCTTCTCCTACTTGGCAGTTTTGCGGCCTGAAGGAACTGACCTTATGGTCACAGCCCAAACTTGTAATTGTCCTTAAAGAGACCAGACAGCATAGGTACATATCAAATACATAAAAAAAAACCTTCCGCGAGCTCTTAGACGCTCCAGATGAATACCATCGTAAATTGATCTGAACGAAATCTACCAAAATGTTAAGAAGTAAAGGCAAAGTAGGAAAATTCACTGCCTCAGGCGAAACTCGAACTCTACTCGCACGACTCTGGGATACATGCCCATCGCTGTGACCAACTGAGCTACTGAGCCTTACCTGATGGCTGCGAATTTATCCACCATATCCTTTATTTTTTATATGCATCTGAGCATTGGGCAGACCAATGGACATGTATCCCAGAATCATGAGTTCGAGTCTCGACTGAGGCAGTGGATTTTTCTACTTTTCCTTTTTTTTCTAAACATTGTGGTATCGTTAGCAGACGTTCTGCTTAATATTAAAATAAGAAATCTACAAATTACGTGAGTGGCGCAATTTACATATTATTAAGTATATTTTATAGTTATTGTATATTTATTAGTTTTTACTCTGTTATTATTTTATCTATGATGTGTGTTTTATGAGAAATAAAATGTATTTTTCTAACTTTAGTATGCACTCAAGTCGGGTATAAAAGTGCTTTATTAAACTATGCGCCGTTTCTTGAAATAATTGCTCTTTTCAAGTTTGTTAAAGAGATATTAAATCTGTACGTAAATATTTACAAACAGATCTAATCTAGTTTCTCTAGTCGTCTCTATCAAACGTTTCGCTGCCAAAATGCAAACTCTAATGTCTGCACCGACCGTGAATGATTTCAATAGACATTCGCTCATTGGCCGTGGAATTGCAATCGGAAATACCGAATGAAACCGTTCGATTCGACGATGACGTTCACCCTGGAACGGATTTCGAGCCTAGCCTCCGCTGGACAGTAATTATGTCTCGTTTCACTTGCCACTTGGATTTCATTGATTCAATTTTTTGCAAGCAATATGTTAAAGGCTGTACAATTTTCACATGGAGTCAGTATCGAAGGTATAACTAAATAGTAGTTTATGTAACTGTTACGTAATAAGGCCTAATTACGTACAGTTGCATACACTGCTTTATCTACACTCATATTATATATTAAATTAAGTGTTCGGAAACCATAGAATAACCGCCATTGCACCGCCATGGCCAACTCGATTGTGCCGGCGCCGGCGGTCGCGCGAGCGCGTGCCGTTGGTCAGGAAGGAGCACAGGATTTACATTTACGTTATCAAATTTGATGTTCGGAATTTTAAACTCATAAGTCTCATAACGTATCAATATATGAGCATGTAAAGTTAAAATTACGTTACTGCCACAGATAAAAAGCTTATCATAGTAAAATCGGTTGTGGTAATGCTAGCCATTGCCTACCGTTTTTGAACACGTTTTAGAGGACTCACAGTGTGAGTGTAGATAAAGGTACTTTATGGGTCGTACTTACGATTTATGATGGCACCATTATGACTTTAGGGCAAGTAAGAAGTTACTGGGACTTTTGTCTCTATGAGTATGATTTGGGGCATCTCAGGTACCTAGTTAAGTAAAAATGTTATATACATCGGTTTCTAGGCTTCCCTAATCGTTTAGAAATTTCAATCATAAATATTCGAATTTACAACCTACTTCCGTTTATTGTGACGTATGTACAACTGGTTTACATTTATAAACACACTTCCGCTCTGTCTGATACGCACGCAACTTACGTTAATTTGGGGCATCGAAACGCACGAACGCTTTACAAATTATTTGTACGACGTTTTACGTTTACGACCATACACATTTATGTATAAACTGGGTAGTTCTAAAAATAAAGAAAATTCGATATCCCTCATTAAGTTTCTTATATTGGTAAAGGGTAAGTGGAAGTATCTATATAAATAATTAAGTGTTGTAAGTGGGTATTAATGTTGACAAAATACAACAATAACGTTTACGTCACACCTGGCCATAATGTGAGTTTTACCGCTCGCTACGCTTACGGTAAAACTCGCATTATGGCCAGGTGGGGACGTAAAATTGTGTACTCACCACGGGCAGTAAAAAAGAAAGCCCTCTATCGCATATTTACAACCCTCGCCTGCGGCTCGGGTCCCAAATACCTGCGATTTCGGGCTTTCTTTTTTTTACAGCCCTAGGTAAGTAATGTACTATATTATAGTCGATTTAAGGCAGTAAAGTCTGATTACTTGTTAGCTACAATTTATTTATTGTAATTTTACAGGATGTGTGGTAAAACTGTAAGATAATTAACATAAACATGTTAAGTATTTACATTCATTTTTAGTAATAACATCCATTAATTCCTGATATTTCTGTGAAAATGCATTCTTTAATAATATTTTGTCATGTGTGCTTATTTAAGTATTTGCCTATAAATGCAGTTATCAGTCACCAATATTTGTTTAACTTATTTTACTTTTCTTTTGACCCAGAAATTCAAATTAAAAAGTAAAAAAAATTAAATACCTAATCATTTATTTCGTGCAAAACCCATAAAAGTGTTAGTACATACAAAAAACTTACAGAACTATGGTTAGGCAAAGTCAGAAACACAAACACGAAGCACAGAGACATAACCGGATGAGCAATAAACAATAATAGTAAAAATAAAAAATTTATAATAAAAATTTAAATTTTTATTTACCTAATGAAGCTGTAGAGATCCGAATCCTCTGGTTATCCTGTATTTTGATGGATGAAGATAATCTTATCATGGATCTCTCATCTTCTTATTGATTCCACTTTTTGTGTAGTAGAAAATATTGTAAATAGTTAACCATATTCTAAAAGTGAATTAATTTGTTTCAGGCGCTCAAGCGCAGGCTTGCTGGCACCCCAGCTGGCATGTCAAAGCGCGTCGCCGGCGCCGGCCGCGTCGGCACCCCTCCCCGCGCCTGCGTCCCCCCCGCGGGTGGTGTCCGCGCCGCCCGCGCCGCTCGCGCCGCCCCCCGACCCCGTTCCCCAGCCCGCACAGGAAGACGGCGTCAGATTGCGCAGAGTGCACACCGTCGCGGTGCGGGATTACCTTAAGAGAGAGACGCAGACGTTCTTCGGCGTACAGAGGGACAATGAGAGGGAACAACGGAGGCTGTGGTACGAGAGGCGGAGGAGGCACGCGGCGCGGGCGCTTGGCGACCTCCGGCTTGACCTGCCTCCGGATCATCATCCTGATGATGATGATATTAGGTAAGCTTCTATTAATTTTGTATTAAGCACAACGTCTGCTAACGATACCACAATGTCTAGAAATAAAAGAAAAGTAGAAAAATATACTTTTCTGAAACATACTCCGAAATGTATGCATTAATGTCTCGAAATGAAGACATGAAGTTGCTCATTTATGGCTCCTTACATTACTTCTTGGCCTAAGGCCAAGAAGTAATGTAGGGAGTTAGTATGAAACGTACATTATTGTCCGCTGCTCTAAGTTTTTAAATTTGCTCACTAAGGTTAGACTGACACAGGAAATATTACATACAGCCAACGACCACTCCCTATGTAAGTATACTTGCGACAGTAAAATTAAAAAAGAAAAAACAAAATCTATGGTACAGTCGAGGACAAAAAGATGTATCCACTTTTGGACCTTATTACAACGCAATAAGGTGAAAAAGTGTATACATCTCTTTGTCCTCGACTGTACTAAATTTATAAATGTCAAGTTTAAAAAATAACAAAGGCGGCAATTTAAATTTATTTACTTGATTACTGATAAGTTATTTTAATTATAATATTTTCTTACATTGTTTGAGAAAAGCACTATACAATCCTTGGCCGGAACAGGGATTGCAGGACTAGCTTTATCCGGCCTCGTCTACGACTCGGCCGTCTACCGCAATCTCGTCCTTAAATCCCTTACTTCACGGCCTCTGCAGTAATGTACTATTTTGGTCAGATGTCGTTAGTCGTCCCCGTAAGTCGCATAAAGGATATAGTGGAGAAATTCGCAGCCATCAGGTAAGTCTCAGTTAGTCAGAGCGGTGGGCTTGTATCCCAGAGTCGCGAGTCCGAGTCTCGCCTGAGGCAGTGGATTTTTCTACTTTTCCTTTATTTCTAAACATTTAGGTAAGCTTGTTACGTACTTCTGCATGTGTGTCTACGTTAAGAGTAACTTGGTAAGGTTCCGTCAGAAGAAGTACCCAGTAGGTTACCTGCGAGGTTACCAATATAAAATATCATCTGACATTTGTTTATCCGGCCGAGATGACTATATTTTTTAAAGTGATCAAATGACTGCCGTTCCTCCATCGACCAACGGAGTGGAAGTTGACCTTTATGGGGCTTCATTACACATTGCTCTTAACCACTTCATAAGTTTTTGCCTTCGACGCGATTGGTCATGAAAGTTCCTGGCTTAAGGTCCAGGTTTCCTTATGGAAATAATGATCACGTTACTTTTCATTCATATGTGTCATTCCGATACATTCACTATAAAATATAACGGTTACACTCACGTCACTTTAGTCACTTCGCGCGACATGTTTCGGAGAGCTTAGGTCTCCATCTTCAAGCACTAAGAGTGGTATTTTGAACCGGCCCATAGCGCGATATTGCACGACGCGTTGCCGACTGCTGGCCTGCGTCCAGCTCGCCGCGCAACTCGATTCCGATACATTTTTTAATTTTCGTTTGACGTTGTCGATAAATACTTAGTCATTTTGAATACGATCTCAGAAGGCCTAGCCATCGTGCCAATCGGTCACACTCATATGGAAGAGTGATAGAGAGAGCTGACTACGCTACGCCACGGAGCGTTAACGATTGCTACGTTGGCTAAGCCCCGAGATCTACTAAACCATCAAGCATTATATTAACATTTAGACGTAGAGCTGGCCACGTCAGATATGACACAATAATGAGAACAATGAGACCTGTCTAGTTAGACTGCTTCACCATCCTTATTGCTAGATCCGGGCATCTGGCAGCTTTTAATGGGTGGAGGTCAGAGTGACAGACCAACAAAGTTTTTATGTTGGAAAAAAATAATATCAAAATAGTGCCAAAGTTTTGTTGTGTGAGGACAGGGGTATAATACATAATATATAGAACATTAGATTAAAAATCATTGTCTATTATTGCGGAAACAAAAACAGTAGGCAACTAACTAAAAATTGCATTATACATCATTTGGCGCCACTTTCCTCCAACAGAAACTTTTGGATATGATATAATCTAATTAACTACATAATTTACCATAATATTGCATCAAGCCCAGAACTCTAGGATTTATTTTCTTCAAGTTATTTGCATTATTTGACCTTCACCACTTTACAGCTGCCAGATGACCGGATCTAGAAATAAGCATAGTATAGCAAACTAACTAGAGAGGTTTCGTTGCTCTCATTATTGTGTCATATCTGACGTGGCTAGCTCTCCGTCTATAATTCTACTAAAACATTTTTTCTGCGCAATTTGCTTGTGCAACTCCAAGGCAACGCCCGACAGTGTGTATGTGATATCACTACTTAAACAAACGTATCTGAGTCTGTTTTCTTCGATCACTATATTTACAATTAGAATTATTGAACGAACTTAACTGTAACTGCTTGGAAGCAACAGAGCACTTAATGTTGCAGTCTCAAATATAATCCTAAATCCTTAATCCCGACTTACAATCTACGGCAAAGCCCTCTCTTCTATTCCAATAGCATACACAGCGATTGAACTCATATACATAATACTTAGAATTACAATCAGAACGCAAAATGTGCCACGGTTAAAGTATCAGCGATTCCTTTTGCAAAAATGACAAAGTCAAGCAAAATTATATAAATGAGTATACTTATATGGAACTGAGTTAGTGGCGGTAGCACTAATGCGTTTTCTTGAATTATGGGAACACGACATTATTTGAACATTGTTAGTCAAGGTATTAAGAATAGGTATTAAGATACGTATATCCTGCAACTCCAATAACCGTTTTACCGAGAGATTTGGCACGTCTAATATCAATAGGCAAGGTATTCCACAGCCGAACAGCGCGAAAGCTGAAGGAATCGGAGAACATTTTTGAAGAAGAAGACGGGAGAGCAAGTAGCAAATTTTGGGAGCACCTAAGAGAGGAAAGAAATTTAGGGGGGTTAGATCTTTTCCCCGAAATCGTTAATTCCGCGTAGCAAACTTTCCATTCGCGTTTTTCCCCACTTTTTTATTTTCCTATGCGATTATGTTACCATTAGGTTTTTTCTTCGGACGCATTATTTTCTACTCTTTTTTTCCCGGTTTAGCCCGCAGAATTAAAAAAATAAATTGATGATAATATACTTATAATCACGGAAGACTGTCATTTGACAGAGTCGAGATAGGTGCGACGACGAGCGAAGCGAGGAGGAGTGTGTTAGGTGAACTGCGAACTAACAGTGCGAGCGTGCCGCGGTAGCGGCCGGCGAGCGCCAGAACCGATTCGCTCTGTCACATCATACAGACACATGCACAGAGAAAAATAAGCCTAGCAACAAAAAAGAGTAGAAAATAATGCGTCCGAAGAAAAAAACCTAATGGTAACATAATCGCACAGGAAAATAAAAAAGTGAGGAAAAACGCGAATGGAATGTTTGCTACGTGGAATTAACGATTTCGGGGAAAAGATCTAATTACTCGTAAGTTTCGAGGAAAACGAATGGGTAACCACTTGAGCTGCACCCTGTAGCTTGAAATGTGATCAAATTTGCGCAATCCGAAAATAAACCTTATGCAAACGTTTTGTAGGCGTTCGAGTTTATTTAATTGCTCTTCGGTAAGGTATAAATAACAAATATCGGCGTAGTCTAAAATGGGCAAAAGGAGAGATTGGGCAAGCGCAATTTTAGTGGCGAGACGTAAGAAGTTACGAATTCGTCGTAAGGAACCAACAGTTGCAAAGATCTTTCTGCTCACCTCGCTGATCTGCGGAATCCAAGAAAGGGTTCTGTCAATGACCACGCCCAGAGATATGTATGTATGTATGTATGAGCTATGTAATTTTATTTATTTTTCTTTCTTTTATATGTATAAGTTTATTAATGTTTGGTTTATTTGCTTTGCAACACCTACTTTTCTGTTAATTTACAAAGGTTTCCACTTCCCAAAGGTTGTCTGGAAGAGATCGCTCTTTAGGGATAAGACCGCCAATAGTTTTGCCTCTGCTTTTCTGTTTGTGACTTGTGTATAATTTGTGTCTATAATTTGAGGTGTGCAATAAAGAGTATTGATGTTTATGTTATGTTATGTATTATATGGTCCTTGGCGTAGTCAAAGAGTTTATTATATATCAGTACAACTAATAGTGGTCCGCCTGAGGCGGAGTCTCGCCAGCGCTTAGTGATGAGAATTAGGTCTCTGGAGATAATAGGTACAACATAAAGTAGATAACTTAGTTCGTTCTTATCGATATCAGAGTCCAGTAACTTAACCCATACGAGTACATGTATATAGTACATACCTATATAACCAATAGCAATACGATACCTACATAGGTTACATAACGATACACAAGACAAAAGTATATATCATTTCTACCCTCTTTTTACCGTTTCCATGATTTGTGATGATCTTCTATAAAAACCTTCTTATGTTATTTTCCAGGACTCAAAATATCTGCTTACCTTATTTCATCTAAATCGGTTCAGCGATTTAAGCGTAAAGAATGAGATAGAGCAACAAACAGGCAGTCACTTTTACATTTATAATTTACTTACTAAAATTTCACTCTTTTCATGATATTTACATTCAGTCGTGTGGACGCGCAATGTTACCATTTAAATATGAAATGTAAGTAACAATTGAAGAACTTTCTATATGAAGTTTTGGACCCGAGTATGTCCTTATACTACGTCCGGACCCGTGTCCGTGTATGTCTTTAAACTATGTACGTCCAAAAGAGAGGTATCGGTACTGCGAATGTCATCTCGCTTTGTGTGGTAGGGCACAGCACAGCATATCTCGCTCAAATCTGGAGCAGAGCCCGACTGGGGAAGTACCTCCACCTTATAGAAAACCACAGCCAAATAGCACTAGACCCTACTCATAGTGTTGTGTTCCTGCTGGTAAGTAAGGTTGCCAAAGAGCTCAAAGAGGACCTTTGATTAAAGTAAAAAGAGGAAGATACCTGACGTTCATAGCTGACAAAACTGAAATGTGTTCCGGCATCCACACACTTGTAAATGCTTACACACTGCTATAAATGCTATAATGTACATGTGCATCAGGGGTAAAAGAGATACACCAATATACTTAACACGGGAGTGTAAGCGAGATTTCCATATTTTGCGCATTGCACAAAGTGTGATAGAGACCAACTAATATAATTTACAGTAGGTAGTGTAGGCAAGATCGTCATATTTCTAACCATGACGTATAGAAGTAAAAAGAGAGTCATTTGGGTTTGAAAAAAATTAAATCTTGAATTTATATTGATCGTAGTAAGTCCTTGTCGCATCAATATGAAAGCGGGCGAGATGGACCGAGATAGAAAATTTAATGACAAGTCATACTAGTGCATACTATATTTTTAAAATATGAATAAATCTCTGTTCTAAACTTCTGGTGCTCTAGTCGAATATTCCAGTGTTCAACGAAATAGGTAACGAACGATCGTCTAAAAAAACCAGTATAAAGGCATCTACGATTACGCGTAGCTATTACGGATTTAGAGGTTTCTCTTTTTAATGCAATAATGGTTTGTCAAAAGAGACGCGCATGGTAAGCGACGGTTATATTACACTACGCAATGATCCCTGTTGTCCTAGTACTTACATTTCCATCGCCTACCTCGCGCACGACTCAAAAAAACCAATGTAAAGGTGTGATCTCCGATTGTGCATAGTTATAATGGTACAAAAGATTCACTTATCCTGAACAGGTTGTAAGTCTCGGGAATCAGCGCTAGGTGCCTAATTTGGTAGGTAGCGACAGCAAATAAACTTTTTAAATACCACGACGGTGGCAAACAAGCATACTGCCCGCCTGATGGTAAGCAGCTACCGTAACCTATGGACGCCTATAACTCCAGAGGTGTCACATGCGCGTTGCCGACCATTTACAAAAAGGAGAATGCACTGTGTTCACGGCTAAAGGAACAAGAGCAAATAAAAATAATAAAAATTTAAGTAATATACTTTCAAGAAACGTTTTCATTATCGGGTAATTCGGGTATTAAAGATAATTGCTTAAATTAATCGGGTAACACCCAAAACTCACTAATTACTACCACAAGTTTATAGCCGTAATGAACCATATTAGTAATAAAACAAGATTGATTATAGTTTAATAATTTTATTGCAGTTTTGGTTGTTACCTGACAAATTATATTTACTAGAAACGTTTTTATTCTCTGGTATTAAAGATAATTACTTAAAAGGTATTAAAAATGGTACATATATTAAATCATAAAATAAAAAATTGGGTTCGCTCCCGTACACATGAAATAGGGTGATTTTTAGGGTTCCGTAGCCTAAATGGCAAAAACGGAACCCATATAGTTTCGTCATGTTTGTCTTTCCTTCCGTCCGTACATCGATTCGTCCGTATGTCATAGCCATTTTACTAGGAAACTATAATAAATAATAATAATAAAATAAATAAATATTACAGGACAATCTTACACAAATCGAACTAGGCCCACAGTAAGCTCAATAAGGCTTGTGTTATGGGTACTAGACGACGATATATATAATAGATAAATATGGATAAGTACTTAAATACATAGAAAACATCCATAATTCAGGAACAAATATCTGTGATAAACACACAAACAAATGCCCTGACCAGGATTCGAACCCGGGACCTCCTGCTTCGTAGGCAGGGTCACTACCGGCTGGGCTAGGAGGCCGTTAAGACCGATAAGAAGTATCCTAATTAAATGTAAACATAAGGTGTATTTTGCATGCCGCTATTTAGTTATGTAGTGAAATTACAAAAAAAAATAATTTTAAGGGAGGGGCTCCATACATATAACATTTTTTTCCTAATATCAACATATTGCACATCAATCGATAGGTCTATAAAAAAACCATCGAGGTGTTTTTGAACATTTTATGATTAAGTAAATATTTTCAGAAATAATTTCTTCGAAAGTTAGAAAAATTGTGTCCCCGCCCCCTGTAACTTTTGAACCGTAAGTCCAAAGAATATGAAACATTTTGAGAAGATGATTGTTTTGAACATTATCGGTTCAGCCATTTTTGAGTTATCTCCAAAAAACTTCTTCCATAGGCATCAGATACGACCGTTTGGTATTAGTTTGGTTCTTATTCCATTGAAGGTACGGAGCCCTCTATTATGCGGAGTCCGGCACGCTTGGCCGTTGTTTCCTTATCGCTTTATTATCGATTGAACACTGTTGTGTAGTGTGTGGTTGGATAGGTCTTTAAAAAAGAAAAGGGGTCTTTGGAGACTATTTTTCGATAAAGTCAAGCCTTTCGCGGATATAATAGCTTCAAAAATCCAAAAAAAAAATGTGTCTCCTTCTAACTTTTGAATATGGGAAAATTCAAGAGCGCCTGATAATTACTTTCAATGAATACTATATTGAAAAACTATTGAGTTATTTGAGCGATTTTTAAGTTATTTCAAAAAGTTGAAATATCATAGTAAAAGGACGTAAGTGCCGTAAAATATCCTATAAAAAATACATTTTGATTGGGTGTATTGTCACGGCAACTACCCTACATTCAGCAAATATTACAATTCACAAATTGTCATGCAACAGGCTGTTCAGAAGTATAAATAAAAAAATGACATAACCGTAGTAATTCTATGTATATATTACACATAAAGTACAAAAGTTTAGCTTAGTAACGGTTTCAAGTACTAGGAGAACAGAATGAAATACAAGTGCATTTTTATCAGCATATTATTTGCTGACGCTACACAAAGGAGCATGACACTCGGACATACGTGTTTCACGCGTGGGTACTGCCTATTTAGCTGTCTCGCTTACTCAATAACAAAAATGTTTTTGATAAATTTTGATAAAAAAATATGTTTGCGTATTTAAAACAGTACTTACGAATGAAAAGTTATTCCGTGAGCTTTGTTTTTATGTTTTGAGCTATTAAAGCACTCGAAAAAGGCACAATTTGGCATGATTTACGGGTCTTCTAGATTCGTTATTCTTGAAAGCATGCGCTTCGGCGGCCATGACACGACTGATTCAATATAGGCGCCGGAACCTATATTTGATGGCACACGATCGTGCGCCTGGTACCATATCTATTCCCTTTATATTTATCAAAGAAGAGGACCCAGTTTGTTGACGACGAGGGACCCTCTTGTTTCTTTAGCCATCAACACAGTGCATCCTCCTTTTTGTAAATGGTCGGCAACGCGCATGTGATACCTTTGGAGTTGCAGGCGCCCATAGGATACGGTAGCTGCTTACCGTCAGGCGGGCCGTATGCTTGTTTGCCACCGTCGTGGTATAAAAAAAAAAAAATAACAAAATAAGGTATAGAAATATTTTCACTTCTCTGTCGGTCCCGAATATACGTAGTAAGGTGCACTCTGTCTTGGTCCGGTCGGTGGGAATCGTACATTAAGCTCATAAGAGAATCGACCCACTATCCGAATATTCCGAATACGCAGCTGAGAAGCACTCGGTCTATTATTATTACAGACTTAAGCTGTCCGAAACTGATCTTGGCCACTTAAGCTGACGAAGGATAATAATTAATAGTGTCAGCCATTTGTCATAGCCATAATTTGTGCATAACATATTCTAGTTATAGTATCGGCAGAAACTGATTAGAACAGTGACCTGATACACGTAATAGTATAAATATTACTTTGTTACGGCAATTTGGTAGATCACGATAGACCAAGACCAAGATTTTATTTTACACGGATAAGAAAACACTATTAAATGAGACTTTTCAAGCCCAAGGTACATCATTGTCGGTTGTTAATAGAGTTTATATCTAAACTAGCTTTTTCCCGCGGCTTCGCCCGAGTACTAAAAGTACTAAAAAAGGAGCTTCTCAGTTAGACTCGTATGTTTGTATGTAGGAATGTATGTTTGTCCGCGATCATCTTGCGTTTCGCTGAACTGATTTAGAAGCGGTTTTCGGAAAAGTATTCGTTACATTCTGGAGGTTTCGGTATGCCACGTTTTGAAGACGGCGGTTCCCTCATTTTTTATTTTTAAGAAATTATTGCAATAATTGTTTAATTGTTACGCCATCAACGACTTACTACTGAGAGATTATGATTAATACATATTTCTACTCTTGAATAGCTTAGAAGCTTTTCCCCGCGACTTCATTTGCGTGGAATTAGTAATCCACCCTCCTTTTTACCCGCTTAAGGAATGACTTCTGGGATAACAACTATTATATATCTTTGCCAGAACGCAAAATATCTCCATACCAAATCATCTAAATAGGTTCAACGGTTATTAATTTCCCATACAAACTTTCAACCCCCGTTTCACCCCCTAGAGGGTTGATTTTCGAGATAAAAACTATCCTATATTGTTAACCGCGACTCTATCTATATAAAATGTACCAAGTTTCATTTCAATCGTCTGTTCAGTGGTTAATAATTCGCCATACAAACTACCAACATGTTTTCTACCCCTCTAAGATTGATTTTCAGTATAGTAATCAGCGACCCGATAAACCATAGAAACAATACCCATGTTGATATTTAAATTTTGTCACCACATTTCCCCCTTATGGGTTGAATTCTCAAAAAAGGTGAAATACTTGTTTTCTCATTTATCGTTAGGAATACTCCTGTAAAGTTTCGAATAAAATAGTTGAACTAATCTCGTTTCCCATACACCCCATTTGAACCCCATTTCCCCCCTTAGGAGGTAAATTTTTAAAAATTATTTCTAAGTGCATCCTTATGCCTTATAAGGAGCCTACGTACCACATTTGGAATCTCTAGAACCAGCGGTTTGGGCTGTGCGTTGATATGTCAGTCAGTTTCTTCTTTTATATATTTAGAAGAAGATTGCAATTTGGCACAAATACTTTCAAGAATTTTCATGTGCACAATATTAAATTTCAAAATCGATGCCATTTTCTTAATTAACGTCCCAAAAAATCACAAAAACGACACCCATATGGATATTTAGACATTTCAACCCCATTGTACCCTAACAGGGGAGATGGTATTTCACGTCCGCCACGTCGGATTTTAAAATCGTTGTTGTTTCAACGACCCGATAAACCATAGAAACAATACCCATGTTGATTTTCAGACTTTTTGACCACATTTCCCCCTTTTAGGGGTTGAATTCTCAAAAAAACTGCAACACGTATTTACTCATTTATTGTAAGGAATACTTCTGTGAAGTTTCGAATAAAATAGACTAACTTGTTTCCCCATACAAACTTTGGACCCCCATTTCACCCCCTTAGGGGATGAATATTGAAAAATCCTTTCTTAGCGCACCCCTAGACCTTATAAGGAACCTACGTGCCAAATTTGGAATCTCTAGAACCAGCGGTTTGGACTGTGCGTTGATCACTATGTCAGTCAGTCACCTTTGAGTTATATATATATATATAGATGTTTTTAGGGTTCCGTACCTCGAAAGTAAAAAACGGAACCCTTATAGGATCTCTTTGTTGTCCGTCCGTCCGTCCGTCTGTCAAGATCCTTTTTCTCAGGAACGCGTGGAGGTATCAAGCTGAAATTAGTATCAAATACTCAGGTCTACTGTCCCTTGGAGCTATGAAATAATCAAACTTCTAAGCCAACGCAATCAAAAGATACAGCCGTTTATGGCGCAAATTTTCGAAACTCACGAGGGAATCAAAACCTACAGGGTACCTTCCGTGAACTCAGAATCTTGAAATTTGGTACGAAGCAACGCCTTATAGCACAGATAAAGGAAAAATTGCGAAAACCGTAATTTTTTTGTTACATCATATAATAAAAATATTTCTAATAATTTAAAGTTACTACCCCTATATACCTACAGGTTTGTACGGAACCCTCTGTGCGCGAGTCCGACTCGCACTTGGTCGGTTTTTTTAATGACAGTAATACCTTATTAACAACCGACAAGGCTGTACTTTTGACTTGAAAATGTCGAAGACAGGTTGAGAGATAGGTTGTGTGGCGACTAGGCGACGATATATATTTTTAAACATACATATTATTATTAAGTATCGCGGTGTTGTCATGTATCTAGGGTATCCTAATAAACGTAGCCCAGTTCTAATCCTGGTAAGGGCATTTATTTGTGTGTTTATCACAGATATTATTACCTGAGTTATGGATGTTTTCTATGTTTTTAAGTATTTATCTATATTTTTCTATTATACACCGTGGGCACGTATAACCCGTCAGATCTTAACCATGAATTTCTGAGACCAAAAGAAGGAAAAAATATTATGTGACTTTAGGACAATTTCGCCAAAAAAATTTTTTTTTTTCTTATTTTTAGGGTTCCGTACCTCAAAAGAAAAAAACGGAACCCTTATCGGATCACTTTTTTGTCCGTCTGTCTGTCTGTCTGTCTGTCAAGACCATTTTTCTCAGGAACGCGTGGAGGTATCAAGCTGAAATTTATATCAAATCCTTAAGTCTATTGTCCCTTGGAGCTGTATAAAAATCAAACTTAAAAGCCAACGCAATCAAAAGATACAGTCGTTTATGCTCCAAATTTTAGAGTTTTTCGGCACTCGCAAAACCTTCCCGTGATCTCAGAAACTTGGAATTTGGCACGAAGCAACGTCATATAGCATAGACAATGGAAAAATTACAAAAAGTAGACATTTTTAGTAAAATCATACAATTTTTTTTTTCATTTTAAACTTATTACCTTTTCCCTCGTAAACGCGTGGAGGTAATAAATTGAAATTCATGTCAAATACCTAGGGCTATAGGACCTTTCAGATGTAGCAAAACCAAACTTTTATGTCAACGCAATCAAAAGAAATAGCAATTTAAGTAGCATATTTTAAAACTGAGTACTCGCAAGAAACTCAAAACTAAGAAACTTGGCACGAAGAAACTTCATATAGCACAGACAAAGGAAAAATTACGAGAAGTAGATATTTTTAGTAAAATCATACAATTTTTTTTTTTAATTTTAAACTTACTACCTGTTTCCTCGTAAACGCGTAAAGGTATTAAATTGAAATTACTAATAAACATACTACAACTTTTGCTTGTTATAGGTTTGTACGGAACCCTCGGTGCGCGAGTCCGACTCGCACTTGGCCGGTTTTTTTTTCAATTTTTTTAATGTTTATTGCTCATGAAAAGTAAATGTTATTAATAAAATTATCGCCTAAAATAAATTGGTACATTTTTTTGAAAAAGATTAGTTTATGCATAGTTTTCCTTGTCACTTTGATATCTGTCAAAAAGGACGTGTAAACTATGCCCAATAGTGGCAACAACGCCATCAGAAAGGCGTTTTCTGCTGAGTTATAATAAAAAGTATATTTTTTAAAAATTGGTATTAACTCTGAAACTAGGCGGCGTATTCCAGAAAACTTTATAGGACATTTTAGTATCTAAATATGATCAGAAATATACTGTTAAAATCTTTCTAGTTATTCCCACAGTTTCTAGTTATAGTTGAGCCCACGGTGTATATATCGTCATCTAGTATCCACAACACAAGTTACTGTGGGACTAGGTCGGTTTGTGTAAGATGGGCCTATAATAGTTATTTATTATTGGAACGAATTTCCTTATCGGACAGTTCGTGGATGGGGGGGGGGGGGGCTAGGCGAAAAAAAATCTCGTAACCGTCACGAAAACGCGTAGGCGAAAAAAAGTCACGTGACCGTCACGAAAACGCGACATAAAGTCATACAGATTGAGAAACTTGTTAAATGAAATAAAATAAAATAGAATAAAGTGAAGTGAAGTGAAAAGTGAGAAGTGGCAAAGTGAAAAGTCTAAAAAGGTTAATAAACCAAAAAACAGTCAATGTCAAAAATGACTAAAATTCAATGACGTATAACTTCGTTCCAACCGAGTGTTCCACGACATTCAGGTATTTTAATTATTTATATATTATCTCGCATAAGTTATTTACACAGATTACTACAATTACACCATCATGTACTTACAGGCACTCTGGTCTGTTCAATTCTTTACGATGCCTATTCGGCTCCCTCAGTCCAAGTGAACGAAGAATTTACTCTTCCCCTACCACATTCCAATTCCTAGCATTTAACTGGGTATCCTAATCAAGTTGCCACATCAAAATTATGATTCACCTTTTTGAATATTAAGTATACAATATAAATAAATCATAACAATATTATATTGTTTACAGTTGCAACTACAGCATTTTATTACTCAACGAATTATCCTGTAAATAGTATCTACCTACTTGTATCACCAATGTCCTAAGATGAGGAAATCAAGCGTTAAGACAGATAATGTAGTGTTTAACATTCGAAATTCGTGGCACGTGTAGGGGTTTTGTCAAGGTTGCCGAGTATTCCCGGCCTTAAAGGGGCTGGAGAGATTTTCATAAATTATTAGCTGTTGTTTAATTTAAAGTGTGTATGTAATTACTTAATGAACTGAGGACACCGGGCACACACAAAAACGATATTGGTAACTTAAAATATGGGTAATATAATAATGGATTGACTACATACTTATACTTTTTATTTTGAATGAAGCAGAGTATTTCTAATTTAACCTTTATTTTTCAACGAACAGTTACTGATGAAATTTCTATAAATATGATGAGTTTGATTAGATTTGATCAGAGTAGGATAAAAAAACCGGCCAAGGGCGTGTCGGACCACGCATAGAAGGGTTCCGTACCTTCAATGTAATAAGAACCAAACTAATACCAAAAGGTCGTATCTGATGCCTATGGAAGAAGTTTTTTGGAGATAACTCAAAAATGGCTAAACCGATAATGTTCAAAATAATTTTCGTAGAAAGTATATGATAAGGCACATCGCCTCAATTTTTTTCATATTTTTGGACTTACGGTTCAAAAGTTACAGGGGGGGGGGGGCACAAATTTTCTGACTTTCGAAGCGATTATTTCAGAAAATATTCACTTAATCACAAAATTATTTTTAAAGACCTATCGATTGATGTGTCACATGTTGATATTTGGTTAAAAAATATTTTTTGAAATTTAGTTACATCTATGGAGGGGGGCGCCCCTAAAAATATTTTTTTTTTCAAATTTAACTCCGTAACTAAGTAGCGCATACAAAATAATAATAATAATAATAATAAATACTCTTTATTGCACACCTCATACAGTTACAAGCACAAATTTTACAATTAGATAAATTTAGGTAGAGGTAACAACAGGCGGTCTTATCGCTAATGAGCGATTTCTTCCAGACAACCTTTGGGTAGTGGAGACTAGAGAAAAACAATAAGCAGTAGGTGGTGCATAGAAACAAAAGAGACGAAATAGATAACACAGCACATTCATATGAATATACATACTTAAATAAATACAAAATAAACATACATATACGTACATATATACATATATAATACACACAATAAGAAACAACAGTGTCAACTTAAAAACCTAAGGAAGAGATAAATAGTATTCCTTAAGTTGCGATTTAAAGCTACCAATAGATTGCGCGCGTTTAATGTTGAGAGGGAGAGAATTCCACAAACGAACGGCCTGGAACGTAAATGAGCAATTATAAAATTTGGAAGATGAAGATGGCACTTTTAGGAGCAATTTTTGAGAGGATCTAATAGAATTAAGATAAGAGAAACGCTCTTTGAGGTAGCGGGGACTTGCAGGGTTAAAAAGTATAGAAAAGAGTAAAGAAAGTATGTGAGAGTTACGGCGGTGACGGATAGGGAGCCATTTGAGTTGAGAACGAAAACTAGAAACATGGTCGAATTTGCGTAATCCGAAAATGAACCGAATGCAGGCATTTTGAATACGCTCAAGCTTATTAAGTTGCTCCTCGGTTAGGTCTAAATAGGAGATATCTGCATAATCAAGAATGGGGAGAAGTAACGACTGAGCAAGCGCAATTTTAGTAGCATTTGGCAGGAAATTCCGGAGCCGTCTGAGAGACCCTATGGCAGCAAACATCTTCCTGCTCACTTCACTCACCTGAGGCACCCATGATAGACAACGATCCATGATTACGCCAAGATTTTTCACTTGGTTGGAAAAAGGAATTTGGATACCATCGAAGACTATCGGAGGGAGCCTGAGAAAGTCAATTTTGGAGATTTGTTTAGCGCTACCCATCACAATTACCTGTGACTTTAGGGGGTTTACTTTTAAACCGTAATTTTGACTCCAATTTGATATGCGGAGCAGATCAAGATTCGTGGCTTCTATAACTGAATTGAGATCGCTATGCATACCCTGCGAATATATTTGAAGGTCGTCGGCATAGAGGTGATACGAAGAGGAGAGATCAAGAGTTATGGAATTAATGAAGATAGAAAATAAAAGAGGAGACAGCACACCACCCTGTGGAACACCAGCTGATGTGCTGCACCAGGAAGAACACGAAGAATCTAGTTTAATTCTTTGCCGACGACCAACCAAATAGCTGCGGAACCAGTCAATCGCTGCAGCCGATATGTTAAGAGACTGTAAGAACGCGAGCAAAATGTCAAAATCGACCGTGTTAAAGGCATTACTGAAATCTAGAAGTGCAAGAACTGTAAGCTTCTGGTCATTCATACCCAAACGGATGTCATCGGTAACCTTGACAAGAGCCGAGGTAGTACTATGGCCCGGACGAAAACCAGATTGAAATGGGTTTAGGAGGTCATTTCTATTCAGGAAGGAAGTTAGTTGCTGATGCACTAGCCGTTCGAGGACTTTGGATAGGAAAGGAAGAATGGAGATGGGGCGATAGTCAGAGAAGGAACTGGGGTTGGATTTTTTGGGTAAAGGAATAATATTGGCATCCTTCCACAGACTGGGAAAAGTACTTGATGAAATGGAAAAATTCAGAATACCGGTGATAATAGGAACAAACAAATCAAGGAGAGGGAGTATCATATTTCGGCTAACACAGTCAACACCAACGGCGTTAGAAGTGATATTCAATATACCCTTCCTAACATCACTCTCACAGAAATGGCTAAAATAGAAAGAAGAGAAATCTAAGGCAGGAAGTGATGAAAGATTTTTTTTTTTTTTTTTTTTTATACCACGACGGTGGCAAACAAGCATACGGCCCGCCTGATGGTAAGCAGCTACCGTAACCTATGGACGCCTGCAACTCCAAAGGCGTCACATGCGCGTTGCCGACCCTTTACAAAAAGGAGGATTCACTGTGTTGACGACTAAAGGAACAAGAAGGTCCCTCATCGTCAACACACCTCTTTGAGCTCTTTGATGATGATGAAGTGAGTTAGATTTCTTAGGACCACTGAAACAGGTGGACGATGAAAAATGCTGGTTAAGCTGGTCAACGCTAATATTGTTTAAATTGGTTGCCTGTTGAGATTTGCCAACTCCGAGACCTTTCAAAAATTTCCACACTTTGGCTGGATTTCCATCTTCAACAGAACTGTGAATATGACGCCTCTGAGCATCTCGACATATAGTGCTACAGCGATTGCGCAGGGTATGATATTTAAGTTTATTTTTCTCAGAGTTGTTAGCCTTATACTTAGATTTAGATTGATTCTTCCTCTCTATAAGGGCTTTAATATCCTCAGTGAGCCAAGGAGCAGGGAGATGCTTGACTTTTATTGCACGAACAGGAGCATGAGCGTCATAAAGTTGTATGAGGAGCGAATTAAAGAGAGAAACTTGATCGTCTACCGAACCCGCTCGAGCGATACTGCTCCAATCGATTGTTAAAGCGTCATCTCGAAGCTTTTCCACATTTAATCCACTAAAATTGCGCTGCAAAAGAATTTTTGACTTAGATTTGGGAGGACGAATTTTGTAAGAGAGATAGAGCAGATCATGATATGAGAAGGCATCCGCGGAGTATTGTCCAAATTTAGACACATGAGAAGTCGAAGAAACTAAAGTTAAATCAAGAAGAGAAGGCGAGCAATTTGGAAAATAGTGTGTGGCGTCTGAAGGGAGAATAGTTAGATTGCATGCATCTACCAGGGATTTAAGGCGCCGGGATCGACTGTCATCTTTCAGAAGACACGTATTTAGATCTCCCATAAGAATGTGATGATTATAAGAAGGCATAAGGTCCTCGAGAAGTTTCTCAAGAGAATCAAAGTAATTAACGTGAAGGGAGGGGGAATAAAAAACGCCAAGTAAAAGTTTGGAATGAGAGAGGGAAACGTCGAGAAACATATACTCTGCGGCATCAGAAGTAGAAGAGCTGGCAGATACATTAACAATTGAATAGGGGATGTAAGAACGAAGGTAAATCGCAACTCCACCGCCACCTCTTCCAAGGCGGTCGTGCCGAATTAAATTGAAACCAGGTAAAGAGTAAGACGTTGAAGGCAAAGCTGGTCTGAGCCACGATTCGGAAATTAAAATAGCATGAATGTTCTTAATGTCAAAAGAGAGTAACATATCGCTGTAATGTGCAGGAATACTTTGCGCATTTAAATGCACAACGTTAAAATTTTTAGGTACATCATTAAACTGAGATTCCAGAATGTCGTGAAGCGAAGGAGGCAAACTATGGAAACTGTCTTCACTTACACTATCTAAGGAGGAAAAAGATAAATACTGATCACTGTTATCACTGAAAGGCATCTGAAAAATATATATAAAGTAAAAAATATAATAAGTATATAATAAGTGTATACTATAATATTCAATAAATATAAAAATATATACAGTAAAAACTAAACAAAAACTCCACAATGTACCCGCCAGCAGCAAATAAATAATATATCTACTAACCCTAAACTAATTTAAGGTACCTTAGCTACCCGCCAGCATATCTGGATGGATCAAAATTAAAAACAAAACAACAAATAATTAACATTCAGAGCAGAAACGGAACGCAATAATTTACAAGTGGCAACACTGGGCTGTTCATGTCAAAGCGCCTGTCATGTCAAGTTAATGTCAAAGCAAAGCAAATGCTATTACGAAAACTAGTTAAGATAAACAATTTAATCAAAAAAGAAAGAAAGGGTAGACACAGATAAGTGCTGCACGACAAAATTAAGAAGTCAATTGTAACACGGTAACAAGAAAAGCACTACACAGTAAACAAACAAAGTAGGTACGAGTACTCTACGATCGAATCTTCGCCTTCACAGTCTCCCTCTTTGCACGCTGCTGCCTAGCTCGCGGAGCCTGGGGGACGGGCCGAGTATCAGGTTCCGACGAAGCGGCAGGATGCTCCGCGTCGGCATCGGTAGGCGTCGCCTGCGCAACCGACAGAGCTTTCACATCGGCGACGCTGTTAGCACGGCGGCGCACGCCATCTTTTCCCAGCACAAGCACGTCGCCGTTCCAGGTCCAGCAGTTGCGCACTCCAAAACGCTCACGAGCCTCCATGAAAGCATTGTGGCGGGGCTTTGTGAGAAACTCTCCAAGTGTGACGCCTGAGCCCTTGAGTGCCACCTTGCCAAACCATACATCATCCCTGATGGCTATATCCTTGAACTTGACAAGAATGGCTCTAGGCTTTTTGCCGCGCCCTCCACGACCACCCAACCGATGACTGCGCTCAATATCTGCTGCGGAAAGATCTTCTAACACGGCCTGCAGTTTGTTAACCGCAAGATTTGTTGTGTCCTCAGAATCAGATTCATCTATACCATGTACTAACAACATCTTGCGGCGAGAGCGCGTCTCAATGTGGTCCACCTGGCGAGTGACAAGCTCCACCTGCTTCTGCAAGGCATCGAGAGACCTCAGACACAATACACCTTATGTGTAAATTTTATTCAGATACGTCGTATAGTTTCCGAGTAAAATGGCTGTGACATACGGACGTACAGACAGACAGACAGACAGACATGACGAATCCATAAGGGTTCCGTTTTTTGCCATTTGGCTACGGAACCCTAAAAAGTGCATAGCGACTTAATTTAAGTACTCGCTGCAATTAAGTAGTGGTACACAGAACAGATTGTGGGTCGTTATTTGGGTGTTATAGTACGATAATGAAAACTACTTAGATAAACGAATGCTATGAAATAAATTAAGGATACATACGGTAAACCAGGGTGTAATTGCCCACTGACAGTGATTGCCCGCTTTAAAAAAAACGTTATCGAATGTTAGCTTTGGATCGTTCTAGTTGGATTAGAATTCGCTAGATGGTGCTGTAATTTGATGTTTAGTAGATTTAAAATTGACAACTGGCAACACTCTAAAAAAACAGTAATGGCGGATTTTGTCTAGATGGGTGAAAGTGTCACTCAAACAGGTAAATATTTTAACAGTTTTCTTAAGAACTTACTTTCTTAAAGGTTTTTTTTGTGTGTTGATTATTTGATATTCAGCTTCTATTGCATGAATGTGATAAAATTTAATGTATTTACATCGTTTTTAATGTAAATCTATGTTCAATTTTGAATCCTAACGGTCATTTTAGCTGTGGGCAATCACTGAACCAAAATTTGAATATTTTTAGTTATTGCCCACCCTTTTTTTAGTAATTGCCATGTGGTAATGTCTATAGTTATTGCCCGGGCAATAGCTGTCGTGGTAGATTATTGGTCAAAGTGTTGCGAACATCACCTATTAAAAATACGTAAATAAAAATTCGAACAAAATTCCAGAAAATGAAGATTCGATAATAAACGCCAATGGTGAGACCGTAAACACTAAAGAAACAGATTGTTACAATTGACAATTACAGGAAATAATGACCACCAACAAACTGAACATTTTAAACAACAACCCGAACCCATACCAAACCAAACCAAAGCCCATACCAAAGGTTGTCTGGTAGAGATCGCTTTTTAGCGATAAGACCGCCTGTTGCTACCTAAGTTAAGTGTAAACTTTTTATTGTTGTAATTTTTTATTTGGTGCAATAAATAATATATTATTATTATTATTATTATACCATAGAGATTAAAAAAAGTAGTAAACGTAAAAATTAAGGACAAGAAAGAAATTGAGCAATTACCAGCGTCTAAAAAGATAACTATTTTTAAGTAACGTTGTAATAAAGCCTGGTAATAATAGTCTTTGCGGAGTTTGTCATACTAATGTGAAAAAAGTCAACTGCCTTGCAGTGCTCGTTCAAAAATCTTTCATGTGCGTTGCATTCCTCGAAACCATACACCCGACAGCACCGATTTGACTTTATTTTTATGCCATAATTATTTTATGGTAGATGATTCTGACTCTGGTGATTCTGACTCATCATCATCAGCGAAAGAATTATTTGATGCTGTTATGAAAGCTAAACGCAACCCTTTTTAAAATAATGAAAACTATCCTGTTAGGTTTGAGTTTAATGATTATTTATGTTTAAAGTCAATTCAGACGACTGACGTCAGACTAAAGACTTTGATTTATGATTTTAAGGTATTGGGCAATTACTGTGCTGTGATGTTGGCAATTACTGTAGGCTATGGGCAATCACTGTACTTTTTAGATGATTTTAATTTCGTTGCATTATTTCCTATGTTATGTAAGTTTTAATTAAAAACTGTTGATATTCTATAGGAGAGTTTATTAAGTCATAAGAAAATAGTAATAAAAAGTTGGTACCGATCATATTTTCTTTTTTATTGCATGTCAATGTGTTTGAAATCCTTAAGTGGGCCATAGCTATATGGTTTACCCTACGTGAAGTGAAAAAATACGTGAGTGTCGTGGAACACTTGGTTGGAATGAAGTTGTTAATTAATTTTATTTCATCTTTGACTTTTATATTACCGTTTTTGTAATTTTTGACTTATTTTACTTTTTGCCTTTTCTAACTTTTTGACTATTTGACTTTTTTTACTTTCTTTACTTTTTTTTAACTTTATTACTTCACTTTGGCACTTCTCACTTTTCACTTCTCTTCGCTACAGTTCATTTGAATCTATTCTATTTTATTTTATTTCATTTCACAATTGTATGGTTTTGTGTCGCATTTTCGTGACGGTCACGTGACTTTTTTTCGCCTAGCCCCCATCCGCGAACCGTCCGATAATGAACTTCGTTCCAAAAATGTTTAAAAGTATGCTATACTCCGAAGAAGAGGTAAAAGCTCCGGCAAAAGTATAAGCTTCCTACACGAAGGATGTAAAAATATGTGACACGCTCTTATTTGTAGGGCCGTAAGAGCTTGTCTCATACTTTTGCGGCCTTCGTGTAGGAATATACTATTGCCGGTGACTGTACACCGTTCATGTGATCACATATGCGTGCGAGTGACGAGCCGAATGAAGAGGCGAATAGCGCGCGACTGTTTAAAAATGCGTGCTGGCACCCGCGCTTGTGCTCGGGCTCGTGCTCGCATCGGGTAGTTGTACATTTGTACAGTCGACTTCAAAGACAGCTTTACACTTTTGGACCTTATTAAAAAGGAGTAAGGTGCAAAAGTGTAAATATCTTAGACGTCGACTGTACAGTCAAGTGTAAAAATATGGGTGTACTCATCTTACTCAAAAATATGTCCCATAGTATCTTATTCCGTTGTAATAAGTGCGTAGTACCATATTTATGAGACGATTTTTTCGATACGTATTTTTGCACTTGACTGTACGGGGAGACGGATATGTGAACGCACGTTCGTGTTGGCACTCGTACGCGAATGATTCGTTGAACTATTCGACGAGCACCGACGTGAGTACGAACACGCTAGTGTTAACACCGTATCAAGCATAATTATCAATACCTACTAATTTTAGAACTTTCGGAATGAAGTCGAGAATATTTATGTTAGTTACTACTTAAGACATTAAACTATCAGTACATTATTGTTCAGACTCCCAGCGAAGTTAACTTACTAAAGTTATTTGTACGGTGTTGCGCTCATACGAGTATATATAAAGTGCTACCTGCACCTTGTACGGGCAAAGTGCTAAATATCAAGCCCAGCAAAGAGTAGTTGGAACCACTCACAAACAATGAAGCTACTAACTACCTACTACTTGCGAAACTGAGTAGTTTTCATTTCAGTCAAGTAGGTTTATTATAGTAGTTTATGTAACTGTTACGTACGTCCTTAAAATACGAGTGTGGTTTTATGAAACGAGCCGCAGGCGAGTTTCATAATAAGATCACACGAGTAAAAAAATCGTATGAGTATGTACTTTATTCACGCCGGCAAAGTTTTAAAACAAAATGTGAAAAAATATTATTCTTTCGGGTACCTCCTGTACACATGGAGTGGGGGGGGTAAATATTTTTTTTACTCCAACCCTAATGTGTAGGGTATCGTTGGATAGGTCTTTTTTTAAAAATAAGGGTATTCTGAAACAATGTTTGGATAAAACTAATACTTTCGTAAATATTAGCTCCGAAAGTTTAAAAAAGTGTTTATCGTATTTCCTCGATATCTCATTAAACATTGATCCCAGCAAAAAAGTGCAAAGTATCTTTTTTATAGAAAATTATATGTGAATGAATTAAGCAGTGGAACATTTTTTCGTATGAGCCACCGTTACCGAGTTATTTACGAAAAACCAAAATTAGGGACCTTTACACCCCCCCCCCCCCCCCTCCCGCTAGCGGCGCCCCCATCCACCGGTACTTTTAGTATGTTGTGTAAGATACCTGGCTATACACGAATTATTTCCTCTAAGTTTTCCTTCATTGGGTGGGCTAGGAGACCTAAACGCAAAAGTAGGTCAACAAAAACCATCGGAATATATTATAATGGGGCCATATTGCTACGGGTCACGAAATCATAGAGGAGACAGACTAATAAAATATGCGAAGGCAAACAAATTTACAATTATTAACTCACTATTCAAGAAAAATAAGAAGAACCTATGGACATGGACTACCCCAGATGGATGCCACAAAAATCAAATAGACTATATTTTGAGTGATGCCCCAAGACTCTTTACAAACATAGAAATCCTTAATAATAGTATATTCCCAAGTGACCGTCGTTTATTGAGAGGAACAATAGCATTAAAAATCCAACGAAAAAGTAGAGCCTGTTTTGGGAAAATCGCGACCGACCTATCCAGCGAAAAAAATCAACAAATATACGGTATGACCCTAGAGAAAAAAGTAGTACAAATCAGATGGGACTATGTCGAAGACATAGAGTCTTACTACTCCAAGATAGAGTCAGCAATCAAACAGAGTCTGGCTGCAACTACTTTGGAGAAAGAGAAAAAATGTGTTATATCCGATGAAACCATACAACAGCTCCAGGAACGCTCGAATCTGCAAATAAAAAAACCTAAAACACAAGAAGAAAGAAAAGAACTCTCCTTACTCTACAAAACGACCAATAAACTCTTAAAAAAAGACTATGAAAACTACAGACTGAAAGTAATTGAAAAAAATCTAACTAACACTGGAAGCCAAAAGAGAGCTTACAAACAACTAAATTCTGAAAAAGCTTGGATCCCACAGCTCAAAGCTCTCTCACAATCAAACGCTACAAACAAGAGCAGATTTAATTAATATTGCCTCGGACTTCTACAAAAAGCTCTATCAAAACGAACACAGTAATGAAAACGAGTACAGGAAAAAAGACACACAGCTAAAACATAACTCTACACATCCCATACTACCTTTTGACAACAGAGAGATATCAAACAAAATAGACAAACTGAAGAAAGAAAAGAGCCCTGGGGCGGATAACATTCCCAACGGAGCTTTAAAAATTGGTAAAAAAATATTATTGGGTCCTATCACGACGCTATTTAATAAAATTCTAGAGGCTCAAGAAATCCCGCAAATATGGCAGAATCACGAATAATCTTCTTCTACAAAAAGGGAGATCCCACAGACATCAACAATTACCGGCCTATCGGCCTGCTTCCAACGCTGTACAAACTACATATTTGCAATGTGCCTAGAGAAAAGGATAGCGCCAACAATCGAGAACCACCAACCAGTCGAACAAGCTGGTTTTCGTCCTGGATACTCAACCATTGATCAAATACACACATTAGAACAAATAGTAGAGAAACATCAAGAGTACAAACAACCGCGTAACCTGGCATACATAGACTACGCAAAAGCATTTGACTCCATAGCACACGAAAGTATTTGGCAAGCGCTTTCAAACCAAGGTGTATCAAACACGTACATTAATATTATTAAAGATATATATAAGAAAAGTACGAGCAGGGTGAAGCTAGACAAACTTGGACCAAAAATCTACATAAGGAAAGGAGTCAAACAAGGGGATCCACTGTCTCCTAAGATATTTATAGCCGTGCTGAAAGACATCATGAAGGAGCTGAAATGGGATAAGCAAGGATTAAAAATAGATTCAGAATTCCTAAGCAACCTAAGATTTGCGGACGATATCGTCCTATTTGCAAAATCACCAAAGCAACTCGAAACTATGATGGAAGAACTGAACAATGTCAGTAAAAATAGGCTTACAACTTAACACGTCAAAAACAAAAGTTACTACTAATAGTAAAAAAGTCCCAATAATAGTGAACGATATGGAGATAGAATACACCGACAACTATGTATACGTCGGGAAATAAATCTTCTTCAAAAACTCAAGACAAGAGGACGAGATAGAGCGCCGCATCAACATGACATGGAGGAAGTACTGGAGCTTCAAAGAAATTCTAAAATCCAAGCTTCCCATAAAGCTTAAGAAGAAAGTGCTAGATTCGTGCTTGTTGCCTTGCCTGACATATGGAGCACAGACTTGGATTTTACAAAAAAATAAGGACCAAAATACGCTCGTGCCAGCGCGCCATGGAACGAAGTATTCTAGGTATTAAGCTTTCAGACAAGTGCAGAAGCGAGGATATCCGAAGAAAAACTAAACTGATCGACGCAGTAAAACACATTATACAGCTTAAATGGAGATGGGCGGGACATAAAGCTCGAGTCCCGGATAAAAGGTGGACGAAACGGGTCACCCAATGGATAGGTCCTACCGGAAAAAGAGGAGTAGGGAAACCTAAAGACCGTTGGGTAGACGAGATACAGAGGAATACTGGTAGGGACTGGTTGCTAAAAGCACAAGACCGAAAAAATTGGAAACGGATGGATGAGGCCTTTACCCTAAGCGGGGCCATGTGATAATTAAAAAAAAAATTGTAAAAAAATGTATTTATTTTCTTTTTTATGTATCCTATCACAAGGAATTAATAACTAGAACGCACGGCAGAGCGCTAATGTGTACTGTAGGTACTTTATTACCTACTGTGCAACTACTACTAGCATCTTAGTTCGGAATTATAGTTCATTTTATTTGAGATTAGAAAAAAATTGACAGAACGATGCACATAGGGGTGAATCACAAATTTAGGCGGCCCAAATTATTTTATCAATACAATGTAATACAAATACGTTATGACTTATTTTTAAAGTAGCCTAACCTATATAAAATATCGGGTGTTAAAAAAAACTACAATTTATATACAAGTAAAATTCAAAAAATCTAAAGCAATGTAATTAATATAAATAATAAATGTAATAACTTCCCCATTCGTCAGCTTCATCTGCAGATAACTCATTGGTGGAACCTTCATTTCGTGTAGGCTCAGCAGGAATAAGCATCTCTAACGCCTCTTTGCTATGCTGCATGGACCGATTTTGAGGTTTTGATTTTGTACTCGATATGTAGGGGTCTGAAACTAAGCCATAACCTGTTCAATATATCCATATTGCACTCCTCTCTTGTAAACTTTCGGGCAAAATTTTGAGAAATACTTGATTTTTGGGTCATGATTTTCATTGGACCCAAAAGGGTCAATTCACGGCCATTCACACCTGTAACTAAAGTAAATACCTAGTATAGATACTCTTCTTTATGAAAAAACTAAAATTAGTGTTTGGACGCGATTGGAAGTATACTTCCAGTATTTTTTTATTTTTGAAATAACAAATTTGTTATAACAAAAACCTTTTGAAATACCTTACACGTGGTATTTTTAACGATTTCTCTAATACTGTTTTCTAAAATAAAAAAATATTATTATTATTAAAAATATGTACATGAAACTGATTAAAAATATGCTTTCTTACCTGTAGTATCCAGATCCATCACGGTATTTATTTAAATATAAACACATAAAATTTCATTGAGCTCCAAACAAACTGCTTTTCCACGAATGCTGAGAATAATTAATGCACTTACGATAACAATGAAGTTCCGACTGACGTACTGATAAAAGTACTTAGATAAGGGGTATGGAGGGGGTTGTTTATGGTTCTAGAGTTATTCAACCTTATCAGCCAGGTATATTTTTTTATGTGGGATTAACTTTGGAAAATCGATTATTGGCCGCCTTTTGCGATTCACCCCTATGTGCGATGTACAGGGTTCTTTATCAGGCAATAAACATGTCACAACTGTCAAAGTGCCTACGCCGTCATTAAACATACTTAAATAGATTTGTATTTATAGTAAAGCCATGCCTACGTATTTGTAAATGTTATATTGAGTATTTAACAATATTTTGATAGTAGTTATTTGCTCGAAATAGTTTATTTTTAACATTTTTAATATTCTTGTAAATGTTGCACAATAAAACACCTGTAGAAGAAGAGGTTCGAGACGGATGGTTAGATTTTTATAGTAGTTTATGTAACTGTTACGTAATAAGGCCTAACTACGTACAGTTGCATACACTGCTTTATCTACACTCATATTATTCATTCTAAATGCCGTATTCGGAAACCATAGAATGGCCGCCATTGCACCGCCATGGCCAACTCGATTGTGCCGGCGGTCGCGCGGGCGCGTGACGGCGGCCACGCGAGAGCGTGCAGGTGTACATTATGTTATCAAAACTCATAACACATCAATATTTGAGCATGTAAAGTTAAAATTACGTTACTGCCACAGATAAAAAGCTTATCATAGTAAAATCGGTTGTGGTAATGCTAGCCATTGCCTACCGTTTTCGAACACGTTTTAGAGAACTTACAATGTGAGTGTAGATAAAATATTTTCTCGCGTCATCTGTCATTATTATCTCTCAGCCATGGATATATCATCTGGATAGTTTTTAATGAAATGAAATGAAATAATTTATTTGCAAGAATACGGTGACATAAGATCTTACATTTATAATTTCATGCGTATTCAACCCGAGTACAGGTGTGCAAATTTTTACCTTAAAATAATTCTTACAATGTCATTAGTTCATAATCTAATGTCAACTAATACAATAATAAATAATGTCAACTAATAAATCTTACATTTGTAATTTCATGCGTATTCAACCCGAGTACAGGTGTGTAAAATTTACCTTATAATAATTCTTACAATGTCATTAATTCATAATCTAATGTCAACTAATACAACTGTTTATTATAATTTTTTGTCAAATACTCCTTTATACAATAAAAACGTTGTTCCTGAAGCCATTTCGTTAAATTAATTTTAAATGAGGTCTCATTATGCAATTTAATTATGTCAGGTAGGTTGTCGTACAGAAGGATACACATATTGTAACAGTTTCTTATATATATCGGCGTCACAGCGAGGCTGATTTAAAAGATTCCTATATTGAGCTCTCACATGTCTCAGACCACTTTCAGTACGTTGTGTGAAATAATGTGGATTTTTCTTGACCATACAATATGCGTCTTTAATGTACAGGCATGGAAGTGGGAGAACATTAAACTTTTTAAATAAAGGTTTACAATTTTCGAGATACCACGCATTGTCCAAAGCGCGAATACAATCTTTTTGGAGATGAAATGCCCTCTCTATATCAACGGAATTTCCCCATATAAGTAATCCGTAGCCTAGAACAGATGCGACATGGCCATGATAAGCCGTGAGTGCGGCTTCTGCGGATACTGTCTGTCTTATCCTCCTTAGGGCAAAAACAAAACGATCTAATCTTTTACATACGTAGTCTACATGAAATTTCCAACTTAAATTCTTATCAATATTAATACCTAAAAATGTAACCATGTCAACTGATTCTATAGGGGAATTGTTATAGTTAATTTCTAAGGGTAGTACTGGATTCGAGTGATAAAAATAAAATTATATGGCTTTGGTCTTGGATATATTAATTTGCAGATTGTTACTTTTTAACCAGTTTACTGTATCAGCCAAGCTTTTATTAATATTACGTTCAAATGTTGGCGCATCTTTACTGTCACTTTTGACTATAAGCGTCGTATCGTCAGCAAAAATTACACAATCCTGGTATATCGATGTTGGTAAATCGATGTTGGTAAATAAAAAAATAGCTATTAAGAATAACAGTGGACCGAGTATACTTCCTTGTGGAACACCAGCAGCATTTAACAAAAATTCAGACCTAATTTTTTCTTTACAGATACTCTTGCTTTTATTATTTCCATTTTTTGACACTAGTTTCTCAATTTCGGTGCACTGTGTTCTTTGCTTAAGATAACTTTGGTTCCAGTCGAAGGCATTACCTCTTATTCCATAAGACTCTAATTTGCTTAAAACAATCGCATGATCAACAAAATCGAAAGCCTTACTTAGATCTAAAAAAAGTGCCATAACAGGTTTTTTTTAATTTAAGCTGTCAGTAACGGATTTCATAAGTTTGAAAGAGGCTAACGTTATAGACTTCCCTTTACGGAATCCAAATTGTTTCGGCGTTAGTATATTATGTTTATCGAAAAACTCGCTAAATCTATGAAATAATGTTTAAAGCTTATTGTGATTCTTATTTATTGAAAGGTATTTGCTTGTTCTATTATTGTGCGATTGGTTTGAGGGTTATGGAGCAATCACAGGCAGGCCCGAGTGGCATACAACAACAAAAGCCACCTCGTAGTCCAACAAATCCTTTACCATCACCTGAGACAATTGTTTTATTATTTAGTATTATATCATAAAACGATTAAATATCGTTTAGAAGAACTTTTATTCACGAAATTTTATTAATAATAAGTGCATATTATGATTGTCAATTAAACAATCTTCGTGAATACTGATAAAAAAACTAGACGTTAAGTTAACGTTTTAGAACGGACATGCGTCACTGTCAGTTTTTAAATTTTCACGTATCTCTAACGTGATAATCAAACCGAATTTGTGTTTTTATTGTTGTGTTGGATTATTTAATCTGCAAATTGTTATAATTTATTCCCAAATGTGAACTTTTAATCATGTTAACTAATCGTTTGTTGGTGTGCTTGCAGTGTGTTTAAATTGAACATTTAGTACAGGTTGGCAACTACTGTTTCTATGTTTACTCAATTTCTAATCTCAAAAAAACGAAGTAGGGGCCGTATTCTAACTTTACAACACGTTTGTACACGATCCAACTTTAATACAACTCCAATGCATTAACTACGCAATACAGCTAGCGTGTGCCGGATTATAATTTTAAAATACATTAACAGTACATTAAGAACACAACCTATCTCAAACATAACTCCAACACACAACAAATAATCAAACAATATTGTAGTTGTATTGGAGTTACGTTGGAATATTTTTCAAGCTTTAAAAGTTAGAATACGGCCCCCTATCAACGTTTGAATCAGAAATATTACAATTTGCTTGAAAATTATTCCGATGCAACTCTAACACAACTTCAATATTGGTTGATTATTTGATGTGTGTTGGAGTTATGTTTGAGCTATATTGTGTTTTTAGTGTGTTGTTTATGTATTTTAAAATTAGAATACATCACTAGGTCCATGTGTGTTACAGGATTTATAAGATGCACATTCGTAGGTAAAGTACAATACAGAGCCATAAGAACAAAGATTACGACCGTAAAACACCGTACTGATGTGGTCCAGAGACAAGCTCTTTCCCTAGAGCAAGACCGTGTGGGTCGTGGCGGCGAACTCATTAATGTCCTTGTTAATTCCGAGCTACCAACTTTGCTTGCTCCGCGAACAACAAGTTTCGACTGTTGGCCGCAATACACGTTGCAGTCGGCTTGGCGAGAAATGGAAATTCGATTTGCTTATTCAAATGCACGCTTGTGCCCAAGTATAAGTAATTACTTGTTAAAGGGAACTTTTGTTGGTTATTGTGGTTCGTTTGATTGTGGGGAAGAAGCGTTTTTCATTTTCAATAAATACTTATCAGTTTTATATTTGTATGGACACAGTTTAGAGTTAAAAAGTTATAAGCATTTTTATTACGAAAGGGTAATGAAGGGAAAAGTCATGGGTATATGAAAAAAAAACATCGTGCATTTTTTACTTTTTAGGGTTCCGTACCTCAAAAGTAAAAAACGGAACCCTTATAGGATCACTTTGTTGTCCGTCTGTCTATCTGTCTGTCTGTCTGTCTGTCTGTCTGTCTACGTCTGTCAAGACCATTTTTCTCAGGAACGCGTGGAGGTATCAAGCTGAAATTTATATCAAATACTCAGATCTATTGTCCCTTGGAGCAGTGAAAAAATCTAACTTAAAAGCCAACGCAATCAAAAGATACAGTTGTTTATGCTGCAAATTTTAGAGGTTTTCGGCACTCGCAAAACCTACGGGGTACTTCCCGTGAACTCAGAAACTTGAAATTTGGCACGAAGCAACGTCATATAGCATAGACAATGGAAAAATTACAAAAAGTAGAATTTTTTAGTAAAATCATACAATTTTTTTTTTAAATTTTAAACTTACTACCTTTTTCCTCGTAAACGCGTAGAGGTATTAAATTGAAATTCATGTCAAATACTTAGGGCTATAGGACCTTTCAGATGTAGCAAAACCAAACTTTTATGTCAACGCAATCAAAATAAATAGCAATTTAAGTCGCATATTTTGAAACTGAGTACTCGCAAGAAACTTAAAACCTAAAGGGTACTTCCCGTAAACTCAGAAACTTGAAACTTGGCACGAGGAAACTTCATATAGCACAGACAAAGGATGAATTACGAAAAGTGGACATTTTTAGTAAAAGAGTACAAAAAATATTTTTTATTTTATTTTAAACTTACTACCTTTTTCCTCGTAAACGCGTAGAGGTATTAAATTGAAATTCATATCAAATACTCAGGTCTATAATACCTTTAAGTTGTAAAGGTTTGTACGGAACCCTCGGTGCGCGAGTCCGACTCGCACTTGGCCTGTTTTTTTAAGTAGATAATACATAATATATTATCACTGTCGTAAAAGTCTTCAAGACTGACATTACCGAAACTTTTTCACTCTGAGGCCCATTTCTAGTACAACGTTAGACCAAAATTGTTAATTATTTAATTTGTGAAATCGGATTGGTTCATTGACAAAACTTATAATTAATTAACTTAATGCCGTTCGAGAGATGGTAAATGCGCATATGGCAAGCGCAACGCTTGGATTTTCATATTAATTTGCTACCTATTATACTTACCTACTCGCGTTACATTTTCTGAATACTTGCCCTAGGTGTTTTACCGGTCAGTACTAGACAAATCGATTGACCTAATGGCACTAGAGTTCAAATAGGTTCATGACTATTATTGAAAGCATGATTGCGGCTTTGTCGCGGCTCTTATATAACGGTGATAGATGATTTTGGCGGCATTACAGTTTCCCTACATGGATTTTCAATCTCTTATGTGATCTATTTAGGACACTTGATTTAGATTGATTGATCTGGGAATAGATGACGTCATGTTATCATTAGTTTGATGTTTGAGAGCGCTAGAAATATGTTCTGTTCAGATTAGATTATATGTTTATATTGTGAAATTTGTGTTCTGGGTTTTTGGATGATAGGATTTTACATCGTATATATATTATTTAGCTAATAAGTATCTGAAATAAGTTTCAATAGCACATGAATTATTGCTTGTGCCCGCGATTTAATCAGCGTAGAATTAGTATCGGAAGCTTATAGGCATCTTATAAAACGCCTAAATAAAAAACCGGCCAAGTGCGTGTCGGACCACGCATAGGAGGGTTCCGTACCTTCAATGTAATAAGAACCAATCTAATACCAAAAGGTCGTATCTGATGCCTATGGAAGAAGTTTTTTGGAGATAACTCAAAAATGGCTAAACCGATAATGTTCAAAATAATTTTCGTAGAAAGTATATGATAAGGCACATCGCCTCAAATTTTTTCATATTTTTTGGACTTACGGTTCAAAAGTTGCAGGGGGGGACGACACAATTTTTCTGACTTTGGAACGATTATTTCAGAAAATATTCACTTAATCACAAAATGGTCAAAGAAACCTCAATGTTATTTTTAAAGACCGATTGATGTATCGCATTGATATTTAGTTAAAAAAATATTTGAAATTTAGTTACATCTATGGAGCGCCCCCCTAAAAATAATTTTTTTTTTCAAATTGAACTACATAACTAAGTAGCGGCATACAAAATACACCTTATGTGTAAATTTTATTCAGAGACGTCGTATAGTTTCCGAGTACAATGGCTGTGACATACGGACGGACAGACAGACAGACAGACATGACGAATCCATAAGGGTTCCGTTTTTGCCATTTGGCTACGGAATCCTAAAAATGTGTCTGTATTTTGGTAAAGGTACCATTTGGTGGCCGGTGCTTACGCTTTTCTTCCATAAATACAATATTGAACCAGACAACGTATGAAGTAGGTAACGCGAACCGCCAAATGGTACTTTTGCCAAATTAAAGTCATAAATGTAATTATTTATTAATTGTTTGTTAATGGTAAGCATTTAATTAAATTCATAAATTATAGTAAGGTCAATGAGGGCATTTCCGTCATACTTTTTGATAAGTTCACTTTGGCAGGTCATAACTATGATGATATTTACTTTTTAATAAACCTGATCACTGTAATAGATTCAGCATTTATTCAACTATATAAAGGTACTCATATTAAATTACATGTACTGCTGGGTATTTAAATATGTTTTTTTTAAATAAACATGTCAGTTGACGGATTTTTCCGACGGTTTGGGGCTATTCCGTCAACCAACGATTTTTCTTGTATCGTGACGTATTACAAACATGTACATCAAGTGAACAAATACCGCTAAACAGTTAATCGAAACTAAACTTTAGCGAATTAAATTTAAGGTTTATTTTAGATTTTATTGCCAAGTATAATTTTTTGGGGCAAATCCGGCCTATTATTACAATCAGGAGTAGATAACCTTTTAAAACAGATTCCCAAACCCTAGGGAAAATCCGTCAACTGACATGTTTTTAAAATAACGGGCTACTGTTTATGTGTTCACCAGTTGGCGCCACTATTGAGTAAGGTCCGAAGTACAGTATCAAAGTCATTGTTAACATGGGCGCGACAATATTTTTAATTTTTAATCATATTTAATACATACCATAACACCATATCTTAATAACTTGCTCCTTCGACCTGCTTAGTTTTACACCTCTTTTTCTTAACTCCGTTTATTGACAATTTGACATCTTTTCCGCGTTTATTACTAAAACTACGACATAGCTCTTTTGCCTTGCAATTTGTCACGACAGTAGAGATTGAGGTATATTTTTAACGAGGGGGCAATCATTTGTTTTCACTTTTATTTCAAATACATATTAACATTAAAGTGAGACTTCAAACTCGGTATTAATTTTCATAGTTATTATTTAAGTAAGTTAAATCAAAAAGGTTGGCAATATATGAAATGGGGAAATTCCGGCACATGACGGTTTTGCCCGTTTCGCAATTGACGGATTTGTCTGCTCGATAATTTCGTTAATACCAATATTTAACCACCCATAGTTTCTCACCAACATATTATAATTGAAAATTGATAAAACTACCAACAAACATGCATATCGAACTATATAATAAACATACTTACTAAGTCGTAAACTTACATTTTGTTATCGCACTGTCACGAAACACAGCAGCACACTACACTCGTGTTCGAGGTCGGAGGGCAACTAAACTTTGAAAGCGGTTTTTTTTTCATTTACTGGCTAGATAGCGCCATCTGTTTTTGACTGCGGGTATAAAATGTTCTCTCTGCTTTACCGATCGAGTCATTAAGTGTGCACTGTTGTTTTAATAGTCACAAACGCCGTTGGACGGAAATGCCCCGCTGATGAATTTGGCCACCCTGACCTTATAGTTAATTTTTCCCCCCTTTTCATCTTCTTAAGGAATCAATTCCGTATAAATCTATCTTCATACTATGCTCCATACTCCATCTAAATCGGTTAAAACGTTTAGAGGTTACATGTAGACAGAATTACTTTAGTTTTGTAGGGATACAAGCTCTTTACTAAAACATGGTGCGTGTATGTGTAGCAAGAATTACTTTTACACACTTTGCTTCAGTGCTGTGCCTAAAGGCCCCAAAACAAATAATGCTCACATGCAGCAGCACGCAGGTAATCCCATAGTTCGTAATCACGATTAGGCCTTTGTAAATTAGTAGTTTAGCATTGATCCATTATGGCTTGCATCCAGGAAACGCTATTCTCAGTGGTAAATCGAGCGTTTCGAATGGGGTTATTAACCGAATCAGTGTAACGTCCAGATCTGTTGCAACAGAGGCTAGCAAATATGCTAACCTTTAATCCGTGAGCTCGAAGAATAATATTCGGTTTTCTGGAGTTTCGGGTATGATTGGACTTAATACACAAGAAAATCATTATATTATTATTTTAAATTTAAATAATGTCTAAATTTACTCCACAAAATAGAATGAAATATGCATAAAATGCGGTCAAAATCCTTTCATTGTTATTTTATGCCCACGTTAACGGTTTCGAAGTTGAAAACAGCAGTTTTCTTGTGAAAAGCTAAAAACCATAAAATAAATAGCGTCGACTACAAGTTTGATAACTGTCAGTCTTCTTGCATATATTATACTAGTCTGGTTACAACTATTTGTAATAGGAGAGAGCCCTGGTTCGTCTAATAGACGGAGAGCCAGCTCTTAGTCCATAAGCGCCTGACATGCCTGTCCTCGGTAACCGTTTTTAATAGCAGTTCTGCTATTGAAATCCATTTCAAAACAAAGGCAAATGTTTAAGCATTTAATGGAGAACTGGAGGCGGTCAGTGGAAATAACTTTGCAATATCAGAGCTTTGCATACAGATAAAATGACATTTAATTTCAAAGATTTTGGAATTTAAAAATGAAGTTGCGGCGATTTTTTTTTTGTTTTATTAATTGCACAATTGCATATAAACTTGTGATAATTCAGATGATATTTTTCAAAACGTTGTTACCCATTTTTTAAGTTAAATACTGGACCATTTGCATCACTCACCACTATCGAACCAGTCAACGTTTAATATAGCGGCGATGCTATCATCCCACTGAAAACTGTCAGACTTTTCTTACCAGAACATTTTAACGATGACGATTAGTTTAACGATTAGGGTGGTTTGGTGCAACTAGCCCGTAAAACGATTAGAATTTCTGAACAACGAAATTCTAAATAGGCATTACTGAATGAGTACATTCCGTTGATGAATAACAAGTTTATAATGACGAATATGTATCTTTTTAGTATGTATGGAGCATCGGGAGCGGCACCAAGAGAGGCGCGGGGGCGGGCGCGCGAGCGGCCCGACGTGCTGCCCGCGCCCGCGGCGGTTGAGGAGCCCGCGCCCCCTGCCGTGCCGCGCCCTGGCAAGGACAGCGTCGCGCGGCTCACGCTCAGCGGCCTTTCTTATGTTGTTACTGTGAGTATCGCTCTTTGCGCCTTAACACGAGGGCCCGACGTGCTGCCCACGCCCGCGGCGGACAAGGAGCCCGCGCCCCCTGTCGTGCCGCGCCCTGACAAGGACAGCGTCGCGCGGCTTACGCTCAGCGGCCTTTCTTACGTTGTTACTGTGAGTATCGCTGTTTGCGCCTTAACACGAGGGCCCGACGAGCTGCCCACGCCCGCGGCGGACGAGGAGCCCGCGCCCCCTGTCGTGCCGCGCCCTGGCAAGGACAGCGTCGCGCGGCTCACGTTCTGCGGCCTTTCTTTTGTTGTTACTGTGAGTATCGCTGTTTGCGCCTTAACACGAGGGCCCGACGAGCTGCCCACGCCCGCGGCGGACGAGGAGTCCGCGCCCCCTGTCGTGCCTCGCCCTGACAAGGACAGCGTCGCACGGCTTACGCTCAGCGGCCTTTCCTATGTTGTTACTGTGAGTATCGCTGTTTGCGCCTTAACACGAGGGCCCGACGAGCTGCCCACGCCCGCGGTGGACGAGGAGCCCGCGCCCCCTGTCGTGCCGCGCCCTGGCAAGGACAGCGTCGCGCGGCTCACGCTCTGCGGCCTTTCTTATGTTGTTACTGTGAGTATCGCTGTTTGCGCCTTAATACGAGGGCCCGACGTTCTACCCGCGCCTCCTGCCGTGCCGCGCACTGGCATGGACAGCGTCCTTTCTTATGTTGTTACTTACAAGTACTGCTGTTTGTGCCTTAAATTGGGCCACAAAATGCACGCTCCGAGCTCTTCGTTCGACGGACGACTTTTTATGGTGTCGGCAAGCGCCAACAGCCATACATTGGACAAGCGTTGATCGATACGCGTGTGTTTTGTGGCTGATGCGTGTTGCTTAGACTCAAAATTAGACATGTATCAAGAGAATTCTCGGCCGAGAATGACCCTTGCCCGCCCCTGTCCTGCTCTAAAGCTAGGACAGCATCGCGCGGCTAAAGATCAGTATTATGAATATCGTCATAATAACAAATATGTAAGAGTACCGCGTCGTAGGAGGGTCACTGTATAAACAGTCAGTTAAATTATGCCTAGCGTCCCTTTGCTGATTTAACTTGCTACAAACTTAACTTCTATATCGATCCAGCCTTCCTCTCTTATTTACCCTGCGCAGACAAAATTATAAAACTAATAAACAATATACAAGTGAAGATCAACATTATTATTAATAGTGCTGAAGTGACGTAGACATAGTTAATTGGCCACCATTATCGCAGACAGGCGCCATTTTCGCCACAGGTGCAAGCTCTAGCTCCTAACCTAGTTTCTCAGGTTAAGTATTTAAAAGTTAGCTAAATATCCTGTGAAGCTCCCATCTAGCTTAACAAAACGTTTTGACTCGACAGCGAGCTAGCTCTTAGAGTAACTAGAGCTCATGATCCGTAAAACTCATTCCCAATTTGAGATGCCAGTTATAGTGGTTCGCCCGAGTGACTTCTTGAATAACCCAGAGCGGCACAATCTGCGAGAGGTGGCGGGAAATGACGACTGCCATTAAATACACAGATGGGCCATTTTATTGCGTTCAGAATGCTGCATAGCGACTTTTATGAACGTTGAAGCACTGATCTATTTTTAAAATAGTTTCATATGCTGGGCAGCTAATTTAATGGCATCGTTATGAAATTGATACAATGTATTTGTTAAAAACCTGTTTAAAGTGCCTATTAATAATGCTAATAATAATAATATTAATGGCCTCTATAACTATTTGTACACAAACCGTCTAACAAAAAATTGGTTAGTGTTTGTGTAGCGTACTTTATAATTGCATGGTTATAAGGTAATATTGTAACTGTAAATTCAGTTAGAGTTTATTTATAAAACTTAGCAAGACTTTATTATTTTTTGTCTCCTTCTAACAAATACAAATGCCAAAATGAAGAACGGGGACAAAGGATTATTTATTAACAATTTCTTAGATATAATCCATTCTTCCTATTCATGTAGGTAATTAATCAATCATCAAGGTATAATCATATCAAGTATTTTTTAGTATATAAACGCTAACATAATGTACTACAATCATAATGTAATACTTAGGGCCAGTTGCACCAACCACTTTTGACGGACTTAGCAGCATCACCCGGCAAGGTAATAGTACCTTGCTGGGTGACGCTGATAAGTCCGAGAATAGGACAATTTTCACACAATAAAATTTAGCGAACTTTTTAACGGTGACAGACGATTTGGTGCAACCAACTCTTAGTGTGATACCAATGGATACCACCAACAAAAAAGCTCTAACTAACCGAATAAATATAATTATTGTCATAATTACGCTCCGCTCCGCTCCAACTAACCAACCTACCCTCATGAAGCCAGCTGTTTAACTATGCTAAAAGCGCTTTATCTTTCAAGCTAAATCCCGAACAGTTTGATGCGGTACTAATTTGCTGGAAGACTTAGAAATGCACTACTCCCAATAAACTTCCCATTATTAATGGCTTGCGATTAGCTGGAACCCGGTTTAATGGAGGCTAACTTAACTTTCAAGCTACAAACTAAGTAAACGTGGCATTTTTGGGCAAAAATAAATTAGATAAGTCGCGCTTGATACGGCACTGCTAGACCCAGTAGATAATCAGATCTATATTTATTCAAATTTATTTAGTCGGATCTGATTTTCATCATTTAAGTACATACATATTATGTACACCCTGTCCAATAAGTTCGAATACACATATTTTTGCGTTGACCCTGAAGGCATACCCCAGGTAGCATTTATACGTCATTATGTCGTCCGTTTACGGTACTGCTCGACGTAAGAGACGTCATGTCTCGACGTCGGGGGGTCCCAGCAGATGACGTCAATTTGTCACAGCCGCAAGACGTCTGTTTACAGACGTTACAGAGACGTCATATACTGAATGCATAGGGACGTTACTGGGCCGTACATATTAGGTTAGCCACTGACGTTAGAGAGACGTCATATACTGAATTCATAGGGACGTTACTGGGCCGTAAATATTAGGGCAGCCACTGACGTTGGAGTGACGTCATATACTGAATCCATAGGGACGTTACTGGGCCGTACATATTAGGGCAGCCACTGACGTTGGAGAGACGTCATATGCTGAATTCATACGGACGTTTCTGGGCCGTACATATTAGGGCAGCCAGTATGTTCGAATAACGTCACACACAGGATTGATTGTGGCGTTACTAGGACATAGGCACAGGTCAGGACCTAGGGGGGCTGCATTATGCTGCTGTGTTCACGATATCAGCAGTAGAAGTTAGCGATTTTCAATTTTATTAAGGCGGGTATTATATAAATTTAAATAACATCTCTCAAAACACACTGCTGATATCGTAAGCACGGCAATATGCTCCTCGTAGCTAGGATGGGTGGGTAGTCTGTTCAAAAATAGAACCGACCTGGCTGTTGAGTGAACTAAAGACGTGCTAGATTTAAGTTCTAAGACGGTTCTAACTTATTGGCCAGGCGCCCTAGACAAGACGCCAAATTCTTACGCGTAAGAGTAGATAAGAGTTTAGCGCTTAGCATAGCAGGCATCTTGTCTACGTACCCTGAACAAACTCTAGGACTTATGGATGAAACTAAAAAACGCTATGTAAGTAGTATAATTTATATTTAAAGAGGCATTAAAGGACAGTGGGAACCAATAGCCCCATATAATAATCCCATCAAAAACATAAATGTGAAATGAGAGCCAAGTTATATATGCCTTGGTTGTTGACTTCAACGACAAAAGAAGTGAGATCTAAATGGGTGCCAAGTTCAATTGTCAGTCCTGAAATTTGTTTATAACAACATAAAAAAATATAACAACTCAAAATATAATTTCTTCTTAAAACTTACTATAATATATTGAAGCCTAAGGTTTGACTTGTCTAGTTAGTCTAGGTACAAGATTGTTTACCTTATTTCTATTACTAAAAAAACAAGTATAATTAGGTAATTTTTGTTTTAATATGTATGAGGCCATGACTTAAAATAACATTTATATCTCTAATGCCCACTATCGGACTACTAAACTAAAAAAAACACAACCGTAAGCATGTCAATTTTAAGTAGATACATTAAAACTTCGAAGAAGTAGGTAAAAGTGGTGGCAACACTTCCTTAATGAAGGCGGCTGACCGCGTGTTCGCTCGCTCACATTGGTCCTACTCCTCTCTATCTTAATAGCATTAGTAAGAGAGAAGGGGACCAAACTGAGCAAGAGAGCATGCGGTCAGCCGTATTCATGTAGGTCAAAGCCACGGACAGGCTAGGGGGCATACCAAAAAATGTAATCCATAAACCAATTTTGAATGATTTATAAAAATCTGTAGTATTTCCTGAGCCAAATCTATACCAAGTTCTCTGAAATCTATAGGGAACCGTAAAAGTGGTAACTCTCCAACATGACAGTCTTCATCAAGCTGCGAACGAAATGATTCATTGGTCCTTGTGGGCGCTGACGCATTTTAATAGATCACGCGGCCGCGATATTCATTCACCTGCCTCTATGCACTTGTCACAAGCTGAATACCTACGATACATACTCGCAGGCGCAGTTGGCAAAAAGGCTTTTTGTTGGATCTCTTTCCATAGAAGTTTTACTGCTGTGTAAAACAAAATTTCATCAACCGAGACACTTTGCTGGAAATATCCCTGCCTCCAAGTTTTCACGTATGAAACCTGTAACAAACAAGAGAATGTATAATTGTAAAATAGCAAATTATTTGTTGATCAGACCAAATGTGAAAAAAGTGAAGATTTGAAATAACTTTCTTCATACAATGTTTTAAGTGTGTAGATATTGTTATTTTATGTATTTTTATTACTACTAAACAACTATAACTTGCACCACCTGCTTCAAGCTGTTTCTTCCTTCTTTCTTATGTAAGTTGCCTGGAACCACACAAGGAAAAAAATTCCAACTCTCTCCATACAATCCATACCCAAACAGGGTTCTAAGAAAAAGATAAGTTTGGCTACAAGACAAACTTCTATATGTATAACAGAGTTAGCAGTTAGGTACAGTCGCTGGCAATAGTATCTCCCTACACGAAGGCCGCAAAAATATGTGACACACTCTTATGACCCTACAAAGTCACATATTTTTGTGGCCTTTGTATAGGAAGATACTATTGCCGTTGACTGTACAGCTAGCTATATTGATCAAATATGTTTTTCTAAAAAATTTCATTTTTAACACAAGATATTTAGCCGACTGTACTTGATGTTACCTATTCTTGTACTGTCAGAAAGTATTCTAAACAACAAAACAAATGAGCCGAAACTCAACCAAGCAAGCACTTTTCATCATTAGGTATGTTCTGGTATCTACATCCCAGCTCCATCATCAGATCAGCTTGATGGTACCATATTATTCCACTGTCACCAAGGTTACATTGAGTACCGGCCAACAATATAACACCTACATGTTTTACAATAGAACTTTTTTTTATATTTGTAAGTGATTTCCACCTCACTCCTTAGGTAGTCTAGTAGTAGCCTTTTGGGAGAGTGATGAGAATAATTAACATAATGGTTTTTTCATAGAAGTTTTTTTTTAAATATACAGTCAACTTAATTTTTTTATTGGAGCTTTTTAGTAATATGCTGAGTCTCCTATTGTAATTCAAAGTATTTCATTGCAGTATTCATCATATATTTGTATAAAATGACTAGTAAAATATGCATTCTACAAAATAACCTATATTGTTTAGGTTTAACCTATATAAGGTGAACTTTTAATATTCTTTGTATATAATATCATATTACCAAGGGAACCATGGTATAAAAATAAGTACATTAAAATATTCAAACAGGGCTCTGGCTGAAAGTTCTTTGAATATGAGAATGCGGCAAATATGTTAATGAACTAAAAATAACTACAGATATCTTATAAATCTTAGGAATGAAATGCTATGCTTTATTATTCTGACATGTGCAACAAGTAGTTGTGCAATGTGTCAGGATTTACTTCATAACAGCTGTTAACTATAAAACTCACCTCTATAATCTCCTAAGCCTACACTGCCAGCGGCTTGAAATTTTTGTATTTTCTCAAAGGTCTTTTTTTCAATGGTAGTGGGATTGTCATTATCTTCGTCGCTGCTAGAAACATATCTTTTGGCCCTTTTCCGTTTAAGACCTGGTTCTGATGTATCCTCATCAACCAGTTTTTTTGCTTTCTCTATGCCATCTTTAGGTACATGCAAATGAAATAAAAAAATACACACAACATGCAAACATAATAAATGAACACAGCATAATGCATCCCTCACTCAATTAAAACAAGGTTATCACGTTATTAGTAAAAATATAGGATGGAGTTTCATTAGTTGGAACAACCTGAAGTTGTACAGTCAACCACTTTGATTAGTAGGTTATCACATTTGTCCAAGCAGTTTTAAAAATTACCCATATTAGGTAGTAGTCACACAGTAACAGAAAACTTTCACCAACATCAGTAAGCTCTCGGTAAATCAGGAAATCAAACTGGAGACGTGTATGCCCAACAGTGTGCGCATACTTACTCGCTGAAGAAGAAGAATAAATCAGGAAATATTGCATCCAGAAACCAGGAAACGAAACTGTTTCGTTAGTTTTCATAGCCAAAGTGGTTTGTAAAAAAACTATTAAAATATACGTACCAGTATCACAAAAAACTCTTTGAACACTCTATAATTTCCATTTTTCATCTGGTGTCTTGACATCAGCCAAAACCTTTTCAAACGCTTTAGTTCCCTTAACGGGTGGCCAAAAGACTTCACAACACTTTGGCGTAAACCACTGATTGTTTACGCCGTCTTCTACACTAAACTGTATCACTGAGTACATTTTTGTTCTTGTTGAAAATTTTTATTGGCAGTAGTACGGGCACGGGCAGCAAGGCAAAGAAAAAAGGTGGGAAAACAACGTCACTCAAAGCGTCACTTCAATCAAAATGACAGAATTTCGTTCCGTTCCAATTTCTTATGTTTTTAAAAATCACATTGCTCAGTTTGTTTTGATGTTTAATAACATTAAAAAATCTGTAATAAATGACTTTATATAAGTATTAACTTTGAAGTTAACTAAAAAGACGTAAATGTTTTTTTTACTTCATGAATGTTTTACATTACAAGATTGACAAATTTTATTGATATCAAGAAACGAAACGCGTTATATATATTTAAGCTTTATTTTTAAGTCGGTAGTAGGTCTGATACTTATAGAGTTTGTCCGGAAATAGATGTATCGTGGTTTATATGGGAGCTCATACATTCTATGACACTTCTCTTTCCGGACAGATTCTAACGACTAATATGAAACTGTTCAAATTTCAAATTCCTATGCATAAGTACTGGCTTACTGGCTACATAAAGTCTTGTTATAATGTATTAATTAGTATTTTCTCTTAGCATTCGCTATGATAATGGACAGATTTACGAAGAAAGAAGATTTACAAAGCCTGAGTAAAGTATAGGATAACTTACTAGCATATAAATTAACTGCCACATAAAACTTCCTGTTGAAATAGTTTACGTGTCACAAACATCTAACCGTTAATAGTGATCCCAAAAATTTACATTAGCAAAACTTCTCGTTGCCGACGGATACTGTACGTCTTACTGTACATCGTACATAGTACAGGTGATGACCTTAAACTGACGTTATTGAGACGTTCATTTTGCGGTAAATATGGTACGTCCCGATGCTGACCCTCAATTGACGTTATTAAGACGCCCACGTTGCGACGAATACGGTACGTCCAGGTGCTGACCTAAAATTGACGTTATTAAGACGTCCACTTTGTGATGAATACGGTACGTCCAGATGCTGACCTAAAATGGACGTTATTAAGACGTCCACTTTGCGACGAATACGGTACGTCCAGATGCTGACCTAAAATGGACGTTATTAAGACGTCCACTCTGCGACGAATACGGTACGTCCAGATGCTGACCCAAAATTGACGTTATTAAGACGTCAACTTTGCGACGAATACGGTACGTCCAGATGCTGACCTAAAATTGACGTTATTAAGACGTCAACTTTGCGACGAATACGGTACGTCCAGATGCTGACCTAAAATTGACGTTATTAAGACGTCCACTTTGCGGTAAATATGGTACGTCCAGATGATGACCCTTAATTGACGTTAGTACGACGTCCACTTTTTAACCTGACCTTAAATTGACGTCACTATAACGTACGTTTTCAGCGAATAAATGACAGACCTTAATATGACCCAAAAATGACGTCGCTTGTGCGTCGCTGACGTCAGTTTGCTACCTGGGACAGGCTGCAGGCCATCCATTTATTATATTAATCTAAAGAATAAGTGAACTTGAACATAATGTAATAGTAAAAAACGCCAAGGACTTGAAATTTGTCTTCACTCTTCAATGAAGTACTTTCGATTAACAATTTAGTACAAAATTTTGTAATGGCGACTGCAAAGGTGTTTTTTCAAGGCGGTAAAACTTTTTGGAATCAAACGCAATCTCGTTTACACAACAATGAGAAGGTCTTAAAATAGCTCCTCTTTAGAAGACAGAAAAAAAATCTGGTCAGCTACGCAGCTAGAACCATTAAAATACTAAATATCGTGAGAGTGCGAGTTTAGAGGACAAAAGCCGCTTTATCCAAAAATCAACTGCCGATCTGAAAATTTTGAGGAGATCCTTACGTGGTATTTTGGAGGTGGATCCTGGATATCATAGCTACAATAAACGTGAAGTTCATCGTTTTTCCGTAGCAATCGAGAATATTAGAGTACATATTCCAACTCAATACATTCCTGGCACGCAGGAAGGAGTTGATTTTCTGAAGAGAAACTCATTGAATTAAAATAGCCTTACAATGCTCAAAACGGTCGTTTGTGAGCAGCAAGTATAAAAAACAGCCTAAACCATGAGGTTAATGTTCCCAGACTCCAGAAGGAACTATTGGTGGTAGGGTGGGGTTCAGTTAAATATGTGGGGCCAAATTTCGTAATATTTACCGATAAAGTCGCACATTAATAATGAAAATTATAAATCAGAGGTTTTCGTCGAAAAACGCTCCTGAAAATTTGAAAACTGTGTTTAGGAATAAAAATTAAATTATTTTCTCACAAAATTGTGCTCAAAACAGTCCAAACGTTGTTCAAGCTTTGAGAAAAGCTAATTTCGATAATTATATTGCCGAAAGTAAACGGCCACTCCATTCTCCAGATTTGCGTTTATTACATTGATTTGGTATGTTTTTACATGCCTTGTAGGCACTTGTAGGTCACATTATTATAAAATAGCAAATATGGACAGTGAAAAAAAAAGATACCGAGCATATTTGGGACGAAATAACCTTGAAAGCGGTGCGTGCCGCGTGAGATTGAGTTGAAAAATGTAGTCAGCTAGTAAAATAGGTAAGAGGTGGAGTTAGTCCAAAATATTTGCAGCATATTTTGTATATTAATATAGCTTTAATAAAATACAGATTTCACTACAATAACTATTCGTACAAAAAAGTTATAAGACCTCCAAAGTGTATTGGAACTTTTTGGACACGGTGTATAATATCAAATAAGGTTCAACTTGAATTGATGTAAAGTAACTGTACCAAAATAAATAGGACTGATTCATTTGGTCTAGCTTAATTACTTCAAAAGGTGAGGGGTGTTTGTATTCGAGTTAATGTGGGTAGGATAGGTTTGGTGGTAGGACGGCCATTGGCAGTTGGTCAAGTTGAAATTTTAATTGATTTATGAACTGAACTATTATACATTAGTAAACATAGAGCGTTGATTATGTAAATGTGGTCATTAATCCTTTCATTCAATTTATTCACTTGATTGTTTACATTTTAATATTCAATAGCTCGTCACTGCTTTCACGGTGTATTCATTTGAAAGGCCGTAATGGAATAATAATGTAATTGTTATATCATGTAATAACTTTCGTAAAATGGAAAAGCTATTGAAAGGTTTTAGAGGACCCGACTTTATAAACTGAAACCATTCGTATAGGCGTCGTAACTGTCTTGTTATTGTAAAGATTATTTCTTGAAACTTGCCTATACTGTTGAATAAGCTTTTAAGGCTTCTTTTTTTAATGAAGCATCTATCATAGTGTATAAAAAAAGGTTTTTATGGGAAATATGAATAACCTCGTATTTTTGGTAGTAAAGTAATGTACAAAATAAAATTAGATATTTGTCGAAGTTCAAATAGCTTCTATAATACTTTAAAAAACACCGAAGTATCGTGCTCAAATAAAATGAAATGAGTCTGTTGATGCTATTAGCCATTTATCCAGACGTCAAGATCGATTAAAACATAAATATTTCACTTAAACTTATCTCTATACAAATGATATTATATAGGTACCTATTACTAATGAAATGTACCTATTAACTAATTATCGAACTGTTCGCAATTGATGAATGATGCTAACATGCAAAAAGGCTCACGCAATGTATGCGCAACATATTGTATGACAAAAATGCAACACATACACTCGCTTACAGAAACGCTACAGAAACGCTGCGCTAAGTTCTGGTGTGATCGCTTCTAAATATAACGTCGTAGTTCTACTTAACACGTTCTACCATTACCGTGATTCCATAAAACTCTCAAGCCAGGTGCTTTAAAATTAATGACCGCCTCCGACATTTTTACATGCACTCGCCTCCTAACCTGACCCCAATATTTTTTATTCAGTAGGCCTTAAATATATGGCGGAAGAATTAGGCTACCATATTTCCGAGCAATAAATTATAAAAGCGATGTCTTTTGGGATCGGCGCCGCTGTTACGGCATCGTAAATAATGGGCGAAGATGCTCGGTGCCCTGTCAGTGATATTTCGGAAGGAACTTTCCTAGTCAGTAATATAGGACTTCCGGAGCAGTTTGATCAGGGGATATTTACCTACTTACATTACATATTTACATATTATTTATATAATTTATGTTAATCTTCGTTAATTAAGACCATTTTCAGCATGGCATCTAGTAGCTGCCCTCACTCACCCATGTAGAAAATACACCCTTATGTATGAGGTATACAAATAATATGCTCTTAGTTATGTTAACTATTATACTTAGTTGTTTTAGTTTCAAAAAAACCTTTAAATATGGAACAAAGTATCTAAATATCACTATTTTATCAACTTTGTTTTCCTTTCCTTTGTTTTGTAAAATCAAAATGTTACGTCACATAAGTACTTGCTTGTATATTGTGCGAAACGTAATAAACCGTCACGCGACACAGCGACAATATGATTAGGTACTTATTAGGTAGTGGCGGCGCGTCCAGAGAACATGATTCCCGTCGGCCTGCCTTATTTTCACGTACCTGAACAGTTTAACTACAGCTCATGAAGAAATTTTAAACCAAATTAAGGCTTGTCTAAGAAAACTTTTGACCCACCGCCACTGTTAGGTACCTACTGATTTCGTAATTAAGAATGATGACTGTTTCTGCCACTCGTAGTTACGTAATAAAATCTGTGTTGGGCATAACATAACAAATGTAAACAACCGTTTCTTCCTCAGGCGGTGACGCGGAGATCACGGCAGTCGTCGTCGACGCAGTGGTCACGATCGTTTCGGCACAGCACGCCGCAAGAGGAGGGCGATGTGGACGACGTGTTCTTTGCTGCGCCGACCGCCATCTCCCACCATGAGGACGAGATCGACGGAGCGAAGAGGTACTATGACTGTACTGTAGAGCTAGTGACGTATGTAGGTAGCGATCTTTTTGGGACAGCGCGTCGCAAGAGGAGAGCGATGTGGATGACATGTTCTTTGCTGCGCCGACCGCCATCTTCCACCATGAGGACGAGATTGACGGAGCGAAGAGGTACGAGTAACGTATGACTGTACTGTAGAGCTAGTTAGCGAGCTAGTAGCGTCAGTAGTTAGCGAGCTAGTAGCGTCAGTAGTTAGCGATCTTTTCAGTACCGTGCGTCACAATAGGAGGGCTTTGTGGACGACGTGTTCTTTGCTGCGCCGACCGCCGTCTCCCACCATGACGACAAGATCGACGGGACGAAGACGTATAACTAATGAGCTGGTGGCGTATTGGCAGTGGTCAGCATCTAGCAGTGCGATGTACTACATAGTCTACATACCACAAAGGCGGCATGGTCAAATTAGTCAACCTGTTCGTCCCCGCGTTAACCACTTTCACGCGCTACGACGGAGAAATATATAAATAGAGCTACATACATAAGTACTACGTTATCGATACTGAATGGAATATAATAGAATAGAAAATAGTTTATTCGTAGACACACACACATACATAGGGAAAGAAGTAGAAAAAAAAACCGGCCAAGTGCGAGTCGGACTCGCGCACCGAGGGGTCCGTACAAACCTGTAGGTATATAAGTAAAAGTTCACCCATTGCATTGACATAGAAAATTGATTTTGTTACAGCTTAAAGGTATTATGACTATTTATGACCTGAGTATTTGATATGAATTTCAATTTAATACCTCTACGCGTTTACGAGGAAAAGGGTAGTTAGTTTAAAATTTTAAAAAATATTGTTTGTATGATTTTACTAAAAATGTCTATTTTTCGTAATTTTTCCTTTATCTGTGCTATATGAAGTTTCTTCGTGCCAAGTTTCAAGTCTCTGAGTTTACGGGAAATACCCTTTAGGTTTTGAGTTTCTTGCGAGTACTCAGTTTCAAAATATGCGACTTAAATTGCTATTTCTTTTGATTGCGTTGACATAAAAGTTTGGTTTTGCTAAATCTGAAACGTCCTATAGCCCTGAGTATTTGACATGAATTTCAATTTAATACCTCCACGCGTTTACGAGGAAAAAGGTAGTAACTTTAAAATTAAAAAAAATATTTTTTTTGTCTGATTTTAGTAAAAATGTTTACTTTTTGTAATTTTTCCATTGTCTATGCTATATGACGTTGCTTCGTGCCAAATTTCAAGTTTCTGAGTTCACGGGAAGTACCCCGTAGGTTTTGCGAGTGCCGAAGTTTGATTTTTACACAGCTCCAAGGGACAATAGACCTGAGTATTTGATATAAATTTCAGCTTGATACCTCTACGCGTTCCTGAGAAAAATGGTCTTGACAGACAGATAGACAGACAGACAGACGGACAACAAAGTGATCCTATAAGGGTTCCGTTTTTTCCTTTCCAGATACGGAACCCTAAAAAGAGAAAGTGCCACGAAATGACCTCATCTCAGCATGGTGCTAGGCGATTGCTAGCGCTGGTTACCTTACCTACGTTTATGCTCGACGATTTTACTATTTAGTTGTTACGAATTATTTGTCTGGATATTCTTACCATTACGAATTACTGCAACAAATCACAAAATGTTGTATTAATGTCTACTAGTCAATTACTTTCATTATCATTCTCGGTGATCTTGCATAACTACAGATGTTTAAGTAATCAAGCTTTTATGGCGATGTTAACTTAGCTAGATCTGTAATTTGCTTTTAGCTAATGTAGAACGACATAAGGCATGTAGCCATGGAAATCTTTACGATATTATAACAACGGGACGTATTGTAATAGAAGTTATTATAGGATTCTTGAAATTCCCGGCCTGGCTTAGGTGACTCATTGTCACGCGATGAATAAACAACTGCCCGTTTTCAATATTTTCTATTACATTTTCCTCAATTTCTTTTTCTGAAGAAGGAGACCACTATCAAATCAACCTTTAAGCTAGGCCGACAAAGGATTTAAGCGGATTATTTCCCAACGAGTTTGCTAGCTTTTCAGTAAAAGTCATCTTTTAACAATGAGGGTTTCCGCGGTCGAGTTTTTCACTAGATGGCAGCACCGTGGCGACAGGTCTAGCTGTCACAATCCACCAATCATGTTTAACCATATATTTTTTGATTGGTGGATTTTGACAGCTACTGCCAAAAAGACCTGTCGTCACGGTGCTGCCATCTAGTGAAAATCTCAATCGCGGAAACCCTCATTGTGCAATTTCACTTTTTTGCCACTTATGTATTGTCACCGGCTATAGTAGTTTATGTAACTGTTACGTAATAAATAAGGCCTAATGACGTACAGTTGCATACACTGCTTTATCTACACTCATATTATTTATCCTAAATGCCGTATTCCGAAACCATAGAATGGCCGCCATTGCACCGCCATGGCCAACTCGATTGTGCCGGCGGTCGCGCGGGCGCGTGTCGGCGGCCGCGCGGGAGCGTGCAGGTGAACATTATGTTATCAAAACTCATAACACATCAATATTTGAGCATGTAAAGTTAAAATTACGTTACTGCCACAGATAAAAAGCTTATCATAGTAAAATCGGTTGTGGTAATGCTAGCCATTGCCTACCGTTTTCGAACACGTTTTAGAGAACTTACAATGTGAGTGTAGATAAAGTAATATTATCTGTTTGATATTTAAAAATATATTCAATACCAGTAGTCGGCGGAGTCGAACACAATTTGCACGATCTTTTACTTATTTTGTTAATTCAGTATGCTTAGATCCCTATGCTACAGAAAGCCCAATATAGATTTGTCAATTTAAAATGTTTCGACGGTAGTCGAAAGTTTTGGTTGAAATTCGTTGACTGATGCAGTCAGTAGGTATAGGTAGGTAATAAGGTGCCGTATTCTAATTTTAAAATATATGAACAATACATGAAAAACACAATCTATCTCAAACATCTCAAATATTCAACCAATATTGAAGTTGTGTTGGAGTTGCATCGGAATAATTTTCATGCACACTTCTGATATTTCTGATTCATACGTTTAGGCGCTAGCTGTATTGAGCTGTTAATGTATTGAAGTTGGATCTTGTCTAAACGTGGTTTAAAGTTAGAATACGGCCAATAGAATATGGGAAATAGAATATGTATGTACAAGCTTTCTTATTATGTAGTACCTAACATACACGTCCGTATTATCTATGTGTAGGTAAATGGTACTTTTAACAACATAATGACACATTCATACATACTATTCCTAGTCGTCAAATATTTATCGGCATTACACTAATTAATAATTTAATAAAACATTGAAAGTACTTAATATCTCGTACATTCATTTTACTCAGTTAAGAAAAATAATCACCTGACATATAAAATGATTGTGAACACAAAAAATTTTACACCTCGGAACGGTTTTATGATAAGCAGCATTTTTTAATTAATCGGAAACAGTGTTTGTAAGAAAAAAAAAGTCCGAATTGTCTTTGACTAGCTTATTAAATACTAAAATCGTAGTGAAAAATAATTAACTCCCTTTATTTTTGCATAGAAATAGGTATTCTACCTACGAGTATTCTACAATATGTCTCTATAGAAAATAACCCAGAATTTATTTATTAAGGTCTGAAGAGACATGACCATTTTATAAGCAGAATACCTCTTGTATAATTATACAATAATGTTGTCTGGTGCTAGCAAACATAACTTTTCATCATGACGCTGGCAATACGAGGAAATACAAGCAATAACTAGGTAAAGCATTTTGAATAGCCTCTCCACCGCCGCCCACAAGGATGAGCAAGGCCAGGCCATACTCGTATTGATTTCCTTACAAGACATTTCAACCGCGGCGCATACTTGACACATGATTGAACGACCGTTAACTATAAATCAAAATCGCTCCCAGAATCTCGCAAATGCTAAAAAGTACTCTATCAAGCCATTGTTTAAACCTCGAAACTAGTTTGACAGAGGTTATGAAGTGTTCCCCGTGCAGCGTACTGAGTAACTTAGTGGGGCCAAGTTTAAGCAAGTTCGGCCCATAATCGCGCTCGAGCCGAGTCAAACTCCGCTAATAACGCCATGTTGCGCTAACTTAACAGAATAATTAGCTCCTCGTTCCTTATAATGTATAAATATACTAAGATTATCTTTTTAATGAATTGAATTTAGCATAAAGCCGCAAGTTTTTGATCCTTACTTAATTAGGAGGCAAAATTCATCGAGACTAAGAGAACATATTTTCATGTTGTTATTTAAAAAATCTTTGATCTAAGAGGTATGGCTTAGAGATAAATTTGCCTCCGAAATGCTTCGGCTGAATAAATGCCTTTAAGAATGCCCTTTGAACGTAATCTTGTGAATTATAGTGATAATTTGATAAATATGCACATGTAAATAGCTTTCTCCCGCGACTTTTTGTACGTTCAAGTTATGAAATTGTCAAACTTTCCTCTCGGTCCGCTCGTTTCGTTTAGTATTTCCTTATTACGTTTGATCCCCATTTCAACTCCTCAGGGAATGAAGTTGTCCCTTGATAGGCACAGATTATAAATATAATTCACTTGATGTGTGCCAATTTTCATAAAAATTCATTCAATCGGTCTTGTGTGGTACAGGAAAGGAACAAACATATCTAATACAATGTTAGGTAGTAGGATATCATATTACGATAGAACATAAAATTAGTCAATTAATTATGTTACAGTATGATAAACAAATCCGATCCTGTATTTTAATATCTGGTGTTTGAATAATGTTTTATTTATTCATGTAATATCAAAGTTAGCTTTGAATTCGAAGGCAATATATCAGTCTTCATAAATGGCTAGATTGTAATATTTATGTTATCTCATGCAGATATCATTTTACCCAAATCTTTGTGACATGGGTCTGTAAAATCGGAGATTTAATCTTATAGTTTCGTATTGGACACTGGTTCGCCTGCTTACTCGGTCTTGCCTTAGGGTAATCATCCACCAGATTTATAGCGCCGTAGCCGATCAAGCGGTGCATGACTATTTTTCCATTCGTTGTTGGTATTAGCGTCTCTATCATGTGTTCATATTGGTGCATTTTCCTCTCTTGCTCTCTTTAGTGGATATTCACCTTCATGTGCTACTTTCCTAGTATTTTGTGCTGTTATTTACAGTGCTTATTTCGGTGGTTACATTATTTATTAGGCCCGGGAGACACTGAATTAAAGAGCTCAGGTGGCCAGTCTTAAATAATTTAACACTATTTTGTTTTAGGTAATATTTTACATTTAATATTAATAGCGAAGCGTATTGTAAATATAATTTTTTTTTGACAAAGAATAATGAAACTTTAAATGGGCTTGATTTGCGTTGGGCTGATGCTTGGGTATTTTCTCAATGGTACAAACAGTAAACTAACTTTTACCTAAGTTTAAGTTTTTAACTAAGTAACAGTGCAATATAAGTGTTTTTGGTTCAGTGGTGTGATACTTATGTAGGTACCCAAGTCAATTGCTATGTAGCGATTTCTGGGACAAAGAAAAGAACAAAGAAAAAATATTCTCAAACTTGAGATTGCGAACTTGAGTCTCTCTCTACACAAAAGCCTAGGCTTATCCTGCTTTTCGATCGAGGTCGGCTTGCTAATACCCATTGGCGTACGCACACATTTTCACGGCAGCAACTGCCATAGGGAAGTATATGTAAAGTTACTTCTATATTTGAAGTTCAAGTAAGATTACCAATTCGGTAAACCGTTTGCAATAAAGGTTTGACGACATGAGTGTTCTTTTAAAGAAGGTATAGTACAACTTACTGACTGGTTTTATACTCTGTGTCAACGTTGTTTCTACCATCGTCGCTAGAATTTGAGCACTTTCTGCTCCAGGGAAAAACCAGGGAAAAAGAGAAAAAAAAATGGGGCAATAGGAAAATAAGTCAATACCTTTGTTATTACAGACATACCTATTACTATTTGCTTATTTTAAATCGTTAACAAAACCCGATTTGACATTAGATATTGTTGCAGCGCCCGATCACCGTTGAGCTCCGGTGGCGTGGAGTATCGGCGGCCGGAGCGGAGCGTGTCATGGGGCGCGGGCGGCGCGCGCATCCACACACCCATGCTGGAACCGTTGGCCGACAACTCAAATCGAAGGCAGTTCGGCATGGGCGTCGTCGGCCGGTTTTTCAGGTATATCTACGAATCTTACCCAGTCTAGTGTCTGTCTTATTGCTCGATAGGTGGCATTTCGTAGGGCGCGGGCGGCGATAACTCCAATATCGAAGACAGCATCGTCGGCCGGTTTTACAGGTATCCTTTCAGGTAAAACTTTCCCTGTTTAGCATCTGTCTTAGCGTGCGATCGGCGGTACGGCCGGCCCGGAGCGAAGCGTGTCTTAGCGCGCGGGCGGCGCGTGCATCCACACAGCCACGCTACAGCCGTTGGCCGACAAACTCCAATATCGAAGACGACGGCATGGGCGACGTTGGCCGGTTTTTGCCTGTATGTAATGCAATGCCGATGCCCGGAGCGAAGCGTGACGGCAGAGGGATGTTGCGTAGGGACTCAAGGTGCGTGCGATATACACGAACATAATAGACCTGCTGGCTAACATCTCTCATAGGAAAAAGTCCATATTCCTAGATTGTCGCAATGCCAAAAGATATTAATATCATAATGTCTAAAATTTTAAATGACTTATGCCTTCTTCTTATATTACCGTACTCTTGACATGACTAAATATAATTCAAAATGACTATCATGTTTTGACGAATTTTCAATTCTACTATTTCCCAAAATATTCTAAAATTCAGTACCTATGGAAAAATGTGAAATCTAATTATCAAATTTCGGATTTCATCCAATTTCATCTTGTTTTATTTTGTTTCGTAGAATAAATGGCTCATATTTAATATTATTATATACCCAGTAAACATTTCAGGTTGTTTTGAGACAGTGGTGTCATTCTGATCTTTGGACCTGTCAACCAAAGTTATTCTTGAATTCGGTAATTATGAAACTAATGTATTTTGGATATCAGATGTAATGTGTGAATGTCATTATAACATTTTATTATACTGAAAATAAATCTTTTTGGGATTTATGTAATTTTCAATTACTTTTTTGACATCGCGAGAATCAAGGAACATGGTATTATGATGTTTGGTTGGATAGCGTGCCGGAATCATTTTAAAATAACCCGGAATGTCTAAAATCTTTCTAGGTCAAGGTCCGTCCGGACTCATTCTGTCCGCCTAGATTAAGCTCTCTCATTTTTGTCTTTTTTACTAGGAGATAAATATGTTTAAATTGCCGTATGAGTTGGAAACTAACTTCTATGTCAGACAATCGATATTCATTTCGAGACAGTCTGACATAGAACGCGGGAATTCCTAATTGAAAATGCCAGAAGTTGAAGTGCCAGACTGTATTCGAGAAAACAGGCTGTAAAGGTAGCCAACCTTTACAATATCTACATATGTATGTGGATGAATTTAGTATTATAATATTATTATAAGATTATAATAACTTCGTGTCATGCATATACTAAGTCTATGGTGTCATGTAATAAAATACTCTTTCTCCGAAAATCATTGTACCTGACTTCGTAGAAAGATATATAATGATTAGTTTTCGACAAGTTTTCTGTCAATACCACCAAACAAAGTTGCAAACTTTCTTATAATTGAATTACAAAGTAAAGCTATCGACTGAAAGATATTACAAATTGCTTTTCACAATTTGTTTTACCGAGTCATAATTTAAACTAAACAACTAAGGCCTCTATAATATTTGGTACTGAAGCATATTATATATGCAAATCAGCTTTCAAATAACGTCAATTTATTTCTTTACTTTTGAATAAGATGAAATAAATGTATCAATTACCATAATTGAACATTTAATTCTGAAACTGAGGGTTGATTTTTGACGTTGGAGCGTTCAGATTCAAGAAAATGAAGCTAGAAAATAATCGCACACAAAAAATTTATTACCATTATTTGCGAATGAAATTAATTCCTAAAAAAATAATCATGATATCAAATTCTTATCGCTGTAATTTTTTTAATCGTTTAAGAGGCCTTATTCCCAAAACGCACGAATTTCACGAAATGCTTCATTTTCTTCGAAGGCTATGGCGAAAAATCTTAGTTTTTCTAAATCAACTATTCATTTCTTTATCTAGACGGCCATCGGAGCAAAAATTACGTTTTAAAAATAAAAATATGAAACAAATTGGTTGTCTTTGAAGGCCTTTCCGGATTTTCCAGTTAGATGTAACGTTTATTTCCAAACTACGCAAAAAAGGGTAACAATTCTCATTCACTTTGATTAAAATTCAATTGAGTATATCATGTCTGAGACGGCCATCGAAATAAAAATCGAAGATTCATCTTGGATAATAGACAAAATACCTTCTGATTATATGCCAGTTTTTTGATGAAAACACGGTTACATTTAATTTTTTCCACGAAAACCCTATAAATATTTAGCCCTAAAAATATTACCATAACAAAGTTAGACTATATTTCTATCACGACAAAAAATATCATTACTATAGTGGTCAATTTAAAAATAGTATGAATTTTTAAAAATGACCTATAAATCACACTTCACAGGACACTTTTTGTAAGAATCGTATTTTTGGGTACCTAATAATAATAAATATGGTTCTAAAGTATTTTTTCGTATTACTAATACTTCAAACTATCTTATAAATAGCATTTTATGCGGCTTTTTCCATTAATACAGTTTTTCGACCTTTTAGGGAATAAGGAGCCTTAAGAACAGAGTTTTAAATGCCAGATTTGAGCAGTCGAATCTCAAAAATCGCCCCCAGTACCTCTACCACGAGTCATTACAGAAAATTCTGAAACCTTTCTGCAGTCGTTAACGAATCAACGGGCTTCGAATAGTTTTCCTTCGGTATCGACAGCAAGAAATTCGAAATCTCTATGCTGACATACATCCGTCTCATAGGTAGAACGAGACGGATGTAGTCAGTGCAGTTTGTTATCGATAGGTTTTATTAAAACGCTACCATAAGACACTAATTTGACATACGTCACCGAAAAATACCGTATCGACTGTAGAAAACTCTTTCACTATCAAATTGTAGGGTGAGATGTCAAAACATGGTGAAAGTGAAAACCATTCGTATTTATTGTGTTATATTTATATATTATTAATTGATATTTATATATTGATAATCATAATTTGTTAAGAAGACTGCATAGTATGATAACTGGAACTGGAAAACGAAACGGTAAATTTCAAGCCGATATGAGAAATAGAAATATCCACATCAACACTTCAATAAGAATAATTTTAAAAAAGAAATCTAGACCCAAGAACTGCTGAATATTTGTGAGATTTATGTATTAATAGTTAATTAATCTGATTTTAAATCGACACAAAAATACCAACTCTAACCTAAAATGAATGGTAAGTAGTTGAAATTTGATATGATAGTTATAAACACTTTCATTTTCAATCATAATAATTACAATGAAACTGTGAAAAATAACAAATAATATTGAAACATCTTTTACAGGTTCTTGTGCATCATTCATTTCTGATTGATTGCTGTAGCAGCTAACTTATCACCGGCAAGGCAAACTATTTATCCCAGGAAGGTGTATTATTTTATATTCAAGAAGTAACAACTGCGTTTCAGGCCGGCATCTTCGAATTATTGCATCCAAGTACTATAAAATAGTGCTTACTTAAAAGACATCCAGATTTATACAGGGCACTTTGAAATGATAATGTACATAATTATATTAAAGATTTATTTATTGCGAAATAGCCTTTTAAAGTAACATTGTCACAAACTAGAAACTTATAAGTACTACTAACAATTACTCGTACGTGTGACTTATAAATAGAAATAAAACTATCATTATGCAAGAAGCGGCAAAGCCGCAATCCTGCGTTGTTATGTATGAAAACCGGCGGCTTGCTGGAGCATCTTTAGCTTCCCTTGTGCGTTTGTTAGGTCGTGAGGCTCCGTGCCCCTTGCTCCACGGATCGATTGCCTCGACACCAACAATAGTTAGACGAACGACAACTATATGTAATAGTCTTGTAGTGATTTCGGATGTCGGGCGCCGCTCCGGCTTGTTCGCTGGTAAATAAATTAAAGGACTTGGCCAACGTGTCGGCGTCGACGCAGGTGGGATGTGTAACAATAGCGAACTGCCTATACTTTAGAGAATCAACAACATCCTGAAAGGGTACTTATCCTTTTGTGATTATACAATAGACCTAAATAATAAGAAATAAACCTATGATCCACTATGATCTTGATCACTAAAAGTCGAACTGTCATGTTGACAAAATAACCAAATAAATTAAGAATCACCTAACACCACATATGGTCGTAGTTCTAGGACGTTTTAAACTAGTAGTGTTATTTGTACATTTGACATTTCATCAATTTGGTTTTCTTAGGTAATCCTATATCCTACGACGAAATAAATATATGGATGGATGGATGAAATACTGACAGTTTTCACCCCTTTTCCTAGCTTTGAATATGTATGACGAAATACGTAATTTCCCTGTTTAAAAAAAAGTTGCAATCGGTGAATGTTATGAAAAAATAGTAAAAATAAAGATCCTGACGAATTGAGAACCTCCTCCTTCGAAATCTTGAAGTCGGTTGATAACATTTTATGCGTTAAAAGTCACGCGCGTTTAAATCAGGTAAAAAAAACCGGCCAAGAGCGTGTCGGGCCACGCTCAGTGTAGGGTTCCGTAGTTTTCCGTCCGTCACAGTAAGTGTCCCCACTTAAGAGTTAATAACACCGCCATGTAGGATATAATATGAGAGTTTCACGTACAGCGACATCTATCGGCAAATTAAGTAAACTATTGCGCGCGAGCTTAAAGTATGGAAGATGATTTTTATGGGATAATTCTTTATTGCGTGAACCGATTTTAACCGTTATTACTTTATTTGAAAGCACGTCATTTCATTGTAATTTTGTAGAAATTACAGGTACAATAAACACCTGCTTATACGGTTAAATTACAAACTTAGTTCAGAAATTAGTTTGTATTTTTTTTCAAAAACTATTCATCCTATCAAGTTCAAAATAATTTTCCTAGAAAGTTTTTATAAAGTTCTACTTTTGAGATTTTTTAAATATTTTTAAAACTTATGGTTCAAAAGTTAGAGGGGGGGGGGACGCATATTTTTTTACTTCTGGAGCGATTATTTCCGAAAATATTTACATTATCGAAAAATGATTTTAGGAAACCCCTATTCATTTTTAAATACCTATCCAACAATATATCACACGTTAGGGTTGAAATTAAAAAAAAAATCACTCCCCACTTTACGTATAGGGGAGATACCCTAATAACAATTTTTTTTCGACTTTTTATTTTACCACTTTGTCGGCGTGATTGATATACATATTAGTACCAAATTTAAGCTTTCTAGTGCTAACGGTCACCGAGATTATCCGCGGACGGACGGACGGACGGACGGGCAGACATGGCGAAACTATGAGGGTTCCTAGTTGACTACGGAACCCTAAAAAGGCTTACTGTCATAGCTTGTATTTCAGTAAGCCAGAAACAAATTTCATGACCAATCGCAAGGCGTCCCAGGCGATTATAATTTTTGAAGTGGTTAAGGACGAAGTATAATGATGACTCGCGTAGGTCAGCTGTCGCTCCGTTGGTGGGTTGCGGAACGTCAGTATTTGATGCTCTTATTATCAGGAAAATCGTCAGCCGGCTGATTTGAGGTAGAAAAACCGTCTGCTTATACCCTAAATACCATATATTCATGTGACTAGTTTACGGTTTTTTCAGTGCTATACAGTCGGCTGATGATTTTTATTTTATTTGTAATGGCATATAAATTATCACCTGTTTCAACTGGGACGCGATGGTCATTTTATTTTGTATATATTTTATGTGAGAAAATGGCTGCTGTTCCTCAACCCACTCAAGGAACGGCAGCTGACCATCACGAAGCTTGATTATTTACCGCCCTTAACCACTTAAAATTTACCGCTTGGGACACGATGACCAACGGAAATTATTCCTGGTTTACGGCCTAGCAAGCATATTAAACACCCACAAAAAGTATGGTAATTTTTCAGAGCTAGTACGGTTTCTATGCTTATTATTGTTCACTGCTCATATAATTGTCTACAGTTCTAAACCTTCAGATAAAATGTACTTAGGAAGTAAAACCTTTTTGGCTTACCTACAATCTGTTTCGGTTGGTGTGAAGGATGTGACGTTTGTCACGTCACGTCACTTTGTAAAGTATTGAAATCTACACAAACGAAACAAGCAATCGAACTTTCGTGAGCGAATTGCATAAACGATAATTTAACTTATGGTATGGCAGTAATTTTTAGTTCTATAAGTGACCGCTAGAGGCTCTGCACAAATTCTCCATACAAATAATTTACGAATTCGTGAACGAATCTCGAATTGGGCTTATTTGCATGACTCGTGGTAGAGGTACTGGTACCTACATTATTTTAATTATAGTGGCGTTATCGCATTATTTCATTACACCAAAAACTCATTTGTAGGTTGATAAATTAGCATGGAAATACCACGTTTGGTAGCTAATTGGGCGCTTCACTTGAGTTTCGCACAAATTGAACACCCACATGACAGGTCTTTTTAAAAAGTACAGTGGAAGAATACGTCGTCCCGTAACTTATAGAACAAGAGCCCATGACAATGAACCTAGTTCGATAAGTCTCCTAGATGAGATATATATAGTTAGTCACGTCTTTAATGGGGGAACACGAAATGCCGATGCTGCAATAGAAAAAAAGTGGCAGCGTATGTAAAAAAATAACTAGATTTAGTGTCGTGGGCCATACTATACTATAAGTGGGCATACTATTAGCCATTATTTGCCAATGAGTGCTTAAAACAAGATAATATATACATAGCTTGACTTTACTGGGATATGCTCGTGTTTCCATCTCTACATTTTTGTTAAAAATCTGTTAGATCTTCCTGCGTACTATCTACTTTAAGATGTCTATGACTCGCACAACGCCAAATATAAAGGTCCGAGATGTACCTACTAAAAGATAATGTGCACAGGTGTCGTTTAATAACGTAGCAGGTTTACGCTCACCAACATTGGTGGAATATGGTAAAAGATAAATAGGGACAAAGCGTTGGTTCAATATGATACTTTACCAGCTAAGAACTCTTCCGCTAGACATTGAAAAATTTAAATCACCAGTATTTTGCTTATCATCAGGGTTCGGAAATTATAATGAACATTTTCATTAACTTTTGCGCTGATTTTGAAAAACTTATTTTTGAACGTGATGCATTTTAATAGATTATTCTTATTCTTATTGTCCGTCAGGCTTATAATACATATAAATTCAATTTTGAACCTAAAATACATCTGCTTTCTTTGTACATATATTATTCTTCCTTTATTCTTAGTCAAGTAAAACACCCATTGCAGTTGCTACCACTGATACCACAGCGCGCGCTCGTAGGCTTAGTGCCGCGACGTCATTTGTAAAACCGTTCCCTTAACGACGTGTCACCGCGCGACGTGTAAACGCGTACACGCGACATATCGCCTCGCACTTCAATTTCCGAGCCATGCGTCTGACATTAATAAAACACGCTGCATATATCGCATAAGAAATTTTCAATAGTTTTAGAATATATATTGATACAAGCTAATACGCACAAGCTATATACGAACGAGAGTCTGATAGAAGCGCGATGGAGAAAGCGATGGAGAGCTTTTGTGACTCGAGTCAGCATCCGAATGCTTACCCTTCAAGTTAAAAAAAAACCTTGTAAGACGCTCTAAGTTTGTAGTAGTGGGTATAGTTTGTCCGGTGACTTAAGGAGAAATGCTCCATACTTAAAGTATGACGCATTTATCCTTAAGGTGACGGGTATCGCGGTTGACGACTGCATTTTGCGTTTTTATAATCGCAGCTTCCGCTTCTGCCATCTAGTATACTTGAGATGAACTATGACAATTCAATGTTGACATGTTTAAATAGTCAAGCAATCGCGGTATTTTACAGTAAGATGGCGCTTTGATAATGATTCCATTTTATGTGTAGGTACTTACTTAATTAAAGTTACTATTGTATGTAGGTAATCAATGACGAAATAATTAAAGTTACCTATAATATAAAACTACTTGACCAACGCACGCCATTACCTACAGTATCATAATCGCACAATTATAATGTTTTATTCTAAATATCCAAAATAAGCATTCATTATGGCGGTTATATTTCTATGTGTCAAGTACGTGTCAAGTCTTTCAAAATAAAAGTTCAAATAAAATGTACTTAACTGAAGATAATATTATTTGTAACTAATTTGTTTTATGTCCTCTTCTGCTCTGAAAAATCCAGGTTTTTAGTATCTATAACGAAATTAGAGATGGTCAAAATCGCTTTCAATGAGGACGGTAAAGTGCGTTGGGATAAGACCGCATCGGGAGAACATCGGATAATTCAATTACCTATCTGGAAAATTATCCTTTAGTTGCTAATACAAACCACACATCCTCCAACACTATTATGTACCTGTACCTAGTTGCATTTTGATATAATGGCGATGCCGCTTTTTTCAGGTACATTCACATTTTACTTAAATGTTTCTTCCGGTAGGTATGCTTAATAAAAACGACTGTTGGTTAAGTGAAAAGTTTAAAAAACCGGCCAAGTGCGTGTCGGACCACGCACAGGAGGGTTCCGTACCTTCAATGGAATAAGAACCAAACTAATAGCAAAAGGTCGTATCTGATGCCTATGGAGGAAGTTTTTTGGAAATAACTCAAAAATGGCTAAACCGATAATGTTCAAAACAATTTTCGTAGCAAGTATATAATAAGGCGCATCTCCTCAAATTTTTTCATATTTTTTGGACTTACGGTTCAAAAGTTACAGGGGGGGCTACAAAATTTTTCTGACTTTCGAAGCGATTATATCAAAAAATATTTACTGATCACAAAATGATCAAAAAAACTTCAATATTATTTTTAAAGACCTATCGATTGATGTATCACATGTTGATATCAGGTAAAAACAATTTTTTTGAAATTTAGATACATGTATGGAGCGCCCCCCTTAAAATATTTTTTTTTCAAATTTAAATACATAACTAAAGTAGCGGCATACAGAATACACCTTATGTGTAAATTTTATTCAGATACGTCGTATAGTTTCCGAGTAAAATGGCTGTGACATACGGACGGGCAGACATACAGACAGACGTGACGAATCCATAAGGGTTCCGTTTTTTGCCATTTGGCTACGGAACCCTAAAAATCACTTATTTGACGCTCTCCTAGCCCTGTCGGTAGTGACCCTGCCTACGAAGCAGGAGGTCCCGGGTTCGAATCCTGGTCAGGGCATTTATTTGTGTGTTGATCGCAGATATTTGTTCCTGAGTTATGGATGTTTTCTTTGTATTTAAGTATTTATCTATTATATATATCGTCGTCTAGTACCCATAACACAAGCCTTATTGAGCTTACTGTGGGCCTAGGTCGATTTGTGTAAGATTGTCGTATAATATTTATTTATAGTAAATGTATGGAAAATATTTAATTTGTGGCTTTTTAGTACATTACCTAATAATAGGAAACTATTAGAAACGATAGGAATGGAATCGATTGGCATAAAAAAGCAGCATGTGAAAAATAAAAAAAACAATTTTCATAAAGTATGGGAAAAGTTTTTCTCAATTTGTGGCTTTTCTAGCCGCAAATTATTTTTGATCCCATACAAGAATGGGATCGATTGGCATCAAAAAGAAGTTTACCAAATGTGACCTCATCTCGCATCCTGTATGTTTTTTCCAAAATCCGTAGAAGACCTTCCCTCAATTTTAAATTAATGAAGATTGATTAATTTGAAATTGAGGGAAGGTCTTCTAAGACCATTTTCGCGTTGCAGCGAGGGATCTGGTAGCTGCCCCCACTGACCCAAAAAGAAATTGAACTTGTATATTATTTCAAATTATCGAAGTTACAAGTAAAAGTAGTTAAGATAAAAGTAATTGCAATTACAAATTATATGTAATCGGGAATACTACTGACATGTAATATCAATTACAAGCAATTTCAATCACTTAATATAATTGATTTTCATGTAATTTAATTAGCAATTTAATTCATTACAAAAGTAGGTACCATCTAATAAATTACGCCCAACACTGAATAAACATCAGGTTCAAGAGGGTAGTATGGAGGATGTATGCTATCTGCTGCCGAAGTCGCGCATACATGTGATCTTTATAGACAAAAAAGTTTCGTTCTATAAATTCAATTGTTTGTCACAAAAAATGGTTTGATTTGTTTTTGCGTGGCATTTAAGACTGGATCCAGTTAATTGTTGCTGTGAACATTTTTTTAATTGGTACCTAGTTGGTTACTAGGAACAGGTTTAGACACGGGTATGTTATGTCCAAAAGGGAGGTATGGGCATTCCGAATGTTATCTCGCTAACTGTGGTAAGGCACAGTTCAGCGAATGTTATCACGCTCAAATCTGGACCTGGCTCAGAGCTCGACTGGGGAAGTACCTTACAGAAAACCATAGCTAAAAAGCAAATAACTTAATTCAACCTAAAGTTTAAGATTAATTTTTTAACATGTTTTAACAATTTTCATTTATATGCCATAAGTGTTTTTTACTAAAAAAATTGACAAATATAAAAGCGTTTGTCGTCTCACATAAGAATTATAAATTGAAATTACACAAAAGAATTAAAAACACGAAAAGTCAGCACGAGTAAGTTAATAACATATAATAGCTTTTGCCCGCGGCTTCGCTCGCGTTAAATTCGGGGTAACAAACCATACAAACTTTCACCCCCCATTTTAGGGAAGTGGGGGGTTAGAAAGAGACAAAAAGTAGCCTATGTCACTCTCCATCCCTTCAACTATCTCCATTTAAAAAATCACTTCAATTCGTCGCCCCGTTTTTCCGTGAAAGACGGACAAACAAAGAAACAAACACACACATACACTTTCCCATTTATAATATTAGTATAGATTAGTTGTATCGTGTCGTGTATAGGGTCGTCACGGTTTTTTGGGTACATTTTTGGGTTAGTTTTGGTTAATTGCCATCTATTTCAAAAGTTTTATCATATCAAAATCCATTATAATATTAAAATACTAGCTTTTACCCGCGACTTCGTCTGCGCGAAATTAACATGAGCCATATGGAATTACATAATAAAACGCAAAATAAAAGTTACTAGTTAGTAAAATCTAAGAGCAAATATAAAACTAGCACGTATGCTATTTCAAGTCAACAGGGAGCAACAATTCCGTATAAACTTCCATTCCGTTTTCATCCCCTTATACATACCAAATTTCATCTAAATCAGTTTAGCGGTTTAAGCGTGAAGAGTTAACAGACAGACACACTATAATATTAGTATGGATACGTATTATATCTCTTCAAGTAGGCTGGGGAAAAAAAAAGAATTATAGCCAAAAGCGTTTTTTAAAATTTTTAAATTTTGAAATATCTTGCTTCAAAGGTTTGAAACATCTTGTCTTTCCACTCTCAATATTTTTAACTCACTCGTTTTTGAAAAGTTTGAGAAAATGCTGAAAGGTTGACATTAACATAATAAAGGCGGTTTATAATTATATCTATTATTTGAAACCGTGCATAGGGTGGTTATGCTAGTTTCCCGTCCGGGTTGCCGTCCACCTGATTAAACTGCTACAAATTTATTGGACTAAGAGCTGGCCACGTCAGATATGACACAATAATGAGAGCAATGAAACCTGACTATTGTGTCATATCTGACGTGTCCAGCTCTCCGTCTACATGAAAAAAACTTTTTGAGGTCAAATTTGCCATTGATAATAATTATTTATTCTTTAATTGATATTTTAATTATAAGCTTTTATTTCAAAAACTTGAATATCAATATATCAATAAGTATGGACGGAAAACTGACACATACTCCACTTTTACAAAAAATGTTTTATTATAAAAAAACCTTTCGAGTATGATTTATTCTCGTATAATAATAATCTAAACTAGACCATATAAGCTCTAGAACGATAAGTAAGGGCACTTCAAATTTTATTATTGCATTACAAAGCTGGCAAAATCGATAAGTGGAAGAAAACTAGCACCTAAAAACTTACTAAGAGTACATTTTATTCAAGTCCAATCTTAAGTAGAAGGAGTAGATTTTGAAAATTTATACAGGAAAAACAGCTTAGGTACACTTCATACTGATTTGAAACAAGGATTAATATTTCGAGAAATTTTTACAAAGGTAAAGCATAAAAGTCAGCCCTGAAAGCTGACCAACTAGTTCAAAAATGGTCCGGTCTTACCCCATCGTACCTTACTTATTGTTTCTTTCATTTTAGGGATTGTGAGAAATTATATTGGTATATATACTTATACGATTAAATTAATTCCATATCTACTTACCTACCTAATAATAATATTAATAATTCACCATATCTTTTAAATCGTACGAAAACGAACATGCAATAAACCATATAAACCTAATGGCGCGACCAGACATCGCAGAGTGCCGGGACAGCCGAGCCGATTGTTTCTTTCTTATTCCATAGTAAAGAGAGAGATATACAACCTAACACGATGATGTGGACAAATCACTGACAAATGCACGAATGTGTTTCAACTTCAAGCGCATTTGATTGTATTCAATGTATCCGTCATTCATATCATAATATAGATCTAGCTTGCAACAGCGCAAAGCAAGAAGCGAAATGAGCAAATGAGAGTAAGCTGGCAACGTCGCCTCGGATGGAAACTGCTCGAACAAACGCACTCTTGTAATATAAATTATGGTAAAAACATGGACGAAGCCGTCTATGGTAAAAAGTACCCATACCCACTGTAAAAATTGAATAATGAATTAGTCTCTTTAATAAGTTGGTAGTTTAAATATATTGGGTAAAAAAGTCAAAATAAAAAGATTAAACTAACTACTAACTTGACTATAGTATGATTTGACTTTTTTTTTGTCCAAAAATACCTATAAATCGCTTAGGATCAGGATTGAAAATATAAATGAGAAATGAGATAAAAAAATAAACAAAAAAGTTAACATCAGCCTAGATTTGAACTCGGACATATCTACTTAGTAAGCAAGCGTACTATAACCTAAGCTATGTGGAACGAATTTCCGCACTCAAAATTACTAATCATATTACTCAAATTTGACACATGAAACATGTCTCTGGCTGCAATAGAATAAACGCCTATAAGTTTTATTGCAGCAATTGCATAGTTCTGATTATTACAGGCTCTACAAGGTTTTGCGTCTAAAACCTTTATTAAGCGCTTAATACGACTATAGTTATCGGTAGAACATTAGTAATGTGCTAAGAAGTAATTATGTTTAATTTCGCAACATAGAATTATTTCTGACCGAAATAAAACTTGCGACAAGTTTTCTCCAAAACAGTTTCATAACGATGATATATATACCTAATTATGTTATACAAGACCAAGCACGTATCGGTAGACCAAACCCAACTATATGCCCCTACAGAAAATGTAACATACATGCTCCAACGTGGTTTGTTTTCTTCAAAAACCTTGCACGAAAACACCTCGATTTGACGTGTTTGCATATATCGTCGCCTTAAGCCGCCGGACAAACTATACCTAATTTAAAAACCACAGTACTCGTAAAATAAAAATGTCGTTATATCATTTCATGAAAAATATAGCTTTCGCATTGAAACCGATCCATTTGCGCCCATTTAACAACTGCGTTACTTTTGAAGTCATTAAAGCCGCTGCGTAACTTTTTAACGCGAGTTTTGTAAATTTATTAACGTCCCTTTAACAAGGGTTTTAAAGCCAGCCTGTTATGGCCTTAAAAATGTTAAGCTTTAATAAATTATATGGCAAACGGCTTTGAACTACTTTGACATATTGTTAGTATTGCTCACTCAGCAGTAAAAGTATAGCCTGACCAAAAATATATGACCATGCGCCATGTTGCGGAATTTCATTGGAACTAATTTCTTGCACTGGCAATAATTTTAATGACAGGTTGACATGCATGTTTGAGGGCATGTGATAGGCTGTCACTTTTGTTAGTGTCATTGTCGTTATTTGAATAATAGGAAACTAGCGCCCTCTTGATAATAATTATATATTTCTGGTCAGGCTTTAGCTAAATAAGCGAAATGATTCCGATTAGTTCCTGTTTTACTGACCGTGAAATCATGACAAGCTAGCTTGTCATTTCGAACACCTCGCCCACTTAAGTATTTGTGATTCTGGCCGTTTATATGATAAGTAATTTTATTGATAAGTAATTTCCATAGATGTACAAATGTTATTAAAATAAAAATAATACACAATAAATAAAACAGTAATAATTAAATTAAAAATTCAGACATAGGTCTGTACTGTACTACGATTCACCCTGATCTCGTGGTGAAAGGTTTGTGGTAGGGCTTGCAGTCCGAATATTTCGAATAGTAATTTGTATTTCATCATCATCATCATATCAGCCAAAAGACGTCCACTGCTGGACATAGGCCTCCCCCAAAGAGTGCCACAATGACCGGTCCTGTGCCACCCGCATCCAGCGGACTCCCGCGACCTTTACCAGGTCATCAGTGACCATCAGTCACCTTGCGGGGGGTTTACCCACGCTGCGCCTTCCGGTTCGTGGTCGCCACTCGAGAACCTTTCCGCCCCAACGGCCATCGGTTCTACGAGCAATGTGCCCCGCCCACTGCCACTTTAGTTTAGCGATTCGGAGGGCTATATCGGTTACTTTGGTTCTGCTACGGATGGCCTCATTTCTGATGCGATCACGCAGAGAGACTCCAACCATAGCCCTCTCCATTGCCCTTTGGGTGACTTTGAGCCTTCTTATGAGGCCCATTGTAAGCGACCACGTTTCAGTTCCATATGTTATTACTGGCAACACACACTGGTCAAAGACTTTCGTCTTGAGACACTGCGGAATATTGGACAAAAAGATGTGCCGTAGCATCCCGAACGCTGCCCAACCGAGTCGGATTCGTCGATTAACCTCTTTCTCGAAGTTGGATCTACCTAACTGGACAGTCTGTCCTAAGTATATATAATCGTCCACAACTTCGAGTGTAAAGTCTCCGATTGTAACGGGAGTTGGTGCTACATGGGTATTTGACATGATCTTCGTCTTATCCATGTTCATCTTTAGACCAACTCGCTCGGAGGCTTTACTGAGGTCATCGAGCATCGTACTCAAATCCTCCATGGTCTCAGCCAAGACTACTATATCGTCAGCAAACCGAAGGTGAGTGATGTACTCGCCGTTTATGTTGATGCCTAGCCTTCTCCAGTCCAGAGTCTTGAAAACATCCTCCAGTGCAGCGGTAAACAGTTTGGGGGGTGAAACGGGGGTTGAAAGTTTGTATGGGAAATTAATAACCGTTGAACCTATTTAGATGATTTGGTATGGAGATATTTTGCGTTCTGGGGAAGGATATATAATAGTTGTTATCCCAGAAGTCATTCCTTAAGCGGGTAAAAAGGAGGGTGGATTACTAATTCCACGCAAATGAAGTCGCCGGGAAAAGCTTCTATTCAAGAGTAGAAATCTGTATTAATCATAATCTCTCGGTAGTAAGTCGTTGATGGCGTAACAATTAAACAATTAAGTATTGCAATAATTTCTTTAAAATAAAAAATGAGGGAACCGCCGTCTTCAAAACGTGGTATACCGAAACCTCCAGAATGTAACGAATACTTTTCCGAAAACCGCTTCTAAATCAGTTCAGCGAAACGCAAGATGATCGCGGACAAACATACATTCCTACATACAAACATACGAGTCTAACTGAGAACCTCCTTTTTTAGTACTTTTAGTACGCGGGCGAAGCCGCGGGAAAAAGCTAGTTGTAGATAAAGGTGTCTTACACAACATACTAAAAGTACAGCTGCATGGGGGCACCGCTAGAGGGAATATTAGGGATTTGTTACGAATGTAAATATCAAAACTAATGTCTTCATTGACTACATGATCACATATGTCCAATCTGGTACATACATACCTTTTGTATACCCAATTTTTTGATAAAAAAGTTGAAACATAGTGGTTTTAAAACGTAACTTTAAATGCGACAAATATAAACTACACGCTTTTCAATAAAACAACACTATAAACCCGGCTGGCATAAATTGCCTTTCGTGCGGCTTGTTCAAAACGCATAATTTATAAATAAAAACTCTTGCAAATGATTAATAACTTATGCATGAAAAAATTCACAATGAAACTCACATTTTTAGCTTCTGTAATACTATTTTCAATTTTATTTGCATAGGAATAGCAAATTCAACAAATTGCACACGATGCCAATCAACTTTCGAATTTTATATGTAGATATTTGAACAAACAAGTAAAGTTTTCATTAGAGAATATTTACTTGAAATCGAAATAATATAATAGTTATGTATTATACAAGGGTGCAAAGTTGTATTTGAACCGCAAATGTGGAATTGAAGCACTATTAGCTAGCGAATGGATACTAGGGTTAAACTACGAGCTAGCGAATGGATTCTATGGTTCGAAAATAGAATCCTCAGCGAAGCGAGTAGTTTAAAATAGAATCCTGAGCGTAGTGAGTGTTGCAACACACGAGACATAAAAATGTCTTTGCAGCCGTGTGTAACACAAATCTTTTCACCTCACTAAAACGCGGAAAATACTACATATAGGTACTATCGGATTGAGAATTGCATGGCCAATTTATGAATGAATTCATTGATAAATTGACCATGCAATTTTGACCCTGATGGTACAATAAATACAACTGGAATATGTAAAATCAATTAAATGCATCCATCAAAATATATTTTTTGTCAGATTTAAAATTATATTTAAAGATATAAAATCATGCAATAGTTTACACTAAATGTTTTTAATTAAATAATATTATTTTTGCGTGGGTGAAGCGAAAGTAGTTTGTCAGGATCGTAGTAAATGGAAATCCGTGATCTCTGCCTACCCCTCTGGGAAACAGGCGTGAATATATGTATGTATGTATGTATGTATTATTTTTGCGTCCACAGCATCTAAAAAAAAATAAAAAATAACAATAAATAAATAATACATTTATTCACGAAACAACCCTTGGTTTACAAACTTATCTTCTGCCAAACTGCAGGACAGTTTGTTGGCAGATGGGGCTCCCTTACATAAAGTGATGGGTAGGTTTATATACTATTAGTACTATTACGTAGTTAACAAAAACAAAAAATTACTATAGTTAGGTACATACGAGTATACACACTTATGGCCTTCCTATTCATAAACGCTTATCAAACCTTAGTAGTTAGTAGTACTTATCTGTAACGTACTTATTATTGTTTTGACAGATTTCATAAGTTTCACGAATAGGGGGTCACAATTTCTGGTACTGATCAGACAATTTAATCAGATGGGCGAACATTCTCCTGTCTGGAGTGGCCTTTACTTTATATATGTTATTATGTTTAAAAAAGTAACTAATAACACGTTCGAATTTCAAATATTCTTTGCACTCTTGTGAAGAAAATCAGTTTTCTTATCTGTTTTTAAAGAATAAAAAACCGGCCAAGAGCGTGTCGGGCCACGCTCAGTGTAGGGTTCCGTAGTTTTCCGTCCGTCACAGTAAGTGTCCCCACTTAAGAGTTAAAATAACACCGCCATGTAGGATATGATATGAGTGTTCCACGTACAGCGACATCTATCGGCAAATTAAGTAAACTATTGCGCGCGAGCTTAAAGTATGGAAGATGATTTTTATGGGATAATTCTTTATTGCGTGAACCGATTTTCACCGTTTTTACTTTATTTGAAAGCACGTCATTTCATTATGATTTTGTAGAAATAACAGGTCAATAAACACCTGCTTATACGGTTAAATACAAACTTAGTTCAGAAATTATTTTGTATTTTTTTTTCAAAAACTATTCAACCTATCAAGTTCAAAATATTTTTTCTAGAAAGTTTTTATAAAGTTCTACTTTTGAGATTTTTTCATATTTTTAAAAGTTAGAGGGGAAGGACACATTTTTTTTACTTCTGGAGCGATTATTTCCGAAAATATTTACATTATCAAAAAATTATGCTAGAAAACCCTTATTCATTTTTAAATACCTATCCAACAATATATCACACGTTAGGGTTGAAATGAAAAAAAAATCACTCCTCACTTTACGTATAGGGGAGGTATCCTAATAAAACATTTTTTTCCACTTTTTATTTTACCACTTTGTCGGCGTGATTGATATACATATTAGTACCAAATTTCAGCTTTTTAGTGCTAACAATCACTGAGATTATCCGCGTACGGACGGACGGACGGGCAGACATGGCGAAACTATAAGGGTTCCTAGTTGACTACGGAACCCTAAAAAAGGTCTTTCCGAGATAGTGATGTGAAAACGTAGGTACTAATTTACACGAGAAGCGATATTACATTTTTATGTTATTTTAAGTAAGAAATGTCGAACGCGTAGATTGGTAAGTTTTTTGTTTATTATATTAGCTAACAAACAAAAATAAATATTTAATAATAAATAATAATAATATTTCAGCCTATACACGTCCCACTGCTAAGCACACGAGAGGGGATAGGGCTATAGTCCCCACGCTGGCCTAAAGCGGGTTGGGAATTTCACATACACCAGGGGTTCCCAAACTTTTTAGGCACGCCTACCTGCTGCCTAAAATGAAATTCCCACGCCCTCCTTCGCTTCGATGCAAGGAAACGGAAGTAAATGGTCTAGCCCTGTTCAAATTTCCCGAGGCCCCGCGCCCCCCTTAAAATGTGGTGCGCCCCCCACTTTGAAAACCCCTGACATACACCTTTGAATTTCTCCGCGGATATATGCAGGTTTCCTCACGATGTTTTCCTTCACCGAATAGCGATTGGTAAATATCAACGTTTATTTCGTTTCGTACATAAGTTCCGAAAAACTCATTGGTACGAGACGGGGTTTAAACCCGAAACCCTTGAATTAAAAGTCAGACGTCTTACAGCCAGGGCCTACCAACGCTCTAATAAAAAAATATTATAAAAAATCTACGCTAAGTATAAGTAATTTCTTTAGGTCTCGTCACATTATAAGGTTTAAGATCATTTAATCTCATTAAGAATTTTACAATTCACTTACACGAGATAAAACATTAATACCATCGATGTATTATGTATTCTACTAGATGAGCCATCTAGAACAAATTTTGTGCGCCATGTTTGGCGGTTGACAGCTATCACTGAATCAAAGAGTAGCTTTAACAAAACTGACGTAACACTGTTTTGACAAAATTCATATTCTGCCTAAACCAATTTTGTAAGGAAACGTAATTAACTAAATTATTACTTTATTTATACCTAATGTTTATTTTGCTCCTTACCCTGAGTTTTAGGAACGAATGGAGTAAAATACTATTTTTGCCGACAAGCGCCTTTCAATACGAACTTTGGGGGTCAATATAATGATCTTGATATTTGCTTAAAATGACATTGATTTCTTCGCACGGATGAAAAATCATTGTGTAAGTACGTATAACACGGGTGATATTTAGATATTTAAGTTTTAAATTCAAATCATAAAAACCTTTTCTATGTATTTAACTCGCATTAACAATTTTAGCAAAATCGCCCTTGTTGAACAATAAATATATGTTTAATGAACTAAACATTAGGTACCTAACGTACTTATCTAAAACATGTTTATTACGTAATTATTTTTATGCTGAGTACTATTAAACAATATCAAGTGTAACAATGTCAAGGTATATCAAGTGTAAGCATATATGCTGTGTTACTTCTGCGACATTAAGGCGCTAGGCGCTGAATGTGGCCGAAAACTGTTACTTTCTAAGGGATATATCTCAATAACGAGTCATTCAAAAAATTTGAATAAAATATATGTTAATTACCATTTCATGCAAAACATTGTCAACGTTTGAATAACTCGTGTAACGTATAGTTTCTCCGTTATTTAAATGTAACGAAATGTCGTTTTACGGTTAATTTTGCTTATATCTACTGAATGGCTTATTTGATTTAAAATATTGTTGAACTAAAAAATGTGTACTACTGGACACTACAAACTCAACGTAGGATATTTAAATTGATTAAATTTTCTTAAACAACTTGATCATAATTCCACATTTCGTGCGTTGGTAGCTCGAAAACGGCGTTGCTGGCAGTCGTGAGCTAGCTTTGAGACGAGGAGGCTGTGTCGCTCGTCGCTCCGTGCTTCCCTTGTACTACATATACTTGCGATTGGCCCGTGAGCAATAATATCGGACTTACTGTGCCTAAAGACTAAATAACTGCAGAGGGTTCATGCGATGCGGACATAACGTGTCTTCCCGGAATCTATAAAGTATAGACGTTTTATCTTTTAAGATAATGTTCTCGTATGCATGTTTATGTACGTTCGTATAAAAAGTATATTTTATTTAGATTATAATACAAGTAAAAAACAAATAAAATTAAAATGGAGGAAAAAACAAAAATCATGAATCTCATAACTCATAATTCTCTGAAAACAAATTTGGTCATGTAAGTAAACTACAATTATTATGTTTTAGTAGACTAATACATCACGCAAAATAGGCGTTAGTCGTCGAGTTGTGGAAATCTGCTAGAACTGCAATACAATAGAGTAATAATCAATTTAATAAAAACTCCGAAGCACCGAATTAATTTAAACATAAATTTAAGAATACCGTGTTCTAAACGAATGTAATATGCGTTTTTTTTTAAAGTTTAAACACAATTTTTAATGTTGTACTTTATACTAATTTATCAAATCAAGAAATTGCGAAGTAAACTGCAAAGGATTGCATATAAACCGGCCAAGAGAATGTCGGGCTATGCTCAGTGTAAGGATCCGTAGTTGCCGGCCTGTTACAATACATCCATTCAAAAGGTAGTTCATAAAGAGATGTTTTGTGGCACTTACGTTATTTTACTATAGGCATCACCCAAAAACGGCTCAACCGATTTTATTGCATATAGTTTTTATTGAAAATACGTGATAAGTATTTCAATGGCCTCACTTCCAGGAATTTTACCAAATTTTTTGAACCCACGGTTCAAAAATCAAAGAGCATGTTTTACTTTCGAAGCTAATATTATTTACGAAAGTATTCGTTTTATCCAAAAGTTGTTTAAGGCGTATTCTTCTTGAAAGACCTATTCAACAATGTCTTTCAGATACTTATTGTTTTACCACTTTGTAGGCGTAATTAAAACACATACTCATACCAAATTTCAGTGTACTAACTATCACTGCGCTAAGCCTGATTGAGATTCTAATAAAAAATGGCTGATATTTAAGAGTTCAATGTATGTAAGAATAAAGGAAAAACAGCTTTTTTTTATACCACGACGCTGGCAAACAAGCATACGACCCACCTAATGGAAAGCAGTTATAAAGCCTATGGACGCCTGCAACCCCAGAAGATTCACATGCGCGTTGACTGCCCTAAAAAAAACTTTACTATGTCGGTGAAATAAATACAAATTTTATATTAATTATCAACATAAAGTAAATAAATAAATTACTAGTAAGGGTTAATACTACCTATCAAATATCTTTAAAGGACCGGCCAAGTTTGTATCGGACCACGCATATTGCAGGGTTCCGTAGAAAGTAGTTTCTTGGAGATAACTGAAAAACGGATAAACCGATAATATGTGAAATAATTATCGTAGAAATTAAGTACTAAGCCTTCTTGGTTTTTTTCATATTTTGTAGACTTACGGATTAAAAGTTAGATGGGGAGCCTATTATATTTAGACTTTGGAACAAATATTTCTGAAAATATTGACTTAATAAAACAGTTTTAAAAATCCTCTATATATCTAAAATATTTTTAAAACCGTATCGTACAACATGTTCATATTTACAAAAAATATATTTTTGACATTTAGTTTGGCATATGTATGGCATATGTATGGAGTGCCTTCCCTAAAAGTTTTTTAGCAATTTAGCCAGAAAACTAAGTAGCGGCACATGAAACACACCTCTAGATAAAATTTCAGTAATATATGTTTTATAATAAAAATGGCTTTGACATACGGACGGACAGACGGACATGTTTCAAAAACTTTTAAGGGTTCCGTTTTTGCCATTTTGGCTATGGAACCCTAAGAAGTGTTTGCGCTGTGTTATATTTAATGATCTAAATTTAATGGGCTTACAGCTCTCATGACAATTGTATGACGATTTCGTGCACAAATACCGCTCCTTACATGTGCATTTTTACTATACGCAACTCGCAATAGGCTTAGTTTTGTTAATTTATCGTAATTAAGTGACGGTTAATATTTAAAATCGCAACAAAAAAATAACCAGCTCACTTGCACAGCAAAAAAAATCCAAATTCACATGAAAACACCGCTTTGATGTGCATTCAGTTTTTTTTGCTATAATAGTCAGTATTTTTTATTTTTTCTGATATGCGGAATATTTTTAACCATATTTCGTAAATTCGTAAATATTTTGCCGCTTACTGTACTTTAAATTCAAAATCTAGGGTTTTATTTTTTTACATTAAAATCTACTAATCGAGATCGTTATTACTTATCTTATTTAATAGGTAAGTAGCATTCCTAAAAATGTCACCGTAATACATAATCACAGTATTCAAATCACAAGACATCCGCAAAAGGATTATAATTATTATAAAGCTGCCCGCGCGCCTCTGAGTAAAGTCATATTCTTTGAACATTGTTGCAGTGCATCGCGGTGGATTTACGCACGATCGAAATGAGAGGGGTACGCGGGTGGCGCGGGTAGAGAGCGCCCAAACGCTCAAGGACACTCCGGCGACAATCGTCTTAATCTGTGCGCCAAGGAATATGGCGTCGCACCGCCAACTTTAATATTTTAAATTAATGGAACACCAAACTTTGCACTTACTTACCTATGGAATGTAATTCCGTGGCTTTTATTACTATTTTTGGAATAATTTTTACGGTTTATTATCATGCAAGAAGCCTTTACGTTTAGTATTTGATTTTATAAATTTTTTGCGTGTAGCCATGTCTGTGATGACAGGAAAACCCCTCTTTAAGGTTAATCCTATCGATTCGGTAACCCCATCAATTCGGTAACCTCATGATAAGGTAACCGTATCATAAGGTTACCCAATTATAACGGTAACCTTATTGAAGCGGAAACCATAACCTTTAAGACGGTTAAGCTCAATACCCTATCGCGATAGGGTTATTTTTAAAGGTTTTCATTGGGTTATTTTAACCTTATTATCAGGGGGTTGTTTGGTGTTTTACTTCATTTAAACTAGCTACGCGTATAGATTCCTGACCGTAATCGCGTTGCTGAAGCATGAAATAAAATTAACATGAATATAACAAAAAAAAAAAGTTAAATAAAATTTAAATAAAATTTAAATAAAAAATAAATAAGAATTAAATAAAAATTGAATAAAAATTGAATAAAAATTGAATAAAAATTGAAAAAAAGTTGAATAAAAATTGAATAAAAATTGAATAATAATTGAATAAAAATTGAATAAAAATTGAATATAAATTTAATGAAATTTAAATAAAAATTAAATAAATATTTAATAAAAATTAAATAAAAATTAAATAAAATTTAAATAAAATTTAAATAAAAATTAAATAAAAATTAAATAAAAATTAAATAAAAATTAAATAAAAATTAAATAAAAATTAAATAACAATTAAATAAAAATTTAATAAAAATTAAATAAAAATTAAATAAATTTTAAATAAAAACTAATAAATATTTATAAAAATTTAATAAAAATTAAATAAAATTAAATAAAAATTAAATAAAATTTAAATAAAAATTAAATAAAAATTCAATAAAAATTTAATAAAAATTAAATAAAAATTAAATAAAAATTAAATGAAAATTAAATAAAATTTAAATAAAAATTAAATAAAAATTAAATTAAATTAAATAAAAATTAAATAAAAATCAAATAAAATTAAATAAAAATTAAATAAAAATCAAATAAAATTAAATAAAAATTAAATAAAAATTAAATAAAATCTAAATAAAAATTGAATAAAAATCAAATAAAAATTAAATAAAAATAAAATAGAAATTAAATAGAAACTAAATAGAAATTAAATAGAAATTAAATAGAAATTAAATAGAAATTAAATAAAAATTAAATAGAAATTAAATAGAAATTAAATAGAAATTAAATAGAAATGAAATAGAAATTAAATAGAAATTAAATAGAAATTAAATAGAAATTAAATAGAAATTAAATAGAAATTAAATAGAAATTAAATAGAAATTAAATATAAATTAAATAGAAATTAAATAGAAATTAAATAGGAATTAAATAGAAATTAAATAGAAATGAAATAGAAATGAAATAGAAATTAAATAGAAATTAAATAGAAATTAAATAGAAATTAAATATAAATTAAATAGAAATTAAATAGAAATTAAATAGAAATTAAATAGAAATTAAATAGAAATTAAATAGAAATTAAATAGAAATTAAATAGAAATTAAATAGAAATTAAATAGAAATTAAATAGAAATTAAATAGAAAATAAATATAAATTAAATAGAAATTAAATAGAAATTAAATAAAAATTAAATAAAAATTAAATAGAAATTAAATAGAAATTAAATAGAAATTAATTAGAAATTAAATAAAAATTAAAATAAAATAAAATAAAATAAAAATTAAATAAAAATTTGATAAAAAATTGATAAAAATAAGATAAAAATTAGATAAAAAAAATTAAAATAAAAGTTGAGTCGGCACTTTGTGGCCGGTCGTGGTATTTTACATTGTTTTAGGATTAAATTATATTACATATTTAGAACAGAATGCAGCGACAGTCATAGTGACAACAATAAAACTTTATTCAAAATAAAAATACAACAACAAGCACTAAATCGACTACTATAAAAAAATATCGGCCCTAAATGCATGTGATCGTGTAGTCCAAAATGGAGGAACCTCTACGTTGTGTAAAAATTAATACAGTAATAAAACAAATTATGTTACAGAAACGATGTTCCCAAATAACTTATAATTTTAGTTGAATACGTACATTCATAATAAATAAACCAAATGTAAACCGACAAGAAAGTATAACGTTGTAATTGATTACAACGTTACACTTTCTTGTCGGTTTACATTTAAGTTGATTTGCAATTTTGCTACACAAAGAATGTTTATTAAGGACCGGATGGACTCCTCTGATAAGGGTCAGAAGAAACGTAATAGAAGCGCAGCGCTAGATGTGTAGTCTTTTCTTTAAGTACGCATGTTATTTAATTATAACACAAAGGGCAAGGATTAGTAAAAAGGGAGGTTGTGACCATAAATAGTAATTTATGAAAGGGTAGGACATAGTAGGTACAGATTTAATACAATTGGGATCATTTTCGTCAGACACACATTAAATATTATGTTACTGTTTAAAGTTTTGCCAATAAAAGTGAAAAACAACGAAATACCATGAATCATGATCCTCTCTACTTTTCGGCACGCATAATATACACACTTTCGCAATCTTAATTCATTAAGTTTACAAAGACAGCATAATAAAATTGTAGGCAATCAATAAGATATTCATAAAAATAATATAAGTAGGTATTTCTTGTTGCCACTAGCCACTACGTCTGTCACCAGTGTCATCACATCTGATTAATCCTAAAATAATCGAAAACAAAAGCCTATAAGACCTATGAGATTTCGGCTCGCTCATATACCTCGCTGCTCAGATAAGCTTTCCGATATGAAAGTAAAAATTAAATATTAAGTTAGGTATTCCCAAGAAAATGATAAGAATATCGAGGTACTAAGATTACCACGATCCACTATCGCAACTAATAGTTTTTATTTCTACCAAATATGAGACTAAAAGTCAAAAATGATATTCATAACTAATTTTCTACAACTAATGTTATTATTAGTTTTTATATATTAATTATATGCTTATGTGAATATATTATCGCCGACTCTATACAAATATACTTGATACTTAAAACAATAGATTTTAATTAGTGCATAGGAATGCACGAATGCCACGAATACATATCTGTAATTTCTCCAAAGTATGGTATAGTAGTAGTTATAAATAAAGTATAAATAATATAACCTATACGAGTATAACGAAATGCAGCGCCACTCCAATTTTACAAATCTCTATAAAGTACAAATATTGTTAAAAATGAATACACTAAACACCGCCGGCAAAACCTGTTTTCTTTGTACTGGGAGCTTATTCGACCAACCTCGTGCCCGTGGACACTACACTAATTATATAATAATAAGCCTAATTGGAGTGTAAGTAAAGCTTATATTCGTTTGAGCTGGCTCAATACCCCCATGATGCGGTAACCGAATCGATTCGGTTATTTAAACGCTTAGTGGTACCTTAGGTTAACCGATCGATACGGTAACCGAATCAATAAGGTTACCTCATCATACTCGTAAGGTTACCGTTATAACAGGGTTTTTAAAACCACCGCTAAAATAACCCTGTTAAATACCCGGGTTATGGTAACCGGTTCCGGTCCTTGCTGTGGTCCAAGAGCCACTGTCAGACTTGTAGTGATTTTCACTAATACTCATGGTACAAATAATTTCCTAGGGATGTCTTCTCCTGTTACTCAATGATTAATACTAAGTAAAATATACATGGATATGAGTGTACAGGCACAACATTATAATTGTAACATTCATAAATTTCATAACGTAAAAGAAGGGTATCCGAACAAATGACAATTTACGAACCGCGCGCATTGCGTGCAGCTAGTGACGACAACAACAAAACAAGTAGCGCACGGAGTCATTCCTGCTAGATACAGCATGCGTACGCTGACCGTAGTTGGGCATTATTAGTTTTAAATATTATTATTGTATGCGATACCAGTACCAAACACCACTTTTATTGAAAGTAATGGTCATATAAAACGTTTCTTCGGACAAAACAGGTTAACTTCCCGAGGAAAACTTTTGTAAGTATACTTGCAACATCTATAATGAATGACTTAGCTTTATCTGTCTGCTTTTAAAACATTACCCTTGCGTACCCGGAAAACTCCGTGTAAGTGTTCTATAATGGCTTTCGAATTAATAACTCCTGGACATGACATCATGCATGGCTGTATTTATGGCCGCTGTTTACGTCTTCGGACGCTAACTCATGTAAATTACAACCGAAAGGACTATAATTTTCCGGATATACATGGGATATACTATGTACAGTTTATTAGAGGTTATAAATACTCTGCCTGTTTTAAATATATTTTTTCGGTCGTAATTATTAGGTACAGGTACTATCATCAAAACTTGCCTCTGGAATTTTCAACAATGATAAATGGCAGGTTAAATTGTATTTTCAACCGACTTCAAGATTTCGAAAGAGGAGGTGCTCAATTCGTCCGATCTTTGTTTCTTTTATTATTTTTTATTATGTAAGTTCACCGATTTTTACGAAGACGGCTGGACCGATTTGTAAAATTCTTTTTTGTTTGAAAGAGTCTTCACAGTTAGTCCCATAGTAACCAGGTTAGGACCTGAGGATGGGATCCTGGAGAAATAGAATATTATAGTGATTTAAATATTTTTTACTATAGCTCGGACATTTCCTTTCGGAAAAGTGGAGTCTAAGTGAAGTCGGTTCATTTTTGTTTAAAATTATTATAATATATTTTTATGAAACCTTAACATATAAAACTGTATCGTATACCTGAATGACTAAAAGTTAAAACTAAAGCACACGGGCGAGGTGAATAGATGCACATTCTTCTAGAAACATTTGTAGTCCAGATATATGCTATCAGTAATGTAGAGGTTGGATAGAATGTAGAGGACATTACTGGTTGTTTTATGTCAAATAGTCTTTATTCAAAATTAAAAGTCAATGTAAATAATAAATCAAATATGAAAATCAGTTGCCATCGAGGCTCCTAGCCTCGTGGCCACGCGCGCTTGTTCCTTAAAATAAACTCCAAATAAATCAAGATTATCAAGCTCTACCCCTGTGTTTATCTGAAGCTACACCACCCCCTCTACAGTAATATAATATTATGGTTATTTGTAAAGGAAATATTTACCATTCTATCAAAACGACTAGCTATTTTACTCAGACCACCTTTCCCTAATTCCAGACGATCACTCCGCAAATCCATGACACAGCAAGACGATGTAGTGCAACAGCTGGACGAGCTAACAGACTACCGGCCCTACTTCACGTGGTGGGTCAGCACGGTGCAGACTCTGGTGCTACTGCTGAGCCTGCTGTGCTACGGCTTCGGGCCCGTCGGCTTCGGCCGGCACACGCATTCTGGACAAGTGCTCGTGAAGAGCTTAAGTTTGCAACAGGTGATTATCTTAAGAAGATACGATTGGTTTTTACAGGTCTAAATTATGGAATAAAACATCGTGAAGTGATATTTTTCTGAGGTGATCGGGGCTGGGAGCAGACTGACACAACTTGCCATTATTTAAGGTAGTCAGGGCAAATAAAGGTAAATAATTATAACAACCGTAAAAGGTACAAGATACAGATATTTTACTGGTAAAATTAAAATTGTAAGAGTTTCCAGTATTACTGCTCTTTTAACAGAAGGGAAGCAAAAGAGTTCGATCACCGTGGAATGGCTTCTATTAATATTATTGATCTCTGTCTCAATTTCGGCTTGGGTAAAAATACATTCGTACGTCCGGCTGTCCTCCTCTAAGAGAAGCATTTAAAATGTTCAGAATAGCGAAATGGGCCAAAAGGGGCCTAAGCGGCATTAGGGTTTATAGCTTGGGACCATTGTGAGTTTGCTGCACTTATGAAACAACTTTAAAGTTTTTTTTATATAATACGACTATTATATAAATAATATAAGTTCAATAATAATTGTATATAACGTAGCCGCAGTTGCGCCTATAGGCGCACTTAACCCGTTGACCTTACCGAACAAGATTATTCTATGCTAGCAAATCCATTGTATCTTTTACAGAGTGGCAAAAGTCATCTCCCGAATTCGGTTTCTTTGTCACGCGCAGTATAATAAGCTTAAATGACGCAAAGCTTTTAGAGACCACGCCCCTACAGATTAATGTCTTAGACGGCGCTTAGAAGACAATGCACAATATTTTCCCTAGGGATTTATTACAGCCTTCGCTCTTTGTGTACTGGTGATGACTGCATAATATTTAGACGTCTGCCTGATAGAAAATAATTAACAAGTGCGTAACATGATTACGGTGCCTTTTAATATTATGTTAGTGTAGCTCCCCCCCCTAAATTTTCCCTCTATTACCCCTCTTTTTAATCTAACATTAAAGTAACAAATACTATTTAAGTAAACTAACGAAAACCTAACTAACATAAACTTAAACTAGTGGCCAAACGCGTGATCAGTCAAGGGTAAAGACACCTATGTTGTACCGCAGTAACCCATTTTCTTTTAACGTGAGATCAGTTATTCTTCGGACTCAGGTGGAAATAGCAACCTAACCCCTTGAAAACCCCTAGGAGGATAATAAAAACGCATAAAATGTACCTGAATCACCTAATGAATAAGTAATAGAATGAGAACACAAGAAACAGAGTCTCTTGGTATAAAAATTTCAGAATGATAAATTTTTATTGTAAAATGTAAGGTAAAAAGCTTAAAAATAAATTATTTTTTTTTGGTAAAGATCCCCAACGACCTATTAGTCCTTAGGGTGACAAGGATGTAGCAAACTTCCTGGAATAAGTCCATTTGAAAACCTACATATATTATAGAATTTACTCCTATCAACATCTGAGTTCTAAGATAAGCGTGAATATCACACTAAGGTACTACATCCTTGCCCGATTGGGTATTAAGGCTCCAATAAAACTCATCAGTCCAATTCAATGAGGCTTCCTAGTCCTACCTGCCTAACCCTAGGAGTGTAAGACCCTTCGAGCGACTCTACTAACGGTTTGGAAGCTTAGGTGACGTTGTGATGAAGAAAACCGCCAAAATATTCATCGTCAACCTTTTAGTCTCATTTAACAACATGAGAGCAAATCTAAACGCCAAAACCCTTGTCAATCCCATAAACTATAAACTGAGTCATTTTTTCTGAGTTTTCTAACATGTAGAAACAAAAACCAACCTTAGTTGTTGACCACAAATTTTTATGAAGTCAAACTAACCAATTTAAGCATTATGTTACTTTGAAATAATACAATGGACTGCTCTGCTTGCCACTGACCAAATCAGACTACTGTTTCAGAATGATTTGTTATTCAGAGTTATATGAATACTATAAAACCAATGAAATGTATATTTATACCTTTATTATACCAGAAAACTCACAAATTGACTAGAAAATATCGCTAAAAATTAGAATACTGCTTTTAAATCGTTAAAATCAAGATAATATCCGAAAAACCGCTATTCATAAAGAATAATGCTTTCAAAAAACATGAAAGGCTTCAAGAAAATGCCTACTTCCCCATTGTGTGTGAATTTAATCTATCACTAACCCCATCTGCTTAGTATTTCTGGAATATCTGTCGTACTTACCATAGCCCAAATATTCCAGACAATACTCAAGTGTATCCAGGGAACCCTAAGCTGTAAGTTCGGCCAATGCATCCGAGATTGCAAAGCTATCAATATGGTGTTGTGTAGGTCTCCACTTCCACGGCTAAAACGCCAGGGTGGTGGAAGTAAGTCCGGTCCCTATCTGGTGTATATAAATAATATTTACATATATTTAACAAGACCCGAGCACGATCTCTGTAAGGCTTCGACAAGTCTTGTCACAAGCTGGCCAGCAACTTAACATCGAATTGAGGCCCTTATCTAACCTTACAGCTGGCCTCTCGTGTTCAGTGTGGCACCACATAGTGATGTAACGTTACTGTGTTGGTAAAAAGCAACGCCGAGATTCCACATGCCCGTAACAAAACTAGAACTCCAGCTCTGTCTCAGTTGGCACCCGTTAGGTTAAAACAAAGCTGAATAACCATACTTTTTGATTTAGATAGTAACTGGTTCTATTATTTAAATAAACACTCAAGAAAATTTACATGATAACTAAACTCCCATTAACATAAGTTAAAAACAATTAAAACCACAAGAAATAGTAAACGAAACTTTCACAGCCGCAAAACATCTAGATCTACATTTCCGAGATACTTTCAAAGTTTCCCGGATCCGCAAAGCCTAGATTTAACTTTGAGCCGAATCAAAATCATATTGATTAAAACTCTAGCTCAAAGCTTCGCGGCACGGAAAATTTCACTCACACGTACCAATAATAATTATTTCCAAAACCAGTCACTTATCCGTTCGACAATTAAGATTTGAATGCCCGAGCGCGTCCCTTGCCCCTCTATTTATAACCTTAGGTGCTTACACCGTGCTAAGGTGCTTACATTAGACGGAGAGCCGGCCTCGTCAAGCACGACCCGACAATGTAAACAACGAAATCCCCCAATCAGTCCGCCACACCATGTCTACCTTCATATCCGGAATATCTGGCAGCTGTAAAGTGGTGGAGGCCAAAGAATGCAATCCACTTTAGTAAAACAAACCCTGAAGTTCCGGATCTGATGCAATATTATAGATACATTAGTTACTTAAGTACTATGTAAGACCTTGCCTTATGTAAGACCTTATGTAACACATTATTATGAAGCGATTAATGAATAAATGAAAGAATTATGAATTATTATGAGAAATTATATGAACCTCGGTGGTTTCTTTTCCTATTTTGGTATGATTATTTTCCAAATCAACAATTTCGATAGTCTGTCACTTCGACCTCCACCCATCAAAAGCCGCCAGGTATCCAGATCCAGTAACAAGGATAATATAGCAATTAAACCAGATGGGCCCTGAACGCTTCCCCCACCGCGCCACATCCAACTCGGTCAGCTCCCAGTCTATCAGAAACACAATTACTATTAATCGAATGCTTACGTCTTGACTTATGAAAAAGATCATAACTCTTCTTGCCTTTCTGCTTATTATGTGTCTTATGCCATTTTCATAAGGTTCAATTTTATTTGACCTCCATTTGTCACGCTCGGCCCATTACTAAGCAATTTTCGTGATTCTTAACCTTTGTCTTTGAATGAAAAAATGATAATAAAGATCCTTAATGTTCATATTTTAATAGACAACCATGTCCATAATACATATTACAGTAGATAGTACCTGAATGAGGTATGTATTTAGTTACATTAGTAATAGTCATTACTAATATAATATAGCGTATGTATGTGGAAATAAAACTGAAACCGCTTCACTGATAAGTACCTGAATGACCTACTAATCCATTTTTGGGGTTCCGTAGTCAACTAGGAACCCTTATACTGTGTTACACAGTGTTCCAGGATCGCTTGGGACCAGAAATTTTTTGATGGCTTTGCAGGTCGACGTGGTTTGATGTTCTAATTAAAAACCTAATGGTGGTTACTATCAATTCTTTATAGATTAAGGGAAAATAAGGCTTTGTATAGGATTTCCACAGATATTCCACATATAAACTCCGAAATAGGCGCGTAAGCATGACACAAAACTCATAACTCGATTTACTAAACTATGTAAAGACATAAAGCACAGTCGTAATGCGAAGTTAGCAGGTGAAAGACACGAGAGTCGAGATACAAAGTAAGGGTATTAAGGCAACCCGGTATATAGGTCACACAGGCTTTGTCAGGAGTCCCTTTGTCTTAGTTTTTGCTGCTTAACAATCTTTCGGATTGTAGCAAACATGGCCGGGCTAATTAAATGAATGTGAGGTTAGGTTTCCTGCTCCTGTAAATTGTTTATTTATCATTAAAAATAAAATAAAATAGCCTTTTATTTCTCGCAATAATTCAACTACGACAACGATTTAAAAAAGTCAAAATGATTTCATGTATTGATCTAGTATGTTTACATGTAATAATAACCTAAAGGCCGTGTTACACTTTACTTATAAATATATGTATGTCATAATTCCGTCAAGTTATTGTATGTACAGATAAAATTATTCAATTGATGTACGTCCAGAAAAAAAAGTCAAAATAATAGCCGTTTTTATAACGTGAACTATGGTCAATACAATAAAATAAAAATTTAATTAAAGTAAAATAATAGTAATTAGGTATATATCGCGCGAGAACCCCTCTTAGGTGAGGGTAAAGGCCTCCTCCAGTGACGTCCAGTGGTCTCTATTTTTGGCTATATTCTTCCAAAGTTTGCCAGCCGTATAGGCGATGTCATCTTCCCATCTCGTTCTTGGTTTGCCTCTCTTTCTGAAGCCTAGGGGGCCAGGCCATGACGTCAGCATGGTTGTCCATCGATCGTCACTCATTCGGGCTACGTGTCCCGCCCATCGCCATTTCATTTTTTTTGAGTATGTGAGGGCGTCTACTACTCCTGATCGCTCTCTTATGGTAGAGTGCCGTATCTTTTGAACTCTTCTGATTTTAAACATACTTCTTTCCATGCTTCGTTGGCAGGAGGTTATCTTATTTTTTATTCGATTCGTGAATTTCCATGTCTGGCAGCCGTATGTGAGAGATGGTAATAGACACGTGTCCATAACCTTCTTTTTGATTTTTGTTGGCATCTGACTTTTGAAAATTTCCTTTTGACTCCAGTACTTTTTCCATGCTCTTTTAACCCTTCGATCGACTTCCTGTTCACAGCTTTCCTTTTGGAAAGATATTTGTTTGCCTAAGTATATGTATGAATCGACGTATTCAAGAGGAACATTTTCAATATTTATTGGCGTTTTTGACGAGTTAGTCATAACCTTGGTCTTACTGAAATTTATTTCCAATCCTGCATGTCTACTTGATTTCTGCAAAGTGTTAACCATGTACTCCAGCTCTGTACTGTTTTCTGATAGCAGTACTAGATCGTCGGCAAACCTTAAGTGACTGATACGTTTTCCATTTATGTTCAGGCCGACTCTCTCTCTCTTCCAGTTTAAATTACCTATGACCATTTCTAGCACTGCTATGAAAATTCTAGGTGAGAGCGGGTCCCCTTGTCTCACTCCTCTCTTGATTGGAATGGATGGACCTATACGCTCCAGTTTTACTCTGCTAGTATTTTTTTCGTATAGGTGTTTCAGAATCTTGATATATTTAGACTCTACGTCTTGTGTTTTAAGGGCCTGCCATATCGATGTGTGAAGTATGGTGTCGAAGGCTTTCTGGTAGTCAATAAAGGCTACGTAGAGCGGTTTTTGAAACTCAACGTATTTCTCAATAAGTAGCTCTACGGAGTGGATGTGGTCTATTGTAGAGTAGCCTTTGCGAAATCCTGCTTGCTCAATCGGCTGATAAGATTCTAGAGTAGGACTAATTCTTTTTTCTATTATCGACGAAAACAGTTTGTATATCGAAGGAAGTAGAGTAATAGGTCGATAGTTGCTTATATCGTTAGGGTCGCCCTTTTTGTATAGTAGTATTATGTTTGACTCTGACCACTGCTCGGGTGTAACACAAGTGTCGAGTATTTTATTGAAAAGTATAGTCAATGGCGTAGCGAGAAGCGTGCAAGCAATTTTTATTGTTTCGTTTGTTATCTTGTCCGGTCCTGGGCTTTTCTCTAGTTTAAGCTGCTTTATTTTTCCAATAATTTCAATTTCATCCACTGGTTTTGGTTCCGTAGTGTTTCCTGATTCTTCTATTATACAGGGAGAGCTTTCAGATCGTGGTGAAGCTTCATCGTACAGTTTTTTATAAAACGTAGTCGCTATTTGTAGTATGTCTTTTCTGCTGTGTGATACGTTAAGTGCCCCGCGAAGGCCTTCTATCCAAGTTTTTTGTGACTGTAGCTCTTTGTAGGCTCTTTTGAGACTGCCTGTTGTTTCCAGGTATCTTATAATAGTACGTTGGCGATGGTTCTTATAGTCTTGACGTAAATATTTACTTATAAGCTTGTATAATGCTTTAAGTTCATTTTTCATATCACGTGTTTTCGGTTTGAGCTTTTGTAATTCTTTTCGTCGTTGAATAAGCCGGTTCGTGCGTTCAGATATAATACTGGATTTTGTTGTTGTGTGTGTATGTCGTGTGAGAGCTTTGTCTAGGCTATTTTCTATAGCGAAAATAATTTTATTGTAGTATTCCTGGACGGTGTCGTCTTCGTGCCGGAGACATAGATCCTCTTGGTAATTATTTAATGCCTCTAGATATATTGAAATTTCTTGCTCATCTTTTAGTCTGTTTCTTGAGTTCCCGTCATAGTTGGATCTATTACTTTTAATTTTATTAAGACTAAAAGAAGCCCGCACAAGTCTGTGATCCGAAGGAAATAATACATTAATTACTTGTACATCTTGAACGTTTCTATGCAGGTTTGTCAGAATATAATCAATCTCGTTTTTTGTGACGCTGTCTGGAGATCTCCAAGTCCACTTCTGTTTGCTTTTCTTTTTAAAGAACGTGTTCATAATTGAAAGATTATTTTCGTGTGCGAACTGTAACAGTCGTTCGCCGCTTCTGTTTCGTTTTCCATAGCCGAATTGTTTCATGATTGGACTGTCTTCGGGGGTAGGTTGACCAATTTTAGCATTAAAGTCGCCCTCTACAACGTTTTCTCCAGATAATTTTAAGGCTTTGTCAATCGTGTTATAAAATGACTCTATTTCGTCGTCGCTTGCTGCCTCTGTGGGTGCATAAACTTGAATCAAGCTTATTTGGAGATCGTCAACTTTTATTTTTAACAGCGCTACTCGTTCGGAGAGTATAAAACTTTCAATATTCCTTTTCAGGTATTTTTTAACAAGAAATCCAACTCCGTGTAAGCCAGGTGTTTCGCCTATGTAATGAAATATTACGTGTTCGTATTCCTGTATCGTATTTCCAAGGCGTCTTATTTCTGACAGGCCAATTATATCGAATTTTGTATTTTCCAATGCGTCCATTAATTCGAGAAAGCGAGAATGTGTAGACAAAGTTCTAACATTATAAGTTGCTATGAAGAATAGGTTGTTATTTTTTCTTTTTATCGATTTATCTTGTGTCATTGGAGGGTTTTGGTCTACTACTCCCACGGTGACCGGCCGTATTGGGAGAGGTATCGTTTCACGTATGTTTTTACTTAAAGTTTGTTCGCTGGAGGGGGCCCGAGTTTGTCAAGCGCTTTCTTTGGGTGTTACAAATGCCAAGATAGAGTTTCTCTTGTATTTTTTACAGTCTTGACCTTGAGGCGTGCTTGCTGAGGTTCCTGGGGTGCCTCGGGAGCCCGGGGTCCCTTGGGTTTTTTGCACTGCTACTGCGTCCGTGGTTTTTTCGGGAGATTGAGATAATAGTCTCTTGTTATTGTACCGGGGTTTCCTTTCTTTTATAATTAATTTGTCATATCTAAGGTATGCTATATTTCCCCTGTCTAACTGTTGTTGCCGTTCTTTTTTAAGTTCTTTTCTTTTCTCGAGAACTTGTGGCGGAAATTCCTCTTGAATGTACATGTTAGATCCATTAAGCTTTTTCTTTAGTTTTAATATTTTGATTTTTGCTCCCAGAGTCGTAAGAACAATCGAGATGGGACGAGGATTTTCACCCTTCTTGCCCATTCTTCGCAGTGATTGGATCTCATTTTCATGAAGGTTTAATTGCAGTTTTATGTTTATTATATCTAATATTATTTTTTGAAGATCGAAATAGCTTCTTTCGGTTTCTCCGACCCCGAAAAATACTAGGTTTCTTTCATAGCTGTTTTTTTCTAACCTATATAAGCGTTGCTCTTGATCATTAATTTTTTCTCGCAAATTTTCTACCTCTGTATTTAAAACTTGAAATTTCTCATTCATATGTGTTGTGATTTTGTTGGTGATTGTGTCCTCAGTTTGTGCTATTTTTGTTTCAATCCTTGTGAATTCTGTTTTCATGTCACTTTTCATTGACAACATTAATGCTTTTAATTCTTCCATGGTGGTTTGATGCAGTTTGCGCCCTCTAGTTGAAGTGTGGTGCAATATTTGTGAAGAGGGAGTAAGTGAATATGCACTGTAAGGTTAATGTCCTGCTGCACAGTTTGGAGTTCCGTTAGATCACGCTAGATGGCGCTGATTTCAAACAGATCAAAATGTTGTAGGAATGATTTAGCACTTTTAGTAGTATTTTGATTTCACTAAATGTTCGCGAAAAAGGTCACTTGATTTAACTTTTCTAATGTTCACTTTGGTATTTTATCTGTATGTCACTCACTAGTTTTTATTGTCTGCAAAATAATTGTCACTTTTAAAAACTGTTCGTTGGTATTTGTTTATCACTATTTACATTGTTTATTGGTCTTTTCCACCACTGTCCACATGTGTGCCGGTGCATTGCTGTATCCTCTATATGTTTTTTTTAACTTTTATATCACTTAATCTGTATTATAATTTTTAATTACACAATTACTACGGAGCTGATGTAAACACGAGCACGGTGGCGCCCTCCTCCTTCGTTTGTTTTTTCTTCGTTTGTTGTTATTAAGGGAAAATAAGGCTTTGTATAGGATTTCCACAGATATTCCACATATAAACTCCGAAATAGGCGCGTAAGCATGACACAAAACTCATAACTCGATTTACTAAACTATGTAAAGACATAAAGCACAGTCGTAATGCGAAGTTAGCAGGTGAAAGACACGAGAGTCGAGATACAAAGTAAGGGTATTAAGGCAACCCGGTATATAGGTCACACAGGCTTTGTCAGGAGTCCCTTTGTCTTAGTTTTTGCCGCTTAACAATCTTTCGGATTGTAGCAAACATGGCCGGGCTAATTAAATGAATGTGAGGTTAGGTTTCCTGCTCCTGTAAATTGTTTATTTATCATTACCACTGTGCAATTTTATTTATACTTGTAGGTTTTCAGAAAACATTGCGAGTTCGAGTGTTCTTCGGATTCCGAGAAATGTTTGGTGGTCTGAGTATATACTCAGATACGTAATTAGGTACTATTCTATGGTATGATTCTACTGGGACACAAAAAGTGTCTCGAATGTCTCAATCCACTAACGCTACTTTTCTATGGACGTTTATAAGGAAGTAGCCCACAGTGAAAACGTTTAAACCTAAATACTACGTGTAAATTGGGAATTTTATTGTGTCCTAGTAAAATCAAATTCTCTCGATTTAGAATAAGAATAAAACTTGAACATAACTACAACAGTTTATGAAAACGTCCGGTGACTCAACTACTTTATTAATATGAGAAGAAAGGCTAAGAGTGACATTTTAAGATGTAGATATAAACAGATCCCTGTAGGATATTCGTTGGAGATTGTGTTGACATAAACAATGTCATATTTCGCTAAAGAATAAATTAAGGTGACGAGTCCAGCTAAATTCCATCTTTTTCAGCGCGAGTGAAAGATAAACACTGTGTTACGATTAGTATGAGAGCTCATTGCAAATTTTGCAAAATGATGAATTAAAAAAAACGCATTAATTGACAATATTTCAAAATTTCAAAATTTTATAAATCGAAAACCATTTTGAGAAATACACTTGTAGAACACAAAAACCATTTTTTTTGAATTTTTTTTTCAGTATTTTTTGGAAAAATCACCAAAATATGTAAACCGGAAAATGACGTCACACGGCTGATTCAATACTACCACTATGAAAAAACGTTATCTTCCGGGTTTCCGTTTGACAACTTTGACAATTACAACACTACTGACAGTGACAGGACAGCTGACAGTTAATTCTTTCAATTCGAATATTTGCTTGTAATTTACGTTTCCTTGGATTAATTTAATTATCTACGTGTTGCGATTTGTCACGGACTCTGGACTGCTTTCTTCTACGACGACAACAACTCGCTTTCTAACAGACCCCGGATTGCATTCTTCAACGACGACTACGATTTTCGCTTTTTCACGGATCCCGGACTGCTTTCTTCTAGACGACCTGACGATGGAATTCAGGGAATCCTCGGAAAATACCCCGGTTGGGTATTGACCAATACCTCTATAACGAAGCGGACACGAGAAACTCAGAAAGATTTGTCAAAGCTGACAGCAGGAGCTTACCGCGTGTGAGTTTTTGCAAAGTTCGGATAAATATAATTTGCCTGGCACAAAAGGTACCGAAGCTTCGTTATCTTCGCGGAGTTCTTATGTACAAACTGGCAAAGGCCTTTATTAAGTGCAGCCTCATGTTCCTTTGCTATTTGTAAACGAAAACAGTATAGAAGTGATGCTGACGTCCCAAATCTTCAAGAGTTTCTCAAAGAAGCCAACAATCATAAAATGGATGACTGTTTATGCTTCTCCAAACGGAATCTGTGACGATTTGGCTTTCAAGTTGAAATGTCCCTTTACAGATAAAACTGAGAAATTATATCAATTAAAATGTCACGAGCCAAAGTTGTTTTGGATTGTGGTAAATAAATTACATTTTGTAGGAAATAAAGTACTTATTTTATTAGTATGAACACTTGTCATTTTTAAACCTGTATCCTAAGTAGGTCCTTAAGTACTTTCTGATGACTTGTCAATAATAAGTTAAGTAAATATCTTTCCTGTACTTAGAGAAGTAAAATTCACCATGTGTTAATCAGGGGAGAAATAAAAGGTATATTATAATAAAATTATTTTAATTTCGTTCAGTTATTCATTAGGCGGATACCTTCATATACCTAGCACATCTGTGGTGGAAACGTGGCCTAATATAAAATATACATTCTCACACAATATAATAAACAAACCAACATAATGACACACATCGGCGCAAGAAAAACAACAAGATGGGCCTCTCCTCAGGTCCATCTATATATAGTCTCAGATAGTACTTCCCTCAGCTGATGGTAGAACAGTAAATAACTGGGCTATAAAGATGTGTTGCTCTTGTAAGTTTTCATTAGGTAATATTTAAAATCCTTAAGATATCTTTCGAAGTTAGCGGTTTGATATTTTAAGTTTTGACGTTTATCTTGTGCTTCAAATGTCAAACTGTTTAAGCGCACTATGGTCACGCTATGGTTTTTACGTAAATGTCAATCAATGTAACTATTTCAACGTTTTTTTCAGTGTATGAAACACAACATGTGACGTCATTTAGCCGATACTTCGACGACTGTTACATACGCCCTTTCTGCCCAAGTAATAATATAAATGGATTTTTCCACTAAAAAACATGGATTTTCGCAAAAATAAAAAAAATACGGGTCTCTGAAAATTGTGAGTTCTTTCGGGCCATACAATAAAAAGTAGCACTCAAAAAAATGAAATGTTGTCAATTGAGAAATATAAAATAATGAAATTTTTAGTATTAGTGTGGTAGAATTTTGCCCTTAATTACAGACGTATAAGTCAAGAAACTAAAGACATACAAATGTTTAAAGCTAATTTTAAGATGTAACTTTGGAATTATTCTCTATCGAGCCTTATTCGTCCAATCATGTATCGGAATTAACAAAGTTCTTTCAAATATAACGAATATTGACATTTTTTTTTTGTTTATGTTTAAGTAAAGTAAATATATATAAGTAAAGTAAATTCCTCCCTCAGGTCATCGGGTGTTGTCAGCTTCTTAATTGACAGGGTAGGGCAACGCGAAATGTTTGCTCGAATCTAAAACTTTTGCCTTACTGATAACCACCACCACCACCACAACCACCACCACGTAAATTCACGTTATAGGCACATTAGTGTTAAACTTTAATATATATGAAATATACTCATATCGTCGTTGCGCTTTCCAAAACATATATGTGCATTTTTGAGATTTTTTTATTATTTGCTATTCCTTTGTAATTTTCAAAGCCATCTGTTGCAAAAGCAGATATGTCAAAAATGCTAATAGAAACGGAGATAACTATTATTATATATGAAAAATCCAATGAAAAAATTATACAAGTGTCTGCGCAACACTTAACTGTTTTATGAAATTTGGCGAGTCGCACTTATCAGGTTTGGTTTGCACATATCACTTTTTACTCCTTTATGCATTCAGAGGGTACCCTGAGTTGACGGAAGGTTACATAGTATAAAAAGTGTGAATTTACATGTAAGTTGTTATACTTTAATAATAATTTATGATAATAAACCCGTAGTAACTTGTTCCTTGGCGAGCCAAGATATTTCGCCCGGTATTTAGCCACCCCCGGACATGTGATGATGACGTCTCATCCTCCTCCATGCAGGCCCTGCAGAGGTGACTGTCCCTGACAACTAAAGTGAAAAGATGTTTGTTTAGAAGGGCTTGACCAGTTAGTGCTCCGGTTATTAGTCTGAGCTGGGGTGTTTTGAGCTGTTTCAGCTTCCGAGACAATCCGGGATTGATCGTCGGAATGGCCTCCTTGGCTTGCCTGCATGTAACTAGGTAAGTCCAAAATTGTTGGTGTTCTACCTTGGTGTTATGTCGTATTGTTCTCCACAGCCATGCAACAGGTAGAGGTATTATGTGCTCGGGACCTACCACTTTCACCTCTAAGCCACCCCTCGCTAAAGCAGGGGTGCGTTGTTGCCAAGTGAGTTGCTGTGCCCTTTGATTTACTACAGGGTTATGCTATTAGTGGTACATACGTCTGTGGCATTCATATTTAAGACCGTAGGTTATTTTGTGACTCTACAGGGCTTGTATAATCGATCGACTGTCGAAGAGTATGCGGATGGGGTATTCCGATACCTTTCTAGAGGTGATTGTGTGAGCGGCCATTATTATGCCCACGCACTCTGCCTGGTAGACTGTGTTGTGGGCTCCTAATGGTGTTGAGATATGTATGTTTTGGTCCTCCGAGAAAACTCCCGAGCCAGTGCCAGACCTTGTTTTAGACCCGTCTGTGAAGATCCTCAGCTCCCTTGGGTTGAGACCTTCGTATGGGTCCTCGTACTTTTTGTCGAAACCGAATTGCCTAGGTATCGCATCAGCTACCGCCTCTATGAGCGGTTCCTTAATTACAGCCCCGTGAAGGATTTCGGTGTGTGGTGTACTAGGCGCCTTCCAGAGATTCAGCTTATTTAGCCGCACCGCCGCAGCTATGGCCTTTTGTTTAACGAAGAGATGCAGTGGCGGTAGGCTCAACATAACTTCCAGGGCTGCAGTTGGTGTAGTCGTCATGCAGCCCGTAGTTGCCATCCAGGCCAATCTCTGTAGTCGTTGTAGTTTGGCTTCGACCGTGGATAGTTGGTGCGTGACCACCATAAATATAGTCCTCCTCAACGATTTCGATGACGGCCACCCCAATGCAAACCTTATGGAGGTTGACTATTATGAGCCCTAATATATCTTTCTAGGCCTAACTTGGTCTTAAATCCCCTATTGCACATGTGGCAGTAGAGCTGGCCAGTTGCATTGTAGGTGTACACGTAAGAGGGCTTATAAGTCTCCATTTACGTAGTTGCCTCTTAACGTCTAAGGTTATGAGACGGTTATGTTCGAATATTTTCACGCTATCATAGATGGTAGAACGCCAAGATGACCTTTTTTCAGCGAACTTCTCCCAACGCTCAGGGTCGATAGCGCAAGCATGCAGATGCTGTTTGAGCACATCTTTGTAGCGAAGATGCTGACCACAATGCTTCCGCTTCCCTACTGCCAACTCGGAGTAGAGTATAGCTTTTGGCAGGCGAAGGTCATCCATTCGAAGGACATGCCCACACCATCTGAGCTGCCGATGCATTAGCATAGCCTCCATGTCATGCATTCCGGAATGACGTAGTACCTCAGAGTTGGGAACACGGTCTTTCCACTTGTTCCTGATCGCGCCGTAGCATATGACTCGTCGGATTACTGCCTAGTATAGCCATAGAGTGATCTTGGGATTTAATCCCCAAGGGATTTAATACCATTCTACGATATTGCCAGAAGGCGACCGTTGCTTTTTCAATTTTGTTGTTGAGATGAGTGCTCCAGTTTAGTCTGCTGTCGAGTTACCCCTAGATACTTTACATCAGATGACAGTTGGAGCTCAGTATTGAACAGTTTTGGGAGGCAGTAGTGAAAATTACTACCTCAGTCTTCCTTGGGTTGACCGAGTTCGTTGTCACAGCACCAGTGTTCCACTATCGCCAGTGCCGAGCGTGTAACCTCGCATACTGTACCTGCGTGAATACCGCTTGTCAGTAATGTCAGTATCACTATGTCATCAGCGTATCCGATTGTATAATAGTGATTGTTGTTAAGTTTGGTGATCAGGTCGTTCACCGCCAGGTTCCATAGCAGTGGCGATAAAACGTCCCCTTGGGGGCAGCCCTTAGCTACTAATGCTTGTTTGGTCTTGTGCGTGCCAAGTCTGATGCTGATCTGTATATAGATGCATGCAGTACTAATATTAAACCGGTTAAACGAAAACAATAAAACAACATTTTTGAAAGCTTCCCTAACGTGACAATAACATAGGTGTATACATTGGCTTAAAAAATGTTTTTGTTTATTTTTGATATATTTTTTGTAATAAACGCTTTTTGTAATTAATCTATTGTTTTTATTTCGTTTTCACATAAATTAGAAATTACATAATCTCTTGGTTTCAAATAGTTTTAAACACATATGTAACCAAAATCCATAAAAAGTTATAGAAACTACATCTGATATGTGCATAGTTTTCACATACAGGGTGTTTGGTAACCGGATGCAAAGCCGAAAGTAGGAGATAGCCTAGGTCATGTAGAACATTTTTAGCCATACTTGTCTTAGACAAATGTTATTAGTTTTTTTTTAATTTAAATTTAAAAATTTGTCGGAGAAAACTGCAAAACTTCAGACTAAATCGATAATTAGTACTTTTTTTACTGCAGGTAGATTTTTTTTTGTTTTATTTCGTATTGTGCAATGTCTATCAAACACTAGAAAAGTGATTTCAAACATCTGTGTCTAAAGAAAACAAGTTGACAGCGATTTAAAATTTTAGTTACATGAAAATGTAAACGATTTAAGTGATTTCAAAGTACGAAAAAAAAAAACTAAAATAGCCACGAATTTTCAAACCATTTTAAAAACATGCTTGGCTTTTACCCTTTTATTTAAGCTATCAAACACGACTGTAGCTACTGTATCCTTGAAAATAAGCCACCTAAACCAACTGGGTAGCTAAAATGTTTCACTCTACTTGTGGTAGTTGTGGTGACGAATCTCATTATGATTTTACAATAAAACATTGGTTCTGAATACTAAGTTGGCGTTGACTTGACATTTGACTTGTTTTAAAAGGGTTAAGTGTACTGGACAAAACTACCACATGCAATTTTAACAAACAAAGGCTTGCGGCGGTGAGAGACAAAAGGGACTGATAGCGGCAGGCGGCGGGCGATAAGACAATCATGTCTCAAGCCATTTTATCTTTGAAAATAGGCTACCTGTACTAATAAGAGGGAATGTTTAGGGTAAATTAAAACAAAAGCATAAAAGATAAGTTATTTATTTTTACGATCAACACATTAAAATTACACATCATCGCTCGTTTTCAAAATGTGACCCGCCGTTTCGAATACAAGCACGAGCCCGTCTTCTTACTTCTGTGGTGGTTGTTCCGAATATCATTTCTTCCCTCATCCTTTCGAACGCCGCTTCTATCCTCTCCCTCAGCTCTTCTACGGTATTAATGACCTCTTGTGTGTAGACTAGCTCCTTAGCTCGGCCCCAAAAGAAAAAATCCAATGGTGTCAAATCAGGTGACCGAGCGGGCCAAGGGATTCGTCCGCCTCTGCCGATCCAACCGTCCGGGAAACAGTTATCCAGATGCTCCCTTACAGCCAGAGAGTAATGGGCGGGACAACCGTCGTGTTGAAATGTCACTGCACCGGGCAGCTGGTCTTCGTCAATAAGCCTGGGCAAATCGTTTTGTAAAAATTCCAAATAATTTGCCCCATTTAAATTATTTGGCAAAAAATGTGGCCCAATAAGGACTCTGCCGATGATTCCAGCCCACACATTGACGGAAAACCTTCTTTGGAAGGACACTTGCTTTTTCCAATGTGGATTGTTGTTTTTGTCAGCCCATTGGTGTAGGTTATGGAAATTTGTGATCCCCTCCCGGGAAAATTTCGATTCATCGGTCCAAAGAATGCTTCGCAAAAAACGTCGGTCTTCGATATCCGCATTGAGTAAAAATCGGCAGAAGTCCACTCGGCGTGCAGGATCTCCTTCGTCCAAACCTTGAACTCCGATGCCGCGAAAAGGATATTTTCCCTCACGATTCATTGTGGCCCATACTTTCCATGTGGACAAGTTCAGATTACGAGCTACCACTCTGATGCTCGTATTCGGATCCTCTGCAAATGCCTGTAGAACGTCTTCCTCCACTTCAGGGCGATTACGTCCTGGATTCCCTCCATGTTGCACAGCAATACCATTCTCACGTAGCCTTCGGAATGAATTGTAAAACACTCTCACATTAGGCAATCTCCGGTTTGGAAAACGCTCTTGGTACATCCGTCGGGCCATCGCTCCATTACTGTCAGCTTTGCAGTACATGTAGATAATGTCGGCGTATTCTTCGTTCGTAAACTCCATGTTTACAATGAAGAAGTCGTAATTACACGTGAAGGAGCGCCTACGGCAGCTACAACTTGACACGGTAAATTGAGATGAGAGCGGGAAATTAAACCACAATGAACGTCTAATCGCAACTGAAGTTGTAACTAGACTAAATTACTAGTTTTTGCACAAATACTCATGTAGCTAATCAGTTTATCTTTGTCAATAAAGCACAAAACCGATCATCTTTGTTTAACGCCGCTCACCGCCTGCCGCTATCAGTCTCTTTTGTCTCTCACCGCCGCAAGCCTTTGTTTGTTAAAATTGCATGTGGTAGTTTTGTCCAGTACACTTAACCCTTTTAAAACAAGTCAAATGTCAAGTCAACGCCAACTTAGTATTCAGAACCAATGTTTTATTGTAAAATCATAATGAGATTCGTCACCACAACTACCACAAGTATCACAAGTAGAGTGAAACATTTTAGCTACCCAGTTGGTTTAGGTGGCTTATTTTCAAGGATACAGTAGCTACAGTCGTGTTTGATAGCTTAAATAAAAGGGTAAAAGCCAAGCATGTTTTTAAAATGGTTTGAAAATTCGTGGCTATTTTAGTTTTTTTTTTATCGTACTTTGAAATCACTTAAATCGTTTACATTTTCATGTAACTAAAATTTTAAATCGCTGTCAACTTGTTTTCTTTAGACACAGATGTTTGAAATCACTTTTCTAGTGTTTGATAGACATTGCACAATAAGAAATAAAACAAAAAAAAATCTACCTGCAGTAAAAAAAGTACTAATTATCGATTTAGTCTGAAGTTTTGCAGTTTTCTCCGACAAATCTTAAAATTTAAATTAAAAAAAAACTAATAACATTTGTCTAAGACAAGTATGGCTAAAAATGTTCTACATGACCTAGACTATCTCCTACTTTCGGCTTTGCATCCGGTTACCAAACACCCTGTATACAATTTTATTGACTCAAACCAAACCTGATATGTGCACAAAAACTGAAAAAATGCTAATAACGACTAAACTGGTAACATTTCAGGGGATATTTCTAACGCATAGGAAAATACTGATTTTTCTTCAATTAAATGTCATATTTTTATAGACTTTCGTCTGGTGGTTAAGATGTAAAACATTTTTTTTTGTCTACTGAAAAGTAATGACGAAACACATGTATGTTTTGGAAAGCGCAACGACGATATACTTAGGTAGGTAAGCATTATGAGTACAATACAGGTCGACTTGGCTTTGAACAAGTACCAAATATGAAGCAGTAAAACTTCTAAATTATGCCTTATTGACAACCTAGTGATACACATCGAATTATTATAAAACTTTAATATAGGTACATACATAACTAGGTAGGTAAGCATTGCAAGTACAATCCAGGTCGGGTTGGCTTGGAATAAGTAACTACCTAAGTAAGTCGTCGACATATGAATCAGTGTAACTTCCAAAGTTGTGTCAAACTTTGCAGGTACATACTTATGTCGGTATGCATTACGAGTACAATCCGGGTCGAGTTGGTTTTGAATAAGTACCTCAGTAAGTCATCGAAAGATCGATTTAAATTCATGACATGTTCAGTAAACTTTATTAAGTTTAACAACGATATTATCTCTATTAAGTGAGAACGCACGCTTAAGTTAGATCCGCGGTATTCATCCGGAATTTTTAATCAGTTGATGCTAATGTATTGCATGCAATTTGCTTCGTATTTTGCTTGGTAGGTTACCGTGTTACATCTTTCATTAGGTACCACCAAACATTCATTTGAAATCGTAACACTGGACCAGTTTTAGTACTAAATTAGGTCGAGATAAATCAGTTTTTACGTACACGTAAATCTGTGTATCTCGCCTGTGTAACAGGTTTCATGTTACGATTAATAATATATTTTAATCATGATTTTGTTATTACCCCCTAGCATACACATGGGATGCATTTGGGTTATTATTCTTCATTTATATAAAACATAGCCGTAAAAAGCTCTCCTCGCTTGTGGGCATTTGCATGACGTTAAGTAAAGACAGTAGTGTTTTTATAAAAAGGGATCACTAACGATGTTCCACCTTCAATGCTGAAAATTGGCTTAACGTCTGTTATGGGTGTCTGTTGTATCTTTGTAAAGTTGACAAATGGATCACCCATCTTGGTTTTAGTTTTTATTTAATTTGAAGGTTGACGAAACAGAATCTGCGTGAAATAGTTGTTAAAATATTATTTTACTTAATTAATGAAATGGGACGGGGCGGGGCACGTCTACCGAATGCATCCGGATCGCTGGGCCAATATTTCACGGACTGGATCCCGCAGGACGGACGTCGGGGCAGAGGTAGACCAAAACGGAGATGGCATCACGACCTGGACACATATGTTGAAGAATAGCGGGAGTGTGCATTAGACAGGGCCAAATGGCGGAAAAGAGGGGAGGCATTTTCCCAGCAGTGGGATACCTTATATAAAAAAATATAATATAAAAAAAAAAAAAAAATATGAAATATATAAGTTATATGCCGCCGCTCCTCCTACTAGTCCTTGACGCAATAAAAAAAACAGGTCTAGGTATACATAACCACACATGACACTGCTGCGAAATGCACATTACCAGCAGTGTATATATTTTGTAATACTTAGATTAATAATAAATTATACTAGATATAAATGCTGACCTAATACAAGTCTTACTAACAATCTGTATAAGTCTTTTTAGTTATGTACTCGAAATAAATTCTATTTTATTCTTTAGGTATAGAGTCTATAAAATTACAAATCGGACAAGTTTCCTTTGAATAACTACCACTTTCCTGGCTTTTCCACTCCTTTGCGCCTTTTCTTAATGTATGTGAACATTGCGTCCATGCTCTTCCATATTTTTAAACAATCGTGAAAGTCCAGAACTATCGAACTGTGTTTAGTTTGCTTGCCAACACTTTGCGGCTTCAAATGGCAATAGGTATAATTTAAACTTGAAAAAATGAACTCCGCCGAGATTTTCTCAGCGGGCTACAGTATGAGGTTCTTCAAAAGAGGAGTGTAGGTATAGGTTCTTAAAGGGTAGGCAACGCGCATGCGAATCCTCTGTGGTTGCAGGCGTCCATAGGCTACGGTAACTGCTAACCATCAGGCGGGCCGTATGCTTGTTTGCCACCGTCGTGGTATAAAAGAAAGCAAATACAAGCAAAAATATTTATATTTCAGGTTGAATGGGAAGAGCCAGCATCCTTCTGGCTCGGGCCGCGGGCGGCAGACCTTATACACTTAGGGGCAAAATTTGCCCCATGCATGAGAAGGGACGCGAGGATAGCGCGTGCGATAGCAGCATCCGCGAGAAGAGAGCGCGACACGGCATGCTGCATACGAAACGATGACTCTGGCTGTGTGCAGTCATCCAAGGCTGATTGTTCGGTAAGTAGCCGATTATCATTACCTGAAGCTGAAGACCAGGGAACGCATGCTACAAGCGTGCAAGCTTGACACTCGACCAATTTATGGTGAACGATAGATATCGCTAGACACTGATTGCCATGAATTGGCCCAGAACCCAGCGATCACGCTCGGATCGTATGCTTCGTAGCCGAGACTTAAGGGACAAAGATTTCGCGAAGAACGAGGACCCGCGAAACCACGCAGGCGCGTACTCGTTGCTCGGGTCTGTCTTAATAGTAAGACCGGATATAGTCACCCTTCATTGCATTAGATATGCTTTAATGGTTTTATTATTACAAACCAACCATTCCCGAAATACAAAGAAATTGGATTTTTTTTAGTAGTAATTTATAATAACATAGTTTTGAAATTTGCATTTATGTTTATGCTGACCCTCCAGATAAGAGGATTAACCCCGAAAGTGGGTATGGTGAGTAAAATTTTAACCAATACTATCTACGAATGGTTATACTTTTAAAGTTCACATGCGAACTGAATAATAAATAGTAGGTACTTATCAATGAATTTACCTATATGGCACCTCATCATCATCAATGCTATTATGAAGAGGGTGTTCATTGCTGATCTATTTCGATATAGAAGAAAAAGATAAACTTTTATTTATCTCGGTCCTGTCGCAGAGTCAAACTGGTTAAGGGTGTACTTAACATATGATTATTAGGAGAGACGGGATCTCGTATAATTAAATTATATTCTAGAACCATGGGAATATTCGATAAATTCTTCAGTAAAATAAGTTTATTTATTGGTTAAACTACGTTTCAGAACACAATATCGACGTGGAAAAAATGGTCGTCAGGAGAGTCTGGCCCTGGAGGTCGGATATCGGGCTCTGTTTGTGGATTAGACCCAAAGTAAGTTCATCTACGTTTTAACCCTTCTTGAGCATCAGCTCATTGAGGTGGTCTTGCAAATTTTTCGTTATGAAGCAATAAACATGGTACAGATATCTTACATAAAGGTTTTAGATAAGTAATTTTGTTACAATATAATGTTGACAATTGAAAATTTCGGAAGAATATTGATACGCTTCTAACGAATTATCACTTATCAGGCCGCAATATGTTAGTTTTTGTCCTGGAAACCATATAACACTTGAACTCTCATTCCAGGTTTTGTGAAGCACCACGCTCGATAGCGCCGCACGAATGGCCGGACGACATCACGAAATGGCCGATCTGTCGCAAGTCTGTGATCGACGGCTCCGCTGCGGCGGGCCGCGCCGGCCACGCCGCCGAACACATGGCCTGCGAGGTCATTGGCCACCCTTGCTGCATAGGAGTGCACGGCCAGTGTGTCATCACGACGAGAGAACACTGTGATTTTGTTAAGGGTTACTTCCACGAGGAAGCGTCGTTGTGTTCACAGGTTTGTTATTCTTTGACAATTTTGATCCTGATCAGAAAACACTTGATCATCCGTGCCACATGACTTGCTAGTTGATCGGTCATCCTTGATGCACTGTGCTATGAGTACTGTGATTTTGATAAAGGTTACGTCCACGAAGAAGCGTCATTGTGTTCACATGTATGTTATTTCCTGAAAATGTTGAACCTGATCAGATCACAGTGATTGGTCATCCGTGCCATAACGGCCCACGGTTCTTTATCTACTGAAGCATGCCATTTATTTACTTGAGTGCTTTTTTACGACAGTTGTTTTCCCCATTCGTTTTTTATGGTATACCAGCCGTAATTTACCTATAATCTTATGTTTGAATTGTTCCTGCATAATGGAGTGCCTAGAGTGAATGCTTAAATAATGTGGTTACGTTTCAGGTGTCCTGCCTCGATGACGTATGCGGCATGCTACCATTCATGCGGCGCCGTCGCCCGGATCAGCTCTATCGCGCCTGGACCTCACTGTTCGTCCATGCCGGTCTACTCCACCTGGCGGCATCGCTAGCGCTGCAGTGGCTCTTCATGCGGGATCTAGAAAAGATGGCAGGCCCGGTCCGGATCGCTGTAGTGTACCTAGGCAGCGGCGTCGCTGGGAATATGGCGTCGGCGATCTTTGAGCCGTATCGAGCTGAGGTAAGAAGATAGACGGCATTTTAGCAGCATAAGAGCAGGTATAACTGCCCCCAATGTCTGAACCGCACTTATAGCTCGCTGTTCGTCAGCGCCGATCTGCTCTACCTGCACCTGGCGACGTCTTGGTGCTGCAGTGGCTCTTCATGTGGAAAAGATGGATGGTGCGGTCTGGATCGCCGTTGCAGTGTAGGTACTTGAAGAGCGGCGTCCCTGGGAGTATGGCGTCTGCTATCTTTGAGCCGTATCGGGCTGAGGTAAGATGACAGACGGCATCTTTGCAGCACAAGAGCTGGTATAGCCACCCCCCACTTCTAGCTCACTGTCTGACACCGCCAGTCTGCTTCATTTGGCAACGTCATTAGCGCGCTTCCACTGCATGTGGGACCTGGAAACGATGGCCGGCCGGGTCCGGATCGCTAAAGTTTACGCGGGATGGCGACAATCTTTGAGCCGTATTGAGCTGAGGTAAGATGCCTGACGACATCCTTGAAGCTTACGAGCTAGTATAACCGCTCCAAAAGCTTATACTTACTATTCCTTAAGCTGGCTGTTGGTCTACGTTGGTCTGCTCTACGTGGCAGCGCCGTTAGTGCTGCAGTGGGTCTTGATCCGGGTTTTAGAAAATATGGACAGCCCAATCTCGATCGCTGTAGTGTACCTGGAAAGTGACGTTGCAGGGAATATGGCGTCGGCGATCTGTGAGCCATATGGAGCTAAAGGATGATGAAAGACGACATCCTTGCAGCATATGAGCCGGTATATCCACCCCGATAGCCCTTAAAATTGCAAAAACAACACTAATATAATAAAGGTGTATTGAAAAAAAAATCTGTTCCAAACCCTAGTAGGCACCACTAACATTCATTTTACATTGGCAAATTTTAAGCGGATTACCTGAATATTAAAGATTTCGTTCATTTATTTAAACATGCCAATTACGCTGCCCTAGTGCCAATGTAAGTCTTTGTGCCAGTTACCGTCGAGACTGCAGGACCTTGGGTAGTGGAGGCAAAGAATTTGTGAGGGATTTGCGGCACCTGGGACAGGGCGTACAGCGGCGACAGGGGTATGACCCGCAGTCCGGATCGTATCTGGTGCAACAGATTTCACTGGCTATTCAACGTGGTAACGCTGGAAGCGTAATGGGGACATTTGACCCAGGTGCGATTCGGGACGGGTCCTTTAGTTCTGTTAGTGAATAAGCTTGATGAAGCCTGTTGCGGATTTGTAATTGCAGCTACCTGACGAAGCCTGTGTTGCGGATATTTCTAAATTGTTAAATGCGTTCAAGTAAGGTTATTCATTTGATATAATAATAGGTAATATTTATTTAAATTCTTTTCCAATAAAACGATTTGCTACAGTAAACAATATTAATTTTCAGGTGGGGCCGGCGGGATCTCACTTCGGCCTGCTGGCGTGCCTGATAGTGGAAGTGATCGGCGCGTGGCCGCTCCTGAAGCACCCGCGACGCGCGCTCCTCAAGCTCATAGGGCTCGCGCTCGCGCTGTTCGTGCTCGGCCTCCTGCCGTGGATCGACAATTTCGCTCACGTGTTCGGTTTCGTATTCGGCTTTCTTTTATCGTACGCGCTGCTGCCGTTCATAACGTTCGGGCCCTACGAGAGGCGGCGGAAGATCGTGCTGGTGTGGGTGTGCCTGGTGTCGGCGGGCGGCATGATGTGCGCGCTGGTGGCGCTGTTCTACGCGGCGCCGGCCTACGAGTGCGCGCTGTGCGCCTACTTCACGTGCCTCCCGTTCGCGCCCGACATGTGCGCGTCGCAGGACGTGCGCGTGCGCCAGATGGACGGGGTATGACGGCGCGCGGCGCGGGCGTGTCCGCCGCCAGAGCCCCCCCGCCCGAAGCGACCCGCCGCCACCGCCGCGCCGGCCTGCCGCCGCGCCCATGCCTAGACCGCTCTACCCGTACCTGTACCCGTACCCGCCCGTACGGGGTACTCTGGGTGAAAAAATCGTAACAATTAATCCATCAGTCAGATTATCAAAAATATGTTGTCAATTAAAAAAAATGACAATGATAAGGCGCATCAAAATAGTGGAGTGGGAGAAGTCCAACATTTTTTGATAATTTATCTGACGGACAAATATTTTTTTAGGACACAAGCCTATAATACCGTGAACTTCCTAAATCCTAATTTGGATATCTACATCTCTAATGTAAGAGCACTAAAGTCGAAGGTATCTCAGCTTTGATCTTTGAACTTTGTGGTTTGGGCCCCGGTACGGAACTTGCCCACCAAAGTACCGAACTAGAACCGTATAATACGAGTACGCCGCCGATATTATATTGCCGCAAACGAATCTCACGGTTCAAAACGCATCTGCCGAGATTATTTTTAAATGATATCACCTCTTTCGGAAATACTTTCAACTATAAATGAAAAAACTCATTAGATCATGAAATTCGTTCACTCGAAAGTGACAACATTTTATACGAAAAGATAGTTATTTATAATACCCAAAGTTGCACATTTGTTGAAAATAAGCAAGGACACAGAAACAATTTCCTTCCTGCATTGTTGCTGCAAATTTAACCAATTGCAATTGTTTTTGTCGTTTGAAAATTGAACGATTTTGATTATCTCAGAAGTTGTACTTGTTTTAATTAACTCGGTCTTCGCACTAGCTTATGAAAAATCTGCCTTTCAACGTAAACCTTTACAAGTGTACTTTAACCAGTTATTACCTTAAAATGTGAGCGGTTGAATATCCTATTACATTTGTTGTTTGAATGGACTAAAATTATTTCAAATTTCAAAATAGGTATCTATGCAATTTCAAGAGTGTGTATAATCGATTTAAAATAATGTGATAATATCCACGGGTATAATTGTCGTTCGCAAGCGAGTAATCGTTGTATATAAATTGTATCATATATGCGTAAGAAACTGTATTTAAATGTGCGGACGACGAATGCGATTTACGGGAACGTCGTGCAGTCGCAACGTATACATAAGAGTATTTTTCTAATTCAGTAATACAAGTGACGTCGAACGATTACAAAATAAATGTAGTATTAACTCTGTTATTTAAAATTGAAAGTGTTACAGATTATTAAAGTGATTATAGTGAATTTTCTCTGCGTTTCGACTAACATATTTTTAATTTATAATGGATATGGATTAAGCACGCAGAAGAATAGCCGTGTATATTTTCAGCGGATAAAATATTTGTTCATTTTAGTACATTATATATTGGACCGCCTAAATTATTAAAAGTTAATGAAACATTTTTAGTTTATGTCGTATATATATTTAAGTATAGTAAGAGGGACTCAGAGAAAATTCCCTATACTAGTTCTGCGTTCATTCGTCGCGGTCGTAGCATAAATATGTTCCCGTAATGGTGTCAAAATATACATAATTTAGTATATTACTAAATAATGTAAATAAAGTGTTAAATAACTACTTCATATTTTCACCTCTTAAGTTTACCATGCATAACGATTTCAGTCGTATCTATAAGTATCACAATAATAATATTTTAATTTTGTCAATTTATATAGGTATATAATGAAGTCTGCGTAGGTTTATATATGTTGTTTTATAAAATATGCTAGTAAATATTTAAACCATCTAACGTTAGGGTTATTTATTTTACTACATGAGCAGTGGGCATTACAGATCGTTTTTGGGATTTTGTAAATGACGCGATTGCAATTAGAATACCTACTTATTGTTAATGAGGGTGTTTTGGTATGTTGTGCACTAGATGGAGATGATGGTGCGTCTGGTATGCAAAATTCTTCAGAGCTAACATCACATTTTAAGATATTGAATTAATTTTATTAACAACTATCAGAAGATAACTATAGTCTAGATGGCAGCACTGAGAAGTCAGATACAGAATCCACTTGCAATGGAATCGGTTACGTATTTTGAAAGCCCTCGTTACATTTTTTAAAGCTTACTGATTTAATGAGTCACGATAATCTGAAATTGTATTACTTTGTTACTTATGATATTTCACTAGGAAAGTTGCGTAAAAGTGTGTGTAACAAACAGAGTCCTAAATTTTCGTGGCACTTTTGAATTGTCATAGTAAGTTCTCATTTATCAACTTTGAATGTACATATGTAATAAATTTTAAAATTAAGTGTTATCTCAATATTCTGTGTCGATAGAAGAATATTGTATCGACAAAAATACTCAGAAAAATAATTTACTAGTGATTTTCTTTTAAATCAATTATAATAACAATCTATAATAGTTATTTGTTATACAAGGGTGCAAAGTTGTATTTTAACCGCGAGTGTGGAATTGAAGTATGAGCTAGCGAATGGATTCTATGGTTCGAAAATGGAACCCTAAGCGAAGTGAGTAGTTCAAAAATAGAATCCTGAGCGTAGCGAGTGTTGCAACACGAGACGTATAAATAACTTTGCAGTCGTGTGTAACATATATCTTTTTACCTCACTAAAGCGAGAAAAATACTTCATACGTACAAGAAAAACAACTGGAATATGTAAAACCAGCCTTTATTTTTAATTGAATACAATTAAATATAAAATTATTTTTGCGTCCGCAGCACCTGATTTGATAAGACAATTTAATCAGATGGGCGAATTTTGGCCTATCTGGAGTGGCCTTTACATGTTATTATGTTTAAAAAAGTAACTAATAACACGTTCAAATATCAAATATTCTTTGCACTCTTGTAAATAAAATGCAGTTTTGCTATCTGTTTTTGATGAATAAAAAGGGCTTTCCAAGCTAGTGAGGTGAAAAATGTATTGTTTCGATATCATCGAAGTCGATAAATGAGAGACCCCACCATGACAATTCAAATTGCCACGAAAATTCAGAACTCTGGTTATAAGTTTGTTATTCGTAGGCGATCCTGAGCCGCAGGGTAACCTAAACTTAACAATTTTTATACCAACTCAGAACCATTGTATATAAAGCCATTTCTGTAAGTAGTCCTTATAAATATGAGACAAGGGATGTCTAAATACCTATGATAATGTCGCATACAATTATTTTTATATCGAGTTACCGAATGAACGTTATGTTTTAAATATCCAAATATTTGGAAATTGATAGTTGATAGCAATAAATAAAGTTTTACGACTGGTTCATTAAATATGTAATTAAAAAATATCTTGGTCATATCTAATATATGTGTGTTATTTTTAGGTCTAAAATTTGTCAAAGGGGTCAATAGTTGAATTGTCAGGAACAGTTGATTTACAATTTACAAATGATTTATCCATCAATTACAAATGATAATTATTTCAATCTCTGATTATTACGCAAATCGATGAGTATATTTATAGTTTATTTATGTCAGTGTTGAGAGGTCTCATTTTATTGAACCAGTCATAAAATAATTAACTATTATAACGATACACTGCCTAAGCTCTTATAATTATTATTTAAGTACTTAAGTATTCTCTGTCACTTGAATGAAACAAGCAGCATAAAGGCGCTACTGAAAGCATGTATCTATACTTACATCTTTATAACTTGCCTATAATTCTTTGCATGCTTTTAATTAATATTTAAAAAAAACCGCTGTTAATTTTGAATACAATAAGGACACATTTTGTTTTAAGTAAAGTTAATTCAAGGGTGCCATTACTCGTTTGTTCGCTTGTTTGTCATTAATGTTTTTAGGTACATTATGCAATAAAATGAAAGCTATTAGTACCTATGTTGTGATTATTGAGGGGTAACCATGCAATAATACAATCAGGAGAAGCAATATTCACGTAGAAATAGGTTGATTTTATCTTTATCAATTAAGTATCTTGCTTCTTATAAGATATGAATGGATCATATTCAAGTAGAAGAAATGTTGTGAATCAAACAAATGATACCAAAATTTTGCCCTTGTTACAGTGTCAAGAATCAGTACAGGCAGGTACAGTCACGTCTGAAAATATAAATACATTTAATGTGATAAAACTATGCAGCCACTACTCTATTACCAAGGCGTAAAGTCTTGAATACAATACATGTTTATGTAACATTAAATGCATCCATATTTTCAGACGTACAAAACTTAATCTAGATTTTATTTAATATGCAATTGCATACGTATGCTTAGTCATTTTGAGAGCGTGCGTGGAGAGGGTAACATGACAGTACTTATTTATGGGCGCGAAGTGTTGTTGTCAAGTTAAAGTTATCATTTTAGACCACAAGATCGTTAACCCTCTAAAGCGCAAGGTGTATGCGCAAAATGTAAGGGGCATCTCTGGATTATGGGTATAATAAGTGTCAAAGTCAAGATTCAGTTTCCGATTTAGCCCACAAGATGGCAGACACGAACGCGCACGGTCTCTATAACATTCGGACTTTTAAATAGTTTTTTTGCTTTCATACCTTGTATTTTTGGGAAAGGTTTATAATGTAAATTGCTAAACGTTATCGCAGACTATTGATTTAAACTTTCACGGTTTTCACACATATCTATTTCTAGTAACGGGACTTAACCGCGTATATAATTTTAAAATGACCTTCGACGTTTCGAGGACGACATTATCTCCGTGGTCCCGAAGAAAGACTCAACTGTCGTCCTCGAAACGTCGAAGCTAATTTTAAAATTATATACGCGGTTAAGTCCCGTTACTACAAATAGATATATTATCGCAGACGTTTGTTAATCAAACAGTTGATGAATGATGTAAATTAAAATGAAATTTACCGAAGTCTGAGAGAACGATTCGCAACAAGAGTGGAACATGAATCACCTGCCAAGTGACAGTATTCAAATTATTTATTATAATTATTTTCGGAAGCAGCAGTTGTATCGTATCTCTTTACCTGACACAAAATTTAAGGTTTAACACAGGTTTTATTATGTCAATATATTTTTAACATTTTTAAGGGACGAGGGCCGTGAAAAGGCAGTTTTCTTAATCGAGGTAAAATGGGTACAAGAAATAAACGCAAAAAGTATGGTTCAAATTTTTATTTATTTATAACATGCATTACGTAATGAATCATGAACTAATAAATATAACCAAATATTAAAATATGTATTCTGGTTTTTATACTTTAAGTATTGAAACATTTAACAACAATCATTTAAAAATCTAGTCTTTCGTACCATTTTTCCTCTACACTCATTGTCGAAACGAAATGTCCATGAGGAAACATCCACTTTTAATGCAATGTATTTTTTTGCAGTCGCTTCTTTAGCAAACATAAAAAAATCTAATGAGAATTCTTGTTACTTTTATATACGTAGTTCTTGTTTCTTTTATAACAGCTAAAATGCTTATTTCTAAATTTTAAAAATTATATTCCCCGATATTCCGCTTCAACTTGATTCATTAAATAAGATGCGTAATGAAAGAAAATCTGTCAAAAAACGGCGCAGTTGGATCCTACTCTAATACGAAAGGGTACCTACTTACTTATTCGTAAATCCCATTTACTAGGATAAACGTCACAGTTGAGAGAGAAACAAACATACTTACTCACTTACATCTTGGCAAAGATGTTGTTACTGAATATTCTATGAGATCGTGCAGAGATACCTATATTAGTTTTACTTTTTTGGCTCAATTAGGTACGTTGAATGGATGCAAATTCAGTTTCTGGTACATAAACAGCCATAATCATAAAAAAGACAGACGGGAACCTGCTAGAATTCGTTATAATATTGGGGGTACTCGTAAAGGAACTACATATTATATCGTATCGCAGCTTTAAAGAAGCGACTGCGAATAGGTATGTAAACCGATCCAAAATATATGTGAAAGGTTCCGAATGGTGACGTATGGTTTCGTGGATAACAACGCTATTACGAGTGCTTATACGTTTTTTAAACTTTTATGTATGGATAAAGGTTGACAAGCATTCGAGGCTTGCGTTTGTAAAAACCCTTTACCTTATTACTTCGAATTTTATACTAAGAGAAATGAACGTTTGATCGTTATGTGAAGTGTGTTCGTATGAAACTGGCTATCAACATTTTGCCAAATGAGTTCACCGCGTTATTTCAAAGTGCCCTTGTGGCCGGCGGCGGCCCGGCGGACTGTTTCTGAATTTAACTCTAAGACAAAATTTACACATTGTACATTGTGAACATACAATTAATTAATTAATTATATGAAGTGGTAAAGTAATCTTATTGTAAACTAGCATTAATCGAACAAAAAACCTTATTATCATAATATCAGTGTGTTTTATTTATATCTAAAAATATATATATACTTTACAGTATGGTACAGTGGAGTACTAAAATATCGATTCGAATAATTTGAAAAAACAAAAACATGTGTACACGACCCATTCATACAAATAAGGTTATGTTCATATATTTTAGCTAATAAATCGCATCTTTATTTTAGAACTCGACTGTACAGTCAGCAACGGAAGTTGTCGCGCTTTAAGAGGCTGACAACACCCGATGCCCTTCAAATTGACTTTACTGAAACAGTATTTTAGGAAGTTTCCTCCTTGTTTTGAGAAAGTAAAAAAAAAAAATATTATTCGTTATATTTGGAAGAACTTCGTTGATTCCGATACACGATTGGACGAAATCGGCTCGATAGAAAATAATTCCAAAGTTACATCTTAGAATTTGCTTTAAACAGTCGTATGTCTTTAGTTTCTTGACTTATAAGTCTCTAACTAAGGACAAAATTCCACCGCACTAATACTAAAAACTTCGTTGTTTTATATTTCTCAATTAGAGCGCAGTTTTTTTTTATTCATCATTTTGCAAAATTCGCAATGAGCTCCCATACTAATCGTAACACAGTGTTTCTCTTTCACTCGCGCTGAAAAAGATAGGGAGGGAATTTAGCTGTTGTCAGCCCCTTAAAGAGGCTGAGTTTAGCCATCCAGCGGGGAAATGCGGCTGGCGTGTTGGGAACGATGCCCCGGGCCAGCTTAGATTTATACAATCATTTCAATGTATTTTGTTAATGTAATAGTAGTGTATTGACTAATAAAATTTACTCTCGAGCCCCTTAAGTACCTAAGTATCTGTGCAATTGCACACGCAAGCTTTTTTTGTTTTGACGTTTTGGCATTATGGCAGCAGCCTACGCCTGGTGTATTTGTTTAAATATTAGTATTAAATTATATCTTTCTTATTCCATAGTAAAGAATATGTAGAAAAAATAATAAGACCAAACTGTGTAGTGTGTGCATTCTTAAGCCGGCCACACTCGCTAGGTTTTGCGTGTCGGTTCTGCGTGTGCAAGCAATACCAACAGGCTCGACCGAGTTTCACAGGGCACACACGTAACGACAAACCTGCACTAACTCTCAGTTCAAACCATCATGGCACCGGTAGCGGTGATTGACGTCGACGCAATAGCGCTATTAGGTTTATTATTTGCAATTTTGAAACAGAAAACTAAACGTCGAAGCCGAAGTCGACGAAGACGACCACACGAGAGGTTAACAGTGGCATTGAGACAGGACATACTTGCTACAGAACGGCCATATGATTATTGCGCAGTGACGTTCGACCTATCCCCTTCGCAATCACTGGATGACTGAAGACCGCAAGCCAGCCACACACGTTCAGTTATGCCTGAGCTACTATCACAACCGAGCGGCAAAAATATCAATTTTCATATTTCAAATTTTGCTTGCGCAGGCAAGGACTCATGTCATACACACGTTCAGTTATGTCTGCACAAAAGAATTGTGCAGGCATAACCATCGGTTATAACATAGAGTGTGTGGCCGGCTTTATTATTCATTTGATCATAAATACTCAGGTATATGCTGTCAAATCGGCTCCTGATGGGACTCTATCACAAGTAAATATGTACAGTCACGTCTGAAAATATGGATACATTTAATGTGACAAAAATATGTAGCCACGACTCTATTACCAAGATCTTACGGTCTTGGATACATGTTTATGTCACATTAAATGTATCCATATTTTCAGACGTGACTGTACTACATACCAAAGAGGATATATACTGACTGGTTATTTAACAGTACATTCACTCTTAAATACCTTCAAAAGATGTTGCCTTTGAAAAAGTATAATGTATCCTGAATTTGAAATTTTGAAAAAAAGTTTGAAATATGCAAATGTTAGAACTTAATATTCGAACTCGGTACTCAGGCACACCAGCCCACCGTTCTATAAATGGAGCTACCGAAACTTACCCGTTGGCACCGAAATTTCTACCATATCGTTCATGTTTCACCCATCAGACAGGTGCAAAATACATCAGTATCATGGTTATTAGCGTTGCAGTTCCACAGGCTACAGACACCGCTTAACATTGGACAGGCTGTATGCTTGTATACCACTAACCACCAAGAGGGACGAATTTCATAGGAGAGCGGTGGAATTTAGGCATATCGTTTGCCACATCATACAAAATTCAAAAAACAAATGCCATCCGATTTTGATTATTGTAAGTGCGTTTTTCCTAAGTTCTCCTCCACCCATAGAAAAATTCACCTTGCGTCCGGCTTCCAACTCTGATGGTTCGATAACTGCCAAGCCTGAGCGGATGGCAATTTGTTTCCAGTGTCTGTATGTGATGAAGAACAAGCATGCTAATTTTCAAGCGGTTGCCTGACAATTTTTTTTAATTTTTTTTCTTCGCTCTTGTACAGGGAACCAGTCCAGCCAGGAGGGATGGCATTCAAATTTTGTTATATAACCAGGGTACATTCTTTCAGGCAACCGCTGTTTTAATCGGTTGCCTCGCGATAAAAAAAGTTTTTTGCACCCTGCCTCTATTTCCGCTCCAGTCCAAGTTGGGTCAGTTCGGGTTGTACAGGACGGTTCCTCATTGCTTCAGGAGCTTAAATACCGCTTGCTCTGAATAATAGGAAGTATTGTTAGATAACTTGTGCTTATAATAATAATCAGTTTTACCATAAAAAATATTCAGCCAGCAATGTAACACTGCTTGTAACTAAACTCCAACTGGGCAGATAGACAGTACAGTCGTCATCAAATATATCGGAGCGGCCAAGGTACTCAAAATATCTGAACATGCACAAGCTGAAGAAGGCACTCTTGACAATAGCGGCGTTGTTCAGATATTTGTGACCACCTTGGCCGCTCGTATATATCTGATGGCGACTGTTCAATTGTACATTTCTGCTCAGTAAATTTAATATGTAACTTAAAAAAACTTTTAATTAATTGTAACAGTATTAAATCCTATAGCTGCTTTAATTATTTACTCATATTTGATTTACACACTGTATTTAGTTGTGTCACTTGTTAGCATGGTAAAACAGGGGTACGGTAAATAGGTTTTCCAGGGACAGAATCAAGGGAGTCGCTATTCTATACGAAAAACCGCACTAACTCATTCGGATTATAGTATATCAAACGTAAACGTTACTACTTAAAAAACAGCAAACCAAAAATATAATACTCAATAATTTGATTTGCTCTTAGGTTTACCTATAAGCAAACGTTTTACTTATTATCTGAATTCTGAGTAGGTACACTTCTTGGCTTGCTCCAATGTACTCGTATTTTAGCTTATCTACAACTAAACAAACATTGACGTAGGTATTTGTCGTACCAGCACGAGGATACAACTCATCATTCTGTCAATGGCTTGTGTTTTTAGTGATAAGTAAAATCAATTGGCAACTTTAAACGGTTTTATCTTGACATCAATGAGTGGGGTAAAATAATATCTTTGAAGTATCTATAGGATTAGGTAAGCTGTGCGTGGTCTCAGATCGTTCGAGTAGAAACAGAGGTAGCTCCAAAAAAAATAACGATTTTGAGACCAATTTTCACCTCAAGTTAGATTAATTAAGATAGTACAGAATAAAACTATTATGATATTATATCAATACCCATCTACTGAAGCAAATTGAGAGACGACGATAAAAACGAACTTTTCCAAGAAAATGCGATGGAAAACTATTATGCACTACATTTGTAGCCTTTATTACTAGGTCTGACAGCTATACAACGGTTTGGACTGAGTGGCTTCAACAATATTCTGTAAAGTTTTTGAAGATGTGCAACTAATAGAGCTCTAAGTCTATTCTTAGATAACTAGGCCATTTTATTTAAATTTGTATAAACACCTTTTTATTTGGTAATTTTTATGTGGTTTTTACTCAGAATTGATAGCTCTTTCGATACTTCCATCGCGTTACCGCCATATGAATTCCATAAAAATTGGTATCGGAATGAAAAAATAACCACTGTTTTTACGTATAAAGAGAGTAGGAAGCACATACCTACCATGATATTTACTATGGATGGGTTATACTCTAACTAAATGACCAAATACTTCCAAAATTATTTCGTGACCTATAATAGCAATGATTCTGTGATGTTCATCTATTTTGACAATCATCACATCTTTGTCACCCTCATTGTTAGAAAATTACAGTTTGTCTCTTTCTCTTGCGGGTGGTGGAGTTAATTACATTAACACGTCCGCATCACTCGCTTGCCAAGGCGCGACTAGAGGCAATTGTTTGAATTCACTCATTTTATGTGCTTCACTTTTGGAGCGTGCATAATCCATCTGTCATTATGATTATTAATATCATATCTAGAACATATCTATGACATATCTAGAATTTTACAATCAAGAAAAAAGATGCGTACGTACTTATACAACTAAATAAAATGACCCATCTACGACAATGGGTTATGACGATTTGCTCACAGTACCATTTCCTGGAGCTAGCTCTTCGGCTACTACCTCTTACACCTATGACGCATATACAGACAGATAAACCTATTCTTACATTGCATATTCTTATATCTTGATACATAAAATGTATCCTTGATAGATTTTATCATTATCACCATGTTCTCTGTACTTTACCGGCAATGCAAAACAGGACATGACGTCAAATATCTGTAGCATTTTTTGTGAATAGGTCCCATACCACTGTTTCTTTATGCTTGCCATTCATAAAGTTCTAAATAGAGGATCAACTTTCTTAATTTTTTTAACATAGGAACCATCGCCTGGCAATAACAAATACAACAAAAAATAATTAGCGAACAGCCGTTCACACATGATACCGTGACCAAGGGAAATAGGGATCCATTTTTTATATATAGATATTGAATTACAATGTGATAAGAGTTGGTAGATAATAGTAGTTTATGCAACTGATACATAATAAGGCCTAATTATGTACATTTGCATACATTACTTTATCTACACACATATTGCAAGTACTCAAAGATGGCTTCAGAAGCCGAAGGCAATTGACCTGCATTACTAGGTAGATAGATACAAGTGCTGAAACATACCCACAGGTGTAAGCTTAATAAAAATAAATAAATTAGAACTGATAAGGAAAGTATATTTATTTATTATAATATAGTTAATAGTAAACATTTACATTTTCGCAATTAAAAATGTTTCGACAAACAATAACTGACAAGTTGATAACAGAAATGGCGGCCGTACAAACCATAGAGAAATATATATATGGACAAACTTCTGTCGCGAGTTTTTTTTTAATATTAGCCAACGAACGAAGTCCTTATTCTCATGTCATCCGAGATCAAAATGTCGTGCGGTTTATGTCAAAAAATATATCGTACTGACGTTTCGTATCGACAACATTTTAAAATCTATGGATACTAGAATAGAAACCCATAGAAATTGTGTTGGTTTTGACAGCTGTTCCAAATTTGAAACTCATAACAGTCATAACTTAACAATATTTGAGCATGTAAAGTTAAAATTACATAACTGCCACAGATAAGAAACTTATCATAGTGAAATCGTTTGTTGTAATGCTGGTCATTGCTTACGGTTTTTGAACGCATTTTAGAGGACTTACAATATGAGTGTAGATAAAAATACTAATAAGTCAGTAATATTAATCTCGCAAACACTATTTTTGTTTTGAAGATCATTTGAGTGTAGGTAATTCGAAGGGCATACTTCAATGCCTGACCTGTGGCTGCCAGACCTGGATATACACCCAAAAAGTTAAAAAAAAATTACTACCTGCCAGCGAGCCATGAAACGCAGCATCCTGAAAATACGAAAAATAGATAAGGTCCGGCATTCAAAAATAAGAAGTATTACTAAAACCATAGCTCGAGACTGCTCGCCTAAGGCAGTGGTCCCACCGCGGGCGAGTAACTATGAGCTATTGGCTATTTTCTAGCCCAAGAAACGAACAAAAGATAATCGCTCCCGTGTAAATAAAAGAGAGAGATGTATATTTATAGTTCATCGCAGTGTGAACAGCCAGCTATGAACTATAAATATAGATCTCTCTCTTTTATTTACACGGAAGCGATTATCTTTTGTTCGTTTCTTGGGCTAGAAAATAGCCGATAGCTCATAGCTTACTCGTTCGCGGTGGGACAATTGCCTAACGGTACAGAAGCAACGTCAGCAATAGCTAACCTGACATCCCATCCTCGTTGCCACTGTGATAAATAAAAGACGTGCGCTCGCGTTAAACCCATTTAATGCACTGCTCGCCTAACGGTACAGGAGCACCGTCAGCAATAACTAACCTAACAAAAACTGAAATTTAGATGGGCAGGTCATGTAGAAAGACTTGAAGACAGAAGGTGAACAACAGAGATTACAAAATGGAAGGGCCCCTCGGGAAAACGCCGCAAAGGCAAGCCATATACATACAAAATAGGACGAAGACATTATAAAGACAGCGGGACCTTACTGGTTCAATATAGCCAAAGACAGAGAAAAGTGGAAATCGATGGAGGACGCCTTCACCCAGGAGGGGGTCTAATGTCTAAAAAAATTAAATTTATGTAAGTAAAATACGTATTGAAATTAAATTAAATATACGTTTATTTCAGGCCCGGGAGCCCATATGAATTGTTAGTTACATGTCTTAGTGTCTACGTTAGCATACAACAGTACTTAATTTAGATTATTTTACAACAAACTTCAAACACTCCGAATAAATAAATAAAATATAATGTTAACATTAAAATACCATTATACGGTCTTGAATGTACCTATAATATAACAAAGGTCAAGGCTCTCGTGGGATGAAGCAGGTGGCTGTACTAGCTGTAGATATGCAGATTTGCATTTAGTTATGTAAACAGTAAACATTAGTACAAATTAACTTGTAATGGGTAAGTAGGTATAACACAAAATTGTTATTTTTATTTTAGAGCGCACTATTCGCCAACAAACTGTCCTCAGTTTGGCGAAAAAAATATGTATACCTGTGGTAGTAGTAGTAGGGAAGTTTATCGTGAAATAAATAAATAAAAAAATAAAAAAATTACAGAAACACGTTAGAAATTCAAATTACATTGCTACTCAAAAATTATAATAGTCACATTCAATCAATGCATTAAAGTTGTCACACCAGCCCAAGCATTATTTGCCTCCATTTGTCATAAATGGGGCAGTCGAACCTGTACGCAAACACTCTCAGGATTCTGTTGCTGCTGCTTCGAACGCGACTGAGTAAGGAGGCCACTTTCTTGCGGATGATGGCATGGAACCCATCCGTGTGCGCCTCTGCGAACATTCGTGAGCGTCAGGATGGCGGGTGGACCTCGGGAATTTTATCGAATTGTTAATAAAAGTACTGTACGTTTAGTGTACCTCAGTGTACCTTCAGTAGAAATCAGTGTACCTCTTTCTAAAACGAGATTTTTCTAAAAAAAGGTCCACCCGCCATCCTGACGTCAGGATGGCGGGTGGACCTGGTAAATTTATACCACGACGGTAGCAAACAAGCATACGGCCCGCCTGATGGTAAGCAGCTACCGTAACCTATGGACGCCTGCTACTCCAAAGGAGTCACATGCGCGTTGCCGACCCTTTACAAAAAGGAGGATTCACTGTGTTGACGACTAAAGGAACAAGAAGGTCCCTCATCGTTAACACACTGGGTCCTCTTTGAGCTCTTTGGCAACCTTACTCACCAGCAGGAACACAACACTATGAGTAGGGTCTAGTGCTATTTGGCTGTGGTTTTCTGTAAGGTGGAGGTACTTCCCCAGTCGGGCTCTGCTCCAGATTTGAGCGATGACATTCGCTGAACGTGCCCTACCACACTTAGCGAGATGCCATTCGCAGTGCCCATACCTCTCTTTTTGGCGTAGTTTAAGGACATACCCAGGTCCGGACGTAGTTTAAGGACATACCCAGGTCCTGGTACCTGGTAAATGATACATTAAACCACATATAATGTATGTGGTTATAGTGTACCTTCAGTGTACCTCTGTATAACTTCAAAAACAATCTGCATACCTCTCCTCAAAAGGAGCTACGCTCAAAATAAGGTCCACCCGCCATCCTGACGTCAGGATGGCGGGTGGACCTGGTAAATCCTGCACTATATCACTCAAAAGGTGTGTGATTAGTTTGCATCTTCAGTGTACCTCAGTGTACCTTCAGTAAAAATCAGTGTACCTCTTGCTAAACCGAGATTTTTTCGAAAAAGGTCCACCCGCCATAAACCTTATTTTAAGCATAGCTCCTTTTCGGGAGAGGTATGCAGATTGTTTTTAAAGTTATACAGAGGTACACTGAAGGTACACTATTACCACATACATTATATGTGGTTTCATGTATCATTTCATAGGTCCACCCGCCATTCTTACGGGTGGACCGTTTTCGAAAAAATCTCGTTTTAGCAAGAGGTACACTGATTTTTAATAAAGGTATGTAATTAGTTTGTATCTTCAGTGTACCTCAGTGTACCTTTATTAAAAATCAGTGTACCTCTTGAGAAAACGAGATTTTTTGAAATAAAGGTTTATAGCGGGTGGACCTTTTTTTTTAAAAATCTCTGCTTTGCAAGAGGTACACTGATTTTTAATAAAGGTACACTGAGGTACACTGAATATACAAACGAATTACACACCTTTTGAGTAATAAAGTGCAAGATTTATCAGGTCCACCCGCCATCCTGACGTCAGAATGGCGGGTGGACCTGGTAAATCTTGCACTTTATCACTCAAAAGGTGTGTAATTAGATTGCATATTCAGTGTACCTCAGTGTACCTTTAGTAAAAATCAGTGTACCTCTTGCTAAAACGAGATTTTTTCGAAAAAGGTCCACCCGTCAGAATGGCGGGTGGACCTATGAAATGATACATTAAACCACATATAATGTATGTGGTTATAGTGTACCTTCAGTGTACCTCTGTATAACTTTAAAAACAATCTGCATACCTCTCCCGAAAAGGAGCTACGCTTAAAATAAGATTTATGGCGGGTGGACCTTTTTCGAAAAAATCTCGGTTTAGCAAGAGGTACACTGATTTTTACTAAAGGTACACTGAGGTACACTGAAGATGCAAACTAATCACATACCTTTTGAGTGATATAGTGCAGGATTTACCAGGTCCACCCGCCATCCTGACGTCAGGATGGCGGGTGGACCTTATTTTGAGCGTAGCTCCTTTTGAGGAGAGGTATGCAGATTGTTTTTAAAGTTATACAGAGGTACACTGAAGGTACACTATAACCACATACATTATATGTGGTTTAATGTATCATTTACCAGGTCCACCCGCCATCCTGACGTCAGGATGGCGGGTGGACCTTTTTTTAGAAAAATCTCGTTTTAGAAAGAGGTACACTGATTTCTACTGAAGGTACACTGAGGTACACTAAAGGTACAGTACTTTTATTAACAATTCGATAAAATTCCCGAGGTCCACCCGCCATCCTGACGCTCACGAACATTCCTGACGCGCTACAGAACCGAGGGAGCCGCATTAGCATCCTGAAAATGTTGTTGTACTGGATGCGTAGAACACTGGCAGCCTTACGGATATACTTCACCCACAGACTGCTCGCATAAAAAGATTGGCAATATGCCTTAAAAAGTGCTATTTTAACCGGCTTAGAGCATCGAGCAAATCTGCGGGCAATCATGTTTCCTCTGACTGCCAGCGCCCTACGCTCTCTTTCAAGGTCACTGTCATCATTCAGGTCTTCGGTGATTACATGACCTAAATATTATTTAAATTTAGTCACCACCTGAAGAGAGCTGCAGTTCAGTTTAATGGGCGGAACATTTAACGGTTTCTCTTTCCCGCTCTTAAAAACAAGCACTTCACTTTTGTCCGAGTTATATTTGAGCCCGTGTTCCGTCGCATAGGCCTCACAAATAGCGACGAGTTCTCGGATTGAACTCACTGACGGTCCCAGCAACACCATATCATCAGCATAGCTGATATTGTTTACGCACGTATTATCTACATGGCGGCTTGTATGTGTGTTGCTGAGCTCACCTATGAGGTCGTAGTCATATAGGTTAAAAAGCAGAGGAGACGTTAGCCCTCCCTGCCTCACACCACATTCCATGCCATACGAGTCTAACAGGGCTGAGCCCCACCTCACTTGATTCTGTTGATGACCGTACCAATACCTCAGGATAGATATACATTCATCCGGTACACCCGCGCCCTCCAGTTTGTCCCATAGCTTGCTGTATAAAACGGTATCAAAAGCTTTTGACAAATCTAGAAAGCACGCGTATACCGGTGATTTTCTTTCTATGTATTTACACAGAAACTGAACTAATGAACATTAAACAGTTATACATATATAATACTTGCATACTTGTTAAGAAAATATTAAACAGCTCGCTCCATACTAACTTAGCCCTGGTGACGAAGAAAGAGATAACAAAACGCACTACACGCCGGGCAAGTTTTATTGTATTACCAAAGACACGAACGCAAATCGGGAAAAAAATGTTTACTTACGAAGGTGCACAGCTTTATAATAATCTACCGTCTGATTTAAAGGCAACAGGTTCGCTCAATGTATTGAAAACAAAATTAGCAGAATACATTTTAGACCACTACCCACTTTAAAAATAATTGAGTGAATGTGTAACTTTAAATATTCTAATACTATATACCGCTACCTATTCTAAGAATACTTACAAGAAGGAATGTTTATTTCTTTTTTAATGCTGTTCTCATGTAAGTGACTTGTATGTCTTTTTTTGAGAATAAATATCTTTAAACCTAAACCTATGTAGTATTTGACAGTCCCTTTGAGATATAAGATGGCCGATTCTGTACACAACCCAGCCCGGAACCCGAACTGGGCATCATGCAGTTTTATATGCCGCAACAAAATGTCATTTAATAGGGCATCAAAAACTTTTGCAAGGATGGTAGCAAGTGAGATAGGTCTGTAGTTAACAATACTGGCCACATCACCGGTTTTATTCTTTATTATGGGGACTACAATCGTTTTTGTCAATTCGTTAGGCAAGAAACCATGCCCCAAACATAAATTAAACAAAAGCGCAAGAACCCTAGGCAAGTGGACCCCCGCATGTTTCAGGTGCTCAACGCTGAGGCTGTCGTGACCCGGTGATTTCCCGCGCTTCATTCCTTGGATAACCTTTTTAACCTGCTTAGCCGAAAATTGGACAGATCGACCGGTCACACCCAGCTCAGCATTGCCCGCCTGAACCGTATTACCAGGCGTGCACGCTCGGATACTAAAATGTCGTTTAAACAAGTTAGCGATATCGCTATGATCACTTATCTCGTCTATATCGGTAGATTGGCCCGGCTTGACATTTAACTTGTTCGTCTGTTTCCAAAAAAATTTAAAATCGTTACTAGCGTGCAAAGAAGCTAGGTTATCCATTTTTAGCTGCTCCTGTCTATCTTGGCACCATTTTAATTTGCGTTTAAAAACCTTTCTACTTTCACACATATTGAGATACATGGGACCACATGTGGGTTTCCCCGCTTGAACCCAGGTAAGAAAATGTAGCCGAGCCTCCCTGTGATAACGAGCAACATATTTATTCCAGCCCGAGATGTAACCACCTCTTCGCTGCGGTTTCCTTTGTTTGTAACACGAACGTGCCGCATCTGACAATATATTAACAACATCACAATACATATTATGCAGTAACTTTCTATGACCTTCACATGTACAAACACCATCAAGACATTGAGTGAGTTCAGATGGGAAAACAATTTTCCTCAAGTTTTCATCACACAACCTCCGATAGAGTTCCACCTGCTCAAATTTCCTTTCACCCCAAATAACTTTATTACTTACATTGTTAATAGGGCAACTTAACTTTGAATTAACTCTAAACAAGTCACACTGTATACATAAGGGCAAGTGATCCGACCACATAACGTCCTTTTTAATCCACAAACTCTTGACTGTCTGTAACGCAGCGCTGGAAGTAATACAGTGATCTAGCCACCTTGCGGACCCGTGCGCATCGCTCACGAACGTAAACGTCCCAGAGTCATGCCCTAGCACAGCCATATCCACACAACATAGTCCTTGGTCTTCACAAAAAGCTAACATTTTATAACAAAAGCGTTCTTTCGGGTGCGCATTAAAATCTTCCATTATGAACACAGCCTCAGTGTTAACTTGCTCCGATATAATCGAGCTAATTATACCTAATAAACATTCAGTGAACTCAGTTAAATTGTTTAAACTGTTTGTCGGCATATAGACGCTGAATAATAAGACTGACCTATTACTTACAGTCACTCTCACAGCCGCTACTCTTGCACTATTACAATTAATAATACTTACTGAGTCGAACGTAGTTTTTCGCCACAATATAGCAACCCCACCGAAGGGCCTTCCACGTAGGATACCTCGCGACGTGTCCACTGCCGAGGTCCCCGTACTGCCAAAATCATCGTCCACAGTATTCAGGATCCCCAAATCGTGTGAAGTTAACCATGTCTCTTGCAACGCAACGACATCAGCTGCCTTGCAAAGTTGTCTTACGCCTTCCATTGATCTTTTCAGACATTTACAATTATATGAAACAAAGCTTGTCAGTTGACAGTTGTTTATTGTCACTATCCATTAATTGACGAGTTTATATGCTGCCTGTATTTGGTACTGCGAACTCTTTTAAGTGTGAAATTGGTGAACTCTGAAAAGGAATGTTTATTTATTCAAATCTTCAGCGTAAAAAGGTTTGTTTTATCAAATATTGATCAGTTACATCGCTGCGCCTGTTTAAAATAAACATAGGCAAAGTTAACATATCACAGGAAATACTGATAAAAATACCACAAAAAATTATGAAAGCGGTTAACACCTGATATACATATCTTAAGCATTTTCAATATAACTTTTTATACCCAAGGCCATGAAATAAGCATTCCAGCCGGTTCCGAGTGAATCTCATATGCCAATGCCAAAGAGAAATCATCAATATTAAGACCACTCTCGCTGTACTGCATGCACCTACTACTTAACTAAAATTAGAGCAACAATGCTAATAATATTTAGGTCTTGTTACCGAGTCATATTCAGCCGTTTTACCATTTAGCAGGTTTTCTAGAGTTCAAGATGTGAAAATGAATAAGGTAGCGCAATTGAGTAATTGAATAAGAAGTAGAAACACTGGACTGCTGAGAGGAATAGCATACATTTTCAGCCTATTGACATTGTGTTTATACAAGCTAAGAATCACTAGGAGAGCGTTAGGGAATGGGAGCGGTGGCAATGTAACTAGACCTTACTCGTACTAAAGGAAATACTCGTACAAAAGATTTTCGAGCATCTTCAGAAATGCTCAGCAAAACTTACCATTAACTTGCCATTCCGTAGTGTCCAAAGAAAGAAATTATGTGTTTCAATTACGCGCTTATAAAATGCATAAAATTTCACCATCTCATTAAGTGTTACATCGTGTACCGTCTGTATTGAATACAGGTACAAATATTATCAGTTTAAATGTAATGTTCTCCTTCAAAAATTACGATTGAAGATGTCATAATTTTATTACGTTTTTATTTTTGAGCTGGTTGTTGTACTAGTAATGAGAGCTTTTCAGTATCTTTAATATTTTTACACACAACTAATTAACTTTTTTTACAAAAAAAAGATCGTACATACCATAGACATATAAAATAAGGAGACATACGCCGTGAAGACAAAATTAAGACAAAACTGTGATTCCATAATGTTATCTGTGTCCAAAAATACTTTTGAAACTATGTACGGTCAGCTGCAGAGAAAAAGACCCCCCCTGCATACAAACTTTGTATCTTTGTCTTTTTCTCTGCAGCTGACCGTACATAGTTTCAAAAGTATTTTTGGACACAGATAACATTTCATTGAAATAGACGAAATCGACGAAGAGAATGACTCCCATATAACTATATAACATACGGGATATTCCGTGGTATCCCACCACGCTAACAGGATAATTGAAGCGAATGCCATTTCTGTATTTTTTTGGCTTTAATTATAGATCATGTGTTAAATTTCGTATTTTTTCAATAGTAAATAATTATCCGTAGCCAGATAAAAAATCCTTTTTTCATTATTGATTTACATATATAGACTTTAATGCCATAAATTATGAGATTTATCATCAAATGTCCTTCGTGGGCGCCCATGCTCTCTTACTACAAGGCAAATTGCTACCTAATTAAATTTTTTTAACCCGGGGTATGTCCGGCCTTGGGTATGTCCTTAAACTACGCCAGGTATGGGCACTGCGAATGGCATCTCGCTAAGTGTGGTAGGGCACGTTCAGCGAATGTCATCTCGCTCAAATCTGAAGCATAGCCCGACTGGGGAAGTACCTCACAGAAAACCACAGCCAAATAGCACTAGACCCTACTCATAGTGTTGTGTTCCTGCTGGTGAGTAAGGTTGACAAAGAGCTCAAAGAGGACCCAGTGTGTTGACGATGAGGGACCTTCTTGTTCCTAAAGAATCCTCCTTTTTGTAAAGGGTTGGCAACGCGCATGTGACTCCTTTGGAGTTGCAGGCGTCCATAGGTTACGGTAGCTGCTTATCATCAGGCGGGCCGTATGCTTGTTTGCTACCGTACTGGTATAAAAAAAAATATCCAATCGACACTGTTTTAGAGAGTCGGCAACTCGACACTACTTCGCGTCATCCTACAACTTCCAATCTTTTTGTAATAATCAAAGAATCCTTTAATTGGACTTTGATAATAATTGGGTACTTTCCTGGGTAAGAAAAATATAATTCTATTTAGTCCGTCAGTTAAATTATCAAAAAATATTGGACACGTATTTTTTATTTTGTCAATCAAACAAAAATTGGTGAAGATATAGCCCGTTAAAGTTCCGCGTGACGTCACATTATACAAAAAATTGTAGTGAAATGTGACGTCACGCGGAACTTTAACGGGCTATATCTTCACCAATTTCTGTTTGATTGACAAAATAAAAAATACGTGTCCAATATTTTTTGATAATCTAACTGACGGACTAAAAATATTTTTGTAGGAAAGTAGCCAATTAAAACTCTTACATTTATTTTTAAAATCGAAACTAGTGCAAATATGACCTGTCGACTGTCTGCATGTGCAATGTACTTACACTGTGCATAGTGGTTTGTTGAATACAGTAATATGTTGTATGGATTCGCCAACGCAATAGCTATCAGCATCTATTACTGTTGCCTCTATTACTATGCCACATGTAAAAATATTTTTTTACCGAGGTTTGAACTTCGGTTTAATCTCTACTCACCCCATTTTACGGTAACTATGCATGTTTTTCTCGGCAAAGGCTTATCAAAAATAGTTCGCACGGATCACACTTACTACTTGAAGGTTATTATTATGATTTGAGTAGGTAATGGTAATACCCCGATATTTCAAAAAGCCAACGAAAGTGAGCGTTGATAACGTCAATCATGCAATGATAAAAGAATCATACTTACTGATCTTTTTATTTAGACATAAGAAGCTAGCAGGTTTCTTGTGGTTGGAGCTCGGAGAGCTCTAATATTTATTAAAATCTAATCCATTTATGGAATAAATATCAGGAGGTAAGTAAAAAAAAAATCGAATTGAAAAGTAATTTCCTTCCCTTAGGAAGTATTTACCCAATTAAAGTATTTTACTATGAAGTAAAATATACCAACATAATACAAAGGTGTTGGTTTAAATTATATGTCATACTTTATCTTACGTCAATATCAACTAAATATATTTGCGTAACAGGTTGTGTTTAATTTTTAATTTGTTTGTTTTCGGCGTTTTTAGTTTAGTTTATTTAATTTTTTAATATGGGTTTCCTTTCTCGTTTTAATCTTTATGGAATGCTACACTGCTAGTTGAATAACATTATATAACTGCAGTGTAGCAGTACCACAAAATAGGCCGATATTTGCATATTCTGGTTTAATTGCATGGCAAACTAATCCTAACTCCTAAATCAACGGTATCACGTAGGGTTATTAGGAAATTACGGGTCTATTTTGAACTCAATAATATAAGATTAAACTAATACTGAGATGTAAGTTCCCACTAACCTTAATACATATACACGCTGCTACGACCGTACAGATGGTATTCTTAAATAAAATGATTAGAAGCAATTTTTCACTTACGTATGGCCGTATCGTATATCTCATTTCTTCACCGGTTGTAAGCGAGATATCGTGGATTGTAATATAAATTGAATCTGATCATTTTGCACACGATCATTTTATTAACGGTAATGGAAGCAAAACAATGATTTTTCAAATAAATAAAAAACATTATTTAATCACCTCTGGTGTATTTTTCCTCGTGTTTGTCTCATTCTCACTAAACTTGTTCGGTGAAGCACCGGTGCTAAGTCGGTTCAACCTACAAAATTGTGATCCAACTTGATTGACTGATATCGGAAATTGTTCGCGCAAGTGAACTGTGTTAGTTGTTTGAAAAAAAAATCGTGACCGAGGAGCGTAAATGAGGAAATAAAAGTACTAGTAAAAGAGATCGCAGGGCTATGACGATGAGACACTAAGCTGTTAAAGAAGGAACGGAGCCGGCTCGGCGTTTTATCTTTCAGTGAGCGTCATATAGCCAACATCTATACACCTAACACCTGTTATAAATTTAAAGTGCTTTCTTGTTCACAAACTGTTTCAGTGTGATGAGTTTGATTTTATTGTGTTTTTAGGTACAACTTCAAAATGTTGACGGGCTGGAGGCTTGCTCTATCAAAATGTGCGTATTTTTATAAAATATAGAAATACATTATTTTGCAACCGTTATATTAGTATAATAATTCCCGATACTTTTAAAAATAAGAATCTGAAATGCGTTTTAATCAATTTCAAAAGCGAAAACAGGAAGGTTTCATCTTGGTTGATTATTTTATTTTTATTCATCGCTCACTAATACTTGAAAACTTGTCCATTTATATAAATAATTTTACATTTATTATTAGTTTGACTAGTTCATTATTTATATTTTGATTTATTATTAGAGTATTATTTTAACTTGGCGCGCTTTTCAGGTACATAAAGTAAAAAAATAAACAAGTAAACAATTTAGTTAATACTAATCACTGTCCCCATACTTTCTTTTGTTTTTGGATAGCAGTTTTTATTTTTATTATGAGTTATTTTTAATAGTTAAGTCTACATAAACTGCTAACTAACAATGTTGTGGCCCTAGTGAAAAGGAATATAAGTCGAATTGTCTCAGTTAAAAAGGGCACAAATCCTATAAGGTATACGGCACTTGCCCCTTTTTCGCTAAACCAATTTGACTTATACCGCTTTCCATTTGGGCCACAGGTATTTTACAAGAAGTTACGAACGGAGAGCGAGCCCCAAAACCATGACAGACCGAGAGCAACGCAGGCCCTCTAGTCAGGTTGACTATCCTTATTTCTAGGTCCGGACATCTGGCAGCTGTTCATAGTGTTCGTCCTATTTTTTCATCTAAATCTCACACGTTGGTGGCCTTGTGTCGTATAATATATCAGAACACGGAAAACTATGTGTGTGCTTTATGTAGTATCATAATAACACCAATGTTAAAAGCCAAGTGTTTTGGTAATCAGTCAATTCTATAAATGATTGACTTTATTTGAGAAGCATGAAAAAAACCATTGAATAAACAGTTCACGTCTTAATGGAACGCTTTTGGTAAACACTGTTTGTTGCCTGGGTTGTAGCTCACCAAACGAAGACGCTTAACTGCCTGATAGGGGAAATAATTCGTGTATAGCTGAATTTTGGTGTAGTTGTAGATAAAGGTATCTTACACAACATACTAAAAGTACCGGTGGATGGGGGCGCCGCTAGCGGGGAGGGGTGTAAAGGTCCCTTATTTTGGGTTTTCGTAAATAACTCGGTAACGGTGGCTCATACTAAAAAATGTTCTATGGCTTAATTCATCCACATATAATTTTCTATAAAAAAGATTCTTTGCTTTTTTTTGCTGGGATCAACGTTTAATGAGATATCGCGGAAATACAATAAACACTTTTTTTAAACTTTCGGAGCTAATATTTACGAAAGTATTAGTAGTTATAAAAAATTGTTTTAGAATACCCTTATTTTTTTTAAAAGACCTATCCAACGATACTCCACACATTAGGCTTGGAGTAAAAAAAAAAATTACCCCCCACTTCATGTATATGGGAGGTACTCGAAAAAATAATATTTGTCCAGATTTTGTTTTAAAACTTTGCCGGCGTGAATAAAACACATACTCATACATTTTTTTTATTTTCTAGTACTAACCATCACTGAGCAGGCTGCTCACCCTGCTACCTCACTTCCTACCCTTAGAGTTTCGCCATGTCCGTCTGACTCCATCTGTCCGTCTAGACGTCTAGTACTAACCATCACTGAGCAAATCCGTGGACGGACAAACGGGGACAGACGGACATGCCGAAACTATAAGGGTAGGCACCCTGCTCACCCTGCTCAGTGATGGCTAGTACTAGACAAGTGAAATTGCGTATGAGTATGTGTTTTAATTACGCAGACAAAGTTTTAAAACAAAATGTGAAAAAATATTATTTTTTCGGGTACCTCCCGTACACATGGAGTGGGGGGGTAAATATTTTTTTTACTTCAACCCTAATGTGTGGGATATCGTTGGATAGGTCTTTAAAAAAAAATAAGGGTATTCCAGAACAATTTTTGGATGAAACTAATACTTTCGTAAATATTAGCTCCGAAAGTTTAAAAAAGTGTTTATGGTATTTCCGCGATATCTCATTAAACGTTGATCCCAGCAAAAAAGTGCAAAGAATCTTTTTTATAGAAAATTATATGTGGATGAATTAAGCAATAGAACATTTTTTAGTATGAGCCACCGTTACCGAGTTATTTACGAAAACCCAAAATAAGGGACCTTTACACCCCTCCCACCCCGCTAGCGGCGCCCCCATCCATCGGTACTTTTAGTATGTTGTGTAAGATACCTTTATCTACAAGTGTGAGAGTAAATCATAACGCCGTCCTCTCTAAAAAAGGACCACTCTGTCACAATGTTTTCTCAAAAACCACTGCACAGAATAACTAGTTACCGCCTTAAAAATAAATATTGGTTAGCCCTTTTAAAAATCTACTGTCGATTTTTTTAACATCCCCTTATCATTATAATGATGCTTGAAATACCTAAAATTTTTAACCGACTTCAAAATTTCAAAAGAGGAATTTCACAATTCGGAGTGTATGTTTTATTTTAGTTTTACATAGCTTTTTCAACAGCCATAATATATTATTATTGTTTATTTCAGTATTCATTATACCTCAGCGGTATGTGTTTGCAATCATGGCTCTGTTGGCGATCGCCAACGCCTACACGATGCGGGTTTGTCTCAGCATGGCCATCACCCAGATGGTGAGGAAGACGACGGCGGTGGAGGGTGACCTGCATTACGACCCTAACGCGTGTCCCGACCCGGACGTGGAAAACACGGTGGCAGGGAACACAACTGCTGACATCTTTTTTGATGACGAGGTAAGTTGACTTTAAAAGTTTCCAAGTTAATAATTTTAGGAAGTCATGAGTAGCACCAAAATATAATGGCCATATGCAATATCCGCTAAGTATGTTACTTTTAGTGTGTTGGTAAAACCATCTTTGCAGTTACAAATGCGGTCAGATTATATCGTCGATTTGTACAAATGGTGATTCAATGAAGACGAATACTATATTCGGATTAGGTGAATATTCGAGTTTTTACGATTATTTGTATTCACCGGTTTACCTAAGTTTTGTCTAGCAATTTTTCACCTAATTTCGCTTTGTATAATTTCAGTATGTCTAAATTCACTTTTCATACTTCTTCGTTTTGACTAATTTTAATTTAGTCGAATTTCACTTCGTATACTCTCCATTTGGTATAATTTTGTTTGTCTAATTTTCATTACATCTAATTTTAATTGGTATAATAGCATTTTGTCGAGTATTAAATTTATTTAATCATATTTTGTCTAATACTCAGATAGGTTTATTACACCTAAAAATAATGTTTATTCAAAGTCACGAATGACTACGCGCGAAACGACAAAACGAACGAACGAACGATTCACTCTGTATAGACATTTCCATATACAATGGCCCTTTAGCATTGTCATTGAGTGTAGGTATTATTGGATTACAGAAGTGAAAACGCACAGGTTAGTAGAAAACCGAACGTTAGGGGCAGTTGGTGCTTACACCGTTGTTAATAAACTCCATTGCAAATATTTTGAAACCTCAACAACAACACTTAGTGCCAATTTCTGTCACTGTCATTGTTTTTGTTGACGTCACAGTTCTAACTTAACCTACTTTCCTAGCAGCATTTTATTTTTGTTGATGCCGCGGTTCTTACCTAACGTAATTTTCTGGCAGTATGTATTTTGTTTCTGTTGAGGTCGCAGTTCTAACCTAATTTAACCTACTTTCCTGGCAGCTTTTTATTTTTGTTGAGGTCGGAGTTCTAACCTAACCTACTTTCCTGACAGTACTTTGAATCTTGAGGTCACAGTTCTAACTTAACCTAACCTACTTTCCTGACAGCATTTCGTTTCTATTGAGGTCACAGTTCTAACCTAACCTACTTTCCTGGCAGTATTTTGTTTCTGGTAAGGTTTCAGTTCTAACCTAACCTATTTCCTGTCAGTCAGTATTATGTATCTATTGGCGTCGTAGGTATTATCTTGTGTAGTACTACCGGTATGCAATTCGCTTCAGATTTAGTAATATGGGAACAAGGTATTTAGATTAAACTACTTTATTAGGTATTGCGATAGTAGTTAAAATGAAAATCGACGACATGATTATTAGGTATAATAATATTCGATAAAACGAGATTTATAATGACGGTTAGATAAAACGATCTTCGATGAAATAATTATTAGTTAAAACGAGTTTATATAAGTTGAGTTTTAGGCAAATCGATAATTATATTAAAAGTTGTTAGACGAACTGAAACTAGAAGAAAAGTTGTTAGACGTACCTCGGTATTTAATATATTAGTGTTCATACGAAACATACTCGGATTCGTATTTATTTCATAGCTCATTTTTAGCCAACATGAATAGACTAGGTATGTTTCATAGAGTTTTTCTTGGAGATCTACAACTTTGCGAATATTAAAGATATCAAAATAAATAAAAAAATGTCTTACTTCTTTCGGCGTAAAAAGGGCCACATATATCCTTTAGGTCCGATCCGATTTTGGCATTCCAGCGGCCCTTGTAAGGAGTCGAGCTATTACATATATCTAATAGATCAGACAATGTTGCCAGGAGTTGGAACTAGTTATATTAGGTTATTTCGGTCTCATTCGCAAGGTCAATCTGTTAAAACGAAGAGCGTATATCTCATATTATTTTATTCATATTTTAATAAATAACTTTGTTCTGCGTATTTATTTTAGGGAGCGTTAACACTTCTAAATAATATATATTAGAATGTTGATTGTAGGTTACCTTTAAGTTTCAGGAATTTTATTCGATGAGACCGTAAACACTAATTTATGTTATACAAATCCAAATTTCTGTTTTTCGTCGTCGTCGATATTAAAAGCATCATCACCAGCTTCCTAAAAGTCATATTTACTTACCTACAAATCATGTTTTCAGAAGAAAAAAGTACAGGTAAAAATCTTCGGTATGAAAACTGCTTTACCAATTATTACCGTAAGGGAATCTGTTAATTATTCTCAACGCGAGTCCTAAACATACCTAGGCATATACAATTCTAGACTTTTTGTAAATTTGTTATATGACAATGTAATATTTGCAGTTAGTGGTTAAGGGGACAACTGCAAAGTAACGTTTGTGCCAAAGTCATAGCTACTATTGGTATTCGTAAGTTTTTGAAAGTGCTATCCCTATTCGTATTCGTAAAAGTACTATCACTAAAAAAATCTAAATGCTACCTGACGTTACAGTAAAAATAGCATACATAGGCGCTATGATCGTAGCAAACGAGACGAGACGAGACGAAAATCATATTTATTCCTACTCATGTTCGTATTAACACAAAACATGCCCTCTTGTTTTCAACATTAGGAACACAAGTGGCATTATCGTATTAGATCCGGTCAACATTCTACACATCGTCACGTTTCAAACGTGCCCTGAAGTTTACGACAAAACACTGAAAAACGGGACAAGTTTACAAACTAAACGGTTATTGTTTGTTTTATTATATCTTTTACGAGACAATATATATTTGCAAGTGCTGGTAAACGGTAATGGGAAAAACTATGTATACGAGTAACAGTAATTTCCAATGACCTGTTGTAGGTAGTTTGGTAATGTTTAAGATGCAGATTGGTACTTATTCCTGTTAGCTTTAAAACCACATAGTTAGTTGAATTCGGAATTATGTAGCGAAGTTTTACCCAAATCATGTGAGATGAAGGCCTAAAGTAAATTGCGATAACGTAATTTTTATTAAAATTTGCTCTTCAATTTACATATCATACATACCAACTACTTCCAACTCTTGTTTGCTCGTAAGAGCCTCTCCATAGCCACTCTATTTAAGGAGAGTTTGAATCTTGAAGCAAATCAAATTATTTTGTTCAATATTTAAGTAGTTACACTACTATATATAAACTGAAAAGATAGATGTCATATACTTCAGAAAAAGTGACCAAACCCTCCGGTGTCCGAGGCCAGATTTGAACTGGCGTCTTCAGCTTTCGCGGCTGACGTCCTGACCACTAGACCACCCGGTCAAATCTGGCCTCGGACACCGGAGGGTTTGGTCACTTTTTCTGAAGTATATGACATCTATCTTTTAAGGAGAGTTTGTTAACATATTATAGGTATAATGAGTGGTTGGAAACATACTTACTATATTAGTAGACGTAACACAATTATTTACAATAAGTATAAAACATTATTAGGTACTTACTGTTGTGTGATTTCATCCAACTCTGCTAAATTGGCAGGGAATTTAACATAATGGTTAAATATGTCCCTATGATTGAGGGCCATAACAACTTCTGTTATAGATTTGGACACCGATGCTTGGGATTTTTTTTTGATAAATGTTGACCCTCAGGTGTTTGATATGACCCAGTGGCAAAAAAGTTTAGTGCAAGCAGTACCTGCAAAGAGAAAATGGGGATACATTAGAAATAACACCATTGTTGATATAACACTATTGCTAAAGCTGGAGTCTTGCTGTAGCTAGGGAAATTGTGTAATAAGGCTCTTTTAGTGTGTGGAATAAAGAAAATTATTACTAAGTACTAACCTTTGTTTGAACATTTAAGTCGGTAGTTCGTTCCGCATCCTTAATGTAGGGCTTCAATTTATTAATTAATTTCTTACAGAGCTCTTTCGTAAGTCTGTAACTTTTTTAAATTGTCTTTCTTTTAATAGAAAGGCTTCTTGCGCTGCCACCTCCATCTGTGTTCGCCGCCCTAACGGCGCGGGTAAATTGTCCTCCTCTTCTTCTTCATGGTTCATAAAATATAGAAGATATTCTTCGAGGTTAGCCATACCAATTTTATTTAATGTTTTTTTAACCGAATCTAAGAAGTCAGAGAAGTATGGAATCCTATATCGTATTGTATTGTTTGTCATGTCAATTTTGACAAGTCACTGACGTCTTGGCATTAGTGACAGCATACTACTTAATTTCTACTGATAGAATTGAATACGAGTGGTCAATACCACTCGTGTTTGAACTTTCTATCGCTCGTATTTCAAAAATACCATTTCATCGTTTTCTAAAGTTTTGGAACGAAAGATTCAAACGCTCGAAAGCCAAAAATCGGCCCCCAGGGCGGCATCTACGAAACTCTACACTGAGCATCGCCCGACATGCTCTTGGCCGGTTTTTTTTGCATTGTTATCCCGGAAATCACCCCTTAAAGATTACTAATTCCAATTTAAGAAAATACCCAGCCAGGTTATACGTAGTCTATAAAAATTCAATGTCTAAAGGGGGGGGGGGGGGGTAGCCACTACACTCGATTGAGTTAAATTTGCATGGGTCATGGACCCCCCCACTCCGAGTGCACCTCAAATGGAAAAAAATTCATGCTTAGACTGATTTGACGGGAGGATCGATTTGGATGATATTTGCCGTACACATGACATGAACGTATAAATACAAAAGTGGTCCTGTATCGTCCGATATACACCTACTACTCTATGTCGTTTAAATCATGCCAAAAAAAAAGTATTCATTTTTAGGGTTCCGTAGTCAACTAGGAACCCTTATAGTTTCGCCATGTCTGCCCGTCCGTCCGTCCGTCCGTCCGCGGATAATCTCAGTGACCGTTAGCACTAGAAAGCTGAAATTTGGTACTAATATGAATATCAATCACGGCGACAAAGTGATAAAATAAAAAGTGGAATTTTTTTTTTATTAGGGTACCTCCCCTATACGTAAAGTGGGGAGTGATTTTTTTTTTCATTTCAACCCTAACGTGTGATATATTATTGGATAGGTATTTAAAAATGAATAGGTGTTTCCTAAAATCATTTTTCGATAATGTAAATATTTTCGGAAATAATCGCTCCAGAAGTAAAAAAATATGCGTCCCCCCCCCTCTAACTTTTGAACCATAAGTTTTAAAAATATGAAAAAAATCTCAAAAGTAGAACTTTATAAAAACTTTCTAGGAAAATTATTTTGGATGAATAGTTTTTGAAAAAGAAATACAAAATAATTTCTGAACTAAATTTGTAATTTAACCGTATAAGCAGGTGTTTATTGTACCTGTAATTTCTACAAAATTACAATGAAATGACGTGCTTTCAAATAAAGTAAAAACGGTGAAAATCGGTTCACGCAATAAAGAATTATCCCATAAAAATCATCTTCCATACTTTATGCTCGCGCGCAATAGTTTACTTTATTTGCCGATAGATGTCGCTGTACGTGGAACTCTCATATCATATCCTACATGGCGGTGTTATTAACTCTTAAGTGGGGACACTTACTGTGACGGACGGAAAACTACGGAACCCTACAGTGAGCGTGGCCCGACACGCTCTTGGCCGGTTTTTTTTAGTGTAGTTTCATTTAGTGGTAATTGTAAAATATTTTATTAGGACTACTGTCCTCTAGCGTATCCATCTGTCCACTTTTCTTTTGTCAAGTTCCGCCTCCAGGGTAGCGGGAGAGAAATTAGGGGTGAATTAGCCGCTTACTGACACAGACCGAATTCCACGCGGGCGGAGCCGCGGGCACAGCTAGTAAACAATAAAATGTAAACAATAGTAACACCTTTCGCACGTTACAAATATCTAAAAAAGGATTTATTATTAAGCCTGTCTTATCTTTAACTAACGGTGCGGTGGTTTATTTTATTGCATTAGGTTACGTAATATGATGAAATTAAGTTTGATTTAGTTTGCAGTGATGATTAAAATTTCTGAAAATGCCCTTCAGTCAATTTAAAAGTTATTGACTTATAATTACGTGAGACATATTCACTCTATGAAATATAACGAATGTTATGGCTTGCCCCTAAGTCGTTTATTTTTGCAGAGGAGCAACATTTTGTACAATAAATGAAGTATGGCAAAGGCCTTAGAAGCTGCCATTCTCTTCTATAATAATATTTTTTCCATATGCTTACTCAAAAAGGTCGGGCTCGAAAGACCGGAGATTTTTTAACGCATATACAAATAATAACATAAGTTTAGTATGTCGTATAATAACAATGCGTGCATCAAGATCTGTCAAGCTGTAGTATGCGCATTCAATACAAAACTATGTACCATCGGGTTCATAATTGCATACCCAATATATGAATGAATTCGTTCATAATTCAGAATTCATTCATAAATTGGGTATGCAATTATGAACCCGATAGTACCTAAGTCTGCCTATAGCACTTCCAACTTTCTCTCTCAATTGCTACTACTACTACTACTCCTATGACGTTAAACAGACTTTAATTTCAGTGTATCTACCAATTTAGAAAGCAGTTTTCTGGTTTTAAGGATGCAATTGTAAATTTATGTTTTTATGAATGTATAAATATCAATTCCAATAACATGTTTGGTGTCCTCTACTCTTATTGGTCTTGATCCCACGACCGATATTTATAGGTACTCGTACTTATGTAAAAAAAGAAGGTTTTTATACGTAGGTATCTAAAACTGTATGACTGGATTAAGAATTAAACGTCTATAAGATAATTATGTATTGCACTAATTTACGTCATTTTCAGGTAATTTTATTCGAATGGAGCGAGGCCACCCAAGGCCTGCTTCTCAGTGCCTTCTACTATGGCTACGTACTCACACATATTCCCGGGGGTATGTTGGCGGAGCGGTATGGTGGCAAATGGGTGCTCGGCCTGGGCCTTCTTTCCACCGCCGTTTGCACTTGCATCACCCCTGTGGCTACTAAACTTGGAGGAGCACCGGCGCTATTTGTCTTAAGAGTTGTTGAAGGCTTTGGTGAAGTAAGTATTTAATAATATCTACGTTTACGTGTATCTTACTTCCTGCTAATGTAGTTATGTACAAAAGTAAAACTATCTGGCTTTTTCAAATTTGCTATCTACCTCGAAGGTCAAAAATCGAGTCCTTATTACTAAGTTTATGGCTGCCCGTCTGTCTGGCGACAACCTTATTCTTAAGAACCGTAATAGGACCCCAGCATATAGTATATGGACCCCAGATAACGTAAGTTTTCTGACATAACAGTCCCGTAGTTATTGACCAAAACGTGAACAAACATAAAGAATTGGGTCTTAGTACGAACCCTGGGAGCGCAAGTCCGACTCACACTTCGTCCATTTAATTTTGTGGACAATTCTGTTCCTGACATGTGTTTAGCGTACGGGAATGGCTGAATGATAAATGATCCTTGGCCCGTTGCATAATATGGGCTCCAAATAAAAGCCTTGAAAAGTGAGCGCTATAACAATTATTACATTATTTATAGGGACCAACGATGCCCGCGCTGATGTCTATGGTATCCCGCTGGGCTCCAAAAGCTGAACGCGCGAGGATAGGTTCCATCGTGTTTGGAGGTGCTCAGATTGGAAACATTGCTGGAACATTCTTCTCGGGATTTGTTTTGAGCGACGGGGTTTGGGACGACGTGTTTTACTTGTTCGGAGGATTAGGGCTGCTGTGGTTTGCTCTTTGGGTAGGTAGAGTAAAAAAAAATATACATGTGTCATGTCATGTCGGTACCACAAAAAGTTCTCTAGCACTCAGAATAATCTTAAACTCCGATCTACATTGATATGTTTACGTCCATGACCTATCATGAGTTATCAGATGATAACGTTTTTTGTGTCATTTTGATACTATCAGAAGCACGTGAAACGCTATCTAAAGTTAAGCTTTCGTGAAACCACTATATTCAACAATTCTATTCATAATACTATTGAGTATATGGACGTTAACTAAAAAAAAGAAAAAATTATGTTGATTTCAGACTGTCCTCTGCTACAGCACACCTAACACGCATCCATACATTTCGGATAAAGAAAAGAAGTACTTAAATGAAAATGTTGCATCTCTCATCAGCACTAAAGAGCACGAGTTGGACCCCGTACCTTGGAAAGCGTTGTTGCGCTCCGTACCATTGTGGGCTTTAATTATTGCTGGAGTAAGTTGTTTTTCGAGGTACATACTGTACTTGTGACATGTCACAAAATATTCCTTTGTAAACTGGACCAATTAGGCCAATGTAATTATTTTTGCTAGCTACCTATCAATATTTTGATAAAAATCAGCTAGAAAGCAATTTAAACAAATGCAGTCGTTGTTAATTTGGTTCCTCGTTTATGCTGTTACTTGAACAAAACTAAGATCTGACGACAGCTGAGAGACACTGAGGAATTAACTTTCATTTAAGCGCCCGTCTCGTGTGTAAGGAAGACATAGATGCAGAAATTGGTACTTAATCGTTATGCAACTCCCTAATGGTTCTTCTATTTAGTACACTAACACACAATTTCTTGTTGATGACAGATTGGTCATGACTGGGGATACTTCACTATGGTTACCGATCTTCCCAAGTACATGACCGATGTTCTGAAGTTCAACATTAAGGCGGCTGGTGTGTTGTCTTCTCTACCCTACATCGCTATGTGGATAGCCGCCTTCTTTTTCGGTTTGCTGTGCGATTTCAGCGTCAAACGAGGATATCACAGCATCCTTAATGCAAGAAAAATGTATACTACAATTGGTACGTTTTCCTCGGTGTAACAAAAATTTACAATTTTCATTAAAAAATGAAGTCCGTATGTCTTCGAAATTAGGTACTAAAATAGAATATTAAGTAAATCTTTTCAGTCGTATTAATCTGGTGCGTAGACCAGATTATTCATCAGGTGTATTCTTCTGTTAATCATCAACTAATGACAAAAGTGTATCGATAATGCTTTATAATCCAACAGTCCTTAAGATTTTAACTCTTCCTCAACTTAGGGCTATTTTAGTTGCCCTCTAAGGGACCATGAATTGACATTTGAAGAACTATTGTGTTTATAAGACAAAACTACCGACTGTTGAGATTTATTATACTTACCATCCGATGGTATTTTCTTCAAAATAATTCAGATAACTAACTGTAAAATATATATTTTATAGCCGCCACGGGCCCGGGTATCTGCATCATCATGGCTTCATACTCTGGCTGCGACACGACGCTGGCCGTATTCTGGTTCGTCGCAGCCATGACGCTCATGGGCGCGTACTACAGTGGCATGAAGATCAACGCACTAGATATCACGCCAAACTACGCCGGCACTACCACCGCTATGGTGAACGGCATAGCAGCTATATCGGCCATTATAACGCCTTACCTAATTGGTCTTTTGACTCCCCAGGTAACTTTATTTTTACTGTGTTTCATTCCAGTCATTACAGCTTTTGGTATTTATTTTTAGGTTATAGGTTCCTCAAACGGCTGATTACTGCATTATTATTAGACGCAACTGGAATAAGAAATACAGATTTAAATCTAAAATTAAACATCTAGATTACTAACCCACCACCACCTATTTTTTACTCTCGACCACTATTGGCCCTGACCAAGCGTAAATCAATAAATTTTCTTGAATAACCAATTATGCTACTTACTTTTTTGTGCGACCTACTAATAAAGACATTTCCTAAACTATTATTTTCTGTCTTTTACAGTCGACACTAGAGCAATGGCGGATAGCCTTCTGGGTATGTCTCGCGGTGTTAGTGATCACCAACATCATCTACCTCATTTGGGCGCATGGAGAGCCCCAATGGTGGGATGACGTCAAAAAGTACGGCTATCCCCCCAACTGGAAACATGGACCTCTGCCATCAAAGAAGAAAGACAGTGAAGCGCCTACAAAAAAAGACACAGAACAAGAAAAAGCGAAAGAATGACTAAAGTGACAATTATTAAATAGAAAATAGTTTTAAGTTATTTTACTGTGAAAATAGGATTAAACATGTTGTCATTTTACAAATATCTACGTACCTAAACTAGACCCAAATTATGGTGAAAATAAAAACCAAATAATGAGTTAAGTTAATTAACTACCAGCTCACTTAAAGGATTAACGTTAACATATTATATGAGTATCATATAAATTGTATAAAAAACTAACACATGTTTATAATATATATGTGTCATTTTTTTATACAATTTAGAGTTTTGTAATTGTGGCATTTGAATAACGTATACGAACTTATGCTATATTGCTACATTCAATTTGTATAATTTTGTAATGACTAAATCATAGTTAGTATAACTTGCGAAATGTATAATATCAAAATGTATAATTGGATAATGTATAACGTACTTTATGTATAACATCATTTACGATAATTATAAATTGAAATAATAATGAAATAACATACCTAATAAACAAAACAAATATCATACTTTAAACATAAGCTACTGATGCCTATTTCAAGTAACAATTACCCCGATAGCACATCCAAATCAAGTCAAGCCGATGCAATACCCTAACCTAACCTACTTTTCTGGTAGCAGTTTATTTCTGTAGGGGTCGCAGTTCTAACCTAATCTACTTTCCTGGTAGGAGTTTATTTCTGTGGGGGGACACAGTTCTAACCTAACCTAACCTATAAACTTATTTCAAATATCAACATGTTGCACATCAAATCTGCAATCATTTAATATAGAATTGGTCAATAAAACTAATCCACAGCGCAGGCTTCGTCAAAAAGGATACAAAAAGACATCCGCAACAAACTTCGTCCAAACTATACTTATTTAGATGTCATATACACAGGAAAAAGTGACCTAGGCCTCCGGTGCCCAGGGCTGCGATCACCGGAGGCCTAGGCAACTTTTTCTTTTGTATATGTCACCTATATAAGTTTATAATTTATATAGTAGTGTGTCTACTTAAAATAAACAAATCAAAATATTTATTAAAAATAATATGATTTGTTCTTCAGTTAACCTAACCTACTTTATTGGTAGTAGCAGTTTTTTTTCTGAAAATGCATGCTCAGGTTTATTCAGCTTGTTATTCTTTATTTTAACTTAGTTTACGTAATGAAGATTATATAAATTGGATTTAGTTAAAATATCAAATATATGAAATAATGGTAGGTATATTTAATGTCTGTTATATCACTTTTAACTTATTTTAATGAAAAATAGACATTTAGTGCATTATATTTAACGTTATTATACGTTTGAAACGTTTGTAAACTGAAATTATACAAAAAGTTCGTAATCATTATGATACGCACCCCTTTGAATTGCATTTGGCACAAATTGCCAGAACTTCCGCACTACCAAACTTCCTCATTACTGTGTCATGATAATACATACTTAGATCAGCAACTGGTTAGTATCTCCGGTCTTGTGGATCACCAAGTACTGTGCTACAAGTACACACCTGCGCCAGTTCTCGAAAATGGTCGTGCCACACTCTATTGGGATCGATCAGGACGCATCGCAAAGAAATAATGCATAAAGTATAAAATTATCATTTAAAAAATTATTAGAATTCGATATTTTCTCTATGAATTTAGATACAACACTGCTCGTCGCCATATTGTGTATAATTTTGTGCCAGCTGTCGGCAATGGTCATCAGTAAAAAAGCGGGATCAAAAAAAAATATAGGCATTACAAAACCATCGATACTGCTCGTTAACTTAAGTTGGGGCCAGACGGCAGATAGCCGCAGATTCTGCCACGTGACCTTGATTGAAGCGAGTCGTTGAAGCGAGCGTCTACATGGCTGACAACCAACCAACTGCTTCTACCAACGGTTGGCAGAGCACGTTTAGCCACTAAGGACGTTTAAAGGTCATGTAGAATTTGGCATGAACAGTCGAGGTCAAAAATACCTTTACAGTTGATTGTTACAAAAATACCTTTACATTTAAATAAGTTTCGAACTGACTACATGACAAAAACATGCTTACAACACACATGACAGATTCATCTTTTCACTTAATGCACCAAAGTTCAGTTTACAATCTGTCTTCCATAGAAACATTGTCACAAATTGTGACATAATAGGTTTACATTGCATGTTACAGAATTAGATTTCCTGTTAATGTGTCGTAAATATGTTACAGATTTGATGGGCCCGTTCTTAATTTGAATAATTACCAATTTTCTATTTAATTCACAATAGCCGATGTTATGTAGTGAAATTAAGAACATTCAATAGAATTCTAAGGGCCTGTTTCACAATCTCCAGATAAAGTTATCTGCCAGTTAAAATTATTGCTATCCTTTACTCCAGTCATATAAAAGAAAAGGACAGCAAACATTTATCTGACAGATATGCTTTAACTGGAGATTGTGAAACAGGCCATAAATATATTAACTACTAGCGACCCGCCCCGGCTTCGCACGGGATAAAAAATGGTTATTGTGGGTTATCCCTAAGAGATAGATATATACCATCGCAGACTTTTTTGTAGGCCTTACTACCTAGGTGTACAATACTGTGGTACATTATTAGTAAGTAAGTAAGTAAGTTATTTATTGCAAAACTGTGTACAAAAGATGACATATTACAAATTGGTATCAACTGTTGCTCATTTCGAGCGTACAATATATGAATTTAAAAATAAATAACAACTATTTACAAACATATAACTAATAACTAAGATTGGCTCTTGCCCTGGCATCAAAATGTATATTATAGTCATTTAGACTATAATATACATTTTCAAGGAGAATTTAACTTATTCTTAAGAGGCCTTATTCCCAAAACGCGCGAATTTCACGAAATGTTTCATTTCCTTGGAAGGCTATGGCGAAAATACTAAGTTTTTTTAAATCAACTATTGATGCACATAATAGTTCATTTCTTTATCTAGACGGCCATCGGAGCAAATATTACATTTTAACGAGTGAAATATGCAAAAAATTGGTTGGCTTGGAAGGCCTTTCCGGATTTTCCAGTTAGGTGTACCGTTCATTTTCAGATTACGCAAAAAAGGGTAAAAATTGTTAATCAATTTGAATTAAATTCAATTGAGTATATCATGTATGAGACGGCCATGGAAATAAAAATCGAAGATTCATCTTGGATAATCGACAAAATACCTTCTGATTATATGCCAGTTTTTTGATGAAGACACGGTTACATTTCATTTTTTCCAAGAAAACCCTATGAATATTTTGCCCTAAAAATATTACCATTGCAAAGTTAAACTATATTTATTTCTATCACGATAAAAAAAAACATTACTATAGCAGTAAATTTCAAATTACTATGAATTTTTAAAAATGACACTTAAATCACACTTCACAGGACTCTTTTTGTAAGAATCGTATTTTTGGGTACTTAATAATAATAAACATGGTTCAAAATTATTTTTTTGTATTACTAATACTTCAAACTATCTTATAAATAGCATTTTATGCGGCTTTTTTCATTAATAGAGTTTTTCGACCTTTTAGGGAATAAGGAGCTTTAAATTTATTACCATCCAGCATTTTGATTTCATTTGGAAGAACATTGAATACACATATAGCAGTAAGAAACGCGCTTTTATCAAATAATGAGCTAGATGACGGTGGACGTACTAAGTTGTACTTGTACTGCTCTCTAATATTCCCTTTTAATGATGACCTTGTAGCAAAATAATCAAGGTTATTCTTAACAAAAAGGCAAAGTTGAAGAATATAAATGCTCGTAAGGGTGAGTATGCGTTTTTCCTTAAATAAGTTTCGAACTGACTCATACTTACACATACGATACATGGACCTCACACGATCCTTTTGCTGGAGAAACGTACTTTGTATATTAACAGAATTTCCCCAAAAAATAATTCCATAGTTCAGTATTGAATATACATTACCGTAACAGGAACTCATAACAACACTTTCAGAACATGCGCCCGCTAACACTGATAGGGCATAGTTTGGCTAGATAGTATGTTGTTAATCTGTGCAATATGTTCCTTCCAGTTAAGAAAAGTATCAATTGTAACTCCAAGGAATCTGATATTACTAACTTCTTCTATTGTTGTTCCTGCTTGTTTAATATCTAATCGTATAGGAGGAGTTTTATAATGTCTAAACTGGATATATTTAGTCTTATTAAGGTTTACTCTCAGATTTATTGCATGAAGCCATGCAGTTACTTTTTCAAGGGTTGCTTTAATATTCTGTTCCATTTTACTATTTTTGTGCTTATCCCTTGTAAATAGTATGGTGGCATCATCCGCAAACATCACGCATAATTCATCAACAACTTTTGGAAATTCATTAATATATATTAAGAACAAAAGAGGCCCTAAAACACTACCTTGGGGTACCCCTATATTGGTAGCTTCAAATCGCGATAGAGTATTACCCAGGGTTTTCAGTTCTTTACAGTAATTGACTACCATTGTAGCTTGTTGTCTGTTACTTAAGTAAGTTTCAAATAATTTTAGAACATGACCTCTAACTCCAATGTTATCCAATTGCCTCAAAAGAATATCATAGACAACGCAGTCAAATGATTTGGACATATCCAAGAGCAGAGATACACAAGGCAGCTTATCATTGACAGCATCCCATATACCTTTAAACATTTTAAAAATTGCCAAAGTGTTGACTTTTGTTTTTGGAAACCAAACTGGTTGGAATTTAAAATTTTCTTAGAAGTCAAATAATGATTTAGACGTATGTATATTTCTCGTTCAAATATTTTACAGAAGTTTGACAAATTTTATTATTTTGATCTATCTCTTAGGACTCAGCCAGCGTTTGCAATGTAAGCGCAAAAAATGGGTTTATTTACGACATCACATTAGAAACCTTTTAACGGCCTCCTAGCCTAGTCCCGGGTTCGAATCCTGGTCAGAGCATTTATTTGTGGATTTATCACAGATATTTGTTCCTGAGTTATGGATGTTTTCTATGTATTTAAGTATTTATGCATATTTATCTATTATATATATCGTCGTCTAGTACCCATAACACAAGCCTTATTGAGCTTACCGTGGGCCTAGGTCGATTTGTGTAAGATTATCCTATAATATTTATTTATTTATTTAAACCTCTAAAATCATCAGTGTTTCTCTACTATATTATGCATGTATTATACATATAAACCTTCCTCTTGAATCACTCTATCTATTAAAAAAATCCGCAACCGCATCAAAATCCGTTGCTTAGTTTTAAAGATCTAAGCATACATAGGGATAAACAGCGGAAAGCGACTTTGTTTTATACTATATAGTGATGTCGTTCGTAGGTATAGTTAGCGTTAAAATCCATGAGATTTTCTTCGGCCTCAGCTGTTTGATCCCAAGCATCAATAGGCTTTCCCAAATGAAATAAGCACGCTCTTGTTGTTGGAGAAATATATAAATGACACATCATTAAGATTTTTGCCTTCATAAGTATTGGAACATCATAAATTTCAGTGTTTGGACACCCGCCGAATATACAAGAACTCCACTCGGGTGTTTTACGAAGTAACATCACTGAGTCAGGAATTTCAGCACTCAGAAATATTTTTTGTCACAGAATTTATTATTCCTACAATCCCAAATTGAAACTGACTGACGTGCAAAACGGTTCATTGACATATAAAAAGATCAAATGAAGTGGTCAGTCAGACGCTAACCACCATAAATTTAATGCAACACAAGCACCAGTAAAAATAAACGAGAATGCTTTTATATTGTTTTTTAGCATGATCGCAATACATCTTAGTCCGGACCACTTTAGGGGGTCAATAGCATGATAGGCACGACATCTCATGACCACATTATGGGTCTTTGGCGTTCAAAGGGTTAAAAGAAACTCTTACATAATTTGAGGTGTGTTAGAATATGATATAAAGAAACCGTCCAATTACTACTAAGGGTTTCTTGTCGACATACTATATAATGTATGTAAAAACACTAAACCAAACAAATAAAGCTAAAAAAAAATAGTACTATTTTTAACTCCCTTAATAAACAATAAATAATAAAGCCGAAAGTTAGTAAAGTTTAGTTAGCGTTAATAAATAATGAAGCTCTCTTTATAAAGCCGAAATTTATATGTATGACGATTTCATGTCATTATTAAAATTAAAAACGGGCTAATCAAATCTGTAAAGATATTGATGTAACAATAGGTGTACGTAATCGAAAAGTAAGCTTGATCGTAAAGTTTCTAATGTCACTGAAAATGTAAACGTATTTACGATTGGCAGTAAATCTTATTCTGTAACATGCAATGTAAATCTGTTCTGACACAATTTTTGTAAATGTTTTTATGGAAGACAGATTGTAAACTGAAATTTGGAGCATTAACTGAAAAGCAGAATCTGTCACGTGAGTTGTAAGCATGTTTTTGTCATGCAATGTGTAAACATATTTAAATGTAAAGGTATTTTTGACCTCGACTGAACTACTGGCTACATGTTTTAAAATCTCTGTTTTCTGTCAAGGTTTTGTGGCAGAGGGCTGTGGTTGTATGCCGTCTGGTCATAACTTTATGCAACTGTATTATGAGACCATGCGATGCATAGCTAGTATGACAGAAGGGCTAAATACATCAAAAAAAATCTTAAATGTACGAATTACCAGACTCGTGTCGACTCCGTTCGGCATCCATAGGTAGTAGGTAAATGGTTAATCCCATCAAAAACATTACATGTACAAAAATGCCGGTCTCGCAATGCAGTTCTCCTACTGCGAAAAGTATTGAGTATGTAAAACCAAGCCGGTGTGCCGGAGTTTACTAACAACTTATCATTGTGATCCTTTGAATATTAGATGTCTTTATTTTTATAATAAATGGAATGACCTTTTTGTAAGTATCTAACCCATACTATCTAATTATGTAGTGTAAAAAAGCTAAAATTTTAGCAACAGAAAAAATTACCGATAACAAGGCATATATTTATATGGGATTACAATGTTAACTGTGCGGTTTGTAAAACTAGACAACCCGACTGATATTGCGTTATGTTTTAATTTTCAGTGGCTTTATAGCCTAAGACCTAGAAGTGTTCAAAATTTGGAGCTTGGGGGACTGCTACAAGTACCTTAGATATACGATGATCGTGATCAGTGAGTCAGTGAGTCAGTGACAACATTAAGGAACTTTGACTTGCAATAATTCTTAAAGTATATGTTGAAATTCAATGATATTGGGAATATATCTTCCTTGTGTTATAGCCTCTTGGTCGCAGAAATTTCTAGCTTTATCGACAACAGAATAAGAGGGGGGTCGAAAATGGCCTGAATGGCATCGGGAAAAGAATGGTACGGCCGTGACTTTGTTTTGCTCGTCTCGGCGGGGCACTACCGTGTCCCCAGGTATCATAATCAGATCGGAATTCCCGTGGCACTTTTGATTTGTCCTAGTGAGTTCTCATGTATCGACTTCCGATACACAAAATATCGATAGTATCGATGCAATACATCTATAAATTGTTATTCTAACAAATTTTAAAGAAGAGGTAAACAATAGGCAGTCTTCCATACAACTTTTTTGGGTAGGTACCTATATCAAAGTTTGAAATTACGCTTTTAATTAGTTCCCATATACTACAGCCAACAATATCTCATTCACGGCTGTCTTTCTACGTCTTCGCCTAGACGGATGTAAGAGGAGCATATTTAAACATGTAAGTACATAATTTTTAATGGTCGATATAAGTTTCTTCCATTACTTCAGAATATTGACAAAACACTTGCTGTTTAAGTTTAATATATCGATATTTAGATTCAAAGTCGATAAATGAAAAATCACTATGACAATTCGTAATAAATAAACAAAGCACTGAAAGATTATTCAAAGTCAAGCTAATCTTTTCTATCTACTTAGTTTTTTTCACTTATCAGACGTAGGAATTTATCTTAAGTCTATTTAAGATCACGTTATCAGATTCCTTGTCACGATATACTTACTGACGATTGGTACCACACTGCACACGTCGCGATACTCTCCAAGTGAGATTGTGCACAAGTAAAGTGTGATAGGAATTTTAGATCTATATCGATAAAACATTAAGTGTTATTTACATTCACGCGTACCCAATTATTTTTGTGGGATAGAGGAAATGGGAGGTATGAATTAATATGCTCATGGCTAATGGGCTTCTTTACTCACTCGCAAAATAAATCCTTGAGAAAATGATTTACCGGTGACAGTAAATTACCGTCACGATATGGTGCGTTAACATGTATGGCTTGATTCTATGAGGCAGATGCGCCCAGCCCACTGAAACTGACCATACATGTGAACGCACCAGAATATCGTGGCAGTAATTTGCTGTCAACGGCAAAGTTTAAAAGCGACCAATCTCTTTACTTTTAGAAATAAGCAATAGTAACAGAAATCGGAGTACCATTTGTTTATTATTTCAGGAATGACTAAAATTTTTCGCTGCAAGTAACGTTATACTTAGTGGAGTATAAGTAATTGAGACGATATGATCCTTACAGGATGGAGGCTTGTGTTAAATCGAGGTTAGTATAAACCTATAGATATCTTTCTTATGTGCACTTATCTAATTCAGTTTAAATACGAAATGTTGAATTTCTAATCGTATCTTTTCTATCTAAAATATACCGAAGGCGATTGAGCGAAGGCAGCTACCATAGTTAACTACTAAATACATATTTTTTTCTAAGGAGTTTATCACATCCAACCTAAGCAACAATCAGCTGATTGCTTACGTTTTGGTTTAGTCCCACATACCATAGCCAAAATCGTTGCTTTAAATGTTTTAACTTTATGTAGTTCCTTAGGTTTAATACAGCTTACACGCAAATCCAAAAACTACCTGACTAACCGTATTCGTTTAGTGTTCGTGTATTATTTTTTGTTATGGCTGATGTCTACTGTATTCTGTAAGCAAAGTGGTTATAAGGTTTAAAGTTTTTTGCGGTTTCCAGTGTTCAGACCATATGAAAGTTACACTTTAGTTACATGCTGTTCGGAGCTTAATTAGATAGTGATTCAATTCGCATACATGATTGTATTATGCGGTCCGATTATTTTATTAGCAGGTCAAAAATGCTGCTGGGGCTAAGTAATGACAAAAAATGAATATAGGGACTGCAGTAAGAGTGAATTGCAAAGAGGTACAATATATTGATGGCTTATTTTCGTAACACAAATCAATTAGGTAACAAAAGATTAGATTAAGGTCCCCAGAACCTACCCAGGACCTGAGGTCAAGACATGAATTAGTAATAACATTTGCTTATTTTTTTAGTGATGATAATACCCCAGCGCTACGTCCTTGGGGTCATGGGTCTATTTGCCTTGGCAAATTCTTTCACAATGCGGGTCTGTCTCAGCATGACAATCACACAAATGGTAACCCACACGGGTTCCACCGTACACATAATTGGTGAGACCTGTTCTGACACATCAAATGCTTCTTCCAGTATTTTATCAAATGATTCGAGTGTTTCATTGATATATGAGGTAAGAATAGGAATCTGACGTTAAGTTATTTTTGAATACTTAAGTAGCATTGATCAGCCCAAAAATTAGCCGTGTTCGCTGACGATGCTAAACTGCACTGCACTTTATTCATCATTGGGCGATTTATTCATCATTCTTGGATTATTTATAGTGTCCCTAATTAAGCACGTAAGATGAAGCAAAAATGCGTGCGCACCAGCGGTAGCTACTCGTAGGTCTAAACGCACTTTTAGTCTTCTGGTGACTTTCCGCACTTTATATCTAGGCTTTGTTATGGGCAAGTCAGTGCCACCTTGACAAAGACGAATAGTGTGTACTTATCTATGTACAATCTACAATATTTCTATTTCAGGGTCGAGAAAGATATGACTGGAGCGAAGCCACTCAGGGTTTTTTACTTAGTGCTTTCTACTATGGCTATGTGCTGACTCACCTGCCCGGCGCTCTTCTGGCGGAGAAGTTCGGTGGAAAATGGACTGTTGGGCTCGGTTTGTTGACTACATCTGTAGCCACCGCACTAACCCCATGGGCAGTTACTATCGGAGGTGCTGTTGGATTGTTTATAATTCGCGTCATTGAGGGTATGGGAGAGGTAAAAAACTTTAACTGGGCATTTAATCTCCATAATGATTGAAAAAAGTTATTTTCAGTATCGTGACTAAATTTATAGAAAGTCTGTTATTATCATTTTGCTGTAGTAAAATTTTAGAGGAGGCTATATACGTAAGAAAGAGTAGGTATAGAATAATAAATTCTTAAATAGTAAATAATTATTTTGTGCTCTAATAATTTCGTTCCGATAACCGCTTTGTTTTGTTCTTTTCGTTAAGAAATTTTCAAAAAATGTGCCCATTGTAACATTCCTAAAAAAATATAAGGAACCCATCCCTATTGACGTACATTTGTCAATAGGGATGGGTTCCTGGTATTTATACCCAGCGCACATTCTTAAAGAAACAATCAAATTAATATAGTTATGCGTTACTTTCGCATGTGTTTTCGCTACCTAACGAGATACCTAGCGAGAACATGACAGTCATCGTGGCAGACGAAAACACCCGACCATTCTAGGCTAGTAGTAGATGTGAGAACTATTTAGAGATACTATCCAGATGAAAACTAAAGAGATTACATTTTAATTGTTTGTTGTTAAGTGATGGAACTCGCGAGTTTGTGGCCCAAGAATACGCTTCGACTCCGCGAACTTTGGTCTCTCGTACATATATTGCATAAGTTTTATTTACTGTTGTTTTAACACGGGAACTTCATAAATTATTGTTCTTTGCTACTTATTAACTGACTTCAGAGAGTACGAGTATGTTCTAAATTTAATTTTAATATTTAGTTTTGTTGTTATCTAATACGAGTAATGAATTAAACTATAAGTATATGATTTAATAGTGTCAGCATTAATAAAGACGTATTTTTAAGGTACACTCAATATTGACCAAGTCATTATTTATTGAAATTTTACCAAGCAGAAATATTCTACAAACATAGTTGAAGCAACTATCTGTCAGCTGTCAACAAGCGATTAACTAGGCCTATGATGGCAGATTTTATCAGCGGATAAGTTGATATAAACCTGATAAAATGACAGTTGCCGCTATTGTTTGTCATTTTATCAGATTTATATCAACTTATCCGCTGATAAAATCTGCCATCATAGGCCTGCGTTGAGCGTGCTGCATTACATTGCGGCCCGAATTATTTTCTATCGTTAAAACTCTCATTGTAATTCTAAGCATCTAAATATCCTCAGCTAACCATCGTTTAAAGATTCGCCCGTATTGGATTTATACACTGTATATTTTTATTATAATAAAATATTTCTTACTTATTCCAGGGTCCAGTAACGCCAGCTTTTGTATTATTACTCGCGCGATGGGTGCCTCCTTCAGAGAGGTCTCGATTTGGCGCTATGATATTTGGTGGCGCCCAAATTGGCAATATTTGTGGACCCTACATATCAGGTCTACTACTGGCTAATGGAGGAGACTGGGCCAACGTGTTCTACGTGTTTGGGGGTTTGGGGATTATTTGGTTCATATTCTGGGTAAGTCGTTACATCTAACTAAAATAAATTGTAAATGCGATCTCTTAATTACAGCACCCCTACTTCTAGTGAAATGGTTTGTTACCAGTAGCTTGCCAAAATTGGCAATACTTTTTAATTATTTTTATTTATTTGGCCAATACGATTGCCTTTGGAATGTTACATATTGCCTTATGGAGGAAACCAAATCAGAAAAAGGTATGTAGGTATACTCGTACGACAAAATAAATTCTGATTAAATTATCTTATAGAACACTGAACCTAGTTCGATAAGTCGCCTAGATGAGATATGTATAATTAGTCAGGTCTTTAATGGGGAAACACAAAATGCCGATGCTGCAATGCAAAAAAAGTGGCGGCGTATTTTTTTTTTGAAAAATAATAAAAAATCCGGTTCTTGTATGACATGTCTCCTAGATTTCCTTTGTTCCTCGAAGCAGGGGAGGGGTAGGGCTACACGATAATGCGGTGCTGCAATCTCCCGTGTGTGGCCCTGTCAGTGGCAGCAGAATAAAAGATTGTAAATGTATGCCAAAATAAAGCGCCTGATCTTTTTATAACAAAAACAAGATGTTATGTAACCTAAACCTAGCGCTTGAACTGCAGCAAGATGTTAAGTTATTAAAGTGATGTTATATTTTAAAAGATCAGGCGCAGGCGCAAACACATTGATCACACATTGGACCAACATTGGACCAATGTGAGACCAATGTGTGACAAATGTGAGACCAATGTGTGACCAATGTGAGACCAATGTTGAATGAAAATCTGTTCGAATAGCAAATGTCAATGTCGTTATAGCGTTAATTTGAGTTGGGTTGAGTTGGGTTGGAGCTGTGTCTGTCCAGTGTGTGTGTTTATTCTACCGAACAAGTTGCCCATAATTTATTTCAAATAAAAAAAATGTGATTAACGTCGTCATTGGCAAATCTAACATTACTTTCTACAGGCTTTCTACAAAGGGAGAAAGCCATTTTATGAAATAAAAAAATATACCGCATTTACTTGTCATAAACAGGTCATAAAACAATTATCTACTGTGGCACTGACAATGAAAAACAATGCGAGTGAAGTAGGTAACCCGTGTGATGTTTGAACAATTTGCGTATAACCTCCAAAGTGGCTCGAAGTTGTTTAAAGTTTGAATAGTGACGGAAATCCACTGCGGCAGTAGTTATGTATGTTAGCTAGTCACGTGGCACAAACTACGAAAATATTGCGCTCAATAAGCGTGCAAAACGTTTTCACGTAATTTGTTTTATTGTGAAACATTATATTTAAATAGAAGTTTATTTAGTGTGTGCTTCTTATGATATTTTGAGGCACCAAATTAATAAATATGCTTACTTTAGAGTCACATTAGCTATTAAAAATATTTATAACGGGTTACTCACGTAATTTAAGTCAATTTTTGTTCGACATGTTTTGATCATTTTACGATGATCATTACGTGAGTAACCCATTATAAATATTTTTAATATGTTAGTCTCACGAAAGTTTTATAGTTAAAATTACATTAGCTACTTGCAATAAATATTTATCGTGTATAGTTGTTGTTGGGCGATCCAAGGCTATAAGGGATGCAAAATCCTATTACAGTCTTAACCCGGCAGCACTCGCTACTGGGTAAAAAATACCACACGGCACTTGAACGATGAAGTATTTTTTTAAGTGAGCCTCTTATCGGACCAAGCTCTTAAGTACCTACCCTCAAATAAGTGGTTAACGCACCCGCTGCCTAAACTTAACTTCAGTTTACGCTCAGCGTTAGACGAAATTTCGCGTGTAAAGTGAATACGGGTAAATAATACCCAGTAGCGACAGTTTTTGTTATATATTTTTTTCGTTACCTTGGGTGGAAAATACCGGTAGCGACGGTTAATGTTTATATTTTTTCAAATTGTATTGAGAGTTTCAAAGATGAATCACCCACTGAAAGATAGTGAAATTGGGGAGTTGCTGGAAGAAGAAGACAGTGACCAAGAAAGAGTATCGGAAACAGTAGTACGGAGCAGGAAGGCGATGATTCTGACGCATCATTAGAATCTGGACCTCTGTATCGCTTCCCGTCTAATCCTGAATTGGAGCTGCAAGATAAACTAAAGGAAGTGGACGATATAGAAGAGAATACCGAGCCCAAATTTTATTCTAGTTTGTCATCAGACTCGCAAGTTGAAGACGCGTCCCAGACAATTGAAGAGTATTTTGAAGATGTGCCCTTGATGTATATTAGACGAGGAAAATTTGTTGGAAAAAGATAAAAAAACTCAATGGCAAAATCGTGAACCTCTTCAGTGTGTTCGAACGAGATCTCACAATACTATTCGTGAGGAAGAACTGGCTTGAAGGAACTGGCTTTGTTTGGTTCTTGTGATGCCACACATAAAAAAGAGATCATCCGTACATAATTTGTCATCATTTATTAAAACCAAAATCAATTTTATGCTAAGTGCCAACTCGAATGAGCAAAATACGCCTGCTAGCTCGTCGACGATGCGTCCGCCTTCAACTGCATCATCTCGCTGTGCAGTATGTGACTGGAGGAAAGATCGAAAAACAAAAACAGCTTGTGAGTTATGTTTCAAAAGGATATGCCGTGAGCATACTACCCCAATTTGTGGCGAGTGTTTTGAAAAATCTAAGTAGTAGCAAATTTATCAATTTGTGATCTACAAAAAATATGGTTATGTTTGAAGCCTTTTTTCTCATGTTCGGTTTATTATAAAAGTATGGTAAATTGTTATTATTTAGTACGTAAAATTAGTCTAGTTTTCAAAATTGATCATGATTTTGCATGTTTCCAAAGAAAAAAAAATGTTTTGTTGATTTTTGTCTCGGATTAAGGAAAAAATAATATTTTTATTACTTTTTAGGGTTCCGTACCTCGAAAGGAAAAAACGGAACCCTTATAGGATCACTTTGTTGTCCGTCTGTCTGTCTGTCTGTCAAGACCATTTTTCTCAGGAACGCGTGGAGTTATAAAGCTGAAATTTATATCAAATACTCAAGTCAATTGTCCTTTGGAGCTGTAAAAAAATCAAACTTAAAAGTCAACGCAATCAAAAGATACAGTCGTTTATGCTGCAAATTTTAGAGTTTTTCGGCACTCGCAAAACCTACGGGGTACTTCCCGTGAACTCAGAAACTTGAAATTTGGCACGAAGAAACAATATATAGCACAGACAAAGGAAAAATTACGAAAAGTAGACATTTTTAGTAAAATCATACAATTTTTTTTTTTAATTTTAAACTTACTACCTTTTTCCTCGTAAACGCGTAGAGGTATTAAATTGAAATTAGTAATAAACATACTACAACTTTTGCTTGTTTTAGCGGGAATCCCTTATACGGTATTATTAAACCGGCCAAGTGCGAGTCGGACTCGCGCACCGAGGGTTCCGTACAAACTTTACAGCTTAAAGGTATTATAGACCTGAGTATTTGATATGAATTTCAATTTAATACGTATAAGTTTACGGGAAGTACCCTTTAGGTTTTGAGTTTCTTGCGAGTACTCAGTTTCAAAATATGCGACTTAAATTGCTATTTCTTTTGATTGCGTTGACATAAAAATTTGGTTTTGCTACATCTGAAAGGTCCTATAGCCCTGAGTATTTGACATGAATTTCAATTTAATACCTCTACGCGTTTACGAGGAAAAAGTAAGTTTAAAATTAAAAAAAAATATTTTTTGTATGATTTTACTAAAAATGTCTACTTTTCGTAATTTTTCCTTTGTCTGTGCTATATAAAGTTTCTTCGTGCCAAGGTTCAAGTTTCTGAGTTTACGGGAAGTACCCTTTAGGTTTTGAGTTTCTTGCGAGTACTCAGTTTTAAAATATGCGACTTAAATTGCTATTTCTTTTGATTGCGTTGATATAAAAGTTTGGTTTTGCTACATCTGAAAGGTCCTATAGCCCTTTTTTTTTTTTTTTTATTAACGTGGAGGAATGCATTTAGGCATCCCGCCTAGCCGGGAACTAGGACGGGTATGTTGGACTCGTCAGCAAGGGCCAACACTACCAACTAAACCATCCACGGTATGCCCGTCGTGCAGCGTTGGTGACGGTGACACGGGATCGCGTAAGCATTCAACCGCGAACACCGCCTGCTGCGACAGCCGAAGCTGTCCCCTCACTGGGGCCGAAGCCCCCGGAGCCGAAGCTCCCCCTCCCGAAGGTAGCGTGCAGGGCGACACCACACGCTGATTCTTCATGACAACCTCCACGCCGGGAGCAGGTGGAAAAACCCCGGGTTCCACCCACTCAGGTTGTCTTCGCGATTTTTTATAGAGGTGGTCATCCTCGCAGCCAACACCCAGCACCGGCTTGGTGTTAACCCCCGGTCCGTCATCATAGGCCCTCTGCCTAGACAGGTTACGGGGCCGCAGTTTTATACAGGACAGCGGCATTCCTGTCCCTCACCGCGGCTGAAGCCGCCCGGCCCGAAGGCCCCTCAGTTTTTTATAGAGGTTGTCATCCTCGCAGCCAACACCAAGTGGCGGCTTGGTGTTGACCCCCGGTCCGTCATCATAGGCCCTCTGCCTAGACAGGTTACGGAGCCGCAGTTTTATCCAGGACAGCGGCATTCCTGTCCCTCGCCCAAAGGCCCCCTCCAGCCAACACTCAGGAGTCCTCTCCCTAAATGAGAGGTCTCCCTGTGCGGAACCCCCCAACCCCCCCACACAGGATATTAGCAGCACCGGTAAGAAATCTTTGGGGTCCACCAAAAGATCGCTTACCGTTGTCCCCAGGATGCACCGTCCAGGAACCCTTCCCTTTCCCCCGGATCAACCGGATCAGAAAGAATGAGAAGGGCCCTGGCACTCGAGGAGGTTTCCTGTCATAGCACCCCAGGTCCTATAGCCCTGAGTATTTGACATGAATTTCAATTTAATACATCTACGCGTTTACGAGGGAAAAGGTAGCAAGTTTAAAATTAAAAAAAATATGTTTTTGTATGATTTTACTAAAAATGTCTACTTTTTGTAATTTTTCTAATGTCTATGCTATATGATGTTACTTCGTGCCAAATTTCAAGTTTCTGAGTTCACGGGAAGTACCCCGTAGATTTTGCGAGTGCCGAAAAACTGTAAAATTTGCAGCATAAACGACTGTATCTTTTGATTGCGTTGGCTTTTAAGTTTGATTTTTTCACAGCTCCAAGGGACAATAGACCTGAGTATTTGATATAAATTTCAGCTTGATACCTCCACGCGTTCCTGAGAAAAATGGTCTTGACAGACAGACAGACAGACAGACAGACAGACTGTTCCGTACCTCGAAAGGAAAAAACGGAACCCTTATAGGATCACTTTGTTGTCCGTCTGTGTCTGTTTTTCCTCATAAACGCGTGGAGGTATTAAACTGAAATTCATGTCAAATACTCAAGGCTATAGGACCTTTCAGATGTAGCAAAACCAAACTTTTATGTCAACGCAATCAAAAGAAATAGCAATTTAAGTCGCATATTTTGAAACTGAGTACTCGCAAGAAACTCAAAACCTAAAGGGTACTTCCCGTAAACTCAGAAACTTGAAACTTAGCACAAAGAAACTTCATATAGCACAGACAAAGGAAAAATTACGAAAAGTAGACATTTTTAGTAAAATCATACAATAATTTTTTTTTTAAATATTAAACTTACTACCTTTTTCCTCGTAAACGCGTGGAGGTATTAAATTGAAATTCATGTCAAATACTCAGGGCTATAGGACCTTTCAGATGTAGCAAAACCAAATTTTTATGTCAACGCAATCAAAATAAATAGCAATTTAAGTCGCATATTTTGAAACTGAGTACTCGCAAGAATCTCAAAACCTAAAGGGTACTTCCCGTAAACTCAGAAACTTGAAACTTGGAACGAAGAAACATCATGTAGCACAGACAAAGGAAAAATTACGAAAAGTAGACATTTTTAGTAAAATCATATAAAAATTTTTTTTTTAAATTTTAAACTTACTACCTTTTTCCTTGTAAACGCGTAGAGGTATTAAATTGAAATTAGGAATAAACATACTACAACTTTTGCGTGTTATAGGTTTGTACGGAACCCTCGGTGCGCGAGTCCGACTCGCACTTGGCCGGTTTTTTTATATAGCTCCTAATACTAACAAATAAATATAATATCGAATATTGGGTGTTTAGTTTATTAATAACACTTTAATCCTAAGATATAACATGCACTGTATTCAAGAGTTTTTACTTAAAATAATGCCATTTGAAGTCTGTGGTATTATTTACCCGGTAGCGAGTATTTGGGCTTGTAAATACCTAGCGAGTACCGTCGGGTTAAGGGAAACTATTAAATGCCAGTATGAAAGACTAAAGTTTACCGTACAGTGACATGAATTTATTAAAACTACGCAAGCTTATACGTGAAATTGGATTATGATATAACGCTTAGAACCTAAAAACATGATTAAAAAGAAGTTTATGTTAAGACAAGATCTTATAACTACACAATTATTTGATTTCCTACTACCTTCTTCTACCGAATTTTGAAGAAAAAATAAATCATAAATCACGCATTTATTTGTAAACACAGGTTTTACAGTTCTTACATAAATAGGGTACCACCATGTTTAGCCATTATAATGCATACAAATATTAATGTCAAGATGGCGCAAGCCACAAATATAGTTTATACACAAACACCAACTATAACTACAATAACAGATAAATAAATAAGTTGTTTTAAGGTAAATAGGATTTGTTTTCTAAAATGTTTTATGTATTATTGATTCCAGAGCCTCTTATGCTACAGTACCCCAAACACTCATCCATACATATCGGAGGAGGAGCGGAACTACTTGAAAGAGAGCGTCATTGCCTCCGGTCTGCACAAGAAGCTAGAGCCTGTGCCATTTAAGGCCATATTGAGATCGCCGCCACTGTGGGCCCTCGTTGCTGCTGCTGTAAGTAAATTAACACTTAAATATAACTTGTTTATTTCAGATCTGTTGATCAATACATTTTATCTACACTCATACTGTAAGTACTCTAAAATGCGTTCAAAAACCGTAGACAATGACAAGCATTACAACAAACGATTTAACTATGATAAGTTTCTTATCTGCGGCAGTAACGTAATTTTAACTTTGCATGCTCAAATATTGTTAAGTACTGAGTTTCAAATTTGGAACATCGAATTTGATAACATAATGTTACCGCCATGGCCAACTCGATTGGTCCCGCTCGAGCCCCGACACAATCGAGTTGGCCACGCCGACACAATCGAGATGGCCGCGGCGGTGCAATGGCGGCCATTCTATGATTTCCGAATACGGCATTTATAATAAATAATATGAGTGTAGATAAAGCAGTGCATGCAACTGTACGTAATTAGGCCTTAAAACACTCGTGTGATCTTATTATGAAATTCGCCTGCGGCTCATTTCATAAAACCACACTCATGTTTTAAGGACCCTTATTACGCAACAGTTACATAAACTACTATTGTTATTAATTACAGACATAATAAGAGAAGAAAATATTAAAATACAATTTTAGAATAAAACGATAACAGCGACTTTACCATCTAAACATAAAATGAAATACAAAATAATAATTAAACCTACACTAACAAGAAGTTACTTACATAGTTATGTAACAACACAGTGTACGTGTACAGTGTACTTTGGCTCTCGCAATAGCCACATCCACCAACAATTCGCTCAGCCAACACCCTAAGAAGACAGTGTGTGTGTGTGTGCCGTCGCGGACTCGCCAAATACCTTACCTACCTTAAAAATGCTGAGCAAACTAGCCTAAGTAAATTAAATAATGTTATATATAGTTAATCTAAAAACAAAGTATGCACATAAACGGGTAAAGTGGGCTCTAAAATAATACTTTCCTTAACAAAATTGCTCGTTTATGGTTCATAAACGACAAGTTACAAGTATTTTCCTGCACCATATTAGCATGTAGGTAGATACCTAACACAAAAACATTGGAAACGAGCGTATCTTTGTATATTCCAAATGCAGCTTTTAGTGCACAGGAAATCCCCGACGGCACCATGATAAGTAAGATCTCCAATTACTCAAAATAAAATAATTATAAAAGTTAAACATAGTTATTATAAGTCTAATTTTAAGTTATTTTTTACTAACAAGATATAGTCACAATTAGTCTCAAATAAATGGATTTTATTTATTTATTTAAACTGCGATCTGGTTCAGAGTGATACTATAGTTTCCTACGTGTAAATAATACTGAGAAATATATAGCAACCAGCTGTGCCCGCGGCTCCGCCCGCGTGGAATTAGGTCTGTGTCAGTAAGCGGCTAATTCACCCCTAATTTCTCTCCCGCTACCCTGGAGGCGGAACTTGAAGTAAAGTTGACAGATGGATACGCTAGAGGACAGTAGTCCTAGTAATATATTTTACAATTACCACTAAATGAAACTACACTCAAAAATGAATACTTTTTTTATCCTATTAATTTTTATTGGCATGATTTAAACGACATAGGTAGGTAGGTAGGTAGGTAGGTAGGTGTATATCGGACGATACAGGACCACTTTTGTATTTATACGTTCATGTCCACGGCAAATATCATCCAAATCGATCCTCCCGTCAAATCCGTCAAAGCATGAAAGGTAAGAACAGGCACGGTTGAAATGGGGGGGTAACAATGCAAACAAAACCGGCCAAGAGCATGTCGGGCGATGCTCAGTCAGTGTAGAGTTTCGTAGATGCCGCCCTGTTACGAAACATCCGTTCAAACGGTCGTTTATTAATGGATATTTGGCGGCGCTTACGTCAGTGTACTATCTTTCTTTATTTACTTTCACTATGCGATTTTGACTGATAATTCAAAAACGGCTGAACCGCTTTTATTCAATATAGTTTTTATTGAAAGTTCTTATCAGGCCTCACCAAATTTCAGCTTTCTAGTGCGAACAGTAACTGAGCTAGACCGTGGACAGACGGACGGACATGGCGAAATTATAAGGGTTCCTAGTTGACTACGGAACCCTAAAAAGAGATAAATAGTAGTTTATGTAAGTGTTACGTAATAAGGCCTAATTATGTACAGAAGCATACACTGCTTTACCTACACACATATTAAAAATCCACTGAAACTATGCGTGCCGGCGGACAAGGGGGGAGGGGGGGGGGGGAGGAGGGGCGGATTTTCATTACGTTACCAGATAATACACTGATGTTACGTTACTGGTTGCAATAATTGTGGTACATACTTCAAGGTACGCACATAATAATGCACTGTTAATGAACGTCAGAGAAAAATAAAATACGTGAGTGTCGTGGAACACTCTGTTGGAACGAAGTTATGTTATTTTATTTTATTTTATTTTTGACTTTTTCGTAAATTGTATGGTTTTAATTTTCTTTGTATTTTTTTGAGACTTTTAATATTTTTGAAATTTGTGAAAATTTTGAAATTTTTTAAATTTTTGAAATTTTTGAAATTTTTGAAATTTTTTAATTTTTTAATTTTTAATTTTTTTTTACTTTTAGGTTCTCTTTTATTTCATTCCATTTTATATGTTTCTCAATCGTATGGGTGTCGCGTTTTCGTGACGTAATGCTTTTTCGTGACGGTCACGTGACTTTTTTTCACCTAGCCCCCCATCCGCGAACCGTCCAATAAGGAACTTCGTTCCAAAACTACCACCGGTTCTAACCCTACACCTCTGGCCCAAGAAGTATTATGACCGAAAAGATAGGTACTCGACGGGACTTATTTTTTTTCAAAACAGTAATACTTTATTAGATCTTAAAGATACAAAATAATGCGTAATGTGTTCTTCAAGAAGACATCAAAACAGCTTGAGAGACAGATAATGTACCTATTGTTTAATTATAAAGAAAAATAAATCCTAATCTGACTGCTTCACAAAACGTTTGATATGTTTTCCTACCTAAACGGTGTCCTATAAATGTTGTAGTAGTTTTTTGGTTTGGGCCAGGCATCTTTGTCCGTCATATATAATACTCGAACCTGCAATAACCCTTTGACATTCATGACATTTTCAAATATTTCTTAAGAGCGGGTAAAGGTGAATTTAAAACATCGACGGGTAACATTTTATAAATATTGAACACCTTGACCAAAAAATTACAAATTATTTAAATACCAAATTTCATCTAAATACGTACAGCGGTTATTGGTTGTTTCTTCCCCATGTAAACTTTCACCCCTTTTGTTCTTATCAGGCCTTACCAAATTTCAGCTTTCTAGTGCGAACAGTAACTGAGTTAGACCGTGTACAGACGGACGGACATGGCGAAACTATAAGGGTTCCTAGTTGACTACGGAACCCTAAAAAGAGATAAATAGTAGTTTATGTAACTGTTACGTAATAAGGCCCAATTATGTACAGAAGCATACACTGCTTTACCTTCACACATATTAAAAATGAAACCATGCGTGCCGGCGGTCGGGGGGGGGGGGGGGGGGGATTCAAATTATATAAATATCAAATTTCATCTAAATACGTACAGCGGTTATTGGTTGTTTCTTCCCCATGTAAACTTTCACCCCTTTTGTATCCGCTTAAAGGATAAATTCCGAGATAAAACTATTTTATTTCCTTTTGTACTTAATTATCTCCATACCAAATTTTATCTAAATCGATTCTGCGGTTAATAATTCCCTATACAAATTTCCAACTCTCTTTTCACCCCTTTAGGGTTGATTTCCGGAGTGAAAACTATCATTTGTCCTTTCTTGAGACCCATACTATACCAAATTTCATCTTTATCAGTCCAGCGGTTAAAAAATCGTCATACCCACTTCCAACCCCCTTTTCGGGCTGGAAGGGTTTATTTTCGGGATGAAAACTATTCTGTCGTTTTTCGGGACTCAAATTATCTGCATACTAATTTCTATTAAAAATCTCCATACAAACTTTCAACCCCCTTTTCACCCCCTCCAGGGTTGATTTTCGGGATGAAAACTATTCTTTGTCCTTTCCCGGGACTCAATCTGTACACAAAATTTCATCAAAATCCATTCAACCGTTTTCACGTGATGCGCGGTCAAATAAACAGACAACCAGATAAACAGATAAACAGATAAACAGACAAACAGATAAACAGACAAAAATTCTAAAAATTGTTGGAACGTGTTCTGTTACCGATTCTAAGTATCGCCAGCCAACTTTTTTTCGATTATCTTCCATGTACAGACTTTCGACCCTCTTCAGCTTTATTATATGTATAGATGAATGATTTTAAAATTTGAGGAAATCACCTTAATAACGTTAAATTGCATTATATTCATTTCACATATTCGAAAGTTTATGATATTGCTCTATTTTTCCATTGTCTTTCACGAAATTCATAATAAATTTTAAACTTACAGCTAACAGCGCTCATTTTCACCTCATTTTCACAATAACCAAATTTGCAAGAAAGAAAAACAAACACACACTCACGTACAGGTGTTTACATTTAACAAACATAATTATGTAACTACACAGAGAACCTTTATCTGTGGGTAACTACTTACATTAAGGTTTAGTCTTCGGGAGAAACTGTATTTATTTACAAACAGTGTTTCCGCAGATCGGCCATGATTGGGGCTACTTCACGATGATCACCGATCTCCCTAAGTACTTTTCCGACGTGCTTCGCTTCAACATCAAAGAGACCGGCCTCATGTCTGCCCTCCCTTACATAGCTATGTATGGATCCTCGTTCGTGATGGCTGGTCTATGCGATCTGTGCATCAGGAAGAAATGGCATAGCATCGGTACAGGCAGGAAAATATACACAACTCTGTGTAAGTATTTAAAAGTAAATCATTAAGAGAACGGGATACTAACAAAACAAAATCAAAATTTCATACAATTTTAAAAAGTCTGTCTTACATCCGGAAAGTACTCGTATGATTAAGCTTTTCTGAAAACTAAATTTCCTCGGAATTTCTAAATCTGGCCTCGGACACCGGAGGGTTTGGTCACTTTTTCTGAAGTATGTGACATCTATTTTCAGTTAAATTTAACACGTTCAAGTTTAAATTGTCAGGTAAAGGTTAATAGAATAATAACTAGGACTTCTGTAATTAGTAGTCTAGTGATTATAGTTTTCCAATAAATATTGGCACCACGAGTCGATTTGAGCGACCTTTACAAAACGTCTAAGAGGAAGTCAAGAAATCTGCTGCTAATTTCGGACGACTCATTGTTCTCGTTTGGAGGTGGAGGTCTCATGATTTCAAACTTGATGGCCCCAATCATCCCTGTCCTTGTATGCAGAAACGTGGTCAGATATTAGAAATCTACACAACGATGTCTAAGATCTATCTTTAGGATTAAAAGGCAGGATTGTATTCTATAGAATACATAAATTACCTATTAGAATAACGATATATAAATTAAACGATATTAGTGTCACTATGCATAAATACATAATGCATTTATTTAATCAGTCTTATGCCGGAAAGTAAATCCGCGCCCAGGAAAGTTGATTAACAATGTCCGGCATATATGTGGGAGTTCAAAGAAAAACGATTAATTTTCATGATGCTTTGATGTCTCTTAAATTATTCATAGCCACAGATAGAATTGTAAAAAGTTATTCTTTCGCTATTATCTAATACAACAGCCCACATACATGCACACAGCATATGTACCTACAACTACACAAGCCACGATCGAATAATTTTCCGTCTTCATCTTACTCAGATCACAAGGCATAAGGTCACTGTCACGATTCCAACAAGTCCCTCGGATTCAAAAGGAGAATTGTACGTATGTTAAGACAAGCATGTGTACCTATATATTCTATATAATTTATTTATTTAAGGTAAGCCTTAAAGAAGCAAATTATATTATGTTATTATGGAATATAATTTGTAGTTCTCAGATAAAAGGTTTGTCGATTCGTTGTCCGTTGTCATTATGGTGTGTATATGTTTGAAAAACTCTTTTACACTATAATATTAGTATTTTCCTGAGCACAAAACATTTTAATTTGACCCCTAGGTCATAATCGTAGGTCACACTAAGGAAAACGTTTTTCCCCAGCCTCTTCCGTGCCGGCAGTTTTTATCATGCTGGCCTCGTACTCGGGCTGCAACCGCACGGCGTCTGTCGGCCTCTTCATAGCGTCCATGGTCTTCATGGCAGGCTTCTATAGCAGCGTGAAAATCAACGCAATGGATATCGCGCCTAACTATGCGGGGACGTGCTCGGCCTTTGCGAATGGCATCGCGGCGATCTCGGGCATGATTACCCCTTACTTGATCGGGTTGTTGACTCCTGATGTAAGTATAATTAAATCATGATTGGTTTTTGTGGATAGATTAGGCGGCCGATTTCTGACTTTCGAGCGGTCGAATTCAAAGAAATTTACCAAGAAAATAATCGCACAGAAGAGTTTGTCCCCATTTTTTTGCAAGAAATTAATAGTTAAAATTATTGTTATTTTAAATTCCTATCACTATTTTTAAAACATCATTTCATCATTTTACTTAGAGTTTAAAATTTCAGATTCGAGAGCTAGAATCTCAAGAATCTCGCCCTATAATCTCAAGTATCTCCCCCCCCCCCTCCCCAGGAGCATGACATGTGTCATGTCAATGTAATTTTTGGTGAGAGTTTCCGATAGATTTGATGATGGTCAATTTTGAAATAAGGTATTTTAGCGGAAGGTATTTAAGGAGAAGTCATCTGATGGTAAAAATAATTATCCTAACGATTAGTTACGCTCTTGTTGTCCCGATAAAATAGTAGTTTTTGTAGTAATAGTTTGTGAACTGGCAAACTAATGCGAGGACGATTTGACGACTGATTGAGTTCCGGGTGAAAATTAGCGAAACGAAATTTCCTATTCCGTTTCACACGACTGGGCAATGTAAGACGAACCAGCGATTTATTGAGAGATAATATCCTAGTTGATTTATTTTTCTTAAACAGTCAATACTTACTTGTAAGATGTCTATGAACTGAAAGTGGACAGTTAAGTACTTGTAAAATGTTTTTCATACGGGGGCCGCTTATCATCAAGATTATTGTCTTTAAATAACAAGAGTATTAATATGTAGTAGTATAATTTCTTAAGTAAACTTAGCTAATAAATAAGTATAAATCTGACTGAGTAACTTTTTTCTGTTTCAGCAAACAGTAGGACAGTGGCGTATTGCATTTTGGGCCGTGTGTACAGTGCTAGTAGGGACTAATATCCTTTACTTGATCTGGGGAAGCGGGGACCAACAATGGTGGGATGATGTGGACAAGTATGGATATCCTCCAGATTGGAAACATGGTCCTTTGAAGAAACGAGCTCCTGATACTGAAAAGAAGATAGTTTACCCCAAGCATGATCATTCGCCCGTCGCTAATGACTGATCATTAAAATATTTTTACGAGTTTTTGTTTATTTTCATTCCTTGTTTGTCAGTAGTGGTGCTCTCATTGCGATCGCGCGTAAATCCGCCGCGATGCACCGCAATAATGTTCAAAGAATATGACTTTACTCAGAGGTGCGCGGGCAGCTTTATAATAATTATAAACCCTTTGCGGTTGTTTTGTGATTTGAATACTGTGATTAAGTACTACGGTGACACTTTTAGGAATGCTAATTATCTATTAAATAAGATAAGTAATAACACTAATAACGATCTCGATTAGTAGATTTTTATGTAAAAAAATAAAAACCTAGATTTTGAATTTGAAGTACAGTGAGCGGCAAAATATTGATGAATTTACGAAATATGGTTAAAAATATTCCGTATATGGCGGTGTTTTCATGTGAATTTGGATTTTTTTTGCTGTGCAAGTGAGCTTAATAGATGGTTATTTTTTTGTTGCGATTTTAAATATTAACCGTAAAAATTCACTTAATTATGATAAATTAACAAAACTAAGCCTGTTGCGAGTTGCGAATAGTAAAAATCCACATGTAAGGAGCGGCATTTGTGCACGAAATCGTCATACAATTGGCATGAGAGCTGTAAGCCCATTAAATTTAGATCTTTAAAATATAACACTTAGCGCAAACACTTCTTAGGGTTCCATAGCCAAAATGGCAAAAACGGAACCCTTAAAAGTTTTTTGAAACATGTCCGTCTGTCCATCCGTATGTCACAGCCATTTTTATTGTAAAACATATATTACTGAAATTTTATCCAGAGGTGTGTTTCATGTGCCGCTACTTAGTTTTCTGGCTAAATTGCTAAAAAACTTTTAGAGGAGGCACTCCATACATACATATGCCAAACTAAACGTCAAAAATATTTTTTTTGTAAATATGAACATGTTGTATGATACGGCTTTAAAAATATCTTATATATATAGAGGATTTTTAAAACTTTTTTAGTAAGTCAATAGTTTTAGAAATAATTGCTTAGAAAGTGTAAATATAATAGCCCCCCCCCCCCCCGCCCATCTAACTTTTAATCCGTAAGTCTAAAAAATAGGAAAAAAACCAAGAAGGAAATTATTTCACATATTATCGGTTCATCCGTGTTTCAGTTATCTCCAAGAAACTACTTTCTACGGGACCCTACCCTACCCTTTTGTATTCGAAATCTTATCTTCTATAATTCAAAGCAGGCTTGGTTTAAATATTTGTTGCCAGCTATTTGTTTCTACCTAATTAACCATTTTTTGGGTATCATTTTAATTAAGGGAGCACTAAAATTTCAGGAAACTGGAATATTTTTAAGGTTCCGTACCAAAATGATTTAAAGGGAAGCATGTGCTACTCTGTCTTGTCACAATGTCTATTTGCTCCGAAATTGCTAGATCGATTGAGCTGAAATTTTGTAGGTTGTATGTCCCCGGGTGCTTTATGAGGGTAATTAAGAAAATTAAATAAAATGTTTTGCAAACCATAGTCATTGTTAGTTACCATCAGGCGGGCCATATGCTTGTTTGGCGCCGTCGTGGTATAAAAAAATGTCTGCGCGACCGGTATGCATGTTGGTTAGGTAACCCATTTGGCGGATATATGTCCGTTTACTGACACCCTGTACTGAATTTTGTTTTTCACTTCGTGTTTCACATTATTTAAAAAACTAACCCTAGCTTTCAACATAGGAAAATAAAAAAAGTGGGGAAAAACGCAAATGGAACAAAAAATATTGGGGAACAAAAATTTTGGGTAATACCTACACAAAAGTGTAAGCATTGTTATTGATAAATACTGAAAGTTGTAAGGATAACTACTTTTTATTTAGCATCTTAAACGACTGTCAATTGACTATTCCTTGTTGCTCGTTCCCGCCTTTTTGATGTTATAAAATGACGGATATACAGCTGCGGCCGCCATTCGGATCTTGACCAGATTGTTGTAAAGACGTCTTGAAAATATTATTGTCACATAGTGTAATTGATTCGTATTTAAACATTGTAACAAACAAATTTAAGTGTAAATACTGGTAAAGTATTCGTTTATTTTATAATCCTAGTGATATCCCCAATATCTCAGCAGTGGGATCTAACAAAAATCGATCGGATTTTTGCCACGCCGCACAAAAAGTAAGGTTTTCATTTTTTTTAGATAATAAATTAATTTGATTGGTGAAACTATATTTTCCGTAACGGAGTGATTCCGGAGGTTTATATGGTTAGTTTAACATGGTCATTTTGCCAAAGGTTACTCTTTTGGATATGCACATGTTAGATGGTATGTTTATTGATAATTGAAGGTAAACTGTATTTTCCGTAACGGAGTAAGTCCGGAGGTTTATATGGTTAATCTTACATGGACATTTTGCCAAAGGTTACTCTTTTGGATATGCACATGTTAGATGGTATGTTTATTGATAATTGAAGGTAAACTGTATTATCCGTAACGGAGTAAGTCCGGAGGTTTATATGGTTAGTGTTACATGGACATTTTGCCAAAGGTTGCTCTTTTGGATATGCACATGTTAGATGGAGATGTTTGTTATGTTGTTACATTATCAATATAATTAATTATCAGAGAGATTAGAAGATTCAGATATTTTTGTCATCATTCCTAATAAAGATAACTTCACAATCCATAAAAATATGTTCTGTTATTTGAAATCAACTTTTATAACCTAACCGTCAATTCCTTTTCAATAAGTATAGTTTGATATTCGCTTAAATTTTGAATAAAATAACGTTGGTATTATTATAACCGTATAATTCGCCTACAGTATGTCTCAATGGTAAATTGTACTACTTATATTTTGTAGTAGTCAAATTAATGGTTTAAAATACTTACCCGGTATTTTATGGTTGAAGATTTGCGAGAAATAATTTTAAATTAATTATTTCATATGAAGTAAATAATTATTTCGATGTCTTACGATATTATTTAAGCCCTTTTTGAAAAGCGCATATTATTTCAAAATTATTTTACGAATATTACGAATATCATGCCATAAGCAGTCTGCATTCAAAATACTTTGTATATCTTTCTAATAAGTAAATATGTAAACAAGTTGAAAATAATAATAAATCTTAGGAATAGGTAATTTACTTTATTTTTCCATTATTACCACAAACAAATATAATTATTGTTTCAACAACGGAATATTCAGTAATGAAATTAATACGCTTTATGAATGTGATTAAAATGAAACAATAATTTATTATAAACTCCTTAACGCTTGTAGTGTGTACAATGTCTCTAAGTGGTTCACGCTTATGTATCACTTCATATTATTAAAATGCTTATAATTACTATTACTTCTTGTGAACCATTATTGCCATTAAAAATAATTATGGTTAAATGATAATTAATACCAAGTGCGTTTGGATATACATAAAAGTGTAAAGTTTTCAAGTTTACGTGATCGTTCACGCCACAGCTAAGTAACAGCTTAAGACTGGTATTAAGTCGGATTTAGTTTATAAATCAATTTCAGAGATATGAACCAAGGTGATTAAATAAAGTGTGTAAAGAAATTAAAGTATTATTTACAATAGTTAATAAATTGCCTGTATTGTTTAACTACAAGTTATATCCCATACCTATTTCGTCTGAATAAACGGTACTATAAAGTTCATAGTAATTACCTTTTATACTCATATAAAGGCCCATTTAGATTATGCAACTTTCTTGTACAAGAAATGACAATTATTGCGTACAATTCTTGCCGTTCAAAAATTGTATTCAATAATTGAACGAAAGTGTTTACATATGAGCAATTATCAAAAACTTGCATACAATTATTGAATGCAATAGTTGACTGGAAATAATTGCTACCCTACTTTGTTTACATTCATGACATTATTGCATGGAAATAATTGCGTGCAAATCTTGACAAGTCTAAACCTTCTTATTGTACAATAAATGACGTATTGCTGCAATTATTGCATATATTTGCCACCGCAAATTTTCATTCAATATTGAACGTTGGTTGTGTTTGTAATTTTCTGTTACAAGTTGTGAATATGAGCAAAAACGTGTTTAAATTCGGTTCTTCGGATATGATAAAATTTATAGAAATATACAGAAATCACGAATGTTTGTGGGACACCGAAAATATTCATTATAAAAATCGAGAGGCCCGCGATGCTGCACTAAAATCCTTTTCCGTCGAACTGGGGTTTGAAGATTTTGGTCCTAAAGAAATTATTAACAAAATTAAGAACATAAGAACACAGTATCACGCTGAAAAAAAGAAGGTGAAAAATTCTATGGGTACAGGATCAGGAAGTAATGATGTTTATAAACCAAAACTTGCATGGTACAATTTAATTGATTCATTTTTAAGGAAAACTTCAGAAGCATTCGATATTTTTAACTGGGTATATTGTTGACTATTTAATATTATATATAGTTTGTCGGGTGAAACTGTTTGTAATGGTATGTGCTTTTAGTGTTTCTTGACCCAGCATCTTTTCTTGCGACGTTTTCGTATCAGTTCCTGTTGCAATACTGCCGTTAATACCGCAGCCACAATAAACACACCTTCACGCACGGAATCCATCTTTGAAATAATAAATTGAACGGAAATTCTGGCATGCAATTAAATATTGGTCTCGGTTTACACCGATGCCAGTATTGTATTTAAGTTGCTTTCAATATTCAAGAATATCACGTTAGGTTTAGACTGAGCAATGTTTTATTGTATCAATTTTATTGTATGGTAAGTGCAAGAAAGTGGTATAATCTAAATGGGCCTTTAGTCTCGGTGTGGTAACTGACCGAAGTATTTTTGAGTTCCTTACTTCCTTATTGTATTCGACCCAATCAATAAAGTTAATGATTAAATCACAATAGTGAAGTACATTGACTATTCACATGTCTGTTTATATACAAAATAAAGTAACAAAATAACAACAAGAGCCTTAATAGTCGAGATTTGTTATTCTCGTGTATGTCGTCGGCATATTAACACGCATATAATCCCATGTGTGTATTCTGTTTTATCGAGGTATATGTTCATAAATAATATAACGACTTATAATGTCAATTGTTCTCTATTTTTGCCTGATAAAGGTTTAGATGGCAATTAACATAGTAAAGGATATTACCGATATTAATTACAGAGGAAGTTGATGGAAAATCGATGATGATTTGACGATCTAATACAATTGTCATAATTGTGTCTACTAATGACTAATGAGCAAAGTATTGCTTAGAAATTTACGAACTGAATCATTACCTTTTTACATAACTCTCAAAATAAAGAAGAGTTATTATTCAATCATTGAGAAGAATGCGCCAATGATAGTCAAAACGCGAATAAATGCCAATGATAGTCAAAACGCGAATAAATAAAATTGAATTTGCCTGAATATAATAACTAGTATGTCGAGTATAATCGTTATAACATTTATTTTTGATAGTTAATTTAAGGCGCTAGGCGCTGATTGTGGCCGAAAACTGTTACTTTCTAAGGGATATATCTCAATAACGGGCCATTCAAAAATTTTGAAAAAAATATGTTATTTACCATTTAATGTACAACATTGTCAACGTTTGAATAACTCGTGTAACGTACAGTTTCTCCGTTATGTAAATGTAACGAAATTTCGTTTTACGGTTAATTTTGCTTATATCTACTGAACGGCTCATTCGATTTAAAATATTGTTGAACTAAAAAATATGTACTACAGAACACTACAAACTCAACGTAGGATATTTAAATTGATTAAATTTTCTTAAACACCTTGATCATAATTCCACATTTCGTGCGTTATTAGCTCGAAAACGGCGTTGCTGGCAGTCGTGAGCTAGCTTTGAGACGAGGAGGCTGTGTCGCTCGTCGCTCCGTGCTTCCCTTGTACTACATATACTTGTGCTTGGCCCGTGAGCAATAATATCGGACTTACTGTGCCTAAAGACTAAATAACTGCAGAGGGTTCATGCGGTGCGGATATAACGTGTCTTCCCGGAATCAATAACGTATAGACGTTTTTTTTATCTTTTAAGATAATGTACTCGTATGCATGTTTATGTGCGTTGGTATAAAAAGTGTATTTTATTTAGATTATAATACAAGTAAAAAACAAATGAAATAAAAATGGAGAAAAAACAAAAATCATGAATCTCACATTGCTCTGAAAACAAATTTGGTCATGTAAGTAAACTAAAATTATTATGTTTTAGTAGACGCATGCATCACGCAAAATAGGCATTAGTCGTCGAGTTGCGGAAATCTGCTAGTACTACAATACAATAGACTAATAATTAATTTAATAAAAAACTCCAAAGAACCGAATTTATTTAAACATATTTATTTAAGAATACCGTGTTCTAAACGAATGTAATATGCGTTGTATTTTAAGATTAAACACAATCTTTAATGATATACTTTATACTAATTTCTCAAATCTAGAAATTGCGAAGTAAACTGCAAAGGATTGCATATAAACCGGCCAAGAGAATATCGGGCTATGGTCAGTGTAGGGATCCGTAGTTGCCGGCCTGTTACAATACATCCATTCAAAAGGTAGTCTATAAAGAAATATTTTGTGGCACTTACGTTATTTTATTATAGGCATAACTCAAAAACGGCTCTACCGATTTTATTCCATACAGTTTTTATTGAAAATACGTGATAAGTATTTCAATGGCCTCACTTCCAGGAATTTTCCCAATTTGTTTGGACCCACGGTTCAAAAATCAAAGAGCATTTTAACTTTCGAATCTATTATTTACGAAAGTATTCGTTTTATCCAAAAGTTGTTTAAGGCATATTCTTCTTGAAAGACTTATCCAAAAATGGGTTTCAGGTACATATTGTTTTACCACTTTGTAGGCGTAATTAAAACACATAATTACTCATACCAAATTTCAGTCTACTAACTATCACTGAGCAAAGCCTGATTGAGAATCTAATAAAAAATTGCTGATATTTAAGAGTTCAATGTATGTAAGAATAAAGGAAAAAAGCTTTTTTTGTATACCACGACGCTGGCATACAAGCATACGACCCGCCTGATTGAAAGCAGTTATAAAGCCTATCGACGCCTGCAACCCCAGAAGATTCACATGCGCGTTGACTACCCTAAAAAAACTACTATGTCGGTGAAATGCAAATAAATACAAATTTTATATTATTATCAACACAAGTGAATAAATAAATTACTACTAAGGGTTAATACTACCTATCAAATATCTTTAAAAGACCGGCCAAGTTTGTATCAGACCATGTATAATGTAGGGTTCCGTAGAAAGTAGTTTCTTGGAGATAACTCAAAAACGGATGAACCGATAATATGTGAAATAATTTTCGTAGAAAATTAAGTACTAAGCCTTCTTGTATTTTTTCATATTTTTTAGACTTACGGATTAAAAGTTAGATGGGGGCTATTATATTTGGACTTTCGAAGCAATTATTTCTGAAAATATTGAATTAGATATTTTTAAAGCCGTATCGTACAACATGTACATATTTACAAAAAAAATATTTTTCACATTTAGTTTGGCATATGTATGTATGGAGTGCCTCACCTAAAAGACTTTTTAGCAATGTAGCCAGAAAACTAAGTAGCGGCACATGAAACACACCTCTAGATAAAATTTCAGTAATATGTTTTATAATAAAAATGGCTGTGACATACGGACGGACAGACGGACATGTTTCAAAAACTTTTAAGGGTTCCGTTTTGACCATTTTGGCTATGGAACCCTAAGAAGTGTTTGCGCTGTTATATTTTAAAGATCTAAATTTAATGGGCTTACAGCTCTCATTTGTATGACGATTTCGTGCACAAATACCGCTCCTTATATGTGCATTTTTACTATTCGCTACTCGCAACAGGCTTAGTTTTGTTAATTTATCGTAATTAAGTGAATTTTTACGGTTAATATTTAAAATTGCAACAAAAAATAACCATCTATTAAGCTCACTTGCACAGCAAAAAAAATTCAAATTCACATGAAAACACCGCTTTGATGTGTATTCAGATTTTTTTGCTGTACTAGTCAGTATTTTTTTATTTTTTTCTGATATGCGGAATATTTTTAACCATATTTCGTAAATTCATAAATATTTTGCCGCTCACTGTACTTCAAATTCAAAATCTAGGTTTTCATTTTTTTTACATAAAAGTCTACTAATCGAGATCGTTATTACTAATCTTATTTAGTAGCATTCCTAAAAAATGTCACCGTAGTACTTAATCACAGTATTCAAATCGCAAAGCATCCACAAAAGGATTAGGTATGATTATTATAAATCTGCCCGCGCGCCTCTGAGTAAAGTCATATTCTTTGAACATTATTGCGGTGCATCGCGGCGGATTTACGCACGATCGCAATGAGAAGGGTACGCGGGTGGCGCGGGTAGAGAGCGCCCAAACGCTCAAGGATACTCCGGCGACAATCGTCTTAAACGTTAATTCAAGCAATACCTGTATTTAACAGGTCGAGACCACGCGTACTTGTATTCATAGTACCTTTTGATTATGTTTCGATATAAATCTTGCAATATTTTTTTTTTTTTTTTTGATTTGCAATTTTTTAAGTAGTTACACTACTATATATAAACTGAAAATAGATGTCATATACTTCAGAAAAAGTGACCAAACCCTCCGGTGTCCGAGGCCAGATTTGAACTGGCGTCTTCAGCTTTCGCGGCTGACGTCCTGACCACTAGACCACCCGGTCACGGCGGAACTTGACAAATTTTCTCATGTATATGCAATCTCTGAATTTGAAACGGCTAGGCGCCGTTGACCATACTCTAAGGGCATGCGCAGTACGTGCTTGCACCTCCTATACGAATCCCTTACGAGATTCTGGTATAGCGAGAGAGATGGTGCTGCCATCTATAAATCTTGCAATATTTTTTTTTTTTTTTATGTTTCGATATGTATAGTCACACGTAGAGTCGATATGTAGAGTCATGTTTAGAGTCGATATGTAGAGACACATGTAGAGTCGATATGTAGAGTCACGTATAGAGTCGATATGTAGAGTCACGTGTAGAGTCGATATGTAGAGTCACGTGTAGAGTCGATATGTAAAGTCACGTGTAGAGTCGATATGTAGAGTCGATATGTAGAGTCGATATGTAGAGTCGATATGTAGAGTCGATATGTAGAGTCGATATGTAGAGTCGCCATGTAGAGTCACATGTAGAGTCGACATGTAGAGTCACATGTAGAGTCGATATGTGGTCACGTATGGTGTCGAAATATAAAATCACGTATAGGTCGAAATATAAAGTCACATTTGGAGTCGATGTAGACTCAACGTGTAGAGACGAAAAATGACATGTAGAGTCAAATGAAGAATAAAAACTTATATGATTCTTATGTAAAGCCAAATGTTTGAGGCGACACGTATGAAGTCGACCACGCATATGGTGGGGTTAATGCAACAAAAGTGAACGGACATGTCAAACCTTTTTTTTCAGGCCTACCTAAATAGATCTATTTACCTATATAACCTAATTATGTAAAGCACGTGGATGAACGTGCAGGGCTTATTCAGGCCTACCTTAATAATCTAGTACCCATGAAACGCACGTGGATGAACGTGCGGTACTTTGAATCAAACAAAGTAAAATGAACGCAAAATAAATGCCTATATGTTTTAAAAATCAAAGTCAATAATATACTTACAAAAGAATAAGTTTGCGTTACATTAGCATTGCCTTATTGTACTTTTAGACAATTATCGGTAGGTAAAATTAAAACGTATATCACTGTACTAACGAGGTAACTGGAACACTTCGAAGTTCAACTTAACAGTAGATAACATTAAAACGTATATCACTATACTTATTAGATAACTAACCACAGTAGAACACTTCGAAGTTCAACTTAAAATAAATGAAACCAAATTAAAATAAATTAAAACAACTCCACGCTTGGAAAAAAAAATATTTTAATCCAAAATGTTACTCTTTTCTTAACGCGTCAATAGCCCACCTAATGAAGGAAAACTAAGAGGAAATAATTCGTGTATAGCCAAATTTTGGTGTAGTTGTAGGCAAAGGTATCTTACACAACATACTAAAAGTACCGGTGGATGGGGGTGCCGCTAGCGGAAAGGGGGGGGTGTAAAGGTCCCTAATTTTGGTTTTTCGTAAATAACTCGGTAACGGTGGCTCATACGAAAAAATGTTCTATTGCTTAATTCATCCACATCAAATTTTCTATAAAAAAGATTATTTGCAATTTTTTGCTAGGATCAATGTTTAATGAGATATCGAGGAAATACGATAAACACTTTTTTAAACTTTCGGAGCCAATATTTACGAAAGTATTAGTTTTATCCAAAAGTGGTTTCAGAATACCCTTATTTTTTTTAAAAGACCTATCTAATGATACCCCACACATTAGGGTTGGAGTAAAAAAAATATTTACCCCCCACTCCATGTGTACGGGAGGTACCCGAAAGAATAATATTTTTTCACATTTTGTTTTAAAACTTTGTCTGCGTAATTAAAACACATACTTATACGAAATTTCATTTCTCTAGTACTAGCCATCACTGAGCAGGGTGAGGAGGGGTCCTACCCTTGGAGTTTCGGCATGTCCGTCTGTCCCCGTCTGTCCGTCCACGGCTTTGCTCAGTGATGTTTAGTACTAGACATCTAGACGGACAGATGGGGTCAGACGGACATGGCGAAACTATAAGGGTAGGAAGTGAGGTAGCAGGGTGAGCAGCCTGCTCAGTGATGGTTAGTATTAGAAAATAAAAAAATCGTGTGAGTATGTACTTTATTCACGCCGGCAAAGTTTTAAAACAAAATGTGAAAAAATATTATTTTTTCGGGTACCTCCCGTACACATGGAGTGGGGGGGGTAAAAATTATTTTTACTCCAACCCTAATGTGTGGGGTATCGTTGGATAGGTCTTTTTAAAACAATAAGGGTATTCTGAAACAATTTTTGGACAAAACTAATACTTTCGTAAATATTAGCTCCGAAAGTTTAAAAAAGTGTTTATCGTATTTCCTCGATATCTCATTAAACATTGATCCTAGCAAAAAATTGCAAAGAATCTTTTTTATAGAAATTTAGATGTGGATGAATTAAGCAATACAACATTTTTTCGTATGAGCTACCGTTACCGAGTTATTTACGAAAAACCAAAATAAGGGACATTTACACCCCCCTCTCCCCGCTAGCGGCGCCCCCATCCACCGGTACTTTTAGTATGTTGTGTAAGATACCTTTGCCTACAACTACACCAAAATTCAGCTATACACGAATTACTTCCCCTATCAGGCAGTTAAGCGTCTTCGTTTGGTGAGCTACAAGTTGTATATTAGCGAGCGTTAATCAAACAAAAATTACTTACTTCATAATCATTTATTTCTTGCAATACTTAATAGATAGGTAATAATATTTAATTCTTAAACTTATACTTTTAAAACCTAAATAGACAATTACATAATTGTCATTATAATATTTAGGTAATCACACATGTTGAAATGTGTATACGTTGAAAATAACAAGACTAAATTATTCACGTTTCTAAAAAAAGTGTTACAAGTTTCAGACTGATGACCCCAGGAGCGTCCAGGTGAAAGGGCCAGGGTTTGGTATTTCTTTACCACCCAGGAGTGCCCAGGTGAGAGGGTCGGGGTGTAGAACACTTCCGACCCAGGAGCGCCAAAGTGAGATGGCTAGGGTTATGATATTCTTCTTCCTCAAGAAAGGCATCATCTTCACCTACATCTTCTCTGACGCTACGCTCTCGAAAGAATGATCATGGCCGTCACGTCATGTGTAGTGGTTTGGTTCAGAACGCTACGCCACTCTGCACGACTCTCCGCTGTCGTTATGTATTTAACTACGTTGTGAGTGTTAATAAAATTGGTCTGAATCAATCATGTGGTTATCCATGTGGTGTTGTGCGATATTCATGTGAAAGTGATAAGTATTATGTTATTTGTATGTATTTTATGTTAGAAAGTTTCCTTCTAATTTGAATTTTTAAATGCACTATACAGTCTAATAATATTTTATTCAATAACGTAAACAATAATTGCGCTTACAAATTAACTATTGGTATGATCTTTGCTGCTGTATAGAAATGTATCAAACTTAATCACTATTGTTATTATTTAACTTGATGATGAAGTCAACTTAATTAAATATCATGAAAAATAACTATTATTTCGACCTTTGCTGTATTGATATATCAAACTCCATTACTATTCAATCATTTTAACTGTTATGATATATCTTATTCGTAATACTCAAACTTGATAATAAAGTCCTAATAATTAAATATTATGAAGTCGATACGCAATAACATTATTAAGTTAAGAAGTCGATAGAATAATAATTTATTTCCTTTGTTGTTTGCACTGAATGAAATAAACGTGTACTACTTTTAGAATGAGCACTTATGTACAAAGGCCAACTTAATCATAAAGATAATCAGTAATCAACTCTTTGTGAACTTCTTTTGAAGTTCTATACTTTATTATCGATGATAGTTTATTTTACATTGTATAATCATTTATATCAATAATTTATATCAATAATATACTACAATGATGTGAAACTGATAGTCAAGGGTTGACATGACCATGAGTAATATAAAAACACTAGCCTTTTCCCGCGGCTTCGCCCGCGTACTATAAAGTACTCAAAAAGGATACGATACCCATGTTGATTTTCAGACTTTGTGACCACATTTGCCCCTTTTAGGGATTGAATTTTGAAAAAACAGAAACACGTGTTTACTCATTTATCGTTAGGTATACTCCTGTGAAGTTTCGAATAAAATAGTCTAACAAATCTTGATTCGCCATACAAACTTTGGACCCCCATTTCATCCCCTTAGGGGGTGAATTTTGAAAAATCCTTTCTTAGTGCTCCCCTAGACCTTATAAGGAACCTATGTGCCAAATTTGAAATCTCTAGGCCCAGCGGTTTGGGCTGTGCGTTGATATGTCAGTCAGTCAGTCAGTCAGTCAGTTTCTTCTTTTATATATATAGATTATATCATTAACTTATTACAAGAGAAAATGTATTAAATCCGATGTGTTAAGATTCGAAACTCTAATAATGTTATTAATATGGGTATTTAAACAGTTTGTATTCATTATCTTTTATTGTCAGAATTGATCTGTAAATTATTTTATTTGAGCTATTATTATTATCTTTCTTATCGATCGTTCTATACTTTATTATCGATGATAGTTCATTTTACATTGTATAATCATTTATAATAATATACTATAATGATGTGAAACTGATAGTCAAGGGTTGACATGACCATGAGTAATATAAAAACATTATTTCATTAACTTATTACAAGAGAAAATGTATTAAATCCGATGTGTTAAGATCCAAAACTCTAATTATGTTATTAATATGGGTATTTAAACAGTTTGTATTCATTACCTTTTTATTGTCAGAATTTATCAGTAAATTAATTTATTTGAGCTATTATTTCATTAAGTTTTAGCGAAGGGTCTCGCCTCGAATAGGATGGCCGAGCTGTAAGCATTGTTATTGATAAATACTGTAACTTGTAAGGATAACTACTTTTTATTTAGCATCATCTTAAACGACTGTCAATTGACTATTCCTTGTTGCTCGTTCCCGCCATTTTGATGTTATAAAATGAAGCTGCGGCCGCCATTCGGATCTTGACCAGATTGTTGTAAAGACGCCTTGAAAATATTATTGTCACATAGTGTAATTGATTCGTATTTAAACCTTGTAACAAACAAATATAAGTGTAAATACTGGTAAAGTATCCGTTTATTTTATAATCCTAGTGATATCCCCAATAAAAGGCATCATTAATTATGCTCTATTAACTAGGTTGGTATTTTGGTAATACTATACAAAAGGCACCTTTCATTTTTTATAAATCATATGTGGCATATGTATTTTGGTTCTAGATATCTGACTATAGATACTTACCTACTTATAGGTATAGATACTTACCTACCAAGATTCACAGACCCTAGTAACTTTTTAAGTATCCATTTTACCTTATAATTACAGCTCGTGTAAAGTTGCCCGTTGTACTAATATTGAATATGTAATTCACTTTAATTGCTTCCTAAATATTTTAAAAGTACCTTATTTTTAATTTAATAGGTAATCGTTTTCGATTAAAAAAAGGCTTCTTAAAATGCTTCCCAGTTATAAATTCAGTTTTCAATATAATTATTTGATACCTACTTATAGTTAAACAATGGCTATTAAGACATTAAAAAACAGCCCATATTGAGATAATGTACGGCCCCAAATTAGTCGCCAACCTATTAATTTTGGTACCCATTTTAATTTTTTATAGCTACCCAAATTCAATTATTTAGCAGCCTGGTTAAATACATGCTTATTACATTCGTTTAGAACACGGTATTCTTAAATAAATATGTTAAATAAATTCGGTCCTTTGGAGTTTTTATTAAATTAATTATTAGTCTATTGTATTGCAGTACTAGCAGATTTCCGCAACTCTACGACCAATGCCTATTTTGCGTGATGCATTAGTTTACTAAAACATAATAATTGTAGTTTACTTACATGACCAAATTTGTTTTCAAGAATTATGAGATTCAAGATTTTTGTTTTTCCTCCATTTTTATTTTATTTGTTTTTTACTTGTATTATAATCTAAATAAAATACACTTTTTATACGAACGTACATGAACATACGAGTACATTATCTTAAAAGATATACATTATTGATTCCGAGAAGACACGTTACGTCCGCACCGCATGAACCCTCTGCAGTTATTTAGTCTTTAGGCACAGTAAGTCCGATATTATTGCTCACGGGCCAAGCCCAAGTATATGTAGTACAAGGGAAGCACGGAGCAACGAGCGACACAGCCTCCTCGTCTCAAAGCTAGCTCACGACTGCCTGCAACGCCGTTTTCGAGCTACTAACGCACGAAATGTGGAATTATGATCAAGTTGTGTAAGAAAATTTAATCAATTTGAATATACTACGTTGTGTTTGTAGTGTTCTGTAGTACACATTTTTTAGTTCAACAATATTTTAAATCGAATGAGCCGTTCAGTAGATATAAGCAAAATAAACCGTAAAACGACATTTCGTTAAATTTAAATAACGGAGAAATATACGTTACACGAGTTATTCAAACGTTGACAATGTTGTACATGAAATGGTAATTAAAATATATTTTTTTCAAAATTTTTGAATGACCCGTTATTGAGATATATCCCTTAGAAAGTAACAGTTTTCGGCCACAATCAGCGCCTAGCGCCTTAAGTAAATTCTTATAAGAAACACTACATTGCGATATAAGTAACGGTTTAACTCAAATTGTATTAAAGCCTGACCAGAAATATATGATCATGCGCCATGTTGCAGAATTTCATTGGGACTAATTTCTTACACTGGCAATAATTATAATGACAGGGTGATATGCATGTGTGAGGGCATGTGATAGGCTGTCACACAATCGTCAGTGTCATTGTGTGGGTTTATTTGAATAATTGTAAAGTGTTAAATATTACATAATAAACGACAAATTTATTTCCCAAAATTATTCATAGTCAAGAGCGAAACATTCTTTAAAGTGTACGAGTATATAATAAACTGCTGTAAATAATACGCTTGGGAAATGAAACTATTTCGGTGTGAAACATTTTCAAAATAACATCAGAGCTGACAGGTAAACAAATCAAGATGTCACCATACCATAGAGAATAATACGCTCTATCACTATACTCAACTGTTGCCATATAAATCAGAATAAAAACGCCCTGTTGACAATGATCATATATTTCTGGTCAGGCTTTACAATTAGAGATCAAAAAAATCACTTCGAAACGCAGGTAACAGCAATGAGGAGGCCCTTTGTAAGTACTAAATCAATTTACCATTTAACGCTTTATGAAGTCGAACCTTTTTTAAACTATCATATTTTTCTACTAAATAAATAGGCTAGTACTACATAATAATTAATACGTAAAAATATTTTATGAAGCCACATTTCAAGCTGCCTGCAAGAGAAGCACCTCTTTAGTAATAATATGAGTTGTTAAATATTAATTGATAGATTGTTCTGAGGTAATTAATTTATCTAATTCAGTTCTGTGAATCTGTTGTAATGACATAAAAGTTACACATTATGCAATAGGTACGAGTACATAAAGGCAATAAGATTATATCATAAAATCTTAATCAATTTATCGTACTAACGTGACTTTTTGAGATATAAATGTAAACAGTAACAGACAATTAGGCAGTCAATATGTCGTCAGCAAACGTGATTTCCTAAGGGCCATTAAATTACTAATAAATCGTATAAAGAATGGTAAGAGCATTGTGTTAAAGACTCATTTTTATAACCCGGTTTAATTAAATGGTTAAATTTCTTTTGACATATTGACATTATAGATTCGAAAACAGAATTGGTATTTATTCTCAAGGATATCCACTAGTATAGCGATCCCGAATTCCTGACAACTATGTGTAATCAAAAAATGCATGTATGCTAGTCATCTTGATCATACGACTCGTATTCGTTTTGTAAACTATTGGAATAGCATACAAGTTATACCGCATCAGGCCATTAGGTCGAACGTAGATTGTGTATAGATATGGCTTACTGGACATGAGAATCGTTTTCAACCGACTTCAAGATTTCGAAATAGGTTATCAATTCGTCGGGATCATTGTTTTTTTTTTTTTTGCTATTTTTTAATGTATGTTCACCGATTATTCGAAGACTGCTGGACCGATTTGGAAAATTCTTTTTTTGTTTGATAGAGTATGCTTCAAAATTGGTCCCATTGTAACCAGGTCAGGATCTGATGATGGGATCCTGGAGAAATCGAGGGAACTGTTCAACTATTATAGGTACACTTATAGTGATTTGAGTATTTTTACAGCAGCTCGAGCTAAGAAGAGGAAAAGACCTTATCGTAAACATTGCGTTAAAACTTCCCGAACTACCTAGAGGAAGAGGCAGGCCAAAATCCACGTGGTGGTCCAATATTAGTAACGACCTGAAAAACCTGAACATCGAACAAGAGACAGTCCAGAATCGATCACTCTGGCGCAAACTGACAAGGAGACCCGACGCCACATAGGTGGGACAAGGGAAGGAAGAAGAAGAAGACATGACCCACCATATGGTGGTAAATGTAAAAAGTGGTAATGGTATTGGAGACCTGCATAATTTAGCGATTCGCAAGCATTAAGTTATTAAATGATGAAACAATGACATTCGTGAAATGGAATGCACCTAAGGTGAAAATAATTAATAAAACATTAATGATTATGATGTGTATAAGATCAGCAGCAGCAGCAGCAGATGCAGAAGATGGGAATAGAGTTGTATGGATGATTGGATGCTTAACCACTGGTCTATAAATACTCCTGTATAAATCGACTTAGGCCCCACAAGTAAGCTCAAAAAGGCTTTTTAGGGTTCCGTAGTCAACTAGGAACCCTTATAGTTTTGCCATGTCTGCCCGTCCGTCCGTCCGTCCGCGGATAATCTCAGTGACCGTTAGCACTAGAAACCTGAAATTTGGTACTAATATGTATATCAATCACGCCAACAAAGTGGTAAAATAAAAAGTGAAAAAAAAATGTTTTATTAGGGTACCTCCCCTATACGTAAAGTGGGGAGTGATTTTTTTAAATTTCAACCCTAACGTGTGATATATTGTTGGATAGGTATTTAAAATAAATAGGGGTTTACTAGCATCATTTTTTGATAATGTAAATATTTTCGGAAATAATCGCTCCAGTAGTAAAAAAAAATGTGTACCCCCCCTCTAACTTTTGAACCATAAGTTTTAAATATGAAAAAAATCTCAAAAGTAGAACTTTATAAAAACTTTCTAGGAAAATTATTTTGAACTTGATAGGTTGAATAGTTTTTGAAAAAAAAATTATATAATAATTTCTGAACTAAGTTTGTTTTAACCGTATAAGCAGGTGTTTATTGTACCTGTAATTTCTATAAAATCACAATGAAATGTCGTGCTTTCAAAAACTCTTAAGTGAGGACACTTACTGTGACGGACAGAAAACTACGGAACCCTACACTAAGCGTGGCCCGACACGCTCTTGGTCGGTTTTCGATGTAGGAAGGTTATTAAGGATATAAATACTAAACTTATACTCGTATAGATGTCATATAGGTACAAAGGAAAAAGTGACCTCTAGGCCTCCGGTGCCCAGGGCTGGGATCGAACCAGCGTCTTCTGCATTCGCGGCAGACGCCTTAACCACTTGTGTGTCTACTTAAGAATATTCTTCAGTTGATATAAATACTATTTAGATGAGTTTAATAAAATAATAGATTGTGTTCGTGTAACGAACATTCTGTCTTATTTATTTTCACTCGACCTTCGTGTATCGAGATGCAAGCATTTTATTTGAATACTTAATCATAACGCAATCATTGCTTTCGCACGATCATGCTGATCAATTAAAAATAGACATTCCGCAATGCTGTTAAAATATAATTTTCCTGATCGTGAATTAGTGATACGAGTTCGTGAAAGTAATACTTCAATAGCCTTGCAGCAACCTTCACGCAGGTACTTCATCAATATGCGTTTGAAGTAGGTAGTGTTATTTTATACAGACGTAGCCTTTATTTGGGCGTTCTATAAATGAGTCCACGTGTGATTCGCAAAAGGTCAGGGCTGAGGTTCCTACCTTTACTCTAGCAATCGACTCGAGCGAACTTGTAAGTGAGATCTCCAATTGCTACCGCCAAAGGGTTACAGTTAAGACTGGAATGCTAAACGAATGCTCGCCTGCACTCGGTGGCGATGGGAATATGGGTCAGGTGCGCCTTTCGCGGTGAAGGCTGGTATGTGATTGACCACTATGTCTGCGTAAGTTAATGCTGATTGCGTGCATTTTATGCGGGCAGATTAATATATATAACAGAAAGTGTGTAATACTTAAGCGTATTTAAGTGTTATAGCCCAAATCGAAAGTGAAGAAGTTAGCCAGTACAATAAAATATTAAAATATGGTACCTTTAAAATAACGTCACCTAAAATTATGGCAATCCGACATGATTTAAACATGCTAGTGACTTTTTATAACTTTATTTATTTACTTTTTTCTTTATCTTTTAATACGGATAAATCACAAACTTGAAGCCTCTTAAAGGTTATATAAACATAGGTATAATCGTCCTCACGTGTTGAAGAGTGATCTTTGTTAGACACGCTGTGCAAGCCTTATAAAACCTAACACTTCCCGAGTAATTGACTCAAGAGGACTAGCATCTCATCGACCCCGTAATCTGTAGAAAGTACTTGTAAATTAGAGATCAAAGTTACACTGATTGGCTTGAGGCGATCGCTGAATTGCGGTCGATATGCGAATAACATTCAAGGCGCTCGCGCCGCTATACTGCGTCAGTCGAGTACTCTCTTAGTTGATTGTCACTCGCTTACTAGTTCTTCAAAGCCTTAATAAGTGCTACAAGAAAAATAAACATTTAATGGAAAAGTTAATCGTTGTCAACAGCCTGGGATTTTTATGAGAAGATAAGTAAGTAATTATTTTATTTGCGTTCTTAATTAAGATTTGATTGCATGTGTATTTTAATAATGTTAGGGTTTTAAACATATCCAAACTGTTATATTATAATAGCCCATACATAAAAATAGATCTACAATGTGTATATAAATATAACGATTTTCTCTGTAATTACAAATGATAAATATAAAACTGATGTTTATGATTATGACACTCTTTTTGCAATGTATGCACGTAGGTTTTTTTTAGTTTACAATCGTACTGTTTACAATATAATACTTTTTATTAGATCAGTAAACAAATTAAGCAAGCAAGCGTTGGTAGCGCGACGGTAAGACGTCCTACTTTCAATGCGAAAGTCTCTGGTTCAAACCCCGGCTCGTACCAATGAGTTTTTCGGAATTCGGAATTTGATATTTACCAATTGCTATTCGGTGAAGGTAAACATAGTGAGTAAACCGGAGAAATTTAAAGGTGTATGTGAAGTCCACGACCCGCTTTGGGCCAACGTGGAGACTGTAGCCCGATCACTCTCGTGCTTGAGAGGGAACCTGTGCCCAGGCAGTGGGCGTATATACCCCAACATATCATTATTATTAGTAAAAAAATAAGTTTCAATTCAACTACAACATAGGTGTAGCTTGCACTTATATGTTATGATAATAAGTATAAACGTACGTAATTTATTGTATTAGCAACAGAACAATGAATTTTGTAAGTAAGCCGTGGATATTGCATGGTTTAAAATGTGTAATTTTATTCGATGTCGCTATTATTTAATAGTTATCGCCGTTATTAAGAGCAACTATTTAGAGCTAACGTGTCAGTGGGTCATTCGTTAACTAAGTAGGTTAAGTTTATCGAATTGAATGTATGGAGATTAATGGAACTTTACAATATTTCAATATCTCGCGACTAATTGATTTGTATTTATTTATAGACGCGGAAGTATTATGCCTGCGCCATGAATAAATCCCATCAGCTTTTTTAGTAGCAATAGTTTAATGTTTTTGTATTATAAAAGTAAAAATAAAAAAGAATAACTTACCACTATCCTGGATGCGTCTTAAATTTGCACGGGACCAGCTTTGATAACTTTGGCAGTTTTTCCTGAGGTTTCGGCCGTCTTTACCTTTCAACCCAATGTTAGGTTTGAAAATTGGAAAATTTCCTTAAACTTATTCTTATACTAAAAAGTATGCTTTTGAATTTCGAGAAACTTGTACGGACTAACGTTTGGAAGTCGAAGTTTGGCTACAACCGCTCCGCACAGCATAGAATGTTGTTAGATCTTGGTCTCCAATGTTTGCCATCAGAAAATAATGCCTTTATATTTATATAAAACCTAGCTATATAAATCTGTCAAGTCTTTTTTGCTTTTTGTTTGCAGAAAATGTCAAATGATAAAATATTAATAAATTAACACATTGATAAAATTAGAAGCTACATAAATGTGTGTTGGGCCGCGAGCTACGTTAAAACTACTGCACTGAATTTCAACATTTAGGGTAATGATAATCCCGATTATTTAAAAGGTATATTTTGAATATATATACATATACACCGTGGGCCCTTATAACTAGAAAGATTTTAACAGTATATTTCTGGTCACATTTAGATACTAGAATGTCCTATAAACTTTTCTGGATTACGCCTAGTTTCAGAGTTAATACCAATTTAAAAAAAAAAACACTTTTTATTATAACTCGGCACAAGACGCCTTTCTGATGGCGTTGTTGCCACTATTGGGAATAGTTTACACGTCCTTATTGACAGATATCAAAGTGACAAGGAAAACTATGCAGAAACTAAATTTTTCCAAAAAAAAGGCACCAATTTGTTTTAGGCGATAATTTTATTAGTAATATTTACTTTTCATGTTCAATAAACATAAAAAAAAAAATGTTTTATGAGAAATTGACCAAATTCGTGGTTAAGATCTGTCGGGGTGAATATAGTTTTTTTCAGCGTGATCACAAGATGGAACTGTATAGGTAGGATGCAGGTAACCAACACAAATGATCCAGATCCTTTTAATATTTATATACAAACATTCTTATTATATACTTATACAGACGTTTTTAGAATAAAAACAAAGCGATTTGGTCTGTTGAGCTCTTCCGAGATTTAAACTATGGATCTACAGGGTGGAAATAGATTTTGGCAGTGTCAGTGAAGGCAGCTACCAGATCCCGTGTTGCTAGGCGAAAATGGTCTTAGGAGATCTTCCTTCGATTTCAAATTAATGAAGATTGGCGTTTACAGATTTTGGAAAAAACATACAGGGTGCGAGAAAATGGTAATTTTTGTCAAACTTTTTTTTTGATGCCAATCGATCCCATTCCTGTCCAGGATTAAAAGCTTGTATAGGATTAAAAAGAATTTCCGGCTAGAAAAGCCATAAATCGAGAAAAACTTTCCCTATACAATTTGTATGAAAATTAAAAAAGTTTTTTTTACATGTATTTTTTTTATATCAATCGATTCCATTTCTATCCAGTATCAATAGTTTCCTTGAGGTCAACTTTCGTTAATGTCAAAAAAAAGGCAGAAATTAAAGAAAACTGTTTTCATACATTTACTATGGAGAAAAAGTGAACTTTATATACATTTTTCTGTCACGCTAATCAGTTCTGTTTCATTGAAGGATCATAATACGGTATGAAAATCACAGTAATAATTGCAATCAAAATACAGTGGGATGTAAAAGTTTGAGTCTGTAGAAATAGTGTTTAATGTACGTTTAATCTGAAAGTACGAACGACAATACCTGTCGTTTATCTAAACCATTAAGTTTCAGAAAACAGATTTGTTTTCGCTAGTATGGTCTGTTGGAGTAACACTGCAGTACAACATCGTCGTGCCCCATTGCACTGCTAGTAGCTCGAAGCGATGTTAATACGTGGCCATGTGAACGTCGCAGTTGCGTATACTCGTGGTATCTGAATTTTTTTATAGCAAATAAAATAGTTAAAATGTAAAACGGCATATCTAAAATACATTGTAACCGTACAAGCAATTGGTAATCTTTGTAAAATAACTGCCTGCCCTAGCTGTCTATCATAACGTCAGGTCCCTGGTGAAACATGATTTTATTTGTTAAGACAAATATTTTATGAGCTTTAAATATCAACAACACAAGACTCTAACAACTAACCTTTTTACGAAATTAAGTGTTCAAAATGGAGGCCGTCTTGTTGAACACACAGATCAGCCCTCTTTTTCACTTCCTTCGTTGTTGCGGCTAACAGTGTAAGGATGAATGTCTGTCAAAATGGTATGAATTGCATTTTGCAATTCTTCGGTATTGGCGTATTTCTTCTTGTACACTTCGTTTTTCAGGTAGCCCCAAAGAAAAAAATCGAGAGGTGTTAGATCAGGGCTTCGAGGTGGCCATTTTATGGGTCCATGTGTCCCTATCCACTAAGTGCCGAATTTTTGGTTTAAATTCATTCGAGTATTGCGGCTGTTATGTGGAGGTTCTCCATCTTGCTGAAAGAACAATTTTCTTCGAAGAGCAAGTGGCATTTCGTCCAACTGTTCTTCAAGACTTTCCAACACGACTCTGTTATAAATTTCAGAGTGTAGTGTGCCTTGATAACATTTTACCATAACCACGCGATTGCCCATTAATCCACACCAGCAGTTAAAAGAAAACCTAACCTGGTTATGGCTGTCGAAAGTACGAAGGGTATTTTCTGTTGCCCAATAATGATGGTTTCGTCTATTGTACATGCCATTATTTGAAAAATTGGTTTCGTCTGACCATAAAATAAGGCACAAGAAATGACGATCGGCTAACGCCCTTGCTCTACGCCAATTACAAAAAATTCTTCGTCGATTGTTATCTCCGCCATGTAAAGATTGAACTATTCGACCATTTCGGTAACATTTGTACCCAAACTTACTCCATATTTTCAAAACCGACGTATGACTTATTCCAACTTCTCTCGATAAGCTTCGACGAGTGTCAATACAGCTAATTCTAAGTCTTCACCAAAGATCTTTGGGTACCTAGTTTTCTTTTTGAAACTACCACCTTGTAGGAGATTATTCAGGAGGGTTTTTATAACTTTCCTTGTTGGAGTCACTCTTAATTGGTATTTTACTCTGTACCACTCCACAGCAGCCGTAAAGTTTTTATTATATACGAAATAGGCTTCTAACAACTCTAACCTTTCTTGATTCGACGTCATTTTTATAACACTTTACAAACGCTCTAGCATAAACGAGCGATTTGTTCTAAATTCAAAATACCCCGCTCGATTCTGTTTTTTTTTTTTAATTTAAGGTGAATTGGCTTCAAGCTTTCCAGCATAGCTGTTTGTTGTTAAAAATGTAATCGAACCAAGAGAAATAACTTAAAATTCCCTTTTATTGTTATTTAAAATTTTAGTACTCTAGTGTTTTCATACAGTCATTCAGCATAGAAGGACGAATTAGGGTGACATAAATAAGAATAAAGTTTTACTTTTTCTCCATAGCAAATGTATGAAAACAGTTTTCTTTGATTTCTGGCTTTTTTGTACATTAAAGTTGACCCCAAGGAAACTATTGATACTGGATAGAAAAGGAATCGATTGACATAAAAAAAATACGTGTAAAAAAAACTTTTTTCACTTTCATACAAATTGTATGGGGAAAGTTTTTCTCGATTTATGGCTTTTCTAGCCAGAAATTTCTTTTTGGTCCCACACAAGCTTTTGATCCTGGACAGGAATGGGATCGATTGACATCAAAAAAAAGTTTGTCAAAAATTACCATTTTTTCGCACCCTGTATGTTTTTTCCAAAATCTGTAAACGCCAATCTTCATTAATTTGAAATCGAAGGAAGATCTCCTAAGACCATTTTCGCCTAGCAACACGGGACCTGGTAGCTGCCCTCACTGACCCAAATTCTATTTCCACCCTATAATAATTAATTGCGTGTTAAATATTTTTCAAACGCGTTACTTTTATTTTCAAAGTTGTATGTAACCATATTATTATAATCCATTAATACCTCCATTTAACTTTTTTACTCTCAACATAAAAAATATTTATCTATAACCATATTCATCATCATTATACTTCAAATAAAATAGAAGTGAAAAAAAGTCTATGCGTACCGTACCTACATGAAATACTTAAAAACAGGTATGTGTTAAGATTCACCGATTTGGATTTCCCCGACAGCATAAATCCTACTGATCGCGACAGCAACAAGTTTTATCTCACTTTATTATCAGACAATACAATAAAAAGGGTTGTCATGAATCCAATAAATTTTACTCTGACCATCGAGGTTTGTCCGGTTTTGTCATGCCTCCTGGAGCAATTCTCGCTGTGACGTTCCAGGATTGGTCCCTACGCAGTACTCGGCCTAAGCACTTCGCTAAGATGCTTCAGTATTGAGTTTTGTCCGGTCTATGACACGCTGTTGCTGAAGCAGTTCTCGCTGTGACGTTCCTATCTTAGGCCCTACGCGGTACTCGGCCTTTGGCCTTGGCATATATTGCCGCTAATTCTTGGGCCTTTGGCTCTCGAGTTCACTAAGAAGCAACTCTCCTTTTTTGTCCTATTGCTGCAGAACAACTTTCCGCTGGGACGTTGTGCTTAAACGCTTACCATACAGCGTTTGGACCTCTGTAGAAAGCATTTTCTGCAGCAGGAACTCAAGGAGCATTCGCAGATCTTGATATTTAAGTCAGTTCTCTTATCACGGCTGGACTAATTTATTTATTTATCTAAACTTGCACATAAAATATACAAATGGCGGACTTAATGCCTTAAAGCATTATCTACCAGTCAAAAAGAGATATGTTTGGTACTAATCAATATTGTTTCAGTAACCAATTTGATGTAGAAACACTCCTAAGTTTTAGAATAAAGGCCTGTATAAAGTAAATGAAAATTTCAAAACCTCCCAAAGGCACGCGGACGAAGCCACGGGTACAGCTAGTATTATTTATTTGCATACAATTACTTTTTAACCGATTTCTAAAAAGGGAGGAGGTTCTCAGTTCGACTGTATTTCTTTTTTATATTTGTTACCTCGTAACAGTCATAACTTTCGACTGGGTGAACCGATTTTGATGATTCTTTTTTTATTTGAAAGCTGGTGGTTCCCATTTGGTCCAGTTCTGATTATTGCATCCATGAGAAAGATGATGCTGATGATGATGAGTCTTAAATTTGGGTGCCCTCCTTTTCGCATGAAATAGATTGTCATATTATCACATGGCATAACACGATTGGCATAATGCTTTTTGGCATAAAAATAACTATACTTATGCATAATATCGCCTAAAAAACAATTTTAATAACGGTTTAAGGGCATAAAATGTTTTGCCCGAATAAATATTGAGTAGCATAAAACTCAGTTTATCTAAATTTTGCTTTTGGGAAGGTGGAGGCTAAGTGAAGTCGGTTCTTTTTTGTTTAAAATTATACGTTTAAAGAACTTATACACGAAATCTACAGTTTATAATTTTATAATAATTCATTTCTGGAGACTTGATGACTTGAGGATATTTATAAAAAAAATATATTTGGTAGTATGAGAGCCCTCCAACTCACAGTTGGACCCGTGGGTGTCCCATAAGTTTCCATAACAAAACAACATGCAAGGCCTATTAGTCAGACGAAGAAAAAGGCGAAGAATACCATTGAAATTATGTAGGTTAAGGACGAAAAATATTTTTTTATTAATATATTTTGTTGTCTACTGAGCAAAGTCCTCTTTTGTTTCGTCACTCCTCACGGCTGAGTACCTGATCATGCTACAGAATGCGCTCAGCAGGCCCTATGACTATGACGACAGCAGGTCGCGTGATAGCGTGACATAAAATGGCATTTTGGCGGCATCTGGCCTACAGATCGTCTGTCTTGATGTCTTTTGATCTATCTGTGCTAAGCTATGCTACTTCTGCAGACTGCTGTAGACTGGAGAAATATTCTTATCGGTTTCCATGTGGTTGGAGTTCCAGTGACTCCACAATTTGCTAGCTGTATGCTTCAACATCGGACCTCTGCTATTTGAATTACTTAATTTGAAACCTATTCGTAATACGGAATAATTTTGGTATATTTACATACTGGCATGGCTACTAAAACAAAAATTAATAAAAACAAAACTATTCTATTCTAGAGATTCGGATAGGAGGTGCAAGCACGTACTGCGCATGCCCTTAGAGTATGGTCAACGGCGCCTAGCCGTTTCAAATTCAGAGATTGCATATACGTGAGAAAATTTGTCAAGTTCCGCCGTGACCGGGAGTGGTCAGGACGTCAGCCGCGAAAGCTGAAGACGCCAGTTCAAATCTGGCCTCGGACACCGGAGGGTTTGGTCACTTTTTCTTAAGTATATGACATCTATTTTCAAAAACAAAACTAGTTTAATTTTATATCTATTTAGTAGGTGTCCACGTGTAACAAACAATAACAATTGGAAGGACTAACGTTTGGAAGTCGAAGTTTGGCTACAACCGCTCCGCACAGCATAGAATGTTGTTAGATCTTGGTCTCCAATGTTTGCCATCAGAAAATAATGCCTTTATATTTATATAAAACCTAGCTATATAAATCTGTCAAGTCTTTTTTGCTTTTTGTTTGCAGAAAATGTCAAATGATAAAATATTAATAAATTAACACATTGATAAAATTAGAAGCTACATAAATGTGTGTTGGGCCGCGAGCTACGTTAAAACTACTGCACTGAATTTCAACATTTAGGGTAATGATAATCCCGATTATTTAAAAGGTATATTTTGAATATATATACATATACACCGTGGGCCCTTATAACTAGAAAGATTTTAACAGTATATTTCTGGTCACATTTAGATACTAGAATGTCCTATAAACTTTTCTGGATTACGCCTAGTTTCAGAGTTAATACCAATTTAAAAAAAAAAACACTTTTTATTATAACTCGGCACAAGACGCCTTTCTGATGGCGTTGTTGCCACTATTGGGAATAGTTTACACGTCCTTATTGACAGATATCAAAGTGACAAGGAAAACTATGCAGAAACTAAATTTTTCCAAAAAAAAGGCACCAATTTGTTTTAGGCGATAATTTTATTAGTAATATTTACTTTTCATGTTCAATAAACATAAAAAAAAAAAATGTTTTATGAGAAATTGACCAAATTCGTGGTTAAGATCTGTCGGGGTGAATATAGTTTTTTTCAGCGTGATCACAAGATGGAACTGTATAGGTAGGATGCAGGTAACCAACACAAATGATCCAGATCCTTTTAATATTTATATACAAACATTCTTATTATATACTTATACAGACGTTTTTAGAATAAAAACAAAGCGATTTGGTCTGTTGAGCTCTTCCGAGATTTAAACTATGGATCTACAGGGTGGAAATAGATTTTGGCAGTGTCAGTGAAGGCAGCTACCAGATCCCGTGTTGCTAGGCGAAAATGGTCTTAGGAGATCTTCCTTCGATTTCAAATTAATGAAGATTGGCGTTTACAGATTTTGGAAAAAAACATACAGGGTGCGAGAAAATGGTAATTTTTGTCAAACTTTTTTTTTGATGCCAATCGATCCCATTCCTGTCCAGGATTAAAAGCTTGTATAGGATTAAAAAGAATTTCCGGCTAGAAAAGCCATAAATCGAGAAAAACTTTCCCTATACAATTTGTATGAAAATTAAAAAAGTTTTTTTTACATGTATTTTTTTTATATCAATCGATTCCATTTCTATCCAGTATCAATAGTTTCCTTGAGGTCAACTTTCGTTAATGTCAAAAAAAAGGCAGAAATTAAAGAAAACTGTTTTCATACATTTACTATGGAGAAAAAGTGAACTTTATATACATTTTTCTGTCACGCTAATCAGTTCTGTTTCATTGAAGGATCATAATACGGTATGAAAATCACAGTAATAATTGCAATCAAAATACAGTGGGATGTAAAAGTTTGAGTCTGTAGAAATAGTGTTTAATGTACGTTTAATCTGAAAGTACGAACGACAATACCTGTCGTTTATCTAAACCATTAAGTTTCAGAAAACAGATTTGTTTTCGCTAGTATGGTCTGTTGGAGTAACACTGCAGTACAACATCGTCGTGCCCCATTGCACTGCTAGTAGCTCGAAGCGATGTTAATACGTGGCCATGTGAACGTCGCAGTTGCGTATACTCGTGGTATCTGAATTTTTTTTATAGCAAATAAAATAGTTAAAATGTAAAACGGCATATCTAAAATACATTGTAACCGTACAAGCAATTGGTAATCTTTGTAAAATAACTGCCTGCCCTAGCTGTCTATCATAACGTCAGGTCCCTGGTGAAACATGATTTTATTTGTTAAGACAAATATTTTATGAGCTTTAAATATCAACAACACAAGACTCTAACAACTAACCTTTTTACGAAATTAAGTGTTCAAAATGGAGGCCGTCTTGTTGAACACACAGATCAGCCCTCTTTTTCACTTCCTTCGTTGTTGCGGCTAACAGTGTAAGGATGAATGTCTGTCAAAATGGTATGAATTGCATTTTGCAATTCTTCGGTATTGGCGTATTTCTTCTTGTACACTTCGTTTTTCAGGTAGCCCCAAAGAAAAAAATCGAGAGGTGTTAGATCAGGGCTTCGAGGTGGCCATTTTATGGGTCCATGTGTCCCTATCCACTAAGTGCCGAATTTTTGGTTTAAATTCATTCGAGTATTGCGGCTGTTATGTGGAGGTTCTCCATCTTGCTGAAAGAACAATTTTCTTCGAAGAGCAAGTGGCATTTCGTCCAACTGTTCTTCAAGACTTTCCAACACGACTCTGTTATAAATTTCAGAGTGTAGTGTGCCTTGATAACATTTTACCATAACCACGCGATTGCCCATTAATCCACACCAGCAGTTAAAAGAAAACCTAACCTGGTTATGGCTGTCGAAAGTACGAAGGGTATTTTCTGTTGCCCAATAATGATGGTTTCGTCTATTGTACATGCCATTATTTGAAAAATTGGTTTCGTCTGACCATAAAATAAGGCACAAGAAATGACGATCGGCTAACGCCCTTGCTCTACGCCAATTACAAAAAATTCTTCGTCGATTGTTATCTCCGCCATGTAAAGATTGAACTATTCGACCATTTCGGTAACATTTGTACCCAAACTTACTCCATATTTTCAAAACCAACGTATGACTTATTCCAACTTCTCTCGATAAGCTTCGACGAGTGTCAATACAGCTAATTCTAAGTCTTCACCAAAGATCTTTGGGTACCTAGTTTTCTTTTTGAAACTACCACCTTGTAGGAGATTATTCAGGAGGGTTTTTATAACTTTCCTTGTTGGAGTCACTCTTAATTGGTATTTTACTCTGTACCACTCCACAGCAGCCGTTTTTATTATATACGAAATAGGCTTCTAACAACTCTAACCTTTCTTGATTCGACGTCATTTTTATAACACTTTACAAACGCTCTAGCATAAACGAGCGATTTGTTCTAAATTCAAAATACCCCGCTCGATTCTGTTTTTTTTTTTAATTTAAGGTGAATTGGCTTCAAGCTTTCCAGCATAGCTGTTTGTTGTTAAAAATGTAATCGAACCAAGAGAAATAACTTAAAATTCCCTTTTATTGTTATTTAAAATTTTAGTACTCTAGTGTTTTCATACAGTCATTCAGCATAGAAGGACGAATTAGGGTGACATAAATAAGAATAAAGTTTTACTTTTTCTCCATAGCAAATGTATGAAAACAGTTTTCTTTGATTTCTGGCTTTTTTGTACATTAAAGTTGACCCCAAGGAAACTATTGATACTGGATAGAAAAGGAATCGATTGACATAAAAAAAATACGTGTAAAAAAAACTTTTTTCACTTTCATACAAATTGTATGGGGAAAGTTTTTCTCGATTTATGGCTTTTCTAGCCAGAAATTTCTTTTTGGTCCCACACAAGCTTTTGATCCTGGACAGGAATGGGATCGATTGACATCAAAAAAAAGTTTGTCAAAAATTACCATTTTTTCGCACCCTGTATGTTTTTTCCAAAATCTGTAAACGCCAATCTTCATTAATTTGAAATCGAAGGAAGATCTCCTAAGACCATTTTCGCCTAGCAACACGGGACCTGGTAGCTGCCCTCACTGACCCAAATTCTATTTCCACCCTATAATAATTAATTGCGTGTTAAATATTTTTCAAACGCGTTACTTTTATTTTCAAAGTTGTATGTAACCATATTATTATAATCCATTAATACCTCCATTTAACTTTTTTACTCTCAACATAAAAAATATTTATCTATAACCATATTCATCATCATTATACTTCAAATAAAATAGAAGTGAAAAAAAGTCTATGCGTACCGTACCTACATGAAATACTTAAAAACAGGTATGTGTTAAGATTCACCGATTTGGATTTCCCCGACAGCATAAATCCTACTGATCGCGACAGCAACAAGTTTTATCTCACTTTATTATCAGACAATACAATAAAAAGGGTTGTCATGAATCCAATAAATTTTACTCTGACCATCGAGGTTTGTCCGGTTTTGTCATGCCTCCTGGAGCAATTCTCGCTGTGACGTTCCAGGATTGGTCCCTACGCAGTACTCGGCCTAAGCACTTCGCTAAGATGCTTCAGTATTGAGTTTTGTCCGGTCTATGACACGCTGTTGCTGAAGCAGTTCTCGCTGTGACGTTCCTATCTTAGGCCCTACGCGGTACTCGGCCTTTGGCCTTGGCATATATTGCCGCTAATTCTTGGGCCTTTGGCTCTCGAGTTCACTAAGAAGCAACTCTCCTTTTTTGTCCTATTGCTGCAGAACAACTTTCCGCTGGGACGTTGTGCTTAAACGCTTACCATACAGCGTTTGGACCTCTGTAGAAAGCATTTTCTGCAGCAGGAACTCAAGGAGCATTCGCAGATCTTGATATTTAAGTCAGTTCTCTTATCACGGCTGGACTAATTTATTTATTTATCTAAACTTGCACATAAAATATACAAATGGCGGACTTAATGCCTTAAAGCATTATCTACCAGTCAAAAAGAGATATGTTTGGTACTAATCAATATTGTTTCAGTAACCAATTTGATGTAGAAACACTCCTAAGTTTTAGAATAAAGGCCTGTATAAAGTAAATGAAAATTTCAAAACCTCCCAAAGGCACGCGGACGAAGCCACGGGTACAGCTAGTATTATTTATTTGCATACAATTACTTTTTAACCGATTTCTAAAAAGGGAGGAGGTTCTCAGTTCGACTGTATTTCTTTTTTATATTTGTTACCTCGTAACAGTCATAACTTTCGACTGGGTGAACCGATTTTGATGATTCTTTTTTTATTTGAAAGCTGGTGGTTCCCATTTGGTCCAGTTCTGATTATTGCATCCATGAGAAAGATGATGCTGATGATGATGAGTCTTAAATTTGGGTGCCCTCCTTTTCGCATGAAATAGATTGTCATATTATCACATGGCATAACACGATTGGCATAATGCTTTTTGGCATAAAAATAACTATACTTATGCATAATATCGCCTAAAAAACAATTTTAATAACGGTTTAAGGGCATAAAATGTTTTGCCCGAATAAATATTGAGTAGCATAAAACTCAGTTTATCTAAATTTTGCTTTTGGGAAGGTGGAGGCTAAGTGAAGTCGGTTCTTTTTTGTTTAAAATTATACGTTTAAAGAACTTATACACGAAATCTACAGTTTATAATTTTATAATAATTCATTTCTGGAGACTTGATGACTTGAGGATATTTATAAAAAAAATATATTTGGTAGTATGAGAGCCCTCCAACTCACAGTTGGACCCGTGGGTGTCCCATAAGTTTCCATAACAAAACAACATGCAAGGCCTATTAGTCAGACGAAGAAAAAGGCGAAGAATACCATTGAAATTATGTAGGTTAAGGACGAAAAATATTTTTTTATTAATATATTTTGTTGTCTACTGAGCAAAGTCCTCTTTTGTTTCGTCACTCCTCACGGCTGAGTACCTGATCATGCTACAGAATGCGCTCAGCAGGCCCTATGACTATGACGACAGCAGGTCGCGTGATAGCGTGACATAAAATGGCATTTTGGCGGCATCTGGCCTACAGATCGTCTGTCTTGATGTCTTTTGATCTATCTGTGCTAAGCTATGCTACTTCTGCAGACTGCTGTAGACTGGAGAAATATTCTTATCGGTTTCCATGTGGTTGGAGTTCCAGTGACTCCACAATTTGCTAGCTGTATGCTTCAACATCGGACCTCTGCTATTTGAATTACTTAATTTGAAACCTATTCGTAATACGGAATAATTTTGGTATATTTACATACTGGCATGGCTACTAAAACAAAAATTAATAAAAACAAAACTATTCTATTCTAGAGATTCGGATAGGAGGTGCAAGCACGTACTGCGCATGCCCTTAGAGTATGGTCAACGGCGCCTAGCCGTTTCAAATTCAGAGATTGCATATACGTGAGAAAATTTGTCAAGTTCCGCCGTGACCGGGAGTGGTCAGGACGTCAGCCGCGAAAGCTGAAGACGCCAGTTCAAATCTGGCCTCGGACACCGGAGGGTTTGGTCACTTTTTCTTAAGTATATGACATCTATTTTCAAAAACAAAACTAGTTTAATTTTATATCTATTTAGTAGGTGTCCACGTGTAACAAACAATAACAATTGGAAGGACTAACGTTTGGAAGTCGAAGTTTGGCTACAACCGCTCCGCACAGCATAGAATGTTGTTAGATCTTGGTCTCCAATGTTTGCCATCAGAAAATAATGCCTTTATATTTATATAAAACCTAGCTATATAAATCTGTCAAGTCTTTTTTGCTTTTTGTTTGCAGAAAATGTCAAATGATAAAATATTAATAAATTAACACATTGATAAAATTAGAATCTACATAAATGTGTGTTGGGCCGCGAGCTACGTTAAAACTACTGCACTGAATTTCAACATTTAGGGTAATGATAATCCCGATTATTTATAAGGTATATTTTGAATATATATACATATACACCGTGGGCCCTTATAACTAGAAAGATTTTAACAGTATATTTCTGGTCACATTTAGATACTAGAATGTCCTATAAACTTTTCTGGATTACGCCTAGTTTCAGAGTTAATACCAATTTAAAAAAAAAAACACTTTTTATTATAACTCGGCACAAGACGCCTTTCTGATGGCGTTGTTGCCACTATTGGGAATAGTTTACACGTCCTTATTGACAGATATCAAAGTGACAAGGAAAACTATGCAGAAACTAAATTTTTCCAAAAAAAAGGCACCAATTTGTTTTAGGCGATAATTTTATTAGTAATATTTACTTTTCATGTTCATTAAACATAAAAAAAAAAAATGTTTTATGAGAAATTGACCAAATTTGTGGTTAAGATCTGTCGGGGTGAATATAGTTTTTTTCAGCGTGATCACAAGATGGAACTGTATAGGTAGGATGCAGGTAACCAACACAAATGATCCAGATCCTTTTAATATTTATATACAAACATTCTTATTATATACTTATACAGACGTTTTTAGAATAAAAACAAAGCGATTTGGTCTGTTGAGCTCTTCCGAGATTTAAACTATGGATCTACAGGGTGGAAATAGATTTTGGCAGTGTCAGTGAAGGCAGCTACCAGATCCCGTGTTGCTAGGCGAAAATGGTCTTAGGAGATCTTCCTTCGATTTCAAATTAATGAAGATTGGCGTTTACAGATTTTGGAAAAAACATACAGGGTGCGAGAAAATGGTAATTTTTGTCAAACTTTTTTTTTGATGCCAATCGATCCCATTCCTGTCCAGGATTAAAAGCTTGTATAGGATTAAAAAGAATTTCCGGCTAGAAAAGCCATAAATCGAGAAAAACTTTCCCTATACAATTTGTATGAAAATTAAAAAAGTTTTTTTTACATGTATTTTTTTTATATCAATCGATTCCATTTCTATCCAGTATCAATAGTTTCCTTGAGGTCAACTTTCGTTAATGTCAAAAAAAAGGCAGAAATTAAAGAAAACTGTTTTCATACATTTACTATGGAGAAAAAGTGAACTTTATATACATTTTTCTGTCACGCTAATCAGTTCTGTTTCATTGAAGGATCATAATACGGTATGAAAATCACAGTAATAATTGCAATCAAAATACAGTGGGATGTAAAAGTTTGAGTCTGTAGAAATAGTGTTTAATGTACGTTTAATCTGAAAGTACGAACGACAATACCTGTCGTTTATCTAAACCATTAAGTTTCAGAAAACAGATTTGTTTTCGCTAGTATGGTCTGTTGGAGTAACACTGCAGTACAACATCGTCGTGCCCCATTGCACTGCTAGTAGCTCGAAGCGATGTTAATACGTGGCCATGTGAACGTCGCAGTTGCGTATACTCGTGGTATCTGAATTTTTTTTATAGCAAATAAAATAGTTAAAATGTAAAACGGCATATCTAAAATACATTGTAACCGTACAAGCAATTGGTAATCTTTGTAAAATAACTGCCTGCCCTAGCTGTCTATCATAACGTCAGGTCCCTGGTGAAACATGATTTTATTTGTTAAGACAAATATTTTATGAGCTTTAAATATCAACAACACAAGACTCTAACAACTAACCTTTTTACGAAATTAAGTGTTCAAAATGGAGGCCGTCTTGTTGAACACACAGATCAGCCCTCTTTTTCACTTCCTTCGTTGTTGCGGCTAACAGTGTAAGGATGAATGTCTGTCAAAATGGTATGAATTGCATTTTGCAATTCTTCGGTATTGGCGTATTTCTTCTTGTACACTTCGTTTTTCAGGTAGCCCCAAAGAAAAAAATCGAGAGGTGTTAGATCAGGGCTTCGAGGTGGCCATTTTATGGGTCCATGTGTCCCTATACACTAAGTGCCGAATTTTTGGTTTAAATTCATTCGAGTATTGCGGCTGTTATGTGGAGGTTCTCCATCTTGCTGAAAGAACAATTTTCTTCGAAGAGCAAGTGGCATTTCGTCCAACTGTTCTTCAAGACTTTCCAACACGACTCTGTTATAAATTTCAGAGTGTAGTGTGCCTTGATAACATTTTACCATAACCACGCGATTGCCCATTAATCCACACCAGCAGTTAAAAGAAAACCTAACCTGGTTATGGCTGTCGAAAGTACGAAGGGTATTTTCTGTTGCCCAATAATGATGGTTTCGTCTATTGTACACGCCATTATTTGAAAAATTGGTTTCGTCTGACCATAAAATAAGGCACAAGAAATGACGATCGGCTAACGCCCTTGCTCTACGCCAATTACAAAAAATTATTCGTCGATTGTTATCTCCGCCATGTAAAGATTGAACTATTCGACCATTTCGGTAACATTTGTACCCAAACTTACTCCATATTTTCAAAACCGACGTATGACTTATTCCAACTTCTCTCGATAAGCTTCGACGAGTGTCAATACAGCTAATTCTAAGTCTTCACCAAAGATCTTTGGGTACCTAGTTTTCTTTTTGAAACTACCACCTTGTAGGAGATTATTCAGGAGGGTTTTTATAACTTTCCTTGTTGGAGTCACTCTTAATTGGTATTTTACTCTGTACCACTCCACAGCAGCCGTAAAGTTTTTATTATATACGAAATAGGCTTCTAACAACTCTAACCTTTCTTGATTCGACGTCATTTTTATAACACTTTACAAACGCTCTAGCATAAACGAGCGATTTGTTCTAAATTCAAAATACCCCGCTCGATTCTGTTTTTTTTTTTAATTTAAGGTGAATTGGCTTCAAGCTTTCCAGCATAGCTGTTTGTTGTTAAAAATGTAATCGAACCAAGAGAAATAACTTAAAATTCCCTTTTATTGTTATTTAAAATTTTAGTACTCTAGTGTTTTCATACAGTCATTCAGCATAGAAGGACGAATTAAGGTGACATAAATAAGAATAAAGTTTTACTTTTTCTCCATAGCAAATGTATGAAAACAGTTTTCTTTGATTTCTGGCTTTTTTGTACATTAAAGTTGACCCCAAGGAAACTATTGATACTGGATAGAAAAGGAATCGATTGACATAAAAAAAATACGTGTAAAAAAAACTTTTTTCACTTTCATACAAATTGTATGGGGAAAGTTTTTCTCGATTTATGGCTTTTCTAGCCAGAAATTTCTTTTTGGTCCCACACAAGCTTTTGATCCTGGACAGGAATGGGATCGATTGACATCAAAAAAAAGTTTGTCAAAAATTACCATTTTTTCGCACCCTGTATGTTTTTTCCAAAATCTGTAAACGCCAATCTTCATTAATTTGAAATCGAAGGAAGATCTCCTAAGACCATTTTCGCCTAGCAACACGGGACCTGGTAGCTGCCCTCACTGACCCAAATTCTATTTCCACCCTATAATAATTAATTGCGTGTTAAATATTTTTCAAACGCGTTACTTTTATTTTCAAAGTTGTATGTAACCATATTATTATAATCCATTAATACCTCCATTTAACTTTTTTACTCTCAACATAAAAAATATTTATCTATAACCATATTCATCATCATTATACTTCAAATAAAATAGAAGTGAAAAAAAGTCTATGCGTACCGTACCTACATGAAATACTTAAAAACAGGTATGTGTTAAGATTCACCGATTTGGATTTCCCCGACAGCATAAATCCTACTGATCGCGACAGCAACAAGTTTTATCTCACTTTATTATCAGACAATACAATAAAAAGGGTTGTCATGAATCCAATAAATTTTACTCTGACCATCGAGGTTTGTCCGGTTTTGTCATGCCTCCTGGAGCAATTCTCGCTGTGACGTTCCAGGATTGGTCCCTACGCAGTACTCGGCCTAAGCACTTCGCTAAGATGCTTCAGTATTGAGTTTTGTCCGGTCTATGACACGCTGTTGCTGAAGCAGTTCTCGCTGTGACGTTCCTATCTTAGGCCCTACGCGGTACTCGGCCTTTGGCCTTGGCATATATTGCCGCTAATTCTTGGGCCTTTGGCTCTCGAGTTCACTAAGAAGCAACTCTCCTTTTTTGTCCTATTGCTGCAGAACAACTTTCCGCTGGGACGTTGTGCTTAAACGCTTACCATACAGCGTTTGGACCTCTGTAGAAAGCATTTTCTGCAGCAGGAACTCAAGGAGCATTCGCAGATCTTGATATTTAAGTCAGTTCTCTTATCACGGCTGGACTAATTTATTTATTTATCTAAACTTGCACATAAAATATACAAATGGCGGACTTAATGCCTTAAAGCATTATCTACCAGTCAAAAAGAGATATGTTTGGTACTAATCAATATTGTTTCAGTAACCAATTTGATGTAGAAACACTCCTAAGTTTTAGAATAAAGGCCTGTATAAAGTAAATGAAAATTTCAAAACCTCCCAAAGGCACGCGGACGAAGCCACGGGTACAGCTAGTATTATTTATTTGCATACAATTACTTTTTAACCGATTTCTAAAAAGGGAGGAGGTTCTCAGTTCGACTGTATTTCTTTTTTATATTTGTTACCTCGTAACAGTCATAACTTTCGACTGGGTGAACCGATTTTGATGATTCTTTTTTTATTTGAAAGCTGGTGGTTCCCATTTGGTCCAGTTCTGATTATTGCATCCATGAGAAAGATGATGCTGATGATGATGAGTCTTAAATTTGGGTGCCCTCCTTTTCGCATGAAATAGATTGTCATATTATCACATGGCATAACACGATTGGCATAATGCTTTTTGGCATAAAAATAACTATACTTATGCATAATATCGCCTAAAAAACAATTTTAATAACGGTTTAAGGGCATAAAATGTTTTGCCCGAATAAATATTGAGTAGCATAAAACTCAGTTTATCTAAATTTTGCTTTTGGGAAGGTGGAGGCTAAGTGAAGTCGGTTCTTTTTTGTTTAAAATTATACGTTTAAAGAACTTATACACGAAATCTACAGTTTATAATTTTATAATAATTCATTTCTGGAGACTTGATGACTTGAGGATATTTATAAAAAAAATATATTTGGTAGTATGAGAGCCCTCCAACTCACAGTTGGACCCGTGGGTGTCCCATAAGTTTCCATAACAAAACAACATGCAAGGCCTATTAGTCAGACGAAGAAAAAGGCGAAGAATACCATTGAAATTATGTAGGTTAAGGACGAAAAATATTTTTTTATTAATATATTTTGTTGTCTACTGAGCAAAGTCCTCTTTTGTTTCGTCACTCCTCACGGCTGAGTACCTGATCATGCTACAGAATGCGCTCAGCAGGCCCTATGACTATGACGACAGCAGGTCGCGTGATAGCGTGACATAAAATGGCATTTTGGCGGCATCTGGCCTACAGATCGTCTGTCTTGATGTCTTTTGATCTATCTGTGCTAAGCTATGCTACTTCTGCAGACTGCTGTAGACTGGAGAAATATTCTTATCGGTTTCCATGTGGTTGGAGTTCCAGTGACTCCACAATTTGCTAGCTGTATGCTTCAACATCGGACCTCTGCTATTTGAATTACTTAATTTGAAACCTATTCGTAATACGGAATAATTTTGGTATATTTACATACTGGCATGGCTACTAAAACAAAAATTAATAAAAACAAAACTATTCTATTCTAGAGATTCGGATAGGAGGTGCAAGCACGTACTGCGCATGCCCTTAGAGTATGGTCAACGGCGCCTAGCCGTTTCAAATTCAGAGATTGCATATACGTGAGAAAATTTGTCAAGTTCCGCCGTGACCGGGAGTGGTCAGGACGTCAGCCGCGAAAGCTGAAGACGCCAGTTCAAATCTGGCCTCGGACACCGGAGGGTTTGGTCACTTTTTCTTAAGTATATGACATCTATTTTCAAAAACAAAACTAGTTTAATTTTATATCTATTTAGTAGGTGTCCACGTGTAACAAACAATAACAATTGGAAGGACTAACGTTTGGAAGTCGAAGTTTGGCTACAACCGCTCCGCACAGCATAGAATGTTGTTAGATCTTGGTCTCCAATGTTTGCCATCAGAAAATAATGCCTTTATATTTATATAAAACCTAGCTATATAAATCTGTCAAGTCTTTTTTGCTTTTTGTTTGCAGAAAATGTCAAATGATAAAATATTAATAAATTAACACATTGATAAAATTAGAATCTACATAAATGTGTGTTGGGCCGCGAGCTACGTTAAAACTACTGCACTGAATTTCAACATTTAGGGTAATGATAATCCCGATTATTTATAAGGTATATTTTGAATATATATACATATACACCGTGGGCCCTTATAACTAGAAAGATTTTAACAGTATATTTCTGGTCACATTTAGATACTAGAATGTCCTATAAACTTTTCTGGATTACGCCTAGTTTCAGAGTTAATACCAATTTAAAAAAAAAAACACTTTTTATTATAACTCGGCACAAGACGCCTTTCTGATGGCGTTGTTGCCACTATTGGGAATAGTTTACACGTCCTTATTGACAGATATCAAAGTGACAAGGAAAACTATGCAGAAACTAAATTTTTCCAAAAAAAAGGCACCAATTTGTTTTAGGCGATAATTTTATTAGTAATATTTACTTTTCATGTTCAATAAACATAAAAAAAAAAAATGTTTTATGAGAAATTGACCAAATTTGTGGTTAAGATCTGTCGGGGTGAATATAGTTTTTTTCAGCGTGATCACAAGATGGAACTGTATAGGTAGGATGCAGGTAACCAACACAAATGATCCAGATCCTTTTAATATTTATATACAAACATTCTTATTATATACTTATACAGACGTTTTTAGAATAAAAACAAAGCGATTTGGTCTGTTGAGCTCTTCCGAGATTTAAACTATGGATCTACAGGGTGGAAATAGATTTTGGCAGTGTCAGTGAAGGCAGCTACCAGATCCCGTGTTGCTAGGCGAAAATGGTCTTAGGAGATCTTCCTTCGATTTCAAATTAATGAAGATTGGCGTTTACAGATTTTGGAAAAAACATACAGGGTGCGAGAAAATGGTAATTTTTGTCAAACTTTTTTTTTGATGCCAATCGATCCCATTCCTGTCCAGGATTAAAAGCTTGTATAGGATTAAAAAGAATTTCCGGCTAGAAAAGCCATAAATCGAGAAAAACTTTCCCTATACAATTTGTATGAAAATTAAAAAAGTTTTTTTTACATGTATTTTTTTTATATCAATCGATTCCATTTCTATCCAGTATCAATAGTTTCCTTGAGGTCAACTTTCGTTAATGTCAAAAAAAAGGCAGAAATTAAAGAAAACTGTTTTCATACATTTACTATGGAGAAAAAGTGAACTTTATATACATTTTTCTGTCACGCTAATCAGTTCTGTTTCATTGAAGGATCATAATACGGTATGAAAATCACAGTAATAATTGCAATCAAAATACAGTGGGATGTAAAAGTTTGAGTCTGTAGAAATAGTGTTTAATGTACGTTTAATCTGAAAGTACGAACGACAATACCTGTCGTTTATCTAAACCATTAAGTTTCAGAAAACAGATTTGTTTTCGCTAGTATGGTCTGTTGGAGTAACACTGCAGTACAACATCGTCGTGCCCCATTGCACTGCTAGTAGCTCGAAGCGATGTTAATACGTGGCCATGTGAACGTCGCAGTTGCGTATACTCGTGGTATCTGAATTTTTTTTATAGCAAATAAAATAGTTAAAATGTAAAACGGCATATCTAAAATACATTGTAACCGTACAAGCAATTGGTAATCTTTGTAAAATAACTGCCTGCCCTAGCTGTCTATCATAACGTCAGGTCCCTGGTGAAACATGATTTTATTTGTTAAGACAAATATTTTATGAGCTTTAAATATCAACAACACAAGACTCTAACAACTAACCTTTTTACGAAATTAAGTGTTCAAAATGGAGGCCGTCTTGTTGAACACACAGATCAGCCCTCTTTTTCACTTCCTTCGTTGTTGCGGCTAACAGTGTAAGGATGAATGTCTGTCAAAATGGTATGAATTGCATTTTGCAATTCTTCGGTATTGGCGTATTTCTTCTTGTACACTTCGTTTTTCAGGTAGCCCCAAAGAAAAAAATCGAGAGGTGTTAGATCAGGGCTTCGAGGTGGCCATTTTATGGGTCCATGTGTCCCTATACACTAAGTGCCGAATTTTTGGTTTAAATTCATTCGAGTATTGCGGCTGTTATGTGGAGGTTCTCCATCTTGCTGAAAGAACAATTTTCTTCGAAGAGCAAGTGGCATTTCGTCCAACTGTTCTTCAAGACTTTCCAACACGACTCTGTTATAAATTTCAGAGTGTAGTGTGCCTTGATAACATTTTACCATAACCACGCGATTGCCCATTAATCCACACCAGCAGTTAAAAGAAAACCTAACCTGGTTATGGCTGTCGAAAGTACGAAGGGTATTTTCTGTTGCCCAATAATGATGGTTTCGTCTATTGTACACGCCATTATTTGAAAAATTGGTTTCGTCTGACCATAAAATAAGGCACAAGAAATGACGATCGGCTAACGCCCTTGCTCTACGCCAATTACAAAAAATTATTCGTCGATTGTTATCTCCGCCATGTAAAGATTGAACTATTCGACCATTTCGGTAACATTTGTACCCAAACTTACTCCATATTTTCAAAACCGACGTATGACTTATTCCAACTTCTCTCGATAAGCTTCGACGAGTGTCAATACAGCTAATTCTAAGTCTTCACCAAAGATCTTTGGGTACCTAGTTTTCTTTTTGAAACTACCACCTTGTAGGAGATTATTCAGGAGGGTTTTTATAACTTTCCTTGTTGGAGTCACTCTTAATTGGTATTTTACTCTGTACCACTCCACAGCAGCCGTAAAGTTTTTATTATATACGAAATAGGCTTCTAACAACTCTAACCTTTCTTGATTCGACGTCATTTTTATAACACCTTTACAAACGCTCTAGCATAAACGAGCGATTTGTTCTAAATTCAAAATACCCCGCTCGATTCTGTTTTTTTTTTAATTTAAGGTGAATTGGCTTCAAGCTTTCCAGCATAGCTGTTTGTTGTTAAAATGTAATCGAACCAAGAGAAATAACCTTAAAATTCCCCTTTTATTTGTTATTTAAAATTTTAGTACTCTAGTGTTTTCATACAGTCATTCAGCATAGAAGGACGAATTAAGGTGACATAAATAAGAATAAAGTTTTACTTTTTCTCCATAGCAAATGTATGAAAACAGTTTTTCTTTGATTTCTGGCTTTTTTGTACATTAAAGTTGACCCCAAGGAAACTATTGATACTGGATAGAAAAGGAATCGATTGACATAAAAAAAATACGTGTAAAAAAAACTTTTTTTCACTTTCATACAAATTGTATGGGGAAAGTTTTTCTCGATTTAATGGCTTGTTCTAGCCAGAAATTTCTTTTTGGTCCCACACAAGCTTTTGATCTGGACAGGAATGGGATCGATTGACATCAAAAAAAAGTTTGTCAAAATTACCATTTTTTCGCACCCTGTATGTTTTTTCCAAATCTGGTAAACGCCAATCTTCATTAATTTGAAATCGAAGGAAGATCTCCTAAGACCATTTTCGCCTACACGGGACCTGGTAGCTGCCCTCACTGACCCAAATTCTATTTCCACCCTATAATAATTAATTGCGTGTTAAATATTTTTCAAACGCGTTACTTTTATTTTCAAAGTTGTATGTAACCATATTATTATAATCCATTAATACCTCCATTTAACTTTTTTACTCTCAACATAAAAAATATTTATCTATAACCATATTCATCATCATTATACTTCAAATAAAATAGAAGTGAAAAAAAGTCTATGCGTACCGTACCTACATGAAATACTTAAAAACAGGTATGTGTTAAGATTCACCGATTTGGATTTCCCCGACAGCATAAATCCTACTGATCGCGACAGCAACAAGTTTTATCTCACTTTATTATCAGACAATACAATAAAAAGGGTTGTCATGAATCCAATAAATTTTACTCTGACCATCGAGGTTTGTCCGGTTTTGTCATGCCTCCTGGAGCAATTCTCGCTGTGACGTTCCAGGATTGGTCCCTACGCAGTACTCGGCCTAAGCACTTCGCTAAGATGCTTCAGTATTGAGTTTTGTCCGGTCTATGACACGCTGTTGCTGAAGCAGTTCTCGCTGTGACGTTCCTATCTTAGGCCCTACGCGGTACTCGGCCTTTGGCCTTGGCATATATTGCCGCTAATTCTTGGGCCTTTGGCTCTCGAGTTCACTAAGAAGCAACTCTCCTTTTTTGTCCTATTGCTGCAGAACAACTTTCCGCTGGGACGTTGTGCTTAAACGCTTACCATACAGCGTTTGGACCTCTGTAGAAAGCATTTTCTGCAGCAGGAACTCAAGGAGCATTCGCAGATCTTGATATTTAAGTCAGTTCTCTTATCACGGCTGGACTAATTTATTTATTTATCTAAACTTGCACATAAAATATACAAATGGCGGACTTAATGCCTTAAAGCATTATCTACCAGTCAAAAAGAGATATGTTTGGTACTAATCAATATTGTTTCAGTAACCAATTTGATGTAGAAACACTCCTAAGTTTTAGAATAAAGGCCTGTATAAAGTAAATGAAAATTTCAAAACCTCCCAAAGGCACGCGGACGAAGCCACGGGTACAGCTAGTATTATTTATTTGCATACAATTACTTTTTAACCGATTTCTAAAAAGGGAGGAGGTTCTCAGTTCGACTGTATTTCTTTTTTATATTTGTTACCTCGTAACAGTCATAACTTTCGACTGGGTGAACCGATTTTGATGATTCTTTTTTTATTTGAAAGCTGGTGGTTCCCATTTGGTCCAGTTCTGATTATTGCATCCATGAGAAAGATGATGCTGATGATGATGAGTCTTAAATTTGGGTGCCCTCCTTTTCGCATGAAATAGATTGTCATATTATCACATGGCATAACACGATTGGCATAATGCTTTTTGGCATAAAAATAACTATACTTATGCATAATATCGCCTAAAAAACAATTTTAATAACGGTTTAAGGGCATAAAATGTTTTGCCCGAATAAATATTGAGTAGCATAAAACTCAGTTTATCTAAATTTTGCTTTTGGGAAGGTGGAGGCTAAGTGAAGTCGGTTCTTTTTGTTTAAAATTATACGTTTAAAGAACTTATACACGAAATCTACAGTTTATAATTTTATAATAATTCATTTCTGGAGACTTGATGACTTGAGGATATTTATAAAAAAAATATATTTGGTAGTATGAGAGCCCTCCAACTCACAGTTGGACCCGTGGGTGTCCCATAAGTTTCCATAACAAAACAACATGCAAGGCCTATTAGTCAGACGAAGAAAAAGGCGAAGAATACCATTGAAATTATGTAGGTTAAGGACGAAAAATATTTTTTTATTAATATATTTTGTTGTCTACTGAGCAAAGTCCTCTTTTGTTTCGTCACTCCTCACGGCTGAGTACCTGATCATGCTACAGAATGCGCTCAGCAGGCCCTATGACTATGACGACAGCAGGTCGCGTGATAGCGTGACATAAAATGGCATTTTGGCGGCATCTGGCCTACAGATCGTCTGTCTTGATGTCTTTTGATCTATCTGTGCTAAGCTATGCTACTTCTGCAGACTGCTGTAGACTGGAGAAATATTCTTATCGGTTTCCATGTGGTTGGAGTTCCAGTGACTCCACAATTTGCTAGCTGTATGCTTCAACATCGGACCTCTGCTATTTGAATTACTTAATTTGAAACCTATTCGTAATACGGAATAATTTTGGTATATTTACATACTGGCATGGCTACTAAAACAAAAATTAATAAAAACAAAACTATTCTATTCTAGAGATTCGGATAGGAGGTGCAAGCACGTACTGCGCATGCCCTTAGAGTATGGTCAACGGCGCCTAGCCGTTTCAAATTCAGAGATTGCATATACGTGAGAAAATTTGTCAAGTTCCGCCGTGACCGGGAGTGGTCAGGACGTCAGCCGCGAAAGCTGAAGACGCCAGTTCAAATCTGGCCTCGGACACCGGAGGGTTTGGTCACTTTTTCTTAAGTATATGACATCTATTTTCAAAAACAAAACTAGTTTAATTTTATATCTATTTAGTAGGTGTCCACGTGTAACAAACAATAACAATTAAAAAAATATGTCTGTCTAGGAGCGCAATTTCATGTACCATTAAAAAAATCACTACGTTTGGAAGTCGAAGTTTGGCTACAACCGCTTCGCACAGCATAGTTATAAAATCTTGGTCTCCAATTATTATTATCTAATTCACTTCATCTTTACAAACGGACTATGTCATTTTTTTACTCCAATATATGATTTTATTACTAATTTCTAACTTTTAACTATTAGCTGATTAAGTATATAGATTCCGTATCAAAAATACATGATTTCTAAGTCATGATTTAATGCGGTATATTTTAGAAAATTTAATACTGTATGTAATATTTTAAGTAGTTATCGATACTTTTTAAAAGGAGCTGTATACATTACGGTGACGCCAATGCAATAAGGATGTGAATGTTTCCTTTATTACCGTGTTTCAAAATTAAATTTAGCTGGTCTTTGTGTTAAGTAGTCCCAAAGGCGTATGTTTTTGTACGTTTTCAAGGCCTCGTTTAATACCTAATAACTTGAATTAATTTAATAATTATATGAAAAAAATTCCCTTTCGATACTTTGAATTCAATTTTCAATTATGTGTCTCCTGTGTCAACAAAAAAAAATCGTAACTATCGATGCATTTTATTTTATTCAAACGCAGCATTCATGATTACCAATGTGATAAATAAACCTATCCTATACCCTTACCATAACAAGGATCTTTTGCCACTTTGGTTTTAAAGAACATTATAAAGTATCTCTTGTTCCAAATGCATAGCCAACGACCTCGACAGGTGCGTGACAATGACCGTCACTGCTGAATAAATAATTGAATGCATTTTAAATCAAACACAATTTTTCAAAGGTTTGGTTAAAATGCTAATAGCCGTACGACTATTATGTTGATGACTAGTTTAGTTTTGCTGTATTGTTTTGTGTGTATATTAAAACAATTTTTGGTCACGTTGCCGTTGTCGATTGTACGTCGGGGTCTACAATCTCTCACATGTTTGCAAGTAATATTGATAGTCTAATATTTTGCTTGAGGTATTTCTTTCTTAAAAACGGTTACTTTTGGTTTTTTTAAACGGTTTTGTTCTTGAAAACCTTGAGTTATATTGGAGTTTTGTATCGATAAGCCTAAATTAAGAATTCGTGAAAAAATGTAATTTTATTATACTAAATAAATATGTATATAACGCATAACTCACGTCATTTAAATCGAATTCACTTACGGGATATTTTACCAGCCATATTATAAAAAAAATATTTACCTACATTAAGTTCTACACCACGGGTGCATTTAATTTGTTTTTTTTAATACCACGATGTGGCAAACAAGCAAACGGACCGCCTGATGGTAAGCAGCTACCGTAGTCTATGGACGCCTGCAATTCCAGAGGTGTCTCATGCGCGTTGCCGACCCTTTAAAAAGTTCCTTATCGTCAACACACTGGGTCCTTTTTGAGCTCTTTGGAAACCTTACCCACCAGCAGAAACAGAGTAGGGTCTAGTACTATTTGGCTGTGGTTTTTTTTGTAATGTGGAGATACTTCCGCAGTCGGGTTCTGCTCCAGATTTGAGCGAGATGACATTCGCTGAGCCGTGCCCTACCACACATAGCGAGATGACATTCCCAGTACCCATACCCATACCTCTCTTTTGGACGTCGTTTAAGGACATACCCGTGTCCGGACGTAGTTTAAGGACATACCCGAGTCCAAGACGTAGGTATACACTTTTGTTCAAAACAGTACCGTTTTGCACGTTCTTTGCTATGTCGTTGACACAATTAAATATAATATCTTAATCGTGTTGACTCTCAACTGATAATACTCATCTAAGCATACTTGTTGATAGCAGTTTCTACTTTTTACAAGCGTATATCTGTAATTCAGTGTTACTCGTCTAAAACAATAACAATACGGTAATTATGGTAATTAAAATTGAAGTTTGACGTGTTTATAGGTACTCAAACGCTATGGAAAACTATTGTGGATAGTCGCGGGTATTAACCGATTAACCGTGAAAAATTGCTGTAGCTAGTTATTTAGATATTGACAAGTATTTACTACTTAGTCGTCTGTCGGGTAATAGGTTTACCTGACATGTGGAGTAAGGTAAGATTAAAATAAAAAGCTATGATAGTTTAAGTATTGTTGGAGACCAGGATGTTAAAACTTGACAGTACTAATTAAGTTGTTTTTTAATAAAAAATATTAAGGACTGTATGCTTGAGTAGTTCCTTAGGCCTCCTCAAGACTGATTCATCACATCAGTTTCATGTTAGTTTAATGTAAACTACGAAAGTAACTTTTAAATCAACGACACCGAATTACACGGAGTGGCGCTAAATAAAAATGTGTAAAATAGTAATAATTTGTTGTCCAGTCATGCATCATCGGGCATCCTCTCGTGCGTTAAGCAATCAACACAAGTATAAACATAAGCAAGGCAACGACGATAAAGTTGCAATCTGAGGTCGACCACTTTCAGACAATTGCTGTGTTCAATATTTAAATTGCATGTCAATGCGCCAAAATCGTCATTGATGCAGTTTTATGTCCTAGTAATTGAAAAGCCACAAAGTTTCGTAAAGGTATTTAGCGAAATTAAAAAATGGAGGAGGGCCACAATTAGATTCTTTGTACCTATTTCCAAACAGAGGTCAATAAAAATAATTAACTTTGAAATGTAATGATATTGAATATGCTTTTTGTCGTCTGATTGTTACATATTCAAAATCTTTTTAAACGTTTTTAGACTCAATAAATCGATGGATAAAGTGAGACAGCAAGTTTATAAAGTTAAAGTTAAAGTTGGCAAAAAGAACAAGGAACTAATGCTAACAATGCCGTGTTTCAAAATTAGGCCCAATTCTACAAAAGCACCTGATTAAGTGCTCTTGAAGACGGAAACAACCTTAATTACATACCTATCTACTCACAGCTTCAATACCATCAATAGCAGGTAATTAGTGCGCGAGCACAAGGTAACGACGTTTCAGTGTGCTTTATTAAGAGTCCGGTAATGCTTTGAAATCGAGCGAAGATACGAGTTTTACACAGTAACCGAACGCTTCCAGGTACCACCGGCGCGTGCACGTGCGCGGCCGCAATGAACAATATATTGATACTGTAGGCGCTCTTGCGTAATATCAGAAATTTTGTTAGGTAAAATAAAACTAAAGGTAAATCTAGTAACCATTTAATACACCATGTTATTTATTATAACTTATTATGCACTAAAGCTATATCTATACATACATAATATAGGCGTTGGTGTAAATGGTTGATTGACTGATCAATGCAGAGCCAAAACTTACAGCAGATCGTATTACATTTTTAATGTGTACAAGTAATACGAAATTATTTTGAAAAATTCAATCCCAAAAAAGGGTTGAAAGATTGTATTGGTAGATTTAAAAAAATATATTAAGTGTCTTTACTGGTGCTATTACATTTTTAATGTGTACAAGTAATACGAAATTATTTTGAAAAATTCAATCCCAAAAAGGGTTGAAAGATTGTATTGGTAGATTTAAAAAAATATATTAAGTGACTTTACTAGTGTTATTACATTTTTAATGTGTACAAGTAATACGAAATTATTTTGAAAAATTCAATCCCAAAAAGGGTTGAAAGATTGTATGGGTAGATTAAAAAAAATATATTAAGTGACTTTACTGGTGTTATTACATTTTTAATGTGTACAAGTAATACGAAATTATTTTGAAAAATTCAATCCCAAAAAGGGTTGAAAGATTGTATGGGTAGATTTAAAAAAATATATTTAGTGACTTTACTGGTGTTAGAGTGTCTTTACTGGTACTGGGTTTGTCTTGGAGTTCAAGGCCCATTTCACACAGCATTTCCTAAAAAAACGTAAAAGTATATTTCAATCTACCTTGGGATGAAAATTATATTTTCAATCTATCTTGTAAAGGTAAAGTCAGATAAATTACTTATAATCGATTTATAAACCTTGTCTGTCTTTGTAGTTTTACTGCCATCTTTGCTGTTTTTATTTAGTTTTCTTACGCCATGGAATATTTTTTTTCTATTTACTGCGCCAAACGCACGCTTTTTGTTATTTATTTAGTAAAAAAAAATCGGTTGTCTGTAAAGTCGGTTTACTGACGATAGTTGAACGTGACAACGTCATAAGAAAATACTGATGGAATGGTTGCATTTTTCAAAAGAAAATTTTAATTTCACTGCACTTCATACTTGAAGAAAACATGTAAAAGTATTATTGTATAGCAGCTGTCCACGCGGACACATCGCTCACTCAAGTAGGAGAGAGACAGATGTCGAACGCTGCCGAACGCGAAGGCCGATTGTGCCTCTTTGTCGCTCGTTCCGCGCTCTCGCTTGCACTTCAAGCCTTAAATGGAACGCCTCAGAGCGAGGTAACGCCGCATGAGTCATGTTTTTTCGTACGTGCAGCCGGCTCCATCGAATTATAAGACGTTGTCACGTCAAAAATATGAAGCGTCTTATCAATAAAAAGCCACAAAGATTAGTTTAAGTTCTAAATATATTTTGTATGCAGCGTGATTTGAGTGCTGTTAGTAGGATTCTGCAGAAACAACGGACAAAAAAATGGAAATAAGTATGGTCCTGTTGTAGTTTTGCGTAAACACACATACAAGGATTCGAGTAGCTCAATACCATAGTTGTAGATTATTTTAAAGGCAAGTTCATGGACTATGCCTTGAAATATTAGTGTGCGTTTTATTGCACAGCTGTGTACTTGCATATCAAGCAAAGTCTTCGATGATATCTGCATTCTTAAGGATTCCAGCTAAAAACCACCTGTGACAAAAATATCATGGCAATAAGGTCGTGTAGGGTCATATGTATGTTTTAATATTGTAAGGCTGGATTGACACTAAACTTGTAAGTTTCGCTTTTGTAAGGGACGAATCTATTTTCTACAATGAGAAAATAATATCTGTCTCTCATTCTGACCTACAACAGCGTCCCTTCGTGCGTAAACAAAACTTAGAAGTTTAAATCTAGCTTAAGAACAACATTAAAACAATCGTATACAATTAAACTAATTAAAAATTACCTAGTGAAACATCCAAATGAAACATGAGGATATGTTGTGTGTTAGACCAAGCTGTGGGGCATTTTATAGGGCTTTATAGTTTTAATACAGACTAGACATTCCAATGGGCTTAGGACCTTTCGTAACTTTTTGACTAACGGCGATTGACATTTACAGATTAAAGTAAATTCAATGTTTATTTTGATGTCAATCAATCAGTTTTCTACCAGTTATCAAACACAATAGTCCAGTTTAAGACACTTGAAAAGTCACAAATGAATAATTACGATTTCCATACAGTTTCGCATAGTAAATGTTTAAAGAACGCATTCTTTTATTTGTGGCTTTTCTCTATAGAAATCCCTAAAAGGGCAATCCCTAAACTGCGTTGGCAAGTAAAAGACTTATCATCACTTCAACTCGGAAAGGCGCTCTTTATCCCTTAAAAGCGGAGGAGAAAAACGCATTTTATCCACATCTGGCAGGATGGACTTTAAACAGTTGAATTACAAAATTTTGAGAGCATTATTTTTTAATATTTTATAACTGGTATTTTTCCTCGCGGTGTTGTAGTGAAAAATGTTGAATTATGCTCGGCAGCAAAGTTCGCTCGTGGCTAAATTTTGGTATTTTTTGCTAACTCGGATCTCAATATAAGCACGCGAGGTTAAACTACAACTTTGCTCCTTTACAACGGCTTTTTCTTCCCTGCTAGGAGGGAACCAAGTGGCGCTTTTCTGTCATAGGACATTAGTTTTTTTTTTCAGCCAGTCCGTCATTACAAAAAAATCTTATTAAATTAATCGATTAATTACAACCAGGAAGCACACTAAGGACATATAAAGTTAAAATAAATATGATTCTACTAAAATATTTTTTATTTTCCTCTAAGGTGGTGTTGAAAGCAGTATGTGTCACATATTTAGAAGCAAAACTATTTTCACCTTGGGCGTTAACACATGAACCCCTCACTACACTCAGTAGTCTGCTTTAGAATCCCTTGCTACGCTCGGGATTCTATGATGTCGCATGTTTTGGGATTTACTATACGCCCTCACCGTAAATATTTCATTTTCTCCCTTGTTACACAATCTACTACTTATTGATTTCTGTTCGAAACGGGTTCAATTGGCATAAAAAATATAATGCAATTTACTCGCTCGCGTACATTTTTCATAAATTTGTATGTTGATCGCCCTTACGTCCTTAATTAAAATATAGCGTCGTGAGATCTAGTATCTGCCCTCACTGGCCGATTTGGAAAATTCACCCTGTATAGGACCGTTCAACTATTCTTACACCGTTTGTGTATGTTTCTGTTTGACTAAGTTAGATTCTAACTCAAGAATTATATGAAAATCGCAAAATATTTAATAAAAATTAACGTACGTACGTAACGTACCTAAGATCAAGACTATTTGGAGTGGAGCGCGTTATATTTACGAGGCGAATAAGGTAAATGATATAATTTCATAACAGTTACGAAATAACTTAATAAAAATTTACCGACCAAGTATTCCAAAGGTCCCCAGATGTCAACGACTGGGTGATAACAAATTTTTCCCAATTTACGGGTGCCTTTGCACTTTTAGAATTCACGCTAGCGTTCTAGCGGGGAGCGACACACGTCCTGCCTCCGTGAGCTCAGCGAGCGGACTAAATCGCCCGGCCTTGCTTCGTATAATTAATTGTAAGTTTATAGTTAATTTGAAGTGCTCTATTTACGAATATTTACTATCAAATGGTATATATATTTTATATTATTTGGGTTCATAATAAGTTGAAGTTTATGTTTGTATAATTTTTTTTCATAACTAATCATGTATGTAGTCAGAAACCACGGTTATTCTTTGTGTATTTTTTCCGAAAGTTGACTGATTTAAATATTTTTTTTCTCAGTTATTTTGTATAACATCGGTTTTTTTTAATATTTATTCCATAGAAGACTATAAACTCAATATTACAAAAAAAAAACTGTAGCAATACGACATCAATAAAATCCCCAAATTGATATCTGTCCGAACCTCCCCGAGCTAAAATTGGTAAAACACTTGGTGGGAATAGGTCAATTATTCAAAATACAATAATAAAGTAGATAATTTTTTTGTACTTATACAGTCCCTATTGAAATGATCTTTCAATTTATGCTTAAAAATTGTTGATTTAGTACTCTTTAATGGCTAAATCATATCAAATAGTCGAGCAAAATTGTAAAAATACTTTACCGGACTCTTAATCTTCTACTATGGACACAGATCGATTACCCACTAGACTTGCGTTTACCATGTATACCACAGTCGCCTGTTTAATAGCTCTGGTCAGCAGGCGCAAATTTCGTCTTGTATCGCATCCCGGGCGATAACTTGTGAAGTGGTTAAGGGTGCCTTTCCACCTGAGCTATGCTATGTAGCTATGTTATGGATGCGTTTGAATCTACCAATCAACGCGTAACACCAACCAATGGAAACGCGTAGCTTACACATCCTCGCAGCATAGCATAGCTCTGGTGGAAAGGCACCCTAAGGGCAACGTATAGCACAACCTCGTGAAAATCAGCTGCTGATCCGTTGGCGAGTTAAGAAGCAGCAGGTGTTTACCTGAATAAAAATGGTCATCGCGCCCCGACTGAAGTCAGATGATGGTTTATACATATATGCTACTTATAAACAAACAATCGTTAACTATCACAGCGAAAAGACAAAAAACCGAAATGAAAAGATAATGCATAGTTATCATGGTAAATCATTTCGGATTATAGTTTATTTCTTTGCATTTATTGCTACGTTTTTTTGTACACTTGTTGTTGCGTAGTTTAAAATGATCTGGAATGCAAGTGCCGCACATAATTTTTTAATAGTTTGACGCCTAACGTGTATTGATATCGAAATCATTGCGTGTATATATAAAATACTACACGCTTTATAATACGGAATCCATGGTATAAAATCTATCTCAGCGTGGGACTCAATTTAATTCAGACTCTATTACCCTAACTCAAAGGCTATTACATTCCCAATAATCAATGAAAGCAATCCTACGAGAAACCGCTTTATCTTTAGGTATTGAAGGAAAATGTTCTTGATAAAGTCGCTGGTGTAAGTATGTAGGTGAAAACACTCAACCAGTTAATCTAATTGACAATGTCCATAAATGGTAGTTAGCTTAATGTCGCAATTTATATTGAAGAGTAAGTTATACTCGTATGTTATCTTTCAACTAGAAGTTGATACGATCCAAATGTGGCAGTGAGTAAAATCAAAGACTTTAAAATATGACAGTTTTTCTGAGGTACCATGTCATAATAGTTATTTGTGCAACAAGAGAGGAAAGTTGGTTTTTCTTGCGAGTGTTGATGTTGAGTCCCGAGTAAGCGAAAGATTCTATAATTGAATCACGAGCGAAGCGAGTGAATCTAAGTTAGAATCTTGAGCGTAGCGAGGGACTCAAAAACACGAGATGTAAAATAACTTTGCTCTCGTGTGACACATACAACTTTTCACCTCAGTAGTGAGAACATATCAAAGGTTAAAAATATGTATTTCGAATTTGTAATAGACCCCGAAATATGACGTGGCAGTTCATGGCCTTCACTAAATTAAAAAACTACTTTGTCTCACTCACTGGAGTGACGAAAGTGCGACTTTCGTCACCGTGTATTCGCAGGGAAGTAGGCTTGTTCAAGCTGCTGAGGTAAAAAAATAATTGTTCTTAAATGAGAAAAAACTTGTATTCAATGGTTTTTCAAAAATCGTAACAGGAATCCCACATAGTAACAGATTACATCAGAAAGAGATTATGTCAGTTTAGATTATTAGAAACCTGTTTTTATTGCCCTTGTCAAATCAAACATTAAGTAGAATCCCGAGAGAGCTAAACAGCATCTCTAGTTACAACCGGCCAAATCTAATTTAGGTGATAGCCTAAAAATCTCCATTAAAACGGTGTTCACGCTATTAGGTACTTTATAATATTTGATTGATCTGTATTTAAACCAGTTCCTTGGGAAATGCGATTCAATTTGCCTAAGATTCGTCCGAAATATAGTTTAATATAATTATGTCCTTTGCTATTTAAAAATGTAGGAAAAATTTAAATTGCGGGTCCTCTGTCACAGGCACAAAGCTGGAATAAATATCATTACTATATAAAGCCTTTTTTGGCAAGTATTTTCAAGGACAGAGCCAGTCTGTCAAAGGGTTCCACAGAGAAGGCAGCAGGAGAACAGGAGCAATATTCAGATTTTTAAAATCTGTTGTAGATTTGATTTTCATTACAACAAATATAATATTATATGTATTGATATCAAATTAATGACAATTTCCATTGTCTGAATGCCGATTCAGGGTCATGGATTGAACACAGTGCTCAGCTTAAATGTATTAGTAATATAAAAGTTGTTCAAGCCTTTTGTTTTTTTATTCTCGCTTATTTTGATAGTAAATGTTATAATACCTAATACTTATTCTTTTTTTTTTCAGGTACATAATTATTTAGAAAACAAATTTTGAAATGATACCAAGATGGCGTCGTATACTATCAAAATGTAAGTTTATAAAAATATAAGTGCAACCTAAGTATGTATACCCACACTAACAAATAACAGACGAAATACGAGCATTTGTGGCTTCTAGCTTCATGTATTATCTGAGGTAGTGAGGATAATTATTTATAGTAAGCTTAGCTCGGGGGTTAAATAAGCACCTTTTTCAATTGGCATAGTAAAATTTTGTCGATAAATTATTTTAACTTTGGCTTCAAAAATACGCAAATAATCATAACAACGCTGCTGGAATTAAAATCTATTTTATAAAAATACACGTCGCTCTATCTTGAGCCTCTACTAGAAAATAAAAAATCAATGCTATCGCAGACTTCTTACTCTGGTAACTTGGAACCCTGACTAATTGATTAGCGAGCATGCCTCGAACTATCGAGACGTGATTGCCCTTACGACTAATGTATTGAATAAGTACCTATATTGGCAATATCATCATGTCCTTTGAGATTAGTTTCTACGTATGATGTTTGAATATATACCACGTTATAAAAGTAACTACATACATGTTAGATTTGCGTTCCGATTTTCTGGTATCTCGTAGACATTACAGTATTTACAAATATTTGCTAGCTACAAGTTCCTGATCAACAAACACTCTTGCTGATGAAATAAAAATACATTACTGCCCCATAAAACCCATAATTATCCGATTAATAAAAGACAACTTTTAAAATGTTTTGAACCAAACATATGCTTAATTTGTTTATTTTGGAACATAGTTTCTTTGAAAGCGGTATTTTAATAGCTGTAACAAACATTTACATGTTCATTAATGGGAACCCGTTGAATCCAAATCTTTTATTTAGCAATTTTGGAACTCAACGTAAGAACTTGTAGGTACTAACATACTTACTAAAATATTTCTATCTTAAATTAAAACATTTGTGTCAGACCAATTCTCCTTTTTACCAGTGGCCTTTACCTGTCGCTTAACATAGCCCCGCTAGTTTTCCTCGGCGGGGATTCTACGAAAGAACACTACATCGTTTGATTTTCTCTGCTTAGTGTTCCTAATTCCCCAGCGGTACGTCTTGGGTATCATGGGTCTGCTGGCCGTGTGCAACGCGTATACGATGCGCGTGTGCCTCAACCTGGCAGTCACACAGATGGTCAAGAACAGTGGAAACGGCAGCGAGCACTACGACCCCAATGCTTGCCCGGTCGATAGCGAGATTTTAGTCAATGGGACTGTTAGCACCAAACCTGTGAGTATATACTTAAGTTTTGGCCAGACGGCATATAACCACAGCCCTCTGCCACGTGACCTCGGCAGAAAACAGATTTTAAACCATGTAGCCAGTGGTTGGTGCCAAATTCGACATGACCTTTAAACGCCCTTGGTAGCTAGGCGTGCTCTGCCAACCTTTGGCAGAAGCGTTTGGTTGGTTGTCAGCCATGTAGATGCTCGCTTCAACAACTCGCTTCAACCAAGGTCACGTGGCAGAATCTGCGGCTATCTGCCGTCTGGCCCCAACTTTACTTACACTGAATTGTTTTTATTGGCGAGACTCGTAAAGAGGCTTGCAAAGCCTTATTAGCAAGTCTCCGGAAGGATTTTGTAGTTTAGTTCAATTAGATTTATTACGGGGTGTTTTGAGCGTTATTCAGGAAAATGAGACCCGCATAGTATTTAATGTTTGCAAGGTTTATGTTTTATACATACTCAAAAAGCATGTTAACCTTACTATTGGTAAACATACATTGTCTTGCTGAGTATGTGTTACTAATGTTAATACGTATAACGTGTATCTTTTGACACTAGTTTATATTTTATTCTGTCTGTTTATTCTCATGCAAAACAACGGCCAACTGCCTACGTCTTGTTCGTATTCCATAGGTATTTACCCACGACTACGACATCAACATCGCATATTTAAGTGTTGTACACAAATGTAACACTAAAAACTGAAATAATCATAAACTAGATTCCTACCCTAACATAAAGACTTCTTGTTAAGATACCGTCAAACAGGAAGTCAACCAACTTCACTCCATCAAGATACGAAATATATTATATATTTGAAAGTATGAATACAAGCGTGAAGGTCAGTAAATTCCTGATCGGTGCCCTGTTCGAAAACGCCTTATAAAATATCCGGAAACTTCAAAGTTCTCTAAAATTTAATGAAGTTTACCTTTGACGAAGACTTAGTAGCAAGCCAAAGCGTTCAATCTCCTTTAAGTTGTAGTTGCGAAGTTGGTCGTAATCTGAGGTATCGATCTCGACTTTGGGCCTTTGAAACTATTGCTTAGTTTGGGATTTTCTGATAAAGTTACAGTTCAAGAAGTGATACCTAATATTAATTCAAAGTGGCTGTAAAGGGTCGTGATTATAATTATCAGATCAGAAATCTGATAATTCAAGCTGTAGTTTAATTGGTGAAATAGATTGAATAGTAGATAATTTTTCAAACGTTTAAATCAGTTCACACAGCTATCATAAAAATGACAGTGCCAAGGTAAAGTCAAATAATACTCTGAAGATTAAAATTATCATCTTAAAAACTGTTTATTCGGAAGATTATAATGACGCTTTAATAGTACATTACTTACCAAGGACTGTGAAAAAAATAAAGCCCGAAATCGCAGGTATTTGTGACCCGAGCCGCAGGCGAGGGTTGTAAATATGCGATAGAGAGCTTTCTTTTTTACTGCCCGTGGTGAGTGAGTACACAATTTTACGTCACACCTAGCCATAATGCGAGTTTTACCGTACCTACGCGTAGCGTGCGGTAATACTCACATTATGGCCAGGTGTAACGTAAATGCAAATAAACCGCAAAGTAAGATATAATATTAGAAGGGACAAATAATTTGACGGAAGAACACAGTCAGTAATTGGTAATCTCATTTTGTTTTCATGGCAGCTAAGTTGACGAGTGTAAGGAATCAGAATACCTTGCAAATTTTATCGAAAATAAAACGGTTACGTGCCATTTATTATGTGTGGACCCTGCTATTTTCCATCTCTTCTCTTCTGAAATGTTAATTAGCTGGCACAGTGTGTGGATATCACTCTTTGACAGCTTACACGTACTCGTAACGTAAGCCACGAAAAAATGCTTCGAGCAATCCCGCCATAAATACATCTAATTGTTAGCGCGCTCTCTTTATTGTCATATAGCACTTTTATGTATAATTTTTAGTTCGGCTACAAGTGATATCTACTCGTACATTTGATTTTGCAAAAAGTTGGCATATATTTGGTCATAGCTCTTATGATATGATATAAAATATTGTAATGAACAATGTTTGATATGAGTGAATTATAAATAGTATACCGGGTGTGGCCTGTAATAGGAGCAAAAAATTAAGACGATTGTCGCCAGAGTGTCCTTGAGCGTTTGGGCGCTGTGTACCCGCGCTATCCGCTTACCCCTCTCATTGCGATCGTACGTAAATCCGCCACACTGCACCGGAACGATGTTCAAAGAATATGACTTTACACAGAGGCGCGCGGGCAGCTTTATAATAATTATAATCCTTTTGCGGATATTTTTTGATTTCAATACTGTGATTAAGTATTTACTGCAATGGTGATATTTTTAGTAATGCTACTTACCTATTAAATAAGATAAGTAATAACGATCTCAATTAGTAGATTTTTATGTATTAAATAAAACCTAGATTTTGAATTTGAAGTACAGTCAGCGGCAAAATATTGGTAAAAATATTCTGCATATCAGAAAAAAAACTGACTAGCGCAAAAAAAAACTGAATGCACATCAAAGCGATGTTTTCATGTGAATTTAGTTTTTTTGCTGCGCAAGTGAGTTTAATAGATGGTTATTTTTTCGTAGCGATTTTGAATATCAACCGTAAAAATCACTTATATAATTACGAAAAATTTACAAACCTAAAAAAAGTTTCTTGAAACATGTCCGTCTGTCCGTCCGTCCATCCGTATGTCACAACCATTTTATTATAAAACATATATTGATGAAAGTTTATCCATAGGTGTGTTTCTTGTGCCGCTACTTAGTTTTTAGCTAAATTGCTGAAAAAAAAACTTTAAGGGGAGCCACTCCATACATAAATATGCCGAACTAAATGTCAAAACAATTTTTTTTTTGCAAATATGAACATTGTGTACATCTACCGATACGGGTTTAAAAATATCTTAAGTATATATAGAGGATTTTTAAAACCTTTTTTATTGAGTCAATATTTTTAGAAATAATCGCTTCGATAGTCTAAATAATAGTCCCCCCATCTAACTTTTAATCCGTAAGTCCAAAAAATATGAATAAAATGAAGAAGATACGGCTTAGTACTTATTTATATGAAAACTATTTCACATATTATCGGTTGAGCCATTTTTGAGTTATCTCCGAGAAACTACTTTCTATGGAACCCTACATTATGCGTGGTCCGATACACTCTTGGCCGGTCTTTTAAAGATATTTGATATATAGTATTAACCGTTAGTAGTAATTTATTTATTTACTTGTGTTGATAATTAATATAAATTTGCATTTCAGCGAGATAGTAAAGCTTTATTCTTACACATCTGTGACATACAACGAAAATAAAATTGATGAAACTGACATAACAAAATTTTTAGGATTAAGTTTAGATAATAAGTTGACATGGAAAAACCAAATCGACTCATAATCATATTATATATAAAAAACTTAACAGTTTTTCTTATGCATTGTTTAATTTAAGAAGAAAAGTGAATCCATCTGCTGTACTGACCGCCTATCACGCATATGTAACTTTAACCTTAAGATATGGCGTCATATTCTGGGGCAATTCAACTGATCGTAAGATGGCTTTTATAGCACAAAAAAAAAATTTAAGATCAGCTTTAGGATTACCGCTTATGGGACCATGTAAAAAACATTATATTGAATTAAATATTTTACACTCCCGTGTCTATATATTTGAGACTGCAAAATACATTAAAAATAACAAGCACCAATTCTCAAATTTTAAGAGTGCACGCAGATGCGAGAAAAATTGTAATGTTCAAACCATAAATACGGGCCTGCTTGCTAAAAGTATTTTCGGAATGGCACATAAAATCTACAATAAATTACCAAGAGACATTATAATGTTAGAAAATTTGACTGAGTTTAAGATAAATTTGTATAAATTTTTAACACAAAAAGCATATTATTCACTAACGGAGTATTTTACGGATATATATTGAACTGCATTTAATACTAGTTTTAAGTATGTACCTAATCTTATTTTACCAATAAAATTTGTTCTTGTATACATTTAAGGTAATAATTATTTTACATGTTTTTTTTTTAAAGTGGGGCATTCCACTCATACAATAGTATGTTATTCAATCAAATACAAACACTGAAAACATTGAAAAAATAATCAACCCAGCAGGATTTGAACCTCGCATCGATACGCCTTACCGGGGCTCGATCGCTTTACCAATTAAGCTATGGGTTCAGTTACTGAGTTGACGAAATTCTCAATGCCTTCAATCATCTTTTTGCATTTATTTTTACATCGACTTTATAGCAGCCGTAAGCGACATCTAGGTGCTAACTACTAGAGTTAGATACCCTTCCCGCCGACCCTTTTACAAGTGTCACAACGGAAATAATAGATGGCGCTGCTATCAACTCATAATTATTTTACATGTTTTTTTTAAAGTGGGGCATTCCACTCATACAATAGTATGTTATTCAATCAAATACAAACACTGAAAACATTGAAAAAATAATCAACCCAGCAGGATTTGAACCTCGCATCGATACGCCTTACCGGGGCTCGATCGCTTTACCAATTAAGCTATGGGTTCAGTTACTGAGTTGACGAAATTCTCAATGCTTTCAATCATCTTTTTGCATTTATTTTTACATCGACTTTATAGCAGCCGTAAGCGACATCTAGGTGCTAACTACTAGAGTTAGATACCCTTCCCGCCGACCCTTTTACAAGTGTCACAACGGAAATAATAGATGGCGCTGCTATCAACTCATAATTATTTTACATGTTTTTTTTAAAGTGGGGCATTCCACTCATACAATAGTATGTTATTCAATCAAATACAGACACTGAAAACATTGAAAAAATAATCAACCCAGCAGGATTTGAACCTCGCATCGATACGCCTTACCGGGGCTCGATCGCTTTACCAATTAAGCTATGGGTTCAGTTACTGAGTTGACGAAATTCTCAATGCCTTCAATCATCTTTTTGCATTTATTTTTACATCGACTTTATAGCAGCCGTAAGCGACATCTAGGTGCTAACTACTAGAGTTAGATACCCTTCCCGCCGACCCTTTTACAAGTGTCACAACGGAAATAATAGATGGCGCTGCTATCAACTCATAATTATTTTACATGTTTTTTTTTTAAAGTGGGGCATTCCACTCATACAATAGTATGTTATTCAATCAAATACAAACACTGAAAACATTGAAAAAATAATCAACCCAGCAGGATTTGAACCGCATATTTTCGTAAATAATAAATTACTTATTAGTCCATCGTATTGTAGCAATAGCAGGTTTCCGCAACTCAACGACTAACGCCTATTTTGCGTGACTCATCAGAATAAGTACTAATACATAATAATTGTAGTGTACTTACAAGACTACATTTGTTATCAGGGCATTATAAGATGCATGAGTTCTGTTTTTTCTCCATTTTTATTTCATTTCTTTATTTAATTTGTAATAAAGGTTATCTAAATAAAATACACTTTTTATAAGAACGTAAATACATCAACACATATACGGGTATATTATCTTAAAAGATAAAACGTCTATGCGTTATTGATTCCGACAAGACACGTTATGCCCGCACCGCATGAACCCTCTGCAGTTATTTAGTCTTTAGGCACAGTAAGTCCGATATTATTGCTCACGGGCCAAGCACAAGTATTTGTAGTACAAGGGAAGCACGGAGCGACGAGCGACACAGCCTCCTCGTCTCAAAGCTAGCTCACGACTGCCAGCACCGCCGTTTTCGAGCTACCAACGCACGAAATGTGGAATTATGATCAAGTTGCTTAAGAAAATTTAATCAATTTAAATGTCCTACGTTGAGTTTGTAGTGTTCTGTAGTACACATTTTTTAGTTCAACAATATTTTAAATCGAATGAGCCGTTCAGTAGATATAAGCAAAATTAACCGTCAAACGACATTTCGTTACATTTAAATAACGGAGAAACTATACGTTACACGAGTTATTCAAACGTTGACAATGTTGTACATGAAATGGTAATTAACATATATTTTTTTCAAAATTTTTGAGATATATCCCTTAGAAAGTAACAGTTTTTGGCCACAATTAGCGCCTAGCGCCTTAAAACGTAGATTCTACTCCTCAAACTAGACAATGTTTGTTCAACGACTTATGAAAGTTATGTAGATTTTAGATTGTATCCTTTTCAACCAAACTAAATAGTATTTTCATCAAGTTCCGCCTAAATGACATCGCCTGTCAGTCTTGTCACCCTACAGATATTAATCATCATTCATACATTGCGTGTTCGAATAAACTTTAAACTGTAATAAAATTCAAACTACTTACAAGTTATTTTTAAAAGTTATTGTATACGTTGTCTAGTTTGAGGAGTAGAATCTACGTTTAAATTTTTTGCTCTTATTACAGGCCACACCCGGTATTTAATAAGCTTTTAATTGATGCTACACAAAAGTATGTGTGACTCATCGTATACAAAAATTTACATTTTACAAAGTTCGGCAGTGTTCACCTTTGTGTCGTCATTATCTACACTATAGAAATGATCTTCCAACAGTTTTAGGGTTCAATTCATATGGCTGATAATAAACTAGAAGCTTAAGTAGGTATGCTAAAAATATATGGGGTCGTTTTTTTTTACTCTAAGGCAATTGTTCTGCCGCGTATCTACATTTTTAACCGACTTCCGGATTTCAAAAGAGGAGGTTCTCAATTCGGCGTGTATGTTTTTTTTTTTTATGTTTGTTACTCCATAACTCCGTCATGTCTGAACCGATTTTAAAATTTCTTTTTTTGATTGTAAGTATATATATACAGATTGGTCCCGTTTTTGTCAAAACGCAGTTCTGATGATGGGATCCATGAGGAATCGAGGGAACTCCTCAAATCTTAAAGGCATACATACAGTGATTTTTATATTTTTATCAACAAATCCATCATTTTCATTCAAAACAGTGACATTTGATGAAGTAGAACTGCTGATGATGATCAAAACGGAACTCTTCAACGACGCATAGTTCACCTTTGGCGATTTGTCCTTTTTGCTGTGTTTGTTTAGCAAGTTTAATTGTCAGGACAATTTTTCGTCAAGCTCAAGTTCTGATGATGGGATCCACGAAGAATCGAGGGAACTCCTCAAATCTTAAGGGCTTACACATAGTGATTTTTGTATTTTTATCAACAAGTCAAGCATTTTCATTCAAAAGAGTGACATTTGATGAAGTGGAACTGCTGATGATGATCAGAACGGAACTCTTCAACGACGCATAGTTCACGTTTGGCGATTCGTCCCCTTCGCTGTGTTTGTTAAGCAAGTTAGATTGTCAGGACCAATTTTCGTCAAGCTCAAGTTCTGATGATGAGTTCCATGAGGAAGCGAGGGAATTCCTCAAATCTTAAAGGCATACATAAAGTGACTTTTGTATTTTTATCAACAAATCAAGCATTTTCATTCAAAAGAGTGACATTTGATGAAGTGGAACTGCTGATGATGATCAGAACGGAACTCTTCAACGACGCATAGTTCAGGTTTGGCGATTTGTCCTCTCCGCTGCGTTTGTTAAGCAAGTTATTTCATTGTATGGAATCTAAGTGCACCATCTATAATAATGCTTCACCGGCTACCCCCATGGAAGTCGGTTTTTTTTTCTTAAAAATTATTAAGCATAAGTTCTTGAATTTTTATTGGATTAAAAAATTGTTGGTACTAATATGACGCTAAACAAGTTTTTTATAAGATTGTAGTACAGTCGCCATCAGATATATCGGAGCGGTCAAGGTGGTCACCAATATCTGAATAACGCCTTTATTGTCAAGGCGATAAAGTGAAAGGTCAGATATTTTATGTACCTTGGCCACTCCGATATATTTAATGGCGACTGTACGTAGTACATATGACTTGGGTACGACTTCTAGTTTTGTTGTAAAACCCAAATGTCCGTCTTTTTTATTGTTTTAAATAGCTGCTGAACTGTTATATATTTTGAAATACTCTATGACTGAATGTAGCAAATTTAATAAGCTTGTATTTGATACCACATACATGTTTGGTCCAGTGAAAAGTTTGGATGAAATTTGCACTTTACGCAACGCAGAAGCAGCCATTTTGATGAAGTCATTACGCTGGAAACTATCACCTACTGAAACTGTCACCGTCTCCCGGCAGTTTTGGGATCCCAGTACTTCGCCCAACAACAAACTAAAAATTGGTAGGGGTTGCCAGCTGTGAACTATCTCTTCGGCCATTTCCCGTAAGGGGGAGTAGTAATAAAAGCGTTAGTGTCGGCCGCGAAATAAAGCGTGCTCCGTGGGTTTCAGTAAATATGTCTAGCTTTGCTTCTTCATAACGCCTCAGCTAAAAGGGTGTTTATAGCTAATTTATTTTTTAGCACGCTATATTCGACTGGTCGGAGTCCACTCAAGGGTTGATACTCAGTGGTTTCTACTATGGATACGCCATAACGCACGTCCCTGGAGGCTACTTAGCGGAGAGATATGGAGGCAAATGGACACTAGGAATTGGGCTTTTGAGCACCGCCGTGTTCACACTCATGACGCCTATAGTCGTCAAAGCTGGGGGCGCCACATGGCTCTTTATCCTTAGAGTGCTGCAAGGCATGGGTGAAGTAAGTTTACTTTTTTTTTATGAAGGAATTATTTGTTCAATGTTTTTCTTGTTCAATATTTGTTCAATGTCTTTTATTTTGGACCCTTAATTTTATTATTGAAATTGAAAAAGAATGCTAAAATAATTTCAATAAGTACACACACTGTTACTATAATTATTTTGCAAAGGGTTTAATTGCTATATATGGGTCACTAATACGACTAGTGTTACGACTGAGACTGGCCTTAATGATTCTACCATTAAGCTCAATTTAATCGATATTTTATTGGTCGTAAAAGTTCTCACGAGAAGTGCAGTTGTAAATTGCGTAAGAAATGTAATCTTGCACTTAAGTGCCATAATTTTGACTGCGCAAACTCATCGTGACGTCACAGTGTTATGTACAGTCGCCATCAAATATATCGGTGCGGCCAAAGTATTCAAAAATATCTCAACATGTACTTTATCGCCTTGACAATGTAACAATAAAATATTGTAACTATTAAATTTCTAAATAGACGCCGGTGTTTCCTATGATCAAAAATATAGTAGTATAGGAACGTACGATTATCAACATTACTGATTTTAACGTTAACTTTTTGGAAGAACTTTAAAAAAATAAACTCGTTCATCCTGATTTGCATCATGGGCCGCGATTCGAAAAATAAACATACACACTGGACAGACACAGCTCCAACCCAACTCAACCCGAATCGCGGCCCTGATCGTTACCAACTATCGGTGGCAGAATAAAAGCTTCTATCCTATACCTTTGAGTACTTATTCAACCTCCAGTGCAATACCTGGCCCTTTCGTAAGTAGGTAATATAAAATACAAGGTATAAAACTAAGTACAGCCAATGTTTTGTAAGTCACGGAGTCAATTTAAATATTATAAATTAATTCCTCACTGATTTCAGGGTCCCACAATGCCAGCTCTTATGATAGTGTTGGCGCGCTGGGTGCCACCCCACGAGCGAGGGCGCCAAGGTGCCATCGTGTTTGGTGGTGCCCAGATTGGGAACATCTTTGGCTCCTTCATGTCGGGCTTTCTTATGGCGGGAGATCGGGATTGGGCCAATGTTTTTTACTTTTTCGGAATGTTTGGCATCATTTGGTTCGTGTTTTGGGTAAGCATTTATGTCGATACTAAGTTATTATTTACCGAATCGTTTTGACATTATTTGTTGATTGTAAATTAGTGTCCGATCTATTGATTTCTGCATTTTTTTCTGTATAGGAAGTCTTTTTAACCGACTTCAAGATTTGAAAAGAGGAGGTTCTCAATTCGGCGTGTATGTTTTTTTTTTTTTTTTTTTTTTTTTTTTTTTTTTTTTTTTTTTTTTATGTTTGTTACTCCATAACTCCGTCATGTCTGAACCGATTTTGAAAATTCTTTTTTTGATTGTAAGGATACAGATTGGTCCCGTTTTTGTCAAAACGCGGTTCTGATGATGGGATCCATGAGGAATCGAGGGAACTCCTCAAATCTTAAAGGCATACATATAGTGGTTTTTATATTTTTATCAACAAAACCATCATTTTCATTCAAAACAGTGACATTTGATGAAGTAGAACTGCTGATGATGATCAGAACGGAACTCTTCCACGACGCATAGTTCACGTTTGGCAATTCGTCCTCTTCGCTGTGTTTGTTTAGCAAGTTTAATTGTCAGAACAAATGTTCGTCAAGCTCAAGTTCTGATGATGGGATCCATGAAGAATCGAGGGAACTCCTCAAATCTTAAGGGCTTACACATAGTGATTTTTGTATTTTTATCAACAAATCAAGCATTTTCATTCAAAAGAGTGACATTTGATGAAGTGGAACTGCTGATGATGACCAGAACGGAACTCTTCAACGACGCATAGTTCATGTTTGGCGATTCTTCCTCTTCGCTATGTTTGTTAAGCAAGTTAGATTGTCAGGACCAATTTTCGTCAAGCTCAAGTTCTGATGATGAGTTCCACGAGGAATCGAGGGAATTCCTCAAATCTTAAAGGCATACATAAAGTGACTTTTGTATTTTTATCAACAAATCAAGCATTTTCATTCAAAAGAGTGACATTTGATGAAGTGGAACTGCTGATGATAATCAGAACGGAACTCTTCAACCACGCATAGTTCACGTTTGGCGATTTGTCCTCTCCGCTGCGTTTTTTAAGCAAGTTATTTCATTGTATGGAATCTAAGTGCACCATCTACAATAATCCTTCACCGGCTGGCTACCCCCATTGAAGTCGGTTTTTTTTTCTTAAAAATTATTAAAGTGAACAGTCCATCATAACATTAGGGCGTCTAAAATGAAAGGTAGCTATAAAACACTACGACTTGTATTTCAAAGTCTGTGGCATTACAGGAAGAAACATAAAAATATACGAGTATACTTACCTATGTTTATACAGACACAGTTTGTGTACATTCTACGCAATACGAAGTATATTCTAACTATAATGTTACAAATGTAACGGCAAAGTATGTTGCTATTATTATAACACAGCGCACATGGTAGGTTTTATGTTATGTATTTACGCAAAAACCGACATGCCTTCCTACAGCTATTTGAAAAATTCGGTCATTATGGATGCATTCATCAACTATGACGTCAAGTACGTAATTAATTCGTTTGCTATGATTACGAGTAAGTATAACAATAATAATATGTTAGTATAGTTTACCTCAATGATTTTATGAGTTCAGATCTAGTTATCATTAGAGGAACCTCCTGAAAAGTAATCTTAAGGGAAACGCCTAAAAGTTTGTAAAGAGTGATCCCGAAAAAGTAGCTATTCATTATTGTATTGTTTTATACCACGACGGTAGTAACAAGGATACGGCTCGCCAGATGGTAAGCTACCGTAGCCTACGGACGTCTGCAACTCCAGAGGTGTCACATGTGCGTTGCCGACCCTTTACGAAAAGGAGGATTCACTGTGTTAACGGTTAAAGGAACAAGAGGGTCTCTCATCGTCAACACACTGGGTCCTCAATGTCCTCATTGGGCTCTTTGGCAACATTACTCACCAGCAGGAACACAACACTATGCGGTGTCTAGTGCTATTTGGCTGTGGCTTTCTGTGTGTGTGTGTCTGTGAGTCTGTATATTTTCTACTTATTTTGAAATTGTACTATAAATAAAGACACCGCTTCAAAAGTAGATTGATAATGCACGACTACTGTGGAGGTTTTTCTTAGTATTTTTTAGTTCGTGAAAAATTCGCCTTACGAAGTTCCAATTTATTAGGATTTTGGAACGAAATTAACAAATACGGTTAACTATGACTTTTATATCATATAGGTACATTGTAATATTTATTACCTATTTTAAATCCAAAGTGGTTTACACAATTGAATAAGAATTCTTTAAAAAACTTGTCATTATTTAAGATTAAAGTTAAGGTAAATATTTGCATGCCTACTTCTATACGGTAACAAGCATTATTGGAACTTATTTGTAACGTTACAACCACATGTACCTCATGTTTAGAAAATAAATGATTCTTATTCTTAATAGACATCGTATCTGAGCAAATTTAAGGTTAATTTTGAGCTCTTTACATTTGCTTGAAATGAAACTGAAACGAAGTTAGAAATAAGATAGGTAGATCACGTCATCATTTATTGTAAAAGAAATACGAGTTGCTCGTAGGTGGTTCCATCTCCAATGCAGGAAGACCCTCATCAAAATATTGTAATATAGAGGTAAAGATTCGTTTTAATGCTATATACAACAAATTTTAGCAATTAAAAAACAACTTATTCCCTGTTCGATATTTTTTCAGAGCTTGCTATGCTACAGCACTCCAAACACACACCCGTACATATCCGATGAGGAGCTGAAGTATCTTAAAGAACACGTGACCAGCTCGGAGAAGTCCAGCATACGCGACCCGGTGCCTTGGAAGGCTATCGTCAGATCAGTTCCCGTTTGGGCTCTTTTGTTTGCTGCTGTAAGTCTGTACAAATACAGTCAGCATCAATAATATGTATACGAATTTGAGTCTTATCCCACAGACATAAGTGCCGAAAGGTTTACATATTTTTGATGCTGACTGTACATGTGTCATTATTTTGGTAAATTGACCATTTGGTAGCGACCAGCAAAAGGTATTATAGAAGGAATAATTTATACTTATCCCTTATTGGTAGCGTAAGAAAAAGACAGTACGATTCTCTCTATCTATGCTTGAAATTAACAGTCTCTGGCAAAACTATATCTTAGCACAAATTTGTAAAAGTATTGTTTTTATGACGTTGCCACTGAATAATTTTAACAGCTAACAGCATTGTATATAGGAACGTGAAAACCGTGACAAAGTATGTAAATACTGGAAGTGGTATGTAAATTGTAGCACACTCCTTTGTCACACATAATAGTCTGACATGAAAAATATTTTTAACTGCACGTGTAATGAAATATGTTAATAAATAATACAATTTGAATAGATCCTAATTTGATACTAAATTGTAATTAAATAATTACTACAATAGCCGCTATTGCCGCTAATATATTATACAGCAGTATAATAACGCGTTTTTATTATATTTAGAAATTATATAAACTTTAGAAGCAGTTGTCGTCAACCTGTCCATAGAATGTTCGATTTAAACACACGCGGGCTGAATGTCGATAGTTAACAGATCAACAATTTACTTTATAGTAAAAAACATTGTTTATTCACAGTTACAAACAATAAGCTAAACTTTGCAAAGCAACAAAAACCAAACTGAACTGTTAATGAATGTTGCCTAATACAATATTTTGAAATATACCTACTTAATTTGAAAACGTTACCTACCGCATAAAGTTCCTATTAAAAAACCGCGTGCTATGTTCTATGGAGTTCTTTCTAAAGCAGTTTAAGTGCAATTATGAGTATACGGCACCTATCACTTTTTTGGGTTGAATAACCATTTTTAGGGTTCCGTACCTCGAAAGGAAAAAACGGAACCCTTATAGGATCACTTTGTTGTCCGTCCGTCCGTCCGTCCATCCGTCCGTCCGTCCGTCCGTCCGTCTGTCAAGACCCTTTTTCTCAGGAACGCATGAAGGTATCAAGCTGAAATTTATATCCAATACTCAAGTCTATTGTCCCTTGGAGCTGTGAAAAAATCAAACGTCTAAGCCAACGCAATCAAAAGATACAGCCGTTTATGTCGCAAATTTCCGCAAATTTTCGAAACTCGCAAGGGAATCAAAACCTACAGGGTACTTCCCGTGAACTCAGAATCTTGAAATTTCGTACGAAGCAACGTCTTATAGCACAGATAAAGGAAAAATTGCGAAAACCGTAATATTTTAGTTACATCATATAATAAAAATGTTTTTAATAATTTTAAAGTTACTAAATACCCCTATATACCTACAGGTTTGAACGGAACCCTCGGTGCGCGAGTCCGACTCGCACTTGGCCGGTTTTTTTTTTATAAAAAGATATACATTGCCTGTTTCATGATTGCCGATTTCGCCTGCATTGGTGCGTGCGCCTGCACTGTACCTATGGGCCGCAGACTTACGTACTTAGGTCTTGAAGTTTATTTTCCATTCCAGGTTGGCCACGACTGGGGCTACTATACTATGGTGACAGACCTACCCAAGTACATGACCGACGTCCTGAAATTCAACATAGCGGCGACGGGTACCCTCACCGCGATCCCGTACCTCGCCATGTGGATCAGTTCCTTCATCTTTGGCCTAGTTTGCGATTATTGCGTCAAGAAGAACTGGCATACGATCAAGACGGGGCGAATCATTCATACAACTATCGGTAAGGTTTTAATTTTTTTTAATTATACGATACAGGGTGGATTTTTCAAATTGATTAGTGAGGGAAGCTATCAGATCCCGTGATGCTACGCGAAAATTATCTTAAAAATACCTTCCCTAAGATTAAATAGATGTCTATACAAAGGAAAAAATTACCAAGGTCTTCGGTGGACAGGCTTGGAATCGAACCAGCGTGTTATGCATTAGGGATGTCACGGATGTGGGTTTACCGGAGTCAGATCCGGAACCGGAGCCGAAGTTGAAGCCAGAACCGGATCCGGATCCGGAGTTTTACCAAAGGCGGAGTTTAGTAGAATTTAATCCTTTTTTTCTCTTTGGTACTTGTGCAATCAGCACCACCTATTCGTTCAACTCTATGTTCTTTTGGGTGCAACGATTTAAGGTGGCTCTTTGTAGAAAGAAAGAGGTGGCCTGATTGTTCCTCTTTTTTAGGGTAAACTTTGTCACTCAATTTACACTTAGCAGAGTCGGTTCCTGCTAATAAAATAGTTCCAAATTATACTCGTAAATGGCTTCAGTTGGCTAATCTAAATTAAATGCACGAATAAATATGACGCAACACCACGGAAGTAACGGAAAACTAAAAAACTAGCAGTCGAGACTCGAAAGTGCATAATAGGAAAGTAAGCAAATCCCGGGCGACCGGCAAGTCAAAGCTTATAAGCGCGTGCCGCTGCCACGGCTAACGCAAAAGCTGAAAGAAATCTTTCAGCTCCGATGTAACTCCGATAAAAAAATAACGAAGGCGGATGCGAAGCCGGAGGAACGAAATCAAATATACCGGTGGCGGAGGTGTAAAATCAAACCGAAATCCGGTTTATAGGATCCGGAAGCAAAGGTCCATCCCTATTCTGCACTTAAAACAGAACATCAAAATATTTATTAAAAAAAATTTGATTCGTTCTTTAGTTGCCTTTCCCTAACTTTTTCATGAATATCGTATATTTAATTCAAAACAGTAATCTGAGAGTTCTCTCCATACAAAGTGATTTCCAATGTAGGGCAGGAGCTGTCAGATTACTGTTTTAAAAATACGACATTAAAGAAGATTGACATTTACAGTTTTTGGAAAAAATGTCAGCGACATAAACGTACTGACGTCCCATAACTTAAATCAATACCTATATCATTATTGTATAACTGATGTTAATAATTCTCCATTAAGAAGTAAATTACCGGCAAATATAAGTAGGTACGAAAAGTTTTTGTTTCAAAAAAACGTGCCTGACACTTCGCTCCTTATAACGTTACATTACATTTAAAAACATTAAAAAAATAGTAGTAATAAGGCCTAATTACGTACAGTTGCATACACTTTATCTACACTCATATTATATATCCTTAATGTTCGGAAACAATAGAATGACCGCCATTGCACCGCCATGGCCAACTCGATTGTGCCGGCGGTTGGGCGGGCGCGTGCCGTTGGTCGGGAAGGAGGACAGGATTTTTATGTTATTAAATTCGATGTTCGGAATTTGAAACTCATAAAGTATCAGTATATGAGCATGTAAAGTTAATATTACGTTACTGCCACAGATAAAAAGCTTATCATAGTAAAATCGGTTGTGATAATGCTAGCCTAATTTAACACATAATAAACATAAAATCAACATTTCAACGACAAACATTCAGTTACCGCCTTAAACAGGTTTGAGAGGGTAGGGTTGGGAGTTTAAAAAAATCTGTACGACTTGAATCTGACATCCGAATGCTCGTCACTGTCCCAGTACATGTCATTTGCAAAAGGTGACAGTAGGGTGTCATCTATTAGGCATTAGCATGTCGAACACTGGAACGTTTACCTTATTAGGGTTCCGTAGCCAAATGGCAAAAAACGGAACCCTTATGGATTCATCATGTCTGTCTGTCTGTCTGTCCGTCCGTATGCAGCCATTTTACTCGGAAACTATACGACGTATCTGAATAAAATTTACACATGTGTATTTTGTATGCAGCTACTTAGTAAAAAAATATTTTTAGGGGGGCGCTCCATACAGGTAACTTAATAAAAAAAAAAAAACAAATATCAACATGTGATACATCAATCGATAGGTCTTTCAAAATAACATTGAGGTTTCTTTGACTATTTTGTGATTAAGTGAATATTTTCTGAAATAATCGCTTCGAAAGTCAGAAAAGTTGTGTAGCCCCCCCCCCGTAACTTTTGAACCGTAAGTTCAAAAAATATGAAAAAATTTTAAGAGATGTGCCTTATCATACACTTTCTACGAAAATTGTTTTGAACAATATCGGTTCAGCCATTTTTGAGTTATCTCCAAAAAACTTCTACCATAGGCATCAGATACGACCTTTTGGTATTAGTTTGGTTCTTATTCCATTGAAGGTACGGAACCCTCCTATGCGTGGTCCGACACGCACTTGGCCGGTTTTTGTTTTTGTTATTAAATGCCGTTCTTGCCCGTACACAACTTATAAAATTGGTAAACAACTTTATGACAAAACTATATTTATGAATGTTCGAAGTGCAATATGAAAAATAAAAGCAACAAAAATGGATCGTGATTAATGATTTATTTACAAGGATGAAATAAAAATAACCCAATTACATAAATCAGAGATGTTGTAAGATGTGTCATGTAAATGATGAAAAATTGTTTTTAATGCTACAAATTCACTACTCGTGTCACGTGCCTCCTTCGTAAGTACTCTGTCCATATAACTGTGTGCTTCTTCATAGATAAAAAAACAAACACACCCAAAGAATAAGCAATTAAAGAAACTATAACCATCGCTATTATAGGGCCTGCCCCTGAAATCATCACCAACATCAATATTAAAGGAAGTAATGTCGACAAACCTGATGGTAAACTAGCGAGAAATATCGCCTTATATATTAAGAATATATTTCTACGTGATTTTTCACTAAAAGTTAACTGAACCAAATCATACGCGCATAGTATATAAATAATATTATTACATATCAATAATATAATGACAATACCGTAATTGAAAATCAAAATGTTTAAATTTATAAAGTAGTACTGACCGAAAATATATACTATTATAAGTTCAATACAAGGCATAGCCCAACCAAAAGTATTAGCCATTAAATATTTTCTTTCAATAAAATTATAAAGGGGTCTTACTAAATCTAAGTACAACATGATGCTCGTAACTAGCATCCAATGACTCAAAATATATGTAGGAAGGAGAATAAAGAAATCTGATCCATAATGTTGATTATAGAAGTAGTGGTATACCTGCATAATCATTCCAGCAGTTATTAAATTAGTAAAAACGTAATTCTGAAATTGACGCCATTTTTCAATAAGAATCCATGAAACCATAGCAAAGATCAAGCTCATTGAACTTAAAATTACATTGATAATCGGCAAAGTGTAGTAGACGTAATAAGTGAAGCAGTGGATATGTGTTTTTCCGAGCAATGGCAACCGAAAATCAACAACGCATGTGGTATCATTAGATGCTTTTATATCTTCAAAGGACATTCTTGCTTCTGGTACCTATGATTTTCTCTACTTTACAATTTATCAGGCACGGCTAACGAAGTCGATTGCTTCTATTTAGACACTATTTAATTGATCAGAGTCCAGCCCATTCAAATTACGTAATTACTCTTCGTATAATGAAATTGTTATTTAGCTTTTTCACTTTTTTATTATTTCCTGTTGTTGAATATACACGATGCAGATGTTATCTTCAGCTAGATTTTGACACATACATATATTATTCTGTGACTTATATTCCTTTTCTTCTTTTTCTTCAAAGCCACAGGTGTTGATGGTTCAGTAAGAGGCTCGTCGTAAATTTCTTAGTGGTTTAGAATATCTGCTTTTGAATATTATTGACGAAGTGGAACATCTTTGTTTTAGTAGAATTATATTCAGATGTTTTGTTATCTGTCACGCAGAAAACCGTCAAATATCTGACTATTTGACTAGATGGACGTCGTGTAGGTAGGTACCTACTTAATACAAAATAAAAATTTTCAGTTCAGCCTGAGAGACACGTTGAGTGTTTATCACTAAATGCCTCATTTTACTACACCGATTTCCTTTTTTCGATGATGTAAACGAGTAGGTACTCATTAACAGAAATCCTATAGTTAGTTTTGTTTCCTGTTATTTAGAATCAAAATATTTATTACTATTATTAAACGTATTTGTAAACATATTAAAAATATTTATAAAGCGTTACTCACGTAATTTAAGCCGATATTTGCTCGACATGTTTCAATCAATTTACGATGATCATTTAAAACATTTCATTTCATTTTATAAAGCATTTCTCGGGAGTTTTTCAATTTCCTTGTATAAAACATTTCTTATCTCAAAACCTAGTTTATTTATTTTCTTTATCAAAATGATTTAACAATTTCTGAGTATTACTTAATTAAGTAGGTACGTCGAAATCAACGCGCTGGTAGACTGTCGGTAAGACGTTCTACTTTCCATCCGGAGTTCTCAGGTTCACACCCAGGCTCGTACAGTCGCTATCATATATATCGGAGCGTCCTAGGTGGTCACAAATATCTGAACAAGGAGTGTATTGTCAAGGCCATAAAGTGCTTGTTCAGATATTTTTAAGTACCTTGGCCGCTCCGATATATTTGATGCCGACTGTACAGTCAGACTATAATAGGGATGATGACACATGTTGAATTTTGTAATAAAATTAAGTTGAATGGATGCAAAATGATAAATATATCTTAATAAAGTAAAATTTAAAAAATCTATTGAAATAGTTCAAAGACACGAGACTTCAAAATTCTAAAATTTTACGATTTAAAAAAGTATGAAATTCAAAAAACAATGACACCATTCGATTTCTTACATTTTATTGTAAAATAAATTGTATGGCAACCATATACATAAACGCAATATTTTACAGTCAAAATAGCAATTTCATAATTTTTCCATACTTTAAACAGGGCGACTATGCAACCGTGACGTCACTGTTGAGTTGAATATCATTTTGTTAGGAGCGGTTTGAGAAACAAAAGCGAGTGACAGATTTTGAATCTCATTTCTGACTTTTGTGTTGCTTTGACGCAATAAGCCCCGTAAAGACATTTCATCCTTACAACAAAACGAATCGATTGATACCATACATGAAATAAATTCATCATGCCTATTGTACTCAATTGAGCCGTGGAAAAAAGCCGGTATAAACGAATGATGATGATAGATTTCAATATACAAAGTGATGCAAAAAATACTGGTCGTCCGTTTATGGACATCCAATTGGGGCCATAATTATAATTATTTGAAAGCAAGTGTCCGGTACCGTGTAATTGGACCATCGTAAGTTATGAGGATCCTTAATAGCATCACTCCCAAAGGGATAAGATAGGAATGGTAATCGCTTAGCAACTCGTAAACAACCCGTCGCTTGAATGCTTTACCGGACCCTCGGGGCGTGGAATTGGAAATTTGTGATGTTAAGGACAAATTACGCAATGTACGAGTAAGCTTGAAATGTCAAAGATGTTTATTAAAATATTTTTTTAAGATAATTTCTATTATTTAAGGGCGGAGCGTATGTACGCCAGGAACACAACACTATGAGTAGGGTCTAGTGCTATTTGGCTGTAGTTTTATGTAAGGTATTTCCCCAGTAGCACTTTGCTCCAGATTTGAGCGAGATGACATTCGCTGTGCAGTGCCCTACTACACATAGCGAGATGACATTTGCTGTGCAGTGCCCTACCACACATAGCGAGATGACATTCGCAGTACCTATACCTATCTTTTTGTCATAGTTTAAGGACAAACCCGCGTCCGGAGTGTCCGGACGTATTTTAAGGATGTCCTTAAAATACGTCCGGACACTCCGGACCCGGGTATGTACCCGGGTCCACAAATGTGATTTTTTCTGTATAAAGTAATCTGTGGCTACGGCCTATTGGGATATCATATCAACCTCTTCGCAATCTCGCTGTTATTACGTGTGCTATTGTTCCAGCCGCCGCTGGTCCAGCCATTTGTATCATATTGGCTTCATACGCCGGCTGCGACCGGCTCGCAGCTGTGGCGTACTTTATCGCCTCTATGGCGCTCATGGGCGGATTCTATAGTGGAATGAAGGTAATTATTCAGAATATAGTAAGTAGTTAGTTATATACATATATATTTTTCGAAACATTGACTTAAACAAAAATAATTAGGTAATAAAAATGTATGGTAGTTAACATAAATTTCGTTTAAACATGGATTATGACCAAACAAGAGAAAACAGAACAAACTTCGACAACTAAACAAAAATTGGACTCCCTAGTATACAGGGACTCCATATTATAAGTCCTTACTAAGCTACTAAGCTTTAAGTACCAAAATATACTTAGTGCGTATGAAATAAAAAAACAGTTTCGAGTTTCTAATTCTATATAGACATTGTATTGTAGTATTGCCAGGAGGTACCTATGGAAAACGTCCGATTCCTCGTCGCTGTCCCGGAACATGTCATTCGTCATTCGCATAAAAATGACAGCTGGATGTTACTTGCAATCTTGCATTAAGGCTCCAAGCAAACGTCCGAACGGTACGAGTACCTGATTCGGTTACCCGACCGAATGAAACACGCACACATCCGGCTGACGTATTTTGACATGCGTGTGTGACGGTCTGGTATTTAGTATGAAAGATACGCCTCCAGGCGACCTGATTCGGTAACCGTATACGGCGACCTGATATGCAAACTGGACGTTTGTTTTGACCCTTATCTGTTTGCATGTTTGCATTGAGTCTAGGATGTTTACCTTATCATCTCAAAAAGACAATTTAATTGCTTTAATATAACAAATAATAAAGGTGTTAAGTTCCGTTGTTTAAAATATTTGCTAGTCTTATTATTTACCTACGCATCTACATGTGTAATAACAAATAATTTCAACTTGCAGGTGAATGCCCTAGACCTGGCGCCGAACTATGCGGGCTCCCTGACCGCCATGATAAACGGGACTTCTACGATTTCCGGCATCATCACGCCTTATTTGATAGGGCTATTAACACCCGATGTAAGTATACCTACAACACATCTTTGAATAAAACTATTGATATATCACTTATACAGGTAACATGGTTACAAGAAAAGCCCGTGTTGCGTAATAGAATAGTTAAAAAAATAAAGTATTTTCCTACTTTAGGCGAATTCTTGGTTTGCCTGCTCGGCAACCAAATTCTATCCAGCGCTGGAAAAAGAAGTGAGGGGTTATTTGGATTATTTGTGCCTTCAAGTCGTTTTCTTTCAATAAAGGACTATTACTACCTACTTAAATATTTAATTTATTTTCGGATATGTATTTTATAAACATTATGTCTGTCTGCAACATAAAACGACATTCAACAAAAACAATCCCTTTAGTTATTCCGGTAGTGATCATTATCAACGTGCTGTATTGCTAGCGAAGTATGGTTGACGAAAAAACAAATACACAAGAATTTTAAACATTATATCGTTCACAAATCATGAGATTTATATACATAAGTGATTATAAAATCACTTATCCAAATTTTACTGTACATCGAAATTGTACATGTTTACTATAACAACTTCAGACAACAAGGCATTTAATGCGGCAATTATTTAAAAAAAGGTTAAGTGAGTATCGGACCACACATAATGGAGGGTTCCGTATCTTCAATAAAATAAGAACCAAACTAATACCAAAATGTCGTACCTGATGCCTATGTAAGAAGTTTTCGGAGACAACTCAAAAATGGCTCGACCGATAATGTACGCATCTTTTAATTTTTTTTCTTATTTTGGACTTACGGTTCAAATTTTTTTTCCGTTTTTTCCATTTGAGATTCGGAACCCTAAAAATGAACATTATTAAACTAGATTACATTTTCCGATGGGATAATCCGATGTCAAGAGGTGCGAAACTCCATAATCTGCGATGGACATGTTAAAGCTGTGATTATTTAAAAAAAGGCTTAGTTAATTCCTAAATCCGACATGTCAGAGGGACTAACAGGCAATACAGATGGATTTTACAAAGAGTTGCAGAGTTTTTGTGTGTATATTAAATAAATTTTTCAAACAGAAATTTCGACCACGGCTTCTTTAGTCACAAATTCTCGGAAGGTTCGCACAGAACCCGTAGGGCTAACATATCTTATGTTGTCGCCTGTAATTTTATAATTCGAATCGCGCTTGAAGTATGTACTCGCGCGTCACACGTCAAGATATGCTAGGCGTAGGTACTGTGACAATGTACCATTTGACATGCTAAACTGTGACACGACACGTGTACTATATCAAAGTGATCTCTCTAGCGACTGATAGTTTTCGGTTGTCGATTTGGGCCCCAGAATATACTTGTACAAGGCCTTACGTACTCATTGCAGTCAATACATTTTAGAGGCACTGACTATTCATCAAGTAAAAAATATCATTATCTTGTTACAGTCAACGTTGGCTGAATGGCGCGTCGCGTTCTGGGTGTGCTTCGCCGTGCTGGTCAGCACCAACGTGGTGTACATCTTCTGGGCGGACGGCAAGCAGCAGTGGTGGGACGACGTCCGGCAGTACGGCTACCCTGACGACTGGAAACACGGACCCCTGTCTAAACCTGACACGGACAAGGAAAAGAGCAAAGAAGCTGAGGCAACATCGTTCTGAGATTTTAAAACCCTGTGATCCTGAAGTGGGGCCATTTTAGATATTTTATAGTTATTTATTTACCTACAGCATAGATAAATAAGACAGTAAGCGTGACATGTACTTAGAAGGTAATGACAGGGCTCGGGAACCAGTATTTGCTCCATACTAATATACAGATATTTTTTCGTTCCTTTTCGTTCTTTCGTTTATTATTTCATATTTAATCGAACAATCTTATAATATGAAGTTATTACCCAAATACAATCACCATAAAATAAGTTTTTTTCGAAAACCGGTCCCGAGTCCTGGGTGATAATCTATGGATAGTGAGCAATCAAGCACCGATTGAGAGAATAATTGCAAGAATTATGTATATCAGTCTCAAGAGTTTAATGATCGTTAATATATTATTAGATGGCCAAATTAGAATAAAAAAGTTAAACAACATATATTTTGAGGCTTACAACTAGTACTAGGTACTAGTAGTACTAGTACAGTCGTAAGAAAAAGTTATTTTATTTACAATTTATCATGCTCTTATTTTCATAATAAATTCGCGTCAACATCATTTGAAACACCTTGTCCATCTAACTAGTTCTGCTACTGACTGTGCATTAACCACTTGTAATTGTTTCTTGTTAATATACTCGTATCGTAAGAGTTTGTCGTTACTACGGGAATCTATATTTAAATTAAGTGTATAAATTGATACGTCATTAATCAAATGCAACTAAGCGTTTTATTTACAAAGTGCCACAGCAATTTAATTGGAGGTAACCCCAATTAATAGCAATGACTTAATGACTGGTTGCAAACATGCAAACGTAAGACATGTTCATTAAGACATTTACAGATATAGAAAATGTTAAGGTCACATCACACTTGTTTATTAAGAGTCGCATTCGACGCAAGGGAACAGGAGTTATAGTATAGCCCGTTTCCTATGTTTATGATTATGATAATACGTAAGTAAAACTCTAATACTACGAGTACGAGTATTATTAATTATTATTATTTACGGCAAATTCACATCGAAAAGTTATGATATCTCTACCTGTTACCGTAGGTACTTACTTAACATTGTACCTTCCGCACATTATCTCTAGCAAAGTCAATGTGGAGTCAGAGCACAGGACTTACTTTTTTTACTTTTTTCACACATTGCCTCAAATGATTAACTTCGTATAGCTGAAAAACATGGTTTTTGTAAGAAAGGCGGCCATTATTAACAATTAAATATATAATCAGTACCTAGAGGTAGAGATTCGCTGTTTTTAAGTTCAGGCAAAGTTAGGTATGGCAGGCAATGTTGCATAAGTTGACAGTATCAGTAAAGTATAGAACAGTAAAAGGTAACCTATTAGTTATTTAACGCATAGATACAGTCACCTGCAATAACATATTTTATTTTTTTATTTTTTTATTTATTAACTTGAAAAAGATACAGCTTACACAAATAAAGGGTCCCACAAAACAGCTTTCATGGTTTGACTGTGGGATCGTGCAGTCTCTATTATTATTGCACAACGAAGGCAACAAAAATATATAACCAGGTATATTATACTATGCAAGGCCCTCTTCAGCCAAAAAGTGAGGAGAAGTCAAAGTAGGGGACATCATCTTTTTTTGATCAAGGGAGTCATGACGTTATTGGACAATAATGGTAACATATATACAATAATGATAACAAGTCAATACGTGTCAAAATATCAGGTGTGAGTGAGACACCGTCCCCTGTCTTATGCTGTGTGATTTTTCTTGTCTCCTATGAACAACTGTTTTGCTCGGCAATAAGGTTCAACTTTGGTTTGGGAAAAACTGTAACAGGGCCAGGGACATAGCTGCAAATATGATGAGTTATTTTTGTGCACTTTGTCTTGTAACATGTTTGCGGGTGACTGTACGTACAACGTTTACTTATTGAATATTTTAATGTGGCTAATATAATCGGGCCCAAAGTCAATTTATATAGTACAGTAATTTGTATAAGTGCAATGCATTTCTACTACTACCGGGTGCCGGATTCTAATTTTAAAATACATGATAATGTATTACAATAACAATAACAATACTCAAACCTCAAACATAACTCCAATACACAACAAGCATTCAAACAATATTGAAGCTGTAAGTATTGGAGTTGCGTTGGAATATTTCTCAAGCAAATTCTGATATTTCTGATTCAGATGTGTGGCAGCCGTAGCTGTATTGCGTTGTTAATGCATTGGAGTTGTATTGAAGTTGGATACGTGTTTTAAAGTTAGAATACGGCCCCGGAAAGCATTCAAATAATCTACGATATAATAGTACAATAGAGTAATAGTATCACGTCGTAAATTATTGGTTGACAAAATGAGTAGGTACATTAAATACTTAATTTAGATAGAGACGTAAGAATTTTATTTTTGTATGTATACATTTATTACTTATTTTTTGTAAATTAGAAGTTTACAAATTCAGTGATTATCATAAATAATTACCTATTCAAAGTACAGTTAACGATTATTTATAATGTATATGTAGTTGAATTTTATAGGTACAAATATCATGCCATTGTTGATGTAAAATGAAATAAAATGATTAAGGATCTAACATTGTGATCGTCTTATTCATTAGTACGTGAAAGAATAATCCAATGTAAGAGTATTAATATTAAAAAAATATATGTCTCGTTACAACGCATATACTAGCTCATCTTAAAAATTATACTTACCTATTAAAATCAATGGGTTTATTTAAACAACTTATAAAAATAAAATGTATCAGAAAATAGAAATTATATATACAGTAAAATAATACAAATCAAACAATGATGTTATACCTATAAAATATTATCAGTGTTATCAATAGAGCACTTTCATACCTACGTTGAATATAACGAAATACATGTCATATGCTTGTCATATGAGGTTCTACATACCATGGGATTTTCTTAATAATCGGAAATGTATTTTGTAATTTGAACATCAGATATAGTTTGCAATAAAAATTGGGTACCTATAAATCGGCCTCCTAGCCCAGTCGGTAGTGACCCTGCCTACGAAGCAGGAGGTCCCGGGTTCGAATCCTGGTCAGGGCATTTGTTTGTGTGTTTATCACAGATATTTGTTCCTGAGTTATGGATGTTTTCTATGTATTTAAGTATTTATCCATATTTATCTATTATATATATCGTCGTCTAGTACCCATAACACAAGCCTTATTGAGCTTACTGTGGGCTTAGGTCGATTTGTGTAAGATTGTCTTATAATATTTATTTATTATTTTATTTATTTATTATTAATAGGAAATTGTTAGAAACACAAACCAACAAAAGTGTCATGTTTGTTTTCTGATATTAAAGTAAATGACAGGCTAATCAAACATGTGACCAAAATCTTGCATAATAGTTCCGTAATTATAAATAAGTACTAAAATTAACTAATATGAATAGATACTTTTCAATAAGTTATTAAGTATTTCTTGAAGGAAAAAATATCCTTAGGAGGTTACTCAAAACCAAAGTAGCCGACGTAACCGTAACAGTCGATAAGTAAAATTGGACTGGACTGGTAACATCTGTCGCATTCCACACTCCTTGTGGGCCAAGAAAATCACTGGTAACAAAATAGCAAGCTGCGTCGCGGCAAACCTAGGTGGACATGGCGGGAAGATCATGCCTTATGCGCTCTAACTAAAGACGCTAGTGTGGGGTTAGCCTTGTACTGGCAAAATGTTGCCAACATGTTGTCACCCTCTGTTCATGCAACACTAGCCGAGGAAGAAATATAGGAATACCTTTTTCTAGCAGTGTGACAGTAAAGGATAATTAAAAAAAGTATTAATTTTCAGTCCTGGAATATGAAGAGATTCAAATTAAGTAATTCAGCTTATTGCGGTGGACTATAAAACATTATATTATTATTATCTGACACATTACATAGGGTCACATCCCTACGCATCTCTGAATCCAATGAATATTTACTATGACACGTATATTTATTGTAGCTGATTTAAAGCTACAGATAAACACAGCAGTATGTATAAAATTATATATTTACACTTATCAGTATATCCTACTGCCATCAGTGTACACGTTGATAATGGATTGGATGGTTTGGGCTTTGATTTAAATATTACGTAATTTAATATACTACATATAAGTTTCTATATATTAGAATCCACAAGTAACAGTGTTGAAGCACACGTTAAGTTCATTATTACAACAACTTATAAACTAAGTATGAAATGACAAACAGCTTAGCGAAATATTTTATTTAAAAATTAGTGACGATGGGGAAGGAAGACATAAATCAAGCCCAAGTTCTCAACGGTTTACTGACTGAAAAGATACAGACTCAGCCAGAACTGAAGAAGAATACTCTTACGAGAATACTGGAATCATGTAAGTTTTGAGGTTCACAGGTCATTATAAAACGTTGAATAAAAATATATGAAAAGAAAAAAAATACATAAAAAAAACCTAACAAATGAACGTAAAGGGGACGTTTTAAGAACAGGATTATATTGGTTGTTATTATGACATGATAGGTCATAATTATGTAAAAAGCGCGGTGGAGATTTTAGCGGTAAGACGTGGCTTTCAATGCCAAGGTAGTAGGATCAAACCATTGCTCAATCGGAAACCGGACCTAATCCCAACGAGGACCAATTTCTCTTCTGAGACTTTCTTAAAAACAAACGTTTTTTAAATTCTGCTGATTATGGTGCCGAATGGACCCCAGACTCCATTGAGCCATAGGCAGAAAGCTGGAACAAGCGCTTGGAATATAATGAGGTCGATGTGGGGCAGTAATGATTTTTTTTCTCAATTCATACTTATACCTAACTTTTCCAGGTTGTTTCATTCCACAGCGCTATGTGTTAAGCATAATGGGTCTTATAGGAGTGTGTAATGCATTTACAATGAGAGTATGTCTTAACATAGCTATAACTCAAATGGTGAATAAAACGAAAGATTTCGCTATTGAAGTCGACTTTAATAACAATACTTATAAATTTGTAGAAGACCTATGTCCAAATGATTTAATTAGCTCCAACGTTACGGAAATCGAAAATCAAGTAAGTATACAGGGTGGAATTTTGTAATGCCACCTGAAGGGGAAGTACTCTTAATACTGTAGATAGAAAATTTTACTCAAAGAAAACATTCCTTTATTTTTTAAAAGAAAGAAAACTGCATTCAAAGATTTTTAAAAATTCGCTTGTCGCACCCGGTAATCGAACCGACTAAAATCTTAAAAGTTGCACCCTGTACTTTTATTGCATCGATCGTTAGGGTCAATTATGAGGATGAAATCTCTAACAAACTTCATAAATTAAATGAAAGGAAAACAATGAAATCTTAAATTATTTTAATTATTTACAAAAAATGGTAAACTAACTAATTAATTGTTCGAAATGGGCTCCTCCTTTTTGGTTACACTAATTTATTATTCTAAGGAATTCATTTCTAGTAACCTTTAATAACGTGTTGTGGTGAATGTTATAATAATGTTAAAATCTATTTTCAAATGTAACATTCCATATTTAAACTACGTCACACACGGAGTTATGTCGCATCTAAGAAAGGAGTCTGCATTACAAACACGTGCAAATTGCAATCGTCTTATCTAAAAAGGAATACGTCATTTTAATGGATAAATGACGTCAATGATAATTATTAATTAATAACATAAGTAAACAGATGGATCTTTGAGTAAAAGTGCTTTAACTTGATCCATTGAATTAATAATTTAAGATTTCATTGTTTTCCTTTCATTTAATTTATAAAGTTTGTAAGATAGATTTCATCCTTATAATTGACCCTAACGATCGATGCAATAAAAGTACAGGATGCAACTTTTAGAGATTTTAGTCAGTTCGATTACCGGGTGCGGCAAGCGAATTTTTAAAAATCTTTGAATGCAGTTTTCTTTCTTTAAAAAAATAAAGGAATGTTTTCTTTGAGTAAAATTTTCTATCTACAATATTAAGAGTACTTCCCCTTCAGGTGGCATTACAAAATTCCACCCTGTATAGTAACATTTCTATTTTTAGTACGTTCTGAATTAATATCTACATTGCACTTTTCAAAAATTGTTTAGAAATAAAGGAAAAGTAGAAAAATGCACTGCCTTAGACGAGACGGCAGACGACACGACAGACTTTCTAAATATTATAGTATCGTTGGCAGACATTTGTTGATTGTAGCACATTGTTATCGATGAATTCTCAATTATAACATGGAACTCCGATGGCCGGTTAAGAAGTGTAAGACTTCTACGGCATACCTATGTCACTAGGCGTGCCTTTAATACGCATTTAAAAATAAAGGATATGATTAATAAATTCACAGCCATCACGTAAGTCTCAGTATCTCACTTGGTCAGAGCGATATGTATGTATCCCAGAGTCAGGAGTTCTAGCCTGAGGCATTGGATTTTTTTTACTTTTCCTTTATTTCTAAGCATTGTGTTATCGTTAGCAGACGTTCTGCTTAAAAAAATGTTTAAAAAAATATTAAGTAGTTAGTTGCGCTTTAGAGTATGTTCGGTAAAAGAAGTGTCTTAGAAATTATTAGTAACTGTATACAGGATTATTCAGGAGACGTGAGCAGGAACAATCCTACACACTTAGTTACTCGTAATGATAATGAATCGGCCGCCATCATGTTTAAGTGAAACAATAACGTCTTTCTAATTTTGTAACCTCTTTGTTACGTATAAATTTTATTCTCTGTAATCATGGTCACTCTACACTAAATAAACAAATCCATAAAGATAAGAACTTCTTTAACAAATATGACAGCATTTTAATTAAAAAATGTATGAAAAAAGTTAGTATATTATTAAGTATAAGTATTAATATAATTGTCAAATTAATTAAGATATGATGTTTCCAAAGTAACCAGTCATCAATTTGACACATATATCACAGAAAAACAAGAGAGTATCAGTACTCGACGGAGTATTGTAGAGGGACCATGCGTGTCGTAATTAATTTAAAACACCATATTTTTTACTTAAAAAATTAGCGCTAACCACACTAATTGGTATCAAACAATAGCTTGTTATTAACTGAATCCGTAGTGTTAATCCTGCTCACGTCTACTGAATCTGCCTATATTACCCATGACATGACACTTGGATTTCTGAACTAACTCAATAGTATATCCTGCCATGCGTCACCCTCACTCTGCTAGCCTAATATGGTCGGCTTTTTATTGCCTGTCACCATAGCTGTCACGTTCTAACAAGTATGTAAGTACAAAAGTGATGCATGACGTGATAGGCGATAAAATGACAACCATGATACGCGTTCTGGTTTTTGTATATGACGATATATGGTAAAAATGCTAAAAATTAATATAGTCCGAAATAAGGTATAGTGATTGTTATTTAACACCATTATGTTATATTCTGATTTTGACGCAATTATTCACCTATATTTATGTTTATGATTATGAATACACGATTTACCTTAAACTATTTCGTTTATACTAGTAATTTAATAATTAATAAAAATATTACAAGTTAAAAATGCTAATTTATTTTATATTTGTATTACTAACATGCTTGTGGGCCTAGAGCCTAAAAATAAAAATAATTGAATTAAATTATGATCAGGAAAATTAAAATTGACTTTTTCCTTTCCAGTATGCGATATTTAAATGGAATGAGAGAACGCAAGGCTTTATTCTTAGTGGCTTTTACTATGGTTATGCTACTACTCAATTTCTCGGCGGGTACTTGGCTGAGCGTTATGGAAGCAAGTGGACCCTGGGCTTGGGCCTGCTGAGTACAGCACTGTTCACATTTCTGACACCATGGGTCACAAGAGCGGGAGGAGCAACGTGGTTGTTCATTCTTCGTATCATCCAAGGAATGGGAGAAGTCATTAATTTATTAATACTTGATTAAATATACATTCTTCTTCATTTTATAAATGGTCCGGCTCAAAATATTTCATAAAATCAGATCTAGATAGAAATTAAAACTAGGTGATATAGTTAAAAACGTAATTTGCCACAGTCGTACATTTTTGTCATATTTTTCACATAAAAATAAATATTCGCTAAAACTCTTGCAACCTATCCATAACTATGAATCAAAAAAACTTTAATCAAGTTAAATTATTTTCACCACTCTACCTCGGAAACGCTCTCTTTATCCCTTGAAAGCGGCTGGGACTAACGAATTTTATCTACATGTGGGGAAAGTAATTCGGTGCAAGCTTTGACTGTTTTTTTCGGGTTATTTGGCAGGATGGACTTTAAAGAGATGATTTTGAATTATATAAGTTGAAAGTATTCATTGGCTTCGATTTTTTATATTTTATAGCTTATAGTTTTCCTGTGGTAGTGTGGTGAATTTTTTTGTTGTTGTGGCAGAAAAGTTTGTTTCTCTCTTGCCTTGAGACACATGTACGCTCGAGATTTCAGTCTCGCTACGCTCGTCGCTCAATTTTGGAATCATTCGATGGCTCGGGTCTCAATAAAAGCACGAGAGGTTAAACATCAACTTTAATAACTATTTCAATACGTTTGTACGCTAGCCCAGTGACGTCACTTGTTGCTAGTATTTGATATGAAGCCGTTTGTTCTATCTGTGTAGGAATGTCTGAAGTTAAATCAAATTTTCGAGTATCGACTTTTTATATTCCCAAGTAAAAATATGTCATCTCAACAGGGTCCCACCATGCCCGCGCTCATGTTAATGCTGTCAAATTGGGTGCCACCGCACGAACGTTCTCTCCAATGCGCACTTGTGTTCGGCGGCGCCCAGATCGGAAACATCTTCGGTTCGCTGATGTCTGGTTTCTTTTTATCTGGAGGCAGAGACTGGGCTTACGTATTCTACTTCTACGGCGGATTTGGGTTGATTTGGTTCGTGTTCTGGGTAAGTAAAAATATGTTTATCTCATACAATCATTTACCCATCTTTGTCGTTAATATGCTTGATCTTTGTAATGGAGCGTTGTGATAATGATAATAAGTAAGTATATTATTGAGCATTGCATATAGTTTTTTCTTTGTGCTTATTCGTGTTTAGTTTTAAATTAGTAATTATTATTGGTACTTTAATTGACCGTTTATATCATAATAAATAATTTAATTTAATCTGAAAAAACAATTTTAACAGCCGTAACCCTCGTCCTTAATATTTTTCAGAGTATTCTCTGCCATAGTTCACCGAACGTTCATCCTTTTATCTCCAAGAAAGAATTGGACTACTTAAACTCGAAGATTATTAAATCCGACAATACATTGAAGGGCCCAGTGCCATGGAAGGCCATGTTGAGATCTCCGCCAGTCTGGGCACTAGTATTTGCTGCGGTAAGCTATTAAAGAGATACGACGAAAGCTTTAACAAACTTATAAACAAAATAAGTATCTACTTATAGTACGTAGGTAAATATCTGATTGCCAAGATACCTATATAGTTTATATAGTTTTTCAGGGACAATGTGGTCTGGGTATGGTGGTTATTTATGTGACAATAAGCGACCCTACTTCTTTGATGAAAAAACTGAGTAGTCCAGCAGCTCTAAAGCACTCGTAAATTGTCTACATAATATATAACGGCTAATATTATAAAGATACAAAACTTTACGAACGTATTATCAAAGAAAAGTTGTAGGGTTATAATTAATATACCACTTTTAGTACAATTAAAAAATAAAACTGGGTGTAACATGTAATTGCCATAACATGTTTCGTATCTTGGTATCGATTGTCTTGCATGGTAGTTCATTGGATTACTCGACGACGCCCTGCAGATATGCTCGTTTAGTTTCGATTTACCTCAGGTAATCAGCCTCTTTATCAGACATTTTTCTTCAAAATATAGATTAGAGGCAGCGGACTCTTTATTACATCACAAAATATCAAATTATATAACACATTATTGCATATTAATCGAATACTGAAATTATAAGAACAAAAGCTATTACCGGCAATGCGCTTGTGACCCCTCTGGTGTTGCAGGCGTCCATGGGCGGCGTTAATTGCTTACCATCAGGCGATTCGTCTGCTCGTTTTCCTCCTATTTCATAGCAAAAAAAAAAAAAAAATGAGTAGTTTTGCAATAATTATGTAACAATAATTTATGTAAAAATATAATAATATATCAGAATTCAAAAAGATACACGAAATGCAAAATTCAAAACAAAATAAATTATTTGCACTGTGTACCACTTAATATGTAGTGTTTTACCATATTTGATACAGTGATTGGTTCACAGGTCGGGCACGACTGGGGCTACTATATACACAATGGTCACAGACTTGCCGAAATATTCCGTTGAGGTGCTCAAATTCGACATTGCGAAGACTGGCTGGCTGACTGCTCTGCCATATGTCGCCATGTGGATCTGTTCTTTCATATTTGGCATTGCTTGCGACGTATGTGTTAGAAAAGGATGGCACACAATCAAAACGGGAAGGAGTATTCACACCACAATTGGTAATAAGAAATATTGTACCCAATTTTTTCCTCATAAGGATGTTTTACGCCACGGTTATGATTTATGATGTATTAGAAATATTTAGTCCAGAAGAATGTTAAGAATGAACAAAATTCACTAATATACACCCTGTCTAATAAGTTCGAATACACATATTTTTGCGTTGACCCTGAAGGCATACAGGCTGCAGGCCATCCATTTATTATATTAATCTAAAGAATAAGTTAACTTGAACATAATGTAATAGTAAAAAACGCCAAGGACTTGAAATTTGTCTTCACTCTTCAATGAAGTACTTTCGATTAACAATTTAGTACAAAATTTCGTAATGGCGACTGCAAAGGTGTTTTTTCAAGGCGGTAAAACTTTTTGGAATCAAACGCAATCTCGTTTACACAACAATGAGAAGGTCTTAAAATAGCTCCTCTTTGGAAGACAGGAAAAAATCTGGTCAGCTACGCAGCTAGAACCATTAAAATACTAAATATCGCGAGAGTGCGAGTTTAGAGGACAAAAGCCGCTTTATCCAAAAATCAACTGCCGATCTGAAAATTTTGAGAAGATCCTTACGTGCTATTTTGGAGGTGGATCCTGGATATCATAGCTACAATAAACGTGAAGTTCATCGTTTTTCCGTAGCAATCGGGAAAATTAGAGTACATAATCCAACTCAATACATTCCTGGCACGCAGGAAGGAGTTGATTTTCTGACGAGAAACTCATTGAATTAAAATAGCCTTACAATGCTCAAAACGGTCGTTTGTGAGCAGCAAGTATAAAAACAGCCTAAACCATGAGGTTAATGTTCCCAGACTCCAGAGGGAACTATTGATGGTAGTGTGGGGTTCAGTTAAATATGTGGGGCCAAATTTCGTTATATTTACCGATAAAGTCGCACATTAATAATGAAAATTATGAATCAGAGGTTTTCGTCGAAAAACGCTCCTGAAAATTTGAAAACTGTGTTTAGGAATAAAAATTAAATTATTTTCTCACAAAATTGTGCTCAAAACAGTCCAAACGTTGTTCAAGCTTTGAGAAAAGCTAATTTCGATGATTATATTGCCGAGTAATATAAACCATAGTAAACGTAAACGTAAAGCCATAGTAAACGGCCACTCCATTCTCCAGATTTGCGTTTATTACATTGATTTGGTATGTTTTTACATGCCTTGTAGGCACTTGTAGGTCACATTATTATAAAATAGCAAATATGGACAGTGAAATTTTTATTTCACTGTCCATATTTCATTTCATATTTAATATTTCATTTTTCATTTTTATTTTTCTTTTTTGATATCGAGCATATTTGGGACGAAATAACCTTGAAAGCGGTGCGTGCCGCGTGAGATTGAGTTGAAAAATGTAGTCAGCTAGTAAAATAGGTAAGAGGTGGAGTTAGTCCAAAATATTTGCAGCATATTTTGTACATTAGTATAGCTTTAATAAAATACAGATTTCACTACAATAACTATTCGTACAAAAAAGTTATAAGACCTCCAAAGTGTATTCGAACTTTTTGGACACGGTGTAATTACTACTTAGCACCCAAAACTAACTAATTAAAAGTGCTGGCATTCCCGTTCGTTATTTGAAAATATAAATCTATACTTCGTTTTCTTTGAGATTAGAAATTGAGTAAACATAGAAACAGTACTTGCCAACCTGTTCTAAATGTTCAGTTTAAACACACTGCAAGCACACCAACAGAGGATTAGTTAACATGATTAAGAGTTCACATTTGTGAATAAATAATAACAATTTGCAGATTAAATAATCCAACACAACAATAAATACACAATTTCGTTTTAGATTTTGTATGCCAACGTTAGAGACACGTGAAAAATGAAAAACTGACCTGACAGTGACGCACGTACGTTCTAAAACGAAAACTTAACGTCCAGTGTTTTTTATCAGTATTCACGATAATTATTTCATTGACAATCATAATATGCTCTTATTAATCAATTTTCGTAAATAAAAATGCGTCTAAACGTTATTTAATAGGTTTATTATATAATACTAAATAATAAAGCAACTGTCTTAGGTGATGGTAAAAGATTTGGTGGACTACGATGTGGCTTTTCTTGTTGTATGCCATTCGGGCCTGCCTCTGATTGTTCCAAAACTCTCCAACCAAACGCACAATAATAGAGCATGCAAATACCTTTACTTAAATAAGAATCACAATAAGCTTTAAACATTAAAAACTATCCAGGTATGGCTGAGAGATACTAATGACAGATGACGAGAGAAAATATTTAAAAAACGAACCATCCGTTGCGAACCTCTTCTTGTCTAGGTATTTTATTGTGCAACATTCACAAGAACATTAACAATGATAAAAAATAAAATATTTAGTGCATATTACAACTACCAAGATATTGTAAAATACTCATAACATTTACAAATACGTAGGCATGGCTTTACTATAAATACAAATTTATTTAAGTATGTTTGATGACGGCGTAGGCACTTTGACAGTTGTGACATTTATCGTGCCTAATAAAAAACCCTGTACATCGTTTCGAAAAGTTAGAAATACTTATGTTGATGTTGTTTATTGTGCTTATTTACAGCCGCCACCGGTCCAGCAATATGCATCATTCTTGCTTCTTACGCGGGGTGCGATAGAAACGCTGCAATGTTCTACATCATTATTTCTATGGCTTTAATGGGCGGCTTCTATGCTGGAATGAAGGTACATTATACATATAATTACGAGTATTGTAACTAATTAGCCGTCTCTATATTTAATAGCTTCTGTATAGTAAACATTTTTCATATTTTATATTTCGTTTTTAACATCAACACTCCTATGAATTTACAAACTAATAAATTCGATAGAAATATTCAACCCATATAAGTTTCTCGTTTAACTACTCCTTTAAACATGTGTGATTTTAAAACATACGTATAACACTTTAAAGTACTGTACGTGTATAAAATAACTTATAGCTTTGTATTATTTAAACGTTTTTGGTTTTCAGGTTAACGCTTTAGACTTGGCGCCCAACTTTGCAGGTTCACTGACATCAGTTGTAAACACTACTTCTACTTTTACGGGAATGATTACTCCATTCCTTATTGGCTTATTGACGCCAGATGTGAGTAGCATTCTAGGATTTAGTTTCATATTTATGGAAGTTATGTCCCCCTTCGTATATCCAAAAATTCTATCCTATCCTATTTCCCAAACAGTTCATTATAATTTTCGTCTACTTTTCGTATGAAATTGCTAAATATTATACGGTTGATGGAAGCTTAGGGCGTTCCTGGATTGAAAATAGAATTTGAATGTAACATAATAGGTCAAAAATTTTTTTTAAAGCAAACTATGTGTGTGATGTTTGGCCTATTCCTGACGACGAGAGGTTAGACGGTCTACCTAGGTGCAGCTGTATGCTGATTACAGGGGTGGATACTGTGAATAGTAAACATTAAAACCTGAACACTCAACTGGCTAATAAAATTGGTAACTAGTATACTCCTTACAATTCAATTTAACATTTTTCTTTGCAGTCAACCATCAGCCAGTGGCGTGTAGCATTTTGGGTATGTTTCGCCGTGCTGGTGGGCACTAACGTAGTGTACTGCATCTGGCTGGACGGCGAGCAGCAGTGGTGGGACGATGTGAGAAAGTACGGCTACCCACCGGGTTGGAAACATGGCCCTTTGATTAGAGAGATCAATCCGGAGCAGCCTGATTCGCTTAAAATATGCGAGGAAGATGAGGACAACGAAGTATATTAATAGAAGTTAAAGTTCACAGTTTTTTGACTGGCAACTTTAGTTTAAGTAGTTTGAAATTATGCCTAATGCAAGTTTATTGGTCCCTAACTCTAAACATGCATTAAAATTATGAAACGATTGTTTACTATTTTACTTTAACATTTTATTGCTGTTATAAAAATATTTTAAGCTAGTCTCTGAAGTCGTGGCTTCAAATTAGCTAGCTCGATCGTCATCAGATGTACTCTTTAGTTTAAATATTTAAGCTCGTCACGTCTTCACTTTGTAACTAGATTAAATTTTTGCCTGATATTTTATCACGAGCAATATCCTTCCGGCGTCTCATTTGTATTCCCATGTGTTTTGCTCATGAAGGTTTATTATGATATAGGCGTCAAGAAATATGAACTGCTCCAAGAATGTGAGTTAATGGAATAAGAAGATATGTTCACGGGTATGCACTTGTTCTTGTAAGAGGATTTTATATTATTTATGCCTTTATATCGATGAATGCAGACATATTAAAATAATTTGATTTTTAAATTACATCGGTTTGCAACCGACTACAAATTGTACAGAAAAAATGTTGAATCAGTGTTCAGAATCTCAAAATTTCATTCCGGGTTTCTTTTTTTATACTACGACGGTAGCAAACAAGCATACGACCCGCCTGATGGTAAGCAGTTACCGTAGACTATGGACGCCTGCAACCTGTCTGGATTCACATGCGCGTTGTCTACCCTTTAGGAACCTATACACTCCTTTTTTGAAGAATCCGCTTGGAAAACCTCGGCAGTGAGTTCACTCCACATTCCGACCTTGTTGCTGCAATAAAATATGCGAGTATGTATACAAGGTGTAAAATAAATGCTGGTGATCCGTTTAAGGGGCTGACAGCAGCTAAATTCCCTCCCTATCTTTTTCAGCGGGAGTGAAAGAGAAATACTGTGTTACGATTAGTATGGGAGCTCATTGCAAATTTTGCTAAATGATGATGAATTAAAAAAAACTACGCATTAATTGAGAAATATAAAACAACAAAGTTTTTAGTATTAGTGTGGTGGAATTTTGTCCTTAGTTACAGACGTATAAGTCAAGAACCTAAAGACATACTACTGTTTAAAGCTAATTTTAAGATGTAACTTTGGAATTATTTTCTATCAAGCCGATTTCGTCCAATCGTGTATCGGAAGTAACGTAGTTCTTCCAAATATAAAAAAATAACATATATATTTTTTTACTTTCTCAAAGCAAGTAGTTATAGCTAAAAAACTGTTTGAGTAAAGTCAATTTGAAGGCCATCAGGTGTTGTCAGCCTCTTGAATGCGTTGGGGCGAATTGGTATCGTACTCTAATTATGAAAAACTAAAAACAAATATTTCGCGCGAAAAAAAAATGGTTTTGTATACAAAAAAAAACCCATTTCAATACATTTTCTCCTACTTTTTCTTAGTCGCATACCAATTATGCCCTTAAACGGATGCCCAGTATTTTTGTTACATCCTGTATAGGTCCAAAACACACTTCTTTTATTTAAACTGATATAAGCATGGAAATAAAATGTCTCGGAATCAAGCCCTGTTTCCATTTATCTCGAGTACCTCTTCACCTACCATACCGCGTCGTCGCGACATAATCGGGCAGATATGTCAGGCGCGACATGAATTAGTATCTGAGTCGCGCGCTACAATTTAAGTTTGCTAGACTACGTAGGTAAGGAGATTATCAAACTGCTGCAGTTTTCGCATCAGACAACAATAATTATGATCTATCCACATTCGGAATATATTTTTGTGCTACGAGGGTTGCTACTTATATATCCGGAAACAAAAAAACAAACAAACGTACACGGCTGAAAATGGTTTTATTGTTTTTCAAAGTATTCCCCTTGATGATCTATGCACTTTTGCATTCGCGTGAACCAATTTTTAAAGCACTTCTGCCACTCCGCCTGAGGTACCTCCATAACGTGTTGTTTGAATGCGTCGACAGCATCTTCAGCGGTCGAAAATCGTTGACCGCGTAATTTATTCTTTATATTTGGAAATAAATAAAAATCGTTGGGTGCCAAGTCAGGGCTGTACGGCGGATGACCCGTTAATTCCACATTTTGACCCTCCAAAAATAGAGTTGTTTCGCGTGACGTATGACAGCTGGCATTGTCATGATGAAGAATGATTCTTCGTCGCTGATTAGTTTTACGAATTTGTTCAAATACTTCCGGTAAGCAAATGGTCGTGTACCACTCTGAATTAACCGTTCTACGGTTTTCTAGTGGCACTGTAGCTACATGGCCATTAATACCGAAGAAGCAGGCCACCATTTGTTTCAATGTACTTTTTGCACGAGTAACTTTCGTAGGGTTCGGCTCATTTTGAAACACCCATACCGTTGATTGTTGCTTCGTTTCGGGATCGTATGCATAGATCCAGGATTCGTCACCTGTATAGATGTTATAAACGGCTTTTGAGTCACCACGGTTATATTTTTTTAACATTTTATTGCACCATTCGACGCGAGCATCTTTTTGCTCTTTTGTTAAGTTGTGGGGTATCCAACGCGAACAAATTTTTTTTACAGCCAAATAATTATGTAATATGCTATTAATGCTGGTCATAGAAATACCCAGAGTCGCCTCTATCTCGCAGTACGTAACATGTCGGTCGTCCATTATAAGTTTTCGCACAGCCTCGATATTTTGTTGTACAACGACCGATTTCGGGCGACCTGCCTTAACTTCGTCCGTAAGCATACTACGTCCACGATTGAACTCACTAAACCAGTGATACACAGTAGTTTTAGATGGGGCTTCATCACCAAAAGTTGAAGTTAGTTGATCTATGCACTGTTGTTGCGTTAAACCACGCCGAAAATCATAATAAATCATAGCACGAATATTTTCACGAGTGAGTTCCATTCTTGCTGCGAGATGACATTTAAAACCCGTCAAAAACAAAACACGAGCGTTAATAAGAAAGAAAAAATATACCGGCCAGTACTAAAAAAAGTTCAAATTTTACCATGGAGGTCAAATATGCTATTTAAGAAGATTGTAATCCCGGTTTCCGGATATATAAATAGCAGCCTATGTATATGCCGTAACTACCCGTATCGGTAATGTAAAATAGGGATTAAGTACCTACTAACAACGTGACTATCTATTGAATGTTGTTGTGAAACTGATAAGTGATAACTGATCATCCAAGTAAGTCGTAGTCTCCAAGCAGTTGTTTATCTTGTCTAGACATCCCCTGAATTTGTTTTCATTCGTGAGTAAAAATGTACATCAATAGGTAGAGGGTTAATATGTACTCGTACTTACTTAGATTAAATTGTAGAGAAAAAACTAAAACCTAATTCATTACATTAACTTGTATAAATAACTGTCTCCAATAAAAATAAAAAAACCGGCCAAGTGCGAGTTGGACTCGCGCACCGAGGGTTCCGTACAAACCTTTACAACTTAAAGGTATTATAGACCTGAGTATTTGATATGAATTTCAATTTAATACCTCTACGCGTGTACGAGGAAAAAGGTAGTAAGTTTAAAATTTAAAAAAATATTTTTTGTATGATTTTACTAAAAATGTCTAGTTTTCGTAATTTTTCCTTTGTCTGTGCTATATGTACTTTCTTCGTGCCAAGTTTCAAGTTTCTGAGTTTACGGGAAGTACCCTTTAGGTTTTGAGTTTCTTGCGAGTACTCAGTTTCAAAATATGCGACTTAAATTGCTATTTCTTTTGATTGCGTTGACATAAAAGTTTGGTTTTGCTACGTCTGAAAGGTCCTATAGCCCTAAGTATTTGACATGAATTTCAATTTAATACCTCCACGCGTTGACGAGGAAAAACGTAGTAAGTTTAAAATTTAAAAAAATATGTTTTTGTATGATTTTACTAAAAATGTCTACTTTTTGTAATTTTTCCTTTCTCTATTCTATATGACGTTGCTTCGTGCCAAATTTCAAGTTTCTGAGTTCACGTGAAGTACCCCTTAGGTTTTGCGAGTGCCGAAACTCTAAAATTTGCAGCATAAACGACTGTATCTTTTGATTGCGTTGGGTTTTAAGTTTGATTTTTTCACAGCTACAAGGGACAATAGACCTGAGTATTTGATATAAATTTCAGCTTGATACCGCCACGCGTTCCTGAGAAAAATGGTCTTGACAGACAGACAGACAGACAGACAGACAGACGGACAACAAAGTGATCCTATAAGGGTTCCGTTTTTTCTTTCGAGGTACGGAACCCTAAAAATACTTATGGTTGTGTGGTAAAATTATACAAACAAGTCGAAAAACTATATTAAAAAACCCGATTGCGGTATGACTGCAAGCGATTCCATTGCTAAAACGATGTTTTCACTCCTACAATCAAGATGAATCTAATGACATTTCATACGTCGTAATTAATTACTCTTAAATCATATGTAAGCTGTAGGGCGTGCCTAATAAAAAAAATCTTGACCGAAAATATATGATCATGCGCCATGTTACGGAATTTCACGGGAACTAATTTCTTGCACTGGCAATAATTTTAATGACAGGATAATATGCATGTGTGAGGGCATGTTTATTTATTTATTTATCGTATGGCTACATGTGACTGGATATAGATAGACATTTCTTCCCTGCGGTAGAGCAGATGATAATGAAAATCCAGTGAGTGCTGTGAGGTCCAGATGGGACAGTGCAGCTGCTAAGTTTGTTACTTTTTTAGCACCACACAGGGATTATAGTTGCGTGTGCACAAGCCATAAAAATATTTTGATTCGATTTTGATTTAAATTTTTAGCACCGTCAAAAGTTTTTTTTACTACACCCCGTATATATAACGTTTTAGTTTGACATGAGATTTTTTTTGAATGACTGAATAATAGGGCTCTCTAAAGCACCTTTTATTTTTTCAAAATTCGTAATTGTTTATAAGTTATGGATTTTTTCCTTGTGAAACAGGGAACTTCGAAATTAGTTATTTTTTTATTTTACATGTTTTTGCTTCATAATGGTGTCAAAATTATACCTTTAATGAATCAAAATTATACACTTACCGCACAGTTGTTGTACCATGTGTTAAATTGTTTGGTATTAATAATATAGCTTAACCTAAATTAATGATATACTAAAGGATAATAATGGATCGTAACACAATCTAGTCACGGTGGACATAATAATGTAACTCATTGTTTAGTGTAATGAATCCCAATCTCACTCCTATAGAGTTGCTTTTTATCCTTGACTGGAATAAATTATGTAAATGATATTCCGATAGCCGTAGCTACATAGTATCTAGCAGTACCTACCTACATTTATAATATGTATATTTTATACTGAAGTCACATTAGTCGTTTATGTGTTTATGGTTTACCAGTAACGACAAACAGCGACTTATTTGATGAAATATTTGCAAATCTGATGGCAATAGCAAAGTTTCTAAGAATAGAAAGGAACATTACCTAAAATAATCATGAAACTAATTATATACATGGAATAAACGAATGTAACTAATGTTTTTATTTTTATTTATATATGTATGGTATATGTACCTAAGTTTATTTTATTATTTTTATTTTATTTGCGTAAGTTTATTATTGTCTAGTTGATTTGCATTTGCAACACCGACGTATTTCTGATTTATACGGTTTTCGCTTCCCAAAGGTTGTCTGGAAGAGATCGCTTTTTACCTCTGCTTTTACTGTTTGTTTGTAACTTGTATTTTATGTGTTTCTTTATTTTGAGATGGGCAATAAAGAGTATTTATGTAATGTTACTGGTATGTAACCGAAACAAAATACAGGTAAGTAAGCGATACTTTTCATAACTAAACATAATAAAGTTGATATTTATGATAAATAATGATAATGATATCAAAATGATCAAATTAGACGTGTCTTACCTATGAAGCAGTTTTTCGAATAACCTTTTCAATGCAGAATAATTAGAAATTTTCCAATATATGTATTCCCGTTACTTCGCCTGCGCGGAATAAGTAATCCACCCCCTTTTGACGGGGGTTAAAATTGGTGGAGGGATGTAGGGGTTAAGGGATGATTTCTGGGATAAAAAATTATTCCATATTCATAGTTTTCAAACTATCTCCATATGAAATTTCATATAAATCGGTTCAGCGCTTATTAATTCCCGATACAAACTTTCAGCCCCTTAAGGTATGATTTCTGGGATAAAAACTATATTCCGTCCTTTCCCGGGACTCAAACTTTCTTCATATCAAATTTCATCTTAATCGGATCAGCGGTGTAAGCGTGAAGAGGTAACAGACCGAGAGACACACTTTCGCATTTATAAATATCAGTAGGTATAACTATATCACTTCCTCCGGGGATCACCCCGAGATATATTATTCTTTACATTTACCGATTCACTGGAAAATGATTGTATGTATGTTTATTTTATGATAGACCTGCTCGTAAGTGAGTAAGTTCATATCAGCCATAACTTCTAATTAGTTGTACACTGGTGGTACATAATTGAACAGGCAAATAACTCATCCATATATATTATATCAGCAGCATAAAAAGATAAACTATTTATTTTAGGTCATTAGTCAAGTAAGGCGTTTTATTCTCTTCAATCAAAGAACAATGCACATTGATTACGATTATTTTCGGCACACATTGTACTAATTGTAAAACTTGTAAAAGAAACTGGATTAGGCACAAAAGCGTGACCTTGTCATTTGTATGATAACGACCGCTCTAAATACCGGGTTGTGACAATACACTACAATGACGGATGAATAGATGTTTTGTAATTTCATTAAGAGTCCGACGATGCAGATCAACAATGAGTAGTAATATTTAAATGAAATGTAGTAGGTAATAGTTATTTATTATAAAAGGGGGAAAAGTTAATATTTAACCTCTCGTTTTATTGAGACCCGAACTAGCGATCCCACGATTGAGGCACGAGCGTAGCTAGTGGCTCATAAAATGTAAACTTGAGCGTGTGAGGGCATCAAGGCAAGAGAGGTTGAACAAACTTTGCTGCCGAGTATAATACAAAATTTTTCACCACACTACCACAGGAAAAATATAAGCTATAAAATGTAATAAATCGAAGATCGAAGTCAATTGAATGTCCATCCTGCCAGAAAATGAGAAAAAGAAAACAAGAAAATCTTGTACTAAATAACTTTCCCCGGATATGGAAAAAATGCGTTTTTCCCACCACTTTCAAGGGATAAAGAGCGCGTTTCCGAGGTAAAGTGAGCCTACCGAGAGTGATATCAACGGGCGAGCGAAACGAGGAACAAAGGAACACATGAACGGCCCGGGATCGGCAATACAAATAAATTGTACTATACTACTATATGGTATTATTTATACCTTTGGTAGAAGGAAAAAATCTGTACTATAATCTAAGTACTAAGTAGGATTTAAGATCGCTAAACAAGTCGGTCTTGGTATATGTTGCCTCTTAAGTAAGTAAGCATATATATTACATGGCCCACAAAGGTCAATGTCGTTTAACGCAAAACACAGACTTGTATAATTACTGGAAACACATGCACGAAAGTACAATGAACTCCGTTTTACTTGTGTTTATCAGAGACTAGTAAATAAAAAGAGTGTCTGTCTCTAGGCTATGTACCAATTTTCCGTCATTTATTTAGATGACACTACTCTTCGCTACCTAGCCGTAATGATACTTACTAGATGCTCAGAGAGTTAAAATGTAAGCTATTATAATGTTAAGAAAGTAGTGAAAATCTCAATAATGGGGAAGGCTACTATCTAGTTTAAAAAGATGTTATTAGTTTCTATTATTTATCGTGATTAGTATCCGGTGTGTGGGGTGTGTGTTGACCGAATTTTATGGAGAGTCATGGTCAAATTTGGGGCGTACTTTTGTGGGAAAATCTTGCACCAGCCTTTTATTTAAGTTGTACAACTTAATAGTTATGATTTCGAACAACACAAATAAGATGAGTTTCAACAGAAATCGCCAACTCCTTTTTGTTTGACTACTTAGGACAAAAACTAACTTTTAGGTTAAGTTTTGGATGCGGATGCTGCTTGCTGAGTCCGTCGATTTGTCAAACCAACTGATAACTCGACATACTGTTACTCTACATAAAACTTACTTGCATGATTGAGGGAGTGAATAATGAAGATTTTAATTAATTAAAGAGGCAGTCATATTTTTATCGAACCGGTTACCTACCATGCCTACATGTTTTTCCTTTTTAAAAAGGGTCCATGCAAAAACGGTCCAGTGCAAGTCGGACAAGCGCCCCAACATATCCATGTTCACAGAATCTTAAGTCGAAAGGAGATAGATACTCGGATAGGCAGAGCATCAACTGTTTTTGGGAAGCTTTATGCACGCATACGCGTACAAAAACCATACGGAAAAACCGTAAGTTAAGTACTTACACGAAAGTACTTGTGTACCAGACCTGCGTATTAAGTGTATTGTTGTACGCGTCAGAAATGTGGACTACATATGCGAAACAAGAACGCAAACTCAACGCTTTCCACATGCGCTGCCTGAGGACTATTCTTGGAGTCACTTGGCAAGATAAAATTAGTAACGAGGCAGTACTCTCGAGGACGCATTGCTGTAGCATAACTGCAATGTTAAAGCAGAGAAGACTTTGCTGGCTTGGTCATGTACCATCAGGTTCAAAATTGCATGGTCAATTTATCAATGAATTCATTCATAAATTGGCCATGCAATTCTGAACCCGATAGTACATCGCTTGGACCCTGAGAGACTACCACGCCAAGTAATGCTGAGTCAGATAGCGAACGTAAAAAGACCTGTTGGGCGTCCAACTCTAAGGTTTAAAGACTCATCATGTAAGCGGGACATGGATAGTTTTGGCATTCGGGTCGACGGTTGGGAGAAACGCGCCGAGATGAGACCCGAATGGCGTCACGACATAAAAGTCGGAACTTCAAAGCATGACGATGACTGGCTGGAGAACCTTAAGCAGAAAAGTCTTCGTCGTGCTCTACCACCTCCTGCGGACTCGCGTTTTGTGTGCGATCGATGTGGCAAGAAATGCCGTGCTGCTATAGGACTCTATGGCCATCAACGGAGATGCGGGAACCCGTAAACCTACAAGCGCCGCAACAAACATCTACAACAGATGTTGTGGCCAATGATGATGATGAAGTCGAAATCACATAGGTAAAGAGTATTTTACCAAGTATTGTTTTCGAAATTTTAGGCCCAGTAGTTTCGCAGATAAAGTTAGTGGTAAAATTTCGCATTTAATAATTATAATATAAAAATATATTTATTTATGTGAGGATCTCCTAACAAGTTATTTTATAATGTGCGATATAGTTCGCAAAGGTGTTTGTTTTAACCCTTTAACGGGCATGACTGAAAAAAATACTCAATTCAAGCCTCATCACCATTCTATAGTCTTAAATATCTGTACAAGAAAATAATACAAAAAGATGATGTTACAGGTGGTCTTTTTTGAGACCGTTGCCCTATAAAGGTTTAATTTCTTATGGACCCCCATATAATAGCCTGGGGTATTTGGGTAACAGACTTCATAATGTGTACCGTTTTTCATTTCCAGCGGTCCGATTCAGTAGTTTCAGAACAAATAGGCTGAGACAGACAGACGCACAAGTGATCCTAGGATTCGTTTTTTTTTATTTTGATCTACAGAACCTCGGTCATGGTTTTCTCGAACGTGTTTGGTAGGTAGGTACGTGTTATTCCAAACGATTCATAATTTCGCAACTGGCTTTAAATCCAGTGAACACAATAAAACACAATACCGGGGCGTTACCCATAATTGAGAATGACTTTAAACGCGTCAACCGTTCGTCCTCAGCTTACTCATCGGTCCATGAGTAGGTACTATTAAACATCTGTGACCTACTTTGTTGACTGTGACTTTGTTTTAATAAAGGAAGATAACGAAGGGCAATCCAAGGCAATGATTAATGTATACACCTAAAATACATACACATTAATTATGGCGACACTGTTCATAATATATTAACATGGGAAAAACACTCATTTATTGGGAAATATATTATTTGTCAGCGACACCGTGTTAAGGCGGCTTTCACACTGCTGCGATTTCCGCATTCAGCGCCGGTGCGCGAGCGAGATAGCGCATGGCATGTGTATAACACTGTCACGCTTGCACACCGTTTCCGCATCCGGTTGCGGTGCCCAGTGTGATAATCGCCTTAGTCACTGGATTGAAAATTGTGTACAAAGTAAAATCGTAGATCGTTATTCGTTAAGCAACGCATAATTAATAATTAGTCAATAACTCACCGAAGTTCACCGAACACCGTAATTTTCATTTTCAACCGACTTCAAGATTTCGAAGGAGGAGGTTATCAATTCGTCGGGATCTTTGTTTTTGCTTTTTTTTTTTTTTTTTTTTATGTATGTTCACCGATTATTCGAAGACTGCTGGACCGATTTGGAAAATTATTGTTTGAAAGCGTATACTTCACAGTTGGTCCCATTGTAACCATGTCAGGATCTGATGATGGGATCCTGGAGAAATCGAGGGAACTCTTCAACTATTATAGGCACACCTATGGTGATTTGAGTATTTTTTACAGCAGATCGAGCATTTCGTGTTGGAAAGGTGGATGCTTAGTAAAGTCGGTTCTTTTTTGTTTAAAATTATGGGTACAACAAAAGTAAAAGACAGGTGCAAACATAACATTACTAAGCATGAATTTGTAGTCGTCAGAAGGATCATCATTTAAGGAATCGGAGGTTACATTTCTAATTTACCACAGTGAAAATAATTATGTAGTTTGAATTGAATTGTTATTTCGACGAAAACGTTTGTAGTAAGTAAAACCACTCGCTACATAAATGAAGAACCGGCCAAGTGCGTGTCGCGCCACGCATAATGGAGGGTTCCGTATAAGGATGTATAAGGATGTATCTTTTCAAAATTTTTCATATTGTTCGGATCAACGGTTCATTAGTTCCACGGGGAGGACACAATTTTTTAGACTTTCGGTGTGATTATTTCTTAAAATATTTACTTAAGCAAAAAATGATCAAGATTCTTAAAGTCCTACTGATTGATGTGCAACATGTTGATATTTGGTAAAAAAAGTTTTTTACACAACCAATCAAGCAATCTCAATAGACGGGTTTTGTTGCTCTCATTATTGTGTCATATCTTGACGTGGCGTGGTGACGTATCAAGTAGCGGCACACAAAATACACCTTATTCAAAAAAAAAAGATACCTCTAATAGTTTCCGAGCAAAATGGCTGTGACATACTGACAGACGGACGTACAGACGGATATGACGAAATTATAAGGGTTGCATTTTTGCAATTTTGGCTAAGGAACCCTAAAAATAACTCATTTTAAGAGCATAAGATATGAAATATTATTTATGTTAAGAAGAAAATAAAATAAACAATAGGTTTCTAAAATGATTTGTCATGTGGTTTTTATAGAGATGGGTAGGTAACTGTCATTTGTATTGTTTATGCATTCCAAAAGTCAATTATGATTAACGTTTTTTCCTATTACGAGTACCTAGTAAGTTATTGCAAATAAAGAAGATTTCAAATGAACTGCGACAAAGACCTATTCATATAAACATCAAATTCAATCCATTTGACCCCCCACCCACCCATATTGCAAATTTCCTGTTTAGGATTTTTAAGTTGTGATTCATCGTTTCGTGTTAATTTATATTTAGCTTGTAAAGATACATTGTAATTGATCATTCAATTCTAAGCAATCCAACAACATCGCGCAATATTTCTAACCGAATAATAATGAAAAGTACAAAAAAGGAAATTTTTATAGTTAGCCAATAAGTACATATTTATATTGATGATATTTGAAAATACAATCTAAACTATTGCCTGTTACATATAGTGACCTTGGCTTATTGTGGGATCTATTAAAACAAGATACATTTAAGTACCTAGTTTGATACTACTATTTAGTTATTGCACTGAAGTCTTGTACCTAAGTGAAATATGTAGGTCTAACTCTCTAACGGCGAATAAAACAAAAAAGAACCGACTTCACTTAGCCTCCACCTTTCAAATGCTTGATCTGCTGTAAAAAATACTCAAATCACTATAGGTGTCCCTATAATAGATGCAGAGTTCCCTCAATTTCTCCAGGATCCCATAATCAGACCCTGACCTGGTTATAATGGGACCAACTGTCAAGTATAGTCTTCAAACAAAAAAATATTTTTTGCAAATCGGTCCAGCCGTCTTCGAATAATCGGTGAACATATATAAAAAAATAATTTAAAAAAAAAGCAAAGACAAAGATCCCGCTGAATTGATAACCTCCTCCTTCGAAATCTTGAAGTCGGTTGAAAATGGGAATAGCCTCTGCGAAATCCACTGCCCTTCTTGAATAGAAAAACTTATGGAGGGAATGTCATTACTATTATGATAAGTGTTATTCTAACCACTACCGTTTCCAGACTAACCAAAGGCAAAGGTAGCTAGAACAAGTAAACTACTTCTACAAAGTTACGGGTCTCTACCTCAATGGTTTGACCAAATACTCGGCTCGCTAATGCTCTCAATGCAATGCCATTGAGCGGTCAGGCGTCCATGGGAACCATAGCGGTTTTATGGCTGGTGCACACTAATAACACATTCGGCCCTGACTTCGCATAAAGCAGGTTAACTTGTACTCAGTTCCCATATTCATTATTTTGTTTATTTAACTCAGGGATTAACAATGATTGACGCGTGTTTCTGTAACACTTAGGGCGGGTTGCACCACGCACACTTAACGAACTCATCATGGTTACATTAGACGTCAAGTCCGTTTTTCCGTTGCACCATGCACTTTAGCAGTCAGAAAGTTACGTTAACCTTAACCAGCCATCGAGCACTGGTTAACTCAAATCTACGTTTAAATATGGCTGACAGTTTGCAAAAATGTCTCGTATTTCAAGGATAAATGCATTATTAGACAAAAAGACAGTGATATTTGATGAAAAATATTAAAATATTGTTTGCAGTAATAAATATATGCGAGTATCTGAACGTAAAAAGGCGTATACGATTGACGTTTGGTTTTATTCACAATTTTTAGATCAGATAACGGTATTAAATAATAAGTACATAAAATTCTTTGTAAAAAGTGCGTTATTTAGTTAAAATCGAGTGCCGAGTGACTTCAGGTTGAAATAGTACAGACTTCTGTTATGTATCACAAACATACCAGAACCTACAGTCATTGTCATGAAAGCCGACAGCCGTAGAATGAGCAGGACCAGAATCATGACAACCATTAAAAAACCACTCTGTTTTTGTCAATGAAGACCAAACCTTTGGAAACAACGGTTGACTTGAATACTGCAAGGTAGAAGACAAAAGGGAACGTAAACCTCCGACGCGGTGGAATGACCAGGTCAAGAAGAAAAACAAGTTTTATGACACGGTAGAACAGCCCACGAACGGGACTTGATGGGAGCAAGTCATACGATTCAAAAGATGCCAGATGATCAGAGAGGTTTCTTTAATGCTTTTAATAAGGGCATGAAGTTATACCACCAAACATTTATCGCCAATGTCCTACAGAAATCGAGCCTCGACACCTAACTAAACAATGTTCAGAACAGTACATGTAAATAAAGTGTGATGCGGAATTTACAATCAAGTAAATAAGAGTGTCATGTGTTGTGGGACAATAAAAAAATAGTTCAACAATGGTTAGGTATCCACAAATTCAAATGTGTATGAAAATTCATTATAGTAATTCATATAATTCTTGTTTTTTATTTGATTTCATTATTTGCCTTAAAACAAGCACAGTAGGCCTCTATTTAATGACAACTTGTGATAATGTCACAAAATGTCCGGTCCCTTGAGTGTTGATAAAGAGCTTACACTGTATTTCAGTTTAATTTGTGAAATAAACACAAAGATTTTACAGATCTATTGAAACATTAAACCCATATAAATAAATAAACTATCTACTGACAACTAATTTGACTTCATGTGTGTCGCTCTTCTATGGCAATTGTTACCTACCATTTGCTGCTCGTCGCTGCAATCAGGATTATGGCCAATCAAGTGTTTACAGATGGTGCCGGCATAGGTTGTAGTCTCAGTCCTACCAATAGTGTCAAATTCTTGTTTTATTTGGAATTTACTGGCATTAATTTTAGCCCTTTAAGCCAAATCTCATTCAACAAAACTAGTGGTAGGTGCCTACTTATGCTGGCACCTCCTGACTTTTGACAGATACCTTCCCCATTAGTATATTTTAAATCGGACATTATTATGAACATGCTTTTTTTAATCCAAATTGTACTCACTGTACAGTTCATGTAGGAAGATACTATTGCCGGTGACTGTACGCAAAATAAGTACATGCATTTCATTTTGTAAGTATAAAAAGTAGATATATTTTCATACTTACATTTCTATAAGGGGGCGTCCATTAATCGCGTCATATTGTATAGGGGGGGGAGGGGGTCAAGGAAAAATCACCAATGATCACCACAGGGGGGAGGGGGGTCTGGACACATATCACGTGTAATTTTTTTTGTTCCTTGTGCTGTACTGTATTATGGTCAATAAAATAAAAATGGTGTATTACTTTGCTCGCTAAGATTAGGTGATCATTTACTAAATTTGGTCTTTGAATACAATTTAATGTGCCGTTGTTACTAAAACAGCTAGTACTATTGTAATGGTAGAATTATTTTTTGGTGTTTAGTATATTTTTTTGGTAAGAGAGCTTAGGGTATCAAAGTATTTTTTGGTGGTCATTATATTTAACCCCAAATAAAAACTATCAACTTTTAAATGAATCATCTGTCGAATCTGTCGGATGTATTATTTCAGGAAATAAATTTTGCATCTGTCGAAAGCAGAGTAAAATTGCACTAGCACTATGATTGTAAATAATTTTTAATGGCATTTGACATATTATTTTGTGAATTAGGTTTTTAGGATTCCGTAGCCAAAGTGGCAAAAACGTAACCCTTAGTTTCCTTATGTCCGTCTGTCTGTCCGTCCGTTCGTATGTGTCCAGTTCGTATAAACTTGTGTGTCCCCTGCCACTTTTGAACCGGAGATACAAAAAAATATGAAAAAAATTGAAAACATTATCGGTTTAGGAATTATTGAGTTATCTCCTAAATACTCATTTCATACGCAGATATGACCTTTTGATATTACTTTTTCGATAGTTGGTACGAAACCGCGTGGTCCGACACGCACTTGGCCGGTTTTTTTCTATAAAAGATAATTTTATTTTATATGTACCTATATGTTTATTGTACCTGTAATTTCTACAAAATCACAATGAAATGACGTGCTTTCAAATAAAGTTTTGAAAACACCCATTTTTTTTTACTCTTAAGTGGGGACACTTACTGTGACGGACGGAAAACTCTGGAACCCTACACTGAGCGTGGCCCGACACGCTCTTGGCCGGTTTTTTTACCCTTTACGTGTACGTACGTTACGTGTTACGAGTAAGTAGTATAGTAGTAGTAGAATTATTTTTTTGGTGTTCAGTATATTTTTTTGGTAAGAGAGCTTAGGGTAACAAAGTATTTTTTGGTGGTCATTATATTTAACCCCAAATAAAAACTATCAACTTTTAAATGAATCAATCTGTCGAATCTGTCGGGTGTATTATTTCAGGAAATAAATTTTGCATCTGTCGAAAGCAGAGTAAAATTGCACTAGCACTATGATTGTAAATAATTTTTAATGGCATTTGACATATTATTTTGTGAAGTAGGTTTTTAGGGTTCCGTAGCCAAAGTGGCAAAAACGTAACCCTTAGTTTCGTTATTTCCGTCTGTCCGTCCGTCCGTTCGTATGTGTCCAGTTCGTATAAACTTGTGTGTCCCCTGTCACTTTAGAACCGGAGATCCAAAAAAATATGAAAAAAATTGAAAACATTATCGGTTTAGGAATTATTGAGTTATCTCCTAAAAACTCATTTCATACGCAGATATGACCTTTTGATATTACTTTTTCGATAGTAGGTACGAAACCGCGTGGTCCGACACGCACTTGGCCGGTTTTTTTCTATTAAAGATTATTTTATTTTATATGTACCTATATGTTTATTGTACCTGTAATTTCTACAAAATCACAATGAAATGACGTGCTTTCAAATAAAGTTTTGAAAAAACCCATTTTTTTTACTCTTAAGTGGGGACACTTACTGTGACGGACGGAAAATTCTGGAACCCTACACTGAGCGTGGCCCGACACGCTCTTGGGCGGTTTTTTACCCTTTACGTGTACGTAGAGCCGGATCTAGGGGGGGGCAGACCGGGGCCCATGCCCCGGGCGGCAGATTCAGAGGGCGGCAAATTCGACATGGCAGACGTACACGTCTCATCAAAATTTCGCGGGGCGCGTAGGTCAACAACCAAAAAAATTAAACGCGCTCTCATTTGAGGGCGGTTAGGGCGCGTGTCGCTGATGCCGCCATTCCGCCGCCGCCGCCGCAAGTCTGCGCTGTGTATACGAGACGATTAAAGCCCGCCACCGCGCCGCTACGGCGCCGCCGGTGCACCTCTGCGCTGTATGTTCGAGACTCGTAAAGCCCGCCACCGCGCCTCTGCGCTGTGTATATACTAGAAACAAAAGGCGGTTTTTACGCATATGGTATACACAGCGCAGAGGTGCGGCAGCGGCGCAATGGCGGCGTGGTGGTGGCATCGTGTACACGATACCTCGCAAAAGCAGCGCGGCGGCGGCGCGGGGGCGGCATCGTCGACACTTAGCCTGCGCGTGAAAAGGTTGTTGTATATTTGGTAACCCCTTCATCGGTATCTCTCAGGGTAGTATTTTGTTTCAAACATTAAGTCAATTTGTATTTACTACTAGCTTTTGCCGGCGGCTTCGCTCGCGTTAAATTCGGGGTAACAAACCATACAAACTTTAAGTACTCCCATTTTAGGGAAGTGGGGGTTTAGAAAGAGACAAAAAGTAGCCTATGTCACTCTCCATCCCTTCAACTATCTCCACTTAAAAAAATCACGTCAATTCGTCGCCCCGTTTTGCCGTGAAAGACGGACAAACAAACAAACAAACAAACACACACATACACTTTCCCATTTATAATATTAGTATGGATTTCCTTATTGGCAGTCTACAAAACAATTGTTTCTGTCAAAAAATCTGTGTTAAAAAACAGCTCACTATTGATCCCTTCTACTCACGAATTACTTTTACTAGGTAAGTAGTTTTATCGTATGCGTGTGCTTTTTAAGTTACTATATTATAAGATCCTCGTTAAAATCACATGAAGCAGGGGATACTTTTTTTAAGGCCAATTGTGTTGGGTGTCGCTGGTTAGGTATTTTAAAAATAATATGGATCTTCTAAATCAATTATTGGATAAGATCAATAATTTCGTAAATAATAGCTCCGAAAGTTAAAGAAAAGCGTCCCCCCCCCTCTAATTTTTGAACCCTGGGCCAAAAAAATGAGGACAAATTGATAGATATGAGTCGGTTTTTGAGTTATCTTTTTTCTTGAAATAGTCTTAGCTAGGTATTAATATGCCCCGTAATGAGCCTGAGGTAATTTGGTTGGGAAAATTAATTAATTATATAAAATAAAATAAAGAATTTTCTTCAAAAATAAAAGCCAAACAGTTATATCCTCGCAGATGGTTATAGTACCAATTATTCTTGATTTTTTGTTGACTCAAAAATTTCTACCAGGTGCACTTTTTTTAATCGATTTTTACAAAAATATTTTTTTCTAGGTTTTTTTAGAAAAAGCTTTTACTCATTATTTTGACCTGAATAAATAATTCTCAGCCCATTTGAGTCAAAAACTTAGGAGCAGTGACCTTTTTTAGAAATAGATGTATGCAGCGTATCGAAAATATCGGATTTTCTTCAAACATAAAAAATAAACCGTTACATCCTCGCAGATGGTTATAGTACTAATTATTTCTGATTTTATGATATACTCACATTTTTTTATCAGTTGCAATTTTTTATTATTATTATTAAGTTTACTCGTTATGTGGTGTGGACCATAAACAATGATTCTACGCCTGTTTGAGTCAAAAACTTAGGAATACCTACTAAGTTTTTTTCTCGAAATTAAAAAATATCGGATTTTCTTTAAAAATACGACTAACTCGGATTTTCTTAAACTATGAAGACGTGTAATTCTAACCTAATATAAGTTTTTGTTTTTATTATTTAACTTATCAGTGATTTGTTTCCTTGTGTTATATTATATAGCCTCAAAAAAATCATAAATAAACAAATTATAAATATCCTTCATTTTAGCCTTTATTTTTCAAGAAAATCCGATATTTCCTATATACGCTTCTATACATCTATTTCGAGAAAAAACTAAGTACTCGTAAGTTTTTTACTCAAACGGATTCAGAATCATTTTTTATGGTCCACAACGAGTAAACCTAAAAAAAAAAAAAAAATTCTTTTTTTATTAAATGATTTAAAAAATGTGAGTGTATCATAAAATGAGGAATAATTGGTACTATAACCATCTGCGAGGATGTAACGGTTTATTTTATATGTTTGAAGAAAATCCGATAGTTCCGATACGCTCCATACATCTATTTCGAAAAAAGCTCACTGCTCAAGTTTTTGACTCAAATGGGCTGAGGATTATTGATTAAGTTCAAAATAATGAGTGCAAGCTATTTCTAAAAAAACCCCTAAGGATTTTTTTTAAACGATTTAAAAAAATAACGTGCACTTGGTAGAAATTTTTTGAGTATGGCAAAAATCAAAAATAATTGGTACTATAACCATCCGCGAGGATATAACGGTTTAACTTTCATTTTTGAAGAAAATTCGATTTATCTCATTCGCTCCATACCTACATTAAAAAAAAAAAATTGATTATATTCCCAACCGAATTATCTCAGACTCATTTTGAGACATATTAATACCTAGCTAAAGCTATTTCAAGAAAAAAACTATACAAATTAAGAGGCCTTATTCCCAAAACGCGCGAATTTCACGAAATGCTTCATTTTCTTCGAAGGCTATGGCGAAAATACTAAGTTTTTTAAATCAACTATTGATGCACATAATAGTTCATTTCTTTATCTAGACGGCCATCGGAGCAAATATTACATTTTAACGAGTGAAATATGAAAAAAATTGGTTGTCTTGGAAGGTCTTTCCGGATTTTCCAGTTAGGTGTACCGTTAATTTTCAGATTACGCAAAAAAGGGTAAAAATTCTTATTCAATTTGAATTAAATTCAATTGAGTATATCATGTATGAGACGGCCTATAAATAAAAATCGAAGATTCATCTTGGATAATCGACAAAATACCTTCTGATTATATACCAGTTTTTTGATGAAAACACGGTTACATTTCATTTTTTCCACGAAAACCCTATGAATATTTTGCCCTAAAAATATTACCATTGCAAAGTTAAACTATATTTCTATCACGATAAAAAAAAACATTACTATAGCAGTAAATTTCAAATTACTATGAATTTTTAAAAATGACACTTAAATCACACTTCACAGGACACTTTTTGTAAGAATCGTATTTTTGGGTACTTAATAATAATAAACATGGTTCAAAATATTTTTTTTGTATTACTAATACTTCAAACTATCTTATAAATAGCATTTTATGCGGCTTTTTTCATTAATAGAGTTTTTCGACCTTTTAGGGAATAAGGAGCCTTAAGAAATCTATTTCTATTTATATGTAAGCCGATTTTCAGCCCACAGTGCGTTGTGGCGTTCTTTCCTTTAACAGGCCTATATATTTATGATCCTATGAGGCCTATATATCTAACTGAAGGTGACTGTTGGTCAAAATTATATGATAAGCTTAATAACTAGTAGTCCGCCTCGAACTAAGAAATCGCGATTTACCTGCATACGAATTTACCAATATAACAAGACCCTTGAGAAGATTTTTTTTAGCCTTCTAGCTCCATAACCCCTCGATCGATCCTGCTCATATACGAACTCTCAAATTATATGTTTCTTTGCTACAACCTCAATAAATTTCATAAAGATCAGAAAAACGTTACTCAAGTTATCACAGAACAAACTCTTAACATCAAAAAGCCATCGAAATGCCGACACGTCCCAGTAGCCAAAAATTGTTTGTAAGAACTCGCTTCGCTTACGCTCCGCTCGTTCGATTAAGGCAAAAATAGAATACATATCAAATATATGCAGGGCGGGGGCGGCATTTTTCAGATTTTGCCCCGCCTCGAAAAAGTTCTAGATCCGGCGCTGCGTGTACGTACATTACGTGTTACGAGTAAGTAGTAAGTAGGTTTACGTGTTAGAAAACTGTACTTACTTTAGTTAGCAAAAAATTACACGTCATATTGGACAGGGGGGGGAGGGGTCCTGAAAATATCACCAAAGATCACCATGGGGGGGGGGGGGGGGTCTAAAACAAGCCAAAAACGTATGACGCGATTAATGGACGCCCCCTAAGGGAAAAAGCTTCCTAAGATGATGTATGTATGCATGCATTTTTGATTAGTCCTAGTCCTATCATCAGTGCTCAAAATCAATTATAAAATATGTGTTATGTTATGATTTTACTATGAATTTATTAGTAATAAATAATAAAGGTCTCTCTTTATCATATATCTTTCCCAACCAGCATAGGTACCTATTTACAAATAAAACATAATAGTAACTAGGTACCTACCTACATGGCTGTTGTATGACTTGTAAACATATATCATTCATTACAAAGAAATAAATGATTATGATTATTAAGATACAAGTGATAAGAAAACATTTTTGGAATCCTAGCCACACTGTTTTATGGTCACTTTTACCTGAATAATATTTGTAACATGTATCAAGAGTAGAGTATTGTTAATAACCATTATCAAAGATCTGTGGTTCAGTATATGAAGTTTTTTGTCCGATCAATAAGCTGGCTCACTTTGGCCAAGGGTCCGCTTCACACTATCTAAGAACTGATTGATCTGACTTAAAATACTTCAAGTGTCAAGTTTCATTGATTATTTATGCCAAGTGCTAGAAAACTGGTGAATAATATTTGCAGTAGAAATATGTTTGGAGGGGGGAGGATCTTGCTTCCATCTACAAAGGAAACCTATGCCAGTGTTTGAATAATAAATAAAACAAAAATAAGGTAACTAAATAAATATAATTATGTATTTTATTATCAAAATTAAAATACTGATTGATTAGGTTAGTATAATTATACTTTATTTTTACATTGAGATTCTACCAATTTCTTGAAATCACTGCATTTTTACTTTCAAACATCCTGGAGTTAGGCACTGAGTAGCATAACAAGCCTCGATTTCATCTTGTCTTCAATACCAAAGGTAAATTCAAACCTGAAATAAAAAACATTGTGTATCATTATTCATTAGTGTAACATATGTGCTACTCATCATTTGTTAACAAAGATAAATATTATAAATAAATAAATATTATAGGACAATCTTACACAAACCGACCTAGTCCCACAGTAAGCTCAATAAGGCTTGTGTTGTGGGTACTAGACGACGATATATATAATAGATAGATATTGATAAATACTTAAATACATAGAAAACATCCATAACTCAGGTACAAATATCTGTGATAAAGACACAAATAAATGCCCTTACCAGGATTCGAACCCGGGACCCCCTGCTTCGTAGGCAGTGTCACTACCGACTGGGCTAGGAGGCCGTTAAGATACTTTAGAACACTCATTTAATAAGTAAGTACATGTATAAGTTCAATATTTAGGACGTTGGTTACAGTGCCAGCCATAATCAACCTGGTTGGAGGGATTCAGTACCCTATTTTTACGAATTTTCAAGAGTTAAAACTAGTGATGCCTTTGTTTTGCGATTGGGCTCCTTCTCGCCATTTGGTGCTTCCAGCAACGGCTTTACTTGTTTAGGGTTCTGTAAGTAGTAATAAACTAGCAGGATGATTTACTCACTATAATATAATGCACAATACACCAGCCGACTATTCTGGCTTTCGCTTTAAACTCCACTCTCAGCACAAGTTGCATTATCCTTTGAAAAAATTTCCTCGTAAGGCGCAATGGATAGCCCACTTTTTGATTGAGTAATAAACATGTTCAGGAATGGCTAAATGTTTGTATATTCTTGATTTTCAAGCTGCAGAGTGCAAAGTTAAGTTTAGTTCGCGCTCCTTTCTTTAGATTTTTTTCTTCGTGTGACGATTTTGACAAGTTTAGTTTGGCATTTATGGTTGTGTTGCCATATTGAATAAATATTCTACCATAAAAATGTGAGTAGAAATGCGTTTAGACAGTGGCATCCCGCTTAACTCTTACGTTCTGTTATTTTGCACTTGGTGCAACCCATTTATGTTAGCAATCGTTAAGTAGCTCCGATTAGCGTAACATTTGGCTTACTTTTACAGGCGGTTTGGTGCAACCCACCCTTAATGTATCAACTAGGTATAGTAGGTATATTAGCCATGGGCTCGCCTTAAGAGGCTGACAACACCCGATGACCTTCAAATTGACTTTACTCAAGCAGGTTTTAGCTATAACTACTTGTTTTGAGAAACTAAAAAAAACATATGTTATTATTCGTTATATTTGGAAGAACTTCGTTGATTCCGATACACGATTGAACGAAATAGGCTCGATAGAAAATAATTCCAAAGTTACATCTTAAAATTTGCTTTAAACAGTCGTATGTCTTTAGTTTTTTGACTTATACGTCTGTAACTAAGGACAAAATTCCACCGCACTAGTTAATACAAAAAACTTCGTTGTTTTATATTTCTCAATTAATGCATAGTTTTTTTTTTTTAATTCATCATTTTGCAAAATTTGCAATGAGCGCCCATACTAATCGTAACACAGTTTTTCTCTTTCACTCGCGCTGACAAAGATAGGGAGGAAATTTAGCTGTTATCAGCCACTTAATGGCTGACCAACGATACTGGGGCCGTATTCTAACTTTAAAACACGTATAGACACGATCCAACTTCAATACAACTCCAATGCATTACCAACGCAATGCAGCTACGGGATAAACATCTGAATCAGACATATCAGAATTTGCTTGAGAAATATTCCAACGCAACTCCAATACATACAACTTCAATATTGGTTGAATGTTGATCGTGTCTTGGAGTTATGTTTGAGATAGGTTGTATTGTTAATGTATTTTTAATTAGAAACCGGCACTGGAAGAGAATAGAGGAAGCCGGAGGCAATGACAAATTTTCAATCGGGACCCGATGACCATTTTTTTCAAAGCGTTTAAATGGCTTCCTTTCCGCAACCCATCAACAGAGCGGCAGCTGACCTTCACGAAGCTTCATTATACTTCGCCCTTAAGGACACAAGTTATCGCCTGGGACGCGGCTGGTCATGTTTGTTCCTGGCCTACGGTCCAGTACGGGGTGGGGCGGGGTGGATTTAAAATATAAAATGTCATAAAATACATAACATTTATCTCTTCTTGTTTTAGCAACAGTACAGATAGGTATCTAAGAATTTCAAATATCGTATATTACTGAGGTCAGCATGCGTCGATAACCCAATAGTAATCTGCTTACTGATTAATAAATTTAAAATACGTGATAGCTTGTTATAGGTAAGGTATTTGATTATTTTTATGTAAGTATCTAAGTGGCTCAAATGTATTTAACAGTATTCGGGTAACCCAATTTGGAAGCACATCTACCGTCTACCGGCTTAATGTAATTATCCAATTGATTATGTTGACAAAATAACTGCGATATCCATGAAGTTTTCAATTTCGCATTTTATGTAAAAGTAAGTGTATTCATAGAAAAAGTATTGTATGCAACGTCGTATAATAGACCCGTACCGATAAATTATGAAGTTTCGATAATATTAAAGATGCTTATTATTCACATACAGAGTTCAGGCCATCCAACTTAGCTAATAATAATAATTTGTGTCATCCTAGGTTGTTGCGTAGGTAGAAACTTAGACATTTCTTTTTTTAAACATTATTCGTTAAATAGAAAATTAGAGATCAAAATTGTTTTTTCACTGTAACAGCAAAGTTGTTACTGACGCACGCACGCGTTTTGTGTCACTTTCGTCAATGGGAATACTGACGTTCAATCAGCACATATATGTGGACTTTTACAAGCCTATATAAAATTAGAGTTGATCGATTAGGTACTGTGCTTTCTAAAATATCGGTATCTATTATTTGAATAAATTTGTGCCATATTAATCAATTATATTTATTTACTTAATTTTTTTTTCTTGTATGACCCCTGTTAACAGTACAATAAAATATTAAAGTTATTAAAGTTTGCATCAATATTTTTATAAAAGCGTATCGAAACAATGTTTGAAATTTGTGTCATTATAATCAATGGATTATTTTTATTTTTCAGAATGAAAACTTGTTTTGCGTAAAGGGCATGCGCGGAGAAGGGTAAGGCGCGGCCGGGGTTCATGTGCCGACCAGGCTGCCTAGCGGCTTGTTTGTTTTCTATTATTACTCTATACATACATATAGTAATAGTAGTAATAAGTGCGACAAAGACAAACAGCGATTTTTCAGTCGCTCTTCTTTATTTTTCATAGTAAAGAAAGCAATAATGTAAAACTTAAGTAAGTTAAGGATAATTAATGTAAACGTAGTCGATAAGGGACTGCAACGGCGGATCTGTGTGCCACGGTAAACCTAGTTTACCATTTAAACAGTATTTTGGCAAATTGTCACAGATAATTTGTAACTAATAAATCTGTAATTTATGCATCAAGGCGGTTTGTTTACAGAGTGGCTATCGTGAAACGCGAAAATAGAAATATCGTTATCTGCCTCTCGGTTGGACTAGCAAAGGGCCGGGCTGGAGCTAGGGTTTCTGGTTTCTCGCCTCATTTTTTTTCTCGAGTTTCGAGAGTTCTCGACTCCAATTTCTCGAGTTGTCTCGACTCTCGAGTCTTTGATGAGAAATTGTAAATTATTGCTGAAAATAAAATGAAAAACAAATAAAAATCAAAATTCTTTTATTGCACTTTGCACTACAAGTTAGAAATACAAAACAAAACAAAATTAAAACTCTTCTTACAAACATACAAAAACTAAAGTCTTACAAAAAATCAACAATTAAAATAAAACATATACTGTTTTACTTTTTCAGTCTTTTGATCAGACAATTCAGACATAAACTGGTATTTTTGTTACAGATCTTTTCTTCTAACAAGGCTAGACTTAAATTTTAATAAGATTAGGACTAGGAATCTTATTTAACAGTCTTTTAATGATCTAAGTCAGATATATTAATCATTTGTACGATCATTCATGTGTGAGTGTTAATCATTTTTATAATTCAGTAATTATTAAAAAGTTACTTTTGTCTTAAAAAGTAGGCCTTTAAGAATATTAAAGCGTTAATCGATTTGTCCGGGCTTGACGGTCATAAGGGCTTGATATAACATTTCAAGATTAGGAGTACGTTTTCCCATAGACTCATAAATATTAAATTATTTCCTAATTAAACTTTTCGTGACTTGGTGTGGATCACATTCTGCTGGAATCATATCTACTTTATCTATAGCTTTTTTTAATAGTGACTCAAAACTGCTGGTGCCTTGTTCTTCCAATTCCAATTCATTCACGTCCTGCTTTGACAATCGGTGGTTGAGGTTGTTGTTGACTTGCTCGGAAAAAGTCTGTTATAAAGACCTTCGGTGAAGTTATTAAAGCAGTTTTACTGCAATTCCTGTCACTACTAGAATATGCCACAGGATCGTGCAGGTATTTGATTAAGGAAATCAAATTAACATTTCGCCTGCCTTCAATTTTGTTATTAAGATTTTCTAAAAATCGTTTGGCTAAGTCAATGTCCATAGAATTTAACTTTTCAGTCAGCACGTTTAATATGGTTTCAGATGTCAGGATCGATGCGTCTCTTCTTGACAAAGCTTCGATGGATAATTTTAATGGATATAATACTTCCAATAATATTTGTAAAACCGCGATATTTCCTTCATTTCATTTTGACGACATATTCAGGTCAATCAATGACTTCTTCAAAGCATTTTTAAGTTTTAGAAATCGCTCTACTATTAACATTGTTGAGTTAAGTCATTATTTCGAGCCTGACTCAAGTCATTATTTCGTGTTCGCCGGAACTCGAGAGTCGAGAGTAGGCTATTTTTTTCTCGTCTCGAATGGAGGCGAAACTCTCGAGTTGTCTCGAGTTCGAGAAGTCTCGAGCAGAAACCCTAGGCTGGACTTAATAAATTTTTCATCAGTGTGATGTCATAATAAGGCTATGTTTTTATTAACTTATCGTATATAACACATAAAAATAAGCAACTTTTCTTTAACACATTTTTTTTTTAACTTAATAATTTCGAAGTTATGGGGCCCTGAAGGTTAAGTGACACAGTGAATCCTCCTTTTTGTAAAGGGTCGGCAACGCGCATGTGACGCCTTTGGAGTTGCAGGCGTCCATAGGTTACGGTAGCTGCTTACCATCAGGCGGGCCGTATGCTTGTTTGCCACCGTCGTGGTATAAAAAAAAAAAAAAATAAGTACAATTTGGACTATTTTGGTTGGAATGGTGTCATTATGACACATACTTTATTTTGTAGAATGTGTCAAAATAAGCAAGTTTTATAAGAAACATTTTTTTACCCAAAAACATCGAAGTTACAAGACTTTGAAGATTGACTACATGGACTAATTTGGACTTAAAAAATAAAATGGCGACGGGGTATCATTATAACGTGTACTTTTAATGATTTTTTCCGTATAGAATACGCTAAAATAAGCGTCTTTTATTTGAAAAACTTTTCCCTAAAATCAAAAATGGCCGAGGTAATGGACTCTGAACTTGTATATAATTTGGACTTCGAAAAAAAACCGTCGACGGGACTTCATTATAACGTGTACTTTTTATGATTATTCCGCATAGAATATGCTAAAATAAGCGTGTTTTATTTGAAAAACTTTTCTTTATAATCAAAAATGGCCGAGATAATGGACTTAGAACTAGTATATCGGTACGTCGTTATAACGTGTATTTTTTATGATTTTTCCGTATAGAATACGCTAAAATAAACGCTTATTTTACTTGTAAATAGTTTTACATTACTTGAGAAACTTTTCTCTAAAATCAAAAACTTTTCTTTATAATCACAAATGGCCGAGATAATGGAGTTTGAACTTGTATATCGGGACGTCATTACAGTGTGTACTTTTTATTATTTTTCCGTATTGAATACGCTAAAATAAGCGTGTTTTACTTAAGAAACTTTTCTCTAAAATCAAAAATGACCGAGATAATGGACTTTTGAACTTGTATATTATTTGGATTTCGAAAAAAACCATCGACGGGACGTCATTGTAACTTTTCTCTCAAATCAAAAATGGCCGAGATAATGGACTTTGAACTTATATATTATTTGGATTTAGAAAAAAAACCATCGACAGAACCTCATTATAACATGTACTTTTTATGATTTTTCCATATAGAATACGCAAAAATAAGCGTGTTTTATTTAAAAAACTTTTCTCTAAAATCAAAAATGGCCGAGATAATGGACTTTGAACTTGTATATTATTTAGATTTCGAAACAAACCATCGACGGGACGTCATTATAACTTTTCTCTCAAATCAAAAATGGCTGTGATAATGGACTTTGAACTTATATATTATTTGGATTTCGAAAAAAAAACCATCGCCGGGATATCATTATAACATGTACTTTTTATGATTTTTCCATATAGAATACGCTAAAATAAGCGTGTTTTATTTAAAAAAACTTTGCTCTAAAATCAAAAATGGCCGAGGTAATGGACTCTGAACTTGTTCCTCCTTTTTGTAAAGGGTCGGCAACGCGCATGTGACACCTCTGGTGTTGCAGGCATATCCATATGCTACTGCTTACCATCAGGCGGGCCGTATGCTTGTTTGCCACGTTGTGGTATAAAAAAAAGAGTAAAATAAGAATACAATAAAACAAAATAAAAACAGAATCAATACAAAATGACAAAATAAAAACAAAATACAGACGAAAATAAAACAAAAGTAAAAAAAAAATACGTTAGTGTCGTGGAACACTCGGTTAGAACGAAGTAATATTATTTAATTTATGACTTTTTCGTTTTTGAAATTTGAGATTTTTGAGATTTTAATTCTTTTACATATTATCTTTATTTAACGATAATACACTTCTTTATAAAATTTAAATTCTTATCATATAAAACTAAAACTACTATTAAAATAAATTGAGTAAAACTAAAACCTAACTTATAAATAAAACTAACTACAAATTAAATATACGTAAAAGGAAACTTAAAATCTAATCCCCGGGCCGGCAGGCACCTCGTGGAAATGTGCCTAATATGCTTGCGGCATTGCCTCGCTGCACCGCCAGGGATATTTGTTGCACGAGGTAAGAGCCGGTCCGGGGATCACCACGTCTCTCCCTCAAGCGCTGTCCAAGTTTGGTGATAAATTTTTTGGCCTCAGAGCACCAGGGTCCACTAGTCTCCACTGCCACCGGAACGAAGTCGTATACTGGTTTTAGGTTCGAGTATTTCACGTGCTTTAACTTGGCTGCGTTTTCAGCAGCAGCTCCAGCTTTACGTACTGTGTGGGCTAGGTGTGAGGGTGCAAACGTACTTACGCACGTTGCATCCCAGATTAAGCTCCTGCCCCTCGCCCAAGGAACCAGTGTCAACCCGTCCGGTCGCTTGCCATCCATTCTGTTTAGACCCAGGGGCTCCAGCACGCAGGGTAGATTGGCAGACACCATCGCTCGACGTATTATTTCGTTGATGGAGTGGTGTCTTGAGAATCTACCGGCACATCGCACGCAGCTCAACCCGTGATGTCCGTTGGTTTCGACTGCGGCGCCACAGACGCACTGGTGAGGTTCGCATACCACACAGCCTAGTCTTAGCGCTGCTCCTATTCGGAGGGTGTCGTTATCGAGCAGCGTGCCCAGGTGCGACGACGGCAACGCATGGAGCCATGCTCCAGATTCCGGTGCTGCGGCAGCTTTCATACACGCCTGGTCAGTTCCTACTGCCGCATGTAAAAGACTATCAAAGGACTTTTTGCTCAGAATGTCATCCCAAGACCTTTGAAGTTTTAGATTGTCAGGCCTTGGATCGTTGGGGCACCTAACCCTCCACTCAAATAAGGCTTCTTCCAGATAAGGAATTCGAACGTTGCCACCATCTATGGATAAAATACGAGTGACTAGTTCCATTGAAGCATGAGCAGAGGCAATAAATGCAACAAGTGCGACATCGTATACACGACGAATCCCGAGCCCACCATATCGGATTGGTAGTGCAGATTGACACCACTGAGATTCATTTAGGCTAATGTTTAGGATGACTTCAAGACCGTGACGTAAGGTATGATCAAAATCAAGAGTATGTTGTGAAAATAACCATGAAGGTGCAGTTTTTAAAGTGTAAATCATACGGGGCATAGAGAAAGAGCTACGCAATAAAACTAAGGCAACGTGGGCTGAGAGTTGTTGCGGGTGCGTAAGTGCTAGTGACAAGGCATCTGTTTTTTTTTTATTGTAGATGGAAACCCTTCGGGAAAAATTGGCGCTCCCAAAAGCGAAAAGGAGGTCTCGTCGACAATTTTTAAACCGGGCAGCAATGTTTGGAAGTTAGAGATCGACCCATGTGAGCTACACGGTAACAATTCGCATTTCCCTGAATTAATCTCTAAACCAATTGCCTTTAGTGCTGGCAACAACTTTTTTAGGTCGTTAAGGACAACATCTGGCGGTCCTCCAATTGTACCGTCATCTAAATACCATATTCAATTCAATTCAATCGTTTATTCATAAAATATACATTTTACACGTCAATATACAGAGTAAATTAATATTAAATTTAAGTCATAGTACCTACTTATAATATAATGCTAGGTTATATATAGTATATTACTAAATTACAAATAGATACATTATTAACAATTTTTTACATAGTGATTTATTTAAGCAACACCTCCAAAGAACTCGTCAATCGAATATAAGCACCTTTTGCAAGTTTTGCTTTCAATTTTTGTATAAACAACTTGTAACTTGGGGCTTGCCTAATTTCCAGAGGGATCATATTATAGACCTTTGGACCAATGGCGTTAAGACATTTTTTAGACTTACCCAGCCGTCTGTAAGGCAAGTTTAAGTTATGACGGCGTCGGGTGCGGGAGCAGTGCGCAGCGTTGGTAGGAAAGAGGTCAATGTGACTTCTGACGTACTTGGCCAGTTCCAGGATGTATAAGCTGGGTACAGTCAAGATCTCGTATTTTTGAAACAGCTCTTTTGCAGGATGATCCCAGCTTACACCTGCAATGGTGCGGACTGCTCTTTCTTGAAGTATGAATACTCTTTTACATTCCGCAGCTGAGCCCCAGAGATCAATACCATAAGTTAATAAGGAGTTAAAATACCCGTAGTAGGCTTTTTTTACGTTTTTATAATTTAGGCACGGACGCAGTCTACTGAGCGCGGAGCGAGCAGAGGACAACCGAGGGCACAGTGCGTCAATCTGGGGCGCCCATTTTAAACCAGCATCAATAGTTAGTCCGAGATACTTTACTTGGTCTACTTGTGGTACAGGTTGGCCATTACACGTAATATTTAAAAGGTGTTCACTTAAGCCCCGTAATTGGAAGTGAATGATGTTAGTTTTTTCCACATTTAGTACCATGCCATTCGCTGAAAACCAAGACGATATTTGATTCATTACTTCTTGCAGTTTTGTCTTTAATTTGAAGTAAGTCTCAGCTGCGACAATAACACATCCGTCGTCAGCAAATAAAACAAACTTTGCCTGGTCAGAAGCTGAGGTGAGGTAGTTCATGAGCAAAATGAACAGGTTATTTCTCATTATCGAATCTTGTGGGACAGCACAGGGGCCTAGTTTCAGTAGGTCAGATTTTGTTCCATTTACTGACGTAAGCTGTTTTCGTGTCGTAAGGAACGAGTCTATTATTCGGTGAAAATTACCCGTGACGCCGTAGTGGTTGAGCTTGGCTAGCAGGAGCGGATGACTCACCAGTTCGAAGGCACGCGACAAGTCACAGAAGATCGCTGCCACCTGTCGCCGCCCGTCCAGGTGACCCATCACTCTGTCGATTACGTCACGCGCCGCGTCTATTGTAGATCGGCCCGGTTGATATGCATACTGCTGTTTATTTAGCAATAGGTTTTTATTGAAAAATGACATAAGTTCATCACTTAGTCGTCGCTCGAATACTTTTGAGAATATTGGAATTAATGAAATTGGTCTATAGTTTTTTAATTCGTGCTTCTCGCCCTTACCTTTGTAAACTGGCTGAACCTTGACCTTCTTCAAGTTAGTGGGATGAATTCCGTTTGTTACGCAATCGTTGAATAACTTAGAGATAATGTCTATAATAAATGGTGGGAGCATATCGAATAACCGTGTCGACATGTCGTTGATATCAGTTGAGCATTTCCGTTTGATTTTTTTCATAGCCGTGGCCACTTGTTGGCGCGAAAAACCATTGAGTTGAGAAACGCACACCTGTCGATCAATGTACTTATTAAGGTATTGAAGCGCTAGTGGTATGTCAGTGTGTGCGTTTGAGTTAATATTCGCGTCAACATAGAACCGGTTTAGGTTTGTCGCCAAGGCGGCGCATCGTTGAACCTCGTTCCGACCAGCTGATTTGCTTATCAGTGTCTTAAGTGCATCATTTTTATTTACATTCTTACCGGTCTCCTCGGCGATGACACGCCAGGAAGTACGGCTAATGTTGTTACTGTTAACTATTGATCCCATCAAAAACATAAATGTGAAAGGCTGCCAAGTTCGATACTATGGGAATGCTTCGCCTATAAAAGAAGTGAGATCTGAATAAGTACCAAGTTCCATAAAAATACCTCAAATCATAAATAGTTATAGGAATGCACACTTGATTTCCAGCAGTTTTTAAGGTACATTTTGAATAAGTATCACGTTACATAGAAATACCTAAAATTATAATAGTCAGAGAAACGCACACCGGTTTTTTAGCAGTTTCCTGATAACATTTATTATTTTCAGTACTTTTTAATGATGTTACTTGGCAAGTTTTCACACACCACACACCTTTTCAATGCAATGAATCGACACCTTTGGACTGCAATGTGTCAAGTATATAATTTTCTATTAAAACTTGTATGTATCTAAATTTAAATAAGTCTTATCTCATTTCCACTCCATACCTACTTATAGTAGAACAAAATTACACATTCGTTGTTTTCGAAACTGACTCACACTTGGCCGTTTCCAGAGTTTTACTTTATTTCGACCTAAAGACAAACCTTCGAGCCAAATTTCAGGTCGGTACGACCATTGGAAGATAGACCCATTTAGTTCATTATGACTTCATAGTAGAACAAAGTTACACCTTCGCTATTTTTAAAACTGACTCACACTTGGCCGTTTTCAGATTTTTCCCTTTACTTTGACCTTAAGACCTATCTCCATTCCAAATTTCAAGTCAGTACGACCATTTGAAGTGGTCTAGGTTTTTGATGAGTCAGTGAGTCAGTGAGTGTATAGTAAAAATAGCGATTTTCTGACGTCAATATCTCAAGAACTGCTATAGGTAGAATAATGAAATTTTGTATTCTAGACAATTAAGGGGATGTCAACAGACACTCGAAATTTCATATGCGTAGATAAAATATGTTTTGAGTTATAGGGTGGTCGAAATTGGCCCGAAATGGTTCGTGTAATATAACCCACGGCCGGTGTGTCGCTTTTTTTGCTCGAACTTGGCGGACACACTGCCGTGTGTCTAGATTGATTTATTAATATAATCCCTCCGGGTTCTGCATAACTCATTGAAGTATACAGATTCTGTCTTTGTCAAGTCATTGGATAAATGACAATCGCCAGGGCTATTGCATAGCTGTCTTTTAATACATCGCAAACGCGACCGCAAAGCCCTTACTGAGTCGTTAACCCAAGACTTTGTTATATTTTTATGTGGATATTTCCTTATCGGAAAATGTAGGTCATAGTAGCGGGTAATAATGTCAAATACCGAATTCACAGTAAGATTCGTGGAAACAGGTTTATTTAAGAGAGATGTCCAGTCATAATTAATTAAACTTAAATTAAATTGGTCAATATTATAACTAGAAAATAGCCGCTTCCATACAACCTTATTACATTGATGCGTTATGTCAACTTTAAAGTTTATAATTGTACATTTATGGTCAGATACATGCATTTCGTAAGAATTTGTACTTACAATTTCATGAATTGACATGTTTGAATAAGCATGGTCAATGCAGGATGCTTTCGTTTTACATATTCTTGTAGGAAAGGACACAAGTGATCTCAGTCCCGCAGACCTTATGGAATCCATTAATTGTTTCTTTTCGGAGGTATTGCTTAATAAATCTTCATTGAAATCACCTACAATGAGCACTTTATATTGCATTAGTGAGCGAAGTTCAATCAACTGGTTAAATCTGTCAAGGAATGACGAAAAGTTATTTTTTTCACCCGGTTGGGGTGGCGGTTTATACACACATATAACTATTACGTTTAGTCCAACAAGCTCAGTAGCACAGGCCTCAAGGTCCATTTCTTGGCTAAGTTGAAATACTTCCAGACGTTCCAATGTTAAATGCGAGGACCTGGTGAAGATGCATACACCACCGCCTTGATGTTTTGATCTACAGAATTTGGCACTAAGTTTAAAGTTCATTATATTAAGGGATGATATCTCTGCTGAGGATAGCCAGTGTTCAGATAAACAGAGCACATCTACGTCTTTAAGAAGTTCAAGCTCACACTCTAACTTGTAGGTCTTGTTTTTAGGCGGTTTATGTTTTGATGAATGACTGTTATTTGTTTCGATTCGATTTGCAGTTTAGTTGTTTTAACACTGATTGTTGGTTGAGGGCGTGTCTTCGTATGTGATGATAGGCAGCATTGAGATGAAATATTGTTACTTGGAGCTTGTTTGAGCGCTAGCGGACGGGCTTCTCGCCCGCCGGGTGCTGCGGCGAAACCACTCGCTAACTTCTATTCCAGGCGGCCAGCTGGCCGGGTTCATGAAGTAATCATACCTATCATGAGGGACTGTAATGGAAAAGGAAGCGTAGTACTCATGCTTAAGTTTCAACTTATCCACTTTGTATCCCTCACAGTCATTTTTCCTTTTCATGTAGCGTAGCAGGATTTCGGCCGTAGTGTCAGTTTTAAAAAAACAGGCATGAATGCGCCTTACTTTGTCCATTGTTTGAAGTTCTGGATCTGCTGTTCCGATACCCTTTATCGCAGACCTTTTGTTATTTTTGCGGTTTTTCTTTGAACGTGGTTTCATCCATGGGCCATCATCATTGCCTCCTTCATTTTCTGAGACGTCCGAGACGATTGTTAATGGAGATAAGGGTTCTGGTGTTAGTTCAGGTTGGTTACATGTTTTTGATTCCGTTGCCTGCAAGTTAGTGCAAGCTGTAGGTAGCTCTTGTTTATTATCTGCGACTACGTTGACGTCAGAAGTATCTATAGCCGGTGTCGGGGGAGTCACAGTTGCGTTCAATTTTCTACCTTTTGTAGTTCGATTTAACGCTGCGGTTGCATTGAGGCGTGCCATGCGCTGCGGACGCGGCTGTAGCTGTGTTGGGGTAATCGTTTGTTTTTTTGGCTGAGACTTTGGGGTAGATTTATTCCCATCTGTCTTGCCCATTAGCTCACGTATTAGTTGAGACTGATCCGATATCATACATTTAATGGTGAGCTCAAAGTGGAAATGTGTTTCTGTATCGACAAACAGAAGACTAAAGGACCTAGAGGATCTCCCTGTTGGGCACCCACTTGCGATGAAAGTACGTTAGAGTTATAAAAAAGATTGCTTGGCGAGGAATAGCATTGGTAGAGGAAAGGATATACATTAGGTACCAAATCCCTTACTTCCTCTAACAATGTATCTCTCTCCACGCTATTAAAGGCATTTTTCAGGTCTAATTTCAATATTACTCTATCGGTGCCATCCTGGGACTTAGCAAAAAGTCGCGTGGCATGAATTGCCGCTTCACAGCCTAGAGGTGTACCGAACCCAACTTGGTGTGGCTGAATGTAGTGCGCCATGTCATCACGAACAGAGTGACAGCATAGTTTTGCAACTAAGCGGCGTATGGTGTTGCCTACTGCGATAGGTCTAACGCCTCCATCTTTTTTTGTTAGGGCGCACATCGACGCCCCATACAAGTATGGGCAGACTTGTGGATGAACCATACCTCTGAGCAGGAAATTGCATAATTTTGTCAACGATTCCAGTAATTTTGGTCCATTAGATCCTGCTGTAGGGGAAGTGAGCTCTTTTAAATGCTGGGGACGTAGACCATCAAGGCCAGCAGTTGATCCATTGTAAAAACTACCTAAGACGTTTGTCACATCTAAGGTGGACACGCTAAGATATGGGTTTGATATATTCGGTTCTACTGGTAAAATAAGCTGCCTTGAAGGAGTCGGATGTTTATTTTGTAACTCTCTCAAGGTTTCATTGTTACTAGGGGCTAATGTGGAATCAGATAGTAGCAGACGAACTGCCCCACGCAAGTCTCCTTCATGCACTTTTGACTCTATTAAACGATAAAGCGACTGAGGTTTGTAATTGACTTCGTCGGGGAAGTATACGTTAATAGATTCGATGTTTGCTTTCACTTTAGAGGTAAGAGATTGGTGAGAAGAGCCCTCTGGAACTCGAAGCGCTGTAAAAGAAAACGATAACAAAGAAAACCAATCCTCTACACTATTTGTTCGGATACAATTTTCTATTAAGCTCGCTAGTTTGCCAGCAGCTAGATTTCTAGCCCCTTTAGGTACGTGTTTTAAAACCCGAATATTTCTTTTTAACTTAGGTAAGGTATCAAGACCTGTCCTGGGATCATTGTCTTGGTTCCCGGCAGGGTTGGAGTCTGGTTGCGAAGTATTTGTGCCGTGGATTTTGCTTAAGTGAATCTTTAACCCTCTCTGGCCTTTATACAAACGACCTGGAGACAAAGACAAAGAGGGCACTGTGCATTTGCAGGAGGGGGAGAGGCAACGTCCAGTACAGTGGCTGGCGTTGTTGAAAACATTACATTCTAAATTTATAAAAACACAAACTAAGTATAATACAAAAACAAAAGTAAAGGATACGATCCGCTAGCTTTGTATGAATTGTATGCATACAGTAGAGTCCGGTACAATTAGGGCAGCACATGAAATTGGTAACAATATAAGTAATAGGTATATATTCTTCGGTTCTTGCTTTTAGAGTTATTAAAATCACGTATATGTATAAAATCTAAATAAAAATAATTCAAACGACAGTTCAACTTCAAATTGCCTCGGCTATGCGCATGTTTTGTTTCTCTGTCGTCTTAGTGATGGCGGGCTGGACCAATAGAATGTGGGCACGGGCGCCTCGCATCGGCGCGTTGCAAGGGGTTGTGTTTGTTTGTAGGGTGATGGCGTTTTGTCACTCTTCCGTCAATGAGCGCAACCAGGAGGATTTTTTACAGATTGCAGCGGGAGGGGTCTACCTCACACGCTGCCCACACTTGCAGAGCCTCATCGTTTGAAAGGCCGAAATAATTCTTTAAAGAATATTTATTTACATTTAAAAGCAGAGTTGAATTTTGTGCTTGTTGCTAGGATACTCGATGCATAGCAAAAATTTTTAGATTTTTGAGATTTGAGATTTTTGAGATTTTTGAGATTTTTGGGATTTTTGAGATTTTTGAGATTTTTGAGATTTTTGAGATTTTTGAGATTTTTGAGATTTTTGAGATTTTTGAGATTTTTGAGATTTTTGAGATTTTTGAGATTTTTGAGATTTTTGAGATTTTTGAGGTTTTTGAAATTTTTGAAATTATTGTAATTTTTTAACTTTACTTTTTTCACTTTGTCACTTTGTCACTTCTCACTTTCACTTTCACTTCACTTCACTTCATTTTATTCTATTTTTCATTTCACATGTTTCTCAATGCTTTTTCGTGACGGTCACGCGACTTTTTTTCGCCTAGCCCCCCATCCGCGAACCGTCCGCTAAGAAACTTCGTTCCAATAAAACAGAACAATAAAAAATTTACGTTGCGTTTTCTACATAATTCACGATGCTTGAAATCTTCGAAAATGTACTCAACAGTACTACAACAACTCTAGTACAAACAAAGCGGCTACCGCTTAAAAGGTACGTATTGGCGAGACACGCACGAGTTCATTGCCCTACTCGCCGGCTTCCCGCGACTCGCTCCTCCGCTCAGTTCCTTTGTCGAGTACGTCAGCTTTATCACCCCGCGCGCGCCTCCGTGAGCAAGTACCTACATCGTAACAGCTAAGATGCCAGCGCCTGGTTGACCCATGGATTAGCTTGTTAAGAAGCGAGCCGGGGGTCTACTTCTAGTGGTCGCTACAGAAGTAAGCCGAACAGGCGTGCCATCAAGGTCACGCGCTATAGTTAAGAAGACTTCCTCTGAACGCAAATATTGTTTCTGTTTAATTTTAGACGAAATATCATTGATGAAAGTGACACAAATGGAAATATCTACTTTAAAATCCCTTTTTGATTATTAGAATGTGAACTCTGATGACTTTAATAATTTACTAAAACGATAACAGCCTAAAAAAACGAAATTACCAAGAAACTTAAATTTTCATTGCTTAATTTGACACATATTGATTTTATTGACATATTTTGAGGTGATGATATAGTTAATCCGTATTTTATGAACTCTAATTTTTTATACGTAGTTTTTTAGCGTCGTCATACTATATAAAATTGCACTCGACGTAAATGACACAAACTAGTTTTGTACAACAATAAAACTGTTCTAAATACAAAACAGTTATATTTTCTAACTCTAATATTCTTTTACTCAAGTTTTGGCAAGCTAAAAAAGTTAACCTCAAATTATTGAATTACAAAAAAGCACCAATTGAATATGACACAAAACGCACTGAATGATTCTCATGTACACACTGTATTTCCAACTTCAATAATAAGTGACTTTAGAATTTTCGAAACTTAACCCTCAAAATATTGAGACGGGACTATAAGTAGGTAAAAAAATGTTCGTGGCGTTTTTCTTAACAATTTTCGCCTACGGCTCAAATTGTTACCCACGCCACACACCTTTTTTGACCCCTCTTATACAACTGTTGCATAAACTACTATTTTTCGCGCCCTAAATTTTTTTTCTTAGTCGCAATAAGATACCAATTATGCCCTTAGATGTATCACCACTTTTTTTGTTAAGGGGCTGACAACAGCTAAATCCCTCCTTATCTTTTTCAGCGCGAGTGAAAGAGAAACACTGTGTTACGATTAGTATGGGAGCTCATTGCAAATTTTGCAAAATAATGAATTAAAAAAAAACTACGCATTCATTGAGAAATATAAAACAACGACGTTTTTAGTATTAGTGCGGTGGAATTTTGTCCTTAGTTACAGACGTATAAGTCAAGAAACTAAAGACAGACGACTGTTTAAAGCAAATTGTAAGATGTAACTTTGGAATTATTTCCTACTAGCTTTTGCCCGCGGCTTCGCTCGCGTTAAATTCGGGGTAACAAACCATACAAAATTCCAACCCCCATTTTAGGGAAGTGGGAGGTTAGAAAGAGACAAAAAGTAGCCTATGTCACTCTCCATCCCTTCAACTATCTCCACTTAAAAAATCACGTCAATTTGTCCAATCGTGTATCGGAATCAACGAAGTTCTTCCAAATATAACTAATAATAACATATATTTTTTTTAGTTTCTCAAAACAAGTAGTTATAGCTAAAAACTGTTTGAGTAAAGTAAATTTGAAGGTCATCGGGTGTTGTCAGCCTCTTAAACCCTGTCTAAAAGATGAGCTAAGTACTGGTACAGGTCAGTTTTACATTGAAATATTTAATTTAGCAAAACTTTTTATCTCCAAACGAAAACCACAAAAGTACAAGATCAACAAATTGGTACATAAACAATGGTTAGAATAATAAACAAGGCCACTGGCACGTTTTTATTATGATTTTTACAAACTCGAAACAATGACACTCAAAGCATGCATCCTAAATCCTCGGCCAAGCTACATATATCGGCAGTAGAATATCTCTGCCAAGGTTACACCTATGGATGGTATAATAAGGATAAAAATCTCTATGTTACAAAAGTGTCCGTCAGAAGGCGATAAACTGATGGCGCCACAATGATATTAAATTTGATTATATTAATTTTGATAATAAAACTTTAAATCTATACATATTTATTTACGAAATAATTATTTGCGTAGAAGAAAAACACTGAATATTAATTTTATTAATGTCAATAGAATAAAATGTCATATAAGTATTAAATATCGGCAATTTATTTCAAATGCTCAACTATACCTAGCGTCACCCGGAGATATTTGGAACTATTGTTTACTGCTTACCGCTGCAGGCTTATGATGGTTACTGTCGGCGGATAACTTGATAAAATGATAAACTGACAGGTTATCAAGTTATCAGCGGATAGCCAGATAACATGACAATATGTCAAGTTTTTGGCTAGTTGCCGACATGATTCAGTAGTGTGTGTGTACCACAGTATATACGATTGTCTACGACTAGCTTTTTAAAACCCATAAATTAGGTTAAGACTTTAAGGAGTACTAACTTCTTTTAGATAGTCTAGTCCATGTGTAGTCATACTCTAAAAAGTAATGCTTTAATCTTTAATATGTATAAAAAAACCGGCCAAGTGCGTGTCGGTCCACGCATAATGGAGGGGAAGAAGTTTTGACATTGGAAATGTCTTTTCGTTCGTTCCAGTATAGGCCCCGATTTCACGAAAAAGTGCGATCCCCTTATAACTCGGAAAGTTGTAAAAATATGATATTCAAAAATGGCTCAAAAGACTCATATTTACGAGAGCTGTAAGATGCAAAAAGAATTTTTCGGGAAAAGAAAAAAAGAAAAAAGTTATGGCCGGAATAGTAAAAAAAAGAATCAATTTTTTCCAAATTTTTGATTTTGGCGTTCGATATTTTGGAAACGAAGAATGATATCAAAAATTTGAGAAGAACTCCTCTGGACAATTTAGTCAGCTACAATTTAAGCCTAAAAAAAAGACGATCGGGTTAAGGGTCTGCCCTGTAGCCTAACCTTTTTGAAATAAGTCAGAACGACATTTTTCACATAAATTTTTTTTTAACTGACTTCAAGATTTCAAAAGAGGAGGTTCTCAATTCGGCGTGCATGTTTTTTTTATTTTGTTTTTTTTTTTAATGTTTGTTACTCCATAACTCCGTCATGGGGAATCGAAGGAACTCCTCAAATGTTAAGGGCATGTACATGTAGTGATTTTTATCAACAAATCAATCATTTTCATTCAAAACAGCGACATTTGATTAAGGAACTGCTGATGATGATCAGAAGGGAACTCTTCAACGACGCATAGTTCACGTTTGGCGATTCCTCCTCTTATCGAACACACATCGGTGTTTATTAAGCAAGTAAGATTGTCAGGACAAATTTTCGTCAAGCTCAAGTTCTGATGATGGGATCCATGAGGAATCGAGGGAACTCCTCAAATCTTAAAGGCAAACACATAGTGATTTTTGTATTTTTATCAACAAATCAAGCATTTTCATTCAAAAGAGTGACATTTGATGAAGTGGAACTGCTGATGATGATCAGAACGGAACTCTTCAACGGCGCATAATTCACGTTTGGCGATTTCTCCCCTACGATGTGTTTGTTAAGCAAGTTAGATTGTCAGGACAAATTTTCGTCAAGCTCAAGTTCTGATGATGGGATACATGAGGAATCGAGGGAACTCCTCAAATCTTAAAGGCATACACATAGTGATTTTTGTATTTTTATCAACAAATCAAGCATTTTCATTCAAAAGAGTGACATTTGATAAAGTGGAACTGCTGATGATGATCAGAGCGGAACTCTTCAATGACGCATAGTTCACGTTTGGCGATTTGTCGTCCTCTTCGCTATGTTTGTTAAGCAAGTTAGATTCTCATGACAAATTTTCGTCAAGCTAAGTACTGACGATGGGATCCAGGAGGAATCGAGGAAACTTCTCAAATCTTAAAGGCATACATAAAGTGATTTTTGTATTTAAATCAACAAATCAAGCATTTTCATTGAAAACAGTGACATATTGATGAAGTGGAACTGCGGCTGATGCCATAAACATATGAAATGTAAAATGAGAAAGGAATTCTTCAACGACGCATAGTTCACGTTTGACGATTTGTCCTCTTCGCTGTGTTTGTTAAGCAAGTTATTTCATTGCATAGAGTGCACCATCTACAATAATCCTTCACCGGCTTCCCTAGCTATGTGGCTACCATTTCTCGAGTTGACTACGGATTTGTAATGTAATAATTTTTTGAAGATAACTCAAAAATAGCTACTACCTATATTGATAATGTTCAAAATAATATGTTGTGACCACAAATCATTTGATATTTACAAGCCAGTAAAGAATTATATTTCCTTTGTATATGACGTCTAAATAAGTTTATAAGAAATATATTGTAGGAATACAGAACCTAATCCCAACAAACCCTAGTTTCCCGTCAATGTTGAAAGGTCTGTATCTTTCGTAAAAACTGGTGTGTATGCCAAATCTTAGGATTAGGTTCTGGAGCAGACCTCGAGCTCCGAGAAAAACGTGCGGCCGAGATAATACGATCAATGCACGGTTTAGCCATGAAGTTATCATTTCAAACCCGAGTACACAAAGCGAGGCCGAAAGAGAGGGTTATCATGGGGACTGGATCTCGTTTTGGCTAAGGAGGTAATGACGTCATTAGACAATCAAAAAGTCAATATGTGTCAAATGTGACAATTTTGTAACAAGTGTGAGTGAGACACCGCCCCCTACATTATGCTCTCTATCAGACCGTTTTTACTACTTATTACTAGTCACAGTAGTAGTGCTCGGTAAAAAGGTTCAACTGTGGTTAGGGACATAGAGTAATGTCCGGTTTCTCTCTTAATCCGTGGGTTTAGCACTTTGAGAATTCAACCAACCAACCAACAATAGCGACTCCTATTGACAGGCGTTCCCCTCTGCCGAAAACATATAACCAGTGGTCATACACATGTATGGACTGGCGTTTATCTGACGTAGCTATTTGTACGTTACGTACGAATAGCCATAGATTTGACGTTCCCCTCCCCCGCAAAAATCGGCAAACTTTTTGTATCGGAAATGACAGACATGGCTACTCCATCCGGGTTGAATTCTCTAAGGTTTAGCACGATTGCTTTCGTACTTGTCAATAATGACAAAAGTAAAAAGATAATAATTAATGTCATATTTTTATCTGAAGTGCTTTTTATTCTTTAGAGATTTATATTTATAATTCGGCACCAAGCAAAATATCAGTAATACTTGTACCCAAAATAAGTAAAATAGCAAGAAATAAAATAAAACAATCCGAATATGAGGGTAAGTAAATGTAGATAAGCATTATAAGAAGACGCCTCCAAAGTCATCGGTTCCTCGAGCAATGTGTTTTTCCCATAGCAAGCACCTCTCTGAGCTCTCTGATATCGACAGCCATCAACAGACTAGAATAGGCTTCTTATGCATTTATAATATTAGTTTTTTGGTTAAGTATCTTTCTTATTACGGTTTTGCTTGATACCGATACTTGATATTTTTTCTCTCATCATCAACTTCTTTTCATTTCAGACTATCGCACGAAAAACTGTGAACTTCTTTAGGCTATGGCTACTAGAATGCAACTAAAGTGTCGTAAAAAAAAGGAAAAGTAAGCAATATGTTTATTAAAGTGAGTAAACAAGCTGGTAGTAAATAGTGAAATGCAGACCTAACTAATTTAAAATTCTCTTGAAAATTACTATACACATCATGCGAGCAATCAAAACGTCTAGTGCATTTTAGTTTATGCTACTCTGCATCTTAGGAAATGCAATCCGTGATGTCAGCCGAACTCTCCGGAAAATGATGACCGTTTCATGTAAACAGAATAGAAATAAATAATGTTTGTTCCTTATTTAGAGTTCCATAATCAAAGAGCAATAAATGAAAAGTCATATCAATTTACAATATTTTTAAGCTCTTGATGTCTGTCTGTCCGTCCGTCTGTCCTTGCGTTCGACTTCTAGCGGGGTTTTCTTTCCCATCTCAAGAACCGTAGGATTAGCATAATTTTATATTCAGTTGTTTGTCCTTTTTATTTATTTGATGTAAATAAAAGTATTGCTACCTATGTAATATATCGTTATACATTTTTTTTTCACATGTAGCGACTAACCGAATTCTATGGGAATAGAAGTGAAAAATAAAGGATATTTTTGTCGGTGACGTTTTCAATAATCAACGGTTTAGACTGTGTGGTTGTCTGTCCGACTCTATATAACGTCTACGTAACGTTTTATAAGGAAATATCAAATATCAACAGTAGAACTATATATAAGATATGTAGGTATGCACGTTTATATACCGAATGAAGGCAAGATTTTCCATATAGGTAGTTTTCAGACTTCAAAATTGTAAAAGAAGGAGATTGGCTGTATGTTGTTTTAGGGTTTTGTATCTGAAAAGCAAAAGACCCTTATAAGATCATGTCTTGGATGTCTGTCTGTCTATCTATATGTCCGTGCCTGCGTCAGTATAATTGTTCTTTTTAGGGTTCAAAACGAAAAAACGGAACCCTTATAGATTCATGGCGTGGGGGGTTGTCCATCTGCCCACCCGTCCGTCCGTCCGTCCGTCTGCCCGTTCTTTTTTTATAGGATCATGTAGTGGATGTCTGTCTGCCCGCCCGTCCGTCCGTCCATCTGCCCGTCTGTCCGCCCGTCCCGTCCGTCTGCCCGTCTGTCCGTTCTTTTTTTATAGAATCGTATAGTAGATGTCTAACTGTCCGTCCGTACGTCCGTCTGTCCGTTGTTTTTAAGGTTCCAAATCCATACCTCAAAACGAAAAAAATGTCATGTCGTGTAGGTCTGTCTTTCTGTCTATTCGTCTGTCCGTCCCACCTTTTTATCCGACCGCCGAAGGAAGGTTATGATTTTCGTAAGTATTTATGTATGTATGTTTGTATTGTCGCATAGTAACTAACTAATACGGCAACTTTTCTAGACGGACTGTGGTGCTCATTCTTTGATTTATTTAGTTCTTATCCTACGACATAACGATTGGATTACCAAAATATTTTAGTAATATTTTTATTTTATCAGTCGGTTCTTTACAAGTCATGAGAAAGCGGTGCTGCTAGCGTTGTTTCTTTTATTTATATGTTACCTACTATTCCATATTTGTGCGAATATTGCACTGCTTTTTCCTAAAAAAAAAATAAACCGTATCGACACATGCTTAGATTGACTGGTAAATATTTTGATAATTGCCACAAGTAAATGGAATAACAAATTATATTTTTTCAGCATTACCTAAGTACCTGAGAATTAAAAAGCAACTCTATCTATATGTAAGAGTTAAAGATTCATCACGCAACTTCGTGTCTTCGTGTGTAAAACGCCAAAAACCACAGTTCCGTGTCAAGAAAATACGCCAAGCCGAGAGCCTTCATAGACACTAAACAAAGCATTTAATATTATTAAATAATTTTACTTTGTCCCTAAAACGTGGTATCCGCTGTAAAAAAAATATTTGAGGATATCTGCAGCACCCACGTATTAGGAGGATCATTAGGTTCTAATCAATAAATTTTATTTCTGAAAGATGATGTGAATAATTGAATATGTACCTACCTCAAGTTTTGGGCGAGCTGTGCCAAATATGCGCATTATTTTCTCTTGTCTTTTATTTTTATATAAATCCACTGTTAAAACGTACAATTTGGGCACACTTAGCACAATTTGCACAAAACTTCCACGTCACATCGTCTTTATTATAATAATATACTAAGAGTGTGAAAATTGTGACAAAATAACGAGAACGGTGAAACTCCTCTTACTAGTTTGCTATACTATCCTTATGACTAGATCCAGGCAACTGGTAGCTAATCATCGGTGGAGGTTAGAGTTACACGACAGTAAATCTGTTGGGAAAAAGGAACATCAAAGTAGTTAAAAAGGTGTCTCTTTCATAGCGGACAGGGCCTATATATTTATTTTAACATACCTAAGTACAAAAAATAATGCGAAAGGGAGAGATTAATAAGCTTAGTTACTTATTTATCTAAGCCTCCACCGATGAATAACTGACAGAAGCCAGGATCTAAAAATAAGGATAGAGTCATTCCGGGTAACTATGCGCACTCTTGTCTTTGACTTCATACCTCACCAAAAAATAGTATTAGAAGAACAATTGGAGTATTTATGAAAATAATAATCAAAACAGTAGCTTTTTTTTAAGCAGAATAAAAATAATGAGGAAAAACCGGAATGCGCATACTTGACCCTTAATGCGGGTCAATGTGCTTACCATTACGGGGTAAGTACCTAGGCGTATTCAGAATAATTGTTTGCATTTGTTTCGTTACCATAAATAAACATTTTATAAATATTATCAGTTAAGTAATTAAAATTAACTAATAAGTCTGAAGATCTGTTGAAATTGTTATGAAATTGAGTCATTTTGATACAGAAAATGCGCACACTTTCCCGCGCAGGCTTTCCCAAGAAAGCGAAATTTTTTATTACCGCCACTACATTTGCGCAACGATTTTAACTTTAAATTTTCGAACACTTAAATACACACTCAATTGATATTTAATAGACTCACTGTTTTGAGCTAGCAACTTTTCACATAACAAGGCTTTCCAAAATGCAAAAAAAAATTGAAATGAGGCAATTAATATTTTTGCAAAAATATTCTTAATGAAACGTTGTGCAGCGCAGTGAGTCATCGCAACCGATTCGCCCCTCTTGCGCCTCCAATCGGATCATATGCGGCCACCTCCTTCATTTGGCTTCTAAGATATTCGCATTGCGCCCACTTACCCACTGCGCTCGGTTATCGCGAATGACTAGCATTTTCTTAGCTCTCGTTATTGTGTCCCATTTTCCGTGTCATGGATCCTGGCCCGACCACAACAAGATATTGGAATATAATGATTGTACAAATTCATCATATTTAGGTGCTATTTAGTGCTTATAGTCAGATGAATTTGTGCCACATAGTTTTCAAGTTATAGCAGTACCGTTGTGATCGGGCGGGGGTACAGGATCCTGGCCCAATCACACCTTTCAAACGAGATAAGGTGAACACAATTTCATCATTTTTAGGTGCTTTTTAGTGCCGCCAATGTCATGAATTTGTACCGCATAGTTTTCAAGTTATCGCGGTAACGTTGTGGTCGGGTGGGGGTACAGGTACCGTGATTACTATGTGGAACACATTCATGGAATTGAAGACACTAGATGACACCTAAATATTAGTTAATTTGTGCATTCACCAAATCTTCTTTGAATGGGGTTTTTCGGGCCAGGATCCTGTACCTACCTCAGCCCGACCACAACGGTACCACGATAACTTGAAAACTATGATGCACAAAGATACTTTCGACCGAAAGGCACTACATACCCAGGATGGTCAAACAAGCCATTGAAATTTTTAAATATAAGAATTTTAACCGGGAAGATGGGTTTCGTCTTTCAAGTGTCTGGTATCCAGTGATACGCAAGTTCTATAATCCAAAATATACTGTTTCGCAAAAAAACGCGCGAGTTGATACTGTATTTGTTGTGTGTCACAATCGTGATCGAGTTACAAGTGAGAACGCGGACAGTAGTAGTAGCAGTGACAATGGACGAAAAAAGCGAACTCGAAAGAGGGTAGATCGCTACAGTGTGTGGGTAGACTACTAAAACTCACTGCAACGTTAGTTACTCCGTGATGATGGTGCATGCAACTGCGCCGAAATATCGGGTGCTCGTAAACACAAATATACATGGACCATGTAACATGGTAAATATCTCGTATCAAATAATATTTATAATGTGAATGACCATGTGAGCTTGAAATCAAACAAAAAAGTTAATAATCGTTCATGGTGAATATTTCGCTTATTAAGCTAAACACGTAAAATTGCCTGTGAAAATGGTCATCATATCTTCTTGCGATCCTAACCTTTTTAATTAAGAGTTGCCTGCTTATAAACTAAAAATACTTCCTTGTTAGAGTTTGTGGTACAGGTACGTGGTTTATATGGGAACTCATACATTCTACGGCACTTCTATTTCCAGACAGGCTCTAGTCCAAACTGTAGAGTTCCACAGTACTCGCAGTAGGTATCTAGATACGGTTGTACTTAACAAAAATCGACATGACACAAAAAGTGCGAATGTATCAGTTAACAATCGAATAAAACTGCAAGGAGAACTAACCATACGGATATATTTCGCAATTATTAACTGTTTAAATAATCACTACTGATTAATTATTGGGGTATCTGAGTTTTCAGTCACTCTCATTGTATAATTACGTGCCAAACTGAAGCCGGGCGGTAAGACGTCCGACTTTCAATCCGGAGGTCTCGGGTTCAAACCACTGTGTTCTTCGCTACTTACGTACGATATATTATTTGATATTTACCAGTCGCTTTTCGGTGAAGCAAAACATCGTGAGGAAACCGGACCTAATCCCAATAAGGCCTAGTTTCTCCTCTGAGTCGCTTTCGTAAGAACTAATGCCTATGCCAATTCATGGGATTAGGTTGCCAAGCGCACCCAAGGCTCAAATGAGCCGTGGCTAAAGCCGGGTTTAACGCTAGGAGGATGATATGTGCCAAACTTCGTCAGGCATATCGAATGGATTACAGACATCCGTATAAGCTCTTCGATGGAGTTTTCTCTGCTGTTTTTCTTCGGCAAAAGTAACTTTTGTTACATTTCGAAAAACAGCTACTTGCTAGAAATCAATGACAAAAAGAAGAATTTTCATACGTTTTAGTTCCCGACAACTCTTATCGGGGTCCGATGAGCACCTTTATAAAATTAACAAGTTTTGCTGTCAAAAAATGATACATTATCAAGTTATCAGCTGGCGCTGTCAAAAGTGGAAAAACTGATATAACCATAGTGTAAACGATATTTTTTTAGACACACCCATTCAAAAAAACATGCGTGCGTACAGTGGACAATATGTCAAGTTATCCCGCTATCAGATTTCAAATGAAAAACGGATAAAGTTACCGTATTAATGACGGCAACTGTCATTTTATCAGATTTATATCAACTTATCCGCTGATAAAATCTGCCATCATAGGCGTGCTGGACACTTTTTCGACCGTTTACCTATAAGAGAGACCCATCAACAATTCAACCTATCAACAATTTATTCAAGTGTTTGTAGGCTAATTCTGAGTAAAGTGACGTCTGTCCTTATTAATACATAAACAAGCGTTAAGATTATATTTTCCGTGTATCTCCTCTCCAGTGCAGATGTTAGTAGATAATATGCAGGAAAGACGGAAAAGATCTTAATGAGATCCTGGTGAATTTAAATGTTAATGATAAATATAATTGAAACCGTCTTCGTTTTTTGTCTAATAAATTAGTATTAGGTTAAGCTTCTACTAGAAAAACTTTTGCCTTAAAGTGTAATAAGTAGTTTCGTAAAAACGCTAGTAACTAAATAAGTAAGTATGCGATTTTTGCTGTATTTCGATTCGGGTCCATGTAGGTTGATTTTTCATAAAATGGAAAATATTTTTCACCTCACTGGCTCGTAAAGCTCTTTTTTATTCTTTAAAAACAGATAGCAAAACTGCATTTTATTCACAAGAGTGCAAAGAATATTTGAAATTCGAATGTGATATTAGTCACTTTTTTGAACATAATAACATGTAAAGGCCACTCCAGACAGGACAATCTTCGTCCATCTGATTAAATTGTCTGATCAAATCAGGTGCTGTGGACGCAAAAATTATTTTATATTTAATTGTATTCAATTAAAACATTTAGTGTAAACAATTTTGTTTCATGATTTTACTATAAAACGATTTAAATCTTTCAAGAAATATTATTTTGATCGATCCATTTTAATTGATGAACTACCTGCCTCAGAATAATTCGAAAATTGTGCATTGTTTTTGTTTTATCTGTGACATGTAACTTTTTAATTTTAAAAAGTTAGTTTTGTTTACTTATATTTTTAAGTTTCGGATTGCGTTTATTATTATTTATTAATGTAATATCTGCCATCACCTTTCAATAAATGTATTAAATCAACGCAAAGACCAGCTGAGATATTTATGTAGGTACTTACGAGAGGTGTAATACATTTTTCGTAATATATGTGACTTTGAGGTTATGTAGAGTTGTGTATCGAATTATCATTTCAAGTTCTTTCTTTCAGTGTAAAATCGAATAATTGAAGCGGAAACTAGTGCTAAATGAAGTCCAAGATCGTTTGTTGCATAGGAGCAAGTGATGCATATAGTCACAAAGCAAGAAAACACTACAATTTAACAGGTTTAAGCACCAAGTATCCTGCTACCTACAACAGACTTTTATCAAGCCTTTGAAATGTTTTCCTTTATGTACCTACCTAAGCTATGTATAAAATAAATAAACACCAAAACCTCACGTGCGTTTATTGATTATTAAATTATACAATTCGTACATTAGATTAAATAAGTGCCTACCTAAAATAGTCGTCAAACGAAATGATAAAAGGAAATCATAATAAATAAGCAGGAGTATACTGAGTGATATAATATATGTAAATTAACATGATTCTCTTATTCATACAGATAATGAAGCTAATCCTGTTCCATTCTAAACTGAAAAGTTGTATTTTCTGGTAGATATAGGTAGTTACTCGTTTCCCTCGACTGGCCTTATGATTTTAGCAATCATTGTAAGCATCAATGTTATAATGCAATAATAAAATGTATTCGATGTATAAGTTAACGATACTTATTCACATTCTTTTTTATTTATTGATAAGTAAAAAAATACTTGTAACAAGGAATAGCTAAAAGTAGGTATATATTTTTTTGCTGCCAGGCAAGCTGCTGTGTATAAATTCATAAAAAAATTGTCACATAATTAGTTGTAACAGTTAATGATTTATCAATGTAGCTTGAACTTTGGTACTTTAACTCTGATAAAATGATGGATCGTTTCCCACTACTTTGAGTGTAATCAATGTGGATTAAAAAAAAATATAATTAGGAATATAACTAAATCTTGAAGAACTCGTATATGACGTCTATAATATCGTTTAGTGAAATGAAACAACGAATAAAAATCTTTAACACGTTTCATTATAGTATTGTAAACTGTAATGAAACTATATTAAGACTGATTAATCGCTAATTTTAAAGATCCCGACGTTTCGAGCTCTTTACAGCGCTCGTGATCTTAATTGTAATACTATAATGAATTATTATCGCGGAAACAGAAAACAATACTTTAACACATTTTATTTGAAGTTTATGGGAACAACATCCAGTGTGTACTGGTACTGGACTAACCACGTCAGATATGACACAATAATGAGAGCATCGAAACCAGTAATATTGAAACAATATCTTTATTGCTAGATCCGGGCATCTGGCAGATTTTAATGGGTGGCGGTCGGAGTGATAGACTAGCAAAAATTTTCAGTTGGAATGTACTACCACTACCAAAATAGATAAAAACTGCCGAAGTTGTCTTATTTATACAGGACGGGGCCTATATTTTAACGTTAGAATAAAAAACATTGCGTATTATTTCGGAAACAGAAACAGTAGGCGACAAACTACGAATTACATTATACGTCGTTTTGGACTACTTTCCCCCAACAGAAACTTTTGACAATGATATAATCTAATTATTTATATAATTTCTCATAATACTGCTTCAAAACCAGAACTCTAAGATTTGTATTCTTAAAGTGATTTGCATTATTTGACCTCCACCAACAGCTACCAGCTGTCCTGATCTAGAAATAAGCATAGTATAGCAAAGGAACGAGAGGAGTTTCGTCGCTCTCATTATTGTCATATCATATCTGACGTGGCTAGCTCTCCATCTATACCTACAGTTTCTGAAAGCTGACAAAAACCTGAAGGTTCAGCTCTAGACTAGTAATGGAATATTTTTTCTCAATTGTGTTTTTTTTTTCTTTTTAATTACATAACCAATTTATTTACATATTCGAGTTAACGCGTGACCGGAGGGCTGGGTCATATCTTGCACAGCGGATCAGCATTGCGATCCAAAGGGGCAATGCTGCCAGCCTTCTGGGCACGCTACAAACGCTGGACAGCGATTTGGGGCAAATTTTCTATTTATAGTTTATCTTTAAGTTTATATTTTAATTTTTAGCATTTAATTTTTATTTTAGGTCTAGTTTTATTGTTTATTGTACTGTTATCTGTTTTAGATATTTAGTAGCAAATTGAATTTAATAAAAGTGTACAAAGATATGTTGAAACTTCATTTATATAAGCCCAAATAATACGATCTACGGGTTTTTAGATAGTCCAAAATAAATAGGTACTAAATCGTTGAGCAAGTTTTAAGACCGACCACCGTACAACGTAACAGCGGCCATTGTCCGCAAAATTATGTAGAGGCCTAAACTTGTAACAGGTTTCGTTGAATTTACATACCTACTTATACGCCAACATATCACAGGTCGCAGACATACGAGCAAAGTATTGGTGTCTTTTGAACATATGTCAACTAAAGTAGATTTAAGATAGGGATGGTGTTGCCAAGATTAGACAATGTTGCAAGATTAGGCTAGTGCTTAATATATCTGTTGTTATGATTCTTAGTTTTTTACTAGGCGCAGATAGAAAAATCATCTAATTGGATGGACAACAAAAATTTCCTCTCGACTTTTGTTTTGATTCAACATTTGGAACCAAATGTGAGTTTTCAACCTAATTCCTGCCTCGTTAGATACTTAAACGGGGTTAAGTACTTACATATACCTATACATTTTATCAATTTCATTACTGCCTGTTTTTGAAACGTACCTTTGATACACACATTTAATACCAAGAAGCCGTAAACCTCAAAAATCTTAGTCAAAGTTCTATAGCTATAAAAGGCTATCAGAAATTCATTTACGTAATTGTACATCATTACAAAGTTGCGCAAGGTCTTATGTACGTTTTAAACGCCTACACGGTTAAGGCGTTTGTATTTATGGTAGTTTACTGGCTCCAAGGTTAGCAGCTTCGGCGTTAACATATCGAACGTAACCAATGATATTGTCATCGATGTATGACATGTGCTCGCACCAGTAAACATACAAAGCTTGCGAACGCGCAAACTGCCAGTGCTCTCTGTCCCCGTCGGGTTGTGCGCATGTGCGAATGTGTCATGTGTAAATAAATACGTGTAACTGTTGTGCTTGTGAATACTTAGATATAGTTAGGTCATTTTATATTTAAAAAATCTAAGATTACTAGGTACTGGGGACAAAAAATTGTGGTATATTTTTTTGTAAAATAGTCGTATAATTAAATTCGAAGAAAACTGTGATATAGTTATAGAAAATGGACGAGAATGGAGAGGCCCAAGCGCAAGCACGTAACCTGCTGGGACAGAAAACACCGAAACAACCGAAAATTGTGGATAATGCTTTGACCAGGACGCTGCGATCATGTAAGTGTTGGTCAACTTGCTTTTTGCAGCAATTTGTAATCACAAAAGTAATTTTATTAAATTGCCTATAAAATATTTTATAAAAATTCCCAAGTGATAAACCAAAAATTTTAACTGTTGTTGTTGGGATTTTTTAGGGTTACTTTTACTTGAACAAAAACCAAAAAATGTTTGTTATTTGTTTTACGTACAAAGTGGAAAAATAAAAAATGAAAAAAAAAATTTGATAGCTCAATTTTATGAAAGGAAACCGGGTTATTACATAATAAGAGTGCTAATATTTTGCCGAGATTCACACAGTACAAGTCGCGGGAAGTAACCAGTTTGTAATAATACTAATTAATGATTTAAGAACAAGATGCTCCCATGATTCAGTAACTAAATTGATTAATTGATATCAAACTGTCGGCATAATATTCAAGTACAATGTTCCATTCAGCGCCACTCTTATCGCGCGCGATAACGTCAAATAAAATGTCGAGGTAACAGATTGACATATTTATTTATGTAGGGTAATTGTGCTCCTTTTCGTCCACTTATCGATTTTGCCAGCTTTGTGATGCAAAAAGAATATCTTAAAGTACCCTTACTTAAATGTATTATATTTCATTTTATAGCATATATAGTCTAGTTTATGTTAATATTACGCGATAATTATCCATACTTGCGAGATTTTGTATAAAAAATATTATTTGAAAAAGTGGGGTATTCGTTAGTTTTCGTCCATAAATGTCAGTTTTCCGTCCTGGGCTCTGCTAGTTTTCGTCCACTGAGTAGGATGATTATTTCTGAAAATATCCACTTAATCAAAAAATGATTAAACAAACCTCAATGTTATTTTTAAAGTCCTATCGATTGATGTGCAACATGATGATTTTTGGTAAAAAAAAATTGTTACATGTATGGAAAACCCCTTGTGGCTCCCCCCTAAAAAAAATCTTTTCAGCAATTTTACTACAATACTAAGTAGGGGTATACCAAATACACCTTCTGTTATAATTTCATGAATATTAGTTATAGTCTCCAAATAAAAAATGGCCATGGCATACGGACGAACTACGGACATGACGAAACTATAAGGTTTCCGTTTTTGCCATTTTGGCTACGGAATCCTAAAAACTAATGTTAATAAGGATTAACACCGTGTTTCTTTATTTCCGTTAATATTAGCATACAGTTAGGTACGATTAAGGAAACGAAATGGCGTAGTTAGTTTTTATAAATTTGTTTTTTCCATACAAGTATGTATTGTTAAATCGATCACGGTGTTATATTTAACTCAACCAAACAATCGAATATTAAAACTAAGGCATTTTATCACCAAACAATGATATTGTAGGCCCTTAATGTTAACCACTGTCACTGCTTGTACTATAAAGCCTTGGCTAAACAGCAAGCGTGGCGCAGCGCCGCGGTCGCGCGGCGCGACCTGCCGTGCGACGACATATCGCCTGACTTCGTGTCACTGACTTTGAATAGAACTTCATACGCGAACGTACTGCTGCGGCTTGCGGTCGGGTTCCAACTTGTTTGTACCTTAGCCTTGGCCAAACAGCAAGCGTGGCGCAGCGCCGCGTCTGCGCCGCGTGACGCCGAAGCGATGACCGAAACACGGCGCGCGCGGATCGCGCCGGCCTCGCGCTCTCAACACGCCCTCATTGCGCGCGCGTGAACACGGCGCGGCCGCGCGCGATGCGGGCGTGACTCGCTCATTCCTTCCGAAGTCAAGATTATTTTTTCGAAGAGAAGATATTTTTTTCTATATCCATAATCACAATCACAGTATATTGCTACGCTCGCACGACGCACCGCGCTGCCTAACGTCCGACTGATGTGACCCAGCGCGGCGCAGCGTGCCGCCGCGCAGCGCTACGCCCGCGCCGCGTGGACGCGGGGGGCCGCGCGGCGCGAGGCGCGACAGAAGCGGGGCGCGGCGCCGGCGGGACGCAGTCTGTTTGACGTCGCTAACCTGTTAACATGTGCCGCGGTCACGCCGCGCGACCGTGGCGCTGCGCCACGCTTGCTGTTTGACCAAGGCTTAATGCAATTGACACGACTAGCGTAGTCAACCGCGAATTGGATCGTTCATTATTGGGTCGTTCCTTAGAGAATTCAACCCGGAGTAGCCATGTCTGCCGTTTTCTTTACAAAGCAAGTCTGCCGATTTTTGCGGGGGAGGGGAACGTCAAGTGTATTCTGTGGCTATTCGTACGTAACGTACAAATAGGTGTAAGCATGACCACTGGTCATATGTTTTCGGCAAAGGGGGAACGCCTGTCAATGGCGACTCCGGTCAGTTGAATTCTCTAAGGGTCGTGCATTACCCGGAAAGGTTTCCGATTGGTTCCGATCAGATCCGAAGGTTATGCGACTATTTAAAAAAGTAGCTTTTTTCATAGTAATCAGATCAAAACACGAGACTTCCATATTTGTTCAAATATTTAACAGCGCATGTTTTTGTTTGTTTGTTTTCGTGTGGTTTTAATTGCCGGTAAATAGATAAAGATGATGTGATAGTGCTTAGTGAAAATAACGGATAATATTCATTGTGAAAGATGTACGGGTGTGTGTGCGTGTGTGTGTGTACGGACGATGGCAATGGCACGATCACAAAGCTTTCTTTTGAAGTGAAATAAGCAGAGCACGCCATAGTATGGAGGTTATAATTGTTATTCTACTACCATTTGGTCATTCTAATGTTAATTATAGTTTTGTCTTCTCACAAATAACTCGTATATTAACGATAACAATGCAACAGAAGAGCTAGTTTTAGTCTTTGCTCAAGTCATTTAAATGTTTTATTTATTACATTTATTTACGTAACATTATATGAGGAATGGACAGAAACTAAAGTGTGTAGGTAATCAAATATAATATTACCATACTACAATATACTATAATATTACGTATTAATTAAGTATTTTGAAGTAAAATAACCATTAGAAATATTTACCTAGCTGTCTAGATTTCCGGGATCAGGTGGTCGCAAAACTGAAATTTATACCAAATTGCTCTGCTAGTTTTGGTCCACAAAGTTTATATATTAATTATATTCTAAAACTTTAATCTCCGCTTAAAATATTGTACAATTAACTTTAAAATAGATAATTCATGCCAAACATATTTAGTGCACTGCCTAAATCATTAATAAAACTCATCATAAACTTTTCCCGCCACAAGTTTTTTTCTTTATTGCGATGACATTTGCTAGGGCCGAATTCGAGGCGGCTATTAATGTTTTATTTTTAAAGGCACTATTTGTCAAATTACTTGTTTATGATAGTAGAATTGTTTCTAAGATATTATGGATCGCAACAAGACCAAACTTCCGCAGGAAAATTCATTTACGTTCAAGTTTTCTCCATATATTTGTAGCAGAACCGTCAGGTGGACGGAAACTGACCATGGACGGGAAACGAGCACAATCACCCTAGGCGTTTGAGTAAACAGATAACCTGATATTGCCTAGTTATATCCCATTAAAAGACTTAAAAAAAGTTTTCAGGTGAAATGTATATTATGTATGTTAATAACTTTTTCGAGAACTATTCATGAATAAAAGTATTTTAGAAAGTTATATAGGTAATTTCTGCTTATTTATGTATCAATTCGGATTACTAGCAAAACAATTTTTTGACATTCACTTTGCAAGAAATTACAAAAAAGTACCAGTTGAACAATCTGCCATCTAAATTCTATTAAAAATTGCTCAACTAGACCCTTGATTGGTTTATTTTAAAAATGATTTTTATAAAATAATTAAGGGTCGTGTAAACATTGGTATTATAAATTAAAAATCACATAAATTTGCTAAGTATTTCTGTACATTGCACTATGTACAATTGTTATGCCTAGCACTTTATTTTACAAATCTAAAAGAAAAATACTAAACCTCAATTTGGTCACTTTTAAGTCTAAAAAACTATGAATCATTCCTCACGGCGCCACATAGAAACATGATGGGTCAATATGTTCATCTTCATTGGACTTATCGTTTTATAATTTAATATTCTGGTTTTGCGTATATTGTTTCCAAGATATTTCAATTGCTCAACTTATCCCGATAGCTCAACATGCCCCTCCCTACCTTACTTTAGAAAATTCAGCAGCATCTATCAATGCCGTACTGTAAATAAGCTAGAAAAATGCTTTCAGTTTATAATTAAATAAAAAGTAGTTACTGTTAGTTTTTAACCGACTTCAAGATTTGAAAAGAGGAGGTTCTCAATTCGGCGTGTATGTTTTTTTTTTTTTTTTTTTTTGTTTTTTATTTTTTATGTTTGTTACTCCATAACTCCGTCATGTCTGAACCGATTTTGAAAATTCTTTTTTTGATTGTAAGTATATATATACAGATTGGTCCCGTTTTTGTCAAAACGCAGTTCTGATGATGGAATACATGAGGAATCGAGAGAACTCCTCAAATCTTAAAGGCATACATATAGTGATTTTTATATTTTTATCAACAAAACCAACATTTTCATTCAAAACAGTGACATTTGATGAAGTAGAACTGCTGATGATGATCAGAACGGAACTCTTCAACGACGCATAGTTCACGTTTGGTGATTCGTCCTCTTCGCTGTGTTTGTTTAGCAAGTTTAATTGTCAGAACAAATGTTCGTCAAGCTCAAGTTCTGATGATGGGATCCATGAAGAATCGAGGGAACTCCTCAAATCTTAAGGGCTTACACATAGTGATTATTGTATTTTTATCAACAAATCAAGCATTTTCATTCAAAAGAGTGACATTTGATGAAGTGGAACTGCTGATGATGAACAGAACGGAACTCTTCAACGACGCATAGTTCATGTTTGGCGATTCTTCCTCCTTCGCTATGTTTGTTAAGCAAGTTAGATTGTCAGGACCAATTTTCGGCAAGCTCAAGTTCTGATGATGAGTTCCACGAGGAATCGAGGGAATTCCTCAAATCTTAAAGGCATACATAAAGTGACTTTTGTATTTTTATCAACAAATCAAGCATTTTCATTCAAAAGAGTGACATTTGATGAAGTAGAACTGCTGATGATAATCAGAACGGAACTCTTCAACGACGCATAGTTCACGTTTGGCGATTTGTCCTCTCCGCTGCGTTTTTTAAGCAAGTTATTTCATTGTATGGAATCTAAGTGCACCATCTACAATAATCCTTCACCGGCTGGCTACCCCCATTGAAGTCGGTTTTTTTTTCTTAAAAATTATTAATAAAACGGTTGATGGACAATTCCGTGTCTACAAGACAAAATATGTCTTATTACAGTATGTTGGAGTATTTTTGTATGACAACCAAATCGAGTATTCTCTGATATGTTTTTGTACTTGGTCGTGGAAAGTATTTTTTTTATCGTTGGCGCATAATTTTATTTTTTACGACTAAGTCGAACTTATCATTTATTTCGATTCTCGGTATACGGGATAGGTATACATTACTATGTATAATTTTAGTTTCTTGCTGATGAGTAGCTTAAGTAAACTTTATAATAATGAATCTAGATTAGATTACATTAATATTATTTGTTACACCACAAATGAACATAGACACAGAAATATTTACAGCAGAATATAAAAGGGTGTATCAGGCGATTTATCGCTATTAATGGATATCTCAAGTAGTAAAAAGTAGTACGGTCACCATCAAATATATCGGAACGGCCAAGGTACTAAAAATTTTCTGAACATGCACTTTATCGCCTTGACAATAGAGGCGTTGTTCATATATTTGTGACCACCTTGGCTGCTCCGATATATCTGATGGCGACTGTTTATAGGTACTTATACGTATTATTTATAGTTTGCACTTTTTTAAATGATCTGTACTTTGTAAAGTGCCAACTTGACGAAACATATTCTTTAAATAAAAAAGAAATTAAGTTATAGGGTATTTGCGAATAAAATAATCGATCATTACGATCCGCTCCGATCCGGATACCTATTATGTTAACTGAAAAGTACGATGTACTCAAATATGACTGATGTGACAATCTTAAGTTGTAAAGTTATCAGTGTTATCACATTATCATTTTTGAAATGGAAATTTCCTTTATTTCTTTTGTGAAAATTTTTAATCTTTTGTTTGCTAACATTTCGTATTATGTACTGCTCTGTATAGTTACAAGTAATAACTTTAAAATATATCTTGTGACATGGTTGCTACAAAAATGGCCACTTGATATTTTTGACAATTTAGGGTAGTGTACCCACCCACTGTGGGTGGGTACACTACCTAAACCACACGGTTTAAATAGAAAAAGTAGACTTTGTGTATAGAAAAAATATTTTAGCCAACCTCTATGCAGGATTGCTTCATTATAATATTAGAGCCTTATTTGCCAGTCAAACTACATTGAAAACGTATTGATAGCTTGAGCTCGGTCTTGAACCCTGCGAAGCACTGATATTATTATCTATTAAATAACTACTTGTGTGATTTGTTAGCTCACAGAGAGGGAAATCTATGTGAGTGCGTATTAGATGGGTTTATTTTCCGTATTTACACAAGCAGGTATCAAGAAACGCATTCTATTAATTATTATTATGAGATAAAAAAAATGCTACAACTCCGTGTTCCACAGTTAGCACAAGTGTACAGCGGCAGTATCTCGCCGGCGACTAGACATTTGTCACTTTCTGGTGAACAGAACGATACAGTTAGAAAGTGACAGATGTCTATCTCGCCCGAGATATATTATCGCTGCACACATGTATGTGCTAAGGAGATATTTAGTATATGGTGCTAAGCTAACCCTGCTGGAAAAATCTTAGTGAACAAATAATTATTTTACAATAATTAAACAAATATATAAAATATTGGTATTGAATTTTTGGGTCTGAATAGGGCTTCTAGATCAACTTTCGAAACATGGAAAGTGGTTTGTGTGGGATAGGCTGGGTTGGGCAAGTCCTTTAGTGGCCTTAAGACAGAGAAATATGACTTCGATTTGATATTTTAGTTCAGTGCATTTTTTTTAATATACGAAAAATGAATTCGAACAATCAACTTTTGCTTCAATTTTTAGTTGCTCTTGATACCTAAAAGACGCATAGATCTACTCGTATCTCCCTTGTTTGTTTCACGTTTTATTTTTGGTTACGTATTTCTATAACTGAACTAATTTATAAATACGAGGCCAGTACGACTTATCTCAAATTAAAATCATTCATAAAATGTCATGATGAATTGATGATACACAAGACAAGTTCTGTATTTGACGTAACTTACATGTATGTTCTATACAAAACTAACAATTTAATTTTACTCAAATGTAATGTAAATGTAGAAAGCTGTGAACAGAATTGAGCACCACATCAGAATTTCGCCTACATCTCAATATAACGAAATTTATCTTTTATTTTTATTTTCTTCGGGTTTTATTGCAAAATTTAATATATGTTACTTAACTTACTTCATGCTATGGTAACGTCAGGTACGTTCGGAGTTATCGGCATCGCTTTATATAGAAATATAAACACTTAATTGGGTGAGGTAAAATATCACTTTATTAAGAACCTGAATATGCAAACGGCCTAACGGGCGATTGTTACAAATCGAGGAAACAATGTCATTTACATAAGGTTACGGTAACCTATTCCGTTTTTAGTTCGACTTTAGAGCCTTGGTGTTGATTACAATATTTTGATACAGTCAGTCTCGAAAGTCAGTTTGTCTCAGTACTTTATCTAATAATAATATGAATTACGTGAATTTGTTATTTCTATATCACTAGGACAACAAAGCAAATAGCGAAAGGACGTATTCAATTAATATTAACTTTAAAAAGAGTTGCTAAGGGTTGTGTTGTATCAATTTCATGTAAAACAGACCTGAAGAATTCATTTTTGGAAATTAAATAGTATTCCATAGCTATTTAATTTGAACAATATCTACGGAGAAGAAAAACACTCAGCACTTTTAAGTTTTTTTTAAATTTCTAATATTTAAGTATTTATTAACAAAAAGGAAACAAATATTTACAAGTAGGTAAGTATAAAAACCAATGGATATTTATGGTGGTACCTAAGGGGAGAGGGATATCGAGGTAGGGGTTAGGAGACGATGTAGGATGTAGGTAGAGCTGCGCTGCTGATCTGTGCCGTGTCCCACGCATGCACATGCTTGTGGCTCTGATTATGGATATTATTATTTTTGCCTTTAATTATTACACTTAGGGGTCTGTCTCAGCGGTCGTCAGTAGCTTCACCGAGATGTTTTATAATGTTTGTGTTTAAGTTAGTAAGGAAAGATGTGATTCAATAAACTTTATTGCTTTCTGAATTTTAAAGAGGTTATTATATTATTATAAGCATTTTATACGTTTTAAATAAAATAAGCTACGAATGTGCACATTCACTTTGGAAACGCCGGGTAGTTTATGTATAGTGAGTCCCTAAAATGTATAGGTATATGTATAAAAAATCGCATTAAATAGATTTAGATAGATTTCTCATTCGAAATACTCGATATCTTATGCTGATGACGTTATATTTTATAAAATTAAATTAAATTAAATAAATGGAGGGTACACGGAAAGAACATGTCTAGTCACATTGACAACATCTTGAGTTATAGCGCTTTTAAAATTTGGAACGATTCAATTAATCATACTATATTCGTAACTAGATGGTTTTTATGAGTTAAGAAGTGGATATACGTTAATATTTACATCTGTAACAGAAGTTACTAATAGTTCATTGCAAGCTCTACATTTTGATATTAAAATCTCATTTTCCAAAAAATTGACTAGACATGTTCTTTCCGTGCACCCTTCAAATATTCTGAGTGTTTTTCCTCTCCACAGATATTTTTATATGAAATTTTACATGTTTGATATCAAGACTGAATTCTAGAATTATCTAGTATTTTTAAGAAAATTATACCACACAACTCCTAGCAACCCTAACTATACGATATTAACATATTGAATGGGTCCCCTCTTTTTAGATGTGAAGGTCAAAAAATCACAACATCAACACGACGCGCATATTTTTTCGGTTCGAAACTCTGCTATAACTATGATTAATTAATTGTCTGGATAAAATTTCTAGTTGAGAAATTACAGCATATTATTTCTACAATGTTTGTAACAGGCTTGATTTTTCGTTACAGGCTGTTTTATTCCTCAACGCTACATACTCGGGGTGATGGGGCTTCTCGGTGTCTGCAACGCCTATACTATGAGAGTGTGTTTGAACTTAGCCATCACGCAAATGGTGAAAGTAGTCAATCATAATGACACAAAGGGTGCTCATAATGATGAACTAATATGCCCCAGCGACCCAACTCCTGTCAACACTACTGTGATTGTTAGCCAAGTAAGTATCTGTTAATTTAAAGTTTGATGACAGGGCTACTCGTATCCGACCGCGCTGACTGTGCACGGTGACGGTCTCAATAAGGAATAAAATTGTGGGAGAAGCAGCATAATAAAGTCAAATTTATAATGATAATATATGATACGACGTTTATGGCCATAAATTTACAGTTAGTTCTGACTCAATCTATACATATAATAAAGCTGAAGAGGGTCGAAAGTCTGTACATGGAAGATAATCGAAAAAAAGTTGGCTGGGGATACTTAGAATCGATAACAGAACACGTTCCAACAATTTTTAGAATTTTTGTCTGTTTATCTGTTTGTCTGTTTATCTGTTTATCTGTTTGTCTGTTTATTTGACCGCGCATCACGTGAAAACGGCTGAACGGATTTTGATGAAATTTTATATAGATATAGTTTGAGTCCTGGGAAAGGATAATATATAGTTTTAATCCCGAAAATCAACCCTGGTGGGGGTGAAAATGGGGTTGAAAGTTTGTATGGAGAATTTTTAACCGCTGAAACGATTTAGATACAAATGAGTATGGAGATAATTTGAGTCTCGAGAAACGTCATAGGATCGTTTTCAAACCCTTGTGGGGGTGAAAAGGGGGTTGGAAGGTGGTATGAGGAATTTTATACCGCTGAACTGATTTAGATGAAAATTGGTATAGAGATAGTATGGGTCTCGAGAAATGACAAAGGATAGTTTCTTCTTCAAACCCCCGCCCCATCTTACTTTAGAACCGTAGGTCCAAAAAATTTGAAAAAAATAATGGAAGTGACGCCTGAAAGGTACTTTCAATAAAAACTATCTATACATATAATAAAGCTGAAGAGGGTCGAAAGTCTGCTCATGGAATATATTCGAAAAAAAGTTGGCTGGAGATACTTAGAATCGATAACAGAACACGTTCCAACAATTTTTAGAATTTTTGTCTGTTTATCTGTTTGTCTGTTTATCTGTTTATCTGTTTGTCTGTTTATTTGACCGCGCATCACGTGAAAACGGCTGAACGGATTTTGATGAAATTTTATATAGATATAGTTTGAGTCCTGGGAAAGGATAATATATAGTTTTAATCCCGAAAATCAACCCTGGTGGGGGTGAAAATGGGGTTGAAAGTTTGTATGGAGAATTTTTAACCGCTGAAACGATTTAGATACAAATGAGTATGGAGATAATTTGAGTCTCGAGAAACGTCATAGGATCGTTTTCAAACCCTTGTGGGGGTGAAAAGGGGGTTGGAAGGTGGTATGAGGAATTTTATACCGCTGAACTGATTTAGATGAAAATTGGTATAGAGATAGTATGGGTCTCGAGAAATGACAAAGGATAGTTTCTTCTTCAAACCCCCGCCCCATCTTACTTTAGAACCGTAGGTCCAAAAAATTTGAAAAAAATAATGGAAGTGACGCCTGAAAGGTACTTTCAATAAAAACTATCTATACATATAATAAAGCTGAAGAGGGTCGAAAGTCTGCTCATGGAATATATTCGAAAAAAAGTTGGCTGGAGATACTTAGAATCGATAACAGAACACGTTCCAAGAATTTTTAATTAGTTAACGGCTGAACGGATAATGATGAAATTTTGTGTAGAGATAGTTTGAGCCCCGGGAAAGGACAAAAAATAGTTTTTATCCCGAAAATCAACCCTGGAAGGGGTGAAAAGGGGGTTGAAAGTTTGTATGTTGAAAGTTGGTATTGAAATAATTCGTAATTTTTTGGTCAAGGTGTTCATATTTATAACATGTTACCCGTCGATGCTTTAAATTTACCTTTACCTGCTCTTAAGAAATATTTGAAAATGTCATGAATGTCAAAGGGTTATTGCAGGTTGGAGGACTATATATGACGGACAAAGATGCATGGCCCAAACCAAAAAACTACTACAAAATCATCTAACATTTATAGGACACAGGTTATAGGACACATTTATAGGTTTAGGTAGGAAAACATATCAAACGTTTTGTGAAGCAGTCAGATTAGGATTTATTTTTCTTTATAATTAAACAATAGGTCTCTCAAGCTGGTTTGATATGTCTTCTTGAAGAACTACGCATTATTTTGTATCTTTAAGATCTAATAATGTATTACTGTTTTGAAAAAAATAAGTCCCGTCGAATTTCTTTTCGGTCATAATACTTCTTGGGCCAGAGGTGGTTAGAACCGGTGGTAGTTTTGGAACGAAGTTCCTTATCGGACGGTTCGCGGATGGGGGCCTAGGCGAAAAAAAGTCACGTGACCGTCACGAAAAAGCGTCACGTCACGAAAACGCGACACCCATACGATTGAGAAACATGTAAAATGGAATGAAATATAAAATAGAATAAAGTGAAGTGAAGTGTAGTGAAACTGAGAAGTGACAAAGTGATAAAAGTGAAAAAAGTCGAGAACCTTAAAAGTCGAGAATTTTAAAAATGTCGAAAATTTCCAAAATGTCGAAAATATCCAAAATATCCAAAATATCCAAAATTTCCAAAATTTCCAAAATTTCCAAAATTTCCAAAATTTCCAAAAATTCCTAAATTTCCAAAAGTTCCAAAATTTCCAAAATTTCTAAAATGCAAAAAAAATTAAAACCACAAAATTTACGAAAAAGTCAAAAATTAAATAACAACTTCGTTCCAATCGCACTCGATTCACACACTTTCCACGACACTCACGTATTTTATTTTTCTCTGACGTTCATTAGTGCATTGTAATGTACTTACATTGACGAATAAATATCTTTTCTCTACACCAATATCATAAATCCTCTATTCCGCGTTCGGAACCGTATGTAATTAATTACCAACATTATTGCAACCAGTAACGTAACATCAGTGTATTATCTGTGACAGTGTGGTAAAAACGTATGAAAATTCATTACCTACGGTAACGTAATGAAAATCCGCCCTCCCCCGACCGCCGGCACGCCCCCCCTCACCGCCAGCGCAATAATGTTGGTCATGGCGGTGTAATGGCGGTCATTCTAATGGTTTCAATGGATTTTTAATGTGTGTAGGCAAAGCAGTGTATGCTTCTGTACATAATTAGGTCTTATTACGTAACAGTTATATCGCCATGTCCGTCCGTCTGTCCGCGGTCTAGCTCAGTTACCGTTCGCACTAGAAAGCTGAAATTTGGTGAGGCCTGATAAGAACATTCAATAAAAACTATATTTAATAAAATCGGTTCAGCCGTTTGTGAATTATTAGTCAAAAACGCATAGTGAAAGGAAGTGCCGAATAGTAAAATGACGTAAGCGCCGCCAAATAAACGACCTTTTGAACGGATGTTTTGTAACAGGGCAGCATCTACGAAACTCTAAACTGAGCATCGCCCGACATGCTCTTGGCATTGTTATCCCGCATTTTTTGCATTGTTATCCAGAAATCACCCCTTAAGGATTACTCATTCCAATTCCAGAAAATCTCCAGCCAGGTTATACGTAGCCTATAAAAATTCAACGTCTAAAAGGGGGAGGGGGTAGCCACTACACTCGAGTTAAACTTGCATGGGTCAGGGATCCCCCCCTCCAAGTGCACCTCAAATAGAAAAAAATCATTTCTGCATTTGTGACCCCCGCCTGTTCTTACCTTTCATGCTTTGACTGATTTGACGGGAGGATCGATTTGGATGATATTTGCCGTGGACATGAACGTATAAATACAAAAGCGGTCCTGTATCGTCCGATATACACCTACTACTCTCTATGTCGTTTAAATCATGCCAAAAAAAAATATAATAAAAAAAAGTATTCATTTATGAGTGTAGTTTCATTTAGTGGTAATTGTAAAATATTTATTAGGACTACTGTCCTCTAGCGTATCCATCTGTCAACTTTACTTCAAGTTCCGCCTCCAGGGTAGCGGGAGAAAAATTAGGGGTGAATTAGCCGCTTACTGACACAGACCGAATTCCACGCGGGCGGAGCCGCGGGCACAGCTAGTCTAGAATAAAGTTATAAGATTTTTATAACTTACTTATATGCAATTTTTCGCCAATATAAAATATGCATTATAGTCCATTTCTTCTAAAAAAAAATTTAAGAATGTAAACAAACATGATCAAGAAAAGTGAATTAAATTTCTATTTCAAAACGTTTGACATTACATTATGGTACCACGATGATTAGCTCCACCCCCTTTGGCACCACTGTTTTTGGTGCAGGTTTTTAGCGGTAATTACGCTTCCTTACTTATTCTTCCAAGGTTTGGAATGGAATATACGTATTTTTATTGAAACTAAAATCTCGTGCTTTCATTTAATTTATTAAGAGTATGTGTCACATCAATACGAAAATAGAATTATATCATAGCGTTTCTAAGAACACTGCGAACGCTATTATACCTACGGAGGTATAATAAACAGCTATGTATAAAATAGTATACCTACTGTAAGTTTATATTTCAAGCAATGACATTGTGGTCAGTTCCTGGTGTTTGTAATATAAGATTATCATTTCAATTTCATCAACATCATATTATTTACACATTGCACAAATAGACGTAATATATGTAGTTGTCTGGGCTGGCGTATCATTGTAGCCTTATAGCCTAGTTGGTAGTGATCCTGCCTACAAACCAGGAGGTCCTGCCCTGGATTCGAATTCTCGTAAGAGCATTAATTGGGTGTTTATCACATATATTTTTATTTCAGTTATGGATGATTTCTATGTATTTATCTATATCTATTATATTTATCGTTGTCTAGTATCTACAACATAAGTCGTATTTAGCGTACTGTGAGACTAAGTCGGTTTTGTAACTCTGCACCACTCCAGAGAATGAAGAAATAAGGCAATATATTTGTCTAAAGTAGAACTAAAAGCAAAACATTTTAGCGGCAAAATTGCCTATTTATCTCAATTGTGACGAATATTATTTAATTGTAAGTAGGGTGATGATGTAGGTATGTTCCAAATATTAACGTGTATCAATGTGCACGTAATCGGGTGCCTTCAATTAGTAGTACCTATATAGTATTAAATTATTTTAAAATGTTATGTACTCTACTTAAACAATTCGAACGGTAGCCTTATCTGCCCAGTCAATTCTTGTTTGTATTTCATGTTTTTTTGGTCAGGTAGTTTTCACAATATCGCACTTATTTATCAATTACAATTAATTATTTCAGTACGCAACACAAGACTGGGATCAGGCAACTCAGGGTTTAATCCTCAGTGGATTCTACTACGGCTACGCAGCTACTCAAGTCCCTGGGGGCTACCTGGCTGAGAAATGGGGCGGCAAGTGGACCCTAGGCGTTGGTCTACTGAGCACAGCCCTGTTTACATTCCTGACTCCGTGGGTCATACGTATAGGAAATGGAGGCTGGGGAGGATTGTTCGCTCTTCGTGTACTCCAAGGAATGGGAGAGGTAGGTTTTGACAGGCGTAATATTATACTTCATTTACTAGCTAAAAGTGTTTTTTTGGATGGAGTTACAAAAAAAAACAGGGGTGTCCTAGGTTAGTGTTAATATTATTGTGTATTCATTAAAATAATTATAACTTATTGGGACCCAGGGTATGTCCTTAAACTACGTCCGGACTTGGGCATGTCCTTAAACTATGCCAAAATGAGAGGTATGGGCACTGCGAATGGTATCTCGCTTAGTGTGGTAGGGCACGTTCAGTGAATGTCATCTCATCTCGCTCAAATCTGGAGCAGAGCCCGACTGGGGAAGTACCTCCACCTTACAGAAAACCACAGCCAAATAGCACTAGACCCTACTCATAGTGTTGTGTTCCTGCTGGTGAGTAAGGTTGCCAAAGAGCTCAAAGAGGACCCAGTGTGTTGACGATGACTGATGAGGGACCCTCTTGTTCCTTTAGCCTTCAACACAGTGAATCCTCCTTTTTGTAAAGGGTCGGCAACGCACATGTGACTCCTGTGGAGTTACAGGCGTCCATAGGTTACGGTAGCTGCTTACCATCAGGCGGGCCGTATGCTTGTTTGCCACTGTCGTAGTATAACTAAGCATTCTAATAAAAACCAGCCAAGTGCGTGTCAGACCACGCATACTGGTCATACTGGAGGGTTCCTTCAACGGAATAAGAAAAAAAACAATTATCAAAAGGTCGTATCTGCCTATGGAAGACGTTTTTTGGAGATAACTCGAAAACGCTTAACTGATAATGTTCAAAACAATTTCCTTTGAAAGAATATGCAAAGATGTATCTTTTGAAAAAAAAAAAAATTTTTTTGGATCTCCGGTGCAAAAGTTACAGTGGGGAATACATTTTTTTTCACTTTTGGGGTGATTATTTCTGACTGTATTTACTAAATCAAATAATGTTTAAAATAACCTCAATGTTATTGTTGATGTGTGTTGATATTTGGTATAAAAAAATTAACAATTAGTTACATGCATTGTGTAGAGTGCCCCCCTAAACATATTTTTTTCAGCTATTTTACTACAAAACTAAGTAGCGGCATACAAACACCTTATATTTAAATTTTATAAAGATATGTGTTGTACTTTTCGGGTTAAAGTGGCTGTGACAGACGGACGGACGGACACACGGACATGACGAAACTAGGGGTTTCGTTTTTGCCATTTGGCTACGGAACCCTAAAAAATACAAGAAACAATATACCTTACACTAACTATGCTCCATCACTAATTATACTAACGTGACAATCTCTAAAAAAATACAGTACGGATTCTATTATTGAAATTAAGACAGAGCGACAAACAAGCATATATGTATTAAAGACATTATTTTCTTATTACAAGTACATACTATATTTTGTTTTAAAAGTTCAATCTTTCCTTTGCTCATGGTATCCACTTATTATTTCCAGTTGTTATTGCATGTTAGTTATATTTTTGTGGTCATCTATTATTGGCCTTTTCTCTGTTATTTATCTTTTGTATTATTTGTTGTATTGCTGTTGATGCCCCAAATAAAATAAAATAAATACTGTGTATCATGCTCTGTAACTTAATACACTCTTACAATTTACGCCACTGTAAAACTCAAATAAATAAATGAAAGTGGTTTTCACATCAGTCACATGCCTTAGATTGTAGATTTTTCAGCAAAACCCAATGACGTTTTTATGTGAAATTGTTATTTAATTAGCAGCCTTATTACTTAGTTCTAAATGGCTTTGATTTTCTTTGATTCTTGGTTCAATCCATTTAATAGCCTCAAAATAATAATAATAACCCTAGGACTGCACCAAAAATACTGGAAAATGTACAACCACTGAATATGACAATGACGTCACGTCAGTTTATCTGTTTAACAGGAATGATTCTGTAATTAACGCATGAGTAGATATTTGGTAAATTACCACAATTGTAATAATTTAGCCCTACGTGGTAAATTATGAGCAACAACGTCAAAAAAATTAATTCGTCTTCCTGTTTGTTAAAATTTTTTATTCTAAATTCCTAGTAAGACGGACCGTGCCCTGAGCTTGCGTAATGTTTTATAAGTACACTACTTCCAACACATCGTATCTTTATCAACTCTACCGACATATAAACGACCTTTTGACGTAGAATTAAAGTTTGTTTTTGTGTTTTCTCTCTGTGTGGCGCCTCTGATATCATCAACATTCAGATTGCGTGCCTTTCAATAGTTTCAATACAGACCCTTGATGGTAGAGTTTAAATTTTAAACGGTGTTTCATGTAACCACGTAAACATTGTTATTTTGCATTGTTGTTTTGTTGAACAGTAGGTACCATCGGGTTTATAATTGCATACCCAATTTATGAATGAATTCATTGATAAATTGGGTATGCAATTTTGAACCCGACAGTACATCAAATTAGGAATATACTCCTGATAAAAAAGATAGTAAAAATAAAATTAATAAACTTGATAAATATTATGTATTAACTAAATAATTTATATAAATTAATGAAAACATCTTCTAAGTCTTAAAAAACCACTCTATAAGAATGAGTTGTATTAAAGCAAATTTCAACAGAGTCTTTACATAGTTTTAAAGAAAAAAAACCGACTTCAATGGGGGTAGCCGGTGAAGGATTATTGTAGATGGTGCACTTATATTCCATACAATGAAATAACTTGCATAACAAACGCAGCGGAGAGGATAAATCGCCAAACGTGAACTATGCGTCGTTGAAGAGTTTCGTTCTGATCATCATTAGCAGTTCCACTTCATCAAATGTCACTCTTTTGAATGAAATTGCTTGATTTGTTGATAAAAATACAAAAGTCACTTTATGTATGCCTTTAGGATTTGACGAATTCCCTCGATTCCTCATGGAACTCATCATCAGAACTTGAGCTTGACGAAAATTGGTTCTGACAATTAAACTTGCTAAACAAACACAGCGAAGAGGACAAATCGCCAAACGTGAACTATGCGTCGTTGAAGAGTTCCGTTCTGATCATCATCAGCAGTTCTACTTTATCAAATGTCACTGTTTTGAATGAAAATGATGGATTTGTTTTTGTTGATAAAAATATAAAAAAATCACTATATTCGTCTTTAAGATTTGAGGAGTTCCTTCGATTCCTCATGGATCCCATAATCAGAACTGCGTTTTGACAAAAACGGGACCAATCTGTATATATATATACTTACAATCCAAAAAATATTTTCAAAATCGGTTCAGACATGACGGAGTTATGGAGTAACAAACTTAAAAACTAAAAAACAAAAAAAAAAACATGAACCTCCTCTTTTGAAATCTTGAAGTCGGTTAAAAAAGAGGGAGAAGATCCATTGAGGTTAAAAAAAAGTTGAATTTATATTCAGTGACATCTTGAAATGATCATTTTAGCGTGCTAACTCAGGATTCTTGTTTAAAACCAGTTAAAGGCGCCTCGTTAAACTATTTGCATTCCTCATTTAAGTGTGCATACAAGTGTCGCTATTACTGTTGTCGGTAAAGTACTCTGTAGGATGTATCCCATTAATTGTATCCTAGGACTAATTGATTCTAAAATGTATATTTGTTTATTTTACTAAGCTATGTATTTAATTTGACAATAAGGACTAAATAGGTGAAAGATGAAGCAACGACTCGTTGCTTCATCTTTCACCCATGAAGTTAAATACAATCTGGAGATCATACTTCGACCACAAAGTGAGGCCGAAAGAGAGGGTAATGTGGGGGGCTGCGTCTCATTCTAAGTAAGGTGACCATATGTACTATGATCATACATCGTTATCGCGGGAGCAAAAACAAATGTGTTGAAGAATATATATAACAGAATGTCCGTTTAATATAAACAGAATATTATGCCTACACGTCTTAGCCTCTAAGAAGTTCTTCATATATAGCACAATGTTTTTGCTAGAAATGATTAATCAAACTAGTTTTGCTCCTTTTCAACGTTCGTTAAAGTGCGTCTTTTTTAGTAGAAATTTCGTTTAACAGGTTTATTTTTTATGAAAATTACGAGTTATTGGTTGATTTTTGAGAAAATAAAACTCTTCGTGTGTCTAAATTAATCCTTTATCTACAAGTCCAGACAAATCGATCATAAATGAAAAATGTTTTGAATGACAGGTGAATGAAGAGGTTGTCGTTAGGATTGCATGGCTAATCTTTTTAGTATGTACTATAATCAAGTCGAATACGTAGATTAGATATTAGAAAAAACATCGATAAATTTTGAACTCGTAGGTACTAACGTCTTGATACTACTGTCACTTCTGTTATATCTTATTTGTCATAATCTTTGACTACTGTCAAATCGTTTTTGCTCCCGCGATAACGACGTATGACTATGATGTATGTGGGATTGGGATAGTATGAAGATAAATATAAAATATGCTTTTCGTCTAGTAAGTATTGTCCAGAAAGAGAAGTCTCAATGAGTTCATATGGGAACATACATTGTACTGACTTAAGGAGCTGGCCACTTCAGATACGTTGGCGCAATAATGGGAGCAGAGAACCCCTCTAATTACTTTACTATTTTAAACTTATTGCTAGATCCAGGCATCTGGCAGCTATTTATCGGAGGACGTCAGAGTGACAGACCAGCAAAATATTTCAGTTAATAGGTAAAAACTGTCGAAGCCTATCGCTAATATAATAACAAAAAAGTAAAAACATTGCGTATCGCTACGGAAAAAAAACAGTAGGTAGGCGACAAACAATACATTAACGTAACATCATTTTGCACTATTTTCCCCCAACAGAACCTGAAAATGATATAATCTTATTAATTACATGATACTGCATTGCATCAAACCTAGAACTGTAAGAAATTTATTTCTTACAACTCGTTTGCATAACACCGATGAACAATTGCCAGATGTCCGCGTCTTAAAATAGGGGATAGTTAGTGTAGCAAACTAAAACTAAGTAAGTACAGGGGATTCGTGGCTCTCTAGTGAGCAATAGTTTGCGTCATATCTGATGTGGACAGTTCTCCGACTTTAATATACTTAAAGGTAAATAAAGAAAACATCAATACATCAAAATGCTCAATGGTTGACTGGAAGAGATCTCTTCCATGTACAAATATTGTATATTCTTCCTGTTGCATTTTTCTTTGTTGTACAAATGTTGTACTATAAAGTATATTTTAACGGCCTTCTATTAGCCTAGTCGGTAGTGACCCTGCCTATGAAGCAGGAGGCCCCGGGTTCGAATCCTGGTCAGGGCATTTATTTGTGTGTTTATCACGGATATTTGTTCCTGAGTTATGGATGTTTTCTATGTATTTATGTATTTATATGTATATATCTATTACATATATCGTCGTCTAGTACCTACAACACAAGCCTTATTGAGCTTTCTGTGGGACTAGGTTGATTTGTGTAAGATTGTCCCATAATATTTATTTATTATACTGCCACACTACCATTTTTTGTATGGCCTTGTGCCATTTTAGGACCCTTTCGAAAGGGCCTAAAACGACCCGCGGGCCACTCCTGTCCTGTGTAAGTAATACTTAGGAACAGACCATGTACTTATGTACATTTCTGTAAAAACAGCAAAACCGACCCGCAGCTTGCCGACATCATAGTCACCCTATTGTTCGACAATCTTAACTTGTTGTTAAATCGTAAAATTGAATGATTGTGGATTACCGGTGAAAGGAAAGTCTACTTTATTGTAAAGTCTCACCCCTGCACCCTTTTACGCAACATATCTTGACCATTTTTATTTAAAAATGTTGTTACGAAATGTTGAGCTGAGCGGCGTCATTTGAAATAATATCAGTGACATATTATGTCAGTGATGGGACTGATGGGATGGGGATACCAGACCGTATTTTAAATATTACAAAACTTACTATTGACTGCAATATTAATTGCAATTCTTTAATTTAATGAATGAATAATATTTACGACGTAAAAAAATTCAAAGCAGCTAAAAGGGAACAAAGTATTAATTCAAAATCTTGCAATAAATTATTATAAGAAGAACTTCTAGTGTGTTACTAAAATAAACACAGTATTTACATTACATTTTACATCTTAACACAAATTACACTATACTATAGTATATAAATAAAACCATATTGGTAAGTTTCATAAGTTGGCAGCATTGTGCGAGTGAGACACCGCCCCCTACATTATGCTCTCTATCAGACCGTTTTTATTACTTTTTACTAGTGACCTATGAACGACTGTTTTGCTCGGTAATAAGGTTCAACTGTGGTTAGGGGAATATAGTAAAAGTACTATCCGGATTGTATTCTGATCCGTGCGTTCACCTAGTCCGTATTGTCAAATTTCTTCCTCGTTGCCAACGAGGAAGAAATTGATTAAGAAGTAAAGATAAAAGATAAATACATAATATGTATAAGACTGAGGAAATATTGTAATGACCCAAAGTTAATAGGACAACGGCAATGCAACTCGTGATGATAGCAAATCGTTTTTAATGTGTGACAACCTTGTGACAACTTATGAAAATGGTTATTATCGTTATTAAGTATGAAAATTTGGTATAAGTTACTTTTCCTTGATTTAAATTAACAAGCTTGGTTAAGATTAAACTCGGTATTTTGTCACGTCTCTGATTACTTTGAGAAGACTGACAACATAACAAATTACTTCCTTCCCGTTACACTGTAGTCTGCTCACGACGCCGCATAATTTGCATATTTTTTCCAGTAATAGATTTCCGTAGTTTATTGTGTTTGTGATCTGTGTAAAGAGTTTAAATGCGATCTTTCATGACTTGACTTGCCTGACTCGCTGCTGAAAATAAAAGTTAATACTTTTATCTTCCATTAATTCATAATTCATTACTGAAGTTAGGTATCATCTGTTGTTTTTAATCTTTGTATTTTTTAAACTTAGTTAGTTTGATCTTCTTTGGGCCTGCTGGCACTATAAGAAGACTAGTTCTTTTAAGTTTCATGAGTATGATAATAACTGCACTTCCACTGGCATTTTAATTAATAAAAATACCTACGCATTTTCATAAAACACCGCACATTTTGAATGCGAAAAATTACACGTTATGTAGAAAAGGTAACAGATTTTTAAGTACATTTTTCTTTTCAGGGTCCGACAATGCCAGCTCTCATGATAATGCTGGCAAGATGGGTGCCACCGAACGAGCGCTCCTTCCAAGGTGCCCTAGTATTCGGTGGGGCCCAGATCGGCAACATATTCGGTTCTTTCATGTCCGGCATCCTACTGTCTGACGGTCAAGACTGGGCCAACGTGTTCTATTTCTTTGGCGGCTTTGGTCTGCTTTGGTTTGCTATGTGGGTATGTACTCGTATGGTATTCCTATCTTAGCGCGCCGGGTACAGACGGGTAATAGTTATTTATTATACAAAGGGCGAATGTTGATGTTTAACTACTCGTGCTTTTATTGATACCCGAGCCAGCAAAATATTCCAAAATTAAGCCACGAGCTTAGCGCATTTCCGAGGTGGAGTGGTGAAATCATTTTTTCTTAGAAATTATTCTCATGTGTGTCTGCCATTAAGAAATGACATTTTTAATTTATGAAGCTAGCATGGAGTAAGGACACAGCCATAAAATCTAATGAATGGTATATTGTTTGTCAATCGTAATCTCCATGATATTTTTAATTATCTTCGTCAATTATCATTATTTATGGTTTAGTGCCATGCCATTCCATCACCCGACGTACAGTCAACCGATATGATTCCTAGGCCACTCTAGAACCTTGTCACAATAGCTTGGTAGCGAATAGGTTACGTTTATATGGGCAACTGTAATTACGACAAGGTTCTACAGTGGCCTAGGAATCAAATTGGTTGACCGTACCTAGTCCTAATTTGTAAGTTACTTATTTTAAAATTCAATACATAGCTAAGTTATCAGCCATAGCCAGCATAGCCAGAACTCGAAGCCTATTCCGTTGCAGCGGGGAGTCAGGCAAGGAGATGTTATTTCTCCTAAACTGTTTACCGCTGCACTGGAGGATGTTTTCAAGACTCTGGACTGGAGAAGGCTAGGCATCAACATAAACGGCGAGTACATCACTCACATTCGGTTTGCTGACGATATAGTAGTCTTGGCTGTGACCATGGAGGATTTGAGTACGATGCTCGATGACCTCAGTAAAGCCTCCGAGCAAGTTGGTCTAAAGATAAACATGGATAAGGCGAAGATCATGTCAAATACCCATGTAGCACCAACTCCCGTTACAATCGGAGACTTTACACTCGAAGTTGTGGACGATTATATATACTTAGGACAGGCTGTCCAGTTAGGTAGATCCAACTTCGAGAAAGAGGTCAATCGACGAATTCGACTCGGTTGGGCAGCGTTCGGGAAGCTACGGCACATCTTTTTGTCCAATATTCCGCAGTGTCTCAAGACGAAAGTCTTTGACCAGTGTGTGTTGCCAGTGATGACATATGGAACTGAAACGTGGTCGCTTACAATGGGCCTCATAAGAAGGCTGAAAGTCACCCAAAGGGCAATGGAGAGGGCTATGGTTGGAGTCTCTCTGCGTGATCGCATCAGAAATGAGGCCATCCGCAGCAGAACCAAAGTAACCGATATAGCCCTCCGAATCGCTAAACTAAAGTGGCAGTGGGCGGGGCACATTGCTCGTAGAACCGATGGCCGTTGGGGCGGAAAGGTTCTCGAGTGGCGACCACGAACCGGAAGGCGCAGCGTGGGTAGACCCCCCGCAAGGTGGACCGATGACCTGGTGAAGGTCGCGGGAGTCCGCTGGATGCGGGTGGCGCAGGACCGGTCATTGTGGCACTCTTTGGGGGAGGCCTATGTTCAGCAGTGGACGTCTTTCGGCTGATATGATGATGATGATGATGACGTAGCTAAGTTTACTTGCCTTAACTGCATAATAATGATGTTGATATATAATTTTAGGCAAATTCCATGACTTTAAGAGGAGAGCTCAAAGAGGACCCAGTGTGTTGACGATGAGGGACCTTCTTGTTCCTTTAGTCGTCAACACAGTGAATCCTCCTTTTTGTAAAGGGTCGGCAACGCGCATGTGACGCCTTTGGAGTTGCAGGCGTCCATAGGTTACGGTAGCTGCTTACCATCAGGCGGGCCGTATGCTTGTTTGCCACCGTCGTGGTATAAAAAAAAAAAAAAACTTTACCAAGTATGCACTTAATCGAAAACTTATTTTTCCAGAGTATGTTCTGCTACAGCACACCGAATACGCATCCCTTTATCTCCAAAAAGGAACTCGCCTATCTGAATGCCAACGTGACAACAGCTGACCATAAGGCCGCCAAGGACCCGGTGCCATGGAAGGCCATTTTGAGATCGTGGCCCGTGTGGGCGTTAGTTTGTGCCGCTGTAAGTTTACTCAACTACTTGGAGTTGTCCGTTCGTTACCACGCGTTTTGCTGTTTTCGAAATACCACAGCCATAACCATAACAAAATTCAAACCAATTCATACATTTAAAACAAACTGACCCAGCCAAGTGTAAAATTTTAACTTTTGATTTGTATTTTTATTTCTCTAAAGAATGGTCCGACATGACACATTTGTTCATTTCATAGCTTTTTGTTTATTATTGCCTCGTACCGATCGTCATACAAAATTAGAGCTCGCAAAACTTTAACCAAATTACTTGGAATATAGAGTTGTCGGCAGATTAATTAAACTAAAACTAAAATATATTTTAGATTTAGTTTAATTTTATTCTTTGAGTTAATTATTTAGTTTTATTTGTTATATCCTTGTAAATAGAGTTGTTAATTGTAGGTGTATTATATAGACGGCATGGGGCGGCACCGACTGGCTATATAGTACCTATAATTTTGTTTGCCATTTACATGCTAAATTCACCATGCCCCTCAATTTGCTTTAACTTGAGCATACATTTTCTATCCTAAATTTCTTGCATAGTTTTTTGTTTGTATATATAATAATTTGGTACAGTCGCCATCAAATATATCGGAGCGGCGAAGGTACTCAAAAATATCTGAATGCACTTTATCGCCTTTATTAACAATAGAGGCGTTGTTCAGTATTTGTGACCACCTTGGCCGCTCGATATATCTGATGGCGACTGTACCAACACAAGCGGACCTTGGTGGTAATCTAGAAAATCGCTAGGCAGAAGAAGAATGTATTGTTACACTTACAACTGAATTTCTGACACCACCTTTAACAAAAGATTATATAAATAGAAACTGCTAAGATTACGTAACATATTTAATACCATTTAAATGGCCACGTTTGCCATGAAACTAACCTTGACTCGGTGACTAAACTGGTTTGCAGGCATTTTAAAATAATTGATCAAAAGGTCCATGTTTTAAATAGCAACTCGCCACAAAATATTTATGGTAATTGTCGGTATCACAGAGCTAGATAGTGGTGCAAAAAAAGGTCGTTTTTTTATTTAAACTATTATAGGTATTCATGTATATGCAATCTCTGAATTTGAAACGGCTAGGCGCCGTTGACCATACTCTAAGGGCATGCGCAGTACATGCTTGCACCTCCTATCCGAATCTCTTACGTGATTCTGGTATAGCGATTGTATTATAGGTATTGATAATGCATATGTACTTACAAAAAACCGGCCAAGTGCATGACCACGCATAATGGAGGATTCCGTATCTTCAGTGTAATAATAACCAAACTTATACCAAAAGGTCGTATCTGATGCCTATGGAAGAAGTTATTTGAAGATAACTCAAAAATGGCTGAATCAATAATCTTCAATGATTATTTTAGAAAACATTTACTTAATCACAAAATGTTTTTCGATTTTTTTTTTATTTAGCTACATGTATGCCCCCCCCCTAAAAATATTTTTTTTATACTTCAATACAACTACATAACTAAATAGCGGCATTCAGAATACACCGTATCTCTAAATTTTATCACGATACGTGTTATATATATATTTTTCGAGTAAAATGGCTGTGACATATGGACGGACAGATAGACGGACATGACGAGACTATAAGGATTCCGTTTATGCCATTTTGGCTACGGAACCCTCAAAAAAGCACAAATTAAGCTTTAAGGTTACTATAAGATTCTGGTATTTACTATTTATAAAATTGGTGTAATCCTTTATTCCACCCTGTTTAATTCAAATTTTAATATTGCCCCAAGGCTCTAATCAGTAAAGAAGATTTGTGCGAACGCATTGAAAAGTAACAGAACATACGAGTAGAGCTTAGTATTCAATTGTTTCGTTACAGGTTGGCCACGACTGGGGCTACTACACCATGGTCTCAGACTTACCAAAGTATTCTCATGACGTCCTCAAGTACAACATCGCGACCACTGGTTGGCTCACTGCTCTGCCGTACGCTGCTATGTGGATCAGCTCCTTTATCTTCGGATTCGTATGTGACCTGTGCATTAAAAAGGGATGGCATACGATCAAAACTGGAAGGATCATTCACACAACTATAGGTACATTTATTAATTTAATCGTATGACAATTATGACATAATACAGAAGCATATAATATCAAACAAGTATTAAATGCTCAAACCAGTCAGACACTTGATGCCATCAACGTATGTAAATTATTTTTGTAAAAGCAGAAACTTAGAGCATTCAACTTCAACTCAGAGTAGCCATGTCTGTAATTTCTATACAAAAAAAAGTTTGCCGATTTTTGCGGGGGATGGGAACGTCAAATGTATAGTGTGGAGAGTATCCTGAATGAATACTCCGAAATATATACACGGTGGGAAGGAGTATACCGACAGATTATAACCAAAGATTCTAATGCCTATTTGGACAAAAAAAAGTCATAGAAACATGGGACAGTAAAGCCTAATTTTCGAGATATTTTTTTTTTTAATAATTCACAAGTTCAAAAAATCTCAAGGGTAACACGCCCTAATAATATGACGTAATCACACACACCCATAGATGAATATGTATATAACTGAGATAGATAGGCAACTCTACGGCTCGTACTTGCAGCAGCTAGTGCCACCATCTAGTTTCATAGTGCTACATTTGATCACGTTACAGGGGAACGGGGGAAGGGGATTACAGGGTATGGGGGGTGGGAGGGGAGGGGTAGACCTCGTCCCCCTCGCCCCTTCCTGGCAGCCGTTCGGCGGGAAATCTAAGTTTGGACGTCCTGTAAATAAAACTAAGTTTATGTCAAATGCATACAATATTTATTGTACATATCATTATATTTCATTAGGTACATACTATGCACAATTGTTATACCCACATATAACTTAATATCTGACAAAAACCTAAAAACCGGCCAAGAGCCATAATAGGTATATCAGTTTAGTAAATACTATATTATACCTAAATATAATAAAAATTAATTTGTAATTTGAAAAGCTAATTTAAATATTAACCTTAATGTAATGACAAACATGGTGCGGTGGTGCCTAGAAATTAGGCATTTCCTGATAGCAGTTATAAAATGAACCTATCTTAGACGATATTCTTTTTGAAAGATCTCACACAATACTCGTTGAACTGAATAAATTCACCCCCAGTTTATGTGTACGGGAGGTACCCAAACAAAACCACTTTGTTTTACAACTTTGTCGGTGTGATTAATAATACATACAGTCATACCTTTGAGCTTTCTTATACTAACAATATATCACTTAACTAGTAAGCAGACATACAGACAGAAAGAAAATTATTACGAGGATTTTTTTTTCTTCTATTTTTTGACGTGACCTATCCCACAATACTTGGTGGAAATGTACCTTCAGTCACAATTAACAATTGACATAAATCTAGGTACAGGGAAATTTTATTTTACTAGTATATTACCTAATTGTGGCGATAAAAATTGAATTACGTAAATCTGATATACCTATTTATGGTATTTTTTCCGGTACCACAGAAACAATAATTGATCTCGAAACATCGGAGGTAACTATTAAGTTAATATACGCAATTTAGTTCCGTTTTAGTTAATAATCATAATACGTAAAAGCCGTGAAAGTTTAAGTCTTATTGGTGTTGACAATAATAACGATGCGTAGGAAGGTACAATCATACATATATACCGTAATTTACAGAAAGTAAGTGTACAATATACATTCTTCTTGAAGTGATAGGGCTCCAGCCTTTTATGTTGCTACATCACCGTATTCTGGTGGGTTCATAAGCCGACTTAGGTATACCTAGAACATAAAAGTAGAGAATAATTGTACATACAGTTACGATCTAACAAATCTAGTCGATTTTTGTACCAAACTATGTGTGCACGACGATAGTGTTATTTTATGAGATTAATAATTAAAGTCAGTACACAAAAAGAGGCACAGTAAAAGGCGTCGCTCAAGCCGGCTTTTGCCGTAGACATTCGATCATACTAATGGAATTGATAGTCACAAAGAACCAACAAAGCGCTTCGTTATCCGACATTTACATTCAGCCCCTGTCGCTACCCCTCGCGCTGCCGGCATTAATTCCCTAAATACTGCTGCAGCAGGATCGAGAGGAGTGTGTGTTTACATACTGCCCTACCACTCACTTCGCTTTCAAGTCTCGGCAATGGCAGACGTTGAAATAATTACAGCGGCCGCGTTGTGTCTTTTGCGATCCTCCAGGTGCTCGACGAGTACTGAGCGACGGAGGAGAATGTAATTGGAAACACGTACTGCCGCTCGCGCTGCCGGTCCTTTGACTTCGCACAAAAAAACCGCCATTTAGGGGAGCGCCGGGCAGCGCGAGTGGCAATAGCAGTGGCATGAGAAGTATCATGTTTACACACTCGTCCTTCCCACTTCCCTGCCCACTTGCCTGCTCAATTCGGCTGAATGTAAATGCAATATTAAAATTAAACCAGCGGCAGCGTATTCCGGATAATACGCTAGTTACTAGGAATTCAGTAAAAATAAACATCGTTAGGAAACCAAACTTCTCACAATAAGGTCTAGTTAAGCTCTGGGTTTGAACTAGTTTAAAGTCCAGATGGCAATCGCTTTTGAAAAAGGTTAGTCTTGAGGATAGATTGCCAAAAAGCTCCTTTACTTATAGCAAAAGTCACACAACAGGTCATTTTATACGAATGAATGAATTTTTATGGCAGTAACGCATTATTGACAACCTACAATGATGTACCTTTTAGTTGAAAACGACACATATAATCACCATAATATCAAGATCTGTTATCAGCACTCTTTACCTATACAAATCGGACTGTGGTCGTGTGTGTTGATCCTAATATATGTATATCTAAATGAGATAATAAAATTAAAATGTTTACGCAAAAATACCTTAAGTCATTGGAGTTATTTCCCCGCTAACCCGTAGATACTGGAGCTTCGGATTCCAAAAACCTGAAACAATATTATTATAACTAGGTATAATTTGACAGTTACTTATATTTTTAAAGTAAATTATGATGCTACCAAATTCCAAATGAAATTGTATTGAAGAAACACACCTTTTCAAAACTAAGCTGAAGTCTCTTCTATTAAAAAAAGCTTACTATTCCATCCAAGAGTTTATGGAGGATAAACTTTTAAAACAATCCAACTTTTAACAAGCTACTTTTTATATAAGCATGGAGACTTTAATTGTGATATAGTTTAGATTTAGGCTTAATTTTAAAACTTGTTTATTTTTAAATAAAAATTTCATTTCATGTCTTACCTTGAACAGGCGTAGGCTTTGCAGAAGATACAGTAGACACGGTAACAAGGTTACTGACTCCTGCTACGGCCACTTCCATTGGCAGTGGCACATCTGCAAGATATTTATAGAACATACTCAGAACACGCGAGTAACAGGACTTAAAAGTTCAGTACGGGAACGCCTTTTTAACCTATAAAAATGAAATAACTCGCAATTCCGATTTTATATCGTGACCGTATACGACTTTTTCGACTTTTTTGACTTTTTTGACTTTTTTGACTTTTTTTTACTTTTTTTCACTTTTTTTGACTTTTTTGACTTTTTTGACTTGATGACTTGATGACTTTATGACTGACGTTTTTTTGACGTTTTTTTTGACTTTTTTTGACTTTTTTGACTTTTTTGACTTTTTTGACTTTTTTGACTTTTTTGGCTTTTTTTACTTTTTTGACTTTTTTGACTTTTTTGCCTTTTTTTGACTTTTTTTGACTTTTTTGACTTTTTTGACTTTTTGTCAATTAAATAATTTTCGTGAATACTGACTGATAAAGAACTAGACGTTAAGTTTCCGTTTTAGAACGTACATGCTTCACTGTCTGTTTTTAAATTTTCACGTAAGTATCTCTCACGTGATAATCAAAACGAAATTATGTTTTTATTGTTGTGTTGGATTATCTGCAAATTGTTATTATTTATTCACAAATGTGAACTCTTAATCATGTTAACTAATCGCTTGTTGGTGTGTTTGCAGTGTGTTTAAATTGAACATTTAGAACAGGTTGGCAACTACTGTTTCTATGTTTACTCAATTTCTAATCTCAAAAAAAAACGAAGTATAGTATAAACACAATGATTCCTGATCCCATAGCCTCAATAGCTTTGACACTAATGGGAACAATTCTAATTTCTCTAATTTAGTCATGCACATCCTAAGGATGTGCATGACTATAATCGCTATAAGTAGCGAACACTGAAGTGCTGGTAGCCTGACGGTAAGATGTCTGACTTTCAATCCAGAGCTTTCGGGTTCAAACCCCGACTCGATTGCGTTTTTATGAATATTTGTACAAAATGTAATTTGATTTACCCGTCGCTTTTTTCTGGAGGAAAATATCGTGAGGAAATCGGACCTCCTTCTGGGTAAAAACTAGCAGTCGCACTAGTTCATAGGTTTTGGTTGCCGACGGTACCCAGGCTCAGAGCCGTAGCAAAAAAAACCGCAACAAGACGAACGCTAGAAGAATTATGATGATGGTGATTCTAATTAAGCTGATTACATTATAGCGTTAAAACTAACCTGGTAAATGAAGCGTTGGTATAGCCAAGCGGTTGAGGCGCCCATTGGGGTAAATATATTTGGCCTCAAAATGGCGATGGCATACCCGCGCATTATTGTAGATCGCCGTGTCCGCCTTGCCCACAATATTTCCACCGATCCTTATTACCCACGTTCGGAACCTTTCAAGTTCTGAAGGGTTCCTGAGATTGGTGGGATTTGGGAATGCATGCATTTGAATTCCTGAAACAATCATCATTTTTCGTAAAGTTGATCCGGTCCACGCTCTTGGCAGATTGATTATAGAAAAATAATATTATACTAGCCCTGTCCTCGTTGATTATTGCACAAGGGCACGCAGCAATTTGGAATCGACATTTTTATATGATAATTCATATAATAATTACCCTGCACCCAGAAACTATTTAATTATTTTAGACAACTGTCACTATCTTCAAAGCTTGCGCTAAAAAAAAGAAAGAAAAATTGACTTCGCCGCCATCATGATCCCGATTTTTTTTATTTAGCACAAATGTTGCCACAATATCTACTACTTTCTACTAGTGTTTTAAAAATCTATGTAAATCGTGAAGAAACAAACTATTGCACTATTTAACCGTAATTAAATAATAAAATGCATAAAAAAAAGCATGTTACAATAATAAACTAATTTAACAAAACTTAAACCCAGAATATTTAAAACTTCTATGTTTTTCAAACAGCAACACAGCCGTCACATGCTGCACAGCGCTATCTAGCGTACTTTAGAAAAACCAAAATCACAAGTAGCTCGCAGTTTGTAGATGGCGCAGAAAGTATAAAAATATCAACGCTCCTGTCAAAGTTCTAAGAGACCATAGCATGCACACACCTTTACACAAGTACACTCGTTACCTGCCATAATGTTGGCTACGGATAAGTTTTTTATTAAAATTTGAAGAGCAAAGAGTTTTTATTAGGTAGGTATTGGAATAAATGAAAGTTATGTCTAACGCAGAACAGTTATCATTCGCTGTGTACACAACTACAAACTAAGATACAACTAGACACTTATATCTTTGCATATGATAAATATCTTTAATCAGAAATAGAGTACTCAAAAGGTATTAACTTATTTTATTATTAGTTTTGTCTTTAGTTTACTTTCTGCTTTCTAGTTTCTACCAGCAAGTCGGCAAGTATGCAAACTTTTTCTGTTGAAAAACCTACTGGCCGTAAATCAAATTGAAATCGTCGTTACAATTACTACAAAATAATAACCAATTGTCACCTGTGTCAAGTTAATATTGTTTACTCGTGAAATAATTAAATTATCATGCCGCACCATTTTTCTTCTATTGAATTAGCAGATATCGTGTTTTGTGTATGGATACTGTAATGGGAATGGACACCAAGCAGCTATCGAGTATGGGAGACGGTTTCCTCGTCGTCGCAATCCGCATCATACGACCTTTGCAGATGTTTATAGACAATTCCGTGAAAGGGGCTTACGACCAAGGCGTGCAGAGAGAGTAGCAATGAATTTAGACTTGCGGACTGAAAACCGTATCATGAATCTAATTATCGAAGATCCCACATTATCGTCAATGCATGTGCCAAGAATTGTGAACGTCAATTACAGAGTGGTGTTACTTGTTTGGAAAAAGTATGGCCTTCGTCCATATCACTATAGGAAAGTACAAGGACTTTTACCTAATGATGGGTTAGCCAGGGTGGCTTACTGTCAGAGAATAAACCAGAAGCTTGTGGAAGATCCGGATTTTATCAAGAAAATATTATTTACGGACGAAGCCCTGTTTACCAGGGAAGGAATTTTTAATTCGCATAATATGCATATCTGCAGTGAAGAAAATCCACATGCAAAGTGGGTACATTCCCACCAACACAAATTTTCCATTAATTTGTGGGCTGGGATCATTGGTGACGTTTTGATAGGCCCGATCCTGTTTCCACAGCGGTTGGATTCCGAAAGGTATTTAAATTTCTTGAGGAATGACTTGAATCCTTTACTCGAAGATTGATTTGCATACCAGAACCACTATGTGGTTTCAGCATGACGGTGCCCCACCCCACTTTGGACGTGTGGTACGTGACTGGTTGAACGGGGCATATCCTGGCCGCTGGATAGGACGTGGAAGTGACGCAATAGCCTGGCCCGCCAGATCACCCGACCTAACACCTTTAGACTTCTTTTTCTGGGGAGCATTAAAGGACAAGGTGTACGCAAGACCGATAAATTCGAGAGAAGAATTATTGGATCGGATCATGACAGCTTCAGATGACATCAGAAATAGTAATTTCGCTTTACAACGTCCTTACCGAACACGATTAAATCTTTGTGTTGAAAACTACGGTTCGCAATTTGAGAATTTGTTGCAATAATTTAATAAAATTAATTAATTATTATGATGTTTTTTTTTTTTTTTTTTTTTTTTATACTACGACGGTGGCAAACAAGCATACGGCCTGCCTGATGGTAAGCAGCTACCGTAACCTATGGACGCCTGTAACTCCACAGGAGTCACATGCGCGTTGCCGACCCTTTACAAAAAGGAGGATTCACTGTGTTGACGGCTAAAGGAACAAGAGGGTCCCTCATCGTCAACACACTGGGTCCTCTTTGAGCTCTTTGGCAACCTTACTCACCAGCAGGAACACAACACTATGAGTAGGGTCTAGTGCTATTTGGCTGTGGTTTTCTGTAAGGTGGAGGTACTTCCCCAGTCGGGCTCTGCTCCAGATTTGAGCGAGATGACATTCACTGAACGTGCCCTACCACACTAAGCGAGATGCCATTCGCAGTGCCCATACCTCTCTTTTTGGCATAGTTTAAGGACATACCCAAGTCCGGACGTAGTTTAAGGACACTTTCCTAATACACGTAAATTGTCCTCGTAAAATCATACGACAAGATCGTCTTGTGACCATACGACTAATGCGATCAAATTGCGATTCCCAACGTACTTTTGATAGTATTAGAAACATAACGTTGTAATTAGTAATTCAGATAACTTCTTAATCTTATCTGACGTTTGTTGCCTAGATCTAGTAATAATCAAGTATCATACTGACGTTGACTTCACTCGTCATTTATCGTATTTTGTCGGAGTCTTTCGTGAAGTTTGAAGTTTTCTATTTCACTCTTTGAACTAAGGTTTTGTTTACAAGGAAGTACTATCGATAATTATTTTTTTTGTTCTAAAAATAAAGTAAGTTAATTACGCAGTTTTAGACCCATATTGATATAACATAATTTACTCGTAATACCACCAGGAATCCTTGGTTACAATTTGTCGGTATACTCCTTCCCACCGTGTATATAGATATTTATTCTCTTTTTAATCTTTAGCTAATAACATAGAAATCGACTCTCTGTTTAGGCTGCCCTTTTGGGACTCCACAAAGAATCCTGATCGTCTGACATAGAACGTTGGAATTCCTAATTTAAATAACACCGTGCCAGACAGTGATCGAGAAGAGAGGTTGTAAAGGTAGACAATCTCTACAATAGCTATTCGTACGTAACGTACAAATAGCCACGTCAGATAAACGTCAGTCCATACAATAAATGACGTAATGACGTAATGTGTTTCGGCAGAGGGGAACGCCTGTCAATGGCGACTCCGGTTGGTTAAATGCTCTGAGAGCCGAGACACTGCGAACGATACCACAATACTTAGAAAAAAAATCAATGCCTCAGGCAAGACTTGGGTCTTCTGCCTCCTTCTTTTCTCCTTTGTTTCTTAACTATAGGTTAATTGTTTCAGTATCGCGTATATCTATAATATGTATTTGAATGGTAGCCCCTCAATTCCATCGGATTCATAATTAATCATCAGAGTTCAGTTACATGAATTGATTGAAAATTTTCTGCAAATCTTACGAACGGTTAGCAATATGAATTTAGTTATACAGATTAATAGGTATTGCATAGTCACCCGAAATTAACCGAACCCACGAGAAGAGGACCATCCAGATTAACGAAGGATAACTTCGTACATGATATCATTACCTAAGTAGAACGATTATGTTACAGACTCAACCAACAGGTGTTGGTATTGAAATACGATTAAGAGTAATTTGTAACCTAATAACTTGTTATTGCAGCTGCAACTGGTCCTGCGATATGCATCGTTCTTGCTTCGTACGCAGGCTGTGACCGCCATCTCGCTATGGGCTACTTTGTCCTCTCCATGGCTCTGATGGGAGGTTTCTACAGTGGAATGAAGGTAAACATTTTTATATCCAGTTACGTTACTAGAACGACTAAGAGTCCGGGATCCGCTACGTAACTCCAAGAAATAGATTTTGAAATTTCTTCTTTCAAACAATCGTTAATCGTTTTTCCGGTAATATTATGATCTCTCTCTTCACTCATTTACGTTACGATTTTTGTAATCACAAGCAATAATAAAGAAAACACACAAGCAAAGAGGCTGTAATAGAAAAAAAATATATGAATACCAGAAATGTGACATTCTACATGAAAAGCACCAGTTGGCGGAAGGTGCTTAGCTTACCTACATAGTATTGAGGTTGTACAGGTTCAATATTTTATTCGACCAATAAATTGTAAGCGCTGGCAGCCAATGGGTACCTTCTAGACCGTCACAAATTCTGATTATAACCTAACCTAATTACATCAAGATTTGTGACAAACAAACACTATTGGCGTTATTCACCGATCCAATAATAGTAATAATACTAGGTACCAGGTATACACTAGCAGCCTAAAAAAACGGCTCTACAATAGTACCGCAAGAACGACTCGGGAAGTACTTTCTTTGACAGTCTAATTACGTTATAAGACTGGCCGGTAGGGTGTCCCTTATATTGTGATTTTGAGAAATTAACAACGCATACCTCCTAAATACTTTTCGTTTAGCCCGAAATACTCTCCAAAAAAATTTCAGGCCATTCATGTAACTAAAACCCGTGCCGATTTTTATCCGATTTTCCCATACAAAGTATGAAAATGATTCCTGTATGAACTTCTTTAATGAAAAAATTCTCTACAAATCGAAAACCAATAAAGAGTAGCAACTGGTCTTCTGCCCTTTCTTTAATAGTAATTTGTATGGGGAAATTACGATGCAAGTCGGCACGGGTTAGAGCTACAGAAATGTCCTGATTTTTTTTTGTAGAGTATTTTGGGGTAAAACAAATACATATGTACCCTCTATATAGAGGGTATGCATTATTAATTTCTCAAAATCGCAATATAAGGGACACCCTACTGGCCGGTTACAAATTTTAAGGAGCCATATTTTCAGTAAATCTTTTTTGAAACTGTACCTCTTTTACATTGTTGCTCGAAGGCGTAATTCATAAAAATCTTTCAAATTTACACACTTCGCCTTCGTTATGACATTTTTAGTGTTAGAAAGAGATAAAATTTGTCTTATCCTAGTATCTGGTTAAGGTTAAATGACATTAAACTAATATACACAATTTAAACAGAACCATAATATGGAGAGAAATAATTTAAAACAAAAAAGAACCGACTTCACTCAGCATCCACCTTTCCAAAAGCAAATGCTCGAGCTGCTGTAAAAAATACTCTAATCACTATAGTTGTGCCCATAATAGTTGAAGAGTTCCCTCGATTTCTCCAGGATCCCATCATAGATCCTGACCTAGTTACAATGGGACCAACTGTGAAGTACACTCTTTCAAACGAAAAAAGAATTTTGCAAATCGGTCCAGCCGTGTTCGAATAATCAGTGAATTGTGAATTGATAACCTCCCTTTTCAGAATCTTGAAGTCGGTTGAAAAGAAAATATTTCACTTTGCGATTTGATAGTGTTTGTGCACAGTCACATATCGTGCACATATCAAGGGTTGACTTGACACAGTTTATAGGTGCCGGATTCTAATTTTAAAATACATTAACAGTACAATAAGAACACAACCTATCTCAAACATAACTCCAACACACAACAAACAATAAACCAATATTGAAGTTGTATTGGAGTTGCGTTGGAATATTTCTCAAGCAAATTCTGATATTTCTGATTCAGATGTTTATGTCGTAGCGGTATTGCGTTGTTAATGCATTGGAGTTTTATTGAAGTTGGATCGTGTCTATACGTGTTTTAAAGTTAGAATACGGCCCTATGTTAAAGCTACATATGAACAAATACATATTGAAATAACAAACATACTGAACGGACATGGGCCGCGATTCGAAAAATTTACACACACACTGGACAGGTACAGCTCCAACCCTACTCCCTTGTACCAATGTTGTACCAATGTGAGACCAATGTGTGACCAATGTGAGACCAATGTTGAATGAAAAATAGCAAATGTCAATGTCGTTATAGCGTTGAGTTGAGTTGGGTTGAGTTGGGTTGGAGCTGTGTCGTTCCAGTATGTGTGTTTATGTTTAGAATCGCGGCCATGATTAGTATTTTTAATCAACGTAATATGCAGATTAGGTCAGACGATCGGTCAGAGGTACATACAGAGTAGTCGGGAAATGTATTTTACTCGATATTTGTAAGTAGTATAGATTCACCGTTTCTACCCCATCGTTTTCCTACCACCAAAACAATGGTTTTTCGGGATTGTGGTGGTTTTTCGGGGCTATGAAACCTAAAAAAAAAAAAGTTTGGTATGTTTTAGTACGTTTAGCCCCCCATTTAGATCGATTGCACTAGGTCTCAACAGTGCCCGGAGCCTATTTCAGCACTTAGGCACTCCGCTAATTAAACAATACACGCTCTTCGACACCAAAATAGAACCCTTGCTCACCTTTTTCTATTGTCTCTATTGTTAGCTCGACTCGGCGACATCGCATTGTTACCGAGCTCGGTAGAGGCATACTCCTACGTTGTAGTTTGTTCTTTACGTATTTGCAATAGGTTTTATAATTGCTTAATTGGTTACTCCTTATGAAAGACTAGGTATACTACCTAAAGTTTCCATAGTTTAGGTATTGTTTTGGTGGTGGGAAATCAATGGGGTAGAAACGGTCATATAACTTAACGAGATTTTTAATGATCTAACAAGCCCCGCGAACTAACACAATTACATTACCCTTTATTAGTCTGGACTGGAGTAGGTATCAAATTTAGACCTAAAGTAATTAATTCACATTTCGCGAATATATATGCGAATTTCAACGTATCTATATGTGTTACAGCACAATATGAAACTTCTGGTATATGTTTCAACCCCATCAATTTTAGTTATTTAGTATCTATTCGTTTTCAGTTTTTGCCTAAAATTTATTATTTTATGCAAATCCAATTTTTGAAATATTATTTTATTGATTCTAGATTATTTCCAGTCTAGATATTTGTGTTGTCTTAATATTTTTTTTGGGTAATTTATTTTATGCAAATCCAATTTTTGAAATATTATTTTAATGATTTTAGATTATTTCTAGTCTAGATATTTGTGTTGTCTTATATTTTTTTTTGAACTCGTAAATAACTTTGGTATATGTGACAACCGACTGCTATTTATTGGTGGACAATAAACATGACTGTGTTTTGAACAAGTTTCAACCTGTAAGTATGCTGTACGTTTCCGTAAACGAAGTTCCCATTATTTATTATAATATATAGATCTTTTGTTAATGTAGGATTCGGTGTGTGATTCCTGTTTATACCAGTTAGGTGGGGCGGTGCGATGTTTAAAGACTCCTTTGGTGCTCTAATTTAAAGTCGCAATTTCTATTATTAGTTTTTTCTTTATGCTGTCGGCTTGAGAACTTTACCTTTTTTGCTAGATGTCCTTTGAAGAAGGTAATAATTTACTTTTTATTCGTTTCTGAGAAATATATAAATCAATCATCGGGTTTGAAGTCACACGCGATTTTAATAGAAAGTAAATGCACAAAAGATCTGTCGTTTAAATTCTTTAGAATTCTTTTGATAATTTAATCTCTTGTTAGAAAACATTCCGCTGCAAACAAAAATTTACCTGTCCCCGAAATCCTGTTTAAACTCGTCACTACCTAACTAGGTGGTCCTCTGTCCCCACCAGCCGTGACCTTTTTTTCAACACAAATTCATATAAAAAGCTGTGGGTAACTTTATATAGTACCTTCGGATCTCCAGTTCAGTTAAGAGCTCTCAGTTTCTACGCTTTGAAGTTTTAACGAAGACTATTCATAATGGATGTAAGTATTTAAATAGTATTACTCTATAATTATTGCATAAAAAAAATTTTCTGTTGTGTGTATGTTTTAAGTCTGTAACATTAATTATGAATTTTGTATCAGTTTTCCGACAACACTTTCACGTTGATGAAAATGAAGACGAAGCAAGTGATGAAGAGGGAACGCTGGCTTTCAAAGTGGAGCAAGCTATTGCAAAGAAGCGTCAATCAAATAATATTGATGGCTTTTTTTGAAAGGTCTAAGAAGTAGACAAAAGTGTACAAGAAATCTTCAACGGTCTCCAAAAAAGAAGAAGACGGTGTTTCATATCTCACTTCAGGTCAGGACGATGGGGCATATGCATCACACCTCATAAAGATTGAAGTATACGACATGAACAAAATACGAAACGTTGGACCTCTGGACCACTGGAAACACTGTGACTATCGTGTTAAATATTATTCTAACGAAGGTGACTCACATGTACAAAGTGCTCGTGATGTTATATTTAATATAACAAAGGAACTATCATCTAAAACAAAATGTGTAAAATATTTTATAGAGACTGATAAGGGTGACAAAAAATAGTTTTAATCAGTGCATTATTTATAACTAGATTAACTTACTATATTTTTTCACTCATAAAAAATGTTCACTTTCTCTCCTCTTTTATTGTATATTAATGTTATTACTCATTTATTGAACATGTTTAATATTAGATGTAGTTTTAATTGCTTATTTTGTGTTTCTTTCTCCATCACTGCATTTGTCTTAGGTAGTAGGAATATTTTGTAATTATAGTTGTAAGAAATAAAATAAAACCCAATTTAAAATAACACAATGTGAAATAACACATTGTTTTAATTCACAAAAACTGATTTAAACATATTCCTTAAAACTAAATCATTACACAAATAATTATCAGAAAACAGACATAAAAACTCAGACATATTTTTCCCTTGAAGCTTAAAATAAAGATAAACTAAACAGTATACTCCACAAACAGAAGTAAAATAATTTTGAAGTGATTGATGGTTATAAAACCACCTCTTAGAGTTTATATTTAAAAATAACCTGTGATAACCAGTAGGCTTTCGACCAAAGTATTCACCATATCCAATCACATCAATGTGTATTGCAATCCAATGAGAGCCGGGCTTTGAATCAGGATCCAGATTGCTTATAATAAAAGTAGGTAGATTAACCCAAATAGTAATCCGGTTTGCAGCAAAAACATTTGACTTAAACCTCGGGTTTATTTTATTCATACAAAATTGTATTTCATTCGAATCCATAATAATAATTAATCTAAAAAAGTAAACACTGGTGGTTTTATAGACAATGTTCAAGTGGTAATGATAAAATTGAGTGAATGCATTGTATTTATTTAATTACTAACTATTATAATCTACAGTGATATCACGATTTTTATTTATTTCAATTATGTTATCAAATTCAGCATACACAATACAGTTGATAGTAGTAGTTAAAGCTGAATCAAAACGAACTTCGATTCGAACACTTCCGTGTCTTACAAGATTCCAGTGTGAAGTTGAACTTGCAGATAAATCAGGAGTCAAATCGAAACATAATAAAGAATAACCACCCACATAGTTTGATCTGCTTATAGCATTACCTTCGTTATGGAAATGAATACCAGTTCCAGAAAACAAAGTATGATATGCAGTTGCTATTAAACCCGCAGAGTTAAATGAGGGTTGCAAAGTTTTAGAAGGAATTTCATGACCATCTACGTACAAACTAAATGAATATGTTGAAAATTGAAGGGATTTATAGCTAAATTACCATTAAACCCAGAGTTTGAAACGAATCCAATAATACATCTTTTAGGGACTTGCCCGAGAAATATATTATCCAACGTTTTACCTTGTATACCTGCGGGTAATGTCAGAACCTTAACTTCTGCCCTTGTTATCGGATATTTCGCAGTTGTTGATGCTAATACTTTTTGATGAGCTAACAATACACTAGGATTTATTCTTGCTCTTCTGATAATGAGACTGGCATCTGTTATTTGTACTTTAAATTTACCATCCTTATGACAAATTAAATTAAATGTTTCTTTCGAACGGACTAATTTAACTCTCATTTCTACACCATTAATTAGAAATTTCTCCTGGTTAAACATATCACCATGTAAATGACCAATCATTTCAACTTCCTTGCTTTCCTTAACGAACTCCATTCTTTCGTGAAACTCTTTATTAGTCGAGTCAACGGCGTCCATATAGTTGGGGGTATTTTCATACCACAATCCACAAGTCAGATGAGATTTTTTGGCTGCTGAGCTATAATTAAGCAGATTTTCCATGTAGGCTCGGTAAGCATAAGTGTTGTTTGGAGGTGATATAAGCTTCTGATTTAAATAAATGTCTAGTTGGCTAAACAGGGAATGTAACCAATTGTTTACCGAGGCAAAATTTGCATCAGGTTTTATTTTTGTACCATCTTGATTCAATATTTTGGCATTTATATGCAACAAAGTGTGTGATAGATCAATGTAGTCATCACCTGACCCAGGAACTTGAAACTCAATAGGACCATCGTCACTTAGAGATGAAATTGGTTTGTAATGAATCCACTGACCACTTTCAATGCTTGTTTGAGTTGATGGTAAAGCAAATAAGTCTAACTCACATTTGGCACACTCACATGAATGACTATGTAAGAATGACATTTTTTAGTTTGAAAATATATCTTCAATATTGTTTTTCCTATATTTTTTACCTCCTCTTCGGTGCGATGCTTTTAAGTTAATGAATGGTCCAAGTCTTTTTGTGGACGTTTTATACCCAGACCCCGACATCAAAGAATCAATTTTTTCATCTGCTTTTCTTTTTAAGTTGGCGCTTGCTTCATTGAACCGAGATCTAATAGAACTATCCATTGGTCGTGAATTTACCATATCGGATAAAAGACCGATTCCTGCATCTAAAGTTTCTTTTCTCACTGTTTTAAGACCACTAGATAATAATGGTAGCACAGACCTAAAAAGACCACCCAAGAAACTCCCGATCCCATGTCCTCGTTGATATGGTACCCCTTTATAAACTATTCCTATACCCGTACCAGCTTGGTGTGAATAGTAATGTTCATATGGGCAAGACGTAGATGATCTTTTATAATTCGTTTTACCCGTTGAAAGTGTAGCTTCACGCAAGAAGATCCAAACTGGAATGGTATTCTAGCTCCAGTAGTTGTCCTTATATCTATTTCTATAGTATCGAATTCTCTTCGTAATACGGGTACATAGTGAGCAGGTGAGAAAATATGTGTTTTGTAAGCACCATAGATAAATTTAGTTGGGTCTAACGGTATTATTCTCAGTAATGATGTAATTACATCTCCCACCACTTGTGGATGAATGATATCAGTATAAACAAATATTTGTGAGGGTAAACCTAAGTATAGATTTGCAGGATGTTTTCCAATTGACATTTCTTTTAAATTTGATCTTGGTCGAAATCCTAATTGTAGACTTAATATGGGTGTTGTTGTGACTGAGACTATTTCTTTATCTGTTGATATCCCCATCATTTTTTTAATTTTATCATATCTAAACTTAACTTTGCTTTTTAGCTGTGGGTTTTCATTTAATGCATCAAGAAAATGATCAAGACTAACATACCAAGTAGCTGGTATGTGAGTTTTTGAATCAACGATTTTATCCGTCTTGTCTGCAGGTCCTTGAACTTTCTTTTTAATATAAATGGTATTTTCATGTTCATGAACATTGTACATGGAGCATGGGTATTGAAATTCTACTAAACCCACGACCCATTCTCCTTCCAATTTAATGGTTTTAGGTAATTTTGTTAAAAAGTGCGCAGTTGTATTATCATTGTAATATTCCGATGAGCTATTGCTCAACAAAGTTAAGTAAAAACTGTTTTCACTCATATTGTTTCTAAACTTGATGACGGTATCCAGGAATTAAATTTATTAGGATAACCTCGCCACTTCACGAACACTTCCTTTCTGCCACCAATACGGCGCGAGCGTATTATTTTATCAATTTTATATTTGATGGAGGGGTGGTGAGTTACTTTTTGTAATTCTTTAGAATAAAATGTACCAATTATTGGTTCACCTTCCAAATCTTTTAAAGTATAAACAACCCACGGAGACCTATTGATAACTGATTCAATCACAAATATTTCATCACTCCAATTGGTTTCATAACCCTTTTGGAATATATGTTTTTATTTAGTTATCCTAACATGGTCACCTACATTTAGCCTTGCATTTTCTAAAGAAGGTTGTTTATCATTTTTTCTTTCATATAAGTTACACCAAACAGTCCTTATATTACTAGAGTTAACATCAACTGGACGCATTTTTATGCTGGAATGATAGGTATGGTTATATGAATAAAGCAGATCTTGTAATATATTAGTGTAATTGTAAGTATTCTTATGAGTGAAATAACGCCACATTTTAGTTTTGAGAGTTCTTTGAAACCTTTCAACTATGCTATCTTTAATGTCTGGGTTGTTAGTTGTATAATAATTTATGTTCTTACTTTTAAAATAATCTCTCACCATCTTTGAGACAAATTCTGTACCTTTATCAGATTGAATATGTCTAGGGGTTGCATTTGCTTCCGTGAATATGCTTTCAAAACACGTTTTAACGGTTTCAGCATCCTTCTTTTTCATAAGTCTCGCAAATGCATATTTGCTAAATACGTCAATAACACAAAGAATGTATTTATACCCATCGTTGTATTGACTATAGGTACGCATATCACTTAGATCAGTTTGCCATAGTTCATTGTAGTTTGACAGGATGTATTTGTTACGCGAGAAACGTTTATGAACAGGTTTACGTAGAGTGTACGCTTCTTGGGACTGCAACCATTTTTTCACTTCCTCTCTATTCATTTGACCTTTCATTTCCTTCATAACATTATTTAAACTACTATATCCAGCCGGGTTTGATATATCGTAATATATTCTATTTATGTCTAATAAGGAGTCCATCTTTCCCAATCAACTTTCTTTTGAGATCTCGTTTTTGGCTTAGTAGATAGAGGAGTAGATGCGTTTTTTTCTTTAATTGATAGGTTTTGCGCGCTAATAGAAGCCTGTGAAGTGTTACCTTCAGGTTTAGATTGAATTTTATTAATAAATTCTAAAGTCTCGGGGTTACCAATACATGACGATGGAACTTTTATATCATTTAAAAGAGAAGCGAAATCCTCCCATCCCACTGGTTTTGAGCGTTTAAGCGGTCTAAGCACATCGCCTACCAAATCGAGAATAATGCTATTTGGTATTGTCTGACTGTTTATAACTACTTCACCGTTCTCCTTCCACCAAATTTTAGGTCTATTCAGAACAATGGTTTGCAGTAGCGTCTGACTTTTTGCCTTGTACGATTTAGGTGTAACATCTATAATATAGGATGGAGAATATCGTTTAGGTAATTCAACCTTTGATACACCAAGAGGTGTGGCATAAACATCTTCTGTCGGCACAGGTGAATTTGTGTCTCCGCTTAAGTTCTGAGTAAATGATTCCTCCTTTCGGATACTTTCCTCTTTTTACATGTTCCTCCTTTTTGTTAACTTTCGAAGCAACGTTGTAGTTATCGTTAGTAAGGTAGTTCACTTCATCCATCACTATTGGTAATTTAAATGGTCTTCGATCTGCCTCAGCAAAATGTAAAAATCGTTGTAGTGCTTGACAATATAATGCCCACTTTTCACGATCATTTATTTTTCTTCTAAGAATTGTTTGCATTTCTCCATCCAGACGGGATGATAAATTTTCCACCTGATTTTCACTTTTTTTAAGTCTTTCAATTAATTCAGGTTCTACTAACAACATTTTCTTTGTATTCTCCATTGTATCTAAGATAAGGAGTTTACCAATGCACTTAAAACTGCACCTAAAATTATCGGTAAAAATGCACCCCCTTTCTGAATAGTAACGGTTTTTCTAAGCTTATTTTTTTTTTTTTTTTTTATAAATAAATAAATAATAAATATTATAGGACAATCGTACACAAATCGACCTAGGCCCACGGTAAGCTCAATAAGGCTTGTGTTATGGGTACTAGACGACGATATATATAATAGATAAATATAGATAAATACTTAAATACATAGAAAACATCCATAACTCAGGAACAAATATCTGTGATAAACACACAAATAAATGCCCTGACCAGGATTCGAACCCGGGACCTCCTGCTGCTTCGTAGGCAGGGTCACTACCAACTAGGCTAGGAGGCCTTTTAAAACTAGTTTTCGTAATGTTTCCTAATATTTTTTTAATTTGGATTTTTCTTTGTTATCTAAAGGAATTTTACCCTTTAGAACGTTATAGATACATTCACAAATGATGTTGATCTCATCTTCATCGCACGATTTAATTGCGCGATAATAAAAAACAGTGCGATATTTTGGTTTAAGTAAATGCAGGGCTTCCAATAAATGTTTATAGGTGCTTACTCGAGAATGCATCATTTGATGCATTCTCGAGTAAGCACTGAAACTTGATGATCCTTGTTATATTTAAATCCTTTCTTTGGGATATACACTGTGCAATGGCCATCAAATGGAAATATTTTAGTTTTAAAACGACACATGTCATCTGTGTTTTGTTTTAGATCAATCATAAGATAGCCGTGAGCGTTTTTAGTAGCATCCTTGTAAGCTTCGTCAACGAACTTTGAGTTTTCTGGGTATACTTGACGAGACAAATGACGTATTTGTGTTTTATCTCTAGGATTCTTAAAAAACACTAAATAACTTGTATTCAAAGACATATCACGTTGACCTTTACCCTGATGAAATATGTTTTGAGTAATATAAAACAGGTTTAAATTTCTGTGGTGACTACCTTTTGTAAAAATATCAACCAGTCGCCCATTTGATTCCCGCATTAAATCATCTATTATAAGTAATTTGGGCTTCAGTCCATCAAACATGGACATATCAGGTATTCCTTGACTATAAATCACATTTTCTAGATTATATAGGGGTTGCATTTCATCATAACACCAAATCACTTCATCAAACTCAACATTACATAATTCTTTCGAATGTTCAAGAAAACTTGTAACAAATTTTGTTTTTCCACAACCACTCGGACCAGCTACAATAGTGGTGAAGGGATGGTAAAAATGAATCATTTTGAATTAACGTGAGGAGTGTGTTGTTATGGAAAGGAATTAATTTCAAATGACAATTTTTTTAAAAGTTTCTCCTTTTATCAAGAACATTTATTAAAAATAACACATAACAAAAAAAAATGACACAAGATAATTTTACCTTTAAACTAAATCATACAATTTACAAAAATTATACACATTGAAAAAAAAAATACATTTCATTGAATATTCTGTGTAAATTAAATAAATTTTAAAGTACACCATGAGGAATTTTATAATGACCACACGCAAGAGTATCAATAGAATTTCCTAACAAATATCGTTTCGTGTCATTACGGGAAAGCGTTATTTTGGTAATTTTCTGTGTAAATAAAATGTGTTTTATTGATTTGAAACGTAACATTGTATCATATTTAATTTTTTTCTTAAATAAACATTTTTTAAAACTATCAAGATCATATGTTTCCGTTACGGATTTATTGACACCTTTAGCTTTAGCTTTAATTTCTTTATTTTGTACATCTATGGCGTACATTTTTGAACGCAAACCAACAAATTCCTTAAATATTTCCCCATTGTTTTCATCTTTGAAAACACCAAGTTGCTTTTTATTTACCATAGGGAAACCATACACGTTGTCCTCCGGGTATTCAGAAGTATCAAAATATAAATTAAGATCTGATTTTATGTCATCATAAAAGTCCTCTGTGAATATTTGATATAGTAAACTATCAGTATCTGTGTAAAGCAATTCCTAATTATTTTGATATTTGGTTTTCATATAGTCGTAATGAAATTGATACATTAAAGTTTTAGTAAAATCTAAAATGCAAAAACCTAGGTAAATTGGTTTGTTGTATAAAACTTTAGTTTTTATCAATTGAACAGCTACTAAATCATGTGAAAAAACAGATAAACTATGAAATTCAGGTTTCGCAATTAAAGATTGAACTCCTTGAGATTTCCCACGATTTTCCCAGTGATTTAATAATTTGATGTTTACTCGTTTCATTACATCCTCCATAGTTTTACCAAACACTGAATTGTTCATGAGTTTGAAAAAATCTTTTTCGAATTCAGAAGATGCTTGGGATCGCATGTAGGTATTTACATCTATGTAACTTTTTAACCATGGGAATTGCTCAAATTTTAATATTCTATGGATTTTAAGTAATTTCTGTTTTGTAAACTTTGTTTAAGATTTCTGTAATGAATGACATAGTTTGTTTTCTTGTTTAGATTTGGTATTAATTTATTTGCTTTAGAATTACCTAAACATACATTTTCGGGACATAATGGTAGATCCGAATGATAATCATGTAATTCTTTAGGGTACTCAATGTCTACTTCTAAGATAAAGCCATGATCAGCATCATCTGCAATATTAAAATTCGTCTCTACATTCACCCATTCAAATTTACCTGTAGGAAGAGGTTGAGACATAGCCCATCCATACAAGTTATTTGCATCTAAATATACAAGAAAAGAAGGCGGTTGGTTTGATTCATAGTTTGACATATATTTATTGGTAGCTTTTGCATGTCTGTGACTGCATTGGGATATACCTCCTCGAATATTTTTTGCTATGAAAGCAATTTTATCAATATCCGTCAAAAGTTCAAGTTTTATTTTTGTAACTTGTAACATGGCATCCCAACTCAATCCTGGGGCAGTATAATAATGAGCTGGATCCAAACCGTAGGTTTTAACACATACATTTCTAAAATTTTCAAATACATCAGTTAGTAGCAAAACATCTGTTTTCAGATATAAATCTGAATAGTCCCCCATATTTTGACAATTAAAGTGATTCCACAAACCCACCGCATGTTCATAATCTTCATCTGAAATGTGGCTATTAGTCAGAGAACTATAAAAATCCTTACGAGGAAGGGCAATAAGGTTTAAACTATCAAATGATGTCATGTATTCATATGGGTAAACACCCTTACGTATCAAGCGCTTATAGTCTTCTTCACTTGGAAGATTTAATTTTAATTCATTGAATTGGTTTATTGTTAAGTTTTTAGCTAATTTTTCAAGACTACTAGACATGAATTTAAGGGAATCAACGAATCTTAATTTCACTGTACGGTTATTCACTTTTAACATTTTGGAAAAGGAAATATATTTTTATTTGTTCTGTGGGATTAGTTCTATATCACCATCTTCAAAATTAAGCCCATGTACTATAAAGTGACTGTCATAGTTGCTTAAGTTATGAAAAAACACAGGTACAAAGTTTTGGGGTCTGTACTTTTCATTGCAAAGTGAATGTGCAACGCCTTCGTAAACACCGGTATGCCAATTATAGGAAACGCAGGAATCCTCGTTTAAACATGCACTACTAATGAAACAGACTTTGCTGTTTGCAATGTGTTCTTTATTTAAAGTTGTTAAGGGTAAAGGGGGCTTGGAAAATGTATTCTTTTTACAAATACTCTCCAAATCATGTTTAATACATTTCATAAATGTTTGACGACAGTTCTCCCCTTTGTATGTTCTATAAATTGATAACTTGTCATCATATGCAAATTTAATATAGTATCCAAAACTATAAACTTGATGTTTCTGAATGTTAATGGTTGAGGAACGCTTGTCTATACGTCTGCGTTTACGTTTGATTATATCATCCACATAATCATCATCATCTCCATAATCTTTATCACTGTCAGGTGTTGGAGAGTGACTATTATCTTTAGTGGTTTGTTCATTAGATTGTTCTGACTGAATAGGACTTAAAAATACCTCAAAATCTGCATACACAACAAAAGGAACTCGTAATTTACGCTCGTAATTATTGAAATTAATTTGACTTGAAGAAGTCATTTTGTCAAACCAATCTTTCCTTTTATCCTTTTCAGAGGGTAAATTGGTACATATATGAAAACAATCGTTCTTTTGATGCTCTACTAAATTCTGATTAGATGAAAAATTTGACAAACAACCATCACATATATTAACAGCATGTTGTGATTTATTTATTTGAGCGGATACTAATCGAGATAAATTGTTGATTAGACAATAGTGTCCTCTATTCCCCTTTGTTATATATAACAAATTAAAATGTTTCGTTTTTTTACATTTTGTAATGTGTAAAGGACCAAAAATATCATTACTTTTATTTTGTGAATTATACTCCAAACCAAACACGTTAATACTTAAATCATTTAAGTTTTCAAATTTCTGAATATCAGTAAACTTGATAGGAAAAGGAATGTCACCAAACTTCAATTTCTCCTTGTATTTGACATACACCATATTAGCGTGATTGTTTTTCTTAGGTGGATATAAACCCGAAAGCAATGCCCAACGGAAACATTCATGATCATTGTTTTTGATGTTTATTACAGCTCTTTTGTTTGTTATATCACGTGGTAATTCAATATATGAAGAACCACGCAATGGTTTATATTTATTAACATTAACGTCTAAGTGGTTTATGTTTACCAAACTCCATCCACTATCTTTTCTTTCAAAGTTTGTTAATCTCTCTGTTATTTCATTTACGAGGGATATGAAAAAAAAATCTTTATCACTGCTCACATTAAAAAGTTGATTGTTTAATTGAAAATCAAATGTATTTCTTAACTGTTCGGTATCCTGACAAAAATTTGCATTTAAAATAAAATTAACTTTTAAAGCACAATGATCTGCAACTGATCAATTTAATAAAGTGAAAATTGTATCTTTATTTTTTTCTAAAAACGATTCGGGGGTTTCAAAGGGTTGGTAATCATTTTTATTACTTGATATTCTGTACGTAGCAACCCTGTTTCGGAATGCATTTTCAATTAGCTGAACGTTGATTAATTCGCTGTCTGAACTAAGAACATTGTTTTTGTGGTTATTGCTTTTCAAATGGTTTGCTAAATATCTTTTTACCACATACACATGGCACACAGAACGTTCAATTTTGTCATTATTTTTTGTGCTTACGTCAATACAGCAAGCTTGTGTTGTAGAAGTTGATGCTGAATCACTGCTAGTTGAAGGTTGACTCTTCTTTGTTGATGCCTTAGACACAGGATCCGTAGTTGCCATTTCTATTCCGCCTCCAACTTGTTGGGATCTAAAGAAATAAAATAAAATATCACAAATAATATAATTACATCATTACTCATAATATGATTACCAGAAACAAAGATTAATAATAACTACAAAATACTAACTTGTATATTTCTTACAATGCAAACAATACGCTTGCATTGGTAGGACTCCGTCTACTACATCAGTAGTTGATATATGAATATCCTTGATCTTCGAAAATTGAATCAGGTAATAAGCCATCAATAAACCACAATCGGATGTGTCTATGAAATTTCTGGATTATTAACTTTTTGCTAAAACTTACTATCTCGCTACGTTCTAATTTAGGCTCGAGATAAAATGCCATGTTGCAAAACTGAATCACACAACACCACAGGTACAAAACACTGAAACTTGAATTTGCTATAGATAATTTTAAAACTGGGGATCCACTTTTATACCACTATCCCCTCCGTATCCATAAGTCAGGTAAGGAAACATGTAACAACAGGTTTTACCTTATTTAAACAGATTGATTAACTTACATTTCATATTTTTGTTGACTTAGAGATTCACACAAATCATATATTTCTTGGTCTTCAAAATATTCCTTCTCCGCGTCTTCACATAATTGAAGAAGTTTAACTTCACAATTATCATTTCCAATTGACATGCTATACATATAGATTAAAAATCAGGATAGTATAAGTTTTTTATACTTTGAAATTTAAAGTGTTCCTTCATTTTCTATCTCTGATTAGTCAAAATTAAGAAATTTATTCACTTAATCGTAATTGAACACGCGATTTGCAGCTCACTTCGTTTCTAAAATTTACCCCCCAGCCTCAGCCTTTTTATATGAATTTGTGTTGAAAAAAAGGTCACGGCTGGTGGGGACAGAGGACCACCTAGTTAGGTAGCGACGAGTTTAAATAGGATTTCGGGGACAGGTAAATTTTTGTTTGCAGCGGAATGTTTTCTAACAAGAGATTAAATTATCAAAAGAATTCTAAAGAATTTAAACGCCTTTTGTGCATTTACTTTCTATTAAAATCGCGTGTGACTTCAAACCCGATGATTGATTTATATATTTCTCAGAAACGAATAAAAAGTAAATTATTACCTTCTTCAAAGGACATCTAGCAAAAAAGGTAAAGTTCTCAAGCCGACAGCATAAAGAAAAAACTAATAATAGAAATTGCGACTTTAAATTAGAGCACCAAAGGAGTCTTTAAACATCGCACCGCCCCACCTAACTGGTATAAACAGGAATGCAATAAATCACACACCGAATCCTACATTAACAAAAGATCTATATATTATAATAAATAATGGGAACTTCGTTTACGGAAACGTACAGCATACTTACAGGTTGAAACTTGTTCAAAACACAGTCATGTTTATTGTCCACCAATAACCTTTAACTGACGATGTGCCCGTCTCACAGACGTACTGAATTTTCTTTCGAGAATATTTTTTTTTATGTATATTGTGAAAAACTCTCGTTTCTTGTACCTTCCTCTTTTGTTATTATCTAGCATCCCTTCGATGCCTGCAGTCAAACTTGTGCATATAATGCCCTAAACCGAGTCATTGCCGTCTCACAGACGTCACTACGGTGTTCGTGTACCAAAAATTTGTTAAACACATACAAATATTTTGGTCGAATGTTTCTGTTAAAACGCATCCCGCAGTGTCATTATTTCTGTCATCATCCTCTAATTGAACTGATCTAGCATCCCTGAGATGCTGGGAGTGAAACTAACGCACATACATGCGTAAGAATCATCGACGTCTTACAGACGCCACAACGGTGTTAACGTATTTCACGTCTCTTGGTGACAAGCTAAAAAGTAGAAAATTCTTTCCAATAACAGTCTTAATGGCTTTTGTTTTACTAATTAGCCTCACAGCTCACGTCCACGTGCCGACTCTGTAACTTTGGGCCCCTAACCTCCCAATATCACTTATAGTATCTTCTGACAATTTCCTCTCAGTAGTGCACAAAAAACACGAAATATATTTAGCGTGTAACAGTTTATCATATTTTATTTTGATGATTAATTATTGCACTTGAGCGCTCTAATGATCATTCTTAATATATACGATTTTGTGTTACTTAATCATTGAGTAATTAAAGAAAAAAAGTCACTGGAACATTATACCCAATTTTATTTTGGTGTTTTTTCTTAAGTGTCGAATGGACTCTAAAATTTGTATGTTTTTTTATGAATATCTATTATTCAAATACATAAAATGATTTATTATTTGATATAAAACTTGTGTATCTGAAGAATGCAAATGAAATTTTTTATGATATATTTTATTTTTGACGTCTGTTAGACTCCACCTCAGCGTGAGTGTTACTCTGAACCCACGTCGTCAGTTAAAGGATAAATAGCAGTCGGTTGTCACATATACCAAAGTTATTTACGAGTTCAAAAAAAAATAAGACAACACAAATATCTAGACTAGAAATAATCTAAAATCATTAAAATAATATTTCAAAAATTGGATTTGCATAAAATAAATTACCCAAAAAAAATATTAAGACAACACAAATATCTAGACTGGAAATAATCTAGAATCAATAAAATAATATTTCAAAAATTGGATTTGCATAAAATAATAAATTTTAGGCAAAAACTGAAAACGAATAGATACTAAATAACTAAAATTGATGGGGTTGAAACATATACCAGAAGTTTCATATTGTGCTGTAACACATATAGATACATTGAAATTCGCATATATATTCGCGAAATGTGAATTAATTACTTTAGGTATAAATTTGATACCTACTCCAGTCCAGACTAATAAAGGGTAATGTAATTGTGTTAGTTCGCGGGGCTTGTTAGATCATTAAAAATCTCGTTAAGTTATATGACCGTTGCTACCCCATTGATTTCCCACCACCAAAACAATACCTAAACTATGGGAACTTTAGGTAGTATACCTAGTCTTTCATAAGGAGTAACCAATTAAGCAATTATAAAACCTATTGCAAATACGTAAAGAACAAACTACAACGTAGGAGTATGCCTCTACCGAGCTCGGTAACATTGCGATGTCGCCGAGTCGAGCTAACAATAGAGACAATAGAAAAAGGTGAGCAAGGGTTCTATTTTGGTGTCGAAGAGCGTGTATTGTTTAATTAGCGGAGTGCCTAAGTGCTGAAGGAGGCTCCGGGCACTGTTGAGACCTAGTGCAATCGATCTAAATGGGGGGCTAAACGTACTAAAACATACCAAACTTTTTTTTTTTTAGGTTTCATAGCCCCGAAAAACCACCATAATCCCGAAAAACCATTGTTTTGGTGGTGGGTAAACGATGGGGTAGAAACGGTGAATCTATATTACTTTTGTATTGTATCATAGTGTATTGTATTTCGTATTGACAGAAAAATCGGAAGTCAATCCATGAACCCTTCCAGCGAGTAAGCACTGACCTACGAACAGTTGCATATATGTACTGCAAACTGTGAGGGATTCCCCAACAGTGCTGGTGTACATGAGCTTTTGTCGATAAACAGCAAGATGCGATATTTTCATAAAAAATCATGCCAATTCAATAACTTCGTAGGTTGCCAATTCAATAGGTTAGGTACTAAGTTCAATAATAGGTAAACAAGGCACTTCTAAGTTATAGTTAAATATTTCCTCGTACAGTCACCGGCAATAGTATCTTCCTACATGAAGGTCGCAAAAATATGTGACACGCTCTTATTTGTAGGGCCATAAGAGCGTGTCAAATATTTTTGCGGCCTTCGTGTAGGAAGATACTATTGCCGGTGACTGTACATGTCGTACCTACTTGATGGCACTCGGTGCCTTTTTTGATGCGATGTTTAATAAATAATGGTAATTGCAGGTGAACGCGCTAGACTTGGCGCCAAACTACGCTGGCACGCTGACGTCCCTTGTCAATACCACGTCCACTTTCGCAGGGATCGCGACTCCATTCCTGATTGGCCTGTTAACCCCTAACGTAAGTGCACTTAATATTGCCTAGCGTACTTACCAAAATGAATGGAAGTATGAAGGAAATGATGCCCTAACAGTATGGACCAAAAAAAATTACATTTAGTGCCTATTAAATACGCGCCAAATTTACTCTTTAAATAACTTATATCTCACCATAATAGAAGAAAACATATTTCCTTCTAAAAATGTATGTAAATTATAAAGCCTGACCAGAAATATTTGATCAATGATCATGCGCCATGTTGCAGAATTTCATTGGAACTAATTTCTTACACTGGCAATAATTTTAATGACAGAATGATATGCATGTGTGAGCGCATGTGATAGGCTGTCATTGTTGTCAAGTGTAATTGAGACGGTTTACTTGAATAAAAATAAAGTGTTGAATATAAAATAATAAACGACAAAAAAATCCCAAAATTATCCATATTCAAGAGCGAAACATTGTAAATAGTGTATCTAATAAACACCTGTAAATAATACACTCGGGAAATGAAACTATTTCGCTGTGAAAAAATTTCAAATTAACATCAGAGCTGACAGGTAAACAAATCAAGATGTCACTATAACATATACAATTATACGCTCTATGACTGTTGCCATATAAATGAGAATAATAGCGCCCTCTTGACAATAATCATATATTTCTGGCTTTAGCTAACGAGGGAAAAATTGGACAAAAAGTTGTTAGCGATTAACCCATTCTGGAGTGTCTTTCGCCGAACCATTGTTGGTCTTGTTCTATCTAAGTATGAGCATTTTCATGAGCAATTTCATACATCCAAGAGCTCACAGTACACAGTATAGTTATAAGTTTCTGGTTATTCAGCTACAAAAATTTTAGGGTACCCCTCATTGATAACCGAAAAGTACCACACAACTGCTAAAAATCTTTTTCCCACAGTCAACTCTAAGCGAGTGGCGCGTCGCGTTTTGGGTGTGCTTCGCCGTGCTGGTCGGCACCAACGTGGTGTACTGCATCTGGGCGGACGGCAAGCAGCAGTGGTGGGACGACGTCCGGCAGTTCGGGTACCCGCCGAACTGGAACCACGGGCCGCTCGTGAGAGACACTGTGCCCGACCAGGACGCCGTTATGACGAAGATGACCAACAAAAGTGTCGACGATGACATTTACTAATGTTTACTCATTGTGAATTGCACACTTATAAAACATTACTACAATGTACTTAGTTTATGACGTTACTCTTAAATAGAACAAATGGGAATGCTCCTTATTGAAGCCATACATAATAATGACTTGAAAGTTTTCAGACGTAGGTAATATTAACAACTACTTCCAATAATCCGTAGGAGCAGCACAGGATCCCATTTTTATTGACAGGAAGTGATAATTAAGCATTAGTTGCCCAATTACTTCGTTACACTAGATGGGAGACCCTACAAAGTATAGGTGCGCGGTGCTGCCTTAAAGCCTAATGGTGTGAAGTAGCTTTGACCACCGATTAAGACCCTCATAAGGTGACAGACCCTTCAACGCGCATATTTCTCTATCCTTTAGGTGTCATATTAGTTGAAAATTTCTAGTATTGAATTTATTCGCTTGAGGATATTATTACCAACTATTACCTGCTATACAAAACTTTAAGTTTGCTATGTAACTAAGTACTTAGACTGGTGTAAAGCGTGATTAAAATGATAAGATCTTTATTCTTCAATTTAGTTAGTAGTCATACTACTCTACAATGCACTTCTGAGCATAAATTGTAGGCATGCATAAAACAGCTACCATAGACAGTAGTCGAAAATACTAGGTAGGACCGCGCATTTTAAAAATCGTTGGTCTTTAGGTACATATTTTTCAGCGTTCTTGAAAGCATCTAGTGTTAAAAGGGATAAAATTTAGACCAAAAATCTAATTTTAGACTGTTTTAAACTTGGGTCATTATTGTAATTAATATAAATCGAATGATCGTCCATTGTTAATAAGTCGCTTTATTGCTAACTTTAGAAACTTAATGACAATGAGCAATCAACTTTATCAACAATGTACGATGTAACTAGTTACTTTTACAAAAACGTCTCAGTTTTAATTAAGTATCTGAACTCATATCATAATAATTGTTATCTTGATATTGATTTACCTGTGTGCTGATATTAAATAATTAATATAATATCAGCACACATTATAACTATAAAAATGAAGTAGGTACTTAAGTAGTTTTATTCTTCATACTTTGTTATCTGCAGGGCCCGTAATTTTCATGCCGATGACATCAATTTGACGTCACGCTCCATATAGGATGATCCCAAATAGTTTTATTGTAAATTATTAATCATTAGTCGTCAATCATTTTAATCATGTACAAATGACTTCAAAAGTACTCTATTTACACATGATATAAATAATAACTACTTGATACGTGAAACGTAAATAAAACTATTTGATTTGTTTTTATACATACATTTTATTACATGGTATTGCTAACAACACATTACAATTCATTAGAAAACAGAATTCCTCTCTAACGTAAAGCACGCCATCCTTCTTGCATTAACTCCCATGCAATGAAAATCTAAGTCATCTTCGCGTTCATACGGAAAGCAATATTCATAAAAATCTTTTTTTTTTTGTAATCGTATTTTTGTTTGTTGTGTGGTTAATTATTCCAACTTCTCTGCTAAAATGAACATGTATAATTGATGGACACATTTTTTCTGATTTTGACAACTAAAATTAGGAAATCAGTATTTTTATTTCTCAGTGGCACTTGTAACATTTTTGACAGAACGTTTTTTTAATGAGAACGAATAAAAAAGGTTACATTTAAAAAAGGTTTTATTACATATTGATTTATAAACAGCCAAGGAAATTGATTTGTGTAACATTACGTACTTTGTCATAGTGACAATCAACATCTAGACGATAGAGATTTCATATTATTGTCACTGTGACAAGGTTCTAAATGGTATGCAAATCAAAGTCCTGGGCTATACCTACACGAATAACCAGATACTTAATGATATTATTTACAAACGAGGTTTTGTACAATATAATATACAAGTTAGTTATGTACATAATTATTTACAAATTAATTTGAAACATATTTACATTTCTACTTTATTTGCCCCTTATATTTTGATTCGAAGTTAATAATTAGAATTTGCTCAAGGTTTTTAGGGGTCATGCTGCATCGCCGGTTTGTAAAAATCCATTTTAATATTGAAAAGGACCTTTCAACTTCTACAGATGTAATAGGGGCATACTTAAAATAAGGCCATAAATCTATTTTCTCATTGCTTCCATCAAGACGAACTTCTTTATTGTCGTTTAAGTCGGCCATTATTTGCATGGTTGGTAATTCCTTGTTTTTGTGTAAGACTGTTTTATGCTTTTTATAAATAAATTTTCCTTTTTCATGCAGATTAACCCTTGATAATTTGCCTGTCACAGTTTTAACTACTTGTAGCGACTCACTCAATGTCAGCGTAGAACTCTCCATTTGCTTGGTAGCTTTTACTAAAACTGTGCAGCTTTCAGTTATGAATTTTAAATGCTTTTTCAGATGAGGTTTCCCAATTGCTAATTTAGCCCGTCTTACTTTTGCGGTATTCTGGTCATCGAGATTGTTAAGAACGTTTTTGATTTCATCGAAGTAAGTCATGTAGTAAATACAGGCCTCAATCCACGTATTCCATCTTGTTATAACTGGACGGGGAGGTTGTGGCATATTAGGATATAACTGTTTTAACTTTTTTGTTCGTGATGGGGATTTTAAAAATGTCGTTTTCATACTACAAATCAACTCGTTTACATCCTCATACAAACCTCGAACTGTGTCAGCAACACGGTTGAAGCCATGGGCCAAGCATGTCACGTGTATCATATTTGGAAATGAATTCCGTAGAGTTTTACCTGCTTTTACCATATAGGGAGCCCCGTCAGTCAAAAATAACACCACCCTTTCATTGTAATTGTCATTTCCATAAAGATTTTTCAACGATTCGATTACTAAATTGTTTACAGTGGCATGATTAGTCCTGTCAAGGACCTTGGAAGCTATTATGTGTGGTTTACTTGCGTTAGTCTTTCTGAGCTGAGTGCTCCAACGATAACATTGGCCACATTTTGGTCCAATTGATCTTTCGTCTCGTCAACACTTACGTAAATATACGAATCCGCGATATCATTCCTGATAGAATCGAAAACCTTTTTGAACATTTTAGGTAAATACTGTACTCTTAAGTTTGACTCCGATGGAACTTTTGCTGTTTTCGCATACTTGCCATCAATGCATTTTTGAAGGAAGTTACGGAAATTTTCATTTTCTAATTGAAACCATGGTATGTTTGACGCTACCATAAAATTCGTAAGATCCAGGTTAAACTCATTTTGTGTTAATTTTCCTTCTTCTCTTTCAATATGTTTAGTTGTTTGCAAATGTGCTGTGACATTGCTGACTTTTGATGTTATATATTGATCACAACAGGAACAATAAACGTTTTCGTCGTATACGATTAAAAACGGATATCTGTAGCAAAACTGGTGTAAAGATGACATTGTACCTATTTACATTTATCCAACAATACCTAAGAAATAAATTAACAATAATTAAAACACAACAATATGTATTATTTTAAGCTGACAGCTATATAAGTCAATTAGACATGGTACTGATTATTTCAAGTATCGATATCGGTTACCTGCAGAGGTTGTTCAACATAGACATAAACAAAAAGGAAGATGAGTGACGTTCATAGTAAACAAAACTGAAATGTGGTCCAGCACCTACACACTTGTAAAATGCTACACACCGCTGTACTCAAACTCAAACTCAAACATTTATTCAGTAAGTAGGCCACAAGGGCACTTTTACACGTCAAAGTAAAAGAGAGAAAAAAAATCAAACTACACCGGTTCTAACCCTACACTTCTGACCCGAGAAGAATTATGTCCGGCAAGAAACTCGGCGGGACTTATTTTTTCAAAACAACAGTACATCAAAACTAAACAATACATATAAGTGCGTTATTCTATAAGAAAACATATCAAACCAAGGTTAGATTAACCAACAATAGGTTATAGTTTAAGAAAAATACCAAAGAAAAGAGGTGAGTCTAAATCTGACTATTTGAAAATGAATTACATACAAGTTTGATATACTTTCTTACCTGAACTGTGTCTTCTACATACATTTCCAAATTATAATAATCCATCATCAACAGTTAGAAAAAAAAATTGAATTTAAATTTAAAAAAAAGTATGTGTGTATAAGGTCTCCATGTGTCTTGATCTATAAATTCTATATAATAATAAAAAAATATGGATAATCAAGCACCGAATGTTGTGTCTAAAGCCAATCAAACTAAAATTAAATATGATTAATAAAAAGTTACGTGATTGTGTGGCCTCAGTTAATACATGTGTATCATGGGCAAAAGAGATAAACCTATATAGTTAACACGGCTATGCAAGCGAGACCTCCATATTTTACGTATTGCACAAAGTGTAACTGAGAGACTCTGCCACACGACTAATTCAATATAGGTCCCGGAACCTATATTTGATTGCACACAATCGAGCGCCTGGTACCGTATCTCTCTTTTTGTATAAATCAATGTTGTTAAATGATTAATTATGACGAATTTAATTGGAATCATACTCTATGCAGCATGACTCTATGTAGCAATTGGGAAACATCATCTGAAAAATCATTTAAAATTCATACCTGAAAGCTGCAGAGTTCTAGTAAAAGCTACCAAGCAAATGGAGAGTTTTACGCTGACATTGAGTGAGTCGCTACAAGTAGTTAAAACTGTGACAGGCAAATTATCAAGGGTTAGTCTGCATGAAAAAGGAAATTTTATTTATAAAAAGCATAAAACAGTCTTACACAAAAACAAGGAATTACCAACCATGCAAATAATGGCTGACTTAAACGACAATAATGAAGTTCGTCTTGATGGAAGCAATGGGAAAATTGATTTATGGTCTTATTTTAAGTATGCCCCTATTACATCTGTAGAAGTTGAAAGGTCCTTTTTAATATTAAAATGGATTTTTACAAACCGGGGATGCAGTATGACCCCTAAAATCCTTGAGCAAATTCTAATTATTAATTTCGAATCAAAATATAAGGGGCAAAAAAAGTAGAAATGTAAATATGTTTTAAATGAATTTGTAAATAATTACGAGTATGTACAAAACTAACTTGTACAGCCTTGGCCAGAAGTATGCCCCTATTACATCTGTAGAAGTTGAAAGGTCCTTTTTAATATTAAAATGGATTTTTACAAACCGGCGATGCAGTATGACCCCTAAAAACCTTGCGCAAATTCTAATTATCAATTTCGAATCAAAATATAAGGGGCAAAAAAAGTAGAAATGTAAATATGTTTTAAATTAATTTGTAAATAATTACGAGTATGTACAAAACTAACTTGTACAGCCTTGGCCAGAAGTGTTGAGCATAGCTCTTTTTTGCTTGCAATTTTGATGTTAAGTATTAATTCCCTATCATAACAATGTACAATGACGTAAAATGTTATATTTTATTGATATATCTAGAAAACTTCACTTAATAACACTTTCAAGGTACCTATAAAATATGAAAAGTGGAGGTCCCAAAAATGCGAATTTAGGTCGGTGCGAAAAATTGCAAATATTCGATGCAGTTACTACTCATTTCAACAAAACATGCCTGTTCAGTTTGAATTAATTGATAAAATAACTTCAAAAAAGTCAGAAACACCGGTCTACACTTTCGAGTTTTGTATGAAAATCACAAGGATGCTCAATACTTCTGGCCAAGGCTGTATATAATAATGTACAAAACCTCGTTTGTAAATAATATCATTAAGTATCTAGTTATTCGTGTAGTTATGGCCCAGGACTTTGATTTGCATACCATTTAGAACCTGGTCACAGTGACAATAATATGAAATCTCTAGCGTCTAGATGTTGATTGACACTATGACAAAGTACGTAATGTTACACAAATCAATTTCCTTGGCTGTTTATAAATCAATATGTAATAAAACCTTTTTAAATGTAACCTTTTTTATTCGTTCTCATTAAAAAACGTTCTGTCAAAAATGTTACAAGTGCCACTGAGAAATAAAAATACTGATTTCCTAATTGTATTAGTTGTTAAAATCAGAAAAAAATTGTCCATCAATTATACAAAATTACAACAAAATTAACAGGGAACTTGACATACACTCAAAACCATACAACGAGTATAAATCGCTCATCACAAAGTGGCTCAAAAGGAAATCCTATGAGGATACGGAGAGTATGTTGCGACCGCTATACTAGGAAGCACCACACACACATGTACACACCACACACACACACACACACACACACACACACACACACACACACACACACACACACACACACACACACACACACACACACACACACACACACACACACACACACACACACACATACACTCACACTCACATACTACTATTATTCTAATATTAAGTATGTTCAAGCATGTCCCATGTATGTAGTGCCTAAGCTAAAAACCATTAATTACCTACAAAACTTTTACCCTTTTAACTTTTATAAACCTAAGGGAAGAGCGGTGCCTCCCAACACAGGCAATATTTTGCTTACCGGGTGGCCCCATCCCCTGTATCATAATCATAACCCTGTATGCATTTATGAAATAAATAATTTTGAATTTTTTTTTTTTTTTTTGACATTTTCTTTTTAGCAGAGAATTTGAAATAATTAACCAAATGTGTGACACAACAAACAAAAATACGATTACAAAACAAAATGATTTTTATGAATATTGCGTTAGGTACGTATGAACGCGAAGATGACTTAGATTTTCTTTGCATGGGAATTAATGCAAGAAGGATGGCGTGCTTTACGTTAGAGAGGAATTCTGTTTTCTACGTAACAATTGTAATGTGTTGTTAACAATACCATTTAATAAAATGTATGTATAAAAACAAATCAAATAGTTGTATGTACGTTTCACGTATCAAGTAGGTATTATTTATTCCATGTGTAAATAGAGTACTTATGAAGTCATTTGTACATGATTAAAATGATTGACGACTAATGATTAATAATTTATAATAAAACTATATGGGATCACCCTATATGGAGCGTGACGTCAAATTGATGTCATCGGCATGAAAATTACGGGCCCTGGTTATCTGTTATTATAAATATAGTTAATAAGCCAAAATAAAGTACAATTAAATTGTAATGAATACCAGTTATTTCTCAAAATATTGTACTAGTCAGCGGACAGAACAAATTCAAAATTAAACGGTACCAATCATTCAGTGCTTGGATGAGTTTAACTTCATACTGAAACAACTCATTAACAAAACATAAAGTGAAATAGGTATGTTTTGTAATTATTGTTAATTTAACTCGTCGTTAATATTAAATCTACCAACATCTTGTAGGTACTCGTAATATGGAAAATAATCTTATAAGTATACCTGAATATCTATTCGATATACCTAATTGTAAGGTACAGGTTCATACATTGTACCTACTCAACTAGATTTTTATATTATATGTAGACCCCGGACTCTTGTGGCAATGACGTCACAATAGGGTGATTTGGGGAGTAAATGGTGCTATGAAACACGGTTAAAAACTCGGTTGTTAATCGAATACATTTTAATTAGATATTTTCAACAAAATTATCTAGTAAATTGATCAATATTATTTTTTAGTGCAAACCATACAATTGTACTTTAAACTGGCTTGGTGACATTTGTGACGAACAAGGAGCGAGTGGCCGACAAAACCAATGCCAGTTTAACGTACAAATGCATGGTTTGCAAGTAATATAGCAAACGATAATATTGATCAACTTACTAAGTAATATTGTTAAAAATGTCTAATTTAATGTATTCGGTTAACAACCGAGTTTTTAACCGTGTTTCATAGCACCGTCCCGTTTACTCCCCAAATCACCCTATTGTGACGTCATTGCCACAAGAGTCCGGGGTCTAAATTTATATGTTATATTATGTGTTATATGTTGTTGCTACCTATGTTCAATTTTAACTTTTTATTAATTATGTATAATTTCTATTATTAGTACAATAAAGAATATATATTATAAAAAGCTAACGAACTGAGTTCAGAGTAAAATGTATTTATTACATTGTTTTTTTTACAAAATTGTGTGTACCTATGTGTTTATTTAAGTCGTGTTCATGGACATTCCATCTTTATGATACGTTCCGCTTTTCCGCTATTGGGGGGTTTTGTTAGAGATGTGTTAGAGAGACCCGATGAGAGACCTTTGGTACAAAATGTATTGTTTATAAATAAAATATCAACTTTTTACTTATTATATGTTTTATTTTAACAAAGTTTTTTAAAGGTATTTGGGAACCATAAGTATAAATAACAATATATTTATTAAAACAAAGTAAGTAAGTAGTTGAAATAAACCCAACCCCAAAATCATGATGTAAGTTTAATATAGTTACTATAATATATGCTATAATTAAAAATTAATAAAAAATCTTACTCTAATCAGATAAGTAGTTTAAAAACATAATGTCGTAGTTTATTGGCTTGGCTCCGAGCAAAAAGTGTGGTCACGATCTATTGAAAATGCATTACTTACTGATATTATTAAAAAAGTGTGGATTGGAATAATATTTTTGCAGAACGCAGGGATCGACCAAAAAAGCTTGGAACCAACCTCATTTGAACGGTGCATGGAGTTTAGTTACATTAATTCCCTTTATATCATTACCTTTTATTAATGTCATCTTAGACGTCATTAATCGATTGATTCGATTAATTGCATTCAATTAATTGGATACAGAAAACGGAGATGGGCAGAACAAACTTCCAACTCGTTGGGCCAGACATAGCTATTTAGCTACCCATGGCTATGGGTATTTACGAGGGATGTTACAGAGTTCCGGTTCCGTTAAGTCGGAACTTCCGATTGGTTTTAAACATCCGCTTCGGTTCCGGTTCTGTTACTTTCAAAACAAAGGTTACATCGGATGTCAGCAACGCAGCGGTGGGAAATGAGCGGCGTACATATAAAACCACCAGTTTATACCAGTCATTTGCTCATGTCCCTTGCCTCGTGCTTGCTATCACTCGGGCTCTGATTCTGGTTCCACTTCCGTTTCGGTTCCGATTCCGTTTCTGGTTCCGATAAACTAAATTTTAAACATCTGATTCCGCTTTCGGTTCCGATAAAACCACATCTGTTACATCACTGGTATTTACCCATGGTTGGTTGCTTAACTGTGCTTGATTGGAAACTAGCAGAACTAATACCCGCGGTCGTGGTAAACCACCCATGAGATGAAAGGATGAATCTATCAACAAGCTAGCAAGTTGCAGATGTCAATTGATCAGGAAGCGTAGAAGAATAGAGAGGACTTGAAAGGAGGCCTAAACCGGAAGTCAATGGTCGCTTTTATACTATATCGTAACGGCACCACGGCACGGTAAAACTCTATGGTTTCATTCATAAATCGACCATAGGCATATTAAGTGTAAAGTCTGTAACCTATGGTCTATTTATCAATGAAACCAGTTTTACCGTGCCATGGCATGTCAAGATAAAGTACAAAAGCGACTAATAGATAAGTAAATAAATGCAAGCAAACATGGCTGACTGCCAACTGCATTTACAGAAAAAAAATTTTTTTCATAATGGCCCGCAAGGTTTATTTTACGGTTAAAAACTAGACGACGAAGTGCCTCGAATATGGTCAAATAAAAATTAAAAAGTTACAGAAATTGCAGGCTCGATTTCGCGACAAAAATGTTGCATACAAATTTCATTTTTGCGAGGTACAAACTTTTTCAAAAGTTCAACAGCCATACAAAAATAAAGGCATAGGTCCTAAACAGCCGAAACACAACATCGATATCTATTATTTATAATATTGGTACCGCGACTTTTTAGTTATCTCAGTTAGAAAAATACACTTCCAACTTTTTATTTAAAAAATATAAAGGCGGCAAAACTGATCATGTACCGCGAACATAGCCAACATAGGTAATGGATTTTTCCACTATATCTGTCTCTGTCACTCAAAAATGCAAGCGCTGGAAATATAAAGAGAGTTATCCTGAGGTACATTTTCGGTCAATATTGAGTGTTGTCCACCAACGTCGTGCGGTGGGATTTGGCTTGACCATTTTTGAAAAAAAAAAAACACTATATTTGACTCGGCGCGAAGGGCCATTGCTGGCTTCGTATTAAATTAAACGGACGACTTTAATACTCAGCCAGCAATGTGCTATTTCGCCTTCTCTACAATAATGTACTGTCTGGTAATGTACGTAGGTATGTTTTGCTCGAATGTATTGACATTGTTGCGATCTGCAACTTGCAGGTTGATTGTACCAGGGGCCGTATTCTAACTTTAAAACACGTATAAACACGATCCAACTTCAATACAACTCCAATGCATTAACAACGCAATACAGCTACGGCATAAACATCTGAATCAGAAATATCAGAATTTGCTTGAGAAATATTCCAACACAACTCCAATACAACATCAATATTGGTTGATTGTTTGTTGTGTGTTGGAGTTATGTTTGAGAAAGGTTGTGTTGTTATTGTATTGTTAATGTATTTTAAAATTAGAATCGGCCAGTCATGAAGGTAACGAAACTCACACACGTACCACGCGTGTATCTGAGTTTACGACTCAGGCAGGTATGTTTTGCTCGAATGTATTGATATTGTTGCGATCCGCCACTTGCATTCGTTTGCGCGCTATTCTTACCTCTTCAGTGGTTTTGCTAATTTGTTCTTGTAGGCGTTTCTTCTTTTCCCTTATTGTTTCCACCTGCGAAATTTTATTATGAATTGTTGAGTTAAATATTAAACCCGTCATTAAAATCATTATTTAGAAAAGTATAATACGATGTTTTTATTGTTTAATTATATTCATCATGTAGGTAGATGAGTGAAGGTTCACTAATTTTAATTTTGTATGGTAAGAACTAAGAAATCCGCATTTATTTAGTTCTGCGTGGAAAACCAGTACTAGCACGCCCTACATTAAATTAAAATGGAAGTAAATTTTTATATTTATTAAACGTGTTACAATTACGTGTTACAAATTGGATATTAAATGGCCAAAGCTGTGATTGTTATAGTTGGAATTGTTTGAATCCCATTTAATGAAAATTCTTAGACATCATGTGTACTAGATTGTTGATTGTTAGCTTAGAACATTCATGTGGGGATTATAAGAATAATCCTCGCGCTATACAACGTTGATCCAGTAACTTTATACAATCATCGTGTGCGTGAAATCCGGTAGATCTGATTTTTTTGCAGATTTGTTTGTGATGTTGGCCAATTTAATAATCCAGGTTTGTTACCTCGAGCGCCAAACGAAACTTTGTCGAAAATCGAATAATCAGATTTTGGCGATTATAACCCTTAAAGACTTGTTTTTGACAGTACCTTTTCAAGATATTTTTATTTAAAGTAGACTAAATTTTATACAATATACATAGGCTGCTATTTATATATCCGGAAACCGGGATTACAATCTTTTTAAATAGCATATTTGACCTCCATGGTAAAATTTGAACTTTTTTAAGTACTGGCCGGTATATTTTTTCTTTCTTATTAACGCTCGTGTTTTGTTTTTGACGGGTTTTAAATGTCATCTCGCAGCAAGAATGGAACTCACTCGTGAAAATATTCGTGCTATGATTTATTATGATTTTCGGCGTGGTTTAACGCAACAACAGTGCATAGATCAACTAACTTCAACTTTTGGTGATGAAGCCCCATCTAAAACTACTGTGTATCACTGGTTTAGTGAGTTCAATCGTGGACTACGTCCACGATTGAACATGCTTACGGACGAAGTTAAGGCAGGTCGCCCGAAATCGGTCGTTGTACAACAAAATATCGAGGCTGTGCGAAAACTTATAATGGACGACCGACATGTTATGTACCGCGAGATAGAGGCGACTCTGGGTATTTCTATGACCAGCATTAATAGCATATTACATAATTATTTGGCTGTAAAAAAAATTTGTTCGCGTTGGATAACCCACAACTTAATAAAAGAGCAAAAAGATGCTCGCGTCGAATGGTGCAATAAAACGTTAAAAAAATATAACCGTGGTGACTCAAAAGCCGTTTATAACATCTATACAGGTGACGAATCCTGGATCTATGCATACGATCCCGAAACGAAGCAACAATCAACGGTATGGGTGTTTCAAAATGAGCCGAACCCTACGAAAGTTACTCGTGCAAAAAGTACATTGAAACAAATGGTGGCCTGCTTCTTCGGTATTAATGGCCATGTAGCTACAGTGCCACTAGAAAACCGTAGAACGGTTAATTCAGAGTGGTACACGACCATTTGCTTACCGGAAGTATTTGAACAAATTCGTAAAACTAACCAGCGACGAAGAATCATTCTTCATCATGACAATGCCAGATGTCATACGTCACGCGAAACAACTCTATTTTTGGAGGGTCAAAATGTGGAATTAACGGGTCATCCGCCGTACAGCCCTGACTTGGCACCCAACGATTTTTATTTATTTCCAAATATAAAGAATAAATTCCGCGGTCAACGATTTTCGACCGCTGAAGATGCTGTCGACGCATTCAAACAACACGTTATGGAGGTACCTCAGACGGAGTGGCAGAAGTGCTTTAAAAATTGGTTCACGCGAATGCAAAAGTGCATAGATCATCAAGGGGAATACTTTGAAAAACAATAAAACCATTTTCAGCCGTGTACGTTTGTTTGTTTTTTTGTTTCCGGATATATAAGTAGCAACCAAGACTAGAATTGTCTCTGTAGACCCGATAGTTTTCGAGATAAAGCTTTTCAAAATAGGACCGTTTTCCCAGAACAGTTTACCCTTTACCCTTCCCCTTCTCTTCTGAGTAAAGGGTAAACGATTCTGGAAAAAACGGTTCTATTTTGAATAGCTAAATCTCGGAAACTATTGGGTCTACAGAGATAATTCTGGTCCCATATTGTAGCAAATTTAGTTTTTTAAAAAAATCTGGAGAAGTTACTATCAAAAACCAGTCCTTTAGGGTTATAAGTCTAAAAAAATCGATTTTTCGATTTTTTACAGTTGGGTTCGGCGCTCGAGGTCACAAACTTGGATTATTTATTGCAGAAGAAAGCGGTTTAGTAATTTACCTTTTTTCCTGCCATCAATATGATATGACTTACCTCATCAATAGCGTTTTCGTAGTCACGCAACAAATCTTTTCTAGTGAGAAGGCCCGCCTTCAGTCGCTCGGCTTCCAAGTACCAGCGGAGCTTATCACGGCGGTTCTAGTTCCAGTAAAACAAATTGAGATCGTAAAAGTATTTCCAGGGACATAAAAGTGGAAACAAGTGAACATTTGTGTAATAAAATGTTTTAAATAATGTGGTATCATAGCTATAAAAATCTTCTGAAGAATCTGAAAAGTGATTTAATGTTGACGATTTATCTTGTTATTTCAGTGATCGATGGCATACATGTGAACTTATTTAGATTATTTAAAACGTACATATTTAGTTTTTTTAAATGTATTGAGATACCTGACCTTGATGAAGTTAGTTACCTAAGTACATTATTAACCAAACATTTTTCCTTACATGGGCCAAGGAAAGTTATTTAGTATTTACCTAATAATTGTTTGTTGTAAGATGCAGCGAGGTAATTTTAACTGTATGGAATTTCAGCTAAATCGAAACATCTTCCGTGTGATTTACCTAGTTGAAATTTTTTCACAGACAAGATTGCATAGTTGACTTTACTCAAATTTGAATAATTTCAGATATATTTACATTTTATTCGTTTATTACGCAAGCTCATTCAGTTGCTTACATTATCCCAATACTGACGCAATATTATTTAAGTACGTACCTCCTTACCTTAGATTATTAATTAGCAGCACAATACAATAATAAATATATTCACATTAAACTTTAAACTGAAATATTAACAGTGTGCCGGATTCTAATTTAAAAATACATTAACAATACAATCTCAAACATAACTCCAACGCACAACTAACATTCAACCAATATTGAAGTTGTATTGGAGTTTCGTTGGAATATTCCTCAAGCGAATTCTGATATTTCTGATTCAGATGTTTATGCCGTAGCTGTATTGCGTTGTTAATGCATTGGAGTTGTATTGAAGTTGGATCGTGTTTATACGTGTTTTAAAGTTAGAATACGGCCCAGTATGTACCTTGATGACACTCAAGTCCTCTCTAGCTCTATAGAACTCCATTTCCGCATCCCCAAGATCGCATTCCGTAATATCAATCACTTGATCAGTGTGGTGCATCTTCTCTCTAATGTGCGCCAAGATCTGGTTATGCTCAGTGCAGTTATTTCGGTTCTTGATGAGTTCATCTTCCCGTTCTGGTGATAAAAAAATGAACTCGTAATAACACAGGTAATTAAAGCCTGACCAGAAATATATGATTATTGTCAAGAGGGCGCTATTATTCTCATCTAAATGGCAACAGTTCAGTTTAGTCATACGCTCTATTATTCTCTATGGTATGGTGACATCTTGATTTGTTTACCTGTCAGCTCTGATGTTAATTTGAAAATGTTTCACAGCGAAAATGTTTCATTTCCCGAGCGTATTATTTACAGCAGTTTATTATATACACTATCTACAATGTTTCGCTCTTGACTATGGATAATTTTGGGAATTTTCTGTCGTTTATCATTTAATATTCAACATTTTTATATTATTCAAGTAAACCTCCTCAATGACAGTGACAGCCTATCACATGCACTCACACATGCATATCATTCTGTCATTAAAGTTATTGCCAGTGTAAGAAATTAGTTCCAATGAAATTCCGCAACATGGCGCATGATCATATATTTCTGGTCAGGCTTTACAGTAGATTCAGTTCTTATCGGCAAAAGGGCTTATAAGAACCAATTTCCTGTGCAACTTTGACGTGCTGATAATGAGTTCAACGGATAAAAAGTTATTCTGAGATCAGTTTCTGGGAACCAATTAGTGGAACGTTTATTTGTCAACGGCGGGCATGTTTGGGAATAGTTATGGATAACAGTCCTCGTAAATAATACTTATTTGCTGGGCATGAGAACTTTCCTCGAGCCTGATGATGTTAGTTACTTACTGTATTATTATGATTCGATATTAAAGTAACTATGTGCTACGTAAAGCTCTGCTTCTACATTTAACTTAGTCCCTAATGTCCCTGATCGAGTGAGTTTATTGTACCTGTACCTACAAAAGTATCTAGTTTGTAATATGAAAAAATCGTACGTAAGTTCAAGCATCGCCATAAGTAACCCCTCGAACACACTTGTCAAAAAATTGCTCTTGAAACAATAACCTTGTAATTTACATTAAGGTCCAGTCGGCTTATGGCGGATACGGGACAAGGCGTTTGAGGGGTTAAACAGATAACTGATCTTCAATTCTCGCATCATCTAAAAATATGAGATGATATGAGAAGATATGAGTGACCTTCAATTTTGTTCATATAGTTCTCAAAATCGCACAACAGCTGCTCGTATTGGGCCACATAGAGCCCAGGCCCCAGCTTCTCCAGCTTTCTGATGATGCTGTCCAGCTCTGTGACCGCGTTCCTGGCGCGTATGTAGCGGAGGCGCAGCGCGGCCGTCTGTTCCGCCTTCCGACGTTGGAGGGTCAGGAAGCGCATTAACGTCTAGGAAAAAATCATCCATTTATTATAGGTATTATTTCGTTAATCATAATGAATTTCGTTTTTTGTGTGGTGGCTACAAATCTTAATTAACAGATGAGATGAGAGAGCATATTCATTTACAAAATGAGACGAAATATACACTTTTTAATCACAGGTTAATCATATCGTGAGATAGTATGACACTAATCAATTTGCGTTGTTTTATTTTTTAACCGACTTCAAGATTTCAAAAAGAGGAGGTTCTCTATTCGGTAGTATTAGGTTTTTGTTTGGACTATTTTAAACATCACGATAGGTACTTATTTAGTATACTGTATAAATGATATGACGATATGAGGATGCTTATAACAGCTTTAGCATAATGACAAAGTCAATTCACCAATATCATTTAATTTTGTTGTTTTATTTGAATTTCAACAAAATTAGCATGATGGGCTCTTGTGCGTTCCTTTTTATGCTTCTCAATAATACTAATTAGCAGTTCTACACCACCACTCCCAATACTCCCATCGCCACCACTCACTGCACATAGTGTATGTAAGTATAAATATTGCTAGACAAAATGTCGACCCTTTTAACTCATTTTGTCACTTTTTACGACTCCTGTGGGAATTAAGGGTAGTCATTCACTGAAAGGGGTTCGTTTCTAATACAATATTTGGACTGTTAATATTTTACGGTAGAAATACACGTAGATCTTACAGACCAGAGCGATAGGTACCTCGAATTTTATTTATGTTCGTATTTAAAATTCGATATAAAATTTTGAATCAAGTTTAATTATTTCATATAGAAATAGGGTTCTTCAAGTGTTCCAGAAATATAATGCCTGTGTATTAAAAATAAGGAGTTCTAACGAAAATACAAAGTCCATTAGAAAGGAAATGTACTTAAACCCGGCTTTGATAAGCACTCAATGTCACCGTGTTTTTTGCCAGTTGTTAACAATTTTAACATTTTTTTTCTTTTCTTTTGAACATAACACTTTACAAAATGGGTGACGTTCACTTTATATAACAACTTTTGATATACTATTGGTCGAAATAACAGTCGGAGGGTATATTGATAAGATAAAGGGTATAACAACAACTTAACTATTATTATTGAGTATAACCGGCATTCGGTATAACAGACATTCGATATATCATCATTCAACCTAACACTAAGGTAGTAGAATGTTTTCATAATACCATCCGATATAAAATTCAATGGGTATTATGAGTATTTTCTGTATGTGTAATCATAGAAATATAATCTTTGACATTCTATTTGTAAGATAAGTTGAAAAGTGACAGCAGATAGTTGCAACGATGAGCGAAGCGAGGAGGAGTGTGTTAGGTAAACTGCGATCTAACAGAACGAATACTTCGTTTCGAATATATCTATGGAAAAATTATGTTTGTACTTTATTTATTATACCGGTAGATGTTAATGTTATATATAAATCAAATCATACTGGTTAAAATTGGTGTCAAATTATACTAGTTAATTACCATACCGAATGTTCATTATATTTACCTTAATGTTATACGGAATGTAATTATGTCTTAAGTGTTATAAATATTGTTAAATATATCTATTAAGTGTTATATACCTACTTCAAAATGATGTCAAATGAAATGATACAGTAAAAATATATGAATAGTTCTTATACCGCTCATTACACACCCTTGACAATGCTTATAAATAATATTTGTGTAATTCATTTTTAGCTTAAAAGGGGGTCTTACTTTATCCGCAATTGGTTTCCCTTTCTTCGAGTATATGAGACCAGTGCCCGTACTCTTCTCTAGGGCTTGCAGTTCATCAAATTTACTCTCTGCGCTGCTCAGTCTTTCTTCATATTGTTTTTCAACCAATTTCACTTTGGTTTTTACCTGAAAAAGGTCCGATTAATACAAATTAAATTTATGCAGTTTCCATACTTTTAAATGATTATACTGATATTTAAGACTTATATTCCTAATACATATTATGCGAGCGGATTCTCGCATAACAGTATATCGCAGTTCTCTGACTCTTCGGTTGGAAGCAACGTGTTCGAGATCACACAAATAGGTGGCTCTGGCTGCCAAATTGGCATTTGATAATTTTGATACACCGTTAAACTAAACGATTTTTGGTATATTTTACTTATTAACATTTAGAAAATGGTTCTTCTTACGTGTTCGGTCACTTTAAGCGTCAGGTTTCGAACCTTTCGAAGGTCGCTTCTGAACTTGACCAAACGATCATGGCGATGAGCCAAACTTTAAAATATTATTGAAATGAGAAACGAAATTTTTAAATAGATTATGTAAATTCCTATAGCGGTGCGTCACAAGCATTAATAGGGAAGTTGGAGCTAATTTGATATTACTTTTCTTCAAGAGCCTTTATATAACTACCGGTAAAACCCGAGTTCCATCGATGCTCTGTCACTACAATGCCTAAAATCGGACCGGTGTTCCGAAAGGTGTCAAGTTCGAATCTTGCTCGACGCGGTAAATTTTTCCATTTTACATTCAATCATTAAAAAATCATAAAACTTACATCAGCCATTTCTCTTTCATCCTGGTTTTTGACCTGTTCGTAAACAAGTAGTTTTTGTTGATATTTCTCCTCCATGTCGGCCGCCCCCTCCAGAGGCTGCTTCAAAACGTGGCCTTGTTTTCTTTTTCTTTGAAAGGTACACGAATATGGTAAGTAAGTAATTTTCCAACATTGCTTAATTCAAGATCTGACCAATTGTGGCCATACACATTATTTAGATAGATTAGGAATAAACATTTTAACGTAGTTATTTCAATATTACTTACTTTTTATGTGGTCTACCCCAACAATATGTCAATTTGCTTAACTTTATTAAATCAAATTAAATAAAAAAAACTTACTTGTAATACTCCCCCAAGCGACGATGCAATAAGCTGTTTTTCAGTTGAACTTGCATGTATTCATGTGAGAGGTCCCTATGGGCCTGCATATACTCTTCGCGGTTAACAGCTATTTCTGCCTTACCCACTCCCTTCCCGATTTGCATATCATCATCATCGTCATCTTCGTGGGCTGTTATCACAGAAAAAGTTTAGTGAGTTCCGATCACGTTAAAAAAGATAAAAGATATTTATTCTTCAATGTAGGCACATTATGCACGTCAGTGAGAAAAAAAAACTACCACCGGTTCTAACCCTAGACCTCTGACCCGAGAAGTATTATGACCGGCAAGAAACTCGGCGGGACTTATTTTTTCTAAACAGTAATACATTCATTGATATCACCAGTATTTAACCAGATACATAGGCTGCTATTTATATATCCGGAAACCGGGATTACAATCTTCTCAAATAGCATATTTGACCTCCATGGTAAAATTTGAACTTTTTTAAGTACTGGCCGGTATATTTTTTCTTTCTTATTAACGCTCGTGTTTTGTTTTTGACGGGTTTTAAATGTCATCTCGCAGCAAGAATGGAACTCACTCGTGAAAATATTCGTGCTATGATTTATTATGATTTTCGGCGTGGTTTAACGCAACAACAGTGCATAGATCAACTAACTTCAATTTTTGGTGATGAAGCCCCATCTAAAACTACTGTGTATCACTGGTTTAGTGAGTTCAATCATGGACGTAGTATGCTTACGGACGAAGTTAAGGCAGGTCGCCCGAAATCGGTCGTTGTACAACAAAATATCGAGGCTGTGCGAAAACTTATAATGGACGACCGACATGTTACGTACTGCGAGATAGAGGCGACTCTGGGTATTTCTATGACCAGCATTAATAGCATATTACATAATTATTTGGCTGTAAAAAAAATTTGTTCGCGTTGGATACCCCACAACTTAACAAAAGAGCAAAAAGATGCTCGCGTCGAATGGTGCAATAAAATGTTAAAAAAATATAACCGTGGTGACTCAAAAGCCGTTTATAACATCTATACAGGTGACGAATCCTGGATCTATGCATACGATCCCGAAACGAAGCAACAATCAACGGTATGGGTGTTTCAAAATGAGCCGAACCCTACGAAAGTTACTCGTGCAAAAAGTACATTGAAACAAATGGTGGCCTGCTTCTTCGGTATTAATGGCCATGTAGCTATAGTGCCACTAGAAAACCGTAGAACGGTTAATTCAGAGTGGTACACGACCATTTGCTTACCGAAAGTATTTGAACAAATTCGTAAAACTAACCAGCGACGAAGAATCATTCTTCATCATGACAATGCCAGCTGTCATACGTCACGCGAAACAACTCTATTTTTGGAGGGTCAAAATTTGGAATTAACGGGTCATCCGCCGTACAGCCCTGACTTGGCACCCAACGATTTTTATTTATTTCCAAATATAAAGAATAAATTACGCGGTCAACGATTTTCGACCGCTGAAGATGCTGTCGACGCATTCAAACAACACGTTATGGAGGTACCTCAGGCGGAGTGGCAGAAGTGCTTTAAAAATTGGTTCACGCGAATGCAAAAGTGCATAGATCATCAAGGGGAATACTTTGAAAAACAATAAAACCATTTTCAGCCGTGTACGTTTGTTTGTTTTTTTGTTTCCGGATATATAAGTAGCAACCTCGTACTTCCAGATAGGGCGTGCTCCAAGTACGGGTATTGTATGTAGGAACTGGAAATTTCCCGGACCTTTCTATACGAATCTGGAACCAGAAGCATGCTCTATTCCCAGGCCCTAAAGTTGCATCTATACATATAATAAAGCTGAAGAGGGTCGAAAGTCTGTACATGGAAGATAATCGAAAAAAAGTTGGCTGGGGATACTTAGAATCGATAACAGAACACGTTCCAACAATTTTTAGAATTTTTGTCTGTTTATCTGTTTATTTGACCGCGCATCACGTGAAAACGGCTGAACGGATTTTGATGAAATTTTGTATAGATATAGTTTGAGTCCTGGTAAAGGATAATATATAGTTTTAATCCCGAAAATCAACCCTGGTGGGGGTGAAAATGGGGTTGAAAGTTTGTATGGAGAATTTTTAACCGCTGAAACGATTTAGATAGAAATGAGTATGGAGATAATTTGAGTCTCGAGAAACGTCAAAGGATAGTTTTCAAACCCTTGTGGGGGTGAAAAGGGGGTTGGAAGGTGGTATGAGGATTTTTTTACCGCTGAACTGATTTAGATGAAAATTGGTATAGAGATAGTATGGGTCTCGAGAAATGACAAAGGATAGTTTCTTTTTCAACCCACCCCCCCCCCCCCACCCCCATCTTACTTTCGAACCGTAGGTCCAAATAATTGAAAACAAGAATGGAAGTGACGCCTGTTACCCGTCGATGCTTTAAATTTACCTTTACCCGCTCTTAAGAAATATTTGAAAATGTCATGAATGTCAAAGGGTTATTGCAGGTTCGAGGACTATATATGACGTACAAAGATGCATGGCCCAAACCAAAAAACTACTACAAAATCATCTAACATTTATAGGACACCGTTTAGGTAGGAAATAGTAGTTTATGTAACTGTTACGTAATAAGGGTCCTTAAAACATGAGTGTGGTTTTCATAATAAGATCACACGAGTGTTTTAAGGCCTAATTACGTACAGCTGCATACACTGATTTATCTACACTCATATTATTTATCCTAAATGCATTATTCGGAAACCATAGAATGGCCGCCATTGCACCGCGATGGCCAACTCGATTGTGCCAGCGGTCGCGCGGGCGCATATCGGCGGCCGCGCGGGAGCGTGCAGGTGTACATTATGTTATCAAAACTCATAACACATCAATATTTGAGCATGTAAAGTTAAAATTACGTTACTGATACAGATAAAAAGCTTATCATAGTAAAATCAGTTGTGGTAATGCTAGCATTGCTTACCGTTTTCGAACACGTTTTAGAGAACTTACGATGTGAGTGTAGATAAACATACATATATCAAACGTTTTGTGAAGCAGTCAGATTAGGATTTATTTTTATTTATAATTAAACAATAGGTACATTATCCGTCTCTCAACCTGTTTTGATATGTCTTCTTGAAGAACTACGCCTTATTTTGTATCTTTAAGATCTAATAATGTATTACTGTTTTAAAAAAAATAAGTCCCGTCGAATTTCTTTTCGGTCATAATACTTCTTGGGCCAGAGGTGTAGGGTTAGAACCGGTGGTAGTTTTGGAACGAAGTTCCTTATCGGACGGTTCGCGGATCCGGCCAAGGCGAAAAAAAGTCACGTGACAGTCACGAAAAAGCGTCACGTCACGCAAACGCGACACCCATACCATTGAGAAACATGTAAAATGGAATGGAATATAAAATAGAATAAAGTGAAGTGAAGTTTAGTGAAATTGAGAAGTGACAAAGTGATAAAAGTGAAAAAAGTCGAGAACCTTAAGTCAAGAATTTTAAAAATGTCGAAAATGTCAAAAATGTCAAAATTTCCAAAATTTCCAAAATTTCCGAAATTTCCAAAATTTCCGAAATTTCCAAAATTTCCAAAATTTCCAAGATTTCCAAGATTTCCAAAATTTCCAAAATTTCCAAAATTTCCAAAATTTCCAAAATTTCCAAAATATCCAAAATTTCCAAAATTTTCAAAATTTCCAAAATTTCCAAATCATCCAAAATTTCAAAAAAATGCAAAATTAAAACCACAAAATTTACGAAAAAGTCAAAATTAAATAACATAACTTCGTTCCAATCGCACTCCATTCATATACTTTCCACGACACTCACGTAATTTATTTTTCTCTGACGTTCATTACTGCATTGTAATGTGCTTACATTGACGAATAAATATCTTGATCTACACCAATATCATAAATCCTCTATTCCGCGTTCAGAACCGTATGTAATTAATTACCAACATTATTGCAACCAGTAACGTAACATCAGTGTATTATCTGTGACAGTGTGGTAAAAACGTATGAAAATTCATTACCTACGGTAACGTAATGAAAATTCGCCGCCCCGACCGCCGGCGCAATAATGTTGGTCATGGCGGTGTAATGGCGGTCATTCTAATGGTTTCAATGGATTTTTAATATGTGTGTAGGTAAAGCATACACATGCTTCTGTACATAATTAGGCCTTATTACGTGACAGTTATATCGCCATGTCCGTCCTGTCCGCAGTCTAGCTCAATTACCGTTCGCACTAGAAAGCTGAATTTGGTGAGGCCTGATAAGAACTTTCAATAAAAACTATATTGAATAAAATCGGTCCAGCCGTTTTTGAATTATTCGTCAAAAACGCATAGTGAAAGGAAGTGCCGAATAGTAAAATGACGTAAGCGCTGCCAAATAAACGACCTTTTGAACGGATGTTTTGTAACAGGGCAGCATCTACGAAACTCTACACGGAGCATCGCCCGACATGCTCTTGGCCGGTTTTTTTTGCATTGTTATCCCGGAAATCACCCCTTAAGGATTACTAATTCCAATCCCAGAAAATCCCCAGCCAGGTTATACGTAGTCTATCAAACTTCAACGTCTAAAAGGGGGGGGGGGGGGGGGGTAGCCACTACACTCGATTGAGTTAAATTTGCATGGGTCATGGAACTCCCTCCTCCAAGTGCACCTCAAATAGAAAAAAATCATTTCTGCATTTGTGACCTCCCCCCCCCCCAAATACAACCGCGCCTGTTCTTACCTTTCATGCTTTGACTGATTTGACGGGAAGATCGATTTGGATGATATTTGCAGTAGACATAAACGTATAAAAACAAAAGTGGTCCTGTATCGTCCGATATACACCTACTATACTCTCTATGTCGTTTAAATCATGCCAAAAAAATTTAATAAAAAAAGGATTCATTTATGAGTGTAGTTTCAGTTAGTGGTAATTGTAAAATATTTTATTAGGACTACTGTCCTCTAGCGTATCCATCTGTCAACTTTACTTCAAGTTCCGCCTCCAGGGTAGCGGGAGAGAAATTAGGGGTGAATTAGCCGCTTACTGACACAGACCGAATTCCACGCGGGCGGAGCCGCGGGCACAGCTAGTTACTTATAAAGTGCAGGGGACACTATACGATTAATCGCAATTAACCGTTGTCCGTATATGTGTAAATGAAGATCAATTCTTATCTAATAAAACCGTTTTATTTAATAGGTACTTCTGTCCCTAAGCAAACAATATTCCGGTACCACCAAAGCAGCAAAGGGCAAAGATAAGTACTTGTAACTTAACATTTAGTCATTCATTACCAAAATTCAACACCAATTGAATTAAAACTCACCGCTGCTGGACCCGCTCGAACTGTCCTCCTCAGTGGTTTTCTTGGAGCCAGAATTCTTTTTCTTCTGCGATTTGATAAATTTGTTTTAAACGACATGTAGATAATATGTAAATACATCAAACAAAGCTTAAGCATCAGTAACGTAGCGTCGAGAGAACTTAATTCCCACCAGCTTGACGATTTCTTCATACGTACTTGATAGATATTTTTATAACAAAATCATAAGGAAATATCATTGTTTACACGGCCAATATTTTTGGATAAATAATTGTAATTTTTACGGCCATTTTTAGGGTTCCGTAGTCAACTACGAACCCTTATAGTTTCGCCATGTCTGTCCGTCCGTCCGTCCGTCCGCGGATAATCTCAGTGACCGTTAGCACTAGAAAGCTGAAATTTGGTACTAATATGTATATCAATCACGCCGACAAAGTGGTAAAATAAAAAGTGGAAAAAAATGTTTTATTAGGGACCTCCCCTATACGTAAAGTGGGGAGTGATTTTTTTTTCATTTCAACCCTAACGTGTGATATATTGTTGGATAGGTATTTAAAAATGAATACGGGTTTAGTAAAATCATTTTTTGATAATTTAAACATTTTCGGAAATAATCGCTCCAGAAGTAAAAAAAATTGTGTCCCCCCCCCCCTCTAACTTTTGAACCATAAGTTTGAAAAATATGAAAAAACCTCAAAAGTAGAACTTTATAAAAACTTTCTAGGATAATTATTTTGAACTTGATAGGTTGAATAGTTTTTGAAAAAAAATTACAAAATAATTTCTGAACTAAGTTTGTAATTTAACCGTATAAGCAGGTGTTTATTGTACCTGTAATTTCTACAAAATCACAATGAAATGACGTGCTTTCAAATAAAGTTGACGGACGGAAAACTACGGAACCCTACACTGAGCGTGGCCCGACACGCTCTTGGCCGGTTTTTTTATTTTTAATACGGGTTAATTAAGGCCACATATGCCATTTTGGCGGCAAACTTTGCTTTATAACTTTATTTTGGCACTAGGAATGAGGATCTGCAGAGTCCTATCAAAATTTGTGGGTAGGGTCGGGGGGCTGCGGTAGGGGGGAAATTAAAAAACTGGCCAAATGTATGTTGGACCACGCGTAATAGAAGATTTCATATATTTGATGGAATAAGAACAAGCCAATCTAAAGGTCTAATCAAAAGGTCGTATGGAACGTCGTACATATGGAAGAAGTTCTTTGGAGATGGCTCAAAAACTCAAATATGGCTTAACCGATATTACTTACATAAGCACGCCAAGTAGTACGAGAATTTATGGCTTTTTTTTCTGTGACATAGACTATTTTGAAAATATGAATTATCTCCACATTTAATACAAAACATGGTGAAAGCACGCCAAAACAGAACGTAAAGAAAGGGGCTTCTAAGTGATTATCGCGCCGTCTTCTGTCATAATATTCATAATACATCACAGGCTCCACAATAAAATTAATATTAAATATTCATAAGAACCGACGTCACTTCTTTACAGCCGTATTAAAGATAAAAGCAAACAGACATGAATAAATGAATACGAGGGGTGGAATGCCCTTCGTGCTGAAAACTTTGACGTCCCCACGATGTCACGTGAGTTACATTAATTAAATGAAACGGTAAGGACAACAATGCGCCGTACCTTGGTCTCCATCGCGTGATCCAGCCGAATTACTTCTTTATTGGTTTGGTAAGCTTAACATTGAAAATTATATTTAGTGTAATTTTGTGAAATGGCACGCGAATTACTGGGTTGCTATGGTGATCGGTAAATAAATATCGAGCGATGCGACCAGAGGGTTTACTGCAAACTTCTAAAATCGAAATGTCGTTTTCTGCATTTCTTTCACTCGTATTTGCAAGAGAGGGAGAAAACAAAATTTTGAATTGCGACGTTCGTGGTACTCGTAAGCCCGCAGTGTCATGCTCATGATACGCGATCGCGCATAGAGGTGGGGCTGGTTAGGTAAACGCTTGTTGGCACCCTGTTGGCACACCTCCAAGCTTCAGGTAATTATTATTTATTACTACGTGACGAATAAAAGCTACTTAATAAAGCTACGTGCAGCCCGCTATGATCGTCCAAAAATATTTTTAGTCGCATCAAATGCTTACCATTCTATACCCAAAAAGTCTCTAGACTTTTGATAGTTCCAACATTTGGAACGTGTTTGGAACCTAGTTTTTAAAATCTAAAGGACTGATTTTCTGGTGCTTAGTATTACATGAAAGGCAAAAATAAAATTTGTTATGAAAAATGTAAAATATTTAAGTTTTTACAAATTTACTCGTAATGGATTAAGAGCCATATGGATAAGATAATATAATGGATAAGAGCTAGCCAAGTCAAATATGACACAATAATGAAGAAAGAAAGAAAAGAAAGAAAATACATTTATTAACGTCACACCAATTAAATGAACAAAAGGAAAAGTAACAAACATAGGACGATAAAAGGGACCCCCACTCAGCATAATGCCGCAGCAAGCCACGGCGCTGATTTTCGGTGGGGACCTAACTTATAACTAATTTATAACTAACTTACAGCTAACTTATAACTAACGAATGACACAAATGCAGACAAAAAACAAACAACAAAAGCAAACCAAGAAAAAACAAATAAACAAAAATGGTAAGACCGGTTACAAGATAAATATCTTTGCCCTTATGTGATATATAGTTCAAAAAGAAGGAGAAAAGAAAATAAGAAAAGAAAAGAAAGAAAGAAAGAAGAAAATAATTATTAATGAGAGCAATGAACCTGTCTAGTTAGATTGCTTTACCATCCTTATTGCTAGATCCGGGCGTCTGGCAGCTTTTAATGCGTGGAGGTCAGAGTGACAGACCAACAAGGTTTTTCAGTTCGAAAAAAGTAATATTAAAATAGGTAAAAACGGTCGAAGTTATGTCATTTATAGAGGACAGGACCTATTAGTTAACATAAGAAAAAAAACATTGTGTATTATTTTGCACTACTTTCCCCCAACAGAAACTTCTGGCTATGATATAATCTAATACATAATTTTCCATAATATTGCATCAAACCCAGAACTCTAGGATTTGTTTTCTTCAAGTTATTTGCATTCTTTGACCTCCACCACTTTACAGCTGCTAGATGTCCGGATCTAGAAATAAGCATAATATAGCAAACTAACTAGAGGGGTTTCGTTTCTTTCGTTGCTTTCATTATTGTGTTATTGATCATATATTTCTGGTCAGGCTTTAGGTATAGTTTGGCCGGGGACTGTCTTATAAGCTATCTAATACCTTCACCACTAAAAAAGGTATGAGTATAGCCATGGTATAGCTTATTACTTCCATTGTACTTAAGTACTACGCTTTTTGGTTAGCCAGACTACATTACCTTGAAATTTGGATCAAATGCTCAAAGGTCATGGAGTTATATGTACTAAGAAAGGATTATCGGAAATCCAATGGCTAAAGAAGGGAGTTGAACACTGAACGTCTTCCACGTGGGCAAAGCCGCAGGTTGAGGCTAGTCTTTAATAATAGCGACTAGGATTGGTTGGAAGGAAGCAAGATTATTTAATCACCACCATGTCGCGACGCTCGCTGATGTGTTGCTTCAATAAACGGGCCTAAGTGGTCATAAACACCACTGAATAACGAGCCAGTAAGCTTTGTTGATGGTCTCTAATCACTGTAAACACTAGTCGACACAGTCCACACTACGTGAGTCAAGCAACAAGTGGCTCTTGGCAACCACGCATATCATAACTCAATCTGCAAAAGATCTTTGAGTCTATTATAACGTGAGATTTACATAAGAACAGGAATTTGATTAGAAACGTAATGATGCGGTAGTGTATTCAAAGAATCATAACGCCTGCAGCTTAGAGGTTGTTATGGAGAGTAACGTAATTGGTAACTACAACTTATAGACGGAGAGCTGACCACGTCAGATATATGATCATACTTTTCTGGTCAGGTTTTACAACGGTTATTTAGAATAGTTTTATGTTTATTTCTACATAGGTAACGTGACTATTATATTATATATTATTTTATCTACACTCATACTGTAAGTACTCTAAAATGCGTTCAAAAACCGTAGACAATGACAAGCATTACAACAAACGATTTAACTATGATAAGTTTCTTATCTGCGGCAGTAACGTAATTTTAACTATGCATGCTCAAATATTGTTAAGCAATGAGTTTCAAATTTGGAACATCGAATTTGATAACATAATGTTACCGCCATGGCCAACTCGATTGGTCCCGCGCGAGCGCCGGCACAATCGAGTAGGCCATGACGGTACAATGGCGGTCATTCTATGGTTTCCGAACAATTAATTTAATATATATAATATGAGTGTAGATAAAGCAGTGTATGCAACTGTACGTAATTAGGCCTTAAAACACTCGTGTGATCTTATTATGAAATTCGCCTGCGGCTCATTTCATAAAACCACACTCATGTTTTAAGGACCCTTATTACGTAACAGTTACATAAACTACTATTTAATTATTAGTACAGTAGTACTTATTTCTATTAATTTGAGTAGTTTTGAAGCAAAATCCCTCATATTTGTTTCTCCATCAATTTCAAGGTACAGTCAGCTGCAAAAATACGTATCGAAAAAATCGTCTCATAAATATGGTACTACGCACTTATTACAACGGAATAAGATACCATGGGACATATTTTTGAGTAAGATGAGTACACCCATATTTTTACAGCTGACTGTACAACAATTTTAATTTTTTTCGTTAAGTAGGTATATCAAAATGCTCGATGACGACGGGTAATATTCATAACATTGAGTTTATATTATAAATACATTTCATACAAATGGGGATGTTTATTATGTACACGTTCAAATACTATATTTATTGGGATAAATATTACAAGACATAAATTAAATATTAAATACAAATCTAAATAACTTAAAAATAAAATAATCCTAAACTTATAAAATAAATCTAATCTACAAAAAACCCACTCCGAGCTGCTCCCGGTGCAAAAGTGCCCATCACGCTCGCTGCGTTTCCGCGTTGGATCGCAATGGACAACCTTTGCAGCAGGAACGACCCAGAGCGGGGGTCAAGGCCCCTCTGCTGCAGGCGGCGACCCAACTCCCGAAGGAAAACCTTTCCCTCCGCGTACCAGCACCCTGATGTCTCCACCGCCAGAGGGACAAAGAGATATGCCGAGAGGGCAGCATTTACTTGCTGAGCATTTATGCTCAGCGGCTGCTCCTGCCGACCGCATAGTGCGGCTGAGGTGGGAGGGAGCAAAAGTGCTGACGCATGTGGCGTCCCAGAGTAGGCATTTACCCCTTTCCCACGGGACCAGCGTTAAGCCGTCAGGTCTTTTGCCATCTGATCGACTAAGGCCTGGCGGCTCAAGCATACAAGGCACATTAGCTGACACTAATGCCCTTCTTACGATGTCATTTAACGCGTGGTGCCGTGGGAATCTTCCAGCACATCGACAACAACTCAAGGCGTGGTGACCGTTGCTCTCTACTCTGGAGCCGCAGATGCATTGATGTGGTTGGCAAACATCGCAGCCCAGGCGAAGAGCAACAGCCACCCTCATTGAGTCGTTGTCGAGCAGGGTGCCTAGGTTCGGGGAGGGAAGGGCGTGCAGCCAGGCCCCGGATTCCGGCTTTGAAACTGCGTTCAACCTGGCTCTATCGGCGCCAGTCGTATTCCTAATGAGTCCGTTCCATAAGTGCTTTACACCGACGTCGTCCCATAGGCGTTGGTGGTAAGGCTTTTCGGGTAGAGGCGCGTCAGAATTGAGAGCCCTCCAGGCCGACAAAGCATCGGAGGCATAGGGTATAGTGGCCTTGGCACCATGCAATGATAAAATTTTAGTGACAAGGTCCACAATACCCGCCGTCGATGCCAAGAAGGCCGGAAGGCTGACGTCTCGTGCGCGCCGTACACCCAATCCACCGTTGCGTATAGGCAGCGAAGCCAAGACCCAGTGCTCTTCATTTAAAGAGACATTAATCAAACATTCTATTGTTTCCTTTAAAGCAAGATCAAAGGAATCAACGTGTGTGGGATGAAGCCAAGCAGGTACCGTACGCAGAAAGTACATTATCTTTGGAACGGCAAAGCAGGATTTCAGTAGGGTAAGGGCTACATGTGCAGAGAGGTTTTGAAGCCTTTCTTTTAAAGACATGAGTAGCTGCTCTCTTAACTGAAAGGCTTCAGGGACGGCATCGGGAAAGATCGGAGAACCCAAAAGGTTAAAATTTTGAGGGGACAATTCTTTGAGGCCGGGAAGTAGCGTGCTAAATGAGGTAAAGGAGGGGTGAGAAAGGGTGCTACAAGGGAAGAATTCGCATTTGTTAGTGTTGACTTCGAGGCCCAGTTCGCCGAGAAGTGGGAGTAAAGTTTGCAAATCTCGAAGAACTTCTGCCGGCTTACCCCCGAGAGTACCATCGTCCAGATACCAAACGTTAAGCGGGGATAGAGGTCTGGATATGGTTTTATCTATAGCAAGGCTGAAGATCAGAGGGCCCAGGGGGTCCCCTTGCTGAGCCCCAACCTGAGATACTAAGAGAGATTCGTTGTAGAAAAGCTTAGATGGAGCAGAATAAACTTGGTGTAAGAAAGGGTAAAGTGATGGTACTTTCTCTCTGACTTCAGAAAGAAGTACATCTCGCTCTAAGGTGTTAAAGGCATTTCTAATGTCAAGTTTGATGACGACAGAGTCCGAGTTATTTGGGTCTAGAACGAAGGCTCGGGTGGCGTGAATGGCGGCTTCACAACCTAGTTTTGTGCCAAAACCCAATTGGTGTGGTTGTAAAAAAGCTGACATTTCATCATGTACGGCACGACACCCTAACTTAGCGGTTAGTCGGCGAAATATGCTTCCTATGGCGATCGGTCGTATGCCGCCGTCCTTTTTTGAGAGTGCACATAGAGACGCACCATATATGTATGGGCAAACCGCGGGATTCAATTGGCCACTAAGGAGGAAGTTGCACAGTTTTGTCAAGCATTCCAACAACCGGATCCCGCTGTCGCCGGCAAAGCCAGAAGTAAGTTCCTTAAGGTGTGACGGGCGTAAGCCATCTAAGCCAGCGGCCGAACTATTGCTAAATGTGCTTAAAGCCTGTGCAACTTCCTCGGGCCTGGCAGAGAGAGCAGGACAGGATCTGTCTGGGTCAGGAGGGAACATCAACGGTCGGGATGGGGCCGGGTGCTTTGAAATTAGGCTGGCGAGGGTTTCAGGGTTAGACGGCGCTACTCCGTCATCCGACATCAAGACACGAACAACTCCCCTGAGATCGCCCTCGTAAACTTTGGATTCGATTGTTCTTAGAATCGACGGCGGTCTCAGGGCCGCTGTCTGTGCTTCAACAAAGAGAGAATCAATGGCACAAGACGATTCAATATTTCGCTTGACTTTAGTGGTTAGGTTGCCCTTGCTTGCTGAACACATACGCCTCGTTCGTATTAACTGTTTTGTGATTTTCAGACTTGAAGCTGATTTGACCGGTATTGTAACTTTTTGGCTTGGCACCGACTTCAAACATATCAGTTTGTAACGCATATAAATAATATAATAATTTATTTTATCCTTTTTGAAGTCGGTTTATCTTTCTTTTGTAAAAAGTTTTTATTTTTCAATTTTTAGTGGTTATATAATTATCATAATCGGACAACGGATCTCGCAATAATCGGTGAAGATATATAAGAAAAAGTTCATAATACGTAACTCAATGTAAGGAAAGTTCCACTTATCATATGTGGTCTTCATCAATAGGTCCACTCCATCAAATTAGTGGTTTTCGAGAGGAAATGCTTGAGTTGCTTAAAAAAACAACCAAATCACCATACATGTGCCTTTAAAAATTGAGGAGTTCCCTTAATTCGTCATGGATCCCATCATCAGAACAGCACCAGATTAATGTGGGACCATCTCAGAGGTAGTTACTTTCAGACAAAAAAAGAATTCCTGAAATCGGATCACGGGTCTCGGAGTAATCGCTGAACATCCCACATTTAAAAAAATCATCATCATTATCATCAAAACAATAATCATCATGACGTTCACATCATCAAATTGGTGGTTTCCGAGAGAAAACCCTCGAGTTGCTTAAGAAAATACCCAAATCACCATACATATGCCTTTATAAATTGAGGAGTTCCCTCAATTCCTCATAGATCCCATCATCAGAACAGCAACAGATTAATTTGGGACCACCTTGGAAGTACATCCTTTCAAACATAAAAAGAATTATTCAAATCGGACCACGGGTCTCGGAGTAATCGCTGAACATCCTACATTTAAAAAAATCATCATCATTATCATCAAAACAATCATCATTATCAGGTCCACTTCATCAAATTGGTGGTTTTCGAGAGAAAACTCTCGAGTTGCTTAAGAAAACACCCAAATCACCATACATGTGCCTTTAAAAATTGAGGAGTTCCCTCAATTCCTCATGGATTCCATCATCAGAACAGCACCAGATTAATTTGGGACTACCTTGGAAGTACATCCTTTCAAACATAAAAAGAATTATTCAAATCGGACCACGGGTCTCGGAGTAATCGCTGAACATCCTTAATTAAAAAAAATCATCATCATTATCATAAAAACAATCATCATTATCTGGTCCACATCATCAAATTGGTGGTTTCCGAGAGAAAACTCTCGAGTTGCTTAAGAAAACACCCAAATCGCTATACATATGCCTTTAAAAATTGAGGAGTTCCCTCAATTCCTCATAGATTCCATCATCAGAACAGCACCAGATTAATATGGGACTACCTTGGAAGTAGACCCTTTCAAACAAAAAAAGAACTATTCAAATCGGACCACGCGTCTCAGAGTAATCGGTGAACATACATAAAAAAAAAGCCCAAACCGAATACAGAAGAGAAGGAGGAGGCTTCTATGAAATTGAAGTCGGTTAAAAATAGCTTAGAGTGAGGAATAGGACATATGATACATAACTACTTTTTATCCCGAAAAAAACCTTTTTAGAGGGCCACACGATAACCGAATTCTATGCGGACGAATAATTATCCAAGTATCTTTTCTTCTATTTTAGAAGTAGTTAAGTAGGTATTTTTGAGAAATATCGTCTTCTGACTGTTCGTAAATATCGTTACGTTTTGTTGTTATTACTCGTAGAAGTGTTGAATTCAATTATATGTTGCCTCGGATTACGGATTCCTTTGGACGTGCAAGGATTAGAACCAGAACAATGTTCATCCAAAATGTCGCCTGTATAATAAAGAGCTCAAATTTACAGAAACTATTTGTAGTCCGCCTCGAACTGAGAACTCACGATTTCCTTGTAAATGCATTGACCAATATACCAAGACTCTTATGATGATTGTTTTGCGCCTTCTAGCTCCATAACCCATGGATCGATCCTGCTCATATACGAACTCTCAAATTATATTGATTTCTGCTATAACCCCAACAAATTTCAAAAAGATTAGAAAAAACTTTACTACAGTTACCGCAGAACAACTATTCAAAAAGCCATCGAAATGCAGCGATGTCCAGGTAGCCAGCTGACAGTTCCGTTTCCGTTTCATCCGAAGCTGTCTATAACTTCACTTCGCATAGGCTCCGCTCGTTCGACGAGATAGAAAAATATATGATATGTTGTATAACATAACTATACGATTTATTAGCGACAACGTATCTCAAAACTTTTGTCTGATTTGAGTATTGTAGCATTTCAGGCTGTGACATGATAATTAAATTTCCTAACGTTTATGGATCCTTTAAATGGAATCGTATTGGTAGTGTTTAGTACAAAATTACACTTTTCGATACTTTTTATCGACATATACCCATGACTATTTTATTTTTGCTATTCCAGGCAACATTTTAACTGTCAGTCATGTGTCAAGTCACTTTTTATAATTAGAAATTCAACCGTAACTGTCAAGCTGTCAGTAGGTCTCGCTAGAGCGTTTTGTCTATGGCTATGGCCACCATTTTAGATATGTTGACAGGACGTAGGGAATCCCATGGCAGAGAGTTTGGTGGTTTTTTTTAGTAGGTATACGTAGGTATCGAACCATGGATGTATAAGAAGTGGATCTCATTCTTCGGTCACAAAGTGAGGCCGACAGAGAAGCTTATCTAAGGAAGTGTCTCGTTTTGACTAAGGAGGTAATGACGTCAGCAGACAATCAAAATGTGTGTCAAATGTGACAATTTTGTAACGAGTGCGAGTGAGGTACCGCCCCCCACTATTGTGCTCTCTATCGGACCGTTTTTAGTACTTTTAAGGGTTCCGTAGCCAAAATGGCATAAACGGTACCCTTATACTTTTGTCATGTCCGTCTGTCTGTCCGTCAGTCCGTCTGTCCGTATGTCACAGCCATTTTACTCGGAAACTATAAGACGAATAAAATAAAATTTAGACATAAGTTGTATTTTTCATGCCGCTATTTAATTATAGTCTGGCAAACCATTTTTTCAGTAGAAAAGCGCGGCAAATTCAAAATACGTACATGTGCCGACCCTTTGTGATGAGACACCGTGTTCGTGACGAACATTTCAATTCACATATCTTTTACATTGGATTTGTTTCTAGTGCATTTGACTCTCTCGTCTTAAGCGCGAGTGAGATAATAAATAAATAATAATAAATAAATAAATATTATGGGACAATCTTACACAAATCAACTTCTATGAGATAGATCATAGAACTCCTGCAACGTTCTACATTGAATTTAAATTCGTTTTTATGGCATATGTCAATTGCCTCAACCAGATTATTTGTTACAGTTGATGACAGATCAGACGAAATATATCCGTCTCCTTTTTACACACCGTGAATGTCACGTAATGAAAGGGGTGGAAATACCAACTAAAATTAAAAACATAGAATTTGATGATCATTGCTGCTTTTTTCACTGATTCTTAGTGTTGTCATACTTTTGGTCGCTGTACATTGCTACTGCGTTCGTTGGCTGGACAGACTATATGTAGTTAAATTGAAGGAGAAAATATTTTTATGGGGGGCGCTCCATGTAACTAAATTACAAAAAACAATTTTTTCCCTAATATCAACATGTTGCACATCAATTGATAGGTGTTTAAAAATAACATTGCGGTTTTTTTGAACATTTTGTGATGTAGTGAATATTTTCAGAAATAATCGCCTTGAAAGTAAGAAAAATTGAATGAACCCCCCCTCCCCGTAACGAACCCTAAGTCCATATAATAAACTTAATAAAATTTAAGAAGATTATCTTATTTTTCTATTACATACTTTTTACGAAAATTATTTTGAACATTATCAGTTCAGCCATTTTTGAGTTATCTCCAAAAAACTTCTAAACCAAACTAATACCAGAAGGTCGTATCTGATACATATGGAGTATCAGATACGACCTTCTGGTATTAGTTTGGTTCTTATTCCATGGAAGGTACGGAACCCTCTATTATGCGTGCGCACTTGGCCGGTTTTATGCTACTCGCCTATGAACGACTCTTTTACTCGGTAATAATTTTCAACTGTGGCTAGGGCACCGAGTAAACAATAGTACTATACAGAGGTACCTCTTTGACGTTACGAATCATGTTGTCCCTTCTTCACGCATGGCAAGTTCTCTTTCTAACTTAGGCAAACGTATCGGATACTAGTTGTCAAATTCAATGACAGAAATGCACATCCTTGGTTAGGGACAAGGTTTAAGAAAAAGATCCACTTCATAAATCCGTGATACGAACACAGATTACACCTTGTTAGCCCGCCCCACTGTAAATTTATCAAAAATCTTATCGGTTGGCTTCCATATAGCGATATAGAGCCCATCTTCGAGATCATGAAAAAATAAGTCTTACTAGGTCTTAAACGGGCGCTAGTATGTATAACACGATGTAAATTGTTCTTGAATAAATATCATATCATATCATATGGCGTCAAGTTGAAAATACAAGAAAATAACGTTAATTAATCAGTGGTTTTACCGCTCCAAATTTGTACTTACGGTAAAGTCTACTTCAAATAACCTACATACCAAATTCCGGTGGGAGCATACAATATAGGCATGGTGAATTTTTTTCATGTATGGTATCAATCGATTCGTTTTGTTGTGAGGATCAAATGTCTATATGGGGCCAATTGCGTTAAAGCAACAGAAAAGTCAGAAATGAGACTTAAAGTCCGAGATTTGCATTTGTTACTCAAAACGCTCCAAAATGACGTGCAAAAGTGACGTCACGATCACATAGTTGCCCTGTTTAAAGTATGGAAAAAATATGAAATTGCTATTTTTACAGTGAAATGTTGCGTTTATGTGTATGGTTGCCATACAATTTATTTTACAGTACAATGTTAAAAATCATTTCAATTAACACTTTAAAAAATCGTAAAATTTTGAAATTTTGCAGCTTGATATCTTTGAGCCACTTCAAAAGAATTTATAAATTTTCACTTTAGTTGGATATATTGATCATTTTGCATCCTATCAACTAAATTTTATTGCATAAATCAATATGTGTCATCATGCCTATTTTAAGATTGGAATCTAATCGCAATTTTTGCATTTGTATTATTTTTGAGCTAACACTCCAAATTTTTTGACCATTAACTAGGCACTTCACCGCCTTATTTTAAATTTTAAACCGTAAAAGTTAACCTTGCGGGACAGTTTTGAAAAAAAATACTTTAAATAGTTTCAAATATTTACTTAATTGGCACACGGATAACTGGATATCCATGTTTAAGTGGCTTATAGTTTAACATGCCGTTATAAAGTGTATAACAGGTATATGTTTTTTTTTTCCTGTTTTTTATTGTTTTTTTTTCTCTTGTTTTGATTAATGTATTCTTACTTTGGGGATGTGATCGTGGCGTCAATGCGCCGTGTCGTCAAATGGTTGCAACGGAAGACCAGCGCTGGCCCTGCCGGCATTTAACGCTGAGTTGCGACGATTTCGTGGCAATTAATGTTTCGGGTTGTATATGTTATTGTTTATTATGTTTTTTGTAATTGTCAGGAATAAATCTTTCATTAATTCATTAATTCATTCATGTTTCTAAAAGAATGCTTTAAATGTTCATCCTTATATTTTTTTATTTTTGAAAAAAAAAAATGGTATTCAAAATTTATATGACGTTCTAAATAAATCATTTTTTTTTAACGTCGTAGAACGCAATTTTTTTTATGGAAGTTACAAAAACTATTTAAAACGGGGTATTTACCGTGGGTATTTGTTTTGTCGAGGTTCCGATATATATTATATGTATCGACATGTTAGAAACTAGCAAACGAGGATGGTGGCAGCATTTTCTCCGCTGTATCGCAAAAATTATGTGTTGAGCGAGGAAGCTGCCAGCTCTTTGGTCACCAATTGAGTCGACGAGCCTCTTTTTGCGTTCTTTAAAAAGTTACTGAGCACTGGGTCCCCACGCGCCAAGGGTCTCGACTACGAAAGGTATAATTTTTTTTATGGGTCTTCAGTTTTTCAGCTTTTTTGGCCACCGCACCTGCTTGTTTATTGGTTCCGGTGAAGTGAGAAGCCGCCAGTGTGTCTACGCATATAGCATCCCACAGGCACGCATGTGGTATTTACTTAAGTACCGCAATAACACCTGTGTGGAGCACAAACACGGACTCAAAGCCGGAATCAGATTTCAATTACTATACGGTTTAAGGCATTTATTTCTCAAAAAGATTTACATAAATCACTTACTGAGAAAACAATATTTATCTTAAAGCTAAATGGGTGAGGGTAGAATGCAAAAACTGGTGGACGAGTTAAGAACAAAGGCGCTCGGTAACACCAAGCGCAATGCAACAATGTAATGTTGTGCATAGGGACCAGTTAAACCGAACTACCCGGTGCGTTCACTGGTTAACTTACATATGATTTGTGTGTATTCATTAAGTGCATATTTTGTGGAAAAGCCTTAGAAGACGTTTTTATTTTAGTTTTTAACTTTTTTATGTTATAGATTTTTGTACATTTATATATTTTTTCTTTTTCTTTTTTTAAAGTATTTTAATTATTTAATGTTATTATTATTTGACTTATTTCTATCTATTAATAATGTCAATATTTCTGTACCCATCCTTTTCTATGTATATGAATGAAGGATGAGCAAGATGAGTAGAGAATTAATGTCATTATTACTGACAGTGTCTGGAAAAGCTGTCCACACTGTAAGCCGGTAGCCAGTGCTGCGGCTTAGGAGTGAGTGACTCATAAGAAATTTGGCACAATACGTCTTCCCAGCTCCATTGACAATTTGGATGGGTAAAAACATCCTAACCCGCCAACCACTTCACCAAGCTTTTTTGGCCTCCTCTAAGCCCACAGTTCCATGGTTTGGGGGTGGGGGTCCTGTAAGATTTTAGTGACTTTACCTACGAGGCTGGCTGAGCTGTAGACGGAGGAGTGTCTTACAGTTGATGTTATGAAGCCGACTATTTCTTAAAATGGTCCTAAATCCTTATGCGCCCACCGGTATGGTCTTAAATTTGGTATTTTCTTACTAAACGGGTCTTATAGCTTCTGTAAAAATTTCGAGCAGTAAGCTCAAAAATAAATTAAGGCTCAACAAATTGCGGTTTCAATTGGTCTTAAAACCTTATACGCCCACCGTAATGGCCTTAAATTTGGTAAGTATGTAGATTTTGTGTGTGGTTAAGTAAGTGGGCTTCGCCGTGTGTCAAAATTTAAGCGTAACGATAAATTAACGTATTAGGGTTTCGTAGTCAACTAGGACCCTTATAGTTTCGCCATGTCTGCCCGTCCTTCCGTCCGTCCGTCCGCGGATAATCTCAGTGACCGTTAGCACTAGAAAGCTGAAATTTGGTATTGATATGTATATCAATCACGCCGACAAAGTGATAAAATAAAAAGTGGATTTTTTTATTAGGGTACCTCCCCTATACGTAAAGTGGGGAGTGATTTTTTTTTCATTTCAACCCTAACGTGTGATATATTGTTGGATAGGTATTTAATGAATAGGGGTTTACTAAAATAATTTTTTGATAATGTAAATATTTTCGGAAATAATCGCTCCAGAAGTAAAAAAAAATGTGTCCCCCCCCCCTCTAACTTTTGAACCATAACTTTTAAAAATAAAATAAAAAATTAAAAAGTAGAACTTTATAAAAACTTTCTAGGAAAATTATTTTGAACTTGATAGGTTGAATAGTTTTTGAAAAAAAAATACAAAATAATTTCTGAAATAAGTTTGTAATTTAGGGGGCGTCCATTAATCGCGTCATATTGTATAGGGGGGGGAGGGGGTCAAGAAAAAAATCACCAATGATCACCACAGGGGGGAGGGGGGTCTGGACACATATCACGTGTGATTTTATTTGTTCCTTGTTTCCTTGTCATGGTCAATATATAAATATATAAAAGAAGAAACTGACTGACTGACTGACTGACTGACTGACTGACTGACTGACATATCAACGCACAGCCCAAACCGCTTGTTCTAGAGACTCCAAATTTGGCAACTAGGTTTCTTATAACGTCTAGGGATGCACTAAGAAAGGATTTTTCGAAATTAACCCCCTAAGGGGGTAAAATGGGGGTCCAAAGTTTGTATGACGAATCAAGATTTGTTAAACTATTTTATTCGAAACTTCACAGAAGTATTCCTAAAGATAAATGAGTAAACACGTGTTTCAGGATTTTTGAAAATTCAACCCCTAAAAGGGGCAAATGTGGTCACAAAGTCTGAAAATCAACATGGGTATCGTATCCTTTTTGAGTACTTATAGTACGCGGGCGAAACCGCGGGAAAAGGCTAGTGGCAAATAAAATAATAATTATCAACGTTTAAATGAATCAATATGTCAAAAGCAAAGTAAAATTGCAATAGCACTATGATTGTAAATAATTTTTAATGGCATTTGACATATTATTTTGTGAAGTAGGTTTTTAGGGTTCCGTAAGTGGCAAAAACGTAATCCTTATAGTTTTGTTATGCCCGTCTGTCCGTCCGTCCGTCCGTATGTCACAGCCATTTTACTCGGAAACTATAAAACGTATCTTAATACATATTTAAATATAAGGTGTTTTTGTATGCTGCTACTTAGTTTTGTATTAAAATTGCTGAAAAATATATTAAGGAGGGGCACTACTCCATACATCTAATTATTTGTATAAAAATATTTTTCGACCAAATATCGACATGATGCACATCACTCGATAGGTCTTTCAAAATAACATTGAGGTCTGTTTGATTTTTTTTTATTTAGTGAATATTTTAAGAAAAAATCATCCCGTAAGTCTAAAAAACTTGTGTCCCCCTGTCACTTTTGAACCGGAGATCCAAAAAACATAAAAAAAAGTTGAGAACATTATCGGTTTAGGAATTATTGAGTTACTTATCTCCTAAATTCTCATTTCATACGCAGATACGACCTTTTGATATTACTTTTTCGATAGTAGGTACGAAACCGCGTGGTCCGACACGCACTTGGCCGGTTTTTTTCTATTAAAGATAATTTTATTTTATATGTATACATGTTGCTTCATTTTTTTACCCTTTACGTGGACGTACGTTACGTAAGTAGGTTCACGTGTTAGAAAACTGTACTTACTTTAGTTAGCAAAAAATTACACGTCATATTGGACAGGGGGGGGGAGGGGTCCTGAAAATATCACCAAAGATCAAGGGTCTAAAACAAGCCAAAAACGTATGACGCGATTAATGGACGCCCCCTTAACCGTATAAGCAGGTGTTTATTGTACCTGTAATTTCTACAAAATCACAATGAAATGAAGTGCTTTCAAATAAAGTAAAAACGGTGAAAATCGGTTCATGCAATAAAGAATTATCCCATAAAAATCATCTTCCATACTTTAAGCTCGCGCGCAATAGTTTACTTAATTTGCCCATAGATGTCGCTGTACGTGGAACGCTCATATCATATCCTATATGGCGGTGTTATTTTAACTCTTAAGTGGGGACACTTACTGTGACGGACGGAAAACTACGGAACCCTACACTGAGCGTGGCCCGACACGCTCTTGGTCGGTTTTTTTTTATATTTTTAACTTGACGCCACACATACTAGCGCCCATTTACGACCTTTAAGACTTATGTTTTCAATATCTCCGTGATGGGCTCTACAACGCTGTCAACGCTATATGGAAGCCGACCGGTAATTTTAGATTTTTGATAAATTTACAGTATAGCCGGCACCAGTATCTATAATGTTTAAGTAGTGAAGTATCAGATGTCAAACAATCCTTTAAGGCACTGACTACCAGGCTACCGATAGTAATGATGGAGGCGACCTCTAGTAATTGCCCCCACGAAACTTTTGCGCGAAGTTGAATTCTGACTATTCAAACTAGGTAAGATACCTCTAGAAGTATTATATTAAAATTGATATGATTTTAAGACATTTTCACTGAGAGCACATTAAGATTTATAATTTTTATGATTATTAATTGTAGGTATTTATTAAAAATATATAACTGTTAAAATATAATATGATTGGCATTACCTATTTAACCTAAAGTTCAATTAATATGCCATAAAAGAAATGTCGATATCTGGCCGAGGAGCGAATGGATAAACATCAAAAATTGCGATGAGTTATAGGGTTCTTCCACCCTGCTGTTGAGAATATCTCTACAGTACCCTGCATTCACTGTGCTCTGCATTATTTTGTGTAATTTGGATGCTATGTTAGAGTAGATTTCCTCAGATTAAGCAAGCCACTAGCAATAAATCTCCTACAACGCCTTGACTGTATGCGGCTGTATAGCCATTCCCCATGTACATGTGCATACTACATGCGTAGACACACTGGCGGCTTCTCACCTCACCGGATCCAATAAACATACAGATGCGGTGGCGAAAGCAGCTGAAAAATTGAACACCCTTTAAAAAAATCGATGTTTAAAGAAACAAGTATGTATAGTTTAAAGTGCCATGTGTAACCATATCAATTCATTATATAAGAAATATAATATGATATAATATTGGAATATAACTTACACGTAAGTCAGTCAGATACACAATTACATTTACTTGCAGTAAACGTCAACTTCTTTTTTGAAATGAAGACCCATTAGTTTTCATATCCCGAGTCTCCTAAATAGTAATTCAAAACTTGGGTCTTGTTAGTGGCAATTAGTTATAATCATGAGGATTATGACTAGTACTACTGTGCACTGTATTTATTTACCTGATATGTTTATATTTCCATAACATCCTCAACTCTCAGGATTAGGAATACCTTTGTAATACGAGTATAAGAGTCTTACATTAAATTAGAATCTATGAAGAATATGTGTAATATTGTTTGAAGTGTCTAAAACCTTAGTTAAGTTAGGAGGCAGTAGTAGGAGCCAAGTTTGAACCCGCGATCCTTAGAGCGTAAGTCGGGCGTCTGGCCGCCAGGCTACCAGAGTTTGTTTTGATAATTACTATACTGTTGCTCCATTTTTCTACTATGTTTATCTGCGTGAAGTATCAAATGTCAAACAATCCTTTAAGGGCTTTAAGGCACTGACTACCAGGCTACCGATAGAAATAACGGCCTCCTAGCCCAGTCGGTAGTGACCCTGCCTACGAAGCAGGAGGTCCCGGATTCGAATCCTGGTCAGGGAATTTGTTTGTGTGTTTATCACAGATATTTGTTCCCGAGTTATGGATGTTTTCTATGTATTTAAGTATTTATCCATATTTATCAATTATATATATCGTCGTCTAGTACCCATAACACAAGCCTTATTGAGTTTACTGTGGTGGGCCTAGGTCGATTTGTGTAAGATTCATTTATTTCTCGAATTTAATTTCTTTTCTGATGTTTTTGAAATGCCTCAAACTTTCCATAGACGTTGACGTAACAAAGACTGCAGCACTATAAATAGGTATTAAAACAGACAGAAACATTGCAAAATTAAATAATTATATTATTAGTAGTTAGGTTTTCTTATTAAAATTATTTCCTTGTGTGTGAATGCTTTTTCACCACATCAGCACCACCGCCAATCTTGATTTTTTTAAAGCGTCAGTAAAATTGTTTTTTTTTTTTTACAAGGGAGAACAGTTATTACTTTACGTTATAGAACGATGATTTTGAACCATAAATATTTGGCAGAATTAATTTGTTTTGTTTTATGTATTTACCTAAGCTTGTATTTTCTTGCCGTGGCGTGTTGAAAAATGTTGTAATACTCTCGGCAGCAGTATGTTTGCTTCTAGTGCCCCCCGCAACGCTCAAAATACAACTTTATTAACCATACACTAGTTATAATTTTGTAATCATTCCCTTTTTCGGGTCTCGATATAAACACGTGAGATAGATATCAAGGTTGTATTCTTGATATTATAATTTATTTACACTAAACCTATTCTACATAATATTGGATCTACGTGGTCGGTTTACAAGTCAATATATTGTTTTATTTCTTGTGACAAAAACATTTATTGGTTACAAGAAATCTTAAAATCATTCATACCAGTCATTTTTATTCAATATGTAATATTTGTCACATATCTTTTACCCAAAGCACAGGTTTCGTCATCGTTGCTACACCCAAAAATGCATCGTCAAATCTAAAAAATTGCTTGTAAGCCGTCTATGTAGACTACCCTAATTCTAGCCTAGTATTGTAGCACGAAAATACACGTATGATTTACACACATACTCATACACGTATTTAGTTTCAGAAGACATTCAGAGATGTCGCTTTCAAATGAGTTTTCATAAAATGCTTCAAGGCTCTCTTTACCTACTAGAGGTAAACAAATGCCTTGCGTGGGATTCCCATAATTTACTGACGTCAACGTCAAAACAATAAGATGGCGCCCATGCCAATAGAGAAATTCCTCTAGTGAGACCTGTTGATTTTGACGTAGGTGGTTAGGTGAATCAACTGTCACAAAAGTGTGATATCATAGTTGTCTCGCATGCGACTGTCAGTTATGCCATGTCGAATCGGGCCCTGTAGGTTCAGTCACCAGCAATAGTATCTTCCTACACGAAGGCCGCAAAAATATGTGACACGCTCTTATGGCCCTACAAATAAGAGTGTGTCACATATTTTTGCGGCCTTCGTGTAGGAAGATACTATTGCCGGTGACTGTACATACGACGCGCGCAGCCGGAGTGGTGAGTGAGTCTCAGGTGGTGGTAAAGCGCCAAAAGTATACTCCTAGAGGAGCATTGGTTCCTTTTGTGGTGGAAACGGCGGGCTGCTGGGGCGCTGACGCGAAACAGTTTGTGCGTGACATAGGCCGTCAACTTAGGCAGAAGGAAGAGGCGCCCGCTCTGAGTCGTTTCTGGTGCAAAGGCTGACTATGGCCATCCAGCTTGGTAACGCCGCGAGAATTATGGGCACTTTTGGACCGGAAGCGACAAAGAGCGGCTATGACTAATTACTAAAAATAATTAAGAATTTTAAAATGTATTTGAAATAAAATGAAACGAGTATTTTGCCCAGCCCTGTATGTAACGAGACATCTACAATATATCTCTTATTGTCTACCTATACTTTAAATAAAATCTATAGTTGGCATAAAAAAAATTTAGAAAATTAATGTAAATACCAAAGATTGATTCTCACTTGTTATAGGTAGGTTCAAAAATAAAGCTGTGTCAAAAAGTACCCAGTTCGCGGAGTTTTAAAGTACCTAAGCGTCACCGAAAATAAATATCTCAGTACCTATATTTATTTAAATGACACGTTTATCACTGAATTTTCTCCACATCCGAACATACAAAATCATTTTTTCCTTAGTGTAAAAGTTTTCATGGGTTTCAAACCCTCGGTACAAAATCTCGGCGTCAAGTAAGCGGGACTATTAGGGAATATTTAAGCCAGTAAACAAATACTTGGTGGCGTCGCCTGGCTCGCCAGTCGCCGGCGCTCCGGCGCCTTACGCCTCGTCTTCGCTAATTAACAATCTTATTAACTTATCAGCTAACTTAGAGGATGAGATTTAAGATGGCTTGTAACTACGTCACACATTGAGTGGCCTCTTTAGCGCAGTTGGTACCTAGTGAATCTGTCAAAGAAGCTGGAGGTCCGGGGTTCAAATTCTGGTAATGGCATCTATTTATGTGTTTACCACAAAAAAATATTGTTCCTGAGTTTTAATCCCCAATGCAAAGAAAAATTGTACGTATTTACGTACAATTTTTCTTTGCATTGGGGCTTGGTAGATCTGTGTAAGGTAGTCCCCTAAAATTTACCCGTTTATTTATAAACGACTTACAAGCCTCATGTGTCGTTGTTTATTTGTCATTTCTTTCACTTTGGTGTTTGTTGGAAAAAAAAACTTAGGTAAACTGAAAATAGATGTTATTATAGATAAATTAACGAGAGCATGGAATTGCATAATATGTAGTAGTATTGTATGTTTACAGGCATTCTATATTTGAATTTTCTATTTTCTCGTACTATCAGCATAAAAAGAGGTTTGTTATATATTGAAGAAGTAAATACCAAAATAATGTCAGTGTCAAATTGTGAATATTATTTACGTTGTGCATATATTTTTACGTCTGATTTTATTGTATTCTCACAATTATCAGAATAATTTTGTGTCAGCCCGTACGACTAAGTGTAAGTTACATAATTTCCAAAAAATATGGCAGTGAGTAATTTTGGTCCGATTGAGAGTCAAAGTAAGCAAATTATTTTTAACTGTTATAATTATAAATATTTTGAACTTGAACTGAAGAAAAATTTAAAATAAACAGTTTAAGTAGACACTATTCAATATACTCTATGAGTAGGTACAAGCTGTCAAGCAGGAGGTGCAGGTAATCAGTAAAATACATTTTGGATTACTGATAGGAAACCTTCACTTTTAGTAGTTTAGTTTGACAACGGTTCCTTTCAAGGTACGAGTATATGTAGATATGCACATATTCAAGAGACGAAGGGTTTTCCCTTTGCCGAGCAATGAAGGGTAACTCTACCTTAAATCTAACCGGATAAGGTATACTTAGTGAATATTTACATACATAAAATGGGTACAATCTGCAGGAATAGCTTTTGTTAAACACAACCATTCTTATTAAGCAAACGGATCAGTAGGCCCAGATACTTTTAAAAACGCACCGATCGTTTATGAACATTTTCTGCTACCTAACTGCTCTGCCGTCCTAGTGTAAAAAGCGACCTTTTGACTAAAGATAGTTTGAGGGATAATCGCAAAAAAACGTTGTTTTTGGAATTTTTACAATATTGAATAACTTTTTCTATTTTTTATTTTTGGATATTGTAAAAAGATGTTGGTACTTATGTTGTACGTATAATTTTAATTACGTTAGTTTATTTTTAACTAACAAAAAAACTTTTAGTCTAGTATTTTGGCCTAAAATGTACGAGTGTACATTGTACTGGTCTAAAAGGCGGTAAAAACACAACGGTCTTTTAACTTAGGATTCCCTCGATGTGTGTGTAGTACCCAAGTAACACATCAAAGCAGTATAACGGCCGTCTTACAGCATATCTGTATGCTTTTAGCATTTTGAGTTCGTTTTATAGTGGCATTATAAACGTTTATAGTGCTGATATAGCTCTTAAATGGGCACAAATTACCCAGCTTGAGATCCTATATAGGTTATTTAATTGCATTACAGGCGCATTATGTCTGCGCTATTAGCATTATCGTTGTCATGGAAAGTGCCAATGGCATTAAAAAAGCATTAGTATGCTCTATTAAGTTGCCAACCGCATTAAAGAAGCATTAATACGGCCAAAAAACTTGCTAATCGCAATAAAGAAGAATTAGTACTCTCGATTAAGTTGCCAATCGCAATACAAAGGCATTATACTAGCATAAGAGTGTAGTAAAATAAACCTTACGTCAATGCAAAAACATCTCTACTACCGACGTAACAAATGTTATAATACAATGAACGTTGTAATTTAACTACTTTGTCTCGCAATATAAAATGGACGAAGACAGTACAAAAAACTGAATGAGTGACACGTCATATTTGTTTGCGTAACAAAATTTATAAAAGTTTTTGACTCTTTTACGTTATTATATCCTTCAAATATTACTGCGCAATGTAGTTTACTGTAAATGTGTATATAAGTTTAATTGAAAATTTTCACGCGCCTTTGATTTATTGTGGTTTTGCTATAAAATATTATAAAAAAATATGGGTCAAATAAACAAAACAATTGTGTAATCCTCGTATAGAACGAGTTTTGCATTATTATCATAATAGTGTTGGTTGAGCAGTCTTAAATTAAGTTATTTCATTATTATATAGGTATTTTCCTTGTCTAAATAGGTCCGCATGATTTTATTTTTAGGTTATAAATTATTTACAAAATGGCGTTGGTCTATATAGACGGAGAGCTAGCCACATCAGATATGACACAATAATAAGAGCAACCAAACCCCTCTAATCAGTTTGGTATACTTTGCTTATTTCTAGATCTGGGCATCTGGTAGCTTTAAAGTGGTGGAGGTCAAAGAATGCAAACCATTTCAAGAAAACAAATCCTAGAGATCTGGGTTTGATGCAATATTATGAGAAACTATACAAATACTATACAATATTAAGATAAATTATACAAAAGTTTATGTTGGGGGAAAGTAGTGACAAACAATGTATAATATAGTTCATAGTTTTTCGCCTACTGTTTTTGTTTCCGTAATAATACACAATATTTTTTGGTCTAACGTTTTTTATCGATTTTTGACCAGTTTTGAGTCGATATTCCAACATATTCACTACAGATAGAATTATAAGGAAAACGACTATCGGTTCTTGAATCTTTTATCTCCATTCTGTAGAGCCGGATCTTGAAATAAATGAGCCGTTATTTTTTTATGATATTTTTAAAATATGGTCTAAAAAACACTTTTATCGATATTCGAATGGTGTAAAGAATCTTACATATACTTAATCTACATATTAGGGTTCCTCTTTGATGTCTCTAAAAACTGTAGAGAGATTTTAATTTTTAACTAATTAACACAAAATTTATGACCATAAAACCACTTTTTTAGCCTAAACCGGTTCGACTTTGATGTCAAATATCTCGAAGACAATGAATATTGAAGTAAGTGTAGGATACTATATTGTTTAAAGCCGTTACTGATAATATGATAACCTATATAAATCATTAGAAAACTAAGGGAATCAGATCTAAGGTCTTTGGCGCCAGGGAACCCCTTAAAATATAAGCCCTGTCCCTTATAACTAAGACAACTTCGGCAGTTTTTACCTAGTTTGGTATTACTATTTTCCAATTAAAACATTTTGCTAGTCTGTCACTGTGACCTCCACCCATTAAAAGCTGCCAGATGCCAGGATCTAGCAATAAGAATAGTATAGGAATCTAACCAGACGGGTTTTGTTGCTCTCATTATTGTGTCATATCTGACGTGGCTAGCTCTTAGTCCAATAGCAGCTCAGTGACCCTTAAAAAAAGCTTATTAATGCCTACAGCATTACACGTGAATAATTATGCTATTAAACAACATTAAGCATTATATACTACTTAAAATTGCTATTGTAGGCGCTAAGGCACTAAAACAACTAAAATCTGTATAGGGGCTGTTCATAAATTACGTCATTAATTTTTGATGATTTTTTACTCGCCCCCCCCCCCCCTAAAATCATCCAACCCTCCCATTGCCAAATAAAGTGACGTCATTTAAAAAAATGCGTTTTTAGCTTAATTGGAAAATAAAAAACTATTAAGTAGATAATATTTTATAGCATTAAAAGTTTATAGAAACACGAATTTCATTCCTTTTTTTACACATTGAAGCACTTTGGTGTGATCTCCGGAATGACCGCCACCCCCCCCCCCCCCCCCTACTACGTCATGCTACCATCATCTGATGTCCAGACCTCCCCCCCCCCCATTTAAAATGACGTAATTTATGAACAGCCCCTTATAGTGAATTACTTGGCTTTATAATGGTTCATATTATTGCTATTATATAGCATTAGGAATGTATTACCTACTTAAAAAAGCTATTGTACACCCTAAGGCATTACAAATAGCTGAAAGCTGTATAGCGAATTTACGTGGCATTATAATGGCTAATATTCATGCTCTTAAACTTAAACAGCATGCTGCACTTATTTATGTTATTGTAGAACCTAAGGCACTAAACCACACCGAAGCATTAGTGTAGCAAACCAAAACGCAACTGTACAGCTGAATGCTGTACAGTTGCATTTTGGTTCGCTGCACTAAAACTAATGGCTAAACAAAAGAATTTACATATGCCATTATACAACCGTTATACAGCGTAAAGCATCATATAATGCTATTGTAGAACCTAAAGCACTAAAAACAGCTGAAAGCTGTATACCGGATTTACGTGGCATTATAATGGCTAATATTCATGCTCATAAACAGCATTAAGCATTTATTTATGCTATTGTAGAACCTAAGGCACTAAACCACACCGAAGCATTAGTGTACCAGACCAAAACGCAACTGTACAGCATTGAGCTGTACAGTTGGATTTTGGTTTGCTGCACTAAAACTAAAGGCTTTAAAAAAGCATTTACATATGCCATTATACGACCGTTATACAGCTTAAAGCATTATATAATGCTATTGTAGAACCTAAAGCTTTTGAGTGCTTTTAAACAGCTGAAAGCTGTACAGTTGCGTTGTGGTTTGCTGCACTAAAGCTAAAGGCTTTACAAAAGCATTTAGATATGCCATTATACAACCGTTATACAGCTCAAAGGATCATATAATGCGACAAGTTGCTCGGTAAACGTATATAAGAGTTTATACGGTCCTTAAGTTCGAAATAAGTTAACTATTCATATGTTATAATGCTTCCTGTGTTACTTGGGTAGTCCTTGTCTACGCCGCTGGCGTATGGAGAAGATATAAATCAAAAACCGGCCAAGAGCGTGTCGGGCCACGCTCAGTGTAGGGTTCCGTAGTTTTCCGTCCGTCACAGTAAGTGTCCTCACTTAAGAGTTTTTGAAAGCACGTCATTTCATTGTGATTTTGTAGAAATTACAGGTACAATAAACACCTGCTTATACGGTTAAATTACAAACTTAGTTCAGAAATTATTTTCTATTTTTTTTTTCAAAAACTATTCAACCTATCAAGTTCAAAATAATTTTCCTAGCAAGTTTTTATAAAGTTCTACTTTTGAGATTTTTTTTATATTTTTAAGACTTATGGTTCAAAAGTTAGAGGGGGGGGGACACATTTTTTTTTACTTCTGGAGCGGTTATTTCCGAAAATGTTTACATTATCAAAAAATGATTTTAGTATACCCCTATTCATTTTTAAATACCTATCCAACAATATATCACACGTTAGGGTTGAAATGAAAAAAAAATCACTCCCCACTTTACGTATAGGGGAGGTACCCTAATAAAACATTTTTTTCCACTTTTTATTTTACCACTTTGTCGGCGTGATTGATGTACATGTCGCAGGGAAATGATTCAAACAGCGTTTTGAACAAATCTCTAAGGGATATGATCAAATCACGCAGGATGTTACAATGGAGAATCCATATCATCATTTCGCTAGGAAAATTCAGTCATTTCACCAAATCACTGACTCTGTTTAGTGGAAAGACAAAATCGGCCAATAAACGTGACACGCTTTTTCATTTTACTAGATTTGTATAGGAATTTAATAAAATCCCTAACCACGACAGTAAATTGACCAAAGGAACTCAAAAAGTCAACCAGATTTATCATTTTGCTAAACAAGTTTAGTGAAATGATAAAGTTTTAACTGGAAGATGGTATATGGAATTAAAAAAAAACTCTGAACTAGTTTAGTGAAATGACGAAAGCAAGTACCGAGTACAATATTTTACTCTACAGTTAAGTGATTTCATCAAATCTCTGACTAGATTAAGTGAAACAGAGATTAAAACAGAGATTTGAACAAATCTCTAAGGGATATCTCTAATCTCTGCGGGATCAAATCACACAGGATGTTAAAATAGAGAATCCATATCATCATTTCCCTAGAGAAATTTAGTCATTTCACAAAATCACTGACTCTGTTCAGTGGAAAGACAAAATCGGCCGGTGCGATATTTGTGAAAATCCAGTGCATGAAATATGTGGAAGTACTGTTGCAGAGGATGGTTATGGCTCAGTCGTTAAATGCCATTCATGCCAAAAAGATATAAGAGCTGAGAGGATTTGGTCAGTGATTTGGTGAAATATGTAACTGAATTAATTTTTCTAGGGAAATGATGATATGGATTCTCCATTTTAACATCCTGCATGATTTGATCATTTCCCTTAGAGATTTGTTCAAATCTCTGTTTTAATATCTGTTTCACTTTATCTAGTCAGAGATTTGATCAAATCACTTAACTGTGAAGTAAAATTTTGTATTCGGTACTTGCTTTCGTCATCTATTCATCACTAAACCTAAATACTAATGTTCAGAGATTTCATAAAATCACCACATACCATCTTCCAGTTGAGATTTAATCATTTCACTAAACTTGTTTAGCGAAATGATAAAACTAGTTGACTTTTTGAGTTCGCTTCGTCAACTTACTGTCGTGGTTAGGGATTTTATCAAATTACTAAACAAATCTAGTGAAATGAAAAAGCGTGTCGCGTTTATTGGCCGATTTTGTCTTTCCACTAAACAGAGTCAGTGATTTGGTGAAATGACTGAATTTTTCAAGCGAAATGATGATATGGATTCTCTATTTTAACATCCTGCGTGATTTGATCATATCCCTCAGAGATTTGTTCAAAACGCTGTTTTAATCATTTCCCTGCGACATACATATTAGTACCAAATTTCGGCTTTCTAGTGCTAACGGTCACTGAGATTATCCGCGGACGGACGGACGGACGGGCAGACATGGCGAAACTATAAGGGTTCCTAGTTGACTACGGAACCCTAAAAACGCCGTTTAATATGTAATATACTGCCTTTTAACTTAGCAACAATGTGCAATTCGATTCGGTTTGAGATTTTTAGTGAGAATACCGGATAGCAGTTATTCGAGTTTTTCGGTTAGTATCATAGTAAAATTAACTACGAATGAGTGTTATATCAAATTTTTATCTCGAATACTAGCATACAAGTACGTTAAATTACATAGGCACATTATGCGGCTTTGTATGTAGATTAGTATTCATGGAATATATGAAATTAATAGACAATTCAGTATAATGTTGTTTTTATTAAGAACCAAACAAAAAACATTTTCTTGAGGAGCATTGAATTAAAACGAGATCCATCATTTTAGTAACTAAATGTATGTATATTTGTATATTTGTTCGTTATTTAGATTTCCGGGAGGCGTTTGGTGTACGACAAATATGTAAACCAGGACTAATAATTTTAAAAATGTGTGTATTACACTAACATAAAGCTTATTTTGCTGGTTGAAATTGTTCTTCGGTATGACATACTCGATTTTGTCACATTTCATGAAAAAATTAAAATTTTGAAGAACAAAATCTTCACGTACTTTAATTAAAATAATCAAAATAATTAGTCAAAATCATGTGTCTTAATCAGTACAAAAACTTTAAGTCATAATCAGACATCGGAATCTAGAGGGCTAAATTGACAGGTAGGGAATTCCTATATCAAAAAAAGACAGTTATCGATGTTCTCCCCATATATACCAATGACTGCCCTCAGCTTTGTCTGAATTTTTTTGTTAGTATAATTTTGAAGACGAAAATAAAGTTTATATTAAAGCATGTTATCATGTTATCAATGATCGCTAGGTTTAAAAATGTGCTACGAAATAATAATAATATTTTTATCAAACAAAACATATTAGACAATATAGGCATGTTGAATTTTTTTCATGTATGGTATCAATCAATTGGGTTTGTTGTGAGGATCAAATGCCTATATGGGGTTAATTGCGTTAAAACAACACAAAAGCTAGAAATGAGACTAAAAGTCTGAGATTTGAAATAATGAAAAACAAATACTTTAGTGCAAACTTTTTTAGAATAGTGAATTTGACAAACTATGATATACTCAAGTATATTTTTATGGGATCCGTCACATCATGTAAAATTTAATCTCAATTTAAATCCTTATTCTGGTTTGATCAAATAGATAGGGGGCTGATGCCGTCAATGAGAAAAGCCCTTAATTGAATACCCAGCGGGAGTCTTCCCTCATTGGCACATTTTTTCAACGCAGTAACCTTTGTTGATGTTGGCAGTGTCATGCCCTGGGCGACTGCCAGACTCTCGACAATGCGTGGCCAGAAATAGCCGTTCGTTAGAATTTTATACCGGTTTTCTCCTAACGAATGTTGATGAAACCTAGCCGATACTGTTAAAATTTTCTTGCTGGTTGGGATTAAGTTTTTCTCTGTATTGAATGTACTCGATCAGTACATAAATGTTCTTTTAGAGACCTTGTAGCGCCAAGAGCTACATATTTAATTAATTAGTGCATTGCCATTTTTCTCGCGTTGACTCATTTTATAGTGCTTTAGTCGGTGCAGATGGTTCGAAAGTATCAGTGATCATTTGATCTTTTTTTAATCTCCCAACATCTTAAGCTCCGAATTTGTATTTTACAAGATTTATTATTTAAAGGTTTGCGAGCTAACTTCATCTGAATATATTTTAATTATTTATATGCATTATATTATTATATAAATATGTTTTTTTTTTGCCTAAATTTTAGGTATTAATTCAGTAAATTAAATCCCTTTCTATAATCTAAATAATATTAGTTATCTTAAAGATTGATTCAAATCAGCCTACAAAAAGTTAATATGTTAAACGAAAATTATCCAATAGAAAATATTAAAGCCGTTAACTCTGTTGAATGGTATGATGTTATGAATGTAAAAAATAGCTGTTAAAATATGTCTGACTGAAGCACACAAGAATAGGAAATGACTTATTACAGTAGTATCACTCTTGACCTGTTCTCGACTCGTGAAACTTTGCAGACAATTGTATTTTAAATGTTGCCTAATCTCATTCACTTACGTGAGTTCTTATTTTTTTACCACACCCGGCATCCGTATTTCCGTGTATCCTCTAGTGAATTATTTTAAACTCTAATGAACGAGTGAGTTCTTTGTAATGCTCTTTGATTTTAGGGTTCTGTTCCTAATGGGAAAATTGAATCCTTTTAGAATCACTCGTGTGTCGGTCTACCTATCCATTCATCTGGCACGGCTTCTGGTCACAGTAAATTTTCTTACCCTCAAAATTAGGTGGTAGGTACAGAAAAAAACAAACAGAAGTTTACGGTAAAGCGTAAGTAATCCTGGCAGCCCCTGAGATAAGCACGGTTTTAATTGTACCATAATTCCTCGTCGCCATATAATATCTTTTTATTTGGCGGGGGACCCCTTTGATCATCACTAGTGTACGGACGGGTGGTGGCATTATTGAGCAGAGAGATTGATTTTATGATTGAATGACTGATTAGGTGATTAGTAAATTATTTTTCGTCTAATACATACATTTCTGATTTAAGTAGTTCCAATATTTTTGGATCAAATTATTAAATCCCTTCGTTTTCTCCGCTTGACCCTTGGTTTACAACTCTTTTTTGGTCTGCCTAATTAAATTCAGTAATTATATGAAAAACAATTCAATAATTCGATTCAAAAATATTGGCACTATTTGAATACGAAATGTATGTTTTAGACAAAAAAATAATCTAATTATTCAATCATAAAACGTAATCTAAACGAACCCATTGCCCTCTATGATTAATAATGCCACCACCTGTCCCTACACCTAGTCATCACATTTGTAATAAATTTATCTAGTGTATTCTGTCCTGCAGTAAAATCTTTTTTATTTATATAAATCTTAGCAAATTATCCTCAGGGAAAAATAATAAGGTTTTTTCAACTTTGTAGAATACGGTAGCGAAATTTGATTTAGGCCCAGAAGTAATAAAAGAAGAATTTGACTTGGCAATTAGAAGCATAAAAAGTGGAAAAGCGGCTGGTAATGACGGTTTATACATAGAATTAATAAAATATGCAGAATGTAACATTTTAAAAAACGAACTTCATAACATAATAAAAAGTATATACAAGATGGGAGTAATCCCGAGAGATTTTTAAGTAAGCAGAACGGTTACATTGCCAAAAAAGCTAAACACATTATGTTGCGAGGAGCACAGGACGTTAAGTTTGATATCTCACGCTTCGAAAATACTACTCACAATAATTCAAAACAGGTTAAAAGCAAAGATTGAAAGTCGATTAGGACCAGATCAATACGGTTTTAGAAAAAACAAAGGAACAAGGGAAGCTATCTTAGCACTGCGCATGATCATAGATCGACGGATGGATTTGGGTTTGAATACGCACGTTGCCTTCATAGATTTGGAAAAGGCCTTCGATAACGTAAACTGGAAACTTATGATGAAAACGCTAAAAGAAATAGGAGTCGATTATAGAGATAGAAGAGTAATATACGAGCTATATAGAGATCAGGAAACTTTAATTCAGATAGGGGAAGAAAGGGAAAGCATTAGGATCAAACAAGGAGTAAGACAGGGGTGTCCACTTTCACCATTAATTTTTAACGCCATCATTGAAAACTCCATTACCAAAATAATAGAGAAGGATCAGGGAGGAGTCAAGTTCAATGGGAACAAGATACATTTTGTACGTTATGCTGATGATATAGCAGCATTCGCAGAAGACAGTGAACAACTAGAATTATTACTTAACAATATGAACTAAATTTTTCAGGAATCAGGTTTAAAAATCAATATCAACAAAACAAAAATCTTAACAGCATCAAAATTAGATACGAGAAATAGACCAATTAAACTGAATAACACTATTTTGGAACTAGTCGATAACTTTAAATATCTCGGGAGTATCATTAATAATAAATCAAGATGTAGTCAAGACATCATTACTCGAATCGCAATAGCCAAACAGGCCTTCAACAATAAAAAGCATATTTTTAAATCGAAAATGGCTACGAATACTAAAAAATATTTTATTAAATCCTACATCTGGAGCATCGCTTTATACGCCTGCGTGGACACTGACACAAAGAGATAGAGAAAGATTGGAAAGCTTCGAAATGTGGTGTTGGCGGAGAATGGAAGGGATTAGTTGGACTGAAAAAATATCAAATGTTAGGGTTCTGGAAAGAGTTAAAGAAAAAAGAAATATAATAGAGACAATAGAAAACAGAAGAGGAGTATTAATAGGACATCTGCTTCGACACGACCTGTTCCTTACGAACATCATAGAAGGAAAAATAGAGGGAATGAGAAGAAGAGGAAGACCGAGAATAAATTATTTCAACCAAATAAAAGAAAAGGTTCAGGTCGTGTCATACTAGAAGGTTTAAGAGTTGGCAGAGGACCGGACGAGTTGGAGATTGCTCCACCGATAAGAGCACAGCTCTTAAATTTAAAGAAGAAGAAGATGACCTAGGTAAATAGAACGCTTAGGTGACAAGCGGCGACTGATGATTATGTTTATTTATGTTTCATGATCTATTGCATTGATTTTTGTTTAGATTTGATTCAAAGTCCAAAGCCAAGGTCATTAAATCGGCACCAGTACTGTAACGTTTAGAAAATATATGCATTTAGTAGCGTTGTACCGTAGCCAAAACACGTCATTTATACGTTTAATATTTATGCCTTCTGCATATTTGCCTCAGCGTTAACATTATTGAATGACAATTTCAAGCGTTAGATAGTCAAACCAGTAAAGTATATTTTAGGATTATTTCCTCGATACTGTTTTGACGTCAGATATTATAACTTTTATAAACCCTTATTTTAATTTATCATCACTCATTAGTAAAAAAAAGTTTAGTACTAAAACATATGACGTTGCATTTTACGCTTAAGGTTTTTTTTTAGAAAAAATTACGCAATACGCAAACCGACCCCCGCTCCGAGTCGTTTCTGGTGCAAAGGCTGTCCATGGTCATCCAGCGTAGTAACGCCGCGAGCATTATGGGCACCCTTTGGACCGGAAGCGATAAGGAGCGGCTTTGACTAACTACTAGGTGTAATTATGTGTAAAAGTTGTTTAGTATTAAGTATGTGACATGATGTAATCTAATATTTAACGTAATATTTAACGCAAATATTTTAGGGCAAACTTTTGAACAAAATGAGTTCTCGCAAATTGACGTCGAGTCGAGTCATAATCAATCTAAATATGGTAATTATCTGGGTAGGGTATAAATGTGTGGGTAAAATTACTACCAGGTCTAGGACCAGGTAGACTTTTACCAATGACCAATGTGGCCAATGGTGTGTGGTGGCCAATAGTCACCGGCGCCTTATTATTGAGCAGATACTTTTACGCCAATCAATCGATTCTCGCTGTGGCCTTTCGACATTTGATTCAGAAATGGGATTTTATTTGGTAAGTCTAGCCTATAGTCATACATTATAGGAATACTTTTATATGACAAAAAAAAAGCAGTAGGTTTAAAACATTTTCTTTATAAAATAAATATAAACATGAAGAGCTTAAAACAGCAGTACACACGATAATGCAAAATTTAATCAAACAAACCTTAGCACTCTAGGGGACATTCCATAAATATTACAGTTTGCATTTCATAGGGTTATATTATAATAATAGTGTCAGATGGTTCGAAATATGATCTTGGTCATACTTAGCAACTCGTCAACTTTCAGTCTGGTTTGCAAGAATGCTAATTACTATTTTTAAATGAGTTGCTGGCTATGACTAGTCATGTTTCTTTGCACCTTAGACTACAATTTTAAGCACTTATAGCAATATGACAGTTACTTGTAAATAGTTATAAACGATGGTAAAAAATATCCCAAATTGAATAGTCTTAAGCTTAGACAATTCAACCAACCGGAGCGGCTATTGACAGGCGTTCCCCCGAACCGAAAACATATGACCAGTGGTCAGATTTATTCTATGGACGGACGTTTATATGACGTGGTTATTTGTACGTTACGTACGAACAGCCAAACATTTGACGTTCCCTATCCCGCAAAAATCGGCAGTTTTCTTTTGTATAGAAAATGACAGACATGGCCGCTCCGGTTGGTTGAATTCTCTAAGGTCTTAAGGCATCTTTCACAACGTAATTAAATGAATAGCACGATTGATAAACTATTAACCTTTTGACCGCCATATCGCTGGCGCAATATAACAGGGTTGTTACATTTTCAGGGTAGTTAAAATTATACTTAGTGTCACTATGACAATGTTCAAATTTCGATAAAAGTGAAACGTAGAACCGTGTAATTTGCGTGTAATATTGGGCCAGCGATATGTCAAAAACTTAACTTTTAATTTTGAACTCTGTCATAATTTATAAATGTGTCATTCACATCGTCACTTTGTCTCATATATCAGACGACGGCGGTCAAAAGGTTAAGAACGTACTTGCCTTAGTACTGCTCAAATTGGGCTGAGCTTACCTAAGTTCCAAAATAAAAACTCCAGAAATTCGAGTTAGCCTTATGATTAAAATATTAGGCCAAGAAACGATGTGCATTATTTTATTACCAAGAAAAGGACGTATTCTCAAAAATACGACCCTAATTAGACATGTGCCCATCTATTTTGAAATCATAATGAGAACCTATCTGGGCTTGAAATGTGGTGGCCTTTTAGATAAGTAGTATGTACAGAAAAATCAACGTTCGAAAAAACATGTTTTGATGACTTTAAAATTGCTAGCTAGTGAAAGTGTTCCATGGGAAAGAGGGCATCTTATATGGAACTATACGAAGTGACCCGTTTTCAGCTTTAAGTATATATTCACGTGTCATTGCCTTACTAAGTACCTAGTAGTATCTTAGTACTGTATACATAAATGTATAAATAAATATAAGTAAGTACCTATATCCTTGTTGTACAGTCGACGTCAAAGAATACATACCTTATTACAAAAGAGTACGGTTCAAACGTGTAAATATAATATATTTGACGTCGGCTGTGCCTACCCTTAAAAGTAGTTTGGTCAGTTCCTACCTTAGGTACCTTTCGGTATTTAAATATTTTATACACGCTAACTAAAGTAGTATTGTAATCATGTGGAGCTATCTGACAGCTCCTGCCATACATTGAAAGCCTCTTTGTATGGCAGGTGTCAGATTACTCCACTCCATTGAAAATACTACTTTAGTACACATATATACCTACCTGTTGACATTTCTTTTCTAAACGTAGTCTCATTGCAGACAAATGAAAGTCAAGTCCAGATTAGACTAGACTAGACTTTCATTTGTCTGAACTGAACAAGTGAACACCCACATTTGAATTGATATATTAGTATAGCAGGGAGTATTTTTACAATAGCCGTACTGTTCACATTTTTTCTTATAAATAACGTTAAGATTATTGCGAAAACACGACAGATTAGCATGTATTTTCCTTCACGTCATACTTCACGTTGATTAAAATGTCATGATTTTAATGACTATACTTAGTTTAATCGTACAATCATAGGTACAAATAATGAACAAAAAAAAGATTTACAGTAGTACTTTATTGTGATTTTTTCATCCCGCTATTTATAGTCGTTGTTGGACATTTTCACATATTTTGTTAGTTCAAGTTGTTCGAATTCCGAAAAAATTTAGTTTGAATTCACAACGATTTCCGCAAACGCATTATCCAGTCTATAAATAATTATATATAATTATGTGAACATATGTAGGTCTCAATGAATCCCTTTAATTCTAATTTGACTAGAAGCACTTATTGACAAAAAAACAATCAACTTTAAATGCATTTATCAATAACACAAGCATACAAATTCAAGATTTTTTTCTCCTTTTCACAAGTAAATATTATCATTAACATCAACTTTAAAGAAACACCAAACAGCTGGAAATATGTTCTTGTTGCTATATAAAACTGAGGTCACGTAATATATACTTATTTAATATGTTGTAGTTTAACACCAAAGCGCCTATAATCTTAGGTTTGTTCAGTCAAATGTTAGAGTAAAGTAACACATGGATGGCGCCTTACCCACCGAAGGAGGCCTAAGAAGTTCAAGTCAGTAATTTTTAGAATAACCACGTATTGTAGACGACATGGACATATTGACTAGTCATGTCAAATCTATGATTCGGGTAGATTATCAAAGAATTGTCCATGTTTCTTAGTTTGACTACGACAAATACTTACACACTTACAATATTATAATAAACGATGCTTTATTTTTAAGGATGAATAAATAGTTACATTCATAAATAATGAAGCCACACTAGCCAGACTTGCTTGATCATATACTATAAATAGCTGCTAGATAGAACATTAGTGTTTTGTAGTAAAAAAGTACAAATAAATATTTGAGCTAAAAACTGACGTCTAAGTTGTTTTTTTTTTAAACAATCTTTAGAATGGTTCAATTGCAATCAATATCTGCTTGAAACCCAACTCAAAGTGACTTAAGAAAAAAAACTGCAGTAATGTGATCAATTAATAATTAGTTCTTTATATTAAAAAAAAAAAACAGAAATGTAATCAGCAAATACGCCAAGAATTTGATTACATCTGCAGATGAGATTAATGAGAATATTATAATTTAAAATGGACGAAAGTTGTCCAAAGCCAAAAATGAACTCCTATATGAATTCTTTGGCCGAGTGACAATTTTTCTGTTGTCTCGAATGGCACTGTCATGAGGTCTTTCACCTTTTGAAACGATTGTTCTGGTACAAGATGTCGGCCAAAGGTAAATGTGCAGGTGAGATATACAATACACGGAAGACTTTATTTTTTACAGCTATTGGTCTTTTGAGCACTGTTAAGTAAATGAGCTTTGCGAGCAAAAAGGGTTGCTGTACTGTGGTGTGACCACCTCGTCATCGTCCAATGATCGTGGGTTCGTCAGCCATAGCCAGCTCGTCGGTGGCCGCCTTGTCGCCTTTCTTCTTGCGCGAGTACCACAGAAAAGATGCTGCAGCAAAAGCGTTCACCAGCACCACGAACACCGCCAAGTAGAAGCTGATGTGAAAACTGTGAGGGACGGTAAATAATTATGATAAATCTATTGCTGTTTCAAATTGAGTATTGTTTAATATTAAAGTGTTTAGTACTAAAAGATACATAGAGAGATGTACGTATACTTGGCAGTGGGCAACAAAAGGCCAGGAGTATACTTTCGGGTCGGCAACGCGCATGTGACTCTAGAAGAGTTGCAGGCGTCCGCTGCGGCGGCTGCTTGCCATCAGGTGAGCTGTATGCTTGTTTACCACCGTCGTGATATGAAAAAAACTTTAGCTTATAGCTATCAATTAAGGTGGCGGAATACGCAAATACTTAAGATTGAGGTGTTTTTGTGCAGAATTTAAAAACCCGACTGAAAGGGGACCGACGGAAAAAACATTTATTTTAATAAGTGCGATTTCCTTGCTGACTGTACATTTTTTTAAATAAAAATAAGGGCAATAATTATAAACCAATTACTTAGGAAAGGTCTTCTAAACCATTTTCACGAAGCGGCACAGGATCTAGTAGTTGCCCTAGTGTTTGCGTATCCCGTAACACTGTGGGCTGAAATTCATATAAATAGAAACTTACATAGTAATTTGTTCCTTTTTTATTATTAAAATAGCTTTAACTGTGCATTATTATGTCCAAAAATGAGTCTTATGTAATTTGGTTGCGAAAATAATTTATTATATTATACTTGATTATCAAAAAATATGTATGAGAATGAGGAGCGTATGACAAAAATCGAATTTTATTAAAAATATAACAAATTATTTTCCGAACCAAATTACATGAGACTCATTTTGGGAAATAATTATAACCAGTTAAAGCTATTTGAATAAAAACAGTAGAAATTAAGATGTAAGTTTCTAATGATAGTCGAATTTCAGTCCACAGTGGGTCACCTTTAGTAACTAATAATGTATTAATAGTAATAGTAGGTGGTTGTTAAGCAACTGTTACTTACTAATGGTATGCGTCTTTAGGATAGATGGGATGCACATTTTTCTGCAGCACATCTACCACCGTTGTTGCCATCACTTGTACCACGACAAAGGTACAGGCGGCTAAACATAAAAAATGCAAATTGCAATGTAACCGTATTTTCATATTTTGCTGTGATAGAATATAAATATAATCCATGTTTAATCTGAATAGGTATAAAAAATGCAAACATAGTAAGATTTAAATTAGAATATCTGTAGTCATCAGACGTACCAAATTATTATTACAATATCTCTCTAATTAAAGTATACATCCTCCTTAATTTTCATAAAGACAATCTTGAGGAACATAGGAAATCAAAACCAAAATTATGAATAAAAAACTTACTACTGATAAAGTGAATTCCGGCAGCAAGTCTCTTGAACATGTATCGAGGGTTCTTGAAAGTGTAGACGGAGAAGCCGCACCCCATCGCCATCACGAAGAGACCGATGATGCCGAATGATATCATCGTACGCACCAAGCCTGCATCAGAATGTTCCCCATTTTAATGATTAACTTATTGCATGACCCAAGATGGCAAGAAATCATATTATAATGTAGGTTTCCGCAATCCAGTTTTTCACTAGATGCCAGCACCATGACGAGAGGTCTAGCTGTCACAATCCACCGTTGTTTAATCTTTTTTTATTTTGATTGGTGGATTTTGACAGCAGCTGTCAAAGAGACCTCTGGCCACGGTGCTACCATCTAGTAAAAACTCGATCGCAAAACCCTCATTGTAAATTTTCCTTGTGATTTTCGTAACTTAACCCGACGGTACTCGCTAGGTATTTACAAGCCCAAATACTCGCTACCGGGTAAATAATACCACTTCAAATGGCATTATTCTGAGTAAAAACTCTTGAATATAGTGCTTTAATATATTATATCTTAAGATTAAAGTGTTATTAACTTATTAATAAACTAAACACCCAATATTTCATATTGAATTTATTTATTAGTTATTACTTATTAGGAGCAATATAAAAAAAAGTAATCTAAATATTATTTTTTCCTTAATCCGAGACAAAAATCAACAAACCATTTTTTTTCTTTGGAAACACGCAAAATCAAGATCAATTTTGAAAACTAGACTAATTTTACGTACTAAATAATAACAATTTACCATACTTTCACAATAAACCGAACATGAGAAAAAAGGCTTCAAACATAACCATATTTTTTGTAGATCACAAATTGATAAATTTGCTACTACTTAGATTTTTCAAAACACTCGCCACAAATTGGGGTAGTATGCTCACGGCATATCCTTTTGAAACATAACTCACAAGCTGTTTTTGTTTTTCGATCTTTCCTCCAGTCACATACTGCACAGCGAGATGATGCAGTTGAAGGCGGACGCATCGTCGACGAGCTAGCAGGCGTATTTTGCTCATTCGAGTTGGCACTTAGCATAAAATTGATTTTGATTTTAATAAATGATGACAAATTATGTACGGATGATCTCTTTTTTATGTATGGCATCACAAGACCCAAACAAAGCCAGTTCCTTCAAGCCAGTTCTTCCTCACGTATAATATTGTGAGATCTCGTTCGAACACACTGAAGAGGTTCACGAATTTGCCAGTGAGTTTTTTTTATCTTTTCCAACAAATTTTCTCGTCTAATATACATCAAGGGCACATCTTCTAAATACTCTTCAATTGTCTGGGACGCGTCTTAAACTTGCGAGTCTGATGACAAACTAGAATAAAATTCGGGCTCGGTAGTCTCTTCTATATCGTCCACTTCCTTTAGATTATCTTGCAGCTCCAATTCAGGATTAGACGGGAAGCGATACAGAGGTCCAGATTCTAAGGATGCGTCAGAATCATCGCCTTCCTGCTCCGTACTACTGTTTCCGATACACTTTCTTGGCCACTGTCTTCTTCTTCCAGCAACTCCTCAATTTCACTATCTTTCAGTGGGTGATTCATCTTTGAAACTCTCAATACAATTTGAAAAAAATATAAACATTAACCGTCGCTACCGGGTATTTTCCACCCAAGGTAATGAAAAAAATATATAACAAAAACTATCGCTACTGGGTATTATTTACCCGTAGTCACTTTACACGCGAAATTTCGTCTAACGCTGAGCGTAAACTGAAGTTAAGTTTAGGCAGCGCGTGCGATAACCACTTATTTGAGGGTACTTAAGAGCTTGGTCCGATAAGAGGCTCACTTAAAAAACCGGCCAAGTGCGTGTCGGACCACGCATAGGAGGGTTCCGTACCTTCAATGGAATAAGAACCAAACTAATAACAAAAGGTCGTATCTGATGCCTATGGAAGTAGTTTTTTGGAGATAACTCAAAAATGGCTGAACCGATAATGTTCAAAATAATTTTGTTGTACAAAGTACAAAAAAATGTGAAAATTTAACGTGACATAAAACTTACTCGGGATTTCAGTGTGAAAAGCCGGATCACGCAATTTTGGATCTTCCAGCGGCTGCGCCAGGTAGTTTGTACAAACTGAAAAAATATAAACATGAATTGACTTGCTTACACTTCTATAATACCCACATTATATTGAGGTTATAATAATGGCTTTCGTAGTCTATACTCAAGACTCTCCCTAATAATGCAAATTGGTCACTTCATGTAGCAATCTCCAACAAACTGATTCATATTTGACTCGTTTTCAAGTCAAAGGTACATCACTGTCGGTTGTCAATAGAGAATATTTCGAAATGAATTTTTATGGCAGTAACGCCTTATTGAGAACCGACAATGATGTACCTTTGACTTGAAAACGTCACATTATTATAGGATACGTTTTTGACTCACTAGATGGCATTATTGTAGTTTTATCCTGGTACGGTCCTCAATTCTTTTGTGAAAAAAACTATGCCATCAACATACATTATATAATATACATTAGCTAAGCTCCTGAAATTCAAGACTACTTGACCTAGTTTAGTTATTTTCCTTAGATAACCGACACGAAATGTAGTACGGAAGCGTATAACCCTTACAGGCCGGAACATTTGAGAAGTTCCTGAGAAACCCCCAGAAACATTATCGCATTTATGAGGTTTAGGTACCTATCGAGTTTATATGATGTACGTTACAGTGCAAATATTAAAAATATTTAGTAAATTAATAAACAAGTTGTCTATAGCACCTGGGCAAGTTTATTTATAATTATAACATGAGGCAGACATAAGAGTTTAATTTATGAATATTGATTAAATTGCAATTAAGTGGTTATATTTTTGTTCCATTCGGCGTCGAGACCCTTGGTCCGGGGGGCCCTAGCACTCTGAGTCTCTTCAAAGACCTGTCGAAGAGACTCAGAGATGCCACAGGAGACCGAAGAGCTGGATGGCTGGAAGAGTTTAATTCAGAGCGAAAATGCTGCCACAAACTTTAGTACCTACCATGCCGCATGGGCCTCTTTTAGATATATTTTATTTTATATGTTTAATTTTATTCTTAGAGTTTTATTTAGATTTATTTTAGTTTTGGTTAGTTTTATTTGTTATATTTTTAAGTCAGCATTAAATAAATGTGCCGAACTAGCAGGGCACGGACTACCAATATTATTTTGCTGGAACGCTTATTCGATTCGCTTGGCAACTTTTTTGCTCACATTATTGAAATAATTTCCGACGTTAGGCCCAATATCCTTTTTCGGAACGGAAAAGAAACTTTTGTGACTGACAGAACTTTCGTAAACGCGTTGTATATAGCCTTTTAAGCTAGGTGGTGACATAGACGGGGGAACATTGAAGACTGATAAAATTCATGAAAGTTGTTTGCGTAGTCTAGTAATAACTTTGTATATCGCTTTGGTATAGGTACGCTTGTCCTAAAGTGAAACTTTTCGATGTAAGAAAATACATATAGAGATATTTTAATAGAAAATGACAAGTGCTTAAGATATTTTGCATGGCACATTGACTGCTTATAATTAAGTAGGTGTGTAGTATCATCACCCCAGTCTCGATCAGTCCACCTTAATCATACAAGAGAGACTTGACAAAGGCTTATTGCTTTCAGTTTATTGCTTTTAATAATTAATAATAAAGTATTACGGAAATGATATTTACGGCAACATATAGAGTTAATGTTGCTCAGACCCCGATCCCATAAAGGTAGAAGACGAATTTGTCCTAAAAACGAACAATATCAAATACCTAGGGCCTGTGCGTGCAGCACTGTAGTCACTAGAGTCTGGTAAAATTGATAACGACGTCCAATCCCGGATAAGCACTACTTTGGCCAAGTGGCGAGAAGTAACCGTCGTCATCTGTAATCCCAGGATACCGGTGAAGCTAAAGGGCTTTGTGTACACGAGCATCATCCGGCCAAGTCCTATTATATGGCAGACCTAGCCTATCTCCGGAAGTCATGTACAGCAGATTCACGTCGCGGAGATGAAGATGTTGCGATAGTTGTGTGGCGTTACGCGATTAGATCGCATCCATAACGAACACACCCATGGCAGCCTCAGAGTATGTGACATAGTGGATACGTTGCAGAAAAATTGACGATACCATGATAGAACTCATTATTGTCTCGTCCGGAAATCTTGTGGATGCGGTCGGCCAGTTTCCAGCCCCTGGCTTTTCACACCATGACCTTGTTTATCTGAGCTACCATGTCCGGCCACCCAAACCGCAACGTGTAACTGTACAAATACGTAGTTTTGCGAGATTAGACGTGGAAGCTTTGAAACAGGATGCTGCTTCGGTTGACTGGTCGTCGACGTTTTTGGCACCATCAGTAAACGAGGCTGTAGACACTTTTAACCTGACTGTTCTAAAGTTGTTCAACATACATGCTCCCATTCGCAAAGTAAAGTTGGAGTTGGATTACTAGAGCCGTCCGTATGGCTATGGCAAGACGGGATCGAGCTTTTCGGAAATATAAGCGCGATCGTTGCGAGGAAAATTAGAACAGCTTTAAAAAGGCCAGGAATGGATGTAATCAGATGGTGAGAGCTGTCAAGCGTAAACACATCCACGATAGTATCGCAAGTTCGTCACCAGCTGAAACATGGAAGTTTTTAAAATCGATCGGTGTGGTTAAATCTTCTTGCCTAACTTCATCTTCCTTCTCTTTGAATGATTTAAACTCTCACTTTTCTAAATCTTTGACCCTTCATTTTGCTACCTTAAGTAGAAGCATCTCTTACATTGCATATTTACCCTGTCCAACAACAAACACTTTCTCTTTTACTCAAGCCACTGATGATGATATACTTAAGGTGGTTAAATCAATCAAGTCCAATGCTATTGGCCATGATGAGCTGAGTAGATTGATGATTGTAAGCATCTTAGAATGCATTCTCCCAGTTTTAACGTATATTGTTAACCTTTCATTGTCTACTGGGGTTTTTCCTTCTGCACGGCGGAAAGCCTTTGTTCTACCGCTCCCTAAAGTTTCTAACCCCAGTTTGCTAAAAGACTTTCGCCCTATTTCCATTCTCCCGTTTCTCTCAAAGGTCCTTGAAGCAATCGTTCATAAGCAACTTTCTGCCCATATTTGCTCAAATCAATTCCTCTCCCCTTTCCAGTCAGGTTTCCATGCACTGCTCTGCTCAAAGTTGTGGAAGATGTAAGGCAGGGCATGGAATTATCACAGGTTACGTTGCTGGTTCTGGTTGATTTCTCGAACGCAATTAATGTCGTTAACCATGATCTTCTACTTGCATGCCTTAGGCACTTAAGTATATCACCATCAGCGGCTCAGTGGTTTACTTCTTATCTTAAAGATCGCTGCCAATGTGTTTGTGCTGATAAATCCTTCTCTGACTGGTGTGATCTCCCTTCTGGAGTTCCACAGGGTGGCATTCTTTCTCCTCTTCTCTTCTCAATTTTTATTAACACGGTCACTCCTAGCATAAGCTGCTCTTACCATCTTTATGCTGATGATCTGCAGCTCTACACTCAGGCGAGCGTTAAGCACATTGATCATGCAGGCTCCATTATAAATACTAACTTAAACAGTCTCTTTGCGTGGTCACGTTCTTTTGGAATCGCGGTGAACCCATCCAAATGTCAAGCTATTGTACTTGGAAGTCTCCGCACGCTTGTTTTGATGGATTTGCCGAGTGTTGCACCTATCCGAATCGAGGATGTTGTGATACCCCTATCACCTAAAGTGAAAAATCTTGGTCTGATCATAGACAGTGGCCTCACATGGGAGCCCCAGGTGTCTGATGTATGTCGTAGAGTGACGTACACACTTAGATCACTGTACAGATTCAAAAATTTCTTGCCAGTAAGCACTAAGACCCTTCTCGTACAAGCTCTTGTCCTTCGCATAATTGATTATGCTGATGTGTGCTACTCTAATGCCATTCAAACTTCTCTGAATAAACTGGACAGACTGCTCAATAACTGTATTAGGTTCATATTTTGCCTTCGGAAGTACGACCATATATCAGCTTATCGTAAGCAGCTGAATTGGCTTCCGATAGACTATTAGACTAATAGACTCTTAAGTACACTGTATTCTTTTCTTTTTGATCCTACCACACCTCAATATCTTCGATCTAACTTTAAATTTGTTACTGCACGCCCTGGATGTAATCTTCGCACTTCTCGCTGCCTTAAGCTCGCTATTCCCCTTCATCGCACCGGTTTCATGAACAATTCCTTCACTCTCCAGGCAATACGCCTTTGGAATGACCTTCCGATTGACATCAGAAAAGCTCAGAGTAAGTTCACTTTCAAGCGCATGTTGCGTAAGCATTTGTCTGATAAATTGCGTGATTGATTATCGTCTTGATGTTTCATTGTAGGTACACTTATCTAACAATATGTATGTAAGTTTATTATATAAAGTATATGTGTAAGTTTATGATTATTCTTAATGTCTGATTAAGTATATAATATTTATTTTATATTTAGTAAGTGTGATACTGTTTCAGTATATTATTTCATAAAGCCTGCACCAAACATATCTCTTTTTGGCCCAGTGGTTGACTGGTAGAGAATGCCTTAAGGCATTTAGTCCGCCATTTTATGTCCTATAAAGTTTAAATAAATAAATAAATAGAACGTTTTATGTTATTTCACTTCATTGCAAAGTATGTAACAACTCCACAGTCCACCTATAATTTAAACATTTAGAAGATTGCAACTCGGTAAAAATAGAGACTACCAGTGTTTACTGTTGATTCGCCACTGGTACTACTTATCAGTAGTACCAGTGACGAGTGAACGAGATATAAATTCTTTTCACTCACAGGCAAAGTATAAATGGCAGAAACTGCCAAAAAATGTTGGCAAAACTTGCTAAATATGTATAAACATTTCAACGTTCACTTGCTTTGTCCCTGTAAGTGTTAATGTGTTAGTACTACCCAATGATTCATATCAAAAAAAGCAATTATAAATTTTATGAATTTAACATTTTAAGATTTTTGTTCTCATTTTTTAGATGTCATTTTACCATTATCTATATTATAAAAATAAATAAATAAATATGTATAAGGAATTATAATCAAGTCACTTTATACAATCATCGTGTGCCGACACTGGCACAAATATGTGATCGTATTTGTTTTTCCTCTTTTGAGGGCTTTTAAACTATATTTGGAGGTTAGCGAACTGATCAAATTAACCTAGTCAAGAATCATTATATTTCGATGGCTGTAAACCACGCTCTTAGCTATAATTGGAAAACTATAAAAATCGGACTAAAATAGAACGCCGCTTAGGCACTGGTCCCATCGCGGGCGAGTAACTATGAGCTATCGGCTATTTTCTAGCCCAAGAAACGAACAAAAGATAATCGTTCCCGTGTAAATAAAAGAGAGAGATGTATATTTATAGTTCATCGCAGTGTGAGCAGCCAGCGATGAACTATAAATATATATCTCTCTCTTTTATTTCATGCAAGCGATTATCTTTTGTTCGTTTCTTGGGCTAGAAAATAGCCGATAGCTCATAGCTTACTCGCTCGCGGTGGGACCAGTGCCTTATGGGTCATTGAGTGAGCACATTGATAAATGATAAGACATAACAGAAGAAAAACGGCAGAAGTGAAAAGATGTAAAACATAATTGAGGATAATGAAATAAAACTAATAAAATTGTCCTGAAAGTGAGGTAATTTGGTAAACCGTGTAATAACCGTGTGACATACTTACTAGGTTATTACAAGTCTAGTAGTTATTTTGTTCACTTACGGCCTGGTTGATGGTTTGGCTGCACGCAGCAGGTTTGTATTATATTAAAATAAGTTAAACAATATTGTTCTTAAATATTTACCAACAATGTGTTGTACAATATCCCACAAATAAATATTTACATTTCGAAATAATTAGTTAGAAATGCGAAGGTGTAAAAATCTTAAAAAGTGCCCTTGCAACCCACGTGTTACGTAACGTTAATTTGCTTTTTACAACCTATTTAGATAAGAGCCTTTTCTTACTTCCAAGGAGGGAGCAAAGTGGCACTTTTCGGTACTTAAGACTTTACATACAGTTTTGTACGTTTGTGGCCTGGTAGTATCGTGGTTTGGTGGAGCAGATAGGATCATGATGACGTCCGGACCAAACAATAATTAAAGGTTTCTTAATCTCATAGTTGGTGCGAAAATCAGTATGTCACTTGGAAGCAAAATTATTTTCATATGGGGCGTTACCGCTTGAATCATCCTCTACGCTCAGGATTAAATGCCCGCCCTCGCTTTAAATGTGTGATTTTACTTCTGTGTAATCTACCACTAATATGTCCCTCTATCTAAAAACTAGATCAAATTGCGTTTAGGACGGTTTGTTAAATAGAGCACACTCTGTTATGACCCTTATAAACTTCAATCTCAGTCGACTTTAATCAACGTAAGCCCACTGTTACTTTTATTGCGAGTAATCAGGGCATGGGATAGTGATGGGTATATTTCATTAGGATATTATCAAGGTATGTGGACTCACTGGATCACTTTTTAAGGTATAGTTTTTCGATGAGCTCGAAGATTACTTTTTTAAAGGTACAACACGTGGTTAACGAAGTGCAGATACTTTAAAGAGATAAATTTCCACCAATGACAAATCAGATGAAACTATTGTGCTACGTGGCAATTGTTAATTTTGTATAAGAATTATGTAAGTGTTAGATGTCGTTGTTATCTGCTTTTTCTATTTCAAGGTACTTATCAAATTCAGTCGATTACATTCTTTGCGACTTGCTACATCACAGTATACGTTTGCATACGTGATTTATGTACCGTAGGTCCGTTCTGATTGATGCTGGCAGCTAATAGCCATTTCGGCGGCTGTCGGCGTCCCCTTTCTGTAGTAGATTAAGAGTGTGCCCCGTAAAATGTGACAAAATAACGATACCAACGAAATTTTTAATTAGTTTGCTATACCATTCTTACCAGTAGATCGGGGCTTCTGGCAGCTACATATCTATCGGCGGAGTTTAGAGTAACGAGTCAAGAAAACTTTTAAGTTGGACAAAGGAATACCTATCAAAGCAAGTAAAAACCGCCGAAGTTAACTCATTTATAGAAGGCAGGGCCTCTATTTTAAAATACGAATAAATGACATTGCGGATTATTGCGTAAAAGCAAACAGTAGGCGACAAACTATTAATTATTTTAAACGTCACTTGGAGCTTCTAAATAATTAATTAATTACTCATAATACTACGTCAAACCAAGAGCTCCAGGAAATATATGGTCTACAATGAACAGCTACCAGATAGTGGGATCTAGAAATGAGAATAGTATAAGAAAACAATCAAAAGGCTTTCTTTGCTCTCTTTGTAGTGTCTAATTTTCCGAAGGTAGCTCTTCGTCTATCCATAGCGGCCACGAACAGTGCCGCATTGTTTATTTGTTTACATGGCGTTACGCCTCGGAGATAACTGTGGAATCGCGGTGGCGACTTGAAAGAACCAATGGGGTATTTCTGTCGGTGACTATAATTCACATTGTGTGGGCCGCGTTGGACAGTGTGTTTACTTTTTGTGAAAATTTTGCAGATTTTGCTCCGCTTGGATACGAAACTTTTAGTTGTGTGCTGACCTATACCTATCATCAGTTCAAAATCACTGGCTATTTGAATTTGGTCTATGCCTGATCAATTGATCATGCTTAAACAGTATCCAAGTATACGTAATGCTTTTTATAATATTGTAAAGAAACCATAATTAATGTGTAATACCTATAAGAGATATGAGCAATGTATTTGATAATTAACCCTCTACTGCATGAATTATGATAGGTGTGCAAAAAAAAAATGCGACAAATATGGTTTATTAGACTTCTTAAACAAGAAACAAAAACAATATATATCTATATATATATATAACTCAAAGGTGACTGACTGACTGACTGACATAGTGATCTATCAACGCACAGTCCAAACCGCTGGGTCTAGAGATTCCAAATTTGGCAAGTAGGTTCCTTATAAGGTCTAGGGGTGCGCTAAGAAAGGATTTTTCAAAATTCATCCCCTAAGGGGGTGAAATGGGGGTCCAAAGTTTGTATGGGAAGACAAGATTAGTTAGTCTATTTTATTAGAAACTTCACAGAAGTATTCCTAACAATAAATAAGTAAATAGGTGTTGCAGGTTTTTTGAGAATTCAACCCCTACAAGGGGGAAATGTGGTCAAAAAGTCTGAAAATCAACATGGGTATTGTTTCTATGGTTTATCGGGTCGTTGATTACGAAAACAACAACGATTTTAAAATCCGACGTGGCGGACGTGAAATACCATCTCCCCTGTTAGAGTACAATGGGGTTGAAATGTCTAAATATCCATATGGGTGTCGTTTTTGTGATTTTTTGGGACGTTAATTAAGAAAATGGCATCGATTTTGAAATTTAATATTGTGGTCATGAAAATTCTTGAAAGTATTTGTGCCAAATTGCAATCTTCTTCCACATATATAAAAGAAGTAACTGACTGACATATCATCGCACAGCCTAAACCGCTGGTTCTAGAGATTCCAAATGTGGTACATCATCATCATCAGCCTATTTAGTCCACTGCTGGACATAGGCCTCCCCCAATGAGCGCCATAGCGCCCTGTCTTCAGCTTGCCGCATCCAGCATCTGCCTGCAGTCTTTCGCAGATCGTCATCCCACCTTGCCAGAGGGCGTCCTACACTCCGTTTGCCGAGTCGCGGTCTCCACTCAAGAACACGTTTACCCCAGCGGTTGTCGGTTCTTCGCGAGATATGGCCGGCCCACTGCCACTTCAGCTTGCTAATTCTTTGAGCTATGTCGATAACTTTGGTTCTCTGTCGGATGTATTCGTTACGAATCTTATCCTTCAGAGAAACTCCGAGCATAGCTCTTTCCATAGCTCGCTGAGCGACTTTGAACTGGTGGACCAGCCCTACCGTGAGTGTCCACGTCTCAGCTCCGTAGGTCATTACGGGTAGGACGCACTGATTAAAAACTTTCGTTTTCAAGCATTGCGGTATGGATGACGAGAAGACTCGGCGTAGTTTCCCAAATGCTGCCCAGCCTAGCTGGATCCTCCTTTTGGCCTCCTTCTCGAAATTGTTTTTACCTAACTGCAGGATCTGCCCAAGGTAGGTGTACTCAGAAACAATTTCAAGAAGGTGGCCATGTACGACGACCGGTCCTGGATCAATGTGGCCATTGATCATGACTTTGGTTTTATCCAAATTCATGCCAAGACCGATGCGTCGCGAGGCTGAAGCTAGGCCGTCCAGCATCCGGGTCAGCTCCTCTAGCGACTCCGCCATTACGACTATGTCATCAGCGAATCGCAGGTGTGAGATGTAATCGCCGTTTATGTTTATGCCCTTACCTTTCCAGTCCAGCGTCTTAAACATGTCTTCCAATGCGCTTGTGAACAGTTTCGGGGATATGACATCCCCCTGTCTCACCCCTCTGCGCAATTGGATGGGTTTAGACTGCTGGCCCTGTACTTGGACACTCATAGTGGCGGCTTCGGAGAGACATCTCAGCACCTCGATATAACGATAGTCTACTTGGCATCGCTGTAAGGATTCCAGAACAGCCCAAGTTTCCACGGAGTCAAAGGCCTTCTCATAGTCCACAAAAGCGAGACACAGGGGCTGATTATACTCTTCGGACTTCTGTATAATCTGCCTCACTGTGTGAATGTGGTCTATGGTGCCATATCCTCCGCAGAATCCAGCCTGTTCCGGTGGCTGGAACTCGTCGAGTCTTCTGGCGAGACGATTCGTGACCACTCGTGAGAAAAGCTTATAGACGTGGCTCAGAAGTGTGATGGGTCTGTAGTTTTTAAGAAGGGTTTTATCACCCTTCTTAAAAAAGAGCACCACCAAACTCCCGCTCCACGCCTTAGGAGTTCTCCCACTGTGAAGGACGGTATTGAAGAGGTTCTGCAGCTCCTGTATAACAGGAGCTCCTCCTGCCTTCAGAAGCTCTGAAGTAATACCATCCTCACCGGGGGCTTTTCCATTTTTAAGCTGCCTCAGAGCTAACACGATCTCGTCTTAACTGATGTCTGGCAGTTCGTCGGTATAGTGGCGTGTCAGGGTGGCTCTTGAATCATGGTCATCTCGTCGGGAGTGGGGGGCATGTGCAGAGTACAGCCGGCCATAAAAATCCTCTATCTCGGCGGAGATCTCCGGCTTCGACAACACGGTCCTCCCGTCGTGCGTTTTTAGCTTCGTCAGGTGGCTCCTGATAAGCTGCTGAGTGAATACTTTGGACCCTCGGTTTCGCTCTATCGCCTCTTCAATAAGGCGTGTGTTGGAGCTCCGAAGGTCGCGCCGTACCATCTTCGCAATTCGCTTATTCAGGTCCGTAGGTGGTACGTAGGCTCCTTATAAGGCATAGGGATGCACTTAGAAATATTTTTTTTTTTAAATTACCTCCTAAGGGCGGAAATGGGGTTCAAAGTTTGTATGGGAAACGAGATTAGTTCAACTATTTTATTCGAAACTTTACAGGAGTATTCATAACGATAAATGAGAGAACAAGTGTTTCAGCTTTTTTGAGAATTCAACCCATAAGGGGGAAATGTAGTGGCAAAATTTAAATATCAACATGGGTATTGTTTCTATGGTTTATCGGGTCGCTGATTACGAAATCAACACTTAAGGGGGTGAAATGGGGGTTGATAGTTTGTATGGGGAATTTTTAAACGTTGAACCAATTTCGATGAAACTTGGTATAGAGATAGTTTGTGTACCAGGAAACGACATGGGACAGTTTTTATCTCGAAAATCAATCTTTAAGGGGGTGAAATGGGGGGGGGGGGGTGGAGGTTTTTTTACCGCGAACCGATTTAGATAATTTTGTTGCGGATATAGTTTGAGTCCCAGGAAACAATATAGAATATTTTTAAGCCGAAAATCAATATTAGAGGGGTAAAAAACATGTTGGTAGTTTGTATGGCGAATTATTAACCGCTGAACAGACGATTGAAATGAAATTTGGTACATATTATATAGATTGAGTCGCGGTTAACAATATAGGATAGTTTTTATCTCGAAAATCAACCCTCTAGGGGTGAAACGGGGGTTGAAAGTTTGTATGGGAAATTAATAACCGTTGAACCTATTTAGATGATTTGGTATGGAGATATTTTGCGTTCTGGGGAAGGATATATAATAGTTGTTATTCCAGAAGTCATTCCTTAAGCGGGTAAAAAGGAGGGTGGATTACTAATTCCACGCAAATGAAGTCGCGGGGAAAAGCTTCTATTCAAGAGTAGAAATCTGTATTAATCATAATCTCTCAGTAGTAAGTCGTTGATGGCGTAACAATTAAACAATTATTGCAATGATTTCTTTAAAATAAAAAATGAGGGAACCGCCGTCTTCAAAACGTGGTATACCGAAACCTTCAGAATGTAGCGACTACTTTTCCGAAAACCGCTTCTAAATCAGTTCAGCGAAACGCAAGATGATCGCGGACAAACATACATTCCTACATACAAACATACGAGTCTAACTGAGAACCTCCTTTTTTAGTACTTTTAGTACGCGGGCGAAGCCGCGGGAAAAAGCTAGTATTTATTATAAGAAAATTATAAATCATGTTCATTTATGCCTTCGCATGCGTTCGCACGACTAAACATGACAGCCATTTGTGGCTTCATATGCAAGCGCACAACATATTCATCATATCTACAAGTCTAGTTCTTTCAACTGCAACAGGATTCCATTACAACCGTGCAGACCGCTTGCAGTTGGAGTGCGGTCGATAGAATGTACGTGAACTGCGCAGTTGCACCTTGCAATTTTCATGAAGTTGCTTCAACTGCATGAGAACTGCCCTCGAATTGCCATTTTGCCGTTTGAACCAGCCCGCAGTTCCTTTCGTAAAATCTAGTGCCTATGCCTTTTCATTGAGTTTAGGTTGCCGAGCCTACTACAGGCTTAATTAAGCCGAGGCAAAAAGATAGGAAAATGCTGACAGTATAAAAATTAAACCACCTAACGAACGTAATACTAAATGTATGGGAGCGTTTGACCCTTTTAGTTGCGTTTGCACACGACATAAAAAGGTCAAATACGTCTTTACGTAAACAAAGGATTTCCATCGGCCTCATTATTCCTTAGGATCCCAGGATGGATTTGAGAAGTGGAGCCACCAAGATTTTTGATGCCAATTTTTAGGGGGGGGGGGAGGCTCTCAACTATATCTTGATATCTACATCAGTTAAGCAACTAGGCTAAGTCTGGTATCGTTTTCGTATAAAACGGGGATGCTGAATTCATTTATGGTATAATTTTGACACCGTTCTAAAGCAAAAACATGTAAATAAAAAAAATGCTTATTATGAAATCACAAGGAAAAAATTCATAACTTATAAATAGTTATGAATCTTGAAAATATGTAAAAGGTGCTTCAGAGAGCCCTATTATTTGTTCATTAAAGAAAAATTTAATGTCAAACTAAAACGTTATATATACGGGGTGTAGTAAAAAAACTGTTGATGGTGCTAAAATCTACTTAAAATGTTTTTTCGATCGTTTCTTTCATTACAAAACTTGCACAAAAAAGCCTTAATTTTACGTGTTCGCGTATCCCGTCACCTTAATCTAAAATCTTCGTAGCTAAGTTTCAATAAAATCTGTTCAGCCACGTATGTCAAAATGTTCGTTCCATATGTAATATAAGTTCTAGTTGCGGTAAAACGTAGATTATTTAAACACAAATTAGTTACAACAAAGTCTAGACAATGTAGTAAATATTAAACACACATCGTGAACGCCGACTAGTAGAAACGCTTTTAACATCGCAGTAACAATTTAAGCTCGACGCTTGAAAGGAAAACATTGTAAATGTCGTGTTTGTCGTAAATGGACCGAACTAACTCCCGGCGGGACGCTGTAATGTAACAACGCCATTGGCGTGTAACTAGCACTCAGTGGACTGGCCCTTTCATGAATAATGGACTTGCCCGCAAACATCGCATCACTCAGATATGGCCTGTAAAACAGGACTGTTACTAACGAAACACGCACAGCCTTAAGGTGAATTTGGGGTTGGAATTACCTACAAAGAAGAAAATTCCAAGACGAATGTAATTCTGATCTGTTAAAATTAAGATTTAAAATACAATGGAATGGAAGACCTTTTTATACTGAGGGCCGTAATAACTAGAAAGATTTTAACAGTGTATTCCTGATCATATTTAGAGACTAAAATGTCCTAAAAACTTTTCTGGAATACGCCTGGTTTCAGAGTTAATACCATTAAAAAACACTTATTGTAAACCAGCGCAAAACGTCTTTTTTACGGCGTTGTTGCCACTATTGGGCATAGTTTACACATCCTTATTGACAGATATCAAAGTGACAAGGAACACTTTGCATAAACTAAATTTTTACGAAAAAAAATGGACCAATTCGTTTTAGGCGATCATTTTATTGGTAATGATCACCTTTTCACGTGCAAAAAACATTCAAAAATTAAAATAAGAAGAACAACATTTTTAGCCAAAATTAATCTAAAGTCATAACATGATTTTTTATTCTTTTGGTCATAGAAAAGCGTGGTTAAGATTTTTCGGGTTACACCCATATTTATCAAAGGTTTACACGAGCCTACCGTGGATAGGTCTCTAGGCGGCTAGAGGACAAAATGATTTTTCGAATAGTACTATTCACGCAAATTAGCGACCTCTAGTTGAAATGCATTCAAATCTAATCAATGAACGAATCAACGAACGAACCAATGAACGGGTCGCTCTTATTTCGTTCCCTTCGAGTCATCTCTCTCTGTTCATCTGGCAGCGGTCTCGGATGGACGAACTGTCATTAAAAGCCTAGCGGCTAGTTTTCTTTTGCCGAGGTCGCCGCCGATCCTCGAGGAGCTGATCGAGGTTTAATCCGCATCGCGAGCGGTAGATCTAATGCGCCGTGCGCGAGCATTTCGTTAAGTGTCGAACCAGTTGTAATTTTAGGTTAAGTCGAGTGAAATATACGTGTAAAGTGTGCCCGTTGTTTCCCTTCGAACAACCCATCGGCCATTACCACAGCAGGTGCGGCGGCGTACCCGTCTACGTCACAGACGGTGGTGGCCTTTGGAACCTCTCTTCGGCGGCGTGCCGGAGCGACACGACGGCTACAGAGAAGTACCTAACCAAGTATAAGAAGTATGAGAAGTACCTAACCGGCCTGCCGCGGCGACCAGGCTTTCCTCATGGACCAACTAGGTATGCACAACTAGTTGTGCCATAAGGAATACTTTTTCTCAATCCTTCCCATATACACAACTGGTTTACTGTCATTTAATTTTTGTTCCCAAATACACAACTGTTCTTGATTTTACCCACAGTGGGTTCCACAGGTATTAATTTACTCGTTTTCCTACTGTTCTAAACAGTGTTCGCCAGTGGGTCTACGGGTAATTTATTTTTACCATGGTCCCACCGCACTGTTTCTTTTCGAAAAAAAATTCCTTCACAACGTAACTAGACGGAGCCCCGCTTCGCGGAGCTCCTATTTCTGGGCGGTTTGCCCTTCGGGCATCTGGAACTACCTAACGAACCTAACCTGCCTATTGATTTAGTCTGACGTCCGTGAAAACATTAAACTTTGGGGAAAAAAGCGTAGGTAGGTAGGTAGGTTAGGTTCGTTAGGTAGCTTCAGATGCCCGAAGGGCAAACTGCCCAGAAATAGGAGCCCCGCGAAGCGCGGCTCCGTCTAGTTAAGGTGAGGACAAAATGTTTTTTGGAAAAGGAATAGTGCGGTGGGACCACGGGTACATAAAAATATATAATATAGTTGTGTTATAAACAGACCTCGGACAGGGTGAGCTGTTTTAAGAGTTTGCATAATATGGACATACCTACGTAGTCATTCAATGGCAGATGTGATGTAATTGAATAACGAATTAAATTATTATATTTAGATCTTTACATAACTAGCAAAACAAATTAATTGTATAGCAAGCCTCTTTAAATGATAAGCATATTATTACATATATCCATATGAAAGTAATATAACTGATATGATATCATACCTCTTTAGATAGACAATAACTCTATTTAACGATGCCATATTTAACATTGAAATATCATGACAAAGTCATTAATGTCATTCTAATGTTCTGTTGTGTTATTTTAATTTGTGAGCAATTTGAGTTTGCTAATAAAAAATAAATAATTAAGAAGAGAGATTATTCCGAATTTGAGTATGCCGAAATATAAAGCAAAAACAGTTCTTAAGTGGATTGAAAATGAACCTGACATGACATATGACGGTAATAAAAGTATTTTTTGTGCAAAATGTAAAACCAAAGTGACAACTAAAAAAAGTAATGTGCAAAGACACATCAAGGGACCAATGCACAATGGCAATTATCGAAAGTTTGATGAGGATTTCAATCTCAATTTAATTCGATTCCTCATTTTGTGTAACATACCATGGTCAAAAATGAAGATTCCGGCTTTCAAACAGTTTTTTTCTAAGTATTTATGCTGCCAGTGTGCAAACCAACCTACACTCCCGAGTGAATCATGGCTGAGGAAAGTTTATTTGGATAAATTGTATCAGAAGCAAATCAGTTCAATACACGATAATCTTTCGAATGAAAAAATATGGATTTCTCTTGATGAATCAACCGACTCTTTAGGGAGATATATAGTGCATTTTTTAGTGAAGCCATTGAATTCATTTAACAGACCATATTTAATAGCCTGCAAAATATTATCAAAAGTTAATGGTCAAACAATATCTGTATTCGTGATGGACACTCTGAAAAATATGTGGGGCGAATCTTATGACTACAAAATTGGAAATGTTCTGGTGCTAAGTACTGATGGTGTTGCATACATGTTGCTGGCTGGCCGAATTTTGAAAACTTATCTGCCTAATTTGAAACACGTTACATGTTTGGCACATGGGCTAAACCGCGTAGCCGAAAAAATACGTTCCCTGTATCCAGATGTGGATTTGCTCATTTCAAACGTTAAAAAAGTATTTTTAAAGGCTCCTAATAGAATCCGCATATTAAAGGATAAATATCCTAATATGCCCCTGCCTCCAAAACCAGTGATTACGAGATGGGGAACTTGGCTAGCGGCAGCAGCATATTACGAAAAATATTTTGACGAAATAAAAGTAGTCCTATGGGCATTGAGATCGTCAGACGCAATGTCGATAAGAGTGGCGAAAAGAATTATACAAACTGAAAATTTACGAAATAATCTAAAATATATTGTTGAGAATTTCCATATAATTGAATATGCCTTAAAAAAATTACAGGAATCTAAAATATCCGTCGTAGATACATTTTTAACGTTGGACCAAGTGAGAGCTGTTATAAGCTGGTCTTCGTCTGCTTCTGTCAGTCAGAAATTAGAAGACGTCATAGCTAGAAACCCAGACTTAGATCTGTTTAGGGACTATGCTGAAAAAATTTCGGAAGGAACAGATGTGGACGGTATTTTAATGTACAACTTCACTCCGCTCACTTCAGTGGAAGTAGAAAGGTCTTTTTCCATCTATAAGTGGATATTAAACTCAAGAAGAAGTGCGTTGAAAATTGAAAATCTAGAAAAAATTATAGTTCTTTATTACAATAACCAATAACAAAGAAAAATTTGAATAAATAAATAATACTTACTCGTTTTGTACATAATGCACTGTCATTTTTGTTTAATTATTATTCATGAATTCTTTTTAATATTTCATCTTGAGGCATATCTATATTAACATCTACACTTGACATTAATGACGTAAAAATGGCTCACTCTGTCCGAGGTCTGGTTATAAAGAATGGTTAGAGAGCACATTAGTTGTGCTTAGTTGTGCCAGTTGTGCGTAGTTGTGCCATTAGGAATACATATTCTTGATGGCACAAATTGGGAAAATATAAAATAAAATCGCGCCACGGCAATCAAGGATTCGTCGAGTGGAATTTGCAGTCGTTGGCATTCATTGTGTAAATTCAGTGCGCGATTACGTAATAAACATTCCGAGCAAAGTGAAACGTGTCATTGTGGGGACATTTGGAGGTCGCCATAGTGAGGTACTACATCCGGTTGACGTTTACCGGTTTCGTGCTGAGTGAACGAACTGAATGGTAGGAACGTCGATCCGGACCATCGTTGGACGTCGTGGCAGCCATCTTAGAGACTTTATGGTCTGTGACATTGAACTTCACTTGACAAACGTCAGTGCCAAACGTCAAGTTGTGTTGTGCTACTTGTGATAGATTTCTCAACTAATATTACGTGAAAATACTTAGGATTAGATTAAATTGGTTATAATCAGGGCTTGGAACCGGTACCAAAAATACCGGTTACATACCGGTATTTATAGGTTCTTTTCATTTCGGTTCCAGAGTACCGGTAAAGAAAAAATACCGGTACTAGCAGTGAAAAATATCGGTTCTCTATAAAGGTTCCTGGCTTGAAACCGGTACCGAAGGTACCTGTTCCATATTTATGAGTTTTTTCATTTCGGTTCCACAGAACCGGTAAAGAACAAATACCGGAATTAGCACCGAAAAATACCGGTTCTCTATAAAGGTTCTTCCACGTGTACGCGACGTTGTCGTTTAGTGCGGTACGCATATTCGGTGCGGAACATACCTACACTACAAACGAACGCGGCGTTGCGCTGCGCGTTGCCAGCATGCCAGGCGAATCAGCGATGGCCGATGCGCGGTGATTCAGTTCGAATTGAACACACGGCGGAAAGTGGAAGTTCATTGTTGTGTATTTATCAACCGACTTCATGATTTCGAAGGAGGAGGTTCTCAATTGGCTACTTTCCTAAAAAAATATTCGAAAATAAGGACCGTTTTGAAATCAAAGATGGCGGAAACGGGCAAAATTTTCAAAATTGTCATGGTAGTCATTTCCGACTAATTCGGGTGTGCAGATTTCGAAAATATTGTCTATTTTTAAATCCAAGATGGCGGTCATACACACTTTTAGTAAAAATCGTCATGGTAGTCATTTTCTATTAATTCAGGGATGTAGATTTCGAAAATAAACCACAATTTTAAAATCCAAGATGGCGGAAATGGATAATTTTGTCAAAATCGTCATGGTAGTCATTTCCGACTAATTAGGGTGTGCAGATTTCGAAAATGATGTCTATTTTGAAATCCAAGACCGCGGTCATACACGTTTTTGGTAAAAGTCATCATGTTAGTCGTTTCCGATTAATTCAGGGGTGTAGATTTCGAAAATAAGGACCGTTTTAAAATCAAAGATGGCGGAAACGGGCAAAATTTTCAAAATCGTCATGGTAGTCATTTCCGACTAATTCGGGTGTGCAGATTTCGAAAATAATGTCTATTTTTAAATCCAAGATGGCGGTCATACACATTTTTAGTAAAAATCGTCATGGTAGTCATTTTCTATTAATTCAGGGATGTAGATTTCGAAAATAAAGACAATTTTAAAATCCAAGATGGCGGAAATGGATAATTTTGTCAAAATCGTCATGGTAGTCATTTTCGACTAATTAGGGTGTGCAGATTTCGAAAAGATGTCTATTTTGAAATCCAAGACCGCGGTCATACACTTTTTTGGTAAAAGTCATCATGTTAGTCGTTTCCGGTTAATTCAGGGGTGTAGATTTCGAAAATAAGGACCGTTTTAAAATCAAAGATGGCGGAAACGGGCAAAATTTTCAAAATCGTCATGGTAGTCATTTCCGACTAATTCGGGTGTGCAGATTTCGAAAATAATGTCTATTTTTAAATCCAAGATGGCGGTCATACACATTTTTAGTGAAAATCGTCATGGTAGTCATTTTCTATTAATTAAGGGATGTAGATTTCGAAAATAAAGACAATTTTAAAATCCAAGATGGCGGAAATGGATAATTTTGTCAAAATCGTCATGGTAGTCATTTTCGACTAATTAGGGTGTGCAGATTTCGAAAATGATGTCTATTTTGAAATCCAAGACCGCGGTCATACACTTTTTTGGTAAAAGTCATCATGTTAGTCGTTTCCGATTAATTCAGGGCTGTAGATTTCGAAAATAAGGACCGTTTTAAAATCAAAGATGGCGGAAACGGGCAAAATTTTCAAAATCGTCATGGTAGTCATTTCCGACTAATTCGGGTGTGCAGATTTCGAAAATAATGTCTATTTTTAAATCCAAGATGGCGGTCATACACATTTTTAGTAAAAATCGTCATGGTAGTCATTTTCTATTGATTCAGGGATGTAGATTTCGAAAATAAAGACAATTTTAAAATCCAAGATGGCGGAAATGGATAATTTTGTCAAATTCGTCATGGTAGTCATTTTCGACTAATTCGGGTGTGCAGATTTCGAAAATATTGTCTATTTTTAAATCCAAGATGGCGGTCATACACACTTTTAGTAAAAATCGTCATGGTAGTCATTTTCTATTAATTCAGGGATGTAGATTTCGAAAATAAACCACAATTTTAAAATCCAAGATGGCGGAAATGGATAATTTTGTCAAAATCGTCATGGTAGTCATTTCCGACTAATTAGGGTGTGCAGATTTCGAAAATGATGTCTATTTTGAAATCCAAGACCGCGGTCATACACGTTTTTGGTAAAAGTCATCATGTTAGTCGTTTCCGATTAATTCAGGGGTGTAGATTTCGAAAATAAGGACCGTTTTAAAATCAAAGATGGCGGAAACGGGCAAAATTTTCAAAATCGTCATGGTAGTCATTTCCGACTAATTCGGGTGTGCAGATTTCGAAAAAAATGTCTATTTTTAAATCCAAGATGGCGGTCATACACATTTTTAGTGAAAATCGTCATGGTAGTCATTTTCTATTAATTCAGGGATGTAGATTTCGAAAATAAAGACAATTTTAAAATCCAAGATGGCGGAAATGGATAATTTTGTCAAAATCGTCATGGTAGTCATTTTCGACTAATTAGGGTGTGCAGATTTCGAAAAGATGTCTATTTTGAAATCCAAGACCGCGGTCATACACTTTTTTGGTAAAAGTCATCATGTTAGTCGTTTCCGGTTAATTCAGGGGTGTAGATTTCGAAAATAAGGACCGTTTTAAAATCAAAGATGGCGGAAACGGGCAAAATTTTCAAAATCGTCATGGTAGTCATTTCCGACTAATTCGGGTGTGCAGATTTCGAAAATAATGTCTATTTTTAAATCCAAGATGGCGGTCATACACATTTTTAGTGAAAATCGTCATGGTAGTCATTTTCTATTAATTAAGGGATGTAGATTTCGAAAATAAAGACAATTTTAAAATCCAAGATGGCGGAAATGGATAATTTTGTCAAAATCGTCATGGTAGTCATTTTCGACTAATTAGGGTGTGCAGATTTCGAAAATGATGTCTATTTTGAAATCCAAGACCGCGGTCATACACTTTTTTGGTAAAAGTCATCATGTTAGTCGTTTCCGATTAATTCAGGGCTGTAGATTTCGAAAATAAGGACCGTTTTAAAATCAAAGATGGCGGAAACGGGCAAAATTTTCAAAATCGTCATGGTAGTCATTTCCGACTAATTCGGGTGTGCAGATTTCGAAAATAATGTCTATTTTTAAATCCAAGATGGCGGTCATACACATTTTTAGTAAAAATCGTCATGGTAGTCATTTTCTATTGATTCAGGGATGTAGATTTCGAAAATAAAGACAATTTTAAAATCCAAGATGGCGGAAATGGATAATTTTGTCAAATTCGTCATGGTAGTCATTTTCGACTAATTAGGGTGTGCAGATTTCGAAAATGATGTCTATTTTGAAATCCAAGACCGCTGTCATACACTTTTTTGGTGAAAATCGAATGAGTGTCGTTTTAGATTAATTTGGGGATTTAAATTTCGAAAATAAATACCGTTTTAAAATTGAAGATGTCTGAAATGGACAATTTTATTAAAATCGTCATGATAGTCTTTTTTGTCTCATTTGGATGTGTACTGTGTAGATTTCGAAAATATTGTATGTTTTAAAATCCAAGATGGCGGCCATACACTTTTTTCGAAAACAATTTTATGGTAGTCGCTTGTGATTAATTGAGGGGTGTAGATTTCGATATAAGGACCGATTTGAGATCCAAGATGGGTGTTAAAAGACAATTATTGTAAAAATGGTCATAGTAGTCATTTTCCACCAAACTCAAATTGTTATGAGTGTTATGATGACATTGAACCTAGAAGAACTCAACCCCCTAAGGCACAGGTTTTTACCTAGTCTAGGGGTCGAAAGTTTGACCACTCCACACCGACTTGTCTGTACAAAAATCCTGTTGTGTAACTATTACGTAACATGATGTCTACACGATGATTCTTAATCCGTGAACAGGAACCATCTTTTCTAACTCAGTAATTGATGGAGATTACGTTAAAGTAGTAATTACGTGGAAACAAACTTGTTTTTTTTAAATCATAATTTTAATTTTGAGTTAAATTTTATCCTAAAACCCTTGTCACTCTACTACCTTATCGGTTTTAATGAGTTTGTAACCTCTTTACAAACTTATTAGCAATTGACAATTTATGAGTAAACCCTGTCCTTGACATTGTCAATCACTTTTGTCATACGCATAAACAAAGTCAGAGTCGTGGATATTGAATGAGAAAATTATAACTAATTTTCCAAAAATCATGCCTCCACCATATCCGTACTCAAATATCGAGCGTTACGACATTGTACGTTTGTCGATACAAACGAACAGCACAAGACGAACCCAACAGTTATTTCACGAATTTCATCCAAACGTCCCGATTCCCAGACACAATTTGATAAACCGCATGCACCAAAACCTACGTGACTTCGGACAGTTTACAGTGCCGCAACATGCTCAAGCACCCGGACGACCTCGTCGTCATCCTGACGATCTGGATCGACGAATCTTAAGATTCTTTGCTCGGGATCCTCGAAGGAGCACTAGGCAAGCAGCGAAAAGATTTCGAGTGAGTCAATCCTTCGTGTGGCTGTTGCTTAACTTGTCCGATTTACATTCCTTTCATTTTCGACCTGTGCAAGATATTCTACCAAAAGATTTTGCAGGGAGGGTTGCTCTCTGTCAGTGGTTCGAGAGAAACATCGAAACCAATATCTTGTGGTCGGATGAATCAACCTTCACGCGTGTCGGTCAATTTAATGTCCATAATGAACACTTTTGGGCTGCCGAAAATCCTCGGACGTAAATGTGTGGGCAGGGATAATTAATGAGACATTAATTGGACCCATATTCATAGAAGAGAGATTAAATGGAGGAAACTACCTAAATTTGCTAAGGCATATGGTAACAGAGCTGTTGGATGAAGTGCCACTGCGGAATTTGAATAACCTGTATTGCCAGCATGATGGTGCCCCTGCACATTTTGAACATAGGGTTCGCGACTACCTGAACGCGGAATTCCCTGGGCGGTGGATCGGCCGTGGCGGCCCTATCGCATGGCCTCCACGCAGTCCAGATCTCACTCCATTGGATTTTTACCTTTGGAGTGACGTAAAACGAATTGTTTATGAACAAGAGTCCAATACTGTACTAGAACTCCGCCAAAGAATATGCAACGCATTTGACGAAATAAGGGCTAGCAATTCTCTTCGCAGAATTAAAAATAATCACAGGCGTCGAGCGGAGCTGTGTCAAGAACAACACGGTGGTCATTTTGAACACAGTCAGGTATGCAGTTGCTTTTATTGTTTTGTATTTATTTATTAAATTGTACAGTTTAAAAACAAATCGTTTTACTTGTTCAAAATTTAACTTGTTAAGTAGCTTGCAAATAAAAGTTTAGGTAATGCACTTTATGTTAATCACCTACTAATTATTTTCGTCGTTATCAGTGCAGCACTGATAAGATTACAAGTACATAGAAGTATTTATTGACATAAGATCCATCAAATTTCCCGCCATACTGATGGCACTTGACGTATCGTAGTTAAACTTTATTATACTGTAGGATGACCATGTATTCAATGGTTACTTGTTTTAACTATGTTTTCACTTTTAATTAATTAAACAGTGAAGAAATAACGCGAGACCTCGCCGAATAAGTTTAATTTGGGCTAAATTTTAATATTATTCCACTCCTGTTCACGGATTAAAAATCATCGTGTATATGTACAATAAAGCTATTCTTATTATTTATTATTATTATTTTTACTAATTCATGTGTGTAGATTTAGAAAATAATTTTTGTTTTAAAATACAAGACGGCAGTCATACAATTTTAGTAAAAATCGTTATAGTAGTCTCTGTTGATTAATTCGGCAATGTGAATTCCGACAATAAACACTGTTTTAAAATATAAGATAGCAATGATGACCTATTTGTGAAAATCTTCATGGTAATCTTGTTTGACTGATTCAGGTGTTTAGATTTTGAGAAAAGGGTCTGTTTTAAATTCCAAGATGGCGGCCATACACTTTTTTCTGGATAATCGTTATGGTAGTCATTTTCGATTTAATCGGGGATACAAAAAAGTATATAGCCGCCATCTTGAATTTTAAAACAGAATTTGTTTTTGAAATCTACATATCAAAATAACGACGATTTTTATAAATGAATGACAATTTCTGCCATCTTGGATTTTGAAACGGACTTTATTTTTGAAATCTACACGCCTGAATTAATCGAAAATGGCTAAAATAACAAGTAAAGTATGTGATCGCTATCTTAGATTTTAAAATAGACATTATTTTCGAAATCTATAGTTCCCGAATTAGTCGAAAACGACTTCCATTACGAATTTATCAATTTTTTTCATTTCCGCCATCTTTGATTTTAAAACGGTCCTTATTTTCGAAGTCTTCTTCCCTGAATTAATCAAAAATGACGTCCATTACGATTTTTATGTAAAATGTGTATGGCCGCCATCTTGGATTTTGGAACAAACATTTTTTTCGAAATCTACACCCCCAAATTAGTCGAAGACGACTACCCTGACGATTTTGACAAAATTTTTCCATTTCCGCCATCTTGTATTTTAAAACGGTCTCTATTTTCGATTTAAAGATTTTTACCACAAAAGTGTATGACCGCCATCTTGGATTTTAAAATAGGCATTATTTTCGAAATCTGCACACCCGAATTAGTCGAAGACGAAAACCATGACGATTTTGACAAAAATTTCCGTTTCCGCCATCTTTGATTTTAAAACGGTCCTTATTTTCGAAGTCTTCTTCCCGGAATTAATCAAAAATGACGTCCATTACGATTTTTATGTAAAATGTGTATGGCCGCCATCTTGGATTTTGAAACAAACAATTTTTTCGAAATCTACACCCCCAAATTAGTCGAAGACGACTACCATGACGATTTTGACAAAATTTTCCATTTCCGCCATCTTGGATTTTAAAACGGTCTTTGTTTTCAATTTAACGATTTTTACCAAAAAAGTGTATGACCGCCCTCTTGAATTTCAAAATAGACATTATTTTCAAAATCTGCACACCCAAATTAGTCGAAAATGACTACCATGACCAATTTGACAAAATTTTCCATTTCCGCCATATTTATTTATAAAACCGTCCTTATTTCCGGAATCTACACCTATGAATTAATCGGAAATGACTACTATTACGATTTTTAAGTAAAAAGTGTATGGCTGCCATCTTGGATTTTAAAACATCCATCATTTTCGAAGTCTACACCCCCGAATTAGTCGAAGACGACTACCATAACGATTTTGACAAAATTTTCCATTTTCGCCATCTTGGATTTTAAAACGGTCTTCATTTTCGATTTAACGATTTTTACCAAAAAAAAGTGTATGACCGCCATCTTGGATTTCAAAATGGACATTATTTTCGAAATCTGCACACCCAAATTAGTCGAAAATGACTACCATGATGATTTTGACAAAATTGTCCATTTCCGCCATCTTTGATTTTAAAACGGATATTACTTTCGAAATCTACACCCCTGAATTAATCGAAAATGACTACCATAACGATTTTTACCAAAAAAGTGTTTGACCGCCATCTTGGATTTCTAAATGGACATTATTTTATATTATCAAAATATTGCATTGTCACTCGATATACATATGCGTGAAAAACTTCAGCTCAATCGGAAATCGGGAAGTTGGTCATTTGAACCATGGGCAACGGACAGGTGAAACTAAATAAAAACCTTTAAAAACATACTAATCCCTGTTATTTGGGGGGTCCAATATGGGAGTCCAGGTTTTCCGCACGTACAAATAAACATAAGTTCGATCACCAACTGACGAACGAAACAAATGAACGCAGCGAGTGAGCGAGCGCCGAGCGGACAAAGCCGACGCCACGAGTCAGAGAGAGAGAACAAATCCTTTAATACGCGGCGACAAGTAATACCGGTACCTATGCGTGATTCGGAACCGGTACCAAGTCTAATACAGGTTTATGGTTCAAGGCCACAATACCGGTTCCCATTAAATACCTGTAATTCAAGCCCTGAATACCAGTACCTCGGAACCGGAAAATACCTGTAATTCGATCCCTGGATACCGGTACCACGGAACCGGTACCAAGTCATATACCGGTTCCTGGTTCGAAGCCACGATACCGGTTCCGAAAAATACCTGTAATTCGATCCCTGGATACCGGTACCACGGAACCGGTACCAAGTCATATACCGGTTCCTGGTTCGAAGCCACGATACCGGTTCCGAAAAATACCGGTATTTCAAGCCCTGGTTATAATATAGCTTGGAATTGGTTAGTACATTAGTTAGGTACTCACAAATAGGTGATTAATTAAAAATACGCGTGGCGCAGTGAAATATTTGTGTTTTACCAGGTAAGTTAAATCTTAGTGACAACCATGTCTCTCAAAGCTGCGAAGGTCCAATTCTGGTCAAAGTATAGTATGCTAACTGATTACGCGGGATCAGCAGCTACGCGAACCGGCTCGAGTGCGGCCACAGTCACAAGGCGACGCTTTGAAGCCGTGTATTTGACATTCGTAGCGAACTATGAGACCTTGTTGGCAAATGATACTGAGTTGACAGAGACAGAGCTATTACAGTATCAAGAGAGCTTTAGCGAGATAAACCGGCTCCTCTTTCAAATAGAAGAGGCTTCGATGGAGGAGGAGGGAGCCATAGTAGCAACACGTCGCGTTCAACCAGGTAAAGTCAAACTCCCTGCGGTACAGCTACCCGTGTTTTCCGGAAACCTGCAGGAGTGGCTGTCCTTCAATGATTTATTCCAATCATTGGTGGATACTCGTGATATCTCGGACGCCGAGAAACATTATTACCTGAGATCGTCATTGCAGGGCAAGGCCCTGAGCGTCGTTTGCCATCTACCCATGGACGGGCCGAGTTACTCGGTGGCCTGGAATCTGTTGCAGACCAGGTACCAAAATAACCGTTTATTGCTGGATACATTCATCGCAAGGATCATGAGCCTGCCTTCACTGTCATATGTGAGCGCGTCCCTCAGATCGGAGTTTTATGACCCACTGCGTGAGTCGATCCAAGCGTTGGAAAAACTCAAGCAGCCCACCAAGGAGTGGTCTCATTTACTACTGTTTATCACATTACAGAAGTTACCCGTTAAATTGAGGACGCTGTTCGAGGAGCGCTACGGCGGCAACCCGAAGGAGCTGCCAACGATGGACCAGCTGATGCAGCTTATAGACGAGCAGTGCAGGGTGCAGCAGACGGTTCCCACTGCGGCAGCGGGAAGAGCACCGGTGGGACGGCAGTCACCGACCAAGGGAAGACGCGGCAGAGTGTCCCCTCCACGTGTCCTAGCTGCGGAGCTGGAAGAAACTGATCAGGTGATTCGGTCTAACGAGCTGTGCACGTACTGTTCCAGTAGTGCACACTCTATATACAAATGTCCATTCTTCGCAAGTCTGGCTGTTTCGGAGAGGAAAACCTGGGTCAGGAAGAATGGTGCATGTTTTAAATGCCTTCGCTCTCATTACGCGAGAGAGTGTATGGCTCGTAATTGGAGCGGTACGTGCCAATCAGGGTCGCATAGCCCGTTGCTGTGCAGGGAGGGAGCGGAAGCCGCGGAACGAGCGAACCCTGGTCCCACCCACCAGAAGGGTAAGTACACCACCACAGCTTAGGTCCCCGCAGCGACGCAGGGCGTCGACCCCGCCACAAGGGTCTTGGGCGCAGCGAGCTCAACAACCCCGTACGAGCCCGCCAAGGTGGAGAGAAGAGACTAGGTCGCCTCCTCCACAACAGGTCCAGCCCGCTCAATTGATGACTGCTGTTCACATCCCGCGCCCTCCGGTGGGAACGAGGACCCGCCAGGCGCAGGAGTCTTTCCACAGCCTACGTTTCGGCACTCGAGGCAGCCTTGAGCGCCGTTCTTGAAATAAGGCTACTGCTGATGTACCACAAGAACCTCGGATGATGATGCCATCGATCCGGGTCAGCCCTACTGCTATTGTTATGGTAAGGTCAGGCCAAGGCAATTATATTATGGCAAGGGCACTGTTAGACACCGGAGCAGGGTGTTCGATAGTTAAGAAATCATTTGCAGATAAAATAGGATTGCATCAGCAGTATGTAGGAAATAATATTGTTCGAATCGGAAACCAACAGGTCAAGGTACCAGGTACCATTGCTAAAGTAGTATTTAAGCCAGTAGGAAAATTAGTCCCTATAATTAGCGTTGTTTCAACAGTCATGTATACAGTTACAGGCCCACTTAGATGCGTCTAAACTCAGTCTGGCCGATCCAGATTTTGACAAATCTCAAGATGTAGACATCATTTTCGGTCTGGATGTGCTTAATTATATGTTCACTGGTTCAAAGATGCTCACAAACATTACAGGAGTGGAGACCTACGGTACCTGGTTTGGAGATGTCTTCATGGGAGCCATCTGGACACACCCTGCTGACATCTCGGCGCAGCAGTCGAGAGGGACGTCCGTGGAAGACTACGGCGTGCACGCTACCAAGCTTGAAGAGGTGCTGGAGAAGTTCTGGAAGGTGGAGCAGCCTCCAGAAGACCCACTGGATCATCCGGAACATTTGGAATGTGAAAGGTTGTATACTTCTACTACTAAACGTATGCCTGACGGCAAATACATGGTGCGGCTGCCCTTCTTGTCAGACAGACCCAAGCTAGGCGAGACCAGAGCCATTGCTGTACGCAGGCTTCATTCGTTAGAAGCGAAGCTAGCCAAGAATCCAGTCTTCGCTGAGAAATATAAGGATTTCATGCGAGAATATGAGTCGCTAGGACACATGTCTAAATCCAGTTACCAGTTTGACTCTGAGCACTACGTTATAATTCATCACGCAATTTTCAAAAAAGATTCAGATAAGCTTCGAGTCGTTTTTAGCAGAGCATCGAAGAGTAGCAATGGAATAACTCTTAATGAATGCCTTCACTCAGGCAAGCCTCTTCAGAATGATGTTACAAAGGTATTTTTGAATTTCAGACGGCACCAGTTCGTGTTCACGGCCGACATTCGTATGATGTTCCGGCAAACGTGGATACACCCCAGTTATAGGCGCTATCAGCTGATCCTGTGGCGTGAGGACCCGTCGCAGGACATACAGGTATACGAGTTGAATACTAATACCTACGGACTACGGTCAAGCCCCTTTGTCGCAATACGGACGCTGTTGCAGTTAGCCGCGGATTGGCAAGCACAGCATCCAGGGTCTCCAGCTGCGGACGTCATACGACGTCAGAGCTACGTCGACGACCTCCTGGTTGGAGCAAACTCAATTACAGAGGCTCGGCAGCTTCAATCAGAGCTCATAGAACTCATGAGCAGTGCCGGCTACGAGCTCAGGAAATGGTCGTCTAACTGTCACGAGTTACTCCGGGACCTACCACAGGAATATTGTGAGATGCCTCGTCAATTCGACGCTGAAGACAGGAGCCTCATAAAGGTATTGGGAATACAGTGGAACCCGGTGCACGACACCATGTCGTATCAGGTCATGTACCGTTGGGGCAGGCGGTAACGAAGCGAAGCGTTTTAAGTACTATAGCTAGGCTTTATGATCCGTGCGGATACTGCGCACCGATTGTCTAGCTGCAGTCATTATTTACCGATGGAACGACGTGGGATGAACCGCTCCTGGATACTCAGGAGGTTCAGGTGCTGGTTCAGGATTTAAACCATTTGTCTCAATTACAGATACTTCGTTGCGTCGCGTTACCGGGTTACCCTCGGAGAAGGGCTATGGAGCGTTCGTGTACCTTCGGACAGAGGACACGTCTGGAAACGTCATGGTACGGTTAGTCCTAGCTAAGACACGGGTGGCCTCGAAGAAAATCAACCATTCCGAAGAATGAGTTGAACGCAGCTCATATGGTTTGTAAACTCTTAAATCACGTCGCAGCGGCCTATGAAGATGAAATCGAGATTGATAGCATAAATGCGTGGTCTGATAGCAAAATCACGTTGTGTTGGCTTAACACAAAACCACATCAGCTCCAGACATTTGAATGTAACAGAGTACAGGATATTCAACAGTCGAAGCGACCAATGACATGGCGCTATGTCCGAGGTGAGTCCAACCCAACCGACGTCGCATCTCGAGGTGCTACAGCGAAGGGGCTCATCAAATGCAAGTTGTGGTGGTCGCCGGAATGGCTACTCAAGGAGGAGTCACAGTGGCCAACGATGCCGGTCACCATGTCACCGGAGCTGGCAGGGTTCAAGCAGCTGGTTCATATCGCCAATGAAGAGCAGACATGGGAGGACTATTACTGTCGAGAGTCAGCTCGTATAGTAAACTCATAAACGTGACGTCGTACGTTTTGAGATTTTGCAGGATTATTCGCTTGCCGAAGCAGCAACGAAATCTGAAACGGAACCTTACTATAGAGGAAAATCGTGCAGCGACGGATCACTGGAGCAAGAAGGTTCAGTTGGATGCATACCAAGATGAAGTCATCTTACTGAAAGAAGGGAAGCTGGTATGCAAATCACTTCAGAAGTTGAGCGTCTTCGTGGACGAAAATCATTTTATTCGAGTCGGAGGCAGATTACGTAATTCAAGCTTACGTTATGACGCAAAGCACCCAATGCTTATACCTAAGGACCGATGGTCACAATTATTGATGGAGCACTATCACCGGATCTATTGTCATGCTTTGACAAGTGCCCTGATTAATATACTTAGACAACGATACTGGATTCCGTCAGCACGGCGTCAGGTGTCCCGTGTCATCAGGGGTTGTATGTCATGTTTCAGATTCAACGCGACAGGCGCCTTTCATGGCTCATCTGCCCGCGGATCGCGTCACGGCGACGCATCCATTTTCCGGCGTAGCGACGGATTTCGCTGGCCCCTACTTGGTTAAAAGTAGCCATCTCAGAAATGCTAAATCTGTTAAAGCTTACCTGTGTGTTTTTGTATGTCTAGGTACCAAGGTGGTACAACCCGAGGTCGTCTCGTCGCTGAGCACCGAGGCTTTCATCGCTGCGTTCACACGGTTTGTGAGTCGACGTGGGCTGCCCGCCCTCGTCCGGAGTGACCAAGGTACCAATTTTAAATCTGCTAGCTCATACCTCCGAGAGGTTAACCAGTTCTTGCTTGACAACGAAACCATCCTAGAGGATGAGTTTCGTCGCCAAGGCGTCCGCTGGGAGTTCAATCCTCCCGGCGCTCCTCACATGTCTGGCCTAGTGGAAGCAGCGGTCAAGAGTAGCAAGAACCTGCTTAAACGAGAGATAGGTGACCGTATCCTGACCTTTGAAGGTCTGCAGACGGTATTCTGCAGGGCGGAAGCTATCCTCAACTCTAGAGCGCTGGTTCCAATGTCAGAGGATCCTTGTGACCTGGAAGTTCTCAGCCCAGGTCATTTTTTGATAGGTCAACCTTTGGTGTAATTACCTGAACCTTCCTGGAAGGACACGAATATGTCACGGCTGTCGCATTTTCAATTTATTCAGGCTGTAACTCAAAAATTTTGGGCTATGTATCACTTGGAATATTTAAATAATTTGCAAGCCCGTAACAAATGGAACAGACATGTCCCTAATGTAGCATTAAACGATTTAGTCTTAGTAAAGGACGAAAATTCCCCGCCTCTACAATGGCGTCGAGGTAGGGTCATCCAAGTTTTCAAAGGCTCCGACGGAGTCGTCAGGTCTGTAAAACTGAAAACACAGATAGGCGAGCTTGTCCGCCCCGTTTTCAAATTATGTAAATTACCTATGGAGCTTTAATTATTTGAGTAGCTCTTGTAAATTAGCAATTATAAATCTGGTTTAAATTGTAGCAATTAGTACTAATTATCGTGAACTATGTACCACTGTTTCCTCGGGAAACCATGTAACTAACTTAGTAAGTAGCTTATCATTGTTGTTAAACTTTCATGAATTCATATTTTGATATTATGTTGGAATGTTATTGAGTGCAAGTGCACTGGATGGTCACAGATTACTTATGCTGTAGACAACTCATGTAACATTATTTTTGTTAATAATTGTTTGTTTTCATATCTCTTGTTTATGCTAGATCGTAGCAATGTAAACTTCAGGTCTTCAGCTCACCTTTTTCCCTGGGCCGGGAAGGAATGTTCACGCAAATTAGCGACCTCTAGTTGAAATGCATTCAAATCTAATCAATGAACGAATCAATGAACGAACCAATGAACGGGTCGCTATTATTTCGTTCCCTTCGAGTCATCTCTCTCTGTTCATCTGGCAGCGGTCTCGGATGGACGAACTGTCATTAAAAGCCTAGCGGGTAGTTTTCTTTTGCCGAGGTCGCCGCCGATCCTCGAGGAGCTGATCGAGGTTTAATCCGCGTCGCCAGCGGCAGATCTAATGCGCCGTGCGCGAATATTTCGTTAAGTGTCGAACCAGTTGTAATTTTAGGTTAAGTCGAGTGAAATATACGTGTAAAGTGTGCCCGTTGTTTCCCTTCGAACAACCCATCCGCCATTACCACAGCAGGTGCGGCGGCGTACCCGTCTACGTCACAGACAGTGGTGGCCTTTGGAACCTCTCTTCGGCGGCATGCCGGAGCGACACGACGGCTACAGAGAAGTATGAGAAGTACCTAACCGGCCTGCCGCGGCGACTAGGCTAGTTCTGCGTACAAGTACATTGATACGATATTTATAAAAAGTTACCATTAAATTAATAGATATTTACTTACTACTATTCACTTACTAATAAGGACCACGGCTTCGATGGAAGTGATGTAACAGATTTCTCTAAATAAGTCATATTCTAGTTTGATATTCAGCTTATAATTATTGACAATGTCATCAGGTCATTTAATCATCAAATAATACATTTTTCTCCATTTCATTCTTATACATAGTTTCTTAATCTATTAATTCCAAAGTTATCACTACCCAAATAAAACGAAAACCCTGAAAATGACGATGTCTGAACGCACGCAAATAAAGTTGAGTCGTAAACTACAAACGTAGGCGTCAAATTAACGATTGACATAAACACGCAATCGTCACGGAGTCTCCGACATATCTTTTAACGTTAAATCACTTGACTGACGCATATCAAGGTACCTACTTGATATTTTTGTCTCAGGGGAAATCAGCAGTTGAAATATGTACCAGGTACCAATTTAAACTCATAATTCTAATTTGCGTGTTAACAGAGGTATTCCCAAGAGCAAAAGTCTAATTTATATATAAATATGTAAGTGAGTACATACGAGTATTATATCTGGCATTTTTTCATTTAATTGTTTAAAACTTCGTTGAGTTCCAGAATGAAAGAAACTTAAATTGCATTTTTATAAAGTTTCTGAAATGGATGATAATAAGATTTATTAAAAAGAAGCAATTAAAATGCAGTACAAAAATGTAAATAAATTAGAACTAAAAATATCGAACTAGTTATATACACATATTTGCAGATAAAAAATGGGAGCTAGCTCAGCACCGTATGGTAGGGTGCCCAGAAGGCTAGTGGCATTGCCGCGTTGGATGGCGATACCAATTCACTGGGCAAGGAAAAAGCCAGCCTTCGTCACCTGTGGCGTCTACGTGCCGCTTAGCTAGCTCCCTAAATATTTGATGTGCTCCGGGTCCCCAAGGCCTGAGGGTTTCATCTCCATCAAACATGCATGATAATATTGATAATTTATGTACCCTCTTAAGATACAATATTTAGGAGAGTCTCGAAAGTGTAACACAATCATCACTATCATCAGTTCACTTCGACCACCCATGCTGTAGGTAAAGGCGATGCTAAAGATATGTTCACACTTTCGCACCTTATTACAAAGGGGTAAGGTGCTAAAGTGTAAACATATCTTTGACGTCGACGACTGTACAATAAAATGCTGCTACGATAAATTAAAAATCTAATAACACATCGACATATTGCTATTGGCATATGCTTTAGCATTCCTTTCGATAAGTATCACTATGCCAAAATGATGTAGGTAGTTTTTTTTGTTGTTTGCAACTTTATTAACAATGATGTGGCATTCATCGTAAAATACTCTTATTTTAAATGATTATGTGACGATGGACCGAAGGCCAGGACAAACGATAACGAACCGATGACATGACAAATTATAGCTCAGATATTAAACAATACTTGAGGACCGAAGAACCCTGAATAACATTTGTTTTACATGCAATTTTACTGTTATTTTACAAGATAATCGTTTTAGGAATTGTTTATTAGGTACTCAGCCTAGTAATAAGATGTATACCTAAGAAACATTTTAAAATAAGCTTTGAATATGTAATTTAATTATCATAAAGTATGCATAATAAATATTAGGTACGTATTAGCGGAGATAGATAAATGATTTGAACACTTTTCTTAACTAATTGGGTGGAAAAGGCGCTAAATCGGGCTTCATAAAGATCCAGGAAAAAGAGGTATTTACCTAGCAGTGATACAGTGAAATAAGCTACTTAAGGTAAGGTAAGACGATCATTAAATAATTATAAACATGGAGCCCATCTATAGTTGAAAGTCATGGATGTCAAAGGAACGCTCTTATAGCTTTAAAATCGCTTAGGCAAAGAGATATACTCATCATAATCCTCCTAGCGTTTGTCCCGGCTTGGGGTCCATTTGACAACCTAATCCCATGAATTCGTAAGCACTAGTTTTTACGAAAGCGACTGGCATCGCACCTTCCAACCCAGAGGGGAAACTAGACTTTATCTGGTTAGCTCCGGTTTCCTTACGATGTTTTCCTTCAGCGAAAAGCGACTGGTAAATATCATATTCCGTACATAAGTTCCGAAAAACTCAGTGGTACAAGCCGGGGCTTGAACCCGAGACCTCAGGATTGAAAGTCGGACGTATTACCGCCAGGCTACCAGCGCTCTAGGTGAAGAGATATACACTAGATAATACTATGAAATTGTTTTCCAACTCGGGTCAAATAAAGTACCTACTTAAATAAAATTCAACCGTCTTTGAAGCTATTATTACGGCCTAAAAATACTTAGCCAGAAATATCTTACTAGTTTATGAACTTCACACTCACGTAAACATTGAGGTGAACACTTAACCCTACCGTATTACATGTAAAGTAAACTAATACACAATTTAGTAGCTGGTTGCTAAATGCGTAACGATTTCTTTCAAGCTTCGCAGAAATAGATCTGATAACAAAGTAAACCAGCGGGTAGTAATGGACATGCCAAATGAGCTAAAACAGAAGGCGGAGTGAGAAAAATAAACCAACATGTTTTACGAACCGAGAGCATGTTGTATAGAATAGGAATACGAGCGCAAATTCACCAACTATTTCCCAGAAAATCTTTTTTCTTCCGAACTTTTTAATGTAACAGCTACGCTGTAGGCTAACAAGCATGCATTCAAGTAAGAAATAAGCATGGCTTAGCTTATGGTAAGCGGTTACCGCAGCTTTGAAACTACAGATATATTTATTTTTTATATTAATACAAAACGTCAAAGGTTTTAGTGACAGTTGTCAAAATTTTATTGAGTATAATTTTCACAAAAAAATATATATTTTTTATCAAATCCGTAAGAAATCACGATATTAAAGTTAGAATACCGTTAGTGATACAATCTAGTGTCTATCATATGACGCCGTTTCAGACCCTTACCCGTCGGCGAGGTTATCATTTTGACTTATCGCGATCTATTGACACGTTTTCATGAAGAACATAATCTTTGAAGCTTGAAAGATAGTCATCTTGCACAGGACTTGAAGAATTTATATCATTGTAGTAGAGTTGGGTTGTAAGTTATAACTTTCTAAGTCTCTTTTTGAAGACTTTATTTCTCTAAGTATTTAAATATTATCAGTTCCGTCAGTCAATGTGACTCTGCTGTAGACAACCCTACACGTGATCCCTGGGTGGTACTAAAAGAGTAACAAACTTGGCAGCTGCACTGTCCCATTTGGACCTCGCAGCACTCACTGGATTTTCTTGATCATCTGCTTTCCCACTGGGAATAAATGAAAAAAAAATCTCTACTACTCTAATCTACTACCCCAGGGAATAAATAAAAAACAAAAAAATGGGAGCCCTGTCGAAACGGCTGGTCAACGCTTCAGGAAATCCTAGAGCCGGCACTTACCTCTGCCAGCGCATCTCCTTGGCAATACAGAGAGGTAACTCTGCCAGCGTCATAGGTTCCCTGTCGCAGGGAGACCGCTTAGAGGAGTGTTCTTTTTATAACTGGAATTTGAGGTTATATTTTAGGTTATAGTTTTTATATTTATATAGTCGTATTTAATTTATTTTAAAATTGACTTATTTTTATAATTTAATAAAGGTTTGATTCGTGTTTATATCCATTAGGTCAGACATAAGGTATAGTAGAAAGCTTTGAATTGCTTAATCCGTTCAAAAGGTGTGTGGTGTGTACAGTCATCGGCAATAGTATTTTCCTACACGAAGGCCGCAAAAATATGTGACACGCTCTTATGGTCTTCGTTTAGGAAGATACTATTGCCGGTGACTGTACAAAAGGTAAAGATAATTAAACTAATATGTCCCAATGGTTGACTAATAGTGAATTCCATTTTGCTTTAAGTCCGGTATTTGTACATTTTCTTGATGTGTGGAATAAATAATAAATAAATAAAATATGTAGTACATACATGAAAACCAAAAGATGTAAGCTGTTTTACAAACTGATCTGTAAAAGTGAAAAAGTCCCGTAGCTCGGTCCGGGATACTAACTAACCTAAAAAATGTATGTTTATTTCTACACTTACTTTTATAACATTGTCCAGGAACACTTCCGACGGCAGTGCAGTCGTATGCGTCTACCGTTGCATCGAGTCGAAACGAAAGTTTAGTGGCGTTGGGCACGAACTCTTGTCGGCAGATCTCCCATACGCCAGAGTCGCTCCACATGAAGTATATAGAGGCATGTCTTGTGTTATTGTAGCCGATACCTGGAACAACATCAGTGCTAATTTATTACAGTCTTTATAATAGAAAAATAGTGAAGCATTGTAATTTGGACTCGAATCCTTTAAACTACGTCCAAATGGACTAAGAGCTGGCCACGTCAGATATAACATATAACACAATAATATGAGCAACAAAACCCGTCTGGTTAGATAATTATACTATCCTTATTGCTAGATCCGGGCATCTGGCAGCTTTTAATGGGTGGAGGTCAAAGTGACAGACTAGAAAATTATTGAATTGGAAAATAGTTATACCAAATAGGTAAAAACTGCCAAAGTTGTCTCAGTTATATAAAGGACAGGGCCTATATTTTAACATTACAACAAAAAAACATTGCCTATTATTACGGAAACAAAAACAGTGGGTGACAAACTATGAATTACATTATACGTCGTTTGGCACTACTTTCCCTTAACATAAACTTTTGGCAGTGATATAATCTAATTATTTACATAATTTCTCATAATATTGCATCACACGAGAACACGGGGATTTGTTATCTTGAAATGGTTTTCATTCTTTGTCCTCCACCACTTCACAGCTGCCAGATGTCCAGATCTAGAAATTAGCATAGTATAGCAACCTAACTAGAGGGCTTTCGTTGCTCTCATTATTGTGTCATAACATAACTAACGTGGCTAGCTCTCCCTCTAAAAAGAGAGATATGGCACTGCGAATGTCATCTCGTTAATGTCTTGATTACACCTACCAAGTACAGTGGCGAGATATCAATATGCCACTCGACCAAGACCATAAAGTGGCAGAGTGGCCGTTTACACGCGTTTTTGAATTTTTGTGGCGAGTCAGTTAGTTTGTTCATTAAGGCGACGATATATGCAAACACGTCAAATCGAGGTGTTTTCGTGCAAGGTTTTTGAAGAAAACAAACCACGTTGGAGCATGTATGTTACATTTTCTGTAGGGGCATATAGTTGGGTTCGGTCTAACGATACGTGCTTGGTCTTGTATAACATAATTAGGTATATATATCATCGTTATGAAACTGTTTTGGAGAAAACTTGTCGCAAGTTTTATTTCGGTCAGAAATAATTCTATGTTGCGAAATTAAACATAATTACTTCTTAGCACATTACTAATGTTCTACCGATAACTATAGTCGTATTAAGCGCTTAATAAAGGTTTTAGACGCAAAACCTTGTAGAGCCTGTAATAATCAGAACTATGCAATTGCTGCAATAAAACTTATAGGCGTTTATTCTATTGCAGCCAGAGACATGTTTCATGTGTCAAATTTGAGTAATATGATTAGTAATTTTGAGTGCTGAAATTCGTTCCACATAGCTTAGGTTATAGTACGCTTGCTTACTAAGTAGATATGTCCGAGTTCAAATCCAGGCTGATGTTAACTTTTTTGTTTATTTTTTTATCTCATTTCTCATTTATATTTTCAATCCTGATCCTAAGCGATTTATAGGTATTTTTGGACAAAAAAAAAGTCAAATCATACTATAGTCAAGTTAGTAGTTAGTTTAATCTTTTTATGTTGACTTTTTTACCCAATATATTTAAACTACCAACTTATTAAAGAGACTAATTCATTATTCAATTTTTACAGTGGGTATACCCATACCCACTTTACTTTTTACCATAGACGGCTTCTTCCATGTTTTTACATAATTTATATTACAAGAGTGCGTTTGTTCGAGCAGTTTCCATCCGAGGCGACGTTGCCAGCTTACTCTCATTTGCTCATTTCGCTTCTTGCTTTGCGCTGTTGCAAGCTAGATCTATATTATGATATGAATGACGGATACATTGAATACAATCAAATGCGCTTGAAGTTGAAACACATTCGTGCATTTGTCAGTGATTTGTCCACATAATCGTGTTAGGTTGTATATCTCTCTCTTTACTATGGAATAAGAAAGAAACAATCGGCTCGGCTGTCCCGGCACTCTGCGATGTCTGGTCGCGCCACGCCATGGTTTATTGCATGATCGTTTTCGTACGATTTAAAAGATATGGTGAATTATTAATATTATTATTAGGTAGGTAAGTAGATATGGAATTAATTTAATCGTATAAGTATATATACCAATATAATATCTCACAATCCCTAAAATGAAAAAAACAATAAGTAAGGTACGATGGGGTAAGACCGGACCATTTTTGAACTAGTTGGTCAGCTTTCAGGGCTGACTTTTATGCTTTACCTTTGTAAAAATTTCTCGAAATATTAATCCTTGTTTCAAATCAGTATGAAGTGTACCTAAGCTGTTTTTCCTGTATAAATTTTCAAAATCTACTCCTTCTACTTAAGATTGGACTATTGAATAAAATGTACTCTTAGTAAGTTTTTAGGTGCTAGTTTTCTTCCACTTATCGATTTTGCCAGCTTTGTAATGCAATAATAAATTTTGAAGTGCCCTTAAGGCTTGGTCAGACACACGCGTTTTGTTAGCGTGGCGGTAGCGGAGCGTGATGGGAGCGCGATGAGAGCGCGACGAAAGCGCGATGAAAGCGTGATGCGAGCGCGATGGACGCGCGATCTGCGCTTGGACGCAGCGCCCCGCCGGCGCGCCGCGCGCTTCCACCCGCTTTGATCGCGCCCGCGCAGTCAGACACAACACAGCGCGGCTAGCGAGCGGACAAGATGGAGCGTATGGACATTGAAAAGCTAATCAGTTTAGTTAAAAGTAACGCGTGTATATAATATTTAAAAAATATAAATTACAAAAATATATTAGTAAAAAATCTAGCATGGGAGAAGATAGGCCGGGAATTAAACTCGGATGGTGCGTATAGATATTCTCTTTTTAATTTGTTTATTTTTTAAACTTTTCATTTCACAAAGATGATGGAGAACGGAGCACATTGTTGTAGTCCTCAGCCAGGGCTATGAATCATGCCCGCGCGAGCGAGTTATATACCTACGTTTTGCGCCTCCCTCGAGGGAGCTAAACTCAGTGGGCTACCAACGCGCTCACTGAACGCACGTCTAACCGCGCGCGACGCTACTCGGAACTCGGAACAATGTCATCACGAAAAAAAAAATTTATTGCGATGTGGTTGGATGTAAAAATAGCAAAGCTAATAAAAACTTATCGTTTTTCGCTTTGCCGACGGATGGGGAATGGTACAAACTTTTTTTTATACCACGTTGGTGGCAAACAAGCATACGGCCCGCCTGATGGTAAGCAGCTACCGTAACCTATGGTCGCCTGCAACTCCAAAAGAGTCACATGCGCGTTGCCGACGCTTTACAAAAAAGGAGGATTTACTTATGTTATAATAATAATAGACATGTTATCTTTATTAATCTCTCAAATAACTATGATGATATTACTAAAAGGCGATTAGAATAAGATTGATATAGCTGTCAATCCTTATTAATTTTGACAGTGTGTGGCAAATCTGTCAAGATTAATCATACTCTCATCGCGGCAACAAAATATCAATCAATATTACTCATGTAACTATAATTGTTATGCACCATGCGAACCACTTTTAAACACTGAATCAATGCAAAATACCTATTTCCTTAACTATAACATTACCAAACATAGGCTAGGCGACCCTAGCAATTGTGCGGGTGCGCGGGAGGTGCGGGGTGCCGCGCGTTGAAGGTCGCTCCATTGTATTATTGCGTAGGTACGTAAACCGTAGGTATTTGCTTTTTCTATGAGTGATTCATATCTGTTCGTAAGAACTATTATATAATCTGTGCCTCAGCCAAATAGTGATACCTAATCAAAAGCATCATAAGCGCGTGTAGGTATAGCCGGTATAGGATAGGTACTATCGTATGTATATATTTATGTAAGTGTTTTATTCCCTGTGGTGAACAATACGTAATTGTTAAACAATAATAAATATTGTCGCGCCACGAGTCAAGCTCAAGCATCTCGGGAAGCCTTCATGATACGCGAAAAGTTCGTGACTTATTTTAATAATAATTGAAAATTATTTTAAAAAATGTCTCTTTGATTCTGCCACTATCCTCACCCAAATAAGTTACATAAACATTTTGATGTCCTATATTACTTGAAAATTATATTGAATCTGACTACGGAACCCTCAAAATCAATTAAACTGGACCATTGTCAGGTATGATACATTAATTACATTATACAATAAACCATTTGATATATCTTTAGAAATAACTAAAGAGTTTCAATGAAAGCTGATTGATCAAGTGCGCGGGCTGTGAGCGCGGTGCTGGCGGGCCGCGAGCGTGATACTGGCGCGACGCTAGCGTGATGCCGGCGCGATGCGAGCGTGATGCGGGCGCGACGAAAGCGTTTTTCTGGCGCGACGCGAGCTTCCGGCTAGCGTGCGCCGGCGCCGCTCGCATCGCGCTTCGATCGCGCTCCGCTACCGCCACGCTAACAAAACGCGTGTGTCTGGCCAAGCCTTTTCTTATCGTTCTAGAGCTTATATGGTCTTGTTTAGATTAATATTATACGAGAATAAATCATACTCGAAAGGTTTTTTTATAATAAAACATTTTTTGTAAAAGTGGAGTATGTGTCAGTTTTCCGTCCATACTTATTGATATATTGATATTCAAGTTTTTGAAATAAAAGCTTATAATTGTTTTTGGACCCGGGGTATGTCCTTAAACTACGTCCGGACCTGGGTATGTCCTTAAACTACGCCAAAAAGAGAGGTATGGGCACTGCGAATGGCATCTCGCTAAGTGTGGTAGGGCACGTTCAGCGAATGTCATCGCTCAAATCTGGAGCAGAGCCCGACTGGGGAAGTACCTCCACCTTACAGAAAACCACAGCCAAATAGCACTAGACCCTACTCATAGTGTTGTGTTCCTGCTGGTGAGTAAGGTTGCCAAAGAGCTCAAAGAGGACCCAGTGTGTTGACGATGAGGGACATTCTTGTTCCTTTAGTCGTCAACACAGTGAATCCTCCTTTTTGTAAAGGGTCGGCAACGCGCATGTGACTCCTTTGGAGTTGCAGGCGTCCATAGGTTACGGTAGCTGCTTACCATCAGGCGGGCCGTATGCTTGTTTGCCACCGTCGTGGTATAAAAAAAAAAAAAATTAAAATATCAATTAAAGAATAAATAATTATTATCAATGGCAAATTTGACCTCAAAAAGTTTTTTCCATGTAGACGGAGAGCTGGCCACGTCAGATATGACACAATAGTCAGGTTTCATTGCTCTCATTATTGTGTCATATCTGACGTGGCCAGCTCTTAGTCCAATAAATTTGTAGCAGTTTAATCAGGTGGACGGCAACCCGGACGGGAAACTAGTATAACCACCCTATGCACGGTTTCAAATAATAGATATAATTATAAACCGCCTTTATTATGTTAATGTCAACCTTTCAGCATTTTCTCAAACTTTTCAAAAACGAGTGAGTTAAAAATATTGAGAGTGGAAAGACAAGATGTTTCAAACCTTTGAAGCAAGATGTTTCAAAATTTAAAAATTTTAAAAAACGCTTTTGGCTATAATTCTTTTTTTTTCCCCAGCCTACTTGAAGAGATATAATACGTATCCATACTAATATTATAGTGTGTCTGTCTGTTAACTCTTCACGCTTAAACCGCTCAACTGATTTAGATGAAATTTGGTATGTATAAGGGGATGAAAACGGAATGGAAGTTTATACGGAATTGTTGCTCCCTGTTGACTTGAAATAGCATACGTGCTAGTTTTATATTTGCTCTTAGATTTGACTAACTAGTAACTTTTATTTTGCGTTTTATTATGTAATTCCATATGGCTCATGTTAATTTCGCGCAGACGAAGTCGCGGGTAAAAGCTAGTATTTTAATATTGTAATGGATTTTGATATGATAAAACTTTTGAAATAGATGGCAATTAACCAAAACTAACCCAAAATAGTACCCAAAAAACCGTGACGACCCTATACACGACACGATACAACTAATCCATACTAATATTATAAATGGGAAAGTGTATGTGTGTGTTTGTTTCTTTGTTTGTCCGTCTTTCACGGCAAAACGGGGCGACGAATTGAAGTGATTTTTTAAATGGAGATAGTTGAAGGGATGGAGAGTGACATAGGCTACTTTTTGTCTCTTTCTAACCCCCCACTTCCCTAAAATGGGGGGTGAAAGTTTGTATGGTTTGTTACCCCGAATTTAACGCGAGCGAAGCCGCGGGCAAAAGCTATTATATGTTATTAACTTACTCGTGCTGACTTTTCGTGTTTTTAATTCTTTTGTGTAATTTCAATTTATAATTCTTATGTGAGACGACAAACGCTTTTATATTTGTCAATTTTTTTAGTAAAAAACACTTATGGTATATAAATGAAAATGGTTAAAACATGTTAAAAAATTAATCTTAAACTTTAGGTTGAATTAAGTTATTTGCTTTTTAGCTATGGTTTTCTGTAAGGTACTTCCCCAGTCGAGCTCTGAGCCAGGTCCAGATTTGAGCGTGATAACATTCGCTGAACTGTGCCTTACCACAGTTAGCGAGATAACATTCGGAGTGCCCACCTCCCTTTTGGACATAACATACCCGTGTCTAAACCTGTTCCTAGTAACCAACTAGGTACCAATTTAAAAAATGTTCACAGCAACAATTAATTGGATCCAGTCTTAAATGCCACGCAAAAACAAATCAAACCATTTTTTGTGACAAACAATTGAATTTATAGAACGAAACTTTTTTGTCTATAAAGATCACATGTATGCGCGACTTCGGCAGCAGATAGCATACATACTCCATACTACCCTCTTGAACCTGATGTTTATTCAGTGTTGGGCGTAATTTATTAGATGGTACCTACTTTTGTAATGAATTAAATTGCTAATTAAATTACATGAAAATCAATTATATTAAGTAATTGAAATTGCTTGTAATTGAGATTACATGTCAGTAGTATTCCCGATTACATATAATTTGTAATTGCAATTACTTTTATCTTAACTACTTTTACTTGTAACTTCGATAATTTGAAATAATATACAAGTTCAATTTCTTTTTGGGTCAGTGGGGGCAGCTACCAGACCCCTCGCTGCAACGCGAAAATGGTCTTAGAAGACCTTCCCTCAATTTCAAATTAATCAATCTTCATTAATTTGAAATTGAGGGAAGGTCTTCTACGGATTTTGGAAAAAAACATACAGGATGCGAGATGAGGTCACATTTGGTAAACTTCTTTTTGATGCCAATCGATCCCATTCTTGTATGGGATCAAAATAATTTGCGGCTAGAAAAGCCACAAATTGAGAAAAACTTTTCCCATACTATATGAAAATTGTGTTTTTTATTTTTCACATGCTGCTTTTTTATGCCAATCGATTCCATTCCTATCGTTTCTAACAGTTTCCTATTATTAGGTAATGTACTAAAAAGCCACAAATTAAATATTTTCCATACATTTACTATAAATAATAAATAAATATTATACGACAATCTTACACTAATCGACCTAGGCCCACAGTAAGCTCAATAAGGCTTGTGTTATGGGTACTAGACGACGATATATATAATAGATAAATATGGATAAATACTTAAATACAAAGAAAACATCCATAACTCAGGAACAAATATCTGCGATCAACACACAAATAAATGCCCTGACCAGGATTCGAACCCGGGACCTCCTGCTTCGTAGGCAGGGTCACTACCGACAGGGCTAGGAGATCGTCAAATAAAGAATAAGTGATTTTTAGGGTTCCGTAGCCAAATGGCAAAAAACGGAACCCTTATGGATTCGTCACGTCTGTCTGTATGTCTGCCCGTCCGTATGTCACAGCCATTTTACTCGAAAACTATACGACGTATCTGAATAAAATTTACACATAAGGTGTATTCTGTATGCCGCTACTTAGTTATGTATTTAAATTTAAAAAAAATATATTTTAAGGGGGGGGCGCTCCATACATGTATCTAAATTTCAAAAAAATTGCTTTTACCAAATATCAACATGTGATACATCAATCGATAGGTCTTTAAAAATAATATTGAAGTTTGTTTGATCATTTTGTGATTAAGTAAATATTTTTTGATATAATCGCTTCGAAAGTCAGAAAAATTTTGTAGCCCCCCCTGTAACTTTTGAACCGTAAGTCCAAAAAATATGAAAAAAATTGAGGAGATGCACCTTATTATATACTTGCTACGAAAATTGTTTTAAACATTATCGGTTTAGCCATTTTTGAGTTATTTCCAAAAAACTTCTTCCATAGGCATCAGATACGACCTTTTGCTATTAGTTTGGTTCTTATTCCATTGAAGGTACGGAACCCTCCTATGCGTGGTCCGACACGCACTTGGCCGGTTTTTTAAACTTTTCACTTAACCAACAGTCGTTTTTATTAAGCATACCTACCGGAAGAAACATTTCAGTAAAATGTGAATGTACCTGAAAAAATCGGTATCGCCATTATATCAAAATGCAACTAGGTACAGGTACACAATAGTGTTGGAGGATGTGTGGTTTGTATTTGCAACTAAAGGATAATTTTCCAGATAGGTAATTGAATTATCCGATGTTCTCCCGATGCGGTCTTATCCCAACGCACTTTACCGTCCTCATTGAAAGCGATTTTGACCATCTCTAATTTCGTTATAGATTCTAAAAACCTGGATTTTTCAGAGCAGAAGAGGACATAAAACAAATTAGTTACAAATAATATTATCTTCAGTTAAGTACATTTTATTTGAACTTTTATTTTGAAAGACTTGACACGTACTTGACACATAGAAATATAACCGCCATGATGAATGCTTATTTTGGATATTTAGAATAAAACATTATAATTGTGCGATTATGAATTTAAACATCGGTATCAACGTTCAAATTTCGTGGCACTTGGTAAGGGTCGCAAAAAAAGAAATACATAGGTATCATTGTTTTATTTATTAGTAATAAATAACATTTAATTTATTTTTATTCTTAATCGTACTTTGGTAAACTGTACATATATTTAAAGAGGTTTATATTCTTAATACGTCATAGAACCTCAATACTCATTTCATTATCCATTTGTAAAAAAAATTCTAAATGCCAAATAGGCAACAAATGTCAATTTAATTGTCATGCAAAATAATATGTGGTAAAATCTTCAACGATAATAGTTCTTAAAAACACTTACAACTACAATTTAGCATTGATAAATCTTTACCCAACTCCCTATCAGACTTGAGAAAATGGATTTGACGCAGTATACTGATTTTATATTCACTAACGAAGGTGCTTGCTGTACTATTTGCGAAATGAATATAAAAAAGAAAAGGTACAATATAGAGAAACATTTGAAATCAAAATCTCATCAAGATAAATTATCTGATTCACGCTGCCATTTACAGGATATAATACGAGATAATGCTGATTTCGAAATTAAAGACGATATCGTATATTGCAAATTGTGTAATTCGAAATTATTTCCCTCTAAATCTAGTATCGACCGCCATTTAAAAACAGATTTACACAACAAAATTCATAAAAATAATGCACAAGAAAAATTTAATAAAGATTTAACAGAGTTTATGATTTGTTCGAATATACCGTGGTCAAAATTAGACAATCCTAAATTTAGAAATTTTGTAGAAAACCTTTTAAATCATAAATATGGAAACGATATTACTGTGCCGAGTGAAACAAAAATACGAGTAAAATGCTTACCTGAATTGTATGAAAAGAAAAAAAATGAATTGAAAGAGAAATTACAAAATAAAATGATTTACCTCAGTGTTGATGAAACATCAGATTCCGTGGGAAAAAAGTGGCAAATATTTTGATCGGAGCTCTAGATGGAACTAGTACCCAGCCACATTTATTTGCTTCTAAGGTATTGGAGGCGACTAACCATTCGACAATAACCAAACTCGTTGAGGAAACCCTTGAAGATCTTTGGGGCGATGAATACAAAAAAAAAATGGATAAATTATTATTTTTTATAACGGATGCCGGTTCCTACATGGTAAAAGCAGCTAAAAACCTTGTTCAGAAATATAAAAATATGACTCATGTAACATGCATAGCACATGGATGTAATCGAGTCGCAGAGATAATTAGAAGTCTTTACCCGACCATAAACAGTTTGATTGACTGTATCAAAAAAATATTTCGTAACGCTCCTTCAAGGACAAATTTATTTCATCAAATGTGTGTAAATATTCCTCTACCACCCCGACCCGTGATAACAAGATGGGGAACATGGTTAAATGCTGCCTCATATTATCACATGCATTATGATAAAATCAAATCTGTCATCGATGCCTTAAATCCGCGTGAAGCGAGTGCAATTTCTAAAGCAAAAAAAATTTTCCGTAACCGGAATTTAAAAACTGAGTTACTATTCGTCGATACACACTTTAGTATAATTGCTAAGTCAATAAAATTATTGGAGGATCCAAAACTGAGTCTAGCAGAATCATTAAACATTGTTCATGGTTTGCAAAAAAAAATATCAACGTTAAGGTTACATCAAAATGCCAGAAAAGTTTATTTTAAATTAAAAAGTGTATTAAAGAAAAATCCTGGTTATAAGACTGTACAAATAATTAACCAACTATCTAAAAACAACGAGGCTGAAATACCAGAAAGTGTAAATAAAAACTGTGTGCAAAATTTTCAATGCTTGACATACCTTCCTATTACCTCAGTCAGCGTGGAAAGATCTTTTAGTCATTTAAAATGGATATATTCTTACAGACGTCAACGATTGACAGCAAAATCTATGGAACAAATTTTAGTGATCTATTCTAACTCGTAAAATATTGTATGCCACACCTGGACATAAAGTGGCTTTTTCCGCACGCTACGCGTACGGATAGAGCCGCTTTCTGGCCAAATGTGCACATATTTTTCCAACACGGGAGGTAATAAAGAAAGCCCTCGATCGCATAATTACGTCCCTCGCTTGCAGCTTGGGCCGCAACAATTGCGATTGCGCGGCCTTTCTTTGTTTTACCACCCTAATTAGGAAATGTACTATTTAGGGGCTTTTTTATTTACATATACAAAGTAAAGGTTAAAAATACTAAGTGATTTGTTTGTATTTATTTTTCTGCCAACCGTACATTGCCACGAAATTTGAACGTTGATACCGATGTTTAATTATGATACTGTAGGTAATGGCGTGCGTTGGTCAAGTAGTTTCATATTATAGGTAACTTTAATTATTTCGTCATTGATTACCTACATACAATAGTAACTTTAATTAAGTAAGTACACATAAAATGGAATCATTATCAAAGCGCCATCTTACTGTAAAAGACCGCGATTGCTTGACTATTTAAACATGTCAACATTGAATTGTCATAGTTCATCTCAAGTATACTCGATGGCAGAAGCGGAAGCTGCGATTATAAAAACGCAAAATGCAGTCGTCAACCGCGATACCCGTCACCTTAACGGCGTGCGTCAAAGCTTAATTTACTAAATTGTAATCGTTTCAGAATATATGGAGATTTTTTCCTAAAATAGGAATATATGGAATCGTGGGAGTATAAGAAGTGTCGATTTTGGACAGGACGTCCTGAGAACTCTGAGGGGATCTGATCTACGAGTATGTGCTGCGAGTACTTTTTTAAAGTAATTTCAGTTTGAGATTCGGAGCCTTTTGAGGACTAATAATTATCATGAACATAAAATCAAATGATGGGTAGCACCTACTGAAGCACAGGTCGGTTAGCAGTGAGTGGTGAGCGCGCCGTTTACGAGTACACCCGGCTAGTCCGTGCGAGGAGCGAGTGACTGTCTCGGACATTTTATGCTCTAGAATTACTGCGACAATTCTCTGATTGCAATTACTCGCAGCACCAAGATCAAGATCACCTCAGAATTCTCAGGACACCTCGTCCAAAAATGACACTTCTTCTACTTCAAGGATTCTGCAAATTCCTATTTTAGGAAAAAAATACCACTATATTCTGAAACGATATCTGGTTCATATTTACAATTTAGTAAATTAAGCTTTGACGCATCAGAGATTTTATAGACAGCGGTATCCGGAGATGCAGCTTGGAGTGATCCCACACATAGTAGACCGAAAATCTGGTCGAGATTGTATAATACCATTGAATATCCAGATCAGTTAACTAACTAATAATAATGATTATTTGTCATGTTCATCAGATAAACCTTTTAAAAACTCTTATTTTTTTAGTAACCGGTGTTAAAATATTTTTTAAATAAATAATTTATTTGTGCTTATGGCAGTATATTTTTTTACAAAGTGCCCCATTGAATACGAGTACCAAGTTAGCGAAGCATCTGAAAACAATGTCGTTGAGTAGGTTAGTGATTCTTATTGGCGCATCTCCAGACATGTGGTATTTGCAAATAGGATTGAACTAATATGACTCGTCGGGAATATAAATTATAATATGAAGCGTCCCAATAATTACCACGGCTCGTTACTGGCGCTATTAACGGAATCTGATATAGCTCACCAAACGAAGACGCTTAACTGCCTGATAGGGGAAGTAATTCGTGTATAGCTGAATTTTGGTGTAGTTGTAGGCAAAGGTATCTTACACAACATACTAAAAGTACCGGTGGATGGGGGCGCCGCTAGCGGGGAGAGGGGGGTGTAAAGGTCCCTTATTTTGGTTTTTCGTAAATAACTCGGTAACGGTAGCTCATACGAAAAAATGTTTTATTGCTTAATTCATCCACATCTAAATTTCTATAAAAAAGATTCTTTGCAATTTTTTGCTAGGATCAATGTTTAATGAGATATCGAGAAAATACGATAAACACTTTTTTAAACTTTCGGAGCTAATATTTACGAAAGTATTAGTTTTGTCCAAAAATTGTTTCAGAATACCCTTATTGTTTTAAAAAGACCTATCCAACGATACCCCACACATTAGGGTTGGAGTAAAAATAATATTTACCCCCCCACTCCATGTGTACGGGAGGTACCCGAAAAAATAATATTTTTTCACATTTTGTTTTAAAACTTTGCCGGCGTGAATAAAGTACATACTCACACGATTTTTTTATTTTCTAATACTAACCATCACTGAGCAGGCTGCTCACCCTGCTACCTCACTTCCTACCCTTATAGTTTCGCCATGTCCGTCTGACCCCATCTGTCCGTCTAGATGTCTAGTACTAAACATCACTGAGCAAAGCCGTGGACGGACAGACGGGGACAGATGGACATGCCGAAACTCCAAGGGTAGGACCCCTCCTCACCCTGCTCAGTGATGGCTAGTACTAGAGAAATGAAATTTCGTATAAGTATGTGTTTTAATTACGCAGACAAAGTTTTAAAACAAAATGTGAAAAAATATTATTCTTTCGGGTACCTCCCGTACACATGGAAAGGGGGGTAAATATTTTTTTTACTCCAACCCTAATGTGTGGGGTATCATTAGATAGGTCTTTTTAAAACAATACGGGTATTCTGAAACCACTTTTGGATAAAACTAATACTTTCGTAAATATTGGCTCCGAAAGTTTAAAAAAGTGTTTATCGTATTTCCTCGATATCTCATTAAATCAATGTTTAATGAGATATCGAGGTATCTAGCAAAAAATTGCAAATAATCTTTTTTATAGAAAATTTGATGTGGATGAATTAAGCAATAGAACATTTTTTCGTATGAGCCACCGTTACCGAGTTATTTACGAAAAACCAAAATTAGGGACCTTTACACCCCCCCCCTTTCCGCTAGCGGCACCCCCATCCACCGGTACTTTTAGTATGTTGTGTAAGATACCTTTGCCTACAACTACACCAAAATTTGGCTATACACGAATTATTTCCTCTTAGTTTTCCTTCATTAGGTGGGCTAATATGGAGACACCGCGTTAAACTCAAATTCTATTTAATTGCTTCGATATAAATCATCAATGTACGTACCTATACCTATACTTTTTAGGGTTCCGTAGTCAACTAGGAACCCTTATAGTTTCGCCATGTCTGTCCGTCCGTCCGTCCGTCCGCGGATAATCTCAGTGACCGTTAGCACTAGAAAGCTGAAATGTGGTACTTATATGTATATCAATCACGCCGACAAAGTGGTAAAATAAAAAGTGGAAAAAATGTTTTATTAGGGTAGGTACCCTAGTAGGGGAGGTCCCCTATACGTAAAGTGGGGAGTGATTTTTTTTTTTTTCATTTCAAGCCTAACGTGTGATAGGTATATTGTTGGATAGGTATTTAAACAAAAAATAGGGGTTTAGTAAAATATTTTTTTGATAATGTAAATATTTTCGGAAATCATCGCTCCAGAAGTAAAAAAAATGTGCCCCCCCCCTCTAACTTTTGAACCATAAGTTTTAAAAATAGGAAAAAATCTCAAAAATAGAAATTTATAAAAACTTTCTAGGAAAATTATTTTGAACTTGATAGGTTTGAAAAAAAAATACAAAATATTTTTGAAAAAAAAATACAAAATAATTTCTGAACTAAGTTTGTAATTGAACCGTATAAGCAGGTGTTTATTGTACCTGTAATTTCTATAAAATCACAATGACATGACGTGCTTTCAAATAAAGTTTTGAAAAAACCCATTTTTTAACTCTTAAGTGGGGACACTTACTGTGACGGACGGAAAACTACGGAACCCTACACTGAGCGTGGCCCGACACGCTCTTGGCCGGTTTTTTTTTTCAGTTTAGAAAAACGTAGTGCGATTTTTAGGAACACGATTTTAAAATTCGCCATTTTGAATCTTAATGGCGCGTATCACTAATTAATAATGGAAAAAAGTAGTCTCATTCCCCCCCCACCCCCTGATATGGCTGAAAAAAAGATACATTGGCGGACCGACCGTTATTTTTCAAGCCTGAAAAAAACGAGGCACCTATAAGAATTTAGATTTATACTTAAAATATTTTTATCATTAAGAAAAATATAGTTTTTACGAAGACGGCAGAAAAAAAAAAATTCTCTTTTAAATTCGTAGTTCCCAGAACTGCATTTTATCTACATCCCTATCATAAATCCTCTATTAACATGATTATTGCAACCAGTAATCTAATATCAGTGTATTTATGTGTGCCAGTGTTGTAATAATGTATGAAAAAAATCATAACTAGGTACATATTTACATGGATATCGGTATAGTAGTTTATGCAACAGTTGTATAAGAGGGGTCAAAAAAGGTGAGTGGCGTGGGTAACAATTTGAGCCGTAGGCGAAAATTGTTAAGAAAAACGCCACGAACATTTTTTTACCTACTTATACGACGTTGCATACAATACTTTTTCTACGAATACACTTACTTTTACATAAAATGCGAAATTGAAAACTTCATGGATATCGCAGTTATTTTGTCAACATAATGAACAATCATTTAAGTTTTACCATTTAAAACACTATTTTTCAATAATACTAACATTACTAACACAAATACACACCGTCGTTATTTGATCAATTATTAAAGAGCTACAGAGATTAGTAAAAATACCTAAATTATAGTCTGGCCAGCCAACGAACGCAGTAGCAATATTATTGAAAGAAAAATGGAAAAATTCATCGTGTCGAGCAAGATTCGAACTTGCGACCTTTCGAAACACCGCAAGGTCGCAAGTTCGAATCTTGCTCGACGCGATGAATTTTTCCATTTTTCTTTCAATTATAAAATTAATAATTAGGTATTATGTAGCAGTTACATAAAAAATTTTTTTTCGAAGTGTTTTACTGAAATGTAAACACCTAGCTTTTACGTGTTTTTTATTTGGCTACCTAAGGCATATTCTACTAGTCTGTGGGATAGAAGTAGCAAAGGTACAAAGTAGCCTTAGAATAGATAGCTTTTATATTAATTTTCCAATAAATTAAAATTAAAACTTTATCCATTAGGCGTATTGGTATTATAAATTTATATATGCATAGTTTCAGTATTATTATTGCGCAATTTTAAATTAAACCAAACGATGAGATCATTGAATATTGCTCAAATTACGAAATAAAAAATATTTTAAGCCCTTTTCCAATATTTCAGACTACACAATAAGCATGGTGCGTACGCCAAACACGCAAATAGACCGACGGGCAGCGACCCCAATGCCACACGTCCGTAATTAAAAATAAACTTACCGGGCACATGCTTCGCGTAACCCCATAATACTGTGGCGACGTGTCATCTCAACATTCTAAATTTTATGCGTATCGGTTTCATACTATTGGTCTAGCCCTTTTCGTAGAAAGTGAAAGCTTAGTTACGTATTTCCCTATTCTTTTTCTCGCTTGCAACAATACTATTTAACCAAGGAATACAAGATCAATGAAATTGATGCAATTATATATGTTATGGGCACATTCTTCGGGAATAATTTGTCATGCAGAAAGTCAGATAAGGGTTCTGTTCAGAAGCCGTTATTAAAAACGCATATAATCAATTAGAAATGTTTCTATAATATAAACATAACTTGGTTTCTTACCGAAAGCCGACCCTTAAAACGTACGTTCCAAGATATACCTTATTTTACTAACGATGCACTTTGAGCGTTATCGTTACCAAACTGTACCTCACAACCCTTCATGTCGCTTATGAAGTAACTCGGTTGTGTCATTTGAGTACCTATATCCATTATTTAATAGAATTAATAAACGAATGCACGAATGCTAAATGTTTGATATTTTTTCGTTTATAAAAATCCCAAGATTGCCTAATTGGCGGCACAGTGGTCGTTTGTCTTTTAAAATGGGCCACTGCATGCGTTTGTCATCGAAGCGCTGGAACTATGGTTACATCTTGCATAATATGTTTTCTACAACGTCTTCCGGCTTTAATTGACAACGTGTTTTGTCTCGACTATCCACAATATTTGAAAGTCGACAGTGGAAAATTTGTAGGTAAAATAAATTTGGTCTACTTTATTCGAATCAACTGCATGTCCAACCAGTTCTGCTATTTTAAAGGTATGTAAAATAGTAATCAATGCTTAAGTGAAATATTATTAACTTATTTCTTTACTTTGCTTACAGCATAATGAATGTCGTATACTTTAATAATTTTATATAGGTCACAGCACATTAGAGTAAATAGTATTAGAAACTTACATTGAAAAAAAATTACATAATGTGACAAAATATCTGCACTAGTATTTTATCTTTATTTAACAAACATTTTTCCTAACATGCAGACAATGATAGATCTCAACTTTATTGAGCGCCCTACAATGCATTACCTACCAAACAAGTTCCACAATATCCAAGAAATATAATAGAAAAATTCAATTCCCACTTGCGTTTGGTATGTAAATGGTGGAGAGGAATGGGTATGAATTGAGGACAACAACAATGGCGGAAGGAAGTCTCATACAGGCTGACTTTTATTGTTAACCGTTATTGAAATCCTTTTAACAGTCCATATGGCTTTATTTAGACCAGAGTAAGATTATGGGATAGAACGAAATAAGCGTTTGGATTTAAAAAGATATCATTCCGTTCATCATCAGTAACCTCTAACATTTACTGGCGTTAACCCCATCGGTTGACTGTAGACAACCGAATGATCTATGCGCCAAAGGTCTTTTTGGTTTGTTATATTTATTTTATAGTGGAGGGGTGTCAAAAATGTGCACAAAAATACATGAGTAAATAGTTTGAACTAATTGACTGGCTATGTTTTATTTAGGTTTTGGAATAGAAAATCAATATTTTTCTAGCTTTCCATGAGCTGTCCCCATGTAACTGTCATGTCCGTGGTTATTAAAAGTTTCATGTTTCTCGCATAATGGTTGCACTGAAATTTCGATGTCATATAAGTGAAGTAAGTAATGGTATTTAGTACTGCTTTTTTCTGTCAATGCATCTATTTATACTGTAGGCTAAATATGAAACCTTTCAAACATTAACATTTTCATGTAAAGCATGTTTCTCACTTTGTCACTTTGTTTTTTTTTTAAATTATTATTCCACGTCAAAAACGACCCACTGGGCTTATATTCCATTAAAATCTAGCAAAATCTAACTTACCAGCATCACCACCCGATATGTGGACCCATTTGCTCGTGCACACAGCCGTTATCCACAGGAATGTGCACAGCCCGACGAGTATAGTGCACGCGAAGAGAATGCGCCGCTCGATGATAAGGGCCTGCATGAGGGGCCGCCTGGCGCCGACCGAGGACGCGGTGGACATCTTGTCTGTCTCCATATTGATCTGTAATAGAATGTTGTGTTTAAAATACACACTCGCAAAACATACCGACACTAGAGTTTGGCTAGCCAAATATTGTTGACAGATATTTCCTTGTTGTATCACCAATTGTCTATGATTAAAAAAAAGCTAAAACACTGTTGTCAAATTTATGTCATTCATTCAAATTTATAAGGGGTTTATTTTAAATAATATTAAAAATAACTATACCGAATGAGGTCCAGAAACTATTATTTAAGCTCGTAAATAATTACGACAATGTGCAAAGTTGACGTGAAGCGTGTTGTAACGAAAAACTGCAATGTTTACAAGTCGTCATCAATTTTGTAGGTTGATGCCCTATCGATATGTTGATACTTTAAGTACTAGTTCTAACATTTGCCTATAACTTTCAATAAGTAAGTACGTGAATTTATTAATACTTCCTGAATCTCATAAACAGGACAAGTGTGTAAAGAAACGGATAAAGTAGAAGTTCTGGAAAATATCAATACAATCAAAACATTGGAACGTAAGAAGTTACTGAAAAACAAATTTTTAGAAGAAATCTGTGGAATGACTGGTCAGACTTAATTTGATATTAAAATATAAAATATATAAAAATATCTTGGCCAAACATGTCTATACAGTATGTAAACCAACCAAAACCATCCCTTAAACTTGTGAATAGGGAACTCGAGTACATAGTTATTAAATTGTTTTTCCTTGCTTCTGAGCATGTTTTGGGGAATTGAATTTCTCTTCTTACAGTCGGTTTATGATCTTTCTAACACCCTGTGAAGCTTGTTTACTTCCTTGACTTCTGTCTTTTTAGGTACCTTACGTGTGCACAGAAAATCAAAAATATTTTCTAGTGTCAAAACTATAATTCCTACTACACAAGGTGTGACTAGCACAAGATTTTTTGAATTTCCCGCCAAAAATTTGGGTAATATTTTAATAGCCAGACTCTATGAAACAGGAAACCTCTCCATCTATAAGAAAAATGAAACCGCCATCATTTAAAATGCCTCTAGATACCTACGTCTAAAAGCGCTTGCATGGTAATCTGAGAGGCCTTTATGAGCTGGCTTTTTAAAGCTAACGGGATTTGAACGATTCTATTAAAACTGTTTAAATGTCATAACAATCCTATCTGAACCTTTAATCCCATATAAAGCCCGGGTATAAACTAGCCAACCAATATTCTCTACGTAGAGCGTTGGAAAGGTAACGCCACAGACTAAACAATGCTATAGAAGATACGCTACTCCGTAACTTATCTTTAATTAGCATTATAAAAAGCTCTTTCATTCTTAAACCCCTTCCACGCGGACCAATTTAATCGGCCGATTTACAGGACGCAGCTAAGCGTTAGAGGGAGCACGCGATATCGCTATCTCGTTCCGTCGTGTAGCTGCGTCCCGTAAATCGGAAGATTAAATTGGTCCATGCGGAAGGGGTTTTAATATTTAGCCTGATATTTACTGCCTAATCTAAGCCTATACGTTCTCATACAACGACATGTTGCTAGTAAACTCCGGCACACCGGCTTGGTTTTACGTTAGATCTCAATACTTTTTGCAGTAGGAGAACTGCGTTGCGAGACTGGCGTTTTTGAACATATAATGTTTTTGATGGGATTATATTTATTATCGTTAACCGACAACTACTCATCGCTATCGTGCTTTCAATCAGTATTACACATAGGTTATTCCTTAGAATTATTTGGTTATTAGAATCGGTCATAAATGGCAAACAGCCACTCGTCACAAAATAACTCGAACGCCCTTACACAATATTTGAAATATTTTATCCATATCTACCTACCAGATTATATCCCTAATGTCGTCTATCTACGACTAGAGCTGCGTATCTGTTGTAGTATTTAATCTGCGGTAGGTATAGGTATCGTCCCATCCTTCAGGATTGAGAACATTTCACACAATTGGTCCCGAATAAGTCCCCACGGATTAGCGCGTCTTATGAGCTTCACAGCCGTCGGGGCTCAGAAAACGTTCCCTACCACGCAGTATTTTCGTATTATGTCATTATGGGAAGTAGGGTAAGAACTATAGCAATTATTATTACCCTACTTCGCGTTAGATGGGTTTAGCTTACTGAAAATAATTATAGATTAACCTTCGCGGGCTCTTAATTACGTTGGTATGATAGTAATTTCTAGTAAGACTTTGTGAGAAAAGAGAATGAGGGTAAACGCCTAAAATAATATGTAGATGGTGCTGCAATCGTTAATAACCTCTTGTTGAATAGTTTGTTCGGAAAGAGAAGTCTCGTGGTTTATGTGGGAACTCATAGATTTTACGGGACAACCCTTTTCGCAGAGACTCAGCTTCACAGCCGTCGGGGCTCAGAAAACGTTCCCTACCACGCAGTATTTTCGTATTATGTCATTATGGGAATTAGGGTAAGAACTATGCCAATTATTATTACTTATAATTATAGTAACCTTTGTGGGTTGTTTATCATGTTGGTATGATAGTAATTTCTAGTAAGACTTTGTGAGAAAAGAGAATGAGGGTAAACGCTTCAAATAATATGTAGATGGTGCTGCAATCATTAAAAAAAAGCTCTTGTTGTATATTTGTTCAGGAAGAGAAGTAAGATAAGACGATAGGCGATAAGATCGCCAATTGTTTTGCCTCTGCTTTTTTGTTTGTGACTTGTATATACTTTGTGTCTATTATTTGAGGTGAGCAATAAAGAGTATGTATGTTTATGTTATGTTATTATGCACTATATATGTACCTATACATAGGAAAAACCATAGACATAAACAAAAAGGAAGATAAGTGACGTTCATAGTAAACAAAACTGAAATATGTTCCAGCACCTACACACTTGTAAAATGCCACACACTGTTATAATGTATGTGCATCATATTATTAGCATTGTATGCAAGGGAGGCCTCCATATTTTGCGCATTGCACAAAGTGTGAATGAGAGACTCTGCCACACGACGAATTCAATATAGGTTCAGGGACCTATATTTGATGGCACACAATCGAGCGCCTGGTACCATATCTCCCTTTTCAACCGACTTCAAGATTTCGAAGGAGGAGGTTATCAATTCGTCGGGATCTTTGTTTTTGCTATTTTTTTTTTTTTTTTTTTATGTATGTTCACCGATTATTCGAAGACGGCTGGACCGATTTGGAAAATTCTTTTTTTGTTTGAAAGAGTATACTTCACAGTTGGTCCCATTGTTGTAACCAGGTCAGGATCTGATGATGGGATCCTGGAGAAATCGAGGGAACTCTTCAACTGTTATAGGCACACCTATAGTGATTTGAGAATTTTTTACAGCAGCTCGAGCATTTGCTGTTGGAAAGGTGGATGCTAAGTGAAGTCGGTTCTTTTTTGTTTAAAATTATTGTATAAATCAATGGGAGAAACATACCTTTCGATAAAACGGGATATGACTTTCCTGGTAAACATGGCAACGATATCACGAAATACATTCTATTTATATTTTTTTGAACTCAAACAAGGAGTGTTCGCAACTCCTATCTCCTTTGTAAATTTAAATTGTATACTCGTAAGAACAAAGACGCGCAACCTAAATCAATTTAGCCGTTTACCTCCTTGCATTGAACGAATTTAAAATACAGGCATACAGTCACGTCTGAAAATATGGATACATTTAATGTGACAAAAATATGTAGCCACGACTCTATTACCAAAGCGACTCTATTATTAGTCTTGGATACCTTCATGTTTTTGTCACATTAAATGTATCCACATTTTCAGACGTGACCGTACTTTACGTCAAAAACACGTTCCCGAATTATTAATGCAAGTATTAACGACTTTCTACATTGCTTTCGTGAGCCCTTGAGCGGCAACAAGAGCCCGTAAGCTGCGAATTAACGTTCAAGACGAAATTTGGCCTACCTATCTAAAAATCCTCAGTACCAATCATACAGTCCATCATAGCCAATAATAATAGGTAATGAATTAATGATCTGTAGTATGGTTACAGTATAAATAAGTATTATTTATTAAATAGTCGCATGTCGTAATCTGCCGTAGGTAGGTTTTATTTTATATAAATGATCGATGTTTTTGTGGACATTGATATACACAAGCGTTAATTACAGAATGCGGTGTACAATTTTGCGTCGCAGTATTGATGGTTTGTCATGACCGGTGCCAACATTTCATGTATACTTTTATTTACATCTTTCACTGTAGGTACGAGTATAAAAACTTGGTAAAGTGCGAGTCGAGTAGGTTTTTATGTCCCATTTTTGATGAAAATTGTCCGCATATTTGTTAAATTTTCTCTCTACGCTTGTGATTCAATTAGTTATATGCTGGGGACTGAAAATTAACACTCGAAGCAAAAACGAACTTTGTTCTCTTGGTGCACAAATATCTATTTTGCCTAAATATATTGAACAGTTGCCATATAAATGAGAGTAATAGCGCCCTCTTGACAATGATCATATATTTCTGGTCAGGTATATAGGTATGTTTCGACAGCTATAGTGGAGGCCTTAAGGGAGGTCGCGCATTGCTACTTTTTTTGGCTGCATCGCGTAGTTTTTATACCATTTTTCTGAATGTACACTACAGAGTGTTTCTCTTTCAATCCCGTAGAATATTTCTACATGTCACATGAGTCCAAAGACGTTTTTATGGAGGGGCAACTTAATTCCAAATTTGGACGCACTTTGCAAACTAATAAATTATCGCTTGCGTTCAAGGGTGCTGCGACGAAGAAACCTAAAAGAATTATGAGTCAATTCGTAAATAGGTACCTACTAGTTATTTATAAATATATATCGTTTGGATTAAACGTGCCGCATTTTCGAATTTGACTGGAGTTTTACGGTATCAATATATTTTTCACGACTCAGTTAAACTACGTCATTATGTGACTGTAGGTTTGCATTTGATTAAAATTCTGAGGTTGAAATATATTAGTTTTATGAACAATCCTACATTTATATTAGTTTCACGACAATTTTATAGAGTAATATTTGATAGGAAAGAATGCTTGGTATAATTTATCCACTTTAAATTCTAACTTCTTCGTTTATTTTCGTAGCATTTTTTATACTAATTCCGACTTATGTAACATTAACCTTAGCCTTTCAACTGCGTTTTGTAAAATTTAAGTACATCGAGGCCTCCAATATCTATACAATGAATTGCACAAAAATTTGTATGGGTTTAAGGTCGCGTACCTACACATATTTTTGTCCAATTCATAGTATATATATTGGAGAACAGAACTCGACTGTACCTATGGGAAAATAGTTTTTTCTCAAACATGCTCGGAAATGGTCGCATTTTGTTCGTAAATTGTAAAAAGTAAAACGCAAAGTGCTCAATTTTATTCTTTTCAAATTTAAAAAGTAAAAACGCAGCGGAAAAAAATGAGATCATTTTACTCCTAGGAATAAAATGACTGTATGAAAATCCATTTTTTTCCGCTGCGTTAACTTTTTAAATCCTACGATTGCAAATAAAAGTCTAAGGAAATGTTGCATTCTGCCAAGTGAAACCTTCGTTCAACTCTTAGAGAATTCAACCAACCGGAGTTGCCATTAACAGGCGTTCCTCTCTGCCGAAAACATATGACCAGTGGTCATACTGGTCATACACATGTATGGACTGACGTTTATCTGACGTAGCTATTTGTACGTTACGATCGAATAGCCATACATTGGACTTCCCCCTCCCCCGCAAAAATCGGCAGACTTTTTTTGTATAGAAAATGACAGACATGGCTACTCCATCCGGGTTGAATTATCTAAGGTTCAAACAGACAAATGTCAAAATAATTGCAAACACGATGTCGCGATTCGAGATGCGCGCGCACTGGCGCATGCGCTTATCGGACGATTTGTGTCTGTGGTAATACATTTAAAAAATATATGCAAAATAAAAGGCGGCAATTCGTTGTGAAATAAGTTATCGTTTTCTTTAAAATTAATTGAAATAGTAAACAGTATGAGCTCAAATGACGAAAGTGAGATGGAAATAGACGCCACAGCGCCTCATTTGAAAGAAGAAGCAAGCTTAATAATGAACAACTTGCTTCCTGCTAAGTCGCGGGACAAATATAACAGGACTTACGACAAGCTCATGCTGTCGAAGGACAGCCAAAATGCTAGAAATTTGTTTGATTTCCTCACATAATTTGAGAAAAGCACTATGTATACCTCAATAGAAACAGGCATTTTCCGACTTGGACCTTTGCCTTTGGCATCTAGGTTCCTTGTCAGAAAATGCCTTTCTTTCCATCCCTCAGCAACAATGTTCTATGAAAAGACCACGTGTTTTTATTACAGACTCTTATTCGTTTTCTGAGAATTCTAGTGTTACTCGTAATTTAATTCAACCGTAAAACAATTACATACCGTAAAACTGTACATTTTGCCTTTTCAACATGACTTTGCCCAACGCATCACATTTCAATAGAAGCGATGTATCACAAAACTAGTCACACATACACTTTCGTATTAATCTGTGTTTTATTGACAAATTGACTGTCGCGTGTGAGCCGGCTGTGATTGCGGATATGTATTTTAGTGGGCCAAAAGGATCTAAAAAACTTGGGTGGTATATCGTACTAGGAAAGACCTAATGCTATGTAATTTTAACTGTAACCATAATGCAGCTCAGAAACGATGTAAAACAAAAATTTTAACATCATGAGTATCTCTATTATTTTCGTGTTCCCCAGCACAAGTCTACCTCTGGGGTTGTCAACAGTGTATTATAATTCACATCAGGGGAGCCCTTTCAAAACTTAAACTTAATGTACACTAGCTTTCCGCCCCGCGACTTCGTCCGCGTATAATAGCACCTTCGCATCCCTAGTTAACCCCCTCAGGAGTAGAATTTGCCAAAACGCTGAAAGTACTTTTATTGCATTTTAATAAGTAATCTTCCTCCAAAGTTGAAAGTGTCTAGCTCAAAAAAATTAATTTCCCCCATACAAACTTTGAACCCCTTTTCAACCCCCCCAGGGCTGGAATTATCCAAAACGCTTAAAGTGCTTTTATTGTATTTGAATAAGTAATATTCCTACAAAGTTGTAAGTCCCTAGCTCAAAGAAAAAAGTTTTCCGCATACAAACTTTGCACCCCTTTTTACCCCCCTCAGAGGTGGAATTATCCAAACCCTGAAATCATTTTTATATTTTTATAAATATCAGAAAACCTACGAAGTTTCAAGTCTCTAACTTAAAATTTAAAACCCTACACATACAACTTACAACCCCCCTTTTTTTACCCCCTTAAGGGTTGAATATTTCGAAATCGCTTCTTATTTGTACACGTTATAAATGTAACCTGACCTGCAAATTACAACTTTCTAGCTTCAGTTGTTACGGCCTCGCTTTAATACCAACTTTTCAACCCCGTTTCAACTCTTCTGGGGTGGAATTTTGAAAAACGCTGAAATTAGTTTTTTTGCTTTTAAGTTCTTAGCCTGCAAACGAAAATTCAAGTCTGTTACAAAAAAAAATAATCTCTATACAAACTTTCAACTCTTTTTTAACCCCGTTACAGGTTGAATTTTGACAAACGCTGAATTCGTTTTTATTTTTTTTTAATCGTCAGTATATGGACGAAGTTTCAAATCTCTAAGCTTAATATTTAAGCCCCATCCATACAAACTTTCAACCCCCTTTTTACCCCCTTAGGGGTTGAATTTTTCAAAATCGCTTCTTATTACTTGTACAGTCAGCGTCAGAGAAACGTGACCCCCCCCTGGTTTTAAAACTATAGCTCGCAAGGCAACGCCGAAACATTAGTTCAACATCGCCACAGCTATATCGAGCATCATATTATTTCAAAAAGTCAATTTTCCCTATTTGCTCCGGACTGTTATTCGGAATCGATCCTCGGGACTTCGCGGCTGTTATCAAGACTTCATGTTCTTACATTAGACCGTCACTTATACCATTGAGCCACCGATGACATATTATTACTTGTGAAAATATGAATCACTATCGTCAAATCGTAAAGATGGAGGTTACTTACATATGTCTATGCGTCCTTATCTAACCGGCCTGTATGGATAATGATAAATAGTCTTGTCTTTGTTTATTATTATTTCTCTACCCCCATTATATATCCGAAAGTGAGTAATAACGTCTTTAACTAAACGTGTTTAGGTTGAATTTAGTATGATTTTACCGTTTTGCATTTTTGTAATTACAATTGAGTTTTGGGGTAACTTTGTAAATAATAATAATTCACATCCGCCGCAAATCATTACCGTCATCGTTACGTCTATTCTTGGTTGTGCCGAAGCAGTAACGTTATTTTATTTTATTCTCGACTCGGCCGAAAACTTGTGTAACAACTGAGTTTAAAATGGTTCGATTAAACTCTTTTATGAGATCGAATATTCTAGTGCTTCGGGAATGAAACCAGAATATAAAAAAATGCACAAGAAATGAATATAGCGGTGAGTTACTTAGAGTTTACTCCATTTCATTGAGCTATGTTTTGTTGATAGACCAACTAAGTTCAAATTGTGTTTTTTATTTGCAGACGAACACGGTTCGCAAATGGCTAACGCGGTATGTAAAACCGGGTGACGTTAAAGATGATCGGCAAGGCCCTCGTCCTTCTGCCTAAATACACAGAGGAATCTTAGCGGCACCGTAATATTGTGCTACTGAATACCGACGCTTTATTTACTACAACTCGCTCAACAGCTGAGACATTTGGGGTATCTCTTAGCACTGTCAGAAGACATTTGCATGCTGCCCAGATACATCATTATAAACGAGCGAAAAAAATAAGATTGTCAACTAGCATGGCCTTAGTTTTGCCAAAAAATATGAAGATTTCGACTGAGAGAACCAGATCGTAAATTTTCGGATGGAAAATGCTTCAAATCCGATAAAGATGGACGAAGGTAGATGGGGTCAAATGGTGCTCAACTGGGACCCCGATCAGGTCAAATCAAAACAAAACCTTGATGATGAAGACTGTAGAACCTGGGAACTTATGAGCAGTGCTCGGATTTTTCACGGCAAAACAAAACACTAGCGTAATTTAGCCAGTGCTTGAAATATTATTTTATCGACACCTATCGAGTCTTACTAGAGTATATGACAGGTATTGCCTCAGTACATTTTTTCTTTTTTTATTCGATGGTACACCTATCAGTGTGAATGTCAAAATTTAAAAACTAACAAACGTGCGAAAATTTCGAAAAACAGGAGACTTACTAGAGCTCAAAATCAATATTTTTGACCAGTCTAAGGTGACCTACTGGGGGTTAGAAGGTTGTGCATTAATTACCGGACATCCTGTATAAGTAGTATAAGTAATAAAATAACTTTTCATTTTAGCTTTGCCATAGTCGAGCAACAAAGAGGTAGGTCTGCATGTACAACTTAGAACGAAGTAACTATACCACCTCATTTAAAATGATAGAAACGACTGCAAATTTCATCTCACATGACATATGACATTCACACTTTAACTGTCATTTCATTACGTATAAAACGTAAATTGCATCTAGGTATTATTTATTTCGCAACGCATTGAATCCGACGTGTTGGATATACGTATAATAACTTAATATTGCAAGGTATCAATTAATACAAAAATGAGTAATGTACAAGATCGGATCAAAACGTGGATTGAAAATCACCCTGAGTTAGTCTATAATGAAGTGACCTCCACTATATACTGCTCTATGTGCGATATGCATCTAAAACTGAAGAAATGCAATATTGAGAATCATGTGAAAAGCAACCGCCACAATTACCGTTCGGGGCAACCAAATAGGAAACATCAATTTTATTTCGATTTAATATTTTTTCTTATTTCATGCAACATACCATGGGCAACAGTCAACAACAATAATTTTCGTCATTTTTTTAACAAGTATTTATGTTGCGACTGCTCTATGACTTCTTTACCGGACGAATCGACCCTGCGAAAAATTTATTTAAATCTCGTGTACAAAAAAACTATACAGGGTATAAGAGAGGTAAACAAAACCAATTATTTGTGGATATCTATAGACGAAACACCAGATTTCATGGGAAAATGTGTGACAAACGTGGTGATTCGGTCTTTGCAAAAAAATTGTTCTAAGCAATTTTATCTTTTGGGGTCGAAGGTTTTAGAGAAGGTAAATGGGGAAACAATAGCAAACCTAATAATAAACCAGTTAAAATTTTTGTTTCAAAATTCTTTCAATGATAACGTAAACAATTTGCTTTTACTTTGCACAGATAGTGCCGCATATATGCTTAAAGCCGGTCGTATTTTAAAAGCAACGTTTCCTCGTATGAAACACATTACGTGTTAGCTCATGGTCTGCACCGGGTTGCCGAAGAAGTGCGAGATAATTTCAAAGGTGTGGATGGGTTGATATCGAATGTCAAAAAGATATTCCTAAAATCTCCAGAGCGTGTACGCCTTTTTAAGGCAAAATATCCGTCCATTCCCCTACCTCCCGAGCCAATTATCACCAGATGGGGAACTTGGATATCTGCTGCGGTATATTACGCTCAATACTATGAGCAAATACGTGATGTCGTCTCCATACTTGCTAATGACTCGGCAGCTATAAGAGCTGCAAAAAATGTTTTCAAACACGCAAACTACGACCGGAGTTAAATTTCATTCGCGACAACTACGAAGTAATAGCCTCTTCAATAGAACAATTGCAATGTTCGACTTTATCCATTGCGGAATCCTTCCTCATTCTGGATACTGTTCGTTGCTACGTAAACTGGAGTAAACTTTTACCAGTGATACGTAAATTTGAAGCCGTGCTCGAACGAAATCCTGATTACGAAATTTTAAGAGACATATCTGAAAATATTACCCGAACTGATAATGAATTCTATAAATTTGCTCCCTTGACGTCAACTGAAGTTGAACGTACATTTAGTGTACATAAATGGATTTATAGTGATAAACGCAACTGTTTACTCCCAGAGAATGTTGAAAAGATAATGATCATCTACTCCTATCACTATTACCCAAATAAAATGTCTTGTGCTGCTGTGTGTACTGACGTAGATTTTGAAGAAGAAATTGCGTCTGTTTCTAATATATAGTAACATTATACAAATGTTTTTATTAGTTTTATTACATATTAATTTTATTTGGTGACTTTTATTTCTTCTAGTTCTGAATTATCGATATCGATAAAATAATATTTCAAGCACTGGCTAAATTACGCTAGTGTTTTGTTTTGCCGTGAAAAATCCGAGCACTGCTTATGAGGAATACTGACCCATGCTGAAACTTGGTAGCTAGCATGAAAAGTCGGCTGAAACAAATAGAGGAGAATGAGGTTACCCTCTCCGGCAGTCTCCGGTATTAGAAAAAATATACAGCTAGTGAAATATAGTGTAATATTATATTATATTCTTATTTGATGGGCATACAAAAGTTTTAAGTGATATTGTTTCAGATATACCTTGTTTTTTTTAGCATTACAAAAAGGGTAACGAAGCTTAATAACGTCTTTTAATGTCTTTTAATTGAAAAACACTTTAGAAAAATAAGATATAGCAAATATGTAACAATTATGTTTTACAAGGACATATATTTACATTATTTTGATTTCATAAGTAATACTGAAAGTATATGACATCTATTTTCAGTTTATATATAGTAGTGTAACTACTTAAAAAAAAAAAAAAAAAAAAAAAAAAAAAAAAAAAAAAAAAAAAAAAAAAAAATATTGAACAAAATAATTTGATTTGCTTCAAGATTCATAGATGGCAGCACCATCTCTCTCGCTATACCAGAATCACGTAAGAGATTCGGATAGGAGGTGCAAGCACGTACTGCGCATGCCCTTAGAGTATGGTCAACGGCGCCTAGCCGTTTCAAATTCAGAGATTGCATATACATGAGAAAATTTGTCAAGTTCCGCCGTGACCGGGTGGTCTAGTGGTCAGGACGTCAGCCGCGAAAGCTGAAGACGCCAGTTCAAATCTGGCCTCGGACACCGGAGGGTTTGGTCACTTTTTCTGAAGTATATGACATCTATTTTCAGTTTATATATAGTAGTGTAACTACTTAAAAAAAAAAAAAAAAATTGCAAATCAAAAAATATTGAACAAAATAATTTGATTTGCTTCAAGATTCATAAGTAATAGTTATTCTTTTTGTTAGAAGCCTTATTTTATAAAAAGACTTGCCAAGATTGTTAACCCTTTTTCTAATGCTAAAAAAACGAGGTCTAGGTAGTCAGTGTTGTGTTTCCTAAAATTGTAGTAACGTGACAGGAGATGAATATTGTTATCGCTGGCCGATAACATGCTGTTTCTCTCTGAAACGTAGTAGTGGCGAGCCACTACTACGTTACGCGAGCGAGGTTAGAATATCTTCTCGTTTTATACACAACCATTATTGATCAAACCCAATATTTATATATATAGGTAGTATCTGTTATGCAGTTATTAATCACGCGGTCGAATCGACATTTAAAATGTTATGTATTCAGAGTTGTATAGAAATTTCCTGTCTGCACTCTCATGACTCAGTCATTCTGATGTTGTAAGGAAAAGACAACCTGCTAGCTTATATTCAATAGACAATATCCTGGGGATATCCCTTCCGGTTCCCTTCCTATTATTAAGACGGTTATAATCGCAGCCCAGGAAACATAACACAATTTTAATTAACTCACACTATATTGTTGTTTATTTCCCATAAAAAATATTTACATATGCTTACAATGCAACTGTTACCTTAATAGTAAAGCTACAAAAATGTTAAATTTATATAATGGAAACTAGAAATATCAAATAAATATCTGCCAAACTAAACGCATATCGGTACAGGGATTTTGACTATATTTAAAATATATTTAGGCGTTAGCCAAAATAAAATAATATGTTTTGAAGATTGTTTTTATTTTAATTTGCCCTATTTATTTCTTCTATAATATTTGATATTACCCGTATCCATTTTTCAATAATTCTGAACTTAATAATATACGTATGCTAACAAAAAAAAAACAAAAAGATTTTAAATGCTTTTAACGGTCTCGAACCCAGTCTCTTAGGATCACTTGTCCGCATATGAAACCAAACTGCTACGCAATCATTACGTGTGTTGACGAAATTATTGTACAGTTTCTGTACTGCTATTAGGGGGGTCACGTTTCTCTGACGCTGACTGTACACGTTATAAATGTAACCAGACCTGAAATTTTCAATTTTCTAGCTTCAGTAGTTTCGGCTCTGCGTGGATCAGTCAGTCAGTCAGTCAGTCAGTCAGTCAGTCAGTCAGGACAAAGGCATTTATATATATAGATAGATAGATAGATTGTGAAATACGGGAGGAATGCAAATCTAAAAAATGTTTCGAATAATTCCTTTAATTTTTTCGCAGTGTTAAATTTTCGGCTAGAATGCTTTTCATAATTATACAAATTTGTTTCTTTGATTTGAATTATTCACGAATCATTTCATTATTTAAGTTATGAAACTTTTCATCCAATTACTGCATGATACAACATATTAACAAACCTGTGTGTGTATTGATAAGCGTTTTATTCAGCAATTTATTCTTTACCTTAATCTTAGCACTAAGGGCAATTTAATCACCACAAAATTTTACTTATATTACACCTTGTTTTGGCGTAGTCGGGTACAAGTTATAAGTAATTGACAACCCTACCGTATTTAGGATTTTGTATGAAAGCATTTACAATTTTTTTTATGACTTCACAAATAAGTTTGGAGGTGAAATATCACAATTAAACTTATAATACGATACAACTATGCATGGCTATTGTAGTTATAGTTGATAATCATAAAAATAATAATTTTATAGCTAAGCGCATGTACGTAAAAGTAGGCAAAAACATTTTTTTGACCCGCCGGTTATACCCCTTTTTCTAAACTTTTTTAACAGATTTTTATTGTAGTGCTAACTCACACAAATAAATGTATGTCAACCAGTGAGTGACACCATAGATAAGTTATAAAATATGGTATATTGACCTGGGAAAAAAGTAAAAGATCGCAAAAAACGGGCAAAGTTGTAAACTTCTACGGTACGTACGGTATGTGTTATTATGATCGTACACCTGATTCAAAATTCGTCAATCTATCCTAATATACGGGATGAAATCGGGGTCATGTAGCAAGCGATCAAGGCATGATACACAAGGCCATACTGAACAACCTTTACTATGGGACCAACTCCAAAATCACGACAAAATTTTTGGCAGTTTTATAAATTTCGGCCGATCACATGTTGTTGTTTTCTATGGAGAGGCGAAAAAATTTTTCGCGATTTCGGAGTTGGTCCCATAGTAACGGTTGTTCAGTATAGCCTCGTGTATCATGCCTTGATCGCTTGCTACATGACCCCGATGTCAACCTGTATATAATAGGCATGGTGAATTTTTTTCATGTATGGTATCAATCGATTCGTTTTGTTGTGAGGATCAAATGTTCATATGGGGCCAATTGCGTTAAAGAAACACAAAAGTCAGAAATGAGACTTATGGCTTATCTCCAGTTAAAGCATATCTGTCAGATAAATGTTTGCTGTCTTTTTCTTTTACATGACTGGAGAAAAGGATAGCAATAATTTTAACTGGCAGATAAGTTTATCTGGAGATTGTGAAACAGGCCCTTAAAGTCATTTGCATTTGTTTCTCAAAACGCTCCTAACAAAATGACGTGCAAAAGTGACGTCACGATTACATAGTCGTCCTGTTTAAACTATGGAAAAAATATGAAATTGCTATTTTTACAGTGAAATGTTGCGTTTGTGTATATGGTTGCTATACAATTTATTTTACAGTAAAATATTAAAAATCGAATGGTATTATTGTTTTTTTTTTAAATTCGCACTTAAAGAAATCATAAAATTTAGATATTTCGTAGCTTGATATCTTTGAGCCATTTCAAAACAATTTATAATTTTTTACTTTAGTTGGAGATATTGATCATTTTGCATCCTATCAACTAAATTTTATTGCATAATTAAACATGTGTCATCATGCCTATTATCTATGCGCAGACAAAATAACTACTTATTTTTTCTTAGAAAAAAGTAACTACAAAAACCACAGACATGATACTTAATATAAACAAAGTTTTACTGATCTCGACTTAATAAGTTTTGTCGCGACGGAGGAGCCGGTCGTAATATCCTATTACGACCGGCTCCTCTGGAGTCAACGCCTTGACAATAGATGTGGTAAATTGTTTTTCTCAAACATGCTCGGAAATGTTCCTGTTACGTTAGTAATTAGAGACCAGTAGGGACTCTATTCCAAGGCAGGTTCAGCGCGACGTACGTAAAGGATTTTCATACAACATTAAATCACTCAGCCAGTAACTGAAGCACTAAACAAGTAATTTTATTTCCTTACATGTTTGAGAAAAGCACTATACATGCTTCGACCGTAATCAGCTTACCTGGCTTCGTATTGTAGCCGTCCTCGTCTTCGACTCGGACGGCTACTAAATACTCAGCCAGGAAAGCTTACTTACTGGTCTCTGCAGTAATGTACTAATAATGTGAAAGACGTGGTAAATTGTTATAATGGTGATTAGTGGATTCATTGGAAAGATTGAGCTAAAATCAATATAAGATTACCTAATGAATAAACCCTTATGCATTAACGTCTTACAAGCGTAATTTATTTTTCTCACCACCTGCTCGACAATGCCAAATTATATATCATGCAAACCTCACCGAAAGCAAATCATTATAGCCCTTGGCTTTAGCCGGGTTATAATGTTGTACTAAATCTCATTATAACCCGCTGGTTAATAATGTGAATTCACTTCCCATAGCTCTTATTGTTATGTGCTTAAAGTCTAATTTCGTAAAGTCCGCACGGTGCACAGCCCCGCGACGCCAGCCGGGGCCCGCGCCGCCGCGTCGAGCTGATTTGAAAATCGAATTTATTCGGAACATCGTGCTGGCCACCTCAATTTTAAATACCTAAAACAAATGCCGCGAGTGTCATAAGACGCTGCAGTATACGGAGTAAAACTGCAGGTTCTATAAAAATAGAAGATAAAATTAGAATAAAATGGACTAATGTATCAAGAATAAATTTTTAGGGTTCCGTAGCCAAATGGCAAAAAACGGAACCCTTATTGATTCGTCATGTCTGTCTGTATGTCTGTCCGTCCGTATGTCACAGCCATTTTACTCGGAAACTATACGACGTATCTGAATAAAATTTACACATAAGGTGTATTTTGTATGCCGCTACTCAGTTATGTAGTTAAATTTGAAAAAAAAAATTTTGGGGGGGTGGGGGCGCTTCATACATGTAACAAAATTTTTATTTTTTATATTTTTGACTAAATATCAACATGTGACACATAAATCGATAGGTCTTTAAAAATAACACTGAGGTTTTTTGACCATTTTGTGATTAAGTGAATATTTTCTGAAATAATCGCTTCGAAAGTCAGTAAAATTGTGCCCCCCCCCCCCTGTAACTTTTGAACCGTAAGTCCAAAAAATATGAAAAAAATTGAGGAGATGCGCCTTATCATATACTTTCTAGGAAAAATTTTTTGAACATTATTGGTTTAGCCATTTTTGAGTTATCTCCAAAAAACTTTTTCCATAGGCATCAGATACGACCTTTTGGTATTAGTTTGGTTCTTATTCCATTGAATGTACGGAATCCTGCTATGTGTGGTCCGACACGCACTTGGCCGGTTTTTACTTTTGATTTACTTTAATAAAAATCCGTTTCTAGTAGCCTTAGCTATTTTATTGTCTCGCAAGAGGTGAGAAAAGTAGAGTATACTCCTCGGGGATAAAGCTGTTTTTGTCACGGGCGCGCTTGAACCCCTCACTGCACTCAGGACTCAGTCTTAATTCCCTCGCTTCGCTCGGGAATCAACTCATAACCCCCTCGCTGCGCTCGGGAGTAAAATCTGGAGTCCTTCGTTACGTTCAGGATTCAATATTGCGCCCGTGACATAAAACAGTGCTTTATCCCCTTGGTGTACAATCTACTATAAAAACTATGCATTGAATCTTGAAGCAAATCAAACTATTTCGTTGCATATTTTTGCAATTTTTAAGTAGTTACACCACTATACACCGTGGGCCCATCGTGGGCCCTTATAACTAGACAGATTTTAACAGTATATTCCTGATCATATTTAGATACCAAAATGTGCTATAAACTTTTCTGAAATACGCCTAGTTTCAGAGTTAATACCAATAAATAAATAAAACACTTTTTATTATCACTCAGCACAAAACGCCTTTCTGATGGTGTTGTTGCCACTATTGGGCATAGTTTACACATCCTTATTGACAGGATATCAAAGTGACAAGGAAAACTATGCAGTAACAAAAAAAAATACCAATTTGTTTTAGGCGACAATTATATTAATAACATTTACTTTTCATGTGCAATAAACATTTAAAAAATAGAAAAAAAAAGAAAAAGAAAACTTTTTTTGGCGAAATTGACCTAAAGTCACATAATATTTTTTCCTTCTTTTGGTCTCAGAAATTCGTGGTTAAGTTCTGTCGGGTTATACGTGCCCACGGTGTATATAAATTATCAGCTGAAGACGCCAGTTCAAATCTGGCCTCGGACACCGGAGGGCTTGGTCACTTTTTCTGAAGTATATAGGTATAGATGAATTATCGAGATCATGGAATTGCACTTGTAGTGGTTGTACCGTTTGCAACAAAAGGAAAATAATTTTCTCTTAATTTAATAAAATAACATACCCTTAAGAAATAGAATAAGTAGTAGTCCTCTGTTTTTTGCTTTTAGTCGCTATCATGTTCTTCATCTGAGCTGTCACAAGTATTGATAATAAGATTGTTTGACATTCGATCCATTTCCCCTTCCTGACATCGATATTTATTTTCTTCACTTACGACATGGCGACAAATATTTTCCCAGTCCTCAGCAGTAATAGTATTCATTCGTTCAGTTGCTAAACTCATAATGCCTTGCATGTTTAAGGAAACGTTTCTTTTCGCTACATATCCTTTTACCGTGCATTGTTAGCTCTTATTGCGTAGACATAAAGCTTTTTTCCACCGAATTTTGCCGAATCCGCGTCGATAGGTTTGGGGAGACCCTAAGTTAGCTGATAAGTTGATAATATTGTTAATTAGCGAAGACGAGGCGTAAGGCGCCGGAGCGCCGGCGACGGGCGAGCCAGGCGACGCCACCAAGTATTTGTTTACTGGCTTAAATATTCCCTAATAGTCCCGCTTACTTGACGCCGAGATTTTGTACCGAGGGTTTGAAACCCGTGAAAACTTTTACACTAAGGAAAAAATGATTTTGTATGTTCGGATGTGGAGAAAACTCAGTGATAAACGTGTCATTTAAATAAATATAGGTACTGAGATATTTATTTTCGGTGACGCTTAGGTACTTTAAAACTTCGGGAACTGGGTACTTTTGGACACAGCTTTATTTTTTAACCTACCTATAACAAGTGAGAATCAATCTTTGGTATTTACATTAATTTTCTAAATTTTTTTTATGCCAACTATAGATTTTATTTAAAGTATAGGTAGACAATAAGAGATATATTGTAGATGTCTCGTTACATACAGGGCTGGGCAAAATACTGGTTTCATTTTATTTCAAATACATTTTAAAATTCTTAATTATTTTTAGTAATTAGTCATAGCCGCTCTTTGTCGCTTCCGGTCCAAAAGTGCCCATAATTCTCGCGGCGTTACCAAGCTGGATGGCCATAGTCAGCCTTTGCACCAGAAACGACCCAGAGCGGGCGCCTCTTCCTTCTGCCTAAGTCGACGGCCTATGTCACGCACAAACTGTTTCGCGTCAGCGCCCCAGCAGCCCGCCGTTTCCACCACAAAAGGAACCAATGCTCCTCTAGGAGTATACTTTTGGCGCTTTACCACCACCTGAGACTCACTCACCACTCCGGCTGCGCGCGTCCTATGTACAGTCACCGGCAATAGTATCTTCCTACACGAAGGCCGCAAAAATATGTGACACACTCTTATTTGTAGGGCCATAAGAGCGTGTCACATATTTTTGCGGCCTTCGTGTAGGAAGATACTATTGCTGGTGACTGTACCTACAGGGCTCGATTCGACATGGCATAACTGACAGTCGCTTACGAGACAACTATGATATCACACTTTTGTGACAGTTGAAATTTGGGGTGGAATCACTCAAGAGTGATATCTAAAATGGTGGCCATAGCCATAGACAAAACGCTCTAGCGAGACCTACTGACAGCTTGACAGTTAGGTGTGGACACGTGTGGACAGGATGGATATCACTCTATCCACTAGCGATACAAGTGTGACATCCACGTCTCACAGTTTGGCATGTCGAATCGGGGCTCTGAGTCGTACTGATGTGAGAAGCGGCGAGATAAGATAAATATAATTACAATAAAACAATATTTCAGTAAATCTCTTTTAGCTGTTGGCTGAATAGTACTAGTAATTTTTCACAATGCTGACCTCTAATTATTATTCAACATGACTGATGTCGAGATAAAAATATTACCATGAAAAATTAAAACAATAACTCATCTAATTTACAATTTTGTATATTGCTATAAATACAAACTCATTTGATTTAACACTGAAAATAATACAGAACTTTAATAAAATGCTGGCTTTGAAAATAGGAATATAAGAAGTTCAGTGCGAATACCTATTGAGCTTTGAGGGTTCCGGCTTCCCAGGTATATTAAATCTCGAATACATTACACAAAACAATATTACATAACGTATATAGATATCTGATATGGTTTATTTTACCGTATAGTAAACTAATAAAATACAATACAAAGACTATTGAACACCTCAAAAAGAAAATCAGTTAAATAAAATATATAAAATCTATCTTTAATCTATGTTTATACGTCTTTCTTAGCAAGTAAATAATACTCCCATCATCTCAGGAATAATATATAAATAGCTGTTTGGTGAAGAAAACCATGTTTTGCAAGCTAGGCCAAGTTGAGCATCGTAGGCACAGTTGTAGCAGTTGACATTTTTCTAAAGTTAGGTCCAGTTAGGCCGCTTCCACACTGCTGCGGTTTCCGCATGCGGCGCCGGTGCGCGAGCGAGATAGCGCTCTGCATGTGTATAGCGCTGTCACGCATGCACACCGTCGCCGCATGCGGTTGCGGCGCCAGTGTGAAAATCGCCTTACTTATTCAACTAAGGCAGGCGCTCTCGTTGTACAAATTCCGTATTATATTTTGTTTTTGACTATCACAAATATGAGTACCTACCTATATAACGTCTAACGATTAATCTCTGGTTTACCATAAATGGTTTTTTCCATGTAACAAAAGCTTAATACACTATGTATTACTGTTTAAAACTGGAAGGAACCCAAAATACAGACGGAGAAAAATTACATTTTATATTACGGAAACACATAATCAACAAACTACTTTATTATAAAAATATTTTGATGGTGTCACCGGCCTTTGCCTGTCGCTGTCGCCATTCTTAATCAGATCTAATAATAAATCACTTGCGGAATGTTCGTTTCAGTGTCTAAAATAAAATCTAGCGTTTCGTTTCAGTGCCTAAAATAAAATCTAGCGTTTATTGTACTCTTGATTGAAGTAGTAACATGTGTGAACTTGTAGAAGATACGATAACATAATGAAATTACCGATTAGTGCCAACGTTACGAAAATTTACATGTTTTCAGTAATCAGCAAAATCAGATAAATAGAGTATCACGTACAGTGTTCAAACTTTGTGGGTATAATGCTCCGATCAAATAATACTAGGTATACACAATCAGCCCAAAAAAATAACCCCACTATAGTACCGCAAGAACGACTTGGGCGGTCTTTCTTTGACAGTCTTATTACGGTATAAGACTGGCCGGTTACAAAATTTCGCGAGCCAAATTTCGAGTAAATCTTGACCGAGTCTGTAGTGTCTGTAGCTCCTTTACATTGTTGCTCGAAGGTATACCTAATATTTAACTGCTCCTAGTTTTTATTAATTGTGTTTATTATTTATCGTATATGTCACTATATCGATAGATAGATAGATATAGATAGGCATTTCTTCTTTGCTAGCCTAAATATGGTCGGCTTTTTATCGCCAGTCACCATAGCTGTCTCGTTCTAACAGGTATGTAAGTACGAAAATAATGGCGTGATAGGCGATAAAATGACAACCATGATACGCGTTCTGGAGTAGAAGCAGTGGGAAAGCAGATGATGAAGAAAATCCAGTGAGTGCTGCGAGTTCCAAATGGGACCGTACAGCTGCCAAGCTTGTTACTGTTTTAGCACCACCCAGGGATCAATGTGTATATCAGCCGCTTTATATTCAAGATAATTTTGTAAAAAATCAAACAATCGTAAATATTGTTAATACCCGCTTGAATGAATTAAGATTTTTTGTCAAATTTAATACAAGCTTGTATTGCTGAATGATCTAAAGTTGCATTGTTTATCAATGTTATCACAAAGGCTCTATCGCCATCTCCGGACTCCAGTCTTTATCATTAAATCAGCTGGATCTCACCAAAAATTTATAATATGCCGATTATCAGTTCAATCAAGTACCAACAAGTAAGGTTTTTTTTTTTAAATTTGTAGGACAATTTTACAATCATACCTACGAATATAAACGTTGCAAAATATTCAAATAAAGAAAGTGCTGTGCGAGTCGTTCTTACAGCACTATTATTGTGGGGCCATTTTATTGGGCTGATTGTGTACCTCGTTCTTTTTATTACAAATCAGTGATACAAACAAAAAAGGCAAGGATGACTATCAATAATTTAATAGGGTAAGTATTACCTATTTCATTGTAATTATTATTTTTACGAAATAAAAGCGGTCAATAGATTATCCAGTGCAAAAATAAAATATCGAAAAAAAAAACCGAATACGACGCATGACCAACTAGAACTTAAACTACAACTGATCGTGTCAATATTATATTTTAATTAGTATGAAACTATAGGTATATAGATACATATTAACAGTAGCTATATAGTAGCAAGGGAAAATGGCTGAAAATCCCCCTGAAAGTGATATCGCCGAGCCAGCTGAACAAAACGAGGCTGGAACTTCAGATAGCAATGCTCAACAAGGTAGTACGGCTGATACTAGAATGTAAGTACATTATTACAGTATACCTAATTCAAACAGTAGGCGAATAGTTGCAAGATAATTCATTGTTGAACTGAGGCTACACGCACAAAGCTCAACGCAGAGTGCTACAGTGACAGTAGAGATAGAAAATAAAAAATTTCTACTCGTCGACTATAATGATTGAATTGAAACTTTGTAGACCGAACTACTAGCGCATACTTTTCGATTGAGCTTTTATGGTCGCAAATTTTAGTATCGTCGACTATGCTGAAATGTATTTTCATACAAAGTTATACAACGGTTGGGGAGGAGTACGGTCCTCCTCCGCTGGCAGCGCCGGTCGGATCCACCGGGAGATAGAAGTTACTAAATTGTATAGAGGGAGCAGGTTGTGTAAGGCCTCCTCGTGTAAAATCTCGTACCACTTAGACCACTCAGCAAGCTTCGTGGCCTGATAAACACGGTACTCAACTGAAAAGCTCTTCATTATGTCACGATTGTATAAAATACTATTTTATATCACAATAGAAGAGAAAAGGTTAGTAAAATTGTAATAATAATTATAAACAATAATTTTTAAGAAAAAAAACGACTTCCATGGGGGTAGCCGGTGAAGCATTATTGTAGATGGTGCACTTAGATTCCATACAATGAAATAACTTGCTTAACAAACGCAGCAGAGAGGACAAATCGCCAAACCTGAACTATGCGTCGTTGAAGAGTTCCGTTCTGATCATCATCAGCAGTTCCACTTCATCAAATGTCACTCTTTTGAATGAAAATGCTTGATTTGTTGATAAAAATACAAAAGTCACTTTATGTATCCTTTAAGATTTGAGGAATTCCCTCGATTCCTCATGGAACTCATCATCAGAACTTGAGCTTGACGAAATTTGGTCCTGACAATCTAACTTGCTTAACAAACACAGCGAAGGGGATGAATCGCCAAACGTGAACTATGCATCGTTGAAGACTTCCGTTCTGATCATCATCAGCAATTCCACTTCATCAAATGTCACTCTTTTGAATGAAAATGATTGACTTGTTGATAAAAATACAAAAATCACTATGTGTAAGCCCTTAAGATTTGAGGAGTTCCCTCGATTCTTCATGGATCCCATCATCAGAACTTGAGCTTGACGAACATTTGTTCTGACAATTAAACTTGCTAAACAAACACAGCGAAGAGGACGAATCGCCAAACGTGAACTATGCGTCGTTGAAGAGTTCCGTTCTGATCATCATCAGCAGTTCTACTTCATCAAATGTCACTGTTTTGAATGAAAATGATGGTTTTGTTGATAAAAATATAAAAATCACTATATGTATGCCTTTATGATTTGAGGAGTTCCCTCGATTCCTCATGGATCCCATCATCAAAACTGCGTTTTGACAAAAACGGGACCAATCTGTATATATATACTTACAATCAAAAAAAGAATTTTCAAAATCGGTTCAGACATGACGGAGTTATGGAGTAACAAACATAAAAAATAAAAAAAAAATAAAAACATACACGCCGAATTGAGAACCTCCTCTTTTCAAATCTTGAAGTCGGTTAAAAAAGAACCGACTCCACTTAGCATCCACCTTTTCAAAAGCAAATGCTCGAGCTGCTGTAAAAAATACTCATATCACTATAGGTGTGCCTATAATAGTTGAAGAGTTCCCTCGATTGCTCCAAAATCCCATCATCAGATCCTGACCTGATAACAATGGGACCAACTGTGAAGTAAGGTAAATGTACGTTTCCACGAACGCTTAAGACCTGGATGTACGTTTCATTTTTTAATAAGGTCTGGAATTTTCATACGGTTATTGTCAATACTATACTGGTAACTTAAATACATTTGTAATCATTTTATTGCACTTAGAAATTATTTGTAAGGTTAGACATATTTAAAAAATATTTTTAAAGTTTTTTAGACCGCCTTACTTGATTTGTACCATTAAGCGAACTAAGAAACATGATTTGCATATATTACCGAATCCGGTGACCACTTTACCGAACTAGAAGAAAAATGTATGGGAATTTGGTGTTGAGCGATTCTCAAACTTAAACTGTCTCACTGTTTAGATAATGTCATCTAACTGCGCTAAATTTGCGTCTCCATACATCACTGAATTACTTCATACAAAACAAAAGTAACCTTATTTTTTTTTTATTTATTCAAAATACCTAACCATTATTTTTATATATTACATAAACATCATCATCGTTTTTTGGGGTGTTTACGTAATAGAAGTTTTTACAATATTAATTCAAAAGTTAAATTTTATCTAAAAATATAAAAAACACAATTTAATATTTTATTTTATTATTATACAATTTCTCTTTATACAAAACGACCTATCAACAGCAGGCCCATGAACATGTTTAAATGTTTAGAAGCGCTGGCCTTTATAAATAGGCAGAAAAAATAACACATTTTAATGTCGACCTAGCTGGGAAAGAAATAAGGATGATATTTTAATGTCTATCGAATACAAACGAGGCCGAGGCAGATACGAATTCGGTAGCAGAGACTATGGGCACGATTTACCGAACGCGCGTTCGGTAAATAAACCATACAAAATATGTGGAGCCTAATACGCGAACAAATTTTGAAAATAGTACCTAAATTGCAACAATTTGTGACATAACCACAAATTTAACATTGAAACTAATAATTAGAAGGATTACGAATCCGTTCATGTATTTAGTCTTGACTAATATTGCCGTAAAATAACTATAAAAAAATATTAAAGATAGCTTTGTCGAAAGGCTTATTTTTAACTCAAAAAGTCGTAAAACTATAAGATTTCAAACGCGGATTTACTATAGTCTTTGCTGTCTACAGATGTTCGGTAAATGCTCATAAAATTACAAATACTTTTCATTATTTGAAAAGTCAACAAGTTTATATTAATAGCTTATAATAAATCAGTAAAAAAATAATTTCAAAGACATACGCTTTCCCTGATTCCGTACGCTGTTCGGTTAAACCATCCAGTCAAAAAGTTGGGTCACACATCACCGGATTCACATTTATCTCAAATTCTGAGAATATAACTGCACTAAATTCACTTAAAATACCAAAATACATAAACTTATTAAATAACACCACTCTAAATCCACAATTTGGAACCCACATATAGTTTTAAACGATTCTATGATCTTAAGAAGTGCACGCGATTTCTTAACGATTTTGTTAAGGGCGCCCATACAAAGTGGCACTCGACCGACTAGATCAGTTGTCATGTCGCAACTGAGCCCCAACATGGCCGTCTCTGACGCGTATTCGTAGGGGTAGGTATGTAGCTCACAGAAAAAAATATCACAACGTAGTATCTGCTGTAAGTAATCGACTTATAGCTTAAAATGGAATATATTCGGCGATACGGCACGTTCGCTGAAGCGTACATTTACCTTATACTCTTTCAAACAAAAAAATAATTTTCCAAATCGGTCTAGCCGTCTTCGAATAATCGGTGAACATAGATAAAAAAAACCGGCCAAGAGCGTGTCGGGCCACGCTCAGTGTAGGCTTCCGTAGCTTCCGTAGAAATTACAGGTACAATAAACACCTGCTTATACGGTTAAATTACAAACTTAATACAGAAAAATATTTTGTAATTTTTCTTCAAAAACTATTCAACCTATCAAGTTCAAACTAATTTTCCTAGAAAGTTTCTATAAAGTTCTACTTTTGAGATTTTTTTCATATTTTTAAAACTTATGGTTCAAAAGTTAGAGGGGGGGACACATTTTTTTTACTTCTGGAGCGCTTATTTCCGAAAATGTTTACATTATCAAAAAATGGTTTTACTATACCCGTATTCATTTTTAAATACCTATCCAACAATATATCACACGTTAGGGTTCAAATGAAAAAAAAAATCACTTCCCATTTTACGTACGAGTATAGGGGAGGTACCCTAATAAAAAAATTGTTTCCACTTTTTATTTCACCACTTTGTCGGCGTGATTGATATACATATTAGTACCAAATTTCAGCTTTCTAGTGCTAACGGTCACTGAGATTATCCGCGGACGGACGGACGGACGGGCAGACATGGCGAAACTATAAGGGTTCCTAGTTGACTACGGAACCCTAAAAATAGCAAAACAAAGATCCCGACGAATTGATAACCTCCTCCTTCGAAATCTTGAAGTCGGTTGAAAAGGGCGGAAAAATGCATTTTTTAAAAGCTTTTATTTTTCAGTTTCATCTGTCCCGTTATCTGATCAAATATTGTAAGTTAAATTTGACCCACTTCCTGGAATCCGATTGAGCTGAAGTTTTGCATGCAAATTGCGGAACAATGCAATATGGACATGATCTGAAGATGGAGCTGAAAGGTGGCCATAGGAACTCCTCAAATTCGTTGTAGGGCTCGTTGCATTCGTCTTGATGAGCAGTTACGAATTAAACAAAGAAAAGTATAGTTAGCAATACAAGCATGTTTCAAAAATTAAATTTTAGAATAAAAAAAAACAATATTACACCAAAACCCTCGTTTTTAGATCGAATTGAAGCTCACGGTTCAGAGCGACAAAATATCAGGGTGCCTAAATGCCGTTCATAGTGAAGTGATCAATTTGGCAGTTATTACCCAGTTATCTTTTACACGGAACTCAATTCAGCCAAGGTTATAAAGTTAAGTGAGATTGCTTATTTCGTACTGTTCTGATTTAAAGTGTGTGTTGGTGGGTTGTTGTTTTATCAATCACTCTAGAGAACAGATATGATTTGATTATACCGGCTTTTAGTACGATACAAGCTTTATTGTTGTGAAGTTAAAATTACTGTAGGACACAACTTACAAGTATCCTGTTTATTTCGTATAATATAATATTTAAGCCGGCTATCAGAATAAAATGTGTTTACTGTTTTAGTACTAGTTGTCCGCCTCGAAGTGAGAACTCGCGATTTACTTGCAAACGAATTGAACAATATAACAAGACCCTTATGAAGATCGTTTTTCGTCTTCTAGCTTTATAACTCCTTGGTCGAACCTGCTCATATACAAACTCTCAAATTATACGTGTGTTTCTGCTACAACCCCAACAAATTTCATAAATATCAGAAAAACGTTACTATAGTTATCGCGGAACAAACGCTCAAAATCAAAACGCCATCGAAATTCCTAGACGTCCTAGTAGCCAGGTGACAGTTGTGTCCGAAGTTATTTGTAAGAACTTCGCTTTGCTCCGCTCGTCCAATAAGGTTTAATTCTTTTTGACGTGATTGTGCCTATGGTATTTGACAACTCATAGACAATGCCTTATTTAGTAACCAATAAAATGCATAAAGATATTACATACATGGGATATTAGTAAACGTGGGACAAATGTAAATATGGTTACGCCGAATTGTGACTTTTTTAACAAAGTACGGGAAATCTTTTATTTTTTTTTATACTACGACGGTGGCAAAAAAGCACACGGTCCATCTGATGAACTCTATTTCTTTATTATAACTAGTAGTCCACCTCAAACTAAGACTTCGCGATTTACTTACAAAAAAGCCGACTGATATAACAAGACCCATGTGATGATTTTTTCGCGCTTTCTAGCTCTATAATCTATAACCCGTTGACCGATCCAGCTCATATACGAACTCTCGAATTATATGTATCTCTGCTACAACCCCAACAAATTTCATGAAGATCAGAAAAGCGTTACTAAAGTTATCGCGGAACAAACTCAAAATCAAAAAGCCATCGAAATGCCGAGACGTTCCACTAGCCAGAAGTTGTTTGTAAGAACTTGCTTCGCTTACGCTCCGCTCGTTCAATTATAGTATTATTAGTAATAGTTAAGACATAATTTTTGGGATAGTACACTATTCAGTAAAAACGCTCAGCTGTATGCCATTTATTACTGCGATTGAAATTGCGAAATTTTAAACATAATGTCGTCGGTATACTTTCAAAACATGATATGTGACCAAATGGTCAAATTTGAGTTTGATATGCAATTTTATTAGGTTTTACTTACTCTAAAAGTGAGTGTCACGATGTTCTGTATATTCCTTCAAGTTTGAAAGATATTGCGTGTAAAAACATAAAAAGGTAGGACAGATAGCCTCATGTGCAGAGCCTGCATGGAAGCGGAAGAAACAACAAAACACATTCTCCTAGACTGCAAACAGGTAGAAGTATACAGGGCTAAACTCTTAGGATCTCCAGGTAACTTGAGCGAGGCAGCAGGCAACCTGAAAGCTCTGCTGGGCTTCGTGGAGGAGCTAGGGTGGTTAGAATAGAGCTAGCCCGTTATCACGCAAAACAGGAACACTCGATGTCGACTAGCGAAAAAACGCCCAGGATAACTAACTAACCATGAGCCTGGTTAGTTAGTTATCCTGGGCGTTTTTAAATAAGGTTTGTGTTATGGGTACTATACAGTATGGAAAGATAAGTCGGGCCCTGGAGGGAAACTACCTTAAAACGTTGAGATAGCTCAATTCACTGAAAGGAAACATTCTTTAATTTTTTTAAAGGGACATAACTGCATTTACAAATTTTTGGAAAAGAGTTCAGTTTACAAAAAAACTATTTATTTTGTAATTTTTGCCATAAATATTTTTTATGACAATTGATGCCAATCGATCCTATTTCCAACAAGGATAAAAACTTCTTAATACCAACCAAGTTTAGGCACAAGAGAACCCATAAATAATAATAAAAATATTTTTCATACAATTAGTATGGTAAAAAGTACAAATTAAGATAAAGTTTTTAGGAGAAATAAAAGAATGTTTCCTTTCAGGGAATTGAGCTATCTCAACGTTTTAAGGTAGTGTCCCTCCAGGGCCCGACTTATCTTTCCACACTGTATATATAATAGATATTAATAAAACCGTACACATACATAGGAAACATCTATAACTCAGGAACAAATGTCCGTGATAAAATCAGAAATAAATGCCCTGACCAGGGTACCCGGGGGGGAGGATATGAACACAAAGTGTTTCATCGTCAAACATCCACACATAGTGTCGTATTTCAAGAACTCTTGTGTTCTATCTCGTAGGCAAAGCTCTCAATATACCTAAGCTCTTTTCCATGGTGTCGGTTAGCAATGCCATTAGCGCAGAACACGTGGGTCCGAGGTTACGAACTAAGTGGGGTGTTCAACTAAACAAATATTTGGAAAGAAAATGGCTGCTCAGCTATATATTTTGTGCATGTGAAGTCTAGGGAATGTATACAAAATGTAATGTCTTTATTAAATAATGTAGTAACTTATTTTCTAATCTATAGTGACAAGCAAAATCTGACAAAACCGAGGATCTTCTGTACCTACGGTTGCCAGCAGCATTAATTTGATATATTTTAAACTATAGAATTGATAGGTAGGTTTTAAAATGTACTAAAATATAAAATAATGCATTATTGAATGCTTTTTTTCCAATTCATTCTTAAATGTTCATAGATTAACTTTCTGAGGAATCGAGAGACTAGCGTTTTTTTTAAACTCACTTCAGTGGTTTAAATTTTAGAAAAAACTGATTGGTAAGCTCAGTGTAAGTTTGCCGCATAGTTATTTAATATTACAAACATAAACGAAACGTCTACCTACCAGAGTTTTTTACGGCGTAACAGTCGTTAAAAACGAGTGTAAATCTCTGTTTTCTTCCAATCCTAGAAACAACAAAATAAATTAAAACATGCTTAATCCTGCCCCGTCACAGCTGCCAAACGGGATGGCTCATTGAGCATTTTCAGCGTGTAAAACAGATAGTTAATACTAACCTGTTGATAGAGTCGTGCAGAGCTGCCAGATATCTCCTGCACAAAATCATAAATATTTAACAGCTCTAGTCATTTTTCATGTAAATTAAAAGTTACAATTTAACACGTTAACGAGACATGTTAGACACTTGTGAACACAGGTTGGTCGGGTTGACAATATCAGTTTTGTTTCGTATTGCGGGCGGTGCGATAAAGTCGTCGGAAACACACCGCTCCGCCCAGCTATCGCGCGGGAACTGACTGAAACCGCACGCGAATCGGTCTCCTTATTCCAATCGCTTTTCGAGCGCTCGCCTGAATAAGCTCGATATCCGTTTATACGTATTAATGGCTATCTCAAAATTGCCAGTTTTCTAGAGACAAGCACTCGCCTGCGCTCAGTAAGGGATATGAATAACAGTCTAGCTGCACGTCTTGCCTGTTGCCGAGCTACGGGCCCACCACCATCGCTGCCACGCCTCAAAGTTCTTTTTACCTTGCCAAACAGTATATTATTGCGTAGAACCTGAACATCTTACCTTCATAACGCATCGTCACCATCTGCTTCGCGGCTTTTAATATTTTCAGAATCGATTTCAAATAAGTTTGCAATTTAATCTTAAACTTTCACGACCAGGAATCCGCTAAGCAGGCTCTCTGTTCGTAGGCTCTTTCCGCTACATACGAGGAAAACGCTAGGATCGGCTACGAGCGTAGCGCTCTTGAAGTGTGGTACGGAACTGAACTGAACTTCCCTTACTTAATCTTGCAAGCAAACATTTACAAACATCTAAAGGTTGATAAAAAACAGTTAAATATTTGAATTACGCTACGTACTGTTCATAAATAAAAACATTTCTGAAATAAATACAAAAAATACGTTAAATGACTTTTTTTTTTCAAATCACCAGCACAGAGAACGAGCCCAAATGATTAACGTTTTACATAAAGTTTGACGCAATTTGTCTTTTGCCTCTATATGGCCTATATGCCAGAAAAATAATAAGAACTACCAATTGTTTTGCTTTTTTTGTTCTTCAAGTGTCAAAGTGCGATGCTGCCGTCGTATTTATGTGTTATTTAATCTAATTAGTTGTATTTATTGCATTTAAATTGTGAAAAATAACATTAACAGACATGTAAGTAAATCAAATAAAAGTCTTGAAATTTAATTTATGGTAGGTAAATTTCTAAATCCTCGGAGACCTAATATTGAAGGGATCTACTGCGTTTTTAATGTAGCTGCTCGAGTTATTTGATAGTACACCACGTTTTATTAACACTTCGTACCACACTTCGCTAGCCGCTACACTCGTAGCCGATCCTAGCGGTTTCCTCGTATGTAGCGGAAAGCGTCTACGAACCGCAAAACCGCTAAACGGTTCCGGGTTGTGAAATTGTTAAATATGTTTGAGATTTGGGTCTTCTTAGATACTGCAAAAACGGAGAAAGTTAACCTGAGTCCGGTCTAGATTCGATTCATAATAGGGTAATTGTGCTAGTTTCCCGTCCAGGTCCAGTTTACCGTCCACTTCAAATAAACTTCACTGCAAAAACGGAGAAAGTTAACCTGAGTCCGGTCTAGATTCGATTCATAATAGGGTAATTGTGCTAGTTTCCCGTCCAGGTCCAGTTTACCGTCCGCTTCAACTGCTGCAAATAAATGGGAAAAACATTTTAAGGTCAACATAGTTTATATTTATAGTTAATTCTTTACGTAGAAGATTTTTTTATTTTAAGATTTTATTTTGGGAAAAACTTGAAGATAAACATATCGCTTATCGCGATATGTTTATCTTATCGCTTATCGCTATCGCTTATCGATTCTGATCAAAAAGTTTAAAACCTATGGAGAATGAATTACGTTTAATTATCTTATTGAAGGAGAGTTCATTCACCCCTAATTTGTCTCATTCTACCCGGTAATTTTATTGGCAGCATAATAATGTAACGTAGAAATTCACCGAAAATATGGCTGTCAATGTTTATCGAATCACTCGGTCGGCCCAAGCCCGCTCTACACATTGGGCCAACGTTGGCCAATCTAAGGGACGCAGCTATACGGCAGAACGAGATCGCGATATCTCTTGCTCCCTCTAACGCATAAATTTATTTATTTATCGTATGGCTACGTCACTGGATACCTATAGATAGGCATTTCTTCCCGAGGGTAGAAGTAGTGGGAAAGCAGATGATGAAGAAAATCCAGTGAGTGCTGCGAGGTCCAGATGGGACAGTGCAGCTGCCAAGTTTGTTACTCTTTTAGCACCACCCAGGGATCACGTGTAGGGTTGTCTAATGTGTTTCCTACGGACGCAAAGTAACATTGATCCCCGATGATGAACATAACTGCGTCCTTTAGATTAGCCAACGTTGGCCCAATGTGTAGAGCGGGCTGTAGTGACTGACGCAATGTCCTTATATTCGAGGTTAATATAAAAGTAAAATAATGTAAATAAACGCGTTTACCTACCTTCATTGCATCGCAATCACGCACTTTTAAAGTACAGTCAGCAGCAGAAGCAGCTATGTGGGTGAGGTGTTCAAAATGACGTACACACGCTCTTATTCTCTTTAGAATCTATGATATATAATAATGACAAATGGGTTATGCACGCTCCAAAGGCGAAGCGCTTAAAATGAGTGATTTCAAACAATTAAATTATCGCTGGTCGCGCATCGGCCAGCGTGAGATGCGGGCATGCCAAGGAGCTCCAGTCACCCGCGTCAGAAAGAGACAAACTGTAATTTTCCAACAATGAGACTGACAAGATGTAATCATTGTCAAAATAGATAAACATAACAGAATCGTTGCTAGGTTATGATTGTTATGAAACAACTCTGGAAGTATTTTTCTGCTCATTTTGTTAGAGTATATCCCATGCATAGTAAATATCATTTTTTTACAATAAAGTCGTGCGAAGCTTATTTTGAACACCTCACCCGCTTAGCTACTTTTGCTGATGATTGTACAACCATGGTTTCAAAGGCATTTGACACACGACATGACATAATATTATAAAAGAAATTCGCTTTCACTGAAATATAAGTAATTAACGGAAATTGTTACTAAAAATGAATGTAAATAACAAGTTTATGTAAGTAAATTGACAATGAAACCACGGTTGTTCTTCAAAATTACGTGGTTACAAAGCAATGAAGGTCAATGGGTTTGTTTACCTTTATTTACTTATTGAGACTGCCATAAAGAATCACAAGAAACACAGTTACAAGGAGGGAGTGAAAAGTCATGCTTTTATTTTGTACTTATGATAATGCTACATTTATGTATGGTTGCAGCATGTGTAAGTTTAAATAATTTTAAACAAAAAAGAAACGACTTCACTTAGCATCCACCTTTCCAACAGGAAATGCTCGAGCTGCTGTAAAAAATACTCAAATCACTATAGATGTGCCTATAATAGTTTAAGAGTTCCCTCGATTTCTACAGGATCCCATCATCAGATCCTGACCTGGTTAAAATGGGACCAACTGTGAAGTATACTCTTTCAAACAAAAAAAGAATTTTCCAAGTCGGTCCAGCCGTCTTTGAATAATTGGTGAATATACATACAAAAATATAGCAAAAACGAATTTCCCTACGAATTGATAACCTACTCCTCCAAAATCTTGAAGCTGGTTGATAAATAATTTTGAACAAAAAAGAACTGACTTCACTAAACATCCACCTTTCCAAAAGCAAATGCTCGAGCTGCTGTAAAAAATACTCAAATCACTATAGGTGTGCCTATAGTGCTTAATTAAATATCGACTATTCTATCGACATCCATACGAACAATTTTTGAATCAGAAATGTATTGGTCAAACTCGTTATCTTACATGTCAGGTTGTTACACAATATTACATCTGGTACCTAGGTAAGCTTACATTATATATTATTTCAGTCAACTACCCAACCAGCAAAAATGCCGAATAAGCTTGGTATTATAGAGCTATTTAGTCAGATAAAGGTAGTGTAACAGTAGTCGCTGCGATAATATGTCGTATAGTAGCTGATTATAGTACAAATTAGCTTATACAACAATTCAGTCAAATAGTACAGTGGAATAAACGTTTATATGACCTTGTTATGCGATTGTTTTACTACAGTTCTATAGCCATCATCAATATTACTTCTATACAGCTCATTGATCGCGTTACAGCATATTATACTGCAGCTATGTTACAAACAGCCGTTTATACGTTTCTAATATTGCCATTATAGGACTAGTCATATTGCCATGGTAAGTTGCAACTTTTATTCAGAAAACTGTTGTATAAAAGAGTTTAAAGTAATTTTTATTCCACATGTAGCAATGTAAATGTAGTAAATAAATACTATTACTACACAATCGAGTAATAGATTTCATACTGATTTCTATAGAGTCCATAATGATATAAGTGTTGCTTTGGGTATAATTATCTGACTAATTATTGTTTATGCTGTGTAAGTGTAGTTGTTTAGCACTTTTATTTCACAGCTTGTGTTATAGATGCCAAGATATAACGTTTACTGACCCACAAGTCGTATAACCATTGCACGACCGCCGTGATTTCAGCATCAAACTTGTCAACCAAAATATTTCAATGCGAGTACTGGTTCCGTACAGATTTTTTTTAAATTTCTACAGAAAAGCATAGCCAATACAGCAGTCAAATTGTCAATTTACGCAAAGCACGATGTAAAGCTGCATTTTTTTTTATATGTTACTAGGGTCCCTTAGAAGACTGTAAAACTGTATTTTGCATGCAAATTTTTCAGACTTTTTTTTATTTATATAACAGTTAAACTAAAAAAACTTGTGGTTTTTTTTAAATTAAGTAGTTGCTTAGCAATTAATCCAGTTTTTACAATTTGGAGCAATCCCTTAACTTTCTAGTACATAAATTACAACAACTCGATTTACTCCATAAATTCTTAAATTACGACAAGTCGGAAAAAGTACCACAAACAAGGTCATTGCGTTTTTTTGACAGAGTATGGGTATATGACCTGAATCTCAACAATGACGTGTATACATAGTTTTGTCAAAAATATAATATCGATAATATGATACACAAAAAACTTTACATATCTTAGCACAAGTAGCTAAAAGTACTTAAAATCACACAAATACTTATTATCTGTAAGTATAACATTATATCAAAGTATTTATTTATATACTAGTACCGATAACTCAACACAATAACTGTTACCACAGGATTTCTTTGATATTCTTTCGAATCCAGGGTTTTTATATTCTTCACAAAGAACCTTAAAGTTGGCATTATGGCGGAAACCATAGTCGAATAATGTAGTAACGGGGCACTCGTATTCGGCTGTATATCACATACTAGTCGCGTAGGTGTTACGAAGATGCTTAATGTCGCTTACTGATACATTTGTTCAGATAATTAAATAATAAATTAAATAATAAATCACTTAAAACTAAAAATCATGAAGGGGCATTAAAATTTAATAAATAAACTATAATATGTTTTGTCACAAAAATAAGTTTGCAGGTAAACTTCACTGCCACAATCGATAAACCTCAAGTCACTATCCTTAACATATAACAAAATCAAAATGCACTTTACTTACCTCGAAATTATTATTTTTTCTCTTTCAGTTTATGCTTTGTGACAATTGTGACGAACTTGCGCGTGTTGATAAAAAAAGTCGAGTAACCGCTGCTCCAAAATTCGCTATTGAATCAAATAATTGCATAGTGGAGTTCTCGCTGCTGCAACTCGACATAAAAGCCGAATAAATATTGCGATAGAAGCCACTACTACACGCAATTAGTAATTGCGCGACATTTATAGAACTTCTATTCAGTATTCCTGATCTATAGCGGTGTTTTCATTTGTCACCTACTCCACTTAATCGCAATATAACTGTGCCCAAACGCCGTCGTATAAACGTGTATTCGACTCTTATTCGACCATACACTAACACTTAAAAGTTGCGTCAGAAACGTGTACTCGACTATGGTTTTGCTATTACATACTATAATTATTATCAATAATACATACTCATGTGAATGATCGTAATAATAAAATAAGAGTGACAGTTCTTTTAAATATATACTTTTCTCATAACTTATGATCAATAAATTTCTGATTCAAAAATTGTTCGTAGGTATGGATGTCGATAGAATAGTCGATATTTAATTAAGCACTAGAAAAAAGTGCATATTTGCTCCCGTCATCCGGGCTTTGATCATCAGATCCTGACCTGGTTACAATGGGACCAACTGTGAAGTATAGTCTTCAAACGAAAAAATAATTTTTCAAATCGGTCCAGCCGTTTTCGAATAATCGGTGAACATACATAAAAAAAAAAAAATAGCAAAAATAATTTTAAACAGAAAGATCCCGACGAAGAAACCTCCTCCTTCGAAATCTTGAAGTCAGTTGAAAACCGCTTTGAGAATTGATTTGTGACAATTATAATAATTATGTTTTTTACGTCTACAGGTTTTCTGGTTCCAAAGTAAATGAAATGGCCCCTGTAGGGTTCGGCAGGAAAATCAAAATGTTCTGCGGTACCCACTTCAATGGCATGGTGGCGTTCGTAGTACCGTTTCTCTTTATGCCGATCCTTGTACCTTTCCCATCAGAGGTATGTTGACCTGCATATGATTATTTTTATACACGACAGCTGATATGTGGCGTTCCATATGTAAGGCACCTTTCTACGGTTTCCGCATGCAGCGCCGGTGCGCGAGCGAGATAGCGCTTTGCATGTGTCACGCTTGCACACCGTCGCCGCATCCGGTTGCGGCGCCAGTGTGATAATCGCCAAAAGGGCCCTATGCTCGTTTTTAGGGTTCCGTAGTCAACTAGGAACCCTTATAGTTTCGCCATGTCTGCCCGTCCGTCCGTCCGTCCGCGGATAATCTCAGTGACCGTTAGCACTAGAAAGCTGAAATTTGGTACTAATATGTATACCAATCACGCCGACAAAGTGGTGAAATAAAAAGTGGAAAAAAAAATGTTTTATTAGGGTCACAGTAAGTGTCCTCACTTAAGAGTTTTTGAAAGCACGTCATTTCATTGTGATTTTGTAGAAATTACAGGTACAATAAACACCTGCTTATACGGTTAAATTACAAACTTAGTTCAGAAATTATTTTCTATTTTTTTTTCAAAAACTATTCAACCTATCAAGTTCAAAATAATTTTCCTAGAAAGTTTTTATAAAGTTCTACTTTTGATATTTTTTTCATATTTTTAAAACTTATGGTTCAAAAGTTAGAGGGGGGGGGGGGACTAATTTTTTTTACTTCTGGAGCGATTATTTCCGAAGATATTTATATTATCAAAAAATGATTTTAGTAACCCCCTATTCATTTTTAAATACCTATCCAACAATATATCACACGTTAGGGTTGAAATGAAAAAAAAACACTCCCCACTTTACGTATAGGGGACCTCCCCTATACGTAAAGTGGGGAGTGATTTTTTTTTTGGAAATAATCGCTCCAGAAGTAAAAAAAATTAGTCCCCCCCCTCTAACTTTTGAACCATAAGTTTTAAAAATATGAAAAAAATATCAAAAGTAGAACTTTATAAAACTTTCTAGGAAAATTATTTTGAACTTGATAGGATGAACAGTTTTTGAAAAAAAAATACAAAATAATTTCTGAACTAAGTTTGTAATTTAACCGTATAAGCAGGTGTTTATTGTACCTGTAATTTCTACAAAATTACAATGAAATGACGTGCTTTCAAATAAAGTAAAAACGGTGAAAATCGGTTCACGCAATAAAGAATTATCCCATAAAAATCATCTTCCATACTTTATGCTCGCGCGCAAAAGTTTACTCAATTTGCCGATAGATGTCGCTGTACATGGAACTCTCATATCATATCCTACATGGCGGTGTTATTAACTCTTAAGTGGGGACACTTACTGTGACGGACGGAAAACTACGGAACCCTACAGTGAGCGTGGCCCGACACGCTCTTGGCCGGTTTTATAAAGTTAGTATTCACTAAGAACGGGTTTTTTTAAATTCATCCCCTAAGGGGGTGAAATGGGGGTTCAATGTTTGTATGGACGGGGTTTAAAATTTTGCGTTAGTCATTTGAAACTTTGTACTTTTACTAATAATTAAAAAACAATAAAATTAATTTCAGCTTTTTTCAAAATTCAACCTATAACGGGTTTAAAAAGGGGTTGAAAGTTTGTATAGAGATAACAATTTTTTTGGAACAGACTTGAAATTTTGTTTGTAACTTTATAAAAAAAAAACCGGCCAAGTGCGAGTCGGACTCGCGCACCGAGGATTCCGTACAAACCTATGCAGCTTAAAGGTAATATAGACCTGAGTATTTCATATGAATTTCAATTTAATACCTCCACGCGTTTACGAGGAAAAAGGTAGTAAGGTAAAAATTTAATAAAAAAAAATTGTATGATTTTACTAAAAATTTCTACTTTTTGTTAATTTTCCATTGTCTATGCTATATGACGTTGCTTCGTGCCAAATGTCAAGTTTCTGAGTTCACGGGAAGTACCCCGTAGGTTTTGCGAGTGCCGAAAAACTCTAAAATTTGCAGCATAAACGACTGTATCTTTTGATTGCGTTGGCTTCTAAGTTAGATTTTTTCACAGCTCTAAGGGACAGTAGATCTGAGTATTTGATATAAATTTCAGTTTGATACCTCCATGCGTTCCTGATAAAAATGGTCTTGACAGACAGACAGACAGACAGACAGACAGACAGACGGACAACAAAGTGATCCTATAAGGGTTCCGTTTTTTCCTTTGGAGGTACGGAACCCTAAAAACTAATTTCAGCGTTTTTCAAAATTCCACCCCAGAGGAGTTGAAATGGGGTTGAAAAGTTTGTATGAACGGGAAGCCTTTACTACTGAAGCTAGAAAGTTGTAATTTGCAGGACGGGTTACATTTACCATCTGTACAACTAATAAGAAGCTATTTTGAAAAATTCAACCCCTAAGGGGGTAAAATGGGGGTTAAAAGTTTGTATCGGTGGGGTTTAAAATTTAGAGTTAGAGATTTGAAACTTCGTACGATTACTATTAATTAAAAAATAATAAACGCAATTTCAGCGTTTTTTAAAATTCAACCTAAAACGGGGCTAAAAAGGTGTTGAAAGTTTGTCTAGAGATGTACTATTTTTTTGGTTTGAAATTTACTAGGAATTATTGTTCATATTTCCGTTTCATTTCCATGTTCCAGAGTGAGCTCTGACAATAGTTTGGTCATCGTATCGCCAAATAAAACCACCACTATATAGTACACAAAGAAGTTACGCAAATAATAGGGTACATTTACGTTATTATTTGCATTAACAAAAGTTAGTTAAGAAGATACAATTGGATATGAAACTCTGTATGAGGAACCGTATTATACGCGGACGAAGTCGCGGGCGGAAAGCTAGGTCATCTATCAGTTGACATTCAGTTGTCAGGAACTATTTAAAAAGTTGCTAAAACTGGACTCTGAGCCTCTTTTGACATTTCATTAAATAAAAAAATAGGTACCTACTAATGCCACAATCTTAACACCGGAGATTTATTTAAATATAGTCAATTAGTCGTATACAGGATGTAATAAAAATACTGGTGATTCATTTAAGGGCATAATTAGTATCGTATTGCGACTAAGGAAAAGTTGGTGAATTTTTTTTAGGCATTTTTTTTTGTATGTGCCCCTTACAAAAAAAGTCGTCCCAGGCCCCTGCACAGTGGAACGACTCTATACATTTATTCTGACATGAGTACCTTATGTTAGTAATTTGACTGTAACTTTTTATTGTGTTAAAATTAAGCAGTGAAAATTGGGGTGCATACTCCTTAATAGATTGCCGATAGAAAATTGTCTATGTTATTAAAAAAAAGAAATCTGGAATATATAAAAAAAAATCAATAAAATAGTGTTTCTTAAATGTTGTTTTTTTTTGTTAATTTAGCGATAGGTTTTCTTATTATTTCAACATTAATAAATCTTACATATTTTTTCAAAGAAAACACGTTTAAAGTGTTGATATCATGCGCCACATACATAATAGTGGTTAAATAACTGTGTTGTGATTTTGCTCATCGAATGAGTTCAGGCGTTTAATTTGAAAGCTATAAAAGTTATCTATCATACTCGTATAGGCTACTAAATAATTAAGAGTAAAAAAGTAACAAACATAGTTATTTAATAAACGTCTTCTGTAACGTAATCGAGTCTCTATACTCTGAATAACTGAATACTCAGGTAAGTACTATATTGATAGCGAGATAAATGAAACTGCAAGCATTCAATAGGTATTAGTATAGTAGTACAATTAATATTATTTACATTTAAAATATCTACAAAAAAATCACAATTGCAATCCACTGACTTGATCAGATTTTTGGCTTCAGAATGCAACGTTATTGTTCCTATTCGCTGCAATTTACTGGATAATATTGGATGGGATCTTAATCTAGATGTCATATGCCAGCAAAGTAAGGGTTGGAGTAGTTTAGTCGCGAAAGGGGTAGGTACGAGTACTAATAGGCACGCAAATAAGGAGACTTACTTTCGCATTTATAATATTAGTATAGATTTAGATATTGTAATCATGCGAATACTTACGCTTGGAGGGTAGGTGGTACATCTTGAAAATGCGAATATAATCATTTATCTATAACCACTTGTCTTTTTTTAAAAGGGTGTATTTTATTAAGTTGTATAGATGCCTATTTGTTGTTATACAATGCCACTTCATTTAGAAATATTATTTAATATTGCATTGCACGATAGCGATATTAATTTATGATTGATGGACGTCGTCGTGGTGTCAAACTAATATTGTCAACGTTATAGCATTTCTACAATCGATGTGTCGTTGCTATTATGTTAGTTGAAGGCGTCAATGATACGAGTACATTTTCGTATTTTATTTTAATAACTGGCTGAAAGCAGCCGTAAAATTTACCGCGAAGTAATGAAAAAAAGCTAATTTTAAAGTATACAGCAATACCCAGAGAAAATGTGCGGTTTTTTTCTAAATCGTTAAATCTACATTACGTGTGGGTGTTTCTTTGAATTATCTCTCACGTGTAAAATACTTACTTTCTTCGATTTATAATCAATGCAAAACGTAATAAAATAATAATGAGCTGAATCAGATTAAAAACATATATAAATAATATTACCAATACTATGCAATTAAGCTCACAAACGTAACGGTTCAGAAAGTCCGATTGTAAAGTCGAACTTTTGTCCAATTTTTAAGATCATTGCAATGCAATAATGAACTATAGTAGGGGAAAACCTAACATTTCATGATGTTTTATTACGAAAAATCATACAACATTCATCAATTAACACATTCAATACCATAAGTGAATGTCACGACTTTAGTATGAAGTCGTTCCACTGTGCCCTGCAGGCCAACCCTCCATACAAAACAATTTTATTTTTCGCGTCAACAAAATTTTTTTCTTAGGTTTTCTTTATTAGAATAGGATACCAATTAGGCCCTTAAACGGATCACTAGCATTTTTGTTACACCTTGTATTTTCAATTTCTCAGTATATAAAGAGTGGCATAATTCCTTATTGACACAAAATGACGAACGTCTGAATAGACACACTCTCCTTAAAGTGGCCGAACCAGGGCATCTGCCCTATGGACTGAATAATAATTCTTAAAGAGCCTGTATGTAGTTAAACATATCAGTATGCATCTTAACTGTTACCTTATCACGGATAAACTACTAAATCGATTTTGATGAATTGATTAAAATAAACAAAATTCATTAAATAAACTATGTCAGGGTGTAAAAATTAGTAGTTACTGTAATTAGGTTACGGCTTCAATCCAGAACTATGGGGATTTTATTCTTCAAGTGGTTTGCATTCTCTGACCTCCACTGCTGAACAGCTGCCATATGTCCAGATCTAGTAACAAGGACATTATAGTAAACTAATCAGCGCGGTTTCGTTGCTTCCATTATTGTGTCATATTTTCCGGGCCAGGCTCCCCGTCTATAACCCTTTTCCAGGCCGCACCAATCTAGCAGATCTTTTTAAAAATCCCAAATATCTTCAAAATAGTTACGTTTTGGCAATTTATTTAACACGTTGGCTACCATGAGCATCACCGGTAGGATCACGTAATCTTCTCTATGTGGTCATAAGCATCACCGGTGGGATCACGTAATCTTCTCTGTGTGGCCATGAGCATCGCTGGTGGGATCACGTAATCTTCTCTGTGTGCCCATGAGAATCATCGGTGGGATCACGTAATCTTCTCTGCGTGGTCATGAGCATCATCGGTGGGATCACGTAATCTTCTCTATGTGGTCATGAGCATCACCGGTGGGATCACGTAATCTTCTCTGTGTGGCCATGAACGTCACCGGTGGGATCACGTAATCTTCTCTGTGTGGCCATGAGCATCACCGGTGGGATCACGTAATCTTCTCTGTGTGGCCAGGAGCATCGCCCGTGGGATCAGTAAATTTTTATGGGGCGTGGAAGTAATACGGTGTAGTATGGTGGGCAGCAAACGTGTTAAAGTCGAGTAACATTTTGCGTTAGAGCAACATAATTTAAACTTTAAATCGAAATAGTAAGGTTCAATTCAATTGACACGGATGTGGTCGATAAATCGGACTACGCCTGGAAAGGAAATAACCAGATTCTATCTTTTTCAGAAGTGGCAATGGTGTGCGTACACTCTTTGCGTGATGGCCTCGTACTGGGTGTTCGAGTGTATCCCGTTGCCCGTCACGTCCTTCCTTCCGGTCGTCATCTTCCCACTAACTGACATCATGACTACCAAAGAAACCTGCCGAGCGTACATTAACGTAAGTTTAGTATTTATACTTAAGTATAGTGTACGATGTCTGTGGTATTCTGTTAGGTGGAAGGTGACATTCTTGTTTCCTAAAATAATTACGTAATTGATTATATACGTAATTTCGTTCATTTAGAGAGAATTTGAAAGAATTTTATGTTATATTTGCTTGCTAAGAAATTGAAAATGTCAAAAATCATGACAAATAAGAAAAAATAATTCATTATGTTTAGATCAAATACTAGCACATAATAATCATGATTACAAACCAGTTACTGACTCAGAAAAAGTGGTTCCGTGACCCAGAAATGACATGCTCAATGTAGGGTTCCGTAGTTGCCGGCCCGTCAGAATTATACTATCCTCAAACCAAATAGACGACTGGGATCGTAAAACCATTAGCATCGTATTGTCTCTTTCGCACCCGCACGTCCTTATGCAGCGTGCCTGTTATCAGCCGGGCCGCATAGGGCAGGTAGAAAGCACACGGTACAAGGCATGTCGATAAGATAATATGCAAAAATGAAAACAAAGTAAGTAATGCATGCAATATTTTATATTACGAAATAAATACTTTTAAAACTACAATTAGGTACTTTAGAACTAAAACATAGTAAGATTTAATAAATAAAAAATATTATAATATAACTAGAGGGCGGAGTACCGGTGGCAAATTTCACACAAAAGGTATGGAGTCGTTTTTATAATTATTATTTTAGGCTTGAATAATAAAATTATTCATTTACCTAATGTACTTAGTGTGGTACCTACTCGTAAATTGGAAGTAAGTACTTAACATTTATTTTCATAAATCGATTTCAGGAACACCTAAATGTTATGTCGTAAATGTTTTGGGTTATTTTTCAATTTCTTTTAACAAAGTCACCATTCATCGATATAATATTTTTTACCATTATGCAACCTTTCTTTTCAAAAAGTTACTAATTTACAAATTTATGAGACATTTAGAAACTAATTATTTGACATTGTCAATTTAGACAGCTGCTTTACATTTATCTGAATTATTATTGCGTCGAATCATTATTACATATTATCTGAATTATTATTGCGTCGGCTAAATATTTAAAACCGAAAAATATCAAGATGAATAAGCCATGTGAAGCAACAATTCTGCGGATGATAGAACCGTACGAAAATCTTATATATAATGAAGAAGAATGTAGCATTCACTGTATGTCTTGCTCAGTGGATTTAAAGCAGTTGAAAAAATATAATGTCGAAAAACACGTTAACAGTAAACAACACCAAATTAACTGTGGAAACCAAAATGGCACCTTTGCCTATGATTTATGCGTTTTCCTTATAGCGTGTAACATCCCATGGAAAAGAGTTAACCATCCAGAATTTAAAAAGTTCTTTGGAAAATACTTAGATAAAGGCGTAAAACTTCCCGAAGAAAGTGTTTTGAGAAAATACTATCTTACCAGAATATACAATGCGACCGTCAAGCAAATACGAAATACATTTTTCGATTCCAATTTATGGCTTGCGGTGGATGAGACTCTTGATAATTTCGGTAATTGCGTAGTAAATGTAATTATAAAATCACTTGATGATGCTTTACAAAGGCCATATTTGTTAGCGTGTAAAGTAGTTAGTACTGTAAACGCGAACTCAATTGCAGCGGTGGTTGACGAAAGCTTGAATTTTTTGTGGGAGGATAATTTTACAGATAATATGAACAAATTTTTAATATTCTGTTCGGATAGCGCAGAGTACATGCTTGCTGCCGGCAAGATTTTGAAGAAAAAGTACACTAAAGTACGACACGTAACTTGTTTCGCTCATGGACTACACAGAGTCGCGGAGCAGATAAGATCTGAACATAAATTGGTCAATTCTTTAATATCTAATGTCAAGAAGATTTTTTTTAAATCACCACACCGCGTCCGATTTTTCAGGGACCATGCGCAGAATGTGCCTTTACCGCCGGAACCCATTATCACTCGTTGGGGCACCTGGTTAAATGCAAGTTTTTACTACGATAGATATTTTGACGTGATTAAAAATGTTGTGATGCAATTGAACAGTAAAGAAGCTATTGCCATTAGAAAAGCCCAGAAGTTGTTTGAAAATGAAAATTTAAAACACGAGTTAAGCTTTATAAAAAATTGTTACGAAATTATACCTGAATCGATAGAAAAATTAGAATGCACTAAAATTCCGATAGAAGAAAGTTTTCTGGTAATAGATATAGTTAGGAGTATTTTAAGCCTCCAAGGAAGTGAAACCGTGCGAAATAAACTCGAATTGGTTCTAGATAGAAACCCAGATGCTGACGAATAAAGGGATATGATTACAATGGAAAATTATAAACAAGTCCTTAAACATGCAACCATGACATCGGTAGATGTAGAGCGATCGTTTTGCACTCATAAATGGATCTTCAATAAATTAAGAAACCGATTCACTCCGAAAAACCAGGAACATGTGGCCATAGTCCATTCATTTTATAACATGGATACGCACTTAAGTGTAGATTGTGAGGAGGACCTCGAACACATAATTCCAGTCCTCAATTGTAATTGGTCTTGAAAATAATATATCGTTTGGCAGGTATAACTTCTTAGTCTAGTATTTAGTACCTAATGATAATGTTTTGATAAGAAAACATATTATTATGTATTATAGATATTAACAACATATTACATTATATTTGTATGCTCGTAAGATAATTTCTATAAGTTTCTAAAAAATATTATGCAAAATTAATCATTTATTCGTTATTTATTTAATCATAAGAATACTTAGGCGACTCCATACATTTAGTGTGAAATTTGCCACCGGTACTCCGCCCTCTAAATATAACACATACAGTTTCATCGAAAAGTATTAAAATTAAAAATATTCTTCATCGCTGTCACTATCCTCTTGAAGATTGATTATAAGTTGACGAGTATCTTTTAAATATGCTTTTTCTAAGTCTTCTTTTTGAAGGTTTTCGGCATGACGAACACATTGAATCCAATTTTCAGTAGTTACATGCATGATGGCTTCATCTAATAACTTTTCAACATCAACCATTTTAAAAGTTTTATTTTTCGCCGCTACTTCACCTTTAATCTGAGCCCATATTAATTCTATTGGGTTGTAATGGCAGTGGTATGGCGGTAGGCGAATAACTTCGTGGCCGTATTCGTTGGCGAGTTGATCCACTACGTATATTTTTTTTGGTTGACCGTAGCACATCCTTTGTACCCTTTTCTTGGGGTATTGGGGGCCCCTGCTTCCAAAACTGCTTTCCGTACTCGATCCACAGTAGTTACGCTTATTCCACACATCAAGGCCGCCAGCTTTCTTGGTTGTTGAAAGTCAATAGTCTTCATAATATCAGGATTTTCCTTCAGTTCATTAAAAAACACGTAGACATTACAAATGAGCTGTCGAGATTGTGAATCAATATCACCTTTTAAATATAATCAATCTTATCGACATTTAATTAAATCCAGTATCGACATGCCGCCATCCCTACGGCCGCCGGCGTTTATTGGCTCAGTCGTCCGTTTGGTTTGAGGATAGTATAGAGAATTAAAACCGGTTATCAACCGACTTCAAGATTTCGAAGTAGGAGGTTGTCAATTCGTCGGAATATTTGTTTTTGCAATTTTTTATAATGTATGTTCACCGATTATTCGAAGACGGCTAGACCGATTTAGAAAATTCTTTTTTTGTTTGAAAGAATATAATTCACAGTTGGTTCCATTGTAACCAGGTCAGGATCTGATGATGCGATCCTGGAGAAATCGAGGGAACTCTTCAACTATTATAGGCACACCTATAGTGATTTGAGTATTTTTTACAGAAGCTCGAGCATTTGCTTTTGGAAAGGTGGACGCTAAGTGAAGTCGGTTATTTTTTGTTTAAAATTATTTTTAATATAATATCCGTGAACCCAAAACATTTTTTTTGTTGTTTTACCGTTTTGTTTGCACACGCGTACTCATACCTTCAGCTTTCTAGTGCTAACGTTTACTGAGCTAAACCGCGGACAGACATATATGTCGAAACTATAAGGGTTCCTAGTTGACTAGTTAATAATTCAATATTTTAATCCAGACTTCTTGATTCTTTTTAGGATACAGTAATTATGTTTCTGGGCAGCATAATGCTTGCAGCTTCGGTGGAACAATCGGGTCTACACAAGCGCATAGCACTCTACTCTATCAAGATCATCGGATACTCGCACATTAAGTAAGTCTAACTGTTATAAAAAAATATAAAAACTCCCGAAACAGCTGAACTGATTTCGATAAAACATGTCTAACAACAGTGACTAGAAAACCTGCTAATTTTTATTAATTCAGCATTTAAATCAGTTCAACCGATTTAGTGCTACGGCGCCACAGAACAGACAGATATACATAGTCGTCAAACTTATTACACCCCTCTTATAGCGTCGGGGATTAAAAACAATGACTTAGGGTGAATCTTCTTGTGTGATTTTCATACAACTTTCTTGGCCGATTTTCTCCCTTTATTAAGACTTTCTCGTCTTCTTTACTAATATTGCAGAAAAAAAGCACAAATTTATCAATCGTTGGTCGCTTGTTTGTGTAAGTGATCTTTATAATATACTAGCGACCCGACCCGGCTTCGCACGGGATAAAAATGGTTATTGTGGGTTATCGCTAAGAGATAGATATATGCCATCCCGGACTTTTTTGTAGACCTTTTCAAGGTGTACAATACTCTAGTACATTATTTTGATCTATCTCGTAGGGTTCAGCCAGCGTTTGCAATGTAAGCGCAAAAAAATGTGTTTCTGTGCGACATCAGTGAGCAAAAACGCGGGAGCAAAAACGATTTGACAGTAGTCAAAGATTATGACAAATAAGATATAACAGAAGTGACAGTAGTATCAAGACATTTGTACCTAGAAGTTCATAATTTATCGATGTTTTTACTAATATCTAACCTTCGTACTCGACTTGATTATAGTACATACTAAAAAGATTAGCCACACAATCCTAACGACAACCTCTTTATTCACCTGTTATTCAAAACATTTTTCATTCATGATCGATTTGTCTGGACTTGTAGATAAAGGATTATTTTAGACACACGAAGAGTTTTTTTTCCTCAAAAATCAACGCTAGGTACCTACTCGTAATTTTCATAAAAAAAAAACCTTCTGTTAAACGAAATTTCCACTCAAAAAGACGCACTTTAACGAACGTAGAAAACGAGCAAAACGAGTTTGATTAATAATTTCTAGCAAAAACATTGTGCTAGATATGAAGAACTTCTTAGAGGCTTAGACGTGTAGGCATAATAACCTGTTTATATCGAACGGACATTCTGTTATATATATTCTTCAACCCATTTGTTTTTGCTCCCGCGATAACGATGTATGGACATCACATTAGAAACCTCTAATATTATCAGTGTTTCTCTACTATATTAAGCATGGTTTATGCATAAAAACACATTCCTCTTGAATCACATTATCTATTTAAAAATACCGCATCAAAATATGTTGCGTAGTTTTAAAGATATAAGCAAACATAGGGATGTCTTATAGCGGAACGCGACTTTGTTTTATACTATGTAGTGATGACATGTAAAGAAATAATGCCCCACTAAAGCCCCAAAAATGACAATCCTTGAATATAAATTTAATTTTGAATCTAAAAGATGTCATCTCAGGTTGCTTCAGCATAAATAGCCCGTAAAAGTAGTTCCAAAAGTACTTACTTACATACTAGCAAAACAATACATTGCTGTATTCTGGTTAGTTGATACTATTTTTTTTTTAAGGAATTATATTATTGAAACAGTACTTATACGCACCAAAAAAGAATCCAGTGTTCCAAATAACTTGGATATGTGTTGTGATTAGTAGATTTATTATGGTGAAGTGTTCTGATTGGTCAAGTCCCTAGAGGCTAAATGAACTACTTCAGTGTCCGCCTTGGTAAGCATAATATGACACACTTTTTGACCATGAGAAGTGAAAAACATATAAGAAGTCTCCGGTCAAGCGTAAGCGGAGTCAGAAAAAAAAACAGTGTCAAAATGTTCGTCATGCCCATGTACAGTCACCGGCAATTGTATCTTCCTATAAGAAGGTCGCCAAAATATGTGACCCGCTCTTATTTGTAGGGCCATAAGACTGTCACATATTTTTGCGGCCTTCGTGTAGGCAGATACCCGGTGACTGTAAAGAACCCTTAATTACTGATGCGGTTCAGATTCAAAATAGGACAGCTTTTACAATGAAGTACAAGTTATTATTTAACCGGTGACTTTTGATATCATCAGTCGCCGATTTAACTCATTTTGTCAGTTAGCTTGTTAAATCTTGAAGCAAATCAAATTATTTTGTTCAATATTTTTTGATTTGCAATTTTTAAGTAGTTACACTACTATATATAAACTGAAAATAGATGTCATATACTTAAGAAAAAGTGACCAAACCCTCCGGTGGCCGAGGCCAGATTTGAACCAGACCAGAGCCATAGGCCAGAGCTGAAGGCAGTTAGCTTGTTGTTTAGGTCAAATCGTGCAAGCCAGATTTGAACGAGCTCCTCATGTACGATTGATAACTTGGTGACAATACAATATTTTGGTACTACCCAGCTGGTCTGATGATAAAGACATTGGAGACCGAAGGTGGTCATAAAAACTGTGAATAGAAGCTCCACAGTTTGGGTTTGTTTGGAAATCATCTTGTTGTAGTACAGTCAGCATCAGAAGTAGCTACGCAAACGAAGACGTCCAAAGTCCTTTTTAAAAGGGAATAAGAGCTTTTGACGTCTTGGATTGCGTAGTTACTTTTGATGCTGACCGTACATGACTTTTGCAATAACAGTACAGTCGGCAGCTTAAAAGCAGGGATCGGTAACCATTCATTCGTTCTCTTTTCGTTGTTTTGTTTCCTATTTCAACTTTAACTAGGGAATAAATAGGAAATAATAGGGAATCTAATAACACCAGTATTGAGCTCTACAGGGAGCCCATAAAATAATTAAATAATATATCGCATTATTTCGGGGTTTTTTGAAATTACCATTTAAGTTCCCTGGTTAAAAGCTTAATAAAAAAACCGACCAAGTACAAGTCCGACTCACGCACCGAGGGTTCCGTACAAACCTGTAGGTATATAAGTAAAAGTTCACCCATCACGACAATCGAGTCATAGCTACGCGTTCATGAGGTAAGGGGTAGTAACTTTAAAATTATTAAAAATATGTTCATTATATGATGTAACTCAAAATTTACGGTTTTCGCAATTTTCACTTTATCTGTGCTATAAGACGTTGCTTCGTACTAAAGGCTGTAGCCGTGTTTCTATACAAAATTAGCCTTTCTATCAAATGTTCTAGTTATTTTATTTTTAGATATTCCTTGTAGGCAAAGCTCTGTTCCCAAAAGAAGAACCATGTACACTTGTCAGTTTTCATAATATGGCGGTTTGTTTTTTTTTTTTCACATTTGAATTATTTTCTTGAATTTGGTGTTTGCGATTTATTTGATTTTTTGGTAGGCATACTACATATTAAAACTCATCACTACAAAAAATATTGTCTAAAACTTTAGTTCAAATATATGTCAAAATAATGGAAACTATAATTTGTCAATTTTTTTTGGTGTTATGGTATAGCGGCACCTACAGTTTTTATTTCATGAATTGCTCATCTATAGACCTACTACATATATTAAATTCAAAATATTAGCTTTGGTACTTCATGCCAAAAACTAACTACAAATAAAATTATTCCTTTCTTGTTTCAATGTTTTTAGAGGATTGCTTTAATTACTTGTATGAATGAAATCCTACTATATCCTATTTTTATATTTGACATGTTTGTTTCTTTTTTGAGATTCATTTAAACATTCTGTAGAAAAAAAAGGAATAATTTTATTTTACAAAATCATTACATATTCTATACAATATGTCAACTTAAAACTAACTATATTTAAGAACAATTCACATTATTATAACATTACATACCTAGTTTAAAACTACCTTCAAATACAAAATACAACGGTCAAAAATTATGAACATATACCTACTAGTCAAAAATAACCTACACTAACACTACTACAATTAAAACTATACAATCATCATATTTTCTTAAAAACATACCTACCATAATTATTTCCCCTACAACCGACACTAAGACCTAAAACCCGCTCCGCGCCATACCTGGTCCAAAGGTTCCCATCACGCTCGCAGCGTTTCCACGCTGTACGGCGATGGAGACCTATTGAACCAGCCAAGACCCAGACGGGGGTCGTTACCCCTCTCCTTCAACCGCCGACCCAGTTCCCTAAAGAGCTGGCACGCCTCGCTGCACCAGGGACCAGCTGTCTCGACGGCGACAGGGACGAAATCGTAACCCACTTCCAAAGCAGCGTACTTCGCATGCTTATTTTTCGCGGCAAGCTCAGCCGCCGAGCCAGCCGACCTGACAGTGTGTCTCAGATGGGATGCAGCAAACGTACTAACGCAAGTCGCATCCCATAACAGACACCGCCCTCTGTGCCAAGGGACCAGGGTGAGCCCGTCGGGTCTTTTCCCGTCTGACCGATACAAACCTGGTGGCTCCAGAATACACGGGACATTGGCCGCTACCATTGCCCGACGAACAATTTCGTTTATCGAGTGGTGCCTGGGGAAACGACAGGCGCATCTTTGGCAACTAAGCCCATGGTGGCCGTTCTCCTCCACCATCACAACGCAAATACATCGGTGCGCGTTGCATACTTTGCTCCCCAATCTTAAGGCCACTACAATTCTCAAAGAGTCATTGTCAAGCAGTGTACCCAGTTGTGGAGACGTCAAAGCATGCAACCACGCACCCGATTCCGACTTAGAAACCGCCTTAAGGCGCGCCAAGTCGGACCCCGTGGCACTGCTCAGCAAACCATCATACGCAAGTTTACACAGTACGTCGTCCCATCCCCTCTGGGCCACCAAGCATTCCGGGTGCTCGCCGGTTGGGCACAAAGTGGCCCACCTTGCCAAAGCCTCGGAAGCGAATGGTATACAAATACTGTCACCCCCAATAGCCAAAATGCGTGCAACCAGATCCGACGAACCGTGCACAGAGGCTAAAAAAGCCACCAACCCGACTTTCTTAGTCCGGCGAACACCAAGACCGCCATACCGAACAGGTAAGGACGCCTGGAGCCACTGATTCTCACTTAAATTGACATTAAGTACCGACTCCAAAGCAAGTTTTAAAGTGTCATCGAGTGCTTGCCAATCCTGCTCAAATAGCCAAGTGGGAGACGCTCGCAATGTGTACACCATTCGAGGCAGAGCGAAACAATTTCGCAACAAAATGAGGGAGATATATCCAGCGAGATGAGCTAAATGCTCCTGCACATTCGAGAGTGCCTGCCTTTTGAGTGATAGTACAGAGCTGACACCCTCGGAAAATACGGGAGCACCTAGCAGCTGAAAAGAAGATTTATCAATGTGCCTCATTCCAGGCAAAACTGCCTCAAGCTCTGAAAGAGCTTCTGTAGATATATCTCCACAAGCGAACAACTCGCACTTGGATGGATTAATTTCTAAGCCTATGGTTTTCAAGGCAGGTATAAAGGTCTTCAAACTCTCAACGACGACATCTAAACTGCCCCCAATGACTCCGTCGTCCAGATACCACACGTTTAAAGGTGTGTACCACACATTTATTGCAGAGATTATTTTTTGCATGGCTAAGCAAAATATAAGAGGCCCCAGTGGGTCGCCCTGCTGAGCACCAACCTGCGACTGGATGACATCACCCAAGTAGAAGAGATTACTCGGAGAGACATAACACTGGTAGACGAAGGGAAACAATGAGGGGGTTTTCTCTAAGACCTCATTGAGAATGGTGTCTCTTTCTACCGTGTTAAAAGCATTTCTGATGTCAATCTTGATCATTATGTCCCCAGAGCCTTGGCGTTCTGTAGCGAAGTGACGAGTGGCATGGATTGCCGCTTCACAACCCAGTCTAGTGCCGAAACCCACCTGCCTGGGCAGCAAATAACCAGACATAGGTTCCCTTACCGCTCGACAACACAGCTTAGAGGTCAGACGCCGAAAAATGCCACCCACAGCAATTGGTCTGATACCACCATCTTATTTTATTAAAGCGCACAGCGGTGCACCATAAAGAAACGGTTTTACCTCAATGTTAAGTATGCCTCGTAGTAGAAAATTACACAGCTTTGCAAGGGATTCCAGCAAACGTGGGCCGTTGTCTCCCGCAGAAGGTGAAATCAGCTCCTTGAGATGCTGCGGTCTTAAACCATCAACACCAGAGGCAGACCCGTTATAAAAGGAGGCTATCGCCGCAGCCACGTCTTCTGGCGTTACGGATAAAAAAGGGCTTGCCATGCTAGGCTCAGGTGGCAACGCCAATAATCGCGAAGGTGGCGAGTGTTTCTCCTTCAAAGCCTGTAGGGTACTCTCACTAGAGGGAGCCAGAGCAGAGTCCGAGAGAAGCAGACGAACAGCTCCTCTCAAATCGCCATCATGCACTTTAGTTTCAATGGCACGGTATATCGAGGCCGGTTTGATTGAAATCTGCGCGCCTGGACAGCATACCTTGAAGTCATTGATGTTATTTTTCACCTTTGTGGTTAGTGATCGTCTTTCGATTGCGTCTGGCACCCTCAAAGCTGAGTAAGAAAAAGACAGTAAGCTACACCAATCCTCAACACTATTTGTGCGCAGGCAATCCTCTATGACCGAGCACAACTTACCAGCAGCAAGGCACCTGGCTCCTTTTGGTATGTGCCTCAGGACGCGCACCTTGGACTTCAAAGTAGGCAGATCCTCAAGTCGAAACTTCGCTTGAGGCGTCCCCCGCGACCCCCCGTTTGAGTCTCCGGGTTTGTTCGAGTCGGCACGTGATGCCGTGTTGAACGCATTAATGCCGTGAATTCGGCTTAAATGAATGTTAAGCCCTTTCTGGCCCTTGAAGTAACGAACCGGTGAGCAAAAAGGGCAGGGCACCGGATCAGGGTCAGGGTTCCCACTGGGCGAAAGCTGGGGAGGGACCACACTGTTTGTATCCATGACAGACAGTGAATATACAGGGTGTCTCATTCAAATCGGTTAGTATGGGAAAGTCTGAAACTATAAGGCATACGAAGATCTGTTCTGAGGAACCATGTCATCGATTTTAATAACAAGAAAAACTGCATTCATACATTTAAAAAAACATCTGTACTCCGTTCGGGAATCGAACCCGGTTGTTTTGAAAATGAGGTTTATCACGTCTCAGATCTACATACTTATTTTAAGTGGGCTTTTCAATTGCTTGTTAGTGTTTGATTAATAGAAGTAAGCAATTGCAATAGATAATATTATCGCAGATAACAAAACTTCCGGAATTGTTTAATGCAGTGCCAATGTCATATGTATGTAAAGCGGTGTATGTATCAAGTTGCAACACCAGCAAAGAGGTACAAACAACCATAGAGACAATTTTAAATACCTGAACTTGGTGAATATTGTAAACGTGGTGACTTCGAGCACCTAATAAAATAAATTAAAGTATGTGGAAACAATGCATTTTATTCATTTTAGACATCATGTTTCATACAGACATTTACTGCTTAAGACCTACACAACCGATATCTAAATAGAAATAGTGTAGGTTTTTTTTTCAAAACATCCGGGTTCGATTCCCGAACGGAGTACAGATGTTTTTTAAAATGTATGAATGCAGTTTTTCTTGTTATTAAAATCGATGACATGGTTCCTCAGAACAGATCTTCGTATGTCTTATAGTTTCAGACTTTCCCATACTGACCGATTTGAATGAGACACCCTGTATATGCCATATGCAATGCCAGCACAGCAAAAAATATTAAGTATGTCATACAAAGATAAAGTAACACGGTAGGTATGCACACCACAAATATAAAAAATAAATCAAAATAAATATAAGGAACATTCAGTACAAAATTGTAAAAAACACATATCGGAAATAATTAAATACTTAACACAGTAGGTATGCACACCACAAATATAAAAAATAAATCAAAATCAATATAAGGAACATTTAGTACAAAATTCTAAAAATGACACAGCGGAAATAATTAAATACTCTTTCTACAAAACATGTTAACAGCAAGCACACACAAAATCCAGTAAACTGAGACTAAGGGCCTGTTTCACAATCTCCAGATAAACTTATCTGCCAGTTAAAATTATTGCTATCCTTTTCTCCAGTCATATAAAAGAAAAGGACAGCAAACATTTATCTGACAGATATGCTTTAACTGGAGATTGTGAAATAGGCCATTAATATTATAAATCTATTAACTTATCGTAGTTACTTAAGTGGAAAAAAACTAAAAGAAAAGTTAGTCAAAAAACGGAAAAAATATGGGAAGTTAAAATACAACAACAACAAAAAAAAAGGTTAAACGCTGGTGTCACTGTGTCACAAAAAGAGCCATACTTTCCACTGAGCCAGCATGTCTCACTGACAGGTTGGTGAATTCCGCCTTCAGTAGATTTGCAAAGCATTCGGTGAGTTCATGGAGCGCATACACGTAGGTTTTAATCCACCCGCCAGGTACCAAAAAAAAACTGCGATGATAATAAACTGCACACTCCAATAAATCGAATAGTCACCGTTATTAACTTCCCGTTGACGCCGCGCGTTGTGATTCCAGTTCACCCGAAGTTGTAAAATTAGTATCTTTGTTACCAATGCAAACGCGCAAGTGATTACTTTGTAAGTGTTTGTGATGGACGGATAATTCTCGCCCGACAAACCAAGCCTTATTCTGCTCCACACAAGGAATAAAAACTCAAGATAACACTAGCACAGGTCTGTATCACTAAATGCTTCATAGTTCACTTATATTTGCACAGATTTTCATGCGAAAATATTTGGCATGAAGTACCAAAGCTAATTTGATAGAAAGGCTAGTTTTGTATAGAAACACGGCTACAGCCTTTCAAGATTCAGAGTTCACGGGAAGTATAGATGAATTATTGAGATCATGGAATTGCATTTGTAGTGGTTGTACCGTTTGCAACAAAAGGAGAATAATATTCTCTTAATTTAATAAAATTACATACCCTTAAGAAATGGAATAAGTAGTAGTTAGGCCAGGCAATAGAGGGGTTGACCTCGCATTAACTCCTCAGTCCAAAAAAACTTTACAGCATGATAAAGTGTTAGGAGTAGATGGTACGAGTATATACAGGATGATTCATGAGACGTGAGCAGGCTTAACACTACGGATTAAGTTAATAATAAGCTATTGTTTGATATTAGTATTAGTGTGATAAGCGCAAAAAAAATTTTTTAAGTAATAATAAAAAGTTTAAAATTATTTACGACACGCATGGTCACTCTTCAATTAGAATTCTCCGTCGAGTACTGATGTTAGAATATTCTGTTGTTTTTCTGTGATATGTGTCAAATTGACACAAAAATTTAATTGTGTGAAATTGATTGTTGGTTACTTTGGAAACATCGTATTTCACTTAATTTGACACTTATTTTTTTCATAATCAAAGTGCTGTCATGATTGTTAAAGAGGTTTTAGCTTTATTGATTTGCTTATGTAGGGTGACCATGATTATAGAGAACAAAATTTCTACGAAACAAAAAGGTAAAAAAAATTGAACGGCGTTATTGTTTCACTTAAACATGATGGCGGCCAATTCATTATCGTTAACTAAGTGTGTAGGGTTGTTCCTACTCACGTCTCATGAATCACCCTGTATATATATTTTTCCAAAAAAAAACTATTGTCCTAGTTAGGTTTTTTTTATATAAACTCTTATATCGTCTATATTTACGTTTAAAAAAATGCTCTGTCTAATTTTATTGCACTAGAAATATTGACTTGATGTATGTAACCAATGTTAAAAATATTTAAAAAAAAATCCATAACTGAACATATTTTTTTATAAAAAATATTTTTTTTGTGTAACTCACATCGGAAATTTGCTCCGTCTTTTTTTTACTGAAGTGACATTAGATGTATGTATTCTACGTATGACAAAAAAAAATCCAAACATTTCATCATCAAACTTTTTCAGTATAAAAATTTGCTTATTATTCGCAGTAGAATATTGCTCCGTCAATTTTTTTTCATTATATTTCCTTTAAGAGTTTTCTTGCGACTGTACAAAAATCCAAAAAAATATCCTGCGTATTAAAAAGTTAAATCATGTTACAAATAAAGATACCTAATATTTCACTCGTTAGTGGAATGCGCACGTGCAGGACGCGGGACGCGGGAGCGGGGATGCGAGGGGCCATGCGCAGCGTTCTCGTTATCTTCTTTAATAAACTCAAAGAAAAAGTTTACTTTTATGGTTTTGCACGTTACTAAAATATACATTAACTCTACATTAATACCCCCATACTGTTAGTAATTTTATCTTAATTGATATCATTTGTAGTGGTGCTAAACGCCTAGTCACAGTGTAAATAAAAAAGTACGCCAGTTGTAATATATTTGACACATTTTTAAAATGCATGCGTGTTGTGTAGATGTGTCATATGCAGACTCCGTTATCAGTGGTGAAAATTTAATGATATCGAATCATAGGGTTGTCACACAATATTTTATTTCGAGTACAACATGTGACATATTAAAAAAAAAACATAATTTTCAATTATATCACCGCTCCATGACAAAAAGGTTACATTCGTTGAGATGGTATTTTCATTAGGTAACATTTTCCGTAACTCTGATGTCTGGTTATCGCTTGTGCAATACAATTCATTTTTGGCCATCTTTTTCCACCTGTCATATTTGTTTTGAATACTGTGACCATTTCATCCTAGGAACCGTCATATATATACGATTTAACACGTTTTAACACGAATCTTAGTCATCTTACTTCAAAATGTATATGCATTTGCACAATTGTATCGTGTTACTGAAAAAAAAAACAAAGGTCATTGGGCGTTTTTGACCCGCTTTATGAACTTTTCCGTACAGAGACCAAACTAGTTTTAAAATAGAGGATTTAATCTCACTGCTCACGGCAGAAAAAAGTTATTCAACAGTATGTGTACGAAATACTGTTATTAATGTTCTTACTTTCTACACTACACTACAGCTACGCTAGAGTTTAAATTGCGTTCATTGCATTATGACCTATACATAATGCAATGAACGCAATTTAAACGCAGTCACCATCCCATCGTATATATTTATACACAGTATTTATCTATATCCTCCTCATCCTGGGCACAATGCAAGTATTCGGTCTGGCTCTACCTCCTGTCATTCCTAATATCCTTGACTGCACAAACCCGACAGTCCCATCAGTCCCGACAGTCATTTCGGGTAGGTGGAGAAAAACAAGTCACATCTTGTGCACTAAATTTATTGTTAAAAAAATATTTATAATCACTTTTTGGACAATTAAACCTAATAATATTGATGCTTAAATAACCTTTATAACCTACCAGCATTTCCATTACATTTTCTCCACAAGTTAACTTCGATTTTTATCACTCACTTCACTCTCACAAAATGTCAGAAACAAGTGCAGTAAAAAGTTCAATTGAGGAATTGTCCGAGACATTCAAGAAGACGATGGCGCAGTTCCAGAAAGATCTCGACAACGCGGGCACCACTAATCCAACAGTCGCTGCTGTGGCTTCAAAGTTTGACTTTTTCAAGGACTTTGTTGTGAGGTCTCTCGATGCCTTGCAGAAGCAGGTGGAGCTTGTCAGTCGCCAGGTGGACCACATTGAGACGCGCTCTCGCCGCAAGATGTTGTTAGTACATGGTATGGATGAATCTGATTCTGAGGACACAACAAATCTTGCGGTTAACAAACTGCAGGCCGTGTTAGAAGATCTTTCCGCAGCAGATATTGAGCGCAGTCATCGGTTGGGTGGTCGTGGAGGGCGCGGCAAAAAGCCTAGAGCCATTCTTGTCAAGTTCAAGGATATAGCCATCAGGGATGATGTATGGTTTGGCAAGGTGGCACTCAAGGGCTCAGGTGTCACACTTGGAGAGTTTCTCACAAAGCCCCGCCACAATGCTTTCATGGAGGCTCGTGAGCGTTTTGGAGTGCGCAACTGCTGGACCTGGAACGGCGACGTGCTTGTGCTGGGAAAAGATGGCGTGCGCCGCCGTGCTAACAGCGTCGCCGATGTGAAAGCTCTGTCGGTTGCGCAGGCGACGCCTACCGATGCCGACGCGGAGCATCCTGCCGCTTCGTCGGAACCTGATACTCGGCCCGTCCCCCAGGCTCCGCGAGCTAGGCAGCAGCGTGCAAAGAGGGAGACTGTGAAGGCGAAGATTCGATCGTAGAGTACTCGTACCTACTTTGTTTGTTTACTGTGTAGTGCTTTTCTTGTTACCGTGTTACAATTGACTTCTTAATTTTGTCGTGCAGCACTTATCTGTGTCTACCCTTTCTTTCTTTTTTGATTAATTTGTTTATCTTAACTAGTTTTCGTACTAGCATTTGCTTTGCTTTGACATTAACTTGACATGACAGGCGCTTTGACATGAACAGCCCAGTGTTGCCACTTGTAAATTATTGCGTTCCGTTTCTGCTCTGAATGTTAATTATTTGTTGTTTTGTTTTTAATTTTGATCCATCCAGATATGCTGGCGGGTAGCTAAGGTACCTTAAATTAGTTTAGGGTTAGTAGATATATTATTTATATTTTCTTATATTTATATTAAGTATATTTATGAATTTATCCAGCCACAGTAGTAATTTAGATAGTGATCATTTCGTGTCCTTTTCTTCAGAAAGTGTTTCTGATGATAGCTTTAAGAGTTTACCGCCAACACTTCATGAGTTACTTCATGCTGAATTTGATAATCTTAGTAAAAATTTTAATATAGTTCACATTAATGCTCAGAGTATCCCAGCACATTACAATGATTTCTTTGCTACTTTTGATTTACGCAATGTTCACGTGATTCTCGTATCAGAATCTTGGTTTAAGCCGTGTTTGCCGTCTACTTCGTACTCCTTGCCTGGTTTCCATTTAATCCGTAACGATCGCGTCGGAAGAGGTGGCGGTGGAGTTGCTATTTACCTTCGCTCCCACATACCCTATTCTATTGTTTGCATGTCGGGTCAGTCACATTTGTCAAATATCGCCGAATATATATTTCTTAACATCTCCCTTTCTCATACCAAAGTTCTTCTCGGCGTCTTTTACTCTCCTTCCTTACATGTCGATTATTTCTCATCTCTAGAAACACTCGAAGACTTTTTACCCATCTTTGATCACCACCTAATTATGGGTGATTTTAATACGTGCCTTTTGAAAGATGATTACCGCGCTCGGACTTTAAAGTCTTTGGTGCGTGCTTGCCGTTTAAATATTCTCCCTACCGACGCAACACATCACTTTCCAAATTGCACTGCCTCACGTTTAGACCTCGCTCTTACCTCTTCTATTCCCCATATTGCAAAATACGGCCAATTCCCCGCTGACGCTTTCTCATATCACGATCTTATTTATGTGTCATACAAAATTAAACCTCCTAAACCTAAGCCAAAAATCGTTCTTCAGCGCAATTTTGGTCGGATGGATACGGATAAACTTCGCGAGGATGCATCTAAAATGGATTGGGGTGTCATTTCCGGTGCTAGTTCTGTGGATGAGCAAGTATCCATTTTTAATTCACTACTTGTCCAGCTTTACGACGTTCATGCCCCTGTCCGCTCTGTCAAACTCAGGCATCTTCCGGCTCCTTGGCTGACAAAGGAAATCAAGGGATTACTTGACAAAAAGAACTCTGCCAAGGCTAAATATAAAGTTAAACCCTCGGATGCAAACAAATCTCGCTACCACACGCTACGTAATCGTTGCAGCACCGTATGTCGCGACGCTCAGAGGCGTCATATTCATCAGTCTGTAGAGAACGGTAACCCTGCGAAAATATGGAAATTCTTAAAGTCATTTGGGGTTGGTGGCAAGTCTCAGCAGAACTCGTGCCCAAAAGACGTTGACCTAGATAACTTAAATCTACATTTTTCCACTTCTGCCAGTTTTGGTGGCCCTGCCAAGGTTGAGACCCTTAAGTATCTTTCATCACTTTCAACTCCAGACTGTTCTCCTTTCTCTCTTGCTTCATTTACTGATTGTGACGTTAGGAAGAGCATAGTATCCATATCATCGAATGCCGTCGGTATCGATTGCGTTAGCCGTAATATGATCCTCCCTCTCCTCGACCTGATTGTTCCTATAATTTCCTTTATCCTTAATTATTCTATTTCGTCCTGTACCTTTCCTTCAATTTGGAAAGACGCGCATGTTATCCCAATTCCAAAAAAGCCTAAACCTTCCTCGTTTTCTGACTATCGACCTATCTCTATCCTTCCTTTCCTTTCCAAAGTACTTGAGCGGCTTGTACACCAGCAGCTAACATCTTATCTTAACACAAATGATCTTCTTAACCCGTTCCAATCCGGCTTTCGTTCCGGTCATAGTACGGCTACAGCACTCACTAAGATTACCGACGACATTCGGTCGGGGATGAATAATCGAAGGTTAACGGTGTTGACATTGCTAGACTTTAGCAATGCTTTCAACACCGTTGATTTTCACATTTTACTTGGCATACTGCGCTCCCTTAACGTATCTCCGACAGTAATTGAATGGTTTCGTAGCTATCTTAGCGGTCGTCGGCAGCGAATAAAGGTGGATGACTCCCTTTCTGATTGGTGTGACACGCTGGCCGGTGTTCCACAGGGTGGCGTGTTATCTCCTTTGCTGTTCTCCATTTTTATAAACTCTATTACTCAGAAACTTACTTCTCGCTATCACCTTTATGCCGACGACCTTCAGATATATTCGCAGGGTGAAATTGCCAACCTTCCATCTGTTATTAATACGGTAAACAATGACCTGGTGAGCATAATAAACTGGAGCCGTAGTTTTGGACTTATTGTTAATCCAGAAAAAACCCAGGCAATCATTGTTGGCAGCTCAAAACTTCTCTCTAGAATTAATTTTGAAAATCTAGCCCCTATTTACTTTGATGGTGTCCGTATTCCGTTTTCTGATCAAGTGAAAAACCTGGGTATTATCATAGACCGGACATTATCTTGGGTTCCTCAAATTAGCGAAGTCAGTAGGAATATGTTTGCCGCGGTTGAGTCTTTAAGAAGACTCCGGAATTTTCTTCCCATTCCCACCAAAATTGCGCTCGCTCAAACTTTACTCCTCCCTATTTTGGACTACGCCGACTTTTCGTACATCGACCTCACTGAAGAGCAGCTAAACAAGCTTGAGCGCATTCAAAATCTATGCATCCGATTTATATTTGGATTACGCAAGTATGATCGCGTTTCTATCTTCCGCTCTCAGCTCAAGTGGCTTCCTATACGTCTTCGTCGTAATTCCCACATTCTGTCTCTTTTATACACCATTCTTTTTCATCCCGCAACTCCTCGTTACCTCAAAGAACGATTTAGTTACCTGCTTTCGGCCAGATCCTCTCAAGATTTTCTACTTAGTGTACCATCTTCTTCTTCTAAATTTTATAGTAGTTCTTTCACTTCTCAAGCTGTTAGGCTTTGGAACAATTTACCCTCAGACTTAAGGCGCGCTAAATCTCTTGCTGTGTTTAAGAAATACCTTAAAGAATATTATCTGTCTCTCCCATGATACGTTATCCTGTAACTCCATTAAACAGATTTTGTAACTACCTGTGGCAAATAGTGTATATCTTGCTCCTAGATTGTATGTTCTTAATTTATCAATTTTTATTTATATATGTATGGTTTATGTAAGTTTATTTTTATTTTATATGTGTAAGTTTATAATTGTTTAGCTTGTTGATTTGAATTTGCAACACCTACGTATTTCTGATTATTTTCAATGGTTTCCGCTTCCCAAAGGTTGTCTGGAAGAGATCGCTTTTTAGCGATAAGACCGCCAATTGTTTTACCTCTGATTATTCTGTTTGTAACTTGTATTTTATGTGTTTCTTTATTTTGAGGTGTGCAATAAAGAGTATTTATGTTATGTTATGTTATGTCCCATCCTGTATTTATTGGCCCTCCGGTTTCTCGGGCAGGAGGGCCAGCTGAGCATACCAGGGTGGCAGGCGACGGGAAGAGCACGCGAGGAAGCCCGGATACACGCCCTATCTCGGAGTGGGTACGTCCGGACAGAGGTTGTTAACCCGCCGTACTCTACGCCTCTGACCGACGGCCTAAACCGTACTAGTACCACAGATTATATAATAGTTCTTACGAAGTACGTTTATTTGAGCCATCTCGGCAAACCTACTTGTCCCTCCCTCTCTTGTATGACCAGCGCCTCTGCGTCCTTGCAGCAGAACTGCTGGCTGGTGGTGTCACATGACGGTGACGGTGACGATGACGGACCTAGAGGATATTTGCGAGCATCAAATACAGCGAGGCATTGTATTTTTGCAAGCTGCAGAAATGTGGTGGCCCATAATGTTCCACAATATGCTAAGTTCCTACTTTTACACAATCACAATTTTTACATACCAGAATTAGCTCGAGTTTGCAATGCTCATTTTATGAACAATGATTGAGAAGACTTGCTTAATAATCTTGGCTTCGAAAACTTTAACATTGCTCATATTGTTGGCCTAATGAAATTATATCAATGGGGTTTCGAACGAAGAGGCCACCATGATTTCGAATACATGAAAGAAATAGTTGAAAATGAATTTTACGTTTGGACGGGAGTTACAAAATATAATTGTAATGTTATTTTGAACCAAACGCCTTCACTGCGTGATAGATGGTCGTCCCGCCACGGTTCTTGGAATGTACTTAACAAAAATAAGAACTGGTGAACCAGATGAGCGCTTATCAACAAGATTCAGTATGTCGAGAAGAACCTTAGAAAAGAACTTGGCGATACCAAGAGAATGCTTAAGGGATGATTTTGTTCCTCACAATTTGGCCTTAAATAACATTACTAGATAACACGTGGTGGCCAGAAATGTTGCGATTCCAAGCCATTTCTTTGGTGGTAACCAGCAACGCAATATAACAGCAGCTATTCAAAGTATTTTTGAAATAATTTCAATAGTTCTGACTTAATTCATTGCAAAAATGCTATAATGATAAGAAATGATTTTTATTTTTATCTCAATTCTCCCATGGCTTGCAAGAATGCGACTCATACCACTGAGTAGCAGATACATTTACCTACATACCTAGCCCTATTTCGTTTGTGTACGCTGTGGGTCATATGTCCGAACAAAATGCCCAATGACCTTTATTTATTTATTTATTAGAAAATTATAATCTAATAGGTACGCTTACCAGGCTTACCTATTCGAAAAAATTGGTATCTATTGCACAGTTATACTAAATTTAGTAACCATTTTCGCGTCGCTGAGACTGAGAAACTAAGAAAATTTAGCAAGATTATTCAGGAAATCCATACTTTTACTGAATAAACAATTAAGTGATTAATATAACATCAATCATAATTGCCGAAAAAAATACAACTAAGTAACTATTATGGATTTTATATACAAAATTAAACCTGGTTAAAGTCCTTTGCCTTAATATACAGGGTGGAAATATAAATCGGGCCCTGGAGGAAAACTACCTTAAAACGTTGAGATAGCTCATTTCACTGAAAGGAACCATTCTTTAATTTCTTTAAACGGCAACATCTAGCCGAGACCGGCTTAGGCTACATCTGTCTCAACTTATCGCCTCTTTGTATTGTGGGTTTGGGGGGGCGACCCAACATCCTACTGCCAGTAGATTGCCAGCGGAGACTATGTGGATAAGTGGTTATCCGGTCTTCGGAGTAAGTATTCGCTTCGATCCATACAGATACAAATAATTTATTGTACCTACGAAACAATACATGACAATGGCCAGTGTTTGGCGTACAATAATGTTGATTCTATTGCATGTTATGTCATTGAATGTCTAATAATGTTTGTAGTTATATCAACCATAGGCAGATGCCAAAAAAAAAGATGCTGCCTGCTGGCCTCGCCTTGGATACCGAAGGACTTGGTCACTTTTTCTAAGGCATATGACATCTACTCGTATTTCGACTTATAACAAAAGAAATAATTAAATATTACACACAGAGAAAAAAATACAGTTGTCACAGGTGAATTACACAACAGACATAAATCTTATTTAAGCGTCATTTATAAGTACAACTTATGTTTAAATATGGGTAAAATAAAAAAATTGAGTTATCTAGCAAATGCGCTGTTTCGCATATGTCTTGATATACCCGTTATGAAGAAATATATGGTTATCGCTCTAGCGGGGAGGCGGAGGGCGACGACAAAAAGTCGCGCGTACCAGATCTGTGGGCACGGCAGTTCCCCTGCCAAGTCGAGCAAAACAAAGGCACGGCCGAACCATCCCTTTTCCGAAGCCATTCAGGCCATTTTCGACCCCCCTCTAATTCTGTTATCGATAAAGCTAGAAGGCTGACATTTCTGTGACAAAGAGGCCATAACTAGAGGGCGGAGTACTGGTGGCCAATTTCACACTAAATGTATGGAGTCGCCTAAGTATTCTTATGATTAAATAAATAACGAATAAATGATTAATTTTGCATAATAATTTTTAGGAACTTATAGAAATTATCTTACGAGCATACAAATATAATGTAATATGTTGTTAATATCTATAATACATAATAATATGTTTTCTTATCAAAACATTATCATTAGGTACTAAATACTAGACTAAGAAGTTATACCTGCCAAACGATATATTATTTTTAAGACCATTCAATTACAATTGAGGACTGGAATTATTTGTTCGAGGTCCTCCTCACAATCTACACTTAAGTGCGTATCCATGTTATAAAATGAATGGACTATGGCCACATGTTCCTGGTTTTTCGGAGTGAATCGGTTTCTTAATTATTGAAGATCCATTTATGAGTGGAAAACGATCGCTCTACATCTACCGATGTCATGGTTGCATGTTTAAGGACTTGTTTATAATTTTCCATTGTAATCATATTCCTTAATTCGTCAGCATCTGGGTTTCTATCTAGAACCAATTCGAGTTTATTTCGCACGGTTTCACTTCCTTGGAGGCTTAAAATACTCCTAACTATATCTTTTACCAGAAAACTTTCTTCTATCGGAATTTTAGTGCATTCTAATTTTTGTATCGATTCATCAATTTTTTATAAAGCTTAACTCGTTTTTTAAATTTTCATTTTCAAACAACTTCTGGGCTTTTCTAATGGCAATAGCTTCTTTACTGTTCAATTGCATCACAACATTTTTAATCACGTCAAAATGTCTATCGTAGTAAAAACTTGCATTTAACCAGGTGCCCCAACGAGTGATAATGGGTTCCGGCGGTAAAGGCACATTCTGCGCATGGTCCCTGAAAAATCGGACGCGGTGTGGTGATTTTAAAAAAATCTTCTTGACATTAGATATTAAAGAATTGACCAATTTATTTTCAGATCTTATCTGCTCCGCGACTCTGTGTAGTCCATGAGCGAAACAAGTTACGTGTCGTACTTTAGTGTACTTTTTCTTCAAAATCTTGCCGGCAGCAAGCATGTACGCTGCGCTATCCGAACAGAATGTTAAAAATTTGTTCATAATATCTGTAAAATTATCCTCCCACAAAAAATTCAAGCTTTCGTCAACCACCGCTGCAATTGAGTTCGCGTTTACAGTACTAACGACTTTACACGCTAACAAATATGGCCTGGTGTAAAGCATCATCAAGTGATTTTATAATTACATTTACTACGCAATTACCGAAATTATCAAGAGTCTCATCCACCGCAAGCCACAAATTGGAACCGAAAAATGTATTTCGTATTTGCTTGACGGTCGCATTGTATATTCTGGTAAGATAGTATTTTTTCAAAACACTTTCTTCGGGAAGTTTTACGCCTTTATCTAAGTATTTTCCAAAGAACTTTTTAAATTCTGGATGGTTAACTCTTTTCCATGGGATGTTACACGCTATAAGGAAAACGCATAAATCATAGGCAAAGGTGCCATTTTGGTATACACAGTTAATTTGGTGTTGTTTACTGTTAACGTGTTTTTCGACATTATATTTTTTCAACTGCTTTAAATCCACTGAGCAAGAAATACAGTGAATGCTACATTCTTCTTCATTATATATAAGATTTTCGTACGGTTCTATCATCCGCAGAATTGTTGCTTCACATGGCTTATTCATCTTGATATTTTTCGGTTTTAAATATTTAGCCGACGCAATAATAATTCAGATAATATAGATGTAAAGCAGCTGTCCAAATTGACAATGTCAAATAATTAGTTTCTAAATGTCTCATAAATTTGTAAATTAGTAACTTTTTGAAAAGAAAGGTTGAATATGGTAAAAAATATTATATCGATGAATGGTGACTTTGTTAAAAGAAATTGAAAAATAACCCAACACATTTACGACATAACATTTAGGTGTTCCTGAAATCGATTTATGAAAATAAATGTTAAGTACTTACTTCCAATTTACGAGTAGGTACCATTCTAAGTACATTAGGTAAATGAATAATTTTATTATTCAAGCCTAAAATAATAATTATAAAAACGACTCCATACCTTTTGTGTGAAATTTGCCACCGGTACTCCGCCCTCTAGCCATAACACAAGGATGATCCCAATATCATTGAATTTCACTATATACTTTAAGAACTATTGCAAGTCAAAATTCCTTAATTTTGTCACTGACTCACTGATTACGATCATCGTATATCTAAAATACTTCCAGCAGTCCCACAAGCTCCAAATTTTGAACACTTCTAACTTCTAGGGTTAACTCTTAGACTATAAAGCCACTGAAAATTAAAACATACCGCAATATCCTGGGTTGTCTAGTTTTATAAACCGCACAGTTAACATTGTAATCCCATATAAATATATGCAGAAACAAAGTTATTTTTTCTGTTTCTTTTTATTATAAAAATATAAACAGCTAATATTCAAAAGATCACAATGACATGTTGTTAGTAAACTCCGGCACACCGGCTTGGTTTTACATTAGACCTCATTACTTTTTGAAGTAGGAGAACTGCGTTGCGAGGCTGGCATTATTGTACATGTAATGTTTTTGATGGGATACAATTTATTGCTTTAGAAATTTACATGTACTCCCTTCTCTCTAGTGATTACTTGCCGAGTAATACCCAGTTAGGTAGATGTGTACCAGGCCAGTAATTTGTCCTAAGGGTATGCCCTTAGGACAAATTACTGGCCTAGTGGCTTAGTGTCACAACACTAAAATGCTCAAACTTGGTTGAGGCATATAGCATGCGTACCTTGAGACCGGTAGGGCGTTTCTCAAAAAGTCCTCGGCAATGCGCCGAGGGCCATGTTTCTGCGTTGAACAAACCGTTAGCGGCATCTATATAACTCGATCAATGTACCATCTGTTGGTAGGCGGCGTGACTAGTGTCGAAGCGTAGTTGTATCGGTGCATGCGGCTGCATTGTGTGCATTATGACACTACAAGCGTCATCTGTTGGCGAGTATTGGTGATCGTGTTCTATTTAGTGAGGCAATGATACTCTGATGCTTCAATTAAATACTAAATTGTTTACTTAATAATACGCCATCAAAATATTTATTAAAATTATAATGATACGAGTTAAGTACAAATATGAAATTAGACAATTATATAGGTAATTGACTCCACTTTTTTCACTATGACTCAAGCATAGCTGAGTCGTAGCCGCGCATGCTAAACTGGACTCAATAGCTGAAGCACGACGACATAATACTGCGCTTTAAAAGGCTAGACAATTTTTTCATATCGAGATTTGACTTATTGTATGTGGAATATTTTTTGGAAATTTTGGTTGTGGCTGTTGAATTGACTACCTTACGTGAATAAAAAACGAAACCAGGCTGAGGAATTTTCCATAAAGTTTATGAAATATATTGTAATAACAATTTTATTTTTAGAATTTTTTTTAAGATATTCGTAAATATTATGCTAAAATAAGATTAACGTAACACCCACTGTTGAATTTCGATCCATTTCCCCTTCCTGACATCGATATTTATTTTCTTCACTTTCGACATGGCGACAAGTATTTTCCCAGTCCTCAGCAGTAATAGTATTCATTCGTTCAGTTGCTAAACTCATAATGCCTTGCATGTTTAATGAAACGTTTCTTTTCGCTACATATCCTTTTACCATGGACCAAATATTTTCGATCGGATTGAATGTCGGGTGATACGGTGGCAATCGTAAAACGGAGTGGCCATGTTCTTTTAAAATTGCATCTATGTGGTACCTACTCACAAAACCGCTCTTTATTTTGTTTAATTAAATCATACAAACTGGTTTTGTACATCAACGGGCTATACGAAATGTTGTGTTCTGTCAACCAATCCATCATTTCTTGTTTATGAGAATTTGACGTTGGAGCACGATTCAAAAGTTTGTTGTAATAGGACGCATTATCTACGATAAGTACGCTATTCGGTTTAAGGTTCGGTATTAATTTTTCTTTTAACCATTTTTCGTAGTTGACAAAGTTCATCTGGTCATGGTAATCTCCCGTTTTTTGGTTTGCCTTAAACATTAACAAAGCGTTGGGAATAAAACGATCTTTTCCTCCTGCGTGCACTATTATTAACCGCTGGCCTGTACTGATTTGTTTTTTTTACACCAAATTCTGTTCCATCGGTCCAAGCCTCTCCGGACACATGTGAAGTGTGGATGTAGGTTTCATCAGTATAAACTAGTGGTCTTTCTTCAGACCGATATTCCGCAATTTTGGTAAGGTAATTTATTCTTAGCAGTCGTATGTTGTGTCTTTCCATTAATATTTTTCGGTTGTCATCGGTCCTTTTCCATTTAAATCCTAATGTTGTATTTGTTTTCGTAAGGTGGAAATGCCAAATTTGTAATCTATATCGGATTTTAACACAGAGTGGAGTGCCTTTAAGGTTGGAAATTGCTTATGGGACAGATGAAAATTGTATATAGTTCTCCGGATGACTGAGATTACTTCGCGAGTTTCAGAAATTTGCGGAATAAACGGCTGTATCTTTTGATTGCGTTGACTTAGTAGTTTGATTTTTTCACAGCTCCAAGCAGGGCTTGAAATACCGGTATTTTTCGGAACCGGTATCGTGGCTTCGAACCAGGAACCGGTATATGACTTGGTACCGGTTCCGTGGTACCGGTATCCAGGGATCGAATTACAGGTATTTTTCGGAACCGGTATCGTGGCTTCAAACTAGGAACCGGTATATGACTTGGTACCGGTTCCGTGGTACCGGTATCCAGGGATCGAATTACAGGTATTTTCCGGTTCCGAGGTACCGGTATTCAGGGCTTGAATTACAGGTATTTAATGGGAACCGGTATTGTGGCCTTGAACCATAAACCTGTATTAGACTTGGTACCGGTTCCGAATCACGCATAGGTACCGGTATTACTTGTCGCCGCGTATTTAAGGATTTGTTCTCTCTCTCTGACTCGTGGCGTCGGCTTTGTCCGCTTGGCGCTCGCTCACTCGCTGCGTTCATTTGTTTCGTTCGTCAGTTGGTGATCGAACTTATGTTTATTTGTACGTGCGGAAAACCTGGACTCCCATATTGGACCCCCCCAAATAACAGGGTTTTTAAAGGTTTTTATTTAGTTTCACCTGTCCGTTGCCCATGGTTCAAATGACCAACTTCCCGATTTCCGATTGAGCTGAAATTTTTCACGCATATGTATATCGAGTGACAATGCAATATTTTGATAATATAAAATAATGTCCATTTAGAAATCCAAGATGGCGGTCAAACACTTTTTTGGTAAAAATCGTTATGGTAGTCATTTTCGATTAATTCAGGGGTGTAGATTTCGAAAGTAATATCCGTTTTAAAATCAAAGATGGCGGAAATGGACAATTTTGTCAAAATCGTCATGGTAGTAATTTTCGACTAATTTGGGTGTGCAGATTTCGAAAATAATGTCCATTTTGAAATCCAAGATGGCGGTCATACACTTTTTTTGGTAAAAATCCTTAAATCGAAAATGAAGACCGTTTTAAAATCCAAGATGGCGAAAATGGAAAATTTTGTCAAAATCGTTATGGTAGTCGTCTTCGACTAATTCGGGGGTGTAGACTTCGAAAATGATGGATGTTTTAAAATCCAAGATGGCGGCCATACACTTTTTACTTAAAAATCGTAATAGTAGTCATTTCCGATTAATTCATAGGTGTAGATTCCGGAAATAAGGACGGTTTTATAAATAAATATGGCGGAAATGGAAAATTTTGTCAAATTGGTCATGGTAGTCATTTTCGACTAATTTGGGTGTGCAGATTTCGAAAATAATGTCTATTTTGAAATTCAAGAGGGCGGTCATACACTTTTTTGGTAAAAATCGTTAAATTGAAAACAAAGACTGTTTTAAAATCCAAGATGGCGGAAATGGAAAATTTTGTCAAAATCGTCATGGTAGTCGTCTTCGACTAATTTTGGGGTGTAGATTTCGAAAAAATTGTTTGTTTCAAAATCCAAGATGGCGGCCATACACATTTTACATAAAAATCGTAATGGACGTCATTTTTGATTAATTCCGGGAAGAAGACTTCGAAAATAAGGACCGTTTTAAAATCAAAGATGGCGGGAACGAAAATTTTTGTCAAAATCGTCATGGTTTTCGTCTTCGACTAATTCGGGTATGCAGATTTCGAAAATAATGCCTATTTTAAAATCCAAGATGGCGGTCATACACATTTGTGGTAAAAATCTTTAAATCGAAAATAAAGACCGTTTTAAAATACAAGATGGCGGAAATGGAAAAAAATTGTCAAAATCGTCATGGTAGTCGTCTTCGACTAATTTGGGGGTGTAGATTTCGAAAATAATCTCTGTTTTGAAATCCAAGATGGCGGCCACACACTTTTTTTGGTAAAAATCCTTAAATCGAAAATGAAGACCGTTTTAAAATCCAAGATGGCGAAAATGGAAAATTTTGTCAAAATCGTTATGGTAGTCGTCTTCGACTAATTCGGGGGTGTAGACTTCGAAAATGATGGATGTTTTAAAATCCAAGATGGCGGCCATACACTTTTTACTTAAAAATCGTAATAGTAGTCATTTCCGATAAATTCATAGGTGTAGATTCCGGAAATAAGGACGGTTTTATAAATAAATATGGCGGAAATGGAAAATTTTGTCAAATTGGTCATGGTAGTCATTTTCGACTAAAAAATCGTAATGGACGTCATTTTTGATTAAATCAGGGATGAAGACTTCGAAAATAAGGACTGTTTTAAAATCAAAGATGGCGGAAATGAAAAAAATTGATAAATTCGTAATGGAAGTCGTTTTAGACTAATTCGGGAACTATAGATTTCGAAAATAATGTCTATTTTAAAATCGAAGATAGCGATCACATACTTTACTTGTTATTTTAGCCATTTTCGATTAATTCAGGCGAGTAGATTTCAAAAATAAAGTCAGTTTCAAAATCCAAGATGGCATAAATTGTCATTCATTTATAAAAATCGTCGTTATTCTGATATGTAGATTTCAAAAACAAATTCTGTTTTAAAATTCAAGATGGCGGCTATATACTTTTTTGTATCCCCGATTAAATCGAAAATGACTACCATAACGATTATCCAGAAAAAAGTGTATGGCCGCCATCTTGGAATTTAAAACAGACCCTTTTCTCAAAATCTAAACACCTGAATCAGTCGAACAAGATTACCATGAAGATTTTCACAAATAGGTCATCATTGCTATCTTATATTTTAAAACAGTGTTTATTGTCGGAATTCACATTGCCGAATTAATCAACAGAGACTACTATAACGATTTTTACTAAAATTGTATGACTGCCGTCTTGTATTTTAAAATAAAAATTATTTTCTAAATCTACACACATGAATTAGTAAAAATAATAATAATAAATAATAAGAATAGCTTTATTGTACATATACACGATGATTTTTAATCCGTGAACAGGAGTGGAATAATATTAAAATTTAGCCCAAATTAAACTTATTCGGCGAGGTCTCGCGTTATTTCTTCACTGTTTAATTAATTAAAAGTGAAAACATAGTTAAAACAAGTAACCATTGAATACATGGTCATCCTACAGTATAATAAAGTTTAACTACGATACGTCAAGTGCCATCAGTATGGCGGGAAATTTGATGGATCTTATGTCAATAATTACTTCTATGTACTTGTAATCTTATCAGTGCTGCACTGATAACGACGAAAATAATTAGTAGGTGATTAACATAAAGTGCATTACCTAAACTTTTATTTGCAAGCTACTTAACAAGTTAAATTTTGAACAAGTAAAACGATTTGTTTTTAAACTGTACAATTTAATAAATAAATACAAAACAATAAAAGCAACTGCATACCTGACCAACTAAAACATAAAAAAGATTATTTTAAACATAATTTAACAGGTGTTCAAAATGACCACCGTGTTGTTATTGACACAGCTCCGCTCGACGCCTGTGATTATTTTTAATTCTGCGAAGAGAATTGCTAGCCCTTATTTCGTCAAATGCGTTGCATATTCTTTGGCGGAGTTCTAGTACAGTATTGGACTCTTGTTCATAAACAATTCGTTTTTCGTCACTCCAAAGGTAAAAATCCAATGGAGTGAGATCTGGACTGCGTGGAGGCCATGCGATAGGGCCGCCGCGGCCGATCCACCGCCCAGGGAATTCCGCGTTCAGGTAGTTGCGAACCCTATGTACAAAATGTGCAGGGGCACCATCATGCTGGCAATACAGGTTATTCAAATTCCGCAGTGGCACTTCATCCAACAGCTCTGTTACCATATGCCTTAGCAAATTTAGGTAGTTTCCTCCATTTAATCTCTCTTCTATGAATATGGGTCCAATTAATGTCTCATTAATTATCCCTGCCCACACATTTACGTCCGAGGATTTTCGGCAGCCCAAAAGTGTTCATTATGGACATTAAATTGACCGACACGCGTGAAGGTTGATTCATCCGACCACAAGATATTGGTTTCGATGTTTCTCTCGAACCACTGACAGAGAGCAACCCTCCCTGCAAAATCTGTTGGTAGAATATCTTGCACAGGTCGAAAATGAAAGGGATGTAAATCGGACAAGTTAAGCAACCGCCACACGAAGGATTGACTCACTCGAAATCTTCTCGCTGCTTGCCTAGTGCTCCTTCGAGGATCCCGAGCAAAGAATCTTAAGATTCGTCGAACCAGATCGTCAGGATGACGACGAGGTCGTCCGGGTGCTTGAGCATGTTGCGGCACTGTAAACTGTCCGAAGTCACGTAGGTTTTGGTGCATGCGATTTATCAAATTGTGTCTGGGAATCGGGACGTTTGGATGAAATTCGTGAAATAACGGTTGGGTTCGTCTTGTGCTGTTCGTTTGTATCGACAAACGTACAATGTCGTAACGCTCGATATTTGAGTACGGATATGGTGGAGGCATGATTTTTGGAAAATTAGTTATAATTTTCTCATTCAATATCCACGACTCTGACTTTGTTTATGTGTATAACAAAAGTGATTGACAATGTCAAGGACAGGGTTTACTCATAAATTGTCAATTGCTAATAAGTTTGTAAAGAGGTTACAAACTCATTAAAACCGATAAGGTAGAAGAGTGACAAGGGTTTTAGGATAAAACTTAACTCAAAATTAAAATTATGATTTAAAAAAAACAAGTTTGTTTCCACGTAATTACTACTTTAACGTAATCTCCATCAATTACTGAGTTAGAAAAGATGGTTCCTGTTCACGGATTAAGAATCATCGTGTAGACATCATGTTACGTAATAGTTACACAACAGGATTTTTGTACAGACAAGTCAGTGTAGAGTGGTCAAACTTTCGACCCCTAGACTAGGTAAAAACCTGTGCCTTAGGGGGTTGAGTTCTTCTAGGTTCAATGTCATCATAACACTCAAAACAATTTGAGTTTGGTGGAAAATGACTACTATGACCATTTTTACAATAATTGTCCTTTAACACCCATCTTGGATCTCAAATCGGTCCTTATATCGAAATCTACACCCCTCAATTAATCACAAGCGACTACCATAAAATTGTTTTCGAAAAAAGTGTATGGCCGCCATCTTGGATTTTAAAACATACAATATTTTCGAAATCTACACAGTACACATCCAAATGAGACAAAAAAGACTATCATGACGATTTTAATAAAATTGTCCATTTCAGACATCTTCAATTTTAAAACGGTATTTATTTTCGAAATTTAAATCCCCAAATTAATCTAAAACAACACTCATTCGATTTTCACCAAATAAGTGTGCGAGAGCTAACTTGGATTTAAAAAAAAACATTATTTTCGAAATCTGCACACCAGAATTAGTCGAAAACGACTACCATGACGATTTTGACAAAATTATCCATTTTCACCATCTTGGATTTTAAAACGGTCTTTATTTTCGAAATCTACTTCCCTGAATTAATCGAAAATGACTACCATGACGATTTTTACTAAGAAACTGTTTGACCGCCATCTTGGATTTCTAAAGAGACATTATTTTCGAAATCTGCACACCAAAATTAGTCGGAAATGACTACCATGACGATTTTGAAAATTTTGCCCGTTTCCGCCATCTTTGATTTTAAAACGGTCATTATTTTCGAAATCTACACCCCTGAATTAATCGGAAACGACTAACATGATGACTTTTACCAAAAAAGTGTATGACCGCGGTCTTGGATTTTAAAATAGACATCATTTTCGAAATCTGCACACCCTAATTAGTCGAAAATGACTACCATGACGATTTTGACAAAATTAACCATTTCCGCCATCTTGGATTTTAAAATTGTCTTTATTTTCGAAATCTACATCCCTGAATTAATAGAAAATGACTACCATGACGATTTTTACTAAAAATGTGTATGACCGCCATCTTGGATTTAAAAATAGACATTATTTTCGAAATCTGCACACCCGTATTAGTCGGAAATGACTACCATGACGATTTTGAAAATTTTGCCCGTTTCCGCCATCTTTGATTTTAAAACGGTCCTTATTTTCGAAATCTACACCCCTGAATTAATCGGAAACGACTAACATGATGAGTTTTACCAAAAAAGTGTATGACAGCGGTCTTGGATTTCAAAATAGACATCATTTTCGAAATCTGCACACCCTAATTAGTCGAAAATGACTACCATGACGATTTTGACAAAATTATCCATTTCTGCCATCTTGGATTTTAAAATTGTCTTTATTTTCGAAATCTACATCCCTGAATTAATAGAAAATGACTACCATGACGATTTTTACTAAAAATGTGTATGACCGCCATCTTGGATTTAAAAATAGACATTATTTTCGAAATCTGCACACCCGAATTAGTCGGAAATGACTACCATGACGATTTTGAAAATTTTGCCCGTTTCCGCCATCTTTGATTTTAAAACGGTCCTTATTTTCGAAATCTACACCCCTGAATTTATCGGAAACGACTAACATGATGAGTTTTACCAAAAAAGTGTATGACAGCGGTCTTGGATTTCAAAATAGACATCATTTTCGAAATCTGCACACCCTAATTAGTCGAAAATTACTACCATAACGAATTTGACAAAATTATCCATTTCCGCCATCTTGGATTTTAAAATTGTCTTTATTTTCGAAATCTACATCCCTGAATCAATAGAAAATGACTACCATGACGATTTTTACTAAAAATGTGTATGACCGCCATCTTGGATTTAAAAATAGACATTATTTTCGAAATCTGCACACCCGAATTAGTCGGAAATGACTACCATGACGATTTTGAAAATTTTGCCCGTTTCCGCCATCTTTGATTTTAAAACGGTCCTTATTTTCGAAATCTACACCCCTGAATTAATCGGAAACGACTAACATGATGAGTTTTACCAAAAAACTGTATGAGAGCGGTCTTGGATTTCAAAATAGACATCATTTTCGAAATCTGCACACCCTAATTAGTCGAAAATGACTACCATGACGAATTTGACAAAATTATCCATTTCCGCCATCTTGGATTTTAAAATTGTCTTTATTTTCGAAATATACATCCCTGAATCAATAGAAAATGACTACCATGACGATTTTTACTAAAAATGTGTATGACCGCCATCTTGGATTTAAAAATAGACATTATTTTCGAAATCTGCACACCCGAATTAGTCGGAAATGACTACCATGACGATTTTGAAAATTTTGCCCGTTTCCGCCATCTTTGATTTTAAAACGGTCCTTATTTTCGAAATCTACACCCCTGAATTAATCGAAAACGACTGACATGATGAGTTTTACCAAAAAAGTGTATGACAGCGGTCTTGGATTTCAAAATAGACATCATTTTCGAAATCTGCACACCCTAATTAGTCGAAAATGACTACCATGACGAATTTGACAAAATTATCCATTTCCGCCATCTTGGATTTTAAAATTGTCTTTATTTTCGAAATCTACATCCCTGAATCAATAGAAAATGACTACCCTGACGATTTTTACTAAAAATGTGTATGACCGCCATCTTGGATTTAAAAATAGACATTATTTTCGAAATCTGCACACCCGAATTAGTCGGAAATGACTACCATGACGATTTTGAAAATTTTGCCCGTTTCCGCCATCTTTGATTTTAAAACGGTCCTTATTTTCGAAATCTACACCCCTGAATTAATCGGAAACGACTAACATGATGACTTTTACCAAAAAAGTGTATGACCGCGGTCTTGGATTTCAAAATAGACATCATTTTCGAAATCTGCACACCCTAATTAGTCGAAAATGACTACCATGACGATTTTGACAAAATTATCCATTTCCGCCATCTTGGATTTTAAAATTTTCTTTATTTTCGAAATCTACATCCCTGAATTAATAGAAAATGACTACCATAACGATTTTCACTAAAAATGTGTATGACCGCCATCTTGGATTTAAAAATAGACATTATTTTCGAAATCTGCACACCCGAATTAGTCGGAAATGACTACCATGACGATTTTGAAAATTTTGCCCGTTTCCGCCATCTTTGATTTTAAAACGGTCCTTATTTTCGAAATCTACACCCCTGAATTAATCGGAAACGACTAACATGATGACTTTGACCAAAAAAGTGTATGACCGCGGTGTTGGATTTCAAAATAGACATCTTTTCGAAATCTGCACACCCTAATTAGTCGAAAATGACTACCATGACGATTTTGACAAAATTATCCATTTCCGCCATCTTGGATTTTAAAATTGTCTTTATTTTCGAAATCTACATCCCTGAATTAATAGAAAATGACTACCATGACGATTTTTACTAAAAATGTGTATGACCGCCATCTTGGATTTAAAAATAGACATTATTTTCGAAATCTGCACACCCGAATTAGTCGGAAATGACTACCATGACGATTTTGAAAATTTTGCCCGTTTCCGCCATCTTTGATTTTAAAACGGTCCTTATTTTCGAAATCTACACCCCTGAATTAATCGGAAACGACTAACATGATGACTTTTACCAAAAACGTGTATGACCGCGGTCTTGGATTTCAAAATAGACATCATTTTCGAAATCTGCACACCCTAATTAGTCGGAAATGACTACCATGACGATTTTGACAAAATTATCCATTTCCGCCATCTTGGATTTTAAAATTGTCTGTATTTTCGAAATCTACATCCCTGAATTAATAGAAAATGACTACCATGACGATTTTTACTAAAAGTGTGTATGACCGCCATCTTGGATTTAAAAATAGACATTATTTTCGAAATCTGCACACCCGAATTAGTCGGAAATGGCTACCATGACAATTTTGAAAATTTTGCCCGTTTCCGCCATCTTTGATTTTAAAACGGTCCTTATTTTCGAATATTTTTTTAGGAAAGTAGCCAATTGAGAACCTCCTCTTTCGAAATCATGAAGTCGGTTGATAAATACACAACAATGAACTTCCACTTTCCGCCGTGTGTTCAATTCGAACTGAATCACCGCGCATCGGCCATCGCTGATTCGCCTGGCATGCTGGCAACGCGCAGCGCAACGCCGCGTTCGTTTGTAGTGTAGGTATGTTGCGCACCGAATATGCGTACCGCACTAAACGACAACGTCGCGTACACGTGGAAGAACCTTTATAGAGAACCGGTATTTTTCGGTGCTAATTCCGGTATTTGTTCTTTACCGGTTCTGCGGAACCGAAATGAAAAAAACTCATAAATATGGAACAGGTACCTTCGGTACCGGTTTCAAGCCAGGAACCTTTATAGAGAACCGATATTTTTCACTGCTAGTACCGGTATTTTTTCTTTACCGGTACTCTGGAACCGAAATGAAAAGAACCTATAAATACCGGTATGTAACCGGTATTTTTGGTACCGGTTCCAAGCCCTGGCTCCAAGGGACAGTAGACTTGAGTTTTTGATATAAATTTTAGCTTGATACCTCCACGCGTTCCTGAGATAAAGGGTTTTGACAGACGGACGGACGGACAACAAAGTGATCCTATAAGTGTTCCGTTTTTTCCATTCTGGCTACGGAACCCTAAAAATGGAATTTAACACACCACATCACTTATACCTTACCTTTGCAGAATGCTACTCGCTGTCGCTCACGTGACAATGTTTATATCGATGTGGATCACGAACACTGCCGTTGCTACAATGATGGTGCCCATAGTGTTTGCTTTGTTGAGAGTTTACGAAAGCGTAAGTTTTTAAACATTTGTTATCACTTATCAGTAAAAAATAAAATGCGGCATCGGTGAAACTGAAAAAAAACTCGCGCGGCTAGAAGATGTTGTCGTCTAGGAATAAGCCAATGGGCATCCTTTCCACTGATTCTGAGATGAGCAGCGGATGATGCTATCCTGCAAGTTTCCTCTCGTCTCTGCCTCAGTGAAAAGGCAGCCTAATGGTGCAACAAGTGTTTAAACCGAAACTTAGTTTATGTACTAAATTTCCAGCAAAATCTCTACAAAATATACGATGTGGATGAAAAAACTGGAGAACAAAAAGCCACGCCTGTAACAAGCTGCTATTTCTGTTGCATCACTTATGCAGCTACAATTGGTAAATATGTTCAATAGTAATTACTACACTTATAATTGCCGCCCTTATATCAAGATATACCTATAAGGGTTTTGAGCATCATTTTTTAAACTAAGCTTTGTTGACCATGCTGAATCTAATTTAACCGGTTACTACCTTGAAATCTTGACCTGAAGTAATATTTTCAAGATGGCGGCCTACAATTATTGAAAATCGCATATTCTTATTGGGTTCTTTTGACTACTGATTTTATCAAAAAAACATTTTAAAAGACCCATTTTCTTTTTTAAAGTTCTATCCAAGATCTTAATACAGATGAAGCGAAAAATAAAAGAAACCCCACTTCACGTGGGGAGGTGCCCTAAAATATTTTTTTACATTTTTATTTTACCACTTTACCGGAGTGAATCCTCTACAACTGTATATTACCTCTAATGTGTGTAAATGTAAAAATATTATTACCAATGCCTAACATAAGAAAAACATAGCGGCCGCACGGTGAGTGCCTGCTTACTCTGTTTGCAAATGCCTACCTGTTATTGCAAATGGAGTAAACAGACACTCCCACAGCCACATAAGTACGTACCTAAATTAATAGTACAATGGTGTAGGGTAAAATATGTTTTCTGACAACAAACTGCTGTGCAGTTTGGCAGATAGGTGAAATTGATTAAATGTATCTTTTTGTGAAAATAAAGAAAAAAAAATAAAAAAATACACATATTTATACCAAATTGTAACTTTCTGGTACTAGCTATCACTGTGCCGCCCAAAACAATCGAGTTACGCACCAAAAAGTAACACGATTTACCAGTCGCAACAAGATCCAGAGCGTTTTTGAAATTTACTAGACTATGATTTTTTTTTAGGGTTAATGCCATTTTTAGTGTGCCTTGGCCGCAGCGTCTAATGAGACGTAGACATTTTTCAAGTATATTTATTGAAAATATTCTTGAAAAATAACAAAGTCCTTATTCATGTTCTAGGTGGTATTGGAACTCTTGTTGGCACTGCAACTAATTTGGTGTTTAAAGGACTTTTTACTGCGTGAGTATTTACACTCAATTAGTCAGAATAAAGTTAGTACTTTATGTGTCGGGGACCCCCTGTTCTACCATGGACAGTTTTTTTATTTACGATCTTTAGAAAAAAAAGAAAAGCCTGCCTGCTCGCCAAATGTGCAATATTCTGAAGATTGACTATTGAGCTTCTGATTCCATTACTGGTTTCGACAGGGTAGGTTGTTACAAAAAAAAGTAAATTGTGTCCAAGGTACAACACCCTTGATGTACCTTGAACAATCACCGACATTCCTCAGGGAAGGTTATTAGGCGAATAAAAACAGGTTATTATGTTCGGTTATACACATACATATATCTATCTATACATATAATAAAGCTGAAGAGGGTCGAAAGTCTGTACATGGAAGATAATCGAAAAAAAGTTGGCTGGGGATACTTAGAATCGATAACAGAACACGTTCCAACAATTTTTAGAATTTTTGTCTGTTTATCTGTTTGTGTGTTTATCTGTTTATCTGTTTATCTGTTTGTCTGTTTATTTGACCGCGCATCACGTGAAAACGGCTGAACGGATTTCGATGAAATTTTGTATAGAGATAGTTTGAGTCTCGGGAAAGGATAATATATAGTTTTAATCCCGAAAATCAACCCTGGTGGGGGTGAAAATGGGGTTGAAAGTTTGTATGGAGAATTTTTAACCGCTGAAACGATTTAGATAGAAATGAGTATGGAGATAATTTGAGTCTCGAGAAACGTCATAGGATAGTTTTCAAACCATTGTGGGGGTGAAAAGGGGGTTGGAAGTAGGTATGAGGATTTTTTTACCGCTGAACAGATTTAGATGAAAATTGGTATAGAGATAGTATAGGTCTCGAGAAAGGACAAAGAATAGTTTCATCTTGAACCCCTCCCCCTCCCCCACCTTACTTTAGAACCGTAGGTCCAAAAAATTTGAAAAAAATAATGGAAGTGAAGCCTGAAAGGTACTTTCAATAAAAACTATCTATCTATACATCTATCACGTGAAAACGGCTGAACGGATTTTGATGAAATTTTGTGTAGAGATAGTTTGAGTCCCGGGAAAGGACAAAGAATAGTTTTCATCCCGAAAATCAACCCTGGAGGGGGTGAAAAGGGGGTTGAAAGTTTGTATGGAGATTTTTTAATAGAAATTAGTATGCAGATAATTTGAGTCCCGAGAAACGACAAAATAGTTTTCATCCCGAAAATAAACCCTTTCACCCCGAAAAGGGGGTTGGAAGTTGGTATGACGATTTTTTTACCGCTGAACTGATAAAGATGAAATTTGGTATAGTATGGGTCTCAAGAAAGGACACATGATAGTTTTCACTCCGAAAATCAACCCTAAGGGGGTGAAAAGAGAGTTGGAAATTTGTATAGGGAATTATTAACCGCAGAATCGATTTAGATAAAATTTGGTATGGAGATAATTAATTAAAAAAGGAAATAAAATAGTTTTATCTCGGAAATTATCCTTTAAACGGATACAAAAGGGGTGAAAGAGTAGATGGGGAAGAAACAACCAATAACCGCTGTCTGTATTTAGATCAAATTTGGTATTTAAATAATTTGTAATTTTTTGGTCAAGGTATTCATATTTATAACATGTTACCCGTCGATGCTTTAAATTTACCTTTACCCGCTCTTAAGAAATATTTGAAAATGTCATGAATGTCAAAGGGTTTGCAGGCTCGAGTATTATATATGACGGACAAAGATGCATGGCACAAACCAAAAAACTACTACAACATTTATAGGACACCGTTTAGGTAGGAAAACATATCAAACGTTTTGTGAAGCAGTCAGATTAGGATTTATTTTTCTTTATAATTAAACAATAGGTAAATCTTGAAGCAAATCAAATTATTTTGTTTAATATTTTTTGATTTGCAATTTTTAAGTAGTTACACTACTATATATAAACTGAAAATAGATGTCATATACTTCAGAAAAAGTGACCAAACCCTCCGGTGTCCGAGGCCAGATCTTGCCTCGGACACCGGAGGGTTTGGTCACTTTTTCTGAAGTATATGACATCTATTTTCAGTAAACAATAGGTACATTATCTGTCTCTCAAGCTGTTTTGATGATGTCTTCTTGAAGAACTACGCATTATTTTGTATCTTTAAGATCTAATGTATTACTGTTTTGAAAAAAATAAGTCCCGTCGAGTATCTTTTCGGTCATAATACTTCTTGGGCCAGAGGTGTAGGGTTAGAACCGGTGGTAGTTTTGAAACGAAGTTCCTTATTGGACGGTTCGCGGATGGGGGGCTAGGTGAAAAAAAGTCACGTGACCGTCACGAAAAACCGTCACGTCACGAAAACGCGACACCCATACGATTGAGAAACATGTAAAATGGAATGAAATAAAAAATATATAAAATAGAATAAAGTGAAGTGAAGTGAATTGTAGTGAAAGTGAGAAGTGACAAAGTGATAAAAGTGAAAAAAGTCGAGAACGTAAAAGTAAAAAATGTCAAAAATGGCAAAATTTCTAAATTTCAATAATCTCAAGTTTAAAAATTTCAAAAATTTCAAATATTTCCAGTCTCAAAAATTTTAAAAATTTCAAAAATTTCATAAAAATACAAAAAAAAATTAAAACCACAAAATTTACGAAAAAGTCAAAAATGAAAAAAATTAAATAACATAACTTCGTTCCAACAGAGTGTTCCACGACACTCACGTATTTTATTTTTCTCTGGCGTTCATTAGTGCATTGTAATGTGCTTAGCTTGAAGTATGTAATTACCACAATTATTGCAACCAGTAACGTAACATCAGTGTATTTATTATCTGTGACAGTGTGGTAAAAACGTATGAAAATTCATTACCTACAGTAACGTAATCAAAATCCGCCCCTGCCCCCCCCCCCCCCCCCCTCCGACCGCCGGCACGCATGGTTTCAGTGGATTTTTAATATGAGGTAAAGCAGTGTATGCTTCTGTATATAATTAGGCCTTATTACGTAACAGTTACATAAACTACTATTTATCTCTTTTTAGGGTTCCGTAGTCAACTAGGAACCCTTATAGTTTCGCCATGTTCGTCCGTCTGTCCACGGTCTACCTCAGTTACTGTTCGCACTAGAAAGCTGAAATTTGGTGAGGCCTGATAAGAATTTTCAATAAAAACTATATTGAATAAAATCGGTTCAGCCGTTTTTGAATTTTCAGTCAAAATCGCATAGTGAAAGGATGTGCCGGATAGTAGACTGACGTAAGCGCCGCCAAATATCCCTTAATAAACGACCGTTTGAACGGATGTTTCGTAACTACAAACTACACTGAGCATCGCCCGACATGCTCTTGGCCGGTTTTTTTTTGCATTGTTATCCCGGAAATCACCCCTTAAGGATTACTAATTCCTCAAATAGAAAAAAAACATTTCTGCATTTGTGACACCGCCCCTGTTCTTACCTTTCATGCTTAGACTGATTTGACGGGAGGATCGATTTGGATGATATTTGCCGTGGACATGAACATATAAATACAAAAGTGGTCCTGTATCGTCCGATATACACCTACTATTCTATGTCGTTTAAATCATGCCAATAAAAATTAATAGGATAAATCCATCTGTCAACTTTACTTCAAGTTCCGCCTCCAGGGTAGCGGGAGAGAAATTAGGGGTGAATTAGCCGCTTACTGACACAGACCGAATTCCACGCGGGCGGAGCCGCGGGCACAGCTAGTATACAATAAAACGACACGATCGAGATGCGTGAATTCTCCAACTAAAATAATGTATGAAATAGACGATTACAGAAAAGGAATGCTTTCTTAGCGGCAAGTGCTTAGTTTTATTGTTCACAAACACCGATCAAATAATACTAGGGATAAACAATCAGTCCAAAAAATGGGCACACAACAGTAGCGCCAGAAGGACTCGTGCGGTACTTTCTTTGACAGTCTTATTATGGTATAAATTTTCACAAGCTATATTTTCAGTAAATCTTGTTTGAATCTGTAGCTCCTTAACATTGTTGTTCGAAGTTCATGAAACTTCATTCAGAATTTTCCTATTGAAATATTGACACGGCAAGATAGTCTTGAAAAAATATCTCATGCAGGCATTAATATAGTAGATCCTTCTCTTTTTGGTTTTGCATTATAACCCGCACTAGTTTACTTATATCCATATTAACTTAAGTAATAAATATATATTATCTTTTTCAGAGCCTATCCCTTGGCGCCAGAATATATATCTTTTCCTTTATATTCTGCGTTTGCTATACCATACATGATTGTTTGTAATTTGCTTATGTTCCTCTACCTTGCAGTATTTTACATGGGACTTTTCAGGTAAAGGAAAAGTTATCTTATAACCGTTTAGTTTAGTTAAGAGCAAGGCAAGCATCAGAATAGTGAGCAAGGACATAGTGTAAATAAGAATACTTTCCTACTTAAACTCCTGACGCTGCCCTGTAGCCCAGTCATATCGAATATTAAAATCGCAAGCTAACGGCTAGTTCTGTTTTTTTTGTATATTGTTAGGATGTACCAGTATCGTATTTCGAAGTATACAGCTTCCAAAGACCTGTGTTAACTTTGCAGCACTCGAAAAACTGCGAAATTTTCACATTTTTTGTGTTTTCTGTACAAGTCCTAAACTATGTGGTTTTCTAAACTTTTCAGACCAGAATCAGTTCTGTATGTTAAATACTTACCGAGATCAAGATCAAGATTCAACCGTGTAATTCTTTTCCAAAAGAAGTGATATTTTGAAATACACTTAGTCAATTTTGATCCCAATATCATAATACTCATTTCATGGGTGAATAATTTAAATATGTTGTTACAAATGTAATTAGCTTTTATTTATGCAAAGAATGAAATCTGTAGGCCATTTACTTGTCATGTACTATTTATTGTATACCCACATGAACATTATGAGGACACTACGACATAACACTAAGGTAGAACAACAGAAGTTTTGGACTAACTTAGGCACAAGCCGACGGAACTATATAGGTTAGTTTAGGACTTATAATGAGAATAGCACTCCTATCTGGAGCCACCCAACATCCTCCAAACCTCCAGCTCCTCGGCGAGGAGATACAGTGGTGGCAGACTGCCAAGTATCTAGGAGTCACAATAGACAGAAGACTGAACATGAAGAAACACAGCGAGGAAGTGGTGCGGCGAACAAAGACAGCGCGCGCCAAGCTCCGACCGGTGTTAAGAAGCAGCCTCCCCAACAGCACGAAGCTGGGGATTTACAAAACTTACGTCCGATCCAGGCTGACGTACGCGGCTCCTGCGTGGTACGCCAGGACGGCTGAGTCAACCAGACGGAGACTCAGAGCGCAGGAGACCCTCAGCCTGAGGACAATAGTAAAAGCCCCACCCTTTGTGCGAAACAGCTCGATTTACAGAGACCTAGAACACCAAAAACTGGACGACTTCATCAGACACTTGGCGCGCCGAATGTTTGACCGAGCCGACAGTTCTCGCCACCAGCAGCTCCAGGGGATTGCCCCCCTACACGCCCGCCCAAACAGACGCCTGCCGGCCGCGAGCCCAACCGCATGAGCTCGCGCAGCCAGCCAAAGCCGACTAACAGCCCACGAAGCAGCAGATTGGCCATCAGACCCACAAAGCCATGATGGCCAACCAGACCTAAAAGAAAGAAAAAACGCCACGAGTTACTGGCACTCAGAGACCGGGCCGTTGTTACGGCCCGCGACAGAAGCCGCCACAGAGGGTAAAGCCCTGAAATGGGCTCCTCACTCCCCCAAAAGGGAGTGTAAGAAGACACTACTATAATGAGAATACCAAGAAAAAAGTGCGAAAAATTCGTGGTTTTCCGAGTGCTGCAAAGTTAGCACAGGTCTTTCGAAGCTGCAAACTTGGATATACGATACTGGTAGGCATCCTAACAATATATAAAAAAATCGGAACTAGCCTAACGGCTAACGCTTGCGATTTTTGCGATTTCTGGTGTTAGATATGATGGGCCTACTTGGTTACCATCAGAAGTGGTTTTATGGGTGGTAAAGAAACCAGCAGCGTCAAAGGCAGAATTATGAGCAGTGAGTGTTTATATTACGTCAATAAAGAGGTGATTGTAGTTTGCTAGTTCGCGCGTTAATTTTGCCATAACTCTTAAGATATTAATTTTTTCTGTGTATTATGCAGGACGTTTAAACATTACATGAAATTATAAATGTTACTCACTAACTTGTATTTTAAATAATTTATAAAGAATTTATTAATCATATACAGTATGGAAAGATAAGTCGGGCCCTGGAGGGAAACTACCTTAAAACGTTGGGATAGCTCAATTCGCTGAAAGGAAACATTCTTTTATTTTTCCTAAAAACTAAAACTGCATTCACAGATTTTTTCTTAATTTTCACTTTTTTCCATACTAATTGTATGAAAAATATTTTTATTATTATTTATGGCTTCTCTTGTACCCTAAACTTGGTTGGTATTAAGAAGTTGTTATCCTTGTTGGAAATAGGATCGATTGGCATCAATTGTCATAAAAAATATTTATGGCAAAAATTACAAAATAAATAGTTTTTTTGTAAACTGTACTCTTTTCCAAAAAAATGTAAATGAAGTTATGTCCCTTTAAAATAATTAACGAATGTTTCCTTTCAGTGAATTGAGGTATCTCAACGTTTTAAGGTAGTTTCCCTCCAGGGCCCGACTTATCTTTCCACCCTGTATAATGTTTCCGATTGCGAAATTCTTTTGGATATGTACAGTCGCCATCAAAAACATAGCGGCTAAGGTGGTCACCAATAATCTGAGCAACGCAATAGAGGCGTTAAAATGCTTGTTCAGATATTTTTGAGTACCTTGGCCGCTCCGATATATTTGATGACGACTGTACTTAGTGGTTTTTAAGGCCTTAACTTATAAGTCAATTACTTACAGACCAAACAGTGCAGCTGCTAAAAACATCAAAATAACCCCTGAGGGTATGCTGGCTGCTAAACAACAAGTCGCACGTGACATTCAAGCTCTAGGCCCAATGAGCTGTCATGAAATCGTAAGTTGACGTAAATACTAGGGCTCCCGGTCGTATCCGGGTCTCGTGTACCCGTTTCTGAATAACACGCTACACGGTTTTCTGGCCCGTTTCGCACGTGTAGTTAAGAAAAGTGTAGTTAAAATCCGTTTCTACGGTAAACAGGTAGTCGAAACGTTTCTTAACTACACGCGGATCTGGAACCGTCCTTGACGAGTGGCTGGAGGTACGGGTCGAAACGTGTGGAGTCATTTAAAAGCTACTAATAAGATTAAAATAAACCTTATTTGAATCAGTTCTAACTACTTCGGATCCGTTGGGGCCGGTATTAACTACCCGTGTACCCGTGGAAATGTGTCTGAGAAACGTCTTCAGGAAACGAGAGACGGCGGTTCCTGTAAACCGGTTCCTTAGCACCGCTGGTCTTAAGTACGAGTACATGGGTATTCGTCTCCGCGTGTAACACATGAAGCGGGAGCTCTAGTAAATACCCATTTTAGGGTTTAGTGTTTTATAATATGACTCTGATGGACCAGCTCTTAAGCTGGCCACGTCAGATATGACACATTAATGAGAGTAATGCAACCTAACTAGTCAGTTAGATTGCTTTACCATCCTTATTGATAGATCTGGGCATCTGGCAGCTTTTAATGGGTGGAGGTCAGAGTAAGAGACCAACAAAAAATTTCAGTTGGAAAAAGTAATACCAAAATAGGTAAAAATTGTCGAAGTCGTGTCATTTAGAGAGGGCAGGGCCTATTTTTTTACATGACATCAAAAGACATTGTGTATTATAGCGGAAACAAATACAGTAGGCGACAAACTATAAATTACATTATACGTCATTTGGTACTACTTTCTCCCAAGAGAAACTTCTGGCTATAAATATAATATAATATAATTAATTCCATAATATTGCATCAAACCCAGAATTCTAAGATATGTTTTCTTCAAGTTATTTTCATTCTTTGACCTCCACCACTTTACAGCTGCCAGATGTCCGGATCTAGAAACAAGCATAGTATAGCAAACTAACTAGAGGGGTTTCGTTGCTTTCATTATTGTGTCATATCTGACTTAACCTCTCGCATGTCGAAACGCGATAGAGTATTGACAGTGCGAACAGACTGGTTCGTACAATTCTAATTAATCATTAATTAAAGTTCAATATCTAACGTGGATCCACGTTGCGGTATGTAAGAGCTACGTTAATACAGTATTTAAACCAACGAAAACAATCCCTTAAAACGTGAGCGTCAGGATGGCGGGTGGACCTCGAGAATTTTATCGAATTGTTAATAAAAGTACTGTACCTTTAGTGTACCTCAGTGTACCTTCAGTAAAAATCAGTGTACCTCTTTCTAAAACGAGATTTTTCCAAAAAAGGTCCACCCACCATCCTGACGTCAGGATGGCGGGTGGACCTGGTAAATGATACATTAAACCACATATAATGTATGTGGTTATAGTGTACCTTCAGTGTACCTCTGTATAACTTTAAAAACAATCTGCATACCTCTCCTCAAAAGGAGCTGCGCTCAAAATAAGGTCCACCCGCCATTCTGACGTCAGGATGGCGGGTGGACCTGGTAAATCTTGCACTATATCACTCAAAAGGAATGTGATTAGTTTGCATCAGTGTACCTCTTGCTAAACCGAGATTTTTTCGAAAAAGGTCCACCCGCCATAAATTTTATTTTAAGCGTAACTCCTTTTCAGGAGAGGTATGCAGATTGTTTTTAAAGTTATACAGAGGTACACTGAAGGTACACTATAACCACATACATTATATGTGGTTTAATGTATCATTTCATAGGTCCACCCGCCATTCTGACGGGCGGACCTTTTTCGAAAAAATCTCGTTTTAGCAAGAGGTAAACACTGATTTTTACTAAAGGTACACTGAGGTACACAGAATATGCAATCTAATTACACACCTTTTGAGTGATAAAGTGCAAGATTTACCAGGTCCACCCGTCATTCTGACGCTCACCTTAAAACTGGTTAATATATGAAACTGAAGTACATTGTAAATACATATGTACTTATTTTTTTTTTAAATAACTTTTGAGAATATTTGTACACTATGAAGATTGTTTACATTTTCGGATTTGTGACAGTTCATGCGTACTGCTTACTGCCAATATGTAACTAGAAGCAATAAATAAATAAATATTAACTTTTTTACTAATGGCCAACGCTCATTCGCCTTGAGTGCTCTTTATAGGTACTTAGGTAACCTAGGTAATTATTGTAATAGAAGCCGTTGTAGTTTTTTAAATAAATATTATGGGACAATCTTACCCAAATCAACCTATTCACACAGTAAGCTCAACAAGGCTCGACGTGTTGTGGGAACTAGGGGATATATATAATAGATGGATATCAATATATATTTCAATACATAAAAATACACAACTCATTAAGCAATGTCCGTGATAAGTGATAAACACACAAATAAACGCCCTGACCAGGATTTAGAGCCGGCATCTCCTGCTTCGTATGCAGGGTCCCTACCATAGACCAAATAGGTTTTAGCTTGTCTCTGCTTCTTATAGACTGGAAATAAACGGCATTTTACTAAATATCGGTATTACTAAAAACCTAAATAGCGCCCGACTTTCGCAATGTTTACGTTATATTACGAGTATTAAATGCAGTATAGGTAAAGACTACGAAACCAACTAGGCCAAGAGCACGTTCAAAGACGTCATGAGTGTCATAACGTCGCGCATTCGCTGACTACAAGGCGGAAGTTTGACGTCTTCTTGTGAGGTGGCAATTTAGGTGCTGTCTATAACATTGTTGTAAGGTAAGCAAATAATACAGAGGGTTTCAAAATAACTTCCATATTTAGATAAAATAATTACAAGTCATATTTTATTATTGACGGGTTTCATTTTTTATACCACGTCGGTGGCATACAAGCTTGCCTGATACCTTAGTATACAGCTACCAGCCAATGGACGCCTGCAACTCCAGAGATGTCACATGCGCGTTGCCTTTACAGAAAGTAGGACTCACTGCGTTAACAACTACAATAGAATAGAATAGAATAGAATATTTTTATTGACCAACTGTGTACAGAGATGGTATATTAGCAGAGCTCGCATTTTTCAGGGCAAAACAAAACACTAGCGTAATTTAGCCAGTGCTTGAAATATTATTTTATCGATATCGATAATTCAGAACTAGAAGAAATAAAAGTCACCAAATAAAATTAATATGTAATAAAACTAATAAAAACATTTGTATAAAGTTACTATATATTAGAAACAGACGCAATTTCTTCTTCAAAATCTACGTCAGTACACACAGCAGCACAAGACATTTTATTTGGGTAATAGTGATAGGAGTAGATGATCATTATCTTTTCAACATTCTCTGGGAGTAAACAGTTGCGTTTATCACTATAAATCCATTTATGTACACTAAATGTACGTTCAACTTCAGTTGACGTCAAGGGAGCAAATTTATAGAATTCATTATCAGTTCGGGTAATATTTTCAGATATGTCTCTTAAAATTTCGTAATCAGGATTTCGTTCGAGCACGGCTTCAAATTTACGTATCACTGGTAAAAGGTTACTCCAGTTTACGTAGCAACGAACAGTATCCAGAATGAGGAAGGATTCCGCAATGGATAAAGTCGAACATTGCAATTGTTCTATTGAAGAGGCTATTACTTCGTAGTTGTCGCGAATGAAATTTAACTCCGGTCGTAGTTTGCGTGTTTGAAAACATTTTTTTGCAGCTCTTATAGCTGCCGAGTCATTAGCAAGTATGGAGACGACATCACGTATTTGCTCATAGTATTGAGCGTAATATACCGCAGCAGATATCCAAGTTCCCCATCTGGTGATAATTGGCTCGGGAGGTAGGGGAATGGACGGATATTTTGCCTTAAAAAGGCGTACACGCTCTGGAGATTTTAGGAATATCTTTTTGACATTCGATATCAACCCATCCACACCTTTGAAATTATCTCGCACTTCTTCGGCAACCCGGTGCAGACCATGAGCTAAACACGTAATGTGTTTCATACGAGGAAACGTTGCTTTTAAAATACGACCGGCTTTAAGCATATATGCGGCACTATCTGTGCAAAGTAAAAGCAAATTGTTTACGTTATCATTGAAAGAATTTTGAAACAAAAATTTTAATTGGTTTATTATTAGGTTTGCTATTGTTTCCCCATTTACCTTCTCTAAAACCTTCGACCCCAAAAGATAAAATTGCTTAGAACATTTTTTTTGCAAAGACCGAATCACCACGTTTGTCACACATTTTCCCATGAAATCTGGTGTTTCGTCTATAGATATCCACAAATAATTGGTTTTGTTTACCTCTCTTATACCCTGTATAGTTTTTTTGTACACGAGATTTAAATAAATTTTTCGCAGGGTCGATTCGTCCGGTAAAGAAGTCATAGAGCAGTCGCAACATAAATACTTGTTAAAAAAATGACGAAAATTATTGTTGTTGACTGTTGCCCATGGTATGTTGCATGAAATAAGAAAAATAATTAAATCGAAATAAAATTGATGTTTCCTATTTGGTTGCCCCGAACGGTAATTGTGGCGGTTGCTTTTCACATGATTCTCAATATTGCATTTCTTCAGTTTTAGATGCATATCGTACATAGAGCATTATATAGTGGAGGTCACTTCATTATAGACTAACTCAGGGTGATTTTCAATCCACGTTTTGATGCGATGTTGTACATTACTCATTTGTATTAATTGATACCTTGCAATATTAAGTTATTATACGTATATCCAACACGTCGGATTCAATGCGTTGCGAAATAAATAATACCTAGATGCAATTTACGTTTTATACGTAATGAAATGACAGTTAAAGTGTGAATGTCATATGTCATGTGAGATGAAATTTGCAGTCGTTTCTATCATTTTAAATGAGGTGGTATAGTTACTTCGTTCTAAGTTGTACATGCAGACCTACCTCTTTGTTGCTCGACTATGGCAAAGCTAAAATGAAAAGTTATTTTATTACTTATACAGGATGTCCGGTAATTAATGCACAACCTTCTGACCCCCAGTAGGTCACCTTAGACTGGTCAAAAATATTGATTTTGAGCTCTAGTAAGTCTCCTGTTTTTCGAAATTTTCGCACGTTTGTTAGTTTTTAAATTTTGACATTCACACTGATAGGTGTACCATCGAATAAAAAAAGAAAAAATGTACTGAGGCAATACCTGTCATATACTCTAGTAAGACTCGATAGGTGTCGATAAAATAATATTTCAAGCACTGGCTAAATTACGCTAGTGTTTTGTTTTGCCGTGAAAAATCCGAGCTCTGTATATTAGGTATAAGTTCCAACAGTTACCCAATTTGGGCATGCAATATTTACATACTTATATCTACTTAGTTTGAGTCCTACTTAAAAACTATGTCACTTAACTACCAGTTAAGCCTTAAACTAATTAATATTATCCTACCAATATCATTAAAATTGAATTAATTGAAGTTAGTAACGATTAAAAATGGAAAAATTAATATATTAAAATTGAATATGTTAATTAAATTATATCACTTAAGTACTTGTATCATATGCAAAAAATCATTCAAACTATAGAATTCCCTTTGAATTAGCCAGGTTTTTAATTTATACCTAAATTGTTTTCCCTCTAGAGCTTTTAGTGCTTCGGGGAGGTTATGGTAGACAAGTATTGCGCTTATAAATGCACTCTGCCTGTAGATATGTGTATGGATCCTGGGAAGCACTAAATCATGCTGGTATTGGCTACGTAGGTTTCTTTTACTTGCAAATTTTTTTACTAAATATTCGGCGTTATTTCTAAGAAAGTTACATAGCTCAAAAACATAAATCCCAGTTAGCGTAAGAAGCTTTTTTTGCTTAAATACAGATCTTACAAAAGACATAAATGGCAAACGATAAAAAGTGCGGATACAATCCTTTTGTAAGATAAAAGTAGATTGGATGTCAGTGGAATTTCCCCAGTAAATTATGCCATAAGTGAGCAACGGATAGATATTTCAAAAATATGCATTTCTAGTAATTTCTTCTGAGCACGTTTCAGATAGTATAGATAAGGCATAGCTTTGAGACGATATACTTTTATTGATTTTTTCTACATGGGATTTCCAGTTTAAGTTTGTATCTATGTTTACTCCTAAGAACCTAATACTGTCTAACTGTTTCAATGGCTATCCCTGCATTACTAATATTCAAAGTTAACGGCATTGTCTTGTAGTTCCTAAACTGTATTAACTTTGTCTTTGTTAGATTTACATTTAAGTTTAGTTTGACCAGCCATTCAATAATATTTTTTAATGTACAATTTATATTATGATCCAGATTTGTGGTATTCGAGCTTTCATCGGAAAATAGTATCGTTACATCATCGGCAAATAGAACGCAAGGCTCATTTACGACCTTCGGGAGTTCATTAACAGAGCTCGGATTTTTCACGGCAAAAGAAAACACTAGCGTAATTTAGCCAGTGCTTGAAATATTATTTTATCGATATCGATAATTCAGAACTAGAAGAAATAAAAGTCACCAAATAAAATTAATATGTAATAAAACTAATAAAAACATTTGTATAAAGTTACTATATATTAGAAACAGACGCAATTTCTTCTTCAAAATCTACGTCAGTACACACAGCAGCACAAGACATTTTATTTGGGTAATAGTGATAGGAGTAGATGATCATTATCTTTTCAACATTCTCTGGGAGTAAACAGTTGCGTTTATCACTATAAATCCATTTATGTACACTAAATGTACGTTCAACTTCAGTTGACGTCAAGGGAGCAAATTTATAGAATTCATTATCAGTTCGGGTAATATTTTCTGATATGTCTCTTAAAATTTCGTAATCAGGATTTCGTTCGAGCACGGCTTCAAATTTACGTATCACTGGTAAAAGTTTACTCCAGTTTACGTAGCAACGAACAGTATCCAGAATGAGGAAGGATTCCGCAATGGATAAAGTCGAACATTGCAATTGTTCTATTGAAGAGGCTATTACTTCGTAGTTGTCGCGAATGAAATTTAACTCCGGTCGTAGTTTGCGTGTTTGAAAACATTTTTTTGCAGCTCTTATAGCTGCCGAGTCATTAGCAAGTATGGAGACGACATCACGTATTTGCTCATAGTATTGAGCGTAATATACCGCAGCAGATATCCAAGTTCCCCATCTGGTGATAATTGGCTCGGGAGGTAGGGGAATGGACGGATATTTTGCCTTAAAAAGGCGTACACGCTCTGGAAATTTTAGGAATATCTTTTTGACATTCGATATCAACCCATCAACACCTTTGAAATTATCTCGCACTTCTTCGGCAACTTAGCCGTGAAAAATCCGAGCTCTGACAGAGCTCGGATTTTTCACGGCAAAAGAAAACACTAGCGTAATTTAGCCAGTGCTTGAAATATTATTTTATCGATATCGATAATTCAGAACTAGAAGAAATAAAAGTCACCAAATAAAATTAATATGTAATAAAACTAATAAAAACATTTGTATAAAGTTACTATATATTAGAAACAGACGCAATTTCTTCTTCAAAATCTACGTCAGTACACACAGCAGCACAAGACATTTTATTTGGGTAATAGTGATAGGAGTAGATGATCATTATCTTTTCAACATTCTCTGGGAGTAAACAGTTGCGTTTATCACTATAAATCCATTTATGTACACTAAATGTACGTTCAACTTCAGTTGACGTCAAGGGAGCAAATTTATAGAATTCATTATCAGTTCGGGTAATATTTTCAGATATGTCTCTTAAAATTTCGTAATCAGGATTTCGTTCGAGCACGGCTTCAAATTTACGTATCACTGGTAAAAGTTTACTCCAGTTTACGTAGCAACGAACAGTATCCAGAATGAGGAAGGATTCCGCAATGGATAAAGTCGAACATTGCAATTGTTCTATTGAAGAGGCTATTACTTCGTAGTTGTCGCGAATGAAATTTAACTCCGGTCGTAGTTTGCGTGTTTGAAAACATTTTTTTGCAGCTCTTATAGCTGCCGAGTCATTAGCAAGTATGGAGACGACATCACGTATTTGCTCATAGTATTGAGCGTAATATACCGCAGCAGATATCCAAGTTCCCCATCTGGTGATAATTGGCTCGGGAGGTAGGGGAATGGACGGATATTTTGCCTTAAAAAGGCGTACACGCTCTGGAAATTTTAGGAATATCTTTTTGACATTCGATATCAACCCATCCACACCTTTGAAATTATCTCGCACTTCTTCGGCAACCCGGTGCAGACCATGAGCTAAACACGTAATGTGTTTCATACGAGGAAACGTTGCTTTTAAAATACGACCGGCTTTAAGCATATATGCGGCACTATCTGTGCAAAGTAAAAGCAAATTGTTTACGTTATCATTGAAAGAATTTTGAAACAAAAATTTTAATTGGTTTATTATTAGGTTTGCTATTGTTTCCCCATTTACCTTCTCTAAAACCTTCGACCCCAAAAGATAAAATTGCTTAGAACAATTTTTTTGCAAAGACCGAATCACCACGTTTGTCACACATTTTCCCATGAAATCTGGTGTTTCGTCTATAGATATCCACAAATAATTGGTTTTGTTTACCTCTCTTATACCCTGTATAGTTTTTTTGTACACGAGATTTAAACAAATTTTTCGCAGGGTCGATTCGTCCGGTAAAGAAGTCATAGAGCAGTCGCAACATAAATACTTGTTAAAAAAATGACGAAAATTATTGTTGTTGACTGTTGCCCATGGTATGTTGCATGAAATAAGAAAAATAATTAAATCGAAATAAAATTGATGTTTCCTATTTGGTTGCCCCGAACGGTAATTGTGGCGGTTGCTTTTCACATGATTCTCAATATTGCATTTCTTCAGGTTTAGATGCATAGCGCACATAGAGCAGTATATAGTGGAGGTCACTTCATTATAGACTAACTCAGGGTGATTTTCAATCCACGTTTTGATCCGATCTTGTACATTACTCATTTTTGTATTAATTGATACCTTGCAATATTAAGTTATTATACGTATATCCAACACGTCGGATTCAATGCGTTGCGAAATAAATAATATCTAGATGCAATTTACGTTTTATACGTAATGAAATGACAGTTAAAGTGTGAATGTCATATGTCATGTGAGATGAAATTTGCAGTCGTTTCTATCATTTTAAATGAGGTGGTATAGTTACTTCGTTCTAAGTTGTACATGCAGACCTACCTCTTTGTTGCTCGACTATGGCAAAGCTAAAATGAAAAGTTATTTTATTACTTATACAGGATGTCCGGTAATTAATGCACAACCTTCTAACCCCCAGTAGGTCACCTTAGACTGGTCAAAAATATTGGTTTTGAGCTCTAGTAAGTCTCCTGTTTTTCGAAATTTTCGCACGTTTGTTAGTTTTTAAATTTTGACATTCACACTGATAGGTGTACCATCGAATAAAAAAAGAAAAAATGTACTGAGGCAATACCTGTCATATACTCTAGTAAGACTCGATAGGTGTCGATAAAATAATATTTCAAGCACTGGCTAAATTACGCTAGTGTTTTGTTTTGCCGTGAAAAATCCGAGCTCTGTTCATTAATGTAAAGCAAGAACAAAAGAGGCCCAAGAACGCTCCCTTGAGGCACACCAGCGTTAACTAACTCGTATTCAGATTGATATTTTTCAACTGTTTTGGTATCCTGGCTTTGGCTGTTGTTACCTATTACAAAGGTAGTTTTTAAGCAATTTTAACGCATGACCTCTTATGCCTACATTTTCTAGCTGCTTAACTACGACCTCATGTATGACACAGTCAAACGCCTTAGACATATCTATAAATAAGGCCACACATAATTGTTTATTATTCATTTTGTCCCAAATATCCTTGAAACTTCTAAAAATAGCTAAAGAGGTGGACTTTCCTTTTTGAAAACCATATTGGTTGGGACTCAAAATCTCATGTGCATTAAAGAAGTTAATGAGCCGATTATAAATAACTTTCTTGAATATTTTAGAACTAAAGGAACAAGAGGGCCCCTCCTTGTCAACACTCTGGATCCTCTTTGCCAAAGGGCAACCTTACTCACCGGTGGAGGCTTCCCCAGTCGGGCTTTGCTCCAGATTTGAGTGAGACGACATTCGCAGTATCCATACCTCTAAATTTTTGACATAGCTTAAAGACATACTCCGGATAGTGACATCCCGGGTCCATGGTTTTGGTAGGTTTATACAGGGGGATCAATCCAAATGGGTCAGTAGGGGAAAGTCAGAAACTATGAGAGATAGCGACATCTGTTCTTAGAAACCATTGCTTCGATTTTAGATTTAATAATAATGGCATTTTTTTTTCTCGTACATAACCGGGAATCGAACCTGGTCGTAGTCTCTGTAAATAATGTTAGGTATAAATTGACCAGGTTCGATTACCGGTTATGTGCATTTATAAGGACCGTTTTGAAAGGATTATTATTTATACTGGGTTCAAGGTCTATTTTGATTATTGCAATTTAAAAAGGTTAGAGCGCAAAAAAAATCAGTCTATTTTAAGGCATATTGAAGGCATCATGCTCCTGTTCGTGCAATAAAAGTCAAGCATCTCCCTGCTCCTTGGCTCACTGAGGATATTAAAGCCCTTATAGAGAGGAAGAATCAATCTAAATCTAAGTATAAGGCTAACAACTCTGAGAAAAATAAACTTAAATATCATACCCTGCGCAATCGCTATACCACTATATGTCGAGATGATCAGAAGCGTCATATTCACAGTTCTGTTGAAGATGGAAATCCAGCCAAAGTGTGGAAATTTTTGAAAGGTCTCGGAGTTGGCAAATCTCAACAGGCAACCAATTTAAACAATATTAGCGTTGACCAGCTTAACCAGCATTTTTCATCGTCCACCTGTTTCAGTGGTCCTAAGAAATCTAACTCACTTCATCATCTTTCATCACTTCCTGCCTTAGATTTCTCTTCTTTCTATTTTAGCCATTTCTGTGAGAGTGATGTTAGGAAGGGTATATTGAATATCACTTCTAACGCCGTTGGTGTTGACTGTGTTAGCCGAAATATGATACTCCCTCTCCTTGATTTGTTTGTTCCTATTATCACCGGTATTCTGAATTTTTCCATTTCATCAAGTACTTTTCCCAGTCTGTGGAAGGATGCCAATATTATTCCTTTACCCAAAAAATCCAACCCCAGTTCCTTCTCTGACTATCGCCCCATCTCCATTCTTCCTTTCCTATCCAAAGTCCTCGAACGGCTAGTGCATCAGCAACTAACTTCCTTCCTGAATAGAAATGACCTCCTAAACCCATTTCAATCTGTTTCGTCCGGGCCATAGTACTACCTCGGCTCTTGTCAAGGTTACCGATGACATCCGTTTGGGTATGAATGACCAGAAACTTACAGTTCTTGCACTTCTAGATTTCAGTAATGCCTTTAACACGGTCGATTTTGACATTTTGCTCGCGTTCTTACAGTCTCTTAACATATCGGCTGCAGCGATTGACTGGTTCCGCAGCTATTTGGTTGGTCGTCGGCAAAGAATAAAACTAGATTCTTCGTGTTCTTCCTGGTGCAGCACATCAGCTGGTGTTCCACAGGGTGGTGTGCTGTCTCCTCTTTTATTTTCTATCTTCATTAATTCCATAACTCTTGATCTCTCCTCTTCGTATCACCTCTATGCCGACGACCTTCAAATATATTCGCAGGGTATGCATAGCGATCTCAATTCAATTATAGAAGCCATGAATCTTGATCTGCTCCGCATATCAAATTGGAGTCAAAATTACGGTTTAAAAGTAAACCCCCTAAAGTCACAGGTAATTGTGATGGGTAGCGCTAAACAAATCTCCAAAATTGACTTTCTCAGGCTCCCTCCGATAGTCTTCGATGGTATCCAAATTCCTTTTTCCAACCAAGTGAAAAATCTTAGCGTAATCATGGATCGTGAGCAGGAAGATGTTTGCTGCCATAGGGTCTCTCAGACGGCTCCGGAATTTCCTGCCAATTGCTACTAAAATTGCGCTTGCTCAGTCGTTACTTCTCCCCATTCTTGATTATGCAGATATCTCCTATTTAGACCTAACCGAGGAGCAACTTAATAAGCTTGAGCGTATTCAAAATGCCTGCATTCGGTTCATTTTCGGATTACGCAAATTCGACCATGTTTCTAGTTTTCGTTCTCAACTCAAATGGCTCCCTATCCGTCACCGCCGTAACTCTCACATACTTTCTTTACTCTTTTCTATACTTTTTAACCCTGCAACTCCCCGCTACCTCAAAGAGCGTTTCTCTTATCTTAATTCTATTAGATCCTCTCTAAAATTGCTCCTAAAAGTGCCATCTTCATCTTCCAAATTTTATAATTGCTCATTTACGTTCCAGGCCGTTCGTTTGTGGAATTCTCTCCCTCTCAACATAAAACGCGCGCAATCTATTGGTAGCTTTAAATCGCAACTTAAGGAATACTATTTATCTCTTCCTTAGGTTTTTAAGTTGACACTGTTGTTTCTTATTGTGTGTATTATATATGTATATATGTACGTATATGTATGTTTATTTTGTATTTATTTAAGTATGTATATTCATATGAATGTGCTGTGTTATCTATTTCGTCTCTTTTGTTTCTATGCACCACCTACTGCTTATTGTTTTTCTCTAGTCTCCACTACCCAAAGGTTGTCTGGAAGAAATCGCTCATTAGCGATAAGACCGCCTGTTGTTACCCCTACCTGAATTTATCTAATTGTAAAATTTGTGCTTGTAACTGTATGAGGTGTGCAATAAAGAGTATTTATTATTATTATTATTGATATCTTTTTTTCGCATTATTGAAATATAGCATGCTAAATATTTTCAGTAAGCTAAGAAAGGACTATATTCGAAAATAGATAGAGCAATACATATGTATATAGCTAGGCTGTGATAATACTTAATGCCTAGAGAGCTCTTAACGTTTGACTGAGGCCTTCGAGATTCAAGAAGCTTGAGCTTTGAATAGGTTGACCTCTCTATAAGTCCGAGTCTTAAAGACTTACTCTTAAGAGCTCATAAAAAAAAGCTTGAGTCGTTAAGCTTCTGAGCTATTTTTCAAACCTTCAACGCTTGAGTCTTCTAAGCATTCAAGGTTTGCTAGTCTATAAGGTTCAAAAGTCTTCAAGACTAGGCTTCTAACAACACTAAATTCATATAATAATAGCCGGAAATGGCCGGAATCTCACTATACAAAGTTTGTTTCAGATGGTGTTAACTCTATTCAGCTTAGCGATATTACTGTTTTTCTCACGTTCACCACAAGTTTTTCCTGGATGGGCAGACAGAATAGTACAAGCTCTTCATATAACTAACAAACGATTGTATGCACTTTTCTTTTAAATTATTGAAGCGTTATCCTTGATTACTGTTGCGTGTTTCTAAACGAAACCATAGCATTTCATTCATTTGTATTTGAATGCATCCAAAACTTTATTGTGGCCGAATGTTTAAATCTGACTTTTTTTCCTTCTCAAACACTGCCGAAGCAGAAAGCGGCTGAGACTGATACCGGTATAACTAAAACTCAAAATGGCACTTTGTATTCGCAATATTTACCCGATATTCTCAAATTTTATTTAGTTCTGGACTATACATTTGCAGATTATTCAGGCTAAATAAAATAAAACATTAACAACCGCGAGGTACCGAAATTGCATACCGATATATTTGTGTGAAAATAATAATACCAGTATACTGTCCCAGGAACGAACTTGTAACTAAATACCTACTAGTTGCTGGTGTTAGCCTTACCAGTTTTGGGTGCAATCATTTCGAATATTTCATCTTTGTTAACTTTATCGAGTCATCTATTCATGTCGGATTAATAACGCTTAAAAACCCTGGTCCATTCATTATTTTTCTAACATTTAACCAGGCTGAGGCAGACATTTGTTTTCAATGTAGTGTTTGGTTTACTACAGACAGGTTTAACGTAAAGATAAGTCTCCTACAGAACGTCATTTAAATCCTTCAAACCTCCTCCCCGACCACCAGCAGATTTCATAATCATAACAAATTAAACTGATAACCGTTTTTCTCATGACTTTTTTTATATAGTACCTGTAGTGTTCGAAATTTCAATGTAATTAAAATATCGGTTACCGATACTAAGATGCCGCCACAGATACCTACAGGTTTCTTAATTTTAGGTAATCGTTTTTGAACGTAATATAGGGAAATTATGATAATCATCATCATCTAAATCTCTACAGCCCCGGCTGCGTATATGGAAAAGCTACTTCAGCACGTCCCCATCGGCCGAGACGAACGTGAGTTAGTATTTCCAAGCTGTAAACGAGCGGAAATGCTCATTCAATACGTTTAGGCGGTTACGTACTGCATTAGGATAAATGAACGTATTTTAGCGATAAACCCGCGTAAACTCTACTCCAATACGTCTTGGGCGGTGATGTACTGCAGTAGGATTTCTGGGTTAATACGTATTTGAATGTGAAAATGATATGCACACCATAATTGTCGTAATATATCAGAACTAAGTGCCTTATAATTAAGTATATTATTTATTATAAGTTGCAATATATACGATGTGGACGTGCTTAAATAAATAAAATAAAATAAATAAAATGTGCTAGAAACACTCGTCTTATTCGTCTAACTTAAGACTAAAATATTTCTAAAAAAAATAAGTACGCGCCAAGTGAAATCTAGCCAAGATCTGGTTTGTCTTTGTAAATTATATACTTCTAATTTGGAACCAGCATTTTTTAAAATATTATCTGTAGATATAAGACTATATGTCGTTTGTGTAAGTGAATAAATATATTTTTATTTTTGTATATTTTTTTTACTGTATTCGTTTTTCCGATGCGCTTACCGTATATTATATGAGGGCTTATGAGGGAAGGGTTTTGCACATTGCTTATCACCTTAAGAATAATTGACATTTACAAGTCATAGGTACATCAAACATAATTGTCGGTTGTACATTTTTAATAGCAGTTAAAGTCTTATTGACATCCGAATGACGACATGTGTCAAACCTGCATCGATATATGAAGCACGTTGAAAATCCTATTTTATTTAAGAGCGCATGACGGCTAACGATTTCATATCTGTAGCTGCTGTTTCATATATGTCAAATTCAGGAAGAACAATCATCATTTGTGTACTATTACTTATTCTGTGGTAATAATAATAATAGTTTGACAATATCAACCTACAGTGATTGGCCAATCATCCTGACACTTCAACAGTGAAAAAACCAATTTGTCTAAGATGCCATTATTAAATATCACACTCTCCCCAAGTCACCTCTATCTTCTAACCTCTCGCTACAACAACGGTTAACCATATCATTATACACTTTTATACGACACGTTAAAAAAGAAAAAAGCTACCCATGTTAATTATACTGCAATGTTATGTTACTGCAATCGAATTCTACTCTCGACTCTAAAGAAATAGTATTCAGGTTTTCAGTCTGTCATGTTGTATTTTTGTTGTAGGTTGTATTTTTCACCGTACTAACTTAAAAAGTTTCGTCTTATTTTTTTTTCTTAGGATGCTCAACTGCATCACACTAGAAAAAAACTGTACGTGTTCAAAAAAATTGGGGTTCGCCTTTTTACTAAGGAGTTTTATTGCAGTACGTCGAGACGCCCTCTGAGACGTATTGGAGTAGAGTTTACGCGGGTTTATCGCTAAAATCTAAATATATAAAAGAAGAAACTGACTGACTGACTGATTGACTGACTGACTGACTGACTGATTGACTGACTGACTGACTGACTGACTGACTGACTGACTGACATATCAACGCACAGCCCAAACCACTGGTTCTAGAGATTCCAAATTTGGCACGTAGGTTCCTTATAAGGTCTAGGGATGCACTAGGAAAGGATTTTTCAAAATTCACCCCTTTAAGGGGTAAAATGGGGGTCCAAAGTTTGTATGGCGAAATAAGATTTATTAGACTATTTTATTCGAAACTTCACAGGAGTATTCCTAACGATTAATGAGTAAACACATATTTCACGTTTTTTGAAAATTCAACCCCTAAAAGGGGCAAATGTCTCAATGTCACAAAATCTGAAAATCAACATAGGTATCGTATCCTTTTTGAGTCAGGCGCGGATCCAGATTTTGTTCAGGGGGGGGGGGGGGGCACTTTCCAGAATTTCGTTCAGGGAGGGGCACTTTTCAGGAATTCGTTCAGGGGGGGCACTTTCCTTCACAAAAAATCTTGCGGTCCGCACCTATGGGCCCCGTAGTATACGTAGGTTTGCGTTTCAGGGGGGGGGGGCAGTAGCCCCCCCTGTATCCGCGCCTGTTTTGAGTACTTATAGTACGCGGGCGAAGCCGCGGGTAAAGGCTAGTATGTTTATATATCCTAATGCAGTACCTCACCGCCTGAAACGTATTGAATGAGCATTTCCGCTCGTTTACCGCTTGGAAATACTAACTCAGTTCGTCTCAGCCCATGGGGACGTACTGAAGTAGCTTTTCCATATACGCGCCTGGGCTGGGCCTTGGCCTGGTCGAGCAACTTTTTCCATTCTGGTCGGTTCATGGCTTGTTGTCTCCAACATCTAACATCTAACTTTAACGTTTTGATGTCTTTCTGATGTAGATAAGATCAATAAATTATTTGCTATTGTACCGGGTGTGGCCTGTAATAAGAGCAAAAAATTTAAACGTGGATTCTACTCCTCAAACTAGACAACGTTTGTTCAACAACTTTTAAAAATATGTTGTAGTTTGAATTTTATTACAGTTAAAAGTTTATTCGAACACGCAATGTACTACGACATTGATTAATATATGTAGGGTGACAAGACTGACAGGCGATGTCATTTAGGCGGAACTTGATGTACATTGAAAATACTATTTAGTTTGTTTGAAAAAGAGAATCTAAAATCTACATAACTTTCAAAAGTCGTTGAACAAACATTGTCTAGTTTGAGGAGTAGAATCTACGTTTTAATTTTTTGCTCCTATTACAGGCCACACCCGGTATAAGTATAGATTATTATTAATTTGTTATTTTGTTACAGTATCTTAGACTCGGCAGCAGCGACTTTGGTTATATTCCTAATGGTGTTGTTACCAGCTACCTCGACTTTTTTTAAGAATTGTAAAGTCAAATGTAAATATTGATTATTTTTTCTTCCTTATAACCAGAGATTATACATATACAGCGTGTTACTTGAGCCACTAAAAAGCCCAGACACCCCAAATGATTTTTATTATTGCTAATTAATCTAGAGTAATTATTTTTCAATGGGTTAATTATTTCGAAAGATATTCGTATGTTTATTTTTGCTTGCAATTCTATTCAATTCTTAACTCTACATTTGTTGCGTTGTTGTCACATTTCTACATGTGTCATGTCATGTCAACCTATCAACCTTTTTGTCATTTTGTATAACATGACATAAGATGACATACTTTGACAATGAAAAACAAATTTGTCAAAGCTGCCAGCCATTATTAAATATTCAACCTCTATCTCCATACCTCTCAATAGATTGGTAAACTGTAGTATTAGAAACGTTTAGACTCGACACGTGAAAAATTGAAAATTAACGAAAAAGTATAGCCATGTTAAGATATACTATCGATTCCACTCTCGATTCTCAATAAACAGTTTTCAGGTTTTTAGTCTTGGAAGTAACACGTTGTATAAAACGCCACAGTCTAAGAACTTTTGAGGCTTCAAGTCTGAAGCGCCATCTGAACGAGACCAATGAAAGCTACCGTATAATGTAGGGCAGAGTATTCTCTACGCCTCAGCGCCATCTTGTAATTGATAGCGTTAGGTACTATTATTACTAGATTATTACTAGACTCCGTTATCGGAGGTGCAATTTGGTAGCTGGACATTCTTAGGGATGGGTAAAATTATTTTGGAATACTAGCTGCATGTCGATATTATTCCTGTACCGTAATGAGAGTCTAAGACTTAAAACTTTTTTAATTTTTATAAAGAACAATTTTCAATCATATTTTGTTTGGATTTCCTGGTATTCTGCGGGAAGTGACTGCATTTTCAATATAATGAAAAAGTATATACGAATAAAATATGTTCGTAAATACAGCTAAATAATCGGAAATATTGTTGTGAGATGACATTGACTATGTATTAAACACGAAGAAATCGGCTTATTATGGAATCACAGTTTTGTCTTTACGGCGCTACGTCTTCTTATTTTATATGTCTATGGTTACTGATAATGGTTTCTACTTCTGATGACAATGATTATCATGGGAGACAAAAAAACGTGTAAAAGTTTAGTCTAAAAATGGTATGTAAAACTAATTGCCAAGAAAAAGGAAGAGTATCGATATCGACATCATAAATATTTTTACCCATCCCTACGAATGTCAAGCTACCAAATTGCACCTCCGATAACGGGGTCTAATTAATACGGAATTAGTGGTATTACTACGGTAACTTGGGTTGCTCTTGTTCAGATGGCGCTTCGGACTTGGACCCTCAAAAAAATCTTAGACTGTAGCGGTATGCATTGCGAAGAGGAGTAAAAGTTACCACATGACTACAAATAGTCAAATTTTCCCGTCCAGTCAAATTAAATAATCGATTGTTTGAATAAGACAGTCGACCCGGTTAGTCTAAGGGTCAAAATTTACCGTCATAGTAAATTGTTAGCCATGGGTTAAAGGCGATTCATTGCATCCAAGGTATTATGGCGCTAAAACGAAGAGAGAAGGCAGAAAAGAGTAGCCCGTCACGACAATGGTCTACTGACTTGGCCAGACGTGTGATTTTGCCATCGGTTTTCAAAGAGAATGAATACTGATAGTGATAACTTTAACGTTTCGTTGAAACTTAACCTTTTGACCGCCACACGTCAAAAATTGAACTTTCGATTTTGAACTCGTCATAATTTATGAAGGTGTCATTCACGTTGTCACTTTGTCTCATATGTCAGACGCCGGCGGTCAAAAGGTTAATGTCAACCCAAGATCATCTAAAATTTCTAAAATGAAGAGTACCTACCACTAAGAGTCTGTTATGTGTCCCCCTTCATATATTTATTTGGAAAAAAGCAAAGAATTAATATTTAAATTATCTTATTCCATTAATGAAGCCTTTTTTTGATTTTATGTATGTTCCTTTTCGTTTCAGTTTGTTTATGCTTGCAGATGCCGACCAACTTCCGAAGGGGTCCATTCGTTCTTGTCTCGACTGGGATCGGATGAATGTCTCTTTACCGTACAGCTTCTCCTTTTTACTAGGTTAGTACATTTTGATGCTTACAGTATATATCCTAACATACTTATAAAATCCGATCCCTTCCAAAAGAAAGCATAAATCTTTGCATGCACGTAGCTATAAAATTCTTTTAAATATGGTGATGTGTCAAACGCCAAAATAGTTACTAACCGTTGCAAAAATTGCAAAAACAAATATCCCGACGAAGAAAGACAAAGAACCTCCTCCTTGGAAATCAATCAATCAATCAATCAATATTTATTTGCAAAATGTAGTATTACAATAAGTTCTTATAAGCAAAAAGGTGCGTACATCCTGCTTGAATAAGCATGCAAATTTTACTTACGGGCTACTTAATTAAAACTATGCTAAAAGTTAGTCAACAGAACAAAATTATAATCACTAAGTAACTACTACAAGAGAATAAATTAATAGTTAGACATTAAAATCTTTATATTATTTACACAGTGCATAAGATTATTATCATAATCAGAGCTCGGATTTTTCACGGCAAAACAAAACACTAGCGTAATTTAGCCAGTGCTTGAAATATTATTTTATCGACACCTATCGAGTCTTACTAGAGTATATGACAGGTATTGCCTCAGTACATTTTTTCTTTTTTTATTCGATGGTACACCTATCAGTGTGAATGTCAAAATTTAAAAACTAACAAACGTGCGAAAATTTCGAAAAACAGGAGACTTACTAGAGCTCAAAATCAATATTTTTGACCAGTCTAAGGTGACCTACTGGGGGTTAGAAGGTTGTGCATTAATTACCGGACATCCTGTATAAGTAATAAAATAACTTTTCATTTTAGCTTTGCCATAGTCGAGCAACAAAGAGGTAGGTCTGCATGTACAACTTAGAACGAAGTAACTATACCACCTCATTTAAAATGATAGAAACGACTGCAAATTTCATCTCACATGACATATGACATTCACACTTTAACTGTCATTTCATTACGTATAAAACGTAAATTGCATCTAGGTATTATTTATTTCGCAACGCATTGAATCCGACGTGTTGGATATACGTATAATAACTTAATATTGCAAGGTATCAATTAATACAAAAATGAGTAATGTACAAGATCGGATCAAAACGTGGATTGAAAATCACCCTGAGTTAGTCTATAATGAAGTGACCTCCACTATATACTGCTCTATGTGCGCTATGCATCTAAACCTGAAGAAATGCAATATTGAGAATCATGTGAAAAGCAACCGCCACAATTACCGTTCGGGGCAACCAAATAGGAAACATCAATTTTATTTCGATTTAATTATTTTTCTTATTTCATGCAACATACCATGGGCAACAGTCAACAACAATAATTTTCGTCATTTTTTTAACAAGTATTTATGTTGCGACTGCTCTATGACTTCTTTACCGGACGAATCGACCCTGCGAAAAATTTATTTAAATCTCGTGTACAAAAAAACTATACAGGGTATAAGAGAGGTAAACAAAACCAATTATTTGTGGATATCTATAGACGAAACACCAGATTTCATGGGAAAATGTGTGACAAACGTGGTGATTCGGTCTTTGCAAAAAAATTGTTCTAAGCAATTTTATCTTTTGGGGTCGAAGGTTTTAGAGAAGGTAAATGGGGAAACAATAGCAAACCTAATAATAAACCAATTAAAATTTTTGTTTCAAAATTCTTTCAATGATAACGTAAACAATTTGCTTTTACTTTGCACAGATAGTGCCGCATATATGCTTAAAGCCGGTCGTATTTTAAAAGCAACGTTTCCTCGTATGAAACATATTACGTGTTTAGCTCATGGTCTGCACCGGGTTGCCGAAGAAGTGCGAGATAATTTCAAAGGTGTGGATGGGTTGATATCGAATGTCAAAAAGATATTCCTAAAATCTCCAGAGCGTGTACGCCTTTTTAAGGCAAAATATCCGTCCATTCCCCTACCTCCCGAGCCAATTATCACCAGATGGGGAACTTGGATATCTGCTGCGGTATATTACGCTCAATACTATGAGCAAATACGTGATGTCGTCTCCATACTTGCTAATGACTCGGCAGCTATAAGAGCTGCAAAAAAATGTTTTCAAACACGCAAACTACGACCGGAGTTAAATTTCATTCGCGACAACTACGAAGTAATAGCCTCTTCAATAGAACAATTGCAATGTTCGACTTTATCCATTGCGGAATCCTTCCTCATTCTGGATATTGTTCGTTGCTACGTAAACTGGAGTAAACTTTTACCAGTGATACGTAAATTTGAAGCCGTGCTCGAACGAAATCCTGATTACGAAATTTTAAGAGACATATCTGAAAATATTACCCGAACTGATAATGAATTCTATAAATTTGCTCCCTTGACGCCAACTGAAGTTGAACGTACATTTAGTGTACATAAATGGATTTATAGTGATAAACGCAACTGTTTACTCCCAGAGAATGTTGAAAAGATAATGATCATCTACTCCTATCACTATTACCCAAATAAAATGTCTTGTGCTGCTGTGTGTACTGACGTAGATTTTGAAGAAGAAATTGCGTCTGTTTCTAATATATAGTAACTTTATACAAATGTTTTTATTAGTTTTATTACATATTAATTTTATTTGGTGACTTTTATTTCTTCTAGTTCTGAATTATCGATATCGATAAAATAATATTTCAAGCACTGGCTAAATTACGCTAGTGTTTGGTTTTGCCGTGAAAAATCCGAGCTCTGATCATAATAAATATGTAGGTTTTCATTTCAAAAATTTTATGTTTTCGTCAATCCTGTAATATTGTTTATACAGACAAAATTTATGTAATTTAGTTTTAAATTGAGGCATGTCAGAATTCTTTATTTCTATGGGTAAATTATTAAATATTTTACTGACATACACAAAATATTATTTGCAAAAAAAGCTGATTTTGGAGGAAAAGGATAGCATAGATCAGATCCGTTCCGTGACGGATACGAGTAAATAGTACATGATGCCTTATTTTTAAATGAGTCTATGTTCAGCTTTACATACAGTGCTGTTTCATCTTGAAGTCGGTTATAAACGATTGTATTCAAATCGATCCTGTAAACGAAACTTGATTTCCGATTCGGATTAAAACATTGTCATAAACTTAATTAAAGCAAAACTATACTTACCTGTAAAATTATTTTCCTTTTTTTTAAATGTACATAGTAGAACATCTTTTACACCCAAAAACAGCAATTTTTTGCCGTTTCAAGTTTACACATATGTACGTTAATGGCCTTGTCCAGTCACCGGCAATAGTATCTTCCTTCACGAAGGCCGCAAAAATATGTGACACGCACTTAGGGTCCTATACAAATAACAGTGTGTCACATATTTTTGCGGCCTTCGTGTAGGAAGATACTATTGCCGGTGACTGTCCAATGGCTAAGGACACCCAATACCTATACACCGCCTCCAAGTAGTTCCAATACACATCTTTTTGCGTTAACCCTGAAGACATACAGGCCGCAGGCCATCAAATTATTATATTCATCTAAAGAATATGTTAACTAGAATAATGGTTAAAAACGCCAGAATTTGTTATTTGTCTTTACTCCTCGATGGAGTACTTTCAACGAGCCGTCAGACGTGCAAAGAACCAGCAAGTAGGTACAGTTAGCAATAAAAGAGTGTATCAAAAAACCTTTTTGGGAGTTACTTATTAAAGCATGTCGTTTATTTTTATTACCTTTCAGCCGGCGGTTTTGCCTTGTCCACTGCGGCGGGCAAGAAATATTCCAATTTGAACGGGATGATTGGAAAGTTGTTAGAGAATTTGGTTGGATTGCCCAACGCAGCTGTCCTATTCATAGTTATATTCTTTACAATCTTTATAACTAATTTTGCGTCGAACGTAGCCGTTTGTAATGTGATCACGCCGATAGCCATGCAACTGGTAAGAAATGTGTATTATAATTCTAATGAGGGTTTTCACGATTTTCACTAGATGGCAGCACCGTGGCAAGAGGTCTAGCTGTCATAATCCACCAATCATGTTTAATCAAATTTTCTTTGATTGCTGTATTTTGACAGCTGCTGTCAAAAAGACCTCTCGCCACGGTGCTACCATCTAGTGAAAAACTCGATCGCGGAGACCCTCAGTCAAACAATGATTAATTTCGTATTAAGCAGGACGTCTGCTAACGATTACCACAATGTTTAAAAATAAAGGAAAAGTATAAAAATCCACTGCCTCGGGTGAGAGTCGAACTTGCGACTTCGGGCTACATGCCCGTCGCTCTAACCAACTGAGCCACATACTGAGACTTACCTGATGGCTGCGAATTTTTCTACAGTATGCTTTATTGACATGCGTCTTATAGACACCTGCAAAGTTGTTTTGAGAATTTACCGATAACAATGCATACATTCTGCTTATTTATTAATCGTATGGCTACATTCACTGGGTATAGATATGTAGGTATTTCTTATCTGGGGTAGTAGTAGTGGTGGGAAAGCAGATGATGAAGAAAATCCAGTGCGTGCTGCCAGGTCCAGATAGGACAGTGCAGCCGCCAAGTTTGTTACTCTATTAGCACCACCCAGGGATCACGTGTAGGGCTGTCTAAGGTGTTTCCTACGGACGCAGACTAACATTAATTCCCATTCACACGACACACCATAATAACATTCTGCTAATATATATGTTAGGAGGAATCACGGTGCTTTCCCGTCATCCCCACCTCAATCTATTAAACTCCCCCACTCAAGTCGAGTGCTATTTGGATGTACTTTTCTGTAAGATGGAGGTACTTCCCCAGTCGGGCTCTGTTCCATATTTTAGTGAGATGACATTCTTTGAGCTGTGCCACCACACATAGCAAAATTCTTTCTTATATGGATCATCAGCATTTTTGAAACATCTTGTATGTTAATTACATCGGCAGGCCATGAAGCTGCATGTGCATCCGCTGTGGTACTGCATTGCGTCAGGAGTGTCCGCCTCGTACGCCTTCATGATCCCGGTGGGGACTCCTGGGAACCTTATTGTGCAGAGCGCTGCAAAAGTTCCCACTTCTCATATGGTAAGGCACACACAAATTACGTACTGATTATAAAGCATTTTCCATAGTTTTTGTACAATAGCAGCGTTGTACGACGTTTTACCATGTACCACACTGTTAACTGCCCATCGGTGGTCCTTATGCTTTTTGTAATAAAGTTCACCGATGAACAGTTAAGAATGTTGCTTTTTGTACTCCTGTAATTTACAAACATATAAAAGAGTTAGGGCCACTGTACACGTACTCGTTAATTGATGAATGCATGCGAACGTATTTACATCGTGATTGTGTCCAATCGTCAAGCAATTATCATTCGAGTTTGAACCGTTCATATCTTTAAAAAAAATCGTGTAAACAGATTTATTATTGTTATTGCTCTAAGCAATTTGCAAGAAGAATTTTGGCAAGTTTTGAATTATTATCTATAATTAGTCTCATACATGTATTTTCTTTATTTGTACAGAGACCAGATTTTCTTATATTATTTTATTACTTATATGTTATTAAAATGGTTAAAAATTCTGTTTCAGATAATAGCTGGCGCTGGTCCTACTGTAACTACGACTTTCTTCACTTGGTTCTTCATGTATTTCTACGCACCAGTTATTTGGCCGGCACTGAAAGATCAGTCGTTAGGGTGGATCCTAGGGAAATAAATTGGGTAGGTAGGTTTCAAAAGGATCAGCCTTTCATATTATTGCACTCAATTATTGTTACGTTTTTTAATTATTCAATTATTTACCTGTTACATATAACATGTAATATGAGTGACTGAAAATGTCAGTTATCCTAACTGGTATTTATTATTTCTAATTAAGTATTTTATTCTTTAATCAGTTACTTAATACGAACAATAGTAGTTTGTTGTCTTATCAATCTTATCATTTTAATTATACTGGATTGCTAACGAATCATTTGTTATTTTGTGTCATATCAACCTGTCAACTTATTTTCTCGATTTATGTGACGTTAGATTGCTAGAGTGCGGGTTGTGGAACTCTTTACTGTCATTTTACCGCTTTACCATAATAAACCTTTTATAATGAATGCAAAAAGATGATTGAAGGCATTGAAAATTTCGTCAACTCAGTAACTGAACCCATAGCTTAATTGGTAAAGCGATCGAGCCCCGGTTAGGCGTATCGATGCGAGGTTCAAATCCTGCTGGGTTGATTATTTTTTCAATGTTTTCAGTGTTTGTATTTGATTGAATAATAAACCTTTTAATGCGTGTTATTGTACTTTTTGCGACACAGACCAATACTAAGAGACTTAGACAATGACAACCTACATGACATTTCGTATAGTGGACCCCGCTAAGATACCAGCCATTTTTAAATATTCAATATCTAATCTCTATTTCCTCACCTCTTGATACAATGGTAGATTGAAGCATTCTAAAATTATAAACAGGACTCATTTAAAATTGGAAAAAAACCTTTGTTAATTATGTTATTATATTTATCGATACTCTCGATTGTGAAGAAACAGCTTCCTGAATGTCAATCTTTCATGCTACACGTTGTATAAGTAGATTTTATTAAAATAAAATAAGATTGTTAATCTTAGTAATTGAGTGATTATTTATGGTTTATTTTTAACGTTGGCTACTTTATATTTACTGAAGAAAAGCATTGCGATTCGTTTAATACGTAGCGTATTTGGTTTGTATTACGTAGGCTGCCATTAAAACTTTTATTTATAATATTAATGATGATACAAGAATATTTTTAGTTTAGCATTGATATGTAAGAAAGTGCAATTTATCTACTGGGTTATGATACTTATGATAATAAAAAGGTAATGAAAATTATTTGTAGAAATTATTTCGCACCTTATCGCCCTACCTATAGGTAGAATCGGGAGTACGTCACGTACAGTCGACTACAAAGAGATGTATCCAGTTTTTTACCTGATTGCGTTGTAATAAGGTCCAAAAGTGGATACATCTCTTTGTAGTCGACTGTACAATGCTTGCCGGTCCTTGTCGGCTAGGCCCGTTTTCTATGAAATCCTAGACGTCGCTAGTTAATATTAGTAAATTAAGGTGAAATTATGCTATATGTATATTAAATAATACTAAGGAATAATTTAAATTAAATTAAAATCAAATCTTACCTAATTAAAAATAACGTGACACCTATGGAGTTTTAGGCATCCATAAACTACAGCGGTTGACGTTGACCAAATTTGGGTATATTGATGATTCGAAAGTGCTTGTTGCTATGCCTACTTGAATAAACATATTTTTGACTTTGACTTTGACTTTGATATGTATATAAAAAAATCGATGTTACTTTCCGAGAAAAATATTACCTTAATATATTAGATTAATGTCATGTTAACATACAGGGTGTAACAAACATAGTGGTGATCCGTTTAAAGATCCGGTCCGGTAACGAATTGAAAACGAAAATCGATGATAATGAAATAACACATAAATTGCATTCGATAAGATAGTTTGAAGTCTTGTTATTGCAAGAAAATACTTTTGGTCCATACTTATATATTATTGTTTAATACCGGAAAACTAAATTTTTACAGAGCTTGTTTAGTGAGGAAGTTGATTTGGTATTCTTTTTTAAACCCTCTAATATATTTTACATTATCTGAGTACAGTCATGATATCAAGTTTATTTCTACATTAAATTTTTTACGAAATACTTTAATACATTCCCAAAAATATCACTTATACTTCGGCAATTTTTCTTAAAATTGCTCTAACTAAACATACTCTTGCTTTTAAAAAAACTGTTCCACTTATTCCTAATACGACTCATTTTCAACGTATTTATATATTTTACTTAACATAATTTTAACCAATAACTATCTTACTTTTTCTCCTCTCCCAGCAAAAATCGCGAAACAGCGGTTAGATTACGGTGAATGATTTATATTATAAATCAAACATTTAATCAAAAAAGCGTGCCATTATATGTACTAAAACTAAGAGAAGTTTTGTTAGTTACTGCAAAATAATATCGAAAAGCAGAGCGAAATCGAAATAAAATCGTTACGGGACTCTTAAGGGCATAATTACGTAAGCGTATGTTACGTAAGCACCTTTCTAAATAGTCTAACTCACTTAAGGATTAGTTATCTGCATATTACTTATATACATGGGTACTATATATTTATTTATATATGTATGTTTATGTTATGTTCATATATGTGTATGTGTATTTATAAATAAATAGTTACGTTGATTTGTGTTTCTAAATATCTCTCGATTTCTATGATCCTGCACCAATAACAAGTTTCAGTTTGATCCAATGGTTGACTGGTAGAGAATGCCAAGAGAATGTTAAGGCATTAAGTCCGCCTCTTGTACAATTTTTAATTTTTGCGCTAAAGTTTAAATTAAAAAAAAAATGTACTATCGTATTACGACTAAGGAAAAGTAGGCGAAATAGTTCTGGAATACGATACCAATTATACCCTGAAACGGATAACGCCTATTTTTGATACACCTTGTATATTTGTCCAAAAAACTTGCATCTTTGACTGTACAGTCACCGGCAATAGTATCTTCCTACACGAAGGCCGCAAAAACATGTGACGCACTCTTATGGCCCTACAAATAAGAGCGTGTCACATATTTTGCGGCCTTCGTGTAGGAATATACTATTGCCGGTTACTGTACCGTAACATGCGGGGCTAACTGCAAACGTCGTAAATCCAATTTTTGTCATGTGGCTCTTTGTTACTGAATCGAATGAAAAAGACGCAAGTAGCGAAATTTCGATTTACACGGTACCCTGGCCTGGATGACCTTTGAAAATCTGACACAGATCGACTCGGTCTTAAAAAATAGATGGTGTTCGAAAAATACTCAAAGTACACAATTGGCAGTGTTTATTTCAGGAAATGTAACAATTAAAAATCAACTAATAACATAATCCTAACTCACGTACGCTCATAAATTCGAAAATCACCTCTCTTATATACTATCTCGCACAAATACGCGCGACATACACTGATTGAATAGTACGTGAAACGTCACTTATCACTCGAAGATATGCTTGGAGGCTCCGCAAGGTGGGCGAGGTCCACAGATCACCTCAACTACAGGATGAAGCATTCCAGACAAGTCATGGTCACCACATATAAAGCGCTCCCGTAGGTGGGCCAATAAATTTTTAGACCAACAATTTTCACGTCTCGTCTCGAGCGTAACTAGAAATATCTCTGGAGTTAACCGGGTTTTAACCATGGTACCACGGCTTTTGTACCACAGGGGACCACGGGTAATTTTTTTTCCCCGTAGACCCACTGCACCAAAATGGGTTTATCTTTACGTTAGCGATGTCGACGGAGCCCCGCTCCCGCGGGGCTCCTATTTCTGTGCGGTTTGGCCTTCGGCCATTAGAAGATAACGAACCTAACTAACTACTAAACTAGAGGAAGAAGCTGTGAAGGTTGGCCTACGAATTAATCATGAAAAAACTGAGTACCTTCATATGAAGAGATACAGAAACACGAAGATTCGTAGGAAAGACCTCATGGTGGGACATATCTCCTACAAGGGGGTGGACAGATTTAAGTATCTTGGATGCATTGTTACTGATACCAACCAGAGGGAAGACGAGATACAGGTCCGGATCCAGAGCGCTCTTCGTTGCGCGGCTGCCCTACACAAAGTGTTAGTGTCCAAGCTAATGAACAGAAAGACGAAACTTCGCATATACAAAACCATTATAAGGCCAATATTAACATACGGTTGCGAAGCTTGGACACTAACACAAAAAGAGGAACAGGCACTGCTGGTGGCTGAGCGAAAAATCTACCGCAAAATACTGGGACCCATTCGCAGAGAGGATGGAACTTGGAGGCTCCGTAAGAACCAGGAAATCGAAGATCTGGTGTCCGAGCCGAACATCATTGGGGACACAAAAGCCGCTAGACTCCGATGGCTCGGACACGTAGTTCGTATGGGTGAAGATCGTGCCGTCTGGAGAGCATACTCTGGCCAGCCAACTTGTAAAAGGCCACCTGGGCGTCCTAGGCACCGCTGGAAAGGCGAGGTGCTGAAGGACCTCACCGCGCTGGGGGCCGTTGACTGGACAGAGACGGCTGTGAACAGAGAAGCCTGGCGATCTTTGGTGTCGGAGGCCAAGATCCACTTTGGGTCGCAGCGCCACTGCAGTAAGTAAGTAAGTAACGAACCTAACCTACCTATGAGTGGTCATTTTGCGTTCTAGACCTTACTGGGAAAATAGGGGTGGGTCTACGGGGAAAATAATTACCCGTGGTCCCCCTGTGGTACAAAAGCTGTGGTACCACGGTTAAAACGCCGAGTTACCTACCAAGAAATCATGTTTCTAATTTATAATATTTGTCAAAATTTTCGGTCTACCAGAGAGCCAATAGCTTGCTTTATTGTATAAAATAAATTAATATATTTTACGTCACACCTGGCCATAATGTGAGTTTTACCGCTCGCTACGCTTACGGTAAAACTCGCATTATGGCCAGGTGGGGACGTAAAATTGTGTACTCACCACGGGCAGTAAAAAAGAAAGCCCTCTATCGCATATTTACAACCCTCGCCTGCGGCTCGGGTCCCAAATACCTGCGATTTCGGGCTTTCTTTTTTTTACAGCCCTAGGTAAGTAATGTACTAATATGTGTGCGAATTTTTTGAGCGAAGTTTAATGTTTGTGTTGGTCTAAAAGTCGATTGAGCCAGGTACCTTCAACTTTAGTTAGTAAGTATGGGAGTGTGACCGTTTATCAAGTAAAATCATACGTATATGTGGTGACCTCGCGCTCTCCTTAAAAACTTCATGGTGCGGTATCTGTTTAGCCTGTGGTCGGTCAGACGGGTGTGGTGCGGCGGTACGGGTCGGTGCCCACGGCGCGGTCGTGGCGCGCGGGCTCCTCGGGCCGCGCGGCGCCGAACGTCACCAGCTCCTCCTCGCGCGATGGCGGCGGCTCCACAGCCGACGTATCCAGGAAACGGCCGCTCGCCATCGACGCCTGCGACTGAAATATCGAGGCGCTCCGCAGCCCGCTCAGCGTGTTCGCGCTCTGCGGCACCTCCTTGAACTCTTCGAAGTAGTTGTCGCAGGCCGTCGGCCGCGGCGCCGCCGGGAACCCGTAAAGGGTCGAAGTAGACAAGTCTTTTAACGACGCCGAGCTTAAATTTATTCTTCTATTCTTATGTATAGAGCAGTGCGGCATTTCGTCGCCGTCGAAGACAAAGCGCCGTCGCTCGCGCGGTGTGGCGGCCGAGGAGCCGCTCGGCGGGTACGTGTCCCGTTTCATCATACGTCTCTCTAATAACGTGGAGTCGCGCTCTCTAAAATCCGAGAACGCGTACTCGCGATCCCAGGCTCTGCCGTCCGCTTTAGCTTTTTCTGTGAGCTCCGTGATCCAGTCTTTTTGGTACCATTGGAGGAACAGGAATATGGCCGAAGTGCCGGCCAGTTCTACGGCGATAAAGCCGCTGATGTACAGCCCGAACGAATACCCGTAGCTGTAGGACATCCGTGGCGTCGAGAATACCGTGTAATAAAGCTTATGGTTCACTTGAGACTTGAACACCGATATATACATGACGATTCCGGTAAGCATGATTAATCCTGAAAATAAGAGAAAATTATTGTTATAAGTATACATTATCATGAAAATGTTATAATACACACATTATTCGACTACTTTCACACCTCCCTTTCGTAACGTATACTGTATATTAAAGCCTCGGCCACGAAACTCACGCACTGCGGCGTTTGGACAGCACACATGAAAGTATATTTTTGAGGATGCACATTCGCGTAAGACTTCAGCGTCCTTCTGTTCTCAATCTACAACCCTAAAATTGTGGCGTAAACGACTCGCTTACCACCAACGGATGAACCGTGAACCTCAACGCATATGGTATTTTTCTTTCTATACGTTTTGGTCCTCATTATCTGGTCATGGTATGTATATCCGTGCAGTATCAATACCTACAGTCAATTCACATAAAACAAATTTAATATTTTTCGTGTACTCGTTATTTTCATGGCTGTCACAGAAAAAGTAGGTATTTCGTGCAGTAAACTAAAAGCTGGCATTATATACATTATTATTTTATTAGCTATTTCTTTAATAAATGACTTCCTAAAATAAAAAAAATAAAAAATAAAAAAACTAAAAGCTGGCTACGTCAGATATGACACAATAATGAGAACAATAAAATTAAAACCCGACTAGACTGCTATACTATCCTTATTGCTAGATCCGGGCATCTGGCACCTTTTAATGGGTGGAGGGCAAAGTGACAAACTATATTTTTTTTTAGCTTAAAAAAGGTATACCAATATAGTTAAAACTCCTGAAGTGATGACTGATGAGGAATCGCCCTTTGCAACCCGAACTGACCCAATTTGGACTGAAGCGGAAATAGAGGGGGGGTGCAACAAATGTTTTTTTTATCGCGAGGCAACCGATTGAAACAGCGATTGCATGAAAGAATGTACGCTAGTTACCTGGTTGGACTGGTTCCCTGTACGAGAGCGAAGAAATTTCATCCCTCTGTGGCAATTGATTGCAAAACAATTTATTGCGCGTATTCAAATTTGACGAATTTCTTGCTTGTAGGGGTGCATGGCCACAGAGGGAAGAAATTTCATAGGAGAGGGATGGCATTTAAGCATATCGTTTGCCACATCATACAAAATTCAAAAAACAAATGCCATCCAATTTCGATGATTGTAAGTGTGTTATTCCTAAGTTCTCCTCGACCGATAGAAAAATTCACCTTGCGTCCGGCTTCCAACTCTGATGGTTCGATAACTGCCCGGTCTGGGCGGATGGCAATTTGTTTCTGGTGTCTGTATGTGATGAAGAACAAGCATGCTAACTTTATTGTTATAAGAGAATCCTCCACCTCACCCGCTTAGCTACTTCTGCTGCTGACTGTACAACAAACGTATGAGCACACCGAAACGTTGCAGTTGCACTCTAATATGACGTTCCTAACGAATTTAACGAGCGCAGACACCATGAATAAAGGCATTCCCCTTCTAAGGCATGTACAGTTTCGCCTTATTACAATGTCATAAGAGCCAAAAAAGTTACATTTACATGAATAGATTCCAACAAAAATCGTGTCAAATCGTCCACATAAAGATGCAAATACTACAATATTTGTATGGTATTTAATCTTTACTTGTCTCAATTTTATTAAGGTTTATTTGGCAACCGAAGTGAAGCCACGTTTACTATGTTCAATTGTTCATTCGAATAAAGTGTCATACATTGCAGTACCTATCGCTCTCTCGTTCATTGTTGTAATAACGAAAATTATGTAAACAATGCATATTTGTCTCCTCTTCGGACCTAAGGTTCTCACAGTAACAGTAGTTTTAGGATCAGCTTCTTATATTTAAGTCGACCGTTTCTTTTTCACCACTCAAGAATTTCTAACTGGCTTAGCGCTAACGAATACAGTAAAACTCCAAAAACAACATTAAGACATGTTAGCCAACTAGATAATTTGAGAAATATTTACCAGATATGATAAACAGAACTCCAGCAATGAAGGTGCACAGCCGCCGACCCTTCACACAGTGGCCCAACACGCAGCAGAGGGCCGCAAATGCCTGCGTCAGCACAGCGAGCAGCAGCGGGGCGGCCGAGCGCGTCACTATGTCTGAAATTTATAATGGAAATAGTACTTTATTAAGGATCCGGTAACGGTTAGTTTCGATTTCACACAACAACGGATTTCTTATTTATTGAATCAAGTAAGATTTTTATTGATTAACATTGTATTAAACTAGTATGTAAAATATATAAAAACGTTTGAAAATTAGTCGATTAAGGAATAAATGGAAACAGTTTTTTTTGTCATATTCATGCCTATATATTTTTTAAGCAATTGCAAGTTTAGCTAGAGCAATTTTAGGACAAATTTAGGTGATAAAAAAAATTGACTTTATACTCTACACAGATAAATATACGTGTGCTAACTCAGGGCACAAATACTAAAGTGATGTAGCAAAATATTTTATCAACAAAAAATATATCGATATTACTGGCAACATAAATAAATATTATTTATTTTCTTGTAACAATCTTAGCAGAGGGTGCAAAAGTATATATAACCCCTATGTATATATATATAATCTGTAAGGGTATATATTTATAATCTGTTAGGGTATCTCCCGTATACACATGAAGTGGGGGTGGATTTTTGGTTGGATAGGTCTTTCAAAATAATAAGGGTCTTCTAAAACACTTTTTGGATAAATCTAATAGTTTCGTAAATAACAGCTCCGAAACTTCAAGCATATTGAATCCCTAGAATTTGCCCCGAGCTAGCATAGGTATGAATTAACAGGAATTACGGGAATTTAAAAAAATTAAGCGACTAGTTTGCACGAATCAACGTTCGAATCAATTGTGACACAGTGCAAAATGCCATTTTGATGGCGCCATCCCATAGTGGCCCCCTGGCCTAGTCTAGACATCCGTATTAACAAATATCGAAGTGTCAAGTGCTTATTCATTTTATGCGAAGGATTTACCAAGAACTTATTATTGTACCAAAAGTTTTTTTTTCTTCTTTTGGTGGGTGGTTAAAATTTTGTATTTTGACCGGCAAGAAACTTGGCGGGACTTATTTTTTCAAAACAGTAATACATTCAATATTCAAATCTTAAAAATACACAATAACGCCTAGTTCTTCCAGAAGCCATATTAAAACAATTTATGGACCGTAAGCCAGGAACAAATTTCATGACCAATCGCGTCCCGAGCCATAACTTGTGAAGTGGTTAAGGGCGATGTATAATGAAGCCTCGTGAAGGTCAGCTGCCGCTCCGTTGGTGGGTTAAGGAACGGCATCTATTTGATTACTTAAAAACGACGGTCATAGCGTGACGATAAATTTTTTTTTAGATGATAGTTTATCGCTCTTAAAACCATGAAAAATCGTCAGCCTGTTGTATCTAGGTGGAAAGACCGTCAGCTGATGCCCCGAAGATCGTATGTTTACGTGACTAGCTGACGTTTTTTTCACTGCGATACAGCTGACTGACGATTTTTTATATTTATAATAGGATATAAACTATCTATCATCTGACAAAGTTTCAATTGGGACGCGATGACCATTTTTTTAAACCGATTAAATGTCCGCCGTTCCTTAACCCACCAACGGAGAGGCAGTTGGGGGCGTCTCGTCACTCGCCGCCGGTCGCTGGTCGTGTGTTTCGTGTGTGCGGCCTAACTACTTCACAAGTTGACCTGGGACACGATGACCAACGAATTTTGTTCCTGGTTTACGGTCTATTAAGTGTAAAGAAACTTAATGCTTGCGTGGTACAGCCATTTACCGTTCAAGCAATTTTATTTTGTTTTACAATTATTCTATAAAATTACCAATATAACGTGAACCCTACCTATTAATTACTACCCTCAACAATTAAAGTCCGTAACCGTTCTAATCAAGCTCTGTCTCATAGAACACACACACACACAATTTTCGTACAAACGTAAGATAAATTTATTATTTACTTCTACTGAACTGCAAATATTAAATCTAAGAAATTTAATGATATCTTCATTTACTTGGGCCTCTGGATAAACACAAAGGTAAATTATGTATTTCATTTATATTCAATCTCAACGTTATTATTTAAATTAATATAAATAGACAACTGCTAAATAAGAAGCTTTGAGCATAATTCGTGGAATAGTTATTACGTTTATCTGCTTACACATTATTAAACTATCGATCGAATAGTTTAAGAAAAAAAATTTTTAAACAAAAAATAACCGACTTCACTTAGCATCCACATTTCCAAAAGCAAATGCTCAAGCTGCTGTAAAAAATACTCAAATTACTATAGGTGTACAGTCAACTACAAAGAGATGTATCCACTTTTGGATCTTATTACAATGCAATAAGGTGAAAAAGTGGATACATCTCTTTGTAGCCGACTGTACCTACAATAGTTGAAAAGTTCCCTCGATTTCTCCAGGATCACATCATCAGATCCTAACCTGGTTACAATGGGAGCAACTGTGAAGTATACTCTCTCAAACAAAAAAAAAATTCTATATCGGTCCAGCCGTCTTAGAATAATCGGTGAACATACATAAAAAAATAGCAAAAAAAAACAAAGATCCCGACGAATTGATAACCTCCTCCTTCGAAATCTTGAAGTCGGTTGATAAATGTATTCACTTTGCGGCAATTACTTTAGTAGTATTGAGTGACATGCAAAGCAACCCGCATATACTGTTGTAATCTTTCAGAAAAACTTTGGATATGTCAAATTCATGTAAATAAGTCATATATTTTGAATTATATATTTTGTTTTGAATAATATGAAGAAATCATTTTGTTTCATTTTTTTCCCTAAATTTATTAATGGGAGACATTTATTTTAAAACAGAAAGGAAATTACAGGTACAATATAATAAAAAAATATTATAAATAACTATAAATAATAAAATTTATTAATTGAGTAAAATGGGTTACATTTGAACAATCTTTTTAGTTTACTTTTAAATTATAAATATGTCAAAGTTCAGTTTTTATAAAGATTCCTTGCTTTAACGTATTGACTAGATTTGTATCAGGAACGCATAGCTTATCCACATTACGTATTTGTAATCATGAATGTCTTTCTTTGGTTTAAAATTATTTTCGCGATTATGGATTTCTCATAAACTGTTAAATTTAAATAACGATATCACAATTTCACCTTTAATAAAGTATTCTCTGACTAATGTGCCTTTACATCGATTGTATATGGTTCTAATAACATATTTTTGTGATATAAGTATTATTTTATGCCAACAGCATTGCCCCAAGTAGTAAGTGCATAATTAAGATGACCATGAACAAGTGCGTAATAAGTTTTAATAATTGTTTTTCTGCCGATTAAGGGTCTTAATTTTAGGAACGCGTAGTTACCAGAAGCAATTTTGTTACAAAATTCTGTCAGTGATACAAATTTTGTTAGTCAATACAATAAGCATAGTATAGCAAACTAACTAAAGGGGTTTCGTTGCTCTCATTATTGTACAGTCAAATCTGACGTGGCTAGTATCTCCGTCTTTTATAGTCGGTCGGCACACGACAACAAAGGGCATTATACGGATTTTAGTGATGATGGGATCTCCTTTTGCATAGTGACACTTTAGGACCCATAGGCCATTTTAGGAAGCAGAGCCAGCTAAATTTATGGTGCAGTGGGGGTAAAAACGGGGGTTCAAAATTTTCGCGACACATAGATTGAAAACTATAAGTCTTAGCACCATACCTCAAAGGCAAGAATTGTAGAGAATTTCATGAAGAATATTTCCTTCATTGAAAGTTTTGTGGTAACTTCAACCGTTTTTGTAAAAAAAATATGAATGTTCCTACTTTTGTGGGAAGTGGGGAAAATAATTGTTATATTTGTAACACATTATAGTGCAGAGTTTAGATTTGGCTTGAAAGTCTCGTATTCAGACCATAAATAAATAAGTAAAATAATTATTTTCTGTTTTACTAGATACTATTAAAATATTATCATTGGTATGGTATTTATGGTTTACCATGTATGTTTGAGTTAGGTAAACACCCCGTTTCTAATAGTAGTTAAATTAGTATGTTAAATGTCGTATATTAAACGGTTTAATTGAAAATAATGATGCAGGTAATGTACTCAAGGCTAAAATAATCGATAGGTCCTAGGTACCATTCATCACACCAGCCGTAGTGTACCTAACCTAAGTTCATATATAATATGACATTAGGCGTTGTCCGTTGCTAAAAGTTTCAAGCGCCCCACGATTTTAGTTTTTAGTCTTTTCAGTGCTCTAGCTACATTGATGAGAAGAGAAGAGTGGTGTGAAGACTAGAACCTACCGAATTATTTTTATAGCTTTTTGTACATTATCTATAGCATTGTTTATTTTCAATAAAAGCTTTTGAATTTACCTAAGCAATACTTATTTTCTTTTCAAGTTGTTATGTTACTAAAACTGTCTAAACTCCGCTTACTTTATGATCCGCAATGCACTGTGTTCTTCTAGTAAATCCCTTTCATTTTATACTTGATGGAGGAGGTTGTTAAGAAATATGTAATACGCGGCATTCTCTAGCGGCAGCCATCTTGGATTTACAATGATACTGAATCTATTAAAATGTTATTGTCATCAGAACTTAAGGTGTGCACCAGATATCGGATCAATTTGTCAACAGGACGAGGGTAAAATTTGAACCACAAAATTATGGAGATGTGGGATGAAGCATGTACATATGCAGACTTGCATTTATTTATGTAAATATTAGTTATAATAAATTAACAAATTTTCAAATAAGTTTGTGTAATGTCTAAGTAGGTATAACACAAAATTGTTATTTTTATTTAAGAGCGCACTATTCGCCAACAGACTGTCCTCAGTTGAAGATGTATACCTTTCACTTAAGTTTTCTATCTAAAAAAATGAACGGGCCCTTATTCATAATCCCCAATGATGTACCTTTCACTTGAAAACGTCACTAGATAACAGGGACCGGAGAACTCCTCTATTTGATAACTCTTTTCGATAGGGTAATCCCATTATTTGGTTACAAAATTATATAGTTACCCTATATTCAATGGTATGTCCCTGTCTTATGTCTTAGCAATAGAGATGAAATTAGCTTAATAGGTAAACGTCATTTTAGATTTTCATTTCGGTAAGCGCTACATTATCATTATTAGCAGCAGCAGTAGCAGCCAGTATCAGTCCACTGCTGGACATAGGCCTCTCCCTTGGCACGCCACTGTGCTTGATCTTCTGCTCTACTTCTCCAATCCGTACCCGACAAGCGCTTACCTTTGGGTAACGCAATGATGTGCTTACTAAATTGATAAATTTTAAAAACAACCCTACCATCTCACCCGGGTGCGTAACGGTTCGTATAACAACTTTTGATATATTTTTAGTCGATATAACGATTAAGGGACATAATGTACTTTTGGTATAACAACATTTTGTATATTCTGAGAGCATCTAACTATCGTAAGGTATAATGAATTTCTAATATAATAAGTAATAATCTAAGTCACATTGTATAAGATATTTCAGATATAATTCTGTATGATATACCACTCATTTGGTCTAATGTAGTACTGGTATAATTTACAATTTTTACTACAATTACAAATACCTACCTTTGTAAACTTAAGGGCCTACATACCTTTGTAAAAGTGGGTTAGGTTAGGTTAGAACTGCGACCCCGCGAAAACAAACTGGCGCTAGAAAAATAGGTTAGGTTAGGTTAGAACTGCGACCCCGCGGAACCAAACTGGCGCTAGAAAAGTGGGTTAGGTTAGGTTAGAACTGCGACCCCGCGAAAACAAACTGGCGCTAGAAAAATAGGTTAGGTTAGGTTAGAACTGCGACCCCGCGGAACCAAACTGGCGCTAGAAAAGTGGGTTAGGTTAGGTTAGAACTGCGACCCTCTCTGGATTTATAAAGAAAACAATAGTTTCTAGAAGCTAAAAACCCTCATGGACATGTGCATTTCTCGAGTCATTGCTATGACACTAACGTTAGGCGCTTTCACGAACTTAATAATTATGTAAATTAATTATTATTTTTTATATTTTTCAATACATTATACCATAAATACTTATACCGATACTTCAGTATACGCAGTAAACGTTATATTCAATATGTATTATATCGACTGATCATTATATTGCCATGAAAATATAACATTTGTTGTTATACCAAAAGTTTATTATGCCGTTTAAGTGATTATACTCTATGAAATTATACTAAAAATTGTTAGACGCCTTGAAAATATATCAAATATTGTTATACGGATCATTACACACCCATCTCACCCGATCTAATATTTATTTATTTATTTAAACTTTATTGCACAACAAGTAATAATGTACAAATGGCGGACTTAATGCCAAATGGCATTCTCTACCAGTCAACCATTGGGCCAAACAGAGACTTGTAAGTTGGTGCAGGAAGAAAATTTAATTGTTAGATAATAGTTATCATAAAGCAAAACTCATTAAAAATATATTTACAATAAATAAACGCTTACATATATATACCCTTTATTGGTAACCGGTTCCGGTATCTTCTAAACGATCTCTTTATTTCACTTACGGATTATAACAAGCATACTAAGGCAAGGTAAATAGCGTTTAAAATGGTTGACGTCCAATTAGCTGTGAAAGATATAATTAGGCAAGCATTAGAGCTCAAACCACATCGTTTTTCCTACATAATTAGATTGTGGTTGATAACAGGCCTATTAATATTATTTTTTTTCGTTAAAGATATTATAACCAATATAGGATTTATATACTTTTTATAAAGGGGAATAACAGGGCTTTATCTTGAAAATATACTTTAATGTTACGACCATAAATAAAAAAAATATAGGCATTTATTCAAAAAAATATCAAACATTGATTTCATATTTTTTATGTTTTCTCAGTTTTCTTATATAGAAAGGTATAAATAAAATACCAAAAATTAATTCGGCATCCTTGCTTCATACGAAAATGATATCAAACTTGACTATAGAGCTCTATTTTATTTTTAATTAATTTTGTCCCACTTCGTCAAAAATTTGCATCAGAAATTTGATTGGCTCCCCTTCTTAAATTTATCTTAGAGCCTAAAGGATTAGCTATGCAAATGGAAATTCCATCATCATCATTCTCCGTATAAATAAGTGTACACCACCGACTATTGGTACCTAATACCAAAAATACACGCAGATTAAAAAATACTTACATGGTATAGCATTTGTCGAATCAATAGGGTCGGGTGCGTGCTGAGACAGCGGGAAATACGGTATGTCGACACACCTGAATACCGTGCTCCCTGCTGAAATAGGCAAATATGCATTTTATTATCATATTCATGGGTACATTTAACTTCACAAAAAGTCTGACTGGGGCAAGTGATATCCTTGTCTGGAAATATAGATCGGAAGACTGTTCGTCTTGTCCCTTTTAAATCTGCGCGTTAGTAGGTAAAAATTCGTTACGTTATGTCGTCTTTTAGAGACCCCATAGCGTGTTATACAGACAGTCGACGTCAAAGTTATGTTTACCTTACTTCTTAGCAAAAAGGTGCAAAAGTGTAATAATATTTTTGACGTCGATGGTACTACAAGGGTTAGATTCTGGCTATGCTATGTTGATCCTGAGATTGAGACTGAGTACCGGGTACAAAGGATATTTAATACATGTTTTAAAAAAATACCTGGCATTTCAAAGTAGTATTTTTAACTGACAGTTCTTGCCATACAAAGTGGTTTACAATGTATGGCAGGAGCTGTCAAGTGTTTGTTTAGTGTATTTAGTAAAAAATACTACTTTTGTACTTAATACTACTTCTTAGTGGAAAACATGCGATTTCCATAGTCGTGACTGTCGTATGTAAGTAGTATGTACAGTCGCGATCATATATATCGGAGCGGTCAGGGTACTCAAAAATATCTGAACAAAGTGCATGTTCAGTCGCCATCAAATATATCGCAGCGACCAAGGTACTCAAAAATATCTGGACATGGACTTTATTGCCTTGAAAATAGAGGCGTGTTTCAAATATTTGTGACCACCTTGGCCGCTCCGATATTTCTGATAGCGGCTGTTCATCGCCTTGACAATAGAGGCGTTTTTCCGATATTTGTGACCACCTTGGCCGCTCTGATATATCTGATGGCGACTGGACATACTAAATAAATAGAGACAGGTATCTACGAGACACAATTGGATAAATATTTACGTTTTTCTTCAGTATAAGATGGCAGTGGGCGGGCGGAAATCAGACTAAACCCATAAGTCTAGTTTTTCATCCAGAAGGGAAGGTCAGATGGCAATCACGTTCAAACAAGCCAAAAGCGGACCCCGGGCTCCTTTAGAATGCAACCAAGAAAGCGCTAAGATAAGCATTAAACTTAATTTAGATATGAATAAATACATAGCAGACATAGGGATTGAGCACGGAGTATATGGAGACGGTATCAGCCGTAGTTTCTTCCAAAACCAGCGTAGCCGGCATTTACTCGTACACGCACACATTCTCATTAAAGTACGCACGAGGTGATACACACAAAGAAATGTCAGTCTCTCATTCGCTGTGTTGATGTGTGCGTACACTCGAAAATACGTAACCACTACCATTGCCTCTTAGGCTCCGCCTACATTAGGGATGTGGCCCTTCGATATATATATTTTATCGATATCGATTATCGATAATTAACTCCATAATACCACGCCACACCTCATATTAATAAAACAATGTCGATTTTTATTAATAGCTGGATAAAAATCTACCCTAATTAGGGTTCATCCATTAATTACGTCAGATTTTAAGGGGGACGGAGGGATCAACAAAGTGTGACGAGTTCTGATAAGGGGAAGGGGGAGTTTTATTTCTTGTGACGTCACAAATACAAATATCGTGTACATATATACACATATTACAGTACTGTGTACACTTTTTTTGAAGGAAATGAACTCTTTATGTCTTCTAGTCTGACATTCAAACACTTTGGATTATTATTTTTCTTGTTTTGTTTTCATTTAATATATTATTTAAAATGGGAAAATAAAAAAATAGTCATTTTAAACATTATTGTTGAAATTTGTTTGACGTAATTTGTGGATGTACCCTTATCTATTAAATACTAAAAATAATCGTGACTCAAACTATCTTCATACCAAATTTCATCTTAATCGGTTCAGCAGTTTAAGTGTGAAAAGGTAACAGACAGACAGAGACACTTTCGCATTAATAATATTAATATGGTTAGAAGTAGGTACCATTATAAAGTTATCGTATCTATAAAATAAGTTGATCATTGGATTAATTAATCCAGTCAATCACGTTATTTTGTTTTCGAAAGAAAGAAAATTAGTTTCTACTATAGGACAGAAAGTCACACCTTAAACAATATGTTCGAAATTATCGATAATAAATAACGGGCCGCACTCTCGTGGCGCCAGGCGCGCGGCAGCCATGTTGCCCAGCAACGTGGCTGCCGATCGTGTGACGAGACTGACGAGCGACGTTCGTATTTCCAAATACATTGCGCGTCACTCGCGTAATCCTGCGACCGCCAGCAATAGCCAGCGAGCAATTGATATGAATACTGTTGTACCATTAGATAATGGGTGAATGTCGTAATTAAAGCCTACAATTTTTGGAAAAAATGTGAAATACTCGGTTTTTATACTTACCGGTGGAAAGTAACTACTCCAGGGGCCTCTTTTAATTCGTTGCTTCGTATACGACACGACAAAATCGTACAACACGGCATTTTTACATGTTTTTTGGCACTAAATTCGTCACACGTGGTCGAACGACGACTGAACCGCGCGGCATGAGGTTTCGACAAGTTTATGCGCATCTGATCATAAACCATGTAACGCGCGCCCGGTCAAGTACCGCGTCCATTAGTATTTATCTAGTCCGTGGGATTGAGCGGCCCCTGACTTGTTTAATTCATATCAGTGGTGCTAGTTTTGGTGAATTGGTATGTATTGTACAAGTGTAGGTACACTTCTTCTTTGGTGTTCGTAGTTCTATTCTAACAATAGTTATCTAACCAAGTATTGTTGCATGAAACGCAACCTGCACAACAGAGCAGCGTTACACAGGGTGGGCAGACGAAACTTCCGCGCGGCCGACAATGCGTCGTTTCCGTCGTCGGAAACGCATTGTCGGCGGGTACACGGCGTCCCACTTTCTACGCGGACTGTGCAATGTGCGAGCTGACTGACTGTCCTGCGTTTATGCATTCATTTACTTTATAAACTCTTTTAATTTTATTTTCGTTACGTTACATATAAGAAGCTCGGTTTCAATGTATATTATTTTTTATCCTTCAGATTCAGTTGACCTACATACGCTTCAAGCCAAAAGTATATTAAACATAATATAAAGATTTTTATAAGTGAAATAAAGGCACTTCCTAAATTATAAGACGGTTGCAGCGCTACTAAATCCCGTTAGAAGTAAACAAAAAGGCAAGAGGTAAGCTGTCGAATTCAAAACATTTAACATGGGTATGGGCTTCCAGTGGCGATGAAGGGAGTATTATAGTCCAAAACTTACGGTCAGTATGGCAAATCCTTCATAACCCCGGCACAGTGTACTTGGCCACAAGACTGTGCCTCCCCGTACCATTGCACAGCGGATTGAGCATATTCTCTTCTGTATGGAGCCAGTTGTTGGTGGACACGGCAACGAGGACGGCGACCACCACGGTGCCGGCAGATAGGGGGGTGAGCAGTCACAGGCCCGCTACGTACGAGTCGATTTGGGCCACCAGCATTGGTGAAGGGGTATTATAGTCTCTAAAACTTACGGTCAGTATGACAAATCCTCCACAACCCCGACACAGTGTGCTTGGCCACAAGACTGTGCCTCCCCGTGTCATTGTACAGCGGGTTGAGCATATTCTCTTCTGTATGGAGCTAGTTGTTGGTGGACACGACAACGAGGACGGCGACCACCACGGTGCCGGTAGATAGGGGGGTGAGCAGTCACAGGCACGCTACGTACGAGTCGATTTGGGCCACCAGCATTGGTGAAGGGGTATTATAGTCTCTAAAACTTACGGTCAGTATGACAAATCCTCCACAACCCCGACACAGTGTGCTTGGCCACAAGACTGTGCCTCCCCGTGCCATTGTACAGCGGGTTGAGCATATTCTCTTCTGTATGAAGCCAGTTGTTGGTGGACACGGCAACGAGGACGGCGACCACTGCGGTGCCGGCAGAGAGGGGGGTGAGCAGCCACAGGCACGCTACGGACGAGTCGATTTGGGCCACCAGTGTTGGTGAAGGGGGTATTGGTCTGGAACAGTTTGTACCTCAAATTAGTGATAGACCTTTTACTCTCAAGTAGAATGAAATGACGTCTGCTTTCTGCTTTGTGTGCTGTTGTATTGATATTATGTAGGTATTTTTTTAATTACGACAACAATATAGAAGTTAACTATTAGTGTACCTATTGTTGGAGTAAACTAAACGTGAATACTATTACTGTTAAAATTAAATATTGTAAAAATGCACAGGAATCATTATGTTCCAGTATATCCATTTGCATTTAGTTATTTTTTAAACATGTTCTAAGCTAGTGCATACTACTGTTTTAGCGGCCTGTCTTCGCAACCTAACCTACAGATTTAGCAAGCGTATTAATTAAACGAATGCTCGTGCAATACGCAGACAGTGCGACTCAGTTTGGTATCTACTAATCTACATATAGATACAGATTGTAATAGGTCGGGCCAGTACTAAAGGCTACTTTGAAAAATGTGATAGGGTTGAGCAAATCGCTCACTTGCAGTCACCACCACACTTAGTAGGTTAGTGCAATGGCTCAGTCAAAGATTAGAAATATTTCGTTTAGTTCAGTTGCATACGAACTGTAGTCATAACATTACAAAGTTTCATGAAATCAACAATCAAAACTTTATTTGTATTTGTGTTGTGTATTGTATTGTACAGCGTTGTATTTGACAAGTACAAGACGGCCTTTAAAAATATTGTGATCGTGAGTATTTATTCCCGTTGTGAGTGAGAAATTGTCCATGCTCAGTGCGAACAGGTCACCCATTCACCCAATACATCTCTTTTAACCATTGATGTTTGGCGACCGGCCGAAACGGTTTTTTCGTGACCGAGGCGGATCGAGAAAATAGGTCGGTTACCTGGGCGGGCGGCGGCTGGCGATAGCGCCGCTGAGCGTGGGCGCGGGCTGGCGCGCGGCACGCGGCAGCGTAGCATGCACGCACTGCGCACCGCCGCCCCACATACCTTCCTTGCCTCTCACTGAAACAATAACAAAAATATTTAAGCCAGATTAACAATAGCTTTTTTGCAGTAATTACATAATTACTTTACACAAAGCCAGTTTAAAATGGTCATCAGATTGAAGGCGAATCCGCACGCCGCTCGGGGCAAAATTGACAATGATTAACAAATTGGCAAATATTAACTATTTTTTTCAAAAATATGAATACTTGTTGAAATCCAACCTTATACTTTTAAACTGCGTGTTGACCATCACAGAATAAATAAAACTACGTGTTGTGTTTAATAAAAACTGCAAAGTCGTCCAGTATCCTTACTTTTTAAGACTTGTCTTGTGGCACCTATTTTATACTCTAAATTTATTATAAGTACGGACTAACATATTAACACAATGTCCAGAGGCGATCATAATAGCAAATTAAATAGATATTTAGTCATGATTATTTTTGCGTTTGTCCCGGTTGCGTTCAACATATAAATCGAATTACAAAAACCCTAAAAAACTACTGCCTCTATCAGGAACTAAACCAGTGAGATCACGCTACTATTACTACAAAATATACGTTAAACTTTAACAGTTACGGTCGAAGTTTGTTTGTTTTCTCTGTTTGTTTCCAGCACAACTTCCAAATTGAATATGTAACAGGAACATGCACTCAAGTCAATGACAACTGTCTGTTCTTGCAATGGCAGTTCGATTCTAGTTTGGATTGTTGCGCACATCGAACGCGGTCCGAAGGGAATTAACTTGTACGAGTTAAACATTGTTTGATGGACAAACGGCTTTATCAAACTTTTTGGGTTTGCCTAGTGAGAAATGTATATATGTTAACATGAGGTCAACAAGAAAAGCCTAAGAAACAACTGCGTTCTTCAATAATCTGGTATAGGGCCCATAACATGAACTATTTTTATCAAAGCGAGAACACTCTCGTATTACCTACAAGTTATAAGCTTTCGTAAAACTAGATAGGAATTGTTCTTATAGCCAGTACCTACCAGTAGTAGCCCGATCCCTTTTGTGCATGATATGATAGTATTCATTCTTTACATACAAAGACTCGTTTTAATATAATAAAAAATAGCTCAACGAACTAGATCATGGTTGCCATTTTATCGCCTACCATTTCATGCGTCACTTTAGCACTTACATATTTGTTAGAATAAGACCGGTTAGCAGGTCTTTGGAGATGAATAAAACAAGCCTTTAATTCTTCTTTGACTTTTGAAGTTGAATAACGACGAAAGCAAGTTAGCTTACGCATATACGAAATTTAACTTATTGTATGGTAAAAGTATTAATTTGGAATACAAACTGGGTATTAATTATAGTAATGTGCACCTATGAAGTGCAATATACGATTGCTTGATTGCTGTCAGTGACAAATTATTCATGCAATGATACCGAGTGATAGGTAATTAATTGCGAGATGGCTCCCCGTGAGCACGTCACTATCCGCAGCCATTAACATATTGCAGTTGCGGCCACGTCATAGGTAATCACACCAGATCCCGCATCAGCGGTCAGAGTATTGGTCGGATCAGTGGTGAAACACTCTTACCAGTGATGGATTTATAAACTGAAACAGATGTCATATACAAAAGAAAAAATAGTAGTAATGTTTCTACTTATAAATAACAAATTAAAAATTTTCATTAAATAAATTGATTATTTATTTATTTAAACTGTTTTTGATTAGTTATCATCTCGATGGAGCAAAGCATCTCCGCCATTGCACAATGGAGCCAGATAGATATTTTTAAGAGTCTGGCAACGAAACTGGATCTGAAACTGTTCTTATAGGACATAGCTCAAAGAGCGGACGATGTCAATCAAACAGCAGGCCAGGGTGTGATGCTCGATGCTCTTAGAACCGATAGCCCCTGAATAGAAAGTATCTACGAAAAAAAGGGAGATTGACGGGCTGGTTAACATTGTAAACCCTTGACTAAGGGCAGCATGTAAAGGTACTCGGAAGAGGCCTTTTTAGGGTTCCGTATTCAACTAGGAACCCTTATCCTTTCGCCATGTCCTTCTGTCCGTCCGTCTGTCCGCGGTCTAGTATTAGAAAACTGAAATTTAGTATGAGTATTAATCGCGCCGACAAAGTGATGAAATAACAATTGAGAAAATATTATTTTTAGGGTACCTCCCGTACACTTGACGTGTGGGGCGATTTTTTGTTGTCGCTCCAACCCTATCGTGTGGGATGTTATTGTAGCATATAAAAAAAAATTTTTTGAGTGGGTGTATTGTGACGGGTCGGCAACTACGGAACCCTACGTAGAGCACGTCCCGACATGCTCTTGGCCGGTTTTTTAATGTTATGTTTTGATATTATAAGATTTCGTTTTATGCTAGGTAGCCTTTTGATCATCATATAGTACCTACGTCTTACACAAATCGACATAGTCCCACAGTAATCAAGAAGGTAGTGGGTACAGACACAGACAACGACATAAATATAACATTTTATAAGAATAAAGTCAGGAACAGATATATGTGATAAACACACCACCGGGATTAGAACCCAGGACTTCCAGCTGGTGTATTATCTGTGCCTAGCATGGAAACACTCTCGAGCTTTGTAGTAGGGGCACTACCCACTAGGTTATTAGGGAGGCCGTTATAACAAAAGACATTCGATACTCTATCTTATGGATGGTGTATCTTAGTACGATTAACGTATCAATCACGTCAACACACGTTCACAATGAATTATTAACCAGAGTTATCCATTCACTGGACATGTTGTTTATGCTATCGATATTCTAATTTCTAGCGAAGTTCCGAAATCATTTTGAATATAACCTTATGTTATACTTATATATAATCAATCGACTGCAATCTATCCAAACGTATTTAATTCATTTCGTAATTCAAAGTTAGTTTAAAACAATATGTATTGTTCTGTAACAATACATATTGTTTTGTTGTACGGATTAATCTGTATGAATCCGTCTATTACAGCCAGCAACTATAAGGTTTCTTAGGTATAAATTGTATGGAAATAACTATGTATGTATATCTGTGATAATACAAAACAAACTACCTATTAGTATATATTTAACACATTTTCAAAAAGTACCTTTCAAGTCTCTGTAAAAGATTTATGAATTATCTTTAACAAACTGCACAATCGATTCCCGCAAGACAGCTTTTATTAAATTCCACGACTTCCGTCCTTATGTCTCTGTACTTTTATATTAATTTCCTATTGAACGTTTACTTTTACAGCTAAATAAAATTTGAAAGTGATTTCAGCGTTGAAATCGCTAGTATTCTACCCCTAACGGGCTTAAAAAGGGGTTGACTTATTTTTGAGACAGACTCGAAAGTTAATTTTTTTGTTAAAGTCTCATATCAAAAAAACATATTTTAAGAAGATACAATAGGAAATGTAACTCTGTTTGGGAACCGTATTTTACGCGGACAAAGTCGCGGGGGGAAAGCTAGTACTTTACATATAAGTTTAATCGCACATAAAACTGCCAACACACGAATGCTCTTGGCAATTAAGCCAATCCTATTTGGCCGAACGTACCCATCTATAAATTCCACACGATATCCACTAAAACTCAATCGATTAATTAAATCAAAGGGACGGAAGGATCTGTAATTAAGGAATAATGGCATAGTTTGGCCAAATTGTCTGACCCTATAAGAACCATAAACCCTTTAGGTATTTTTTTGTGGGCCGAGCAGATCTCCAATAGCAGTGCTTACTTTTTACTGGCCTCACTGATTCTATAAAATACATATAGTCCCTTCGCATAGAAAATAAAACATTTTATTTATTTTATACCGATATAGTTATTTTACATTTTTGACCAACATACAATTAATAGTTCAAGTATATTTCAATAGCCGTAGGGTAACGGCACCAGTGGTCAGCCTGTTGCATCGTTTATTGGTAATAAATATATCAATAATTTGAATAAATAAATCATATGTATTTAACTGGCAGCTCTGATTACTCATTGTTTAATATGTCAAGCTACAGAAGCGGCAGGGGATCAAGGGGCAGTAATAAATTAGTACCAATAGGTGCTGTTGATAGAGGACAGCAGTAGTGTCATATCCGCCATATTTTTTACTACACGTGGTGTTCTATTAACACGTAAGAAAAAATATGTTTTTTTATTAAACGTGATTGAATTTTATACAAATTGGGTTTATGAATATTTAATGTATTGCATTATATTAAAATTGAATAAAAATATCACTGATTTAGGTATTATTTGAGGGGGCTGGGCTGGGCTTAGATAACATTTTTTTACGAAGGATCCAATGGTCAGCCTCCCGCGGCTGATCACTGGGTTTTGCCATCAGAACCCAGTGGTCAGCCGCATTTAAAACTCCTAAGACCTAGAAGCAGTGTTTTATTTTTGGATTTGGGACCAGAGTTACTCAATAAAAGCCCATTTTGAGCTTTTAATAGAACCTTGTAGAATATGTAAGACATTTTGTACACGGGGTCTTAGGCGGTTATATTATTTTTTTACGCGACCGACCATTGGGTGTTGGGGATTCAGTATTCAGCCACTATCTTGTTGGGCTAAATGATATTTGTATGGGGATCTATGAACAATATTTTATTATTATTATAATCCTGTTGATTTTGACTTAAATATCATGTTCTTATTAATATATAAAATGGCTGAGTACTAAGTACCCAAAGACTGATAACTGGATTTATAAGGCTGACTACTGAAAAAAAGTGCCACTTTTGGTTTAAACTTAAATATAGGTATTTGAAAGAGGATTGTTATTTTGTCTTAAAAGTATAAAAAGCAAATGATTTAACCATGTAATTCGTTTAATGCTGTAGAGATACCGAACGTTCAAACTTAAAAAAGTCGTTATAAGGCTGACTACTGGTGCGTTTACCCTATACCTAGTACTTATTTACGTGATAGAGGTTGCCAAGCGGACCCCAGGCTCAATTGAGCCGTGGCAAAAGCCTGAACAAGCGCTAGGAGGTTGAATATGATACTTGTCTATACATCCTATTTTGACTAATACCTAATAAATTTTGAAATCAGTGGCATACTGTATATCGAAGAAAGGAGAGTTATTTTTTGACGCAAAGTATGTGGACAGTCTTTATAATTATCCATCCATCATAAAAATAGTGAACTGCATAATATATTTATTTAGGAGCATACCCGAAACCAAAAGTAATTGATCAGCAAGTATTATCATGCTCTTTAAGCGTAAATGATGTGCGGAAATTAGAGAGCTGATCTCATTCCCGCGCGGAAAAGCGGTCCCGGCCTAATGACCGAACCGGCTCTTCGGATTTATGGGAACTGCTTGATCCAATCGCTCCTCATTCCTCATATGTGCTTTAAGTATGCCAGTACTTTGATCTGTAGATTTTTTACTTTATGATACTCAGGGGGCTTAGCCAAGATGACAATCGTTTGTAAAAAACGAATCGAAACGCTATCCGTCTCTCTATCGCACTAATATGGAAGAGTGAGCGGGAGCGTGTAGCGTTTCGTTTCGTTTTCTGCAAACGATTGTCATCTTGGCTACAGGGCCAGGTAACTAAAAGTGTGTAGGCGCTTATCTGGTACGCTCCCTTGGAGCAGCGTTCAGATTTTTAAAATTTCAACTGAATTTGTTAATGATAGAACTGAACACCACCTCTCCTAATGCTGCGCATGGAATCTTCCTGCGTTGCGGGTCGCCTCAAGTTCATAAATTCATAATATAATAATATCATATTAACAATTCCAAATCCTGCATAAAATTGTAATTGTGTGACTTAACTATGTCGTTTAATGTAAAAAAGCGTCCTTTTGTAGCTGACTTTAGGGTGGTGGTAACACAGGCCCAGTAAAAAGAACGTCTTGGTAAATTTCTAATGGTACTAAACACTTAACACTTTCCGTACCACCTAGTGCTACGCGCTACGCTCGTAGCCCGTAGCCACGTATTTGTCGTATGTAGCGCGTAGTAGCTACGAAGAGAGAACCCGACAGTCGGGTTCCTGGTCGTGAAAGTATTAAAATACGCCACGTTCGGCCCGTTGCTGTCTGTATCTATGGCGCGAATCAGGGACCAAGGCCTGAGCCACGCCGCAATTTACCTATAGTCATGTTTATATGATATGCGAAAAATATTGTATTCAGAATTCATCCTTAGTTGCCTTAATATGTAAACAAAGCCTTATTAAAGACATTATCACACTTGTCTGGGATTATCACTTAAATTTTTGTTATATGCTTAACCCTTTGAACGCCAAGAACCCCTCGTGCTCGTGCGAACGCCAACGGCCTACAAAGGGGTCGGAGTGAATGTGCACTTTGATCATGAATATAATCTATTATGAATTGTTTTGCAAAGAACTACCAGATTCTTCTTTTTTGATAACGCAACAGTGCTTGGCGTGTGAGTGATCACTTCATTCAAATATGAAAGCGTTAAGACGATTGTCGCCGGAGTGTCCTTGAGCGTTTGGGCGCTCTGTAGCCGCGCCATCCGCTTACCCCTCTCATTGAGATCGTGCGTAAATCCGCCGCGATGCACCGGGACGATGTTCAAAGAATATGACTTTACCCAGAGGCGTGCGGGCAGCTTTATAATAATTATAATCCTTTTGCGGATGTTTTGTGATTTGAATACTGTGATTAAGTACTGTGGTGACATTTTTAGTAGGAATGCTACTTACCTATTAAATAAGATAAGTAATAACGACCACGATTAGTAGATTTTTATGTAAAAAAATAAAAACCTAGATTTTGAATATGAAGTACAGTGAGCGGCAAAATATTTATGAATTTACAAAATATGGTTATAGTACATTATGATACAAGTGTGCTAAGTTGATCATTACATACGAAGCGATATTGTGCGCACGAACGCACGTGAGTGCGCATAAGGAAACTGAGCTTATGTAATGATCAAGCAAACGCGTTTCATACGACGTTTTTCAACACACTTGCGAGGAAATAACAGAATAGTATAATTAATAACTTTTGATAAATACATTAATTGTCAGAATGTTTACAGGATAGAAGTACTTAGGAACCTAAGATAATTAAATTTAACTAACCTTTTTTGTGATGTTATTGAGTATCTGGGACTCTTTTTCAAATAATTTCATAAAATTAAAGACTTCACATTTATTGTGCAATAAATTATAGTATTTTTTTCTTACGTATTGCTCACTAGATTTTTATGATGACATTTTACTAGTATGTATCACAATTTTGAAATATATCCAGAGGTTAAATTAACGCTACAGTTGTCTTCTTACTCATTGAAAATATAATTTGTTTTAATTAATAAAACACGACGAGAAAAATCTAACTAATAAACAATGATTTGAGGTTAACTTATAAATGGCGCGCAATTTTCTTTTTTGGATGTGCGTGCAGCTTGAGGCAAAATCGCGGACGTATAATGCCAAACAGCCAATATTAAAACAGACAATTCGTGTTTAAAACGTAATTTATTGCGTATTACGAGTAATATAATAAGTTGAAATGATTCTTATTCACAATCAGGATTGTATAATTTGTATTCTATCGTAAATGTGTATATTTTTAATATATTTACTTTTTTAGAATGTAAATTCATAAAGAGTTAAAAAAAAGTAAAGGTAATACCCGACTAAATTACAACGATTCGTCTGCGTACGTACAACTTGGTATTAGAGTACAAACGTCACTCGATCGGATTATTAAATTATTCCACTAGTTGGATAATTATTGTGAAATGCACGCGTGTTTAATATCTAGGATTATGAGCATAAAAGCGGTGGAATAAGAACCTCGTTACGAGCAGGTGTGTTGAAAAAAATATTATGCATATCAGAAAAAAATAAAAAAATACTGACTAGCACAGCAAAAAGAACTGAATGCACATCAAAGCGGTGTATTCATGTGAATTTGGATTTTCTTTTATTTATTATCAACAAAGCTAAGCCTGTTGCGAGTTGCGAATACTAAAAATGCACATGTAAGGAGCGGCATTTGTCCACGAAATCGTCATACAATTGTCATGAGAGCTGTAAGCCCATGAAATTTAGATCTTTAAAATATAACACAGCGCAAACACTTCTCAGGGTTCCAAAATGGCAAAAACGAAACCCTTAAAAGTTTCTTGAAACATGTCCGTCTGTCCGTATGTCATAGCCATTTTTATCATAAAACATATATTAATGAAATTTTATCCAGAGGTGTGTTTCATGTGCCGCTACTTATTTTTATACCTAAATTGCCAAAAAATCTTTCAGGGGAGGCATTCCATACATACATATGCCAAACTAAATGTCAAAAATATTTTTTTTTGTAAATATGAACATGTTGTAGGTACATCAATCGATACGGCTTTAAAAATATCTTATATTTATATATATGGAAGATCTTCTTATATTAAGTCAATATTTTCAGAAATCATTCTCTTCGAATATCTAAATATAATAGTCCCCCCCCCCCCCCCCATCTAACTTTTAATCCGTATTTCAAAAAAATATGAAAACGAGAAGATACGGCTTAGTACTAAATTTCTACGAAAATTATTTCACATATTATCGGTTCAGCCGTTTTCGAGTTATCTCCAAGAAACTACTTTCTACGGAACCCTACATTATGCGTAGTCACACACTTGGCCGGTCTTTTAAAGATATTTGGTAGGTAGTATTAACCCTAAGTAGTCATTTATTTATTTACTTGTATTGATAATTAATATAAAAATTTTATTTATTTGCATTTCACCGACATAGTGAAATTTTTTTAGGGTAAGCAACGCGCATGTGAATCCTCTGGGGTTGCAGGCGTCCATAGGAATTATAACTGCTTCCATAACTGCTTTCCATCAGGCGGATCGTATGCTTGTTTGCCAGCGTCGTGGTATAAAAAAAAGCTTTTTTTCCTTTATTCTTACATATTACATTGTAAGTACATTGAACTCTTAAATATCAGCAATTTTTAATTAGAATCTATCAGGCTCTGCTCAGTGATAGTTAGTACACTGAAATTTGGTACGAGTATTTGTGTTTTAATTAAACCTACAAAGTGGTAACACAATAAGTATTTGAAACACATGAAGTACACATTGTTGGATAGGTATTTCAAAAAGAATAAGCCTTAAACAACTTTTGAATAAAACGTATACTTTCGCAAATAACAGCTCCGAAAGTTTAAAATGCCCTTTGATTTTTTAACCGAGGCTCCAAAAAAATTGAAAATTCCTGGAAGTGAGGCCATTGAAATACTTATCAAGTATTTTCAATAAAAACTATATGGAATAAAATCGGTTGAGCCGTTTTTGAGTTATGCTTCAAAAACGCATAGTTAAAATACGTAAGTGCTGCATAGTAAAATAACGTAAGGTCCACAAAATATCCCTTTATAAACGACCTTTTGAATGGATGTATTGTAACAGGCCGGCAACTACTGAACCTTACACTGAGTATAGCCCGACATGCTCTTGGCCGGTTTATATGCAATCCTTTGCAGTTTTCTTCGCAATTTCTTGATTTGATAAATTTGTTAAAGTATAACATTAAAGATTGTGTTTAATCTTAAAATAAAACGCATAATACATTCGTTTAGAACACGGTATAAATACTTAAATGAATATATTTAAATAAATTCGGTCCTAAATAAATAAATTATTAGTCTGTTGTATTGTAGTAACTACTAGCAGATTTCCGCAACTAACACCTATTTTGCGTGATGCAATAGTCTACTAAAACATAATATTTACATTACCAAATTTGTTTTCAGAGCATTATGAGATGCATGATTTTGGTTTTTTTTCTCCATTTTTATTTCATTTATTTTTAATACTTGTTATAATCTAAATAAAATGCACTTTTTATAAGAATGTACATGAACACGCATACGAGTACATTATCTGAAAAGATAAAACGTCTGTGCTTTATTGATTCCGAGAAGACGCGTTATGTCCGCACCGCATGAACTCTCTGCAGTTATTTAGTCTTTAGGCACAGTAAGTCCGATATTATTGCTCACGGGCCAAGCACAAGTATATGTAGTACAAGGGAAGCACGGAGCGACGAGCGACACAGCATCCTCGTCTCAAAGCTAGCTCACGACTGCCAACAACGCCGTTTTCGAGCTACCAACGCACGAAATGTGGAATTATGATCAAGTTGTTTAAGAAAATCAAATCAATTTAAATATCCTACGTTGAGTTTGTAGTGTTTTGTAGTACACATTTTTTAGTTCAACAATTTTTTAAATCGAATGGCCCGTTCAGTAGATATAAGCAAAATTAACCGTAAAACGACATTTCGTTACATTTAAATAACGAAGAAACTATACGTTACACGAGTTATTCAAATGTTGGCAATGTTGTGCATGAAATAGTAATTAACATATATTTTTTTCAAATTTTTTTGATGACCAGTTATTGAGATATATCCCTTAGAAAGTAACTGTTTTCGGCCACAATCAGCGCCTAGCGCCTTAAAGAGACTCACAAAGTATTAAATTCAACCAAGTAACCACTGATAAATATCACTTCAAAGAAAAAAATCTTAAATAATCGAAATGACGAACGACTAACCTCAAAGATAAATTACATTACGATGGGTAGATGGACACACGTTTGTGTACATGATAAAATAAGTAAGGATGAATTCTGTATATATAGAACTAGCGACCCGCCCCGGCTTCGCACGGGATAAAAAATGGTTATTGTGGGTTATCCCTAAGAGATAGACATATACCATTACGGACTTTTTTGTAGACCTTTTTAAGATGTACAATACTGTAGTACAATATTTTGATCTATCTCTTAACTCAGCCAGCGTTTGCCATGTAAGGGCAAAAAATGGGTTTATTTACAACATCACATTAGAAACCTCTAAAATCATCAGTGTTTCTCTACTATATTTTGCATGTATTATACATATAAACCTTCCTCTTGAATCACTTAATCTAGTTGAATAAATCGCATCAAAATCCGTTGCTTAGATTGAAAGATCTAAGCATACATAGGGACAAACAGCGGAAAGCGACTTTGTTTCATACTAAATATGTAGTGATTTGGAAGCAAAGAAACCAAAAAGCCAGTCATTTCCTTTATTTTTTTAAATTACCTAATTGATAAGAAAATTCTCTTAAGGTGTATCTTAAGCGTAAATGGTGAGAAGAAGTTAGGAAACCCATTCCTCCTGTTATATATTTCACATATTTTAAATCTAAGTTTAAGGAGTATCATGTCGCATTAATAATTCCGTGCAGATCAAAGCCAAAGTATAAAACCATAAAGCGGAAAAGTTTGCGTAAAATTTACTCTTCCGGTTTCGGCTTACGATTCATCACGGAGTTTAAAAACAAGGAGAAAATAACCATAAAAGGTACACAACGATAAAATAAACTGATTGAAATAGTACTGTTTCTGCGAAATTTACTTCTTTTTTTACTTTGTATTCAGGGATGAAGATATAAAGTTAATGCTAAAGTAATAATCTAGGTCTCAAGGATAGATGTTTTGTTTCCAATGGTATACAACAACGCTTTCAATTAATAATGTAGAAATGTATTTGTATGAAGATAGTTTTTCTTTATTACGCTCCACAAATTAAGTAAAAATAGTAACGAGTATATGATAGATTCAGGTATAAGATCCGTACCTTTATACCCATATGCTAAGTTTAATTATAACAAAAGGTATTATCGTTGTAAAGCGATAGAGAAATTCCGTGTTGCAAAAATATGACAACAAGGCAAGGCGCAAGGGTTTTATGTAGCTTCAGCTTCTTTACCAAGTTTAAATAGTTTACTTCCTTATTAACCAGGTAGGTCCATGTAAACGTTAAAAAACCTTTATCAATAGCCCCACTAATATAAATTGCGTAGCGTAGTCCGTTGTACGTCGGTATTTGGTGTAGTGAATTTATCGAGACATTAGGATGAATCCCTGGCCTTTTGTCGCGGGTTTCCCAAACAGAATTCCCCGACGCAGGTGGACATTGATATTCCGACGCCGTGTCCCCGGGTTAGCGGCGAATTTTTGCAGCAACGTAAGCTTCATTTCTTCGAAACTTACCATTCCCGCGACCCCGGGCTGCAATGTAATAATGTGAAGGACGTTCATAGTAGAATTCAATTATTTTTCTCTCTCTGTCAAAGCTTTTGTCAACATTATGGATCGTTCGTATTTTTTATTATTATCAAGCTTTTTTGTTCAGCTTTGTGGCTAATTTGATTAGATTTGTTAAATTTATTCGTAAGCGATTTCGTTTAATTTCTTGTTCACCGTAGGCTGTGTTGGCTTGGAAGCTTTTATTTGATATTTTTATCCTTAAGTCAAGATGGTATTCAAAATGATTTTCCTCCCCGTCTATGTTTAATAGTACATTATTGCAGAGGACGGGAAAGATAAATTCGTGGACGAGCGATTTTTTCGGACGAAGCGCAGCTGAGTCCGAAAATATAAGACGAGTCCACGAATTTCTATTCCCGCCGAGGCATATATAACGCTTTTCTCCAAATGTGCGAGGAAATAAAGTAAATTAAATAAATTACATTTTTAGGTTAGCATTAAATATCATGAATTTATGAATTAGCTTCCCTTTACAATATTTTTTTTTAGTATAGAGCACTACTTATACTGCCAATCATCTGCCAAAGTTCATTCAAATAATATTTAAAAATCAATTTTCGTCAAAAACTATTTAAGGCAGTATTAAATATGCTTCTTTCACACAACTGTTAAAGCCTAAACCTTAAAAAAAGTTGTTTTGTCTATGATTATATGAAGCCGTATTCGCACGATCAGACGCGGTGGTCATGCAAGCTATGACACAGAATGAGACAACGAAGGTTTTTGATCTCACTATCTCGCTCTATCCTATAGTTTGAAGGGATTGCCGTTCAGACGGTTGGCTGTTTAATGAAATGTTTAAAAGGTAAAAAACAATGCGGACGACAAGTACAACTTGTCGTCCGCTAAAACAGGACAATAATGATTTGTATTTTTTTAAATTTGTATTAGTAAATAATGACGAACTTCACGTACTAATTTTACTACAGTAAGGTGAACATTTCCGAGCACGTTGGAGAAAAATATATTATACGTCAACATCCAAATTCTAAATAAAATGCTTAGCAATCGTACTAATAAAGCTTGTTCATTTCCATTCAATTCACATTTTACTAGGTAGCCCACCTAATGAAGGAAAACTAAGAGGAAATAATTCGTGTATAGCCAAATTTTGGTGTAGTTGTAGGCAAAGGTATCTTACACAACATACTAAAAGTACCGGTGGATGGGGGTGCCGCTAGCGGAAAGGGGGGGGTGTAAAGGTCCCTAATTTTGGTTTTTCGTAAATAACTCGGTAACGGTGGCTCATACGAAAAAATGTTCTATTGCTTAATTCATCCACATCAAATTTTCTATAAAAAAGATTATTTGCAATTTTTTGCTAGGATCAATGTTTAATGAGATATCGAGGAAATACGATAAACACTTTTTTAAACTTTCGGAGCCAATATTTACGAAAGTATTAGTTTTATCCAAAAGTGGTTTCAGAATACCCTTATTGTTTTAAAAAGACCTATCTAATGATACCCCACACATTAGGGTTGCAGTAAAAAAAATATTTACCCCCCTTTCCATGTGTACGGGAGGTACCCGAAAGAATAATATTTTTTCACATTTTGTTTTAAAACTTTGTCTGCGTAATTAAAACACATACTTATACGAAATTTCATTTCTCTAGTACTAGCCATCACTGAGCAGGGTGAGGAGGGGTCCTACCCTTGGAGTTTCGGCATGTCCGTCTGTCCCCGTCTGTCCGTCCACGGCTTTGCTCAGTGATGTTTAGTACTAGACATCTAGACGGACAGATGGGGTCAGACGGACATGGCGAAACTATAAGGGTAGGAAGTGAGGTAGCAGGGTGAGCAGCCTGCTCAGTGATGGTTAGTATTAGAAAATAAAAAAATCGTGTGAGTATGTACTTTAATCACGCCGGCAAAGTTTTAAAACAAAATGTGAAAAAATATTATTTTTTCGGGTACCTCCCGTACACATGGAGTGGGGGGGTAAATATTATTTTTACTCCAACCCTAATGTGTGGGGTATCGTTGGATAGGTCTTTTTAAAACAATAAGGGTATTCTGAAACAATTTTTGGACAAAACTAATACTTTCGTAAATATTAGCTCCGAAAGTTTAAAAAAGTGTTTATCGTATTTCCTCGATATCTCATTAAACATTGATCCTAGCAAAAAATTGCAAAGAATCTTTTTTATAGAAATTTAGATGTGGATGAATTAAGCAATAAAACATTTTTTCGTATGAGCTACCGTTACCGAGTTATTTACGAAAAACCAAAATAAGGGACCTTTACACCCCCCTCTCCCCGCTAGCGGCGCCCCCATCCACCGGTACTTTTAGTATGTTGTGTAAGATACCTTTGCCTACAACTACACCAAAATTCAGCTATACACGAATTACTTCCCCTATCAGGCAGTTAAGCGTCTTCGTTTGGTGAGCTAAGGGTCGTCCAGTGATTGCCGAGTGGTTTGCAATGAATAAGCGAAAAACCTGTAGGTATTTGAAGCGGTTAAATTATGTTTTTTTCATAGGCAATCGAATTTTACTTTTCGTAAATATCTACTTATTTATATAGGTACTTTGTTAAATACAATAAAAAGTCAAAACTTCATTCAAAAGTAATTTTAATCAGTCACAGGGTACCTAATAATGCAATCATGTAAGTAAATTTAAAAAAAAAGTAACCTACTTACTAAGTACCTACTTACTTAAATTACGAAATACTAGTAACATTTCTTCGAATGATAACATTGCTATTTATTACCGTCTACCGTCAGTAACCGAACAACATTTTATTGAAAATTCCAACGTTGGAGAGGCTAATATTTCCATTGTCCAGACAGATATTACTTATCGGAATCTAAAGGTCACATTGGAATTCACTTTAGATAGTTGTGGTTGCGAAGTAATGGAAATTCGTTCTAACCAGATTGTATATTGTGTTATTGTCTAAAAATATCTATTACAAATTCAAAATGATTTCTAAAATCTGACGCCACTTTGTTAGTTGTGTAAAAAAATTCGAAAATAACAATGTACGTACATAAACTAGCCTACTTTATAATTACGGACTAAATTTCGACGGACGACATTCCGATTTTATTAAATATAGTTTTCATTGAAAGTACTTATTGAATTTTCCAAAATGTTTGGACCCACGGTTGAAAATTTAAACTTAACATTGAAAGGGACTTGGAAACAGTGGTAGCACCCATAGATACTTTTGTTCAGGGCACTGAAATTTCTTCTTCTTCTTTCTCCGGCCTTATCCCATGTTCAATTGGGGTCGGCTCTCCTAATCGCTTTTCGCCAGCTTGTTCTGTTCTGGGTCGTCATTGGGTCTAATTCTAGAGCTTCGAAGTCACTATTTACTAGAGATAGCCATGTGAGACGGGGCCTTCCGGGACGTCTTGGACCAGTGTGGATATCTATCACTTTACGGGCCATGTGGTCTTCGGGCCTTCTCATAACGTGCCCGTACCGGCGTAGTCTCGTTTCGGTTAGCTTTTCAGATATCGGCGTTACTTTCAGGCTTCCACGTATATAGCAATTAGCCACTTTATCCATGAGGGTTACGCCTGCTGACCAGCGTAGCATCCTCATTTCGGCTACAGGTAGTTGTTGCACCTGGTCTTTTCTGAGTGGCCAGCATTCGGCACCATAAATCATTGCTGGTCGTACAGCGGTCTTGTAAACTTTTCCCTTGACGCGGACGGGCATTCTGTTGTCGCATAGCACACCGGTTAAACTTCTCCACGTTTGCCACACTGCATTGATACGGTGAGTGATGTCTGCGTCGATGTTGCCGTTGGTAGAGAGTACACTGCCTAGGTATTTAAAACTGCTTACACGTTGAAGCTCCACATCTTGGAGGAATATTTTGTGTTGGGAGTTATTGCCGGAGAAGTTACAAGGCATGTGCTCAGTTCTTTGTTTACTTATACGTAGGCCAGCATTTTCCAGTGCAAGTCTCCACAGCTCTAAAGTTTGTTGTAGGGCATTTGGGTCTTCGTTTATAAGAACGACATCGGCGTATAGGATATTCGCTGGTGCGGGTTGTTGCAGTTGTTCAGTTAGGCAGTTCAATACTATATTGAATAGCAGAGGACTGAGGGCAGAGCCCTGGTGAACCCCAACCTTTACCTCAAATTCTTCACTAGTTCCCGCGAGGCAGCGCACTTTTGTTGTTACATTTGCGTACATATCTACTATCTTGTCAATATATGATTCTGGTACATATTGAGATCTTAGTGAGTGCCATATGAGTGACCTTGGTACCCGGTCAAAGGCCTTTTCCAGGTCTATAAACACCATATGCAAATCCTTTTTAAGAACCCTGTACTTTTCCATGAGGATGCGGATAGTGTGAATGGCATCTGTTGTCGACTTTCCTCCAACAAAACCACATTGGTTTTCTGTGATACTGGTTATGGAAAGCAGCCTCTCGTTAACTATTCGCTCCCAGATTTTAAATGTATGGGAAATCAACTTGATAGCTCGGTAGTTTCCACAGGATCTTGCGTCACCCTTGTTTTTATAAAAAGGTATCAAAAAGCTTTTCCTCCACGCCGACGGTATGCCTTCATTAGATATTTTGTTGAACAAGATGGTTAGAAATCTTTGACCTGCTTCTCCAAGTATTTTCCAGAGTTCTGCTGGTATGTCATCGGGTCCCGTAGCCTCGTTATTAGCCATTGTGCGTATAGCATTACTAACTTCATCTGGCGTGACTTCTGGCCATGGCCCATGCGCCGGTTGCAGTTCTATGAGCGGCAATCTTGGGTAAGTTTCGTTGAGCAGTTCAGCATAGTATTCCCTCCACCTTTTCTTAATATCTTCATTAGATGTTAGAAGTGTACCGTGTGCGTTTTTTATGTACTTATTATTCTTAATGTCTTGCGTGTCGCGGTACCTCTGTTTTGCTATTTTGAAAAGCTGCTTGTCATTAGTGGCCGATTCTAACCTTTTATAGAAGTGATCTCTATCCTTGGCTCTCGCTTGGGCAACGGCTTGTTTTGCTACCTTCTTTGCAAGTTTATAAGACTCTCTGTTTTCATCACTATTTGTCTCTTGCCACGCTTTAAAATGATGTTTAAAGACAGTTTTTCTTGGATGTCACCTCTCCACCACTTTGGATCTTTGTTTTTCCTGACGAGGTTCCCAGGCATGCTTTAGCCTTTATAATACACAGCTCTCGGAAGTCTTCCCACATATCATTTGCTGTCAGCTTAGAATGGTCCATATTTAAGTGGTCAATCAACTCAGAATAGAGTTCTCTGCCTGTGGTTTGGTCTAGTTTATACCAGCAAATGTTTGCGGTCTTCTCAGTTTTAACTGTGATAGGCTTAGGTGTTTGAAAATCTGCCACTAACAGACGGTGTTGTGAGGTAAGAGGTTCCCCAGGTATATTATTTTACAGTTTCTGAAAGATTTGAGCAAACGACGGTCACTGAGGATGTAGTCTATTTGCGTGCTATTGCGGCCGCTCTTATAAGTAATCAGGTCACTGAAATTTATAACATATAAAAATTCCAGGACATTTAACTAAAACCACATGTGGCATACATACATAACATCCGAGTTCCTTTGTAAGACTCATCATGATTCTAAAGTCAGGATACTGCCCCTTGTAACCATGTACAATGAGGTCTCGAGTTAAAGTTCGAGTGATTTTTATCAAAATTGACAGTTACAAGTTAGCCGTCGCAAACTCGTATCATGAAAATGGTAGCCCAGCTCCGGCTGCGAAAGAGCTCGGGTAGAGACGGAACAAACTTTTTAATAGTAATGGTGACGATAAACGGTGTCATTAAACACGATTACGCGACATTTCGCGTTGTGCTAGACGAGTCGAACTCTCATCAGGGCGCAGCTTATAAAACTCGTTTGAGAGATTTGTTCCGCATAGCACCGGGGATTTTAAAAAAGAGTTTATTCTTTATTGTACCACTGATGTACCATTTCCACTATCACGCTTCGCTATGGACTACGGCGCTCGCAGCTTAATTATGTGCAACAGGCGGGATACACCTGAAAAGCTGCTACTAAAATTTACGTACCGAATATATATTTTTAAGAGCAAAGCCAGTAATGTACCGACATTAAAAAATAAAAAGATTAAAGAATTAATGTTTTTATGCCAAACCGGCCATGTTACAAATTTTGCTATGTCACAGGCAGACATGGAAGTTTTTGTGGCAAAAATGTCAATTTAGTAGGAACTGCCATCCAATAATAAAATCGATAACTTTCGAAATGACATTTCATAGCACATACCTACTAAGTTTACCGGGTAAAGTATAAATTAACCTGTAATACTGATAACTAACTATCGATGATATGTAACGGCGATATGTTATATTTTAACACTTATATAGGAATTTTGAAAAAACAGGAAATAATTTATGGAATCAGACGTTACTTTGCGGGAGGCTATAATTATTAACTACAATAATATTGTTTTGCTATTCCGCGCAATATTGTTGTAGTTAAACCATGAAATCATTTTGACAACTAAAAACAAAACGAATGACAACCATTTTTATAATCGATTTACAATAAGTTTAATCTGTATAAGTATTATTAATAAGTATTATACAATATATAAATATAAGCAACTTGCAAATTTATATTATATGTACATCATAACTGTATTGTACTGTACATCTTCAGCATCTACTTTCCCATTACTACTACCCGAGAGGCATCTCTTATGCCTATCTATTATTCAGTGAGCCATACGATAAATAAATAACTGTCATAACGATTTATCGATGAAAGAATATCTTCGGGACATTGACATTTTCATTCTTGCCACTAAAACTTCTATGTCTGGTCACAAACTAATAGAAGGATAAACGTATTTGTTATCATCCCAAACGTGACAAAATGGTTGAAGTTATCATATGTACGACCAAAATTGCAGCAACAGTAATTTTAAATAAACTTATTTCACGATATCCACACGATAAGTGCTATAAATGAATATATAGATGAATTATCGAGATCATGGAATTGCATTTGTAGTGGTTGTACCGTTTGCAACAAAAGGAGAATAATTTTCTCTTAATTTAATAAAATTACATACCCTTAAGAAATGGAATAAGTAGTAGTCCTCTGTTTTTTGCTTTTAGTCGCTATCATGTTCTTCATCTGAGCTGTCACAATTATTGATAATAAGATAGTTTGAAATTCGATCCATTTCCCCTTCCTGACATCGATATTTATTTTCTTCACTTTCGACATGGTAACAAATATTTTCCCAGTCCTCAGCAGTAATAGTATTCATTCGTTCAGTTGCTAAACTCATAATGCCTTGCATGTTTAATGAAACGTTTCTTTTTGCTACATATCCTTTTACCATGGACCAAATATTTTCGATCGGATTGAATGTCGGGTGATACGGTGGCAATCGAAAAACGGAGTGGCCATGTTCTTTTAAAATTGCATCTATGTGGTACTCACGAAACCGCTCTTTATTTTGTTTAATTAAATCATACAAACTGGTTTTGTACATCAACGGGCTATACGAAATGTTGTGTTCTGTCAACCAATCCATCATTTCTTGTTTATGAGAATTTGACGTTGGAGCACGATTCAAAAGTTTGTTGTGATAGGACGCATTATCTACGATAAGTATGCTATTCGGTTTAAGGTTCGGTATTAATTTTTCTTTTAACCATTTTTCGTAGTTGACAAAGTTCATCTGGTTATGGTAATCTCCCGTTTTTTGGTTTGCCTTAAACATTAACAAAGCGTTGGGAATAAAACCATCTTTTCCTCCTGCGTGCACTATTATTAACCGCTGGCCTGTACTGATTTGTTTTTTTACACCAAATTCTGTTCCATCGGTCCAAGCCTCTCCGGACACATGTGAAGTGTGGATGTAGGTTTCACCAGTATAAACTAGTGGTCTATCTTCAGACCGATATTCCGCAATTTTGGTAAGGTAATTTATTCTTAGCAGTCGTATGTTGTGTCTTTCCATTAATATTTTTTGGTTGAACTCGGTCTTTTTCCATTTCAATCCTAATTTTTGTATTTGTTTTCGTAAGGTGGAAATGCCAAATTTGTAATCTATATCGGATCTTAACACAGAGTGGAGTGCCTTTAAGGTTGGAAATTGCTTATGGGACAGATGAAAATTGTATATAGTTCTCCGGATGACTTCCTGATCAAAATCGTCTACTGCTGATGACGGACAAGTACGTAACTTTTTATTTCTCGGGGAGGTGAATTTCTTTGTTGTTGCGAATTTCTCACTATTGCTCTCAGACACAATGTTATAAACAGTAGAGAGACAAACATCTGTAGCTTTTTCAACTAACTGGGGAGCGGTGTAAGGGGAATTTAAATTTTTCTTCAGTTCAAGTTCAAAATATTTATAACAGTTAAAAATAATTTGCTTACTTTGACTCTCAATCGGACCAAAATTACTCACTGCCATATTTTTTGAAAATTATGTAACTTACACTTAGTCGTACGGGCTGACACAAAATTATTCTGATAATTGTGAGAATACAATAAAATCAGACGTAAAAATATATGCACAACGTAAATAATATTCACAATTTGACACTGACATTATTTTGGTATTTACTTCCTCAATATATAACAAACCTCTTTTTATGCTGATAGTACGAGAAAATAGAAAATTCAAATATAGAATGCCTGTAAACATACAATACTACTACATATGCAATTCCATGCTCTCGTTAATTTATCTATACCATCGTTGAAATGCTAATATTGTTTTCGATCCAACCATTAGAACAACTGAATGACTTCAAACAAAAGCAACCGAATCCATGCCATTGGATGGTCCGGTAATCCAACACGCGTAACTACACTTCACGTGTAAAAGGAATTCGTAAACTAGATCTGGGTTCTATGTATTACCCTATGAAGGAAACCCTTTTATTTAATTAGACGCATTAATTTTCAGTTATCATGAAAATGGAATCAAACTAAGTGGAACGCTATGTATACTATATTTATTAATGTTCATCATAATATTATCACTGATTAAAGTAAACTATGTGGGTAGGGCTTGCAATTATCCGAATAATTCCATACAAATTACTATTCGAAATATCCGCATTGTGTACGTCATGAATAAATATCTATCTTGAATTGCAAGCCCTTTATGTGGGTCATAGCATTGAAAACCTAAAAACATCCACGAATAAAAATGTAGGTACTCAAATGAAGCGAACTAGTTAAGTATGTAATATTTAAAGGACAATGAAAGATTGCGTATAAAATACAAAATATAGAAATGGTCACATACATACATAACATGCAAAAGACTTGTTTTCAATCTCCTGGAGAATACTTGTTAACCGAGCTATCTTTTTTTTATTTAAACACCTTAATACAAGTTAATTCACCCTCTAAATGCACATTTTATTTCTCTTTTTTGTACCTTTTCCCCTACTTGAAATTTGGGTTGTCATTCCAGAAATTGCTTACAAAAAAATTCAGCATTATTTTGCAATACTTCCTGAAATATTCTTATAACTTAAATAATGAAATAAATGTCTTGTTAAAACGACTAGAAGGTTTGGGAATTAACAATGGTTATTCCGTGAGTTTTACTCATGAGCGGGAATGAACTGTTGCAAAAATATTGTTACTCCGTCGTTGATTTTAATATTATTGTTTTGTTACATAGCGGGCATAAGCAAACATTTTACTTATTTCATCATTTTGCATGGCACACTAAACCTGCTACATTGCCCGCAAAGAGTATTTTACGGCGCGTTTACACAATTTCTCTTAACAAAAAGATGGAGGGAAAATATAATTGTTCTCAGTGAAACCACTGGGATTATTCCCATCGAGAACTCGCCACAGGCAAACAACCGGTCGAGGGTAGCCAGAAGAAGTGTGATCTCGGATTAAGCGTAGATGTAACAGATTTTGAGATCAGGTATACTGGTCATTCTGCCTCGGTAACCGAATGGTATAAAATGCATGAACGCCGCCGCAGCTGCCGTTTCCGTACGCATGCACTGAAGCTTACAATGGCCACGTGTGTTCCATGCAAAACTGGGGCGCCATTCCATATTATTTCCTGGCAGTCTTAATTCACAATTTCGACACTGTCAACGTACTATAACGAAAGGAGATCGTCAATTTTTGTTAGGTGATCTGGCCCAGATTATTTAGGACCATTTAGGAATGGTTCTTATCTTTGAAGAATCGTCATAATTTCTAGATCAGGATGGTGGTAAAAATATTGCGAAATCTAATGGGAAAATTGAAAAATCATGCATTTAAAACTTGAATATGACAAGGACAATATTTGAAAGCGTGCTTGCCCATGATTTATATATTAATGTAAAAAAGTACCGATTTTTTAAAGATAATGTACAAAAGCGGACTTGAAAACAAAACGGGAATCATGATGAAATAATAAAAAGTCATATTTTGATCGTATTTATAGTTCCTGTATTTCGGTAAACAAAGACGGCTGTCAAACCATCGTTGATACTATTAACTGAACATTCCTAACACCTATTGCGAAGGGATAAGGTTTACCACCGTTAAGTGCGATAGCACTAGTATCTGACATTGCAAAATTGAAAAAAAAATGCATTTTGTTATCGAAGGAGCATGATATTATGCCATTATGAAACACACTTTTAATATTCAAACTCCGATCAAAAATGCAAAAATACGCATTTTCTATCTTTAGGCGTTTTAATACAGTCGATTTCTAATTTAAACTTTCGTATTCGTAGGCTTAGATACTATTTTAATATTACAATGTTGTAACTTACCGAACAGTATCAAAACGCAGATTATGTAACGGTATACGTTGACAGTGTCAAACCAAAAAACAATCCCGTTTCAAGCCAGGGTGAAGTTAAACTTTATGTCAATGCCATAAGGACGTTAACGACTTGTCTTGCTGTATTTTAATCGCGGAAAAATCAACATAATGTTTATTTATTTAGTATTTCTAATTCCCCGTTTCATTTTTTTGCAATATTTTGTCTACTTTAGTAATAAAATGAGTATTTATTTTTCATTGCAGTACAACTGTATACGGTTTATATCAGGTGGCCCAGAATTGACGATCTCCTTTGTAAAAATCCGATCTCATTTTTGTTTCCATTTTGAATAGAAAAATGTCATCATTGGTTTTGCGACATTACACAAAAGTGTACTTTTACAAAATAGTGGTGATCCGTTTAAGGGCATTATTGGTATCATATTGCGACTAAAAAAAGGTTGGAGAAAAATTTTTTTTGACCCAAAAAAAGCTTTTTCTCTTCTCATGCTCGTAAAGATCGACTTTAAGTCGTGCGTGGACGACATAAAATCGCATTTTAGGCTCTAGGGCATAAAGTAAAATTTTCTTCTAAGACTAAGAATGTGGCTCAACAGCCAAACAGAGCCAGAGAGCAGTAAAATTTCTTAGAATACTGAAACTTGTTCTTTTATTATATTCTTGTTATAATTATTTGAATTGCGTGTTTTCTATAATTAAATAAATGAAATCAAATAAAATAGGAGTTGATAATAGTTTAGAAATGCCCCGAAATGTTTATATGACTTGGCAGAAACAAGTATCTATGTCTAAATTCACATGTTAAAAAAAAAAGAAATTAATTGGTGGGAACCATATTTTGTTTTCATTGTAATATTTTTGTTACAACTTGAAAGTGTTTTACGAGTACCGATAAATAATTTCCTCGCAATTGTAGAGAAAATTAGAGTGTAAACCTCGTCCATAAAACCCATTTTACACTCGACTTTATATCAACCCTCGCTCGCAAGCTCGCTCGGATAAACGCCTCGCGTAAAATCGTACGTTTTATGCACTTGTTGTACAGTCAAGTGTAAAAATATGGGTGTACTCATCTTACTCAAAAATATGTCCCATAGTATCTTATTCCGTTGTAATAAGTGCGCAGTACCATATTTATGAGACGACTATTTCGATACGTATTTTTTGCACTTGACTGTACAATCTACTATTTTTCTATGGGACACCTCATCGTAGCCGGCCGACCCTCCATACAAAACCATTATTTTTAGCTTAATTTTTTTTTTAGTTATTCATACTTAGAATACTATACCAATTATGCCCTTAAACGGATCAGTAGCATTTTTGTTACACCTTGTATTGCAAAAGGTTATGCTTTTATTGCTAACCATAATGCTCTAAGGTTGTTATTCTTTTATAACGTTTACACGTAAGATTTGTATACATACTAGGGAGCGTGTATTGATATAATTGCTGCAGAGGGGAGGCAGACTGTTGTCAAATTTATAGACTCTCTTTAGTGAATGACGACAGTGACCTTGAAAGAGAGCGTAGGGCGCTGGCAGACAGGGGAAACATGAAGTAGCACTTCTAAAGGCATATTGCCAATCCTTTTATGCTAACAGTCTGTGGGTGAAGTATACCCGTAAGGCTGCCACTGTTCTGCGCATCCAATACAACAACATTTTCAGGATTCTGATGCGGCTCCCCCAGTTCCGTAGCGCGTCAGGAATGTTCGCGGAGGCGCACACGAATGGGTTCCATGCCATCATCCGCAAGAACGTGGCCTCCTTACTCCGTCGCGTTCGAAGCAGCAGCAACAGCATCTTGAGAGTGTTTGCGTACAGGTTTGACTGCCACATTTATGACAAATGAAGGCAAATAATGCTTGGGTTGGTGTGAAAATTTTAATGTAATTTTTAATTTTATTTTGTTTTATTTGAATTTTTAATTATTTTTTTTTCATTTAAGTTTTTTATTAAAAATGTCAAATACAAAATAATACACACAATAATTCTATTAGATCCTCTCAAAAATTGCTCCTAAAAGTGCCATCTTCATCTTCCAAATTTTATAATTGCTCATTTACGTTCCAGGCCGTTCGTTTGTGGAATTCTCTCCCTCTCAACATTAAACGCGCGCAATCTATTGGTAGCTTTAAATCCCAACTTAAGGAATACTATTTATCTCTTCCTTAGGTTTTTAAGTTGACACTGTTGTTTCTTATTGTGTGTATTATATATGTATATATGTACGTATATGTATGTTTATTTTGTATTTATTTAAGTATGTATATTCATATGAATGTGCTGTGTTATCTATTTCGTCTCTTTTGTTTCTATGCACCACCTACTGCTTATTGTTTTTCTCTAGTCTCCACTACCCAAACGTTGTCTGGAAGAAATCGCTCATTAGCGATAAGACCGCCTGTTGTTACCTCTACCTAAATTTATCTAATTGTAAAATTTGTGCTTGTAACTGTATGAGGTGTGCAATAAAGAGTATTTATTATTATTATTATTATTACACACAAGTTAACACTAAACTTAAAACTTACATTCAAACCAAAATGACCATTATCTTTAAATTTAAACAAAAACAAATACACAGTCCACGACAAACATACACAGAACAAGTTAACTAAAAAAAATCTAACACACATATTTTAAAATAACACACAATACTTCCCTAGCTCCCAGGTCCCCAATTATTCCCCAAATCACTCCCCTGCGGTAATGTGCCCATTATGCTGGCCACATTCCCCCGTTGGATGGCAACACCAAGCCGTTGACCGAGGAACTAGCCAGCCCTCCGATCACCTGAGGAATCCAAAAGCCTCCTCTTCAACTCCTTAAAGAGTTTATGGGCATTTGGACTCCACGGGCCAAGAGTCTCCACAGCGAAAGCCACAAAATCATTGCTGCCCATAAGGCCGACATATTTGCGCCTCTTTAAGGCCTCTGCCGCAACTGCCGCCCCGCCAGCCTGAACAGACGTAGCCGCTAAATGGGACGGAGCCAGAGTATCCACGCACGTGGCATCCCAGATAAGCGGCCGACCCGATCGCCAGGGTATTAAGGTCCTTCCATTGGGTCTTTTGCCATCATCCCTCAACATACCAGGTGGCTCCAATGCCTCTGGCACACCAACGCTGACAAAAGCCCGACGGATTACGTCATTGAGACTACTAGCGTGGCGAGAAAATCTGCCAGCGCTCTTACGGCAGGAGAGGCCATGGTAGCCCAAACCGTCCATATCAGCGCCGCAAAGGCAACGGTGGGGGACCACTATTTCAGCGCCCAAACGAAGACCGACAGCCAACAGCAGTGAATTGTTGTCCAGCAGGGTGGCACAGTCGCTAGAAGGATAAGCCTGCAACCAGAAACCTGACTCTAGCTCAGACGAGGCTAGCCGACGTGCTTTTTCCACCGCGGAGATGGCAGAATTCAGTAGCCCGGCTTGTACCTGCCGGCAAAGAGGCTCATCCCACATCCTCTGCACCTCCCTCCTAGACGGCAATTCCTTGTCCGAGCAAGCCACACGCCACGCATTAACAGCGTCCGGCAAGTATGCTACCTCAAAATCACGAAGTGATGGCGAAAGGATCTTACCAACGAGGGATAGCGTACTGTGCACGGACGACAAGAAAGCTGGAAGCGCTACACCGGAGACACGTTGTAATGGATCCAAGGCATCCATATAATGCATAAATTTCAATGGACGGTAAAGTTGTTCGATATTGTGACATTGCTATTAACTTTGTGTAGGAGTTAATTTCATTTACAGTTTCGGGAAAATTTATGACTGTACGATTAAGCTTTCATGAAAATTATACTGTAATATTAAAGTTCGAATTATAACTCGCCTGGAAAATATGGAGTATCATAAAATCAATTAGTAGTTATGTCTTATTTCTCATAGCTTCGGTGCTGTTCGGGAAGGAGAATTTAGTGTTGAATTAAGTACTGAAAAGTAGCTTTATTTCAAGTGGCTTTTCTAAATAATATGCCTTTGCTTTTAAACATTGAGATAGTAATTCATTAGGAATACAGATAATAGTATTTTCCAATAAATTTTGGATCCTAAAAATCCAACCTCGAATTTATAGATGTTAGTGAATGTAGCAGAAAACAAATGAAAACGTAAAATCTAATTCCTTGATCTAAATAGGCATTAAAAGTAACACGGTTTATAATAAGATCGAATAAAAATAATAGTTATTTAGGAAGATTTGGTTAAGAACAGTATTCTGTCATAAACACGTGAATATTTACTTCTGAATACAAATAAATATTTTCATTCGATAAACAATATAGTCCTCTTAGCATTCCTATTGATATTTATTAGAAATATATGAGTTTTAATAATTATTGGTGAAAATTGACCATGCGGTTACATTGAATTTGCTTTCGTTTCCTGTAGAAACACTATTGTATATATATTTCACTATATATTCCCTATATTTTTAGCATATTTATCCAAATGTAGTTTCTAAGTTTTAATCAGCAATTTGCCAGAAAATCCTGAAATTATAATTATAAATTAATAATTTTACATAAATACGGGTAGGGATAATCTTGCAGCGCGCGAGGTTAATCTTAACCCACCCGCATATTTGCTTAGATTTTCGCAGGCGATCGAGAAGCGGTGTGCAGACGACGAGTCAGGAGTTCACACGAATTTGAACCTTGTCTGTTAGACATTTATTTGGTTTTAGTATCTACAGGTTGGATCATCAACGTTATTATTTAGATAACTAGGTTCAATAGCGGAATCGGATGAGTAATCGGTAAGATTTTTAAAGAGGTGTTTGGATTAAAGCTACAGAGGGGAATGTAGGTGATTGTGGGGGACAGGGTACGGAAATTATAAAAGCGGGTGGTAAGGTTCGAACTTAACTTAGTCAGAACGTGATTTCAAGACATCAGCATCTCTCAGCCAAGATCGAGGTCTACAACTTTATGTAAGTCCTTTTAAATATTTCACTTTCATCTTAATTGTTTGTCGTGTACTAGCATTTTACAATATATTTACTAGTGAAGCGTACGAATATTATAATAACGGTCAATACCTTTCTTTTATTAATTGGGTTAGTTGGGGTATCAATATTACAGGCGTTACGCTTATTTACCTGCAGTGAGTGTTAGAATAATGAGGGATATATTATTAATCCACATTTGTAAATATTTTAGCTGTGTTTGGGTTTACAATGAAGTAGGGATCTGCATTTAAGTATATTAGGTACTATTTCAACGCCTGTATGTCTAAATAAGTACTTAAATATTTTGATTATTTATTGAGTGTGAAATTTAAATACCATCTTCGTCTTCTTTCATAAACGATTCTCAAATCGTATGGACGTTTCAACATAGGATTAACTTCAGAGCAATGGTTTAATATTTGAGTGATGTAGGGTATTATTCGACTTGGTTTTCAAACACATAATAACGCAGCTAATAAATAATAGTATTTTGTATTTACGTGGAACTCGTTGTCGTGAGGAAACCATTTAACTATTTGATGATATTCTACTTATTTCCATTCAATTATAAAGGTTGATAGCGAATATTCTGACCAGGTTCTTCATAATCCTGTTTGTTGTTTTAACATTGAACCTTATATATTTTCTATATACGATTGTGTGTATTTATGTGTGCGTATATTATATTTACAATACCTAACTATCTAGGATACGTAATATTTATTCTCCTAGGGGAGTGGGGGCAGCAGGTACGCCTAGGTACGCGACGCTAGGCTACTGGCCTGCACCTCAAGCCTATCATACACGTCCCCGTCCTCTTTGGCTCTGCCGCCGCAGGCCAGAGAGGAACCCATCCTTCTGGGTAGGTCGTACTCCCTGGGAATGCTAGTGGTCGTTGACGGGCGTCGCACCCCTTACCATCACACCCCGGACCACTAGTAGCTAAGTATGAGGGCCCCACTATGGTGTGAGCTACGCCAGGTGCCAGGTGCCCTGCGATGTGGCACTCCCATCCGCCAGGTGATCCCATCCTAAACCCTACAATTCCCAGAAAAATCCCGTGCTCCAACTAATCATTTCCTTTCTACAATCCCGTCAACTCACTCCTCCCCCTACATCCCGAAGGGTACTTAGACTGACGCTCTCCACCGCCCCCATGTCTGGACGCATCTCTGACGAACTCGGTTCAGCAGAGAGGTGTCCTAGCAGAGGGCTCGGGGGGAGCGCCAGTTTAAATGACCCACTTCCCGTCCACTCCCTCCCCTCCTGTTCCACTCCCCTAATCCAAGGTGTAACTTATCGTGCCGATGGATGCATGGCTGAGAGGGAGCTCAGTCACGAACGATAGACCCTCGAGCCCTCGGGCTCCGGCGTCGACAGGAGGTGTGGGTACTCCTGAAGACCTATTTTTATCCACCTGTGCTAGGCCCTGCACAGTTGAGCGCCGTAAGCAAGGATGAAGGGATCCTGGGGATTGAGGCATTGCCAACCCGCGTGTCAACACGTCCCTTAGGCCCTAATTTCGGGCAAAACGGTAGCCCTACTGCTAGCCACAGTATGGGAAATGGCCATGTGAGGAACCGTAGGTGGGCTCACGGCGAGTAGTGTGGAGGCCGCGGAGACAGTTTCTGCTGTCAAAGCGGTGGTGAACGGCCATGCTGATGGAGTGCGTATGGATGACTCTGGCGTAGGGCGTCTGACCTGGATGACCCTGCGTCCCATCTATACAAGCCCCTGATGTCGCGCAACTAGCCAACTCTGCACTGCTATACCCGAGTCGGTGTCCTAGCGACGGAAAGCACCTATATGTGTGTGAGTAAGCGTTCCCAGAGGTGCGGGCCCTTGTAGGGCGGGAGCCGATGAGGATGAAGTATACAAGTTTGTAACATGGAAAACAGGTCTAATACAAACAAACCCCAGGCTAAACCAGAAGCGTGCATCGCTGATGGTACAGCCACACAGGCAAAACAAGCTGTTCCAGCGACAGTGCGTCAAGCCGACAACCCCCGTACGCCGGTCAGAACCACTGAGACCCAAGGCAGAACTGCGGGGGAGACCCCAAGGACAAGCCGCAAGGTCCCAAGACCACAGGGCAATGGTACCAACTTGATCAACTTCAAGGACCAGACCCCTAAAACAACAACGGTCAGACAACCCCAACCCAGTACTTCCCGGGGTGGTCCGCCCGCCAAACCATCAGGTGAGCAGACCGGTCTAGACCCCTTTGCGGACTGGCAGGAAGTGGACTACAGGTCCAAAAAGAGGCGACCCAATACTGGGAAGCCTCACCCAGCCAGGCCAGCGAAGGCTTCCTCTTCCTCTTCCAATCTGCCCCCCCCTGTTAAACGTCAAGGAGGGGTGGAAAAGAAGAAGAAGAAGAAAAAGAACAAAAACCAACGGCGCGCGGCCCGCTTATTGCGGGAGCAGCTGTCGGCAGACAACTCTGCAACCGGCGAGGATGCTCAGGCTTCTTCGGAGCCTCTGCCCAAGCCGGCGCCGACGCAGCAGTCGGCTGCTGGTAGGCGTCCGCCGATGGGGAGGGGTCCCACCCTTCCCCGTCAGGCTGGCACGTCGGCCAGTACCTCTGCTGGGAAGGCCGCAAAGTCCACCAAACATAACCCAGGCAAGAGCGCACGAGCAGTTGCAAAGAGGACACGGGACGAGTCCTTCTCCCCGCAAGGAGATCTCAAAAAGCAGCGGCTGGTGAGACCGAGCCAAACGGGTATAACTTACGCTCAGGCGGTATCGTCTGACCTGACGATCGTCATCACCGACGAGAAGTCAGGTAAGATAACCGCCGAGCAATCAAACGCGATCCTCCGCGGTCTACACACCGCAATAGTGGAGGAGGCGCGGAAAAACACTCCGGGAGCCACGCCACCGAAATTCAAGGGCCGACCAATCTTCGCAGAGGGGCAGCTGAGGGTCTTTGCACAAGACGAACACTCGGCCGCCTGGTCTCAGCGGTGTGTGAAGGCCCTATCCTTACCAGATGTCTCCCTCATGGCAGTACGCCAGTCGGAGATGGTGAGGAGAATTAGGTGCGGGCTATTTATCCCGAATGTGGACAACTCGTCATGGGAAAATGTCCGTCAGGCAGCTGATGGACTAAAGTACCAAAACGAGTGGGCCAAGGTCGGTACATGGGCCATCACGGCAATCATGCGCCAGGATCAGGGATGGTTCGCCACCTTCACCATTCCTGAGGACCTTGTGTCCGCCTTCATGGAGAGGGACAGAACCATGAACAGTGGGGTAGGCCAAGTCTACCTCAAGTTCAGAGGTCCTGGGGGCAAATACATCAACCAGCCCCCCACCCTCCAGGAGGAGTCCACGCTCAAGGTTACAGGGGCTATAGTCCCCAAACAGGGCGAGGGCAGCCACGAAGGTTGCCCTCCAGCGTCAGTCGAGGAGTCGGCCACCCCGTCGACATTCAGACCGATCATACCCGAACTCTCGGAGGAGGAGCTCCTCGGCATTGGTGAGGGACCAGCCGGAGCAGTCTCCGAGGGCGAGGAGCTATCGGGATGGATGGAGACAGGGCTTAATCTGGTCGAGGAGGGAGGGCACGTCTCTGATGGCTACCCAACCAACATCGACAGTGACGCTGACTAGCGTCATACAGGCCAACCTCCAGCACAGCGTGACCGCCACGGCCCAACTGAGGCGCTGTCTGGAGGGCCTACCAACAGCCGTTGCCCTCCTACAAGAACCATGGGTGGGCGACGGGAACATAAGAGGACTCTGTAATATAAGAGGTAAGCTCTATTACTCTACAACACACGCAAACCCTCGAGCGTGTATCTTAACTACCAAAAACATAATATCACAACCGCTCACTGAATTCTGCTCTAGAGATTTGTGTGCAATTAAACTACAAGTTCCTATAACCACAGGCTGCCGAGAGCTAGTCCTTGCCTCGGCTTACATGCACGAGGAGGACGAGCCGCCACCACTGGAACTACAACAGCTGGTCAACCACTGCGAAAGAGAGGGCCTCGCGATCATCATCGGGGCCGACTCCAACGCACACCATCCTCTGTGGGGGATGAAGACCAGCAACAACAGAGGTAAGACACTAGTGGAATACCTTGTTACAACTAACTTAAACATCCTAAATGTAGGTGCGGAACCAACATTTGTAAACAGAAGGTGCAGTACGATTATAGACCTGACTCTGTCCTCAGAGAATGTAAGTGATCTAGTTGTGGGATGGCACGTCTCACGCGAGGCCTCATGCTCAGACCACAGATGGATTCGCTTCAATCTACAAGCATCATTCGATACACCAGCCCCCCGAAGGAATCCTAGGAAAACAGATCGGAACGTCTTCAGGAAGACCCTGGGTAAGGGTCTAGACAGACTCCCACCTAAGGATGACATTCGGGGACCAGCGCAGATAGAAATACAGGTAAACACCCTAACTGACACCCTACTAGACAGCTACCATGTGGCTTGCCCCCTGAACCCACCATCGAAAACTGCCATGGCAGGTCATCAGTGGTGGGGTCCTGAACTGGAGAGACTCAGGAGCAAAACCAGAAGACTCTTTAATAGGGCAATGAACACCACGGCCGAGGCGGACTGGGACAAATACTATGAAGCCAAAGCCAAGTACAAAAAACGACTGCGGTACACTAGACCACGCAAATCGGGTAAGGAAAGCACTACCCCCCAAATCCATGACTCAACTGGGATCGCTGCGGAAACCCGATGGCACATACACAACCTCCTCCGCAGAGACTCAACACCTCCTGTTAGTAACTCACTTCCCTGGATGTGTAAGTCTCACAGATCAGGAACGGCAGGACGAAGAGGTTTATAACACTACAGACGACAACAGGCAAATGGCGAACAGAATCGTCACGGCTGAAAAGCTCAGCTGGGCCATCGACAGTTTCCATCCCTTCAAGGCGGCTGGCCCGGACGGGATCTTCCCTGGTCTGTTACAATGGGGCCTAGGACTGATCCTGGAAACCCTGATCGAGATCATGAAGGCCTGTCTGACCTGGGGCTACGTGCCCAGGCTATGGAGGGATGTGAACGTGATATTCATACCTAAACCAGGTAAGAGTGACTATACAGATGCAAAATCCTATAGACCCATCAGTCTCACATCATTCCTGTTGAAGACACTGGAAAAACTGTGTGACAGGGACCTACGGGATCTAACGCTCAAGAACATACCGATGCACGACAACCAACACGCGTATAGCTCAGGTAAATCTACAGAATCGGCTCTTCACATGGTCGTTAGCCGGATCGAGAGGGCCATCGGTGACAAAGAAATGTGCCTCGGCACGTTTATTGACATTGAAGGCGCTTTCGATAAGACCCACTTCGCCAGTATAGGGAATGCCTTAACTAATCACGGCACGGAACCCGGACTGACCAAGTGGATCATGAACATGCTCAACAAAAGGACTATAAGGTATGCAGGTGAGCCGCAGGCCGTAGCGGCGGTGCGAGGATGCCCACAAGGGGGAGTCCTATCACCGTTGTTATGGAACCTAGTAGTTAACAACCTTATAACCAAACTAAACAAGGAACACCTTTACACAATTGGCTATGCTGATGATCTGGCGATATTAATATCAGGTAAATTCGCCAGTACGGTCTGTGACCTCACCCAGGCAGCTCTCAGAATCGTGGAGCGCTGGTGCAAGGAATTCGACCTATCAGTAAACCCCACCAAGACAGAAATGGTAATGTTCACCAACAAAAGGGCACTTGGCAGCTTTACCAAACCAAAACTGTTCCAAACTGAGTTACAACTGACCAATGAGGTAAAGTACTTAGGACTCACTCTTGACAGTAGACTCCATTGGACCAACCACATAAACAAACGCATTAACAAGGCCGAAGTCGTCTTCTGGCAGTGCAGAAGAATGATTGGGAACAGGTGGGGGCTCAACCCAAAAATCACTCTCTGGCTCTACAAGACGATAATCCGGCCTCTATTCTGCTACGGGGCGCTGGTCTGGTGGCCAAGAACGAACCTCGCCACCGTACGAAACAAGCTGCAGAAACTACAGAGGCTTGCATGTGTGGCTACCACAGGTTGCTGGAGGAGCACTCCGACCGCAGCCTTGGAAGTCATGCTAAACCTTCCACCGCTTCACCTCCACATACAGCAGGAGGCTGCCCTGTCAGCGGTAAGGTTGCGAACCCTCAACGTATGGTCTAATTTGAACACTCTGCACACAATATGCCTGGGAAGGGTATACGAAGAACTTCCAGTGCTAAGGGCAGGCACGGATCGGATTCACAAACGTGCTGTCTTCGATAAAAGGTACAAAATACAATTACATGAGGACGACAATCAGGAAGGACTCAACCTCCGGGAACTGAGAATCTTCACTGATGGATCTAAAACAGACGTGGGGTCAGGTTGCGGAACTTTTTCTGAAGACCTGAACATGTCTATAGTCACACCGCTGGGCGCTCACAACTCAGTATTTCAAGCTGAGTGCATGGGCATCATCAATGCGGCTGCCGCCATAACTGCAAGGAAAGTAACAGGAGCCTCCATCCGTATACTCTCTGACAGTAGGGCAGTACTGATGGCTCTAGGAAGTCACATCATTACATCTGGACTTATACACGAGTGTCATGAACGACTAATGGAGGTAGGTCAAAATAACAATATTGTCCTTCAATGGATCAAAGGTCACAGCGGATCCCGGGGGAATGACGCTGCGGATGAGCTGGCCAGGCAGGGGTCGGGTGCTGGGTCAATTGGCCCGGAGCCTATTCTTTTGACGCCCTTCAGCAAGGTACGCTCGACGCTGCTGGAACGAACCGGGAGACTGCACATAACACATTGGCAAAGTCATGAGGAATGCAGACAGGCTAAACAAGCCATGCCTAGTATTAACGACAGACTCACCAAAACACTTCTCCGTCTCGGCAAAATCCGCTTAAGGATGGTAACTAGTGTGATAACAGGTCATGGACCATTTAACAAACATCTCTTTAACTTAGGTGTTACAGACAGTCCCCTGTGCCGTGGGTGCATGGAGACAGAAGAAACAGCCTCTCACGTGGTGCTGGAGTGCAACGGAGTGGCCCCGTACAGGGCAAAACACCTCGGATCCCCAGGTGATCTCCCCGAGGTCCTACTCAACATCAAAGGTTTGATAGGATTCCTCGAGGAGCTGGGCTGGCTGGACTAGCCGCCCTCCCCCCTTACGCAAAATAGGCGCTAGACGTCGAGTTGCGGAAACCTGCCCGTACTACAATACAATACAATAGCGAATATTCTGACCAGGTTCTTCATAATCCTGTTTGTTGTTTTAACATTGAACCTTTTATATTTTCTATATACGATTGTGTGTATTTATGTGTGCGTATATTATATTTACAATACCTAACTATCTAGGATACGTAATATTTATTCTCCGTCGTAGTGTATATATTTACTGTTGACGTGTCGAATAGGCTCTATTTGAAGGTACCAAGCCATATTTTATCTAAATAGATTTTAATACAGTTTTCCGGGTAACTACGTTCTAACTGTTAACTATTTCTTTCTACTACCTTATAAATATAAATATATCGTTTTAATGTAACGGTTGAAATTGTAAATTTAACGTACTATAACCAAGATAGGTTTCGATCTTTTAAATGTTAATTGTCGATGTCGGTTAACTATTGGCCATGGTTAAACGATATCGCGTTATACGTATGTACTTCCATGTAACTCTTTAGTAATCATATAAGGGTTACGATGCTGGATTTCTAGCGTAGAGATCTATTCCATGTAGAATGCTTATTTGGTGTTTTCTTGGTGGCAACGGGGAACACTATGTGAAGCCCAACGCGCACTGTATCACCCATGGTTCACTTGAACATATAACGCGCATTACAGCATGTGCTTACAGAGGTTTATTGCCATGTAAGTACGCCATTAGCGTACTAGGTGTTCTTAGTAATATACGGTCTCGTGCAGTTATGACGGTACTGTGAGGGTCTTACACGTCAAGATAACTCAGATTTGCTTATTAACGATGGTAGGTGCTTGCTGTTTATTTATTAAATTCTATATAGATGTACCGTCGCAATGTAGTCGTTATTTGCATATGTGGTGTGGAGGAATTGGCGGTTATCTGTCAACTATATATTGATGTATCAAGCGAGACGTAGGCTACTGGCCCGGTCGCACACTTGTATCATTACAAATGCTCAGAACGCACAAACACTCATCAGGTCTGTAGGCCACTGGCCGTGGACAACATATATTACCAGATCCATTAAGCTTCGAATCGTAGACTACTGGACGTGGTTCCACCGTTGGACGACGGAACCGTCAAAACTGAAATGCCACATATTTTGTACAGGCGTACTTCGCCAACAATTTTACTATCCAGGCCATTAGTGTAGAATTTACGCGTTCTACATATAAATATCTATCTAAATTTATTAGTTCATCCGTGATAAAGATAACTGACTAAAAGGCGTGCGTCGAGACCTGCGAATGCTAATGGCCGAGTTCCTGCAGGAGAACATGCTTCGGACAGAGGGTTAAACGCTGAAGGTACTGGTGCGAGGTAGCGTGTGAGCGCAACGTCCCAGCGGAAACTGCTTTTGCAGCAGCAGACCAAAATCTAATAAGGCCAAATCCGGCAGCAAGAATTGTTTCAGCAGGAGCAACAGCAGCATTTTATTTTTTTATTTTATTTATTTATTAAAGTACATCCACATCATATATATTAAAACTTATACTAATATTATACTAAATGGTAATAACAACTGATATATACGACAATTATGGAGTACATAACACTGGCTACATTAAATTGCAGTGAGATCAACTATAATTAATAATAACTATATCTAAGTATTAACCTAAAATTATAAATCCTAAAATATTATACTAAAATTATGCTGGCTATTAAGTACTAATAATAGAGGATTTTATTAAAATTAAAAAACAAACTTAAAACTAAAGTTGACTTATAGAACAATAAATTTAATTTTCATAAAATTTACAGAGTATTGTTCTCTTTGGCTAGAATCTTAGACCTAAAAGTTGGCAGACGGTCATGAAAAATGTCGATGTCATGTCTATTAACTAAGAAGGCATTGTAGCCAGCGCAAACTTGTACGATGGGAGACTGCAATCCAAGGTTAGTCCTGGTTACCGGGACTGAAAACGTTCTTACTATGGGACGCCGAGGATAATTGTGCGGTGCGGTTAGAGAAATTCTCTCAAGCAGGTGGTTGCATTTTACCTGCACCAGCATGACAGGGACCAAACATATCTCAATGGTGAAGTGTTATAAGGCCCGAAGGTGAGCGGCAATGTCTGCGAAAGCCATAGACCGAGTACCGAGTAGGCCCAAGCCCGGAGCATCGTAGTGGGAATTTATTCAGCAGCAGCAGGTAGCATGACAGAATCCAGACAAAACTCAATGACGAAGAGTCTTAGCAAATCTGAGGGCCGGAGGCCCGATGGTGAGCCGCAATGTCTGCGAAAGCCATAGGCCGAGTACCGCGTGGGCCAAGGCCTGGAGCGTTGCAGCGAGAATTTCTTCAGCAGCAGCGTGACAGCTAGCAGCTAGTAATTCCTAGATTCATGACTACCCTTCTTATTGCAAAGCTGTTAAAGCGAGATAAAACAATTTTTGCTGTCGGGTAAAGCGAAATGGATAATTAACTACCTGTTTTATTTGTTTTGACGTATATTGTAAGTAGGTTTAAGTACCTTTTGTAGCTTCAGTAACTTTAAAGTACCTCCAGGTATTAATGGATCACATTATATGTCCGGATACTTACAATTTCCAAAACGAAGTAACACATTTTAAAAATACTTAACCCGCAATCCTCAAATTGGGAGAGCATTTAAAAATCAATGGTTTAAACCTCGGCGTAACGCAACAGACTGAATCGCTTAATTTAATCTAAAGACGTCCTTAAATAATGTTTGTATACAGTATACAGGGTACCTATACAGCGCCATCTGTGACCACTTTTCAGAACTATTTTTTTATGAAAATTATGTTTTTAATAAGCAAAATAAAAACTCCCTATTAGTATAAGAGCTAGCGACCAAATCGGTCATGTGGCTTCAGCTGTATTGAAACTCCGTTAGCTACTTCCCTGAACAACCTTTTCCTATAATCTTCGTGCTGGCAGGCCGCGGGCGGTGGGTGCGGGTGTAGTAAGGTGGGGAAAAAAAAGAAAAAAAATGTGGGCTCAGCTACTTTAAATTTTTTTTCAAACAGTTGCTCTGTACTCCCTGTGCACCGAAAAAAAAATTTAAGTCGATCGGGTGGTGGGAAGGGGTTGCCAGCGTTAATTAAAAGTACCAAAATAATAATAATTTTCGTGTGGGCTCAGCTGTATTGGCTTTTTTTCTGACGCGAGATTAATCAATATGTAAGCCCCAAAAAAATAGCCATGCAAAAATATCGGTGGGAAGGTATCGAAAAAAATTGTTGAAATTCTCGGATCTTTCAGTGCAGTGCGGATGCGAAGCGCAGCGATGTACATTAAAGCAGCAATATAAAGCGTCCAAGCGGTGAGAGCGACTCCGGAAGTGACAGCGATACCGATGAATACGAAGAAACAGCTGACAATCAAATATTGGACGTCAATTAACTTTACAATTTTTTCGATACCTTCCCACCGATATTTTTGCATGGCTATTTTTTTGGGGCTTACATATTGATTAATCTCGCGTCAGAAAAAAAGCCAACACAACTGAGCCCACACGAATATTATTATTATTTTGGTACTTTTAATTAACGTTGGCAACCCCTTCCCACCACCCGATCGATTTAAATTTTTTTTTGGGTGCACAGGGAGTACAGAGCAACTGTTTGAAAAAAAAAAATAAAGTCGCTGAGCCCACATTTTTTTTCTTTTTTTTTCCCACCCCACTACACCCGCACCCACCGCCCGCGGCCTGCCAGCACGAAGATTATAGGAAAAGGTTGTTCAGGGAAGTAGCTAACGGAGTTTCAATACAGCTGAAGCCACATGACCGATTTGGTCGCTAGCTCTCCGTCTATATATGTTGCTCCGGGTTATAAACCGTTACTATACAAAATTTCGTAAAATTCCGTGCAGTAGTTTTTACGTAGTGCGCGGACAAATTCACAGACAGACAGACAAGAATTCCAAAAATCACTGAAATGTATTCAGTCAACGTTTCTAAGACCCCCCGAATAAGTTTTTCTAAAATATCTTCAATGTACATTTTTTTTCTCCTTACGCGTTTATTATATGTATAGGTAACAAACAACGAAATATTTAATCAATCATAATAACTCTAGTGTAATATTAATATTCAATATTACTATTTATTAGAGTCTGTTAATTAGGGTATATTTATATGATGCTTCTTATTCTATTTTTAACCTCAACAGTTAATATGCTAACCTATCATTGTCTATTGTATTTATATTCCGTTAGATTTAAGTTAGGAATTATATGTATTTTAAATATTGCGGTTATTTCTCACCTTATCGAAAAGGACTTGCGGTAATTACACACACAACGTTGGGTACCCACTAGCTTTCACAATCATCTCGGCCAAACTGCGTATCAGAGCAAGCTACTGTATAGATAGTTTATTAATTAATGTATTTGATATTATAATTACGTTACTTATTTTACTGTAATACGGCACGAAGGTTTTTTGCTTCGTTAGTTTCGTTTTTACCTTCGCAAAGCCTAGGAATCGGAAACTAACACCTAATGACGTCTGCAAGGACAGCATTAGGGGTAATTAGTTAGTGTTTCGCTTTTCAATAACAAAAATCCAAAATTAAAACTTAAATAAATAACTTTCCTTTCAACCTTCAATCTTTTGTTTGATTTTTCTTTCCCTGTAGTAAGTTCCTTTATGTAGGTATTTATATTTACAGAAGTTTCAGCCTGAAGCTTGAGGTAAGTAAGCTTAGTAGACTGTTGTAAGCTTTAGAAGCCTTTTAGTATTAAGCTTTAGGGTAGTCATCACAACGTCTTACTCCCAGGCCCCCAAACCGGATAGGCAATGTAGCCTGCATGAATTGTCTCTCCCCAATTGTGATGTTGAGTAACCTCTGGATATGGATGTGAATTACGCCATCAACACTCTCACACAATTGGGGAAACTTCCAAAAGGGACCTACATCGCAAGGCATATGTAAACTTCTTCGGGACTAAAAGGCAAAAACGCAGAATAAAAAAGCAACGTGAGAGGAGATTTTAAGTAAGCACTCTGAATGCTGGGAGAAACGCTCAATTTGATTTTCAATGAAATCAGGTATTGACTCCTCCAAAACCTGGGCTCCAAGAAGATGAAGCGAACTCGCACTCACTAGTTTTATACCTGAACAGACATTTTCAAAGTCATTTATAATTTGGGATCTGTATGCACTGTCAGGGCTAACGAACAGCTCGCACTTACTCGTATTTAGTTCGAGGCCTATCTCACTGAACTTAGTGGTAAGAGATACCAAATCGTTCAGTACCGAGCTCGCTTCACCTCCGAGGCTACCATCGTCCAGGTACCAAACGTTAAATTTACAGTTAAGTGCCGAAATTATGGGGTGTATCGCCAGACTAAAAATGGCAGGACCGAGAGGGTCACCCTGCTGGCAACCGACTGCAGATTGTATGTTATGTCCCCTGTACATTAGGTTCGATGGCTGGCTGTAACATTGCCACAGATAAGGGTACAAACCTGGTATATTTTCTGAGCCTCCCTCAACACTGCCTCGCGACTCACTGCATTAAAGGCATTTCGGACATCAACCTTAACAAGCACCTGATCCGTATCACTGAGTAAAAAAGTACGGCAGGCGTGAACGGCCGCCTCACATCCGCCCTTAGAACCGAATCATAGCTGGGTTGGCTGGAAAATGGGCTCCAAATCCTGGACGATGCTCCTGCAGCAAACCTTGGATGTAAGCCTCCTGAGAGTGGAACCTATGGCTATGGAACCTATGAGAGTGGAAATGTTGATGATTTTTTATTTGCTTTGAAAATTTAATGTAATTTTATTCATTCGGAATTATTAGATTTTATATTATTGCCATTACATTTGTATGCTAACCTAGACTAAGACATTGTAACTAACAATTTTTATACTTCATTTAATTATTTACTTGCGCTGTATGATGTGATGTGAGCTGTAGTACCTATTGTTTTTGTTATATAACGAAAATCGTGAAGACGAGAAAGTGAACTCAGTACGCCACGAAGCTTAGTGGTACGAGTGTCGAGTAACCTATCAGCACCCCGACGGTGGGGTACAAAGCGGTTATAGTTCTTAGCATTGAGAGACCGACTAATTGGGTTGGAGCTAAAATCTATGGTAGATAGATGGACGCATGGAACAACTGCACTGAAAGGGCTAAGCCTAAGCTTTATGCTTTGTTGATTCTAATGAAAAAAATATCTTTTAAAGCTATTGATCAAAATTATCAGGAAGTATTATTCTTAATAATTAAATGTTGATGATTAATAGAATAAAATAGAACAGAATATAGTTTATTCGTAGACACACACGCATACATAATACATTGAAAAAGAAGTATATAAAAAAAGAAGTGCCACGAAATGGCCTCATCTGAGATGATGAGCGTGGTGCTAGCGATTGCTAGCGCTGATGTTCCATTGAGACTAATGCAAATGCCTAATAATAATTGTAAATGCCTATCGAAAGGATTAACTTAGGTTAGCTAATTTATATTTCTATAAAAAATCGATATATTGGATTTAACTGGAATATGTGATAAGAACAATACAAATGTTCTTTAAGTAATATTTTAAAGCGGAATTATATAGCTTTTGGCTAAAATTCATTTAACGAAGTGGTACTTTTAAACTGGTGTTTACCACTTTGACTAAGATCCCACAGATTTCCAACTGCCAGCTTGAGGGATGTTATTTACACTGAGCCGAGAGTTAAAAGCCGGTGGAATATTTTTAAGGTCTTTTGATGTTAGTACCACAGGGTACCGAGTAATCACAGGATTAGGGTGTATAAATCCATGCTCTAAAGTGGAACGTAGCGATGCGAAGCAAGCCCGCAGATGTCGCGCGTCGGCAGGCGCCTGCAATTTATTTAATGTGGCCCCGCCTACGTTTTATGACATTTTTTTTCACCCTGCTGCGATGATACCTCCTCATCTTATTGAGCCGTTTGCTTCACTTCCCTAGGGAGAAGTTTTATTAAGTGACGGTGCTTTACAGCTTCCCTAGAACGTTTATTTGATGCGAGGAATTTTGGCGGTGCCTATTTTTGCAGAGGCTTGCAAATTAAGCTATGAAGGTTTATGGAATTAATAAGTACTAAAGAGACATTGTCTTATTTATTAAATTGACAATGCCATCTACAACTCATACTTTACAAATAAATGAAAGATGGTACCTACGTTATAATATTGCCTGTAGGTGATAAGGATGTAACGCAAAATATACCTACTCGTACGTAATGTTTTGGGATAAGGGTTCTATCATTGTACCTATTTACTTAAATCGCAGCAATCTGTGACACGCTTCCTACAAAGAATAATGAAATCCCATACTTCTTATTGGGTTTATTAATATTAGAATACGTACAATAACCATAGTATTAACACGTTGCAAAATATATAAATCAAAAAAGTTGTGACATATTAGTTTGGTAGTTATTCCATTATTCCAAGGCTATTATTTTGATACTTAATTGTTATTATCATCTTGGATTTATCAATTTTTAACATAACCTATTATAAGGGAAGGTTTTAATTAAAAACAGGTAGATTTAAGAGAAGATTTGGCGATGCACCAAAATAATGTATGTAAATATGTTACGAACCATGATATATGTGTATTCAACAAAATTTGTTTTTTATTTAATTGGCGACTATTTAATACACGAATGGGCAAGCTCGTTGAATAAAATACAATCATTTTTGCTTTATTCTTAGAAATACGGTGAAAATTAATTATTCTAGGCGTGAAACCTAGATATAGCTATTCTCAAACATTTTTATTATATATTTGAATTTATTAAAAAATATAAACATAATTATGTAACGCCAAAAATTGTTAGTAAAGTTAACTATCCAACTTTGCTTTTCTCCTGTGCTGTGCTCTCACCACGCATAAAAGATGTAAGTACATTCATCTGTGAATCTTTAAGCAAATCAAATTACTTTGTTGTTTTTTTTCCAAATCTGGCCTCGGATATCGGTGGCCTTGGTCACTTTTTCTGAAGTATAGGACATATATTTCAGTTTACATTCATCTAGTTAGAAATGTTATAATTTGGATTGCGCGAGAATAAGATAACGGGGAAACAATTGAATGTGTTAATAGTAATTCTAGGTAGGCCAGATGTACCTAAAAACAAATAATAAACTATTGGTAATATCTAAGCAAATAATAACTATCTTCAAAATCACCTCATAAATAAACTCATAACAGACTCGTAATATTATAGACATGTCTACTCTTGTACACAGTGCGCAACATCAGGAGATCTAATGTTAATATGTGTAGTAGGTATTTATGATTTACGCCCTTTAGCTCGGGCATCAGATTACGGCTACGGTATTCCCTGCCTGTTGTACGAGGAGACTAAAAGGGAACCTTGGGGCAGTCAAGGGTTGTACATACAGGATAGACCCCGTACAGGCGTAGGAGATCTCATAGCCGTCCAAAAGGCGTTGACGAGGAACCTCGGGAGGTTTTAAGTAGGTGTGACTCCGACATAACTTTCGCGCTGTCCCCGTGGCGCGGAAGTAAAGGTTTTACTGGTACTTATGGTTTAAATTGTTTTGTAAAGAACCTAGGCTAATTTCAAATCGTTGACTATCAGCCCACCTGCTCTCTTCAAGGACATCTCGGGGAAATTACGCAGTGGACGCACCGACGACTATGTATTTAGAGATAGCAGATTCCTCGCATAACATACAACGCATTGGTATTGCGCAAAAAAGATGTGCTTCGTACATTTACCGTACCCTCGAGAGGAATGTTTAAGTAATATTTAGCAGAGAGTATTATATTTATAAGACCACTACAGTCTGAGAACTTTTTGAAGCTCCAAGTCTGAAGCGCTATCTGAACGAGAGCAACCCAAATTTACCGTCGTAATACCGTAATAATAGTAACGCTATCAAATTAATAGATGGCGCTGTACTCACTGCCTCTAGATTTATATGGGTTGTTATTTATTTGGGTTGCTCTCGTTCTGATGGCGCTTCAGACTTGGAGCTTCAAAAAGTTCTCAGACTGTGGCGCTCTATTAAAAGCCCGGTAAAGATTTTTTCGATTTTGCTCGAGTTTTCGATACTATTTAACAGTAACTAATAAAACTACTATTAGTTTATATACATATATTGAAATATAGTTTCTTTTTAAACTGTATAAGTAGAACACTTTTTTATTTTATGTTTCATTTATAAATAATTCACCTTAATCTAACAGCTCTTTTGCGATTTTTGCTTGAAGAGGTGAAATGAGTAAGATTTTTATTGATTAAAATTATGTTAAACTAGTATGTAAAATATATAATTACGTTGCAAAATGAGTCGTTTAAGGAATAAGTTGAACAGTTTTTTTCATTTTCATACATATTTTTTTAAGCGAAGAGTATTTACCGAGGGCAATTTCAAGAGAAATCGCTGAAGTTTAGGTGGTATTTTTGGGAAAGTGTTAAAGTAATATATCAAAAATTTAATGTAGAAATAAACTTGGCTTTATGCTTTAATCAGATAATAAAAAACATATTGGAGGGCGACACAAATAATAATAAAAAATCAAGCAAAAAGATTGAACGAATCAACGTCCTCACTAAACAAGCTTTGCAAGAATAAAGTTTTCGGGTATCAAATAATAATAAATGCGTACCAAAAGTATTGTTTTGCAATAACAAGACTTCAAACCATCTTATCAAATGAAATTCATGTGTGTTATTTTATTATTAGCGATTTTCGTTTTCAAATCGTTACCGGACTCTTAAGTATACTCTCTGGCAACAGAGAGTTTTATTCTAAGATTATATTTTATTTCTCTTTCGGTTTTTTTTTGTTAATATTCACTGTTCACTTCTTCCCCAATATATATGTTTTCTATTAACTATATTTATAAAATAAAAATAAAGATATATTATAATACGACCAGCTGGTCACGTCTTGATTTATTGAAAGTTATTTTGCGCCGGGTCACGGCCCGCGGGCGCCCGCTTATGAGATCGGTTATTTGCCCAGGGCTATATATCTACAACCGCCACCGCGGTGGGCCAAAACCACGTATCCAACTTTCATTACACTTTGAAGTGGGCGGTCTGCCTTAAGGATCATGTAGGTAGTAATAATATAAGTATTTATAATTTTTTTTTAGAAGAAAGGAAACCGTCGGGATAATATGATGTGTTGAAGAGGCATGCTAAGTAGCAGTGATGAGACGTCAGGTCCAGTTTCATATTATGTTGAGGAGGTACTTTATACCTTGATTTTCCTTTATTATTAGAGGCCGATTACTGAAAAATTCTAAGTGTAAATCAACTTTAGTTGAAATTTATATACCAATTAAACATGGGAGCCACATCTCGCCTCTCACGAGACAAATTTGTAGGTAAATCCGATAAATAAAACAATTACCTACACTTTTAGCTATTTATTGAAGAAACAAAATTTAGATGGAATGGGTAGGAGAAAATAATTATATACCCTAATTAACTCATGATTTTTAGTTTAAAAGACGCACGCATTAGATATTCATGCAACGTACCTGGTTTTGTTCACATACCTACAGCAGTCTTATTTATAACCCCGATAATACCAAACCTTAGATTTGGGTTTTGTCGTAATTTATAATAAACTTTGTCAGTGATTTTAATCCGGAACAATGTTTTTGCACGAGCCCTAAATTAATTAGTTTAATCTTATTGTTGAATATTGGGTATTTCTAGATAGCCGCAAATAAATAAAGCAAATATCATGATCAACCCTTTTGAACCAGTTTGTGTGTGCAGACATTCCGTATCGTATATTTCACCAACTCATACTATAAAGATTTTGTTAGAGATTTACCTACACCAATAACGCTTAATCGGGCAGAGGTATGAAGTTCAGAAAAAAGCAACTTTAGCAATAGATTTTAGTATTTTAAGAGCGCCATATCAATCCATTTTTAACTGTAGGTATTTTGAGCTATCTGAGGAAATTATATAATTCGTTTTGGGTTTTTTATACTAGTTAGTTCTTAATTTTTTTTTTGTCATCTTGATTTTGTATTGATTCATTAATAATAAAATGAGAAATGTGATGTTTTATGATGCTACCGTACGGGGAAGAGATGGGTCGCGGGTATTTACTCAAATAATCGTCGGGTAGATTCGTTTTTATTAAACATGTCTTTTTGGGTTAATGTAGAGGTTTTAAGTAAGTTGGTTTACTTATTTAAAACCTCATTTATTTTTTACGATTTATTACAACATAATTTATTGAATAACACAGGTATGTATATTAATGCAATTTTCATATAAATTCGTCAAATTCAAAAATTATTGTTACTTAGGCGTCATATTTTCTGGATTTGTGAATACTATATCAAAATACGTAGATATGTGTTCCCACCATAGATTGATATAATTCTTCAGATGGAGTACGGCTAACAACAGTTTGTGATTCCATAATAAGCCAGTGTCCTCGTGCTTACGCACTACACACACATACGCACAGTAATAATGAGCCGCTCCCCCGACAGTCGTGTCCAAACGTCCATGCAGTCAAGTGCTGTTAAAAAATAATTAAAATATGCCGTCGTGCGTCGTCTGATGCTGCAGAAATGCCACTGGTCGAAAGAAAAAAACGGATGGGGTAACTTTTCACCGTTAAGTAAACAATTAATTGCGTAATCATATTAAAAATCAGTAAATTCGTAAACTATTAACTTCACGGTAGCGGTGTTACCAGGTGGTTGAATAGGGAAACTTCCCGAACGTAAAGGGGTCTATAATCGCCGCGATATGTTGTCAATACGATATTGAGGTCCCCACTCCCAATTAGACGTTTTATTTCACGCACGTTCTCAACGAATATTAACACGTTACCTAATAGTTAATTACTTTTATGTTTTTGTGAGCAAATTATGTTCTTTATTATTATTTTAAATAAACAAAATTATATATTTCTTAAAATTATTCCAAAAAACTTCGTAAAACAAAAAGCCCATACCTAATCGTAGAGTAAACGCGCGAAGTCATGCCACCACTACTGATCTGTCAAACTTTCATCTCATTCTAACTATCGCTCCCTCTCACTCTGAGCGGCTGACTGACTAGTCGCTTTAGTAATCGACTGGTCAATCGATTAGAACGAGATGGAACTATAGTTAGAATGAGAGGTCAGCTCTTAAGTCAAATCGATTGTGTTGATCGATCGAGGAGCATTTTTAACCAACTTCAAAAAAAAGAAGGTCCTCAGTTTGACCCGTATGTTTGTGTGTATGTATGTATGTTTGTTCGCGGTTATCTCGCGTTTGGCTGAATCGATTTTGATGCAGTTTTCAAAAAGTTTTTGTTACATTCCAAACAAGGCATCTTTTTTTTGCTGACAGCTGTCAGATAAACAAGCCGCACAAATATATGCTGCTCAAAATATATCAATAATCTAAGTACAAACCTTGTTATTGTGCACCAAATGGGAAAAGTACGCAAGAAGATAACCTCACAGTTCTGCAACATCATTTTACATACGCCGGAAACCGTGAGTTTTTCAAATTGAAGCAAAAACTGTTTTCAGACATCACTGTTGTATAGTAATGCACACATAGAAAACTCAAAAAAACGATTTAAATTTTTGAAAAGAATCATTAACTACCGCACAGATGTTATTAACCACAAGTCACTGACAGCTACTATTTGATTTGACATCCGTGACAATTGACAACAGAAAGGTGCGTTCAGAAACGCTGCGTTCACAGAATAGAAAATCTATGCGTGTATGTATGTTCTAAAATAACGACTACTTTATTATTCTATTTTCTATTTCGTATTATCCGCTATGCCTCCAAAAACAATGAGGAAAAGTTACAAAAAATGCGATCAAGATATCAAAACGAGGGATTACCTAAAATGTTCTCAATGCAATAGTATTTACCACATTCAATGTACAGCAAACGTAACATTTAAGCGTTCCAATCTCATGACTATTGATGACCGTAGCTCATGGAAGTGTTACATGTGTCATGAAACTGGTAGGCAAATCAGCAACCAAAAAGGCATGGAAAAAATAGTTAAACCAGGTACATCACTTGAAACAAATACTCCTAAACTTAAGGCTCAAAAGGGCAGCGTAGAAGTTATGAATTCCAAAACATTTGAATCACTTATCCCAGGGAATCAGAGCCCGTCGAATTCCAACTCACAAGATGACGAGAGTCTATCCACCTTCTTAGACAGCACCTCAAAAAGCGTACCAGAAATAATAAACGACTCTGCTAGGAGCCTGCCAAACTTAACAATAATAGAAGATTCAGAACAGGTGGTGAATCTTAAACTGGAAATAGTTAGTCTTAAAACTCAACTTGAAAGCGCTCACCAAGAGATCGACAAACTAAACATGGATATAGTCGAAATGAAAAACTTTTTTTATGCACCAAAGGAAATTAGAAATCTGTCAAAAACTGCTCACCGAAAAAAAACCCTCGAAAACTTCTACCCCAAAAAGCAAGTTGCCATTAAAGCAAGACTCTACAGATCGTGACTTATGTCAAGAAGACAAAAGTGAATCAGAAAAAAAAACAAATTGCATGTGAGAAAAGATAGCGAACAAAGCTTTACTCAAAAACCTACCCAAGAGACCGACGAAACTTCTTTGGCAGGATTGTCACATGAGCTCAAGGAACCTCCTGCTGCCACGGGATATGCCGAAAAATCCGAAGAATCTGATGAATCATCCCCAACAAGCCATATACCGAAAACGAATGAAGCTCACAAACCCAACAGTTATATTTCTTAGCAGAAAATGTACAGAAACAAAGCGAGAAAACCTATGCTACGATACAAAATCGAGGGATGACGTATCTCGGCGACGAATTGTTATATTCTCGAACAAAAAATGCGTCTACATAAGAAGATTTTTGTAAAATCGATTAGGTTGTGCTTTTCTGGTAGAGTGTATTTGTAAACCCGGTATGTTGTAGCTACAACAGATAAATTACTAGAAGCATGTATACCGCTTTGCTCACAACTTACTAAAGCTGATTATGTTGTAATTCTGTGTGGGCAGTATGATAAAAAACCTATGAAATTGCAATCGAGCCTGTATCAATACTTAGAAACCATGGTACACACAAATGTACTTATTAGTGATATATACTCAAGGAACTTCCTTAATGTAGAGGAAGTACGTCAGACACTAAAAATGATATCTACAGAGCTAAAAGAATTTTTAACCTTTGCAAGCACTCACACTAAAAAACCAAATTCTTTTCGCTCTTACACTCTAAAATTGGGACAAACATTACTTAACCACATAGAGACATTCAATTACAAATATGAATATTACAATTTCTTGAAGCCTGACCAAGAACACTGTAGTCCCGCATCCTCGCTACAAAATTTTGTAGACGTTGCCACTCAAATGATATCGAGCTAGAGGATGAACATCTATTTCAAGAATCCGAAATCAGAGACTCACCAAGTCGACTTTTTCGTACCTAAGGAATCAGGACATAAGTTTTACATATTACATCAGAACATAGCTAGTGTTTTAAAAAAAAGGGACGAATTAAAAGTTGTGCTTAATGATTTTCAACTAAAACAAAAGCAAATGAATGTAATATGTCTCACTGAGACATTCCTTAAGAAAGGGACAGAAAACAATGTTTGCCTCAATAACTATAAATTGGCAACATTTTGGTCACGAGAACATGAAAAACTAGGAGGTTCTTGTATACTTATTGAAAAATCTCTAGAGTTTACAGAACTCAAAATATGTAATGACATTTCACAAATCTATGACTTTGAATGTTGCGGTATAAAACTAGATATATTAAAGCTACTTATAATATGTATTTATAGAACCCCGTCATCAGACGTGGAAGTATTTTTAGATAAGTTAGAAATCCTATTGAAAAAGGTCGTAACATACCGCAGGCTACTGGCTTCACGGAAAGTTTAGCTCTGTCCGACCACGACACAGGTCAAATAATCTCCTTTGATGCAGGAAGCTACAAAAAAGAAGACTACTGGTTCGAATATAAAAGAGATTTCAGTGTTGAAAATGTTAATAAATTTTACCAATGTTTAAATTCCTTATCCTTCAATGAGGTAATGTCCATGGCAGATACAAATAATGCTTTTAACCTATTTCATGATACATTAGGAATTTTCTTCGAATTGTGTTTTCCCGTAATTAAGGTTAAAATCACTAATAAAAGTAAACAGTCACCGTGGATAACAAAAGGTCTACGGAAAAGTTGTAAACACAAACGTAGACTGTATCTTAGCTATCTAAAATGTAACTCAAGTGAAAGAGAAGAATTAAAAACGAATTACCAACGTTACTCGAAAGTACTTAAGCAATGTATGAATAAAGCTCAAAGACTTAATACTAGGTTAGTTATCCAAAACTCAAAAAATAAGTGTAAAGCCTCGTGGACCGTTATAAATCGTCAAACTCAATCTAAACCGACACAAAAACAAATTGATAAAATAATATATAACGGACACGTTATAGACAATATTGAGGATTTAGCTGAATCATTTAATAATTATTTTATTAATGTAAGTGAAGATTTGCCAAACACAACTAACACGATAAATATAAAATGACAAAAAAAACTCTATATTTCTTGCACCAGTCACAGAAAATGAAGTGCACCGTATTATAATGTCCTTAAAAAATACACCATCACTAGGATATGACCACATTGACACAAAAACGATAAAACTATGCTCTCATATATTAAAAATTCCCTTAACCTTTCTTATAAACCTATCGATTGAACAAGGAATTTTCCCAGATAGATTAAAATATTCCTTAGTGAAGCCAGTGTTTAAAAAAGACGACCACACAGACATGGGGAATTATCGCCCCATTACCCTGATTCCTGTAATCTCAAAGGTTTTTGAAAAGAGCGTATCTATAAGACTACAAAACTTTATTACTAAACATAATATATTATGCCCTGAGCAATTTGGATTCCAGCACGGGAAATCGACATCTTTAGCGTGTTTCTCACTAGTAAAAAGTATAACGGAAGCCGTCGATAAACAATTACTTACAGTGGGCGTCTTTCTTGACATGTCTAAAGCATTCGATCTCGTAGATCACCAAATACTTCTAAATAAACTGCACGACCTTGGTATAAGGGGAATATCTCTTGACTGGTTTAATAGTTACCTAAATGATCGTACACAATCTACAGAGATAACTAAAATTGTAAATAAAGAAAAAGTCTCAGCAGTCTCAAAACCAAAAACGAACAAATGTGGAGTCCCACAAGGCAGTATATTGGGACCACTTTTATTCTTACTTTACATAAACGACCTCCCGGACACAACTAAACATAAGTGTGTATTATTTGCTGATGACACGACGATTATATTTACAGGGCCTGATAAACAAACTTTTGAAAGTGACATAAATAATACCTTGGCCAATATAATACAGTGGTTAGAGACTAATACATTAAAACTAAATATAAACAAAACTAAAGCTATTCAATTTAAGACATATCAAAGTGAAAAAGTCACATTAGACATAAGCTATAATAATAATAAAATAGACATCATAAACTCAACGCCGTTCCTAGGCATCGAACTGGATGAAAATTGTCATTGGAAAAACCACGTTGATACTGTATGTAAAAAAGTCAACAGGTTTGTACACGCCTTAAATCGTATAAGGAAAATTGCCTCAGTACAGACCGCCCTCAGCGCATATCATAGTTATGTCGGATCTGTCCTGCGTTACGGCATTATTATATGGGGCAACTCTGTTGAAGCAGACAGAGTTTTCAAAGCCCAAAAAAAATGTATCAGAGCTTTAGCTAACAAAAGTGGCAGAGCCTCTTGTCAGACCTTATTTCCAGAGCTAAAAATTCTTCCCCTGCCTTGCATCTACATCTTGGAGATATTCTTGTTTGTAGTGAAACACAGTAGCTATTTTACCAAGATTTCACTACTTAAGCCAAACGCAAGACCAATCTATAGGAACAGAATCTTCATCCCTAAAAATGACCTAAAATTTTTCCAATATAATGTAGGCGGGATGGCACCTAAAATTTATAATAAACTTCCTGTAGCATTGTTAGATTTACCAACAAAGAAATTTAAAACATAACTCGTCAAATGGTTAAGTGGAAAAAACTTTTACTCAATAAATGAGTTTTTTAGTGTCAGGCACTAATTGCATGTTATGCTAAGATTATATTGTAAGATTAGTTTTAAGTTAAATATTTGCATGCCTACTTCTATAAGGTAAGAAACAATTAAGAAAGGTTTATGATAAAATAAGGCGTCGTTCATTGATTACGTAAGATATATTTTGGCAGAGACCCCCTTCCGCCCCTACGTCAGAAAAAAAAACTTAATAATAATACTCCTCTCTGCAATAGAAGTAAGACATGGTCAATCCCCCCCCCCCTAAATCATGTTACGTAATAAATGAATACGTAATAACACTTTTAGTTCAATTCGTCTTAGCGGGGGCACTGCTGTGCCTCCAGATTAAAAAGGTATAAATATGCTTAAAATAATAGTATTGGGACGACAAGAGAGGCCACCACACTCAGCAGTAGTCGTGTACTTTTAATAAATAGTAAATTTAGATTTTTTTTAATTTTACCTTTTAGTCGCCTCTTCAGAAACATATTTCATCAAATTTATTAAAACAGGTGCTTATTAATTTTATTTAACCATACTTATATTAATAATCTATTTTTTTAATTCAAAAATACTGTATCATTATTCAGGAAAATTTGTATTACATGGCAACACTCGTCTGGACACACACATTCAAACCAGCCGCCATCTTGAGTCACAGTTTGTTGTACAGGCATGCTCCATCCTTTTAATTTATTCATCCAAGGTTCCCACTTATCATTAGAATTTTGGAGGGAGGGGGTGGGTTGAGACGAAATGTAAATAGCAATACAAATTCAACTAAAAAATACATTTGAAACTAAAATCGGCTCAATTTGCTAGCTTGAGTGACATAAAAATCATTCATGGCGCTAAAAATTTCAAGAATCAGTAAAAATTCTAAAAAAACCATAATTAGAGTAGGTACTTAGTTAGTTATACTTATGGAGCAGTCAAAGTAATATTTATACCATGGTTGTTATAAAACGCTCCAATATTTTTAAAGGCATTGAAAGCTAATCAAACATAGCTAGTGTTTTAAAAAAAAGGGACGAATTAAAAGTTGTGCTTAATGATTTTCAACTAAAACAAAAGCAAATGAATGTAATATGTCTCACTGAGACATTCCTTAAGAAAGGGACAGAAAACAATGTTTGCCTCAATAACTATAAATTGGCAACATTTTGGTCACGAGAACATGAAAAACTAGGAGGTTCTTGTATACTTATTGAAAAATCTCTAGAGTTTACAGAACTCAAAATATGTAATGACATTTCACAAATCTATGACTTTGAATGTTGCGGTATAAAACTAGATATATTAAAGCTACTTATAATATGTATTTATAGAACCCCGTCATCAGACGTGGAAGTATTTTTAGATAAGTTAGAAATCCTATTGAAAAAGGTCATAACATACCGCAGGCTACTGGCTTCACGGAAAGTTTAGCTCTGTCCGACCACGACACAGGTCAAATAATCTCCTTTGATGCAGGAAGCTACAAAAAAGAAGACTACTGGTTCGAATATAAAAGAGATTTCAGTGTTGAAAATGTTAATAAATTTTACCAATGTTTAAATTCCTTATCCTTCAATGAGGTAATGTCCATGGCAGATACAAATAATGCTTTTAACCTATTTCATGATACATTAGGAATTTTCTTCGAATTGTGTTTTCCCGTAATTAAGGTTAAAATCACTAATAAAAGTAAACAGTCACCGTGGATAACAAAAGGTCTACGGAAAAGTTGTAAACACAAACGTAGACTGTATCTTAGCTATCTAAAATGTAACTCAAGTGAAAGAGAAGAATTAAAAACGAATTACCAACGTTACTCGAAAGTACTTAAGCAATGTATGAATAAAGCTCAAAGACTTAATACTAGGTTAGTTATCCAAAACTCAAAAAATAAGTGTAAAGCCTCGTGGACCGTTATAAATCGTCAAACTCAATCCAAACCGACACAAAAACAAATTGATAAAATAATATATAACGGACACGTTATAGACAATATTGAGGATTTAGCTGAATCATTTAATAATTATTTTATTAATGTAAGTGAAGATTTGCCAAACACAACTAACACGATAAATATAAAATGACAAAAAAAACTCTATATTTCTTGCACCAGTCACAGAAAATGAAGTGCACCGTATTATAATGTCCTTAAAAAATACACCATCACTAGGATATGACCACATTGACACAAAAACGATAAAACTATGCTCTCATATATTAAAAATTCCCTTAACCTTTCTTATAAACCTATCGATTGAACAAGGAATTTTCCCAGATAGATTAAAATATTCCTTAGTGAAGCCAGTGTTTAAAAAAGACGACCACACAGACATGGGGAATTATCGCCCCATTACCCTGATTCCTGTAATCTCAAAGGTTTTTGAAAAGAGCGTATCTATAAGACTACAAAACTTTATTACTAAACATAATATATTATGCCCTGAGCAATTTGGATTCCAGCACGGGAAATCGACATCTTTAGCGTGTTTCTCACTAGTAAAAAGTATAACGGAAGCCGTCGATAAACAATTACTTACAGTGGGCGTCTTTCTTGACATGTCTAAAGCATTCGATCTCGTAGATCACCAAATACTGCTAAATAAACTGCACGACCTTGGTATAAGGGGAATATCTCTTGACTGGTTTAATAGTTACCTAAATGATCGTACACAATCTACAGAGATAACTAAAATTGTAAATAAAGAAAAAGTCTCAGCAGTCTCAAAACCAAAAACGAACAAATGTGGAGTCCCACAAGGCAGTATATTGGGACCACTTTTATTCTTACTTTACATAAACGACCTCCCGGACACAACTAAACATAAGTGTGTATTATTTGCTGATGACACGACGATTATATTTACAGGGCCTGATAAACAAACTTTTGAAAGTGACATAAATAATACCTTGGCCAATATAATACAGTGGTTAGAGACTAATACATTAAAACTAAATATAAACAAAACTAAAGCTATTCAATTTAAGACATATCAAAGTGAAAAAGTCACATTAGACATAAGCTATAATAATAATAAAATAGACATCATAAACTCAACGCCGTTCCTAGGCATCGAACTGGATGAAAATTGTCATTGGAAAAACCACGTTGATACTGTATGTAAAAAAGTCAACAGGTTTGTACACGCCTTAAATCGTATAAGGAAAATTGCCTCAGTACAGACCGCCCTCAGCGCATATCATAGTTATGTCGGATCTGTCCTGCGTTACGGCATTATTATATGGGGCAACTCTGTTGAAGCAGACAGAGTTTTCAAAGCCCAAAAAAAATGTATCAGAGCTTTAGCTAACAAAAGTGGCAGAGCCTCTTGTCAGACCTTATTTCCAGAGCTAAAAATTCTTCCCCTGCCTTGCATCTACATCTTGGAGATATTCTTGTTTGTAGTGAAACACAGTAGCTATTTTACCAAGATTTCACAACTTAAGCCAAACGCAAGACCAATCTATAGGAACAGAATCTTCATCCCTAAAAATGACCTAAAATTTTTCCAATATAATGTAGGCGGGATGGCACCTAAAATTTATAATAAACTTCCTGTAGCATTGTTAGATTTACCAACAAAGAAATTTAAAACATAACTCGTCAAATGGTTAAGTGGAAAAAACTTTTACTCAATAAATGAGTTTTTTAGTGTCAGGCACTAATTGCATGTTATGCTAAGATTATATTGTAAGATTAGTTTTAAGTTAAATATTTGCATGCCTACTTCTATAAGGTAAGAAACAATTAAGAAAGGTTTATGATAAAATAAGCCGTCGTTCATTTATTACGTAAGATATATTTTGGCAGAGACCCCCTTCCGCCCCTACGTCAGAAAAAAAAACTTAATAATAATACTCCTCTCTGCAATAGAAGTAAGACATGGTCAATCCCCCCCCCCCCTAAATCATGTTACGTAATAAATGAATACGTAATAACACTTTTAGTTCAATTCGTCTTAGCGGGGGCACTGCTGTGCCTCCAGATTAAAAAGGTATAAATATGCTTAAAATAATAGTATTGGGACGACAAGAGAGGCCACCACACTCAGCAGTAGTCGTGTACTTTTAATAAATAGTAAATTTAGATTTTTTTTAATTTTACCTTTTAGTCGCCTCTTCAGAAACATATTTCATCAAATTTATTAAAACAGGTGCTTATTAATTTTATTTAACCATACTTATATTAATAATCTATTTTTTTAATTCAAAAATACTGTATCATTATTCAGGAAAATTTGTATTACATGGCAACACTCGTCTGGACACACACATTCAAACCAGCCGCCATCTTGAGTCACAGTTTGTTGTACAGGCATGCTCCATCCTTTTAATTTATTCATCCAAGGTTCCCACTTATCATTAGAATTTTGGAGGGAGGGGGTGGGTTGAGACGAAATGTAAATAGCAATACAAATTCAACTAAAAAATACATTTGAAACTAAAATCGTCTCAATTTGCTAGCTTGAGTGACATAAAAATCATTCATGGCGCTAAAAATTTCAAGAATCAGTAAAAATTCTAAAAAAACCATAATTAGAGTAGGTACTTAGTTAGTTATACTTATGGAGCAGTCAAAGTAATATTTATACCATGGTTGTTATAAAACGCTCCAATATTTTTAAAGGCATTGAAAGCTAATCAAACAACAAAGGCTGCCTGCCAACACTAATAACTACGCCCTCGTCGGGATTTCTCGGTTAACGTAATAGACATGTTTACACTTTTGAACCTTTTATTTTATACCACGACAGCGGCAAACAAGCATACGGCCCGCCTGATGGTGGCCTATGGACGACTCTTCAGAAGTGTCACATGCGCATTGCCGACCCTTTACAAAAAGAAGGATTCACTGTGTTGACGGCTAAAGGAACAAGAGGTTCCCTCATCGTCAACGACGTCGTCCCTTACCCTTTTGTAATATAACCATGCAAAAAAAATATAAGTAGTACCTACATTGTGTATTAAGGGCGGTAAATATGTACTCATAATTCCTGTAAGTACCTACCGCCCGTGGCACACACAATGGTTGTCATTACACTTGTGAGGAAATAAGAGAAATTAATAAAAGTTCTGCCTAAAGTCGTCTGACGTCGTCGTCGAAAATTTAGTAGGTACTTTTTTTTACTGAGTAATTAAACAAATACTTAAATAAGGGCTGTCTTAGTTCAGTACACAGCGTCCCAACAAATTAAATAATTAAACGACGTTTACAAATTTTAAAAAATACATTACGACCCGCATCGGTTACGTGTAATAACACCTTTTACGAGCAAGTGTGATTAAAGAGTATCTTTGTACTCGACCGTATATATCATATACATCTATATCAGTAAAATTTTAATTGTACCAAATTAAAATACCAACAAACTGAACGAGAACATTTCTTTGTCTTTATTCACTGTTACCTTCAAAGTAGGGCTCTGCAAAGGCAAAATTTAAACTTTTTCCCAGCCTTGAGTAACCGGGAAAGTTTTCTCGCGCCTTCCAGGTTATTGCACTGAATTCACTCAAGTAGAAAAATTCCAATTCTAAATATACTTTGTTTTTCGGGGTAATTTTATTCTGAACTAGCCTTTTCCCGCGGCTTCGCCCGCGTACTATAAGTACTCAAAAAGGATACGATACCCATGTTGATTTTCAGACTTTGACATTTGCCCCTTTTAGGGCTTGAATTTTCAAAAAACCTGAAACACGTGTTTACTCATTTATCGTTAGGAATACTCCTGTGAAGTTTCGAATAAAATAGTGTAACAAATCTTGATTCACCATACACACTTTGGACCCCCATTTTACCCCCTTAGGGGGTGAATTTTGAAAAATCCTTTCTTAGTGCATCCCTAGATCTTATAAGGAACCCACGTGCCAAATTTGGAATCTCTAGAACCAGCGGTTTGGGCTGTGCGTTGATATGTCAGTCAGTCAGTCAATCAGTCAGTCAGTCAGTCAGTCAGTCAGTCAGTCAGTCAGTTTCTTCTTTTATATATTTAGATAAAGGCTTCCCGATTTAGATTTTGTGAGCATAAGTACGTCATTTTGTAAAGCAACGAACCAGGGCCCTGATTCGACATGGCATAACTGACAGTCGCTAGCGAGACAACTATGATATCACGCTTTTGTGACAGTTGAAATCGGAGTGGATTCACTCAAGAGTGATATCTAAAATGGTGGCCGTAACCATAGACCAACCCCCTCTAGCGAGACCTACTGACAGCTTGACAGTTAGGTGTGGACACGTGTGAACAGGATGGATGTGTGTCTCTATTCACTAGCGATACAAGTGTGACATCCACACGTTTCACAGTTTGGCATGTTTAATCGTAGCCCTGTAAGTAGTTCAAGCGAAGTAAAATTATATTATTAGGATATCGATAACTGAAATACATAGAATAAAGGCGCTTTGAGGAGATAATATAAATAATGTAGATAATATCAATAAAAGTATCGTGGGTTCAAGTACCTATTCAAATATAATAATATGAGTAAATATTTACAATTTCCTTGATATTGATCTAATATTTATTACCTACTCAGTCCAACCGAGTGTCTCTTATCAAAACTAAACATACCTACCTATAGATTGTTACTCGTGTGGTGTAAACTCTAGATGAGACTTAGGTACTAATAACTTAAAAAACTGTTGTTTCAAAACTTAACCAGCTAAACAAACCATTGGAAGATTATCATGTAGAATACATGTATAAACCCGTCGTAACTTAGGGAGTTGGTACAACAACTAAAATAATAATAATGTGCCGCATCGATCATCATGGTTGACACATTACCTACCTGCTCCAACGATGGGTATAATCTGCCATAATGCTCGATCATGCTATTATCAGAAAATCTTACACCGCCAGAGCCAAAGGTATGTGCTATATCCACTGCTTCAAGAAGCGAGGCGATTGAGAAATATGTATTTTAAATAGTACAAACCAAGTACCTAGTTATATTGATGCTGATATTCTATATAATTTTAAACAAATAATTTTAAACAAAAAAGAACCGACTTCACTAAGCATCCAACTTTCCAACACCAAATGCTCGATCTGCTGTAAAAAACACTCAAATCACCATAGGTGTGCCTATAATAGTTGAAGAGTTCCCTCGATTTCTCCAGGATCCCATCATCAGGTCTTCGAATAATCGGTGAACATACATAAAAAAAAAAAAAAAAATAGCAAAAACAAAGACCCCGACGAATTGATAACCTCCTCCTTCGAAATCTTGAAGTCGGTTGAAAAGAACCGACTTCACTTAGCATCCACCTTTCCAAAAGCAAAGGCTCGAGCTGCTGTAAAAAAAAACTCAAATAACTATAGGTGTGCCTATAATAGTTGAGGAGTTCCCTCGATTTCTCCAGGATCCCATCATCAGATCCTGCCCTGGTTACAATGGGACTGTAAAGTATACTTTTTCAAACTAAAAAAGAATTTTCCAAATCGGTCCAGCCGTTTTCGAATAATCGGTGAACATACAAAAAAAATAGGAAAAAAAAACATAGATCCCGACGAAATGATATCTGGTTTTTTTTTTACCACGAGGGTGGCAAAGAAGTATAGGGCCCGCCTGATGGTAAGCAGTACCATTACCTTCGGACACCTCATTGGTGGTAGCCACACGCAGACTTGACAATTTTGGTTTTTTTTCTTAATATTTAGTTGATGAGTTATTTCGAATGGCACTAGTTTTATCTTCTATTAGGTTAATTATTTAATTTTTAGGATTCCCTTATAGGTTCCCTCCGTCCGTCCGTCTGTCAAGACCCTTTTTCTCAGGAACGCGTTGAGGTATCAAGCTTAAATTTATATCAAATACTCAAGTCTACTGTTCCTTGGAGCTGTGAAAAAATCAAACACCTAAGCCAACGCAATCAAAAGATACAGCCGTTTATAACCGCAAATTTCCGCAAATTTTCGAAACTGGCAAGGGAATCAAAACCTACAGGGTACTTCCCGTGAACTCAGAATCTTGAAATTTATTACGAAGCAACGTCGTATAGCACAGATAAAGGAAAAATTGCGTAAACCGTAAATTTTTAGTTACATCATGTAATAAAAATATTTTTAATAATTTTAAAGTTACTACCCCTATATACCTACAGGTTTGTACGGAACCCTCGGTGCGCGAGTCCGAGTCGCACTTTTTTAATAAAGTAGAATCTTGAAGTTGTCAGTTTTAGGCAATACAACTTCTTATTTTTTTTGGCACTTGTTGATAAACAGTATTATTTGTACCTACTGCCTAACACTGCATTTACGAGTAAGTCACCTCGTGAACTAATTTGCACGTCGAACTTCCATGAGTCGATTTTAACCGTAAAACATAAAACTTGGCTGAATAACAAAAGCTGTAAGTTTAAGGTCGGCTATAATTTTTTGTTATTACCAGGTTGATTAGTACTTTCGAATGGCATAAGGTTCAATTTGCTATTCGATGAGTTAGATTCTATAATTATATTTTTTCTGACTGTACAAAATGCGGCAAAAGGTTTGACTCAGGCTGCCAACATAACTTTTCACCGTGCATGGCCCACCACAATCACGATTTACTTTGCTAAGATACACGGCCTACTGGTACTTTTTATACGCGGACTGCGAAGAGTCAACAATACCTTAGTTGTAGGTATTCACACCTATGTGTCATAAATTTCTGAATAAAATATATCTAAAACCAAAAGTACATATTTACAAACTTGATATTTAATTTTAACAATTAAAAAATAAAACATTCTAGAAGTTAAATAGATAGTTTCTTGCAAGCTGAGGAAATGCTTTCGCCGCACCAGTGTTAAATAAAAACTGTTTTGAAACCACAAGTGGTAAACTCGGCATCAGCAAATCGGGACGTTGATGGATCGTTCCCGGAGCGTAACTTAAGTATACACGTGTTGTTATACTTGAAGTTTTATTGAACTCCTATCAGATCTCGATTCCTATTTGCCACTGCAAACGTAAACATCTTTATTGGGAGTAGGATTTTGGTCAATTTTAATGCAGGGTAAAATTAATAATTATTTAAAAGGCGCGTTTTATTAAACTCATATAATACCTAGAAACACAATCAGCATGCAAAAATGTTTCACAGTAAAAAGCGGCCTACGCGACGCCTTTTGCCGTAGACAGCCGATCGTTCTAAAGAAATTGCTAGTCACCACTCACCAGGACTGGCCGCCGAATAAGCGTTAATGCTACGAATATAGAGTTCAAGTTTTACTCGTCACGAACTTGCGGTAGAAATTATAGGTTTTGTGAATGTAACCGGAACTTGTTAAGCCATATTTTCGGACTTCGGTGAATTTTGTATGAGTTATCTGGTCTATTATTTTCTGTCTTAGGCGCGGTTCGACCTCTTTCTTCTTTATTTTCGATATAAGAATAACTAATAAAAATAGTGGTTATCTAAGTTTGTTTTGTAATATTGTTTTTATTAGAAATACTTTGATTCATTATATACAGGTAAGTTTGTACTCTAACCTAAGCTATCTAATTTGACGATGGCGGCATTACATCAGCGGCCACTGAGACGCCGCACCGAAAGTTAATGTCCTCGGCATAACAACGCAATTGGATACAAATGATAGCTATTCTCTCATGGATCTCGGCAAAAATAATGGATGGCAAGGCATCCGAGCGGAGAGCAATCAATCAAGGAGCGTATTCCATCCTTGTCTAGTTTGCTCGCTACCTACGCGCAAATTAGACTCTCAGATTGATCATACCTCGCGTCTGCATTCATACACACGACTTCAGAAGCAGTATTATTATTAGACATCGTGTTTATTACAGGGTGCTATTAATCATACCACTGCACTGTGCTAATAAAAGGCCTTCATGATCACATTGTTCGTTACTAATTGTAGCGAATCGTTTGTTTCTATATAATTAATCACCAGTCGCCAGTTAATTCAGAAGTCGACTCTTCTAGGGGTTCGCGAAAGTTATACGAGAATCGACACCTAATCCATATAAACAAAAAAGCTCCCTTCGTGACCTTCGTCGCAGTTAAACGGAGTCCACCTTCGAAACTCGTAGTAATTGCGCGAAAGATGAACTTCCTGATAACTTTGCTGGCAGATAAACTTTGCCTCTTTATATTAAATTATTCCGAAACTTCCTGGGTACGAACGAGAAAGATTCCCGAAAGTGCTAATTGATTGATATTTCATTTTGAAAAGTTAATTTCAGCGTCCTTTTTCCCGCTGGTTCAATTTGTAACCGAGTCTTTGTTGTTTTTAGTCAAAGCGATGTAAAGACGCGTAAGTATAGCTGGACAGCTATACTTACGTAGTTAAAGTGGACACTTTAACGGGTAAGTCACAGTCGAATGGGCTCACGAGCGAGCGATCAAAGAAGCAGCACATGCGAGAAAATTAACTAGAAACATTCACAATTTACTGACTAAGCTTTACGTAAAAGGTAAAGCTATTTTATAATTTGAGTCACCTACATATAGTGCCGGCGAACTGGTCCAAAATACAACGATTTACATCATCAGTTTCACGGCATAGAATACTTTCTCTACTACTACACTTACTTTGACATAAAATGCGAAATTGAAAACTTCATGGATATTGCAGTTGATTTGTCAACATAATCAACAATAAAACACTGTATTTCAATAGTAATAGCGCAAACACATACAGTCGTTATTTATTCGATTATTAAAGAGCGACAGAGTTTAGTAAAGATATACATATATTATTATTATTTCAAAGTTAGCCCCTATAAACGAACGGGAAACGTAAAAACTACAAAGAATGTCTCTGGTACATTTTTTTTTTTAAAAACGCTGCATTTATTTACGTTTTTTAGGTTCGCAGTAATTAATTTTATCCTAAAATCGTGACTGCGTTTGGCGTTTTACAGAACAAGTGATTTTTTGGGGAATAGAGTATAGACTTTTATTTGAGTATGTATAATATATGTTTTTAATAGGTGTTGACGAGTGTATAAATGACAGATAAAAGTAAAGGAGTAGAAAAATGTATTAACATGCGTGGTAAAAACATTTCAAGAGGTAAAAAGCTGAAAGGGCGAAGAGAACACTCTCTTTTACACAAATGTCAGATATATTTTTATTCCCAAATATAATGATATTTAAAAAGAATGCTTTTAACCCAGTAACATCTAAAATCGAAGTTAAAATCTATTTTAACTCTATTGTCTACAATACGTAGAAAAAATTATAAAAGTGAAACATTCTATTTTATCTTTTGGAGCTTTCCATGGGAGGATACAATTTTGGGACATCAAAGTCGCATGAAGTAAATCGTTTTTATCGTATAACTTAGAAACTTCCTTATAAAATCTTGGACGAAAAGCATTATATTTAAGGCGATTAGGATGTCCACTTTGATACACTCATAAGTATATGGACTTATAGGACTTCTTGTTTTGTAATAAGTATTTCATTTTCGTCTTATTTCGTATTTTTTTACCACAAAGGACCAGAGACGGTCCAGCGATAGTTCGTACCAGCGATAGTTCGGCCGTGGTGTTTGTATAAGTTTAACATTTAGCCCAGACCATATACAAGATATCTCTATATTCTCTATACTCCGCTTAGCGCGTTATTTCTTTGAAACCTAAGCTGCCAAAAACAAGGGGTGCGGGAGGGGAACTCGCAATGCTAGACAGGGAACGTGCGATTGTTCCGTGGGGCATAAGAGAGAGTCAGACATTAATGGTTGCCATGGAGACGTACTATGTTTACTGTCACTTCCATTATTTAGTGTCTCACTATAGAGTGAAATTACTTCGAGCGTGGCAGCGGGGATCGCCTGGCTATGCGGGGTCCTGGGTTAATTAGTCTATGGCCCAGACATAATCCATCATGCAATAATAGTCAAATGTCTTCAATGATATTTATGATACGAAGAAAATAAACGCATATAACGAGAGAAAATTAAGAGGATTATATGAAATAAACTTCATAAAATAGATAAATGTATGTACAGTCAGCATCAAAAGTAACTACGCAATCGAAGACGTCAAAAGCTCTTATTCCCTTTTAAAAAGGACTTTTGTCGTCTTCGTTTGCGTAGTTACTTTTGATGCTGAGTGTACCTATGTAGGAAACTTGCGTACATTTAATCAGCAGAATATATTATTAGTATTATTATGTACCTAAATAAAAAAATGCCTTGTGTAAGACCAAAATTAGGCATTTTCTTTGTTTCAAATGCTCCTGTTTTATGCTTACGCATTGCGCAAGTAATTATTATGAGAGACCACCGCTGCCTACATCAAAGGACGCTGATATGTTTTAAGGGATTATTTTAATGAGTTTCAAAAGTTTGGTCATTTCCGCTAAGTAATGGGGATATTCCTACACTGACCAACAAATTATTCATACCCTCGTTTCAAAGTTTATGGAAAGTAAATAATGACAACTTATTGCAAGCAACGTTTGAGTAGCTCACATTCCACCTACATCACAAGCATCATCCTCCTAGCTTTATCCCGACTTTTAGGGTCCGCTTGGTAACCTAATAAGGATAATTAGTAATACCTATAATTTAATTTATTTATTCACTACCTACTTGCAGGAGCATTAACACTAAAATACCCACGCTAAAAATATATTTTCATTAAAAAAGTGAAACCAATGGTTTCATACGTACCTGTGTATGTAACAGCTTTAACACGAAATATATCGGCACTCGGCACGGTCTCATTGGTTTAAACCATTAACCTACCTACTAAAAATATAATACCGAGATGAATGCATGTTAAAATACCTACTAAATACTAATCCATAATTTAAAAGTAACGACTTGGTTTCGTGTAGTTGTTTATTATAAATAAAAGAGGAAAATACTCAAAACCGACGCGACATATTGAAGAATGTTATGAAAGCAAATAAAGTGAAACAGGTGTGTCAGGTTTGTAACAAGTGGAAATCCGTGAACTCCACTCGCATCAAGAAACAGCCGCGACTGTATGTAGCCATACAAAATTCAGAAAAATGGATACAATTATTAAAACGCAAATTTACCATTCCGGACAACAACCAGAAGCGGCTCAGCATTGTTAGGTAAAGCATTCCCCAACAAATCAACGGTAATACGCCTACTTGTGAGCATGTGCATTTATCTCGGCGTTCCGTTTCAATTTGGCTAAGTAATTCCGAACGACTACAATCTGTTTAGTGGGCCGAAATAAAAAAGGAGATTAAAAAGGCACAGGCCTAGAAAGCGTTCTCCATCTTGGCGAGATTAACAGCCATAATCAAGCAATTGGGTGGCGGATTACAGCGATTTTTATGTCACTCGAGACACCCGCGACCTCTCGCGGAGCCATCAATCACGCACTTGGGACTCCGGTAATAACAGTGATGAGCCAAAATCTCGGGAAGTGCGTGAGAGATATCACAATGATAGCGTTCTTGGAGAATTTTTCGCACTTTTAAACAGATGGCTTTTACGTGAGCAAAGTTACGTCTTGAAAATGTTTTATGCATTTAGACTACGAAAAATTAAATGTTATAACTTTTAAAACGCATTATCTGTACTTACTAGTTAAATGATGGGCAACAAATTTACGTACTTGTTTATGCTAACTCACTAACTAGTTATCGTACCTACCTAGGAGGATCATATTTTAATATCAAGAAATTATATCAAAATTAGTAACGTAAAAAAAATTAACTATTTAAATATACGAAGTATTCTTATTAGTATTTTAGGTTTTTTTTAAATTACTTTTTATATAAGTAGTATTTTGTATAGGTAGATCGTTTGTAAAATTTCTAATTATGTTCATAAAACGCTGTTTTTTAAACAATAGTAAAAGAGGACATGTTCAACTTCCATTAGGAAGCAGTGTCTACTTTTAAGTTCTAACCACAAAATCGCAGCGAATAAAAAGCAAGCGGTTCCATTCCCAACCAAACGAATACCTATTTTTTTATATTTGTAATTCGGTACCTACTTAATGTATTTATACTTAATTTAAAAACTATACCTGCCTCAATATATTTTTATATACCTAAGAACAATAAAGACGAGTTATTTGGTGTAAATATTACCATGCTAATTTTAAAACACATAAACAATACATTTAAAACAATCAATATTGAAGTTGTATTAGAGTTGCATCGGAATAATTTTCAAGTATATTCTGATATTTCTGATTCCGACGTTTAGACGTTAGCTGTATTCTGCATATGACTTTCATTACCTACTTCAATATAACTACGCGTATTGCGTAGTTAATGCATTGGAGTTGGATTGTGTCTAAACGTAGTTTAAAGTTGGTAAAAACCCTTGGTAAAATAACGCAGCATCTGTAATGAAAGTCATATGCAGATGCTGCGTTATTTTACCAAGGGTACGGGAACTGTCGTTGAATAAACAAATACATACGTATTATGGACAACAATGCGCAGCCAAACTTTTAAAGGATAAAGATTAGAATATTATATTTTAAATGTCGTTTAGGTTCACTATGTACCACAGGATCTTTTGAAATTCAACCCAGAACCGGATAAAAACGCAGACAAAAATATTAAAGCCAATGCAGGCGGAAACTATTCGTAGTTTGTCATAATTTCAATAACGGGAACCTAATATTGTTCTTACTTATTATTAAATACCTGTAACATTGTTTTTATTCAATCCAAGGCCACTTACAACCTTTCTGCAAGGGCACTTAATTCTGATCCCTGGCCTAAACTTGCAATGAGACTCCGCTGCTAAATGTACGATAGAGGTCGAGGTTTTACCCCTGGACGCAGACTTAGGGGTTGCACTTGTGAAGGTTCTCGAATATCCTTAAGAGGCTTTTCGAATCATCTTATGTCACGCGAGGAGGCGGCGGAGAGGTTCTTAACTCCCTTAACATAATAATAGGTCCGCGTATTCGAGTATAAAGTAAATAAGACCGTCTCAGATCTCACAAATACAGGCTACAGTACTATATAGATATTTTATTACAACAGTATTAAATCGGATTTTAATACGTCAGACAACTTTTTAACTGAGGAAAAAGTTGAGCATTTATGATATGATATAATTCTCGACTAATGGTTTTAATGAAGCAAATAAAACTTTCTAACTCGGAAACCTTAAAATCGACTACTTTTATTCCTTATTTATTCCGTGATACAACCTCTATTATTACACACCGTAGTTTCTCGGTTAGAAGCTACAAACAAACACTTTGTAAAACAATATCAGTCATAAATAACCTATGTGCTCCTCCTCCCTATTTTGTTAACCAGGCAATTCCTTTTCAGTGTACTGTTTGGTAACTTGTGAATTCTCACTATGAGCTTCCCTGAGGCAGATTTTGGGTTGGACGTAAGCTATTATAGCGTGACTATGAAAGTTTATGTTATGGCGGATTCTGGGTAATATTTTTCTTGGAGCATAAAACGGTAATGTAAAACTTTTCGATTTTTATTAACATTTAGAAAAATGTTACAGTTACATTACTTAAGTTATTCCTACTAAATCCTATTTAACCTCTTAAGTTAAAGCAATTTAATATTAAATAGAAACTAACAGTTTTGAAATTTAATTAGGCACAGTTAGGTATTGACATATTTACTCGTATTTGCTTGAAATGTAATTAAATAATGTGAACAATTAAACTGAACGAAGGGGCGACTAAATTAATATTACATTTCTTACTGATCTGATATCTAGTACCTAGCTCGCAAAGGCATCCTTTACTAAATTCAAAACTAAGTTAACTACAAAAGATGTAAGAATGTCTTTCCGTTTCAAGTGAATTCGTATTGACTTCTCTTTGAAAAGGGGAGCACCATTAAAAGCCGAAGTATATCAAAACACGACAAACACTTACGCCTCACGCGCGTAAGTAACATTTCTGTAGCAATCTCAGAAAAAATAAAAAAGAGATATTGTCTTTAATATCAGGTATAACAATTACTAACATAATTATAAATATTATATTTACGAATCAGTTGGCATAAAAAACCAGTCTGTCTATTTTAAAAACTGTTGAAAGTTGTTTTTTAACCTACCATTAATTGCCAATAATAATATGTGATATTATCAAGTCAAATGTACATCATTGTCGGTTGTCAATAAAGCGTTACTGCCATTAAACTCATTAATAAATAAGCTCTATTAACAACCGACATTAATGTACATACATACCTTTGACTTGAAAACGTTACATATTTTTACAAGTAGGTATAGCATATTTTTATAATACTTTTAGTGCTAAGCTCCCTAAGCCCTGTATAAAATGAACACACCTACCGTGTTCCTGGCAGCGCAAGTGTGCATGCATATCAATCCTGTATTAACATACAGGATTGATATGCATAGATTATATGTATTTTCACATTTTAAGACGAGAGTCGGACTATTTGGACTTGTTGGCGAAGACCTTAAATGTGTGATGTGTGTGTGTTAAATGTGTTCGACTTATGTGGTCATTACCATCGCCTGTTAGCGAATTAAGCCTCTCACACGACAGCACACCAGTAGGTACTCTTCAATCATCCGCTCCCGGCCACTCCTCAACAATTTCTTATTTTTTTGCACCTGACTGCGACTTGTCTTCCAACAAGCACCATAAACTTTATAAAGAATTCTTACGTTTTTACGAATCATGATATGTTAAATAAGTAACTTGTGATTCATCACAAACATACCTAGTTTTATTCTAAGCCTTATCACTACACATTTTGTTTTACAGCGTATTGGCGCCCCTAGCTGTAATGCTGTAAAATTATATCTGAAAAAATAAATAAATACATATTTAATCTATTGTGAATACCAAAATTTAACCTCTAATTTTGCCAGTCATAAGTTATTTAAAGAACAATGGCGCATTTCAACCTTTGAGATTGTCTTACGCACATAAAACTTTCATTGAGTTGGGGGCGCTCTTAGTTGAACGGAGACGAAAGACTCCTAAACTTCGGTTGTGTTTATCCGCCACTCAATCACTAGTGGAACTCTATCGACATGGATTTCATTTTAACCTCGGCCTTACTTATTTGACTTTTGATTGCATTTAAATGGATCTCTGTCAGGAATATGGGATTGTTTTGGGATAGTTTGTTGAACTAAGGGCGTTAGCATTAGGTCAGATCAAAATAAATACTTAAATGATGATTTGATGGATAACGAAGATCGAAATGTTTACAATGAGAACTCTTTATTAGTAGACTAAACATGTTTTTTATACGGTAGGACTTTGTAACAATAAGTATTTATTCTCCGATATACCAAACGCCGCGAAAGAAAACGTCTGATAACCCAGTCAAGATACGGTTGCGTCAAGTATTATTTTATTTTTCATTCTTATGAGATATTTATAGATAATATATGCAAAAATCCTACAAACATTTCACCCGAAAGTAGTTAAATAGGTTAAAAATATATATATAGTTTTTGTATATTTTTATATACAATAATATAAATTATTTTTATTTGTAAAAATCACGATCTTCTTTCTGTTGAAAGCAAAAAACAAGAAACGGTGTCCATGTAATACCACATATTTTACAAAATTTGCGCGCGGGCGATATATATCCTAATTCATTAGAAACAAATAAATAGTAAAAGTGGTAGTTTGTTCTTAGTGTTCTTACACATTTTAGGTTTTAGAAACGATATATTCATGAAAATACTACAAGAAAAACGCTTGTAATATGTGTGTACATATTTGTGGCAGTTAGCGAATAACGATATTGTGTAGGATTTCATTGCGTTAATAAATCATGATATATCCGTTACACTAAAAATATTAGCTATTATTTAATTATTTCCAATTCCCCATACTAGCCGCCCGTATAATGACTGTAGTATGAGTGGGAATTGCTAGCCTTATACCTTAAAGGCCTCGCAACGCTCGCCTGTTATAATTAGGAACCTATATAGGCTCATATCTTTAACTTCTGGAACTAGGAGAGACAAATTAGTTTTTCTTAGTATGTATAAATATACTGATCGAATAAAACCTCGTTCAGCGTTTCGTCGGTTGAAAAGCCTGGTGAAAAGCTATCATCAGATAAATTGCAGAGATTTATGTATCTCAATGATGGGGGCATGACGCGGTATATCCGCGGTGGGATGCAAGAGTGGGTGCCCAAGTAACACATCAAAGCAGTATAACGGCCGTCTTACAGCATATCTGTATGCTTTTAGCATTTTGAGTTCGTTTTATAGTAGCATTATAAACGTTTATAGTGCTGATATAGGTCTTAAATGGGCACAAATTACCCAGCTTGAGATCCTATACAGGTCATTTAATAGCATTGCAGGCGCATTATGTCTGCGCTATTAGCATTATCGTTGTCATGGAAAGTGCCAATCGCCTCAAAGAAGCATTAGTACGCTCTATTAAGTTGCCGACTGCATTAAAGAAGCCTTAATACGGCCAAAAAACTTGCTAATCGCAGTAAAGAAGCATAAGTACTCTCGATTAACTTGCCAATCGCAATACAAACGCATTATACTAGCATAAGAGTGTAGTAAAATAAACCTTACGTCAATGCAAAAACGTCTCTAATACCGAAGGAACAAATGTTATAATACAATGAACGTTGTGATTTAACTACTTTGTCTCGCAATATAAAATGGACGAAGACTGTACAAAAAACTGAATGAGTGACACGTCATATTTGTTTGCATCCTAAGAAAATTTATAAAAGTTTTTGACACTTTTACGTTATTATATCCTTCAAATATTACTCCGCAATGTAGTTTACTGTAAATGTGTATATAAGTTTCATTGAAAATTTTCACGCGCCTTTGATTTATTGTGGTTTTGCTATAAAATATTATAAAAAGATATGCGTCAAATAAACAAAACAATTGTGTAATCCTCGTATATAACGAGTTTTGCATTATTAACATAATAGTGTTGGTTGAGCAGTCTTAAATTAAGTAATTTCTTTATTATATAGGTATTTTCCTTGTATAAATAGGTCCGCATGATTTTATTTTTAGGTTATTAATTATTTACAAAATGGCGTTGGTCTATATAGACGGAGAGCTAGCCCCGTCCACGTCGGATATGACAATAATGAGAGCAACCAAACCCCTCTAGTCAGTTTGGTATATTATGCTTATTTCTAGATCTGGACATCTGGCAGCTTTAAAGTAGTGGAGGTCAAAGAATGCAAACCATTTCAAGAAAATAAATCCTAGAGATCTGGGTTTGATGCAATGTTATGAGAAACTATACAAATACTATACAATATTAAGAGAAATTATACGAAGGTTTATGTTGGGAGAAAGTATTGCCAAACGATGTATAATAAAATGTAGTTCATAGTTTTCGCCTACGGTTTTTGTTTCCGTAATAATCAATTAATCATACATCGGAGTTTTCGGTGCGGGAACGATTTGAGAAAGAGTAGAGATAAACAGATAGGTTGAGAGTTAGTTTGAGAAAATATCATATTATGCTTAATGAATAACTACCTCTCTGTGAATAGCTTACACACTATGATACGAGCTTTTTTTCTTAGAGGCATGTTTGTATTGAGTATTATATACTTAGTATTTTAAATATGCAATTTCATATCCGAAATTTATTAACTAGATCTACCTAAGACAAAGACACGGTATAATAAGTGTCAAATATTAATCTTGATGTCCGATATTTATGAACTATATGATTAACTGAAGAGGTTGACAATGATCAGTCATTACATGAATTAATAAAAAAATACTTGAAAAAATCATAGGTTTATGTATCTACAATATATATACATAATAGTCAGCTATTACATATAAATTGTATATAAAGACTTATGATTTTTTCGATCAATTATTCATTAGGTAGAAACGTGCTAGAGTACATTCTGTTTTTTAAGTTAATGCCTACTCTTTGGCTAATGTCAAACATTCTCGCACCGAAAACCCCGATGTATGGTAATAATACACAATATTTTTTGGTTTAACGTTTTTTTTTATCGATTTTTGACCAGTTTTGAGTCGATATTCCAACATATTCACTATAGATAGAATTATAAGGCAAACGACTATCGGTTTTTGAATCTTTTATCTCCATTCTGTAGAGCCGGATCTTGAAATAAATGAGCCGTTATTTTTTATGATATTTTTAAAATATGGTCTAAAAAAACACTTTTATCGATATTCGAATGGTGTAAAGAATCTTACATATACGTAATCTACATATTAGGGTTCGTCTTTTTAATAGAGATTTTAATTTTTAACTAATTAAAACAAAATTTATGACCACAAAACCACTGTCGGACCTGGGTATGTCCTTAAACTACGCCATAAAGAGAGGTATGGGCACTGCGAATGGCATCTCGCGAAGTGTGGTAGGGCACGTTCAGCGAATGTCATCGCTCAAATCTGGAGCAGAGCCCGACTGGGGAAGTACCTCCACCTTACAGAAAACCACAGCCAAATAGCACTAGACCCTACTCATAGTGTTGTGTTCCTGCTGGTGAGTAAGGTTGCCAAAGAGCTCAAAGAGGACCCAGTGTGTTGACGATGAGGGACCTTCTTGTTCCTTTAGTCGTCAACACAGTGAATCCTCCTTTTTGTATAGGGTCGGCAACGCGCATGTGACTCCTTTGGAGTTGCAGGCGTCCATAGGTTACGGTAGCTGCTTACCATCAGGCGGGCCGTATGCTTGTTTGTCACCGTCGTGGTATAAAAAAAAAAAAAAAAACTTTTTTAGCCTAAACCGGTTCGACTTTGATGTCAAATATCTCGTGGACAATGAATATTGAAGTAAATATAGGATACTATATTGTTTAAGGCCGTTACTGATAATATGATAAGCTATATAAATAATTAGAATACTAAGGGAATCAGATCCAAGGTCGTTGGCGCCAGGGAGCCCCTTAAAATATAGGCCCTGTCCTTTATAACTGAGACAACTTCGGCAAATTTTACCTAGTTTGGTATTACTATTTTCCAATTAAAACATTTTGCTAGTCTGTCACTGTGACCTCCACCCATTAAAAGCTGCCAGATGCTAGGATCTAGCAATAAGAATAGTATAGCAATCTAACCAGACGGGTTTTGTTGCTCTCATTATTGTGTCATATCTGACGTGGCTAGCTCTTAGTCCAATAGCAGCTCAGTGACCCTTAAAAAATGCCTTATTTATGCCTACAGCATTACACGTGAATAATTATGCTATTAAACAACATTTAGCATTTATTTATGCTATTGTAGAACCTAAGGGACTAAAACCGCTAAAAGCTGTATAGGGGCTGTTCATAAATTACGTCATCAATTTTTGATAGTACCTAAAGCTGCCAAATAAAGTGACGTCATTAAAAAAAAATGCGTTTTAAGCTTAATTGTAAAATAAAAAACTATTTAGTAGATAATATTTTATAGCATTAAAAGTTTATAGAAACACGACTTTCATTCCTTTTTTTACACATTGATGATGTGATCTTCGGAATGACCGCCCCCCCCCCCCTCCTAGGTTATGCTACCATCATCCGATGTCCAGACCCCCCCCCCCCCATTTGAAATGACGTAATTTATGAACAGCCCCTTATAGTGAATTACTTGGCTTTATAATGGTTTATATTATTGCTATTATACTGCTTTAGGAACGTATTACCTACTTATAAATGCTATTGTACACCCTAAGGCATTAAAAATAGCTGAAAGCTGTATAGCGAATTTACGTGGCATTATAATGGCTAATATTCATGCTCTTAAACAGCATTAAGCATTTATTTATGCTATTGTAGAACCTAAGGCACTAAACCAAACCGAAGCATTAGTGTAGCAAACCAAAACGCAACTGTACAGCATTCAGCTTTACAGTTGCATGTTGTTCGCTGCACTAAAACTAATGGCTAAACAAAAGCATTTACATATGCCATTATACAACCGTTATACAGCGTAAAGCATCATAAAATGCTATTGTAGAACCTAAAGCACTAAAAACAGCTGAAAGCTGTATACCGGATTTACGTGGCATTATAATGGCTAATATTCATGCTCTTAAACAGCATTAAGCATTTATTTATGCTATTGTAGAACCTAAGGCACTAAACCACACCGAAGCATTAGTGTGGCAAATCAAAACGCAACTGTACAGCATTCAGCTGTACAGTTGCATTTTGGTTCGCTGTACTAAAACTAAAGGCATTAAAAAAGCATTTATACATGCCATTATACAACCGTTATACAGCTTAAAGCATTATATAATGCTATTGTAGAACCTAAAGCACTTAAGTGCTTTTAAACAGTCGAAAGCTGTACAGTTGCGTTGTGGTTTGCTGCACTAAAGCTAAAGGCTTTACAAAAGCATTTAGATATGCCATTATATAACCGTTATACAGCTCAAAGCATCATATAATGCGACAAGTTGCTTGGTGAACGTATATAAGAGTTTATACGGTCCTTAAGTTCGAAATAAGTTAACTATTCATATGTTATAATGCTTCCTGTGTTACTTGGGTGTGAGTAAGCGTACTATTATTCCAGAATGTATGCCAGAGTTACAGTACATAACAGAAGAATCACTCTAATCAAAGCTCGACAGCAAAACTTGTAGTGTATTTCTACGGCTGCGTTTCTACCAGAGATGAGCGAGGATGCGTTGCGAGGACTGTGTTTGTTAAGAACCGATCCTAGAGCTGCGCTGCGCGACGGTAACTAAATGAAGTGATTCGATTGGTTCTTAAAAACACATTCCTTGCACCACATCCTCGCTTATCTGTGGTGGAAACGCAGCGTTAAGATAGGTAATTATTTTCGGTTTAAAGTATTTTTTTTATTTTCTCCCCAGCACTTATGTGATGCTGTGGTAAATAACTACGATAAAGATTTTATGCATTATTAATTTCGGAAAATATAAATTATTTCAGGCTCACCTAAGGTTATCAATTTGTCTTCCACGTTACATGATTAATGATGAAGAGACAAGACGTTTATTAAGGGCGAGGAAGCTCTGTGAAAATTCAGAAAGCCTATCGGAAAAGTGACAAGGTTATGGTCAAAGTAATTGTATCTAAGGATAAAAACATATTTAAACAATACCTTAAAATCAAAATCTATCCTAACCATACAACTAGTGCCAGATTCGAATTTTAAAATACATTAACAACACAATAAGAACACAACCTATCTCAAACATAACTCCAACACATAAACAACAATCAACCAATATTGAAGTTGTATTGAAGTTGCGTTGGATTATTTCTCAAGCGAATTCTGATATTTCTGATTCAGATGTTTATACCGTAGCTGTATTGCGTTATTAATGCATTGGAGTTGTATTGAAGTTGGATCTTGTCTATACGTGTTTTAAAGTTAGAATACGGCCCCTATAATGAAGCGGACGGCCCAATATTGAAGTTGCATCGGAATATTTTTCAAGCAAATTCTGATATTATATTTCTTATTCTGACGTTTAGGCGCTAGCGTTGTTAATGCATTGGAGTTGTATTTAAATTTGATTGTGTTTTAACGTTATTTACGTTACGGAGATCCAACAGCTATCATAACAAAATAGCACTAATTAATAAGAGATGGAAAGCCAATTACAGGATCACACTTATAGTTTTACTTAAATAGAAAGTGACAAAGCTCGAACACAGCAACACACAACATAAGAGCTAATACAATCAATATTAAGTATAAAACAGGAGTGCGAAATTTAACCTACAAGCTAAATTACAATAAAAATAAAAACGTTTAAACGTATTTTAATATTCTACTTATCATGTGTCTATTCATACATTGTGCATTGTACAAAGCGTTTTAATGAATATCGGAAATCCTCACAATGAAATCAAACTTTGGAATGATAATCTGCTTCTTTGCCTTATAAATAATACCAATACGAATCAGCTAGATAAACTTCCGAGAAGTTTATCGGATTTAAGTACCTACGTAGTTCCATGATGCGGCATGAAGTGGCATTTTTCGCGGTCGGGCGTTAGCAGACGCCTTCCCTTATCAGGGTTAAATTTGCGTGTCAGGGGGTGCATTCAGACAGATTTTATAATAAGGTAAACAGCAGGTAGGTTAGGTTTATATATATATATAAACAGCCTTAATACTCGTACAACGGAATTACAGCAAAAGAGAATGTTGTAACACACATATGATAAATAACATATTCATAACAACAAATCTTCAGCCCTTTCACTGAATATGTGAGTGTTTCGTATGAAGTGAAAGTTTTTGTTTACACGATTAACCGCTTAAACTGTTGTCTGGTTAGTATTCATAGTGTTGGACTCGTTGCGTATTCAAGAGGCGGACGAAAATGAAATATGGACTATTCTCCCCGCATTTTGAACAAAAGGTGACTGGGAGTCAGGGATCTCGCACTTTGGTCATATTCTTTTTAGTTTGCCCACTTCCCTCAGGGCATGGCCTTTGTATTGCCAGTATCGTAATTTGTGATGCTTTGTACAATTCTGGCATAGAAAAATAAAATTAATGCTGAATGTTTAGTCACATTTACATGCGGTTTTAAAATGCAAAAGTCGCTGTCATATCTTTTATACCCGACTACGGTGAAACCAAAAGGAAGGGTTATGCCTACATTTTAACCGACTCCAACATATATGTTTCCGTAGTCGGATAACAGTTTGTTAAACTTTCGTCAAACAACTTGTGTCTAAAATCAAAGAACAGAAAATAAAGATACGCATACAAAATAGTTCAACTTTAAAATCAAATTATTTGGAGCACGACTCCCGTTCATTCAAACATTCACTATTGAAAACAGTGCATAAACAATACCTCCCTTCCTAACTCAATTCGCGACACTACTGTTTGAATCTTCTTAATGCGAAGAGCGCCAAATGGATACCATTGTTCTCTCGAGCAAAAAGCATCAAACACCGAACAAAGTATGATATACAATTTAGTATATACTCGGAAGAAGAGCTGCGAGAATACTATATGTCTCCATCGCATTTCCATACATTACGGCTCGAAGAAAGTTTTGTCGCATGAACTCAGCGAGAATGGATATGTTTCAGTATTGATGCGTGACGCTGAAATATCTTTCTTCACGCCTCCCCACACTGAGGTGGATGTGAGTTATTTTGATCGACTTTTCGTATGCCCATGTTTTCTGCGGGTGATTGTTACTGCCTATTTATTGAAAAAGTTCTGAACAATAAATTAGTTCTAGGAATTTCCACAAACACACCATTTGCGTTGCGGACATTCATTCTGATTTCTTTGATAAATGGCTTGCAGCATTAATCAATTTACCTCATGTAAGTTATAAATCGTTAACTGCAGCAAAATGTATTATTTATTTTATAACGTTATACAGAATAACGAATAATCGTTCGATCATGGAGTAAGTATAATGACAAATGAAGTGAAATTGGGTAATGATTATAACGAAAATCAGTATGGTACGCTTTAACTTTTATAATTTTTATAATTGCAAAACTATTGAAGAGAAAATTGGTATTTAACGGCCTGTCTGCCTATGAACACGGGTCGGGCCTAAGGCCCCGGGTTTAAGTCCTGGTAAGGACATTTATGTACATACTAGCTGTGCCCGCGACTCCGCCCGCGTGGAATTCGGTCTGTGTCAGTAAGCGGCTAATTCACCCCTAATTTCTCTCCCGCTTCCCTGGAGGCGGAACTTGAAGTAAAGTTGACAGATGGATACGCTAGAGGACAGTAATCCTAATAAAATATTTTACAATTACCACTAAATGAAACTCCCTCAAAAATTAATACTTTTTTTTGGCATGATTTAAACGACATAGAGTAGTAGGTGTATATCGGACGATACAGGACCACTTTTGTATTTATACGTTCATGTCCACGGCAAATGTCATCCAAATCGATCCTCCCGTCAAATCAGTCTAAGCATGAAAGGTAAGAACAGGCGCGGTTGAAATTGGGGCAGGGGGGGGGGGTCACAAATGCAGAAATGTTTTTTTTTTCTATTTGTGGTGCACTTGGAGGGGGGGTCCATGACCCATGCTAATTAAACTCAATCGAGTGTAGTGGCTACCCCCCGCCCCCCCCCTTTTAGGGAATTAGTAATCTTTAAAGGGTGATTTTCGGGATAACAATGCAAAACAAACCGGCCAAGAGCATGTCGGGCGATACTCAGTGTAGAGTTTCGTAGATGCCGCCCTGTTACAAAGCATCCGTTCAAAAGGTCGTTTATTAAGAGATATTCGGCGGCGCTTACGTCATTTTACTATTCGGCACTTCCTTTCAATATGCGTTTTTGACTGATAATTCAAAAACGGCTGAACCGATTTTATTCAATATAGTTTATATTGAACTTTCTTATCAGGCCTCACCAAATTTTAGCTTTCTAGTGCGAACGGTAACTGAGCTAGACCGCGGACAGACATGGCGAAACTATAAGGGTTCCTAGTTGACTACGGAACCCTAAAAAGAGATAAATAGTAGTTTATGTAACTGTTACGTAATAAGGCCTAATTATGTACAGAAGCATACACCGCTTTACCTACACTCATATCCATTGAAAACATTAGAATGACCGCCATTACACCGCCATGACCAACCTTATTGCGACCTTTTAGACGTTGAATTTTTATAGGCTACGTATAACCTAGCTGGGGATGTTCTTGAATTGGAATTAGTAATCTTTAAGGGGTGATTTTCGGGATAACAATGCAAAAAAACCGGCCAAGAGCATGTCGGGCGATACTCAGTGTAGAGTTTCGTAGATGCCGCCCTGTTACAAAGCATCCGTTCAAAAGGTCGTTTATTAAGGGATATTCGGCGGCGCTTACGTCATTTTACTATTCGGCACTTCCTTTCAATATGCGTTTTTGACTGATAATTCAAAACCGGCTGAACCGATTTTATTCAATATAGTTTATATTGAACTTTCTTATCAGGCCTCACCAAATTTTAGCTTTCTAGTGCGAACGGTAACTGAGCTAGACCGCGGACAGACATGGCGAAACTATAAGGGTTCCTAGTTGACTACGGAACCCTAAAAGAGATAAATAGTAGTTTATGTAACTGTTACGTAATAAGGCCTAATTATGTACAGAAGCATACACCGCTTTACCTACACTCATATCCATTGAAAACATTAGAATGACCGCCATTACACCGCCATGACCAACCTTATTGCGCCGGCGGTCGGGGGGCGGATATTCATTACGTTACCGTAGGTAATGAATTTTCATACGTTTTTACCACACTGTCACAGATAATACACTGATGTTACGTTACTGGTTGCAATAATGGTGGTAATTACATACGGTTCCGATAAAGGATTTATGATATTGGTATAGATCAAGATATTTATTCTTCAATGTAAGCACATTACAATGCACTAATGAACGTCAGAGAAAAATAAAATACACGAGTGTCGTGAAACCCGCGATTGGAACGAAGTTGTTATTTTATTTTATATTATTATCGACTTTTTCGTAAATTTTGTGGTTTTAATTATTTTGAAATTTTGGAAAGTTTTGAAATAGTGGAAATTTATTTATTTATGAAATTTTAAATTTTTTGAATTTTTTGAACTTTTGTATATTTTGTAAATTTTGGAAATTTTGGAAATTTCGGAAGTTTTGGAAATTTAGGAAATTTTGGAAATTTTGGAAATTATGGAAATTTTGGAAATTTTGGAATATTTGGAAATTTTGGAAATAATGGAAATTTGGAAATTTTTGAAGTTTTTGAAAATTTTGTAATTCAGAAATTTTGCCATTTTTGACATTTTCGAAATTTTTTACTTTTAGGTTCTTGACTTTTATCACTTTGTCACTTCTCACTTTCACTTTTCACTACACTTCACTTCACTTGACTTTATACTATTTTATATATTTTTATTTCATTCCATTTTACATGTTTCTCAATCGTATGGGTGTCGCGTTTTCGTGACGTGACGCTTTTTCGTGACGGTCACGTGACTTTTTTTCGCCTAGCCCCCCATCCGCGAACCGTCCGATAAGGAACTTCGTTCCAAAACTACCACCGGTTCTAACCCTACACCTGAGCCCAAGAAGTATTATGACCGAAAAGAAACTCGACGGGACTTATTTTTTTCAAAACAGTAATACATTATTAGATCTTAAAGATACAAAATAGTGCGTAGTTCTTCAAGAAGGCATATCAAAATATCTTGAGAGACAGATAATGCACCCATTGTTTAATTATAAATAAAAATAAATCCTAATCTGACTGCTTCACAAAACGTTTGATATGTTTTCCTACCTAAACGGTGTCCTATAAATGTTAGATGATTTTGTAGTAGTTTTTTGGTTTGGGTCATGCAACTTTGTCCGTCATATATAGTCCTCGAACCTGCAATAACCCTTTGACATTCATGACATTTTCAAATATTTCTTAAGAGCGGGTAAAGGTTTGCAAGTTCCCAGTTTAATGCCAAGTCTTCTTACATCTATAATCAAATCAACAAAGATATCGATATTCATTCAAAACCATATTATGAATGTAAAGTACTCATTACTAAGTGGCTTAAGCCAAAATCGTATGAGTCTATGGAAACTTTTTTGCGTCCACCATTCTAAAAAATAAATCTTTCACACACAGGCGCGCGCACGCGTGCATACACACACACACACACGCACACACACATACACACACACTCGCGCGTGCACACACACACAACCAACTTACACATAAAGTACTAAACTGTAACTACTTATTTCAATACTTATGTACCTAACTAATGCAATCAGAATAACGTTTATTATATGTACAAACATGCCTACCTATATACATATATCTTTATGATAGAAAATGTAATTTAAGATTGTTGTACAAAACCTGTAGGGAAGAGCGGTGCCTCCCAACACAGGCATTTTTTTGCTTACCGGGAGGCCCCATCACCTGTATCAAAACCATGTATGCTTAAATGAATAAAGAATTTTGTATTTGTATTTGTAAAGGTAAATTTAAAGCATCGACGGTTAGCATGTTACAAATATGCAGTAGCAACAACATTCTGGGGATGATTGTCGGTAGATTTGATTGCCCGATAGTCTACGGGTTGATCAAACTGGTAAAGTCCAATTTAGAATATAAGTTTTAGATGTTTTATGTTTTATTTTAAGTATGTTAATATGATTACTTACTAACAACTTAGAATGTATACTAACAAAATGGACCATGTTGTCTGAAATAAATATTTTTGAATTTGAATTTGAATTTGAAATATGAACACCTTGACCAAAAAATTACAAATTATTTCAATACCAAATTTCATCTAAATACGTACAGAGGTTATTTTTTGTTTCTTCCCCATGTAAACTTCCACCCCTTTTGCATCCGCTTAAGGGATCATTTCCGAGATAAAACTATTTTATTTCCTTTTCCAGACCTCAAATTATCTCCATACTAAATTTTATCTAAATCGATTCTGCGGTTAATAATTCCCTATACAAATTTCCAACTCCCTTTTCACCCCTTTAGGGTTGATTTTCGGGTTGAAAACTATCCTTTGTCCTTTCTCGAGACCCATACTATCTCTATACCAATTTTCATCTAAATCAGTTCAGCGGTAAAAAAAATCTCATACCAACTTCCAACCCCCTTTTCACCCCCACAAGGGTTTGAAAACTATCCTATGACGTTTCTCGAGACTCAAATTATCTCCATACTCATTTCTATCTAAATCGTTTCAGCGGTTAAAAATTCTCCATACAAACTTTCAACCCCATTTTCACCCCCACCAGGGATGATTTTCGGTATTAAAACTATATATTATCCTTTCCCGGGACTCAAACTATCTCTATACAAAATTTCATCAAAATCCGTTCAGCCGTTTTCACGTGATGCGCGGTCAAATAAACAGACAAACAGATAAACAGATAAACAGATAAACAGATAAACAGATAAACAGACAAACAGATAAACAGACAAAAATTCTAAAAATTGTTGGAACGTATTCTGTTATCGATTCTAAGTATCCCCAGCCAACTTTTTTTCGCTTATCTTCCATGTACAGACTTTCGACCCTCTTCAGCTTTATTATATGTATAGATTTGTGTGTCTATCATTGATATTTGTTCCTGAGTCATGGATGTTTTCTATGTATTAAAGTATTTATCTATATTTATCGATTATATTTACATCGTCGCCGAGTACCCAAATAACAAGCCTCATTATGTTTATCATTGGCAGTCGGTTAATTTGTATAAGTTTATCAAATAATGATTTATTTTTATTGGTTGTAATATTATACTTTCATCTTTATTTACTTAGATTTCCATTTACGGACGATTAATAAAATGCATATTGCTTCCTAGTGAACTAGTGAGGTTGTTGGACACGTAAATACCTACCTACATTATTTATATACTTCTCATCTGCATGATTGTGTAAGTAGTGCAGTAAAACACTTCTATAATTGCATTAACACGTTTAATTTTGAAGATAAAGTAAATTATTTAAAATTAGCAACAATAATCAGATTATTTAAAATTAGCATTTCCCGTAAAAATTACAATAACGGTATCTATATAAAGATATTTCACATTCAATAACTTCCTTAGTGGTCAGAATGTAATTAAATTATAATAATCAAAATATTTAAAATTAGCATTTCACTTAAAAATTAAGATAACTGTACCTATATAAGGATATTTCACATTCAATAGTTACCTTAGTGGTTAGAATGTAATTAAATTACAATAATCAGAATATTTAATATTAGCACTTCACATAAAAATGACGATAACTGTACCTATATAAGGATATTTCACATTCAATAGTTACCTTAGTATCGTAAACGTCTACTTTCCGCACAAAAGGAAAATAAAAAGGATGGAGTACTAGCAAAACTGGTAAGTACAAATAAAGACTCGGCTGGTAATTTGGCTGCAGGAAAATAATGGATTAATGAGGCGGGTGATATGGATGGTGACAGATGATTCGCTGGCTGAACGTAGCCTAAATTAAAGAGCCAGGTCTTTGTACGCCCGTCAAACGAGGCAATTAGAATTTTGGGAAATTTAGCAAAACAACAAAAAAACTATTATGGCACAAAAACACTGGATACAAAAAAAAGGAATCGGATTTATAACGTTTTTAAAAAAATGTAAATAATATGATATTCTCGAAAGACAGGATGGCTAAAGCTGTAGTTGAAATTGAAAAGAGTTCGTGGGCAAGTGTCCGCTTTGGTTTAGGCGGACCCAATAGCTCGCTGAACTCTCTCTCACTTGGAGAGCCCGCTGGATGCGGGCCCCAATTCTCCGACGACGGTGAAGAATCACGCGGAACACGCGGCGGCTGCAGACCGTCTCGCCGGTCCGGCACTCACAAGCGCCTTCCGGAGTCCCTCCGGCCTAGGCGGCTCCACTGGTGGCCCTTTTGTCCGGCAACGTATCCGGTTTTCAAAAAGAATTTGGATTTAATTCAATAATGTATCAGCACTTGCTATACAATGTTTGAGCGCAAAAATCCAGGGAATTAGATCGCACTTCAACACGTTGCAACTAAGCAAATTATAGCAAAACCCTCAAACTAAACCAGAATATGTTTTTTTCTTTAAAAATCTCCTCGTCGATCTGACACACTCAATCAAAAATCAACTTTTTCTTTTTTTGACAATCTGGAATACCTCAAAAATTCACATTCAACATTAGCGCGAGTATTATCTCAATTTATAACTGCCAGTCGTGTATCACAGAATGCGGACTGATATAAGCGCCATCTACCCGTAATGCCGTGAATCACAATGTACGCTTTTTTTTTATATCAACAACGACCTAGCCTTAGACCTTCCTTAGACACGGAAGTTCTGAAGAAAGTCGACAGATGTCGTACGATAAACGTAGCGTCATGCTACAGTAGATGCTCCAAAACGTGTTTGGAATTAGTTAACAAAGACCTTAAGCCTACCCAGTTAGGAATTACTTACATTGCCCACAAAGTTGGCGTCGCCAGATTTAAACCTCGTTAAGTGTATAGTATATATTCTATTTTTTAATTTATTTATTTCACGATTGCTCTAAACGAAAAATCTTAACTTAAAGAGATCGTATTTGAATGAAAGACGTCAAATTGCTGGTACAAAACTAATGACATTATCATCCTGCGTGAAAAATTAAGAAATTTTTGCCTTCGAAACATCGTAAAAATAAAAGAAATCCTTAACTTTCTGAAAACAAATAAAACAAATTTAAGCTTAAGTACAAATATTTTATGTGTGTATAGCAGAGAAATGGGATGACATTTTATATCTATGGTGTATAGGTACAAACATTGCTCGGTTATTAAAAAGTCATGACTTACAACGTCTATACCAAAGTGACGTTTCAATTTGAAATCTGTTTTAACATCCTACCTATGAAGGTTGAACACACCAATACTTAGGCACGCAAAATTTGTTTTTAAACCAGTTTGAAAATAAATAACTACATTATGAATACCACATTAAATGAAAAATTTAATGAACTCTAAAATCACATTTTTAATTCTAATTAATGTTTACACAGTAAACCATAGATCGAATTTTCTACGCACACGGCTCATAAGACTTTGCACCCTCTCTTTAGGAAAGATTTTTGTCGCCCAGGTCCGTAATTTTTGTAGGTCAGGGACCGATTTTACTTCTCCGCCTTTCTTTTCTAGAATTCTTTTCATAATACTCCAGTACTCTTCAACAGGCCGCAGTTCTGGACTACTTGGCGGATTGCATATTTTGGGTACCACCATGATCCTGTTAGCGTTGTACCATTCCATAACTGATTTTGCGTATTAGCAACTGGCTAGATCTGGCCAAAACAGCGGTGGTGAGGCATGCTGTCTTATAAAAGGCAGCAAACGCTTCTGTAAACAATCTTTCCGATAAATATCGCCGTTTATTGTCCCCGTGGTGATAAACGTGCGACTTATTTTACCACAGCTGCATATTGCCTGCCAAATAAGGTATTTTTTTGGAAATTTCCCTCGTTTTATTAATTCACAATCTTCAGGAGCATCTTTTCGTGATTTGCTAGTATAAAACTCTTGACCAGGTATTTGTTTAAAATCCGCTTTTATATACGTCTCGTCTTCCATCACCGCGCATTCAAATTTTGTAAAAAAATATTCATAGTTTTCGCGACCGTTTCTTTGCGGATAAGTTATATTTTGAGTCTAGATCTGGTGCGGCCTGAGCTTTATAACTCCTCAGTCCTGCCCTCTGTTTCACTTTTTGGACAAAGGACTGAGAAATTTTCACTTTTTTAGCAACATCACGAGATGAAATCGTATGATTTCAGGCAAAATCCTTAAAATACTCTGTTCCTTTTTCTAATTCTTGACTCCCTGCAACCCAACACTTCCTGGATTTCTATCTATTGTCAAGCGTTCACGGAAAGTTTTCAATACGTGAACAACCATAGATTGTGGATATTTCAGCCTTTGCGCGATATTTCTGTAGCTTAACATGGGATTTTTTACATGTTCGTGCAGAATGCGTTCACGGTTTTGATGTTGTACGCTCGACATTTTGCCAATCTATCTATACATATAATAAAGCTGAAGAGGGTCGAAAGTCTGTACATGGAAGATAATCGAAAAAAAGTTGGCTGGGGATACTTAGAATCGATAACAGAACACGTTCCAACAATTTTTAGAATTTTTGTCTGTTTATCTGTTTGTCTGTTTATTTGACCGCGCATCACGTGAAAACGGCTGAACGGATTTTGATGAAATTTTGTATAGAGATAGTTTGAGTCCCGGGAAAGGATAATATATAGTTTTAATCCCGAAAATCAACCCTGGTGGGGGTGAAAATGGGGTTGAAAGTTTGTATGGAGAATTTTTAACCGCTGAAACGATTTAGATAGAAATGAGTATGGAGATAATTTTAGTCAATAAAGTGAGCCAAAATTTCCAAAATTTCCAAAATTTCCAAAATATCCAAAATTTCCAAAATTTCCAAAATTTCCAAAAAATCCAAAATTTCCAAAATTTCCAAAATTTCCAAAATTTCCAAAATTTCCAAAACCTTCAAAATTTCCAAAATTACAAAATTTCCAAAAGTTCCAAATTTTCCAAAATTACCTAAGTTACCAAAGTTACCAAAATTTAAAAAAAAAAACAAAAAAAAGTAAAACCACAAAATTTACGAAAAAGTCAAAAATAAAATTAAATTAAATAACATAACTTTGTTCCAATCGAGTGTTCCACGACACTCACGTATTTTTAGGGTTTCGTAGCCAAATGGCAAAAAACGGAACCCTTATGGATTCGTCATGTCTGTCTGTCTGTCTGTCCGTCCGTATGTTACAGGCATTTTACTCGGAAACTATACGACGTATCTGAATAAAATTTACACATAAGGTGTATTTTGTATGCAGCTACTTATTTATGTAGTTAAATTTGAAAAAAATATATTTTTAGGGGGGCGCTCCATACAGGTAACTAAAAAAAAAAAGTTTAACCAAATATCAACATGTGACACATCAATCGATAGGTATTTCAAAATAACATTCAAGTTTCTTTGACTATTTTGTGATTAAGTGAATATTTTCTGAAATAATCGCTTCAAAATTCAGAAAAGTTGTGTAGGCCCCCCCCCGTAACTTTTGAACTGTAAGTTCAAAAAATATGAAAAAATTTGAAGAGATGCGCCTTATCATATACTTTCAAAGAAAATTGTTTTGAACATTATCGGTTCATCCATTTTTGTGTTATCTCCAAAAAACTTCTTCCATAGGCATCAGATACGACCTTTTGGTATTAGTTTGGTTCTTATTCCATTGAAGGTACGGAACCCTCCTATGCGTGGTCCGACACGCACTTGGCCGGTTTTTTTTTCTGACGTTCATTAGTGCATTGTAATGTGCTTACATTGAAGAATAAATATCTTGATCTACACCAATATCATAAATCCTCTATTCCATGTTCGGAACCGTATGTAATTACCACCGTTATTACAACCAGTAACGTAACATCAGTGTATTATCTGTGACAGTGTGGTAAAAACGTATGAACATTCATTACCTACGGAAACGTAATGAAAATCCCCCCCGACCGCAATAAAAGTAAAAGGTCATGGCGATGTACTGGCGGTCATTCTAATGGTTTCAATGGATTTTTAATATGTGTGTAGGTAAAGCAGTGTATGCTTCTGTACATAATTAGGCATTATTACGTAACAGTTACATTAACTATTATTTATCTCTTTTTAGGGTTCCGTAGTCAACTAGGAACCCTAATAGTTTCGCCATGTCCGTCCGTCTGTCCACGGTCTTGCTCAGTTACCGTTCGCACTAGAAAGCTGAAATTTGGTGAGGCCTGATAAGAACTTTCAATAAAAACTATATTGAATAAAATCGGTTCAGCCGTTTTTGAATTATCAATCAAAAACGCATAGTGAAAGGAAGTATTGAATAGTAAAATGACGTAAGCGCCGCCAAATATCCCTTAATAAACGACCTTTTGAACGGATGTTTTGTAACAGGGCGGCATCTACGAAACTCTACACTAAGCATCGCCCGACATGCTCTTGGCCGGTTTTTTTTTGCATTGTTATCCCGGAAATCACCCCTTAAGGATTACTATTTCCAATTCAAGAAAATCCCCAAAAATTCAAAGTCTAAAAGGGGGGGGGGGTAGCCACTACACTCGATTGAGTTAAATTTGCATGGGTCATGGACTCCCCCCCCCCTCCAAGTGCACCTCAAATAGAAATAAAATCATTTCTGCATTTGTGACCCGCCCCCCCCCCCCCCCCCATTTCAACCGCGCCTGTTCTTACCTTTAACCTTAAACGTATAAATACAAAAGTGGTCCTGTATCGTCCGATATGCACCTACTACTCTCTATGTATGTCATTTAAATCATGCAAAAAAATAATATGATAAAAAAAGTATTCATTTTTTAATGTAGTTTCATTTAGTGGTAATTGTAAAATATTCTATTAGGACTACTGTCCTCTAGCGTATCCATCTGTCAACTTTACTTCAAGTTCCGCCTCCAGGGTAGCGGGAGAGGAATTAGGGGTGAATTAGCCGCTTACTGACACAGACCGAATTCCACGCGGGCGGAGCCGCGGGCACAGCTAGTGAATAAAGAAAATAAAATAAAACTATCATAATTTTATAGCCCAGTTCCTTGTGAGAAAATTGTTGTTTAAATAGTTTGAATATCTCCATTTTTCGAATAACAACTATAGCTATTTTTACATGCCCAGATTTTGGCGTGTTCAACCTTCTACTTATAGTATAGTGTAGCCTTGCGGTCTTCCCTCGGGTGTCGTTATCTCGTGTGAAGCAAGTTGCGCGACACACACTATCTTTAACCTCTAACTTAAGATCGATTAACCCGCTGTAATACCGTAAATCCCGATAAATACCAGTCCATTACCATTTCGGTCTATAATAATATTAATAATCCCCTATACACAGTAAAATAATAACTAAGCATGTTAAAGTCAACCAACAGATTCTGTTAATGATAATTGTTCTTTTATTTATCTAGAAATTCTAAATAGTAGTTTATGTAACTTTTACGTAATAAGCAGAGCTCGGATTTTTCACGGCAAAACAAAACACTAGCGTAATTTAGCCAGTGCTTGAAATATTATTTTATCGATATCGATAATTCAGAACTAGAAGAAATAAAAGTCACCAAATAAAATTAATATGTAATAAAACTAATAAAAACATTTGTATAAAGTTACTATATATTAGAAACAGACGCAATTTCTTCTTCAAAATCTACGTCAGTACACACAGCAGCACAAGACATTTTATTTGGGTAATAGTGATAGGAGTAGATGATCATTATCTTTTCAACATTCTCTGAGAGTAAACAGTTGCGTTTATCACTATAAATCCATTTATGTACACTAAATGTACGTTCAACTTCAGTTGGCGTCAAGGGAGCAAATTTATAGAATTCATTATCAGTTCGGGTAATATTTTCAGATATGTCTCTTAAAATTTCGTAATCAGGATTTCGTTCGAGCACGGCTTCAAATTTACGTATCACTGGTAAAAGTTTACTCCAGTTTACGTAGCAACGAACAATATCCAGAATGAGGAAGGATTCCGCAATGGATAAAGTCGAACATTGCAATTGTTCTATTGAAGAGGCTATTACTTCGTAGTTGTCGCGAATGAAATTTAACTGCGGTCGGAGTTTGCGTGTTTGAAAACATTTTTTTGCAGCTCTTATAGCTGCCGAGTCATTAGCAAGTATGGAGACGACATCACGTATTTGCTCATAGTATTGAGCGTAATATACCGCAGCAGATATCCAAGTTCCCCATCTGGTGATAATTGGCTCGGGAGGTAGGGGAATGGACGGATATTTTGCCTTAAAAAGGCGTACACGCTCTGGAGATTTTAGGAATATCTTTTTGACATTCGATATCAACCCATCCACACCTTTGAAATTATCTCGCACTTCTTCGGCAACCCGGTGCAGACCATGAGCTAAACACGTAATGTGTTTCATACGAGGAAACGTTGCTTTTAAAATACGACCGGCTTTAAGCATATATGCGGCACTATCTGTGCAAAGTAAAAGCAAATTGTTTACGTTATCATTGAAAGAATTTTGAAACAAAAATTTTAATTGGTTTATTATTAGGTTTGCTATTGTTTCCCCATTTACCTTCTCTAAAACCTTCGACCCCAAAAGATAAAATTGCTTAGAACAATTTTTTTGCAAAGACCGAATCACCACGTTTGTCACACATTTTCCCATGAAATCTGGTGTTTCGTCTATAGATATCCACAAATAATTGGTTTTGTTTACCTCTCTTATACCCTGTATAGTTTTTTTGTACACGAGATTTAAATAAATTTTTCGCAGGGTCGATTCGTCCGGTAAAGAAGTCATAGAGCAGTCGCAACATAAATACTTGTTAAAAAAATGACGAAAATTATTGTTGTTGACTGTTGCCCATGGTATGTTGCATGAAATAAGAAAAATAATTAAATCGAAATAAAATTGATGTTTCCTATTTGGTTGCCCCGAACGGTAATTGTGGCGGTTGCTTTTCACATGATTCTCAATATTGCATTTCTTCAGTTTTAGATGCATATCGCACATAGAGCAGTATATAGTGGAGGTCACTTCATTATAGACTAACTCAGGGTGATTTTCAATCCACGTTTTGATCCGATCTTGTACATTACTCATTTTTGTATTAATTGATACCTTGCAATATTAAGTTATTATACGTATATCCAACACGTCGGATTCAATGCGTTGCGAAATAAATAATACCTAGATGCAATTTACGTTTTATACGTAATGAAATGACAGTTAAAGTGTGAATGTCATATGTCATGTGAGATGAAATTTGCAGTCGTTTCTATCATTTTAAATGAGGTGGTATAGTTACTTCGTTCTAAGTTGTACATGCAGACCTACCTCTTTGTTGCTCGACTATGGCAAAGCTAAAATGAAAAGTTATTTTATTACTTATACAGGATGTCCGGTAATTAATGCACAACCTTCTAACCCCCAGTAGGTCACCTTAGACTGGTCAAAAATATTGATTTTGAGCTCTAGTAAGTCTCCTGTTTTTCGAAATTTTCGCACGTTTGTTAGTTTTTAAATTTTGACATTCACACTGATAGGTGTACCATCGAATAAAAAAAGAAAAAATGTACTGAGGCAATACCTGTCATATACTCTAGTAAGACTCGATAGGTGTCGATAAAATAATATTTCAAGCACTGGCTAAATTACGCTAGTGTTTTGTTTTGCCGTGAAAAATCCGAGCTCTGGTAATAAGGGTCCTGTTTTAAGGCCTAATTACGTACAGGTGCATACACTGCTTTATCTACACACATATTATAAATCCTAAATGACATGTTCGGAAATCATTAAAATGACCGCCATGGCCAACTGGATTGTGCCGGCGGTCGGGGAGGAGGGCCGGATTTTCAACTTAACAATATTTGCGCGTGTAATGTTAAAATTACGTTTCAGCGTTACGTTATGATAAAAAACTTATCATAATATAATTTTAAACAAAAAATAACCGACTTCACTTAGCCCCCACCTTTCCAAAAGCAAACGCTCGAGCTGCTGTAAAAAATCTCAATTCACTATAGGTGTGCTTATAGAGTTCCCTCGATTGCTCCAGGATCCCATCATCAGATCCTGACCTGGTTACAATGGGACCAACTGTGAAGTATACTCTTTCAAACAAAAAGAATTTTCCAATTCGGTCCAGCCGTCTTCGAATAATCGGTGAAAATACATAACAAAAATAGCAAAAAACAAAGTCCTCCTTCGAAATCTTGAAGTCGGTTGAAAATCGGTTGTTGTCTGGCCATTGCCTACCGTTTCTGAACACATTTTAGAGGACTAAGGGTAATTGTGCTAGTTTCCCGTCTAGGTCCAGTTTACCGTCCACTTGATTAAACTGCTTCAAATAAATGGGAAAAACTGTTTAAGGTCAATGTAGTTTATATTTATAGTTTATTATTTAGTAGATTTTTTTTAATTTTAAGCTTTTATTTTGGGAAATACTTGAAGATAAACATATAAATAAACGGAAAACTGACAAGAGTGGTCGAAAACTAGCACAATCCTACAATGTTAGTGTAGATAAACATGTATAATATTACAATAAATTTAAGTTTTGATATGAAACAAGGTAAATATAAAAGCATATTAAAACAGAATGGTAAAACGAATTTTAAATTGTGAAACCACATGAAAAGCTATCGTAACCATAAACAAGCCATATCTACCTCGGAGCCCGATTATCTCTGCTACTATATCCAGTCAAGTGTGTGCCAAATTATTTTATGCTCGATAACTGTTCGCATTACCGAAATTATGCGGAGAGGGGAATAGTGACGTGAAATATTACTGTGTTTCTTTGTGTGTTATTTTTCATAGTCCTGTCTCTAATTCTTTATTGGTTAAAATCGTAGTTTAATTTTCAAGGCCTTATTTAGTGGACGCGCACTTTGAAGTACTATGTCTGTTTATTAGGATTTTATTTTTGTTTTTTCCAGTATTGTCTAATTGACTAACCACCTACCTTTATATTTTAATAGTTGGTGAAACTATGGGCCGAACACTTAATGAACTCAGGGTCCATTAGGGTTCCTGAGTTGGATTGTAAGCATTTATTGTAGTTTACCTACTACTCAGGGGAGAGCGGGAGGGTTGACTATATTAAAATTTGTATTATATTAATGTTAATTTATTGACGCCTTATAAACGTACAATGGTGTAACTAGACAAGCACACATGATACTTCAAGCCGTGTATAGCTAAGAGCCGTTAATAGCATCAAAATCTATAACTGCTTCTAAATTTACATAATACGGATTATGACACATGATGAATTTTGTAATGAAATTTAGTTAAATGGATGCCTATATAATGAGCAAATATCTTCATAAAGTAAAAATTTAAAAAATATATTGAAATGGTTTAAAGATCCAAAAACTTTTATTAAGTATGAAATTTAAAAATCCAATAGTAGTGCCATTCTATTTCTCACTTTTTACTACAAAATCAAAAATTCATAAACGAAATATTACACTTACTAAAAAGCAATTTTACTATTTTTTCTATACTAAAAGACAGACATACTTAGAAGAAGGAAGGCGACTGTGGAGCCATGACGTCACACCCCTATCAGTAATTAAGTATCAAGGCCATGATCGACGTTGATAATAAAACTGTATACAAAACTATGGGGTATTTCTTGTCTCTAACTGAATGATGATATTAGTCACCTCTGAATAAGCCGATAGTCAAATAGGTACCTTTTTGCTCACTGAAACAGTTTTGATCCATTTTTACAGCCCCTCGGATCAACTCGGATGAAAGCATTAAGCTTTATGGCCGAAACATATAACATAAACATACAAATTGTTTTAATACCTCTCCAGGTAGGTCGTACAAAATTAAGCGTCTTTGGCAAAAAAATTTAACCAGCATACACCTTTCATAAATTTATATAATTATGGATTACTTTGTGCTACATTCTCCTCTGTTGCTTAATTAAATGTAAGAAAGACGCCACAGGCATATCTTAACCGACAACGACAAAAGCGGAAGACAAGATGAAATGCGGTAAGTACAATATTTATTAACCGCAACGACCGAAGAGGTACTAAAGGCGCGATCGATCGTGCATTCTAGATTATTCCTTGGCTCACCATAGGTCAGAAAGATCTCGGATTTAAAGAGTGGTGGCTTCGCTGGCTTGTAAGCTCCTTGAACGTGGTTCGGATTGGGGCGATCGTGCCGAATAATATTATCAGTGGATCAAGTCTCGGCGATGAGAGCAAAAGGTATTATCCGACAAAATAATTGGCATCCTCCCCGATGCTTGTATGAATACCATTGGTTAAAATCCGGAATGAATGGCGTAAACGATTCCGATTTGAAATTAAAATTTAACGTCAGAAAATAACCGTTTTGTGAGGGTAACTTTCTTCTTTTTATATAAAATTGGTACTTTTGTATAGAAATAAGATTTCCTGCACACAATCAGGTACATTTAGGAATACAGATACAATGAGTTTGATACGTATATTTATTATGACTTTATAATACATTATCGTATCGTATCTAATTTCATCATTCAGTCAAGAGATGCTAATACAAATATACCTACACTAAACTGTGTTGTTGTTGTACATACAAAACCAATAATGTTTTATAATAAGTTTATGGATATCGCAATATTCACACGTGTACCAAAACCCGTAATACAAAGATGAGTTTTCGAACCAAATATTGAATACCTAATAGACGAGTGTATTATTATGCCTCGTGCCCGCTCAGAGGTCAATACAGGGCTTCGCAGGTCGCGGATTGGGTATCGCCCCAATAAAACGGATGCGGGCGTGATGACTTCTATCTACATCTACGCGTCACTCTTGAAGGGTGCGCGCGATTGAAAATTGTTCACTCTCTAAGCAAACATAATTTTTGTATCGGTGGGAAACGTTTGTAATATTTGCTCGAGCCCTTCTTACATTTTTTTCGTAATAACATTATAGTTCAGCTTGAATCTTAGTTGCTTTGATTGATTGAAAAGAGTTCTTTATTTACGTTTCTAGTCCTAATAGCTACCTACATATTATTCACCAATATGAGGGGATACTTACTTATAGTAATTATAGTTCTTAGAATTAGGGATAGCATTGAAGACGCATTATACGGAGAGCTGGCTACGTCAGATATGATACAATAATGAGAGCAGGGAAACCCCTCTGGTTAGTTTGCTATACTATGCCTATTTCTAGATCCCGACATCTGGCAGCTGTTCTTTGGTGGAGGTCAAAGAATGCAAACTACTTCAAGAATACAAATCCTTAAGAGTTCTGGGTTTGATGCAATATTATAACACGTTGCATAAATATTTAGATTATATCATTGTTACAAGTTTCAGTTGTGGGAAAGTAGTGTCAAACGACGATTAATGTAATTCATACTTTGTTTTTGTTTCCGCAATAGGTAATACGCAATGTTTTTTATACTAATGTTAAAATATATAGGTAGGCCCTGTCCTCTATAAATGAGACGAAATTTAAAAGATTTTTTTTTCTATTCTTGTATTACTTTTTTCCATCCCAAATTTTTTCCAAAATCCAATATTTTAGGGCTATTAAATAAGGTCATCATTTTGAAAAATTATAGACAAAATGATCCGTTATCAATAAGTCCAAGGTGAGTCCAAGTATATTTTAGTAAAGTTTATTAGCAGGACCAAAGTAAGAAAACATTAATTCTATTATTTTACCAATGATATAATAAAAATCTTAGTATTTTATGGACATTCGGTGCCAGCTTTTGTTAAGGCAGGAAAATGGACTTGATCAACACCAAAGTATAGAAAACGTGTGTCGTGTTAAGATTTTTTGTTAGAACATTTTATTTTTAAATTTGTAAAGTACACTCACCACCTTTCCGAAAAAGGGTTTCATTTCAAATTCCTCATGTTTCATAAAATTTAAGTACTTAGTCGTACTTGAGTGCAAGACCCACGTTAATTTGAGCACCCTGTCTTTACCGCCATTACCATATATTACCGCATAGTTACCCCTTACGAGTTCGTTGATGAGAGCTTGGGAGTTCAATTGGCAGCCAAACACGGGCAAACTTGGTCGCTAGGTGAACCAGTGTCTGAGCGCTCTCTGAGGGCGAATAATTGATACAGATCTCTAGGTTACATTACACTGGTTTTCTTAAAACCTCGACGCCCATCGCTAATGCAACAAATATCAATACAGAGCCTTTACGAAAATGGGGGTCTTTTACTGATTTACATACTTAGCTCTTCTGAAATATCGCAGTTTAAAAAATTTTTTGAACATCAGTTACTAGAACATATCTAGTAAAAATATTATTGGACTAAAAAAATGTTAAAACGAATATTATAAAAAAAATCTTAGAAGAATCTTATTATTAATCCCAGGCTTAAAACATTATAAAACGATATTATGTTCGCTTAACTTCAGTATTCATTTTAATTCAACCTCGAATATTAGGTAGCGAAGCCCTGAATGGGCGCGGTTTCATTTTCGTTGAGCAACAATTGTTTCTTAGCTTTAGAATATTATAAAAAAAATCTTAGAAGAATCTTATTATTAATCCCAGGCTTAAAACATTATAAAACGATATTATGTTCGCTTAACTTCAGTATTCATTTTAATTCAACCTCGAATATTAGGTAGCGAAGCCCTGAATGGGCGCGGTTTCATTTTCGTTGAGCAACAATTGTTTCTTAGCTCATTTTATTACCCCCATTCACGAGTTTCAGTTTTCAAGTTACCGTACTGGAGTTTGCGTAGGTGTCGATCGAAGTTCCAATTACTTCGTACAATGAGTTGTCCCTAAGCATTTTTAGGCCAATTAAGACGTGGCTGTCTAAAGGTCTCGCAATATCGTGCTGAGCCTTGGCTGTATCCGCCAATTTAACTTGAGTAAAAATAATTATCTTTGTTACTAATTATGTTGGATGTCTTAGGTACCTATCTATATTTCGTTTGTAACTTTTTATTTCGAAATTGTGTCTCCTACACAAGCCGCTTTACCGCCCACTTTAATGTTAATTGGTAATGATAAAAACTGATACAATAGAAGAAAAAAAGTGAATGAGTCGATGGAATATTTAAAACTTAAAAATTTAATGATTAGAGACATAAATAATACATAATTTCTGTCCTAAGACTAGTATAAAATTACCAATTTAAATTTTTGATTTTGACCATATGGCAACATAATAATAGGCCATTAAATATTATTATAGACGCAAATAAGCACTCGTTAAAAAACTTCAAAACGTTTTGTTGCTTTATTTGTAAGATAGACGTAATGATAAAGCTCTATCGTGAATCTAAAAAGATGTTTAAAAGTGTTCACGTTCCGTTTTCGCATTTTCGTATTTTTTTAAATCAATCTCACGTAAAACGTATACAATTTATGTAATACTATTTACATATTTATTATAAGCAGTTTATTAACTAGTTATATTGACAAAAACATTAAAAATGTATAATCAAATCGCAGAACACTTATTCAACCTTCGGTTATGAAATCTTCTAAAACATGTTATTTTAGTCTGAAGTTATATAGAATTTTATATATATTTAGAAACGCAAATACTTATATGGCTTAGTTTGTTTGTGTTTTCGAAACCGAAGGTTAAATAAGTGTTCTGGGCTCTAGGATTTTATGATCAATTTTAAATGTCTTCATTTAACTAGTAAGTATACTGCTTATGACAAATATATAGTCAGTATTTCATAAACTGTAAATACTTATAATATGTGGGATCGATATAAAAAATGTAAGAAATGTGAAAAATCCCTTCTACGCATTCAACGCTCTTAACTTTGTTATTCCGAGACATTTCGTAAATTATGTTTCACGACTGATATGAACTCTCTTAGAAGGTGTTGAAAGCTTTATCTATATTCAGCAACCTACAGCCTCCTTGTACCTAACTATTCAGCAGAGCGCAATATTCCGTCTGTTCTACCGAATAATATTCCGTCGGTAACAAATTCTCTTTGTTTCTCTCATAAAGATTTAAGTGTTATTTACAGAGCCCATTTAGTAAACCACTGCATCCAAGTAATAGTTATTGAAAAATAAAGTGTCGTGAATGAGAATACTGTCCAGTACCTGTCACAAATATTTGAACAACGCGTCTATTGTCAAGGCGATAAATTGCATGTTTAGATTTTTGAGTGCCTTGGCCGCTCCGATATATTTGATGGCGACTGTATTCCTAAGCACACATCGTCTTTATTACCGTCTGACATTTAAAGGGCTGTGATTTGTACTTACGGGTGATAGACTGATAGATCAGATTAAATGTTAAATAACAATAATTTTAAACAAAAAAGAACCGACTTCACTAAGCATCCACCTTTCCGACACCAAATGCTCGATCTGCTGTAAAAAATACTCAAATCACCATAGGTGTGCCTATAATAGTTGAAGAGTTCCCTCGATTTATCCAGGATCCCATCATCAGATCCTGACATGGTTACAATGGGACCAACTGTAAAGTATACGCTTTCAAACAAAAAAAGAATTTTCCAAATCGGTCCAGCCGTCTTCGAATAATCGGTGAACAAACATAAAAAAAAAATAGCAAAAACAAAGATCCCGACGAATTGATAACCTCCTCCTTCGAAATCTTGAAGTCGGTTGAAAAGCATATCATGTAAGTAAGTAAGTAAGTAAGTATGGGGACCTCACAAAGGTACATAGTTTTTATCGGTGTGTTTCTTTTAAACAGTGAGTCATAAAATATGTCATTATTTTGATAAAGGTACCATTGTGTTCCTTACGCTTTTATTGCTCTAATACGATATAGAGTTTGTACACTGTACGACGTAAGCATCGGCCTCCAAATGGAGGGTTGCGAGGTGAAACCCGATAAGTAGAAATAATTTTTGATTTAAATAAGCACTTTTGATTTAAGTATGTCAGCTTATTGTTCTATTTTCAAAAACATATTAGCTCGAGTTATCGGGTTTAATGGTAGCTTTACAATAATAATTACACAAATATTTTTATCTCACTCATACTGTAAGTACTCTAAAATGCGTTCAAAAACCGTAGACAATGACAAGCATTACAACAAACGATTTAACTATGATAAGTTTCTTATCTGCGGCAGTAACGTAATTTTAACTTTGCATGCTCAAATATTGTTAAGCAATGAGTTTCAAATTTGGAACATCGAATTTGATAACATAATGTTACCGCCATGGCCAACTCGATTGGTCCCGCGCGAGCGCCGACACAATCGAGTTGGCCACGCCGACACAATCGAGATGGCCACGGCGGTGCAATGGCGGCCATTCTATGATTTCCGAATACGGCATTTATAATAAATAATATGAGTGTAGATAAAGCAGTGTATGCAACTGTACGTAATTAGGCCTTAAAACACTCGTGTGATCTTATTATGAAATTCGCCTGCGGCTCATTTCATAAAACCACACTCATGTTTTAAGGACCCTTATTACGTAACAGTTACATAAACTACTATACTTGGGGCCGTATTCTAACTTTCAAACACGTTTATAAACGATCCAACTTCAATACAACTCAAACTTCTTTCTACACAATACAGTTAGCGTCTAAACGTCTGAATCAGGAATGACAGAATTTGCTTGAAAATTATTCCGATACAACTACATTAAAACTTCAATATTGGTTGATTATTTGTTGTGTTGGAGCTATGTTTGAGATAGATTGTGATTGAGGTTTATTGTTTATGTATTTTAAAATTAGAATACGGCAGGGTTTGCATTTACTCTAACTTTACAACAGCGAGATACTCTGAAATACTCATGTCATGGGTGGTTTTTAGAAAATAAACCACATGGGGAGCCTGCATAAACGTCAAAAATCGCATTAAAAACTATACAGAATTCATCCTTACGTGTCTTATTGTGTAAACAAACACTTCTCAAAGACATTCTTTCACTTTTCTCTGGGATTATTACATAGAAATGTGGTTATATACTTTAAAAAACTCACAAAGTATTGAATTCAACCAAATAACCACTAAAAATTATACTTTCTAATAATAGTTTCATCAATAATGGAAGTAACAAAGAAATAACCACAAAAATAAATGACATTACAATGTCTATATTGACACACTTTTTTTACATGATATGCCATGCCAAGTAAGTATGAATTCTGTATAATGTTTACGATGGCAGTTTTGCGGCAACAAAGTCACTGCAAAGTTAGCTTTGTCGGACTCTAATAGCATTTTTAATGCGTGATGTTAAGAAACATAGCTTTTACGCGAGATTCCATATTTTTAAATTTTCGTTTCGCTAAGTGTATCGCGAATCTAGCAAAATGCGTCTAAGCATGCGTCTAAGTCAAACGCCAAACGTGTCAAGGGTGGGTTGACAATTTATCAAATATGTCGTCTCGCTCTGCAGCTAACGGTAATCAATCTTATCAATTAATAAGGTTGCTTATGTCAAGACCAATCTTGAGTATACTAGATTCTAGTGGCAAGGCAAATGTGGCCAAGTCTGTGGGTTCAGATATTCCTTCAATTTATAAACAAGTATTCAATTCACATGTTGAAAATTTAAAAAAATGTGTTTTATTGAACACGACATAAGTTAAACTAAATAACATAAAACTAAATATAAAATTTATAAACTATTATAAGTTGTAATTATAGTATGTTAAAAAAATACGTTTCATGTTTAGAAAGTAAGTTAAGTTCTCTATAGATTTCCAGACCGCACTAATTCATAAGATCTTTTCAATAATCACAATTACAGGCAAAATTAATTTTGTGGTAGGCCAACCTAATTCGAAGCTTTAATTGAACAATTAAGGTTGAAATTCAATTGACACGGATGTGGTCGATAAATCGTGGTACGCCTGGGAAAGGGTTATAGGGTCGCAGTGCGATTTTTAGGAAAACGATTTTGAAATTCGCCATTTTGCATTTTATTAGCTTAAGCGTATCACTAATAATAAAAAAAGTAGTCTCATTTAAGTTATTCCCTGATTGAGATACATTGGCTATATCGACCGCTGTTTTTTTATCTGAAAAAACCGAGGCATAATTATAACGAGTTCTAACTGTCTTTTGCTTTGAAACCTTACACAAGTTTACAGACATGTGTATGAAGTATGGATTTGACATAACCAAAGAAATGTTTTTTTACCTTGACCTACCGACGTGGTTGCAGAGTAACTTTCACGCCGACGTATCTGAATGAATTAATGAATGAAATTATTTATTTCAGACACAAGTCCCATACAATGTTAGTTACAATTATGACTTAACCTATGTTAGTATTAAGGATATTCATAAATTATAATTACAAAATATAATAAAACATAAAAACCAATTACAAAATTAAATTATTATTATTGTTTTGACGAGGCATTGGGTTCATGCAGTTTATCCCAACGTCTCATCAGTGGGCAGTCTATTCTAGCGACTAATGCGTTTAGGATGCTGTTGGTACCACTCTGCAGCCTGTACAATAGGGATGCCGCTCTTTAACGGATGATCTAACAAACGTCAAAAAAAATAAAAATCATAAAAATACCATTTGCATTCCTCAAATCCACAAGTTTTATATCAAATTATACATTATTTTAGGTATTTGAATAAACCATATTCATAAAAAACATACATATTCAGAATGCATTCGACACTAATTGATAAAAAAAAAAACAAAAATAAATTGGGTATAATGTACCAGTGACTACTTTCTTTAATTACTCAATGAATAAGAAATTAGCATTAGAACCCTCAAATGCAATAATTAATTATCAAAATGAATTAGTAATAATAACTGTTACTCGGTAAATAAAAATAAATTACACCATTTATATTAAGTGTTTTTTATGCACTACTGAGAGGAAATTGTCAAAACATATTATAAGTGATATTGGGACGTTAGTGGGCCCAAAATTACACAGTCAGCACGAGCACACGAGCTGTGAGGCTAATTAGTAAAATAAAACCGCTAAGACTGTTATTGGAAAGGATGTTTCCTTTTTAGCTTGTCACCAAGAGACGTGAAATACGTTTTACACCGTGGTGTCTATAAGTCGTCGCTGACTCTTACGAATGTATGTGCGTTATTTTCACTCCCAGCATCTTAGGGATGCTAGATCAGTTCAATAAGAATATTATGACAAAAATAATAACACTGCGGGATGCGTTTTGAACAGAAACATTTGACCGAAATATTACTATATTGTTTTACAATTTTTTAGTACAAGAACACCGTAGTGACGTCTGTGAGACGGCAGTGACTCGGTTTCGGACATCATGTGCACAAGTTTTAATGCCTACATGGACGGGATGCTAGATAATAAGTTAATAACAAAAAAGAAGAAACGAGAGCTTTTTATATAAATTTAAAAAAATATTCTCGAAAGAAAATTAATTACGTCTGTGAGATGGGTACGGCAGTTAAAGGTTAAACAATTACAGAATCATCTGTGAGTTTCGTGGCGCGTTTACCCTCATTGGGCACCAGGTGCCGTATTCTAATTTTAAAACACATAAACAATACATTAAAACCACAATCTATCTCAAACATAACTCCAACAAACAAAATACAATCAACCAATATTGAAGTTGTATTTATTGGAGTTGCATCGAAATAATTTTCAAGCAAATTTTTATATTTGTGATTCAGACGTTTAGGCGCTAGCTGTATTGCGTCGTTAATACATTGGAGTTGTATTGAAGTTGGATCGTGTCCAAAATTGTTTTAAAGTTAGAATAAGGCCCCAGATTATAATTTAACATAGGTTACAATGTCAGCAACGTTATTACATCACAAGTGTCCGAGCCGCCGGCTTAAGACGATCGTTAAATCAGGTGCATTATTAGAGGTCTCGGTTCCGGGCAATGTAACGTACAATTTAAGACCCGCTGCCATATTTCACTGAGTTTATACCCGTGGGGTTGTATTATGAAAGCTCGTTACGAGACACCTAGGGCCGTATTCTAACTTTAAAACACGTATACATTGCAACTCCAATGAATTAACAACGCAATACAGCTACGGCATAAACATCTGAAACAGAAATATCAGAATTTGCTTGAAAAATAATCCAACGCAACTCCAATACAACTTCAATATTAGTTGATTGTTTGTTGTGTGTTGGAGTTATGTTTGAGATATGTTGTGTTCTTAATGTATTTTTTAAAATTAGAATCCGGCACCTGAATTTTGTTACGAACTCGATTTTGTGGAGTATACAAACGCAAACTAGTAGGTAGGTCTAGGAACCTAAGTTCATGAAGCGTATATTGTTTACACAAGCATATCACGCTTCCGTCGCTCTGTAATTAACGTTATAGATAGAGAGCTGGCCACGTCAGATGTGACGCAATAATGAGAGCAATGAAACCACTGTAGTTAGTTTTCTATGCTATGCTTAATTATAGTTCCGGACATCTGTACATTGGTGGGAGTCAAATAATGCAAATCACTTCATTCTGGGTTTGACGTTTACGCAATATTATGAGAAATTATGTAAATATTTAATTAGTCTATATAAATGCCAGAAGTTTCTGTTGGGGGAAAGTAATGCCGAACGAAGTACTTATAATGTAATTTATAGTTTCTCGCCTACTATTTCTGTCTTCGAAATAATAGGCAATGGTTTTTGTTCTGATATGAAAATATAGGTTCGCTATAAATGAGACAACTTCGCCAATTTTTATCTATTTCGATATTACTCTTTCCAACTGAAAAAATTTGCTAGTCTGTCACTCTTACCTTTGCCCTTTAAAACATGCCAGATGCCCGATCTATCAATAAGGATTGCATAGCAATCTAAATTTTTTGCTCTTTGTCATATCTAGACCCCAGACTTTGGTGGCAATGACGTCACAATAGGGTGATTTGGGGAGTAAACGGAACGGTGTTATGAAATACGGTTAAAAACTCGGTTGTTAACCGAATACATAATTAGACATTTTTAACAATATTACTTAGTAAGTTGATCAATACTATCGTTTGCATTACTTGCAAACCATGCATTTGTACGTTATACTGGCATTGGTTTTGTCGGTCACTCACTCTTTGTTCGTCACAACTGTCAAGCCTGTTTAACGTACAGTATGGTTTAAATATAAATAAATAAATATTATGGAACAATCTTACACAAATCGACCTAGGCCCATAGTTAAACTCAATAGGGCTTGTGTTATGGGTACTAGACGACGATATATATAATAGATAAATATGGATAAATACTTAAATACATAGAAAACATCCATAACTCAGTAACAAATATCTGTGATCAACACACAAATAAATGCCTTTACTAGGATTCGAACCCGGGACCTCCTGCTTCGTAGGCAGGGTCACTACCGACTGGGCTAGGACGCCAAAAACACTAAAAGATAATATTGATCAACTTACTAGATAATTTTGTTGAAAATGTCTAATCAAAATGTATTCGGTTAACAACCGAGTTTTTAACCGTATTTCATAACACCGTTCCGTTTACTCCCCAAATCACCCTATTGTGACGTCATTGCCACCAAAGTCCGGGGTCTAGTCATATCTGACGTGGCCAGCTCTTAGACTATACCATATTTCACGGTGTATTTAATTAATATTCTATCTTTATAGACTAGTGCATACTTTTATTAACAGGAATATTTTTCAATATAACGGGAAACCAAAAGTGGTAAGAAGGAATATGGGTACTAAAATTAGTTTTCCATATTGAAATATTTGAAATTTCTTTCCCAACGTTACGCCGTCCGTTCGTTTCGTCCGTCGGTGTTGTTTCCTGGTTATTTTCTGCTCAAACACACGGTGTTTCAATTTCATTATTAGATTGTTTTATTTAGAGTTCTGAATATTTCATGCATTAAACGAGACTAGCAACAAAGGGAAATTAACCAGTTTAAAATGAATGTATTTAATTTTCTCTGCATAAATTATGTGAGTACAGGTTAAACTTTTCTTACTTATTATAAAGAAAACACCACTTATTTAGAATAAAGTTTATTTTTGTCTCGTCACATTACTTATGGTTTGATAAGTTACATCATATAACATTTTCGGGCAAGTTAATTAAAGCCTGACCAGAAATATATGATTATTGTCAAGAGGGTGCTATTATTCTCATTTATATGACAACAGTCATAGAGCATGTCATTCTCTATAGTGACTTCTTGATTTGTTTACCTGTCACCTCTGATGTTAATTTGAAAATATTTTGAAATTGAAATTGTCCAGTGACATGTACTAAGCCATAAGATAAATAAATAAACAGCAGTTATTATATAAGTACACTACTTACAATGTTTCGCTCTTGAATATGGATATTTTGGGAATTTTTTGTCGTTTATTATTTCATTATTGACACTTTATTATTATTTACGTAAACCACGGATCAGAAATTTAACTTCATGACGTAAACCGCCTCAATGACACTTGACAACAGTGACATCCTATCACATGCACTCACACATGGATATCATTCTGTCATTAAAATTATTGCTAGTGTAAGAAATTAGTTCCAATGAAATTCCGCAACATGGCGCATGATATATTTCTGGTCAGGCTTTAATTACTATGATATAATTAACGGCCTCTTAGCCCAGTCGGTAGTGACCCTGCCTACGAAGCAGGAGGTCCCGGGTTCGAATCCAGGTCAGGGCATTTATTTGTGTGTTTATCACAGATATTTGTACCTGAGTTATGGATGTTTTCTATATTTTTAACTATTTATCTATATCTATTTATTATATATTAATGGACCCGGGGTATGTCCTTAAACTACGTCCGGACTGCGAATGGCATCGCGCTTAGTGTGGTAGAGCACGTTCAGTGAATGTCATCTCGCTCAAATCTGGAGCAGAGCACGACTGGGGAACTACCTCCACCTTACAGAAAACCACAGCCAAATAGCACTAGACCCTACTCATAGTGTTGTGTTCCTGCTGGTGAGTAAGGTTGCCAAAGAGCTCAAAGAGGACCCAGTGTGTTGACGATGAGGGACCCTCTTGTTCCTTTAGCTGTCAACACAGTGAATCCTCCTTTTTGTAAAGGGTCGGCAACGCGCATGTGACTCCTGTGGAGTTACAGGCGTCCATAGGTTACGGTAGCTGGTTACCATCAGGCGGGCCGTATGCTTGTTTGCCACCGTCGTAGTATAAAAAAAATATATATATATATATATATATCGTCGTCTAGTACTCACAACCTTATTGAGCTTACTGTGGGACTAGGTCGGTGTGTGTAAGATTGTCCTATAATATTTATTTATTTACAATTGTTTTTTTTCTTAGTTTTTCATAATTAGAATACGATAACCATTATGCCCTTTAACGGATAACCAGTATTTCTTTACACCTTGATAACCTATTTCTTAAAAAATCGCAATTAACTAGAAATCTAGTGGGTAAGCGCTTGCGGGAGAGAAGTTGGGACCCTCTCTCCGGCTCTTCCCTGATGCAGAGGTTATCCATCACGTCGCGGTTCAACGAGGCAATTCTGCGAACGTTATGGGCACCTTTGCGTTTTTATTTGGTTAGGCTTTTTTTTGTGTAACAAAGTTTAGCTTAGTTTTATTTAGGATTAGTTGTATTTATTTTTAATATAATTTTTAACTTATTTTTTTCGCGGTATTATCGCTTTTTTTATTTGATAACTGTTTATATTCTGAAGATAATGCAATGAAGTATATTTTAAATAGACATAATCATCAAATAAGGGTGTTAACACCATTACTTGAAAAACTAAATGCTCAAATTGGAGCTCAAAGTAAAAGTACAACCGAATCTAATTAAAACTTATTTCATTTTAAATTACAATTTTGAAGTGGCAATTAGCGTTCTGTTATTAATTATAAAATGTTTCGACGTTGTTGAGTATTAGCTTTTGGATCCAGTACTGCCTCAAAGACCAATGCTATATATTATACCTTCATGTGAGGCAAACAGTTTTTTGGATACCTTACTGAAAATAGAAACGTAATACTCGTAGTTTATCCTACATTATGATTATTTTAATATTTACATCCTCTCTGTAAAATCCGTAATCTAAATAATAATTAGGTGGTTAATAATATAATAATAATATTTTTTTGGAACTTTTGGACCAGATGGGAGCCTGAATTATATATATATATATTTCTGATGGTAAGCCAGTAGCCATATTAGCCTATGCACGCTTGCAACTCCAGAGGATTCACATGCGCGTTGCCTACCCTTTACCCTATATATATTTTTTGTTAGGTTTAGCTATAGTATAATCTAATGATATTTAGTAAAAATTTATTATATTTACCCTGTGTACCTTTGTAGGAGTTTAAAAATATTTATAATATATTATTTTTAAAAAAACCTGCATTTAAGTATTACCTTTAATATTACTTGGTAGGCTATTGGATGCTTTCTATCCCAAATAACTAAATCAATTTAATGTTATGACACTGGTGGCTCGCTCTGTTACCCTATTATCTAATAAACCTATTATTCGTCTGTCAGTGTCAAGAAAACCGCCAGCTAAGCTCCGGAAATACAAAGGAGCCAGAAAAGTACGGGGATTGTAATGTGTCAACCGGAACTTAACAAGAAACGCTTATGTCAGTCGGGATTACTGACTATGTTACACAAATAGTAACACAAACTAATATTTTTCGAATATGAAAAGGATAGGTATTAAAATTATTTACTTTCCTCTTAATCAACTGACACAACCAGTTGATGATATATTTATACACAGTTTTATAACTAAGAAATGTTAAAATTTGCCAGTTCAGGGAGTAAGGTTCCACTTTGTCTATATAAAGTTATTAGTATTTCCTAAAACCAAGCTGGATGCAGCAAGCCAACGACCGAGAAAAATGGCATGAGATGGAGGAGGCTTTTACCCGATCGGGATCCATATAAAATACGTCTAACTAAAATATCCGTAACTAGAGATGAAAAAATGGAAAATAAAGCTTTAATAATAATAATAAAAAACCAAATAATTTACTCTATTTATTAATGAAAGAATAAGTACCCACGTAACTCTACAAGTGGGGCCTTTGACAAAACTCGTCCACCAATATTTTATGAAAATGAAAAAATATTTTATTTTCATATATTATACTACTTATTCGTAAATAAATGCTACATTGTAAATATAGTATTATTACATATTAATATAAAATATTACGGTTAATATTTTATGTTCAAGTCATTATGACGATCACGATACGACACGATAGTTAAAAATTTATTTAAAAAAACTCACCATAAAATTCTGGTAAAAATCTCAAAAAACACCTGTATAATCCTTAAAACTTTTTAAAACACTGTCATATCACGTATACACTAGCACGGGTATAAACGTAAAAAGACTATCTTCATCCGTCCTCTGACTACGTAGCTCGAGCTCGTACCGCCTTCGCTACGTCGTAGACGTGCGAGCCTCGTAGCAGCGTAGACACACTGGAGTACAGCCGCTACTAGATAATGTACCGAAGCTGTCCGAACGCCCCCGAGTGCGCCCGAGAGTTTGTAAGCTGTGATTGATATCAAATGAAATGTGAGGAATGAGTAGTGGAGCCCTTTGTCTAGAGGATTTTATTCTTATCTGTGGCAAACGCTTATAAATAAATCTAAGGTCTTGACATTGTTAAATTTATACAGTTGTAACAAAAAGACTAGTGATCCGTCTAAGGGCAATCGTATTGCGAGTAAAAAAGTAGGAGAATAATTTTATGAACGAGATTTTTTTTTTGTATGGGACAAGTCATCACGGCTGGCCAACCCTCCATACAAAACCAATTACTTTTTACGTGTGATTTTTTTTCTTTTTTTCTTTATTTTCTTTTTTACAAAAAGAGATACATTCAATCAATTTCACCTATCTGCCAAACTGCACAGCAGTTTGTTGGCAGAAACCTTATTTTACCCTACACCATTGTACTATTAATTTAGGTACGTACTTATGTGGCTGTGGGAGTGTCTGTTTACTCAATTTGCAATAACAGGTAGGTATTTGCAATCAGAGTAAGCAGGCACTCGCCGTGCGGCCGCTATGTTTTTCTTATGTTAGGCATTGGTAATAAAATTTTACATTTACACACATTAGAGATAATATACAGTTGTAGATACCTACGTAACAGACTGATGACTAATGGAGATAACAAGTTCTATTACACTTAACTATAGTAGACTATTTTATAATGAACTCTAGTTACACATATTTTACGTTGCTTATTGGATAACATGGAATGGATGTCGCTCGGTAATAACAAACTGATCATATGATTCTATTATACTCACGGCCTATGAAAAACGGGCTTAGTTTTTCATTATTAAAATACAATACCAATTATGCCCTTAAAGGATCACTAGTTTTTTTGTTACACCTTGTAATGCTTGGATTTTGTCTGCACAGTTGACAAAAGCATCGCGTTTAAGTCCCTGCATGTTGTGCTTTACTAACCACTTTAATATTAACCTTTTAGAAATTTTAGGAAAAATAGAATTAGAAGGCGGACATATTAAGTACCTATATATTATGTCCCCCTCCGGAATAACATTTAGTAAAGTAGCGTTTACTTATGAGTTATGATTCATAAAAAGAATAGTTGTGAAGAATTAATATTACCTACGTATAATTTAATGGTACTATTCCTTATTTATATCTTTCGGTAAAATGCCAAAATCGCCAGCTACCGTCAGCTTGGAATGCCACTTAAAAACTTAAAATTCATATCATTCATAAAATTTCCAGAAGAAAGTAAGTATATGAAGAGTCTGCAGCAGAAGTATAGGTGTAAAAATGAGTTTGACACTTTCATGTCAAGAAAACAAGAGCGTGTCAAGATTATTTTGAACTTCTCACCCGTTTTGCCTTTTTTGCTGCTTACTGATAGAAAATATAAACTGGTTATTTTTAGTATTAAAGAACCGGTTTTTAACGGAAAATATGGTTACTACTTAGTTGGTTAGCTTTCCGCCCGCGACTTCGTCCGCGTATAATACGGTTCCTCATACAGAGTTTCATATCCAATTGTATCTTCTTAACTAACTTTTGTTAATCCCCGAACCATCTTCTTAATCTATTTATACTTATAGCTATACAAACTGTCAACCTCTTTTTTACCCTGTTAGAGGTAGAATTTTAAGAAACGCTGAAATTACTTTTATTGCTTTTTAATTATTAGTAAACGTACGAAGTTTCAAATCTCTAACTCAAAATTTTAAACCCCGTCCATACAAACTTTCAACCCCCTTTTTACCCCCTTAGGGGATGAATTTTGAAATACCCCTTCTTAGTGGATACTAACGTTATAAAAACTACCTATTGTGAAAAATTCAGCTCTCTAGGTCCAACGGTTCGGGCTAGGCGTTGATTTAAGTGAGTCAGTCAGTCAGTCAGTCAGTCAGGACTTTTACGTTTATATATATATAGATTAGGATGAAAATAACAAATTTTTAACAGAAAAAATGTCACTTGATATTTACTAACCGCTTTTTGATGAAGGAAAACATCGTGAGGAAACCTTCATACATTCGCAAAGAAAATGTATGTGAAGTCCTCAACCCGCTTTGGGCTAGCGTGGGGACTATAAGGAGGCCTGTGCCCAAGGACGCAAATATGATAACATATTAAATTATATTATTATAACCGAAAAACAACTACATTCCCTACTCACCAATTACTTTTTAGAAAGTTTTTTAATACCTGCTATAGAACATCAATTATGTATTAAGTCGTTGGTCGGCCAAGGCAGTTGCCAAGTTCGGTTACGCAACAACATATAAGCAGCCGTGTAACTTTTATAATACCCCGCAACCATGGACTACCACCTACAGACTCCGCTGTCTAACGTCCTCAAGTTCACCACAATTCACAATTAAACTTGAATGATCATACATTAGTGCTCATCATTTCATCAAAGCGATGCTACCCAACCTAAATTCAGTGAGATTGGGTTGATGTGCAGCTCGACGTTATCATAATATTGCATCGTTACCAGTCTTTTACCAGCACGGCTAGCACATCTTACGCGCGACTGACGCGACAAGAGACAGATCTGCGCAACTTCATGTGTTGTCGCTAGTTGGCAGCACAACTTGCGCGTGAAAGGAGTGACAGACTCGCGATCAAATGCCACTGTCCTAAAATGACAGTGACTCGCGACTTTGAACTAAAATCCTTAGCTTACTTTGAGTTCTCTTCGCGTCAGTTGCAGCCGCGGGTGCATATTATGCTACGGAAAGCGAGATTTTTGACAGGCGCGACAAGGTTTTTCCTACTCGCGGCTTTAGTCGCTCTTGCAAGACGTGCTTGCCGTGCAGGTGTAATATTTCTTGTAACACGAGCAAAAAAAAACGTAGATTCTACTCCTCAAACAATAAAATTTTTGTTCAACAGCTTGAAATTTTGTTCAACAACTTGAAATTTTGTTCAATATGTATTCTTTAGATTGTCTCTTTTTCATACAAACTAAATAGTATTTTCAATGTAGCCCAGGTGGAAGTCCATGGTTCTGCGGTATTATAACAGTAAAAATTAGACCTGATTAGAAAGATTATTTCATACAGATTAAAATATAATATGACTAACTTATAATCAAGATCGCGTATTTTATAGAACTTATATATATGAACTTGAAGATTGTTGTCAGTCCCAAACACGCCGATGATTTATGAAAATTATACTTCACAAAAGTTAGTTAAGATCATTGTTATAGTTGCCCAGAGTTACAAATTGTTATTTTTATGAAGATGATTAAGGCATATTTCAAAACCAATATTTAGTTGACTTACAAGTCTGTGCCTCTGCTATTCTTCTCCTGAACCTCAACGTATTTTTCAGTTTTGAGCAAAACACGATGATTTTGATGCCATACTCAAGGTAGTCTTCCAAATTGTGTATACTTCCTGCCTTCTTGTCAGTCAGACCTATGTTAATTATATATTAAAATGAAGGTAAACGATCAAGCTAAAGCAGTACGTAAGACTGAAGCCTCTTAAAATTTAATAAAAATAATTATGGTCAAAATCAACTCGAACAGGGCGCGTGTTTTTGACGTGGTTTTTTATTGCGCTTTTTCGAATGTTACAGTGAATTGTGTAAAACTGCCACAACTATTTGCCTTAAATAATATCGTAAATTAATCAGTGTTAAATAGGCATTTTAACCATATATTGAAATAGTAAGCAACCTCTAACAGTTCCTATTTTACCAGTCCAAATCCTAGTGACAGAACTTATGAACCGACTAAGTAGCATAGTTGGATCGCAAATCTATAGTGACCTCAAGTTGTTTTACATGTTCCAACTATTTGGTAAGAGATCTATGTACGTAACAAAAGAGAGGCTTTCGTAGCAACGCGTTTCGCTTATGAAATTTTGTAGGCACGTAGGGCACAGTTTTACAACTTTCATCCTTGCATCATTGTAATAAGGTTCAATGTTTATACCATGGTTGTACCAAGTCGACTTGTGATTATAAGAATATTGGGTAGCATTTCTTGTTTCTTAAACTAACTATTAGTAAAATAGTTTTGCTTCAATTAATTGAATAACGAACATAAATCAGCATATTGTGAGATTTTTATCGATTCGTTCATCGATTTTAGAAATGAATTGAAGTTATTACGAGTACATCGTTATATCTAAAACTATCATTTTGGCGACTCCTTTGTTTCCTGCACGGTTAGCAGATGTGTGCTGCGATAGTATCTCGCGGGGCGAAATAGACATCTGTCACTTTGTAACTGTATTCATGATATGTATTCATCAGAAAATGACACATGTCTTTCTCGCCCGCTAGATACTGTCACTGTACAAGTGTAGACTTGTGTTAACCGTGCTGTTGGTCAGGTTTTTTGGTGTCTTGCCGAGCAGTAGTCGACTGTTGGCAGAAAACTACAATCGACGATAAAACATTTTGTCAAAATATATTTTTTGTGAAAAAAGTTATTTTACATTTTGTTTAAACTTTATATCGAATAAAAAGAAGTAAAAAATGTGTACTTAATGCCATTAGGCATTCTCTACTAGTTAACCTCAACGATTTGTTTTAAAAATCAGAGAAGGATTAAAATGAATCGATTTTTTATTACAAACATGAACGGGTTATCAATAAAGACTAACGGGCTAGGTTCAATGAAGCGGTAGTTAGAGCGGGGCTATAATTTAGCAATTAACCCTCGGGGTCGCGACAACACAGGCGCGGGGTCGCTTGGTACAGTCGACGTCAAAGTTATGTTTACACTTTTGCACCTTATTACGAAGGAATAAGGTGAAAATGTGTAAACATATATTTGACTTCGACTGTACCTACATAGCATATTATACAGGTGTCCCTAAAATCAACGTCAAGACTTAAAATTCTGATATCGGTAACAAAATATATTCAAAAAAATATTTAAACATTAGTTTAAATACATATTTTATCATTGCATTTTCTCAGGTAAGTTGGTACCCATATTTGCATTTAGTTTTAGTTTTTTATCCGGCTTTTGTACAGGATACCGTACGCTTTACATAAGGAAATTCAAAATCAGATTCAAAATATGTTAGATAACAACTGAAGAACAAATCAAATTATTTTTAATAAATATTTTGATTTGTTTATTTTAAGTAGACACGCTACTATATAAATCATAAACTTATTTAAATGTCATATACAAAGGAAAAAGTGACCTAGGCCTCCGGCACAGAATAACTAATAGTACTACCGTACCTCCGGTGCCCAGGGCTGGGATCGAACCAGCGTCTTCTGCATTCGCGGCAGACGCCTTTACCACTTGGCCACCCGGGTCACAGCAGCACCGGTCGAATTTTCCCGTGTATATGCAATCTTTGTAAATGCTCAGGCGCATTTTAGCCAATCATCTAAGGTAGAACATTATGAGTTCGTACCTCCAATCCGAACTCGTAGGAGTTCATTGAAAGCGAGAGAGATGGCGCTACGTCCAGGACACACTACGTCCGGACTTGGGTATGTCCTTAAACTACGCCAAAAAGAGAGGTATGGGCACTGCGAATGGCATCTGCCTAAGTGTGGTAGGGCACGTTCAGCCAATATCATCTCGCTCAAATCTGGAGCAGAGCCCGACTGGGGAAGTACCTCCAACTTACAGAAAACCACAGCCAAATAGCACTATAGACCCTACTCATAGTGTTGTGTTAATGCTGGTGAGTAAGGTTGCGAAAGAGCTCAAAGAGGACCCAGTGTGTTGACGATGACCTTCTTGTTCCTTTAGACATCAACACAGTGAAGCTTCCTTTTTTGTAAAGGGTCGGCAACGCGCATGTGACTCCTTTGGAGTTGCAGGCTTCCATAGGTTACGGTAGCTGCTTACCATCAGGCGGGCCGTATGCTTGTTTGCCAACGTCATGGTATATAAAAAAAAAAAAATAGAATACAGAATGATAAGTTTCCATTGCCCAACATTACTGCCCCCTTATTTCGACTACGTCATCTCTCACCGTTCAGGAAATGCCTGTAACATAGCCATATAAAAAGCTAAGGTATGTCCACCCACCCATCTAAATACATATCAAATTTTATGAAAATCTATTTGCCTTGATAACAGACAAATACCTAGACGCAATCATCTTAATATTAAAGGTTGGTTATATAAATAATTTATTAAACAAGCTCAAATGTTAGCTTGAAATAAAATAAGGCGAAACAATATTAATATATTTTTGACGTTGGCCGTAACCTACATAGCAAATTACCTATGCTAAGTATAGCCATAAGGCCCATAAGCAAAATGATTTGCGGGTATTGAATTATTATTGACAAGGCATCCCGCTCAAAAGGGTAAGGTGATTACGCCCACGGTAAAACTGTACCTTCACTTAGATTATTTGAGAAATGCCAAGAATGTCTTTATCTCTCTTGGGGCCAATACAAAACTTCGTGTCGTTCTGCGGCTTGATAATTACTGGAGGATTATCTGTAGTATATAGTGGTCGTTTTAAGTGATACATTAACAGTGTCAATATCTACGAAATAAATAGATAAATATTTGGGGACAATCTTACACAAATCAACCTAGTCCCAAACTAAGCAAAGCTTGTACTATGGGTACTAGGCGACGATATACATACTTATATAGATAAATATATACTTAGATACATAGAAAACACCCATAACTCAGGAACAAATATTCGTGATAAACACACAAATAAATGCCCTTACCAGGATTTGAACCCGGGACCTCCTGCTTCGTAGGCAGGGTCCCTACCGACTGGGCTAGGAGGCCGTTATATATTATAATGCTTAGAATAACTTGGTCATGCCTACACACTTTTTGTTTTAATAAGCCACATCGCCTGCACGTTGTACGCGTGCTACACGCTTACTCGTACCGCTCACGAAAAGCATGTATGAAGCGCGCAATGTACAGAATACAGATACAGGCGTAAGAACGGCGTCTTTGCTGTGTATACGCGGCACAATCGGGAAGTCTCGGCGCACCGCACTTTTTCGGGCAAGACCTGTGCTGTGCCTACTCTTTCTACTGGCTGCTCACTGTTCCAATCTAACTTAGTATTTTTTTTTCAAATCTTATTTATAACGGGCTACTCACGTAATTTAAGTTGATTTTTGCTCGACATGTTTTGATCAATTTACGATGATCATTCAGTCGACTTAAATTACGTGAGTAACCTGTTATACATATTTTTAATATGTTAGAGTCTCACGAAAGTTATATAGTAAAATTTATTTTTCCATAAATTAAATAAATAAATTGCATAAATTATCTCCAGTAATCTGTTTTGCCCAAATATAAGCCTTAAACATAGCGAATGAATATTAAGTACAATCCAGCTGGTTTAACACAGATATCATACGTGTAACCGCGTAGAAAGTGTGTAAAATTTAACGTTCTCGCAAATCCCTAACTTCAAAACAAATTGTACGAGTGTATACAATTGCCTGCCCATTGAAACGTGAAACACTCATCAGAATTTAAATCACAAAAATGCCGAGCGACTGGTTTTTACTGGTCCAATATAAAGCCACAGTCGGCAGAACAGCCTTAGCCTTATGTTACATCATAACTCTGTACGGGAAATTGCCAGAATTTATATAACATCAAAACTTTACTTTACATAATGTTGTTTCATAAAAAGCGTGTGTATAGGTTTGTAATGTAACTACGCCTACATATTTTATAAACAACCAAAACTGTGTTAGCGCTGGAAATAGGTACTAAATAATAGTGATTGGAGTAATAATATATTCAGTAAAATATGAGGGCAAACTAGAATACACAGGGTAAGCGCAATTCAAACCCCATTTGCTATTACAGTGGGTGTTAATAATGCCTACCCAGCAAAGGCAAACAAGTATGTGTATGGAAATATAGCAGGAAAATACGCGTACGAAATTCGTATAAACATTGAATAAGAGGAAAGAAAAGAGTTCATGTTTACACTAGGTACTTAGATACTATCCACATGCTCAATATATAATACAAATAATATAAAAAAATATACCAGGTTTTAAAGCAACACAGCTGAGTTTACGAGAGCGCCTGCGCCCGATTAAAAACAGAAACCTAAAGTTCATCAAAACTTTAAAAAATTACATCATAAACCGTGGTTTAATCAAAAACGTCAGCTGTCAACTTCACGTCCCCCTTTTAACCAGGATTTTATTATTTTTAGTAAGTTTATGGTTGCGAGGAGCTTCATTTTAAAGTTTCTCAAGTTTAATCTTAGACTTTTAAATATTAGCGTTATGAAATCTCAACATCCGTCTAGTTTTCTTGGCGGAGTTCTTATGGAGTAAGAGCTGGCTACGTCAAATATGACACAATAAAGAAACCTGACTAGTTTGATTGCTTTACCATCCTTATTGCTAGATCCGGGCATCTGGCAGCTTTTAATGGGTAGAGGTTGGAGTGACAGAGCAACAAAATTTTCTTTCTTTCTTTCTTTCTTAAACACATTTTATATTATTGCGGTAACAAAAACAGTAGGCGATTAACTAGAAATTGCATTATACATCAGTTGGCACTACTTTTCCCCGAACAGAAACTTCTGGCTATGATATAATCTACTTATAATTAACTACATTATTGCTGCCAGATGTCCAGATCTAAAAAAAGCATAGTATAGCAAACTAACTAGAGGAGTTTCGTTGCTCTCATTATTGTGTCAAACGTGACGTGGCCAGCTCTCCGTCTATTATAGGAACAAAGAACGAAAGCTACTTACTTGGTTGCATTGCTTACCAAGCGTGAGATATTGATTTATTCATTCATATTTCGAATGCATATTGGACATTCCTCATCACGCTTGTTTGGCTAGGTTCACACGGCGTTAATTTTTCCTGTATATAGGTAGGTATACGGGAAAAATTAACACCGTATACAGGATTTTATCGAATACCGTAGTGACAGCAAATTTTGTACGGCAACTTTCAAAATCGTTTACACGGCTAGACGGCTTTCCCACATAGACGGGGGCCAAAAAAATTTACCTTGCATTAAATCCTACACTTTTGGAAGCTTTTTCTAGTTATTAAGTAGGGTAGTCAGATTCCCACAACACATTTTTCCCCAGTGACGTGATTGTGCATTTCAGGAAAGCGAAAACATTATAGACAACGTATGGAACACTACATTGACTAAATCCTACACTGGAGATCTAGCACTATTGTATTTGTTTAATAAGTGATGACTAACTTAAAGATTTCCCGAATTGTTTCTCTGAGCTTTCGTCTATAAGCTTCATTAAGTGACATTTTTTCTTTATATTTATAAAAAAGTGAGTTAGAAATTCGAACACAATTCGAAAATTTGGTAGTATGGTACTAATACAGATCTAAGTATTACAGTAATTTTTCACCACGGGGACATGTTTAAATCTATTTATTATGACATTTTTTTAGTTTTTTTGGCGAATATGATCACTTTATACGAACCTACACTTGTGAATATTTTTTCCTTAAATTGTCTATTTATTTAACATACATAATCAAAAATATATCGTAAATATACTAAGTGCTTTACGAGCAATCGAAAAATAACTTATAATTTAAGGTTCATATTTTAAAACTCCCGCCTCCGCGGCAAGGTTACTATGTAGCACAGATTACTTACCTACTTGTATTAGATAGAGCAAATCAGAAGACTCGCAAGTACTACAGGTTGGTAAAGGGATATTTTATTTAAACTTTTTTCTATATTTCTGAATTCCGATATTGAAATGTCATTATGTTTGCCCCAATCAGTCATTTCAGAACAGAGTATATTGTGGTTTTAGGTTCGATGGTTAGATAGATGCAATCGGACTGTTATTTTCGTACCTGGGAAGCACACTCCTTGCATTGGACACACGTCGGTCAATATAAAGGACGATACACCAAGAGAATTTATTTGCTATACTCAAATAAAATATCAACAAAAATCGAGTTTATGAGTTAAATCATTCACATGGATTGTTGTAAATTTTATATAGGATAGAAGCGAGTGACGCCATTCTCAGCTCTGTATTTAGTGGTCACGTCATGAGAAACTTCATAATGCGTATTAAACACACTTATTTATTTATTTATCATTCAAAACAGTTACACAGCATTACAGTAAATCCAAGGCACTGCGAACTTCAAATTAAACATATAAAATAACTTAATACTAGGTCGATTTAGGCTTCATAATGCGTAGTCTAGTGACCAGTAATCTGTTCTTCTTGTGTGACTCGCTTGTTAGCTATGAATGAAAAGGAGAGCTATACCTGCTATTTATAGCTTCTTTGCTAGGATACCCATCGGATAATACCGTTTGTTTTGATGTTTTCGGTTTATTGCGTTTGTTTTTTTGGTGGTTACGGCGCTGAAAGACTAATAATAAAACCGGCCAATTGCGTGTCGGACCACGCATAGTGGAGGGTTCCGTAGTTTAAATGGAATAAGAACCAAACTAATGCCAATCGGTCGTAACTGATGCCTATGGAAGTTTTTTTGAAAATAACTCAAAAATGGCTGAATCGATAATGTTCAAAACAATTTTCTTAGAAAGTATATGCTAACGAGCATCTTTTTATTTTTTTCATATTTTTGAACTTACGGTTCAAAAGTTACAGGGGGGGACGCTATTTTGTCGAGTTTCGAAGCGATTATTTCTGAAACTTTTCACTTAATCACAAAATGTTCAAAGAAACCTCAATGTTATTTTTAAAGACATATCGATTGATGTGCAACATGTTGATATTTGGTTTTTTTTTTAAATTTTGTTACATGTATGGAGTGCCCTCCCTGAAAATATTTTTTTCTGCAATTTCACTACATAACTAATTAGCGGCATACAAAATACACCTTATGTCTAAATTGTATTAAGACACTGTGACATACGGACGGACGGACAGACGGACATAAACAAAACTATAAGGCTTCCGTTTTTGCCATTCTGGCTACGGAACCCTAAAAATGGATTGTACAGTCGACTACAAAGAGCTAGGCTGTATCTACTTTTTCACCTTAATCCGTTGTAATAAGGTTCAAAAGTGGATACATATATTTGTAGTCGACTGTATAATATCACAGCTATCACTTAATAAAAATGGATGTGAATAGTTTACATATCAATTATATAATCTACACAGTCATCTAACTTCATAGAACCTATTTGTTTCTCGTCTTTGTCGAAGGTTCAGGGTTGTAAAAAATGTTGACAAGTTGTTTTATTTATTCTTATTCTTATTTGGTTTTGAAATTGACATACCATTAATAGAATAATTTTGTCCAGGGTTTGAATTCGAAAAAGTAGCGCCATCCTGAAATTATGTGATTATCATCAATACAAAAGGCCGCAATGTTATTTTGTTCTGTTTATTTTTGATCACTTTGAAAATCGATATCTGAGGATCCGCACGGCTAATACGAATATAACATCAAAATTGTAAAACGGCGACCATTTTAAATTTTGTACAATTTAATCCGATCATGTCGAATTTAATGACAGGCATTAAATAAGCAGACAAACTACGAAGTGTCCAATCTGCAAATTACTACTTTTTAGCTTCAGTAGTTACGGCCTCGCTTTAATAAAAAGTATTCAACGCCGTTTCAACTCCCCTAGGGTTGAAAAGTTTGTAGTACTACCCACTTATGAGAAAAAAACTTTAAAGGATGTTTTTTTAATAACTAGCCATATTGTGAGAGGTGATTAAGATTAATTAATCACCTCGCTCAATATGGCTAGTTCATAAAAAAAACGCCCTTGATTTTTTTTTTCTTTTGAGTCCACAAACTTCGTTTCAAGTCTTTCACAAAATATCTATACATACTTGCAACCCCTTTTTAACCCCGTTAGGAGTTGAATTAAAAGAAACGCTAAAATAACGTTTATTCTTTTAAATTAGCAGTAAACTTACGCAGTGTCAAACTTAAAATTATAAATACCACACAAACAAGTTTTCAACGCGTTTCTTATTACTTGTACAGATTATAAAGAGTAGCCTACAAACAAAGTTTCAAGTCTGTCTTTCAAAACTTGTAATCTCTATACAAACTTTCAACTTCAATGGGGTTCAACCTCTTTTTAACCCCATTTAACCTCTTTTGAACTTCAAAAACGGTTAAAATCTTTTTTATTATTTTTTAGTGATCAGCAAACGTACGAAGTTTTAAGATTCTAACTTAAAATTTTAAATTCTACCCATACTAATATTGAACCCCCTTTTTGAATTTTTCAAGATTATTTCCTATTACTTGTAAATATTATAAATGTACCCCACCCGCAAATTACAACTTTGTAGCTTCCGATGTAACGGCCTCGCTTTAATGCAAACTTTTCAACCCCGTTTTAACTTCTCATATAATAATTATCATACAACTTTCTTTTAAGCCATATACATATTTTGAAAAACACTAAAATTACTTTTTTTTTAAGCAATTAGCCTACAAACGAACATTTAAGTCAGACACGAAAAAAAACTACAGATTTATTATGCATGATAGATTATGTATAATTAAAGTAAACATTGTATTTCTCAGTAAGTGATTATCTGTAATCTTTCGAGAAATAAATATCTTAAACCATAAGATTTTCAACCCATTTTTAACACTCGGGTTGAATTTCAAAAAACTGATATTTCTTTTATTATTTTTAATCATCAGCGAACGTACGAATTTTTAAGTTCTTATATAAAAAAAAATCCAACCTATACAAACTTTTAACCCACTTTTTACCCCCTTAGCCATTGATTTATTCGAAATCACCTCTTAGTACATACAAATTATACATGTAACCTGGTCTAACATTTTCAACTCTTTAGCTGCAGTGGCTTCGGTGTTTGCGTTGATGAGTCAGTCAGGACAAAAGCATTTAAAGATAGACTAGCTTTCCGCCCGCGACTTCGTCCACTTATAATACGGCTACTTACTCATACACAGTTTCATCTTTATAAAATGTGTTGTTTGGTATTAGAATATTTTTTTTGTTTATAATAATTATCATACAACTTACTTTTAAGCCGTATTCTTCATACAAATCGTCAACGTTTTTTTACCCCCTTAAGGGATGAATATCAAGAGACGCTGAAATTGCTTTTCTTATTTTTTAATAAGTAGACAAAATAGGTATAAAATAGCCTATCTGCAAATTACAACTTTCTAGCTTCAGCAGTTTCGGCCTCGTTTTAGTACAAACTTTTCAACCTTGTTTTAACTCATCTAGGGTGGAATTTTGAAAAACACTGAAATTAGTTTTTTTTGTTTTGAAGTGCTTACAAATTAACTTTCGAGTCTGTCACAAAAAAGTAGGTATCTATATCAACTTTCAACTCCTTTTTAACCCCGTTTGCGGGGTTGAATGAAAAAAACGCTAAAATTACTTTCATTATTTTTAATGTATTAAATGTACGAAGTTGCATGCCTCGAACTTAAAATTTTAACCCATACAAATTTTTAACTCTTCGTTTTTACTCCCTTAGGTGTTTAATTTTTCAAATTTGTGTCTTATTACTTGTACATATTATAAATGAAAATTATAACTTTCTAGTGAAGCTAGAAAGAAGTAGTTTCGGCCTGGATACAATTTAACTTTTCAACCCCGTTTCAACTCCTTTAGGGTGGAGTTTTGAAAAACGCTGAAATTATTTTTTTGTTTGGAGCTGAGTAGCCTACAAACGAACTTTCAAGTCTGTCACAATTTTTTTTAAATATTTCGTTACAAACTTTCAACCCCTTTTTAACCTCGTTAGAGGTTATATACCAGAAAACGCTGAAATGACTTTTATTATTTTTTAATTAGCAACAAACTTACGAAGTTTCAAGTTTTAAAAAGGCCCAAAAATCAAATGACCATACAATAATGTAATAAAACCAATACAGACGCTATAAAGCTTAAAAGTAAACAGTACCCGCCAGAAGTCATAATCTTTGTGGAAATCTCAATAGCGCGATGTACTTTGTATCGATGTATTTTGACACATGGTACAGCGACATCTAGCAGGAAATGTAATAACTAAAATTTACTATGTAACAAAAGTATGAAATATATACGGCAGTTGGACATACCGCCCACCAAGGACAATTATTTGTCAAATGTTCTTAATTCCGCCCACCATGAGGTAAGAATAACAAAAATACAACAATTATTTATCACTAGCCTTTTCCCGCGGCTTCGCCCGCGTACTATAAGTATTCAAAAAGGATACGATACCCATGTTGATTTTCAGACTTTGTGACCACATTTGCCCCTTTTGGGGGTTGAATTTCAAAAAACCTGAAACACGTGTTTACTCATTTATCGTTAGGAATACTTCTGTGAAGTTTCGAATAAAATAGTCTAACAAATCTTATTTCGCCATACAAATTTTGGACCCCCATTTTACCCCCTTAGGGGGTGAATTTTGAAAAATCCTTTCTTAGTGCTCCCCTAGACCTTATAAGGAACCTATGTGCCAAATTTGAAATCTCTAGCGGTTTGGGCTGTGCGTTGATATGTCAGTCAGTCAGTCAGTCAGTCAGTCAGTCAGTTTCTTCTTTTATATATATATATATATATATATATATATATATATATATATATATATAATATATATAGTCATGACATAGTGGGAGAAAAAAATTAACATGTGATATTTAAACAAATCTAAACAAACAACTTGATATAACACATTACACAACAATGAATTTGTAGAGAATTCTGACAAATGAAATTAAAACAATAAAAAAACCGGCCAAGAGCGTGTCGGGCCACGCTCAGTGTAGGGTTCCGTAGTTTTCCGTCCGTCACAGTAAGTGTCCCCACTTAAGAGTTAATAACACCGCCATGTAGGATATGATTTGAGAGTTCCACGTACAGCGACATCTATCGGCAAATTAAGTAAACTATTGCGCGCGAGCTTAAAGTATGGAAGATGATTTTTATGGGATAATTCTTTATTGCGTGAACCGATTTTCACCGTTTTTACTTTATTTGAAAGCACGTCATTTCATTGTAATTTTGTAGAAATTACAGCTACAATAAACACCTGCTTATATGGTTAAATTACAAACTTAGTTCAGAAATTATTTTGTAATTTTTTTTCAAAAACTATTCATCCTATCAAGTTCAAAATATTTTTCCTAGAAAGATTTTATAAAGTTCTACTTTTGAAATTTTTTTCATATTTTTAAAACTTATGGTTCAAAAGTTAGAGGGGGGGGACGCATATTTTTTACTTCTGGAGCGATTATTTCCAAAAGTATTTACATTATCGAAAAATGATTTTAGTAAACCCCTATTCATTTTTAAATACCTATCCAACAATATATCACACGTTAGGGTTGAAATGAAAAAAAAAATCACTCCCCACTTTACATATAGGGGAGAGGTACCCTAATAAAAAAAAAATTTCCACTTTTTATTTTACCACTTTGTCGGCGTGATTGATATACATATTAGTACCAAATTTCAGCTTTCTAGTGCTAACGGTCACTGAGATTATCCGCGGACGGACGGACGGACGGACGGGCAGACATGGCGTAACTATAAGGGTTCCTAGTTGACTACGGAACCCTAAAAACTCAAAGCTAGCACTTCTTGGTGCGAAATACAATAGACAAAAACTTAAACAACAATCTTTAAGTTTCTATAGGCAGGAAACATAACTTTCCAACAGGTCGTTTGATAATATTTCCTTTGCAACGCAAACTAACTACTGGTCGAAGTGGCCGATGTTATGTGTATTAGTAAAGCGAACATCCATGCTTGGAGTGACTCAATGGTGGTGATTTCATGGCTAAATAGTCGTCCAAATAGATGGAAAACTTTCGTCGCCAACCGGGTATCTGAAATAATAACGTCAGTTGAGCCTCACCAATGGTCCCATGTCTCGTCGAAAGATAACCCTGCAGACTGCACTTCACGAGGTACACAGCATCTTGGCCAAGAAGAGCTTTGGATGGAAGGTCCATCCTGGCTGAAAAACAAAGAGATTAGCTACAAGAAAACAAACATAAAAGAAACTAATCTAGAAGAACGAAGCAGTAGTAAAGCATGCTTCATGAATACTCACAGTGATAATGATGTCACAACAGATACCGAAGAAACGCTTATTTCAAGGTTTTCTAAGCTAAGAAACCTGCTATGCGTCCTGGTTTTCTGTAAACGTTTCTTGAAATGTACTAGAAAAGAGAAAGTAAGTGTGTGGTTAACAAGCGAAGAAATCCAGGAGAGCTTGAAAACATGTATAAAGGTTGTTCAAGAAAACCATTTTAAAGAGGAGTTGAAGAACCTGAAAGAAAATAAAACAATTAATAAGAAAAGTCAACTTACCTCACTGAACCCGATGATTTACGAAGATGGCATCCTGAGAGTTGGTGGAAGATTAGAGCACGCCGGAATTGATGATCAAATGAAACATCCGATTATAATGCCGCAGAAATCACATTTCACAACCTTGCTCATAGACAATGCGCATGAAAAAACCGAAAGAAATTGATGCTCAATTACCTGAGATCAAAATATTTTGTAATTGGAGCAACCAATGCGGTTAAGTTCTTCGCTCGCAAATGTGTGATATGTGCTCGCTATGCCGCTGCATCGCGACATCCACTGATGGGACAGTTGCCGTCAGTTCGAGGAACGGTCAATCGCCCTTTCTATAAGAGTGGCGTGGACTATGCGGGTCCAATAAGCCTGCGTACTTCGAAAGGAAGAGGCCACCACTCCTATAAAGTCTACATATGCCTTTTCATTTGTATGGCTACAAGAGCAATACATCTTGAAGCTGTTAGTGACCTAACAGCTCAAGGATTCATCGCGGCGTTTAAAAGCTTTACAGCACGTCGTGGCCATTGCGCTGATTTGTGGAGCGACAATGGAACGAATTTCGTAGGAGCTGCTCGTAAGCTTAAACAGTTATACGCCGAAGAACGGTCAAGCGTAGCTGTGGAAATTGCAGATCAGCTTGCTACAAACTCCACTAATTGGCATTGGATTCCACCTCATTCTCCAAACTTTGGAGGCCTCTGGGAGGCTGGAGTTAAGTCAACGAAACATCATCTTAGACGAGTGATTGGAAATTCCACCTTGACATTTGAAGAAATGGCAACAGTTCTGGCTCAAATTGAAGCTTGCCTGAACTCGAGGCCTATGTCAAGACCCTATACCGTTAACTCCTGGGCATTTTCTTGTTGGAGAGCCCTTAGTACTTGTGCCGGCCTCCAACTACGAAAGTGCCAACGTAGGAAGCCTGAGAAGATGGCAGCTAACACAAAAAATGGTTCAAGATTTCTGGCGCCGATGGTCGCGTGAATATCTGACTCAGTTTTACCACCGTTATAAATGGGCCCATCAAACGCCTGAGCCTGCTGTAGGTAGTGTGGTGTTAGTGAAGGAAGACGATTTGCCTCCAGCAAGATGGTTATATGGAATAGTCACTGGTAAACACCCAGGTCTGGATGGAATCACTCGAGTAGTTAGTTTGCGTTGTAAAGGAAATATTATCAAACGACCTGTTGGAAAGTTATGTTTCCTGCCTATAGAAACTTAAAGATTGTTGTTTTTGTCTATTGTATTTCGCACCAAGAAGAGCTTTGAGTTTTTATTGTTTTAATTTCATTTGTCAGAATTCTCGACAAATTCATTGTTGTGTAATGTGTTATATCAACTTGTTTGTTTAGATTGGTTTAAATATCACATGTTAAATTTTTTGACACATGGTACGGCGACATCTAGCAGGAAATGTAATAACTAAAATTTACTATGTAAACAAAGTATGAAATACATACGGCAGTTGGACACAAGTTTCTAACTTAAAGTTTTAAATCCTAACCATACAAACGCTTAACCCCCTTTTTACCCCCTTAGGGCTTGAATTTTTCAAAATCGATCCTTATTACTTGTACAAATTAAAAATGTAACCTTATCTGCAAATTTCAACTTTCCAGCTTCAGCGTGGATCATTCAGTCAGTCAGTCAGGACATGGGCATTTATATAAATTAAATAATATTAAGAATTATATTTTATCAGTGTGATTTAAAAAATAGTGTAATACTAACAAATAAAATGAGCCTATTATTTATTCCACCCTGATTATTACTCCTAAGTAAGCAACTACGCACCATACGCTATGCCCTTCTGCGCTTCTTAGATACCTACACGGTCAATGACCTTAGGTGCACTAATTGTATCGGCCGCCGCACGTCTTATGTGTTGTATTTTCCGCCCTGCGCCGCGCTCCAATTATGTTTAGTTTTTGATTACTAATTTTACAATTCCTGAAAATGCTCAGTATATTTACTGGTGAAATTTTGATATTATGTTGTAACATATTATTAAAGCTAAGAGGAGCATCAAAATCATGAGTGTAGAATTAATGCTCGTGTTCGAAAATCATTTAAGAAATAGTAATAATACAGTCACCGCTGTAAACTTTTTTTTAAACGAAGCGTAATAATTGTCTCGACAATATAGTGAAAAATCACCATTTGTATAATTAGTGTTTGATTATTATTGAATTTTTGAAACATTTTTATTATTTCTAATGTATTCTCAACTTGACAGGTGGTGAATATTTCAAATACTGTTTTAAATATTCAGGTAGTCCCTTGGATTAAAAATCTCTAGTGTAGTATTTTTTGGGAAAAACTTAATACATCTTTTCAATAAATATTGTTTTACCAGATCCCAAGGACAAAATAGTGTAGGATTAAATGTGATCTCCTCGAACAACTTAAAGTTTAGTGACGGGACTAACATAGATAAAGTGAACGATATTGAATTATGCCATACAAATTTTGCTGACACTAAGGTATACGGGAAAACTTAAACCCGTGTGAACCTAGCCTTTAAGTGTGATATCACCTCCGTCTCAGCAGGAACAGGTGACCGCACACTTAAAGTTACATAATGTTGTTAGATTGCTAAGTTAAATCCAGGTCAGTTTATCATTTTAGTAGAATCCTAGATGGTGAATGTCGAACTCGGAGCCAACGACCCTCGACAAAGCATTAAATTTCACACATAATTTACGTTGAATAGAGGAGCAATTAAGCCAACACTTGGAGTGTCTCATTGAATTCTTGTGGTTGTTGCTGTCGAGGAATATCCTTAAGATCAAAATTATATTCACGATTCAACATTACATTGCATAATTTTACACTTTATGCAGAGATACTGTTGAAATATTAAGAATTAGAGGTACTCAGGAAACCGTTGAACGAGTTTTTTTTTTTAAATCATGAAGCATGTCAAATTATTTTTGTTGAATATTTTTTGATTTGCAATTTTGCAGTTCAAATCTGGCCTCGGGCACCGGAGGGCTTGGTCACTTTTTCTGAAGTATAAGACATCTATTTGTTTATAAGTTTATTTTTATTAACAACATTTTTTTTTCTGTTTTTAAATCGATTAAAAAAAAGACAACAGCATCTGTAGCGTGCAGGGTATGATCTATATAAAATAAGGCGGCGCGTATAAAATGTAATTTTATTAAATACTCGTTATATAACCAGACCTGCTGTTACGTTTTATATAAAACTAGCGACCCGCCCCGGCTTCGCACGGGAAAAAAAATGGTGATTGTGGGTTATCCCTAAAAGATAGACATATACAATTGCAAACTTTTTTGTAGATCTTTTTAGGGTGTACAATACTTTTGTGCATTATTTTGATCTATCTCGTAGGGTTCAGCCAGCGTTTGCAATGTAAGCGCAAAAAAATGTGTTCATTTACGACATCACATTAGATACCTCTAAAATTATCAGTGTTTCTCTACTATATTATGCATGTATTATACATATAAACCTAGCTTCCTCTTGAATCACTCTATATTGAAAACAAAACGGCATCAAAATACGTTGCGTAGATTTAAAGATCTAATGCATAGGGACAGAGAGTGGAAAGTGACTTTGTTTTATACTATGTATATATAATCATAGTGATAATATGAGAAATGGTTCACGTTTTTGTACTATCGCCAAAGTACATACAGCGCAGGAATTAGTAGATGAAAGATTTGTTTATACGAAAAAACCCCTACAGTACAGCGAAGCTTCTACAAAACTAAGTGAAACCATGGAGAACCATCTGTATATGTAAAAGAAAAGTAATTGTTTTTATTTATTACTAGCTTTTGCCCGCTGCTTCGCTCGCGTTAAATTCGGGGTAACAAACCATATAAACTTCCACCCCCCATTTTAGGGAAGTGGGGGGTTAGAAAGAGACAAAAAGTAGCCTATGTCACTCTCCATCCCTGCAACTATCTCCACTTAAAAAATCACGTCAATTCGTCGCCCCGTTTTGCCGTGAAAGACGGACAAACAAACAAACACACGCATACACTTTCCGATTTATAATATTGGTATGGATTAATAACGAAAAACGATAGAATAATTGGACAGTGAAAATACAGGCTTCGTCAAAAATACATGCGTACTTGCGTAAGAGGTACCTACATTATTTTATTTTTATTAGTTTTATCTTGAAAATTTATTATTGGCGTAGAATATATTTTGCTAAAAAAAATGTTCTATTTTACGGTATGCCTTCTATTTCAAACATAGTTTTTCATTAAACCAACGGAGGTGAGGCTTCTTTAGCAAAGAAATCCTTTTTAAATATCAAAACCTTTACGAAGCGCCAAAATAATTTAATAAGCCGCGTGTCGCCTCATTTTGGCTATTGTATATGAAATTATTTGTTTGACTTCACAGCTTTTTTGTGCAAAAAAGAAAAGATTGTTCGCCATTAAAACAACAATCGCTGATCAATTTTATTAAATATAATTTATAAAGATGACCTTTTGTTTCACTACGAATGAGTTTCATATGATGTTATTTATAAAATCTAAAATGTTTATAGATCCAGAGGATAAACTAATATGTACTCGTATGTAGTACTAAATCCACATAAATTTAAGATAACAGCGATACCAAATATAAATAATGCGTTAATACAATAACGCTAACTTAATATTCCATATTAAATACTATGATACATAATAATGGCATATGGGTTATGCACGCTCTAAAAGTGAAGCACTTAAAATGAGTGATATCAAACAATTGTCGCTAGTCGCGCTTCGGCAAGCGAGAGATGCGGACGTGCCAATGAGCTCCCGACGTCCGCGTGAGAAAGAGGTAAACTGTAATTTTCTAACAATGCGAGTGACAAAGATGATGATTGTCAAAATAAATAAACATAACAGAATCGTTGCTAGGTTATGAAATAGCTATGGAAGTTTTTTTTGTGCTCATTTTGTTAAAGCATAAGGCATAACCCATCCATAGTAAATATCATTGATTAAATATGTAATTGCTTAACCTTTACATAGTGTTATATTATAACACTTATATTTAACCTCTCTCAGCTCCGTCGTTTTTAAATTGAGGTATCGGCTCAACGGAGCATTCGATGTACTTATGGTAACAAAATTGCTATGGCGGAGGATTATTAAAGTATTTAGCATAGAGCTTCCAGGTCATTTAGGTCATTTGTGTCCATTAGGGTCTCCGCTAATGGTAACAGTCATGGGCCAGCGGAATGCTCGTGAAAATGGTTCCACTGCAATTATCCGGCAGCCTGTGAAAATAGTTTTTGCGTGAATGGACCACTTTAAAAATAATGATCGTTAGTTTAATCTCTCTTTAAGCGAGTTTAAATTGTGACTAGATCGAACATAGGCAGTCGCTTTAATTACAACTTAAATCTGAACTTAGTACACACCCAGTACCCACCCAGTAGAGGACCCAGTGTGTTGACGATGAGGAACCTTCTTTTTCCTTTAGCCATCAACACAGTGGGTCCTCCTTTTTGTAAAAAGTTGGCAACGCGCATGTGACTCCTTTGGAGTTGCAGGCGTCCATAGGTTACGGTAGCTGCTTACCATCAGGCGGGCCGTATGCTTGTTCGCCACCGTCGTGGTATTAAAAAAAATACACACACTTTTATCTTCTTTTGACTATTGTATTGAGAAAATTCACGAATGCACTGCGAAGAGTTCAAGGATAAGTCGGGATTTATACATTTTCTGTTTCTTTTGGTTAAATTAGGAACCGATCGTAATATTTTACAAACAACCTACTATATCAATTGTTAGATACCAGCTAACCACTTTTGATTCTATGCTTAGAGCAACTATGCACTTCTATAGCAGCTATTAATTCCAATCCGGACCTAGTTTGACCTGCAAAATGGGCGTCCTGATAGCACCAGCCTAACAGTTATAGTCACCGGAATAGCCGAGGTATCCGCACTCGTCGTGTATTACCCGTTTTATTGCATCCAATTTTATTTTATACCCCTTCATATTCCCATCGACCGCACAGAAAGATTACCTGCAATCCGTAGGTGCATTAAAATCTTTATATCGTACGCTGGAATCTGTTGAATCCGAAACGTTTCGTTAAACCGTGTTCCATGAAAAATGAAAAGGATTTTGTCAGTGCAATAAAAATATTGTTACGTTGCAGCGAGACTCTTTGTTCTTGAATAACGTCTGCATTCACTTCATGTTGGTTTATTAACATTTTTGGAATGTAATGTTTATGTAATTTTAGACTGTACATACAAACATTTATTGGTGCTTAATGAGACCTATAAAATATTTCCGGTACGAAAATTGTACATTGACGCAATTCGTGGTTATTAGATACCATCACTTTTTATTCAGGCATTTTACGATCTGCTTCATTGTTCCTTGTTTATTTTCTTTATGATTAGACATAAAAACCATACTGTTCTGCCATGAACCACAATACACAAAGGACTGGGTTATCTACGGCGTTTACAAACAAACACCTTTCAAGTTTTTCTTAAGAATTGTTTACAAAAACATCGCGGAATTGGCCCTTGGCTGCCGATTGTCCTATCTGCCAAAGAAAATACTACTGACTCACTCAACAACCCAGTGATAAATCCTAAAGGCATGGTGTACGGGAATAACTTTAAGAAACATCAAACAACCCTACCATTTTCAAGATTAGGTACTAAATATAATACGTGGTTCGTAGTTAATATTATTTTAAATGCGTATAGAATACAATACTTTAATATACTATTTATCACTAGTCTCATAACCTAACATTTGTACATTCAAAAATTGAGCATAGATAAGCATATTTTGTTGGACTCTCGTGTAAGTTAAATAGGTATATCCAATGTAATGTTCTCTTGGTTTTAATGTTTTAAATAAATTTAGCTATACGTAATACAACAAAAAGTGGTGGTGTTATGTATGTCAGAATCGAAATTTTTAAAATATAACGCTAACTAATAAAATTCGAAGATTACAGTGTGTCTATCCGGTATAACTCACTGATAGGGAAGCATCTTATGACTTGATCACTAAATCTCCAGGTTTGTAGACAATGGCCAACTTATACAAAGATTCCCGAGTTTGTCGCAGTAAAAGGCATTAGGTGTGAGATAAGATTCCCATCGGCGAGCGTTTCACTCTCTGTAAGCAGTTAATTTTGAGATTTTCTACCTTTTCCACCTATAATTCTGGCGGCGTGTCAAAAAAACTCTGTAAAAATGTCTAAATATACCAATTGGGCTTGATTTTTTAAATAAATTAATTTAAGAAACCGATAACTACAAGATCTGGTACAAAACTGCGGCGTAAAAAGGTCAGAAACTGATTTCAATATATTGGAATATATTGGGTTAAAATCATTTTGGGTTCTTATACGAAGAAATGCGTAAGGTTTTAAAAGGCCGTAAACAAACTTGCAAGTCTGGTAATTAACATGCCTCTAATTGCAAACATTCATGCTAAAATACAGGTTGTGGCAAAGCTGACGTAGTAGTTTTTTTGTTAATTAAAAAGTTTTTCGCATATATTTCATCAATATTAAAAGGCAACACACCCCGCACTAATGACAGCTCCATAACGTGTTTTTCCCAGCACTAGGCGGCGTCACTTCCGTCACTGTCATTCGACATGGCGCGCAGACCGCGCCCGCAGATTCTAATGTTTAATATTGTGTTTTCCACTGATTCCCATAATTAAATCATATATTAAAAACAATGCTTGGTGCTAAGCTACTCTAATAACTTCAGAAGTCGGATTCTAGCCCGCTTCCATACAATTTTGCAAACGATTCCGTGGTTCAATTGCTTTACCTTATTTCAATGTTGTAAACTTATTAAACCGGTTAACCTGATTCTTATGAGTAAATGCATCAACACCAGAAATAAATAATACTAATAAATACATATATGGAATCATAAAATAAGTAAGTAGGTAACTGTAACTTCGTATAAACGAAGTGGGGTCTCGGTAAGTAATGTCCTCGTCATTAACGGAATCGGCAGTTACAATCGTCGTGAAACATCAAGATGACTACTAGTCGACGATTCACACCTTTGGTAATCGTGAAGCCACCATAACCATAAGAAGAAGTGTGATTTAACAAAGCTCAGCATAACATAATGCTGTATATTTGGCGGTGAATCTTGAGTAGGTACAAGTAGTGCTTCGCTATGCGTGTTTTGTTTTCAGAAAGCTATCAGTAAATATAAAGTGATGTTCCTACTTGAAATAATAGTGACACTATGCAACAAGCATTTTATTAAGTTTGTGTCACAACGGAGACCATCAGGGACCAGGTACTGTCAAGTACCATAATGGATTACTGGACACTGGGATTGTCCAATTTAATATCATGGATAAGTATGAGTAGTTCAGATAACTAACTAATAATGATGGTAAGTTCTCCACTTTTATCAAGTAAAACATACATGTAATTTACAAATTGGGTAACATTTACAATTGTACTCTAGACTTTAAATAATACCCCACATTGAATGATTGTACATCATGGCTGTTATCAGATAGCTTGCCAAGTAACATTCATGTAAATATTTTTAAATGTGAGTTTCATCAAAGTATGTTTGAGAGACAGCGGTTATCAGTGTAGAGTCTGACAAGGAAATCATTAGTATTCAAAATATGTGTGCATATGTCCTTACCATTCCTCATGTGTGTATTGCAACTAATTGTATGTTTTGTTGTGTTGTTTGTTCTGTGTAAATTTCAGAAATGTCATAGGAATGCACTCTGACCTTATAATCTGACTTTTGAACATGCATGGATTTGGCCCGTTGTCGACATGTTCATATGTCGACAACGGGCTAATGGTTGGCCATGCCCAAGGATAAAAACAACTGGATATGTGTAAAACAACATGTGGTTAGTTCTCATAGATCACAGGTATGTAATAATCCATTACACTAACAAAGGTGTTGTTACGAATAAGACAACACCCTACTCTACTCATAGTGTTGTGTTCTTGCTGGAAAAGAGCTCAAAGAGGACCCAGTGTGTTGAGGACGAGGACCCTCTTGTTCCTTTAGCCGTCAACACAGTGAATCCTCCTTTTTGTAAAGGGTCAGTAATGTGCATGTGACGCCACTGGAGTTGCAGGCGTCCATAGGCTATGGTAGCTGCTTACCATCAGGCGGGCTGTATACTTGTTTGCCACCTTCGTGGTATAAATAAAATAAAATAAAACATATTTACCACTATCATCTGGAAGGTGAGGTATTCATTTAAAATTTTCTAAATTATAATTTACCCACATGTTTTATACTGATCTTATGTTAGTAGGTGTATGTTACACTAACTGTATGATATTATACTTAGGGTCAATGTCTTATTCAGACATTAGCAATGATAGATATTAAATGTATCTCATCTTGCATTATGTTTCAGATTTATTTTCTAGTTTGTACAAGTTAAATTATTGGTGAACAAATGACCTCTTTCTTTGTTAAAAATACTGGCACCAATAATTTATGACCTGGTTTGCCAGGTGGAGTTCCCAAGATGCAATGTGTTATGGAGTGAGAATTTACATGACACTGACGACGCCTAGACACGGGTGAGAGTAGTAATGGGGAGAAAATAGTCACTCTAAGGACATTAACAGTCTACATGTCATGTATGTCTGTGACAATCAAATGGAATAGGACATTAAATATATTGATGTTCAAGGAGTCAAAAATACAGTAATGACAATATTGTGTGCAGTTTGAACTTATTTATTCCTTCAATGTGTGCTGGCCTGTTTTTCGGTTACCTAATAGTCAGCTACCAAAAATAATAATACTATGCCTCGTTCAAGGTTACCAGCTACAAATTGGTAAGTGTATTCCTTGCTTGAGCGACTGTGATATTCCAGCATTGCCGTATTGTGCAATATTCTACACTTTCATTGAAGTACAGTGGAACCCCAATAAGTCGTACCTCAATACGAGGAAATACTTGGTAACTCGGACTTCTGTTATGTTCCACTGCATATTAATATATAATTGCTGTTTTGTACAGGGTGCTTACTTCATGGAAGCGTACAACATGTTTTGTGTTAATTGTGTGATTTGTGTGTAAGAACTGACTCATATTTGATGTCATTATCATTGATATCACAAATTAGTGAATATACACATTGCTTAAGCGATTGTGATATTACAGTACTGTCGTGTTGTGTAATATTTACGACACCTTATGTTTTATTCAGATACAGTGAAACCTCAACATGACGAATACCTCGATATGAGGAAATCTCGGTAACTCGGGCTTCTGTTCTGGCTTCACTGTGCTTAAATGTTATGTTTTTCAGTATCTATGCTGCTTGGGGGCACGGAAGGGTGCAGCCAGGTTGTTCATCGTTGTAGTGTGTCGATGTGTAGGTGCTTTCTCACACTTGGTGGCATTGATATTAAGGACTAGTGCTGTCATTTTGATTACGGTAGTGTGATCTCGTCCTTGTTAAGTGTGTTTTAACAGAGTTGCAGATTCGGGTAAACACATTGTGATTAATTATCGTTGGGTTGCCATAGCGGTACAAGTATGTTCTTCTATGAGGGTCCTGGCTTGGGCTAAAACTTATTCGCTGAAACTGGGTTCTAGTACTGCTGGTTTGTAGCATTTGAATATAGCTGGTTTTTTGGAAGAGCTGTTGTTTGTGTCGTGGCAGATGCGCCAGCTAGCGTTGTTGTATCCACGGAGATCTGAATCAACTGTTATGGAGCGTGCTCTGTCAAATTAAGTTGCGTTTCAGAGTTTTTGGGCCAGGCTGTCTGCTGTGTACCATGTTGTGGTTTTGTCCAGCCCAAATTTCTGCAACACAGGCCTTAAAAGGTGGACTGTTGTCAAACTTTTTATGATTGCCCTAACAGGCTAATTTCTGCAACACAGGCCTTAAAAGGTGGACTGTTGCCAAACGTTTTTATATTGCCCTTAACAGGCCAATTTCTGCAGCACAGGCCTTAAAAGGTGGACTGTTGCCAAACGTTTTTATATTGCCCTTAACAGGCCAATTTCTGCAGCACAGGCCTTAAAAGGTGGACTGTTGCCAAACGTTTTTTATTATTGCCCTAACAGGCTAATTTCTGCAACACAGGCCTTAAAAGGTGGACTGTTGCCAAACGTTTTTTATATTACCCTTAACAGGCCAATTTCTGCAGCACAGGCCTTAAAAGGTGGACTGTTGCCAAACGTTTTTATATTGCCCTTAATAGGCCAATTTCTGCAGCACAGGCCTTAAAAGGCTATACGGATTGTTGCTATACGGTTTTACTTATACTGTTTTCAGGCAAACCTCAAAAGGCGGAGCCCATAGCCCATTAACTCGAGTTTTACCTCGCAGGCTTTAAAAAGCGGTCCGCGGGCTTAACTAACCTCGTAACATACAGAAGTTACGTTAAGTGTTATTTATAATATCCTAATGTATATATCTTACTATTTGTTGTTTTAACCTCGAAAGGTTAGCTTGAGATCTTGTCTTACAAGAGGATATTTTATAACCTTAAAGAGCGATGATCTCAAGGTTACTTTGAAAGGGGCGCTTGAAATTATGCCTTCACAGGTCGCTGGTGAAATTTCGGTTTCCGATAGAGTTGGAGCGAGTGTTCGGGACGCCCAGCTATTTAATACGAATGCGTGTGTTCGACGGGCCTCGCGCCAATCATTTTATGAGAGCGCTAAGCTTTTGTAATCACCGCGCCTTCAGCCCGTGGTCAGACGGTAATGTTTGTTTTCCTAAGAGAATAAAAAATTGGTCGCACAAGGCAGTGACTGAAAGTATTCAATTATGACTCCACAACAATTATTATAATATTGCTAATATTGATGCTATCTTTCTGTGCTCTTCAAAATATAGCATTGAGACCACAGTTATTTATATGTCAATGGTCTAAAATTGACATCTAACTATTAAGCACCTATCTATACAAATTTATTAACCTCTGTTGTGGCTTAATGTACTACAGTCCCTAGACAGTCGTACCCTGTTAAAATTCAAAGATGTTGTATTGATGAATGCAACTAATGTTGGTAAAGATTTGCTCTTAACAATACTGACTCAGCTACTTAATCTTAATCGTCCTGCTATTCATATACTTCAAGATTCGAGTGTCAACCAACTAGATACATTCAGTTACAGAAACAAGTTCATGTTGCATTTGTATTGAGAAACTTAGTTGACACCATAGACATAAACAAAAAGGAAGATGAGTGACGTTCGTAGTAAACAAAACTGAAATGTGGCCCTGCACCTACACACTTGTAAAATGCTACACACCGCTATAATGTATGTGCATCATGGGCAAAAGAGATAAGCCTATATAGTTAACACGGGTATGCAAGGGAGACATCCATATTTTGCGCATTGCATAAAGTGTGACTGAGAGACTCTGCCACTCGACTAATTCAATATAGGTGCCGGAACCTATATTTGATGGCACAGAATCGAGCGCCTGGTACCATATCTCCCTCTTTGTATAAATCAATGGTTGACACATGTGTGTGAAACAGAACTTGTTATGTAACAGTTAATTTCTGTTCCCATGTGCTGCACTGAAGAGCGGCTATCAGCATGCATCTGTACGCGTCACTTGTTTAGCTGTTGATAGCGAGTTCTACTCCTTGTGGGTGCGATGCTTTGCTGCTTACAGCGGAGGAGCCAACTGTGAGTCTGTTCCATGTTATTGCCATTAAGGAAGCGCGATTCATCGTCGCTATGTTTAGCCGTAGGTATATCATGCAGCAGTCATGGATATGTTACATTTAGTAGTAGTAGGAAATGTTACACTTAACTGGACTTAGAGAAAATATTTTAATCTATGAAATGCTCTACAAATAATCCACAAAGATTGCAATTACCCGATTATTTCTGGTCATATTCCCATTAAATTAACAAGTAAATCTTTACTATTTGCCGCTAGATGGCATTGTATAAAATAAACGTTTTTTCTACCCACCGCTGGGTGTCGCACTCTTCACATTATGTTGTTGTCACTAATTTAAATTCAATAATTCTTCGAGCATTTGTCTGGGCTTTTACCACGGCTGAATTAAGGTGATAAAATACAAACTGTTGTCTGAATCCTTATGTGTCAAAATTCTATACCTAATGGTATAAGAAGCCTTTGTTCAAGCGTGGCTATATTGGGGCTGAGTATCTTGGTCTAAGTTGTCAAGGCTTATGTTATGTAGGATTGCGCATAAATTGTGCTCATTAAATTCGTAGACTCGCGAATAGGTGGAGGCTACTGCCAGCTGGTGGAGGTCTGGTATGCTGCGACTGCGCAGCCAGCCGCAAGCACCAGATGACCATAGATAAATTACCTTCGGGACGAAGGTTGGGTCAGAAGATGGCCGAAATAAAAGGCAACACACCAGACGTAGCCCCGCACTAATGACAGCTCCATAACGTGTTTTTCCCAGCACTAGGCGGCGTCACTTCCGAACTGTCATTCGACATGGCGCGCAGACCGCGCCCGCAGATTCTAATGTTTAATATTGTGTTTTCCACTGATTCCCATAATTAAATCATATATTATAAACGGTGTTTGGTGCTTTTACTCTAATAATATCAACAAATATGGCTTTCTTTGTTTATGTATTTTAAGCCCACAGCTTATCCTATCTAGCGTAAAATATTTGGAATATGTAGCAGCTATATGGTAATAAATATTCAGTTCTATATATCGCAGAGCGGCCATAGTATGAAAACAACGGCCATAGAATTTAATATATGCAGGCAAGCCAGACAATGCAGATTCTTACTGGCATATTCTAGAATCCTTGGCTCCGAGTTAATACATGATGTAGAAAATTTCGTACCAGCCTACATTTGCTTTAGAAGAAATTTTATTCGACAAGGTTGTAACATTAAGTTTTGAAGAGCTTTAGGCATTTTTAATTAAGCTGTGAACAAGTTTGCCTCGTTTAATTATTGTTTCTTATACCTATATTTTCATGAGACAAAGTTCAAGAACAGGAATATTATTTTATACATTACCTACAAAATGTTCGTTTATACCTATTTGTTCACTGAAAATTATTTTTTGGCTCTTTAGTGTAAATACTTACTTCAAGAAATCTAACGCTCTTGCATCTATCTACACATTGTTGATGTCACCATGGGATCATTTGAATACGGGGCATATTATTCATGTAAATAGCGGGTACTACGGAATACCCCTGAGGGACAGGTCCAATGGTTTATGTAAAAAACATCTTTGGTTGAAGATTCAGTTTTGAGTGCTAAAGATTTTTGACACAAACTGTTTTCTGTATACTGTTTAATGCGCATCTCAAGTTAAATTAAACAAAAAAAACATTTTGCCAAATGATCGACACGGGTATTTTTTATTTTTAACATTATTTATAAACACATATATAACATACTACAGTAGTTTAATTTTTACTTTGTATCCTTTAATGATAAACAATCTATTTATATTTGACATTGCGTTCGGACTCTGTGTTAATTATACGGTATCTGACCTGAAAAGTATTATTAAGAACGGATTCATTTGTGTAAACGTTTACAAAACGCGTAAAATAGTGAGGAACCGTTAATTTGAAACAAATTTTTAGTTGACTGTGGGTTTGCTGAATGAGACATTAGGTAAAATATAATTGGCAAATATATTGTATTTCATAAAACAAAGTTTAGTGTACTTACCTACTAATCCTTATGAGAAATAACAAAAAAAACACAAAAGAATGTGTGAGAGTACACAGAGATGATTATTCATAATAATATCGTTAAGTACCTAATAAGTTTTTAAACTCAGTTATGATGCCACCTACAACGTGTTTAATTTTATGTGACTGCTACATAATGAGAGGCAATTAAAATACGAGTGTGGTTTTATGAAACGAACGAAGTGAGTGTTTTGATGCCTAATTATGTACAGTTACATACATTGCTTCTTGCTCATACATTGTTCGGGAATCATTAGAATGACTGCCATTGCACCGCTATGGCCAATTGGATTCTGGCGGGTGAACTGGCGGTCGAGATGGAGGGCTAAATTTTCATTACGTAATCGATATCGATGCGGTATAATTAATTTTCATACATTATTACAACACTGACACAGATAATATACTGATGTGGGAACACACTTGATTACGAATCCCACAACGCTGCACATTCCGCCCGCGGCGAGGGACGCGCGGGGGTTTGCAAGCTTCAAGTTTGCTCCCACACCTCCCGACACTTCTTCTATGTATTTCAATGTAAGAACACGTTTAAATATAATAATATTAATTGGAGTCAGATTTTCATTTATGGGTCACCACTAACTTTACCTTGAACGTGCCGAACTGTCTTGGCCTTCAGTTCGCACAGTGGTGACCCCGACGTGATTTCTGGAAAGAACATCAAGGCCGAAGATGCACGGGCTACCGGCAGGACAACAAGGCCAACCCCCTGCGGCGGCTCCACCCGCTGCTGGAGGTCACACGCAGCCGACAGCAGCCCCGTCAACTTCAAGCAACGTCGACATCAAGCCGGACATCATGGCAATCTCGCTATCGTCAAGGTTGCCGGAATTTTGGCAAGACCAACCACGGGTGTGGTTCATCCGTATCGAGGCCGTACTCGCGCCTCAGAAATTGGGCGATGACGCGCGATTCGACCTCGTCGTTGCGAAGCTGCCGAAAGAAGTGATAGTGCAGCTCACGGATTTTCTAACCCGCCCGCCGGACTCGAACAAGTTTGCCGCGCTTAAGGCCAAGCTGTTGTCCTTGTTTGAGGACACAAGGATTCGGCAGATTGAAAAGTTAATCGGCGAAATGGAGCTCGGGGATTCGAAGCCCACCCAGCTACTGAACAGAATGAAGGACCTGGCCCGGGAAAACTTCCCCGACGATACATTACGGATTTTGTGGCAAGGTCGCCTCCCTACGAACGTACGCGGAGTGCTTGCGGTTGCCGAAACGAGCGACTTGGACAAGTTGGCAATTATTGCCGACAACGTTGCCGAGGCAACGCGCCATAACTACGTGTCCGAGGTCAGACAACCGCCATGCTCTTCGAGCAAGCCACTGTGCGATACCGCGCCGGGAACATCGAAGGAAGTCGCAGCCCTTACGAAGCAGGTAGCAAAGCTCAGCGCCAGAATGGCAAGCATGGAACGTACAAGGACTCGTCACGGAAGTGAGAAACGGCGAGGACGCAGCTTCGGGAGATCAAGGTCGCGCGCAAGAAGTGCTTCACACGAGCCGCCGCGTCGCGAAAAGGACAGTTCCGATTGGCTTTGTGCTTTCCACTACAGATTCGGCGAAAAGGCGCGAAAATGTTACAAACCGTGCGCGTGGAAATCATCGGGTTCGGGAAACTAAAGGCGATTGTGCAATCTACGGCGGAGGTTTGCACTACATCGGTTAGCCGTCGTTTGTGTATTACGGATAGGGCAAGTGGACTTCAATTTCTGGTCGATACAGGCTCGGATGTGTCGATTTTGCCGCCGAAAAATAGACTTTATAGCCGCGAGTGCGCGAGATATAAACTGTATGCTGCGAACGGGAGTGAAATCAAAACGTACGGAACTAAAGTGATGAGTTTGGACCTTAAGTTACGTAGACCGTATCGTTGGGAGTTCGTGGTAGCAGATGTAAGGCAGCCTATTTTGGGAGCTGATTTTTTAGCCCATCATAAGCTGCTCGTCGACTTAAGCGAGCGCAGGTTGATAGACCTGACAACGCTTTTGAAGGTCGCGGCGGAAATTGTAAGTACCAACCAACCCTCTATTTTTGTAGTAGCCGTTGAACATCCCTTCCGTAATTTGTTGTCCGAGTACCCGGAAATTACTAAGCCTCCTTCATTTAAAGAGACGGCACCGCATAATGTACTTCATTATATTGAAACTACAGGGCCACCGGTTTTCGCGCGCGCTAGGCCCCTTCCCCCAGATAGGTATATGAAGGTTAAGAAGGAATTCGAGTTGATGCAGGAATTAGGGATTTGTCGCCCTTCAAAAAGTGCGTGGGCTAGCCCGCTACATGTGGTAGCCAAAAAGAACGGCGACATTCGACCTTGTGGAGACTACCGGATGCTTAACGCTATAACCAAGCCCGATAGGTACCCCATTCCGCGATTGCACGACTTTACCTACATTTTGGCAGGGAAGAAAGTGTTTACTAAATTAGACATTAACCGCGCATACCACTGTATTAGCGTAGCACCGGAGGATATTGAGAAAACTAGTATTATTACGCCCTTCGGATTATTTGAGTTCCCCCGTATGAGTTTTGGTCTTCGCAACGCGGCCCAGACGTTCCAGCGCTTCATGAGCACCTCCGTACTTCAAGGTTTGGATTTCCTATTTAATTATTTAGACGATGTCATCATAGCTAGCGACACCAGTGAGCAGCATGAACGGCATCTAGCCACAGTGTTCGAGAGATTCACGAAGTACGGAATAACCATTAACCTCGACAAGTGCTGTTTTGGACAGCCGTCGGTCGAGTTTCTGGGGCATCATGTCTCGACAGCAGGTATCAAGCCGCTCGAGGATAAGGTAAATGCAATCACCGAGTACCCGAAGCCTGATACTGTGGAAGAGCTCCGCAGATTTTTAGGAATGCTCAACTTCTATCGAGGTCACATTCCGGGCGCAGCGGTCAAACAAGCCGAGCTAGATAAGTATTTAATCAACACTAAAAAAAGGGACAAGACTAAAATCGTGTGGACGACACAAGCGGAAGAGGCGTTTGTGCAGTGTAAAGCAGGTCTTCAACAGGCCGCTACACTCGCACACCCGAAGCCCGACGCGGTCTTGGCCCTGATGTGCGACGCGTCAGACATCGCCGTCGGAAGTGTTCTGCAGCAGAAGGTAAATAACTCATGGGAGCCGTTAGGGTTTTTCTCTAAAAAGTTGTCTTCGGCGCAAACGAAATACAGCACGTATGACCGCGAACTGCTCGCACTATATCTATCTATTAGGCATTTCCGGAAGTCGTTTGAAGGTCGCCAGTTGACCTTGTATACCGACCACAAGCCCCTATGCACGGTATTTAATAAAGTAGGAGATGATAGCAAAGAAAGCCCCCGACGCGCGAGGCAACTCCTCTTTATTAGCGAATTTACTACAGACATACGTCATATTAGCGGCAAAGATAACGTAGTCGCCGACACGCTGTCTAGAGTAGAAACAATTGACTGCCCAACAGTGATTGATTTCTCAGAATTAGCCGACGCACAGGCAAAGGACGACTATGTTTTGCACATGTCGCAATCCGGGCGTAACAGCGCGAGCAAAGTAGAATTGAAATTGATAACTATACCTAACTGCAATAAACCTATACTCTGTGAAACGTCCACGCGTAAGGCTCGTCCTTATCTACCGTTAGAGTTCCGTAGGAAAATATTCGATAGCTTACATTCGTTAAGTCATCCCGGAATTCGCACGACTAGGAAGATAGTTAGTAATAATTATTTTTGGCCCGAAATTAATAAGGACGTGGGCAACTGGGCTAAGTCGTGTATTCAATGTCAGAAGGCGAAGGTCAACCGACATACCGTGTCTGACCTAGGTAGTTTTCCCGAATCTGCCGCCTTCGAACACATACATGTGGACATCGTAGGACCGTTAACTACGACTACAGATGGGTATAGGTACATTTTAACTATCATAGATAGGTATACGCGTTGGCCAGAAGCGTTCCCAATAAAAGAAATAACCGCAGACATAGTAGCTAAGACCATCTCCGAGGGCTGGATTGTTTGCTATGGTTGTCCGATAAGGCTGACTAGCGATCAAGGGCGCCAATTCGAAAGTAAGTTATTCTCGGAGCTAATGAAGTTTCTAGGGGTAGACAAGATTAGAACCACCCCTTACAGGCCTCAGTCGAACGGTCTCCTCGAACGCATACATAGATCTCTCAAGGCTGCGCTCATGGCCAAACTCGAAGTCGGAAGCTCATGGGTAGACATGCTTCCTAGTGTAATGTTCGGGTTACGCACGTCAGGTAGGAGCGACAGTGGCGTAAGCGCAGCGGAAATGACGTTCGGGCGTACGCTTAGACTACCGGGATCATTTTATGACATTTCGCAAGACAGAGACCCTGTGGACCCGTACAGCGTAGTCGAGAAAATTAGGGATAATATAGCTAAGCTCAAGCCTACGATTAAACGAGATAGGCAAGATAGGTCCATTTTCGTGCACGAAAGCTTATCTACCTGTACGCATGTTTTCCTCAGGGATGACACAGTCCGTAAGCCATTAAAACCGCCTTACGACGGACCTTATAAGGTCATCGAAAGGGGTGAGAAGGTATTTTTATTACAACTCCCTGGCAGGCAGGCTCGTGTATCCATCGATCGGGTGAAACCGGCATTTTTACTCCAGACAGATACAGACACTGACACTGACAAATCTCGACCTGGTAGTACTCGTAGAACCCCAAACAATCATACATCCAAGGACAGGGTGGATCGAGTACCGCCTTCCGCGGCACCGTCACCCGCACCTGCACCGGTGACTCGGACCACACGCAGCGGAAGGGCCGTTAAGAGACCAGTTAGGTTTCTAATCGACGACTAATAACAAGATGCATTATGGCACATAGTCTCTTGAAGACACACTAGCGCAACTTAGCATTGCGTGAACGGTTGGTCGTTATGGTTGTTACATTTAAGTTTATAGATTGTCAATGTGTTTACTTTTTATAATTTAGATTAAGTATAAATGTGTTTTTGTAGATGTCCACAAAAAGAACTTAGGCATTCTTTGGCATAAGAAGCTAAGTCCTTTTTACGTTGGTAAATATGTTCGTAGGTAACAATGTTAGCAAGCATTCAGTTTTCTTATGTGTAAATGTACCTGGCACCGAGTTGCATTACTGCTTTAGTATTTTACGGTCCGGCCGGTCGTGATACAATTGCATTAATGATAACAAGGTCAGCTCAACGTAGTAACAGGTATAGCGCTATACAAAATACATTAGGTTGCAACCTAGTAAAGTAGTACTTTAGACTAAACCTACTTACAATGTAAGATTTTTGTGAGATTCAATTTTATTTCTTTTTGCTAAATGAGTTATTTTTGTGTATTTAAGTAAACTGTTAAGTCCGACGTAACCAGTTTCACTCAGATTCCAGCGGTAACGCTACGATTCTAATTTTTGACAGTTTTAACGCCAGTTTTCATAATTTGTATTGTGTGCACCATGGGTATGGGACAAAGTAGAGACGAAAACTCCCAGAATAGCAACATAGCGATCGCCCAGGTCCAGTCGATCTCCGGGCAGGTCGAATCTAAACTTAATTACGTCGGCATAGGGCTCATAGCGATTGGCGTGGTCCTGTTTATTATATTGGTGTACGTGCTGCGCGCGCAATGCAAGCGCCGCGCTAGGAGCTGGTTACGTCAGGCTGTCGAGGCGCTGCCGCCTCCCACGGCTATCCGAGTGAGCAATGTGCTACCGCAGCAAACGCAGTCAGCACAACCTGTGTACTAGTGTTAGTGTTGCTCGTATGTAATTAGATTTAAAGTTATGTGTAGCATAAGGTAATGGTTCCGTAAGAGAAACCAATGTTTACTTTTTAGATTTTTAATTTCATTTTTTTTACAAGGGGAGGATTACTGTGGGAACACACTTGATTACGAATCCCACAACGCTGCACATTCCGCCCGCGGCGAGGGACGCGCGGGGGTTTGCAAGCTTCAAGTTTGCTCCCACACCTCCCGACACTTCTTCTATGTATTTCAATGTAAGAACACGTTTAAATATAATAATATTAATTGGAGTCAGATTTTCATTTATGGGTCACCACTAACTTTACCTTGAACGTGCCGAACTGTCTTGGCCTTCAGTTCGCACACTGATGTTACATTCCTGGTTGCAAAAATGGTGGTCATTAATGTCATTATATACGGTTTCCGACTTATGATATGTGCGCAGAATAGATGACTTATGATATGTGTGTAGATAATAGTATTGTTTCCACTCCTGCCTTATAATTTGTCAATAACTTGACTGACAGGTATATTCAAAAAGTATACTTTATAGACGTTGTCTATAGTATTCCATAACATGATTGTTAAAGGATGTTCTTAGGGATTTTCATACAATATTATAACACTGTATCACCGCCGCCGGGGGGGGACCGGCACAATCCGCCGGGAGATCGAAGTTACTAAATTGTATTGTGGTAGCAGTTTGTAATTCATTCGTGGAACTCAATCCTAACCGGATTGTCTATTTTAAGCACTCGTAGAAAAACGATTGTATACAATAGTGACATAATTAAGCATTTCAATCTAAGTGCCTTACTTAGGCTACTCAGCAAGCTTCGTGCGGTAAACACAGTAATCGACTGAAAAGCTCTTCATTATGTCACTATTTTATAAAATACTATTATGCAACAGTTCTATAAGAGAGGTCAAAAAAGGTAAGTGGCGTGAGTTACGATGTGAGCCGAAAGGCGAACATTGTAAACGTACCTCTGACAAATAGTAAATACAGACTCTGATGAAAGGATGATTAACGGTTTACTTTTATGAATCCAATTTCGCGTTAACTTCATAACTACTATTCAAAACGGGGTGTTTACCATGTATATTTGTTTTTATGAGTTCCTGATATATCGGTACAGTTACATGCGTCATTGTCACGGTGTAATTGACGTTGCTCCGAGCTTTAATTATGGTCTACTACACCATTATCGATCTGCCCTCTTTCGAGTTGCCTTTTGACCTGTGTTGTCACTGCTACTACTACCAATATATTTATAATAAGTACCTAATGTTAAAACGTTAATGGCCATGATAACATCAATTCATATTTCGCGTTGACTGTTTAAAAGTAAAGTATGCAATTGTTGAAATGGTATTACAATAGCAGCAACAGTTGATTTTGTCGGCAATACATTAAGCGGAGCAGCGCCGAGTGCGTTAAGTGGCACCGATTATAACAGTCATCAGCCGCTTTTATGTTTCACTCAGTGCACTATTAACTCTTCAACAAAAGTGAATTCATTAGCTAAGAGCTTTTGTTACAGAAGTAATTACGGTAACAAAGTTTAATATCGTTTTATGCGATAGTTGTATCAGAGCGGTAAGAAGTAGAGCCGAGTGGCATAGGCTGTTAATGCACAAGACGAGTGTTTAAAGCGAAGTAAGACACAACAGGCTCGATAAGTTCAATACAAAGAGTAAAGTAATTATGTTAGGTGACAACGTCTGGGACCATTTTAAAAAGTCTGACATGAAATGCAAATAAGTACTACAAATAACAAATTTTAGTTAAACATTTGTGTTGAAGTAAAAAATAAATTTTTTTTAGGGTTCCGTACCTCAAAAGGAAAAAACGGAAGCCTTTTACGATCACTTTGTTGTCCGTCTGTCTGTCTATGTATCGGTCTGTCAAGACCCTTTTTTCAAGAACGCGTGAAGCTAGCAAGTCTAAATTTATGTCAAATATGTATGTCTGCAGTCCTTTGAAGCTGTAAAAAAATCAAGCTTCTAAGTTAATTCAGTCCAAAGGGGACCCAAAACCTTTAGGGTACTTCCCATAGACCTAGAATCATGAAATTTGGTATGAATGAAGGTCTTAGCACAAGTAATCCGAAATATTCCGAAAATGGTTAATTAGTTGTTTAAAAAAAAGCGCATATAAACTTACAAGCAGAAGAATAAACGATGGGTCATACGGCAGAGGTAAAGAAAATAGTCCAAAAATCGGTTATTTGTTGTTCAATAACAAAAGAATGCGTAAAATTGTTTGACTCTAAATCCAAATTTTCTTTTCGTTATATACAGCAATGTTCGATGGCTGTTAAAATTAGTGTTATGTACGGAACCCTCAGAGCGCGAGTCTGACTCGCACTTGACCGGTTCTTTGTAAATTTCAGTAAATCACTTTCAAATAATACGAGTTGATATTTGTAGAAGCTAGGTGCACTAAGTCCGTATCAAAAACAAGATCATAATTTTGAAATAAAAATGCCTATCAACCTATTAACTAATTTAAGCGGAACTTGTTATTCTGTGACATAGCTAGGTACAGTCACCGGCAATAGTATCTTCATACACGAAGGCTACAAAAATATGTGACACGGTCTTATTTGTAGGACTATAAGAGCGTGTCACATGTTTTTGCGCCCTTTGTTTAGGGACATACTATTTCCGGTGACTGTACATAGTACTCGTTCTATTAAGCTTGGAGTCGCAGTGCAGTAAACGATTTCATTTAAACCCAGAACACGCTATTCGGTAAGACATTAACTTTGTGTTTTGATGAGAACGATGTCTGTTTTACTGTTATTACACCATTTCCGATCTTCATAACAACTGAGCTTTTCTGATTTGGAGTATGATTTACATCGAGAGGGAACATTGGATTTATCGGACGGCTACGTTATCGGTCGGATGTATTTGGGGTTATTTTGTGTACCTAACGATGTAGGTATTAAAATGGAATGAATGTTGGAAATTAACATACTAACGTTACATACTACCGTTAAATAAACATTGAAGTTTACTGCAAACAACCCCGTTTCGCAATAAACATGATATTCTCACCTCTCATACCATAATTTTTATTTCTGAATCACTTTTGCGTATGTCATAACACGAAGGCCGCAAAAATATGTGAGACGCTCCTATGGCCCTACAAATAAGAGTGTGTCACATATTTTTGCGGCCTTCGTGTAGGAAGATACTTTTTCCGGTGACTGTACCTACATTTTAATAGCGTTTGTTTATTCTTTTTATCTATTAAAGTCCACATTATACCTGGACGGTTCCGTACATGCTTTCGGCGATTTGATGCTGTGTAAATAACTTCCATTCAAAAGATTGTGCTGAGGCAACTGATATGGAAACAGAGGAATAGCCTGGAGGCAGGCGATTTTGTATAGATAAGGCTAGACGACTAAGGAACAGGGAGGAGCGGGCAGAGGGCGTGAATAGGGCGCCCGTGGTCAAACTTACGCCTCCTGCCCGCTCCTCCCTCGGTCCCCTTAGTCGTCTAGCCTTCACAATGACATGCTTTAGAGCTATCAGTTGTATGGAGTGAGAACTCTATGCTTACTTATTTCTCTATGGTTCAGGTATTTAATATAGGTATATAGTTATATACATTATTGTCTAGTAAAATTTAAAATTTGGTACTCGTACAATATAGAACCACCAGATACTCGGAGAATTTCATAATATATAGCTAGTTTTGCGATGTGTCATGTATTTACATAGGTTTTTTTAATGATATAACGAAAACGACGATAGCCTTTTCACGATGTAGTCGTTAAAAACGTCGCTTCTCTAATAAGAATATAGCGACTACAAATTATGTTTATATCAAAGAACCAATTAGGTTCCCCTCAATACAATAAAATATAATATCACGTAGGTAATGTTTAACCTTAATTCATTGAGCTACGAACGAATTGAGTATTTACGATAATTAATAATTAGGTACTCAATGTATTTCGTTAACAGGAATAATACTTGTTAGTAAATTTTTCATATTTATAAAATACAAATATAAATAATTTACTGTACGAAAGTGAGTACTTATTGAAACAAAAAGCCTTTGAAATCCTTTTCATTTCAATTCCAAATATTTGTTGTTCGAATCTGTATAACATACAATACCATGTCAGCAGTTTCCGCCAAGTGATACTTTTTCCAAAAAAAATTACAAAATTCTAATGAAATACCCAATTATTTAGCCATTATACGAGTTCTTAGGCGCCGGACGCGTATCATGGTTGTCATTTTATCGCCTATCACGTCATGCACCACTTTCGCACTTACATACTTGTTAGAACGTGACAGCTATCGTGACAGGCGATATAAATCTGACTATATTAGGCTAGATCTAGTAATAGGGATAGTATAGCAAACAAACTACGATGTTTTGTTGCTCTTGAAATTTCATACCATTTTGCAGTGTTCACTAGCTACAGGATGCTGTAGAGGTCCATAGGGTCCTCTAAGTATGACAATTAGGAAAATGACTTTAAAGGCTGATAGAGCTTCATTTGTAAAATTTGTGTTCATGAAAAAATGAAAATAAATGATTCACATAATATGTATGAGGGTGGAGGCTCAACTTATTACATATTGGTTTTATTTTAGTATGTAAGAAAAGATCAAGTTAATGATCTGACAAAGGAAATAAAATATATGGAAATATATAAGCATCATGTGTTTTATTAGCAACCATACATACCGGAACTTATATAATAAGCTATGATCACTGCTCTCAGGAAATTAGAATATTTGGAAAATATAAAACCTGAAATTTTTACTAGGATTTCTCACAGTTTTTGATAACATATATTATGTTTAATTATAATTATACTTATATTATTACTTATTTTTATATTATTGCATAAGCAGTTGATAACATAAAGTTTTGTTAAATATTGTTCACCGTTGATTGGCAAGACTTTGAAACATTCATGATCTTGGTCGATTAACTATGTATTTTACATAGTTGTATTTTAGATAGAAATAATGGTTATTATTATTATTATTTGGGTATTTCAAATGGTATTATGACCATAAGTGGCATACATATGTACCTAATTTATATATGCAGCTTGTTTAGATATTTAATGTATGTTTTAGTTTTCACAGGAACAGTAGCTATGAATAACATCTTAGCAGGATAAGTATGCAACATTTTGGGGAATCATTATCTGAAATATCCGTTTGTACTATTTGCAGTGGACAAACAGTAATTTGGTTACCGCACTAGATTTGTCATAAAGTTTTAGCAATTTGTTGTGATGGATTCCTTCAATAAGGGATGTATTATTAGGTAAAATAAAACGCATAGAATAGCAGGAGGTTGTATATAAAGTATGTTCTAGAAATATTTACTTCATTCTTAAGATATGTGCTAAGTACAAAAATATATGATTTACTAAAGACATTTTATGACATAGTACAAACTGTTAGTAACATAGACAGGATCTATACCCATTATAAGTTATTTAGAAATTAGTATTTTGATTACAAATTGCTTTATCATCAGTTTCTTACGATTTCATTGTGAGAATACCTAGGGAAGGGAATGACCGACAACTGAGAAAAATGTTCTTTGAGTAATGATGAAAATTGATACTTTTAATAGGATTTTCGAGATGAAATGTAGTTTATTGTATAGAATAAATGTATTGATAACTTATTCAATAACAAAAAATAGTATCTAATAATATTTTAGATTTGTCTGAAAATTTGTCCATATGGAGAGGTTATGTTTTTAATTTGTTAATTATTGTTATAAATCGATACTTAAATTAAAGGGAAAGTAAATTAAGTTATATTGCAGTAAGTATATTAACGAAATTGAACGAATTAAGCGCGAAAAAACTAAGAACTTACCTTTTCATCCAAAATCGATTTTTGGGAATATTATGTAAAAACTCGTATTATGAAGCTAAATAGCGGAAATAAATAAAGTTGGGAGCTTTGTTTTTATAAAACATAAAGAGTTCAATTCAGTAAAGCGCTAAAATAGACAAATTTTATGATCGAAAATTGTCGTAAAAAGATTGTAAGGATTTTAAAATTACTGATGTTTGATGGAATTCTAGGCTAGTTTTAGCTTGTAAACGTGTGAAAAATATTTGCTAAAAACAAATAAGAGACAGTGGTGAAAATTAGGATAAAAACCGATTTTTCTTATTAAAGTCATATTGGTAAATACAGAGTAAATACGCAGTAAATCCGATAGGATCTGGTCATAATATATGCAGAAAAATTATCTTCATCATAAATTATATAAATACCTTAGGAAATACTGACTTTTGTTTGAATTAAAGAAAATCGTTTTCTTAGAGGTTAGATTTTCCAAAAAAAGGTAGGGCGTTCATAGAAACTTGATTCTTATAGAAGTATGTAGGGATCTTAAGAATCAAATTGGTATACAAAGATATATTGGCATTTTACGGGGAAAATAGACATTAATACTTACAGGGGCTTATTAAATCATACGCGGGGCTAATTGTTTTTATCTATTTTCATATAAATTTTCATTGGAAATTGCATAATTTGGATAAATATTCAAGAAAACCATTCTCTATGGAGATAGGAGATTTTCGAACTAGGTCTTTAAAATTTGGTTATTATAGGAATTTGGTCTTTAAAATAGTATGAACTAAAGGATCAATAAGGTTCAAATTGGCTTAAATCAATCTAACCAAACTACCACAAGGCGGACGTTTCGAACCTCTCTGACGTCACGAGGGTAGATAGCGTTTATATACGTAATTTTAATGCTATATAAGGGGAGGGCGTACCGTAGGGAATCACTTTGACTCCGACCAGAACTGCGAGCACTTCGACTCCGACGAGATCTACGAGCACTTTGCCTTCGACCTACGGGACTACGGGACGACTTAGACTTCTGCCGCCAACGTGAGCCTTCTGGCTCCCGTAGTCCCCCGTGAGTCCCGTAGATCCTGAGCAACGAGGCTCCGACTTCTGCCTTCGAGCCGAGCTGCAAGCGCCGAGGCCCCGACCTGGGCTGCCATCGGCTAGAGCGACTAGCGGGAAGGGACCAGCCGTAAAGGTCTAATTTGGTGAGGCAAAATTTATTTACTTTCATGATAAAATTTATTTCTTTTCTGTGTATTCTCTTTAGGCCTTGGAGTTGAGTAAGTGCTTTTAATTGACTGTTATATTATGAACATTTTCCTTATTGTTGTGGTTCTTGTATTTAATTTATGTGAAATTTGATTGAATTATTATATGCAATATAGGTATATGCGTACGGGATTTATCGGAGTATGCGGAAACATTTTACGAATTTAACGAAATAGGGATGGATGCGTTTATCCTATATTGCGTATGCGTTATATTTTTATACGTTTGTCGGAATGCGTTATATTTTTATACGTTTTGTGGATGCGGTTATCCTATATCCTATATATCGTATGCGTTATAATTTTATACGTTTTGCGAATTTTATTGCGGAATGCGTTATATTTTTATGTTTTGCGGTTGCGGCATATGAATTTAATTAAGTATATATTAAGTCGTTTACCCTATTTTGGGAATGATTTTTAGCGAGTTTTACGTACCTGATTTATGAATTTAAAGGAGTGCGTACTGTATATACTTACGGTTCATATGCTTTGGTATATAAGCAATGACTTGAACTGAAGTAATTATTACTTCTGTGATTGTAACATTATTTATTTACTAGCTGTGCCCGCGACTCCGCCCGCGTGGAATTCGGTCTGTGTCAGTAAGCGGCTAATTCACCCCTAATTTCTCTCCCGCTTCCCTGGAGGCGGAACTTGAAGTAAAGTTGACAGATGGATACGCTAGAGGACAGTAATCCTAATAAAATATTTTACAATTACCACTAAATGAAACTCCCTCAAAAATTAATACTTTTTTTTGGCATGATTTAAACGACATAGAGTAGTAGGTGTATATCGGACGATACAGGACCACTTTTGTATTTATACGTTCATGTCCACGGCAAATGTCATCCAAATCGATCCTCCCGTCAAATCAGTCTAAGCATGAAAGGTAAGAACAGGCGCGGTTGAAATTGGGGCAGGGGGGGGGGGTCACAAATGCAGAAATGTTTTTTTTCTATTTGTGGTGCACTTGGAGGGGGGGGGTCCATGACCCATGCTAATTAAACTCAATCGAGTGTGGTGGCTACCCCCCCCCCCCCCTTTTAGGGAATTAGTAATCTTTAAAGGGTGATTTTCGGGATAACAATGCAAAAAAAACCGGCCAAGAGCATGTCGGGCGATACTCAGTGTACAGTTTCGTAGATGCCGCCCTGTTACAAAGCATCCGTTCAAAAGGTCGTTTATTAAGGGATATTCGGCGGCGCTTACGTCATTTTACTATTCGGCACTTCCTTTCAATATGCGTTTTTGACTGATAATTCAAAAACGGCTGAACCGATTTTATTCAATATAGTTTATATTGAACTTTCTTATCAGGCCTCACCAAATTTTAGCTTTCTAGTGCGAACGGTAACTGAGCTAGACCGCGGACAGACATGGCGAAACTATAAGGGTTCCTAGTTGACTACGGAACCCTAAAAAGAGGTAAATAGTAGTTTATGTAACTGTTACGTAATAAGGCCTAATTATGTACAGAAGCATACACCGCTTTACCTACACTCATATCCATTGAAAACATTAGAATGACCGCCATTACACCGCCATGACCAACCTTATTGCGACCTTTTAGACGTTGAATTTTTATAGGCTACGTATAACCTAGCTGGGGATGTTCTTGAATTGGAATTAGTAATCTTTAAGGGGTGATTTTCGGGATAACAATGCAAAAAAACCGGCCAAGAGCATGTCGGGCGATACTCAGTGTAGAGTTTCGTAGATGCCGCCCTGTTACAAAGCATCCGTTCAAAAGGTCGTTTATTAAGGGATATTCGGCGGCGCTTACGTCATTTTACTATTCGGCACTTCCTTTCAATATGCGTTTTTGACTGATAATTCAAAACCGGCTGAACCGATTTTATTCAATATAGTTTATATTGAACTTTCTTATCAGGCCTCACCAAATTTTAGCTTTCTAGTGCGAACGGTAACTGAGCTAGACCGCGGACAGACATGGCGAAACTATAAGGGTTCCTAGTTGACTACGGAACCCTAAAAAGAGATAAATAGTAGTTTATGTAACTGTTACGTAATAAGGCCTAATTATGTACAGAAGCATACACCGCTTTACCTACACTCATATCCATTGAAAACATTAGAATGACCGCCATTACACCGCCATGACCAACCTTATTGCGCCGGCGGTCGGGGGGCGGATATTCATTACGTTACCGTAGGTAATGAATTTTCATACGTTTTTACCACACTGTCACAGATAATACACTGATGTTACGTTACTGGTTGCAATAATGGTGGTAATTACATACGGTTCCGATAAAGGATTTATGATATTGGTATAGATCAAGATATTTATTCTTCAATGTAAGCACATTACAATGCACTAATGAACGTCAGAGAAAAATAAAATACACGAGTGTCGTGAAACCCGCGATTGGAACGAAGTTGTTATTTTATTTTATATTATTATCGACTTTTTCGTAAATTTTGTGGTTTTAATTATTTTGAAATTTTGGAAAGTTTTGAAATAGTGGAAATTTATTTATTTATGAAATTTTAAATTTTTTGAATTTTTTGAACTTTTGTATATTTTGTAAATTTTGGAAATTTTGGAAATTTCGGAAGTTTTGGAAATTTAGGAAATTTTGGAAATTTTGGAAATTATGGAAATTTTGGAAATTTTGGAATATTTGGAAATTTTGGAAATAATGGAAATTTGGAAATTTTTGAAGTTTTTGAAAATTTTGTAATTCAGAAATTTTGCCATTTTTGACATTTTCGAATTTTTTTACTTTTAGGTTCTTGACTTTTATCACTTTGTCACTTCTCACTTTCACTTTTCACTACACTTCACTTCACTTCACTTTATACTATTTTATATATTTTTATTTCATTCCATTTTACATGTTTCTCAATCGTATGGGTGTCGCGTTTTCGTGACGTGACGCTTTTTCGTGACGGTCACGTGACTTTTTTTCGCCTAGCCCCCCATCCGCGAACCGTCCGATAAGGAACTTCGTTCCAAAACTACCACCGGTTCTAACCCTACACCTGAGCCCAAGAAGTATTATGACCGAAAAGAAACTCGACGGGACTTATTTTTTTCAAAACAGTAATACATTATTAGATCTTAAAGATACAAAATAGTGCGTAGTTCTTCAAGAAGGCATATCAAAATATCTTGAGAGACAGATAATGCACCCATTGTTTAATTATAAATAAAAATAAATCCTAATCTGACTGCTTCACAAAACGTTTGATATGTTTTCCTACCTAAACGGTGTCCTATAAATGTTAGATGATTTTGTAGTAGTTTTTTGGTTTGGGTCATGCAACTTTGTCCGTCATATATAGTCCTCGAACCTGCAATAACCCTTTGACATTCATGACATTTTCAAATATTTCTTAAGAGCGGGTAAAGGTTTGCAAGTTCCCAGTTTAATGCCAAGTCTTCTTACATCTATAATCAAATCAACAAAGATATCGATATTCATTCAAAACCATATTATGAATGTAAAGTACTCATTACTAAGTGGCTTAAGCCAAAATCGTATGAGTCTATGGAAACTTTTTTGCGTCCACCATTCTAAAAAATAAATCTTACACACACGCGCGCGCACGCGTGCATACACACACACACACATGCACACACATGTGTGCACACACACTCGCGCGTGCACACACACACAACCAACTTACACATAAAGTACTAAACTGTAACTACTTATTTCAATACTTATGTACCTAACTAATGCAATCAGAATAACGTTTATTATATGTACAAACATGCCTACCTATATACATATATCTTTATGATAGAAAATGTAAAAATAACTTTAAGATTGTTGTACAAAACCTGTAGGGAAGAGCGGTGCCTCCCAACACAGGCATTTTTTTGCTTACCGGGAGGCCCCATCACCTGTATCAAAACCATGTATGCTTAAATGAATAAAGAATTTTGTATTTGTATTTGTAAAGGTAAATTTAAAGCATCGACGGTTAGCATGTTACAAATATGCAGTAGCAACAACATTCTGAGGATGATTGTCGGTAGATTTGATTGCCCGATAGTCTACGGGTTGATCAAACTGGTAAAGTCCAATTTAGAATATAAGTTTTAGATGTTTTATTTTAAGTATGTTAATATGATTACTTGCTAACAACTTAGAATGTATACTAACAAAATGGACCATGTTGTCTGAAATAAATATTTTTGAATTTGAATTTGAATTTGAAATATGAACACCTTGACCAAAAAATTACAAATTATTTCAATACCAAATTTCATCTAAATACGTACAGAGGTTATTTTTTGTTTCTCCCCCATGTAAACTTCCACCCCTTTTGCATCCGCTTAAGGGATCATTTCCGAGATAAAACTATTTTATTTCCTTTTCCAGACCTCAAATTATCTCCATACCAAATTTTATCTAAATCGATTCTGCGGTTAATAATTCCCTATACAAATTTCCAACTCCCTTTTCACCCCTTTAGGGTTGATTTTCGGGTTGAAAACTATCCTTTGTCCTTTCTCGAGACCCATACTATCTCTATACCAATTTTCATCTAAATCAGTTCAGCGGTAAAAAAAATCTCATACCAACTTCCAACCCCCTTTTCACCCCCACAAGGGTTTGAAAACTATCCTATGACGTTTCTCGAGACTCAAATTATCTCCATACTCATTTCTATCTAAATCGTTTCAGCGGTTAAAAATTCTCCATACAAACTTTCAACCCCATTTTCACCCCCACCAGGGATGATTTTCGGTATTAAAACTATATATTATCCTTTCCCGGGACTCAAACTATCTCTATACAAAATTTCATCAAAATCCGTTTAGCCGTTTTCACGTGATGCGCGGTCAAATAAACAGACAAACAGATAAACAGATAAACAGATAAACAGACAAACAGATAAACAGACAAAAATTCTAAAAATTGTTGGAACGTATTTTGTTATCGATTCTAAGTATCCCCAGCCAACTTTTTTTCGCTTATCTTCCATGTACAGACTTTCGACCCTCTTCAGCTTTATTATATGTATAGATGACAGTGTAACTAACATTAACCATTGAACGATTATGTTCATTCTTCATAACCACCACCTTGGTCCTTCTATGAAGTGTTATTTATATAACTGAAATTATTTATTACTTTTAAGCTGAAATAAGGGATCTAACTGTTGTACCAACATTTGTAAAACAAAAATATTATGAAAATTTTAACAATGTTCTCTGACTTGGTTTCAGAATCAGCTGACTAAATTAATTAAAATTATTATATTTATAGTTTTAAATTAGACGCATTGTACATTAAAAGCAACAAAAGTGATACTGTAATTGGTTTTGTTAAAACAGCAGCGTAAAATCGCATAATTGGACTTTGAACCGGAGTAACTGTAAACGCACAAGTGAATATCACCGTTGGGATTTGCTTTTTGAAACTAAGGAAGTATTCGTTCTTTTTTCTCATTGTTACTACACAATTTCGTGATAAGAGTATCGTATGTTATACGTAAATTATATTATTTTCATACAAAGCTCACTGTTATAGCCGTGAGCAACGTCAAACCTACTACATTGGCACAGTGCGGTTTCTCTTTGCTTGACGAACTTGTGGAAGCATAAGTTCAGACTACACATTCGCCACAGACACTGCCCACCACTGACACACTGCACACATTATTATCATTCTTACCTTCTAGCAGTAATCTAACTTACCATCTTAGCAAAACATTTCATTTTCAAATTTTTTTTAACATATTTTAACATTTTTTAGATAACCTGAGAAGTGAAAATGGACAACGATCGCAAAGCCACAGCACGCGCGCTCTCGCGCCAGTTAGAGATGCAAGTGAAGGTTACAATGAAAGACCTAAGGGCGGCCAAGGCCTTATCTGACCAGCTGATGCAGGAAAGGGATGACAGTGAAGTGGAGCTCAAGAGTATTCTAGACAAAAACACAGCGTTGAGAAGGGAGCTTGCAGACAATGATGTACAGCTGACTGAGGCTCGTTGTGAAGTGGACCGTCTACAAAAAATAGTGGACTCTTTTAATCATTGTGCTTCTACACATGAAGTGGCCTTAAAGCGTATTGCAAACCTGGAAGAGGAGCTGGGTGATGCAAATGAAGAACTTGATCTGCTTAGAAGTGAACGGGAGCGCTTTAATGCCTCGGGGCTCCAGAATGTTTATCAAGAGTTGAACGGTGAATTATTTTTTAATAGTAGGAAGAAGCTGAAAAAGTATGTAAAGATAAAAAGGTATATTAGGAGAACCCAGAAGCTTATCAAAAGCCAATCATGCATAAAAAATGTTAATAAATTAAAGTTAGCATTGTCAGTAACAAAAAATAGGGTTAAAAACTGCCATTTAGAGCTTGCAACAAAAGAATTAAATTTACAGGAGTTGCATTCTGAGATAAATAGGTTAAAGGATGAGCTTGTGGTAATATCCTCTAAGGCTTTTTCTAAACTGTTGGAAGAAAATCATAATTTAGAAGAGCGTTGCAAGTTGCTTCTTAATAGTAAAGTTTGTAGTTGTGAACAAACACCACCAACAGTGTCTGATCAACCCAGTGTGGCCCTCAAGGCACCTAAGCTGGCTGTGCCAGCAGTTAGTAAACCTGTCAAGAAGACGGTTATTTACTCTGATGAGATTGGGTTAGGAATGGGCCCCTTATTGAACCTTGGACTGAGACAAAAAGTGTCAAATTACTGTTACCGTAACATAACTTTGTCTCATTTATGTGACCTTATTTCAAAGGGATGTTATGATAATAGCACTACATTGGTAATTTTAATGGGAAATAGTCTTAATGTTGATAAGCCAAGTATAGATAAGGTGATGTAAACTTTAAATGATATTGAAAGATCAGGCGTGGGCAAAATTATTTTATGTGCATTGCCATATTCAGAGAATATGCCTTATGACTACAATAGTAAAATATCACGCTACAACTCTTTAATGTGCAACGCCATATCTCTCAATAATAAGTATCATTTCTTTGAACTAAATAAATTAATTGAGCGCTTTTGGCTAACCCCGGGGAAGATTTTTTTGCCAAAGAAATGTGAGTCTTTCTGATTTATTGGCCTTTAATATTAGCCAAGTAGAAATAATAGTGTTATAAGAGGATCTCGGCAGACCCACAGCACCACCTCGTCACATTTAAACTAGATTGTCAGACAGCGGAAAAACATCTTAATATGAATGTTGTTCACCAGAATATTCAGGGTTTTTCCAGCAAGGAGTTAGAGATAGGTTTATTTTTAGATATGATATATAATGATGTACAAGTTATGTGTATTACAGAACATTGGCTTAAAGAAGAACATTTAATATTTGACTTTGTTAACTTTAAATTAGTCAGTTACTATGCTAGAAAATCTGCCATTCACGGTGCTTCCCTTATTATTGTTAAAAATGGTCTAAGATCTAAAGAACGGAAGGATGTTGTAAAATGTTCCATAGAGAGGATTGTAGAAATTTCTTGTGTAGAATTAGACAGTTATATTGTTATTTGTGTATATAGACCACCAACAGCGGCAGCAGCTGATTTCAACAAATTTGAAAATACCATGGAAAATGTGCTGAAATTAGTCTCTAATAGCCGAAACTGCCGAAAGCATGCTATAGTTTGTGGGGATTTTAATGTTAACTTGCTTGAATCGTCTAATAATTCTGTTAATTTGCTATGTTTGTTTAAATCATTTAATATGTTTAATTTGTTCTATGAACCTACCCGGGTGGGCGTCACTAGTGCAACATGCCTAGATAATATTTTTTGTAACTGTGATTGTCTGGATAAGCAAATATTTAACTATTTTAATTCTGATGACAGCGGTCAAAGGGCATCTTTTATAAAGCCAATTCAGGAAACTCCACAAACTGTAACATAGACCCATTAATGGTTATCATTTAGAATTATTCAAAAAATAAATTCAAAGTCATCTGTCAACACTGCCTTATTCACATTTTTATGACTCAAATAATTTGTATGAAGATTTGTTTGGTATGATTCTTTGTCAATTTAACAAACATTTCAAATTGAAAACTATTGTGGGTCAAAGACTAAAGCTAAATCAAAGTTTAGCGAATGGGCTACCGTAGGCATTCATAAAAGTAGAAAGAGGCTTTATGAACTTTATGGAGAGGGAGAACTGAACAAAAATGCAGATTTTCTGGACTATGTTAAGAACTATTCAAAAATTTTCAAGAAAGTGTGTCTGACTGCGAAAGCGAACTATACTAGTGCAAAAATCAAAATTTCGGACAACAAGGTAAAAACAGTATGGAATATTATAAATAAGGAAGCTGGTAAATGTAAATCACGCGATTCTCAAGTCAACATTGTCTCAGAGGAACAGCAGGTCTTGTCAAATGACGATATTGCCTCGGCATTCGAAGATTATTTTTCTAACATAGCATTAAATACCACAAAATGTCTAAAATCATCTTCGTCTCAAGCTCATTCCTTACTTTGCACTCATATTAAGAAATGTCAGATGATATTTGAATTTGACCTTGTAGATTCGGATTTTTTTTTTAAATATTCAAAAATCTGAATTTAAAGAAAACAGAAGACTTATGGGGTACATCAGCTGTAGTCATCAGTCATATCATAGACGTCATAGCGCCTTACTTAGCCTTAATTTATAATAATTCAGTTTCACACGGCGTTTTTCCAGATCTTATGAAATGTAGTAAAGTCACACCTCATTTTAAATCGGGTGATTCTAGTGATCTGAATAACTTCCGGCCGATATCAATACTTCCTGTACTAAGTAAAGTCTTTGAAAAGCTAATGTTAAATGATCTACTGGGCCACTTCAACAAACATGGATTGCTTACAAGCAATCAGTTTGGTTTCACAAAGTGACGTTCCACAACCGACGCTGCTGCGGTACTCATCAAACATATTTTCATTGCCTGGGAAAAACATTACGATGCAATTGGTATATTCTGTGATCATCCTAAAGCGTTTGATTGTGTAGATCATACAACCCTCATTCTTAAATTAGAACATTATGGTTTGTCAGAAAATGCCTTGAATCTCATGTCTTCATATCTTAGCAACAGAACACAAACAGTTGTTGTAAATAAAACCCAGTCTAAAGGGACTTCAGTAAAATTAGGAGTGTCACAGGGTTCTATTTTGGGCCCATTCCTGTTCTTGGTTTATATAAATGACTTACCTTGTGTAGTACAAAACCTTTGTGATATCTTTAATTTTCAAAGTTGACCGGCAATCTACCGATTTTACTGTAATCAATAACACACTAGCTGCTGTACTGAACTGGTTTACTATTAACAATTTGCTACTTAATGCTAAGAAAACCAAATGTATTAGATTTGTTTTGCCAAACGTTGCACCGGTGGACACTAAGATTCTCCTGAATGGTGAATGTTTAGAGATAGTAGATAAATCAGTGTTCCTTGGTTCGACGTTGGACAAAAATCTACAATGGAGTTCTCATATAAGAAAACTCGCTTTTCGATTAAGCTCGGCCGCTCATGCCGTTAGGAGAATTAGACAATTAACGAATATTGACACAGCTCGCTTAGTTTATCACAGTTATTTTCATAGTGTAATGTCATATGGTATTCTGGTTTGGGGCAAAGCAGCTGACATACAGACTATATTTGTTTTACAAAAAAGAGCCATCCGCTTTCTGTATAACTTAAAGGCAGGTGCATCAGTTAGAGAACTATTTAAAGAAATTAATATTTTAACTGTTGCTTCCCAATATATCTATGACAATATTATTTATGTTGTAAAGAATATACATACATTCAAAAAAATTTCTGACATCCACAGCTATAACACTAGAAATAAAAACAAGCTTGCTATCAGAAGTAGTCGTATCCGCAAGGCATATAAGTAATTTTTTGGTCAAGGTATTCACATTTATAACAAGTTACCCGTCGATGCTTTAAATTTATCATTTCCCGCTCTTAAGAAATATTTGAAAAAAAGTTTAATGTCAAAGGGTTATTACAGGTTCGAGGACTATATGACGGACAAACATGCATGGCCCAAACCAGAAACTACTACAAAATCATCTAAGATTTAGAGGACACAGTTCAGATAGGAAAGCATATCAAACGTTTTGTAAAGCAATCTGATTTGGATTTTATTATTATTATTTTATTTTAACTAAACAATACGTACAGTGTATGTCTCTCAAGCTGTTTTGATATGTCTTCTTACTACGTATTATTGTGTATCTTTAAGATATAATATTACTGTATTACTGTTTTGAAAAAATAAGTCCCGCCGAGTTTCTTGCCGGTCATAAATAATACTTCTCGGGTCAGAGGTGTAGGGTTAGAACCGGTGGTAGTTTTTCTTTTTCTCTCTGACGTTCATAAGTGCATTGTAATGTGCCTAAATTGAAGAATAAATATCTTTTATCTTTTTATCTTATCTTTTATTAGATTATTGGGGTTATAGTATACATATAACGCTGGGTTGTAGAGTTCCCTTCAGGAGGTAAGTATGTCCAGTCATCAGAGCTTAGAAAATTTTAGTATTACGGGGTTTCAGTAGGGGTAGAGGGTTTCCTTCATAGAGAGCCACTTTGGCTTTCTAAGCGTTCTAAGTTTCAGCTTTCTAAGTTTTACCTTCCAATAGCTTTTAGTAGCTTATAGCGTAAAGAAATAAGTTTATTTAAGAACGCGCGTTGCGTTCTCTTCAGTGCCATCTGAGACGTGATCAGTTATGTTTTTCTAACTCCATAAACAACTAGCAGTTGAATGCCCCAACTTTTACTAAAATCAGACATTTTTTTTCTTTTTTTTTACGTTTTTGTAATTTATTTTTCTTTCAAAAGTGATAATATTAGTGTAAAATAGTTTTATAAGATATTTAAGGTAAAAAAAAAAATTACATTTTATCCGGAATATGACAAAATTGTTATTAACGACAGTTCCATTTCAAAGAGGTAATTCAATTTGCTTATTTAAATATTCTAATAAGTAGTTTAAATATCCCGAAAACCCCGTCAAATGAAAAATAAATTACAAAAACGTGTAAAAAAGAATTTAAAAAACTGTCTGATTTTAGTAAAAGTTGGGGCATTCAACTGCTAGTTGTTTATGGAGTTAGAAAAACATATAACTGATCACGTCTCAGATGGCACCCTGTATACACATTAAGGATGTTCACGCTGTAACGTTCCGCGTCCTACACGACACGTCCGACACTTCATTTTGAATGGAAAACATCACGTGAACTCCAAGGATAACGTGACGCTTTCAATACAAAATGAAGTGTCTTAAGTGTCGTGTACCGTATAGGACCCGGAACGTTACAGCGTGAATAATCCTTTATATATATTATCTGACTATGGACTTATGTGTTGTTAGAATACTTTATATTTACCTATACCTTTCGTTTCTGCTCAAACAACCAGCTTCATTTATAACTCACATTCAAAGTAATTAACATGAACGAGATACGTTTCCAAATAGCCGGCTTGCAACTATTACAAACGTAATAAAATATGAATGCTAGCTGCTTTAAAATAACACCGTGACTAAACTTTTACACAGATTTTATCCATGGGCACCGGCGCCAGAAAATTATCAACTGAGCGAGAAATTTAAGTAGCCGTGAACGGCATAAAATTAACTAAGTCTCTTCGCGAGTTGCCAGACTCAGTGTGAAGATCTTAAGGTGGCGGATTAAGCACACATTCGCTAAGTTAATTCATTCATGAAGTTAGATTTGCGCAATTAGGTAATAGGTACATTTATTGGGTTAAATGCGCAGATCTGCAATATTTGCGTAATCGATTAGTGAAATTGACTTTTAATTTAATCAGTAGCGAGTTTAATGCCTACATATTTACACATAGCATCTAAAATTAACATGTGTAACTATAAGAAAGTATTCGTTTTTAAATTTGAATCGTATTTGGTCGTGTGACCCGTTTTCGCTTATTCATTGGATAAGTTTTACGACAAATTAAGCATACAATTTTGTGTAAAATAAAATATTAAGCTACTAAACAATTATTTAGGAAGTGAGTCTAGTAAATAATAAACTTAAAATAGGTTTTGTAAAATAGTCGTCGTAGTATTACCTATAATATCGGTTCAGCTAGGACGAAACTCCATACCACAGAGTAAGTAATAGTAAAAGTACAGAAGATTTTCCTTCCTGAATTTGACATTTAGCTACAGAGATGAACTCGTTAGCTGTCATGCGCTCTTAAAAAAATAAATAGGGTTTTCAACGTGCTTCATATATCCATGCAGGTTTGAGACATGTCATAACAATGGCTAAAATGATAAAATGTGACGTTTTCATTCAAAGGTACACATCATTATCGGTTGTCAATAAGATGTTAACTGCCATAAAAATAATTTAGAAAAAAACTCTAAATATTAACTACCGACAATGACGTACTTAATGACTTGAAAAGTTCACATATTATCGAACGCACCCATAAGGTGATAAGCAACGTTCCAACCCTTCCCTTATTAGCCCTCATATGCGGTAAGGGCATAGGGAAAAACGGCTAGTAACGATAGTGTAAGATAATAGATAGTGACGCCCCCCTGTCCGTGTCCATACTTCCATTTCTATTTGTAACAACCATTGGGATATCTGTCGTTGTTGCTGTTGTGTAGTCTCGTTTGATGCGTATTTAGGACAATCATGCCTTATTTAGGATCGTGCAAATAGAACAAACTTTAGTAGACAATACATTAATAATTTTTACAAAAAAGAACCGACTTCACTTAGCATCCACCTTTCCAAAAGCAAATGCTCGAGCTGCTGTAAAAAATACTCAAATCACTATGGGTGTGCCTATAATAGTTGAAGAGTTCCCTCGATTTCTCCAGGATCCCAGCATCGGATCCTGACCTGGTTACAATGGGACCAACTGTGAAGTGTACTCTTTGAAACAAAAAAAGAATTTTCCAAATCGGTCCAGCCGTCTTTGAATAACCGGTGAACATACATAAAAAAAAAACGAAAAAAAATAGCAAAGCAAAACAAACAAAGATTCCGACGAATTGATAACCTCCTCCTTCGAAATCTAAAAGTCGGTTGAAAAGAGATAAAGCAGAGTTTTTGAGGTAAATAAATATGAGACACAAGTTATGCATGGGTTAGATGTTTTTACAATGTATGTAATTTCAATTAATAATTCATTGGAACGCTGTTGATGCTGTGAATTAAGTTTGTTTTGTCCTTTATTCAAAGTGCACTGATAACTGGATTGTACCTAAAAAATATGGTATAAGTACCTGAATAGCTACATACAAAACTCGAAATGATTTTAATTATATGAATATCGACCGCAAAATAAATGTTAGAGTAATGATCTGCTACCTATTACCTATCATTTCTCGTAAATAGTTGATTTCCGACGAGGACGCTGGTTAAGTACTCCCGCCACCTACAAGATCAGGCCCTGTAGCCAAGATGAGAATCGTTTGCAGAAAACGAAACGAAACGCTACACGCTCTCGCTCAGTCTTCATTACTGCGATAAAGAGACGGATAGCGTTTCGATTCGATTTCTGCAAACGATTGTCATCTTTGTCTAACGCTCCATAGCGAACGAAACGCAACTGTCACCGTCGCACTAGTATGGAAGAGTTATAGAGAGAGGTGACTACGATAGACTACGGAGCGTTAACAATTGGCACGTTGGCTACGCACCCAGTTAGTCTTTTCGGAACTTTTCTTCTCATTATTAGCTAAGGCCTACAGAATTAATGGAGATAAATAACTTAAAGCATTGTTTCTACGCGCGTAGGTGTGTTTTGCCTTTCACTTTTAGTTACACGAACCCCCGGCGGATGAGGATTGCGATTTGAGGTAACATTTAATATGTTACCTATTTTTAAATATATTTCAGGTATTGTAGGTGATTATAATATTTCTCAATGTTATAAACTATAAAGTAATGTTATTACTTAACTATAAAATATGCCTTGTATATAAGGTGCTAACAGATTAAGTACAAATATTTTAAGAGAAGTTAACTTACACCGAAACAATTAACTTAAATAGAAATTAAGAAAACTTATAAGGGATGTGGTAATATTCCGAACAAAATAAATTAAATTTTGTCCAAACATAATCAATCTGTGCAATTCACTGACAAGGTTTATAACACTTTCTGTCAAGTGAATGTCATAGATTTCATAAATATTTCTTAGGTAACGCCCTGTGAAAATATGGTTGTCTTTTTTTAGCAAATGGCATTTATTACAAGAGCGAGGAGCAACTAGTGACAGTGCGTGACTTATGGCGTCAAAGTGAATCAACCAGAATCAACACACGGGTTCTATTGCATGTCTACCTAGTCTGAGACATCATCAAATAGGATGACATTGACATTTATTTAGGCAAGTGGCCAGTCAAGTGATAATCGTGATGAGTTAAGAGATAATCAAGGAGGTCTTATTACTGATTATTGTTTATCTCATGAACAAGGTGTTTTAACGTAGGAAATTTGTTTTCCAGTTTTATCCAAAAAAACATCATAAAACCTATGATGTTATATACTCAAATATACTCCAGGAGCCGAGTACCATTCGCTGTAAAAAATATTTGTTAGCACCTTGTATATGTATAGGACTAATCAACGCATCACGGACAATGATTACACTTCATAGTCAATTTGGCAGTAGAAGAAGAAAAACAAACCTGTAAGAAACAGTCAGTATGATTTTTTCTGCCTGTTCTTAAAGTGAGATACTTTGGCCAACCAATAACACAATAGTTTGACAATTAGTGCCGGTTGCACCAAACAGTCTCCTAACGTCAACGTCATGGTTAAAAAAATCTTGTAAGAAAAGTTTTCTATGGGATGACAGCTCCGTCGCCATATTTAACGTTGATGAGTTAGTTGTGCGTGGTGCAATCCACCCTTAGAAAGCGAACGCTATTAAAAAAGAAAAACACTGACATTATCATGCTATCAAGGTGTCCATAGGCTACGGTAATAACTGCTTACCATTGGGCTGGCTGTATGCTTGTTGGCCACCGTCGTACTAATCAAAAATAGACTAGTGCTACCATCACATCCATACATCAAAACCCAAAAAGCGACCGGAAAGGGGATTACCATACATAAACCGTATATAAATAAAATTTCAGCGCTGCGAATACAAACAAGGCTAACTTTCGCACCAGATTGATATAAAATTCAATCGGTGCTATAAATATTATCAACCTCGTAAAATGAATCAATTTATATACTCACTGTTAATTGTCTTTTCGCTCTTCATATTAAGCCGCGTGCCGGTGTTACATGAACTGGTGTGATTAAACATTCCGCTACAAATATTCCCACTAATTATCGAACCCGCATAAACATTGACTTCCAATACTCAAAAAATACAGTGTACTTATATTGAATTGCGCATTTAAGCCACAAATAGTTTCAATATGTGCACCGCGGTCTCGTGCAAAACGAATTTGCGCCGAAACTAAAATTCGTGACGCCCGCGTCCCAGATGCGTTATTTTTGTTGCGACCACGCTGCTGTGTTCATTCAATTTTATTAACAACATTATTTACTTTCGGCATGCCTCGTTACTCGGAACATTTATGTGTTTCTGGGGTTCCCAGGGATATGCAAATCATATGTCCGTCTGTTCGTTCGACCGTAAACATCGACAATTCTGAATAAAACGTTGAAAAGAGAGTTAAATAAAGTTTGATGAAATGTTCGCAAAATTCATACATACTTAATGGATATAAAGTATATTTTGAGCATATTTTAGAATGATAAAAGCTAGATCTAGTCTCTTGAGTTCTGTTTTTTTTGAGATGGACTAGTTGAATTTTATATTCTGCTACTAAATTGATAAATTTAAGTGATTGTATTCTTAGGAATCGTTGTAATCGGTGGCGTCTACGTGATGTCCCTATTATATTGATGCTCAGACTCAGACTTATCTTTTTTCAACATGAATTTAAAACAGTTACGGTTACTATAAATTAAGCGGAAGGTTGTTATACCAACTCAAAACAATATAAAATAGGTTTTCTAACTAAATAAAAATAACCAATTAAAAGACCAATTATTACTAAAACAAATCAAATATCACAAATCGAAAACAAGAGCCTATTAATGCTTACAAATTGAGTTTCATTTTGTTTTATGACGAGATGTCAATATTTTGTAAATAATACATTATATGGAATCTTACTGGGAAAAAAAGTTACAATTATTTTTAAGACACGCTTTGGCTGTTTATTCTCTTAATGAACATGAGTTTTATATTTAATGGAATTATATTAAAACACAACCGACTAACATAATATGAAAGGAAAAATAATTCTTTAAATCGTCGTTTTTCGAATTAATATAGTATCTGAAACTCAGTTCACAGCCGCATTGAATGTCATTTGTCGCCATTCTTTACCGGTCCCTTGAGGCACGTTTCCATACATTTTCCCCACTCTACACGCTTTTTTCCCGTCCCTTTAGAACCGTATCAATTTATTATAGGACATGCACTTAGAACTACTTTCCCAAAATTAAATTTTATAAAACACTAATTTTATTGGCAAAAGGTACACACACACACACACATACTTGTATTGTTAGCAGATAAATAGTAACAGTTTTTTTAAGGGGATCTTTGTAAAACCTTGCATATAATAGAATCGTTTTTAAACACTTAAAATAGACAAATATCCTTAATTAAAAATAAAGTGCGATTTATAAATGCCGCGAGACAACAGTACATTGATGTATCATGTTCAAACTAGCACGTAGTACCCACTACGTATCAAGTTACGAGTACACAAGGGCATTTGACGAACGCCCCGAGTGGCTGAAGTTCGCATCAAACCGATGGCTCTACAAACTTCAACTACAAACTGCAGGTTCCGTAATTTGATTATTGTCTAACATGAATTGTGAGATATTTAAAAGACGCGTACACATTTCGCATGAATATTTGTGTACTATGTATTGTAGTTGTAGACGGGGACTTGTTATGAATACAGATAAAAAATACAGACGTATTCTGAAAATCGTCTAAGGGCATTATTTATATTCTTTGTGTATAACCCGTAAACAATTTTCAGAGTACTTACGATTTTTTTATTTGTGTTCTAAATTACGATCTGAATTAAGAATACAGATTACTAATTTAAAACTGTTCTGCTAATTGTGGATGGCATCTGTCTTTTTTATGGAGCCCATAGATCATTTTGAGAACAATTAATTTTGTATTAAACAGAATGTCTGCTAAAGATACCACAATGTTTATAAATAAAGGAAAAGTTGAAAAATCCACTGCCTCAGGCGAGACTCGAACTCGCGACTCTGGGATACATGCCCATCGCTCTGACCAACTGCGCTACTGAGACTTACCTGATGACTGCGAATTTCTCCACTATATCCTTTATGCGTCTTAGGGGGACACCTAACGACATCTGCCGAAGAAGTCTATATATAGTAGAAGTGTAGTGGCGAAATCCACAGCCATCAGGTAAGTCTCAGTAGCTCAGTCGGTCAGAGCGATATGCATGTATCCCAGAGTCGCGAGTTCGATTCTCGCCTCAGGCAGTGATTTTTTCTACTTGTCGTTTATTTCTAGATTTTCGGAACAGTTTTGAATTTCAGAAGTGTACGGCCCGCCGTAACCACAATGTGATACTTAGCAAAATCTAAAATCTGGCATCTTTCCGTTTAAATAAAAAGTTTAGTTACTAAAATAAAAACAGTAAAACAACGAGGGACATTAAATACAGCTTGTCCTCGTCGATAATACGATGACGGTCTTTTCAGTGTTCATAGCGATCTCTTGATACTGCAGAAAATATTGCCATGTTTAAAGAAAATATCGCTATGCAATTTTCAGAAAAATCAATACCAGAGGGAATGCTTTACATTTGAAACAATCCTATGGCACGTCGCTATTGCCGGAGTACCAGTGGATTTCATAGAATATTTTCCGTTGTCCCTGTCACAGGACAATATTGTGTGATTTTGCATAAAATGTATGACAGCTCGTGCAGAACGATAGAAAAAGGTTCCCAGATAAAAAGAATAAGAGTGTGTGTCTCGCATCCCGAGGTTTCCGTACATCGCACAATTTTAACAAGGTTTTTTTTCTTAAGTCCAACTCACGCTTGACATATACTACATTATGGCTTTATTCACAGCAAAAATAATAAGTAATTATACATACTAAAAACTAAAACGTGCTAAATTATATAAATAAAAACTAAGAAAACCTACCTAACTCAACCTATGGGCCCTGAATTAAAATCATAAATATCCCCTATATCTTTAAATTTTAATATGTAATTGAAATTCTTACAGTAGGCTTATTTAATATACCTATCACATGGCATAGTTTGCAAACCTGTTTTATTTATAATTAGCCCCAAAAGTGCCCTCCACGTTCAAATTTCAGTGAGTATAGGTACACGCCCGCCTTAGGTCGCCGATTTAGATGTGTACAAAATTTCAGATCAATCGGTTCAGAACTTTTTACGGAACCCTAAAAATATGATATAGACGACCTTAGTTATGACTTTTAACACATCTTTGCAACAAAAAATTGAATTGATCAGTTTAACTGACTTTTATCATTTCGCTAGGTAACTAATCGGTAATGAGTTTGGCATTAAAATTGGTGATCGCGCGTTAGAACAGTGGCTCACACCAATGAGGTTTTTTGAAATACCTACCAACCTTTTTTTTAATACCACGACGGTGGCAAAAAAGCATACGGCCCGCCTGATGGTAAACGGTTACCGTAGCCTATGGACGCCTGCAACCCCAGAGGATTCACATGCGCGTTGCCTACCTTAACCTTTAAGAACCTATACACTCCTTTTTTGAAGAACCTCATACTGTAGCCTACCTACCTACTCAATACTAATTGATATTTAATAAAGCTTTTTCGATGAGAAAAATATCCTGAGGAAGTCTGCAGTGATCTGACAGTCGTTATTAGGGATTATTTTTGTGACTATTTCTTGGTGATTATGATTGATCTGAGGAACAGGAAATTATAATTGGTGGGAGTACTTTTTAATGAAAATGTATTGAAAATATTATATTATATTCATTGGTCCTATTAAATTAATGAAACTTGCATGAATAAATGTCTTAACACGCTATTAAAACTCAATAGCCACACGACTGAGAGTTAAATATTGAAATTTGAGCCTTTGTCGTAGTTACTGCAATGCAATTTACAAACTGTATCTAATTGTAGTATACAATGTGGTCTACGCGTCGTACACTCTAGATCAACTGCAACTCGTTTGCAACGCCACGTGTTGTCCACTAGTGACCCAATGGTCACCATACCACCATCCATGGTTGATCACCAGTGATCGGCACGACCCGTGCAACACTGCGGCGTTCCTATAGTAATTTTAATATGGACATAATTATAATCACACTATTTTGTTTGAAAAAAATATGTTCAATTGGGTGTCATATTTTTCAGTATTCAATAAAATATTATAGTCATATCCGTACATTTTTTTACGCGAAATCCCGCGTTGTTGCACGGGTCGTGCCAATCACTGTTGAATCACCTAGTTCACTACTAATCAAGAGTTGAGTTGGTGCCACAGTGGTGTGGATGAATACATGAAGAGGTGACAAATGTACCGTCATATTTACAAAAATACGTCTCTTTTACAACAGTCAGGTACAAAAAGGTCTAACGAATATTGATAAAATAGTAATGCTTTTACTTTACATGTGGCGCTACGCTGTAAGTATAAAGCCTATTAATAGCATATAGTCAACGAGCAAAGTGAAAGGTAGGGGTGCGAAAGAGGTCACCACAGTCGGACGACCATAATTTTTCATCTCATTACACAGCAGAGGTGTCCTCGCGTTGTCCTGGATGGGCACTCAGCGTGTGGCCACCCTGCAATTATCCACTCGTCTGTGGAGTATATGCTATTTACAGCTTGGGGTGTTTTCTTTCTTCTTTCTCGTTTGCATCCCAAGAATAAAAAAACCGGCCAAGTGCGTGTCGGACCACGCATAGGAGGGTTCCGTCCCTTCAATGGAATAAGAACCAAACTAATACCAAAAGGTCGTATCTGATGCCTATGGATGAAGTTTTTTGGAGATAACTCAAAAATGGCTGAACCGATAATGTTCAAAACAATTTTCTTAGAAATTAAATGATAAGGCGCATCTCCTCAAATTTTTTTCATATTTTTTGGACTTACGATTCAAAAGTTACAGGGACACACACACAAATTTTCTGACTTTCGAAGCGATTATTTCAGAAAATATTAATGCAAAATGGTCAAAGAAACGTTATTTTTAAAGACCTATCGATTGATGTGTCACATGTTGACATTTGGATATTTTTTTTTAAATTTAGTTACATGTATGGAGCCCCCCCCACCCCAATTTTTTTTATTTTTATTTAACTACATAACTAAGTAGCTGCATACAAAATACACCTTACGTGTAAATTTTATTCAGATACGTCATATAGTTTCAATGGCTGTGACATACGGACGGACAGACAGGCAGACAGACATGACGAATCCATAAGGGTTCCGTTTTTTGCCATTTGGCTACGGAACCCTAAAAACAGCATCAAACATAATCTTAATTTAAACAAAAACGTGACACTGTCCCCGTGGTGGATGCCTTACAGCTAAATCATTAAAAAAACATTTTAATATGTCATTGATATTTGTAGATCTCGACCGCACTTGCATTTATTAGTGATATGAAAATAGTAAACAACAAAAAATATGCTCACGGGAGAAAAAGATCAACCACTCCACGAGCACTAAGTCGCGACCAACAGTTGGAAATATTTTTAAAACGCGGTATATTAGGTACCTATACCAAAACAACCCACTTTAAAATGGTCCTATTCTTAAAATTTAATGATGTTTCTATAAATTGTGTCTGTTTTAACATTGTATAAATTATACAATATATTATTGTTTACTGCTATTATTAAAACAAACTGTGTATTTTACAAAGTTTTAATGATTCTCTACGACTTTACTAGATACTAATATTGAAACATTGCCAAAATTGCGAGTAAAAAGTTTTCGTTTTCCCTAAACAGCAGGTTACTTCTGACAGTAAGCGTATTTAACGACCAAAAAAATAACTTATTTCGCGGCTATGTTTCCAGCAGATACTGTTTGACAAACAACCTCATAAACTATCAACATGTAGTACCAAAAAACTGTATAAGTGTTAGTCGAGTTTTTTTTAACCGACTCTCACTTGACTGATTTATATGATTTGTTGTTGTGCGGTAAATTTTCTTTATTATCACATCGTATTGAGGTATAAATGTTTATTTTTTATATTTTTTTACAACCTACGACTACCAAATGTTCGATTGTCTGAATTAAACATTCAGAACGTATCAGTGTATATGCGAGTGTTAACAAAATATTTATTATGGAGCTTTGCCTGCGGTAAAATGACTAGCGACGGGTCGAATGACCCCGCAAGCCACATTAATTGCGTATGCAACGGCTAACTAATTATTTTCGTACAGTGGCAAATTCAACCGGGGTGATTTTCAATGTGCGGTGTACCTATAAGCACTACATATAAAACGCTATCCACTTTAGCTAAAAATAGGTACACAGATAATACAGTGTGTCGACGGGGGGCCCTCTTGCCCTTTTAGCCATCAAATCAACATCCTCCTTTTATATTACAGGGTCGGTGAGGCGCATGTGACAACTGTGGAGTTGCAGTACGTACGCTTGTTTGCCACTTCCATGGTATATTAAAAAAAGTGCTAATGTACAGAAAAAAGTCTACCTAAGGCTTAGACTTTGAGTGAAAGTGGTCCGCATTAGTCCGCTTATGAAATGAAATGAAATTTTCAGGCAACTAGGGGCCCATAGATAATTATATGTATGCTATATAGTTTTATGACTGTGTAGACCGTCCAGTGGCGCCCTCATTGGGGGGATTGTATTTCCTAATAAACGAATTAATTTCAGTATAATCCATCATGTTAAGTTGTAGTAACTCATTCGCTATAAGTTGTTGCGAACCTATTGTAAATAACTACGGGGGCAGCGGGCAGCGACCTAAGTCGCGCCGATCGCGAATAATTATGTTATTCGATATATATGCAGTGAGGCGCGTCTTTTTCCAAGCGCGTATTTCACTGCACTAAGGTGTCACACAATAGACTGGAAATGATCCGAGTAGCTGAAAACATTGTCACTGGTTCTAAAATATTTTATTTTTATTTTATTTTTATTTTATTTTTATTTTATTTTTATTTTATTTTTATTTTATTTTTATTTTATTTTTATTTTATTTTTATTTTATTTTTATTTTATTTTTATTTTATTTTTATTTTATTTTTATTTTATTTTTATTTTATTTTTATTTTATTTTTATTTTATTTTTATTTTATTTTTATTTTATTTTTATTTTATTTTTATTTTATTTTTATTTTATTTTTATTTTATTTTTATTTTATTTTTATTTTATTTTTATTTTTATTTTTATTTTATTTTTATTTTATTTTTATTTTATTTTTATTTTATTTTTATTTTATTTTTATTTTATTTTTATTTTATTTTTATTTTATTTTTATTTTATTTTTATTTTATTTTTATTTTATTTTTATTTTATTTTTATTTTATTTTTATTTTATTTTTATTTTATTTTTATTTTATTTTTATTTTTATTTTATTTTTATTTTATTTTTATTTTATTTTTATTTTATTTTTATTTTATTTTTATTTTATTTTTATTTTATTTTTATTTTATTTTTATTTTATTTTTATTTTATTTTTATTTTATTTTTATTTTATTTTTATTTTATTTTTATTTTATTTTTATTTTATTTTTATTTTATTTTTATTTTATTTTTATTTTATTTTTATTTTATTTTTATTTTATTTTTATTTTATTTTTATTTTATTTTTATTTATTATTTATTCTTTTCAGTCAGACAGCTCAACCACGATGCGCGGTAAAAGCAACTGGTAGTTGTAGTCGTACTAGTAATTATGTAGTATATATGGTAAGCGAATATAATGATTTAACAAACCCTTCCCGTACGTATTGTCTTTCCTTTTCATACACTACCGATATAGACTAATTCTTTCTCGTTCACGCAAGGCTCAACTACGACATTACTAAAGGGAAAGCCTTATAAAAAGCGCTTAATGATAAGGGTAACCCTTATTAAGGGCTAGCTTTATATTTGGCTAAGCTTTATGATAAGGGTTAGTCAAACGAATGTGTTAGCAGTTCAAAAGGGAAAGTCTCTCAATCGGTTAGCCTTATATAAGGGACGCCCATTGAAAGGCTTTTATCGCGGAAAGGGTTGTCCGGTCCCTGCATAATTTAACTTTGACGATAATCCTCTAGTTTTGATGGCATTTCCTAAGTAGGAATTTCCTCACGTGCCCTTCCTAATCCTTACGGGAATACAGTTCTTTATTTTGATAGAAGCTTTAAAAGTATCGTATCACCAAAGTAATAAAATGTTATTGTTCACTGATGTAGACAGAACACCACACTCTTCTCATAATATTTGTATTCAATAGTCGTGCAGGCCCGTCGTATTATTGCTTTTTGCCTTTACAAGAAATCAAAATTTATGTAGGCAATATTTAACCATATAAATCAAAGAGTGTTCCGTATTTTACCATATTTTTCTATACCGGAGCGGTCATAGGCGACGATTGGAATATAACGACCCTGTAAATCACCGGCATAGATATTGAATTTGATTGGTTCCTGTAGAATAAATATTAGCATTCGCATGAGGGCAGGATGGATACGGATACCCCTATGCTTTGGGCAGCTCAGTATGGATGTCGACAAACTGACAGCCTCTCTTCGATTTAGGTCGATTATTTAGACGAGTATTCGGTATTTATAGCGCTTTCTGATAACTTGATAAGTGTGTGCACGTAAAACGCTTTTCATTGAGCGCACAGGTAAAACACAGCACAGGTGAAAAAAATTCTGCGTAAAAAATAAGTTAACTAACTAGATAACTAGAACTAAACCGTAGATAGAAAAAACCGGCCAAGTGCGTATCAGACCACGCATAACGGAGGGTTCCGTACCTTCAACAGAATAAAAAAAAAAATTATCAAATGGTCGTATCTGCTTAAGGAACAGGTTTTTGAAGATAACTCGAAAGCTCTAATCACGCTAACCGTTAATGTTCAAACAATTTTCGTAAAAAAATATGCAAAAATGATCTTCTTCATTTTTCATATTTTTTGGATTTCCGGTTCAAAATTTGCAGGGAGGACACAATTTTTTAGAGGTGGTGATTATTGCTGAAAGTATCCACTAAATCAAATATTATTCAAACCAACCTCAATGTTATTTTTAAAGACCTATCGTTTGATGTGCAAATGTGGATATTTGGTAAAAAAAAATTTTATGACAATTAGTTCCATGTATGGAGTACCCCCTCCCCCCCCCCCCCCCCCTTCTATAGTTTTTCAGCAATTTTACTACAAAACTAAGAAGCGCCATACAAAATACACCTTTAGTTAAAACATGTATTTTTAAACGTCTTATACTTTTCGAGTAAAATGGGTGTGACATACGGACGGACAGACGGAAATGACGAAACTATAACGGATAACGAAACGAAACGAAACAAACGTTAAAACCATGTACTCTATTTAAAACAAAAAGTTAATACCGTACCAGAGATGCATAAAACTGTATAGGCTATTTTGGTGATTTTACAGTAGACAAAAATTATTTAGTGCTAAAATGTGACTTGAAGTATATTTTAAACCCTGTAAAATCTGTTCTCGACTCTCAGACGAAAGTTTCACCTTACTTAAATGTTTCTTATGATTCTATCCAACTTTCAAATTAGGTAAAGTCAGCAACGAAAATTGCCGGACGAAATAGAATTACAAAAGTAATCGCTATCTCGCTATCAAATATATTGGAGCGGCCAGGGTACTCATAAATATCTGAACATGCACTTTATCGCCTTGACAATAGAGGCGTTGTTCAGATATTTGTCACCACCTTGGCCGCTCCGATATATCTAATGGTGACTGTACCTGCGCATAACAAAAATATTTATTGAATTAAAACTTTCGTAAAACCAGGGTTCGAAAGAATAATTATCAATGATAGTTATCTTGATAATTATCGATATTTTTATGTCTGATAATTATCGATTTAATAAAAACCCAAAATTTGTAAAAGCGGAAGGCACAAAAAATATCATGAGTGAATTTCAACATTAGTAATCTATCTAAATCTAAATATATAAAAGAAGAAACTGACTGACTGACTGACTGACTGACTGACTGACATATCAACGCACAGCCCAAACCGCTGGTTCTAGAGATTCCAAATTTGGCACGTAGGTTCCTTATAAGGTCTAGGGGTGCACTAAGAAAGGATTTTTCAAAATTCACCCCCTAAGGGGGTAAAATGGGGGTCCAAAGTTTGTATGGCGAAACAAGATTTGTTAGACTATTTTATTCGAAACTTCACAGGAGTATTCCTAAAGATAAATGAGTAAATACGTGTTTCAGGTTTTTTGAAAATTCAACCCTTAAAAGGGGAAAATGTGGTACATACAAACATACCAGTCTAACTGAGAACGTCCTTTTTGAGTACTTATAGTACGCGGGCGAAGCCGCGGGAAAAAGCTAGTATATATATAACTCAAAGGTGACTGACTGACATAGTGCGCTAAGAAAGGATTTTTCAAAATTCATCCCCTAAGGGGGTGAAATGGGGGTCCAAAGTTTGTATGGGGAAACAATATTAGTTAGTCTATTTTATTCGAAACTTCACAGAAGTATTCTTAACAATAAATGAGTAAATACGTGTTGCAGGTTTTTTGAGAATTCAACCCCTAAAAGGGGGAAATGTGGTCAAAAAGTCTGAAAATCAACATGGGTATTGTTTCTATGGTTTATCGGGTCGTTGACAACAACGATTTTAAAATCCGACGTGGCGGACGTGAAATACCATCTCCCCTATTAGGGTACAATGGGGTTGAAATGTCTAAATATCCATATGGGTGTCGTTTTTGTGATTTTTTGGGACGTTAATTAAGAAAATGGCATCGATTTTGAAATTTAATATTGTGGACATGAAAATTCTTGAAAGTATTTGTGCCAAATTGCAATTTTCTTCTAAGTATATAAAAGAAGAAACTGACTGACATATCAACGCACAGCCCAAACCGCTGGTTCTAGAGATTCCAAATGTGGTACGTAGGCTCCTTATAAGGCATAAGGATGCACTTAGAAATAATTTTTAAAAATTTACCTCTTAAGGGGGGAAATGGGGTTCAAAGTTTGTATGGGAAACGAGATTAGTTCAATTATTATATTCGAAACTTTACAGGAGTATTCATAACGATAAATGAGAAAACAAGTGTTTTAGCTTTTTGAGAATTCAACCCATAAGGGGGAAATGTGGTGACAAAATTTAAATATCAACATGGGTATTGTTTCTATGGTTTATCGGGTCGCTGATTATGAAATCAACACTTAAGGGGGTGAAATGGGGGTTGATAGTTTGTATGGGGAATTTTTAAACGTTGAACCAATTTAGATGAAACTTGGTATAGAGATAGTTTGTGTACCGGGAAACGACAAGGGACAGTTTTTATCTCGAAAATCAATCTTTAAGGGGGTGAAATGGGGGTTGGAGGTTTGTATGGAGATATTTTTACCGCAAACCGATTTAGATATTTTTGTTGTGGATATAGTTTGAGTCCCAGGAAACAATATAGAATATTTTTTAAGCCGAAAATCAATCCTAGAGGGTTAGAAAACATATTGGTAGTTTGTATGGCGAATTATTAACCGCTGAACAGACGATTGAAATGAAACTTGGTACATAGTATAATATAGATTGAGTCGCGGTAAACAATATAGGATAGTTTTTATCTCGAAAATCAACCCTCTAGGGGGTGAAACGGGGGTTGAAAATTTGTATGGGAAATTAATAACCGTTGAACCTATTTAGATGATTTGGTATGGAGATATTTTGCGTTCTGGGGAAGGATATATAATAGTTCTTATCCCAGAAGTCATTCCTTAAGCGGGTAAAAAGGAGGGTGGATTACTAATTCCACGCAAATTAAGTCGCGGGGAAAAGCTTCTATTCAAGAGTAGAAATCTGTATTAATCATAATCTCTCGGTAGTAAGTCGTTGATGGCGTAACAATTAAACAATTATTGCAATAATTTCTTTAAAATAAAAAATGAGGGAACCGCCTTCTTCAAAACGTGGTATACCGAAACCTCCAGAATGTAACGAATACTTTTCCGAAAACCGCTTCTAAATCAGTTCAGCGAAACGCAAGATGATCGCGGACAAACATACATTCCTACATACAAACATACGAGTCTAACTGAGAACCTCCTTTTTTAGTACTTTTAGTACGCGGGCGAAGCCGCGGGAAAAAGCTAGTTGAACTATAATAGAAAAAATCCATACCGGGGATAATTATCGGATAATTATCGCGATAAATATCAGAGATCATAATTATCTGAATAATTTCGAGCCCTGCGTGAGGCATACTATTACCATAAAAGATTACGGTTTTACTGACGTATATTTACTATTTAGTCGCTTGTATTTTTGGTTCCATACACGTAGGTAAATGGGTATAAAGCGCGACATATTTCGGAGAGGCTATAGACGGAGAGCTAGCCAGGTCAGATATGACACAATAATGAGAGCAACGAAACCACTCTAGACAGTTTGCTATACTATGCTTATTTCTATTTAGATCTGGACATCTGGCATCTCTAAAGTCGTGGTAATCAAAGAATGCAAACCACTTCAAGAAAACAAATCCTAGAGTTCTGCGTTTGATGCAATATTATGAGAAATTATATAAATAATTAGATTATATCATTGCCAAAAGTTTCTAATGGTGGAAAGTAGTGCCAAACGACATGTATAACGTAATTCATAGTTTGTCGCCTAGTGTTTTTGTTTGCGTAATAATACGCAGTGTTTTTAGTTCTAATCTATACATATAATAAACGCGTAAGGAGAAAAAAATGTACATTAAAGATATTTGTGTAAAACCAATTCAGGGGGTCTTTGAAACGTTAACTAAATACGTATCAACGATTTTTGGAATTCTTGTCTGCCTGTCTGTGAATTTGTCCGCGCACTACGCAAAAACTACTGCACAGAATTTTATGAAATTTTGTACAGTAGCAGTTTATACCCCGGAGCAACATCTAAGGTCGTTATTATCCCGCTTATTTAAAAACAGTATTTTAATAAATATTTAGTTTTTCAAAGTGATAACAGATGGCGCCTGTATACTGTGTATGGGTAGGACGTAGGTATCCAACAACACACGATCCGAATCCTTTTAATGTGTAGTCACGCCTGAAAATATGGATACATTTAATGTGTCAAAAATATGTAGCCACGACTCTATTACCAAAGCGTAAAGTCTTGGATACATGTTATTGTCACAATAATAAATATCCATTCCATTATGTAACCATATTTTCAGACGTGATCGTACAAACATTCTTTAAAGACATTCCCCAAGTAAGAAGATGAAAAAAAAATACGTTTTTAGAATACAAACAAAGCGGTTTGGTCTGTTGTGGTCTTCCGAGGTTTAAATTACGAGTATGGACCTTTAAGCAACAATTGCAAGTTAAATATTTTTAAAACATGTTAATTTCGTTTGTTGTAAATATCCGGATATTGTGATCCATTCCACGTTACGAGATTTCTTATTCTCACCATACATATTATTTATCCATACCCATATTCGTCATCATTATACTTGAAATAAAATAGGGGTGAAACAAAATCTATGCGTACATGAAACCTACTTACAATATACTTAAAAAGTGATAAAACAGATAGTTAAGATTTACCGATTTGGGTTTACCCTACAGCATAAAATAATGATCAGACCGATCGCGAGAGCAACATATTTTATCTCGCTTTATCAGCCCAATACAATAAAAAGTGTAGTCATGAATCAATCAGCAATAAATTTTATTCTTTTTTTAAGACACTTGACTATTGAGTTTTGTCCAGTCCTGTCATGCTGCTGCTGAAGCCATTCACGCTGTGACGTTCCGGGCTTGGACCCGACGCAGTACTCGGCCTAAGCTTTGGCATTCAATGCCCGCTCACCCTCGGGCCTTCAGCCCTCGGGATCGCTAAGACACTTGACAATGACTATTGCCCGGTCCCTATCAAGCTGCTGCTGAAGCAATTCTCGCTACAACGTTCCGGGCCTGAGATCCACGCGGTAGCCTTTAGTAGTCCTTTTACCTTCGCATACAACCTCAAGTTTTGTCCTGTCCCTTTCATGTTGCTGCTGTTGAAGCAATTTTCGCTGCGACGCTCCAGGCTTACGCCCTACGTCGTACTCGGTCTTTGGCTGTCGCATATATTTCCGCTCACCTTTGGGCCCTCAGCCCTCGGATTCACTTCAAAAATACGTAGCCCTTGAGTTTTGTCCGGACCATGTAATGCTGCTGCTGCTGAAGCAAATCTTGCTGCAATGTTCCGAGCCTGGGCCCTACATGGTACTCGGCCTTTGGCCTTCGTATACGTTGCCGCTCATCCTCGGACCTTTAGCCTCGTTCGCCTAGGTTCGTTTTTAAGATAATTATTCCTTGAGTTTTATCCGGTCCCTGTCATACTGCTGCTACTGAAGCAATTCTAGCTGCGACGCTCCGGGCCTGAGTCCTACGCGGTACTCGGCGGCCTTTGGCCTTCGCATACATTACCGTTCACTCTCGGGCCTTCGGCCCTTGGGTTCGCTTTTCAGATAATTACCCTTTGAGTTTTGTCCGGTTCCTGTCATACTGCTGCTACTGAACCAATTCTCGCTACAACGCTCCGTGCCTGAGTCCTACGCGGTACTCGGCATTTGGCCTTCGCATACATTGCCGCTCACTTTTGGGGCCTTCGGCCATTGGGTTCGCTTTTCAGATAATTATCCCTTGAGGTTCGTCCGGTCCCTGTCATACTGCTGCTACTGAAGCAATTCTCGCTGCGACGCTCCGTGCCTGAGTCCAACGCGGTGCTCGGCCTTTGGCTTTCACATAAATTCTCACTCACCCCCCGGGCCTTCGGCCCTTGGGTTCACTTTTTCAGATAATTTTCCCTTGAGTTAAGTCCGGTCCCTGTCATACTGCTGCTACTAAAGCAATTCTCGCTGTGACGCTTCCTGAGTCCTGAGTCCTACGTGGTACTCGGCCACCCTCGGCCCTTCAGCCCTTGAAGACACCTGACTTTGGGTCCCTGTGAACCTGCTGGTGAAGCAATTCTCGCTTCCGTCGCCCTTAGTAGATTTGTCCTGCTGCTGCAGAAGTACTTTCCGCTTGGACGCTTCGCTCACACGCTTACCATACCGTTAAATGGGCGAACTTAAGACAGGTGGGGTAACTAAAGACAATACGTCAGCCTTCAGCCCAAATCATATTCTACTGCAGAAACTCGGCCATTAGCATTTGCAAGTCTCGACGCTTGCCTTTAAGTCAGTTATCTTAACACGGATGAACTAATCTATTTTGAATCAGTAACCAGTGGATTGCCATAGACAGAGACACGTGAAAGAAAGAGAGGGAGGCCTTTGCCCAGCAGTGGGAAACTACAGGCTAATAAATAAAAAATAAATAACCAATATGATGGACTTGGATGGATTGACATGTAGAAAGCGTAAGTTTAACATTGTAACTGGGTAAAGTTAATGAAAATATCAAAACCTCCCAAACGCACGCGGGCGAAGCCGCGGGTACAGCTAGTGTTAAAATATAGGCCCATTGGTCTCACATTGGTACAACATTGGTACAATGTGTGACCAATGTATGACCAATGTGAGACCAATGTGAGACCAATGTTGAATGAAAATCTGTTTGAATAGCCAATGTCAATGTCGTTGTAGCGTTGAGTTGAGTTGGGTTGGAGCTGAGTCTGTCCAGTGTGTGTGTTAACTTTTCGAATCGCGGCCCTGTCCTTTATAACTGAGACAACTTCGGCACTTTATACCTATTTTGGTATTACTATTTTCCAATTTCAAAATTTTGCTAGTCTGTAACTCTGACCCATTAAAAACTGCCAAATGTCCGGATCTAGCAATAAGGATAATATAGCAATCTAACCAGATGGGTTTGGTTGCTCTCATTATTGTGTCATATCTGATGTGGCCAGCTCTTAGTCCACTAAGTACTCCGTCTACGAGCACTAAAAGTGCTAGTTGAATAATATTTATTACTTTAATACGGACGTACAAATATTTAACACGTTGGAAACATTATCATGACAGTGCTTAAGCTTACTAAAGCAAACGGAATGATTAACAGCTTCGCGTTTTACGGGCCTCTTAAGAGTGAGATAAATATCTAATTAAGCTCGCTTTGATAAATCCGGTGCTACATTCCTTTACTTTGTATGTATTTCTCAGTAAAAGAGTACGCATGTTTCTATTTAGAATTTAATAAGCTTTAATATTGTCCTAGATCATATTTTCATAGTGCGTAGATTCGGAGGGAAAAGCGAATTTCTTCAGGATGGACGACATTTTCCAAGGTGGTGGCGGTTCCTCGAGGTCCTCAAATATCAAATGGTGTGGACAATAAAACGGGACCTCTAATCAACATACACACCAAATTTCAAAACTGTCCGGCAGATTTCGAGTTTTGTCGTATTTTGGTTGTGTTATAATACCATTAGTTAGTTTTAAGTTTTTCTATCCTATTCTTGTGCTAATAAATATCTTTTTTTTCTTGACGAATATGAAATGAAAGAAGTTCAAGGATTTTTGAAACACCTTCACTTCGCTTCAAAATAAAGGACCTAAGAACACCGTAACGAACGATAGCCTACTACGCTATTGAGACAAAAGGATAGACAGTTAGGGCTCTTTCCCACGGCAACGTCCCGTTTTTTGCAGGACCGTTTTTTTGCAGGATCCAGTTTAGCAGCATATGTGCTACCATGGTAACATTCACACCAGCATTCGGTTTGCGGGATCCTGCAAACCAAAAAAACGGTCCTGCAAAAAACGGGACGTTGCCGTGGGAAAGAGCCCTTATACGGTAGCAAGTAAACTATCGTGACACAGGTAGCCATTAGTTTCCCACCGATTCGTAAGGCGTCCCAATCGTAAACAAAAAATTGTCGGCATATAAAAGGCAGTGAGTGAAAAGAGTAATTTTCTCCTCCATAAAAACAGTTACGCAGTTATTTATGGTGATACCGCAATCTATACAAGGGATTTCGCTCTGGGCAGAGTATTAACGATTATCCTGGTTTTTCTTACAAAGAAATATTACTTTGACAAATAAATTCCGTGTATTTCTTCTCACGCTCAACGGAATCTTAGTAGGTATCGTTCACGACGCTAATATGAAATAATATTTTCTACTCAATTACATTTCCTTTCTCAAGTCGGCATTCTCGTGTTTACTCGTAAGCTCGAGGGACCCACAATAGTAGACGGAAAGTGCAGAGTAAAACAACGGAACAGTCCTTTTGTTGTTCCGGGTAATATGGTGACGGAGTATTAACTAACGATCCGATAAAATGTTTTGTCTTTGAAAGTATCGAATAAACAAATTACAAACTCCTGCAATTATATTAAAATGAAAACGATACTTCCTTAACTTGATCAATAACAATTAAAATAGGTGTTTGCGAAATCTTTAATACAGATTTCAATATTAGTGCCTCATGTTATGCTCGCATTCTTTATGTCTTAACGTCATACAGTTTCTAAGTATGTAACTAAATATCAATCAAAGAGTAGCTGATTCAACTCTAGGACAAACCTTACTGAGATTTTAAAGTAGGTTTCAAATTTATTCGTTCGACAACGCAACAGGACGCAACGACAAAGTACCAGCGTGTCCCTGAGCGCGAATGAACGCTGGCGTTTTTACAAATGCAATAAAACAATATGTTTTAAATCGTCGCAGGAACAAAAAGGAGCTGAAAACGTCGACGACGTGACGTTATCGCACGTGGCTCATGATCACAGTATGGCCACATACCAGTATTTTAACTGACGGTAAATAAGGCGGCAGGTTTATTACAAGGACACAAACTGAATGGCCGCTCGAGCGGCGGTGACCGACTACGTATCTGGCATGGCGCCGTGTCCCTGGCCATCAAATGAAAATTTAGGCCGTGTCGTATGTGGGCGAATGAAAGAGAACACATTTGCAAAACTCTCTGAAGCGGTGACACGCGAATTCAATGTGAAGCGGCGGCCTTGTCCTATGTGCTCGCGATTCGTCTCGCAAAACGACACTCGGGCAACCGCCGCCGCGTCGAGCGCGCGAAAATATCAAACCAACTGATCGCGTTCGCTTTGCTTCGTGCCGCGCCCCTTCGCGTTTACGTGTAGTTTGGTCACGTAGGACACTTCAATCACCGCTGTTGACTGTTTAATCTTTCGCGCCGCGCCGCGCCGCCTTGCGTTCGCGTTGAATTCGCTCACGTAGGACACAGCATTAAGGGGCCTCAGTGAACGGTGCTCAAATCCCTTGGAAGCGCTGCGGCGCTGCTGAGGCCGTACATTTCGTTACGCTGTAAACTCTGCTGATAATGCGTCCTATTATCTCTTCCTTTGAATTTTGTAAGTGATATGTGCTCTGACTCATAGCCGCGGCAAGCACCAGCGCTAAGTTTGTAAGTAACTTCGATTTTATAGTTCCACCCCAGTCAGTTTCGTTCTCCAAAATATTTTTTTACGGTCTAGTCTATTTTGGTGAGAAGAGTAAGTTAAAATGTGTTTTAAAATAATCGACGTTTTTTTTTCTTACTTTAATATAAAATTTAGGAACGTAAATCACAATTACTTAAGGCATTCGATTCCCAAATAAACCCCACCTCCGCATGATTTGAGTCAAAGTCAGGAAAGTTACGTTCCGTCCCGATTTCAAACAAACGTTCGGCTTCGGCTTAAAGTTCTGTTTATTTGTGTTGCGGCACCACGCGCTCGCGCACTCGCGAACACGCGTGATTTGCATACAAATTGTTTAGATACCACACAGATACCTCTAAAACACCCCACGCGATTTTTAGACATGCTGAAAAATCGTGATAGTTAAATAAAAAAACTGAATTGATGTAACTAAGCAGATATGACAGGATTATTTTGCAGTTGTAAGCTGTAATAACACCACTCATCACTGTAAGTTTAGTAGAGTTAAGTTAAGGTAAATGTTATGTTCTATAAAAATACCTATCTATATCATTATATTAAAACATTGGTTGTGTGCGCGGCACTCACCTAGGGGCTACGGGGCACAGAAGACATATGTATATTTAAATATCTAGCATGAATATTATAGGCCACGAAATGTACTAGTATGTACCTATTAGTTTCCCCATAACGCACATAGCAATTTTCTAATGGCCAATGTCACTCAATACTGTCAGTAATAATGTCATTATTTCTGTACCCGTCCCATTCTATGTATATGAAGGATAAGAAGGACGGGTACAGAAATAATAAAAATTATTACTGATACTGTCTGCACCGCTAATGGCGTAGCTCATGGCTAGCTCGCTAACCTATAACCAGAGGGAGTGAACTCAGACTTTGTAAATGTTATAGGGACCGTGGGCGTTGGAGGGTCTGCCATCTTTTGGTGTAGATGGAAAACTGACACTGCTCCACGCCAATAAACAGTGCTGCCGCAAATATTTGACTCACATAATACCTTTGCACATTGTTAGTCCTGCCATATAGTAGACTAATTTGGCAACTTAAATGTGTCATTTGCACTTCGCGCCAATAAACAGGGGCGTTTCGTGCTGCCCTCTTAGAGTACTCAGCCAAGATAATATCTAGCTATCCGTCTCTCTATCGCACTAATATGGAAGAGTGATAGTAAGACCGATAGCATTTCGTTTCGTTTTCTACAAACGATTGCCATCTTTAACACAATCAAAATACGACAAAACTCGAAATCCACCGGACAGTTTTGAAATTTGGTGTATATGTTCATTATCCCGTCAGGTCCCGTTTTCTTGTCCATACCATTTGACATTTGAGGACCTCGACATTTCAGTTTTCAGTTTTGAAACCATTACCTTACTTACTGTTTTTGTCGCAGTCGGTTAAAATGTTGATATTGGTGTGCATGACATACAAAACTATAAATAAACGTTAACTTTTTATTCTCACAAGTTTCATATCATGAGAATATCCCCTGGAAAGGCATTGACGATACGCTTCACTTCTTCAAGTGATATCTCTAAGGAGGTGCATTTTTCAGCAAAAGAGTCCGCATGTTTCTATGTAGAATTTAATGAGGTTTAATATTGTCCTAGATCATATTTTCATAGAGTGCGTAGATTCGGAGGGAAAAGCGAATTTCTTCAGAATGGAGGACATTATCTAAGGTGCTGGCGGTTCCTCGAGGTCCTCGAATGTCAAATGGTGTGGAGAATAAAACGGGACCACTAATGAACATATACACCAAATTTCAAAACTTTCCGGCGAATTTCGAGTTTTGTCGTATTTTGATTGTTTCTTGGCTTACGCATGTTCATATTGATATTGTATTTTAAAATTCCATGATGGTAGGCGCCGCTGATTCAATTTGAAATCGTTGGCTTGTGTCAGTTTTCGAAATAAGAATACATGCATTTAAAATAACACTTTTCACAGTATAAAATATCTGATTATATCTCCTCATTCAGATTATATAATCAAAAATAAACTTTAATACTAATAAGGAGAACGTTCACACGTGCCTGAAATACCTAATAACACAGCCTTAACGACAACCACCCTAGAAAAAGCAAACAATTTCGCGGCAATTACCCCTCCGGCTAAAACACGTGAATTTACAAATGACGGACTTAATGGGCGTATCGAAGGTATTTCATTAATACATGCTCATATTGCTCATGCTTTAGTACCTAGTCTACTTGGGTACAGTCAGCAGCAAAAGTAGCTAAGCAGCTCAGGTGTTCAAAATGATCTTCACGCGCTCTTCAGGACTATATGACGAACAAAGATGCATGGCCCAGACCAGAAACTACTACAAAGTCATCTAACATTTCGAGGACACAGTTCAGATAGGAAAGCATATCAAACGTTTTGTGAAGCAACCAGATTTGGATTTTATTATTATTATTTTATTTGTATTTAACAATACGTACATTGTATGTCTCTCAAGCTGTTTTGATAGGTCTTCTTATACAATTACGCATTGTTGTGTATCTTTAAGATATAATATTACTGTATTACTGTTTTGAAAAAATAAGTCCCGCCGAGTTTCTTGCCGGTCATAATACTTCTCGGGTCAGAGGTGTAGGGTTAGAACCGTTGGTAGTTTTTTTTCTCTGACGTTCATAATTGCATTGTAATGTGCCTAAATTGAAGAATAAATATCTTTTATATTTTTTATCTTTTATCTTATTGTCCTAACAATAAAGGCGTGTCAAACTAATTTTGAACACTTGATCTGCTTAGCTACTTTTCTTGCTGACTGTACACGGAATCACGATAATACAATAAGCGTACGTTATTAGAATTTATCCGCATATTGGCAGTTCATTAGCCTTCATAACTAACACCACGAAACCTTACCCACAAATATCGATAGTCAATATTTATCCTTCACTAACATACTATTAATAAGGGAGACAGCATATGTAACCGCAAGGCGTTGTATGTTCCGGGCATCCAAGACGAGTCGGAATGGACTAGGAGCTGGCCACGTCAGATATGACACAATAATGAGATCAACAAAACCCGTCTGGTTAGATTGCTATACTATCCTTATTGCTAGATCCGGGTATCTGGCAGCTTTTAGTGACAGGTTAGCAACATTTTTGAATTGGAAATTAGTCCTACCAAAATAGGTAAAAACTGCTAAAATTGTCGCAGTTATAAAGAACAGGGCCTATATTTTAACATTAGAACAAAAACCATTGCGTATTATTACGTAAACAAAAACAGTAGGCGACAAACTATGAATTACATTATACGTCGTTTGGCACTTTCCCCCAACAGAAACTTTTGGCGATGATATAAACTAATTATTTACATAATTTCTCATAATATTGCATCAAACCCAGAACTCCAGGATTTGTTTTCTTGAAGTGGTTTGCATTCTTTGCTCTCCACCACTTTACAGCTGCCAGATGTCCCTGTATAGATAACTGACTAGAGGGGTTTCGTTACTCTCATTATTGTGTCATATCTGACGTGGCTAGCTCTCCGTCTAGAACGTAAACCGCAGCGTACTCAAAATCACTTGTGGTACTTACCAAGAGCACTCGGTGAATAATTAGGATTATTTACAGTGATCGGAATAGGTAGTGCCATTTCGGGTGAATGACCTTAAACATTGTAAATAACATGGATAAGACTTGAGATTCTTCGACTCGTATTTCTCACAAAAAAATTCTTCAAAACGCAAAAGTAAAAAAAATAATCATTATAAGTACATCATTCATTTAAAATTACTTTCGTTTAACAGTTACAATTAACAATAATACAATCATAAAATAAAACACGAAACATCAACATCATTATTTTAAATGAACATAATTAAATTATTACTTTCTTTGAAATTATAGTAGCAAACCATATTTTTATCAATATTTTCTACTGACAATCTATTTATTTTGACGTCCGATATCTAACTGAAACCACAACTTTCATACTTACGTTAGGCCCGCGGTTCTTTAAAACATTTTTTAAACCAAACACAAACTTTAAAATTTTCATATCAAATCCCGGGGTTAAAAACTATATCCATACTAAGCTTACGCTTCGAAGTCCCGCGAAATGGCACTACCAATTCCGATCACTGATTATTTATAACCGGGATTCCAAGTTTTCATAGAATCGCTTAACAAACGCGAATTTCTTTACCTTTATTTATTTCACTTCTTAGGCTAGGTAATTTATAACATTTTATAAAAGTAAAATATAAAAATACTTACAAAAACAATAAAAACATAAGAAATAACCTAACCCAGGGTGCCGCCGGCAACGGAGCAAGGCCCAGGCTGCCGGCGGTCAGGGCCGCAGAGGGAGGAACCTTCGGACTATGCGCGCCGTGTCCAGGATTACCGCCTTCTGAATCTGACCCGTGACCAGACCACAACCCCGTAGCGAGTCTCTCAAGATGTTGTTTGTCGAGACTCTTGAAGAACGCCAATTTATTATTATTTAATTTCAAATAATCTCCCACACATATAAATTTTGGTACTACGGCGCTAAAGAAATCTAAATAAATAGAACAGTCGCATTGATTCGAGATTCTTAAGGATGATTCACGCTGTTACGTACCGCGTCCTATACGACACTTCCAACACTTCAATTTGTATAAAAAGCATCACGTGATCCTCCGAGATCACTATTTATTTCTATACAAAATGAAGTGTCGGAATCGGAAGTGCCGTGTAGGACGCGGAGCGATACAGCGTGAATCATCCTTTATCCTTAAAATTAAATCTCAAAAAGGTGTAAACAGGGTTCAGGATTACAAGTTTTAAGAGGACCCAGTTTGTTGACGATGGGGGACCTTCTTGTTCCTTAAGCCATCAACACAGTGAATCCTCCTTTTTGTAAAGGGTCGGCAACGCGCATGTGACTCCTTTGGAGTTGCAGGCGTCCATAGGTTTACGGTAGCTGTTTACCATCAGGTGGGCCGTATGCTTGTTTGACACCGTTGTGGTATTAAAAAAAACTTCTATATAAACGGAGTCACCTGCGAAGGCTAGTAGACACATAAATCCTTTTAAAATTCCGCTTTCTTTCACTACAGTTGGATATAAATAACGAACTTCGTCTAATCAAGGCTTAATTTGTTTTCTTAATTCATCTTGGTTGGAAAATGCAGAATATAACCTAACCTAATCCCTTTCTCGCGGGTCGAAGATGAGCCTACAAATTACTCCTTAGCTAAGCAGGGTTAACAGATTATTATTTACCCCCGAGTTAATTTGATCAGGCTGGTAACACGATACTAGTTACTCCTCTAAGGATGGCTTAATATCATGTCTATGTACTTAGTTATATTAGCAAGCAATATTAGAGGTTGGTAGTTGTTCAAGAAGTAAGTTTAATAACCAGTGATCGGAATTGGTAGTGCCATTTCGCGGGACTTCGAAGCGTAAGCTTAGTATGGATATAGTTTTTAACCCCGGGATTTGATATGAAAATTTTAAAGTTTGTGTTTGGTTTAAAAAATGTTTTAAAGAACCGCGGGCCTAACGTAAGTATGAAAGTTGTGGTTTCAGTTAGATATCGGACGTCAAAATAAATAGATTGTCAGTAGAAAATATTGATAAAAATATGGTTTGCTACTATAATTTCAAAGAAAGTAATAATTTAATTATGTTCATTTAAAATAATGATGTTGATGTTTCGTGTTTTATTTTATGATTGTATTATTGTTAATTGTAACTGTTAAACGAAAGTAATTTTAAATGAATGATGTACTTATAATGATTATTTTTTTTACTTTTGCGTTTTGAAGAATTTTTTTGTGAGAAATACGAGTCGAAGAATCTCAAGTCTTATCCATGTTATTTACAATGTTTAAGGTCATTCACCCGAAATGGCACTACCTATTCCGATCACTGTTAATAACACTTATTATTTTATTTATATTTTGCACTCGTCGCACCATTTGCAGAAAATATGTTTATTTTTTAGGGTTCTGTAGCCAAAATGGCAATAACGGAACCCTTATAGTTTCGTCATGTCCGTCTGTCCGTCCGTATATACCTATGTCTTATACTTTCCGAGTAAAATGGCGGTGACCATTTTACTCGGAAAGTATAAGACATATTTATATATAAATAAAACTTTAACATTAGGTGTGTTTGGTGTCACTTAGTTTTGTAGTAAATAATAGTCAAATAGCTGAAATAAATATGGATTTTTAGTGGGGGCACTACATACATGTAACTATATTTTATCAAATATCAAGATTGCACATCAATCGATAACTTTTAAAAATAACATTGAGGTTCAACATTTTAAGATTACTAATATATTTTCAGATTTAATCGATTCGAATGTCAAAAAAATTGTGCCCCCCACTGTAGCTTTTGAACCGGAGATACCAAAATTTTAAAAGATACATCATTGACATCATTGTACATTTTTTCAACGAAAATTATTTAGAACATATTCGGTTAAAGCATTTCGAGTTGTTTCCCAAAAACTTCTTTCATAGGCAGATACGACCTTTTGATATTAGTTTTTTCGATAGTAGATACGGAACCGTTGGCCGCACTTGGCCCCTTCATTATGCGTGGTCCGACACGCACTTGGCCGAAACAACTTTAATTGTTGACCGTTTAAACCTTTTACGGTTCAAGCTATTTTCTTTTGTTTAATACTGAAATACTTATTAAAAAAATGTAAAGTGAATCCCAAATAGCACCACTATTCAAGTTCGTGACCGTACCCTCTTGGATAAATATATTGCTTCTCCTAAAATCCATGTCCATGTTTAATAAATGCTAAAGTTAGTAAGTATTTATAATGAAGGCAGAGATGGTGGCAACCGGGAGAAGCTCATCGTGACTGGCAAAGTAGATGGGGAAAGACCTCATGGAGGCAGCTTTATACATTGGTCTGAACAGATCCGCACCACTCTTGACTCGGCCTTTCACCACGCCCTCCACACCGCCTGAGACAGAAACAGGTGGAAAAAGTTTGCACGAGAAAAAGTGATGCGAAGAAGGGAGGTGACGACCCTCAGTACTGAGAAATACCACACAAGGAGGAGGGATAATTAAGGCGCTAAAGATATTTGAAATCTTTTTACTTAAATAAAACACGTTTATGAGTAGGTGGCAGTAGGAAACTATAAACAATAATCAAATCTTACTACTTATCTAACGCTAATTTTTTATCCACTCGTGCCGCGTGTCTGTACCCTTGAGGTTATTCAAAGTAAATATGTAAATAGCATTGGGGTTATGTGGGATTACCCAATGCATATTACATACCTACTTGTATAGACAATTAATTACTTTGATAATGGAATATTTCGAGATTAATATTATTAACAAGCTTGGTTTTGATTTACCTAATAATTTATTTTGGTTAACTACCGTTACAAAACATGCGCCTACTTAAATATTTGGTATTGAGGCTGTAAAGTTGAATGCAATGCACTTCGGGTATTGGCGTAATGCAGTTCAGTCCGGTTCATTTGTACTCCCGCCTTATTCGACGCTTGCTCGAATGTTGTGAATAGAATCTAAATTACTTGAAGAATTTCTACAGCGAGGAACTGGTTTCCAAATTGTTCCGGAGACATATAGGTATTTTAAATTAGTGTACTTCTGAGACTTCCGCCTAATACGCAGTGATGACTGGTTGTAACGTGGGTTGAATGTACAAGGAACGTGCCTTTTTTGCCCATATATGTTCTTTTTAACCGACTTCCAGATTTCAAAAGAGGAGGTTCTCAATTCGGCGTGTATGTTTTTTTTTTTTTTTTTTTTTTTTATGTTTGTTACTCCATAACTCCGTCATGTCTGAACCGATTTTGAAAATTCTTTTTTTGATTGTAAGTATATATATACAGATTGGTCCCGTTTTTGTCAAAACGCAGTTCTGATGATGGGATCCATGAGGAATCGAGGGAACTCCTCAAATCTTAAAGGCCTACATATAGTGATTTTTATATTTTTATCAACAAATCCATCATTTTCATTCAAAACAGTGACATTTGATGAAGTAGAACTGCTGATGATGATCAGAACGGAACTCTTCAACGACGCATAGTTCACGTTTGGCGATTCGTCCCCTTCGCTGTGTTTGTTAAGCAAGTTAGATTGTCAGGACCAATTTTCGTCAAGCTCAAGTTCTGATGATGAGTTCCATGAGGAATCGAGGGAATTCCTCAAATCTTAAAGGCATACATAAAGTGACTTTTGTATTTTTATCAACAAATCAAGCATTTTCATTCAAAAAAGTGACATTTGATGAAGTGGAACTGCTGATGATGATCAGAACGGAACTCTTCAACGACGCATAGTTCAGGTTTAGCGATTTGTCCTCTCCGCTGCGTTTGTTAAGCAAGTTATTTCATTGTATGGAATCTAAGTGCACCATCTACAATAATGCTTCACCGGCTACCCCCATGGAAGTCGGTTTTTTTTTCTTAAAAATTATTTTATGTGTGAAGTAGGTATAATTCATTTAAAGTACCTTAATGCATTTTATTTTCACGGTCAAATATCTTATTACATAATGATATTATTTAGTCAGTAAAATTGAAAATTATTGTGTTTGGATTCGAAATTAAAGGTAAATAAATTATTACTAAACCGCGATTAGAATGGGATTGAGATAGCTATCAATCCATATTAATTTTGACGTAAGTGTATGGCAAATCTGTCAAGTATAATCCCATTCTAATCGCGGCTGCATAATACTCGTGCACCGTATGCGGTTAACATATGTAAATAAAGTTTTTATATTGACTGGACAATGCTGTGGCTGTGACGTAGGGTTCTAGCTGAACGGATTTTTCTGAAAATAAAAATAAAAGATAAATTATATCGTATGAAAACAAACAACATTTATGTAGTTTTCCCTTTGCCAAATCTTCATTAGATCGCAGGTAAACATAAACAATTTCAGTTCATGATGAACGATAAATAATTACCTATGCGAAATGGTTATAAGTAGGTAATCATCTTTATTGAATATTTACTATGATTTATTATGAAAGAAAGCGTGGAGCGTTCTGTCCAAAAAGAGTAAAGATTACATAAACGCTCCACGCTTTCTTTCATAATAAATCATAGTAAATATTCAATAAAGATGTTTACCTACTTATAACCATTTCGCATATGTAATTATTTATCGTTCATCACGAACTGAAATTGTTTATGTTTACCTGCGATCTAATGAAGATTTGGCAAAGGGAAAACTCTTGAGTCATCAAACTAAATGTCCGAATTATTTTGTAATTTTTAGTGCGTGCTAAAAGCGTGTTTTTTAGTTTTTTAAACTATTCTTTTTATTTTATACTTTTTAGTCTTCTTATTATTCAAACTTAATTTACTACTTACTTATTTAAAATATTAATAGGTATTTAAAGATATTTATTATTAACAAACTTAACAAAACTCACAGTTTTACGCATCCAAATTTAATACGGTGTTAGCACGCATTCTTTCCATTTCCGCCAATGCGTCAGTGTTGCAAGGAGTTTTCCCCGTGAGCTTTGAACAGTCCAGTTCCTCTATTTGAAGGCCATCTAAGGACTTGACGCGACTTAGAGCAACGTAAGCTTGCCCGGATGCAAAAGTACGGGGTCCCGAATATACTACAGCACAATCCACCGTACAACCTTCCATATGTTGGATTTAGGTCACGTGATAATTTTTTTCGTATCCCATTCAGCAAACCCTTTCATTTAATACCCATATCATGGGGGTACATTTCAAATAGTCAATCCGCCATCTTGGATGTCCGCCATGTTGGATTTAAGTCACGTGACTATTTTTCATTTGATACCCATATCATGGGGGTGCATTTCAAATAGCCTGTCCGCCATCTTGGACGTCCGCCATATTGGATTTAAGTCACGTGACTATTTTTTTCGTTTTCCTGACAGCAAACCCTTTCATTAGATACCCATATCATGGGGGTGGATTTCAAACAGCCAGCCCGCCATCTTGGGGAGGCCGCCATATTGGATTTAAGTCACGTGACTATTTTTTTCGTTTTCCTGACAGCAAACCCTTTCATTTGATACCCATATCATGGGGGTGGATTTCAACAGCCAGTCCGCCATCTTGGGGAGGCCGCCATATTGGATTTGTAATGACGTTTCTTAGCTAGTCATGTATTGTCATCAGAACTCAGAGCGTGTGCAAAATTTTATCGTAATCGAAGACCGGGAAGTGGGTCAAATTAAGATTCCAAGATTTTCTTACATACATAGTTACAAGTGAAGCTAATAAAAGCGTGTTAAAAAGGAAATAGTTTGATTTAAATTATAAATTATTTACATTTTGACAAGATATAGATATATAAGTGCCTCCGTTTAAATGTGCATCTGTTTGACTTTTTGTGCATCTACAAATATTCTTGCTCTATGAAACTAAACTTAAATCGTAACAAGAAAAAACATTACTAAGGTTCGTGTTTAATTAAAAAACAAAGGTACCTAACAAAGCTTAGCTCATAAAAAACTCTGATATTTCCTTGTTAAGAAAATTCTAAGATCATAAAAATTCACATTTTAAAAGAATGAAATAGTTTAACATCGAAACAAATATTTACTCTCGACTGTGCAGAAGTTTAATCTGTTCCTAACGATGCGAACAAAAGTTCAGCATCCCATATTATATTAAACGGACAAGACCGATCAGAGTCACAAAAACTTGCCTTCCTTCGAGACACTTCGTGATACGATCAAGATGACAAACCCTATGCAAACGGTTCACTACTCGGTCAAGTTTCATTAGTTTTTCCAACACTTTATTGAGGAGGAAGTGAGATGGGAGCAAGAAAGGAGGCGAACAGGGGGACGGGGGAGGCTAAGGTTACATCCTCGCCGTGTAATCTCAAGTTAGCGAGCAATTTGGTGTTTGCTTTCAGCGAAGCTCCTGCTTTTGCTACTGGATTGTCTTCACGTTCTGACGCAAATCTCTATCATTTTTATTCCTAGGAATGAAATGCAAAATATCCGCCTTAGTTTGTAATTCCTCAGTAGCAAACGACCACAATAAATGCGCTCAGTTTTATTCGGCATTCGATATTTATGTTCACTCAACCGTGGCGCTCCTTAACTTGACCTCCCGACTTATTTTACGTTTCTGGTTTTATTAGCTCGGCTGTTTTGATCTTGGAACGGAACGTTATTTTTGTTATTTCAGAGCTTTCCCATTTTGTGGATCTCGACGCAGTGAGACAGTTACCTAATAATATCATATTTCTGGAACAGAGTGGAAATCTATTTTAAAGGTAATATTTTGGATAGAGAAGAAATCAATTACAGAGCTACTAGAGCAGTAAAAATACAGTCTGTTTTTCATACTGCCTTGGAAGCAAACAAGAATTCAGTCCACCTGATGAAGGTTACTACTTGTTACAAATAATTGCACATAAGTAAGTATTATACAATGTGTTTCCTGTAATAAGAGCAATAAATTAAAACGTAGATTCAACTCCTCAAACAATGAAACGTTTGTTCTACAATTTAAAAAAAATTAAGTTTTTATATTGTCTCTTTTTCATACATACTAAATAGTATTTTCAATGTACGTTAAAATCCGTCTAATTGACATTGCTTGGCACTCTTGTCACCCAACAGAAATAATCAATTTCGCAATACATTGCGTGTTCGAATAAACTTTAAAGTGAAATAAAAATCAAAGTTATTTTTAAAAGTCGCTGAACTCATATTGTCCAGTTTGAGGAGTAGATTCTACGGTTTAATTTATTGCCCCTATTACAGGAAACACCCGGTATATTACTTAAGGGTCATTATCCTATTTAATCATTATATTAATATGAAATTACTAAAACTTACTTTCACATCATTGCAATTATGTTTATGTTTATGTTTAAAGACATTTATTCTCATAAAAGACAAAAAATCACTGACATGAGAACATAGTTACTTACATATTTGCATGTTGTTTTCGTCGTCGCAACATAAAACAATTAATAAGTTTACTTATATCTATTTAAGTAATTACTATTTAGGTACTAATTTAACTAATTTGGTGCACATTATAACACTGGTGTACAATCAATGATGTGTTTAGCAAGTGATTTTTTAAATGAGTTAAACTGGTTTACATGTTTAATATCTGAGGGTAGGTTGTTAAACATGCGCGCACCCTCATAAGTAATCGTTGACTTGCCGTAGTTTGTCCGAGTCACGGAGTATATGGAGACGGTATCAGCCGTAGTTTGTTCCAAAACCAGCGTAGCCGGCATTTACACGCACACATTCTCATTAAAGTACGCACGAGGTGATACACACAAAGAAATGTCAGTCTCTCATTCGCTGTGTTGATGTGTGCGTACACTCGAAAATACGTAACCACTACCATTGGCTCGTAGGCTCCGCCTACATTAGGGATGTGGCCCTTCGATATATATATTTTATCGATATCGATTATCGATAATTAACTCCATAATACCACGCCACACCTCATATTAATAAAACAATGTCGATTTTTATTAATAGCTGGATAAAAATCTACCCTAATTAGGGTTCATCCATTAATTACGTCAGATTTTAAGGGGGACGGAGGGATCAACAAAGTGTGACGAGTTCTGATAAGGGGAAGGGGGAGTTTTATTTCTTGTGACGTCACAAATACAAATATCGTGTACATATATACACAAAGTACAGTACTGTGTACACTTTTTTTGAAGGAAAGGAACTCTTTATGTCTTCTTATTATTATTTTTCTTGCTTTGATTTCATTTAATATATTATTTAAAATGGGAAAATAAAGAAATACTAATTTTAAACAATATTGTTGAAATTTGTTTGACGTAATTTGTGGATATACGAGTACCCTTATCTATCTAATTTATGTGTCTGCTAAAATACTAAAAAAAATCGTGACTCAAACTATCTTCATACCAAATTTCATCTTAATCGGTTCAGCAGTTTAAGTGTGAAAAGGTAACAGACAGACAGAGACACTTTCGCATTAATAATATTAATATGGTTAGAAGTACCATTATAAAGTTATCGTACCTATAAAATAAGTTGATCATTGGATTAATTAATCCAGTCAATCACGTTATTTTGATTTCGAAAGAAAGAAAATTAGTTTCTACTATAGGACAGAAAGTTACACCTTAAACAATGTGTTCGAAATTATCGATAACAAATAACGGGCCGCACTCTCGTGGCGGCAGGCGCGCGGCAGCCATGTTGCCCAGCAACGTGGCTGCCGATCGTGTGACGAGACTGACGAGCGACGTTCGTATTTCCAAATACATTGCGCGTCACTCGCGTAATCTTGCGACCGCCAGCAATAGTCAGCGAGCAATTGATATGAATACTGTTGTACCATTAGATAATGGGTGAATGTCGTAATAAAAGCCTACAATTTTTGGAAAAAATTGTGAAATACTCGGTTTTTATACTTACCGGTGGAAAGTAACCCCTCCAGGGACCTCTTTTAATTCGTTGCTTCGTATACGACACGACAAAATTGTACAACACGGCATTTTTACATGTATTTTGGCACTAAATTCGTCACACGTGGTCGAACGACGACTGAACCGCGCGGCATGAGGTTTCGACAAGTTTATGCGCATCTGATCATAAACCATGTAACGCGCGCCCGGCTTAGTACCGCGTCCATTAGTATTTATCTAGTCCGTGGTCCGAGTCTTTGGTAAAATAATAAAACTTGCGCGGCGGCTTTGTCGAGTACAGCAGTACAGGGGTTCGGAACATTTTATCTATTTATAAATGACAAATTTGTGTGGATTTTTTTATTAAGAGTTTTTCTTATGAAAATGCAAGTATTATATGTGTAAAGTTGTTTGATACTCATTAAGTTTGTTTCTTCGTAAATTTGATTCGTTGGCGTAAAATAGTTATAATTAAATAACATTTTTATCATTTTATTTTGTAAAATTTGTAGTTCCGCTAATCTTGTTTACTTTTTTTTTTTTTTTTTTATACCACGACGGTGGCAAACAAGCATACGGCCCGCCTGATGGTAAGCAGCTACCGTAACCTATGGACGCCTGCAACTCCAAAGGCGTCACATGCGCGTTGCCGACCCTTTACAAAAAGGAGGATTCACTGTGTTGACGACTAAAGGAACAAGAAGGTCCCTCATCGTCAACACACTGGGTCCTCTTTGAGCTCTTTGGCAACCTTACTCACCAGCAGGAACACAACACTATGAGTAGGGTCTAGTGCTATTTGGCTGTGGTTTTCTGTAAGGTGGAGGTACTTCCCCAGTCGGGCTCTGCTCCAGATTTGAGCGATGACATTCGCTGAACGTGCCCTACCACACTTAGCGAGATGCCATTCGCAGTGCCCATACCTCTCTTTTTGGCGTAGTTTAAGGACATACCCAGGTCCGGACGTAGTTTAAGGACATACCCCGGGTCCAAAATATAAATACTTATACAATTACCTACACTTTACTGTTTTTGAAATTACAATATTATTTTGATAGTACCTAAATATTCGTAGGCAGACTAAAATAAATAAAACATGTCAATCCAATAATGAAAAGTAGAAACCTAGCCGAATACGTACTAAAACGAATGTTATCAGTATTTACAAAAGCAACTCTTCAGCTTCATTAAAACTTGGAACGTACTATATCATTATCCGAAATTCCTGCATGTAAGGAATGCATGTCACAAAGTACAGCTGGTAAGCAGTAAATACAAGCAAGGAGTCGTCGGATGTCCACGTTTTACTCTACTTTAACTACATGTTTCAAGTGAATGGCCCATTATTACGCTCGTAATCCTGGGATTGCTCCAAAATTTGTTTGTAGACCGACATAGTTTTACTCAGCAACTCTGATTTTAACATTGTTGTTTATGTTTGGGCGGTAAAAGAAAACGATTAACATCTATTGGCTAGAGTAAAACCGGAGAAGGGTGTTTCCAAAAACTGTAATAATCGTAATCGTATGCAAGTGTTTTTCGGATTCCGAATTGAATTCAAAATGAATAGATAGATAGATAGATTGCTTTATTATTCGAAAAGTATACATTAATTTATATAGTGTAATTTATATATAGTACAGTAATATTTAGCTTATTAAATTTAAACTTTCGTGAGACACTTTAGTCACTTCGCGCGACATGTTACTAAAGTGATGTGAGTGTAACCGTTATATTTTATAGTAATATTTAGCTTCATACCCTGGAAGCAAATGTTATCGACTATGTTATTACGGTCTTCGTGGTGCTACACCAATACTTCTTTGTTTTGTTTGTCTGTAAATTTATATGTAATATTATGTACGTCATGAATAAATATCTTGAATCTCGAATCTTGAATCTTGAACAACTTATCTATTCCGTAATTAAGTACCTACCTACCTAAATGCAAACAGAACAACAACAAGGTTACAAATTAAATCTAATAAAAACAAGAAATGTGTAACAGTCTACCGAAAGATGTTAAAGACTCTCAAGGAGAAACTATATTTTAAACTAAGGGCAAGAACTATGTTTATGATAATATTTACTGAGATGTGTTGGAATAAGTCACATAATGTTATAATTTTTTTGTTGTGTTCTCATATAAGTGAACTGTTGTGTTCTTATGAGAAATTAATGTCTTTAAACCGAAATGGGTCAATCTACTAAAGTTTCGATCTTCTTTTTATCTTAAGGTACAATTTTCAGGCCGAGCATCTAACATCGAAGACCAACCTACGTAAGTCAAACAGTCCCTTTCCTATTAGCTCGGGGTATGGATGATATTGGCCCAAGATATATATTTTGCGTGCTTTCAAATTTTGTCAACCATTAATCGTGCTTTCTGGGCGTGTTACATGTTAGACTTATTGCTTCCTTCACTCCCACACAGTGAATCATTCTAAAGTTGAATATATGTTTTGATATGAGAAAAAAAAAGTGATGATCTAGCTGCAAGTATGCAACCGCTGCGGTTAAATACCTTCATATATTTTGACATCTAGGATACTCGTAATTAGCCTTGAAAAAAATGTGTGTCCGTTTTATGTAACGATATGTCGGAACTATATAGTCATAACTAAACAAATTAATAAAATATTTATAACAAAACATAAACTCTTTATTGCACATCTCAAATTAAAGGAAAAAGTATACACAAGTTACAAATAGAAAAACTATATAAGACCATTGGTGATCTTATGTATTTAATTACAGTAATAAAATTTATCTTGATTTTTGTATTGTATCTAGAAGATTGTCTCAAAGTTGGATCTATTTTTGTTTGAGTATATTTCATTCACGGAAAAACAATAATAGGTGACATTTAGAACATAAATATCGATCACATATTTTTAAGCAGGAAATCACCACATGTTTAGAAAATAGCATTTTTCGTGGAAATATAACTAAAGAGTGCTTTGCGAAGTTTGTAATAAATGTTAATTTGTTTACTTTCATAAACTTACAGTAGTTTATGTAACTGTTACGTAATAAGGGTCCTTAAAACATGAGTGTGGTTTTTTTCGCCTTTCGCCTGCGGCTCATTTCATAATAAGATCACACGAGTGTTTTAAGGCCTAATTACGTACAGTTGCATACACTGCTTTATCTACACTCATATTATTTATTCTAAATGCCTTATTTGGAAACCATAGAATGGCCGCCATTGCACCGCCATGGCCAACTCGATTGTGCCGGCGGTCGCGCGGGCGCGTGTCGGGCTGTCGGCGGATCCCCGGGAGGGTGCAGGTGTACATTATGTTATCAAAACTCATAGCACATCAATAATTGAGCATGAAAAGTTAAAATTACGTTACTGCTACGGATAAAAAGCTTATCATAGTAAAATCGGTCGTGGTAATGCTAGCCATTGCCTACCGTTTTCGAAAACGTTTTAGAGAACTTACAATATGAGTGTAGATAAAAAATATAATGATACCCGCTTTGAAAAGCATTATGGACACCCGTTTATTATTAATAAACCAGTCTGAAAGATCCTACTACGTATGTAGTCCACGTAGCGCGAGTGTGAAACAATCTTCGCTGGAAGAGTGGACGCGGCCATTTCACGGTTGATTATCTTGCAGGCGTTCTGCCTCGACAACTCAAATTCAGTTTTACCTTCGGTTTTTGTTGTCGCTTGTTTTAGAAATCATATTCTGATGAGACCTTGAAGAGATCCCTTATAAGGATTAGTTCGCGGTTGTTTTGTAATACATTAAGTGTGCTTACTTTCTACTGCTAGCTTGGTTAGTATGTAAAAATAATATTATGTAGTCAGTAAATAATGAAAATCCGTTTAAAAAACATTTTCTATAAATTATTTTGATTTCTAAGTATTTATTGTTATTAGTCAGATTCAGATCAACTCGTATGGTTTAATAATATGTGGCTGAAAATTGTGTGGCAAATTATCACTTCCCAAACTATTTTTCCCATAGTTTCATTTGGCAGAATGATCAGATGGCATAATATCGTTTAGCATACATACGAATTTTTCGAATATTTTTATTTCGCATACTAACCTATGCCAAATAAAAATTCGGCCAAATAAAACTATGTGAAATAATTCATTTGGTAAACATTGGTATGTTAACTAAACGTTCTGCGATAAGTTGTTTGTATCTGTGAAATGAAATTAGGCGAAATGGCAGTACACCGTTCTTATTCAGAGTTAAAGATGTGTAATCGCAATATAAAACTAATGATGCTCTGCCACAAGGATTTTGTTGGAGTAAAGATTTCGTTTTAGTTACTTTACTTGTCATTTACATTCAATGACAATGATAGCTACATAAAACCAACGTCTCTGTCAAAAAAATTGAGTTTGACACGACGTATCCGATACGTTTGCCTAAGTAAGAAAGAGAACTTGTCATGCGTTAAGAAGGGACAACATGATTCGTAACGTCAAAGAGGGACCTCTGTATAGTACTATTATTTACTCGGTGATAAAACCACAATATTGTTGTCAAAAAGTTTGCATTTTTATTATAAAGGATGGTCGACCACGTCCAACAGGAGGCAACAACAATTAACGCTTCGATTGTAGTCTGAATCATTTATACCCGCGCAATGAAAAAGCATATTTATTCCCTTCATTCGGTTTCGAAATTCAAACAGACTTTATTGCCAACAGTAAATCTTTATAACACTATTTCGATCTGTAATACACTTAGTTCGTTAGAAAGAAATAGTTCGTCTTTAGACAGGAAATGATTCACTGAACGCGGCGGTGTTTACAGAGACCCTCATTTGAACCAGTTATTGCAGTATAATAAAGCAAAAAGTACACGAGAGAGTTGGATTATTTCCAATTTCGATTTCCCCTGGAGCCAGCCTCATTTGGAGTTGCACTTTATTTATTGCCCTCTATCGCTTGCTGTGAATTGAATCCAAATTACTGGAAAAATTCCTTCCAAGCTGGCGTAGAATTCCTGCCCTATTATACCATACCTTCACAGCGAGCGAAGGATTTCATATTTCACACCGTTTGAGGTACTTCATTCAAACCTAATTGTTATATTTTTGAGATCCGTTTTATTTTTACTTTAATTGGTGCAGTGCTCAACAAGTAAATAAATATCTCATATGAAGAGTTATTTATCAATAATTATTGTCGTTGTGAGGTACAAAGTGACTTTTCTCTATGTAAATTTCTATTTTACCATCTACTTCGTTAAAAATAACTGTGACTAATGGTATTCAAAGTTGTAAAAAGACTTGCATTTTTATATTAAAGAGTTTAAAAAAACTCCCAACAATGATTTAAATAAATACAAAAAATTCATAGATGTAGTCTTCATACATATAAAAGTAAATATTTAGACAAAAAAATCCTTTTATCTACACTCATATTGTAAGTTCTCTAAAACGTGTTCGAAAACGGTAGGCAATGGCTAGCATTACCACGACCGATTTTACTATGATAAGCTTTTTATCTGTGGCAGTAACGTAATTTTAACTTTACATGCTCAACTATTGGTGTGTTATGAGTTTTGATAACATAATGTACACCTGCACGCTCCCGCGCCGCCGCCGACACGCGCCTCCCCGACCGCCGGCACAATCGAGTTGGCCATGGCGGTGCAATGGCGGCCATTCTATGGTTTCCGAATACGGCATTTAGAATAAATAATATGAGTGTAGATAAAGCAGTGTATGCAACTGTACGTAATTAGGCCTTAAAACACTCGTGTGATTTTATTATGAAACTCACCTGCGGCTCGTTTCATAAAACCACACTCATGTTTTAAGAACCCTTATTACGTAACAGTTACATAAACTACTATTTGATTTTGTACGTAACATTCCAATAATCTATTACAACTAGGCAATCAATGCAATAAAAACCGGCCAAGAGCGTGTCGGGCCACGCTCAGTGTAGGGTTCCGTAGTTTTCCGTCCGTCACAGTAAGTGTCCCCACTTAATAGTTAATAACACCGCCATGTAGGATATGATATGAGAGTTCCACGTACAGCGACATCTATCGGCAAATTAAGTAAACTATTGCGCGCGAGCTTAAAGTATGGAAGATGATTTTTAAGGAATAATTCTTTATTGCGTGAACCGATTTTCACCGTTTTTACTTTATTTGAAAGCACGTCATTTCATTGTAATTTTGTAGAAATTACAGGTACAATAAACACCTGGTTATACGGTTAAATTACAAACTTAGTTCAGAAATTATTTTGTAATTTTTTTTCAAAAACTATTCATCCTATCAAGTTCAAAATAATTTTCCTAGAAAGTTTTTATAAAGTTCTACTTTTGAGATTTTTTTCATATTTTTAAAACTTATGGTTCAAAAGTTAGAGGGGGGGGACGCATATTTTTTTTACTTCTGGAGCGATTATTACCGAAAATATCTACATTATCGAAAAATGATTTTAGTAAACCCCTATTCATTTTTAAATACCTATCCAACAATATATCACACGTTAGGGTTGAAATGAAAAAAAAAAATCACTCCCCACTTTACGTATAGGGGAGGTACCCTAATAAAAAAAAAATCCACTTTTTATTTTACCACTTTGTCGGCGTGATTGATATACATATTAGTACCAAATTTCAGCTTTCTAGTGCTAACGGTCACTGAGATTATCCGCGGACGGACGGACGGACGGACGGGCAGACATGGCGAAACTATAAGGGTTCCTAGTTGACTACGGAACCCTAAAAAACATATTCCTGCCATGTTTCCTCGTACAGATTCAGGTGAAATACTGCTAGGGAGAGTTAAGCGCAGCGCTATTGTGAACCCTTTTCGACCCATATCAAGCCTATGGAGCAGTTTGACAGTAACATTATTAGCACATGGCATAGGACACGGACTACTCTCTAGAATTACTATACTAACAAAAATCCGGACTAATCTTTATTGGTCGGGAACAAATGGATTAAACGTTTTCGCTCTTGTTGCCTTGAAGCGTTTTGTAATTATTGTTGTTTAAGTTAAATTGTGTTTTTTTGCTGTTAATTCTGTGTCTCCTGTTATTTTCCCAAATATAAACCTTACATTTTTTACGACGGCATAGATGTCTGACCGAGCAAACTGACTTGAAAGACTTCGGGGTCCCTTATCGGCTTTTAAAAGTGCAACCTCAGCTATGTACGTGGAGCCAATGAAGCCATGATTTAACTCCGGGGCTTCAAAACGGGCGGCTGAAAGAAATTATCGGTCGCAGAGTGCGGTCGCTGATGGGAGCGGCTATTTGGAGCGCGGCCAGCTCGCGATCTTGTAATTTACTCATGTGGAATGAGATTAACACGACATCTGCCTTGTATTTAGTGGGTTCGCTGTATGACTTTTTAATATTCTCCCCTAGCTTAACAAGGCTCATTTTGACCTCATGATAAAAAATTTGTTTTTTAAAAATCATCTTACCTAATGAATTTCAAGCAATGATATTTTATAGTTGAAGCCGTTTTTCGTTGAAGCCATAGGTCGTCAAGACAGTTTTGTAATAGTTAGGTTATGCAGAGTTTTTTTTATGCCTGCTTAATGTGAGAAATAGGTACGGAAATAGTTATGTTCATATTTCACGTAAGTAACATTTAGTTATATAACTTTTAGTCACAAACTTAATCGCTTTTAGTTCTACAAATATAAAAAAAAATACAAGCAGTAAATAAATAAATTAAGTACGTAAAAAAGTTAATGTAGAATGATTTACTCGGTAGGTATAATGCACGATCAAATGGTCAGAAACGAATTTGAATAATGTTCTTAAATAACAAACAAAAACATCGAACCACATTCCGCAGCATAATACTTTATTTCGTTCGCTAGGCTTTTGAAAGTTTAAAAAGTTTGAAAGTCGTAACTTAAATTCATGCTTTCCTTACCCATCTATTTTTTAGCACCATGCTTACAGTTTGTCAGGAACTCTTCCAGTCGCAAATATTAATGTTTAAAGTATTTACATCCCAGTTATAAATACTTACTTGAACTAAATGCAAAAATCAAAAAATCACTACGTAGACGTTATGTCAGGTATCAGGTCCTAGGTTATTTATAATCCACTTAATAACAGAGAAATGGGATGACAAAGAATGCTTGTCAACGATCAAAAGTGTGGCAAAAAAATGAAATCCATGTATGTGTCTAAATTGTCTATGTGAGCGTAAAATAGTGATGCCAAATACAACAGGTTAATTATCTATCGGTATTTGACTTTCTTATCGATACGTTCTAAAGGCCTCTACAGACGTAAGCGACTAGTCAAAGTAGTCAACTGTGACGTCAATTGACATCCCCATTACCAACTTGACGTTTCATTTCACGCACATTTTCGACTAATATTATTACATTACCTGATAGTTAATAACTAATATGTTTGTTCTAAGCAAATTATATTCTTTAGTATAAAAAAAATGAAAATAAACAAAATTATTTCCTAAAATAATTTCAAATATTTCATAAAACGGAAAACGGAATTTCAAGTCGCCAGTCGAATTCGATTGATCGCACGACCATTTTGACAGCTGACCTCTCATTCCAACTATATTTCTATCTCGTTCTAATCATTAGACTTAGTCGCTTGTAGGCGCGGCACACACTTGAGCGGAATCCAGCCCAGCTATCATAAATAAAAATCAGCCGCAGCATAAAAGTCGGAAATTTCTTTACGGGATTTTTGTATAGAGCCCATGTACAATATGCCCGATTTCCGTTTTCGGCTGCTTTTTGACTATGGTAGCGAATTCCGCTAAATGTGTTGAGCGCCATATTTGAATGAAATAATACAAGTACTGCAAGGTAAAAGTATCTTTAATAATAAAAAAAACCGTTTAAAATTGGATATAATAAGAACCTAATTTAATCTTCTTACGTAATGACGTAATGTTAATATAAGATTAATAGATTCATTGGGTTTTTTTGAAGCAATAATTATAATTTTCATAATTATAATATAAGTCCCTAAAACGTTTTGTCAATCCCTAGCGTCGAATAAATGTTTCGGTTTTTACACAAAATAATCATGAATATTAACTATTATGATAAAATATTGGCACACAGTATAAGAAACACTAATAATTAATTGTATCTAGTAAATACTTACACGATTTATTTTGCTATTTTGATAAAATATTGTTTCAAAGATATCGATCGGAATATCATGTAAACCTGTGAAATGAGTAATCACTTGGGTTTTTCCTATGAGTAATAGTCCAATCTGGAACACAACACGACACCATGTTTCTCCTTTTTCATCACAAGTTATTTTATTCACGATTGTTTTATATTTTCCACGCTAAAATATGAGCTGTCACGACGTGGGTACGTAAGCTAACTACCCAAATTCAAAAGCTGTCACTCCTTCAAAATAATCGTGTGTCTCTTTTGCACTCGTGGAATGTTCATATACGTGTTGGTTTCTCTTTTGCGCACTTCGTTTATCTTTTAGCGGCAAGCGCCATTTTATATCTATGCTTAATAAGGACGCTTGTAGTTTCGCTGTAACCTAGCAGCCGCGACAAAACTGTTATTCGTGGCACACAACATCTCAGGACTACGTGACTCCAGAAACTTGGATAATATTTATGCTACTTAGCGCAATCTTAGTTAAAACAATAGTTTTGGCAAAACTCTTGAAGTGGAAACTAGGTTACAATTTACGATTACGCAAAGGCAATAGTTTACCCAATTGAGTTTATATCGATTTTTCTACATTATCATAAAGGGGCTAGTTATCTACATAAACTATATGACCCAAATGTGTAATATTTTGAGACTTGGTACGAAAAACACTTTCTTTGCCAACTTGTATGTAAATATTATGTAACTTAGAAACGTACAAGACTAAGTTTTTGTATATTTCAGTTTTCTATTGGCAGGTTTAAGTGCATAAATGACAGATGTATCCTATTCTTAAAGAATGTACCTACTGGCCATTCTTGAAATAATTTGTTACACGTTTTACTTTCACACTACACTTCCGAAATAAAAAGACATACATCTAAAAAGAGATCAAGTACAGTTTTAAGGAAATATTAAAATTGTATAAAACAATTTGCTTCGAAATGTTTTTTTTTGTAATATTGTCATGAATACGACATTTTTTGTTATTTCGGAAAGGATGTCCAAATAAAATTTTTCGTTACTTACACTACTTTAATGTACATATTTACTTTAGAGTAAAGTTAAGTACATATTTTAAAGAAGATAAGTACTTTGTAAACCTAGAACGGACTTTATTGATGGCGATCGTCATTGTAAACACAGAGGGTTAAATAGACTCTGAGGCACATGAATAAATACGATACCTAGATTGCTGTTGCACTGCCACAGGGACCGGAAAACCCCTTCATTTGATTAATCGTTTCGATAGGGTAACCCTATTAAAGTCTTACCCTAATGATAGGGTTACTCTATCATTGGGTGACCCTATCGATATGGAAATCATTTTGAATAGGCTTAACCCTTTTCAATGTGGTTTCCGAGTCGAATGGGGTAAAGATAGCCTTAATATTTACCGCTTACCCTATCATAGGGCTACCCTTTTCCTGTCTAATCGACGCAGGCAGGCGGTTCTATCTTTCTCATTTGAAATGGAACAGGAGAGGTGGCGGCGGAACAACTTGAGTGAATATAAGATTTGCTGTCGTTTATTCATTCTAGAAAAGTCACACATAGTCCAGTCCTCTGCTCGCGTACACAACTTTAAATTAAATAATTTCTATTAAAGAAATGTGTCTTACCTTCAGTTTATTTTTTCATAGTTCGCACGTACTGATGAGTTGAGCAATAATTATTTTGAATAAGAATAAAAACACAATTTTTATTCATATTCAAATCGATTTGACACAAACCAATACATTCATCCTCCTAGCGTTTGTCCCGGCTTTTGCCACGGCTCAGTTGAGCCTGTGGTCCGCTTGGCAATCTAATCCCATGAATTGGCGTAGGGATTGGTAGTCGTTTCCAGCTAATTATGGGATATACGATTTTAAGCTCACATGGACATTCACATTATAAATATTATTTGAAACGGGGTATTTACCATGTATATTAGCGTTATTGGGCATCCGATATTTCGGGTGCGAGGTAAATACCCTGTTACAAATAATATTTATAATTAGGGGATGTAGATTTCGAAAATAATTTATGTTTTATAATCCAAGACTACGTAAGAAGAAACAAGAATGCCACTTATATACTTTTTACTGTAAAATCGTCATGGTAGCTATTTTCGGTTAATTATTCGGGGTGTATAAGGGCCATTATACTTTTTAATGCCTAATCTGAGCATAAAATTTTGAAATATTTTTTAAAATGAAAGTTATCGTTATGTTATTTTTTTGTGCAGACATAGATTCGTTATAGTTCAAGTCATAATATACTTACCTCAGCAGCGATGGTTTTAATGTCAAAACTAATGGCAAATAATATATCAAGGTGTCGAAAAAAATAAACAACAGCGTTACTTTTCTACAAATTATTTTTTTTATTAAAATTTTACATTGAGACTCACTAATATGTCAGTTTTAAACTATGATGCTTATATTAAACTCTTATAAAATTAAATCACAATATTAATCAGTTTCATAGAATTTTCTTAATAATTAAGATCACTGCGTTACCAAAGTCTCATTTTAAAACTTAAACTTTTCTATTAGTGACAAAAAAAAACTTAAAATGAATACCAACTATCGATAGAATCTTCCATTTTTGATGAATAATACGTACGTATAAAGTTGAGGCATTTGAAATAATTAGAAGCCCAAGTATTACTAAAAATGCTATAATAATCAGAGGGACATAAAAGTAACGCAGTAGTAAGCTTAGTAACACAGTAGTATTTTATTATGTTAATACTTTGTACTTTCTACAGAGATCTAGTATAATGATAAAAACAAAATAAAATTTAACTTCTTATGACTTGACATAATATATAGTAACTCAACTACTTTCAAAAATAACAAAACTTAGCTAATTCAATACAAAAAATAATACAATTTTCAACAGGTTTCTGTTAAGAAACGAACTAACATTAGATAATCAACCCTTTAAACTAATGAGGCAGTTTCGAACCTCAGTCTTACTTTTCAAAAAAGTTTTAACATTTTTCATCATTTATACTTTCTATAGGGATCTAGTATAATGGTAAAAATAAAGTAATATTTAACTTATTGAGAGTTGACATAATATAGGTATAGTAACTTAAATCTTTTCAAAAATAACAAAGCTTAGGTATAAATCAGTACAAAAAAATAATGTTCATCCACGTCAATATTCTTCAACAGGTTTCTGTGCAAGAAACCAATTAACATTAGAAAATCAATCTTATAATTCTTATAAACTAATGAGGCTCTTTTGAATCTCAGTGTTACTTTTCAAAAACGTGTAATGGCTCATCATAATCAAAGTATACCCTTTTACCTTTCACGACAGATTTGGGATTAGGAACAATTTCTAAGATGTTATCGTAAGGTTCGTAAGAAATATCAGTCTCTACGGCTTTGATTGAACCTTTTGCCAGTTTTATCTACAGTCTTGTAAAACATAATTTTGACGTCTCCTTCTTCATCAACTTCACTTTTAGCAACACCTAGGTAGGTGTAATGTTTGTCTTTAACAGAAGACACTTTTACTAAAACATGGACACCATCAGATATCTTTGAGGGATGAACAATTTCCTTATCAATTAGCTGCTTTTCCTTTATATTAGAAACTGATGGTTGGTTAAAGCTTGCTAAAGGCTCGTCGTCAGAGTTGGAAGATGAGGAATAAACCGTATTGTAATATGTTCTTCTAGTTACGGCAACGGTATTAGAAATGTTGTCTAGGACTCTTTCCTCATCCAATCCATCTAAAACAATGTCTTCTCTATGTGTGTCAACAACCGGAGCAGGAACTGGCTGGTATGTTTTTGGATTCATGCAAGAGCAAAAGCCTCTTTGGCAAAAGCAACTGAGGTCCCTGTATTGAAGTTCACCCGGCATGTCAGTAAAAACTTGATGTACTTGCATCGTACCCTGAAGTGGCACTAGGTTTTTAGGTACTGTTTTTTTTCAACATTTTGAATGTCACTGTCAGTCACTAAGTACAAACTGACCTTGCTCAACTCCTTCAAGGTGTAAAAAAAGGCTTCTGCATCAGAAATATCCGAACCTGCAGCTACTTTTTCATCTGCAGTGCGTTTGAGATAGCCACCAACACCATCAGCAGCCCCTTTTCCGTGACCGGCTTCAAAGAAATTCCATGTAACGCGGATGAAATTGTATTCGCTGAATATTCTGTGACTTATGAAATAAAAAATTTGCTTCTGTCGGTACTGAGTAGCTGGTCCATCTGAGAAAAAGTGAATTGTAGTTGTGACGATTGTTATGTTGTATGCCGCTAATAATTGGATGCAGGTGTGCCCAAATAGAGGCAGGGTTATGTGAATTATTCGCAGAAATAGTACAAAATGAATTTATAGTTGGTTTGTTCTGCCCTTCAGGTTTGGTGTACATTACTCCAGTATGTAACGTTACTTGCTTTCGTGACCTGCCAAAATGATGGGACTGAACTTCTTCAAAATGTTTACAGTTATAGTTTTCGCTAAAGTCGACGTGCAGAACGACTTCGTTATTTTTCAAATTATCTATAGCAGCTCGATAACTCTTATATTGTACTTTAATGTTGTAAATATGTTTCTTTAATTGGACTAAAGCTTGACTAAACTTACAACTCTGCAACTGTCCCTTCAACTATTTCCTTTACGTTTTTAGTAATTTTTACTTTTTTTCCTGATTTTTCAATCGTTTCCGACTTTCTTATCCATTCAGCCCATTTCACTAATCCAAGATTACCTGTTGTTTCCCTATCATGAATTGGTTTTGTCTTACAATCTTTACAGTTACCAGTCATGCAAGCTTGGTTATATGTCGAACAAACTGTGCTAGCGATTAGGTCGTTAATGTTTGGGTGAGCAATGACCCTGGTTTTGTAGAGAGCATCTATCATATACTGCGCATTAGTATGTATCTTGCATAGGCAAGTCTCTCTTCCAGCAATTGAAGGCGGTTTTACGTAAAATGGCCTGTTTCTTGTGAAATATGAATAAGAACATCTCAGTTCTGGATTTTCTTTCTTGAATGAGCGAAATAAGTTTTTCATTGAGTCCAGTAAAAATCGCTTCTGTTTTTTTATTTTTTTTTAAGTGACAGTTTCTCGTTTTCCAGCTGTGGCTCTAGAAACGTCATCGCGATCAAAAAAGTTTTTAATATTCTGAACCAGAAGGGTATTCTTTAAGAAACTCTGCTTTTGTTTCATTTCTTTCATCTGGTCAATGCCCAAAGTCTCGCGTACAATAGCAATCTTCATTTTAGACTTAGATATCCCTTCTCCTTGAAAAATTCGTTTCAAGACTTTTTTCTCTTTTACTGTTTTCAAGCTTTTGTAATGATCTTTGATGGCATTGGATAGCGTTGAATATTTATTTTGGTTAAGCTTCATTACTTCGTGCTTATCATTGATTGAAGTGTTTGCTCTTTGGTATCTCTTTTTGTATTTACGACACACCCTTTTTACCTTTTCCAGTTCTTCCTGCAATTTAAGATTTTTTCTGTACACTGCAGATCTATCTCTTCGTATTTGTCTTCGGCCTCTAGACCTCGGTGAAACTGGAGTTCCAGACCGTGGGCTAGACACCGGTGTAATGTTCATAATTGTTTGAGCAGTCTTTTGACGTTCTCGTCGTTTCTTATTCGCAGTCTTCCATTTACGCTTAGCATTTCTGTGTTCTCGCTCTGTCATATCCTTTACAAGTTTTTTGTTTGCGTGGTACCTCTCAAGATGTTTTTTTTGGCTTCTGCATTTTTAACAGGATCTAGCTTTAACTTAAGCCTATAGCGACGTTGTTTTTCTGCGTTTGTCAACGCCATTTAGTGCAGAAGCTTCTTTCTGAAAAAGAAAGAAGCAATTATATGTGTATTTTGATTCGAATAACATATTATTAACACAAATAATTAATTAAAACCACTGCGTTGCCGATGCAACAACAGCGTTACTTTTTTTTAGTAACGCAGTGTAGCAGTTACGCAGTTGTAAATATTTGACTATGTCGTAAACGATTACAAAATAGAAAAACAAAATACAAATATTCTTACACTGACAGAACCAATGCATGACTAACTATGCATAAAAATAATAATAATGTAAATATCGCCAGTGCTTACCTTTCGACGGCGGTAACTCAGCGGCCACACAATAAATACACGCACCTCTTACAACGATTGTGAAGCGACTGATCCGGCTAGCGTGCTCCCCCCGCGCAGTTGCTATCGTCCGATGTTAAGAGTTACAACAGGTCGGACATAATGAAGTGCAAGATAACGTAATACACTTACTTTAAGGTTTATTTTCATATAGCAACGCAAGGTAGTTACGATTTTATTCTTTGTTGGGGACACAGACGAAATATTTTTTTAATCCATTGAATGTTTTATGTAAAAAATATCTATTGGGCATTCTAATAAGGTTCAAGACTTCCAATTTTATAGTGGTATTAAAGAAAAATGCCATTTAGAAAAGATTGTGAGAAATTGCTCAGTATAGCTCGAGACTCGTGGTCAAGGACAGCAATATTTTGTATGAAGAACAACTGCGTAACTAAGAATGACAACCAGGGCTTGAAATACCGGTATTTTTCGGAACCGGTATCGTGGCTTCGAACCAGGAACCGGTATATGACTTGGTACCGGTTCCGTGGTGCCGGTATCCAGGGATCGAATTACAGGTATTTTTCGGAACCGGTATCGTGGCTTCGAACCAGGAACCGGTATATGACTTGGTACCGGTTCCGTGGTACCGGTATCCAGGGATCGAATTACAGGTATTTTCCGGTTCCGAGGTACCGGTATTCAGGGCTTGAATTACAGGTATTTAATGGGAACCGGTATTGTGGCCTTGAACCATAAACCTGTATTAGACTTGGTACCGGTTCCGAATCACGCATAGGTACCGGTATTACTTGTCGCCGCGTATTAAAGGATTTGTTCTCTCTCTCTGACTCGTGGCGTCGGCTTTGTCCGCTTGGCGCTCGCTCACTCGCTGCGTTCATTTGTTTCGTTCGTCAGTTGGTGATCGAACTTATGTTTATTTGTACGTGCGAAAAACCTGGACTCCCATATTGGACCCCCCAAATAACAGGGATTAGTATGTTTTTAAAGGTTTTTATTTAGTTTCACCTGTCCGTTGCCCATGGTTCAAATGACCAACTTCCCGATTTCCGATTGAGCTGAAATTTTTCACGCATATGTATATCGAGTGACAATGCAATATTTTGATAATATAAAATAATGTCCATTTAGAAATCCAAGATGGCGGTCAAACACTTTTTTGGTAAAAATCGTTATGGTAGTCATTTTCGATTAATTCAGGGGTGTAGATTTCGAAAATAATATCCGTTTTAAAATCAAAGATGGCGGAAATTGACAATTTTGTCAAAATCGTCATGGTAGTCATTTTCGACTAATTTGGGTGTGCAGATTTCGAAAATAATGTCCATTTTGAAATCCAAGATGGCGGTCATACACTTTTTTTGGTAAAAATCCTTAAATCGAAAATGGGTCTTCTTCGTTTTAAAATCCAAGATGGCGAAAATGGAAAATTTTGTCAAAATCGTTATGGTAGTCGTCTTCGACTAATTCGGGAGTGTAGACTTCGAAAATGATGGATGTTTTAAAATCCAAGATGGCGGCCATACACTTTTTACTTAAAAATCGTAATAGTAGTCATTTCCGATTAATTCATAAGTGTAGATTCCGGAAATAAGGACGGTTTTATAAATAAATATGGCGGAAATGGAAAATTTTGTCAAATTGGTCATGGTAGTCATTTTCGAATAATTTGGGTGTGCAGATTTCGAAAATAATGTCTATTTTGAAATTCAAGAGGGCGGTCATACACTTTTTTGGTAAAAATCGTTAAATTGAAAACAAAGACTGTTTTAAAATCCAAGATGGCGGAAATGGAAAATTTTGTCAAAATCGTCATGGTAGTCGTCTTCGACTAATTTGGGGGTGTAGATTTCGAAAAATTTGTTTGTTTCAAAATCCAAGATGGCGGCCATACACATTTTACATAAAAATCGTAATGGACGTCATTTTTGATTAATTCCGGGAAGAAGACTTCGAAAATAAGGACCGTTTTAAAATCAAAGATGGCGGGAACGGAAATTTTTGTCAAAATCGTCATGGTTTTCGTCTTCGACTAATTCGGGTGTGCAGATTTCGAAAATAATGCCTATTTTAAAATCCAAGATGGCGGTCATACACTTTTGTGGTAAAAATCTTTAAATCGAAAATAGAGACCGTTTTAAAATACAAGATGGCGGAAATGGAAAAATTTTGTCAAAATCGTCATGGTAGTCGTCTTCGACTAATTTGGGGGTGTAGATTTCGAAAAAAATGTTTGTTTCAAAATCCAAGATGGCGGCCATACACATTTTACATAAAAATCGTAATGGACGTCATTTTTGATTAATTCAGGGAAGAAGACTTCGAAAATAAGGACCGTTTTAAAATCAAAGATGGCGGAAACGGAAATTTTTGTCAAAATCGTCATGGTTTTCGTCTTCGACTAATTCGGGTGTGCAGATTTCGAAAATAATGCCTATTTTAAAATCCAAGATGGCGGTCATACACATTTGTGGTAAAAATCTATAAATCGAAAATAAAGACCGTTTTAAAATACAAGATGGCGGAAATGGAAAAAATTTGTCAAAATCGTCATGGTAGTCGTCTTCGACTAATTTGGGGGTGTAGATTTCGAAAATAATCTCTGTTTTGAAATCCAAGATGGCGGCCATACGCATTTTACTAAAAAATCGTAATGGACGTCATTTTTGATTAAATCAGGGATGAAAGACTTCGAAAATAAGGACTGTTTTAAAATCAAAGATGGCGGAAATGAAAAAATTGATAAATTCGTAATGGAAGTCGATTTAGACTAATTCGGGAACTATAGATTTCGAAAATAATGTCTATTTTAAAATCGAAGATAGCGATCATATACTTTACTTGTTATTTTAGCCATTTTCGATTAATTCAGGCGTGTAGATTTCAAAAATAAAGTCCGTTTCAAAATCCAAGATGGCATAAATTGTCATTCATTTATAAAAATCGTCGTTATTCTGATATGTAGATTTCAAAAACAAATTCTGTTTTAAAATTCAAGATGGCGGCTATATACTTTTTTGTATCCCCGATTAAATCGAAAATGACTACCATAACGATTATCCAGAAAAAAGTGTATGGCCGCCATCTTGGAATTTAAAACAGACCCTTTTCTCAAAATCTAAACACCTGAATCAGTCGAACAAGATTACCATGAAGATTTTCACAAATAGGTCATCATTGCTATCTTATATTTTAGAACAGTGTTTATTGTCGGAATTCACATTGCCGAATTAATCAACAGAGACTACTATAACGATTTTTACTAAAATTGTATGACTGCCGTCTTGTATTTTAAAACAAAAATTATTTTCTAAATCTACACACATGAATTAGTAAAAATAATAATAATAAATAATAAGAATAGCTTTATTGTACATATACACTATGATTTTTAATCCGTGAACAGGAGTGGAATAATATTAAAATTTAGCCCAAATTAAACTTATTCGGCGAGGTCTCGCGTTATTTCTTCACTGTTTAATTAATTAAAAGTGAAAACATAGTTAAAACAAGTAACCATTGAATACATGGTCATCCTACAGTATAATAAGTTTAACTACGATACGTCAAGTGCCATCAGTATGGCGGGAAATTTGATGGATCTTATGTCAATAAATACTTCTATGTACTTGTAATCTTATCAGTGCTGCACTGATAACGACGAAAATAATTAGTAGGTGATTAACATAAAGTGCATTACCTAAACTTTTATTTGCAAGCTACTTAACAAGTTAAATTTTGAACAAGTAAAACGATTTGTTTTTAAACTGTACAATTTAATAAATAAATACAAAACAATAAAAGCAACTGCATACCTGACCAACTAAAACATAAAAAAGATTATTTTAAACATAATTTAACAGGTGTTCAAAATGACCACCGTGTTGTTATTGACACAGGTCCGCTCGACGCCTGTGATTATTTTTAATTCTGCGAAGAGAATTGCTAGCCCTTATTTCGTCAAATGCGTTGCATATTCTTTGGCGGAGTTCTAGTACAGTATTGGACTCTTGTTCATAAACAATTCGTTTTACGTCACTCCAAAGGTAAAAATCCAATGGAGTGAGATCTGGACTGCGTGGAGGCCATGCGATAGGGCCGCCGCGGCCGATCCACCGCCCAGGGAATTTCGCGTTCAGGTAGTCGCGAACCCTATGTTCAAAATGTGCAGGGGCACCATCATGCTGGCAATACAGGTTATTCAAATTCCGCAGTGGCACTTCATCCAACAGCTCTGTTACCATATGCCTTAGCAAATTTAGGTAGTTTCCTACATTTAATCTCTCTTCTATGAATATGGGTCCAATTAATGTCTCATTAATTATCCCTGCCCACACATTTACGTCCGAGGATTTTCGGCAGCCCAAAAGTGTTCATTATGGACATTAAATTGACCGACACGCGTGAAGGTTGATTCATCCGACCACAAGATATTGGTTTCGATGTTTCTCTCGAACCACTGACAGAGAGCAACCCTCCCTGCAAAATCTGTTGGTAGAATATCTTGCACAGGTCGAAAATGAAAGGGATGTAAATCGGACAAGTTAAGCAACCGCCACACGAAGGATTGACTCACTCGAAATCTTCTCGCTGCTTGCCTAGTGCTCCTTCGAGGATCCCGAGCAAAGAATCTTAAGATTCGTCGATCCAGATCGTCAGGATGACGACGAGGTCGTCCGGGTGCTTGAGCATGTTGCGGCACTGTAAACTGTCCGAAGTCACGTAGGTTTTGGTGCATGCGGTTTATCAAATTGTGTCTGGGAATCGGGACGTTTGGATGAAATTCGTGAAATAACTGTTGGGTTCGTCTTGTGCTGTTCGTTTGTATCGACAAACGTACAATGACGTAACGCACGATATTTGAGTACGGATATGGTGGAGGCATGATTTTTGGAAAATTAGTTATAATTTTCTCATTCAATATCCACGACTCTGACTTTGTTTATGCGTATAACAAAAGTGATTGACAATGTCAAGGACAGGGTTTACTCATAAATTGTCAATTGCTAATAAGTTTGTAAAGAGGTTACAAACTCATTAAAACCGATAAGGTAGAAGAGTGACAAGGGTTTTAGGATAAAATTTAACTCAAAATTAAAATTATGATTTAAAAAAAACAAGTTTGTTTCCACGTAATTACTACTTTAACGTAATCTCCATCAATTACTGAGTTAGAAAAGATGGTTCCTGTTCACGGATTAAGAATCATCGTGTAGACATCATGTTACGTAATAGTTACACAACAGGATTTTTGTACAGACAAGTCGGTGTGGAGTGGTCAAACTTTCGACCCCTAGACTAGGTAAAAACCTGTGCCTTAGGGGGTTGAGTTCTTCTAGGTTCAATGTCATCATAACACTCATAACAATTTGAGTTTGGTGGAAAATGACTACTATGACCATTTTTACAATAATTGTCCTTTAACACCCATCTTGGATCTCAAATCTGACCTTATATCGAAATCTACACCCCTCAATTAATCACAAGCGACTACCATAAAATTGTTTTCGAAAAAAGTGTATGGCCGCCATCTTGGATTTTAAAACATACAATATTTTCGAAATCTACACAGTACACATCCAAATGAGACAAAAAAGACTATCATGACGATTTTAATAAAATTGTCCATTTCAGACATCTTCAATTTTAAAACGGTATTTATTTTCGAAATTTAAATCCCCAAATTAATCTAAAACGACACTCATTCGATTTTCACCAAATAAGTGTGCGAGAGCTAACTTGGATTTAAAAAAAAACATTATTTTCGAAATCTGCACACCCGAATTAGTCGAAAACGACTACCATGACGATTTTGACAAAATTATCCATTTTCACCATCTTGGATTTTAAAACGGTCTTTATTTTCGAAATCTACTTCCCTGAATTAATCGAAAATGACTACCATGACGATTTTTACTAAGAAACTGTTTGACCGCCATCTTGGATTTCTAAAGAGACATTATTTTCGAAATCTGCACACCAGAATTAGTCGGAAATGACTACCATGACGATTTTGAAAATTTGGCCCGTTTCCGCCATCTTTGATTTTAAAACGGTCATTATTTTCGAAATCTACACCCCTGAATTAATCGGAAACGACTAACATGATGACTTTTACCAAAAAAGTGTATGACCGCGGTCTTGGATTTTAAAATAGACATCATTTTCGAAATCTGCACACCCTAATTAGTTGAAAATGACTACCATGACGATTTTGACAAAATTAACCATTTCCGCCATCTTGGATTTTAAAATTGTCTTTATTTTCGAAATCTACATCCCTGAATTAATAGAAAATGACTACCAAGACGATTTTTACTAAAAATGTGTATGACCGCCATCTTGGATTAAAAAAAAGACATTATTTTCGAAATCGGCACACCCGTATTAGTCGGAAATGACTACCATGACGATTTTGAAAATTTTGCCCGTTTCCGCCATCTTTGATTTTAAAACGGTCCTTATTTTCGAAATCTACACCCCTGAATTAATCGGAAACGACTAACATGATGACTTTTACCAAAAAAGTGTATGACAGCGGTCTTGGATTTCAAAATAGACATCATTTTCGAAATCTGCACACCCTAATTAGTCGAAAATGACTACCATGACGAATTTGACAAAATTATCCATTTCCGCCATCTTGGATTTTAAAATTGTCTTTATTTTCGAAATCTACATCCCTGAATTAATAGAAAATTACTACCATGACGATTTTTACTAAAAATGTGTATGACCGCCATCTTGGATTTAAAAATAGACATTATTTTCGAAATCTGCACACCCGAATTAGTCGGAAATGACTACCATGACGATTTTGAAAATTTTGCCCGTTTCCGCCATCTTTGATTTTAAAACGGTCCTTATTTTCGAAATCTACACCCCTGAATTTATCGGAAACGACTAACATGATGAGTTTTACCAAAAAAGTGTATGACAGCGGTCTTGGATTTCAAAATAGACATCATTTTCGAAATCTGCACACCCTAATTAGTCGAAAATGACTACCATGACGAATTTGACAAAATTATCCATTTCCGCCATCTTGGATTTTAAAATTGTCTTTATTTTCGAAATCTACATCCCTGAATCAATAGAAAATGACTACCATGACGATTTTTACTAAAAATGTGTATGACCGCCATCTTGGATTTAAAAATAGACATTATTTTCAAAATCTGCACACCCGAATTAGTCGGAAATGACTACCATGACGATTTTGAAAATTTTGCCCGTTTCCGCCATCTTTGATTTTAAAACGGTCCTTATTTTCGAAATCTACACCCCTGAATTAATCGGAAACGACTAACATGATGAGTTTTACCAAAAAACTGTATGACAGCGGTCTTGGATTTCAAAATAGACATCATTTTCGAAATCTGCACACCCTAATTAGTCGAAAATGACTACCATGACGAATTTGACAAAATTATCCATTTCCGCCATCTTGGATTTTAAAATTGTCTTTATTTTCGAAATCTACATCCCTGAATCAATAGAAAATGACTACCATGACGATTTTTACTAAAAATGTGTATGACCGCCATCTTGGATTTAAAAATAGACATTATTTTCGAAATCTGCACACCCGAATTAGTCGGAAATGACTACCATGACGATTTTGAAAATTTTGCCCGTTTCCGCCATCTTTGATTTTAAAACGGTCCTTATTTTCGAAATCTACACCCCTGAATTAATGGAAAACGACTAACATGATGACTTTTACCAAAAAAGTGTATGACCGCGGTCTTGGATTTCAAAATAGACATCATTTTCGAAATCTGCACACCCTAATTAGTCGAAAATGACTACCATGACGATTTTGACAAAATTATCCATTTCCGCCATCTTGGATTTTAAAATTGTCTTTATTTTCGAAATCTACATCCCTGAATTAATAGAAAATTACTACCATGACGATTTTCACTAAAAATGTGTATGACCGCCATCTTAGATTTAAAAATAGACATTATTTTCGAAATCTGCACACCCTAATTAGTCGAAAATGACTACCATGACGATTTTGACAAAATTAACCATTTCCGCCATCTTGGATTTTAAAATTGTCTTTATTTTCGAAATCTACATCCCTGAATCAATAGAAAATGACTACCATGACGATTTTTACTAAAAATGTGTATGACCGCCATCTTGGATTTAAAAATAGACATTATTTTCGAAATCTGCACACCCGAATTAGTCGGAAATGACTACCATAACGATTTTGAAAATTTTGCCCGTTTCCGCCATCTTTGATTTTAAAACGGTCCTTATTTTCGAAATCTACACCCCTGAATTAATGGAAAACGACTAACATGATGACTTTTACCAAAAAAGTGAATGACCGCGGTCTTGGATTTCAAAATAGACATCATTTTCGAAATCTGCACACCCTAATTAGTCGAAAATGACTACCATGACGATTTTGACAAAATTATCCATTTCCGCCATCTTGGATTTTAAAATTGTCTTTATTTTCGAAATCTACATCCCTGAATTAATAGAAAATTACTACCATGACGATTTTCACTAAAAATGTGTATGACCGCCATCTTGGATTTAAAAATAGACATTACATAGGCTGCTATTTATATATCCGGAAACCGGGATTACAATCTTCTTAAATAGCATATTTGACCTCCATGGTAAAATTTGAACTTTTTTAAGTACTGGCTGGTATATTTTTTCTTTCTTATTAATGCTCGTGTTTTGTTTTTGACGGGTTTTAAATGTCATCTCGCAGCAAGAATGGAACTCACTCGTGAAAATATTCGTGCTATGATTTATTATGATTTTCGGCGTGGTTTAACGCAACAACAGTGCATAGATCAACTAACTTCAACTTTTGGTGATGAAGCCCCATCTAAAACTACTGTGTATCACTGGTTTAGTGAGTTCAATCGTGGACGTAGTATGCTTACGGACGAAGTTAAGGCAGGTCGCCCGAAATCGGTCGTTGTACAACAAAATATCGAGGCTGTGCGAAAACTTATAATGGACGACCGACATGTTACGTACTGCGAGATAGAGGCGACTCTGGGTATTTCTATGACCAGCATTAATAGCATATTACATAATTATTTGGCTGTAAAAAAAAATTGTTCGCGTTGGATACCCCACAACTTAACAAAAGAGCAAAAAGATGCTCGCGTCGAATGGTGCAATAAAATGTTAAAAAAATATAACCGTGGTGACTCAAAAGCCGTTTATAACATCTATACAGGTGACGAATCCTGGATCTATGCATACGATCCCGAAACGAAGCAACAATCAACGGTATGGGTGTTTCAAAATGAGCCGAACCCTACGAAAGTTACTCGTGCAAAAAGTACATTGAAACAAATGGTGGCCTGCTTCTTCGGTATTAATGGCCATGTAGCTACAGTGCCACTAGAAAACCGTAGAACGGTTAATTCAGAGTGGTACACGACCATTTGCTTACCGGAAGTATTTGAACAAATTCGTAAAACAAACCAGCGACGAAGAATCATTCTTCATCATGACAATGCCAGCTGTCATACGTCACGCGAAACAACTCTATTTTTGGAGGGTCAAAATGTGGAATTAACGGGTCATCCGCCGTACAGCCCTGACTTGGCACCCAACGATTTTTATTTATTTCCAAATATAAAGAATAAATTACGCGGTCACCGATTTTCGACCGCTGAAGATGCTGTCGACGCATTCAAACAACACGTTATGGAGGTACCTCAGGCGGAGTGGCAGAAGTGCTTTAAAAATTGGTTCACGCGAATGCAAAACTGCATAGATCATCAAAGGGAATACTTTGAAAAACAATAAAACCATTTTCAGCCGTGTACGTTTGTTTGTTTTTTTGTTTCCGGATATATAAGTAGCAACCCTCGTATTTTCGAAATCTGCACACCCTAATTAGTCGAAAATGACTACCATGACGATTTTGACAAAATTAACCATTTCCGCCATCTTGGATTTTAAAATTGTCTTTATTTTCGAAATCTACATCCCTGAATTAATAGAAAATGACTACCAAGACGATTTTTACTAAAAATGTGTATGACCGCCATCTTGGATTAAAAAAAAGACATTATTTTCGAAATCTGCACACCCGTATTAGTCGGAAATGACTACCATGACGATTTTGAAAATTTTGCCCGTTTCCGCCATCTTTGATTTTAAAACGGTCCTTATTTTCGAAATCTACACCCCTGAATTAATCGGAAACGACTAACATGATGACTTTTACCAAAAAAGTGTATGACAGCGGTCTTGGATTTCAAAATAGACATCATTTTCGAAATCTGCACACCCTAATTAGTCGAAAATGACTACCATGACGAATTTGACAAAATTATCCATTTCCGCCATCTTGGATTTTAAAATTGTCTTTATTTTCGAAATCTACATCCCTGAATTAATAGAAAATTACTACCATGACGATTTTTACTAAAAATGTGTATGACCGCCATCTTGGATTTAAAAATAGACATTATTTTCGAAATCTGCACACCCGAATTAGTCGGAAATGACTACCATGACGATTTTGAAAATTTTGCCCGTTTCCGCCATCTTTGATTTTAAAACGGTCCTTATTTTCGAAATCTACACCCCTGAATTTATCGGAAACGACTAACATGATGAGTTTTACCAAAAAAGTGTATGACAGCGGTCTTGGATTTCAAAATAGACATCATTTTCGAAATCTGCACACCCTAATTAGTCGAAAATGACTACCATGACGAATTTGACAAAATTATCCATTTCCGCCATCTTGGATTTTAAAATTGTCTTTATTTTCGAAATCTACATCCCTGAATCAATAGAAAATGACTACCATGACGATTTTTACTAAAAATGTGTATGACCGCCATCTTAGATTTAAAAATAGACGTTATTTTCAAAATCTGCACACCCGAATTAGTCGGAAATGACTACCATGACGATTTTGAAAATTTTGCCCGTTTCCGCCATCTTTGATTTTAAAACGGTCCTTATTTTCGAAATCTACACCCCTGAATTAATCGGAAACGACTAACATGATGAGTTTTACCAAAAAACTGTATGACAGCGGTCTTGGATTTCAAAATAGACATCATTTTCGAAATCTGCACACCCTAATTAGTCGAAAATGACTACCATGACGAATTTGACAAAATTATCCATTTCCGCCATCTTGGATTTTAAAATTGTCTTTATTTTCGAAATCTACATCCCTGAATCAATAGAAAATGACTACCATGACGATTTTTACTAAAAATGTGTATGACCGCCATCTTGGATTTAAAAATAGACATTATTTTCGAAATCTGCACACCCGAATTAGTCGGAAATGACTACCATGACGATTTTGAAAATTTTGCCTGTTTCCGCCATCTTTGATTTTAAAACGGTCCTTATTTTCGAAATCTACACCCCTGAATTAATGGAAAACGACTAACATGATGACTTTTACCAAAAAAGTGTATGACCGCGGTCTTGGATTTCAAAATAGACATCATTTTCGAAATCTGCACACCCTAATTAGTCGAAAATGACTACCATGACGATTTTGACAAAATTATCCATTTCCGCCATCTTGGATTTTAAAATTGTCTTTATTTTCGAAATCTACATCCCTGAATTAATAGAAAATTACTACCATGACGATTTTCACTAAAAATGTGTATGACCGCCATCTTGGATTTAAAAATAGACATTATTTTCGAAATCTGCACACCCGAATTAGTCGGAAATGACTACCATGACGATTTTGAAAATTTAGCCCGTTTCCGCCATCTTTGATTTTAAAACGGTCCTTATTTTCGAAATCTACACCCCTGAATTAATCGGAAACGACTAACATGATGACTTTTACCAAAAAAGTGTATGACCGCGGTCTTGGATTTCAAAATAGACATCTTTTCGAAATCTGCACACCCTAATTAGTCGAAAATGACTACCATGACGATTTTGACAAAATTATCCATTTCCGCCATCTTGGATTTTAAAATTGTCTTTATTTTCGAAATCTACATCCCTGAATTAATAGAAAATGACTACCATGACGATTTTTACTAAAAATGTGTATGACCGCCATCTTGGATTTAAAAATAGACATTATTTTCGAAATCTGCACACCCGAATTAGTCGGAAATGACTACCATGACGATTTTGACAAAATTATCCATTTCCGCCATCTTGGATTTTAAAATTGTCTTTATTTTCGAAATCTACATCCCTGAATCAATAGAAAATGACTACCATGCCGATTTTTACTAAAAATGTGTATGACCGCCATCTTTGATTTAAAAATAGACATTATTTTCGAAATCTGCACACCCGAATTAGTCGGAAATGACTACCATGACGATTTTGAAAATTTTGCCCGTTTCCGCCATCTTTGATTTTAAAACGGTCCTTATTTTCGAAATCTACACCCCTGAATTAATCGGAAACGACTAACATGATGAGTTTTACCAAAAAACTGTATGACAGCGATCTTGGATTTCAAAATAGACATCATTTTCGAAATCTGCACACCCTAATTAGTCGAAAATGACTACCATGACGAATTTGACAAAATTATCCATTTCCGCCATCTTGGATTTTAAAATTGTCTTTAGTTTCGAAATCTACATCCCTGAATCAATAGAAAATGACTACCATGACGATTTTTACTAAAAATGTGTATGACCGCCATCTTGGATTTAAAAATAGACATTATTTTCGATATCTGCACACCCGAATTAGTCGGAAATGACTACCATGACGATTTTGAAAATTTTGCCCGTTTCCGCCATCTTTGATTTTAAAACGGTCCTTATTTTCGAAATCTACACCCCTGAATTAATCGAAAACGACTAACATGATGACTTTTACCAAAAAAGTGTATGACCGCGGTCTTGGATTTCAAAATAGACATCATTTTCGAAATCTGCACACCCTAATTAGTCGAAAATGACTACCATGACGATTTTGACAAAATTATCCATTTCCGCCATCTTGGATTTTAAAATTGTCTTTATTTTCGAAATCTACATCCCTGAATTAATAGAAAATGACTACCATGACGATTTTCACTAAAAATGTGTATGACCGCCATCTTGGATTTAAAAATAGACATTATTTTCGAAATCTGCACACCCGAATTAGTCGAAAATGACTACCATGACGATTTTGAAAATTTTGCCCGTGTCCGCCATCTTTGATTTTAAAACGGTCCTTATTTTCGAAATCTACACCCCTGAATTAATCGGAAACGACTAACATGATGACTTTTACCAAAAAAGTGTATGACCGCGGTCTTGGATTTCAAAATAGACATCTTTTCGAAATCTGCACACCCTAATTAGTCGAAAATGACTACCATGACGATTTTGACAAAATTATCCATTTCCGCCATCTTGGATTTTAAAATTGTCTTTATTTTCGAAATCTACATCCCTGAATTAATAGAAAATGACTACCATGACGATTTTTACTAAAAATGTGTATGACCGCCATCTTGGATTTAAAAATAGACATTATTTTCGAAATCTGCACACCCGAATTAGTCGGAAATGACTACCATGACGATTTTGACAAAATTATCCATTTCCGCCATCTTGGATTTTAAAATTGTTTTTATTTTCGAAATCTACATCCCTGAATCAATAGAAAATGACTACCATGACGATTTTTACTAAAAATGTGTATGACCGCCATCTTGGATTTAAAAATAGACATTATTTTCGAAATCTGCACACCCGAATTAGTCGGAAATGACTACCATGACGATTTTGAAAATTTTGCCCGTTTCCGCCATCTTTGATTTTAAAACGGTCCTTATTTTCGAAATCTACACCCCTGAATTAATCGGAAACGACTAACATGATGAGTTTTACCAAAAAACTGTATGACAGCGGTCTTGGATTTCAAAATAGACATCATTTTCGAAATCTGCACACCCTAATTAGTCGAAAATGACTACCATGACGAATTTGACAAAATTATCCATTTCCGCCATCTTGGATTTTAAAATTGTCTTTAATTTCGAAATCTACATCCCTGAATCAATAGCAAATGACTACCATGACGATTTTTACTAAAAATGTGTATGACCGCCATCTTGGATTTAAAAATAGACATTATTTTCGAAATCTGCACACCCGAATTAGTCGGAAATGACTACCATGACGATTTTGAAAATTTTGCCCGTTTCCGCCATCTTTGATTTTAAGACGGTCCTTATTTTCGAAATCTACACCCCTGAATTAATCGAAAACGACTAACATGATGACTTTTACCAAAAAAGTGTATGACCGCGGTCTTGGATTTCAAAATAGACATCATTTTCGAAATCTGCACACCCTAATTAGTCGAAAATGACTACCTTGACGATTTTCACTAAAAATGTGTATGACCGCCATCTTGGATTTAAAAATAGACATTATTTTCGAAATCTGCACACCCGAATTAGTCGGAAATGACTACCATGACGATTTTGAAAATTTTGCCCGTTTCCGCCATCTTTGATTTTAAAACGGTCCTTATTTTCGAAATCTACACCCCTGAATTAATCGGAAACGACTAACATGATGACTTTTACCAAAAAAGTGTATGACCGCGGTCTTGGATTTCAAAATAGACATCTTTTCGAAATCTGCACACCCTAATTAGTCGAAAATGACTACCATGACGATTTTGACAAAATTATCCATTTCCGCCATCTTGGATTTTAAAATTTTCTTTATTTTCGAAATCTACATCCCTGAATTAATAGAAAATGACTACCATGACGATTTTTACTAAAAATGTGTATGACCGCCATCTTGGATTTAAAAATAGACATTATTTTCGAAATCTGCACACCCGAATTAGTCGGAAATGACTACCATGACGATTTTGACAAAATTATCCATTTCCGCCATCTTGGATTTTAAAATTGTCTTTATTTTCGAAATCTACATCCCTGAATCAATAGAAAATGACTACCATGACGATTTTTACTAAAAATGTGTATGACCGCCATCTTGGATTTAAAAATAGACATTATTTTCGAAATCTGCACACCCGAATTAGTCGGAAATGACTACCATGACGATTTTGAAAATTTTGCCCGTTTCCGCCATCTTTGATTTTAAGACGGTCCTTATTTTCGAAATCTACACCCCTGAATTAATCGAAAACGACTAACATGATGACTTTTACCAAAAAAGTGTATGACCGCGGTCTTGGATTTCAAAATAGACATCATTTTCGAAATCTGCACACCCTAATTAGTCGAAAATGACTACCATGACGATTTTGACAAAATTATCCATTTCCGCCATCTTGGATTTTAAAATTGTCTTTATTTTCGAAATCTACATCCCTGAATTAATAGAAAATTACTACCATGACGATTTTCACTAAAAATGTGTATGACCGCCATCTTGGATTTAAAAATAGACATTATTTTCGAAATCTGCACACCCGAATTAGTCGGAAATGACTACCATGACGATTTTGAAAATTTTGCCCGTTTCCGCCATCTTTGATTTTAAAACGGTCCTTATTTTCGAAATCTACACCCCTTAATTAATCGGAAACGACTAACATGATGACTTTTACCAAAAAAGTGTATGACCGCGGTCTTGGATTTCAAAATAGACATCTTTTCGAAATCTGCACACCCTAATTAGTCGAAAATGACTACCATGACGATTTTGACAAAATTATCCATTTCCGCCATCTTGGATTTTAAAATTGTCTTTATTTTCGAAATCTACATCCCTGAATTAATAGAAAATGACTACCATGACGATTTTTACTAAAATGTGTATGACCGCCATCTTGGATTTAAAAATAGACATTATTTTCGAAATCTGCACACCCGAATTAGTCGGAAATGACTACCATGACGATTTTGAAAATTTTGCCCGTTTCCGCCATCTTTGATTTTAAAACGTTCCTTATTTTCGAAATCTACACCCCTGAATTAATCGGAAACGACTAACATGATGACTTTTACCAAAAACGTATATGACCGCGGTCTTGGATTTCAAAATAGACATCATTTTCGAAATCTGCACACCCTAATTAGTCGGAAATGACTACCATGACGATTTTGACAAAATTATCCATTTCCGCCATCTTGGATTTTAAAATTGTCTTTATTTTCGAAATCTACATCCCTGAATTAATAGAAAATGACTACCATGACGATTTTTACTAAAAGTGTGTATGACCGCCATCTTGGATTTAAAAATAGACATTATTTTCGAAATCTGCACACCCGAATTAGTCGGAAATGACTACCATGACAATTTTGATAATTTTGCCCGTTTCCGCCATCTTTGATTTTAAAACGGTCCTTATTTTCGAATATTTTTTTAGGAAAGTAGCCAATTGAGAACCTCCTCCTTCGAAATCATGAAGTCGGTTGATAAATACACAACAATGAACTTCCACTTTCCGCCGTGTGTTCAATTCGAACTGAATCACCGCGCATCGGCCATCGCTGATTCGCCTGGCATGCTGGCAACGCGCAGCGCAACGCCGCGTTCGTTTGTAGTGTAGGTATGTTGCGCACCGAATATGCGTACCGCACTAAACGACAACGTCGCGTACACGTGGAAGAACCTTTATAGAGAACCGGTATTTTTCGGTGCTAATTCCGGTATTTGTTCTTTACCGGTTCTGCGGAACCGAAATGAAAAAAACTCATAAATATGGAACAGGTACCTTCGGTACCGGTTTCAAGCCAGGAACCTTTATAGAGAACCGATATTTTTCACTGCTAGTACCGGTATTTTTTCTTTACCGGTACTCTGGAACCGAAATGAAAAGAACCTATAAATACCGGTATGTAACCGGTATTTTTGGTACCGGTTCCAAGCCCTGATGACAACGTTGTTACCGTGATTTTCCAATAAGTAATATATTTTATGGTTAAGACTTGTTTTCTGTATTACAGTAATACAGTTATGTTTCGAAATTAGTATACTTTTTTAACAAATTTGTACTGATTTTCTATAAAATTGAATATTAATTCGGAGAGACCGGTTTTTAGGCATCAAAAAGTATAATGGCCCATAAATTACATATGTTTTAAAATTGAAGATGGACTGGACTCTTTATTATTATTATTATACACGGTGAATCTGAGTAACCCGACAGATTTCAACCATAAATTCCTGAGGGCATTTTCATTTTATTTTCATTTTATTTTGATTTTATTTTCATTTTATTTTGATTTTATTTTGATTTTATTTTCATTTTATTTTCATTTTATTTTCATTTTATTTTCATTTTATTTTCATTTTATTTTCATTTTATTTTCATTTTATTTTCATTATATTTTCATTTTATTTTCATTTTATTTTCATTTTATTTTCATTTTATGTTCATTTTATTTTCATTTTATTTTCATTTTATTTTCATTTTATTTTCATTTTATTTTCATTTTATTTTCATTTTATTTTCATTTTATTTTCATTTTATTTTCATTTTATTTTCATTTTATTTTCATTTTATTTTCATTTTATTTTCATTTTATTTTCATTTTATTTTCATTTTATTTTCATTTTATTTTCATTTTATTTTCATTTTATTTTCATTTTGATTTCATTTTTATTTTATTTTTATTAAAAGATAAAAAAAAAAAATGATATTTATTCTTCAATTTAGGCACATTACAATGCACTTATTAACGTCAGAGAGAAAAAAAACTACCACCGGTTCTAACCCTACACCTCTGACCCGAGAAGTATTATTTTAAAACCGGCAAGAAACTCGGCGGGACTTATTTTTTTCAAAACAGTAATACAGTAATATTATATCTTAAAGATACACAATAATGCGTAGTTCTATAAGAAGGCATATTAAAACAGCTTGAGAGACATACAATGTACGTATTGTTTAATTAAAATAAAATAATAATAATAAAATCCAAATCTGATTGCTTCACAAAACGTTTCATATGCTTTCCTATCTGAACTGTGTTCTCTAAATGTTAGATGATTTTGTAGTAGTTTCTGGTTTGGGCCATGCATCTTTGTCCGTCATATAGTCCTCGACCCTGTAGTAACCCTTTGACATTAAACTTTTTTTCAAATATTTCTTAAGAGCGGGAAATGATAACTTTAAAGCATCGACGGGTAACTTGTTGTGTTGTTGGGTTGTTGTATTTCATTATTATTTCATTTCTTTTTATTTTTATTATATTATAATAGGAGATTGTTACAACAAGTGGATAAAACGTACGATTTTACGCGAGGCGTTTATCCATCCGAGCGAGCTTGCGAGCGAGGATTGATATAAAGTCGAGTGTAAAATGGGTTTTATGGACGAGGGTTACACTCTAATTTTCACTTCAATTGCGAGGAAATTATTTATCGGTAATCGTAAAACAATTTCAAGTTGTAACAAAAATATTACAATGAAAACAAATATGGTTCCCACTAATTAATTTTTTAATATATTTTTTGAATTTTCAACATGTGAATTTAGAAATTTTCTGCCAAGTCATCAAAACATTTCGGGGCATTTCTAAACTATTATCAACTCCTATGTTATTTGATTTCATTTATTTAATTATAGAAAACACGCAATTCAAATAATTATAGCAAGAATATAATAAAAGAACAAGTTTCAGTATTCTACGAAATTTTACTGCTCAATTAAATTGTGCAATATATTTTGACTGTGTTTGGCTGTTGAGACACATTCTTGGTCTTAATTTTACTTTATGCCCAAGAGCTTAAAATGCGATTTTATATCGTCCACGCACGATTTAAAGTCGAATTTTACGAGCATGAGAAGTGAAAAGAGTATATCTGCCTACCTTCGATTTTAAAACAGATATAACTTTTGCTGGGCATAAGGGAAACTACGCCTTATTGGGATTAGGTCCAGTTTCCACACAATGTTTTCTTACACCGAAAAACCCAGATTACATTCTTATACGCGGAACATTATTTAAAATAAAAAGCATGATTAAATTATTCTGTTAAGAATCAATTATTTTTATTACATTTTCTCGCATATGAATTAGTCCCGACGAAATTATTTTGAATCATTTTAACGGGAATACAATCAACATAAGTTTATTCTTACGATATTTTTTTCAAATAATGATTTTATTCTTGAGTGTCCAACACTGACTGATATTGATCGTTTCATTATACTAAAAGTATCGGTGAACGGCGTCATATTTTGCTGGAGCCATTGAAACAAAGTACTACCTATTACTAGAATAACACAAAATTATATATTTTAACACTTCACAATAACTACATACTCGTATGCATTTGATTTTGGTTCCTATAAGCCTGGGTCTAAGATTCAATCGACACGAGCGGTCACGTTCGAATGGTAAAAACAAAAACACCGGCACCACACAACGACCTTTTAGCGCACTAACAAGTAATAATAGCGTCTAAATCAAAGGCGTAAATACGAAAACATACGCAAAAAGATTCTTGTTTGTCTGTAGGCTCGCTCGTGCCGCCATACCGGCAGCGCTTAGCTCGTAGGGTGCTCGAATAATAAATAAGCCAAATGTATTGGTCACAGAGTTTAAAATAGCTTAATCGCATTTGAAAAACCCTATCTGATAGGAAAACCATATGCTGAATTGTAACCACTAACCCGAATTAACTGTATTGATATGGTTAGCCTTTCGTTCGGGTAAGTCAACCGATACGCTTATCGAATTGATAGGGTTTTTAAAAACAACTCTATCAAATACCCAATCTAATACCCCTTTATTGGTTACCGGTTCCGGTCCCTGCTGCCAAGTCTTAGGTCTAATCCGGATCGCCTTTACCGAGAACAGACCCAGTAGGAACTCTGCTTGATAGTAGTTGAATGAACGGTAGAATTGATGAATCCGGGTATAGAGGTAGGTACCTACCAGTGAAACATCTTAGGACAAACTCCACTGACATAACCTACCTATATCAATAAAAAAAACCCAAAAATCTCACATAGGTATAGTAATATATTTGTTGTAAGGAACAGTTAGGATTCACAATGAAACAATACGAGTATATACACGTGTTTATTTCCTGCCTCGACAGCTCGACACCAGCCGCCGCTGCACTAGGGAATGTGTCGAAATAATTTAATGAAGCTAGCTGGCGTTGACTGCAATCTGGCCTGAAATATATTCACACCGGAAAATCGAGCACGAGGCCCGAAGTACGAGAAAAAAGTATTTAATTGCTCCCAAGGAACGGGGAGAATGGTGAAAATTCGGGTAGCGAATTTATAGGAGCTATTTGGATGCAAATGATGAGCTCGGTGCGGCCTCCGCCAGTGACGGTATAACCCCGAAAGAATAAGTGAGAAACGTCTTACGAGAAAAAGGGGTCGTGATGCTGTTCAGTATTCAAATACATACAAGCTTTTATACCGCGGTTTTACTCCAAAACACCACAGTTTTTAAGTTAAACTCTCACTAAACGCGATGTTACGCATTTTAAGTCGCAATCCGGAACAGCTGTGGAGAACCGCCGCCGCTGTACAAGATTGCATATTAGCAAAGTTTACGAATCACCGAATGTGGTTAAAAAGTTTCATTAAAATCCTATGTAGCACTGCAAGAACTTTATAGAGACTGCAATAACATCGTAAAGTTTCGACTTTATGCTCGACTCCATTGCGACAAAAAGACAGCCGAGTCAACGGAGTACAAGCTTAATTGATACTCGGGATTTTCAACATTTCGAGTTTTTCTTCGACTACCAACGGACTTTTTGGGCTATCTTCATATTGCTTTTTTTACATCTCAAAGTGAAATGAAAAAACCAGTTTACAAGGTAATTTTATTTCCCTGACTAATATCTTCGTTTACTTTAGGAAAAGTAAATACAAATTAAGTAAATTGTACGGGACTCCGCTGCTACTTTATACAAACAACCCTCAGTAAATCGATGACCTGTTAATTGAAAAGTATTTTAGTAGCAGCCCCAGGGATTCTGAGATAAGTTTTTTTTATGAATCTCTTTATATTGAAACAAGACAAGTTTCATTGAGGTGATACAGTTTGTCTAAGTAAAAATGAAAATGCGGTTTTATGGTTTACAGTGTAGAAAAATAAATGACATCTCCGGCCTGAGAGAACGGAAGAACGCTGCGGTCGCGAGCCAGCCGGTCACTACCGGTTGTGCTGGGACTTCCAAAAGTCTACCACAAAGGATTGAGTATCGAATCGAAGTTGTTCACTCAAACTTTTGACATAAAAGACGAAATAGAATTGTTTTTGTCGGGAACAATGCGCTTAAATCTAGGATATGTGCTTCAATTGGGATGAAAAGATATTAACGCTATTTAATACAAAAATCCATGTTTGCAGTACATGGTAGTCGTAACTGCTAGCAACAAATGATTTCTGAACTCGGTGTAGGTAAATGCAATGAGCTGGTTGTAATATCCGTTCATATATTACTATGCAGTGAGTTCGGCCAGTATTTACTGCATTTTGTGTATGATCAAAGGCGAACGTGTTTGCTGTGAAAGTCCGTGCCACAGGGCCTGCAGTGTGTACCAGGATTAATTGCCAACGGATTAAGCCACGCGACAGTTAGGCATTCTGCAAAGTTATGCTTTGACGTTAACGAGTGACCGCAACCACATAACTTACTGTAACTATATTAGTGTGATAAAATATAATTATCCTTTCTGAAATAAAACTGGCCGCAATAAATAATAATGACAAAATGAAAACAATACTGTGAATTTTTGTAAAGTTACATTTTGTAAATAATATTCGTTATTTCATATTTTGAAGTGTACATTAAATAAATCATGCTGGTTTCAAGGGCTTATAAAATGAAAGGATTTGTTAAAATACTTACTTACTTACTGCAGTGGCGCAGCGACCCAAAGTGGATCTTGGCCTCCGACACCAAAGATCGCCAGGCTTCTCTATTCACAGCCGTCTCTGTCCAGTCAACGGCGCCCAGCGCGGTGAGGTCCTTCAGCACCTCGCCTTTCCAGCGGTGCCTAGAACGCCCAGGTGGTCTTCTACAAGTTGGCTGGCCAGAGTATGCTCTCCAGACGGCACGATCTTCACCCATACGAACTACGTGTCCGAGCCATCGGAGTCTAGCGGCTTTTGTTTCCCCAATGATGTTCGGCTCGGACACCAGATCTTCGATTTCCTGGTTCTTATGGAGCCTCCAAGTTCCATCCTCTCTGCGAATGGGTCCCAAAATTTGTTAAAATACCGAATTCAATTAAAAAGATTGAGTTTAATCACATTTTCAATAAAGTAAATGTTTAAAATATCGCAATCGGCCTTGTCGACTGAAACACCAATCAGAGCGAATGTTTAACGCCTCAGTGAACATTACCGCAGCGTTCCGAGATCTATAAAAATCTGTACACTTAGTTAACTACAGGTTTTTCAAAAGACGACCTACAGATCTTTTAGCACGAATGCGCTTTTTTTTCTAATGTCGCAAAGTTGACTATGCTGGTTAAAATTTAAGGCAATATGTTTTGAAGTTAATTAATCTCCTATAATCACCTGTATAAAACGAATAAGTACCCAGCATTTCGCTTCATTTCAACCCTAAGTACTCGTACTTTGAGCACGCATACCTATATTAAGCAATAATATCCATACTAATATTATAAATGGGAAAGTGTATGTATGTGTTTGTTTGTCCGTCTTTCACGGCAAAACGGGGCGACGAATTGACGTGATATTTTAAGTGGAGATAGTTGAAAAGATGGAGAGTGACATAGGCTATTTTTTGTCTCTTTCTAACCCCCCACCTCCCTAAAAGGGGGGTGGAAGTTTGTATGGAGAATTTAACGCGAGCGAAACCGCGGGCAAAAGCTAGTCATGTAAATAAACCTGCGAACATTGTTTTGTTTGGCGTTCTCTTACAGCAGGAGCTAGAATTTCTCAAATAAAAGAATACGAGTGAGGCACCTTTGAGACAAGTTTTTCACTATTCAATCAGCTCGGTCTCGTGCAGCGGTAAAAGCAGCGGGAAGCGAGCGAGCATCCGGCACTCGCGGCCGCCGGAGATGGCCCATTCATCGTGCTATCGACTCGTGATGCGCCCACAACTATTCAAACTCTTACATTCTGTCTCGTTTGGAAAAGAACGGAAAGTGGGTAATACGTTTGAAGAAACGGAGTTAATTGTACATCAATGGGCCTGATTAACTCACGCGATTCTAGGGTACAAGGGTACACATTTTAAATGCTATATATTTTTCTTATCACATGCCCTCATAACGCAAAGTATTTAAGTTATTGCAACGGAAATACATTATTAATATTTCGAAAAAGCTTACTAGTTAATTAAAATTAAAATAAGTCTAAACATATCCAAGAATATTTAAAAGTTTGTTACTCCAAACAGGTGACAACAGATTGCGAAAAACAAAACTTTAATCCAGCCATGGTGTACGTGGTGTTTAAAAAAAGTGAATGAATTCATTTATCAAAATGGCATGATTTATGGTCAGAAACTCTTTCGGTAAATACAAATGAGAGGGAAGTAAGGACGTTGGGTCACTGCCAAAGTGAAGCCTGATTAATGATTTTTGAGGCGCACCGGAATGTTTCGGGAAAAATAAATTCAAACTTGCTATTTCTCTACCATAAACAACAAGACTAGTTAATTGTTTGTGTCTCACAATTAATGGTTAATGCTTAAATCTGTTAGACGTCTAAATTAAGGTACCAAAAATTATTAAAAAACACCTAAGAAAAATGTACAATAAATTAGTAGTATTTTAGTATACTTAATAACAAAACGTTTTGAGAGCCTGCAATGGCGGTACCTTTCGACAGCTCTACGTTTGCGTATTTTCCTTACTATTCGTTAAAAGTTTTTCCCGTACTATGTACGTGTATAAATATATGAGCTTATGCAAACTCACGAAACTGTAGGATTCGAAATAAAATAACTACCTACGAGCATACAATCTTACCTATGAATCTGGTTATTTTTAATAATATATCGTAGAAGTCCGTTAAGCAACCAGAAACAATTAACAAGCATAATATGACAAAATCAATACACACAACATCAACAAATTTGAATTGACTGCTTACTTTTTATTTTTATATGCTTGTAAAAAAATTACATAAGAAGAAGTAGTAATAACCCTTACTTATGATATTTTTCGAATGCATAATCAAAAGCGCGTCATATTTACTCGTTAATAAGGATAAGAAGTCCAAAAGAATATCTGAAGAGTCTATGAATGCTACCTTTTCGTAAATTATAACGAATAATGTTTTTTTTCTTCGGATATAGTATAAAAGCGCACCAGCTACCAGCAAGAATTATATTACCTAGTACGCAACTCTGCACGCGAAAAGTCCTGCAAGTTGTTACGGCACTGCTACAGTTGTTTCGACTTGTTAGCTCTAATTCCATCAGAGTTCATTTACTGTTTTTGTACGTGTAGTTAGCACCACTTGTGCCTCGCATTTCGGTGGATTTGCACTGATTAAAATGCTTCAAATAGCTGTAAGTACAGTTAGGTTGTAATTACGTGCTGCTACATTTTGTAGAAACTTTTTTTACAAAGGCGAGCTAGTATTAGGTTGTAAACTATTTTTATTATCAGATTAAATTAGACAGAGAAAATGTTTTATTAAATACAAAATAGTTTATCATAACTGTAAGTAGGTTAGTATATGATAATGCACATGGGTAGGAACCTATTTGCATAATCATGCACAGTAAATAGCCTTAAATGTTCAAAGCATTTAATGGGGGCAGTATATAATAATCTCTATGTACTACCGTTGTATGTAAATACGTTTTTTTCTATTTTTTTTTTAATTATGACAACATAATTATGTTGTCTTCAGATTAGCTGACATTGCTAAGATGAAAGACTAACTAATTCATTGTTTTGATTCTAATTTTATGAGCCGTACCAGCAAAACAAATTAAACCTCTCATTAACTCCAACAAAAGTCAAGTGACTTATCAAATTCCCCTTTAAGCCGGAAAAAAACCTAAACTGTTCGTAATTGGGGATCGAAATCAGCGAACAGATATTTCTACTCTAATAATTTCATCTGAAGTGGTCTTAATTTAACAAAAAAAAAATTTAAATCATATTTTGTGTCACCCTTTTTTAAACTTTCATAGAAAAAAAAATTGCCGGTTGATTTTTACATTTTTACACATGGCACCAAGAGATTTTCATATTGAAATAAGCTTATCATATTTAAATAACCGTCTGTCCGTCTGAAAAAACACCAATATCACCCATTAAAAAACCATTCTTTATCGGAGCAAAAAAAATACAGAAAAATACCAGTTCTGTGAAATCCATACTATCCATACTAATATTATAAATGGGAAAGTGTATGTGTGTGTTTGTTTGTCCGTCTTTCACGGCAAAACGGGGCGACAAATTGACGTGATTTTTTAAGTGGATAGTTGAAGGGATGGAGAGTGACATAGGCTACTTTTTATCTCTTTCTAACCCCCCACTTCCCTAAAATGGGAGGTGGAAGTTTGTATGGAGCATTATGGGGGGCAATCAGGAAAGGGGAACCGTGTTACCCCGAATTTAACGCGAGCGAAGCCGCGAGTAAAAGCTAGTGCATAATAAAATTATGATTTATGTCCAAATAACCCCTCATGGAGCCGTATTCTGACCTTAAAACACGTTTAGGCTCGATCCAACTTCAATACAACTCCAATGCATTAACCACACAATATAGCTGACACCCAAACGTCTGAATCAGAAATATCAGAATTTGCTTGAAAATTATTCCGATGCAACTCCAATACAACTTCAATATTGGTTGAATGTTTGTTGTATGTTGGAGTTATGTTTGAGAAAGATTCTGTTTTTAATGTATTATTTATGTATTTTAAAATTATAATACGGCACCCTGTCGGCGCCAGCCGGTCATTTGTACAAGAATTTCATTATTAGTTATTTCGTTTACAACAGTTAAGAGTTTATTTTATAAGAAGTACCTTTTAGCGGAAGTACACAAGTGAGTGAACAATAGTGTTTAAAGTCTGCTTGTCAAGACCTTTTCTTTCAAGGTGCTGTGGTTCCTTGAAGATACGGCCATTTTAACCTTATTTTCTACCACTTCGCGGGGACTCAACCTAGGGTACTTCCCATACACCTATAATCATGGGGACAACAGTTTTTCAATGCTACGGTAACTACTTACCATCTAGCGGGCCGTATGCTTGTCTGCCATCGTCGTGGTATAAAAAACCGGCCAAGTGCGTGTCGGACCACGCATAGGAGGGTTCCGTACCTTCAATGGAATAAGAACCAAACTAATAACCAAAAGGTCGTATCTGATGCCTATGGAAGAAGTTTTTTGGAGATAACTCAAAAATGGCTGAACCGATAATGTTCAAAATAATTTTCGTAGAAAGTATATGATAAGGCGCATCTCTTCAAAATTTTTTCATATTTTTTGAACTTACGGTTCAAAAGTTACGGGGGGGGGGGGGCGACACAACTTTTCTGACTTTCGAAGCGATTATTTCAGAAAATATTCACTTAATCACAAAATAGTCAAAGAAACCTCAATGTTATTTTGAAAGACCTATCGATTCATGTGTCATTCACATGTTGACATTTGGTTAATTTTTTATTTTTATTTAGTTACCTGTAGCGCCCCCCTAAAAATATATATATATTTTTAATTTAACTACATAACTAAGTAGCTGCATACAAAATACACCTTATGTGTAAATTTTATTCAGATACGTCGTATAGTTTCCGAGTAAAATGCCTGTGACATACGGACGGACAGACAGACAGACATGACGAATCCATAAGGGTTCCGTTTTTTGCCATTTGGCTACGGAACCCTAAAAAAAACATTGTAAAAAAAACCTAATATTAATAAATATTTAAGTATAAATATTATGATACAAATATGCGTTGACTTTGCTAGAGCGTCTTTAAAGTGTTCTACGAGTATTAATGTTCGGAACAGTACCTACTTATAGGATAAAAAAAGCCTAACTCTGAGGCGGAAATTAAACCATTTCATCTTGTTTCTTAGCTTAAATACTCGTAAATCATTTTCGAGTATGAAAATAATACAAAGTTTCTCTAGACTTTCAAACTTTTTACTAATGACATTCACTACACAACAATGTAATCGACCACACCTACGCAACAATTTATGGCTTACTTAACAAAACAAACCCCTTGTCCTTATAGTTCAAACATTGACGTATCTGCGAACGGAACAACTTGTGAATAAGAACCCTCTACCCCCGCAGCCATAATAGGCAACTTGGAACTTTTGCGTCAAATACTTGTATAATGGTTGTTGGCGCTGTTGTAGTTGGGCGACATTCTTTGGTTTGTCGCCGAGATTTATAGTTTACGGCATAGAGGATATCAGTGAAACGGAAAAGCCTATGTTAACATACAACCAACTTGCTATCATATTTTAGCTGCATGCCTTGTCTGGTAGTTAGTCGGAACAATTATCATGCAAGTTGCTTGAAAGCGACGCTTGCTGTATAAACATTAGTCTAAGAAAATTACACTGTAGTTGAGAATGAGAGAACTATGCTGCAGGCGCTATTGACACGGTGGGTTCAATACTAGGACACAGCGTGGTATTGGGACATTAAAGCATAATCTATGTATATAGGGGCACTTTGGCTCGACTCACACATTCATAGATTTCACACCGAGTGGTCGAGACAGCTTAACCTCATTTACATATACACGTACATACATAGTATTACGAGCTCGATGGTATGTTACGTCAAATAACGTTGTTCACGATCCCTTAACGAGGGGAGATGTCTAAATACCAGCTGATATATTGTTAAACACCTAGTTTAATTATAGTCGAAAACAACAAAGTTGTACCAACGCCGCGAATGATTTATATTGGTTGGGTTAAACCACAGGGAACGATAGTGTGGCATGTTAACTTATCCCAATGGATGTCGACGTAAAGATTAAGGTGGCCTGCCTATTAGCGATAATAATTATACCCATAATTCTGAAATTCGAGTAGCAATTTCAGCGTTTAAGTGCATGGACACTAATGTCAATTTTGCGTGTGTGAGAATACTCCAGAGGTAAAAAAAAACACATTTACTTTAAGAATGTTTGGAAGTGTTATTAATTTACCCGCATCGTAGATACTTTATCTGTGGACTTACAAAGGCAATTTCTACACTAAGGTAGAATCCATAATTCAGCGGAGTGATTTGACAGAACTTTACATACATTTGACAACCGCTTTGTATGCCGAGAGCTGTCAAATCACTCCACTGAATTATTAATTTTACCTTAGGTACGGCGTTACTCGCTTTTTGGTATAAGGTTTAGTCATAATTCTTTTTATCTACTCGTACCACACTGTCCAATAACTTTATCGCATACTTTGCTTGAAAAAATAAAGTCTTATTTTTCCATCGTGTAGCAAAATTTCAGTATACCAAAATAACGTAACTCCAAAGATGACGATAACAGGACGTCGGTGTTTCACACACTTGGGGAGAACTTGTGATTTATTGCAAATATTATACTTATACGGGACCCTTCGGGGATTTATTGTTTGAAATGTCTTTGGTTTTGTTTGAGAAGTCACAAAAATCCCCATTCTATATATCGGACCTTTACCTTTTTCAATAGATGAACTCTATTGAAATCTATAATATAATATATCATATAAATGTAATTAATAAAAGATTGCAATAAGGAGAGTAGCGCATTCACTAAAATATTTTTGTGTGTAAGTAAGTAAGTAAAATCTCATCCAATTAAGCGAATGTTCCTTTAGTTCGCAAATACAATTATATGATTGTTTTTGGACAGCGATATTTTAAGATATGATTTTTAGATATATTATTTGAAAGTGTTCTATAACCAAACAGTAGACAGACATTGTTGCTGCACATACATATGAGCATTGGTGTGTACACGGCTCTCTCTACAATTCAGAGAGGCTGTAGAGAGCTGCGCGTCAGTGCTCCCGTCACATCAGTCAGCTGTAGGCATAAAGGGTCCTAAATATCTCAAACAAGCATTCCAAGCGAGTTCAGGCGATTTGAAAATACGGCCTAAAGAAATTCAGTAGCATTTTATTGTCAGTGAGCCAGGGCGATTCGTTCGGTTTAACAGCCAAGTAAAGTCGGGTTTTCACTAGAATAGGGAATGAAGGAATTTCTCGACTATTGTCTTTTGTTCGTTTAGCCAATCATTGGACGCAGCTATTCGTGACCGAGACTCAAGGTTTAGTATTCGGGGCCAGTTTTGACGAAAACGTATTCATGCGATTAGGTTTCCTGTTTTAAAGGCAATTTTAATCTGACTAGAAATTCAGGCAGGCACTTATAGGCGTTTATTGAAGTACTTATAATTTACTTTTATACTGAATAATGTTTTTATTAATAAATAGCTATATATTAATTCTGTTTACTCTCTACAGTTGTGTTCTAATAGACAATAGACATGTAGGTATTATTGACTATCTCATGAATTACAGGAACATAATATGGTTACTTTCGGTTTCGAATCTAAGGTCGATTTGGATCAAAAATAAATCGATATACAAAAATACTATACCACTATTAAAAACCATAGGATAAGCTCCACGACTAACTATTTGAGGTAATTTGTACACACAGCAAAAACAGGAATATCTATTATTATGATTTCGCAAGCGTAAGATAATAAAGTAATTATATTGAATTGCAATTAAACAAAGAAAATCACGAAACGTTAATACATATTTATTTATGCCATTGACCGGCCAACTTAATTCTTCCCAAAAACCTTTTTTATATCGTCCTCAGATTTTATGCGATGCGCTGCGTCACCGCTCTGCCGACGCACGTAAACGCGCCCGTCTGGGGGGCGATTTTTGAGATTCGAGCGCTCGAATATAACATTTAAAACTCTGAATAAAACGAAGAAATTATGTTTTAAAAACAACAGCGATAGTTATTTAAAATCATGATTATTTATATTATTAATTTCAGGCGTAAATAATGGCGACAAACTTTTGTGTGCGATTATATTCGAGGTTAAATTCTTTGAATTCGAGCGCTCGATTGTCAAAAATCATCCCCCTGGTCCACGAGTAACGCCACTCGAGTTGCTTGCACTCTTGACGAGCGCTTTTCTATCATATTATTATAATACCGAGATTAAGGCGTATTTCGTGACAAAACGAATTAAATGCCTAGAAAAATTACGCATTTTGGAATACATTGTGACCCATAAGTACAACGATAAAAGTGCCCTGGAGCGGTACATCTAACTCTAAAATAATTTTTGTTACGGAGTAGTTATCAGTTTCAAATTGTTTTTGTCATGAATGATTTTATGAAAAAAACAATTCAAATAAATCAATCTAAATAAATTATGGTTTTAACAATCAATGTCACTAAAATGGCAATCTCATTTTGACATATCCTTATAATTAACCTGATAACCTATTGATAACAAGAAAAGGATGACAGATCTCATCCAATTGTGATAAATACCCACATCCATCATTAAAATCAAGTCAATGACAAATAATATTCTTGAAATATGCCTCCAGGCTCACTCACTTCTTAAAGATATTTTCATACAAGGTGACCCGATTTCATTCAATTTGAATGTTTTTTAAAAGTGTAATTAACATTTTCCGTACCGCAGTTCGCAGCGCGCATGGTCGTAGCCGAATTCTAGCGTTTTCTTAACTCTCTATACACAGAGAGCCCGCCTAACGGCTTCTTGGTGCGGAAAGTGTTAAGAAACAATAGTATTAAGTATACATATGTACATACATTTATCCAAAATATTACAGCATTCTTCACTAGCGGTAAGACTTTCAATCCCCAGGTTCAATTGAGCTGTGTCAAAAGGCCGAGATAAATGCTAGGAAGATAAGAGTGTTCGGTTAAAGGCTCTACGGTTAACTACTGCTATGCTCGCTCAAAAAACGTAATCTTAAGACCAGCAGCAGACTTAATACTTCCGTCTAATAATCAAATGCTGCCACACTGCAATTATATAAAATAATGTAACAAGGTTACCGTTATTAATAAATAATAAAAGAATTTTTTTTAATTTTTGGCACGTAGGTTCCTTATAAGAACTAGGGGTGCACTAAGAAAGGATTTTTCAAAATTCACCCCCTAAGGGGGTAAAATGGGGGTGCAAAGTTTGTATGGCGAAACAAGATTTGTTAGACTATTTTATTCGAAACTTCACAGGAGTATTCCTAACGATAAATGAGTAAACACGTGTTTCAGGTTTTTTGAAAATTCAACCCCTAAAAGGGAAAAATGTGGTACATACAAACATACCAGTCTAACTGAGAACCTCCTTTTTGAGTACTTATAGTACGCGGGCGAAGCCGCGGGAAAAAGCTAGTTAATAAATAAACACAATACATACAGGATGTAACAAAAATGCTGGTGATCCGTTTAAGGGCATAATTGAAATCGTATTCTAATAACCAGACCTCGGACAGGGTGAGCTGTTTTAAGAGTTTGCATAATATGGACATACCTACGTAGTCATTTAATGGCAGATGTGATGTAATTGAATAACGAATTAAATTATTCTATTTAGATCTTTACATAACTAGCAAAACAAATTAATTGTATAGCAAGCCTCTTTAAATGATAAGCATATTATTACATATATCCATATGAAAGTAATATAACTGATATGATATCATACCTCTTTAGATAGACAATAACTCTATTTAACGATGCCATATTTAACATTGAAATATCATGACAAAGTCATTAATGTCATTCTAATGTTCTGTTGTGTTATTTTAATTTGTGAGCAATTTGAGTTTGCTAATAAAAAATAAATAATTAAGAAGAGAGATTATTCCGAATTTGAGTATGCCGAAATATAAAGCAAAAACAGTTCTTAAGTGGATTGAAAATGAACCTGACATGACATATGACGGTAATAAAAGTATTTTTTGTGCAAAATGTAAAACCAAAGTGACAACTAAAAAAAGTAATGTGCAAAGACACATCAAGGGACCAATGCACAATGGCAATTATCGAAAGTTTGATGAGGATTTCAATCTCAATTTAATTCGATTCCTCATTTTGTGTAACATACCATGGTCACAAATGAAGAATCCGGCTTTCAAACAGTTTTTTTCTAAGTATTTATGCTGCCAGTGTGCAAACCAACCTACACTCCCGAGTGAATCATGGCTGAGGAAAGTTTATTTGGATAAATTGTATCAGAAGCAAATCAGTTCAATACACGATAATCTTTCGAATGAAAAAATATGGATTTCTCTTGATGAATCAACCGACTCTTTAGGGAGATATATAGTGCATTTTTTAGTGAAGCCATTGAATTCATTTAACAGACCATATTTAATAGCCTGCAAAATATTATCAAAAGTTAATGGTCAAACAATATCTGTATTCGTGATGGACACTCTGAAAAATATGTGGGGCGAATCTTATGACTACAAAATTGGAAATGTTCTGGTGCTAAGTACTGATGGTGTTGCATACATGTTGCTGGCTGGCCGAATTTTGAAAACTTATCTGCCTAATTTGAAACACGTTACATGTTTGGCACATGGGCTAAACCGCGTAGCCGAAAAAATACGTTCCCTGTATCCAGATGTGGATTTGCTCATTTCAAACGTTAAAAAAGTATTTTTAAAGGCTCCTAATAGAATCCGCATATTAAAGGATAAATATCCTAATATGCCCCTGCCTCCAAAACCAGTGATTACGAGATGGGGAACTTGGCTAGCGGCAGCAGCATATTACGAAAAATATTTTGACGAAATAAAAGTAGTCCTATGGGCATTGAGATCGTCAGACGCAATGTCGATAAGAGTTGCGAAAAGAATTATACAAACTGAAAATTTACGAAATAATCTAAAATATATTGTTGAGAATTTCCATATAATTGAATATGCCTTAAAAAAATTACAGGAATCTAAAATATCCGTCGTAGATACATTTTTAACGTTGGACCAAGTGAGAGCTGTTATAAGCTGGTCTTCGTCTGCTTCTGTCAGTCAGAAATTAGAAGACGTCATAGCTAGACACCCAGACTTAGATCTGTTTAGGGACTATGCTGAAAAAATTTCGGAAGGAACAGATGTGGAAGGTATTTTAATGTACAACTTCACTCCGCTCACTTCAGTGGAAGTAGAAAGGTCTTTTTCCATCTATAAGTGGATATTAAACTCAAGAAGAAGTGCGTTGAAAATTGAAAATCTAGAAAAAATTATAGTTCTTTATTACAATAACCAATAACAAAGAAAAATTTGAATAAATAAATAATACTTACTCGTTTTGTACATAATGCACTGTCATTTTTGTTTAATTATTATTCATGAATTCTTTTTAATATTTCATCTTGAGGCATATCTATATTAACATCTACACTTGACATTAATGACGTAAAAATGGCTCACTCTGTCCGAGGTCTGCTAATAACGAAAAACTGAGAATAAAAATTTTTTGCAAAAAAAAATGGTTTTGTATGGAGGGTTGACCAAAAAAATTTTCTCCTTGTTTTTCTTAATCGCAATACGATACCAATGATGTCCTTAAACGGATCACAAGCATTTTCGTTACACCCTGTATAACACATGGAGCGGCGTGCAGATCAGCATCCAATGTGATGCCCGTCTAGGAGTTATGTCGCTTGCTTTCGGCAAGCGATTGTAACAGCGCGCCCGATCTCGTCGTCACGTCCGTAATCGTTCACGCACGAAAAGCGCGACACTTTCGCGGGCCTGTGTACTTTACTACTGACTATCATGTATGAATGAATTGTAAGTTGCAACATACTGTCATAAGTCATCGCAAGCATCGTCAAAATAGTTAATGATAATAAAAATTCACCCTTTGTTAATGGCACGGTGCGATGCGATCCATACTTAACATTAGCTAGTACATAACATTTGTTATTTTATACAATGTCGGTGGCAAACAAACGTACGACCGGCCTGATGGTAAGCGGTCATTATAGCTTATAGAAACCTGCAACTTCATGGAGGCTACATGAGCTTTGCCGACCCTTTCAAAACAGGTAAACTCCGATTTTAAATTATCCCATTCTCTAATGGAAGTATGTTGAAAACAAGACTTGATTAAGAATCGCTTCCTTTATTATTTAAGTTGCATCCATTTGTGTGCTACTTACGATGCCACATTTCATGTTTTTAATAACATTTAAGTTTTAATTAATAACACTTTGTTTTTAACTTATATTCTGAGAGTGACAATGAGAGTACTTTTCTATAAATATCGGTAATGAAGACTGTTTACACTATGTGATTCGGTAGAATTTAGCTATGTCCATTTTAAAAAAAAAGCTCATTGCTTACGCAAAAATATGCACAGCAGGAAATGAAAGAAAATATCAGCTATTGATTTAATTGATCATCTGAAAACAAACCGAAAAGGAATTGTAAATCGCCAATCTAAATAGCTAATGTTTATTTTATTGGGAATAATCAAATCGTATGTATTACGAATTTGAAAATACAGTACGACCACTACAAAGCCCGAACACCCAATTGGAAGACTCGAATGATATTGGATCCTGCTCCTGGGTTCTTTTTTTTAATTAATCGCTTTTGTACAACCCGAAACTTCAAAGCAAAGGGTAGAGTATCTCGGTACGCATCAATGTATCAGAATCGAAACGAAACAGGCATCGCTTGATTTATTTTATCAGTTCTTGCGTGTGATTGATTCATAAATGTTAGCGAATCAATGAGTAGGGTAACGGGATTTAATTTTATTTGTATTTTTTACTCTTTTTAACATGTCATATCTTGATGTATTGTGTCCGAAACGAGAAAGTTAATCAATAGGATATGGATAATTGGACAGTTTTGTTACATTCTTACTGTATTATCGTATTCTATATCTGGTTTTATTGGTTACCTATTAAACCTCACGACTACTGGAAATACCTCCTAATAATGTTATTCGGGTGGTTTTCGCATACAATGTAATTGAAGCACATAATTAAATAACGTAGCAATTCATGCTCATGTTTTTTTACCAGTTAAGCGCTCGTTTCGTTACGTCTTTTATAGTTGCCTGCTTAAAGTATTTAAATATACGAGTTTTTATCGCTAAAAACACAATTCAAATTATTCTCGTATCTCGAAGTATAAACTGTTTAAATCAATTTACAAGCCTACGTTTTTTGAGATAACAAGGGCTTATCTTCAATTTCATTTTGTATAAAAAGCTAAACATTAAAAGTGACGGTCCCAGAATATAAATTTAGATGTTTCGATTGCTAGAAATGATTACTTTTCTCCTTTGGGGGTCCAACGACTGGTGAGTACGTGACACCGGAAGATTGTGATATTGTTATTCCGGCGGTGTTGAAGAGCTGTCTGGTTTTACGAAAATTGTTTCGCGTATAAAATGTATGCGTTTTATCAAAACCAACATGGAATTATTATGTCGGCGTATCCACTTGCGACGGCAAGGTGGAAATTGAAATTGTTCCACGTGCTCTTGTTTATGCTTGGCGGGAAACAACGTCATTGTCATCGCGTGTGAAAACTTCGTGTTATGCTTATGCATTTTATTATTCTACTATATAGCGCGCTGTGTTCTATTATCAAGTTGATATATTAGGGATATGCGGACAATGTAGCGTATTATTGTTTTCAGAACTTACAGCTATCTTGCATTTCACCACTACTAGCAAGAAAATATTAAATTTGTATTCAGTTGTAGGTACTCGTTCGCAGGCAGCTAGATTAGTCTAGTCTTACATAGTTCTGAACAATCATTTGTTTATTTATTTCAATCTTAAGGTGCCGTGAGCTCAGCGAATTGCATCATTGCATGGCGCTGCGCGCTGAGACGGCGTGTAAAAATCCTTGTAATTTTATTTTTTTGTAATTATGTTACTAATAAAAAAATTAAGCGCTTAGACCCTCAAAAATAAACGTACGCATAACATAAATACTCTTTATTGCACACCTCAAAATAAAGAAACACATAAAATAAAAGTTACAAACAGAATAATCAGAGGTAATACAAATGGCAGTCTTATCGCTAAAAAGCGATCTCTTCCAGACAACCGTTGGGAAGCGGAAAGCATTGAAAATAATCAGAAATACGTAGGTGTTGCAAATTCAAATCAACAAGCTAAACAATAATAAACTTACGCATATAAAATAAAAATAAACTTACATAAACCATACATATCTTCTTCTCCCTGCCCTTATCCCACGTTATGTGGGGTCGGCACAACATGTCTTCTTCTTCCATTCTCCTCTATCTCCCGTCATCTCCTCACTCACTCCTTTTTTCCTCATGTCCTCTTTTACACAATCCATCCATCGTTTCCTTGGCCTACCCATAGCTCTTCGCCCATCTACTTCCATATCTAACATTCTTTTGTTTATATTACATTCATCCCTCCTCATGACATGCCCAAACCATGCTAACCTACCACCCTTCACTTTCTCTGTTATTGGTGCTACTTTCAAGCTTCCCCTTATATACTCATTCTTAATCCGATCCTTCCTTGTCAGTCCACACATCCATCTCAGCATTCTCATTTCCGCAGCATGCATTCTTCTTTCGTCTGTCACTTTCGTCGCCCAGCATTCTGATCCATACATTACGACAGGCCTCACGATCGTTTTGTAGATTTTCCCCTTAAGTTTAAGGGGCATGCGCGGATCGCACGTTGTTCCAGAGACCTGCCGCCATTTCATCCATCCCGCATTTATCCTATTCCTTACATCACGGTCGATGTTGCCGTCGCCTTGCATTAATGACCCAAGGTACCGGAATTCGGAGCAAACTGGTAGGAATACACCATCTAAGGCAATGTGGGAAAAGCTGGATAGACCACCAAAGTCACAGAACATGTGTTCAGTTTTGGTTCTACTTATTTTCAATCCAACACTTTCCAACTTTTCTTGCCATTTTCCCAGCCTGCTCTGGACCTCAAGTGCATTTTCTCCGACAATCACAATGTCATCAGCAAACAGCATACACCAGGGTGCTTCCTCCTGTATGCTCGATGTCAAAGCATCCATAACCAGGAGGAACAAATATGGGCTCAAAGCCGATCCCTGGTGTAAACCTACAGCCACACTGAAATTTTCGGTGATTCCAGCTTCAGACCGGACGTAACCAGACATAAACCATACATATATAAATAAAAATTGATAAATTAAGAACATACAATCAAGGAGCAAGATACACACTATTTGCCACATATTATTATATATAACACCCAAGTTGATAGCTGATGTGCAAAATTAGTTATGAATTTTAAATAATACAGTTTAGACCTATATGTTTGCGATTTGGTTCTTCAAAAAAGGAGTGTATAGGTTCTTAAAGGGGAGGCAACGCGCATGTGAATTCTCTGGGGTTGCAGGAGTCTATAGGCTACGGTAACTGCTTACCATCAGGCGGGCCGTATGCTTGTTTGCCACCGTCGTGGTATTAAAAAAAAAAAAGTTAGGATCTAATCCAACCTACATACATTTTAAATACAACTTGGATGATCAAGACACTTAGGTAAGTATGTATGTATCCTTAATATACTCATAGAGTACAATATAATTTTCTGTATCGCAACGGTAGATAACATGCTGGGGCCTTATTACGGTACGATAACATTGTGCCTTTAAATTTATTTATATCCCACTTCTGATTAATTTTCATATATTTAAGTGCTATGTGGAGGCCCCGGAAGCCATCCCATTTATTAAAATGTCCCACTGTGATCTACGAGTTCCTCGCGTATTTTGTCTTCCCTTGCCGCCTTAATGATAAAACATCGATGCCAGATGCGAGTTCCAGTAACTTTAGCGGTGAGGATATTCGCTGCTATAAATAGTAAACAAAATATTTATTATTATCTGAAAATATTTAGGTACCTACCCTTTTAACAAGAATAAAATAATTGGTAAAGAGTAATATAAGGCATAGGAAATCTTATTATTTCGGCTTTCACATGATGAAATGACCCAAATTGGTTCACTTCAACTTTTTGAAATATGTAAAATGAAATAATACAACTTAATTACTATAAAAACTAACTAGAAATAATACAATAATACATACATACCTTTAAACTAGCCTACATATTATATATTAAAAGGCTAAAATTCCGTGCTAATCAAGCAGTGGCTGTGGCACGCTGCATACAAAGTTTGTATACAGGGGGAGTCTTTTTTTCTGCAGCTGTACCACAACGGCTGATCGCAGCTGGAACTGGCCACGTACGTCAGAAGTCACATTGACCTCATTCCTACCAACGCTGATGCGCACGGCTCCCGTACCCGACGCCGCCGTCATAATTTGAACTTACCTTACAGACGGCTGGGTAAGACTAGAAAAACCGGCCAAGAGCGTGTCGGGCCACGCTCAGTGTAGGATTCCGAAGTTTTCCGTCCGTCATGTTTATTTGAAAGCACGTCATTTCATTGTGATTTTGTAGAAATTACAGGTACAATAAACACCTGCTTATACGGTTAAATTACAAACTTAGTTCAGAAATTATTTTGTAATTTTTTTTTCAAAAACTTTTAACCTATCAAGTTCAAAATAATTTTCCTAGTAAGTAAGTTTTTATAAAGTTCTACTTTTGAGATTTTTTCATATTTTTAAAACTTATGGTTCAAAAGTTAGAGGTGGGGCGATTATTTCCATTATCAAAAAAATATTGTAATAAACCCCTATTCATTTTTAAATACCTATCCAACAATATATCACACGTTAGGGTTAAAATGAAAAAATAAATCACTCCCCACTTTACGTATAGGGGAGGTACCCTAATAAAACATATTTTTCCACTTTTTATTTTACCACTTTGTCGGCGTGATTGATATACATATTAGTACCAAATTTCAGCTTTCTAGTGCTAACGGTCAATGAGATTATCCACGGACGGACGGACAGACATGGCGAAACTATAAGGGTTCCTTGTTGACTACGGAACCCTAAAAATGTCTTAACGCCATTGGTCCAAAGGTATGTATATAATATGATCCCTCCGGGAGACAAGTCGTTCGTAGAGAAATTGAAGTCAAAACTTGCAAAAGATGCTTTGTATTCGACTGACGAGTTTATGGAGGTGTTAATAAATCATTATGTATAATAAAATAGTTAATAATGTATCTATTTTAATATAGTAATGTATACCTAGCGATATAATATAAGATATAATAATAATCGACTTCTGAATGTTTATTTCATGAATAAACGATTGAATTAAATCGAGTAGAATTGGATCATCCTAATTTCGTAGCTGGTCTTCTTGCGAACACATTATACACGTACTCGTATAGCCCTTGTAGGCGACACGTACGAGGGGCGTCTGATAAGTCCTAAGCCTATGGTAGAAAAAAACAATATATAAAAAAATACTTATGTTTATTTTTCAATATAATCTCCCTCTAATTCAATGTATTTTTTACATATTTTATGCTTTTAGGCCGTTAAAAATATTCTTTAGATTGGCCTTCAAAATCTTCCTGTACAGCCGCCTTCATCTCTTCATCACTGCCAAATAGCTTTTCCCGTAACTCTCTCTTAGCTATGGAGAGAAATATGCTGGGAGTTAAATTACAAGATAGAAACCGCAGCTCTGACATAGGAAGCAGAATCAAAGTAGCAGATATTCTTATCCACATAGACTTGCAAAAATGGAGGTGGGCAGGACACACTGTAAGATGTAAGACTGAAAAGTGGAGTCAAAGAATTCTCAACCCAACAGACGGGTCAAGATCGAAAGGCTCCCAACCAAAACGATGGGAAGATGAAATCATATCTACAGTAGGACCACTCTGGACAAGGGTGGCAAGAGATAGGAGATACTGGAAGGAGCTGGAGGAGGCCTTTGCCAATAGGCACACTGAACTGAGAGACTTCATTTAACACAGAAACAATTTTATTCATTTTCAGAATAAAGGGCTATATAAATAAATAAATAAAAGAACTCTCTCTTTAAATTACTGAACAGAAAATAATCGCTCGGGGCTAGGTCTGGACTGTAGGGTGGGTGGTCGATTTCATCGAAGCCGATTTCCTTCAGAGCCTGCCTCGCCACCCGGGCGGTGTGAACGGATGCAAACAAAATGCCTTTCCTTAATTGGCCCCTCCTTTTCTCAACTACCGCTTCTCGCACCTGTCTCAATAGATTGGCATAATAAAGTGCATTTATTGTAGAACCTTTGGCCAAATAATCTATTAAGAGAATGCCATCACAGTCCCAAAACACAGTGGCCATTAACTTAGATGCCGATTTTTGCACTTTAAACTTCTTCGGTGGTCTTTCACCCTTTTCAATCCACTGCATGGATTCAGACTTACACTCCGGATCATACTGCCTGATCCATGTTTCATCAACAGTTACTATTCGGGAGCAAACTTCATCTATACCATCTCCGCACAGATCTAAAAACGCCTGGGAAGTTTCAACATGACGTTCTTTATCGAACGCCGTCAGCATTTTCGCAACCCAGCGAGCTCTGACCTTAGTCATGTTCAAATGTTTATGTAAAATCTCCCAAACTCGTTCTTTACTAATGCCTACAGTATCAGCTATTTGCCAAACCTTAACTTTCTTAACTTAACTCTCCGGTCTTCTAATACCAATTTTCTGACTTTTCTTACATTTTCTTCAGTCACCACCGATATTGGCCTCCCTGAACGGGGATCGTCTTCAATCGACTCCCTACCCAGTTTAAATAAGCGACTCCACTTTTTGACCGTAGAATAAGAAGGCCCAGAGGCACCATAAATACTAGCCATTTCATCAAAAATACATTGCGGTGATTTAGCACTTTTTTTAAGGAACTTAATTACAGGACGGTGCTCAATTTTTGTTATATTTGTTGATAATTCAGACATGGTGAACTTTGCCGTTGAATATCTGAAGAAAAATTCAAACAAATATAACATGATTTAGTTTTTAATCATTTGTTTTTAAATGGGCTTTCTAGTGGCCAGTTTATGGTACTGCGCATATACGACCTCGAAATACCATAGGCTTAGGACTTATCAGCCGCCCCACGTATATGCATCCTTATTCAGCGTGGCAGGCTGATACGCAAAACCCGCTTTCTGGGATAATGAGGATAAACGCGCGGATGGTTTAAGAATCTACCTCTTTACATAAGTATCATCAATACACCATACAAAAAAGAGTGCATACTTGAAGAAAGGGTTCCAAAACAATAGTTGACCGGCAATCTACCGATTTTACTGTAACCAATAACACACTAGCTGCAGTACTGAACTAGTTTACTAGTATCAATTTGCTACTTAATGCTAAGAACACCAAATGTATTAGATTTGTTTTGCCAAACGTTGCACCAGTAGATTCTCCTGAATGGTGAATATTTAGAGATGGTAGATGAAGCACTTTTCCTCGATTCGACGTTGGACAAAAATCTACGATGAAGTCCTCATATAAGAAAACTCGCTCTTCGATTAAGTACGGCCGCTCATGCCGTTAGGAGAATTGGACAATTACCGAATATTGATACAGCTCGCTTAGTTTGTCACAGTTATTTTCATAGTGTAATGTCATATGGTATTCTGGTTTGGGGCAAAGCAGACTATATTTGTTTTACAAAAAACCGGCCAAGTGCGAGTCCAACTCGCGCACCGAGGGTTCCGTAAACACCTATAACAAGCAAACGCGTAGAGGTTCTACGCGTTTACGAGGAAAAAGGTAGTAAATTAAAAATTTAAAAAAATATTTTTTGTATGATTTTACTCAAATGTCTACTTTTGGTAATGTTTCCTTTGTCTGTGCTATATGAAGTTTCTTCGTGCCAAGTTTCAAGTTTCTGAGTTTACGGAAAGTACCCTTTAGGTTTTGAGTTTCTTGCGAGTACTCAGTTTCAAAATATGCGACTTAAATTGCTATTTCTTTTGATTGCGTTGACATAAAAGTTTGGTTTTGCTACATCTGAAAGGTCCTATTGCCCTCAGTATTTGACATGAATTTCAATTTAATACCTCCACGCGTTTACGAGGAAAAAGGTAGTAAGTTTAAAATTAAAAAAAATATTTTTTTGTATAATTTTACTAAAAATGTCTGCTTTTTGTAATTTTTCCATTGTCTATGCTATATGACGTTGCTTCGTGCCAAATTTCAAGTTTCTGAGTTCACGGGAAATACCCCGTAGGTTTTGCGAGTGCCGAAAAACTCTAAAATTTGCAGCATAAACGACTGTATCTTTTGATCGCGTTGGTTTTTAAGTTTGATTTTTTTACAGCTCCAAGGGACAATAAATAGACTTGAATATCTATACATATAATAAAGCTGAAGAGGGTCGAAAGTCTGTACATGGAAGATAATCGAAAAAAAGTTGGCTGGAGATACTTAGAATCGATAACAGAACACGTTCCAACAATTTTTAGAATTTTTGTCTGTTTATCTGTTTATCTGTTTGTCTGTTTATTTGACCGCGCATCACGTGAAAACGGCTGAACGGATTTCGATGAAATTTTGTATAGAGATAGTTTGAGTCCCGGGAAAGGATAATATATAGTTTTAATCCCGAAAATCAACCCTGGTGGGGGTGAAAATGGGGTTGAAAGTTTGTATAGAGATTTTTTAACCGCTGAAACGATTTAGATAGAAATGAGTATGGAGATAATTTGAGTCTCGAGAAACGTCATAGGATAGTTTTCAAACCCTTGTGGGGGTGAAAAGGGGGTTGGAAGTTGGTATGAGGAATTTTTTACCGCTGAACAGATTTAGATGAAAATTGGTATATAGATAGTATGGGTCTCGAGAAAGGACAAAGGATAGTTTCATCTTAAACCCCCCCCCCCCCCCCCCCCCCCCCCCCACCTTACTTTATTAGTATGCCGATAATTTGAGTCCCGAGAAACGACAGAATAGTTTTCATCCCGAAAATAAACCCTTTCACCCCGAAAAGGGGGTTGGAAGTTGGTATGACGATTTTTTTACCGCTGAACTGATAAATATGAAATTTGGTATAGTATGGGTCTCAAGAAAGGACAAACGATAGTTTTCACTCCGAAAATCAACCCTAAAGGGGTGAAAAGAGAGTTGAAAATTTGTATAGGGAATTATTAACCGCAGAATCGATTTAGATAAAATTTGGTATGGAGATAATTAATTAAAAAAGGAAATAAAATAGTTTTATCTCGGAAATTATCCTTTAAACGGATACAAAGGGGGTGAAAATTTACATGGGGAAGAAACAACCAATAACCGCTGTCCGTATTTAGATGAAATTTGGTATTTAAATAATTTTGTAATTTTTTGGTCAAGGTGTTCATATTTATAACATGTTGTTCTTCACGGAATAAGGTTCATTTTCGATTGCAGGTGTATTTTAAAGCAAACGCGTCTGACTTGTGAACTTGATTTATTGAGACTAACTAGTGGGTAAAAATGCATATAGGTGTATAGCTAGGTATAGTATAAAGTCGGGTCGAAATTTGACAAAACATACCGCCAGCCAAAAACAACAGTTTTTAACTTAACCTAAAAGTAAAAATAAAACTTACGGAAATAGTTGTTTGAGAATTGAAACATCCAATACTTATTGCAAGCACAATCATCACAACCATATGTTTCAAGTTCAATACTAACACAAAAACTATAAATTTAAGTACGTTTCACTTGCATCACAACAAATAACTAATAACAAAGTCGAGCGACGCTGGCGCAATCCAATGCGAGATGATACTGATAAATGATAATACATTCGATTACTTTTACGTAAACAACTAAATTACTGCCGGCGTCGCATAGGTAGGTAGTAATCACATGCAAGCGTACGGTATATTTAACAACTTAATGACAACCTATGCTATTTTCTTAACACATTATCAATATAAGATAAGTCAACCATAACAACAAATACCTAACTTAACATCGCTTAAAACTTTAATGGACTGTATTATAGTATGTTTTACCCAACTTGCTACAAAGAGGTTCTTTGTTTAGAGCATTCGTGATTTTGTTTTTATGGATGACTTTAAACATTTCATCTTAATAACTATGATAAACTACGCAATGTTTAACAAACACAAATCGTTCACCTTATAAAACAGGTTGGGCTAGATACCTATAAGTAAATAAGGAAAACGTATTTATCTAAGGAAATTAGAGTGTTTTTAAAACATCTATTTTTAAATGAACATTTAACTGAGATAGTTTGTAGTAAAACATTTTAAAAATTATACTTAAATGCTCATTACCAAAGACTGGGATTATTACAGTAACCCAATCCCAAGGGGATCCATGCTTCAGTACTTATCTACACATATTTAAACACAAAAAAAAAAACATATTTAATGTTCACAATTTTAAATACATAAATTATACAAATAAGCAGTTTTTTTTTTTATAAATCCTTAAGTTACAATATGTAAACAAAGTAAGTAGGTAGGTACAAACGTTTCTTACATATTACACAGGGTTTTGAATGAATGGTACGTACGTCTAATAACAACATACTTTTGCTAAAAAATAGGTACATATCACAAATCTTTTTGCTTTTGTATTAAGTAGGTATTACAACTACAGTCGGCCACCGTTTTAATTGCAAAATTTATATTAAAATACTAAATAAATTTAACCGCCCACCATAGCTCATATTTCTTTTTGTAATGTAAACCATTTATTTATCTGCAGTTTTAGGTAACAATATAAGTTTAGACAATGGTCTTTTTAGAATATGATCACCCTTGCACCGAACTGTTACTACACGTACTAAATTGTCAGCCCCCGGGTGCAACTCCGTAATCCTTCCTAGCAGCCACTTGGCTGGTGGTAAGTCCTGTTCCTTTATAATTACAACGTCTCCTATACAGGGTGACTGTACCACATCGTACCACTTGTGTTTTTGCTGAAGTGTATTTAAATAATCATTGTGCCACCCTTTCCAAAAATCTTGCATTTGTTTTTGTATGAGTTGCCAGCGCGTCAACAAAGGTATTTTCTTTGTTTCATAGTTTAGGTCAGGAATGTTGATGAGAGATTCACCCACAAGAAAATGACCCGGCGTGAGGGGATTAAGTGTGTCCAAAGTTTCATCTAGTTGACAGATATGTCTACTGTTCAAACAAGCCTCGGACTGGGCCAGAAAAGTAGCCATTTCTTCATATGTCAACTTAGTAGTTCCATTTACTCTCAGTAGATGACGCTTTGCCGACCGAACTCCACTTTCCCATAAGCCTCCAAAGTTGGGTGATTTTGGTGGTATAAAGTGCCACGTCGTGCCGTCATTGGCTAAAAGTTCAGCTATTTCCTTAGCAACATTGCTCGTGCTCTTGGACCACATATCTCTTAATTCCTTGTCACCGCCAATAAAATTTGTCCCGTTGTCGCTCCATAATTGTGCGCAATGTCCTCTGCGCGCAACAAATCTCCTGAACGCCGCAATGAATGCTTGAGCTGTTAGGTCGGTTACTGCCTCCAAGTGGATCGCCCGTGTGCACATGCAGATAAACAAACAAATATAACCTTTTGTAGATGTGCGACCTCGACCCTTTGAGGTCCTCAGATACACCGGGCCAGCGAAATCAACACCACTATGATAAAAAGCGCGATTCTGAGTGACCCTGGCAGTGGGTAACTGACCCATCAATTGCTGTTTTGTAAGTGCATTGTTCTTTATGCACACCATGCAATTACGAGTAAAATCTCTGACTGCCGATTTTAGACCTATGACCCAGTACTTACTTCTTATGTAGGTCATCGTCTGCATGATCGTGCCATGTAAGGTCTTGGCGTGTGCATCCGCTATTATTAACCTTGTAATATGCTGTTTGCTTGGTATGATAATCGGATGTTTAGCATTTTCCGGCAGGTCAGCGTTACTCAGCCGTCCTCCAACTCGCAGCAGGTTCTTTTCATCTATGTACGGGGTAAGTTTAATTAATGAACTTTTGTTGCTAACTTTACCTTTCTTTTTCAGGTCTTCAACTTCTTGGCTATATATCAATCTCTGATAATATCTTATGCAGCTGTTTTCAACTTCATCCATTTCAGCAACACTCAAGATATCGTGTCTTTTATTTTTATAGTCTACAAATCTCTTACATTGTGCTATTACTCTTTTCATCCTGATCATCGATGAAAATCTCTCCCAAATGGGTGTGTCTTGGACTAAAACGTGGAACGATTTCTTGCACTCGAGTTCCGTTCTTGGAATTGCAGTGGGTCTTAACGTTTCAATGCCTTTCTCCTTTAACCACACAGGTCCACTCCACCAAAGGTCATTGTTTGCCAATTCACTTGCCTTTATCCCTCTTGACGCAAGATCAGCTGGATTGTCTTCTGACAAAACGTGTCTCCACCTATCGTTGTATATTTGCTGGATTATTTCTGACACTCTATTACCAACAAAAAGTTGCCAGCGGCTAGGTTGAGACTGCAACCACGAAAGTACCACCATTGAGTCCGTCCACGCGTAGATTCTATTCATAGGTATGTTCAATAAACTTGAAATTTCATTTAGGAGCTTTGCCAATAACACCGCAGCGCAAAGTTCCAGCCTCGGGACCGTTAGTTGTTTCAGTGGCGCTACCTTTGTTTTTGAGGCCAATATCGTGACATGGACATCATCATGCTCGTCTACAATTCTTGCATAGACAACAGCTGCTAGAGCAAGAGTCGAGGCATCAGAGAACCCGTGCAATTCCACTTCTTTGCAGCGAGATGACATCTTTATCCAACGTGGGATCTCAACTGTTTGCAGCTCGTGAAGTTCATCTCGGAATATCATCCATTCATCAATCAACTCTGAAGATAACTCATCATCCCAACCACAATTACAAAGCCATAATTTTTGAATCATGATTTTGGCTGTTATGACCACAGGTGAGAGCCATCCAAAAGGATCAAATAGGCTAGCGACATCAGATAAAATCACTCTCTTTGTTACAGGTATCCTGCTTTCCGGTAAGTTGACTGAAACATGGAAGGTATCATCTTTTCTATCCCAGGTGAGTCCCAGTATTTTTATGATTTTATCTAATTTAATCTCTTTCTTATCCTTTACAGGTTCTGGAGTCTTCGCGCCGTCAACCAAGTCCTTCAAGAGTTCTTCCGAGTTACTTGACCACTTCTGCATCTCAAAACCACCTGCCTTTAATAATCTATCAATTTCTTTACAGGTAGCTTTCATCTCGTCGAGATCTTCATGACCTGTCATAAGGTCATCCATATAAAATGAATTTCTGACGACCGCCGCTCCTCGAGGATAGTGTTCTTGTTCATCGTCAGCCAAACGTTGGAGAGTTCGGACAGCGAGGTGAGGTGCAGCAGCGGTCCCAAATGTCACTGTAAGTAGCTTATAACTATCCATTTTTTCAGCTTTATCATCCCGCCAAACTATGCGTTGTAAATCTGTGTGTCTGTCATCCATTCTTACTTGGCGATACATCTTTATAATATCACCGACAACACAGATTTTGTGAGATCTCCATCTAAATATCAAACTACGCAGATCTGGCTGAATTGTGGGACCTACCATCATGCTGTTGTTTAAAGAACATCCGTTTGCACCCTTTGCTGATGCGTCGAAAACCACACGTAGCTTTGATGTCTCCTTATCTTCTCTGATTACAGCATGATGGGCCAGATATACTCCATCATCATCATCATCTTCTGTTTCAATCTTCTTCATGTGTCCTAACTGTAAGTATTCGTGTATGACCTTGGTGTATTCGGCTTTCAGCTGCTCATTTCGTGTAAACTTCCTTTCCAGTTGCTCCAGTCTGACAACCGCTTGATGCTTTGTATTCCCACATGATCTTACAGTGTCTTCAAAATTTGACTTTAAAGGAAGCTGTACTACGTACCTCCCTGTTTTGTCCCTCGTTGTTGTTTGTTGATATATTTCCTCGCATTTTTCTTCTTCCTTCGTCCACATGCTTTGCTTCGTGTATAGTTCAGACTCCACTTCCCAAAACCTTTTCAGGAGATTGTTGTCTTCTTCTACTTGCCTTGTAATTGTAACATGTAGACTAGTGATATGCTGTGAAACAGTAAACTTTATATTAGTACCCTTAGTACCACCTGACAAAATCCAACCCAGGTGTGTTTTTTGAGCTATAAACTTGCCCGGTCCTTTCATTAAACCTGAGTCTATGATTTCGCTGTAAACTCTCGCACCAAGAAGAATGTCAATCTTCCCTGGTATCGCAAAGGTGGGGTCAGCTAAATTTAATTTATTAACCTGAGGCCAATCAAAACCTTTTATTTCCCTAGATGGCAGCTGACGGGTTATCGACTTCAATACATAAGCATATACATTGATAGAATAGGAAATATCGTACCTTGACTTAATGTGTAATTTTACCAAATGTTTGATATACGTCTCGTACTCCTCAACACCAGAGATCACTCCGTTGATTTTGGTTTTCTTCAAACCCAGCAACTCGACCGCCCTTGCGGTCACGAAGGACTCCTCCGATCCTTGGTCCACGAGAGCCCGAAGCACGTATGCCTGCCCCGACTCCGCTGTAACATGCACCAGTGCTGTAGCTAACAAGGTGCCTCGACCAGGTTGTAGTACATGTGATAAACTTGACGTATGTGCAACTACTACGGTTTGTATCTCTTCCTTATTTTCTCCAGACGTGTGTGTTTCTCTGTTTGCTTTATTCTGATCTCGGTGCAATAATGAATGATGCTTTCTTTTACAAATGTGGCATGTCGTTTTTTGCTTACACCTAAACACATTATGGTTTGGTGCTAGGCAATTAAAACAGAGATTATTTTTCTGCACGAAACTGTACCTATCTTCTATCGATTGCTTGGAAAACGGTTTACATTGATAAATATAATGATCTTCATTGCAGTAGCTGCACTTCACTTCGGTCGTCGCAGCAACATGAAACATCTTTGCTTTCACAGGTTTGTAGCTCTTACTTGCAGGTTCGACCATCTCAAGAGTACGGAACCTATTCTCCAGAAACGATTTTAATTTATCAAAACTAGGTAAGTCGTCTGTCTCATCTCTGCTGATTAACTCTTCCCATTCTTTATGAGTACTCGAGTCCAATTTTGACACTATGGAATAGTTTACCATTGCATCCCAATGATTAGTAGGTAAGCCAAGATGTTTAAGTGCACTCATACATTCCACCGAAGTATCCAACAGTTGTCTTAAAGCTGTAGCCGATTCGTGTGTTATCGTTTTTTGTGTAAAGAATTTCTTAAAAACACAGTTTGCTATGTATCTCTTATTTGCATAACGTTTCTTCAGCACTGACCAAGCTTCGTGATAATTTTCAGCAGTTATTGAAAATTGACGTAATAATGCCTCTGCCTCTCCTGCTAAACTACCCTTTAGGTAATGTAGCCTTTGAACATCTTGTAAGGACTCATTGTTATGCACTAATGCCATAAATAAATCATGGAAAGATTGCCACTCAGTATAGTTACCATTAAATGAAGGCAGAGAAATCCTGGGCAATTTAACTTCACCACTGTTAGACGTGCTAGGTACATACATTTGTTTAGACTCACATTTTATCGAATCCATACTTTCTAACTTAGACATCATTTCGCCTTTGTACGCGTAATACGCTTCTTCAAATTCCTCAAACATATTGTCGGCGAAATAATTAACTGTTGGTCGCTGATCCATTGGAACCAATAATATGAGCGTTTCATGTCCGGCCTTAAACTCCTTCCAGTAGATTTCCAGTGTATCTATTCTTCCCTTTACATAACCAGCTGTGACTCTTTCCTTGGGAGATTTCTTGTAGTTAGCGTACGCCCTTTTCACCTTTTCTATTCTATCGGCCTGAACCACTACATGCTTCTCGATTTTATCCATTGTAGTAAAAGTCTATCACAATAAATAAATCAACAGTCTACCACATATAGCGAAAACACAGCACGAAAAGTACGTAACTACCTAACTACTAGGAAAGTTCCAGTCCTTTGTTATCTTTTATGCGGAGGGTAAGCGAGCGCCGCGTGAAAATGTCCAACAGTTTTGCTTAAAATCACGGCGTCTCACTTTTGTAATACACTGCACCGTCTTATTTGTACTTAAGCAACACGAAACGTTATTCACATAACACCTTGTCCTTTGTCCGTCGTTTATTTCACGGAATAAATACGCAAACTATTTTTGTAAAAACACCGAATTGTCCCAATCCTTAACGTTCTTTTGGCTTAATTCACTTTTCTTACATAATTGTCCAATGAAATAATAACATTTCAATATGTATTTAACGTTATTTCACCGAAATTACACCGATTTTCTACTGAACTAATTATTTATACGAGTCACTGTCCAAGCATCCGGTTCGAATGGTCCATGTTCTTCACGGAATAAGGTTCATTTTCGATTGCAGGTGTATTTTAAAGCAAACGCGTCTGACTTGTGAACTTGATTTATTGAGACTAACTAGTGGGTAAAAATGCATATAGGTGTATAGCTAGGTATAGTATAAAGTCGGGTCGAAATTTGACAAAACACATGTTACCCGTCGATGCTTTAAATTTACCTTTACCCGCTCTTAAGAAATATTTGAAAATGTATGACGATACGAGTATTATATATGAGGGACAAAGATGCATGGCCCAAACCAAAAAACTACTACAACATTTATAGGACACCGTTTAGGCAGGAAAACATATCAAACGTTTAGTGAAGCTGTCAGATTAGGATTTATTTTTCTTTATAATTAAACAATAGGTACATTATCTGTCTCTCAAGCTGTTTTGATATGTCCTCTTGAAGAACTACGCATTATTTTTTATCTTTAAGATCTAATAATGTATTACTGTTTTGAAAAAAATAAGTCCCGTCGAGTATCTTTTCGGTCATAACACTTCTTGGGCCAGAGGTGTAGGGTTAGAACCGGTGGTAGTTTTGGAACGAAATTCCTTATTGGACGGTTCGCGGATCGGGCTAGGTGAAAAAAAGTCACGTGACCGTCACGAAAAAGCGTCACGTCACGAAAACGCGACACCCATACGATTGAGAAACATGTAAAATGGAATGAAATAAAAAATATATAAAATAGAATAAAGTCAAGTGAAGTGAAGTGTAGTGAAAGTGAGAAGTGACAAAGTGATAAAAGTGAAAAAAGTCGAGAACCTAAAAGTAAAAAATGTCAAAAATGCCAAAATTTTAAAAATTTCTAAAATTTCTAAAATTTTAAAAATTTCTAAAATTTCAAAATTATCTAAATATTTCTGACGTTCATTAGTGCATTGTAATGTGCTTACCTTGAAGTATGTAATTACCACAATTATTGCAACCAGTAACGTAACATCAGTGTGTTATCTGTGACAGTGTGGTAAAAACGTATGAAAATTCATTACCTACGGTAACGTAATCAAAATCCGCCTCCCCTACCCCCCCCCCCCCCCGACCGCCGGCACGCATGGTTTCAGTGGATTTTTAATATGTGTGTAGGTAAAGCAGTGTATGCTTCTGTATATAATTAGGCCTTATTACGTAACAGTTACATAAACTACTATTTATCTCTGTTTAGGGTTCCGTAGTCATCTAGGAACCCTTACAGTTTCGCCATGTCCGTCCGTCTGTCCACGGTCTAGCTCAGTTACTGTTCGCACTAGAAAGCTGAAATTTGGTGAGGCCTGATAAGAACTTTCAATAAAAACTATATTGAATAAAATCGGTTCAGCCGTTTTTGAATTATCAGTCAAAATCGCATAGTGAAAGGATGTGCCGGATAGTAAACTGACGTAAGCGCCGCCAAATATCCCTTAATAAACGACCGTTTGAACGGATGTTTCGTAACAGGGCGGCATTAACGAAAGTACACTGAGCATCGCCCGACATGCTCTTGGCCGGTTTTTTTGCATTGTTATCCCGGAAATCACCCCTTAAGGATTACTAATTCCTCAAATAGAAAAAAAACATTTCTGCATTTCTGACACACCCCCCCCATTTCAACCGCGCCTTTTCTTACCTTTCATGCTGATTACTGATTTGACGGGAGGATCGATTTGGATGATATTTGCCGTGGACATGAACGTATAAATACAAAAGTGGTCCTGTATCGTCCGATATACACCTGTTAAAATCATGCCAATAAAAATTAATAGGATAAATCCATCTGTCGACTTTACTTCAAGTTCCGCCTCCAGGGTAGCGGGAGAGAAATTAGGGGTGAATTAGCCGCTTACTGACACAGACCGAATTCCACGCGGGCGGAGCCGCGGGCACAGCTAGTTTGATATAAATTTCAGCTTGATACCTCCACGCGTTCCTGAGAAAAATGGTCTTGACAGACAGACAGACAGACAGACAGACAGACAGACAGACGGACAACAAAGTGATCATAGGATCACTTTGTTGGGATGTGATCACAGGAAGGGTTCCGTTTTGTCCTTTCGAGGTACGGAACCCTAAAAAGAGCCATTCGCTTTCCGTATAACTTAAAGGCAGGTGCATCAGTTAGAGAACTATTTAAAGAAATTAATATTTTAACTGCTGTGTCCCAATATATCTATGACAATATTGTTTTGTTGTTAATAATTTACATACATTTAAAAAAATCTGGCATCCATAGCTATAACACTAGCTTAATAAATAAACACAAGCTTGCTATCAGAAGTTGTCGTATCCGCAAAGCATATAAGAAAGTAATTTTTTGGTCAAGGTAGGGCTTACGATGTTATTGATGAAGTGGCATTTTTAGAATAAGATGTCAAATCCACAGATTAGGGTAAATCACCAGTAACTGGCCACCTTTCAATAACTGGCCCCTCATACTAAAAATGAACTCTATTCCCATACAAACAGGATTCATTTTACAATAACATCGTAAGCTACGTATAACAAGTTACCCGTCGATGCTTTAAATTTATATATTTGAAAAAAAAAACCTTAATGTCAGAGTTATTACAGGGTTGAGGACTACATGACGGACAAAGATGCATGGCGCAAACCTAAAACTACTACAAAATCATCTAACATTTAGAGGACAAAGAAAGCATATCAGACGTTTTGTGAAGCAGTTAGATTTAGATTTTTTTCTTTATAATTAAACAATAGGTACATTATCGGTCTCTCAAGCTGTTTTTATAACTCTTCTTGAAGAACTACGCATTATTGTGTATCTTTAGATCTATAATGTATTACTGTTTTAAAAAAATAAGTCCTGCCGAGTTTCTTGCCGGTCATAATACTTCTCGGGTCAGAGGTGTAGGGTTAGAACCGGTGGCAGATTTTTTTCTCTGTGACGTTTATAAGTGCATTGTAATGTGCCTAAATCTATCTATACATATAATAAAGCTGAAGAGGGTCGAAAGTCTGTACATGGAAGATAATCGAAAAAAAGTTGGCTGGGGATACTTAGAATCGATAACAGAACACTTTCCAACAATTTTTAGATATTTTGTCTGTTTATCTGTTTATCTGTTTGTCTGTTTATTTGACCGCGCATCACGTGAAAACGGCTGAACGGATTTTGATGAAATTTTATATAGATATAGTTTGAGTCCTGGGAAAGGATAATATATAGTTTTAATCCCGAAAATCAACCCTGGTGGGGGTGAAAATGGGGTTGAAAGTTTGTATGGAGAATTTTTAACCGCTGAAACGATTTAGATAGAAATGAGTATGGAGATAATTTAAGTCTCGAGAAACGTCATAAGATCGTTTTCAAACCCTTGTGGGGGTGAAAAGGGGTTGGAAGGTGGTATGAGGATTTTTTTACCGCTGAACTGATTTAGATGAAAATTGGTATAGAGATAGTATGGGTCTCGAGAAATGACAAAGGATAGTTTCTTCTTCAAACCCCCCCCCCCCCCCCCCATCTTACTTTAGAACCGTAGGTCCAAAAAATTTGAAAAAAATAGTGGAAGTGACGCCTGAAAGGTACTTTCAATAAAAACTATCTATACATATAATAAAGCTGAAGAGGGTCGAAAGTCTGTTCATGGAATATATTCGAAAAAAAGTTGGCTGGAGATACTTAGAATCGATAACAGAACACGCTCCAAGAATTTTTAATTAGTTAACGGCTGAACGGATAATGATGAAATTTTGTGTAGAGATAGTTTGAATCCCGGGCAAGGACAAAGAATAGTTTTCATCCCGAAAATCAATCCTGGAAGGGGTGAAAAGGGGGTTGAAAGTTTGTATGTTGAAAGTTGGTATTGAAATAATTTGTAATTTTTTGGTCAAGGTGTTCATATTTATAACATGTTACCCGTCGATGCTTTAAATTTACCTTTACCCGCTCTTAAGAAATATTTGAAAATGTCATGAATGTCAAAGGGTTATTGCAGGTTCGAGGACTATATATGACGGACAAAGATGCATGGCCCAAACCAAAAAACTACTACAAAATCATCTAACATTTATAGGACACAGGTTATAGGACACATTTATAGGTTTAGGTAGGAAAATATATCAAACGTTTTGTGAAGCAGTCAGATTAGGATTTATTTTTCTTTATAATTAAACAATAGGTACATTATCTGTCTCTCGAGCTGTTTTGATATGTCTTCTTGAAGAACTACGCATTATTTTGTATCTTTAAGATCTTTTTTTTTTTTTTATACTACGACGGTGGCAAACAAGCATACGGCCTGCCTGATGGTAAGCAGCTACCGTAACCTATGGACACCTGTAACTCCACAGGAGTCACATGCGCGTTGCCGACCCTTTACAAAAAGGAGGATTCACTGTGTTGACGGCTAAAGGAACAAGAGGGTCCCTCATCGTCAACACACTGGGTCCTCTTTGGCAACCTTACTCACCAGCAGAAACACAACACTATGATCTAATAATGTATTGAAACTGTTTTGAAAAAAATAAGTCCCGTCGAATTTCTTTTCGGTCATAATACTTCTTGGGCCAGAGGTGTAGGGTTAGAACCGGTGGTAGTTTTGGAACGAAGTTCCTTATCGGACGGTTCGCGGATGGGGGCCTAGGCGAAAAAAAGTCACGTGACCGTCACGAAAAAGCGTCACGTCACTAAAATGCGACACCCATACGATTGAGAAACATGTAAAATGGAATTAAATTTGCATGGTCATGAACCCCCCCCCCCCTCCCGCCAAGTGCACCTCTAATAGAAAAAAATCTTTTCTGCATTTGTGACCCCCCGCCTGTTCTTACCTTTCATGCTTTGACTGATTTGACGGGAGGATCGATTTGGATGATATTTGCCATGGACATGAACGTATAAATACAAAAGTGGTCCTGTATCGTCCGATATACACCTACTACTCGCTATGTCGTTTAATTCATGCCAAAAAAAAATAATAAATAAAAAAAAAGTATTCATTTATGAGTGTAGTTTCATTTAGTGGTAATTATAAAATATTTTATTAGGACTACTGTCCTCTAGCGTATCCATCTGTCAACTTTACTTCAAGTTCCGCCTCCAGGGTAGCGGGAGAGAAATTAGGGGTGAATTAAATAGCCGCTTACTGACACAGACCGAATTCCACGCGGGCGGAGCCGCGGGCACAGCTAGTTGAAGAATAAATAGGGGAAGTACGGACAAAATGACTGGGTGTTTTGTTTTTGGATCATATTTCTTTAGTTATTGTAATTATAATCATTCTCGTACAGTTATAATCAACTTTGGTTTATTGACTAATAGTAATTAAGTCTTTTGATTAAATATGAACCATTACAAAATAAATATTTAAAAAAAAATTAACGTATTAAAAAAACCATTTTGTCCATATAGCATGGACAAAATGACGCACTATATATATGGGTATAATGATATACCCTAAAATTAGGAACAAACTTCACCAATCCATCTTTTAGTCTTCTTTGGAACGTCTGCACACGATGCGTGTGGCCAAGGAAAACAACTCATGCACTGTAGCCAGCTTTCATTGGGCTTAGACCACGAATAGAGATCATTGCAATAAATGCATCGGCAGTGTTCGTCATCCTCGTTTTCGATGGTAAAGTCTTCAATATCAGAACTGGAAACTATAAACGATTTAGCAATTTGTGTCTGCCTCTTTCGTCTCTGTTCTGGTGCTTATTTCACAGTGATTTTTGCGTGCACATACTCTATGTAATTTTGTCCGAAATATAGGTATGTCATTTTGCCCAAATGTACACACGAAACATATAAAATAATATTTAAAAAAAAATACTGTAAATCGTATTAAAACTGTGTCAATTTACAAGCGTATATGGCATCTCTTTAGTTTTAGTTAGTCAAAATAATAACAAATAATAACATATACCTCACAAAAATCCGGAAAAAAACCATTTATATTTGTGAGCACGAAACATGATCTGACTCGCGACTTCCACGAAACTAAGTCAATGGCGCTAGGTATCTCGCAGGTTTGTAAAAATGGCCATCGCCGTCTGTTGCTATCGCTACGACCTCGCTAAAGACCGCCAAATTCGAAATAAGCCCGCTATGTCATTTTGTCCGTATATGTCATAAGTCCGTACTTCCCCTACCTTTTATCTTTTTTGTTAACTGGCCACCCCATATCAATAAAGAACTCTGTTCACCTATAATCAAAATTCATTTTAGTATAAGGTTTTAATTACTGGCACCCTTCAATAACTGGCCCAGTTATTGTAAAATGAATCCTGTTTGTATGGGAATAGAGTTCATTTTTAGTATGAGGGGCCAGTTATTGAAAGGTGGCCAGTTACTGGCGATTTACCCTAATCTGTGGATTTGACATCTTATTCTAAAAATGCCACTTCATCAATAACATCGTAAGCCCTCACAAATGCAATGTTCCAAATTGTGACTGCGCATGGATAGTGATTCATAATATGTATGCATGGCATGTTGTAGATACACAAACTACAAGACCTACTTTAAATAATGTTACTAAGTATCAAATAATAAAACAAAACCAATGCATCTTATACGTTGTAAATATAAATCTTAGTCTTAAAGTTAAGTAATTTGCTTAAATTCTGACCGAGCCCTACTTAACACTGCGTGAAAATTACCTAAAACAACAGATCACTCGTACACTAGATGGAGCAAATGATACGACTGGCGGCGAGGGACATATTTGCTAAAAAAAAAATAGGATCAGTTCATTTGTTCTTAACGAACACATCCCTCGCTACAGTGCCTCGTACATCTCTAGTGGAAATGCAGGCTTATACCAGAATTAGCTCATGAACGAGTTGAAATGAGCGTTAAAAGTAAGGGAGTACTATACGTGAGGGTTTGAAATTTCTTCGACATCTACGCAGACGAAGTTGCAGGTGGAAGCTACTACTTCGTAATGCTAAATGTAGGGGCGGTAGTCATTGCCTACAACGCATTAATTTATCTTGTAGAGAAAACGTGTCTTAGGCACCTTAAGCTTTCTTGCGTCTGAGAAAATCCGGCTTCCGCCGTTGTCGTTAACATTAGGGTTATAAACGGTATGAAAAGCACATACGTTATGGTTCATCCTATATTATTAAACGAGCAATATTGAGAGAATTTTACATCTTAAGTAGAGTTTTTATGACAATTTAAATTCATTTTATAATAAGTATTAACATAGTTAAAGTAAAATAATCTAAACACACTTTTAATCCGTTTATGATAAAACTAAGATTTAATGAATCACTATTAATATCAATACTTTGGTGCTAGAGACTAACCCCTACTTTAAAAACTCTATTTTATAATAATCAAGCTACCAAGTTGTTTACGTAGATGTATGAAGTCTTGAGTATAGTCAGCAGCTGAAGTCCCTAGCGAGCGAGGTATAGTGAGCAAATAGAGCTTGGCAAGATTTTTAACCCATTCAGCGGTAATCATGACATGTTGTCGTCACACCTCTTCGAAGCAATTTCGATACTTAGCGGGAAACCCATGTCATCGGATACGTACGGCGCAGTGGTATACGAAATATACTCGTGAGAATAGTTACGATACGAACACGTATGAACCATCCCAACCTTCAGATTATGGGACAGGCTCTTTAGGTGTTGATTAATCGTACGTGTTCGCACGCGTTGTTCCGACGTCCGAATCAACGCCGACTTGTTGGGATTTGGAAGCGCATTAGAGCGTACCCCTTCAAAATATAATAACTTCGTTAATTAACGAAATAGAATACAGTCGAACTGTTTCATTCATGACAATTAATAATAATTAATCTATATATATATATAACTCAAGGGTGACTGACTGACTGACATAGTGATCTATCAACGCACAGTCCAAACCGCTGGTTCTAGAGATTCCGAATTTGGCACGTAGGTTCCTTATAAGGTCTAGGGGTGCACTAAGAAAGGATTTTTCAAAATTCATCCCCTAAGGGGGTGAAATGGGGGTCCAAAGTTTGTATGGGGAAACAAGATTAGTTAGTCTATTTTATTCGAAACTTCACAGAAGTATTCCTAACAATAAATGAGTAAATACGTGTTGCAGGTTTTTTGAGAATTCAACCCCTAAAAAGTGGTGACAAAGTTTAAAAATCAACATGGGTATTGTTTCTATGGTTTATCGGGTCGCTGATTACGAAAACAACAACGATTTTAAAATCTAACGTGGCGGACGTGAAATACCATCTCTCCTGTTGGGGTGCGATGGGGTGGAAATGTCTAAATATCAATATGGGTGTCGTTTTTATGGTTTTTTGGGACGTAAATTACGAAAATGACATCGATTTGGAAGTTTAATATTGTGGACATGAAAGTGTTTGTGCCAAATTACAATCTAATCTATCTATATATATATATATATATAACTCAAAGGTGACTGAGTGACTGACTGACTGACATAGTGATCTATCAACGCACAGTCCCCGCGACATGTTCTTATCGTGCGTTACAATGCGTTTCGTTCTTTTTTAGTACTTTTAGTACGCGGGCGAAGCCGAGGGCAAAAGCTAGTTATTAATAAAATATAAATGTTCACTTCGTGCCAAAAATAAACAATCGCCCGTTTGTCGGAGTTAAACGTATTTATTTATTATGCGCACTAATTACGAACATTTCCTTACGTTCCGACCAATATACAAGATATCTCTATACTCCGCTTAACGCGTTATTTATTTGAAACCTAAGCTGCCAAAAATAAAAAGTGCGGGAGGGGAACACGCAATGCTAGACAGGGAACGCGCGATTGTTCCGTGGGGCGTTAAAGAGAGTCAGACATTAATGGTTGCCATGGAGACATACTAAGTTTGCTGTCACTGCCAATAGCTAGTGTCTTACTATAGAGTTAAATAATTTCGAGCATGGCAGCGGAGGTCTTGAGTTAATTTGTCTATGTTCCGACCTGAATTCATATACAATGTAAGTCTAAAGATCATTTTGAACACCGGCCCGTTTACCCACTGCTGCTATGCAAAACTTGCACTACTTTTCTTTATTAGTAGGTCTCGCTGTTATTATTAGGTTTGTAATTACAGAGGCGACTGAACTTCAAGGAAAGTCTGCGAGTTGCTCGTACACCGCAATTTTGAGTTCTCAAACTGATATAGAAGCAATCTCTACCGGAGCAGTAAGTCATGTAAACTTGCCGTACCTATGAGCTCCAATACCGATTTAAGGTTATCGCACACTGGCGCCCAAAAGAGCTGCTTTGACGGAATGCTGGAGGCTGGTTTGAATATAACGAATAGATCTAATCTATCTTACTCACACATTATACACGTACGCTCTGCGAGAAATATCGAGAATTTTGTGCACCTCACACAAGTTTTCATGTATTTACTTATTTTATTGACAGGTACGTCAGGTACACTGACAGGACCGTTTACTACATTCCTACATTGATTTTTTTATATACCACGGCGGTGGCGAACATGCATACGGCACGCCTGATGGAGCAGCTACCGTAGCCTATGGACGCCTGCAACTCCAGAGGTGTCACATGCGCACACACACATTTATTTAAAAATGCAAAAACTGTTTGTATAAAAACGTTAAATATTTATTTAAACTACCAAACTAAACCACTAAACTGTTCACTGCAAGTTGGAAGAGGTTTTTTTGGCAATATCTACTACTAAGATTTTGACTTATTATGACAAACTAGCTGACCCGGCGAACTTCGTACCGTCAACAAAAAAAAATTTTCTCAATTATTTTAAGAGTTATTCTGCTATTCGGGACGGCGATAAATCCAAACAATCAAACATCATTAAAATCGGTTCATCCGTTCTTGAGTTATTTATAACACATTTATTCATTTATCAACCGACACGACTTACTTTTTATATGTATATGTAGATATATATATTAATCAAATTATATTCAAGCAACAAGCAATGTTAAAATTTGTCTTCTCCGGACCTAACCGACGCTAAGCTAATAAATAAGCGTTAGGTAACCCTAAGCAATAGTGATTCAGGTGAAACTCGTACTGAACTTTGCAACACAGTAGCGAAACACGGTTAAAACTATTTCTATTTCGAATCGCATCGACGTACTCAATGTTCAGTTATTTAGAATTTACAACAATGGGAAATGTCATTTGTAGGTTACAAATTGTAACCTACAATTACATGGAAATTGGACACATACTTACTCGAAAGATTGTAATGTATTTCTACTGGTACAGTTTTCTACTTTTATCAACCGTCTTCAAAATTTCGAAGGAGGGGGTTATCTTTGTTTTTTCTTTTTTTTATGTATGTTCACCGATTATTCGAAGACTGATTTGGAAAATTATTTTTTTGTTTGAACGAGTATACTTCACAGTTGGTCCCATTGTAACAAGGTCAGGATCTGATGATGGGATCCTGGAGAAATCGAGGAAACTCTTCAACTATTATAGGCTCACCTAATAGTGATTTGAGTATTTTATACAGCAGCTCGAGCATTTGCTTTTGGAAAGGTGGAGGCTAAGTGAAGTCGGTTCTTCTTTGTTTAAAGTCAGCTATATAAGCATATATTAAAATCTGAATAAACCAATTTCTCAGTATTCATAGAAGAAAAATATACAAGGTGTTACAAAAATGCTGGTCATCCGTTTAAGGGCATCGTATTCTAATTGTGAAATACTAAGAAAAAAAATTCCACGCGAAAAACAAAATTATTCTGTATGGAGGGTTGGTTGTTTAAAAGAAGACGTGCACCTTCATTTTTTTTCTCGCATCCAATTTTTTTTTCGTGTACATTTTCTTAATCGCAATACGATACCGATCCGATTATGGCGTAGTTTAATAGTAGTTTATGTAACTGTTACGTAATAAGGGTCCTTAAAACATGAGTGTGGTTTTATGAAACGAGCCGCAGGTGAGTTTCATAATAAGATCACACGAGTGTTTTAAGGCCTAATTACGTACAGTTGCACACACTGCTTTATCTACACTAATATTATTTATCCAAAATGCCGTATTCGGAAACCATAGAATGGCCGCCATTGCACCGCCATGACCAACTCAATTGTGTCGGGGAGGCGCGTGTCGGGCTGTCGGCGGATGCGCGGGAGGGTGCAGGTGTACATTATGTTATCAAAACTCATAGCACATCAATAATTGAGCATGAAAAGTTAAAATTACGTTACTGCCACGGATAAAAAGCTTATCATAGTAAAATCGGTCGTGGTAATGCTAGCCATTGCCTACCGTATTCGAACACGTTTTAGAGAACTTACAATATGAGTGTAGATAAATTAAATTAAATGATCATTTATTTCGGGCAAAGCCCATAAAAGTGTTAGTTTAAGTTTGGTTTTGGGTTTTTTGTATCCTATTAGTATTGTTAGTACCATACTATTAGTATCATACCAATATAGAGGCATACAAACTTATTTCACACCTTCAACTCCCAAGAAACAACATTGCAACTAAGTCCACCTTTATAATAAACTACTCAACTACAGCGGCACATGGCGACAATGTGCCAACTTGGAATATAAATCAAACCCTTTAATGTTCGGGCACTATCGGTTACGTTCGGGTCAAGTAGGTAAAAGTGATTTACTGAGCCCATAAAGACAGCAACCAACTGGCTATATTCGCCTGTCAGCACCCTTCAGGGCTGTTCGGGTCGCGGGGACTTGTAATGAGGTGTATGTAATGTTGCCCGTGTGTAACACGAAAAGTTTGTGCCGTGTGAACCAATAACATGACATGCTTATGGGGCTTTACATTTCAAATTTCTACTTTACTTTATTGTACCTACGTTAAGTACATCGTTTTATATACAGTGTGTAAATTTTATACGGGCGTATATTGTACTGGCAATTAGTATTGGACCTAGGGAACCTATTTACATTTATTTCTGTATGAAAATAAGGATTTTTTTTCATACATAATAATTAAGCCCGCAATGTATTGCACCCATGACAATTAAATTACCGATGCCTCATGTCAGTTATGTCAGTTTTAAATCAGTTGTATAGCGTAAATTGGTGCCCGGTAGGACTTTAAAAAATCGTTACGCATAATTAATAACACTATTTAACAAAATGATTATACTATATGAGTCCTATTGCTGGATACGATACGCCAGTATAAAATTATACGCTAATATATATATATATATATAAAAGTATACGCCAGTATAAAATTTACAGGCTGTATGTGTAGCATTTTTATTTATACCACGACGGTGGCAAACAAGCATACGGCCCGCCTGATGGTAAGCAGCTACCGTAACCTATGGACGCCTGCAACTCCAAAGGAGTCACATGCGCGTTGTCGACCCTTTACAAAAAGGAGGATTCACTGTGTTGATGGCTAAAGGAACAAGAAGGTCGTCAACAGACTGGGTCCTCTTTCTAAGAAAATCACAAAATTTATCAACTCGCCTATCTATTTGTAATAATAAAACCGGCCAAGAGCATGTCGGGCCATGCTCAGTGTAGAGTTCCGTAGTTTCCGGCCTATTACAATACATCCGTTCAAAATGTCGTTTATTAAGGGATATTTTGCGGCACTGACGTCATTTTACTATGCGGCACTTACATCCTTTTACTATGCGTTTTTAGTTAAAACCGGCCTAACCGATTTAATTAAATATAATTTTCGTTGAAAGTACTTGTATTAGACCCACTTCCGTGAATTTTTGTAAATTTTTGGACCCACGGTTCAAAAGTTAAAAGTAGGAGAGGGACACACTTTTTTAATCTTTTGAAGCTATTAGTTACGAAAGTATTCGTTTTATCTAAAAATCCTTTAAGATCCTTATTATTTTTGGAGATCTATCCAACGATACCCCACACAATACGGTTAGAGCGGGAAAAAAATCACCCCTACTTCATGTGTATAATAATATTTTTTCAGATTTTGTTTTACCACTTTATCGACGTGATTAAAACAAATACTCATACCAAATTTCAGTTTTCTAGTACTAACTAACCATCACTGTGCTTAGCCCCGGACGGATGTACGGACAGACGGACAGATGGACATGGCAAAACTGTAAGGGTTCCTAGTTGACTATGGATCCTTAAAACAGTCAGTAGCAGAAGTAGCTAAACATTCGAGATTTTTAAGATCATTAAAAAAAATCTTAGCACAATTTTATTGTCAAGAGAATAAACGTGTTAAGATACTTTTGAATAACCCGCTAAGCTATTTGTGTTGCTGACTTTATTCAGAAAAAAAAACTTTATTCACTTACCTTCGAGTACCTAATAATGTAAAGGAGGTACAGACTCAAAAAAGATTTACTGAAAATAGGACTCCTGAAAATTAGTAACCAGCCAGTCTTATACCGTAATAAGACTGTCAAAGAAAGTAACGCCCGAGTCGTGGCGGGCGGTACTAATTGTGGGGTCATTTTTTGGGGCTGATTGCGTAATCTGTATCCCTAGTATTATTTGATCGATGTTACTTACCTGCCAAATATGTCATTTAACTAATGTCACATTGTGAATTATGTGACACTGAAAGGAGAATAGAAAAAAATATTGGTAAATATATAATGAACTCTCGAAAATTATATATCCGCACCTACACAAAAATCTATGTATAGTTATACTATTTCAAATCACAAAATAGGATATGGGTGTCCCTTTTCTATACCTACAACTTTCTTTCGGAAAAGGCAATAAGAGTTGGTGAAGTTTTGTTTAAGGGTAAAGGTAATTCTCTGGGGGCTGTTCAGTTAGTTTACTTAGTATTAGAGGAGTTTGTTTAGGCCAGGCCCGCCAACACTAGATATAACGCAATATAAATATTCCAAAAACAAATCAAATTTCACCGCATAGATTAACTACTGGAAGTTGAGTGATCGTTCTAACATTTTTGTTAGTTTTATGGGAGTAAGCAATGTTTTTACAAATGTTAGAACTCGACTCTAGTAAGAGTGCACGTGAATAATACAGATATGCATTTATATAAAACTAGCTGACCCGAAGAACTTCGTACGGCTAGCAATTTTTTTATATGTTTTAAAAGTTATTCTGTTATTAGGGGCGGAGATAAATCCAAAAATCCAAACATCCTTAAAATCGGTTCAGCCGTTCTTTAGTTATAAATGGTGTAACCGATATGACTTTTTTCATATACATATAGATTTTATTTTATTTATGGCCACCGTTCAAGTGAGCTCTCAGGAGCAAATGGAGCAATGAGCCGGGCAAGGAACATTTATACCAACAACACTGGATGCCGTAGTTTGCGTCTAATTTAGACCAAAATCTCTAAGCTGTTCCGAAATTACAAAACTTTGATGCATTGGAAATTCAAAAGATAAATATGTGATGTAACTATAAATATCTTACTCGGTGGAATCACTGACTTCCGAGTCACAGGCAACCGCCTAGTTCGGGAGACAGGCTCAAATCCGATAAAACTGTATCAAACCTAATACATAAGTTTATCTTAAGGTATTAGAGTACTGTTAAAATGTTACTTACTCTTGTATTAGGTTTTTAGTCAATAAATATTATTCTTATTCTTATATTATAATAAATAGAAACCATTTCCTACGCGTTAGTCATATTACTGAATACTTTTAGGACAAATGAATTAAGCTGTCATAATAAATAGATATTTGTGCAACAAGAGACCAAAGTTCGTTTTTGTTACGAGTGCTAATTTTGAGTCCCGAGCAAGCGAAAGATTCTATAATAGAATCACGAGCGTAGCGAGTGATTCTAAAGTAGAATCTTGAGCGTAGTGAGGGACTCAAAGGCACGAGATGCAAATAACTTTGGTCTCATGTTGCTCATACAACTTTTCACCTCAACAGTGAGAACAAAGACATAAGAAATAAAATGCAACATGAATGTAATAACATCACTTTTATTAAAATTATACTATATCCAGTGTCGACGAAAACATTACAGACAATAACCATTTTAAATTTAAATAATCGCAGAGTCGGCTAAACCGATTTTGAGAAGACATTTCTAAGAACCATAGATAGAAAACAAACTTTTACTTAAATAACACAAAAAAACACCTCATTCAAATCAGTTCATCCATTTAAGAGCTAGAGTGCACATACAGGAAGCAGACATATACATACTCGTACATGCATAACTCTTTTTGCGTCGCCGTCGTCGGGAATTCAAAAGTATGAATAAGTACACATTAAATAAGTTAATAACAATAACTAATAATCACTCATATAGATTAGATGGCACATTCATGTAACTAACGGAATAGTTTTTAATTTTGGTATCTTCTATTTTCTACCCTAGTCCAGGGGGCGATTTTTGTGATTCGAGCGCTCGAATATGACATTTAAAATTCTAAAAACGAAGAAGTGGACCATGATCCTGGACCATGACCCGGGTCTGGACCAAGATCCTCAATCAGACCATAACCTAGATTTGGACCATGTCCCAGATCCAGACTCAAACCCACACTAAGACTAAGACCTGGTTTAGTAACATACTTGAACTATGCTTGACCCAGATCTTACCCCGAAGTCAACAGCCCCGAACTAAACTTATATATTATAGCCAATAGCAGAAGTAGCAAAGCAGGTGAGGTGCTGAAAATCATCTTAAAAATAATAATAAAGGTCTAGTAAAGTTATTTTGCTGCTGACTGTACACCAACCTGGGTAGGACTCGGAGTACCTAAAACAGTTCATCAAGCAGTTTTTTAGTTACTCAGTACAATAATGACTATACCAACATTTAATTATGATAAGTGAACCAAACAAAATAAAATAAATCCAGACAGGCACACACACGCACACATATGTAGCTACCAGCTATTTCATTTATTTTGCTTTGTTCAATAAATCTTTTTATGACAAGTTAAAGATTAAGTTTAGTTATTTATAACTTGTAATTAAGGCCGATACTAGTTAAATTTTAAAGTTAAAAGTTGAAAGTACAATTGTTGCAATTATTTATAGTAAGATTGATGGTTTTATTTGGCTTATTAATGTTAGCAATTTGTGTTTGACTGTTTATTAATTTTTCTTTCTTTGCAGGTGAATTTTCTATTTGTGCAGGATCTATAGTAGCTGTAAAAGTAGGGGACTCAGAAGGGCTATTTGAATTTGTGTACATGCTTTGAACATTATTTTCCTTGGAGGTGCCCGGTCGACTCCATGGGCCTAATGTCTGTTGTTCTAATATTGACTTTAATCGATCTCCAATTCTGTATTCTTTTGATGTTTCTGGTTTGCTTTCTTTACTATTGTGTTTCAAATCTGAGGTATGTATGATGTTGAATTTATTTCGGGTATCAGGATTAGAGCTACCTGGACATGCAGGGTCTGTGTTTTTTATGTTTATGGCTTCCACTATACGTTGGCAGATTTTGGATTTATTCTCTATCGAATCCTCTATATATCCTTCTGCTACAGTGCTAGACCTCCAGCCGCCGTGACGCTTCAGCGTTGTGAGGTCTGCTCCGGAATCTGCCAAAAGGGTGGCCGATGTCCGTCGAAAACAATGCCCAGTGTATAGTGGAGGATCAGCAAGTTTCAAATATGTAGCAATTTCTCTTGGTGTCCCACCTATTTTGTTGACGCCCATAGGCTGTCTTGTACACTTGCCATTATGATATTGCAGAAAAAAACGGTCTGTCTTTGTATTTGCAGGGCGTAAAGATTTATACGTTTCAACTAATTGTACATACTCCTCACGTACAACAAAGGACCTATCAATATGTGTTTTTGTGTTTGGCAGGTTTATTAACAGTAACGTTTCAGAGTGCTTTTCTATTGCATTTACAGTGAGATTTAAGAGCTCGTTTGTGCGACACGCTCCATTTATTCCAATTATGAGAATAACCTGCAACAAAATAATGACATTAAGATTTGTACAACAAAGTTACAAATTTATTTATTAGAAATATAGTAAAAAAGTAAACATGGAATGATGCTTCAAAATAATAAAATCTCATCAAAGCCGGTCTTGCCAACTCAAATACTACAAATAGTAAGTATAGGTACTTACTTTCGCGGCCAGAAAATTATTATCTGGAGCTTCATTTATAAATTTCCCTACGTTGGACGCTGTGAGAGTTTTCGACTTCTTAGATTTGTGTCCCAACGCAGACTTTTTTCAAAATGATACCACTTTTGAGTACCTTTCGATGTGCACGTCTTTCAGTGTTTTGATAGTAGCTTTTAGCATCGAAAATATGCTCCACATTGTGGAGGGTTGTATCGTTGCCGACAGATGGATAAAGTACGACAAAAGGACAGTCTCTGAAAAAGTTTTAGCACCTTTTTCTATTCTCCATTTGTTGAAATTTTCATAGGCTTTCAAGTATTTCTCCCGCGATTTATCGGGAAGAAAATTCAATTCAGCATTCTGAACTGTTACTTTTAGCTCCTCTGGAGTTAAACCAGCTTCATCGTCACTCGATTCACTCATGTTTTCGCAAAGATACAAAAAATATTAGAATTTACACCACAACAGAACAAACAGTTGAAACTTGTGAAAAATATTTTAAGATACGAACAATGAACCGCGCATTTGTTTTTAAAAGAGCGTTCGGTTACCTACTTACTAGAATATTGGTACGAAAGATGTTGCATTATTTTTTTATATTGTTATTCGTCTGTCGTTTTTTTAGCTTTATTGTTTTTATTTTACAATATAACAAGTAAATTATGTCAATTATTGTAGGATAATTAAAATAAAATAATAATTTTAAAGAAAATACAACTAAAAGTTCATACTCGTGCGCGATTCTGAACGTTTCGTTCTGACTCTAGCCGTCATTGGATTTCATTTTTTTCGGTCCGAATTAGAGTTGAGGCACTTAAGGAGTACAAGGAAGAATATATTTAAAAGAGATAAATTATTTTTTACGTGATAATCTTATGATTTTTCCGGCTATACATGTTTTATTTTAAAATAAAGTACGTAAATTATTTTAAGTTTTTTGTGTTTACATCTTTTAGAAAATAGATTTTAAATAAATAATGTTTGCAAAAATACTTCTACGTATTTTGGAACGTTTCGTTCTGAATCTGTTACAGGGGTCTACTATTGAAACATTGAAAGTTCAGTAAACGATCAAATGACGATTAAAATATTTCTGTCTCTTTCCATTTACTAATGACGTGAAAAAGACAACTCTAATAGACTGAAGCATTTCGATTTTGTATTAGACCCCGGGAGTGGAACTGACGTTCTAATTTCAAGGTCACTTCAAGGTCATTTTGTCTCACTCTCGCAGCAAAATCGAATTTTGCTCACTGTTTTTAGACAGCAATGAACCCTTGTTCGAGCTGCTGAGGTGAAAAATCTATTTCCGCTCGCGGTGCAAATCTAAATATATAAAATATATAAATAAATATTATGGGACAATCTTACACAAATCAACCTAGTCCCACGGTAAGCTCAATAAGGCTTGTGTTGTGGGTTCTAGGCGACGATATATATAATAGATAGATATAGATAAATACTTAAATACATAGAAAACATCCATAACTCAGGAACAAATATCTGTGATAAACACACAAATAAATGTCCTGACCAGGATTCGAACCCGGGACCTCCTGCTTCATAGGCAGAGTCACTACCAACTAGGCTAGGAGGCCGTTAAAAGAAAAAACTGACTGACTGACTGACTGACTGACTGACTGATTGACTGACTGACTGACTGACATATCAACGCACAGCCCAAACCGCTGGTTTTAGAGATTCCAAATTTGGCACGTAGGTTAAGGAACCTTTCTTAGTGCATTTACAAGGAGACCTTATAAGGAGGTCTAGGGATGCACTAAGTAAGGATTTTTCAAAATTCACCCCCTAAGGGGGTAAAATGGGGGTCCAAAGTTTGTATGGCGAATCAAGATTTGTTAGACTATTTTATTCGAAACTTCACAGGAATATTCCTAACGATAAATGAGTAAACACGTGTTTCAGGTTTTTTGAAAATTCAACCCCTAAAAGGGGCAAATGTGGTCACAAAGTCTGAAAATCAACATGGGTATCGCATCCTTTTTGAGTACTTGCAGTACGCGGGCGAAGCCGCGGGAAAAGGCTAGTTGCATATAATACTTGTGGCATTACCACATCGGATAAGTATTATTATAACAATAAATAATCATATTTTAGCTATACACAGTTTTAAAACATTAATTAGATAGGTAGGTACCTCACATTGCCCCCTTAGCCTTTTTAATAAAAAGCATACCGTTATTGTTACAAAACGTAGATAAAAATTACGGCTCAAAAACTACAAACTTTTTGATCAGTATTTATTACATACTAAATAGTAGTAAGTATGTGTCAACATGAAAATAATGTATAATAATCTTTATGTGTGCATTGTAAGTTATGAGTACCTACTAAATGTATGACTATTAAAAGTGAGAGTTGTAGTCAATTTGAGTACAGCTCTCACCTTACCGTCAGAAGTTGAAGGTAAAATTAAAAGTTAGATTACAAAACTTAACAATTTCATCAGTGAAAATGAAGTTTGAAATTTGCATCGTTAACTACATTGCACGGGCCTCGCTTGGTCAATTACCGTTACAAATCATTCATTATGTAACCAAATTGTACTTTTATTATCATTTTAGAATATAAAGAGCTCAATGAGGACCCAGTGTGTTGACGATGAGAGACCCTTTTGTTCCTTTAGCCGTCAACACAGTGAATCGTCGTTTTTGTAAAGGGTCGGCACATATCTGGAGTTGCAGGCGTCCACAGGCGGACCGTATGCCTGTTTGCCACCGTCGTGGTATTAAAAAAAACAGAAATTATGGTAGACATTAAACCTAAACCCTATTTAGGTAAGTTGATACATTCGGATCATTAATATAACATTAAACTACCGAGGTAACATTTTAATATTTTGGTAAGAAAAAGTGTATACTTTTTTCTTTTCTTTTACTATTATTTTTAGCAGTTATTCGTAAGTGAGGACTTTAAGCAAACTTCTACTTCAAATGTTCATAACCCATTGACAATTTTAATATGTTTATATTGATGATATTCAATAGCAAAATTCTAAATATCTTCGCTACGGCCTACGAGGCAGCATGATGGCGAAACGTAAAGATCTATAGAAAGCCAAGTTGAAATTGAAATACAAAATGTTCCGTTGAACAAAATCGGAATTTGCTAATAGGATGTAATAACCAATTAGGAAATTTTACTTATCCCTATACCCGCGTATATCCCCAGGCACTGGAGTTGCCCACACATCCACATGTGAACACGCAGAGTATCTCAGCAAGCAGAAACTTTGATGAACTCGAATTTAAATTTCAAATTACTCCGAATAAATTTGCAATGTAATACCCTTTCTTGTCTTACAACTTTTTTTACCTTTTATTTCTTTTGAGCTATCTGGGAGTGCTTTTTGGTTGTGCTGTGAGGCTTCATTAACCTTCCTTAACTGGGTGATGGAACTTTTTACTTAAGGGGATTCCATTTACTTAAAGCCTAGGTTAATTTACGGAATCCGGTTTCACTTAAAACCTTCCTGGATTTTGATAACTTAGTAGAATAAATTAAAGATACTTATAAAACTTTGAAGATCTCTTTTAGTTGCGTAAGCCAGTGGAAGGCTTCTAGTTAATATTATGTATACAAATACACTAGCTCGACTAGTACTTAGAGTTGAGCAGGGGTGAGTAAATACTGAGTAATACTGAGTAACTACTGAGTATTTACTCGGTATTTACTCAAAGCACTCCGTTAATACCCGTATTTACTCATTTCGGTGGCTAAAAACTATTACTTATAATAAAATATTTAAAAAAGTGAGTTCTATAACTTTGCATGCACATACCTATATGAAAAAAAAATAAGATGAAAGAGGTCGAAAAGTGATTGCTTCCACCCCCTCGCCCCACCTTTGTGTCCCGATTTCCAGTTTTTTCAATTTTTTATGAAAGCGGTAGAACTTACAACAAAACTGCTAATTGAGAAAACATTTTCCATTAAATTCTCTAAAATAATTGTCACGGAAGTGTATTGATAGGCCTTATATTCTTCAATTTATGAGTCACGAAAATTGTGGTGAGATGTGTTTTCTGCCATATAACATTTATATTAAAAACGGTAGAACTTACAACAAAACTGCCAATAATAAAATATTTTCCATTAATTCTCTAAAATAATTGTCAAGGAAGTATATTGCTAGGCCTTATAATTTTCACTTTATGAGTCGCGAAACTACTTATATTATAAAATTGCAAAACTAAAACTGTTTGGTTTATAATTATAAACTTTTTCACTTCTCATGCTCAAAAATGTGTCATATAAAGTCATATTATGCTTACCAAGGCGGACTAAAGTAGTACATTTATCCTCTAGGGCAAATGCGTACACATATTTATGATTTAGAAAACATTTTAAATTGACCAATCAGAACAGTTCACCATATTAAATCCACCAGTCGCAACACATATCGAAGTTAATCGGAACAAAGTATCTAGTACTTTTTTGGTGCGTATACTGTTTAAATAATTTAAGTACTTATAAAAATCATTGTATTTAATATCAACCAATCAGAATACAATAATGATACAATCGACCAATCAGGAAACGTAATTTATCTTTCAAAACATGAGGTGTTTTTTAGTTCCTACTTCACAATCATTAAAAGAGATTTAAATTTTTTTGGAAGCGCTTTTAAGCGTGTTTATACTGTTTAAAGCGCTAATTATACCATCGTCTGTGGCATTTATTCGCGGTGTTTATATTTTGTATCTGTGTCAAAGAAATAAAAGACCGTCAAGTTAAACCAAAATTTTACCTTACACTAGTTATTGTGCGTAAATAGTTAGTACTAGCTGTGCCAGCGGCTCCGCCCGCGTGGAATTCGGTATTTGTCAGTAAGCGGCTAATTCACCCCTAATTTCTCTCTCTCCCTCTTGTCTTGAAGTAAAGTTGAAAGATGGATACGCTAGAGGACAGTAGGCCAGATAAAATATTTTACAATTACTACTAAATAAAACTACACTCCAAAATCAATAGTTTTTTTCGTCCTTATTAAAAATTTTGACATCATTTAAACGACATAGAATAGTAGGTGTATATCGGACGATACAGGACCACTTTTGTATTTATACGTCCTTGACTGTACCTATTCATATCATGTCCACTCCATGGCAAATAATCATCCAAATCGATACTCCAGTCAAATCAGTCTAAGAATGAAAAAGAACAGGCGCGGTTGCAGCCTAAGATTGGGGGGGGGGGGGGGGGGGGGGGTCACTAATGCAGAAATGATTTTTTTGAGGGGGTCAGTAATGAATTTTTCTATTTGACGTGTACGATTGGGGGGGGTCATGTCCCATGCAAAAAACCGGCCAAGAACATGTCGGGCCATGTTCAGTGTAGGGTTCCGTAATTTCCGCCTTGTTAAATAACATCCGTTCAAAAGGTCATTTATTAAGGGATATTTGGCGGCGCATCCGTCATAAACTAATAATTGCTTGGTGGGTTAATTGTTTGGCGTTGTAATTCTACTATCCGGCACTTACGTCCTTTCACTATGCGTTTTTGAAAAATAGCTGAACCGATTGTATTCTATATATATGTCGCAGGGAAATGATTAAAACAGAGATTTGAACAAATCTCTAAGGGATATGATCAAATTACGCAGGATGTTAAAAGGAGACTCCATATCATCATTTCTCTAGAAACAATCAGTCTTTTCACCAAATCACTGACTCTGTTTAGTGGAAAGACAAAATCGGCCAATAAGCGCGATACGCTTTTTCATTTCACTAGATTGGTTTAGGAAACTGACAAAATCCCTAACTACGACAGTAAGTTGACGAAACGAACTCAATAAGTCGGCTAGTTTTATCATTTCGCTAAACGAGTATATATATATATATATTTTTTTTTCAGGTTTATCACTGTACAGATTTATTAAGTCATTGGTGGATAAGCAGCAAAAGCAAAAATAAGCGTCAATTGACATTTTTATATAACTTAAAATAACTAATAATTGAATTAGAGTAAATCAAGTTGTTTTAACAATATTTACAACTGTAAACATATTTTTTTAGGTTATGTTACCAAATGTTTTAATGTCAACTAGAAGTCAACGATTCGTTCAGAAAGTGAGAAACATACAAACGATATTTCAATAAAAACTGTTTTACACAATATAGTTTTTATTGAAAGTAACTTTCAGGCTTCACTTCCATGATTTTTTTCAAATTTGTTGGACCTACGGTTCAAAAGTAAGATGGGGGGCGCCCTTTTTTGAAGATAAAACTATCGTTTGTCCTTTCTCGAGACCCATACTATCTATATACCAAATTTCATCTAAATCAGTTCAGCGGTAAAACAATCCTCATACCAACTTCCAACCCCCTTTTCACCCCCACAAGGGTTTGAAAACTATCCTATGACGTTTCTCGAGACTCAAATTATCTCCATACTAATTTTTATCTAAATCGTTTCAGCGGTTAAAAATTCTCCATACAAACTTTTCAACCCCCTTTTTACTCCCACCAGGGTTGATTTTTGGGATTAAAACTATATATTATCCTTTCCCGGGACTCAAACTATCTTTATACAAAATTTTATCAAAATCCGTTCAGCCGTTTTCACGTGATGCGCGGTCAAATAAACAGACAAACAGATAAACAGACAAAAATTCTAAAAATTGTTGGAACGTGTTCTGTTATCGATTCTAAGTATCCCCAGCCAACTATTTTTCGATTATCTTCCATGTACAGACTTTCGACCCTCTTCAGCTTTATTATATGTATAGATTTTTATCTTATTTTCTCGCAATCGAAGTGAAAAATAGTATGCTTAACTCTGATCTCGGGTCAGTATTCATAGAAGAAAAATATACAAGGTGTAACGAAAATACCTAGTGATCCGTTTAAGGGCGTATTCGGTATCGTATACTAATTAAGAAATATTTAGTAAAAGAAAAATTCCACGCGAAAAAAATTGTTTTGTAAGGAGGGTTGGCCGGCTGGGAAGATGTGTCCCATTTTTATTGTTTTTTTTGCATAAAAAAACCATTAAAAAAATTAAAAGACCGTCAAGTTAAACGAAAATTTTACCTTAGTTCAGTTATTATGCGTAAATAGTAAGTATTTTTATCTTATTTTCTCGCAATCGAACTGAAAAATAGTATGCATAACTCTAGTCTAAAAGCCAAATTACTCGAACATTTTTCCCTCACTTCATTCGAGAAAATAACCACCTCGTATTAATATGGCTTACTTTAGACCCTTGTCAAACAATCTACTATTGTACAAAGTACTTAGTATTGTACTAGTAAGTAGTTATTATACTAATTTGCGGAGGAGTCAAATCAAATCTTCATCACTACGCATTGAGGTAGAAATCAGTATCACTACGCCTACTTTAGAGAGAACCCAGCGGCAGTTAAGTCATATAGCTTTGCTTGCTGGTATGTTTGTATCATCTCATGGAAACTTCTGTTTTATAAATAAATAAATAAAGCTTTATCTAAAATTATAATAAACTTTAGTTACTCGTTCTGTTACTTTAAAGCCGCTGAGATGGATATTAACTTTTTTCTAGAACTTTGCTATAGTTATTTGAATTGCGTGTTTTCTATAATTAAATAAATGAAATCAAATAAAATAGGAGTTGATAATAGTTTAGAAATGCCCCGAAATGTTTTTATGACTTGGCAGAAAACAAGTATCTATGTTTAAATTCACATGTTGAAAATTAAAAAAAAGACAGTAAAAAAATAATTGGTGGGAACCATATTTGTTTTCAATGCTTAGAAATAAAGGAAAAGTAGAAAAATCCACTGCCTCAGGGGAGACTCGAACTCGCGACTCTGGGATACATGCCCATCGCTCTGACCAACTGAGCTACTGAGACACACCTGATGGCTGCGAATTTCTCCACTACATCCTTTTAAGCGTCTTAGGTGGACGCCTAGCGACATCTGCCGAAGAAGTCTTACACTTCTCAACCGGCCATCGGAGTCCCAAGTTGTATTGAGAATTCACCGATAACAATGCGCTACCCCATACTACAATTAATTTTCTACTTTTCCTTTATTTCTAAGCATTGTGGTATCGTTAGCAGACGTTCTGCTTAATACAAAATTAATATTTGTTTTCATTGTAATATTTTTTTTACAACTTGAAATTGTTTTACGATTACCGATAAATTATTTCCTCGCAATTGAAATGAAAATTAGAGTGTAACCCTCGTCCATAAAACCCATTTTACACTCGACTTTATATCAATCGTCGCTCGCAAGCTCGCTCGGATGGATAAACACCTCGCGTAAAATCGTACGTTTTATGCACTTGTTGTACAATCTACTATTTTTGGTATACCTTCTTGGGGGGACGGACAATAATCATAGGCTGAATCCCACGCGCGCATTGCTAGTAAGAATAATTAAAACTCACAAAATCAGTATAGTTATTTTACCGACCCTGTTGATATATTCGGGTTAAAAGCACAATAATGATATTATACTACTAAAAGTTTTGAACAACCACCAAATCTAAGCACGCTTAAAAACAAATGAGCATTTAAGCCGCGAAACAATTATATCCATCCATAATGGATACTGGCTAACAAAGGGGTGTCAAATCAACGCCCTAACGAGTAGTAATATTATCTAACTAAGTTACACAGAGTATAGAGCGTTGCCTTCGACATTGAGGGTCGGATCGAATGGAACGTGAAATTAATAGCACTTGATGTAATTACCGAGGGTTCTGAATTAAATAACCAACCATTAGCCTCTATGGATAGGTCCGCCAAAGATTATATTGAATGAGGAGGCACAGAGTCATGCCTTGTGAGTGACAAGGCTTCTGTGTAGTTCGGGACAATAGGACCTCTGTAATGGTGCTCCTTTACTAAGGTTAGATAACGTTATTACCATAGTAATCATAACAAAAATAGTAGTTAAGTTAATTCAGTAGTCAAAATTATTTACCCTTCCTCTCAATTTGCGTTAAAGTATTAGACCTATTCGATTTTATTCTGTTCTGTTTGATTTTGTTGAAATCCTTTGGTCCTGCAGTATACACGAGGAGTCAGCTGAGCTGAAATTGATAGTAAGATTAGAATCAACAAAACGCAAGTCATGGAAATGTAATAAATGTATTCGTTTGCCTTTTAAACCAATTTATTTAATCAAAATTTAAAAGTTTTAGCATATCTATATAGGTGTAGTCGACGTCAAATATATATTTACACTTTTTCACCTTAGGTACTGCTTTGTAATAAGGTGCATAAGTGTAAACATATTATCTTTGACAAAATCAAATATCTTTTTATTCTCAGCAATATCACCGAAGAAATTTTGAAACAATAGAGTTTTGAAACATAAACTGTCTATTTTTTTAAGCAATAAAATATTATTTTTTTACGAAGCCGCCATAAATTTTACTCCGGCCTAATTTTAATTAGCCAAAGTTTTTTTATTACTTTTAGGGCATAAAAATGTTTATAAAGCTGTGCATGGAGAGAACTTCAACTGACACCTATGTGTAGGTACTAGCTATTTGTACAACTTTGACCTTTATGCGGCTTAATAAATGTGTAGTTAGTAATAATATCTTTAAAAATAGATATGGAATGCATAAAATAAATTGGGACAGATATTATAGTGCTACATTTAACGAGTGAATTACGTAATAAGTTTAAAACTGTAAAACGGGGTAACTTTGAAGTGCAGAGGCAACTTAAAAATATCAATTATATTATAACAATTCTTACTGATCACCCGAGCAGTAAATAAAATATAAAAGATTGATAATTTATGAACGTCACAGAGAGAAAAAAAACTACCACCGGTTCTAACCCTACACCTCTGAACCGAGAAGTATTATGACCGGCAAGAAACTCAGCGGGACTTATTTTTTCAAACATGTACAACATTAGATCTTAAAGATACACAATAATTCGTAGTACTATAAGACGACATCGAAGACAAGATCAAAACAGCTTGAGAGACAGACAATGTACCTATTGTTTAATAAAAAAAATATATAATTACCCAATATATACCCAATAATAAAACCCAATATATACCATATAAAAATACCCAATATTTTGTCGGGTTATCTTAGGCAGCTAACTTTAGGCTGATAACTTCACGCCGATAAATCTGACTGCTGTCGAAAACCTTTGATATGCTTTCCTATCCGAACTGTGTCCTCTAAATGTTAGATTAGATGATACTTAAGGAGTGCTGCTGCTTTTATGATCGTTTCCATTATATCAAAGTATTGTTTTACCAAGTTTAGTATGCCTTTCCTTTGTACTAGCTGTGAACTTTAGTCCATTAACGTACTGCACTAAGTAGAAAAAGTGAAAATATTTTATTCCGAAAATTCCGTAATTGCTGCGCGATATTTTGCCACTCGAATTTCCACGTAGAGGTGCAAGCATGGCCTTTGTGTCGCAAATTGAATCATAACGCGAGGTATATATAAGGTAGGTGGCTATAATAAATTAGGTCCTACCTCCCTTTTACGCGTTCGTGACGTGCTCTTTGTAATTTAATTCCATTCCCCTAATTATCGTTCCAAATTCCCTCGATTAGGAAACAATATGGCATCTCCGCTGCTCTCAAATTACATGGTATTCGTAAAAGTTACTTGAGGAATAAAACGACAAGTATACTTTATTCTAGAATTAATTTAGCCCTTTTGAAATAAAAGAATATTAACTTCTTACGTATTATAGGTACCTTTGCTAAACTAACTTTAGACGGCTTTGGTTAATGGTAAATCATGATTTCCGCAGTTTGTATAGATTAATTTGTGTAAAATTGTCCTAAAATATTTATTAATTATATTATGTTTTAATTAAGTAACCATTTCTGTAACACGTTGATAAACAATCATGACATTTTCCCTTTTCAACCGATTCCAAGATTTCGAAGGAAGAGGTTCTCAATTCGTCGGGATCTTTGTTTTGACATTGGAAATGTCTTTTCGTTCGCTCCAGTATAGGCTCCGATTTCAAGAAAAAGTGCGATCCCCTTATATCTCCTAGAGTTGTGAAGATATGATATTTAAAAAACGCTCAAAAGACGCGTATTCACAAGAGCTGTAAGGTGCAAAAAGAATAATTCGAGAAATTAAAACACGAGAAAAGTTATGGCCAAAATAGTGAAAAGAATATGCTATTTTTTCCGATATTTTGATTTTGGCGCTTGATATTTTGGAAACGAAGAATGATATCAAAAGTTTGAGGAAAACTCCTCTGGACAATTTAGTCAGCTACAATTTGAGTCTGAAAAAAAGACGATCGGGTTAAGGGTTTGCCCTGTAGCCTAACCTTTTTGAAAAAAGTCAAAAAGTCAACGACATTTTTTTACATGACATTTATGATTTCATGATTCGCAGAGTTCGTTATCGGTGTTTGTTGTGAATTATTAGGGTTATTAAAGAAAATAAAATAAATGGTTATTTCAGGCATTAAGCCCATAAAATGTGTTAGTTATGTACATGTGCAGTGTTGGCCGTTAATTTCAATTAGAATTGAAAATTGATCAATAAGATTGAAGATTAATTCCGTAACTAATCAATTACACTAATGGTGGTCCCACACTAGCTGTTATATAACGTTATATAACAGCAACTATCTTTCTTTAACAACATAGTGCTACTTACCCTTATCCTTGTTACACTTTGTTATATAACATTTTTAACAGCTGGTGTGGGAGCACCATAAGCATCAATTTTTACTAACGTTAGTTCACACTGATTTCGTGACGACGTTAATTACACTAACCGTCAATAAGAATTAACCTATTAGTTACACTAACGTCTTGAAGATTAACCAATATCACAAGATGGAGCTCATGCTGGACCCTGGGGATCCCTACTGGATCTCGGGTTTGGCGCATCATAAACTCATGTTGTTTGGGCTCATTCGACTTGTGCTGATGATCAGTTAGTACCGGTATCAAAATCTGGAGCTCATGCTGGACCCTGGGGATCACTACTGGATCTCGGGTTTGGCGCATCAAAGACCCATGCTGTTTGGGCTCATTCGACTTGTACTGATGAGCAGACGGTACCGGTATCATAATCAGGAGCTTATACTGGACCCTGGGGATCCCTACTGGATCTCGGGTTTGTCGCATCATATACTCATGCTGTTTGGGCTCATTCGACTTGTACTGGTGAGCAGTTGGTACCGGTATCAAAATCTGGAGCTCATGCTGGACCCTGGGGATCCCTACTGGATCTCGGGTTTGGCGCATCATAGGCTCATGCTGTTTGGGCTCATTCGACTTGTACTGATGATCAGTTGGTACCGGTATCAAAATCTGGAGCTCATGCTGGACCCTGGGGATCCCTACTGGATCTCGGGTTTGGCGCATCGTAGACTCATGCTGTTTGGGCTCATTCGACTTGTACTGATGAGCAGTTGGTACCGGTATCAAATTCTGGAGCTCATGATGGACCCTGGGGATCCCTACTGGATCTCGGGTTTGGCGCATCATAGACTCATGCTGTTTGGGCTCATTCGACTTGTACTGATGAGTAGTTGGTACCGGTATCAAAATCTGGAGCTCATGCTGGACCCTGGGGATCCCTACTGGATCTCGGGTTTGGCGCATCATAGACTCATGCTGTTTGGGCTCATTCGACTTGTACTGATGAGCAGTTGCGACCGGTATCATAATCAGGAGCTCATGCTGGACCCTGGGGATCCCTACTGGATCTCGGGTTTTGCGCATCATAGACTCATGCTGTTTGGGCTCGTTCGACTTGTACTGATGAGCAGTTGGTACCGGTATCAAAATCTGGAACTCTTGAAATCTGGAACTGTAGTCTGGCCGTGGTCACAAATTTATACGGAACTTTTGTCAACACCTTCGACGATTTCAGCGAGTGTAAAAATATTTTCGACATGGCTCATGTAGAAGCCAAGCACAGGTTATCTATGCTCGTTTTATCTTCGGATTATTGATGGCACGAGCCTAGCAAACGATTGACAACACCTTCGACGATTTCAGCGAGCGTAAAAAGACTTTCAACATGGCTCATTTAGAAGCCATGCACAGATTGTCGATGCTCGTCTCATCTTCGGATTATTGGTGGCACGAGCCTCGCAAACGATTGATGTGCACCTAATTTGAGGACAAACTATTGCACGATTTGAAATTTCATCGAAGGATGTTTTCACCGAATCCATCGACAAATTTCGCCTAACAAATCTGGCTCAAGCGTGAAAGAATCTGATGGAGAAGATTTTGACTGCGAAGAAGCCGAACAATAAAAGCGTCATGTCTCCGGGTGTGTGAAATATCAAGGTGTGAATACTCAAACAATGCCGAGCATAATTCACATTCAACGTGTGGAGTTCAAGAAAAATGCGTTGAAGTTCTCTAAGGGAAAGTGGAAGAATCTGGTTCTTGAGCCGAAATACATTCATGGCTTGGCTGTAATTGCTGTCTCGGGCTTCAAACTTACGCGTTTCGGGATTTCGTTGGATAAGGAGCTGGAGTTCCTGAGCTATTCGAACGTGCCGCGAGAGTTAACTGACGAGGGCTCGTCGCGTCAAACTGCTGTCAAGAAAAAAATAATATCTTGCAGCAAATGGGCCGCTGCCGATCAAGACTCGAGTGACGATGACGGCGATGTGACTACCACTTCTCGAGTTGACTACGGATTTGTAGTGTAATCATTTTCTTGTACTTTTACCATTATTATATCCTGCTTATTAAATGAAAAATGAAATATGTACTTATGCGCCAGGGCGACAATTATTCAAACTACGATACGCGTTTGGAAATTTTGCTATTTGTTTGTTCACAGGCGTTATGTTGAGGATACTTTGTTAATCTAAGAACAAATTAATTATCATTCAACGTTGTAGTTTTATCTTGTAACCCTTTCCTTATCCCGACTTTCTAGGTCTCGATATTTTTTCGAATTCCGTACATTCATTTCCAATGTGCTCGATAGTCGTGTGAGGCACGAAATCTGTGATTTTTTTTATGTATACTTTTACTGATTATTCGAAGACGGCTGGTCCAATTTGGAAAATTATTTTTTTGTTTGAAAGAGTACTTAACAGTAGGTGCCATTGTCACTAGGTCAGGATCTGATAGTAGGATCCTGGAGAAATTGAGGGAACTCTTCAAATATTATAGGTGACACCTATAGTGATTTGAGTATTTTTTACAGTAGCTCGGACATTTGCTTTTGGAGAGGTGAAGGCTACGTGAAGTCGGTTCTTTTTTGTTTGAAATTATTGTTAGTTAGCGATTGTCCATTTCATTAGGATCCTTTTAGAGCCTGTTTCATAGGGCCCAGTTTTAAAGTAGTTATGCGTATTATATTTATCTTTCTATTACATCAGTCTTATTTTATGACAATCACTAATACTCGAGATATAGTCGGTAAATAAAAACGGTTGGTATGTAAATGTACAAGCATATTACGCTCAAAATAGGCTATAAAACCTTATGTCGTTCGGTTGACAAACAATGCGGCGTACATACCTACTATGTAACGTATATTATAGATTAGCTACTCTGTATCAAATAAAACCCTATAATATATCCCCTAAAACAAAGATAGGGAACAATAAATAAGAAAGACGATATAAAATTAGTTAGTAGGCAGCCATATAAAAAAGTAAGCACTTTTCTAACACGCCAGAAGTGCGATTGTTTAGCAGTAAATGAAAGTTTCCCGTGAAAGGTAGTGATTGATTGTCCAGAACTTGGCTTTATTACTGATTAATCGGATCCATTTAGTTTTGCAAGGTTAATCTTATCCAGATTATTCTTTTGTTCTGAATAATTTTGTAAGGCGGTCCCATTTAACTAAATATGGGCAACAGCATTAGGTACCGGCATCATTGGTGTATAATGGTCCCTTACCACCGGCGAAAGAGGTTGAGTATTTCCATTACTACCGGATTTTTCAAATCATGGCCCTAATTTGTAACATTTGTAACAGGTAGCATAGTGAAACTAAAACTAAACTGTGGCTTTCCAACGACTTGTGTACCTAGTATATATTTATTTATATATTTATTGCATATTTAGTTGTATTTATACGATTATTTATATACAGGCTTTTACATATATAGGTGTATATATTATTTATATTATACAAGGTGCTCGCGAGGAAACCGCATAATTTTAACAGCGTACTCCTGAGGCCAAAAGAAGTAAAAAATATCATATGACTTTTGAACAATTCCGCCAAAAAAAAATTTTTTTTTGTTTTTTTTCTTGTTTTCTGAACGTATTCTTAAATTAAGAATAAATGTTAATGACAAAACTATGCCTAAAAACAAATAAAACTACTTTTTTTTTTCTTAAAATCAAAGTTAAAGCAAAGTGTTTCCTGTCACTTTGAGTTACATACAGGAATAAGTTCGCTTTTGTATGTGGTATTTTCTTTTGTTATGACTGTATTTTGACCCGTTTTATGTACACTAATGTGTTTACATACATACATACATAGTTAGTTCTTTAAAGAGATAATTAAATATTGAATACAAATGCAATTGCAGTAACACATATATATATATATATGCAACGCCGGACTTACATTACATCAAGACATGACGGCAACCGCATCGTTCCCAAGCTCACAGACTATATGGTTACTGCATCTACTTCCGACATTGCTCTAACTAATGGGGTTCTACCGGCTATTTGGAGACGTTTAAAGGATAGGACCCAATATTTTACTTCTTTCACTAGATATGGCTTATAGTAAGTATGTATGTCATATACCTATGAAGCAGTGAATGAAGATTCGATAAACATAGTGGCATCGCAATCATGGAATGACCGTTGCCTTTCTACAAATGTGACTCGGCTCATTTGAGCGTCATTTTCTACGCGAGGATTAGATAAATAACATCGCTCCGTTTAATTTATTGCTTTACACGGTAGTTTTTATTAACAAATTACATTTCTTTATTTAATTAATATGTGGCGTGGCGTGTGGTAAAAGAGTGTATATAGTCAAATATTATAAATCACCGTTCGTATTGAGCGATATGATTAGGTAGACCGTACTGACAAACATTTACTATTGGACCAACTCCGAAATCGTAAAAAAATTTTTGGCTTCTCCATAGAAAACGACGACATGTCATCGGCCGAAATGTATGAAACTGCCAAAAATTTTTTTGCCATTTCGGAGTTGGTCCCATTAGTCACCTAATTACCTCGCTCATTATGAAAGGTTATTAATATTTCACCGTATATGGAAAGTAAATTTAGAAACCATTAATTCAGGTATGAGTTCATTAAGGTTTCTTTAGTAAGTTTTTTTCTGTTTTACCATTTTCCTAGACCTCGGCAAAGCCAAGAGGATGGAATAAACTTACAATCCTTATTTAACAACTATAAGCATAAAAATTACGTATCTCGTCGTAGCGTTGCCTTTATCCTGTGAACCATTTACTGCTACACACAAACAATTATACGAAAGTAACCCGGTTTTTTAAATAACAGAAGCGTAGTTTTTGTTTTTAATTTTATTTTTATACAGGTAGATACAGTTTTACAGCAGAGATAAAAAAATACTTTTATGATAAGTTCGATAAATTGTTACCAATTGATTATGTGAAATAATATTTTCTTTTTTTTCATCCTAATTTAAATCATAGAAATGAGTTCAACCTGATATAACAAAGTAACCACCTAATAAATGTTGCATTCCTACAAAATTGTTTATTCTTCCTTATTTCGCAATAAGAAATATTACGGCTACGTTAAAACTTTCCATGAAAAGTTGCTAAATTTGGCCTATTAGTCATCTAGCCTATCATTAAATGTATAAAGTAGAATTGTCTCCCTAAACTGTAAGGTGTAATTTGAAGTTCTTTCGCCGAGCGACGTAGATAGCAGCGTAATTGCGTTTAAAAGCGAAACTTTTGCAACTATGAAAATTGTTGCCAGAATTGAGTTTAACTCCCATCGTCTACTTAAAGCTCGGAGTGTTGACTAACTCTCTATTTAATTTATGGCTACGAAATTGGAGAGCGAATCAAATGTATAATGAAGGTAGGTACATTGTAGGTAGTTTATCAGCGTACATAATTACCCCTATTTCAAGGGCAAAATTTCCGAAATTTCCTCCTTGGAGCTCTATGACATGAGAAAAATAGTCAGCTTCACAAAAAAATGCTTCGAGCGACATTGCTCGGATTTTGACGCTGTAGGCGGCGAGCATTGAGCTGCCTTGTCATGTTCCTCCTTGTTCCATTCAAAGTAAGGGTCAAATTTGAACGTTTTTTTTCGTAAAAGAAGCGTAAAACGCTTGGGGAGTTTTTTTGGAGGCATAAATAGGGTTCTACCTTTAACGGTTTAGGCTGTGCCTTGTATGTCAGTCTCTATTAGGTATCTATTGTATTAGTAAATATTTATGTAGGCAAGTCGGAAGCTACATTGATTGGAACATGTGTGTTTAATTTTTTAACCGACTACCGAAAGTGGATTATGTTTTTCGAGATATGGTGCATCTATGGTACGCCGTATGGTTCTTTGGTACGCCGTACAGTCTACAGTAGGTACAGTCAGCAGCAGAAGTAGCTACGCGGGTAGAGTGGTCAAAATGAGCTTGACACGACTTTATTGTTAAGAGAATAAGAGCGTGTGAAGATTATTTTCAACACCTCGCCCGCTACGATACTTCTGCTGCTGACTGTACATGGGACTTAGCCCCCCATTTTTAAGGTTCCGTAGCCAAATGGCAATCTAGCCAATTGACTATTTTGTGTTTAAGTGAATATTTTCTGAAATAATCGTTTCGAAAGTGAGAAAAATTGTGTCCCCCCCTGTAACTTTTGAACCGTAAGTCCAAAAAATATGAAAAAAATTGAGAAGATGCGCCTTATTATATACTTTCTACGAAAATTGTTTTGAACATTATCGGTTCAGCCATTTTTGACTTATCTCCATAAAACTTCTTCTATGGGCATCAGATACGACCTTTTGGTATTAGTTCGGTTCTTATTCCATTGAAGGTACGGAACCCTCCTATGCGTGGTCCGACACGCACTTGGCCGGTTTTCGTAGTACCTACTACTTACTGTCAACAAAAATGTTTCAGTAAGAATTGATAACGAGTAAAATACTCTTGTGTTATTACAAATATATGTTTATTGAGCACCATTAAAATCTAGACTCATTATTTCGGTATAAGAAATTGAAATCCTTTAAGCCGATTGCCGATAATAGTAAACTGGATACATCTCATTGAAGTTAGCTCAGGGAATAACGTCTGTACCTACTTCTTTTACATTAAAGGAAAGGTAAAGGATCCTTATAATAAAGTAACATAATCTAGATGAGCTCTCGGTGCAGGTGAAGCTGGCGAAATTATAAAAAGCAACAAAATCTTTATGAAAGGCTTGCGAATGCATTTTAATTTAATAAAGTTATTTTCCCGAGCATTCACGGGCTTATTTTAATCATATTTAGGTTATTCAATCGAGCTACAAATTATGGATGGATTCATAGATTCGTAGATTTATTGGTATAAATCATACACTGTTAATGAATAAATAATCATAAAATGTAAATACAACCTAACCTAACACGTTTTTTACGTTAATTATGTTGAAGTTTAAAAGAAAAACAACAAATGTTAACAATAAATATAAACAAATAAATATATGAATTAATCATTAACAAATAAATATGTCAAGTAACTGATTATCCGGTGCGTTATTTTCTTAGGCGCATTAAAATCTAAGCGACGGTAAGTTCGACCTCCTGGACGAGTGAGTTCATTTCAGTAGTAGTTATCTTCTGCATTGAGCGTAGTTCGGTTTAGACCTGATAATGTACGGGCACATTTTATAGTCTAAACAATTCAGCTAATAAAATCTTAACAGCGTATTATAACCGTTTCTTTTTCCGAGACCACGAAAAAAGCACCGAATGTTACGGATCGGCTCGACTCCTTGGCGCTGCGTAGAGATGTAGCCTCGCTCTGCATCTTCTATCGCCTCGATCACGGAGAGTGCTCCGAGGAATTGTTCGGATTAATCCCTGTCGCCTCTTTCCGCCATCGTCCAACGCGACAGTATTTCCATTATCACCACTTAGATGGTTACCTGTATATGAAAATACTGTTAAATCCTGTTGTAGTAATATTGGTGTGTATCTAAATTAAAATTTAGATTTTCGTAAACAATCTCTGCAAGATGTAACAATTTACAAAGAAACTTATGCATCTGCTCGTGTAATTTTCTGCCTCCGTGAACTTTGCCGGATTAGACAACAGTGGCTCTATACGCTTATCGCGAGTATTTGGCACCTCGTCACCCTTGAGAGTACGAGTACAAGTCTGTGTTCCAAAGGATTTTCTTCTATTTACCCCCAATTTAAGAGCGTAATACTCGTAGGCTTACGGGGCTTAAAGGCTTCATATTTTGTACAAGTTTTAAATTATCACCTATTTTTAGCATTTCGCAGTATTTTTATAAATAGGTAATAATTTCGTTTCAATTTATCTGCTTTTCAATGGACTTCCTAAAAATAATCACCTTTTTTATTGAAATCTTCTTTGATTTAATTAAAGGTTTCCTGGTATCCTTTTATTTGATTTAAGAGAGTATATTGGATAAAAATGTAGTTAAAGTACTATACCTAAACGTTTATATGTAGAATCGATTTTAAAATTGCCTTTACACCTAATAGCTCTTAACAAAAGAATAGCATCTGTTTTATGAAAACTTTATTGACTTGGACTAAATTAACAAAAACCGTTTCATATCTCTTAATAAAATGGAACAACCATATATATAAACTAAAGGCTGTCAGTCTACCTACATAGACAGGAACAACTAGTTTTTCTGTTGACATAAATCCTGTCCCTTTGGGAATAGGAAACGACGCGGAAGCGCTTCGCAGAAGGCTCTCATAGGCTGCGTTATTTATAACCCTACTACCCTGTCCCTTACTATTACAACTAACCCATGTATCCCTCCTGCACTAATACAAAAGGTTAAAACGAGACAGTAATACATAATTGTGATGAATGGGAACCTGAAAACAAGACCCTGATCGGTTTCATACACAAACTAAATAGGCAGGTTAAATAGCCCTGAATAGTTTAAAAGAGTCAGGTTTGTACCCGTGGGGGTTTAGAGAGGGTTTCACCTTGCCTCATTAAAAGGGGTCGAGTTCAGGTAATCGGAGAGAATTTGTCTCAGTATCTTTCTGTTTCGAAGCGACTAAAATCAATTTAGGTCAACCTTCATTATAAGACATTTTAGTTGATGTCGTACTTTAAGAATTAATTGGTAAAGAAAGATAATATGATTCATAGATAATTTAATTTGGCCGGTTTTGTAAAGATGAATAGAGTATTTATATTATTAACATTTAAAAATAACTTAGTTTTGAGACTTAAAAAGTAATCCATACCTATCTCTCAAATTGTAGCCCAAAGTGCTTTTAAACAAAGTTAGGTACTTTTTCTAGAACAAGCAAAAAGCTTTCCCAAAAGACATCACTGACTCACCAAGTTTAGAACAAACATAATCGAAACAAATAACTATTGTCTTCAATAGTGATAGGTATAAGTAAAGTTAAAAAAACCGGCTAAGTGCGTGTCGGACCACGCATAATGAAGGGTTCCGTATATTTAATGGAATAAGAACCAAACTAATACCAAAAGGTCGTATATATATAAGAAGTTTTTTTGGAGATAACTCAAACATGGCTCAAAAATTTCAAAACAATTTTCTTAGGAAGTATGTGATGATGCGCATCTTCTCCTTTTTGTTCTAATGTTTTTAAGTTACAGGGGGGGATAATTTTTTCTGATTTTCAAAGCAATTATTTCTGAAAATAATTACTTAATCACCAAATGTTCAAAGAAACCTCGATGATATCTTTAAAGACCTATCGATTCATCAATCGATGTGCAACATGTTGACATTTAGTAGTTTTATTTTATTTAGTTACATGTATGTAAAATATAAAAATATTTTTTTCTACAATTTAACTAAACAGCAGCATACAAAATACACATTGTGTCTAAATTTTGGTAAGATAAGTCTTATAGTTTCCGAGTAAAATGGCTGTGACATACGGACGGACGGACGGACTGACGGACATGACGAAACTATAAGGGATCCGTTTATGCCATTTTGGCTACGCAACCCTAAAAACTATCTACTAAAAAAATTACGTATGTACATAGCTTGAAGAAGTATAAAAAGTCATCTTTAGGCATTGACATCTCTACACTAAGGCAAACAGAAAATGACATCCCTAAGAATTCTTTTGCCCCTAAAAGTTGTAGTGAATATGACTACAAGTCGTCTCTTTGCTTCAGTCACAGCTGTCACCCGCCAAACATGGCGCACAATTTTTGTTCTAGATGTCACATCTAGTAGAATACATAATAAATCAATGTCTTTAGCTAATAAAACTAAACAATGGCATACTTAAATAATCTCTATTTCATTCACTAAAAGTTAAATGTACATTGAAAGTTAAAAGCAAACATTAATTCTATTCATTAAACTACTTTAAATATTCATATCAGAAAGTTAGTAGAGAGTCACAGATTTTATTGCTTTCATTTCAGCTCAGTGTCTTAAAAGTAAAATAAGCTAGAAGCGAGAGAGCTATCCCCTCGGGCAAGTCAGGCCAAACGACAACTACCACCCCTGGGACAATACATCTTACATTTTTCCGCGATAAGTAGCTTTAGCTTTGCACAATACTGATTTATAGGGGCCTTAAAATATATATTACAGCTGATAAAGAAATCAAAGGTCGTAATAATATGTACTCGCGTCAAGCGAAAGCGATATTGTTTTATGGTGCGTAAGTAAAGGAAATAAAATCTCAATACTAGCTCAGATTCGATTCTTTTAACCGATGTTTAAAGATGAAAATAGACATAACTGTTAAATAGGTACCTACTTTTTAAGGTTTCATATGCGTATAGATAAATGCAACCCTATTAGTATGTTTACCTACTGCGGTTCCCACGAAAGACAGACGGAAATGATAAAACGATAAAGAATTAATTTATGCCATTATTCTTCCGCTCCATAAACTAAAATTTGTTCACTGTCATATGAGTCAGTCACTAAATCCTTATAAAAATGGGTGATGGTATGGAGCACTTGCACTTTCTGGTACCACCTCATTTCATGCGTTTAACCCGAAACCTATTTTTACTTGTTCTCGGCGAGCTGCCTACGCCAAAATAAGTATTGATTTGATAGGCATTGATAGTCTTTAGTCCACATGCTAACACAAAGGTATTTCAATTTCTAGCTGGTATCAACATAAAAAGATATATTGCATAGGTACAGCAACTGATACAAACGCCAAGTAAACATCAATAGTCAAGCAAATTAAACAAGCGACCAAAATACATATAAGTATTAATGGTTTTGTGAGAATAACATGATTACTTCCGCTCGCACTAGCCAGTCATTTAATCACTGTAACTGCGGCTAATGTGCCACATTATTTCGGACGAAGAAAGCCGGCAAAATATGGCGCGGACGTGTTTGTATCTTTATCCCTATTATTAAATACTAGATGAAAATACTGCAGTGTTGTGACAAGAGATTTATTATACCTACTCACTTAGTTATACTGTATATCCGCTTTTATCCACTGGCCTTACGGTAATTTGTCGCTTATAAATAGGCAGTTTTTGTAGTAGTTAAATGCTTATCAATATTTTTTACAGGTATACAAATATACAAAATAGTTTTTCCCTTATACCTATTTTTTAAGGCCTCGTTCAATAGAACGTTTGATAGATCATCATTATTGAAAATAGATTTCATATACTTCAGAAAAAGTGACCAAACCCTCCGGTGTCCGAGGCCAGATTTGAACTGACGTCTTCAGCTTTCGCGGCTGACGTCCTGACCACTAGACCACCCGGTCACGGCGGAACTTGACAAATTTTCTCATGTATATGCAATCTCTGAATTTGAAACGGCTAGGCGCCGTTGACCATACTCTAAGGGCATGCGCAGTACGTGCTTGCACCTCCTATCCGAATCTCTTACGTGATTCTGGAATAGCGAGAGAGATGGTGCTGCCATCTATGAATCTTGAAGCAAATCAAATTATTTTGTTTTAATATTTTTTGATTTGCAATTTTTAAGTAGTTACACTACTATATATAAATTGAAAATAGATTTCATATACTTCAGAAAAAGTGACCAAACCCTCCGGTGTCCGAGGCCAGATTTGAACTGGCGTCTTCAGCTTTCGCGGCTGACGTCCTGCCCACTAACCACTCAGCCGCGAAAGCTGAAGACGCCAGTTCAAATCTGGCCTCGGACACCGGAGGGTTTGGTCACTTTTTCTGAAGTATATGAAATCTATTTTCAATTTATATATAGTAGTGTAACTACTTAAAAATTGCAAATCAAAAAATATTAAAACAAAATAATTTGATTTGCTTCAAGATTCAGATCATCATTATGTTATCGAAAATACTACTATCAAAAGTCACATTTGCCAGTCCCCCTCCCCTAATTGTCTTTGCTTTTCCCTCACCCAAGCCACCACCATAAAATATCTAGGCGTAACAATTAAACAAAAACTAGATTGGCATGCCCATATTGACTCCCTGACTTCCCGTATCAGGAAACTAATGTTCGCCTTTAAGCAACTTCGCCACTCTGCGGATCGCAAGACTCTAATGATGGTGTATTCGTCCCTCTGCCAGTCACTACTTACCTACTGTATCCCAGTATGGGGAGCCGCCGGAAAAACCCTTGGGGAATCCTTGGGTTATTTTTTATACCACGACGGTGGCAAACAAGCATAGGGCCCGCCTGATGGTAAGCAGTTACCGTAGCCTATGGACGCCTGCAACCCCAGAGGATTCACATGCGCGTTGCCTACCCTTTAAGAACCTATACACTCCTTTTTTGAAGAACCTCATACTGGTTTAATAGGCGCGTTCACACCTGACGCACCGCCTCGCGAGGAAATTGTCGCACAAGGTAGCTCGGCTAGTGTAGTCGTGCCTCGGCCGAGGCAAACGCACGCGCGGCCGCAATGCCTCGGGCGAGGCACGTCCACACAGCTTCGCGCTGGAATTTTCTCGCGAGGCGGTGCGTTAGGTGTTGATACGCCTAAGGTATACTTATTGAAAACAAACGTAATTACACCGTAGATAAACAATTAACTGATAAACCTTAGTCCAACGAAATAAGTTTTATAATGCATTTATGGCCAGATACTGTTAGTTTGTGAATACAAACGAATATTCCCAATTATCTCCAAAATCTTCTAAGGTAGAATTCATAATTCAGTGGAGTTATTTGACAGCACTTTACATACATTTGACAACCGTTTTGTATGCCAGGAGCTGTAAAATTACTCTACTGAATTATTAATTATACCTGACTTAGCTACCTTAGTCATGGTTTTCAGCAAAAGCTAGGTAAGTGATGGTTCCGTAGGTTTAACTTTATAATTGGCGCTGTTGCAATTTTTGTTAGTTGTAAATATATAAGGCAACAGTAATGGAACAGGTAATGGGCCACACCCAGGACGACAATAATATTGTGTAAACCAACTTACGATATTGAGGCACTCTTCCGTAATTCTGATAAGTGTCACTGTGACGTCACGAATTATGTTGTCCCTTCTTAACGCATGACAAGTTATCTTTCTCACATATGCAAACGTATCGGATACTAGTTATCAAACTAAATTTATTTTACAGAGATACAGACCCTTGCCCTAAGGTAGGCTCACATGACTGTTCAATTTATGTTCGTTTAATAATGTCAGATGGTATGGTATGGTAAGGTATGGTAAAGTATGGTATGGTAAAGTACGGTATGGTAAAGTATGGTATGGTAAAGTATGGTATGGTAAAGTATGGTATGGTAAAGTATGGTAAAGTATGGTATGGTATGGTATGGTATGGTAAGGTATGGTATGGTAAAGAATGGTATGGTAAAGTATGGTATGGTAAAGTATGGTACGGTAAAGTATGGTATGGGAAAGTATGGTATGGTAAAGTATGGTATGGTATGGTATAATAAAGTATGGTATGGTAAAGTATGGTATGGTAAAGTACGGTATGGTAAAGTATGCTATGATTAGGTATGGTATGGTATGGTAAGGTATGGTATGGTAAGGTATGGTATGGTATGGTATGGTATGGTAAAGTATGGTATGGTAAAGTATGGTATGGTAAAGTATGGTATGGTAAAGTATGGTATGGTATGGTAAGGTATGGTATGGTATGGTAAGGTATGGTAAGGTATGGTGGAGTATGGTATGGTAAAATATAATAAAGTATGGTAAAGTATGGTAAAGTATGGTATGGTATGGTAAGGTATGGTAAGGTATAGTGAAGTATGGTATGGTAAAATATGGTAAAGTATGGTATGGTATGGTAAAGTATGGTATGGCAAAGTATGGTATGGTATAGTATGTAATGGTGAAGTATGGTATGGTAAAATATGGTTAAGTATGGTATGGTATGGTAAAGTATGGTATGGTAAGGTATGGTATGGTATGGTAAGTTATGGTATGGTAAGGTATGGTATGGTAAGGAAGGTACAAAAAAAGTACGGAGATAATAGAGACAGTTCTGAAAACTGATTTAAGTTTTTATCAGGAACGCGTCTACGGTCCCTTGAAGCTTAAAAAAATCTAGCTTCTAAGTCAATTTATATTCTAACACTTCGCAGGGGATCCAAAACTAAAGGGTATTGGCAAAACGGTAGGTCTTATAGCATAAGTAAAGGAAAAATCGAAAATCGTTTATATATACATGTTATTCCATCACAAAAAATATGAAAATATAAAAAAAATGATGCTCAATCCAATTTGTCTTTTCAGTATATAGCAATATCCGATGGTTGTTAAAATAGTGTGATATACGGAACCCTCAGGGCGCGAATACGACTCGCATTTGGCCGGTTTTTTTGTTAGGTAGGTATAACAATGTTCTCTGAAATTCGACCACCGTTATGACTGAACTTTGTATATACCTACTTAAGTTTATACGGAACCCTTGGTGCGCGATTCCGACGCACTTGAATAGATTTTTTCACGTTGTCGTGTACTGTACGATAAACTAAACCGGATCGGTAATCCTAGTTCCAATAAAATCGTAGTATAGATAACTCGCGTAGCGGTTGTGCTTTCGTACCTAATCCTTTATATTAAAACTTAATACCTGCCTGTTAGTGACTGCAGCAACTGGGCAGTTATCGCGCGCCGGCAGTGTTGCAACTTAATAACATACTCGAATTTAGTTCAGTATTAACTCAATCACATTAAGCTCCCGGTAGGATTGTGGGATGTAAGAATTGACGTAGAAGCTAATTCTATCTTCTCGTATTACATTTACATGTCCTCCAGCTGCCTGTTCTCTTAATTCCATAAAACTCTACTTTTGGGCAGCAACGAGCACTAACACTTTCCGTACCACCTAGTGCTACGCGCTACGCTCGTAGCAGCTACAAAGAAAGAACCCGGCAGTCGGGTTCCTGGTCGTGAAAGTGTTACTGCAATCAGAGTTTGATGAAGAATACTTCCCTTTTCTTCCTGTTAACTGAACCGTAGACAGATAATCCAGGAATGCAGTTGATAGTGACCATACGGCCGTTAGATCGTGTCCCCACCAGCCGATCTCACTAGCACATTAATTACGCCACACGGCGGTGCACGGTGTCTCGTGAAATATGAACCTGCATCGATATCATACCAGCATTGCACTGACGCCGTTGAATAATTTATAGCCACACGAACAGAAAACGCCTATGACGCTCACCGGATTTGGATAACTCATGACTGCATAGAGCGGCGAAAATGAGCGTTCCGTGTGACTTGTATTATGACTAGTGCCCAAAGAGAAAAATATTTTTTAAAATATAAACGAACTAAATTTACAAATACAATACTAATGCGTTTATTTCATTACTTTTTACAGTTGTTCTTAAGGTATCGAGGTTAGACACGTAAGTTGTCTTAGTTATAAAAAGTTGGGTAACAATTTAAGGTTATGAATCATATTTAATTAAAATCATGTAATGAAAAAGGCGCGTCTACAGCTTGCTGGATTTAAACCCGCACTTGGTCAGCTAATTGGAGAGATATTAATTTACATCACAAATTGTATTGTTTAAGTGAAATAAAAACCATAGAAAAGAACAATAATTAACAGTTTCCTTACGGGGTAGGTAAGTACACACAAGAACAGAATAATAAATAACTTACGTCTATTGACATGACCTAAAAGTTAACTTTATGAACGCATCCCTTACCGGGCTAGTCACATGTATATTCTCGAACTCCTTTTGATTCAGTATTTCATTAGTTTGATCTAAGAATAGAAACTATGGCAGTAATAAAAGGGATATCAGTCCGTTCAGCAGTTTCTGAGGCGATTGGCATAAGCCTGAGTTTTTAGAAACAGGCAGGTAGGTAACATCGGCTTTAACAACTTTGCTGAAAGCCAACTAGCTAAGTTAGCTAACATTATAAACTAATCAGTCCAGGGAACGTAATAAGAACTGTCGGAATATAAAAAGTATCCAACTAACTGACCTTTCTGCTAAAGCGGAATTTAATATGCATTTAACTAATTATATAGCTTTTTGCTCAGTCTGCACCCTGCGTTTACACCGTCCTCATAATTTGCACGACCTTGCACAGAGTGCAGGCCACAAGTTTTATTTAATTGTAATTATGTATTTAAGAGGACTTGCGACTACATTTATCTAGTTAACAAGCTAATTTGACAGTATTAAATTTGGTTAATAGTAAGTCTAGGTCCGTTCGGGATACTTTTAACAATTAATAGTGGCTTGGGGGATAATGATGGGCTTGGGGGATGGACTAAGAGCTGGCCACGTCAGATATGACACAATAATGAGAGTAATGAAACCTATCTAGTTAGATTGCTTTACCATCCTTATTGCTAGATCCGGGCATCTGGCAGCTTTTAATGGGTGGAGGTCAGAGTGACAGACCAAGAAAGTTTTTTAGTTGAAAAAAAGTAATACCAAAATAGGTAAAAACTGCCAAAATTGTTGATACCATTGTGATATCAATAGCAGAAGATTGCTGATGCTATTTGACAAGTACAAGAAATTTGGTAAATTTAGCAGTCTTTGATAAGTTTGAAACAACGTAAATATTTAGTTATACCAGGTTTTTTTTATGATAATTACTAACCTGAAAATATCGGTAAACAAACAAACCTACTTATTGAGAAATGGTACAACCTGTTTAGAGGTAAATCAGGTAGGTACCTAATATGAAACCAAAATAGCATTTTTTTTACTACAACCATATTATTACAGAATAGGCCTAGCGTAATCATTTCGAATTGCCGCGAGTTGATATTCAGTATTCAATAGGCCTATTTCGTGATTGTAATTTGCTACTGCGTTAAGCTATTTCACGGGCAGCGTAGCGCTTTTGTCTCAATTAAATAACGCAAATTTGCTGACGCCATTGATTGAAAAGCAACGCAGCAATCGCATTTAGTTGTACTTGTAAGTATGTATAAAGTTAGAGATGTATTTTATATGATTAGCGCAACAAACTTAAGTACATTATTTCATTCATATAGTTAGGACCATTGGCAGAAGCGGTTGGTTGGTTGTCAGCCATGTAGACAGTCGCTTCAACAACTCGCTTCAACCAAGGTCACGTGGCAGAATCTGTGGCTATCTGCCCTAACTTATGCTTACTCCGATTACAGCGTCACCGAATAAAGGATGGTTCACGATGTAACGTTCCGCGTCCTACACCACACTTCCGACACTTCATTTTGTAAGGAAATATCACTTTTTAATATGATATTTTGTATACAAAATGTACTGTCGGAAGTGTCGTGTAAGACGCGGACCGTTACTGCGTGAATCATCCTTTATCCGGTATTAGTAGTATTATCCATAAAGCCGGAAAGCGCAGTATAAGACGACCTCAAATAAATAGACCCGTAGCGATAAGTTATGAAGTTTCGATAATATTAAAGATGCTTATTATTCACATACAGAGTTCAGGCCATCTATCTATCTTAGCTTATGCAGTCCCACAGACGCTGAAGTTATGGCAAGTAACGTTTTTCTGATGTTCATGAAATTTGATGGGTTTGTAGCAGAAATATATATAACTAGCTTTTGCTCGCGAACCATACAAACTTCCACCCCCCATTTTAGGGAAGTGGGGGTTAGAAAGAGACAAAAAGTAGCCTATGTCACTCTCCATCCCTTCAACTATCTCCACTTATCACGTCAATTCGTCGCCCCGTTTTGCCGTGAAAGACGGACAAACAAACAAACACACACATACACTTTCCCATTTATAATATTAGTATGGATTTGAGAGTTAGTATATGGGCAGGATCGATCAAGGGGTCATGGAGCTAAAAGGTGTGAAAAACTCATTATATGGGTCTTGTTATATTGGTGAACTCGATTCCATGAAAATCGCGAGTTCTCAGTTGACCCCTTGGTCAATCCTGCTCATATCAGAAAAGCGTTACTAAAGTTATCGCGGAACAAACTCTCAAAATGAAAAAGCCATCGAAATGCCGAGACGTCCCATTAGCCAGAAGTTGTTTGTAAGAACTTGCTTCGCTTACGCTCCGCTCGTTTGATTACAAACTAGAAGCTGCGATCACAAATCGTGCAGGTTAATTAGTGTTTTCCGATACCATGTTACAACGTACCTACGTATAAAAAAAAACAGCATCCAAACTATCATCCAAATGGGAAAAACCATACTCTCAAATAATATTCTGGCTAAAAGTTAAAGTACAAATATCGGTCATTCGAGCAGTCTCCATGAGGGTGAGAGGCACTAGAAGACGCATCAAGGTCTTCGAATGCGAAGACGGCGCCGGAATTCTATACTAAGCAAGATCTTACACCCAACCCCCCCCCCCCCCTTTCCCCGTTAATACCATCATCGTCCATTTTTGTATATATTTTCTGTTTTGTATTTGTATTTTATTCTAATAAAGAAATTTTACCACATAACATGACAGAATATTTTTATAAAGCGTATTTGGCAGTACCTTTATGCAATTATGCTTTATGCCTTTTTTGAAGTCGGGTAAAAAAACTACATAAGGTCACGTTCCTTGTGTAGGGGGGTCTATTTTATTATGTTGTCTAAGTAATATTTTCGAACGAGCGGAGCGTAAGCGAAGCAAGTTCTAACAAACAACTTCTGGCAGGGACGTCTCAGCATTTCGATAGCTTTTTGATTTTGAGAGTTTGTCTCGCGATAACTTTAGTAACGCTTTTCTGATCTTCGTGAAATTTGTTAAGGTTGTAGCAGAGATACATATAATTTGAAAGTTTGTATATGAGCAGGATCGACCAAGGTGTCATGGAGCTAGAAGGCGCGATCATAAATGTCTTGTTATCAAGACATTTATGATCGCTCATTTGCAAGAAAAACGCGAGTTCAGAGTTCGAGGCGGACTACTAGTTATACAATTAATAAAGCTTTCAATGCTTTCATCCGTGTTCCAATCTGTAGCAGCTCGCTGACAGGGCTGACGGACGGTCATCCGTCCGTCCTCATTATGTTGTGGACGACGGAGTCTTGGTGAATAGGGTGAAGCACGGAACCATAAAAAATCGCTATTTAATAAAATTAGTGTAATTTAAAACTCGGGGTATAGGTTACTCAGACAATGTTACTATGTAATCGAACGAGCGAAGTGAGTTCTTACAAACAACTTCGGCTACTGGGACGTTTCAGCATTTCGATGGCTTTTTGATTTTGAGAGTTTGTTCCGCGATAACTTTAGTAACGTTTTTCTGATCTTTATGAAATTTGTTGGGGTTGTAGCAGATATATTGATATATATCATAAATAGCATAAAGATCAGAAATTATATATAGCATAAAGATCAGAAAAACGTTACTAAAGTTATCGTGGAACAAACTCTCAAAATCAAAAAGCCATCGAAATGCCGAGATGTCCCAGTAGCCGAAGTTGTTTGTAAGAACTCACTTCGCTCGTTCGACTAGTAGTCCGCCTCGAACTCAGAACTCGCGATTTACTTGCAAACAATTGACCAATATAACAAGACCGATGTAATGATTTTTTCGCGCCTTCTAGCTCCATAATCCATTGACCGATCCTGCTCATATACGAACTCTCAAATTGTATGTATATCTGCTACAACCCCAACAAATTTCATGAAGATCAGAAAAGTGTTACCGCGGATAAAACTCTCAAAATCAAATAGCCATCGAAATGCCGAGACGTCCCAGTAGCCAGAAGTTGTTTGTAAGAACTTGCTTCGCTTACGCTCCGCTCGTTCGATAACGGGGATTGACTAGATAATAGATAGTGAGCCGTTATATTTATGTTCTTGTTGATTTTGTATTAAGCAGAACGTCTGCTAACGATACCACATGTATCCCAGATACACGATACGATGCGATGGGCATGTAACACAGAGTCGGGAGTTCGAGTCTCGCCTGAGGCAGTGGATTTTTCTACTTTTCCTTTATTTCTAATCATTATGTTCTTGTAATAAACAGTAGATCTCGCTTAATACGATTACGTTTAGGTTTAGGTAATACGATTTATCCATTTTATATCAGTCCCTGCAACTTGAGGTCCCGCATATTACGCTTAAGACCCCTTCAGGGTCCCTTCAAAATTGTATTAGCTAACTATACACTGTCAGTAATAATTACATTATTTCTCTAGTCATCCTTATCATTCTATACGATTCTAGACAAGGACGGGTACAGAAATAATGACATTATTACTGACAGTGTCTGGACCCCTTTAAACCGTAAAAATTTAATAGTGAAGTTTTCTAAAAAAACTTATCTAATATAGAAACATTAAACGTTCTTAGATGAACCAGTACTATTTATTTACTTTCATAATCTCCCTCAATACACAATCATGTTTACGTCCACTCGCGTCATTGTAAAAGGAAATACCTCCTTTCTGCTAGTCTGGGTTTACAGTAGAGGATTGTAATAAAACAAAGGTCAAAGAGCAACCCTTACTCGCCTCGCCAGCAACGACAATAGGTCTATAATTACACTGGAACTATGCGGCAGCAAAGCTTTGTTCGCTGGGTTTATCACGTTCGTTATATTACAACGACAATCTAATTATAATATTCAAACATCTCACTAATCTAACTTTGTTTTTATCTTCAGAGACAGATGAGAATTAGATTACACAGTTTTTATATTCTATCTGTTATTTTTACTAAAATAACAGTTAAATTGGGCAGTCTAGAAAGTGAATGGATGACTTGTATTATTTTATCCAATAACGCCTTAATTGATTCACTTTGAACAATTAACCATTGTGACTTTTAGTAACGCAATTAATTATGATTCAAGAGATTAAGGCCTTAGTTATGTAAAAGAAATATGCAATACACCCAAATTAGACATACCTACTTTTATCTTACTTAGAAATATTGTCTTTGAATTGAACAGAATAGGTTAAATATGGATAGATCGCGCTATTATTTCAGTACTTACCTAGAGAAAAAACACAGAGCAAATTTTCGAAATATAATTAACAGTAATACAAGTAAACCGGTAACATACAACACAGATGGGAACCACTAACATACAATAAGAAGACGCCATGCTAATTAATACTCGTATGTAATTAATGTAATATACAGAATGTACAAAAATACTGGTGATCCGGTTAAGGGCGTAATAGGCGGTGAATTTTTTTCATGTATGGTATCAATCGATTCGTTTTGCTGTGAGGATCAAATGTCTATATGCGGCCAATTGCGTTAACGCAACACAAAAGTCAGAAATGAGACTTAAAGTCCGAGATTTGCATTTGTTTCTCAAAACGCCCCTAACAAAATGACGTGCAAAAGTGACGTCACGATTACATAGTCGCCCTGTTTAAAGTATGAAAAAATATGAAATTGCTATTTTTACAGTGAAAGGTTGCGTTTATGTATATGGTTGCTATACAATTTATGTTGCAGTAAATCGTTAAAAATCGAATGGTATCATTGTTTTTTTTTTAATTTCGCACTTTAAAAAATCGTAAAATTTAGAAATTTTGCAGCTTGATATCTTTGAGCCATTTCAATATAATTTATAAATTTTCACTTTAGTTGGATATATTGATCATTTTGCATCCTATCAACCAAATTTTATTGCATAATTCAACATGTGTCATCATGCCTATTGGTATCGTATTCTAATGAACAAAAACTAAGAAAAAAAATTTTGTCATGCAAAACAATGGTTTTTGCATGACAATTGGCTGGCTGGAACGACTTGCCCCATACCTACAACCAAATTTCTTTTTTTCGCTTCCAAAAATGTTTTCTCCTACTTTTTCTTTGTAGTAGTTTTTCTTAGCAATACGATACCAAGTATGTATGCCCTTAAACTGATCACCCAGTATTTTTGTTACAATCCGTATATAAGTTAAGTTTGAAACAACAGCTCACTGAAAGCAAATTCATATATAAGGTGCTAACAAATTAGTCACGGATATTTTAAGAGATAATACATTACATTAAAACAATTAACTTTTAACTGTAATGTAATGTAACCTTTGTATGTATTTTTTTTGTTTTCATTTACCGAACAAAAAAATATAAAGATGTTTAACACTGTCTGTCATGTCACGTCAAAAGTTTTTTTTCTTAAATGTCATTATGATTCGGGTCTAAAGAGGTCTCATTTAATTATATTATTAACAGGGTGTTTTAACGTAGGAAATTTGTTTCCTAGTTTTCTCCAAAAAAACATAACAAAACCTATGATGTTTCATACTTAAATATACTCCGAGAACCAAGTACTATCAGCGGTAAAAATATCCGTGACTAATTTGTTAGCACCTTATATATCCCTCATTATGTTCGAGCACTTCAAGTTTAATCTCCCACGCATCGTTTTTAAATTAAACTTCAGAATATCCTGCCAGCTACTTCATAATCAACGCGCTTAGAAGAGGAAATCTTATGAGGATTAGCGTTCCCACGGAGCCGTAGATATCTGGAACAAGTAACAAGTAAGTTACGTTACCAGGAGCAGAGATTACCCCAATAGAGCTTGGAAGGATTAGGCGAGAGCTACTCGTCTGATACTGTTTGACACAACTTACCGGCGGCGCGCGGTGCAATACGAGTATGACTATAATATTCAAAAAGTACATTTTGTTAGTATTAATCACGTACACCTATAGTACCGTAAAACACCGTATCTTCGCCTACTTTTTGACATATTTTTGAAGTTTCTTCTTAAATTACATGTTTCTCGTCGCAACACGAGTGACTAAATCATATAAATTATGATAACGCCTCAAATAAACGTATATAAACACGTATGTATATAAAAAATATATTAGAAAAAATAGCACAATGAAAACAGTAAAGGAAACGTAAATGATCGAACGTAACAGTAACGGAAACGTAAGTGATTACGTACGCTTACTACGGTTCACAGTTTTATTCTGTTACTCTTAATTAGACTCGTTTTAACTCCAACGTTACTACCCTTAATTGGTCTAAACGCCATTCAAACCTTCGTTAAAAGTCTATCCAAATGGATCAGCGTACTAATCTTTGATAGCAAATATAATACTGAAAATGTTTTTGACGCATTCGTTCCATAAAAAAGTTTTTGCATTTTCATTAGATGAAGTTGAGATTTCTAACGATTTGGGGAAGTTCGGAGTGTAATGAGCCTTCAGTCTCCTCCCCCCTGAGTCTTGTGAATGATGTGAAAACTCGACTTGAAAGTTTGTGCCAGCCATGGATTCTTACACCACTCATAAATATTGATTGCGGAATCTTCTTAAATATTATTTTCATTATTTATTTTTAGGTCACGTACCAGATGTACTTATTAAATATTACATTATTATATTTATATATTTTGTTACATGCCAAAACTGCCGATTAACAGGTTATATATAAAAGCTTATTTTTTTCTTCGAAATATTACATACGTTACACATAATATATATATATATATATACTTAGTATAATTACATAAGTACCCTAAACCTAAATACCCTACCCCCTTACGTGTGTTATGTCATCTTTATACCACGACGGTGGCGAACAAGCATACGGCCCGCCTGATGGTAAGCAGTTACCGCAGCGTATGGACGCATACAACCCCAGAGGATTAACATGCGCGTTGCCTACCCTTTAGGAACCTATACACTCCTTTTGTATTCAAATAATAATAATAAATATATATTTAAAATCTCAATAAATTACTTTAAAATGAACAAAAGGTCTCGTTACCCGAATAAAGAACCGTCAAGAGGTACTTACTTGACTTATACTTGATAGGTAATCAACGGTTTTTAGATGCCACTTTTTAGGGTTCCGTAGCCAAAATGGCAGAAACGGAACCCTTACAGTTTCGTCATGTCCGTCTGTCCATCCGTATGTCACAGCCATTTTACTCGGAAACTATAAGAAGTATCATAATACAATTTTGACATAAGGTGTATTTTGTATGCCACTATTTAGTTAAATTGTAGAAAAACAGTATTTTGTGCAACAGTTACATAAAAAGGGTTCGTAAGATTCGAGGGTCGAAGTTACGAAATGAGGCGAAGGGGCGAAGCCGAATTTTGTAAGAACAGACCCGAGAATTTTAAGACCTAGTTATGTACCGTCGCACACTATACTTTTTCTAAGACCGTAGGTAGCAACAACTTCAGTAATAAATAATTTTCAAATTTCATAAGTGTTAAGAGTAGGTACATAAAAATGAATTTTGGTATAATATTTCCTGGCAACTAATTAACCTCATACTCTTATAATCAAGTCTTCGAATTTTCAGTGTGAAGTTTACTTGCCACTTATTTTATCAAAATTAACATAAACTTCTGGATAGAAACAAAACAATACGAGTTTAAATACAAAAAAGAAGACGTACATTGTGCTTTAAAACGTTTTTATTAACTTTTTAAATGTCATATACTAGACAAAATACCACAAGCCGATCAGTGTGAAAGCCGCCTTACATGGGGTTTCTTTTTCGGAATACAACCCGTGTTTTGTAACGTACTGGTATAATTTAAAAACATCAGAATGCTACAACTTATTACCACCAAGTTGCATATTTATCATATTGTGATAAATGCGCATCTCACGTAATATAAACTATCCTCCAAGTTAAAAGCTGCTAAGATTCCCGTGGCACAAAAAATAAATCCCTGACGGTAGAGCCGCGCTGCCTCCTTGCAGGGCTATATAACATTTCATTAGCGGTCAGCCGAGACGTTCCGGTTACACAGACAATAAATTTTCATTTTTGCGAAAGGACAAGTGAAAAGAAAAGATAAATAGCGAAGGAGATTTGCCTTACGAGCGCATAAACTATTCCACGACCTCGCGGCGGCGCCCACGAGCCACGGGGCTTTTGTAAAGGAAATATTTGATTAACAAAAAGGCGAGTGTGTAGGTACATGGATCTCCTTTTTTGGAGGTTTTATTCATGAAGCTTGGAATATGATTACAATTTAGCACTATCTTTGACGATGTATAACAACAAGTCATTAAAAAGTTATTAAAATGCAATTTACATTATTCGTAGCGAGAAGTTGAGAGCATAGTTTACACTGTATATCGTTATCTGAAAATAATATTATTGTTAACAAACATTTAACCAGTCTACCGTTTTTAGGTCAAACAGAAGCATACCATATTAGTTTGCTGTTGAATTTGCTAAATGAGCGCTTAATATTGCGTTTTATCACGATATTAACATGCAACAATATGAACGTTTTCATGGCGTTAAAAGTTCGCGTAGATAAAGTTCTATAATATTAGCCGAGCAGAGAGGCTAGATGAAGGATTACAGAGAAGTTACTAAAGGCAGCTAATATTACACCACATAATTGTTAGTACCTTTACTAATTACACCTTGTCCCGTTTTATGGAAGAAGTGCCTATCTGCAAAAAGATATACAGCTTAGGAAAACGCTGACTTATAAAATTATGAAGCATGAAACTGGTCACTTACTCCGACAAAGCAGATAATATTTAATACATTTTTAATGAGGTAGATACTTAACATTACATAAGGTACCCTATACCTTACCTACGTAACTTGTGATGCAAAATTTAACCCAAATACGAAAAGTTAAATATAAGCTGTGCGTAAATTAAAAAAAAACATAAATAGTATAAATAAAACAAAATCGCTTTCTGCTGTCTGTCCTTATGTATGCTTAGATCTTTAAAACTACGCAACGGATTTTGATGCGGTTTTTTTTAATAGATAGTGTGATTCAAGACGAAGGTTTATATGTATGCATAATATAGTACAGACACTGATAATTTTAGAGGTTCCTAATGTGATGTCGTAAATAAACACATTTTTTGCGCTTACATTGCAAACGCTGGCTGAACCCTACGATAGAGCTCAAAATAAAGTACTACAGTTGTACACCTTAAAATATTCTACAAAAAAATCCGCGATGGTTATATGCCTACCTCTTAGGGATAACCCACAATAACCATTTTTAACCCGTGCAAGCGGGGCGAGTCGCTAGTTAAAAATAAGACGGTTATTCATGCTTTTAGTCACTGTTAGTATTAGTTCATTTCATATGAGTCATATGACTAACGATAGTTTAAAATTAATTATAACGTAGATAGTTTGTAAAGGCGTGCCATGCGAGCATTTTATTTCCCGACTGTCAAAATATTTCACAAGTTAATGTGGGCTTAGATAAACGCAGAGTAATAAGAAAAAGCATTGGAAAATGTTTACATACAAAACCGTTTTCGTCTCCAGAATCTTATTTTAGTTTTTCGCGTCATTCGCACATTTATCACGTGGGAGAAAGCTAGAAACAAATTACCGCCATGTCTGGCTTCGTGCTAGCCACTTAATATGACTTTAGATAACCAGTTTCCTCTTGTATGATTTCCATTATATACTAATTTCGCCCCATTACGAGCACAGTCGCCATCATATATATCGGAGCGGCCAAGGTGGTCACAAATATCTGAACAACGCCTCTATTGTCAAGGTGATAAAGTGTATGTTCAGATATGTTTGAGTACCCTGGCCGCTTCGATATATTTGATGGCGACTGTACCTAATATTAATGAATATATGTATATTTAGGTTTTTCTCTATCACCACCAACTCCAATTTACTTCCCGGTGTGGTGGTAGATAGATATAGATACCCCTTTGTCTCCTGCTGTGAGTAAGGGAGTTTGGTCGCGTAGGGTGGAAGTGGGTGGTTGTTTGTGGTGAAAATTTGTAAAATTGTACTTGTCCTTTTCTAACACATAAGGACTTTTCTATAAATATTCCATATGTCACTAAACTATTTAAGAACGTTCGAGAACGACCTAATATGAGTATGTATCATCCACAGTTTTTGAAATGACATAGGATGGTCTGTCATAGTCCAGAATGCTCTGGCATGTTCTTTATTTTTGCAGATTGGTCTAGAATATTTGAAAGTTAGTATGGTAAAGGTTCTAAAATGACTTAGGATGATTTGTCATCGTCCAGAATATCCGCAAACATTCTAGAATGTTATTTATTTTTCCAAAACGGTGTAGAACATTTGAAAATAATATTAAGCTTCTAAAATTACTGAGGATGGTGTGTCATCATCCAAACTTTTGTCGAATATTCTAAAACGTTCTTTATTTTTCTAGAACAGTGTAGAACATTTTAAAATCATCTAATGGTTCTAAAATTACTTGGGATGGTCTGTCATCGTACAAAACGTTCTCAAACGTTCCAGAATGTTTTTTTTTTATGTTTCCAGAATGGTCTAGACCATTTTAAATCAATCTTAACGTTCTAAATTACTTGTGATGGTCTGTCATCCACTAAAACGTTCTCAAACGTTATAGAATTCTCTTTATTTTTCCATAATGATCTAGAACATTTTCATTTTATTTAACTATTCCACATTTTTAACCCTTTGACCGCCAAGCATCAGACGGAAAAATCGTGCCACTGCCGCTAAGCGCTTTCGGTTATATTTTGGACGTAATATCACGCCCTGGCTCTGAGGGCACGACTTTCCGTGCGCGTGATTTAACGTCTTTAGCGGTTAAAGGGTTAATTATGATTATTTTTATAAAAGAATATATTAGTTCATTCAAATTATATTCTCTATACATATGTTTAATGGCCGAATAAGTCTCTAGATATCTGAGATAGGAATCTGTATAATCTATGTTAAAAAAACTAGTGCCTATAAATGTTCATACCATGAAACGTACGATTTATTTTAAATTTTAATCCGGACAACACCGGGTTTCACTGCTAGTTTGGATATATGTAAAGTGGCTGGTGTGTCGTACAAAAACCATTTTTTATTTGTATCCACACAAGAACCGTTGACCAATTTTATATAGTAGATTCCACTACTGTTAAGCCTTTTTTGTTATTTAATTACAGTTGAGTGCGTCACATTCATAACTACACATTTGATTTTGCCAATATATACGTGCCAATACATACTTACATTTTCAATCCTGAACGGACTCTTCTAGAATTTGATTAAATTTTCCGTTGAAAATGCAACCGGAGTTCGAAACATTTCACAATATTGTCGATGTACGCCGACTATTTGTTCTACTGCAACAGGCAATTTGAAAAAAAAAACAGACTATTATTCCATTTGCTTTCGTCGAATTCACAGTTCGAGGATGTTAATCAACTTTTAATATACAAGACACTTTTCAGAGCTCCATTGGTCACGGGAACCTTTTCCCTACCGCTTAATGGCCAGTGCTGACATTTTAGAAAAGGGTCACTAATTTATCTGAACAGAGTTCCGTGGGCAGCTTCGCCTTAATTATAGTTTAACTTTATTCCTGTCACAGCTGGCCTTTGTAACCACACCAGTGAACAGCTCCTAAATAACTGTTCAGCTTTGGCTCTTGTGATCATGAACTAAGGTGCACTGTTAATCGTGCTGTGTGAAGTATTATATTACTTACCCACTCACCGTCATTAGTGATGATTGCTGAACCAACAATGCGTGGATGCTATAAATGAGTTTAGTGTTGTATATGCAAACACTAATTTGATTTTATACTTTTTACTTGATCAATCGGAGCCGGGTGAATCATTATTTAATCGAACGAGCGAAGTGAGTTCTTACAAACAACTTCTGGCCAGTGGGACGTCTCAGCATTTCGATGGCTTTTTGATTTTGAGAGTTTGTTCCGCGATAACTTTAGTAACGCTTTTCTGATCTTCATGAAATTTGTTGGGGTTATAGCAGAGATACATATAATTTGAGAGTTCGTATATGAGCAGGATCGACCAAGGGGTCATGTAGCTAGAAGACGCGAAAAAATCATCATATGGGTCTTGTTATATTGGTCATCTCGTTTGCAAGGAAATCGCAAGTTCTGAGTTCGAGGCGGACTACTACTTTATTTATTATACAAAGTCGTTATTTAAACCGGTATTAGATATAGCAATTTGTATGTCACAATCTGTCAGGTTGGGAGGTGTAATCGAACGAGCGGAGCGTAAGCGAAATGAAGTTTTTACAAAAAAACTTCGGCTACTGGGAGGTCTCGGCATTTCCATGGCTTTTTGATTTTGAGAGTTTGTTCCGCGATAACTTTTGTAACGCTTTTCTGATCTTCAAGAAATTTGTAAGTTTTCTAGCAGAGATACGTATAATTTAAGAGTTCGTATATGAGCAGGATCGACCAAGGGGTCATGGAGCTAGAAGGCACGAAAAAATCATCAAAAAAGTCTTGCTATATTGGTCATCTCGTTTGCAAGGAAATCGCGAGTTCTGAGTTCGAGGTGGACTACTAGTCAGTAATAAGAGTTAGAGCCCTTAGGGAGCTGAAGGAGGGTAAGGGAGAGGCAGGGTACACAACAGATTGGGCCCTACAAATTGCAATGTCTAATACCGGTTTTAGGTGGATCTTACATTGGCGCCGCATCCCGACGCATCGTATCCGTACCGTTTTTATCGCATGCCACTGCTTAAAATACGGCGACGTTACGGAATCGCAGTGACGCATCGTATCCGTACCGTTTTTACCGCATGCTCTCCACACCGATGCTCAAAATATGGTTTGGAAGGTCGCGTCAAAAATATTTTGTATGAGGCATGTCACGGCGTACACGTTGCGTCTGCGTATTTTGAGCAGCGGTGTGGAGAGTATGCGGTAAAGTCGTGACGTTTGCGTCATTGCGATTCCGTACCGTCAGCGTATTTTGAGCAGCGGTGTGGTCGAACCTTTACTTCTCGTGCTAGTACTAGTGCGCGTGCTTAGATCTCAATAGTAGATATTATTGAGATCAAAGCACGAGAAGGATTCAAAAATTACAAAGTGTGGAATCCTGTGTATGTCTAGGATCTCAAGGTAGGAGAGACCATCTTTTCTGCTGAGTGTAAGTAATACGTACAACGTTTTTCACCTCACCCTCTACGACGCCACAGAATAAATAATAGGATTTCATTCAGAACGGCCACGCTACGCCCTGCGCCGAATGGAATTACCTCACCCCACGACGGCCGATTGGTAGTGAACTAGTAGGTAAATTTGTCTGGTTGTCAGCGCGTTGATAAAAATCAAAATGACGGTGTATCGTCAAACGTCATTTATGACAGTCAAAAAATTCAAGTCTAAAAACAACAAAAAAGTCAAAGTCAAAAAAGGCAAAAAAGTCAAAATGACAAAAATTATAAAAAATACAAAAAATGGCGCATAAAATTGGTTCTAGATGTCACATCTACATCTACCAAATAAAATTAAATAACATAACTTCGTTCCAACTGAGTGTTCCACGACACTCACGTATTTTTTCCTAATTCATTAATTTTAGGTTTGAAATATCTAAATCCTAATATCTGACAGCTCCTTCCATACATTTTAAACCACTTGGCAGGAGTTCTCAGATCTTTACTTAGGTTTAGAAGCGTATTGTATTTATACTTCTACACAGCATAATGTAAATCCCATTTGTACGAAAAGAACTTTTTTTTTTTCATTGGAAAACGGACTGTTTTTACGATATCGTATTCTATATAAGGAGGTTCGTATTTGGCTCCTGAATTTTTAATAAAGCGTTTTATAGGTAACCTTTCCCACGTTATAGGTATTCAATGTTCCTTACAGGCAATCAATAGAGTATAGGCAATATCAGCGATACAGAATTATGCCATTACCCCAATTTGAATTTACAACTTCATTTAGTCGTTTTACGGCGATTCGCAAGAAACCCTCCCCCATTATGAAAGGTTTCGCGAGTGCTAGGCGGGACCCTTGGGGGCAATCAGCTTGAAGGACAACCCACCTGAGTACCCGCGGTAATCACAAAAATGTGCTAAGAATTTGAGACTCCGATAATCTTGCCTTTGTAAAGAAATTGATAGATTTCAAAGAGAATTTCGCTCAGTTAAATTACCATCCATTTTTTTACTGATCCGCAACTTTATTAGATTTACAAGTAATATCCTTTTTATGTTCAATCTAATGTGAAAATCAAAGACCTTTATTTATAAGCGTCTTATTTATTATGCACAGTCAAAATGACAGATACCTAAGGAAAAACTATTATTTATTACTTAAATGAGGCCTATAAGATGTTTATAAACATGGGGGTAACGAGTTATTTTCGTTAGGTACAGATACATATGTACTGGAAATGTATTTAAAGAGTGGCCTATTTTCATTGTCCTTGAGTACATTTTTTTCCTTTTATCCCTTTGCTCAAGACGTGCGTTAAAGAAGGTTACCCACTTCAGTCAAATAGGCGATAAACTATTAATTTAATTATACGTCTATTGGCATTACTCTCCTCTAAAATAAACTCCTGGCAATATAATCAATGAATCAAATAAACAAAATATACATATATAAACAAATACACTTCTGTTCCGTAAAATAGATTATATTTTAGATACAGAAAAAAAATCTAATAATTACATAATTCCCCATAATTTGCATCAAACCCAAAACTGTAGGATTTGTATTCTTCAATTGGTTTCCACTAATGAACAGCTGCGAGATGTCCGGATCTAAAAATAACGACAGTAAAGCAAACTAGAAGGGTTTCGTTGCTCTCAATATTGTGTCATATCTGATGTGGTCAGCTCTCCGTCTGCAAGGCCAAATAATCAAAACTGCTTTTGTATTGTGAGACAAGGAATTAAGGGTAGATATGGCCGAGTTCGCGTTGAAAGGGTTTAATGCAGCGAAACCGCAGACAATCGTCCTCTAGAGACCACCGTCCATTTTGCAGAATCAGATTGCACAGCCAGATATAGCCATCCTCTTTTAAAGTTCTTGGCAGAACGGGATAGCTGAGAGTAATTTTACTTACGATTTTCCCGACTTAGCTGAATCGGCTGCCAGGTAAACCTTCTCCGTTCAACACAATCTGGTATTTCGCACTTTGAACTTGTTGTTGAAACTCTCAAGGGAGATTACGTCTTCTTTGAAACACTTGACAACGACACAGAAACATTCAATACTAGATAAAATAAATGAAATACAGAAGAGCGCAGCATGTATAAGTTAAATGTGGCGTTCCATACCTAAAGGGCCCTTATGCTCGATTTTGAGTTTAGCATGGATCCTAAATCTACGTTAAAATACGCTACCTAACACAACAAAAAAACCTGCCAGATGTCCAAATCTAGAAATAAGCATAGTATAGCAAACTGACTAGAGTGGTCTCGTCGCTCTCATTATTGTGTCATATCTGACGTGGCTAGCTCTCCGTGTATTATGCGTTGCGAAATTTACAGAAATGTGTCAAACTAAAAAAAGGAATGACGCAGAATAAAAAGAACATAACAAGCCCGAAGCTCGGTAATGTTTGGATAAATCCTGTAATAAATCGTCAAAAAATTAATATCTAATTATCTTGTTTTACCATTATTAATTTTAAAGAAATGAACGCATTCGACTGAAGTCCTTTTTAGATGAAAAATTTGCCAAACCTATAAAAAACCTACGGTTGATGGCGCTGACATCAAATCCGACAGAAAAAGTTTGATTATTAAACATTGAAAATTATTGTGTAGCAGTGTAGCAGTGCAGAACACTTACTAAAGAACAACAAAACTAAACACCACTAAAGAACACGAGCGTTGTAAAATCAATCACCGCAATCAATCTTGTACTGACAAAACTTTCCTCCAATAATAACGTGCTCGTCGAGTTCCCCGCTTAGCACTAAGAAACTTTCACTCGATCCGAAATTTGCTAATTTCGGTACTAAGTCACGAACGAACTCATTATCGGTCGCTTTATACCTACTCTACAAGTAATTTCCTCAAATATTTATGGTGTCAATTAAAAGTTTTAACAAGATTCTTTGATTATTACAGTTTGGTGTATCGAAAGAAGTTTAGCGCAATTTCAATTTGAAACATGAATTTTGTAAGTAGGTACTATATTGGTAGTCCCTTGGTGTGCTCAATATATAACCATTTGCGTCATGCAACGTTCGGAGCGCGAAAACCATTATAAACGGCTGAATTTCAAATAGAAGATAAACTGCGGGTGAACTGTAAGCTGGCAACTTATACTAATCGGGAGCGAAGTTTTCAGGGATTAAGAGTCTTTTCGCTTTAAATAATTTATCATGAAATCATGGGCAGGTTTATTACCTCGAAATGTTTATCCCACTTTGATATTCGTTTATATGCGGTTAAGCTTGAAGTCAGCAAGAATAACTTTCTACGAAGCGACAGGTGAAAATATTTTCAGTGCATATAGATTAAAGCTTTATTACGGAATACAAAAAAAAACACAACAAAAATATACAAATTTACAAATATAGTAAAAATAATAATAATAAATGAAAACATACATATTAGTAGGTACCTACAGTTGTGTTAAACACCTCCTTTTTTTTTAAAGTCGATTGTTAAAAAATTACAAAGAGCAAGTTAGAGACAATTTTGAATTTTCTTTAGTAATATCATAAGTACACATTGTAGAGTCACAAGATTGAAATACTATCATAATATTCCTACTACAAGATGAGATGTTTGATGACGTGTAAGGGAAGATGAGAAAACGATGCTGTAAGTGGCCTTTTGAGGACCTTGCCCGCCGATGCTAACCCATCTCAAAGGTCCTGCCTAATGGCCTGTTCCGACGCCCACTACGACATACTTATATAAAATCATTTTCTTAAGAGAAATAATCGACTTCATGAATCATTACTTAGACGTCGATTCACGTCTAAAACTGTAAAATAATTAATGGGAGTACCTATGAAATCAACAAAGGAAAACTATTTTTTTAAATAATTGTTCGCAACTCAATATTAATATTTCATGTCCAACTTTTCACGGAAATTATTTCACAGAGAATACATATACCTATAGAATCTTTAATATTCTATAGTATAGATCCAACTCAGCCAACAACCAGAACTCTAACATAACAAATAATCCACCAATATTGAAGTTGTATTTTCAAGCAAATTCTGAAATTTCTGATTTTTTTTTTTAAATTTTAGGCGATAGCTATGTTGCGTAGATCATGCATTAGAGTTGTATTGAAGTTGGATCGTGTCTAAACGTGTTTTAAAGTTAGAATACGGCCCACGACCGTTTAAAACGTTCGTTCATCACGGCAATTAATTAAATACCGCTTTAGCCGGGTGTCTGAGGCGTCGGGATTTGGGTTTAATATTCGGGCACACATTCCCCGACCAACTCTTGGAACTTGTGACAAGTGCTGAGATATTTAGAAGCTAAGTGTTGATCTTTTGCGCCGAAGCTGCCCTGTGCAAATTTAGATGACGTCCTGTTTAGAATATTAACCGTTAAAGAACAGTAAAAATAATAATTTAATATTATATAAAATTTATATAACTTATGCCTAACGTTAATGAAAATATTATCAGACTGTACCTATGTCGCTACATATTGATGTTTTACAAACCTAACTCTTGACAACACGTAATTCTAATGATTTCTCAAATTTCCTTCTTATTAATAGTGATGCAACGAATACTACTTTAACGAGTACGAATAGTGATATGCAAACATATCTTTGCCGTTGTTCCCATACAAGATCATATGCCACCAACCGCAAATATAAGTTTTTCATTCAAATAAATTATAATATAAATTAGTGACATCACATGAATTTACAGCTTTATTATTAGTGAAGGGTTAATAGGATGGAAAATAAAATAAAGTTTTTTTTAACATATGGTTTAAGAAGTTCATAAAGTGAATTAAGTTATATTATTAACAAACGGAATACTTACCTATTCGTGTTACTTGGGGCCGTATTTTAACTTTAAAAAACGTGTAGAAACTATGTAACTTTAATACAACTCCAATGCATTACCTACGCAATACAGCTAGCGCCTATACGTCTGATACAGATATATCAGAATTCGCGTAAAAAATATTCCGATGTAACTCCAATACAACTTCAATATTCGTTGTATATTTGCTTTGATGTGTTGGAGTTATCTTGAAGACAGATTGTGTTTTTAATGTATTGTTTATGTATTTTAAAACTAGAATACAGCACTGGTTCTAACGTGGATAAGAAGTACGAATTGGTAATAATAAGGTTCGAAAACATAAACCTAAGTAACTAGGCCTAAACACAATTGCTTTAGTAAGGACTGCTATTACTAAACACAAAGCTTAGGTATCTATGAACAATCATGAATATTCAAATTTCAGCGTTAAGTTTACGGCACTTGACAGCCAACAAGCAAACTAACATAAAATAAACAGACGCGTACAAATGCGAATACTGAATTGTATCTAAAGATATCCTTCTAATGACACAGCGATCTATGCGTGAGCAGCCAAGCGCGCTCAAATGAGTGAATTCACCTGTACACGGTTTTAATGAGTGCTTAATGAAAGTTCCAGAGCAGTGAAATATGAGCGCCCTCGTGAGTTATGAGCTTGTCACACTGTGACCCCGCTCTTATCAATTAACGTTGGTACCTACTGCGTAAAGCGTGAACGATTATGTCCCATCGCTTCTTTGTTTGGAATGTTATCTTGGAAGGATTACAATTTCGTAATCTGTACGAACGTTGTTTGTACAAGGGGAGTAGATCAATGAGGAGAAAAGTGAGTTCACGTAAAAAAATACGGACATTTACCCTTCGATTTATATTATACTAGCGACCCGCCCCGGCTTCGCACGGGATAAAAAATGGTTATTGTGGGTTATCCCTAAGAGATAGACATATACCATAGCAGACTTTTTTTGTAGACCTTTTTAAGGTGTACAATACTGTAGTACATTATTTTGATCTATCTCGTAGGGTTCAGTCAGCGTTTGCAATATAAGCGCAAAAAATGTGTTTGTTTACGACATCATAATAGAAATCTCTGAAATTATCATTGTTTCTCTACTATATTACGCATCTACTATATTATACCTTCTTATTAAATCACCCTGTCTATTAAAAAAAAACCGTATCAAAATCCGTTGCGTAGTTTTAAAGCATACATAGGGACAAACAGCGGAAAGCGACTTTGTTTTATACTATGTAGTGATCCACAATCCACAATCCATAATTAATATAAAGATAAATATTACCATGAAAGGTGTGCGTTGGAAATTTTATTGCGCTATGGCTTTTCATTTTATCAGCTCAAAAGTCTTGTTAGGCAAAAAAAAAGTGTGCGCCTAAGTATGTGAAAAGGCCTACGCGTTTCTCTGTGTCGGCTTGTTACAATCACAAGTTGTATGCTTTTAACAGGACGCAAAAAAATCAGTCATTATGTTCTTTATTCTATTGAATTTTATGAATGCATTACCTTGACGTCACGGAGAATAAAGTTGACTGTGACAATAGAAGAATGCACGAATAACCGGCCAAGAGCATGTCGGGCCATGCTCAGCGTAGGGTTCCGTAGTTGCCGGCCTGTAACAATACCTCCGTTCAAGAGTCGTTTATTAAGGGGTATTTTGCGGTACTTAGGTCATTTTACTATGTGGCACTTACGTCCTTTTACTATGCGTTTTTGGGCTGTAACTCGAAAACGGATAAACCGATTTATTAAATAAAGTTTTCATTGAAAATAATAAATATTAAATAATAACAAAGGAAATCTAAGAGACTTATCGTACTAGAAACCGGATTTTTTTAAATTTTCAAAAAAAATTAAAATACGCCACCACTTTTTTTGCATTGCAGTATCGGCATTTCCTGTTCCCCCATTAAAGACGCGTCTAATTATATATATCTCATCTAGGAGACTTATCGAACTAGGTTCAGTTAAATGTTAAAAATACATTTCATTTTAACCACCTTGTTTTTTTTCTGAAGTATATGACATCTATTTTCAGTTTATATATAGTAGTGTAACTACTTAAAAAATTGCAAATCAAAAAATATTGAACAAAATAATTTGATTTGCTTCAAGATTCACCTTGTTAAGTTATGGGTATGATTTAACTTACCGATCACCAAAATAAATGATAAGTAGATGACCTTATTAATATGATTGGCCACTAGAATAATAGATCTGCCCCCAAAATTGTACCACCAAATAATATCAAAACGATTACCAAAAAAATGCCATATAATTTCCGGTAAATTATATTGTCACCAAAATAATAGGTAGTGGTTGTCTGGAAGAGCTCGCTTTTACGCGATACGACCGCTTGTTGTAACCTAGTTTTTAGTTAGAAGAATGGCGCCATACCAAAATCGGATCTCCAAACAATATGAAATAATTACCTAAAAACATATTGGTGACAAAAAAAATTTGCTCCATTTATAGAAGCTTTTTAGGGTTCCGTAGTCAACTAGGAACCCTTATAGTTTCGCCATGTCTGCCCGTCCGTCCGTCCGTCCGTCCGTCCGTCCGCGGATAATCTCAGTGACCGTTAGCACTAGAAAGCTGAAATTTGGTACTAATATGTATGTATATCAATCACGCCGACAAAGTGGTAAATATAAAAAGTGGAAAAAAATGTTTTATTGGGGTACCTCCCCTATACGTAAAGTGGGGAGTGTTTTTTTTTTTCATTTGAACCCTAACGTGTGATATATTGTTGGATAGGTATTTAAAAATGAATAGGGGTTTACTACAATCATAAATATTTTCGGAAATAATCGCTCCAGAAGTAAAAAAAAATGTGTCCCCCCCCCCCCCTCTAACTTTTGAACCATAAGTTTTAAAAATATGAAAAAAATTTCAAAAGTAGAACTTTATAAAAACTTTGTAGGAAAATTATTTTGAACTTGATAGGTTTAATAGTTTTTGAAAAAAATTTACAAAATAATTTCTGAACTATGTTTGTAATTTAACCGTATAAGCAGGTGTTTATTGTACTTGTAATTTCTACAAAATCACAATGAAATGACATGCTTTCAAATAAAGTAAAAACGGTGAAAATCGGTTCACGCAATAAAGAATTATCCCATAAAAATCATCTTCCATACTTTAAGCTCGCGCGCAATAGTTTACTTAATTTGCCGATAGATGTCGCTGTAGGTGGAACGCTCATATCATATCCTACATGGCGGTGTTATTTTAACTCTTAAGTGGGGACACTTTCTGTGACGGACGGAAAACTACGGAACCCTACACTGAGCGTGGCCCGACACGCTCTTGGCCGGTTTTTTTTTATACCACGACGGTGGCAAACAAGCAAACGGCCCGCCTGATGGTAAACAGCTACAGTTGCCTTCCATGAATTTTTGGATCAACGGTGCAAAAGTTAAAAGGGACTTTTTTTAAACTTTCCAAGCTGTAATTTACGATTTTATATAAGTTGTATCCAAATTTGTTTGTTAAAACTCATATTCTTTTTGAAAGACCTATCCAACGACACCCCACACGCCACACGACAGGGTTGGAGCAAAAAAAGTCATCCTCCTTTCATGTGTAAGGGAGGTACCCCAGAAAATTTGTTTTTTAGTTTTTAGTTTACCGTTTTGTCGGCGTGATTAACACCCAAACATACTCATACCCAATTTCAGCTTCCTAGTATTAACAATCACTGAGCTAAGCCGCGGACAGACAGACGGACAAGGCAACACTGTAAGGGTTCCTAATTGACTACGGAACCCTAAAAATGATAGTGAACGACGAGTTATGGTGGTTAGGCTGTCACTTACAAGAAATAAAGCCAAACGTAGATGCCTAGAAGGCAGAGCCTTTGAGTATTTCTTTCTTTCATCATTTTGAGCAGCGTCAGAGTCGATGTCAACCCTTGTCAGGAAGACGGAGTTCAATTAATTTTATATTAATGTTGACAATTTTACGAAAAAGATGATACTAACGTTTACAACCCCGTGTTGATATTTATAGATCTTCGATTTATTTTCTAACCCTTTTACAGAAGTTATCTGATGTATACACTAAGGAACTGGTGACTTTTGTTTAGACATTCTGAAAGCGAATCTATTTAAGATTAAGATGTATACGATATATCGATAACAGTTTGAGTAATCGAGAACACGTGGGTCATCTAAAGGTAAGTGATCACCGTCATCAATAAACGCCCGGTCTCCCGAGTATAAAGATTTTTCGAGATATACGTAACTACATACTTACATTCTATTTTTCAGAACGAGGTTTTTTGCTGATAATCAAAGATTATATATGATTTCTTAAACATCCTAGCTTTTATTTTTTTAACAGACAACAGTATGAATAGGCATGAGACGTAGTTGGTCCCCGTTTTCTTTTCGATTAAACTAACTAACTAACAGTTATTGTTTGTCATGTAAACAACAACAGCAACACACTCTGGCTCGGTATATATTATACATTCACATTTTTAATATTTATGCAGACTCCTTTAGACACATAAATTAGCAAGTGTTTACATTAATTGCGGTGTTGTTAAATCTAGATCTGGAGACTAACATAAATTAGCCATGAAAGCAAATGTGTAATAATAACGTATAGGTAATTAGTATAAATAAATACAATGTGTTCCCAGATTTACACACTCCCCTTATGGAAAAGAATGGGTTTTTGTGACAATACGAAAGAATGGTCATTAACTTACAATAACAGCATTCTCTTTATATTAAATAATGGGAAAGCTTTTCCGTAGTTAAATCATTCTTAATCCGGGAAAATTGTGTAACGTAGATCATCCTCCTCTATGTATTTTAAACATCTTTTGTTCTTATTGCCGAATGTATTCCATAAAGTTCACATCAAGTATACTGACCCAAAACGTTTTTTTTCGTACCTATTTTAATTAATTATAAAATTTTCCTGTTTTAGGCAATGCCGTTTCAGGCGTTAAATCTACGAACATCAAATTATACTTGTACAAAAAAGGCGAGAACTTGAGATATTTGTTTGTGATCCCAATAGTCTAATATTTTAAACTGTCTCTTTTCTTAATACATTACACTGACATTTCTTCAATTTCTTCTACAAGTTGAGTGATACATCCAGAAAGTTAATTGTAACTTGAATCTTGAAGCAAATCAAATTATTTTTATTCAATATTTTTTTGATTTGCAATTTTTTTAAGTAGTTACACTACTATATATAAACTGAAAATAGATGTCATATACTTCAGAAAAAGTGACCATACCCTCCGGTGTCCGAGGCCAGATTTGAACTGGCGTCTTCAGGTTTCGCGGCTGACGTCCTGACTACTAGACCACCCGGTCGCGGCGGAACTTGACAAATTTCCTCATGTATATGCAATCTCTGAATTTGAAACGGCTAGGCGCCGTTGACCATACTCTAAGGGCATGCGCAGTACGTGCTTGCACCTCCTATCCGAATCTCTTACGTGATTCTAGTATAGCGAGAGAGATGGTGCTGCCATCTATGAATCTTGAAGCAAATCAAATTATTTTTATTCAATATTTTTTTGATTTGCAATTTTTTAAGTAGTTACACTACTATATATAAACTGAAAATAAATGTCATATACTTCAGAAAAAGTGACCAAACCCTCCGGTGTCCGAGGCCAAATTTGAACTGGCGTCTTCAGCTTTCGCGGCTGACGTCCTGACCACTAGACCACCCGGTCACGGCGGAACTTGACAAATTTTCACATGTATATGCAATCTCTGAATTTGAAACGGCTAGGCGCCGTTGACCATACTCTAAGGGCATGCGCAGTACGTGCTTGCACCTCCTATCCGAATCTCTACTAACTTACTCAATAATCGTACAATACCTAAGTAAGTGAGTTCGGCCAAAGTCGGACACCGGGTAAAATCGTATGATTCAAATTTGCGCACACAACCTGCCAGGAGCAACAAGCGCGGTCTGAAGAGAGGTGCAATACAAAATAACGCATGGTTTTATCTTGCCAGAACAAATTAAAGTCCCCGCGATGGGCTTAAATTTGGATCATACGATTTTACCCGGTGTTCAATTTTGGCCGAACTCACTTATTTTAGCTCAATCAGATGCTGGTAATAAGTTAAGATACCCTTTTTAAATGTTAAAGGACAAAACTAAAGTTCTTACTAACATTACAAGTTAAATAAAAGCTTGCAAGTAAAAAAGGAGGCCAAATGCAAATCTTTCGTGATATGTCCTCCTAATGGGATAATATCAATAACCATCGATGTCATAATTATAATGTCCCAGACAAATTAAGTGCTATAGAAAAGCAATGAGGATCCGAAATAATACAAATACAAAAGCTCCCTATCTCTCCCCAAGACGCATTTATTCCCAAATAAACTGCCGTCTCTCCCATAATGTGGTTAGTTATTTGCTACTGAATTTTATTGTTATAAATAAACAGCTCATTCACAGAAAAAAGTCTTATAAAAAGTATAAAGTCACTCAATCGAGGGTAACGTTTTAGTTAAGTAAAGACCTTTTTAGATAAAATTCCTCACCTATAATGAAGGCCAGCGCTGGCAGGCACGCTCAAAGTAAATTGAATCGACGTGCCGATAGTCGGAAGTCCCTCATTTCCTTGCATTTGTTGTCACCCCCCACCGTAGGCATTAAATTTTCTTCTATGTCCCATCGCACGCCCGTTTCCGGGTATGATGTCCGGCCCTTCGCTACTCTATTTGGGACAAAAGTAAATTAAGATTGTCCTCCAGTTTTATTCCATTGACCCTTTGTATCGACAATGCCACGTGCCTTACTCGGAAATTGTAGGTAATACCCAGTAGATACAACTATTCCCTTTTGTCTGCACCGGTCTTCTATTGTTTTCAAACTTTACCTCGATTCGCAACAAATTTATAGTTAACTAGCTTTTCGATGGAAAACACATGTTCGTTAAAATAGTACAAAGGTCAATTTTCAACAATCTATGAAGCCAGTCATTAATAACAGGTTGATGATTTCGTTGGTTGATTATTTACTTACTTAGATGAGCAACACATTGGCGCGAAAGAAAAAATCAAGAATGTTCACGCCCCAAATATATGTAAAGTAAAGCAGGCATACCTAGCAGCAAGGTGAGCGGCGTCCCGCGGTATCAATAATCTACGGGAATCTCGAACTAGGCTCGCGGGATTGAGATAACGTTGAAAACGGTTTATAACACTCTTAAATAAAGTTAATAGCTCCCCGGAAGTTTTTCGTTGTACCCCCTTGGGCCATTACGCAGCGTTACGATACGATTTATTCCGCGTTTATAGACTTAGGCCGGGCCCAGGATTCCGTCTTATAATTTATTTAGACGCGAACTAGACTTGTACGAGGTGGATTTACTGATGCGATAAAATCTTTTCTTTCGCAAGAAAATGTGATTTTCCAAGATTGAAGTGCTATTTAGAAAACTGACCTTGCGAAGGAACATTCCCGTCTCAAAAGGAAAAGGTTTTTTTTAAAGAATCCGTGCCACGTTGCTGAAAAGGTAAATAATGAAGTATTTATATTCACACCTTGTACAGTGCATCATTATTAAAAATGTCTACGAAATGGCACACACGAAAATCGTTTACGTCCATTCTATCTTTCACAACAATCCGTCTATCCTTATTTTCCGGCCGATAACCGGACCCAGCCGTAATCCATTGAAAGTACCTAATTAATTGTACAACATTTGTTTCGAGGATCACGTAGAGTCTACAGGTGACATCATGATAAATAAGCGATCGTATATAAAAGGAATGCGTGCAGGCGATGCCCCACCGTTGAGTTTTTATAGCCAGGGTCGTATTAATTACCGTATGAGGGCTCTGCCCGCGACAAATATAGAGTGAATGGCTTTTCCCGGCTCACAAGGGTTTTCAGCAACAAAATTGGTGCAAAATGTAGGTACCGCTCTGTCACTTGTAATCCTTTTATTATAGGAACCGGATAGTTTATTCTGTTTTTTGTTTTTGTATACCTAAATTAAAATTCAGTAGGCTCCAACCACAACTCGTAATTTTTTTTCAATCTGGAACAAAATGCACATGCAATGTACATGCTATGCATGTAATGCTTCCAAGCACTTCTGACATTTTATGCGAAAAGTTGTTAATTTGAACATGTTTATAAATTACCGTACCCTGCTATGTAAGTAGACTAATATCAATCTATGTCAGGCTACACGAGTCAAGCTGTCAAAACTTCTAAGTTTTATGCAGATTCGTGTATAAAATCGCGGGAGAATTCAGCGTCAACGATTTTTCCTAAAGTTGAAGTCGACACTCGCATTCATAACGAGCCTTTGTCAGCTCATTTTTCACATTCTGATTGAGACGAACTGTCATGCATAAATCTACTGCTTTTGCACGTGAAAATTAAAATTTTTATAAAAAATAAGTCGACGAACGATTTGTAAAGATTTAGTTACTATAATTTTTGCTACTTACTCAGTAAAACAAATCACTAAAATAGATACAATTTAACAGTAATACTCAAATAATCATATTAACAAAACTAACTTTATACTACGCATCTCATCATAAAGTTATTGATCAGACACTCATAAAATTAGATGTTTATTTGAATCGAACTTAAATATAAAATAATATCGTGATTACTTTTTTTGACGTGACGTCTTATAATTCGATGGAGCCGGCTGCACGCACGAAAAAACATGACTCATGCGGCGTTACCTCGCTCTGAGGCGTTCCATTTAAGGCTTGAAGTGCAAGCGAGAGCGCGGAACGAGCGACAAAGAGGCACAATCGGCCTTCGCGTTCGGCAGCGTTCGACATCTGTCTCTCTCCTACTTGAGTGAGCGATGCGTCCGCGTGGACAGCTGCTATACAATAATACATTTACATGTTTTCGTCAAGTATGAAGTGCAGTGAAATTAAAATCTTCTTTTGAAAAATGCAACCATTCCATCAGTATTTTCTTATGACGTTGTCACGTTCAACTATCGTCTGTAAACCGACTTTACAGACAACCGATTTTTTTATCATTTTGAAGGGTATTTTATATGTGGCGAGGATCTGCTTGGAACTAATGCAATTCTCGACGTCCAGCCGAGGTCAGTTACAGTTTGAAATTCGTTGATTTGATAAAACTTCAAAAGCAGTCAAACCGAAAACCCGAGGCGAATGTCAATAACAATGATTTTTTACTGCTTTTTTTTTTTTAATACCACGACGGTGGCAAACAAGCATACGGCCCGCCTGATGGTAAGCAGCTACCGTAACCTATGGACGCCTGCAACTCCAAAGGAGTCACATGCGCGTTGCCGACCCTTTACAAAAAGGAGGATACACTGTGTTGACGACTAAAGGAACAAGAAGGTCCCTCATCGTCAACACACTGGGTCCTCTTTGAGCTCTTTGGCAACCTTACTCACCAGCAGGAACACAACACTATGAGTAGGGTCTAGTGCTATTTGGCTGTGGTTTTCTGTAAGGTGGAGGTACTTCCCCAGTCGGGCTCTGCTCCAGATTTGAGCGATGACATTCGCTGAACGTGCCCTACCACACTTAGCGAGATGCCATTCGCAGTGCCCATACCTCTCTTTTTGGCGTAGTTTAAGGACATACCCAGGTCCGGACGTAGTTTAAGGACATACCCCGGGTCCAAAAGCGTAGTGTATATTCTCGTCGCCTCCGATGGCACCGACAGGCCACTTTAACTGCTCTGGGTTTACAGCTAAAAAACAGCAGAGCACAGCTGTCTAGTTGCCCAGATGATCCTAGTGGCCATAATTTCAGCCAGAGTACGTACAAAGATATTTATCTAAATTCATTTAAATAAATTTCATCAAATGTTAATCAAGTTAAAAGTAATTTATTTTTGTATAACACTTCTAAACACGCTTCGACACTTAATCGTCCACAATGGATTTGATTTCTTTTTTCATTGTTCACATCAAAACCACTAACAATTCAATAGCACCCTCAGCAATAATATTCTTTTGTCATGATTCAACGGAATTTCAATTCCCAACATTGATTCAGCTGAGCTCGTTATAAATTTGTGTTAACCAGTATACGCTGACGGCGACGCAAACACCGATAAATTATACTGCAGCACGGTTTGCATGCACTAATTATTATTTCATTAAATTATCATCGCTGTGGTGCATCTTTAGCTGCATAATAGCCATGAAGCGCTGCGCTGCGGGATAGTGTTTACTGTTTATCAACTTCAGGGGTAGGGTCGAGCCACAGTAGACTGACATGGGAGACATTCAGGTGAAATGTATATTCGGAATTAGGTTGAACTATTTTTGCAGACAGCGGTTAATTAACATATATTAATAAAGAATAATATCCAGTGACATGTAGTCATACGATAAACAAAAAAAAGGAATAATTTACTTTAATGTAACTTTACAGAATTATCTTACTATTAGTATATGTTTTATTAGTGTAGTGTGTAGATTAGATACAATATGCTTGTTTTATTTTTTTAGGTACATCATTGAAAAAATCATAAGAGACAGTAATTTTGTTAAAAAGTTAAATGACGTGTAAGTATAGGTATATACATCGTAAGAAAATACTGTATCCCACTGAATCTTATGTACTCTGTTGGTGTCCCGTATAATAAATAAGATTAAAAAAACTAGAATGCTTATCTAGGTTATGTTGCAAGTAAATTGAAATATGTAAACTAGTGAACTTTCATAAATAAAGTATTTTATAATGTTCATAGTCATAATGATTAAATGGCACTTCTTTGAAGTGCGATAATAGTACATTACTTACCTAGGGCTGTAAAGAAAAGAAAGCCCGAAATCGCAGGTATTTGGGACCCGAGCCGCAGGCGAGGGTTGTAAATATGCGATAGAGGGCTTTCTTTTTTACTGCCCGTGGTGAGTACACAATTTTACGTCCCCACCTGGCCATAATGCGAGTTTTACCGTAAGCGTAGCGAGCGGTAAAACTCACGTTATGGCCAGGTGTGACGTAAAGATTATTATTCTTATGTAAACTAATCTTGTTTTATTTTTTATTGGTTGTGAAGTATTATTTTTTCATTTAGACATGCCGTAATCTTTTGAATAGTCGCCAGCGGCCAGATATCCATTTATCCTGTATTAAATATTGGCAAGGTGATACAAGTTTCAGCAAATCTGAGATAGCGAGGAATCGGTTATTTATACCACGACATCGCGCCCGGGGCTTCATTGTCGCGGACATTAATTGTCTTAATGCTCAGTCCATCTTTACTTTATCTACTGATTGTACATAACCCCAATAAATCCGTTTTCTGGTTATCCCAGCTTAGCTCTGAAATGACCGTTGGGTAAGGTTTTTCTATAAATTTCAAATAATTACCGTTAATTATATTTGACCGGCTAATTCCTACAGCAGACCTTATTGTCATAGATGTAGTTTTCAGAAAACTGTAAATTGGAATGGGACGATAAACTTACCTATTTTCAATAATAAATAACAGTTTATATTCGTCACGTTTTATATTCGAGCCCATGTTTTACTCGTATGATATCTACATTGTAAATAATAAGCAAGAAAACACATACTTACCTAATATAGAAAAACACTTATAAACACTTTATACGAAACTTCATAAATTCGACATATTTCAGAAAACGTAAGTTTAATAATAAATAATAACCTAATCCCAATAAAGCCTTGTTTCCCCTCTGAGTTGGAAAATTAGTTAGTTCATGGAATTAGGTTGCCAAGCGCACCCCAGGGTCAATTGAGCATTGGCGAAAGCCGGGACGAACGCTAGGAAGATGATGATGTAAGGAATAAAAATTACAGCCCGATTTTTATGGAAAGTGATGAGCACTGGGACATTTTATTTGCGAGTTAAACACTAATCTTTTCGCCAGTAATTGATGACGGGTAAATGACGACCTTTGAATTTATGTTTTCTGAAATATTACGAATTTATGGGGTTTCGTATAAAGTATTTATAAGTGTTTATTTATAAGTATGTTAGGTAAGTAATAAATAATAATAAATAATTCAATATTATGGTACAATCTTACACAAATCGACCTAGTCCCATAGTAAGCTCAATAAGGCTTGTGTTGCGGGTACCAGACGACGATATATATAATAGATAGATATAGATACATAGAAAACATCCATAACTCAGGAACAAATATCTGTGATAAACACACAAATAAATGCCCTGACCAGGATTCGAACCTCCTGCTTCATAGGCAGTGTCACTACCGACTAGGCTAGGAGGCCGTAAGTATGTGTTTTATTGCTTAATATTTACAATATAGATCTCATACGAGTAAAACATGGGCTTAAATGTAAAACGTTATTTATTACTGAAAATAGTTAAGTCTATCGTCCCATTTTATCGTTCATTGTCCCACATTTTCCGCGAGCGGTTTCTGTATGTAAAAAACCTGTATTTCTGTGAACTTGGCAAAGACAGATATTACGGATATAAAACATCGATTATTCCGAATGTTACTCAAATAGCATTCTCTTGAGCCACTCTAGTTGCCAGAAACCTCGGCTACACCTTTTATGGCCTCATAAATTTGTGAATATCGTAAGCGCATAGAAAAACATTACCCCCTATAGCAAATGGTGTGCATGAAAGGAAAGATGTGTATTTCTGATTGGAGGAGTATTATCCGGCTTAAGGCGCTGAAAAGGCATACAAAACTCGAGTTTTTATATTCACAGCTCGCTTTTCATACTTTGTTAAGGGAAATCACGTAATATATTGGCTAAGTGAGGCCAATTAATAATAAATGTGTTTATTGAGCATACCTAGTCCTAAGACTAGATAGATTTTACGATCGTAAAATATATAAATAGTTATAAAAAAAAACCAAACATGAAAGACTTTTTCCGCTACTACACCTATATCATTGGTAAACAATTTGTAGGTAGAGAGGTAAATATAAATTACACTTAGCGAAATTAAAGTTGAAAAACTCGTACAATTTCACATGAATAGCCCGTATTTATTACGCGATCTATGAAACTTGTGGACCTTAATCAACTTATAAGAGTTTCTGAAGCGCCTGCGTTCTGCAAACTTTTTCAAACAACGTAATTAAGTCTGAAACCTTGCAAATGTCAGTTGTGTATAGTGCTGAAAATTAGTTAAAGAAACCTAACAAGTGGGTTCAAGATGAGGAAACTTGTTTAATTTTCTCATGGCAGCGTGGCCATTTATACAGGCCGTATTTGTCCGTGGGCCGTAATTTAACTTCAAAACACGTATAAACACGATCCAACTTCAATACAATTCCAATGCATTAACAACGCAATACAGCTACAACATAAACATCTGAATCAGTAATATCAGAATTTGCTTGAGAAATATTCCAACGCAACTCCAATACAACTTCAATATTGGTTGATTGTTTGTTGTGTGTTGGAGTTATGTTTGAGATAGGTTGTGTTGTTATTGTATTGTTAATGTATTTTTAAATTAGAATCCGGCACATGGTATTAGTCAACTGTTCGGTGTTTGGCTTTAAGTTACTTCACGCCAATAAATTATGATTGCTCGCCAGTTCTACAACCAGATATTTACACTATTGCTATTTCTATCCCTTATTGCATTATTTAACTTGACTAACAATTACATATTTATTATCCGGCATGCTCTCATGACGGCCATCAATAAACCGGCATGGCTACTTTACGTACTAAGGGAATAGGTTACTATTGCGAGTGGCAATCGCAAATAACCCATCCATTTTTCCACCGACATTAGGGAAATCCTCACAAGCCCTATTTAGGAAATTGCCTTCTTTATCGCACTGTGGCTAACACAGTTCGGCTCGACCCGGATACAGAGGCCCTTCTTATTTTGTAGACTAACTTTTAGTAGTCGTTTACGGAGGCGGTTTTGTGTGAGTTGTCATCGCGGTGGTTGGCTTGCTTTAAATTATGTAGCACGGTCAGTGGGCGGGTAAAAATGCTTGTCAGCGCAAGTAGGCGCCAACATTCAACCAATATTGAAGTTGTATTGGAGTTGCGTTGAAATATTTCTCAAACAAATTCTGATATTTCTGATTCAGATGTTTATGCCGTAGCTGTATTGCGTTGTTAATGCATTGAAGATGTATTGAAGTTGTATTGAAGTTGGATCGTGTCTATACGTGTTTTAAAGTTAGAATATGGCCCCATGAAAACTAATAAGATAAAGTAATTTAATACTTAGATACATTTTGAGTCATACTTGATAGCTGTCGCAGAGGAAGTAATCCAAATATAACAGATTCAAATCCTAGCATTATTTTATATTCATTTCATACTTGTTTCATAACGAAAGAAATACAAAATGGCGGATTTATTTCCTTAACGTAACGATGATATGGTTAAACCGAGATATTTTATTTAAGGTTTATGATAAAAGCAAAGCACGTGTTGCACGTTCTGACATATATTTAGGTTTCAGGTTAGCTGAATGTTTGGATACTCTATATCGTAATTAAGTATATAGAGGGTGGATTTCTATAACGATTTAGTAGTGCGGCTGCGCGAAAATTGTCTCTCAGAACTTTTAAATTTATGATCATTGTCATTTATTTATTTCTGTAAGAAGTACAGTCAAGACTTTAGTTTATTTCACAATTAAAACAATATTTTTTTCAAAAATTTTATTTCGAAATGCGGATTCAATGCATTTGATTATCTAGTGGTCAATTATTGGGCTAAATAAAAACAGTTTAATGCCGTATTTAGTACGGGGGTATATTTGATTGCAGGATAACAGTAACAATTTAAACATTTTAAGAAAGTCTTTTTGAAGTGGGTACGTAATAGTTACGTATACTGTTCGTTGAATGAAATGAATTTGTGCTCCCGTAAAATTCATAGCCAAACGGACGCTGAACTAAACTGGACAAAGTTTACCACGATTCCTATAGGCCACGACAAATCGGGTCCCACAAATAACTGAATTATGCGTTTTCTTCAGCGAATGATAAAAGTTGGCTTTGAGAAAATGGAAGACAAATCTCATCATTGCTTTAAGCTTATTTTTGCCTTTGGCCGCCGTCTATCGAGTTTCGCTCTAGGCGGTTTTCCTAGTGTTTTTTTATTTCCAGTTCACTTATCTCGAACTAAAAGTTTGGGGTTGAGAGTGACAAAGTTACAACAGAATACAGTTCAGTAGAAAATATGGTTTTGTTATGTAATGAGTTATCCAGTAAAAATGTATCATGCCAAGATACGAACCGTGAAATGTAATTATTTAACCAAGTTGCAGATCGCTTTTTTAATAGCGTGTAAATTAATGTCAGCGGATTCAGCGGATTGACACAGCCACGGTTAATTGAAAAATGCGCATCATCGGTGCACATCTATTACATCGCTTCGTAGTTATGTTTTTTTTTTCTTTTCTTTTACGACAGCGGTAAACTATAGTATACAGCCGCATTATGACGCAGCGCAACCCTTATACGGGTAACACAAGCGCATTGCCGACTAAAGTACCTATACAAGGATTCATTTTGATAGGTTACAGCTAGGCTGCACGCATTCATCACAGCTCACTAGATTTTTGGAAGCTCTGGAATTTTTACTGCCTATTAGGAACATAACGTTACCAGGGGGGTGTCAATACGCAGTTTAGGTACATTTGGCCGGCGCGCCTCCCGGGCAGGCGTATGGCTATGGGCTGCCGCTCGGCTCGTACGATAGTCGTGTCACGTGGCGCTTGCGCAAAATTGAAAATACACAATGGCTTCGAAACCTAAACCTCTATTATAATCCGTATAAAAGATATAATATATAATATTGGTTGCCCAAAACAATATAAGGAACTGACCGATATAATTATTTTCAAAGGAATACAGCTGTGGTATACCCATTTCCGTGAGAATCAAACATACTAACTATCTCCGGATAAAAAAATTATGTTTACAGAATCAACGTTTGTAATTCCTACATATTTATCTTATAAATAAATACGTAGGTATAGGTACAGTCAGCATCAAATAGTTAGTAGCAGTGTATGTCGCCAAATATATCGTAACACTTCCTTACTGCCATACAAATAAAGATCTGTACCGATATATTTGGCGACTTTGGTTGCTACTAACTATTTGATGCTGACTGTACAAAAACTTGTCACTTGACAATCCCGACAGCTCGGTCATAAAACTGCGGCGCGCAAAAAAGATTCACGGTTCGTGCGCGGTTATAAGTTTTAATTTTGCTTGCAGGTGGCGAGTATAGGTATAATTTTATACCTAAATCTGACTTTTGTGAAGGAGTGAATTTTCTGTACGGTAGTACTATTAGTTATTCTGTGACGTTACATACTTACCGACCACTAACCAACTGCTTACAAACTACTAGCAAAATAGGGTCCCCTTTTTCCATTATATAAAATTTACAAAGTTAACTCTGCACCTGATTAATAAATAACCAGCCAAGTGCGAGTCGGACTCGCGATGATCCGAGGGTCCCGTACAAACCTGTAGGTATATAAGGGTAGTAACTTTAAAATTATTAAAAATATTTTTATTATATGATGCAACTAAAAATTTACTGGTTTCGTAATTTTTCCTTTATCTGTGCTATAAGACGTTGCTTCCTACCAAATTTCAAGATTCTGAGTTCACGGGAAGTACCCTGTAGGTTTTGATTCCCTTGCGAGTTTCGAAAATTTGCGAAATTTTGCGGCATAAACGGCTGTATCTTTTGATTGCGTTGGCTTAGAAGTTTGATTTTTTTCACAGGTCCAAGGGACAGTAGAGCTGAGTACCTATTTGATATAAATTTCAGCTTGATACCTTCTCGCGTTCCTGAGAAAAAGGGTCTTGACAGACAACAAAGTGATCCTATAAGGGTTCAGTTTTTTCCTTTCGAGACACGGAACCCTAAAAAACGAAGCTTTGTTATCATTTTGATCAGTGTAATGTTTATACAAAATTAAAATTGAAACTTATATTTCTCAAAACCATAGATATTTCCAGGCCGAGGTTTGACGCTAGCTTTCCCTCTAGCGAACCTGGAAGCTCTTCGCAGCAAACCCGTCTTTAAAAGTTATTTGAATAACTAAGTGGTTTTCTGTTTTCTCACTTCAAATATTGTAAAGTAAGATCACGGTAATAAGATTATAACTATATTACTATCCAAGTTAAAACTGATTTGAGTTTAGGTACCGATATTACTACAATAATGGTATAACGAGATGATGAAGGTAGGTACGTTGACAATAACATTGATTGGTTATTTCTAATAAGCATAGCGAAATATATACACAACGAAAAATTAATTAAAAATAATCATATTTATATATTCATATAAATAAAACTTAAGCCTTGTTTCCGCTCACGTAACGTTTCATGGATCGGAAACTAGCACCGGTTTATTTATTTCAAGTGTTGATGGAACTCTTTTTGATAGGCGTCCCGGAGATAACACAAAAGGGAATGTTTCCTTTGCCCCTCGTCTCAATGCGTCGTAGGTATCGGCGAGCACGTTCAATAAGATTGAAACGTTGGCTCGCGAAGTGCCGTCAAGGAAAGGGACGCAATAGTAGCATTTGTACAAAAGGGCGCCCTACACAAAAATTGTTTTGCTCCGAATGAATGTTTCATTACTATTATATTGATTGAATTGCCATACGTTATGACCATTCCGGATAGTTTGGTAAAAATCGTTCTCAAAAGAGCGCAATTTGTGATAAAATTAAGTGTTTCCTTACCTTTTATTATAACCCCCACACGAAAAAAGAGATTGTATCGAGTGTATTTTTGTGAAATCGTAGCACCTTTACAACTCCAAGGATAAGTTCATTGAATTTAGTTTTTTTTGTTGCCTTGTTCTAAGATATTCTTGCAAAGTGGTTTAGTAGGTTTAAATATCATCACAGCTCTTATTTAATCGATGAATAAATCTAAACTACTTTCGCAGTTTCATGGCAACCAAATAAACTAAAACTAAAAAAGTTAACCTACTTTTTTAATTTTGAGTCAGTTTAAAAAAAATTAGCTCGGTATGTAAGTAAACCCAGTTGAAAATCCCTTCAAAGTTAGAGCCGACCCGCTAACAAAATCCAAAGTTACGGCTTTGTTAGGTTACGTGTCGAGACGTCGATAGTACCTAGTTGATCCAAGCTTTAGATACACGCGAGCCCACAGACATTTTTAACAACGTTATTCAAAACTTTCCCTGAAATGAAATGTAGTACTTCGTAGCTACAATTTTGAAACTTAACACCGACTTTAACTAGCCTACTTTTCGCGCTAAATTAACCGAAGTTTTAAACAAATCATAATATCCCAAAAGCGTCCACGGATGATACCGTGAATTAAGATTTACGCAACCAAAAAGTTCTTTGAATACACAATTACAGAAGTTTTATCTCAGAGCTGTAAGCGTAGTAATCACATTTGTCGGGGAAGTTGCACGGAGAAAATTGTCTCTGGTGGTGTAACGAGGTCGAGGCTTCGGCCCTTACCACGAGCGCTTTGGTTGGCGACTTGAACAAACTCATAAGTGGTAAGTTTCTTTTAGTGTAGCTTGCTGTGACTTGGCTTCTATGTGCGGCCAAAGTATTGTGAGGCTCCAGTGAAGTGCAATTAAGTTTACAACATTAAATATTAGTAAGTATGTTTTCATTGATTCTGAATTATTAGTTCATTTTGGTTAGCTGAAGTTTGACAAATATGTAGTCTAACCATTTTTTTTTAAATTTCCATACCAAAGTTAATAAAAAACGAAAGACATAAATGAGCCTCTCTGTCAATAAAATAGCACATCTGTAACACGTCAACGGCGTTTACAAAGGCCAAAAAAATTAACAGTTTTTCATTACTTTTCAATAAAATTTTAAACCAAACATGAGTGTTTGAGAGAACAGAATGTTAAACTTTATCAAAACAATAAATCTATGAAAGCTTTTAGGAAATTGAGGCTAACGGCACAAAAAAAACCGTGTTTATTATTTATTTTTATTTTTCGTTTATTTTTGGTTACTTAGGTTAAGTTAATAAGTTTTAGTCAGTTTATTTAATGTAATAGTTTTAGTTTTTTACATAAAGTTTAAACTAAAAGTTCAAACAATAAACAAGACACTTCAAACAATGGTAAGGCACTTGGTGTGGAACGGCAGTCACCTGCAATTCTGGATAACCGTCGAGAATTAATTCAACTTTGTTCGCCTCTTAATGTCAATTAGGCAGTTCCTTTTATTGATTGCATTTATATTCAATATAGTCGCCAACTTCAGGCAGAGAAGTTAAGTTTGAATTTTACTTAGACATTGCTCTGTATCACGTCAAGTTTGGATTAATATAGTACTTTTTATAATATAATATTTTAGCCAGGTAAGAAATCGACGTTTAATACAGCTTTTTAGGTTGCAAATGAGAGCACGCAGAATTTATAATGTAGCTATCTCCTTAAATACCTACGAGTATTTGTCAGCTCATTATTAACGCTGTATTTTTAATGACCAAAATAGTATCTACTTACAATTACAAGTTATTTCGTCCAATTAAGATTTCACATCGTTAGTAAAAATAGATGCCTCCAGTAATAAAGAATTATAAATACGACTCAATTATGCCAGCCTACATCATCTTATTGACAACCAATAGTATCGTATTGACAATCTTGACTCCGAAAATAACCATTTTATTTATACTTGAATAACAAGAATACTTAAATGTCAGTTTCTTGGCTTCAATAGGATTCTAAAATTATGTTTACCGTTTGATGTGTCAATTTACTTCACAAAAAATAATTACAAATAAGTGTGATGGGAAATATAAAATTCAACAACAACATAACCGTTAAAATCGAAGAATTTCGCACGTTATTGCAAATTGCTTTTTTGACAACATTTTTTTTATTTTATACCACGACGGTGGCAAATATGCATACGGCCCGCCTGATGATAAGCAGTTACCGTAGCCTATGGATGCCTGCAACCCCAGATGATTCACATGCGCATTGCCTTTGCCTACCCTAACCTACCCACACATATAGTTTATCCGCAAAGAGAAGTGTCGTGGTTTATATGGGAGCTCATACATTCTACGACATCGACCCATCTCTTTCCGGACAGACTCTAGTTGAGCCAATTCTATTCCCGATGTATGTCAGTATCGGTATGTCGAATACGTTGATCCGGTCTCGGTAACTAAGTAAAAGGCCCGGGCCTGGCGTAAACAAAATAGTGATTGGGTGTCTCCTGCCGAAGCACAGACCACACGGCACACGGCTTTACGTTCTGTTGGCTGGATACGACGGCAATGCTCATTATATCCTACACTGCGTAGGCAGCGGTAATGAACGAACAACATAAGTATAGATGTATTCAATGTCTATTCAACATATTTGGAATAAATTCATTTGATTCAATTTTAACTATAAAACTTTCGTGAGACTTAAAATATTCATAGCGGGTTACTCACGTAATTTAAGTCAATTTTTGCTCGACATGTTTCGATCAATTTACGATAATCATTCTCACGAGCGGCCTTCCGCGACGGCAGCGCGCTGGCTACTACGCGCGTGCGCGCGGTGTGCCCTACTACTGGCGGCGGGCGGCGTCGCGGAAGGCCGCTCGTGAGAATGATCATCGTAAATTGATCGAACCATGTCGAGCAAAAATCGACTTAAATTACGTGAGTAACCCGCTATAAATATTTTTAATTTGATCCATTCTAAAAATTCCAATACATTCGATTAATTTTTTAAATTAGTTTAAGTATTATGAAAAGATAGATGTCATATACTTCAGAAAAAGTGACCAAACCCTCCGGTGTCCGAGGCCAGATTTGAACTGGCGTCTTCAGCTTTCGCGGCTGACGTCCTGACCACTAGACCACCCGGTCACGGCGGAACTTGACAAATTTTCTCATGTATATGCAATCTCTGAATTTGAAACGGCTAGGCGCCGTTGACCATACTCTAAGGGCATGCGCAGTACGTGCTTGCACCTCCTATCCGAATCTCTTACGTGATTCTGGTATAGCGAGAGAGATGGTGCTGCCATCTATGAATCTTGAAGCAAATCAAATTATTTTGTTCAATATTTTTTGATTTGCAATTATTATTATTATTATTATTATTTTTTTTTAAGGAGTTACACTACTATATATAAACTGAAAAGATAGCTGTCATATACTTCAGAAAAAGTGACCAAACCCTCCGGTGTCCGAGGCCAGATTTGAACTGGCGTCTTCAGCTTTCGCGGCTGACGTCCTGACCATTAGACCACCCGGTCACGGCGGAACTTGACAAATTTTCTCATGTATATGCAATCTCTGAATTTGAAACGGCTAGGCGCCGTTGACCATACTCTAAGGGCATGCGCAGTACGTGCTTGCACCTCCTATCCGAATCTCTTACGTGATTCTGGTATAACGAGAGAGATGAAAAAAAAAAAAAAAAAAAAAAAAATTGAACAAAATAATTTGATTTGCTTCAAGATTCATAGATGGCAGCACCATCTCTCTCGCTATACCAGAATCACGTAAGAGATTCGGATAGGAGGTGCAAGCACGTACTGCGCATGCCCTTAGAGTATGGTCAACGGCGCCTAGCCGTTTCAAATTCAGAGATTGCATATACATGAGAAAATTTGTCAAGTTCCGCCGTGACCGGGTGGTCTAGTGGTCAGGACGTCAGCCGCGAAAGCTGAAGACGCCAGTTCAAATCTGGCCTCGGACACCGGAGGGTTTGGTCACTTTTTCTGAAGTATATGACATCTATCTTTTCAGTTTATATATAGTAGTGTAACTACTTAAATTGCAAATCAAAAAATATTGAACAAAATAATTTGATTTGCTTCAAGATTTAAGTATTATGTTTTATATTTTTTCTGCAGACAAACTGTCAGACAGTTTTGCGGGGCTTCGCTCTAAAATGTAATCTTTGTTTGATTAATAATAATAACTAAAATGCACAAAATGCACAAAAAGGACATTCGTGAATTATGCTCGCCTAAGATTTTTTTGCATAACCTATCCTGCTGGAACTATGATTGTGTAACCCGCATCACTGTCGCACAGGGCACGGCAGCTACTTGAACCACGTAGAACGGGCTCCCCATAATGTGAGGCCAAACGTAGCCTCGTCTATTCAGTTTGTGTTCTCGAAATGTAAATACCGTATCGCCATGAATGACTTTTTTATAGTGGAGAATGTGTGAACCTCCTCAGCACGCAAGGGATCTTTGTGTCGTTTTAAAACGATTTGACATTCAGGTTTTTTTTTTATGCAGAATAGGCAGACGTTTGACCGCGATCTCACCTGATGGTAAGTGATGATGCAGTCTACGGTGGAGCACGCTTACCTATGAGATACCTTACTCTCGCTTTTAAGAGACCCAAATTGTACTCAAGTGGAAACACAGACTCGGGCAGGCCGTTCCACTCCTTGGCAGTTCGCATAAAGAATGTTGAAGCAAAACGCTTCGTGAGTATATGTGGAATACTTACCATGAAGCGATGCCGGAGTGCCGATTGTCTGGTAGTCCGATGGTAAAATGGAGACGGAGGAATAAGGTTGTGCAGTGTTACAAAACATCTTACACTATTTTTGATATAATTTAAATCTATGAAAATGTTCACACATTTAAATACTGTAGTGTGAATTGTATGTATGTGAATGTGTAGAATAGAATTAGGTAAGGTGCAGCGGGGCAATCTTGGCTGCGGGAAATTTCAACTACATATGACAAAATTTCTTGCGTGTTTTACATCATTAACTTATATAGTACCTTGGGTGTCCGGATATAGAAGAAAAGTGCTTTCATGGTGGCCCTATAGTTAAGAGTCCGGTAACGATTTGAAAAAGAAAATCGCTAATAATAAAATAACCCACATGAATTGCATTTGATAACATAGTTTGAAGTTTTTTATTGCAGAAAAAATACTTTTGGTCCATATATATGTATTATTATTTAATACCTGAAAACTCAATTCTTACAGGGCTTGTTTAGTGAGGACGTTATGTCGTGCAAACTTGTAGTTTGATTTATTATTATTATTTGTTAGTCTTTCTATATGTTTTATATTATCTAATTATAGCATAAAATTTTATTTCTACATTTTTATTTTAATGTAATATTTTAATACATTCCCAAAAATACCACCTAAACTTGGGCATTTTTTCTTAAAATAACTCTAACTAGTTAACAACTTTTGCTTAAAAAATATGTAGAAATATGAAAAAAACTGTTTTACTTACTCCTAACACCACATATTTTCCAACGTATTTATATATTTTATGTACTAGTTTAACATCACTTTAATTAATAAAAACCATACTTGTTTCACCTGTCCAAGCAAATATCGCGAATCAGCTGTTAGATTATGGTGAATGATTTATAAATGAAACAGTAAATCGAAAAAGTATTCCACTTATGCAATTTAAAAAGAAACAATCTTTCAAAATATGTATACAAACTAATATAAATTTTGTTAGTTACTGCACAATAGTATCTAAAAGTTGATCGAAATCTAAAAAAAACTTTACCGGTCTTAAATGATGTTACACGGCAGATCCTTCGATTTAGTTGATATTTGCCGCAGTCAAGGTTGCCCCGCTGCACTTATGTAGTATTATGTTAGTACCAGGGCCCGGAATTAGGTGAGCTAAAATACCTAAAGTTCGCGAGAGGACATAATATAGAGTGGTTACAACCGGATGAAAATAATATTTTATTTGGATTAATACTAAGTACTTGTTTCCTTATCTTTCTATATATACTATAGTAGTACTAGTAGCTTTCACTATTTTGACGCTAATACGCCACTCTGACAAGCATTGATAATGAATAGGAAAATACAGATTACTAATTTAAAATATATGTCACATTTTCAGATTTATTATTATAATGTTAACTTTATGGCTGCAATGTAACCATTTTTCATCATTACGACTATTACTTGCAGTGCCCGGATGAATATCGAATACCCGGAATCCAAATAAAATATTATTTTCATCCGGTTGTAACCACTCTATATTATGTCCCCTCGCGAACTTTTGGTATTTTAGCTCACCTAATTCCGGGCCCTGGTTAGTACATACCGGAAATAACCAAACATTTTCCCCATGTTTAATGATAAAAGTCAGCCGTTAACGTTTTTAGTAAACGTAAAATATTAAATCTCTAAACATTCTGCTTTCGTTTTAATTTCTTACCCGTCATTTAATAAATAACAAGCGCGCTTCTGAGTAAACTAGACTTCGTACCTTACCTGTTTTATGTACAAAATGTAAATGAGCTCATGTCCCTATCGTCAACTTTACGGAGCCTTTGATCACTAACATATGCATACAGTAATATACCTGTCAATAATATAAAGTACCTACCTATCTAACTCTGCTTGTTTTGCCTGAATCATTCGTAAATTTATATCTTCACCTTAATGTGAAACCGATTTTATTGTATACATAAAGAATGTTATAGTAGTCATTTCAATTTAAATACTATATTTGCAATTTTTTACGTACAGCAGGTCTATGATGGCAGCAAGTCAGATAATATCACCAAGAAACGGAACTGTAATAGTAGTTTATGTAACTGTTACGTAATAAGGGTCCTTAAAACATGAGTGTGGTTTTATGAAACGAGCCGCAGGCGAGTTTCATAATAAGATCACACGAGTGTTTTAAGGCCTAATTACGTACAGTTGCATACACTGCTTTATCTACACTCATATTATTTATCCTAAATGCCGTATTCCGAAACCATAGAATGGCCGCCATTGCACCGCCATGGCCAACTCGATTGTGCCGGCGGTCGCGCGGGCGCGTGTCGGCGGCCGCGCGGGAGCGTGCAGGTGTACATTATTTTATCAAAACTCATAACACATCAATATTTGAGCATGTAAAGTTAAAATTACGTTACTGCCACAGATAAAAAGCTTATCATAGTCTCGTAAAATCGGTTGTGGTAATGCTAGCCATTGCCTACCGTTTTTGAACACGTTTTAGAGAAATTACAATGTGAGTGTAGCAGGGGCGTAGTGATGTAAAACGGCGCCCAGGGCACGCATCCAAAATTCGCCCTTTCGTTATTCCTTTTATAGGATTTTCTACAAATTGACTGTATGTAATGGACCGTATTAAGCCAGGAACAAATTTCATAACCAATCACGTCCCCGTCCTAAGCGAACGAACTTGTGAAGTGTGTTAAGGTCGATGTAAAATGAAGCCCCGTGAAAGTCAGCTGTCGCTCCGTTGGTGGGTGAGGAACTGAACCCATTTAATCACTTAAAAAATTGTCGTCGCATCCCAATGGAACATTTGTCAGTTTATATGCTATCATAAAAATGAAAAATTGTCAACCAGCTGTATCGAGGTGGAAAGACCTTGAACGCCGTATGTTCACGTGACCAGCTGATGGTATTTTCACCACGATACAGTCGGTTGATGATTTTTAGGGTTCCGTACTAAAATGGTAAAAAAGAACCTGTCCATCCGTGTGTCTGTCTATCTGTCACAAATTAAATTTGCTCATAAGCTACGGGACCGGTTTAGCAAAAATGTTGTACACATATTTAATCAATATCCCCGGGTGTACGTTAATAAATTAGGTTTATATATGGAGCCACTTTTGAGTGGTTAATTAGAATAAACGAATAAAAAGTTTTTCAAAATATACCGTGTAATTTATCAGATGAAAGCACTTATTACCAGAATAACAAAAATATTTATTATGGCGTAAACTTTTGGGTAAAAAAAAAATGTTCTTTATTCTTAATTAATAATAATAATAATTGTTTAATTGTTCTTTAGGATTACAGAAAAAAATATATGAAGTCTACTGTGGTGGTTCTTTTTTAACATTTTTTTTAATGTTTTGTGGGGCACCCTCTCAGTATATTATTTGGCCATAAAGATGCTGGCTGTTTTTTTTTTTCAATGTTTTATACAAGTTTTAGAGGACGACCGCTTAGAAAAATATATATATATTGTAATTCTCCTATTAAGAGTTTAGAAAAACTGTTTTTAGTTTTATTTAGTGCTAGCAGACGTAATAGCCTCTGTCTTTGTAAAGTATGATGATAAAAAGTATGTCATTAGTGTCATTACTGTAGATTTTTTATTCGGATTTTATGTGGCACGTTTCCAAGGAATTTCTGCAATTAATTTTTCCTCAGAACAGTTAAAAATTACTAACGTCATTTATTGACATACAGTCGTGGCCAGATAATTAAGGACAAGATTTTTTTTGCCATACAACTGTATACAAATATGACATTTTAAATTTGATAAAAATATAAATTTTGCTTATGCTATTTATATTTTAAAAAATACTGACATCTTCCATAAAATTTGAACTTTAAAAAATACAGACGGTCAAATCAACACTTTTTATAAGTTCATACTATAACTAGGAACGATGTATGAAAATCGTACCTAATTACAAAAAGTGTTGATTTGACCGTCTGTATTTTTTAAAGTTCAAATTTTATGGAAGATGTTTATGGCCCATATTAAGTCTTGTTTAAACACGGATACGTCAGTATTTTTGAAAATATAAATAGCATAAGCAAAATTTATATTTTTATCAAATTTAAAATGTCATATTTGTATGCAGTTGTATGGCAAAAATAATCTTGTTCTTAATTATCTGGCCACGACTGTATGTCAAAAGCAGACGCTAGTAAAACAAAAGTTAACGCAAACATTTTTTTAAATCTTAATCGATGAACGACAAATTTTCGCAAGCGGTAGTGACCTCTAAAACTTGTGTAATAATACTGAAAAACAAAATACACCCATCATCTTTAATCTTAAATAATCATGACATTACCAAAACTACGACAATCGCGGATGGATTGTAATTAAGAATATTGAGATCATGGATGTACAACATTTTACTGTTTCTTTCACGAATAGGCTTAGCGTTCAACAATACCTAATTAATGTAAAAAATTCAATTATTATAGTTAAAAAGAAAATAAAAATATAGACAACATTTACTTATTTTAAATGTACTTAATTAGGCTCCTTGTGTTCTAACTACAAAAAAAGTTTATTAAAACTTTAACACATTTTTTCATGCCTCAAATAACATAAATGGCCTTAAAACATATTTCTTCCATAAAATTTTTGTAAGAGCCGTTTCAACTCGCGAAGCAAGACGCCTGGTCTATTTTCACATTTTAGACGTTTCTGTGGTAGATAGTAGATTCCTCAGAGATATTGGAAATTTGAATGTCACGGGAAATATAATTGATTGATGTCTTAAAAAATGTATGTAGGTACTTATGTATGTAAAAGTATACATGTTGCTATTTTTTGATAGATGTGTCATTTTAAGCCCAACTAACATTACTCACGAAATTAATCGCATAAATTTTAGTTTCATTTCACAAGATAATAAGAATCTAAATTTTACGTCTAAATATTTAGGTTTACATATTTTGCTAATTGTGTAATGTAATGCAAAGTAGTTATTATACATTACTTCGCAGTATATTCAGGAATAAGTGTATTTATAAGAATGAAATCAATGAAATTATTTAAATAATTTCTTTTTTGCCTTGTTTGCCGATTTGGATTGAATTATTTTTTAATAGGTAGTTAGCAAACTTGGTTTCTTGCGCCCCCCTATTGATTGCGCCCAGGGCACGTGCCCTGGCTGCCCCACTACTCACTACGACACTGGAGTGTAGATAAAATATTTTTAAAACAGTTGCTTAAAAAGAATAAAAAGTGTTTTTTTTACTAATGGTGTAGCGTACGAGAAGTTATTTTCAAGTGTCATTAAGTTTTACTAGTGCTTTTTAAGTTTCAATAGTGCTTTTTAGGGTTCCGTAGCCAAAATGGCAAAAACGGAACCATTATAGTTTCGTCATGTCCGTCTGTCCGTCCGTCCGTCCGTATGTCACAGCCATTTTACTCGGAAACTATGAGACTTATCTTAATAAAATTTAGACAAGAGGTGTATTTTGTATGCCGCTATTTAGTTATGTAGTGAAGCTCCATACATATGTAGCTTCACTACATAACTAAATTTCAAAAAATTTCTTTTTACCAAATATCAACATGTTACACATCAATCGATAGGTCTTCAAAAATATCATTGAGGATTCTTTGAACATTTTGTATTTAAGTAAATATTTTCAGAAATAATCGCTTCGAAAGTCGGCAAGTCACCCCTGTAACTTTTGAACCTTAAGTCCAAAAAATATGAAAAAAAATTGAGAAGATGTGCTTTATTATATACTTTCTGCGAAAATTGTTTTGAACATTATCGGTCCAGCCATTTTTGAGTTATTTCCAAAAAACTTCTTCCATAGCCATCAGATACGACCTTTTGGCATTAGCTTGGTTCTTATTCCATTGAAGAGCAGCTACGGAACCCTCCATTATGCGTGGTCCGACACGCACTTGGCCTGTTTTTTATTTTTCCGTTTAAGCTGCTATTATGTGGGTGTTGTTGTATGTAATGAATGACCTGATCTGATTTATTTTTCTTATCCCGAGTATTGCCACTCGCTTCGACACACTTTCCGCCCTTGCGTCGAAATTTAGTATATTGTATTATTGTAGTATATTATTCGCCTCTGTGTGTAGTGGTACAATCTTGTTGTATCTGTATTCGTGTTTTATAACTTCTCATTCCAGCCTACACACAGTCGCTGAGTGTTGTAATGCGGTGACCTACCACAATCATTAAATCGCACATAAAAACTATTCCTCAAACATAATTTAAAAAAAAACATCAGATCAAAACACGTAAACACCTACAAACAGTGTTAGACGGAGAGCTGGCCACGTCAGATATGACACAATAATGAGAGCAACGAAACCCCTCCAGTTAGTTTGCTATACTAAGCTTATTTCTAGATCCGGACATCTGGCAGCTGTAAAGTGGTGGATGTCAAAGAATGCAAATAACTTGAAGGAAACAAATCCTAGAGTTCTGGGTTTGATGTAATATTATGGTAAATTATGTAATTAATTAGATTATATCATATCCAAAAAATTCTGTTGGGAGAAAGTAGTGCCAAATGATGTATAATGCAATTTTTAGTTAGTCGCCTACTGTTTTTGTTTCCGAAATAATAGACAATGGTTTTTAATCTAATGTTAAAATAAGGCCCTGTCCTCTATAAACTACTCAACTTTGGCAGTTTTTACCTATTTTGGTATTACTTTTTGCCAACTTGAAAACTTTGTTGGTCTGTCACTCTAACCTCCACCCATTAAAAGCTGCCAGATGCCCGGATCTAGCAATAAGGATGGTAAAGCAATCTAACTAGACAGGTTTCATCGCTCTCATTATTGTGTCATATCTGACGTGGCCAGCTCTTAGACCATGTCAACCTTATCCATTTTGCTTCAGCATCAAAATCAGATGTCAACAACCTAGCAATATACTTTCACGTCAAACATATCAATGCCGTGGGTTTTATTGAAAATTCAAGTCTGAACTCAATATTCATCTCGTTTCACAAACAGCTCGTGTAATAGGTGCAGGCAAGAACCAAAGTTTAGTTATTTAAAGTAATTTACCTTCAAACAAAAGCATAGCTACCGTCAACATGGCTACGTTACTTTCCGCAACTTTACCATAGTCGACTTTATTTAGTACTAGCTTTTGCCCGCGGCTTCGCTCGCGTTAAATTCGGGGTAACACGGTTCCCCTTTGCCCCCCGTAATGCTCCATACAAACTTCCACCCCCCATTTTAGGGAAGTGGGGGGTTAGAAAGAGACAAAAAGTAGCCTATGTCACTCTCCATCCCTTCAACTATCTCCAATTAAAAAATCACGTCAATTCGTCGCCCCGTTTTGCCGTGAAAGACGGACAAACAAACAAACACACACACTTTCCCATTTATAATATTAGTATGGAAGTATGGATAGTATAACTAAATACGGAATCGCTGCATTTAAAAGGTTTTAAGCTACCTTAAACCTTAGTTTTCTATCTATTATTTATATTTAGTAACAACATTTTCTGAATTAAATTAAATTAAATATACGTTTAATTCAGGCCCGGGAGCCCATAAGAATTGTTAGTTACATGTCTTAGTGTCTACGTTATCATACAACAGTAATGAGTGTAATGACAATATAATAGATTATTTGCATTATTAATTAAGCAGACTATTTGTAAAGCTGCTTGCTGAAGGTAAGTCACGTCAGCCAAATTTGACGGTACGAGTATTAAATGTATAGTGACCACCAGAGTCAAGTGTCACAAATGTTTGTTACGAAACAATATAAATAAGAATGTGTCGCTACTTGAACAATTATGTATTTAATGATAACTGCTTGTTCGAGTGACGCACCATATTCAAACAACGGGTTTTATGATAGCAGCACTTATCGTGACGGTAACGTGACATAAGCTTGTATGCGATGACAGTTGCTTTGTCGCCATTTTTTATATTTCTTGTGATAATTTTGTATGTCATTTTTGTAATAATTACAAAATCATAGGCCTTGGGTACAGTCACGAACACGGATTGTTGAGCCACTTGCCATTGTTCGTAATTTAGCCGTGTTATGAATGACCGATGTTACCTAAGTGGGTAAGTACGAACAATGGCAAGTGCCCCAACAATCCGGGTTCGTGACTGTACAAGGATTCAAGGTAAGTATGATGATATCAAGTGATGAGTCATTATAATGAAATGGTTCATGGTACCAAACCAAAACTAACTTTTCTCTGATTATTACAACCTGACTAACGCACAGGGCCCGATTCGACATGGCATAACTGACAGTCGCTTGCGAGACAACTATGATATCACACTTTTGTGAAAGTTGAAATCGGGGTGGAATCACTCAATAGTGATACCTAAAACGGTGGCCATAGCCATAGACAAAACGCTCTAGCGAGACCTACTGACAACTTGACAGTTAGGTGTGGACACGTGTAGACAGGATGGATATCACTCTATCCACTAGCGATACAAGTGTGACATCCACGTCTCACAGTTTGGCATGTCGAATCGACATGGCATAACTGACAGTCGCTTGCGAGACAAATATGATATCACACTTTTGTGACAGTTGAAATCGGAGTGGAATCACTCAAGAGTGATATCTAAAATGGTGGCTATAGCCATAGACAACACGCTCTAGCGAGACCAACTGACAGCTTGACACGCTCTAGCGAGACCTACTGACAGCTTGACAGTTAGGTGTGGACACGTGTGGACAGGATGGATATCACTGATGACACACGCTAAGGGCTCCGCTGGTCTGACAAGTAGACTGGCAGTTCCCTCCATTATTTGAACATCGAATAAGAACTAAATGTTAGGAGATGATACACTGTCTTATCCTTACACTGTGGTATAAGTAACTTTAAAGGGGGTTCATTCGGATGCAGGCCGCGCCGTAGTAACGTAATATGCTGTTGCCAGAGCCACTGTTTTACCACCGGCGACAACGTGCGCTCGATACTGATACGATATGCAAGTGTTCTAATGGCACTTCGCCGTTGGTGCTTCTGTGATGTCGGGGTGAGACCCTTGTCGATGCATACCAAATCGATTTATGTTCATTCTAATTGAAACTGAGTTTGACTTAGTTCTGAACGGAACTAACGTTATTATTATTATTAAGCTAGCTCGTAAAATTTCTACAGATAATAATATCAACAAAAAGCACCCTGCGCGCTGCAAAAAAAAAGCTGAAATAGCTGTTAGCGGACCCTGGCAATAGCCGGAATAACGCTAGGTAGAAGAAAAGTATCGTATATATAATACTACAATAAATAAATACAAACTCAAACAATTCACACTTCATTGGATAGCCATATCTTCTTTAGATTCAACTTAAGCGATATTACCGACCGGGATTGGCTAAGTGACAAGGGTAGCTCGTTCCACAACTGCACAGCTCGCATCGTAAAAGATTCAGTATACGTTAGAGTCTTATTAGTAGGCACAGCAAGAGTAAGATTGGCACTCGAGCGAAAGCGGTGACCACTGCCCTCAGCCGAATAATTGCAAATCCACAAATAATATTACACGGTATCTATCAAATGCCACAAATAATATTACAAGGTATTACAACCTCAATGTCAATTGCATTGCATATGTCATTGGTTATATTTTTATCTACACTCATACTGTAAGTACTCTAAAATGCGTTCAAAAACCGTAGACAATGACAAGCATTACAACAAACGATTTAACTATGATAAGTTTCTTATCTGCGGCAGTAACGTAATTTTAACTATGCATGCTCAAATATTGTTAAGCAATGAGTTTCAAATTTGGAACATCGAATTTGATAACATAATGTTACCGCCATGGCCAACTCGATTGGTCCCGCGCGAGCGCCGGCACAATCGAGTAGGCCATGACGGTACAATGGCGGTCATTCTATGGTAAACTGGAACACGTGTTCAGTGGCGGCTTTAGGAGGTGGAGAATAGGGCAGGGCAACTAATATCAACGGCAATGCACTTTTCCCAACTGACCTTATGTGTTACTTATATAATTTAGTGTCCTTTTAGAGGTAGTATATCTGGTATTTAGAGCAGCAGCTTCTGAAGCTCCGCAAAGCGAAATATAATTGTAAAGTTAAGTGATGGCAATCTATAAATAAAACTTTCGATGTTGTTTTCTATGGAACAAAATGTATCTACACTATAAAATATAACGGTTACACTCACATATCGTAGTCACTTCGCGCGACATGTTTCGAAGAGTCTAGCAGCAGCCTAGCAGTTGGCAACGCGCTGTGCAGTAGTGCGCCATGGCACGAGCCGGTTCGAATAGCACCCTTAGTGCTTGTAGTGTAGATGGAGACCTGGGTTCTCCGCAACATGTCGCGCGATGTGACTGTAACCGTTATATGTCTAGTGTTAGTATGTCTCACGAACGTTTAAATTTAATAAAATTTAAGGTATTTTATTAAAAATTATGTATATAATAATGAATAACAGGTACTTGTATAGGATAAAATAAAACATGTAATCTACCTACCTAACTACATATAAGGTCACGTCAGTCGTATCCGGCTAAGGTCAGTGCGATCAATCGAAACCCGGTTAATGTAAAAGCCCCACAGATGTTTGTTTTGGATGAAGCGATCCCGCAAACATATCGCTTTGTGTACTACTCCGGAACAATATGTGATATCGGAGGGTAAAATATTCCATATTTCATTTCTAAAATTCGCGTCAGTTACTTTTTTGGAGCTTAAGGATTTATACCACGACGGTGGCAAACAAGCATACGGCCCGCCTGATGGTAAGCAGCTACCGTAGCCTATGGACGCCTGCAACTCTAGAGGTCTCACATGCGCGTTGCCGATCCTTTACAAAAAAAAAAAGGAGCACTCACTGTGTTGACGGCTAAAGGAACGAGAGAGTCTCTCATCGTCAACACACTGGGTCCTCTTTGAGCTCTTTGGCAACCTTACTCACCAGCAGGAACATCTAGCGGTATTTGGCTGTGGTTTTCTGTAAGGTGAAGGTACTTCCCCAGTCGGGCTCTGCTCCAGATTTGAGAGATATTATGACATTCGCTGTGCTGTGCCCTAGTGAGATGAGTGAGATGACATTCGCAGTACCCATACCTCTCTTTAATGCAATACCTAATCTAACAGGCAATGTGTACCTACTATAATCCGACATGTACTTACATGTGACGATTCACAGTACCTGCATATCTAGAACGAAATATTTTTCGACGTACTGATTTAAACTCACACGATTTTCACTCATTATTTTGACAAAAACGGGACTTAATCGCGTACATATACTTTTATTATTTCCTGACGTTTCGAGCGTGTTGTAACGCTCGTGGTCGCAGGCAGATTCACCTGCTCTGCCTGCCTGCTGTGGTCTGCCTGCGACCACGAGCGTTACGACACGCTCGAAACGTCAGGAAAATAATAAAAGTAAGTGTACGCGATTAAGTCCCGTTTTTACCAAAATAATATTTTACGATCTCTCAATAATGAAATTAAAAACGTGAGTATTTATATTTATGGAACATTTTACCATCCATTACACGGTGCAGGATGAAATTAATTTAAATTGAATCTTCCAAAACAGGTGTGCCTATTCCGAAATCTACATACAGTTCCTAAAAAAATACTTCATTTTTCGTTCCTTTTTTCAGCCTAAACAAATACCACCAGCTATCCGTGAGAACGCGCTTTCACGGATAAAATAACATTACATACAGGCCCTTCTGTATTATGAGCGAATTAATTTATGTAAGCTAAGAGCTCGCTTCAAGCATCTAGTTACCTTTTTAACCGAGGGATTTATTAAAGGAAATAATTATTAGCAACACAAAGAAAAGGATTGGTATAATTCCTCGACAGTCCGCGGTTCCGTGGATGCTGTATTAAAGTAATGTTTATTATGGTAACAGCTTTCCACACTTGGGTTTCCTTATCTTTTGACCCCTTTCAGGCTTGCAATTTCAATTTCATGTGCAGAGTTCGGGTGCGCCGGTATCGATGCTCCGCGTGGCTGTTTATTTCATTGCTTGTGTGTAATCTTATCCTTTACATTCACAAAGGAATTTTATTGGCCTTAAGAACACTACTCACTTTTGAGCTTTGAAGCTGCAAACACGCTGTTTTTACTTTTTCCTGTTTTGGGTGCTTGTTTTTATTTCTCTTTTGGATTCTGTCCGAAAAGAGAAGTTTCGTAGAATGTATGAGCTCCCATATACACCAAGGCACTTCTCTTTGCGGACAAACTCTAAGTAAGAATTTATTTAGTCTATCTGGTGCAAATTCCGTGGGATTCGTATTAGCTGTTTTATATTATCACATGTTTGACTGAGACTTATTTAATAAAAAATACGGCGCTTCTCAATCCAAATAGTATTATTAAAATGCCAATAACATAAAACATACAATATGGATGGTTAGTGCTGGTGGCATATTACAGATATTATACCGTATAACTGTACAACTTTGCCCGCTTTTTGAAATATTTTACTATTTTTCCCAGGTTAATAGGGTCCATATTGTTTTATTTATTAGTGCCATTCACACGTTGATATACATTTATTATCTTAGGTGAGCAAAATAAAGTAAAAAGCAGTCAAGAAAAAGGGTCTTAAACGGGTGGGCCAAAAAAATTAAAATTTGCAACATTGCCTAGTTTTCCCACTTTTGCGTACATTTGCTTAACTATACAATTATTAACTTTATGGTCGTACCTACAAAATACTATAATCTAGAATAGGCATGGCATAGTTTTATAAGTTCATCGTATTATAAGTTTTTTAATTGTGATATTTCACCTCCCAACTTGTTTGGGCAGAGTCATAAAAAAATTGAATACTTTCATACAAAATCCTAAATGTTGTAGGGTTGTCAATAACTTATTGCTTGTACCCGACTACGGCCAAACAAGGTGTAGTATGAGTACAATTTAGAGGTGATTCAATTGTATCTAGACGAAGAAAAAGGACATATTGCTAAATCAAACGCTTATGAATGCACACACAGGTTTAATCATTTTATTAAAAAAAATTCACAAATTAAATGGAGATACCTATATGAATAATTAACTAAGAAAGAAATTTATATCCTCAATAATAAAGAATTCCTAAGCGAAAATAGAGTAATGTGAAAAAATTTACGGTATTATTGTAAGTATTGTTTAGATTTGCAGTTATTTCAGTGAAACTTAGGCATCATTATTGGCCTAAAATTACTGTAAGTAAACTTAAGATTATTTTTGCATAAAAACCCTCTGCCAATCGGCATCAGCCTTTAATACTCTCATTAACAAGTTTTGCCATTCCACCCGCATTTCACAATGTACAATAACGTTTTATGGAAAATTACTCCCCTCAAGTGAATTAATTATAACAAAACAAAATTGACAACCCTAAAGGTGGGCTGGGCAAAGTCGTAAAAATTGATACGCCAGTACGTTTATGACATTGCCCACTACCACAATCACGAAAATAATAGAAAGATGATGTTATTTTTTCGTCTACTTCGTTTCTGAGCTGCATTATATTTACAGTTAAAATTACATAGCTGTAGGACTTTCCTAGACCGATAAACCACCAAAGATTTTTAGGTCCTTTTGGCCCACCAAAAAACACAACCGCAATCACAGCCGGCTCACGCGTGACTAAAGTTAGATACGCGAAAATCAATTTCCCGTGTTGCCGACAATATGATTAATTGATTAGCTATAAAACACAGATTAATGGGAAAGTATATGTGTTACTAGTTTTGTGATATTTTGCTTTTACTGAAATGTGATGCATCGGGCAAAGTTATGTTGAAAAGACAAAGTTCTAGGGTTCCAAGTTATTGATAATAAATGATAGATTTGATACAAACACCCTTAGCCAGCCATCGGCAGACCTTATGCTGTTGCTATAGGGAATATAAATAGCCGGTTGGCAGTGTTGCAACAGTGTTGGCGATGGTACCTACTCAAACTCGTATCCCAACCAAAAATATATAGGCAACCTCGCAAACTGTTTCAAATTACGTAAACTTTTTTTTCACACATAAAATTTGTTAAGTAAGTATTTAGCTATTTACATACTTTTTAGGCCAGATTTACAGTGTTTCTTATGTTATTAAGGAAGCTATTTGCTAGAAAGAGATAGTAATATTCATCTCTCATTCTGAACTATAGCTGCGTCTCTACTTACGTACATAAGTACCTAAAATTTCTAAGTGTATTTTCGGCTCAAGTAATACATAATCCCATCAAAAACATAAATGTGAAAGGCTGCCAAGTTCGATACTATGGGAATGCTTCGCCTAAAAAAGAAGTGAGATCTGAATAAGTACCAAGTTCCATAAAAATACCTCAAATCATAAATAGTTATAGGAATGCACACTTGATTTCCAGCAGTTTTTAAGGTACATTTTGAATAAGTATCTCGTTACATAGAAATACCTAAAATTATAATAGTCAGAGAAACGCACACCGGTTTTTTTAGCAGTTTCCTGATAACATTTATTATTTTCAGTACTTTTTAATGATGTTACTTGGCAAGTTTTCACACACCACACACCTTTTCAATGCAATAAATCGACACCTTTGGACTGCAATGTGTCAAGTATATAATTTTCTATTAAAACTTGCCAAGTTACATCATTAAAAAGTACTGAAAATAATAAATGTTATCAGGAAACTGCTAAAAAAACCGGTGTGCGTTTCTCTGACTATTATAATTTTAGGTATTTCTATGTAACGTGATACTTATTCAAAATGTACCTTAAAAACTGCTGGAAATCAAGTGTGCATTCCTATAACTATTTATGATTTGAGGTATTTTTATGGAACTTGGTACTTATTCAGATCTCACTTCTTTTTTAGGCGAAGCATTCCCATAGTATCGAACTTGGCAGCCTTTCACATTTATGTTTTTGATGGGATTTCATTTATTTTTGTTAGGTGTAGGTTCTTTATTATTTTTTTATCACTTTTGCTTTAGGAAATGTCTCATTCCACTTAGGTATGTACTTTATACTATACCCTTTATACTAAGCGTCTAATTCTATTTTACTATTTATTTATAGGTGATTTTTACAAATAAACTGGCTCCCTACACCTATAAAATGTACCTACTTACATATAATTACATACATCAATAGCGTACTTTATTCTGTTTGTAAGTACGCTACCTACATAGATAATTAATAACTTGGTAATACCTACCTACCAGTAGGTATTATAATTGGTGGCCTATTAAATATGTAGCCCTAGAAGTGCACCATCCCATCTCATCCCGTGGCGTATCGGAGGGTGAGATGGGCAGTAGTATATATAATTCCATCTTAGAGTATATATGATTTCCATGTTCTTTAATCTGCGATTTTATTAGTTGTAAAATTAGAAATTATTTAGACTATGCGAGAGAAAATAGTCTTTTCATTTTTGTTTCACTGATTTAGCGCACCTAGTGTACCTAGTGACCTGCTTTGCACTTCGTAAATCGTGGGTTCGGTTCCCGCAACAGACACACACAGAGTGGTGAACAATTTTATTGTTCTTGTCTTTAAGACAAACATGTATTGTCTTAAATTGGTATGTATCTAAATTTAAATAAGTCTTATCTCATTTCCACTCCATACCTACTTATAGTAGAACAAAATTACACATTCGTTGTTTTCGAAACTGACTCACACTTGGCCGTTTTCAGATTTTTACTTTATTTCGACCTAAAGACAAACCTTCGAGCCAAATTTCAGGTCGGTACGACCATTGGAAGATAGACCCAATTAGTTCATTATGACTTCATAGTAGAACAAAGTTACACCTTCGCTATTTTTAAAACTGACTCACACTTGGCCGTTTTCAGATTTTTCCCTTTACTTTGACCTTAAGACCTATCTCCGTGCCAAATTTCAAGTCAGTACGACCATTGGAAGTGGTCTAGGTTTTTGATGAGTCAGTGAGTGTATGGTAAAAATAGCGATTTTCTGACGTCAATATCTCAAGAACTGCTATAGGTATAATAATGAAATTTTGTATTCTAGACAATTAAGGGGATGTCAACAGACACTCGAAATTTCATATGCGTAGATAAAATATGTTTTGAGTTTTAGGGTGGTCGAAATTGGCCCGAAATGGTTCGTGTAATATAACCCACGGCCGGTGTGTCGCTTTTTTTTGCTCAAACTTGGCGGACACACTGCCGTGTGTCTAGATACATAGGTACAATGCGGACGGTTAGTCCAGGGGAAAAATTGCTGATATCATATTGATAATGATAGCTTAGGTACCCACTCAAAATTCGCAGCTCGTATCCCTACCAAAAATAAATAGGCAGCTCGCAAACTCTTTTACGTTCACAGCGTAAACTTATCTCTAACGATGCTTTCCTCGTAGCCAAAAGATATTCAGACGAGATTAGTTAAATGAAACGGGAACGTCGGATGCTGCCTGTGGCTTGCATACATGCTAGTGGCACTTGAATTAGCATGCAATTTTCCATACTTTGAACAATTTTAGCTCAAATGGCTTATGTTACGGCAAGTTTCTGAAACGCGGATTGACGTTAGTTGCGTTATTCGGTTCCAGCTACAAGTGTAGGTGGTACGCTACTTTAATTAATTTGCGTTCATTCGAATGTAGGTTAGCGTGGCACGGTGTAAGTAAAAGCCTTTATGAATCGCGTGTACCGTGTTAACTGTGCTCTTTGAGAAGCTACAGTTTTTACAAAAAATGAGTAAGTTGTTAATGCGCTCACTGCCACCATTTTTTTTCAAAACACTTGCCAACAAAAGCCAGACTTGGCTGAGTACCTTTAGCGTATAGAAGCGCACAATTGTCATTTATCCAGTGTTTTCAAAAATGCGTTTATGCAAAATAGTAGCATTATTTATGAGCTCAATGTCGTTTAAGGCACTGGGCGAGAAAGCCAGCAAAAGTCATAAATTGCGTTCAAGGCTCTGAACGCCATAAACTACGACTAACATCATTGTCTTTTAGTAGGTATGCATGCATAGCCGGTTCTGTTTCTTATGAGACTGAAAATTATGAAATGACCGTCATAATGGCACCCACATTATGCGAAAACGTGCCCCGAAAGTAAATGTTTTTGATCCAGATTTGGCCGTTTGTGTAAAAATATCGTCAGATTTTAATATTATCTTGTCATCGTCGTGTTTGTATAATCGAGATGTTTATAAGTGAATGATGATAAGGGACATTACTTTCAGATCATAACAATAACCATCTGATCGACCAAATAACAGCTCAGACAAAAGATGGCCGCTAACAATACTGAGTTTTGAATTTTAATTAATGGAATTAATTAACTGTGTAAAATAAATAGGGAGGGTTATTCGAATATTATTGTTTACTCTAGTTCATTGAACAGGCAAAACAATTAAGAACTTTATTTATTATTAATATAAAAGCAATCATAAGATTTCTATTACCAAAAGCTTGTCAAAATATTATATTTTGTTCGAATCTATCTTTAGTTTTGAATGAAATCATTGTGTTCATAGGTTGATTTGAATGTCTGCACACTTCAAACTGGGCTCCATTTTGTGTCGATAATAAATGCCAACTAATTTTAGTACGATAATTAATACAAATAATTATGTGTTTAATGAATTAACTGCTGGCGGTTGCTGCCTAAAATCAGTTCAATCATGTTTAATTACTCCTTAATTATTAAATATAAAGCTAGGTATTGCTACAAAAAATTGGAATATACCTATGTAACTAAAATTAAAATATATAAGATGTTGCGATATTCAACATTATTATCATAAAGCTCTATTAAAGCCGTTGTTTAGACAAAGTCACTACAACTTAAGCCTAAAGGGCCACAGATAAGAATCAACTGCCAGTCAGTCAGGCGCTCTGGACTGTTCAATTCACAACGCTTAACGAACTGCCTAACGATCTCTTATGAACCAGTGTTACGTCTCATTAAATACTTAAATGTAACTGAATACCTTACAGAAAATAATAAAAAAAAATTAAGCTTACCGAAGCGCAATTGTACGCATCGGATTAGGCTTCTGGTTGGAACCTTAGTCTTTTGTTCATTTGGGTAGTTCGGTGTGTAATATTGGTAGCTTATTGTGCAGTGATCTAATGAACTAGTGTACAGCTAATGAAGAATTGGTCTCAAAACGCGTTTCACCACTCGGGGTGGAGGCCGCCTCGTGGATATTACTGCTACCACTTTAGAAACAGCACCATACACCTTCAGTGTTATTAGTACGCGTTTGATAGTCTAATATGTCATTTAAGACAGGTGGTAACTCTAAGAACAACTTTAAACTTTTTCTTAATTGGCTTAACCAACTTCCCACTAGCATCAAAAAAGTTTGTGAGTTTATGTTCGGTGTCAATGGATTGAAAACAATTTTTAAATATATCTAAAAACAAACCCACGTTTTCAAAATGTATATTGTCATTACTATCGTTACTGGAATTTGCCTTTCTATACGAGTTGCCGAATCTGCAAGGAAACTTTTATAACAGCAAGGCCTCTATTAGGGTGTCCCTGTTATATTGCGAATTTGAGAAATTAATAACGCAACCCCCTCAATGTATTTGTTTTACCCCAAAATACTCGACAAAAAAAACTAGGACATTCCTGTAACTCCCCGTGCCGACTTGCATCGTAATTTCCCCATACAAATTACTATTAAGAAAGGGCAGAAGATAAGTTACTTCTTTTTATCGGTTTTCGGTTCGCAGCGAGATTTTTTTAATAAAAAACGTTCATACAGGAGTAGGATGCACTGATGATATAAAAAAAATTTTTTGGTTTTTTTTTTATACTTTGTATGGGAAAATCGGATAAAATTCGGCACGGGTTACAGTTACAGGAATGGCCTGAAATTTTTTTGTAGAGTATTTTGGGGCAAACGAAATATAATATTTAGGGGGAGTAGTATAGATTCACCGTTTCTACCACATGGATTTCCCACCACCAAAACAATGGTTTTTCGGGATTATGGTGGTTTTTCGGGGCTATGAAACCTAAAAAAAAAAAACAAAAAAGTTAAGTATGTTTTAGTACGTTTAGCCCCCCATTTAGATCCATTGCACTAGGTCTCAACAGTGCCCGGAGCCTCCTTCAGCACTTAGGTACTCCGCTAATTACACACGCTCTTCGACACCACAATAGAACCCTTGCTCACCTTTTTCTATTGTCTCTATTGTTAGCTCGACTCGGCGACATCGCATTGTTACCGAGCTCGGTAGAGGCATACTCCTACGTTGTAGTTTGTTCTTTACGTATTTGCAATAGGTTTTATAATTGCTTAATTGGTTACTCCTTATGAAAGACTAGGTATACTACCTAAATTTTCCAAAGTTTAGGTATAGTTTTGATGGTGGGAAATCAATGGGGTAGAAACGGTCATATAACTTAACGAGATTTTTAATGATCTAACAAGCCCCGCGAACTGACACAATTACATTACCCTTTATTAGTCTGGACTGGAGTAGGTATCAATTTTATACCTAAAGTAATTAATTCACATTTCGCGAATATATATGCAAATTTCAACGTATCTATAAAGTTTCCATAGTTTAGGTATAGTTTTGGTGGTGGGAAAACGATGGGGTAGGAACGGTCATATAACTTAACGAGATTTTTAATGATCTAACAAGCCCCGCGAACTGACACAATTACAATTACCCTTTATTAGTCTGGACTGGAGTAGGTATCAAATTTATACCTAAAGTAATTAATTCACATTTCGCGAATATATATGCAAATTTCAACGTATCTATATGTGTTACAGCACAATATGAAACTTCTGGTATATGTTTCAACCCCATCAATTTTAATTATTTAGTATCTATTCGTTTTCAGTTTTTGCCTAAAATTTATTATTTTATGCAAATCCAATTTTTGAAATATTATTTTATTGATTCTAGATTTGTGTTTATATATTTGTGTTGTCTTAATTTTTTTGGGTAAATTATTTTATGCAAATCCAATTTTTGAAATATTATTTTATTCATTCTAGATTATTTCTAGTCTAGATATTTGTGTTGTCTTATTTTTTTTTTGAACTCGTAAATAACTTTGGTATATGTGACAACCGACTGCTATTTATTGGTGGACAATAAACATGACTGTGTTTTGAACAAGTTTCAACCTGTAAGTATGCTGTACGTTTCCGTAAAGGAAGTTCCCATTATTTATTATAATATATAGATCTTTTGTTAATGTAGGATTCGGTGTGTGATTTATTGCATTCTTGTTTATACCAGTTAGGTGGGGCGGTGCGATGTTTAAAGACTCCTTTGGTGCTCTAATTTAAAGTCGCAATTTCTATTATTAGTTTTTTCTTGATGCTGTCGGCTTGAGAACTTTACCTTTTTTACTAGATGTCCTTTGAAGAAGGTAATAATTTACTTTTTATTCGTTTCTGAGAAATGTATAAATCAATCATCGGGTTTGAAGTCACACGCAATTTTAATAGAAAGTAAATGCACAAAAGATCTGTCGTTTAAATTCTTTAGAATTCTTTTGATAATTTAATCTTTTGTTAGAAAACATTCCGCTGCAAACAAAAATTTACCTGTCCCCGAAATCCTGTTTAAGCTCGTCGCTACCTACCTAGGTGGTCCTCTGTCCCCACCAGCCGTGACCTTTCTGTGTTGAAGTCTTTAATATTAATTATGAATTTTGTTTCAGTTTTCCGACAACACTTTCAAAAACTTTTACGTTGATGAAAATGAAGACGAAGCAAGTGATGAAGAGGGGACGCTGGCTTTCAAAGTGAAGCAAGCTATTGCGAAGAAGCGTCAATCAAATAATATTGATGGCTTTTTTGAAAGGCCTAAGAAGAAGACAAAAGTGTATAAGAAATCTTCAACGGTCTCCAAAAAAGAAGAAGACGGTGTTTCATATCTCACTTCGGGTCAGGACGATGGGGCATATGCATCACACCTCATAAAGATCGAAGTATACGACATGAATAAAATACGAAACGTTGGACCACTGGAAACACTGTGACTATCGTGTTAAATATTATGCTAACGAAGGTGACTCACATGAACAAAGTGCTCGGGATGTTATATTTAATATAACGAAAGAACTATCATCTAAAACCAAATGTGTAAAATATTTTATAGAGACTGATAAGGGTGATAAAAAATAGTTTTAATCAGTGCTTTATTTATAACTAGAATAAGTTCCTTTATTTTTTCACTTATAAAAAATGTTTACTTTCTTTCTTGTTTTATTGTATATTAATGTTATTACTCATTTATTGAACATGTTTAATATTAGATGTAGTTTTAACTGCTTATTTTGTGTTTCTTTCTCCGTCACTGCATTTGTCTTAGGTAGTAGGAATATTTTGTAATTATAGTTGTAAGAAATAAAATAAAACCCAATTTATTTTCATAACACATTGTTTTAATTCACAAAAACTGATTTAAACATATTCCTTAAAACTAAATCATTACACAAAGAATTATCAGAAAACAGACATAAAAACTCAGACATTTTTTTCCCTTGAAGCTTAAAATAAAGATAAACTAAACAGTATTCTCCACAAACTGAAGTAAAATAATTCTGAAGTGATTGATGGTTATAAAACCACCTCTTAGAGTTTCTATTTAAAAATAACCTGTGATAACCAGTAGGCTTTCGACCAAAAGAGTCAAAGTATTCACCATATCCATTCACATCAATGTGCATTGCAATCCAATGAGAACCGGGCTTTGAATCAGGATCCAGATTGCTTATAATAAAAGTAGGTAGATTAACCCAAACAGGAATCCGGTTTGCAGCAAAAACATTTGACTTAAACCTCGGGTTTATTTTATTCATACAAAATTGTATTTCATTCGAATCCATAATAATAATTAATCTAAAAAAGTAAACACTGGTGGTGTTACAGACAATGTTCAAGTGGTAATGATAAAATTGAGTGAATGCATTGTATTTATTTAAGTACTAACTATTATAATTTACAGTGATATCACGATTTTTATTTATTTCAATTATGTTATCAAATTCAGCATACACAATACAGTTGATAGTAGTACTTAAAGCTGAATCAAAACGAACTTCGATTCGAACACTTCCGTGTCTTACAAGATTCCAGTGTGAAGTTGAACTTGCAGATAAATCAGGAGTCAAATCGAAACATAATAAAGAATAACCACCCACATAGTTTGATCTGCTTATAGCATTACCTTCGTTATGGAAATGAATACCAGTTCCAGAAAACAAAGTATGATATGCAGTTGCTATTAAACCCGGAGAGTTAAATGAGGGTTGCAAAGTTTTAGAAGGAATTTCATGACCATCTACGTACAAACTAAATGAATTCATATGAAAATGTTGAAAATTGAAGGGATTTATAGCTAAATTACCATTAAACCCAGAGTTTGAAACGAATCCAATAATAAATCTTTTAGGGACTTGCCCGAGAAATATATTATCCAACGTTTTACCTTGTATACCTGCGGGTAATGTCAGAACCTTAACATCTTTTCCCTTTTTATCGGATATTTCGCAGTTGTTGATGCTAATACTTTTTGATGAGCTAACAATACACTAGGATTTATTCTTGCTCTTCTGATAATGAGACTGGCATCTGTTATTTGTACTTTAAATTTACCATCCTTATGACAAATTAAATGAAATGTTTCTTTCGAACGGACTAATTTAACTCTCATTTCTACACCATTAATTAGAAATTTCTCCTGGTTAAACATATCACCATGTAAATGACCAATCATTTCAACTTCCTTGCTTTCCTTAACAAAGTCCATTCTTTCGTGAAACCCTTTATTAGTCGAGTCAACGGCGTCCATATAGTTGGGGGTATCTTCATACCACAATCCACAAGTCAGATGAGATTTTTTGGCTGCTGAACCATAATTAAGCAGATTTTCCATGTAGGCTCGGTAAGCATAAGTGTTGTTTGGAGGTGATATAAGCTTCTGATTTAAATAAATGTCTAGTTGGCTAAACAGGGAATGTAACCAATTGTTTACCGGTGCAACATTTGCATCAGGTTTTATTTTTGTACCATCTTGATTCAATATTTTGGCATTTATATGCAACAAAGTGTGTGATAGATCAATGTAGTCATCACCTGACCCAGGAACTTGAAACTCAATAGGACCATCGTCACTTAGAGATGAAATTGGTTTGTAATGAATCCACTGGCCACTTTCAATGCTTGTTTGAGTTGATGGTAAAGCAAATAAGTCTAACTCAGATTTGGCACACTCACAAGAATGACTATGTAAGAATGACATTTTTTAGTTTGAAAATATATCTTCAATATTGTTTTTCCTATATTTTTTACCTCCTCTTCGGTGCGATGCTTTTAAGTTAATGAATGGTCCACGTCTTTTTGTGGACGTTTTATACCCAGACCCCGACATCAAAGAATCAATTTTTTCATCTGCTTTTCTTTTTAAGTTGGCGCTTGCTTCATTGATCCGAGATCTAATAGAACTATCCATTGGTCGTGAATTTACCATATCGGATAAAAGACCGATTCCTGCATCTAAAGTTTCTTTTCCCACTGTTTTAAGACCACTAGATAATAATGGTAGCACAGACCTAAAAAGACCACCCAAGAAACTCCCGATCCCATGTCCTCGTTGATATGGTACCCCTTTATAAACTATTCCTATACCCGTACCAGCTTGGTGTGAATAGTAATGTTCATATGGGCAAGACGTAGATGATCTTTTATAATTCATTTTACCCGTTGAAAGTATAGCTTCACGCAAGAAGATCCAAACTGGAATGGTATTCTAGCTCCAGTAGTTGTCCTTATATCTATTTCTATAGTATCGAATTCTCTTCGTAATACGGGTACATAGTGAGCAGGTGAGAAAATATGTGTTTTGTAAGCACCATAGATAAATTTAGTTAGGTCTAATGGTATTATTCTCAGTAATGATGTAATTACATCTCCCACCACTTGTGGATGAATGATATCAGTATAAACAAATATTTGTGAGGGTAAACCTAAGTATAAATTTGCAGGATGTTTTCCAATTGACATTTCTTTTAAATTTGATCTTGGTCGAAATCCTAATTGTAGACTTAATATGGGTGTTGTTGTGACTGAGACTACCTATTTCTTTATCTGTTGATATCCCCACCATTTTTGTAATTTTATCATATCTAAACTTAACTTTGCTTTTTAGCTGTGGGTTTTCATTTAATGCATCAAGAAAATGATCAAGACTATCATACGAAGTAGCTGGTATGTGAGTTTTTGAATCAACGATTTTATCCGTCTTGTCTGCAGGTCCTCGAACTTTCTTTTTAATATAAATGGTATTTTCATGTTCTTGAACATTGTACATGGAGCATGGGTATTGAAATTCTACTAAACCCACGACCCATTCTCCTTCCAATTTAATGGTTTTAGGTAATTTTGTTAAAAAGTGCGCAGTTGTATTATCATTGTAATATTCCGATGAGCTATTGCTCAATAAAGTTAAGTAAAAACTGTTTTCACTCATATTGTTTCTAAACTTGATGACGGTATCCAGGAATTAAATTTATTAGGATAACCTCGCCACTTCACGAACACTTCCTTTCTGCCACCAATACGGCGCGAGCGTATTATTTTATCAATTTTATATTTGATGGAGGGGTGGTGAGTTACTTTTTGTAATTCTTTAGAATAAAATGTACCAATTATTGGTTCACCTTCCAAATCTTTTAAAGTATATACAACCCACGGAGACCTATTGATAACTGATTCACTCACAAATATTTCATCACTCCAATTGGTTTCATAACCCTTTTGGAATATATGTTTATATTTAGTTATCCTAACATGGTCACCTACATTTAGCCTTGCATTTTCTAAAGAAGGTTGTTTATCATTTTTTCTTTCATATAAGTTACACCAAACAGTCCTTATATTACTAGAGTTAACATCAACTGGACGCATTTTTATGCTGGAATGATAGCTATGGTTATATGAATAAAGCAGATCTTGTAATATATTAGTGTAATTGTAAGTATTCTTATGAGTGAAATAACGCCACATTTTAGTTTTGAGAGTTCTTTGAAACCTTTCAACTATGCTAGCTTTAATGTCTGGGTTGTTAGTTGTATAATAATTTATGTTCTTATTTTTAAAATAATCTCTCACCATCTTTGACACAAATTCTGTACCCATATCAGATTGAATATGTCTAGGGGTTGCATTTGCTTCCGTGAATATGCTTTCAAAACACGTTTTAACCGTTTCAGCATCCTTCTTTTTCATAAGTCTCGCAAATGCATATTTGCTAAATACATCAATAACACAAAGAATGTATTTATACCCATCGTTGTATTGACTATAGGTACGCATATCACTTAGATCAGCTTGCCATAGTTCATTGTAGTTTGACAGGATGTATTTGTTACGCGAGAAACGTTTATGAACAGGTTTATGTAGAGTGTACGCTTCTTGGGACTGCAACCATTTTTTCACTTCCTCTCTATTCATTTGACCTTCCATTTCCTTCATAACATTATTTAAACTACTATATCCAGCCGGGTTTGATATATCGTAATATATTCTATTCATATGTCTAATAAGGAGTCCATCTTTCCCAATCAACTTTCTTTTGAGACCTCGTTTTTGGCTTAGTAGATAGAGGAGTAGATGCGTTTTTTTCTTTAATTGATAGGTTGTGCTCGCTAATAGAAGCCTGAGAAGTGTTAGCTTCAGGTTTAGATTGAATTTTATTAATAAATTCTAAAGTCTCGGGGTTACCAATACATGACGATGGAACTTTTATATCATTTAAAAGAGTAGCGAAATCCTCCCATCCCACTGGTTTTGAGCGTTTAAGCGGTCTAAGCACATCGCCTACCAAATCGAGAATATTGCTATTTGGTATTGTCTGACTGTTTATAACTACTTCACCGTTCTCCTTCCACCAAATTTTAGGTCTATTCAGAGCAATGTTTTGCAGTAGCGTCTGACTTTTTGTCCTGTACGATTTAGGTATAACATCTATAATATAGGATGGAGAATATCGTTTAGGTAATTGAACCTTTGATACACCAGGAGGTGTGGCATAAACATCTTCTTCCGGCACAGGTGAATTTGCGTCTCCGCTTAAGTTCTGACTAAATGATTCCTCCTTTCGGATACTTTCCTCTTTTTTTACATTTTCCTCCTTTTTGTTAACTTTCGAAGCAACGTTGTAGTTATCGTTAGTAAGGTAGTTCACTTCATCCATCACTATTGGTAATTTAAATGGTCTTCGATCTGCCTCAGCAAAATGTAAAAATCGTTGTAGTGCTTGACAATATAATGCCCACTTTTCACGATCATTTATTTTTCTTCTAAGAATTGTTTGCATTTCTCCATCCAGACGGGATGATAAATTTTCCACCTGATTTTCACTTTTTTTAAGTCTTTCAATAAATTCAGGTTCTACTAACAACATTTTCTTTGTATTCTCCATTGTATCTAAGATAAGGAGTTTACCAATGCACTTAAAACTGCACCTAAAATTATTGGTAAAAATGCACCCCCTTTATGAATAATAACGGTTTTTCTAAGCTTATTTTTGCCTTTTGAAACTAGTTTTCGTAATGTTTCCTTATATTTTTTTAATTTAGATTTTTCTTTGTTATCTAAAGGAATTTTACCCTTTAGAACGTTATAGATACATTCACAAATGATGTTGATCTCATCTTCATCGCACGATTTAAGCAAAGCAGTGCGATATTTTGGTTTAAGTAAATGCAGGGCTTCCAGTAAATGTTTATAGGTGCTTACTCGAGAATGCATCATTTAGAACTGACTGAAACTTGATGATCCTTGTTATATTTAAATCCTTTCTTTGGGATATACACTGTGCAATGGCCATCAAATGGAAATATTTTAGTTTTAAAACGACACATGTCATCTGTGTTTTGTTTTAGATCAATCATAAGATAGCCGTGAGCATTTTTAGTAGCATCCTTGTAAGCTTCGTCAACGAACTTTGAGTTTTCTGGGCATACTTGACGAGACAAATAACGTATTTGTGTTTTATCTCTAGGATTCTTAAAAAACACTAAATAACTTGTATTCAAAGACATATCACGTTGACCTTTACCCTGATGAAATATATTTTGAGTAATATAAAACAGGCTTAAATTTCTGTGGTGACTACCTTTTGTAAAAATATCAACTAGTCGCCCATTTGATTCCCGCATTAAATCATCTATTATAAGTAATTTGGGCTTCAGTCCATCAAACATGGACATATCAGGTATTCCTTGACTATAAATCACATTTTCTAGATTATATAGGGGTTGCATTTCATCATAACACCCAATCACTTCATCAAACTCAACATTACATAATTCTTTCGAATGTTCAAGAAAACTTGTAACAAATTTAGTTTTTCCACAGCCACTCGGACCAGCTACAATAGTGGTGAAGGGATGGTAAAAATGAATCATTTTGAATTAACGTGAGGAGTGTGTTGTTATGAAAAGGAATTAATTTCAAATGACAATTTTTTTTAAAGTTTCTCCTTTTATCAAGAACATTTATTAAAAATAACACATAACAAAAAAAATGACACAAGATAATTTTAACTTCTAAACTAAATCATACAATTTACAAAAATTATACACATTGCACAAAAAATAAATACATTTCATTGAATATTCTGTGTAAATTAAATACATTTTAAAGTACACCATGAGGAATTTTATAATGACCCCACGCAAGAGTATCAATAGAATTTCCTAACAAATATCGTTTCGTGTCATTACGGGAAAGCGTTATTTTGGTAATTTTCTGTGTAAATAAAATGTGTTTTATTGATTTGAAACGTAACATTGTATCATATTTAATTTTTTTCTTAAATAAACATTTTTTTAAAGTATCGAGATCATACGTTTCCGTTATGCATTTATTGACACCTTTAGCTTTAGCTTTAATTTCTTTATTTTGTACATCTATGGCGTACATTTTTGAACGCAAACCAATAAATTCCTTAAATATTTCCCCATTGTTTTCATCTTTGAAAACTCCAAGTTGCTTTTTATTTACCAGAGGGAAACCATACACGTTGTCCTCCGGGTATTCAGGAGTATCAAAATATAAATTAAGATCTGATTTTATGTCATCATAAAAGTCCTCTGTGAATATTTGATATAGTAAACTATCAGTATCTGTGTAAAGCAATTTCAAATTATTTTGATATTTGGTTTTCATATAGTCGTAATGAAATTGATACATTAAAGTTTTAGAAAGATCTAAAATGCAAAAACCTAGGTAAATTGGTTTGTTGTATAAAACTTTAGTTTTTTTCAATTGAACAGCTACTAAATCATGTGAAAAAACAGATAAACTATGAAATTCAGGTTTCGCAATTAAAGATTGAACTCCTTGAGATTTCCCACGATTTTCCCAGTGATTTAATAATTTGATGTTTACTCGTTTCATTACATTCTCCATAGTTTTACCAAACACTGAGTTGTTCATGAGTTTGAAAAAATCTTTTTCGAATTCAGAAGATGCTTGTAGGTATTTAAATCTATGTAACTTTTTAACCATGGGGATTGCTCAAATTTTAATATTCTATGGATTTTAAGCAATTTTAATCCGTTTTGTAAACTTTGTTTAAGATTTCTCTAATGAATGACATAGTTTGTTTTCTTGTTAAGATTTGGTATTCATTTTTTTGCTTTAGAATTACCTAAACATACATTTTCGGGACAGAATGGTAGATCCGAATGATAATCATGCAATTCTTTAGGGTATTCAATGTCTACTTCTAAGATAAAGCCATGATCAGCATCATCTGTAATATTAAAATTCGTCTCTACATTCACCCATTCAAATTTACCTGTAGGAAGAGGTTGAGACATAGCCTATCCATACAAGTTATTTGCATCTAAATATACAAGAAAAGAAGACGGTTGGTTTGATTCATAGTTTGACATATATTTATTGTTAGCTTTTGCATGTCTGTGACTGCATTGGGATATACCTCCTCGAATATTTTTTGCTATGAAAGCAATTTTATCAATATCCGTCAAAAGTTCAAGTTTTATTTTTGTAACTTTTAACATAGCATCCCAACTCAATCCTGGGGCAGTGTAATAATGAGCTGGATCCAAACCGTAGGTCTTAACACATACATTTCTAAAATTTTCAAATACATCAGTTAGTAGCAAAACATCTGTTTTCAGATATAAATCTGAATAGTCCCCCATATTTTGACAATTAAAGTGATTCCACACACCCACAGCATGTTCATAATCTTCATCTGAAATGTGGCTATTAGTCAGAGAACTATAAAATAAATCCTTACGAGGAAGGGCGGTAAGGTTTAAACTATCAAATGATGTCATGTATTCATATGGGTACACACCCTTACGTATCAAGCGCTTATAGTCTTCTTCACTTGGAAAATTTAATTTTAGTTCATTGAATTGGTTTGTTGTTAAGTTTTTAGCTAATTTTTCAAGACTACTAGACATGAATTTAAGGGAATCAACGAATCTTAATTTCACTGTACGGTTATTCACTTTTAACATTTTGGAAAAGGAAATATATTTTTCTTTGTTCTGTGGGATTAGTTCTATATCACCATCTTCAAAATTAAGCCCATGTACTATAAAGTGACTGTCATAGTTGCTTAAGTTATGAAAAAACACAGGTACAAAGTTTTGGGGCCTGTACTTTTCATTGCAAAGTGAATGTGCAACGCCTTCGTAAACACCGGTATGCCAGTTATAGGAAACGCAGGAATCCTCGTTTAAACATGTACTACAAATGAAACAGACTTTGCTGTTTGCAATTTGTTCTTTATTTAAAGTTGTTAAGGGTAAAGGGGGCTTGGAAAATGTATTCTTTTTACAAATACTCTCCAAATCATGTTTAATACATTTCATAAACGTTTGACCACAGTTCTCCCCTTTGTATGTTCTATAAATTGATAACTTGTCGTCATATGCACATTTAATATAGTATCCAAAACTATAAACTTGATGTTTCTGAATGTTAATGGTTGAGGAACGCTTGTCTATACGTCTGCGTTTACGTTTGATTTTATCATCCACATAATCATCATCATCTCCATAATCTTTATCACTGTCAGGTGTTGGAGAGTGACTATTATCTTTAGTGGTTTGTTCATTAGATTGTTCTGACTGAATAGGACTTAAAAATGCCTCAAAATCTGCATACACAACAAAAGGAACTCGTAATTTACGCTCGTAATTATTGAAATTAAGTTGACTTGAAGAAGTCATTTTGTCAAACCAATCTTTCCTTTTATCCTCTTCAGAGGGTAAATTGGTACATATATGAAAACAATCGTTCTTTTGATGCTCTACTAAATTCTGATTAGATGAAAAATTTGACAAACAACCATCACATATATTAACAGCATGTTGTGATTTATTTATTTGAGCGGATACTAATCGAGATAAATTGTTGATTAGACAATAGTGTCCTCTATTCCCCTTTGTTATATATAACAAATTAAAATGTTTTGTGTTTTTACATTTTTTAATGTGTAAAGGACCAACAATATCATGACTTTTATTTTGTGAATTATACTCCAAACCAAACACGTTAATACTTAAATCATTTAACTTTTCAAATTTCTGAATATCAGTAAACTTGATAGGAAAAGGAATGTCACCAAACTTCAATTTCTCCTTGTATTTGACATAACAGTTCACCATATTAGCGTGATTGTTTTTCTTAGGTGGATATAAACCCGAAAGCAATGCCCAACGGAAACATTCATGATCATTGTTTTTGATGTTTATTACTGCTCTTTTGTTTGTTATATCACGTGGTAATTCAATATATGAAGAACCACGCAATGGTTTATATTTATTAACATTAACGTCTAAGTGGTTTATGTTTACCAAACTCCATCCACTATCTTTTCTTTCAAAGTTTGTTAATCTCTCTGTTATTTCATTTACGAGAGATATGAAAAATAAATCTTTATCACTGCTCACATTAAAAAGTTGATTGTTTAATTGAAAATCAAATGTATTTCTTAGCTGTTTGGTATCCTGACAAAAATTTGCATTTAAAATAAAATTAACTTTTAAAGCACAATGATCTGCAACTGATCGATTTAATAAAGTGAAAATTGTATCTTTATTTTTTTCTAAAAACGATTCGGGGGTTTCAAAGGGTTGGTAATCATTTTTATTACTTGATATTCTGTACGTAGCAACCCTGTTTCGGAATGCATTTTCAATTAGCTGAACGTTGATTAATTCGCTGTCTGAACTAAGAACATTGTTTTTGTGGTTATTGCTTTTCAAATGGTTTGCTAAATATATTTTTACCACATACACATGACACACAGAACATTCAATTTTGTCATTATTGTTTGTGCTTACGTCAATACAGCAAGCTTGTGTTGTAGAAGTTGATGCTGAATCACTGCTAGTTGAATGTTGACTCTTCTTTGTTGATGCCTTAGACACAGGATCCGTAGTTGCCATTTCTATTCCGCCTCCAACTTGTTGGGATCTAAAGAAATAAAATAAAATATCACAAATAATATAATTACATCATTACTTATAATATGATTACCAGAAACAAAGATTAATAATAACTACAAAATACTAACTTGTATATTTTTTACAATGCAAACAATACGCTTGCATTGGTAGGACTCCGTCTACATCAGTAGCTGATATATGAATATCCTGTGTTTGATTCCTATGACCCTCACATGGGGTATAATATGGTTTAATATCTTGATCTTCGAAAATTTAATCAGGTAATAAGCCATCAATAAACCACAATCGGATGTGTCTATGAAATTTCTGGATTATTAACTTTTTGCTAAAACTTGCTATCTCGCTACGTTCTAATTTAGGCTCAAGATAAAATGCCATGTTGCAAAACTGAATCACACAACACCACAGGTACAAAACACTGAAACTTCAATTTGCTATAGATAATTTTAAAACTGGGGACCCACTTTTATACCACTATCCCCTCCGTATCCGTAAGTCAGGTAAGGAAACATGTAACAACAGGTTTTAACTTAGATCACCCACCCCAACAAGATGCAAGGTAGAAAAAAAAATGTACAGTGAATTAAATATTTAAACAAATTGATTAACTTACATTTCATATTTTTGATGACTTAGAGATTCACACAAATTATATATTTCTTGGTCTTCAAAATATTCCTTCTCCGCGTCTTCACATAATTGAAGAAGTTCAACATCACAATTATCATTTCCAATTTGCATGCTATATATATAGATTAAAAATCAGGATACTATAAGTTTTTTATACTTTGAAATTTAAAGTGTTCCTTCAAATTCTATCTCTGATTAGTTAAAATTAAGAAATTTATTCACTTAATCGTAATTGAACACGTGATTTGCAGCTCACTTCGTTTCTAAAATTTAGCCCCCAGCCTCAGCCTTTTTATATGAATTTGTGTTGAAAAAAAGGTCACGGCTGGTGGGGACAGAGGTCCACCTAGGTAGGTAGCGACGAGTTTAAACAGGATTTCGGGGACAGGTAAATTTTTGTTTGCAGCGGAATGTTTTCTAACAAAAGATTAAATTATCAAAAGAGTTCTAAAGAATTTAAACGACAGATCTTTTGTGCATTTACTTTCTATTAAAATTGCGTGTGACTTCAAACCCGATGATTGATGTATACATTTCTCAGAAACGAATAAAAAGTAAATTATTACCTTCTTCAAAGGACATGTAGTAAAAAAGGCAAAGTTCTCAAGCCGACAGCATCAAGAAAAAACTAATAATAGAAATTGCGACTTTAAATTAGAGCACCAAAGGAGTCTTTAAACATCGCACCGCCCCACCTAACTGGTATAAACAAGAATGCAATAAATCACACACCGAATCCTACATTAACAAAAGATCTATATATTATAATAAATAATGGGAACTTCCTTTACGGAAACGTACAGCATACTTACAGGTTGAAACTTGTTCAAAACACAGTCATGTTTATTTTCCACCAATAAATAGCAGTCGGTTGTCACATATACCAAAGTTATTTACGAGTTCAAAAAAAAAATAAGACAACACAAATATCTAGACTAGAAATAATCTAGAATGAATAAAATAATATTTCAAAAATTGGATTTGCATAAAATAATTTACCCAAAAAAATTAAGACAACACAAATATATAAACACAAATCTAGAATCAATAAAATAATATTTCAAAAATTGGATTTGCATAAAATAATAAATTTTAGGCAAAAACTGAAAACGAATAGATACTACATAATTAAAATTGATGGGGTTGAAACATATACCAGAAGTTTCATATTGTGCTGTAACACATATAGATACGTTGAAATTTGCATATATATTCGCGAAATGTGAATTAATTACTTTAGGTATAAATTTGATACCTACTCCAGTCCAGACTAATAAAGGGTAATGTAATTGTGTCAGTTCGCGGGGCTTGTTAGATCATTAAAAATCTCGTTAAGTTATATGACCGTTCCTACCCCATCGTTTTCCCACCACCAAAACTATACCTAAACTATGGAAACTTTATAGATACGTTGAAATTTGCATATATATTCGCGAAATGTGAATTAATTACTTTAGGTATAAAATTGATACCTACTCCAGTCCAGACTAATAAAGGGTAATGTAATTGTGTCAGTTCGCGGGGCTTGTTAGATCATTAAAAATCTCGTTAAGTTATATGACCGTTTCTACCCCATTGATTTCCCACCACCAAAACTATACCTAAACTTTGGAAAATTTAGGTAGTATACCTAGTCTTTCATAAGGAGTAACCAATTAAGCAATTATAAAACCTATTGCAAATACGTAAAGAACAAACTACAACGTAGGAGTATGCCTCTACCGAGCTCGGTAACAATGCGATGTCGCCGAGTCGAGCTAACAATAGAGACAATAGAAAAAGGTGAGCAAGGGTTCTATTGTGGTGTCGAAGAGCGTGTATTGTTTAATTAGCGGAGTGCCTAAGTGCTGAAGGAGGCTCCGGGCACTGTTGAGACCTAGTGCAATCGATCTAAATGGGGGGCTAAACGTACTAAAACATACCAAACTTTTTTTTTTTTTTAGGTTTCATAGCCCCGAAAAACCACCATAATCCCGAAAAACCATTGTTTTGGTGGTGGGAAATCCATGTGGTAGAAACGGTGAATCTATACTACTAGGGCGTTTGCGTTGTTAATTTCTCAAAATCACAATATAACGCCCACACTAGCCTAACCTCTATCATACAACGTCATACTCACGAGCAAACTTTTTACACTTAACCATACTCTTGTCAGATTTAACGAAAATATGGCTCGTGAAAATTTGTAACCGGCCAGTGTTATACCGTAATAAGACTGTCAGAGAAACTGCTGTACGAGTCGTTCTTGCAGCACTATTGTGGGGATATTTTTTGGTCCGATTGTGTATCCCTTTCTTTATTACAATATCGGTGAAGTGAATTTTCATCTAACATTTAAAATGTAATATTCCGTTTTAAACTGTAATAAGTATATGACTGAAATTTTTAAAATTGTGATCGATTCGATTGTGATTCGAATATGACTTAGATGGTTATATTTATGATTTTTATCGTCGACAATTTCTGTTGATAAAAAGTGAGAGGTGTCAAGGGAATAAGTGAATGCTTACACCGTGTACTAGAAACCTTTTTTTCGGCTCACCTATTTCAGTTTTCTATCCAAATAAAATCTATACTTCCGTCAAACATATTTAAAAAAATGCAAATGGATGGTCTAACTTACCGGTCGCTCACTCGATTTACGGTTGTTTAATAAAGTATATCGCTTGAGGTATTTGTTATTCCAATATCCAGGTCAAGATATACCAGTGACGAGATAATGTTTTAGTAAATTAGGTCGGGTTTAGGTACATTGCGGGTGGATCTGCCATCTCCGACGCACCGAAGGACAATGTCGTGGATAATTATTCAATTTGTAGCCTCTCACCGCTTGACCCCGGGGTAAAGTAACGCTTAACTTTGCTGCCCTTTAAGCGATCATAATGATTACCGAAATATTAATGAAGCCAAGACTTTGTTAACTACAGTTTTGAGCTAATTAATTGCCTGTAACATTTGTGTTTTTTTTATTGGTAGATATAATAACAGTCGAATGTAATTTAAGCGCTGGTAAACTGGCATGGCGGTAAGATATCCTACTTTCCATATAGTGGTCTCGGGTTCAAAAACCCCGGCTCGTACCTATGTACCACTGAGTTTTTCGGAACTTTTGTACAAAATCGTTTTTTTTTATTTACCAGTGGCGTTTCGGTGAAGAAGTTTTCGTAAATAAATCGGACTTGATCCCAATAAGGCCTAGTTTCCCCTTAGGACTGGAAGTTAATATGGCAAGCGCTTTCATAAAGACTGACGAACGGACCGCAAGCTCCATTGAGCCCCGGCAAAAAGCCGAAACAAACACTAGGAAGATGATGAATAGTCGATTTTGATACAACGGCCATAAATATTCAATTAAAATATAACCGTACTAGCATTTGCCCGCAGCTTTGCTCGCGTTAAATTTCGGGGTAACACGGTTCCCCTTTCCTGATTTGAAACACAGAAGAGAACTCGGAACAGAATAAACTGCACACAAATAGTCCGCATACCAATTTTAAGCTTTCTACCTTGAAAATTGCGTAATGCTCTATACAAACTTCCACCCCCCATTTTAGGGAAGTGGGGGGTTAGAAAGAGACAAAAAGTAGCCTATGTCACTCTCCATCCCTTCAACTATCTCCACTTAAAAAATCACGTCAATTCGTCGCCCCGTTTTGCCGTCAAAGACGGACAAACAAACAAACACACACATACACTTTCCCATTTATAATATTAGTATGGATTAACAAATGATTTATTTATTAAAATGTACTTTTCGAGTATAGTGAAGAGAACGACACACTATGTATGTCCTCCTTCTTGCATCGGTTCCCTCATTACTGAGGGTCGTTTTTATTCAACAGCTTTTCTTTATATGTACAGATTATGTAAAATAATATTAGTGTCTTAGATCCTTTGACCCTGTTAGGTAAACGATGTTCAATAACTGTAACAGTAAAAGGAAAGCGTAAATCTCTGCCTATAAGCACTTAAGTGCTGAAGTGTGATAAATCACTAAATTAAAACGTTACATTTCGTGATATACCAAAAGGGATTTTTATTCACCTTATTTTTTTACTGCATATTCGATTAGGTAAGGCTAGTGTCATCTTATAACAAACTCGTGAAGCACATTATTACAGAAATAATGATCTCTGCAAAACAAAAAGATTTATGTACTTATTAAGCCAAAATAAGTAAGATAGATATTTACCACATTATTGATAAATATAAGAACAAGACAGACTCGAAATAGACAGGTCTACGACATTACTACGTAATACGACGACTACGTATACCTGCCAACCGAAATGATATAAGTACATATATGACTTAACTCCCTTAGTGTGCATTCTCAACACCATTAACTTGTCAAAATGGAGCTAAAAGCAGCAGCGGCGCGGTCGCAAAGAGACAAACGAACCCTCACTATATACTCTTTAATGTTATCATACCATTACGAGAACGTATCACCGAAAACAAGGAAAATCCGAAATCATGACAAATCTGTGTACAAATTGTGGGAGCCACAGAAAAAGAAAGCTACTGAAGATTAATGTGAGCGAGTAAGGGAGCCTGGATTCGTTTGCATTTCATTACCAGCAAGGAGATAGCATCGATCGTTAGCTTCTCGCGTCTTCATGTGACAACTTCATAAACATAGGAGCAATCAATTCAACAGTCATCCATTAGCTCGCGTAAATCGTGCCGTTTAGTACGCTTCACGCTTTACGAGGCGGTGCGTACCTATGAATGTTTTAATCTGTGCCTTTCCGTTACGTAGAAGAGTGTTTCTAAAATTGTATGCTTATACCGAATTTTATTTAACCTGCATTTCTTTTATTAGGTAAAACACAATGGTAAAAAAATATGGAAATCAAAACCAATTTAAGGCGCTAGGCGCTGATGGTGGCCGAAAATTGTTACTTTCTAAGCGATATATCTCAATAACGGGTCATTCAAAAATTTTGAAAAAAATATATGTTATTTACCATTTCATGTACAACATTGTCAACGTTTGAATAACTCGTGTAACGTATAGTTTCTCCGTTATATAAATGTAACGAAATGTCGTTTTACGGTTAATTTTGCTTATATCTACTGAACGGCTCATTCGATTTAAAATATTGTTGAACTAAAAAATATGTACTACAGAACACTACAAACTCAACGTTGGATATTTAAATTGATTAAATTTTCTTAAACAACTTGATCATAATTCCACATTTCGTGCGTTATTAGCTCGAAAACGGCGTTGCTGGCAGTCGTGAGCTAGCTTTGAAACGAGGAGGCTGTGTCGCTCGTCGCTCCGTGCTTCCCTTGTACTACATATACTTGTGCTTGGCCCGTGAGCAATAATATCGGACTTACTGTGCCTAAAGACTAATTAACTGCAGAGGGTTCATCTTCCCGGAATCAATAATGTATAGACGTTTTATCTTTTAGGATAATGTACTCGTATGCATGTTTATGTACGTTCGTATAAAAAGTGTATTTTATTTAGATTATAATACAAGTAAAAAACAAATGAAATAAAAATGGAGAAAAAACAAAAATCATGAATCTCACATTGCTCTGAAAACAAATTTGGTCATGTAAGTAAACTAAAATTATTATGTTTTAGTAGACGCATGCATCACGCAAAATAGGCATTAGTCGTCGAGTTGCGGAAATCTGCTAGTGCTGCAATACAATACACTAATAATTAATTTAATAAAAAACTCCAAAGAACCGAATTTATTTAAACATATTTATTTAAGAATACCGTGTTCTAAACGAATGTAACATGCGTTTTATTTTAAGATTAAACACAATCTTTAATGTTATACTTTATACTAATTCCTCAAATCTAGAAATTGCGAAGTAAACTGCAAAGGATTGCAGATAAACCGGCCAAGAGAATATCGGGCTATGCTCAGTGTAGGGATCCGTAGTTGCCGGCCTGTTACAATACATCCATTCAAAAGGTAGTCTATAAAGAAATATTTTGTGGCACTTACGTTATTTTACTATAGGCATAACTCAAAAACGGCTCAACCGATTGTATTCCATATAGTTTGTATTGAAAATACGTGATAAGTATTTCAATGGCCTCACTTCCAGGAATTTTCCCAATTTTTTTGGACCCACGGTTCAAAAATCAAAGAGCATTTTAACTTTCGAAGCTATTATTTTCGAAAGTATTCGTTTTATCCAAAAGTTGTTTAAGGCATATTCTTCTTGAAAGACCTATCCAACAATGGGTTTCAGATACTTATTGTTTTACCACTTTGTAGGCGTAATTAAAACTCATACCAAATTTCAGTCTACTAACTATCACTGAGCAAAGCCTGATTGAGAATCTAATAAAAAATTGCTGATATTTAAGAGTTCAATGTATGCAAGAATAAAGGAAATAAAGCTTTTTTTTTATACCACGACGCTGGCAAACAAGCATACGACCCGCCTGATTGAAAGCAGTTATAAAGCCTATGGACGCCTGCAACCTCATAAGATTCACATGCGCGTTGACTACCCAAAACTTTACTATGTCGGTGAAATGCAAATAAATACAAATTTTATATTAATTGTCAACACAAGTGAATAAATAAATTACTACTAAGGGTTAATACTACCTATCAAATATCTTTAAAAGACCGGCCAAGTTTGTATCGGACCATGTATAATGTAGGGTTCCGTAGAAAGTAGTTTCTTGGAGATAACTCAAAAACGGATGAACCGATTATATGTGAAATAATTTTCGTAGAAAATTAAGTACTAAGCCTTCTTGGTATTTTTTCATATTTTGTAGACTTACGGATTAAAAGTTAGATGGGGGCTATTATATTATATTTAGACTTTCGAAGCAATTATTTCTGAAAATATTGACTTAATAAAAAAGTTTTAAAAATACTATATATATATATTAACAATATCTTATATATATATATATATATATATATATATATATATAAGTTATTTTTAAAGCCGTATCGTACAACATGTTCATATTTACAAAAAAAATATTTTTGACATTTAGTTTGGCATATGTATGGAGTGCCTCACCTAAAAGATTTTTTTAGCAATTTAGCCAGAAAACTAAGTAGCGGCACATGAAACACACCTCTAGATAAAATTTCAGTAATATATGTTTTATAATAAAAATGGCTGTGACATACGGACGGACAGACGGACATGTTTCAAAAAACTTTTCAGGGTTCCGTTTGTACCATTTTGGCTATGGAATCCTAAGAAGTGTTTGCGCTGTGTTATATTTTAAAGATCTAAATTTAATGGCCTTACAGCTCTCATTTTTATGATGATTTCGTGCACAAATACCACTCCTTATATGTGCATTTTTACTATTCGCAACTCGCAACAGGCTTAGTTTTGTTAATTTATCGTAATTAAGTGATTTTTTACGGTTAATATTTAAAATCGCAACAAAAAAATAACCATCCCTTAAGAGGCCTTATTCCCATGAACGTTCCTCAATTTCACGAAATCTTACTCGATAGATGGCGGTAGCGCTCAGTACGCGACCGCTGGCAATGATCGACGATCGAACGATCTTGATCGTTTTCAACTTCAATTACAAGTAAAATTCTTTTTACGCATAAGTTACACACAGGTTATTTATTTTCTTTTATATGGAAGATACTACAAATTAAAGTATGTTTTAAGGAAATATACGCATCTAACACCAAAGACGGGTAATCACTTAATCAGTAGGGACTGTTGGAGATACTTTTCGAATTAAAAGTATAATAAATTTCGAATTTCGAAAATTAGGTATGTTTAAGTATTGTAAAGACTGTTTTTTACACTTATGTTTCATTTTTTACCCTCCTTCAATATGCCTGTATTCGGTAGGAAATAATCTATTACTTATACATACGAGTACATATGTAGTATTTTTTTAATTTTTTCCAATATGGCTGAAATATTTTTTTTTGTAAAAATGGTCATGGTAGCCAATTTCGACTACTTCGGGTGTGTAGATTACGAAAATGATGTCTGTTAAATCGAAGATGGCGGTTATATACTTTATTCAGAAAAATCGTCATGGTAGTACTTTTCGGCTAATTAAGGGATGTGGATTTCGAAAATTATGTCCGTTTTAAAATCCAAAATGGCGGTTATACACTTTATTCTGAAAAATCGTCATGGTAGTCATTTTCGGCTACTTAGAGGGTGTAGATGTCGAAAATTATGTCTGTTTTAAAATCTAAGATGGCGGAAATATGCTTTTTTGTTAAATCGTCATGGTAGTCATTTTCGGCTAATTAGGGGATGTCGATTTTGAAAATTATGTCTGTTTTAAAATCCAAGATCAATCCCAAATCTGTGGACATTGTCGTTGGCCTCATACTTTGTAATTTTTGTATTGTTACTATTAGCCATAATCTCGTGTGTTACTGTTTATTGTCCCAAATAAATTGATAAAAAAAAGATACACTTTATTCTGCAAAATCGGCACGGTAGTCATTTTCTGCTAAATAGTGGGTGAAAATTTCGAAAATTATGTCTGTTTTAAAATCCAAGATGGCGGATATACTCTTTTTTCTGAGAAATCGTCATGGTAGTCGTTTTCGATTAATTCAGGGGTGTATATTTCGAAAATAATATCCGTTTTAAAATTAAAGATGACGGAAACGGAAAATGTTGTCAAAATCGTCATGGTAGTCATTTCCGACTAATTCGGGTGTGCAGATTTCGAAAATAATGTCTATTTTTAAATTAAAAGATGGCGGTCATACACATTTTTAGTAAAAATCGTTATGGTAGTCATTTTCCCTTAATTCAGGGATGTAGATTTCGAAAATAAAGACAATTTTAAAATACAAGATGGTGGAAATGGATAATTTTGTCAACATCGTCATGGTAGTCATTTTCGACTAATTAGGGTGTGCAGATTTCAAAAATGATGTCTATTTTGAAATCCAAGACCGCGGTCATATACTTCTTTGGTAAAAATCATCATGTTAGTCGTTTTCGATTAATTCAGGGGTGTAGATTTCGAAAATAAGGACCGTTTTAAAATCAAAGATGGCGGAAACGGAAAATACTGTCAAAATCGTCATGGTAGTCATTTTTGACTAATTCGGGTAAGCAGATATCGAAAATAATGTCTATTTTGAAATCCAAGATGGCGGTCATACACCTTTTTGGTAAAAATCGTTATAGTAGTCATTTTCGACTAATGCAGGGATGTATATTTCAAAAATAAAGAACGTTTTAAAATTCAAGATGGCAAAAATGGTAAATTTTGTCAAAATCGTCATGGTAGTCATTTTCGACTAATTAGGGTGTGCAGATTTCTAAAATGATGTCTATTTTGAAATCCAAGACCGCGGTCATACACTTTTTTGGTAAAAATCATCAAGTTAGTCGTTTTCAATTAATTCAGGGGTGTAGATTTCGAAAATAAGGACCGTTTTAAAATCAAAGATGACGGAAACGGAAAATTTTGTCAAAATCGTCATGGTAGTAGTTTTCGACAAATTGGGGTGTGCAGATTTCGAAAATAATGTCTATTTTTAAATCCAAGATAGCTCTCGCACACTTATTTGGTTAAAATCGAATGAGTGTCGTTTTAAATTAATTTGGGGATTTAAGTTTCGAAAATAGACACCGTTTTAAAATTCAGGATGGATGAAATGGACAATTTTATTAAAATCGTCATGATAGTCTTTTTTGTCTCATTTGGGTGTGTACTGTGTAGATTTCGAAAATAATGTATGTTTTAAAATCCATAATGGCGGCCATACACTTTTTTCTAAAACAATTTTATGGTAGTCGCTTGTGATTAATTGAGGGGTGTAGATTTCGATATAAGGACCGATTTGAGATCCAAGATGGGTGTTAAAGGATAATTATTGTAAAAATCGTCATGGTAGTCATTTTTACTAATTCACGTGTGTAGATTTAGAAAATAATGTCTGTTTTAAAATCCAAGATGGCAGTCATACAATTTTAGTAAAAATCATTATAGTAGTCTCTGTTGATTAATTCGGCAATGTAAATTCCGATAATAAACACTGTTTAAAAATATAAGATAGCAGTGATGACCTTTTTGTGAAAATCTTCATGGTAATCTTGTTCAACTGATTCAGGTGTTTAGATTTCGAGAAAAGGGTCTGTTTTAAATTCCAAGATGGCGGCCATACACTTTTTACTAGATAAACGTTATGGTAGTCATTTTCGATTCAATCGGGGATACAAAAAAGTATATGGCCGCCGTCTTGAATTTTAAAACAGAATTTGTTTTTGAAATCGACATATCTGAATAACGACGATTTTTATAAATGAATGACCATTTCTGCCATCTTGGATTTTGAAACGGACTTTATTTTTGAAATCTACACGCCTGAATTAATCGAAAATGGCTAAAATAACAAGTAAAGTGTGTGATAGCCATTTTGGATTTCAAAATAGACATTATTTTCGGAATCTACAGTTACCGAAATAGTCGAAAACGACTCCCATGACAAATTTGAAATTTTTTTTCATTTCCGCCATCTTTGATTTTAAAACTGTCCTTATTTTCGAAATCTACAACCCTGAATTAATCGGAAATGACTACCATATTGATTTTAACCAAAAAGTGTTTGATCGCCATCTTGGATTTTAAAACAGACATTATTTTCGAAATCTGGACACCCGAATTAGTCGAAGACGACAACCATGACGATTTTGACCAAATATACAGTTTCCCCCATCTTTGATTTTAAACGGTCCTTATTTTCGAATTATTCATCCCAGAATTAATCAGAAATGACGTCCATTCTGTGCTTCGTGTTTGTGTTTCTGAATTTTGCCTAACAATAGTTCTATAAGTTTTTTGTATGTACTAACACTTCATTGGGCTTTGCCCGAAATAAATGATTATTTAATTTAATTTAATTTAATTACGATTTTTGTATGGCCGCCATCTTGGATTTTGAAATACACATTGTTTTCGAAATCTACACCCCCGAATTAGTCGAAGACGACTACCATGACGATTTGACAAAATTTTCCATTTCCGCCGTCTTTGATTTTAAAACAGTCCTTATTTTCGAAATCTACACCCCTGAATTAATCGGAAACGACTAAAATAATGATTTTTACCAAAAACGTGCATGACCCCGGTCTTGATTTCAAAATAGACATCATTTTCGAAATCTACACCCCCGAATTAGTCGAAGACGACTACCATGACGATTTTGACAAAATTTTCCATTTCCGCCATGTTGTATTTTAAAACGGTCTTTATTTTCGATTTAACGATTTTTACCAAAAAAGTGTATGACCGCCATATTGGATTTCAAAATACACATTATTTTCGAAATCTGCACACCCAAATTAGTCGAAAATGACTACCATGACAAATTTAACGAATTTTACAAAAAAAATGTATGATCTTGGATTTCAAAATAGACATTATTTTCGAAATCTGCACACCCAAATTAGTCGAAAATGACTACCATGACAAATTTAACGATTTTTACAAAAAAAGCGTATGAGCGCCATCTTGGATTTCAAAATAGACATTATTTTCGAAATCTGCACACCCAAATTAGTCGAAAATGACTACCATGACAAATTTAACGATTTTTACCAAAAAAGTGTATGACAGATATTATTTTAGAAATCTGCACACCCAAATTAGTCGAAAATGACTACCATGACAAATTTAACGATTTTTACCAAAAAAGTGTATGACCGCCATCTTGAATTTCAAATTAGACATTAATTTTTGATATCTGCTTACCCGAATTAGTCGGAAATGACTACCATGACGATTTTGACAGAATTTTCCGTTTCCGCCATCTTTGATTTTAAAACCGTCCTTTTTTCCGAAATCTACACCCCCGAATTAGTCGAAGACGACTACCATGACGATTTTGACAAAATTTTCCATTTCCGCCATCTTGTATTTTAAAACGGTCTTTGTTTTCGATTTAACCATTTTTACCAAAAAAGTGTATGACCGCCATCTTGGATTTCAAAATAGACATTATTTTCGAAATCTGCAGACCCAAATTAGTCGAAAATGACTACCAATAAATTTAACGATTTTTACCAAAAAAGTGTATGACCGCCATCTTGGATATCAAAATAGACATTATTTTCGAAATCTGCACACCCAAATTAGTCGAAAATGACTACAATGACAAATTTAACGATTTTTACAAAAAAAGCGTATGAGCGCCATCTTGGATTTCAAAATAGACATTATTTTCGAAATCTGCACACCCAAATTAGTCGAAAATGACTACCATGACAAATTTAACGATTTTTACCAAAAAAGTGTATGACCGCCATCTTGGACTTCAAATTAGACATTATTTTCGATATCTGCTTACCCGAATTAGTCGGAAATGAGTACCATGACGATTTTGACAGAATTTTCCGTTTCCGCCATCTTTGATTTTAAAACCGTCCTTTTTTCCGAAATCTACACCCCCGAATTAGTCGAAGACGACTACCATGACGATTTTGACAAAATTTTCCATTTCCGCCATTTTGTATTTTAAAACGGTCTTTGTTTTCGATTTAACGATTTTTACCAAAAAAGTGTATGACCGCCATCTTGGATTTCAAAATAGACATTATTTTCGAAATCTGCACACCCAAATTAGTAAAATGACTACCATGACAAATTTTATTAGTTTTACAAAAAAGTGTATGAGCGCCATCTTGGATTTCAAAATAGACATTATTTTCGATATCTGCTTACCCGAATTAGTCGGAAATGACTACCATGACGATTTTGACAGTATTTTCCGTTTCCGCCATCTTTGATTTTAAAACGGTCCTCATTTTCGAAATCTACACCCCCGAATTAGTCGAAGACTACCATGACGATTTTGACAAAATTTTCCATTTCCGCTATCTTGTATTTTAAAACGGTCTTTGTTTTCGATTTAACGATTTTTACCAAAAAAGTGTATGACCGCCATTTTGGATTTCAAAATAGACATTATTTTCGAAATCTGCACACTCAAATTAGTTGAAAATGACTACCATGACAAATTTAACGATTTTTACCAAAAAAGTGTATGACCGCCATCTTGGATTTCAAAATAGACATTATTTTCGATATCTGCTTACCCGAATTAGTCAGAAATGACTACCATGACGATTTTGACAGAATTTTCCGTTTCCGCCATCTTTGATTTTAAAACCGTCTTTATTTTCGAAATCTACACCCCTGAATTAATCGAAAATGACTACCATAACGATTTTTACAAAAAAAGTGTATGACCGCCATCTTGGATTTCAAAATAGACATTATTTTCGATATCTGCTTACCCGAATTAGTCAGAAATGACTACCATGACGATTTTGACAGAATTTTCCGTTTCCGCCATCTTTGATTTTAAAACCGTCCTTTTTTCCGAAACCTACACCCCCGAATTAGTCGAAGACGACTACCATGACGATTTTGACAAAATTTTCCATTTCCGCCATCTTGTATTTTGAAACGGTCTTTGTTTTCGATTTAACGATTTTTACCAAAAAAGTGTATGACCGCCATCTTGGATTTCAAAATAGACATTATTTTCGTAATCTGCACACCCAAATTAGTTGAAAATGACTACCATGACAAATTTAACGATTTTTACCAAAAAAGTGTATGACCGCCATCTTGGATTTCAAAATAGACATTATTTTCGAAATCTGCACACCCGAATTAGTCGGAAATGACTACCATGACGATTTTGACAAAATTGTCTAGTTTCAAATAAAAAATCATTTTACGTCACACCTGGCCATAATGTGAGTTTTACCGCACGCTACGCTAATTGTTGTACTCACCACGGGCAGTAAAAAAGAAAGCCCTCTATCGCATATTTACAACTACCTGCGATTTCGGGCTTTCCTTCTTTTACAGTCCTTGGTAAGTAATGTACTATAATTGGTAAAGCGATATCGAGCCCCGGTAAGGCGTATCGATGTTGGTTCAAGTCCAACTGGGTTGATTATTTTTTCAATGTTTTCAATGTTTGTATTTGATTGAATACCATACTAATGTATGAGTGGAATACCCACTTTAAAAACAAAAAAAAAACATGTAAAATAATTATGAGTTGATAGCAGGTGCCATCTGTTATTTCCGTTGTGACACTTGTAAAAGGGTCGGCGGGAAGGGTATCTAACTCTAGTGGCTGGCACCTAGATGTCGCTTACGGCTGCTATAAAGTCGATGTAAAAATAAATGCAAAAAGATGATTCAAGGCATTGAGAATTTCGTCAGCTCGGTGACTGAACCCATAGCTTAATTGGTAAAGCGATATCGAGCCCCGGTAAGGCGTATCGATGTTGGTTCAAGTCCAACTGGGTTGATTATTTTTTCAATGTTTTCAATGTTTGTATTTGATTGAATAACATACTAATGTATGAGTGGAATACCCACTTTAAAAAAAAAACATGTAAAATAATTATGAGTTGATAGCAGGCGCCATCTGTTATTTCCGTTGTGACACTTGTAAAAGGGTCGGCGGGAAGGGTATCTAACTCTAGTGGTTGGCACCTAGATGTCGCTTACGGCTGCTATAAAGTCGATGTAAAAATAAATGCAAAAAGATGATTGAAGCATTGAGAATTTTGTCAGCACGGTGACTGAACCCATAGCTTAATTGGTAAAGCGATATCGAGCCCCGGTAAGGCGTATCGATGTTGGTTCAAGTCCAACTGGGTTGATTATTTATTCAATGTTTTCAATGTTTGTATTTGATTGAATAACATACTAATGTATGAGTGGAATACCCACTTAAAAAAAAAAAAAAAAAAAAAAAACATGTAAAATAATTATGAGTTGATAGCAGGCGCCATCTGTTATTTCCGTTGTGACACTTGTAAAAGGGTCGGCGGGAAGGGTATCTAACTCTAGTGGTTGGCACCTAGATGTCGCTTACGGCTGCTATAAAGTCGATGTAAAAATAAATGCAAAAAGATGATTGAAGGCATTGAGAATTTCGTCAGCTCGGTGACTGAACCCATAGCTTAATTGGTAAAGCGATATCGAGCCCCGGTAAGGCGTATCGATGTTGGTTCAAGTCCAACTGGGTTGATTATTTTTTTTTTCAATGTTTTCAATGTTTGTATTTGATTGAATAGTCAGTATTTTTTTATTTTTTCTGATATGCGGAATATTTTTAACCATATTTCGTAAATTCATAAATATTTTGCCGCTCACTGTTCTTCAAATTCAAAATCTAGGTTTTCATTTTTTTACATAAAAATCTACTAATCGAGATCGTTATTACTTATCTTATTTAGTAGTGTAAAGAGTATCCTTAATTAATACTCTCAAAATATACTTGATAGTTATTTATTTTCTTTTTTTATATTATTAGCTAGTACATCAAAATCGACTATCGGTTTAGGCTGTCCCTTTGAGACTCCTCAAAGAATCCTGAACGTCTGACATCGTTGTTATTCTTAATTTGAATAACACCGTGCCAGACAGTGTTTGAGAAGAGAGGTTGTAAAGGTAGACAACCTTTACAGTAGCATTCCTAAAAAATGTCACCGTAGTACTTAATCACAGTATTCAAATCACAAAACATCCACAAAAGGATTAGGTATGATTATTATAAATCTGCCCGCGCGCCTCTGAGTAAAGTCATATTCTTTGAACATTATTGCGGTGCATCGCGGCGGATTTATGCACGATCGCAATGAGAAGGGTACGCGGGTGGCGCGGGTAGAGAGCGCCCAAACGCTCAAGGACACTCCGGCGACAATCGTCTTAAAAATGAGGTCAGCCTCGGAGTCGTCAGAGGTGTTTCACAATTGCCCATTCCATAAGATTTTTATTAAAGAATGTAAATGAAATAAAACACGTGAAATAGCTTTTCGACTAATAACGTTAAGCTAATGATACAATAGTTATTTATTATACAAGAGGCAAAGTTGATTTTTAACCTCTCTTGCTTTTATTGAGACCCGCGAGCCAGTGAAAGAACGTAAAATTGGGCCACGAGCGTAGCGAGTGGTTCAAAAAATTGAATCTTGAGCGTGAAAGGCAGGAAAGGTTGAACAAACTTTGCTGCCGAGTACAATACAACATTTTTCACCACACTACCACAGGAAAAATTAAGCCAAATGAATGCTTTAAAAATTATATAGGTAATTCAAAATCTTCTCTTTAAAGTTCATCCTTCCAGTTCCAGATAACGTGAAAAAACAACGTGTGTGGATAAAATGTGTTTTTCCCACCGCTTTCAAGGGATAAAGAGCGCGTTTCCGAAGCGGAGTGGTACTGGTACCTCATTGGCCATCTGACCATATCACGTGATTCATTAAAAAGGTACAAATATATTAGAGAACTATTGACCAGGAAAGCTAACCGCCGTTTTTTAGGTACCTAAATGCAAGGTTTGTTCAATGTTCAATGACGTCGTCGCTCGTCGCTTCGTGTTGATACGAGTAGGTAACATTTTTTTTATACCACGACAGTAGCAATCAAGCATGCGGCCCGCCTGATGGTAAGCAGTTACCGTAGCCTATGGACGCCTGCAACCCCAGAGGATTCACATACGCGTTGCCTACCTTTTAGGAACCTATACCTACACTCCTGTTTTGAAGAACCCCATGTTAATTATTGCTCATGCACTTATCCTCCTGCTTCGAATAAATATACCTGGGTAGTAATCTTTAAGCGACCCATCCATTACCCCTGTCCTGCATATTTAACGAAACATGAAACCGTTGGTCTAAATAAGATTACAAGACAAAAACAGAAAGCGTGTTAGGATTGGTGCAAATACCAACCACAATGGACAGTGTGCTCAACGTTTAGTTAGCAGATTTGTCCGAAACAACGAGTAAGCTTCCCATGCAATAAAATTTTGCGAAAGTTTTAAATAAAACGACGACAGACGGATAGTTTGTGATAGCGGCTAAAACTCACTTGCTAGATTAGAGTTTTAGAATGGAATTACGTACGTAACAAAAAGCTAAGTGGCACCACAAGGACTGCGAACACTTTTTGCTATAAATTGCCGGGGCTAAAAATAAAACCTGAAAAGAAACTGAACATAAATTACAGACCTTTTCCGAATTGAGTTTTACTGTATGTTTTCTTTATGTGAATTGCTAGTCAAGTATTTTGGAACGATGAAGAATGAAGATGAATGTAAGGAATAATATTTAACCATATAGAAGTGTAACAAATTTTTTTTAGATATTAGTAATAGGATAATAACTTCCAAGTATTTTTTTTCAGCTTTGGTCTTTTTTAAACAAATCAAGAAATTTCAATAGATATAAGTATATCATACGGCTAAATAATAACTAGTATCTCTACTAGGTACCTATTTAATCATAGTACCTATTAAAGCATGAGAAACACTAATCAGCAGGGTTAGTGTTTCTCATCGGCAAAAAGGGAGGGGAAAAGATGTTGAGTAATGCATATTAAATGGAGGTGTTTTGTTGAATATTTAGCTTTTATTAGGTACTGTCGGGGTATCAATGAATAAATACCCGATAGCTCTTATAACAGATGTTTATTACTTTTATTTAACTAATAACAGAATATCAACTAGCTGTTTAGGCTGACCCTTTGGGACTCTATCCGAAAGAATTCCGATCGTCTGACATAGAACGTGCGAATTCCTAATTTAAAATAACACCGTGCCAGACAGTGTTCGAGAAGAGAGGTTGTAAAGGTAGTAAACCTTTACATATCTCGCCTCTTCGGGTGTAAGGGGCAGCCTACCCTTACAAACACTACGCCTATCCTAATCTACCACCGTGCCAGTCGTGCCAGACAGTGTTCGAGAAGAGAGGTTGTAAAGGTAGTATACCTTTACAGTGCTTAACTCATGCTATGTTGTTAATATTTGCATTTGCACTGTATTATTTAACTAATAGGTAGACAATGATTGCTCACATTAAGCAATCCCCAGCAAGCTGCTTACATATGTCAATAGCAGCCACAATGTCAGGCATCCATTCATCACAAAGTGGACGGCTGACATTGCATCATATCCGTTTAATAACATCACAGGTTCTAAATGTAACAGTATGCACATTGAATCTTGAAGCAAATCAAATTATTTTGTTCAATATATTTTGATTTTCAATTTTTAAGTAGTTACACTACTATATATAAACTGAAAATAGATGTCATATACTTCAGAAAAAAGTGACCAAACCCTCCGGTGTCCGAGGCCAGATTTAAACTGGCGTCTTCAGCTTTCGCGGCTGACGTCCTGACCACTAGACCACCCGGTCACGGCGGAAATTGACAAATTTTCTCATGTATATGCAATCTCTGAATTTGAAATGGCTAGGCGCCGTTGACCATACTCTAAGGGCATGCGCAGTACGTGCTTGCACCTCCTATCCGAATCACTTACGTGATTCTGGTATAGCGAGAGAGATGGTGTTGCCATCTATGAATCTTGAAGCAAATCAAATTATTTTGTTCAATATTTTTTGATTTGCAATTTTTAAGTAGTTACACTACTATATGTAAACTGAAAATAGATGTCATATACTTCAGAAAAAGTGACCAAACCCTCCGGTGTCCGAGGCCAGATTTAAACTGGCGTCTTCAGCTTTCGCGGTTGACGTCCTGACCACTAGACCACCCGGCAGTGTTGGCCGTTAATTTCAATTAGAATTGAAAATTGATCAATAAGATTGAAGATTAATTCGGTAACTAATCAATTACAGTAATCATCAATTTTTACTAACGTTAGCTCGCATTGACTTCGTGACGTCGTTAATTACACTAACCGTCAATAAGAATTAACCTGTTAGTTACACTAACGTCTTGAAAATTTAATAAGTTTAACAGTTAATTAGATTAACGTCCATCATCATTATCATCATCATATCAGCCGAAAGACGTCCACTGCTGAACATAGGCCTCCCCCAAAGAGTGCCACAATGACCGGTCCTGCGCCACCCGCATCCAGCGGACTCCCGCGACCTTTACCAGGTCATCAGTCCACCTTGTGGGGGGTCTACCGACGCTGCGCCTTCCGGTTCGTGGTCGCCACTCAAGAACCTTTCCGCCCCAACGGCCATCGGTTCTACGTGCAATGTGTCCCGCCCACTGCCTCTTCAGTTTAGCAATTCGGAGGGCTACATCGGTTACTTTGGTTCTGCTGCGGATGACCTCATTTCTGATGCGATCACGCAGAGAGACTCCAAGCATAGCCCTCTCCATTGTCCTTTGGGTGACTTTGAGCCTTCTTATGAGGCCCATAGTAAGCGACCACGTTTCAGTACCATGTGTCATCATTGGCAACACACACTGCCCGTACCGTACACCACATCCATACGCTCCGTCAGGTAATACAGAAGACTGAGGAGTATAACCTGCCCCTCTGCTTAGCGTTCGTAGACTACGAGAAAGCCTTCGATTCGATCGAAACCGGGGCTGTACTACAATCTCTCCAAAGGTGCCAAGTAGACTATCGCTATATCGAAGTGCTGAAATGTTTGTACGAGAACGCCACTATGTCAGTCCGACTCCAGGACCAGAACTCGAAGCCTATTCCGTTACAGCGGGGAGTCAGGCAAGGAGATGTTATTTCTCCTAAACTGTTTACCGCTGCACTGGAGGATGTCTTCAAGACTATGGACTGGAGAAGGCTAGGCATCAACATAAACGGCGAGTACATCACTCACCTTCGGTTTGCTGACGATATAGTAGTCTTGGCTGAGACCATGGAGGATTTGAGTACAATGCTCGATGACCTCAGTAAAGCCTGCGAGCGAGTTGGTCTAAAGATGAACATGGATAAGACGAAGATCATGTCAAATGCCCATGTAGCACCAACTCCCGTTACAATCGGAGACTTTACGCCTTGGCCACGACTTTGGTCTTAAGCGACCTGCGGTGCGTCCGGCGGTGCGGAATTTAGAGCGGGGCGGCGAGCAGGCCACGTACTTCGCAGTAGCCGCGGTGACTTCGAGCGGATGGGACGTACTCAGGTGACTCAAAATGTCTTTGTCGAAAGTGGCCCTTCAGTGCCTCGAAAGCATCTCCTATTTCATGGGAGACATTTTAAATATGAGAGAAGGTGTGCACGTGACAAATAGACGACGTAATACGTTGGGCGAATTCTGGGCATTGTATGAAGAATACCGACAGCATCCCCAAAAGTTTTATGAATACACACATTCGTGTGTAATGAGTGTGGAAACTTTTGATTACTTGTTACAACACTCTATGGACATCGCGCGCGTATAATACAATAAACTTTGTTCTTAAAATCACTGCCCGATCCGTGCCGCTGCTAAGACCGGTCGCACCGCACTTAGTCGTGGCCGCGCGTTCGCGCGCCTTGTCTTTGTTCGTTCCGCCCGCCACCCTGCTGCCCGCAGACGCCGGTCGCTCGAGTAAATCCTCGCGCTTGGTCGCCGGTGCGGAAGTTCGTGGCATCTCTTCTTTTCCGCGCTGCTTTTGTATTATGCGCGATCCGCTAGTCGCCGCCGCCGAAGCAGGTCGCGCAAAGCCGCGGCCAGGCGGTTACACTCGAAGTTGTGGACGATTATTTATACCTAGGATAGACTGTCCAGTTAGATAGATCCAACTTCGAGAAAGAGGTTAATCGACGAATCCGACTCGGTTGGGCAGCGTTCGGGAAGCTACGGCACATCTTTTCGTCCAATACTCCGCAGTGTCTAAAGACGAAAGTCTTTGACCAGATTAACGTTAGTGTAACTAAATTAATCCTGTCTTGTACTAATAATTGTGCGTCGCAGCCATTAAATGGCTGACTGGTCTTAGTGTTGACATTTAATACCTAATTTATTGAATATACATGTATTGTGCTTTTGTATTTTGCCATACGATTAAATAAATAAATAAATAATTAATGTTCAAACTGCATCTCGGGTATGGAAGTTGGGACCAATATCACAAGATGGAGCTCATACTGGACTGGACCCTGGGGACCCCTACTAGATCTCGGATTTGGCGCAACATAAACTCATGCTGTTTGGGCTCATTCGACTTGTACTGATGAGCAGATGGTACCGGTATCAAAATCTGGAGCTCATGCTGGACCCTGGGGATCCAGGGGGGAGGGGGGGGGCAGGTGGTGGGGGGGGGGGGTGTAGGCGGTAGGGGGTGGTAGGGGGGCAGGGGGTAGGGGGTAGGGTAGTAGTGGATTAGGGGAGTAGGGGAGTAGGAGTTGGTTTGAGTTTGAGTTTCAGTTTCAGTTTGAGTCGAATGAACCCAAACAGCATGAGTCTATGATGCGCCAAACCCGAGATCCAGTAGGGATCCCCAGGGTCCAGCATGAGCTCCAGATTTTGATACCGGTACCATCTGCTCATCAGTACAAGTCGAATGAGCCCAAACAGCATGAGTCTATGATGCACCAAACCCGAGATCCAGTAGTGATCCCCAGGGTCCAGCATGAGCTCCAGATTTTGATACCGATACCATCTGCTCATCAGTACAAGTCGAATGAGCCCAAACAGCATGAGTCTATGATGCGCCAAACCCGAGATCCAGTAGGGATCCCCAGGGTCCAGCATGAGCTCCAGGTTTTAATACCGGTACCATCTGCTCATCAGTACAATTCGAATGAGCCCAAAAAGCATGAGTCTATGATGCACCAAACCCGAGATCCAGTAGTGATCCCCAGGGTCCAGCATGAGCTCCAGATTTTGATACCGATACCATCTGCTCATCAGTACAAGTCGAATGAGCCCAAACAGCATGAGTCTATGATGCGCTAAACCCGAGATCCAGTAGGGATCCCCAGGGTTCAGCATGAGCTGCAGATTTTGATACCGGTACCATCTGCTCATCAGTACAAGTCGAATGAGCCCAAACAGCATGAGTCTATGATGCGCCAAACCCGAGATCCAGTAGGGATCCCCAGGGTCCAGCATGACCTCCATCTTAGGATACCGGTCCCATTGCTTATTAATACAAGCCCCCGACCCCCGGGTCCGGATTCAAAATCGAAACAAAAATCAAAACCACGTAGCTTTACCTAAATCCGCGTTTAGTTAGGTTAATTATTAATGTCAATTATGTATTCAATCTACACTAAAAATTATATTAATGGGTAAAATTTTTGAGAAAAACTAAAAATTAAATATCTTCAAGTATTAGTTATTCGCAAAGGATTAACACGTTAGTTACAATTAATTTTAATTCTAATTGAAATCAATTTGCATTAAACTATTAGTGTTCAATTTTAACTAACGTGTTTCAATCTGTAATTTTTAATTTTCAATTACACTAATGTTCGGCCAACACTGCCACCCGGTCACGGCGGAACTTGACAAATTTTCTCATGTATATGCAATCTCTGAATAACGTAAGTGATTCGGATAAGAGGTGCAAGCACGTACTGCGCATGCCCTTAGAGTATGGTCAACGGCGCCTAGCCGTTTCAAATTCAGAGATTGCATATACATGAGAAAATTTGTCAAGTTCCGCCGTGACCGGGTGGTCTAGTGGTCAGGACGTTAGCCGCGAAAGCTGAAGACGCCAATTCAAATCTGGCCTCGGACACCGGAGGGTTTGGTCACTTTTTTGAAGTATATGACAACTATTTTCAGTATGCACGTTAGCAACCATTATAATAGTAGGTGCTTCCACTTCACATTGCGTATGCTGGCTAATAGGTAATGACAGTAGTCGAGAACACACTCACTGGAGCAGAAATAAAGTCGCGCATGGATTCATCACACAGTGGACGTTTGGTGGAGCATTGTATCTGTCTACTTAATACCTCACAGTCACAAATTCTAAATTTAACAGTACGCGCGCAAGTATAGTTCAAAATCTGTAAGAATGAACTTTTGACACTTCAGTATTGACGTCATTAGTAATGGGGCTAAGACGTATCGTTTGTCAAATTTAGCGATTATTTATGAATTGTTCGAATCGATTTTACTACAACCGATATTTTCTTGTTACAAGCCTATATATTTTGTATCACATTTCTTCTCAAATTATAACAATAAGAATAAGAGAATAAATAATAATGTTTATTGACTTAAACCTAATATAAGTGTAAGTAATATTTGCACAGTACGCTAATAGTTTAAGAGAGACTTATGTATTAGGTTTGAAACAGTTTCACCGGAACTGAGCCTCTGTCTCCCGAACTAGGCGGATGCCTGTGACACGGAAGTCACAGAGTTGAGATGAGTTGTATGCAGTTATGCCTAATATACAAAAATAAATTAAAAAAGGAAAACTTAACTATAACAAAGCAGAACATAAAACTATTTAGGAAATGATCATTTAATAATTGTTATCTACTAATTATGTATGGCATTATAATAATTCCATAATTAATACAATATGATAAGAAAGTCTTAATTGTCTATTGATTACATAATCGATTTTATCGACTTACGGAAATGTTATATGAATCGGAACAGGAGACATGGTCACAACACTAAATTTAAAAAAAAGGAGGCGTAGACCGTAACTGTTTGCATGCTAAATTGTTATCGTAAAATATTCAATAACTAAGATATGAAAAAAATTGACATTAATTAAGTTATGTTTATAAAAAGTGAATACTGTGTTTACGTACCATCAGGTTCAAAATTGCATGGTCAATTTATCAATGAATTCATTCATAAATTGGCCATGCAATTCTGAACCCGATAGTACATGACAAGCTGTAAAATCGTTATGGGATTTTGTTCATAATTTCAAAGTGTCTTGCGGGTTTACGTTCTACGGGCGTTGCGATGTGTCAAAAGTTCATTCTTACAGATTTTGAACTATAGTAATTAGTACAACTGTTGCGTGCATTTAGTCACAGTCGTTTTGGTAGTACAAAATGTAGCCAATTAAATTTGTTAAATACCTAATTACTAAGTTCATTATGCGTATAAATAAATGATTTCAGCGGATCGATTTGCACTGCATTCACACGCGATGGGGCCGCAGGCGGTAAATGATAACAAGGTTTTTTTTCTGTAGGTACAGTTTATGTACATAGCACCGTATGTGCAACATACGGAATGACAAAATATTTGGAACTGTAGTTATAGAACATAATATGGTAGTATCCATCGACATATAAAGACGAGTAAAGGCAAGCAAAGTTCATGTGAAAACACTACCCATTTTCACGATTACAAAACTAAAATGTCTTGTCTTATTATTCTTATTAACCAATCAAGTACTCATTCTTTAAGCATATTTTTTGTGTTAACCTTAATTCCTCAAAGGTTTCATGCCATTTTACCAATAAGAAAAGTTGCCGTGTTGTGAGTGGTCAAAATCAATTTGACAATGAAGTTTAATTGGACAGGAGATACTCAAATGAAATAACTGAAATGTCAAGTTAACGTATAACAAATACGCCTGAGTTTGACGTGGATAGGTTCACGTAATAAATAATAATGTAATCAATTAACAATTTATTTTTTAGTGCATTTTTCATTACTTATTTAATATACGTAAATTTAATCGTTCTTGGAATAAGGAATAATATGAAAGCCTTCTATTCATCTTTCATTTATTTAATAAAAGTGCTTAATTACAATACAGGGACTTGCATACTACAAAATAAGCATAAATTAACATAAAATAGTAAAGGTTTTGAACTTATTACAATTTTGATAAATCCGTTACATTAGGGAGACCCTCTTGGTCTCGAGCAACATAATGTTAAGCAATTAAGGTTGATTATGGCAAAAAAACGAATATTTTTTAACTTTATTTATGACCAGACTAGAAAATAATAGCATACCTTCAATATAAATAGTTAAAACTCTCTTTGCTTCCTCGTTTTTTAGAACTAAAAAAATATCGGATGAGTCGTTTATTTGTACTATTTATTTTAGCAGGCTTAGGGAAATACAAAGATAAATTTACATTTTGTATCCATTTTTTTATACTACAACGGTAGCAAACAGGCATAGGGCTCACCTAATGGTAAGCAGCTACCGTAGCCTATGGGCGCCTATAACCGAACCGCAGAATTCCACGCATGCCTTCTTACTTCGTTCTTGGGGAAACTTTAAATTAAACATACACATACTGTTGAAGTCATCATTATAACAGAATTTAAATTATATTTAGTAGGTAAGTAAAACCGACTGAGGTGGCATATTCAGATTGTTTATTAAGTACGTATCTCATATTCCCAATATATGAGTACAAGGGAGACATTTCGATATTATCAAAGTAGTATAATATTGATTAAGATTTATTCCAAGGACCCATACTGTATATCGAAAAAAACAAACTAAAAAGATTCTTTGAAACCTAACTGCTATTACTACTAGGTAATACTTATAAATAAACATTCATTATACTTTTCCTCAAATGAGTTATGTTTACTTTTCCAAAACTTATATTGCATAACATCGACCAAGTCCGTAATGTATGAGAATATGTATGCGTGATATACTTACCGATGAAAAGAAATATCACCATCTTTGGCGCCTGTGTGGCTCCTGCACCAATGCACGGCACAAGCCGGCATTTTAATACCGATATATTACCGAAATTTCATGGACCGTAAAAACTAATATTTTGACGACATGACAATTTCAAAATGTTTGACATGACATTAGGGCACCGCTGTCACAAGCTCCGCCCACTTGGGCTTCCTTCGGGACTTTTGGGATTACGCTTCCTTACTTATTATTCTTCCAAGGTAGTATCATTGATAAGTAAATACCGTACCGTGTACCACGGACGGAGGTCGGTAAACAGGCCTACAGTATTTATTATGTTTTAATTTAACATTTAATATTTCGAGTATTGTAACAGACTCAATAAGGAGGTTATGTTACAGACTCAATAAGGAGGTTATGTTTCATTTATTTAGTTGCTTACTAGATTCCAAAGTACTGTTGGAACACTCCTTCGTATACGGTACTCGTATTGCGAAATGCCTGTATTAGTTTGCATTTGGACTAAGATCTGACAACATCGGGGATGAATTATTACAATACCTATAGATAACACCTGTAGTCCAGGCATGTAGTGAAACATGTACAGTGTGGCTTATCATTGAAGATAAGGTTGATTTGCCTAACCTGAGACTCCGACATTACTGACCTCTTATCTTATTTGATTCGGGGGCCCACTTCGGGTCTTCGGGTGGATACACTTCGACCCAAAGGGATCTTTTGTGTAATTGCCCCTAGTACACCTACTTAAGAGTTTTTTCAACCATCTCCATGTGTTGGATAATGGAGCTCAAGGGCAGTTCTTTGAGATTCTCTGAATCTGGAAATCCAGTTCCAAAGTCCTTCATTCTCTGTCTGGCTAGAGCGTGACATTCACACATTAAGTGTTTCATTGTTTCTTCCTTTTCGCCACACATTCTACAATCAGTGTTATCTGACAGTCCCATTTGAGCCATTACTCCTTTCACAGCATAGTGGCCTGTGACAACTCCTGTTATGATTTGAGGCTCCAAATACTATACCATTTGGCGGATGGTGGACGTACGATGTTGATTAGGATGTTGTACGTTGTACAGATTCAATTCAATATTGTATTCAAGCAATAAAATCGTGAGCGCTGGCCACCGAATGGCACCTTTTGATAGACATATCACATTTATATTGAGGTCAGTAAAGCCATACTGATCTCAATATAAAAAGGTATACCTTTACAAAAAAAATGACACAATTATAGTCGTGAGATGCGCACCTGTAAGAGTACCTACGCCCAACTGACTTTACCACCTTTGTCATTAAGATAATGATAAATCTTTGTGATTTAATTTCAGCTGAAATACGCATTGATTAATGGTCGACAGCCTTAGTAAATATCAATATAGACCGGTGATCGATTATACCAAGTAGATATTAAGGAGTGCTCAACTTTCAGAAAATTATACAAGCCGGTGGAACTCGAATACTATGAAATTTCAGACACTGCTACGTAATAATTCAGCATAACACATAACCTAACTTTTCACATACTAACCTAACCTTTATCACGTCTTAATGAAGACAAGTATTTAAAATGTAAAAAATAAACAAGTCTCAAAACTATTTCTAACTCATTCGCACCAGTGAATATGAGAAGAGATAGGGGATCTTTTATTATACGTGTTGGATAAGGAATAAGACACGGTCACATATGGCGAGTGACTTTTATGTGCTCTTCGTGGACACTTGGACTCGTTTTATTTGATGATATGACCTAAGTAATATTTGCTCGGGCAATAGGTATCAGTTTATTGAAATTTGTGGAGTATTTAATAAACGGATCTCAAAATTTCTATAAAAAGTAACCCATTACTATCAAAGATAATTAACAGTTATTTATATTATAACTTTTTTAAGCATTCATTCAATCATTGAATCACATAATATACTACTTATCCAAGAAAGATCATGTTGGTTTTTTAGATGTTTCTTAAATATATACGTAATAATAAGATAAAAAGGTAGGTATCTAAATCTGTCTATTCATCATTGGAATTGTTAGCCCACCTAACGGGCCGTTCCGTTGAGGATCCTTAGACTGATTTAATAATAAAACGTAGATCTTCTTCAAGTATTTAGTTAACAATTACTTTCACAAAAAATGTTTTATCAGTTCTCTTGCATAGCTTGACATGACAGTTCCATAGAAAAAGAAAACAAAGTTGTCACAGATAATCTAGATCAGCATTACGCGCCAAAAGTACTCTTTTGGTGGGTTTATGGCTACTGTCACTCTTAAAAATAATTCATGTTGGTACACCGTGTTAGCCATAGTATTTTATTAATCTACTTTGACAGATACTAAAAATTTTATTTAGCCATTATATTGTTATACATACAGGTGTCTCAGAATACAAAAACGCTAACACAATGAAATCGAAACAAGACGGGTGCTTAATTATCACGTGGCTGATGAGTAATGTGTTGAGACAATATGGATAACGATTTCGTGCATGCAAATTCAATGTGTAAATGAATAGCAAACATTCAAATGTAAATTCATTTAAAAACAAAAAACGTATCGTCGTATCTCTTTTTTTACAAATATTGAAATTGTATTTATTTGTTCTGCAGGCAGTACTGACATAAAGCAAAGCGGGCTTCCCAAATTGAATCTATCGGTTCACTTGGTTCAGGAGTGGTAGTTGAGCGATCGATGGCGGATATCACTACACTGCACATAGCTGAGAAGCACTCTTAGGTCCTAGAACACACTTGAATAAGAAATGTACTGTATAGGTGAGTACGTAGTAGCACTATGTGAAATAATTCTTAGCCTTTGACGAATGCGATGGCTCTTTAACATACTCGTAAGTTCTGTTCGAATCTTGGAAAATTGTACGTCGTAGGTATAAAAATTGTTAAAGTATAAGCATATTTATTAGACAAGCACAAAGTAAATTCTCGTTTAAGCGCATGTTGCGCAAGCATTTTTTCTACAAGCTCAAGGCATAATTGTCCATCGTACGTATAGTTTCATCACTGCGTACACAATAGTACATTGTGATACAAGTGTGCTAAGTTGATCATTACATATGAAGCGATATTGTGCATCAGGAAGCTAAGCTATGTAATTAACAAGCGTTACATACGACGTTTTTCAACACACTTGCGAGGAAATAACAGAATAGTGTAATTAATAACTTTGATAAATTGAAAAAAAAACATTAACTGTCAGAATGTTTACAGGATAGAGGTACTTACGAATCTAAGATAATTAAATTTAACTAACCTTATATTGTGATGTTATTGACTATCCGGAACTTTTTTTTTAATAATTAAATTAAATTAAAGACTTCACATTTAGGTATTGTGCATTTTTTTTCATACATAATAATTCAGCCCGCAATGTATTGCATCCATGACAATTAACCTACCGATGCGTCATGTCAGTTATGTCAGTTTTAAATCAGTTGGATAGCGTACATTGGTGCCTGGTAGGACTTTAAAAAATCGTTACACATAATTAATAACACTATTTAACAAAATGATTATACTATATGAGTCCTATTGCTGGATACTATAGGGGGATAAAGTATACGCCCGTATAAAATTTACAGGCTGTATATGGCGCGCATTTTTCTTTTTTGGATGTGCGCGCAGCTTGAGGCAAAGGCGCGTACCTATCTGACAAACAGCCAATATTAAAACAGACAATTCGTGTTTAAAACATAATTTATTGTGTATTACGAGTAATATAATGAGTTGAAATGATTCTTGTTCACAATCAGGATTGTATAATTTGTATTCTATCGTAAACGTGTATATTTTTAATATATTTACTTTTTTTACTTTTTTAGAATGCAAACTCCTAAAGAGTTAAAAAAAATAAAGGTAATACCCGACTAAATTACAACGATTCGCCTGCGTACATACAACTTGGTACTAGAGTATAAACGTCACTTTATTAATTTTGTATTAAGCAGAAACGTCTGCAAGCGAAATTTCAATTTTATAATTGAAAGAAAAATGGAAAAATTCACCGCGTCGAGCAAGATTCGAACTTGCGACCTTTCGGAACACCGGTCCGACCGCTCTGACCAACTGAGCCATCGACGCTTACTCAACCGCGGCGAATCTTTCCATCAGTTCCTTCATTGCTTACGTCAGAGGGTGACGTGTAGCGACATCTACCGTAAGTGTATGTACACGTTAACGGCATCAAAGTTCCAAGTCATATTGGAATAACATCGATAACAATGCGCTAACCCATACTGAATTAATTTTGTATTAAGCAGAAACGTCTGCAAGCGAAATTTCAATTTTATAATTGAAAGAAAAATGGAAAAATTCACCGCGTCGAGCAAGATTCGAACTTGCGACCTTTCGGAACACCGGTCCGACCGCTCTGACCAACTGAGCCATCGACGCTTACTCAACCGCGGCGAATCTTTCCATCAGTTCCTTCATTGCTTACGTCAGAGGGTGACGTGTAGCGACATCTACCGTAAGTGTATGTACACGTTAACGGCATCAAAGTTCCAAGTCATATTGGAATAACATCGATAACAATGCGCTAACCCATACTGAATTAATTTTGTATTAAGCAGAAACGTCTGCAAGCGAAATTTCAATTTTATAATTGAAAGAAAAATGGAAAAATTCACCGCGTCGAGCAAGATTCGAACTTGCGACCTTTCGGAACACCGGTCCGACCGCTCTGACCAACTGAGCCATCGACGCTTACTCAACCGCGGCGAATCTTTCCATCAGTTCCTTCATTGCTTACGTCAGAGGGTGACGTGTAGCGACATCTACCGTAAGTGTATGTACACGTTAACGGCATCAAAGTTCCAAGTCATATTGGAATAACATCGATAACAATGCGCTAACCCATACTGAATTAATTTTGTATTAAGCAGAAACGTCTGCAAGCGAAATTTCAATTTTATAATTGAAAGAAAAATGGAAAAATTCACCGCGTCGAGCAAGATTCGAACTTGCGACTTCAGTTGGTCAGAGCGGTCGGACCGGTGTTCCGAAAGGTCGCAAGTTCGAATCTTGCTCGACGCGGTGAATTTTTCCATTTTTCTTTCAATTATAAAATTGAAATTTCGCTTGCAGACGTTTCTGCTTAATACAAAATTAATTCAGTATGGGTTAGCGCATTGTTATCGATGTTATTCCAATATGACTTGGAACTTTGATGCCGTTAACGTGTACATACACTTACGGTAGATGTCGCTACACGTCACCCTCTGACGTAAGCAATGAAGGAACTGATGGAAAGATTCGCCGCGGTTGAGTAAGCGTCGATGGCTCAGTTGGTCAGAGCGGTCGGACCGGTGTTCCGAAAGGTCGCAAGTTCGAATCTTGCTCGACGCGGTGAATTTTTCCATTTTTCTTTCAATTATAAAATTGAAATTTCGCTTGCAGACGTTTCTGCTTAATACAAAATTAATTCAGTATGGGTTAGCGCATTGTTATCGATGTTATTCCAATATGACTTGGAACTTTGATGCCGTTAACGTGTACATACACTTACGGTAGATGTCGCTACACGTCACCCTCTGACGTAAGCAATGAAGGAACTGATGGAAAGATTCGCCGCGGTTGAGTAAGCGTCGATGGCTCAGTTGGTCAGAGCGGTCGGACCGGTGTTCCGAAAGGTCGCAAGTTCGAATCTTGCTCGACGCGGTGAATTTTTCCATTTTTCTTTCAATTATAAAATTGAAATTTCGCTTGCAGACGTTTCTGCTTAATACAAAATTAATTCAGTATGGGTTAGCGCATTGTTATCGATGTTATTCCAATATGACTTGGAACTTTGATGCCGTTAACGTGTACATACACTTACGGTAGATGTCGCTACACGTCACCCTCTGACGTAAGCAATGAAGGAACTGATGGAAAGATTCGCCGCGGTTGAGTAAGCGTCGATGGCTCAGTTGGTCAGAGCGGTCGGACCGGTGTTCCGAAAGGTCGCAAGTTCGAATCTTGCTCGACGCGGTGAATTTTTCCATTTTTCTTTCAATTATAAAATTGAAACGTCACTTTATCGGATTATTAAATTATTGCACTAGTTTGATAATTATTGTGAAATGCACGCGTGTTTAATATCTAGGATTATGAGCATAAAAGCGGTGGAATAAAAACCTCGTTATGAGCAAGTGTGTTGAAAAGTAAATTTTATGTAAGTTTATTATGGACTAAGAGCTGGCCACGTCAGATGTGACACAATAATGAGAGCAATGAAACCTGTCTAGTTAGATTGCTTAACCATCCTTATTGCTAGATCCGGGCATCTGGCAGCTTTTAATGGGTGGAGGTCAGAGTGACAGACCAACTAAAATTTTCAGTTGGAAAAAAGTAAAACCAAAACAGCTAAAAACTGCCGAAGTTGTGTCATTTATAGAGGACGAGGCCTATATTTTAACATTAGAAAAAAAAACATTGTGTATTACTGCGGAAACAAAAGCAGTAGGCGACTAACTATAAATTGCATTATACATCATTTGGCACTACTTACCCCCAACAGAAACTTCTAGCTGTGATATAATCTAATTAATTCGATGATTTCCCATAATATTGCATCAAAATCCGAACTCTAGGATTGGTTTTATTCAAGTTATTTGCATTATTTAACCTCCACCACTTTACAGCTGCCAGATGTCCGGATCTAGAAATAAGCATAGTATAGCAAACTTATAAAAACTCATTTTGTAATAACAGACCCGAGAATTTTAAGACCTAATTATGTACCGTTGCACACGAAACTTTTTCTACGACAATAGCAAAAACCTAATTAATAAATAATTTTAAAGTTCTTAAGTGCCAAGAGAACATAAATCAATTTTGTCATAGGATTTTTCTGTCAACTAATTAACTCATACTTTTGTGCCGAAGTCTTCGGATATTCACTGTAAAGTTTTCTTGTCACTTATTTTATCAAAATTAACATAAACTCCTTGATATTAACAAAATATACGAGTTTAAATACAAAAATGAAGCCGTACATTGTGTTGTAACTTTTTAAATATTAACCTTTTAAATGTCATAGACAATAGACTACGAGTTGGTTTTCAATTGCGAAAAAATATGGCTTCGTTCAACTAACTCTCAATGCAAAAGTTTAAATTAAGGTACAATTGTGCTTTTGGTAAATATGAAAACTAAATTATTTCAGATATTAATACTTAGAAAAAGACATAATAATGTTTTTATCATATTTTGTGCAAATGTAATATTAATTTAAAAATATAATTTATATTGAAAACAAGAACAAACCCTTTTGAGACTTGGTGCCTGGACGTCAGTGCATTAAAAAAACAAAAACAGTTTCACAATAGGTTTTATCTACATCTTACAATGTGAGTGACATTGTAAGTCTTCTAAATCGTGTTCAAAAACGGTAGGCAATGGCTAGCATTACCACAACCGATTTTACTATGATAAGCTTTTTATCTGTGGCATTAACGTAATTTTAACTTTACGTAATCATATATTGATACGTTATGAGTTTCAAATTCCGAACATCAAATTTGATAACATAATGTAAATCCTGTCCTCCTTCCCGACCAACGGCACGGGCCCGCGCGACCGCCGGTACAATCGAGTTGGCCATGGCGGTGCAATGGCGGTCATTCTATGGTTTCGGAACACTTCATTTAGGATATATAATATGAGCGTAGATAAAGCAGTGTATGCAACTGTACGTAATTAGGCCTTATTACGAAACAGTTACATAAACTACTAATTTTTTAGTGCATTTTTCATTACTTATTTAATGAACGTCTTTGGCGGACATAGTTTGCAGTCGGGTGACCCCCCGGACTAACACATGAAGACCTTGTCGGTGTAGAAGGCGGGCAACATCGATAGACAAACGCAACCGGCAACTACAGCGGTAAGGCAGGGTACCTGTGATGTGCCTTAGAGGGCGAGCGTCTGGGTACGTATAGGGACGCTCGGTCATTCACTGCACCTTTTATCTTCAACCAGTTGTATCGGTCCTCCGATCCACTGGCAACAGGGGGCAAAAGGCGAGAGAGTGGATCTGTACCTGCGCAACTGCTTGTCCACTTTAATATCCTCACGCGCAAATGACTCCGGCGATGTTTCAAGGATTACGAGTTTGAGAAGACCTGCGGCGATGGAGCACTGGTGGTGAGGTAAGGGCCTGGTGTGCCTAAGCCTTAGCTGGTGCTCTGCACGTTAGGCGGCTGGATGATGATGGTCGCTCCGGGCTCCGGGCTCTTTGGTCTGCCAACGACTTGCGACGCACAGCTATGGAGATTGTCGGCATAAGCACGCCAATGATCATCAATAGACGCAGACTCTGGTATCAGTGGTGCAACGGTACCGAAGGCATCATCCAGTTCTTGTCTCAATTCTAGGTCGTGTAACAATTTTTCACACGACAATTTCGATGGTGTTCGGCGTGGGGCTCGACGTGGAGTTTTAAGCTTGACTCGTAGCTTGGCTCTAACGAGTCTGTGGTCCGTCCAGCCCTGGGCACCTCTCATGACACGAGTGATGAGTACTTCCGCTAGGTCTCTCTGACGTACTATAACGTAATCTAAGAGGTGCCAGTGCTTAGACCTTGGATGCATCCACGTGGTTTTGTATTTATCCGGCATCCGAAAGCAGGTGTTAGTTACACAAAGCCCGAACTCAACACAAAGGGTGAGAAGATCCAATCCATTGGCATTACATTTCCCAATCCCATGACGACCGAGGACTCCATTCCATAAACTATGCTCGGCGCCAACGCGAGCATTGAAATCACCAAGTAGAAGGATTTTGTCGGTAGGCCTTATCTTCTCTAGGACATTCCGAAGTTCTTTGTAAAACTTGGCCTTCTCTTCCTCCGGAGACGGCAATGTGGGAGCGTAAACACTGATCAGATGTACGTATTTCTTCCGCGAAAGAGGAAAAACCAAGACTGGTTTGACGACTCCGACGTGGAGATCAGGAAGCTTGTTGAAGATTTTAGACGCTCTCTGCGTACTTTAAATACACCTGAACGCAAAAAGGCACAGCAGAATCTCAAACTGAAGGTGCGCGCTCTTAAAGACGGATGGTGGACCGAGAAGGCAACTATAATGCAGGCATATGCGGACAGTAATCAAACGGGCAAGTTTTTGGAATGTCTTCAAGGTATCTTCGGTCCAAGATCACAAAGAACTGCGCCGATGACAAGGAGAAGGCCAATCGTTTGACGGAGCAGAGTGATATTCTAGCACGCTGGGCGCAACATTTTAATGAGGTTCTTAATCCTCAAACCCAGACCACTGACTTGCGATATATAGATACACTAGACGATCTGCCCATTGTAGAAGACCTCGCCAATCCTCCGTCTTTCGACGAGTTCATAGCGGCAATAAATAAATTAAAGAATGCAAAGTCACCAGGGTTAGATAGCATACCGTCAGAGATCTACAAATATGGCGGGCCTAATATCAAGAGCAGACTATTCGATCTCATCTCAAAAGTATGGAGCTGTGAAACTGTTCCTCAGGATTGGAAGGATGCCTCCATTTGCAAGTTATATAAAGGCAAAGGTGATGTTTCCGATTGTGGATCCTATAGAGGCATTTCTCTGCTCTGCACTGCGGGCAAAGTCCTAGCCCATATCATTAACCGCCGACTAACCCTTCTTGCGGAAACACTGCTCCCTGAGTCCCAATGTGGTTTTCGTCCAAATAGCACAGTGGACGCCATCTTTGTCGTGAAGCAAATTCAAGAAAAAAGCCTGGAACAACATCGTCCTCTGTTTATGAGCTTTGTCGACTTAGAAAAGGCGTTTGATAGGGTGCCACGAGACGCTCTTTGGGTTGTGCTGAGAAAAGCTGGTTGTCCTGAGAAGTTCCTTAACTTGATACGCCAGTTTCATGTAAATATGATGGCACAAGTTCGACATGATGTGAACTTCTCAGACCAATTCCCAGTGACATGCGGTGTAAAGCAAGGTTGTGTTCTCGCCCCCACCTTGTTTGCGATTTACTTTGCTGCTGTACTGATTGATGCGTCAAAGACTTGCGGGAATATGATACAAGTTAGCTCAAGATCAGATAAGAGTATCTTCGAGCTGTCTCGCTTCAAGGCTAAACGTCAACTCACTAAAATCACCATCTTGGACATTCTTTATGCAGACGACGTTTGTCTCATGGCTGACGCTGAAGAATCCCTTCAAGCCTACGTGGACTCACTGAATGCGTCATGCCGTAGATTTGGCCTGGTTATAAGTGTAACAAAAACGCAGGTACTGGTGCAGCCGCCGAGGGGCCACAATTTGGAACGATCTGGTGTCCGTCTGCATGGCGAAGTTCTGGAAGAGGTGTCACACTTCAGGTATCTGGGGAGCCAGCTCCGAAATGATAATAGCTTGGCGTCTGAAATACCATCCCGGATAGCTAATGCAGCTGCAGCCTTTGGGAAGCTCAACAACCGTGTTTGGAGGTCACATGACCTGAAGCTGTCAACCAAGATCATGGTCTACAAGGCCATAGTTATACCGACTCTTCTTTATGCTGCGGAAACGTGGTGCTGTTACAAAGCGGATGTGAAAAAATTGGACTCCTTCCATCTGCACTGCCTTCGTTCAATTCTGCGCATAAAGTGGCAGGATAGGGTACCGAACACGGAAGTGCTACGTCGCGTCAAGCTACCTGGTATTGAGGCACTAATCATGAAACACCAGCTAAGATGGTGTGGCCACGTCGTACGCATGGACAACAGTAGATTGCCGAAAGCAGTGTTCTATGCTGAGCTTTCTTGCGGGAAGCGGAAGCAGGGGGGACAGTACCTGCGGCACAAAGATGTTCTTAAGCGCCACCTCACTGCTTGCCGTATACCGTTTGAACGTTGGGAAGAGATGGCGCTGCAGCGGTCGGAATGGCGATCTACTGTTCTTAAAAAAGTGGACCAATATGAACACCAGCGTTTAGAAGACCTGGATGCTAGACGGCATATAAGAAAGACTCGCCCAAAGCCCTCTTACGTATACACGTACAACCCAGCTGGTCAACTTCACTGCGCCTCGTGTGACCGCGTCTTCAAGACGAAGTTTGGCTTTGCAAGTCATACCCGAGCCTTCCATAATCCGGGAAGGAATAATTGACGGAGTCGCTGTCGCCGGATACGGCGAGGAGAGAATGATGAATATACGTAAATTTAATCGTTCTTGGAATAAGGAATAATATGAAAGCCTTCTATTCATCTTTCATTTATTTAATAAAAGTGCTTAATTACAATATAGGGACTACATGCTACAAAATAAGCATAAATTAACATAAAATAGTAAAGATTTTGAACTTATTACAATTTTATAAATCCGTTACATTAGGGAGACCCTCTTGGTCTCAAACAACATAATGTTAAGCAATTAAGGTTGATTATGGCAAAAAACCGAATATTTTTTAACTTTATTTATGACCAGACTAGAAAATAATAGCATACCTTCAATATAAATAGTTAAAATTCTCTATGCTTCCTCGTTTTTAGAACAAAAAAAATAACGGATGAGTTCGTTTATGTGTACTATTTATTTTAGCAGGCTTAGGGAAATACAAAGATAAATTTACATTTTGTATCCATTTTTTATACTACAACGGTAGCAAACAGGCATACGGCTCACCTGATGGTAAGCAGCTAACGTAGCCTATGGACGCCTATAACAGAACCGCAGAAATCCATGCATATTAAGTACGTATCTCATATTCCCAATATATGAGTACAAGGGAGACATTTCGATATTATCAAAGTAGTATAATATTGATAAAGATTTATTCCAAGGACCCATACTGTATATCGAAAAAAACAAACTAAAAAGATTCTTTGAAACCTAACTGCTATTACTACTAGGTAATACTTATAAATGAACATTAATTATACTTTTCCTGAAATGAGTTATGTTTACTTTTCCAAAACTTATATTGCATAACATCGACCAAGTCCGTAATGTATAAGAATATGTATGCGTGATATACTTACCGATGAAAAGAAATATCACCATCTTTGGCGCCTGTGTGGCTCCTGCACCAATGCACGGCACAAGCCGGCATTTTAATACCGATATATTACCGAAATCTAATGGACCGAAAAAACTAATATTTTGACGACATGACAATTATAAAATGTTTGACGTGACATTAGGGCACCGCTGTCACAAGCTCCGCCCACTTTGGCACCAGGAAAGTGGAGCAGATTTTGAGCGTTGATTACGCATCCTTACTTATTATTCCACCAAGACTAGACCCTACTCATAGTGTTGTGTTCCTGATGTGAGTAAGGTTGTCAAAGAGCTCAAAGAGGACCCAGTGTGTTGACGATGAGGAACCCTCTTGTTCCTTTAGCCGTCACCACAGTGAATCCTCCTTTTTGTAAAGAGTCGGCAACGCGCATGTGGTACCTCTGGAGTCGTCCATAGGCTACTGTAGCAGCTTACCATCAGACGGGCCATCAGGTATGCTTGTTTGCCACCGTCATGGTATAAAAATAAAATAAATATATTATAATTTGTGTTAAGTTACCTTTTTTGCTATATAACTTATAAAGTAATTGACATTTAATTGTAAACATATTCTGGTAAATAAATTAGCGTTAAGTTACAAGCCGTGGTTTGATTTTTATTAGCATACTAGCGACCCGCCCCGGCTTCGCACGGGATAATAAATGGTTATTGTGGGTTATCCCTAAGAGATAGACATATACCATCGCGGACTTTTTTTCTAGACCTTTTTAAGGTGGTCAATACTGTAGTACATTATTTTAATCTATCTGGTAGGGTTCAGCTTGCGTTTGCAATGTAAACGCAAAAAAATGTGTTTATTTACTTTATATTAGAAACCTCCAAAATTATCAGTGTTTCTCTTCTATATTATGCACGTATTATACATATAAACCTTCCTCTTGAATCTATCTATTACAAAACCTAAGATCTAAGCATAGATATGGACAGACACCGGAAAGCGACTTTCTTTTATACTATGTAGTGATATGTGGATGAAATGGTGGATTGATGTTTGTCATTTTGTTTTTCATTATCTATTTTATAAATTTATTTAAGCCATAATTTTACAGCCGCCGCGCGATGTCCATTAAAACATCAATTCCAATTTTAACAAAGGCTAAAGAGATTAAAAATATCTCCGCTGCAGTGACAAAATGTTATTAAATATTAAGTTACCATACCTCGTGCATTGATTTATTATGTACTAGCTTTTGTCCGCGGCTTCGCTCGCGTTAAATTCGGGGTAACACCCATATAAAATTTCACCCCCTCTTTTAAGGGGTTGGGTGCAGATTTCCAAAAAAAATGATGCACGATTTTTTTGTTGGTCACAAATAGTCCGCATACCAATTATTAGCTCTCAACCTTGAAAATTGCGAAATGCTCCATACAAACTTCCACCCCCCATTTTAGGGAAGTGGGGGGTTTGAAAGAGACAAAAAATAGCCTATGTCACTCTCCATCCCTTCAACTATCTCCACTTAAAAAATCACGTCAATTCGTTACCCCGTTTTGCCGTGAAAGACGGAGAAACAAACAAACAAACACACACATTCACTTTCCCATTTATAATATTAGTATGGATTCCACTAAATGAGTTATCCAGAACAAATTGTAGTGCCATGTTTGGCGGTTATCCTATCATTGAATGAAAGAGTAGCTTAAACAGTCGTGACACTGTTATGACAAAATTCAAATTCTGCCTAAACACATTTTGTAACCAAACGAAATTAAATGATCAAAATTATTTTGTATGCACTAAAATGTAGCTCAAGGATACTAACAATGTTTATGGAATAGCAATGCTCTGAAATAAAAATACTTAATTTTTTATTTTATTTTAAGATACACTGATTGTTTTACCGGTTATTATTTAAGAAAAAACGACCACGCGATATTTTTCACTTTGAATTTTGTTACTTTTTTTTATACCACAACGGTGGCATACAAGCATAGGGCCCGCCTGATGGTAAGCTGTTACCGTAGCCTATGGACGCCTGCAACCCCAGAGGATTCACATGCGCGTTGTCTACCCTTTAAGAACCTATACACTCCTTTTTTTGAAGAAGCTCATACTGTAGCCCACTGGGAAAGTCTCGGCAGGGAGGTCATTCCACAGCCGCAGCGTTCGTGGGAGGAAATTCCTCTTAAACCGTACAGTGCGTGACCCCTTAGGCTCCAGGGGGCGATCTTACCGATGGAATGTAATTCCGTAGCTTTTACAACTTTCATTAGAATTAGTAGTGCAGTTTTATACCACGCACGAAGTCATTACTTTTCTTCTTTTTTTGACACTTGCGTGGCATCATGTCAGTGTTCCAAGACATAATGTCAGACTTTGCACTTAAAGTCTCATAATCACTTAAGCTAATGGCTTACAAAAATTCTTAGGGATGACATCTCCTGTTACTCAATGACCTCGTGTATCTTTGATATAACCGCAAACGGAAACCAGAAGCATATTTTGAGGTTACTTATAAATCGATATCGCAATAAATATGTAGTTAATTAATACAGAGTAATTAATTTTTGATTTTTTTTGAGCAACAATGTATAAGTACTTAAACTAATTTGACACATATCAATTGTTACGTTTTAAGAGCAAAGTAGTCAAGTAGGTAGGGTACAGTCACCAGCAATAGTATCTTGCTACACGAAGGCCGCAAAAATATGTGACACGCTCTTATGGCCCTACAAATAAGAGCGTGTCACATATTTCTGCGGCCTTCATGTAGGAAGATACTTTTGCCGGTGACTGTACATTACGTGCTGAAATATTTTATATGAAAAAAAAATGTCGTTTAAATTAAATGAATCATAATGAAAGTATATTTTTTAGGGTCCATACTAACTACCCTAAGCGTATGGGTTTCACTACGCAGTTTAGGTACATTTGGCCGGCGCGCCTCCCGGGCAGGCGTATGGCAGTGGCCTGCCGCTCGGCTCGCACGATACTCGTGTCACGTGGCGCTCGCGCAAAATTTAAAATACACAATGGCTTCGAAACCTATCTCGATCTAATCCGTATAAAATATGTATTTACGGATGTCTGAATAAACAGAAGAACAAGGAAGTAGAAATAACATTTTTAAATTCCGGACGATAATAAAAGGTCCCAAGTGTCCCGAAGTTCTTACTTAAGTAAGTTAAAATAAACATCCTTAATTTATTGAATATCGGTTGCCCAGAAACAATATTAGGAACTGACCGACATATTTTCAAAGGAATACGGCTGTGCATACCTACTTCCGTGAGAATCAGACATAATCTCTATAAAAATTTCTATCTCCGGATAAAAATTTCATGTTTACATAATCAACGTTTGTAATTCCTACAATATTAAATAATAAATCTTAAAAATAATAAATTAGTAGGTATAGGTACAAAAACTTGTCAAGTGACAACCCCGTGCCGACGCTCACAGCTCGGTCATAAAACTGCGGCGCGCAAAGAAGATTCACGGTTCGTGCGCGGTTATAAGTTTCAATTTTGCTTGCAGGCGGCGAGTATAGGTATAATTTTCGAACGAGCGAAGTGAGTTCTTACAAACAACTTCTGGCTAGTGGGACGTCTCAGCATTTCGATGGCTTTTTGATTTTGAGAGTTTGTTCCGCGATAACTTTAGTAACGCTTTTCTGATCTTCATGAAATTTGTTGTGGTTATGTTATAGCAGAGATACATATAATTTGAGAGTTCGTATATGAGCAGAATCGACCAAGGGGTCATGGAGCTAGAAGACGCGAAAAAATCATCATATGGGTCTTGTTATATTGGTAAATTCGTTTGCAAGGAAATCGCGAGTTTTCAGTTCGAGGCGGACTACTAGTATATTTACTTTCTTACATATAATATTTTCCATTTTATTTTGTTTGACTATACGCATTATCACCCATCCCACCTTCATAAAATGGAAACATGTTTACCAAACCGATTCGGTCGTAAATACATCAGAATTTATTTATTTATGACAGCTGTCATGAATATTATTAGGTGATCCGGCGATAAATTTTCATATCCATACTCGTAGGTACATCGAATTGGACGCATGGCTGGAATCGTTTTAACGGTGGTAGGAATGTTCAGGCAACTCATAATTATTGCCTGTCCCTTGCATAAAATCGTTTGAGGCAAAAGGCACCATAACCACGACGTCGGTTGTCACAGACGTCGATTTTTTTTATCGTATGGCTACATGTCACTGGATATAGATAGACATTTGTTCCCTGGGGTAGTGGTAGTGGGAAAGCAGATGGTGAAGAAAATCCAGTGAGTGCTGCGAGGTCCAGGTGGGACAGTGCAGCTGCCAAGTTTGTTACTCTTTTAGCAACTCCACCCATTTTCTTTAAAACAGCACAAATCCTTTTAAGTCGATGAGACATTGATAATATCATCTTTATTATATAACCTAATATATTAGGTAGATAAAAGGAGTAAGAGAAGTAACCTCCTACCTCTTAATTAGTTTAAAATCATATATGACAAATGTTAATTATTCTTATTTTTATTTAGCGAATTTAATTATAATCTTTATCAATTAATACAAATCTTATATCCATAATGTTAAAATGTATTATAATTGTTATTAATAATTAAGTTAATGTTGTTATGCATGCTTAGTGTAAGTGCATGTAAGAATTGCAGTGCCCTCACAGGGCTGTGTTGAAACACAACTTATATATAAAAAGGCGAAAACATCAATAAATTGAGAAGTGAACTTATCGTCGTCAGAATAGAATCATAACCTTGAATTGTGGCTGCTGCTAGCGCAAAACCAAGGCGGTACGAGTACATACAAAAACTAAATACGTGTCGTACCTACTGATAATTGGATGAAGACTTAATTACAATGGATTTATATAAGGAATATTAACATAAAGCTGAGCTTCATTATGAATTCCATCAATTTCTAAAGCTAAACATAAGAAATTCGATACAATACATGAGCTGCGTATCATCGATTCGGGCTGGGGAGCTTCACGTCAAGAATTTTCAACCCGTAAAAATGGCAGTCTCAAATAAATACTAAAACATGGTACCCACGCCACACCTGTCACTTTAACAAGTCGAAAAGAGCTCGTGTTGCATACCTTAGCAAGTCACGGGCCGCGTAAAGCAGTGATTAGCAGTAATAAAATGTTCGTATTAAGGAAAACACTTGTCGGACGCCGTTGTTTATTTCTCCCTTTTCGAATTAGGGAAGAGTTTCCGAGAAATTACATTAACAAGGAAGAGGGCGAGGGAATTCCGGCTTAATGGCGACGTCGACTCGTCCCTTGCCGTCACTTCGCCAAGCCGATAAAACGCGCTTGGTGCACTCTACAGTCTAGCGCAATAATTGGAGCATTTGCCTTACAAAAGGTGGAGTAGAAAATGTTTTAATGGTTATTGGTAGGCTATATGGTGGTTATTAAAATACTAGATTTGAGACCTTGAGGGGACAACGCCTAGTAGTATTTTATGATGAGTAATAGAACATTGATTTTGTGTGTTAGACTTTCACCCCCTCTATAAGCGCTCCAGGGGTGAATTCAACTTTTGAATATCTTTTAAAAGAATCATTATAATATGACAAAACTGTGGTAGAGACTTCATTTCCTTATCTCGAAGCACAAAACTTTGAAGCTAATAAATAAAATTCTTATGATATAAGAAAATATACACTTTTCACCCCCTGTATCTTTATATCTGTAAGACTTACAGATGTATTGTGTATGGAAATATTGTAGACAATTTTACCTTCTTCATACGTTCCATAGAAATTTTAGGCATACTGATAACCGTTTAAGCGCCAAGGTTCAAAAACGGACTTTTGGCACCTTTAAACCAAGATGGCGGCCGCGCCCTCCCCCCCTCAAGGTCTCAAATCTAGTATTTTAATTACCACCCTATAGCCTACCAATAACCATTAAAATATTTTCTACTCCACCTTTTGTAAAGCAATGTATGGAGATGATTCCCCAATGATTGGATTAGTCGCCAAAGAGCTCGCAACAAAACGATCGAGTTTAAAAAGCTTGCAATTACCTTTAACACCTTAGTACGGCATGCTGTCAGAATGTTCGCACTTTAGTACTAGACATATTTTTACTCAATTTTGAAAATAGGCTACGGCAATTTTGTAATAACGGTATAGCAATACCGTCTGGAAATACCGCCACTTATTAAGCAGTGCCTTGTTAGCTATACATTCAAGTTGGTCAGAAAAAGGATGTGTGAAATTTTAAAAGATAACTAAGGATTTAATGTTCATCAATTTCAGAGCGTCATCTTTTACGTTACGATATTTTAATCGCGTAATGACAACTTTGAATCATTCATTTGAATCATTTTAACGGCCTCCTAGCCCAGTCGGTAGTGACCCTGCCTACGAAGCAGGAGGTCCCGGGTTCGAATCCTGGTCAGGGAATTTATTTGTGTGTCTATCACAGATATTTGTTCTTGAGTTATGGATGTTTTCTATGTATTTAAGTATTTATCCATATTTATCTATTATATATATCGTCGTCTAGTACCCACAACATAAGCCTTATTGAGCTTACTGTGGGCCTAGGTCGATTTGTGTAAGATTGTCCTATAATATTTATTTATTTATTTATTCAATTAAAAATCAAATGTGGTGAATACTTGCCATGGGTCGTCTAAGCCCGAGGGTTCAAATAGCAGTGAAGCTCATGTGAATCCTCGTACCGACGGTTTAATTATTGTGAATAAACCAAAAGGGTTTATAAAAATGATGACTTGTTGACTATCCAAAACTGTTATCTGTTTTGCACTGCTCTGTACGAGAAATGGCTGATATTAATAAACACATGTTGTCTTGATATCGTTCGAAACCGAATCACAATTATTCCATGCCTACCTTTGAGGCGACATAATCAGTTCGTAACCGCTGTCATTTCAATCGCTTGCCAAGCGTGGGCAAGTATCTAGGTGAACCGATGTAAGAGCGGTCCTCGAATACTAATAGTTTGTATGGACGTTAAAGTCAAGTTACACCAGTTTTACTGCGAATTCGAGTGTTCGTTGTCGGGAGCTATGATAATATATGTAGCTATGCTACGGCGTAGCGGCTCGTAGTACTCCATTGCATTGGAAATGCATAGAGATCAAGCTTGCTTTGCATTCATGACGTATGTGACTACAAGAGAAATGCTAACTGAATTTAACATGATGGCAGTAAGGCTAAAATTATGTATGTATTTATTTTATGTATGTATGTATGTATGTATATAAAAAAAGCCTACATTGACCTTGGTTAGTAAATATAACTGGAATAAAAGAAATCAAAAGCTAATACAATTAACGCAAGTAAAAAACATGATCCTTGTATATGAGTTTGGTTTGTATAGGATTCTTTACTGTACGCGCGGGGTGACATACCAAAATTCTCTGTCTCTCTGTCTGTCTGTTGATCAGTTGCTTCTATCTCATGACCGTAAAAGGTGAATCAATGTCTTAATTTTTAAAATTTTCTTTACTGAGCAGAGACCTGAACCCTACATGAACACACATGATCTACATAATATACATGAGTTCATAAGAATAATAAGACTAACGTAAAATTGGCGCGATAAAAATGTGTGTTAAGGCGCATGTTAAACAATTGTTGGAACGCTTTTCGTACCAACGTTTTCATTTTAAAGGAGATTTTTGTTAAGTCCGGTAGGCTGCGTAAATGCATACCCATTTTATAAAAGAATTAATTCATAAATTAGGTATGTAATTATGCAGCTGATAGTAGGTATTCTTAAATTCTTCGGACATATCTCCAGAAAGCAGCAATCTTTGGAACGACCCACTGGCAGTGTTGGCCGAACGTTAGTGTAATTGAAAATTAAAAATTGAAGATTGAAACACGTTAGTTAAAATTGAACACTAATAGTTTAGTGCAAATTGATTTCAATTAGAATTGAAATTAATTGTAACTAACGTGTTAATCCTTTGCGAATAACTAATAATTGAAGATATTTAATTTTTAGTCTTTCTCAAAAATTGAAACATTAATTTAATTTTTAGTGTAGATTGAATTGGTAATTGACATTAATAATTTACCTAACTAAACGCGAATTTAGGTTGAGCTACGAGGTTTTGATTTTTGTTTCGATTTTGACTCTGGACTCGGGGGCTTGTATTAATAAGCAATGGGACCGGTATCCTAAGATGGAAGTCATGCTGGACCCTGGGGATCCCTACTGGATCTCGGGTTTGGTGCATCATAGACTCATGCTGTTTGGGCTCATTCGACTTGTACTGATGAGCAGATGGTACCGGGATCAAAATCTGGAGCTCATGCTGGACCCTGGGGATCCCTACTGGATCTCGGGTTTGGCGCATCATAGACTCATGCTGTTTGGGCTCATTCGACTTGTACTGATGAGCAGATGGTACCGGGATCAAAATCTGGAGCTCATGCTGGACCCTGGGGATCCCTACTGGATCTCGGGTTTGGCGCATCATAGACTCATGCTGTTTGGGCTCATTCGACTTGTACTGATGAGCAGATGGTACCGGGATCAAAATCTGGAGCTCATGCTGGACCCTGGGGATCCCTACTGGATCTCGGGTTTGGCGCATCATAGACTCATGCTGTTTGGGCTCATTCCACATGTACTGATGAGCAGATGGTACCGGTATCAAAATCTGTAGCTCATGCTGGACCCTGGGGATCCTTACTGGATCTCGGGTTTGGCGCATCATAGACTCATGCTATTTGGGCTCATTCGACCTGTACTGATGAGCAGATGGTACCGGTATAGCTCCTTTTTACTTTTACTTTTACTTTTACTTTTGACCTTTGACCTTTGACATTTGACCTTTGACCTTTGACCTTTGACCTTTGACTTTGACTTTGACTTTGACTTTGACTTTGACTTTCACTTTCACTTTCACTTTCACTTTCACTTTCACTTTCAATTTGACTTTGACTTTGACTTTCACTTTCACTTTCACTTTGACTGTCACTTTCACTTTCACTTTCACTTTGACTTTCACTTTCACTTTCACTTTCCCTTTCATTTTCACTTTCACTTTCACGTTGACTTTCACTTTGACTTTGACTTTCACTTTCTCTTTCACTTTCACTTTCACTTTCACTTTGACTTTTACTAAGAAAGTAAAAGTTAAAAGGAGCTCCAGATTTTGATACCGGTACCATCTGCTCATCAGTACAAGTCGAATGAGCCCAAACAGCATGAGTCTATGATGCGCCAAACCCGAGATCCAGTAGGGATCCCCAGGGTCCAGCATGACCTCCAGATTTTGATACCGGTACCATCTGCTCATCAGTACAAGTCGAATGAGCCCAAACAGCATGAGTCTATGATGCGCCAAACCCGAGATCCAGTAGGTAGCCCTAGGGTCCAGCATGAGCTCCATCTTGTGATATTGGTCCCGACTTCCGAACCCGAGATGCAGTTTTAAAATTAATTATTAGTGTAAGACAGGATTAATTTAGTTACACTAACGTTAATCTAATTTATAGGATAATTCTAATTGACGGTTAGTGTAATTGACGACGTCACAAAATCAATGCGAACTAACGTTAGTAAAAATTGATGTTAGTGTAATTGATTAGTTACGGAATTAATCTTCAATCTTATTGATCAATTTTCAATTCTAATTGAAATTAACGGCCAACACTGCCCACTGGTCGTCGGTGGTTCAAGGTCAAATTGAAGGCACACGGCGACCAGCTTCCTAGAGTGCACTAGGAACGAGGACGAAGACTAGACATAAACAATACAACAATAGAGACTACGATCCTTCTGACTAGAGTGTGACAACCATGAAAAGGTAGAAAGTTAAACAAATCAAATTTACAGTCACCCGACTCTATTACAGGATTTAATTTACAGAACAAAGTACTTAAAGTGGCAAAAAAACGTATCTAACGTGTGACAACACTTTCGTATACACCGTAGAAAGTATTTTAGATTTTACATAGCGAAGCTAAAGCAAAGCCAAGTTAGTTTAACACATGGAAATCAGGTCTATCCCACTTTAAGGTAAAGTTTTCTCGAGCTTATATCATTTTTCTACTCCTGTACTTTTATCTGTCATTTATACATTCGTTAACACCTTTATAAGAACATAGATAATACACTCGATGAAAAGTCTATCTAGTCTATTCCCCAAAATAACACTTGTTCTATAAAAGCGCCAAAATAGTATCGCGGAATCGCGTGCAAACACGGCTATTAATATAAAATAAATTACTGCCAAACTAAGAAACCTAAATAAACGCAGCGTTTTTAGAAAAAAAAAACTTTAATAAAGAAAAAAATATAAGAACCACAGACCTACTTCGTAGTTTTTTACGTTTCCCGTTCGTTTGTTGGGGCGAATTGCAAACTTTGAAAGTAATTTAGGTATTTTTACTAATCACTGTAGCTCTTTAATAATTGATCAAATAACGACGGTATTTGTGTTAGTAATGTTAGTATTATTGAAAAATAGTGTTTTAAAAGGTAAAACTTAAATGATTGTTGATTATGTTGACAAAATAAATGCGATATCCATGAAGTTTTCAATTTCGCATTTTATGTAAAAGTAAGTGTATTCGTAGAATATCATTAATATACTCGTAAATATTAACTATAAAGTAACCTGTGGATAATGCTGCTGACTGTATACATAAAACCATACTTATATGTAACACCAACTGTAAAATGTTTTGTATGGTTGTTTATTATCCCTTAAATAAATTTAATAAGAAAATAAAATAAAGTATACTACGAGTATACTTTTAGCATAGATTTATAATAATAGGTAAGGTATAATGTTGTCCTCTCATATGTATACAAGAGTATCTATTGTACTATTGAGACTATAGAGTCCTATTGCTTTAAGCTGCCTAAATAGGGTTGAAGACTTTACGTATATGTTTAAACTAGCTTTTGCCCGCGACTTCGCCCGCGTACTAAAAAAGAAGGTTCTCAATTTGACCCGTATGTTTGTATGTATGTTTGTCCGCTTTTATTTCCCGTTTGAAAATGAAAATGAAAAATGAAAATGAAAAATGTTTATTGGGCTAAATAGTATACATTCTTAATACAATTCGACTTGGATCCTCCTTGTAAGTAAACATATACCTGTATCAGGAGAACCCCCTCTTCTTTAATATGGGTACTTGTAATCTAAGTATATCCATTTAACCTAAACAAGTAACTATTTAAGACTATTATTATTATTATTATTTAACTATAAATGTATTTAAACATTGAAGGGATAAAGTATTATAAAATAAGTGAGTATTTGTGTGTGTGTGCGTGGGTGCGTGCGTGCGTGCGTGCGTGCGTGCGTGCGTGCGTGCGTGCGTGCGTGCGTGCGTGTGTGTGTGTGTGTTAATTTAGTTCAGTATATAAGTTTTTCTACATCATTGTATTCAAGGGATTTCAGCCACTTTGTTACAGATATTTTGCATTTAAACAGAGGTAGATGATAAATGGAAAGTATGTTATTTATGGTATTGTACAAGTGAGCAGATTGTGCAGTAAATTGTCTTTTGGCAAATAAAGATCCTACATATTGGAAGGGGATAACGTTGTTTTTTCGTCTTCGGTATGTTAGTTGGGATGTGTATGTTAGTGATTTATAGTTCAGAAGTCGGAAATCGGTACGGTTTTGAGTACATAACTTTGAGAAGGCATCTTTGTCCTCGTTCAGCCTCTAGAATTTTTGTCTTGTTGGCTCCGCCCCACACTGGGATGCAGTAGGTTATGATCGATTGAGCAAGTGCAGTATAGACTTGATTTAGTAATGATTTAGAGGCAATGTAGCGTAGTTTTTTAAAAATCCAAATAAGTTTTCTAATCCTGGCGTTAATGTGTTCAATATATTTATGCCATGCAAGTCGCTGATCCAGTATGATTCCTAAGTATTTGGTAGAAGTAACTTTATTTATTTGTAGACATATACATTGTTTATCATTAATATGTAAGTTGCACGTGTGGATTTTTATTTTGAGGCGATCTGAGGGTTGCGAGGTGTTATATTTGGAAAAGCACATAAAATTGGTTTTAGAGATATTCAACGTGAGAAGGTTATTATTAAGCCAGGAGTAAATGAGGTTGAGGCCCCTTTCAGCTTTTTGTAGGTTGATTCCCATGTAACATCATGGAAAACAATAACAGTATCGTCCGCATAAGAGAACACACAGCTATTTTCAACAGTGAGATTTGTCAAGTCATTAATGTACGCTAGAAATAAAGTAGGGCCAAGAACACTGCCTTGGAGTACTCCAAAAGATATTTGTAGTGCTTGACTAATATGACTGCCAATCTTGACCTTCTGAGATCGGTCACGAAGGTAATCCTTCAGTAACTCTAGTGGAATGCCCCTAATTCCCATGGATTCAAGCTTATGTATAAGAGTGGGGTGAGAAACGGTGTCAAAAGCCTTCTTTAAATCCAAAAATACTGCAAGACACTTTTTACCCTTATCAACATGTTCAGTGATAGTTTTTGTGAGTGCTAAAACTGCATCTTCAGTGGAGCGTCCTTTTCGGAAACCAAATTGTGAATCTGACAATTTTTTTTGGATCAGATCGTTTGGATCAGATCAAGATCGTTTGGCTGAACCGATTTAGATGCGGTTTTCGGAAAAATGTTTGTTTCATTCTGGAAGTATACCACGTTTTGGTGAAGGCTCCCTTATTTTATTAATGAAATGATTGTAATCATTATTGAATTGTTACGCCAGCAACGACTTACTACTATTAAGAGATTATGATTATTTAATGCAGATTTCTACTCTTGAATAGTAGCTGCGAGTTCGTCTGCGTGGAATTAACCCATCAAAAACATAAATGTGAAAGGCTGCCAAGTTCGATACTATGGGAATGCTTCGCCTATAAAAGAAGTGAGATCTGAATAAGTACCAAGTTCCATAAAAATACCTCAAATCATAAATAGTTATAGGAATGCACACTTGATTTCCAGCAGTTTTTAAGGTACATTTTGAATAAGTATCACGTTACATAGAAATACCTAAAATTATAATAGTCAGAGAAACGCACACCGGTTTTTTTAGCAGGTTCCTGATAACATTTATTATTTTCAGTACCTTTTAATGATGTTACTTGGCAAGTTTTCACACACCACACACCTTTTCAATGCAATGAATCTACACCTTTGGACTGCAATGTGTCAAGTATATATAATTTTCTATTAAAACTTGCCAAATACATCATTAAAAAGTACTGAAAATAATAAATGTTATCAGGAAGCTGCTAAAAAAACCGGTGTGCGTTTCTCTGACTATTATAATTTTAGGTATTTCTATGTAACGTGATACTTATTCAAAATGTACCTTAAAAACTGCTGGAAATCAAGTGTGCATTCCTATAACTATTTATGATTTGAGGTATTTTTATGGAACTTGGTACTTTTTCAGATCTCACTTCTTTTATAGGCGAAGCATTCCCATAGTATCGAACTTGGCAGCCTTTCACATTTATGTTTTTGATGGGATTTCATTTATTTTTGTTAGGTGTAGGTTCTTTATTATTTTTTTATCACTTTTGCTTTAGGAAATGTCTCATTCCACTTAGGTATGTACTTTATACTATAACCCTTTATACTAAGCGTCTAATTCTATTTTACTATTTATTTATAGGTGACTTTTACAAATAAACTGGCTCCCTACACCTATAAAATGTACCTACTTACATATAATTACATACATCAATAACGTACTTTATTCTGTTTGTAAGTACGCTACCTACATAGATAATTAATAACTTGGTAATACCTACCTACCAGTAGGTATTATAATTGGTGGCCTATTATGTAGCCATAGAAGTGCACCATCCCATCTCATCCCGTGGCGTATCGGAGGGTGAGATGGGCAGTAGTATATATAATTCCATCTTAGAGTATATATGATTTCCATGTTCTTGAATCTGCGATTTTATTAGTTGTAAAATTAGAAATTATTTAGACTATGCGAGAAAAAATAGTCTTTCCATTTTTGTTTGACTGATTTAGCGCACCTAGTGTACCTAGTGACCTGCTTTGCACTTCGTAAATCGTGGGTTCGGTTCCCGCAACAGACACACACAGAGTGGTGAACAATTTTATTGTTCTTGTCTTTAAGACAAACATGTATTGTCTTAAATTGGTATGTACCTAAATTTAAATAAGTCTTATCTCATTTCGACTCCATACCTACTTATAGTAGAACAAAATTACACATTCGTTGTTTTCGAAACTGACTCACACTTGGCCGTTTTCAGATTTTTACTTTATTTCGACCTAAAGACAAACCTTCGAGCCAAATTTCAGGTCGGTACGACCATTGGAAGATAGACCCATTTAGTTCATTATGACTTCATAGTAGAACAAAGTTACACCTTCGCTATTTTTAAAACTGAGTCACACTTGGCCGTTTTCAGATTTTTCCCTTTACTTTGACCTTAAGACCTCGTATCTCCATGCCAAATTTCAAGTCAGTACGACCATTGGAAGTGGTCTAGGTTTTTGATGAGTCAGTGAGTCAGTGAGTGAGTGTATAGTAAAAATAGCGATTTTCTGACGTCAATATCTCAAGAACTGCTACAGGTAGAATAATGAAATTTTGTATTCTAGACAATTAAGGGGGTGTCAACAGACACTCGAAATTTCATATGCGTAGATAAAATGTTTTGAGTTATAGGGTGGTCGAAATTGGCCCGAAATGGTTCGTGTAATATAACCCACGGCCGGTGTGTCGCTTTTTTTGCTCGAACTTGGCGGACACACTGCCGTGTGTCTAGATAATCCACCCTCCTCTTTACCCGCTTAAGGAATAAATTCTGGGGTAACAACTATTATATTTCCTTCCCAGGAACTCAAACTATCTCCATACCTAATCATCTAAATAGGTTCAGCGGTTCATAATTCGCCATGCAATGCAAAAAACTCACTTTTCTACCCCTCTATGATTGATTTTCGGGACAAAAACTGTCCTATATTGTTTGCCGGGACTCAACTATATCCACAACAAATTTTATCTAAATCAGTTCGCGGTAAAAATTCTCCATACAGACCTCCAACCACCACTTCACCCCCATATAGACGGAGAGCTAGCCACGTCAGATATGACACAATAATGAGAGCGACGAAACCCCTCTCGTTAGCTTGCTACACTATGCTTATTTCTAGATCCGGACATCTGGCAGCTGTAAAGTGGTGGAGGTCAAAGAATGCAAATAACTTGAAGAAAACAAATCCTAGAGTTTTGGTTTTGATGCAGTATTATGAGAAATTATAATTATTAGATAATATCATTGCAAAAACTTTCTGATGGGGAAAGTAGTCCAAAACGACGTATAATGTAATTCATAGTTTATCGTCTACTGTTTCTGTTTCCGAAATAATACGCAATGTTTTTTGTTCTAATTTTACAATATAGGCCCCGTCCTTTATACCTGAGACAACTTCAGCAGTTTTTACCTATTTTAGTATTACTATTTTCTAATCAAAAAATTTTGCTAGTCTGTTACTCTGACCTCCACCCATTAAAAGCTGCCAGATGCCTGGATCTAGCAATAAGGATAGTATAGCAATCGAACCAGATGGGTTTTGTTGCTCTTATTATCGTGTCATATCTGACGTGGCCAGCTCTTAGTCCAATAAGGATTGATTTTCGGGATAAAAACTGTCCTTTGTCGTTTCCCGGGATTCAGACAATCTCTATACCACGTTTTCCCCATACAAACTATCAACCCCTATTTCACCTACTTAAGTGTTGATATTAGGAATAAGACCTATCCTTGTCCTTTCCCGATACTCAAACTATCTCTATACTAAGTTTTATCTAAATCGGTTCAGTGGTTAAAAATTACCCATTCAAACATCCAACCCCCATTTTAACCCTTAACCTTAACGGCTGGTTTTCACGTTAAAAGCTATTTTATGTTCCTGCCCGGGACACAAACTATCTCTATTCCAAGTTTCATCTAAATCGGTTTCACGTTTAAAATTTTCCCATATAAACTTTCAACCATCATTTCACCCTCTTAAGTGTTGATTATAAGAAATCAAAACTATCATAATCCTTTTCCGATACTCAAATTATCTGTAGGTATACCAAGTTTCATCTAAAGCGGTTCAGCTGTTAAAATTTTCCCAAACAACTTCCAACCCCCTTTTCACCCCCTTTAGGGTTGATTTTCAGGATTAAAACTACCCTATGTCATTTCCCGGGATTCAAACTATCTCTATACCAAGATTTATCGAAACCGGTTCAGCAGCTTAAGCGTGAAAATCTAACAGATAGACAGATACACTTTCGCATTTATAATATTAAATTCATATAGGAAGTTTCATCGTTGTCGGTTCAACGGTTAATATTTCGCTATACAAATTACCAACCCCTTTTCTACCACTCTAGGATTGTTTATCGGGATAAAAACTATACTATATTGTTTCCCGGGACTCAAACTATATCTATACCAAATTTTATCTAAATCGTTTCGCTGTTAATAATTCTCCATACAAACCTCCAACCGCCATTTCGGTTTAAGGGATGATTTTCGCGATATAAAGTATTTTATGTTCCGACCCGGGACTCAAACTGTCTGTATACCATGTTTCATATAAATAGGTTCAGCTGTAAAAAAAATCCCATACAAACTTCCAACTCACTTTTATACCACTCTAGGATTGTTTATCGGGATAAAAACTATCCTATATTGTATCCCGTGACTCAAACTATATCCATACCAAATTTTATCTAAATCGGTTCCCTGTTAATAATTCTCCATACAAACCTCCAACCGCCATTTCACCCCTTTAAGGGTTGATTTTCTGGATGAAAACTACTCTATGTCATTTTGGGCTATGCGTATACCACGTTTCGGTGAAGGCGGTTCTCTTATTTTTTTAAAGAAATGATTGCAATAATAGTTGAATTGTTACGCCAGCAACGACTTACTAATATTAAGAGATTATGATTAATGCAAATTTCTACTCTTGAATAGAAACTTTTCCCAAAGACTTCGTCTGCGTGGATTTAGTAATCCACCCTCCTTTTTACCCGCTTAAGGAATGGCTTCTGGGATAACAACTATTATATCTCCTTCCCCAGAACTCAAACTATCTCCATCATGATATGTCAGTTAGTCAGTCAGTTTCTTCTTTTATATATTTACATTAAATTGCAATTTGGCACAAACACTTTCATGTCCTCAATATTAAACTTCCAAATCGATGCCATTTTCGTAATTTACGTCCCAAAAAACCATAAAAACGACACCCATATTAATATTTAGACATTTCCACCCCATCGCACCCCAACAGGGGAGATGGTAAGTCACTTCCACCACGTTGGATTTTAAAATCGTTGTTATTTTTATAATCAGCGACTCCATAAACCATAGAAACAATACCCATGTTGATTTTCAGACTTTGTCACGTATTTCCCCCTTTTAGGCTTGAATTCTCAAAAAACCTGAAACATTTGTTTACTCATTTATTGTTAGGAACACTCCTGTAAAGTTTCCAATAAAATAGTCGAACTAATCTTGTTTCCCCGTACAAACTTTGGACCCCAATTTCACCCGAATTTTGAAAAATCCTTTCTTAGTGCACCCCTAGGCCTTATAAGGAATCTACGTGCCAAATTTGGAATCTAGAACCAGCGGTTTGGGATGTGCGTTGATATGTCAGTGAGTCAGTCAGTCAGTTTGTTCTTTTATATATTTAGAAGAAGAAGATTGTAATTTGGCACAAATACTTTTAAGAATTTTCCTGTCCACAACATTAAATTTCAAAATCGATGCCAATTTCGTAATTAACGTCCCTTAAAACACAAAAACGACACCCATATTGATATTCAGATATTTCAACCCCATCGCACTCCAACAGGGGAGATGGTATTTTACGTCCACCACGTTGGATTTTAAAATCGTTATTGTTTTCGTAATCAACGACCCGATAAACCATAGAAACAATACCCATGTTGATTTTCAGACTTTATGACGACATTTCCCCATTTTAGGGTTGAATATTCAAAAAACCTGAAACACGTGTTTACTCATTTATCGTTAGGAATACTCCTGTGAAGTTTCGAATAAAATAGTCTAACTAATATTGTTTCGCCATACAAATGTTGTACCCCCATTTCATCCCCTTAGGGGGTGAATTGTGAAAAATCCTGAAACGCGTATTTACTCATTTATTGTTAGAAATAATCGTATAATAGTCGAAACTGATCTAGTTTTCCCATACAAACCTTGGACCCTCATTTCATCCCCTTGAGGGATGAATTTTGAAAAACCCCTTCTTAGTTGATACTAACGTTATAAAAACTACCTATTGTGAAAAATTCAGCTTTCTAGGTTCAACGGTTTGGGCTGGGCGTTGATTTAAGTGAGTCAGTCAGGACTTTGCCTTTTACATATATGTATATATAGATTTCTTTGACATTTACCAAAAAGCGAATAGTAAATATCAAATAGTTAGTACATGAGATCCAAAAACCTCATTAGTATGAACCAGGACTACCATCCCAGACCTCGACCGACTTATAATCCGGATTGCGCAAAAAAAATTGCGAAATAAGTAAGTAAATAACTTAGGAACAAATTTCTCAAGAAAGAATCTGGTGTGTTTATCCCTCAAAACTAACACCGACTTTCTAAGGTACTTGACTACTTGAGTCACTAGCGAGCTACTAACTAGGCTAGACAGTTGACGCGGTAAATTGTTGTGTCGTGTTTGAAACCGCAAAGAATACTGCGGTTGATATTTTATTTACATAACATTAAACTCAAAAGGCAGTTGCAAAGAACAATTTCCTACCAGCCCCGGCTGACCAAAGGCGCTTTACAAGCCACTTATAATAATGTTGAATATAACGAGAAAGGCGAGATTCAGTGCATAAATCAAAGTAGGATTCCCGGCTCGAGTTGCTGTCTGACTGGCCTGGCCTATTACACAAGTCATAAGTTTAAATAGTTACCTAGAAGTGCACACTTTAATTAAGTCTATCGTCAGCACTTTGCAGACAATTCGACTAGACTAGTTCATCAAACAGTCCGGCGCTCGTAGACTAAGAGCTAGGCCTCGGAAAATGTGACAAAATAATGAGAGCAACGAAACCCATCTAGTTAGTTTTCTATGCTGTCCTTATAACTAGATTCGGACATCTGGCACCAATTAATCGGTGACGATCAAAGTGGCAGGCCTACAAAACTTTTAAGTTTTGAAAAAAGGAATACCAAAATACGTAAAAGCTGCCGAATATTCTCCTTTATAGAGAGCAGTGCCAATATTTTATTACTAGAACAAAACACCACTTTGCACTATTCTCCTCCATCCAGGATGTAGGTATATTGTAATTAATTACATAATTAAATGCAAAGAGAACTGCATCAAATCCAGAACTCAGCGATTTGTATTCTTCAACTGGTTTGATTCTCTCACCTCCACCGATGAACAGCTGCCAGATGCCCTGATCTAGAAATAGGGATAGTACAGCAAACTAAGGGCTTTCTTTGCTCTCGTTATTGTGTCACATTTCCGGGGCCAGCTTTCTGTCTATCGGTGCAATTACCGTCCTAACCCAATAGCAGTCTGAATCTTCAGGTGGTCCGAGCAAAGTTTGCGCATTGTAGGCGAGAACGTTTACTGTGGCCAGTATCGTGTCGATGTCGATAGCCAAACAATTGACCTTTAGTGTAGTGCTGTTTTTTGTTAGCCCTTTTTATTTGCCCCGCAAATTAAACTCTCGTAAATAAAGCTGTGGCTTCATTTAGGTAAGTATTGTTTTTGGTAAAAGTAGGTTAGTCGTTCTCAAACTAATTGATCCATGGAAATCGCTTCGTTTTTAGGGTTCCGTAGTCAACTAGGAACCCTTATAGTTTCGCCATGTCTGCCCGTCCGTCTCCGTCCGTCCGCGGATAATCTCAGTGACCGTTAGCACTAGAAAGCTGAAATTTGGTACTAATATGTATATCAATCACGCCGACAAAGTGGTAAAATAAAAAGTGGATTTTTTTTTATTAGGGTACCTCCCCTATACGTAAAGTGGGGAGTGATTTTTTTTTTCATTTCAACCCTAACGTGTGATATATTGTTGGATAGGTATTTAAAAATGAATAGGGGTTTACTAAAATCATTTTTTCGATAATGTAAATATTTTCGGAGAATAATCGCTCCAGAAGTAAAAAAATATGCGTCCCCCCCCCCCCCCCTCTAACTTTTTGAACCATAAGTTTTAAAAATATGAAAAAATCTCAAAAGTAGAACTTTATAAAAACTTTCTAGGAAAATTATTTTGAACTTGATAGGCTAAAACTATTCATGTTTTTGAAAAAAAATTACAAAATAATTTCTGAACTAAGTTTGTAATTTTACCGTATAAGCAGGTGTTTATTGTACCTGTAATTTCTACAAAATTACAATGAAATGACGTGCTTTCAAATAAAGTAAAAACGGTGAAAATCGGTTCACGCAATAAAGAATTATTCCATAAAAATCATCTTCCATACTTTAAGCTCGCGCGCAATAGTTTACTTAATTTGCCGATAGATGTCGCTGTACGTGGAACTCTCATATCATATCCTACATGGCGGTGTTATTAACTCTTAAGTGGGGACACTTACTGTGACGGACGGAAAACTACGGAACCCTACACTGAGCGTGTCCCGACACGCTCTTGGCCGGTTTTTTAAATCTTAGAATCATGTTCTGTTTGAAATACAGGCAGGGCATGCCTGTTACTTTAAAACAACATTTATTTTTTCTTAAATACATTTTAAAGTTAACTCGTAACTATTTCACATTTAAAGTATAAAAAACCGGCCAAGTGCGTGTCGAACCACGCATATTGGAGGGTTCTGTATCTTCAATGGAATAAGAACCAAACTCATACCAAAAAATGAAAAATATAAAGACTGATGCCCATGGAAGGACTTTTTTAGAGATAACTTAAAAATGGCTGAATCGGTAATGCTCAAAACAATTTTTTGTAGAAAGTATGTGATTTTTCATAAATTTTGGACTAACGTTTCAAAAATTACAGGGAGACGCAATTTTTCTGAATTTCGAAGCAATTATTTCTGAAAATATTCACCTAATCACAAAATGTTCAGCAAAAACCGCGATGTTATTTTTAAAAAACCCATCCACTGGTGCGCAACATGTTGATATTTGGTAACAATTTTTTTTTAGTTACGTGTATGGAGCGCCGTCACTAAAAACATTTTTTTCTGCAATTTAACTACATAACTAAATAGCGGTATACAAAATACACCTTATGTCTACATTTTATTAAGATAAGATAGTCTCCGAGTAAAATGGCTGTGACAGACGGACGAACGGACATGACGAAACTATAAGTGTACCGTTTTTGCCATTTTGGCTACGGCTACGGAACCTTAATAAATCGGCTACAATACAATATTCATGCTCACACACAAACAACATAAACACATTGTAGATAATAGTAGCCCAACAATAGCCCGAAGCCGGGTTCCAAATCAGAATCGCATCAAAAACAACTCCGAAAACAACAACATCGGGCCAACTATGTTTAGAGAAACGATTGAGATCGCGATTACGAAGCCGAAAGCATGAATATTCATTGTCCAGATGTTCGGTTCCATCAGATAGGCGTGTAGCGAGGGCCGGGTATGCCGTATTCGAAACCAATCAAGTCTGTAGCCACCTCACTCACAGCTCTGCGTGTTATCACAATAGGCTAGGACGTGTGAACGGTGATATAACGTCACTGTCTCCGCTAACCAGATATCACTTGCCTGATAGACAGCGTATAACTTTACTAAAAGCGCCACCACATCGGTGCTTTCAGACTAATTGAATATAAAGGCCGGTTAACCATGATTTTGCGCAGCGTCGGCGAGTGGCGGATAGGGCACGCAATACCCGGATTACCCGGTATTTTTAACTTTAACAAAAATAATAACGGTTTTGCAAACCCTAGTGGCCGCCATATAGGTAACACATCGCGGAGTGCGTGTGTGTCCGGACACGGGTATGTCCTTAAACTACGTCCAAAAGAGAGGTATGGGTACTGCGAATGTCATCTCGCTCAAATCTGGAGCAGAGCCCGACTGGGGAAATAGGTACCTTCACCTTACAGAAAACCACAGCTAAATAGCACTAGACCCTACTCATAGTGTTGTGTTCCTGCTGGTGAGTAAGGTTGACAAAGAGCTCAAAGAGGACCCAGTGTGTTAACCTTGAGGGACCCTCTTGTTCCTTTAGCCGTGCACACAGTGAATCCTCCTTTTTGTAAAGGGTAGGCAACGCGCGTGTGACACCTCTGGAGTTGCAGGCGTCCATAGTATACGGTAGCTGCTTACCATCAGGCGGGCCGTATGATTGTTTGCCACCGTCGTAGTATTAAAAAAAATGAAAATGAAAAATGGTTATCATCACTTGTAGGCTGTATACATATAAATTAAATGCATGAATAAACATTTAATTCTAGAGCCAAATTTAAAGTGTTGCATACTTACTAGAACGACCTATATACAAAGTAAAGCAAAACCTGCGATGTAAAGAGCAAAAGTGTGATGACTGAAAGTCTTCATAAATTATTTATAATGCGGAGCCTATTCGAGGTGGTCTTTGCCTTTAGCACCAGGCTGGCACGCTCCTATGTACGTTCGTTGTTTGCCGGTATAAAGCATTATTTTCACACATACAAACTGTACGGAATAGAGTGTCGCGGTTGGATATCATACTCGTGTTACGATAAACTTATTCAGGCTTCCATATATTACCACTAAAGTTTTAGTGAAATAAATGATATCACATCTGCTTAGTTTTAAACGTTGTCATATTTTACACTCCTATTTTTGATTTCATAGTAATGCGGGAGTCTTATACTTTGCATTTGTTTTACATACGGCAAAGGGACCCTAGATCACTATTTGAAAATAACGTTTTGAAGAAAATAACGAGCAGTATATAAAATTACTTACCTACTAAGATGTTAAGGTTTTTTAAATAAAATATTCTTATTCTTATTGGTCATTTACATATGGTGTCATAGTTTCTCGGGGTTTTTGCAGTGTTTTATTTCATAAGCGATGGCGCCTTATACTAAACTATGTATAGGTATATTGACGTATTAACGATAAAACAAAGACGGTTACAATGTAATAATAGTGAAATAACAGTGCAATTTAAGAAATACGTGCCTCAGAAAAGATTTATACGGAACGTTCCGGGGGTGTCGTAATTCACAAAGAGCCGGGCGAGTCGGAGAATTTTATATTATTTTAGTAAGGTACACTATCAAATACAGAGGCGCGACGAACTTATTGTATTTACTGCAGATTATTTGATGTTGGCGCCGAGTAAATGGCTTAAAGTTTAAGGGTCCGTTTACAATAAGTTCATAGTTTACAGGCTCCTGGTTAGCTATTAGTATGATATTAGGCATAAGAATAATCGTCTATGCTAGGGCTGAATTGCTGATAATACATATCATGATATAGTACACTGCTAGTTGAAGTATAATTGTAGATAGAATGTAAAACAAAATGATAATGCGCACACATACGTATAAATTTGGCGGTCAGATTTCGGCAGCTGATAGATCTGCAGCACATATATTTTGCGAGCAAATATGTACGTAGGTATAGGTATTTCTTTCATAAGTAGGCATCAAGGACGCTGGTCCGTCTTGGAGGAAGTTTTACTTTACAACATTACGGTGCGCGCTTTCCAAGTGGTGTGGATTAAACTATTGACAAGCCGTATCCTAACTTAAATACATATCCAACTCCAATACAACTCCAATGAATTAACTAGCTAGTTATGCAATTATAGCTAACACCTAAACGTCTGAATCAGAATTTGCTTGAATTTTTTTCCAATGGCACTCCAATATTGGTAGATTATTTGTTATATGTTGGAAGTAGATTGTATTTTTATGTATTTTCAAGTTCAATTACGGCACCTTGTCTAAACTTGTCACATTTTGTTGACCCCCAACAAGGTTTTAAATTCGATCTTTGGCTATTTATCTCAGACTTTTCAAGACGGCTAGACATTTATATTTACCTAAACGAAAACTGCATTTAATTACATTCAGCGCATTTACCCGAAGTTATACAGAACTTGCAATGTGCAGAGTTAGCACCAGCTACAGCGCGAACGGTACCCTGGAATTACTAACAAATGTAACTTGAATTTAAATAAATACTTGGAATGATGTTCGCTCTTCGTTTTTGTTTGTTCTGTTTTGAGGAATGCATTCATACTTAATGTTAACATTTCCACACACTACAAATGGCGGTTATCTACAGAGTTATTCTCTACATATTTCTTAGGAAGAAGAAGCTACATTCTAACTTAACGTTCTTAGTTAAGTAAGTTATGTACCTAAACGAAAGCAATAAATATGTTTTATACTAATTATTATCTCGATGGTTCCATAGCAAAGGTGATTCCTACGTATCCGTTGTGCAAGCTTAGGCGACTATCACTTTACACCGGACTCCGCTCCAAGCAGAGCTTGAAATAGAAAAAATTGTCGCATCGAGAAAAAGTTGTGATTTTTTTGGCCATAGATCTCTATCTCACTTTTGCCCCGTGATAAATATTTTTAGTTTTGTAGGTCCCTAAAATTTTTGGACCTTCACGTCAAAATCAGGGGTCCCGTGGAATATGTTATTACGCTCTGGTTGCGGCTGCTAGGGCTTGTGTGGTACGAGTATCATTTCCGTATAAAAAAGACATGCAGAATTTATTTCTGATATTAAAAATGTGAATGTGCATATTTCCTTTCTGCAGATATTTTTTTATTAAAAAAAATGTGCGGAAAGGAAAACCACAAAAAAAAAATGGTTTTTGAACGTCATATAACTAATAAATATCATTTTTTCTTAATAAAAGAAATATTATGTTTAAGGCAGTTTTTAAATATATATTTTATATTTTAAGGCTCTTACTATACAAAAATTACAAGAAAAAAAATTGTTTCGCGTCGTGGTGTAAACATATTATGTTTTCTCGATAGTATCGAAAATCAATGTGAACATGAACACCCAGGCGAATTGACCGTAAAATGCATGTATTGCGTATTATAAGTCAATTTAGCTCAGAATACCTTTTACAAGTGCAGAAATGGAAAAAAAGAGTAAAAATAGTAATTTTTCCTTACTAACTTAAACATAAATCGTCAGAATTGCAACAAGTGCTAAGTTTACGTTCACTATGCATGCAGACTCGACATTTAAAGAACTGGCAGGTTAATAATACTAGTAATATATACGCTTAAGAGTCCGGTAACGTTTTTTTTTCGATTTCGCTCAACTTTTCTATACCATTTTGCAGTAAATAACAAGACTTCTATTTGTTTGTATACATATTTTAAAGATTTATAAATAATGTACCTTAATCTAACAGCTGTTTGACGATTTTTGCTTGGAGAGGTGAAAAAAGTAAGATTTTTAAAGATTAAGTTTATGTTAAACTAATATGTAAAATATACAAGTACGTTAGAAAAAGAGTCGTTTAAGGTATAATTGGAACAGTTATTTTCAAATACATATTTTTTAAGCAAGAGTATTTTTAGCTACAGCAATTTTAGGAAAAATTGCTGAATTTTAGCTGATATTTGAGGGAATGTATTAAAGTATTTCATAAAAGTTTAAATGTAGAAATTAACTTGACTTTATGGACTTATCAGATAATAATAAAACAAATTAATTAGTAATGAAAAAAAGGATTGAGTTTTTCGGTATTAAATAATTATATAAATGTATCGAAAGTATATTTTTACAATAAGAAGACTTCAAACTATCTTATCAAATGCAATTAATGTGCGTTCATTATTAGTGATTTTCGTTTTCAAATCGTTACCGGACTCTTAAGACGGTTTTTAGAGTTCCGAAGTTAAGTTTAAAGTGTTGAAACCCTTATAGTTACGCTTAGCTAGCGTCCGCGGCTTACCTTAGAAATCGTTAGTATACAAAGCTAGAAAAGAAAGCTTTAAGTTGAAAAAAAATATTGCAAAATAAAAAGCGCGTGAGTACCTACACTTTAAGAGGGGGTAATTTTTTTTTGTTTCAACTATTGTGGGGGTGTCGTTAGATAGGCCTTTCAAAGAGAAGTTTTTGCAAATTAAAAGCTTGAAAATAAATATTACTTAACTGAAAGATAATATTACAAACATATTTTTGGTTTTATATGTTTTTATTATGTGTTATGTAGCAATAAAGAATATAACTATGTACCTTTTTTAGGACTTTAGGATTTTTTAGGATTTTGCACAAAATTATGAATACCCACAAAAAATATTAAGTTTTGCAAAAAATCCAAACAACGTACCATTTGAGATAGTCAACGTAAGCTACATTTTTTTCAGAAGATATTTTGTATCAAAAGTATAAAATGTATATGTTAAAAAAAAACTACATTAAATTTGTTACTTATGATTAGTTATGATATTATTTTACATAAAAAATGTAATTTATTAGTTATCTAACGTTCTATAAAAAAATATTTTTTCTGAGTGTTTTTCCTCTCCGCAGATTTTTTTAAAATTTGTTTTTTACATTTTTAATATCAAAAATGAATTCTGCAAGTCTGTTTTATACCGAAATGATTCTACCCAACCCCTAGCAGCCGTGACCAGAGAGTAACGATGACGTAAATGATTTTGACATGAAGGTCCAATAATTATACGGAGCTCCAAAACTATTCTTTTTTTCACTTTTCTACTGAGTGAAAACATACTATCCAGTGTACGGTGAATCTGTTTTGAACGTCGTATTAAAAAAAAAATATAATTCAGCCAGGAGGCTTTTTAAAGATTGGTTGAAAAAGACGTGCAAAACACTGCTAACTCGCAACACGAAAATTATAGCGGTGCTCTGCAGCCGCATGCGATTTCCGGCGCTCCGCGCACCGGAGCGGTTAGCGACGCCAATGTAAGATCCGTCTTGAGTCGAGCTACCTGCGTTTTATACGAGACCTTTTTAAATTTCTCCCTGACCAAACAAAACGACACTAACGAAACTTCTAGAATCTGAAACCTTTAAATGGTGTTAGTCTGACAAAACTTAAGAATAATTTCAATGAAGTAGATACCTAGTCGAAACTTACCGTCAAAATAATTTTACAAGATATGCAAATAAGAAGTCTCGACTGTCTCGAGCCTTCCCAAGCATTTGCGCCGTTTACTATCACAACCTCATGTTTTGATACAAGTTAATGCTCAAAAGAAGATGTTATTTAAATCGTATAAGGTTGGTTTTACAATAAGCGAGCCGGAAAAGGTAAGCTGCCGATTTGAAGTCTCCCAAAGCAACGTTAAATGAGTTTTGAATAAAACAACACAGTCGAACTTTAACACCCCACGGAAAGATATACATTGAGTAGTGTTCCTTAAGTAGTTTTAGGCAAAACCGAATACCCTACCTATGCTACCCGAACCCGTCCCTACCAGGATTATTCTCTAAACCAGTGGCTCTTAACTTAACCGGTATACAGTCTTCGGACCACAGGTACTTAACATGGTCCACTAATTTATGAACAGAATAACCCTTTTTTGAGTATTTATATTAGTCATAGGTATTTACTATTAAGTGTTTACAAACCGATGGTGGTAGACAGTTTGGCAGGGATTAAAAAGGAAATTTCGTCGAGTGGTCTCTTATCACGGAGAGGTTAAGAACAAATGTTCTGATCGATCTACGTTTCAACTACTAATTACATTTTCTAGAGTGTGTATTATAGGATTCGTACAGACAGATATTTCATTATTTTATTAAAGTAGCTAACGAAACAAACGATAAAGTACATTGGAATGCAAAATAACTCATTCTCGTCTCGATTACCCACCAAAATTATTTAAGACGTTTAAAACACCAACCCTGCCAGGGACGATTTTAGAAATTAATCGTCAGAAGTTAAATCCAGCATGAAATTGTCAACTTATTTTTATCGGCTTAATTCGAAGTTCACGTTACAAATGGCTCCTCTTCGCACTAATTGGTAACGCCTAATTGGTAGTCCCTGCAGAAAAATTACTTTCATCAACGAGCGAAGAGTTTCATAATTACTGCAATTAGGACCATTGCGGCGTTTTGTTCAAACGAGGCGCAGGGGAAGGGGATCGGCGGACGTGTCGCGTATACAAAAATGTATTTATTATAAAAATACTGCGGGAACCGAGAATGTGGCGCTTTAAAGTAGATTGTTGGATCCTTAGAGCCTGACCCACGCCTTATCATACCCCATTTCAGGAATGTTACAGGCCTGCGTATTACAAATGTTTTAATTGTAATTATAAACCGGTCTCTATAAGTCCCCCGATTTCTATAAGACGGCTAGACAGATTTAGGAAATCCATTATTGCGTTAAATCTTACTTTATTTTCTACGTACATTACATCACAAATTCATGAATAACTTATCCTATTTTAAAGAACACGGTTTTTGTTCTTGCGTGCGTGTCGGGCCACGCTCACGTCGCTCACTGTAGGGTTCCGTAGTTTTCCGTCCGTCACAGTAAGTGTCCCCACTTAAGAGTTAATAACACCGCCATGTAGGATATGATATGAGAGTTCCATTTACAGCGACATCTATCGGCAAATTGAGTAAACTATTGCGCGCGAGCATAAAGTATGGAAGATGATTTTTATGGGATAATTATTTATTGCGTGAACCGATTTTCACCGTTTTTACTTTATTTGAAAGCACGTCATTTCATTGTAATTTTGTAGAAATTACAGGTACAATAAACACCTGCTTATACGGTTAAATTACAAACTTAGTTCAGAAATTATTTTGTATTTTTTTTTCAAAAACTATTCATCCTATCAAGTTCAAAATAATTTTCCAAGAAAGTTTTTATAAAGTTCTACTTTTGAGATTTTTTTCATATTTTTAAAACTTATGGTTCAAAAGTTAGAGGGGGGGGGACGCATATTTTTTTACTTCTGGAGCGATTATTTCCGAAAATATTTACATTATCGAAAAATGATTTTAGAAAACCCCAATTCATTTTTAAATACCTATCCAATAATATATCACACGTTAGGGTTGACTTTACGTATAGGGGAGGTACCCTAATAAAAAAACAATTTCACTTTTTATTTTACCACTTTGTCGGCGTGATTGATATACATATTAGTACCAAATTTCAGCTTTCTAGTGCTAACGGTCACTGAGATTATCCGCGGACGGACGGACGGACGGACGGGCAGACATGGCGAAACTATAAGGGTTCCTAGTTGACTACGGAACCCTACAAAACTCTCAGTACTTACTAAAGGTCTCTCGAACGTTTCTATAAAACAAACTACGATTATTGAAAAGAAAACTGCATAATAAACTATTTAAATCCGCGGAGAAAAGTTGTTTATTAAAAAACTACTAAGAAAAGAACTTTAAATGAAGGTATACTTAAGTAAGTTATCTACTGAATCTCGGTTATGAGTTTGAATTAAGTACAATGTTTCTGTAAAAGCTAAATGCAAATAAAGTACGAGTACTTGGATGCGTCTTTCTGGATATATGCACATGTTCGCCGCTGTCGGATGCTGGCTCCGTTAAAAGCCACTAATCCATTTGCCTTTCATGCCAGTACGGAAAATGCACAGATATTGCGAGAAAAATATTCTGGACGTATGAAAACAGAACCAATGTAATTGAATGTGATGGTTACTTAACCAGCCGCCGACGCCGCCGGACGCGCGTATTTAAAAAGAAATACTAACTAGAAAAATGAAATGTAAAAGTTTCATTGTTAAAAATAAGATCCAACTGGAAATGAAGTTCTATCACATCTCCAGTCGTGCATAACATTCTTAAATTGCTTAAAATAGTTTGTTATGTTATTGACTGGCTTAATATTACAAAGACGTCAGAATCATGCGAGCGGTCAGATTTATTAAATTGAAATGAAGTGTATGGTTATAAGAAGACGGTCTCACTAGGCTCGCGAAATTACAATTATTTATATCAAAAGATTATTATTAGATCTAAAGTTACTTGGGAGTCGAAAGTAGCCGAAATTTCATGAAGCATGTAATAACGCCTGTGCTGCCTCTTTAGCTTCGCGAACTTGGCTAGAATTCTAGAGATATCTTTTATGAAAATGGTTATCTTATCACCTTAAGGTAAAATTAGTTCTCGCTTGGTTAGTAAAAACTTTGGTAGTAATCTAGACATTGAGTCTTGATAACATTTTAACGCTACAGTTTTTGAAGGTGTCTCCGCGGCTTTACCTTCTTACAGTCAACCGCGTATCGAAATTTCTAATCGATCAGCGGTAAAGAGCCGGATGAAATAAGATTCTAAAAACCATTATCAGGGGATCTCCCTTTTGTATTCAGCCCCCGCTATCCACTTACAGCCGAGGCAGGGCGATGACAGTTTACGGGATCCAATATAGGACGTATTTATTATTCACTGTGCTTCCATATTTCATGACGTCGGCGTTCTCCGCTAACTTAAAACGTAAATGATGCCGGCTAGACGCAGATCTAATCTCGCGTTAGTTGAGGCACCGTGCCACCGACACGCACCCAGATAAATAGGCCGCTTTGCATTATGTATAACTTTTCTTCAATGGAACTATACTTTTCTTACGCTTCGCCTAAAAATATTCCCTGTGACGTTTACTTTTTATTTTGCTACAATGTGCTCGTGCGTGCGTTATATGTTATTACTTCTTCATTTTGGTATTTTGACTCTTTCACGACGACGTCCTCAATTTTGAATGGGAAAACATCTACATAATTATGTAGATGAATTTATATATATATATATATATATATATATATATATATATATATATATATATATATATATATATATATATATATAAATTCCCCCGCAGTTGAGATTGTCCCGCTGTATTACTTTAAATCTTTGTCTTTCATTAACACTGATTCACAGGCAGTAATTTGTATTTATGTTTACCAGATAAATTATAATTTAGTCTGAAAGATAATTAAGAAAACGCATCATCAGATGACTAACGAAAAATTAAATTAGTCAGCAAAAACTCGTAGGGACTGACCTCTAACTTACCTAAGCTTAGCCCGCCAAATAAAACTGCCCAAAATAAGAAGAAGATATTTTTAATCGTTGTCTTACAAAAAGATTCCCTCTTTCGTGCAGAAAAAACAAATATCCAAGGAACGCGTAGATTCAGCTTTCGCTACAGGAAGCCCGAACGGCGTACTATCCAAACAACACAGATCCCTTACCTAATAGACGAACCATATAAGAAGGCTCCAATACTCTACAAAGTCAATAAACTAACCCATTCATCGACTTCGTGTATGTATGTGGATTAAACGACACTAATTTTATTATTTTTAATTTGCCTTTATGTTGATGAATACAAGCCAAAAGTGAGTAGTGAGGTTATTTTTGGCCTTAAATCAGAAATCAGTGTTAACACGGTATAGTTACCTCCGATAATGCCTCACGATAAGTCACATAAGTCACATAACAAAGCGCGTAAAAATTAATTGCAGTTCACTGTACTTACATAAATAAGCATTTCTATACTTATTGAACCGCTTCTCACACACAAGTCTAAAAAAATCAGAGCAAATGACACCTAACAGAGTCTGTAATATATAAGGTGAAGGTTCGCTAAAAGAATAAGGAGCAAAAATAGCAAAATGGTATACGATTAAAATAGCAACGATAGCTCGCAGTTAGTTTGATATATTACCCTTATTCCACCGATAAACAGCTGCCAGACTAGTATTTTTATGAGTAAATAATTACATGTGTGTTATGACTTATGAGTTATGATGTCAACAGCGTGTCTGTGTCAAACCTTCACAATGCAGAGTTCGCGATAGTGAGTCTGTGCCAATTGCCAAACAACGATAAAAAAATACGAAAACAGCGAGCATTCCCGTAAACAAACTCCGTTAACATGTGTGCCTTTACATTAAACCGTGTTTGTTAAAAACAAATCACCTTTTGCAGTCTGTTCGCTTTTAAATGCAATACACTGGCTATGCAAAGTAATAAGGTTTCCTAGATCGATTTTTCCGGCAGGTGGCGTGAGGTCTAGCCGTCATAATCCACCAATCATGTTTAATCATGAAAGGTTGACTGGAAGAGATCCCTCAAGGGATAAGTCCGCCTTTGTACAGATAGTATGTATTCTTTCTGTTGTAGGTTTCTTTGTTGTACAATAAAGTAAGTATTATACTACTTTAATCATATTTTATATTGGTGAATTTTGACAACTGCTGTCAAAAAGACCTCTCGCTACGGTGCTGCTACCTGGTAAAGAAATCGACCGAAGAAACTCTCATTGAAATGTCAAAATAAACACGATCGGGTTCTCTGTTCGTAGCTACTACGCGCTACATACGACGAATACGTGTCTACGGGCTACGCGTAGCACTAGGTGGGTGGAATATGTTAAATTTATTTTTATACCACGACGGTGGCAAACAAGCATACGACCCGCCTGATGGTGAGCAGCTACCGCTCTCCTATGGACGCTTGCAACTCCAGAGGTGTCACATGTATGCGCGTTGCCGAACCTTTCTGGTTGTGTCTGGTCCTCACACTAAAGAAGTACTAATGAAGTAGTAATAGATTAGAGATAGATTCAATAATCTGACCGTCAATGAGATCGGACGTGTTTATTAAAATAATTAATTATTCGCGCGCATAATTCGTGATTGTCTGCACTTCCAATCGTACATTATCTAGGTCATTAGTCATCTATCGCGACCTACGACTATAGTAGGTATAATGCATAACTGGAGTAGACAAGTGTAACTGAAAATGTCGGAGAATAGTCCATTTAACAGGAGTGGACTAACACACCGCAGCCCGCCATCAACGCCCACACCGCAGCCCGGACCCGCTCCAGCAAACATGCAACGGGAAGAAGAGCCCCCGCAGGTAATCCCCACAAGTGACATCCATACCTGGCTGAAAAAGATTGAAGTGAACCTGCAAGAAGTATGCGCTATTTCTTCAGAAGGTAAACTTAACATTGACCAGAAGATCAGAATTAACAACATGTGTCGCAACGTGACCCACTTAGCCTCACGAATGGCCATTGATTATCAATCCCTAAAAAACCACGCAACCCAAGCATACCAGTCCCGTCAAGCTCATCAGGAAAAAATGAACCTCGTACAACGCATCCAAGAACTAAAGGACTCGATTGAGGAATCCAGCCGACAAGTTTCGCGATCTTTTTCGTTTGCCGACGCCCTTAAGAAAAATGGAACGAAGTATATTCAACCGTCTAACATCAGCTCAGTCGCAATTTACCCGGTCGACAAGTTAAAATCGAGTGAGGAGACAAAATCCCTCGTACAAAAGATTATCCGGCCCAACGAAATGAACCTGCACGTGAGAGGGTTGCGCAAGGTCAAAAACGGCGGTGTAGTGATAAGCACTGACTCAAAAGAAGACGTCATAAAACTCAAACAATCAGCGCAGCTTACGACCTCAGGACTCACCGTTGACGAGCCACAAAAACGCAAGCCCAGAATTGTAGTCATCGGAGTTCCCTTGGACATGCAGGAACCTGAGGTCCTGAAGTGCATATACCAACAAAACTTAGCCAATAAATTACAAGATTGGTCGCTTGAAAAATTTATGGCCTCCACTAAGTTAAGCCACAAATCCGGAAAAAAGGGCGCCGAGACCTGTAATTATATAATTGAAGTTTCTGGAGTGATACGCAAGGCCTTAATTACGAACGACAGACTTTTTGTGAACTGGTCATCGTGCCCTGTAAGGGATTTCACCTTGGTTACGCGCTGTTTCAAATGTCAGCTCTACAATCATGCAGCGAAGACCTGCAAAATGGAGACTAACATCTGCGGCCACTGCAGCGAAGCGGGCCACTCATTCAAGGAATGCACAAAAAAGGACGAAGCACCAAAATGTGCAACATGCTCGCACTACAACAAACCATGCAACCACCAAACAGGCGACACCGAGTGCCCAGCTAGACGTATGGCTGAAAATAGGTATTTAAACTCCATAGACTATGAGGGCGCCTAAGAGCGCTAACTTTCACATTTTCTTTATAGCACTTCTTGTTTCTTTAGTTTAACTGTCTATGAATAATAGCATACTCTCTGACCTAGATAGCATCTCCGTGTCAGATTCTAAAGCATGCGATGTCGAAACTTGCAAACAACATATTCGACTCTGTCTAAGTCCATTATCCATTATAACACAAAACATACGCAGTATTTCCAAAAATTTTGAGAATTTTAATGTATTTCAACATAGACTAGATATTACTTGTGACATCATTGTCTTGACTGAATGTTGGCTTGGTACCAATACCAATCTACCAAATATGCCCGGCTACTTATCGTATAGCACTAAGATTAATTATAACCAAAATGACGGGGTAGTAGTTTATGTTAAAAATAACTTAAATATCACAGTTGAGGAACCCCAGATTCTAGATTGCAATCGGCTTTTAATTAAAGTCGGTTCAGATACTGCCATACTAGCCTTGTATAGACCCCCTTCCTTTAGAGATATCAGTAATTTTATTAAGTCTCTTGATGAGAATTTAAGTAAATTAACATCCTTTAAAAATATAGTATTGATAGGAGATATTAATATTAACATTCTATCTGAAAGCAGCGAATCAACTTCGACAGCCCAAAGCTACCTTAACCTATGTTCTTTTCATGGCTTACTCCCAGCTCACACGCTTCCTACGCACCAAAGCGGATCATGCTTAGATCATATTATGGTAAAATCTAATTATTCGGCATTAGCACTTGTTCCTAACTCTACAGTGACCGACCACAAAGCTGCCCTACTAACCCTCTATCGTAAATCACGTAATACATGCACGCGCGCGCAATTTGTCAACAAATTAAATATAAACAAACTTGGAGATGATTTATGCAATATTGACTTCGGCCCCATTTATAATTATGCTGACGCAGAAAATAGTATGATGTACTGGATTAAAAATGTCCAACAGGCAATATTATCTAACACAAATAAGACACGTCTAAATAACATGAATTTTAATAAAAAAACCATGGATTACCCCAGGACTTCTTCGATCTATGAGACATAAGGATAAGTTACACTTGAAAGCTAAAGCAAATCCAGACAATAATATATTGCAATTATCATATAAAAGATATCGTAACTTTTGTACCAACTTACTGAAAAAAGTAAAAACAAACTACGACAAAAAACAGCTGGAAATAGCTGGAAAAAACAGTAAATTAGTTTGGAAATATCTTAAAAACGTAACATACACAGCAAAACAACATGATTCATCTGCAAGTTTGTTGCAAGCAGGTTCATCCGAATTGCTGGCCGCAAATAGCACAAATGAGTTTTTCGTCAACATAGGCAAACACCTGGCTGAAAAAGTCCAGGGTGATTCGTCGTCACCCTCTTCAACAATAAAATCCGATACAAACAAATCTTCCAAATCATTTGTGTTATTAAACACGGATGAAGCTGAAGTTGAAAGAATTATCATGAGCCTAAAAGATGACTCCGCGGTTGGTTGGGATGGCATCTCGAACAAAATAATAAAGACCTTCAGACACATCCTGGTTCCACCGCTAACACACATATTCAAAATGTGCATCTCTGAAGGATTTTTTCCGAAATGTCTGAAAAAATCCGTTGTAATCCCTGTCTATAAATCTGGTAACAAAGTTCAAGTAACAAATTATAGGCCGATTTCTCTGTTACCAGCGACATCAAAAATTCTGGAAAAATTATTAACAATAGACTTGTTCAATATCTGGAGAAGCATTCGCTTTTGGCAAAAACGCAGTTTGGCTTTAGGTCCAAATTATCAACCGGAGATGCTGTACATGAACTGACTGACTATTTAGCTCAGGAATTAGACAAGGGTAACAAGACAATAGGAATCTTCCTGGACCTTGCCAAAGCTTTTGACACTGTTTCTACTTCCATTTTACTGCACAAGCTTGAATCACTAGGCATTAGAGGCACACAGCACAAATTAATCGCGAGCTACCTAGACGGACGTACGCAATGCGTAAAAATAGATAACATTATCAGTTCTGATTTAGAAAACACATCTTTTGGCTTGCCACAAGGAAGCGTTTTAGCCTCAACCCTATTTTTAATTTATATTAATGACCTATGCAATCTAAAAATAGATAGTGGCAAAATCATTTCCTACGCAGATGACACTGTCCTCCTTTTTTCCGCAAAGTCAACAAACGAGGTCTACGAGTACGCACAACGCGGATTTAATGTTGTAACTAACTGGCTAAAACTTCATCTATTAACACTTAACTCTGACAAAACGAATTTTATAAGTTTTGCCATGCGGAAAACAGATCCGGACGCACATAACCTCAAACTCTACGTACATAACTGTAAAGAAAAATCAAATAATCTTTGTTCATGTCAATCCATAGCTATTACTGACAAAATTAAGTATTTAGGAGTCATGATAGACGAAACCCTCTCCTTTAAAAACCACATTGAAGCATTGTGCAATAGAGTTCGAAAGTTAATGTTTGTATTCAAAAAACTTCGTTCAATCGCTGACCCAAATTTAATCAAGCAAGTATACCTTGCACTATGTCAATCGATACTAACGTACTGCATTTCTTCTTGGGGTGGCACAGCAAAAACTACACTTCTAACCCTAGAAAGAGCTCAGAGAGCGGTACTAAAGGTAGCTACTTCCCGCCCATTCTTATACCCTACTGACCTCCTTTATAAATCATGTGAAGTATTAACTGTTCGTCAATTATATATATTAAGCACAACGCTAAAGCAGCACGCCAGAACTTCCTTTAACCCTGAATATAGAAATAAGAGACGCAAAGATATTGTAGGTATTAAAACAGTACAAAAGAAACACGTATTTTTATCTAGATTCTTTGTCTTTGCGGGCCCATTTTTGTACAACAGGTTAAATGCAACACTAGATATATACCCACTTAGCTATGCCTGTTGTAAGAATACTCTACGACGCGCCCTTCAGAAAATGACGTACGATGATACAGAGAAATTACTATTAGTCATAAAATAACTACCTATATACTGTCCTATATATTTAATACTTAAGAACCTACTTATTTTGTTAAGGTGATAAGAGTTTTATTGTGTAATATATAGTTTATAATTAAGTGAATAATTAAAAATTAACTAATTTTGTCCTTCGCTGCCTGAAACACAGGGAATCCTAGTTCAGGCATTTGTTAACCACTTGTCGTTAAAAAAAAAAATTCTTAGTCCGTAAGAACAAACATTGTACTATACTTTTCTCAATAAATTATTTGTATTTGTATTGTATTTGTATTTGTAATGATTAAATTCTAACCCCTTTATTCAAAAACGTCTCGCAGGCATAAATTAGTTAATTTATGTTTTGTCTGTTTTTAACTAATACACTTGTCAAAGTGACAGATAAGTAGAAACGAATATTAGTTAATTTACATATCAGAGACGTTTATGAATAAGGGGGAATGTGAACAAGTACTGTGTGTCAACAGGTTGTTGTTAGGGTAACTACTCGTAGTTATTAATCTGTGGTTATTAGTGAAAGTTCTGCCACAATAAATCATTGGCCGACGCGGCATCTTATAACCCAAATAACTAACAATACTGAAGGTCGGACTAAATAGAAATTGGACAATTTTTTTTAAATTGTACTGGGTTTTGTCGATTGATAGAGGAACAAGAACATTGTTTTTGAGTAGTAAATGTATAAGTAGGTTGCTCTGCACTGACCAGTGTCGATGGGGTAGTTCCATTGTACAAATAATATCGGCAATTAGGTAATCGTTAAAACTACAGATTTTCGACTATGTTCAATTATTGTTATTGATTCTTTTTTTATATAAATTTAACGGCCTCCTAGCCCAGTCGGTAGTGACACTGCTTACGAAGCAGGAGGTCCCGGGTTCCAATCCTGGTCAGGGCATTTATTTGTGTGGTTATCACAGATATTTGTACCTGAGTTATGGATGTTCCTATGTATTTAAGTATTTATCTATATCTATCTATTATATATATCGTCGTCTAGTACCCACAACACAAGCCTTAGGCGGTCGTCACACTGCTCCGCATCTCGCAGCGGCGTCCGTTGATGCGTTTTTTAACTTTGTATGTAGAATCTTGATTTTGTATAGAAAAATCGCATGGTACGACACACTGGCTCCACCTCGACGCGCGGAGGAGCGAGACGCACGACGATGCGACGATATTGCGGAGTTTGAGCTGTAGGTGCTAAACTAATTTATTTTACTGACAAGGAGTACCTAATACCATTTGACAACCGACGTGGTACGTAAGTTATCTGTGTTGGCCGTTAATTTCAATTAGAATTGAAAATTGATCAATAAGATTGAAGATTAATTCCGTAACTAATCAATTACACTAACATAAATTTTTACTAACGTTAGTTCGCATTGATTTTGTGACGTCGTCAATTACACTAACCGTCAATTAGAATTAACCTATTCGTTACACTAACGTCTCGAAAATTTAATAAGAATTACAGTTAATTAGATTAACGTTAGTGTAACTAAATTAATCCTGACTTACACTAATAATTAATTTTAAAACTGCATCTCGGGTTCGGAAGTCGGGACCAATATCATAAGATGGAGCTCATGGTGGACCCTAGGGCTACCTACTGGATCTCGGGTTCGGCGCATCATAGACTCATACTGTTTGGGCTCATTCGACTTGTACTGATGAGCAGATGGTATCGGTATCAAAATCTGGAGCTTATGCTGGACCCTGGGGATCCCTACTGGATCTCGGGTTTGGCGCATCATAGACTCATGCTGTTTGGGCTCATTCGACTTGTACTGATGAGCAGATGGTACCAGTATCAAAATCTGGAGCTCATGCTGGACCCTGGGGATCCCTACTGGATCTCGGGTTTGGCGCATCATAGACTCATGCTGTTTGGGCTCATTCTACTTGTACTGATGAGCAGATGGTACCGGTATCAAAATCTGGAGCTCATGCTGGACCCTGGGGATCCCTACTGGATCTCCGGTTTGGCGCATCATAGACTTCATGCTGTTTGGGCTCATTCGACTTGTACTGATGAGCAGATGGTACCGGTATCAAAATCTGGACCTCATGCTGGACCCTGGGGATCCCTACTGGATCTCGGGTTTGGCGCATCATAGACTCATGCTGTTTGGGCTCATTCGACTTGTACTGATGAGCAGATGGTACCGGTATCAAAATCTGGAGCTCATGCTGGACCCTGGGGATCCCTACTGGATCTCGGGTTTGGATCATCAAAGACTCATGCTATTTGGGCTCATTCGACTTGTACTGATGAGCAGATGGTACCGGTATCAAAATCTGGAGCTAATGCTGGACCCTGGGGATCCCTACTGGATCTCGGGTTTGGCGCATCATAGACTCATGCTGTTTGGGCTCATTCGGCTTGTACTGATGAGCAGATGGTACCGGTATCAAAATCTGGAGCTCATGCTGGACCCTGGGGATCCCAACTGCACACCGGATTTGGCGCATCATAGACTCATGCTGTTTGGGCTCATTCGACTTGTACTGATGAGCAGATGGTACCGGTATCAAAATCTGGAGCTCATGCTGGACCCTGGAGATCCCTACTGGATCTCGGGTTTGGCGCATCATAAAGCTTGGTAAAGGTAAAGGTAAAGGTAGAGGTAGAGGTAGAGGTAGAGGTAGAGGTAGAGGTAGAGGTAGAGGTAGAGGTAGAGGTAGAGGTAGAGGTAGAGGTAGAGGTAGAGGTAGAGGTAGAGGTAGAGGTAGAGGTAGAGGTAGAGGTAGATGTAGAGGTAGAGGTAGAGGTAGAGGTAGAGGAAGAGGAAGAGGTAGAGGTAGAGGTAGAGGTAGAGGTAGAGGTAGAGGTAAAGGTAAAGGTAAAGGTAAAAGTAAAAGTATAAGCTATAGATTTTGATACCGGTACCATCTGCTCATCAGTACAGGTCGAATGAGCCCAAATAGCATGAGTCTATGATGCGCCAAACCCCAGATCCAGTAGGGATCCCCAGGGTCCAGCATGAGCTCCAGATTTTGATACCGGTACCATCTGCTCATCAGTATAAGTCGAATGAGCCCAAACAGCATGAGTCTATGATGCGCCAAACCCGAGATCCAGTAGGGATCCCCAGGGTCCAGCATGACCTCCAGATTTTGATACCGGTACCATCTGCTCATCAGTACAAGTCGAATGAGCCCAAACAGCATGAGTCTATGATGCGCCAAACCCGAGATCCAGTAGAGATCCCCAGGGTCCAGCATGAGCTGCAGATTTTGATACCGGTACCATCTGCTCATCAGTCCAAGTCGAATGAGCCCAAACAGCATGAGTCTATGATGCGCCAAACCCGAGATCCAGTAGGGATCCCCAGGGTCCAGCATGACCTCCAGATTTTGATACCGGTACCATCTGCTCATCAGTACAAGTCGAATGAGCCCAAACAGCATGAGTCTATGATGCGCCAAACCCGAGATCCAGTAGAGATCCCCAGGGTCCAGCATGAGCTGCAGATTTTGATACCGGTACCATCTGCTCATCAGCACAAGTCGAATGAGCCCAAACAGCATGCGGCTATGATGCGCCAAATCCGAGATCCAGTAGGAATCCCCAGGGTCCAGCTTGAGCTCCAGATTTTGATACCGGTACCATCTGCTCATCAGTCCAAGTCGAATGAGCTCAAACAGCATGCGTCTATGATGCGCCAAACCCGAGATCCAGTAGGGATCTCCAGGGTCCAGCATGAGCTCCAGATTTTGATACCGGTGCCATCTGCTCATCAGTACAAGTCGAATGAGCCCAAACAGCATTAGACTTTGATGCGCCAAACCCGAGATCCAGTAGGGATCCCCAGGGTCCAGCATGACCTCCAGATTTTGATACCGGTACCAGATGCGCCAAACTCGAGATCCAGTAGGGATCCCCAGGGTCCAGCATGAGCTCCAGATTTTGATACCGGTACCATCTGCTCATCAGTACAAGTCGAATGAGCCCAAACAGCATGAGTCTATGATGCGCCAAATCCGGTGTCCAGTTGGGATCCCCAGGGTCCAGCATGAGCTCCAGATTTTGATACCGGTACCATCTGCTCATCAGCACAAGTCGAATGAGCCCAAACAGCATGCGGCTATGATGCGCCAAATCCGAGATCCAGTAGGAATCCCCAGGGTCCAGCATGAGCTCCAGATTTTGATACCGGTACCATCTGCTCATCAGTCCAAGTCGAATGAGCTCAAACAGCATGCGTCTATGATGCGCCAAACCCGAGATCCAGTAGGGATCTCCAGGGTCCAGCATGAGCTCCAGATTTTGATACCGGTGCCATCTGCTCATCAGTACAAGTCGAATGAGCCCAAACAGCATGAGACTTTGATGCGCCAAACCCGAGATCCAGTAGGGATCCCCAGGGTCCAGCATGACCTCCAGATTTTGATACCGGTACCATCTGCTCATCAGTACAAGTCGAATGAGCCCAAACAGCATGAGTCTATGATGCGCCAAACCCGAGATCCAGTAGAGATCCCCAGGGTCCAGCATGAGCTACAGATTTTGATACCGGTACCATCTGCTCATCAGCACAAGTCGAATGAGCCCAAACAGCATGCGGCTATGATGCGCCAAATCCGAGATCCAGTAGGAATCCCCAGGGTCCAGCATGAGCTCCAGATTTTGATACCGGTACCAGATGCGCCAAACCCGAGATCCAGTAGGGATCCCCAGGGTCCAGCATGAGCTCCAGATTTTGATACCGGTACCATCTGCTCATCAGTACAAGTCGAATGAGCCCAAACAGCATGAGTCTATGATGCGCCAAATCCGGTGTCCAGTTGGGATCCCCAGGGTCCAGCATGAGCTCCAGATTTTGATACCGGTACCATCTGCTCATCAGCACAAGTCGAATGAGCCCAAACAGCATGCGGCTATGATGCGCCAAATCCGAGATCCAGTAGGAATCCCCAGGGTCCAGCATGAGCTCCAGATTTTGATACCGGTACCATCTGCTCATCAGTCCAAGTCGAATGAGCTCAAACAGCATGCGTCTATGATGCGCCAAACCCGAGATCCAGTAGGGATCTCCAGGGTCCAGCATGAGCTCCAGATTTTGATACCGGTGCCATCTGCTCATCAGTACAAGTCGAATGAGCCCAAACAGCATGAGACTTTGATGCGCCAAACCCGAGATCCAGTAGGGATCCCCAGGGTCCAGCATGACCTCCAGATTTTGATACCGGTACCATCTGCTCATCAGTACAAGTCGAATGAGCCCAAACAGCATGAGTCTATGATGCGCCAAACCCGAGATCCAGTAGAGATCCCCAGGGTCCAGCATGAGCTACAGATTTTGATACCGGTACCATCTGCTCATCAGCACAAGTCGAATGAGCCCAAACAGCATGCGGCTATGATGCGCCAAATCCGAGATCCAGTAGGAATCCCCAGGGTCCAGCATGAGCTCCAGATTTTGATACCGGTACCATCTGCTCATCAGTCCAAGTCGAATGAGCTCAAACAGCATGCGTCTATGATGCGCCAAACCCGAGATCCAGTAGGGATCTCCAGGGTCCAGCATGAGCTCCAGATTTTGATACCGGTGCCATCTGCTCATCAGTACAAGTCGAATGAGCCCAAACAGCATGAGTCTTTGATGCGCCAAACCCGAGATCCAGTAGGGATCCCCAGGGTCCAGCATGACCTCCAGATTTTGATACCGGTACCATCTGCTCATCAGTACAAGTCGAATGAGCCCAAACAGCATGGGTCTATGATACGCCAAACCCGAGATCCAGTAGAGATCCCCAGGGTCCAGCATGAGCTACAGATTTTGATACCGGTACCATCTGCTCATCAGCACAAGTCGAATGAGCCCAAACAGCATGCGGCTATGATGCGCCAAACCCGAGATCCAGTATGGATCTCCAGGGCCCAGAATGAGCTCCAGATTTTGATCCCGGTACCATCTGCTCATCAGTACAAGTCGAATGAGCCCAAACAGCATGAATCTATGATGCGCCAAACCCGAGATCCAGTAGAGATCCCCAGGGTCCAGCATGAGCTCCAGATTTTGATCCCGGTACCATCTGCTCATCAGTACAAGTCGAATGAGCCCAAACAGCATGAGTCTATGATGCGCCAAACCTGAGATCCAGTAGAGATCCCCAGGGTCCAGCATGAGCTACAGATTTTGATACCGGTACCATCTGCTCATCAGCACAAGTCGAATGAGCCCAAACAGCATGCGGCTATGATGCGCCAAACCCGAGATCCAGTAGGGATCTCCAGGGTCCAGCATGAGCTCCAGATTTTGATGCCGGTGCCATCTGCTCATCAGTATAAGTCGAATGAGCCCAAACAGCATGAGTCTATGATGCGCCAAACCCGAGATCCAGTAGGGATCCCCAGGGTCCAGCATGAGCTCTAGATTTTGATACCGGATCATCTGCTCATCAGTACAAGTCGAATGAGCCCAAACAGCATGAGCCTATGATGCGCCAAACCCGAGATCCAGTAGGGATCCCCAGGGTCCAGCATGAGCTCCAGATTTTGATCCCGGTACCATCTGCTCATCAGTACAAGTCGAATGAGCCCAAACAGCATGAGTCTATGATGCGTCAAACCCGAGATCCATTAGGGATCCCCAGGGTCCAGCATGAGCTCCAGATTTTGATACCGGTACCATCTGCTCATCAGTACAAGTCCAATGAGCCCAAACAGCATGAGTCTATGATGCACCAAACCCGAGATCTAGTAGGGATCCCCAGGGTCCAGCATGACCTCCATCTTAGGATACCGGTCCCATTGCTTATTAATACAAGCCCCCCCCGAGTCCAGAGTCAAAATCGAAACAAAAATCAAAACCTCGTAGCTTAACCTAAATTCGCGTTTAAATTATTAATGTCAATTACCAATTCAATCTACACTAAAAATTAAATTAATGTTTCAATTTTTGAGAAAGACTAAAAATTAAATATCTTCAAATTATTAGTTATTCGCAAAGGATTAACACGTTAGTTACAATTAATTTCAATTCTAATTGAAATCAAACTATTAGTGTTCAATTTTAACTAACGTGTTTCAATCTTCAATTTTTAATTTTCAATTACACTAACGTTCGGCCAACACTGTAAGTTATAGAATGTCACCAATATAAACAATAAGAAAAGATTTCGTAATTTAACGGATTTTACCACAAAAATGCCAAAAGAGATGCCCAAATGCAAGAAAAATAATTGTGAGTACAATAAAATATTTAGATCAAAAAAAGGTTTTGAAATTGGGCGTTGACATCATTTTCATTTTTCATTTGTAGCGACACTAGGCGACACTTTCTCAGGGCCAAATAGAAAGTTGTCAGGCTTTACTTTTTTTTCAGTTTCACTATTTACCCATTTTGATTGCTAATTCTGACCCGGCGACTACACAACACACGCTACGAGTGAGCAAACTTGACGCTCAACCATTGATTGTGGTCGGCCGACGCTGGCAGACGACCGCTAATCGTTGATAAGCGTCGAGTGTTCGGACTTGGAACGTGCGTTTTGCGGACGAGGCGTAAACCAATCCGAAATTGATATTTTCAACCGCATACTAGGGGACCGTTTCATTCTGAAATCCCACCGGTAATGCCATTTTGATCGCGTTTGGAGATGTGACGAGATTTGTTTTTTGTCTAGCTAGAAGATATGCGTAGGAATTGTAAATCAGAAATCATGGTTATTTATTACCTAGAATGAAGTGATAAAAATAAGATATTTAAACCAGGCGGTATCGCGGATAATGAAAAAATTGGTGATGTCCTAGGGCCGATTGCATAACAACTTGTAAATCCAGTCCCATTTATTAGAAAGTGACTTCCGCTAATAATATTAGTTATAAGTTGTTATGCAATCTGCCCCTTACTTACTTATTTGGCGCAACGACCCAAAATGAGTCCTGGCCTCCGACACAAGAGCACGACATTTTGCTCGGTCCTGCGCTATTTCACGCCACCTTTCACCAGCGCCGGGCTCCTGAAGATCCGATCCTACTCTGTCTGCCTAGCGATACTTAGGACGACCGACAGGACGCCGTCCAGTCGGTCGACCCAAATATGCTATTTTTACAGAGCGATCTTCCTCTCGAGACAAAAACCATTGGCCGCTGGTAGTCCTAATTTTGTGCCATGGAAATGAGTAAGTAGGTAAAAAGACGCATTGCCACATGTAACTATAAAAAATAAATTTGAAACGTAGCTTGCGCAGATAAAATTTGCAGCGCACCCCATCGATCACGTCTGAAAATATGAATACATTTAATGTGACAAAAACATTGTATCTAAGACTTTACGCCTTGGTAATAGATTCGTGGCTACATATTTTTGTTACATTAAATGTATCCATATTTTCAGACATGACTATATGAGTCTCACCGTAAGTTAAGCAACAATAACATCTGCTATAGGGCAAATATCTGACACATCTTAATCGGAAGAGCGTGTCACGTATAATATTTTTGTAGTATTCGTTGTGCAATGTGTGATATCATAATATGATATGCAATATTGCAGACTTATGTCTATTGGCATACTGGACGCGTTTATCTTAGTGAATTGTAGGTTCAGCAATTCCGTTCATAGCTCTACCGTTTCCCTTCCCGAATGTAACTTGTTTCAGTATGATCTGTCTTTAGCAAAGAAGTATTCTCCACCCGACATGACCACATCGCAGGAATAAAGGTAGAATTCATAGTTTAGTGGAGTAATTTGATAGCACTTTCCATACATTTGACAACCGCTTCGTATGCCAGGACCTGTCAAATGTCTCCACTCAATTAGGAACATGCATGATTTTTTTGGAAGACGTCATTCGATTCTATTTCCCTGTAGATTCATGTCTCTAATAAACCTACTATCTAAGATAGCCCTGAAACGTCAAAAATGTGAAAAACGTTAGGCGTCTGCCCCGCGCGTCAAAACGCCCCATACAAAAAGCGTGAGGTTTGTGACGTCAGCGACCTCAAAGTTGCAGAAAACTGTTTGGAAGGAACAAGTTTTTGGAAGATTTTTGTAATTTTAGGCAAGAAAAAATGCGTTTAGTTGTCTTACATTTTTTTTCTTGTTAGAACATAATTAATCGAACTGAGGTTTCGAAAATACATTTGAGGTATTAAAAAAATGCCTAAAATTTTACGTTTTTAAACCGCAATATCTTATCGCAATATATAAACTGTTAAATATTACTACGGATTTCCACTTATTTATATTAATTTGGGGTTGTTGAACGTGTTTATTGAACAAATTCAATGAAATATTTTTTACGCATGTTCTCCATTATGAATTTTACCCTACGTACGAGAAGGTACGTTTCAGTAAAGCATTGATTACTATTGTGCAGCAGCTGCTGGAACTGCAGCGCTATGAAAAGTATACCGGGGTGCGTAGCCAACGTGCCAATTGTTAACAATCCGTAGCGTATCGTAGTCACCTCTCTCTATCACTCTTCCATATTAGTGCGACAGTAACAGTTGCGTTTCGTTCGCCAAGGAGCGTTAACGATTGGCACGTTGGCTACGCACCCTGGAAAACTATTAGGTACTAGCTTTCCGCCCCGCGACTTCGTCCGCGTATGATAGCACCATCGCATAGCATAGCATAGCACCTCTATTTAACCCCCTCAGGGGTAGAATTTTTCATAACGCTGAAAGGACTTATTGTATTTTAATAAGCAGAGCTCGGATTTTTCACGGTAAAACAAAACACTAGCGTAATTTAGCCAGTGCTTGAAATATTATTTTATCGACACCTATCGATATTTTTTTGTTATGTATCGTATATTATGTATATATTGTATTGTATATTGTTTTATTCATTGTTTACTTGTAGTTAACTCTTCACCTTTTGTTCTCGTAAGCACCGCCCACAACTTCTCTGCTTTGCCTTAAGGTTGACTGGTAGAGAATGCCTACTGGCATTAAGTCCGCCTTTTGTACATCAAGTTTTTCTTTTGTGCAATAAAGTTTAAATAAATAAATAAATATCGAGTCTTACTAGAGTATATGACAGGTATTGCCTCAGTACATTTTTTCTTTTTTTATTCGATGGTACACCTATCAGTGTGAATGTCAAAATTTAAAAACTAACAAACGTGCGAAAATTTCGAAAAACAGGAGACTTACTAGAGCTCAAAATCAATATTTTTGACCAGTCTAAGGTGACCTACTGGGGGTTAGAAGGTTGTGCATTAATTACCGGACATCCTGTATAAGTAATAAAATAACTTTTCATTTTAGCTTTGCCATAGTCGAGCAACAAAGAGGTAGGTCTGCATGTACAACTTAGAACGAAGTAACTATACCACCTCATTTAAAATGATAGAAACGACTGCAAATTTCATCTCACATGACATATGACATTCACACTTTAACTGTCATTTCATTACGTATAAAACGTAAATTGCATCTAGGTATTATTTATTTCGCAACGCATTGAATCCGACGTGTTGGATATACGTATAATAACTTAATATTGCAAGGTATCAATTAATACAAAAATGAGTAATGTACAAGATCGGATCAAAACGTGGATTGAAAATCACCCTGAGTTAGTCTATAATGAAGTGACCTCCACTATATACTGCTCTATGTGCGATATGCATCTAAAACTGAAGAAATGCAATATTGAGAATCATGTGAAAAGCAACCGCCACAATTACCGTTCGGGGCAACCAAATAGGAAACATCAATTTTATTTCGATTTAATTATTTTTCTTATTTCATGCAACATACCATGGGCAACAGTCAACAACAATAATTTTCGTCATTTTTTTAACAAGTATTTATGTTGCGACTGCTCTATGACTTCTTTACCGGACGAATCGACCCTGCGAAAAATTTATTTAAATCTCGTGTACAAAAAAACTATACAGGGTATAAGAGAGGTAAACAAAACCAATTATTTGTGGATATCTATAGACGAAACACCAGATTTCATGGGAAAATGTGTGACAAACGTGGTGATTCGGTTTTTGCAAAAAAATTGTTCTAAGCAATTTTATCTTTTGGGGTCGAAGGTTTTAGAGAAGGTAAATGGGGAAACAATAGCAAACCTAATAATAAACCAATTAAAATTTTTGTTTCAAAATTCTTTCAATGACAACGTAAACAATTTGCTTTTACTTTGCACAGATAGTGCCGCATATATGCTTAAAGCCGGTCGTATTTTAAAAGCAACGTTTCCTCGTATGAAACACATTACGTGTTTAGCTCATGGTCTGCACCGGGTTGCCGAAGAAGTGCGAGATAATTTCAAAGGTGTGGATGGGTTGATATCGAATGTCAAAAAGATATTCCTAAAATCTCCAGAGCGTGTACGCCTTTTTAAGGCAAAATATCCGTCCATTCCCCTACCTCCCGAGACAATTATCACCAGATGGGGAACTTGAATATCTGCTGCGGTATATTACGCTCAATACTATGAGCAAATACGTGATGTCGTCTCCATACTTGCTAATGACTCGGCAGCTATAAGAGCTGCAAAAAAATGTTTTCAAACACGCAAACTACGACCGGAGTTAAATTTCATTCGCGACAACTACGAAGTAATAGCCTCTTCAATAGAACAATTGCAATGTTCGACTTTATCCATTGCGGAATCCTTCCTCATTCTGGATACTGTTCGTTGCTACGTAAACTGGAGTAAACTTTTACCAGTGATACGTAAATTTGAAGCCGTGCTCGAACGAAATCCTGATTACGAAATTTTAAGAGACATATCTGAAAATATTACCCGAACTGATAATGAATTCTATAAATTTGCTCCCTTGACGTCAACTGAAGTTGAACGTACATTTAGTGTACATAAATGGATTTATAGTGATAAACGCAACTGTTTACTCCCAGAGAATATTGAAAAGATAATGATCATCTACTCCTATCACTATTACCCAAATAAAATGTCTTGTGCTGCTGTGTGTACTGACGTAGATTTTGAAGAAGAAATTGCGTCTGTTTCTAATGTATAGTAACTTTATACAAATGTTTTATTAGTTTTATTACATATTAATTTTATTTGGTGACTTTTATTTCTTCTAGTTCTGAATTATCGATATCGATAAAATAATATTTCAAGCACTGGCTAAATTACGCTAGTGTTTTGTTTTGCCGTGAAAAACCGAGCTCTGTTAATAAGTTATCTTCCCATAAAGTTAAAAGTCTCTAGCTCAAAAAAGTAATTTTCCTCATGCAAATATAAAGTCTGACTATAGAAATATTACCCAAATATTTGGCGGGAAATTCAAAAAATCATGGACTGGTCACACCTTGTGTAGCAGGAATAATAGATTTGATACTATAAAATACTTTTGACTTCTGTGTACACGTAAGGTAGGTAGGTAGGTAGGTAGGTTTAGGTAAACAGACAGAAGTCAACGAAGTAAACAAGCTTCACAGGGTGTTAGAAAGATCTTTAACCGACTGCAACAAGAGAAATACATTTAGAAATTAAATTCTCCAATACATGCTCAGAAGCATGTAAAAATAATCTAATAACTATGTACTTGAGTTCCCTATTCACTTGTTTTAAGGGATGGGTTTAGTTGGTTTACGAACTGTATAGACATGTTTCGCGAAAATATTTTTATTTATATTTATATATCTTTAAATATATAAAAGAAGAAACTGACTGACTGACTGACTGACTGACTGACTGACTGACATATCAACGCACAGCCCAAACCGCTGGTTCTAGAGATTCCAAATTTGGCACGTAGGTTCCTTATAAGGTCTAGGGATGCACTAAGAAAGGATTTTTCAAAATTCACGCCCTAAGGGAGTAAAATGGGAGTCCAAAGTTTGTATGGCGAATCAAGATTTATTAGACTATTTTATTCGAACTTCACAGCAGTATTCCTAACGATAAATGAGTAAACACGTGTTTCAAGTTTATTGAAAATTCAACCCCCAAAAGGGGCAAATGTGGTCACAAAGTCCTTTATCCTTTTTGAGTACTTATAGTACGCGGGTGAAGCCGCGGGAAAAAACTAGTATATATATATAACTCAAAGGTGACTGACTGACATAGTGATCTATCAACGCACAGTCCAAACCGCTGGTTCTAGAGATTCCAAATTTTGCACGTAGGTTCCTTATAAGGTCTAGAGGTGCGCTAAGAAAGGATTTTTCAAAATTCATCCCCTAAGGGGGTGAAATGGGGGTCCAAAGTTTGTATGGGGAAACAAGATTAATTAGTCTATTTTATTCGAAACTTCACAGAAGTATTCCTAACAATAAATGAGTAAATACGTGTTGCAGGTTTTTTGAGAATTCAACCCCTAAAAGGGGGAAATGTGGTCAAAAAGTCTGAAAATCAACATGGGTATTGTTTCTATGGTTTATCGGGTCGTTGATTACGAAAACAAAAACGATTTTAAAATCCGACGTGGCGGACGTGAAATACCATCTCCCCTGTTAGGGTACAATGGGGTTGAAATGTCTAAATATCCATATGGGTGTCATTTTTGTGATATTTTGGGACGTTAATTAAGAAAATGGCATCGATTTTGAAATTTAATATTGTGGACATGAAAATTCTTGAAAGTATTTGTGCCAAATTGCAATCTTCTTCTAAATATATAAAAGAAGAAACTGACTGACATATCAACGCACAGCCCGAACCGCTGGTTCTAGAGATTCCAAATGTGGTACGTAGGCTCCTTATAAGGCATAGGGATGCACTAAGAAATATTTTTTTTTAATTTACCTCCTAAGGGGGGAAATGGGGTTCAAAGTTTGTATGGGAAACGAGATTAGTTCAACTATTTTATTCGAAACTTTACAGGAGTATTCCTAACGATAAATGAGAAAACAAGTGTTTCAGCTTTTTTGAGAATTCAACCCATAAGGGGGAAATGTGGTGACAAAATTTTAATATCAACATGGGTTTGTTTCTATGGTTTATCGGGTCGCTGATTACGAAATCAACACTTAAGGGGGTGAAATGGGGGTTGATAGTTTGTATGGGGAATTTTTAAACGTTGAACCAATTTAGATGAAACTTGGTATAGAGATAGTTTTTGTACCGGGAAACGACATGGGACAGTTTTTATCTCGAAAATCAATCTTTAAGGGGGTGAAATGGGGGTTGGAGGTTTGTATGGAGATTTTTTTACCGCGAACCGATTTAGATAATTTTGTTGTGGATATAGTTTGAGTCCCAGGAAACAATATAGAATATTTTTTAAGCCGAAATCAATCTTAGAGGGGTAGAAAACATGTTGGTAGTTTGTATGGCGAATTATTAACCGCTGAACAGACGATTGAAATGAAACTTGGTACATATTATATAGATTGAGTCGCGGTAAACAATATAGGATAGTTTTTATCTCGAAAATCAACCCTCAGGGGTGAAACGGGGGTTGAAAGTTTGTATGGGAAATTAATAACCGTTGAACCTATTTAGATGATTTGGTATGGAGATATTTTGCGTTCTGGGGAAGGATATATAATAGTTGTTATCCCAGAAGTCATTCCTTAAGCGGGTAAAAAGGAGGGTGGATTACTAATTCCACGCAAATGAAGTCGCGGGGAAAAGCTTCTATTCAAGAGTAGAAATCTGTATTAATCATAATCTCTCAGTAGTAAGTCGTTGATGGCGTAACAATTAAACAATTATTGCAATAATTTCTTTAAAATAAAAAATGAGGGAACCGCCGTCTTCAAAACGTGGTATACCAAAACCTCCAGAATGTAACGAATACTTTTCCGAAAACCGCTTCTAAATCGGTTCAGCGAAACGCAAGATGATCGCGGACAAACATACATTCCTACATACAAACATACGAGTCTAACTGAGAACCTTCTTTTTTAGTACTTTTAGTACGCGGGCGAAGCCGCGGGAACAAGCTAGTTTTTACATAAAATTACTACTGACCAGTCAGTTCACAGATTTCTCCTAAATTTTGGTTTTCAGTAAGTAACTTCTTACGTTCCAATGTTTTGATTGTATTGATATTTTCCAGAACATCTAGTTTATCCGTTTCTTTACACACTTGTCCTGTTTATGAGATTCAGGTATTAATAAATTCACGTACTTAATCAAAGTTATAGGCAAATGCTAGAACTAGTACTTAAAGTATCAAAATATTAATAGAGCTCCAACCTACAAAATTGTTGACAACTTGTAAACATTGCAGTTTTTCGTTATACAACACGCTTCAAGTCAACTTCGCACATCGTCGTAATTATTTACGAGCCTAAATAATAGTTTGCGGACCACTCGGTACAGTTATTTTTAATATTATTTAAAATAAACCCCTTATAAACCGTGAACAATTTGAAATAATGACATAAATTGACAACAGTCTTTTAGCTTTTTTTTTAAATCATAGACAATTGGTGATACAACAAGGAAATATCTGTCAACAATATTTGGCTAGTCAGACTCTAGCACCCCTATTTAACCCCTTTCGAGGTTGGAATTTTACAAAACACTGAAAGTAGTTTTATTGTGTATTAATAAGTAATATTCCCACAGAGTTTAAAGTCTCTAGTTTTAAAAAATAAATTTTCGCCATACAAAGTCAGCACCCCTATTTAACCCTCTCAGGAGTAGAATTTGCCGAAACGCTGAAAGTAATTTTATTCTATTTTAATAAGTAATTTTCCTACAAAGTTAAAAGTCTCTAGCTCAAAAAAATAAATTTCCCCTATACAAACTTTGAACCCCTTTTTAACCCCCTCAGGGGTGAAATTATTTAAAACTTTTTGTGTATTCTAATAAGTAATATTCTCACAAAGTGGTAAGTCTCTAGCTCAAAGAAAGAAGTTTTCCACATACAAACTTTGAACCCCTTTTTAACCCCCTCAGGGGTGAAATTATCCAAAACGCTAAAAGTACTTTTATTGTATCTGATTACGTAATCTTCCTACACAGTCAAAAGTTTCTAGCTCATGAAAATATATTTCCCCGATACAAACTTTGCACCCCTTTTTAACCTCCTCAGGGGTGAAATTATCTTAAACGCTGAAAGTACTTTTTGTGTATTCTAATAAGTAATATTCCTACAAAGTTGTAAGTCTCTAGCTCTAAGAAACAAGTTTTCTGCATACAAATTTTGCACCCCTATTTAACCCCCTCAGGGGCGGAGTTATCCAAAACGCTGGAAATCACTTTTATATTTTTATAAATATCAGCTAACGTACGAAGTTTCAAGTCTCTAACTTAAAATTTAAAATCCTACACATACAAACTTTTAACCCCCTTTTTATCCCCTTATGGGTTGAATTTTTCAAAATTGCTTCTTATTATTTGAACACGTTAGAAATGTAACCCGACCTGTAAATTACAACTTTCTAGCTTCAGTTGTTACGGCCTCGCTTTAATACAAACTTTTCAACCCCGTTTCAACTCTTCTGGGGTGGAATTTTGAAAAATGCTGAAATTAGTTTTTTGTTTTTAAGTTAGAAAAAAATCGTAAATGAAATTTCAAGTCTGTCACAAAAAAAATAGTAATCTCCATACAAACTTTCAACCCCTTTTTAACCCCCTCAGGGGTGAAATTATCCAAAACGCTAAAAGTACTTTTATTGTATCTGATTACGTAATCTTTCTACACAGTCAAAAGTTTCTAGCTCATGAAAATATATTTCCCCGATACAAACTTTGCACCCCTTTTTAACCTCCTCAGGGGTGAAATTATCTTAAACGCTGAAAGTACTTTTTGTGTATTCTAATAAGTAATATTCCTACAAAGTTGTAAGTCTCTAGCTCTAAGAAAGAAGTTTTCCGCATACAAATTTTGCACCCCTATTTAACCCCCTCAGGGGCGGAATTATCCAAAACGCTGGAAATCACTTTTATATTTTTATAAATATCAGCTAACGTACAAAGTTTCAAGTCTCTAACTTAAAATTTAAAATCCTACACATACAAACTTTTAACCCCCATTTTTATCCCCTTATGGGTTGAATTTTTCAAAATCGCTTCTTATTATTTGAACACGTTAGAAATGTAACCCGACCTGTAAATTACAACTTTCTAGCTTCAGTTGTTACGGCCTCGCTTTAATACAAACTTTTCAACCCCGTTTCAACTCTTCTGGGGTGGAATTTTGAAAAATACTGAAATCAGTTTTTTTGTTTTTAAGTTAGAAAAAAATAGTAAACGAAATTTCAAGTTTGTCACAAAAAAATAGTAATCTCCATACAAACTTTCGACCCCTTTTTTACCCCGTTAGAGGTTGAATTTCAAAACACGCTGAAATCATTTTTATTATTTTTTAATTATCAGTAAGCGTACAAAGTTTCAAACCTCTAACCTTAAAATTTAAGCCCCATCCATACAAAAGAATTTTCTAGCAACTTTTTACTTTGTAGGAATACAAAGTAAAAAGTTGCTAGCTAAAAAAAAACATTTCCCCAATACAAATTTTGCACCCCTTTTCAATCCCCTCAGGGGTGAAATTATCTTAAATACTGAAATTATTTTTTTTGTTTTCTAATAAGTAATATTCCTACAAAGTTTGAAGTCTCTATCTCAAAGAAAGAAGTTTCCCGCATACAAACTTTGCAGCCCTATTTAACCCTCTCAGGGGTGTAATTATCCAAAACGCTAAAATCACTTTTATTATTTTTCAAATATCAGCGAACGTACGAAGTTTCAAGTCTCTAACTTAAAATTTAAATCCTATACCTACAAACTTTTAACCCTCTTTTTACCCCCTTAGGGGATGAATTTTTCAAAATCGCTGCTTATTATTATTTGTATAAATTATAAATGTAACCCAACCTGCAAATTACAACTTTCTAGCTTCAATTGTTACGGCCTCGCTTTAATACTAACTTTTCAACCACGTTTTACAAAAGAATTTTCTAGCAAGAATTCTCTAGCAACTTTTTACTTTGTAGGAATACAAAGTAAAAAGTTGCTAGCTAAAAAAAAAACATTTCCCCAATACAAATTTTGCACCCCTTTTCAATCCCCTCAGGGGTGAAATTATCTTAAATGCTGAAATTATTTTTTTTGTACTCTAATTAGTAATATTCCTACAAAGTTTGAAGTCTCTATCTCAAAGAAAGAAGTTTCCCGCATACAAACTTTGCAGCCCTATTTAACCCTCTCAGGGGTGTAATTATCCAAAACGCTAAAATCACTTTTATTATTTTTCAAATATCAGCGAACGTACGAAGTTTACGTAAGTACCCTTAGGGGATGAATTTTTCAAAATCGCTGCTTATTATTATTTGTATAAATTATAAATGTAACCCGACCTGCAAATTACAACTTTCTAGCTTCAATTGTTACGGCCTCGCTTTAATACAAACTTTTCAACCACGTTTCAACTCCTCTGGGGTGGAATTTTGAAAAACGCTGAAATTAGTTTTTTGTTTTTAAGTTAGAAAAAAATAGTAAATGAAATTTCAAGTCTGTCACAAAAAAAATAGTAATCTCCATACAAACTTTCAACCCCTTTTTAACCCCCTCAGGGGTGAAATTATCCAAAACGCTAAAAGTACTTTTATTGTATCTGATTACGTAATCTTCCTACACAGTCAAAAGTTTCTAGCTCATGAAAATATATTTCCCCGATACAAACTTTGCACCCCTTTTTAACATCCTCAGGGGTGAAATTATCTTAAACGCTGAAAGTACTTTTTGTGTATTCTAATAAGTAATATTGCTACAAAGTTGTAAGTCTCTAGCTCTAAGAAAGAAGTTTTTTTGCTTTTAAATTAGTACCCTGCAAACGAAATTTCAAGTCTGTCACAAAAAAAATTGTTAACACTATGCAAACTTTCAACCCATTTTTTACCCCGTTAAAGGTTGAATTTCACAAAACGCTGATACCACTTTGATTATTTTTTTATTATCAGTAACCGTACAAAGTTACAAATCTCTAATTTTAAATTTTAAACCCCATCCATACAAACTTTCAACCCCCTTTTTACCCCCTTAGGGGTACAATTTTCCAAAATCGCTTCTTATTACTTGTACACATTACAAATGTAATCAGACCTGAAATTTTCAACTTTCTAGCTTCAGTAGTTTCGGCTCTGCGTGAATCAGTCAGTCAGTCAGTCGACAAAGGCATTTATATATATAGATGCATACCTATTTTTATTTACGTTAGATGCATTGAGTCACAATCAGCGTACTTACATAATTCTAGAAGACTACCTATCTGTTTCCAGAACATTTATTAATATTAACCTAGGTGGGAATGCCTGTGCGTCATATTTTATAACGAAACTGTAACTAACATTTTACTTAAAGTTCCCAAGCTCAATCTCAAGCTGTACCTAGCGTATATACACCGTGCACTATCTAAAATCAAGCAAGAAGCGGAAACAACTTGCACGGAGGTGGGTGCATAAGCCACTTTACCCCCTTGTCTTGAGACATAGACAAGTTTCCTCTGCGAACAAGCAGCTAACTAGCATGGCTATGTAACTAAAGATAATGTACTCAATTCGTCTAGTATTCAAGCTCGTCGCAATCGGAGAATTCGGAGCCGGTTGATTCACAGTTGGAGTTGATGAAGATTGGATCTTGTTAATTAGTTTTCATTGGGATTATTAGAGTTAGAACATTAGTAAGATGATATGTATAGGTTAAAGCAATGTTTGTTTAGCTTTGTGTTGTTAAAATGTGTATTTGCCTGTTTAGGGTGCCTTAATGAAAATAGCTAAAACGTAACTTTTAACTACGAGGAGTGTGTATAAATATAATAAATAGTTGCTATTATATTATTATATATATATTAGCGCTGCTACATAAGTTTTTGTATTAAATTGCTGAAAAAGTTACCTAAGGGTTTTTTTTTGTAAAAGTTACATAATCTTCTACAGGTATTTTTTGTGTGTCTGTAACAGAAATACTTTAGTTTAGTACCCACTAGCATTAAGACGTAAGGAGAAATCGTCCTTATTGACAACCAACAAAGTGGAACTTCCTCACATCGTCTTTAAAAACGTTACACCCTTCAATAGGAAATAAAAGATGGAAAAGATCGTACAAGCGTGCTCCAGTCGAGAATACCTAAGCTTAAAGAAAAGGTTACACGACATCGCACTGCCAAAGATCTCGGTGAGTAAGTGAAGTCATCGCTGCCAGCAGGTGAGTAAGCTCCATCCATTGATAGATATTACTTCCTCCACTCGAGGCAAAGACTTCGCCGAGCTGTCGCTGGAGCACTGGTAACTAAGAGTTCCCAGGTGACCAGAGTAATGTGACATCGAGATACGAAAAAACTGTATGTAATAGCAGAGCGCGCGTACATTGTTTAGTCTTCAGACTACGCGCATCGTCTGTGTTAGTTAAGCGATTGGAATACCAGAGTCTTATTCCAATCGAGCGCAAACAAAGCATAGATTTCTGAGAAAAACTATAGATCTAGCTCTAATTTTAATATTAGTTCTTACGGATCGAGTTCAAACTTACATTGGTTCGAAGAGCGTATAACCCGCCTACTTTTGGTAGGAGATGGGAACTTGATCTAGTGGCTGCCGAGTACACCGTTCGACGGGGGCAAACTGAATTAGGAACGTTTTTCTCCATTTTATATCTCTCGCCCTCTAAGGAGCGACGAAGTGGTGAATTATTGGAGTTACTTTATTTTATAAAACGATTTCGTCTCGAAGAGATTTCTGTTTACTTTGCCACAAAACGCTTTTCACGTTCCAGCCACATTAAATTGATATAAATTGATAGTGAAATCGATTTCAATTCATTGGTTTCTATTGCCATATGATGCCCTATGATGAAGGGTTTGATTTAATAGCAAGATTGCTGCGCTGTATACCAACTGCTTTAAGGTGAATTGTGATGTATAGGGTATTTATTTAGTTTAGTTTGTAAATACCTTGTTGCAATTTAAAATTTTCACTTCACTTAACTACTTCACTTAGCCTCCACCTATCCAAAAGCAAATGCCCGAGCTACTCTAAAAGATACCTTCTGAAATCACTATAGGTGTGCCTATAACATTTGAAGAGTTCCCTCGATTTCTCCAGAATCCCATTATCAGATCCTGACTTGATGCCAATGGAACCAACTGTCTCTTACAAAAAAAAAAGAAATTTCGAAATTGGTCCAGCCATCTCCGAATAATCGGTGAACAGACGAATTGAGAACCTACATCTTCGAAATCTTGAAGTCGGTTGAAAATGATATCCAAGTACCTAAACAATCGATACGCATAATTAAAGAAAACTAAACGACACAAAAACTAGTTTTTAGTATTACCATGAAATTTCTACTCTCATAAAAAAACGGTAAAAAGGTAGTCTGTCTACGCTAATTTTACAGATCATGTGCTGCGACAATTATTGCGCTCCCATACTTTGTAACCGCCTTATCTAATCAAACCTTCGCATTGTCTCTTTCTAACCGGCACAAATTAAAGAATAAAAACATTTATTTGTGACGCTTAATACAAGAACATTGAGAGACCATAACAATGAAAACAAAAAAATTTACAAATTGCCAAAATTACTGCATTTTAGGGTTCCGTAGCCAAATGGCAAAAAACGGAACCCTTATGGATTCGTCATGTCTGTCTGTCTGTCCGTCCGTATGTCACAGCCATTTTACTCGGAAACTATACGACGTATCTGAATAAAATGTACACATAAGGTGTACTTTGTATGCCGCTACTTAGTTATGGAGTTAAATTTGAAAAAAAAAATATTTTTAGGGGCGCCCCCCTAAAATATAACTAAATTTCAAAAAATGTTTTTTAACCAAATATCAACATGTGACACACCAATCGATGGGTCTTTAAAAATAACATTGAGGTTTTATTGACCATTTTGTGATTAAGTGAATATTTTGTGAAATAATCGCTTCGAAAGTCAGAAAAAATATGTAGCCCCCCCTTAACCTTTGAACCGTCCAAAAGTCCAAAAAATATGAAAAAAATTGAGGCGATGTGCCTTATCATATACTTTCTACGAAAATTATTTTGAACATTATCGGTTCAGCCATTTTTGAGTTATCTCCAAAAAACTACTTCCATAGGCATCAGATACGACCTTTTGGTATTAGTTTGGTTTTTATTACATTGAAGGTACGGAACCCTCCTATGCGTGGTCCGACACGCACTCGGCCGGTTATATATATATATATATATATATATATATATATATATGTTTAGTGGTATAACAACTTTTTTTTTTTAATTGTTCGTAATAAAACGAGGTTTATGGGGTTGTCCACCAAATAACCAGGAAAAAGAAGTACTCGGAAAAAAGTTGGGACTTGTTACATAATTTTTCAAGGCTTGTATTATTGTACAGGGTAAAGTTGGTGTATTTTCTTGCGTGTGTAATTTTGCGGTGTTTCCTTTTCATTAACTTTCCACGCACAATATTGCAGGCTGGCCGTAAACTCGGACGGAGGTGCTCAGTTACAGCAAGACCACAGATAACTGATCCACTAGATGGGGCAAAAACTACGATTCATAGTACACAGACAGAGGTACTCCCAGTTCATCATAACCGCTTTATTTTAGTTACGTCCATATTTAGCAAGTGTACGTAATTAGAAAAATATCCTCTTAGGGTTTGTTCCGACTTTTTCCAAGGCCCAATAAAACCTGAGATCCGCTTGAATTGGCGAACTTTTCACGAAAGCGACTACATTCTGACCTTCTAGCCTAGGGGCCCTATTGGGATTAGGTCCGGTTTTGTCACGATATCTTCCTTTACCAAAAAGTGACTGGGAAATATCAAATGATATCTCGTACTTAGGCAAGTTCTGAAAATCTCAATAATGGAGCCGGGTTCTGAACCCGATACCTTTGAATTGAAAGTCTGTCGTCTTACCGGCAAGCTACCAGCGCCTCTTTTTGTGCGTTATAAAAAATATCAATATAAATTAAATTTCAGGGATATACTCGTTCATATTCATGTACTCATGTACCATACGTATGGGATGTAACAGCGTGGTCCGATTCGTAGCATACTTTCGAGTGGGGACCGCTAGTCATCGTTTTCTTTACAATATGAAGTCTATAGGAGGCCGTCTGTGAGCGAGACGCAATGTAGTTTCACCCTCGTCTCGGACTAATGAGACTAGCGGAAATATTATACTTTTAATGAAATGAGACAACTTACTGACATGCAATTAACCACATAATATTAAGTATTTAACTTTAATGGCGTAAGACGTAATTAGTAACGAGCAAAGCAACGTACGCGCAGCGATGGTTATAAAAGATATCTCTGGATATGTTAAATCACCATACACACCATACACCATAAACAAAAACTTGTGTATGGTTCCGAAACCAAAGAAGGTTGGAATTGTAAGAATAAAGGTATACCCATCAACAACATTACATGTACGGTCAGCTGCAGAGACAAAAACCCACGCTGCATACAAAGTTTGTTTGAAGGGGGTTTTTTTCTATGCAGCTGACTGTACAATGCAAGTCTCGCAAAACGCAATATTTGTAGCGCAAAAAAATATTACATTTTAATGTTAAACAAGGCCAGTGTCCATACAACTAAATCCCCAATTTAACTAACAACTAGTCATTGTCACCTTTCAATATATTTCAATATTAGATGTCTGCATATATGTATCCTGTCGATATCTTTCCAATTTTCCTCTGCGGTTGCCAAGTCATTCTATTAAAAAATTATAGTAACTTTGACTTGCAATAATTCTCAAACTATAAGTTGAAATAAAATTATATTGGGTATTTTAATAGTACCTATCTAGCGTCTGTTATGTTATGGCCTATGTTTACTTACTGAAAATGAAGGCTTCTTTAACTTTATCCGCAACAGAATTAGAGGAGGTCGAAAATGCCCTAAAAAAATTTAAACAAAAAAGAACCGACTTCACTTAGCATCTACCTTTCCAACACCAAATGCTCGAGCTGCTGTCAAAAATACTCGAATCACTATAGGTGTGCTTATAATAGTTGAAGAGTTCCCTCGATTTTCCAGGATCCCATCCTCAGATCCTGACCTGGTTACAATGGGACCAACTGTCTCTTACAAAGAAAAAAATAAATTTCGAAATCGGTCCAGCCGTCTTCGAATAATCGGCGAACAGATGAATTGAGAAGTATACTCTTTCGAACAAAAAAAGAATTTTCCAAATCGGTCAGCCGCCGAAAAATCGGAGACATACATTAAAAAAAACAAAGATCCCGACGAATTGATAACCTCCTCCTTCGAAATTTTGAAGTCGGTTGAAAAACAAAAATCCCGACGAATTGATAACCTCCTCCTTCGAAATCTTGAAGTCGGTTGAAAATGGATAACTTCGGATGGCACGACCGTGTCTTTGTTGTTTGTTATGCTCGCTTAGTGGCGGCACTGCCGTGCCCCAGATAAGGTAACATACCGTCTTCGTCCTTTGTCCATAAAGTGGTGCTGCCCTGGTAATATGGTTATTACATAATATTATAGTAAGAACCGAGTAAATGTAAAATGAGACAATATAATATTTAATACACATACTTAGTCAATAAGGACATGTAAACATTGTTCAAAAATGGCGCGCACAGAGCAGTGAATATCGTAACATTCGTAACTCGGATAACATTACACTCCATATATCAGTTTTATTTTGCAGTTAAGCGTAAGGACGATATTTTAACGCATTTTTATACCGAATATAGCGGAAATAATGAACCATACCGCGCGGGCGTCAAATGAATTAAAACTAATGGAACAGTTAATTTCTCATGAGGATAAAGCGCTCGGCCGAACTCAGCCGTACAGAGTTGTTCTTCCAGTCGCTTAGCAAGTCCAAAGGAACAAGCGAACTAGTATTGACAGCCTGCGCGACGGTGTCGCCTATTTAGTGGCTATAGCTATGTGACACATTAGCTATTTGCCAGTTGACGGTCAAATAGAATGAAGATAGGGTAGGCCCACGGAAGTTCCTTTTTTGACATGGTATGCGCAATTTTAGCTTTTTCTTTTTCCCTTGTGACGCATAACCAGTAAGCATTACATGTTCGCTAAGCGACTTTGCTGTTGTACCTATAGCAGAATTTTCAGTTTTTTAACAAATCCAAACACGTTTTTCACACACCTCCACATATGAAGCGAATTCAGAACAAGTTAAATATGCCAAAGTATTTGCATGAAAACAAGGGAATGGTCGGTAAGCGACAATGGACGGGTCAGTACTGTCGCGTAAAAGGATAACGACACGCATGTCCGCTATCGAGTTGTCTCTGCCATCCGCAAATTCGCCGATCTGCTTCTATTTCGTCTACGTCCGCGTTCATTTCACCGATATACTTTCAAGTTTCGGGTCCGCCGCGGAGGTGACCTAAAGCCCTTAGTCTTACACTAGTTCGCCTGACTGTTCGACTCCCATCCACCTCTGCAATGTCCAGATTTTGTTGCACTCGCTTTGCACACACTCACGCTTTTCATTCCCTTTTTTATCAAAGCAGACCATTACCGTTGCTCACTGAATGCAAGCGAGTGTTAATTTCGGATAAACCATTGTGTGATTTTCGATAACGCATAGTTGTTACGAGATTGGAGCATAATTATGATTACAACAAGTACCTATATTATTGGGGTATTGCCATCCAGTTATTGCAGAAAGTCTAGGTACAATAATGTTTAAAGTAATATAAATAAAACAAAAAGAATATATATGTGACAATTTGCGGAGAATAGGGTAGTTTAAGTAGTAGATACCCTACTTTAGGTGGAAAATAGAACTTCCTACATTTGATACTATTCTTTTGATGCAGCAGTGATTATAGTCCAGTAACATCTGGTTTCGATGTTATTAAAGTTTCATCTTTTTTTCATACGTTATTTGAGGACAATATCAAGAGTAAATTTCTAAATGAGTAAGTAGTTTTGATCATGACATTTCTATTTTAAATTCTGGCCTACAGTAATATTATAATATTAATATTAATACCTAAAGTACAGTAATATTAATAAATTTAAAAATCTTATCGCATTAAAATATAGTTTGTAGAAAATTGGGATATAACCTTAGGCACTCTAAGCAGGTTTTAAAAAATCTGGCTTTTATTTTGCTATTTTTCCATTTTGTGAAAGATTTTTAATGTTAACAGAATAAAGTACCTATTTAACACATAGTACATATTATCATATTTTAATTCTTAATTGTTTAGAGATTTATAATTAAAAATCTATTTTGTGTCTAATGCGCGCTCTACCTTTTCGCTGTACTTGCTTTAACTTTGTACATACTTTAAAACTATGTAAGGCATTTATAGGTACTCCACAGTCTACACGCAAATAAGAATAGACTTTCAACTTCAGAATAATCGAAAATTCTCATACAAAAATCGTTTATATTGCAGGACTGTTAGTGAAAAGTTACTAGAGTTTTTATTAAAGTTAATTATTGATGGTTCAATAAATAGTGTGTATGTATACATCATTTTGTTTTATTTTGCACAAAGCTCGCCTGTACTCGCGCTGTATTACCACGATACGGTTGCAATCGTTGTAAAGCCAGCAATCTTGCTTTTGTTACCTCTAACAAATTATTTTATTTGGCCCGTAAACCAAGCGGTGGATAAGCATACTTTGTGAGATACCAGCGCCCTGTGGTAATAAAATATTGGACTACGAGTATGGCGGATAACATAAATCGAGAAATGTAGACGCAAGTTGAATTAAACCCCAATACTTTTTATTTACAATCATTATTTTCTCTCTTTTACTTCACTTTTACGTTTTCCTTTTGACTATCATTTTCCTTTCACGTTAATTTATATACCCTTTGTTAGTTCAATATTCCATTTACATACCAACACCAACGACACTAACTCAATCGCCGTATAGACGGAGAGCTAGCCACGTCAGATATGACACACGAGAGCGATGAAACCTCTCTCGTTAGTTTGCTATACTAAAGTGGTGGAGGTCAAAGAATGCAAACCACTTTAAGAATACAAATCCTAGAGTTCTGGCACAGAATAACTAATAGTACTACCGTACAGAAAATTCACTACTTCACAAAAGTCAAATTTAGGTATAAAATTATACCGATACTCGCCGCCTGCAAGCAAAATTGAAACTTATAACCGCGCACGAACCGTGAATCTTCTTTGCGCGATGACCGAGCTGCGAGTGTCGGCACGGGTTGACACTTGACAAGTTTTTTTACCTACATATAGGTACTTAATGATTTATAATTTTTAAGATAAATATGTAGGAATTACAAACGTTGATTCTATAAACATAATATTTTTATCCGGAAATAGTATGTCTGATTCTCACGGAAGTAGGTATGCCGCGCAGCCGTATTCCTTTGAAAATCCTATATCAGTCAGTTCCTAATATTGTTTCTGGGCAACCAATATTATATCTTTTATACGGATTAGATCGAGGTTTAGGTTTCGAAGCCATTGTGTTTTCAATTTTGCGCGAGCGCCACGTGACGCGACTATCGTGCGAGCCGAGCCGAGTGGCAGCCCACTGCCATACGCCTGCCCGGGAGGCGCGCCGGCCAAATGTACCTAAACTGCGTAGTGACACCTCCCTGGTTCTGGTTTTGATGCAGTATTATGAGAAATTATATAAATAATTAGATTATACTAGCTGTGCCCGCGGCTCCGCCCGCGTGGAATTCGGTCTGTGTCAGTAAGCGACTAATTCACCCCTAATTTCTCTCCCGCTACCCTGGAGGCGGAACTTGAAGTAAAGTTGACAGATGGATTTATCCTATTAATTTTTATTGGCATGATTTAAACCACATAGAATAGTAGGTGTATATCGGACGATACAGGACCACTTTTGTATTTATACGTTCATGTCCACGGCAAATATCATCCAAATCGATCCTCCGGTCAAATCAGTCTAAGCATGAAAGGTAAGAACAGGCGCGGTTGAAATGGGGGGGGGGGGGGTGTCACAAATGCAGAAAGGTTTTTTTCTATCTGAGGAATTAGTAATGCATGTCGGGCGATGCTCAGTGTAGTTTCGTAAATGCCGCCCTGTTACGAAACATCCGTTCAAACGGTCGTTTATTAAGGGATATTTGGCGGCGCTTACGTCAGTCTGCTATCCGGCACCGAACCGATTTTATTCAATATAGTATTTATTGAAAGTTCTTATCAGGCCTCACCAGATTTCAGCTTTCTAGTGCGAACAGTAACTGTGCTAGACCGTGGACAGACGGACGGACATGGCGAAACTATAAGGGTTCCTAGTTGACGGAACCCTAAAAAGAGATAAATAGTAGTTTATGTAACTGTTACGTAATAAGGCCTAATTATGGTTGTCTGGAAGAAATCGCTCATTAGCGATAAGACCGCCTGTTGTTACCTCTACCTAAATTTATCTAATTGTAAAATTTGTGCTTGTAACTGTATGAGGTGTGCAATAAAGAGTATTTATTACTATTATGTACAGAAGCATACACTGCTTTACCTGCACACATATTAAAAATCCACTGAAACCATGCGTGCCGGCAGTCGGAGGGGGGGGGGCGGATTTTGATTACGTTACCGTAGGTTGCATGCATTTTCATACGTTTTCACCACACTGTCACAGATAATACACTGATGTTACGTTACTGGTTGCAATAATTGTGTTACTCGTAATTACATACTTCAAGGTAAGCACATTACAATGCACTAATGAACGTCAGAGAAAAATAAAATACGTGAGTGTCGTGGAACACTCTGTTGGAAGGAAGTTGTTATTTAATTTTTTTTCATTTTTGACTATTTCGTAAATTTTGTGGTTTTAATTTTTTTTGTATTTTTATGAAATTTTTGAAATTTATGAAATTTTTGAAATTTTTGAAATTTTTGAAATTTTTGAAATTTATAAAACTTTGAAAATTTTTGAAATTTTGAAATTTTTGAAATTTTTGAAATTTTTGAATTTTCTGGAATTTATAAATTTTTGAAATTTTTGAAACTTGAAATTTTTGAAATTTATGAAATTTTTGAAATTTTTGAAATTGCCATTTTTGACATTTTTTACTTTTAAGTTCTCAACTTTTTCCACTTTTATCACTTTGTCACTTCTCACTTTCACTACAATTCACTTCACTTCACTTTATTCTATTTTATACATTTTTTATTTCATTCCATTTTACATGTTTCTCAATCGTATGGGTGTCGCGTTTTCGTGACGTGACGCTTTTTCGTGACGGTCACGTGACTTTTTTTCACCTAGCCCCCCATCCGCGAACCGTCCAATAAGGAACTTCGTTCCAAAACTACCACCGGTTCTAACCCTCTGGCCCAAGAAGTATTATGATATTTATGACCGAAAAGATACTCGACGGGACTTATTTTTTTCAAAACAGTAATACATTATTAGATCTTAAAGATACAAAATAATGCGTAGTTCTTCAAGAAGACATATCAAAACAGCTTGAGAGACAGATAATGTACCTATTGTTTAATTATAAAGAAAAATAAATCCTAATCTGACTGCTTCACAAAACGTTTGATATGTTTATCTACACTCATATTGTAAGTTCTCTAAAACGTGTTCGAAAACGGTAGGCAATGGCTAGCATTACCACGACCGATTTTACTATGATAAGCTTTTTATCTGTGGCAGTAACGTAATTTTAACTTTACATGCTCAACTATTGGTGTGTTATGAGTTTTGATAACATAATGTACACCTGCACGCTCCCGCGCCGCCGCCGACACGCGCCTCCCCGACCGCCGGCACTATCGAGTTGGCCATGGCGGTGCAATGGCGGCCATTCTATGGTTTTCGAATACGGCATTTAGAATAAATAATATGAGTGTAGATAAAGCAGTGTATGCAACTGTACGTAATTAGGCCTTATTACGTAACAGTTACATAAACTACTATTATGTAACTATTACGTAATAAGGGTTATTTATCCTAAATGCCGTATTCCGAAACCATAGAATGGCCGCCATTGCACTGCCATGGCCAACTCGATTGTGCCGGCGGTCGCGCGGGCGCGTGTCGGCGGCCGCGCGGGAGCGTGCAGGTGTACATTATGTTATCAAAACTCATAACACATCAATATTTGAGCATGTAAAGTTAAAATTACGTTACTGCCACACATAAAAAGCTTATCATAGTAAAATCGGTTGTGGTAAGGCTAGCCATTGCCTACCGTTTTTGAACACGTTTTAGAGGACTTACAATGTGAGTGTACCCGAACTACTATTTCCTACCTAAACGGTGTCCTATAAATGTTGTAGTAGTTTTTTGGTTTGGGCCATGCATCTTTGTCCGTCATATATAATACTCGAACTTGCAATAACCCTTTGACATTCATGACATTTTCAAATATTTCTTAAGAGCGGGTAAAGGTAAATTTAGAGCATCGACGGGTAACATGTTATAAATATGAACACCTTGACCAAAAAATTACAAATTATTTAAATACCAAATTTCATCTAAATACGGACAGCGGTTATTGGTTGTTTCTTCCCCATGTAAACTTTCACCCCTTTTGTATCCGTATAAAGGATAATTTCCGAGATAAAACTATTTTATTTCCTTTTTTAATTAATTATCTCCATATCAAATTTTATCTAAATCGATTCTGCGGTTAATAATTCCCTATACAAATTTCCAACTCTCTTTTCACCCCTTTAGCGTTGATTTTCGGAGTGAAAACTATCATTTGTCCTTTCTTGAGATCCATACTATACCAAATTTCATCTGTATCAGTTCAGCGGTAAAAAAATCGTCATACCAACTTCCAACCCCCTTTTCAGGGTGAAAGGGTTTATTTTCTGGATGAAAACTATTCTGTCGTTTCTCGGGACTCAAATTATCTGCATACTAATTTCTATTTTAAAAAATCTCCATTCAAATTTTCAACCCCCTTTTCACCCCCTCCAGGGTTGATTTTCGGGATGGAAACTATTCTTTGTCCTCTCCCGGGACTCAAACTATCTCTACACAAAATTTCATCAAAATCCGTTCTGCCGTTTTCACGTGATAGATGTATAGATAGATAGTTTTTATTGAAAGTACCTTTCAGGCTTCACTTCCATTATTTTTTTTTAAATTTTTTGGACCTACGGTTCTAAAGTAAGGTGGGGGGGGGGGGTTCAAGATGAAACTATCCTTTGTCCTTTCTCGAGACCCATACTATCTCTATACCAAATTTCATCTGTATCAGTTCAGCGGTAAAAAAATCGTCATACCAACTTCCAACCCCCTTTTCAGGGTGAAAGGGTTTATTTTCTGGATGAAAACTATTCTGTCGTTTCTCGGGACTCAAATTATCTGCATACTAATTTCTATTTAAAAAAATCTCCATACAAATTTTCAACCCCCTTTTCACCCCCACAAGGGTTTGAAAACTATCCTATGACGTTTCTCGAGACTCAAATTATCTCCATACTCATTTCTATCTAAATCGTTTCAGCTGTTAAAAATTCTCCATACAAACTTTCAGCCCCATTTTCACCCCCACCAGGGTTGATTTTCGGGATTAAAACTATATATTATCCTTTCCCGGGACTCAAACTATCTCTATACATAATTTCATCGAAATCCGTTCAGCCGTTTTCACGTGATGCGCGGTCAAATAAACAGACAAACAGATGAACAGACAAACAGGTAAACAGACAAAAATTCTAAAAATTGTTGGAACGTGTTCTGTTATCGATTCTAAGTATCCCCAGCCAACTTTTTTTCGATTATCTTCCATGTACAGACTTTCGACCCTCTTCAGCTTTATTATATGTATAGATCATTGCCAAAACTTTCTGATAGGGGAAAGTAGTGCAAAACGACGTATAATATAATTCATAGTTTGTCGCCGACTGTTTCTGTTTCCGAAATATACGCAATGTTTTTTGTTCTAATGTTAAAATATAGGCCCCGTCCTCTAAAAATAAGACCACTTTGGTGGTTTATACCAAGTTTGTAATACTTTTTTCCAACTGAAAAATTTTGCTAAACTATCACTCTGACCTTTACCCATTAAAAGCTGCCAGATGCCCGGATCTAGCAATAAGGATAGTATTGCAATCTTACTAGACGGGTTTCATTGCTCTCATTACTGTGTCATATCTGACGTGGCCAGCTCTTAGTCCAGTACCAAAGTTACGCCATGAATCAAACACAACGACAGTGAACACAACTGCCTTTGAATCTAAATGCTACAGTATTCTGCAGTTAGATATATTGTCAAGAGGCAAAACAAGATAGACAACAATGCGATATTCTATGAAACCCTGTTTGTACTTACGAGTAAGTATGTATGTGGTTTTGATTGAAACTATATTCTATGAAACCCTGTTTGTACTTACGAGTAAGTAAGTACACTCGCGAGCAAATAATACGGGTCAGTGACAAAAACACTTATATTTTGCAAATTAATAGCGGTATGTGCAGGAAACTAACTGTGTATTAAAGAGAATTTAATATCAAATTAAATTGAACCTTCAATGTTCTACAAGAATTCTGGAAAACGTTTTATTTAAAAAAACGTCGAATTTGGTACCAAATTCAAATTGAGCCTATTTCACTTTTGATTGTTTTCTCACTTTTGTTTTCAATCTGTCAAAGCAAAATGATAAAAGGCAGTTTTTGTTGACTTTGATGGTCATTATTGAATTACTATCATGTCGCTAACACAAGATGAATGTACACGTATCGTCACTTTGTTACAAGAAGGCAGAAGTCAGAGATATACAGCAAGAAGAACAGGCGTGTCACTATCTACGGTGCAGAGGGTCCTCCAACGTTTCCTACAAACTGGCAGGAACCTTCGAAGACCAGGAACCGGCAGGCCGAGATGTACTACGGCTAGAGAAGATCGATTTATTGTAACAACAATGCTCCGAAATCGGCATCTCACTGCAGTTGAAGTCAAAAACCAACTTCGGGAGACCCCAAGAGATGACATCAGCGAGTGGACTGTAAAGCGGCGGCTTCGTGAAGCTAATTTGACCTCACATAGACCGGCAAATGGCCCAAAACTTGACAGAGGGCATCGAACTGCAAGGAAACTTTACGCACGCGAATACAGGCGATGGGGTACCGAAGAATGGGCAAGAATTATGTTTTCTGACGAATCCAGATTTATGCTCTATGCACATGACGGGCGGCGAAGAGTTTACAGACGGCCAGGTGAACGTTTTATTCCAGCCTGTTTTGAAGAAAAAGTTGCTTTCGGCGGTAGGTCTGTTATGGTTTGGGCTGGAATCTCTTCAGAGAGTCGCACGCAATTAGTTTTGATAGAAAATGGAACGTTAACTAGTGCCAGGTAAGTGGAAGAGATTCCTAATGAGCATGTAGGCCCATATTTAATTAATATGGGTGAAAACTCAATGTTCATGCATGACAACGCCAGGTCACACACCGCACAGATTGTGGAAGATTATTTTGAGGAAGTTGGCATCAACACTATGAACTGGCCCTCGAGAAGCCCGGACCTAAATCCGATTGAGCACGTATGGGAGGAGCTCGGAAGGCGTGTAAGAAATCGAAACCCCGCCCCAGCTACACTTAGAGACCTGAAACAGGCGTTAGTGGAAGAATGGGCTAATATCCCGCAAGAACGCATAAGAAACTTAATAAACAGTATGCCCAATCGTTTAGAAGCTGTAAGAAGAGCCCGAGGAGGCAATACGAAGTATTGATATGTTTGACTTTTTTTTTGTTTTTAGTTTTGTGTGTGAGGTACCACGGTTGCTTTTTACCTATAATTAATTGATATCGTGTTTACTATGTTAATTAAATAAACAAGTGAATATCATCTCTAACTCTTGACGTTGTTTTATTAACTATGCATTTATCTATAATATACAATTTAATTCAGGCTCCTAGCTTTATTATTTTAGGAGATGTATGTGGTTTTGATTGAAACTAACGATACCGTAACGTCTCTTTGCCTGCGCTACGTATCTATCTTCGCCAATTTTATAAAAGTTAAAACTCCCGCCCAGTTTTTAAATACAAAGCGGTGGTTTTTTATGGCTTTTACTCCTCGCCGGTTTTAACGAGGTGAATTCTGCCAATGTCGAGGTGTAAACTTTTTTATTTTATTTTAATATGCTGTAGCCACGTTGTTCGGTTGAGGCTTTGCTGATAGTAAGGTGATAGCCTCCCTACAAACACGTGGGTGGCCGAGACCCCGGATAACCGATTGTATATCTAAAGGGTGGTTAGTAGTTACGCGCGTTTTGAGACTAATTTCTCATTAGCTGCACACTTTTTCGTTAGGTGCACAATAAGCTATCAATATTACACACTGAACTACGTAAATGAGCAAAAAACAAAAAACTATTCTAAAGACGCCGCAGCAGCCATCTTGAGTTCAAACGATTATTCTACAAAGTGGTTGTAAAATGTATGTAAAGTGCTGTCAGATTACTCCACTGCATTATGAACTCTACCTTAACTACGTATTTGACAAATTCAAAGAGATTGTTTTTAACGATTGCTGCGCAATCTGCGCGTTCCTTTACTCGTGTATTCTCATTACAAGTTAAATTTTCATAGTGTTTATTAAGCTTTCATTAATTTGATAGTAACATTAAAGTACATAAGGTACCGGAGGTATGTAAGGCCCACCTTATTTAAATTTTACTTATTTTCATAGAATACGTAGAGAATAAATAAACAAAATTGAATTCAGATTGTCTTTTTATTTGGTTACACAATGAGATCAACTTTTTGCACAATATTGTAATAATATTCTAGATAACATGGTCATTTTAAAATATCAATTTTGGGCTTTATTGAAATAAGCGCTGCTATTAAGGCCCAGTAAAATAATCAACATTGACAAACGTTTGAGAGATTATAAACATGTCAAGCACTCATTTCTTATTACTTATGACATTTAAGATCACAGCATCATAGAAAATACACCTTCTTTTTTAAAAAAAATGGACTTGGGCCTTATTAAACTAACGACTATGAAAAATATTAACATTTTGCTTTAAAATCAATTAAAATAAAAAACGATAACAAACTTAGACTGAGCTTTTTGGACACAAATCTTAAACTAAAAATTAGTAAAATCTAACCCTAAAATAAAAATCTCTTAATTATCTGGGCCTTATTGCACCTTAGGTTTTCTAACTAGATATCAACTAAGTATAAAACAAAGCGTGTATTGTATAAATTATGCCTAAAATTTGTTTAAATCAGCATTTCAATTAGTAATATTCGTCAAGAATAATATTGCGATACGAATCAACAAAAACTTTCTTTATGCTTGATGTGTCCTCCAAATTTAGTTTCATACGGATATAAAGGCCACCACCCGGGCCTTAATGCCCTCAACAGCATATGGCCTTATTTGCTCTAGGACACTCCTAAAGTAAAACAACCATATTGCTCTTAAAAATAAGTAATTATGTTATCTTACCTTGTCAATAAGAGCGTTACGAGCTGCAGCACTATTATTAATAAGTAGAAAATACGTTTTCTCTGTGAAATTCTAATAAATCGACTTCAACTTTTTCGCAAAACAGTAATAGGCACACCCACGTGAAGCTTCTCCGACAAAATGGCGGCGCACACGACGCGGCGTGCCGTTGCCAGCTCGCTGTATTCTTAAGTCCTTGACGTGTATAAAAGCATTTGACGAATTTGAACCTTGTATCAGTAGTTTTTTTGAAGTGGGCCTTACATACCGCTGGGCCTTATATACCTCAGGTACCTTATTTGTTTGTAACTAGCGACCCACCCCGGCATCACACGACTTTTTTGTGGACCTTTTTAATTGTTTAATACAACATCACATTAGAAACCCCTTAAATTGTCAGTGTTTCTCTATTATATTATGCATGTATTATACATATAAACCTTCCTCTTGAATCACTCTATTTAAAAAAAACCGCATTAAAAGCGTACATAGCGACAGACAGCGGAAAGCGACTTTATTTTACACTATGTAGTGATTATAAACTACCATTTAGAATTATGTCCAAATTTTCATCCGAAGAGTGCTCTATATAAGGTTATAGCGCCACATGATTTAAGTTCTCTCATAAGAGCGAAATCATCCAACACTAACGTCACTGAAAGTTCCATCTAAATGGTCCAGCAGTGCCGGATATTACCTCATTCTAAGCAGACAAGGCGACGGACATTTCCTGTCATAATATATGAGAAGATAAATTATGTATGACACGAATATCTCAGACCCTCCTCGGACTGCCTTGCACCCAAGCCTTTAATAAAAAGTAGGTAAGTAGGCCGCAGAGCCTTCATAAATCTGTTAAGTGATATGATGACGAAACCCTGTCATCAAGTAGCCAATGGATCAAAACCTTAGAACATACGTTAGAACTGAAAATGTTATTTTAAATCATGTTATTTTATAGTTGGTTTTATGTATCTTCTCTTAGGATCTAGTCGGGTAAAAATGATAAAATACACAAACACGTCTACTTCCTGTCATGACATGACTCATGGGCTACTTAAATCGTCATTTACGATAAAACTTTAAAAAAATAAGGCTAAATCGCACTTCTTCTTCCTCCTAGCGTTTGTCCCAGCTTTTAGCTCTGTTCAACCTGGGGTCCGCTCGGCACCCTAATCCCAGGAATTTGCATAAGCACTAGTTTATGAAAGCGACAGCCATCTGACCTTTCAACCCAGAGGGGAAACTAGGCCTTGATGGGATTAGATCCGGTTTCCTTACGATGTTTTCCTTCACCGAAAAGCGACTGTTGAATATCAAATGAATGAATGATATCTCGTACATAAGTTCCGAAAACCCTCAGTGGTACGAGCCGGGGTTTGAACCCGCGACCTTCGGATCGGATTGAAAGTATTACCGCCAGGCCACCAGCGCATCCTGCGCACTTATTAGGTATCTACGTCTTCTGCAGTCTGACAAACCAAAATCCACAGAAACAATAGAAGCAATAATATATAGCTCTCTTTTTTAGTGGTGAGAGTACTATTTAGCGTAAGGAAAATACAGTAGAGTTCTCTCTATCTTTGCTCGAAGCAAGAATGTCCCAGGCAAACTATCTATAAATGATATTGAATAACTTTCTTTACATTTCATAAGCCACTATTTATCGACGAGGTTTAGGACTAGGTTTTGACATTATGTACTTCATATTGATGGTTTCTTATTCTCTATTTTTTAACACACATTGCTATCTAACACTAAAAATTAAGGCTGGAAGATTTCTAGTAGACATTCTAAACATTTCATCTATGACATATTTTTTTCTACTTGGCATTCCGCTAGCAATATATCATTAGCCCAAACGATTCCGAAAGAATAAATATCATCTATACTAAACGCGATACCCTGTAACCCAACACACTGATTAGTTACGTGATAATAAGGGGCAGCAATAAGTCAGCAACAATTATTCCCGTCAAAATCAATCCACGATATTAATTTTCCCGCCCTCATAAGGCACGCCTCAACAGACAAATAACTCCGAAACTATTGTAATATTCCGCGCACGTCCTACCCGAAACTATGGAGCTGAGGCTGAAGATACAAAGAGTCTACGCAACTTGTAAACTTATTTTCTTTCCTCTGTCGGTTTTTGAAAATGTATCTGCAATGCACCTCAGAGTCAAGATGCCTTTGAGTGAGTAAACAAGTTAGCCCGCGTAGCAAAGTTCTACGTTATGTCAAGTGAAGCGAAGAATTTAAATTTATCGTACCTTTGCCGGCTGCCATTGCTGAGTGTTTCAAAGTTTGCTACACAGTCATGCATATATGACACGAAGGTATGTACAGTCAGCAGCAGAATTAGCTTCGTGGTTTGAGTATTTTGCGTGAAAACTGCATAATTACGAAGCAGATGAAACAGACCTCTTAGATGTTATATTATAAGTACCTACTTAAATAGAAATTTGTATTTACCGAATTTCATAATATAATATACAGGATGGATTTTATTTTCTTTTTGGGTCAGTGAGAGTAGCTACCAGATCCCGTGGTATAACGCGAAAATTTTCTCTCGCCAATCATTCGTTACGTTTAATGACCATAATTACCATACGATCAATCCGGCGTGATAGAAAAATGTAAATAAAATTTTATTTAAACAAAATTATTACTATGTTATTTGTTTGATATTGCCAATCCAATAACGCTGATATTAAATTACTTGTAATAAAACTACAACATTATACTGTTTAATTCATTCTGTAAATTACGTCCACCTGGGCTGATTGAGCTCAATAGTTATCGGCCTAGATCGGGGCGCGTCTCACTAATTAACCACCTTACTCGCAGCTTGTCTACGTTTGGGGTCACCAACAAACCATCCACATCGCTGTCAATGCGGCGTCATGGTGGACAGCCTAGGCGACCACGGTCATGCTTCCGAAGCGCCGGGAGGATCTCCCACCACGCCAGCATTAACGAAGACATCCGATTGATATGATCGGGGCCCTGGTCAGCGTCAAACTACCGGCAGTCTTGGACCCAGCGGTTTGACCAGGGACGATGGCAAGAGGCCTTGGAGTATGGCTAATATGGGGCGGCCGCTAGTTTGGGACGCTACTTGCGTTGATACCTTGGCACCGTCCCTTATTCCAACCACCTAAATTAATGATGGTGCTACGGCATCCTCGGCCAAAGACCTCAAGCGCCGAAAGTATGTCGCTCTAGGAAGTATCTACATATTTGCGGCGTTTGGGGTTGAAACTTTGGGGCCGTGGGGGCTCGCTACTATTTTGCACAACGAATAGCTATCGCCATTCAGCGACTGAAGTTTATAGGGGAGGTCATACCTACATTCTACGACACTTTTCTTTCCGGACAGACCATACAAATTAACAATAACATAAATAAGAATTTAAAGCAATGTCATCTGTGGGTTCAATACGTAACTTATTAATCTTATTATATAATAAACGCACCTGACTTACACCAAGGTATCTTTTTTTTTTAGTTTAATGGCTTTCTCCCTCTGTACAGAGCAGTGGGAATTTTGCCAATGTCAACGTCAAACGTTAATTACACTTATTTATTGTACTAAATATATGCAACGTTGTTCGGTAAAGGCCTTGTTGATTGTAAGGTGATAGCCTCCCTACAAACACGTTGGTGCCTGAGACCCCGGATAACCGTTTGTTCAACTAAAGGGTGGTTACGCGCGTTTTTAGACTAATTTTTCATTAGCTGCACACTTGTTCGTTAGGTCACCGCACAATAAGCTATCAATATTCCACACAGAACTACGTAAATGAGCAAAAAACAAAAAACTATTCCAAAGACGATGCAGCCATCTTGAAGCTCAAATGATTATCCCAACGTGAGAACGCGCCTTTAAACTTGTGATGTGACAGACGTCACTTAGACAGTTCACTGTACATTTGACAGGCAATCAATTCTGCTTGGTGTAGTTGGTGTTGACTGGTTTTTTTCTGTGTAATATTTAATGATAGAATTGAACAGACCTTGTATTGTGTTGCGTGACTAAATCAAGCATTCAGGTATCTTTATGTGTCTAGGGAAAAATTATCAGTTATTCACATCCTGGTAGCGAAACAAGAGCAACAGGCACAGCGCTTATAAGGTATTTTTTTTAATTTTATTAACCAACTTTTAAAACTACCTTATGTTTAACTAGATGTACCTAGAGGAAGTGTATTGCAAGCATTTAATGAATTTCAAATATCCGCAGACGTATTACAAAAACAGAATCATTTTAGCAATGTTACTACGGATTATTTCTAGCAATGACGCATAACTATGGGGTTTAATTGCTACTCTCAAGGATACACCTTACATCTCTTACTATAGTGAATACATTATTCCCGTGATAAGTCCTATAAAAGGCTTTGATCATGTAAGGTATACTTATAATCTAAATATTTATGAGCTAAAGGTCATCATCAATAAACAAGATTGCCAATTAGTAGTTATAAACTATGCCCACGCATATAATTAGATAATTTATTTTGTCAGCGTAGCTTGTAAATAATCCTTCAACCACTTCATTTGTTAGAACTGAAACTAATCTGTAATTTATCCTTCTGAATGAAATAAAAATAACTAGGGTAATTGTGCTACTTTTTGTCCACACTTGTCAGTTTTCCTGTCCATACTTATTTATATATTTAGTTTCAAGGTTTCAAACTTAAAGCTTAAAATTGAACATTTGTTGACCTTCACAAGTTTTTCCCATATATTTGTAGCAGTATATTCAAATAAACGGTAAACTGGCACTGGACGGGAAACTAGCACAATCCCTAGATACTATACATTCCTGCGACTCTTTGCAAAAGTTTGGAAAATATCATTTTTTTGACACTTTTTTGTTAATTTTGGCATCTAAAGTTAATTATAAAAACAAAGAACAAACCAGAAATCATGACAGCTTAAATAAAATTGTCGCAGTATTTATATGTATTGTTGTTTTTTGTTTTGTTTCTACTACAAAATCATCTAACATTTAGAGGACACGGATCAGATAGGAAATGTATCAAACGTTTTGTGAAACAATCAGATTTGGATTTTTTTATTATTATTTTATTTTATTTTTATTAAACAATAGGTACATTTTCTGTCTCGCAAGCTGTTTCGATATGTCTTCTTATAGAACTACGCATTTTGTGTATCTTTAAGATCTAATGTATTACTGTTACGAAAAAATAAGTCCCGCCGAGTTTCTTGCCGGTCATACTACGAGGGCTGCTATTTATATATCCGGAAACCGGGATTACAATCTTCTTAAATAGCATATTTGACCTCCATGGTAAAATTTGAACTTTTTTAAGTACTGGCCGGTATATTTTTTCTTTCTTATTAACGCTCGTGTTTTGTTTTTGACGGGTTTTAAATGTCATCTCGCAGCAAGAATGGAACTCACTCGTGAAAATATTCGTGCTATGATTTATTATGATTTTCGGCGTGGTTTAACGCAACAACAGTGCATAGATCAACTAACTTCAACTTTTGGTGATGAAGCCCCAGCTAAAACTACTGTGTATCACTGGTTTAGTGAGTTCAATCGTGGGCGTAGTATGCTTACGGACGAAGTTAAGGCAGGTCGCCCGAAATCGGTCGTTGTACAACAAAATATCGAGGCTGTGCGAAAACTTATAATGGACGACCGACATGTTACGTACCGCGAGATAGAGGCGACTCTGGGTATTTCTATGACCAGCATTAATAGCATATTACATAATTATTTGGCTGTAAAAAAAATTTGTTCGCGTTGGATACCCCACAACTTAACAAAAGAGCAAAAAGATGCTCGCGTCGAATGGTGCAATAAAATGTTAAAAAAATATAACCGTGGTGACTCAAAAGCCGTTTATAACATCTATACAGGTGACGAATCCTGGATCTATGCATACGATCCCGAAACGAAGCAACAATCAACGGTATGGGTGTTTCAAAATGAGCCGAACCCTACGAAAGTTACTCGTGCAAAAAGCACATTGAAACAAATGGTGGCCTGCTTCTTCGGTATTAATGGCCATGTAGCTACAGTGCCACTAGAAAACCGTAGAACGGTTAATTCAGAGTGGTACACGACCATTTGCTTACCGGAAGTATTTGAACAAATTCGTAAAACTAACCAGCGACGAAGAATCATTCTTCATCATGACAATGCCAGCTGTCATACGTCACGCGAAACAACTCTATTTTTGGAGGGTCAAAATGTGGAATTAACGGGTCATCCGCCGTACAGCCCTGACTTGGCACCCAACGATTTTTATTTATTTCCAAATATAAAGAATAAATTACGCGGTCAACGATTTTCGACCGCTGAAGATGCTGTCGACGCATTCAAACAACACGTTATGGAGGTACCTCAGGCGGAGTGGCAGAAGTGCTTTAAAAATTGGTTCACGCGAATGCAAAAGTGCATAGATCATCAAGGGAAATACTTTGAAAAACAATAAAACCATTTTCAGCCGTGTACGTTTGTTTGTTTTTTTGTTTCCGGATATATAAGTAGCAACCCTCGTACTTCTCGGGTCAGAGGTGTAGGGTAAGAACCGGTGGTAGTTTTTATTTTTCGCCAATGTTCATAAGTGCATTGTAATGTGCCCAAATAGAAGAATACATATCTTTTATCTTTTTTTTATGGGCAATCATGGAATTCCATATTGCATGCCCGAACTAAAACATATCTAAAGTAAGTTTATTTTCTTTAATTCAAATTTTGTTATATGATCAAACTTTTAATTGTCATCTTGAGTGACAATAAAACGTTTGGTGACGTAAAAGGTTTCCGTTGATATTAAGCATACAACACATTGCATATTTCAATTTGAAGGGACCCATCTTCATTGTCTTCAAGTATAAAAATTTGGTGTTCCTTATCAACTGACTTCAAAATTTCGAAGGAGGATGTTCTCAATTAGTATAATTCATTTATTCACCGTTTATTCACCGATTATTCAAAGATGGCTGGACCGATTCGGAAAATTATTTTTTTGTTTGAAAGGGGCTTGACTGTTGGTCCCATTGTCAGTTCAGGATCTGATGATGGGATCCTGGAGACATCGAGGGAAGTCTCTAAAATATTATAGCAATTTAAGTATTTTTTACAGTAGCATGGGCATTTGCTTTTGGAAATAAGGAGTCTTAAGTGAAGTTGGTTCTTTTTTTCACAACACGGCGAAAACTCTGTATAGTTAGTACTAGTGTGCTAGTACTCTGTATAGTAGTTATATTCACTCTGTGGTCTAGGTACCTATGCGGAATAGCCTAGAAGTATTCTGAATGGTCAATAATGTGTTGGCAGTAGGTAGGTATCAAATTGAAGCTCAATTGAAATTGATGCATCCTGCCATTATTTGCTAGATGTTTTGAATGTAAAGAATCACTGTAACTGTAAGTAAGCGTGTAGAGATGACGTCAGACTATTTTTGAGCAATAGTGAATGAACAATCTAAAAGCGCTGGTGGCCTGGCGATAAGACGTTCAATCCGAAGGTCGCGGGTTCAAACCCCGTGTCGTAGTAGAGTTTTTCGGAACTTATGTACGAAATATCATTTGATATTTACCAGTCGCTTTTCGGTGAAGGAAAACATCGTAAGGAAACCGGATCTCATCCCCACAAGGACTAGTTTTCCCTCTGGGTTGAAAGGTCAAATGGCAGTCGCTTTCGTAAAAACTAGTGCCTACGCCAATTCCTGGGATTAGATTGCCGAGCGGACCCCAGGCTCAAATAGAGCAAAAAGCTAGGACAAACGTTAGGAGGAAGAAGAGTTAATGAACAATCTAAAATGAGCTGAATCAATTCAGTCTTAAGTCGTTATAACAGAACCAAGTCTCTTTAATACATTTTTAGGTTTACCATACTACTAAGATTGAAACATAAGAAAGTATATACTGAATTCACAATGCTAAGTTACTGATTTAGTATAGAAACATTTAATGATCCAGACCTTTTATAAATAAATATAATTTTAAACATAAAATTACCGACTTCACATAGCCTCCTGCTTTCTAAAAGCAAATACCCGAGCTACTGTAAAAAATACTTTAATCACTATAGGTGTACCTATAATATTTGAAGAGTACCCTCGAATTCTCCAGGATCCCATCATCAGATCCTGACCTGATGAGTGGGACACAGACTACTCATTATTAAGATTTTACAATTTTATTCGTCAATTTCTACGATTCGAACAGCACATCTCAATAGTCTTCTACACCATTTTGTAGTATAACAATCCAAGTTATTTTTAAATCACATGAGTGATGATCAAAAACTTTATCTCAAATGAAATAAGCGGTCGCGCTCTCATACTAAATTAGTACGGGAGCGCTGATGTGTGGAGACCTCGAGTTGTACTTATGATCTATCTAGTGAATGAGGTTATTTGTGCAGTGGGACCAACTGTCAAGTATACCCTTTCAAACAAAAAAAGAATTTTCCAAATCCGTCCAGTCGTCTTTGAATAAAAAACCCCCCGACGAACTGAAAACCTACTCCTTCGAAATCTTGAAGTCGGTTAAAAATATAGCGTACCTACATTCCACTACAAATCAAAATTATTTATAATACGCTCTCACGTATTGTTACGACAGGCCGAAGTTCCATAATTATTTTACGTGAATCGGTACAAAACGAAATATTTAATTGCGATTAAATTCCAATTAGCATAATTCAGTGCCATTTACATACTATAATTCCCGCCCTGATATCTGTTTGTGGGTATGTAATCCAAGCTTTACTTCAAGCAAATTTGGATCTTTGCCTGGCGTTCATGTTAATTAAACTGATAATTGACACATCTACCCATATACCTAAGTTGAAAGATAATGCAATACTCGTATTACGTTAAATGAAATGAAATATTTTTATTTCGAACATTAAGTCCATAGCGGGTTAGGAAATACAATAACTTATACATCTAGAGTTAGTATTACAATTAATTAGACAAAACAAACAAACAAAGCAAAACATTTATAATTTTCGTAGCGGTACAGCAACAGGTGAGTGTAGCTGCACGCACGTACCGCTTGACAAGGGGTTAGTCCCAACGCTGCGCCAGCGTTCTTAGGATGCTGTTCGTGCTGCTTTGGCTGCGAGTGAGGAGTGACGCCCATCGCTTTCTCATGATGGCAAAAAAACAGTCTGTTCGAGCCTCAGCAAACATTGCCGAGGCGCTACAATACCGCGGCAACCTAAACAGCATCCTAAATGCATCGTTGTACTGGATACGCTGTACGCCCGCTGCGTAAAATTAGCCCACAGACCGCAGTGTAGCAAGTTTGACAAAAAGCTTTAAACAATATTAACTTTACTTCTTTACTGCCACGTGCAAACCTGCGGGACAACATGTTACAGCGGACACATACAGGGCTCGGCGCTCCCGCTCGATGTCCTCGATGTCAGTGTGTCTGTGACCCAGTGGCCCAGGTATTTAAATTTGTCCACTCTCTTTAACGGCGTTCCACAAAGCTTTACCTCCTGCATTCGGTAACTTTTATTTAAATGCCTGATTTAAATTGTAAGAGCTCGCTTTTAGACGCATTGTACCTGAGCCCAAGGGCCTCAGCATACGTTTCGCAAATGCCTAACAAGGTTAAGGTTGCGCTGGTCAGATGATCAAAACGATGTCTCGATAAATAAGTTTTAATCAATTAGTTATTGTATCCAAGAAAGTTTAGTTTAGGCAAACTTACACCTTTCCATCCAAACTGAACTTGACGTAAATATGTATGCGGCTAATACGAGTAAATATCTACTCGAACTAGTCTCTTAGGTTAAAAAGGGATTACTATTATATTAAAAACATTTATTATTCCAATGTAGACATAATTCGTATTTCATATTTCACGCATGACGTACAACACCATAAAAGCGTCGGATTCCGTGAAGGAACACTTCCTTTCGACTCTGCTAACCTAGTACCTTATCGCAATTATGGCATTATGCCAGCTACGGCTCGCTAATATCGGTGCAGACTCAAACGGTTATAAGTCACGTTTCACCAGAATGCCCAGAATCCGGTGCAGTAACCCAAAATAAAGCTCCGACTAGGGTTAGCAGTTCAAAGTAAAAAATATATATGTAAATAGTAGTTTATGCAACATACATAATGAGGGGCCTTAAAACACGAGTGGGGTTTAATGAAACGAGCGCAGCGAGTTTCATTATAGGATCACACGAGTGTTTTAAGGCCTATGTACAGTTGCATACATTACTTACACACATATTGCAAGTACTCAAAAATGGGTTCAGAAGCCGAAGGCAATGGACCTGCATTACTAGGTAGATAGATACAAGTGCTGAAACATACCCACAGGTGTAAGCTTAATAAAAATAAATAAATTAGAACTGATAAGGAAAGTATATTTATTTATTATAATATAGTTAATAGTAAACATTTACATTTTCGCAATTAAAAATGTTTCAACAAACAATAACTGACAAGTTGATAACAGAAATGGCGGCCGTACAAACCATAGAGAAATATATATATGTACAAACTTCTGTCGCGAGTTTTTTTTTAATATTAGCCAACGAACGAAGTCCTTATTCTCATGTCATCCGAGATCAAAATGTCGTGCGGTTTATGTCAAAAAATATATCGTACTGACGTTTCGTATCGACAACATTTTAAAATCTATGGATACTAGAATAGAAACCCATTGAAATTGTGTTGGTTTTGACAGCAGTTCCAAATTTGAAACCCATAACTTAATAATATTTGAGCATGTAAAGTTAAAATTACATTACTGCCACAGATAAGAAACTTATCATAGTGAAATCGTTTGTTGTAATGCTGGTCATTGCCTACGGTTTTTGAACGCATTTTAGAGGACTTACAATATGAGTGTAGATAAACCTAATTTAAAGTCATTTCTCTATTTCATGGCGCAGTCTTATTATCGCCAGCTATCTATCGTTATACTAGTCGGTCTATTTCTCAATCAAGGTCTATCTCTCCTCTCGCTGGGTCAGTGTTATTAAGATTAGGGACGAGCTTATAGAAAGACAGAGCTGTCAATCAGGCACTGAATCGGTAGGGACATTAAAATGTGGCGGCGTCTGAACGGCGACCGTAAAAATCGGAAATAGAAGTATAACACCAATTTCTATCGCTCATGACAAATTGAATGCAATTCCGAGCACGTCGCGGAAAAATATAAACATTCGGTAACCCTAGCTGCAAGCGATAGCTGCACAATGGCGGAAGTTTATGCTTTATGACAGCAACGTTGGTATAGAGTATCATGTCGCAGGGTATTGGAGTCTTGAGATTGGAATTAGAGACGCACTGCTGTTCCATATGAACAAACATTTATTTTGCACTCCAAATATTGTTTTTAGGGTTCCGTACCTCGAAAGGAAAAAACGGAACCCTTATAGGATCACTTTGTTGTCCGTCCGTCCGTCCGTCCGTCTGTCAAGACCCTTTTTCTCAGAAACGCGTGAAGGTATCAAGCTGAAATTTATATCAAATACTTAGGTCGACTGTCCCTTCGAGCTGTGAAAAAATCAAATTTCTACGCCAACGCAATCAAAAGATACAGCCGTTTATGCCTCAAATTTTCGAAACTCGCAAGGGAATCAAAACCTACTTCCCGTGAACTCTGAATCTTGAAATTTGGTATGAAGCAACGTCTTATAGCACAGATAAAGGAAAAATTGCGAAAACCGTAAATTTTTAGTTACATTACCTATATCATCATCATCATCATCATCATATCAGCCGAAAGACGTCCACTGCTGGACATAGGCCTCCCCCAAAGAGTGCCACAACCCAAGTAGCACACAAGAGTTAAAATAAGCGCTAAAAGAGCGGTATAAGGGCTGTTTGTAACGGCTAAGCCTGCACAAGCAAGCTCCATATTAGCGATATAGAAGTTCTATATCGCCAAAAAGGGCCCAGTTTATACAGGCTTAAGCATCATTTATCGCTAGAGTCGCTTTAATACGAGCTTAAGCGATACAACAGAGAAATGGCTAAGGGTTATAATGGCGCGTGAAGAGCGGTAATAAGAGCTAAAGGAGTTATAATGGCGCGTGAAGAGCGATAGTAAGAGCTAAAGGAGTTATAATGGCGCGTGAAGAGCGATCGTAAGAGCTAAAATAAGAATAAGAATTATAAGACACCTCTATGCCCCTCTTATAGGGGTTTAAGCGGTACTGTCACTCTAATATGCAACTTAAAGGGTTTTCTATCTCCTATTGATTTGAAATTAGTGATATAAACATCCTAAATTGTATATAATAAAATGTAAAAACATTCTACAAAGTGTGCGCTGTCATAAGTTGTGATGTGTGGCATGCATGGTGGCGGTTAAAAAATAATTATATTATACATATAGCAGTCCTAAAGTATGTTTACTTTTATTTTACTTGATTACTTGAATTATTTGTGCGAACATCAGTTTACTGTCAAAGTATACCGTAATCTAGTTATATTTGTCACGCGCCCCTCGAAATCGTAAAATCTGCATTGTAAAAATATATTGAAGTGTATTGTAAAATTAAACGTAATCTTGAAATGGTTCACACATGTCAGACAGAGCCTTGTCATAAGTTTATAAATCCATTATATGCAAATTCAAAGTGTGTATGTTGGAAATTATAGTGTATTATATAAGAAAAGTAATATATTAAATCTACATGAATACAAATTTCATCAAAATAGCAATGGCGACTTGTTAGAACAGCTTTAAGCATATACTATCGCTACTATAACTGTGTTAGCGGTAGTATAGCGATAGTAATCGCTATTGTAGAGCCTAAGGATCTACTATAGCGATAGTAATCGCTATTTTAGAGGCTAAGGATCTGCTATAGCTATAGTTATCGCTATTGTAGAGCCTTATGATTTAAGAAGAGGTTAAAAACTCCTTTACTCATATAAGAGAGAAAAATGCAGGCTATAGTTCTAAATAGGCGTCATTATTCCCAGATATACCACTTTAAGAGATAGTAAGAAGTTATAATACTCTACTACGGTAAAGGTGGTAAAAAGGATCTCAATATCTCTATTGTACCGCTTTAACCTACGTATTAACACTCTAGTAACTCTTTAAGTGGTATAACGCAGGCTTATAAGTCTGTTGTAACGCTTTAGATTTTATAGAGTTATATGGGATCCTTATACCTCTCTTATGCAGCTGATGCAGGTACAAAAGCGCTGTAATACTCTCTTATACTGTCAAAGCCGTTACTTTGACTATTGTATCGCGATTATACCACCTTAGCCTTTTTGAAGTTATTTATATCCCTTATATACATAGCTTAAGGAATATACAAACTCTATTAAACCGCTGCTGTACAACCTTTAAGCGGTATAATGTCTGCTTATACCGCTAGTGTGCTACTTGGGAATGACCGGTCCTGCGCCACCCGCATTCAGCGGACTCCCGCGACCTTCACCAGGTCATCAGTCCACCTTGCGGGGGTCTACCCACGCTGCGCCTTCCGGTTCGTGGTCGCCACTCGAGAACCTTTCCACCCCAACGGCCATCGGTTCTACGAGCAATGTGCCCCGCCCACTGCCACTTTAGTTTAGCGAGCGGCTATATCGGTTACTTTGGTTCTGCTGCGGATGGCCTCATTTCTGATGCGATCACGCAGAGAGACTCCAACCATAGCCCTCTCCATTGCCCTTTGGGTGACTTTGAGCTTTCTTATGAGGCCCATTGTAAGCGACCACGTTTCAGTACCATATGTCATCACTGGCAACACACACTGGTCAAAGACTTTCGTCTTGAGACACTGCGGAATATTGGACAAAAAGATGTGCCGTAGCTTCCCGAACGCTGCCCAACCGAGTCGGATTCGTCGATTGACCTCTTTCTCGAAGTTGGATCTACCTAACTGGACAGTATGTCCTAAATATATATAATCGTCCACAACTTCGAGTGTAAAGTCTCCGATTGCAACGGGAGTTGGTGCTACATGGGTATTTGACATGATCTTCGTCTTATCCATGTTCATCTTTAGACCAACTCGCTCGGAGGCTTTACTGAGGTCATCGAGCATCGTACTCAAATCCTCCATGGTCTCAGCCAAGACTACTATGTCGTCAGCAAACCGAAGGTGAGTGATGTACTCGCCGTTTATGTTGATGCCTAGCCTTCTCCAGTCCAGAGTCTTGAAAGCATCCTCCAGTGCAGCGGTTGGTACGGAACCCTCGGTGCGCGAGTCCGACCCGCACTTGGCCGGTTTTTTTTTACTGCGGGTTGATTATCAAATTGGGATGGTGAAGTTGCCACTGTCATAAAATGACAGTGACTCGCGACTTTGAACTCTTCGCGTCAGTTGCAGCCGCGGGTGCATGTTATGCTACCGGAAAGCGAGATTTTTGACAGGCGCGGGAAGGTTTTCCCTACTCGCGGCTTAAGTCGCTCTTGTAAGACGTGCTAGCCGTGTTGGTGTTTAGACATGTTGCCTCTAAGGTAGATGAAAACATTGAGGCAAACCGGCCCAGGGATAGGACCCCTTATTTGCTCTAGTTTCCACCTAGGTCTAAGGGCAGTTACTATCATAAAAGTAGTCCTGTGACGCTAAAGAGATCCAATTGGAAAGGCGGGCCGCCTAATGACGTATTTTATTTTAATCCTGATAGCAAAGTTACCAGAAAATAGTATAAAACATTGTAGGTACTAATGTAAATTCAAAACAGGCGTCATTTGATCGGTAAAATAGCGTTAGTGTTATGCGCGATATCATTGTAAAAATAACATTTCGTCGATTACGAATATTTTTGTTCCTGAGTTATTGAATATTTCTATGTACATACCTACTACCTATCTAAATGTGTATTAATCTATATATATTTGCCCCCAAATATTGATTTATTAATTTTCTGATTAATTTTGCGCCTTAACCACAAATTAACTTAATAAACTTTTTCCAAAAAAAAATTCATTAAAAACGAATATTAATTATGTAGTTATTCTCAATAGGATATAAACGTTAGATATACGTATAGTCCGAGTAAAATGAACGAAGTGGACAAGCCAGGCTTGAGAATAAATAGATAAGTGGCCATCACGTAGCTTCCACTGCGATATAAAATTACGATTTATTTAGGTATTTCCGACGTAACTTTTTAGGGTTCCGTAGTCAACTAGGAACCCTTATAGTTTCACCATGTCTGTCCATCCGTCCGTCCGCGGATAATCTCAGTGACCGTTAGCACTAGAAAGCTGAAATTTGGTACTAATATGTATATCAATCACGCCGACAAAGTGGTAAAATAAAAAGTGGATAAAAATGTTTTATTAGGGTACATCCCCTATACGTAAAGTGGGGAGTGATTTTTTTTTTCATTTCTACCCTAACGTGTGATATATTGTTGGATAGGTATTTAAAATGAAGAATAATTAAGTAAAATAATTTTTTGATAATGTAAATATTTTCGGAAATAATTGCTACAGAAGTAAAAAAATGTGTCGCCCGCCCTCTAACTTTTGAATATTAACTGAAAATAGATGTCATATACTTCAGAAAAAGTGACCAAACCCTCCGGTGTCCGAGGCCAGATTTGAACTGGCGGCGTCTTCAGCTTTCGCAGCTGAATCATTCGTCAGCCGCGAAATCTGAAGACGCCAAATAGCCCATTTTTGACGGACGGAAAACTACGGAACCCTACGTTGAGCGTGGCCCGACACGCTCTTGGCCGGTTTTTTATAAAGATATCCTTTTGACTTTATGAAATTGACATTGCGGATAAGAGTTCGGGCTGCTGTGCTATTATTGTTAACCTTTACCGAGGTGACATACCATCTGGTACTTTTAGATAACTACGCGATTTAAGTTATGTATGACATTATTTTTTTAAATAATTATATTAAAATAAATGGCATGAAATTTTTAAATAAAGCGAAGGAATGACAATACATATATTATATTTCAACCTAACTGTCTGACCCGCAAAAAAATGTGTCTATCTCAAAAGTAACTTATGGAATCAGGCGTTACTTTGAGGAAGTCCATAATATTGACTACAATAATATTACTTTGCTATTCCGCGGTATAATAACGTGCTAGTTGATTAGTGACAGCCCGTTATACTTATTTGCATATTTTTGCATGCATTAATGCTCCCACCCTCCCGCTGCAAAAATAAATACGCAAATAAATACAACCAACCACCACCAATAATACCAAGACTCTACACGTGTTTCGTCTCTATACGAGGCATCCTTAGGAGCTGCTGGAGAGTAGAGATGTTGTTGGTCTGACGTCCGGCAACGGAATCCGGATGTCAGACCAACTAGAAAAGCAATATTATTGTAGTGCATCTCAAAAGTTTTATTTCTAACCTATGCTTCGTATTAACGTATATTTTAACTATTTTAGGGTTCCGTACCTCGAAAGAAAAAAACGGAACCCTTATAGGATCACTTTGTTGTCCGTCTGTCTGTCTGTCTGTCTGTCAAGACCATTTTTCTCAGGAACGCGTGGAGGAATCAAGCTGAAATTTGAATTAAATACTCAGGTCTACTGTCCCTTGGAGCTGTGAAAAAATCAGACTTCTAATCCTACGCAATCAAAAGATACAGCCGTTTATGCCGAAAATTTCCGCAAATTTTCGAAACTCTCAAGGATCAAAACCTACAGGGTACTTCCCGTGAACTCAGAATCTTGAAATTTGGTACGAAGCAACGTCTTATAGCACAGATAAAGGAAAAATTGCGAAAACCGTAAATTTTTAGTTAAATCATATAATAAAAATATTTTTAATTATTTTGAAGTTACTACCCCTATATACCTACAGGTTTGTACGGAACCCTCGGGGCGCGAATCCGACTCGCACTTGGCCGGTTTTTTTAAGTTTTTCTCGGAAATTTTTCCCATATAAAGTTTTTTTTTAATACCACGACGGTGGCAAACAAGCATACGGCCCGCCTGATGGTACGCAGCTACCGTAACCTATGAACGCCTGCAACTCCAAAGGAGTCACATGCGCGTTGCCGACCCTTTACAAAAAGGAGGATTCACTGTGTTGACGGCTAAAGGAACAAGAAGGTCCCTCATCGTCAACACACTGGGTCCTCTTTGAGCCCTGAACCTGCAGTTTATTTAACAATTATATTCATCATGTGAGAAATTATAGTTACATAAGGTATTAAACGGAACTACTCGAATACCCGTAGGTGCCTATAGCGAATTCAAATTTATGACAATTTATGTCAGATCTTATGTATATGCTCACTTTGTAAGAGATTTCTATACGAGATACCCGATTTACATTTTTAACTCACACACGAGGTTTTAATGGTTTTACATTTATACTACTTATCATTATTAGTCCCGTAGTAAACAAATACTCATAAATAGCCATGCTATGCGTATGCGGTCTACGATAGTACAACCACTCTATCTCTGTATCCTAATGAACATCTCAAGGATGTTTACATCATTCTATAAACAACCGGTTTACCGCTCGCGATAAAAATCGCAAATTTGAAGCAGATTCTTGTTTGGTTTTTGTGCATTGATATCGGTAGACTAACAAAATAGACTGAAGAAGTTTTCCGTCTCGAAAGCGTGGCCGTTTTACTCCCCTTTTATTATTTAATCGTATGTTTTGCACAACTTTAAACATTATCTAAGTCTTCTTCTAAATTAACATTTGTAACATACCTACGTCATACACTGTGCCCGCGAGGAAACGGAAATATTTTAACAGTACATTCCAGATCGTATTGACAAGACAAGAATGTCATATAATTTTTTTTTTACTATTCGCCTAGTTTCAGAGGTAATACCAATTTATAAATAACATGTTTTATTGTATTTCAGTGCCTAACGCCTTTATGATAACAATGTCGCCACTATGGGGCCTAGTCTAGATGTCCTTATTGACAGATATCGAGGTGACATAGAATACTCTGCTAGCTAGTTTTTACAAAAAAAAATGTACCTACCAAATCATATTAATCGATATTTTTTCCAAAAACATTTATTTATAAATTAAAAACATTCAAAAATTCGAAAAAATATTTTTGCAGTCGGAATTGACCAACTTGTATAATGTTTTTTCCTACTTATGACCTCGGAAATGCGTGGTTAATTTTTTTCCGCTTCCTCGCGGGCACCGTGTATATTCAAACTTGGGTCAGACCATGGTGACAGTATTGTTTTTCTATTCAATATCTGTCATAGCTCAGATAGATAAATCAACTCGTGACATCACAGTCACGAGTACTGGAAAAGCTGAGTCCAATACTGTCAGATCTGATTGAACCATTCACTGTTGTGTAAAGCGCAACAATAATGAAGGAAAAACAAATTCTATTTATTAAGAAAAAAACAGGTACTTACGTTGTTCATAATAATGCATTACCGTTACCGAGAATAGATTGTCAGTGTCATGAACTTATGAGTAATATCTATGCCTATGATCTCATTTAATTTTACAAATTACCACGTAAAGTAAACAGTGTTTACGTCACACCTGGCCATAATGTGAGTATTACCGCACGCTACGCGTACGGTAAAACTCGCATCATGGCCAGGTGGAGACGTAAAATTGTGTACTCACCACGGGCAGTAAAAAAGAAAGCCCTCTATCGCATATTTACAACCCTCGCCTGCGGCTCGGGTCACAAATACCTGCGATTTCGGGCTTTCTTTCTTTTACAGTCCTTGGTAAGTAATGTACTATATCAGACTCGGACGGTCATTTCGTAAACAATAAATGATTTTAGCGACGAAGCGCTATAACCACTTTGGTGCGTATTTAATTCAGTCGTGATTTGACCGTCCTCGCCGTGTGACAGTGTTTCCTGTTTGCGAAATCTGCAGTTACAAATCGTAAGTTTAAAGTTAAACATATCACATACATTTTCTGTGCGACAGTGCATAAATTCCCACCTACGATTCTTAGTCCAATATTCTTTCAATGTAGTCAAATAGTGTAGATACCTGTTCGATTTTATATTCTATGTAATATATGCAGTCAGTAGCCGGGAATCTGTGTAAAGCGCACCCGACTTCTCGAGCGCATTTTATCTGGCGTCACCGTCCCACGGGCATGAAGTGTGAACACGCCGGGTATATCCGCCGATATAAATCCCTGTAAGCGACACCCTTACTTACACCCGTGGCTTGCAATCCCTGAATTTGTGAGACCGGCTGCCATGCACCGCGTCTAGAATTTGAACGTCCTAAATCCTTCTCCGCCGCAGCACCGCGCTCGTCACGTACTCGCATTTGGTTCCACATTATATCACTAGACTGCTCTTGAAAAGGGCAATTTGCTTCCTAAAGCGGCAGTTTGTTTCACGACCTGAAAAAACAATCTGAAACAGACAAAAGGTATCAAAAAACTATTATGCGGATAGACAAAGGATCAAGGTGCGGTTAGAGGTATGGCCGGACCGCCGGTGAAGTGCGGAGGTGACAGGCGAGCCGTTAACGCCGCCGTTACAGGCTCAAGTGATATATGAGCTGCGAAGTGGCTCGGTGCCGCTGTCACTTCGCGTTCCGCCGCCACACCGCACCGGCAAAAAGATAAAAAGGATTCCGAAATACGATTCACAAGTGGGCTGCCGGAAATGGGTAGAAAGTTACCGAGCACGGCTTTATGTCGGGCAATATATCTCCCGTATCGCTTCACATCCAATTTCTGCTGTATGGCATGTAATATCCCCTGGGGGTCCTTTTAATTTTTAGTCCGACGTCCTTTTTAATCAGCACGTAGCCATTAATTCTAATAGCGATGCCACTAATCATACCCGAGCCAGCGAGTCGCCGGAGCAAACATGGAAGAAAATTGTGTGAAATCCTTAGCGTAGTAGTCGTGTGGGTGAAGAGGTAACTTAGTCGCGTGTTTACCCTTAGCCTGACCCGCGTGACCTTCAGTGACCTGTGACATTAGGGGCGCCCCATGCCGCCACTAGTTTACTTCGCTTTCCATCAATGACAAATTCATTGCCATCGATCCCTTTTGTTTCGTGCTCATGCGGTAAAGTAGGTACTCTTATTTTCAGGAATAGTTCTCCCGAGTTGCGCTGGATATTTTGTTGAACAATAAACTAAATATCGTGTGACAAAGTTTTCAATAAAGCGAGATATTCGCTAGGATATTCGCAAAGCGTTTTCGTCCACAGTAGTTTGTAACGAGCTTATGCGGAGCGGTCTCAGGCGAAATTGTTTGAGGAATGTGGCCAGGTGTCATAAAGTTTCAACTGACGGACGGGTGGGTTAATATTGCTTTTGCTGAGTGCTGAAATGTGCAACGGCGAGCTTTTAGCTAAGCCACATATTACACCTACCTATTCGTATAATTCGGAGACAACTCAATGAAGTTAATTATCATCGCATGCAGTAATGTAGGTATGGATTCGTACTAGGCTAAGTAATGTCTTTAATACTTTCCCAAAAATATCACCTAAACTTCGGCAATTTTTCTTAAAACTGCTCTAGCTAAACATACTCTTCCTTAAAAATGATATATGAAAATGAAAAAACTGTTCCACTTATTCCTCAGACGACAAATTTTCCAACGTATTTATGTATTTTACGCACTAGTTAGTATAACTTAATTTTGATCAATAAAAACCTTACTTTTTTCTCTTCTCCAAGCAAAAATCCCGAAATAGGTGTTAGATTAGGGTGAATTACTTATAAATGAAACAAGAAAATAAAAAAGCGTTCCACTTATACAATAAAAAAGAACGTATTTTTAATACAATTGCTCAAAAAGTTTCGTTTATGTAGCTGCAAATCGTGTGTAAAGTTTGATTTTATACACTAGTGCCAAAAAGTAATCTGATTGATACTTTTTAAATAAATGAGTATTATGCGAGACCCGCTTATAAATGACCTACCTGAACAACGCGCGATTGGGCATACCTATAAAGGAGTATTATGCGAGACCCAATAGTACCTACTAAACAACGCGCGATTGAATGAAGCTGTCTTTGGTACGAATATAAATGTAATTTTATTTCATTGTAGTTTTTTCGTAGCACATTTCTAACATGTTTCCATTTGTACAAAAAATATCCTAACTAAATAATGACAACAAAGAATATTTCTCGTTTTACCTCGAGTGGTAAACTAAAACCACAGTACTCGTATAAGGAAGGTGGTGTTTTAGACCCATCTTCGAACAAATAAAAATTCACGTTCGAAATTCAAATTTTGGACGTAGGGTACCTACCACCTTCGAGCAACACGGGCCACCACCGATAAACTCTTCAACTATTATAGGCACACCTATAATTTAAGTATTTTTTACAGCAGCTCGAGCATTTGCTGTTAGAAAGGTGGATGCTAAGTGAAGTCCTTCTTGTTTAAAATTATTGCTATTTATTTCTTTCTTTTATTTTTGTTCACCGATTATTCGAAGACGGTTGGACCGATTTGCAAAATTCTTTTTTTCTCAGGTCAGTATCTGATGATGGGATCCTGGAGATTATATCGAGGGAACTCTTCAACTATTATAGGCACACCTATAGTGATTTCAGTATTTTTTACAGCAGCTCGAGTATTTGCTTTTGGAAAGGTGGAGGCTGAGTGAAATCGGTTATCTTTTGTTTAAAATTATTTTGTTCAAATTTGAGCTACTCGTTGAATATGGGTGTACTCTGCTACTATCACAGAGTATCGAAGTACTATCGTTTCTTTATAGCTTTTCAACGTTTTATCTGTAGACCGAGCCGCCTCTTCTCACTTTTTTAAGTCAAATAATAATGCTTTATTTTCAGAATTAAGAACTGAAATTATATGTATTAAATAAGGTTACCCTCTGTCTGACTGAATAAATTATCTAAGTATACCTACTAACGAAATTGTTTCTTGTTTCAGATAAAAATGGATTGGAGGACGGGTCTTGTGATCTTAACGTGTGTGTTTTATGCTGATAGTTATTCAAGTGAGTCGTTTGATTTATTTTTCACGTACCTAAATCCTCTTTACTTTGGGTTTCTGGTTTTAAGATTGAATACCGAGCTAAATAAACTTATCTCGGCACGGAACTTCCTGCTCGAGCGTAATACAGTGACGTGACCTTTATAACTTACTAGCTGTGGCCGCGGCTCCGCCCGCGTGGAATTCGGTCTGTGTCAGTAAGCGGCTAATTCACCCCTAATTTCTCTCCCACTACCCTGGAGGCGGAACTTGAAGTAAAGTTGACAGATGGAGTCGTGATAAAATATTTTACAATTACCACTAAATGAAACTACACTCAAAAATCAATACTTTTTTTTGGCATGATTTAAACGACATAGAGTAGTAGGTGTATATCGGACGATACAGTACCACTTTTGTAATTATTCAAATCGATCCTCCCGTCAAATCAGTCTAAGCATGAAAGGTAAGAACAGGCGCGGTTGCAACGCGTTTGAATTATGGGGGGGGGGGGGTCACAAATGCAGAAATGATTTTTTGAGGGGGGTCAGTAATTATTTTTTCTATTTGAGGTGTACTTGGGGGAGGGGGGGGGGCATGACCCATGCAAATTTAACTCAATCGAGTTTAGTGGCTACCCCCCCTTTTACAAGTTGAATTTTTATAGGCTACGTATAACCTGGTTGGGGATTTTCTTGAATTGGAAAAATGCAAAAACCGGCCAAGAGCATGTCGGGCGATACTCAGTGTAGAGTTTCGTACTTGCCGCCCTGTTACAAAACATCCGTTCGAAAGGTAGTTTATTAAGGGATATTTGGCGGCGCTTACGTCATTTTACTATCTGGCACTTCCTTTCACTATGCGTTATTGACTGATAATTCAAAAACGGCTTAACCGATTTTATTCAATATAGTTTTTATTAAAAGTTCTTATCAGGCCTCACTTCCATTATTTTTTTCTAATTTTTTGGACCCACGGTTCAAAAGTTAGATGGAGGAGACGCCCTTTTTTGAACTTTCAGATCGAATATTTATGAAACTATCAGTTTCATCCAAAAAATGTATTAAAAGACCTATATTCTTTTTGAAAGACCTATTAAATAATACCCAACACGATGGGTGGAGCGAAAAAAAATTCACCCCCCATTTTATGTGTATCCTAATAAAAATATTTATCTACACCAATATCATAAATCCTCTATTCCGCGTTCAGAAACCGTATGTAACTACCACCATTATTGCAACCAGTAACGTAACATCTCTGACAGTGTGGTAAAAACGTATGAAAATTCATACGGTAACGTTACCAAGATCCGCGCTCTCCCCGACCGCCGGCACACGCCCGCGCGACCGCCGACACAATCGAGTTGGTCATGGCTGTGCAATGGCGGTCATTCTACTGGTTTCCGAACACATCATTTAGGATTTATAATATGTGTGTAGATAAAGCAGTGTATGCAACTGTACGTAATTAGGCCTTAAAACGTAATAGTTACATAAACTACTATTTTTTAGTTTCTATTCTATTACTTTGGCGGCGTGATTAAAGCACATACTGATACCAAATTTCAGCTTTCTAGTGCGAACGGTCACTGAGCTAGACCGCAGACAGACGGACAGACAGACGGACGGACATGGCGAAACTATAAGGGCTCCCTACGGGACCCTAAAAAGAGATAAATAGTAGTTTATGTAACTGTTACGTCTAAGGCCTAATTACGTACAGAAGCAAACACTGCTTTCTCTACACACATATTAAATATCCTAAATGACGTGTTCGGAAACCATTAGAATGACCGCCATTACACCGCCATGACCAACCTTATTGTGCCGGCGTTCGGGTGGGGGGGGGGGGGCGTGCCGGCCGTCGGGGAGGAGGGCGGATTTTTCATTACGTTACCGTAGGTAATAAATTTTTATACGCTTTTACCACACTGTCACAGATAATACACTGATGTTACGTTACTGATTGCAATAATGAGATTTCCGAACGCGGAATAGAGGATTTATGATATTGGTGTAGATCAAGATATTTATTCTTCAATGTAAGTACATTACAATGCACTAATGAACGTCAGAGAAAAAAAACGTGAGTGTCGTGGAACACTCGGTTAGAACGAAGTTGTGTTATTAAATTTTTGACTTTTTCGTAATTTTTGCGGTTTTAATTTTTGACATATTCAACATTTTTTACTGTTAGGATTTTCTCGACTTTTTTCACTTTTTTCACTTTGTCACTTTGTCACTTCTCACTTTCACTTTTCACTACACTTCACTTCACTTTATTCTATTTTATATTTTTTTTATTTCATTCCATTTTACATTTTTCTCAATCGTATGGGTGTCGCGTTTTCGTGACGTGACGGTCTCGTGACTTTTTTTCGCCTAGCCTCCCATCCGCGAACCGTCTGATAACGAACTTCGTTCCATAACTACCACCGGTTCTAACCCTACACCTCTGGCCGGAGAAGTATTATGACCGAAAAGAAACTCGACGGGACTTATTTTTTTCAAAACAGTAATACATTATTAGATCTTAAAGATACAAAATCATGCGTAGTTCTTCAAGAAGACATATCAAAACAGCTTGAGACACAGATAATGTACCTATTGTTTAATTATAAAGAAAAATAAATCCTAATCTGACTGCTTCACAAAACGTTTGATTTGTTTTCCTACCTAAACGGTGTCCTATAGATGTTAGATGATTTTGTAGTAGTTTCTGGTTTGGGCCATGCATCTTTGTCCATCATATATAATCCTCGAACCTGCAATAACCCTTTGACATTAATGACATTTTCAAATATTTCTTAAGTGCGGGTAAAGGTAAATTTAAAGTATTGATGGGTAACTTGTTATAAATATGAACACCTTGACCAAAAAATTACAAACTATTTCAATACCAATTTCATCTTAATACGTACAGCGGTTATTGGTTGTTTCTTCCCCAGGTAAACTTCCACCTCTTTTGCATCCGCTTGAGGGATAGTTTCTGAGATAAACTATTTTATTTCCTTTTCCAGAGCTAATTTCTATTGAAAATTCTCCATACAAACTTTCAACCCCCTTTTCACCCCCTTCAGGGTTGATTTTTGGGATGAAAACCATTATTTGTCCTTTCCCGGGACTCAAACTATCTCTATACAAAATTTCATCAAAATTCGTTCAGCCGTTTTCACGTGGTTCACACGATGCGCGGTCAAATAAACAGACAAACAGATAAACAGATGTCTATCTGTCTGTTGTCTGTGTAGAATCTTTGTCTGTTTGTCTGTTTATCTGTCTAGATAAACAGACAAACAGTTAAAAATTCTAAAAATTGTTGGAACGTGTTCTGTTATCGATTCTTAGTATCCCCAACCAACTTTTTTTCGAATATATTCCATGTACAGACTTTCGACCCTCTTCAGCTTTATTATATGTATAGAAGATAGATAGTTTTTATTGAAAGTACCTTTCAGGCTTCACTTCCATTATTTTTTCAAATTTTTTGGACCTACGGTTCTAAAGTAAGATGGGGGGGGGGCTTTTTTGAAGATGAAACTATCATTTGTCCTTTCTCGAGACCCATACTATCTCTATACCAATTTTCATCTAAATCAGTGCAGCGGTTAAAAATTCCTCACACCAACTTCCAACCCCCTTTTCACCCCCATAAGGGTTGGAAAACTATCCTATGACGTTTCTCGACTCAAATTATCTCCATATTCATTTCTATCTAAATCGTTTCAGCGGTTAAAAATTCTCCATACAAACTTCAACCCCATTTTCACCCCCATCAGGGTTGATTTTCGGGATTAAAACTATATATTATCCTTTCCCGGGACTCAAACTATCTCTATACAAAATTTCATCAAAATCCGTTCAGCCGTTTTTACGTGATGCGCGGTCAAATAAACAGATAAACAGACAAAAATTCTAAAAATTGTTGGAACGTGTTCTGTTATCGATTCTAAGTATCCCCAGCCAACTTTTTTTTTATTATCTTCTATGTACAGACTTTCGACCCTCTTCAGCTTTATTATATGTATAGATAGATGTATAGATACTGATTAAATCGGATACACATGTTAGAGCATACACCGCAGATTAATTATTCTTTAATCTATGTTAGCGGTAGTTGATGAGTCGCCGAACACGGGCTTCTGGCCACAGCCACCGGTGTCGCTCGAAGGCACGTCGTCGACGCGCCCGAGCTCCCGTAAGATATGGCGCGGATCCATTACCTAATGCACACATAAAACTAGCAACCCGACGCCTCGAGAGTAGCAAAACAATGAGTTATGATCCGACCTTATGATGCTCTTTTTATTTGTTTTTATTGCCTCTAAACTCGCACTTGCCGAGTCGCAAATTCCGTGCCACGAAAGAATTCTTCACATTTCTCGCTCTTAGCTAAAATGTTTTCGGCGTCGAGGTTTTTTCCCGCTTTTGTGTTGTTCGGTTGAATACGTTTTATTACTTTTACAATTCACAATAATGTAATTTTTATTCGAGATAAATTTCGGTTTCTGCCCCTATTATGTTGAAAATAATTTTATTGGTTCGGAGGGTCTGAAGCGTTTTGTCCTAATTTCGTTATACTTATAATTTTGACTGATATAAAATGCTTGAGAGATAACCTTGAGATCTAGGTAGCTTTTAATTAAAGATGCTAACGCATTACGGTGAAACCTACAGGTTATTAAACGTTAGCTTTCTGCCAGCGATTGGCTTTTCTTTGTTTCATCAACAATCATTAGTAACTAATAAATAACGCAATTTAACAGCGCGAAATACCGAATAACGATCAAAAGAACCCTTTATTGCTACGTAAAGGTAGGTAGATGATGTAGATAGTTATATCTATAATACCGAGAAAAACCATTGGATATAATTTTATGTAGGTGGTTACTTGATTCTATCACAAATAAGTATAATAATTATTTCGAAGATAAAACACATTCCATTATTCGGTCATTTTGTTTCTATTTTTAGCGGGAAATTTGCCTTTACTTCGTTTCACTTTTCATGGCTCGTTAGAAAAGAATTTGTGGAAACGTAGGCTATGTTTTAGTATGACGCCTTATCAGATAAAAAATCTATTGTGTGTATTTATTTGCTATTTTCTTGTAAGGTACAATTATGCATACGGAATTCTATTCCTTCAAATTTTAAAGCTTGTATACCTACAGTTAGGTGCATAACTGAACCAATGTGCATCACTTTGACATGTTTCTTTCATTATTTCAGAAGAGGCTAGTTATTAAGTTACTATTTTATTATTAATTGGTAACAACGCTAATAAACTTACTGACCTATTATGTTATTGTACATAAAAATAAACATTTTCTCTATTAGATAATATTTGGTACTGACTCAGTTTTGCACCGACATCGTTAAATGAAGATAAGTCTTATCAATTATGAAAAAAATAAAAACTTTCAGGTTATATTTGTTCGTCTCGGTGTCAGCTATGTATCCATATGAAAGCCAATTTCGATTCATTGCATTCACAATCTTGATTTTTTTATTCGTCCATGATTTTGAACCAAAAACCGTTAAACTACATTTTTTTTATTTAACCCGATATTAATATTTTTCTTTTACACAACCAGGTAAGACAATTAGTTGAAATAGTACATTATATGCTCTTTAAAATGAGGTGTATGACTTTTATATCACTCACGTATTTTTATGGTTATCTCAGAATGAAGTCCGCTACAAAAATTAACTAACGAGAAAGTTGTTCGGCCATTTGCCTTGACTCAGTTTTGCACCTGACAATACATTGCCAGTAACTAATTACAAAAATAAGCCTGATTTAAATGTTTGATAACTAAAATAATGGTCGTGGAATTCCTTACTTTAAATGAGTTACTGAATTGGGAATGCCTAAGAAAAAATGAAATAATGGGAAAAATAAATTAGGTGAAATTTCACAGTTTTCGGTATGAAATTGAGAAAAATGTATAAGTCGGAAGAAAATAATTTGTGAAGCAGTTTTGTAGCGGTACCCAAGGATTAATATTTTACGTTAAGAACTTTTATGTAACTTTGATTGTTATCAAATTATTTACATTTTACTAAGGTACTAATTTTGACTCAGTTATGCACCTAACTGTATATGTAAGTGCCCATTATAAATTGCCTACATTTGTTCAACATCTGAAGACGTTTGCTGTAGATTTCAGTCGTTTAATAAGGAGTTTTCAGGCGTTCTTTTCTTTGCATTGTTATAACTCCTGCCTACTGTCATCTTCGAGTCATGACTTAAAATTATGTTTCAGTTTTGTAGTAGATATACTCAAGGACTTAGTTAAAAATGGTAAACGTAAACACTTCCATACAAGTTTACCCGTTTTCAATGTCTTTGAGTGTTTGCTGAACAGATAAACTTCTCATTTAAATAGGCTAAAATGACAGATGATGATGACAAATGTATATTTAGGGACTAAAAATACTTATTTTTCTGAAACGAACTACCAAATGAATTATGAAACATTGTATCGGGACCGAATAGTGTACACTTAAATAATTCAAAACAGCTGAATATTTAATACGGTGACTAATTATTAACATGGTTTGTTTCATCCACAGAATACGGACGCACGTGTAGAGACATAGGGTGCCTGAACAGCGAAGTGTGCGTTCTGGCCGAAGACCGCTGCTCAGTCGGCCAGACGAGGGACTGCGGAACTTATCCAACATGCAAGAAGAAGACTGCAGTTCAAGGTACGTTCGGTCTCTTGTCCGAAAGTAACGAGTGTTATGGTTTTTAGTAGACATGGGCCTCCCCTAATGAGCGCCATAGCGCCCTGTCTTCAGCTTGCCGCAGCCTGCAGTCTTTCGCAGATCGTCATCCCACCTGGCCAGAGGGCGTCTTACTTTCCGAGACGCGGTCTCCACTCAAGAACACGTTTACCCAAGCGATTGACGGTTCTTCACGAGATATGGCCGGCCCCATGCCACTTCAGCTTGCTAATTCTTTGAGCTATGTCGATAACTTTGGTTCCACTTACATGTTAAATTTACTTGAATTCGAATATCGATTGTAATCGAATATCAATCGATCCGCTCAGTCAGTCAACAAAATTAAGGTCAGACTTGTACATTCTGACATAGTTTTATTGGGAAGTTTAGAGAAACTTATTTATACTTATTACCGATCAAATGATACATAGGGATACACAACCAGCCCAAAAAAATGGCCCCACAATAGTACCGCCAGAACGACTCGGGCGGTACTTTGTTTGACAGTCTTATTACGGTATAAGACTGGCCGGATACATATTTTCAGGAGCCATATTTTCAGTAAATCTTGTTTGAGTCTGTACCTCCTTAACATTGTTGCTATCTAATTACGTCAGGATTCTTTGACTGATTATTCAATCTTTCTATAAGTTCAAGTATGTCTCTAGATTCTCTCGTAAGCATCTTCGATCGAAGATCTAGTAATTAGATCCATTTAATTATGCAAGCTTGGAAAATAGCATTCATAGAGATAGATAATCCATTATAGATGCTGTTCCTTAGAAAAGGTTTCCCGACTAATCTCTATTACTGATTTGGAGAAATAAAAAGTATATCTATTACCGACACCGACAGATTACCATTATCAATTCTTGCTTGTATAAATAATATTATGATATTTTAAGTAGGTATGTACGTAAAAGTCGAAATCAGCACAAACGCCCACATGAATTAGATAGTGACTGTATTTCCTACACTCGGTAAATGGTTCACGTCATTTACCAACTCGTGGCGGGGCGTTCATAGAACTCGATTTCCACCGGCTCGCGTAATTTGCAGAAATTAGAGTACTACCAACAAGAGGTTTTCGACAATATTTATATTCCTACAAATTGACAGTATTTTTTCTACAGTTTAATGTTAGAATAGATCTCAAAAGTTACTACATAATGATCTCATTTCTATTTTAACATGTATACATATATTACATACTCGTATATTATATTGAAATTGACTTTGACCTTGCAGAGTTCATATTCATGTTTGCAATAAATAATTAGAATGGAAGAATAAAAATGATTCTCTAAATATAGTATTCTAGTTTTTTTAGCAAATTGTTGTAGTGATTGGCCCGTGTATGATTATAATTAACGTACCTAAGAGAATGATCAGACAGGATAAATATGTTAAAATGCTAAATTTCAGGATCAAACGCGGAACCGCAGCCGTCGGTGCCCAAACCAATGCCAGCGAGACCTCAGTCACCCACAGGGGGCTCTGACTCGGCTCCTAACTACCCACCGCCGGCTCCGCCCGCTGGCGGCTCGCCTTATGGAGGTTCCTCGCCTTACGGTGGTAGCTCTAATAACGGAGGAAGCAACTATCCTGGAGGCTCTCCCTACGGAGGAGGTTCACCTTACGGAGGCCAGTCTCCCTATGGAACCAACACAAACGGAGGAAACGCCTACCCAGGAGGCTCGCCTTACGGAGGTGGTTCACCCTATGGAGGCGGCTCCCCTTACGGAAGCAATACTAACGGAGGAAGTAGTTACCCCGGTGGCTCGCCTTACGGAGGCACCAACGGAGGTGGCTCACCTTACGGAGGCACCCACGGCGGTGGCTCGCCCTACGGAGGCACGAACGGAGGGGGCTCGCCCTACGGAGGCACCCACGGTGGTGGCTCGCCCTACGGAGGAAATTCACCATATGGTGGATCCAACAACAGAGGAGGTAATTCGCCATATGGTGGTTCGAGCTCTGGAGGTTCAAGCTCCGGTTCAGGCGGCAAGGGAACCTTGGACAGCATTTTCAATACGTTGAACAAGTACGCTAGCGGACAAGGAGGCTCCGGTGGCGGAAGCAACGGCCAAGGCCTATCCAACATCTTCGGCAGCATTCTCGGCAATCTTTCTAAAAATGGAGGCATAAACAACTTGTTTAACACCAGACCGATTATGGAAAATCCTAATTATGCTTCTCCCTCAAATTCTAAATATAACAATCCGTCATCAGGATACCAGCAGACGTATAATCAAGCTCAGAACAGGAACTATGGGCAGACGCAGGCCAAGCCCAATGCGGCCTCCACGGTCAAGCCCGCGACCTATGGCTGGAATGGGTAAATAACAGATTTAATAACAGTAATTAATTTGGGTGAAGTTTTTAACTATTATTTCGCTAATCTAAGCTTCTTGCAATTTTTATTTAACTTAGTCACAATTATGCACTAACAATCTTATTAAACACATTCCACTAGGTCTTGGTCAACCGCAAATATAAATAAAATACAAATAATGGGTGTGCCAGGCAAGAAAAAAATCCCTGGCATTGTATTCCTGGCATTAACATTTAGGCTTTTTTTGCTTGGGTGCAGCAGTACCTACCGCAAACTTATGTTGCTTTCTTTAAAATTTATAGCAGCGGCCTATTCATTATCGATTTATTATTCTTCATTCTGTAAATTTCTGGTTATCAATACCTTATCATTTTTATAAGTAATTACCTAATTAACATTCAGGTATTCTTATATCTTTTTACACTTTGGCCTTGTCCAGCAAATTATTAATTAAAAGTATCCTTCAGAATGTTCATATGTATAGGATTAGTAGTTTATGCAACTGATACATAATGAGGGGCGTTAAAACACGAGTGGGGTTTAATGAAACGAGCGCAGCGAGTTTCATTATAGGATCACACGAGTGTTTTAAGGCCTAATTATGTACAGTTGCATACATTACTTTATCTACACACATATTGAAAGTACTCAAAGATGGGTTCAGAAGCCGAAGGCAATTGACCTGTATTACTAGGTAGATAGATACAAGTGCTGAAACATACCCACAGGTGTAAACTTAATAAAAATAAATAAATTAGAACTGATACGGAAAGTATATTTATTTATTATAAATTATAATAAATAAATATACTTTCCGTATCAGTATATTATAATTTATAATATAGTTAATAGTAAACATTTACATTTTCGCAATTAAAAAATAACTGACAAGTTGATAACAGAAATGGCGGCCGTACAAACCATAGAGAAATATATATATATGTACAAACTTCTGTCGCGAGGTTTTTTTTAATATTAGCCAACGACCGAAGTCCTTATTCTCATGTCATCCGAGATCAAAATGTCGTGCGGTTTATGTCAAAAAATATATCGTACTGACGTTTCGTATTGACAACATTTTAAAATCTATGGATACTAGAATAGAAACCCATTGAAATTGTGTTGGTTTTGACAGCTGTTCCAAATTTGGAACTCATAACTTAACAATATTTGAGCATGTAAATTAAAATTACATTACTGCCACAGATAAGAAACTTATCATAGTCAAATGGTTTGTTGTAATGCTGGTCATTGCCTACGGTTTTTGAACGCATTTTAGAGGACTTACAATATGAGTGTAGATAAAGGTATTTAATTAGTAATTAATTACTCACATTTTACTTTAATATATTACAGACCTTTTTGCCGCCTTACTGCCGCATAATAATAAATAGACCCCGTTATCTTGTCGCATAGATTTTGTTTTTCAGTAGAGCGTGAATGATTTTTTATCGACTACCTAAATGTCGATACTGTAGGTATGTCACTAATAATTTCAAAGAGGTGTCACTAGGTACTACTTATTACTTTTGTATAAAGATATATATAATAATAAACGAAGAAATAAAAGTCTTGGCTGTTCGTTAGTTAGGATTAATCATATTTTTTCCACAATAACAATAAACTTTAACGTAAGACCAATAAGGTTATGTACTTATTTGTAAATAAAAAGTTTTAATTGAAATTGAGTATAGACTTAAAAGGCGAAAATTCAATTGCATTATATAAACATCGATATCAAGAAGGTCGATAAAAAAATCATTCACGCTCTACTGAAAAACAAAATCTATGCGACAAGATAACGGGGTATACTAATAAATATTTAAATTAAATTTTACTCGCAAATAACAACGCCACAATCACGACTGTGACCGCGGTGAAAGGGTTAAGCCTCTAACTGAACTAAACACCAAAATTTACCAAAAATATTGGTACATTAACCCATATATGCCCAGTGGGTCGTTTTCGACCCTGAGATTTGAAGGTTCACTCCGAATCCTATTTTAATGAGTAGGAGCGAGTGTTTTCCCATAGGGTCAAACATGACCAACTAAGTTAAAATGGATTAAAACATGTATGGGTTAAAATCTAAACTAATAAGAAATAAGAATCTCTAATACTTATGATTTTCACTGTTTTTGTGTAAGTGAAATTCAGGTGGAAATTTAGAATCTCTTAACGGGAACTACGTCAAACATACCAACATGTATTGACAAGAGAGCAGAAAGAAGAAATATGATCTAATCTTGGACAAAGACACAAGACAAGAATCTTGATCATATTTAACCAATGATTGGTTTATAAACTGACGTGCCCTGCATGGAATCACTCGGGAAATGGCTGAAATGGAGTATTAATACTGATCACAAACTAATTATAATTAATACCATAGGAGGCTGACATTGGTAACATATATTTGCTTATTATAGTCAATATTTTGTATCATATCACAACTTGCACATATTTGTTACCTATTGGTTTATTTGTATAATTTGCCATTATTATTTACTATTATTTAGTTGCAAGAATATGTGCTATATTATTACGCTAAATTGTTTCTCGTTCCAAGCGTCCCTATTTTATTTATCAAACAATAAGCTTTGATATGAAGTAGTGCTTGTTCAATAATTTGTCAAGCAACAATTTGCTCTAAGTAGATACGATAGAGATCATTTTTCAACACGGTCTGCAAATACGTTTGATTTGATAAGTAACCTTCAGACGACTTGATACGAGCCAGAATAAATGCAATGTAGATAATGTAAATATATCAATACTCTTATAAGCTTTATTAGTGCGTATTTGCTTTTAGTGCCATTCTAACGTATTACGTCTGTTTTCAGTGTGATACTGGTTTTGACATACCTGACTCAGCAATACCTCTACAGTATGACGCGGGGTTGAAAACTAACATAGTTGTTTTTTTTTTTAATATTGTCTTCGGTTGCCGCGATAATTGTTACAATAAAAACGGATTAATCGTGTGGTTTTAGTGACTTTAAAATATCCTGACGTTTCGAGTCCTTTGCAGCCCTTTCTATCCCGGGACCACGAGCGGTGCAAAGGGCTCTAAACGTCGGGATTTTAAATCACTAAAAACACACGATTAATTAGTTTTTATTAAAACATTAATAATGTATAGTTGTCTTTTGTTACTGTGCTAATATATATGTGATTTGCAGATTTTTCTATGTACTGTTAAATAAGCGACTAGATGCCGCTTCGTCATTTTAACCGTCGTATGCGAAAAATAACACCCATATGTGAACGGTCATGATTATGAAGGTGTCATTTAATGTGTCACTTTGTCTCAATACATGCATCTCAGACGGCGGTTAAAGGATTAAGTTTAAGTGCTAATATTGTCTAAGTTTTTACCTCAATTGTGATCTAAAATATATACTCTTAAAGTACCTTATGTACCTATAAATGATATGCGCGCCTCGTTTGAGTAAATGTAACTAAAACCTAGTGATTAAATAGTTACTGAAAGACACGTAAAAGGTAAATGAAATATTTGATGGTACTAAGCATTTTATCTCTAAAAAATATATTCGTCTAATTTTGGTGCAATCAGGCAAACCTACTTGCAACTTGTGGCGCAAGACTTCCATTTTATTGTACCTGTCATTATTTAAAAAATAAACAATTTAATTAAAATATAAAATTTTATTTGTTTGCCATTATAAATTATAACTAAGACTAGAGATCTATTACATTTTGTGTGTAAATTCGAGCGGGTTGAATGCAACAGGAATGTAAATATTTACTTATCTTTGGCACTCTTATTTAACCCTAGAATGCCAACAACGCCTGTACATATAGTCGAAATGCCGTTTAAAATTAAGTATTGTTGATTTTGGTCTCTTCAGACATAAAGTCAGTCACAGATTTGTTATGTGACGGGGGCATTCAAAAGTTAAACTATACTTAAAATGCCAGCCAATGTTACAAAATTGGCAATTTAAAATGGCTAGAGAATTCAACCCGGATGGAGTAGCCATGTCTGTCATTTTCTATAATTTCTATACAAAAAAAGTCTATTTTTGCAGGAGGAACGTCAAATGTATGGCTATTCGTACGTAACGTACAAATAGCTACGTCAGATAAACGTCAGTCCATACATATGTATGACCACTGGTCATATGTTTTCGGCAGAGGGGAACGCCTGTCAATGGCGACTCCGCTTGGTTGATTTCTCTAAGATACCTAACTATTATACTGACTTGCGCAGCAAAAAAATACAAATTCACATCAAAACAAATCATTGATGTGCATCAGTTTTTTTAGCTGCGTAAGTCAGTATTTTGTGATATGAAGAATATTTCCCATTTAAAATACCCAACCTCTAATCCCACCAACTACATAATTCCTTACTACACTACCAACAAATACCCTATGTACTTAAAAAACCCTAGTAAATATAATGTAAAATAACAGTAAAAATATTCGTTTAGATTCATGATTCACAAATATTGTTTAGAATTAAAGGAAAAAAAAACCATGCCTCGACCTTAGGCTTGAGCTCGCGACTCCTAATCTCGTAGGGTAGATAGCACACGTCTGTGTTTTACAATATTAATTTACAATTACCCTCATTAAATTCGTGTTGTTTATGAGCGTGTTGTAATCACGGATCAGAAGACAATCCGGATAGTACTTTTACTATATTTCCCTAACCACAGTTGAACCTTATTACCGAGCAAAACAGTCGTTCATAGGTCACTAGTAAAAAGTAATAAAAACGGTCCGATAGAGAGCATAATGTAGGGGGCGGTGTCTCACTCGCACAATTCTGCCAACTTATGAAACTTACCAATGTGGTTTTATTTATCTACATTTATTTTAGTAACACACTAGAAGTTACTTCCTACTTATAATAATTTATTGCAAGATTTGAATTAATACTTTGTTCCATTTTAGCTGCTTTGAATTTTTTTACGACGTAAATATTATTCATTCATTAAATTAAAGAATTGCAATTAATATTCCAGACAGTAGTAAGTTTTGTAATATTTAAAATACGGTCTGGTATCCCCATCCCATCAGTCCCATCACTGACATAATATGTCACTGATATTATTTCAAATTTTTTTTTTTTTTTTTTTTTTATACCACGACGGTGGCAAACAAGCATACGGCCCGCCTGGTGGTAAGCAGTTACCGTAGCCTATGGCGCCGCTCAGCTCAACAACATTTCGTAACAACATTTTTAAGTAAAAATGGTAAAGATATGTTGCGTAAAAGGGTGCAGGGGTGAGACTTTACAATAATGTAGACTTTCCTTTCACCGGTAATCCACAATCATTCAATTTTACGATTTAACAACAAGTTAAAATTGTCAAACAATAGGGTGACTATGATGTCGGCAAACTGCGGGTCGGTTTTGTTGTTTTTACAGAAATGTACATAAATACATGGTCTGTTCCTAAGTATTACTTACACAGGACAGGAGTGGCCCGCGGGCCTTTTTAGGCCCTTTCGAAAGGGTCCTAAAATGGCACAAGGCCATACAAAAAATTGTAGTAGTGGCAGTATAATAAATAAATAAATAAATATTATGGGACAATCTTACACAAATCAACCTAGTCCCACAGTAAGCTCAATAAGGCTTGTGTTGTGGGTACTAGACGACGATATATGTAATAGATATATACATATAAATACTTAAATACATAGAAAACATCCATAACTCAGGAACAAATATCCGTGATAAACACACAAATAAATGCCCTGACCAGGATTCGAACCCGGGACCTCCTGCTCCATAGGCAGGGTCACTACCGACTAGGCTAGGAGGCCGTTAAAATATACTTTATTGTACAACAAAGAAAAATACAACAGGAAGAATATACAATATTTGTACATGGAAGAGATCTCTTCCAGTCAACCATTGAGCAGTTTGATGTATTGATGTTTTCTTTATTTACCTTTAAGTATATTAAAGTCGGAGAACTGTCCACATCAGGTATGACGCAATAGTGAGAGCCACGAACCCCCTGTACTTACTTAGTTTTAGTTTGCTACACTAACTATCCCCTATTTTAAGACACGGACATCTGGCAATTGTTCATCGGTATTATGCAAACGAGTTGTAAGAAATAAATATCTTACAGTCCTAGGTTTGATGCAGTGCAGTATCATGTAATTAATAAGATTATATCATTTTCAGGAGTTTCTGTTGGGGGAAAATAGTGCAAAATGACGTTACGTTAATGTATTGTTTGTCACCTACCTACTGTTTTCCGTAGCGATACGCAATGTTTTAACTTTTTAGGGTTCCGTAGTCAACTAGGAACCCTTATAGTTTCGCCATGTCTGCCCGTCCGTCCGTCCGTCCGTCCGCGGATAATCTCAGTGACCGTTAGCACTAGAAAGCTGAAATTTGGTACTAATATGTATATCAATCATGCCGACAAAGTGGTAAAATAAAAAGTGGAAAGAAATAATTTATTAGGGTACCTCCACTATACGTAAAGTGGGGAGTGATTTTTTTTTTCATTTCAACCCTAACGTGTGATATATTGTTGGATAGGTATTTAAAAATGAATAGGGGTTTACTAAAATAATTTTTTGATAATGTAAACATTTTCAGAAATAATCGCTCCAGAAGTAAAAAAAAATGTGTCCCCCCCCCTCTAACTTTTGAACCATATGTTTTAAAAATATGAAAAAAAATCTAAAAAGTAGAACTTTATAAAAACTTTCTAGGAAAATTATTTTGAACTTGATAGGTTTAATAGTTTTTGAAAAAAAATTACATAATAATTTCTGAACTAAGTTTGTAATTTAACCGTATAAGCAGGTGTTTATTGTACCTGTAATTTCTACAAACTCAATGAAATGACGTGCTTTCAAATAAAGTAAAAACGGTGAAAATCGGTCCACGCAATAAAGAATTATCCCATAAAAATCATCTTCCATACTTTAAGCTCGCGCGCAATAGTTTACTTATTTTGCCGATAGATGTCGCTGTACGTGGAACGCTCATATCATATCCTACATGGCGGTGTTATTTTAACTCTTAAGTGGGGACACTTACTGTTACGGACGGAAAACTACGGAACCCTACACTGAGCGTGGCCCGACACGCTCTTGGCCGGTTTTTTGTTATTATATTAGCGATAGGCTTCGACAGTTTTTACCTATTAAGTGAAATATTTGGTCTGTCACTCTGACGTCCTCCGATAAATAGCTGCCAGATGCCTGGATCTAGCAATAAGTTAAAAATAGTAAACTAATTAGAGGGGTTCTCTGCTCTCATTATTGCGTCAACGTATCTGAAGTGGCCAGCTCCTTAAGTCAGTAGAATGTATAAGTTCCCATATGAACTATGAGACTTCTCTTTCTGGACAATAGGTACTTACTAGACGACAAGCATATTTAATTTTATATTTATCATCATACTATCCCAATCCCACATACATCATAGTACATATGGTCACTCTAATTAGAATGAGATGCAGCCCCCTAAATTACCCTCTCTTTCGGCCTCACTTTGTGGTCGAAGTATGACCTCCAGATTGTATTTAACTTCATGGTTGTAATTTGTAATAAATACTTTTTCTGTCATAGACAGAAGATTAACAGAGTAGCAAAATTTACCAAAAATATAGCATGATTTTTTTTTTAAGGTTGTATTCAAATTTTAGTCAAAAACATACAAAAAAACAACCCTATCACAACTATAACAAGGTTCAATTTTAAATAATTCACGAAATTTAATGACGACACTTCTGCAAAAGGAGTCGCTGTGAAGCCTTTTACTGTGCCCTTTTTACGAGCTGATTGGGATTCTCGGTGATACACAAGTTCAATGTTTGCTGCTCACTATACCCTCTAAGATAACACGACTTATAAATATATTAGCATTACAAAACATTTATACATTAAAACGTAAATAATAATAATACAGTTATCAGTGGATAATGTAATTGATTGACATTAATTTAACCTTTAGATTAAATCTCAATTCTGGGAATCTCATATATATAGTGGAATATTAAAATTTAAATACCCACCAACATTTAAGTGCCTACTACGACAGTGATTATTATTTCAAATCATTACATACTGTACCTTATATTTTTACTTAATTTGATAAAAGTATGAAAGTTTATAAAAATATAAAACACCTCGCACAAAAAACATAAAATACCAAACCAATTTCTTGAGCAATCTCATAACATCACCATTAAAAAATTGTTAAAATAACCATTAAAAAAATAATAATTTCGTTAAATCTCTATAAAATAATTCAATCCTTATAAATAATCACTTCACTGTACTTTTCCTTCTGACGTATTTTCTAATTTTTCTTGTATTTTCTTGGGTTTTCGCGATTTCTGTGATTGATTCAACGCAATACCCAGTAAAAGGAACGCGAGCCACACTCCATACCAGTAGTGGTACATCGATGAATAGTATATCCAGATTCGGTCAAAGGTTAGAAGAAGGAATGCGGCTGCTTGATACGACTCTGAGTGGGATCTTAAGAACCACATTACAAATCCAATAATCTTCTTTTTCTGAAATAATAATAACACATTTAAATATTATATTATTATGATCAGAGATTATAAATAATATAGACAGCCACAGTCTAAGAACTTTTTGAGGCTCCTAGTCTGAACGAGAGCGACCCAAAGATACAATAATTTTGAACAAAAAAGAACCGACTTCACTAAACATCCACCTTTCCAAAAGCAAATGCTCGAGCTGCTGTAGAAAATACTCAAATCACTATAGGTGTGCCTATAATAGTTGAAGAGTTCCCTCGATTTCTCCAGGATCCCATCATCAGATCCTGACCTGGTTACAATGGGACCAACTGTGAACTCTTTCAAACGAAAAAATAATTTTTCAAATCGGTCCAGCCGTCTTCGAATAATCGGTGAACATACATAATAAAAAAAAGAAATAGCAAAAACAAAGATCCCGACGAATTGATAACCTCCTTCGAAATCTTGAAGTCGGTTGAAAATAGTAGGAGCGTTACTACGTTACGCTACTCGTTCCTAGACGGCGCTGCAGAGTTGGAGCTTCAAAAAGTTCATAGACTGTCCCGCTCTATTAAATATATACTCTCTGTTATGATACACATTTTTAGTAGCGGAACTTTACTCATTATGTTTATGAGTTTTTAGCGCAACTTAGATTTTAACTAACTAAATTATAGGTAAAATAAAATTATTGTTCCCCTTTTCATGGGTATAGGCTACAAGGGATTTTATTGGGTATGTGCGAATCTTCTTGTACAGGGTGTCACAAAAATTGTGGTGATCCGTTTAAGGGCATAATTGGTATCGTATTGTGACTAAAAAAAATTTTTTGGAAGCGAAAAAAAATAGTACATTATTGTCGAGGAGGTGAAGTAGCACATTGATGGCTGAGTATTACGTTTAAACGGACGACTTTAGGAGTCCGTTTAATTTAATACGAAGCCAGCAATGGCCCTTCACGCCGAGTCCAATATAGTGCTTTATTCAAAAATAATGCAAAACAGCCAACGTTGATGAACAACAAACAATATTGACATAAATAATATATTCGGGATAATAATAATAATAATAAATACTCTTTATTGCACGCCTCATACAGTTACAAGCACAAATTTTACAATTAGATAAATTTAGGTAGAGGTAACAACAGGCGGTCTTATCGCTAATGAGCGATTTCTTCCAGACAACCTTTGGGTAGTGGAGACTAGAGAAGAACAATAAGCAGTAGGTGGTGCATAGAAACAAAAGAGACGAAATAGATACACTGAGAGAAATTTGCTTTGTGAATTTAACAAATTCGACTTGTTGCGTGTTTATCCGTTTGAAACTAAAGTATTTTAGTAAACGGAATCGATCACAATATTGATAATACAAGTCGAATTTGTACGAAGAACAAGGTTAAACTTGTTAAAACATATTGGATTGAATCAGCCAAATATATTTTTAAAACAATATGTGCCATGTTGGTTTTATATAATCGAGTTGTTGATTTAAATAACACTTAAACTTGTAACATTTACAAGCTGTGGCCTATCCCACAAAACTTACAATTACAATTTTACAAGTGTCAAGTTACAAGTTTGTAATTATACAAGTGTGCGTACCACCACAATATATACAAGTAACACATTTGTAGGAACATTCTTACAAATATGTAAATTGTATCGACAAGTCTACAATTTATTGTATCACAAAACTTTACATACTTTTCCGGAAAACGTACAAATTTGTAGCTGACAATTGTTTTCTGCTACATTAAATTGTAGCAATAATTATACATACATGTAGAAATGTACCTACAAGTTAACAATTCTCTAAACGTGTGTCACACCCTCTTGCTACTATACGAATACTAGCAATTGCAGTATATTTTATCAAATTTAGCGATTCCGACCCTTTGTACCACAAAATGTTTAGTTCAAGTAGCAGTGATAGTGAAGAAGAATTAATTGTAAGACGTCCTAGGACATATAGAGAATGTATAAATTTAAAACGTATTTTTTTTTCCAATTTTGCCACATGGTGTCTCGTAAGTATTTCCAATCTTTCTCCATTATTCCTAAATCATTTAAATTTTGCGTTATCTCCTTCCATTTGTTTATTTTTACAGTGTGCGTCAATTTATCACAAAAGTTACCAAATAGAATGTTTTTGTTTTCATTTATGAGGTCTAAAATGGTCAGTTTAGCTTGCAAGTCCATTGTAATGTTAGTTGGTATCTAGGTACGTAGGTTATGCTCGTAGATAGATCACTATATCATTATAATTAATGTATAAAGTGAAACTACCATCCACATTAAAGAAGCTAAATAAATTGTTACATATTTGTAGTTGTTCAACATTACAATTGTTCGCTTGTATATTTACAAATCAACAATCCTACAATTATGTAGCTGTCGTGACATGCCTTTATTCTTTGTGATACGCTTTCCCAAAAGTGACATATTTGTACACTGCAAAGGGTTTAGCAGGCTAAGGAAGGACGTGTGGCCCCTGTGAGGAAAAGTTGAATTGGTAAATGTCAATTGTTTGTCGCCTCATAACTAGTAATCACTCCAACTTTCAGCCCTCTATCTTGAACTGTCTCAGAGATAATGTCAAAAATGTATTTTTTTAACATTTTTTTTCAAACTCATATATCTCCTAATCCATAGCAGCTAAAGCGTTGAAACAAAATCACAGCTACGTAGTTTGAGTGGGAGTATACCCTATAATTTTATTAATATTTTATACGTGAAAAATAAAAGAAATAAATGTCAATTTATTTTTTGACAGCTCTTTCCAACACGTTTTTTTGAAAGTACAATTATGAAAAAAATCATGTAAATTGCTTATAGTATTAGCTACTAGCATACAAAAAATCAATTGATTATATTTGGTGCAACATACTGTAAAAAAAAAACTAACGAAAGTATTCAAGTATCAAGAGTAGGCTTCTGAACTTCGTTTTTAAGTTTTTTGTTTGTTGCCTAGCAACAAAGGGTGTATTGTTTTTAATTTGACGTATGACTGTCAAAAAAGGTCACTGAACTACTGCTGTGTTAGCATTTGTAACTAATTTTACTAACTACTAAATCAACGAAACGACGGATGTGCTATATGTTTATTATTTTGTAATAGTACATTACTTACCAAGGACTGTAAAAGAAAGAAAGCCCGAAATCGCAGGTATTTGTGACCCGAGCCGCAGACGAGGGTTGTAAATATGCGATAGAGGGCTTTCTTTTTTACTGCCCGTGGTGAGTACACAATTTTACGTCTCCATCTGGCCATAATGCGAGTTTTACCGTACGCGTAGCGTGCGGCAAAACTAACGTTATGGCCAGGTGTGACGTAAACAAAATTAATTGGTTTCATTATAGTACACGTATTAACATAACGAATTAAATAACTCATTAGAGCAGATATCACAATATAAGTCACTTAGATAATGACTATCGTAATATTCGTCGTCCCAGGTATAGGACAATGTTATCCTGCAGTCATCGCAATATCCTTTTAACATAACATTTTCGTCAGAGAGCGATATCTCAATACTGGTAAAGACTGTAAAAACAGTTGCTTCGCTATTAACCGTGGCAAGTTGAGCCCAAATATTTTTGATTTTATGATTTCCATCTGAAATAATGTATATACATGAAGTTTCTGTTTTATTTTTTATTTTATTTACATTTAAAACTTACTTTCGCCATTATGGAAAAATCGGACTCCTCTTCTACATAACGTGTTGTATATTCCCTTAAACAATTCACTATTACCTTAAATGTGCTAGCGTATAAATTGTATAATAGTATTGTATAATTAATTTTGTTTATAAAATAATAAACATATAGCACATCCGTCGTTTCGTTGATTTAGTAGTTAGTAAAATTAGTTACAAATGCTAACACAGCAGTAGTTCAGTGACCTTTTTTGACAGTCATACGTCAAATTAAAAACAATACACCCTTTGTTGCTAGGCAACAAACAAAAAACTTAAAAAGGAATTTTCAGTTCAGAAGCCTACTCTTGATACTTGAATACTTTCGTTAGTTTTTTTTTACAGTATGTTGCACCAAATATAATCAATTGAGTTTTTGTATGCTAGTAACTAATACTATAAGCAATTTATATGATTTTTTTCATAATTGTACTTTCAAAAAAACGTGTTGGAAAGAGCTGTCAAAAAATAAATTGACATTTATTTGTTTTATTTTTCACGTATAAAATATTAATAAAATTACAGGGTATATTCCCACTCAAACTACGTAGCTGTGATTTTGTTTCAATGCTTTAGCTGCTATGGATTAGGAGATATACGAGTTTGAAAAAAAATGTTAAAAAAATACATTTTTGACATTATCTCTGTGACAGTTCAAGATAGAGGGCTGAAAGTTGGAGTGATTACTAGTTATGAGGCGACAAACAATTGACATTTACCAATTCAACTATTCCTCACAGGGGCCACACGTCCTTCCTTAGCCTGCTAAACCCTTTGTATCGAATACATATTCGTAATTATTGTGGTACATTTTTTTGTTTGCAATTGCACAATTTTGTCGAATTGTACACTTGTAAAGTTTTGTGGGATAGGCCACTGGTGTCATGTTCAACTAAAAATAATGTTTGATAATTTCAACAGTATATGTTGCTGAAAATACATTACTTAACTTGTTATATGCTATCTTGTTAAAACAATATTACTGGTTGTTAAAATAAACAGTATATGTTGCTGAAAATACATTACCTAAGTTGTTAAATGCTATCTTGTTAAAACAATATTACTGGTTGTTAAAATAAACAGTATATGTTGCTAAAAATACATTACCTAACTTGTTAAATGGTATCTTGTTAAAACAATATTACTGGTTATTAAAATAAACAGTATATGTTGCTGAAAATACATTACTTAACTTGTTAAATGCTATCTTGTTTAAACAATATTACTAGTTGTTAAAATAAACAGTATATCTTGCTGATAATACATTGCTTAACTTGTAAAATACTTTCTGGTTGAAAATTTGTTAAAAGTTGTTACTTTTAAGATGTGGTTATATAAAAATCATATACCTATATAAAAAAATTGCTAGCAGGAGCATTAAATTGAACAGTGAACTATTCCTCAGAAACTGTAAAATCACAATCAAGAATAAGCAGCGTTTATTACAAATTCAAAGGCACCACAACGGTTAGCAAACAGGCCGGCTACCGCGAAAATCGTAAATTTCGAATTTTCTATCTGCATCCCTTTCTTTCAAATATGTAAGTGCGATAGAGAGATTTCACGAAATTTACAATTTTCGATGTTTGTGGTCGCAGTTCTTTTTCTTCGTGAATGGAGTAAGTAGGAGGGAAGAAGTTAAAAAATGAACGGATAATTTTTCTGATGGAAAATATACTTAAAAGAAAAACAGTTTTATGTACAAATTCCTATCATAGATTTTTTTTTTGAAAAATAGTAATCTATATTCTCCATAAGACACTTAACCACACTGTAAATAAAAGGTTTTTTTACTGAGGAATTAGTCCGAGGTCCTCCTCTTTATTGCTCGATCTATACGGTGTTTATTGATACCTACTACACGACGGCTACCACGAAAATCGAAATTCGAAAAACATCCATCATCATTATGTCTGTCTCTATAACTCTTGCATATTCAAGCGACAAAGAGGCAAACACGACGTTTTTCAAATTTTGATTTTCGCGGTAGCCTTTCGGATCTTGTAGACTGAATAAGCTAAGCGTTACAAACAAACTAGTTGATGGTACATGATACCGGTCACGTGACGACGCTTCACAAACCTACCTACATCTTATCTTGTTGTTTGAATATTATTAATGTTAAAATTTAGCAGAGACGCTACAGTATTGCCATATTAAAATAAAAAAAGAATAACAGGGTAGTTTAAAGCAACAGTCAGTCAGTAAATGATAAAAATAATGTTCAAAAATACGATCCGACATTGTAAACAAAGAGCGCTTAATTACACTAATTGTATAATTAACTAGCCTTTTCCCACGGCTTCGCCCGCGTATTATAAGTACTTAAAAAGGATACGATACATTTGCCCCTTTTAGGGGTTGAATTTTCAAAAAACCTGAAACACGTGTTTACTCATTTATCGTTAGGAATACTCCTGTGAAGTTAAGAATAAAATAGTCTAACAAATCTTGATTCGCCATACAAACTTTGGACCCGCATTTTACCCCCTTAGGGGGTGAATTTTGAAAAATCCGATCCGATTTTGAGAAATACGTGCCAAATTTGGAATGTCTAGAACCAGCGGTTTGGGCTGTGCGTTGATATGTCAGTCAGTCAGTCAGTCAATCAGTCAATCATAAATTCAACGCACACGAGAAGAGAGACGCGGTACCACGAACATCGAAAATCAGAAATTGTGGCCATCTGGCTCTGTCACTCTAATGCCGCCTTAATCGGAGTGAGTGACAGAGATAAATTCTCGAAATTTTGATGTTCGCGGTACCAGTCATGTTATCAAAGTTTTCTTATCTGAGAAAGTCTACAACAATTTGGTTTTTAGAATAAACTCAAGTAGTTACATAGTTAGATGCTAAACACTCACTGGCTACCTACCTACTTCACGTTTTTAACCGTCTTAAACAAAGATAGGAGTTTCTCCAAATTGTTGTACCAACTTGGTACTGGTATGATGTGTGGTACCTCATTCTGTATATTATATTTTTCATAATTTTGTAATATTTTTATATCAAAAATTATAATTTAGTAAAAGCCATTTCAATCAAAAATCATTAAATAGTCAACTTCGATTTCTATGTGTATAAAAGCCGAATTTCAGACAGCAGTACGCTGAAGGTCTATTGCGACATTTACACGCATTAATTGTATAATTACGTTTAGTATGGATCTTGTCTTAAAGTATTTTATGATTTTGACTTTGGGAACAAACTAACAAAGTCCAGGGATTTAATTTTCTGAGAGCTGGCAACACTACCGCCGTCCGCCAGTTTAGTTGCGTCAAACGTGACCCGTGCCGAGCGGTGCGTGAGTGACTTACAACTATTGCAAGAATCGAACAAAGCAAACTTAACTACTAACAGGAATAAGGTGAGTTTCAGATATAGTGTACACGCAACTGCATATTTATCATACTTATTTATTTATTTCATCATAAACTTACATCTGCCAATACAGTTTAAAACCAGTGCCACAATACTATAGAGGATACTACTTGATTTCAGTTTAGATTTAAACTGAAATCAAGTACCTACTAATTATCTATCAGGATGTTGACATTAACATAACAAATAGGGTTGCGCGCGTGCGTTAGTTGTGGCTGCAGACAAAACTATTACTTAGTCCGTAAGCCTATACCGAGTATACCTACGTAACATGACATCACTTTAAAATGCATGGCAACATAATGGAAAAGTTGTGCTGAGTCAGTATCAGTAGATAATTGCATACAAAATTGGCCGGAACTCCAAAAAAACCTTACTTCCGTTCTCAAAATGTATGGGGGAAAACTTACGTCATATGTCATAGCTAAAATCCATAAATGGCATTATGTAGGCCTTACATAATAGAACTAGAAAACATAAGTCTGCCAGTTCTGATATGGCCGGAAGTACCTGACAGACGGCGACAAATATTGCCACCTTTGTCGCTTTCTTGTCAGGCACTTCCGGCCATATCAGAACTGGCAGACTTATGTTTTCTCGTTCTACGGTGGAAGGCCTACATAATGCCATTTAAGGATTTTAGCTATGACATATGACGTAAGTTTTCCCCCATACATTTTGAAACCGGAAGTGAGGTTTTTTTGGAGTAGGGTAATAATATAGTACTTATATTTTTTCCTTTATTACAAATATCCCTCAACTAGGTCTTTGTCCACAGGTACCTTATGTGATATGCCTAATCTGTATGAAAAAATAATTAAATACTTATTGCATTTTTTTTTAGGTACATTTTAGACAAAAATCATAGGAATCGCTGCCGATCGCCGATCGTTGATCGCCAAAACGACGAGACTCAACGTGATGATACCTTATCGCCGTCTATATTGAGACGCCGCCGTTTTTATGAACAGAAAAATGAGCAAAAAGCTCAAAAAGTTGCACAAACCAAACAGGAAAAAAGAGTATGTTCTGACTGTGATAAATATTACCAAAATGAAGATAAAAGAAACGAACTGTTTGTGCAACTAGTAGCTGAACAATTCAAATATGTACATTCATGTATTCGAACAAAGGGTTACGTTCAAATCATGAAATTTCTCCAGGACATGGTAGGAAGCCACATCAATGACTTAACATTTCAAGACAGTGAAAATGTAGTGTAGTGTTGCGCAGTGATTGTTTTTTTTTAATTTAAGTTTTCTATAAATAATAGAGTGCGGGGTATGGGGGGAATAGATTTGCCGGCCACGGAGCTCACGTGCGGACTGGACCTAACTACTAACTACCTGGACGTTTTGTAAATAATTAAGTAATTCGACATTTTAAAATCAAACAAAATCCCTCATCAAGTACGTCGTTTGTTCTAGACTTTGTGCAGAAAGAATATGGTCGCGGCAGAAAGAAAAGGGAGAATGTTATGGTCCATAATACTGATTAGAAAACTTTCAAACTACTTACAAAATCCATCAATTTGTACAGAGGGGCCCACTTTTCGCCCACGACCAGTCTCTTAACGCGCCGGTTTTTACCCTATACCTCCATTGTCAGTTAAGTTTGTATTTGTTCTATCTTTTCTGTTTTTTTTTCTATTCATAGTCGACTTGTAGCTATGTATATCTTATTATGGTTGCATTACTTTGCTTGTTTCGTTAATATTTTAATTGTTGCAAGATCTTGTTCATTTTGCGGCTGTACTTCGCGTATTCTCATGTTTTATTTTACTTTTAAATGGAAACCTAAACAAGAAGAAATTTTTTTCTTGTTGTTGTTAAGGTTTCCATCTGAAAGTAGAACGAAACTGTTAAGAAGTATAACCGCAAATTCAACAAGATCTTTCAACAATCAAAATGTGAATACAGCATGCAAGTAATGTAACAATAATAAGATAACACTACAAGTTGACTGTAAATAGAACAAATCAATAATGCGAATTCAACAAGTTAACTTAACCAGCAGCATGTTGATAGAACAAGCACTTACTGTAACTACAATCGAATAAAACAACAAGCTGATTATAGATTCAACGAGCAAGTCATGTCTCAATGACATGACGAGCGTGTTAGAACAACCAGGCGGGCATGTTGAAACTATATGCTTGAAATATAAGTATAATTAGATAACACAAGCTAATTGTTGACTCAACAAGCTAGTCATGTCACGACAACATTTCAAGCAAATTAAAATATCAAAGCGAGCATGTTGGAACTTTATGCCAGCCATGTAAAAATGACAAGATAATCTAACAAGCTATTTTTTGACTCAACAAGCTTATCATTTTGCTTTAACAAGTCAAGCACGTCAAAACTACATCCTTAACTTATAAAAACAATCTGAATATTTAACATAAATTCAACCTGACCAAATAGCATATAAATTCAACAAGTTACGCTTAACGTAGAACCAACGTGATAAGTAGCTTGTAAAATCTACAAGTCATACTTAACGTAGAAACAACATGATAAGTAGCTTATGGAATCTACTAGTTACTTTTAACGTAGAAATAAAATGACAAGTAACTTGTAGATTGAACTAATTACACTTAACAAAATCGAACTTGTAGTTTTAACCAAAGAGCTTGTAGGCGCTATTTTAAAATGAGAGTTTGGTTGAACGAACGTGAATTCTGGTTGTTTTTTCTCTCAGTGTAACACAGCACATTCATATGAATATACATACTTAAATAAATACAAAATAAACATACATATACGTACATATATACATATATAATACACACAGTAAGAAACAACAGTGTCAACTTAAAAACCTAAGGAAGAGATAAATAGTATTCCTTAAGTTGCGATTTAAAGCTACCAATAGATTGCGCGCGTTTTATGTTGAGAGGGAGAGAATTCCACAAACGAACGGCCTGGAACGTAAATGAGCAATTATAAAATTTGGAAGATGAAGATGGCACTTTTAGGAGCAATTTTTGAGAGGATCTAATAGAATTAAGATAAGAGAAACGCTCTTTGAGGTAGCGGGGAGTTGCAGGGTTAAAAAGTATAGAAAAGAGTAAAGAAAGTATGTGAGAGTTACGACGGTGACGGATAGGATAACTTCTAGGTTAAAAGAATGGCCACTACCGTGAGCATCGAATTTCGATTCGAATCCTATAATTATCTCTATCTCCATCGCTTTTCATTTTGAGTGAGAGAGACAGATTTATTCGAAACTACAATTTCCTATGTTCGCGGTACACTCTCAGCTTTGCCGCCATTATATTTTTTTATTAAAAAGTTTGAAGTGTATTTTTCTTCTGAATTTACCGTAAGCTATTTGAGATAACTAAAAAGTCGCGGTACCAACAATAAAAATAACAAATACCGATGTTGTGTTTTGGCTGTTTAGGACCTTTGCCTTTATTTTTGTATGGCTGTTGAACTTTTTTAAAAGTTTGTACCTCGGCAAAAATGGAATTTGTATGCAACATTTATGTCGCGAAATCGAGCCTGCAATTTCCGTAACGTTTTAATTTTTATTTGACCATAAACAAGGCATTTCGCCGCCTAGTTTTTAACCGTAAAAGTCAACCTTGCCGGACATTTTTGAATAAAATATTTTTTTTGTATGGGTCACGTCATCCCAGCCAGCCGCCCCTACATACAAAACGAAATTTTTATTCGTGTGAAAAAAATTTTTCACTTCTTATGCTCGAAAAGTGTGTCATATTATGCTTACTAAGGCGAACTAAAGTAGTACATTTAGCCTCTAGGGCTAGTATGTATACATATTTATGATTTACAAAACATTTGAAATTGACCAATCGGAACACTTCACCATATTAAATCCACCAATCAAAACACATATCGAAATTAATCGGAACGGAACGGAAATACTTTATTGGTGCGTATACTGTGTAAATAATTAAAGTCCTTAAAAAAACATTGTATTTAATATCAACCAATCAGAATACAGCAATGTTAAAATCGACCAATCAGGAAACGCAATTTATTTCTCAAAACATATGGTATTTTTAATTCTTACTTCACAATCATTAAAAAAGATTTTAATTTTTTTGAAGCGCTTTAAAGCGTGTTTAAACTGTTTATACCGTCGTCTGTGGCATTTATTCGCGGTGTTTATATTTTGTATCTATGTCAAAAAGTTAAAAAAATTAAAAGACCGCCAAGTTAAACCATCATTTCACCTTAGTTTAGTTATTGTGCGTAAATAATAAGTATTTTTATCTTATTTTCTCGCAATCGAAGTGACAAATAGTATGCATTACTCTGGTCTAAACGCCATATTACAACTCGAACAATTTTCCCTCACTTCGTTCGGGAAAATAACCACCCCGAGGTAATATGGCCTACTTTAGACCCTTGTCAAACAATCTACTATTTTCTTAGTTTATCGTGATTAGAAGACGATACCAATTATGCCCTTAAACTGATCACCAGCATTTTTCTTATACCTTGTAGATGTAATGGATATAAAGGCTATAAAACTGTACATTGTGTTGTGTCAAAATAGTAGTTTATGTAACTGTTACGTAATAAGGCCTAATTACGTACAGTTGCATACACTGCTTCATCTACACTCATATTATATATATTAAATTAAGTGCTCGGAAACCATAGAATGACCGCCATTGCACCGCCATGGCCAACTCGATTGTGCCGGCGGTCGGGGAGGCGCGTGTCGGCGGCCGCGCGGGCGCATGCCGTTGGTCAGGAAGGAGCACAGGATTTACATTATGTTATCAAAACTCATAGCACATCAATATTTGAGCATGTAAAGTTAAAATTACGTTACTGCCACAGATAGAAAGCTTATCATAGTAAAATCGGTTGTGGTAATGCTAGCCATTGCCTACCGTTTTTGAACACGTTTTAGAGGACTTACAGTGTGAGTAAATTAAAAAAAACAATTATATATTTCATACGAAACAACCATTAAGTAACGTAGTCTATACCCACTAGGCGAGTAAAGTTACGTACAATAACATAACAATATGAGCGCGGTGCTAGGCAATACTCGGTGTTAAGATATTGATATTGGGACAAGAGTTGTCGTAAATGGTTTAGAATTTTAGAATAGCATGTGATGTTACCTAATCTCTCTAGAAAATTAGGTAGCTCCATCATTTTTAATTCAAAACATACCTACAAAACATTTTTATTAACTTACCAATCCAGTAGCCTCCTTATAATAAAGCTTGTAGTAAATATCTTCAGCCATCAAATAGAAGGGGCAAGCATAAATGCAGAAGAAATATCCAGCATGGAACCCATGCCATATCACAGACACAAACAGCGCTGCGTGAATCCTGGAACATACAATAGCGATTATATAATTAGCGACTGGAGAATAGTGGATAACCTTTGTAACACTTTAAGTGTCAAGCTCCCTAAATCTCCTATACCAGTGGTTCTTAACCGGTGTAAACGTTTCCTTTTGTTGACTTTATCTGCCATTGCTATTTAAAGCTTCGTGCGGTTTACTTGAATAATAATAAAGTGTTAAATAATAAACGACAAAAAAATCCCAAAATTATCCATAGTCAAGAGCGAAACATATAGTATATGATAGTGTATATAATAAACTGCTGTAAATAATACGCTCGGGAAATGAAACTTTTTCGCTGTGAAACATCTTCAAATTCACATCAGAGCTGACAGGTAAACAAATCAAGATGTCACCATACCATAGAGAATAATACGCTCTATGGCTATACTGTACTGTTGCCATATAAATGAGAATAATAGCGCCCTCTTGACAATAATCATATATTTCTGGTCAGGTTTTACTTACCAAACAGTTAGTGGTCCCTGACCAAATAGGAATTTTATTGGGTGGTCCCTCGGCACGGAAAGGTTAACCACTGTCCTATACAGAATACCACCTAGCGTGGTTTCATGGCAGCGAAACTGTTAATCCCTTATAAGAGTTATAAGGTAGATGGAATATATTTCTCATCATTATTTGAACTGTATTTCCGAGTAATAAGGTTCAATTTTGCATAATTTCTGACACCCCTACACCCTTGAAAGGGTTATGTTAGTGACATTAAGTTTAAATTTAGCTACCAACATAGAACCCTGTAATATTGGGCCAGCGACTGGTAATAGTAATTGCGTCATTTCGCCATATATCATGCTAAAAGTTCTTGTTTTTGATTAACTTACTTATTTGGCGCAACGACGCAAAATTAGTATTTGCCTCCGACACAAGAGTACGCCATTTTGCTCGGTCCTGCACCATTTTACACCAGCTTTCACCGGTACCGAGCTTATGAAGATCTGATCCTACTCTGTTTGCCCAACGATACTTAGGATGACCGACACGACGGACATCCTAAGTTTTTGATTGACCGGTGGTTTTACTTTTTAACTTAACACACATAATATAGTCGATATTTCATTCCTTCCAGTAGTACCATCGCCAACACTGTTAACCGGCCATTTGTAGTCCCTAGTGCAACGGCATAAGGTCTATCGATGGTCAGTTAAATTTTTTGCTGTTTGTACGTCGCTAATGTTTATAATGGTAAGGTAGAAAATTGAATATAAACCATCTCTGCTCTGAACCACAAATTACAGTCAACTAAAGTGGCAACCGCTTACTGTAGCTATTATACATGTGGGCGAACTTAGTGAAAGGGCCCACTTTGTTAATTTACAAGGAGATTGTGTTTGTAAAATAGATAGCATATACACCGTGTCCAAAAAGTTCGAATACACTTTGGAGATCTTATAACTTTTTTGTACGAATAGTTATTGTAGTGAAATCTGTATTTTATTAAAGCTATACTAATATATAAAATATGCTGCAAATATTTTGGACTAACTCCACCTCTTACCTATTTTACTAGCTGACTACATTTTTCAACTCAATCTCACGCGGCACGCACCGCTTTCTAGGTTATTTCGTCCCAAATATGCTCGATATCTTTTTTTTCACTGTCCATATTTGCTATTTTATAATAATGTAATCTACAAGTGCCTACAATGCATGTAAATACATACCAAATCAATGTAATAAACGCAAATCTGGAGAATAGAGTGGCCGTTTACTTTCGGCAATATAATCATCGAAATTAGCTTTTCTCAAAGCTTGAACAACGTTTGCACTGTTTTGAGCACAATTTTGTGAGAAAATAATTTAATTCTTATTCCTAAACACAGTTTTAAAATTTTCAGGAGCGTTTTTCGACGAAAACCTCTGATTTATAATTTTCATTATTAATGTGCGACTTTATCGGTAAATACAGTACCGGTCAAAAGTTTAAGTTCACTCTGTAAATTCGGTTAAATGAAGCTATAACACAATGTACTAATAAAAGTATTTAATAATTTTTTATTACATAATAAATTAAAGGTAATTCTCTAATTTAAAACCACAATTAAATAAAAAAGATCAGTTTTTGCCAACTTTAGACTCTTCAAAATATCCGCCTTTTGCTTTCAATGCTGCCATACACACTTTCGGCATTCGCGTAATTAGTTTTTGCAGTGTTGATGTCGAAATTTTATTCCAACAAATGTATAGGTATTCCCAAAGCTGTTCTTTATTAGTTGGCCGCATTTTTCTCACACTCCTGTCCAATTCATCCCATAACAACTCAATCGGATTGAGGTCGGGCGATTGAGGAGGCCAATCCATATATTTTAATTCTTTTTGGTTCTCTTTGGATGAAATGTAGTTTTTGCACAACTTCGACGTATGCTTGGGGTCGTTGTCTTGTTGGAAAACAAAACCTCTGCCTACAATCCGTTTTCCAGATGGAAAAGCGTGACGTTGCAAAATGTTATGATACATTTTCTTATCCATTATGCCATTGACTCTCTCGAGATCACCAACTTTATCACCCGCAAAGCATCCCCAGACCATAACTGATCCTCCACCGTGCTTCACTGTTGGCATCACGCATTGCTTTATCATTCGTTCGCCTACTTGTCGTCGAACATATTGACGACGTCTCCCTCCAAAAATTTCAAACTTCGATTCGTCAGAAAATAAAACTTTAGACCACTGTTCAGACGTCCAGTTTTTGTGTTTCTGGGCCCATTTCAACCTCGAACTTTATTCTGACTACGTAACAAGGGTTTTTTGGCAGCAATACGACCTTTTAGACCATAGTTTCGCAGACGCCGTTGCACTGTCGAAACCGATACTCGCTGTTCTCGGGTGGCGTTGAGTTCTTCGCAAATTTCTGGAGCAGTTAGAGTACGTTGGCGTTTGCTCTTCACGCAAATAAATTGGTCTTCGCTTTTAGACGTGACTTTTGGCCTACCTGATCGAGATCGACTGCAATTAAGACCGGTTTTTTGTTTTCGTTTCAAAGTACTCACGACAGCGGTTTGAGAAACCTTCATTTTTTCAGCGATTTTCCGCGTCGTGTAGCCCTCATTTGACAGAGTTACAATAACAGCACGAGTTTCGACACTAAAATCGGCTTTGCGACCCATTTTAAATGATTTCTAACTTCACGAAATCTCATAGGAAATACGGAACAAAAATATTAAATGGATCAAATTTTCCGAATAACATAAAACGATTCCTCCAAGAGGTATTTTTATTGTTATTTGGTAGTCGTGGAAACAATTAAACGTTTGAAATTCAAAACATATTCTATATTTGAACATAATTAAATATGATAACCTTATTTCGCAGAGTGAACTTAAACTTTTGACCGGTACTGTATAACGAAATTTGGCCCCACATATTTAACTGAACCCCACACTACCACCTATAGTTCCCTCTGGAGTCTGGGAACATTAACGTCATGGTTTCTGTTTTTTATACTTGCTGCTCACAAACGACCGTTTTGAGCATTGTAAGGCTATTTTAATTCAATGAGTTTCTCGTCAGAAAATCAACTCCTTCCTGCGTGCCAGGAATGTATTGAGTTGGATTATGTACTCTAATTTTCTCGATTGCTACGGAAAAACGATGAACTTCACGTTTATTGTAGCTATGATATCCAGGATCCACCTCCAAAATACCACGTAAGGATCTCCTCAAAATTTTCAGATCGGCAGTTGATTTTTGGATAAAGCGGCTTTTGTCCTCTAAACTCGCACTCTCACGATATTTAGTATTTTAATGGTTCTAGCTGCGTAGCTGACCAGATTTTTTCCTGTCTTCTAAAGAGGAGCTATTTTAAGACCTTCTCATTGTTGTGTAAACGAGATTGCGTTTGATTCCAAAAAGTTTTACCGCCTTGAAAAACACCTTTGCAGTCGCCATTACGAAATTTTGTACTAAATTGTTAATCGAAAGTACTTCATTGAAGAGTGAAGACAAATTTCAAGTCCTTGGCGTTTTTTACTATTACATTATGTTCAAGTTAAGTTATTCTTTAGATTAATATAATAAATGGATGGCCTGCAGCCTGTATGCCTTCAGGGTCAACGCAAAAATATGTGTATTCGAACTTATTGGACAGGGTGTAAATATTGTGTGGTTTTAGGAAGTACTAAAAACTCTATATAGGCAAATTGGGCCCTTTTTCCCTGGACTACCACATATTATGCGCCAAGTTACAAGACAATCTTACTTGAGTGGTTTAACAGGGAACCTCTTGTAGACAACCATAGCGACCCAGTACTGCACAGCCTTGTTCCAGACCTTCATGGAGTCCCGTAGTGTCTCTACAGTCTCACAGCCCCATACGTCCATGGACTCCATTGTTTTGAAATCGTATTGAGCTTTTTTTGCTTCTTCCTCAGTCCTGTAAAGATGAAGAGAAGTACACGTAATATAATATACTGGGTAGAAAATATATATGGGCCTTGGGGGGACTACCTTAAATCCTAGAAACATTTGTTTATTTTTAATAAGGAACATAACTGCATTACCAATTACTCGAAAAATGTACAGTTAAAAAAACTACTTATTTTGTGATTTTTACCAGTAACAATTGTTTTCACAATTGATGGCAATCGATCCTATTTCCAACAATGATAACAAACTTTTTAATTCCAACCAAGTTTAGCGTACAACAGACGCCATAAACAATAAAAAAAGTGTTGAGTACCAGTTAAAACTTTGGATCTAAAGCGCATCTGTTTAACCCTTTGACCGCCAAGCATCAGACGGATAAATCGTGACCTCTAAGGATTAAAGTGCATACATCTGAGCTTCCGGTCCCATCGTCCTCCTCCTGTCTTCCACGTGGTACGCGCCGACGCCCGCTGCAGTGCACACGCTCTCTGCTAACGTCATGCGAGAGTAAATGCGTTAGCGGAACGCAGCAGAAACCGCCTATGGTTACATCATTCGGTAGATGACCTAAGCTGTCTCTTTCAGCAGACACCGCCTATGGTTACATCATTCGGTAAATGACCTAAGCTGTCTCTTTCAGCAGACACCGCCTATGGTTACATCATTCGGTAGATGACCTAAGCTGTCTCTTTCAGCAGACACCGCCTACACTGAGAAAAATAAGCTACTTACGAGTACCCAGGTAGCATTTATACGTCATTATGTCGTCCGTTTACGGTACTGCTCGACGTAAGAGACGTCATTTCTCGACGTCGGGGGGTCCCAGCAGATGACGTCAATTTGTCACAGCCTCAAGACGTCTGTTTACAGACGTTACAGAGACGTCATATACTGAATGCATAGGGACGTTACTGGGCCGTACATATTAGGGCAGCCACTGACGTTGGAGTGACGTCATATACTGAATCCATAGGGACGTTACTGGGCCGTACATATTAGGGCAGCCACTGACGTTGGAGAGACGTCATATGCTGAATTCATACGGACGTTTCTGGGCCGTACATATTAGGGCAGCCAGTATGTTCGAATAATGTCACACACAGGATTGATTGTGGCGTTACTAGGACATAGTAACGCCACAATCACTCCTGCATAGGCACAGGTCAGGACCTACGAGGGCTGCATTATGCTGCCGTGTTCACGATATCAGCAGTAGAAGTTAGCGATTTTTAATTTTATTAAGGCGGGTATTATATAAATTTAAATAACATCTCTCAAAACACACTGCTGATATCGTAAGCACGGCAATATGCTCCTCGCAGCTAGGATGGGTGGGTAGTCTGTTCAAAAATAGAACCGACCTGGCTGTTGAGTGAACTAACAACGTGCTAGATTTAAGTTCTAAGACGGTTCTAACTTATTGGCCAGGCGCCCTAGACAAGACGCCTACGCTATAATGCGTTCTAATCTATACCTGTTCCCTGTTCCCTCTCCCCGCGCAAATTCTTACGCGTAAGAGTAGAAAAGAGTTTAGCGCTTAGCATAGCAGGCATCTTGTCTACGTACCCTGAACAAACTCTAGGACTTATGGATGAAACTAAAAAACGCTATGTAAGTAGTATAATCTATATTTAAAGAGGCATTAAAGGACAGTGGGAACCAATAGCCCCATAACAATAATCCCATCAGAAACATAAATGTGAAATGAGAGCCAAGTTCAATATACATATTATATATGCCTTCGTTGTTGACTTCAACGACAAAAGAAGTGAGATCTAAATGGGTGCCAAGTTCAATTGTCAGTCCTCAAATTTGTTTATAACAACATAAAAAAGTATAACAACTCAAAATATAATTTCTTCTTAAAACTTACGATAATATATTGAAGCCTAAGGTTTGACTTATCTAGTTAGTCTAGGTACAAGATTGTTTACCTTATTTCTATTACTAAAAAAACAAGTATAATTAGGTAATTGATGTAGTTTTTATTTTTTGTTTTAATATGTATGAGGCCATGACTTAAAATAAGATTTATATCTCTAATGCCCACTATCGGACTACTAAACTAAAAAAAACACGACAGTAAGCTTGTCAATTTTAAGTAGATAGATTAAAACTTCGAAGAAGTAGGTGAAAGTGGTGGCAACACTTCCTTAATGAAGGCGGCTGACCGCGTGTTCGCTCGCTCCCATTGGTCCTACTCCTCTCTATCTTAATAGCATTAGTAAGAGAGAAGGGGACCAAACTAAGCAAGAGAGCATGCGGTCAGCCGTATTCATGTAGGTCAAAGCCACGGACAGGCTAGGGGGCATACCAAAAAATTTAATCCATAAACCAATTTTGAATGACTTATAAAAATCTGTAGTATTTCCTGAGCCAAATCTATACCAAGTTCTCTGAAATCTATAGGGAGCCGTAAAAGTGGTAACTTTCTGACGCATTTTAATAGATCACGCAGCCGCGATATTCATTCACCTGCCTCTATACACTTGTCACAAGCTGAATACCTACGATACACTCTCGCGGGCGCAGTTGGCAAAAAGGTTTTTTGTTGGATCTCTTTCCATAGCAGTTGTACTGTTCAGCTAGCTGGTCAGTAAAACAAAATTTCATCAACCAAGACACTTTGCTGGAAATATCCCTGCCTCCAAGTTTTCACGTATGAAACCTGTAACAAACAAGAGAATGTATAATTGTAAAATAGCAAATTATTTGTTGATCAGACCAAATATGAAAAAGGTGAAGATTTGAAATAACTTTCTTCATACAATGTTTTAAGTGTGTAGATTTTATGTATTTTTATTACTACTAAACAACTATAACTTGCACCACCTCCTTCAAGCTGTTTCTTCCTTCTTTCTTATGTAAGTTGCCTGGAACCACAAAAGGAAAAAAAATCCGTCTGTCCCTCCATACAATCCATACCCAAACAGGGTTCTAAGAAAAAGATAAGTTTGGCTACAAGACAAACTTCTATATGTATAACAGAGTTAGCAGTTAGGTACAGTCGCCGGCAATAGTATCTCCCTACACGAAGGCCGCAAAAATATGTGACACACTCTTATGACCCTACAAAGTCACATATTTTTGTGGCCTTTGTGTAGGAAAATACTATTGCCGGTGACTGTACAGCTAGCTATATTGATCAAAATATGTTTTTCTAAAAAATTAAATTTTTAACACAAGATATTTTACCGACTCTACTTGATGTTACCTATTCTTGTACTGTCAGAAAGTACTCTAAACAACAAAACAAATGAGCCGGAACTCGACCATGCGAGCACTTTTCATCATTAGGTATGTTCTGGTATCTACATCTCATCTCATCAGCTGTTGACTATAAAACTCACCTCTATAATCTTCTAAGCCTACACTGCCAGCGGCTTGAAATTTTTGTATTTTCTCAAAGGTCTTTTTTTCAATGGTGGTGGGATTGTCATTATCTTCGTCGCTGCTAGAAACATATCTTTGGGCCCTTTTCCGTTTAGGACCTGGTTCTGATGTATCCTCCAGTTTCAACCAGTTTCAGTTTTTTTTTGCTTTCTCTATGCCATCTTTAGGTACATGCAAATGAAATAAAAAAATACACACAACATGCAAACATAATAAATGAACACAGCATAATGCATCCCTCACTCAATTAAAACAAGGTTATTATGTTATTAGTAAAAATATAGGATGGAGTTTCATTAGTTGGAACAACCTGAAGTTGTACAGTCAACCACTTTGATTAGTAGGCCATGAGCCTTTCACCATGAGTTTAATGTTATGTGATGACTTGCCACATAAGTAATTAATTAATTTAGTTATTGTGAAAATTGTTCAAAATTTTCTGCTGCTGCACCAAATCATCAACACAGTTATAACAAAGTCTGTGTCTTTATGTACATATGTATTATGATGTAATTTTTGCTTTCCCGCTGTAAGTCTAGATCTCAAGTTCAAGGCCCGCCACAGACAGACCGCTTGAAGCAGTCCGACTGCTACAAGCGGTCCATGTATGACGAGTCTACAAACACTTAGGCCCGCCAATGGACCGCTTGAAGCAGTTGGATACCACTCTGACTGCTTTAAGCTGTCTCTCTACGGCAGGCCTAATATTTGCATGCAAATACAAAACTTGTCCCAGGGCAGCAATCACATTTGTCCAAGCAGTTTTAAAAATTACCCATATTAGGTAGTAGTCACACAGTAACAGAAAACTTTCACCAACATCAGTAAGCTCTCTGTAAATCAGGAAATCAAACTGGAGACGTGTATGCCCAACAGTGTGCGCATACTTACTCGCTGAAGAAGAAGAATAAATCAGGAAATATTGCATCCAGAAACCAGGAAACGAAACTTTTTCGTTAGTTTTCATAGCCAAAGTGGTTTGTAAAAAAACGATTAAAATATACGTACCAGTATCACAAAAACTCTGTAAACACTGTATAATTTCCATTTTTCATCTGGTGTCTTGACATCAGCCAAAACCTTTTCAAACGCTTTAGTTCCCTTAACGGGTGGCCAAAAGACTTCACAACACTTTCGCGTAAACCACTGATTGTTTACGCCGTCTTCTACACTAAACTGTATCACTGAGTACATTTTTGTTCTTGTTGAAAGTTATTATTGGCAGTAGTACGGTACGGGCAGCAAGGCAAAGAAAAAAGGAGGGAAAACAACGTCACTCAAACAAAGCGTCACTTCAATCAAAATGACAGAATTTCGTTCCGTTCCAATTTCTTATGTTTTTAGAAATCACATTGCTCAGTTTGTTTTGATGTTTAATAAATAACATTAAAAAATCTGTAATAAATGACTTTATATAAGTATTAACTTTGAAGTTAACTAAAGAGACGTAAATGTTTTTTTTACTTCATGAATGTTTTACATTACAAGATTGACAAATTTTATTGATATCAAGAAACGAAACGCGTTATGTATTTTTAAGCTTTATTTTTAAGTCGGTAGTAGGTCGGATAGTTATAAAGTTTGTCCGGAAATAGATGTATCGTGGTTTATATATTCTATGACACTTCTCTTTCCGGACAGACTCTAACGACTAATATGAAACTGTTCAAATTTCAAATTCCTATGCATAAGTACTGGCTTACTGGCTACATAAAGTCTTGTTATAATGTATTAATTAGTATTTTCTCTTAGCATTCGCTATGATAATGGACAGATTTACGAAGAAAGAAGATTTACAAAGCCTGAGTAAAGTATAGGATAACTTACTAGCATAAAGCTCTATAAATGGAGTACGCTTCGCCTCATCTTTCCAAACACAAAAGTCTGCCAAAATCTGAGGGGGGCGAGGTAGCAGGCATGTGATGTTTTCTAGTCAAAGGTACATCATTGTCGGTTGTTAATACAGTTTATATCTAAATTATTTTTTATGGCAACAACGCTTTATTGACAACCGACAAAGATGTACCTTTGACTTAAAAACACCAAACATATTTGACATATTCTTTTTATACTTCATAACACTAAATGGAGCAATAGATAGTCGACTGTACATACGTTAACATATGGTTCATTATTGGATGCAGTCTTTGCAAATGTCAAACAAAAAAGCCAAGGATCATTTTTGATTGTATTTTCAAACAAAATATAGAAGACAGCAATCCTTAAGCGCGTTAAATATGGAGAAATGTCAAACGTCAAATAGAGACTGCCCGCCAGAAAGAAAACGATTGTCTTTGAATCGATTCTGTAAACGAAGCTTGATTTTCGATTTAGGTTAAATATTTTATTACGAAAGTAATGATAAATAAAGTAAAATTTTACTTACATCTGAATTGGTATTTCATCTTTTTATTAACTAGACGAAATACAACATTTTTTACATCCAAAAACAGCGCATAAGGGCATTTTCACGGAGCTTGTTATCCATCGACAGCGATGGCGAAAGTGCGTGACATCGATTATTGAAATAGTTTTTATAGATGTACTAGATTTTCCGCCAATACTTTTGACAGAGGGGAAATGATACCTAAGGCCTCTCCTGGTTTAGAACTCTCTGCTTACTAGCATATAAATTAACTGCCACATAAAACTTCCTGTTGAAATAGTTTACGTGTCACAAACATCTAACCGTTAATAGTGATCCCAAAAATGTATTTATCCATTAGCAAAACTTCTCGTTGCCGACGGATACTGTACGTCTTACTGTACATCGTACATAGTACAGGTGATGACCTTAAACTGACGTTATTGAGACGTTCATTTTGCGGTAAATATGGTACGTCCAGATGCTGACCCTCAATTGACGTTATTAAGACGCCCACGTTGCGACGAATACGGTACGTCCAGGTGCTGACCTAAAATTGACGTTATTAAGACGTCCACTTGGCGATGAATACGGCACGTCCAGACGCTGACCAAAAATGGACGTTATTAAGACGTCCACTTTGCGACGAATACGGTACGTCCAGATGCTGACCTAAAATGGACGTTATTAAGACGTCCACTTTGCGATGAATACGGTACGTCCAGATGCTGACCCAAAATGGACGTTATTAAGACGTCAACTTTGCGACGAATACGGTACGTCCAGATGCTGACCTAAAATTGACGTTATTAAGACGTCCACTTTGCGGTGAATATGGTACGTCCAGATGATGACCCTTAATTGACGTTAGTACGACGTCCACTTATTAACCTGACCTTAAATTGACGTCACTATAACGTACGTTTTCAGCGAATAAATGACAGACCTTAATATGACATAAAAATGACGTCGCTTGTGCGTCGCTGACGTCAGTTTGCTACCTGGGTAGGCAAAATCGTACGTAGCTTGCAATTTGCTACTTACTACGGGTGTAGCATACTTAATACAGGTCCTGCATACTTACTTAATGGTGTTACCTACTGACGCGGTTAGGAGCAACACAATGTTGCGTACGGGCATTGCAATTTCGTCCTTATAATGTCAGCGCCTACGTAATAAGTATGTTACACCGTTACAATAAGTAGCTGTGAAAGGAACATGAACGTAAGTAGCAAACACCATTACCCGTACATGTTCTTGTACCATATTTAAGTTCCTTACACGTACGCCTCCTACTTACATAATGGCTTTTGATACTTGATATCCGTAGATTTAAGAAGCATACTTAAAATAGATATGCAGCAACATTATTCATATTCCGTCTACTTTGTAAATAGCTACACATGAAAGCTAACGTTTAGTAAATAGCCAGCATACAAACGTATAGATGTTTCGCATACTTATATAAATACACTGAGTTGCATTGTTACGTACAATAAGTAGACAGATCCTTTATATTAACGGGTCACTCGAGTCGAAAATGCTGACTATTTATACGTACGTTGCCTACTGCTATAGGGGTCGCAGCTACGTTTATTACGTAGCAGAGTCCAGTACGTAAGGACCCATAAGTAGACAGATCCTTTATATTAACGGGTCACTCCAGTAGAGAATGCTGAGTCTTTATACGTATGTTGCCTATTGCAATAGAGGTCTCAGCTACGTTTATTACGTAGCTGAGACTAGTACGTAAGGAGCCACCCTCCTGACAACAAGTAAGATACCTACGTACGATACGTATACTTTGCCGTGAAAAATAACGATGCCGAGTCTTTGTCCGTTTGTTGCCTACTGCTATAGGGGTCGCAGGTACATTTATTACGTAGCAGAGTCCAGTACGTAAGTACCCATAAGTAGACAGATCCTTTATATTAACGGGTCACTCCAGTCGAGAATGCTGAGTCTTTATACGTAAGTTGCCTACTGCAATAGAGGTGTCAGCTACGTTTATTACGTAGCTCACGTAGCTGAGACTAGTACGTAAGGAGCCGCCCTCCTGACAACAAGTAAGATACCTACGTACGATACGTATACATTGCCGTGAAAAATAACGATGCCGAGTCTTTGTACGTATGTTGCCTACTGCTATAGGGGTCGCAGCTACGTTTATTACGAAGCAGAGTCCAGTACGTAAGGACCCATAAGGAGACAGATCCGTTATATTAACGGTTCACTCAAGTCGAGAATGCTGATTCTTTTTACGTATGTTGCCTACTGCAATAGGGGTCGTAGCTACGTTTATTACGTAGCAGAGACCAGTATGTAAGAACCCATAAATAGACAGATCCGTTATATTAACGGTTCATTCAAGTCGAGAATGCTGATTCTTTTTACGTATGTTGCCTACTGCTGTATGGGTGGCAGGTACGTTTATTACGTAGCTGAAATCAGTACGTAAGGACCCAGCCTCCTGACGCAAGCAAGATACCTACGTACGATACGTATACATTGCCGTGAAACATAACGATGCCGAGTCTTTGTACGTATGTTGCCTACTGCTATACGGGTGGCAGGTACGTTTATTACGGAACTGAGACCAGTACGTAAGGACCCAGCCTCCTGACGCAAGCAAGATACCTACGTACGATACGTATACATTGCCGTGAAACATAACGATGCCGAGTCTTTGTACGTAGGTTGCCTACTGCTATACGGGTGGCAGGTACGTTTATTACGTAGCTGAGACCAGTACGTAAGGACCCAGCCTCCTGACGCAAGCAAGAAACCTACGTACGATACGTATACATTGCCGTGAAACATAACGATGCCTACTGCTATACGGGTGGCAGGTACGTTTATTACGTAGCTGAGACCAGTACGTAAGGACCCAGCCTCCTGACGCAAGCAAGAAACCTACGTACGATACGCATACATTGCCGTGAAACATAACGATGCCGTCTTTGTACGTATGTTGCCTACTGCTATACGGTCGGCAGGTACGTTTATTACGGAGCTGAGATCAGTACGTAAGGACCCAGCCTCCTGACGCAAGCAAGATACCTACGTACGATACGTATACATTGCCGTGAAACATAACGATGCCGAGTCTTTGTACGTATGTTGCCTATTGCTATAGGGGTCGCAGCTACGTTTATTACGTAACTGAGACCAGTACGTAAGGACCCACATTCCTGACACAATTGAGATACCTACGTACGATACGTATACATTGCCGTGTAACATAACGATGCCGAGTCTTTGTACGTAGGTTGCCTACTGCTATATGGGTGGCAGGTTCGTTTATTACGTAGCTGAAACCAGTACGTAAGGACCCAGCCTCCTGACACAAGCAAGATACCTACGTACGATACGTATACATTGCCGTTAAACATAACGATGCCGAGTCTTTGTACGTATGTTGTCTACTGCTATAGGGGTCGCAGCTACGTTTATTACGTAGCTGAGACCAGTACGTAAGGACCCAGCCTCCTGACGCAAGCAAGATACCTACGTACGATACGTATACATTACCGTGAAACATAACGATGCCGAGTCTTTGTACGTAGGTTGCCTACTGCTATACGGGTGGCAAGTACGTTTATTACGTAGCTGAGACCAGTACGTAAGGAGCCACCCTCCTGACAACAAGCAAGATACCTACGTTCGATACGTATACATTGCCGTGCTGCATAACGATGCCGAGTCTTTGTACGTAGGTTGCCTACTGCTATATGGATCGCAGGTACGTTTATTACGTAGCTGAAACCAGTACGTAACGACCCAGCCTCCTGACACAAGCAAGATACCTACGTACGATTCGTATACATTGCCGTGAAACATAACGATGCCGAGTCTTTGTACGTAGGTTGCCTACTGCTATACGGGTGGCAGGTACATTCATTACGTAGCTGAGACCAGTATGTAAGGACCCAGCCTCCTGACACAAGCAAGGTATCTACGTACGATACGCATACATTGCCGTGAAACATAACGATGCCGAGTCTTTGTACGTATGTTGCCTACTGCTATAGGGGTCGCAGCTACGTTTATTACGTAGCTGAGACCAGTACGTAAGGACCCAGCCTCCTGACACAATTGAGATACCTACGTACGATACGTATACATTGCCGTGTAACATAACGATGTCGAGTCTTTATACGTAGGTTGCCTACTACTATAGGGGTCTCAGCTACGTTTATTACGTAGCTGAGACCAGTACGTAAGGAGCCACCCTCCTGACAACAAGCAGGATACCTACGTACGATACGTATACATTGCCGTGCTGCATAACGAGTCTTTGTACGTATGTTGCCTACTGCTATATGGGTGGCAGGTACGTTTATTACGTAGCTGAAACCAGTATGTAAGGACCCAGCCTCCTGACACAAATAAGATACCTAAAGTTAAGAATCTTAAGAGTATAACTGAACGAATGTGCAGCACTGACATGCTTCTTTCATTATTTCAGGAAAAGCTAATTTTTATGTTTTTATATTATTATTAATAATTGTCAGCAACCTTTATAAACATTATTTTACCTACCTATTTTGTTATTGCCGGTAAAAATAAACATTTTATCCATTGGATAATAATAAGAACTGAATCAATTTTGCACTGACATATTTAAATGGAGATTAATCTGGTTCATTATAGAAATACGAGAAAATTTTAATAGGTGATATTTGCTCGTCTCGATGTCAATAGCAAACCTTCTTACAAGTTCCAAAATACATGCATGGCGTTGGTTGGTATACCTAATCTATTATGTTCCAATGTTACACATAGGTATGTAAGTATGATCAAATGACAGTTCGTACTAATTTTATGAATTCTATATCTGCAGGTAGTAAAATTCTTCATTCCACTCCTGCAAAGACTTTATGCATTGTAAACTGATCTTTAATAGGTACGTTGGAAATTATTAATCCTACAATTCATATAGATAGAATAAAAAGTCCCGTCCGCCATTGTTGTAAGGTTTTACCGTCTTTATCACATTAATTGCAAAAAATCATTCTGACAAAACAAACACCAACAAGAAAGACGTTTTTTAAAATAGTGATGTCCTTCACACCAGAGGTAGATGTCACTTGTAATCGAGATTGACCGTGGTAAGGTGCAAAATTGTATACAAATTTTTGGCGTTTTATATACCTATCTATAAATTGGCGTTAAAGTCTGGCAAAAAAAGCGCACAAGCGCAGTAACAGTAGAAGTAATAAGCTATAGCCATCCCTTGTTTAGGGGTGAGGGTACTAGCGTACGACAAGGACAGTATGAGTTTCTTTGTCTATGCTTGAAGTGAGACAGTCCCTGGCTAAACTATAGATACCTATTAGATAATTTAGGTACCACCAGTACCGTCGAGGCCAAGGTCAGCGAAATGATTCATTTGAGTAAATGTAGTTAAATGTTGCTACAATGTTGCTACCTCTTCTATGGCGCTCATTACACAAATATACCTAAACCTACGAGTACGACTTCGCACGGCACACATGCACGGCCGGTGCTGTAATCTAATTTTAAAATACATAAACAACACAATCTATTAAAAAGTTAAGTTACCTACCTATTATAACCTACCATTTGGCGGAAGGCGCTTACGTCGTACGTTGTATAGATTAGATATGGTAGGTATTGATCGCTTTTACGCTTTCCCGTGGACGTCGATGGCAACGATAAACACCATGGTTTCATTCATAAATAGACCATGACTTAACACTTATTCTTATTAATCTTATTATGAATGAAACCGTAGTGTTATCGTGCCGTCGCACGGTACGATAAAGTATAAAAGCGACCATTCTAGCAATAGGTATAAAGGTAAGCGCCGGCCGCTAAATTTAAAACCTTTCGTGCCGTGTCTACAGACCGTCATTTGATTTTAAAATTTTGATCGAGATACCTACTACACGAAAGGTGACAAACGGAAACATATTTATTACTCCCACTCAAAACATTTCAAATGAAATCAACAAGAAAAATACAAATCCAAAGGGTCTGATGTCAGACTACAAGACATAAAACGTTCCGTTTCTTCAAAAAGTGAATATACCTGAATAACCGAGTTCTGTTATTTTCGGTTATTTATTTAATGCTATTATTACATACAATTGTACCATATTAGGTTGTAAAATCAGAGTTTTTCAGATTTGTGTTCTGTGGTAGTCTTTTTGATAACCATTTCAGGTTTATTTTCGTTCCGGCAAGTGATTTGCCATTTTGCAGCGCGTGAGACCACCGGTCCGGGTTCTTTCGAATCAAAAACCCGTTCTAGCTTTTCTTACATTATACAATTATCTCGATGTCTGACGTTTTAACCGATTACCGGATATTTTACGGTCATAACTAGGGTGACCAGATGTCCCGTATTTTACGAGTTGTCCCGTATTTCAGGCATGAATTTTTCACTGTCCCGTAATTTTACAAAACCAATACGGGACAGTACATTGTCCATTGTACTAGCTGTAGTAAGACTAGTAAGCGGTATGTCTGAGCAGTAAGCAATGGTTCTTTGTTGCATTTATTAGAGATTCTAGTAATATTCACTCATTAAAATATTAAAAATAAAGAAATGAATGTGTTCCGTACCTTCAATAAAATAAGAAAAAAACTAATATCAAAAGGTCATATCTGCCTAGGGAAGAAGTTTTTGGAGATATGTACCTAACTCAAAAAACGACTTAACCGATAATGTTCAAAGTAAATAATTTTCGTTACAAGAAAATACAAAGACATGTCTTTTTATTTATTCTATTCATTTTTTTTTGGATAGAGATCCAAAGGTTCTAAAGTTAGAGGGGCGGACACCATTTTTTTGACTTTGGGGCGATTATTTCTAAAAATATTTACTTGTTTAATTTTTTTAACTATAAATAATAAATAAATAAAAAAAATTATGGTCAACTTTAAAAATTCACTAAAAAATCCACACCCTGTAATGGTTCTTTTTACTGTTTTTTTTTTTTTTTGTATTTTTCTGATAACTGTTATGACTTGGTCTATCATCCATTTACGGCTTGACGTTGATTTCATGGACACCCTGTATGTTGATATTTGGTGAAAAACTTTTTTATACATTTAGTTACATGCTGGTTACATGTATGGAGTGCCCCCTAAAATCATTTTTTGCTGCAATTTTGCTATAAAACTAAGTAGCGGTACTCAAAAAAGACCTGTTTAAATTTCGTCATAATTCACTTTATGGTTTACGAGTAAGGCTGAGTGGCATACGGGCGGACAGACCGACATGACGAAACTATAACGGTTCCGTTTTAGCCATTTTTGCTGGCCTGTCTCGTATTTTAACCTCAATGCAGTTGTCCCGGAAAACCGGAAATCTGATTTGGTCACCCTAGTCATAACTGATTCCATAACCGGTTATTGCATTTCCTAGCCCTAACTAACGGATAAACCCTTTGTTTATGTAGTGTAGGAAGTTCAGGTAATATATGATATGATCGATCGTAAATACAAAAATAACGATATGAAAATTCTAACCATCTTTTTTCATGAGACAATCCAGTAAGCCAATCCAGTTGGTCACTCCAATAATGGCCTCGTGTGAATAGAGACAATGCAATTCAAACAATAGATTATCTTAAGCCATGAATGTGTGTTATTGTGTCGAGAAACTCGGCGCTAAAACAGTCTAAAATTCTAGTCAAATAGAACGGATTCAAATTTTAAAAGATATTGCAATGGACTTTTACCCATATTTCTAGCAAAGCCCAGGTACCTTATTATGGCTTACTGGCGTACTTACCTAATTATGGCTAATAGGTTTACTTATCGAAACAAAATCGACTGATCATTTTCAAAATTTTTTCGGTCGTCAAGGTCAGGTTTAGTAACGAAAATAACAGAACATTAATTAAAAGTAATTGCAATGTACCACATTGAATGTTCATTGCATTATAGACACTATCGCCTTAGCCTTTATATCAGATTTTATAATGTATTAGCGCTATCGACCTTGGCGCCAAATTTCAAAATGCAAAAAAGACGCTATGTCGTTCTACGTATTTTAAGTAGTTAAATCAATGATATAACGGTTGAGATAAAAAGCATACATTTGAAAATAATTACCGTAATATACTTTAGGTAAGCAAACGTAGAACTAGAACCACATTGAATGTTCATTGCATTATTGACTATCGCCTAAACAGTAGATTTTACATGTATCAGCGCCATGGACCTTGGCGCCAAATTTCAAAACGCGGAAAAGACGCTATGTTATTCTACGTATTTTAAGTAGCTAATACAGATTTTCCGTCAAATCTAAAGGAGTCTAATAGTAGTAAATAATTTAAGTATAATAATAAGAGCTATCTCACTCGGCATAACCGTAAGTGTTTATGTATTTTATGTAAGTGAAAGTGGTTTATTTAGGATTTTTATTCATGTAAAAGCACCCTTTGAAGCATACTTGCAGAAGAAATGTTTGATTTGATTAAAGTTATAAATTGTAAGAAAACTGGTTCATCTTAATTCATAAAATGGGACAGGTGTTTAAATTACTAAAGCAGGTATTAGACATTGCAATTTGTAGGGCCCAATCTGTCAGGTCGGGAGGTGTAATAGGAGTTAGGGCCCGTAGGGAGCTGAAGGAGGGAAGGGAGAGGCAGGGTACACAACAGATTGGGCCCTACAAATTGCTATGTCTAATCCTGGCTTAATACATAGCTAATAGGATTCAAGTTAAGCTAGTTTTTCAGTGAATCTAGACTACAGTCATAATATTTTGTTTTTCCATTGTATAGCGCGCGACCTTCACGACACGCCAGCCCGGCGTGCTTCCGTAAAGACCTCTAGAGGTAGACCCCCGCCTCGCTTCTTAACAAGCTAAGAGGTGGGTCAACCAGTCGCTGGAGAGTGCTGCCATCTTGTATTAAATACCGCATAGCGCATAGTGCATCAATCGCTACGCTCGCGCTAGCTAGTACTTAGTAGTGAACTGCTGGCAACCGGATTGTAAACATGTGATCTTCACGTGCTACCGGGCTACCGTTAATTCTAATTTTTAAGACTATGAAAATACATAGCTTAGACTTGAATCTGTACAAACAATTTTAGAGGTGTTCTTATAGTTATAAACATTTTAACAATTGTTAAAAAAAAACTAAATAAAGGTGAAAAAAGTGATAATTGCGTGGAAAATAAAGTCGTTGAGGAAATTCAGTGTTACGGTTGCGGTGCCTCCAATATTATTCGCTCGAAGTGCTCTAATTGTGCTCTTGTGCTAACACGGGGTTGGCGTTTTAGTTTATTCGCCGCTAGCCCGCACGAGGCTTACGACTTGTCGCAACTCGTATCACCGTCATCCGAAAGTCCCGCAGCCCGATTGTTTGCGAGACCGGGGTCGCGGAGCAACACGGAGCTGAAGCAACTGCAAAATTTGCAGACATCTGAAGCATTCCCAACTTGCGGTGAGTAACTCGAGCTTAATATTTTTAAACTAAAATAGATGTCATACATAACAAAGGAAAAGTGACCAATGCCTCCGGTGCACAGGTCTGGAATCAAACCAGTGTCTTTTGCATTTGCGGGGCACCCCTGTGCTGTTCTACCCGGGTCACAGCGGCTCGTCAAATTTTCTATTTTTTATTTAGTTATTAAACAGTAATTACACAATATATTTAGTAACATAAATTTTAGCCAAACTGCACAACAGTTTGTTGGCGAACAGCAGCACTCAGTACACTTCCTTATCTACTGTGTAACAATTACCAAAGTATCTTATCAAACTAAATATTATATTATAAGTATTATAACCTAATTCTATAACTACAAGAATATACCTACTACAAAAACTCGTATTTTACGCTCATAAGGAAACATATTTTTTATTTAAATATTGAATTTTCTAACATAAACGTTTTTATCTTATTTTTAAAGGACAATAGGCTAGTACAACCACATCGGCTACCGGGATGTTATTGAAAATTCTAGGTATGAGGAACTGTCTCGTCCGTTTACCGCATAAGGTTCGGCAACGCGCATGTGATACCTCTGGTGTTGCAGGCGTCCATAGGCTACGGTAGCTGCTTACCATCAGTCGGGCCGTATGCTTGTTTGCCACCGTCGTGGTATATAAAAAAGAGAATTCAATCAACCGGAGCGGCCGTTGACAGGCGTTCCCCTCTGCCGAAAACATATGACCAGTAGTCATATTTATTGTATGGGCTGACGTGTATCTGACGTGGCTATTTATACCTACGTTACGTACGAATAGCCTTAGATTTGACGTTCCCCTCCCCGCAAAAATCGGCAGACTTTTTTTGTATAGAAAATGACAGACATGGCCGCTCCGGTTGGTTGTATTCTCTAAGGTTTACACGGATGGCACTGGTGAGATGAATAGACTTAACAGAGTTGGAATAATATCCATATTAGTGTGGATATAATATTTCAACTGTAAAGTATTTAACCCTGTCTGTCTGTTACCTCTTCATGCTTATAACCTTGAACCGTTTTAGATGAAATTTGGTAGGTATAGAGATAGTTTAAGTCCCGGAAAAAGACAAAAGATTTCATCCTGAAAACTAACCCTGTAGGGAGTGAAAAGGGGTTGTAGAAATTTGTGTGGGGAATCAATAACTGCTGAGCTGTAATGATATTTATAATTATAATATTGTTAGTGTTCTGCAGGAGCAGTCCGTCGTCACAACACAAGACAAGATATCTGAGTTAGCAACTGTGACGGAAATCAACACTTGCACAAGCAATTGGTTCCGGTTGACAATGATCGCGATGGAGGCAGAGAGAAGACCCGCTGACATCACACGTCTCAAAAATAACTAAACGGGAGTAATTTAATAATTAATGTAATGTATACGAGTACAATGTATGTTTAATGTGTAAGGTTCAGCGCACACTAGCGTCTTTCGAGCGGCGACGCGGCGTCGGCGCGGTGTTGACGCAACGTCGGCGCGACGCTTGTCAAGCATCGATGTCTCACCAGCGGCGACGCGGCGATGACGCGACGTCTTTTAGCCTTACAAATGAGTGACGTCGCGTCGTCGCTGCGCGGGCGCTCGCGCTACGTCGACGCTCGAAAGACGTTAGTGTAGGGTCCGCCTAATATTGATAGTAACCATCTGTACTCAATGATATATTTCCGAGTCCATGTTTAGAAGCATGTTGTGGTTTGCTTACCAGTTCTTCTAACTAAAATGCCGAAAGTGCCGCATTAATTCAAATTAAACATGACAATATGTCTACTTTTCTTGCTTGGTCCAGAAAGCTTAATATTATTACACATTCCGCTTTAAATGCCTTATTGTTGTATAAGAGCCAACGACACTAAATCTAGTTCGATAAGACTCCCAGATGATATACAGAGTGGTACATTTTGATCTATCATAACTATAAAGTTTAGGGGGCTGAAATTTTGCATACTTATTCACTGTCCGTGCCCCCAATGTGGGGCCACGGCTAGCCTCTATTACAAAGCCATAAGGTTCACATGTCAGATTCGGACAGTGGACGTGTTAAACCGCTAAACCGATTGTAATGCGTTTTTAGGGTTCCGTAGCTAAATGGCAAAAAACGGAACCCTTATGGATTCGTCATGTCTGTCTGTCTGTCCGTCCGTCCGTATGTCACAGGCATTTTACTCGGAAACTATACGACGTATCTGAATAAAATTTACACATAAGGTGTATTTTGTATGCAGCTACTTAGTTATGTAGTTAAATTTGAAAAAAAAAATTTTTAGGGGGGCATTCCATACAGGTAACTAAAAAAAAAACAAAACAAATATCAACATGTGACACATCAATCGATAGGTCTTTCAAAATAACGTTGAGGTTTCTTTGAGTATTTTGTGATTAAGTGAATATTTTCTGAAATAATCGCTTCGAAAGTCAGAAAAGTTGTGTAGCCCCCCCCCGTAACTTTTGAACCGTAAGTTCAAAAAATATGAAAAAATTTGAAGACATGCGCCTTATCATATACTTTCTACGAAAATTGTTTTGAACATTATCGGTTCAGCCATTTTTGAGTTATCTCCAAAAAACTTCTTCCATAGGCATCAGATACAACCTTTTGGTATTAGTTTGGTTATTCCATTGAAGGTACGGAACCCTCCTATGCGTGGTCCGACACCTAGCGAGTATGAAAAAAAATATTAATTTGATCAACTTCGGCTGCTCTTTTTCCAAGTCAATGAAATGGTGCCCCTTTAAAATTGAGTTGACCCGAATTTTTTTTTTATTAATGATATTAAGTGTTGAAATAAGTATTTTATTTTTAGGAATGCATAGATGGCCGAGCTATATTGCAAGACGGAAACACTGGTGGAGGTCTCCTAAAAGAAGGTTCTAGAAGAAAGTTAAGTCAACTTGTGATAATCCATACGCTTGAGAAGAAGCCATCTGGCAAAATTTCAACAGAAGAATTCGAAACCATTGCGTCACAAATCGTCGAGCTCTTCAGCAAAGAAAGCCTAGTCGTGTATTATTCAGCATATCAGCAGGCAGGCACAGGTGGAACTCGACAAAAAAATGCAAGTGGAAAATTGTACGAAACTTACATAACACGAAGACGAAAGCTTCGCCAGAGCGGAGTACTTTCGGGTACGAGTAGAGCTTCATCAATCGCCTCAGGCAGCAGTTCGTCATCGTCCGCCACTATTAGTGACAACAACGGTAAGGACCATTTGTAGACCATATTTTTAAAACAATAAGGTTCACCAAAAAGGTTGCTGTTTGTACTTAAATTTAAGTATGTAAGTTGTTTGGATTAGCTTCTTGACATTTTTTATTTGATATCACGCTCGACTGAACTATGCTATCCTTACATGCGTAGTTAAGTTCCCATTTATAAACGACTTACAGGATTCATAATATCAAAGAGAATGTATGAATAGAGGACCACAGTTTGTGCTCCAAGTATGATAAGTTTACAAGAGGGCGCTGTACGGAGGGCATTATACGGTAACTGAATTGTCAAATGTTTAATTTTGACAACCAGAGTTACTGCATAATGTATGGTGCCGTACAGCGCCATCTAGTAAACCTGTGAAGCTTGGAGCACAAACACTTCTTAGACTGCTATTTATACATTCCCTTTGATAATATGAAACTTGGTATGTACGATAGGCAGAGCCAAATCTAGTTTTGATATGAATTACTTTTGCTTTAACTTGTAAAGTAAAAAAAAGGATAGAGCGAAAAGAGTTTCTATATGTGTAATATATTCCCTAACATTATTTGAACTTTATTTCAAAGTAATAATTTCGGTTCAGTTTCGCTTATTTTCTGACACTCTTATGCCTTATAAAGGGTTAAAAACTCTGAACCAAAGTATGTGCGTGATGTTTTAGGGCCGCATGATAACGTTGGTTAATTGTGTTTCTTTATTAATTCCAGCAGAACTGACGACAATGACGAAAATCTTACATGGTTAAACAATAACGTAGATACTTGGATAACGGTGGAGAAAAAGTGGACCGACACGAGTGATTACCGTCTGAAACACATTTATGACGGTGGCAGTATTAGCCAGTATTTTAAAACGTATCCAGCTTTACAACAACCTCAAGGATACATTTTGGTACGTACGAATATGTTAAATGCACTCAACCGCGATCCAAACATTTGTTAAATTATTTGAAAACTTCTGTTACTCTTGTGCCTGCGTGTGATGTGTGGCCTGTGGTCGTTAAAGACATTTTGCCAAAATAATGAAATAAAGAGATTTCAATATAATTCTTTTACAGTAGGACTTTCCAAGTCACATAATTTCATTTTTTGGAAAAATTCTATGACGGCCGTCAGAAGCCACACATAATAAACATACACACACGCACACAAGAGTGCTACAAAAAATCTGTTATAAAAAAGAAGCACGAAATATATCTGTAAGTATATTCAGTCATTGCGCTGGCGTTGTCATAAAAACACTAACTAACATGGAGAATGGAGATGTCATAACTCATAAGCTCTTGAATTTTTTAATTGCACCTATAATACTGATTCATGGCAAAGAACTACCTTTTACGCAATCATTATTTTGTTTGTCTCTCTTAAAGAACATTGTAAAGTCGGGATCTTGAAAAACAGTTCGCCGCACCTTAGTTAAGGCTAGTAGATTTAAGTATTATCTGTAACTGTATCAGACATTGCGCTGGCGTTGTCATGGAAATACTGGGAGAAGATAACATAAGGCGATTGACACACTGCGCCGTGCGCCGCTCCAGCGTCCGGCGATGCGATTTTAAACTTTGTACTTGAGAGTATAGATTTCTACGCAGAAACCAGGGAATTTATACCTATCTATAACTGTCTTAAACGTTCTGTTGCGATATTGCTCTGCTTTGCCTTTAGCTTACGCAACAATGACTTCCTGTTTGAAATTGAGCATAGAAAACAAATTATTCTATTTTCCAGGATACATAGATACCATAAGCTCATGATTTTTTTATTTGCTGAAGAGCTCGACGATTTATGACGCAATGGTCTCGAATTCTTCTGTTGAAATTTTGCCTGATAGCCTCTGTAGTGCTCTAGCGGTACACCCCGAAATTCAGTAAAACTGTGCAATTGGTGTTAAAAGCATGAAAATTGGAACGACTGATCTTTAGACCATAAAAAACTATCTGACCCGTAGCCCAAAAAAATAAAATAAAACGAGAGGAGTTATAACGTCATCTTTTTTTGTATGGGAATAAAAAATAATTTGTTCTTTAACCTATCTTGTGTGGTATCAAATGAAAGGGCTTTCTGAGCCGATTTTAAAAAATATTCCACATTATTACATTTCAGTCCCTAGTTTTAAATTTAATTTAAAAAAAAAAACAAAACAGACACATAATGTTCACATTTAGTTTTTTTTTTCAAATTTTTCATTTTCATTGTCAGACAGAATAACATTAAATGTTAACGTTTTCAAAATTGCATTCTTGGGCTTTGATATGACGATATTAGGTATCATTTGGTGTATATTTCACAACAAAATCAACGGTATCATATCTGGAGCAGCCCAAACTTGGTATGTTTTGGTATCTTTAATTTAAATTTAAAACTTGTGACTGAAATGTAATAATGATACATATTTTTAGAATCGGCTTAGAAAGCCCTTTCGTTTGATACACACGACAGATTACAGAACAAATGATTGTTTATTCCCATACATAAAAAATATGCCATCATAACTCCTCTCCTTGTATTTTTTTTTGGGCTACGGGTCTGATTAATTCATATGGCCTAAAGATCAATCGTGCCAATTCTTATGCTTTTAACACCATTTGCACCGTTTTTTGGCATACCGCGAGCACTACTTCTCAAGCGTATGGTGTATCACAAGTTAACTTGACTTTCTTTTAGACCCATCTTTTAGGAGACCTCCACCACTCGTGTCCGCCTTGCAATATAGCTCGGCCTTCTATGCTTTCCTAAAATTCTAAAAGCGTAACAGCTTTCTCTAGTTTAATAATTCGTCGGGTGACAAGTAAAACTCTCTAATTACAAAATATAATTAAACGAAAATCGACCTTATCTTGTTAGTAGTACGGTTCATACGGACGGTACGGACTACGAACTTTTGGTAGTAGTAAGTAAGTTTTGCTTGTCACCCGGCTATATACAGTTTAACAAAATTTCAATGACATCCGATGTTCAGCAAAGCCAAAGTGCTGGTAATGGTAATATGTATATAATATAGTCATATGCAATGTTTTTGGTCTATTTTTAAAATTTAGACTGTTCTCTATAAAAACTTGTTCATTTACAGTATTTAAATTACCACATGTCAAGCTTTTTTTATCCCAATTTCAGCTGAAACTTCACTAGAAATTTCTGATTAGCTAGATTAATTTCCACCTCTGTTCCTAGATGTTACACACTGAAGTTACATTGATGTATAGTAGTTAAATTATTTGAAATTTTCTGTTACTCTTGTGTCTGCGTGTGATGTGTGGCCTGTGAGGCTTCTTAAGGTCGTTTAAGACATTTTGCTAAAAAAATTAAATAAAGAGTTCAATATAATTCTTATACAGTCACCAGAAGAAGGACTTTCCAAGTCACAAAATTTCATATTTTGGAAAAAATCTATGACGGCCGTCAGAAGCCACACAGAATATACATACAACTCGCACACAAGAGTCGCACAGGCCACTTATCACACATAGACACAATAATAACAGAAGATTCCAAATAATTTAACTACTTAATGAGACCAACATTTTCTTACTTTACATCAATGTAACTTCAGTGTGTAACTTTTGGGACGGACGCCGGAGCGGCGCACGGCGCAGTGTGTCAATCGCCTCAGCTCGTTATTTTTTTATTGCAGCTAGTACTGTTTCATGCCAACTACCTATTACGCAATCATTATTTTGTTTGTCTCTCTTAAAGAACATTGTTAAGTCGGGATCTTGAAAAACAGTTCGCGGCACCTTAGTTAAGGCTAGTATATTTAAGTATTATCTGTAACTGTATCAGACATTGCGCTGGCGTTGTCATGGAAAGACTGGGGGGAGATACCATAAGCTCGTGAGTTTTTTTATTGCAGCTAGTACTGTTTTGTGGCAACTACCTATTACGCAATCATTATGTTGTTTGTCTCTCTTAAAGAACATTGTAAAGTCGGGATCTTGAAAAACAGTTCGCCGCACCTTAGTTAAGGCTCATAGATTTAAGTATACATATCTATAACTGTATCAGACATTGCGCTGGCGTTGACATGGAAAGACTGGGAGGAGATTGCATAAGGCGATTGACACTCTGCGCCGTGCGCCGCTCCAGCGTCCGGCGATGCGATTTTAAACTTTGTACTTGAGAGTATATATTTCTACGCAAAAACCGCAAGGTACAACACACTGACGCTGTACCGCCGTACGTACGGCGTCAGTGTATTGTACCTTGCGGTTTTTGCAAAGAAATCTATACTCTCAAGTACAAAGTTTAAAACCGCATCGCCGGACGCTGGAGCGGCGCACGGCGCAGTGTGTCACTCGCCAAGCTCGTGATTTTTTTATTGCAGCTAGTACTGTTTCATGCCAACTACCTATTACGCAATCATTATTTTGTTTGTCTCTTAAAGAACATTGTTAAGTCGGGATCTTGAAAAACAGTTCGCCGCACAGTTAGTTAAGTTTTAAGCTGTAGTAGATGTATTTTTTTGTTTTCAAATTTTGGCCCAATTTTTGGTATTCGTTCTCGCAGTTCACTTTCTCCGAGAAATGTAATCACCTTTTCATGTATATTTTTCTATGAAAAAATATATAGATACACATATTAACACCTCTTTTCATTTATAAATCATTCGGCTGATAATATGGTACCGTACTTGTACAGGTTTGCTTATGTTCTTAACTATATTAGCTCTTAATTGTAAATTACCACGAATTTTCACTGTATTTAATTGTATAATAATAACAGATACCATACTGGGCTAGATCTAGAATATAATCGTGTAGTCCTATGTATGTGTGTAGGTAAACTACCATGTGATTCTCTAAGCAACATTGTTGCTGAAACCCCTGCATGCTCGTATCGATGCAATACCTCAAACTGGTTAGCTTTGATGTTCATTAGGGAATCACACGGCTGGACAGGTGCCTGCTGTACAGGCTCAGGTTATGTTAATAATTGTGTATCCTATAGGCGTGCAGATATGGTTACTCTGATGAACAGGTGTCATACTTACTTTGTAAATAATGATTTATAGATATTCTGGGCAGGTGTACTAAATCTGGTTCTATAAATAATTGTGTTTTACGCTAGTGGATACGCTGTGACAGGTGTTGTACTGATTGGTTCTGTAAATAATTATGTGTTGTACCCATATACATACGTTGTGACAGGTATCGCACTAGTGCAGGGCGAGTAAATAATTTTGATTCTTACGTATGTACGTATGCCGGATACGTGCATACGCAGGAATCACAGTTATTTGCTGGCCATGCACTAGTACGGTACCTGTTCTACGTATGTACGTACGTATGCCAGACGGTAACCATACTGGTGCACGGCCATTAAATAATTGTGACCCTTACGTATGTACGTATGCCGGACGGTTACCGGCATACGTGCGTACGTAGGAATCACAGTTATTTATTGGTCCTGCACTAGTACGGTACCTGTCCGACATATGTACGTACGTAGGAAACACAATTATCTACTGGACCTGCACCACTATGGTACCTGTGCGGCATACGTACATACGTAGGAATCACAATTATTTACTGGCGTTGCACCATTACGGTAACCGTCCGGCATACGTGCATACGTAGGAATCACAGTTATTTATTGGTCCTGCACTAGTACGGTACCTGTTCGACATATGTACGTAAGTAGGAAACACAATTATCTACTGGACCTGCACCACTATGGTACCTGTGCGGCATACGTACATACGTAGGAATCACAATTATTTACTGGCGTTGCACCATTACGGTAACCGTCCGGCATACGTGCATACGTAGGAATCACAGTTATTTATTGGTCCTGCACTAGTACGGTACCTGTTCGACATATGTACGTACGTAGGAAACACAATTATCTACTGGACCTGCACCACTATGGTACCTGTGCGGCATACGTACATACGTAGGAATCACAATTATTTACTGGCGTTGCACCATTACGGTAACCGTCCGGCATACGTGCATACGTAGGAATCACAGTTATTTATTGGTCCTGCACTAGTACGGTACCTGTTCGACATATGTACGTACGTAGGAAACACAATTATCTACTGGACCTGCACCACTATGGTACCTGTGCGGCATACGTACATACGTAGGAATCACAATTATTTACTGGCGTTGCACCATTACGGTAACCGTCCGGCATACGTGCATACGTAGGAATCACAGTTATTTATTGGTCCTGCAATAGTACGGTACCTGTCCGACATATGTACGTACGTAGGAAACACAATTATCTACTGGACCTGCACCACTATGGTACCTGTGCGGCATACGGACATACGTAGGAATTACAATTATTTACTGGCGTTGCACCATTACGGTAACCGTCCGGCATACGTGCGTAGGTAGGAATCCCAGTTATTTATTGGTCCTGCACTAGTACGGTACCTGTTCGACATATGTACGTACGTAGGAAACACAATTATCTACTGGACCTGCACCACTATGGTACCTGTGCGGCATACGTACATACGTAGGAATCACAATTATTTACTGGCGTTGCACCATTACGGTAACCGTCCGGCATACGTGCATACGTAGGAATCACAGTTATTTATTGGTCCTGCAATAGTACGGTACCTGTCCGACATATGTACGTACGTAGGAAACACAATTATCTACTGGACCTGCACCACTATGGTACCTGTGCTGCATACGGACATACGTAGGAATTACAATTATTTACTGGCGTTGCACCATTACGGTAACCGTCCGGTATACGTGCGTACGTAGGAATCACAGTTATTTATTGGTCCTGCACTAGTACGGTACCTGTTCGACATATGTACGTACGTAGGACACACAATTATCTACTGGACCTGCACCACTATGGTACCTGTGCGGCATACGTACATACGTAGGAATCACAATTATTTACTGGCGTTGCACCATTACGGTAACCGTCCGGCATACGTGCATACGTAGGAATCACAGTTATTTATTGGTCCTGCAATAGTACGGTACCTGTCCGACATATGTACGTACGTAGGAAACACAATTATCTACTGGACCTGCACCACTATGGTACCTGTGCGGCATACGGACATACGTAGGAATTACAATTATTTACTGGCGTTGCACCATTACGGTAACCGTCCGGCATACGTGCGTACGTAGGAATCACAGTTATTTATTGGTCCTGCACTAGTACGGTACCTGTTCGACATATGTACGTACGTAGGAAACACAATTATCTACTGGACCTGCACCACTATGGTACCTGTGCGGCATACGTACATACGTAGGAATTACAATTATTTACTGGCGTTGCACCATTACGGTAACCGTCCGGCATACGTGCGTACGTAGGAATCACAGTTATTTATTGGTCCTGCACTAGTACGGTACCTGTTCGACATATGTACGTACGTAGGAAACACAATTATCTGCAGGACCTGCACCACTATGGTAAACGTCTGGCATACTTACATACGTAGCAATCACAATTATTTACTGGACCTCAGCTAGTACGGTAACCGTCCGGCATACGTACATACGTATGGATCACAATTATTTACTGGCCCAGAGCCTAACCACAAGGTATAAATACGTACCATACAGCATGTTTTAAGGGGTAATTTACTGCTTTTCCACACCTACTTAATGTAAGTAGCAAACGACACACCTACTTACTGTACGTAGGAAAATGACCCAGCGGTAAATTACGTAGCAAACGACACACCTACTTACTGTACGTAGGAAAATGACCCAGCGGTAAATTACGTAGCCCGACCAATGATTTTTTTAAGTAAGGCGGCTACGTACCGCTTAGCTACGTACGCAACATTGAGCCGGCTATAAGCGTCATGCTGGATCATTTTTCTACGTATTTTCAGTATGCGTCCTCCTTAAAATTTTCTCAGTGTATGGTTACATCATTCAGTAGATGACCTAAGCTGTCTCTTTCAACAGACACCACCCATGGTTACATCATTCAGTAGATGAACTAAGCTGTCTCTTTCAACAGACACCACCTATGGTTACATCATTCGGTAGATGACCTAAGCTGTCTCTTTGCTACGCGTACTTATCTAAGGTAGGTTAGCTAAATAGTGATGTTCTAGTAAAACGTGCTTACATCTGTTTGAGCTTCAAATATCCCACAGTAGGTCCGTGTCCGGTCCTGTTCCTGCCTTCCACGGGGTACGCGCCGACGCCCGCTGCAGTACACACGCTCTCTGCTAACGTCATGCCAGAGTAAATGCGTTGGCGGAACGCGGCGAACAGTACCCACGGATACATCATTCGGTAGATGAAGCTGCGATTGTTGTGTTCATCAGTCAGGATATACTGAAAATTATGTGACTATGTAAGTAATATACGTAAGAAAGGATTAACAAAGTACAAAGGCGAACTTATTGCTTCCAGCTCACCCTGTGGTGGCGGACAGTTCCAAACTATTTAAATTGTTACGAGTTTAACACTTTTGCCGCCAGAATAAATGGTGAAGTTGCAAGACTTAGCCAAACACTGCAATTTTTATTGGAGTTACAGTTTCAAATGAACAATCAGGCGTCCATTACGTTATCTACATATGGCAAACTTTGTAAAAAACGGGTGGGTGAGTGGCCATGGCAACAGCAACCCTCCTGCAGTTCAAATTATTGGAGGCATTATTAAATTACATTTTGAAAAACTCAAAGTTTCGCTTATTTTACGTGTACATGCTACTATACGCGTGTGAATCCTATGGGGTTGCAGACGTCCATTGGCTACGGTAACTGTTTACTATCAGGCGGGCCGTATGCTTGTTTGCCACCGTCGTGGTATTTAACAGTGTAACATTATTTGGTCTCATATGTATAATATCTAAAGTCCTAAACAATACTCACGTCTAATGGCCAGATGTTAGACAAAGCCAAGTACAATGATATGTACAGAGGCACCATCTTCAGTGTATTGATAGTGGCACCCAGACAGTCCGCATACTTGCTGTATGGCAAGTTGAAATAATCATCAAAAGTTCTGTATCTGTAGTAAGGTCCTGAAAAATGCAAGTTAGCACTGAAATGTATTAGGTACGATTAAAGAGACATGGATTACATTTTCAATACAAACATTATCCCTTCACCTGCTTCCCGAGCTTCAAATATGACCCAAATACTCAACTTCAACTTCCCGCGATTAAAAAAGTTGCGAGTGTTCAATCAAAGTTTTCATTAGCTAAAGTGAAATTTTATACAGCAAATGTCATGCACTGTTAAACTAAAATGAATGGCTTGCTATCATAGTTTGTATGCCCCGGCTCTGATGCACTATAAACACCTACAAAAATTTGTGGTCCTTTTTCAGACAGAGCTATTAACATTTCCATGCTTATTACCATTCACTGTGTAGATTGTCTACATTAAGGCAGTGGGTATGGACTTGAGGCAGCCGCCGTGCGCGAGTAGCGAGACATTTGAGCAAACAGGCGAGCCGTTCGTGCCTCAACCTGAGGCTGCCTCAAGTCCGTACCCACCTTTAGGCCACCGAATCAGCCGCGAGCAAATTGCCGCGCGGAGCAAACGCACGCGTGACTGTAATGCCTCGGGCGAGGCGCGTAGACTGCCCGTGCTGTTTCGAGCGGCAATTTCCGTGCGAGGCGGCTTGTTGGGTGTGGACCTGTGGACCCGCCTATTAATTTATCAATTGGGTACTTTCCTGGGTAAAAAAAATATAATTTTATTCAGTCCATCAGTTAGATTATCAATAAAATATTGGACACATATATTTTATTTTGTCAATCAAACAAAAATTGGTGAAGATATAGCCCGTTAAAGTTCCGCGTGACGTCACATTATGCTAAAAGAGTACTGAAAAGTGACGTCACGCGGAACTTTAACGGGCTATATCTTCACCAATTTTTGTTTGATTGACAAAATAAAAAATACGTGTCGAATATTTTTTGATAATCTAACTGACTAAATATATTTTTTTAGGAAAGTAGCCAATTTCAAGTCAGACTTCATTTTAAGCTAGCAGTTTTATCTAAATTACGACACCTACAAAATATGTGAAAGCTTTTACAGCCAATAGTAATTTAAAAAATAGTATGAAAGTATTTCTAATAGTACCTTAAAGAGCATTACCTGTCAGCAACCCAACATACGAAAATGAATAATGAAACAAGTCTTCTAGACTAGGATTAATTAATTCCAAAAACTCATCATCCCTGTCTGTCTCCTTCACTTCAACTTTATCTTCTTTCTTTTTCTCGGCCTTTCCCACGGCTAACCAGGACCCGTTCATTTCAAATGCTACTCCCACAACTCGTAGGACAATTATCATCTCTATGAGATTGGTTTGTCCCGATGATAGAGCGAAGCCAAATTTATCTGATAGCCGGAAGAAAAATAGGTAACCGAACATGAGGAAGAATGTGACCACATGGCAATATCTGAAACAGTTTAATATGATTATTGCCTGCCTACGAAGCAGGAGGTCCCGGGTTCGAATCCTGGTCAGGGGATTTATTTGTGTGTTTATCACGGATATTTGTTCCTGAGTTATGGATGTTTTCTATGTATTTAAGTATTTATACATATATATCTGTTATATACGGCATTTTAACGGCCTCCTAGTGCAGTCGGTAGTGACGCTTTTTATGTATTTAAGTATTTATCTATTATATATATCGTCGCCTAGTACCCACAACACAAGCCTTATTGAGCTTACTGTGGGACTAGATTGATTTGTCCCATTATATTTGTTTATTTATTTATTTAATTATGCCGGGTTTAGGTAGGTTAGGTAAGTGAATAATTATTTACTACATCTATATTGTTAACACTTATTTATTAGGTGCTTAGGCACTGTGCGCACGGGAATTCATGATACTTTTAGGTGTTCTTGGCACTCAAAAGGTTAACCCTTTGACCGCCAAAGACATCAAATCACGCGCATGGAAAGTCGTGCCAAAATATAACCAGCTTGCCTTGAGCGCTTGCGCTGAGGGCAGAGGTTTAATGGAATGTCATTTACAATTGAAAAATTAATATATTTTACTTTAAAACAAAATAAAATAACATAAACAAATTTGATGCCAACAAACTCAATGACCTACAGACTACTATTGATAGTAAACTTGCCAAACAGGTTTTTAACAACATTTTGACTTTCATCGTAATATGAGTATTTGAATATTTTATTACATTCCTGAGAGATTACCTATTTATATCTTGTTTATTTTTTAAAATCTGAAACAGTAACTCATTATAATTATAAAAAGAAAAGTTGGGTGACTTGACTGCCCCTATGTTAATTTGCAACGCAATCTCTTAAACTACTAAACTGGCCTAAAAGATTTCAATGAAACACAGTACGTAAATTAAACTTACTTCACGGTCGTCAGTTTGATAGCTAATATTCCAAGAAGACCTGATAGAATAGGATGGACAGCATTGCATCCTGATACAATAACAATAAGAAGTAATCCAATCCCAGTTCCAGCCCACTTTTTTGCATTTATTGAATTAATGGACCGATAATACGGACCGATAACAACACTGAACAATAACAGCGATAAGTAAATAATATCGTTCTTATTCTTAGCCAAAAAAGCCCACATTATGAGCCCAAATATTTTTTTAGTAGCAGAAAATGCAACTAAATATAAAGTAGAAACAATATCAATAAAATAAAATACAATATAAAAATAAGATACAGACGAGATCGAGGAGAAAAATGTCACTTGACATGACATTGACAAACAATGAATGACACTGACAAACGAGTGTGTTGTATGACTCTCTGGTTGTATGTAATGCGCTCCACTCTTACATCACGCGATAACAAGTTTTCTTGTCGAACGAGCGAAGTGAGTTCTTACAAACAACTTCGGCTACTGGGACGTCTCGGCATTTGGATGGCTTTTTGATTTTGAGAGTTTGTTCCGCGATAACTTTAGTATCGTTTTTCTGATCTTTATGAAATTTGTTGGGGTTGTAGCAGAGATACATATAATTTGAGAGTTCGTATATGAGCAGGATCGATCAAGGGGTCATGGAGCTAGAAGGCGCGAAAAAATCAACATATGGGTCTTGTTATATTGGTACCTCGTTTGAAAGGAAACCGCGAGTTCTCAGTTCGAGGCGGACTACTAGTTAATCTACAGTTAAAAATATAATACCTACTGATTTACATTTAATTTAAAATATAGGTACATGCGATTTGTTAGACAAAAATATGGGCGCGTAACCCATTAGGGTTAGGGGGTAATTTTAAAAAGTTAGTTTTGTTTACTTACGTTTTTAGGGTTCCGTAGCCAAAACGGCAAAAACGGAACCCTTATAGTCTGTCCGTATGTCACAGCCATTTTACACAGAAACTATAGAACGTATCTTAACTAGTAGTCCGCCTCGAACTCAGAACTCGCGATTTCCTTGCAAACGAGATGACCAATATAAGACCCTTCTGAAGATTATTTTTCGCCTTCTAGCTCCACAACCCCTTGCACGATCCTGCTCATATACGAACTCACAAATTATATGTATCTCTGCTACAACCCCAACAAATTTCATAAAGATAAGAAAAACGTTACTAAAGTTATCGCGGAACAAACTCTCAAAATCAAAAAGCCATCGAAATGCCGAGACGTCCCAGTAGCCGAAGTTGTTTGTAAGAACTCACTTCGATAAAATTTGGACATAAGGTGTATTTTGTATGCCGCTATTTAGTTATGTAATTAAATCTGGGAAATAAAATTTAGGGGGGCGCTCCGTACCACCATAATTAATTCAAATTTTTAATATCAACAAGTTGCACATCAATAGATAGGTCTTTAAAAATAACATCGAAGTTTCCAACAATATTTTGTGATTAGGTGAATAGTTTCAGAAGTAATTGCTTCGAAAGTCAGAAAAATTGTGTGCCTGTAACTTTTGAACCGTAAATCCAAAAAATGTGAAAAAATTGAAAAAGATGTGCCTTACCACATACTTTCTACGAAAATTATTTTAAACATTATGGGTTCAGTATTTTTTGAGTTATCCCAAAAAAACTTCTTCCATATTCATCAGATACGACCTTTTGGTATTAGTTTGGTTCTTATTCCATTGAAGGTCCGGAACCCTCCATTATGCGTGGTCCGACACGCACTTGGCCGGTTTTTATGTTTCAGATTACGTTTTTTATAATTTTCTTAATGTAATAATTATCTGCCACCTTCCAGTAAATGTACTAAATAATTGCAAAGCCGCTCAGATATTGATGTAGGTACTTACAACAAGTTTAATTAAATTTGCATGATAAATGTGGCTTTGAGATTATGTAGAGTTTTGTGTTAAATTATTTATTATTTGAAGTTTTTTCTTTCAGTGTTAAATCGAATAATAGGAGCAAAAACTAGTGCTAACTAAAGCCCAAGATCGTATGTTGCATAGGAGCAGGTTCTGAATATTATCACAAAACAAAGAAGCAGTTAAATTTAACAGGTTTAATAAGCAACAAGTTCCTTACTACCTACAGACTTTTATCAAGCACCGCTCGCCGGCGGCAGGGTGTCCATCCTCACACCCTGGAGCCTAAAGGTGCTGTGCAACGCGCATGTAAATCCTCTGGAGTTGCAGGCGTCTATAGGCTACGGTAACTGCTTACCATCAGACGGGCCGTATGCTTGTTTACCACCGTCGTGGTATTAAAAAAAATACTACTTGCTCCTATGATCAGAAGCTTCTTGTCTAGACACTGACTGTACAACCTTAGGTGCACAACACAATATAGTGCTGGAGCCCGCCTAACTGGAAATTTATCAAAATCCTAACGTCAAGTTATTATAGTGCTGGAGCCCGCCTAACTGGAAATTTATAAAAAAACTTAACAATTTTCTTCCATATAGCGTTGTAGAGCCTATCTCGGAGATCATGAAAACATAAGTCTTAAAGGTCTTAAATGGCCATAAGTATGTATGGAGTCAAGTTGAAAATACAATTTTTTGGCCTAAATTTATCAACGAGCCTACCGCTCCAAATTTTGACACATGATTTAGCCCACATCAAATAACCTACATACCAATTTTAAGACCATTCTAGTGGGCGCATAAGATTTTAAGACCAGTTGAAGTTACAATTTTTTGGCCTAAATTTATCAACGAGCCTACCGCTCCAAATTTTGATAGTAGTTAAAGGACCCATTCACCAAACCAAATCCCAATTTTAAGACCATTCTGGTGGGCGCATAAGATTTTAAGACCATTTGAAGAACTAGTCGATTTCATGGAAAAAATAGCAAATTAGTATAAATTCGTTAAAAAATATATTTTGCTGGCCCAAACACAACTGCATATTCATATTTAAGTGTCTTGTAATTAAAAATGCCGTAAAAGTACTCCGCAATAAGTCGCAAATTGGAGAAATTCGTCTTAGCAGTACTTTAGTAACGGGGGTCTTAAAACACTAAAATTATTATTCATTTTAAACTTAATGGATCAAAATATGATTTGAAAAGCCAGACGTAACGCCTATAGGCATTTTCTAACAGTCACTCATAACTCTAAACTGATAACCGTCAAGTTAGGTGCACTGAGAGTATATTACTGACTGAAAAAAATGGCCTAAATTTATTTTAAATCCTACAATTCCAAATATTGACAAACAGTTTAGCTCACCTCAAATAACCCACATACCAATTTTAAGGCCATTCTGGTGGGCGCATAAGATTTTAAGACCAGTTGAAGTTGCAATTTTTTGGCCTAAATTTATCAACGAGCCTACCGCTCCAAATTTTGACAGTAGTTAAGGGACCCATTCACCAAACCAAATCCCAATTTTAAGACCATTCTGGTGGGCGCATAATATTTGAAGACCATTTTAAGAAATAATCGATTATATAGAAAAAACAGCAAATTACTATAAATTCGTTAAAAAAATATATTAGCTGGCACAAACACAACTGTATCTTCTTCTTCTTCTCCCTGCCCTTATCCCACGTTATGTGGGGTCGGCACAACATGTCTTCTTCTTCCATTCTCCTCTATCTCCCGTCATCTCCTCACTCACTCCTTTTTTCCTCATGTCCTCTTTTACACAATCCATCCATCGTTTCCTTGGCCTACCCATAGCTCTTCGCCCATCAACTTTCATATCTAACATTCTTTTGCTTATATTACATTCATCCCTCCTCATGACATGCCCAAACCATGCTAACCTACCACCCTTCACTTTCTCTGTTATTGGTGCTACTTTCAAGCTTCCCCTTATATACTCATTCTTAATCCGATCCTTCCTTGTCAGTCCACACATCCATCTCAGCATTCTCATTTCCGCAGCATGCATTCTTCTTTCGTCTGTCACTTTCGTCGCCCAGCATTCTGATCCATACATTACGACAGGCCTCACGATCGTTTTGTAGATTTTCCCCTTAAGTTTAAGGGGCATGCGCGGATCGCACGTTGTTCCAGAGACCTGCCGCCATTTCATCCATCCCGCATTTATCCTATTCCTTACATCACGGTCGATGTTGCCGTCGCCTTGCATTAATGACCCAAGGTACCGGAATTCGGAGCAAACTGGTAGGAATACACCATCTAAGGCAATGTGGGAAAAGCTGGATAGACCACCAAAGTCACAGAACATGTGTTCAGTTTTGGTTCTACTTATTTTCAATCCAACACTTTCCAACTTTTCTTGCCATTTTCCCAGCCTGCTCTGGACCTCAAGTGCATTTTCTCCGACAATCACAATGTCATCAGCAAACAGCATACACCAGGGTGCTTCCTCCTGTATGCTCGATGTCAAAGCATCCATAACCAGGAGGAACAAATATGGGCTCAAAGCCGATCCCTGGTGTAAACCTACAGCCACACTGAAATTTTCGGTGATTCCAGCTTCAGACCGGACGTTCGTACTAGCTCTATCATACATCGCCTGAACAAGCCGCACATACTTCACCGGCAGCCCTTTTTCTCTCATAGACCACCACAGAACCTTACGGGGGACCCTATCGTATGCCTTTTCCAGGTCCACAAACACCATGTGCAAATTCTTTTGCGCAAGCCTGTATTTCTCGCCCAGCTGGCGAAGCGCAAATATGGCATCCGTGGTTCCCCGGCCCGGCATAAACCCAAATTGGTTCTGTGTTACCTCACTTTCCTCTCTCATTCGTCTCGCTATCACTTTTTCCCATATCTTCATACTATGTGACATGAGCTTTATTCCTCGATAGTTGTTGCAATCCTGTACATCACCCTTATTCTTAAAAACGGGCACCAGTGAACTGTTGCACCCCTCATCAGGGACCGCCTCTTCTTGCAACAACTTATTGAAGAACAAAGTCAGCCACTTCCATCCATCCGCTTTCAGAAACTTCCATACTTCTACTGGTATACCGTCTGGCCCCACCGCTTTCCCATTCTTCATACTCTGTACTGCCATCTTCACTTCCTCTACAGTCACCTCTTTGACCATGCCAAAGTTACTCCTAGCATTTTCTAGCACTCCGTTCCAGTCATTTTCCTCATTCATAAGTTTACTAAAATAGCTCTTCCAGCGTTCTTTTATATCTACGTCATCCGTCAAAATCTTTCCCGCTTCGTCTCTCATACATTTCATGTGATTTACATCTCTTGCATTCCTCTCCCGCTCTCGAGCTATTCTATAAAGGTCTTTCTGGCCTTGTGGACTCTCCAGAAAATCGTACAGCTTATCCTGTACTTTGGCCCTTGCGATTGCAACTGCTTTCTTTGCCTTTTTCTTACTGGTTAGATAAGCTGACTTTTTACTTCCTTGATCTCTTTTATTTTCGTATTCCGAACTTTTCCATTCTTTAAAAGCATTCTTCTTTTCTTTCAAAATCAATCGCACGTCTTCGTTCCACCACCATGTATCCTTATCAATCTTCCCTTTCCCTTTTGTTTCTCCAAAGACATCCCTCGCTTCATTCCTTATACATACTGCCATCTCATTCCAGCAATCATTCACTCTAATCTCCGACATATCACTCATTTCTATCATCATATCGACTACCCTTTTTCGGAATTCTTCAGCTAACTCTCTGTCAGTCAGTCTATTCCATTTCGTTCTAGGCGGAGGCTTAGATTTCCTTGGCAAACGTTTTACTTTAAGGCACAAATCTAGGATCAGTAGCCTATGCTGGGAAACTAAACTCTCACTGGGTATTATTTTGCAGTCTTTAGCCGAATGAATTTTGCTCCTTTTTATCAAAAAATAATCTATCTGCGTAGAATGTTGGCCACTACGGTATGAGATAAGATGTTGTTCTCTCTTTTGGTACCAGGTGTTTACTATGGCTAAGTCGAAGGCTAAAGCCGCTTCCAGAAGAGCTTCTCCCTCTTGGTTCCTGGTTCCGTAACCGTAACCCCCATGTACCCTTTCATATCCGTCACTCATTCTTCCCACATGTCCATTAAAATCGCCTCCAATGTAAATCTCCTCACATTCTGGTATTGCCGTTATCACAGCATCAAAATCCTCCCAAAATTTTTCTTTCAGACTATCATCACATCCACTCTGCGGCGCATACACACTAACTACATTAAACATCAGATTTTCAATCAACAATTTAACGACAATCACTCTATCATTCACTCTCTTTACATCCATCACCTTGTCTTTAAGATCCTTGTCTAACACTACACCCACGCCATTCCTTTTTCCATCGCTTCCACAATAATAAAACTTATAACCCGCCCCTATTTCTCTTGCTTTCTGTCCCTTCCACTTCGTCTCCTGCAAACACGCCACGTTTATCCGCCTTCTTTCTAAAACATCCGCTAACTCCCTTCCTCTTCCAGTCATCGTACCTATATTCCAACTTGCTATCCTCATTCTTACTTCCCGGACTAGCTTCTTACGCTGCCCCCGTCCTTGGTGCAGCAACCCTCGTCCATTTCTCGCAGCCGCCGGGTGCTGCGCCTGCGCGTCGCCTGCGGGGTACGCCCTAGCATTGTCGTATATACTATCATCTGTCGTGCCCATGTTGTATAAGATTTGGCATACATTTTACGATCGGCCGCCTGCCTGACATCAACCCTCCTTGGGAATTCTTAGTTTCTAGGAGAATGGCTAGATTGGGACAGAGGAAGGGATTAGGAGGGGAATAGGTGGGATCCCAGTGCCACGGAGATAGAGAGGTGTGTGCCACTAGAAGCTAGAGCAGTCCGGGGTCGCGTACCCGTAGCGTATCCAACCAGTTATCGGCCAGATAATCTGGCGAGTCCACCCTCTGAACGAACACAAACTCTGACAAACACAACTGTATGTTTATATTTAAGTATCTAATAAGTAGTAATTAAAAATGCCTTAAAAGTATTCCGCAATAAGTCGAAAATTTGAGAAATTCGCCATAGCAGTTTTAAGTTACTGGTAGAAAATGCCTATAGGCATTATGTCTGGGTTTTCAAATAATATTTTGTGCCATTAAGTTTAAAATGAATAATTATTTTAGTGATTTAAGACCCCCGTGACTAAAGTACTGCTATGTCGAATTTCTACAATTTTCGACTTATTGCGGAGTACTTTTACGGCATTTTTAATGACTAGACACTTACATATGAATATGCAGTTGTGGTTGTGCCAGCAAAATATTTTTTTTCACGAATTTATAGTAATTTGCTATATTTTCTATGAAATTGACTATTTCTTAAAATGGTCTTAAAATCGTATGCGCCCACCAGAATGATCTTAAAATTGGTATTTTTTGCGTTGAATGGGTCCTTTAACTACTGTCAAAATTTAGAGCGTTAAGCTCGTGGGTAAATTTAGGCCAAAAAAATTATTTTCAACTTGACGCCATACATACTTGTGGCCATTTAAGACCTTTAAGACTTATGTTTTCATGATCTCCGAGATAGGCTCTACAACGCTATATGGAAGAAAATTGTTAAGTTTTTTTATAAATTTCCAGTTAGGCGGGCTCCAGCACTATAATAACTTGACGCTTATCAGTTTAGAGTTTTAAGTGACTGGTAGAAAATGCCTATGGGCATTACGTCTGGCTTTTCAAACCATATTTTGTGCCATTAAGTTTAAAATGAATAATAATTTTAGTGTTTTAAGACTCCCGTGACTAAAGTACTGCTATGGCGAATTTCACAAATTTTCGACTTATTGTGGATTACTTTTAAGGCATTTTTAATTACTACTTATTAGACAATTAAATATAAACATGCAGTTGTGTTTGTGCCAGCTAAATATTTTTTTTTACGAATTTATAGTAATTTGCTATTTTGTCGATGAAATCGATTATTTCTTAAAATGGTCTTAAAATCGTATGCGCCCACCAGAATGGTCTTAAAATTGGGATTTGGTTTGGTTAATGGGACCCTGTCAAAATTTGGAGCGGTAGGATCGTTGATAAATTTAGGCCACAAAATTGCAACTTCAACTGGTCTTAAAATCTTATACGCCCACCAGAATGGTCTAAAAATTGGTATGTGGGTTATTTGAGGTGAGCTAAACCGTTTGTTAATATTTGGAATGGTAGGATTTAAAATAAATTTAGGTCATTTTTTCAGTCAGTAATATACTCTCAGTGCACCTAACTTGACGCTTATCAGTTTAGAGTTATGAGTGACTATTAGAAAATGCCTATAGGCATTACGTCTGGCTTTTGAAATTATATTTGGTTCCATTAAGTTTAAAATTAATAATAATTTTAGTGTTTTAAGAACTAAATTACTGCTATGACGAATTTGTCCAATTTTCGACTTATTGTGGAATACTTTTACGGCATTTTTAATTACAAGACACTTAAATATGAATATGCAGTTGTGTTTGTGCCAGCAAAATATTTTTTTTAACGAATTTATAGTAATTTGCTATTTTTTCTATGAAATCGACTATTTCTTCAAATGGTCTTAAAATCTTATGCGCCCACCAGAATGGTCTTAAAATTGGGATTTGGTTTGGTGAATGGGTCCTTTAACTACTGTCAAAATTAAGAGCGGTAGGCTCGTTGATAAATTTAGGCCAAAAAATTGTAACTTCACCTGGTCTTAAAATCTTATGCGCCCACCAGAATGGTCTTAAAATTGGTATGTAGGTTATTTGATGTGGGCTAAATCATGTGTCAAAATTTGGAGCGGTAGGCTCGTTGATAAATTTAGGCCAAAAAATTGTATTTTCAACTTGACGCCATACATACTTATGGCCATTTAAGACCTTTAAGACTTATGTTTTCATGATCTCCGAGATGGGCTCTTCAAAGCTATATGGAAGAAAATTAGTTAGGTTTTTTATAAATTTCCAGCACTAATAGACTTGAGAGCGAAATTCAGCTATTCATTGACAAAAGCGGAAATTTGTCTATGGCCTCCATACAAAAATGCAGCTACAATAGACAAATTTCCGCAACCATAGACAAAATTTAAGCATTACCGTCTGATTTTGTCATGACCGCCTAATATGTGATTTATTGTAATAATCAAGTGGAACGCTTTCAAAGCTATTCAAGCTATCTGCAAAATCGCGTATTTTCCACTGACAATGTTGACAGCTAGCTGACAGTGACATTTTTACTGAACGTCATTTACGTTGTGTTGTGCTCTTGTTGTGCTGTGTATTGATTTTTCATTTACCAAGATTTACAATATTTTTAACTAATTAAAAATGTAATTTTTGTTTCAACAACGAAATAAATTAAATAACACGCAATTATGAACGAAGAAGACAAGCAGGCGCTCATACAAAGGTTTAACATTAAGATTGGAGATGATATTAATAACTTGGCCAACGCATATGAATTAGAAAATGAATATGTGGAAAAACGCGATAAATTACAAAGCTCTGTAAGTACTTATTAAAATGTAAAGTTTGGTCTTGTATAATAAAAATAATACAAAGCTAAAAAAATTAAACGGTACAGAACTTGTAACATACGCTGCAAGCAATTTTTGATAGCCTAAACCTAACCAAAAATTTTACGAGTTTTTAAAGGCTGGCATCTCTATAGTTAATTTAGTATTTTTAATTATCTATTTTTATTCTTTAAGAGTTGTTTGTACATATTTTTTTCTCCTTACTAAAAATAAAATATAATTATTTAGCATATTTAACAATTAGTTCAAAGTGTAACCAACTTATGAACCTTTCAGCTCCAGGCGAAAAACACTGAAGTACCCACGAAAATAAAGTCATCCATAGACAAAGCAAAGAAAAAGCCTGCCCAAATAGAAGAGCTCAAAGAGAAAAATGAAAAGTTACAGAAAAAGATAGACCAGTTTCTGGTCAAAACTGAGCCTTTGCGAGAAGAGCTGAATAAGAGGTTTGCAGCTATAGATAAACTTGTGAAAGTGCAGTCCTACTTGAAGACTTATGCAGAAGTAGATGATTTGTGGTATGTTCATATTAAATACATACTTTTAATTCTTGTTTGTAATTATTGCAGTCTATGTTTTTTCATATAATTATGTCACAAATAATTTACAAGTCAACATTACTTTATACATAAAGTAATGTAGACATTACACATCTCAGCAATATATATTGTCACAATTGAACTTTATATGTATGCTAAATGTTGGAGAATATTTCGTAATAGATGTGATTGATCAGTGTGTTTGGTATAGATACCGTTGACAAAAGTGTGTAAATGGAGGACGGAATGGCTCACTAAAACATTGTTTGGTAGCACCAACATGTAAAAAAAAACTGGATACATAATCAGCCCAAAAAAATGGCCCCACAATAGTGCTGTAAGAACAACTCTTACACATGCGCTTACTTTTGAGGACAAGAAGACCCCAGCTACGCAAATTAGTGGGACTGATAACAGGACACAACACACTAAACAAACACCTCTTCACAATAGGTAGGGGTAGGACAGACAGCCCCATGTGCAGAGCATGCATGGAGGCGGATGAAACAACAAAACACATTCTGCTAGATTGCAAACAGGTAGAACTATACAGAAATAAACACCTAGGGACCCCAGGCACCTTGCGCGAGGCGGCAGGCAACCTGAAAGCTCTGCTGGGCTTCGTTGAGGAGCTGGGGTGGTTGGAATAATAGTGCTACCCCCGTTTCACGCAGAATAGGCACACTGGATGTCGACTTGCGGAAAAACGCCCAGGATAACTAACTAACTACACATGCGCCCCCTCCCTGAAACGCAAACCTCATATACTACGGAGGCCATAGGTGCGGGCCGCAAGATTTTTTGTGAAGGAAATTGCCCCCTCCTGAACAAAATCCTGGATCCGCGCCTGCTCATGCAGCACTTTCTCGGTCACTTTTATTATACTGTCAATGAAAAGACTGGCCAGTTCCAAATTTTCAAGAGTCATATATTCGGTAAATCTTGTTTGAAACTGTACCTCTACTAATATCCAAACTCAATGTTTGGTAGCTGGCTTTAAATATTCACTGGAAATAATTAGTGATATTGGAGAAAGAACTGGTTGATATTCTTAAATTTAATTCTCAATGTATAATATTGTTTTAGCCGACAATTGACTAACTGTAATGAAGATGAACAGGGTGTGCTGTTGTTTGGAACACTCAAGGAGCTGTGCCTAAAATACCAGGATGGCCACAGGGGCACCTATTTCAAGGAATACACACACTACTGGCATAATATACTCAAGGATAAATTAACCAAGTAAGTTTTTTTACATTCACTACAGCTTACACCAGTTAAGTGCCAGTACTGGTGATCCCTAGAAGCTGGTAAAGTTTTACTCGTGTTACTACTACTATTTACTTATTTGGCGCGGCAAACCAAAATGAGTCTTGGCCTCCGACACAAGAGCACGCCATTTTACTCAGTCCAGTAGGCCTAGCACATGGGTGTAGCGACAGTATCTCGCGGTCGAGATAGACATCTGTCACTGTCTAACTGTATTCATCAGAAAGTGACAGATGTCTATCTCGACCGCGAGATACTGTCACTACACTCATGTGCTAGGCCTGCTGCGCTATTTCATTGGTGCAGAGCTCCTGAAGATATTAATAAAACAACCCTTTTTTGACTCTATTTGTCATATGTATCTATATCCTAACAGTAGGTGGTTCTGCCTAAAAGGAAAGTCAAGTGGTCCCATACTAGTAAAAGGTTAAGACCACCAGTGGGCCATAGATTGAAGACCTATTAGTCCTAGTAATTAAGGAGAGAAACTCAATTTTTTCTTGCAGACAATATGAAGATGTTTTAAAGTTGCTCAAATGGCCAGTGGTTATGCGCCCGGACATGTCTCCGCTGCCTAAAGACGTGTTGGTGAAGTTCCATAATCTGACCAAGTTTTTATTCCTCATCGAAGAGCCAGATGATGAACAAGCAAGAATACAGTCAGGGGATTGTAGTTTAGGTAAAATTAATTTAAAAAACTAAAATGACTAAGATAAAAAATATCCAATATTTTTCATCATTATTATTCAGAATATTAAAAGATCTGATTCTTTAAACAATTTTATGTTTTACTTTTGCTGTCTCTAAAATTCATAAATTCATGATACATTTTATTAACGCAGAAAACGATGTTTGGTACGGTCACGTCTGAAAATATGGACACATTTAATATGACAAAAACCGTATCCAAGACTTTACAACTTAGTAATAGAGCCTTGGCTACATATTTTTGTCACATTAAATGTACCTATCCATATTTTCAGACGTGACTGTACACGTACAGTATCCGGCAATAGTATCTTCCTACTCGAAAGCCGCAAAAATATGTGACACGCTCTTATGACCTCACAAATAACAGCGTGTCACATATTTTTGCGACCTTCGTGTAGGAAGATGCTATTGCCGGTGACTGTACAACGTAACAATTATACGTGCTTCGTCAAAATTTCCCAGTACCGTCTGCTAATGACAATATTTACTTTCTTTTAGCAGAGAATCCATGTTTACCAGTAAAAATTCTGCTGCGGCCGCTAAAGACAAGGTTTACATTCCATTTCACCGGGTCGCGCCAGACCGCGCGCATAGACCGCCCTGAATGGTTCCTAACACAAAGTCTCACATGGATTAAGGATCATCAGGGCTTCGTCAGGACACATGTGCAGTCTGTGGCTGACAAACTGCAGTTGAGGCATGTTCGGACTGTTGTAAGTGTAACTGTTGCTTATTGAATTAGTGAAAGGTTTACATTCTATTCACAAAGCATCTTCGCTCGTTTCACTCTCTCGGTCATTTAAATGATACTTGACCTTTGTCATTAGGTTGGAGCTTGTAAATCTCAAGCCAGAATCGTTTTTATTAGCTAGCGTTATGTCTGAGCCAGGGACCGGAAAACCCCTTCATTTGATTAATCGTTTCGATAGGGTAACCCTATCAAAGTCTTACCCTAATGATAGGGTTACCCTATCATTGGGTTACCCTATCGATATGGAAATCATTTTTAATAGGCTTAACCCTTTTCAATGTGGTTTCCGAGTCGAATGGGGTAAAGATAGCTTTAATATTTACCGCTTACCCTATCATAGGGCTACCCTTTTCCTGTCTCTTTTCCACGCAGGCAGGCGGTTCTATCTTTCTCATTTGAAATGGAACAGGAGAGGTGGCGGCGGAACAAATTGAGTAAATATAAGATTTGCTGTCGTTTATTCATTCTGGAAAAGTCACACTCACAGTCCAGTCCTCTGCTCACGTACACAACTTTCCATTAAAGAATTTCTGTTAAAGATATGTGTCTTACGTTCAGTTTATTTTTGCATAGTTCGCACGTACTTATGAGATGGGCAATAATTATTTTGAATAAGAATAAAATCACAATTTTTATTCATATTCAAATCGATTTGACACAAACCAATATTCATCCTCCTTTTGTCCTGTTTGTCCCGGCTTTTGCCACGGCTCAGTTGAGCCTGTGGTCCGCTTGGCAACCTAATCCCATGAATTGGCGTAGGGATTGGTAGTCGTTTTCAGCTAATTATGGGATATACGATTTTTTAAGCTCACATGGTCATTCACATTATAAATATTATTTGAAACGGGGTATTTACCATGTATATTAGCGTTATTGCCTATTGGGCACCCGATATTTCGGGTACGAGGTAAATACCCCGTTACAAATAATTAATATTTATAATTAGGGGATGTAATTTCGAAAATTATTTCTGTTTTATAATCCAAGATGGCGGTTATATACTTTTTACTGAAAAATAGTCATGGTAGTTATTTTCGGTTCATTATTCGGGGTGTATAAATTATATCTGTTTTAAAATTCAAGATAGACTGGTTTTTTTATTATTATTATACACGGTGAATCTGAGTAACCCGAAATATTTCAACCATAAATTCCTGAGGTCATAAGGAGTAATAAATGTTTTACGAATTTAGTTCGATTTCGCAAAAAAAAAAAAAATTTTTTCATTTTTCCGATTTTTAAAATGCTTTTGAACATAAAAATATAAATGTTATTGGTAAAACTGTCAATTAAAATAAATTAGTACATTTTGGCCACGACCACTCTGTAAAGAGTGTAACGACAAGAACTCTGAAACTAGGCTAATTCCAGAAAAGTTTATACGACATTTTAGTCTCAGTCAGTTATTTATCAGTCAATTATCAGGAATTTATGGTTAAAATCTGTCGGGATACTCAGATTCACCGTGTATATAATTTTTTTTTTCATTTTATATAAAAAAAATCAGTGTATAATATTTTTGTTAATTTTTTTTGCTTTTTTTTCATTTTTTTTTTCATTTTATTTTCGTTTTATTTTCATTTTTTTCCGTTTTATTTTCGTTTCGTTTTCGTTTCGGTTTCGTTTCGTTTTCGTTTCGTTTTCGTTTCGTTTTCGTTTCGTTTTCGTTTCGTTTTCGTTTCGTTTTCGTTTCCGTTTCGTTTCCGGTTCGGTTTCGTTTCGTTTTCGTTTCGTTTTCGTTTCGTTTTCGTTTCGATTTCGTTTCGTTTTCGTTTCGTTTTCGCTTCGTTTTCGTTTTCGTTTCGTTTTCGTTTCGTTTCGTTTTTTTTTTTCGTTTTTTTTTCGTTTTTATTTTCGTTTTTATTTTTGTTTTTATTTTCATTTTATTTTTATTTTACTTTCATTTTATTTTCATTTTTTTTTCATTTTATTTTCATTTTATTTTCATTTTATTTTCATTTTATATTCATTTTATTTTCATTTTATTTTCATTTTATTTTCATTTTATTTTCATTTTATTTTCATTTTATTTTCATTTTATTTTCATTTTATTTTCATTTTATTTTCATTTTGTTTTCATTTTATTTTCATTTTATTTCCATTTTTATTTCATTTTTATTTTATTTTATTTTTATTATAGTAGTAACAAGTGCATAAAACGTACGATTTTACGCGAGGCGTTTAAAAGTCGAGTGTAAAATGGGTTTTATGGACGAGGGTTACACTCAAATTTTCACTTCATTTGCGAGGAAATTATTTATCGGTAATCGTAATATTACAATGAAAACAAATATGGTTCCAACCAATTAATTTTTTAATATATTTTTTTGAATTTTTAACATGTGAATTTAGAAATTTTCTGCCAAGTCATCAAAACATTTCGGGGCATTTCTAAACTATTATCAACTCCTATTTTATTTGATTTCATTTATTTAATTATAGAAAACACGCAATTCAAATAATTACAGCAATACTCAGATAGAATTAGCGGAAAAATCATAAAAAGTACAGTCCATTCCTATTGGACGGGAAAAAAATTGTTTGTATAGATCAAAGTGTCAGGAATTGATATCAATAAAATTTATAAGTGATCAATATTGGGCGCTAAGGTGCCAAAAAAATGGTAAAAACCAGTTTTTCGCTTCTAGAGGAAAAACTACGGGTCGGACAAAAAATAGTTAAATGTATAATTGTGCGCAATTATAAAACAAAGAGAATGAGCCCCGGTAGAGCAAAATCGGTCCAGAGGATCGTCCGCAATTCACAAAAAAACACATTTTTTTTGCAAATATTGTAAATTCAATAACTCGCGTTCCGGAAGTGCTGGAGAGCTGAAATTTGAATATGATGTCAGTTTTGTGGTCCTCTAACTACAGTTAAATGTTCAAATGAAAATGTTGTAAAAATGTTGTTTCGAAAAACGTTATAATTTCGGTTTCTATGCATTAAGGAGGAGTTGAACTACAAATTTCCAAATTTACAGATCATTTGACAACTTGTTTAAATAATCTATGAAGATCAGACACTTTTTGCGCGCGCGGCAGCGGCGCACTATGGCCCAAACGCCCGATCTAGCTGGACAAAATTATTTTACACTCATAGACTAAAATTGACTATTTTTATTATTATTTTGGTATAATTAATGTGAAAAAAATAAACCAGTGTAAGTTGACCTTTGTATAAGAATAATTACTAAGGCAGAGGAGATCAGCTAAACATGATTATTTAATTTTAAGAGAAATGGAGCATTATTGCAAATGGCACCTAAAACATAAGAATAGCAGAATTAAAATACTTAAATATAGTTTAAGTTAATTATTAATTTTTTTAGGTGCCATTTGTAATAATGCTTCATTTCTCTTAAAATTACACAACCAAGTTTAGCTGACCTCTTCTGCCCTAGTAATTATTCTTATACAAAGGTCAACTTACACTGGTAAATTTTTTTTCACATGAATTATAGCAAAATAATAATAAAAATAGTCAATTTTAGTCTATGAGTGTAAAATAATTTTGTCCAGCTAGATCGGGCGTTTGGGCCATAGTGCGTCGCCGCCGCGCGCGCAAAAAGTGCCTGAACTTCATAGATTATTTAAACAACTTTATTCTTTGTCAAATGATTTGTAAACTTGGAAATTTGTAGTTCAACTCCTCCTTAATGCATAGAAATCGAAATTATAACGGTTTTCGAAAATTAAAATACCCTCCCAGTCGATTTAAAAAAAGGTCACTTTTTGCAAATTCGACGGTTTGCAAAAAGTTTACAATATTTTCATTTGACCATTTAACTGTAGTTAGAGGACCACAAAACTGACATCATATTCAAATTTCAGCTCTCCAGAACTTTCGGAACGCGAGTTATTGAATTTACAATATTTGCAAAAAAAACGTGTTTTAACCAGTGTAAGTTGACCTTTGTATAAGAATAATTACTAGGGCAGAAGAGGTCAGCTAAACTCGGTTGTTTAATTTTCAGAGAAATGAAGCATTATTACAAATGGCACCTAAAAAAATTAAAAATTAACTTAAACTATACTTAAGTATTTTAATTCTGCTATTCTTATATTTTAGGTGCCATTTGCAATAATGCTTAATTTCTCTTAAAATTAAATAACCATGTTTAGCTGACCTCTTCTGCCCTAGTAATTATTCTTATAGAAAGGTCAACTTACACTGGTTAATTTTTTTCACATTGCGGACGATCCTCTAAACAGATTTTGCTCTACTGGGGCTCATTCTCTATGTTTTTTTATAGCGCACATTTGTTACATTTAACTATTTTTTGTCGGAGCCGTAGTTTTTCCTCTAGTATCGAAAAACTGATTTTTACCATTTTTACCATTTTTTTGGCATCTTAGCGCCCAATATTTACTTATAAATTTTATTGGTATCAATTCCTGACACTTTGATCTATACAAAAAAAAACCCATCCAATAGGAATTGTCTGGGCCAGAAAGCTTATTCTATCTGAGTACAAGAATATAATAAAAGAACAAGTTTCAGTATTTTACGAAATTTTACTGTTCAATTAAATTGTGCAATATATTTTGACTCTGTTTGGCTGTTGAGCCACATTCTTGGTCTTAGAAGAAAATTTTACTTTATGCCCTAGAGCTTAAAATGCGATTTTATATCGTCCACGCACGATTTAAAGTCGAACTTTACGAGCATGAGAAGTGAAAAGAGTATATCTGCCTACCGTGGATTTTAAAACAGATATAATTTTTGCTGGGCATAAGGGAAACTACGCCTTATTGGGATTAGGTCCAGTTTCCACACGATGTTTTCTTACACCGAAAAACCCAGAATACATTCTTATACGCGGAACATTATTTAAAATAAAAAGCATGATTAAATAATTCTGTTAAGAATCAATTATTTTTATTACATTTTCTCGTATATGAATTAGTCCCGACGAAATTATTTTGAATCATTTTAACGGGAATACAATCAACATAAGTTTATTCTTACGATATTTTTTTCAAATAATCATTTTATTCTTGAGTGTCCAACAATGACTGATATTGATCGTTTCATTATACTAGAAGTATCGGTGAACGGCGTCACATTTTGCTGGAGCCATTGAAGCAAAGTACTACCTATAACTAGAATAACACATAATTATATATTTTAACACTTCACAATATGCATTTGATTTTGATTCCTATAAGCCTGGGTCTAAGATTCAATCGACACGAGCCGTCACGCTCGAATGGCAAGAACAAAAACACCGGCACCACACAACGATCTTTTAGCGCACTAACAAGCAATAATAGCGTCTAGATCAAAGGCGTAAGTACGAAAACATACGCAAAAAGATTCTTGTTTGTCTGTAGGCTCGCTCGTGCCGCCCGGCAGCGCTTAGCTCGTAGGGTGCTCGAATAATAAATAAGCCAAATGTATTTGTCACAGAGTTTAAAATAGCTTAATCGCATTTGAAAAACCCTATCTGATAGGGAAACCATATGCTGGGTTGTAACCACTTACCCGAATTAACTGTATTGACATGGTTAGCCTTTCGTTCGGGTAAGTCAAACGATACGCTTACCGAATTGATAGGGTTTTTAAAAACAACTCTATCAAATACCCAATCTAATACCCCTTTAATGGTTACCGGTTCCGGTCTCTGGTCTGAGCCAAGGGAGGATGTGGCTATCTAAACTTAAAAAAAAAACATCTTTGCAGGACGAATTCAACGAACCTAATGACAATTGGAAATACTGATATCAAAGTATTGTCTAATCTGTTAACAAAATTTCACCAGAATTTGTTGAGAAATGCGACATGTAGTGGAGAATAGCCGGTCATACGAAAGCATCTTTTCCCAGGCAGAAATGTTAACGCTTCGGATACTTGACCTTTATCATTAGGTCGGAGTTTTTAGATCCCAAGCCAGAATCGTTTTTATTAGCTACTATTATGGCTGAGCCTAGGGTGTATGTGAAAAGAGCAGCAAAAACTTTTAAAACTGTCTAAAACTTAAAAAAAAACTCTTTTCAGGACGAATTCAACGCCGGTCTTATCTCATTCGCGGCGGAAAGACTCCACACGGTCCTCGGAATGTACAACGCGCACGGAGTCAAGGAAAAGCGGGCGGACATGGACGCGGCCTTCGCACACGCCGTCGACGAAGCCCTGGGCTTCCATCGAGAGCTGGTGCTCATAACCGGGCAGGAGCAGAACAGTGTGCTATCAGTGTTAACGAAGGCAGAGATCTTTGTTAGGTGGCTTTCGGTTGAAAAGAAATGTGAGTACATAAATAAAAAACTAAAATAATTTTAACCAAAAAAGAACCGACTTCACTTAGCCTCCACCTGTCCAAAAGCAAATGCTCAAGCTGCTGTAAAAAATACTCAAATCGCTAAAGGTGTGCCTATAATAGTTGAAGAGTTCCCTTGATTTCTCCAGGATTCCATCATCAGTTCCTGACCTGGTTACAATGGGACCAACTGTGAAGAATACTCTTTCAAACAAAAAAAGAATTTTCCAAATCCGTCCAGCCGTCTTCGAATAATCGGTGAACATACATAAAAAAAAATTGCAAAAAAAACAAAGATCCTGACGAATTGATAACCTCCTCCTTCGAAATCTTGAAGTCGGTTGAAAAGCTTGTAAATTACATATGCTATAAAACTTTTTCCAGATAAACTAAATTAGGCATTATCTTGGTGTCTTCCGTAAGTGTGTGAAGTAATTTGTACTTACAGATTAATCCACAAATCTCGTCGTATTTTACAATCTCACTGACTGAATTTCTTGTATGATTGATTAGTCTACCAGACCTACTAGTCGTGACCATTACTGTTGTTATTTAAATATGAAATCTAACTACTTTATAGATTAGGTTCAAATTCCTTTAGCTTAGGGGAAACGCGCGCCGAAGCCAGCAATTTAACGTGAATCGTACATTTACATTCCAGACGCGCTATCAAAAATGGACGATTCGATCGACTCCGAGTCCTGGATCGAGCCGGTGGCCGGCGGCTTGGGTTCCGCCGTGGGTTCCGGGCTGTGGGTGCCGCGGGGCGCTGATTGGTTCATATCGCTCTTGAAGACCATTGAGGACCGGTACGCTGTGCTACCGCAGCCGGGACACCGGTGAGTCAATCAACTACAGTTAGTTAAATATTTGAAGCTCTTAGAAAATACACCGATGGATGGAGCCCGTGGCCGGTGGCATGGGTTCCGCCATAGGCTCGGGGCTGTGGATGCCGCGGGGCGCTGATTGGTTCATATCGCTCTTGAAGACCATTGAGGACCGGTACGCTGTGCTACCGCAGCCGGGACACCGGTGAGTCAATCAACTACAGTTAGTTAAATATTTGAAGCTCTTAGAAAATACACCGATGGATGGGGCCCGTGGCCGGTGGCATGGGTTCCGCCATAGGCTCGGGGCTGTGGATGCCGCGGGGCGCTGATTGGTTCATATCGCTCTTGAAGACCATTGAGGACCGGTACGCTGTGCTACCGCAGCCGGGACACCGGTGAGTCAATCAACTACAGTTAGTTAAATATTTGAAGCTCTTAGAAAATACACCGATGGATGGAGCTCGTGGCCGGTGGCATGGGTTCCGCCATAGGCTCGGGGCTGTGGATGCCGCGGGGCGCTGATTGGTTCATATCGCTCTTGAAGACCATTGAGGACCGGTACGCTGTGCTACCGCAGCCGGGACACCGGTGAGTCAATCAGCTATGGAGGTCTCAAATAAAATACTGACGGATGGAGTCTGTGGCCGGAGAGATCCGCCGTAGGCTCCGTGCTATGGGTGCCGCGATAGTTATATGTACTTACCTGAGGCGGTTGGTAAGAAGAGGTTGAAGGTGAAACTGATTTGTGTTAGGTAATTTAATACCTAAATAATATTTAGTCCTAAAACTAAGTTGCTGCGTAAGAGCTTTTTTACCCCCGATATTGGATCGGATAAGACTGAAAAAGAGAAACAACTGTTTGCATTTATATAATTTTCTAATATTAAACATAAAAAAACTTTATTGTTCATACGAAAGCAATAACGCAAAACAGGCGAACTTAATACACTATAGCACTCTCGACTCGAGCGGCTGCCTTTCTACATGGGCCATACGACATCCGATATCGGATATTGTGAAAATGAAAATGCTCTCCATACATTTTTGTAGTCTTGAGTAGAGAACAAAATATCTCATTATAGACGGAGAGCTGGTCACGTCAGATGTGACACAATAATGAGAGCAACGAAACCCCTATAGTTAGTTTGCTATACTATGCTTATTTCTAGATCCGGACATCTAGCAGCTCTAAGTGGTGGAGGTCAAACAATGCAAATAACTTGAAGAAAACAAATCCTAGAGTTCTGAGTTTGATGCAATATTATGAGATATTATGTATACTATTTTTTTGCAATTGGAAAGGGCCCAGCGAGCTTTAATAAAAGTCATGTACTTTAAGCCCCTGAGATTCCCTACAAGTGACTTATATGAGCTATGTGGCCTCTTATCAGTCAAAAAGCTATATGTACTATATGTCACTCTGCGCCTTCATAAACAGACTTCTTTTTCCCCGATTACTGCAACTTCTAGAAGGAAGCCAAACGTAATTAATCCTCCATTAGCTAACTCAGCTTATGCAAAAAGGCAATATCTTACGCAATCGGCAAAATTATACAACAAGTTTTTAAATCTATTGTTCAAATATAGGCCCTTTCCTCTATAAATGACAAGAATTCGGCAATTTTTAACTTATTTTGGCATTACTTTTTTCCATGTGAAAAACTGTTTATCTGTCACTCTGACCTCCACCAATTAGAAGCTGCCAGGTGCCCGGATTCCCCGGATCTAGCAATAAAGATGGCGAAGCAATCTAACCAGACAGGTTTAATTGATATCATTATTGTGTCACAACTGACGAGGCCAGCTCTTAGTCCATCAGTGGCGAGGAGTCGATAGAGAACATGCATGAAAAATATTTAAATGAATTTGTTCCATAAACACGTTCAACAACCCCAAATTAATATAAATAAGTGGAAATCCGTAATAATTTTTAACAGTTTTTTAAAGATATTGCGGTTTAAAAACTTAAAATTTTAGTTATTTTATCTACACTCATATTGTAAGTTCTCTAAAACGTGTTCGAAAACGGTAGGCAATGGCTAGCATTACCACGACCGATTTTACTATGATAAGCTTTTTATCCGTAGCAGTAACGTAATTTTAACTTTTCATGCTCAATTATTGATGTGCTATGAGTTTTGATAACATAATGTACACCTGCACCCTCCCGGGGATCCGCCGACAGCCCGACACGCGCCCGCGCGACCGCCGGCACACGAGAGTTGGCCACGGCGGCGGTGCGATGGCGGCCATTCTATGGTTTCCAAATAAGGCATTTAGAATAAATAATATGAGTGTAGATAAAGCAGTGTATGCAACTGTACGTAATTAGGCCTTAAAACACTCGTGTGATCTTATTATGAAATAAAACCACACTCATGTTTTAAGGACCCTTATTACGTAACAGTTACATAAACTACTATTTTTTTTATACCTCAAATGTACTTTCGAAACTTCAGTTCGATTACTTGTGTTCTAACAAGAAAAAAAATGTACGACAACTATATAGCTAAACCCATTTTTTTGTGCCTAAAATTACAAAAATCTCCCAAAAACTTGTTCCTTCCAAACAGTTTTCTGCAACTTTGTGGTCGGTGAAGTCACAATCCTCACACTTTTTGTATGGGGCGTTTTGACGCGCGGCGCAGAAGCCTAACGTATTTTCACATTTTTGACGTTTCAGGGCTATCATAGATAGTAGGTTTATTAGAGACATTTGAATCTACAGGGAACCCGGACCCGGGGTATGTCCTTAAACTACGTCCGGACCTGGGTATGTCCTTAAACTACGCCAAAAAGAGAGGTATGGGCACTGCGAATGGCATCTCGCTAAGTGTGGTAGGGCACGTTCAGCGAATGTCATCGCTCAAATCTGGAGCAGAGCCCGACTGGGGAAGTACCTCCACCTTACAGAAAACCACAGCCAAATAGCATTAGACCCTACTCATAGTGTTGTGTTTCTGCTGGTGAGTAAGGTAGCCAAAGAGCTCAAAGAGGACCCAGTGTGTTGACGATGACGGACCTTTTTGATCCTTTAGCCGTCAACACAGTGAATCCTCCTTTTTGTCTTTACAAAAAGGAGGATTCACTGTGTTGACGGCGACCCTTTGGTCGGCAACGCGCATGTGACTCCTTTGGAGTTGCAGGCGTCCATAGGTTACGGTAGCTGCTTACCATCAGGCGGGCCGTATGCTTGTTTGCCACCGTCGTGGTATAAAAAAAAAATAGAATCGAGTGACGTCTTCCAAAAAAATCATGCATGTTCCCAATTACAAAAGGTTTGTCTTGTTTGTCGACAGTCTCCAGTTCCTCGAGCTGCAACTGGAGCTGCTGGAGGAGTGGCGCGTGCGGCTGACGCAGCTGCTGAGCGCGGCGCTGGGCGTGCTGCCGGCGGCCGCGTTCCTGGCCGGCGCGGGGCCGGACCCCGTCACCGCCGTCGTCAACGCGGCGCACCACGCGCGCACCGCGCTGCTGCAGTGGGCGCACTGTCTGGTACAGCACTATAATCTGATCACGCTAACTCTACACATAATTGGGTACTTTCCTGGGTAACAAAAAATATAACTATATTTAGTCCGTCAGATTATCAAAAAATATTTGACACGTATTTTTTATTTTGTCAATCAAACAAATATTGGTGAAGATATAGCCCGTTAAAATTCCGCGTGACGTCACATTATACTAAAAATTGTACTGAAATTTGACGTCACTCGGAACTTCAACGGGCTATATCTTTACCAATTTTTGTTTGATTGATAAAATAAAAAATATGTGTCCAATATTTTGTGATAATCTAACTGACGGACTAAATATATTGTTTTAGGAAAGTAGCCAATTCGCAAGTGATCTGTGGGATCTAGAGCGACTGTCAAAGTCGTATGAGAAAAAGATGTTTCATGTGGTCAGGTCACCATAAAATTCTGCGGCGAACTTTCTCTATTCGGGGGCACGTAGCACCTACTGTACGTACCTTGACGTAAGAAACTGTTTATTACAAGCACTTCAAAAGTAGCACTCAACAACTGGTTATAGTTCAAAATCTGTAAGAATGAACTTTTGACACTTCAGTATTGACGTCTTTAGTGATGGGGCTAAGACGTATCGTTTGTCAAATTTAGCGATTATTTATGAATTGTTCGAGTCGATTTTACTACAACCGATTTTTTCTTGTTATATGCCTATATATTTTGTATCACAAATCTTCTCAAATTATAACAATAAGAGAATAAAAATAATGTTTATTGACTTAAACCACATACAAGTGTAAGTAATATTTGTACAGTACGCTAATAGCTTAAGAGAGACTTATTTATTAGGTTTGAAACAGTTTCACCGGAACTGAGCCTCTGTCTTCCGAACTAGGCGGATGCCTGTGACTCGGAAGTCAGTGATTCCACCGATAATATGAGTTCAGATGAGTTGTATGCAGTTATGCCTAATATACAAAAATAAATTAAAAAAGGAAAACTTAACTATAACAAAGCAGGAAATAAAATTATTTAGGAAATTATTATTTAATAATTGTTATCTACTAATTATGTATAATAATTCCATAATTAATACAATGTGATAAGAAAGTCTTATATTATCTATTGATTACATAATCGATTTTATCGACTTACGGAAATGTTATATGAATCGGAACAGCAGACATGGTCACAACACTAAATTTAAAAAAAAGGAGGCGTAGACCGTAACTGTTTGCATGCTAAATTGTTATCGTAAAATATTCAATAACTAAGATATGAAAAAATGTAACATTCATTAAGTTATGTTTATAAAAAGTGAAATATTGTGTTGACGTACATGACAAGCTGTAAAATCGTTATGGGATTTTGTTTATAATTTCAAAGTGTCTTGCGCGTTTACGTTCTACGGGCGTTGCGATGTGTCAAAAGTTCATTCTTACAGATTTTGAACTATAGGTACGCTACGTTCAAAGTTGTTTAGTGCGATTACATTGGTAAAAGTTACTGCTAAAATGAAAGTTGCAAAAATTATAGAATTTGGATTCAGCGAGGTCCATCATGACGCAATTAATTATATTGTCGATGGTATATTACAGCACTACCTCCAACTGCACTACTACCGCCGCCAGTTCCAACATTTCACCCAGCAACAACATCATGACGAGTCCGAAACGTCTTCCAGTTCCGGTGAAGAAACTGACGAATCGGACTCGGATAGTGATGATGAAACAGATAAAACAGGTATAGCGAACGATAATGAACTTTAGTACATGGTGTTACGATGTAAATTTAAGTTATTACTTAAGTTTTTACACGTTTTACAGATGATGACGCCTTGTCACTGAAAGATGTCGAGCAAAAGGCGAAAAATCAAGCCATTGATGAAGTGATGCGCCGCAATTCCATATTGCCTGACCTGAGCGAAATTGATATCGTAAGTTTTTCAAGTTAATAGGTCGTTAGAACCGCCATTTTTACACTAAACGTCCGGATTTCATAGAGTACCAATGCCTGGGTGGCTTAATTATTTAGAACTTTTGGCAAATTCGATTACTTTTTAGTGTAAAAGTTTTAGAACAATACTTTACAGTCCAAAAGATCTTCAAGTTAATATAGAAACTACTCTAAGGTCCAAAGATCTACAAATACACACCAATTTCTACTGCTCTTGTCTTGTGTTGAAAATTGAAAACGAAGGGTATGTGATTAACAAATTGTGATCAACATTTTTGTGAGTTTGTGGACGGGTTTCTTGCAAGTTCTGGTACAGTCTAATTAGTTTAGGCCACTTCGTACCCATCGACAATAAGAGTTGGTATTTCATATTATTGTCATTGTAACAAGGTAGAAAGTGACCCAGATATAAAATAATCTAACTGTACCGCTAGCCTAATGCATTTGTGTAAAATTATTTCGCAGACATCGCCATTAGCCAACCTTACTGTGACAGAGCCGCTATCCAACGACGATTCCGAAGAGGCGGGTGTATTTGCCGAAGCGCCGGCGCTGCTGGCTCGGCTACGTGACGCCGGCCTTACTGCGCTCGCTGACCACGCGCTGCTCGAGTTCAGAGCCGCTATGCGTGATTACAGGCGGCAGAAGTGAGTATACAGCCATCCTCAACATAATGGTCACATCGAGCGGAGGAGGCGAACACTTTTGCCTAAAACCAGGATCACCGCGCTCGCTGACCACGCGCTGCTCGAGTTCAGAGCCGCTATGCGTGATTACAGGCGGCAGAAGTGAGTATACAGCCATCCTCAACATAATGGTCACATCGAGCGGAGGAGGCGAACACTTTTGCCTAAAACCAGGATCACCGTGCTCGCCGACCACGCGCTGCTCGAGTTCAGAGCCGCTATGCGTGATTACAGGCGGCAGAAGTGAGTATACAGCCATCCTCAACATAATGGTCACATCGAGCGGATGAGGCGAACACTTTTGCCTAAAACCAGGATCACCGCGCTCGCTGACCACGCGCTGCTCGAGTTCAGAGCCGCTATGCGTGATTACAGGCGGCAGAAGTGAGTATACAGCCATCCTCAACATAATGGTCACATCGAGCGGAGGAGGCGAACACTTTTGCCTAAAACCAGGATCACCGCGCTCGCTGACCACGCGCTGCTCGAGTTCAGAGCCGCTATGCGTGATTACAGGCGGCAGAAGTGAGTATACAGCCATCCTCAACATACTGGTCACATCGAGCGGAGGAGGCGAACACTTTTGCCTAAAACCAGGATCACCCCGCTCGCTGACCACGCCGTACTCGAGTGCCGCGTCGTTATGCGTGACTACAGGCAGCAGAAGTATTTTTTCTTTTTTTTTAATCATAAAGTTATGAATTCAAAGCGTGATATATTTCTACTTCAAGATGATATTGATGGATTGGTTAAATGGTGCGATGATAATGGCATGAATTTGAATTCAAACAAGTGCTACCATGTTCAGTTTACACGTAATATCAACATTGTACAATCTTCCTATTACATACATGGCAATCTTAATGAAAAAGTCGACCACATCAAAGATTTAGGCTTAATTTTCGACCAAAAGCTCACATTTATTTCGCATGTTGATTATATAACAAAGAAAGCTTCTAGAATACTAGGTTTCGTAATTAGAAATAGTAAGACCTTCCATAAACTTAAAACAAAAAAACTGTTGTATTATACATTAGTGCGGAGCATTTTAGAGTACTGCAGTGTAGTCTGGCGGCCACCCTTTACAGTTCATACCTTGAGAATGGAAAGGATTCAAAACGTCTCACTTGGCACTTAGCACGATCTTACGGGGTTGCAAAGAAAATTAAATCGTTGCTAATCGCTTCAAATATTTTAAATTACCATCTCTGTATCAGCGTCGTGACAACTTCGATCTATCGTTCTTATTTAAACTTTTCAGAAACCAAATGGATTGCCCCCAATTATTGGAAAAATTCAACTTCAGAGCTCCCCCTAGATATCCGCGATTTTCGATACAGCCACTGACACCCCCTTATCGCACAACGGCTCTCGGCAAAAATTCACCAGTTCCCCGTCTAAGCAGATTACTCAATGAAAAATGTGCCAGTGCTGACATAAATTTTTACTCTTTCATTTCGGACTAACACCCAGGACTGAATCCCTAGGTTTTTCGCTTTTTTTTAATGGGTATAATTATATTATTAGTTTTAATTGTAATTTCGTAATACAACGTTATCTGTTTACACTCTACTTAATGTTATGTTAACTTTAAGTTCATGCATGTGGTGTTTGCCTTTAATTAGCTGTGCAATAAGCTTAGGAACACAATTTTCTACAATATGTATAAATGTGATATTGTAACCGCTGTTGGCAGACCTAATAAATAAATTAAAAATAAGTGAGCTACGGCCTTCCCTGGCATAACGGGTGACGAGGAGCGGGCGTTTTTGCACGTGTGCGCTGTTTTACCGACTCGCTTTTCTCAAAGTATGCTCTTCGATCTCTTGCGGTCTATAAGTCTTTTTAAATCCTCCGCCGATAATTGGTCTACCCGATGAGCACATGCGATATTCATATTCTTATCAAAATCGAACTTAAATTGTCGTTTCAGATGGCACGCGATGTTGGTAGTGGAAGAGATGGCGCTCAGCGTGTCGGCGCCGCTGTGCGCGCCGCTGTCCGCGCTGTGCACGCGCATGAACAACGCCACGGCCAAGCTGGCGCCCGTGCTGGCCGCGAGGTTCCGCAGCTTCCTGGCCGACAGCGTGGACCAGTACATCTTCGAGGTAATAACTATCTATGAGCCCTTAGGGTGCCTTTCCACCTGAGCTAAACTATGCCATGGATGCGTTTGAATCTACCAATCAACGCGTAACACCAACCAATGGAAACGCGTAGCTTACACATCCTCGCAGCATAGCTGCGTAGCATAGCTCTGGTGGAAAGGCACCCTTATTATTACAAGATAGCTGAATAACTGCCACTAGTGGCCTGGTCTTATCAAACACCTGATCGGTGTCTGAATTTCGATCAAGAGGTCTCGGGTTCAAACTCCGACTCGTACCTTACTCCATGGAGCCTGTGGCCTGTTTTTTAACCTAAGCCCTATAATTGGCGTAAGCACTAGTTTATACAAAAGCGGACTGGTATCTGACTTGCCAACCCTAAACGGCCTCCCAGGCCTTATTGGAATTAGGTTCAATTTCCTCACGATGTTTAATTTCACCGAAAAACGACTATTAAATATCAAATGATTTTCGTACATAAGTTTCGCAAAACTCAGCAGTACGAGCCAGGATTAGAACCCGAGACTTCAAGGTTTAAAGTCGGACGTCTTACAGCCAGGCTACCAACGTTTCCATCGTACCCATCTGCTGGTATTTTTCCGAGATAATAGAATAACTGCCCCTATTTAGCCAATATAAAATCTATAGCGTAGTGTTGTGCTAATAATAATTGTTATGGTTTTAACCATACCTCGTTTTTTTTCAGATTAGAGATATACCGGTCGATTTCGCCAATGTATCTTTATTTTTTTTCAGACATACCAGAGAAAATTTTAAATGAGACTACATTTTTCCATTATTAATGATACGCTTAAGCTAATAATATTCAAAATGGCGAAGTATAATAAATAACGCTTATAGGAGGTGGTACTGGAGAGCTGGTTCAACACAGGCGGAACGATCCAGTTCACACACGATGTGAAACGCAACCTCGTGCCTGCATTTGCTCCGCCTAACAAGAGTGCGTCGCAGACTAACCTGCTCCCGAAGTGAGTCTATTATTTTCAATAATATTGTCTTTTCAACCGACTTCAAGATTTCGAAGGAGGAGATTCTCAACTCGTCGGGATCTTTGTTGCTGTTTTTTTTTATGTGTGTTCACCGATTATTCGAAGACGGCTTCAATTTTTTTTGTTTCAAAGAGTACCTCACAGTTGGTCCCATTGTAACCAGGTCAGGATCTGATGATAAGATCCTGGAGAAAACGAGGGAACTCTTCAAAGAGTATAGTCACACATATAGTGATTTAAATATTTTTTACAATAGCTCGGGCATTGTATTGTATTGTATTGTATTGTAGTACGGGCAGGTTTCCGCAACTCGACGTCTGGCGCCTATTTTGCGTGAAGGAAGGACGGCTAGTCCAGCCAGCCCAGCTCCTCGAGGAATCCTATCAAACCTTTGGTGTTGAGTAGGACCCCGGGGGGATATCACCCGGGGATCCGAGGTGTTTTGCCCTGTATGGGGCCACTCCTTTGCACTCCAGTACCACGTGAGAGGCCGTTTCTTCAGTCTTCATGCACCCACGGCACAGGGGACTGTCTGTAACACCTAAGTTAAAGAGATGTTTGTTAAATGGTCCATGACCTGTTATCACACTAGTTACCATCCTTAACCGGATTTTGCCGAGACGGAGAAGTGTTTTGGTGAGTCTATTGTTAATGCTAGGCATGGCTTGTTTAGCCTGTCTGCATCCCTCTTGACTTTGCCAAAGTGCTATGTGCAGTCTCCCGGTTCGTTCCAGCAACGTCGAGCGTACCTTGCTGAAGGGCGTCAGAAGAATGGGTTCCGGACCAATCGACCCAGCACCTGACCCCTGCCTGGCCAGCTCATCTGCTGCGTCATTCCCCCGGGATCCGCTGTGACCTTTAATCCATTGAAGGACAATATTGTTATTTTGACATACCTCCATTAGTCGTTCATGACATTCATGTATTAGTCCAGATGTAATGATGTGACTTCCGAGAGCCATCAGTACTGCCCTACTGTCAGAGAGTATACGGATGGAGGCTGTTACTTTCCTTGCAGTGATGGCGGCAGCCGCATTGATGATGCCCATGCACTTAGCTTGGAATACTGAGTTGTGAGCGCCCAGCGGTGTGATTATAGACATGTTCAGGTCTTCTGAGAATGTACCGCAGCCTGACCCCATGTCTGTTTTAGATCCATCAGTGAAGATTCTCAATTCCCGGAGGTTGAGTCCTTCCTGATTTTCGTCCTCATGTAACTGAATTTTGTACCTTTTGTCGAAGACAGCACGTTTGTGAATCCGATCCGTGCCTGCCCTGAGCACTGGAAGTTCTTCGTATGCCCTGTCCAGGCATATTGTGTGCAGAGTGTTCAAGTTAGACCATACGTTGAGAGTTCGCAACCTTACCGCTGACAGGGCAGCCTCCTGCTGTATGTGGAGGTGTAGCGGTGGAAGGTTTAGCATAACTTCCAAGGCTGCGGTCGGAGTGCTGCTCCAGCATCCTGTGGTAGCCACACATGCGAGCCTCTGTAGTTTCTGCAGCTTGTTTCGTACGGTGGCGAGGTTCGTCCTTGGCCACCAGACCAGCGCCCCGTAGCAAAATAGAGGCCGAATTATCGTCTTGTAGAGCCAGAGAGTGATTTTTGGGTTGAGTCCCCACCTGTTGCCAATCATCCTTCTGCACTGCCAGAAGACGACCTCGGCCTTGTTTATGCGTTTGTTTATGTGGTTGGTCCAATGGAGTCTACTGTCAAGAGTGAGTCCTAAGTACTTTACCTCGTTGGTCAGATGTAACTCAGTTTGGAACAGTTTTGGTTTGGTAAAGCTGCCAAGTGCCCTTTTGTTGGTGAACATTACCATTTCTGTCTTGGTGGGGTTTACTGATAGGTCAAATTCCTTACACCAGCGCTCCACGATCCTGAGGTGAGGTGAGGCTGGGTCAGGTCACATACCGTACTGGCGAATTTACCCGAAATCAATATTGCCAGATCATCAGCATAACCTATTGTATAAAAGTGTTCCTTGTTTAGTTTGGTTATAAGGTTGTTAACTACTAGGTTCCATAACAGCGGTGATAGGACTCCCCCTTGTGGGCATCCTCGCACCGCCGCTACGACCTGCGGCTCACCTGCATACCTTATAGTCCTTTTGTTGAGCATGTTCATGATCCACTTGGTCAGTCCGGGTTCCGTGCCGTGATTAGTTAAGGCATTCCCTATACTGGCAAAGTGGGTCTTATCGAAAGCGCCTTCAATGTCAATAAACGTGTCGAGGCGCATTTCTTTGTCACCGATGGCCTTCTCGATCCGGCTGACGACCGTGTGAAGAGCCGATTCTGTAGATTTACCTGAGCTGTACGCGTGTTGGTTGTCGTGCATCGGTATGTTCCTGAGCGTTAGATCCCGTAGGTCCCTGTCGCACAGTTTTTCCAGTGTCTTCAACAGGAATGATGTGAGACTGATGGGTCTGTAGGATTTTGCATCTGTATAGTCACTCTTACCTGGTTTAGGTATGAATATCACGTTCACATCCCTCCATAGCCTTGGCACGTAGCTCCAAGTCAGACAGGCCTTCATGATCTCAATCAGGGTTTCCAGGATTTGTCCTAGGCCCCACTGTAAGAGACCAGGGAAGATCCCGTCCGGGCCAGCCGCCTTGAAGGAATGGAAACTGTTGATAGCTCGGGCATTTCCCTTTCGAAAGGTGGAGTCTAAATGAAGTCGGTTATTTTTTGTTTCAAATTATTTATTTTAGTCGTTTGCATAAGCCTATTTTTAAATTGGTCCAATCATGTTTTATTTTTATGAAATATCAAACAATTGAAGTTTGTGTGTATAGAAGTGCAAGCTAATTTTAAATTTTATCCGCCACAACTATTTTAAACGTCTCGCAATAATAAACTTTTCAGGAATATTCAATTATAGATAAATTTCAATTTAATTATCCAAGAAAAAAAATTAAAGGAATGCTTTAGAATTTAAGTTTTAAATTATTGATGTGTTTAAGTTTCGTTCCGTTATGTTCCTGGAATACTTTATTTTGATCCAATGGCAAGTACTTTTTTCTATATATTCCGAACACGTAGCGAAAGAATGCGAAGACTTCATAACTCAAGCTTTTATTTAGTTTCACCCGTTGTCTGTAAGCAGATCTTGCAAGTTAAAGGCCCACTTTAGTGGAGTACGGGAACGCCTTTTTAACCTATAAAAATGACATAAATCACAAGTCCGATTTTATTTTGTGACCTGTTAGAATACGTTAAGTACTAATAAATTTAAACATCGGTATCAACGTTCAAATTTCGTGGCACTTGGTAAGGGTCGCAAAAAAAGAAATACATAGGTATCATTGTTTTATTTATTAGTAATAAATAACATTTAATTTATTTTTATTCTTAATCGTACTTTGGTAAACTGTACATATATTTAAAGAGGTTTATATTCTTAATACGTCATAGAACCTCAATACTCATTTCATTATCCATTTGTAAAAAAAATTCTAAATGCCAAATAGGCAACAAATGTATTTAATTGTCATGCAAAATAATATGTGGTAAAATCTTCAACGATAATAGTTCTTAAAAACACTTACAACTACAATTTAGCATTGATAAATCTTTACCCAACTCCCTATCAGACTTGAGAAAATGGATTTGACGCAGTATACTGATTTTATATTCACTAACGAAGGTGCTTGCTGTACTATTTGCGAAATGAATATAAAAAAGAAAAGGTACAATATAGAGAAACATTTGAAATCAAAATCTCATCAAGATAAATTATCTGATTCACGCTGCCATTTACAGGATATAATACGAGATAATGCTGATTTCGAAATTAAAGACGATATCGTATATTGCAAATTGTGTAATTCGAAATTATTTCCCTCTAAATCTAGTATCGACCGCCATTTAAAAACAGATTTACACAACAAAATTCATAAAAATAATGCACAAGAAAAATTTAATAAAGATTTAACAGAGTTTATGATTTGTTCGAATATACCGTGGTCAAAATTAGACAATCCTAAATTTAGAAATTTTGTAGAAAACCTTTTAAATCATAAATATGGAAACGATATTACTGTGCCGAGTGAAACAAAAATACGAGTAAAATGCTTACCTGAATTGTATGAAAAGAAAAAAAATGAATTGAAAGAGAAATTACAAAATAAAATGATTTACCTCAGTGTTGATGAAACATCAGATTCCGTGGGAAAAAAAGTGGCAAATATTTTGATCGGAGCTCTAGATGGAACTAGTACCCAGCCACATTTATTTGCTTCTAAGGTATTGGAGGCGACTAACCATTCGACAATAACCAAACTCGTTGAGGAAACCCTTGAAGATCTTTGGGGCGATGAATACAAAAAAAACATGGATAAATTATTATTTTTTATAACGGATGCCGGTTCCTACATGGTAAAAGCAGCTAAAAACCTTGTTCAGAAATATAAAAATATGACTCATGTAACATGCATAGCACATGGATGTAATCGAGTCGCAGAGATAATTAGAAGTCTTTACCCGACCATAAACAGTTTGATTGACTGTATCAAAAAAATATTTCGTAACGCTCCTTCAAGGACAAATTTATTTCATCAAATGTGTGTAAATATTCCTCTACCACCCCGACCCGTGATAACAAGATGGGGAACATGGTTAAATGCTGCCTCATATTATCACATGCATTATGATAAAATCAAATCTGTCATCGATGCCTTAAATCCGCGTGAAGCGAGTGCAATTTCTAAAGCAAAAAAAATTTTCCGTAACCGGAATTTAAAAACTGAGTTACTATTCGTCGATACACACTTTAGTATAATTGCTAAGTCAATAAAATTATTGGAGGATCCAAAACTGAGTCTAGCAGAATCATTAAACATTGTTCATGGTTTGCAAAAAAAAATATCAACGTTAAGGTTACATCAAAATGCCAGAAAAGTTTATTTTAAATTAAAAAGTGTATTAAAGAAAAATCCTGGTTATAAGACTGTACAAATAATTAACCAACTATCTAAAAACAACGAGGCTGAAATACCAGAAAGTGTAAATAAAAACTGTGTGCAAAATTTTCAATGCTTGACATACCTTCCTATTACCTCAGTCAGCGTGGAAAGATCTTTTAGTCATTTAAAATGGATATATTCTTACAGACGTCAAAGATTGACAGCAAAATCTATGGAACAAATTTTAGTGATCTATTCTAACTCGTAAAATATTGTATGCCACACCTGGACATAAAGTGGCTTTTTCCGCACGCTACGCGTACGGATAGAGCCGCTTTCTGGCCAAATGTGCACATATTTTTCCAACACGGGAGGTAATAAAGAAAGCCCTCGATCGCATAATTACGTCCCTCGCTTGCAGCTTGGGCCGCAACAATTGCGATTGCGCGGCCTTTCTTTGTTTTACCACCCTAATTAGGAAATGTACTATTTAGGGGCTTTTTTATTTACATATACAAAATAAAGGTTAAAAATACTAAGTGATTTGTTTGTATTTATTTTTCTGCCAACCGTACATTGCCACGAAATTTGAACGTTGATACCGATGTTTACTAATAATAAAAAATATTTTCTAACAATTGTTAGCATTGCGCTAGGTATAATACATGTATTTGTTTGCTACACATATAAAAGATTATGTAAGTTTTATTTTTCTCCACCAGGCTATCGTTTTTTACTATTGCAACATAACTTCACAATTTATAACGGTTTTGTCAAGAGCATATGTCGTCTTAGCCATTTGTAATTCGTTTAGAATTCAAGGTCACTTATATTTTGACAAATTGTTTTCGATTATGCTCACATAATCTATTGGCCAAACTGTTATAAAATGACAGATGGTGTTGAAATTGATGAATGCAATAGTATGGCAAAGGAAAATATATCTTGTATAATCTTTTCTTGTTTTTATTAACAAATATCTATATAATACCTAGCGTGACGTCAAAAACTGTTAGAAAATATTTTTTACTACAAGTAATCATATCATATTCTCTAACTAAAAAAGAAAATCGCACTTGTCAGTTATCGAAGCTCAAAACTGTTCGCGTACTGTACTACTTCCCGGTTTACATTTGAGCAGAAAATTTGCACGCATACAGAATGTAACAAAAATACTAGTCATCCGTTTAAGGGCATAACATAATTGATATCGTATAGGCAAGATGCAATATTTTCATTTATGCTTTCATTTGAAAGAATTGCACGTAGAGAAGACCACGAGTGTGTAAAAAAATTAAAATACTATGATTTACAGTCAAAAATTGCTGTTACAAACTGACAATTTAAATTTTCGCGCCTAAAGGGCCTACAGTTCCTGTGACGTCACTCATGCGTGTCACTCGCCATATTTGTTCGTCCACAGTGTCAAATTCTTGTTTTTTTTTTATTTTTTGACTTGGATGCTAGCCCTTTAAGCCAAATCCCATAGAAAGTTCCCAATCCCCAGAGGCGTATTTGGAATTTTGGCGCCCCGGGCCAGAAAAATTTGCCGCCCCTGTTACTTAACCAGACAATTTCTTTTTTTCTGTAGACTCTGAACCCTTGGTGTACGGTCAAACGTTGAAAAAACACCCGCCTTTTGCACATCTGCATAGCGGGTTCGACACCGCGGGACAGCGCTACATGTTTTGGCACTTTTGGCGCGTAACCTCAGCGGATCAAGAGCGAAACAAGTGCGAATTCGTGGGGCGAGATTCCGCAGTTTTGATTCCGTTCTTGATTCGCTCTTGATCCGCTTTGGTTTCGCGGCGAAACGTGCTGCGGTACCGCGTAACGATCCACTACGAATATGTGCAAAAGGCGTAATGGGACCGAGTAACGTGTGTATGTGTAAGGTCAAGGTGGTATAAGGACCGGGCGGTCACAGTATGATCACTTACCTCATCGAGGAGCCTTATAAATCGAAAAGCAAGCCTCAGCCTGGTCGGTTTAGGTTTTGGTATGCAAATTAATTTTACATGAAACAGTATATTAAGAGCTATCTTCTGGATTTATTTTTTATTTTATAATTGCATATTTTAGAAGCTAGAAAGATAATAAAGCTTTATAGTCAAATATTTTATTAAATATCCATACTAATATTATAAATGGGAAAGTGTATGTGTGTGTTTGTTTGTTTGTCCGTCTTTCACGGCAAAACGGGGCGACGAATTGACGTGATTTTTTAAGTGGAGATAGTTGAAGGGATGGAGAGTGACATAGGCTACTTTTTGTCTCTTTCTAACCCCCCACTTCCCTAAAATGGGGGGTGGAAGATTGTATGGTTTGTTACCGCGAGCGAAGCCGCGGGCAAAAGATAGTATTGTATTTAAAAAAAATATTTTGTAACCTTAACACATTCAGTGCCGAAACCCCGACTATCGGGTATTTTATGATTTCGTTCCCAGGCCGGACGACCCGATAGTCGGGATCGTGGTACTACAGCTTTCTATGACGAAATTTTTGGGGCCTGGCGCGGATGTCTTGTTTGGCTGGGTGGCAATTAATGTGTTAAACTTATTTTTGAACGCGTACCGAACTGCAAATTATAAATTTATTTTTCAGCATTTGTTTTTGTTTTATTCAACAGTTACAATAGTTACGAGGGTTGCTACTTATATATCCGGAAACAAAAAAACAAACAAACGTACACGGCTGAAAATAGTTTTATTGTTTTTCAAAGTATTCCCCTTGATGATCTATGCACTTTTGCATTCGCGTGAACCAATTTTTAAAGCACTTCTGCCACTCCGCCTGAGGTACCTCCATAACGTGTTGTTTGAATGCGTCGACAGCATCTTCAGCGGTCGAAAATCGTTGACCGCGTAATTTATTCTTTATATTTGGAAATAAATAAAAATCGTTGGGTGCCAAGTCAGGGCTGTACGGCGGATGACCCGTTAATTCCACATTTTGACCCTCCAAAAATAGAGTTGTTTCGCGTGACGTATGACAGCTGGCATTGTCATGATGAAGAATGATTCTTCGTCGCTGGTTAGTTTTACGAATTTGTTCAAATACTTCCGGTAAGAAAATGGTCGTGTACCACTCTGAATTAACCGTTCTACGGTTTTCTAGTGGCACTGTAGCTACATGGCCATTAATACCGAAGAAGCAGGCCACCATTTGTTTCAATGTACTTTTTGCACGAGTAACTTTCGTAGGGTTCGGCTCATTTTGAAACACCCATACCGTTGATTGTTGCTTCGTTTCGGGATCGTATGCATAGATCCAGGATTCGTCACCTGTATAGATGTTATAAACGGCTTTTGAGTCACCACGGTTATATTTTTTTAACATTTTATTGCACCATTCGACGCGAGCATCTTTTTGCTCTTTTGTTAAGTTGTGGGGTATCCAACGCGAACAAATTTTTTTTACAGCCAAATAATTATGTAATATGCTATTAATGCTGGTCATAGAAATACCCAGAGTCGCCTCTATCTCGCGGTACGTAACATGTCGGTCGTCCATTATAAGTTTTCGCACAGCCTCGATATTTTGTTGTACAACGACCGATTTCGGGCGACCTGCCTTAACTTCGTCCGTAAGCATACTACGTCCACGATTGAACTCACTAAACCAGTGATACACAGTAGTTTTAGATGGGGCTTCATCACCAAAAGTTGAAGTTAGTTGATCTATGCACTGTTGTTGCGTTAAACCACGCCGAAAATCATAATAAATCATAGCACGAATATTTTCACGAGTGAGTTCCATTCTTGCTGCGAGATGACATTTAAAACCCGTCAAAAACAAAACACGAGCGTTAATAAGAAAGAAAAAATATACCGGCCAGTACTTAAAAAAGTTCAAATTTTACCATGGAGGTCAAATATGCTATTTAAGAAGATTGTAATCCCGGTTTCCGGATATATAAATAGCAGCCCTTGTACATGTATAGAATGCACCCCTAAAAAATGTTTTCTAAAAGAATTCTTGTGCTCTAATATATGGCAGATTATAAAAGCCATTCACAAACCAAATTTTATTAATATAGGGCCGTAAATTTCGGCTACAGACGGAAGAAGCACCCTAAAATTGCACTACTAAAAGTGTCCGAAAACGGAACGAACCAGGCTGAGGGCTGACCGACCAAAAATTTTGAAAGACTATCACTTTAGCAATCAAATGAGGTTGGTTCCATCCTGCTACTCGATGAGGTAAAAACACCCCAAAAATTGCACCACTAAAAATGTACGAAAACGGAATGGACCAGGCCGAGGGCTGTCCGACCAAAAAATATTGAAAGAGCATCACTTTAGCTATCAAATGAGATTGGTTTCATCGTGCTACTCGATGAGGTAAGATCACCCCAAAAATTGCACTACTAAAAGTGTTCGAAAACGGAATGGACCAGGCTGAGAGCTGTCCGGCCAAGTGATTTGTGACCTATATATATTTTTTTTCGATGAATAAGGTTCCAAACTGCTCCTCGATGAGGTAAGTGATCATACGGTGGCCGCCCGGCCCAATAGGCTTGTAGTCGTAGCCTATCCATCTTTCCCAACCATTACCCATGCCGAAACTACCATTCCCAGTAACTTGACGACTGAGTTTCTGGAGGGTGTAAAATATACTAGATTGGACGAATGCTAAGATCAGGAAAGATTATAGACCCGTATCGGGGATTCTCAACGATCAGCTTTTACTGACTTCATTAAGTTGTTCTGACTGAAACCGGAAGCTTAGTTAAATAACCAGGCATAGTTATATTGTCCTCCCTTTTAGAAAAAATTGCAAACTTACTTTATGTGATACATGGTAATGGCAGAGATAGAAAGTTGGCATAAGTACAAAATAACGCTCTTCATGTTTATTTAGATTGTGGCGTTTTGAAATTGTTTGTTTAAAATTACTCTTTCTTAGGCCTAATGAGCCGGTACCTAACTGAAGTTCAGCATCGAAAAAGGCGCCCAGAACCAAGCACACGGGGCGGCTCGCGCCGCCCCTGGCAGCCTGCCGCCCCGGGCCATGGCCCTGTAAAATACACAATAAAACCATACAACCACACTCGCTCCTGGCACGACCGCTCGGCGCCACGGTTAACAGCAGACTACCCCCACTCCCACAGGTGCAGTATACTACATCCCTTCCTTATTAACAAAATAAAATAATACTCATTTAATATTTTCGTTATAGTCCAGACGCGTCGCGTTTTCACTACTTTTATTGACAACAGACCATTCTCCAGCTTCAACTCTCTTGAGGTGGACCACATTTCTACGATATTCTTTTCCAGTCGAATCATCCTTTACTTTTACATCGCCACCGCTTACGTCAGTAACTGTGTGTGATTCGGGGTTGAAGTTGGGAGTAAGTTTGTTGTCCCTTGTCAGGTTTTTTGACATATACCTTTTCCCCTACTTCAAAGCTGCTGTCTACGGCTTGTCTCTTCCTATTCGCATATTCCCGACCCTTTTCTTTTTTTCCTTTATCCCTGTTCCTTACATCCGAATATTCCGAATCAATGTTACTCTGCGTCCGTAAGTAATACCTTAGACAACCCTACACGTGATCCCTGGGTTGTGCTAAAAGAGTAACAAACTTGGCAGCTGCACGGTCGCATCTGGACCTCGCAGCACTCACTGGATTTTCTTCATCATCTACTTTCCCACTTACTACCTGAGAGAGGAAATGCCTATATTCAGTGACATCTAGCCATACGATAAAAATAAAACATCCGAATCAACTATTTTACACACCATGTCAGCCGCTGTGGTTTTTTGTCACGAAACTGCCTTCGGGAGAAAAGTTCCGAAGGTGTTTTACCCGTCGTGGTATGTGGAGTGCTGTTGTATAGTCCATGGTTCGAAAGGAAGCTCTCGTCTCTTAATTGGGTGTGGGGGGTTAAGCGCTGATACAAGTGTGCATCCTTTACATGCTTTGACACGATTTTCAGCGTCCTTATCTATCTTTGGCTATCATACTTTAATTATGAGGCAAGTATTCATGGCGACAATGCCAGGATGATCCTGATGAGCAGCCTCCAGCACACTATCACGAAGTTCTCTAGGGATAATCAACTTGCTACCTCTTAAGCCAATATTTCCTTGAAAGCAGATCTTCGCTTGAAAAGCTCTGTGAGCGTTCACCAAATCATGCCATGTGTTTTCGTGGATTCCACCTTAGAGCGCCGTTATTTCTTCATTAGTAGCACAGACGGTGTCAATTTCTTTTAAGGGAACTGCTATCGGTCTGCTGTATTCAACGATTGTTTTGATAAAACTTTCATCGTCGAATGGCTCTGAACTGGTTGAATGACAAAGTCGAGAAATTAAGTCAGCAATATCATCCTTGCCTGGCCAGTAAATAACTTTGTATTTGTAAGCCTGCAAGCGGAGAACCCAGCGTTTAATACGTGCGCAAGGTTTAGATCTGGCCCCAAAAATGGGCCTTGTGGTCGCTTATGAGTTCAAACTCTTTGCCGAACAGGTATATTTTAAAACGTTCAACCGCCCAGACGAGTGCCAATGTTACCGAACGCGAGAACTATTTTGATCTATTTGTATCAGTACAGCCCCCCAGACCAACCGGAGATGCATCAGCTACTATTTGTGTTTTGTCAGCACGGTTATAGTAGCTTAGCGTTTGTATATTTGACAACGTCACCATCAGGCTATCAAACGCTTTTTCTTGAGAGCTAGTCCAATACTTGCGGAGGTCCTTAATTTCAGTCGCATCAGCTGTCGTAGGGGCTCCGCCAGTGATGCCAAATTGGGGATCCACTTACCCACATAATTGACCAAACCGAAGAGACTTCGGATCTCTTCGACATTGGTGAAGACTGGATAGCCTGGTTATACTTATCCAGGAGCTTTATGCCCTTTTCAGTGAGTTCCGTGCACTAAGAACTCAATTTTATTGGTCTTGTAAATGCATTTATTTTCGTTAAGCAGAACGTCGTTATCTTTCAATACCTGCAGGACTTCCTTCAGCCGTGTATCATTTTCCTGTTCGTGAGACCCGTAGATAATAATGTCGTCAATAAAATTGGCACTGCTTCACATCCCAACAACATATTCTCTAGCCCCTTTTGGAACATTTCCGGCGCACATGAACCTCTTATACCGACATAAAACCTTACTGGTGCTAAAAGTTGGGATGTGTCTGCTGTCTTCGTCAATCTCTAGTTGATGAAATGCATTTTTATGTCGAGCCAAGAAAATAATTATGCTTGTCTGAAATTTGGTAGTAGTTCATCCATGGTAGAGAGGGGGTGATTTTCCTTATAATATCTTCATTCGCCCTCTTCCATAGACTACACAGACTTCTCATCATTGAGCTTTTACAGGGGGCACAGGGTCACCACACGTAATCGCAATTTTATTCGTTAATTTCTACGATTCGAACAGCACATATCAATAGTATTCTACACACACCATTTTGTAGTATAACAATCAATGTTAGTCCCTATAACTTGATCTTTGTGGATATTTTTAATTCACATGAGTTAATGATCAAAACGTTAACTCAAATGAAATAAGCGGTCGCGCTCTCATACTAAATTAGTACGGGAGCGCTGATTTGTGGTGAACTCGAGTTGTACTTATGATCCATCTAGTGGTTAGGTTATCTGTGCCCTCCTCATATCAATACAAATCCGTAGGCCGCCATTTGCTTTGAGAACGGTAACCATTGGCGATATCCGTTGTGAAGGTCCATGCACCTCTTGAATAATATCAGCCTCTTGAAGCGACGTCAGCTTTGAAGTAACCTTTTCTTCTAAGGGTATCGGAAAGCTTCGATATGGTTGGATAACCGGCTTTACTTTGTTATCGATAGAGATTTGAATTTTAACGCATTTGAACTTAGGCAATGTGCTGACATTATTGATGTGTACGTTGTCAACAGGTATGCCAAGCTTGACGACTCTGAGCTCTGAGTCTGATCGCGCTTGTCTTTTCCAAGAGGTATCGCATCCCATTTCGGACGACGAAGAAGGCAGCCATCTTTTTAAGCCCATCATGAATATATAGATGTGCTTCGAGTGCCCTGATTACGTTCAATGGCTTTACCGCGCCATAAGGCGTTAATGTCTTGTCAGGATTAGAGATTTCATTCGAGGTTTTCACCTTAAATATTCCCACGTCTTGTCAGTAATATTATTGCTCTTACAACCAGAGTCTATTTACATCTCAATAGTGACACAGCCAACCTGACAGTTGATAATCTCATCGTCATCTAAATTGAATACGTAGTCCACTTCTTCACAATTTTTTTTTGATTGTCAAACTTTAGCCTTTTGCTTTTAGCAAAGTGATCGTCTTTTCGAGTTTCAAATTTTCGTTTAAGGTTTATAGTTTTTACAGTAGTCTCTGAAATGTCCGACAATCCCACATTTCAAACATGCTTCGTCCCTAGCAGGGCATTCAGTCGCAAAATATAGGTGTTTTTTTTTTAACAAAACAAGTTGCCTGTTTACAGTCTCAAGCGTAGTAGCTATAGTGATCACTTGCTGTAGGGTGATACCATCGCTTCCCGCCAAAATCTTTTTCTTAAATCTGCACTATGTCCCTTTTTGATTATTTGGTCGATTAAATGTTCGTCTCTTGCTACTGACGAAGTCTCAATAAAAAGCTTCAAACCTTTCCCTTTCATCTTGTTTCATAAGCCTGAAGATGTAACGTTCATAGTATCTACTCTGCTGAGGAGAAAAGTTAGCATCTATTTTTTCCATTGCCACCTTATAAACGTCGACGTCGTCAGTTTCTTCGGCGTGAGCGTCGGGCAAGTTGGAATAGACATCCTTAGGCATACACAGTCTATCATATTGACACATCCAAAAATTTTAATTTTCAATACCCTTATTACGCATAGAAACAGCCTATCATATTGACCGATTCTCTTATAATCCTCATACAGTCTATCATATTGACCTTTCATATAAAAGTCTTCCAAATCACTTTTATTATTCATGCGGTCTATCAAATTGACCTCTCATAAGCCAACTCACTGTTAACTTTACCCAGCGCAAAACCATGGTCTATCATATTGACCTTTCTCATGAAAGTCTTTCATATCACTTTCAATATTCACGTGGTCTACCTCTCATATTATCACATTGACCTCTCATATCAATACAAACATCAAACAATAGTAAAACTATGGTCTATCATATTGACCTTCCATATAACAATAGGTAGTAATCCACTTCCCACAACAGTTAGGTACCTATACCTACGATGGACCGTGAAATCGACCTCTCAAAACAAAACATTTAATAGTACCATATCCGGAATTATATTTCTGATTTTTAACAATCACCCATTTAACTAAACAACTATCTACTTATAGATAATACAAATCTTAATGCCTATTAGGAACTAAAATAAGTACCGGCCAACTAAACCCCTTTTTCCAGCACCCGTTTTTACAAAATTAGCGGATTAGTGTAATAATCCTTATTATACACCATAATAATTTACAACTCAGTCAATCAATCTGTATTTTATTGGAGTAGTTATTTAACTGTAGCAATGCATTTTAACTAAACTTGGTTATAGTACTACGAAGTCAAAGCAATTTAATTACAATTTGTGTAATCATCATTTCCTGAACACAACGAGCCATTTTTGTACCAGCTGGCCCGCCAGTGCATATTCCGAAGTGCATTATTATTCCTTGACTACTACTAAATTCCCAAATATTGGTAAAAGTTGCTGTTTGACCTTCAAATATAATTTTTATACCGAGTAAACAACACAGCAAAATATAGTTCATTACTCCACTTTTATTTATACCTACAACTTTTTTTACGTACATGCTTACTATTCCTATCCTTGTTTTAACGATAAAATATTCACCGAGATGTACTTCTGTTTTCCTCGTTCGCCACTTGTAAAATACACAATAAAACCATACAACCACACTCGCTCCTGGCACGACCGCTCGGCGCCACGGTTAACAGCAGACTACCCCCACCCACTCCCACAGGTGCAGTATACTACAGGCCCTATTGGCCATAGGGTAAATACGCCCCTGCCAATCCCATTAGTTGTCATAGCAGGAGTGACGTCACTAGACGCTGATTGATGGATTAAAACACGTTCCGTTTCACATTACTTACTTCAAATCGTAATTATTATTTGAAATTAGTATGAACTAAAGTAAAAACCTTTTAATACCTATTATTTACGTTTTTTTCAACATTTGGATCACAAAATAATGGTAAATATTATGTCTGCATCTTCCCTATTGCGACTAAAAACAAGTTGGAGAATTTTTTTTTCGATTTTTTTTTCATAATTAGAATATGATACCAATTATGCCCTTTCACGACCAGGAACCCACTAAGCGGGCTCTCTGTTCGTAGGCGCTTTCCGCTACATACAAGGAAAACGCTAGGATCGGCTACGAGCGTAGCGCGTAGCGAAGTGTGGTACGGAAAGTGTTAAACGGATCACCAGTATTTTTGGTTACACCTTGTATGTACAGCCTTGGCCAGAAGTGTTGAGCATAGCTCTTTTTTGTTTACAATTTTGATGTTAAGTATTAATTCCCTGTCATAACAATGTACGATGACGTAAAATGTTATATTTTATTGGTATATCTAGAAAACTTCACTTAATAACACTTTCAAGGAACCTATAAAGTATGGAACACTTTTCATGTGGTCCCAAAAATGCAAATTTAAGTCGGTGCGACAAATTGCAAATATTCTATGCAGTTACTAATCAGTCACTTCAACAAAACAAGCCTGTTCAGTTTGAATTAATTGATAAAATAACTTCAAAAAAGATAGAGAAGCCGGTCTAAACTTTCGAGTTTTGTATGAAAATCGCAAAGGTGCTTAACACTTCTGCCCAAGGCTGTATATCGCGTGACCGAAGGTTGTCATAAGAACTCTGTGATAAAACAAGGTAAGCTCATTGTGGTTGGGTATCTTACAATCATCTTGTTGAGCAGTAGATGACTTTTGCAAGAAAAGTAAGTCGGCTTTAAAAGCTTGTATTAAAAAATGTAATTATTGACAAAAACTTTTTGTTATGATCTTATAATTATGCGAAGATTCAAACCTGCATCATCTTTCTCTCTGCTAACATCTTCCTGGCCCTACTAAGCTATCCAACATTTCAGACTGCTAGAATCGTGCGTGCTCCTGAACATGGAGTACGACTCGGCGCGGCGCCTGCGCTCGCAGCTGCGCGCGCACCCGTCGGCAGCCGAGCAGCTGCGCGCGCGCGGCGTGCGGCACGTGGCGGCGGCGCAGGCGCTGCGCGTGCTGGACCAGCGCACCGACCTCAGCGCGCCCGAGCGCTCCGTCATGGACCTCTTCTGAGGGTACGAGGGGGGAGGGCTTTAAACTGGAGTGCTGGCGGTGCCGGTGCGTCGGTTATGACAATATTGGTGATACCGCTTTTAATGATGATAAAAACCCACAGACAGTACATTTTCAATGCCAATTGTATTTTGTTGTTTGGAAACCTTTTTACCATAGACCGTATGGATTTGACATATCCAAAGCATAATCAACATGATTTGTTTGCGTGTTTATCCTTATTGAGTATTTATTACATGAAGCGTTTATGTAACTAAGAAAGGTGGAACGATTCAACCGTAATCATAAAACTTAGCAAACTCGGTAAAATTTGCCTCTTTCACAAACACTGCCGTCAAAATACAGATAGGAAAACACGACTGTCAACATATGACAGACGATGGACAGACGTTTATGAACAGGGCCCGTAATTTTCATGCCGATGACATCAATTTGACGTCACGCTCCATATAGGATGATCCCAAATAGTTTTATTGTAAATTATTAATCATTATCATTTTAATCATGTACAAATTACTTCGAAAGTACTATATTTACACGTGGAATAAATTATACCTACTTGATACGTGAAACGTAACGTAAATAAAACTATTTGATTTGTTTTTATACATACATTTTATTAAATGGTATTGTTAACAACACATTACAATTCATTAGAAAACAGAATTCCTCTCTAACGTAAAGCACGCCATCCTTCTTGCATTAATTCCCATGCAAAGAAAATCTAAGTCATCTTCGCGTTCATACGTAATGCAATATTCATAAAAAAAAATTTTTTGTAATCGTTTTTTTGTTTGTTGTGTCACACATTTGGTTAATTATTCCAACTTCTCTGCTAAAATGAAAATGTATATATGATGGACACATTTTTTCTGATTTTAACAACTAATACAATTAGGAAGTCAGTATTTTTATTTCTCAGTGGCACTTGTTACATTTTTGACAGAACGTTTTTTAATGAGAACGAATAAAAACCGGCCAAGAGCGTGTCGGGCCACGATCAGTGTAGGGTTCCGTAGTTTTCCGTCCGTCACAGTAAGTGTCCGCTCTTAAGAGTTAAAATAACACCGCCATGTAGGATATGATATGAGCGTTCCACGTACAGCGACATCTATCGGCAAATTAAGTAAACTATTGCGCGCGAGCTTAAAGTATGGAAGATGATTTTTATGGGATAATTCTTTATTGCGTGAACCGATTTGCACCGTTTTTACTTTATTTGAAAGCACGTCATTTCATTGTGATTTTGTAGAAATTACAGGTACAATAAACATCTGCTTATACGGTTAAATTCCAAACTTAGTTCAGAAATTATTTTGTAATTTTTTTCAAGAACTATTCAACATATCAAGTTCAAAATAATTTTCCTACAAAGTTTTTATAAAGTTCTACTTTTGATATTTTTTTCATATTTTTGAAACTTATGGTTCAAAAGTTAGAGGGGGGGGGGGGGCATATTTTTTTTACTTCTGGAGCGATTATTTCCGAAACTATTTACATTATCAAAAAATGATTTTAGTAAACCCCTATTCATTTTTAAATACCTATCTAACAATATATCACACCTTAGGGTTGAAATGAAAAAAAAAAAATCACTCCCCACTTTACGTATAGGGGAGGTACTCGTACCCTAAGAAAAAATTTTTTTCCACTTTTTATTTCACTACTCTGTCGGCGTGATTGATATACATATTAGTACCAAATTTCAGCTTTCTAGTGCTAACGGTCACTGAGATTATCCGCGGACGGACGGACGGACGGGCAGACATGGCGAAACTATAAGGGTATAAGGGTAGTTGACTATGGAACCCTAAAAAAGGTTACATTTAAAAAGGTTTTATTACATATTGATTTACAAACAGTCAAGGAAATTGATTTGTGTAACATTACGTACTTTGTCATAGTGACAATCAACATCTAGACGCTAGAGATTTCATATTATTGTCGCTGTGATAAGGTTCTAAATGGTATGTAAATCAAAGTCCTGGGTCGTACCTACACAAATAACCAGATACTTAATGATATTATTTACAAACGAGGTTTTGTACGAGGTGTAAGTGCCACTGAGAAATAAAAATACTGATTTCCTAATTGTATTAGTTGTTAAAATCAGAAAAAATGTGTCCATCAATTATACATTTTCTTTTTAGCAGAGAATCTGGAATAATTAACCAAATGTGTGACACAACAAACAAAAATACGATTACAAAACAAAATGATTTTTATGAATATTGCATTACGTATGAACGCGAAGATGACTTAGATTTTCTTTGCATGGGAATTAATGCAAGAAGGATGGCGTGCTTTACGTTAGAGGGGAATTCTGTTTTCTACGTAACAATTGTAATGTGTTGTTAACAATACCATTGAATAAAATGTATGTATAAAAACAAATCAAATAGTTTTATTTACGTTTCACGTATCAAGTAGGTATTATTTATTCCATGTGTAAATAGAGTACTTTTGAAGTCATTTGTACATGATTAAAATGATTGACGACTAATGATTAATAATTTACTATAAAACTATATGGGATCATCCTATATGGAGCGTGACGTCAAATTGATGTCATCGGCATGAAAATTACGGGCCCTGTTTATGAATAATGCAATTGAACTTTAAATAATAGGATATTTTATATTTACTATTTAACGACGCAAAACATAACGAATTCAATTTTAGAGGTAGGGTGTGGCGCCATAAATCTTTAAAGGGGTGCAAATTAAAAATGGTTGAGAAATAAATGGTATGGGGGTTTATTTATGGATAAAATTTATCATACTATAAGTGGTTAACGGCTCCAACATAGGTGTCCAAACATATTGTATAAGCAAATGGTAAATAATTTAGACTGCCAAGCAATGTTACAGTATTGTTAAAAAATACATTCCAATTTATATTATTTGATTCGAGCTCCATTTGTATGGCATTTGATATTAGTTGTATTTGGATATTATTAATTTAATGAAATTACTTTCAGTTTAACGCAACTTTTAAACGTAGTGTTCGTGGATTTACATTGATGAAAACGAAGCAGTATCACTAAATCGGCATCGCATTGGTAGTGTGTTAAAATAGTACGGAAATTGATATGCGAAGCTGTACGGCGGCTAATTGTAACTATTGTTTTCTTACGATACGGCTTAATCTGTTAGGTAGTGTTATCACCAAAGATTTGAGAGGATGTGTAGGTATTTGTTTGTAAATAATCAATAGTATCACTTAATTTGAACGAGGACTCTTATCACAAATACATCTCTCGCTACGCATCCTCACTCATATCTTATGGAAAGGCAATCTATACATTCTGTCAGTTGTATTTGACCAGGCGAGGATACGGGGGGGGGGGGGGGGGGGGCAACAAGGGCAACTGCCCCCCCCCCGAAACGCAAACCTCGCATGCTACGGGGCCCATAGGTGCGGAGATTTTTTGTGAAGGAAAGTGCCCCCCCCTGAACGAAATCCTGGATCCGCGCCTGATTTGTACCTAGTCTACATATATTGGTTTGAAATAATTTCATTGGAGGAATTCCTGTAATAAGGTTTTTCTATCCTTCATTTGTATACCATTCAATATAAATGATAATCAAACCAAATCCAACCGCTACTTAACTTGGGTAACAGTTCCCGTGAAATTTGTTTGAATTTTCGTGATTACGATATTTAATCGAATTTTCATGAAGTTAGGTAAGATGTTATGCTCACGCTGTGTAGAAAATACATTAAAATGTCATTAGGTAAAATTTTCTAGCAATACGCCATTAATCCAATCATTGGGGAATCATCTCCATACATTGCCTTACAAAAGGTGGAGTAGAAAATATTTTAATGGTTATTGGTAGGCTATAGGGTGGTAATTAACCTTTTGACCGCCAAGCATTGAACAAAAATGACGCGCCACCGACGCCACGTAATCGCGTTTTGTCAAGCGAAATTGAACTTTGCGGAAGCCCGCGTAGGTCCCTATTGCATCACAAAGCATGTCGGCGGTAGCCGTCGTTGGCGTCCATGGCACAACTTTTTGATGTCGGCCACAGCCGACTGTGGCGGTCAATAGGTTAAAATACTAGATTTGAGACCTTGAAGGGGGGGAGGGGGCGGTCGCCATCTTGGTTTAAAGGTGCCAAAAGTCCGTTTTTGAACCTTGGCGCTTAAACGGTTATCAGTATGCCTAAAATTTCTATGGAACGTATGAAGAAGATAAAATTGTCTACAATATTTCTATACACAATACATCTGTAAGTCTTACAGATATAAAGATACAGGGGGTGAAAAAGTGTATATTTTCTTATATCATAAGAATTTTATTTATTAGCTTCAAAGTTTTGTGCTTCGAGATAAGGAAATGAAGTCTCTACCACAGTTTTGTCATATTCTAATGATTCTTTTAAAAGATATTCAAAAGTTGAATTCACCCCTGGAGCGCTTATAGAGGGGGTGAAAGTAGTAAGTCTCACACACAAAATCAATGTTCTATTACGCATCATAAAATACTACTAGGCGTTGTCAAGTATAGCAATCGATCAATTCGGGTATAATGAATTTAGGTTTCAAATCTAGTATTTTAATAACCACCCTATAGCCTACCAATAACCATTAAAACATTTTCTACTCCACCTTTTGTAAGGCAAATGCTCCAATTATTACGCTACATGTTTTTTGATGAAAGCCGCCGACATGAGCTGTAGGTGTCGTTTAATTCAACACGACGAATATGGAAGGTTTTAGTATATTTTTGCTACTGATTTTTTATATGAATGTATTATAAAATAATACAAAATTTTATGAATATGTTATATGTTTTCTTAAATTTTATATAAATTATTTATCGAAAAATTGATACGATTGTTAATGTTCGATGACTGAAAGAATAAAGCCTGTCCTTCTTGTAAGTGAATGTTAAATGTTTAATTAACTCCTTGAATGTCAAATAACGTTAATTGTCGTCTTCAATGTTAGATCTGTGCGCACAACCGTATGTTGTTCTCGATAAAAAGGGCCCTTGATGAAGTGATGTGTACGCTTTATATTTTAACAACATTCGATGTATAGTTTAATAAAAAAAAGGATATATTGGTGTCAAATGTTAATTAACGAAAGTTTTAATTTCAAAATAAATGTAATGTTGTAAAACTGTTTCATCAATTTCATCATGCACAATTTCTGAAAGACATGTACATACAATATGGTTCTTAAGCTATAATTAACGGCAAATTGATTTCATCTATTCATGCGCGTGAATGCTCCATATCCGTTGCGTTTCTGTAAGTTTTATTAGTCTTTTCCTGTGGTCCATTTCTGGAACGATAATATTAATGTATGTTAATATTAATAGTGTTGGGTGAGTTTACTAAATGTTAAATTATATGGGTTTTCTTGGCACCACAATAAATTTAGTTCAATACCGTCTGAGAAATAGGTACCCAGGACAAACAAAATTGTCGCTAACTTTAAGTAGATGAATCAGAGCATTGTAAATCCGCCATGATAAATCCAATATGCATGACAAATACACATCATAATCATAATCAAGTGTAATAAAATATATATTACATTGTTTAACACATACCTATATAAATATACACTGTTTTTAGGGTTCCGTAACCAAATTAGCAAAAATTTACCTTTATGGTTTTATCATGTCTGTTTGTCCGTCCGTCCGTATGACACACTCATTTTTTTATAATCTGTATTGCTGAATTCACCTCAAGTTAGCTTAGATTGGCTAGTCTCAGTGTCCAATTCGAACTTAGCCGATGAAAAAGGCAATATTAATGTGATTCAAGACAGAATCAGTCAATAATTGATTTGAAATACTTAATAACCGGAAACTTAACTTATAATATAATACCATAAATCAAATATAGAGTTATTGGGACATCAAGTTACATTTAGAAATTTCTATTCCTCGGGCATCTACGCAATCAGTTCACATAGCGTTTTATATTTTAATTAATTTTGTTCGTGTATAATTGTACCAATTCGTTTCGTGTATTGAGTTTGCGTGGTGTTTGCGTCACTTTCGTTTGTCATAATAGAAATAAATGCAATACAAAATACAATACCTTTGGCAAAAATAAAAAATGTAATAAATAACCCACGACGTAAATTGGTAAATCCATAATACTATTGCCTAATGTCAAAAACATCTGCACAATTAAGTCTTTCTAATTTAATAAGGTAAATAAGTAATACTTATTAAGTATACACTACACTATATAAGTACATTTATAACCGTGACATGACATGAACAATCTGCTTATATGACATTTATTACAGTTAAAGCAAAATAAATGTCAATTTCTGTTTTGCGTGAATTTACGCGAGTTTGATATGCATTGACAGTTTCGTTGTAGATAAACTGTTTTAACAAAATGAAAGCAAACCGCAATCATCATATTAATTTTTAAACGATGTTGTTTGTGCTTCTTGGTTCCCTATTAGGGTATCCTAATACTTGTATATTATGTAATTAATTATTTATTGTGTTAATAAAATTCTAATTAGTTAATTAAATCGCCTTTTCTTATTTACCTATACCTGCATACTGTTGTTCTGTTCATAATCATATTATTATTTTCAAACCTTAGTGGAGTGGAACCATATCTAAATCTTGGAATGTAAAATTATACGGAGTGGCCAAAAAAGAACTCTATTCCCGTTGGTTGTAAGGTTTTGGGACCCAACCAGTCCTCCCTAGATGGATTTGGAACCTCTGAGATTGATTAGATTTTTGGATTTTGGCCATTGAGCGGCGGTGGGTAATGTAATGACCCCTTACAAAAATCCCAAAAATAAAATCTATCTGAGAGGTTCCAAATCCATCTAGGGAGGATTGGTTGGGTTCCTTAAACCTTACAGCCAACGGGAATAGAGTTCTTTTTTAGCCACTCTGTATACAATTGTTATGTTATAATTCGGTAATTTTTTAAATGTACTGATTACATATACTGCCTTCAAATTCGGTATTTAATGTACTGACTACATATACTGTACATTAAAGTATTAAGTAGGAGCGGCCTAGCGGTAAGGCTTGCGTTTTTAATCCGAAGGTCCCGGGTTCGAACCCCAGCTCGTGCTACTATGTTTCTCGGAACGAATGCACGAAATATATTTTGGTGTTTACCAGTCGATTTTCTTTAAAGGAAAACATGGTGAGAAAACCGAACATAATAGGGATGATGACACATGTTGAATTATGCAATAAAATTTAGTTGATAGGATGCAAAATGATCAATATATCCAACTAAAGTGAAAATTTATAAATTGGGTACTTTCCTGGGTAAAAAAATTATAATTCTATTTAGTCCGTCAATTAGATTATCAAAAAATATTGGACACGTATTTTTTATTTTGTCAATCAAACAAAAATTGGTGAAGATATAGCCCGTTAAAGTTCCGCGTGACGTCACATTATAGTAAAAATTGTACTACAATGTGACGTCACGCGGAACTTTAACGGGCTATATCTTCACCAATTTTTGTTTGATTGACAAAATAAAAAATAAGTGTCCAATATTTTTTGATAATCTAACTGACGGACTAAATATTTATTTTTAGGAAAGTAGCCAATTCTATTGAAATGGCTCAAATATTGAAGCGGCAAAATTTCTAAATTTTACGATTTTTTAAAGTGCGAAATTTAAAAAAAGCAATGATATAAAATACCATTAGATTTTTTTACATTTTACTATAAAATAAATTGTATGGCAACCATATACATAAACGCAACATTTCACTGTAAAAATAGCAATTTCATATTTTTTCCATACTTTAAACAGGGCGACTATGTGATCATGACGTCACTTTTGCACGTCATTTTGTTAGGAGCGTTTTGAGAAACAAATGCAAATCTCGGACTTTAAGTCTCATTTCTGACTTTTGTGTTTCTTTAACGCAATTGGCCCCATATAGACATTTGACCCTCACAACAAAACGAATCGATTGATAACATACATGAAAAAAATTCACCATGCCTATTCCAACAAGACCTAGTTTCCCCTTTATGTTGGAAGGTCCAATGGCAGTCGCGTTTACAAAAGTTTTTGTTCTTGCTAAGCCAACTCAAGACAATAGGTTAGCCGAACGGACCCCAGTTACCATTAAGTCTTAAAGCGTTTTCCCACTGTCCGATCCGATATCGGATGTCGGATGGTCCAAGGAAAAAAATACCTTTTTTGCTTTCTTTTAAGCAATGGAAATTTAGTATTTTAAATTTGTCTTCTTCGTGGTCCTATCCGACATCCGATATCAGATCGGATAATGTGAAAGCACACTTAGCCTAAAGCCGAGACAAACGCTAGAAAGATGATAGTGAATGATAGGTAGCTACCTATTTATATTATCTACTAGCGACCTGCCCCGGCTTCGCACGGGATAAAAAATGGTTATTCTGGGTTATCCCTAAGAGATAGACGTACACCATCATGGACTTTTTTGTAGCCCATTTTAAGGTGTACAATACTGTAGTACATTATTTTGATCTATCTCGTAGGGTTCAGCCAGCGTTTGCAATGTAAGCGCAAAAAAATGTGTTTATTTACGACATCACATTAGAAACCTCTAAAATTATCAGTGTTTCTCTACTATATTATGCATGTATTATACATGTAAACCTTCCTCTTGAATCACTCTTATCTATTTAAGAAAACCGCATCAAAATCCGTTGCGCAGTTTTAAAGATGTAAGCATACATAGGGACAGACATCGGAGTGATATTGTGTATATAAGATGTCTCTACAGTAATTCTTTCATTCCACCGATAATATACTTTTGAAACCGACTGTACAAATTATAGCGCAATCTTTATGCTCTCGTAAAACAAATAGTAGGACTATTATTAAATGATTAAATAAGATAAACGACTATCATCAAATGTTTTGTCGCTTAAGGCCCTGTTACACTTTACTTTTTTTTGTGTTCTAATTAGCATCCTAATTAGGATCCTAACTTTTTTCAATATGAAATGTACTTGCTAAATCCGGTTAGACTTGACTAAATTTAGAAACTAAATCATTTAGGAAGCTAACTAGGACAAGTGTAACAGGGCTTTTAGTCCTACACACATGGAATGACAAGTTGATAACTAACTTCGCTTGTTTGGATAGATCGCTGATTCTGTTACAGTGGCGGGAAGTGACAGTGACGTACCGTTCCCAGGAATATTCCCACCTCGAGGGAATATTGAGGAAATTTGAAATTGTTGTATGAACACAGATTGTATTTTCAAGGAAGTGGTGAAAACGAAGGCTACAAAACTCTTTACTGGAAAATCAAGCACAGTAACTCAACTGGAAAAGTAAACATTAGATTCTAAAGTCTAGATTTTAGGTTTTCTTTTTATATATATGTCGCATATAATATAGAATAAAATATAATAGAACAACAAACTGCAAAAGTAAATTTCCAATATTTCCGAGAAAATTCCCAATATTCCCTAAGTTTATTCCCAATGTTCCCGGGAATATTCCCTTTGCTTTAGGGAATATTTCTATAGTTGCTGGGAACGATCCCCTAACCGATAATTATATAAAAATAATTTTTAGAGTTCCGTCATCAAAATGGCAAATAAAGAAACTCTTCGTCATACCTTTCTTTCCGTCTGCTCGTCCAAGCTAAAGGCATACATATATACATATTAAATAGTGATTTTAGTATTTTTATCAACGAATCAAGCATTTACATTTAAAGCAGTGATATTATTTACTGGACAGTGTACGAGCCCAATTTCAAAGAAAAACCGCAAATCGATGTACAGTTTGGCCATTTGGCACACGCATACTAGAGGTCAAAATATTTTTTTTGACCCGCAGTTCTCAAAAAAAAGTGCTGGATAAAAAAAATTGTATGGGAAAAAATATTTTTTTCTGAAACCTCTCGCGTGTGGTATCATAGTAAAGAGCTTTTTACGATACTTAATTCTAAAAATATAACTTACACCACATACTTATATTTTAGTCATTTTTATATGGCTGATTTTTAGGGTTCCCTAGCTCGAAAGGAAAAAACAGAACCCTTATAGGATCACTTTGTTGTCCGTCCGTCCGTCTGTCAAGACCCTTTTTATCAGGAACGCGTGGAAGTATCAAGCTGAAAATTTATATTTAATACTCAGGTCTACTGTTCCTTGGAGCAGTAAAAAAATCAAACTTCTAAGCCAACGCAATCAAAAGATACAGCCGTTTATGCCGCAAATTTTCGAAACTCGCAAGGGAATCAAAACCTACAGGGTACTTCCCGTGAACACAGAATCTTGAAATTTGGTACGAAGCTACGTCTTATAGCACAGATAAAGGAAACATTGTGAAAACCGTAAATTTTTAGTTACATCATATAATAAAAATAATTTTAATGTTACTACCCCTATATACGTACAGGTTTGTACGGAACCCTCGGTGCGAGAGTCCGACTCGCACTTGGCCGGTTTTTTTTTATAATATACCACTAATGATATGTTTATAATATACCACTATATTAGGATATTACGTCGTTTACGTAGTTCGTTGTAGTTAGATATGAGGATATCTAACCCCAAGAAAGCAATTTTGAAAATAATTTCATTAAGTTGGCAGTCGTGTCCAGTGCGCCAAGCGACCTAGACGCATTGATGAGTAATTAAATAAATATTAATTGCGAAGTTAGCGCGGCCCGGCCGCTACTAGCGACTCGACACGATGAGTGCCCTCAATCAGAGTCAGCCCGTCGTGAACGATTTCCTCGCCTTTCTGCAGCAGAAGGAGAAGATGCTGCTGGAAGAAAAGATGAATGCGGCAACCGCTGTCCAGTTCAGTTCGTGGGCATCGAGTTTCACCGTCGAAGACATCTGTGAAGCGAAGCAGGTGTTGTGCCAAACCCTTGGGATCGTCGGCACATATGTACCTCACCGGAAGGGGGATGAAACCGGGAAGAAGACCCTTGCGGATATTATGAAAATCCTGAAGGAGTATAAAGAGCGGATTCCGGAGTTTGTGGCGACGAATGCCTCTATCCTGCCGACCCATGTTCCGAATAATATCGACGTTCGCTGCTTGTTTAAGGACATCGCGGCCCTTAAAACGAGTTTAGCAGAAATTATTTTGAAATTTGAAGCGGCCCAAGTCACTATTGCCGAGTTACGCAACGAAGTCAATAGTTTGCGAAATGCTCCAACTCGGTCGGCGGAATCAAATTTCAAGAGCGATGACCGACCCGCTACTATAAACGCGGAGTCTGTCAGTTTGCGTGTTGCTGACGCTGTAAAATGTGCCGCACCCGCCGCTGCACCGCCCGCGCGCCCCTCGCGTGTGCGGCCGCCTACTGTTTCTAAATCACGTCAGCGTGCTTATGCTGACGTTGCCGGTCGGCCAGTCGTAGCTTACCGGGCCTCCTCGCCTTCTAAGGCGTGGGTAGTACGGGTTCCCGATAAGGAAAACGGTTTACTAATATGTGGCCGAAAATTTTATGGCAAATTATCACTTCCCAAACTATTTTTCCCATAGTTTCATTTGGCAGAATCATCAGATGGCAAACCAATTTTTCGCATATATAACATATCGCAAATAATTATTTAGAATATTATTATTTGGCAAAATATTTACTTCGTCAGGTTTCAAAATGTCTTTTATTGTTTTGTCGAATGTATTGATTGCCATAAGTTATTTTTCTCATAATATTATGAATATTATGATGCATAATACTAATGTACCCTAATCTTGTAGTACTTATGGTGCAAATTACATTAGCATTATATTTCGTTATGTAGGTAGTTTTACGTGCTGTGCAGTTCAATGGTGGAGGTAGTACTTTTGTTTACTACATTCCATAACAATTTCAATCATTCAATTTATGTGTGTCAATGTGATGCTGCCTGATACGTAACGAAAGTATTAAATCGTCTGGATTTGTATTATTTAAAGTGTACTTCTTTGTTGTGATGAGTGAGTCAAATTATTTTCAGGTAAAAATTTATAACACAGCTTAACTTAACTCGTACGGGTACTTTTCTGGTGAAAGTGGGGTCTGTGGGGGTCGCAGTTCTAATCCAACCTAACCTACGTTTCTGGTGACAAGTCGTGTCTATGGGGGTCGCAGTTCTAACCTAACCTAACCTACTTTTCTGGTGACATGTCGTGTTTGTGGGGGTCGCAGTTCTAACCTAACCTAACCTACGTTTCTGGTGACAAGTCGTGTCTGTGGGGGTCGCAGTTCTAACCTAACCTACGTTTCTGGTGACAAGTCGTGTCTGTGGGGGTCGCAGTTCTAACCTAACCTAACCTACGTTTCTGGTGACAAGTCGTGTCTGTAGGGGTTGCAGTTCTAACCTAACCTAACCTACGTTTCTGGTGACATATCGTGTCTTTGGCAGTCGCAGGTCTAACCAAAACTAACATATTTTTCTGGTAACATTCTGGTCTAGTTTTTGGGGATCGCAGTTAAATTTTTTAAAACCCTACATAGAAATATGTATGCAGAGGTGCCAAGCTGATAGTTTTGGTGACTGTAGATACGTTTAATAAAAACCGGCCAAGAGCGTGTCGGGCCACGCTCAGTGTAGGGTTCCGTAGTTTTCCGTCCGTCACAGAAAGTGTCCCCGCTTAAGAGTTAAAATAACACCGCCATGTAGGATATGATATGAGCGTTCCACCTACAGCGACATCTATCGGCAAATTAAGTAAACTATTACGCGCGAGCTTAAAGTATGGAAGATGATTTTTATGGGATAATTCTTTATTGCGTGAACCGATTATCACCGTTTTTACTTTATTTGAAAGCACGTCATTTCATTGTGATTTTGTAGAAATTACAAGTACAATAAACACCTGCTTATACGGTTAAATTACAAACTTAGTTCAGAAATTATTTTGTAATTTTTTTTTCAAAAATTATTAAACCTATCAAGTTCAAAATAATTTTCCTAGAAAATTTTTATAAAGTTCTACTTTTGAGATTTTTTTCATATTTTTAAAACTTATGGTTCAAAAGTTGAGGGGGGGGGGCACATTTTTTTTACTTCTGGAGCGATTATTTCCGAAAATATTTACATTATCAAAAAATGATTTTAGTAAACCCCTATTCATTTTTAAATACCTATCCAACAATATATCACACGTTAGGGTTGAAATGAAAAAAAAACACTCCCCACTTTACGTATAGGGGAGGTACCCCAATAAAACATTTTTTCCATTTTTTATTTTACCACTTTGTCGGCGTGATTGATATACATATTAGTACCAAATTTCAGCTTTCTAGTGCTAACGGTCACTGAGATTATCCGCGGACGGACGGACGGACGGACGGACGGGCAGACATGGCGAAACTATAAGGGTTCCTAGTTGACTACGGAACCCTAAAAATAGCCACAGTAGGCTTCAAAAAGTCCAAGGTAAGTATGCGATTTTTAAATTTGGGCAAACGTTATTTACACTAAATAGTAAGATTTAATGAAACATTTGCTTAGAATCTCTGCTAAATATTCTTGTAATCAAATAAAAAGAATGCGAAGTTTAAATTTGGGCAAACGTTATTTGACAATAAATAATTAGCTTTACTAAAACATTTGCTTCTTGACTACTTTGCAACATTACTCGTGGTAAAATGAAAATCTGCTAAGTATTATTGTGGCGAAATAAAAAGTTTGCGAAATAATAATATGCTAAGCATTAGTTTGCCAAGTAAAAGTACTGCAATAAGTTGGTTGGGAAATGAAATTAGGCGAAAAATATTTCGGCGAGATAGCAGTACACCAAGGAAAACTCCTCCCGAACCAATGTGGATAAGGAGGGATTCACACTGGTGGAACGGAAGCGCAAGGCGTGCTGGGCGCCCCGCAAGACTCTGTGTGGCACTGCCGAGCCGGCTAATTCTGGACTTCGGATTGCGACACCGAGTAAGGCGCTCTACGTGTCGCGCTTGCATTACTCCGCCGTGGCCGACGACGTGGTGGAGTACGTCCGCCGGAAGACTGGCTACTCGTTGAGGGTGCACCAGCTGCGGTCCCGCCATTACGTGCACTTCAGCTCGTTTGTGGTGCGCGTGCCGCGACCGTTGCAGGACACGATAGCGAATGCTGACTTCTGGCCGAAGGGTGTTGTGTTTCGGCAGTTCCGGGGCACTCTACCGAATCCTACACCAGATCAGACGGCGCAACGGAGCCACGCAGTTACGTCGCCTAAATAAACTAGTTATAAATATTTTTCTGTATATTTTTGTAGTTCGCAGTGTATTGGTTTTATTACTGTAATACTGTGATTATTTGAATAAATAAAATAAATAAATAAATAAGTATACAGCCAAATTAGCGCGGGGTGGAGTACGCTTATTTGACGTGCTGCCACTGGTCCGCGCCACCCTAATAGACGACCCTATAGGGTAGGTAAGTATGTCAGTTCTCATCAATTTATTGATTGCTAGTTTTGTGGTGCAAAAATAATATCTTGTAGTACAATGCATCACATTTAATATACATATACATGCATGTTTTTTTTTTTTTTTTTGCAAAAGGTAAGTTTGTGTAATGTGTTAGTTTTCCGTTCATACATTGTTATTCAAGGCTTTCCCATGTACTTGTACTAGCTTGTCAGTTGGAAGGCAAACTGAACCCGGACGGGAAATAGGCATAACTATTATGTATAACTATCCTACATTCTTAGAGCGAACATTGCAATCGGTGCGACGCGACTGCTTGCTGGAAGTTTTTTGCACGCAAAGCACAAGCTCGGCATCTATATCTATACATATAATAAAGCTGAAGAGGGTCGAAAGTCTGTACATGGAAGATAATCGAAAAAAAGTTGGCTGGGGATACTTAGAATCGATAACAGAACAGGTTCCAACAATTTTTAGAATTTTTGTCTGTTTATCTGTTTGTATGTTTATCTGTTTATCTGTTTGTCTGTTTATTTGACCGCGCATCACGTGAAAACGGCTGAACGGATTTCGATGAAATTTTGTATAGAGATAGTTTGAGTCCCGGGAAAGGATAATATATAGTTTTAATCCCGAAAATCAACCCTGGTGGGGGTGAAAATGGGGTTGAAAGTGTGTATGGAGAATTTTTAACCGCTGAAATGATTTAGATAGAAATGAGTATGGAGATAATTTGAGTCTCGAGAAACGTCATAGGATCGTTTTCAAACTATTGTGGGGGTGAAAAGGGGGTTGGAAGTTGGTATGAGGATTTTTTTACCGCTGAACAGATTTAGATAAAAATTGGTATAGAGATAGTATGGGTCTCGAGAAAAAAAATAATGGAAGTGAAGCCTGAAAGGTACTTTCAATAAAAACTATCTATCTATACATCTATCACGTGAAAACGGCTGAACGGATTTTGATGAAATTTTGTGTAGAGATAGTTTGAGTCCCGGGAAAGGACAAAGAATAGTTTCCCGAAAATCAACCCTGGAGGGGGTCAAAAGGGGGTTGAAAGTTTGTATCGAGATTTTTTAATAGAAATTAGTATGCAGATAATTTGAGTCCCGAGAAACGACAGAATAGTTTTCATCCCGAAAATAAACCCTTTCACCCCGAAAAGGGGGTTGGAAGTTGGTATGACGATTTTTTAACCGCTAAACTGATAAAGATGAAATTTGGTATAGTATGGGCCTCAAGAAAGGACAAATGATAGTTTTCACTCCGAAAATCAACCCTAAAGGGGTGAAAAAAGAGTTAGAAATTTGTAAAGGGAATTATTAATCGCAGAATCGATTTAGATAAAATTTGGTTTGGAGATAATTAATTAAAAAAGGAAATAAAATAGTTTTATCTCGGAAATTATCCTTTAAACGGATACAAAAGGGGTGAAAGTTTACATGGGGAAGAAACAACCAATAACCGCTGTCCGTATTTAGATGAAATTTGGTATTTAAATAATTTGTAATTTTTTGGTCAAGGTGTTCATATTTATAACATGTTACCCGTCGATGCTCGCTCTTAAGAAATATTTGAAAATGTCATGAATGTCAAAGGGTTATTGCAGGTTCGAGTATTATATATGACGGACAAAGATGCATGGCCCAAACCAAAAAACTACTACAACATTTATAGGACACCGTTTAGGTAGGAAAACATATCAAACGTTTTGTGAAGCAGTCAGATTAGGATTTATTTTTCTTTATAATTAAACAATAGGTACATTATCTGTCTCTCAAGCTGTTTTGATATGTCTTCTTGAAGAACTACGCGTTATTTTGTATCTTTAAGATCGAATAATGTATTACTGTTTTGAAAAAAATAAGTCCCGTCGAGTATCTTTTCGGTCATAATACTTCTTGGGCCAGAGGTGTAGGGTTAGAACCGGTGGTAGTTTTGGAACGAAGTTCCTTATTGGACGGTTCGCTGATGGGGGGCTAGGTGAAAAAAAGTCACGTGACCGTCACGTCACGAAAACGCGACACCCATACGATTGAGAAACATGTAAAATGGAATGAAATAAAAAATATATAAAATAGAATAAAGTGGAGTGAAGTGAATTGTAGTGAAAGTGAGAAGTGACAAAGTGATAAAAGTGAAAAAAGTCGAAAACCTAAAAGTAAAAAATGTCAAAAACGGAAAAATTTCTAAATTTCAAAAATTTCATAAATTTCAAAAATTTCAAAATTTAAAAATTTCAAAAATTTCAAAAATTTCAAAACATTCAAAAATTTCAAAAAATACAAAAAAATTATAACCACAAAATTTACGAAAAAGTCAAAAATGAAATAAAATTAAATAACATAACTTCGTTCCAACAGAGTGTTCCACGACACTCACGTATTTTATTTTTCTGTGACGCTCATTAGTGCATTGTAATGTGCTTACCTTGAAGTATGTAATTACCACAAGTATTGCAACCAGTAACGTCTGTGACAGTGTGGTTGGTAAAAACGTAGGAAAATTCGTTACCTACGGTAAAGTAATCAAAATTCCCCCCCGGCACGCATGGTTTCAGTGGATTTTTAATATGTGTGTAGGTAAAGCAGTGAATGCTTCTGTACATAATTAGACCTTATTACGTAACAGTTACATAAACTACTATTTATCTCCTTTTAGGGTTCCGTAGTCAACTAGGAACCCTTATAGTTTCGCCATGTCCGTCCGTCTGTCCTGTCCACGGTCTAGCTCAGTTACTGTTCGCACTAGAAAGCTGAAATTTGGTGAGGCCTGATAAGAACTTTCAATAAAAACTATATTGAATAAAATCGGTTCAGCCGTTTTTGAATTATCAGTCAAAATCGCAAATAGAAAAAAAACATTTCTGCATTTGGGACCCCCCCCCCCCCATATCAACCGCGCCTGTTCTTACCTTTCATGCTTAGACTGATTTGACGGGAGGATTTGAATGATATTTGCCGTGGACATGAACGTATAAATACAAAAGTGGTCCTGTATCGTCCGATATACACCTACTATTCTATGTCGTTTAAATCATGCCAATAAAAATTAATAGGATAAATCCATTTGTCAACTTAGTTCCGCCTCCAGGGTAGCGGGAGAGAAATTAGGGGTGAATTAGCCGCTTACTGACACAGACCGAATTCAACGCGGGCGGAGCCGCGGGCACAGCTAGTACCTAATAAAAGTAATAAAATAAGGACCAAGAGCTGGCCCTGTCAGATATGACACAATAATGAGAGCAACAAAACCCGTCTGGTTTGATTTCTAGATCCGGGCATCTGGCAGCTAATGGGTGGAGGTCAGAGTGACAGGCTAGCAAAATTTTTGAACTGGAAAATAGTACTACCAAAATAGGTAGAAACTGCCGAAGTTGTCTCAGTTATAAAGGACGGCCTATATTTTAATATTAGAATAAAAACATTGCGTGTTATTACAGAAACAAAAACAGTAGGCGACAAACTACTATGAATTACATTATACATCGTTTGGCACTACTTTCCCCAACAGAAACTTTTGGAAATGATATAATCTAATTATTTATGTAATATCTTATAATATTTCAACAAACCCAGAACTAAAGGATTTGTTTTCTTGAAGTGGTTTGCATTCTTTGACCTCCACCACTTTACAGCTGCCAGATGTCCAGGTCTAGAAATAAGCATAGTATAGCAAACTGACTAGAGGGATTTCGTTGCTCTCATTATTGTGTCATGACGTGGCTAGCTCTCCGTCTAATAATAGTTGATACTAGCAGCGTTGCGGTATTGCTAAGTAGGTACCTACCTCTATTAAACCCTCTGCGTCGAACCATTTTAATGGCGACATAATTTAGTTCGCGACCAAATTACTCGATGAATTAAGATAAATGAACGGTGCAACCTTGTCGTCTTTATGTGTACTTGTTAGCGATAAATTCGTATCTTATTAGCGTCATCAAACCTTAGTGTCATGTCCGCGAGGAGTCCTTCTAGGACTAATTAGGTCTAGTCGGACTTTTTTTTTACTACGACGGTGGCAAACAAGGATACGGCCTGCCTGATGGTAAGCAGCTACCGTAGCCTATGGACGCCTGCAACTCGAGAAGTGTCACATGCGCGTTGCCGACCCCTTACAAATAGGAGGATTCACTGTGTTGACGGCTAAAGGAACAAGTGGGTCCCTCGTCGTCAACACACTGGATTCTCTTTGAGCTCTTTGGCAACCTTACTCACCAGCAGGAACACGACACTATGAGTAGGGTCTAGTGCTATTTGGATGTGGTTTTCTGTAAGGTGGAGGTACTTCCCCAGTCGAGCTCTGCTCCACATTTGAGCGAGATGACATTCGCGGGCTGTACACACCCCTACCACACATACCGAGATGACATTCGTAGTACCCATACCTCTCTTTTGGACGTAGCTTAAGGACATACCCGTGTCTGGACGTAGTTTAAGGACATACCCGGGTCAAAAATTCGGACTGAACCAATGTCCAAAAATTATGAGAATTATGCGCTCCGCAGTAAGAAATACGAGTACCGTATTTTCACTCCTTATCACAGGCTGTCGAAGTCGGAGCGATCTCCATACATTATATTATAGGCCCGGCAGTTTATAATACACTAGCTTTCTGCCCGCGACTTCGTCCGCGTATAATTCGGTTCCTCATACAGAGTTTCATATCCAATTTTATCTTCTTAACTAACTTTTGTTAATCCCCGAACCATCTTCTTAATCTATTTATATTTATAGCTATACAAACTTTCAACCCCTTTTTTACCCCGTTAGAATTAGAATTTAAAAAAACGCTGAAATCACTTTGATTGTTTTTTAATTATTAGTAAACGTACGAAGTTTCAAATCTCTAACTCAAAATTTTAAACCCCATCCATACAAACTTTCAACCCTCTTTTTACCCCCTTAGGGGATGAATTTAGAAAAACTCCTTCTTAGTGGACACTAACGTTATAAAAACAACCTATTGTGAAAAATTCAGCTCTCTAGGTCCAACGGTTCGGGCTGGGCGTTGATTTAAGTGAGTGAGTCAGTCAGTCAGTCAGTCAGTCAGTCAGGACTTTTACGTTTATGTATATAGATTACCCGAAACGGTCAGAAATGCAGCCTCCTCCGCTATTTTCAAACGTAGACTGCGAAAATGGCTAGTAACTTTAAACTTATACAAGGTCGAGGAGTTCTATAACTTACCTTATTAAGAAATACCGTCGAGTTCCGTATCTTCGCCTGGATTTTGACACATTTCCCAAAAAATCTTTCAATTTTGAAAGCATTTTAGTCCTTTATGGCCAAAAAACGTATTTTAGTACTCCTGACTATCAGTATATACCATTAAAGCTTTGAATTTCATTGGGTAACTTGGCAATAAATGGCCCCGAAGGCAATAGGCGAAGTTTGGGTGTTTTCTCCAATCTTCGCCTATGGCATGCCTTACCGCTAATTATAAACTTTTCTGGGACTTACACCTATCATGTCTTATCTCCCTGGAACGTGTTAATATAATATGAACCGTAACTACACCAGACTAGGCACATTTAAAAAAAAATGTGTAGTAGGCGAAGATTGGCAACAGTCTGAAGTTGTTTACATACATTTTCTAAAATGATGCTAGGGCTGCCAAAAATTAACCAACATGTCAAATAAAGGAGAGTAATGGTTTATAAGTAAAAAAAAATGTTTATTATATAAACAAAAAACGTATCTCTTTTCGCTTATCAGTATTTTCGTAATTGAGATCAAATCAACCTTTGGCTTCTACACATAATTACCTTTTCAAAATGAGACCGTACAACCGTACAATGATTGCCTTCTAAGGGTCCCTTGTTCATACCACGTACCTACTAGTACTACTGGGTACATCTACATATATCTTTATCTTACTAACTTTCCTCCAAATCGCTAATCCAATTTCCGAAAAACCAAACATAATAAACTATGTACATTTGGAAACAAATTTGACAACCCTAGGGGTAGGCGAAGTTCGGTAATAAGATGGCCGCCAAATACCCTCACCAATGTTTTATCCAATTGTGACTTCTAAACGTAAGCTAGCCATTAAATAATAGTTACATATTAAAAAGAAATAGTTACAGGATACAATCATGTAAAAAGTTTAACATTACCTGGCCTGTATCACTGTTTAAAACTGAAGTTAAAACACTGGCTTAAAAAAACGTGTGGTCGGTGTCGCGCAAAAACCTCACTGAATGTCAACTATATGAAGTTAGCCACAGATCGTTCGAAGAATGTTGACACCCGTAAGAAATACTTTGTATTTAGTAGTTTTGTGTAAGGCTTGCACTAAAAACATTTTGTTAAAGTCAATTTATGTTAAAATAGGCGAACATAGGTAGCACAGGCGAAGATACGCAACACGACGGTACCTTAAAGGGATGTTCGCCTTTGTATGTATCTGTTGTGTTATATGTCTTTCGTTGTGTTTCTTGTACAATAAAGTGTTTACTACTACTACCTTTTACATCATTTATATTTTTATCTACACTCACATTGTAAGTTCTCTAAAACGTGTTCGAAAACGGTAGGCAATGGCTAGCATTACCACAACCGATTTTACTATGATAAGCTTTTTATCTGTGGCAGTAACGTAATTTTAACTTTACATGCTCAAATATTGATGTGTTATGAGTTTTGATAACATAATGTACACCTGCACGCGCCCGCGCGGCCGCCGACACGCGCCCGCGCGACCGCCGCACTGTGGACCGAAAATCGGCTCCCATTGACATAGAAATCAAAGTTGTTATTTTTAACTTTTTTTCACGGAAATAGGTTTAACTTAGCTTTCGCATGCCAATTTAAGAATTTCAGACGATTTTTCTTAAAAAAGGCCGAGTTACGATTTTTTTACGAAAACAATGTATGGAGCTAAAGCAAAAATTTGAGATTTCTCAAAAACCGCAAACTAAACAGTAATATCCTCGCAGATGGTTATACTGTGAATTTTTTGTGATTTTTTGGCATACTCCATATATCTGCTAGAGGTGCGGTTTTTTTTTAAAATCGATTGTGGTTTGTATGGAAAAGAGATGAAAACAAAAGTTGATATTTGTAGGTTTTTTTAATGAAATCGGGTTTCGCTTTTTTTAAATATATTATTTTGTGAGTTTTAGATAATTCTGCGTAAATAATATCGAGTTCTATATTTTTTTAGAAAATAATGTATGGAGCATGAGCAAAAATTCAAGATTTCTCAAAAACCGCAAAATTAACAGTAATATCCTCGCAGGTGGTTATACTGTGAATTATTTGTGAATTTTTGGCATACTACATATTTCTGCCAGGGCTGCGGTTTAAAAAAAAAATCCTGTTATTGTTTCTATGGAAAAGACACCAAAAACCAAAGTTAATATTTGTAGGTTTTTTTAATGGAAACGGGTTTCGGACATTTTAAATATATTATTTTGAGAGTTTTAGATAATTCTGCGTAAATAATATCGAGTTATATATTTTTTTAGAAAATAATGTATGGAGCAGGAGCAAAAATTCAAGATTTCTCAAAAACCGCAAAATTAACAGTAATGTCCTCGCAGGTGGTTATACTGTGAATTATTTGTGATACCACATAATTCTGCCAGGGCTGCGGCTTTAAAAAAAATCCTGTTATTGTTTTTATGGAAAAGACACCAAAAACCAAAGTTAATATTTGTAGGTTTTTTTTAATGGAAATGGCTTTCGGACATTTTAAATATATTATTTTGTGAGTTTTAGATAATTCTGCGTAAATAATATCGAGTTATATATTTTTTTAGAAAATAATGTATGGAGCAGGAGAAAAAATTCAAGATTTCTCAAAAACCGCAAAATTAACAGTAAAGTCCTCGCAGGTGGTTATACTGTAAATTATTTGTGATTTTTTGGCTTACTACATATTTCTGCCAGGGGTGCGGTTTTTTTAAAAAATCTGTTATTGTTACTGTTTCTATGGAAAAGACACCAAAAACCAAAGTTAATATTTGTAGGTTTTTTTATGAAAATGGGGTTTACTCATTATTAGTCTAGTATTTTGTCAGTTTTAGACGATTCTGCACAAAGTATAACGACTTTCTATTTTTTTAAATAATGTATAGAACAGGACCATAGGGTCAAGATATCTCGAGAACCGCGAAATGAACCGTAATATCCTCGCAGAAGGTTATACTGTTAATTATTTGTGATTTTTTGGTATGCCACATATTTCTGTCACGGGTGCAGTTTTTTAAAATCGATTGAAATAATATACTAATAATGAGTAAAACCCAGTTTCATAAAAAAACCCATTACAAATATTAACTTTGGTTTTTGGTGTCTTTTCCATAGAAACAATAACAGATTAAAAAAAAACCGCACCCCTGGCAGAAATATGTAGTACGCCAAAAAAATCACAAATAATTAACAGTATAACCTTCTGCGAGGATATTACGGTTCACTTCGCGGTTCTCAAGATATCTTGACCCTATGGTCCTGTTCTATACATTATTAAAAAAAAGAAGTCGTTATTCTTTGTGCAGAATCATCTAAAACTGACAAAATACTATACTAATAATGAGTAAAACCCATTTTTATAAAAAAAACCTACAAATATTAACTTTGGTTTTTGGTGTCTTTTCCATAGAAACAGTAACAATAACAGATTTAAAAAAAACCGCACCCCTGGCAGAAATATGTAGTAAGCCAAATAATCACAAATAATTTACAGTATAACCACCTGCGAGGATATTACTGTTAATTTTGCGGTTTTTGAGAAATCTTGAATTTTTGCTCCTGCTCCATACATTATTTTCTAAAAAAATATATAACTCGATATTATTTACGCAGAATTATCTAAAACTCACAAAATAATATATTTAAAAAAAGCGAAACCCGTTTCCATTAAAAAAACCTACAAATATCAACTTTTGTTTTCATCTCTTTTCCATACAAACCGCAATCGATTTTAAAAAAAAAAACCGCACCTATAGCAGATATATGTAGTATGCCAAAAAATCACAAAAAAGTCACAGTATAACCATCTGCGAGGATATTACTGTTTAGTTTGCGGTTTATGAGAAATCTCAAATTTTTGCTTTAGCTTCATACATTGTTTTCGTAAAAAAATCATAACTCGGCCTTTTTTAAGAAAAATCGTCTGAAATTCTTAAATTGGCATGCAAAAGCTAAGTTAAACCTACTTCCGTCAAAAAAAGTTAAAAATAACAACTTTGATTTCTATGTCAATGGGAGCCGATTTTCGGTCCACAGTGCGCCGGCACAATCGAGTTGGCCATAGCGGTGCAATGGCGGCCATTCTATGGTTTCGGAATTCGGCATTTAGGATAAATAATATGAGTGTAGATAAAGCAGTGTATGCAACTGTACGTAATTAGGCCTTAAAACGTAACAGTTACATAAACTACTATTATACCTTCTCGTTATTTGCACTTATAATACCACAGGAATATCACAATGTTACACCCAGTGGCCTTACAATGTTAAAGAAAGAAGTAGCAGATTTTAAACATACGACTACTAATGAAATCGCAAAAATTATTGATCACTCAAACCAAAACACTAGTTCAGGATTAGACGGTATCACTGTAAAAATTCTAAAATGTATTAAAACTCTAATATGTGATAGTTTTGCTAATTGTATTAATCGATGTCTAGATGCCGGAATTTTCCCTGATTCACTGAAAATAGCCAAAGTAAGACCCATATACAAGTCCGGTGATAAATTAGACCCCAGTAATTACAGACCTATATCGGTCCTACCAGTCACATCAAAAATATTTGAAAAGATTATACATCAGCGACTAACAGAACATTTTGATAATAATAACTTCATCTCCAATAAACAATACGGTTTTCGCTCAAAGTCAAACACACTTTCGGCAACTTCAGATCTTCTTGCAGAAATAAAGGTAAATATAGAAAAAAAAATCATTGCACTGGGTATCTTTATAGACCTAAAAAAGGCATTTGACACAGTGAGCCATACTCTTTTATTAGCAAAACTAAACTCCATAGGTATTGTTGGCAAGGCGCTAAAAAATTTAGAATCATACCTTAATAACCGGATACAAATAACAAAACTAGATAAAACCCAAAGCAATCCTCGGGAAATTAAATATGGTTCTAGGGTTCTCACAGGGATCTATTTTGGGACCATTACTGTTTTTCATCTATGTTAATGATATGCATAACATTGGATTGAAGGCTCATCTAACATTATACGCGGATGGTACCTGTCTATTCTACTTTGGCCCAAAAATAGAAACTCTAATAGAGCAAGCCCAAAAATATTTAAATTTACTCCACAAATGGCTTCTCAGTAACCTTTTAACGATTAACGAGTCTAAAACTAAGTACATAATATTTGCCGCAAAAAATAAAGTTATACAAGATCATGAGCCCTTAGTTATCAACGGTGTAACTTTACAAACCGTGGAACAGGAGAGATACCTAGGCTTAATATTGGATAGTAAATTATCATGGAAACCACATACACTACGCTCCAAAATCACGTCACTAACAGGTGCATTAAGACAAATAGTTCGATGTCTGCCAAAAAGGGTTCGTTACACTATTTATAATTCCCTCATTAAGCCTAATCTCGAATATTTAATAGAAATATGGGGCTCTGCCCCTAAATCTACCTTAAAACCCTTACAGATCTCGCAAAATAAAATAATAAAAGTACTGTTTAGTTATAAGCGCCTTACACCTACTGACACTGTGTATGGGGAAACCAAAATACTAAATATTTCGCAAACTTATATATACAACACGTGCATCCTAGTAAGAAAAATCATAAATAAAGATATACACAGCCATATAACTTTTACTAAAAGATCAGAGGTACAAAAAAAACTGACGCGACAAGCAAATAATATACTCCTTAGACCACATAGAACATCTTATGGGAAAAAGAACATAATAAATGAAGGAGCTCATCTCTATAACAAACTACCAAAAGATGTTAAAGACGCCAAATCAATGATGGTCTTCAAAAAAGCACTAAAACATTTCGTGTCAAATCATATACCTAGCTAGGCATTTTCTTGTTTCTCTGACAATGCCTAACTGAGTATATTAAGAAAATCCGATATCTGCGTATTAGATAATTTGAAATAATACCTACAAATAAGTCAAATAATAACTATAAATAATTAAAATACTTTAAATATATATAAAGAATATTATACTTTAAATATTAAAAGAATGTTTCCTTTGAGCGAATTGAGCTATCTCAAGGTTTTAAGGTAGTTTCCCTCCAGGGCCCGACTTATCTTTCCACCCTGTATATATATAACTCAAAGGTGACTGACTGACTGACTGACATAGTGATCTATCAACGCACAGTCCAAACCGCTGGTTCTAGAGATTCCAAATTTGGCACGTAGGTTCCTTATAAGGTCTAGAGGTGCGCTAAGAAAGAATTTTTCAAAATTCATCCCCTAAGGGGGTGAAATGGGGGTCCAAAGTTTGTATGGGGAAACAAGATTAGTTAGTCTATTTTATTCGAAACTTCACAGAAGTATTCCTAACAATAAATGAGTAAATACGTATTGCAGGTTTTTTGAGAATTCAACCCCTAAAAGGGGGAAATGTGGTCAAAAAGTCTGAAAATCAACATGGGTATCGTTTCTATGGTTTATCGGGTCGTTGATTACGAAAACAACAACGATTATAAAATCCGACGTGGCGGACGTGAAATACCATCTCCCCTGTTAGGGTACAATGGGGTTGAAATATCTAAATATCCATATGGGTGTCGTTTTTGTGATTTTTTGGGACGTTAATTAAGAAAATGGCATCGATTTTGAAATTTAATATTGTGGACATGAAAATTCTTGAAAGTATTTGTGCCAAATTGCAATCTTCTAAATATATAAAAGAAGAAACTGACTGACATATCAACGCACAGCCCAAACCGCTGGTTCTAGAGATTCCAAATGTGGTACGTAGGCTCCTTATAAGGCATAAAGATGCACTTAGAAATAATTTTTAAAAATTGACCTCCTGAGGGGGGAAATGGGGTTCAAAGTTTGTATGGGAAACGAGATTAGTTCAACTATTTTATTCGAAACTTTACAGGAGTATTCCTGACGAGAAATGAGAAAACAAGTGTTTCAGCTTTTTTGAGAATTCAACCCATAAGGGGGAAATGTGGTGACAAAATTTAAATATCAACATGGGTATTGTTTCTATGGTTTATCGGGTCGCTGATTACGAAATCAACACTTAAGGGGGTGAATGGGGGTTGATAGTTTGTATGGGGAATTTTTAAACGTTGAACCAATTTAGATGAAACTTGGTATAGAGATAGTTTGTGTACCGGGAAACGACATGGGACAGTTTTTATCTCGAAAATCAATCTTTAAGGGGGTGAAATGGGGGTTGGAGGTTTGTATGAAGATTTTTTTACCGCGAACCGATTTAGATAATTTTGTTGTGGATATAGTTTGAGTCCCAGGAAAGAATATAGAATATTTTTTGAGCCGAAAATCAATCTTAGAGGGGTAGAAAACATGTTGGTAGTTTGTATGGCGAATTATTACGACGATTGAAATGAAACTTGGTACATATTATATAGATTGAGTCTCGGTAAACAATATAGGATAGTTTATATCTCGAAAATCAACCCTCTAGGGGGTGAAACGGGGGTTGAAAGTTTGTATGGGAAATTAATAACCGTTGAACCTATTTAGAGATATGTTGCGTTCTGGAGAAGGATATATAATAGTTGTTATCCCAGAAGTCATTCCTTAAGCGGGTAAAAAGGAGGGTGGATTACTAATTCCACGCAAATGAAGTCGCGGGGAAAAGCTTCTATTCAAGAGTAGAAATCTGTATTAATCATAAATAATCATAATCTCTCGGTAGTAAGTCGTTGATGGCGTAACAATTAAACAATTATTGCAATAATTTCTTTAAAATAAAAAATGAGGGAACCACCGTCTTCAAAACGTGGTATACCGAAACCTCCAGAATGTAACGAATACTTTTCCGAAAACCGCTTCTAAATCAGTTCAGCGAAACGCAAGATGATCGCGGACAAACATACATTCCTACATACAAACATACGAGTCTAACTGAGAACCTCCTTTTTTAGTACTTTTAGTACGCGGGCGAAGCCGCGGGAAAAAGCTAGTATATATATAAATGTACAAAAATGTATAACATAAAAAAGTTAAAAACTAAAATAAAAACGTCTTCTAAGGCTTTTCCACAAAATATGCACTTAATGATTACACACAAATCATAGTTATAGTGATCGCACCGGGTAGTTCGGTTTAACTGGCCCCTATGCACAACATTACATTGTTGCATTGCGCTTGGTGTTACCGAGCGCCTTTGTTCTTAACTCGTCCACCAGTTTTTGCATTCTACCCTCTCCCATTTAGCTTTCAGATAAATATTGTTTTCTCAGTAAGTGATTTATGTAAATCTTTTTGAGAAATAAATGTCTTAAACCGTAAACCGTATAATGCGATTGAGTACTTAAATGTTGCAAACTATTGTAGGTACCTGCGAGCAGTGTTGGCCGAACGTTAGTGTAATTGAAAATTAAAAATTGAAGATTGAAACACGTTAGTTAAAATTGAACACTAATAGTTTAGTGCAAATTGATTTCAATTAGAATTGAAATTAATTGTAACTAACGTGTTAATCCTTTGCGAATAACTAATAATTGAAAATATTTAATTTTTAGTCTTTCTCAAAAATTGAAACATAAATTTAATTTTTAGTGTAGATTGAATTGGTAATTGACATTAATAATTTACCTAACTAAACGCGAATTTAGGTTAAGCTACGAGGTTTTGATTTTTGTTTCGATTTTGACTCTGGACTCGGGGGCTTGTATTAATAAGCAATGGGACCGGTATCCTAAGATGGAAGTCATGCTGGACCCTGGGGATCCCTACTGGATCTCGGGTTTGGTGCATCATATACTCATGCTGTTTGGGCTCATTCGACTTGTACTGATGAGCAGATGGTACCGGGATCAAAATCTGGAGCTCATGCTGGACCCTGGGGATCCCTACTGGATCTCGGGTTTGGCGCATCATAGACTCATGCTGTTTGGGCTCATTCGACTTGTACTGATGAGCAGATGGTACCGGGATCAAAATCTGGAGCTCATGCTGGACCCTGGGGATCCCTACTGGATCTCGGGTTTGGCGCATCATAGACTCATGCTGTTTGGGCTCATTCGACTTGTACTGATGAGCAGATGGTACCGGGATCAAAATCTGGAGCTCATGCTGGACCCTGGGGATCCCTACTGGATCTCGGGTTTGGCGCATCATAGACTCATGCTGTTTGGGCTTACTTTTACTTTTACTTTTACTTTTACCTTTGACCTTTGACCTTTGACCTTGACCTTGACCTTGACCTTGACCTTGACCTTGACCTTGACTTTCACTTTCACTTTCACTTTGACTTTGACTTTGACTTTCACGTTGACTTTCACGTTGACTTTCACTTTGACTTTGACTTTCACTTTCACTTTCACTTTCACTTTCACTTTGACTTTGACTTTCACTTTTACTAAGAAAGTAAAAGTTAAAAGGAGCTCCAGATTTTGATACCGGTACCATCTGCTCATCAGTACAAGTCGAATGAGCCCAAACAGCATGAGTCTATGATGCGCCAAACCCGAGATCCAGTAGGGATCCCCAGGGTCCAGCATGACCTCCAGATTTTGATACCGGTACCATCTGCTCATCAGTACAAGTCGAATGAGCCCAAACAGCATGAGTCTATGATGCGCCAAACCCGAGATCCAGTAGGGATCCCCAGGGTCCAGCATGAGCTCCAGATTTTGATACCGGTACCATCTGCTCATCAGTACAAGTCGAATGAGCCCAAACAGCATGAGTCTATGATGCGCCAAACCCGAGATCCAGTAGGTAGCCCTAGGGTCCAGCATGAGCTCCATCTTGTGATATTGGTCCCGACTTCCGAACCCGAGATGCAGTTTTAAAATTAATTATTAGTGTAAGACAGGATTAATTTAGTTACACTAACGTTAATCTAATTGACTGTAATTCTTATTAAATTTTCGAGACGTTAGTGTAACTAATAGGTTAATTCTAATTGACGGTTAGTGTAATTGACGACGTCACAAAATCAATGCGAACTAACGTTAGTAAAAATTGATGTTAGTGTAATTGATTAGTTACGGAATTAATCTTCAATCTTATTGATCAATTTTCAATTCTAATTGAAATTAACGGCCAACACTGCCTGCGAGTATGTAAGATACACACATGTGACCCGTAACTTTGGTGTTATTAATATAGACTTGTATTTATATTTCTATTTGTAATGCTAGCTTGTGTAACTGACACCCCAACGTTTTCTGAGAATGCGAGGGTGTAGCTAAACAACATGAATCCTCGACACATCGGTGAGGTCACTTCAGGAAGCCTGATAAGGAAACTCGGATCGCGTTTATAAAACTACCATTTGGGATTGGGTTTTTTGCCTCTCTTTACAATAACAGTTTTTTAAAAGCGACATACAAGGATACTGATCTTCTGAACGAAGTTAGGGTGACTAGATCTCTAGCTGTCATACAAATTACGCACAATGGCCAAATAATAAACAGACTAAGGTCAACTAAATAAGTACCTAACTACATGAGTATATACGTAGTAGATATTCAATTTATTTATTGACATAAAACAGTATGTACACATAAGACTAGAAATAATATATAAGCCTATACACGGTGGGGCCTGTAACTAAAGCAAAAAATTAAAATCTACATTCTTCTCCTCAAACTACCCAACGTTTGTTTGACGACTTTGAAAAAAAACTTGCGGTTTGAATTTTATTACATTTTAAAGTTAATTCGAACACGCAATGTACTATGAAATTGATTATGTCTGTAGAGTGACTAGACTGACAGGCGATGTCAATTAGACGGAGTTTTAAGTACATTGAAAATACTATTTACTTTTTTTTAAAAAGAGCAATCTAAAAACTTTATGATTTTAAAAAGTAGCTACACAAAAGTTGTCTAGTTTGAGGACTAGAATCTACGTTTTAATTTTTTGCTTTAGTTACAGGCCCCACCCTGTATATTACAACTTAAATTAAAAGTAAATCCTAAATAAAACTATCCTAAAATCTAAAACTAACTAAGCCTTAAAATTATCTAGAAAATAGGGCGCCCGCGGCATGATGCCGAGGATGCTGGCAGCATTTCCTCGCTGTATTGCAATGCTAATCCGTTGCGCGAGGAAGCTGCCAGCTCGTCGGTAACTTGAGGTAAATTTTGTTACGAAACGTGTTTAATGTTGCATAGTTGGGTATGCTGTTACGGTCTTACAAGATCTTTAACTTAGGTAACCTAATATGTGATATATTCAAGTCAAAGGTACATCATTGTCGGTTGTCAATAAGGTGTTGCTGCCATAAAAAAATCATTTAGAAATAAACTTTATTAACAACCGACAATGATGTACCTTTGACTTGAAAACGCCACATATGTTGAACAGGGAAACCTGTTAGTCATAAACTTGTTTAGCTCTTGAGGAAAATAAAGTTACTTACATGAACCCAAATAAAATAAGAAGATACGATCTGTGTATAACTGACAAAGCTAATTTCGAAGCGATTAGAAGGAAAATATAAATAGGTATCAACTACATAAATTGAATACGACATTTATGAACCAGTATCATCTGGACCCACTAATTACGTGTTACTGGCGATTTCCTTGGATAAGATTAATCGCATCAAGGTACCTAGGTAATAAGACTATATAATGAGGTCTACTGTCCCTTGGAGCTGTGAAAAAATCAAACTTCTAAGCCAACGCAATCAAAAGATACAGCCGTTTATGCCGCAAATTTTCGAAACTCGCAAGGTAATCAAAACCTACAGGGTACTTCCCGTGAACTCAGAATCTTGAAATTTGGTACGAAGCAACGTCTGATAGCACAGATAAAGGAAAATTTGCGAAAACCGTAAATTTTTCGTTACATCATGTAATAAAAATATTTTTTTTTTTTAATTTAAAGTTACTACCCCTATCCTCATGAACGCGTAGAGGTATTAAATTGAAATTCTTATCAAATACTCAGGTCTATAATACCATTAAGCTGTAACAAAATCAAACTTCTATGTCAACGCAATGGGTGAACTTTTACTTATGTACCTACAGGTTTGTACGGAACCCTCGGTGCGCGAGTCCGACTCGCACTTGGCCGGTTTTTGTTTGATTGTGTGCGAAAGAAAATTTTGTTACCTGAGTAAGTATTAAGTATAGGTACCTACAATAGTAGTTTATGTAACTGTTACGTAATAAGGGTCCTTAAAACATGAGTGTGGTTTTATGAAATGAGCCGCAGGCGAATTTCATAATAAGATCACACGAGTGTTTTAAGGCCTAATTACGTACAGTTGCATACACTGCTTTATCTACACTCATATTATATATATTAAATTAATTGTTCGGAAACCATAGAATGACCGCCATTGTACCGTCATGGCCTACTCGATTGTGCCGGCGCTCGCGCGGGACCTATCGAGTTGGCCATGGCGGTAACATTATGTTATCAAATTCGATGTTCCAAATTTGAAACTCATTGCTTAACAATATTTGAGCATGCATAGTTAAAATTACGTTACTGCCGCAGATAAGAAACTTATCATAGTTAAATCGTTTGTTGTAATGCTTGTCATTGTCTACGGTTTTTGAACGCATTTTAGAGTACTTACAGTATGAGTGTAGATAAAATCTAGTTTCATACGTATGATACCGTATCGTCTGATAATTAACAATAAGTCATTCAGTGTCGAGTACCTATCTAAGTTAGACAGAGATTCAGCTTTGTTGCTATAGGTACAACAACTCTACTGTTCTTGTAACTTTCCAATGTAACTAATAAATTGGTGACGATATCATTAAATATTCCCATCACCGCATATTGCCTCAAGTGATGTCCATTACTCCAATCGTATCGGTCGATGTCGATTATGGGTGCCTATACTGACTAGAAGTATTTTGTATTGGAAGTGACGCTTGTCAATTTGTTCATTTATTAGAATAGATTATTTTCGAACAGGTGTTTTATGGTCAAGTGTAGGGATATAGTCATAGTCATTTATTGCAATCATGATTACACAAATATACAAGATAATAAACATGAACCCATGTAGGTGTCGCAAATACAGAAGCATATTTACAGTTATAATTCGGATACAGATACAATGTCAAGTTAGATTTAGATAAACTAGCAAGTCAAAAATAAAGGTAGAATATCAATCAGATGTCTAAGACTTACAATGTCAGATTAATAAATAAAATCATAGTTATTAAATATGTCATCAATATCGTAGTAACATCTTTTAGCAGAGAAAATACTTTAAGATTTTTTTTAAAGATATGGTGCTTACGTAATGTTTTCAACTCATTTGGTAGTAGGGTTTGCTCCCGGTACTCATTTTCTATACAAATCCAGTACCGGAACCGGGAATTCCCGGTACTCGCCATACAAAATCAGAACCGGGAGCATTCCCTATTTGGTAGCCTATTGTATAAAGATGCTGCCTGGCAACGCACAGTGTTGGATCCGGTCACCTACGGCCACATTTTTTGAGCGGCCACTTCCCGTGATCGGCCACCTCACCCATCGGCCACTTTTCGTGAACGGCCACTTGTCTCTAGGTTCACCTATCGGCCACTTCTCGGGAACGGCCACTTGTCTCGGTTCACCCATCAGCCACTTCTCGGGAACGGCCACTTGTCTCGGTTCACCCATCGGCCACTTCTCGGGAACGGCCACTTGCCTATATGCAGCGTGACGTCAAATTGAAGTCATCGGCACGAAATGTTCGAGCCCTGAATTTATAAAGATACCGGTATTAGTGCCGAAAACAAAGCTGGACAACTTTGTACTGTGTTGCATTAAACTTCATGTTTGAACTGTCATTTGTATGGCAGATTTAAAACAAGTAAAACCAAGGTACCCAGATACTCAGTGTTCAGCTACTTAGAGGCCGACTGTGCCTATAAGTAGGAATTAGCGTGTGATGGATCCTGGCCCCACCACCCAACTAGCAATTTAGTCCTGGATTGCATCCTGTATAAGTCTATTTGCACTTATAAAGCTCTGATTATGGCATCAATATTCATTATAGTCCTGGCAAAACGACGCTCTTGGGATGATTATAACACAGTATTTTGCTAGTTGGGCACAGCATGATAATTCAATTTCATTATGAGAATGAGGGGTGTGGTCGGGCTGGGATCCCGGGAGCCCAGCCCGACCACAATAGTAATCCCTATAACTCGAAAACTATGCGGCACAAATTCATGGGATTAGGAGCACTAAATAGCACAAAAAAATGATGAATTTGTGCAATCATTAAATTTAATTATCATGCTGTGATCGGGCCAGGATCCATCACATGAATTTTATCAGCACAGTGGTCTTTCGGGGAAACGGCGGTAGTAGGACTTATCACAGTGGTCTTTCAGGGAAACGGCCGTAGTAGGAATTTGCACAGTGATTTTGCATTGTGGTCGTTCGGGGAAATGGCCGTAATAGGAATTTGCACAGTGATTTTGCATTGTGGTCGTTCGGGGAAATGGCCGTAGTAGGAAAAGCCCGAACAAGAAAATGGACGATGTAGGAATTTACACGGTGGCCGTACAAGGAAGTGGCCCTAGGTGACCGGATCCACAGTGTTTAGTCACTTTGAATTTTGGAAGAAAACTGTTACAAACGTTTTTCTTTCTTGTCGCTAACCGACTTTTACTCTGCTCTTCAGTTTCACGCAGATTCTTATAAATGGCATCTATTTAATACTTACATCATACAGAAAAACTAATAAACAACAGTCCCTGTCCCTAAATACATAATATAAATATTACATATATAGATTGTAACAAAAATACTATGATCCATTTAAGGGCATAGTTAACGGCCTCATAACCCAGTCGGTAGTGACCTTGCCTATGAGGCAGGAGGTCCCGGGTTCGAATCTGTTCAATGCATTTATTTGTGCGTTTATCACAGATATTTATTCCTGAGTTATGGATGTTTTCTGTGTATTTAAGTATTTATAAGTATCCATATTTATAGATTATATATAATACTAGCTTTTGCCTGCGGCTTCGCTCGCGTTAAATTCGGGGTAACACGGTTCCCCTTTGCCCCCCGGAATGCTCCATACAAACTTCCACCCCCCATTTTAGGGAAGTGGGGGGTTAGAAAGAGACAAAAAGTAGCCTATGTCACTCTCCATCCTTTCAAATATCTCCACTTAAAAAATCACGTCAATTCGTCGCCCCGTTTTGCCGTGAAAGACGGACAAACAAACAAACAAACAAACAAACAAACAAACAAACACTTACACTTACCCATTTATAATATTAGTATAGATATCGTCGTCTAGTACCCATAACACAAGCCTTATTGAGCTTACTGTGGGACTAGGTCGATTTGTGTAAGATTATTTTATAGTATTTATTAATTTATTTCTTGATAATTGGTATCGTATTGCGACTAACAAAAAGTAAGAGAAAAAAATTTCAACGCGAAATAATACAAAAATTGTATGGTCGTCCCAGGCGGCCAACCCTCAATACAACATATTTTATCTACACTCATATTGTAAGTTTTCTAAAACGTGTTCGAAAACGGTAGGCAATGGCTAGCATTACCACGACCGATTTTACTATGACAAGCTTTTTATCTGTGGCAGGTACGTAATTTTAACTTTTCATGCTCAAATATTGATGTGCTATGAGTTTTGATAACATAATGTACACCTGCACCCTCCCGCGCATCCGCCGACAGCCCGACACGCGCCTCCCCGACACAATCGAGTTGGTCATGGCGGTGCAATGGCGGCCATTCTATGGTTTCCGAATACGGCATTTTGGATAAATAATATGAGTGTAGATAAAGCAGTGTATGCAACTGTACGTAATTAGGCCTTATTACGTAACAGTTACATAAACTACTATTTTTGTATTGTGCGAATACATTTTTTTGAATTTTTCATAATAAGAATACGCTACCTATTATGCCCTTAAACCAGGGGTTTTCAAAGTGGGGGGCGCGCCCCCCTAGGGGGGCGTGACCACATTTTAAGGGGGGCGCGGGGCCTCGGTAAATTCGAACAGGGCTAGCTAGACCACTTACGTCCGTTTCCTTGCATCGAAGCAAGGGGGGCGTGGGTATTTCATTTTAGGTATTAGCAGGGGGGCGTGCCTAAAAAAAGTTTGGGAACTCATGCCTTAAACGGATCACCATCAGCATTTTTTGTTACACCGTCGGAGCCATCGGAGGGAAAAAAGGTAGATGCAATAAGTGCTTGAGCTTTACTTTGAGGTAATTCATTAGGGATTTATTGAGCTGTTAATTAGTCATTAGCGTCAAAAATATTCATAGGCAAGCCAGAGCCAATGTAACTTTTCTTTTCTTGGGAAAAGTGCTCGATTGCCTGAAAAAGTGAAAATTACATGACTATACGATGAGGCACCTGCTTATTTTGTTTCACTGTGAGGTGATAAACACGTTATAGTTAGGTGATAATACTGGAAAATTAACTAATAACGCTCAGCAATAAATTTGAACTTATGCTATATTTACGACTTAAGTAATCAGTTGGTAAGTAATTTCGCTAGATCATCGCAAAGACACGACTTCGAAGAACTGTGTGCTTGATTACTCGCAATGATGCCGAAGATTAGCTGATGAGTACCTAGTAATAATTATAATTATACGAGTATTACCTCAATTATTTTTACTTCCCTATTTTTGGTTGGCAGAATGTTGCTTTGTAGAAAGTATATTGTTTTTCTAATTTTTCCGTTCTTTTATATTTGAGTTTTCTAATTTTTAGTCTAATTATCTAACCACAACCTAATTTGCTTCATTAGGTGACAGTTACATAATTATTTGCGCCTTTTGCAGTGGAGGCGCTTGGCCCATGAGGACCGGAAGCAGTCAATCTGTTCAAAAAGTCACTTGCTCATCTGGTGCTCCGGTGACCGTAGGGCTGGCTCGTTCCTCGCCCAGCGAATAAGTATCGCCATCCAGCGAGGCAACGCAGCCAGCCTTATGGGCTTGCCAAGTGGCAGTGATATAGGGGATATTTTGTATATATAGTTTAGGTACCAATCGTTTTTAAGTTAGGTCTGGATAGCGTGGTTAAGTTGTCGGTTTATGTTTTCTTAAATGATGTTTTTTTTTGTCTTTATAATAATAAAAAGTTGAAAATCTAATTTTGCAGGCGACAGGTAAATCAAGGTTTAATTTAGACATTTTCTGGTTGAGTGTACACAACAAGGTTGGACGAATGCGAGCGATCTGAGAGTTAATTGACTCAAAGATCACGACAAAGCAGGTTGTGTGTTGCTGATAACATGGAACTGACTTGCGCCAATCATGTAAGTACCTCTCTTAAATAATATCTTAATTCTCATTAGGTAGGTATCTACACTGTCTCATGTAAAATTTATCTTATAATGACATCGTCATATTTTCATTAGGGTCTAGTCTAGGAGTTATACAATGAATTAGACCATTTGAATTTTAACCTATAATCTATATTTAACGGCCTCCTAGCCTAGTCGCTAGTGACCCTGCCTATGAAGCAGGAGGTCCCGGGTTCGAATCCTGGTCAGGGCATTTATTTGAGTGTTTATAATTGATATTTGTTTCTGAGTTATGGATGTTTTCTTCGTATTTAGGTATTTGTCTATATCTATCTATTATATATGTATATCGTCGTCCAGTATAGTACTCACAACGCAAGCCTTCATTGAGCTTACTGTGGGACTAGGTCGATTTGTGTAAAGGTCCATTTACACATTGATCAGTGCTAAGTGCGAGTCCATACATTTTCTACTTGTGATTAGTAACAAATGTATGAACTCGCACTTAACACTAATCAATGTGTAAATGGGCCTTAAGATTGTCACTTTAATTTATTATTCTTTATAAAAAAATGTAAGTAGGTAACTTGTGTGGATTCTGGGTGTATAATTTATAATATCTAAGGTATTCAAATATGTCAATAGATATATAATAGGAAATGATAATATAATTTAGAAATAAACTGACATATTTATCCAAAACAAGCGTAATATCTAAATATATAGAAGAAGAAACTGACTGACTAACTGACTGACTGATTGACTGACTGATTGACTGACTGACTGACTGACTGACTGACTGACATATCAACGCACAGCCCAAACCGCTGGTTCTAGAGATTCCAAATTTGGCAGGTAGGTTCCTTATAAGGTCTAGGGATGCACTAAGAAAGGATTTTTCAAAATTCACCCCCTAAGGAGGTAAAATAGGGGTCCAAAGTTTGTATGGCGAATCAAGATTTGTTAGACTATTTTATTCGAAACTTCACAGGAGTATTCCTAACGATAAATGAGTAACGTGTTTCAGGTTTTTTGATAATTCAACCCCTAAAAGGGACAAATATGGTCACAAAATCTGAAAATCAACATGGGTATCGTATCCCTTTTGAGTACTTATAGTACGCGGGCGAAGCCGCGGGAAAAGGCTAGTTTAGTAATAATTATAATGAGTACTGTCCGTTCAGATGAGTGACATGGTATATATAATATGGCGTCATGAAGGCTTTCTGTACCACTGGGGTACTTACCCAATAATATAGGGTAAATAGCCAGTAACTGGCCGAATTACTAAAATTAATTATGTTTGTAGGTAAATAAAGTTTATTTTTAGTAGGAGGTGGCCAGTTACTGATTTACCCTACCTATACCTAACATTGGATTAACAAAAATATAAAATATTCTACATACAGGAGTCTGTTTAAACCATCGCCCACTCTCTAATTGCTGCAACCCATAGAGTACCTATATGACCAGACAATGTCAATAATAATATCATAATTTCTGTACCGTCCTTTTCTGTTTATATGAAGCATTCTTCTTATCATTATAAGGATGAGAAATAATATCATTATTACTGACATTGTCTGGTCAGCTATAGAGTATCCTGAGTAGCTTTAGAGTTTGAGACTGAGCGTGAGCGAAGTTCGGTATAGTACGTAAATTTCACAAGAAAGTATCACGAAAATAGGCAAGATGTTCTCCAGTGCACTTAATCTATTTTTAAAGAGATTGCATAATTCACAAAAACCGTCCAAGAGCATGTCGGGCCATGCTCAGTGTAGGGTTCCGTAATTGCTGGCACGTCTCAATAAATTCGTTATTAATTACGTTTTCTATAGAATATTTTGCGGCACTTACATCCTTTTACTATGAAATGACAACTTTTTGCGATATGTCAAAAACGGCTGAACAGATTTTATACAATATAGTTTTTATTGAAAGTACTTTATCCAAAAATTGTATTACAATATGATTTTTGAAAGACCTATCTAACTGCAACCCACTCGGTAGGGTTAGACCGAAAAAAACCACCCCCCACTTCATGTGTACGAGAACTATCCTGTAAAAAAATGATTTTCCAGTTGTTTTTCTACCACTATGTCGGCGTGATTAATGCCCAGACATACCAAATCTCTGCTTTCTAGTGCTAACGATTACTGAGCTGAGCCGCGGATAGACAGAAAGGCAGACAGACGGACTTGGCGAAACTATAAGGGTTCCTAGTTGACTACGGAACCCCAAAAAGTGGCCATGAAAACCGTCAAATTAATATGCCAATTTTCTACGGCGGCAGACAGTAGAGTTCGTTTAGTGAATACGTACTTAAATAGATATTTATTGTTTTGCAGTTGATTTTTTTTAACAGTGCTCAGCGTTCATAGTACACTTGTATGAAATGTTTGTTTAAGATTACCTAGTAATCCTTTCTGTTTAAATATAGATAGTAATTTATCTAAAAAAAATATGAAATGCCGTTATCATGATTACGATTTTCAAACAATTAACTTGCCACCTTTCTCTTTGCGTGACCTTTCTTGCGAACTAAAGTTACTAAAATCGAAAAACATTCTGTATTAAAAAAATACTGGTTACCCTTACCTATTTTACCTGTCTGATGCAACGGTGTCGAAGGTTAGTAGTTTAGGCATTCGACTTTAATTTCGGAAGTCATAGGTTTGGATTCTGGTTGTGATACCTATGAGTTTTTTTATCTTGAATACCAACGCAATACTTCTGATTTGACATTCAGGTACCTTTTCGGTAAAGGAAAATGTATTGAAGAAACTGACAGTCAAATTCAAAGGCGTACCCGATGTACAGGCGAATATGGGTTGGATTATTAATTATGATTAAAATTGTAAATTATTCATTAAAATCAAGGCACGCAATCATCTTCAGTTAAGCAACAAAATGGCATCTTAAATATCAAATAATAGTAAATTACTTACCAAGGACTGTAAAAGAAAGAAAGCCCGAAATTGCAGGTATTTTTGACCCGAGCCGCAGGCGAGGGTTTTAAATATGCGATAGAGGGCTTCTTTTTTACTGCCCATGGCGAGTACACAATTTTACGTCTCCACCTGGCCATAATGCGAGTTTTACCGTACGCGTAGCGTGCGGTAAAACTCACATTATGGCCAGGTGTGACGTAAAATCATATTAAAACATTCTAAACTTATAGCACTTTATGAATAAAATGTATCGAATCCATCTGCAAAAATTGGTTTCCTCTCATGTAGTCATCGAATGATTTTGTATTATATAATTTTGAAAGCATTCATTTTGCTTCGATTTATAATATGCTACAAGTAATTTGTATTTTTCTCGCGGCGTTGGAGTGAAATAGTAGTTTTCGATACAAGTGCGAGAAGTATGTCATTTTGCACGAGTACCGAGGTTACTTGACCCGAACCGATAGGCGAGGGTCAAGACTCGGGACGAGTGAAAATGACACTTCCGCACGTGTGTCGAACAACGTTTTTTAATACAATTGCGAAAAAACTACAATGAAATAAAATTACATTTATATTCTGTCAGTGTACGAAAGACAGATTCATTCAATCGCGCGTTGTTCAAGTAACACTATTGGGTCTCGCATAATACTCAAAGGAGAATTATGCGAGACCCACCAATAGTGTTACTAAGCATAAGTGGGCATAAAGATGCCCAATCGCGCGTAGTTCAGGTGCGTCTTTTTTAAGCGGGTCTCGCATAATACTCATTTAAGTATTTAAAATTCTGATCTGCAAATCGTGCGTAAAATCAAATTTTACGCACGATTTGCATATCAGATTACATTTTAGCACTAGTGTATAAATCAAACTTTACGCACGATTTGCAGCTACATTTTTGAACATCTCGCTACGCTCGTGGCCATGGCTCAATTTCGCAATCTTTCACTGGCACGGGACTGACGGGACTATAAGCACGAAAGGTTGAACAACAACTTTGCTCCCTTGTATCAAGAGCAGGCCGTAGGCAACCCTATCCATCGAGTAGCAGAACTCAGCTTATGTAGGGCAATGCACGGTAAAGTGTTATATACTTTAATACCTGGTAGCCTGAGTATTTTCTACGGTCAGCAAAAACAGCATTATAAAATCTACCTCATCGAGTAGCAAATTGAACCTTATGCCATTCGAAAGTACCAATGATCCTGGTAATAACAAAAAATGGTAGCCTACCTTAAACCTGGAGCTTTTGTTATTCAGCCAAGTTTTATGTTTTAGGGTTCACAGAACAATCACACACAAACGGAGGTGGATTCAAGGATCAAGCCGCCCCCTCAGCCGCCGCCAGGTGACGGGCCGGTTAAAAAGTTCGTCAGGCACTATGATAAAGAACCCTTCGATTTTGTCACAGCACGGAACCTGTCGAAACCCACCAAGTAAGTACTTCCCCTATGATTACATAGGTACTAAATAAATACGGCATATTTTGGGCAGGGGACCACCAAAGGAACTTATATCAAAGAAGTGGATTGTTTGTCCATAGGTACCTTAGGTACCTAGCACTACCTACTATGTGTTGACTATTTTAGAAAGCGGTTAAGTAAATGTGTGAAAATAAAAATGCATTTAGTTATGCGGAATTGATGCGGCATGAACTTATTCATAACCTTTAAGATATGTTGAAAATAGATGTCATATACTTCAGAAAAAGTGAGCAAACCCCCCGGTGTCCGAGGCCAGATTTGAACTGGCGTCTTCAGCTTTCGCGGCTGACGTCCTGACCACTAGACCACCCAGTCACGGCGGAACTTGACAAATTTTCTCATGTATATGCAATCTCTGAATTTCAGCCGCGAAAGCTGAAGACGCCAGTTCAAATCTAGCCTCGGACACCGGAGGGTTTGGTCACTTTTTCTGAAGTATATGACATCTATTTTCAATTTATTATTATAGTGTAACTACTTAAAAAAAAAAATTGCAAATCAAAAAATATCGAACAAAATAATTTTCACCTCACTGGCTCGGAAAGCTCTTTTTTATTCTTTAAAAACTGATAGCAAAACTGCATTTTATTCACAAGAGTGCAAAGAATATTTGAAATTCGAACGTGATATTAGTCACTTTTTTAAACATAATAACATGTAAAGGCCACTCCAGACAGAACAATCTTCGCCCATCTGATTAAATTGTCTGATCAAATCAGGTGCTGTGGACGCAAAAAATATTTTATATTTAATTGTCTTCAATAAAATATTTAGTGTAAACAATTTTGTTTCATGATTTTACTATAAAACGCTTTAAATCTTTCAAGAAATATTATTTTGATCGAACCATTTTAATTGATGAACTACCTGTCTCAGAATAATTCGGAAATTCTGCATTATTTTTGTTTTATCTGTGACATGTAACTTTTTAATTTTAAAAAGTTAGTTTTGTTTACTTATATTTTTAAGTTTCAGATTGCGTTTTTTATTATTTATTAATGTAATATCTGCCATCACCTTTCAATAAATGTATTAAATCAATGCAAAGACCAGCTGAGATATTTATGTAGGTACTTACGACAGGTGTAATACATTTTTCGTGATATATGTGACTTTAAGGTTATGTAGAGTTTTGTATCGAATTATCATTTCAAGTTCTTTCTTTCAGTGTAAAATCGAATAATTGAAGCGAAAACTAGCACTAAATGAAGTCCAAGATCGTTTGTTGCATAGGAGCAAGTGCTGCATATTGCCACAAAGCAAGAAAACACTACAATTTAACAGGTTTAAGCACCAAGCATCCCGCTACCTACAACAGACTTTTATCCAGCCTTTGAAATGTTTTCCTTTATGTGCCTACCTAAGCTATGTATAAAATAAATAAACACCATAACCTCACGTGCGTTTATTGATTATTCAATTATACAATTCGTACATTAGATTAAATAAGTGCCTACCTAAAATAGTCGTCAAACGAAATGATAAAAGGAAATCATAATAAATAAGTAGGAGTATACTGAGTGATATAATAATATGTAAATAACATGACTCTCTTATTCATACAGAAAATGAAGCTAATCCTGTTCCATTCTAAACTGAAAAGTTGTATTTTCTGGTAGATATAGGTAGTTACTCGTTTCCCTCGACTGGCCTTATGATTTTAGCAATCATTGTACTCGTAAGTATCAATGTTGCATTCCTTCCTGGATGTCAACTATTGTATTTTGACCGCATAATCTTCTGTCATTTTTATGTTGTTATTTTAATTTCTTCGCACCTTCTTTTTCATTGTAAAGTCATAAATATATCACAATTATCAATTATTTTATTATTCAATGCAGAATTACAATTTTCGAAATGACGTACAAAAGCGCGGCAGGCGTCCAAAAAATACTAAGTTTTGTTTGATGTACATTGCTCCTTTTCTATGGAGCAATGCTGCTGTTCGATTAGCTTAGTGTTGCTATATTTTTGTTTGATGTACATTGCTACTGCGTTCGTTGGCTGGCCAGACTATATTTTCCTCACTTTAGTGAGGTGAAAAGATTTGTGTTACACACGGCTGCAAAGTTATTTTTACGTCTCGTGTGTTGCAACACTTGCTACGCTCAGGATTCTATTTTTGAACTACTCGCTTCGCTCAGGATTCTATTTTCGAACCACTCGCTTCGCTCGCGGTTCAACCATAGCATCCATTCGCTACCTCGCAGTTCAACCCTAGAATCCATTCGCTAGCTCGTGCTTCAATTCCACACTCGCGGTTAAAATACAACTTTGCACCCTTGTATAACAAATAACTATTGATTTGCTTCAAGATTCTTTAAGATATGTATTGAATAAACAACTACTTTAATGTTATGAGAACTCTTGGAGCACATTTAACTAAATGCAAAACTCAGAGACGCGTTAGGATACTAAATAGTAAGCTTTTATTACCTATAGAAAACTACATCATTTCCATTGTAGGTATTTTAGAAATCGGAACCCGTATTCTGTATGCACGTGCTCATAATTTTTCTCAATGAATCCAAATATAGTAAGGCCAAATCATTTGTTGTGAAGTTACGGAATAAACTAAGACTGATTTATATTAGATATGCCGCCGTTGTAGGGTAAAATATAGTGTCCAATTCCAAGTCCACAACGTTGACAAAGAAGCGTCTTGTCTCTGATTACGAATATACGAGTCGAAGGGCTATATTTCATAAGTAACAGTTATATTGTAAATGGGTGGGCCTTATCTATTAAATATCTTTGCACATCTTATTTAGTTATTTTCAAAGTATCCCATCTAGTGTTGTGCGGCTAGAATTGACTTTTCCAGGAAAATATTCCCTAAAGAGTAAGTTACCGAAAATATTTCCATTTCCCCGTAATATTCACCAAACAATGGAATGCTAAATTGTCCGACATTAACCGAAACGTTAGCGCCGTCAATTTCTTGGTAGGGTATATGCCCCGGTTTTGGCCACTTGAAGGAGAGTTTCTCTGTTCAGACGTCCGTCATTTTGTGTCAATAAGGAATTATGATACTCTTTATGTACTGAGTCATTGAAAATATATAACTATATTTATATGAATCTCCGCTGTCAAGATTCTGACATTAGATCTAATTTTTTTCTTTAATTATATGTCAGAAAGGGGCCCAGGCCAGGAGCCAGTTATGGCCCCTTTTTTCCATGGCTCCTGACAATTGAATGACTACAATTACATGACAGATGACAGTGCCATCTGTACTGCCATAACTTATTCTTATATTAACTATGAACCATAGACTTGTAAAGTCTACACCTCAATACAGTTGAAAATGGCCAAAACCGGGACAGTGGCCAACCGGAGCATCTGCCCTACATACCATACACCCGAATTTATTAATTTCAGCGTCTTTGAATCCACTGGTCATTTAATCAAAGGATGCCTCGGAGGTGGCATTTTAGGTATACATGAAGCGTATATGAAAGCGGGACTATGGACTTCGCTTGTTCTGACTGTAGTCTACGGGTTCTATATAACGTATTGTGTACATGTGAGTACAGTTTTGTTACATTAATTTATTTAATTTCCCATAAGCATAGTTAAGTAGAGGTTGCTCTGATGCTATTTAACGCTAGGGATATCCGGCTACTATGCGGTATCCGGCCACAATTTTACTATTTGGCCGAATACCGGATATTAGTAGCGTACTAGTAAAGCACCATTACTTTATGACGTCGCGTGATTCTTCCATTATTCTTAAAGGGCATAACTTTATAAGGTAACTTACAATTTCTTGAACAAGTCGCAACTCGCGCAGAGTGCCACCCCCGTGCTCGAATTAGCTTAACTCTAGGCAAAACTTTTGGCCGAATATCCGGCGGGCGGATATCCTATCTATCGACTATCTGGCCAACGGGTCCGCCGGATATCCGGTATCCGGCCAAATGACTATCCGTTATGTACTGTTTGGGCTGTATTAATTTCTCGTCACAAAACTATATTGTCAATCTTTATGAAGTTTTACCAAGCTTACATTTTCTTTGTACTATTCGATTAATTGTCATGGCGGATAAAAAGACCTTTGGTTGTACCACTATAGTTACTTACCAAATTATAATTTCAGATACTAGTAAAATCAGCGCAAGTGCTGTACAAAAGACTGCATCTGACGACCTTGTCGTACCCTGACGTGGCCGAGGCAGCCATGGAGATCGGCCCCTTTCCTACCTTGAGGAAATACAGTAAGTGGTTCAGGTAGGACATGATGCTTTCAAATTAATAACAAAATTTAATTCAGGTTGCCATATAATAAGCAACTTCAAAAGTAAAGTCTATATTACCATATACTACTTCGTGATTCTTATTGTGCAGTGCCTTAGACACAACCCTAATTTATGTCGATTGATGCCTTATCAACCGACTTCAAGATTTCGAAGGAGGAGGTTATCAATTCGTCGGGATCTTTGTCTTTGCTATTTTTTTTTTTATGTATGTTCACCGATTATTCGAAGACGGCTGGACCGATATGGAAAATTCTTTTTTTGTTTGAAAGCGTATACTTCACAGTTGGTCCCATTGTAACCATGTCAGGATCTGATGATGGGATCCTGGAGAAATCGAGGGAACTCTTCAACTATTATAGGCACACCTATGGTGATTTGAGTATTTTTTACAGCAGATCGAGCATTTGGTGTTGGAAAGGTGGATGCTCAGTGAAGTCGGTTCTTTTTTGTTTAAAATTATTTTTTTTATAATCAGAACGATCAGCGCTAACATATAAATATTATTGATTACCAATTCTGTTGTAGGTAGAACATAAAAGAGACACTCCCATTTTCAAAGTCAGATAAAAACTCAAAAGTCTTAAAATGAAAGCGACGAAGTTGCAACTCTTTGAAAAACCGTGTCATCCAGCAGGGCTCGGAAACCGGTATTTGGTGCATACTAAAATAAAGGGTTTTTTTTCGTTCTTTTCGTTCTCTGGTTTACTAGCTGTTTCATATTTCATCGAAAAATCTCATAATATGAAGGCATTACCTAAATACAGAGAGTTCTAAGCACTGTATGCCTAAATACAATATTGAGTTCTACATAAAAACCATAAAATAAAAGCTACTGGTGGGAACCTTTAATTGGCTCTCTGTTACTTACCAACATAGCTACATTATTATTATTAGCTGTTGGTTCCGGAATAAATAAATAAATAATTGAATATATTGGGTTATTTCGGGGTTTTTTGCGAAAACCGGTTCCGTTCCGAGCCCTACTGTCCAGCCAAAAAAGTCGTTAGATGTTCTTTGATCAACACGTGTTACAGGTACGCAGTAGACACAGTCATCTGCATAGACCTGTTTGGTGCCTGCTGCGTGTATCAAATCATTATAGCGAAGACAATACTTCAGGTGGCCGAAGGCGTGGATGATGACATAAACAGGCTGCGACTGTATGTGTTGATCCTGCTGGTTCCAATACTGATGATGTGCATGATAACCACGCTGAAGTACTTGGCACCTTTTACGCTAGTTGCTGATGTGTTTATTGGTAAGTAGTCTATTTGGTGCTTTAAATTTTTCATCCTATTCTTTATCTCGTGTCTGAAGTTGTGTTGTAGCCAATCAAAAAGTGTTCGATGGCTCACAATCTAACCCGCAACGCTGGTCTTATTAAAACTCTGTTGTACAACTGATGCATAAAATATCCATCTATATTTCAGTGATATGCGTGGTAGCAACATTATACTACAGCATGTGTGACCCTCCACCAATCAGCACGGTCCCTGCGTGGAAGGATGGCTTGGGACTGTTTGAGTTCAGTGGTATTGCTATCTTCAGCATGGAGGGTATCGGGGTCTCGCTGCCTATTGAGAACAATATGAAAGATCCCCTCAAGTTCACTACTGTGCTCTGCGCTAGTAAGTACTTTTTTATTTGTGCCAAAAAAGCCCTATCGAGTATTGATAATTAAGCTATTCAGGGCGTTCTGATCACGAATTTTTGACCAGCTTGCCTATTTATACCAACATACATAATAAAGTCTTGAACCTTACTAAGGCCGCTTACCAAGCTTAAACAGTAAAGATGGTATTCGACTCGACTGAATAGCTATAGTGGACTAAGAGCTGACTACGTGAGATATGATACAATAATGAGAGCAACAAAACCCGTCTGGTTAGATTGTTACACTATCCTTATTGCTAGATCCGGGCACCTGGCAGCTTTTAATGGGAGGAAGTCAGAGTGACAGACTAACAAATTTTTAAATTGGAAAATAGTAATACCAACATAGGTCAAAACTGCCGAAGTTGACTCAGTTATAAAGGGCAGGGCCTATATTTTAACATTAGAACAAAAAACATTGCGTATACTTAATTATTATGGAAACGAAAACAGTAGGCGACAAACTATGATTTACATTATACGTAGTTTGGCACTACTTTCCCCCAACAGAAACTTTTGGCAATAATATAATCTAATTAAATTATATATATAATTTCTCATAATATTGCATCAAACCCAGATCTCTAGGATATGTTTTCTTGAAGTGGTGTTTTTTGACGTCGACCACTATACAGCTGCCAGGTGTCCAGGTCTAGAAATAAGCATAGTATAGCAAACTGACTAGAGGGGTTTCGTTCCTCTCATTATTGTGCCATATCTGACGTGAACCTCTGATGTACCTTGGACATTTACCGACATTCCTTAGGGAAAGTTGTTTGGAGCATAAAAACATAATATTATTATGTTCGGCTATTTATATATGCATAAGATAAAGGGAACTAATTATTAGGAATATTTTGTTATTGAGAACGATACTTAATAATACTTTACGGAGTTTAAGATTATGATTAATTATGATGTAGCACGAAATCGCCAGCATTTCATGCTGAACGTACTTATTGTGTTAGAATGAACGCGAAACCATACTTTAATAAATAACATTCCACTCATCTGTATTTCTTAAGCTATGTCCAAGGTACTGTTGTACCTTGCTAATGCTAGGTGTCCAAGGTACAACGTAGACTTATTATTACTAAATGATTAGCTATAATTATAATTACCATTTGATTGTTGATTTAGACAAAAATAGCTTAAATATCACAAATTGCTTGAATATTGTTGGATGACAAAACAATAAGCCAAAACCTAAATCAAAATAATTTACTTTTAGGGGCCAAATTCGTGTTTTCCTTTTTTTAAGTAATTCACTCTCGTATGAAAAAAACAATACTAATTGATTAGATTAGATTAGATTGTTCACAAAAAATGGTAAAAGTGGCATAGGTACACAATATTTTAAAAGAACCAGTGGGTATTGCGAAAAAGTCGATTGACATATGTAGCTGTACAACTATGGCCAAGGTAAAACAGTTTCCTCTTGTACTTGTACGCTTAGAGAATTCAACCAACCTCAACCAACCGGAGTCGCCATTGACAGGCGTTCCCCTCTGCTGAAAACATATGACCCCACTGGTCATACACATGTATGGACTGACGTTTATCTGACGTAGCTATTTGTACGTTATGTACCTACGAATAGTCATACATTTGACTATGTTGACAGGCGTTCCCCTCTGCCGAAAACATATGACCAGTGGTCATACACATGTATGAACTGACGTTTATCTGACGTAGCTATTTGTACGTTACGTACGAATAGCCATACATTTGACGTTCCCCTCCCCCGCAAAAATCGGCAGACTTTTTTTGTATAGAAAATGACAGACATGGCTACTCCATCCGGGTTGAATTCTCTAAGATTGTACCTTTATTATATCCGATACCTTTATTATTGTATTCAAAATTGTAAAGCTGTTATTTTTGTAACAAATACTCTCTATTTTATTTACAGGCATGTGCGTAGTGGTATCATTTTTGATCTTGGTTGGCTTTTTCGGCTACTGGGGATTTGGAGAGCTGTCGCAATCTCCAGTGACTCTAAACTTTCCTGTTGATAGCGCGTAAGTACAGTACCTAATCACAATGTGAAAATAATGACCAGTCTTCTCAGAGCATATACAAGATATCTCTATACTTCGCTTAGCGCGTTATTTATACAAATAAATAACGCGCTAAGCTAAACTTTTTGGCAGCTTAGGTTACAAAACCTAAGCTGCCAAAAAGAAGGGGTGCGGGATAGGAACACGCAATGCTAGACAGGGAACGCGCCATTGTTCCGTGGGGCTTAAGAGATAGTCAGACATTAAGGGTTGCCATGGAGACGTATTATGTTTACTGTCACTTACAATAATTTATTAGTGTCTCACCATAGGGTGAAATTACTTCGAACGTGGCAGCGGGGGTCGCCCGGCTATGCGGGGTCTTGGGTTATTACTTATTAGTCTTTGTTTCAGAGTGACTAGAGATTGCGTAAAAAGTGATGTGTGCGAACATTTACTTTAAGGTAGGTACAGTCGCCATCAAATATATCGGAGCGGCCACGGTACTCCAAAATATCTGAACATGCACTTTATCGCCTTGACAATAGAGGCGTTGTTCATATGTTTGTGAACACCTTGGCCGCTCCGATATATCTGATGGCGCTTGTACTTACACCAAAGATTTATATTGTATGAGATTTTTTGTATAACCCTTTTACCTGTTTATCCCGGACAATGTTGGTAAGGAAAATATTCAAGTTCAGTTTTAGAACTAACTACAGAGTACAGACTGGCATTGACAGGTATAATAAATAATAATAATAATAAATATTATGGGACAATCTTACACAAATCAACCTAGTCCCACAGTAAGCTCAATAAGGCTTGTGTTGAGGGTACTAGGCGACGATATATATAATAGATATAGATAAATACTTAAATACATAGAAAACATCCATAACTCAGGAACAAATATCCGTGATAAACACACAAATAAATGCCCTAACCAGGATTCGAACCCGGGACCTCCTGCTTCATAGGCAGGGTCACTACCGACTAGGCTAGGAGGCCGTTCCAAGTAGGTATAAGTACTTGGACCGATTGATTCATTCATTAGTTCATGTCATGACTAGATGATTTTTTTAAATATATTAATTAATAAATGTGACTTTTAAAAGGTCTTGACTTATCTCTCTAGCTAGGTAGACGTATAATTTAAGAGCACGCGTATGACGTACCTACTCTAACTTACGTAATGTAAGTAAGGAATTAACGCAAATCAATGCGTATGTAGGTACTACGTAAATCTCATTATCAGACACCAAAAAATTATTTTTATATTTTTTATAGTTTATGAGAAATAAAATTACATACGCTAAGCATTCCATTACGTAAATAACTTAGCAAGTGTGAAATTAAAAAGTGACGTCTTTTTACAGGTTCCCCGTAGTTCTAAAGTGTCTAATGGGCATCATGATATTCATAACGTTCGCGTTGAATTTCTGGGCGCCTTTCAACCTGGTATGGCACTACATGTCCAAGAAACACGACCCTAAGAGGCACTGGCTATGGGAAAGAGTGTACCGAGCAGCGTTTATCGTTGTTATCAGCGCCATCGCTATTGGATTTCCTAATATTGGGAATTTGATGGGATTGGTGAGTATAATAATCACTAGATTTTGGCTCCAATTCGATAGGTGTTGTGAAGAAAGGACTAATAAGGAAAATTCCTGTTTGGCCTTTAATGTGGCACTTAGAAAAACCGGCCAACGCATAGGAGGGTTCCGTACCTTCAATGGATAAGAACCAAACTAATACCAAAAGGTCGTATCTGATGCCTATGGAAGAAGTTTTTTGGAGATAACTCAAAAATGGCTGAACCAAATGTTCAAAACAATGTTCTTAGAAAGTATATGATAAGGCGCATCTCCTCAAATTTTTTCATATTTTTTGGATGTCGGTACAGTTCAAAAGTTATAGGACACATTTTTTCTGACTTTCGGAGCGATTATTTCAGACAATATTCACTTAATCACAAAATGGTCATAGAAACCTCAATGTTATTTTTAAAAACCTATCGATTGATCGGTGTCACATGTTAAATTTGGTAATTTTTTTTAAACTTAGTTATACTTATGGAGCGCCGCCCCCCTAAAAATATATTTTTTTTAATTTAACTTCATAAATAAGTAGCGGCATACAAAATACACCGTATGTGTAAATTTTATTCAGATATATCGTATAGTTTCCGAGTAAAATGGCTGTGACATACGGACGGACAGACAGACATGACGAATCCATTAAGGGTTCCGTTTTTTGCCATTTGGCTACGGAACCCTAAAAAGAAGAGCGATTAGCTGAAGGTGAACTCAAGGTAATATAGACCCCATATGGATTGTATTGCACGGATTGTATCTTAATAACGAGAGATACTCGTACATGCATGACATTATGACCTATGCTAGACATGAGATACATAGCATGTATTGTATATACCAGTTTGAGGGCTGGATATCGTGGGTAGTGAGGATGAATTTCGGGGTTTACTACGGACGGAACTACGACAAATGCATAAACAGTCTCTCATTGTGCGGTTATAAAGAAATTTCCGCCTGCGAACGCTTCGGGCCGAGGTTTCTTACGAGATACTGCCTTCACTACAGCACGGGTTCCAAATAGGAATGAACAGGTTTTTAAATGGTCGGCAACGCGCATGTAGCATACCTAGAGGTGCAGGCGTAAGCACCATGAGACGGGTTGTATCTTTGTATGTCACAAAATTAATAATGTAATAAAGTTTTTTTTTCTTGCAGTTGGGTGCTTTTTGCCTGTCAAACATGGGGTTCATCTTTCCCGCCCTCATCGAACTACTGGTCATTTGGGAGGACCCGGGGCTAGGAAAATACAAATGGCGTCTATGGAAAAACGTTTTAGTGTTACTGATAGGCGTACTCTTCTTCTTCGCCGGGACATTTTCTAACTTAAAAGGATTAATATCTAACTTACAATGACCTAATGTTATTGTTAACGGTAAATTTGTAAAAAGGCAAGTAGGTACTCAATTCACATACAGTGGAACCTCGATTACCCGAACCCTCAATTATCCGAATGCTGACTTAGTTTATCCAAACCCTAAATTATCAGACAGAACGTCGTTGGCGCGAATTTCATGCTCGCGGCACCTCAAATCTTAATATACAGTACTGCATGTTTTTAAATAAAAATGTGTTGTTTTAATTGATCTCATCCCAAAAAAACCCCGCATTTTGAGACCAGTAGGTCTCGATCCCAATTAGTTCAGATAATCGAGGCTCTACTGTACCTTAAGGATCACGAGAAACCCAGAAGTGATTATGATTTATAAACAAACCCACAGATTTTTTTTATTTAACTGTTAAACAAATCCAGTACTTAAAAGTTTATCATTTAACGAAGAAGTAGGTGAAAACTAAAGAACTTCGATAATAGTTATTTATTAATTTATTACACAAGGGAGCAAAGTTGTTGTTTAACCTCTCGTGCTTATTTGAGACCCGAGCCATCGAAATATTGCAAAATGAAGCTACGAGCGTAGCGAGTGGTTCAAATTTTTTTATCTTGAGCGTGCGAGGGCCTCAAGGCAAGGTTGGTTGACTTTGCTGCCGCGTATAATATAACATTTTTCACCACACCACCGCCAGAAAAGTACAAGTTATAAAATATTAAAACCGGCCAAGTGCGTGTCGGACCACGCAAAATGGAGGGTTCCATACCTTCAATGGAATAAGAACCAAACTTATTAGTTTCCAAAAGGTCGTATCTGATGCCTATGGAAGAAGTTTTTTGGAGATAACTCAAAAAAGGCTAAACCGATAATGTTCAAAACAATTTTGGTAAATAGTATGTCATAAGGCGCATCTTCTCAATATTTTTCACATTTTTGGGGCTTACGGTTCAAAAGTTACATGGTGGGGAACAAAAATCTTTTGACTTTCAAAGTGATTATTTCTGAAAATGTTCACTTAATCACAAAATATTTAAATAAACCTCGATGTTACTTTTAAAGACCTATCCATTGAAGTGCAACATGTTTATATTTGATATTTTATTCAGTTACAAGTATATGGAGCGCCCCACTCAATTTTTTTTTCTGCAACTTAAATACATAACTAAATATTTAGCGGCATACAAAATACACCTTATGTCTAAATTTTATTGAGATACGTCCTATAAACTTATAAGGGTTCTGTTTTTTGCAATTTTGACTACGGAACCCTAAAAAATCGAAGCCAGAGGAATGTGTTCAAAATTGTATAATTCAAAATCATCTTATTTAAGTCAATCCTGCCAGATAGGGTGAAGATATGACCTGAAGAAACATGTCAAAACTTGTACCAAATTACTTTCCCACATGTGGATAAAATGCGTTTTCCCCCTCCGCTTTCAAAGGATAAAGAACGCCTTTCTGAGGTGGAGTGGTGAAAAATGATTAAATACCTACATAAAAACACTACAACAGGCACGGTAAGTAAACTGTGTAACAAAAATGTTTAATTAATGCTACCAGAATTTGAATACCTTGCGTATGAATTATTGCTGAAAATGTATAGTTGCACATCTTGCCGGCAAATTGTTTAACGTAATTATTATACACACTTATTTAATATAATATTATATATGTACCTATTACATATTTATGTTACCCATTTTGTCAAATCCGGGGGCAAGAGGCGCTCAGTAAGAAAAAAATCAATGGAAGTAGTTACAAAATGTGATTTAACTGTCAGTTTTCTAAATTTTAACATTATGAGTCATAAGCCCTTACCAAACTAGGTTTAAGTGTTAGATAAATAAAGTTACTTTAAAAGTATTTTTTATTTATTTTCAAAAGTACCTACCGACACCCAATAATAGGCACGGTGGCATGTAAGAAGTACCTGTACTGTACCTAACTACCTACTCCCATTTTAAGCACGCCTAGCGAAGTAGCGATGGGCCGTTAGCAAGAACTTTCCGGTAACGGAAGTAAAATTCTCCGTTCGAGAGAAAATTTGTTAATACATATACTCGTATGGAAATTTCGGCTGCTTCTCAGGTTGGGGGAGTCACCTGCCCACTGCTCGATTGCAGGAGAATGTCGAGTAGGTAAACCTAATGTTCTCTTCTTGGTTGAAGACTGTTTACTGGTAAAATGTTTAAGAGAAAATGTATCGTTAAGTTTTCTAAACGTTAGATGTCGCTCCGTTGGTAGCTCGCATTAAGGACCGGTACTACGCCCACTAAATACGTAAAATAATATTAGTATTTGACGACCCCATTAAAAATCCATAAATTGCAGATTTTTAAAAAAAAGTCAGCGCAACACGTGTATATACCCTTGTATACTGAGGTATTGCAGATTACGGCCTGGCCACGACTTCGGTCTTAGCGGCGAGCGGTGCGGCGGGCGGCGCGGCAAGACAGAGCGGAGCGGCGCGCATGCCACGGACTTCGCAGTCGCGTCAGCCACGGACTTCGCAGTCGCGTCAGCGGTTTCGTGCGCATGGGATGTATTTAAAATGGCGTTATCGAAAATTGCTCTCGAATGTCTTGGAAGTAGCGCATATTTCAGGCAGGACATTTTATTTTCGAGAGATGGAGTGCACGACTTAAATAGACGTCGTCGTACATATGGGGAATTCTTTACTTTGTATGAAGAATACAGAAAACACCCCGAAAAGTTTTACGAGTACACCAGAATGAGTATTGAAACGTTTGATTAAATACCCCAACTTTTGGGAATATACTTAGCCCGGCTAAAGTGAAATCAAAAAGGGTTTTGACCAATCCGGAAAAATGATGGATGATGAAAAATGAGGATGTTTTGATAGCCATATAGCAGGCCTATTCAATATTTCTGTTATAAATAACTCTGATTCCATTTTCCGCGCGCGAATCGTCTAAAAATTTTTATTCCTCGTTTTACCGCCCGAGACATCCCGTCAATAACGCTCGTCGCGCCGCACTGAAGTCGTGGCATCCTTTCTCTGGCCCGTATCGTTGTTTCCCCTGCGCCGCGGCCCGCTCGCCTTCGCCGCCCGCCGCTCGGTGCAGCCCGCGCCGCAAGACGCGCGAGCGGCAGCTCCGTGGCACGTCTTTTAACAGCTATGCGATTGTTTTTACCGCTCGCCGCTCGCCGCTGCCGCTACCGCTCGCCGCCGCCGCTACCGCTCGCCGCGCGTGTCCGTGGCCAGGCCGTTAGCCTCCTCGTATACCTCGTGTCCTAATAAAATCAGATCATTGATTCCATGGAAATTAGCATCCATATTTTTTTTGTTATTTGGGGACACCTTTTTGTACGTACGTAAGGCATTTAAGGCGAAGAGAAACGAGTTGAATATTTCTATAATCACACGGGTTTTATCTGCAGTTAATGTAAATTGGCGTGAAAACTGGGTTAAATAAAATAAAAAACTATTTTCTGCAAAGCATTTAACTCTCCACAATAATTTATAACTTAGATTTTAGCATTGGCTTATCGGATTGACATTAATTGGCGATATAAATCCGTTATTCCTCTAAATTTTATTTGCTCATGTTTACTTCAATTAAAAAAACACACCGTGAAAGAAATTTTTGTGATAAATTAATCTGTAGGAACCTATTTACCTGCCTACAATTTACCCACTAGTTGACGAACAGTCTATGCCCTAAGTAATAAACAACAACATAGAAAGCAATGACTAAACAAGCATGAATTTTAATCAGTGCTTTATCAATAAACATAAAACGGCATGCCATACACACATGCCAATCGATAGGTCTTTGACTAAACTAGTAAGTACTTTTAAGATGTAAAGGAGAATGGGAATTTTTGTATGGGGAGTGTACCATGGATGTATACTGTTGAGACGTATCTCGTTTTATAGCTCGTAATCACAGGATTATTTTATTATATGCCACCATTGTTGGATATCGTGCAGGGACCGAGATATTTAAGAAAAAAGAGCGAACATATAAAGAGCTTTTCTTTAAAGATACGATATGTAATCCATTATAGCATGGTTTATCTGAAAGCATATGAGAAATGGTTCAATTCTCTATACAACACCCCACGTTTGAATACTTACAGGGCTAGAATTAATTAATTTAAATAAAGCTTGATATGAATATCGCTTGGTTTAGAGCCAAGCTAATGTGTATACGAGAGGCGTATATTACATGTCAAAGGTATTTTTATAAACTATTTTTCGTAATATATACTTTAGCTCCAATGCATGCAGGAATTAAAATATATATACTTTGTATGTTAAATAATTGTGCTTAATGAAGTTCTAAGTTTTTTACTCGTCACTAGATGGAGCTAGCTTCCAAAATTCTAAATGACATTATTAAAATGAACATTAAAAAAACGACATGCCGGCGCGTCGGTCTAACTCCATCATGACTCATGACAACGTACGCTCACCATCATATTGGCCGTATGCTTGTTTGCCACCGTCGTGATAAAAAAAATACGGTATTATTTTGTGACCGGGCTAAGTCGAAAAAGGAAGTTTAGTCTATCTCCCTCTTTATCGCTCGAATTTGCGAAAGCACCAGAGAAAGGCAAATAGACGAATCTTCATAGTTCAAGGTAGCCCCCTAGAACAGCTAGTTTATAGTCAACGTTCAGAAACTAACTTATAATTACGCGATGTGAAGCCTTAGACCACAGATTTTTAAGCGTTAAAAAGCAACGATATGGAGCCAGCATTATTAATATTTATGTAGTTTAACTACTCGACTCTTAGTCAGTTCTTCTATTGCATACAAGATGTCGCCAGTAATAGATTATAATTATATAAGTAGTTAATTGCGGTCATTTAACATTAATTATGCATAGCTAACATTAATTATGCATGCATAGCTCCAAAACCTACTTCACCGTTGTTATGGGGGACTTCAACGCGAAACTGGGCAAGAGAGATGGTGAAGAGCTGAGAGTGGGGCACTTTGGATTTGGAAGTCGGAACCACCGGGGCCAACTACTGGCTGGCTTCTTGGAGAAGGAGGGACTCTACATGATGAACTCCTTCTTCAAGAAACGTGAGCACAGGAAGTGGACCTGGATGAGTCCCGACGGTGCAACTAAAAACGAGATTGACTTCATCATGTCGACGAAGAAGCATTTATTCAATGATGTCTCTGTGATCAATACGGTTAAAACCGAAAGTGATCACCGTCTGGTGAGAGGCACATTTAATATATCTGTTAAGCTAGAGCGCTCTCGACTGATGAAATCTACGCTCCGTCCAGCAGCACTTCAAATCCAAAACCGTGAGAGCTTCCAGCTGGAACTCCAAAACCGTTTCGATTGTCTCGGCGGTGTGGACGAATTCAACGACGGGTTTGTGGAAGCTGTCCATAGTACTGGGTCTAAGTTTTTTAAGGCCCAGCGGAGCAACAGAACGAAAAGGCTCTCTGACTCCACTCAGAAACTCACCGAGGAAAGGAGAGAAATGGTTCTGCAATCCTCAGCAGATGCGCCATTATACCGGCAGCTCAATAAACGGATCTCTAAGTCCCTTACCCGTGATTTGCGCCAATTCAATACAAATCGTATTGAAGAGGCCATTGAGCAGAATAAGGGCTCTAAAGTTTTCGCAAGAGATTTGTCTATTGGGCAGAGCCAGCTCGCCAAATTAAAAACTGAGGATGGTAGAATCGTTTCATCCAGACCCGAGCTTCTGGGCGAGATAGAGGACTTTTATGGACAGCTATACACATCAACTAGCAGACCTGAAGTTGATCTGGCGGAAGACCCTAGAGACATTATACCGAAGACATCCCGGACATCAGCCTGTACGAGATTAGAATGGCTCTTCAGCTGAACTGGCTTCAGGGAGAACGCCTAAGGCATGGAACCGAGGTGTGGTGGTATTGTTCTTCAAAAAGGGTGATAACGCGTTACTGAAGAACTACCGACCCATTTCACTTCTGAGCCATGTCTATAAGCTGTTTTCAAGAGTCATTACGAACCGTCTCGCACGCAGACTCCCGAACAAGCCGGTTACCGAAGAGGCTTTAGTACCGTAGACCACATCCTTACGCTCCGTCAGGTTATACAGAAGACTGAGGAGTATAACCTGCCCCTCTGCTTAGCGTTCGTGGACTACGAGAAAGCCTTCGACTCGATCGAAACCTGGGCTGTACTACAATCTCTCCAGAGGTGCCAAGTGGACTATCGCTATATCGAAGTGCTGAAGTGTTTGTACGAGAACGCCACTATGTCAGTCCGACTCCAGGACCAGAACTCGAAGCCTATTCCGTTGCAGCGGGGAGTCAGGCAAGGAGATGTTATTTCTCCTAAACTGTTTACCGTTGCACTGGAGGATGTTTTCAAGACTCTGGACTGGAGAAGGCTAGGCATCAACATAAACGGCGAGTACATCACTCACCTTCGGTTTGCTGACGACATAGTAGTCTTGGCTGAGACCATGGAGGATTTGAGTACGATGCTCGATGACCTCAGTAAAGCCTCCGAGCGAGTTGGTCTAAAGATGAACATGGATAAGACGAAGATCATGTCAAATACCCATGTAGCACCAACTCCCGTTACAATCGGAGACTTTACACTCGAAGTTGTGGCCGATTATATATACTTAGGACATACTGTCCAGTTAGGTAGATCCAACTTCGAGAAAGAGGTCAATCGACGAATCCGACTCGGTTGGGCAGCGTTCGGGAAGCTACGGCACATCTTTTTGTCCAATATTCCGCAGTGTCTCAAGACGAAAGTCTTTGACCAGTGTGTGTTGCCAGTGATGACATATATGGTACTGAAACGAGGTCGCTTACAATGGGCCTCATAAGAAAGCTCAAAGTCACCCAAAGGGCAATGGAGAGGGCTATGGTTGGAGTCTCTGCGTGATCGCATCAGAAATGAGGCCATCCGCAGCAGAACCAAAGTAACCGATATAGCCCTCCGAATCGCTAAACTAAAGTGGCAGTGGGCGGGGCATATTGCTCGTAGAACCAATGGCCATTGGGGCGGAAAGGTTCTCGAGTGGCGACCACGAACCGGAAGGCGCCGCGTGGGTAGACCCCCCGCAAGGTGGACTGATGACCTGGTGAAGGTCGCGGGAGTCCGCTGGATACGGGTGGCGCAGGACCGGTCATTGTGGCACTCTTTGGGGGAGGCCTATGTCCAGCAGTGGACGTCTTTCGGCTGATATGATGATGATGATGATGATGAACATTAATTAGTCACAAAAAATGAATGACTTATTTTTACAATTAATTTCAGGCCAATAAACTATGCAAACGTGTATAAAAGTTAGCCTTTTTTGTATAGGTTAATTAGTTCCAGTTTTCGCCACAGGTAGGCCACAGCGCAGACACAAAATAATGGATACCGGCTTCCGTGCACGCTTTCGGCCTTCGGTGCCATATAACTAATTAATGCTATGATTGAGACCTTTCATTTGAGATAAGGTTCAATTGTATACGCCAGTGGCCAAAGTTGTCCATTTTGCTGCCCAAGCTCCATCTAGTGTTCAATAGAAGAATTAGGCCGTCGTTAATTACAGTTAATTAACGCATAACACCGTTTTATTTTGGTCTCTGCATACGTTAGAGTGCAAGTATCATTTACGAAAAATAGCTTATAAAATACCTTTTAGCTGTTATATACGACTTTTGTATTCACGTTAGCTTCGCTAAGCTATAGGTGTTTTTACATATGAGCAAATGTTTCATCTACTAATTCCAGCCCTGTACGTATTTTGCCGATGGTGGTGGTAAATAAGCGTGAAGCATTTCTCATATTCTTTGATATAAAATACGCTATAACTGGTTATAGTGCGGATATTTTATAAATTAACCGTTTATATGCGCAACCTTTTTTTTTAAATATCTCGGACCCCGCACGCTATCCAATGGTGGCGTCATACAATTAAATAATGCACTAGTTAAAACCTTTCAAATGAGATATGTCTCCATCGTATACACTCATGGTACAAAATGCCCATTCTCCTTTTAATTTAACATAAAAAATGGTGGTGTGGCAATAGTTTTCCCATGACATAGGTAAATAACATGCAATTTTTCATAATAATACAAAAAAATGTTATCATTCAAATCCATCCATATCCATTCCATACTAAAATTATAAATGGGAAAGTGTATGTGTGTGTTTGTTTGTTTGTCTGTCTTTCACGGTAAAACGGGGCGACGAATTGACGTGATTTTTTAAGTGGAGATAGTTGAAGGGATGGAGAGTGACATATGCTACTTTTTGTCTCTTTCTAACCCCCCACTTCCCTAAAACGGGGGGGTGGAAGTTTCTATGGAGCATTCCACAATTTTCAAGGTAGAAAGCTAAAAATTGGTATCCGGACTATTTGTGACTAACAAAAAAATTGTGCATCATTTTTTTGGAAATCTGCACCCAACCCCTTAAAAGAGGGAGTGAAATTTTAATAATATTCTGTTCCGAGTTCTCTTCTGTGTTTTAAATCAGGAAAGGGGAACCGTATTACCCCGAATTTAACGCGAGCGAAGCCGCGGGCAAAAGCTAGTACAATATATTTCTATTGAAGATACCACTTTAGCTATGTTAAGAAAACAAAGGGCGAACTTATCGCTAAAATTCAATCTCTTCTAGACCACTTTAGGAATCGAAAATGTAGACGTTGAAAATGATAATACATCATAGGAACGCATATGTAATGTAAGTATCTAGTGTACATTTGTAAGTGCTAAAAGCCCTGTCACCTTTCCGTAGTCAGCTTCCTAAATGATTTAGTTTCTAAATTTCAAGTCTAACCGCATTTAGCAAGTACATTTTTTATTGAAAAAGTTAGGATCCTAATTAGGATGCTAGTTAGGACTCCAAAAAAAGTAAAGTGTAACAGGGCTTTAACGCACGCCTTAAATTTCATAATTAGGATCCTAACTTGTTTTCATAGTAAATAAATTTACTTGCTAAATGCGGTTACACTTGACTCAATTTAGTGACTAAATCATTTAGGAAGCTAACTAGGACAAATGTAATAGACGGAGAGCTGGCCACGTCAGATATGATATGACACAATAATGAGAGCAACGAAACCCATGTAGTTAGTTTGCTATACTATGCTTATTTCTAGATCCGGACATCTGGCAGCTGTAAAGTGGTGCAGGTCAAAGAATGCAAATAACTTGAAGAAAACAAATCCTGGAGTTCTGGGTTTAATAAAATAGGATGGGAAATTATGTAATTAATTAGGTTATATTATATCATATCCAGAAGGGTCTGTTGGGGGAAAGTAGTGCCAAATGATGTAAAATGCAATTTTTAGTTAGTCGCCTACTGTTTTTGTTTCCGCAATAATAGACAATGGTTTTGAATCTAATGTTAAAATATAGGCCCTATCCTTTATAAATGACACAACTTTGGCATTTTTTACCTAATTTGGTATTACTTTTTTCCAATTTAAAAACTTTGTTGGTCTGTCACTCTGAAATCCACCCATAAAACACTGCCAGATGCCCGGATCTAGCAATAAGGATGGTATCGTAAAGCAGTCTAACTAGACAGGTTTAATTGCTCTCATTATTGTGTCACATCTGACGTGGCCAGCTCTTAGACCATAACAAGGCTTTTACCTACACGCCATCAACACGGAACCAAGTCGGGTAACACTGGTAACAGGGTGAAAAAAGAGCCTAAAAATCCCGTCATGTGTCATAAAAATGAAACTGGAAATTAATGTACGTAAACTCGACTAATTTTCATTTATTTATAACAAATAATTAAATTTAATGCAAGTTTAATTTTTTTAAATGGGTATTTGGAAAATAATGTCCTTTTTATTTTAAAATAAGTACAAACAGACACCGCCGTCGAAATAAAATTGCAAGATAACTGTACAGTGTACCTCCCTAAGGAAATTATCACAGTGGCGCCGCAACGGGATGCGGCAACGGTGTGCAATCTTGACAGCGCTATACACTTGTAGAGCGCTATCTCGCTCGCGCACCGGCGTCGCATGCGGAAATCGCAGCAGTGTGAAAGCCGCCTAACCTAATTAAGGCTTCGATGCGGCGTGAACGAAATGATTTGCTATATGAAGCCCTGTAGCTGCAAAAGGCTTCATTTTAAAGATTTATACCTATACGACACTAAGTGAATAACTCTGATTCTTTGTCACTAATTGATTTCACGGCTAACCCTAATAAGATCAGCTAAGCAGGCCGCGGGCTGGTAGTTGAATTTAACGAGTCATGGTATAAACACCGAAGTAAAATATGATTAAATTTATTATGATCGTTGTGCTTTTAGCCACTGGGCTGCAGTGTAGAGTGATACCAGACGATGTAAGTAAAATTTACATTTGTATTGTGGTTATAAAGTGAATAAACTGGCCGAGATATCGACCATGCTCAGTGAAGGCCTCTATAGTTTCCATCCGTAACAGGTGGACCTAAAAGAAGGTTTTTATAGTTTGCTATGAACAAAATACGCAAAAGAGGGAATCGTTTACACGTCCATTGACTATGAAAGTGTAATAAAATTTTGCGATAACGAAAACCCGAAAATAGGTACCGATCGATTATGTTCAAAATTTTATTTTATTTAATGTTCTCATATTAAATGGCATGTATTTAACCAGGCTGCTAAATAATTGAATATGGGTAGCTATAAAATATAAAAATGGGTACCAAAATTAATAGGTTGGCGACTAATTTGGGGCCGTACATTATCTCGATATGGGCTGTTTTTTAATATCTTAATAGCCATTGTTTAACTATAGGTAGGTATCAAATAATTATATTGAAAACTGAATTTATAACTGGGAAGCATTTTAAGAAGCCTTTTTTTAATCAGAAACGATTACCTATTAAATTAAAAATAAGGTACTTTTAAAATATTTAGCAAGCAATTAAAGTGAATTAAGTACATATTCAATATTAGTACAACGGGCAACTTTACACGAGCTGTAATTATAAGATAGAATGGATTCTTAAAAAATATCTAGGGTCTATGAATATTGTAGGTAGGTACCTACATATAAGTACTTACCTAAATACCTACCTATACTTCCTTTTATTTGGATTAGACAAATCGTGCGATTGTCGTAGTTTTCCCTCATAGGGCTGAAAAAAAAGATACATAGGCGCAATGGATCTACCCTATGGAAGAAGTTTTTTTGGAGATAACTTAAAAATGGCTGAATTGATTATGTTCAAAACAATTTTTGTAGAAAGTATCTAATAAGGCGCATCGTCTCAATTTTTTTCATATTTTTTGGACTTACGGTTCAAGAGTTACAGGAGACACAATTTTTCTGACTTTCCTGCGAAAGATGCGATTATATCTGAAAATATTCACTTAATCACAAAATGTTCAAAGATATCTCGATGTTATTTTAAAAGAACCATTGATTGATGAGCAACATTTTGATATTCAGTAATAACTTTTTTTTTGTTATATGTATGGAGCGCCCCACCCCTTAAAATATTTTCTTCTGCAATTTAACTACATAACTAAATAGCGGCAAGTTTCATCTATATAGATACGTCTTATAGTTTCCGAGTAAAATGGCTGTGACATACGGACGGACGGACGTACGGACAGACGGAAATGACAAAACTATTAGGGAGTTTTTGCCATTTTGGCTACGGAACCCTAAAAACCGATCAAGTGCGAATCGGAGTCGCGCCCCGAGGGTTCCATACATCACACAATTTTAATAATATTCTTTCTTGAGTCCGATTCTTAACTTCACCTCAAGATATTTATGACAAAAAATAAAAATTTACATTCACAAAACAAGCCCTTTAATTTACACACTACCAATAAAGTTGAAAGCTATAACGGCCAGAAATGGCTTGGTATGCAGTAAAGGGTTAGTTTTTTAAATAATGTGAACAAAATTCACTACAGGGTGTCAGTAAGCGGACATGTGTCCGCCAACCGGGTTACCTAACTAACATGCATACCGGTCGCGCAGAAATTTTTTTTTATACCACGACGGTGGCAAACAAGCATGCGGCCCGCCTGATGGTAATTAATAATTACCCCCTTAACGCACCAGGGGACATACAACCTACAAAATTTCAGCTCAATCGATCTAGCAATTTCGGAGCAAATAGACATTGTGACAAGACAGAGTAGCACATGCTTCCTTTTAAACCATTTTGGTACGGAACCTTAAAAATATTCCAGTTTCCTGAAATTTTAGTGCTCCCGTAATTAAAATGATACCAGCAATTGATACCCAAAAAATGGTTAATTAGGTAGAAACAAATAGCTGGCAACAAATATTTAAACCAAGCCTGCTTTGAATAATAGATGCCAAGTTAATATTTTTGTTGCCAACCTATTATTTCAAGTTCCCAGTAATTTTTTTGGTCAGCTATATATTGCTGCCGTTTTTCAATTATATGATGCCACATGTTTGACGCTTATAAAAAAATATTGTCGCTAAAATATTAATTCACGGCCAATTTATATTATTATATATGCCTTAGAAAAGTTGCCGACTCATGTTTTAGATACCCGGAAAATCATAAGCCATATTAAATTTTACATTTTTTTTAAATGGATGATTTCACGCTTTATTATTTTGTACCTAAGGTTCATAAGTTCATAACTTAATCTTTTTTTAGGCATACTTATGCTTTTTAGATAATTCATCATTTCATGTTTCACCTCAGGTCCCGGCTCCGATTTCCCCAGAAGAACGATCAGTTGATAAATCTGACATTTCTGCAGAAGAAAGATCTGTTGATAAATCTGACATTTCTCCAGAAGAACGGTCAGTTGATAAATCTGACATTTCTCCAGAAGAACGATCAGTTGATAAATCTGATAGTTCTCTAGAAGAACGGACAGGTGGCAAATCGAATACTTCCCCAGAAGAACGTACAGTTGACAAATCAGAAGATAGAGCAAGCAACGTAGCCAGTTCAAAAAGTGCACAAGAATATTCTAAAGAAGCGACGGTAGAAAAAACAGGTAAGTCCGACACGTCTAAAGCAACCGCAAAACGTAGCGCAGTAGAATCAGTAAGCTCAGAAAGGCATGAACGATCTGCAGATGGAAACAGAAAGGAAGGAAAGAAGGAAGAAACTAGATCAGCAAACATTGGTGACGAAAAAGCTGCCACCAGAGCATCCAATTTAGAAAAACCTGAAGAATCTAGTAGATCTGGGGAGTGTGGTAAATGCACAAGAATTTTGAGAAACTCCAAGGGAAATAATAATGACGCAGCTCAAGCAAGATCAGATAAACTTGAAGGGGCGTCAGAATTAAAATCTGGAAGAATACGAACTGAAACTGCTGAACGCGATGATGCATCGCATATTAATATTGAAGAATCAAGACGAGCTCCTGAAGAAGGCAGCATAGAAGCGCCTAGTCTACGAAGTGCAAACGAAGAACATTCTAAAACCGCATCTGTCGAAAGCGAGAACTCTAAAACAGCGTCAGGCGAATCAAAAAGCGCTAGTCCAGAGCCGCAATTAAGATCAGCAAACCAAGAAAATGAACGAAGCTCTGTGGATGCTGAAGATGATGCTAAATCAGCTTTATTATCAGACGTGGGAGTTGAAGAGCTAGTAAAGTCTGATTTAGATGCTTTAACTGAGATTTCACCAGGAGTTAGTCTTAGAATTTTCCATCAAAAACCTCGTCTCCGAGATGACATGCCTGATACAGCAGCAGATACAAGAATGGCACCACGAGAAGACGCGACACCTTCACCGACAGGGCTTCAGGTTAATTCTTTCGGTAATTAATTTACAAAATAATATTGATTTGTGACTTTGTAGTCATTATATTGGTTACATGAGCTAGGTACAAATTTCGTCAATTATGTCTGCTCAAGTCAAAAATCGTTATTGTAGGTATCAGGTATCATGAGCTGGCCCTGGTGAGAGTTAGCTGCGGTTTCGTGGGCGCATCGAGTAACTGAGCCTATATTGGTAGTAGAAATAAAAAATATAAATATTAAACGCACAATGTATTACAATTCCTTAGTTACTTTGAGCACTTTTATGGTTTTAGGTTTTTTTTTATTAACCCCCAAGATGCAAAAAGAGGGGTGTTATAATTTTCACCGCTATGTGTGTCTGGCTGTAGCACCGTAGCGCTAAAACGGTTGAACCGATTTAAATGCGATTTTTAAATTCGAGAGCAATTTTTCTAGCGATTAATCTTAAACATGTTTAATACTTATTAATCGGTTTAGCCGTTCGGGGGTTTTCACAAATGTTTAATTTATAATAGTTATTTTGAATAGTGTTTCAAATTGTAACAAACGTTATTCTTATTTCCAGGTAACAATGATCCCGGCCAATCCGAATATCCGTATTCGCCTTTAGGAAATTCAAACGTTGATATTTTAAGAATGTTACCATCGCTTTCTAACTTACTTGCAAAAAATTTACCGACTGGGAATTCATTTACTCCACCACAAAATATCAATGAAAAGTTTCCTTCACCGTTGGATGCAAATAAACAATTCAAATTGCTGCCACCTCTTCCACCGCTGGAAAGGAATGAAGGGTTTAGCCCTCTGCCACCGCTGCCACCTCTGGAACCAATGAAACCCTTTAAACTATTGCCTCCTCTTCGCCCACTGGAGATAATGAAGCCATTCGAACCACTACCCCCTCTTCGGCCTATGGAATTAAATGGACAATTCGAACAGCACCGATTTCTCCCGCCTCTGGATCACTTCGCACCATTCAAACCCCTGCCTCCCCTTCGGCCTCTAACAATGAATAGACCATTCGAAATGTTGCCACCGCTGCAACCTTTCGAACCGATTGGACCATTTAAATCAATGCCCCCACTTCGCCCGTTAGAACGCAGTGAACGAAATGAACCGCAGCCATTGCAAGACCCGACGAATTTAATTAAGTCTCTGCAGCAACAGCTACAACATTTTCAACATTCATCTCGTAGCCTATTTCCAACTTTCCCTCTACAGCCTTTTAATACAAAAACAAACTCGCTCATGTTCACACCTTCACCCAATTCGTTCTCGGTGTCACGACAAGCGGTGCCTGACCTATCGTCACAGATGTCTGATGGTTTGTCTAGAACTTGGCACGCCGCTCTACTGACCCCTGTTTCTGCCGTGAGTATTTCGAGAACGGTAGATTTCCAGTGAATTTTGTGAATAAATCCTGATTTACTTTTAACAGGTGGATGAAATAAGCGTCTTGAGATCTTAATTAGAATATTGTGTGAGAATTAATTTAATTATTATAATAGTATTATATTTTTTTACGATGCTGCTGATATATGTGTTACATGAAGCAGGTAAGTAGCTATTAAGTAATTGATATTTCTCTATAATACTTATAGTTAAAGCAATGACGCGTAGTTTTGGTGACCGCTAGGCAACCGGATGGCTTGCGGTATTTAAGCTCCTGAAGTGATGAGGAACCGCCCTGTGCAACCCGAAATGACCCAACTTGGACTGGAGCGAAAATAGAGGGGGGGTGCAAAAAAATTTTTTTTATCGCGAGGCAACCGATTGAAACAGCGGTTTCCTGAAAGAATGTACGCTGGTTATATAACAAAATTTTGATGCCATCCCTCCTGGTTGGACTGGTTCCCTGTACGAGAGCGAAGAAAAAAATTAAAAAAAAATTGTCAGGCAACCGCTTGAAAATTAGCTTGCTTGTTCTTCATCACATACAGACACCGGAAACAAATTGCCATCCGCCCAGCCCGGGCAGTTATCGAACCATCAGAGTTGGAAGCCGGACGCAAGGTGAATTTTTCTATCGGTGGACTCCTCTATCGGTGGAAGAGAACTTAGGAAAAACGCGATTACAGTCATCGAAATCGGATGGCATTTGTTTTATGAGTTTTGTATGATGTGGAAAAAGATATGCCTAAATGCCATCCCTCTCCTATGAAATTTCATCACCCTGTGGCAATTGATTGCGACACACTTTATTGCGCGTATTCAAATTTGACGAATTTCTCGTTTGTAGGGGTGGCCACAGAGAAATGAGATTTCATACAAGAGGGATGGCATTTAGGAATATCGTTTGCCACATCATACAAAATTCAAAAAACAAATGCCATCCGATTTCGATGACTGTACTTGCGTTTTTCCTAAGTTCTCTTCCACCGATAGAAAAATTCACCTTTCGTCCGGCTTCCAACTCTGATGGTTCGATAACTGCCCGGCCTGGGCGGATGGCAATTTGTTTCCGGTGTCTGTAAGTGATGAAGAACAAGCATGCTAATTTTCAAGCGGTTGCCTGTCAATTTTTTTTTAATTTTTTTCTTCGCTCTTGTACAGGGAACCAGGCCAACCAGGAGGGATGGCACTAACATTTTGTTATATAACCAGCGTACATTCTTTCAGGCAACCGCTGTTTCAATCGGTTGCCTCGCGATAAAAAAAATTTTGCACCCCCCCCCCCCCTATTTTCGCTCCAGTCCAAGTTGGGTCATTTCGGGTTGCACAGGGCGGTTCCTCATCACTTCAGGAGCTTAAATACCGCGAGCCATCCGGTTGCCTAGCGGTCACTGAAACTACGCGTCATTGCTCTGAATATTATAGATACCTATTAAAAAAAATAAGTTGGGATAGGTTACGTTATATGTACTTATTTGTATGTTCAATTATTTTTGCTGAAACATGATGTAGTATTTTAACGATTATCATTCTCTGTTCTGTAGTCTGTGTGCAATAAATACTACTGAGATTGATAAATTCAGCGATGAAATTAGATTTGAAATAATAAAAATAGATCTGATGAGTGGGCTCGACTCCCGGTCGTGTAATGAAGCTTTTGTAAATCCTTTAATGTGACTTCGAAGAACAAATTGCTATATCATTTTATAGTTTCAGTTTTCTCTGTGAATTCCTGTCAGTGCATATGCATTAATTTTAAGCATACCTAAGTACTAATCTATGAAGGTACTTTCTAATACGTAATGTACAGTCAACGCCAAAAATATGTATACATTTTTGAACCTTATGACAAAGTAGTAAGGTGCAAAAGTGTAAACATATTGTTAGCGTTGACTGTACGTACGTAGGCACTGACAGTGACATTGCTGTCCCTGCACCACCTACACTTAGCTACATACGCCGATTAGTACCTACTCGAGGCATCCTTTTGTATTAAGTAATTGTAAGTGTGTAACCAAGGAACCTTGTCTTTGATTTGGTTTCATTCTTCTGATAACCTGTGAATGTTAAGGTAACAAGTTTTATTTTTATATTAAAGTAATATATTATGAACCATTATTTTATTTCGTTGTCTTTTTTTTATAAAATCAAATACTATTATATTATTCTGTGATAACACTAGGGTTCCTAGTTGACTACGGAACCCTAAAAACGGTTAGGTAACAAAACTTCCAATGAATGTCCCTCGTTCCTGAAAAGTTCCTAGTTTTATTCCACCTGTATAATGACACGTAGCTGGCGTTCTTTCGGCATGTTACAGCATCTCCCTACCAAACAAAGAAACAAACAATAAAACAAACCAACAAACAAACAAAATGACACACAACAAACCAACGCATCACGCGGTCCAAGACATGACGGCTGGGATGGGATCATGGAAAAAGGAGCAAGGGAATGCTCAAACAAAAGGAAATTATTTTGAGAATATTGTCTTAAAACGGAACAGGACAAAATCCGAACAGTATTTTTACTCTATTTCCCTAATCACAGTTGAACCTTATTACCGAGCAAAACAGTCGTTCATAGGTGACTAGTAAAATATACTAAAAACGGTCCGATAGAGAGCATAATATAAGGAGCGGTGCCTCACTCGCATTCGTTACAAAATTGACATTTTGATTGTATGATGACGTCATTACCTCATTAGTCAAAACGGACTCTTCTTCTCCCTGGCCTTATCCCACGTTATGTGGGGTCAGCACAACATGTCTTCCTCCATTCTCCTCTATCTCCCGTCATTTCCTCACTCACTCCTTTCTTCCTCATGTCCTCTTTTACACAATCCATCCATCGTTTCCTTGGCCTACCCATAGCTCTTCGCCCATCCACTTTCATATCTAACATTCTTTTGCCTATATTACATTCATCCCTCCTCATGACATGCCCGAACCATGCTAACCTACCACCCTTCACTTTCTCTGTTATTGGTGCTACTTTCAAGCTTCCCCTTATATACTCATTCTTAATCCGATCCTTCCTTGTCACTCCACATATCCATCTCAGCATTCTCATTTCCGCAGCATGCATTCTTCTTTCGTCTGTCACTTTCGTCGCCCAGCATTGAGATCCATACATTACGACAGGCCTCACGATCATTTTGTAGATTTTGCCCTTAAGTTTAAGGGGCATGCGCGGATCGCACGTTGCTCCAGAGACCTGCCGCCATTTCATCCATCCCGCATTTATCCTATTCCTTACATCACGGTCGATGTTGCCGTCGCCTTGCATTAATGACCCAAGGTACCGGAATTCGGAGCAAACTGGTAGGAATACACCATCTAAGGCAATGTGGGAAAAGCTGGATAGACCACCAAATTCACAGAACATGTGTTCAGTTTTTGTTCTACTTATTTTCAATCCAACACTTTCCAACTTTTCTTGCCATTTTCCCAGCCTGCTCTGGACCGCAAGTGCATTTTCTCCGACAATCACAATGTCATCAGCAAACAACATACACCATCAGGGTGCTTCCTCCTGTATGCTCGATGTCAGAGTTATAGTTTGGCAAACCATTTCTGTCAGTAGAAACGCGCGGCAAATTCAAAATACGTACATGTGGCAACCCTTTGTGATGATGATGAGACACCATATTTCATGACGAACATTTCAATTCATATTGAATTTGTTTCTAGTGCATTTCACTCTCTCATCTTAAGCGCGAGTGAGATAGAACTCATGCAACGTTCCCAATTAAATTTAAATTCATTTTTAAGCCGTATGTCAATTGCCTTAACCAGATTATCTGTTGCAGTTGATGACAGATCAGACGAAATATATCCGTCTCCTTTTTACACACCGTAAACGTCACCTAATGAAAGGGGCGGAAATACCACCTAAAATTAAAAACATAAAATTTGATGATCATTGCTGCTTTTTTCACTGATTCTTAGTGTTGTCATACTTTTGTTCGCTGTACATTATTGCTACTGCGTTCGTTGGCTGGCCAGACTATAGTCAAAACGGACACAGTTAAAGCCTCACTTTGTGACCGAAGACTCCAGTAAAAAATGATAACTTCATCATGATCTAAAAAAATAGAAAACGATGACGTTTCTGAACGTATTTTCTCCTGTCATTGTCAGTGTCACTTCAAAATTTCAATGCATTGTTTTGTGTTATTTTTATATCATTTTACAAGACATGTTACAATAATTAACATATTTTACATGTGTTGTGCTCTTCATTAAATAACAAATAGGTACGATAAATATGGGTAAACGTTACCATTGTGAATATTGCGACAAAACTATGGTTTCAACGCCAGTAATTGTTAAAACGCACAATAAAGGACTCATACACCAAAAATTTGTACAAGAACATTATCAGCAATTTAAAGGTAAGTTAATTAACTTAGTAATTTATCTACTTTGGTAGGTACTTTTATCTTGATTGTTGTTTGAAGAATTGGAGAGCATGCCATTTGTTGAAATCCATTCAGCAATGTAAAGCAGCCAGCCTTACCAAATAGCTGTGACATACGCACAGTAGACTCAACTAGGTAGATTAATTAATATACCCATAAGTAATTACTTATACTCTATAACCTAAATTCAAGGCCAAAAATATAACATCATTCTCTTGTCACTCATTCATTGGTTTCATGTATTTATGTGAGTTTTTTAAAGAAACGACGGTTGTTATAATGTATTTACTCATATTTTTAATATTCTGAGGTAAAACGGCAATTTAATTTACCATTATTCAGAGAAGTACAGTCATCGGCAATAGTATCTTCCTACATGAAAGTTGCAAAAATATGTGACGTACTTTTGGTTGTAGGGTCATAAGAGTGTGTCACATATTTTTACAACCTTCATGTAGGAGGATACTATTACCAGTGACTGTACATGTGAAAATTAAGCAAGTGAGGTTATATTTTGAGACTTGAATTATGTTACTGTGTATAATGTAAGTTGTGTACTGTTTGTTATTTCATTTACTTTTTTTATATTTGAAATATATATAGTAATATTGATATTGCTTCAGACCCAGAGACTGTGCTTGCAGAGGAGAGTATGAAGAAACCATGCAGCCGATTTGTGAGAGGAGAATGTCAGTTTGGTAGCATTTGTCGCTTCTCACACTACTTTCCGGAACAAATACAGATGCTAAAGGAAATTGGTAAATAACACATTACTGCTGCGTAAACTTCAAGGAGGACCGCTAGGGACCTTCTAGAAGTATTGCTTTAGTTGCTGATACTGATAATAACTGGAAATCCCTTGGTTTACTGGTATCTACTGAAAATGTCATATCCTTTTTTATTGATGCAATATGATAAGGAAGAAAAAAAACCCCATCATTTGCATGATATAAATTGATCAAGCCTAATTCAACTAAATACGAGCGCATTCTAGTATAAAAATTGTATGGAACGATGTAATTCTCCATGAGCAAGCCGAACTTACACTAGCTGGTTTTTGTATGTTATTATGGCTTTACTCTAAAATTGGTACCTTGGCTGTCAGGAACTACTGTTTAATTTGTTTAGACATAGTAACATGTTTGTGTAATATGTTTGATTAATAATCCAGAAAATTGTTAGTATGAATTTGTCTTTTAGCTGGATTTCTTTCTTAGCTAAAGGGAAATAAAGGGAGGTGAATACAAATTATCTCTCTTTAACATTACATAACATAAACATAAATACTGTTTATTGCACACCTCAAATTAAAGAAACAAAGTATACATATGTTACAAACAGAAAAGTAGAGATAAAACAATTGGCAGTCTTATCGCTAAAAAGAGATCTCTTCCAAACAACCTTTGGGAAGTGAAAACCTTTGTAAATTAGCAGAAAAGTAGGTGTTGCAAAAGCAAATGCAAATAAACCGAACATTAATCAACTTACACATATAAAAGAAAGAAAAAATAAATAAACTTACATAGCTCAAAATAAGAAAATATAAACTAGGACCAAACACACTACAGGCCACAGGTTGTTAAAAGCTTAACTTGGGTTGTTAACTTGTACTTTATTATATTAAACTATCACACTGTGTATCTTACCTTGCAGTGGCATCGAAGAAACAAAAACAAATAAATCCTTTCCAACCATCACTTGAAGATCTATACAAAAAGCTACAAACTGAAAAATCATCCAAACCTAGTGAATCGGACTGCAATACTATAATCTATGACAAGAATGGTCTGACACATGAATTCCCATGGACCTACAAAAACCTTTTTGATAGTTTTGGGGCTTTGCCACCGAGTGTCAGAAGAGTGAATTTGGAAGAGTTTTACAATTCTGAAGTTAATGAGTGGGGATAAGTGGTATGTTAATCTATCTATACTAATAAATTAATATTAAATAAAGGGCTTCAATATAAAATATTGAAAATTGCAAAATAATCCTTGAAGGAAGAAAACAGACCAAATCTCTCGCAGGTGGGGACGCGGGCGCAGCTAGTACTAATTTTAACTTGTTCAAATATAGACTTGAAATGAACAAACGCATATAAGCTACTTTGCTTATGGAGAGAGAGGAAATAACACAAACCGAATCCTATGCAAAGTTTTTATTTTTATTTTATACCAGGACGGTGGCAAAGCGCCTGATGGTAAGCTGTTACCAAAGATTATATAATCTGTTACCATAGCCTATACCTGCAACCTCAGAGGATTCACATGCGCGTTGCCTACCCTTTAAGAACGTATATCCTACCAACTTAAAGATAATTCAAGATTAAGCTTTGTTCTAATATCAATGTTAATGGTTTGTTATTTTGGCAATTAGTTTTAACTTTAATTAAAAATTTACTTTGAACGACAAAGGAACTCTCTTGTTCCTTTACCCGTTAACACAGTGAATCCTCCTTTTTATAAAAGGTCGGCAACACGCATGTGTCACCTCCGGAGTTGCAGGAGTCCATAGGCTACGGTAGCTGCTTACCATCAGGTGGGCCGTGTGCTTGTTTTCCATTAAAATTTGGAGTTTGGTATTAAAAAAAGACACCAAAATAAATTAAATAGCACTTGTTATAAAAAATGTTTTCTTGTAAACAATCTTCGTTTTGGTGGTACTGTTTGTTTCCTTGGTAAAACATATTCAGTTTGCACATAGTTTATGAATCGAAACTCTCTTGGGACTTCGTATCTCATTGCTGTAACATACTAAAAAAAGGTTTTTTTATGATTTCATCTAAATGTAAAAATTTGAGACATTAAAATTACAATTCACACAGAACATACAAATACCATTTTTTAATGTAAGTATGTATTATAATATTTCTAAGGTTTATTATTATTTTATATAATTTGTGTCCGTCTCATCCCAAATCATCCGTGAATAAGAACAATCCTATTACAGGTATCTTAATCAATAGTTTGTGACAATTCATACCTGTTTTATATTTAACATTGTAAAAACTACAAGAAAAATAATGTATGATTCCATTGTTTCGCGATTATAATTTCTTTATGCCTGTAGGCCATAAAATAAAATATTTACGATGTGAATTGAACATAATGTATATGTATTATAATTGTCCGTTTATAACTTTAGAGTGAGCAATGTTTAGATAAAACTGTTTTTTTTTTCTTGAATATTTTAAGCCAGATCAAATAAGTTTTCTTTTTGGAAATCAATGGAATTCAATTAGGTACTCGATTCATATGTTGGCATAAATTTGAATATGTAACATCCGTGACATAATCACATTCCATAATATACCACTAGTTAATATTGGTTTTTTTTTCTTTTCGCTTCCACTTAACTACTATTAAATACTACAAATAATAGTAGGTAAGGTCAGTGTCAGTCAACCGGCCAAGTGCGAGTCGGACTCGCGCACCGAGGGTTTTTGCAATTATTTCTTTATCTGTGCTATAAGACGTTGATTCGTACCAAATTTCAAGATTCTCAGTTCACGGGAAGTACTTACCCTGTAGGTTTTGATTCCCTTGCGAGTTTCGAAAATTTGCGGCATAAACGGCTGTATCTTTTGATTGCGTTGGCTTAGAAGTTTTAGTTTTTCACAGCTCCAAGGGACAGTAAACCTGAGTATTTGATATAAATTTCAGCTTGATACCTCCACGTGTTCCTGAGAAAAACGGTCTTGGCAGACGGACGGACGGACGGACAACAAAGTGATCCTATAAGGGTTCCGTTTCTCCTTTCGGGGTACGGAACTCTAAAAATGAATGTAAATAACAAGTTTATGTGTATAAATTGACAATGAAACCATGATTGGTCTTTAAAAGTGCGTGAAAGGTAAACGAGTTTGTTTAACATTATTTTACTATTCTATTTACACCTTTGAGGATTCAACCAACCGGAGTCGCCATTGACAGGCGTTCCCCTCTGCCGAAAATCTGACGTTTATCTGACGTAGCTATTTGTACGTTACGTACGAATAGCCATACATTTGACGTTCCCCTCCCCCGCAAAAATCGACAGACTTTTTTTGTATCGGAAATGACAAACATGGCTACTCCATCCGGGTTGAATTCTCTAAGATTTACACCGACCTTAAGTAAGATTTTCATATTTATAATTTCGTTATATGCAATCCGAATCGCTAAACTAAAGTGGCCAGGGGCGTAGTGAGGTAAAACGGCGCCCAGGGCACGCATCAAAATTGCGCCCTTTTGTTATTCTTGTTATAGGATATTCTACAAATTGACTGTATGTAATGGACCGTATTAAGCCAGGAACAAATTTCATAACCAATCCATGTGTTAAAGTCGATGTAAAAAGAAGCCTCGTGAAAGTCAGCTGTCGCTCCGTTGGTGAGTGAGAAACGGAATCCATTTAATCACTTTAAAAATTGTCGTCGCAACCCAATAGAAAATTTGTCAGATGATAATTTATATGCTATTATAAAAATTAAAAATTGTCAACCGGCTGTATCGAGGTGGAAAAACCTTGAACGCCGTATGTTCACGTGACCAGCTGACGGTATTTTTACCACGATACAGTCGGTTGATGATTTTTGGGGTTCCGTACCAAAATGGTAAAAAAGAACCTGTCCGTCTGTTTATCTATCTGTCACAAATTAAATTTGCTCATAAGCTACGGGACCGATTTAGCAAAAATGATGTACACCTATTTAATTTACATCCCAGCGTCGGACGTATAACGTTATTAAATTAGGTTGAAATACGGAGGCCACTTTAGAATAAACGAATAAAAAGTTTTTCAAAATATACCGTGTAATTTATGAGATGAAAGCACTTATTGACAGAATTACAAAAATATTTATTATCTCGGAAACTTTTGGGTAAAAAAAATGTTCTTTATTTATAGATTACAGAAAAAATTATGTGAAGTCTACTGTGGTGATTCTTTTTTAACATTTTTATATGTTTTGTTTAAGTATGTTATTTGGCATTAAAGATGTTGGCTGATTTTTTTTTTCAATGTTTTATACAAGTTTTAGAGGTCGACCGCTTAAAAAAAATTATATTATAATTCTCCTATTAAGAGTTTAGAAAAACTGTTTTTAGTTGTATTTAGCGCTGGTAGACGTAATAGCCTCTGTCTTTGTAATGTATGATGATAAAAAGTATTTTATTCGGATTTTATGTGGCACGGAATTTCTGCAATTAATTTTTCCTCAGAAACGTAAAAAAATACTAATGTCTTTTATTGACATATGTCAAAAGCAGACGCTAGTAAAACAAAAGTTTTTTTAACATTTTTTTTTTAAATCTTAATTGATGAATTACAAAGTTTTCGCAAGCGGTAGTGACCTCTAAAACTTGTTTAATAATTTAAAAAAAAAATACATCCATCATCTTTAATCTCAAATAATCATGACATTACCAACACTAAGACAATCGCGAATGGATTGTAATTAAGAATATTGAGATCATGGATGAACAATATTTTACTGTGTTTCTTTCACGAATAGGCTTAGCTTTCAACAATACTTAATTAATGTAAAAAAGTCAAAATCTACAATAACTCGTTAAAATTTGTTGTGTATATATGTAAATATATTATAGATAAAAATAAAATAAAGATATAGACAAAATTTACTTATTTTAAATGTAATTAGGCTCCTTGTGTTCTAACTACAAAAGTTTATTAAAACTTTAACACACTTTTTCATGCCTCAAATAACATAAATGCCCCAAAAACATATTTCTTCCATAAAGTTTTTCACGGCTACGTTGCCGGTGACGTCAGGTACCACGCGTTTTTTTTAAGAGTCGTTTCAACTCGCGGAGCAAGAGTCTGGTCTATTTTCACATTTTAGACGTTTCTGTGGTAGATAGTAGATTCCTCAGAGATATTGGAAATTTGAATGGGACGGGAAATATAATCGATTGATGTCTTAAAAAAATTATGTAGGTACCTATGTATGTAAAAAATATACATGTTACAATTTTTTCATAGATGTGTCATTTTAAGCCCAACTAACATTACAATAAATCGCATAAGTTTTAGTTTCATTTCACAAGATAATAAGAATCAAAATTTTACGTCTAAATATTTAGGTTTACAAATTTTGCTAATTGTGTAATGTAATGCAAAGTAGTTATTATATATTACTTCGCAGTATATTCGCAGGAACAAATGTATTTATAAAAATGAAATCAATGAAATTATTAAAAACAAACTTTTTTGCTTTGTTTGGATTTGGATTGAATTATTTTTTAATAGGTAGTTAGCAAGCTTGGTTTTTTGCGCCCCCCTCGTGATTGCGCCCAGGGCACGAGCCCTGGCTGCCCCACCACTCACTACGCCACTGAAAGTGGCAGTTATACATAGAACCGATTTGGGGCGGAAAGGTTCTCGAGTGGCGACCACGAACCGGAAGGCGCAGCGTGGGTAGACCCCCCACAAGTTGGATTGATGACCTGGTAAAGGTCGCGGGAGTCCGCAGGATGCAGGTGTCGCAGGGCCAGTCATTGTGGCACTCTTTGGGGGAGGCCTATATTTAGCAGTGGACGTCTTTCGGCTGATATGATGATTGTGATATGAATATGCAGTCACAAAAATCAGTCTTTATATTTAAATAGGATTTATTTCATATAATGTAATTAAACCAATAAAACTTCAGTAAGTTAAAGCATTGTTTTTATTTAACAAATTAATCTTGTACTTGTAATTTTGTTTTGTCTTTTTTCCGTTAGAATATCTTATTCATTCGTATAAAAATAATACAATGGCACGAATGCACTTGCGGGCAAATTATAAGGAAATTGTACCTTAAATAAACATGTTCACAGCCCTTCTATGATTTTTTTAAAGACGTGAACAAACCCTTTGGTAGGTTAGTAACATACTTTAAAGGTACCTTTGTTAATTCAAATCAAAACATTTAAATTCATATTGTCATTCTAATCTCAACTGACCATTGTGTATTTTACAGTTACCCTTGTACAGTAACGGCAATAGTATATTCCTACACTAAGGTCGCAAAAATCTCTTATTTGTAGGGCAATAAGAGCGTGTCATATTGCGTCCTTCGTGTAGGAAGATACTATTGCCAGTGACTGTACAGTCAGCGAAGCAGTGGGGCATACCTTCGGTAGTGTCTTTGTTTTTTTTTTCTTAACCAATTTTAGGGTCCCACTGCTGGGCAAAGAAGGCCCAGTATCTATGTAAAGTTGGTTATTTATTTGTGCAGCTAGTTATATGTACATGTTATATATTCTTGATTCCAAAAATTTTAGATCATCAATAATACTTGGTTTCTATAAACTTACTTCATTTCTCATAACAAATATTTCACAACAGTCCTTATTTATATAACTTAGGTTATAATTACAATAATTAGGAAATAAATTCTTAATTATAAAATTAAAATGTGTAGATATTATTATTTAGATACAATATCATTCCCAGATTCTATGTAAACTAATTTAAGTAAATATATGAATTTTCAACACACCTGCTCGTAAGGAGGTTCTTATTCCACCGCTTTTATGCTCATAATCCTAGATATTAAACACGCGTGCATTTCACAATAATTATCCAACTAGTGGAATAATTTAATAATCCGATCAAGTGACGTTTGTCCTCTAGTACCAAGTTGTACGTAAGCAGACGAATCGTTGTAATTTAGTCGGGTATTACCTTTACTTTTTTTTACACTTTATGAGTTTACATTTTAAAGTAAATATATAAAAAATATACACATTTACGATAGAATATAATAGATTGTGAATAAGAATCATTTCAACTTATTATATTACTCGTAATACACAATAATTCGTGTTTAAAACACGAATTGTCTGTTTTAATATTGGCTGTTTGGCATTATACGTCCGCGCCTTTGCCTCAAGCTGCACGCACATCCAAAAAAGAAAATTGCGCGCCATTTATAAGTTAACCTCAAATCATTGTTTATTTGTTAGATTTTTCTCGTCGTGTTTTATTAATTTAAACAAATTATATTTTCAATGAATAAGAAGACAACTTTAGCGTTAATTTAACCTCTGGATATATTTCAAAATTGTGATACATAGTAGTAAAATGTCATCATAAAAATCTAGTGAGCAATACGTAAGAAAATCATTTTAAACAAAAAAGAACCGACTTCACTAAGCATCCACCTTTTCAACACCAAATGCTCGATCTGCTGTAAAAAATACTCAAATCACCATAGGTGTGCCTATAATAGTTGAAGAGTTCCCTCGATTTCTCCAGGATCCCATCATCAGATCCTAACATGGTTACAATGGGACCAACTGTGAAGTATACTCTTTTAAACAAAAAAAGAATTTTCCAAATCGGTCCAGCCGTCTTCGAATAATCGGTGAACATACATAAAAAAAAAAATAGCAAAAACAAAGATTCCGACGAATTGATAACCTCCTCCTTCGAAATCTTGAAGTCGGTTGACAATACTATAATTTATTGCACAATAAATGTGAAGTCTTTACTTTTATGAAATGATTTGAAAAAGAGTTCCAGATACTCAATAACATCACAAAAAAGGTTAGTTAAATTTAATTATCTTAGGTTCGTAAGTACCTCTATCCTGTAAACATTATGACAATTAATGTAGGTATTTATCAAAAGTTATTAATTATACTATTTTGTTATTTCCTCGCAAGTGTGTTGAAAAACGTCGTATGAAACGCGTGTGCTTGATCATTACATAAGCTCAGCTTCCTTATGCGCACTCATATACGTTCGTGCGCACAATATCGCTTCGTATGTAATGATCAACTTAGCACACTTGTATCATAATGTACTATTACGTCACACCTGGCCATAATGTGAGTTTTATCGCACGCTACGCGTACGGTAAAACTCGAATTATGGCCAGGGCCCTATTTAATAAACATTACAAGTCGACAATTCTGTAAATAAGTGACATATTTGTTAAATTTATCTACAAGTGCTGTTTAATAAATCCTACAAATAAGTAAGAAGGTTACAAGAAAATAACTTACAATTATTACCATTGTAAACATTGTTTAATAAACGTTTACATATGTAAAAAACGCCTGTCGATTTCAATGACAATTTGTACTTACAAAATTGTAATTGTGAGCTACAATTTACATAAAATGTAAGTTTTTGCTACAAGTTCTTAATATATGAGGGTAGTCCTTATTTGTTACTCATTAAAATTATTGAATTGGTTTACCTATTGAAATGATGGATAACAATAACAAAATTACTATTTTATCTCTAATATACGAGAATAAAGATATATTATTCGGTCGGTTTAGTGAGACTTTAACCCATGAAATAAAAATCAAGAAGTGGAAAGATATTGCCGAACAACTACAATCATTAAGTATTTATAACAAAGACTGGAAGTACCTACGTGACACAACATGGCAAAACTTCAGAAAAAGGACTATCGTAAGTAATTTTATTCAGATATTTATTCCTGAATCATAGATGTTTTCTATGTACCTATATTAGTATTTGTATATTATATAAATCGATGTCTAAGAACGTGTTGTGTAATTATGTCCTATAATATTTATTATTTATTTTATTAACATTATTTTCGAGCATTGAAATGTACTTGTATGAAATGTAGTCCTGCAATATTGTATTTACAGTAGGTACCTGCATTTTTAGGGTTCCGTAGCCAAATGGCAAAAAACGGAACCCTAATAGATTCGTCATGTCTGTCTGTCTGTCTGTCCGTCCGTATGTAACAGCCATTTTACTCGGAAACGATAAGACGTATCATTATCAAATTATTACACAAAGTGTATTGTGTGAGCCGCTACTTAGTTATGTATTGGAATTTCTGGAAAAAATATTTTTAGAGGGGGCACTCCAAGTAATTGTCAAAAATTTTTTTTTACCAAATATCAACATGATGCACATCAATCGATAGGTCTTTAAAAATAACATTGAGTTTTTTGATTAAGTGGATATTCAGAAATAATGACTTCGAAAGCCTAAAAAATTGTGCCCCCCCCCCTGTCTTTTGAACCGTAAGTCGAAAAGTTATGTGAAAATTCAAGAAGATACACATTCTTTCAACGAAAATTATTTTGCACATTATCGGTTTAGGCGTTTTTGAGTTATCTCCAAAAAACTACGTACTTAGGCAGATACGACCTTGCGATAATAATTTATTCGATAGTTGCTAGTGTAGCTACGGCTGATTTTTATAAATAATGATACGGAACCCTTCATGTCCGACTCGCACTTGGCCGGTTTTTTTATACCACGATGGATGCACTTTGCAGACTCATCATAAACTTCTACACTCTGCTTTTTCAAACTGTTATTAAAGTACCTTATTTTAATATTTTTTAAGGAAAAAAGGGACAATCGTCAGCAGACGGGATCGGGAGGAGGGAAAAAATGCAGATATGACGATGTTGACGAACTCGTACTAAAAATAATCGGGAAAGATTCTCCTGTCATAGAAGGTCTTCGTGTGCCGGAATCATCCGGTACAAATCTAGCACAAGTTCAAGAACCTGAGCCGAATACAACTGTGTGTGATTCACCTGTTCAACAAACTCCAACCCAATTACCTCGTGCACCTATTAGGAAAAGATATCACAGTATGTCGATAAATGAAGCAAATGAGTCCCAAGCATACAATGATCTCAAGACGAAAAAAATGGAAGTAGAATTAAAATTGGCTAATGAAAAACTAGAAATTGCAAAGCGTGAACGACATAAGTTAGATTTGGAAATATTAAAACTGGAGAGGGAGTTGAACATACAGCAGCCATCTAATTTCACATTACCATTTTATCTACAAAATGTAGTTGTTGAATCTACTTCTCCAATTGTTATCAATGCTTTGGGGGCAGATCAAGCAAACGGAGCAGATATTTTGGCAGTAGCGATAAATAACAACTTACATTAATTTATATCATACGTTTTTTTAATTATTATATCACCTTTTAAATTCATGCAAAAGTGTATATTATTAAAACAATTGTATTAAAGATCGCAATACTTCAATAGCTTCCTGTTCCACTATTTCTTCCTCGTCACTATTATTAGCGACTTCGTCATCATCCGCATTAGTTTCTGCTGAGTAGGGAGTGTAGTGCTGCGATCCCAGACGTTTTTCAATATTATGCAAGACTATGCTGGATAATATAATGTTACTTGCAATTATTGGCTGAACTCGTAAATGATTGAGACAAGGAAATTTTTCTTTTAGTATACCTAATGCGTTTTCAATCATTCTCCTTGTTGAACGAAATGCACGTAAAAATCTTTCTAACGCCGGAGTTCTTGGTATTTGTATTGGAATATTTGGAGTCATTAGCCACTTCGTTAATCCATAACCGCTGTCTCCTAATATTATGGCATTTGGAAATGGTCTCCATCCATTTCTCCATTCACGTGCCAACGAAGAGCACCTAAGTACCCTAGCATCATGAACTGAGCCTGGCCACCTTGCACTTGCATAAAAAAAATCCAAATTAGGTCCACATACTACCATGAGATCTATGGAATGATTTCCGTTTCTGTCTACAAACGCGGCTTCGTTTTGACGAGGAGCATCCATTGGAATAAGCGAACCATCCACAATGCCTGCTATTCTTGGTATATTATATTTCATAAACATTCTGGGGACATCGAGACAATTTGCAGGCCAGCGGACTTCCTCTCCAAATAATTTACTGACCAATAGCCTAGACACATTTTTTATGCAGTTATGTACCGTTGCTTTGGTTACTCCATGTGCATCTGCTACTACATGGTACTGAGAGCCACAGCCCATCCAGTGCAATGTACACAAAATCTGTTGAGTCGGCGTAAGGGCTGCATTTCTTTTTGTATCATGTTCAAGATCATGCCCTATTTTTAAAAGTAAATATTCGACGGTAGACTTGCTCACCCGAAATTTCTCGTTGAACGAAAAATCCGTTACATCAAAAGTAAAATGTATCCTTGTACGAAAAACTCGCCGATTCCGTTGAATTACATATTGGTTATCACTATCCTCGCTATTACTGTCACTGCTCGTTGTTAGAACCATGTTTTTTTCTTATTCAGAACGTAAAGCACACTTCAAATCCAGTTTTACACAGCATTAAACACCTGTCGGAATTATATTACAATTTACAAAATATGTAAACTTGTGAGTACAATTATGTGTTTAATAAAGTACATTTCCATACAAAATTGTAAACAATCACCTGTAAGGTGAAAATGTTTATTAAACAGAATTATGTAAAATTGTAGCTACAATTATACAATTTTGTACATTTTCCACCATGACAAATTTGTAACTTATAATTTTTATTAAACAGAAACTTGTAGAATTGTAACTTGTAAGGTACAATTTACGATTTACAATTTGTAATGTTTATTAAACAGGGCCCAGGTGGAGACGTAAAATTTTGTACTCACCACGGGCAGTAAAAAAGAAAGCCCTGTATCGCATATTTACAAACCTCGCCTGCGGCTCGGGGTACAAATACCTGCGATTTCGGGCTTTCTATCTTTTACAGCCCTTGGTAAGTAATGTACTGTTATGGAACAGGTGGTTTTTAACTTATGTAGGTATTTACCTACTTCTATTTACTTCAGAATATAAATAAAATTGCTTAGATCAAGACCAAATCAGTTGCACATTATTTTCTATTTAAGAACGAGACTTTTTTGTACTTATTAGGTATATTTTAGTTTAAAAAATACATATTTATAGATAAGGTCAACCGAGGATTGCACCTGCTGTCGAGTTATTTTTTTGTTAGTGTTGCAAGAGGAAGAATAGGATTTAACGCAATTTTACCAGGGGTGACTTTGGCTGATGAAAGTTCGTCTTAAGTATAATCTGCTTTCATGCTTGCCATCTTCATGTAGTTTTTGTAATGTTTAGGTCTGGTATACTTTATTTCAAACATACATCTTTTTCACATAGTAGATATTTTCAGGTTAATATTATTGTCCTTATTTTTAATTAGTTACTATCACACTACACTGGCTGTGGATAAAATATTTGGGGAAAAATCCCTAAAAAAACCTAAATTTATCATTAAACGCTATATTTCCCCATTAGCTAGGTACTTATTAGCATTAAGGCGTTGATATAGCTAAGGCGTTCGATCGGGTCTGGCATCGAGGTCTTCTGTCGAAGTTGCCAGCTTACGGCCTGCCCGAGGGATTGTGCAGATGGGTTGCCAGCTTTTTGTCCGGCAGGAGCATACGAGCCGTAGTCGACGGAAGTTGCTCCGAAAGCATGGGCATTAACGCTGGTGTCCCGCAAGGCTCCGTGCTATCCCCAACGCTGTTTTTGCTGCATATCAATGATATGTTGTCTATCGGCGACATTCATTGTTATGCGGACGACAGTACTGGGGATGCTTGTTACATGGGCCGTGCCAATATCCCTCGATCCGTTGTGGTAGAGAGTCGTGAAAAACTTGTGTCCGATGTCGAGAATACTCTTTCTGGAGTCTCGGTGTGGGGTCAGGACAACTTAGTCAGATTCAACCCCACAAAGACACAAGTTTGCGCGTTCACCGCTAAGAAAACCCCATTTACTGTGGCCCCTCAGTTCCAAGGCACAACCCTTACAATGTCAGGGAGTATTGGGATCCTCGGTGTGGACATTTCCAGTGACGTCCAATTCCGTAGTCACCTTGAAGCGAAGGCCAAGCTGGCATCCAAAAAGCTCGGTGTGCTCAATAGAGCGAGGCGATACTTCACTCCGGGACAGAGACTGCTCCTATACAAGTCGCAAGTCAGACCCCACATGGAGTACTGTTGTCACCTTTGGGCGGGAGCACCTGGATACCAGCTTGGGCCCTTTGACTCGGTGCAAAGGCGCGCTGTGCGGATCGTCGACGATCCCAAACTCACGAGCGATATTGAACCTTTGAGTCTTAGGAGGGACTTTGCCTCCTTATGCGTGTTCTATCGCTTGTACAATGGGTTGTGCTCTGAAAAACTGTTTGATATGATGCCCACGGCAGCTTTTTATCACCGCACCGCTCGCCGCCGGCAGGGTGTTCATCCCCACACCCTGGAGCCCAATGGGTCGCGCACAGTACGATTTAAGAGGAATTTCCTCCCACGAACGCTGCGGCTGTGGAATGAACTCCCTGCCGAGGTTTTCCCAGTGGGCCACAGTATGAGGTTCTTCAAAAAAGGAGTGTATAGGTTCCTAAAGGGTAGGCAACGCGCATGTAAATCCTCTGGGGTTGCAGGCGTCCATAGGCTACGGTAACTGCTTACCACCAGGCGGGCCGTATGCTTGTTTGCCACCGTCGTGGTATAAAAAAAAAAAAAAAAAAAAAACTAAGTGGACGGTATTAGCAAAAATGCGTAATCACATATTCAACAGTTTTGTTTGATATGTCACAAGTTTGTAATATCCTGTGAACCCTTTATGAGTTGAATCGTTATTAAATAGGGCCCATCCCTTTTTAAGCACCTCTAAATTCATATAAAAACGGTCCGAATAAATAATGATAATTAAATATGCAAATTATTTAAATATTACACTAAAACGCTTACAGGATCACATATTTGTTCTCTAACATACATCCAATCATAATCCAGTTCCTATGTCGGAACAGTAACAGTAAAAATACGGTTCACCGACATTTTTTTTAAGGAGTAGGTACCTACATTAAGGTGACGTGATACGTAAACATCCCCATTTCACGCAAAAGGCACTCTGGATGTCGACTTGCGGAAAATGCCCAGTAAAACTAACTAACTACGTAAACACGTAAAATTTTGGTATTTTTGTGCAAGTTTTGTGATGTAATCAAAGCACTTGAGACTTGGGAGCGTGGATGTGGCATGATCTGTAGGGACATATACTTAGTCAGGTTTTATCTGAAGATAATGGTTTTCTCCTGTATTTAATTATATACCACTGTATATACCACAGGGGTATAAAGTGAGGGGATGTTTTTAAGCAGTTTGTAGAGCAGCTACTAGATCCCGTGCCGCTACGAAAAAATGGTCTTAGAAGACCTTTTCTAACTTTTTAATTCATTATTATTGCTATTATAATTTTTTTAGAAAATTTTACAGGCACAAAAACACCTCAATTTTACGTGCTTGCGTATCCCGTCACCTTAAGAGCCGAGTGTATAATATTCTGCATACCTCAGATTAGAATTTTACACCGTTGGCTCATTATCTGTTCTACGAGTATAGGTACTTATATAATCATTAATCACTATTTTGTCCATACTTTAACTGTCTGCCGCTTACATTGTAGGCATAACTTAACTAGGTACTTACTCGTACTTAGATCAAGTAAAAGGAAGTTAAAGTAACTAAGTACTTACATATATTTTTCTCACGTCTCACATTTGCGTAACATGGTACAGAACGGTAAATTTTTAACATCGTCTGATCCAATTCTTAATGCATTGTATAATATTACATTCATAATTACACATACCTACGTTAAAGTCTCAGATATTCCTGTACAGTCCAAGCACGAATTCCGTGTAATTCCGAGCTGACGGAACGGGAGTGTTTATCGGCGCCTTGAACGGCAAGCGGGGCTCCTCTACAAGTCGGAACTTATGTATAAGTTTAACCATAGTGTGTACCCGACACAGTTACACTTTGATCTCCGCATTTACGGACCGCGACACTTCAGCCTCCTGCTGCTTGCGAGGGTCTTGGGCGGTGGTGTTCCACCACTGCTCGTCGCCTGAGGCCCACGCCACGAATACTAGATTCGTCACGATGAAAACTGCCAGGGTTATCCAGAACACGATACGCCATTGCACTAATGTGCTCTGAAAGATGACATTTTTAATTAATTTCATTTGCAGTTTTTGGTCTTTCACCGGAACTACGGGTGAATTCGAAACGTCTTTAGTTAAAATTTGTTAAATGCTTTAATTAGTACAGGTATAAATTTCCGAAATGTGCGATGTGGTGTTAGTTAAGACTTTTCCACGTTTTAAAAAAATGTAATGTGTAAAGACTTTATAAGAACTACAGGCTGGTTTTCGTGATGACCAAGCTATTTATTTCGCAACATTACTGTACAAAATATATAGAGTAACAATACTATCTATGAGTAAATAGATATACTCACATCAGGCGTCAGCAACCCCACTAAATACGGAGCAATGATGCCCGTGATCGCACCGATGCCATTGACGATCGCCATAATGGTACCCGCGTAGTTGGAGCTCAGGTCCAGCGCGTTGACCTTCATACCGGGGTAGAACGCCCCCATGAGGGCCATGGAAGCGGTAAATAGAATCACCACGGTCGTCGTGTCGCAGCCGGAGTATGAGGCCAGAATCATGCAGATTCCTGGGCCCACTGACGCTGAAAATTCCAAAATATAGAGTTAATAATAGAATACGAAAATAAATTCTAGCACGTTCTACAAGAAATAAAAACTTGTAAAGAGAGCAACACGCATGGCAAACTTTTGTGGTTACAAGTACATAGTATAGAAAGAGAAGGATAATCTCCGTGATCCACATCCGCTTGACGATGTTGTTGTACTGTGTTGTTATCTTGTCATATCCATTCGAATATAATGGAACATATCCATATATTTATCATGAAAATCATCCCTAATTACTGGATGTGGAATTTCCATTTTCAACACGCCATTGCTCGGAGATTTCATTTTAGATCGATTAACCTAGAAAAATAATTCACACGTCAGTTGCGCTTGACGATCTCATCGCACATCCAGACGAATTATGATTACATACCCACTTGACCGTATAGGTATAACATATATGACAATCACCCCCGTTTGGCAAGTGTGGAATTACAACAACATTGATCGGTTTAAAAACTTAATCTTAAATATTTTACCTACTCTACAAAAAAGGTTCACCTTTTTCATTACGACGGCTAAAGGGAAAAGAGGTTCCCCCATCGTCAACTCAACACACTGCATCTTCTTTGAGACCTGGCAACCTTACTCACCGAAAGAACAAAACACTATGAGTATGGTCTAGTGCCATTTGGCTGTGGGTTTTATGTAAGTTGGAGGTACTTCCGCAGACGAACTATGCTCCAGATTTGAGGTAGATGACGTTTGTAGTGCCCATACCTCTCTTGGACGCAGGTATATAGTTTAAGGACATACCTATCGTTGTAAACGTTTTCCTGGCATTAGTAATCGTCATCCAGTCCCGCTTGACTATTTTGTCGCACATCCAGCCGAATATAATGGAGCATATCCACATGACGGCATAAGGGAGAGCGGCCAGTGTCCCCGTCCGATGGATGTCGAACTTCAACACGCCGGTCATGTACTTGGGCAGGTCCGTCACCATCGTGAAGTAGCCGTAGTCGTGCCCGATCTGCAGAATGTAAAAACGTCTGATAAATGTGCACGTTTGTATGTTTATTTAGACAGAGGATTTTAGTTGCGTATTCACGCGAACAAAGTTGTATAATTAAGCTGTATTAATTAAGGTGTGGGTACTTAGCGAAATTGTTCACGTGGACGACTTAATAGATGGTCGTAGGTTCGCAAGTTCTAGCTCGTAAACTACCTACATTCCCTAACAGGGACAATTTCACTCTTTGGTTTTGTTTTTGAAATAACTCTAACAACCTAGTCACCTTGTGTGACTATCATCAGTTATTCATGCAAATGCTATGTTGCTTCCTTATCATAATATGCCATGACGGCTATTAGGTACTTTCCTACACCATAAAGTTTCATAATGATAATTTACCGGTTAGCTACGTATTAATACATGCACATAATACTGGTGTAGATAATTAACAACATACAACATACTTAAGAAAAGCAAATGTCAATAAAAATTTAATGTGAGGTGCAGTTAACATACCGAGTTTAGATATATGTGACATTTTCAAGTCAAAGGTACATCATTGTCGGCTGTTAATAAGAGTTTAATTCTAAATTAATTGAATGGCAGTACCGCCTTATTAACAACCGATAATAATGTACCTGATTTGACTTGAAAATATCACATATTTGGTCAGGTGTAAACTTAAGGTACCTGCGGAGTATGTCTTTTAGCGAGAAGCTAATAGTTTGCAAAAATGGTAGATCACTATGACATGCTACATTATTTTAGTTTAGATAAGTAAGTATACTAATCTCCTCAAACAGTTAAATTTATTTTGGTAATCGACAACGCATCCTATAGGATATAGTAACGACTGCATAGTTAGGTAGTAAGTTTTATAACTTAGAGCTTATGGTCTGCCGACTCCTCAAGCGCAGATCTAGTCTAACTTCAGTTAGGCAGACAGACCATCATATTTTGGCTTAGGTTACGAAGCGGATGCCATGATTCTCTAGTGTTTTTATAGAGTTTATATGCAAGATGTATACGTAAAGAACGGTAAGAGGTAAATTATGACTATGAAAGAAGTAATTAAAAAGTCGCCCGTGTCAACTCACCTGAGCACACACAAGGGCCCACAACGGCACAGACATGAAAATGCCCTTCCATGGTATGGCTGACGGCTGACTAGTTCTGTGGCTGCCCAGCGCCTCCTCCAGGTATTTCTTCTCCTTATCCGAAATGAAGGGATGGGATTCAGGGTCGTTGTAGCAAAGCACCGCCTGTCAACATATTTGATATTGAAATAACAAAGCTATTTTTATTATTTTTCATGTGTACACAGCATTTTTGGAGACAATTAATATTCAAATAAGGGGCCACGTGTATTAATACTAATTCTATAAGAAATTAAGTTTTAGCTTTTAAGAAATATCCAAGCATTATTACAATTGAAATTACCATGTCGCTATTCTTGTTCAATAAGATGAGAGAGGGATGAAATTTCATAGGAGATAGATGGCATTTGGGCATAACGTTTTCCATATCATACAAAACTCATAAACCAAATACAACCCGATTTCAATGATTGTACTCGTAAGTGCGTTTTTCCTAAGTTCTCCACCGATCGAAAAATTCACCTTGCGTCCGTAACTCTGATGGTTCGATAACTTCCCGGCCTGGGCGGAGGGCAATTTGTTTCCGGTGTCTGTATGTGATGAAGAACAAAGCATGCTAATTTTCAAGCGGTTGACTGACAATTTTTTTTTTGTATTTTTTTCTTCGCTCTCGTACAGGGCATCAGTCCAACCAGGAGGGATGGCATTAAAATTTTGTTATATAACCAGGGTACATTCTTTCAGGCAACCGCTGTTTCAATCAGTTGCGTCGCGATAAAAAAAAATATTTTTGCACCCGCCATTTTCGCTCCAGTCCAAGTTGGGTCAGTTCGGGTTGCACAGGGCAGTTCCTCATCACTTCAGGAGCTTAAATACCGCGAGCCAATCGGTTGCCTCGCGGTAGTAGTAGTTAAAGATTGCAAATCCATTACATCCACGATCACCGTAGGTCAGATTCAGTAGAGTCATTTCATTAGCATTTAGAATCCATGATTTCTATAATCTAATATATTCCACAGCATCTTTCTTGCTAGTAGCCAATGTTATTAGTCCCCACATTGACTGAATACACCTTCCCCGTTGTGATACCTAACCACGCTATCTATCATTATAAAAGGTAGTGCACCGCATAATTTTCATGCCCATTGTTTTGCTCACGTTTCTTTATTTCTGAGAAGTGCTAGTAGGTACTCAAGTGGTTCATCTTACCCATAAAATAAACCACAGTATGCTGACAGCACCAAAGAGGTAGAACACCGACTGCCAGTCGCCAGTCTCCTTCATGATCAGCCCAGAGAGGTATGTGCCGGCGATGTTGCCGATCTGCGCGCCTCCGAACACTAGCGAGCCCATCCGGCCCCGCTCGGTGATGGGGGCCCAGCGGGCCAGCATGGCGTTGAGTGCTGGGAATGTTGTACCCTGAAACAACCAATTTTTACCGTAATATAGGAAATATTTTTTTCATGTTGTTAGGAGTCCTTATACTTCCGACAATAATCAGACAACGTAGAAGAGTCATAAGCTAGACCAACATTTCTGGCATAGGTACTCAGCGTGGATATACATCAAGTTCAGGAAAGTAACTATAAAGTAAATTGGGGGACAAATGTTACTCGCGTCCTCAGGAATTACCCACCACAACCCTGCACGTGTCCCCTGGGTGGTGCTAAATGAGTAACGCCTTTCAAAGGCAACAAGGCAATCAAAGGCAATCAGAGGCAATCAGAATGATTACTACAAATGCGAACAAATGTGATTCATCATCCGAGAAGGGTTCTACCCAGACCCTTCTGACAAGGGATGTCGGACCCTCAGTACGCATCCTACAACTAAATATAGAAGGCCAATTAGTCAAGCCAAAGTGACTACTTGACAAAGGTACTAACAGACTATAGGATTGATGTTGTTAATATCCAGGAAACGCATACGAAGGATGGAACAGATCTCGAGAGAAGGGCAAAACTGCCCGGTTTCACCTTGGTAAAGGCCATACACCATCCCAAACATGGCATAGCCACTTTTGTCAAGTCTACCATCACAGACGTCCAGCTTGTCACCATCAGCGCTGATAATGGTGTTTACTATATCGTCATACGAGTGGAAAACATTTTCATTACAAATGTGTACAAACCTCCAAGCGCATCCTGGCCAACCGAACTGCTGCCTGTTCAATCACATCCGAGCGTGTACGTCGGCGACTTTAACAGCCACCACACAAATTGGCGATACGCAGCGATAGACAGAAATGGTGAACTTCTGGCTCAATGGGCAGAGATGCATAATTTGCACCTAGTATTCGATGCTAAGGATAAAGGCACCTTCCATTCCGGTAGGTGAAAAAAGGACTATAGTCCTGATCTACTCTTTGTGACCAAGGACCGCCTCGACCGCCCTCTCCCCTGCAGCCGCTCAGTGCTTCAAAATTTTCCTAACAGCCAACATAGGCCCATCTTTGTGGAGATTGGTGCAAAGATTCCCTTAAAAAACTCAATGCCTATACCAAGGTGGAATTTCGCTCGGGCGGACTGGGAAAGCTTCACAGAGCACTTAGACTCACTTCTGCTCTCTGCCAATCTGGATCCAGTAGCTTCTAACTACTGCAGTTTCAGCGAGATCACTTTCAAAGCGGCAAAACATAGCATACCAAGAGGGTTTAGGAAGGAATATATACCGGGTCGGAGTTCTACCAGCGAAGATCTCTACAGAGAATTCCAAACCACAGGTCATCCTGCCACCGGTGCAAATCTCCTTGCGTCCTTAGATGAGAACCGGAAAGCGAAATGGGAAGCTGCCGTTGAAAATATAGACTTCAAGCATTCGAGCAGAAAAGCCTGGAGAACGCTTAACAGCCTTACCGGAAAACTCGCTTCTAACACCATAGGCAGCCCTGGTGTTAATCCAGATGCCATAGCGACCAGAATGGTAGAGCTCACGAGAGCAAAGCGTAATAAAGTCTTCTCAAAGAAGATCAAAAAAGAACTCACGACGCTTAAGCAGAGATCGCCACGAAAGCATGAGCTGGCTAGGCCTTTTAGTATAGACGAAGCAATCAATGCCATCAAACAACTCAAGAATAATAAAGCTGCTGGTCCTGACAAAGTGTTTAATGAGTTTATAAAACATATGGGTCCGGTCGCGGTCAGCTGGCTTACTGCTATGTTTTCGGACGTACTGGCAAACAACATCCTGCCGAAGGAGTTTAAACTAGCAAAAGTGGTTGCCGTGCTCAAACCGGGCAAATCTGAACATCTTCCCGAAAGTTATCGACCGATTGCTCTTCTTAGTTGCACGCTTAAGTTCCTTAAACGGCTCGTCCTAGGACGGATAGAACCTTTCGTGGAGGCTGTAATCCCACCCGAGCAAGCCGGCTTTCGGAAGGGCAGGAGCTGTACTGACCAGGTTTTATCACTAACTAACCACATAGAAGCCGGATATCAGAAACGCCTCAAGTCTAGTGCAGTGTTCATTGATCTCACATCTGCCTACGACACAGTTTGGAGGCATGGATTGATACACAAGATGCTAACAGTGATACCGAGTAGAGAAGTGGTTGACCTTATTTCCAACATGCTGTCTGAGAGGGCCTTCGAGGTGTTCCTGGGTAATAGGAGAAGCCGAAAGCGCAAGCTCAATAAGGGCCTCGCACAAGGCTCGGTCTTGGCACCAATGCTTTTCAACCTGTATATATCCGATCTCCCGCACCACCAAATTTATATACGCCGACGACATTGCACTCGTGACTCAAAGCGTAGATTTTGAATCTGGAGCTCAAACTTTGATATCGGATCTAACAGCACTGACCGCATATTTCAGTGCGTGGAGACTTATCCCAAGTATTGGCAAGACCGAGGTAGCCTGTTTTCACCTAAACAATCAGTTAGCCAATAATCAACCAGCTGTCTACATGAATGACGATGCTCTAAAGTACAATCCCTGCCCGAAATATCTTGGAGTCACTCTGGATAGGTCTCTGACCTATAGGACTCACCTAACAAAACTCTCGCAGAAGATCGCGACGAGAAACAATCTCCTACACAAACTTTGCGTTACCAGCTGGGGAGCTTCAGCTAATTGCCTACGCACCACAGCCATCGCACTCGTCTACTCGGCGGCAGAATACTGTGCCTCAGTGTGGCTAGAAAGCGCACATACCAACAAAGTAGACGTAAAACTAAACGAGACTATGCGCTGCATCTCTGGTACCATCAAATCTACGCCCGTCCACTGGTTACCGTCGCTATGCCACATTGCCCCGCCTCATCTTCGAAGGCTCCAGGCACTGAAGAGGGAAACCAAGAAAATCACCAAAAACCCTGCTCTGCTTACAATGAGTTCTGTCATCCACCCCCTCAGCGACTAAAATTACAGCCCAAAATTTGAAGAATATTAACATCTCAGATAGGTGGAAGGTGGAGTGGTCTGCTGACACGGCCGGGAAATTCACCCTTATAACCGATCCGACACAAAAATTAAAAGGGTTCAATCTTCCCCGCAAACTTTGGTGTCGCCTGAACAGGTTGAGGACTGGTCATGGCTGTTGCAACTCCCTTACATATAAATGGGGTTGGAAGGTTTCTCCACTCTGCGAGTGCGGCGAGGAAGAGCAGACCACTGAACATATCTTCCGGCCCTGCCCCCTTCACTCTTATTCTGGACCAGCTGAAGATTTGGTCTCCATCACTCCTGACCTGGCTTGACAACCTCAAGGCTATGCTCTGATTGTCCTTTAAAAATTGCATGCCATACGATTAATAATTATAAAGTAAAAAACAATCAAAAACTTACCTCTCCTAGCCCTTCGAGTACTCTCAGCACAATAAGTCCAGTGGCGCCCCCCATGGTCACCGCCCACGGCGTCAGTAAGGTGAACACGGCAGTGCTTAGGACTCCGAAGCCCAGCGAGTATTTCCCGCCGAACCGTTCGGCCAGCATGCCTCCAGGCAAGTGCGTCACTATATAGCCGTAGTAAAACGCGCTGAGTATTATTCCTTGGGTTTCTTCGTCCCAGTCGAATCCAGACAAATCCTGAAAAGATAAATTTGCAAGTGGTAAATGTTCACTGATTAGTATTTTTTTATGTTTGTACCTATGCTGTAAGTAAGCAAGCACAGTCAGGTAGGTACAAATTAAATTAATTATTTTATTCAAATGTAAATACTAGAGCTAAAGCTTTTCATTTTACATTTGCACTCGTGGCCAATGATGAGTCATAAAATGGTTAGCAAGTAAATAAAGTTAGGGAACTATTAACCTACTTAATATGAATTAATATGTGAAGATATAACTATTAATGCTATAAAGGTAATTAATAATCGATAACCGTTTATTTGATATCATGATAATTATGTCTAAGTTGCACAGACGAAACATAGATCGATTAACGATGAGTGATGACACATCTAAATACCTAGGCATGAGTGGGGACAGTGGGTGTGGGAAACCTAACTTTTGGCTACGGCAAGAATCAAAAATGTTCTAGCTGGATCCTGTAGCAGCGCACAGGCTTCGCAAAGGCCTTCCATTGCATTAAATTTTAAATATTATTTTGACAAATCAGAAATTATTTTGCCTTAATTGGCAATTGTTCATTTGTGGGCGGCAGGCTATGATATATAGGTATAATAATGATAGATGGGATATGCACACTCCAAAAGTGAAGCACATAAAATGAGTGAATTCAAACAAATGTCTCTATAGTCGCGCGCCAGCAAGCGAGAGATTCGGACGTGCCAATAAGCTTCCGTCACCCGCGTGAGAAAGAGACAAACTGTAGTTTTCTAACAACGAGAGTGACAAAGATGTAATGACTGTCAAAATCTATATACATATAATAAACGCGTAAGGAGAAAAAAATGTACATTGAAAATATTTTAGAAAAACTTGTTCGGGGGTCTTAGAAACGGTGACTGAATACATTTCAGTGATTTTTGGAATTCTTGTCTGTCTGTGAATTTGTCCGCGCACTACGTAAAAACTACTGCACAGAATTTAACTAAATTTTGTATAGTATCAGTTTATACCCCGGAGCAACATATAGGGTAGTTTTTATTCTGCTTATTAAAAACATAATTTTCATAAAAAAATAGTTGTCAGAAGTGGTCACAGATGGCGCTGTATAGGTACCCTATATATATACTGTATACAAACATTATTTAAGGACGTCTAATATATTAAATTAAGCGATTCGGTCTGTTGCGTTCCGCTGGTCTTTAAAGGCTTTCCCAATTTAAGGACTGTTGGTTAAATATTTTTAACACGTCTTACTTCGTTTTGGAAATTGTAAGTATCCGGACATATATTGTGATCCATTAAATACCTGGAGGTACGTTATTCTCAACGTAAAAATAATCTATTTATCAATACATGACACCTACTTACAATATACGTAAAAACAAATAAAACAGGTAGTTATAAGATTTATCCATTTCGATTTAACCGACAGCAAAAATTGTACCGTTTGTGAGAGCAACATGTTTTATATCGCTTTAACAGCTGATTGAAATGAAAATGGTAGTCATGAATCAAGCAATTACAAGCTACTAGCTGTCACGCTGCTGCTGAAGAAATTCTCGCTGCGACGCTCCAGGCCTGGGCCTACGCGGTACTCGGCCTATGGCTTTCGCAGACATTGCCGCTCACCATCGGGCCTCCGGCCCTCAGATTTGCTAAGACTCTTCGCCTTGAGTTTTGTCCGGATTCTGTCATGCTGTCTGCTGCTGCTGAATAGATTCTCGCTACGACGCTCCGGGCTTGGGCCTACTCGGTACTCGGCCTATGGCTTTCGCAGACATTGCCGCTCACCCTGGGGCCTTCTGAAACTTCACCATTGAGATATGTCCCATAAAATTAAAGTCGGCAATAAATAAATATCTTATTAAAATTGCTGCCACCTGACTAACTTACATTAGGATCCGCCGTAGTTTCTTCAACTTCTGCTGGACAGGAGCCTTCATTATAGCCTGCGGACCCCGCCCGCCGCCGCACCATCTGCGTGATGGCGATGTTGAGACACACCCGCATGGTATACGCGTTGGCCACCGCCAGGAAACCCATTATTGCCATCACCCATCGCTGTGGCACGAAGAAAACTGGAATAAAACGAAATTAATGTGATCATAATGATGTTAAAACCAAATAATGGTGGTTCCTAATTATTTCGCCTTAGTATCACCAAACCTTTAGACCTTAAGGATGCCGTACAATCTTCATACGAACAAAATTTATAATTTTAAATGCATAAATAATAGTAGGTACCTAGGTAAAAACTTGCTCATCTTCACGGTTCATAGTACGAGAGCAGGAACATTCATAGAGTAGTTGACCTAGCCTAGACCAACTAGTGTAACTAGGAACGTAGGCAAATAGGTATGTCGGATTCGGTGAAACATTCCTTATAGGCAATTTGAAACAAATTAAAGACCCATTGCCCGTTAATAGTTGACTTACATTAACCTAGTATGCACCTATTTAGGAATAACCTAGTGTTCACTGGCTCAAGGATACTTTTTTATGATAGCTATATTGGCAAATTCTTAGACCTTGGTAAAATATTGCAACATTACTACCTTTAATGTAAAGTGCCGTTTTTAAGCGACAAATCGAAACAATACTCTAAAAGACCTTGTGTTTACTGTACTTAGTTTTACTATTTCGCAATTCTTGTAGGTAATAAGTAGCATAGAAAATCACTAGAAAGCAACAGCATGACAAAAACTAGGTATCATTACTTCAACAACAAATTAATCAAGTCAGAAACATTATTTATGGTCGTACCTACCTAATTATGTAATTGTAGGTACGTACTACCTAAGTAGGATAAATTGCCTATTATTGGCCTTCCTCCAGTTACTGCCTTCCTGGCCGAATCTTAAAATTACGGCGTAAAGCAAGGATCTAGATTAAATCTATAAATTCTAACTGAACACATATGAAATATTCATTCAAATTAAGTAAATGGCGACGAAAGTTGTGGTCATGCAGTAATCAAATAAACAGGGCCATTTTGTTATTGGCAATTTACCCTATAAACATTTAGAACGAAATATTGTAACCTTCAAATAAGACTTCCAAGTTCCGTCTTCCTATTGTAAAATATACATAAGTACCAATTATATGCCAATTATCTATGTAACTGCAGCACATTTATCTATTCCTTATTTTATTACCGTTCTTTAGAACTTTAATAATACGCAAGTATTATTTAGGTAATAGATCTCCATTTATTGTAGTTGGGCGAACCACGAATCTCACCACGAACGCTGCGGCTGTGGAATGAACTCCCTGCCGAGGTTTTCCCAGTGGGCTACAGTATGAGGTTCTTCAAAAAAGGAGTGTATAGGTTCCTAAAGGGTAGGCAACGCGCATGTAAATCCTCTGGGGTTGCAGGCGTCCATAGGCTACGGTAACTGCTTACCACCAGGCGGGCCGTATGCTTGTTTGCCACCGTCGTGGTATAAAAAAAAAAAAAAAAATGATTGCAACCAAAATCTGGAATGACTTACCGCCACCCCTGAAGGAGCCGATGCATATTCTAAAATTTAAAAAATTAATTAAAACACACCTACTCAAATTGCAGCAAAGTTAAAACCCACATAAATTGAAGTAAATAGTATTTTTGTTAACCCTGCCCACCCATATCTTTAACTCTTCATTCTAAAACAAACATTCCTACTTTCAAATAATTATATGCACCACCATTTGATTTCCAAGCACACAGCTTCTATATACTTACCTAACACGTGTTTTCATTTCATTCACCTTTCTATTGAATTTTTTTTTGTACAGCTGATAGTTTCGTAGTGTTACGATAAACCCTGTCGCAAGGACCAGTCTGAAAATCAACGCTGGGTATCATTCCTAGCATACGTTGAGACTAGTACCTTTTACCAAATTACCATTATTTAGCCATAATTTTTTGTGGTTATCAATGGCGAGGCGTCCATAAAGTCTTACACATACTTTTTCTTTTCTTTTATCCTATTGATCAAAAAATTGAAAGAAAACCCGAATGGACTCTAGCCTGCCTACGAGAACTATGGATGCGTCGCCGTTGGTACCTAGACCTAGTATAGGATAGTTTATGTAAAGCAAATCCTTTCAGTATTGTAAAATTCTATTTGTAAATTTCTTTTTTTGGTATTGGTAATAAACATTATTTTATTTATTTTTATTTATTTACTCCTTTATGTGACTTTTGATATTTAAATCTTAGTTTTAAAGCAAAACAGTTACATTATCGGTATAAATTACTTCCGTATGACATTATGCTAGTTTTACACGACGAAATATTTGTGTCATGCCCTTATCATGCTTTGTAATTACTCAAACAAGAATGCATTCAGCAAACATTTGGTCAAGTGTTGTTGGCATGTAATCCTTGGCGGTTAAAGCACTCTGACAGAAAAACGTACCTGAGTGTCATTGTTAAATATATGTCTGCTAACTAAAGTAACATTTGACACGCATCAAGTCTTATGCTACGTCCGGCTCCGGGAGCCCCGGGGGTCTAAATTTATCAAAAACACTACCAATTAGCTTCCATTGTAGATCACGTTTCAGAGATCATAAAAACGCAAGTCTTCAAGATCATAGCCCGCCAAACAATATATAGGATGCGAAAGAAAAAGGTCTTAGTATGGAGCAGTCCGAAAAACAGATAGATACATTTGTTTTAAGGAAGTAAACAATGTAGGTAGATAAAATAATCCTCCTCACGAATTAAAACATTTATTTATTCTTACAATTATACTTTACTAATTAAATCGCTTTAATAGATCCATACCAAATAACAGAATCTAATCCACTTTGGTAGTCTGTTAAAATGATGTATGTTCTTTTTCACCTCAGCAGCAGGAACGAGGGTTCTTTGATACCTAAAAAGAGTGAGCAAAACTCAATTTTGCTGCGAGCGTAAGACGAAATGACCTTGAAGCGACGAAGGAATTACAAATATTACAATGCCAATTTCGCGCGCGAGGTCTAATACAAATTCGAAATACTCGGGAGTCTATACGCATTCTCTTTTTCACCTCGTTAGTACATAGAGAGAGACAAAAATATTTTAAATGTCATTCAATCTAATTTTATTTAATTTTAATTCGTATTCCGAACTTCCGATAGCAGACCCCTGGAACAGAGTCAGAACGTAACGTTCTGAAACGCGTACAAGTACTAATTTGTAAATATAATCCCACCAAAAACATTCTGTAAAAAACTAGCCAAGTCTCGATGGAGCGGCTTGTTTATCTATCTCTAAGTCGAGCGCGAAGCAAACACTGCCGTACCATCCTTTACTGGAACCATTTCGCCGCATTTTCAGGCCCCTATTTGAGAACCTCTGGATAAGACCAGAACGCAGAAATTTTCGTCATCCAGTAAACTATAATCACATACTTAAAATCCAAAATTTCAAGTCTGTAGGTCATTTAGTTCCGAAGTTAAGTGAAAGCAAAGTTTCGCATTTATGACACTCACTCACTCATGATCATAAAAATAGAACTAGTACTTCCCATAAACTCAGAGAGCTGAAATTTGGTACAGAGTTAGGGTTTAATGGCCACATAAAGGGAAAACTATAAAAACTAGGATAATCGAAGATCTGGAGTACCTGGTGACCCTGATTAGAACACAAAATTTGGTCAAAATATAATGCATTGGACTAAGAGTGGCGGTGATACCCGCACACGTCGCTAGATGGCGCTGACTGTCGCTGTCGTCTAAATAAATCAATAAGCCCACGTTTCTACAAAAAGAAGTGAAATCCCACCAAAAACATTCTGTAAAAAACTAGACAAGTCTCGATGGAGCTGCTTGTTTATCTATCCCTAAAAAGTAATGAAATCTAGACAAAGTCGTGCCAAGTCTAAGGTTCCTTACTGCGATTTCTTTATTATTATAGTTAATGTTGTGTGACTTGGCCGTTGAAGGGTACACAAGGGAACAAAACTAGGTGCTCCATGACACCATTGCACCAATCTGTCGCCACAACCGCTACCCATTGACGATGGAAAATTGCCACTTGGGAAACGTTGATTCAATAACTGGTTATTGAATCTGGTGTCTGCTGGAGCACCTGGTTTTGTACCCTTTACTTTTTGGACTTTTTAGAGATAGATAAACAAGCAGCTCCATCGAGACTTGGCTAGTTTTTTACAGAATGTTTTTGGTGGGATTTCACTTCTTTTTGTAGAAACGTGGGCTTATTGATTTATTTAGACGACAGCGACAGTCAGCGCCATCTAGCGACGTGTGCGGGTATCACCGCCACTCTTAGTCCAGTGCATTATATTTTGACCAAATTTTGTTTTCTAATCAGGGTCACCAGGATCTTCTATTATCCTAGTTTTTTATAGTTTTCCCTTTATGTGGCCATTATACCCTAACTCTGTACCAAATTTCAGCTCTCTGAGTTTATGGGAAGTACTAGTTCTATTTTTATGATCATGAGTGAGTGAGTGTCATAAATGCGAAACTTTGCTTTCACTTAACTTCGGAACTAAATGACCTACAGACTTGAAATTTTGGATTTGAAGTATGTGATTATAGTTTACTGGATGACGAAAATTTCTGCGTTCTGGTCTTATCCAAAGGTTCTCAAATAGGGGCCTGAAAATGCGGCGAAATGGTTCCAGTAAAGGATGGTACGGCAGTGTTTGCTTCGCGCTCGACTTGGCGGGGGCACTGCCGTGCCCCCAGATTTATACAAATTTTAATTTTTAAATGTTTAACCATACAACACTTGAAATAATTTACGTTGTTTATTTCAAAATCAAATAAGTATAAACGAAAAAATTACTAGATTATCCTGTGAAAAATATTATTAGAGTCTGACTAGCCAAATATTGTTGACAGATATTTCCTTGTTGTATCACCAATTGTCTATGATTTAAAAAAAAAGCTAAAAGTCTGTTGTCAATTTATGTCATTATTTCAAATTGTTCACGGTTTATAGGGGGTTTATTTTAAATAATATTAAAAACAACTGTGCCGAGTGGTCCGCAAACTATTATTTAGGCTCGTAAATAATTACGACGATGTGCGAAGTTGACGTGAAGCGTGTTGTATAACGAAAAACTGCAATGTTTACAAGTCGTCAACAATTTTGTAGGTTGGAGCTCTATTAATATTTTGATACTTTAAGTACTAGTTCTAACATTTGCCTATAACTTTGATTACTATGAACTCAATTGTAATATTATAATAAATACGAGTGAATAAAGAGACAAAGAAGGATTAAGCATCACCCAGGATGTATTTTTCCATGTCTTCTCACTGCTGAGGTGAAAAATAGTGTGTTCAATATGAGAATAAAGTTATTTACTTCTTTTGCTTTTGAGTCCCTCTCTACGCTCAAGATTCTTTCGCTTGCTCAGGACTCAAAATTAGCACTCGAAGTAAATATGAACATTCTTCTCTTGTTGTACAAATATCTATAGTGTTATGCACTAGTGACTAAAAAGGCCGTAGTGTGCACTTATAAACATATCGGTCAGTAGCCTTTACGAGGATCGTGTCCGGATTGTCCGATCCGTTAGCAATCTGCTCGTCCGGTATGTAGGTACAATGATATATAATGAATTTAGATAAACATCGATCAAGTATAACTTTATTTGCAGGTAGGTAAATACTACATAATTACAATTGGGTAATTGCGTGTATGGATTTAATTGGTAGCCAAAAAAATTATCATGTATCAAATACAAGTTGATAATAGTACATTACCTACCAAGGACTGTAAAAGAAAGAAAGCCAAAAATCCCAGGTATTTTTAACCCGAGCCGTAGACGAGGATTGTAAATATGCGATAGAGGGCTTTCTTTTTTACTGCCCGTGGTGAGTACAAAATTTTACGTCTCCACCTGGCCATAATACGAGTTTTACCGTACGCGTAGTGTGCGGTAAAACTCACATTATGGCCAGGTGTGACGTAAAAATATTTATAAGAGTTTACTAATAATATATATTTAATATGTTAGAGTCTCACGAGAGCTTTAGATATAAAATTTAGTTTATTATTACCTGCTGACTTAACGCGAGTTGTCGAGTATTTTTTTATCTTAAATTATTATGAAAATTTGTTTAGAAAATTAAAAATAAATATTTTAATTTACATTTTAGTGATAGTTTATGATAAATTATTTCTTTTACTTGCATCTACCTTCGACTTTGTCTGCGTAGATAAATAGATATTTGTAAATTCCCTCTTCCTTTTCACCCTCGTAAGTGAAGATTTCCGTGATAAAAACTATCCTGTCTTTGGAGAAGTTCTTTCCTCCAAGACTTTGGACAGCCGAAAAACCTTTCAATTAAAAAAAGTTGCTTGTTTTTTTAAATCTTCAATTTTAGAGTTCTATTAAAAAAAGTCTTCCTTCCACATAAATCACGGTTCAATCAATCTCAACTACAGTTTAATTCCCGACATACTTAGATAATAACTCAATTTATGAGTCATATTGTGTTGACAATGGTTGACACGTGTTTTTTAGACCTATTTACACGCCACTGTGTCAACGGCTAAGTGCACCGACACGATAATCAAGTAATCACACTGATCCGCGAACAATGACCACGGATACGTGGAATCAAAGAGCGTAAGTATGTAATTGTCGTTCCTCTATCCACCGAACCGTGACGAGATTTACAATGACTGGTATCTGGACGGAACTAGATTTGTACAGGCGCTGAGTTCGGATTCGGCCAGTCTGTTCACATAAAATAAGAGTCAAACAGATTCATAAAAAAGCGTTTTTCCTGTGGAGAATAGTTAACGGGTTGTAAGCAAGTATAAGTTATGTTCTTATTGTATAGATTTATATGTGGCTAATAATGAGTCCAATGAAAATGTTGTCCTTAAAACCCTTAACTTTCTCAATCTCTGTATGTCACATAACTTTATACATTTCATCTGCGTTGCGTAACTACTTTTTACCCGACTACGGCGAAGACAAAAGGAAGGGTTATGGTTTTAGCAGTCTATGTATGTATGTTTGTATTTACGTATGTTACACCGTAAAGCCAAATCTATTCATCCGATTTTGATAAAAAAAGGTGTCAATCGATTCGTTATTTTATTATGGCTCGGGTCGGGTAGCATAGGCTACATTTTAATTTAACCGACTTCAACATGTTTTCTTTTCGTAGTCGGGTTACAGTTTTTATTAACTTTTAGCTTGTATCGTATCAAAAGGAAAATAGGGGTGGAATCTGTCGTTGCATGCTAATTATACTAACTATTACCGGTTTATAGATGAATCCTTGGTTGCACAAATAGGTTTACGGGTAATTATTATAACTATATTGATAATTAAGCAGGTAAAAAACTTATATAGGTAAAAAAATACATTTCCTATAAAAACGTATAAAATTATTACTAAACACGAATGCAGCAGGCTACAGGTTACGAAAAAGCCGGTTTATTATTTCTGTTCTCTTTACTTTACAGGGCTTCACTACCATACGGCGTACTGGCAGCAGAACACATACCTAAGTACCCTTTAACGAGAATTTTGGGCGCAGAGATGCGTATATCGCGGCAGTAATATTGAAATCTGATTACAAGAGAGCACTAGAAAAGTTCTCACAGTGATTGCCGCGGTCGTCGCCTTAAGTAACACTTAAGTGATTATCGGCTCGTGTTAAGTCGGTGTTTCTATTGACACACTAATTGTTAATCGCCTCTCCACCCGACTTGACTAAACGACACGTAACTCTGCCATGCACTTTCCAACGCAGCTTGTTTGAGAGAGATTCTGTTGTCCTACGACCTTAGTTTTCTTGAGAGGTGTGCAAATTTAAGCTACAAAATTAAGGTTTAATGTAATAAATTGAATCTAGTGTTTTTAACTTCGTCGGTGTGTCTAAGATTCTTTACTTATTTATTAATTGTGTAATGCATACATTTTTCATATTTACAATAAATATAAGTTAAACAGGGATCTAGTTCCCTGCACCTATTGAAAAAAGTTTCAACGATTGTATGTATAGAGACGCTACAGATGGTAATAAAAACGAAAACATTCCTGTTTACTCTTCACCAAGTCTGTACATTTGAAATTGATTTACCGAACTGTAAACATACCTTAATTTCAATATGTTAGAGTCTCACGAAAGTTCTCATCATCATCATATCAGCCGAAAGACGTCCACTGCTGGACATAGGCCTCCCCCAAAGAGTGCCACAATGACCGGTCCTGCGCCACCCGCATCCAGCGGACTCCCGCGACCTTCACCAGGTCATCAGTCCACCTTGCGGGGGGTCTACCCACACTGCGCCTTCCGGTTCGTGGTCGCCACTCGAGAACCTTTCCGCCCCAACGGCCATCGGTTCTACGAGCAATGTGCCCCGCCCACTGCCACTTTAGTTTAGCGATTCGGAGGGCTACATCGGTTACTTTGGTTCTGCTGCGGATGGCCTCATTTCTGATGCGATCACGCAGAGAGACTGCAACTATTGCCCTTCGAAAGTTCTATTTACTTTTTATTTATTTGCGTCGATTTTTTGAAGGCAGTGAAAATTACTTCAAGTCGCAGAAAAGTAGAAAAATCCACTGCCTTCGGCGAGACTCGAACTACGGGATACATGCCCGTCGCTCTGACCAGAGACTTACCTGATGGCTGCGAATTTATCCACCATATTTATACAATTAATTAACGGCGTCCTAGCCTAGTCGGTAGTGACGCTGCCTACGAAGCAGGAGGTCCCGGGTTCGAATCCTGGTCAGGGCATTTATTTGTGTGTTTATCACAGATATTTGTTTGTTTTTTTTTTTCTTTTTTATGCAGAATAGGCAGACGTTTGACCGCGATCTCACCTGATGGTAAGTGATGATGCGGTCTACGGCGGAGCACGCTTACCTATGAGATACCTACTTACTCTCGCTTTGAAGAGACCCAAATTGTACTCAAGTGGAAACACAGACTCGGGCAGGCCGTTCCACTCCTTGGCAGTTCGCATAAAGAATGTTGAAGCAAAACGCTTCGTGCGTATATGTGGAATACTTACCATGAAGCGATGCCGGAGTGCCGATTGTCTGGTAGTCCGATGGTAAAATGGAGACGGAGGAATAAGTTTGTGCAGTTCCTGTTCCTGATTTGTTCCTGAGTTATGGATGTTTTCTATGTATTTAAATATTTATCCATATTTATCTATTATATATATCGTCGTCTAGTACCCATAACACAAGCCTTATTGAGCTTACCGTGGGCCTAGGTCGATTTGTGTAAGATTGTCCTATAATATTTATTTATATTTATATAAATTACATTTCCTAAAAAAGTATCTTTTTCAAATAGTTAATAGTATCTTTAAGTTTATTTTTTAATTGTTAGCATTTAATTTTTAGTGTAGGTCTAGTTTTATTGTTAATAGTTTATAGACTAAAAATTAATTTAATAAAAACTCCTATTGTCTGAAAAAAAAAAGTTTATAGTTTAAGTTCTAAAAGAATATTAAATTACCTCTTTTGATTGGTTTTTACGATATTTAACAGAAAAATTGTTCCAAAAATTTCTTAAAAATGTGAATTCATTAACTTTATTGAAGCACACAAACCAAAAAAATATGTTACTTCGAGTATTACTCGTGGTTTCCTCGCAATAGGTAACTTTATGGTCAAAACTAGAGTTTATAAAATACAAAATTGAAAATTTCTCCGAAACTACTAATTTAGGGGGTCAAATCATTAACTGTAGGTAGTGTAGGTCCTCATCATTAGTTCTCGTTTGATCTTTACTGGACCGGACTGGGTTTCATGTAACGGCATCGCCAGGTCATTAAATATTTAGACAATAAACGTAATGCCGCGCACGTCATCGACACACAAAGGTGGTTTTATTATTTCCGATCGTGCGAACAGAATATTGATGAATTGATGATATAAGATGGTTCCATCCTTAGTTATTTTGGCATTTCATTAGGAAAGTGCCTACGTATTGGTAGGTATTTTATTAAACAACTAAAGAATAAGGAGGTTACTCTAATCCGTCCATTTTGAATCGTATGAGATTATAACAAAATTGCATTTATGTATTAAAGATCAGTTAACCTAGGAAACAGTGCGCAACCACAAATTGCATATTTTATCAAAATAATTAATTTTATTAGTTTCGTGTTTATCGCGGAAGTCTGCTTTTAATAGTTTTTTCAGTTACTTCGATTCTCTGTTTTTTGGTTTTGCTGTAATATAAACTAGTATTCCTATTCTACCTTGTATTATACAATTTTCTTATTATTATTACACATTTATGACGCTGGCGTCAAAACGTCTGTAAAATATAAAATGCCGTAGATAATCGTTTGTCTCTGTGTCATTTGTGGTTGTTATAAGGAGAAAAAAAACAGGATGGTTAATATACATCAACAGAAATGCAACTTGCAAAATGCATTTAATTGGATGCGTGCGCGTACGCACATCATTAGTATTACTCCACCGCGCAAAAACCAGGACCATAAGACGGCACGTTCCTGTCGAGGCTGCTACTAAAATTGGCATTGGAATTGTGAAACTCGTTAGAAGTAATGGTTTTTACCGCGTACGCGCAGATCTCAGATTTCTATTGAACCGGCCGATGCATTCCGGCGGTACAGTATACACAAATCACAAGACTGGCAATTTTTTATTTATTTTGTGTACTTATCTAGAATAAAGTTTGGTAAAGATTAAATTAAAATCTGTTTCACCAAATGTCAAGTTACTGTACTACTAGCAGTTAAGTACTTATTGATTATCGTAATTAGTAAGTACTTTAACCCTAAAATCCTGTCCTGAAGTACCTATTTAAAAGTAAAAAAGAAAGTGTTGGAACTAGAATGTAGATATATATCCGTCTGTTTTCCAAATATTTCTAAGCAAACATTTCAGCATGGAGTTATGATACTGATCATAAATTTACTGCTCATGTATCGTACAAGGCTCGTGGGCCAATGGCAGGCCTGGACCAGTTGCCTTCGTAGACATGCTGGCTGGCGAACTCGTCTGGTCGTGCATGGTGAAATGGCGTAAAGGAATCTGAATTCTGAAGGACTTACGCCGTTTTACTACATGGACATAATGGAGTCGCAAGTTAAGATACTTAAGTATGTATTGGAATGGAAGATTCCACTAATTTATAATTTTACGATTTTGACCACGGCGAACGGATAACATCTGGGTAGTATTTAGGTACAAAATGTACCGACATAATTTAAAGTAAGTATAGCTTTGAATTGTTTGGAATGATTTATTTGAAATAAAGCTTCATGTACGAATAAAATGTTTTAAAGACACAGAATAATGTTAGTGGTTCCACTGTTCCTGTATTTCTGTTATGGAGATGTATTATGTACTTATAGGTATGGTTGTAAATAATTCGGCCAAATACCACTCCTCAAGTGTCTTAACGAAAGTTCTTAAATCAAGAATCAAGAATATTTATTGCATGGTTATGGGTATTTTACAATGGTCTTAAAAATCTTTCAAGTTCTCCATATCCTGCCTTACAAAGGCGTACAATATTGGTTCGTTATCTTAGATAACTATGAGTAACTTAACTTACTTAATACTATACTTAAATATTACTAATTACATAACAAATTTAACATACTACATCTGTAAGAACTCATTTATACTATAAAAACATTGTGTAACTAGCCAATCAAACAGTTTTTTTTTTAATGGTAGCGGTGGCAAACTTTTAAGTTCTAAAGGTAATGTGTTGAAAATATGTCTACCCATACATATTATGCTTTTTGAAAGAAGTGCTGAATTCGAGTTACGAGGTAATATGTCATATACACGATGGGGCCTGTAACTAAAGCAAAAAATTAAAATGTACATTCTTCTCCTCAAACTACGCAACGTTTGTTTGACGACTTTGAAAAAAAACTTGCGGTTTGAATTTTATTACATTTTAAAGTTAATTCGAACACGCTATGTACTATGAAATTGATTATGTCTGTAGAGTGACTAGACTGACAGGCGATGTCAATTAGACGGAGTTTTAAGTACATTGAAAATACTATTTACTTTGTTTGAAAAAATAACAATCTAAAAACTTTATGATTTTAAAAAGTTGCTACACAAAAGTTGTCTAGTTTGAGGACTAGAATCTACGTTTTAATTTTTTGCTTTAGTTACAGGCCCCACCCTATATATATTTGGAACGTGTTTTCTCAGTGTTATTTTTTACGGGAAACAAATCTGGATTACTTTTGACGAATATGCATACTTCATAGATGTATAGAGAAGGAAAAGAAAGTATTCTGTTTTTAATAAAAAAATATCTACACGGTTCCATTTGATCGGCACCGAAAACAGATCGTAGACATCTCTTTCCTATTCTAAAAATTCTGTCATCGCTGCAAGTATTTCCCCACAGTATTAATCCGTGACGAAGGTTTGACATTATGTATGAGTGGAATGCAAGTAGGGCTGTTTGCTCTGTTGAGATATTTTTTAATCTTCTTATAGGGTACACAAATTTAGTTAATTTTTTAAAAACATGTTCTGTATGGTAATGGCAGTTGCTATGTGAATCAATCATTATACCTAGGAATTTTAAACAGTTAACATTTTCTAGCTCACAACCATTATAACTGACTGTTGGTTGGATGTTGTTACCTCGTGGTGCGAAGAACTCCATGAACTTAGTTTTTTGTAAATTTACTTGCAAATTGTTGGCTTCCATCCAAACATTAATATCGTGAAAAACAGTATTGATTTCAGCCTCATAGTCTTGAGTCTCGTCACTCCGTATAATTATAGAACAGTCATCAGCAAAGAGCAGTACTTTATGTTTTGTGATATTGGGTAAATCATTAATATAAATAAGGAAGAGTAACGGTCCAAGAATGCTGCCTTGTGGTACTCCATTTATTATTTTTTTATAATCTGACCTGTAGCTATTAAATGTATTTATTTTAGGGCAATGTGCTTGTATTTCAGTACAGTGGTACCTATTTTCCAGATATGACATTAACCAGGAGTGGCAAGTACAGAGCCGGATCTAGGGGGGGGCAGACCGGGGCCCATGCCCCGTGCGGCAAATTTTGGGGGCGGCAAATTCGAACTTTTTGACAGACGAATATATGTCTCATCATCGCCCATCATCAACGCAACCTGGACCACTGAGACAGGTGTACATTCGCGGGGCGCGTAGGCGCAGGTTCACAATCACGCTCGCCCGTGGGAAATGAAACGCGCTCTCACTTGAGGGCGATTAGGGCGCGTGTCGACGATGTCGCCCCCGCCCCGCTACCGCGCCTCTGCGCTCTGTATACGAGACGCGTAAAGCCCGCTACCACGCTGCTGCCGCCGCACCTCTGCGCTGTGTATACGTCACGCGTAAATCTCGCCACCGCGCCGCCGCCCCTCTGCGGTGTGTATGTGAGAAACAAAAGCCCGCGGCGGCGGTCTTTACGCATATCGTATACACAGCGCAGAGGTACGGCGGCGGCGCGATGACGGCGTGGCGGCGGTATCGTGTACATGATACCCGTAGTAGCAGTAGCGGCGGCGGCGCGGGGGCGGCATCGTCTACACGCGCCCTTAGCCTGCGTGTGAAAAAAATGAATGTATATTTGGTAACTCCTTCATCGGTATCTCAGGGCCATGTGTTGTTTCAAACATCTACAAAACACCTGTTTCTATCAAAAAATCTGTTTGTGTCAAAAACCAGCTCACCAATCCCTCCTACTCATGAAGTACTCTTACTAGGTATTTTATCGTATCTTGTGAAATCATAATAATAGATTTCTCAGTAATTTATTGAAAAAAAAAAATAGTACTTATAATATAATATAGTTTGGTTTTTTAAAAATAGGGGTCTTCTAAATCAAGTATTGGATAAAATCAATAGTTACGTAAATAATAGCTTCGAGATTTAAAAAAAGCGTTCAGTCCTCGTTTTTTTTGAACCCTGGGCCAAAAAAATATGAAAAATTCATGGATGTGAATCTAAATAAGAATTTTCAATGCAAACTGTATAGAATATAATTGGTTGGGCCGTTTTTAAGTTATCGCAAAACTTGTAATTTCATGGCAAAATACCCTAAAAAACGATTTTATGAATAGGTGTAGGTAAATATTGTGACGGGCCCGCAGCAACGGAACCCTACATTAGACATGCTCTTGGCCGGTGTTTATTAAAATGATTTTAAGGGAAAGGGAAACTATGGTAGCCGAATAAAATATGTGAATAAATTTGCCAGCTCGAATTTGTCCTGACACCATAGATAATAGTGATTTATTTATACAAGGGGGCAAAGTCGATGTTTATTCTCTCGTGCTTTATTGAGACCCGATCTACCGAAACATTCTAAAATTGAGCCACGAGCGTAGCAAGTTGTTCAAAAAATGGAATCTTGAGCGTACGAGGGCCTAAAGGCAAGAGAGGTTGAACAAACTTTTCTGCCGAGTATAATACAAAAATTTTCACCACACTACCTCAGGAAAAATATAAGTTATAAAAAATCGAAGCCAAATGAATGCTTTCAAAATTATATAATGAAAATCATCTCTTTAAAGTCCATCCTGCCAGATAACGTGAAAAATCAAGTCAAAACTTGTACTAAATTACTTTCCCCACATGTGGATAAAATGCGTTTCCCCCCATCCGTTTTCAAGGGATAAAGAGTGCTATGCGTTTTCGAGGTGGAGTGGTGAAAAGCAACTTCTACTGTTTGTTGCGTAACTTGTATGATCGTGTGCACGTATTTATAGGAACGCTCACTACACTTAATCCGCGTAATGGACCGGGCGGCCATAGTATGATCAGTTACCTCATCGAGGAGCATTTTGAAACTTGGACTTATTCATCGAAAATAAAAGTTTAATAGGTCACAAATCACTTGGTCGGACAGCCCTCAGCCTGGGTCCGGTTCGTTTCGTGTTTTTACCACATCAGGGTAGCAGGATGAAACCAACCTTATTTGATAGCTAAAGTGATGCTCTTTCAATATTTTTTGGTCGGACAGCCCTCAGCCTGCTCCGTTCCGTTTTCGGACACTTTTAGTGGTGCAATTTTTGGGGTGTTCTTACCTCATCGAGTAGCAGGATGAAGCCATTCTCATTTGATAGTCAAAGTGATGCTCTTTCAATATTTTTTGGTACTTTTAGTGGTGCAATTTTTGGGGCGCTTTCCGTCTAAAGCCGGAATTTACGGCCCTATATTAATAACATTTGGTGTGTGAGTGGCTTTTATAACTCGCCATATATTGCAGCAAAAGAATTAATTTTGAAACATTTTTATTTTTAATATTTTATAGTAAATATCCTGCTAAATATTAATTGTATAAAAAATACATTTAGTAACCTTAAACTGATTTTTAAAAACGTACGGGACTTCATATCAGAACATGTTTTTTCGGCATTTGTTTTTGTTTTATTCAACCGTTACAATAGTTACATGTATGGAGTGCCCGCTTAAAAATTTTTTTTTTAAATAATTCTTATGCTCCAACATATGGCGAGTTATAAAAGCTACTCACACACCACATTTTATTAATATAGGGCCGTAAATTTCGGCTACAGACGGAAAAAGCAGCCCAAAAATTGCGCCACTAAGAGTGTCCAAAAATGGAACGGACCAGGCGGAGGGCTGTCCGACCAAGAAATATTGAAAGAGCATCACTTTAGCTATCAAATGAGGTTAGTTTCATCCTGCTACTCGATGAGGTAAAGCCACCCCAAAAATTGCACCACTAAAAGTGTCCGAAAACAGAACAAACCAGGCTGAGGGCTGTCCGACCAAAAAATATTGTAAAAGCATTATTTTAGCTAAAGTTATAACTAAAGTTGGTTTCATCCTGCTACTCGATGAGGTAAAAATACCCCAAAAATTGCACCACAAAAAGTGTCCGAAAACTGAACGGACCAGGCTGAGGCCTGTCCTACCAAGTGATTTGTGACATATTAAACTTTTGCTTTTCGATTAATAAGGTTCCAAACTGCTCCTCGATGAAGTAAGTTATCATACTGTGGCCGCCCGGTCCATATAACTACGACGCACGGGGGCGCAGAAAAGGTTTAAATAGAGCGAATTTTTTTCCGTATTTGCCGTATAACTAAGTTATCCTAATTATAAGTATTCGAAAAAAAAGGCTTAACACATAAAGAGCAATGCTAGACCGGTCGTTGTGGCGTTCTTTCCGTTAATAGTTAGGCCTATGTAGGTATATGTTATGCGGACGACAGTACTGGGGATGCTTGTTACACGGGCCGTGCCAATATCCCTCGATCCGTTGTGGTAGAGAGTCGTGAAAAACTTGTGTCCGATATCGAGAATACTCTTTCTGGAGTCTCGGTGTGGGGTCAGGACAACTTAGTCAGATTCAACCCCACAAAGACACAAGTTTGCGCGTTCACCGCTAAGAAAACCCCATTTACTGTGGCCCCTCAGTTCCAAGGCACAACCCTTACAATGTCAGGGAGTATTGGGATCCTCGGTGTGGACATTTCCAGTGACGTCCAATTCCGTAGTCACCTTGAAGCGAAGGCCAAGCTGGCATCCAAAAAGCTCGGTGTGCTCAATAGAGCGAGGCGATACTTCACTCCGGGGCAGAGACTGCTCCTATACAAGTCGCAAGTCAGACCCCACATGGAGTACTGTTGTCACCTTTGGGCGGGAGCACCTGGATACCAGCTTGGGCCCTTTGACTCGGTGCAAAGGCGCGCTGTGCGGATCGTCGACGATCCCAAACTCACGAGCGATATTGAACCTTTGAGTCTTAGGAGGGACTTTGCCTCCTTATGCGTGTTCTATCGCTTGTACAATGGGTTGTGCTCTGAAGAACTGTTTGATATGATGCCCACGGCAGCTTTTTATCACCGCACCGCTCGCCGCCGGCAGGGTGTTCATCCCCACACCCTGGAGCCCAATGGGTCGCGCACAGTACGATTTAAGAGGAATTTCCTCCCACGAACGCTGCGGCTGTGGAATGAACTCCCTGCCGAGGTTTTCCCAGTGGGCTACAGTATGAGGTTCTTCAAAAAAGGAGTGTATAGGTTCCTAAAGGGTAGGCAACGCGCATGTAAATCCTCTGGGGTTGCAGGCGTCCATAGGCTACGGTAACTGCTTACCACCAGGCGGGCCGTATGCTTGTTTGCCACCGTCGTGGTATAAAAAAAAAAAAAAATATGACTTACTAGTCAGCGTCTAGTAGTAGGCCTCTGTTGGTCAAAATTATATGATAGTTAATAATTAAGGAAAAAAATAAAATACATATCAAATATATGCAGGAGGGGGGGGCGGCCTTTTCAAATTTTGCCCCGCCTCGAGAAAGTTCTAGATCCGGCGCTGGGCAAGTACCTCTTATTCCATAGGCGTAAAGTTTGTCCATAAGCCTTGTATGATACACTCGGTCGAAGGCTTTGGACATATCCATAAAGATAGCAGATACAGGAATCGTACTATCTCTACATTGAGCGACAGTCTTAACTAGCTCGTATACAGCTAAAGCTGTAGTTTTATTTGCTCGAAAGCCGAGTTGCGTCCTCGTTAGTACGTTATGTTTATTAAAGAATTCAGTTAATCTTTGGTATATAATTTTTTCAATTATCTTTGAAAATATAGGAATAAGAGCAATCGGCCTATAATTATCTATTTCAGAAGATTTACCCTTTTTCAGAATTGGTTTAATAATTGTCACTTTGAGTTTATCAGGAAAACATCCATCTCTTAATTATTTTACTTGTTTTAAAGTGGGTATTCCACTCATACATTAGTATGTTATTTAATCAAATACAAACATTGTAGTAGTTGGCACCTAGATGTCGCTTACGGCTGCTATAAAGTCGATGTAAAAATAAATGCAAAAAGATGATTAAAGGCATTGAGAATTTCGTCAGCTCAGTAACTGAACCCATAGCTTAATTGGTAAAGCGATATCGAGCCCCGGTAAGGCGTATCGATGTTTGTTCAAGTCAAAACTGGGTTGATTATTTTTTCAATGTTTCAATGTTTGTATTTGATTAAATAACATACTAATGTATGAGTGGAATACCCACTTTAAAACAAGTAAAATAATTATGAGTTGATAGCAGGCGCCATCTGTTATTTCCGTTGTGACACTTGTAAAAGAGTCGGCGGGAAGGGTAACTAACTGTAGTAGTTGGCACCTAGATGTCGCTTACGGCTGCTATAAAGTCGATGTAAAAATAAATGCAAAAAGATGATTGAAGGCATTGAGAATTTCGTCAGCTCAGTAACTGAACCCATAGCTTAATTGGTAAAGCGATATCGAGCCCCGGTAAGGCGTATCGATGTTTGTTCAAGTCAAAACTGGGTTGATTATTTTTTCAATGTTTCAATGTTTGTATCCATCTCTTATTGATAAATTAATGATATGGTTTAGCGGATGTACCAGTAAGTCAGAATTTTCTTTTATAATTGAAGTTGGAATATTATCATAGCCTACAGAATTAGTATTGCGTAACTGCTTAATGACTCTATAAACTTCGGATAATAGATCTGTTGGTTTTAAATAGATACTAGAACATAAGTTATTACTTAGATACGAGTTTTCTTTTCTTCTATTATTATTAGTATTACTTACTTCATTGATAAACTTGTTGTTAAATTCAGTTGCGATTTTTTTGGGTGAAGAGATTAAATCACTATTGACCAAAACTGATTCTATGACTTTGGGTGGATCCTTGCCGCTAGTATTTTCTTTAATAATATTCCATGTTCCTGTAACAATATTACTACATTTTTCAATATATTTAGTATTTGAAACTTTATGAGATCTCAATATGCATTTTTTTTGCAATTTCGAGTATGTTTTATAGTTTTGTTTATTTTTTTCATTCGGAAAATGTATATATCTATTATACATATTTCTTTTGACCTTTGATAAAATCTTAATACCGGATGTTAGCCATTTTGTTTTTGTTGTGCGATGTATTTTAACTATTGGAAAGCATAACTCGAAAAACAAAGTAATAAGATCATGGAATTCCGCGAATGCTTCGTTAGTATTATCTGCTTTAAATACATCACTAAATGATAGACTTTTAAGGCATTGTGTAAATTTTTGTCGGTTGTTTTGGTTCATGTCACGTTTCCAAATATACCATGATTCTAATATTTTTTTATATGTGGCTGGTATTGTTACAGTTTGGGCAGTGTGGTCTGATAATTTCAAGTCATGAATGATTGCAGTGTTTTTAGTTGTAAAATTTAAAGCAAAGTTATCAATGCAAGTACTTGTATTACTGGTTTTCCTTGTGGGTTCATGAATTTGGAGTTTGAAATTATACTCTAGCAAAAGATACTCAAACGAAGTATTCATTAGGTTTTGCTCATTACGATTAATATTAAAATCGCCACACAATACAATTTTATGATTGTATTTTTTTGTTGAACCATGCAACATTACTCCTAAATCTAATTTTTCGAAGAACGAGTTAATACTAGAATTGGGTGCCCTATAGATACAAACGATCATTACATTCATTTCCTTTATCGCAACACCACAACATTCAAAACAAGACTCTACAGATAGATCGTTCCCATTCAATTGCCTCTCCTTTTATTCCATTCCGCAGTAATATGCAGGATCCACCGCGACGTGAACTTTTTCGACAGTAATGCGTAACTAAATTATATCCTTGCAGTATTAAGTTACTTTCTTCGCCTCTTTTGATAAAATGTTCTGATAAACATATTACATCCATACAGTTTTGTTTATTCCTAAAATTATCAAGTACAATGGCTAAGTTATCAACTTTATTAAGAGCACCAGCAATGTTTTGATGAAATACGTTTAGAGTGTTAGTATTATCCACGAAAAAAAGTGTTTGAAGATTGTGTTGCGCTACTAATGTTTTGTTTGGAAGATAAATGACTTTTTACTGCTGAGCTACTTTTGTCTAATATTCAGTAGTATGTCTAAGTTCAGATTGGGTATCTATTGCAAAATTGTGTAAGTTAAAAGAGTCTATTTCCCCTATAAGGGCATTTAAATCTGCAAGAATCGATTTCATCCCAGTTTTGTTAACATTTCCTGAAAAGCTCGAAAACATTTGGTTCGAGTAATTTAGATTCTTATTACTATCAAGTATATAGGCATATTGGTGCTCAAGATTGTTCAGATAGATGAGATTATTGAATGCTTCTACACGCCTGTTAAATAAGTTCGCTTCTCTGTTTACCCTAAAGACTGGAAGGCATAGGACTATGTTTGTATGTTGAATAGTCCGTAATTTGTTATTTACATTCTGGATTATCGCAGGGTAATTTTGAGTAGACTCGAAGTCAGAGGGTCCTATAAACAATATACAGTAGTCATCCATCGTGAAGTCTTCTATTTTTTTGTCGAGTCCTTTAATCAACGCTTCAGTATTTCCGTTTGTAATTATGTAATGACAGACTTTATCCGAGTCAAAATTGTTCATAATCCATCCTTTCCTGTGCTTTTTATTACTGGTACTAACAAGGCATATCTTTCTTGGGTATTTTTTTGTGCGCACACTGAAGTTCCTACATGTCTTGTGGAAATTTACATAGCCTTTAGACTGTAAAAAGTCTTTCGTTTCTTTTGATCGCGAATCGCGACTATGATTAAAAGTTGGAAAATAATTAAAAAACATTGATGCTACCGACGAACTTTGTCAAGTGCAATGTGGGGAAAAGCCAGCAAAATTATCAAAATAAAAAATATGACGTTTATTTTGTTATTGCAGAGTTCATGCAGAGTTAGCGTGATCAGACTCTAACAAATCTACAAGGAACAAAATGGGATTAATATATAGCACATAAGTAGACGCGACAGGAGTATCTAATTAATACTCAAATCAAACGGAACTTCATTAGCAGCAGAAAACGAGTCATACAAGAAGTGGGGGCATGTCGACAAGTATACTATAGCTACTTACTAATCACTTGTATCTCTCACATTCATCATCATCATCATCATGTCGTCCAAGCCGTATCCGGCTACGGCGTCTCCAACAAACTTATTTGGTCTGAGTTTTTGTTCTTGTTTTGGTGGGCTCTTAAGTGACTCGCGAAACCGAACTTAGTTTTAAAGACGCGATTACACGGAGCACAAAGAAGCTGACCAGCCGAGTTGTAAGTGTAGGTGTAGGAGGGCTTCGGTTTAGTCTTCCGTATTTGGCGTTTTGCGTCAAGGTTCTCTAGACGCTGGTTTTCGAAAAAGTCTACACCCTTGTGAACCATGCGACGCCATTCCGGTCTGAGACGATTAGATATGTGATAAAAAGTGCCACTTGCAAGAATGGAACGCAAAAAAACAGAAACGGAGCTTAGGTTATGTATGGCACAAATAGTTACATGTTTAACATGTTTAACATGTAACTATTTGTGCTGAAGTTAAAATTCCGCAGGTATCTTCGCGTTTTATTATCGGAGGTTCATTTCTTTTACTGCTAACTAAATTACTGGAATATGATATGTTATATAGATCGTTCCTGAAAGTGACGTATTAGCCAGTCAGGGCTCCATTTGCTGTGACCTGGCAAAGTCGTCTAACCCTATTGTACACTTTTTTCCAAGTTAGTGAAACGTGTAACGTATGCGGAATGAAATCTGGACACCATTCTTATAATCTTTTTATAATCTTTCATGGTTTTTAATAATGTATTTAATCACATTAAACGCCAGAGTAAGTTTACTCCAATGCGAGGTTTCAAACGAAAGGTGTGGTACTTTATGTCCATCGCTGCCGACAACAACTATGTACAGATTTTTTAAGATCTAAATTTATCTTCCATCCGATAACTTTTTAAGGAAGCTTCGTATACTTGACATTTTTCACATTCTTTACCTAAGATTATTGGTGTTCTCAAAATAATAGTTACCTTGCCACGAATTTCCATTTTAAACAACATAATATTAGTCATTCAAAAAATCCAAAAATGAAAAAACACCTGTTTTTAAATTTTTTGACCAAACGACGTGGCCGTATTTTCGGTATTTTTTTTTTATTTTTGGAGACGATGGGCGTAACTTTTCTTAATTGTTAACTGATACCTATTTATGTCTTCAAGATATTTTAAAACAGTTTTACTGCCACATTTGAATGCCTTCCTGAGTTCTCTATAAGATTTTGTGACTCAGCGGGCTGTCATTTTCTTTAATCGATCTCTATCACAAACTGGCTAATGCTGGAATATTTCCCTGAACCAGGCTTTCTTGTGGCAATTTTTGTAAAGAAAAACGACGCAAAAATATTATAAATAGCTCTTCAGCTCTATCCCATTTCCACAAAATTTTTCACGTGTTCGCTTTCAGCCATAGGGAATGAATACTGTAGAAATTACATAATGTTTCGCGACGTTGTTCTTCTCGATTAACCATAATTTTAAGATAAAGAATCCAATGCCCATTAAAAGTACGGGATTAATTAACAGATATATAAGCTTTCAATTGGCATTTATTTAATATTTGAGTTTATTTCTTTACTTACTTTTTACGTCTTCAAAACTTTGTCCAGATTTCATTCCGCATACGTTGTGTGTATTTGTATAGCCTTATCACGTCACTTAAGACTCACGAGTGGAATAGGCCTCCTAGATAATGAATCGCAGCTTCACAGCGCTCGCCTAATGACAGAGAGTCGGCAGGCTGGCTAGACCCCTTTCTCCGCACTCGATAAATCAGCTTCTAGTTCGTAATAACTGAGCCAACTGGCATCTAGATGGTTATTGCGGTGCCACTAAATACCTGCGCAGATTAGTGTTACCCGCAATTACTGAAGTCGTCTAACTTGCCTGTCAGTGTTCCTATTTAATTTCAAAATTAATCTGCCTGCAAGCATTTGCTCTGATTTGATTTACTGGTGTAATCTAAAGATATAAAAGTCGCGTTGTATAAGTAGGTTCTGAAAACAAAAAGATTTAAAACTGTAACCCGACTAAGGATAAAAACGTGGTAAAGACGGTTATAATGTAACTTATGGTACTCGGGCCATAATAACAAATCGATTGAAAAACTATTAATCAAAATGGGATGAATGGTTTCGCTACGGATAATTTATAATTAAAACCTTTCCTTTTGGCTTCGCCGTAGTCAAGTAAAAACGTAGAATCTAAACCGTTGTGGGTAGGATCTTGAAATATGGAACATTTATTCTTCTAATGTTAGAGAGCCCCAATAAGATTGTTTAGGCGATAAAAAAACACAACTATAGTAAAAAAACAAATCACTAAAGTTGATTGGCTGGGATTTCAAATATTTACATAGTCATTGTCTAAACAGGTTGTCACATTTTATAATAGAGCGGTGACTCTATCTAACCTTATTTTTGTAATCGATTAACAAATTGGTATTCGCTGACCGTGTCAACTCATTTAACACTTGATAAAATCTATGGTAAATAATTAAAATTCTTAGTAATACAATCTTATTCCGTTAATATAATGTCATGACTTGTAGAAATTTGAAATAGGTGAATTGATCGAGGGTAAGATTGTACTAGTCAATTAAATAGAACTTTCCTTAGCCAATGTAGCCATATTACCTACTCTTTGTCAGCGTTTAGCCCAATTAAATTCTGATACTTCATCTGAGCCCAGGGTAGATACTAGATACTATAGGACCTTCAATATTTGCCTTGGCTCTGCTTTAAAAACAACAAAACCTATCAGCATAGGTCTATGGTTTCTTAAAATTGTTTCGACGAATAGATGCACACTCTGACTCGATCTAGTGTAAGTAGAGTAGTGTGCTGCTATCAGATCCAGTATTAGATCGGATACAGTCGAGATGGGTTGTCGGTAGTTCGAATTCGGGTCAAATTCTGATTAGTATGACATATGCATTGGATTCATACTGGATTAGATCATTTCTTAAACGTTTAAACAAAAAAAACAAAATATACAACACATAAATCAGAACACAGGGCAACATTGCGGAGTATATTTATGACCACGTTAAATCCCCATTTATTTATAAGAACACACACACATGATCCCTGACTAGAACACAATGGCTAATCTGATGCCATGTCGTGTGTCATGCACAACCTTGCCGTCTGAAGAGGTGATGTCTGTCACAATGATCACAATGCAACAAATGCCTATTGTAGCTTTTCGACCATGCAATTCCTGTGAACTAGTATGTCTAGACATATATACTAACTGAATAGTGCATATTATTCCATTCAAATACAGTTATTATATTACTCATAAATTAAAACACCGTGCAACGTGGGCTGTTCGTGAACCAATGATTGACTACGAGTAGGAGTAGATCAGGGATTCGCTGGGTACGGTCTAGCGTACGAAATATTTTTTTTCTAGTAAAAGTATCTTTTTCTTTCCAAGTATATTATTCAGAATTATGTTTATCAAAAATCTAAGAAAGTATTTACTAATAAGTGATATAAAAAAATCTAAAAGCCTTTCCATATGGCGTCTTAAGTACTATTTTTCATGTGCCTCAGGACCACGGTGTATTATTTTATTGATGATCAACAAACTATTTTGCTCCATCGATTTTAATCCAGTTAACTTCTGACGTAGGCGCTATTACGCTTTTAATTTCTATACAATTAGTCACGTTTCTCTCCACTCTGTATCCTACAACGTGACTCCGATGATCGCGTTGTAATGACATTGACACCTGTCAAAAGTTGTTAATTACGATTCATCCTGCTGAAGTATCTCGTTGTACAGTCAGCAGCAGGAGTAGCTAAGCAGGAGAGGTGTTCAAAACTATCTTGACACGACTTTAATATTAAGAATATAAGAGCGTACGCAACGCGCTTGTGACCCACCTGGTGCCGGATTCTAATTTTAAAATAGTATACATTAACAATACAATAAGAACCAAACATAACTCCAACACACAACAAACAATCAACCAATATTGAAGTAGTATTGGAGTTGCGTTGGAATATTTCTCAAGCAAATTCTGATATTTCTGATTCAGATGTTTATTTACGCCGTAGCTGTATTGCGTTGTTAATGCATTGGAGTTGTATTGAAGTTGGATCGTGTCTATACGTGTTTTAAAGTTAGAATACGGCCCCTGGTGTTGCGTCCATGGGCGGCGGTAATTGTTTACCATCAGGCGAGTCGTCTGCTCGTTTGCCTCCTATCTATATCTATCTTCTTCTATATCTATATCTATACATATAATAAAGCTGAAGAGGGTCGAAAGTCTGTACAGTCGAGGACAAAGAGATGTATACACTTTTGGACCTTATTGCGTTGTAATAAGGTCCAAAAGTGTATACATCTCTTTGTCCTCGACTGTACATGGAAGATAATCGAAAAAAAGTTGGCTGTTGATACTTAGAATCGATAACAGAACACGTTCCAACAATTTTTAGAATTTTTGTCTGTTTATCTGTTTATCTGTTTATTTGACCGCGCATCACGTGAAAACGGCTGAACGGATTTTGATGAAATTTTGTATAGAGAGAGTTTGAGTCCCGGGAAAGGATAATAGATAGTTTTAATCCCGAAAATCAATCCTGGTGGGGGTGAAAAGGGGGTTGAAAATTTGTATGGAGAATTTTTAACCGCTGAAACGATTTAGATAGAAATTAGTATGGAGATAATTTGAGTCTTGAGAAACGTCATACTTTTACCACTGAACTGATTTAGATGAAATTTGGTATAGAGATAGTATGGGTCTCGAGAAAGGACAAACGATAGTTTCATCTTCAAAAAAGGGCGCCCCCCCCCCCCCTCATCTTACTTTTGAACCGTAGGTGCAAAAAAATTGTAAAAAATCATCGAAGTGAAGCCTGAAAGGTACTTTCAATAAAAACTATATTGAATAAAATCGGTTCAGCTATTTTTGAGTTGTCAGTCAAAAACGCATAGTGAAAGGACGTAAGTGCCGGATAGTAGAATTACAACGCCAAACAATTAACTGGAGAGAAATTAGGGGTGAATTAGCCGCTTACTGACAAAGACCGAATTCCACGCGAGCGGAGCCGCGGGCACAGCTAGTGTCATAATAAAGAGGGTATGAAGATTTTTGAACGCTTCACTCGCTAAGCTCTTCTGTTGCTGACTGTATTTTAAAAGCTTGATATTTTATTTCAGGAGAAAGTAATTATTAATAATCGGAAAATCTCAATCAGTCATAGAATGCCCAAATACTGAAACCACCAATTTTCGACGAAATAAGTGGTGGTTTATTCTAAATATCGCGTTTATTGTTATTACTCGTAATGGAGCCATGAATAAAAAATACTAGTAGGTATAAGCTTATAGTTAAGTATAGTTACGAAACAATTTTTTTTAAATATTACAATATGTTTCCAGCAAAATCTAAAAAACAGATAAACCGTAATATCTATGTATTAGGTAATATTGTGTTTTAGTTAATACTAAATTTTACTTTCCCCGCCAAGCAAGTACTTGCTTGAAACAGTGTTGTTATTTATTACTGTTTTAAGAGTCCGGTAACGATTTGAAAACGAAAATCGCTAATAATGAAATAACGCACATGAATTGCATTTGATAAGATGGTTTGAAGTCTTGTGATTTCACAAAAATACTTTTCGTTCATGTATGTTATTATGTAAACCCGAAAACTTAATTCTTGCAGACCTTGTTTAGTGAGAACGAGCTTTCGTGCAAATTTGTAGCTTGATTTATTATTATTATTTGTTTTATGCGTTTTATATTATCTGATTAAAACATGAAGAAAAGTTTATGTCTACATTTTTATTTTTATGAAATATTTTAATGCATTCCCAAAAATACCAACTAAACTTGGGCAGTTTTTCTTAGAATTTCTCTAGCTAAACATACTCTTGCTAAAAAATATGTATGAAAATTCAATAAACTGTTTCAATTATTCCTCAGACGACTCATTTTCCAACGTATTAATATATTTTATGTACTAGTTAACATAATTTTAATCAATAAAAATCACACTAGTTTCACCTTTCCAAGCAAAAATTGCAAAACAGCTGTGTTAGTTTACGGTGAATGATTTATTAATGAGACAGAAACCGAAAAAGTATTCCACTTATACAGTTTAAAAAGAAACGATCTTTCAAAATATAGTATTCAAACTAATAGAAGTTTTGTTAGTTACAGCAAAGTATTATCAAAAAGTTGAGCGAAATCGAAAAAAAACTTTACCTGACTCTTAAGCAATGTTGAACCATGGCTGAATTTTAAACAAAAAAATAGGATCCTAGATAAACTTTATACATAGCAGCTAGCGATATACCTTTATATATAGGTACGTATTACCAACTTAGAGAAACTGTGAAATCCAATTGTACATCAAGTTTATCCTAAACACTTAAATAACAATTAAATAAAGAAAAATGTGACACTGACTATAAGATATATTTTTTTGGTGGCAGTCTGTCATTCATTTTCATTACGAATCATTATCTTTACAAACAAAGTAAACTGGTTCGTAATACGGACACATAATGCAATTATGCGACACTTTCTCTGATGCATAGTTATTCGTAATGTTTTAAGATGCACTTAAAGTATTTGTTACCTACTTCAACTTTATTTATATAATTACTTAGTTTACATTATTCCTGTACAACAGATATGGGTCTTAAAAAAAAGTATTAATCACGCTTGTTGAAGTAAAGTGTAAAATTACGATTCATACTTGCAGTATATTTCACGCAGCAAATCCTAATGCTGTAGGAATCTTAATGCTGCATGATTTTTTCAGAGCAGATAGGTAATGAACTATATGTTTCTCATCCATTGAAGTACTTATAATAATATCTAGAAACACAATTAGCACACTAAAAGGCGTCGCACAGGCCGAATTTTGCCTTAAACAGCCGATCGTGCTAAGGAAATTGCTAGTCACAACTTCACAAGGAACCGGCAAATGGCTTTGTTAAAATTAGACCAGCGTACTTATGCTAGATTACCGAATAAGCTTGATGCTATAATTATGAAGGTCAAGTTATACTTATACTAGTCATTTACTAGCGGAAGAATCCATAGCTTTTGTCAATATATGTTTGTAATTAATTAGGTATATGTTTATGTCTGTAGTTCGATCGTTTCAGAAGTTTACTAGGTAGGGTAATTGTGCTAGTTTCCCGTCCAGGTCCAGTTTACCGTCCACTTGATTAAACTGCTGCAAATAAATGGGAAAAACTTTTTAAGGTCAACATAGTTTCTATTTATAGTTTATTCTTTAGTAGATTTTTTTACTTTTAAACTTTTATTTTGGGAAATACTTGAAGATAAACATATAAATAAGTATGGACGGAAAACTGACAAGAGTGGACGAAAACTAGCACAATGACCCTACATATATTTATAATATTCTTATTTGAATTACCTGTTTGTTCATTAAGATTAAGTAGTTACCTATGAAACTATAAGCTAAATAACTACATGTATCATACATGCAACTACGACGTCTTAGGTTGATGAAAGAATTGAATTATTTTTCCGTTAAATGCTGATGAAGTGAAGATATACAGGTTGACAGACCACTATATGTATCTATGGAATTTGCCACCTGTTTTCATTGCTCTTATGTGATAACTCTATTGTTTGGCGTAGGATATGAAAGCGTAATGCATCCAGTCATAACTCATAACCATAACAACCCTGTTAGATAGAGTATATTCTTCATTGAAAGTAATGTGGTTTCTTCAATCGTTTTAAAAAAAATATGAAAGACTATTTATGCATTGGGACACAAAAGCAGGGAGGGATAGGGTAAGCAACCACTGGACGACCAGCAGCAGCATCTTTGTTCGCTAGTACACTGAAAAAAATTAAGTCCACCTTACTTACTTTTAAAATGTTTGGAATAAAAGTATGTTTATTTACTATATCTAACTTTATGATAACTTTACTAAGTTCTCTTTGCTTCAACTGACAAGATCTTATTAGGCTCATATGCAGTTAAGATGCGTGTTACATTAAATAAGATCTTCATTGAAGCAAACATTTTTTTTTCAGTGTATTCTTATAAGCTACGTGCATACAACGTTTCAGGGTTTCTACCGCGTACATGTGAGACCGGAATTTATAAGCTGACCAAACACTGTCAATAATAATGTCATTATTTCTGTACCCGTCCTTTTCTATGTATATGGAGAATAAGAAGGATGAGTGGAGAAATAATGTTATTATTACTGAGTTTCTGGTCAGCTATAAAGTTAGGGATGCGAGCCGCACTAACCCTATAACTAGATTCATTATCAACATTTTCCAAGTCAACTATTTTCTATGAATACCAAATTGTCTACATGGTTTGTAGAATGTAACTAATTGCAGCTAGATTTTGATTAATTAGGGATTATTAATTAAATATGTCTATTGTTAAACATTAAAAAAAGACAGTAATATATGTACGAGTAGAAGTTATAAAACCAAACAGATATGATAGCAACAGCGTTTTTCGTTGTACCTAAAACGGTGTATATCAGACAACCTAAGTTTATTATATATATTTATAACCGATAGCTTCAAGATCATCTGTGCACGGGTGTATTTTACCTTAAGAACATAGGTATAGCCTATGAAGCCTATCGGTTTTCTTTCTGAGCAACTAGATGTTAAAAACTACCTTTGACGTGATGTTATATAGCATAATACACAAATTCACTTAAGTTACTTTCTCATTCATGATGTTTTAGAAGAATTAGTATATATCCTATTATATACTAGCGAACTGTAAGTATGAATAATAGGTACATTAGGTACTACTTACTTAAAATATTATTCCGGAATATTTTATTTTTTTACTATAATGAGTAAAATCATAAGGGTCTGGGTAGTATGTAAGCTGATAGTTACCGAGCTAGACATCACTTAATTAATTGTAATTGATTAAGTATTTTAGCTCATTAAATGGTCAAGATTCTCAGCCACCCTAAGAAATGTTTCGATCTCGAACAATTCTGACCAACCTGATTATTTCTAGTTATAGTGCATTAAATAAGTTAAGTTTCTATTTGAATATGTTAAATATTAAAAGTACTTACCTACTATAGAATATTATAAAAAAATATTTACATGTTTTATGTGATTACAAATATATCGATAAAAAACGTGATATTTTGACTGACTATCTCTTATTATATACATATTTATTGATCATTATTATTGTGTCATTATCATAATATAGTAATCTACTCACTGAGCATAGAAAACTGTATCTGTCTGTCTATCAACCTAATTTGCACCGAAACTATTTGACTGAATGACTTAAAATTTGGAAGCTACGTAGTTGGTAGCTAGAAGTCGGTGACTTAGATCAAGACAGTATGTGTGACGTAAAAGAAGTTTAGTAACCCAAAAATAATATATATTTTTTAAACATTATATAAGTACTAGCTAACTTAGCTATATAGCTTTGTACCGCCAAATACAATTTTAATTTATTTCTCTAATATTATAATAGTTATTCTGCTATTCGGGGTGGAAATAAATCCAAAAATCAAACATCATTATTATCGTTTAGTGGTTCTTGAGTTATAAATTGTGTAACCGACACGAATTTGTTATGTATATAAAACACAGTCGTAATAGTTTTAAAGTTATTAAAGAAAATAGGCGACGCGACGATAATCTACCATTTCTCCTTCCTGATATCACCGAAACTTAAATTTATAATACCTACATAGTTTTTTACCTTTAGTATTCAAGTAAACCTAGAAGTCTTCGGTCAAGTGTGAGTCGGATCTATAAAATTAAATAAAAAGTGTGATGTTACGGAAGTCTTGGAGCGGGAGTCCGGTTTCGTTTAAATATGTTCTTAAGAGTACCTATACTATGGTGGTGACTACGTACTATAGTTATGTTTAATTAAACTTAATATGAATACTTACATTTCGATAAAATTAACTGCCAGCCGGTCAGCATTTTGAAACCTAATTTAATTTTAATCATAAAACACAAAACCACTAAGTCTGTATCCGCATCACTGTCCACCCATAAATAAATAAAACAGAATAGCTAGGAACACTAATTTGAAACACTCACAGTCACTTTAGTTTTAAATAAATATTTAGCATTGATCATGTACAGTTTTAAAGAAATATTTTAGAACGTACGTAAGGCTCTATAAGTTCGCGGCGCGGGAGTGGTAGGCATTCAGGCGTCATACGCGCATGCGACTCAGTTGGCAATAGGCGCGAGCGCAGGTGCTCCGACCCTATATAGCGCCGCGAGGATCGCTTGACGAGCTGAAGTATTGAAACTTGCTATAGCCGAGTCTCTTCATCCTTGCGTTTATCCTATTATATGTAGCGTTCGCGGAGGGAAATTCCCTGAAGGCTGTGGAATGAGCAGGGAGCTCGTTCCACAGCCTTCAGAGAATTTCCCAGCAGAGCAGAGGTTCTCTCGAGGTGCCACAAAACATTACTGTACAGGTTTTAACATGTGACACCTTAGGTTGAAGGCTTTGGTAAAGGCTTTTCGTCATGAGCACTGTGTGGTTGTTTTTTACCAACGTGGTACAAAAAAGCGTCTTAATGGAACCCGAGTCCTCTACTAACTAGTCGTAGTCACTAAAACTAGAATCATAATGTAGCTAAAATATTAAGTAATCAAAAATAAATTTGTCTGATCTGGGATCTTCAGAGCCTTACGTTATAGGGTATGTCCCATTGGTTTTAAAATAGAATAAAACATAATAAAAACATACGATTTAAATAAAGTTTTTTCATCTAATTGTTAAGTACCAGTATGCCAGGAAGCATACTGCGAAGATAAATTACAACTATTACAATTGCATAAGTACACTTATTTATTTGAGATTGGTTCGTAAAAATCCCTAATGTTATGTGTTTGGCGAATACAGGGTGAATGTATATTATAATTATGTGGCACCAAATATACCTAACTGTCCCAATTCAATTTTACTAAAGCCAGTAAAGTAGGTACCTACCCAAACACCAACGCTAATCATCGCTACTAACTAAGGGAGATCGCGCGGAGGGATATCAACCAACTCAAGATTTCGAGGTTCTCGATTCGTCGGGATCTTTGCTTTTTTTAACCGACTTCAAGAATTGAAAAGAGGAGGTTATCAATTCGGCGTGTATGTTTTTTTTTTTTTTTTTTATTTTTTATGTTTGTTACTCCATAACTCCGTCATGTCTGAACCGATTTTGAAAATTCTTTTTTTGATTGTAAGTATATATATACAGATTGGTCCCGTCTTTGTCAAAACGCAGTTCTGATGATGGGATCCATGAGGAATCGAGGGAACTCCTCAAATCTTAAAGGTATACATATAGTGATTTTTATATTTTTATCAACAAAACCATCATTTTCATTCAAAACAGTGACATTTGATGAAGTAGAACTGCTGATGATGATCAGAACGGAACTCTTCAACGACGCATAGTTCACGTTTGGCGATTCGTCCTCTTCGCTGTGTTTGTTTAGCATGTTTAATTGTCAGAACAAATGTTCGTCAAGCTCAAGTTCTGATGATGGGATCCATGAAGAATCGAGGGAACTCCTCAAATCTTAAGGGCTTACACATAGTGATTTTTGTATTTTTATCAACAAATCAAGCATTTTCATTCAAAAGAGTGACATTTGATGAAGTGGAACTGCTGATGATGAACAGAACGGAACTCTTCAACGACGCATAGTTCATGTTTGGCGATTCTTCTTCTTCGCTATGTTTGTTAAGCAAGTGAGATTGTCAGGACCAATTTTCGTCAAGCTCAAGTTCTGATGATGAGTTCCACGAGGAATCGAGGGAATTCCTCAAATCTTAAAGGCATACATAAAGTGACTTTTGTATTTTTATCAACAAATCAAGCATTTTCATTCAAAAGAGTGACATTTGATGAAGTGGAACTGCTGCTGATAATCAGAACGGAACTCTTCAACGACGCATAGTTCACGTTTGGCGATTTGTTCTCTCCGCTGCGTTTTTTAAGCAAGTTATTTCATTGTATGGAATCTAAGTGCACCATCTACAATAATCCTTCACCGGCTACCCCCATTGAAGTCGGTTTTTTTTTCTTAAAAATTATTTAATGTATGTTCACCGATTATTCGAAGACGGCTGGACCGATTTGGAAAATTCTTTTTTTTGTTTGAAAGAGTATACTTCACAATTGGTCACATTCTCACCAGGACAGGATCTGATGATGGGATCCTGGAGAAATCGAGGGAACTCTTCAACTATTATAGGCACACCTATAGTGATTTGAGTATTTTTACAGCAGCTTGAGCATTTGCTTTTGGAGGCTGAGATAAGTCGGTTCCTTTTTGTTTAAAATTATATAAATCCACTCGCGCGTTCCGTGAACGTTCTTGTTCTCCTCAGAATATATTAAAAATTGTGGTGCTATTCCTCCGAGAATTTTAGTAACCATGCCAAGCTTTTTTATTTGTGATACCTACTTGATGATGGTATATTGATATATTTTCTGTGATAATATTAAATATCTACTGAGATTGAAGGCTATAAATCCCATAATAAATATTTCAACTGTAGCATCCGCAGATATTCTACAGACTACAACTGCATCGCGTCTGAATCGATGCTGAAGCGCGACTGCTTCGATGCTGAAGCACAACTGTATCGATGCTGAATCGCGACTGCATCGATGCGGTAGCGCGACTGTATCACTGTAGCGAGACTGCATCGATACTGTATCGCTACAAAAACTCGCAGTGCGCGATCTCCCTTATAGGTTAGTTATAGAGCAGTAAATTAAAATATAGATTCTGCTCCAAAAACAATAAAACATTAAAACTTTCAACAATAAAAAAAAATAGGTTAGCATTTTTTAGATTGTCTCTTTTTCATACAAACTAAATAGTATCCAGTCCAGTAGTAGTCCTGTCACCCACAGACATAATCAATTTACATTGCGTGTTCGAATAAACTTAAAAATGTACTAAAAATCAAACCCAAGTTATTTTTCAGTCGCTGATCAAACATTATCTAATTCGAGGAGTCTACGTTTTAATTTATTGCTCGTGTTACATGAAACACCCGGTACGCACTGAGTTATAGATTATATTTATTTTAGATGGAGATACTCCAAAACAATATATAAAATTTATTTTTGTTTGTAAGTAGTACAAAAAAAACTTAACTAAAAATGAAAAACATTACTAATCTAAACTAATAATTACAAATGTACATAAACAATCCGTCATGGGCTGTTCCCGGTGCAAAGGTGCCCATAACGCTCACCGCGTTGCCGCGCTGGATTGCGATGGACAGCCTCTGCAGCAGGAACATCCCGGAACGGGGGTCTAGGCCCCTGTCCTGCAGGCGGCGCCCTAATTCCTTTAGGAATGACCTTCCCTCTGCACACCAGCACCCTGAGGTCTCAACGGCCAGCGGCACAAAAAGGTAGCCTGTTAGGGGGGCATATTTGTCCCTTTTCTGGGACGCCGCATACTCAGCGGCTGCTCCCGCCGATCGGATATAATAATATAAATTTTATAAAATATATAAAACCATTACAAAACTATTTTTTATTGATAAATTTCATCTAGCTTACTTTTAATCTAAAACCTAAACATAGAACATATTTGATTGCCCGTTACAAACGCATTAGTCAATTAATCGTGTCTAGTCGCAATGCTTCCGGTTTCATATGGAGCGGCCAAAAATATCCTAATTACACTAATTACATAAATGCACTTACGTAATGGTAACGATCACGAAAGGTCAAGTTTACACTCTAGACTCTCTAGACCGATACATCGAATGCAGTTCGAAGTAGCGCATGTTCCACTTTCACTGCACTTTCGGGGATTAAAAAGCTTTGTGACCGGCTCACAGACAAACAGCAAGGTAATGCTTGTAGTCGGGTATAAGGTATAACTAAGGTATTACTAATTGTGGCGCGTATTAGTAAAAATAAAATTGTTTTATTTTTATCCAGTTGCACTTAATTTAAACTATATTAATTTTTTTGCTTTGGAAATGACGTTATAGGCGCAAAGTTACGCACAAATGGCGTTGAAATCATTTAAAAAACATCATCATTCTCCTAGCATTTGTTCGGCTTTTTTACCATGGTTCAATTTAGCCTGTGGTCCGTTCGGCAACCTTATCCCATGAATTAAACAACATACATATTAGATCAAGACCCGTACCAAGAATCCGTAGGCAACCCTACCTCATCGAGTAGCAGAATTCGGCTTATGTAGGCCAATGCACGGTGAAAAATAATGTAATTTAGTTATTGGTAGCCTGAGCTATACTTGGAGCATTTTGTACAGTCAGCATTTTTTTTTGACATAAACTACTTGAACGACTAGCAAGTGGGCACGTGGCCGATAGTGCTCATCAAAAAATTACAAAAGGATGGTGGTAGCCACACGCAGACCTGACATTTAAGGATTTTTTTCCTTTTGATGAGTTCTTTCAAATGGCACACGTTTTAATTTAACGTCAATAACGTAACGTTTTTATATCCCAGATGAAAAGGACCCGAAAATGCCGTAGTCAAGACAGGACAGACTACATCCTTTTGAAATTATGAAATTAGAGAAGACACTGATACACTGGTAGATATAATAAGGTCTATTCTACTAGTTTCTTGTTATGGTCTGCTCTGTCTGAATGCAATTTTTATTCTTGTGTATTTAACGTGTTTGAAATAAATTACACAATTTAGAACAATAAAATTAATCGTGATGAAGAATTGAACCGTCATAAATTTAAAATCTATCTTCCTTATTTTAATCAGTATTAGCAAAGCTACCCGCCGTCTGTTTCTCAGAAAACTTATTGTTTTTTACAAGCTTTTATTTAACTTGCACTGTTCGTATGTATGTAAGTTGTCCGTCAAAATTTGAAATCCATTTTTCAGTCACTTTTCGTTATTAATGGAACTAACTTTTGCCCGCGGCTTCGCTCGCGTTAAATTTGGGGTAACACGGTTCCCCTTACCTGATTTCCCCCCGGAATGCTCCATACAAACTTCCACCCCCCATTTTAGGGAAGTGGGGGGCTAGAAAGAGACAAAAAGTAGCCTATGTCACTCTCCATCCCTTCAACTATCTCCACTTAAAAACCGGCCAAGTGCGTGTCGGACCACGCATAAGAGGGTTCCGTACCTTCAATGGAATAAGAACCAAACTAATACCAAAAGGTCGTATCTGATGCCTATGGAAGAAGTTTTTTGGAGAAAACTCAAAAATGGCTAAACCGATAATGTTCAAAACAATTTTCGTAGAAAGTATATGATAAGGCGCATCTCCTCAAATTTTTTCATATTTTTTGGACTTACGGTTCAAAAGTTACAGGGGGGGACACAATTTTTCTGACTTTCGAAGCGATTATTTCAAAAAATATTCACTTAATCACAAAATGATCAAACAAACCTCAATATCATTTTTAAAGAACTATCGATTGATGTGTCACATGTTGATATTTGGTAAAAACAATTTTTTTTGAAATTTAGTTACATGTATGGAGCCCCTTAAATTTTTTTTTTCAAATTTAAATGCGGCATACAGAATACACCTTATGTGTAAATTTTATCCAGATACGTCGTATACTTTCCGAGTAAAATGGCTGTGACATACGGACGGACAGACAGACAGACAGACAGACATGACGAATCCATAAGGGTTCCGTTTTTTGCCATGTGGCTACGGAACCCTAAAATCACGTCAATTCGTCGCCCCGTTTTGCCGTGAAAGACGGACAAACAAACACACACATACACTTTCCCATTTATAATATTAGTATGGATGGATGTTAGATAAGCGTACAATTTTACTATATGAACTTGTTTATTTAGCGAACCAAACAACCTGGTGAGTATATATTGCATATCATTACATTATATATACTGTAACACTGTTTCTACGTCATTGATTTTTATTTGTGTATTTTAATCTTAGTCATAAATACAATATAAAATAATGACGTTATCTCTTTCTTTATTGTATTTTTCTGGTAAATAAAATGTTTGTCAATATATAAATGTACAAACAAAAACATGCCGAAGTGGTCTTTAGTACCTATAGGTAAGCATAATATATGAAATGAGCAAATAATTGAAAACATTTTTTTTTATATTACATATGTAATATTTTAGTACCGCAATTTTAGCCCTACATTTATCAGTTCAGGGAATCAGTACAAAAAGCGAATTCTAATTATTTATCTTAAAGGTCTGTGCCCACTATTCCGTCCAAACCATGACCGTGCCATAAACGTGCCCGTGCCGAAACATGCAAAAAAAGTATTATTTGTATGAACTACTATGACTTTGCCCACTTAGACCGTTCCGGCACAGACCATCACCGTAACGTGCTATGACCGGGCCGTCGAAAATTCTTACCGAGAATATTTTGCCGGTAACCTCTCTTGGACCAGACATACACTTTGTTCACTGCATTATTTCGTAAAATAATAGATAAAACGCAAATACTTACAACTTAATAAATTATTTCCAAAATCACTAGTTAGCGATAATTTATTACTAACTCATTAATTTATTTTTGAATAAGTAAAGTATCGGGTTCTTCTAAAGATAGTAGCGAATCTCTTAATATACCTATTCATAAAATAACCTGATTTGTCTAATTAATGAGGCAGCGGAACCGAACACATTAGTTACCTACTGCGCTGAGGGGTACTTCTGATTTTGCCTTTTGATTAGCTGTGATATCATTTTTCGATGAATTTATTTTATGATATGACATGGTAGCTGATCAAGAAGTGAGTGTATTGTAGACAATGTTTTTTTTTTAATTTTAAGCAAGAACAATTTTACATAGGTAGTACACAATTGCCACGTCTTACAAAAATCGTCACGTGATTCAAATATTTTCTATGTCACGAGCTGTCAATAAAACAAGTCCACTAGCTCCCCAGTTTTATGGGCACAGCGATCTTGAATAGATGTAATTTATAACTAATAAGATGTGTATAGAATTAATAGGAACACCTAGTTAAAAGGTAACCGTTATTGGTTACCTTTTAAAGGTAAAAGTCGGTAAAATTGTTTTTTTTATTTGCAATAATTCAATATTGTCCGCTTAGCCGACCTAGAAAGACAAAAACGTGATAATGTCTTGGAGAAGTGTTTGTTTACACAATAACACATTAGTACCTATAGGTTATAGAGCAAGTGGAAATTAATATGTATATGGATTAAATTCTGTTTTGATATCAGTTTGATATTTATGCTGAAAAACATAATTTCCGGTTAAGCCTAGAATGCATCTTGCGGTTAAGCCTTGATACAATTCAAAACTTTTTATTGACTAGATTCGAGTAACAGGCTAAAAAAACAAATATGAAATCAGAAGAAATTTCGAAAATAAGTAAATATTAATCATATTATTATAGTAATAATACCTATTTGCGAATTATCACACCAACGGCACGTGTTATTTATTTAGATGAATTCCAAAAAAGTGTGTATAGTTGTTATTATGTTAGTTAACAGTTTTTCATTTTAATCACGTCCTGGTACATTGAATAAACACCGTGTGGGTACCACGACATAGGTAATATCAACAACTAAAAAAATACATAGGAAACACGATCTAGGGCTTCTTTTGATAAGGCTCAAAATAGGATAACAGAAATGGGTTTCTGAGAGGCAAACATAAATGCGGTCCAAGCACAGGTGTTCAGAGTGAAATCTCACGAGGCGCGCGCACCTTCGGTGGAAACTTCCATCCACGACTACCTAAGTATATGCAGATCCACAGTGTATAATGGGAACATGTAAAATTAAGTACGTATTAGGTATCTGCCAGTCGCAGCGACGCAGTCTCCTTATTTCCATCACTATTAGATACCTTATGTAAATATATAGCTGACGATACGTGGAAATCCCAACCAAAGTTCTTAACACATTCTGAGAAAGAATCTGAAGTAAATAGATGCTTGTTTTTCAATCCTTTTATATATCGTTTACCCCGAGACTCCGAGTGAACGGCTTGAGGATTTCTACGTCCTAATAAAACAAATATGTACCGAAAGAATCTTGCCAAGTGCGTGTCTGACTCGTGCCCTGATGGTTCCGTAATATCACAGAATTTTAACAATATTTTGTTTTTGTAAAATCCGACTCACGCGTGATTGTACTGATTGTATATCTATAACTTCTTATAGGGTTTTCTGCAATCTACAAGCAAAACACTTTCTGTAATCTTTCTAAAATTTAAGTCCCAGTTGTTTTAATCCGGCGGGTATTGGTCAAATATCGCTTATATTTTAGCTTAAAAATAACTTCAAAACTGTTAAAATAAAATTAAAAATGTCACATGAAGCTCTTTTATTACTAAGATATGACATAGGTAGGTACAGTCGAGGTCAAAAATACCTTTACATTTAAATAAGTTTACACACTACCTGACAAAAACATGCTTACAACACACATGACAGATTCATCTTTTCACTTAATGCATCAAAGTTCAGTTTACAATCTGTCTTCCATAGAAACATTGTCACAAATTCTGACATAATAGGTTTACATTGCATGTTACAGAATTAGATTTCCTGTTAATGTGCCGTAAATATGTTTACAGATTTGATGGGCCCGTTCTTAATTTGAATAATTAAATTTTTTCTTTTTAATTCACAATAGCCGATGTAGCGAAATTAAGAACGTTCAATAGAATTCTTATTAGCGACCCGCCCCGGCTTCGCACGGGATAAAAAATGGTTATTGTGGATTATCCCTAAGAGATAGATATATACCATAGCGGACTTTTTTGTAGACCTTTTTAAGGTGTACAATACTGTGGTACATTATTTTGATCTATCTCTTAGGACTCAGCCAGCGTTTGCAATGTAAGCGCAAAAAATGGGTTAATTTACGACATCACATTAGAAACCTTTTAACGGCCTCCTAGCCTAGTCGGTAGTGATACTGCCTACGAAGCAGGAGATCCCGGGTTCGAATCCTGGTCAGAGCATTTATTTGTGTGTTTATCACAGATATTTGTTCCTGAGTTATGGATGTTTTCTATATATTTAAGTATTTATCCATATTTATCTATTGTACTACTACTTCTAAATAATAAGGCTTGTGTTATGGGCCCACGGCATAACACAAGCCTTATTGAGCTTACCGTGGGCCTAGGTCGATTTGTGTAAGATCCTATAATATTTATTTATTTATCATCAGTGTTTCTCTACTTTATTATGCATGTATTATACATATAAACCTTCCTCTTGAATCACTCTATCTATTAAAAAAATCCGCAACCGCATCAAAATCCGTTGCTTAGTTTTAAAGATCTAAGCATACATAGGGACAAACAGCGGAAAGCGACTTTGTTTTATACTATGTAGTGATGTCGTTCGTATGGTCAGCGTTAAAATCCATGAGATTTTCATCGGCCTCAGCTGTTTGATCCCAAGCATCAATAGGCTTTCCCAAATGAAATAAGCACGCTCTTGTTGTTGGAGAAATATATAAATGAAACTTCATTAAGATTTTTGCCTTCATAAGTATAGGAACATCATAAATTTCAGTGTTTGGACACCCGCCGAATATACAAGAACTCCACTCGGGTGTTTTAGGAAGTAACATCACTGAGTCAGGAATTTCAGCACTCAGAAATATCTTTTGTCACAGAATTTATTATTCTAACAATCCCAAATTGAAACTGACTGACGTGCAAAATGGTTCATTGACATCTAAAAAGATCGAATGAAGTGGTCAGTCAGACGCTAACCACCATAAATTTAATGCAACACAAGCACCAATAAAAATAAACGAGAACGCTTTTATATTGTTTTTTTTAGCATGATCGCAATACATCTTAGTCAGAACCACTTTAGGGGGTCAATAGCATGATAGGCACGACATCTCATGACCACTTTATGGGTCTTTGGCGTTCAAAGGGTTAAAAGGAACTCTTACATAATTTGAGATGTGTTAGAATATGATATAAAGAAATCGTCCATTACTCCTAAGGATTTCTTGTCGACATACTATATAATGTATGTAAAAACACTAAACCAAACAAATACAGCTAAAAAAAATAGTACTATTTTTAACTCCCTTAATAAACGATAAATAATAAAGCCCAAAGTTAGTAAAGTTTAGTTAGCGTTAATAAATAATGAAGCTCTCTTTACAAAGCCGAAATTTATATTTATGACGATTTGATGTCATTATTATTATTATTATTTTTTATTATTATTTATTTATTTGTCCAGCATAGGTTACAGGTTCTTACAAATTACATTTGAGTTTCACTATGTGGCGCCTTACGGCATACAAATTTTAGAGCATGCATGTCAGCTTCAGTCCTTAATTGTATAATTACATGTCCTTATCCTCTAAAAATTCATTTACAGAGTAGTAATTTTTCCGAACTAAAAAAAGTTTTAACATACTTTTAAACTTATTTAGGTATTGTGATCTTATATCTTCTGGTAATTTGTTATATAATCTAGGTGCCATCGCGGCTACATTTTTCTGAAATAGCTCCGTGTCGGGTATGAAAGGATGTAATATTCTCCCACACAAACGTGCGCTTCTAAACCTTAAGAATAGATGGGAATTACATTTAACAAAAACACACATTTCGTAAATATATAAACATGGAAGCGTCAGGAATTTTAAATTTTGAAAATGAAGTCTACAAGAGTCGAAATAGCCAAGTCCGCATATTGACCTAACACAATTTCTCTGAGCTAGAAACGCACTTTTTTGATCTGTGGAGTTGCCCCAAAATATTAGTCCGTACCTTAACGTTGATGTCACAAAAGCATGGTACGCAGTGAGCACTGCCGATAGATTTACCCTTTTTCTTAAATTATTTTTTATTAAAATTAAAAACGGGCTAATGAAATCTGTAAAGATATTTATGTAACAATAGGTGTACGTAATCGAAAAGTAAGCTTGATCGTAATAGTAGTTTATGTAACTGTTACGTAATAAGGGTCCTTAAACCATGAGTGTGCTTTTATGAAACGAGCCGCAGGCGAGTCTCATAATAAGATCACACGAGTATTTTAAGGCCTAATTACGTACAGTTGCATACACTGCTTTATCTACACTCATATTATTTATCGTAAATGCCGTATTCCGAAACCATAGAATGGCCGCCATTGCACCGCCATGGCCAACTCGATTGTGCCGGCGGTCGCGCGGGCGCGTGTCGGGCTGTCGGCGGATGCGCGGGAGGGTGTACATTATGTTATCAAAACTCATATCACATCAATAGTTGAGCATGTAAAGTTAAAATTACGTTACTGCCACAGATAAAAAGCTTATCATAGTAAAATCGGTCGTGGTAATGCTAGCCATTGCCTACCGTTTTCGAACACGTTTTAGGGAACTTACAGTATGAGTGTAGATAAAGTTTCTAATGTCACTGAAAATGTAAACGTATTTACGGCACATTGGCAGTAAATCTTATTCTGTTACATGTAATGTAAATCTGTTATCACACAATTTTTGTAAATGTTTTTATGGAAGACAGATTGTAAACTGAAATTTGGAGCATTAACTAACAAGCAGAATCTGTTATGTGAGTTGTAAGCATGTTTTTGTCATGCAATGTAAACATATTTAAATGTAAAAGTATTTTTGTAACACTCAACTCAACTGTAAAGGTATTTTTGACCTCGACTGTACAATATAGTTTGCAAATCTTTGTTTTCTTATTTACCCCCTAAAAATTGTTCCCTGTATTTAACCACCTTTCAAATAAAAAAAGAATCATCAAAATAGGTTCACCCAGTCAAAAGTTCTGAGGTAACAAACATGAAAAAAAAACAGTCGAATTGAGAACATCCGCCTTTTTTGAAGTCTGTTAAAAATCATTCATTTGCTTAAATTACACGCTTTTGCGTCATGCACCTACATATGTACCTATGCCAAATTTCAGCTCAATCGGCTCAGTAATTTTTGGGCAAATTGGCTATGACATACGTATATCGAGTCATACGAACTCCGATGTTTTTGAAGTGCGATCTCTAAAAAGTGTATTTAAATAACTCGTAAAATATTTTATAGCTAGCTAACTATTCAAACAGCAAAGCTACTAAGTATACAGGACGGAATATTAATCACCGTTCATATTTAGCGAGGCGATTAGCTAGGCTATACTGAACAACTCATACTATGGGACCAACTTCAAACTCTCGCATACATTTTTGGCTTCCCCAAACCATAGAAAACGACAACATGTGATCGGCCGAAATGTATGAAACAGCCAAAAATTTTATCCACTGATCTGCCCCTTTGTAAGTTTATTAATAAGAACCACCATGGTCACGGGTCCAATCTAGGATTCATGTTATCTAATACAGATACCTAGTACCTGTCCTACTCGTCCAATATACAAATACATATACCTAGCACCAGGGTCCGGAAAATCCCTCTTTAGGCTTAATCCTATCGATTACGTCGATCTGGGCCCCAATTCGACATGCCAAACTGCGAGACGTGGCTCTCACACTTGTCTCGCTAGGTGATAGAGTGAAATCCATCTGTCCACACGTGTCCACACCTAACTGTCAATCTGTCAGTAGGTCTCGCTAGAGCGTTTTGTCTATGGCTATGGCCACCATTTTAGATGTCACTCTTGAGTGATTCCACCCCAAATTTCAACTGTCACAAAAGTGTGATCTCATAGTTGTCTCGCTACCTACTGTCAGTTATGCCATGTCGAATAGAGGCCCAGGTCACGCTAGTACCCTATACTACTCGTCCAATATACATAGCCACGTGGACTTTCAATAATCGTATCTTGAGGACTATGAAGTCTATGTAGGGCAGATGCCCCGGTTTTTGGCCAAGGAGAGTTTGTCTATTCAAACGTCCGTCATTTTGTGTCAATAACGAATTAGGACACTCTTTATATATTGAGTCATTGAAAATAAACTACTTTATTTCTATGAATCTCCGCTGTTAAGAATCTGACATAAGATCTTAATTTATTACTTTAATTAAATGTCAAAAGGGGCCCAGGCGCCAGTTTTGGCCACTATTTTTCCATGGCCCCTGCCCCTGACAACTGAAACATGGCAGATGACAGTGCCATCTGTGCTGCCATCGTTTAGTCTTATACTAACCATAAACCATAGACTTGTAAAAGTTGTAAACTTGTCTAATATACCTTAATAAAGCTGAAAATGGCGAAAACGGGTGCCAGTTGCCACAACCGGGGCATCTGCCCTAGATCAAATTAGATTCATTTTGATAGCAAGTAATTACCTATAGTCTACACATTAATATTATAAATGCGGAAGTGTGTCCATCTGTCTGTCTGTCTGTGTGTGTCTGTTATCTCTTCACGCTTAAGCCGCAGAACCAATTTAGATGAAATTTGGTATGAAGATAGTTTGAGTCCCGGGGAAGGACATAGGATGTAGGTAGTTTTATCCCAGAAATCATCCCTTAAGGGGGTGACAAGGGGAGTGAAAGTTTGTATGTAATTGTTTCTCACTGCAATGTAGACGCAAAATAGATGTGTGCTAAATTAATATTTGCTATGAGATTTTTCTAAGGCGTGTCATTAATTCCTTATGGCAGATGTTAATTCCCGTCTTTTGTGGGAAAATATGTCAATACAACAAAATATCAGAAATTTGAAAATGACCTGGGCCTCTATTAGACATGGCATAACTGACAGTAGGTAGCGAGACAACTATGAGATCACACTTTTGTGACAGTTGAAATTTGGGATGGAATCATTCAAGAGTGACATCTAAAATGGTGGCCATAGCCATAGACAAAACGCTCTAGCGAGACCTACTGACAGATTGACAGTTAGGTTTGGACTTGGACACGTGTGGACAGATGGATTTCACTCTATCACCAATATACCAACGTATGTAATGTAAATGTATAAGTGGTGGTCGAGTGGTTTTATGTGTTCAATATTTAGTCATAGTGGATTCGAATCCTAGCTTTGAAGTTCCGAACGGATGCCACATTATCTTAAATTAAAAAAAAAATCTTCTGGCGTTACCTCGAAATTTCGCCACGGTTTAAAAAAATATATGTTAATATTCATTATATGTGAACCACTTTGTCGCTTATGGATTCCGAGATATCACTGATTTTGTTAATCAACTCGAAAATAGTGAAAATTGGTTTTGATTAAAAATAGCTTCTACACACTTAAAATAATACGGTGTATTGATAAAAAGTTAAACGTTTCAACTAAAAGTAGGAAAAAAACACAGTCAAAGTTTACCGACTAGGGTACCACATTGTCGCTCATAAGATTGAAGTAATATCGGGCCATTGGAAAATGTAGTAACACGTGTTGTCCAAATGTCAGTTTACTCCCATCCATTTGCTTGACAGTTCGTAACTCAGCTGTCCATTACGTTCACTTAGCTTTATGTTATGTTACCCTTTTAACAATAGTGGTCAATAAGCAATAATTATTAAGACAAAGCAAAACTCACTATTTTAATCTGGCCTAAATCAATCAACTAGATACAAAATATATTAATCGAAATTCATATTATGTTAGTTTATTCAATTGGATTGTTAAAAATAAATAAAAAGATCACATATGATAATAAAATTATTTACAATTTTAAAGTGCGTTGCGTCCAGACCGTCTATGCCACGAATATGCTGCTCGTACGCTGCGCATGCGTTGCTCTAGCCGGAGAGCTAGCAACGGAAATAGGTTTGCTATTATATAGAGAAATAAAAATTTCTCTAGTTAGTGTGCCATACTATCAATTTTAATAATCCGGTTGCCTGGCAGATGCTTTGAATACTGATTAATTACATAACAAAAACTTAAATATAAATAAGGGGAGGGATATAAGTTAGTGACAAATCAAAACTTTTTAACAGAAAATATAGTTGACTTATATTTAACAAGCTTCTGAGGGACAACCGTATAAATAATCAGTTAATACTCGTACAAAGTCACCAGTCTCTCAATCAGACGTAAGAATTTAAATGACTTGGCGTCAGCACTTACGTACCCCTAGGTGCGAGGTTGAGTAGTGTAAATCATTTTCATAATGATGTTAAATGCAAATTATTACTTGTGTAAGTAATAATTTTATTATAATAAGTCTTAAAAATAAGTTTGATCTCATAAGTCATAAGGCGATAATGTGGGACCCTAAGGAATGTTAAACTACTGTTACTTTTTATAAAATAAGTTATGTTATTGATTCATAATAATATTTGACATTTGTATTAGATATATTCACTTATAGTGCGGACACTATCTTAAATAATGGAAGTAGAATTCTTATTTCTCTAAACTTATGAATAGCGACAATGTGGTACCCTAGATCACTTTATATACAAAAAATCATGTTAAAAGTCTAAACTTTGAAGTCACTTTTTTGATAGAAAACTACATTACTTTTGTGTTTAATTACACTTGATCGTTAGTTTTGTTCCTAAATTAACGTAAACTATGAGAATTAAAAATTATAATGTTTATTTTGTATATTTTTTATGTAAGTGTTGATTTTTTTTGTTTTATTATAAAAAAAAATATGCCTTGAGATATGGTTGTTTCATTATTTTTATTATAAACCTTACCTACATCATATTCAGAAATCAACATAAGCCAGCTGAAAATCTGTTGATTTTGAGTTATATAAAATATTTTATTTTTGATTCTTGACTCTACACCCTACGTGCATTATTATTGTATTATTTCTATAAAATGCAAAATGTTAGAGACAAAATATGATTTGTCGAGTAATATAATGTATGTGGAACATTTTAAAACCGCTATCTCCATAACTTCAACCTATAACTAGGTTTTTTTAGGCTTTCAAACTTTAAACTCGAATATCTCAAAACAGTACAAAGATATGTTGAAACTTCAAAAAATTATTAAAAATAAAAATACTCAACATAGCGATCTCGTTCTTTTTGCATATGAAGGAAAATGTTTTGAACTATAAGGAGGTACCAATAACTCAATACCGACAATATATTACCTTTACCATGACAATGTCACATATTTAGAAGAACATTGTTAGTTCCGATACACGATTGGACGAAATCCGCTCGATAGAAAATAATTCCAAGTTACATCTTAAAATTAGCTTTAAACAGTTGTGTCTTTAGTTTCTTGACTTCGTCTGTAATTAAGGACAAAATTCCACCACACTAATACTAAAAACTTCAATATTTTATATTTCTCAATTAATTCGTATATTTTTTTAATTCTTCAATTTGCTAAATTTGCAACGAGCTCCCATACTAATCGTCACACAGTGTTTCTCTTTCACCCGCGCTGAAAAAGGAAGAAAGATAGCTGTAAGATAGGGATGGAATTTAGCTGTTGTCATCCCCTTAAATGAGAATTAGGTTAGAAAGGACTAGGAGTATAGGTATAACAAACATCAAAATTCCCATCAAAATTGTAGATGTTCCGATGCCCTGTAGCTACTCGTACTTGTCATAAATAAGGAAGATAAAAACAAACATATGAAGTGATTCCTTACGTATGTGACCTAAATTACCCATTACCGCACAGAATAAATCAGGCATTTCATTAACATGAATTGTAGTGTTAGTCATTACGTACGTAGTATTAACTAATAGCCAACCTTGACCAAAACCTCAGGACGCTTTCACTGTGGCTGCATAAAAACAACACAAAGGATGCTGGCTCAGTTCTCTACTATTTATGAAGATATTCAATGGTGAAATATTATCAAATATATACCTAAATTTGTACAAAGATGTAGTCACAATAATTAGTTTATCTACACCAATATCATAAATCCTCTATTCCGCGTTCGGAAACCGTTTCGTTTCGAATTACCTCCATTATTGCAACCAGTAACGTAACATCACTGCAGTGATGCAGCTACATCTGCAGCTACATCTGTGACAGTGCGGTAAAAACGTATGAAAATTCATTAACGTACGGTAACGTAATGAAAATCTGCCCTCCTCCCCGACCGCCGGCACAATCGAGTTGGCCATGGCGGTGCAATGGCGGTCATTGTAATGGTTTCCGATCACGGCATTTAGGATTTATAATAAGTGCGTGTGAAGTCTAGTCGCATAGCTACTTCTCTCTACTGACTGTATCTACAGTCAACGCCAAAAATATGTGTACACTTTTGCATCTGAATCCTTTGTAATAAGGTTCCAAACTGTATACATATTTCTGGCGTTGACTGTACCTACATAACCACACATACACACTACTCATTAAATAAGGTTTATGTAAGTAAAGTAACCATACGTTACAATTATAAATAACCAAAATGACCGCCGATTTTCATAAATAAGTGACTTACTTAGTTGCAAACCACACTTGGGCGGAATTCAGCTATCACAAACAAAAATCAGCTGGAAGTCGGAAAAAAAACATACAAAGTTTCAGCCACCGTATGGCCACCGCCACCACAGACAAATTTCCGGCATATTTTTGTCTATTATAACTGAATTTTTCTCAAATATGTATTGCACCATTTGCGCCTAAATCCTGACAAAATTATATATAGAAAGATATATTGTATTCCATTGAAAAGTGTGCTTGATTATAAGTTTAGAACACATGCATATAAATATAAGTAAAAAATTAAACAAAGTTTATTAATAGAAATTATTCGGTTATCCGCCGAGCAGGGTCATGACAACCTTGCATGGTACTTGCTGAAAGGAAATCGAGAGACAATGCGATGCCTTTACTTGGCTGTTTGACCATTACGACATTTGATGTTGCAACGTACCTAATTGCCTTAATTTAACGCGGACTTACGACAAGATCGCGCAAACAATACTTGAGTAGTAGTAGTTAGTAGAAAGTTTTAATTTTGTAACTACATTTGATTGTTCCCTAGACTAGATCTGTAATGGTTCTACGACTAACTATTCGTCGACAGAATTTTTCATCTTCTGGTTTTTCGTCGACGGAACTTTTCTACGACGAACGATTCATCGACATGACGTTTTTACGATGCACGATTCGTCGACAGAACTTTCATTCGACGAACGTTTCACCGACAGACATTTACGTTTCCTGTCCTAAGGGACGGGCCTACAGCAAACGATGAAAATATAAATTTTGTTATCTCCCTCTATATCGCACTTGCTTATTCAAAAGAAAGTGCTGCTGATAACGAAATTCGTACCGTCGATATTTGCGCTACCAGGCCCCGTGCATCTATTTTAGTACGAAAACTGGACTTATGTATGCATGCATGTGTTATATACGTCATTTGTTTCTCCAAGTTGTTGGAATAGTAGTTTTCGATACAAGTGCGAGAAGTAAGTCATTTCGCACGAGTACCGAGGTTACTTGACCCGAGCCGGCAGGCGAGGGTCAAGACTCGGGACGAGTGAAAATGACACTTTCGCACGTGTGTCGAACAACGTTTTTTAATACAATTGCGAAAAAACTACAATGAAATAAGATTACATTTATATTCTGTCAGTGTACGAAAGACAGCTTCATTCAATCGCGCGTTGTTCAAGTAATACTATTAGGTCTCACATAATATTCCTTTATGCCCAATCGCGCGTAGTTCAGGTTCAGGTGGGTCATTTATAAGCGGGTCTCGCATAATACTCATTTATTTAAAATTCTGATCGCAAATCGTGCGTAAAATCTGCAAATCGTGCGTAAAATCAAACTTTACGCACGATTTGCAGATCAGATAACTTTTTAGCACTAGTGCATAAAATCAAATTTTACGCACGATTTGCAGCTACATAAACTAAACTCTTTGAGCAATTGTATTAAAAAGATTTTTTTCAATGAAAAAAAAAATAATTTGACTGACTTGGTCGTCCGAGACCTGACCCGGCTGCCTACACTACCCTCAGGCCCTCAGAGGAGCAGGACCAATCTATTTACGACTACATTGATTACACCTAATTTTGCTGTATTATATGTATAGTAAAAGTGCGGTGTATAATCATACTAAATCAAATCTGATTAAGGTATTTTTTGCGTAGGTATATAAAGTATAAGTGACAAATGTAATAAATAAAAACTTAAATAACAACGCGTTACTTTACTTCAATTTCACAACAAATCCATGACATGCTAGACATGTTTTTACAAATAAACTTGTATATTTTGTCCCACTTTCTATCATTATAATATGGAACCATGGAACCATTAAGCCACTAGGCCGCTAGTTATTGTTTTCTATTAAAATAAACGATTGCAAAATTACAGAAAAACTGTTACAAAACTGTTTCCCATTATTTAGGTAGCGTAGTCATTGTTTTAGGACCTTTATTATAGTTAAGACAAATGCAATTAAAAACATTAATCATGTCATTAAGTCAAGCTGTATTCGACTTACTTTCGTGACAAGTCGTTACATTGCGAATCTTGTGACCTGGTCTCGACTTTTTTACTGACTGCCTTTCCCAAAACAAAAGTATAATATACCCCTGTCACGAATTTTACAGTCATTTAAAAAAGTTGAATTTCCTTCCTTATCAGATACGTAAGGTACCCTCCTCCGCATCCTCTGCAATGTCAAGGGACAAAGTCGTAAAGGACAATCGCTTCGTTTCCGAAGATCCAAAGATAAAATTCAATTACTTTGTAATACTCATCCGTTCAAGATTATTCTTACAAATCTTACCTAGTCGGTCCCTAAGTTCTGTCACAAGGGTTTTAAGTGATAAAATATAATACAAAGCTTTTATTTAAAAAATTTAGACCTGATTAGAAAGATTATTTTATACAGATTAAAATATAATATGATTAACTTATATCAAGATCGCGTATTTTATAGATCCTTGTAAACTTGAAGATTTTTGTCAGAACCAAACACGCCGATGATTTATGAAAATTGTACTTCACAAAAGTTAGTTAAGATCATTGTTATCAGATCATGTTGTCCAGAGTTACAAATTGTTATTTTTATGAAAGTAGATGATTAAGGCATATTTCAAAACCAATATTTAGTTGACTTACAAGTCTGTGCTTCAACTATTCTTCTCTTGAACCTCAACGTATTTTTCAGTTTTGAGCAAAACACGATGATTTTGATGCCATACATCAAGGTAGTCTTCCAAAATTGTGTATACTACTAGCCTTCTTGTCAGTCAGACCCATGTTAATTATACATATACACAGGCTGACCTCTAATTCGAGGTATTCCTTCAAGTAGCCTATACTACTTAATTTGCAAAGTTTGTTGCAAATTACTGTAGTAGCCGGGGAAAAAAATCTGGTTACCGAGATTTTTTTATTTTATTGATAAGTTCATAATTCAGTGGAGTAATTTGACAGCACTTTATATACATTTGACAACCGCTTTGTATGCCAGGAACTGTCAAAATGCTCTACTGAATTTTGAATTCTTAGGTACCAGGTAATGACCTGCGTCTGTTACTGTATTAAGTAGTGGACTTAACTCTTCAAATTTTCAGTATCGATATTTTCGATACGCACAGTACGCGCTAGCTTCACAATTTAACAACATAAATGTTAAAGACATAAATAAATATTGTGATTCACACTTAATATCAACATCTTAACCACAACTTAACCTTGTTATGATATGATGTATGTAAATTCACTTCACGTTGGTACAATAAAGAACCTAATCATGTTGATAGGTACGTTTAACTAAAGGAAAAAGCTAACATCCTTAAAAAGTACCTCAGGGTCTTTACCAAGTATGGACCATTTAGAAAATCTAACACGCTATAAAGAGTCTTATTGTATGTACCTACAATAACATAAAGTTAAGTACCTATAAAAATGGCCTGTACCCCTCTATTAGTAGATACGACTGAAAGATTATAGGCCGGGGGTAATCGGTAAATTTGAAGAATAATCCGGTAATCCGTTATTGTTTTGATTTTAATTTAATGTGGAATCGGATTGGATCCGTCAAAAGTGAGTTTAGCTTATTAAGATTAATGTATTTTTGTCCTCAATTGGTTAACAAGTTCATATCAAAAAGAGATATCAAAATGAGGTTGATTATTGTCAATACAAGTAATGGTTGTTAAAATCGCTAATTTTTAAATGTTATTTTGATGATTCTAATATCAAATCCAATTCAAAACATGTGAAAGTTGGAATACCTTATTTCAGTAAAAAAAAACGTTGGTACCTTCTGCATCTTTCGATGCCATTGTCGATCCATCACTGCGGAATGCAGTTCCGGCGTTGCACCTTTTACCCTAACTGCTTATTAACCACTTCTCCGATGTTTAGAGCAAATTACCTGCAACCTGCAATGTGTGGGTGCATAGTTACATATACGTAATGTGCCTTTCACTGGCCACTAGAGTGCGCCACCCGAGATGTCAAACCGGCTTTACCTAGAGCTATGTCTTCGATTTGCGAAATACAGTTTACCCTACCTTTTTGTAACAATGTAAGTAAATACAATGGAAATGTGAAGAAATCTTGAAGGTTAATTAAAACGCTTTAATTAACAACATAGCATGACGAACGGAACTAATTTCGATGAAAAATCAATATAACCGAGGAAAACATAAATAAATACGCTTAACTAAAAAAAATGGTACCTCGCGTCTCTTTCACGTAAAGATTACGTTTTTTCCTTAGTTTTTTTCTCGCCTTCCTTCTTTTCAAGACGGATGACGCTTGTCAGAATCTTGATTCATCTAAAGATATGCATTATTATTATTTAGATATGCCTTATTATTTAGATATGCATACTTGTTTTTTTATTTAGCACAACAGCTGCTTTTAAGCAAATAAAATGTCACAGCTAACTTACAATAAAATAACGCTGCAAAAAGACCTTAACACGACACTAGACGACGGAAAACCCATTAGATTTAATATTCCTGGTAGAGTTTAAAATCAGCAAAAAATACAAAACATGTGTATATTTAATTGCAAGTCTTAGTACCCACCTTACCAAATGAAATAGGGTAGTACTTTCTTAGTCTTAATTTGGTACCTACAAAAAATAGAAACCCATCTTACTGGGTTAACCAATTTTATTTTTTTATTTTGACATAAGCACCTGCTTAACATACTTAATAAATAGTAAATTTCCATATTCAACTTTAAAATGCAGCGTGAAAAGAAAAAAATAACAATTTAACAAATGAGTTCGAAGCCAGTAACGGTATATCGGCGCGTTCGGTGCGTCAGTAATTGATTGGACGGTAATTGCCGGTTTTGCTACCGGTGCCGCAGTAATGGCGTAGGCGCGGCAGACTGCCTGGCTGCCACACTTATTCCACTACGAGGGTGGTATGTTAATGTCTGGTTAACCGTCGTGGGCTGTTTAGTTGATTTAGCACTTAGAATTTTAATAGACTTAATTCTGCTCTGGCAGGGACTACCGAAACCGATAGTCCAATAGGTAATATGCGTTTACCGGCAGATATAAATATAGTACAGGAACATAAATGTAACATATAAATACAGTAGGCCAAGATTAACACATGCATAAAGTAGACATTATTTAAGAAGGTTAATTAAGTAATTTTGTATGTACCCAAATATGAAGTGGAATAAGAAAAAATTTAAAATAATTCAGCATCTAAAAAGTCTTAAAACGTATTATCTTAATCTGACAAATAATATTATGTAGGTATTGGTAGATTCTTCAAAAAAGTATTAATTTGCTAGAAACCACGTTCACTAAACTGAATTTAGGCAGTATCTATTAATCAGTGGCTGATGGTGATAGGTACTTCTCTGAATAAAAAACCTAAGTACTTCCTCATGCTAAATAACTCAACAAACAACTACCAAGTTTTTATCCGCGCAAATATTTAATACATATCCAATTCCACTTATTGGTGTTCGTTTCACACACATCGAATAGGATGTTTGCAAAAGCGGCAAGCGGGTTGTACCTAGAACTAGTTAAATATATGTATATATATAAAGATGACTGAATTGTGACCATATATATACCTGTATCAACTCTTTATACCATTTTTTTTCACATGCAATTTTTAATGTCAATCGATTCCATTCCTATCCAATATCAATAGTTTCCTGTATAGTTATTTCTATAGATTTTCCTGGACGATCCCCAATATGTGATCTGATCCCCTAAGGATTCGACTTAGTTAATATTTTTTTATTCCGGTCTGATCCCCTCGGAATTAAATATATTTTTTTCTTCAAGAAGCGAAAAACTGGAAAAAAATTAGGTTATTGGCCATTCAGTTTGGATTACTTTCAAGCTACCCTTAACTTCATTTGACATAACTGCTGGAATAACCTAAAATATTAAGTGCTAATGTTACTTAGATATTTATTGTTAGCTTAACAAAATATGGCTGTGTAATGATGGACTAGTGGTTTTAGAGTTTCAATTATTATAATGTATATTCTTTATATGATCATGTGTCTAGTTATTATTATTAAAATATTATGTAACCTGCTTTCGTAGTTGATCTCAGATTTTACAAAATTAAGTAACTATAAATAAGTTAGAAATAAGATTTTCTTTTTATATAATTTTCAGTTGTGCTCTTTTGAAAAGGTTTCCACGGAAGATCAGCGTTAAGATATCCCTAGGATACCTTAACACCAAGCTGAGTGGAAGGAAGCCCTTTCAGTGACGCTTTATTTAAAATGTTCCTGTAACAGTGTGATGTTTTTTTTTGTGTTACCAAGCGTCCTGAATAAAATTATTCTTATTCTTAATAACGATAAGTTAATAATTAAAATAAAGTTTTACAAACAGTGGCACATTACGTAAGTACCTAAAATTCCAATGATGGAAAGTTCCAGTTCAACACTGCTTGCCTTGTTGCACTTCTTGATATTTATCTACTGATACACATCTTATCTATGTAGTGAGAGCCATTCAATATTTAATGAACAAGTATAACCGTTTCACTCGCCTTGCGGCTGTTGACTAGGCTATTAGGAAAGTGTCTACTTTAATATTGAATTATCGTACTGCAACATGCACCAATGCATTTGGGGGGGGGGGGTACATGGGACATGACCCCTCCCCCCTCAAAAATCATTTCTGCATTCACTAATGCATGTTCCCCTCCTCCCCTAAATTTCAGGCAGCGCCACAATAAGTATAGACAACATAAGTATATTGTACCTAATGTTACTGGGTATGTAAATATAGATACCTACTTGTTATTAACTGTGAACAATTAAGCCCAGGTACCGCAATTATCGAATTGCTTTGAGCCGGTGGCGTTTAAACTAAATATACCTACAGTACCGGTTGATATGAAGACGGATTAATAATATTTAACTTTCACCCTTAGAATATTCACATCCTCAAACCTATGCATTTTATTAGGTAATTGGTAGGTAGGTTGGTATTTATTTAGTGATTTATTCTAGTCACTGCTGTGGGTCTATACCCGACTATAAAAGAGGTTGGTCTATGTTATGCTGGTTTCCCGACGTGTCATAATCTTTGATTAGGCATAATAGTACCTATAGTTATACTGTCAGTATTATCACCGTTATTATATCGTTTTCATAACGAATAACGTCATTATTTGGCTAGCTATCTATAGCAAAAAAAAACATCTTTATCAAAACTGTTATTTATCACTCAGGACAGTGGAAATTTTCACGCATTACATTACAAGTGGACGAGCTCCGTGGTTATCTCCTCGTTGGAAGGAATGTAGTTCATTACTTATCATTAAGTTAGTTGTTTAATAGTACATTACTGCAGAGACCAGTAAGTAAGCTTTCCTGGCTGAGTATTTAGTAGCCGTCCGAGTCGAAGACGAGGACGGCTACAATACGAAGCCAGGTAAGCTGATTACGGTCGAAGCATGTATAGTGCTTTTCTCAAAAATGTAAGGAAATAAAATTACTTGTTTAGTGCTTCAGTTACTGGCTGAGTGATTTAATGTTGTATGAAAATCCTTTACGTACGTCGCGCTGAACCTGCCTTGGAATAGAGTCCCTACTGGTCTCTAATTACTAACGTAACAGGAACATTTCCGAGCATGTTTGAGAAAAGTGTCTAATCTCTATGGGTGCCCGAACTCGTCTTCGACGTTTTCTAGGCTTTATTTTTTAATCTTAATTCCAGTAGAGAACATAAACAGGTATATTAGGGTTACCACCTACCTCAGCTTTAATATACCTTAGAATATGTGCCCGCGTGTCCTAGCAACTCAAAAAAAGAACATTAGTACAACATACCTTTGCTGAGTAGTGTACTCGCCGAAGTTCTTGGCAACAATGGTGTCCATTCTGATGCAGAAACTCCTTGCTTCTCAAACGAAACCGAATCCAGTCCATTGCTTGCCAGCACTTTTGCAAATACGTTCATATTTGAATTTAATCTCACTTTATTTCACTATCATTTAAGGTGGCTTAAGAACTATAACTCGACCTCTTTTATGCTCATTAAACGTTAGGAAATAATTCAATATTACAGCATACATGAGTTAAACGCTCTACACACTCTGAGTAGGAGCAGTCAAGTGATGTAGATAAACACTCGGGTGCGTATTTGTTGTCAATAACAATTATGTATGGAAAATGAGCACTGATATAATAATTATATTGCTTGTAAATAAAGATATCGGTTGAGATAAGTACACGCTGTCACTTGTTTCATACTATACATAGCATTAAGTCTGATCTGTATAGTTAGATAAAACTTTAATTTCAACCTATTAAATAACACACCTACTTATAATAATAACACCTACGCTGCTCAGTTAAAAAAAAAAGACAGCTCATTGTATCCTAATAGACTGATAAAATTGACTGACTGCTGATGCAATTGTTTTAATGCAAACAAATAAAATGCCACACGAGAGTTTGAACAATTTCACCATCGTTGAATACAAAAGTCGTCTTAAATAATAAAATGCCAATTGTGCGATTCAACGAACTGTCTTCGTACCAATTTCTGAATAATTCAAGTTTAAAGCAAATCGACACGCCAATTTCAGCAAATTTGTGTTTGCTTGCTATTTTCATATAAAGTCGGGCTATGGAAGCTGAATTTAAGTTTACACATGATATTCAGCAATAGCTTGTCATGAAACAGTTGTGCGTCGTGGTTTTTCTGTTTTTAGTACAAGGTATATCGTAATAATTCTGTAATAACTAAAAATTATGGTTAATTATTATTTTCTTCACTTATTTTACATTCATTAAAAATATATTTGATGGTATTTTAATGATAGATACATATACTTAGACCTAATTAATTCGCGTGTTTACATTTCTTTACACGCTTTAGCCTTCGGCCACTGAAAGTAAATAAGATATTTTTTCGTGCCAGTCTTTCTGATATAGATGTAGGTAAGCCTCCTGGCCTTAGGGAAATAACAATACACCAGTACTTACGTCTCAGTTAAAAATCATATTTCACCAAAGTATATAAACAAACCCATCATTTTTTCAGCCGGTTGTCATGCGGAAGAGGTGACGAAGCCGGCGATGATTGCCGACGTCGTCAACGCTATGCAGCGGCCGTCGGCCGTGATCGCCATGCTTTGCTGGTCTTCGAGTAAGAAAACAGAATCCGGTTCGAAAATAGATCAGCACGAATATTTTTTCTGATTTAATTTCACGGATTTTTTTAACACTTTACCGTTATAATCCATATTGCCTAGGGAATTTAATTATTATCTTAGTCGTTTACTTAAACTTCTTTGTAAATTTTATTACAACGTTCAACTAATATTATGGTATTACATTTTAAGATGAGAGTGATATGGGAGTTTATACTTTATAATGCAGTGTGTCATGTCAGGCCATGCTCAATGTAGGGTCCTGTAGTTACCGGCCCGTCATAATACACCCACTCAAAAGGTTGTTTCTTATATGATATTTTGCGGCACTTACGTCCTTTCATTATACAATGACGACTTTTTGCGAAAACTCAAAAACGGCTCAACCGATTTTATTCAATATAGTTTTTATTGTAAGGAGCATTCCACGAGCTGTACCGTACAAACTTGTGTTTATTTTATAACTGTTATATACACTCCATACAAACTTCCACCCCCCATTTTAGGGAGGTGAGGGGTTAGAAAGAGACAAAAAGTAGCCTATATCACTCTCCATCCCTTCAACTATTTCCACTTAAAAAATTACGTCAATTCGTCGCCCCGTTTTGCCGTGAAAGACGGACAAACAAACACACACTTAAGCCGGATACTCACTAGCGAGCCGTAACTGTAACCGTTGCATGTACTGTAACCAAAAAACATAATGTGTACGTGGTTCGCAAACCTGCTGCGAGCGGTACGCGTGCGGCTTGCAGCGAGCCGACGTTTACAACGTACTCATTTCTGAGCCCGTAACGTTGCACGTAACTGTGACCGTTACTGTTACCAAAAACATAGTGTGTACGTTGTTCGCGAGTCTGCGACGAACGCTACACGAGCGACTCGCAGCGCGCCGACGATAGTCGGTTTTTGCCGCGAATCAAAGGGCGCTCGCAGTGCGCTCGTGGACGTCATGAGTAGCGCATGAATACCGGAATTCCGGAATCTCGAAATACCGGAATCTCGGACCAAATATTTACGATTTTTCAATACCGGTATTGTTAAGGACCAATATCGAAATATCGGAATCCCGCTATCGGAAAGTTTTCGTAAAATTTTATGTAAATTTGATTAAACTAATGGGTAAAACTACAAATTTGCAGATATTGAGTCTAATATTATAAGTAATTATTATTTTGCATGTACCTACTGCACTATTTATCTTCTTTAATCTTTGTTTGCTCAGTTTAAATATGGCTGGGTCATTAGTTCCGCAGGGACATTTAAATTGATACAAAATCAGCCACAAATTTTTACGATTGACTGACCATTTTTATCAAATCAAACTAAGATGTTTTGGAATTTAACTACAACTACTACGACTAGTAAAATGAGAAAATCCGTTGATAACATTTTACAGAATTTATTTTTATACAGCGAAATGTATCATTATCCGTAGAAAAAATATAGGTAAAATATCAGAAAAAAAATGTCGTAGACCCTTGCACGTACTTGTACTACTTATTAAGCACCTATCTAATGTGTTTTCTCATATTGAAGTAATCAATCGAAGCTTGAAGAAAACAAGATTTGAATAGTTTCCTCCCACGAACGCTGCGGCTGTGGAATAAACTCTCTGCCGAGGTTTTCCCAGCGGGCTACAGTATGAGGTTCTACAAAAAAGGAGTGTATAGGTTCCTAAAGGGTAGGCAACCCGCGTGTGAATCCTCTGGGGTTGCAGGCGTTCATTAGGCTACGGTAACTGCTTACCATCAGGCGGGCTGTATGCTTGTTTTCCACCGTCGTGGTATTTAAAAAAAAAAAAAAGTTATGCTATTTATTACCTTGTACGAAACAGCGATATGTAATACTAGAATATAGGTATGATATGAAATTATATAAAACGTTATGTACCCAGTTGCTGGACCTCAAATTTAAAAGACCAAAAATCATCTATCAAGACGACTGTACTTATATGAAATGAATATTAACAAGTTGCAGCTAATAAATACAACAAAATATGATGTTGCAGCTAATAAATATAACTGTTAAGGTTGATTGACTTTTTAACTGATTTTAGCCTTTAAATAACGTTTTTCAATGGTCACCTCCAATACCGGTATTAATACCGGAATTCCGGTATTGAGCCCTAATATCGGATTCAATACCGGGTATTGAGAATCGTCCGATATTTGCATGCCCTAGTCATGAGGAGAGGTTGTTGCTAGCCGGTGCGAACCAGCTGTATTTTCGAGTTATTTCTTCGTCATGAGTGAATCGTCAGAGGATAAATGTATTTTGCTGATAGACGCCTACAGGGAAAATACTGTACTATGGAACCCTAAGGACAAAGATCCGACAAAGACACTTCGTCCGACATCGTGGAGTTACCTGAGGATAGATCCGGCAGGCCTCCCCGTACACACTAGAACCTCGTTACTGTATCTGTTTGGTTACAGTTACAGCTCGCAAAATGAGTACGCTCGGTGAAAGCGTTCCGGCGACGTCGTGAGCCGTAACTGTAACACGCGTACACACTAGAACCTCGTTACTGTATCACGCATGTTACGGTTACGGCTCGCTAGTGAGTACCCGGCTTTACACTTTCCCATTTATAATATTAGTATGGATTAGAATCGTATAAGTATCTATGTCTAGCTAGGGAAGTAACCGGTAAATATTTTGAGCGAGCCTGACCAATAATTCTCGTTCAACCTACCTGTTTTTAGGGTTCCGTAGTCAACTAGGAACCCTTATAGTTTCGCCATGTCTGCCCGTCCGTCCGTCCGTCCGCGGATAATCTCAGTGACCGTTAGCACTAGAAAGCTGAAATTTGGTACTAATATGTATATCAATCACGCCGACAAAGTTGTAAAATAAAAAGTGGAAATTTTTTTTTATTAGGGTACCTCCCCTATACGTAAAGTGGGGAGTGATTTTTTTTTCTCATTTCAACCCTAACGTGTGATATATTGTTGGATAGGTATTTAAAAATGAATAGGAGTTTGATAATGTAAATATTTTCAGAAATAATCGCTCCAGAAGTATAAAAATATGTGTCCCCCCCCCCTCTAACTTTTTGAACCGTAACTTATAAAAATATGAAAAAAATCTCAAAAGTAAAACTTTATAAAAACTTTCTAGGAAAATTATTTTGAACTTGATAGGTTGAATAGTTTTTGAAAAAAAATTACAAAATAATTTCTGAACTAAGTTTGTAATTTAACCGTATGCTTATACGGTTAAATTACAAACTTAGTTCAGAAATTATTTTGTAATTTATTGGTGTTTATTGTACCTGTAATTTCTACAAAATCACAATGAAATGACTTGCTTTCAAAAAAAGTAAAAACGGTGAAAATGGGTTCACGCAATAAAGAATTATCCCATAAAAATCATCTTCCATACTTTAAGCTCGCGCGCAATAGTTTACTTAATTTGCCGATAGATGTCGCTGTACGTGGAACGCTCATATCATATCCTACATGGCGGTGTTATTTTAACTCTTAAGTGGGGACACTTACTGTGACGGACGGAAAACTACGGAACCCTATACTGAGCGTGGCCCGACACGCTCTTGGCCGGTTTTTTTTCCATATTACTGCAAACTTACGGCAAAACTAGACGTTACAAGCGCGAGGTTTACATGTGGATTAGATTGGAATAACATTGAAATTTAACTTATATTAAGTTCTAATGAAGGCCGGCTAAAGGTTTTTGCTTAAAGAGAAATAAAAAAAAACCGGCCAAGAGCGTGTCGGGCCACGCTCAGTGTAGAGTTCCGTAGTTTTCCGTCCGTCACAGTAAGTGTCCCCACTTAAGAGTTCAAAAAATGGGCTATTTGTTACATTGAGTTGACATATTAAGTACAGAACCCTAAAACCCTAAAAACGGGCCCACAAAGGCTGTAATTTTTGTTCAAAAACTATTCAACCTATCAAGTTCAAAATAATTTTCCTAGAATGTTTTTATAAAGTTCTACTTATGAATTTTTTTTCATATTTTTAAAACTTATGGTTCAAAAGTTAGAGGGGGGGGGGGACACATTTTTTTAACTTCTGGAGCGATTATTTCCGTAAATATTTACTTTATCAAAAAATGATTTTACTAAACCCCTATTCATTTTTAAATACCTATCCAACAATATATCACACGTTAGGGTTGAAATGAAAAAAAAAATCACTCCCCACTTTACGTATAGGGGAGGTACCCTAAGTGGGAAGTAAAACATTTATTTTTAAATAAAACTTTTTTCCACTTTTTATTTTACCACTTTGTCGGCGTGATTGATATACATATTAGTACCAAATTTCAGCTTTCTAGTGCTAACGGTCACTGAGATTATCCGCGGACGGACGGACGGACGGACAGACATGGCGAAACTATAAGGGTTCCTAGTTGACTACGGAACCCTAAAAATATATAAAAGAGATTTTACTTTTTGGCAGATTTGAAACTCCAACTATACTCAGCACTCGAAGGGGAGAATGTAACGCAAATAACCATGATGCAGTTTTTGAAAGCGGGCACACTGCCCGAGCGACATGCGCAGGACCAACACATTGTGTTCTTGGCTGACCTGGATTGCCCCGACATAGTTTCGTACTTTCATATGGTGTGTAACGTGACACCGGAGACGTACAAATTATTAATCAGAATCTATTACAGACCGCTATTTCAATACAACAGCATACCTACCATTAAAAAGGTTTTTGTGTAGTACATTTTTGTGCCAGTTTGTATTTAAATCTTGCAAATGCATACACCTATTTAAATATTTATCCTGTTTGATTTCAGAGCAGTTTAAACAAACATTTCAGATCGCCCTTTCGTTGGATACTGATTGATTCTGGTAGTACCAATATGTCTGAAAATTATATTCCTGACGTAGTAGCTAACTTCGATATATTGGTTGATTCCGAAGTAATATTAGCTCGTTATTTGGAAAATGGCTCTTACACGTTACATCTTAGTAAGTAATGAATGGTGATGAGTGGGTACCTACCTAATTACTAATTCTTGAGTTTAAACCGCTTAGCCTTTTTTCAGTTTACAGAATAGCCGTTAACACGAATTGGAAAAAGGAGTTTTACGGCACTTGGGATGATCGCAGAAGGTTCCAGCAGGAAGTTCTGGAGGGAGAAATAATTTTACGAAGATTAGACCTGGAGAGCTTCGAACTGACTATTTGTTATGTACTCACTGATAACGATAGCATTAACCATCTTTTTGATAACGTGTATGTTGGCTTTTGTACCGTATCTTACAAAAATACTATGGGATCACTTTTATGCCGAGTTAACATTCCTGGGTAGAGAGTGTAGAGACAGTTTTTCAAATTTTCAAATGTTTTCATTCTTATCTCTTACTAAATGAAAATGCCCTCTGAAATGTTTTTTTTTTTAAATATATATTACGAATATAAAACAAAAACATTATACTACTACTGCGAATGTTATCTCGCTATGTGTGGTAGGGCACAACACAGCGAATGTCATCTCACTCAAATCTGGAGCAGAGCCCGACTGGTGAAGTACCATACAGAAAAGCACAGCCAAATAGCACTAGACCCAGTGGACCCTACTCATAGTGTTGTGTTCCTGCTGGTGCCTTACTGGTTGCCAAAGAGCTCAAAGAGGACCCAGTGTGTTGACGACGAGGGACCCTCTTGTTCCTTCAGCTGTCAAGACAGTGAATCCTCCTTTTTGCCACCGTCGTGGTATTTAAAAAAAAATGAGGAAAATCTAGAAATGTCGAAGACGTGCTTAACCAATCTACGAACCCTTCCATTGTCCCTTTAATAACATACGTACCTATACACGAAGTAAGAACTGTCAATGCTCCTCCTTCAGTACCTACTTCCAATAGTCATAATAATAATCATTGTTCATTGTTCAGGAATGACCACATCGACACGATAACAAAAGTAAATTTTCCAACGACCAACCATTTATTAGATTTCCTTAACGCAAGCAGAAAATATGTGTTTGCCAATACTTGGGGATATCGAGTCAATGGCACTTGGAATGGAATGACTGGCTATTTGGTTAGAGAAGAGGTTGAAATTGGAGGTAATGATACTTATAATGTTTTAAAATTGCAATGTTACCTATCGAACCATGTTTAGGTAACAAATAAATTAGGTAAGTAAGTGGGTAAATCCATTGCTTCTTTGATACTTGTTGCTATAGTTACATTTTGTTGGGTCACCCTAAAGAGCTTCCCAGGTTTTACGACATCTAATATATCTAAATACACCAACCAAGCGTTTTGTGGTAGTGTTAGGTTTTAAGCATGTACTTAAGTATGTATAATATACTATACCATAACTTCTAACAAACTATATGCTACTACTTATTGTCACCTGGCTGATAGTTAGAATAGAATAACAACAAGATATACGGCCTTGGCCAGAAGTGTTGAGCACCCTTGCGATTTTGATACAGAACTCGAAAGTTTAGTCCGGCGTTTCTATCTTTTTTGAAGTTATTTTATCAATTAATTCAAACTGAACAGATTTGACGTTTCAAACCTCGTCAGACGTTTTGTTGAAGTGAGTAGTAGCTGCATAGAATATTTGCGATTTGTCACACCGACTTAAATTCGCATTTTTGGGACCTGACTTTTCATATTCTATAGGTAAGTACCTTGAAAGTGTTATTAAGTGAAGTTTTCTAGATATATCAATAAAATGTAACATTTTACGTCATCGTACATTGTTATGATAGGGAATTAATACTTAACATCAAAATTGTAAACAAAAAGAGCTATGCTCAACACTTCTGGCCAAGGCTGTAGTTTGATCCACCCATGTACTTTTGATCAATGGTTCAGTATAAATATGTATCTAAGTAGATACTAAGTAAAGTTAAAGTTTAAGTAGATACTAAGGACTTCTCGCGCTAGGCTCCACACTTGGGGTTAACTAAGTACCTACCGTAAATGTTTGTGTTGCTAATAGGAAATAATATTACAGGTTCACCAATGTTTTTCACATCAGAACGGATCTCCATCGTCGATTACATATCGAGCCCAACTCCAACGCGATCCAAATTTGTTTTCCGGCAACCTAAGCTCTCTTATGAAAATAATTTGTTCCTTTTATCATTCAGGGCATCAGTTTGGTACAGCTCCATAGGCTTACTTACATTATTAGTGATAGTTTTATTTATAGTCACAATTTGGGAATGGAAGAAAACACGTGGACACGAAAATAAAAAGGTACCTACTTCATTGAGATTACGTTCCTTATTGAAATACAGTAAAACACAACCAATCTGGGAACCCTGTCAAAGGGTCCCGGTTTAGTGGTAAGTTTTAGTAATATTTTTAAGTTCGGTTTTTAAGTTTTAGTTAGTTTTAGTTTGATATATTACTTAATTATTATTGTTATTTAAGTTTTTATGGATAAAAGGAGATCGTCAATTTTTGTTAGGCGATTTGCCCCAGATCATAAAGATGCGTATAATTATGAAAGAGACATCAAAACATTCGCTTTAATTTCTAGATCAGGGTGGTCATAAAATAATCATGAAATGTAACGGGAAAATTGAGTAATCGGGATGCAAAAACATGAATGTGATAAGGACAATATTTTAAAGCGTACAAGTTTATGATTTAAAGTATAGCACAAAATAAATACATGTTTTATAAAGAATTTCTACAAAATCTGACATGATAATGAAACGGAAATCGTAATAAAATAATAAAAAGTCATATTTTGATCCTGCCGCAGATTTCTTGTATTTGGGTAAACAATGATAATGGCTGTCAAACCATCATTGCTACTATTAACTAAACAATCGTAGCACTTATTACAAGGAGATAAGGTTTATCACTGTTAGTGCGCTCCTACTAGTATCCATGAAGTTATAATTTTAAACCGGAGCACACTCTTGGGCCAAAAAGCAAGGCCGAAAGAGAGAGTAATTTAGGGAGCCGCGTCCCGCGTTGACTTAGGGAGTTTTGACGTCATTAGACAATAATGCCAGCATAACAACAAGTCAAAATGTCAATGTATGTATGTCAATTTTGTAACGAGTTCGAGTGAAACACCGCCCCCCATATTATGCCCTCTATCGGACCGTTTTTTCTAGTCACCTATGAACGTCTATTTTACACGGTAATAAGGTTCATCAGATGAACCTTATAATCTGTGGTTAGGGAAAAAGTGCAACAATTACATCCACTTTTTAGAAATCCATGGTAGTATCAGACATTACTTAATAGAAAAATAGTCAAAACGAGACGCATCCCCCCCCATACCACCAACTCCTTCGGCCCCACCTTGTGGCCGAAGAGCACACTCCAGTTTCAAATTATAACTTCATGCGGCAGACATGGATGACGGTTACGTCATACATTAATAGTGTCAAACAGAGAGTTCTAAACCAGGAGAGGCCCTGAGTATCATTTCCCCTCTGTCAAAAGTATTGGCGGAAAATCTAGTACATCTATAAAAACTATTTCAATAATCGATGTCACGCCATTTTCGTCATCGCTGTCGATGGATAACAAGCTCCGTGAAAATGCCCTTATGCGCTGTTTTTGGATGTAAAAAAATGTTATATTTCATCTAGTTTACAAAAAGATGAAATACCATTTCAGATGTAAGTACAGTTTTACTTTATTTACCATTACTTTCGTAATAAAAGATTTTACCTAAATCGAAAATCAAGCTTCGTTTACAGAATCGATTCAAAGACAATCGTTTTCTTTCTGACGGGCAGTAACTATTTGACGTTTGACACTTCTCCATATTTAACGCGCTTAAGGATTGCTGTCTTCTATATTTTGTTTGAAAATACAATCAAAAATGATCCTTGGCTTTTTTGTTTGACATTTGCAAAGACTGCATCCAATAATGAACCATATGTTAACACTTGTACAGTCGACTATCTATTGCTCCATTTAGTGTTATGAAGTATAAAAATAATATGTCAAATATGTTTGGTGTTTTCAAGTCAAAGGTACATCTTTGTCGGTTGTCAATAAAGCGTTGCTGCCATAAAAATTCATTTAGAAATAAACTGTATTAACAACCGACAATGATGTACCTTTGACTTGAAAACTTCACATGCGTGCTACCTCGCCCCCCTCAGATTTTGGCAGACTTTTTTGTTTGGAAAGATGAGGCGAAGCGTACTCCATTTATAGAGCTTTATGGTGTCAAACTATAATCATAAACAAGATTAGCAAAATAAACGTAACTCCTTACTGAAAATGTCCGTTTCGTCTCGGCCCAGGAGAAGTTAACCTTATGTCAATGCTGTAAAGACGTTAACAACTTATTTAGCACTATTTGGATGGCGGAAGGATCAACGAAATTACTTTTTATTTTTCATTTCTAATTCCCGTTTTATTTTCATGCAATATTTTGTCTAGTTTCGTAATAAAATGGGTATTTGCTTAAAATTTAAGACCAAACTTTATACGAGACTATATCGCAAGTGGGCCTAGAATTGACGATCTCCTTTGGAAACCAATTTGGTTACATGTATGTAAGTATACCATAGATACCACTTACCTTCATATAACATATAAGTAATCAAAAATGCTAAACCCTAACAGAGCTTTATGACCCTAACTTATAAAATGGTACTTTCTTTTAGATAGAAGAAGATTCCGGTATCTTAAGAGCGAGTGTGGTTGATGTGATTTTTCTGATTTTTGGGGCTACTTGTCAACAAGGAAGCAGTGTTGAATTAAAAGGTTTGAAGTAAAAGGCTTCTGTCCCTCGCTAAGCGCATGGCTTCGTGCAGTTTTAATAACGAAGACGGATGTGCAAGTGGCGGAAACTTTCCGAAAAATTGGAAGTGTTAATAAAGGAAATGTGAGAATTTTGCGAGATGGAAAATTTTGCAATTTTGGAAACTTTCCGTCAGCACATCAGTTTTAATTGCATGGGAGCAGTAATTAGGGCATACGTTACACGATCTAGCAAGGGAGGGCCTCTAAGTCTCGTGCAGTTGCTTTAAGGGATGAATATGTCCCAACTAGCAAAATAGTCCATTAACGCAGCAGTTTATCACTAAAAAGTCATTTTAAAGCTTTATAAAGGTATTCGTTATGACCATGTGTTCTATAAAAGTATCTTTTATCACTATTCAGCTGTATAATTTTATACAGCACTTTAGTACTATTAAGTAGTGATGTAAACGTTTACATGACATGCCTAAATGACACCTTAAACGCAGCACTATAAAAGATACTGTTTTACCACTATAGAGCCTCCTGGTCCTATTAAGGTTCTAGATAGTACCGGTTTAGGACACAATTGTGTCATTGTCGCTTCCAAATGAATATTATAGTGCAAGTGTCACAATTGTTACATGAACTCTTTTATAGTATAATAATGCCCTATTGTTGATTTTTGCAACACTGTTATGTTTCAAATTTGCGCTATAAGTATTCCCTAATCGCTACTATAGGACGATTGCTATAGTAGCCCTGAGAATACTATTTTAACACTGAAAAGTTCTAAAATGGGTTTTTTGGTAACTAGTATGTCTCATAGTTGAGTTATAGAGTTTTCATTACTTTTAATGAGCTTTTCTGATACATAAAAGTAGCATTTCACCACCTATAATCAACTGAAATGTCCAATAGCGGAAATGTAGAAATCTTTTACATAACAAGATGGTAGGAGCGAAGCAAGGCTGGGTTCCGTACAAAATAACAGTTCGATTATTCCAGCATGTCCGTCTGTCTGTCTGTCCGCAGCCTAGCTCAGTGACCGTTAGCGCTAGAAAACTAAAATTTAGTATGAGTACGTATATTAATCACGCCAAGAAAACGGTAAAATAAAATAAAATATTTTTTGGGGTGCCTCTCTAAATAGGAGACTTCAATTGCATTATTTAAATAAATCCAATACATATTTTGGAAATATGTAATAGCTCCCATAATTAAAAAAAAATATGTCCCCCTATCTAACTTTTGTATAGCGGGTTCAAAAAATATGAGAAAATTCATGAAGTGACTACTAATAAATACATGCAATAAAAACCATACTTAATAAAATCGGTTGAGCCATTTTTGAGTTGACGCAAAGAATTGTCATTTCATAGTAAAAGGACGTAAGTGCCGTAAAATATCCTATAAAAGGCAACCTTTTGACAGAGTGTCTTGTGACGGGCCGACAACCATGGCACCTTACATTGAGCATGACCCGACATGCTCTTAGGCAGTTTTTTAAAGTCACAATGACTTGTGAAAAGCGATAGCATAGAATGTGTTACATACATTTCAAATTAGATGAATAAATACGAGTAGGAACCGTACTTCCAATTAATACCATAATTACGTGATGATTGCCCTTCATGTATGGTTTATCCGGTGTTAAGGAACCCTATTTTTGTCATGGCGGCAAATGGCTGACCTGACTTATAGTTATATACTAAGCCTATAATAAGCACGAAAACACTTGTTTACCAGCGAATGAGACATTTATAAATTTTTAATGGTTCTGATTTAATAAATATATAATTAAGGGAGCGCATGAAAATTTTGTTAATTATTCTAGTATACTTTTTCTATAGAACTTCAATCGCAAGTAAAAATAGCTGTGTAGAACATTAACACTCCAACTTCACAAACAGTGAGCGGCCATCATGTTTTAAATAATTCAATCACTTCACTTACCACAGAAACTTGTTTTTATTTTTATTATGTTGGGAGTACCACTCACCGTCACAACAACTCACATTAAGCTTACTGATGAACTATAGTAGCTCCTTGATCTTCATTACAGGTCTAAAAAGTGATTACTTTTATGTAGCTTTTTGGTGATGTAAGCGGCACGAAACCCACTGTTAAAACCTTGAAAAGTGTTACAGTAACCGTTATAGTACGACTATAGTACTAACATGTGATCTATGGAGCCGCAATAACATCGTTATATCACGGAATTGCGATATAATTTTGCCAAAACCTGCCTTTGTTAACGTTTACATCAATGTTACAGGACATGTATGAAACACTAATTGGTGTTTCTGAAAACGTTCTAGGAACTTTTATAGTACTTATTTTTGCTAGTTATATAGCTTATTGCTTCTACTCTTACTGCGGATTTTGGTTTGCCAGACTATAAACCTAACACACTTACGATATCAGTGCCCTAAGGAATCAACTTATAAAAATTGACAATACTCAACAGGTTCCTTAGGCCGTATTGTAATGTTGATCTTATTCCTGGCCCTGATGTTTCTGTACACTTCGTATTCGGCCAATATCGTGGCCCTCCTGCAGTCCAGCTCTTCGCAAATAAAAACGCTGGAAGACCTTCTCCATTCCAGGATTAAATTTGGAGTTCATGACACGGTTTACAACAAGTATTATTTTTCGGTATGTTTACAGTTTTAATTTGGTTTGGTATATTTGCAGATTGGGTTAAAATTGTAACTTAATTTTATATAATACGAAAAGATACTTTCCTGGTACCTAAGTAAAATCAGCTACCTAAGTGCTTTTTATTATACTAATAACTAGTCATTATCTCCACAATTGCTTGTCTGAGTTGGTTGCGGTTTTCGGCAAAGCTAAGGTGATATACCAGCGACAGTTTTGTTATATGTACTTTTTATGTCTGTCTTGTGATACCTACCTATTTCTTTTAATTTACAGACTGCAACAGAGCCTGTCAGAAAAGCTATTTATGAAACAAAAGTGGCGCCGCCCGGGGCAACGCCTAGGTTTATGCCTATGGAAGAAGGTGTCAAGAAGATGCAAAAGGTTAAATAATGAGTAAAAGTTTCATAATATATCGATAATCTTGAGCGGTATTTGACTTTTAGTATGTGGCACCTCGTGGTATGGTGATCATTTATAGCCACTATGGGAAGTAGCTTTTTGACACCGGTGAATTGTTAAGAATAGCTATCATTAAGTTGAATTAGGTACAAATAAGTTCAATTTCGTTAACATGCGGCCGTACCTACAGCAAACGTTATGACATGTCATGGTCGCGGTCATATTACGAAGGGTCAAAAATTTTGTCGAATATAGCCTATGGGAAGTAGCTTTTTGACAACGGTGAATTGTTAAGAATAGCTATCATTAAGTTGAATTAGGTGTAAATAAGTTCAATTCGTTAACATGCGGCCGTACCTACAGCAAACGTTATGACATGTCATGGTCGCGGTCATATCACGAAGGGTCAATATAGTCGAATACAGGTCTTTAACTTACATAATGTTTTAAATGAAAGTACAAAATAACACAATGCTCACTTTTCAGGGTTTATTCGCATTCCATATGGAGACCGGTGTCGGTTACAAGTTTGTAGGGAAGTTCTTCCAAGAAAGTGAAAAATGCGGGCTAAAAGAAATACAGTATTTGCAAGTGATCGATCCGTGGTTGGCCGTGAGGAAGAATACGCCGTACAAGGAAATGTTCAAATTAGGGTAAACCCGATAATTTGTTACTAAATTATTTTTGTTGGGTTAAAGATTAGCTTGAGGCTTGAGTGAGACAAGGACATAGAAGAAGGCCAACAGACTAAAAACAAAATGTTCCAAAAATGTGGCATGTAGAAAATCTTTAAGGGTGTATTCAAGAAAACATTCAAAAACCAACCCTGCCTCAACCAACACAAGGTAGAATTTGGTACAATTCATAAGATTTAATCTGATGCTATCACTTCTGCAAAAGGAGTCGCTGCAAGCTGCAGTGCCTTTTACTGTGCCACTCTTTGCGTGTAGAATGTTATCGCGGTATATTAGTCAAATGTGCTTGAGATTAATATTTATTCCTTACCATTAATCATTTAAATTCTCTTCTAGAACAAAGCGTATCCAAGAGCACGGTCTACAATCCAGAGAGAATCACTTGCTATACGAAAAACGTCCTAAATGCAGTGGCCAAGGGGGCAGTTTCGTGTCTGTCAGCATGGTCGACTGTTACCCAGCCTTACTGGTGTTGTCATATGGCGCTGTCTTCTCCGTCGGACTGCTTTTCATGGAAATCTTGACTAAACGAAGGAATGAGATACTTAAGAAAATTAGTCGCGATAATACGCTTAGTGTTGATGTGTCCGGTTATTAATTTTCTACACTGCGTCACATATAAATCTTGTTAGGTACTTATATCGCTATCCCTATAACTTTTAGAATTATTGAAAGCATAATAAGAATTTCGTATTTTTTAACTTAACTTTACAAAATATAAATTATTTATTATACTTATTCTTATTCTCTTACTCACACAATTGTACTTAGAATTTCGGTTCTGTTTGTGAAAATATAGCTAAGGAATCCGTAGGATTAAATGTAATTATAATGAACACTGAAAATTTTAAATATCAATGGGCCACTTATAAATCTAATAATAGTTAGATGAGCATGAGTGGATGAGTGTTAGTATTGTCTGCATTAAAGATATTAGAGGTACGAGTAGTTACCTAAGCTACCAGTCTTATATTGTATACATTAAATAAGTACTTTACTCCATTTTAGTCGTATCTAAGAGTGTTATGAATTATGATAAATAAAATAATAATTAACCATTTTACTTTACCTAAATAGCTTTCATGCTGAAATCGTTCACCCCTGATTTTGTTTATCCTAATTATGTCGGACATGTGGTTCAAGTAACATGTTCACGATCTCCATTATCGTCAGATATTTTTTGCCTGATAAAGAGGAAGGATACCTAAGCACTCTTCTACTTTTTACACCGTTCGGGTTTTTAGTTCTAAAAATCCCATTAATTCAAATTGCCCGCAGAATTTAACTGCCTTGGTAAGGCTACTGGTTAAAGTAATTGCAGGTTCAGGGAAACTCGATCCCCTCTTAAATTACCGCCCGTAACCCGGTTAACGGAATCTTAATTGCGACAACATAGTTTAAACTGCCAATGGAAACCTACCTTGCTAAAATTTTTAATTAGTCTAGATTTTTCTGATAACTTTATTACTTACAACGGTATTTGTCAAGATAAATGTCAATGGTTCTATAAAACTATCGCAGCTTTTTTTGAGGGGGTTAAAATATAAAATACTAGCTGTGCCTGCGGCTCCACCCGCGTGGAATTCGGTCTGTATCAGTAAGCGGCTAATTCACCCCTAATTTCTCTCCCGCTACCCTGGAGGCGGAACTTGAAGTAAAGTTGACAGATGGATTTATCCTATTAATTTTTATTGGCATGATTTAAACGACATACAATAGTAGGTGTATATCGGACGATACAGGACCACTTTTGTATTTATACGTTCATGTCCACGGCAAATATCATCCAAATCGATCCTCCCGTTAAATCAGTCTAAGCATGAATGGTAAGAACAGGCGCGGTTGAAATGGGGGGGGGGGGGTCACAAATGCAGGTTTTATTTCTATTTGAGGAATAAGTAATCCTTAAGGGGTGATTTCCGGGATAACAATGCAAAAAACACCGGCCAAGAGCATGTCGGGCGATGCTCAGTGTAGTTTCGTAAATGCCGCCCTGTTACGAAACATTCGTTCAAACGGTCGTTTATTAAGGGATATTTGGCGGCGCTTACGTCAGTTTACTATCCGGCGCATCCTTTCACTGTGCAATTTTGACTGATAATTCAAAAACGGCTGAATCGATTTTATTCAATATAGTTTTTAGTGAAAGTTCTTATCAGGCCTCACCAAGTTTCAGCTTTCTAGTGCGAACAGTAACTGAGACCGTGGACAGACGGACGGACATGGCGAAACTATAAGGGTTCCTAGTTAACTACGGACCCTAAAAAGAGATAAATAGTAGTTTATGTAACTGTTACGTAATAAGGCCTAATTATGTACAAAAGCATACACTGCTTTACCTACACACATATTAAAAATCCACTGAAACCATGCGTGCCGGCGGTCGGGGGGGGAGGGGCGGATTTTGATTACGTTACCGTAGGTAATGAATTTTCATACGTTTTTACCACACTGTCACAGATAATACACTGATGTTACGTTACTGGTTGCAATAATTGTGGTAATTACATACTTCAAGGTAAGCACATTACAATGCACTAATGAACGTCAGAGAAAAATAAAATACGTGAGTGTCGTGGAACACTCTGTTGGAACGAAGTTATGTTATTTAATTTTATTACATTTTTGACTTTTTCGTTAATTTTGTGGTTTTAATTTTTTTTGTATATTTTTGAAATTTTTGAAATTTTTAAAGTTTTTACAATTTTTGAATTTTTGAAATTTTGAAATTTTTGAATTTTTTGAAAATTTTGAAATTTTTGAAAATTTTGAAATTTTAAAAATTTTTGAAACTTGAAATTTTTGAAATTTAGAAATTTTGTAATATTTGACATTTTTGACATTTTTTACTTTTAGGTTCTCGACTTATTTCACTTTTATCACTTTGTCACTTCTCACTTTCACTACACTTCACTTCACTTCACTTTATTCTATTTTATATATTTTTTATTTCATTCCATTTTACATGTTTCTCAATCACGGGTGTCGCGTTTTCGTGACGTGACGCTTTTTCGTGACGGTCACGTGACTTTTTTTCACCTAGTAGACCCGTACCGATATGATTATGAAGTTGCGATTATATTAAAGATGCTTATTTTTCACATACAGAATTCAGGGCATCCAACTTAGCTAATAATAATAATTTGTGTCATCCTAGGTTGTTGCTTAAACTTAGACATTTCTTAATTATTTTACATGTTTTTTTAAAGTGGGGCATTCCACTCATACAATAGTAGCAGCGCCATCTATTATTTCCGTTGTGACACTTGTAAAAGGGTCGGCGGGAAGGGTATCTAACTCTAGTAGTTAGCACCTAGATGTCGCTTACGGCTGCTATAAAGTCGATGTAAAAATAAATGCAAAAAGATGATTGAAGGCATTGAGAATTTCGTCAACTCAGTAACTGAACCCATAGCTTAATTGGTAAAGCGATCGAGCCCCGGTAAGGCGTATCGATGCGAGGTTCAATTCCTGCTGGGTTGATTATTTTTTCAATGTTTTCAGTGTTTGTATTTGATTGAATAACATACTATTGTATGAGTGGAATGCCCCACTTTAAAAAAACATGTAAAATAATTATGAGTTGATAGCAGCGCCATCTATTATTTCCGTTGTGACACTTGTAAAAGGGTCGGCGGGAAGGGTATCTAACTCTAGTAGTTAGCACCTAGATGTCGCTTACGGCTGCTATAAAGTCGATGTAAAAATAAATGCAAAAAGATGATTGAAGGCATTGAGAATTTCGTCAACTCAGTAACTGAACCCATAGCTTAATTGGTAAAGCGATCGAGCCCCGGTAAGGCGTATCGATGCGAGGTTCAAATCCTGCTGGGTTGATTATTTATTCAATGTTTTCAGTGTTTGTATTTGATTGAATTAGACATTTCTGTTTTTAAACATTATTCGGTGAATATAAAATTAGAGATAAAATTGTTTTTTCACTGTAACAGCAAAGTTGTTACTGACGCACGCACGCGTTTTGTGTCAGTTTCGTCAATGGGAATACTGACATTCAATCAGCACAAACATGTGGACTTTTATAAGCCTATATAAAATTAGAGTTGATTGATTAGGTACTGTGCTTTCTAAAATATCGGTATCTAGTATTTGAATAAATTTGTGCCATATTAATCAATGATATTTTTTTTCTTGTAGAACCCTGTTAACAGTACAATAAAATATTAAAGTTATTAATGTTTGCGTTAGTATTTTTATAAAAGCGTATCGAAACAATGTTTGAAATTTGTGTCGTTATAATCAATGTCGTTTTATTTTTTAAAACAAAAACTTTTTTTGCGTAAAGGGCATGCGCAGGGAAGGGTAAGGCGCGGGCGGGGTGCATGTACCGGCCAGGCTGCCTAGCAGCTCGTTTGTTTTCTATACATTATTACTCTATACATACATATAGTAATAAGTGCGACAAACACAAACAGCGAGTTTTTAGTCGCTCTTCTTTATTTTTCATAGTAAAGAAAGCAGTGATATAAAACTTAAGTAATTAATGGTGATATAAATATGACTACACCGTAGTCAGTAACGGACTGCAACGGCGGATCTGTGTGCCACGGTTAACCTAGTTTACCATATAAACAGTATTTTGACAAATTGTCACATATCATTTGTAACTAATAAATATGTAATTTATGCATCAAGGCGGTTTGTTTACAGAGTGCCAATCGTGAAACGCGAAAATCGAAATTTCGTTATCTGCCTCTCGGTTGGACTAGCAAAGAGCCGGGCTGGGCTTAATACATTTTTCATCAGATGTCATAATAACGCTATGTTATTATTAATTTATGTAGCATTACGCTACGTATCGTACGACATCTGTCGACTTTCTTTAGAACTTCTGAACTTCTGTGTCTAAGGCTAGGTCACGGTTGATATATAAAAAAGCGTACATTGTGATTCACGGCATTACAGGTAGATGGCGCTTATATCAGTCCGTATTTTGTAATACGTCTGGCAGTTATAAAATTGAGATAAGACTCGCGCTAATTTTGAATGTGAATTTTGAGGTATTCCAGATTGTCAAAAAGAAAAAAGTTGATTTTTGATGGAGTCTGTGAGAGCGCCGTGAGATTTTGAAAGAAAAAGAGATAATCTGGATTTGTTCTGGTCTTTTTTGCCATAATTTGCTTAGCTGCATCGTGATAAAGTGCGATTTATTTCAAACATTGTATGGCAAGTGCTATTGTTGCATTGTTGGAGCAGAAATAAAACCGAAACCCTTGCCGGGCGAAGAGGCCCAATATAAATTATTTAGCAAGTGCTATACCCTGAAACCGCCTGATTCCGGAAGGCCCTTGTGGATGCCGGGCCGGCGGGACAGTCTGCAGCTGCCGCGATTTCCGCGGGTTTCTTCGCCACATCATCGGAGAGTTAGAGTCCGCATCCAGCGGGCTCTCGCAAGTGAGAAAAGGAGTTCAGCGAGCTATTGGGTCCGCCGTATCAAAGCGGACACTGGCCCACGAACTCTTTTTTAATTTAAGCAACAGCTTTTGCATCCTGCTTTCGAGAACATCAAATTATTTATATTTTTGTTAAAAAAACGTTACAAATCGGATTCCTTTTTTGTATCCAGTATTTTTGTGCCATAATAGTTTTTTTTGTTGTTTTGCTAAATTTCCCCAAATTCCAATTGCCTCGTTTGACGGGCGTATAAAGACCTGGCTCTTTAATTTAGGCTACGTTCAGCCAGCGCATCATCTGTCACCATCCATATCACCCGCCTCATTAACCCATTATTTTCCTGCAGCCAAATTATTACTAGCCGAGTCTTTATTTTTACTTACCGGTTTTGCTAACTATTGAATTTGTAATGTCCTTGTTTAGGTACAGTCGTCTTCATTTTTAAGTGAAGTGCTAATATTAAATATTTTTAATTATTGTAATTTAATTACATTCTGGTCACTAGGGAGGTTGTTGAATGTGAAAGTGAAATAGGTACAGTTCTCTTCATTTTTAAGTGAAGTGCTAAATTTAAATATTTTTGTTATTATAATTTAATTGTATTCTGACCACTAGGGAACTTATTGAATGTGAAATACCCTTATTTAGATGCCATTATTGTGATTTTTACGTGAAATGCTAAATTTTAAATAATTGATAATTTTTGCTAATATTAAATATTTTTACTTTGTCGTCAAAATTAAACGTATTAATGCAAGTAAGAAGTGTTTCACTGCAAAATGGCGCCCGAGAAGGTAAAGAACTCTGGATTTACTTTTAATAATTGTAATTAAATTTTTTTTTTTTTTTTTTGATTTGTGAGACGGTGACCGTAGACCGGTCGCGGTTCTATTAACCTTGATTTTGGTTTGTTTCAGCCTGCTGCCTCCTTACGTCCCATCACTAACCCGAATTCCGTCATATAAAAAAATTGCTTTTATTTATGTTAAAAAAAAACGAATTTATCTGTTGCCCTTTACTTATGCCTTTTTCTCAATTACCCGTAACATATCCCGAATACCTTATTTCATAGTCTGAGTCCTGTAGTTAGAGCCCGTAGACGTTAGGGAATTCGCAGGTAAGTCAGACATAGAATGTATGATTTGCGTTTTGTTATTTTTTTCAGAAACTGAACTTGTTTTTTTTAAATTCGAACTCTAACTTGGCATTTAGACTTCGAGTGTTATTTTCTTTCTTTGACTTAAGCGCTTGGTTTAGACCACGGATATACTCGAACTTCGGATTTTATTCTTTTAGGTAGATTAACTTTAATTTTTGTTTGAACTTGCAACGCAAGACAACATTCGACTTTTCGCCATGTCGCACTTAAGTAATGAAGGATCAATTGCTGAGACACCTCATGCGCACTCATCTTTAAACTCGTACGATCCGAGGATTTTAGATCCAATGGCAGACGATGAAGAACAGTTTTTTGATTCTGAACCACGACCTCAGGCGATGCATATGTCCGGACTTCCCCCGCCTTTTCCTTTCAAAGATTATTCACTTACGAAATGGAACTTGAACTTTTCCGGGGACACTTGTGTTCGCGAATTTTTCTTTCGAATCGAGGAAGAAGGTATGGCGCGTAACGTCAATCCTTCATATGTTGTCAGACGTTTCCATGAATTGTTGTCAGATAGTGCCTTGAAACATTTTAGGGCAATCAGATATCAAGGTCTTACTTATGCGGAATTAAAGTCTGAATTCGTTAAAACCTTCGACGTAGCCGATTTCGATTTCAAGCTTGAGAGCCAACTTCGCGCTTTATCACAGAAGGACAACCAGTCAGTGGTTGATTTTGTTATTCAGGCGCGCGATCTAAACGCAAAGCTTCGTACACCGGTTTCCGAAGACAACCTGTTTAACATTATTAAATATGGAATGAATCCTAGATATCATCCTTGTCTTGCAACTAACGTGGTCAGGGATATTGATGGTTTGTTAGAAGTCGCGAAAAATTTTGAAGCCTTTCAAGGTTCACGTCCAGCACGTTTGGCTATTGCACCGATTAGTGCTCAAGTTGTAGGTCAACCCAGTTCTATAGTGTGTATGAAGTGTGATGCAACTGGTCACAACTATCGTAATTGTCCTAACGTTTCAGGGGCAGTGTGCTTCAAGTGTAAGCGTGTTGGTGCAATCACACGCGATTGTCCTAGTTGTAATTCTGGTCCGTCAAAAAACGAATAAGTGGCGCACTGAGAGGTCCATCGGTGTCGCCCGTTTATATGAATAATTCCCCGGATAATAGACTTTTTATTGATGTTTTAGTTGCTGGCTCTTCGGTAAGAGCTCTTTTAGACTCTGGTGCTCAGGTTTCACTAATTGATATATCCCTCTTATCGGAGCTCGGTATAACATATCACAAGGATATCCGGCCTTATGTTGTCTCCGCCGACAATTCTCCTATTGAAATTCTAGGCGGTTTGGACGTCCCCATTCTTTTTAGTGGCATTCGCGTTCTGCACCCCTGTCTAGTAAGCAGTAATCTTCCTACTGCATTTATTTTAGGAATTGAGTTTTGGAATGCTGTTGGTCTCATTGACATTTTAAAGAAGGCATTCCGTGATGGTTTGTCAGGTAAGCTTTACGTCGCTTCACATCATGTTCCTGTCGCAGTCCCACGAGTAGGTGAGGTTCGCTATGTCCACCCTCGTACGGTGCTTGCACCACTGCAGGAATCAAAACTCCAATGTGTTATTGACGAGTTTGAGGAGATTTCTTCTGATAAAGCTGGATTAGGTTGTACTTCGTGGCTTTCGCATAAAATTGAGACTGTTGGTTCGCCCATCCGTCAACGTTACTATCCCTTATCTCCAGTCAAACTCAAGATTCTCAACGAAGAGATCGACAAGATGTTAGAGTCAGGTATTATTCGTCGCTCACGATCACCCTGGGCTTCCCCAGTGGTGATGGTTACCAAGAAAGATGGTAGTGTCAGATTTTGCGTGGACAGTAGGAAGTTGAACAGCGTTACCATCAGGGATTCATACCCTCTCCCGCGCGTCCAGGACATCCTTGATAACCTACGAGGTGCCAAATATCTAACTTCGTTGGATTTTAGGAGCGCCTTTTGGCAAATCCCCTTAGCTGATAAGGCCAGTTGTGAGAAAATGGCCTTTATTGTACCCCAAAGGGGCCTCTTTGAGTTCGTTCGTCTCCCTTTTGGTTTAACCAACGCTGCGTCCGAGATGCAGAGGCTTACTGACATGATTGTCAATTTTGAATATACCCCTGAGTCTGAGGATTTTATCTTCGGCTATGTTGATGATTTGATTTTGGTGTCTCGTGATTTTGACAGTCATATGCGGCTTATTCGTAAGGTTCGTGATAGGTTGAAAGAAGCTGGTCTTACGGTTAATTTAGATAAGTGCGAGTTTTGTAAGTCTGAATTGAAGTATCTCGGCTACATCGTCAATGAGCGTGGTCTTCAAACTGATCCAAAGAAATTAGAAGCTATTAGGGATTACCCTACCCCTTCTTCTGCCAAGTCTCTACGTGCTTTCATTGGTATGTGTTCGTATTATCGCCGTTTCGTGGATGGTTTTTCTTCGATTATTGCTCCTCTGACGGCACTTATTGGTAAGAGAAAGGGACGTGATCCCATCGATTGGAACGATAGTGCTAGTAAAGCTTTTTCTAAATTGAAGGATGCCTTGATGAGCGCTCCGTTGATGGCTTGCCCGGATTTTTCGAAACCTTTTATCCTTCAATGTGACGCTAGCCAGGTTGGCTTAGGCTCGGTCCTGGCTCAAGAGTTTGACGGCGTTGAACATCCAATTGCTTATTATTCTCGTTTATTCACTAAAGCTGAACGTGGATACGGGACAACCGAACATGAGCTTCTCGCCGTTGTTGATTCCATAAAGCATTTCCGCGGATATCTCGATGGAATGAGGTTTAAGATCATTACTGACCATATTGCTCTTAAATGGTTGATCACCCTTGATAATCCTACCGGGCGCTTGGCTCGTTGGGCAACTTTGATTCCCCAATATAACTTTGAGATTGAACATAAAAAAGGTGTCCTTAATGTTGTTCCAGACGCCTTGTCCCGCGCTCAAGTTGGGCTTATCTCATTCGCGCGTGGCATGGATCCTTCTGGAGATCCTTGGTATGAACGAATTTACCAGGGAGTTTTGGACAATCCTCAAATGTTTACTGCATTTGCTCTTCGGGATGGTGTCTTAATGCGCAGGGTATCTATCGAAAACCCTTTAGCACCTAATCCATGGCGTATAGTTCTTCCTGCTTCAAGGACTAGAGAGGCGGTTGCTGAAATTCATAATGGATTTCCCAACGTTCATCCTGGTGTTATGAAAACGTATTTAAAAGCTCGTGACTTATACTATTGGCCGAATATGTACCGTGATGTTACAAGGTTCCTTTCCGAATGTCAGATTTGCAAGTCTTATAAAATTGCAAATTCACAACCTCGTGGACTTCGCTTATTTCCTCGTCGTGTTGCGGCTCCAATGGATCTTCTTTCCATTGACTTAATTGGTCCTTTACCGGTTAGCCGTAATGGGTGTCGTTATATTTTGACTTTGGTTGACGTTTTTACCAAATTTGTTTGGTTGGTCCCTTTGAAGTTGGTGAATGCGAGGTCAATATCGATGGCATTAGAGTCGGAGGTTATTTTGCGGTACGGTGTTCCTACTAACATTCTCTGTGACAACGCTACAGTTTTTCATAGTCGTCAATTTCTGGATTTCCTGGCGAGCTATAATATTCCAGGTCCGTGTTATACCCCATATTATTCGCCACAAGCGAATGTTGTGGAGAGATATAACCAGGTCGTGATTACAACTTTGAGCATTTTAGTTGAAAATGACCAACGCAGTTGGTCGGGTCATTTACATCGGGTCGCTCTTTATTTAAACTCTTGTATAAATTTGGCTACTGCTTATACACCGAATTTTTTGATGTACGGCCGCGAGTTGTCAATGATTCGTGAACGTGTTGAGAATCAGGTTGTGGACCAAGATGTGGGACTCAGCCGGATGGAACACGCTTCGAATCTTCAGACGCTTCGTGAGGTGTACGATAAAGTTTCTGATTCGATGGCTTTAGCCTTTCATCGTAACGCCGCCAAGTTCAACACGAACCGTTCTTCGCCAAGAATCGTTGGTGACCAAATCGTTTGGCGCCGGAATTTCCAGCGTGGATCCGCTGATCCTTTTCGAGGCGGTAAATTCGCTCCACGTTTCGTTCGGTGCCGTGTGGTTAGACGGGTGTCTCCACAGGTATATGTACTGGCTGATACCGATTCCGAGCACGTCGGTACCTATCATATTAAAGATATCTTGAAATAGTTTCTTCTTTCGGCCCGTTCAGTTTTCTCAAAATTCTAAAATGCGCTTTAGTCCGCCATTCCCTTGTCGGTAATCCTTGCTTGATTTGTTTCTTATCGTTTTTTTGTTTTCGTTTGAGCGTTTCCTTGCTCCTTTTTCCAGATTTGACCTTTTTTACCGTTGGTGTTTAAGGGTTCGTTTATCTTTCCCGGTCTATGATAGCCTGGTTGTATAATTTGATGACTCGATGTGAGGGATTAAGATCTGTGGCCAGGTGCAGTTTCTGTCCTATCCCGGCCGTCACGTCTTGGACCGCGTGACGCGTTGGTTGGCGTTTTGTCATCTTGTTAATCTATTAGGTTAGTCTTTAGGGGTAATGTTAATAACTGGTTAGTTTTTTTTTTTTTGGAATTCGTTTAGGGTTCTCTTGTTGTGCCTTTTTTTGGCCTTAGCATTAAGTTGTGTTTGTTTTTGTTGCTTGGGGTTAGTTTTCTTGTGTTTACTTGTGTTGTTGTTTGTTTGTTTCTTTGTTTGGTAGGGAGATGCTGTAGCATTACGCTACGTATCGTACGACATCTGTCGACTTTCTTTAGAACTTCTGAACTTCTGTGTCTAAGGCTAGGTCACGGTTGATATATAAAAAAGCGTACATTGTGATTCACGGCATTACAGGTAGATGGCGCTTATATCAGTCCGTATTTTGTAATACGTCTGGCAGTTATAAAATTGAGATAAGACTCGCGCTAATTTTGAATGTGAATTTTGAGGTATTCCAGATTGTCAAAAAGAAAAAAGTTGATTTTTGATGGAGTCTGTGAGAGCGCCGTGAGATTTTGAAAGAAAAAGAGATAATCTGGATTTGTTCTGGTCTTTTTTGCCATAATTTGCTTAGCTGCATCGTGATAAAGTGCGATTTATTTCAAACATTGTATGGCAAGTGCTATTGTTGCATTGTTGGAGCAGAAATAAAACCGAAACCCTTGCCGGGCGAAGAGGCCCAATATAAATTATTTAGCAAGTGCTATACCCTGAAACCGCCTGATTCCGGAAGGCCCTTGTGGATGCCGGGCCGGCGGGACAGTCTGCAGCTGCCGCGATTTCCGCGGGTTTCTTCGCCACATCATCGGAGAGTTAGAGTCCGCATCCAGCGGGCTCTCGCAAGTGAGAAAAGGAGTTCAGCGAGCTATTGGGTCCGCCGTATCAAAGCGGACACTGGCCCACGAACTCTTTTTTAATTTAAGCAACAGCTTTTGCATCCTGCTTTCGAGAACATCAAATATATTTATATTTTTGTTAAAAAACGTTACAAATCGGATTCCTTTTTTGTATCCAGTATTTTTGTGCCATAATAGTTTTTTTTGTTGTTTTGCTAAATTTCCCCAAATTCCAATTGCCTCGTTTGACGGGCGTATAAAGACCTGGCTCTTTAATTTAGGCTACGTTCAGCCAGCGCATCATCTGTCACCATCCATATCACCCGCCTCATTAACCCATTATTTTCCTGCAGCCAAATTATTACTAGCCGAGTCTTTATTTTTACTTACCGGTTTTGCTAACTATTGAATTTGTAATGTCCTTGTTTAGGTACAGTCGTCTTCATTTTTAAGTGAAGTGCTAATATTAAATATTTTTAATTATTGTAATTTAATTACATTCTGGTCACTAGGGAGGTTGTTGAATGTGAAAGTGAAATAGGTACAGTTCTCTTCATTTTTAAGTGAAGTGCTAAATTTAAATATTTTTGTTATTATAATTTAATTGTATTCTGACCACTAAGGAACTTATTGAATGTGAAATACCCTTATTTAGATGCCATTATTGTGATTTTTACGTGAAATGCTAAATTTTAAATAATTGATAATTTTTGCTAATATTAAATATTTTTACTTTGTCGTCAAAATTAAACGTATTAATGCAAGTAAGAAGTGTTTCACTGCACTTATTGTTAAAAAATACATACAAATAAGCAACTTTTCTTTAACATTTTTTTTTAACTCAATAGTTTTGAAAGTTATGGGGCCCTGAAGGTTGAGTACAATTTGGACTATTTTGGTTGAAATGGTGTCATTATGACACATACTTTTTTTTGTCTTATTGTGTAGAATGTACTCAAATAAGCAAGTTTTATTAGAAACATTTTTTTAACTCAAAAACTTTGAAGTTACCTTACTTTGAAGATTGACTACATGAAGTAAAATTTGGACTTAAATAATAAAATGGCGACGGGGTATAATTTTAACGAGTACTTTTAATGATTTTTCCGTAGAGAATACGCTAAAATAAGCGTGTTTTATTTGAGAAACTTTTCTCTAAAATCAAAAATGGCTGAGATAATGGACTCTGAACTTTTATATAATTTGGACTTCGAAAAAAAAACCATCGACGGGACTACATTATAACGTGTACTTTTTATGATTATTCCGTATAGAATATGCTAAAACAAGCGTGTTTTATTTAAAAAACTTTTCTCTAAAATCAAAAATGACCGAGATAATGGACTTTGAACTTGTATATAATTTGGATTTCAAAGAAAAAACCATCGACGGGACGGCATTATAACATGTACTTTTTATGATTTTTCCATATAGAATACGCTAAACTAAGCTTGTTTTATTCGAAAAACTTTTCTCTAAAATCATAAATGGGCGAGATAATGGACTCTGAACTTGTATACAGGTTGACTGGTAATTCGACCTATTCCTGGAAAGGGGTTTATTCTAGAGGTTATTTACAATGTTTTTAGCCCAGTCAACCAGGGGTCTAAATTCAGTGGTTTTCGAGTTATTCGAGTTTTTAGTGTTTTTCAAAAAAACGCTATCTTCCGGCCTTAAATTTAAAAAAAAACTACATGAATTAGGATGGTTAATTATTTGTTTACTGGTAGCCAGTGAACAGAAGGTTATTTAAACAAAAAAATCATGTCAAACAATTAAGACTTTAGAAATAACAGGCAATAAATCAATAGCTATCGTACTTTAAAAAAAATTATAAATCAAAGACGAATACCCTAAAAAATGTGTATGACACTTCGCGTAAAAATAACTGAAATGGATTCCTCAATTCATAACCTTTCCGAAAAAGTACAAATGTTAACATGATTCACTAAATTATTGAAAATAATAATAACCGCGCTGCTGGAGGATGTGCCGCTTGGTACAAGGATGGCCATGATTTACCAACACGATGGCTGCCCAGCTCACTAGTACCGGTGTGTGTGACAGTGGATGGATTGGTCGAGGCGGTCCGATCCAAGATGGATGTTCGGCCCTCAACTGTGCCTGTTTGACATATTGTGTCATATTCATGTGTTTATTGATTTTAGGTCATATGATTTTGTAAATTATTTTGTTCTTTAGCCTTAAATTGTAATTTCACAGTACTTTAGTGTAATAACTGTCATGCTGTGTAATTAAATTGTATAAATAAAAATAAATAAAAAATAAAATCCCTTGGCCAGCAAGGAGTCCAGATTTGACTCCATGTGAATTTTACATTTTGGGTCACATGAAGGCATTAGTTTACGACAGGCCAATACGATGAGTAGAAGACTTGAGAGGAAGAATTTTAGCCGCTGCTGAAAACATGAAAGAAGGCATGTCGCCGCGAGTAACAATCACCGATGTACACAAAAGGCTTCGTGCTTGCATTCGAAATGAGGGCAGGCAATTCGAACAAGATTTGTAAATTATTATGTTTATTTTTAAGATTTTAGTGTGGTGTTCATTGTTATTATTAAGATTAATTTTTAGTAAAATTTTATTAAGATTTTATTATGATTTATTTAAAAATTTAATTTTACTCAGAAAATGGTTGTTTTACTTTCTTTATCTACACTCATATTGTAAGTCCTCTAAAATGCGTTCAAAAACCGTAGGCAATGACCAGCATTACAACAAACGATTTCACTATGATAAGTTTCTTATCTGTGGCAGTAATGTAATTTTAACTTTACATGCTCAAATATTGTTAAGTTATGATTTTCGAATTTGGAACAGCTGTCAAAACCAACACAATTTCAATGGGTTTATATTCTAGTATCCATAGATTTTAAAATGTTGTCGATACGAAACGTCAGTGCGATATATTTTTTGACATAAACCGCACGACATTTTGATCTCGGATGTCATGAGAATAAGGACTTCGTTTGTTGGCTAATATAAAAAAAAACTCGCGACAGAAGTTTGTACATATATATATTTCTCTATGGTTTGTACGGCCGCCATTTCTGTTATCAACTTGTCAGTTATTGTTTGCCGAAACATTTTTAATTGCGAAAATGTAAATGTTTACTATTAACTATATTATAATAAATAAATATACTTTCCTTATCGGTTCTAATTTATTTATTTTTATTAAGCTTACACCTGTGGGTATGTTTCAGCACTTGTATCTATCTACCTAGTAATGCAGGTCAATTGCCTTCGGCTTCTGAACCCATCTTTGAGTACTTGCAATATGTGAAAGATAAGATAGGTAACTGGAGGCAAACAAAGGACTCAGGGAAACAAAAGTGACAAAAACAAACTGGTTTCTGGTTAACTTTATTTGTGTTGCTTTCGTCATCATTCATCATCTTTCACAACACACGAACATGTCAGAATACTTCCCAAGGGCAACCTGTTATGACCTGGACCCTCAAAAGATAAAAGTCAAGATAAGATGAAAGATAAGGTAAACCAAGCACACAAAGAGAAACAAAAGTGACACAAACAAACTGCTTTCGGGTCTGGTACGCTTCCAGTACACCCGCTACCTGCTCTGTTATTATTATTATTATTATCAATAATTTAGTAAATCATGTCAACATTTGTACCTTTTCGGAAAGGTTATGAATTAAGGAATCCATTTCTGTTATTTTTACGCGAAGTGTAATACACTTTTTTTAGGGTAATCGTCTTTGATTTTGAAAACAAAATAAAAAACGTGGGATGGCTTGTGATTTATTATAACCTTTTATTTCTAAGTCTTCATTTTTATATGTTTTTTTTTTGTTCAGAGTAATTTTTTGTTCATTGGCTACTAGAAAATAAATAATAAACCATCCTAATTCATGTAGTTTTTATACAAATGCCATTTTAAGGCCGGAAGATTGCGTTTTTTTGAAAAACACTAAAAACTCGAATAACTAGAAAACCACTGAATTTAGACCCCTGGTTGACTGGACTAAAAACATTGTAAATAACCTCTAGAATAACCCCTTTCAAGGAATAGGTCGAAATTACCAGTCACCCTGCATAATTTGTTTTTCGAAAAAGAAAAACCATCGACGGGACGTCATTATAACATGTACTTTTTATGATTTTTCCCGTATGGAAAACGCTAAAATAAGCGTGTTTTATTTAAAAAACTTTTCTCTAAAATCAAAAATGGCCGAGATATTCTCCTCCTTTTTGTAAAGGGTCGGCAACGCGCATGTGACACCTCTGGAGTTGTAGGCATCCATAGGCTACGGCTTACTATCTGGCAGGCCGTATGCTTGTTTGCCACCGTCATGGTATAAAAAAAAGAATAAAATAAAACAAAATAAAAACAATAACAACAAAATTAAAACAAAATTAAAACAAAATAAAGACAAAATAAAAACAAAATATTAACAAAAATGGAACAAAAGTAAGACAAAAATAAAACGAAACTAAAACAAAAAATATACGTTGCGTTTTCTACCCATACTTCACGATGCTTGAAATCTTCGAAAATGTACTCAACAGTCTAGTCAAAACACGAACAAACAGTAAGCTACTGCTTAAAAGGTACGTCGGGGCGAGACAAGCTCGAGTTCATTGCCCCACTCCCCGGCTACCTGCGCCCCGCTCCACCGCTCAGTTCCTTTGTCGAGTATGTCAGCTAGACCACCCCGCGCGGGCCTCCGTGAGCAAGTACCTACATCGTAACTGCTAAGATACCAGCGCCTGGTTGACCCATGGTTTAACTTGTTAAGAAGCGAGCCGGGGGTCTACTTCTAGAGGTCACTACAGAAGCACGCCGAACAGGCTTACCGTGAAGGTCACGCGCTATAGTTAGGACTTAGTCTGAACGCAAATATTGTTTCTGTTTAATTTTTGTCGAAATATCATTTAATAAAGTGACACAAATTGAAATATCTACTTTAAAATCCCTTTGTGATTATTATAATGTGAACTCTGGTGACTTTAATAATTTATTGAAACGATCACAGCCTAAAAAAACGAATTTACCAAGAAACTTAAATTTTCATTGCTTAATTTGACACATATTGATTTTATTGACGTATTTTAAGGTGATGATATAGTTAATCCTTATTTTATGAACTCAAATTTTTTATACGAAGTTTTTTAGCGTTGTCATACTATATCAAATTGCACTCGACGTAAATGACACAAACTGGTTTTGTGCAACAATAAAACTGTTCTAAATACAAAACAGTTATATTTTGTAACTCTAATATTCTTTTACTCAAGTTATGGCAAGCTAAAAAAGTTAACCTCAAATTATTGAATTACAAAAAAAGCACCAATTTAATATGACACAAAACGCACTGAAAGATTCTCATGTACACACTGTATTTCCAACTTCAATAATAAGTGACTTTAGAATTTTCGAAACTTAACCCCCAAAATATTGCCAGTGGGACGGGACTATAGCCCTCCATCCGCGAACCGTCCAATAAGGAACTTCGTTCCAAAACTACCACCGGTTCTAACTCTACACCTCTGGCCCAAGAAGTATTATGACCGAAAAGATACTCGACGGGACTTTTTTTTTCAAAACAGTAATACATTATTAGATCTTAAAGATACAAAATAATGCGTAGTTCTTCAAGAAGACATATCAAAACAGCTTGAGAGACAGATAATGTACCTATTGTTTAATTATAAAGAAAAATAAATCCTAATCTGACTGCTTCACAAAACGTTTGATATGTTTTCCTACCTAAACGGTGTCCTATAAATGTTGTAGTAGTTTTTTGGTTTGGGCCATGCATCTTTGTCCGTCATATATAATACTCGAACCTGCAATAACCCTTTGACATTCATGACATTTTCAAATATTTCTTAAGAGCGGGTAAATGTAAATTTAAAGCATCGACGGGTAACATGTTATAAATATGAACACATTGACCAAAAAATTACAAATTATTTAAATACCAAATTTCATCTAAATACGGACAGCGGTTATTGGTTGTTTCTTCCCCATGCAAACTTTCACCCCTTTTGTATCCGTTTAAAGGATAATTTCCGAGATAAAACTATTTTATTTCCTTTTTTAATTAATTATCTCCATACCAAATTTTATCTAAATCGATTCTGCGGTTAATAATTCCCTATAAAAATTTCCAACTATCTTTTCACCCCTTTAGGGTTGATTTTCGGAGTGAAAACTATCATTTGTCCTTTCTTGAGACCCATACTATACCAAATTTCATCTTTATCAGTTCAGCGGTTAAAAAATCGTCATACCAACTTCCAACCCCCTTTTCGGGGTGAAAGGGTTTATTTTCGGGATGAAAACTATTCTGTCGTTTCTCGGGACTCAAATTATCTGCATACTAATTTCTATTAAAAAATCTCCGTACAAACTTTCAACCCCCTTTTCACACCCTCCAGGGTTGATTTTCGGGATGAATTTGATTTATTATTTGGTTGATTTTTTGTCCTTTCCCGGAACTCAAACTATCTCTACACAAATTTTCATCAAAATCCGTTCAGCCGTTTTCACGTGATAGATGTATAGATAGATAGTTTTTATTTAAAGTACCTTTCAGGCTTCGCTTCCATTATTTTTTTCAAATTTTTTGGACCTACGGTTCTAAAGTAAGGTGGGGGGGGGGGGCTTTTTTCAAGATGAAACTGTCCTTTGTCCTTTCTGGAGACCCATACTATCTCTATACCAATTTTCATCTAAATCTGTTCAGCGGTAAAAAAATCCTCATACCAACTTCCAACTATCCTATGACATTTCTCGAGACTCAAATTATCTCCATACTCATTTCTATCTAAATCGTTTCAGCGGTTAAAAATTCTCATACAAACTTTCAGACCCATTTTCACCCCCACCAGGGTTGATTTTCGGGATTAAAACTATATATTATCCTTTCCCGGGACTCAAACTATCTCTATACAAAATTTTATCGAAATCCGTTCAGCCGTTTTCACGTGATGCGCGGTCAAAGAAACAGACAAACAGATAAACAGATAAACAGATAAACAGACAAACAGATAAACAGACAAAAATTCTAAAAATTGTTGGAACGTGTTCTGTTATCGATTCTAAGTATCCCCAGCCAACTTTTTTTCGATTATCTTCCATGTACAGACTTTCGACCCTCTTCAGCTTTATTATATGTATAGATAGATAGATAGATAGGTAGTCACATCATAGCGAACTCACAATGGTCATAATGTAGCTTTTCCCTATCTTAAACTTATACTTATACACTGACCTGACTGAAGCAGGGCCTGGAAAACCTATATTGTACCGTAGCAACCCATTTCCTTTTAGCATATCAGTTATTTCCGGACTTCAAAAGAAATAGCTTGCCCCAAGCCCCTGGACGAATATTCAAAGCACATAGTCACATAGAGCGAAATAGTAACTCATAATTTATAAGTCATAGAATGATGATACAAGAAACATAGTTTCTTAGTTGATAAATTAAGAATGATAATTTAAAGAGGTAAAAAAAAATATATATATATATATATTTTGGTAAAGATCCCCTACGGCCTACTATTAGTCTTCAGGATAACAAAGCATTCTTCCTGAGATAAGCCTAAATACAGGTTGTTTATTCAATAACTAGCCATATTGTGAGAGGTGATAATAGGTCATACTAACAACTTTTTCTATGGGACCAATCCCGAAATCCCAAAAAAATATTTGGCGTCCCTATAGAAAACATCGACGTCTGTGTATGAAACAGCCAAAAAAAATTGTGATTTTACCGCAACAGCTCGCAAAATAACGGCTAGTTATTAGAAAAACACCTTGTAGGTTTTTCATTTAACAGAGTAGGACTAACTCTGTTAAATGAAAAACCTAGTAAGATCTGAATATTAGTGAAGTGTGATATTTACACTATGATACTCCTTTTCTTGCCCAATGGGGTATCGAAGAGCCTTACACTTAAAATGTACAATAGGCATGATGAATTTATTTCATGTATGGTATCAATCGATTCGTTTTGTTGTAAGGATTAAATGTCTATATGGCGCTAATTGCGTCAAAGCAACACAAAAGTCAGAAATGAGATTCAAAAGCTGTCACTCGCTTTTGTTTCTCAAAACGCTCCAAACAAAATGATATGCAACAGTGACGTCACCCGCTTGCATAGTCGCCCTGTTTAAAGTATGGAAAAATAATGCAATTGCTATTTTGGCGCTAAAATATTGCGTTTATGTATATGGTTGCTATACAATTTATTTTACTATAAAATGTAAGAAATCGAATGGTGTCATTGTTTTTTTGAATTTCATACTTTTTATAAATCGTAAAATTTTAGAATTTTGAAGTCTCGTATCTTTGAACCATTTCAATAGATTTTTAAAATTTTACTTTATTAGGATATATTTATCATTTTGCATCCATTCAACTCAATTTTATTACAAAATTCAACATGTGTCATCAATCACCATCCCTAATAGGGATAGGGGATAGGGAAAGATAGTACGTACCTACAGGCTACATAGACAATAGAAGATACTTATTATATGAGTTCGATGAGTAATAATAATACATAGGTACACATATGTGTAAAACTTCCGGCTGACGAAGCCGATTAGCGTACTGATTGATATAAGATCGTATTTTGATTTTGATTATCTTTAGTTATAGCACTGATAATGAAGATACCGGGAAAGAACTTGCATTCAGTATCGATTAAGTGTTTGTTTGCGAAGGACAATGTATTCTAATGTTGTGTTGTTAGTGCTTTGTGCGCTTGTAGGAAAATCCGTGGGTAAGTCTAGTTTTCTCATTTTTTTCTTGTTTTACGTAGTTTTTGATACAGCAAATAAGGCATTTAATTTGCGCAAGTTAAGACAAAAGGGATGACTAGTAAAGTTGCGTTGAAATGACGCAAATCCAAATTTCAAAGGAGGATGGGCAGATATTTTCCCAAGTAAGAGTAAAATTACGATAAGATCAATATTTAGAGTCCATATTTTATAGGAAGCACTTTCTCAAGACAGTGATTATTATTATAGTATCATCAATTCTTAGCAATAACAGATTTGGGGAATGGGGACACTGTTCTAGTTATGTTATTGAGTTGAGCTGTTTGCATCTCTTTCCTTGTGCTGCAAATCCATTTTGTGTAATGGGATTTTCGTAGTGTGCTTGCATCATCTTCGATTGCCATATTAAGGAAAGGTGAAACGACGAATGTTTGGCAAAACCCAATAAAAATATTAGGTACTCACATGAAATTAAATTTACCGCCGTAAGACAATAATTTTAAAGAACAAAGAACCCACTTCAATGAGGCTACACCTTACCTAGAGCAAATGCCCGACTTGCCCGAGTTACTACTGTAAAAAATACCTACTTTAATCACTATATGATAAATATTTAAATAATATTTAAAGCTTATGTGTCTATAATATTTAAAGAGTTCCCTCCATATCTCCAGGATCCTATCATCAGATCCTGACCTGATGACAGTGGTACCAACTGCCCAGTATACAAACAAAAAAATAATTTTCCAAACCAGGCCAGTTGTCTTCGAATAATCGGCGAACATACACTTTTTTTACAAAAAAAGCAACAACATCAATGAAGATCCCGACGAATTGAGAACCTCCTTCTTCGAAATCTTGAACTCAGTTGAAAATAACGCAGCGGCGTTCTGTTGTCGGCATATTGCTTGTTTTTTGGGTTCACTAAAGCCAGCGTTGATCTCTGCAGGTGAACTAAGATGCTACGCTTGCTCGTTTTCATCCGTGGACTCTGACCGGTCATGCATGACTGTGACCGAAGACACAATGTCCGTCGATTGTCCCTACCAATACTGCACGATCATGCGACAAGAGTTCGTGGTAAGTGGACGGGCTATTGCTATTCAAATCTTTTAGGCGCCTTACCTATTGTAGGGCCCAGACCAACTTGCCGATTGAGTCGAAACTAATTAAGCTGGATGTCTCGCTCGCTCTCGCTATTTGTAGTGATCATGCGCGGATACCCCCCCTGAAACGCAAACCTCGTATACTACGGGGCCCATAGGATGAGGACCGCGAGATTTTTTTGTGAAGGAAAGTACCCCCCCTGAACGAAATCCTGGATCCGCGCCTGGTAGTGATTGGCTTCGCTGTGTTCTTGCTTTATCTTTATTGCCCTACAGGCACGTTGGTTTTGACTGTACAATAGTATAGCACGTACAAAGCCCTTCAGGTTTGTCTTAGGCTTGCAGTCTGCAGGTTACAGATGTACTGTACCTATCTGCCGGACAACTCTTTCAATGAACGGCGGAAATCAGGCATAGATGTATCAGCTGGAGAGATTGCATCCCCATACCACCAGACCATAAATAAGCACTGGTACTTGACATTTTTCCAGGACCCTGTTGGAGAAATCGCCAGTTTCACAAGAGGCTGCGAGGAAATCCCGGATTTCCTGAACCACGACATTACAGATTCCACATTCCGCACTTATTATCGGGCGTGCACTAACGACTTTTGCAATACAGGTAATTAATCATTTTATAATCCCAAGTACCTAATTAATTAATAAATTGAAGTCACTACTGCAATACCTGTCACTTTACAATCAAGGTGCACTGTACAAAGATTTGATTCAAAGATAGGTATGATTGCAGTTCCTTTCGTTAAATAGGAACTTACCTATATAATATACTTAGGTAAAGATCATTACCCAGGTAGGCCAGACGATCCCAAGCTGCTTGACAGCAAAGAAAAGCAAACCTAATGCAATTTTGTAATCTTGACTGAAACTAAGTTTAAGTTAGAACTACTTAACAGTAAGTAATCGATGTTTTTATGTCCACTTAATGATTTAACTAACTTTTCTAAACAATTGACCTCCAGACTCCGACCAAGCTAAGTTTTCACCGACTTAGGTACTCCAAGTAACAAAATGTGGTTATGTAGTGGTTCCGGAGCCAGGTCTATAACAGGCTAGTAAAAGTTTATAACGACGGAAAAGGGCCCATTTTATACGCGTACTTTTGCTAATAAAACACTCATAGTAGACTGGGCGAGCACCACTTAGACCAATATATACACTCATAGTTGACCTACGCAGAACTATCTGCTCCCGCGAAGCCAACTAGGAGCGACTAATAGAACCAGACATCACGACCTAAGCCCATAATATACTTATAGTTAGACTCCGGAGAACCATTTGCTCACTATGAGCATTTAATGGAACCAGACAGGCCTGTAACGTACACCCGTATGACTTTTCTGTTGTGATGTGCGTTTGTGGAGAAGAATAAACAAAATTAAGAGGTAAGTTAAACTATCTATACTTCACATTTATAATTAGTCCACAGAATACATGTAATTTTATACGTGCATACATGTTTGCGCGGCAAACGCATGAGTATTTTCGGTGAAGTATATTGTGTTTTACATCTTAATTTTTGTTCGCCTTTTGAACACGGCTTATTTACTAAGTTGTGTTTAAAAATAATATGAATCCTAACAGCATTCTCGAGCCATATTGGGACGAATTAAAATTAACTCGGCACACTTATCATTTGTTGGTATGTTTTCTGTACTTTCCTCTTATATGAACCGCTTTTTTTTAACCGCTTCCATTTGTTTATATCCATTTTGATTATTATTTAATAAAAACCCAATGCCTCAAAAGAAATCAAAATGGCTGTGACGATGCGATAATTTTTAAAAGCAAATGTCTTCTTAAACGGACTTCACGAAGACATCTTTGGACACTAATAGTTTTACAAGAAACCTTTATATAGAAATTAAGTCTATAACAGCATTCGAGAGTCCACAATAATACCAAGTACACTTACTCTTAGAGGAAACCACTGCAGAACTAATTCACTTGTAATTGACGATTAAACTTGACTTATACACCCCTATAAGGTCAGTAACAAGTAAAAAAGGTTCTAAGTGCATTTAGTTCAATAAACTACTATTACTAGCTTATGACACTTGTAGCGGATTTATAACTACTTCTTGTAGGCGATTATAAGTGTAACTTACTGGAGTATGTATTCTCAAGTGTATTTACACCTTTGCACCACTTTTATAGGCCTTCTTAACCTTTACTGCGCCTATAATTTCTTTCTATACACGACTATAAGTCAGCTTATAAGAACAGGTCTACTATAAAACCAAACAAACTCCGTGGAACCTGATATAAGCTTTGTGGTAAAACCTAGAACCATTAAGAGAGAGGTACTAGTGCTGTAAGCCTGTAAAATGTGCACTACAGGATAACTTTGTTACTTATTGGCAGTGACAATAAAAGATATACTTAATTTTTCGTTTATAAGTCGGTGCATAATACTTTATTTATACCTGCATACAAAGTTTGTATGCAGGGGGGGTCCTTTTCTCTGCAGCTGTACATACAAACATACGGGTCACTCAAACTGAGAACCTTCTTTTTAGGGTTCCGTAGTCAACTAGGAACCCTTATAGTTTCGCCATGTCTGCCCGTCCGTCCGTCCGCCCGCGGATAATCTCAGTCAATTAAAATCGGTTCAGCCAAACGAGAAATAATTGCGAACAAACATACATATATACAAGGATACGGGTAAACTGAGAACCTCGTCCTTTTTTTAAGTCCATTAAGAAAAAGAATACTCGCGGACTAAAATGCCTTTACTTTCAAAATCTTTGAGTTTGAGGGTTTGTGGTTAAGTTAGATTTTGTAAGAGGTACAGTCAGATTTGTAACCACCTTGGCCGCTCCGATATATCTGATGGCCACTGTACCTACTAACTTATTAAATTCTGTATATTTGTTAATAATAGGTGACGGAATCCAGTCGGTGGTGGGAGGGAGCCTGTCGCCAACGCCGGAATATGTGGGGGACAACCTACTAGTTCCTGGAACGGGTGGCGGGGCTCCGACTATGCAGATTAGCCTCTTGTTGTTGTTTGTTCTCGCTGCGTTAACCGTTCATATTTAAGTAAAAAATGAATGTTACTGACTATGGATATTTTTATACTCCCTACCCAAAATAACAATACGGCGCGACATACACTTGAGAAGTATTCAGCTACGTATCATAGGCAAACATCAGCGAAATGTTGTTAATTGGCTCCATACAAAAATTTTGCGCAATCGCAATAGACAAATTTCCACCTTCCGGTTGATTTTTGTCTATGATAGCCGCACTCCGCTAAGTATATGTGTTGCGCTTACTTTTGTTTTGGAAGTCAGTTAGCGTTTTAACTGACTTCCAAAAGTAAGCGCAACACATACTTAGCGGAATACGGCTACGTTCTGCTCTTTGACGCTACGTTGGAATAACTACTCAAAATTTGTGTCCGACCGAAACATGTTTTTTGCCGAAACCGAAACAGAAGGTTCGGCTCTGAATCCAGGTTTGGCCGAAACCGAAACATTGATGGACATGTTTTAATCGTACAAATTTCAGATACATGTTGATATTTGGTGAAAAAAATTGAAATTTTGTTACATGTATGGAGCTTCGTCTCCGTGTCGTCTCTAGTCTTTGATAAATATCAAAGTCTCTAGTCATGTTTCCTCTCAGTTATATACATATTCATCTATGATGTTTCCTATGTTACGGTTTCCATAACAACTATTATGATGCACAAGTGTTAGTCATTTTGTGCAACCATAACTTTATGAAAATTAATTAAGCTAATTGTATAACTTTTTGAATGCATCAGATTAGTACACGTGTATTTTTTTTATACATAGACTCGTTTAACTTAGCATGTGTAGACTTCGGAACGTAACACGAGATTTTGACAGATTCCGTATTCAAAATGTCATTCAGTATGATGTAGGTTATGTTGTCTATATTTTATATAAAATGTAATTAGTAACATAAATTAATAGTGCTGGTGGCGTAAACCACAATATGACCACTTCACCCACCAAAACCAAACAGAAGCTGTCACTGCGAAAACGGTTGTTCGTTAAAAAGTCACCTAAAGTTGGCTGCTATGTCGATACAGATTCCAATGACGAGTTTTCTCAGTCGACATCTCGTCCGATATCTCCGGCCGACCCGTTCCTCGCTCATAGCCAGCAGCAAATTGATACCAGTCAGGAATCCATAGACAACCACACGAATACAGCGGAGCCATTCAGTAATAACATAAGCCAAGGCAGTGACCGATCTCATAAAGAGGATGATACTAATCCTCAATGCTGTAAAACTTTCTTTAGAAGATCCCGGCCGAAGAGTCTAGTAGACCCTCATTCAAAGCCTGACGCCAATTTCAAGCCAAGCAGCCCAGTCACCAGCAATAGTTATAGTGAAAACTCAGTATCACATACTAAGTCCGATGAAATACCAAAAGTTACTGTTAAGTTTCCAAAGAGCGACGATCCTCGAAAGTACTTTGAACATTCAGGGTCCTTTGAAGGTATAAAACCAAAGAGTAAATTGTTTGTGAAGAGATTGTCAGCTGACCATTTAATATCTAACGATACCAAGCCACTGTTTCACTCGTCTCCTGAAAGTGATAGGAGCAGTTCCTTAGATCGCAAAAAAAGGTAAGTTAAAGAATTTTATTCATTCTCTATCTCTATTACGATTACAAAAGAAAATGAAAAATGATTTATTTGGGAATCTTGAGTACAGCTTTTTACATGGATTTGCATTTAAAATCTTTAGGTGTTGGTATAATTGTTGTAAGATAAGCCTAGGATTAGTGTCTTGAGCCCTAAACTAGGTAAACCTGTCTTATAGGGAACAGGGAATAAACCGCTGCCGCTACTTCTACAATTGCCGCAAAGATTATTGTTGTTATTGTTTTTTAGGTACCATATACTTATTTCATATTTTTTTCTTAAATTTATAGCATTTTTTTCTTGTCATGAATAAAACGTGCCTCAACCAATGTTATGCTAAAATACTACACCCCCTAGAGGCCAAAATGTAGAGTCTAAATCAGGTCACCATCCTCACCGTGGTACTATAGGCCTTATACGGTTTAAATTTGGTGGGGCGCATCCCACTGATTGGGAAAACCTGGTCTATGTGCTTCATACAAAAATTCAGCTACCATAGACAAATTTCCGCTTCCCAGCAGTTTCTTGGCTGTGATAGTTGAATTCTGCCCAAGTGTGTTTTGCACCTTAGTGTTCATTTACAGGGGAAGGGCAATACATTTTACTTATGATATGTAGCTTGAAAAAAAAAAACTATTGATAATCTTAGTTAAACATTTTGCTTATTTGTAAACATTATCTTGTTGTAGTATATCATACTGCATAATAAATTTAACACATAACTTTTCGTACAGGGCAAAATCAACAATAACAAGATCTCATTCCCGTGCGGGGAGTACGGACAGCTTGGCTCGAAACTCTTTGCTTGCTGCTCAGGTGCTTCGACTCATTCCTACTCAGGAGGCGAGGGAGAGGTGGTGTCTTTGCCTTATTCTTTGTGCTAGCTTTTTGTGCTTTATGGTTTTGTTTTACTTTTATAATCTGTGGGGATTCTGGTAATTTGGTTTTAAAAGTTGTTTTTTCGCCTATCGCCTACAAATTATAAAAGTAAAACAAAATATTTGTGATGTTTTCAAGTCAAAGATACATCATTGTCGGTTGTCAATAAGGCGTTGCTGCCATAAAAATTCATTTAGAAATAAACTTTATTAACAACCGACAATGGTGTACTTTTGACTTAAAAACGTCACATTTTGGCTGGAATTGTTGGTGATATATATTTTTACCTTTTTCAAGGTAGCCTTATTTAATTTCATCAAGAAACCAACAGCTTGACTTAAAGTTATGAAAATATTATAATTCATAAAAACAATAAGCCGATTAATTCTTATTACTAAATGAAAATAATGATTTTCAGGAACTATTTGTATGGGCGGCTAGCATCCAACTCGCTTCTGGGTGCTGCAGAGTTAGAGCATGTTTTTCCGGAAAGGGAAGTGAAAATTTTTGTGGGAACTTGGAATATGAATGGACAAGCTCCACCTAAGTATGTTCATGTTTAAAGATTTCATCAATAGAAAATACTCTTTTCTATTACTTACTTTAAAAAATTAAAAGTTTTTTTTAAGCTTTCTTCATATAAAAAAAGTAGAGTGTTCAACTCAGGGTTCTAATTTCATTCAGTTTCATTTCGGCGTAGCTAAATATCTCGTTAGGAAAGGATGCCTTTCATACCTTAGTTTTTCCTAACATTTGTGTAAACCACTGTTTATGTAAATTGGTACAGTCAGCAGCAGAAGTAGACTCTATTGTTATGAGAATAAGAGCGTGTAAAGGTCATTCTGAACACCTTGACCGCTTAGCTACTTCTGCTGGTGCTGTACTGTATCTACATCATTTTTAACAACTAATTTAAGCCTTTAATGATTTCAGAGAACTAGCCGACTTTATTTTCCCAAGCCAAGTGAAACATGTACCAGACATATTCGCCATTGGCACTCAGGAGTCATACTCGGAGCGGACGGAGTGGGAAATTACCATCCAGGAGGTGTTGGGACCTTCGCATTTGCTTCTTCACTCTTATTATTTAGGTAAGATAAGTTAATTATTTAAAAAATATATATACCACGGCAATGGCGATATGACCCGCCTGATAGTAAACAGCTATCGTAGCATATGGACACCAGGGTGCGTAGCCAACGTGCCAATCGTAAACGCTCCGTAGCGAACGAAACGCAACTGTCACTGTCACACTAACATGGAAGAGGGATAGAGAGAGGAGACTTCGATACGCTACGGAGCGTTCACGATTGGCACGTTGGCTACGCACCCTGTAACTCTAGAGTTTTCACATGCGCGTTAAATAAAATAAAATAAAAAAGCCTTTTATTTCTGGGTGCAAAAAAATAATCTAAAATAAATTTCAAACTTAGTCTAAATTTAACTTAAATTTGTTGGGTAAACAAACACACCAGAACCCTCTTACGAGGTATAGGCCTCCTCCAGAGTTTTCCACCTCTCTCGATCTTGGGCCACCCATACCCAGTTGGCCCCCGCCACCTTGACTATATCGTCAGCCCAGCGTGCCAGTGGCCGTCCTGGTTTCCCTTCAGGACCTCTCCAGGCTGTCGCTTTTAAAGTCCATCTTTCGTCCTGGAGTCTGGCAACATGGCCAGCCCATCTCCATTTTTGTTTCTGGGCCTGGCATAGTGCATCTATAACCTTCGTCTTGTCTCTGATGATAGAGTGCCTGATCTTTTCACTTTTCTTTATTTTTAGCATGCTCCTTTCCATTCCCCTTTGGCATGAAACTATCATTCTTTTCGCCTTCGATGAGAATTTCCAGGTTTGACATGCGTAGGTTAAGGTTGGGAGTAAGCACATGTCCATTATCTTCTTTTTGAGCTGAACAGATAGGTTACTCTTTAAGGTTTCTTTTTGGCTCCAAAACCTGTTCCAGGTGTTCTTGACTTTCCTTCCAATCTCTAGGTCGTTTGATTTGGCATCGAAGCTTATTTGTTTCCCTAGGTAAACGTAATGATCAACATACTCTATCTGTTCAGACTCAATATGTATAGGTTTTTTTATGCCATTTGACATTATTTTGGTTTTGGCAAAGTTGATTTCTAAACCCACTTTTTTGCTCTCCTCATTCAAGGTGTTGCACATGTATTCTAGATTTGAGCTGCTGTTGGCGAATATGGCTAAGTCATCAGCAAATCGGAGATGAGACAGGTTCTTTCCTCTGATGTTTATTCCATGGGATCTCCAATCCAACCCACCGAAGATTGATTCCAGCACTGCTATAAACAATCTTGGGGACATCGGGTCTCCCTGCCTTACCCCCCTTCTAATAGGAAAAGATGGGCCGATGTTGTCCAATTTGATTCTACTGGTGCTGTTCTTATATATGTTTTTTACTATTTTTATGTAAGTGTTATGTATCTGTTGATCCTGTAGTGCTTTCCAGATTGCGGGGTGAAGTATTGTGTCAAAAGCCTTCTTGTAGTCGATGTAAGCAATGTACAGTGGTGTGTTATATTCCTGGTGTTTTTCAATTATTTGCTCAATTGCATGTATATGATCGACTGTTGAGAATCCCCGTCTGAATCCAGCCTGCTCTATTGGTTGGCGTTTGTCTAAAGTGGTGGCTAATCTTTTATCTATTATTGCTGAGAAGAGTTTGTATAGATTTGGCATTAAGCTTATTGGTCTATAATTACTGACGTCGTTAGGGTTTCCTTTCTTGTATAATAATATGACATTTGACTCTATCCATTGCCTCGGTATCTCGGCAGTCTTTAAGATTAAATTAAATAGAAGAGTTAATGGAGTGCTTAGTAGGGAGTCTGCAGCTTTAATGGCTTCATTGCACAGGTTGTCGGGGCCAGGGCTCTTATCCAGTTTTAGGCGTTGAATAGCTTTTAACACTTCTAATTCAGTGATTTCATCGACCTCTTCTTGTTGGGTGTTTTTGTCGTGTGTCATGTCATTTTGTGTTGACCCAGCATCTGTATCTTCAATTATGTTGTATAGTTCTCTGTAGAAGGTTGTAGCCATCTCTAGGACTTCATTGCGGTTTTGGGCAGTTATCCCACGGGTTTTCAGCTTTTTAATCCAGGTTTTATGTGATTGGAGCTCTTTATAGGCCTTCTTTAAGCTGCCTGTTTTGATGAGATGTTTTTCAAGCGTTTTGAGTCTATAGTTTTTGTAGTCAATTTTAATTAATTAATTAATGATTTTGTACAGCGCTTTCAGCTCATTTTTCATAGAGCGAGATTTCGGTTTAGTTTTTTGTAACTGTTGTCTACGGGTCAGTAGAGCTTTTGTTCGGTCTGACAGAACTTGGTTTTCGCAGGCCTCGGTTGTAGGTTTTTTAATTTGTTGTAAGCTCGAGTGGATTGCGTTTGTCAGTCTGTCGTAGTAATGTTGGACCGTGGTACAGCCATTTTGTTCTTGAAGGTTGGGTAAGTATTTTGTTAGGTTGAGTTTATATGTTTCAATATGTTCTGCATTGCTTAATATTGGTTTCATGTTTGTTGTTTTGAAATGAGATCTGCTCATCTTAATCCTTTGTATTCTAATTGTTGATCTGACCATTCTGTGGTCTGAGGGGAAGTTTATATTGAGGACCTCGACGTTTTGAAACGTTTTGGGTTGGTTGGATAGTATGTAGTCAATTTCATTTTTTACCATGCCGTTTGGCGAGCGCCAGGTCCATTTGCAGTTTGGTCTCTTCTTGTAATAGGTATTCATAACTGATAACTTGTTCTCAAAAGCAAATTCCACCAGTCTCTCGCCTCTTTCATTTCTCGTGCCATAGCCATGGTTTTTTATTATAACTTTTTCTTCTGGTAGACCTTTTCCTATCTTGGCGTTAAAGTCTCCCATTATTATCAAGTTATTGTGGGCCTTTTCCACTACATTGTTTAAGGTTTCATAAAATTGTTGCATATCGTCGTCGCTTGCTGCCTCCGTTGGAGCATATACCTGGACTATAGATAAAAGGTAGTTGTCAAAGTTTAGATTCAATAGAGTCACTCGTTCAGATATTCCTACAAAGTTTTCTAAATATTTCTTCAAGTGTTTTTTGACGAGGAAGCCCACTCCATGTCTGCCCGGTGTTTCACCCTTGTAGCACAGAATATAGTCCTGGAATTCATCTATTGATTCTCCTTGTCTTCTAACCTCAGCTAGTCCTATGATATCATATTTGACTGTTTCTAATGCGTTTGTTAGCTCTAATAATCTTTCATGGCTGGACAACGTCCTTATGTTATATGTTGCTATATAGAGGTTGTTATTGTTTATATTTTATTTCTTGGTTTGGTGTATCTTGGTTTCTGGAAGGTTGCGGTCATTTTTCCCCACGGTGACCACATTCCGGCTTGGGGAAGGTTTTTGTGCTTTATGTTTCTTCGTTGTGGTTGTTTTTGTCTTGTTTGTCCTCCGGGGACTGGTGTGTGTTAGTTGTTATAGGTTGTTGTTTTCAGGTTGTGAGATTGCATTTGTGATTAGAATGGGACTGGGGCCGGGACGGCTTGAGAACTCGACTTCCCTGGTTTTGTTGATCTTGTTGGGACCTGTGTTTCTAACATATTCTTTGTTCAGATGTGCTTGTTCCGGCGTTTTTGATGGGGAGCGTTTTCTTTTTTCTTGGCCTTTCCCTGCGTTAGATTTCTTCTTTATTATTTATCGACATTAATCGACAAGTCATTGTTTAGGGTAGGTACTCTTGATAGTCTTGATTAATAGCCGAAACCGAAAGAGAGAGGTATTATTGGTCTCTATTTGGCAACAATACGGTGGCTCATATCACATGACGGCAAACGAAAGACATAAAAAAGGGCATGATAATCGTAAAATGAACTGTGTATCCTTAAGATAAGATAGAAAATCGTATATCACCCGAGCAATGTGTTTGTTATTGCTGTTATTAAATACCTAACATTTATTCGCAAACGGTGCCCTTACTCAACAATTTTTATATGTATATAATTAGGGCACTTGCCTAAAAAGATTTCAAATTTTGTGTTAATTTTATCTAGCCTTCACACATGAGTCGATTTCTCAAGTTATTAATTTGTCATAACGGATGATTGCTAGATTTCCTTTATTTATTTCATCCTGTTGTGCAACTTTCAACTCGTTCCTAATCTGAAGAATATCTTTTGGAAAATCCTCTGTGGCATATGTATTTTCTGGGAAATATTTATTATTTTTCAGAATGGCCAGCCTTCTCCATGCTAGTGTTAACTTAATCAATATGGGTCTTCTTTTCTTGCCGTCCCTTCTTCCTATTCTGTAAATCTCGCTAATTTCCCATTTGTCGAAGTCTTCTATTTTTGCTTCTTTGGCCATGTTGTTTAATGTTTTTAATGTTAATTCCAGGAGATCGTACGTATTTTCTTCGCTTTCCTCGACTCCGTGTAGTATAATATTGTTTTTTCTGGCATTTTTCTCTATATTGCGTATAGTGTTTTTTAATATTAACACTTCGTTTTTTAGTTTTGCGTTTTCTTCAACGAATGGGTTAAGTTTTTCGTCAAACATGGTAGACATACTTTTAGAAAAGTTATCCGATAATTTCTGGGTTTGGTTTGTAAATTCATCTTTAATTTCGTTTGTTTTTGTGTTAAATACTTGATTCATTCTGTCAATTAAGGTATCCATTTGTTTTTGTTCCATTTTATAGATTTTTTGCAAAATTCTACTAGCCTACCCAAGGTTTTTATTTGTTCGTGTCTACGCTTGTTTTGAGTATGCAGCACTTTTCTCTGGTAGTGGATATATTTTTGTAGCAACACTGTTTAGATTTGACACTAGCTGTCAGACGCAAGTGACATGCACCGGAAGTTGTTTGTTGGAATCACGTTGGAATTTATATGGCGTAGCTATAGATGTATATAACACTGTGATCGATTAATCGCACTTGTTGCTTTTAAAAGTCTAATTTGTGGCGTTGTTTTTGTGGTTTACGTTACAGTGGTTTATGTTTCACACTTTCAGGTCACTTTTAGTTCGAAACAGATGTTTTTTACACTTTATTTCGTTTTAACACTCTCTTGACAATCCACACAATGTTCACTTGACAGCAGTCGTACCGGAAGTGATGTTGTGCACTTTAATATATAATTTTAGTTGAAAAAAAATACAAAATTTTAACGCCGACTGTACTTTTCTTTCAACTCACCATACCATCTAAAGACAAAGTACTCGTCAAGACGAATCAAACGAGATATACATATGCATGCAAAATTTCAGCTCAATCGGAAACTGGTAAATGGGTTAACTTGAAAGATTTGGTTACAGACAGTGGGACAGGTGAAACTAAATAAAAACTTGTAATATGCTCTGTGGGTTGGAGGAACGTGACAACTGCTACCTTTAAATAATTTTAAACAAAAAAGAACCGACTTCACTAAGCATCCACCTTTCCAATACCAAATGCTCGATCTGCTGTAAAAAATACTCAAATCACCATAGATGTGCCTATAATAGTTGAAGAGTTCCCTCGATTTCTCCAGGATCCCATCATCAGATCCTGACATGGTTACAATGGGACCAACTGTGAAGTATACGCTTTCAAACAAAAAAAGAATATTCCAATTCGGTCCAGCCGTCTTCGAATAATCGGTGAACATACATAAAAAAAAAAAAAAAAAAAATTAGCAAAAACAAAGATCCCGACGAATTGATAACCTCCTCCTTCGAAATCTTGAAGTCGGTTGATAAGGTTGAAAAGACTGTGAAAACGATGATGAAAATTGTGAATTAAATAAAAACGGGTTTATCATTTTGGTGCTTATTAAATTTTAATTTGAGAATCCATTCATACAAAATTTGAAACCATTTCTAAACTAAAAGAGATCTATTTTCAACCGACTTCAAGATTTCGAAGGAGGAGGTTATCAATTCGTCGGGATATTTGTTTTTGCTATTTTTTTTTTTATGTATGTTCACCGATTATTCGAAGACGGCTGGACCGATTTAGAAAATTCTTTTTTTGTTTGAAAGCGTATACTTCACAGTTGGTCCCATTGTAACCATGTCAGGATCTGATGATGGGATCCTGGAGAAATCGAGGGAACTCTTCAACTATTATAGGCACACCTATGGTGATTTGAGTATTTTTTACAGCAGATCGAGCATTTGGTATTGGAAAGGTGGATGCTTAGTGAAGTCGGTTTTTTTTTGTTTAAAATTATATGATAGATAATCGTTTTCAACCGACTTCAAGATTTCGAAGGAGGAGGTTATCAATTAGTCGGGATCTTTGTTTTTTTTGCTATTTTTTTTAAATGTATGTTCACTGATTATTCGAAGACGGCTGGACCGATTAGGAAAATTATTTTTTTGTTTGAAAGAGTATACTTCACAGTTGGTCCCATTGTAAACAGGTCAGGATCTGATAATGGGATCCTGGAGAAATCGAGGGAACTCTTCAATTATTATAGGCACACCTATAGTAAATAAATAAATAAATAATAGTGATTTGAGTATTTTTGACAGCAGCTCGAGCATTTGCTGTTGGAAAGGTGGATGCTAAGTGAAGTCGGTTCTTTTTTGTTTAAAATTATTGTAGTTATAAAGGTATGGTACGGAATAAGAATCGTAATTGTATACGTTTTTAAGCTTACAAAAAAAAACAATGGACACACTTCATCGCATCCTGCCACCATTAATCGACAAGTCATTGTTTAGGGTAGGTACTCTTGATAGTCTTGATTAATAGCCGAAACCGAAAGAGAGAGGTATTATTGGTCTCTTTTTGGCAACAATACGGTGGCTCATATCACATGACGGCAAACGAAAGACATAAAAAAGGGCATGATAATCGTAAAATGAACTGTGTATCCTTAAGATAAGATAGAAAATCGTATATCACCCGAGCAATGTGTTTGTTATTGCTGTTATTAAATACCTAACATTTATTCGCAAACAGTGCCCTTACTCAACAATTTTTATATGTATATAATTAGGGCACTTGCCTAAAAAAATTTCAAATTTTGTGTTAATTTTATCTAGCCTTCACACATGAGTCGATTTCTCAAGTTATTAGCACAGTCTCATTAATTTTCTGTAGCGCGAGACAACGAATCGAATCAGACGACTTAATTAAAGCAGGATTGACTTGGTTAATTTTTAACCTCCAAGTCAATAAGATTTCTTCTTACATATACATCGATAGGCTATCTTATCAATCACTAGCTCTTTTGGACCAGAAATGCTATAATATTATCCTGAGAATATTATTAAGGAGGAATAAAGTATATTACTTAGAAGTAATTTTCCATTTTAATTCATTATTAGGGCCATTCTACTTTTTGTTGTACATGTTTTGACACTTTTTCATAAAATGCATATTTTAGTATACTTGGCCATTACTTTCATTTCCTGTTTTGTGACGGAGAAGGAGCCTTGATTGGGCTATCAATACCGATAGCTTAGTTTAATATTAACAACTAAATATTCTTAATCACAGTAACTGAGTGCCCTCAGTGGTCCTTGATTGTCTCCCGATTATTATTACATTAATCAATATTAATATATAAATTTTGGTCAACAAATTCCTATTATTTGGTTCAGGTACATTTTGGCAATACAATTTTTCTGGCAATAGACAATGGTCATGAAAAAGTAGAATGACCCGTTTACTAAACGTGAAACTACGTAATATTTCTGTCTTTGTATTTGGCGGGTAAATAAAATCCTAGTTGATATAATATGTAACAAACAGTCTAGTCTACATGAAAAGGCAGCATTAGTAGGAAGGCGCTTACGTCGGACTTTGTACAGATTAAATATTGTATTTGAGTAAGAAAAGCGTGTACCATTACGCTTTTCTTGCTCAAATGGTACCTGATCTAGACTTTCACATGTAATATGTAACCATTCTTTTTTACAGGAACAATCCACTTAACAGTATTCATCAGACGAGATCTAATATGGTTCTGCTCGCTTCCCGAAGACGCTAGCTTGTCCGTCAGGCCCGGTACGGCCTTCCGAACGAAAGGAGCTGTGGCTATCTCCTTCGCGCTGTTCGGCTCGACCTTTCTCTTCGTGACTGCGCATTTGACAGCCCACCAGGAGAAGGTCAAGGAGAGAGTGTCCGATATCAAGAGGATAATAAGGGCCATTGATTTGCCGAAGAATTTGCCTTGCAGACATAAGAGTAAAGGTACTGAAAATTAAACCATATCCTCAGTTGATTAGAGCGTTGGGCATGTATCCCGGAGTCGCGAGTTCGATTCTCGCCTGAGTGAGGCGGTGGATTTTTCTACTTTTCCTTTATTTCTAAACATTTGGGTTTCATTAGCAGACATTGTTTCTGATTTATACAAAATGAATGTACTGAATTGTATATAAAATAACGATTTAAAAGACTTGTATTTAGGGGCATTACGTACTTGACCTGAACTGAATTCAACATACCTACTGAAAATTGTCTATGACCCCTTTACAAAAAACAATTTTCAGCAAAGTGCTATTATTTTATCTGTATGCTGATTTCAGCTCAAGTGTGTAAAGTGGCTTAGTAAAATCTGCTTACTTGACACACTATTACACTCATTACACTCTGAGCAAGGATGATTAAGACATGGATTGACAATGCCTATTCAAAATCGCGTTCCCTTATTTCAGGCTAATGCACTAGCGTCATCTATCGGTCACCACAAACACTAAATTCCTACTTAACCTTTCTGTTAAGCCCATTGTTCGACTGGTAGAGAATGCCTTATGGCATTAAGTCCACCATTTGTACCATCTTATTTTGTGCAATTAAGATTGAATAAATATATTCTAGTTTCTAATATTTTTTTCGGCGATTAACGCTGACAGAATAACTCGACACCAGACTCAACAGATGGCGCTGTGGCACTTAGTACCGAAAACAGACGTATAGCCTGAAGGGCATTGTCAATCCATGTCTTAATTATCCTTGACTCTGAGCAATCAGCTGGAGGCTCATTTGCAAATATTAACTTTTTATTTGCGTTTAAACATAGAGTATAGTATATACTGGTGGTACCTACAGACTCACACAAGATTTACCGAAAATATGCCTCGTGATACTTTGTAACCGGCCAGTCTTATACCGTAATAAGACTCAAGAGAAAGTTCTGCACAAGTCGTTCTTACAGCACTATTGTAGGGCAATTTTTTTGGGCTGATTGTGTATCTTATAAATTACATTGTAAAAATCATATGAAACAATCTAAGTTTCAAAATTATGTTCAGGTGCTATTTTATTCTTAGAGTGTTAGGTATTCCTAATTCTATGTAGGTTCTTGAGTCGAATTGGGACTCGTTAAACCTTATCCTAAATGTTGCAGATGTGACAAACAACTTTGACTACGTTTTCTGGTGCGGAGATCTAAATTTTCGACTGGGTGAACCGAGAGCCGCTCTTTTACGGTGGATTGAGCAAACTGAAGTAAGTCATACAGATATCTCATGGATTATGTTCTCTCTTTATCCTATTGTCGTTGAATGACCTGTAAATACTAGAAAAAGATACAAATATAAATAAATTTATTTACAAATTTTGCGGCAAAATACTTTACTCACTCCTTTCCTCGAAATCACTTTTTAAAATAAGTTCCATTATAAAAAAAGTCACAGACCACGGTTTTCAGTGCGAGGCAAGATGTCAAATAATATAATATATATAGCTCTGTCTCGCTCGCACACATTTGGGCTGTTTGAAAACCTTATCAGGTATGACTTGTTATGAGTGTAAATGAAATACAGGACCGGATAGTATCCGTATCTTTCTATAATACATTCTTAAGAACGTCTTTTGGACCTTTTCTAAGAGTACGATATAAGTTGACTCTTAAGGGTTTCAGATTAACGCTGACACCTCCAACTTGCTTCTAACCAAAGCATTGTACAGTACTTTTATGGTACAAGGGAAATGATTTAGGATAATCTCGCAAAGCAATGGTGGCGCTGCAATTGTAAAAAAAAACTTGTTCGTTATGTACGGTCACGTCTGAAAATATGGATTATAACAAAAAACATGTATCCAAGACTTTACGTCTTGGCCTTGGTCATAGAGTCGTGGCTACATATTTTTGTCACATTAATTGTATCCATATTTTCAAATGTGACTGTATAATCCACATCAAACGGCTGTAATCGACGCACGTCTTAGTCGAACCAAGGGAAATTGAACCTTTCTTGTAAGGAATTACGTTCTATATTTGAATGACAGCTTCACGCCCCGTGACATGCTCGCGACCGTTACTGCTTTCATTAGAATATGAAACGCAACAGTTGTATAGAAGATTCAAATTCCTTTAGTGCCATAAAACGCGCGCCGACTAGGGCCGGTTGATGTGAATCTTACATTATGCTTGAAATATGTTAAACCCATTTAGTTATTTGTAAAAAAAGTTGCCAAACGTATTTAGCGTGCTAAAAAACAAAAGACAATTGGGATCATTTACGATCTGTGCGTTTATAACCCTCATTTGTATTACTCTAGTTTCCGCTGCCTCATCACTTGCCTCACGGACTACTACACGCTGACCAACTAACAGCTGTGTTAGAGGACGGTGCGGCCTTCAGGGATTTCAAAGAGGCGCCCATCACTTTCCCACCCACCTATAAGGTAAGCAACACCTACCTATGATTTTTATTACTCTAGTTTTGCCTCATCACTTGCCTCACTGCCGCTACACGCTGGCCAACTAACAGCCGTGTTAGAGGACGGTGCGGCTCTCAGGGACTTCAAAGAGGCGCCCATCTCATTCCCACCCACGTATAAGGTAAGCAACACCTACTTACCTATGATTTGTATTACTATAGTTTTCGCTGCCTCATCATTTGCCTCGCGGACTACTACACGCTGACCAACTAACAGCCGTGTTAGTGGACGGCGCGGCTTTCAGGGAATTCAAAGAGGCGCCCATCACTTTCCCACCCACTTATAAGGTAAGCAACACCTACCTATGATTTGTCTTACTCTAGTTTTGCCTCATCATTACCTCACTGCCGCTACACGCTGGCCAACTAACAGCCGTGTTAGAGGACGGTGCGGCTCTCAGGGACTTCAAAGAGGCGCCCATCTCATTCCCACCCACGTATAAGGTAAGCAACACCTACTTACCTATGATTTGTATTACTATAGTTTTCGCTGCCTCATCATTTGCCTCGCGGACTACTACACGCTGACCAACTAACAGCCGTGTTAGTGGACGGCGCGGCTTTCAGGGAATTCAAAGAGGCGCCCATCACTTTCCCACCCACCTATAAGGTAAGCAACACCTACCTATGATTTGTATTACTCTAGTTTTGCCTCATCACTTGCCTCACTGCCGCTACACGCTGGCCAACTAACAGCCGTGTTAGAGGACGGTGCGGCTCTCAGGGACTTCAAAGAGGCGCCCATCTCATTCCCACCCACGTATAAGGTAAGCAACACCTACTTACCTATGATTTGTATTACTATAGTTTTCGCTGCCTCATCATTTGCCTCGCGGACTACTACACGCTGACCAACTAACAGCCGTGTTAGTGGACGGCGCGGCTTTCAGGGAATTCAAAGAGGCGCCCATCACTTTCCCACCCACTTATAAGGTAAGCAACACCTACCTATGATTTGTCTTACTCTAGTTTCCGCTGCCTCATCACTTGCCTCACGGACTACTACACGCTGACCAACTAACTGCCGTGTTAGAGGACTGTGCAGCCTTCAGGGACTTCAAAGGGGCGCCCATCACTTTTTCATCCACTTATAAGGTAAGCAACACCTACCTATGATTTGTCTTACTCTAGTTTCCGCTGCCTCATCACTTGCCTCACGGACTACTACACGCTGACCAACTAACAGCCGTGTTAGAGGACGGTGCAGCCTTCAGGGACTTCAAAGGGGCGCCCATCACTTTTTCATCCACTTATAAGGTAAGCAACACCTACCTATGATTTGTGTTACAATAGTTTCCGCTGCCTCATCACATGCCTCACGGACTACTACACGCTGACCAACTAACTGCCGTGTTAGAGGATGACGCGGCCATCAGGGACTTTCGAGAGGCGCCAATCATCTTCCCAACGCCCGTCTTCGCACATAGCATAAGCGTCTTCTCTCTCATTATAACTGCCCCATGGATTACACACTACTGTCAGTCATTGAACTACCGGATTGAAAAAAAGACACATTTAACGACGGTCTTGTTTACCGTAAAGACTGAAGACTTAGAAAATAAGACTAACCCCTAATAAGACTGACCCTTTTCTGTTTGCTGTGATAATGAAATAGCAGAGGAGATATTTTTAATTTTTACTTCTCTTAAAGTGTACAGTAAAACCTGTTTAACTGAGACCTGGGCCTCTTGAAGTCTTAGTTATCCAGGTTTCACTGTACAATACGAGTAGGACTACAGCTCACACAACCACTGGTTTATTAAATTGTCAAAAAGGACTACGCGTTGGCTACCACTCCGCCTCTTAATCCCGTATACGGGAAATAATGAAATCATTTAAAAAGTGATGTCTATGATCTACAGTACGACCCGGGCAGCCAGCAGTTCGACACGTCGAGCAAGCAGCGCGCCCCGGCGTACACTGACCGCATACTGTTCAAGGCGAGGACTATGACTGGCAACTCCTCCGCCTTCTCAGGTGAATGCCGATAGCAAACTGTACCTTACTGCTACGACATAAGGTCTGATATTGTAGAACTTGCAATACCGATAATTCACTTTTTTTTACCTGTCCAGGAAGATTATTGACTGTGGTTTGTGATAGCCTTCATGGTTTTTTAAATTTCTCAATCCACATTGGACGGTGGTGGGGCGTCCATACAACTTGATTCCCACCAGCCGGTGGACTTAATTAAAGCCTTAATTTTCATTCATGTTAGTACTTTTGTGCTGCTGTGGGGACTGGCGAATGAGACACATTAGTTATGTATTTAGAAGCCGAAATATGTCAAATAGCATGAAGATGTAAACCTATGAAAAACCACATTGTTCCATGCCAAGCACGATTATCGCTTTTAGTTCTCCTACCACGCATTTTACACACATCCAATAGTCCAAATGATATGAGGTCTGTTTCCTTTTGTCAGAGGAATATATAAGCTAGTGATGGTTATTTCTTTTCTCTCTCTCTCTCTCTCTCTCTCTCTCTCTCTCTCTCTCTCTCTCTTCTGTATTCAGTATCTGTCTTCCCACTTTATCTGACTATGCATGCACCTCACCCTTTTCACTTTCCGTCTAACTCTCCTTTTTTTCCTTGCACTACTAATTCATAAATTGACGGTCTCCAGTCATTTCAGGTTTACGCCGTCTCAGTGCAGTTCCTGTGCAGTCAGGATTGAAATGTGAACTATACAACTCGGTGCAATCGATATGTACCAGTGATCATAAACCAGTATGGGGCCTTTTTTCGGCCGCGCTGCGACCCGGGACTGACGTGTGAGTATGAAATGGACCTTACTGCTACGATGTAAGGTGCATAATGTAAACAGGCATACAGTTCGGTGCAGTCTTAATGTACCAGTGATCGTAAACCGTTGTGGGGTCTTTTTTCGGCTACGCTCCGAACCGGCATTCACGTGTGAGTATAAAATGGACCTTACTGCTGGGATATAAGGTCTATAATGTAAACAGGTATACAGATCGGTGCAGTCTAAATGTACCAGTGATCACAAACCGCGCTCCGTCCCAGCACTGACGTGTAAGTATAAACTGGACCTTACTGCTACGTCATAAGGTCTACAAAGTCAGAATCTATATGACTCAGTGCAATCAATATGTACCGGTGACCATAAACCAATATGTAGGGACTATTCTCGGCCGCGCTCCGCCCCGGCTCTGACGTGTGAGTACAAACTATACCTTACTGCTACAACATAAGGTCTAAAATATCAGTAACTGTAGATAGGTATACAACTTTGTGCAGTAATCATAAATCAATGTAGGGACCATCCGCTCCGGTACTGACGTGCAAGTAAGTACCTATTCGTAGTCACCGCCAATAGTATCTTCCTACACGAAGGCCGCGAAAATATGTGACACGCCCTTATTGGTAGGCCGTAAAAGAGCGTGTCACATATTTTTGCGGCTTTCGTGTAGGAAGGTACTTGCCGGTGACTGTACAAACTGTACCTTACTGCTACCACATAAGGTCCACGACATTAATTGCACAACATTTTGGAACTATTTCAATTTGTTAGACCTAGTCCCACAGTAAGCACAATAAGGTTTGTTGTTGGACTTGTTGGTTAAGATAATAAATAAATATTATGGGACAATCTTACACATAATCGACCTAGTACCACAGTAAGCTCGACAAGGCTTGTGTTGTGCGTACTAGATGACCATATATATAATAGATAGATATAGATAAATACTTAACTAAAGCCTGACCAGAAATATATGATCATGCGCCATGTTGCGGAATTTCATTGGAACTAATTTCTTCCACTGGCAATCATTTTAATGACAGGATGATTATGCATGTGTGAGTGCGTGATAGGCTGTCACTGTCATTCTGGCAGTTTACTTGAATAATAATAAAGTGTTGAATATTAAATAATAAACGACAAAAAAATCCTAAAATTATCCATAGTCAGGAGCGAAACATTGTAAATAGTAATTAACACAGTAACATTGTAATAAACTGCTGTAAATAATACGCTCGGGAAATGAACCTATTTAGCTGTGAAACATTTTCAAATTAACATCAGAACAGACAGGTAAACAAATCAAGATGTCACCATACCATAGAGCTATGCCATGATACGCTCTATGATTATACTGAACTGTTGCCATATAAATGAGAGTAATAGCGCCCTCTTGACAATAATCATATATTTTTGGTCAGGCTTTACATACATAACATTTGTTCCCGATATTTATCTGTGATATCACACAAATAAATGTCCTTACCAGGATTCGAACCCGGGACCTCCTGCTTCATAGGCAGGGTCTCTACCGACTAGGCTAGGAGGCCGTCAAGATTGTTCCTTAATTGAATTTAATTCTAAATGCCAGGGTCCCCCTAGCAGCGGGCCTGTTCAACCGCGAGGTTTACTTGGAGGGCATCAAGCGCCGCCGCGCGCTGCTCGACCACGCGCCCGGCACCTCCGCCGTGTGCGTCATACAATAACCCAACAACATAATTGCTTTACTAAAATAGACGTCAGATACAACGTACTCATATTGAATCGCAGGAGTCAACGCGTGGGATAGTAATGCCTTAGTTTTTCACGAAATACGCTCAAGGCGTTAAGGCTCGAGCGGCTATCACACTGCGGTTTCCGCATGCGGCGGAGGTGCGTGTGAGATGGCGCTCTGCAAGTGTATAGCGCTGTCTCATTCATTCTGGTTGCGGCGCCAGTGTGAAAACCGCGTAAGGGTTTCCCCACATCTATCAAGGCGGATTCGGCAAAATCCGATGGAAAAAAAGCTTTATGTCCACGCAATAAGAGCTAAAAAGGCACGGTTCAGCTTGGATCGGCTCGGCCAACACATTTACGACACAACGGCCCCGTGAAAAAGTAATGTGCTGCGCGTTGACTTTAATATCTATGTGATTCAAATATGCAGTCGAAATGCAGTTTAGCATTACAACGTTCAGTCTAAACTGTTACTGTTGATTCGGACGCTATTTTAATAAGGCAATTATCAATAATTAAACATTTTATAAAACTCATGAAAGTATGTATGTTGTTTCGAATATTAGTTATCTGTCAGTATTTTAATGGAGATGCCACACTTGAGTCTAACTAATTTGGGTTTTATATTAAGTTTATATAGTTATATCTGTTATTTTGAATGTAGGGACCAAAAGAAAAGGTATGATGGTCCTTGGTCCACTTTGTTTTGAAATTAAGCTTAATAAACAATTTTACATGTTATGCACAATTTTTAGTAATGAAAAATCAAGCTCTTTTGTTTTAAAATATCGCGGTATAACTGTTAGGTACTAAAAAATTATGTATGTTCAATTTCCAATTACCTACGTATAAGGTTGCGTTTCCACCAGAGATGTCCGAGGATGCGTTGCGAGGAATATGTTTGAACCAATCCTAGAGCTGCGCTGTACGAGGATAGGTAAATTAACACATTCATTGCCACCCAGCCAAACAAGACATCCGCGCCAGGCCACAAAAAATTCGTCATATAAAGCTGTAGTACCAAGATCCCGACTATCGGGTCGTCCGGCCTGGGAACGAAATCATCAAATACCCGATAGTCGGGTTCTCGGCATTGAATGTGTTAAGGGATTCTATTGGTTATTACCAAATACATTCCTCGCAACGCATCCTCGCCCATCTCTGGTGGAAACGCAGCTTAAGTTTGCGCGTGATTCATTAACAAAGTTCCAAAATTGTAATGATTTTTCTCGTCATATTTACGTTTCGTACCAAACGGTACAAATAAATTGTTAACTTTATGTGCATTGGCCTTTTTAAAAACATAAGTTTTGTGGGCTGACCGACAGAATCATGGTTCAATATAGTTTAACATAGACTTCTTCCCTAGAAGTTATTTAGTACAAAGTAGTACAAAGATTATTTACATTTAAATATATTTTTAATAGTTTGCTCATTTTACAACGCAATATTTTTATTTTTGAATATTATTTATATTATATGTAGTGCATTATGGTACTTATAGGAACGTGATGATTTATATTTAATCTTCTGTTACGAAACTTACGGTTATTTTTCTCCTTTTGTTACTTTATAAGTTAAGATAGACGCTCAAAGTTGAAATCAAGACACATGAAAAAGACAAATGAAGACACTTATGGCCTGTTTCACAATCTTCAGTTAAAACATATCTGTCAGATAAATGTTTGCTGTCCTTTTCTTTTATATGACTGGAGAAAAGGATAGCAATAATTTTAACTGGCAGATAAGTTTATCTGGAGATTGTGAAACAGGCCCTTACTTATATATTAATTTGTTATGTTTAAGTTGTTTAGGCTGTACCAAAAAAGACATCGTCTAGTCATTATATTGTTGTTGAAACCAAGTACTTAAGTACATGTTTATAACTTTGCTTATTTATTATTAATTAATAATTCTTTAGCGGTATATTCAGACGTTGGAATTGTAGTGGTGTAGATATACGATTACGTATAAACTTCTGGTTTGTCTTATTTAAAATCCATAACTAATTACATAAATATTGCTAACCTAAATTGTTATATACATCAACCACGACAATTCTAAACTCGCAAAAGCAGTTTCTTATTTATTTATAATGGTTATAAGGTCGTTTTTCTTGTCCGCTTTAAAAAGTATATACAAAAAAACCCGTGACATAGTGTTAATTCGTAATGTTGTTTCAGCCGAAAAGGGCTAACTGGATCACAATATTGTCTTGAAAATCACTGCAATGAAAAAAAACTTTACCGACATAAAAGATAACATTTATGTTCCTCTTTAAATTATTATTTACTAGTACTATTGTCGTTTTAATGATAAACTGAAAAAAGAATCATAAACGAAAGAATAAGTGACGACGGCTTCCGCTGGATAGAACGAGCGTCTTCTGCATTCGCGGCAGACGCGCCTCTAGGCTACCCGGGTCAGATCGGCACTCGTCAAATTTTGTCGTGTATGCAATCTTTGTAAATGATAAGGCGCATTTTGGTTATATTAATGTTGTTTGAAAAATCAGGAAATCAAGAAAATGTCGTTCCATCGTCAGTAAAAAAGATAAACGATCCGATAACCAATCAATTAATAATGTAAGTATTTATCATAATATTTTATTTGTAGTACAAATTAGTACAAGTATTGTGCATTAGATGTCCATATGCCTTAAATACGATTATTGCTATTGCCCTTGTGTTGCAAAATTATTAATGTAGGCATAGCGCGTTTATGTGCTTGATTAAAACTCATTGCTTAGTAATATCACTTTTTTTAAGGTGTAATTTCTGCTAGTAATCTTATTTGACGAGGTTTTAGTGCTTTTCCAACGATGGTACGAGTCAAGTTAAGAATTGACAATCCAACAGACAAAAAAATATTGTTAATATTCCTACCCAGTTGTGCGCTGGCTCGCCTCGTTGGTGCCAAACACTATTAGGCTGCGTTTCCACCAGAGCTGTGCGTTGCGAGAAATGTGTTATTCTTGAACCAATAGAAACGCTTCATTTACCTATCCTCGCTCAGCCCAGCTCTAGTGGAAACAGCTCAGCAGAGCGAGGTTTGAATGTAGAAACATTTAAAACAATGGAAGCATGTGTGCAAGGAATGTGTTGCTAGGTACTAAACTATCGGCTACACGCCCTCGCTACGCATCCTCGCACCGCTCAGCAAACCTCGCAACGCATCTTCGCACCGCTCAGCTACCTCGCACATATCTGGTGGAAACACTCACAACGTTTCACATCCTCGCTACGCATCCTCGCACCGCTCAGCTACCTAGCACAGCTCTGGTGGAAACGCAGCCTTAAACCCGTCCAAATAGTTGACGCAAACACAACTTTGCTAGTCTAAAGTATACAACGTATCATTTTGTTAATTCTTGGAAATCTATTTGATTTTGGTTGATTTATAGTTTTGCGGTATATTTAAATATGTCACTAACATTATCAAATGTTACTAATTACATATAATATATTAGTTCTGTATTGTACTCGAACATGAGAGTATCTTAGTACTTACTTGAGTTTTAGTAGATTTGATTAACTTTTGAATGGTTAGGACTGTTAGTAGTTGACGTAGGAAAGGATGAGCTTGTACTTAAAATGTAAGTTAGAATTGTGATGTTTCTAAAACTGCAGTGAGGCTTCGCACAGTACAGTACCATTGTTGTGAACTTTTAGGTTTAAGCTTCGGTTCGATTTGTTGACAGTTTTTACCAGGTATTGGACACGTCATTTCTATTGATTTTTTATCGCATTCATAATTATAGAAACAAGTCTATATTTTGAAGTACCAAGAATTTCGTGGCCAATAAGTTCTGCCTGTGATGTGATCAAAACTAGTAAAAACTGCAAGCGAACTGATCGATAGAGTAAGTCGAAATCGACATAAAAACGAACGGGGTCTATAATGACAAAATTGAAATATGAAGTTGTGAGCCTTCATCACAATGTACTTGTGGCCGTGTACTTACAGCATTTTGTGTCTCGACTCAATCAACAATCGAGTTGTGGTCAACCTTAACCAATACTCGTAACTAGAACATTTCAAGTCTGACAGACCAACTTGCACGCGTCGAGTTGTACAGTCGCAATCAAATATATCGGAGCGGCCAAGGTACTCCACAATGTTCAGATATTTTTGAGTACCTTGGTCGCTCCGATATATTTGATGGTGACTGTACCACACCACATTTATGGTTGATGTCAAAACGATGTTTGTAGACTCCATAAGTTTTTTTGTAGTTAAGGAGAAACATTATAAGAGATGTGGTTTGCGTATTCTAGATTATGGCTCGTGCGAAGCCTCGTCGTTTTCTGCCTTAACAATGTGGTAACAGTACCGTCTCCGAAATGTTAAGAACATTTCAAATTATGTGCTGTGATTTACTCTGGCTTCTAGTCTGATGTCCATTCCAAAATTCATAGCGAACTTACTAAATTACCCCTTTTAGACGGGGAGTCATATATGATATGACACAATAATGAGAGCAACGAAACCCCTCTAGTCAGTTTGCTATGCTATGCTTATTTCTAGATCTGGCAGCTGTAAAGTGGTGTAGGTATGAATGCAAACCACTTCAAGAAAACTAATCTAGAGTTCTGGGTTTGATGCAATAGTACGAGAAATTAAATAATTAGATTATATCATTGCCAAAAGTTTCTATTGGGGGAAGTAGTGCCAAACGACGTGTAATGTCGTAATTCATAGTTTAACGCCTACTGTTCTTGTTTCCGTAATAATACGCAATGTTTTTTGTTCTAATGCTAAAATATAGGCCCTGTCCTTTATAACTGCGACAACTTCGGCAGTTTTTACTTATTTTGGTATTACTAATTACCAATTCAAAAATTTTGCTAGTCTGTCACTCTGACTTCACCCATTAAAAGTTGCAAGATGCCCGGATCTAGCAATAAGAATAGTATAGCAATCTAACCAGACGGGTTTTGTTGCTCTCATTATTGTGTCATATATGACGTGGCCAGCTCTTAGTCCATTAGTTTGTTGTCATTTTGTTACATGGTCCCCGGTACTGCAAATTCTGTATTTTACGGTTCACTTGCTACCCAATAATTAGTAGTTTATGTAACTGTTACATGATAAGGCCTAACTACGTACAGTTGCATACACTGCTTTATCTACACACATATTATAAATCCTAAATGGCGTGTTCGGAAACCATTAAAATGACCGCCATTGCACCACTATGGCCAACTGGATTGTGCCGGCGGTCGGGGAGCAGTGTTGGATTATCATTACGTTACCAAAATCGATGTTCCAAATTTGAAACTCATAACTTAACAATATTTGACCATGTAATGTTAAAATTACGTTACTGCTACAGATCAAAAATTATAATTATTAAATCGGTTGTTGCAATACTTGCAATGCTGGCTATTGCCTACCGCTTTTGAACACATTTTAGAGGACTTCCAATATGAGTGTAGATAAACATTTGAATATGTCTGAGAAGAATGTAATATTTAAACACTCAAATCATATGCCGTGGAGTGTACAAATCTGATACCGTGTACCTAACGTTTTGGTACGGATATTTATATTATATGTAGGTATACACATTTAGAAAGTTATTGTCTAAAACTAAGTATTCGACTGTATTAACATGTTACAGCGTACAATAAGGCACAATTATTTTAATCTACTTGCAGACTGAAGTCAATTCTCAAGTCATTTTAAATAAAACATTGCACTAGATTTTGTAAAATGTAAGGTTTCATATGTCAAAGTACAATAATATTATTTCGAAATTGTAGGTACGATTTTGACTTCCATTTAATTAACAAACTAAAATCTCAGGTAATAATGTCATACTATCAGACTTGTAGTTTAATTTTTATTTACTGTAGCTAGCTAACGTTGAATTTAAATAATACGAGAAAGTAGATTTAAAAGCTAAAACGAAATCAAAATAAAATTTCAAGCTCACATGGTCATTCACATTATAAATATTATTTGAAACGGGATATTTACCATGTATATTTGTTTTTACGAGCACCCGATATTTCGGCGCAGTTGCATGCACCATCATCACGGAGTAATATACATGGTAAATATCCCGTTTCAAATAATATTTATAATCAAAATAAAATATTGGAAAAACCGCTTGAGAATGACCATAAGATTAAATTTTCAAAAAAAAATGTGATTTACTATGATTTTTAAAGAAAAAAATGTGTTTTAGCGATAGCTCCTACGAGAAGCATACCTGTGAACCGTGTCTGTCAAAATTAATCCACCAGTCTTCCATACCTTTTAATATAATGTTTAAATGTGAACATAACATTATGCTGTCGCTTGCACTGCTTGTGCATAGCATAAGATTATGGTAGCGTTATTATCAGGCGAAAACAATAATAAAAATAAGGTAATACATTGAGATTTCAACTCATTTATGGTATGGTTTTAAAATACTTCATACAATCATTGCATTATTTGCCTTAATCATTACTAGTGGTTTACTTGCTATGCTCAAAATATAGTTTTTGCTTCATAATGTTATTAGAGAATATAATTAATGTAGTTGGTATATTTTTGCCGTCATCGAACTAAAAGAATGCCAAAGTCCTAGTCTGAAGGATTTGTGCGGCCTCTTAGTTTGAAAACGGGATATTTAATTAGTTTGCACATTAAACAATAGTGTTTTCATCACACTTGCTCGTAAAGCGTGTCATTACACGCATGCGTAGCGGGAGTTATAGAAAATGCTTAGTCCCTAGGGCTTTATAGAAATTTTTGGTTTTAACACTTTATTTTTTCTTCGCAAGTGTGATGTAAAACATTGTGTGTAATTCGGAGGGTAAGAATATTGCAAACTCGAGTCGTAACAGAAATGCCCTCGGCTTCGCTCTGAGGCATCCATCAGACTTCAACCATCCAACAGATTCGCAATGTCTCTTACCCCAACGCTGCACAATGTATTATTAAACCAGTAGTTCGGTAAAATAGGAAATTTCGATACTCTCGATTCAATTAAAATGGGTGACCTTAAGTGTACAGTTGGCTTCGTTCGTCCTTATACTTTTAGCACTATGTCGTAGTAAAACGTAAACTTACACGGCAATAAAATTACAAGTGTAGGAACTTTTGACGCCGACTGTATCGTAGCTGCAGTATCAATATTTTGTACAAACAACTACACACTTAACTGACCATCGATAGACCTTATGCCGTTGCAATAGGGATACAAATGGTCAGTTAACATTGTTGGCGATGGTATCAATATTTTGGTAGATGTCTTTGCAGCTGATATATTTCCTAATGTATATTTACAAGAGATTTTGAATGACTAGATAATCATGTTACTGACGTTTTCGAAGAGTAAAATATCGATCAGAGGCTAATAATTGATAAAGATTGTCTAGGAAGAATTGTGGCTTGGAAATAGTAGTTAATTCTCTAATAGATCATATAGAGTATATATTTCTCTAATAGATCTAAACTAAAGTAGTATTTTTAATTCAAGGCATATCTGTCAGTTCTTGCCATATAAAGTGGTTTACGATGTATGGCAGGACCTGTCAGATTACTGTCTGGAATTAAAAATACTACTTTAGTGATATAATTATTTTGAAGCCTCAATTTTTATTAAAGATTTGTTTGTAGTTACGACTGTCTGGTATAAATGTAACAAAGTATTATTTTCACCAAAGCGATATTTGGCTAGTCCATATTATAGATAATTATAGTATTAAGGAAATACTAAAATGTTACACTATTTAATAAAACTTTTGTCGCTATTATAGACTTTTCATTAATGTATTTTCGAACCCTTGGTGTCAGTGTATGATTTACCTAAAGAAAGTCGAGCTGCAAAATATTTAAAGCTCCTTCTCAATCCCCTTCTTTTAAAAGTAACAACATTTGGGTATTTTTCCCAGGATATAACACAAAAATCTCTAACAAACACTTTTATTAATAAATTCTCTAGTATCTAATATAAATCATTGGCGAGTATTATTGTACTGCCACTCCCCACAACCCCAGCCTTTCACGCCGTTGACTTCAACGGAGCACCAGCGCTCGTAGAACTTCGCTTCCCGGTCTTTGCCGATGTAGAATGTATCCTCTTCATTGACTAATACTTTGACTACGTATACTTCACCTCCTGAAAGTACAAAAATATGCAATGTTATATTTTTATAAAGAAACATTATTTCGTCAGGTGACAACAAAAAGTAACTAATTGCAAAGAAGTCATTGAACGAAAACCAACCTTGTTTTGATACTAGTACGGTTCATTATGGTTATGAATTTGTGGTAGTAGTTACTGTAGTACCTACTTAGTGAGTTTTGGTTGTCACCCGACGATTTATCACAAATTTATAGGTGATATATGCAAGATGCAGTATTGTTACTTTTGCTTTAATTATCAAGAATTTCGGCGTAAAATAGAATACCAGTATGTTAAAACTTAAAAATTCTTACATTTACTGCGAAAAAACGCGGATTAAAAGGAAAACTTATACTCGTGAGTGAGTGTCAATATTTTAAACGCAAATTTTACAACTAATAAATAGAGATGATGCTGTACGGCAGCATATTTACGTTTTGATTAATTGGAAGGTAGACCTTCCAATTAATCAAAACTGAATGACTGAGGCTTAGAAGCCAGGGGTAGGTAAACTTTTTTAAAAAGAGCCTAATGGCGGAAAAAGATGGAATTTTCGGAAGCTCATAGAGCCGCAGTTGTCTGTTTTATTTATTTTTACTGTAATATATGTTTTTTTTTTAATTGAAGGGGAACTCGAAGAGCCACAACTGACCCTTCAAAGAGTCGCTGTTTGCCGACCCCTGGTCTAAGCTAAGGGCTAAACAAACTTTATTTATTGTATAAGCAAGGTCCAACTAAGTAATAAATACCTGCTCTAAAACTGAACCCGTAATCCTTTGGCAGTACTTCGTTTTCTCCGTGTTGGTACAGTTTGAAATCGGTGGACTTCACAGGAAATATCGTCTGGTCAGCCTTCCGGCATAGGTAACCAATAGTAAGGCTAAAATATAAAAAACAGTTTTTTTTTAATTTCAATTGATTGGATCTCGCAAAAGATGTTACATGAATTGAGACTTGGTAGACCGAACTACTCTAGTGCATACTTTTCGACGGAGCTTTTATGATCGCATATTTTAGTATTGCTGACGATAGTCTTAAGGATTTTCATACAATACTATAGCACGTTCGTAACGTGCTCCTCCCCGAGCGCCGGCAAAATCCACCGGGAGATTGAGAATATTAAATTGTATAGAGGCAGCAGGTTGTAAGGAGTTCGTCGAACTCAATTCTTACCGGCATGCCTATTTTTAGCCTAGTAAAAAAAGTATTGAATACAATAGTTACATAATAAAACTTTTCAGTCACGTGCCTTACTTAGGTACGGTACTGGACTGAAAAGCTCTTGATTATTTCACGATTGTATAAAATAGTACATTACTTACCAAGGACTGTAAAAGAAAGAAAGCCCGAAATCGCAGGTACTTGTGACCCGAGCCGCAGGCGAGGGTTGTAAATATGCGATAGAGGGCTTCCTTTTTTCCTGCCCGTGGTAAGTACACAATTTTACGTCTCCACCTGACCATAATGCGAGTTTTACCGTACGCGTAGCGTGCGGTAATACTCACATTATGGCCAGGTGTGACGTAATAGTATTTTAAAATACGAATTATAAATAGTATTTTAAAATAAGAATTTTTATACTTACTGAGACAACGTAACAGGTTGCGATACGCATCCCACAGCCAAACAATCACCATTTTCGAGAAACAACCAATGTACCACATATCTGTGGAAATTGCGCCATTCGCGATAGTTTCCTGAAATAACATATAATAAGAACAAATTATGTCATGCAACTACAGATCAAATCAAATTATAAGTTTGATTTGTTCACATATTAATCATATTATAAATAGATATAAATTATAAACTTAAATAGATGTCATATACAATACAACGGAAAAAGTGACTAAGGCCTCCAGTGCCCTAGCATTCGCAGCAGACACCCCAATGCCTAGGCTACCCGGGTCACAGCGGCAACCGTCAAACACTTATTACTTTACAGTTTACAGTGGAAATGACGAGTCGGTAATGAAAATACTTAGAAATAGGTATGTAATTTGTTTCCGTCTCGATTAATTGCCTATTCCCCAGAACTCTCAGTGATTAGGAAAATGACACAATGCGTGTCATTTACTATTACGACTCACAACTCCAAATTTCCACTGGCGAGCAAAGACATCCTTGCAAAATAGTTTTTTTAATACAATTGCTCAAAAAGTTAAGTTTATGTAGCTGCAAATCGTGCGTAAAGTTTGATTTTATGCACTAGTGCTAAAAAGTAATCTGATCTGCAAATCGTGCGTAAAGTTTGATTTCACGCACGATTTGCAGATCAGAATTTTAAATAAATGAGTATTATGCGAGACCCGCTTATAAATGAGAAATGACCCACCTGTACTACGCGCGATTGGGCATAAAGGAGTATTATGCGAGACCCAATAGTATTACTTGAACAACGCGCGATTGAATGAAGCTATCTTTCGTACACTGACAGAATATAAATATAATTTTATTTCATTGTAGTTTTTTCGCAATTGTATTAAAAAAAGTTGTTCGACACACGTGCGGAAGTGTCATATTCACTCGTCCCGAGTATTGACCCTCGCCTCTCGGCTCGGGTCAAGTAACCTCGGTACTCTTGCAAGATGACATACTTCTCGCACTTGTATCGAAAACTACTATTTTGGGGTTAAGGCTAAACGGTATTTAGTCCAGATTTTTATACCTAAAGTTGGTTTCCCTCTCGTCTCACTTCGCAGCGTAAAATACATAAATAATGCTGAATATTGCTGATGCATTGTACTAATTAATTAACTTACCAAAACTATGATCTCTGACACACGGCATGCTAATATCTTGGGTAACGCCGTCGATGGTCACAGTGCCTAGTAGGTGACCCATCTGCTCATAGTGAGTTTGATGGTACCTGAAATTAAATAAAAAATAATGTAAAAATAAATTAACAGTATCTTTTCTAAGGGAGACCAAAATTTATCGGTATTGGTCCCATGGAAAATTTTGTTCAGTTTGGCAATCAAAATTATCCACTTCGTTCAGTATGGCCAGTTTGTAAGCTAATATTTTTAAACAAAAAAGAACCGACTTCACTAAGCATCCACCTTTCCAACACCAAATGCTCGATCTGCTGTAAAAAATACTCAAATTAGGTGTGCCTATAATAGTTGAAGAGTTCCCTCGATTTCTCCAGGATCCCATCATCAGATCCTGACATGGTTACAATGGGACCAACTGTAAAGTATACGCTGTCAAACAAAAAAATAATTTTCCAAATCGGTCCAGCCGTCTTCGAATAATCGGTGAACATACTTACATAAAAAAAAATATATATATAGCAAAAACAAAGATCCCGACGAATTGATAACCTCCTCCTTCCAAATCTTGAAGTCGGTTGAAAACATCTTGTAGGTACCTATTAGTTTATAAGCAATCTGAAGAATACAGGTGACCAAGGCTCCTGAGCCATGTCGCTCGCCATACTGGGGGGCGCTATGTGTGTCGTAGTTGAAGTGCCCGAAGTGCGCGCTCCACGTTACGTGTAGTTCGATTTTCTTCGCGTCACCCCTGCTTCTGGAAAATACTTACCTTTTAAGCAAACTGAAAAAGTCCGCCGACCAATGCTCCCTAACCATGTCGCTCGCCAGGCTGAGGGGCGCCATGTGAGTGTCGTAGTTGAAGTGCCCGAAGTGCGCGCTCCACGTTACGTGTAGTTCGATTTTCTTCGCGTCACCCCTGCTTCTGGAAAATACTTACCTTTTAAGCAAACTGAAAAAGTCCGCCGACCAATGCTCCCTAGCCATGTCGCTCGCCAGGCTGAGGGGCGCCATGTGGGTGTCGTAGTTGAAGTGCCCGAAGTGCGCGCTCCACGTTACGTGTAGTTCGATTTTCTTCGCGTCACCCCTGCTTCTGGAAAATACTTACCTTTTAAGCAAACTGAAAAAGTCCGCCGACCAATGCTCCCTAACCATGTCGCTCGCCAGGCTGAGGGGCGCCATGTGAGTGTCGTAGTTGAAGTGCCCGAAGTGCGCGCTCCACGTTACGTGTAGTTCGATTTTCTTCGCGTCACCCCTGCTTCTGGAAAATACTTACCTTTTAAGCAAACTGAAAAAGTCCGCCGACCAATGCTCCCTAGCCATGTCGCTCGCCAGGCTGAGGGGCGCCATGTGGGTGTCGTAGTTGAAGTGCCCGAAGTGCGCGCTCCATGTTACGTTTAGTTCGATTTTCTTTTTCGTGTCATCTTTGGTTCTGGGAAAAAATATTTATTTTTGTTAAGGTATATTTTCATTTGCACTTTTACGATTTTTACACATTTCTTTTGGTTATACCAAGCGATCCCTATCTATTGGTTATGTATACCATATAACAATGGAAAATGTATATTTTACTCTATATAATGATAATGAAACTTCTTGTTTTTACTTGTCTAATCATAATTTCACCAAGGGAGCTTTCACAAAAGAAAAGCTTTTTACAAATAATTTTGTATTAAGCAGAACGTCTGTTAACGACACCACGATGTTTAGAAATAAAAGAAAAGTTAAAAATCCCATGCCTCAGGCGAGACTCGAACCGAGGCGTCCCCCTGATGAGACGCATTAGAAAAATATACTTAGTTATAGTGGAGAAATTTGTAGCCAGAGCAGCAGAGCGACGGGCACGTATCCCGGAGTCCCGGAGGTTTTTTCCTTTGTATATGACAACTATTTAAGTTAAAAATATATACCTATAGATAGTTTGTCTACTTGAAATAAACAAATCAAGATATGTATTAAAATCATTTGTTTTTTTTCTCCATCTCTGGTGGTTTCATCTAACTTAATGGTTCACTTGAAAAGTCTGTAGGAAAACTATGTATTACGGTGTCATGTTAATTAAACATGATATCTTACTTCATCTCACCACTGTAAGTCACTTCCCAGGTCCGCATAGGTATAAAGTTGTCAATGGACAGCCCCCCTGACTTGTAATGCCCCTGTTCCACTGCGGTCTGGGTTGCACGAGTGTCAGGAAGGTCCGGTGTGAGTAGCAATTCTTCGCCGTCTACCTGTCACGGTAAATGATAATGTACAGTCACCACACGGGGATGTTGAGGCACTTGCCATTCTTCGTAATTTAGCCGTGTAATGAATGACCAACGTTACTGATTAGCTGTCAGCTAACATCGGTCATTCATTATACGGCTAAATTCGGAACAATGCCAGTGGCTCAACAATCCCCGTTCGTAATGGTACTTGTGACTGCTTTTGCACAAATCCGGAGCGGATTCGACACCGCGACGCCAACCAAAGACGAGTGTTCACATCTAAGAACTTACTTTCAAGAACATGAATGAATCGACGTTGTAATGAGCCCTGCGTGCGAGACGGCAGAGTAAAGCAGCTCCGTCCTTCGACATCCCATTGAAATATACAGCATCCTCTGCCTAAAATGGAAATGAGTAATAAGTATTATTATTTAGGAGGATATTTTAACGATTAAACTCTCGTGAGACTCATTAAAATATTTATAACGAGTTACTCACGTAATTTAAGTCGATTTTTGCTCGACATGTTTCTATTATTTTCACGAACAGCCTACCAGTAGCCGGATCGCTGCCGTTGCGGAAGGCTGCTCGTGAAAATGATAATCGTTCGATAAATTGATCGAAACATGTCGGGCAAAGGTCGACTTAAATTACTTGAGTAACCCGTTATTAATATTTTTAATATGAAGGAGGATGTTTAGGTATGATTTCATAAATTGTAATATGTGTCGTCCAGGGAGCGTACCTTTCGTGCCGATGACAGCAAATTGACGTCACGTTGCATATAGGATGATTCCAGTTAGTCTTATTGTAGTCATCAATCATTAATCATCAATCATTTATTCATGTGTGTTTCATACATCATAACATAATATTTTATTGTGTAATATCATAATATGATATCAGTAGTGATAATTGAGCATAATTTAAAATTTAAGAAACTGGATCATGATGTATGAAACATGACGTAAAATGAAGAATTGATTGATAGTAATGAAAAATAAAATGGCATGTTTTCCGCACTGATACAGATGGAAATTGACATGGTATATCTGTCGAAATTAATATAAAATATATTTGAAAAAATCGTTACAATCTATATAATAAAATGATACATGATTAATTTGATAGATGAATGATTGATAATTTCAGAAAAATTAGTATCATCCTATATGCAACCTGACGTCAATTTGATGTCATCGGCATGAAAGGTACGCTCCCTGGGTCGTCCTTTCAGGTGAGGTGTCTAATCATCAAGATCGGAAAAAATATGCATCGCATGCCATGCATCTAATCTAAATGTAAATATCGTTGGAGGTACTAGTAGGAATCCGGATCTACATGACACCGGATCTAACGGATCTTCCGTACAATTACAATCACGTAGGATTTGGTTTCGGATTGAAAATATATGTGTGTGGGTTTACTTTACACGCTCACGTCACGCTTACCAGTGGATAATCTCCTAGATTGTACTTCTTCTCTAGAGGGGCGTCTAGTTCATGGATGTTGATGGTGCCGTCGTCACTGCGACCTACGTCCACGGCGCGTAGTCTTTTAAGGTGCTTGATTAACTATACCATAATAAATAATTGTTAACAAATAGTACACACATTACTAACACAGATAGTAGTGATTAGGCAGGTCCACACAGATTGAGCAGCCTGGCGAGGAAATTGTCGCGCAGCAGCTGCCCGACAATTTCCTGCCTGTGTAAGCCCGCCTATTGCCGGCTGTTATGGTTAAATGAGTTAAAAATAATTTTAAACAAAGAAGAACCGACTTCACTTAGCATCCACCTTTCCAAAAGCAAATGCTCGAGCTGCTGTAAAAAATACTCAAATCACTATAGGTGTGCCTATAATAGTTGAAGAGTTCCCTCGATTTCTCCAGGATCCCATCATCAGATCCTGACCTCGGTACAATGGGATCAACTGTGAAGTATACTCTTTCAAACAAAAAAAGAATTTTCCATATCGGTCCAGCCGTCTTCGAATAATCGGTGAACATACATAAAAAAATAAACTTGTGTAAAAAGAAAGTAGGTATCCCACCAAAAACATTCTGTAAAAAACTAGCCAAGTCTCGATGGAGCTGCTTGTTTATCTCTAAAAAGTAATGAAATCTAGACAAAGTCGTGCCAAGTCTAAGGTTCCTTACTGCGATTTCTTTATTATTATAGTTAATGTTGTGTGACTTGGCCGTTGAAAGGTACACAAGGGTACAAAACCAGGTGCTCCATGACACCATTGCACCAATCTGTCGCCAGAACCGCTACCCATTGACGATGGAAAATTGCCACTTGGGAAACGTTGATTCAATAACTGGTTATTGAATCTGGTGTCTGCTGGAGCACCTGGTTTTGTACCCTTGTGTACCCTTCAACGGCCAAGTCACACAACATTAACTATAATAATAAAGAAATCGCAGTAAGGAACCTTAGACTTGGCACGACTTTGTCTAGATTTCATTACTTTTTAGAGATAAACAAGCAGCTCCATCTAGACTTGGCTAGTTTTTTACAGAATGTTTTTGGTGGGATTTCACTTCTTTTTGTAGAAACGTGGGCTTATTGATTTATTCAGACGACAGCGACAGTCAGCGCCATCTAGCGACGTGTGCGGGTATCACCGCCACTCTTAGTCCAATGCATTATATTTTGACCAAATTTTGTTTTCTAATCAAGGTCACCAGATACTCCAGATCTTCGATTATCCTAGTTTTTATAGTTTTCCCTTTATGTGGCCATTAAACCCTAACTCTGTACCAAATTTCATCTCTCTGAGTTTATGGGAAGTACTAGTTCTATTTTTATGATCATGAGTGAGTGAGTGTCATAAATGCGAAACTTTGCTTTCGCTTAACTTCGGAACTAAATGACCTACAGACTTGAAATTTTGGATTTTAAGTATGTGATTATAGCTTACTGGATGACGAAAATTTCTGCGTTCTGGTCTTATCCAGAGGTTCTCAAATAGGGGCCTGAAAATGCGGCGAAATGGTTCCAGTAAAGGATGGTACGGCAGTATTTGCTTCGCGCTCGACTTGGCGGGGACACTGCCGTGCCCCCAGATTAAGAAATTTAAATAACTCACCTGTCTACTCCGCAAAAATAAGTACATAACTATAAATTTCAGCCAGTAAGTTTTGTTCATCTGCTGATAAACTCCGAATATCGGAGGTTTCCGCTCTGCATTTAAAAACCTAAATATTATAACTAAAGATAGCGGAATCAACATAGAAATTACTAAAGTTAACATTATAATAAATTAGTGTTATGCTAGACAAGTCAATAAGGTAGCTACCGGTTGCCGAATGTTGATAATTGAATCCGTGTAGTATTTATCTTATCAGGGATATCCTGATATAATTTCACTAGTCTAGTTTATCAGTAACATTAACGGTTAAGCGTTGTAATAATCAGGTCTGATTAGTTATTTATCTTTATTGTCTGCAGGATATAGTGGATGTGTGACTGATGAATTATTCGAACTAAAAATTACATTCATCATAATTGTAATAAATACTTTTAACATTTTACACACCTAGCGTTGTGGCTGCGTAAGTGTATTACAGTATTATCAAAGATTGAATGGAGTAGTTTATTTTATTTTATTCTGACATAATTTAATTTCGTAGATTATATCATTCTTAAATCTAAACTTTCGTGTGACATACCAAAACTATAACGGTTACACTCACGTCTCTTTACTTTAGTCACTTCGCGCGACATGTTTTGGAGAGCCTAGCTCTCCATCTGCAGTAGTGCGCCACGGACCGGTTTGAATAGCAGTGCTTGAAGATGGAGACCTTGGCTCTCCGAAATATGTCTCGCGAAGTCACTAAAGAGACGCGAGTGTAACTGTCATACTCTATAGTCGAAGTATTCAAAAAGGAAGCCGTATAATCATTAACATTCATCAACTTTAATTAAATAAAAGAGTAAGATTTATACCACAGTTCGATCGCAAATCTATCAGTTTATCATATTTCTGGATATCACTGTATAATTGTAGGTATACATATGATTAAAACGGATTTTAATAAAGGTTAATTTAGTAAAAAGGCGTTTTTTATATCAATTCGTATTTATTATAACTAGACTTACAGAAATAAGGTAAGTATAATGTTTCAGTACCAGACAGAATCACTAAAATTGTAAAATTAATAAAACTTTAAAGGTAATTAATATATTGAAACGAAAGTATGTAATTTATTTCATTCAACCTCAATTTCTGAACAAATGTAAAGATGCAAAGATTTATTTTCTTTTTAATGAATACAATCTTGGCTACGACGAGCCCTTAATGAACATTCATAATTAAATAATTCACCCTAACAATAATTCCCCTTCTAGAGTTAGGTTAGGCGAGAAATTAGTCTTATGGAAAAATAATACGAGATATGTTATAGATAATAAAAAAATAAAACCTGTGTTAACGAAGTTCGAGGATTTTGGGGCTGGTAGCGAGAAAACGACTAACGGTCGACTACTTTCTCACGCAAGAAACGTACATATAGCTGCCGATCCCGTGTGAAAGAAAGAGATGTATATATTTTTGGTTGATCGCTTTGTTCACACTCCAAAACATTTTCCGATCGGACAGCGAAGTCATCTAGCTGATACTGATACTCCTTGGAAGGGAGAATTATTGTTGTACATAAAATAGGTAGTCACCACAATACGATTGTTGAGCCACTTGCCATTGTTCGTAATTTGGTCGTGTAATGAATGAACGACGTTAGCTGACAGCTAGTCGGTAACACGGCTAAATTACGAACAATGTCAAGTGGCTCAACATTCCTGTGCGGTGACTACTATTTAGCAAGTTAGCATTACTCGGCAGCCGTGGCCAGCAAATGTTTGTGCACGCATTCCTCTTTATTGATGAGATGCGTTGTCTTGTTGACGAGTTGCATGAGCGTGTTGAGGTTGTTGGACCACTCGTTGAGCCGGTCTGATGCGTTCAGGTTCAAGCTGGAACAAGATTTATCTTGTGAGATCCGCAAACGTGACAGTATGGTAAATTGTATTATAATTGTAAACCTTCAAAAAATCTAATCTTATGGCAGCATATAGATTTTCATTGACATTCAGAAGGGTCTCTATCGGTTCCCATAAATTTTTACCTCCGTATTTTTCAGTCCATAACGTTTTCCATCATAATTTTTATTAGTCATATTGTCAACAGTCATAAAATTTAACAATCTAAATTGCTGGTCCGATTTTTGCAGGTCATCATTATTGTTAGTCATAAAATCGTTTACTCGTAATATTCAAAGTCCAGATGGTATCTATTACATAATGTTGATGATGGCAATAAACTTGCTTATAATAATTGTTTTAAGTTCTTTTATCGCAGATTATAATGATAACTAGGGGTGTATATTGGTTTCCACAAATTTTAAGTTCCGATTTTTTATAGTCCATTTTATTGTCCATAACGTTAGCCATCATAAGATAATAAGATCGTCAGATAAGATAATCAGAATCGTTTTCTTGGGGGTCGCAGTTCTAATCTAACCTAACCCACTACTGGCAACAATTCGTTTTCTTGGGGGTCGCAGTTCTAACCTAACCTAACCCACTTCTGACAACAGTTCGTTTTCCTGGGGGTCGTAGTTCTAACCGAACCCACTTCTGACAAAAGTTCGTTGTCTTGGGGGTCGCAGTTCTAACCTAACCTAACCCACTACTGGCAAATTATGACTAATGATGTTTATGTCCATAAATCATAATGGACATCATCATGACTATCGAAATTCGAAACAATAAGTTTATGGGAAACAAAGGGATGACATTAAAACGATATGATTAACGACTATTAGTCCGATAAAATATATGCCTTAAATATTTCTGAATAGACCTTTGAATGTTATACTCATCAATTTTATGCCTTTTGCGATTATAGTGTTTAATATTATAGATCTTTATTATTAGATCTATGAAACGTTAGGCTTTACAAAAATTATGAGTATTGATGTTTATGCTCATAAATTATATGGATATCAATTTCTGACTATCGAAATTCGAAACAATAAGTTTATGGGAAACAAAGGGATCCCCATTCGGAATTAGAAACAAAGAAAACTCAACCGTTTCTCGTCTCGCTGTCTGTGAAGCTGTCTCGCTTTGACGTTTCAAGTAAATCGGGAAGGCAACTGTCAACGGTTTGGCCAGATAGCGCGAACATAGGTTCGACCCCTTAGAGAATTCAACCAACCGGAGCGACCATGTCTGTCATTTTCGATACAAAAAAAGTTTGCCGATTTTTGCGGGGGAGGGAACGTCAAATGTATAGCCATTCATACGTAACTTACAAATAGCCACGTCAGATAAACGTCAGTCTATACCATAAATATGACCACTGGTCATATGTTGAATTCTCTAAGATTGTACCTGTCACTAGTATTGTTTTATGGGATTTAGTTTAAAGGGTCATCAAGGTAAAAAAAACAAACAAGTATTTATATCGATATGACTGACAGGTACAACTTATGCTGGTTCCATCTGTAAATATTTTCGACCGGCCAACCCCATACCATCAACAGAGAATACGCCATGGTTGTGTTTGTGTCTTAACACATTCATTGCCACCCAGCTAAACAAGACATCCGCGCCAGGCCACAAAAATTTCGTCATATAAAGCTGTAATACCACGATCCCGACTATCGGGTCGTCCGGCCTGGGAACGAAATCATAAAATTCCCGATAGTCGGGTTTTCAGCACTGAATGTGTTAAGGCCTTACAACACATGAAGTCTTGGTGTCATGGGTTCACCTCGCAATGATAGTTACCTGAAGTGCACGACGCCGGCGGGACGGTCGATCTTGGCTTTCACGACGGCGCTGACCACGAGTTGACTGAACTATACTTCTGTCTCGTTCTCGGTGAAACCTAGCAGCTTCATAGTCCCATTCACATGGCGACCCTACCACTGGAACTTTGTGTTGAATGACAGTTACCTGAAGTGCACGACGCCTGCAGGACGGTCGATCTTGGCCTTCACGACGGCGCTGACAACGAGTTGACTTAGCGATTCTTCTGTCTCGTTCTCGCTTAGGCCGAGCAGCTCGCTCATGCGTTTCATGGAAATGCGGGTGTAGTACATCGACATGATTCGGATGTTCTGAAAAAAAAGGATATTTTTTTTTTTGGTTAAGTTTACAATAACGTCCATATAACATTTTTTTTCTTTATCGTGAAATTCAGCTTCTTTAGGACATCCTCTTACTCGTATTAACGGAACGGAGATTGATCACATTTTGTAAGTCAAAATTTGACTTACTCCAAATACGACACCAAAAACATTTCATGCAAAGTGCTGTCAAGATTTGTAAAACAATTTTGTCAGCAATATTATATTACAAAACTAAGAAGCGGCATACAAAACACCCCTTATGATAAAATTGTATTAAGATACGTCTCATAGTTTTCGAGTAAAATGGCTGTGACATAAGCCCCTAAAAATTAAATGAACTCACATGTTCCACAACTCTGTTCTTAAGGTCCTTCCAGCGTTCCTGTCCCTTCTCGTCGGTTGAGTCGAAGTAGGGCGTGGCTCGCAGCGCTTTCTCATAGTGCTGGCAGAGACTGTTCCACTTGATAATCTCGGGGTTGATGAATAGGCCCAGTAGTTGCCTGAAATAATATTAATACCTATTACGGAAAATTTTGTTAACAGCTAGTGAACTCTTAAACTCTAGTCCAAATGAGGTAAAAACTTGCAGTTCTTAATTGGTTTGTTTTAAAACACTATAAAAGAGAGGCAAATGCTGGTCGGATTTGTAAACACGTTTTTCAAAATATGCTGACACTATACTAGTAGTCCGCCTCGATTTCAGAACTCGCGATTTCCTTGCAAACGACATGACCAATATAACAAGACCCTTATGATGATTTTTTCGCGCCTTCTAGCTCCATGACCCCTTGGTCGATCGTGCTCATATACGAACTCTCAAATTATATGTATCTCTGCTACAACCCCAACAAATTTCATGAAGATCAGGAATGCGTTACTAAAGTTATCGCGGAACAAACTCTCAAAATCAAAAAGCCATCGAAATGCCGAGACATCCCACTAGCCAGAAGTTGTTTGTGAGAACTTGCTTCGCTTACGCTCCACTCGTTCGATAACATTACCCATGTGATGATTTTTATCGCGCATTCTAGCTCCATCACCCGTAGACCGATCCTGCCCATATACGAACTCTCAAATTGTATTGATCTCTGCTACAACTCCAACAAATTTCATAAAGATCAGAAAAACGATACTAAAGTTATCGCGGAACAAACTCTCAAAATTAAAAAGCCATCGAAATGCCAAGACGTCCCAGTAGCCAGAGGTTGTTTGTAAGAACTTCACTTCGCTTACGCTCCGCTCGTTCGATTAACTACGTAATTTAGTCTGGTTGTCCTTGTTGCCCACCAATATTTGGTGGGGAATGAAAAACTATATGACCTAGAAACTTTTGGCAATCAAACAATCTCAAAGCCAGAGTGTACAAGAACAAACGATAACATCGCTTTTTCTGCCACACCTATTACTAGTAGTCCGTCTCGAACTCAGAACTCGCGATTTCCTTGCAAATGAGATGACTAATATAACAAGACCCTTCTGAAGATTTTTCTTCGTCTTCTAGCTCTACAACCCCTCGATCCTGGTCATATTCGAACTCTCAAATTATATGTATCTTTGCTACAACCACAACAAATGTCATAAAGATCAGAAAAACGTTACAAAGTTATCGCGGAACAAACTCTCAAAATCAAAAAGCCATCCAAATGCCGAGACGTCCCAGTAGCCAAAGTTGTTTGTAAGAACTCACTTCGCTCGTTCGAAAATTCCATAAAAAATGCAGTTCAGTCTTGGTATTATTACCTTGTCACGTCTATGCTCTCATTCTGTCTATGAGAACGCGTAGTTTTTTACATATTGAGCATGATCATCACGTGAGGTTCTCCACTAATTTCATCGCACATAGCCACTTACCACTATTAGTTCACTTTTCTTAAAAGTTATTGACTGCAATCTCAGAAAAAGCTGTCTGTCGATAACTATCATTTAGCCTGCATTATTTTTCTACCGACTTTTTGAATTTCAAAGGAGGAAAATTCTCAATTCGTCGGATCTTTGTTGCTCTTTTTACTACACTCGCGAGCAAATAATACGGGTCAGTGACAAAAACCCTTATATTTTGCAAATTAATAGCGGTATGTGCAGGAAACTAACTGTGTATTAAAGAAAATTTAATATCGAATTAAATTGAACCTTCAATGTTCTACAAGAATTCTGGAAAAAGTTTTATTTAATAAAAAGTCGAATTTGGTACCAAATTCAAATTGAGCTTATTTCACTTTTGATTGTTTTCTCACTTTTGTTTTCAATCTGTCAAAGCAAAATGATAAAAGGCAGTTTTTGTTGACTTTGATGGTCAATATTGTCGCTAACACAAGATGAATGTACACGTATCGTCACTTTGTTACACGAAGGCAGAAGTCAGAGATATACAGCAAGAAGAACAGGCGTGTCACTATCTATGGTGCAGAGGGTCCTCCAACGTTTCCTACAAACTGGCAGGAACCTTCGAAGACCAGGAACCCGCAGGCCGAGATGTACTACGGCTAGAGAAGATCGATTTATTGTAACAACAATGCTCCGAAATCGGCATCTCACTGCAGTTGAAGTCAAAAACCAACTTCGGGAGACCCGAAGAGATGACATCAGCGAGTGGACTGTAAGGCGGCGGCTTCGTGAAGCTAATTTGACCCCACATAGACCGGCAAATGGCCCAAAACTTGACAGAGGGCATCGAACTGCAAGGAAACTTTACGCACGCGAATACAGGCCGATGGGGTGCCGAAGAATGGGCAAGAATTATGTTTTCTGACGAATCCAGATTTATGCTCTATGCACATGACGGGCGGCGAAGAGTTTACAGACGGCCAGGTGAACGTTTTATTCCAGCCTGTTTTGAAGAAAAAGTTGCTTTCGGCGGTGGGTCTGTTATGGTTTGGGCTGGAATCTCTTCAGAGAGTCGCACGCAATTAGTTTTGATAGAAAATGTAACGTTAACTAGTGCCAGGTATGTTGAAGAGATTCTTAATGAGCATGTAGGCCCATATTTAATTAATATGGGTGAAAACTCAATGTTCATGCATGACAACGCCAGGCCACACACCGCACAGATTGTGGAAGATTATTTTGAGGAGGTTGGCATCAACACTATGAACTGGCCCTCGAGAAGCCCGGACCTAAATCCGATTGAGCACGTATGGGACGAGCTCGGAAGGCGTGTAAGAAATCGAAACCCCGCCCCAGCTACACTTAGAGACCTGAAACAGGCGTTAGTGGAAGAATGGGCTAATATCCCGCAAGAACGCGTAAGAAACTTAATAAACAGTATGCCCAATCGTTTAGAAGCTGTAAGAAGAGCCCGAGGAGGCAATACGAAGTATTGATATGTTTTACTTTTTTTTTGTTTTTAGTTTTGTGTGTGAGGTACCACGGTTGCTTTTTACCTATAATTAATTGATATCGTGTTTACTATGTTAATTAAATAAACAAGTGAATATCATCTCTAACTCTTGACGTTGTTTTATTAACTATGCATTTATCTATAATATACAATTTAATTCAGGCTCCTAGCTTTATTATTTTAGGAGATATTATAGTTTTTCGTACTGACCCGAATTATTTGCACGCGAGTGTATTTGTTTAATGTGTGTTCATCGATTATTCGAAGACTACTGGACTGATTTGGAAAATTATTTTTTTGTTTGAAAGAGTATACTTGACAGTTGATCAGGTCAGAATCTGATGATCGTGGATGCCGCTATTTAGTTATGTAGTGAAATAGCAGAAAAAAAATTTTCAGGGGGGCTCTCCATACATGTAACAAATTTCAAAAATTTTTTTTTACCAAATATCAACATGTTGCAGATCAATCAATAGGCCTTTAAAAATAAGATTGAGGTTTATTTGAACATTTTGTGATGAAGTGAATAGTTTCAGAAATAATCGCTTCGAAAGTCGGAAAAATAGCGTCCCCCTCCGCCCCCTGTAACTTTTGAACCATAAGTCCAAAAATTATGAAAAAATTTGAGAAGATGCGCGTTATCATACACTTTCTACGAAAATTGTTTTGAACATTATCGGTTTAGCCATTTTTGAGTTATTTCCAAAAAACTTCTTCCATAGTCGTCAGATACGAACTTTTGGCATTAGTCTGGTTCTTATTCCATTGAAGCTACGGAACCCTCCATTATGCGTGGTCCGACACGCACTTGGCCGGTTTTTTCTTTAAAATGGATTTTTTTTATAGCACGTACTTGTACTCGGGCAGTTTGTCGAGGTCCTTGTCCTCGTTGACGCGGTGCGTGAGGTCGGCCTGCTCGTTGTCGTAGGGCGCCAGCACGAGGAACACCACGCTGCCCGTGAGCGCGTCCGCGCCGGCCGCCGCGCCCAGCGCGCGGAAGTGTCGGCACACGGACAGGTACGCCCCGTTGTGCTGGTCTACAGCGATCATCAGGCGGTAGAACTTCTCTTTTAACTCCTAATAATATATTTTTTGATTTATTATAACATTTTTATAATGCAAGTTCTTAAGAAAAATAAATGTCTTCATACAGAAATATATAACAGCAATTATAAGCCTTCACGGAGTTCATCAGGCGGTAGAACTTCTCCAGAAACAGGTACAGGTACAGTCACGGACTTTAATTGTTAACCTATTCAAGGTTCACCTTACATTGGACATTTCATATATAAGTACTAGACAAATGAAAACAGCTTGAACCGTACGCGTAGGGTTCAAGCTATTTTTTTTGTTTAGTACTTGCTATAAATAATGGCCATATCTAAGACAGCAATTCTGTTTTAACCTTTCGCTCCCAGGCTCGCTAGTTGGGTTTATTTTGAATACAATTTAGGAAGCTTGACAGGTGTCAAGATTTTATTGATTTAACACTAGGTAGTGTTAAATCAATAAAATTATCTGGTTAACCTCTAGTTAATGTCTAGTTAATGCTGGAACGCGGAACCGTGCCATAGGTATTAAATTCTAATTACTAGACGTGTCCACTCCTGACGGACCGCCTCGCGAGGAAATTGCCGCGCGAAGCATTGCGGCGGCACGTGCATTGCCTCGGCCGAGACACGTCCACGCTAGCCGAGCTGCCTCGCGCGGCAATTTCCTCACGAGGCGGTGCATCAGGTGTGGCCACGCCTAATCATTGATAAGATTTCAATATCTACTAACGCGGATCATCATTAATCCGGCATGTGAGAGGTTAATAAAGTTAAATGCAAGCAATAAAATATAAATTTCGTCAAATTACACACAGTACCTGAGTATTTTCGTCCTCAAAGAACTTCGTGTTGATCTTCTTTGAAATAATTTGTGTTCTGACATAATCCTTGATAGCAAGGCACAGCCTCATCTGTTCCAAAATAAGTTCCACTTTCTCTCGTTTTTCCATAGATCCATAGGTTTCCACCTAATAATAAAATATTTCTTAATTGGTTAAGTTTTTCATTTTTGAACAGGGTATATCTTCTTAGGCAGCAGATAGCAAGCAGCAAACACAATTAAGTACGACGGCTTTCCAATGATCCAAAATTGCCTTTGCTAGCAGGTAAGGACTCAATGATGTCTTTCTAATGATCAAAAATGACCTATGCTAGCAGGTAGCGACACAATGATGTCTTTGCAATTATCAAAAAATTAGCTATGTTAGCAGGTAGGACTCAATGATGTCTTTCCAATGAACAAAAATGACCTATGCCGTTCGAGGGGTGATAGAAGTCAAATAAAAACAAGTTAGTCATGGTCTTGGTGGTTCCATGATACAGATATAAGAGTTATTGCAAACGATATTAAAAATACTGCCCCAAGCTACCCCAACCCCAAGGTTTTCCGCTACCCCAAGGTTGTCTGGAAGAGACCGCCTGTTGACCGCCTCTATTTTTAATCTGTGTACTGTACTGTTCTATTTTATTGAGGTGTGCAATAAAGAGTATTTGTATTGTATTGTAATACTGATGCAATTTTTAGGGTTTCGAAAGGAAAAAACGGAACCCTTATAGGATCACTTTGTTGTCCATCTGTCTGTCTGTCTGTCTGTCTGTCTGTCTGTCTGTCTGTGAAGACCATTTTTCTCAGGAACGCGTGGAGGTATCAAGCTGAAATTTATATCAAATACTCGGGTCTATTGTCCCTTGGAGCTGTGAAAAAATGAAACTTAAAAGCCAACGCAATCAAAAAATACAGTCGTTTATGCTGCAAATATTAGAGTTTTTCGGCACTCGCAAAATCTACGGGGTACTTCCCGTGAACTCAGAAACTTGAAATTTGGCACGAAGCAACGTCATATAGAATAGACAACGGAAAAATTACAAAAAGTAGAAATTTTTAGTAAAATCATACAAAAAAATATTTTTTTAATTTTTAAACTTACTACCTTTTTCCTCGTAAACGCGTGGAGGTATTAAATTGAAATTCATGTCAAATACTCAGGGCTATAGGACCTTTCAGATGTAGCAAAACCAAACTTTTATGTCAACGCAATCAAAAGAAATAGCAATTTAAGTTGCATATTTTGAAACTGAGTACTTGCAAGAAACTCAAAACCTAAAGGGTACTTCCCGTAAACTCAGAAACTTGAAACTTGGCACGAAGAAACTTCATATAGCACAGACAAAGGAAAAATTACGAAAAGTAGACATTTTTAGTAAAATCATGCAAAAAATATTTTTTTAAATTTTAAACTTACTACCTTTTCCTCGTAAACGCGTAGAGGTATTAAATTGAAATTCATATCAAATACTCAAGTTTATAATACCTTTCAGCTGTAACAAAATCAAACTTCTACGTCAACGCAATGGGTGAACTTTTACTTATATACCTACAGGTTGGTACGGAACCCTCGGTGCGCGAGTCCGACTCGCACTTGGCCGGTTTTTTTCCTACTAACCTTACTCAAGTAGTATAATAGCATTTATCAAATGGTACAGGTAATATGCTTCTGTTAACAAACAACTCCCAAAAATATTGTACTAGTAAACACTTCTACCTAGTAGATGGCACATGGATGGAATTCAAACGACAAGTAAATTACGGGCGTATACCAAATTTCAGCTTAATAGGCATGTTCACACCTGACGCACCGCCGCGCAAGGAAATTGCCGCGCGAGGCATCTCGGCTAGCGTGGACGTGCCTCGCCCGAGGCATTGCGGAAGCGTGTGCGTTTGCCTCGGACGAAGCACGTCCACACTAGCCGAGCTGCCTCGCGAGGCAATTTGGTCGCGAGGCGGCGCGCCAGGTGTCGACACGACTAATCCAGACACTGGGAAGTGGGTGAAATTTTGCTTAAAAAGATTTGAGGCACATAAATATATGGGGTCAAGCTACATGAAAGTGTGTAAAAAGAGTATTTGTACTGCACCTGAAGTTCCTGAATGATTTTCGCTGCTTCTGCTACATTGCCATCGTCCTCCCGTATCTTAGCCAGTATGTGTGTGAGTCGGGCCCTCTCCACTTCAACATAGATTTTGCCCTCGGTTATGGACCGCAGAGTCTCTATGAGCTTGATCTTTGTCTCCTTGTCTGGTGTTTTGTCAACATAAGTGTAGCATTCTTGGACCATTTTGACAACAGCCTGTTTAAGCTGAGATCTAAACAAAAATTTCGAAATGAGAAATAAAAAAAATTCTAACAACATCAAAAGGACCGCTAAATTTAGTTGTCAAAGCTATTATAGGTAGTCTTCTGAAATGTATTATTTTTACATGTTTGGCATACAACCCAAAACGTTATACCTTTATGCAATACCTCCGTCAACCAATATTAAACTACGCAATGTGACTTTTTAAAATATGAAAAGGTTAGTTTATATTTTGTTCTTAATCACTAATCAGTTCTTGGGACATACCTGTTCATTAGCGTATGGACAGGTGGCATTATTGAACAGAGAGGGCACTGGAGTCGCCTAGGATACATTTCTGATTGAATAACTGATGATTACATTTTTTTTCTGTCTAAAACATACATTTCTTATTCAAGTAGTGTCAATATTTTTGGATCGAATTATTGAATCCCCTCTCGTTTCCTCCGCCAAACCTTTGGCTGATGAAAAAGAGTTCAATAATTCGATCTAATAATATTGACACTACTTTAATAAGAAATGTATGTTTTAAACATATAATAATTGAATCATTAGTCATTCAATTATAAAACGTAACCTAGGCGACTCCCGTGCCTACTTTGCTCAATAATGCCATCACCAGTCCGTATGCTAGTAATCATAAGTAATCATAACCACAGAATAACTAATAGTACTTCCGTACAGAAAATTCACTCCTTCACAAAAGTCAAATTTAGGTATACAATTATACCGATACTCGCCGCCTGCAAGCAAAATTGAAACTTATAACCGCGCACGAACCGTGAATCTTCTTTGCGCGATGACCGAGCTGTGAGTGTCGGCACGGGTTGTCACTTGACAAGTTTTTGTACCTACATATACCTACTGATTTATTATTTTTAAGATAAATATGTAGGAATTACAAACGTTGATTCTGCAAACATAATTTTTTTATCCGGAAATAGTATATCTGATTCTCACGGAAGTAGGTATGCCGCAGCCGTATTCCTTTGAAAATCCTCTATCGGTCAGTTCCTAATATTGTTTCTGGGCAACCAATATTATATTTTTTATATGGATTAGATCGAGGTTTAGGTTTCGAAGCCATTGTGTGTTTTCAATTTTGCGCGAGCGCCACGTGACACGACTATCATGCGAGCCGAGCGGCAGCCCACTGCCTTACGCCTGCCCGGGAGGCGCGCCGGCCAAATGTACCTAAACTGCGTAGTGAAACCCCCCACCCCCTGTCATAACATTGATAAAAGTTGTGTATTTAGAAGGCAGCCTATATAAGAATTACATGAATTTCTGCTTAGCTTAAGTAAGGGGGTCTTCAAACTAGTTTGCTAATTGAACCAGAAAAAATAATATAAATAAAACCTCTATAGAGCCCTATTATTCAGAGCAATGACGCGTAGTTTCAGTGACCGCGAGGCAACCGGATGGCTCGCGGTATTAAAGCTCCTGAAGTGATGAGGAACCGCCCTGTGCAACCCGAAATGACCCAACTTGGACTGGAGCGGAAATGAGGTGAAAAAAAATTTTTTTATCGCGAAGCAACCGATTGAAACAGCGGTTGCCTGAAAGAATGTACCCTGGTTTTATAACAAAATTTTAATGCCATCCCTCCTGGCTGGACTGGTTCCCTGTACGGGAGTGAAAAAAGTTTTTTTTTAATTGTCAGGCAACCGCTTGAAAATTAGTATGTTTGTTCTTCATCACATACAGACACCGGAAACAAATTGCCATCCGCCCAGGCCAGGCACTTATCGAACCATCAGAGTTTGAAGCCAGACGCAAGGTGAATTTTTCTATCGGTGGAGGAGAACTTAGGAAAAACGCACTTACAATCATCGAAATCGGATGGCATTTAGTTTTTGATATTTGTATGATGTGGCAAACGACATGCGTAAATGCCATCCCTCTCCTATGAAATTTCCTCATCACTTCAGGAGCTTTAATACCGTGAGCCATCCGGTTGCCTCGCAGTCACTGAAACTATGCATCATTGCTTTAACTATATTGAGTAACTTCAACTGATGGTAAGCAGTTACCGTAGTCTGTGGATGCCTGTAACTGAATATTACCTTCTTTTAGACAAGAGTACAATCTGATCATTCAGTGCAGTCCAGTTCTTAGCCTCAAAACAGATTTGCACTATTGCCACTAAAATCCTGGCTGTTGAAGCCATGTCTGCACCCTGAAATAAAATATAAGTTTAGCAAATTTATGAAAATAAGACAAGTGAAGAAAATTTAAATTATTTATACTACAAATAGGATTATTATTCAACATTTGTCCAAAAAGCTTATTACTTAGTTCAAGGGCGTCTAAGTCATAATTGGCAAGTAGCTTATTCAGGACTTTACTTGGACATTGTGAAACAGGCCCTTAATAACACTTAACAAAAATGCGAAGTTAAGTTGGTGCAACAAATTGCAAACATTCTATGCAGTTACTAACTTTAACAAAACATGCCTATTCAGTTTGAATTAGTTGATAAAACAACTTGAAAAAAGATAGAAGCACTGGACTAAACTTTCGTGTTTATGAAAATCGCATGGGTGTTCAATACTTCTGGCCATAGCTGTATGCCATCGTAATAGTTAATGCACATATCAGTGGCAATGTGATTATTGAACGAACAGAGCGTAAGGGAAGTGAAGTTCTAACAGACAACTTCGGACATAATAGAACTGTCAGCTGGCTACCTGGACGTCTAGCATTTCGATGGCTTTTTGATTTTGAATAGTTGTTCTGTGATAACTTTAATAACATTAGTCTGATCTTTATGAAATTTGTTGCGATTGTGGCAGAGGCCAATACAATTTGGAAGTTTGTATATGAGCAGGATCGATCAAGGGGTTATGGATCTAGACGGCACGAAACAATCATCAGAAGGGTCTTGTTATATTGGCTATTCGTTTGCCAAGAAATCGCGAGTTCTCAGTTCGAGGCGGACTATTAGTCATAACAAAACTGATGGAAAAGGAAAGGTAAAGTTTTTAGTATTCCTTATATTTACACTATGCTATTTAGTTCTATAAAAAAATTGTTTTCTAAGTTACCGTTCGCGTCTGCTTCTCCAGTGCCAGCAGCTGGTCGATGGCTTCCTGAAATTTGCCTTTGGCTGCCCATGACTTCCACAGTGGGATTTTCTCATCACAAGTGGTACTATAGTCCACCTGAAATTATAAATTACATACTAATTATCTCAGTGGTACTATAAAATTGTACGAAGTTATTACATTTATGATAAATATTAGACTTAAGTAGTGCATTTTGTAGCGTCATCCCCATAACCTATTTTTTAAACAATAATAGAGATTTATTGCAGTGAAGATTAAAGCTTAGATTACTTACCTCCATTTTTACTATTTTCCCCCCGGCATCAAGACTAGTAAGATCGTCATTCAACGACATTGTTTCAGAAAAATAGTTACTGAAATGCAAAAATTACGGTACAACAAACGGTAAGAAATACAGTAAAAAAGAACGCACGAAACAGTTATACTGTGACTATTGAACTAAAACATAAATATGAATAAAAAACACACCCTTTTGTCTTATTTTAAGTTTAATTTATAAGATTAATAATTAATAAAACAAGAAACAAAATAGTGACTTGCAAGACTCTTCTTGACAAATTGACAATTCATTCGGTGTACGATGTTTTTTTTTTATCGATTTTTATGGCCTGGTTACGAGACCTTTAAGCCAAGTCTTTTTTGGGATTTTGCATATTATTATTAGTTTATGTTATTTAAGTTTTAACACCGTATTTTTTATATACTTATAAATTGGGATATAAGTTTCACCATCTTTTAGTACATACGTACTTAACAGTGTTGCCAGAGCAGTATGTCGAAAAACCGGCCAAGTGCGAGTCGGCCTCGCGCAATAAGGGTTCAGTACCATTATCTATAGATACGGAAAAAAATCATGTCCGTTGTATGGGAGCCCTCTTAAATATTTTTTTTATTCCATTTTTTTTCGTATTTGTTGTTATAGCCGCAACAGAAATACATCATTTGCTTCCAGCTCTATCATCAGATCAGCTTCATGTCATCAAAATATTGCATTGTCACTCGATATACATATGCGTGAAAATTTTCAGCTTTTTTTTTTAATACCACGACGGTGGCAAACAAGCATACGGCCCGCCTGATGTTAAGCAGCTGCCGTAACCTATGGACGCCTGCAACTCCAAAGGAGTCACATGCGCGTTGCCGACCATTTATAAAAAGGAGGAGTCACTGTGGAACAACTTCTTGTTCCTGACCTTCGTCCCTCGATCATCGTCAACACACTGGGTCCTCTTTGAGCTCTTTTTAGGGTTCCGTACCTCGAAAGGAAAAAACGGAACCCTTATAGGATCACTTTGTTGTCCGTCTGTCTGTCTGTCTGTCTGTCAAGACTATTTTTCTCAGGAACGCGTGTAGGTATCAAGCTGAAATTTATATCAAATACTCAAGTCTATTGTCCCTTGGAACTGTGAAAAAATCAAACTTAAAAGCCAACGCAATCAAAAGATACAGTCGTTTTATGCTGCAAATTTTAGAGATTTTCGGCACTCGCAAAATCTACGGGGTACTTCCCGTAAACTCAAAAACTTGAAATTTGGCACGAAGCAACGTCATATAGCATAGACAATGGAAAAATTACAAAAAATAGACATTTTTAGTAAAATCATACAAAAAAATATTTTTTTAAATTTTAAACTTACAACCTTTTACCTCGTAAATGCGTGGAGGTATTAAATTGAAATTCATGTCAAATACTCAGGGCTATAGGACCTTTCAGACGTAGCAAAACCAAACTTTTATGTCAACGCAATCAAAAGAAATAGCAATTTAAGCCGCATATTTTGAAACGGAGTACTCGCAAGAAACTCAAAACCCAAAGGGTACTTCCCGTAAACTCAGAAACTTGAAACTTGGCACGAAGAAACTTCATATAGCACAGACAAAGGAAAAATTACGAAAAGTAGACATTTTTAGTAAAATCATACAATTTTTTTTTTTTTAATTTTAAACTTACTACCTTTTTCCTCGTAAACGCGTAGAGGTATTAAATTGAAATTCATATCAAATACTCAGGTCTATAATACCTTTAAGCTGTAACAAAATCAAACTTCTATGTCAACGCAATGGGTGAACTTTTACTTATATTCCTACAGGTTTGTACGGAACCCTCGGTGCGCGAGTCCGACTCGCACTTGGCCGGTTTTTTTAGCTCAATCGGAAATCGGGAAGTGGGTCATTTGGACCATGGGCAACAGACAGGTAAAACTAAATAAAAGCCTTTAAAACATACTTATCCCTGGAAGCTATCGAGAGTGACCCCCTAAAAGTGGTACAGGAACTGAAGTGACAGGATATCGGCCTATTGCTGTGCTATCAGTGTTTGGCAAATTGTTCGAATCAATCATAGACCATCTTACCTCTCAACAGATCGCAGTTAAACTGGATGACGCTCAATATGGTTTTCGCCGTGGTCGATCGACAACAACAAACCACATAAGTAGTTTTAGTTGATTACATCGCGGAAGCAATGGATGCTCGAATACAAGTAGATGCGGCGTACTTTGATTTTCGTAAGGCTTTCGATCTTGTAGATAATGATATCCTGCTGCGGAAATTTGCAGACGTTGGGTTCACTTCTTAACTTCTTCGCCAATTATCTACAGGATCGAAAGCAATACGTCAAACTCGCTGGATATGAATCTCAAACTTATTATACTCGCTCTGGAGTTAGCCAGGACAGTACTTTAGGGCCTACTCAATTTTTGATAATGATTAATGATTTGCCAAGCGTTGTTAGCACGGCCAGGTGTTTAATGTTCGTCGATGATATCAAACTTTTCTGCCGTATTATTAACGACGACAAGGACCGACAACTACTACAGATAGACATAGACGCTATAGCTAAATGGAGCGAAGACAATCGATTGCAATTTAATGACTCTAAATGCGTTCATATTACTTTCTCTAGACTCCGAACGCCGATTCCCACCGCCTACAGACTGCATGACACACCGCTAATACAAACCAACAAAACACGTGACTTAGGACTTAATTTGGACACACAGCTTGACTTCAGACATCATATGATCACAATGTGCAAACATCAAAAACATTAGGATTCATATTAAGAATATCTTTACAGTTTTCTAGCATTAAAGTGGCTGTCATGCTGTTTAATGCTTACATTCGTAGCAGACTAGAATTCGGTGCGATAGTTTGGGATCCCTATGAGATTAAATACGTCTCGATGCTGGAAAGGGTTCAAAAGAAATCTTCTAGGCATATTTACAAACGTCTATACGGATATTACCCGTATACATGTATCCATCGTTGTTCGTCACAGGTATGGTCGGATTCCAAACACTATAGACTAGGCGAAAACTGCTACATATTATGCACTACTACCAGTTACTTCACAACAAAGTAGATGGCGCGATTACACTCGAGGGTATAGGGTTGCGGGTGCCGAGGGCAAGTGGCTGTGCGGGCGTGGCGGGCGGCGCGGGGCGCGGTGGCGCCGCGGCCACCGGAAAATACCTGTAATCCAAGCCCTGGGATACCGGTACCAACTCTTATACAGGTTTATGCTTCAAAGCCTCAATACCGGTTCCAGAAAAAACCTACAGGTCGATCCCTGGATACCGGTACCACGGAACCGGTACCAAGTCTTATACCGGTTCATAGTTCGAAGCCAAGGTACCGGTTCCGGAAAATACCTGTATTCCAAGCCCTAATGGGAATCCACTAGTAACTGATTCAAAATTGATTAGTTCAGCCGTGTTAAGATAACTAACTTAAAGCTTACGCGTCGAGACCTGCGAATGCTAATAGTAGAGTTCCTACAGCAAAATATGCTTCGGGCTGAAGGCTGAGGTATTGTCTTTAGTTACCCCACCTGTCTTAAGTTACCTCATTTGACGGTATTGTAAGAGTGTGAGCGCAAGTCCCAGCGGAAAGTATTTCTGCTTTTCTGCAGCAGCAGGACAAATCTACTAAGGGCGCTAGAAGCGAGAATTGCTTCACCAGCTGGTTCACAGGGACCCAACAGTCAAGTGTCTTCGGGGGCTGAAGGACCGAGGATGGCCGAGTACCACGTAGGACTCAGGCCGAGAGCGTCGCAGCGAGAATTGCTTTAGTAGCAGCACTATGACAGGGACCTAATTATCTGAAAAAGCGAACCCAAGGCCCGAAGGTCTGGTGGTGAGTGATAATGTATGCGAAAGCCAAAGGCCGAGTACAGCGTAGGACTCAGGCCTGGAGCGTCGCAGCGAGAATTGCTTCAGTAGCAGCAGTATGACAGGGACCGGACAAACTAATGTACTACTGTAAACTACGTCATTGGTCATACCAAATTATATTAAAACTTCTGTTTTAATGATCATTGCTGCTTTTTTCACTGATGCTTAGTGTTGTCGTACTTTTGTTCGCTGTACATTGCTACTGCGTTCGTTGGCTACTAATTATGAGTCTGAAAATGACAACAGAAAATTAAAAAAAAAAATAGGTAGGATCAGTCATTTATTTATTTCTTGCTTAAAACAGTTTTAACTCTTACATTTTATTTCATTATGTACTGAAGTCACAGACTACTCATCATTAAGTTTTTACAAGGAGCAAGGGGTCACCACTAGGGTTTGCACCCGGGAAATCCCGGAACCGAAAATCCCGGGATTTCCCGGTTTTTTGGACCGAGCTAAGAACCGGGATTTCGAAAACCTTGACCCGGTTCTTTCGGGACTTTCGGGAAATATACTTTTTCGTTTCATATACAAAGAATAAAGTAAGTTTACATAATAATTGTTATACTTATACTATGTACAAGTTATTAATGCAAGCGAGAGTATTAACAAAATATCAGCTAAAAGCATAAAGGCAATTTTTTAGCAGTTTTAATATGTTTAGATTTGATTTTTGATACATGGTAAATATTTAAGAAATGTCCTCTGTGTTCATAATTTGATTGGAACATTGTTCTCATTTAAGAGTTATCTATGTATAAATGCTGATTTCCTGATCTCAAAATGTGACATTATTTAGTCATGTAACTTACGCTGTGATGATTTAGAAGACTTAATTAGATATAGATGTTTTAATGAAAGAAAAAAAGTTAGATATAGATGATTGTTAGATTGTTACAGTGCTTCATCATGTACAAGTACGTACAATAGATTTGATTGTTTGATACATGGTAAAATATTTAAGAAATGTGCTGTGTGTTAATAATTTGATTAGAACATTGTTTTCATTAAGAGTTATCTATGTATAAATGCTGATTTAATGATCTCAATATGTGACATTATTTACTCATACATATAACTTACGCTGTGATGATTTAGAAGACTTTATAATTAGATATAGATGATTGTTATAGTGTTTCATTATATAAAAGTACCTAGTACCTACACTGTAATTAAAATAATGTTAATTTTATACCAAAAAGACTGTTAGTATTAATTATCACTTGAGAACTAAACCTATACAATACACACAATTACACATGTTGATTGTTGATTTAATATGATATGAGAAAGAAGTTGAAAGAACGGACAATTTATAATATTAGTTACATGTTACACATCAAAGTTTGATTTTGCAAGTTTACCAGGTTAAAGGCAATTTACTTATATAAAAAAAGGTTTCACTTGGTGGTCGCTGTTGTTATTTTATTAGTTATGATTATGAATAACATTAAATTGTAGACATTTGGAAATTTTGGTGGGTAGAATAAAAACTGTTAAGTTCAAAAACTTTTATTAAAAACGTGAATCGAAGTTATCTATCTCTTTTACTTATGACTAGATTTTGTTCCTATCCTATATACTATAGATAAGACTAACTAATCCACAAAATTAATCACGAATAATGATATTTTAATCGCGTTTTTAATTTTATGAATAAATATTAAGTTTTGTCCCGAAAATCCCGAAAGAACCGGGAATCCCGGTTCTCATTTTGGTGAGTCCCGAATTTCCCGGTTCTTTCAGATGGAACCGGTTCTGCATTCCCTAGTCACCACACATAAGCGCAATTTTATTCGTTAATTTCTACGATTCGAACAGCACATCTCAATAGTATTCTACACCTTTTTGTAGTATAACAATCCAGGTTAGTCCCTATAACTTGATTTTTGGGGATATTTTTAATTCACATTCACATGACGCATGACTGATGATCAAAAACGTTAACTCAAATGAAATACGCGGTCGCGCTATCATACTAAATTAGTACGGGAGCGCTGATGTGTGGTGACCTCGAGTTGTACTTATGATAGTTATGATCTATCTAGTGGTTGGGGTTATCTGTGCCCTGAAGTCATATACAAGATATCTCTATACTCAGCTTAGCGCGTTATTTATTTGAAACCTAAGCTGCCAAAAAGAAGGGGTGCGGGAGGGGAACTCTCAATGCTAGACAGGGAACGCGCCATTGTTCCGTGGTGCGTAAGAGAGAGTCAGACATTAATGGTTGCCATTGAGACGTACTAAGTTTACTGTCACTTACAATAAATTAGTGTCTCACAATAGGGTGAAATTACTTCGAGCGTGGCAGCGGAAATCGCCCGGCTATGCGGGGTCTTGGGTTATTAGTATACAGGGCCAACATTAAAGGTGCCGATTTACTTAAAAATTAGTCTTACTAATTTACATCTTCGGCCTCTTCGGGCACGTGTAGAACGATGCCGCCCCCGCACCGCTGCAGTGCCGCAGCCCCTTAGCCCTGCTATCATGACTTACGTTGTCGCGCGACTCTCCATACTTCAGTACGCCTAGCACATGAGTATAGCGACAGTATCTCGCGGTCGAGATAGACATCTGTTACTTTCTGATGAATACAGTTAGACAGTGACAGATGTCTATCTCGACCGCGAGATACTGTCGCTACACTCATGTGCTAGGCCTACAGGAGCGACTCGAAGTACGGAGTCGCGCGCGACAACGCATGTTATGCTAACCCGCTGTTTCAATTTGATTTATTTTAATAAAGAGGAATCTAAATAAATAAAGGTTACTTATTGGTATACATATACTATACCCGTCGATGCTTTAAATTTATCATTTCCCGCTCTTAAGAAATATTTGAAAAAAACTTTAATGTCAAAGGGTTATTACAGGGTCGAGGACTATATGGCGGACAAAGATGCATGGCCCAAACCAGAAACTACTACAAAGCTATCTAACATTTAGAGGATACAGTTCAGATAGGAAAGCATATCAAACATTTTGTGAAGCAGTCAAATTTGGATTTTATTATTATTATTTTATTTTTATTAAACAATACGTACATTGTATGTCTCTCAAGCTGTTTTGATATGTCTTCTTATAGAACTACGCAATAATGTGTATCTTTAAGATATAATATTACTGTATTACTGTTTTAAAAAAATAAGTCCCGCCGAGTTTCTTGCCGGTCATAATACTTCTCGGGTCAGAGGTGTAGGGTTAGAACCGGTAGTAGTTTTTTTTTCTCTCTGACGTTCATAAGTGCATTGTAATGTGCCTAAATTGAAGAATAAATATCTTTTTATATTGTTTGTCTTGCTTCTTTTCAACCGACTTCAAGATTTCGAAGGAGGAGGTTATCAACTCGTCGGGATCTTTGTTTTTTTTTTGCTATTTTTTTTTAAATGTATGTTGACCGATTATTCGAAGACGGTTGGACCGATTTGAAAAATTCATTTTTTGTTTGAATGAGTATACTTCACAGTTAGTGCCATTGTAACCATGTCAGGATCTGATGACGGGATCCTGGAGAAATCGAGGGAACTCTTCAACTATTATAGGCACACCTATAGTGAATTCAGTCTTTTTTACAGCAGCTCGAGCATTTGCTGTTGGAAGTCGGTTATTTTTTGTTTGAAATTATTTTTATGTAGCGTGCATATGTAATAACTAATAAAATACAAAAAAAAAAATACATTTACATTCTCAATTCTGTCAAGAGCGCCTTAATGTGGTTGTGCTTCTTATCATTCACCTCAACTCTCTGGTGGCGATATCTAGGTGTACATTGGGTTGTAAGATTTGGCAAATTGGCACTAATTATAAGTTCTGTTGAAATCAACTTACAGAAGTAGTAGAAATTAAAGGAGGTTAATTATAACGTATATGAGATTAATTGCAGTCAGATATCTTTTGTCTTTTATTTACTTCACCAAGGTTCCGTAACGTATGATAGTCGATCCAGCATTGGCCTATACAAAGTGTGACGCAACATTTTGTGCACATTGTTTTGACTTCAGTACGTCTGCCATCGAACGAGCATACTTTGCATCGGAGTCTTCGGTACGTAGATCCATGTTTACCTTTCACTCTCTCGGTGAACACGGGGAAATGGTCAATACCGTCGAAACGAGCAAGTGGATTTTCATTCCGTACGCGACTGATGCAAGAAAGGGGACGCGAGACTGGAACCGGTTGGCTAATTTCCAATAATGATTCAGCTAAGGCAAACCTAAATGCTCTTTGCGTGGCTATTGTGGGAGTGAGACTTTTTGAGTGTATAATATAGCTGTTGAGAATACTAACGTTTAATAAGCGCGCAAATAATTTAATGTACCATTTTTTGCCCCTTGGTCGCTCAATCTTGTATGAGCTTAACTTGGCGTCTTTGATATTCACGCCACCCATAGTCTTGTTATATACAGACAAGGGTTTTAGAAATAAATCCTTCTGTTTGCCAATAACTTGATCGTCACCATGACACGTGGATATCATCGTCACTAATTTCAAGTCCTTCCATGCAATCATGGCAATGTCGCCGCAATGGCGAGCAATTTGTTGACCTCTTTCCATTCTCCTGTTGTCTGCGCGTTTTATGTCTTCCGGGACAAACTCTCTTCTTCTATTAGTTGTCCCTAATACATCTGTATGCCGTTGTTTAAGAAACCTCGTCAAGCGCAATTGGTTGTACCAATTGTGCATTACAACCATATGCCCGACGTCGAGGAAGCCGTCCAGTAGTTCGAGAACAACTTTCGTGGTTGTGTTATCGAATTCATAGATGGTTCCTTCTACGAAACTAGTGTTTTTCCCTGCGTAAATAATATATCGTATTAGGTATCCTGTAGAAGCTTCGCATAATTCAAACAATTTCATTCCAAATCTTGCATCTTTACTGCGAACGCATTGCTCCCAACTCAGCCTACCTTTCCAAAGTAATAACGTTTCATCCAAAGAAAGTTCTCGTTCTGGTGTGTAGATTGATGCGAATCTTTCATTTAAATGGCTCAATATTGGTTCGATTTTTGCAATTTTCTTTTGGTAACTAGACATGCCTACCGGTGAAATGTCGTTGTCGGAAAAATGCAAAAATAGCAACAACGTCGAGAACCTATTTTTGCTCATTATCTGCCGAAATTTCGGCATCCCTAGAACTCCCGTATTCCAATATTCAGCAATAGAAGCCCTGTGATTCAGTGCCATCAGCATCATAATGGCAAAAAACTTTAGGATCTCCTCCGCGGTCGTTTCGGTCCAAGACTCCAAATTATTGGATAGAGGACCGTGCTCAGACATCTTTGTTATAGTCTGCCAGGCGTACAGATTGGTTTGTTCCGCGATTTCTGTAAGAATTTCTTTATCCCATATTGATAAAAAAATGTCTATAGGAAGGTTTGACACTAAATGGGTGCCAACGACTCGCGTGTACTTCTCCTCTTTGCCTGAGAACTTCGAAAAGTCATCGGACCAAGAAAAGCGATTTTTCGCTTGTGATTTTTTTTTTGATAGCAGTCTAGATTCATTTTGTATGGAGGGACCGATCGGTGGTGCCCCTAGATCCGGATTCGCTATATTAATTTGATCCATATTGCTTTCCAGATGCACTTTGTCGATATTGACACTCATTTCTACGTTACTTTCTGCATACACATGCTCATCCCCAACATGCTCTACAAGTACTCTAGGGCCATTCTCTGCGCTAGCCGCACTCCGATCTGTGGTAAAATCCTCATAAACATCCTCCATGCTATGTTGCATAATCGAGGCATCTACGCCCTCACTATGAAGAATATTTTCTACGGCCTCTAACTGTCCTTCTTCTTGAAGTATAACGACTTCCCGAATTTTGCGAGTAGTTTGGCGTAAATCATTGAAGTAGCATGTATCATCTATGTCGTCTTCATCATCTGAGGATTCAAGTTCGCTGCCTGAGTTTTGAGGGAGTTCCGGGGAGGGTGAGGGGTGGTTTTTCTCTGATGTTCCCGGTAGTGGAGAGGAAGTGCGATTGCCGACCACCCTTGGAGAATTGGGAAGCTGCAGTGTCTGTGAAAATGGGTTGTTTTATACCAAACCACCACCTAATATAATAAATAACGGGTTTCTAGTCCAATCCAACTGTAAAAACAATACTTACACGATTCCTTTTTTGAAGGAGAACATTTTAGCTAGTGTTGTAAAAGACTCGAGTTCTGGAGTACTAATTTTGTAGACTCGCTTCAATTATTCGAGGACTCTGTAAACTCAAAGACTCTGTGCGAGTCTTTTATATAGCTAGTCTTTCAGTGACTACACTAGTTTCGAAATGAGACTGGTGGCTAGATGCGCAATACAACTCAAGACTCAAGTCAAGATGCGAACATTTATTGTTCATAAATTATTAAATAAAATAAGAAATTCAAATTTAGCTTAATGAAATTTTTTTGTAAGTAAGTTCATGTGGAAATAGTAAAAACATATGTCAATTAAATATAATAAGTATAATAACAGCTACACCGTCGTACTATCAAAGTATCGTCGTTGACGGTAATGTGGGCTCAAACAGTATTACAGCTCAAGTACGACTCTTTACACCAAAGGACTGGAACACAGAAATTAAGCTCAAGTCCTACGCGACACTCGCTTAGTTCTGAAATAAATCCTATATACTGAGTCGAGTCTCGTTATTTGAGTTCCGAGTCGTAATAAAAAAGGACTCTCGGAACTCGTAGTCCTTCACAACACTAATTTTAGCTCAGTGAGCATATAATATAACCAAAACCAAATTATTTTATTGAATATTGGATTCTACCTGCTTTTCGATTGTGTCCTCCGCACTGTCTTCTTGAAATGTGCATTTTCTTTTGTTTGTCATGTCTTTGGTGTAAGGTATAACCTGTATAAATAAAATGCCGTTGTTAGGGTAACAATAAATTGTAAACAGCTTTTTTAAAGTATGTCATGGTCATGTCATGACACCTAAAAAAAACAATACACTCCTTCTTTTGGCCAGTCGTTTAGAAAACAATATAAGTAGGCAGAGTATTTGTAAGTTGATATTAATGTCCATACAAAATAAAGTTTCCGTATTTCTGGTTATAGTACTAGCGCCATCTATCGGTCACCACAAACAATAAGTCCTAGTTTCATATATTTTGTTCGGCAATTAACGCTGACAGAATAACTCGACTCCAGACTCGACAGATGGCGCTGTGGCACTTAGTACCGAAAATAAATGTACAACCAGAAGTTTGGAGGAACGCGATTTTGTATGTGACAATCCATGTCTTATTATCATCCTTGGTACAGACAGTTTAGGTAACGACTTATGGTTTATATGGTTGTTCTATATCATACTGCATATAATAATGCAAATTTCAATCAAATTTTTATCTCTTATTTTTTCTGCACTTTAGAATTTATTTTACGGTCTTGATTTGGAGGCATAATTTGTTAAAATAAAACAATTAAAAACGGATTTTATCGCGTGTATTGAGTTTAAATTACATCCCGACGTTTCAAACACTTTACAGCGTTCGTGGTCAACGGGTCGACTGAGGAAAAATGTACAATTACCTCCGTTCAAAAACTATCTCAATATGCAAACCTACCCACATATTAAATATTAAACAAATTTAGTGTTTGCACATGCCGGAGGGGCCTTTATAAAAACAAATTATTTTTTATTACAAAACAAATTATTAAACAAATTATTTTATTATTATTAATTATTATTTTCATTTTTATTTTTATTTTTTTAAATTAGTATTAAATTATTATTAGTGTCCACACTGTCCACCATTATGGTCTCACAGTCCTATGTCTAGCTTGCTCCTTAACCAAATGAATAACTGGATCCCAAGCTGGTGGTACCGAAAAACCATCCTCTCTGTTGAAATTTGGATATTTTTTAATCTCGATTGCCTCTCGCAACATCCGGGGAATGTATCGTTTCTCCTTGACGAGGACTTGGGGTTTGTCAAATTTAACTGAGTGGTTGGGTCTATCCATGACATGCTCACAGACTGCTGACCTTGGTCGACGGTGCTTTACATCGGCTATATGTTCCTTTACCCGAGTAGAGATGCTCCGCTTAGTCTGGCCTACATATGATAGACCACATTCACATTCCAGCCTGTAGACCCCTGCACTCTGTAGAGGAGTAGCCGACTTCACTGACCTCAGGAACTGTGACATCTTCTTCATTGGCTTAAAGTAAGTTTTTATAGAAGCACGTTTCAAGATGTTGCCAATCCTGTCAGTGACTCCTCGGACAAAAGGCAAGACGGCAGGCCCGAGGAGTCACTGACAGGATTGGCAACATCTTGAAACGTGCTTCTATAAAAACTTACTTTAAGCCAATGAAGGCCCCTCCGGCATGTGCAAACACTAAATTTGTTTAATATTTAATATGTGGGTAGGTTTGCATATTGAGATAGTTTTTGAACGGAGGTAATTGTACATTTTTCCTCAGTCGACCCGTTGACCACGAACGCTGTAAAGTGTTTGAAACGTCGGGATGTAATTTAAACTCAATACACGCGATAAAATCCGTTTTTAATTGTTTTATTTCATGAATAACTATCGCGGCAACCGAAGACAATATTATGCATAATTTGTTGTTTAATATTTGACCATAGTTAGATAAAAACGTTACAATACTGCAAAATAGAGAACAAAAACCGGCCAAGTGCGTGTCGGACCACGCTTAATGGAGGGTTCCGTACCTTCAATGGAATAAGAACCAAACTAATAACAAAAGGTCGTATCTGATGAATATGGAAGAAGTTTTTTGATGATAACTCAATAATGGCTGATCTGATAATATTCAAAACAATTTTCGTAGAAAGTATGTAAAAAGGCGCATATTCTCAATTTTTTTCATATTTTTTGAACTAACGGTTCAAAAGTTACAGGGGGGGGGGGGGGCACACAATTTTTATGACTTTGTAAGCGTTTATTTCTGAATATATTCAATGAATCACAAAATGTTGAAAGAAACCTCGATGTTATTTTTAAACACCTATCGATTGATGTGCAACATGTCTATATTTGGTAAAAACATTTTTTTTGAAATTTAGTTACATGTATGGAATGCAATTTTTTTTTCTGCGATTTAAGTACATAACTTAGTAGCGGCATACAAAATACACCTTATGTCCAAATTTTATTAAGCTACGTCTTATAGTTTCCGAGTAAAATGACTGTGACATACGGACGGACGGATACGTTGGCTACGGAACCCTAAAAACCAGTGGCGTAACTATAGGGTGGCAGAGCTGGCAAAATGCCACGGGCCCTTGGCCTAAGGGGGCCCCGGCCGGAGGAGACAAGACTAAAGGAGGATTAACATGTTCTGTAAAAAGGGACCCATACTATGAATTTGCCACGGGCCCCACTTAGCGTAGTTACGCCACTGCTAAAAACAATAAAAATAATGTAATATCTATTCAGCCGCTCATTTTAATTTTTTTGAAAAAAAAAATGTTTTAAATTTACTACAGGTTCACATAAAAATATGAAGTAGCATATTTAGCCTTCACCTAACTTCATAGAAGCCAGCAAACAACAGAGGAAAAAATTACTTTTTAAAGGAAATTGTTTTTACTTGTGGAGCAATGTTTTTAATAATTATACAAACCATTACTTAAGAACTGTGATTTATGCAAGATGTCTACCATGTTTTAGTTAATAATTGCTCCAAGGAAATGACCCAATAAAGAAATTACTTCCACATCTTTTTATGTTGCTTTACAGTTTACACAGAACATTGGTAGTGTAGCATTTCTTAAATATTTTCTTTACTCAATTACCTACATTTGTTCTTTACAAAGGAAACAGATTTTAGGACTTGATACTTTGAAATTGCGTATTTTACAAAGATAAGTAAATATAGTCTGGCCAGCCAACGAACGCAGTAGCAATGTACGGTCAGCTGCAGAGAAAAAGTACCACCGTGCCCTACAAACTTGTATGGCGGGTGGTACCTTTTCTCTGCAGCTGACTGCAGCGAACAAAAGTATGACAACACTAAGAATCAGTGAAAAAAGCAGCAATTATCATCAAATTGTATGTTTTTAATTTTAGGTAGTATTTCCGCCCCTTTCATTAGGTGACATTTACGGTGTGTAAAAAGAGACGGATATATTTCGTCTGATCTGTCATCAACTGCAACAGATAATCTGATTGAGGCAATTGACACATGGCTTAAGAGGCTGACAACACCCGATGACCTTCAAATTGACTTTACTCGAACAGTTTTTTAGCTATAACTACTGGTTTAGAGAAACTAAAAAAAATATATGTTATTATTCGTTATATTTGGAAGAACTTCGTTAATTTCGATACACGATTGGACGAAATCGGCTCGATAGAAAATAATTCCAAAGTTACATCTTAAAACTTGCTTTAAACAGTTGTATGCCTTTACCTTCTTGACTTATACGTCTGTAACTAAGGACAAAATTCCACCGCACTAATACTAAAAACTTCGTTGTTTTGTATTTCTCAATTAATGCGTAGTTTTTTTTTAATTCATCATTTTGCAAAATTTGTAACGAGCTCCTATACTAATCGTGACACAGTGTTTCTGTTTCACTCGCGCTGAAAAAGATAGGGAGGGATTTTAGCTGTTGCCAGCCCCTTCAAAATGAATTTAAATTTAATTGGGAACGTTGCAGGAGTTCTATCTCACTCGCGCTTAAGATGAGAGTGAAATGCACTAGAAACACAATTCAATGTGAATTGAAATGTTCGTCATGAAATACGGTGTCTCACACAAAGGGTTGCCACATGTACGTATTTTGAATTTGCCGCGCGTTTCTACTGACAGAAATGGTTTGCCAGACTATATATAGCAAATTTGATGGGGTTGCCAACAAACAATAAGTCGGCAGATTTTTTGTTTTTATTTCTATTGCAGGAGGTTAAATTCATTAGTTAAAGCAATGACGCGTAGTCAGAGTAATCGCGAGGCAACCGGATGGCAGTCGGCCGCACCGGATCGCGGTATTTAAGCTCCTGAAGTGATGAGTATTTGAAATGAGGTTGTGGTCTACTGGCCACCTTTGTCCTTCCATTTGGAAAAGTTTCGATTTAACATAGTTAGTTGTCAACGCTATGTTGCTGTTTTCTACAGCTAATCGCATCGGTTGAAACTCACTCGTGACGCCTTGAAGCATCAAAGCAGCCAACAGCTCATCGTCTACCTCTTTTCCAAGGTCTGACAGCTCCTGAGATGTCGACATTATCGCTGTCACATATTCTCTTACTGTCGTAAACTTCTCTAGTTTATAACCCACTAGTCTAAAGAGTAATCTACAGCGATTATTCAATCCTTTATCTTCGAAGGCTTCTTTCAACGCATTCCATGCCTCTTTGGCTGTCTTCACGTGTTTGACGTGTACCAGGCAATGCGGTTTGATCATTAAGCATATCTTAGCTTTTGCTTTCTGATCCTTTCTCGTACCTGAAGTATCGGTAGCTGTGGGAGTTACGCTCGTGTATTCCCATAAGTCTGCATCTATTAGGAATAGTTCCATCTGGAATTTCCATGTTGAATAATTCGAACAGCCGTCCAGTTTATCGAAAAACGTAGAATTATTCATTGTTCCAGTACCTTCGTTATACACGTTGCTAGAAGAATCGCCAGAACCCGTTGACATTTTTCATGTTCGAGCTGAATAAATTCATTTGCCCATAACCCTGATAAGTGGTACGGTTCTTGTCAAAGGTATAGAAGATAGAGGTGTATATAAGCTAAATCAGTGTTGTTTACAGAATACGGCTCTCAATACTACGTCGGAACGCAGTGATTCACTGGAATTATGGCACCGCCGTATGGGACACCTAGGTATTCGAAATCTTCTACTTCTGAAAAACAAGATGGCTACTGGGGTAAGTTTTCCTAACAGCAATTCAAATCTGGAATGTGTATCCTTCCTGAAGGGAAAACAAACTAAGCAACCGATGAAGAGAAATCGTGTAACACGAGCAACAGAAGTGTTGGGACTAGTGCACTCCGATGTGTGTGGCCCTATCAACGTAGAATCCTTTGGTAAGTGTCTGTACTTTCTCAAGTTTATAGATAACCTTACGCGCAAAACTTTTGTTTACTTCTTAAAAAATAAAAGTGAAGTTTTTAAGTATTTTGTTGAATTCTATGCATTAGTTGAAAGGCAAACCGGTCAAAAACTGAAAGCGCTAAGAACGGACAACGGGTAAGAGTACGTTAACAAGCAGATGGGCGATTTTCTCAAACGACATGGTATTAAACACCAGCTCACGGTTGAATACACCCCAGAACAGAACGGAGTCGCAGAAAGGGCGAATCGCACAATTTGCGAGAAGAGCAGATCGATGCTGCACGAGTCAGGTCTTGACAAACGTTTTTGGGCCGAAGCCGTTCATCATGCAGTGTTCTTGAAGAATAGATCACCGACGATTGAAGTCAAAGGCAAAACGCCAGAAGAGGCGTGGACGGGTAAAAAATGTAATTTGGACAACATAAAAGTGTTTGGTTGCAGAGCTTTTATGCATATTCCTGACCAGAAACGGACAAAGTTTGATCCCAAAAGTGTAGAACTTGTCTACACAGGTTTTGCGGATGATGCGAAGGCATACAGACTGCTAGATCCAAAGACTGCTAAAGCATGTAAAGCAAAGGATGTGGTATTTTTTGAAAACCAGATGTACCAATCCCAGAGGCAAGAAACACTGACCAGAGAAACCCCGATTATCCAAATTATACACCATGAGGAAGATCAAACAACAGAAGGTACAAGGGCTGATCAACCAGCAGTCGAATTTCTACCAGATGTTCAGGAAAGTCAAGCTCTTCCCGTCGAAGATGAAATAAGGGCTGAATTCCCTGTAATAGACTTGTTACCAACTGTTCGGGAAAGTCAACCTTCCAGCATAGAAACAGATGAAAGGGTTGAAGAACTCAAGGATAATTTAGAAGAACCGGCAGTGGAACATATCATGGAAGGAGTTCAATTTCCTCGAGTGGAGATTGATGAAGTTGGTCACGAATCTGACGACTTCATGTCACCGGATGAAGAATATATAGAAGAAAATGCGGAAACAAGAAGGTATCCCCTAAGAGATAGAAAACCCAAGGTGTTTCCGGACTATAAACTATATCAGACAACCGAGCATGATAAGGATCCGACTACCGTGAGAGAAGCCCTGTCAGGTACAGATGCTGACAAATGGAGAGCTGCGATTCAGGAGGAGTTAGACGCTCTCAAGAAAAACAACACATGGACTCTCGTGAAGCCTCCTAAGAAGTGTAACATCGTTGATTCTAAATGGTTATTTAAAATCAAAGGAGATGCGGGAAATAGGCGCAGATACAAAGCCCGACTGGAGGCAAGAGGCTTCAGTCAAAGGTGGGGCATTGATTACAATGAGACGTTTTCGCCTGTTGTACATCACAGTTCACTGAGAATTCTAATAGCTTTAGCAAGCAAGATTGGACTGAACATAGACCAGATGGACGTCAAGATTGCCTTCTTAAACGGGAACCTAAACGAAACTGTCTACATGAAGCAACCTGAAGGTTTTGAAGACAAAGAGAAGAAGGACTGTGTATGTCAGCTCAACCGTTCGCTTTATGGTCTAAAACAAGCTCCCCGAGAGTGGAACAATAAGCTTGATGGTGAATTGAAGAAATTGAAAAAAAGAAATTTCAACAATCCAAAAATGAACCATGCATTTACACGAGATCAAAAGGAAACAAGATCATCATATTAGCAGTTTATGTTGATGATGTTGACGAAGAGGAGCTTCGTAAGGTCAAGAGTGACCTCATGTCCAAATTCGAAATGAAGGATCTTGGGGAAGCTGATCTCATTTTAGGAATGCAGATAACTCAAACAAAGGATGTGATCAAAGTTGATCAAGAGAAGTATATCGAGAAACTTCTCAAGACCTTTAGAATGGAGGACTGCAAGACAGCAGCAACTCCGGCAACTGCTGGCTGTCATTTGAAGAAGCACAAGCCTGACGACAGGATCCCATACCAAAATCTTATCGGATCTTTGATGTATTTAGCAGTGTGTACGAGGCCAGACATAACGCATGCAGTTAACAGTCTGAGCCAATTTAACACCTGTTATACAGAAGAACACTGGGTAGCAGCCAAGCGTGTGCTCCGCTACCTTAAAGGAACTAAAGCTCGTGGAATAGTGTACTCTAAAGGATACAGTGCTGACAAATTCATCCAAGGATATTCAGATGCAAGTCACGGATGTGATGAAGACAGAAAATCCTGGACTGGTTATGTCTTTATAGCTCAAGGCGCAGCTGTCTGCTGGCAAAGCATCAAGCAGAGGACAATAGCACTATCTACTGCAGAAGCAGAATATGTAGCTATGTCAGAAGCTGCAAGAGAGGTAGTATTCCTCAAGAGACTAGTTGCGGAGATCACTATTAAGGAAGAGAAACTGATTCCTATCCTCAGTGATAGCCAATCTGCAATAGCGATTGCAGTAAATCCAGTGCATCACCAGCGGACGAAGCATATAGACGTACGTTATCATTATGTTAGAGACGCAATCATGAATGGACAGATAGCCGTCACGTATGTTGCGACTGATCGTATGGTTGCGGATGCATTAACAAAACTTTTGGCGAAAGGAAAGTTTGTATGGTGTACAAGTAACATGATGGGCATGCAAGGTAACTGAATTTTTTCTTGATGCCTGTGGATTCAAAGTTAAGGAGGAGTGTTTGAAATGAGGTTGTGGTCTACTGGCCACCTTTGTCTATGAGTATTTATGACAATGCATTTCAAATTATAATTTTGAATTCGGTTTTTCGGAAAACATTAGAATCTTGTCACCATTGGTTGTCAAGTCTGTATTGGTAAACAAACATCTGTTTTCTCTTTGTTAATCTTGTAATAATTATATTATCTTATAATTATATGTGCTAGTGAATCTATCCGTTGTGCTTATTCGTGTCGCTGCTCCCTCTGCTTAACACTAGTCCTTATCAAAGAGGAACCAGCCTGTGCAAGCTATACTGACCCAACTTGCACTGGGGCGGAAATAGATGGGAGGGTGCGTTTTTTCTTCGCCTTCGTATAGGGCGCCAGTCGCACCTGGACGGATGGTATTAAAAAAGCGTATGCACTTTATTGCCTCACGATAAATTATTAGTTTCACCCATCCGCCCCAGTCCAAGTTGCACAGGGCAGTGTCTCATCACTTCAGGAGCTTATATACCGCTAGCCATCTGGTTGCCTCGCGGTCACCCTGACTATGCGTATTGCTCTGAATATATCACTAGATATCTATTATAGATTCTCAGGAGTGGCTGAGTCAACCAGGAGCAGGCTTTCTGCCACTCAACACATGTAGAGCATAAATAAATAAATACTATCGGACAATCTTACACAAATCAACCTAGTCCCACGGTAAGCTCAATAAGTTGTGTTATGGGCAGGTACTAGGCGACAACATATTAGATGGATATTATAGAGAAATACTTAAATACATAGAAAACATCCATAACTCAGGAACAAATATCCCTGATAAACACACAAATAAATGCCCTGACCAGGATTCGAACCCGGGACCTCCTACTTTATAGGCAGGGCCACTACCAACTAGGCTAGGAGCATTATATTAGGAATAAGATAAAAACACTAAATATCTTAAAACATACCAATAAAGGCGACCCATTCAGTGCTAGGCCTTCACAGCGTTCTGGAAACAGGTCTTTTCTTATGCCTATGGTGCAAGTGACATCCTGTACCTACAAATTTAATATATTATTACGAGTTTTGTTCAGTATTTCGGGGATTCCAAATGTATATGCAAAAGTTCGAATATGATGCACCTATACATGATATTGCTGTATGCCATTCCTCGTGGTATTAATAATCGTATGTTATTGTTAAGTACTTACCTCGATAACTTTTTCGGCATCGAGATCAGTTTCATCATCCTCACATAAGTATAACATAATATATACCAAAAAATAACAAATTCGAAGAAATTAACTTGCAATTTATGTAATGATATGATTTTTTTTTAAATTACATACCATTAGTGAAAATGACAACAATAACAATAACAAGAAACGTCAATTCAATTATTTTTGTAACCTATTTATTCATAGAGAATGTAGAATGAAGTGTGTTGCCAGTGTTTGACGATAGGTGCTTGGTGAGTTCCAAAACCAACCAAAAAGAAAATCGAATGAAAATGACGCATAGTGTGAAACTGCTTAAAGAAGTATTGTGTTGTTGGCAAGCTTGAGTATTTTCCATTCATTCATTTGCTCTACTGCTTGATGTTTGTTTATGAATGAATTGCATCGTAGTTCATTCAATTATGGATATGGCGTAGAGATAATGTCGATATTATTTTTACGTTTTGTATATATTTGTTTTAATGTTAAGACACAAATCTTGTGATTTAAGTATTTTGTGTAAAGAGCAATGTGTTTGTACATTCATCGTGTGACATGCTTGTGATTGTTTGTGTACTACATCGGTAGCCTAATTTTGCTTTGTTTAGCATATGCTGAGTGAGAGATAAGTTTCGTGTTCGTCACGTAGAACCAGTTAATTACGCATTATGGAGTTTCTGAAAGATATTGAAAGTTTCAACAGGAGCACAAGAAGTCATTCTTCTCAAGGACTAGCGAACAATTGTTCATCTAACCCAGCCATGAAAATACCATTACCTCCCCGTCTGTGGATAACAGGTGCGTTCTATTGACAATGGTATTTTTTGTTAGGTAACAGTCTACGAGTTACGGGGGGCCACTGGCTTGATTATTGCATATGAATGTCTACAGTCTACTTAAAGATTAACCATTGACTTTATATTTATGGCAACAAGACATGACATGTCCATATAAGTAGTTGACCTGGGGTTGTTGATGTTGATTGTAATGTTGCTCTGAACAGACCAGTATTCAACTTTATTAACAAGTTCTGCGTAGACTGCGTAACTTAATATCCTTGTTGACGAAGTTCCTCAATAAGTCAATAAAGGTCTCATGTTTCCTATTATGTATGTTGTCATTTGTCTGAACTTATGATCAATTTGATATGGCCTACTTATTTCATAATTACATTTGGATTCTTAAATACTGTTTAATTACGTAGTTCATTATGTTGAGTCAGCAATAGTTGTTTACTATGATGCATTAATTAACTATAAAAATATCATTGAAAAGGCATCTAAAAGGTTTTTTAATTAAGCACATGGCCATCCTGTTTTTTACCATGTGTTAATAAATATGTATTTATTTGCTTGTAGATGTATCTGACGACGAATCTTCGGAAGAAATAGAAAGTTGTGTGAAGGATGAAGGAGTGTTTAGCCACGAACGGACCCGTGTCAAATCAAGGTTCCGGCATTATAAGCAAAGGTCTAATGTTACTGTTCCCTTGGGAATATTTTGGGACATTGAGAATTGCCAGGTTAGTGTGTTGTGTATTTAAAAGTGGTTATGTTGTAAAGTGGCTTTAAGGCTTGGTCAGACACACGCGTTTTGTTAGCGTGGCGGTAGCGGAGCGTGATGGGAGCGCGATGAAAGCGTGATGCGAGCGCGATGGACGCGCGATCTGCGCTTGGACGCAGCGCCCCGCCGGCGCGCCGCGCGCTTCCACCCGCTTTGATCGCCCGCGCAGTCAGACACAACACAGCGCGGCTAGCGAGCGGACACGATGGAGCGTATGGACATTAAAAGCTAATCAGTTTAGTTAAAAGTAACGCGTGTATATAATATTTAAAAAATATAAATTACAAAAATATATTGGTAAAAAATCTAGCATGGGAGAAGATAGGCCGGGAATTAAACTTGGATGGTGCGTATAGATATTCTCTTTTCAACCGACTTCAAGATTTCGAAGGAGGAGGTTATCAATTCGTCGGGATCTTTGTTTTTGCTATTTTTTTTTTTTTTTATGTATGTTCACCGATTATTCAAAGACGGCTGGACCGATTTGGAAAATTCTTTTTTTGTTTGAAAGAGTATACTTCACAATTGGTCCCATTGTAACCAGGCCAGGATCTGATGATGGGATCCTGGAGAAATCGAGGGAATTCTTCAACTATTATAGGCACACCTATGGTGATTTGAGTATTTTTTTACAGCAGCTCGAGCATTTGCTTTTAGAGAGGTAGATGCTGAGTGAAGTCGGTTCTTTTTTGTTTAAAATTATTAATTTGTTTATTTTTTAAACTGTTCATTTCACAAAGATGATGGAGGACGGAGGACATTGTTGTAGTCCTCAGCCAGGCCTATGAATCATGCCCGCGCGAGCGAGTTATATACCTACGTTTTGCGCCTCCCTCGAGGGAGCTAAACTCAGTGGGCTACCAACGCGCTCACTGAACGCACGTCGTACCGCGCGCGACGGTACTCGGAACTCGGAACAATGTCATCACGAAAAAAAAAATTTATTGCGATGTGGTTGGATGTAAAAATAGCAAAGCTAATAAAAACTTATCGTTTTTCGCTTTGCCGACGGATGGGGAATGGTACAAACTTTTTTTTATACCACGTTGGTGGCAAACAAGCATACGGCCCGCCTGATGGTAAGCAGCTACCGTAACCTATGGTCACCTGCAACTCCAAAAGAGTCACATGCGCGTTGCCGACGCTTTACAAAAAAGGAGGATTCACTTATGTTATAATAATAATAGACATGTTATCTTTATTAATCTCTCAAATAACTATGATGATATTGCTAAAAGGCGATTAGAATAAGATTGATATAGCTGTCAATCCATATTAATTTTGACAGTGTATGGCAAATCTGTCAAGATTAATCATACTCTCGTCGCGGCAACAGAATTCAATCAATATTACTCATGTAACTATAATTGTTATGCACCATGCGAACCACTTAAACACTGAATCAATGCAAAATACCTATTTCCTTAACTATAAAACATTGCCAAACATAGGCTAGGCGACCCGAGCAATTGTGCGGGTGCGCGGGAGATGCGGGGTGCCGCGCGTTGAAGGTCGCTCCATTGTATTATTGCGTAGGTACGTAAACCGTAGGTATTTGCTTTTTCTATGAGTGATTCATATCTGTTCGTAAGAACTATTATATAATCTGTGCCTCAGGCAAATAGTGATACCTAATCAAAAGCATCATAAGCGCGTGTAGGTATAGCCGGTATAGGATAGGTACTATAGTATGTATATTTATGTAAGTGTTTTATTCCCTGTGGTGAACAATACGTAATTGTTAAACAATAATAAATATTGTCGCGCCACGAGTCAAGCTCAAGCATCTCGGGAAGCCTTCATGATACGCGAAAAGTTCGTGACTTATTTTAATAATAATTGAAAATTATTTTAAAAAATGTCTCTTTGATTCTGCCACTATCCTCACCCAAATAATTTACATAAACATTTTGATGTCCTATATATTACTTGAAAATTATATTGAATCTGACTACGGAACCCTCAAAATCAATTAAACTGGACCAGTGTCAGGTATGATACATTATACAATAAACCATTTGATATATCTTTAGAAATAACTAAAGAGTTTCAATGAAAGCTGATTGATCAAGTGCGCGGGCTGTGAGCGCGGTGCTGGCGGGCCGCGAGCGTGATACTGGCGCGACGCTAGCGTGATGCCGGCGCGATGCGAGCGTGATGCGGGCGCGACGAAAGCGTTTTTCTGGCGCGACGCGAGCTTCCGGCTAGCGTCCGCCGGCGCCGCTCGCATCGCGCTTCGATCGCGCTCCGCTACCGCCACGCTAACAAAACGCGTGTGTCTGGCCAAGCCTTTATTTGTCCAAAAAATGTGTTGCATCTTTTTCTTTACTTTGGAATAAAGAAGAAAAGCAGCACACATTTTTGGACAAATATTTGTAATAATGTAGAAGTTTAATTGAGTGAAGTAATCTAACGTCCTGGCATACAAAGTGGTTGCCAAATGTATATAAAGTGCTGTCAAATGACTCCACTTTATAAAAAATACTTCTTTAGTTAGCATAATATGACAATTTATTTAAAAAATAATGTTTTATCTTTCTTTAATAATATTTTAGCACTACATACAATCAAGAGCAATAAAAATGGGCTTTTTTTAACAAAAAATCTTTGTATAATTTTATTACCTGTTTGATTGCCCTTCTAAAGGATATATTACAAGCTTACAGTGACAGTACAGTAGTATGTTAACTTAGTACAGGACAAGCTATAAGTAAATGTTTATAATTGATAGCACTGTTTAATCTTTTGATGGTAAACAAAGATCTGCATGAAATGGCAACAACATATTGTATTATGACAAAGTGATGCTTATGTATGATATTGATAACCTCACTTATCATATTAACACGTTGATGGACACTACTAGCATACATTATGTTCGTGCTGTGTCACTAAAATATTTCATACATTGCCTATAGGCGTACTGTCACATTGCATAGTAAGTACATACATATAATGTGTCAGTACGTCCATAGGCGTCTTCAGAACTGGTAGGTTCCACATCAGAGGGTTCATAATCTTTATCTGATGCAAATTCCCCGTCATCAGATAAAGGTTCTTGGCTGGAATCAGATGAAAAAACCTCATAAAATAGTGTTTGTAGTTTTTTTTGGTGCTTCTCGTACGACTCACGATTCGCCATCTAAAAAAAGTGATGCTTCAGTTAAAACATTGTTTTTACGCTTCAAATACATATATGCACAACTTTACTTACTTTATGTAAAAATGCTTCTATTAATTTTATAATATTTACCAAAAACACAACTAAAATACGTAAAGTTTACATTTAATAACCTTTTACATTTCGTCTGTCCACCAAAACACGCACGAACAACTCGGCCGTTGCTAGCCGCACACTACTCGGCAGATTGTATGCAGTGTTGACGTCTACAGGCGTAGTGTGCGTAATGGTGGCGACAAAATTCTGTTAATGTGTGCGTTTATGACATTTTTTTGATCAAGTTTTTGAACGTTATGTTATGACAGAATGAAAGTACAAATTGCTTCTGCCGTGACACTACAATATGCCTTACCTAGTGTTAGTATGAAAAATAATACGTCGAGGGGCGTAGTGATTTTTTACAAGCCAAATTATGAACGTCGAGAGGCGTACTGTCGTATCATTTTTTCGAAGATCAACGCCTACAGGCGTTCTGTCCTTCAACGTGTTAAGAAGTTTTAAGATGAGGTAGGTTTCACTTTCACTAAAGTATACAATTGGGTCATACATGTTTGTAAATACATATAGAAACACAATAGGTATGAAGAAATGATGACTTACAAGGCTTTAGCTCAAGGGTCGGCAACATTTTAGTAGCCAAGGGCCACATAGCTAACGAAATTGACACAAGCCACACTTTCTTAATAATTTGTGACTTAATTACGTAACAGGTACCTGTTCAGTAGCGTGCCCAGAGGTTTGGAGAAGGGCAAGCCTAAAGACATGATTTCGTACTAACTATTCAATCTTTATATACTCAAAATGTCATCATCTTTCGAAAAAAATATGCTGCAACAGCAATATAAGTTATTTAGAATGAAAACAACTAACAATCTAGCCTAGTGTATTTTGTAAGCAGCCCTACTAAATTTTCGCTTATGCAACTGGTTTATCTGAGACATGCCTACAAATAACACAAGCCGGGTATTAGGTTTAACGACACATTGATTTTGAACAAACTTCAGAGATTTTACCTTGCCTTTGTTGATCATGATCAACACTTGGACGTACCTCAAACAGTCACAAGGAACGGCTTCATCCATTATTAATAAGTAATTTTAACACTTTTACAAGTTTTACAAAAGAATTAAGCACTTTTACTAACTCGTAACCTCACCTCACCAGAATACCATTCAATTCACATTGACTTGCTCAAACAATTAATTTGCATATCAAATTCTACTTTTGTAATATAATACACTTGAAGTTGTCCGTTAACGCTCACTTGCGTCGCGCGATCTTATGGCATGCGGCCAACTTCACACCAAAAAGCTGGTTTTAAATCGCCGTATTTTGCTATAGGTACACCGGGCAAAAATTGTTGCTCGTTGTACAGACACCAATAGGGCGATTTTATAGTCGAAATGAATGCCCGCTTGCAAGGCGGCGGCGGTGGTGAGTGCGAGCGGGACAGCAGCATGCGCTACGTTTAGTTTCGTTTACCTCAGTCGTTTGCGCGGCAGTGGCGACACTTTGTTGCGTGTGGCAAAATTTATAAACAGCTCACTCGAAATAATTAATACGGGTTATTTAGCGCGACGATTAAAATACGTAATTTCGGTGAGGCAACTAGGGCAAGCCCAGCTTTTGGGCGTGTATGGAATTACCGCCACTGTACCTGTTGGTTGTCAATAACAACGACTTCTAACAGAAGGCCCGCGGGCCGCAACCAAGCAGTTCACGGGCCGCCTGTTACCAACCCCTGTTTTAGCTAATTGATGATATTGGCTTATTAAATTATGGGGTAACCATTCTAAAACTCGAGAAAAAGCAGAAACTATAAAATAAATTCTTATGAATAAAACAAACCTCTTAAAATTACCTCTTGATAGTTCAGTCCAGGAGTCACCAGTTCTTCTGGTTGTTAGGGACTAAGTAAGGCTCCCGAGCCTATGTATTACTGCGACCATTACTGATCTATTGTGATCGCCACCTACTACAACTCTCGGTCTAGCCCTGCAACTTCAAACAGTTCCAGGATCCTTTTATCTTGAGAGACTTTAACTCCCCTGGGCGTAGTATGTGCCTACCCAGAATTAAGTTACCAGAGTCACCAGTTACAAGGCATTGCATTTCTTTTAGTCTTTTAATATTGAATGTAGTTTTCTAGTCTTAGTAGGCTTAGTAGGTAGTTCGTAGCGATTTGTAAACGTGAGAGCGAGACTGAGACGGACCGGCAATCAGTGACGCGCGCGGTGCGATCGAGTCAAATAGTATTGCTTGAAAGCGAGTCAGATACGACGAGAGAGACAGATACAACGAACGAATTTTTCGCGGTTGGCCCTCAGTTACTCATTTGTCTCATTCCCAGAGTCCCAGTATGACAGTAAGTATAAGTCCAAACTAGTTCTTTCCACGGATCGACCGAGATATGAGCGCTCCTTTCCTAAGACCTATTAAGCGCAAGCCTATCTTTTAGGTAAAATCCCATAGAACAATATTAGTTACAGGTACATCTTACGCTAGCGCCATCTGGCCAAACTTTTGACAGTTGCCTCAGTCTTGGACATTTCCGACTTACTACTAGATTTGCCACAACCTGATCACATGCATCAATGGGAACATAACATCAACTTTATTTCCAGGTGCCCCGTGGTTGCTCCGCCATAGATGTGGTAGCTGCTATTCGTGCCAAATTTCTGACAGGGAGGCGTGAGGCAGACTTTGTGGTGGTCTGCGATGTGAGAAAAGAATTACCACTGAGGCTCCAAGAACTTAACGATGCTCAAGTAAATATGGCTCTATATATATAATTTATGATGATTTTGAATATAGTTGTATCTAATGATCCATATTTTTTTAGTAAAGAAGCAATTAGGCACATTTTTATTTACAATAATTTAAAAACCAATTCACCACATTAAGGTGAAAATAAATACCTATTTTCTAATATAAGGCATTGTGCTGTAATCATTTTTAATCTCCCGTCATTGAAAATAAAATGATTTTATTTTCCTGTCTCTTTGACCTTTACATTTATTTTGCAATGATTGATGATTTCAACACATAATTTATAACAATGTCTTACTTAATTGTTTTTCTAACTGTCAAGTAAGTGGAATATTTAACTAGGAATTTTATCCTCAATCTATTAGCACTCTCTCTTCATGGCATCTTAAGATACCTTGCTATATTCATATATTATAGCTCGGTATATTATAGTAGATTGTTAACCAAGGGTTGAAAGTGACCCATTTCACCTGAGATATGTGAGAGCGCCAATAGTTCGAAGGTGAAATGGGTAATTTCACCCGAGTTAAACACTGCTTTTCATTTCGACTGTGAGGAAAGTACAATACCACACGCACATTTTATAAAACAGGTATATAAAGAATAATCTATAAAAATGTTAAGTAAAATTTGAAAAAGACTAATTCAATGTTTTGCCGATGGTCGGGGAGCAGGGTATCCGGGTGGGCACCGGCTCAATCCACAATTAACACAGCTAATTACTTTCCACCCTAAGGGATGGAAAAGCAATTTTCCACCCGGCTATCTACCCAGGAAAATAATACTTTCCGAACAGGAGAGATGAAAAGATATATTTTGGTATATTTCGTTCCTTTTCTGATGCGACTTTGTAACTGATATATATTTCTCTCTCTAGGACGACAACTATATTTGTATTAATATAAATTATATTTACGCCTATGACGGGCTTTAAAGGCTAAACCTATTAGTTGCGTTTGCACACGACATGAAAAGGTCAAATACGGCTTCTCGTGAACCGAAGATTTCCTATGGCATGATTATTTCTTAGGATCCAAGGATGGATTTGAGAACTGGAGCCACCAAGATTTTTGATGTATATTTTAGGGGGGTGGGAGGCTCTCAACTTTATCTTGATATCTTCATCAGTATTAGTATTAGTATCAGTATTAGGCCAAGTTTGGTAACGTTTTCGTATAAATCGGGGATGCCGAATTTATTTATGGTATAATTTTGACATGGTTCCGAAGCAGTAACATGTAAAATAAATAAAAAATTGTTATGAATCTTGAAAAAATAAAAGGTGCTTTAGAGATTCATTCATTCAAGAAAAATCTATAGTCAAACTAAAACGTTATATATACGGGTGTAGTAAAAAAGACTGTTGACGGTGCTAATAATTGAAATGGAAAAAATCTAATCAAAATGTTTTTTGCGATCGTTGAATGATAAGGTTACAACGTCCACTGAATTATTTATCTCCTAATAGGTAAGCTTAATCCACGTATGTGGCACGCAAAAGAACGCGGCCGACGAAAAGCTACGCCAGTGCATGAGGAGGTTTGGCGAGCTCCACAGTGCTCCTGCGTCCCTGCTCCTCATCTCTGGAGACATCAACTTTGCTGCTGACTTGAGTGATTTTAGACATAGGTATTATTTTGTCATTCACATCTCGCATTCTTCCCTTTCATAGAATGTTCAATAATTTAGGAAACCTTTTTACTAAAGTAGCTTTGACATAGATAGAACATTGAAGTATAATGTACTACGTTAGTAATAATAACTCAATGAGATAGAATTGAAGTAGATTTGACATATCCTATAGATATACCTTTATCTACATTCTACATCCATATCATAAATCTTCTATTCTGCGTTCGGAAACCGTATGTAATTACCACCATTATTGCAATCAGTAATATAACATCAGTGTTTATCTGTGACAGTGTTATAAAAACGTATGAAAATTCATTACCACATCGATATATTGTTAACATAATGAAAATCCAGTCCTCCCCAACCGCAGTTATCCTCCTTCCCGACCACGGTTATCATGACAATCGATTTGGCCATGGCGGTGCAATGTCGGTCATTTCAATGGTTTCCGAACACGTAATTTAGGATTTATAATATGTGTCTATAGATAAAGCGGTGTATGCAACTGTACGTAATTAGGCTTTAAAACAATCGTGTCATTTTATAACAAAACTCGCCTGCGGCTCGTTTCATAAAACCACACACTTATTTTAAGGACCCTTATTACGTAACAGTCACCTATGATAAAAGTCATGAAGCAATTTAAAAAAGTTTGGCATAACAAACAGAAAATGTAAAATTAATGAGTAAGTTTAATTAGTTAAAACATTGTAACTAGTTAGATAATCATCTCATCATTGTAATTAATAAGATAATTATCCATTACTAAATATTGGTCCTAATTTGTACTTTATTTTTTAGTGTAATAATCCTATAATTCCGTGTTTAAATAATAAGCGCGCAAATAATGCATAGGTGTCGCTGCTATCGTAAAAAACATCTTGTTAGTTGAACATGTCAAATCCATCCATCTATGGTTAAAAAAAATCTAAACCTCACCAAAAAATTGGCACAACTTACTGTGTGGGTTTTTATTCTCATTAATAACATACTCTCATTTGTATACAGGAAAAATATGGAAGTGATATTGGTGCATAAGCAGAATACATCATCGGCCCTTATAACCTGCGCCTCGTCCCATTACTGCTATAATGAACTGACTGCTCACTTGCCAAGAAACCCAAAGGTAACTACAGTTACGTGATTATATATTTTTATTTTTCACATTGTCATTCGCAAGAGTGCTGGTAAGAGTGCTGGTAGCGGTAAGACATCCAACTCTCAATCCGGAGGTCTCGGGTTCAAACCTCGGCTCATACTACTGAGTTTTTCGGAACTTATGTACGGAATATCATTTTATCAGTCGATTTTCGGTGAAGGAAAATATCGTAAGGAAACCGAACCTAATCCCGATAAGGCTTAGTTTCCCCTGTGTTGGAAGGTCAGATGGCAGTCGCTTTTGTAAAAACTAGTGCCTACGCCAATTCATGGGATAAGTTGTCAAGCGGACCCCAAGCCAGAAGAAAAGCTAGGAGGAAGAGGAAGAAGATACTGTCATTGGTGTGTGTAACTTTTTGTGTAATATTTGCCTCATGGTCATACACTCAGGTAAATTTTTTTGATTTACGCCTTAGTTCAAGATAATTCACCAATATTTTTAACTTTCGTGTATAGATTATATTTAGGGTGCCAAATTACATTTCGTCTTTAGTTATGACCATGCTATGGAGTTTCTATCAGAATGAAATAGACATCGGACTCTAAAGCTAGACAATACCACCGAGTAAATAATAGTACTATACAGAGGTCTCTCTTTGACGTTACGAATAATGTTGTCCCTTCTTAACGCATGACATACTAGTTATCAAATAATAAATATTTATTGACATACGAAAAAAATAAAAACAAATACATTCTTTTTAAATCCGCAACACAAAATCAAATTTAATTTTTTTGACAGAGATGCACACCCTGCACAATACAGTGTTTATTTTTATCACAGACGCTAAGCCAAACCGAAGAGGAAGAGGATCCTATATGCGAGATCGAAGTGGCGAATCTGCCGCTAGAGCAACCGCCGGACCGCGTGTCGCGCAGGCTGCGGCGCCTGGCAGATAACTGCGGTGGCCGCGTACTGCGCGTGGATAAGGCCACGGCGGTGCTGAGGTTCCCGACACCCGACCATGCTGCCAGGTAACTTTACCTTTAGCACAGAAAATAATAGTACTACAGAATGGCCACGCTCCGCCCCGCCCCGATCGGAATTACCTCACCCGCGGCCGATTGGTAGGGAATTAGTAGGCTAATCCGTCAGGTTGGCAGCGCATCGATAAAAAGCAAAATGGCGGTGTATTGTCAAACGACATTTACGACAGCGGAAACAGCGCCCTAAGACATGCACACATTGAAGTGTGTACAGATGTGCCGCACACAAAGGCGCTCAAACGAGTTTTGTAGTATGACGTGTCCGCCCTGTGCCTTAAGGCTGCGACTCCATTAAGGCGGAGCGGAGCGGAGATGTGCGGAATCGACCAATCATATTGCTTGAAAAATGTCAAGCGGAGGCTAGCTGTGGATTTCAAGTAATATGATTGGTCGATTCCGCACATCTCCGCTCCGCTCCGCCTTAATGGAGTCGCAGCCTTAGACTTACCACTTAACATGGAATTGATATGTCATACTACAAAACTCATGAGTGTCAAAATGTGAAAGGCATGTACAAGAAATTCATCCATTGAGTCTAAGGAGAGACTTTGCCTCCTTATGTGTGTTCTATCGCTTGTACAATGGGTTGTGCTCTGAAGAACAGGTGGGCCGTATGCTTGTTTGCCACCGTCGTAGTATAAAAAAAAAGAAAAAGTTGTTACTTCACACATGCACTTTAAATATTACGACATTGCTTTGCTATTGAATTGACATTCAGTCAGTTTTGAGTAAACTGCCGCCGCGGTATGAGGTAATTCCATTCAGAATGAGATTGAGTGTTGGCTATTCATAGCGTGGCTTCTATATTAGCTATTGTATGAAATAATCATTTATTTCATCCTTATTGCATTTTAAAACAAAGTACAAAGTAAAAAGGCCAAAACCAGAAGGCATTTTCTACCAATCGGCTACTTTAACTTATAGTGTGATTTAAGTCTTGACGGTCCTGTTAAATCAGTCACCTGATGAATCCTAAGAGCGTGGTCTGCTGATAAAGCCACACTCAGTTCAGCGTCACGTGCTATAGAATCTTACCTTCCCATAAAACGTGACGTTTAATTCTTTCTAGATTGAGTGATTTAATAAAATCACCGAGATTGGAATGCAGCAGTAGGTAACTATTTCAAGACAAACATATATATATATATATTTTTTTTTTTATGAACGTTCTAACTCAAGTGTGTGAGGATACGATAAGTCTATCGGATTAGTCTATTTGCTATAACATGTTAAAATGAAAGTCAAACAATAATTAAAATTATTTTAAAATTAAAAAGAACTCTTTGAATTGTATGAATTTGTTATAGTTATGAGTAACATCTACTACATAACATATTATTTTGGAGATTAAAACCCACAGCGCAGGTTTCGTCAAGAAGGATACAAAACGACATGACATGTTAATGATGTTACACATTAACGCTTATATAATTTCATAGGTTTTCAGGGCTCACATCTCATAAATCGTCTAGTATTCAATAACAAAAGAAAGACTATAAAACCCCAACTTTTGTTACCAGTATAATCAAATTACTCAGTTGATGACAGTACCATACGGTTGACTGGTTTACAAGGTTACTCAATTGCATCAAAAACGAGCCCGTTACGGTGCTGCAAATCTGGTGTTTTTATTTATTTACTTACACCCGACCCGAAATCTACCGAATTATGTTATATAACATATACATATTTAATAAAAAATTTGTTGTATTGAAAACAAACAGGTTTTTAGGTCAGTTCTCCCACTTAACATCAATTGCAGGACAAGATTTTCACGTAAATCTGTTGGTTTCATTAACAGTTTATCGTATTAGCCACAGTTTTCCTACATTCTAACGTTAAACCTGTGACAAAATATTTACGAAAATCTATTGTTATGTTCTACCTATTGTTAGTGCCAAACTGAATTTGACATCGATACTATTATTAGCGTAAAATTGTGTAATGTTATTCTGAACGCATCCATAAGATTTTCAAATGTGGGTACTTCATATTTTACACTCATTCACTTGCTCCAATTGTGTACTTACCCTCAACATAGGGGTCACCTCGCAGTGCCGTTCTTCCACGTCCAAACGTTCATTACATCGCCAGACACAAGCCAGGAACAGTGATTTTTACTATACTTACAAAATTTTAACATTTTCTAACGGCTTTAATTCGAATTTCGTTGTGTCTATAAACTTAAAGTTTAATTTTATTGGCGTCAAACGCCCTTTTTATTTCGTTTATTATTTATTTGTGAATCATGCTAGTCCAAGGGTAAGTTTTTTTTTCTTTTAACGTTTTTTCGAAAATTTTAGTAGGAAAATAAGTTTTTGTCGCTTTCTTTAGCTTTTTCACTTTGTTTAAAGGAAGAACTTGCTAAAAATTTTATTCAAGTGATTATTTATTCACTCTGAGAACAAAAAAGCATGGAAATTTATAAGGTTAATTCTTTATGTAATCGTTATTTTAATTTAAATCATATCAACATTTTATTGATAAACATCTGATAAATATTTAAATAGAAACTCCAAAACGAATACATGAAAAAACATTGATTTTCATTGTAAAACAATTAGCAGTTTCTATTTATATACTAAAATAAACCTACTTATGGTAATGTTTCGTATAACTTTTAGATTCGAATATTTGAAATCATATGTCGTGTAAAATTGCCATTGTGTTATGTTATTTGGCTAAATTCCTGAGTTGGGTTTCTTTTCTTTAGCATTTTTAGATAAGCTGTATTCTTAAACATTACTGTCATCATTTACCTATTATTTTATGAACTATATATGGCATAAACCGTGTATTCATTGAATCTTTCTCTCAGCAACATTTTTACAAGATATGTATGATGTTATTGTCTTCTAGACATTTTGGAAGTTAGCTACTTTGATTGGCATGTTTTATAATCATATAACGTCGTAATTTGGGATAGTGGAACTATCGTATTATTATATCCAATGAAAATTGGCGGGAAAAGTGTTCATTCATAACGGTTATAAAGATGGCGGATCTTTGACAGCTGATTTCAAATATATACGTTGGAGGGGTTTACACCTGTCATTCCATAACGATTATAACGAATCGATTTCAAATTTTCCGTGTCGTTAGACAGTATGGTTGATCGTTTACAGCTGATTTCTCTAATATGATATGAATCACTATTTTTACGATCTTGTTACTTTATATCGGTTTGTGGTTGACTAATCAATACAGATGTTCTGAGATGCGACGTTATTCTAATCCATAATAACTATTAAATACTGACAGTGAGTTTCCTTTGTCTAATGCGCTTATTATTCTTTTATCATTCGTCGGGATCTTTTTTATTTTTTGCAATTTTTTTATGTATGTTCACCGATTATTCGAAGACGGCTGAACCGATTTGGAAAATTCTTTTTTTGTTTGAAAGAGTATTCTTCACAGTACGTCCCATTGTAACCAGGTCAGGAGCTGATGATGGGATCCTGGAAAAATCGAGGGAACTCTTCAACTATAGTGATTTGAGTATTTTTTACAGCAGCTCGAGCATTTGCTGTTGGAAAGGTGGATGCTAAGTGAAGTCGTTTCTTTTTGTTTAAAATTATGCATATACCTATGTGTTTAGAATATCAGATTCTGGTGAAGCTAGATCATATTCATACAAATAGTTTAGAAGTCAGAATACCTATATAGGTATTTTCTAATCACAGAATAACGTCACATTGGACAGCGTCGTATCATTCATTGTTAACAAGTAATACAATAATTACTACTTAAATGACGTAGTCTTCTTAGTAATTCTAGTTTATCGAACGAGCGGAGTGTAAGCGAAGTGAAGTTCTTACAGACAACTTCGGCCACAACGAAACTGTCACCTAGCTACCTAGACGTCTGTGCATTTCGATGGCTTTTTGATTTTGAATTGTTGTTCCGCGATAACTTTAGTAACGTTTTTCTTATCTTTATGATTTTATTTGGAGGCGTAGTAGAGATCAATATAATTTGAGAGTTCGTGTATGAGCAGGATTGATCAAGGGATTATGGAGCTAGAAGGCGCGAAACAATCATCATATGGGTATTGTTATATTGGTCAACTCATTTGCAAGGAAATCGCGATTTCTCGGCTCGAGCCGAACAATTAGTTAATAGTAAATCAGCTTGCTTCTGTACACCGTTTACTATTTAAGTTATATCATAGCAGAAGACACTGGTTCGATTCCCAGCCCTTGGCACCGGAGGCCTTGGTCACTTTTTTTGTATATGACATTTATTCGAACGAGCGGAGCGTAAGCAAAGTGAAGTTTTTTACAGACAACTTCGCACAACGGAACTGTCAGCTGGCTTCCTAGAAGTCTGTGCATTTCGATGGCTTTTTGATTTTGAATAGTTGTTCCGCGATAGATAGTATCTTTTTTTTAATCTTTATAAAATTTGGTGAGGTTGTAGCAAGGAAAAGTACAATTTGTGAGTTCGTTTATCAGCAGGATCGAATAAGGGGTTATGGAGCTGGAAGGCGCGATGTTATATTGGTCAACTCGTTTGCAAGTAAATCGCGAGTTCTCAGTTCGAGATTGACTACTATTTAGGTATAATATAAAAAAAAACAATAATTAATACGATTATTTCTGGACACGTTAATGGCGTTCGAAAATATTCGTAAATTCATTCACGATAGTAAAGTCTTATACTTTATGCACTACTGTGCACGTTAGTTGAACGAGTGAGCGCAGCGAAGCGAAGCTCTTAAGGACAATTTCGGACGCCACGGAACTGTCAGCTGGCTACCGGGACTTCTCTGCATTTTGATTTTGAACAGTCGTTCCGCGATAACTTTAGTAACGTTTTTTTGATCTTTATAAAACTGGTTGGGGTTGTAGCAGAGATGTATATATTTTGAGAGTTCTTATATGAGCAGGATCGATCAAGGTGTTATGAAGCTAGAAGGCGCAAAAGCGATCTTCATGAAGGTCATGTTGTATTGGTCAACTCGTTTTCAAGTAAATCGTGAGTACTCGGTTCGAGGCAGACTACTATAGTTTATGGTCAATTTCATTAGGGCACTGAAGCGTATGGACGGCGAGGACGTGTTCGGTCGGAAGATCAGCACGCGCTACCTGCGCCCCCTGCAGCCCTACCACGCGTACTCCAGCGACGAGGGCTACAGCACCGCCGGCGTGGCCGACAAGCGCGCCTTCATACCGCCGCCAGTGCAGGTGAGCAATATGTAACACAGGATCAGCACGCGCTACCTGCGCCCCCTGCAGCCCTACCACGCGTACTCCAGCGACGAGGGCTACAGCACCGCCGGCGTGGCCCACAAGCGCGCCTTCATACCGCCGCCAGTGTAGGTGAGCAATAAGTAACACAGGATCAGCACGCGCTACGTGCGCCCCCTGCAGCCCTACCACGCGTACTCCAGCGACGAGGGCTACAGCACCGCCGGCGTGGCCGACAAGCGCGCCTTCATACCGCCGCCAGTGCAGGTGAGCAATATGTAACACGGATCAGCACGCGCTACCTGCGCCCCCTGCAGCCCTACCACGCGTACTCCAGCGACGAGGGCTACAGCACCGCCGGCGTGGCCGACAAGCGCGCCTTCATACCGCCGCCAGTGCAGGTGAGCAATATGTAACACAGGATCAGCACGCGCTACCTGCGCCCCCTGCAGCCCTACCACGCGTACTCCAGCAACGAGGGCTACAGCACCGCCGGCGTGGCCCACAAGCGCGCCTTCATACCGCCGCCAGTGCAGGTGAGCAATAGTAACCCAGGATCAGCACGCGCTACCCGCGCCCCCTGCAGCCCTACCACGCGTACTTCAGCGACGAGGGCTACAGCACCGCCGGCGTGGCCCACAAGCGCGCCTTCATACCGCCGCCAGTGCAGGTGAGCAATAGTAACCCAGGATCAGCACGCGCTACCCGCGCCCCCTGCAGCCCTACCACGCGTACTCCAGCAACGAGGGCTACAGCACCGCCGGCGTGGCCCACAAGCGCGCCTTCATACCGCCGCCAGTGCAGGTGAGCAATATGTAACACGGATCAGCACGCGCTACCTGCGCCCCCTGCAGCCCAGCCCTACCACGCGTACTCCAGCGACGAGGGCTACAGCACCACCGGCGTGGCCGACAAGCGCGCCTTCATACCGCCGCCAGTGCAGGTGAGCAATATGTAACACAGGATCAGCACGCGCTACCTGCGCCCCCTGCAGCCCTACCACGCGTAATCCAGCGACGAGGCCTACAGCACCGCCGGCGTGGCCCACAAGCGCGCCTTCATACCGCCGCCAGTGCAGGTGAGCAATATGTAACACAGGATCAGCACGCGCTACCCGCGCCCCCTGCAGCCCTACCACGCGTACTCCAGCGACGAGGGCTACAGCACCGCCGGCGTGGCGCACAAGCGCGCCTTCATACCGCCGCCAGTGCAGGTGAGCAATAGTAACCCAGGATTAGCACGCGCTACCCGCGTCCCCTGCAGCCCTACCACGCGTACTTCAGCGACGAGGGCTACAGCACCGCCGGCGTGGCCCACAAGCGCGCCTTCATACCGCCGCTAATGCAGGTGAGCAATATGTAACACAGGATCAGCACGCGCTACCTGCGCCCCCTGCAGTCCTACCACGCGTACTCCAGTGACGAGGGCTACAGCACCGCCGGCGTGGCCAACAAGCGCGCCTTCATACCGCCGCCAGTGCAGGTGAGCAATATGTAACACAGGATCAGCATGCGCAACCTGCGCCCACTGCAGCCCTACCACGCGTACTCCAGCGACGAGGGTTACAGCACCGCCGGCGTGGCCGACAAGCGCGCCTTCATACCGCCGCCAGTGCAGGTGAGCAATATGTAACACAGGATCAGCATGCGCTACCTGCGCCCCCTGCAGCCCTTCCACGCGTACTCCAGCGACGAGGGCTACAGCACCGCCGGCGTGGCCGACAAGTGCGCCCTCATGCCGCCGCCAGTGCAGGTGAGCAATATGTAACACAGGATCAGCACGCGCTACGTGCGCCCCCTGAAGCCCTACCACGCGTACTCCAGCGACGAGGGCTACAGCACCGCCGGCGTGGCCGACAAGCGCGCTAGTGCAGGTGAGAAGTACCACACTATATTCATATTCATATTCATTTATTTCGTAAATGCACAGATACAATACACGTCAAAAGAAAAAATAAAACAAATTAATACTAAAATTAAATAAAAAAACTAATACTATAAAAACCAACTAACACTAACACAACTAACACTAACACTACTAATACTTAAATTAATACTATAGAGAAATATTTAGTTTTTTTAGGACAGTAATTCTATCTTCGTCTTCGAACTGTTACAATAGAGCTCTGCTTACCGTTCGGACATCTTATTAAATGTCATTTGATTTCAAAATTGAAAGTTTTGCGGGTTACGAGGGTTGCTACTTATATATCTGGAAACAAAAAAACAAACAAACGTACACGGCTGAAAATGGTTTTATTGTTTTTCAAAGTATTCCCCTTGATGATCTATGCACTTTTGCATTCGCGTGAACCAATTTTTAAAGCACTTCTGCCACTCCGCCTGAGGTACCTCCATAACGTGTTGTTTGAATGCGTCGACAGCATCTTCAGCGGTCGAAAATCGTTGACCGCGTAATTTATTCTTTATATTTGGAAATAAATAAAAATCGTTGGGTGCCAAGTCAGGGCTGTACGGCGGATGACCCGTTAATTCCACATTTTGACCCTCCAAAAATAGAGTTGTTTCGCGTGACGTATGACAGCTGGCATTGTCATGATGAAGAATGATTCTTCGTCGCTGGTTAGTTTTATGAATTTGTTCAAATACTTCCGGTAAGCAAATGGTCGTGTACCACTCTGAATTAACCGTTCTACGGTTTTCTAGTCGCACTGTAGCTACATGGCCATTAATACCGAAGAAGCAGGCCACCATTTGTTACAATGTACTTTTTGCACGAGTAACTTTCGTAGGGTTCGGCTCATTTTGAAACACCCATACCGTTGATTGTTGCTTCGTTTCGGGATCGTATGCATAGATCCAGGATTCGTCACTTGTATAGATGTTATAAACGGCTTTTGAGTCACCACGGTTATATTTTTTTTAACATTTTATTGCACCATTCGACGCGAGCATCTTTTTGCTCTTTTGTTAAGTTGTGGGGTATCCAACGCGAACAAATTTTTTTTACAGCCAAATAATTATGTAATATGCTATTAATGCTGGTCATAGAAATACCCAGAGTCGCCTCTATCTCGCAGTACGTAACATGTCGGTCGTCCATTATAAGTTTTCGCACAGCCTCGATATTTTGTTGTACAACGACCGATTTCGGGCGACCTGCCTTAACTTTGTCCGTAAGCATACTACGTCCACGATTGAACTCACTAAACCAGTGATACACAGTAGTTTTAGATGGGGCTTCATCACCAAAAGTTGAAGTTAGTTGATCTATGCACTGTTGTTGCGTTAAACCACGCCGAAAATCATAATAAATCATAGCACGAATATTTTCACGAGTGAGTTCCATTCTTGCTGCGAGATGACATTTAAAACCCGTCAAAAACAAAACACGAGCGTTAATAAGAAAGAAAAAATATACCGGCCAGTACTTAAAAAAGTTCAAATTTTACCATGGAGGTCAAATATGCTATTTAAGAAGATTGTAATCCCGGTTTCCGGATATATAAATAGCAGCCTATGTACGTTCTAAATATGAGGGTTAAAAACCCTCGTATTGTAATGGGAAGGCAACTGTCTAAGGTTTGGCCAGATGGCGCCAGCATACGTTGTACATATCCCTAATATTGTCTAATGAATGAATGAATGAAATTATTTATTCACAAAGAACATATAATGGGGATTTATCTTTAAAGACTCCACTCCACAAGAATCCACGGCAGATAATTAGAATTTTTTTCATGTATGATATCAATCGATTCGTTTTGTTGTGGGGATCAAATGTCTATATGCGGCCAATTGCGTTAAAGCAACACAAAAGTCAGAAATTAGACTTAAAGTCTGAGATTTGCATTTGTTTCTCGAAACGCTCCTAACAAAATGACGTGCAAAAGTGTTTGAAATTTTGAAGCATGATATCTTTGAACCATTTCAATGGATTTTTTTAATTTTCACTTTATTTGGATATATTGGTAATTCTGCATCCTATCAACTAAATTCTATTGCATAATTCAACATGTGTCATCATCCCTATTCCAAAAAAGGAAGAATTTAACACTTGGTAGGACTGACAGATACAACCTATGCTGGCGCCATCTGTGAAAATCTCCAACAGGCTAACAGTATAAGTTCTAATCTAATTGTTTTGTTATGAACCTTAAATAAGTTTTCAGACTTTTTTAAAGATTTCGCATATCCAAAGCGACGTTTTTGAAGACGATAGCAGCGCGATCTGATCCCATTTATCCTCATGTTTCACAAGTACTAGAGTTTGACACCTGTTGAGACAGTTGAGTAAAGGGTCACTCCCATTGCAGCCGTCCCCGGTTCCGGCGCCGGCGGTGGCGGCGGACTGGGCGCGCGCGCTGCAAGCGCTGCCCGCGCCGACGCCGCCGCCGCTCGACTTCTGCCCGCCGCCCGCGCCGCGCCCGCGCAAGATCCGCGGCATGCACGGTCAGTGTTATCAAAGATTATACATTTGTAAAATGTTTAATATCATCCTCCTAGAGTTTGTCCCGGCTTTTGACACGGCTCTACCTGGCTCATGGTGAATTGAACCCACTCTTAACAAATAATAGAATAGGCGAAATCACCTATACTCCAAATAAAGACATGAGACGCTGGCCTCGAGGGGCGGCGCCTCCCCGTCCCCTCAGAATTAAATAAATGTAATGTAATATAACATTATAATAAAATACATAATATTAACATCCATAACAACTGTGATATAACACCTTCAGCTTACACAGATCTTTTAGACATAAGTTAGCTGACACAATCCTAAGGGAACGAAAAGATGTAACCATTAATAGGTAATAAACAAATTCTCATTCTCATTCTCATTTTGACACGGCTCAATTCATCCTGGCGTCCGCTTGGCAACCTGATCCCATGAAATGGCGTCGGCACTAGTTTTTACGAACGCGACTGCCATCTGACCTTCCAAACCAGAGGGGAAACTAGTTCTTATTGGTATTAGGTCCGGTTTCCTCACCATGTTTTCCTTTGCCGAATAGTGATTGGTAAATATGTAGTGATATTTCGTACATAAGTTTCGAAAAACTCAGTGCTATGAGCCCGGGTTTGAATCCAAGATCTCCAGAATACTCCAGATTAAGAGTCTGATGCCTTACCCCTAGGCTACCCGCCCTTCAAACAGTTGTTTAATATAAGATGAATACTTGCCTCGTATTTGACAGCTGGATAAAATGGTCCTGTACGGTGTTACTGTTACCACAAAATATATGGCGTCAAATTAGCACCATCTTGTAAAACTCTCAAACTCTGGACACGATTATTTCTTAGACTGTATGCATGCACTTACGATTATTTTTAGTTTTATACAGTAGTGGCATGGTTTTATTTTCAATTCAGCAATCGCTTTTTACTTAGCCATATATATTTATTTTTTCTATTAGTGTAAGTTAAGTTTAAGTTTTAAGTAAGGTAGGTTTTAAGCACTTTCTGGTGTCTGATGCATCTAATAGTTTTTTTCACTTCTCATGCTCAAAAAGTGCGTCATATTATGCATAGCAAGGCGGACTAAAGTAGTGAATTTAGTCTTTAGGGAAAATATGTACATATATTTATGATTTACAAAACATATTAAATTGACCAATCAGAAGTCGCTTTACCATATTAAATCCACAAATTACAACACATATCGAAGTTAATCGGAACGCTGGATTCTTTTTGGTGCATATACTGTTTAAATAATTTAATTTCTTTAAAAAAAAACCATTGTATTTAGTATGAACCAAACAGAATACAGCAATATTAAAATCGACCAATCAGGAAACGCAATTCATTTCTCAAAACATGAGGTGTTTTTTAGTTCCTACTTCACAATCATTGAAAATAGGTTAAAATCTGTTGGGAGCGCTTTAAAACGCTACTTATACCGTCGTCTGTGGCATTTATTCTCGCGGTGTTTATATTTTGTATTCGAGTCAAAGCAGTTATAAATATAAAAAGACCTTCAAGTTAAACCATATTTTCACCTTAGATTTGTCGTTGTGCAAATAATAAGTATTTTTATTATATGTTTTTATATGTATATTTAATTAATGTAATACTTGCGTAACAGGGTTGTTACTACCTATATGTAAATGATTAGTTTCACAGAGATTGTCAAATCTAATTTACTGAAAACACAAAAAAAAAACAACAAACTTACAGTCTTCGTTTCTAATCTCCAAAGTAAACATTGTTTTGACGTTTCATATCGAGTACAAGGGCTGCTATTTATATATCCGGAAACCGGGATTACAATCTTCTTAAATAGCATATTTGACCTCCATGGTAAAATTTGAACTTTTTTAAGTACTGGCCGGTATATTTTTTCTTTCTTATTAACGCTCGTGTTTTGTTTTTGACGGGTTTTAAATGTCATCTCGCAGCAAGAATGGAACTCACTCGTGAAAATATTCGTGCTATGATTTATTATGATTTTCGGCGTGGTTTAACGCAACAACAGTGCATAGATCAACTAACTTCAACTTTTGGTGATGAAGCCCCATCTAAAACTACTGTGTATCACTGGTTTAGTGAGTTCAATCGTGGACGTAGTATGCTTACGGACGAAGTTAAGGCAGGTCGCCCGAAATCGGTCGTTGTACAACATAAAGCTCTATAAATGGAGTACGCTTCGCCTCATCTTTCCAAACAAAAAAGTCTGCCAAAATCTGAGGGGGGCGAGGTAGCACGCATGTGAAGTTTTCTATTCAAAGGTACATCATTGTCGGTTGTTAATACAGTTTATTTCTAAATGAATTTTTATGGCAGCAACGCTTTATTGACAACCGACAAAGATGTACCTTTGACTTGAAAACACCAAACATATTTGACATATTATTTTTATACTTCATAACACTAAATGGAGCAATAGATAGTCGACTGTACATACGTTAACATATGGTTCATTATTGGATGCAGTCTTTGGAAATGTCAAACAAAAAAGCCAAGGATCATTTTTGATTGTATTTTCAAACAAAATATAGAAGACAGCAATCCTTAAGCGCATTAAATATGGAGAAGTGTCAAACGTCAAATAGTTACTGCCCGTCAGAAAGAAAACGATTGTCTTTGAATCGATTCTGTAAACGAAGCTTGATTTTCGATTTAGGTTAAATCTTTTATTACGAAACTAATGGTAAATAAAGTAAAACTGTACTTACATCTGAAATGGTATTTCATCTTTTTGTAAACTAGACGAAATATAACATTTTTTACATCCAAAAACAGCGCATAAGGGCATTTTCACGGAGCTTGTTATCCATCGACAGCGATGACGAAAATGGCGTGGCATCGATTATTGAAATAGTTTTTATAGATGTACTAGATTTTCCGCCAATACTTTTGACAGAGGGGAAATGATACTCAGGGCCTCTCCTGGTTTAGAACTCTCTGTTGTACAACAAAATATCGAGGCTGTGCGAAAACTTATAATGGACGACCGACATGTTACGTACTGCGAGATAGAGGCGACTCTGGGTATTTCTATGACCAGCATTAATAGCATATTACATAATTATTTGGCTGTAAAAAAAATTTGTTCGCGTTGGATACCCCACAACTTAACAAAAGAGCAAAAAGATGCTCGCGTCGAATGGTGCAATAAAATGTTAAAAAAATATAACCGTGGTGACTCAAAAGCCGTTTATAACATCTATACAGGTGACGAATCCTGGATCTATGCATACGATCCCGAAACGAAGCAACAATCAACGGTATGAGTGTTTCAAAATGAGCCGAACCCTACGAAAGTTACTCGTGCAAAAAGTACATTGAAACAAATGGTGGCCTGCTTCTCCGGTATTAATGGCCATGTAGCTACAGTGCCACTAGAAAACCGTAGAACGGTTAATTCAGAGTGGTACACGACCATTTGCTTACCGGAAGTATTTGAACAAATTCGTAAAACTAACCAGCGACGAAGAATCATTCTTCATCATGACAATGCCAGCTGTCATACGTCACGCGAAACAACTCTATTTTTGGAGGGTCAAAATGTGGAATTAACGGGTCATCCGCCGTACAACCCTGACTTGGCACCCAACGATTTTTATTTATTTCCAAATATAAAGAATAAATTACGCGGTCAACGATTTTCGACCGCTGAAGATGCTGTCGACGCATTCAAACAACACGTAATGGAGGTACCTCAGGCGGAGTGGCAGAAGTGCTTTAAAAATTGGTTCACGCGAATGCAAAAGTGCATAGATCATCAAGGGGAATACTTTGAAAAACAATAAAACCATTTTCAGCCGTGTACGTTTGTTTGTTTTTTTGTTTCCAGATATATAAGTAGCAACCCTCGTATGGCTAGGAGAGGTTAGAAAATAAAAACATGAAAAAATAAATTGTTTAAATCTTTATATTGTAAATAAGTCCTGAAAAATACAAAAAGGTACCTACAAGAATGAAAACAATAAATAGAATTAGCTATTAACTGTACGTTTTCAATTGCATTTTCAACCGACTTCAAAATTTCGAAGGAGGAGGTTATCAATTCGTCGGGATCTTTATTTATGCTATTTTTTTTTAATGTATGTTCACCGATTATTCGAAGACGGCTGGACCGATTTAAAAAATTATTTTTTTGTTTGATAGAGTATACTTCACAGTTGGTCCCATTGTAACCAGGTCAGGATCTGATGATGGGATCCTGGAGAAATCGAGGGAACTCTTCAACTATTATAGCACACCTATAGATGATTTGAGTATTCAACCGACTTCAAGATTTCGAAGGAGGAGGTTATCAATTCGTCGGGATCTTTGTTTTTGCTATTTTTTTTTTTTTTTTTTTTTATTTATTTATTTTTTTTTTTTTTTTTTTTTTTATGTATGTTCACCTATTGTTCGAAGACGGCTGGACCGATTTGGAAAATTCTTTTTTTGTTTGAAAGCGTATACTTCACAGTTGGTCCCATTGTAACCATGTCAGGATCTGATGATGGGATCCTGGAGAAATCGAGGGAACTCTTCAACTATTATAGGCACACCTATGGTGATTTGAGTATTTTTTACAGCAGATCGAACATTTGGTGTTGGAAAGGTGGATGCTTAGTGAAGTCGGTTCTTTTTTGTTTAAAATTATTTTTACAGCAGCTCGAGCATTTGCTGTTGTAAAGGTGGATGCTAAGTGAAGTCGGTTCTTTTTTGTTTAAAATTATTTTATAACTGGTGGTTTGGGTCATACTTTCGCCAAAAGAAAAATGTAGGGTATATGATGCCCTACAGAGCAGCTAAATATTTGCTATTTGCTGTATTTTAAACTATGAACAAGCACAACTAAGTAGATATATACATGCATGGCTCGCTGTGGTGTTGCTTGGTCGATTAAGCTATAAGGCGCTATTAATGATAATAGATAAATTTGGTAGAAGACTTCAAGAAGCGGGTCGAGGCGACCCTAGTCTCCCAATTGAGCGTGCTGTGCCAACGGAACGGTGTACATTTCGACCAACAACCGATTGACCTCGGCACTGTATCTCCCAACGGAGGAAAGAAATCTGACGGAGGTTTGTATCCGGGACTAATTATATAGAATATATGGAATACAGAAGAGATGCCTGACTTCCATACCGGCGGCATGTAGAGAATATTAGTCAATTGACGCAAATTCCTAAAAATGACGCCATCTGACATAAGGCCCACCCAGCTTGAGTCTGCCTCAAGAATAATAATCAAATCAAGAAAGCTTAAGCATCTCAGCAGGTTCGGGAGGGCTGTTTTTTTCCTTCGCTATCTCGCTTTTGTTGCAAGTATTAGTACTTGCATTATTTTATCAACCGACTTCAAGATTTCGAAGGAGGAGGTTATCAATTCGTCGGGATCTTTGTTTTTGCTATTTTTATTTTTATTTTTATGTATGTTCACCGATTATTCGAAGACGGCTGGACCGATTTGGAAACTTCTTTTTTTGTTTGAAAGAGTATACTTCACAGTTGGTCCCATTGTAACCAGGTCAGGATCTGATGATGGGATCCTGGAGAAATCGAAGAAACTCTTCAACTATTATAGGCACACCTATAGTGATTTGAGTATTTTTTACAGCAGCTCGAGCATTTGCTGTTGGAAAGGTGGATGCTAAGTGAAGTCGGTTCTTTTTTGTTTAAAATTATTTTTATAATTGATTTAGTTCTGGTAAATTAATAAATCAAATAAAAATATATTAATGCCACTGCAACCGCCACTGCCCGAACATAAGGACAGCTGTAGTAACCTTTTCGTAAAAATAGATTGACAATGATTATAATTTAAATCACTGGGTAGTAAAAGATAAAAATAAAAATTTAATAAGTACTTAAAATTTATTGGAGAATTTAAGGGCAATTTATTGCTTTGTAAAATTAAAATGTGAAGTTAATACGTACTGTAAACATTAGGCCAATGATATAGAATATACAGCCTTGGCCAGAAGTGTTGAGCACCCTTGCGATTTTCATACAAAACTCGAAAGTTTAGACCGGCGTTTCTATCTTTTTTTAAGTTATTTTATCAATTAATTCAAACTGATCAGGCATGTTTTGTTGAAGTGAGTAGTAACTGCATAGAATATTTGCAATTTTTCGCACCGACCTAAATTCGCATTTTTGGGACCTCCACTTTTCATATTTTATAGGTACCTTGAAAGCGTTATTAAGTGAAGTTTTCTAGATATATCAATAAAACATAACATTTTACGTCATCGTACATTGTTATGATAGGGAATTAATACTTAATATCAAAATTGTAAACAAAAAAGAGCTATGCTCAACACTTCTGGCCAAGGCTGTAGAATAGACCACAATTTCCATATTTCGGTGTTAAACTGAACTTATTCCTGACATCCTAATCTAAAGATATGTACCTACTTTTGTTAATCTGACAACGTTTATAAAACGTCAAAACGATTTATTACGATTTAACCGGAGACGAATACTCAGAATGAATTCATTCTAAACTAAATGCGTAAAAATGTTGTATTTTGTGTTTCTGTAAATTGAATTTCGTACAGCGCTATTAGCAACTTGGTTTCGTGTTCCCTAATAAACATTTAAAAGTAGTAACACTACTATACAAATCATGTCATGTACCACAAAAACAGCGATCAATCATTATGGTTATTTCATCATCGCCAATACTGAAGACTTCAATTCCAATCTGGCATTTATAGTAGAGTTTACTTTCAGTACAAAAGTGAAAAAAATTGTGCGCATCGAGAAAAAGTTGTGAATTTTTGACCATGGATAGAGTGCCCTACGATGTAATTTTTTAGTATTGGAAGTCCGTAGAATTTTTGGACCTTCACGTCAAAATCAGGGGTCCCGTGCAATATGTTATGTTATTCCTCTCTGGTTAGGGCTGCTAATTTTTCGCGTAGTTTTTGTATTGTAAAGGCCTTAAAATGGTATATATTTAAAAACTGGATGAAATATGCCTCCTTATAACATTAAAAAAAATGATATTTATTACTTATACAACGTTCTAAACAAAAAAATTTTTTTAGAATTTTTCCTCTTCGCAGAACTTTTTTTTAAATATGGATTATTACTTTTTTATTATCAAAAATGAATTCTGCATGTCTATTTTATACGGAAATGATACCACACAACCCCTAGCAGCCTTAACCAGAGAGTAATAACATATTGCACGGGACCCCTGATTTTGACGTGAAGGTCCAAAAATTTTACACACCTCCTATACTAAAAAATATTCAACGTGGGGCACTCTATCCATGGTCAAAAATTGTTTTGTTTCAATTTCAAGCTCTGCTATTAACACTGTTTTGTTTTTTAGTTTACATTTGTATTTGTTTTTATTGAAAGGTCTTGTTTTTATTTATAGGTCCTCCGAATCTAATAAGATATTATTAGATTCGGAGGCCCATATGGATACACTTCGACTCAAAGGGATCTTTTGTGTAATTGCCCCCTAGTACACTTACTCAAGAGCTTTTTCAACCATTTCCATGTGTTGGATAATGGACTATTTATCGGTACTCGTACTCATTTCCTTTTTCTGGGGAAAAGTCGTTTTAATACAGTCGAAATGTCCTCTACATCCTCCTAGCGTTTGTCCCGGCTTTTCCAAGGCTAAATTGAGCCTGGGGTTGCTTGGCAACCTAATTCCATGAATTGGGTTAGGCACTAATTTTTACGAAATCGACTGCCATCTGATTATCCAACACAGAGGGGAAACTAGGCCTTATTGGAATTAGGTCCGGTTTCCTCACGATGTTTTCCTTCACCGATAAGCGACTGGTAAATGTCAAATGATATTTGTTAGTTTTCTTCTTTCTTGTTACCTGTCGTGATTTTCTCACTATGGTCGCATCGGAAGATCAGCGCTGGCAACCGCTAGCACATGCTGAGATGAGATCATTTCGTGACATCGGATTGAAAGTCGAAATCATTTTTTTTATCTTTTATAATCAGGGTCCGTCAACTTGGATCGCTCGGGCTGTTCGTCCAGCAACAGTGGGGACGACAGCCGCCCCCGCGACAGCCAGAGTCGAGCCGTTTCTCCTTGGAACTCGTCGGCCTCCTTCAGTGAGCCTGGCAGCGAGTGCGAGGACTCTATGGCCGAGCTCACAGTCGCCAACTTACCGCCGTTCGACCCGGCCATTATACAGACGATGCTTACTAAACTGCTCAGCCAGTACGTCCCAGTTGCCAAAGGTAAGATGTCTTTGCTTGTCAAGTTATCTCTTAGAACTCGTCGGCCTCCTTCAGGGAGCGCCAGGACTCCACGGCCGAGTTCACAGTCACCAACTTACCACCGCGGCCCGTTCGACTCTGCCGTCATACAGACAATGCTTACTAAACTGCTCAGCCAGTACGTCCCAGTTGTCAAAGGTACGATGTCTTTACTTGTCAAATTGTCTCTTGGAACTGTTAGGCATCCTTCAGTGAGCCTAGCAACTAGTACGAGGACTCCACGGCCGAGCTCGCTCACAGTCACCAACTTCGGCCCGTTCGACCTTGCCGTCATACAGACAATGGCTAAACTGATGAGCCAATACGTCCCAGTTGTCAAAGGTAAGATGTCTTTGCTTGTCAAGTTATCTCTTTGAACTCGTTGGCCTCCTTCAGCGAGCGCCAGGACTCCTCGGCCGAGCTCACAGTCACCAATTTACTGCCGCGGCCCGTTAGACCCTGCCCTCATACAAACAATGGCTAAACTGTTCAACCAGTATGTCCGAATTGTCAAAGGTAAGCTGTCTTTACTCTATTATTAAATTTACAGAATACCTGTGCACATTTGATTATGAACTGTAAACGATTGTATCTCGGTTATCTGCGTGATAAATTTATCAAAGTCTAGTGGGAACAGTGAATCTTGTTCCATTTCGCTACAATAAACTCTTGCAAATAAATATAAATAATAAATAAATATTATAGGACAATCTTATACAAACCGACCTAGTCCCACAGTAAGCTCAATAAGGCTTGTGTTGTGGGTACTAGACGACGATATATATAATAGATAGATATAGATAAATACTTAAATATATAGGAAACATCCATAACTCGGTTACAAATATCTGTGATAACCACACAAATAAATGCCGACCAGGATTCGAACCCGGGACCTCCTGCTTCGTAAGCAGTGTCACTACCGACTGGGCTAGGAGGCCGTTAAATAAACTAAACCATTGTTCGACTCGACGTAATTTTAACTTTTTATTATTAAGTCAGATAGTAGACCTACATAATTAATTAATATTTTTCCTTTATTTCCTAGTCATGGTCTCCGTATACAATGACGGCCCCATCGCCACAGTACTGCTCCGCTCGGAGTGGGAGGCTCGCCTGGCCATCGCACGCATACACAAGCGCCGCCTAGACAACGCCTGGTCTGGCCGCCGTCTCGAACTCGCCCTAGGCAGGCCTTCCCCTGCCCCCAATCAAGATGTGCTTAGAGCTAGACTCCGGGCCATCCTCCTAGATCAAACCAATCACGCGTTACCTCTGTTAAGATTAAGAGACGCCTACGCCAGCCGTCATTGCTGCGCGTTAACTACTTCCGACATCGCCAGGCTTAAAGACACTGTTATAATTCACGAAGGGTACGGGCGCCTCGTACAGCTGACGGACTTGACGCCTGTGACGGAATTAGACATGGAAGAAGCTCCGTGGAAGTGTCATATCCATGGTGGGCTGAGTACGGGACATGAGGATGGAAGCAGGATTCTGCAGCCTGTGTTTATGGAGATCTCTGTGCTGGCGAAGAATACTCTAGCGCTGCTGGACAGCCATGGAGGAAAATTGCCGTTGTTAAGGTATTATATTTTTTTTTTTTTTTTACAATTTATTATCTAACGAGCGGAGCGCAAGCGAAGTGAAGTTCTTACAGACAACTTCGGACTCAACTGTCAGCAGGCTAACTAGAAGTCTGCATTTCGATGGCTTTTTGATTTTGAATAGTTGTTCCGCGATAACTTTAGTAACGTTTTTCTGATCTTCATGTAATTTGTTGGGGTAAATTTTAAGCAGAGCTCCATACAATTTGAGAGTTCCTTTATGAGCAGGATCGATCAAGGGGTTATGGAGTTAGAAGGCTCGAAACAATCATCATTAGAGTCTTGTTATATTGGTCAACTCGTTTGCAAGGAAATCACAAGTTCGAGGCGGACAACTAGTCTTCATAGGTATACAAGCTCAGAATTAAGATACAAGGTATAGTAATGTATTGACTACTTTTTCCTTTTTCGTTATGGTGTCAGGGACCTATTTGTACACACAAAGCAATGAATGAATGAAATGAATTATACTTCTAGGTAGTAATAATGTGAGGTAATAATAGGCAAAGAATATTGAACATTTTTACATTTTATGCTTAAATTAAACAAAACAAAAGTAAGATATAGCCTGTTAAAACTGTGCGTGACGTCACACCGTGCTACACTGTGACTTCATGAGCCTCCGCTCTCCAACTTTGACACGCCATATCTTCGTTGTTTTTTCTGTGTTTGGCAAAAAAATACGTATCTATTATTTTTTGATACTCTGACTGGCGGACTAATTTCCCTAATCATATTTAATGAACCTATTTGTCCATGTTTTAGTTTCGTGGAGTGTTACGAGGCATCATTCGCCGCCTTCGCATACGACGGCACTCGCGGCGTACCCTTGGAACTGCTACTTCACGGTGCCGCAGGCGTCGAGCTGCGTGACGCACCCTCGCGCCATCTAGTGCGCAAGGAGCCGCAACATGATCTCAGTAAGTTTCCATTAACTCAAATCAGAAATGAGGGTAGAAATCTAGTATTAGTAGTAGTAGTTTATGTAATTCTACATACCGAATGCCTAATTAGGAACATGCATGAGTTTTTTGGAAGACGTCATTCGATTCTATTTCCCTGTAGATTCAAATATCTCTAATAAACCTACTATCTATGATAGCCCTGAAACGTCAAAAATGTGAAAATACGTTAGGCGTCTGCGCCGCGCGTCAAAACGCCCCATACAAAAAGTGTGAGGATTGTGACGTCACCGACCACAAAGTTGCAGAAAACTGTTTGGAAGGAACAAGTTTTTGGAAGATTTTTGTAATTTTAGGCACGAAAAAATGCGTTTAGTTTAGTAGTTGTCGTACATTTTTTTTCTTGTCAGAACATAATCGAACTGAAATTTCGAAAATACATTTGAGGTATAAAAAAAACCTAAAATTTTAAGTTTTTAAACCGCAATATCTTTAAAAAACTGTTAAAAATTAGTATGGATTTCCACTTATTTATATTAGTTTGGGGTTGTTGAACGTGTTTATGGAACAAATTCAATTAAATATTTTTCATGCATGTTCTCTATTATGTACATACACTGCTTTATCTACAGACATATTATAAATCCTCAATGACGTGTTCGGGAACCATTAGAATGATCGCCATTGCACCGCCATGGCCAACTGGATTGTGGAGGTTGGGGAGGAGGATAACCTCGCCGGGGAGGAGGTCTAGATTTTCATAACGTTACCGATATCGATGTAGTTAATAATTTTCATACAATATTATTACAACACTCGCACAGACAATATACTGACGTTAGATTAACCTGGTTGCAATAATCGTGGTCATTATTTACGGTTTCCGAACGCAGTGTAGAGGATTTATTATATGGGTGTAAATAAATGAGTGAAATTTGAATTGTGTAACAAATAACTGTTGTCTGTAGGCTCCTGTTCCCGCTCGAGTGGTGAGCGCGAGCGTCCGCGCACGGCTCCGGCCCTGGAGCCGATGCTGGCGCTGTTCGAGCGCGAGCTCGTCGACCTGCTGCGCGCCGCGCCCCGCTGCTGCATACCCTTCAGCAAGTGAGTGTCATAACTGTTGTGTGTAGGCTCCTGTTCCCGTTCGAGTGGCGAGCGCGAGCGTCCGCGCACGGCTCCGGCCCTGGAGCCGATGCTGGCGCTGTTCGAGCGCGAGCTCATCGACCTGCTGCGCGCCGCGCCCCGCTGCTGCATACCCTTCAGCAAGTGAGTGTCATAACTGTTGTGTGTAGGCTCCTGTTCCCGCTCGAGTGGCGAGCGCGAGCGTCCGCGCACGGCTCCGGCCCTGGAGCCGATGCTGGCGCTGTTCGAGCGCGAGCTCATCGACCTGCTGCGCGCCGCGCCCCGCTGCTGCATACCCTTCAGCAAGTGAGTGTCATAACTGTTGTGTGTAGGCTCCTGTTCCCGCTCGAGTGGCGAGCGCGAGCGTCCGCGCACGGCTCCGACCCTGGAGCCGATGCTGGCGCTGTTCGAGCGCGAGCTCATCGACCTGCTGCGCGCCGCGCCCCGCTGCTGCATACCCTTCAGCAAGTGAGTGTCATAATCCATCATTTTAAACAAATAATTTTGAACAAAAAAGAACCGACTTCACTTAGCATCCACCTTTCCAAAAGCTTTCCTCGAGCTGCTGTAAAAAATACTCAAATCACTATAGTCATGTCCTAAACGTATACGTACTAAATGTCATGTGGCCAGAGCTCTGTACTATTAATCATTTCCCTGCGTATCATATCATTTTCGAAATCTAGAAAGTAGAAGCAAGGAAATTTTGCATAAACATTTACAGTTGTTTAACATTATTGTTGTTTTTAGGCTCATCCCAGCTTTCCACCATCATTTCGGCCGCCAGTGCCGCGTCGCGGATTATGGGTTCACGAAGTTGCCAGAACTGCTTTCCGCTCTCAGCAGTACTATTGTGGTAAGTACTTTTTAAGAGTTGTATTGGTTTTAAAGTAAACAGATGATAAAATTACCGTTGGGTAGGATTATTTAGAAGAAATATGTAAGTTATCTATTAGTACAGTCAAGTATAAAAATATGGGTGTACTCATCTTACTCAAAAATATGTCCCATAGTATCTTATTCCGTTGTAATAAGTGCGTAGTACCATATTTATGAAACGATTTTTTCGATACGTATTTTTGCACTTGACTGTACTAAACGCTTGTCCCAACGAGTACGAATTTTACTATGGTGTATTATTATTGTTATTTATTTCATTACTTGCATAAAGCCTGACCAGAATACATGATCATTGTCAAGAGTGCGCTATTATTCTCATTTATATGGCAACAGTTCAGTATAGTCAAAAAGTAAATTATTCTCTATGGTATAATGTCATCTGGATTTGTTTACATGTCAGCTCTGATGTTAATTTGTAAATGTATCGTAGCGAAACAGTTTCATTTTCCGAGCGTTTTATTTCCAGCAGTTTACATGATTTACCTACAATGTTTTGCTCTCGACTAGTTTTTTGGGAATTTCATGACATTTATTATTTAATATTCAACACTTTACTATTATTCAAGTAAACCCCAATGACACTGACAAAAGTGACAATCCATCATTAAAATTATTGCCAGTGTAAAAAATTATTAGTTCCAATGAAATTCCGCAACATGGCGCATGATCATATATTTCTGGTCAGGCTTTAGTTTCAAAAGGTTCTTTGATTTAGTTGTCATGTCAACATATCGCTGGCCCAATATTACAGGGTTCTATGTTTTACTTTTGAACATTGTCATAGTGACATTAAGTCTAAATTTAACTACCCTGAAAATGTAACATAGAATCCTCCCTGTAAAATTGGGCCAGCGATATTCCTAACCGTGCGAGCTCTTCGAACTTATCTCATTTCATCTTTATTATCGAACGAGCGGAGTGTAAGCGAAGTGAGTTCTTACAGACAACTTCGTACACAACAGAACTGTCAGCCGGCTACCTAGACGTCTTATACTGGTAATTCGTTTGCAAGGAAATCGCGAGTTCTCAGTTTGTAAGCGGACTACTAGTTTACCTTACTTTAACTTGTCAGTAGATCGTAAATGTATTTCAATGATATTGTTCGTAATAAGCTGTTTGTTACCCAGGTGCTCGGGTCGGGCTCGTACCGCATCATCACCATCTCCGCGGGCGCGCAGGGCCGGCGCTGGACGACCGACCTGCTCAAGCTGCTCAAGGCCGTGCCCGGCTGCACCCTGCACCCCGCCGACCTGCCCGCGCTCTACCAGGAGACCTTCGGCAAGGTGGGCCCAGCCTCATGTTATCTTACTCTCGTCTCACTCGTCTCCACACAGGTCAACCATAACCATAACCCTCGATACTCGGGAACCTTTCTGCCAAGCCAGCTAAAGCTCTACATATTTGATTCTAGATGTGGTTCTACTTATTCGACTTTGGTTTTAAAACTCGACAAAAAACTCCCGTGATGGGTTGGCCCTAGAATGAACTTGTCCATCTATAGCATGTTTTCTGGCCTCTGTACAATTTCTTTTATCCATTCTGTGATTGTAGTCATTCTCGCCGGCGGACTACGGCGTGTGCACAATGGCGGAGCTGATGGCGCGGGTGGCGACCGGCACGGTAGCCGTGGCGGCGGACGGCGCCGTGTCGCTGCCGCGGCGCGCGCCCACGCCCGAGGAGCGCGGCCGCTCGGCGCAGTTCGCGCTGCAGGCCGTCGAGCTGCTGTGCTACACCCCCAACCTGCGGGTGAGTACTGTATACGGGGTGGCGGCGGACGGCGCCGTGTCGCTGCCGCGGCGCGCGCCCACGCCCGAGGAGCGCGGCCGCTCGGCGCAGTTCGCGCTGCAGGCCGTCGAGCTGCTGTGCTACACCCCCAACCTGCGGGTGAGTACTGTATACGGGGTGGCGGCGGACGGCGCCGTGTCGCTGCCGCGGCGCGCGCCCACGCCCGAGGAGCGCGGCCGCTCGGCGCAGTTCGCGCTGCAGGCCGTCGAGCTGCTGTGCTACACCCCCAACCTGCGGGTGAGTACTGTATACGGGGTGGCGGCGGACGGCGCCGTGTCGCTGCCGCGGCGCGCGCCCACGCCCGAGGAGCGCGGCCGCTCGGCGCAGTTCGCGCTGCAGGCCGTCGAGCTGCTGTGCTACACCCCCAACCTGCGGGTGAGTACTGTATACGGGGTGGCGGCGGACGGCGCCGTGTCGCTGCCGCGGCGCGCGCCCACGCCCGAGGAGCGCGGCCGCTCGGCGCAGTTCGCGCTGCAGGCCGTCGAGCTGCTGTGCTACACCCCCAACCTGCGGGTGAGTACTGTATACAGGGTGGCGGCGGACGGCGCCGTGTCGCTGCCGCGGCGCGCGCCCACGCCCGAGGAGCGCGGCCGCTCGGCGCAGTTCGCGCTGCAGGCCGTCGAGCTGCTGTGCTACACCCCCAACCTGCGGGTGAGTGCTGTATACAGGGTGGCGGCGGACGGCGCCGTGTCGCTGCCGCGGCGCGCGCCCACGCCCGAGGAGCGCGGCCGCTCGGCGCAGTTCGCGCTGCAGGCCGTCGAGCTGCTGTGCTACACCCCCAACCTGCGGGTGAGTACTGTATACGGGGTGGCGGCGGACGGCGCCGTGTCGCTGCCGCGGCGCGCGCCCACGCCCGAGGAGCGCGGCCGCTCGGCGCAGTTCGCGCTGCAGGTCGTCGAGCTGCTGTGCTACACCCCCAACCTGCGGGTGAGTACTGTATACGGGGTGGCGGCGGACGGCGCCGTGTCGCTGCCGCGGCGCGCGCCCACGCCCGAGGAGCGCGGCCGCTCGGCGCAGTTCGCGCTGCAGGCCGTCGAGCTGCTGTGCTACACCCCCAACCTGCGGGTGAGTACTGTATACGGGGTGGCGGCGGACGGCGCCGTGTCGCTGCCGCGGCGCGCGCCCACGCCCGAGGAGCGCGGCCGCTCGGCGCAGTTCGCGCTGCAGGCCGTCGAGCTGCTGTGCTACACCCCCAACCTGCGGGTGAGTACTGTATACGGGGTGGCGGCGGACGGCGCCGTGTCGCTGCCGCGGCGCGCGCCCACGCCCGAGGAGCGCGGCCGCTCGGCGCAGTTCGCGCTGCAGGCCGTCGAGCTGCTGTGCTACACCCCCAACCTGCGGGTGAGTACTGTATACGCGGTGGCGGCGGACGGCGCCGTGTCGCTGCCGCGGCGTGCGCCCACGCCCGAGGAGCGCGGCCGCTCGGCGCAGTTCGCGCTGCAGGCCGTCGAGCTGCTGTGCTACACCCCCAACCTGCGGGTGAGTACTGTATACGGGGTGGCGGCGGACGGCGCCGTGTCGCTGCCGCGGCGCGCGCCCACGCCCGAGGAGCGCGGCCGCTCGGCGCAGTTCGCGCTGCAGGCCGTCGAGCTGCTGTGCTACACCCCCAACCTGCGGGTGAGTACTGTATACGGGGTGGCGGCGGACGGCGCCGTGTCGCTGCCGCGGCGCGCGCCCACGCCCGAGGAGCGCGGCCGCTCGGCGCAGTTCGCGCTGCAGGCCGTCGAGCTGCTGTGCTACACCCCCAACCTGCGGGTGAGTACTGTATACGGGGTGGCGGCGGACGGCGCCGTGTCGCTGCCGCGGCGCGCGCCCACGCCCGAGGAGCGCGGCCGCTCGGCGCAGTTCGCGCTGCAGGCCGTCGAGCTGCTGTGCTACACCCCCAACCTGCGGGTGAGTACTGTATACGGGGTGGCGGCGGACGGCGCCGTGTCGCTGCCGCGGCGCGCGCCCACGCCCGAGGAGCGCGGCCGCTCGGCGCAGTTCGCGCTGCAGGTAGTCGAGCTGCTGTGCTACACCCCCAACCTGCGGGTGAGTACTGTATACGGGGTGGCGGCGGACGGCGCCGTGTCGCTGCCGCGGCGCGCGCCCACGCCCGAGGAGCGCGGCCGCTCGGCGCAGTTCGCGCTGCAGGCCGTCGAGCTGCTGTGCTACACCCCCAACCTGCGGGTGAGTACTGTATACAGGGTGGCGGCGGACGGCGCCGTGTCGCTGCCGCGGCGCGCGCCCACGCCCGAGGAGCGCGGCCGCTCGGCGCAGTTCGCGCTGCAGGCCGTCGAGCTGCTGTGCTACACCCCCAACCTGCGGGTGAGTGCTGTATACAGGGTGGCGGCGGACGGCGCCGTGTCGCTGCCGCGGCGCGCGCCCACGCCCGAGGAGCGCGGCCGCTCGGCGCAGTTCGCGCTGCAGGCCGTCGAGCTGCTGTGCTACACCCCTAACCTGCGGGTGAGTACTGTATACAGGGTGGCGGCGGACGGCGCCGTGTCGCTGCCGCGGCGCGCGCCCACGCCCGAGGAGCGCGGCCGCTCGGCGCAGTTCGCGCTGCAGGCCGTCGAGCTGCTGTGCTACACCCCCAACCTGCGGGTGAGTACTGTATACGGGGTGGCGGCGGACGGCGCCGTGTCGCTGCCGCGGCGCGCGCCCACGCCCGAGGAGCGCGGCCGCTCGGCGCAGTTCGCGCTGCAGGCCGTCGAGCTGCTGTGCTACACCCCCAACCTGCGGGTGAGTACTGTATACAGGGTGGCGGCGGACGGTTTTTTAGTCGATTGCTTTTCCAACCTATGTGCAAGTTAAAGGGGGACGTCCTTTATAGTAGCGCCGGGACGGTCTGGATGAGCAAAAAAAACTATTACCATTGAACATTAATGTAGATAGGTAGTAAGTTGAAACTAGCCCAATTTCCAATTTATTAAAGTAGTTGTTATACTATGTTGTATAGATGCCGGTGTACAATAACTAAATCAATTGAATTTTACTTATTTTGTACCGTCAATTTGTTTCCTCCAGATGGAATTCTCCCGCTTCGTGCCCGCCTACCACGCTCACTTCGGCAGCCAACTACGCGTAGCCCACTACGGCTGCGTCAAACTAGTCGACCTCTTCGAAGTCATCCCAGACGCTGTTTCCGTATACACCGAACCTAGCGGCGAGAGGGGCGTCCGACTCGCGACCCGCACCGCCCGGGCTGTCCTTGCCACGCGATTCCGAGCCCTCGGCCCTGTGACTTTACAGAGCCTGCCTCAGGCCTATGCGGCGCAGTTTGGCGCCCCACCGCAACCGGACGTCCTTAATGCATCGACGTTGGAGGAGCTCGTGTATGCAACGGGTGGTTGTGTTGAGAACGGCCTAGTTAGAGCCCCAGGTATGTATTAGTTCATATATTATTTTCATAATATCATTAGATTAAACTACATTCATGGGCTGGCCACCGATAACCGATAATCGCTGGAGTAAGCGTGTTCTGGTGGAGACCACGGTTGGGAAAACATAGCGTGGGACGCCCTCTGGCCAGATGGCGGGATGACTTACATAAGAAGGCCGGCAGCGGCCTATTGCATAGCCACTTGTACCGGCAGCGGCCTATTGCATAGCCACTTGTAACTAATAATATTACCGGAAGTCTTTTATACCACGACGGTGGCAAACAAGCATACGGCCCGCCTGATGGTAAGCAGCTACCGTAGCCTATGGACACCTGCAACTCCAGAGGTGTCACATGGGCGTTGCCGACCCTTTACAAAAAGGAGGATTCACTGTGTTGATGTTGACAGATAAAGGAACAAGAGGGTCCCTCATCGTCAGTACACTGGGTCCTTTTTGAGCTACTTTGGCTACTTTACTCACCAGCAGGAACACAACCACGGAGTATATGGAGACGGTATCAGCCGTAGTTTGTTCCAAAACCAGCGTAGCCGGCATTTACACGCACACATTCTCATTAAAGTACGCACGAGGTGATACACACAAATAAATGTCAGTCTCTCATTCGCTGTGTTGATGTGTGCGTACACTCGAAAATACGTAACCACTACCTACCATTGCCTCGTAGGCTCCGCCTTCATTAGGGGTGGCCCTTCGATATATATATTTTATCGATATCGATAATTAACTCCATAATACCACGCCACGCCTCATATTAATAAAAGAATGTCGATTTTTATTAATAGCTGGATAAAAATCTACCCTAATTAGGGTTCATCCATTAATTACGTCAGATTTTAAGGGGGTCGGAGGGATCAACAAAGTGTGACGAGTTCTGATAAGGGGAAGGGGGAGTTTTATTTCTTGTGACGTCACAAATACAAATATCGTGTACATATATACACATAGTACAGCGCAGTACTGTGTACACTTTATTTGAAGGAAAGGAACTCTTTATGTCTTCTAGTCTGACATTCAAACACTTTGGATTATTATTTTTCTTGCTTTGATTTCATTTAATATATTATTTAAAATGGGAAAATAAAGAAATAGTAATTTTAAACATTATTGTTGAAATTTGTTTGACGTAATTGTTGTGGATGTACCCTTATCTATCTAATTTATGTGTCTGCTAAAATACTAAAAATAATCGTGACTCAAACTATCTTCATACCAAATTTCATCTTAATCGGTTCAGCAGTTTAAGTGTGAAAAGGTAACAGACAGACAGAGACACTTTCGCATTAATAATATTAATATGGTTAGAAGTACCATTATAAAGTTATCGTATCTATAAAATAAGTTGATCATTGGATTAATTAATCCAGTCAATCACGTTATTTTGTTTTCGAAAGAAAGAAAATTAGTTTCTACTATAGGACAGAAAGTTACACCTTAAGACGATTGTCGCCGGAGTGTCCTTGAGCGTTTGGGCGCTCTCTACCCGCGCCACCCGCGTACCCTTCTCATTGCGATCGAGCGTAAATCCGCCGCGATGCACAGCAATAATGTTCAAAGAATATGACTACTCAGAGGCGCGCGGGCAGATTTATAATAATCATACCTAATCCTTTTGTGGATGTTTTGTGATTTGAATACTGTGATTAAGTACTACGGTGACATTTTTTAGGAATGCTACTAAATAAGATAAGTAATAACGATCTCGATTAGTAGATTTTTATGTAAAAAAATGAAAACCTAGATTTTGAATTTGAAGTACAGTGAGCGGCAAAATATTTATGAATTTACGAAATATGGTAAAAACTATTCCGCATATCAGAAAAAAATAAAAAAATACTGACTAGTACAGCAAAAAGAAACTGAACGCACATGAAAGCGGTGTTTTCATGTGAATTTGGATTTTTTTTGCTGTGCAAGTGAGCTTAATAGATGGTTATTTTTTTGTTGCGATTTTAAATATTAACCGTAAAAATTCACTTAATTACGATAAATTAACAAAACTAAGCCTGTTGCGAGTTGCGAATAGTAAAAATGCACATGTAAGGAGCGGTATTTGTGCACGAAATCGTCATACAAATGAGAGCTGTAGCCCATTAAATTTAGATCTTTAAAATATAACACAGCGCAAACACTTCTTAGGGTTTCATAGCCAAAATGGTAAAAACGGAACCCTTAAAAGTTTTTTGAAACATGTCCGTCTGTCCGTCCGTATGTCACAGCCATTTTTATTATAAAACATATATTACTGAAATTTTATCTAGAGGTGTGTTTCATGTGCCGCTACTTAGTTTTCTGGCTAAATTGCTAAAAAAATATTTTAGGTGAGGCACTCCAAACATACATATGCCAAACTAAATGTCAAAAATATTTTTTTTGGAAATGAACGTTGTACGATACGGCTTTAAAAATATCTTATATATATAGTTTTAAAAATACTCTATTTACCGGGTGTCCAGTAAATAATGGATAACCTTCTAACCACCAATAGGCCACCTTAGGCTGGTCCAGAAAATCCACTTTAGGGTTTAGTAAAAGTCCCCTGGTTTTCGAGATTTTCACACTTTTCATAATTTTAAGTTTTCGGTTCCTTATTTGACTGTTATCATCAATTAAGGCCTAATTTCAAAAAAATCTGTATGATTATGAAGACACTTTAATATCAGTTAGTTAGTAGCACTATTTGAGACAATTTTTCAAAAAACAGAACGGAAAAATCTTTACATTTCTCGTTACCACGATGATAACAGTCAAATAAGGAACCGAAAACTACAAATTATGAAAAGTGTGAAAATCTCGAAAACCAGGGGACTTTTACTAAACCCTAAAGTGGATTTTCTGGACCAGCTTAAGGTGGCCTATTGGTGGTTAGAAGGTTATCCATTATTTACTGGACACCCGGTATATATACATAGAGTATTTTTAAAACTTTTTTATTAAGTCAATATTTTCAGAAATAATTGCTTCGAAAGTCTAAATATAATAGCCCCCATCTAACTTTTAATCCGTAAGTCTAAAAAATATGAAAAAATACCAAGAAGGCTTAGTACTTAATTTTCTACGAAAATTATTTCACATATTATCGGTTCATCCATTTTTGAGTTATCTCCAAGAAACTACTTTCTACGGAACCCTACATTATACATGGTCCGATACAAACTTGGCCGGTCTTTTAAAGATATTTGATAGGTAGTATTAACCCTTAGTAGTAATTTATTTATTCACTTGTGTTGATAATTAATATAAAATTTGCATTTCACCGACATAGTAAAGTTTTTTTTAGGTTAGTCAACGCGCATGTGAATCTTCTGGGGTTGCAGGCGTCCATAGGCTTTATAACTGCTTTCAATCAGGCGGGTCGTATGCTTGTTTGCCAGCGTCGTGGTATAAAAAAAGCTTTTTTTCCTTTATTCTTACATACATTGAACTCTTAAATATCAGCAATTTTTTATTAGATTATCAATCAGGCTTTGCTCAGTGATAGTTACTACTAGACTGAAATTTGGTATGAGTAATTATGTGTTTTAATTACGCCTACAAAGTGGTAAAACAATAAGTATCTGAAACTCATTGTTGGATAGGTCTTTCAAGAAGAATATGCCTTAAACAACTTTTGGATTAAACGAATACTTTCGTAAATAATAGCTTCGAAAGTTAAAATGCTCTTTGATTTTTGAACCGCGGGTCCAAAAAAATTGGGAAAATTCCTGTAAGTGAGGCCATTGAAATACTTATCACGTATTTTCAATAAAAACTATATGGAATAAAATCGGTTGAGCCGTTTTTGAGTTATGCCTATAGTAAAATGACGTAAGTGCCACGATTTTTTTCTTTATAGACTACGTTTTGAATGGATGTATTGTAACAGGCCGGCAACTACGGATCCCTACACTGAGCATAGCCCGATATTCTCTTGGCCGGTTTATCTGCAATCCTTTGCAGTTTACTTCGCAATTTCTAGATTTGAGAAATTAGTATAAAGTATAACATTAAAGATTGTGTTTAATCTTAAAATAAAACACATATTACATTCGATTAGAACACGGTATTCTTAAATAAATGTTGAAATAAATTCGGTTCTTTGGATTTTTTTATTAAATTAATTATTAGTCTATTGTATTGCAGTACATAGGCTGCTATTTATATATCCGGAAACCGGGATTACAATCTTCTTAAATAGCATATTTGACCTCCATGGTAAAATTTGAACTTTTTTAAGTACTGGCCGGTATATTTTTTCTTTCTTATTAACGCTCGTGTTTTGTTTTTGACGGGTTTTAAATGTCATCTCGCAGCAAGAATGGAACTCACTCGTGAAAATATTCGTGCTATGATTTATTATGATTTTCGGCGTGGTTTAACGCAACAACAGTGCATAGATCAACTAACTTCAACTTTTGGTGATGAAGCCCCATCTAAAACTACTGTGTATGACTGGTTTAGTGAGTTCAATCGTGGACGTAGTATGCTTACGGACGAAGTTAAGGCAGGTCCCCGAAATCGGTCGTTGTACAACAAAATATCGAGGCTGTGCGAAAACTTATAATGGACGACCGACATGTTACGTACCGCGAGATAGAGGCGAATCTGGGTATTTCTATGACCAGCATTAATAGCATATTACATAATTATTTGGCTGTAAAAAAAATTTGTTCGCGTTGGATACCCCACAACTTAACAAAAGAGCAAAAAGATGCTCGCGTCGAATGGTGCAATAAAATGTTAAAAAAATATAACCGTGGTGACTCAAAAGCCGTTTATAACATCTATACAGGTGACGAATCCTGGATCTATGCATACGATCCCGAAACGAAGCAACAATCAACGGTATGGGTGTTTCAAAATGAGCCGAACCCTACGAAAGTTACTCGTGCAAAAAGTACATTGAAACAAATGGTGGCCTGCTTCTTCGGCATTAATGGCCATGTAGCTACAGTGCCACTAGAAAACCGTAGAACGGTTAATTCAGAGTGGTACACGACCATTTGCTTACCGGAAGTATTTGAACAAATTCGTAAAACTAACCAGCGACGAAGAATCATTCTTCATCATGACAATGCCAGCTGTCATACGTCACGCGAAACAACTCTATTTTTGGAGGGTCAAAATGTGGAATTAACGGGTCATCCGCCGTACAGCCCTGACTTGGCACCCAACGATTTTTATTTATTTCCAAATATAAAGAATAAATTACGCGGTCAACGATTTTCGACCGCTGAAGATGCTGTCGACGCATTCAAACAACACGTTATGGAGGTACCTCAGGCGGAGTGGCAGAAGTGCTTTAAAAATTGGTTCACGCGAATGCAAAAGTGCATAGATCATCAAGGGGAATACTTTGAAAAACAATAAAACCATTTTCAGCCGTGTACGTTTGTTTGTTTTTTTGTTTCCGGATATATAAGTAGCAACCCTCGTACTAGCAGATTTCCGCAACTCGACGACTAATGCCTATTTTGCGTGATGCATGCGTCTACTAAAACATAATAATTTTAGTTTACTTACATGACCAAATTTGTTTTCAGAGCAATGTGAGATTCATGATTTTTGTTTTTTCTCCATTTTTATTTCATTTGTTTTTTACTTGTTTTATAATCTAAATAAAATACACTTTTTATACGAACGTACATAAACATGCATACGAGTAGGTACATTATCTTAAAAGATAAAACGTCTATTATTGATTCCGGGAAGACACGTTATATCCGCACCGCATGAACCCTCTGCAGTTATTTAGTCTTTAGTCACAGTAAGTCCGATATTATTGCTCACGGGCCAAGCACAAGTATATGTAGTACAGGGGAAGCACGGAGCGACGAGCGACACAGCCTCCTCGTCTCAAAGCTAGCTCACGACTGCCAGCAACGCCGTTTTCGAGCTAATAGTAATAACGCACGAAATGTGGAATTATGATCAAGTTGTTTAAGAAAATTTAATCAATTTAAATATCCTACGTTGAGTTTGTATTGTTCTGTAGTACATATTTTTTAGTTCAACAATATTTTAAATCGAATGAGCCGTTCAGTAGATATAAGCAAAATTAACCGTAAAACGACATTTCGTTACATTTACATAACGGAGAAACTATACGTTACACGAGTTATTCAAACGTTGACAATGTTGTACATGAAATGGAAAATAACATATATTTTTTTCAAAATTTTTGAATGACCCGTTATTGAGATATATCCCTTAGAAAGTAACAGTTTTCGGCCACAATCAGCGCCTAGCGCCTTAAACAATGTATTCGAAATTATCGATAATAAATAACGGGCCGCACTCTCGTGGCGGCAGGCGCGCGGCAGCCATGTTGCCCAGCAACGTGGCTGCCGATCGTGTGACGAGACTGACGGGCGACGTTCGTATTTCCAAATACATTGCGCGTCACTCGCATAATCCTGCCACCGCCAGCAATAGCCAGCGAGCAATTGATATGAATACTGTTGTACCATTAGATAATGGGTGAATGTCGTAATAAAAGCCTACAATTTTTGGAAAAATGTGAAATACTCGGTTTTTATACTTACCGGTGGAAAGTAACTACTCCAGGGGCCTCTTTTAATTCGTTGCTTCGTATGCGACACGACAAAATTGTACAACACGGCATTTTTACATGTTTTTTGGCACTAAATTCGTCACACGTGGTCGAACGACGACTGAACCGCGCGGCATGAGGTTTCGACAAGTTTATGCGCATCTGATCATAAACCATGTAACGCGCGCCCGGCCCAGTACCGCGTCCATTAGTATTTATCTAGTCCGTGAACACAACACTACGAGTAGAGTCTAGTGCTATTTATTTGGCTTTGGTTTTATGTAAGGTGGAGGTATCTACTTCCCCAGTCGGGCTCTCTTCTAGATTTGAGCGAGATGACATCTCTGATGATGTCTCTTTCTAATCAAAGGAATTGGAAAGAGACTTTTAGTTACAAGTTCTTATGCAATCGGCTTCTGGTTAGTTACTAAATCTGTAGCATTAGAATTGCCGAGCTAGTTACGCGATTCCAGAGCGTTTTCCATAGCTCCATTCCATACCCCAAGTTTACGCGGCGTAGTTGGGCATCGCTGCATAACCTGTCACCCTAAACACATCGATGATTGTATCTATGGATGGTACAAGAAGGATATAAATCTCTGTTACAAAAGTGTCCGTCAAAAGGCGATAAACTGATGGCGCCACAATGATATTAAATTTGATTAAATTAATTTTGAAATTTAAAAAAAATTAAATCCAAAATAATTATTTGCGGAGATGAAAAACACTCTGAATATTAATTTTATTTAGAAAGTCTTATAAGTATTAAATATCGGTAATTCATTTCAAGTGCTGAACTATACCTAGCGCCACCCGGAGATATTTGGAACTATTGTTTAGTGCTTACCGCTTTTCGACCGGACACTTTCGACCGTTTTCCTATAAGAGAGTTTCATCCCAAGTAACACAGGAAGCATTATAACATATGAATAGTTAACTTATTTCGAACTTAAGGACCGTATAAACTCTTATATACGTTCACCGAGCAACTTGTCGCATTATATGATGCTTTGAGCTGTATAACGGTTGTATAATGGCATATCTAAATGCTTTTGTAAAGCCTTTAGCTTTAGTGCAGCAAACCACAACGCAACTGTACAGCTTTCGACTGTTTAAAAGCACTTAAGTGCTTTAGGTTCTACAATAGCATTATATAATGGTTGTATAATGGCATGTATAAATGCTTTTTTAAAGCCTTTAGTTTTAGTACAGCGAACCAAAATGCAACTGTACAGCTGAATGCTGTACAGTTGCGTTTTGGTTTGCTACACTAATGCTTCGGTGTGGTTTAGTGCCTTAGGTTCTACAATAGCATAAATAAATGCTTAATGCTGTTTATGAGCATGAATATTAGCCATTATAATGCCACGTAAATCCGGTATACAGCTTTCAGCTGTTTTTAGTGCTTTAGGTTCTACAATAGCATTTTATGATGCTTTACGCTGTATAACGCTTGTATAATGGCATATGTAAATGCTTTTGTTTAGCCATTAGTTTTAGTGCAGCGAACAACATGCAACTGTACAGCTGAATGATGTACAGTTGCGTTTTGGTTTGCTACACTAATGCTTCGGTTTGGTTTAGTGCCTTAGGTTCTACAATAGCATAAATAAATGCTTAATACTGTTTAAGAGCATTAATATTAGCCATTATAATGCTACGTAAATTCGCTATACAGCTTTCAGCTATTTTTAATGCCTTAGGGTGTACAATAGCATTTATAAGTAGGCAATACGTTCCTAATGCAGTATAATAGCAATAATATAAACCATTATAAAGCCAAGTAATTCACTATAAGGGGCTGTTCATAAATTACGTCATTTCAAATGGGGGGGGGGGGTCTGGACATCGGATGATGGTAGCATGACGTAGGAGGGGGGGGGGGGGGCGGTCATTCCGAAGATCACATCATCAATGTGTAAAAAAAGGAATGAAAGTCGTGTTTCTATAAACTTTTAATGCTATAAAATATTATCTACTAAATAGTTTTTTATTTTACAATTAAGCTTAAAACGCATTTTTTTAATGACGTCACTTTATTTGGCAGCTTTACTATCAAAAAATTGATGACGTAATTTATGAACAGCCCCTATACAGCTTTTAGCGGTTTTAGTGCCTTAGGTTCTACAATAGCATAAATAAATGCTTAATGTTGTTTAATAGCATAATTATTCACGTGTAATGCTGTAGGCATAAATAAGGCATTTTTTAAGGGTCACTGAGCTGCTATTGGACTAAGAGCTAGCCACGTCATATATGACAAAATAATGAGAGCAACAAAACCCGTCTGGTTAGATTGCTATACTATTCTTATTGCTAGATCCTGGCATCTGGCAGCTTTTAATGGGTGGAGGTCACAGTGACAGACTAGCAAAATGTTTTAATTGGAAAATAGTAATACCAAACTAGGTAAAAATTGCCGAAGTTGTCTCAGTTATAAAGGACAGGGCCTATATTTTAAGGTGCTCCCTGGCGCCAACGACCTTGGATCTGATTCCCTTAGTTTTCTAATTATTTATATAGCTTATCATAGTTATCATATTATCAGTAACGGCTTTAAACAATATAGTATCCTATATTTACTTCAATATTCATTGTCCACGAGATATTTGACATCAAAGTCGAACCGGTTTAGGCTAAAAAAGTGGTTTTATGGTCATAAATTTTGTTTTAATTAGTTAAAAATTAAAATCTCTCTACAGTTTTTAGAGACATCAAAGAGGAACCCTAATATGTAGATTACGTATATGTAAGATTCTTTACACCATTCGAATATCGATAAAAGTGTTTTTTAGACCATATTTTAAAAATATCATAAAAAAATAACGGCTCATTTATTTCAAGATCCGGCTCTACAGAATGGAGATAAAAGATTCAAAAACCGATAGTCGTTTGCCTTATAATTCTATTTATAGTTAATATGTTGGAATATCGACTCAAAACTGGTCAAAAATCGATAAAAAAAAACGTTAGACCAAAAAATTTTGTGTATTATTACCATACATCGGGGTTTTCGGTGCGGGAATGTTTGACATTAGCCAAAGAGTAGGCATTAACTTAAAAAACAGAATGTACTCTAGCACGTTTCTACCTAAAGAATAATTGATCGAAAAAATCATAGGTATATACAATTTATATATAATAGCTGACTATTATGTATATATATTGTAGGTACATATACCTATGATTTTTTCAAGTATTTTTTTATTAATTCATGTAATGACTGATCATTGTCAACCTCTTCAGTTAATCAAATAGTTCATAAATATCGGACGTCAAGATTAATATTTGACACTTACTATACCGTGTCTTTGTCTTAGGTAGATCTAGTTAATAAATTTCGGATATGCAATTGCATTTTTAAAATACTAAGTATATCAGTAGTAGTATAGTCAATACAAACATGCCTCTAAGAAAAAAAGCTCGTATCATAGTGTGTAAGCTATTCACAGAGAGGTAGTTATTCATTAAGCATAATATGATATTTTCTCAGACTAACTCTCAACCTATCTGTTTATCTCTACTCTTTCTCAAATCGTTCCCGCACCGAAAACCCCGATGTATGATTATTACGGAAAGAAAAACAGTAGGCGAAAACTATGAACTATATTTTATTATACATCGTTTGGCACTACTTTCTCGCAACATAAACTTTTGTATAATTTCTCTTAATATTGTATAGTATTTGTATAGTTTCTCATAATATTGCATCAAACCCAGATCTCTAGGATTTATTTTCTTGAAATGGTTTGCATTCTTTGACCTTCACTACTTTAAAGCTGCCAGATGTCCAGATCTAGAAATAAGCATAATATACCAAACTGACTAGAGGGGTTTGGTTGCTCTCATTATTGTCATATCCGACGTGGACGGGGCTAGCTCTCCGTCTATATAGACCAACGCCATTTTGTAAATAATTAATAACCTAAAAATAAAATCATGCGGACCTATTTATACAAGGAAAATACCTATATAATAAAGAAATTACTTAATTTAAGACTGCTCAACCAACACTATTATGTTAATAATGCAAAACTCGTTCTATACGAGGATTACACAATTGTTTTGCTTATTTGACGCATATCTTTTTATAATATTTTATAGCAAAACCACAATAAATCAAAGGCTCGTGAAAATTTTCAATGAAACTTATATACACATTTACAGTAAACTACATTGCGCAGTAATATTTGAAGGATATAATAACGTAAAAGTGTCAAAAACTTTTATTAATTATGTTAGGATGCAAACAAATATGACGTGTCACTCATTCAGTTTTTTGTACCGTCTTCGTCCATTTTATATTGCGAGACAAAGTAGTTAAATCACAACGTTCATTGTATTATAACATTTGTTCCGTCGGTATTAGAGACGTTTTTGCATTGACGTAAGGTTTATTTTACTACACTCTTATGCTAGTATAATGCGTTTGTATTGCGATCGGCAAGTTAATCGAGAGTACTTATGCTTCTTTACTGCGATTAGCAACTTTTTTTTGGCCGTATTAAGGCTTCTTTAATGCAGTCGGCAACTTAATAGAGCGTACTAATGCTTATTTGAGGCGATTGGCACTTTCCATGACAACGATAATGCTAATAGCGCAGACATAATGCGCCTGCAATGCTATTAAATGACCTGTATAGGATCTCAAGCTGGGTAATTTGTGCCCATTTAAGACCTATATCAGCACTATAAACGTTTATAATGCTACTATAAAACGAACTCAAAATGCTAAAAGCATACAGATATGCTGTAAGACGGCCGTTATACTGCTTTGATGTGTTACTTGGGATCCTTCCTATACCATCCATAATTGTATCGCTCATGTATCCTTTGTTGCGGCATACTAGTTCTATTTGGTCTTTAAAATCTGTGCCTCATTTGAACCCGCGCCGTATTATCTTGTGAATAAAGTCGCTTTCTCTTTGACCCAGGTGAGGCTCCCCTGTGGGTGACGGGGTGTCTGGCGGCGTGCGCGGTGCTGTCGGCGGACCGCAGCGTGGCGCGCGGCAGCACGGAGGAGTACTTGTTCAGCGCGTTCAGGAAACTGTGCGGCTGCGAACCGGATGTGCGCCGGCTGGCATTAGGTACGTTGTCTACTGGCTGCACTCTGGTATTTATCACTAGTAGTCTGCTTCGAACGAACAACCCTCGAATTAGTTGCGAATAAATCTTTTTTGTCCCTTCTAGCCAAGGATGATTAAGACATGGATGGACAATGCCTATACAAAATAGCGTTCCTCGAACCATCCGGCTATACGTCTGTTTTCGGCACAATGTGCCACAGCGCCATCTGTTGAGTCTGGAGTCGAGTTATTCTGTCAGCTTTTTAATCGCCGAACATAATATTAGAAACTAAAATGTATTTATTTAATCTTAATTGCACAAAATAAGATGGTACTAATGGCGGACTTAATGCCATAAGGCATTCTCTACCAGTCAACCAATGGGTTTAACAGAAAGGTTAAGTAGGAATTTAGTGTTTGTGGTGACCGATAGATGACGCTAGTGCTTTAGCCTGAAATTAATGAACGCGATTTTGTATAGGCATTTTCAATCTATGTCTCAATTATCCTTGCTTCTAGCTCCATAATCCCTTAATCGATCCTGTTCATATTTTGATAAATACAATTTATTTTGTTTTCATTTGAACTTCTTACTTCCTCGTAGCGTTTGTCCCGGCTCGGGGTCTGCTTGACAACCTAATCCCATGAATTGGCGTAGGCACTAGTTTTTACGAAAGCGACTGCCATCTGACCTTCCAACCCAGAGGGGAAACTAGGCCTTATCGGGATTAGGTCCGATCGCCTTACGATGTTTTCCTTCACCGAAAAGCGACTGGTAAATATCAAATGATATTTCGTAGATAAGTTCCGAAAAACTCAGTGGTATGAGCCGGGGTTTGAAATCGAGACCTCCGGATTGAAAGTCGGACATCTTACCGCCAGGCTACCAGCGCTCCAGGCTTTGTTTTCATTTGAATAACTGTGTACTAAAGTTATTGCGGAACAAACTCTCCAAAATCCAACAAACTTTGAAATACCGAGCCATGCCGACCGAATTTAATTGTGAAAAACTTTACTTCGCTACACTCGCTCGTTCGATTATCTCTTCTCTGTCAATAATGGAAGCGTTCATCATAGTTTGGTTTTTAGGGTTCCGTAGTCAACTAGGAATCCTTATAGTTTCGCCATGTCTGTCCATCCATCCGTCCGTCCGTCCGCGGATAATCTCAGTGACCGTTAGCACTAGAAAGCTGAAATTTGGTACTAATATCCACCGTGATACAGTTTCATACTAGTACGGGGAACAGAAAACGCTTGCCTGTTCATATAAAGTTTGTGTTCATATATATGTAGACATAAAATTAGTCGTATCCAAATGAAGGATTGTAAAACCGGCTTCGGTTACAATTTCTAATATTTTAATGTAAGCAGTTGTTACATTTATTGGTACTAAATAAAGATTATTTTATATTTATATTTTTATAATATGTATATCAATCACGCCGACAAAGTGGTAAAATAAAAAGTGGGAAAAAATGTTTTATTAGGGTACCTCCCCATACATAAAGTGGGGAGTGATTTTTTTTTTCATTTCAACCCTAACGTGTGATATATTGTTGGATAGGTATTTAAAAATGAATAGGGGTTTAGTAAAATATTTGTTTGATAATGTATGTGTCGTCGTCCCCCCCCCCCCCTTTTTTACTCTTAAGTGGGGACACTTACTGTGACGGACGGAAAACTACGGAATCCTACACTGAGTTTTTTAAAATACGTTTAAACTTTTTTAGCTGGTGTGATATCGGCGGACGCGCGGCGCGTGCAGCTGACGCCGGCGTGGCGCCTGGTGTGGCGCGTGGCGCAGATCCTGGCCGACCGGCCCGAGCCCATGCTGGCTATGGAGGTGTTCGTCGAGTACACGACTCGCTTCGAACCGCTCTTCCCGTGCGCCGACTTGGGTAACTTAACCTTTACAACTATTACCTATAGGTATCACAATTGGGTACTTTCCTGGGTAAAAAAATATAATTTAGTCCGTCAGTTAGATTATCAAAAAATATTGGACACGTATTTTTTATTTTGTCAATCAAACAAAAATTGGTGAAGATATAGCCCGTTAAAGTTCCGCGTGACGTCACATTATATTAAAATTGTACTGAAAGGTCAGCCAGGTAGGTAGCCAATTTAGAAAGGTCAAATAGTTGTGTATAGACATGAAACTACGATTCATGTTTTAATGATTTCGTTCATTTCATTCCCTGCTTTTTAGCTTTTTATACGGCGAAAACTACCGAAAGTTTCAAGTTGTCGAAAGTAGTGACCTCGCTTGAGCGAAGATGTGTTAGTTATCAGAAAAATAAACTTTCACTAGGCGGGTCCACACCGCGCGAGAAATTGCCGCGCAAAGCAGCTCGGCCAGTGTAGCCGAGTCTCGAACCGCCTATGAACAAAATAAAGACATTACAATTTTTGTTGCCTGTTTCAGGCAGGGGGGTGTCACTACGCAGTTTAGGTACATTTGGCCGGCGCGCCTCCCGGGCAGGCGTATGGCAGTGGGCTGCCGCTCGGCTCGCACGATACTCGTGTCATGTGGCACTCGCGCAAAATTGAAAATACCCAAGGGGCCATATTCTAACTTTAAAACACGTATAGACACGATCCAACTTCAATACAACTCCAATGCATTAACAAAAAATACAGCTACGGCATAAACATCTGAATCAGAAATATCAGAATTTGCTTTAGAAATATTCCAACGCAACTCCAATACAACTTCAATATTGGTTGAATGTTTGTTGTGTGTTGGAGTTATGTTTGAGATAGGTTGTATTTTTATTGTATTGTTAATGTATTTTTAAATTAGAATCCGGCACAATGGCTTCGAAACCTAAACCTCGATCGAATCCTTATAAAAGATATGATATTGGTTGCCTAGAAACAATGTTAGGAACTGACCGACATATTTTCAAAGGAAACCGGCTGTGGCATACCTACTTCCGTTAGAATCAGACATACTATCTCCGGATAAAAGTTTTATGTTTTGTAATTCCTACATATTTATCTTAAAAATAATAATTCAGTAGGTATAGGTACAAAAACTTGTCAAGTGACAACCCCGTGCCGACACGCATAGCTCGGTCATAAAACTTCGGCGCGCAAAGAAGATTCACGGTTCGTGCGCGGTTATAAGTTTTAATTTTGCTTGCAGGCGGCGAGTATAGGTATAATTTTGTACCTAAATCTGACTTTTGTGTAGGAGTGAATTTTCTGTACGGTAGTACTATTAGTTATTCTGTGTTTCAGGTTTCGAATCAGTAGTGGATTTCCTGAGGCACTATCGTGAAGTGTTCGTGGAGGCAGGAGCACGCTGGACGCTGAGCGCCGGCGTGACGGCGCCGCGCTGTCTGGGCCCCGCGCGCCACGAGGACTACTCCGTGCACGACACTCCACCCGGACAGAAGGTACAGTGTGTGGTGTAGCTCCCACACTACAGCCAGTGTTCGTGGAGGCAGGAGCACGCTGGACGCTGAGCGCCGGCGTGACGGCGCCGCGCTGTCTGGGCCCCGCGCGCCACGAGGACTACTCCGTGCCGACACTCCACCCGGACAGAAGGTACAGTGTGTGGTGTAGCTCCCACACTACAGCCAGTGTTCGTGGAGGCAGGAGCACGCTGGACGCTGAGCGCCGGCGTGACGGCGCCGCGCTGTCTGGGCCCCGCGCGCCACGAGGACTACTCCGTGCCGACACTCCACCCGGACAGAAGGTACAAGTGTGTGGTGTAGCTCCCACACTACAGCCAGTGTTCGTGGAGGCAGGAGCACGCTGGACGCTGAGCGCCGGCGTGACGGCGCCGCGCTGTCTGGGCCCCGCGCGCCACGAGGACTACTCCGTGCACGACACTCCACCCGGACAGAAGGTACAGTGTGTGGTGTAGCTCCCACACTACAGCCAGTGTTCGTGGAGGCAGGAGCACGCTGGACGCTGAGCGCCGGCGTGACGGCGCCGCGCTGTCTGGGCCCCGCGCGCCACGAGGACTACTCCGTGCACGACACTCCACCCGGACAGAAGGTACAGTGTGTGGTGTAGCTCCCACACTACAGCCAGTGTTCGTGGAGGCAGGAGCACGCTGGACGCTGAGCGCCGGCGTGACGGCGCCGCGCTGTCTGGGCCCCGCGCGCCACGAGGACTACTCCGTGCCGACACTCCACACGGACAGAAGGTACAGTGTGTGGTGTAGCTCCCACACTACAGCCAGTGTTCGTGGAGGCAGGAGCACGCTGGACGCTGAGCGCCGGCGTGACGGCGCCGCGATGTCTGGGCCCCGCGCGCCACGAGGACTACTCCGTGCACGACACTCCACCCGGACAGAAGGTACAGTGTGTGGTGTAGCTCCCACACTACAGCCAGTGTTCGTGGAGGCAGGAGCACGCTGGACGCTGAGCGCCGGCGTGACGGCGCCGCGCTGTCTGGGCCCCGCGCGCCACGAGGACTACTCCGTGCACGACACTCCACCCGGACAGAAGGTACAGTGTGTGGTGTAGCTCCCACACTACAGCCAGTGTTCGTGGAGGCAGGAGCACGCTGGACGCTGAGCGCCGGCGTGACGGCGCCGCGCTGTCTGGGCCCCGCGCGCCACGAGGACTACTCCGTGCACGACACTCCACCCGGACAGAAGGTACAAGTGTGTGGTGTAGCTCCGACACTACAGCCAGTGTTCGTGGAGGCAGGAGCACGCTGGACGCTGAGCGCCGGCGTGATGGCGCCGCGCTGTCTGGGCCCCGCGCGCCACGAGGACTACTCCGTGCACGACACTCCACCCGGACAGAAGGTACAGTGTGTGGTGTAGCTCCCACACTACAGCCAGTGTTCCTGGAGGCAGGAGCAGGCTGAGCGCCGGCGTGACGGCGCCGCGCTGTCTGGGCCCCGCGCGCCACGAGGACTACTCCGTGCACGACACTCCACCCGGACAGAAGGTACAAGTGTGTGGTGTAGCTCCGACACTACAGCCAGTGTTCGTGGAGGCAGGAGCACGCTGGACGCTGAGCGCCGGCGTGACGGCGCCGCGCTGTCTGGGCCCCGCGCGCCACGAGGACTACTCCGTGCACGACACTCCACCCGGACAGAAGGTACAAGTGTGTGGTGTAGCTCCCACACTACAGCCAGTGTTCGTGGAGGCAGGAGCACGCTGGACGCTGAGCGCCGGCGTGACGGCGCCGCGCTGTCTGGGCCCCGCGCGCCACGAGGACTACTCCGTGCACGACACTCCACCCGGACAGAAGGTACAGTGTGTGGTGTAGCTCCCACACTACAGCCAGTGTTCGTGGAGGCAGGAGCACGCTGGACGCTGAGCGCCGGCGTGACGGCGCCGCGCTTTCTGGGCCCCGCGCGCCACGAGGACTACTCCGTGCACGACACTCCACCCGGACAGAAGGTACAGTGTGTGGTGTAGCTCCCACACTACAGCCAGTGTTCGTGGAGGCAGGAGCACGCTGGACGCTGAGCGCCGGCGTGACGGCGCCGCGCTGTCTGGGCCCCGCGCGCCAACGAGGACTACTCCGTGCACGACACTCCACCCGGACAGAAGGTACAAGTGTGTGGTGTAGCTCCCACACTACAGCCAGTGTTCGTGGAGGCAGGAGCACGCTGGACGCTGAGCGCCGGCGTGACGGCGCCGCGCTGTCTGGGCCCCGCGCGCCACGAGGACTACTCCGTGCACGACACTCCACCCGGACAGAAGGTACAAGTGTGTGGTGTAGCTCCGACACTACAGCCAGTGTTCGTGGAGGCAGGAGCACGCTGGACGCTGAGCGCCGGCGTGACGGCGCCGCGCTGTCTGGGCCCCGCGCGCCACGAGGACTACTCCGTGCACGACACTCCACCCGGACAGAAGGTACAAGTGTGTGGTGTAGCTCCCACACTACAGCCAGTGTTCGTGGAGGCAGGAGCACGCTGGACGCTGAGCGCCGGCGTGACGGCGCCGCGCTGTCTGGGCCCCGCGCGCCACGAGGACTACTCCGTGCACGACACTCCACCCGGACAGAAGGTACAGTGTGTGGTGTAGCTCCCACACTACAGCCAGTGTTCGTGGAGGCAGGAGCACGTTGGACGCTGAGCGCCGGCGTGACGGCGCCGCGCTGTCTGGGCCCCGCGCGCCACGAGGACTACTCCGTGCCGACACTCCACCCGGACAGAAGGTACAGTGTGTGGTGTAGCTCCCACACTACAGCCAGTGTTCGTGGAGGCAGGAGCACGCTGGACGCTGAGCGCCGGCGTGACGGCGCCGCGCTGTCTGGGCCCCGCGCGCCACGAGGACTACTCCGTGCCGACACTCCACCCGGACAGAAGGTACAAGTGTGTGGTGTAGCTCCCACACTACAGCCAGTGTTCGTGGAGGCAGGAGCACGCTGGACGCTGAGCGCCGGCGTGACGGCGCCGCGCTGTCTGGGCCCCGCGCGCCACGAGGACTACTCCGTGCACGACACTCCACCCGGACAGAAGGTACAAGTGTGTGGTGTAGCTCCGACACTACAGCCAGTGTTCGTGGAGGCAGGAGCACGCTGGACGCTGAGCGCCGGCGTGACGGCGCCGCGCTGTTTGGGCCCCGCGCGCCACGAGGACTACTCCGTGCACGACACTCCACCCGGACAGAAGGTACAAGTGTGTGGTGTAGCTCCGACACTACAGCCAGTGTTCGTGGAGGCAGGAGCACGCTGGACGCTGAGCGCCGGCGTGACGGCGCCGCGCTGTCTGGGCCCCGCGCGCCACGAGGACTACTCCGTGCACGACACTCCACCCGGACAGAAGGTACAGTGTGTGGTGTAGCTCCCACACTACAGCCAGTGTTCGTGGAGGCAGGAGCACGCTGGACGCTGAGCGCCGGCGTGACGGCGCCGCGCTGTCTGGGCCCCGCGCGCCACGAGGACTACTCCGTGCCGACACTCCACCCGGACAGAAGGTACAGTGTGTGGTGTAGCTCCCACACTACAGCCAGTGTTCGTGGAGGCAGGAGCACGCTGGACGCTGAGCGCCGGCGTGACGGCGCCGCGCTGTCTGGGCCCCGCGCGCCACGAGGACTACTCCGTGCACGACACTCCACCCGGACAGAAGGTACAAGTGTGTGGTGTAGCTCCCACACTACAGCCAGTGTTCGTGGAGGCAGGAGCACGCTGGACGCTGAGCGCCGGCGTGACGGCGCCGCGCTGTCTGGGCCCCGCGCGCCACGAGGACTACTCCGTGCACGACACTCCACCCGGACAGAAGGTACAGTGTGTGGTGTAGCTCCCACACTACAGCCAGTGTTCGTGGAGGCAGGAGCACGCTGGACGCTGAGCGCCGGCGTGACGGCGCCGCGCTGTCTGGGCCCCGCGCGCCACGAGGACTACTCCGTGCCGACACTCCACCCGGACAGAAGGTACAGTGTGTGGTGTAGCTCCCACACTACAGCCAGTGTTCGTGGAGGCAGGAGCACGCTGGACGCTGAGCGCCGGCGTGACGGCGCCGCGCTGTCTGGGCCCCGCGCGCCACGAGGACTACTCCGTGCCGACACTCCACACGGACAGAAGGTACAGTGTGTGGTGTAGCTCCCACACTACAGCCAGTGTTCGTGGAGGCAGGAGCACGCTGGACGCTGAGCGCCGGCGTGACGGCGCCGCGCTGTCTGGGCCCCGCGCGCCACGAGGACTACTCCGTGCCGACACTCCACCCGGACAGAAGGTACAAGTGTGTGGTGTAGCTCCGACACTACAGCCAGTATTTGATCGATTAATCGAGTATATGTTCTCGCGCCATTTAAATGGGGCTTTACGCGGTTCATTCTGGATTTAGTACGCCGTTCTTGACGAGTTATACTTATTAATTTAAAAGTATACTATACTAGTAAACATTTATTATTTTTATAGCTAGCTATAGTTAGCTATAGATAGAGTGTACCTTTCCGATTGCTGACAATTTGCAGTTATTTTGTTATGAATAAAATATGTTTTATTTGATTTTATAATACAGCATTTTTACCACGCAACTGTGAGAATAATACAAGTTTTAAAATATTTAAAATCGAAGCCAAATGAATGCATTCAAAATTTTATAATTCATAAGTCTCTTTAAAGTCCATCCTGCCAGATAACATGAAGTAACAAGTCAAAACTAGTACCAAATTAGTTTTCCTACATGTGGATAAAATGCGTTTCCCCCCTTCGCTTTCAATGTATAAAGAGCGCCTTTCCGAGGTGGAGTGGTGAAAATGAATAACTGATTGTATAACTGTGTGCGTGCTACAGGGCTCGCGCGTGTTCGAGTCGCCGAAGTCGAGGCTGTGGTGCTCGCCGCCCGCCAGCGCGCTGCCCGCGCCCACCGCGCTGCTCGTGCAGGAGAGCAAGCGTGAGTACTCTACTCTGTACTGGCTACGTCACGGCGTCCGAATGTATGCCTTATGTCGTTATACTACAGTCATTTTACGGGCGGCTAGTATGGGGAAATGGAAATAATTAATAATGGCTAATATTTTTAGTGTAACGGATATATCGTGATACTAGTATTATTTATGCAATGAAATCCTACAAAATATCGTTATTCGCTAACCGCCACTAATATGTACACACATATTACAAGCGTTTTTCTTGTAGGATTTTAATGAATATATTGTTTCTAAGTCATTTAAAATGTGTAAGAACAAACTACCACTTATTACTATTTGTTTCTAACGAATTAGGATATATATCGCCCGCGCCGTACATTTTGTAAATTATGTGGTTTTACATGAACACTGTTTCTTGTTTTTCGCTTCCAAATGAAAGAAGACTTAAATATCGTCATGTTTACTAATAAAAATAATTGATATTTTTGTAAATAAAAATATTTTTTTTTAATATATATTATTTTATCCATTTAACTACTTCCGGGTAAAAAGTTTGTAGGATTTTTGCATATATTATCTATAAATATCCCATAAGAATGAAACATAAAAAAATCAGGCTATTATAAATTAATGTTTGACGCAACCGTATCTTTACTGTATTATTACTACAGGCACAGGCACAGCGGTGCGCTCACGCCCCGTCGAGCGATCTATACCCTGTACACTAAATACTGCCCGTCTTTTCAACCCTTAGCTATTAAGCGGGTCCACACCTGACGCACCGCCTCGCTAGGAAATTGCCGCGCGAGGCAGCTCGGCTAGCGTAGACGTACCTCGGCCGAGGCAACACGCGCGGCCACTATGCCTCGGGCGAGGCACGTCCACACTAGCCGAGCCGCCTCGCCCGCCAATTTCCTCGCGAGGCGGTTTGGACCCGCCTATTGAGAGGCGTATGTGTAATCTGCTCCCAAAATTGCAAAAAAAAAACTTATATATTATTTGTTATCAATGGATATTTACCATGAGAATGTTTGTTTTGTGATTTAAGCCTTGTAAAAAAATCTGTATGGGCATATTCACCTCGCAGAGTATGTACGGTTAAAGGTTGAAAAACGTTAAATCCTGTTAAATCTACTACGTGGAAGCAAATCCTAATCAAAATTGAATGTTAGTCTTAACAGTCCTGTGCTATCGATATTGTATACACAGTTACACACACTCGCACATAGATCCACCGTTTGGGTTGGTGTTTGATCATGGTGATGACCGTTGTTCCATTGCAGGCCGCATCCGCTTGGCGGCGCAGTTCGACGCCATACAGTAAGAGTACTGTGCCGTTACTCTACATATACACGCGCCACACCGAGGTGATACATTCCTTCCAATTTTTATCTCGTAAAAATTGCATGCGTTCTATCTTCACCCCAGCTCTACCGGGATTGTATCCAGGGTTGCAACGAATTTTATCATCTAGACTAATTAAAGTGTCCTATAAAATGTGATGTCTATAACAATAATGTTCTAGATCGTATATTTTTGTGTGTTTATTTAGGTTAAGAGGTGTCACGCATTCGGAAAATGTTACAATGCACACCATTTGTACTGAGGTTGATATGAAACCGGTGTGCTATCTCGAATTTTATGTTAAATGATTCTAGAATTGTGTATAGTCTATATTTATTTCTCCCCTATTTTACTTTATTGACAAAAAGTATTTTTCATTTATATTAAATATAGGTTTTTTCGAATATTTATTGTTTATGTATTGATCGTACCGTACCTACACATCGGTATATTGTGTTAGGTTTGGTCTATTCATTAATATTGATACACCGATTAATGAATGTGAAGTTTTAATCTTTTTTAACATTTGACATATTTTATTTTAGGTTTGGAAGACTGAAGCAAACCTTATTATTATTGATATTTCATGCATTTTACTCGCAACGATCTTTATTTATAATCTTCTATGATCAGATCGATTTGTTAGTCTAGTTTTATTGCTGAGCACAAATTGTACGTTACTATGTTCATTTTTCCCTTTCGAAATATCAATAATTATCGTCTAAGAGGTGTAAGTCCAGCTCAAATATTATTAGGTATACGATTGAATGTAATTATTTATGATATTTATAGGTGTAAATAACATTTTCCGAATGCCCTTATAAAGTACAATATAATTACTGTATGTTTGTTTCGTCTTAACAATTTTATCCTTGATACGTGATCTCCATCAAATCGATGTAATTAAGCCTTACCTGTTTTGTTCAAATGTATTGATGATTGTTACTGTATAGTCTTAATTGTTTTACTTCGTCGGTTATAGAAAATATCACTGTTTCAAAGTCCTGTAATTTTTAGACACATCTTTACTAAATTCTTGAGATAAAAATGTTTACATCGTGATATGCCAGGTTTACATTTAGAACGGTATCATGACATGACCAACTGTGGTCGATTTTAGCTGCAATGTTAAGAGTCAATTATAAATGTGCAATTTTTTTACGATTTTTTGTACATTTAAGCGATAAATAAATATTCTGTGACAAAAGAAAAACTGTACTCGTTCTGGAATAGTCCAATCCAAGAAATACTATTGCTTTGTGTTTAGAAAACAACTGGATATATCATTGAAGCTGTCGTTGACTCAAAAGACTGTTGTATGCATCTGTTCCGACCTGGTAGAATACTTAGGTTCTTGTGTCGTAGTTTTGTTAGTCGATGTCGCCCGCTGTTCCCAGTTCCACATTGATAAATAGGGTACAAATATATTTTCTATGTAAGCCAGCTTACATTGTTAAGATGTGTTGGACTGATTAGTGTGCGATGGCCGCGACAGTCCGGTATTTGCTAAAAAGGTCTGTCGTGGCGCGATGCATTTATGAAGGTTTTTTATGGTGCGTTTTCTATAATTTTTTTGCAGCACGCGTTCAAACGCAACAAGTACTTAATCTCTTCTGTATAATAACATTAATAACCGTGTGTATGGATTTGTTAGTTATGTAAATATTGTAACCCGTGTGCAACACTTTCTACTGTGATATTTCATTAGTATTATACCAAGGACGCAACTAGTATCGAAATTAATCTATCATTTTAGTACATAAACATATGCGTTAAGAATCATGAGCTGCATATTGCTAGGTGACCTCGATTTATTTATGTATATAGTGTACATATGATTAAACACGCGCAATAATTGGTACAAAGCGTAGCATAAATTTATTTAGAAGTCGTACATGATGGTAGCGCCGGTCCGGCCCTGCGTATCGATGTGGAACCTACACAAGCGGGTCCGGGTTATTTTGAAGTGATTTTAACGCTCGATGCCTCTTGACTTATAGAAGTCTACTGACGGCTCATACTTTACTTCACAACACAGTATTTTTTTCTAATAATCTTTAAAGAGCGTCAAGAGAAATGGAGCCTTTACAACGGTTCAATAATGACCCGCCCGAGATCCGCGTCAGTAAGGCGGGCCTTACGACGACCGCTGGTCGCAATATCAAACTCTATTTATATGGGTTAATATTTTCATCTACTGCCGTTCGCATTTCAAGTGAAGTGATAGGGGCTACCGCTAACATCGAAATTCGAAGTAAGGAATATCTCTAACAATTTATCTTGCATTTAATATAGTGATAAGATATCATTTCGATTTTCGAAGTTCACGGAAGGGCCTTGTCATTGTATGTATTTATAATAAATCTTGAAATATTGTTTCATAGATGTTTTTTATTTTGAATTTACTTAAGACTGTAGTGTTTTAAGATAATGTTGTTTTTACTCTTATGTGACCAATATCAAAGTTTTACAATTATAACACTAAGGTTTATAGATTTAAGTATTTGAAAGTACAGTAAGTGGGTAATTATAATTAATAAGATATAATTATCTGTCTTCATAATTCTGTGATCTTTATTTTCTTGGTGTACCGTAGTGAACAAGAATTCGTGTTTTCCGTTCATTGATTTGTCACCAATAGTGAAATATCAGTGTACGGAAGTAGTTTGTTGTTAGTATTGCATGGAAAAATGAATGTAGTGTTGGAAAATAAATGATATTTTTATAATAACTAGAATTCTGTTTTTTATTTACTCTCAGTTAGTAAATATTGAAGACTAGCCATTTAACGTCGTGTGCCTCACATTTACATTATTAGGCGTGTTCACATCTGACGCACCGCCTCGCGAGGCAGCTCGGCTAGTGTGGACGTGCCTCGGCAGAGGCAAACGCACTCGCGGCCGCAATGCCTCGGGCGAGGCAAGTCACACTAGCAGAACTGCCTCGCGCGGCAATTTCCTCGCGAGGCGGTGCGTCAGGTGTAGCGACAGCGACGGCTATTTACTATACTCATGCCATGGAGAAATAAGTTAGTAAGCATAGAGTGCGCACTTTATACATCTGGTTATTAATTAGCCTTTAAGCTTGACATTATGAAGGCTAGACGACTAAGGGACTGGGGGACGAGCGGGCAGGAGGGGTGAATATGGCGCCCGTTGTAAAACTTGCTATTCACTCTTAACACATTCACTGCCAAGAACCCGCCTCGTGGGTGCTCGTAAACTTTGCTCAGACGCCGGACAACTCGCTGGGAGGGTTGTTTTGTACGTAGCTATGGACGCCCGGTTTCTGAAGTAGGACGTCCTTTTTCGTCTGGCAGTAAATGTGTTAAGCTTACTTATTTCTCTATGCTCATTCTATTTTCCGACGTCGACATAGGTACCTATTACTTAAGGGGAGTGTGCACACTTAAAATAGTTGATCCCTAGTCTCTTTTTTTTTAAATAATACTCAAAATAAATACTAAACCTTGATTTATTTAAATTGCAGACAATGTCTATATTACATTACAACATACAGGAATCTAACCAACAGCGCAGATAGTCGTTTACTTAGTTTGGCTGGACAGGGGGCCATTGCGCTTCTCCCAAATCATACGGTGTTTTTGTTTCATGTAACATTTCCTGGCATCTGCATATCCTCCGAGGTCTCCATCTACGTAAAAATCATTGTGATTAGGACATAGTATTTATTTATACGTAACATAGTATTTATTCTACTCTTTTACTTTTATGTCATTTGAGCTAATCAACTTTTAGCATGACAGTTACCATGTCTCTAGCATTACCAAAAATGTCTCTAGTTACCAAGACATCACTTTTCCCATTCAATATTTGTCTAAATTTAAGGTCTATTGAATGCTTCAAAAATATCTTAAATAGGTTTTTAATCTTACTACATCCTCAAAATAGACCCCTTATATAACCCTTTTCCAGGCGTAATAACTACATATATTCACCACATCTGTGGCAATTTAATTTAAAACTTAATTTTTAGAGTTAAGGTTCAATTTAGGTTAGATTATCGCAAAATTCACTCTCGCCCTCAAATTACCAAAACGTAACTATTTAAAGATATTTGGGATCTTTTAAAAGATCTTCTGGATTCATGTGGCCTGGAAAAGGGTTAACATCAAATGCATTACTTATCTTATAGGCCTAAATATATTTATTAAACATTGATTTCTAGCTTATATGAATTAAAGGGCCACTTTACCTGAATGAATGACAACTGACATTTGTTCTGGAGAAGTAGACTAAAAGCTGTTTCTTGTGTAAATTGCACTTACATTTAATAAACCAGGCCTCCTCAGCATCCTTGTACTTATCCCAAAGAGATTTACAAACGGTCAGGTGGTCTGGGTCCTCATACAGCATACAGTCTTCATAACGCTGGCGTAGGATGGACAGAATCTCAGAGTCTACAGCTCTGAAATTAACATTACAATGCTGGTTCATTTATTGAAAGCCTTTCTACAATGTTCCTCAATACAATACTAACAACAAGTAAGATTGTTATGCCTGTAGTTGGATATTTGAGAGTGGCTTCATAGACATATAAAATATATAAAAGAAGAAACTGACTGACTGACTGACTGACATATCAACGCACAGCCCAAACCGCTGGTTCTAGAGATTCCAAATTTGGCACGTAGGTTCCTTATAAGGTCTAGGGATGCACTAAGAAAAGATTTTTAAAAATTCATCCCCTAAAGGAGTAAAATGGGGGTCCAAAGTTTGTATGGCGAATCAAGATTTGTTAGACTATTTTATTCGAAACTTCATAGGAGTATTCCTAACAATAAATGAGTAAACACGTGTTTCAGGTTTATTGAAAACTCAACCCCCAAAAGGGGCAAATGTGGTCACAAAGTCTGAAAATCAACATGGATATCGTATCCTTTTTGAGTACTTATAGTACGCGGGCGAAGTCGCGGGAAAAGGCTAGTATAAAATAAGGAGATATATCGCCGTGAAGACAAAATTGATTTCATAATAAGCCAATTTCTTTGTGTTGTGCGACACGAACACGTACAACTCATGTACGATCAGTGATTGGTTCAAACATCAAAAGTGAGTGTATGTGCACGAAACTGCGGCTTATTATAGAATCACAAATGTATCTTTGTCTTCTTATATTATATATATACAAAATGTATGAATAATATCATAATTTTAAATAAATTCATAACGAGGACTTGCAGGCAGTTAAATGTGTCAGTCCAGGAAAAAAGATATTACTTTGCCAATATGGAGTTATAAGTACTAATAACGCTATCCATTAAAGAAAGTGTTCTTGTAAATTGTCCACATATAAACGTGATTATAAATACCATAGCAAACTGTACCACAGCTGGTGTACCTATTATTATAATCGCTAGCTCTACATTTATACTGATTGTAACATTCACTGCATAAAATATTCACGCGAGAGTAAATTGTTTACCACTTAATTTTAAGTTCATGTAAAAACCTAACCTATCGCGTTTGAACTGTGCGTTCGCCTCGAAGTCGCACACAACGTCGTCGGTATAGCACTCGTCGATGGTCGGTACGCGGCGGTACTTCTCGTGGTACCACGGGTACTTCTTCTGGTTAGGCTCCACGATCGACTCTAAAGCAAAACACAATCATTAATTAACCCCAAACACTTACATAACTAACATTTAGTGTTCAAAATATATTACCTCGGAACCATGTTACGGGTCCATCAACCGTTCTATAAAGGGCGCTCATGAACGCCTTGAATACATTATTCTCTCCTGGGACTCCAGTATCCCCAGCGGTCATTTTCGTAGTATTTATGAAAAAATGAAATAAGTAATTGAAAGGAAATGAGAGATATTCAACTATTTTGACGTTGACATTTCGTTTCTGAGGATCGTTCGGAAACTAACATTGTGGTCTTCATTGGTCACATAGACATAGGCTAAAAGGTATAGACGGGGTATGAAGGGGATGGTCTTATTACACATTCAATAGGTACGACAGAGACGGTGCTATTATCGTTGGTCCTTGTTATAGTCTTCATATAGTGAGTACACAGATATCAGAGAAAAGAGATATTCTTTGAGATATCTGTGAGTATTATAGTCTGGCCAGCCAACGAACGCAGTAGCAATGTACAGCGAACAAAATAATGACAACACTAAGAACCAGGGAAAAAAGCAGCAATGATCATCAAATTTTATGTTTTTAATTTTAGTTGGTATTTCCGCCCCTTTCATTAGGTGACGTGACATTTACGGTGTGTAAAAAGGAGACGGATATATTTCGTCTGATCTGTCATCAACTGCAACAGATAATCCGGTTGAGGCTATTAGAGTAGCACGATTTTGGAAGCTATGGATAACAGAAATATAATTAATAATGTAATAAACGAAACAGTTATGCTCAACACATCAACTCGTATATATTCTTTTCTTTTTGACAAGCAAAAATCTGACGAGTGTAAATAAAACTTTGTTGCTTAGAAACCACGGAGTTCAGCAAGATGAGGTTTTAATAGAGGCAATTTACATATGGCTTAAAAATTAATTTAAATTTAATTGGGACCTTTGCAAGAGTTCTATCTCACTTGCGCTTAAGATGAGAGAGTGAAATGCACTAGAAACAAATTCAATGTGAATTGAAATGTTCGTCATGAAATACGGTGTTTCATCACAAAGGGTTGCCAAATGTACGTATTTTGAATTTGCCGCGCGTTTCTTCTGACAGAAATGGTTTGCCAGACTATATATTCTTTGCTTCATAGTCTGTGAAGATGAATGGTCCTTAACTAGTAGGTATACAGTCAAAAAACTTTTCTTAGAGTCTGGTTAGGTACACTTTACTTTTTTTAGAGACCTTACTTTTTTCAATAGTAAATTTACTTGCTAAATGCGGTTAGACTTGACTAAATTTAGAATCTATATCATTTAGGAAGCTAACTAGGACAAGTGTAACAGGGCTTTTAGGCAGAAACCTTCCCTATGACGTTAATCTACAGCATTTTAATTTTGATGTATTTCAGAAACCGGTGGATTTCAATTTCGGAGCAATTCGAAACAAAATTATTGAATCATTTTCGCGAAAATAAATAAAAACTTCTTCGCGCGAGAGCTTACGAGAGCGGAAGGAGAAGACGTGATCATATTAGCGAAGACAAAAGATAAAGCGAATACTTACAATGATTGAGAATGCGATCTAATATATTGAGAAGTTCTTCATTTAAGTCCGATAACACACATCACCATAATCTATAATGGGTAGAATCAAGGTATTAATTAGTAAGATTTTAGTTTTAATGTGCAAGAAGTGTTTTAGCTTGTTGAGATAGTGAAGCGAGCCTATGAGTTTCCGGCTGATTTCAGTAACCTGTGCTCTCCAACTAAATGTACTGTCCAAAAAAAAACAGTCGATTTGAGAATCTTCCTCCTTTTTTGAAGTCAGTTAAAGAGAACACCCAGATGCTTAACGTTATGTTATGACTAAACTGTACCGTTGAAAGTTACAGGCGCAATTGCGTAAAAGTCTAGTCTAGCAAGCTGTTGGGAGCTATCAATAACGATAGCCTGGCACTTTATTGGCAGTTGCCTTCCCCATTTATTGTTTAGATTATTCCAATATGGCGGAAGAACCAATTTTTTTTTAGCAATTCTGAAAACTTATAACTTTACAAGTGTCATGAATAACACGTGACACCTTAACAGAAAATAATATATCCAGAGGTTGTCAGGAAGAAACGCTTATTAGCGATGAGACCGCCTGTTTTTTTCCCTCCCTTCATAGTTAAATAGGTTTGGTGTGCTGTATTCTTAATTATTTTGAGGTGTGCAATAAAGAGGATCTTACTTTACTTTTACTTAATATCCACAGAGGTCATATATGTTATTGGTTTTATAAGACGTCAAAATTGCTGATTCGTCCTTCGTAGGCACTAGTTTTTACAAAAGCCCTTAGTTATTGCTGTACGGTTAGCACAAGAGTAACGCGACAGTATCTTGCGCGCGAGATAGTCTACCAGTCCTTTTCTGACAGTATCAATTAAATAGAGTTGTCCAGAATGATTATTTTTTGCTGTCTCTACAGTCAACTTGGGGGGGCATAAACGGATAAGATGTTGATAGTTTCGCTTTGTATCAGTACTTTTACATGCATTATGCGATAATGTATTCGTTTTACTTCTAGTATATTATCTAGGTGTTCCCGACCGACCACTACGGCAACACCATTTTGTCCACCAGTTCATGCAGCCAGCCAGTGTACATAATTTTGTAGCCTTCTCCTATGTTTCGTGCTTTAGAGCCATTTTGTCTCTTGTAGACACGCAAAATCTATCCTTCTCCTGTGGAATAGCTCTGCTAGTTCCTTCGTCCTTCCCGTTAGTGAACCAACATTTAATATTGCGAAGCCAACGTTCAAGTTTTGTTCTGGGACTAACGTCTTTAGCCGAATCCGTCCCGTACTCGGTAGGCCTCGCACACTTGTCGCAGATGTAGGGCGATGTGTTATGTCTGCGCGTCGTTTTGCGGCGACGCTCTATCCACCAGATGCGCTCTTATAACTTGCCTTTCCATGATTCTTTTCGAAGATGTGGCTGTAGGTTAGGTTTATTAGTCCGGTGCCGATTGCCATCTGACGCACCAAAACCGACCGGTTACGGTCGGAAAACCCGTGGATGTGATGTTTGAATTAATGACGCAGGTGTTTTAAGTCCGCGTTAAGTGTTGTCCAGTTATACTGCCAGATACTCGGTCGCCATTGCCTCGTCTGTGATCCAGCAGAGAGCACCGCGATGACTACTAGAGTCACCGCCGCCGGCTATTCATATGAACCACCGACGCGGGCAGGTGAGATTGACATTTGGTTCGGATAAGATCTTGGTTCCGTTCCCCCCTTACTCCCCTTGTATTATGTAGTATTATGAGAAATTATATAAATAATTAGCTAATATCATTGCTAAAACTTTCTGATGTGGGAAAGTAGTGGCAAACGACGTATAATGTAATTCATAGTTTGTTTTTAGGGTTCCGTACCTCGAAAGGAAAAACGGAACTCTTATAGGATCACTTTGTTGTCTGTCTGTCTGTCTGTCTGTAAAGACCATTTTTCTCAGGAACGCGAGGAACTATCAAGCTGAAATTTATATCAAATACTCAGGAGTGCGATTTTTGAATCTCACCAAGTGACTAATTCTCACCGATGTGAGTGATTTACTTTCGGGAATCACTCACATCGGTGAGAATTAGTCACTTGGTGAGATTCAAAAATCGCACTCCTGGTCTACTGTCCCTTGGAGCTGCAAAAAAAATCATACTTCTAAGCCAACGCAATCAAAAGATACAGCCGTTTATGCCGCAAATTTCCGCAAATTTTCGAAACTCAAGGGAATCAAAACCTACAGGGTACTTCCCGTGAACTCAGAATCTTGAAATTTGGTACGAAGCAACGTCTTATAGCACAGATAAAGGAAAAATTGCTAAAACCGTAAATTTTTAGTTACATCATGTAATACAATTTTTTTTTAATAATTTTAAAGTTACTACCCCTATATATATACCTACAGGTTTGTACGGAACCCTCGGTGCGCGAGTCCGACTCGCACTTGGCGGTTTTTGTTTTTGCCTACTGTTTTTGTTTCCGTAATAAAACGCAATGTTTTTTGTTCTAATGTAAAAAAATAGGCACTGTCTTTTATAAATAAGCCATCTTCGGCAGTTTTTACCTATTTTGGTATTACTTTTTTCCGACTGAAAAATTTTGCTAGTCTGTCACTCTGACCTCCACCCATTAAAAGCTGCCAGATGCGATCAAGCATTAAAGCAATCTTACTAGGCAGGTTTCGTTGCTCTCATTATTGTGTCATATCTGACGTGGCCATCTCTTAGTCCAATATGGGCACTCATACATTCTACGACACTTCTATTTCCGGATAGACTCTGTACCTACTGTCAGGTAACAAACAAAACTCACGAATTGCAAAAAAAAAACTTAAATCAGCCTTGTTTTGTTAAAAATACGGTTCAGTGAGTTTTGTTTGTCACTCGACGAATACGTGCGTTGATACGGACGGAAGGAAACCGGACAGTACTTTTACTCTATTTCCCTAACCACAGTTGAACCTTATTACCGAGCAAAACAGTCGTTCATAGGTGACTAGTAAGAAGTAGTAGAAATGGTCCGATAGAGAGCATAATATAGGGGCCGGTGTCTTACTCGCACTCGTTACACAATTGACACACATTGACATTCGGATTGTCTGATGACGTCATTACCTCCTTAGTCAAAACGATACACAGTCCCCTATATTACCCTCACTTTGTGACCGAAGAGAGTATACTCCAGTTTAAAATGATAATTTCATGGCGTTGATTTGAAGGCCTGTTCGAATTTTGAACTTATATTCCATATAATTAATTTTAATAGAAACAAAGACGCGAACAAAATACCATCAAAAACGTTGCAGGACATTTTCAGTTATACCTATATTAAACCTCTACATTTTGTCGCCATTAAATGATAAGCGACGATTAGAATAGAATCACGCTTATTCGGTAATTTAGCCAACGTTGAACCCCCCTTTTACTCGAGTTCACGTAATAAACTTATCAAAACTCTGTTTTCTTACGCCTTATAGACATTTAATCGTATCCATCAGGTAAATATAGCAACCATGCAGTGTACTTTTTCCTCATCCCCTTTTAACAGGCTTCAATAGCTTCATGTGATAAAGCTATTAAAACTCTTTATGCTAGACACTTTAATTAAAAGTCGATCGATCAGTATTATTTTCCTTCTGTCTCCCCCGACCTGGTATCGCAGGATTCGCAGGGCTTTCTGCTTCCGCCTTAGCAAATAACCTAACAAATTCAGGATAACAATTTCGACAGATTTTCGGTCTTCCTTTATACGTGAGCCACTAAAAACCTCAGACACCCCAAACGATTTTTTTTATTGCTAATTATACTAGAGTAGGTATTTATTTTTCAATCAGTTAATTATTTCGAAAGATATTCGTCTGTTTAGTTTTCCTTGCAATTCTATTCAATAGGGAAGATGCAGCTACATTTACCATTATTTTGTGATCAAAATGTTGAAAAAACGTAAAATAATAGCTATTGAAACGTTTTTACTTTAGTTTATACTAATTTTAAATAATAATGACGATTTGAAGTAATGTGAAACGGAACGTGTTTTAATCCACCAATCAGCGTCTGGTGACGTCACTCCTGTTATGACAACTAATGGGGTTGGCAACTGTTTATAGGATTTGGCTTAAATCCAGGTTAAAATATTGAAAAAAAAACTACAATTGGACACTGTGAACGAATAAATATGCGACTTATGCGAGTGACACACATGAGTGACGTCACAGGAACTGTAGATCCGTTTAGGCGCGAAAATTTAAATTGTCAGTTTGTAACAGCATGTTTTGACTATAAATTATAGTATTTCAATTTTTTAATACACTCGTGGTCTATTCTACGTGCAATTCTTTCAAATGAAAGCATAAATGAAAATATTGCATTTTGCCTATTGTTGACTCTACACTCGTTGTGGTCACATCTCTACATGTCATGCCATGTCAACCTATCAACCTACTTTGTCAATTTGTATGACATGACATAAGATGACATACTTTGACAATGACAACCTACATGACACTATTTACAATGAAAAGCAAATTTTTCAAAGCTGCCACCCATTATTAAATGGGAAGTAATTAAATGATCAGCCGTTTTAAAAACTGATTCGCAAAAAATATAGCCATTAAATCATTTGGTCAGCATACAAAAATTTTGCTGGCAATAAATAAAAATGGAGCTACAACTTTTGTTCAGCAAAAAACTCACAAACGGACAACGTTATATTATAACCAATATTGATTTGCTTTTGTTATAATTTATCTGCTCAATAAATTGTTGAGCTGCAAAAAAATTACTTGGTTTGTTCAGCAAGATTAAAAAATTGGTGGGTAGAAAAAACATGGCTGTAAGCAGTTTAATTGAAAGGTATACATATTAAAGCAATGGTAATCTTATACAGGATGTAATCGTTAAGTGTGGCCAGGCCATAATTCCGTAAATATAACAGATATCAGAAAACTTCCAACTGATATCGAAAGTGCGTTACCCAATGAGTAAAATTACATCAATAACTTTTTTAAATAAAATCAGAACTATCCCAAACATTAACTTCAAACCCGGACCGACATTCGGATAAAGACTAGTTTGTACGGTCTAGTCATTTCACCGTTATCAAATTATTCATGAATTGTTTTATTTTATTCCATATCAATCAATTATCATGTTATTACAGTTTATTCGTGCAAATAATGAATCTCAAGCAGTTTTATCTCTTACGGCACCGACGTTCTTCTTTGGGAGTGAGTCGTCGTAGGTACTAACTGTATGGGAGCGTTTAAACTTAATATTTTTAATATTAATCACAAAAATTGCTCCTAAAAGTGCCATCTTCATCTTCCAAATTTTATAATTGCTCATTTACGTTCCAGGCCGTTCGTTTGTGGAATTCTCTCCCTCTCAACATTAAACGCGCGCAATCTATTGGTAGCTTTAAATCGCAACTTAAGGAATACTATTTATCTCTTCCCTAGGTTTTTAAGTTGACACTGTTGTTTCTTATTGTGTGTATTATATATGTATATATGTACGTATATGTATGTTTATTTTGTATTTATTTAAGTATGTATATTCATATGAATGTGCTGTGTTATCTATTTCGTCTCTTTTGGTTCTATGCACCACCTACTGCTTATTGTTTTTCTCTAGTCTCCACTACCCAAAGGTTGTCTGGAAGAAATCGCTCATTAGCGATAAGACCGCCTGTTGTTACCTCTACCTAAATTTATCTAATTGTAAAATTTGTGCTTGTAACTGTATGAGGTGTGCAATAAAGAGTATTTATTATTATTATTATTATTATTAATACTTTTATTTAAAAAAAGTTATTAATGTAATTTTACTCACTGGGTAACGCACTTTCGATATCAGTTGGAAGTTTTCTGATATCTGTTATATTTACGGAGTTATGGCCTGGCCACACTTAACGATTACACCCTGTATAATAAAGTTGGTGACGTTTGTATTGAAAAATCGGTAGAGTTGTAACCGGAGTGAAATTAGTCCACGTGACAGCCAATCATGTGCGTGCATCTTTTTCGTATTTTTGTATTTTTTAATGATTACAATTTTTGGATTATCTTGCCCGTTTAAAAACTAAAGCGGTCCAAAGTTGAGAACTTGAATTAAATTTGGCTACAAATAAAGTGGGTAAGGTTAGGTTAGAACTGTGACCCTCAACCCACCAGAAAGACAGGAAAACTGGGGGACGGGGACGGGGGGCGAAGCCCCCCATGAGAAATAAAATAAAATATTACGATCCCTATTTTTACTTGGTTAGGTTCTTTAGTTATCCTTTACCCCATGGAGCGAAAGTAGAAGTCGCTTCTGTCACGGAAGTTACCATTTTTTAAGTCTCGGCTTCATATCCATAGGTTGTAACGGTTTTATTTTTCTGATAGGTATAAAACCTCTTTTGACACGCGCGCGCGCTAAGAGTCTTGTGCTGGCCAACAAATGACTGGAACGTTTTCTTTCTTTATTTATGTCATGAAAACAAATGAATTTCCGAGCTCTGTGAAAATATAATAATATTTTCCGATTGCAGAGTAAATTGATAAAAACTTAATGATTCGACTTAATTCTATATTAATTTAGTGTATCAACAATTCCCCGGACTGGGTGAGTGTTTTGTATTATTAATTTAACCTCTCTCTAACATTCCTACCAACAATTTAATCTTAGGTTCTGTTCTGTGTAAGCGTTTTATTTTCCTACGCTCTTATCTTGTGACTGCCACATCGGTGAAAACTAAATTATGCCCCGAGGTCACTATCCGTTGTACTTACTACCCTGATATACGGAATTACGGATGTCGCAGTCACATGATTAAATTGGAATGTTCGTGTAATGGCTAATCTCGGACATTTCCTAGGGAATCAAGCTTGGGGTTGAATTGAAACCCTAATTCAACTTGGCGCATGCTGCGGCGCCTACATCGGTGTTCCGGTCTCCCAGACCCGGAACCCGATAATACTTCTGCGTCTACATTTCATCTACGTCCACGTCCAGATGCATCCTGCCGCGTTCCGGACGTCCTGCCTGGCAATTAAGCTACAGGAAAGTGACTTTTTCTGAGGACTTGTTTTTATTTGTTTCATTTTTATCTATATCTCTGTGTGCTCAGTGGCGAACCTACGGCCTAGCCGGCTAATTTCTTTTGTATTTCTGTGTTGTGTAAATATACTTGTCAAAATTTAACTATCTTCTTTTCTATTGAACTCTTGCTACCCAAATCTATCTAACCCACCTTACCCTACCTAACATGTAGACGATATAAAAACGTCACAAGGTGAAACTAATGGCAGAAAACCACAACTTTGAACCGCTCTAATTCGTAAACAATTAAATTTATGTAACTTTACTTGACGTCAAAATGAAAGGAAAGTAATTAAATGATAACTAGTATTTTTTTTGTTTCAAAAAATCAGCTTATCAGCAAAAGGTAGGTTAGGTTGGTAAGACATTTGCTGATCAACAGATTTTTTTGCGAACCAATTTTTGCGGATCAGTTCAATTGTAATTCAAAATGAAATAATTCGCTTACCCACTGATTGCTTAAAGAAATCTGATTTCAAGCGGATAGCTTACTGCCGCTAAAATAATTAAATTGCCAACCAAATCATTTTAGAGCAGCTCAGTATGACATTAATTGCAACCTGTTTTAGAAATACTTGCTGACCGTAACATGCTAACCAAGTGTCCAATTTTGCTGACCAAATAAATATTTTTGGTTACCAAAATAGGAATATTCTGCAGATCGATTAAATGACACCCTTATTAAATGTGACGTTATCAATGATAACTTATCATGGTTAGGGTACCACTTTGTCGCTTATGGATTCCCAGATATCACTGATTTTGTTAATCAACTCGAAAATAGCGAAAATTGGTTTTGATTAAAAATAGCTTTTACACACTTAAAATAACACGGTGTATTGGTAAAAAGTTAAAGGTTTCAACTAAAATTAAGAAAAAAACACAGTCAAAGTTTACCGATTAGGGTACCACATTGTCGCTCATAAGCTTGAAGTAAACTCATTAAACTTATTTGCTTTGAAAATAAAAAATATAATTTAGAAAACATAACATGCAATAATTGCAGATATAAAATGCGTTATAAATATAAAATTATCATAAAATATTAACATTAACTAAATGCTTTGAATACTGATTAATTACATAACAAAAACTTAAATATAAACTCCCTTACTAGGATATAAGTTAGTGACAAATCAAAACTTTTTAACAGAAAATTTAGTTGACTTATATTTAACAAGCTTCTGAGGGACAACCGTATAGATAATCAGTTAATACTCGTACAAAGTCACCAATCTCTCATATCAATCAGACGTAAGAATTTAAATGACTTTGCGTCAGCACTTACGTACCCCTGGGTGCGAGGTTGAGTAGTGTAAATCATTTTCATAATGATGTTAAATGCAAATTATTACTTTTGTAAGTAATAATTTTATTATAATACTTAAGTCTTAATAATAAGTTTGATCTCATAAGTCATAAGGCGACAATGTGGGACCCTAAGGAATGTTAAACTAACAAACTTGATCTAAATTAGTAAAGCTGACGAAAAGACACAAAAATAATCTCTAAATATCTATTTACAAAAAAATAAGTTATGTTATTGATTCATAATAATATTTGTATTAGATATATGCACTTATAGTGCGCACACTATGTTAAATAATGGAAGTAGAATTCTTATTTCTCTAAACTTATGAATAGCGACAATGTGGTACCCTAGATCACTTTACATACAAAAATCATGTTAAAAGTACTAAACTTTGAAGTCACTTTTTTGATAGAAAACTACATTACTTTTGTGTTTAATTACACTTGATCGTTAGTTTTGTTCCTAAATTAACGTAAACTATGAGAATTAAAAATAATAATGTTGATTTTATATATTTTTTTATGTAAGTGTTGATTTTTTTTGTTTTATTATAAAAAAAATTATGCCTTGAGATATGGTTGTTTCATTATTTTTATTATAAACCTTACCTATATCATATTCAGAAATCAACATAAGCCAGCTGAAAATCTGTCGATTTTGAGTTATATAAAATATTTTATTTTTGATTCTTGACTCTACACCCTACGTGCATTATTAATATTATTATTGTATTATTTCTATAAAATGTAAAATGTTAGAGACAACATATGATTTGTCGAGTAATATAATGTATGTGGAACATTTTAAAACCGCTATCTCCATAACTTCAACCTATAACTAGGTTTTTTTAGGCTTTCAAATTTTAAACTCGAATATTTCAAAACAGTACAAAGATATGTTGAAACTTCAAAAAATTATTAAAAATAAAAATACTCAACATAGTGATCTCGTTCTTTTTGCATATGAAGGAGAATGTTTTGAACTATAAGGACATAAATATCTATAAATGGAGTACGCTTCGCCTCATCTTTCCAAACAAAAAAGTCTGCCAAAATCTGAGGGGGGCGAGGTAGCACGCATGTGATGTTTTCTAGTCAAAGGTACATCATTGTCGGTTGTTAATACAGTTTATTTCTAAATGAATTTTTATGGCAACAACGCTTTATTGACAACCGACAAAGATGTACCTTTGACTTGAAAACATCAAACATATTTGACATATTCTTTTTATACTTCGTAACACTAAATGGAGCAATAGATAGTCGACTGTACATTCGTTAACATATGGTTCATTATTGGATGCAGTCTTTGCAAATGTCAAACAAAAACGCCAAGGATCATTTTTGATTGTGTTTTTAAACAAAATATAGAAGATAGCAATCCTTAAGCGCGTTAAATATGGAGAAATGTCAAACGTCAAATAGTTACTGCCCGTCAGAAAGAAAACGATTGTCTTTGAATCGATTCTGTAAACGAAGCTTGATTTTCGATTTAGGTTAAATCTTTTATTACGAAAGTAATGATAAATAAAGTAAAACTTTACTTACATCTGAAATGGTATTTCATCTTTTTGTAAACTAGACGAAATATAACATTTTTTACATCCAAAAACAGCGCATAAGTGCATTTTCACGGAGCTTGTTATCCATCGACAGCGATGACGAAAGTGCGTGACATCGATTATTGAAATAGTTTTTATAGATGTACTAGATTTTCCTGCCAATACTTTTGACAGAGGGAAAATGATACCTAAGGCCTCTCCTGGTTTAGAACTCTATGTATAAGGAGGTAGCAATAACTCAATACCGACAATATATTACCTTTACCATGACAATGTCACAAATATTCAACCTCTATCCCCTAACCTTCCGAGAGAATGGTAAACTGTAGTATTCGAAACTTTTAGACTCGACACTTCTAAACAAAATGTATTTGGATGGTCTATAATCCATAGTTTTTTGACAATAATGTAATAAAGATAATGGGACAGTATGGTTCAATTGACCTCACATGAGTGTCAATTGAAACACTTTGTGAGGTCAATTGAAACACTCAAATATCTTCGGCACAATAAAAGTACTTACATCTGTTTCAATCTTTTTCATCCCTACTTCGACATACAATGAGCTCATCAAAAGTTTGCAAGCATAACATAAACATTTCTCAATTTATGAGCATCTGAACATCTCGATAAAAAAACTTGGTATAAAAAAAGAGTATGCGACTATTAGTTTTCTTTGTCACTGTGACCTTATACATTTACCTTAACCAAAGTAGTTTTAATGCAATTCTAAGATATAACGATAAAGAATCGCAAAAAACAAGCATTATTATGTTTCATACAAAAGTGCTTGTTTGAACTATAACAATGTTCCAATCATAACCTTTCCCATACACCCTGTGACGAGTGTTGCAGACGTCGGAATGTAAAGTAAAATAATAGGCGCAATAAAATAATCAGTTTAAATTGTTTTATTATGTAAACAAAAACATAGCGATATGCAAATAAAAAAAATTTTGTTAAACTTTCTCTGATATACATTTTAGCAGAGGCCGACCTCTTTAATCAGCCGGTTGGCAGCAGTCGGTTGTTGCTAAAACGTATTATTATTATATATCAAACATATCAAATCAACATACGGGTCAAACTGAGAACCTCCTTTTTTATGAAGTCGGTTAAAAACAAATGTTCACATAACCTCGAATAAAAAAAACTGCAGACTTCAAAAAAACTTTGTGTATCCATTATTTATCAACTAGGTCAAAAACTACACATATAAATGTGAAAATTAATAGAACAAACATGTGCATCGAATACAGAACCTTATATTTTGAAGTCGGTTACTTTTGGGGACGATTAAAACGCGAGGACGATTGAAACGTTTCAATCGTCCACAAGCAAGTTGTTTCTATCGTCCCCACACCACGTTTTTCACTTCAAGGTCAAATATTATATATAAAAAAGACTCGAACGCTGATCAACGGCCATTAAAAACATTCGTTTATTCCGAACTATAACACCAAAATAATTTGATTAGTCAAAATACAAGACTGAAAATAGATGTCATATACTTCAGAAAAAGTGACCAAACCCTCCGGTGTTCAAAAGATTCAAAATACAAGAGTTAACGAAGTTATAAGAAAATATACGAGAGCACAAATACTTACTTTTTACCGCGTAAAACTGGTTTGGCTCGTGGACAATCCCGTCTTGCACCGGCGCTCGAGCGCTCCTGGCCAAGGATTCAAACATGGCCGACCGCGTGTTCCGAGTGTTGCGTCAGACGCGTAGGTATTATATTTATCGAGAAATTTGACTTGTTTCAATCATGACGTGTTTCTATTGTCCCCGGTCTACCCTACTCTGTCTTGTCACAATGTCTATTTGCTCCGAAATTGCTAGATCGACTGAGCTTAAATTTTGTAGGTTGTATGTCCCCAGGTGCTTTAAGGGAGTAATTAAGAAAATTAAATACAATGTTTGCAAACCATAGGGTCATTGTTAGTTGCCATCAGGCGGGCCGTATGCTTGTTTGCCACCATCGTGGTATAAAAAAATTGTCTGCGCGATCGGTATGCATGTTGGTTAGGTAATGGTCGTTTTCCACATGAATCTTCCATGGAAATAAATATTTAAAAAATTTAAAATTCTGAGTAATTTGTATTTTTAAATAAGCCTAGGCAGATTTAGGTGCGAAGACGAGCAAAGGAACAAGGTGCTTAACTGTGATTAAATGTTAAAGTTCAGTGCATTTGTCATAAAAAACTTGCTTATAAAAATATATAATAAAAATTTTGATCTGTATGGAACCCGTAGTATGCAATTTTCTCTCTCTATTACGTATTTTTAATGTATACATTGAGCACTTGAGCTTTAGGTAATACCTACTTCCAAAAGGTAGGCACATGATTACTATCTAGGTATAATAAAATAATTTCATTAAATATTTTAGTCATTATTTTTTTAGTAGAAACACTACTATATATACATTATACAACTTGTTTTATTTTAAATGTCAATAAACAACAGGTAATGATTATTATAAACTGCAATATGTTTGTTTCTTTTCCTTTAAAACTTAAGAAGGTGTGGTCTGTGTAGAAGTACTTATAAGGTAGGCGACTATACCTCTTTTTTTTTCACAATAGAAAATTAATGATCCATTTCGCTTATGTATTTTTTTTTCAGCCCTATGAGGGAAAACTACGACAATCGCACGATTTTTCTTATCCAAAAACAAGGAAGGTCTGCTGGGTTGATTATTTTTTCACTACTATACTATACTATACTTTTCTCAATAAATTATTTGTATTTGTTTGTATTTGTAATGTTTTCAATGTTTGTATTTGATTTAATAACAATCTAAGGAAGTATAGGTAGGTATTTAGGTAATACCTACACAAAAGGCACCATTCATTATGCTCTAAGTATTAACTAGGTTGGTATTTTGGTAATACTATACAAAAGGCACCTTTCATTTTTTCTAAATCATATGTGGCATATGAATTTTGGTTCTAGATACTTACCTACCAATATTCATAGACCCTAGTAACTTTTTAAGAATCCATTTTATCTTATAATTACAGCTCGTGTAAAGTTGTCCGTTGTACTAATATTGAATATGTAATTCACTTTAATTGCTTCCTAAATATTTTAATAGTACCTTTTTTTAATTTAATAGGTAAGGGGGCGTCCATTAATCGCGTCATATTGTATAGGGGCGGGAGGGGGTCAAGAAAAAATCACCAATTATCACCACAGGGGAGAGGGGGGTCTGGACACGTATCACATGTAATTTTTTTGTTCCTTCGTGCTATACTGTATTTCAAATATTTCAATAAAATAAAAATTATCAACTCTTAAATGAACCAATTTGTGAAAACCAGAGTAAAATTTGCCTCGCAGTTGGACTTCTGCGTTTAGTTGAGCGGACGAGGCGTCGCTATGCTTTATGCACGGGGTCACTTAGATTGATCTCATTTATATCAAAATCAAATTCTAATGACGGGATCCCTGAGGAATCAAGGGAACTCCTGAAACCTTAGTTATAAGGAGACGTATAGCGATTTTTTAAGTCTAAAAACCAAACAATTGCATTTGAATAGTGCTATTTAGTGAAATTGAAACTGCTTGTGAAGACCAGAATGGAACTCCTCATCAACAAGGTTTTTTACGTCTTGGGACTAATTGTTATGACTCTTATGAGATGCACTATGATTGTACATATTTTTAGTGGCATTTGAAATATTATTTTCTTCACAGTAGGTTTTTAGGGTTCCGTAGCCAAAATGGCAAAAACGTAACCCTTATAGTTTCGTTATGCCCGTCTGTTCGTCCGTCCGTCCGTATGTCCGTCCGTCCGTCCGTATGTCCGTCCGTCCGTCCGTATGTCCGTCCGTCCGTCCGTATGTCCGTCCGTCCGTTTTTCCGTCCGTATGTCACAGCCATTTTACTCGGAAACTATAAGACGTATCTTAATAAATATTTGAACATAAGGTGTATTGTTGTATGCTGCTACTTAGTTTTGTAGTAAAATTGCTGAGAAAATATATTTAGGGGGGGGGGAGAAGCACTCCATGTAACAATTTCAATAATCACAACCAAATATCAATAATCACCCCGTAAGTCTAAAAAAATTGTACCCCCCCCCTGTCACTTTTGAACCGAAGAGCCAAAAAATATGAAAAAATCGAGAATATTTATCGGTTTAGGAATTATTAAGTTATCTCCAAAAAAACGTCTTTCATAGGCAGATACGACCTTTTGATGTTACTTTTTCGATAGTAGGTACGAAACCCTTATTATGCGTGGTCCGATACGCACTTGGCCGGTTTTTTTCTATTAAATATTATTTTAATGAAATTAGTGAGATGTGCATACAGTAGTTAATTTTTTTTACCCTTCACGTGTACGTAAGTTACGTTTTTACGTGTTAGAAAACTGTACTTACTTTAGTTAGCAAAAAATTACACGTCATATTGGACGAGGGGGGGAGGGGTCCTGAAAATATCACCAAAGATCACCATGGGGGAGGGGGGGGTCTAAAACAAGCCAAAAACGTATGACGCGATTAATGGACGCCCCCTAATCGTTTTGGATAAAAAAAGGCTTCTTAAAATGCTTCCCAGTTATAAATTCAGTTTTCAATATAATTATTTGATACCTACCTATAGTTAAACAATGGCTATTAAGACTTTAAAAAACAGCCCATATTGAAATAATGTACGGCCCCAAATTAGTCGCCAACCTATTAATTTTGGTACCCATTTTTATTTTTTATAGCTACCCAAATTCAATTATTTAGCAGCCTGGTTAAATACATGCCTTTTAGTATTGGGTGTATATATATAGGCATAACTAACTAATGATCTATATATATATAATAGATCATTGCAAATGCGTTTTTTATCGAAACGACTGCTCGTAAAATGAGGTCGAAATTAGTCAGCTGTCCTAATTTTTTGCAAGCTTTCTATTGGTACCCCAAACGATTCTTACAAATGATAAATAAAATTTACTTTCCCCCTAATAGTATGTGTACCAAATTTCAACTCAATCGGTCCAGTCCAGTAGTTTCATAAAGCATATTTCGATAAAATATACTTCAGCGAATAAGTAATTAACACTGCTTGCAGTGCCACACAGAATGCACATTTACTGTAATTGATGAAGAAATAATCACTGGGGTAAACTTAAGTAATGAAATAAAAAACAGATTTAAGGCCTTAAATAGTTTAGATGTGACGTCAAAGCCATGTCAATTCTTTTGCTGTTGACATTTTAACAGTTTCAGTATTTTTTACCTTTTACTCGACTGTTGCATAAAGAACAGTAATGCACTATCCATAGATTATACAGCAATAATGAGCCGCTCCCCCGCCATTCGTGTCCAAACATCTATGCAGTCAAGAGCAGTTAAATAATAACAATATGCCGTCGTGCGTTGTCAAATGCTGCAGAAATGCCACCGGTCGAAAGAAAAAAACGGATGGGATAACTTTTCACCGTTAAGTAAACAATTCATTGCGTAATCACATTAAAAATCAGTAATTTCGTAAACTATTAACTTTATCGTAGCGGTGTTGCCAGGTGGTTGAATAGGGAAACTTCCCGAACGTAAGGGAGTCTGTAATCGCCGCGATATGTTGTCAATACGACATTGACGTCCACACTACTAACTATACGTTTTATTTCACGCACGTTTTCAACGAATATTAAAACGTTACCTAATAGTTAATAACTTTTATGCTTTTGTGAGCAAATTATTCTTTATTATTTTTTTAATAAAATTTATAATTAAACATAATTATATATTTCTTAAAATTATTCCAAAAACTTCTTAAAACAAAAAGCCCATATCTAATCGTAGATTGAACGCGCGAAGTTATGTCACCACTACTGATCTGTCAAACTTTCGTCTCATTCTAACTATCGCTCCCTCTCACTCTGAGCGGCTTCAGTAATCGACTGGTCAAGCGATTAGAACGAGATGGAACTATAGTTAGAATGAGAGGTCAGCTCTTAAGTCAAACCGATTGTGTTGATCGATCGAGGAGCATTTTTAACCAACTTTAAAAAAAGGAGGTTCTCAATTTGACCTGTATGTTTGTATGTTTGGTCGCGATTATCTCGCGCTTGGCTGAACCGATTTTAATGCAGTTTTCAAAAAGTATTTGTTACATTCCAAACAAGGTTTAGTATAAAATAAGGCGTAATTGATTACGTAAGAATTTTTTTGCCAGAGACACCCTTCCGCCCCTACGTAAGAAAAAAATAATAATAATCCTCTCTGCAGTAGAAGTAAGACATGGTCAATTCCCCTCCCTCCTTAAATCGTGTTACGTAATAAATGAATACGTAATTACACTTTTAGTTGTCTTTGTCTTAGCGAGGGCACTGCCGTGCCTCCAGATTAAAAAGGTATAGAGTATGCTTAAAATAATAGTATTGGGGACGACAAGAGAGGTCACCACACTCAACAGTAGTCGTGTAATTTTAATAAATAGTTTATTTAGATTTTTTTAAATTTTACCTTTTAGTCGCCTCTTCAGAAATATATTTCATCAAATTTATGAATACAGGTGCTTATTAATTCTATTTAAATATATATATTAATAATCTATTTTTTTATTCAAAAATACTGTATTCTTAATCGGGAAAATTTGTATTACATGGCAACACTCATCTGGACACACACATTCAAACCAGCCGCCATCTTGCGTCACTGTTTGTTGTACAGCCATGCTCCGTCCTTTAATTTATTCGTCCAAGGCACTATCATTACCTTTATGGTCAAATAGGCTACCAGTAAAGCGATAGATCTTAGTTCCATATATATAAGGGTCAATTCTTAAGTATCAAAAGTAAGTTATTTTCTTACTGAAATCCTATAGAAGTAATTTTTCGCAAAAGCGGTGACATGCTGCATGGTTATCAATCGCTAGATCTTTAAAAATAACATCAAGGTATTTTTGAACATTTTGAGATTAAGTAAAAATTTTCAGAAATAATGGCTTCGATATGCAGAAAAATTGTGCCCCCCCTTTAACTTTTGAACCGTAAGTCCAAAAAAAATATGAGAAGATGCGCCTTATCACATACTTTCTACGAAAATCGTTCGGTTCGGTTTAAGATAACTCAAAAATGGCTACATCGGTTGAGCCATTTTTGAGTTATCTTAAGAGTAGGTACGAGTGTAATTCTAAACCTACTTTTATTTATCGAGAAAGTTGAATGATGGAAAGAAATGCTTATTTAATAATAAAATTTTCAGTAGGTACAGTCGCCATCAGATATATCGGAGCGGCCAAGCTGGTCACAAATATCTGAACAACGCCTCTATTGTCAAGGCGATAAAGTGCATGTACAGATATTTTTGAGTATTTTTGGCCTCTTCGATATATTTAATGGCGGTACTTAGGTTCATTCGGAGATCATTGTAGCAATAGTTGTTTCTGCGAACGATCTCATAGCGAAGAGTCTCGACCAACATCATAAGAGACTTTCGCAACGGGGTTTTGGTTGGATCAAGGGTCAGATTCAGAAGGCGTAGTAACCCTGGCTGGACACGGCGCGCATAGTCCGAAGGTTCCTCACTCTGCGGCCCTAACCACCGGCAGTCTGGGCCTTGTTCCGCTGCCGGCGGCACCCTAGGTTAGGTTTTTTATAAAGTTTTTTATTCTTTTTGTGTGTTTTAGATGTATTTTTATATTTTACTTTTGTAAAAATATTATAAAAACTGTAACTTAAGGAGAAAGATAAATAAAGGAGATAATAAATATTCAGTGCATAACAGCAGCACCTACTTTTATCTTTTCTGTTTGCGCTAATGGATCACAACTCACACAGGTCATGACAATGGATTAAAAAAAAGTCACATATTATCGCTCTTGTCTAATATAGTGCATTGGTATCTGATGTCTTGATTGATGAGACACAACATGAGCAGCTACTTATGTTGTTTTGGCCGCATTACCTACTTGAGATGATAATGGCATTCCGCATATTGTTGAGGGTGAAGCTCGCACGGGAAGCTCGCCGGCCAGTCATCGAACGGCAGCGAGCGCATGCGTGGATATCGGCGTCCCTTAGGGTTGCTGTCTCAACACCAATATCACTACTCCTGTTGTTTTAGCCCGAACTTTACTTTCACTATCAATTCGATCAAGCCAGTATGACATCATCACGTTTTTTTTATCAGTTTACCATACCTACTTCGAAAGAGCCAATAGACGCTTACTTATTTTAATTTAAATCCTAATCTACCTCAATATTTAAACTGCATGCATCGATCGCATGCACCATGATTCATTATCACCCTTCAAACATTTTCTCTACCTTTTACAATATTCATTGCAAGTGTATAAGCAAAGCTTGACGCGTGAATGCTAGCATAAAAGCGGCGTTACGCTTGCAACTCGCGTCCAACAGAGTCCTGTCATTCAGTGAGCGGTAGTGCGCGGTGCCGCGCGTAGCAGGCGTCACGCAAAGCGCGGCCACCTGCTCATGTGACAACAAACGAAACCAGGCGGGCGCGTGTCGTGCTTGGCAGGATGCGGTGGCGCGCGCGCGCGACCACCTCGCGCGCCAAGGAGCGCGCGAACATAAGTTTCTTCATCTTCATCATGTTCTTCGCGGTGTTCGGAGTGATCGTACTGACGGAACTGCTGTTGCTGGAGCGCCCACCCATCGCCTCGTCCAGGTCCCGCTATAGCGACGACGTGCAGGTTAGCTTTCATAACATTTTGTTGTTTACAAATTTTCCTGAAGTAAGGCATATTTTTCAAGATTTCTTTTGATATTAAATAGTTATGCTTCAGTCCACACTTTACTTTTTGATAATAATTGTTTGTTTCATTTTGGTTCTGCCAAGCGTATCAGTATTGTTCTGATAAGGAATGTGGCAAACATTTACATTTTTAATTGATCTGTTTTCCTTATATTATTAATAATATGAGTTATATTATTAGTCAATAACAGTGATTCCCTTCTAGATGAGCATTTGTCTAGATGTCGGTACCTAAACAGCTAGTCTATTTTAGGCACGGCTATGTTAAATATTAATAAATGATGTTTAGCAAGTTTATGGCAACTACAATAATATTGCTTTGCTATTCTGCGGTATAATAACGTCCTAGTTGATTAGTGACAACACTGACAACCCGTTATAATTATTTGCGTATTTTTGCATGCATTCATGTTCCACCCTCCCGCCGCAAAAAAAAATACTACCACCAACATTACCAAAAACTCGACACGTGTTCCGCCTTTCTACGAGGCATCCTCAGGAGCTGCTGGAGATGTTGTTGATCTGTCCGTCCGACAGCGGATACGGGTTCCATATACAGTAATAACTGTATATAGTTAATAATATGGACTTCCGCAAAGTAACGCCTGGTTCCATAAGTTAAGTTGTTGAAATAGATACTTCTGTTTTGGTTATTAGCAGACTGGAGTCATGGTAAACATAAAGTTTTTGCGGTGTCAACATTAATTCTCCCTTGTGGATCATTGTCTTACTATAAATAAATTCTATTTCATAATTTGCCGTCCACATCGTCTAAACGTCACTATTCACTTAAGGTACAGATTGATCATTGTTTTTAGTTTTCTCTTTGTGAACGTATTTGTTGTACAACGTATATAAGAATACTTTATGGAAGGACCACGGTAAATTTTTATACATATAACATACACAGATGATGGAAGTACTTAAACCATTACGTATTCTTTAACGTACACAATTTTTTAAATCATTATTCGTGTTAAAGGGTAAAGCTTAGAATACACCTAAATTTCTATGTATAAAGCTTACTATTGTTAGCTAAATGTAACAGTTGTGGCAGTTTAAGGGTTAATTCCGTCTTTCGTTTTGCGGGTGCTATAGGCAGTGGATCGCCAAAAATACACAACTTTGAGCCCATGAGATACTTACAAGAGTTTAAAGAAAGCTCTTCAAACTTACTTTGAATCTGACATTATGTAAATTCTAAATCGTCTGTAGCTCTTAAATTCACGCAACTGGTCACATTAAACATTGGGAGCTATGTTTAGCTCCCAATGTTTAATGTGACATGAAGTGTAATAAACCAGTTAGTAAATTTCATTTTTAACTGACTTCAAGATTTCAAAAGAGGAGGTTCTCAATTCGGCGTGTATGTTTTTTTTTTGTTTTTTATTTTTTATGTTTGTTACTCCATAACTCCGTCATGTGTGAACCGATTTTGAAAATTAATTTTTTGATTGTAAGTATACATATACAGATTGGTCTCGTTTTTGTCAAAACGCAGTTCTGATGATGGGATCCTTGAGGAATCGAGGGAACTCCTCAAATCTTAATGGCATGCGTATAGTGATTTTTATATTTTTATCAACAAATCCATCATTTTCATTGAAAACAGTGACATTTGATGAAGTAGAACTGCTGATGATGATCAGAACGGAACTCTTCAACGACGCATAGTTCACGTTTGGCGATTCGTCCTCTTTGCTGTGTTTGTTTAGCAAGTTTAATCGTCAGGACAAATTTTTGTCAAGCTCAAGTTCTGATGATGGGTGCCATGAAGAATCGAGGGAACTGCTCAAATCTTAAGGGCTTACTCATAGTGATTTTTGTATTTTTATCAACAAGTCAAGCATTTTCGTTCAAAAGAGTGACATTTGTTGAAGTGGAACTGCTGATGATGATCAGAACGGAACTCTTCAACGACGCATAGTTCACGTTTGGCGATTCGTCCTCTTCGCTGTGTTTGTTAAGCAAGTTAGATTGTCAGGACCAATTTTCGTCAAGCTCAAGTTCTGATGATGAGTTCCATGAAGAATCGAGGGAACTCCTCAAATCTTAAGGGCTTACACATAGTGATTTTTGTACTTTTATCAACAAGTCAAGCATTTTCATTCAAAAGAGTGACATTTGATGAAGTGGAACTGCTGATGATGATCAGAACGGAACTCTTCAACGACGCATAGTTCACGTTTGGCGATTTGTCCTCTCCGCTGCGTTTGTTAATCAAGTTATTTCATTATATGGAATCTAAGTGCACCATCTACAATAATGCTTCACCGGCTACCCCCATGGAAGTCGGTTTTTTTTTCTTAAAAAATATTTTATGGTAAATTATCTAGACATTAGAAGAATTTTTGCCAATCCATTTTTTATTAATTGTAGCTCATATTTTATGGAGTTTCCTTCTTTTGTTTTGTTGTGTTGACTAATTTAATTATCGAATCTTATTTTATTTTCTACTTAGTAACTAGTTAGTAACTTGTGAATAAAGCGTAGAGTGCCTCTCTAATAACAGGTGTTAAAAAGTGACATCCGTTAGTACATTTATATCCAATGTGTTTTTGTAAAATGACTCAAGTAATACATTATTTCCATTGTGAAATTTTTACTGCTATTTTCTTTATCCACAAACATTGTACCTATGTAAAATTAAACAAAAGCCGCCTGAAAAATCTTAACCGGTATTATTGATATACTGACTGAGAATTTTAGTCTTCATTAGGTAGGTGAATTCATCCTTTTGCAGCCTGTTTGTACAGACGAGTTTTTCTATATTGTTCTTTGTTTTTTTTCTCATTGGCAGATTGTCTTTCACTGGCCCCTGTAGAGGGTCAAGATCGATAACAGTCTAGCGGATAATTGCTCCACTAGTCCACTAAGCGGCGGCCGGTTTAATTGCTCGCTACGCCTATAAAACGTTTGTCCTGATTTTTGCCACGACTTAATTCAATCTGGGGTCCGCTCGGCAATCTGCGTTCATGAATGAGGTTGGAGAAAATAAATACCCTTAGATTATAAATGTATCAAATTATATTTCGTACATGTTCCGAAACAGTCACTCGTGGAGTCTGGGTGTGAGCCCAAAACCTCCGGATTGAAAGTAGGACGTCTTACCTTCAAGCTATTTTATTATTCATTTATTTGCTAGATACAGTCATTATAGTGTTAGATAAACATTGTATCATGTATTCCGCCAATAGAGGCGTGCAAATAGTTTTATAAATGAATTGAAATGTCAAAAATAAATTAATCGTATTATATTCGTACTCGTCCTAACATTACCTTAATTTCTATCTTAACTTAACCTACATACTTATTCCCACCAGCACTTTTCAAGCCACCAGCATTTCAGATGTACCTTAGCAAAGTGATGAAGAGTCTCTCTTCTTCCGATCTTATCTAAAATCGTTTTCAATAATCCCCCGTACCTACATCTTTTTTATTTACCTGTTTCGTGAGGGTAATTTATTTTCTTGTTTTGTCTCTCTTTGTAATGTGCTACATATTTAAAACCGTTAATTACTTTTTAAGTTTCTTCTCTCCTGCTTTTTTTGGCTTTACAAGTCTATCACCATCTCGCTGTCGCACATTTTCTTAATCATTATATTTTTGCCATGGTAGTCTTTACAAATTCGTCATTTTGTACCTACATCGTCTAAACAAATACCTTAGGAAAACTTTCCTGCCATAGAAGCCTGCTGATCATAATAAACCATTTCGCTCAACACTGACAATCACTTATTCATTTTTAGGGTTAGTCAACTAAGAACCCTTATAGTTTTTATCTCTGCTTTCCTTCCCACTTCTCAGTGCCAATTGATTGGTTCATTGAGCTTTGTTGTCATGTACTGTTTCCTAGCTGGAATGGAAAAGTCGATTTAAATCCGGAACAACTTTACAAGCGCCTCAAAATATATTCATATTATTCGTAATAATTATCTTTCAAAAACATGATGGACATGAACTTCTTTACTTACTAGAGATTTAATGAACGCCGTTTACGTCAATTTTGTACCATGCTGTTCAATAAGTATTTATGATATTTTTAGGCAAAAAACACCGTTTCAAGTTGTTTCGTCGAAGTAGACCATGGTTTGAGAACAAGAGCTTTGTGCAAACAATCAATATTTAAAACCTCTGGAATAAAGTCGTTCCTCGTAGAATAAAAGACGTATTCAGATTCAGAGAAAAATATGATATATATATATATATCTGTCCTATTCGCACCAATTACATATGTAATTAACGCACAGAGATTGATACCATATTGGTAGCATATTTTAAAATTGGAATATTTAGAGCAGCTAAAAATGTAGTAGATATTATATACGTCAAAGCTTTTCAAAACAAAATTAAAAATGCTGTCGCTCGCCCTATTTTCCGAAGAAGCCCCGAGAAGCACCTTATGAGTTATGAAACATTTTTACTGTTTTATTTTTAATGGTTTTCGCGTAGGTTTATTCCGTTGTAGAAATTTTAAAAGGGAACAATTTTCTGATAGAGTAAATGATTTATTTTAGAATATTAATGGATTTTGTATTTTAAAACTCCCTTAATAATTTGGTCGCCATGTAATTCTGTAATTGAAGGATAGGGATAAACGATTAAGTATCAATGGCATTTTAAATTTTACAGAAGTTTGCGAATAACGCAATAAAAACCTATTTGTACTCCAACCGTCTCGTGTAAGTTAGATCACTGTCAACTTTATTGTGACTAGTTAATTAATCTTTTTAACGAGGCCCAAACTGAAAGGACACATTAGATATCTCGAAATCAAAATAAAGTTGGTCTTACTTAGCTTACTAATTGGGTAATTACGTCTTAGGATAAATATGATTGACATAGGTACGTACGTCAATCATGAAGTCAGTCTGAGACAATTTGGGTAGTTACTGAATTCTATTGAACATTATTTTAATCAGTACAATGTTGAAGACTAGTGAATGGATTCACTAAATTAGTGTTGAGTCTACCAAGCATAGGCAAAAAGGTAGGCCTACAATTATGCAGTTCTAAGTCAAATCATCTGAGAGGTACAATACCTACATGTGCGTACCCCGTGCTCACTATGATCACTTTGTATCTGTTTGAATAACGAAAACTAATACTGTGAAAAGATGTGCTCAAATGTCAAAATCGTCTTCTCTTGTATGTCTATAATTTTTTTAGTGTACTGAAAACAAATTATATCCATACTGTTATCGGACGTTCACACTTGATGCCGCTATTCCCAGTTCCGTGACATTTTCACGTCCTCTCGCTAATTTCTAGTTGGTAACAAACTGAGGCCTCCATGTGGCTGCGGCGCCATTTTCCGACGTCGGTACTAAGTTTGTTCGTTTCCAAGTTGGTTTCTGATTTCACCACCTGCCAAATAATCCTGTTAATTATATCGGGATGCGCGTGTAATATTGACGCCAATGTTAATTAATTGATAATTTCTCGTGAAATGTGGAGTTTATGAAGGTACCCCTTAGCTTGTATCGTTAAAACTATTTCACTAAATAGTTAAGTATTTGATAACGCGTTTTCTATAAATACTCGTAGTAATAAATGGAAATCCTACTTATTATTAACTGAAACAAGCTCTGTGTTTACTTTATAACTATATTTAGGTATCTAAAGGACTCCCTCCCCAATTTGCTTGAAATCCTTAAATTTCGACGGCAAATTTACAATTTACTTAGTTTAAGAGAAACAACAAACTAAGCGTGGCTTCAGCGGGAATAAAAACTTATACCAACCTTAATATCAGAGACAGGTTAACTATAAAGATAGTCAATCTTTCCTTTAAAGTTCAGTTTCTCGTGATTTTTGTCGAGGATACTTGGCGAGATTTTGTGTGCGAGATATGTTTTAGCCCTTTTACACCGAAAGGCCATTGTAGGCATATAGGCATATATACACTCGTCATTGTAGGCACCTATATGATACTGCGATCTTTCCAAGGTCAAACCATGTATATTATAGTGCCATAAATGAGGTTTCTCCTCACTTCTTGTTTTTTTTGTAGATTGCTTATTACTTATAGCAAGCCGTGTGACACGTCACATGAATGCAACTTTGTATAGACATTTCCAGTTTTTATAATTTTCTTGTTGTGGCTGATACCCTTCGAGGGTTCGATGAAAGGGAAATCTTTTTGGTATCCGACTGTTGCCGAGGGCTCCGGCTGAGAGGAGACGTAACTTTGTTTGTTTTGAAAGCTTTCTGCTAAGTGAAATTGTACTTTACTTTCAGACACAAAGTAAAGTATCCGAAACTTCGATAGAGTCAATGTTTTAAAATTTCCTATTCATTCAGCTAGGTACTTTTTTAAACATAATAACATGTAAAGGCCACTCCAGTCAGGACAATCTTTGCCCATCTGATTAAATTGTCTGATCAAATCAGGTGCTGTGGACGCAAAAAATAATTTATATTTAATTGTATTCAATTAAATTCAACATTTATTGTAAACAACTTTGTTTCATGATTTTACTATAAAACGCTTTAAATCTTTCAAGAAATATTATTTTGATCGATCCATTTTAATTGATGAACTACCTGTCTCAGAATAATTCGAAAATTGTGCATGGTTTTTGTTTAATCTGTGACATGTAACTTTTTAATTTTAAAAAGTTCATTTTGTTTACTTATATTTTTAGTTTCAGATTGCGTTTTTTTTATTATTTATTAATGTAATATCTGCCATCACCTTTCAATAAATGTATTAAATCAATGCAAAGAACAGCTGAGATATTTATGTGGGTACTTACGACAGGTGTAATACATTTTTCGTGATATATGTGACTATGAGGTTATGTAGAGTTTTGTATCGAATTATCTTTTCAAGTTCTTTCTTTCAGTGTAAAATCGAATAATTGAAGCGAACACTAGTGCTAAATGAAGTCCAAGATCGTTTGTTGCATAGGAGCAAGTATTGTCACAAAGCAAGAAACCACTACAATTTAACAGGTTTAAGCACCAAGCATCCCGCTACCTACAACTTTTATCAAGCCTTTGAAATTATTTCCTTTATGTACCTACCTAAGCTATGTATAAAATAAATAAACACCAAAACCTCACGTGCGATTATTGATTATTCGATTATACAATTCGGTACATTAGATTAAATAAGTGCCTACCTAAAATAGTCGTCAAACGAAATGATAATCGAAACGAAAGGAAATCATAATAAATAAGTAGGGGTATACTGAGTGACATAATATATGTAAATTAACATGACTCATATTGGTTTTATTTTACAAGATAAAATTAAGAAGAACTTTTTGACCTCAAATTATTTATATGAAACTCGTCGTATCACGAAGCTCGACAAATAGTTCGTTGGAAAAAAATAAAAATATCTATACGTGTACATTATTTACCACATAACTAAAAACTGCAAATATGGATGTTTAATAAATTTCAAAATAAAATATAACTTTAATAAAAATATGGTATGGTGAAGTTAACGTCTATCAAAGTAAACCCCTTTATTTTTATTTATTTATTGTACCTATGCATTTGTGAATTTTTTACCGTAGCTATAATTAAAACTTTTATCGCCAGTAGGTCACACACCCATCAATCATATCAGCTCAATCTAATTTCATGTTTATTTACATCATATCGGTGGTTTGTAGGTACAGTAAATCGACAACGAAAAAGGGTTAATATTAAATAAACATTTCGATAGGTTTACCTAATGATACCTTAATGGTTTTTAATAACGAACCCAGTCATCGAAAGTTTTATTAGCAAATCATTATTTTTAAAACTACCATATTGTTATTAGATTAAAGTCTTGTAGGCACAGGTACACGTCTATAATATCGCGTAAATACATAATGTCGCATCGATATTTTTGGCTTTGACTGTATCTACAAAATAATATACTTTATTTTTAAATTTGTCTATGATTTTTTTTTATATACAGTGCACGATTCGATTGACTGGAATGTATTTTTTACAAAAGTTAATACTGACTTTGTTACCTAGGTATTTCTGGTTTATATACTTTCATGTTTTAGTATATCATAAAGTACACTGAAGACTTTATTAACAACATTTATCAATTGTTTAATTTTGTGATGTTAACAGGAGCGATATTTTTCCTTCAAGTCCCATGTTATTTTTGCGAGCCCTTTGTTGAGATGTATTAGCTCATCTCGACAATGCTTTTATTTCACTGGTAATTTATGCATTAAATTCAAAGTAATTACAAAATTTTGCTGTTGATGATGTTAAAAATAAAACAGTATGTGAAAGATTGTCAAAATTATAACGGTCTGAACGGAATAGGTACTTTTATAGCATGCAAAACAGGTGCCATTTTTTCTATTTTTATGTACAAAAAAATATTCTGTCGCCAATCACTACATATAGATAGTATAAAACACGGTCGCATTCCGCTGTCTGTCTATCCCTATGTACGCTTAGATCTTTAAAACTATACGCAACGGATTTTGATGCGGTTTTTTTAAATAGATAGTGATTCAAGAGGAAGGTTTATATGTATAATACAAAAATACTGATAATTTTAGAGGTTTCTAATGTGATGCCGTATATTAACACATTTTTTTTTGCGCTTACATTGCAAACGCTGGCTGAACCCTACGAGATAGATCAAAATAATGTACTACAGTATTGTACACCTTAAAAAGGTCTACAAAAAAGTCCGCCATGGTATATGTATATCGCTTAGGGATAACCCACAATAATCATTTTTTATCCGAATGTGAATCCGAATCCGAATGAAAATTTTGAATCCGATGCGAAGCCAGAGCGGGTCGCTAGTTTAGGTATAAGCAATAATTTTGTATTCAACTTTGAAGCCTTGAACTTTGGCTTTCTAATAGGTACCTATGTTTAATAGTTCTCTGCACACGCAAAAAGCCGACAGAGTGTTTATTCGCAAAACAAAAATTGTTTTTATTGATTATTTGGTTCATCTAAGAGTTTTTTTATGTAATTGTGTTCATGTGATTAAACTTTACAGTACAGACCTTAATTAAAAACGTAGATCAAGCGAAGAACGCTTCTTCACAAATTTGCCGTATCTATACACAAAATTTTACTTTGGTTGGTTTGGTTTTATTTGTTTATATTGTGTGGAGACCTGAGGGACTGCTGCTCTATTGACTGAGCGTTCGTTACGTTTTTACTTGCAAATAAGATTAATCAGAAATGATCGTAGACTCTGGCTACGCTATCGTGGCCCTGAAAGAAGGCGACAAATTTAAAAAAATCTGTGTGTTGCAACACCGTGTATAAGGTGAAAAACAATAATGATACTTGACCAATTAATAGTTTTTCTTACGACATTTTTAGGATTAGAGGGCGCGTAGAGGTATCAAGCTGAAATTTATATCAAATACTCAGGTCTACTGTCCCTTGGAGCTGTGAAAAAATCAAACTTATAAACCAACGCAATCAAAAAATAAAGCCGTTTATGCCGCAAATTTCCGCATTTTCGAAACTCGCAAGGGAATCGTAATGATGGATTTGTTGATAAAAATCACACACAATCTTTAAGATTTGAGGAGTTCCCTCGATTCCTCATGGATCCCATCATCAGAACTGCGCTCTGACAAAAACGGGACCAATCTGTATATATATATACTTACAATAAAAAAAAAACAAAATCGGTTCAGACATGATGGAGTTATGGAGTAACAAACAAAAAAAAACATACACGCCGAATTGATAACCTCCTTTGAATTCTTGAAGTCGGTTAAAAATAGTTGCCTTTTAAAAAATTTTGAACAAATCTCAGGGCCATGATAGCGTAGCCAGAATCTATCTTCTGTAGTATTAGGTTATCTGTGGCGTGATTAGGCTTGTTATTTATAATAGAGAATGTTTTCGGTTCGGCCGGGAGCAGCCGGGTGCGTTGTCTGTAACTCTGTAAGCCGCCGGTTGACAGGGCCGTGAATAAGCGCCCGGATTCCAGGCTTTTATTCCCATCGCTTTACGCACGGTGAGCTGAACCCGTTAAGCTGTAGTTTGGATTAAGGCTAGGTCTTAAATGCAGTACAAAGGCTCCCGTTCTTTGCGTCGACACTCATATGCATACGTCGGTTGTAACATATGGAATTATAAGATAAGTGAGACACACAGATTGTGTTGCGTCGTGTAGGCACGCGTACGTCGAGTAACTCATCATAGTGGATACCTACCATTAGTTACGCATTGCAGCTCGCTGAATATTAAAAAAAGCCATACATGATGAAGCTGCGCAGCGGATTAAGTTGACGAAATCGTATCTAAACTAAAATAAAATGATCACTTTGGGACGATAAACCGAACTTTCCAATAGCGTTTGGCTTTGCGTGAGTATGCGTGTCTCTGTTGTATTTAGCATTGAGAGCTAGCTACAATACGGCGACGGTATAGCGTGAGGTTAATCAATTATTGGCTACTAATGAAAACATATTTCCCATAAACTATATAGATGTCATATACAAAGGCAAAAGTGACCTAGGCCTCTGCACCCAGCCCTGGGCACCAGAGGCCTAGGTCACTTTTTCCTTTGTATATGACATCTATATAGTTTATAATTTATATACTAGTGTGTCTACTTAAAAATAAACAAATCAAAATATTTATTAAAATAATTTGATTTGTTCTTCGGTTGTACATATTTCCCATATTATATTTAAAGGTGTAGTTGATGCGATGCGGTCGCTAAGCTACGGGAATACAAGGCCTGTCCGTGCTAACCATGACATGAGCCGGAAAACGAATAAAAATTCCTTGCGCTCTCCTTTCTATCAAAAGGGATGAAACTAGTCTTGCTTCCGTTAATGTATGTATGTATGTATCACTTTATTGCACATAAACAAGTAGGTATAACATAATATGTACAACAGTAACATGTATAAAAGATATGCACAAAGGCGAGCTTATCCCTGATAAGGATCTCTTCCAGCCAACCCATGAGAAAATGAGAAAGAATTAAATACAAATGGTGAAAGACAAACTATGCACAAAAGATACAAAATAAAAAGTTCCAAAACACATAAAGCTGCAGCTAAACACTAATAAATATATAGGTACATTCATGTACCATACAAATACTTAAACTACATACATAATAATATAATAAACATTACTATACACATATAATATCAGACTATGTTGTGAAGTACTCGCAATATTATTCATAGCAAAACAAAAAAGGTTACTTACTGTTTATAAAATATCTGCTCGCGAACATTTAAACATTTGGAATCGTCAGATAAACAGTTTAATTTCAAAATAGGTATTAGGAAGGTATGGTACCGAATGAGAGGTATATTCAAACGCTGCACTGGAAGCATTGTAAATTGGCTGACCGTATTTCCAAGCCGGATTATTATTTTCAACTGCTAACCACATTGCACTGCTGCATATTTTAAATTAACATAAATGACAAAACTTAAAATTTATAAATTTGTACTCCAAATAGAACTGGTTATAAAGGTAGGAAATTGATGTAACCCACTTAATTAATATCTTTATGTTTGCATCCATACCGTAGGTACACCTACGGTATGGATGCAAACATAAAGATATTTCCACTCCGACAGTCGTCACCCATCGGACCTAGCTGAGTTTCTTGCTGGAATATTCTCAGCTAAGGTAGGAGTAGCGAATCAGTGACAACTCCCATCAGTCGATTCCCATATTATGTAACTAGCTGTGCCCGCGGCTCCGCCCGCGTGGAATTCGGTCTGTGTCAGTAAGCGGCTAATTCACCCCTAATTTCTCTCCCGCTACCCTGGAGGCGGAACTTGAAGTAAAGTTGACAGATGGATTTATCCTATTAATTTTTATTGGCATGATTTGAACGACATAGAATAGTAGGTGTAAATCGGACGATACAGGACCACTTTTGTATTTATACGTTCATGTCCACGGCAAATATCATCCAAATTGATCCTCCCGTCAATTCAGTCTAAGCATGAAAGGTAAGAACAGGCGCGGTTGAAATGGGGGGGGGGGGGGGGGGGGGTGTCACAAATGCAGAAAGGTTTTTTTCTATCTGAGGAATTAGTAATCCTTAAGGGGTGATTTCCGGGATAACAATGCAAAAAAAACCGGCCAAGAGCATGTCGGGCGATGCTCAGTGTAGTTTCGTAAATGCCGCCCTGTTACGAAACATCCGTTCAAACGGTCGTTTATTAAGCGATATTTGGCGGCGCTTACGTCAGTCTACTATCCGGCACCGAACCGATTTTATTCAATATAGTATTTATTGAAAGTTCTTATCAGGCCTCAACTATAAGAGTTCCTGGTTGACTACGGAACCCTAATAAGAGATAAATTGTAGTTTATGTAACTGTTACGTAATAAGGCCTAATTATGTACAGAAGCATACACTGCTTTACCTACACACATATTAAAAATCCACTGAAACCATGCGTGCCGGCGGTCGGGGGGGGGGGCGGATTTTGATTACGTTACCGTAGGTAATGAATTTTCATACGTTTTCACCACACTGTCACAGATAATACACTGATGTTACGTTGCTGGTTGCAATAATTGTGGTAATTACATACTTCAAGGTGCTAGCACATTACAATGCACTAATGAACGTCAGAGAAAAATAAAATACGTGAGTGTCGTGGAACACTCTGTTGGAACGAAGTTATGTTATTTAAGTTTATTACATTTTTGACTATCTCGTAAATTTTGTGGTTTTAATTTTTTTTGTATTTTTATGAAATTTTTGCAATTTTTAAAATTTTTAAAATTTTTGAAATTTTTAAAATTTTTGAAATTTTTAAAATTTTTGAAATTTTTGAAATTATTGAAATTTTTGAAATTTTTGAAATTGTTGAAATTGTTGAAATTATTGAAATTGTTGACAAGGTTGAAATTTATGAAATTTTTGAAATTTATAAATTTTTGAAATTTATAAATTTTTGAAACTTGAAATTTTGCCATTTTTGACATTTTTTACTTTTAGGTTCTCGACTTTTTTCACTTTTATCACTTTGTCACTTCTCACTTTCACTACAATTCACTTCACTTCACTTTATTCTATTTTATATATTTTTTATTTCATTCCATTTTACATGTTTCTCAATCGTATGGGTGTCGCGTTTTCGTGACGTGACGCTTTTTCGTGACGGTCACGTGAGTTTTTCACCTAGCCCCCCATCCGCGAACCGTCCAATAAGGAACTTCGTTCCAAAACTACCACCGGTTCTAACCCTACATACACCTCTGGCCCAAGAAGTATTATGATCGAAAAGATACTCGACGGGACTTATTTTTTATAAAACAGTAATACATTATTAGATCTTAAAGATACAAAATAATGCGTAGTTCTACAAGAAGACATATCAAAACAGCTTGAGAGACAGATAATGTACCTATTGTTTAATTATAAAGAAAAATAAATCCTAATCTGACTGCTTCACAAAACGTTTGATATGTTTATCTACATTCATATTGTAAGTTCTCTAAAACGTGTTCGAAAACGGTAGGCAATGGCTAGCATTACCACGACCGATTTTACTATGATAAGCTTTTTATCTGTGGCAGTAACGTAATTTTAACTTTACATGCTCAACTATTGATGTGTTATGAGTTTTGATAACATAATGTACACCTGCACGCTCCCGCGCGGCCGCCAACACGCGCCTCCCCGACCGCCGGCACTATCGAGTTGGCCATGGCGGTGCAATGGCGGACATTGTATGGTTTTCGAATACGGCGTTTAGAATAAATAATATGAGTGTAGATAAAGCAGTGTATGCAACTGTACGTAATTAGGCCTTAAAACACTCGTGTGATCTTATTATGAAACTCGCCTGCGGCTCGTTTCATAAAACCACACTCATGTTTTAAGGACCCTTATTACGTAACAGTTACATAATAGTAGTTACATAATGCCGTATTCCGAAACCATAGAATGGCCGCCATTGCACCGCCATAGCCAACTCGATTGTGCCGGCGGTCGCGCAGGCGCGTGTCAGCGGCCGCGCGGGAGCGTGCAGGTGTACATTATGTTATCAAAACTCATAACACATCAATATTTGAGCATGTAAAGTTAAAATTACGTTACTGCCACACATAAAAAGCTTTATCTACACTCATATTGTAAGTTCTCTAAAACGTGTTCGAAAACGGTAGGCAATGGCTAGCATTACCACGACCGATTTATTATGATAAGCTTTTTATCCGTAGCAGTAACGTAATTTTAACTTTTCATGCTCAATTATTGATGTGCTATGAGTTTTGATAACATAATGTACACCTGCACCCTCCCGGGGATCCGCCGACAGCCCGACACGCGCCCGCGCGGCCGCCGGCACAATCGAGTTGGCCATGGTGGCGGTGCGATGGCGGCCATTCTATGGTTTCCAAATAAGGCATTTAGAACAAATAATATGAGTGTAGATAAAGCAGTGTATGCAACTGTACGTAATTAGGCCTTAAAACACTCGTGTGATCTTATTATGAAATTCGCCTGCGGCTCATTTCATAAAACCACACTCATGTTTTAAGGACCCTTATTACGTAACAGTTACATAAACTACTATATCATAGTAAAATCGGTTGTGGTAATGCTAGCCATTGCCTACCGTTTTTGAACACGTTTTAGAGCACTTACAATGTGAGTGTAGATAAACTACTATTTCCTACCTAAACGGTGTCCTATAAATGTTGTAGTAGTTTTTTGGTTTGGGCCATGCATCTTTGTCCGTCATATATAATACTCGAACCTGCAATAACCCTTTGACATTCATGACATTTTCAAATATTTCTTAAGAGCGGGTAATGGTAAATTGAAAGCATCGACGGGTAACATGTTATAAATATGAACATCTTGACCAAAAAATTACAAATTGTTTAAATACCAAATTTCATCTAAATACGGACAGCGGTTATAGGTTGTTTCTTCCCCATGTAAACTTTCACCCCTTTTGTATCCGTTTAAAGGATCATTTCCGAGATAAAACTATTTTATTTCCTTTTTTAATTAATTATCTCCATACCAAATTTTATCTAAATCGATTCTGCGGTTAATAATTCCCTATACCAATTTCTAACTCTCTTTTCATCCCTTTTAGGGTTGATTTTCGGAGTGAAAAACTATCATTTGTCCTTTTTTGAGACCCATACTATACCAAATTTCATCTTTATCAGTTCAGCGGTTAAAAAATCGTCATACCAACGTCCAACCCCCTTTTCAGGGTGAAAGGGTTTATTTTCGGGATGAAAACTATTCTGTCGTTTCTCGGGTGCAAATTATCTGCATACTAATTTCTATTAAAAAAATCTCCATACAAACTTTCAACCCCCTTTTCACCCCCTCCAGGGTTGATTTTCAAGATGAAACTATCCTTTGTCCTTTCTCGAGACCCATACTATCTCTATACCAATTTTCATCTAAATCTGTTCAGCGGTAAAAAAATCCTCATACCAACTTCCAACCCCCTTTTCACCCCACAAGGGTTTGAAAACTATCCTATGACGTTTCTCGAGACTCAAATTATCTCCATACTCATTTCTATCTAAATCGTTTCAGCTGTTAAAAATTCTCCATACAAACTTTCAACCCCATTTTCACCCCCACCAGGGTTGATTTTCGGTATTAAAACTATATATTATCCTGTCCCGGGACTCAAACTATCTCTATACAAAATTTCATCGAAATCCGTTCAGCCGTTTTCACGTGATGCGCGGTCAAATAAACAGACAAACAGATAAACAGATAAACAGATAAACAGACAAACAGATAAACAGACAAAAATTCTAAAAATTGTTCGAACGTGTTCTGTTATCGATTCTAAGTATCCCCAGCCAACTTTTTTTCGATTATCTTCCATGTACAGACTTTCGACCCTCTTCAGCTTTATTATATGTATAGATGTATAGATCACTCATACAGATCAGGTTGAACTCGCTTCAACTGATCTCGCTGGAAGCGCAAAATCGGTAGGAGCATTTCAGTGAAGCTAATTTATCATGTCCTGGATTTTCCCACGGCTGCCATCACACCAAACAGTTTGCTCGCTTGACAGCTTCAAAAGCGTAAAGCCCAAGTCACGAACAGAAAAAAAACAATTAAAAAGTTTAATTAAGTATGAATTACAATAAAAGGTTGTTCTCAAGATTTGTGCCCGAGTTCAAATTCCGTCAAGCTGCACTAAATTAATGATAAGTTTGACGGAGTTAACGTTTCACCTTAGACATAAGTATAATTTGAGAATGACCCTAAATATATGTTATTGATAATAACTATTGTTTGGTACTGTAGTTCAACTTCCCATCCATTACACTTATGTGACATAAAAGTTTACACTAGTATCCAAGCTAAACATTAATCAAATCGTGGAGGGCCTCGAGTCGTATCAGTCACTCACAAGGTCGGCGCTACAAATATTGATCGGAAAGAACTACAATTATATTAAGATTTACGGGTTAGTTTTTTTGTCTTTTTGTCAAAGTTTGTAATTGTAAAATGAAGTCCGTTGTATTCGGGTAATTTCAAATGAAAAAAACTAGAGTATAATGACAATGAGTATTTTTTGTTTTATTGTATAAGTAATGATAATGATTAAATTCGCATTTGAGTTCTTAAGGCGCTAGGCGCTAATTGTGGCCAAAAACTGTTACTTTCTGAGGGATATATCTCAATAACGGGTTGTTCAAAAATTATGAAAAAAATATATGTTAATTACCATTTCATGTACAACATTGTCAACGTTTGAATAACTCGTGTACTGTATAGTTTCTCCGTTATTTAAATGTAACGAAATGTCGTTTTACGGTTAATTTTGCTTATATCTACTGAACGGCTCATTCGATTTAAAATATTGTTAAACTAAAAAATGTGTACTACAAAACACTACAAACTCAACGTAGGATATTTAAATTGATTAAATTTTCTTAAACAACTTGATCATAATTCCACATTTCGTGCGTTGGTAGCTCGAAAACGGCGTTGCTGGCAGTCGTGAGCTAGCTTTGAGACGAGGAGGCTGTGTCGCTCGTCGCTCCGTGCTTCCCTTGTACTAAAAATACTTGTGCTTGGCCCGTGAGCAATAATATCGGACTTACTGTGCCTAAAGACTAAATAACTGCAGAGGGTTCATGCGGTGCGGGCATAACGTGTCTTGTCGGAATCAATAGCGCATAGACGTTTTATCTTTTAAGATAATATACCCGTATGTGTGTTCATGTATTTACGTTCTTATAAAAAGTGTATTTTATTTAGATGACCTATATCACAAATTAAATAAAGAAATGAAATAGAAATGGAGAAAAAACAGAACTCGTGCATCTTATAATGCCCTGAAAACAAATGTAGTCTTGTAAGTACACTACAATTATTATGTATTACTACTTATTCTGATGAGTCACGCAAAACAGGCGTTAGTTGTCGAGTTGCGGAAACCTGCTATTGCTACAATACAATGGACTAATAAGTAATTTTCGGAGTTATTGTTTACGAAAATATGCGTTTGATCCAAAAGTTGTTTAAGACTTATTCTTTTTGGAAGACCTGTCCAATAATACCACACACTATCGTGTATCGTAACAATCGCGTGGGTTGGAGCGAAGAAAAATCACCTGCAATTCATTTTATTTTTCTGATTTTGTTTTACCATATTGTCGGCGTGATTAAAACACATTAAAAATTGCTGATATTTAAGAGTTTAACGTAAGTAAGAATAACGGAAAAAAAACTTTACTATCTCGCTGAAATACAAATTTATATTAATTATCAACACAAGTAAATAAACAAATTACTACTAACGGTTAATACTACATATCAAATATCTTTAAAAGACCGGCCAAGAGTGTATCGGACCACGCATAATGTAGGGTTCCATAGAAAGTAGTTTCTCGGAGATAACTCAAAAATGGCTCAACCGATAATATGTGAAATAGTTTTCATATAAATAAGTACTAAGCCGTATCTTCTTTATTTTTTTCATATTTTTTGGACTTACGGATTAAAAGTTAGATGGGGGGGGACTATTATTTAGACTTTCGAAGCGATTATTTCTAAAAATATTGACTCATTAAAAAAGGTTTTAAAAATCCTCTATATATATATATACTTAAGATATTTTTAAACCCGTATCGATAGATGTACACAATGTTCATATTTGCAAAAAAAAATTTTTTGACATTTAGTTCGGCATATGTATGTATGGAGTGCCTCCCCTTAAAGTTTTTTTTTTCAGCAATTTAGCTAAAAACTAAGTAGCGGCACAAGACACACCTATGGATAAAATTTCATCAATATATATTTTATAATAAAATGGTTGTGACATACGGATGGACGGACGGACAGACGGACATGTTTCAAGAAACTTTTTTAGTTTTGTAAATTTTTCGTAATTATATAAGTGATTTTTACGGTTGATATTCAAAATCGCTACAAAAAAATAACCATCTATTAAACTCACTTGCGCAGCAAGTAAACTAAATTCACATGAAAACATCGCTTTGATGCGCATTCAGTTTTTTTTTCTGATATGCAGAATATTTTTACCAATATTTTGCCGCTGACTGTACTTCAAATTCAAAATCTAGGTTTTATTTTATTACATAAAAATCTACTAATTGAGATCGTTAGTACTTATCTTATTTAATAGGTAAGTAGCATGCCTAAAAATATCACCATTGCAGTACTTAATCACAGTATTCAAATCAAAAAATATCCGCAAAAGGATTATAATTATTATTGGAGAGAAGCCTGACTTGGTGGCACTAATTTATCCAAGACCAGCTTTGAGCATAGTTGTTTCTCGCTAGACCAATAGATGGCGCTCAACTACCTACCGATTTGCTGCAACTTCAGTCCGCAACAACTTCACGCAAATAAATGGCGCCATATTGCTTTCCTCTGGCGGGCCCCACTTTTGGCTCGACACTGGTGCGGTGCGGTTGTCCCGAAATTCGCGATTATTCTTGTTCACGGGTTATTTAGGTTGAATTTAATTTTAAAGCATTGATTTGTGCGTTTTCATCAATAAATTGGAATTGCTTTTGTAGCCTGTGTGTTTTCCTTATAAATTCTTATATCCTTGCTAAAATCAGACGCGGGATATTAAGAACTAACGCATAGCCTTACAGTTAGTTGCTTAAGCCGTCTTGATTGAAAATTTAAATTGTCGGATAACAGCTATTGTGTCACGTCACATCGTCATATTTGCTTCGATGCCGATTATTTTTCTTTGTGTATGAATTTATTGAAATCGGGCAATACTTTTTATTACCCTAGTTTTTGGAAGTGATTGTTTTTGCTCATTTTGTGGGTAGTGTTACTTAGCTCTTAGGTACAAATAACGTTTAGTGCATACAACTGTTACGTTTATGTTTTATTTTTCTTTGTAGTTAACGTATTCTTAAAATTGTAGTAATCATTAAGTACCTACCCAATTGTATCGATAAAGTTTAAGCAATGACTGATCGGCGGTCACGTACACGAAGTAGTATACGTCACTTTGCCGATTGAATTTAATGATGTCACCTTAGAAATGGATTTGTCCGTTATGAGTCCCAAGGATATGAGTACACCTGTAATAGTGGGAACTGATGTGCTTAACTGTGATGATATTTTGTACGTGCGCAGAGGTGTGAATCAAATTCTTACTCGTGTCACTAACAATCAAGAAACAGTGATGGTGGTTGAGTCTGATGGTCAGCTTCCGATAAATACAGAACTAACTGGAGACGATTTGAACAAACTTCTCGATCTGATCAAAGAATTTTCGCCATTTTTCATAACTGGTACAGCGGTTTCGACTGTTAAGACTGGAAGCATGGCCATCAGGCTTACCAACAACACACCGGTGCATTATAGACCATATCGGCTCTCGCAGGCTGAAACTTTACGCGTCCGGGAAATCACAAAAGACCTGTTAGAGAAGGGAGTTATTCAAGAGTCTGAGTCCGAATACTCAAGCCCCATTCTTTTAGTTAAAAAGAAGGACGGCACAGATCGTATGTGTGTCGACTTCAGAAAATTAAATGAGGTTACAGTTAAGGATCGATCCCCGTTACCACTGATCGATGACCACATCGACCGACTAGGCCGTGCTAAATATTTCAGTAGTCTCGATATGGCCACCGGATTTCACCAGATTCCAATGGACAAGGACTCCATACCGCTTACCGGTTTCGTAACGCCAGAGGGGCATTTCGAGTACCTAAAAATGCCTTATGGCCTCGCTAATGCGCCGGTTGTATACCAGCGCATCATTACCAAAACCCTGCAGCACCTCATTGAATCTGGTAAAGTCCTGGTGTACATTGACGACGTGTTGATTATCAGTGAGACCGTTGACGAAGGGATTGCTACCTTACGAGAGTTTCTTTCAACTCTGACAAAAGCTGGGTTCTCTATTAACCTCAAAAAATGCTCATTTTTGTCGACAAAAGTAGAATATTTAGGCCGAACCATCAGTCAGGGTCAGGTACAGCCGAGCGCTCTTAAAGTAAAAGCCCTTGCCGAGTCTCCGGTCCCTAAAAATGTAAAGCAGGTCCATCAATTTCTCGGGCTGGCTGGGTATTTTCGTAGATACATTGAGGGTTTCTCGTCAAAGGTAGCATGTATTGCCAGACTAACAAAAAAAGATGTTCCTTTCGTATGGGGTTCCGAACAAGAAACTGCACGAAAGGACATTATAGCGCATTTGACGAGTGAGCCTGTTCTTGCTATTTTTGATCCGAAACTGCCCATCGAGGTTCACACGGACGCCAGTTCAATAGGTTATGGGGCGGTCTTAATTCAAACGCATGGCTCCGGTCACAAGCGTGTGGTTGAGTACTTTTCTAAATTGACCCAACTATCATTCTTATGAGCTTGAAACTCTTGCGGTGGTCAAGGCCCTGCAACATTTCAGACACTACCTGGTGGGTACGCAGTTCAGGGTAGTTACCGATTGTAACGCCTTGAAACTGACACAGAAAAAAAAAGATCTACTGCCGCGAGTTGCCAGGTGGTGGATGTACTTGCAGGATTTTGATTTCTCGCTTGAGTACCGCAAAGGCGCCGCTTTGCCTCATGCAGACTATTTAAGTCGCAATCCGGTTAATGTTGTTCGGGTTCAAAAACCCCAAAATTGGGCCCAACTGGCCCAGGCCGCAGATGAAGAGTCTCAGTCCCTCTTACAAAAATTAAATAATTGCCAGCTAGATTCCAATCAATATGTCAGAAAAAATGATCTTCTGTACTATCGGTACTGTCCGACTGGAGAGCAAGCCCGACTTTTATACTACATCTCGAAAGGCCACAGACTCAGTCTTCTTCGCGTCTTTCATGACGAGCATGACCATATTGGTGTCGACAAAACATGTGACCTTCTTTTAAAACACTTTTGGTTTCCGGGTTTTCGTTCCTTTGTTCAAAAGTACGTATCACATTGTTTGGTATGCCTTTCTCAAAAGAAGTTGCCGCGTGCTCCTCATCAGCCTATACATTCGTATGAAAAACCCGATGTCCCCTTTGAAACCATTCATGCCGATGCACTGGGTCCTTTACCCGAATCGAATGGTCATCGTTATGTCCTCATTATTGTGGACAGTTTTTCGAAGTTTTGCCTCTTATACCCCATGATGCGCCAGGATGCTGGCGAGCTAAAGCGACATTTCACAAATGCTGTGTCACTTTTTGGCACTCCTAAGCTTATTGTTGCGGATCGTGGCCGCATGTTCCAAAGTGCAGAGTTCACTAACTGGGTTTCTGAGTTGGGGAGTCAAATCCATTTGATAACTCCTGAGATGCACCAGTCGAATGGTCAGGTCGAACGATATTGTCGAACGCTGCTAAATATGATCAGGGTTGAGAGTAACTATCGTCAGGAAGAATGGTCATCTGTCATGTGGAAGTTGCAACTGGTTATTAATATGACGAAGCACAAGACCACCCAGATGTCACCCCTTAATCTACTAGTTGGAATCGACGCCATGACACCCGTAATCCGCAACGTCGTGCGGGATGTTGCAGTTGAAGGAAGTCATCAAAATAGGGAAAGTCTACGAGAGATGGCGAGACAACGAGTGTCTGAGCGTCTACGGCGAAACCGAGATTTACAAGATGCTTCAGTTAATAAAAATAGGCGCGAACCTCGTATGTTCGAAGTGAACTCTATGGTTTTTGTTATTAAGAAGGCACAATCCACAGGAAAGCTGGACTCTGGAATGCGGGGCCCATATCGTGTAGTCAAGGCACTGCCTCATGGGCGGTACGAGCTGCGGCTGCTTGCAGGCTCCTACGGGAAGACCACCAAGCTGCGGCCGAGTATATGGCTCCTTGGAAGGGCGAGTGGACTCCGGACACATGTGCTGCCTTTTTCGAGGGCGAGATACTCCCCTATATTGTTGATAAGTGAGCAGACCTCACTTTGCAAGCAGACCTTGCATGATTGTAACTTTATGTAGTGAGCAGACCTCACTTTGTAAGCAGACCTTGCATGCTTGCAACTTTATGTAGTGAGCAGACCTCACTTCGCAAGCAGACCTTGCATGCTTGTAACTTTATGTAGTAAGCAAATCTCACTTTGCAGGCAAATCTTGCATCTTTGTCCTTTTATTTAATGATCAAATATTGTGTTGTGCAAGCAGACCTTACACGATACATGTCCCGTTATCATTTTAATTATTTTGTGAGCAGATCCTCACCAATTTGTAAGCAGACCTTACACGATGCACATCCCGTTATCATGAGCATCCCATTTTGTTTATTTTGACAAGTGTGTTGTTTTTGTTACGCAGATGCAGACAATGTTGAACCGGAGTCTGTCGCGGCGGGTCCAATGCCTTCTGGGTCCACGACATTGGATGATGGGCTCGCTACCGAAAAGGATACTTCCGGTTCCGCTACGACGAGTCAAGATTCATCTACCATGGAAGATTAAGGAAAAGAGACCGAGACGTTCTCGCGTCAGGAAAGGCCGTATTGGAGAGAAGCCTGACTTGGTGGCACTAATTTATCCAAGACCAGCTTTGAGCATAGTTGTTTCTCGCTAGACCAATAGATGGCGCTCAACTACCTACCGATTTGCTGCAACTTCAGTCCGCAACAACTTCACGCAAATAAATGGCGCCATATTGCTTTCCTCTGGCGGGCCCCACTTTTGGCTCGACACTGGTGCGGTGCGGTTGTCCCGAAATTCGCGATTATTCTTGTTCACGGGTTATTTAGGTTGAATTTAATTTTAAAGCATTGATTTGTGCGTTTTCATCAATAAATTGGAATTACTTTTGTAGCCTGTGTGTTTTTCCTTATAAATTCTTATCTCCTTGCTAAAATTATTATAAAGCTGCCCGCGCGCCTCTGTGTAAAGTCATATTCTTTGAACATCGTTCCGGTGCAGTGTGGCGGATTTACGTACGATCGCAATGAGAGGCGTAAGCGGGTAGCGCGGGTACACAGCGCCCAAACGCTCAAGGACACTCTGGCGACAATCGTCTTAACTTTCGTCTGATACTATGTTGTTGTCATTGTCACAAACAATGCTAATAATTATGTCGGCGGTCGATACAAGGCTAGGCTACGATCGCATTTATGTATTTTCTACAACATTTGGCATTTGCCTAAGGGTTTAAGTAATAAATTGTAAGTGCGATCGGGAGAGGTGCTTTATAGATCTTGATCGATATCAAGATTTTTAAGTTATCATAAATTGGATAACTATTAGAGATGCACCGGATAGTTGATTGACCAGATACCAGATATCAGGCGGACCTGTTGACCGAATAACTGGTCATCCGGTCGCCAGACATTCGGCCTAAAGTTTTACCTACCTACAGTTCAGCTAATGTATGTAAGTATAAAAAAAACAGGTAAATAACAACATGATAAAGAAAAAACCAGCTAAGAGCATGTCGGGCCATGCTGAACGTAGGGTTTTCGCAGTTACCGGCCCACACATACCTACGTCATTTTACTATGCGGCACTTACGTCCTTTTTACTAGGCGTTTTTAAGTTTTAACTCAAAAACGACTCAACTGATTTTATTCAATATATTTTTCATTGAAAGTTCTTATTAGGCCTCACTTTAATGATTACGAACAGACGGTTACACGGTTAAGTTACAGGGGAGGGGGGAGGGTTTACGCACTTTTTTTAACTTTCGGAACCCTAATAAAAAAAAAACAGTTTTTATTTTTCCATTTTGTCGGCGTGATTAATACACGTACTTATGAGTACGTGTATTAATCCAAATCAGCTCAGCTTTCTAGTGCTAACGATCACTGAGCTAGCCCGCAGACAGACAGACGGACGGACATGGTGAAACTATAAGGGTTTCTAGTTTACTACGGAATTCTAAAAGTAGTATTAATCCCTTTAAGGGACCTGTTCCAGCTAACCTTTGAGTAGTAATTCAAAGCTAACTCGAGCTCAGGGGCGGCACTCCGTGCAGGTATTGCTACATGTTCACCAAAGTTGATAGTTAGTTGAAGTTGATAAGTCAATTAGCGTTTATTATTAGTTGTTTTTATATGTCTTCTTATAGAACTACGCATTATTGTGTATCTTTAAGATATATTAATACTGTATTACTGTTTTGAAAAAATAAGTCCCGCCGAGTTTCTTGCCGGTCATAATACTTCTCTGGTCAGAGGTGTAGGGTTAGAACCGGTGGTAGTTTTTTTTTCTCTGACGTTCATAAGTGCATTGTAATGTGCCTAAATTGAAGAATTTTATTGGGAGGTTTACTATATATTCATCCCATTTTTAAACTTGACTATGTGTCATTTTATTATCTGGTATTCGGCCGAATAGTTAAAAGTAGGCCGGATAGGCCGCGCGGATACCGAATAGATAATAACTATGTATAGTCATTCAATCAAATACAAACATCGAAAACATTGAAAAAATAATCAACCCAGTTGGACTTGAACCAACATCGATACGCCTAATGTATGAGTGGAATACCCACTTTAAAAAATGTAAAAAAATAATTATATGTATAGTCACTTAGATACATATCATCAAAATACTGCAAATATTGTTAGGCTGGATTTGGTGCTATACTGATACAGTAAAGATAAAAAGTGTAGGTACTGTGAATATTTAATGCCCAAGATTATTAACAGTTTATTGAAAATCGATATTCTAAAATGTTTTATTAAAAAGGGTCACGAACGGTCATACATTTTTAATGCAGTTGGTACTTAATTAAGGAAAAGTTGGCTTGCTCTCCAACTCCCCTTCGTGTATCTTACGAACGTACTTAATTATTATATAATCTATTTTACACCCAGGGGTTGATTTCTTGATGTATCTTTTGTCATAAAGCTTAATAAACTTTTTAATTATTTTTTAACGATCATACAATTTAATGCATGGACCCTTTTTGAGATCAGTTCGACATACATACTAACACGAAATGCTTACTATACAGCATAAACATTGTCAAGACTCCCATCTAATTAGCCTAGGATAAACGCATAGATCTGTCCTTTTACCTGCAGGTCGCGTACGAAAACCGTGGATTCAGTTTTTATTTTTTACTTGTATCTTGTATAGTTTCAGCAAAACTAAAAACCTGCCAAGAGCATGTCGGGCCATGCTCAACGTAGGATTCCTTAGTTACCGGCCCGTCACAATACACCCACTCAAAAGATTGTTTATTATATGATATTTTGCGGCACTTAGGTACCTCATTTTACTATGCGGCACTTACATCCTTTTTTACTAGACGCTTTATAATTATAACTCAAAAACGACTCAACCGATTTCATTAAATACAGTTTTCATTGAAAGTACTTATTAAGCTTCACATTTATATTTTTTTCTAAATTTTTTTGACCTACGGTTCAAAAGTTACAGGGGGGGGGGGGGTGCACTTTTTTAAATATCGGAGCTATTATTTACGAAACTATTATTATAATTACATGCGTACTAAAGAAACCGTTTATTATGACAGGGTTGGGAAGCTAAGGGCGATTCGGGTCCGGACAGCACGGAGCCGCCGCCCCCAGCGCACGCTCCTCTCGATGCAGTCTGGCAACCTGTCGCCGGTACTCGGTAAGCACATCCCCATTACTTCTTGAATGTTTATCACACAGGGTAAGCTAAAGGCACGGCGCTAGTCAACGGACCGCTCGACACATTTGGCAACTCAATACTGAGCACAAACCTCCTCGCATTGTACAGGGCACTTACACATACACAGCCGCACAGAGGTTTACAGCGTTCATCCCCACCCTAGCCCATTTAAATAAAATAAATAAATAGTATGGGACAATCTTACACAAATCAAAGAGTACCCAGTGTGTTGACGACGAGATACCCTCTTGTTCCTCTAGCCGTCAACACAGTGAATTCTCCTTTTTGTAAAGGGTTGGCAACGCGCATATGACACCTCTGAGGTTGCAGGCGTCCATAAGCTACGGAAGCTGCTTACCATCAGGCGGGCTGTATGCTTGTTTGCCACTGTCGTGGTATTTAAATAAATAAATCAAGTCGCACAGTAAGCTCATTAAGGCCTATGTTGTGGGTACTAGAGGACGATATATATATCATAGACAGATATATTATGTATGTGTGTATATCTACGAAGAAACTTTATTCTATCCTATTCTATATATACTTAAATACATAGAAAACATTCATAACTTAGGAAGATATATCCGTGATAAACACACCAATAAATGCCCTGACCAGGATTCGAACCCCGGACCTCCTGCCTGCATCATAGGCATTGTCACTGCCGACTAGGCTATAAGAAGGCCATTTGGAACTTTACAGACTAGTGGTAGCCGTACAAGCCCAATTTCAAAGAAAAACCGCAAATCGATCTACAGTTTAACCGTTTGGCACACGCATACTAGAGGTCAAAACACAGTTTTTGACCCGCAGTTCTTAAAAAAAATTCCCTTAGGAGGGGAGTGCCGAGACATTTTTTATTTGTATGGAAAAAAATATTTTTTTTCAGAAACCTATCGTGTGTGGTATCTATTAAAAGGGCATTTTGAGGCGATTCTAAAAATATACCACATCATTACATTTCAGCCCTTTTTTTTTAAATTAACACAAATATAATTTTAGAAACATACCAAGTTTGGGCTCCTCCAGACACGATATGGCTGATTTTTTAAAAATAAAATATACCACAAATAATACGTAATATCCTCATATCTAACCTCAAAGAAGCAATTTTGAAAATAACTACATTAAGTTTTTTTTTTTAATTTTTCAATATTACAAAGTGACACAGTTCTATTTCAATACCTATTTGGCGTGACTTATGGAACTGTAGTACAGATACAGTACATATTAATCATAAAAAGATACGTAGTATCCATATATCCAACGGAAAATACCTCTTTAACCCTTTAACTGCGCCTTTTCATAAGCTGGTATAGTTTTTGACACAAAATATCATGGTTAGACTCCTTCAGATACGATATACGCAACTTTTTTTTGTACAGTATATCACAAATGATACGTTATATCTTGATATCTAACCACAAGAAAACAATTTGCAAAATAATTTCATTTAGTATTTTTTATTTTCTTTTTTATGTGTATAATTTTTCAATATTACAAAGCGACACAGTTCTACTGGAATTGTATTGAACTGTGCTGTCCTGTTTATTATTAGTGTTATCTAAGTGATAATAACGATAAAACGACAAAGTCTGCGTGGAAGGACCCTGCATTCACTGCAGCGTTTACATGCTTAGCTCTCCCACCCAGTGTTAAAGAGATTACCGACGAACATATCCTATCACTGGAGATGTTCACCAACAAAATGTACAATCCTTAGTGCGATTTGACAGGCGTGAATGAAGCTCGACGCCAAATGTTTCTGACCGGTGATAAGACCCTCTCTTTAATACCTCCTACTGCCGGTGGCCTCCTTCAGCATATAAAAAGGGCAAAATATCAGGCTGGAGAAATATGGGGGCGTGCACTAGAAAGTCACGTAGCAACCCGACCATCTCCAGAACAGTGGGGATGGAAGAGAAGACCTGACCTTTCATTAGAGCCTAATTGGACTGAATTAGACTGTATATGGCATGCAGTTAAGGAGCCTCCCTTGCACCCCAGCCTGCAAAATTTGCCACGGTGATTGCCATAACGTGAGGTGCGCTATTATTTTCTCAATTTATGCCTTTTACCAGGCCTATGAATCATGCCCGCGCGAGCGAGTTATATACCTACGTTTTGCGCCTCCGCCGGCGAAACTAAAGTCAGTGGGTTACCAACGCGCTCACTGAACGCACGTCGTACCGCGCGCGATGCTACTCGGAACAATGTCATCACGAATTTTTTTAATTTATAGCGATGTAGATGGATGTAAAAAATAGCAAAGCTAATAAAAATAACAGATGAAGATACAAATAGCTTATCGTAGCTTAGACTATTAACGAAATACAATTCTCTCAAATAACTATGATGATATTGCTAAAAGGCGATTAGAATAAGATTGAGATAGCTGTCAATCCATATTCATTTTGACAGTGTGTGGCAAATCTGTCAAGATTAATCATACTCTCATCGCGGCAACAAAATATCAATCAATATTACTCGTGTAACTAATTGTTATGCCCCATGCGAACCACTTAAACACTGAATCAATGCAAAATACTTATTTCCTTAATTATAAAACATTTCCAAGCATATGCAACCCTAGCGATTGTGCGGGTGCGCGGGAGGTGCGGGGTGCCGCGCGTTGAAGGCCGCTCCATTGTATTATTGCGTAGGTACGTAAACCGTAGGTATTCGCTTTTTCTATGAGTGATTCATATCTGTCCGTAAGAACTATTATATAATCTGTGCTTTTACGTAAATAAGTGAAGTCATTTATACAAACCGCTTTCTTATTTGCAGCAAAACGTATATAGAAGACGGAGAGGAAGAAATATAAAGATAGAAAAATATATTTAAAAAATGTAAAAAGCAAAATTAATAGTATGTGTATTATAATTATAAGATAAAAAACAACAGGAATAAACATCTTTAATTCAACTTTCAGTCACTTTTTAAGTCAGTATCTACCACAAAAACTATACCAACTGATGAAAAGACGCAGTTAAATGGTTAAAGAGGTATTTCCCGTTGGATATATGGATACTACGTATCATTTTATGATTAATATGTACCGTATCTGCAATACAGTTCTATACGTCTCGTAAAATAGGTATTGAAGTAGAACTGTGCCACTTTGTAATATTGAAAAATTTAAAAAAATACCTAATGAAATTATTTTCAAAATTGCTTTCTTGAGGTTAGATATGAGGATATTACGTATCATTTGTGGTATATTGTATTTTAAAAAAAACAGCCATATCGTGTCTGGTGGAGCCCAAACTTGGTATGTTTCGAAAATTATTTTTGTGTTAATTAAAAAAAAATAGCTGAAATGTAATGATGTGGTATATTTTTAGAATTGCCTCAAAATGCCCTTTCAATAGATACCACACACGATAGGTTTCTAAAAAAAAAATTTTTTTTCAATACAAATAAAAAAATGCATCGGCACTCCCCTCCTAAGGGAATTTCTTTTAAGAACTGCGGGTCAAAAAATGTGTTTTGACCTCTAGTATGCGTGTGCCAACCGGCTAAACTGTAGATCGGTTTGCGGTTTTTTTTTATCGTACGGCTACCACTAGACGTCTTCTGAATAATTTCAGTGATGTATCCATGTTTGTAACCGCTTATTAGGTACCAAGGATGATTAAGACATGGATTGAAAATGCCTATACAAAATCGCGTTCCCTTATTTCAGGCTAAAGCACTGTTACTGGCTAAAGTACTTAACCTTTCTGTTAAGCCCATTGGTGACTGGTAGATAATGCCTTATGGCTTTAAGTCCGCCATTAGTACCATCTTATTTTGTGCAATTAAGATTAAATAAATAAATTCTAGTTTCTAATATTTTGTTCGACTATTAACGCTGACAGAATAACTCGACTCCAGACTCAACAGATGGCGCTGTAGCACTAAGTACCGAAAACAGACGTATAGCCTGAAGGTTCGAGGAACGCGATTTTGTATAGGCATTGTCCATCCATGTCTTAATCATCCTTGTTAGGTATCTGGTTACGATAGTAATCTGGTGTTATACTTTATGAGCGCTGGATATCTAGTGGAAAAGAGTACCTAAGACTTTACTTCATACGATGCATTCGGAAAACATTGAAGATGAGGAAGAGCCAATGAACTTGACTCACCCGCAACTCGTGCATTCAATAGGAATACCTTTAAGCTCTGGACTACGTTCCTCTCGTGCCGACGTGGCGTCGTAAATAATTTCTAAATGCCAGCGTAAATGGATAGCCTAATAAGAATAATACTAGAGCAGACAATGCCATGAATAATTGGGTAAAACTGGGGAACAGTCGGTTTGTAACTTTGTACACAATTGCTAATAGACGGAGAGCTGGCCACGGCAGGAATGACACAATAATGAGAGCAACGAAATTGATATAGTTAGACTGCTATACTATTGTTATTACCTAATCTGGCAATCTGGCAGCTTTAAGCCGGGGGGTTCAAGAGTAGCAAACCAGTAAAGTTGTTTATAAATCTAGGGAACGACGCAATACTGAGAGTTCTTGCTTTAGTACGATATCGTGGCATTTGATGTATGTAATTGGAATATAACGTGAAAGCTGTCGCAGTGGGGGGGAAAAGAGGCAGGTTGAAGTTAAATGCATTTATACCGGACGCCTGCAGTTTATTTTAATCTGATCTGTGAAAACTGTTTGTAATTAATCAGGCGCTCGAATAAAACTTATTAGTTGACAGTTTTCGATGCCAAGACGATATTACCGATAGTTATTTCTAAATAGGAAATCGACTTTAACAGCCAGGATTCTCGGTTTAAATTGTTATGAAAAAATATGTGACATATTAGGTTTTGTTCTGATAATGAACTTAGCTTACAAAGCCACATCATAATACAGCTACTCGTTACTAGATTGCGCTTATATCTACTAAACATAGACAAAATATTACATTTGAATTCCAACTGCTGACCTAGTACGGGTGAGCAGTAGATAATAAACCAATATAAGTGTGCCGCATTACTACGAATCGCGCGGTCATGTTACACTGGCAGTAAGAGAAATTGGCTCGCCAAGGGGCACACAACCATTAGGAAATTACAGATATATGGCTGCCTAATTTGTGGATAAAAATATTAACCCTTAGCCATACCTGAATATTTTGATCATTAATACTTAGAGAATTCAACCAACCGGAGTCGCCATTGACAGGCGTTCCCTTCTGCCGAAAACATATGACCAGTGGTCATACACATGTATGGACTGACGTTTATCTGACGTATCATCCCGTCCGGGTTGAAATCTCTAGTTGAAGTTGAATACCGATTCTGATAGCCATCAGCTTAAAATAAAAGTTCTTATTTTATTATTATATTCTCTTTATTTATTACAATATCAATATAAAAGTAATGTTGGAAATGTCATTGTGATAGTTGCCTTCCCCATTCATTTTAATAACATTAAGTAAGATTTAAACAAGGGTGTACATCTGAACGAAGTGACAGCTACGGCCTTGGAACGTATCGGATACCGTTTCGGGGTTGTCAAAATCTCCTTTGTTTATTTGCTGCATGACCACAGGTAAGATAAAATATTTATGTAGTTTATGTAGTAGTTTCGTTCTAAAATAACGGTTAGATTGGGCAAATTAACTAATAAATCTTACATTAATGTATTTTTCTATTAAAATTACTGATGTATCAGGTAGATTAGGGCAGGTCCAGCAATCAAACTAATCGCGTACTTGTCAACCCTAGATAATCGACAGGAAAAATTGTATGTAGACGTCATGTGCCACCGTTCATATGTCAAAGTTCTGTCAAACACTGATTTTGTAGGGAAGATTGAAGAGGAATGGCATGAAACCTTTGCGGAATGAAGATTAACACAATAAATGTCAAAGTCAAAGTCAAATAGTTTATTTGTACAACATGGGTATATATATAGTACAAACAGAGGTACAGGTCTTAGGCCCTGGGTTTTCTGACCACCCGTCGCCGGCGGCCGGCGACCGACTCGTGTCCGCCGCCGACGACGTTCGGATGTTTTGTTCGGGTCGGTCGTCGGCCGCCGGCGACGGGTGGTCAGAAAACCCAGGGCCTTACAGAAATGACGCTTCAAAAATGGGTATTTTATTGGTTAACAAGACATGAGACATTTTATTTTTGTAAACCTAAAAATGGGTTAAGTTTTCACATGAGCATTGTTTAACTTTACTCGTTTTAATATTTTATGTCGACGCTTATCCTTGCCTATTAATCATGAACTTGTATCGATATAAATATCGACTTTGCGCAGCATTTGAGTAGCGAGTATTTGAAGTGACAGAATGATAGAAAGTTCTAGATAAATAATAATTTACTTGGTGGTACTACCAATGAGCAACATAGATTACCTCACTAAGATCCCGGACTTTAGCGTTTATGAAGGCTTGCAGTCGTTATCTATATGCTGTTTTATTTATAAATATTGAGCCGCCTGTCGCACCAGTGGATTGTAGGTTATGACAATATTTGAAACTACAAAACCTAACGCGTACTCAATGAACTCGATTCATTTCTCATTTTATAAGAAAGATTGGCGCCATTCGTATGCGGGAACATTCATACTTTGGCCATATCTCGATTTTAAAAACATGCTGACACTTATTTTTGTACTTGTGGAAGATTCCTTCTCATACGCTTAAAATACTCTCGAATAATGGTAACATTACCACTGTTGGTTTCCTTGAAAAGAGAGTTTTTGTGTTTTTGATAACTGCGGACTCTGCATAGGTTTAAAAACTTCCTGCCTGTGAGTACCAAGAAGCTGCTTGTGCAGGCTTTAATTTTTCCTATTATAGACTAAGCTGATGTGTGCACTACCAACATTTCCCAGGCTTCCCTAAACAGACTCGATCGTATATTAAATAATGCCAAACGCTTTACTTTCGGCTTGCGTAAATTCGATCACGTCTCAGGTTATCGTTACCAACTCCAATGGCTGCCTGCACGTCAACGCAGGACTATTAGAATTCTCTGTAAGTACTCTCTTCTCTATTTTGTTTGATCTCTCTGTTCCAGACTACCTTAAGTCCAAATTCAGTTTTGTCAACCCCCGTCCCGGGTGTGAGCTTCGCTCCTCCCAGTCTCTTAAGCTTCTAGTACATCCTCCCCATAGCGGTTATCTCTCTTCTTCTTTTACAATCCAGACTATTTGTCTCTGGAATGCACTTCCCCTGACAATAAGACAAGCCCCAAGCAAGTTCGTTTTCAAACGCTTGCTTCACAAGCACCTGCTGGATCATGACCAGCGTGAATGAGTTTTTTCCCCTTTGCGCGTATGCATTATAATATATACGTATGTTAATTAGTATGTATATATATTGGTATTTGTGAAGTTTATGTAGCATATATTGAAGTATATTTAAGTAGGTACAAATAAGTTATAGGATAAATCAGCAAGTTTTCTCTTACAGCACCCACTTTAGCGAATTTCTGTTTGGGCCTATGGTTGACTTGTAGAGAATGCCTTGAGGCATTAAGTCCGCCATTTGTACTTATTTTTACTTTGCAATGAAGTTTAAATAAATAACTAAAATTCTTGGGTGCATATTTAGATGCACCTATCTGTAGTAATGTTTGTTACAATTGCAGTTATTTTGCATAGTTTATGACCAAATACCAAACAATATAAAATGTACATTATTTTTGGGAAACTTATCCCAAACCTAATGTACCATCGGGTTCATAATTGCATATCCAATTTATACGTAAACGTACAGTACGTAGGTACAGTAAACGTGATGCTACAAAAAAAACGTATTACATCCTAGTAACTATTTTTATGAGTATTTTTTTAGTATTAACTCAATTCCGGAAAATATTATAGGGCAGATGCCCCGGTTGTGGCCACTGTGCCGGTTTTGGCCATTTTCAAAATTACTAAGGCATAGACAAATTTACAAGTCTATGGTTTATAGAGTTGATATAAGAGTAAATTATGGCAGCACAGATGGCCCTGTCATCTGTCATGTATCAGTTGTCAGCGTAGCACTATCTATGTGGCTGCTAAAGTGTTTAATAAGTTACCCGTAGAAATTAAATCACTCAATTACTTAAAATTTCTGACAGCACTTAAAAAACATGTTATTGACTTATGCCCCTACAGCTTAAGTGAATATTATAATATTGGTCACTGTTAGTTAATAAGTATGTATATATTATAAAATGTTAGTTCATATTTACATAAATATGTAGCTACACCCACTGGATAAAATTGTATTGATACTATCTGTATTGCTTAACATCATTATGTACACATACAATTTATGGCTAAATAAAAAAATAAAATAAAAATAAAATACCATGGAAAAAAATGGCCAAAAGTGACTCTTGGGCTTTTTTTTAATATTTCTCAAAAGAAAAAAAGATCAGAATCTTAACAGCGAAAGTTCATATAAATATAGTCATACATATTTTATTGAATTTAAACTTTCGTGAGACATAGTAACACTGTATAAGTTTAAGACTCATTAAATAAATATTTTCATCATTCCTTATTGATACAAAATGACAGACGTCTGAATAAACAAACTCTCCTTAAAGTGGCCCAAACCGGGGCATTAGCCCTAATATTTTTAGATGATCGTTTTCAGAAAAAATATTAGCCATTTTAAAAATTGTTTTCCTAGTACCTGCACTCAATTTTCTACTCTTTAAAACAATATATTATTTTTAATTAGTAGGTACAGTTGCCATCAAATATATCGGAGAGGCCAAGGTACTCAAAAATATCTGATCATACACTTTATCGCCTTGACAATAGAGGCGTTGTTCAGATATTTGTGACCACCTTGCCCGCTACGATATATCTGATGGCGACTGTACTTAAATTTTTAACGCTAATATATGTACCCGTAGTGATCACGCGAGTCGTTTTGTATGCTCAATCTAATATGTACAATACGTTGTGCCGTTTATTCCCACCAATAGTTGTGCGTACCTTGGCGAGCCAACTGCTCAAACTACCAGTGTAACATGACCGCGAAATTCGTAGCAATGCAGCACACTTATACTGGTTTATTTTCTACTGCTCACCCGTACTAGGTCAGCAGTTGGAGTTCAAATGTCATTCCCTGTCTATGTTTAGTAGATATTAGCGCAATCTAGTAACGAGTAGCTGTATTATGATGTGGCTTTGTAAGCTAAGTTCATTATCAGAACAAAACCTAATATGTCACATATTTTTTCATAACAATTTAAACCGAGAATCCTGGCTGTTAAAGTCGATTTCCTATTTAGAAATAACTATCGGTAATATCGTCTTGGCATCGAAAACTGTCAACTAATAAGTTTTATTCGAGCGCCTGATTAATTACAAACAGTTTTCACAGATCAGATTAAAATAAACTGCAGGCGTCCGGTATAAATGCATTTAACTTCAACCTGCCTCTTTTCCCCCCCACTGCGACAGCTTCCACGTTATATTCCAATTACATACATCAAATGCCACGATATCGTACTAAAGCAAGAACTCTCAGTATTGCGTCGTTCCCTAGATTTATAAACAACTTTACTGGTTTGCTACTCTTGAACCCCCCGGCTTAAAGCTGCCAGATTGCCAGATTAGGTAATAACAATAGTATAGCAGTCTAACTATATCAATTTCGTTGCTCTCATTATTGTGTCATTCCTGCCGTGGCCAGCTCTTAGTCCATAAGGGTGATTACATACTTAATCAATGGTGCTACGTTAGTGGGTATTAATTACCTTTCATGTTACGGGAAAGGTATTAAGAATTAATGTGGAGGAATGTAGGAGAAGAGGCAAACCTAGGAAAAGGTGGATGGACTGTGTGAGAGATGATATGAAAAGAAAGGATGTGAGTGATGAGATGACGGATGACAGAGATGTGTGGAGGAAAAAAACATGCTGCGCCGACCTCAAGTAAGTGGGACAAGGGCAAGAGGATGATGCTACGTTAGTGGGTAGGTACCCAATCAGGGTATTTGTAGGCGCATGTCTCAGACTAAATATTAGAGCCCGTGTGTGTGCACACGATTCCCGTACGGTGTCAAAACCTAACTTCAAGTCATGTCAGAATGCTAACAACGCAAACAAGTAAAACTAACCGGCCGTGTGCGGAGCTCATCCAATCGGGAAATAACCATCAGGTCAGATCTGGTACTTGACGTTTGCCTCAGTTTTAAGATAACAATAATATATAAATGTTTTCCGGTACCATCGTACGAGTACCTGTACCTAACCTGTTATTGTTTAGTGATTTTGCTGAGCTATATGTTATTGACCTTCTCAAATACTTTTACACGATTTTCCAGAAAACTCTTGCTAAGTCTTTTTAGAACAGACCAAATTGATATTGAAATATTTCGGGATATTATCTTAGTACAGTAAATACTGGTAGTAAATAAGACTGTATTATCGCATTAAAACCTGTCTTAAATCAAGTTCTAGAAGCTGTATACTCGTAGTTAGTTCAAGGCTGTACTTATAGATGTCGTGCAAAGTTATGGATGTAAAGGTCAAGCACAAAGAAAACTACTATTAGAGTTTGCCAAGCGTAAATCAGTAGGTAGATTAACCACTATACAAAATTAAGGGAAAATCTTAATGCCCGTGCCCATGCTAAACAGCCATTTCATTTGTGAAATTTTCGATACTACATACTCGTATCAGCTGCAGAATTGCATACTCATTTTAGATACGAATGAATTCATTTGGCTAGTATGGCACAACACAAAATAACCATAATCTAACTAAATCTTATACCGGAGACTATACAATATAGACAGTCACAGTCAAAAAACTGTTTGAGCCTCTAAGTCTGAAGTGCCATCTGAACGAGACCAACCAAAGCTATCGTATTATGTAGGGCAGAGTACTCTTTGCCCCTCAGCGCCATAAAGTAATTGATAGCGTTACTATTATTACGGTATCACTACAGTAACTTTGGGTTGCTCTCGTTCTGATTATACTGACTTGCACAACAAAAAGCAAAAAGCCAAATTCAAATCAAAATGTCGCTTTGATGTGCATTCAGATTTATTTTTTGTCCCTGTCAGTATTTTTAATATGCAGAATATATTTACCAATTCATCCATAATGTGAGTTCCTATCATTGAGTAACAGGAGATGACATCCCTAAGAAATTCTTTGTCCCAAAAGCTGTATACTACTCTTTGAATCTGTCATAGCTGTCAACCGCCAAACATGGCGCACAAAATTTGTTCTAGATGTCGCATCTAGTAGAAATAGTAGAATACATAATAAATCAATAGTTCCTATGCATTTTTGCAGCCTATACCGTACCTACGTACGTAACCTATGTACATACATACTTGTTCCTACGCCAGTTAGAATATTATCGAATCCTTTGTGGACTGGCCTGACTCGCGTACATATTCTCTTTCACTCGTCTCGTTATGCTCGAGCTTGTCCTTCGTTTCATCCATAACTGTCACATCTACAAGCGAACAATGTAATATTTTCCAAAAAGGGGTCTAGATGAAACTAAAAAACTAGATGTGGGAATAAAATAAATAATAAAACGGGTACAAAATTTAATGTGATCTGGAATAACGTCACCAAAGTAACCCCGTCGAGACCATTACTCGCAGCTGCCCTAAAGGAACCTTCCCCATTTATTCCTGTTTATTGATGGTTCGGACATTACCTCCTTTAACTCGATTATTCGCATCGGACGCCAATAACTTACCGCGAATTACGTACTTTGTGAAATAGTAAAACGTTTTATTTACAAAATGTCTGCAATATTTTAGACAAAGGGCTTTGTGTGTCAAATATACTGAGGGACAATGAAAACGGGGGACTTTATATAGAGATTAGCTTTCCGCCTGCGACTTCGTCCGCGTATAATTACGGTTCCTCCTACAGAGTTTCATTCCCTATTGTATCTTCTTGAAATATGTTTTTTGGTATAAGAACTATCTTTTGTTAATCCCCGTAATATCTCCTAAATCGTTTTATAGCTTTTTAGGCGACAGAACGGGACACGTACACATATTTTAATTTACAAACAAGTGTTGATATGCAAATAATATCGTAAATGTACCCTATAATTTGCGTAACGTCTTTGTAAACTACATAGTGGTGGTTTTATTTGGAGATACGATGACTATTGGCAGAGCTCACTCTGGAACATGTAAAAGGAACCGAAATAGGAACAAAAACTCCTCTGGTGTGGAATTTTGAAAAAACGCTGAAATTAGTTTTTTTTCCTTTTAAGCCCACAAACGAAATTTCAAGTCTGTCACAAAAAAAATCTCTATACAAATTTTCAACCCCCTTTTAACCCCGTTAGGGGTATAATTTTTCAAAATCGCTTCTTATAACTTGGACATATTATAAATGTAACCCGTCCTGCAAATTACAACGTTCTAGCTTCAGAAGTCACGGTGTCTCTTTAATATAAAAATTTCAACCCCGTTTTAACTCCTCTGAGGTGGAATTTCGAAAAACGCTAAAATCACTTTTATTTTTTTTATTAATTATCTGTTAACGTACGAAGTTTCAAATCTCCAACATAAAACTTGAAACCCCACCCATACAAACTTTCAACCCCCTTTTTTCCCCCTTAGGGGTATAATTTTTCAAAGTCGCTTTTTATAACTTGGACATATTATAAATGTAACCCGTCCTCCAAATTACAACGTTCTAGCTTCAGAAGTTACGGTGTTTCTTTAATATAAAAATTTCAACCCCGTTTTAACTCCTCTGAGGTGGAATTTTGAAAAACACTGAAATTAGTTTTTTGATTTTAAGTGAGTAGCTTACAAACGAAATTTCAAGTATGTCACAAAAAAGACCCTATACAATCTGTTAACCCCTTTAGAGGTTGAGTTTCGAAAAACGCTGAATTTACTTTTTTTTCTAATTATCAGTAAACGTACGAATTTTCAAATTTTTAACTCTAAGGCCCAAGCTTTTAGTTTGCTGATTAATTTCAGTGTACGTACATAAAAGTTTGAAAAGCCGTTAGGTACCTCGTGACTGGAAGTGGAAGTACCTACATTATAAAGTCTTTTTAGGCCAAGTTACGGTACAGACTGTATTGTACAAGAAAAGCTATATTGCTTGAGGACATCCTCCATATTAAGAAACTAAAATCATAGTCATAACAGCCATCGTTCTAGTTCTAGGTATATAAAATTAGCGATTTCAATAAAACGATTATTCGGATTGTAGATTGCAGAATACACTGATATGTTGCAGTGCACCAGTCAGTAAGCCAACTAAGTAGTTAGCGGTCGAGGTGTGCAAAATGAACTTGATGCGCTTGTTTTCGGACCCGGGATATGTCCTTAAACTACGTCCGGACTTGGGTATATCCTTAAACTACGCCAAAAAGAGAGGTATGGGCACTGCGAATGGCATCTCGCTAAGTGTGGTAGGGCACGTTCAGCGAATATCATCTCGCTCAAATCTGGAGCAGAGCCCGACTGGGGCAGTACCTCCACCTTACAGAAAACCACAGCCAAATAGCACTAGACCCTACTCATAGTGTTATGTTCCTGCTGGTGAGTAAGGTTGCCAAAGAGCTCAAAGAGGACCCAGTGTGTTGACGATGAGGGACCTTCTTGTTCCTTTAGCCGTCAACTCAGTGAATCCTCCTTTTTGTAAAGGGTCAGCAACGCGCATGTGACTCCTTTGGAGTTGCAGGCGTCCATAGGTTACGGTAGCTGCTTACCATCAGGCGGGCCGTATGCTTCTTTGCCACCGTTTATTGTAAAAACAATTGCAATTTGTATTTTGTATTCGTAGCGTATTTTTTTATTTAGAAGAATATAAGAGTTTGTTGAACTATATTTATTTTTGAACCTTTAAGTATTTAAGTTCATTGTAAAACTATTGTTTTGATAATCAATAAATGATCGCCCCGTATTACTTATAGACGAAGAGTTAGCCACGTCAGATGTGACACAATAATCAGGGCAAGTCAAGTCTAGTCAGTTTGCTAGACTATGCTTATTTCTAGATCTGGACATCTGGCAGCTGTAAAGTGGTGGAAGACAAAGAGTTCTGAGTTTGACGCAATATTATGAGAAATTATATAAATAATTAGATAATATCATAGGGGGAAAGTAGTGCCAAACGACATATAATGCAATTCATATTTTGTCGCCTACTGTTTTTGTTTCCGTAATAATACGCAATGTTTTTTGTTCTAAGGTTAAAATGTAGGCCCTGTCCTTTATAACTGAGACAACTTCGGTAGTTTTTACCTATTTTGGCATTACTATTTTCCAATAAAAAAATGTACTGATGTGGCATTGACGTTATAATTAGGAATGTGAATGTCATAAATAAAATTATCTTTGGAGTGTCACAATAATTCATCGTCGTCAACCTAATTAAAAGTTCAAGGGTCATTAATAGGTACTTACTTAAAGTCTGCTAGTTTTTAGGGTTCCGTAGTCAACTAGGAACCCTTATAGTTTCGCCATGTCTGCCCGTCCGTCCGTCCGTCCGTCCGCGGATAATCTCAGTGACCGTTAGCACTAGAAAGCTGAAATTTGGTACTAATATGTATATCAATCACGCCGACAAAGTGGTAAAATAAAAAGTGGAAATTATTTTTTTATTAGGGTACCTCCCCTATACGTAAAGTGGGGAGTGATTTTTTTTTTCATTTCAACCCTAACGTGTGATATATTATTGGATAGGTATTTAAAAATGAATAGGGGTTTTCTAAAATCATTTTTCGATAATGTAAATATTTTCGGAAATAATCGCTCCAGAAGTAAAAAAATATGCGTCCCCCCCCTCTAACTTTTGAACCATAAGTTTTAAAAATATGAAAAAAATCTCAAAAGTAGAACTTTATAAAAACTTTCTAGGAAAATTATTTTGAACTTGATAGGGTGAATAGTTTTTGAAAAAAAAATACAAAATAATTTCTGAACTAAGTTTGTAATTTAACCGTATAAGCAGGTGTTTATTGTACCTGTAATTTCTACAAAATTACAATGAAATGACGTGCTTTCAAATAAAGTAAAAACGGTGAAAATCGGTTCACGCAATAAAGAATTATCCCATAAAAATCATCTTCCATACTTTATGCTCGCGCGCTAGTTTACTTAATTTGCCGATAGATGTCGCTGTACGTGGAACGCTCATATCATATCCTACATGGCGGTGTTATTTTAACTCTTAAGTGGGGACACTTATTGTGACGGACGGAAAACTACGGAACCCTACAGTGAGCGTGGCCCGACACGCTCTTGGCCGGTTTTTATAAAATAGGTAGTAGAGATGTAAAGAACATTGCGAATATTTGCCGGCCATATTCGCGAATGCGAATTTAAATACGAATATGGGGTCAATAACATTAGCATAAGGAAAGTTGTGGTACTTATAGTTGAATGATTCAGCTGTGATAATTTCTAAACGAATTTTAAGGGAACGTATTTTATTAGATACCATCAAACTTTTATGTTATGTTTACCGGAATATATTTGAAATCATGAAACAAACAAATATGTATTTTTAATGAAGATAATTAAAAGACGTTTGCCACGGTTGTAATTTTTCTTTTAATATTTTTTCTTAGATAAAATGCACTAAAATATTTGCAAAGATTCGCATTGAATTTTGCGAATGCGAATCCGATGCGAAATTCCCAAAAACATGCGTAAATTCACAAATGCGAATGCGAATATGAATATTAAGTTAAGTAGGAGATAAATTATATTCAGTTAACAGTTTAAGCGGTTTAACCCAGTGGAAGAGACAGGCGGATCAAACGAGGATCGTTATCTCTTGAGACGTGATAATAATATTATATTTTCTCATATCAAGTGTTTAGGGACATCCAAAAATAACCCCTAAATACTTAATGATATGTTTAGGTTAGAAAATCAGTCTCTTGTGATGCCGTTACGATAATTTATTAGCTGACCTATTTACTTTATCATGCTGGTGAAAACGTGTTCATATTTGTACTTAAAATGTAGGTATATTTTGAATATTACAATAATTGTAGTATTTTTTTCTGTTTAATTTTACTACCACTTTTGTGCCGGAAAATACAGGGAGCGGTTCTACCCTAAATGTCAAATTTACCAATAGAATATACAATTATTTTTTTTACATTTTACGACCAATAATTTACAACTAAATAAAATGAATATTCCAATATGGTCAGAAATATGGATTATTCTAGCTTTTTCACATACGCGTTTCTTCCAGTTCGCGATACTGCACAATATTAGTTCCGCACATTAGCAATTCATCGTATTCGTTTTTCTTCACATTCAATACGTACCTAGTATATTTATTTATAACTGTTCGTATATTAACCCTCCCCTTACATTAACCTATTCCAGAAACAGACAATTAACGAAATTTTCACACAGAGATACGATCAGACTGATAAGTAGGGTCGGGTCAAAGTAAGTTGAGACTTGAGAGCAGATTTTCTCTTGACGTTTTCGTTTTAACAAGGGCGGGAATATGCTTGAAATATTTTATCGTAATATTACTTGAAATAATAACGACGGGTCTATTGGAGAAATTTATTTACTTTGGTCGGATGAATACAGAGAAAATTACAATAATGCAATAATGGTTAAACTTATGAAGATGATAACTACCTAGTTTATTAATTTAAAACAACTCTCATTATTCAAAGAATCAATGTAAAAAAACTGTCAAATATCAAATCTAAAAGTAGCAAAGGAGTCGGAATTTCGGTATGTGAAAATTAAATAATGTCAGTAAGAAAAATCCTTATTCACAGCTTTCGCTTAAAAGTTCTCAACTTTATCAACTCATAATGCCCTTAAGAGTTTCGAGCGCGATGCATTTAATAAAACTATTTAAACTGTCGGCTGGACTGTTGGCTGCTTGCCAACTCGTGGTTGTGAAATATTAGCTTCGTTTTTTTTACCGAAAATTGTTTAAAATTTTATGTATAAGTATGTACATCGGTCTCCCTCAGAGACGTTCATCGGGTTACAACTCAACCGCTACGCTGCCAGGTAGGCAAGGTACGGTCACGTCTGAAAATATGGATACATTTAATGTGACAAAAAAATGTATCCAAGACTATGCCTTGGTAATAGAGTCGTGGCTACATATTTTTGTCACATTAAATGTATCCATATTTTCAGACGCGACTGTACATACTTTGCATTTTATGCAAATTTTTATTTTGAGCGAACTCAAAGGCTCTGTTTCTTTCTGCATATAAACAAGTAAAGAAAAGGTAGCGTATTTTAAGAAACTACTTTTTTATATACTTAGGTACTGTTATGAGACAGCTTAACCTATTTTTGTAGTATTACTTACATACTTTTATATTACGCCCATGTAATTCTAAATATAATACTGTTCCGTTTCTAAATGGTTTTATATTCTGCCCCTTATTTTACTTACAACTATACACATAAGGAGTGGTCCTGAAATAAAGTAGCCGTGTATAATCTTGTGTTATTTTTAATTTAGTGCTAACTTGAAGCAATATATTTATTTTATTTATCCGCAGATAGAATACTAATAAAATAAAATACTGTCATAGTAAAATATGTGAGCATATATAAGTTTTCGCGTTTTTATTTCAACATACTTTGTAACTTTTTGAACAACAGAATATGACAATCTTCAATCGACATCCGCTACAATGCCACATTGTATTTCCAATTTTACAACCCGTTTCATAATTTTTAGAATTTCATCTTACCAAGAAGCTACATTAATTAACTGTATTTTAGCTAGGATAGTCAGAAAGACTCTCTAATATTACTACAATACTACTGACAAAGATTTTTCTATGGGAGACAATTTTCTATAAAAAAAGTAAAATACATTTAATTAAAAATTCCATGTAGACTCAAAGTGAACCCAGATAAAAAAATTAACTTATGAAGAAAGACAATTTATTGAGGTATAAGATAGCTCATCAAATCAAACTATAAGAAAAAAACAATGTTTGTGAGAAACGCCCTAAAAAAATTTGTCAGAAGACGCTGTTCAAAAAACTGTGTTTATGATGGAATATAGAAGGCGAAAACTTGCAAACGCTGTTTCATTTAAATATGATTGTATTTATGTTTGTATTATTGTATGAAATTGTATCTACAGATTATTTAAATATAAACACTGCTTCTAAATCGGCACAAAAAAAAAACAGAAAAAGGCACGGCTACTTTTTTCCCGGACCACTCTTTACATATGTACAATGGCGTTCATAATTGCATGGACACCACTAGGTCGACTTTCGTATGCGGCCGCTGGCGCTCTGATTGTATGGGTTGTTCAGATACCAAACTAGATGGCGCTGCTAGCGAAATGCATAAAATAAATAAAAAAATTGGTAAATATTACTGACCAAATAATATTACTTAATAAATCATTAAGAGGAAATCTGTAGTAACTTATTGTAATTATTGTAGTGTCGACCAGTCGCACAACTTTTATAATTACCTAGTTTAAGGTAGTTTTGACTTCTTAGCTTAGCATTCATAGGTCAATAAAAATCGATGGCTCGGTCAGGCGGCAGCAGCGGCAGTTAGCTTAGTGTAGTGCTACCTACCCTTTTTAACCGGAGACTGAATTTGGCACAATATGGCGATTCTGTTGAATACCTATATGCTTGTGTGATTTTTTGAAAAAGCATATGCGAAGCTGAAATTGGTAAAGGCCTGTTGTGCCGGTTGGCAATAATGTCGATTGCCTTGTCGACAACCTGCATAATGGTCCCTTCTAGATTTACTTCCACATTTAATTAGATTGTGTTTATTAAGGGATGAACGTTAAAGGAATTGAAAGATTTAAAAAATAAAAGAAACTTGTTTTTCTTTTTCCTTTATTTATATATTACTTACTTACGGCCAATCTTAATCTTAATGAAATAAATTATTATTTTAAAAGTGTTTCACTCGATGAAATGTTCCAGAGAGTTGAACTTTAATGCACATTAGGTTGAAAGAATTAGCTTATCTTAGTTAGCTAATTGACACGGTAAACTATAGGTAGATAAAAATACTGTTATGTAAAACAACCTTTTGACAGAATTAGCTACTTACATAAATTAGGCCGTAAACTAGAATAAAACAAAACTGTTAGTCCTAAAACAAGGCAATTACCTTTCATTTTATCTAGACACACGGCAGTGTGTCCGCCAAGTTCGAGCAAAAAAAAGCGACACACCGGCCTTGGGTTATATTACACGAACCATTTCGGGCCAAATTCGACCACCCTATAACTCAAAACATATTTTATCTACGCATATGAAATTTCGAGTGTCTGTTGACATCCCCTTAATTGTCTAGAATACAAAATTTCATTATTCTACCTATAGCAGTTCTTGAGATATTGACGTCAGAAAATCGCTATTTTTACTATACACTCACTCACTGACTCATCAAAAACCTAGACCACTTCCAATGGTCGTACTGACTTGAAATTTGGCATGGAGATAGGTCTTAAGGTCAAAGTAAAGGGAAAACTCTGAAAACGGCCAAGTGTGAGTCAGTTTTAAAAATAGCGAAGGTGTAACTTTGTTCTACTATGAAGTCATAATGAACTAAATGGGTCTATCTTCCAATGGTCGTACCGACCTGAAATTTGGCTCGAAGGTTTGTCTTTAGGTCGAAATAAAGTAAAAATCTGAAAACGGCCAAGTGTGAGTCAGTTTCGAAAACAACGAATGTGTAATTTTGTTCTACTATAAGTAGGTATGGAGTGGAAATGAGATAAGACTTATTTAAATTTAGGTACATACCAATTTAAGACAATACATGTTTGTCTTAAAGACAAGAACAATAAAATTGTTCACCACTCTGTGTGTGTCTGTTGCGGGAACCGAACCCACGATTTACGAAGTGCAAAGCAGGTCACTAGGTGCGCTAAATCAGTCAAACAAAAATGAAAAGACTATTTTTTCTCGCATAGTCTAAATAATTTCTAATTTTACAACTAATAAAATCGCAGATTAAAGAACATGGAAATCATATATACTCTAAGATGGAATTATATATACTACTGCCCATCTCACCCTCCGATACGCCACGGGATGAGATGGGATGGTGCACTTCTAGGGCTACATAATAGGCCACCAATTATAATACCTACTGGTAGGTAGGTATTACCAAGTTATTAATTATCTATGTAGGTAGCGTACTTACAAACAGAATAAAGTACGTTATTGATGTATGTAATTATATGTAAGTAGGTACATTTTATAGGTGTAGGGAGCCAGTTTATTTGTAAAAATCACCTATAAATAAATAGTAAAATAGAATTAGACGCTTAGCATAAAGGGTTATAGTATAAAGTACATACCTAAGTGGAATGAGACATTTCCTAAAGCAAAAGTGATAAAAAAATAATAAAGAACCTACACCTAACAAAAATAAATGAAATCCCATCAAAAACATAAATGTGAAAGGCTGCCAAGTTCGATACTATGGGAATGCTTCGCCTATAAAAGAAATGAGATCTGAATAAGTACCAAGTTCCATAAAAATACCTCAAATCATAAATAGTTATAGGAATGCACACTTGATTTCCAGCAGTTTTTAAGGTACATTTTGAATAAGTATCACGTTACATAGAAATACCTAAAATTATAATAGTCAGAGAAACGCACACCGGTTTTTTTAGCAGTTTCCTGATAACATTTATTATTTTCAGTACTTTTTAATGATGTAACTTGGCAAGTTTTAATAGAAAATTATATACTTGACACATTGCAGTCCAAAGGTGTCGATTCATTGCATTGAAAAGGTGTGTGGTGTGTGAAAACTTGCCAAGTAACATCATTAAAAAGTACTGAAAATAATAAATGTTATCAGGAAACTGCTAAAAAACCCGGTGTGCGTTTCTCTCACTATTATAATTTTAGGTATTTCTATGTAACGTGATACTTATTCAAAATGTACCTTAAAAACTGCTGGAAATCAAGTGTGCATTCCTATAACTATTTATGATTTGAGGTATTTTTATGGAACTTGGTACTTATTCAGATCTCACTTCTTTTATAGGCGAAGCATTCCCATAGTATCGAACTTGGCAGCCTTTCACATTTATGTTTTTGATGGGTTGAGGTTTAAGCTTAAGTAACATTTCCGAAAACGGATAAGGATTGAAGCTTCACCACAATAAAAACAGTAGGTTACCTATTAGCTACCATAATAGAGGATCGGACTGTTATCAAAAGTAACCATTCATACTTATTAGCAACTGAAACAGACAAACAAACGGAAATTCAGTGAACATAGCTTACACAATTATTACGACTTTGCTTTCGAGAACAATTTATTAAAATATGACTTTGAATCGAAACATATTCAATAATTATCGTATTATAATTAGATACTTATTTACCGATAATCAGGATCGGCATCAATATATACCAATAAGTATATATGAATAAAAAGCCACAGACCAGTCCGAGAATCCGATACTCTACCTATATCTTATTTTATAAAACAGCTGAGGCCGCGAATATGTTATAATACCTACTTAAGTTATGCATCTATAGATAACATAAACCACAGAACTTTACTGCAATTTGCAAGGAGAAATTTTCAGTAGGTAATTAATATAGGTAGTCAACATGTTAGGTAAGTATATAGGTTTGAATTTTTACTGTTGTCTCACATTATTAAGCATTATTTATTTATCTTATTTATTAATACTACCTAAGGTCAGTGTCAATAGAAGAGTAAAATAAAGTAAACCAATGGCTGAATTTCTAAGCAAAAAGAGTATTTGACACATGACAGAATATTATTAAAGAAGCCCGTTTTCACTGAAATATAAGTAATTAACGGACATTTTTACCAAAAAATAATGTAAAGATTACGTTTAAAGTGCGTAAGTGCGAAGCAATGAAGGTAAATGTGTTTGTTTACATTATTTTACTTTTCTATTGACACCGACCTTACTTACCTACTTTAACTAGCGTTTCGATAAAAGGCCACCTCAAAGTAACATAGATTTATCAAATCAATAAAATACGTTGAAATTAAGCACTAAACCGGGTTCACCAAATGTATTGTTTTATGATTGCCCTAATATTTAGTACAGCCTCCTCCGTTATCATTATCAATAACTGCTTGTAAGCGGGAAGGCATCGATGAAATAAGATTTTGACAGAAATCTGAACCACGAACCCTATCCCATATTTTCATGCAATGTGCTTTCAGCGCTTCCGGGGTCCTTTCATTTTGATTATCCCAGCGTTGCACTATAAAATCCCATAGATTTTCTATAGGGTTTAAATCCGGTGATCTGGCAGGCCAGGGAATGACCTTGATGTGATTTTTGTGTTTTTTAAACCACTATTTCACACTGCGCGAGCGGTGTATTGGGCAATCATCTTGCAAAAACAATACCAACGAAATTCAGTCTCTGGGTACCTACACATTTCGAACTGTAGGCATCAGGGTCTATTTAAACACGTCCACGTAGTCTACTATTCGCGCGGCTTGGTATTCTGACAAGTTCTCCCGGACCGGCTGCAGTCATCCAAGCCCACATTTTCACTGTGATACGAACCGATTCCATGTCGGGCAAGACATGCTCGTTGTCATATCGCGTATTATTTCGACGCCACAAAGACAGGCATCCTTGTTGACTGGATTTAAGTCTTTTCGTTAGTAAAGATGACATTAGTCCAGTCGTCGTCTCGATGTGTGTGAGAAAACTGTAACTTTGCTGTTTTATGTGCATCTGTCAATAAAGGCGTGTCTGCGATGATGGAGTCCCTCGTTATGAAGGGCACGACGACCCGTGAGCGCGCTTGTGCCAAACAAACCCGCATAGTGCCTTGTCGGCCTAAAGCCATATTTCTCATATTCCCGTACCAACAACTGTCGTTGCTGTGTGTCAATGAGGCGTGGTCTACCAGTTTTATGCTAGTGTTACAAAGATCCTCCTCCTTGAATGCGTCCTACCCATAAAGTAACAGTTTTCCTCTGAAACAATAAAAAAAAATATTATCATAATTCACGTATAATATATGTAGACATTTTTTAATGAGGAAAAGAAGTAAAAAAAACTACTTACGTTTACAACGGTTTCTCTAGCTATCTCTGATATATTATAGCCTTCATTATGCAATTCAATTATTCGCGATCTTAATAACAAGTCAATATTGCTTCGCGAACTCATTTTGTTTTAATAATTGATAATTATAAACTAAGCAATGAATTCAGACGTATAACGCAACGAACAAAAGAAGAAGCAATCGGTCAGGTAATAGAAAACCATTTAGTATGGTATTTAGAAAACTTAGATCTACCCTCTTTCATTTTCTTGACATATTACTAACAAAAATAAAGCGTGTCGCAAATTAGCAGTACCCAAATTTTGGTATGCAAATTTGACGCTTGTTTCATTCTAATAAAACTGTAATTCCATTGGCATGTTTTACGGATTTAGTTCAATAATGACAAGCTTGATATGCATGGTCTCAACTAGTAATGAATTTCACCGGCATTATTAATAGTGCTTTGGTCCAGTGGCTGGCGCATGCGAGTTGAACGCAAGAATGTCCGGGTTCAAATCCCCCGCCCATAATTATGAGATTTTGTGTTTTTTAATGTCTTGGAATGAAAGGGCATTCCGTGACGCCATCCAAAACGGTAAATACAGATAATTCCGATGTGGATTCTGAATAGCTGGATGGACGATTGAAATGAAATAACAGTGAGAGAAAAAAAAAACAATAAACTTCCAAAACCGATTTAATGTAATGTATCGTTGAAATATTGAATTAAGCAAAATGGGCAAACAAAGTTGGTAAAAATATAAACTGGACAATTTTTTTTTATATTTTTTCTCAAACATGCTCGGAAATGTTCCTGTTACGTTAGTAATTAGAGACCAGTAGGGACTCTATTCCAAGGCAGGTTCAGCGCGACGTACGTAAAGGATTTTCATACAACATTAAATCACTCAGCCAGTAACTGAAGCATTAAACAAGTAATTTTATATAAATAAGTTTGAAAATTAGTCGTTTAAGGAATAAATGTAATTTTTTTTTTCATTTTCATACATATTTTTTAAACATGAGTACGTTTACCTAGAGCAATTATAAGAAAAATTGCTTAAGTTTAGGTGGTATTTTTGGGTATGTATTAAAATATTTCCTTACATGTTTGAGAAAAGCACTATACATGCTTCGACCGTAATCAGCTTACCTGGCTTCGTATTGTAGCCGTCCTCGTCTTCGACTCGGACGGCTACTAAATACTCAGCCAGGAAAGCTTACTTACTGGTCTCTGCAGTAATGTACTATTAACTGCATTCAACGCCATTGAGTAACAGCTTACTGTACTAGTAAGATTTACAGATAGGCGTAATAAGCCTTATTACACAAAGAACGCATAGATGGCGTCTAATTTAGCTTCAAACGATTCTGTTGCTGAATTGGGTATGCACTTTTGAACGCGAGTACATAAAACGAATTCTCAGGAATGGAAATCAATAGCAACCCCTCTTAGGAACAATGGGAACAGTAAGCTCTCTGTGATCAGTTACAATATAGAAAAACTTTCTTTTTATCCCTTTCCTTTGAGATTATTTTCTTGATCAAGCCACCTTAAAACATTTATTTTCAAGTAATTTTAATAGGAAAAATCTCCTATTCACCTGTCTAAATAAAAGTAACATGAGAATGCAAACCTCCTAATAACTATCCTAATTGTAAAAGGTATCCTAAGGTAAAATGATCTAAGTAATATAATGGAAAATGATTTACTTAAGTACAAAACATAACGGGCTTAACGGCCTCCTAGCCTAGTTGGTAGTGACCCTGCCTATGAAGCAGGAGGTCCCGGTTTCGAATCCTAGTCAGGGCATTTATTTGTGTCTTTATCACAGATATTTGTTCCTGAGTTATGGATGTTTTCTATGTATTTAAGTATTTATCTATATCTATCTATTATATATATCGTCGTCTAGTACCCACAACACAAGCCTTATTGGGCTTACTGTGGGACTAGGTTGATTTGTGTAAGATTGTCCCATAACATAATATTTATTTATTTATTTATTTTTGGAGATATTTGTCTAACTAACACACAACTTAACTAAAATATTATAAATATAATAAAATATGGCCTCAAAATAGTTTAAAACTAGCTAAAAAAATGTAGTTGAAGCTAAGTAATATTTAAATTTAATAAAAACTTGATAACTTAACTTCATTATCACTACTACATATGTAACATAAATCAGGCCGGCTAGCATATCTTACGTTGTCGCCTGTCACTTCGAGTTACGAGTTACGAGTCGCGCTTGAAGTATGAACTGTCGCGTCAAACGTCAAGTTATGCTAGGCGTGCAGTTGATTATATAGGTAGACAGTAAAGTCCCTATTACAACGTATCTTTATACTTACCGTAACAACCAATTAATGGGCACGCGCATTCAAAGAATTCAATAGTTCATTGAAAAACTTCATCATCGATTGTCGTTGCCTACCTCCGCGACTCACAGGGGCCTCAATTTTTGATCGTGTAAAAATATACTAAGTGAAATTTCATAATACATTTTTATAGAATTTACAAAGTGGTGTAGATTGGTATTTAATTTACCGTTTCTGAATGCGGCTTCGAACAATTGCACAATGAATCGGAGAATCTAGATATCGACAAACGCTTTGATTGACGCCCGATACAAAGGCGCTGAGAGGGAAACGTAAAGTGTTTCTTTTGGAGCAAAAGCAATTGCCGGGGCGAGTTGAAAGGCTTCGATGAGTATCATCGACGGAGTGTCCTCTACACTGTGCCCCTGTTGAGCTTTAACATGCATGCCTCGAGAATCTTTGTTCCAAAACATATTGTCATGGCGGTTTATCTCTTCTATCTATTACTTTTTGATGGCTCAACTTTGAAGGTTTAGAGTGATTGAAGCTTAAAGGATCGTTGCACTGCAACTTTGCGTCTTAATTTTACTGTTCTGTTTTTACGAAGTCTGTTTAATATTTATTAAAGCGGAATAAAATTGGCGGAATTTATTCCGAGCGCTTTTCTCGACATGCATATTGCGGGGTTTGTCGAAGTCGATTTTCCGGGGTCTTTACGTTCGTGACGTCAGACCGTTTCAAAGTCGTTACCGGTTGAACCGACACTTTACAGTTGACAGGTTAGCTTTATGTGGTGGAATGTAGGAATACTGATCTTAGTGTACCGAAGTAGTCGTTTCACCAGTAAAAATAATGCAATCTGTTGTATAGAATAGGGGTAACGGGCCTATAATGATTAAGTACTGTTTTTAGGAAAAAAAATATATATAAAAAAACCGATATACCTATTTTAACCGTGCCGTCGAATCTATGCTATGAATATGAAATGAAGAAAACTCCCACAGAACCGTAACCAGCAACTAGTGGTTAGGTACATCTTTACCGCAAATTAACAAAAAAATACAAATTATTATTACTTTAAAGACGCCAAAAAGTGGTAAAATTAAATTTCATTAAGGATTATGTGACAATTCAATCATTAGTATAAATAGATATCTGAATAGATAAAATGTTTTTGATAAAACTTGGATTTTTACACAAGGGAAACATTTTTTAATCCGCGCGCATTCCCGGTTTCAAATTGGTACAAAATAAATTGAATCGTTTAATCTGCTTTATGTGTTAATAGCGTGTAGCGGGATTCCGAACGGGATATAAATTCACGGCAAGCCTGCAGCTGGTGGCGTAATGCATATCAATTCAGCGCTAGTGCGGTCGTACTCAACCAAACCCTTCTTCACTATATACAGATTTTAAGGATGAATACCTTTATCTCTGTAACTACGTTTGAGAAGTATCTTAATATATTTAACGTATTTCATCACAACAATTTTGTGCTACGCCTCTCCACAGAATTTTAATTAGATACCGGGAAATCTGTGATATAGGCTACGGCGTAGCGCAACGGATGTAGCTTGAATTGTGTAGCAAAACTTAAAAAAAAATATCAGAGATGCCAGCCGGAGTGACGGCCCTTCGGGACGCTGCTGATGAGTACTTTAGCATACGGCCCGCCTGATGGTAAGCAGCTACCGTAGCCTATGGATGCCGGCAACTCCAGAGGTGTCACATGCGCGTTGCCGACTCTTTTCAAAAAGGAGAATTCACTGTGTTGACGGTTAAAGGAACTCACCAGCAGGAACACAGCACTATGAGTAGGGTCTAATGCTATTTGGCTGTGGTTTTCTGTAATTTTCTTCTTGAATAAGAAGCCAAAGCATTAAGTAGGCCAGTACAAAGGATCCATATAACGACGTCAACGTTAATGCCTCCCCTTTCATTTAATGCACTAAGAGGATAACAAGTATATAACGCTAGGCCGAAGTGCGCATCATTTTGTGCTTTGCGACATTGTAAGTAATCTCCACGCATCGTGGTGCGTTTCGTATGTAAAATACATGAAAACCAGTGGGATATTTATAATAAAGAAGTTGCATACTCTTCAAACATGAGAGTATAAAAAATAATCGCAATCGTGCCTCCCTGTTAACATAACCCAGGTAGACGCCCATTCCATGTTTAACGGTCCGAATAAATTTGAGATTTTTCCCTAATTCGCAGGGATACATCTACTAAATAGCGTTTAAGGCAACAGTATAAAGCATAGAGATATACTTAAGTAAACTTATTACTTATTTGTCTATTGTATTAGTACCAGAACTCGACGCGAAGCGTGACGAGTTGAAGGCCCGACCACCTGCGGCCATCCATACTAATATTAAAAATGGGAAAGTGTATGTGTGTGTTTGTTTGTTTGTCCGTCTTTCACGGCAAAACGGGGCGACGAATTGACGTGATTTTTTAAGTGGAGACAGTTGAAGGGATGGAGAGTGACATAGGCTACTTTTTGTCTCTTTCTAACCCCCCACTTCCCTAAAATGGGGGGTGGAACTTTGTATGGTTTGTTACCCCGAATTTAACGCGAGCGAAGCCGCGGGCAAAAGCTAGTAAACTATATTTTTTTCGGTGGGGTACTGACCTGCAGTGAATGTGACCGTATATTTACTGCTAAAATAGGCTTCGTCAGTCACCTGAGAGCCCACGAACGTCGCTCTCACTAGCCAGCGCAAACAAGTCGCCATATCGGCCTGGACAGGATGATGATGAAATGCCAGAAAGGTGTTAATACACCCTTTACTTTAATGCACTAAGAAGCCATCAAGCCTTCTCGCGAGCTGAAGCGCGCGGGGTATTGTGCGCCCTACGTGCTTTGCACGACATCGTGAGAAATCTCGATGCATTACAATGCGTTCTACGTCGTTCCATAGCTTTATTACTGCTTCAGCTGGCTTGCATGCAATATTATTCCAATATCAGGTGTAAAAAATGTATTAAAATAAAAACTTGTAAGAATTAATTCCTGTCAAGAATACTGTGCAAAAACTTAAAGGAAAATGTATTTCCACGTGTTCTTTCCCACAGCAGTCAATAAGACCGCAAAGCTGCTATTATATCGTCCACTATGAAATAAATTGCACTACAAATCCTTGAAATCTGCTTTCTTGATATTAAAAATGTATTGAACGATATCGTAGCGAGTATAATAGCTTGCATTATCTATTTATTCCCGGAAGACTTCGCTCGCTAACGTTAATGCTTAAAACTTAAGACGATATCCAAGCAACTTGGTATCTATTCAAAGACTTTATTTATAAACCCTGCTCTCAACTGTTACTGCGTATACATAGTATCTAGGTACCAACATCTATCAAAATTGCACGGACACATGAATAAATTAAATCGGGTCTATTTTCTACTTGAATGTACCTCGTATTTTATTGCTGGTTCAGTCCTAAAAGATCAGTTTGACAATCTAATTGATTTTACGAATGCAACTGCCATGTGACCTACCAACCCAGATGGGAAGCTGGGGCTTCGAGCAGCAATGTAAAGGAGTGTACAACTTCAGACCAGACTAAAACAAGAGTTACTGAAAATATGGCTCGTGAAAATTTGTAACCGGCCAGTCTCATACCGTAAAAAGTCTGTCAAAGAAAGTACCACCCGAGTCGTTCTTGCGGTACTATTGTGGGGCCATCTTTTGGGCTGATTGTGTATCCCAATATTATTTGATCGGAGGTTAGTCACGATGTTTTCCTTCACCAAAAAACTTTGAGTGGGCTGATCTCGGTATTTGGCATCAATATATTCTCATTTGTTTTCATTTCTTTGTTAGGTGTCTTCGTAAGGGGTTGTTATATTTAAGTTCGCATCACTCCAATCTGCCCCGAACAACACTTTTGATCACGTTACCTTTCATCTTTGTGATAATTGACAGCGTATGCAAATGTTTGTCTTCCATTCTACCAACCTAAATAGGTACATGTCGTGTGTCGGCCAGATGTGAAGGAATTTAATTAGTGTCTCGGAATTCGTGTGAATTAAACTTCCTAATGAAGGCTTTGCTTATGTTAGCCACTGACGAGGAATTCTACTCGGCTCGGAATTAATATCGCCGTACAAAGTTCGCGCTCCGCGCTATTTAATTTCGCGAATTTGCCTTGTCAGCCTCGGATTGATATCTTCCCTTGATAACTGCGGAATTTTATTTTTCAATTCGCAGTTTGCGCAAAAATGAATGATTTAGGGTTGTCAGTCGTGGAGATAACTTAAACGGTATTGATTGGTTTGTCGAATTCATCGAAACGGTTTACTTTTCCGATTTCTGTTTAATTTTTACAATCATTTATCAAATTCGTTTTTGCGTTTGAACTTCTATTACTTGTATAATTAGTTAACTACTAATTGGATAAAGAATAAAAAAGCGCGAGCTGAATATAATGTATCAAATAGAATAAAGTGCTCTGCTGTAAAATATGTATATCGGACTCTCATAATAGTCCTAAGCGCCTTTTGCCAATACTAAAACTAAGAAAGGCTGATATCAACTGTATTAAATACAAAGTAGAAAGTGGACTACGATAGTCCTATCTGACTATCTTTGTCCACTATTAGATAGACTTTATGCTGGTTCTGAAGTTAATTCAATATCTATTTACCTCCGTGGCTCGTATAACGAAACGAAATGAGACTCAGCTGGGAAAGACCAATTTAAATTGCACTCAACTCTGATGAGCAAAAAGTCACGAACAGAAACAATGTAGGTATTAAGTTTGTCTGGTTGCCTCAATCGGTGAAACCACGAATTTGGGTCGTGCACATTTTGTTGCATGCTAATTGCGTTCGCATATATCCCGTAATGGACTAAGAGCTGGCCATGTCAGATATGAGCGCTCATATATGACACAATAATGAGAGCAACAAAACCCGTCTGGTTAGATTGCTATCCTATCCTTATTGCTAGATCCGGGCATCTGGCAGCTTTTAATGAGTGGAAGACAGACAGAATGACAGACTAGCAAAATTTTTGAATTGGAAAATAGTACTACCTACCAAAATAGTTAAAAACTGCCGAAGTTGTCTCACTTATAAAGGACAAGGCCGATATTTTAACATTAGAACAAAAAATATTGCATATTATTACGGAAATAAAAACAGTAGGCGACAAACTATGAATTACATTATACGTCGTTGGCACTACTTTCCTCCAACAAAATTTAATAGAATTTGTTTTCTTGAAGTGGTTACCTCCACCATTTTACAGCTGCCAGATGTCCAGATCTAGAAATAAGCATGGTATAGCAAACTGACTAGAGGAGTTTCATTGCTCTCATTATTGTGTCATATCTGACGTGGCTAGCTCTCCGACTATAAACATTACAAGTAAAAAATATTACTTACCTACCTTATACTTTACGCTGCACTCTGATTGGTGAGTAAAGTTTTTCGGCACTTGCGTCTCATTAACTATGTAGGAATTGGCGTGGATGTCTTGAAAATCGTGTTTTGTTTTTGCTAAATTAAGTAGTATGTAATTTTGATATCTTATCGTGCGGTGATCAAATAAACAAGTGTGCAGCTAATGAAGAATTACTTAGTATCTAAACGCGTGTAACCATTCTTTAGTTTAATGGACTGTTGTCCTGGCACGGCCGCCACGTGTTGTTTCTAAGGAGCAGCTATAAACTAACAAAAAGTAAGGTCTCTACCACACAACGTTGCCTATATTTCCCTACATGGCGGGAAGAAGTTGACAAGTCGAGATTAAAATTAAAGAAATTTTAACCTAAAATAGAATTACATGAGGTTCAAGTTTCTTTAAGTTATCAACTTCTTCCCGCAGTATACGGTACGGATTTTATTTTATTTAATAAAAGTGTGATTAACGTCATCATTGCCAAAATTCCTATTACTGTGTATAAAGGGAGAAAACCATTTTATATATTTAAAAAATCATTGTTATGTCACCAATTAGCTTTATGAATAGATATGTGTTAGTCCCATTATTATCATTTAATAGGTACTACTATTATTAATTAACAGAACGTGCATGTTTGTTCTAAACAAACTGAAAAATTCATGTAGCTGCCGATACACATTCAATCCGAGGCCATTAGCATAATGTGAGCACTTGTATCCCCCGAGGCACGAGTGTGCTACCGCGGATTGCTTAATGATGCTTACATACTAAATAACTAGAGCCCTTTATTTACATGCCTTTGGGTAAAGGGAATCACACACGGGTGCCACGCGCAGTGGCTGTGGCGCCATTCATTTATTACGTAAGACGATTTACGGGGTGGGCGGTCTTATATTTTCTTACGTGGGGGAGGGGGGACTCTCAAGAATTCTTACGTAGGATCACAAAAATTAGATAACTTAAGATAATCCTTAAAATAGCGCTAATTGCGTAAATAGTATTCATGACATCATACCGTAAAATACAATCCCACCAAAAACATTCTGTAAAAAACTAACCAAGTCTCGATGGAGCTGCTTGTTTATCTCTAAAAAGTAATGAAATCTAGACAAAGTCGTGTCAAGTGTAAGGTTCCTTACTGCGATTTCTTTAAAAAACTAACCAAGTCTCGATGGAGCTGCTTGTTTATCTCTAAAAAGTAATGAAATCTAGACAAAGTCGTGTCAAGTGTAAGGTTCCTTACTGCGATTTCTTTATTATTATATGTAGTTAATGTTGTGTGACTTGGCCGTTGAAGGGTATACAAGGGTATTGAATAACCAGTCATGGCTGGTTATTGAATCAACGTTTCCCAAGTAGCAATTTTCCATCGTCAATGGGTAGCGGTTCTGGCGACAGATTGGTGCAATGGTGTCATGGAGCACCTGGTTTCATTACTTTTTAGAGATAAACAAGCAGCTCCATCGAGACTTGGCTAGTTTTTTACAGAATGTTTTTGGTGGGATTTCACTTCTTTTTGTAGAAACGTGGGCTTATTGATTTATTTTATTAGATTTTCTTATTTGACACAGTTTTTTTCTTGTGCGGGTATCACCGCTCTTAGTCCAATGCATTATATTTTGACCAAATTTTGTTTTCTAATCAGGGTCACCAGGTACTCCAGATCTTCGATTATCCTAGTTTTTATAGTTTTCCCTTTATGTGGCCATTAAACCCTAACTCTGTACCAAATTTCAGCTCTCTGAGTTTATGGGAAGTACTACTTCTATTTTTATGATCATGAGTGAGTGAGTGTCATAAATGCGATACTTTGCTTTCGCTTAACTTCGGAACTAAATGACCTACAGACTTGAAATTTTGGATTTTAAGTATGTCATTATAGCTTACTGGATGACGAAAATTTCTGCGTTCTGGTCTTATCCAGAGGTTCTCAAATAGGGGCCTGAAAATGCGGCGAAATGGTTCCAGTAAAGGATGGTACGGCAGTGTTTGCTTCGCGCCCGACTTGGCGGGGGCACTGCCGTGCCCCCAGATTAAAATTGATTTAAACGAAAATAATAGAAATAAGTACAAAACCGTTTCTTAAAATAAATAAAAATTATGAGTATGTAGACGTACAACTAGACGTGTCCCAAATAGTAGCTTTAAATATATTGTCTTACGTAATAAATATGAAACGGGGGGAGGGGGTCAGCCGATTCAATTTTTTTCTTATGTAGAGGAGGCAGTCAAAATGTGTCTTACGTAATAAATGAGTGGCTCCTTTTCGTGGTCCAATTTATAATGCGTTTCGGTTCTTGCGGTGCACGCAGCACCTCGTGCCACAAAAACATTAGAGGTGCTCCTGGATCCGGCAGATATAACGTAACCGTTATAAGTTGACCATTGATGAAATGAGTTTTGATGTCATGGACTTGATAAAGATAACGATATGATAGACAGATAGACACCGATCTTTTATACTCGTCCTTAGAACGGAACCGAAATTTTATCTACTCAAACCATCCCTTAGTTTGTATATGGTACGCCCAGGAGGGCGCTTATAAAGATATATATACGCATAATTATTTTACATGTTTTTTTAAAGTGGGGCATTCCACTCATACAATAGTATGTTATTCAATCAAACTCCGGCTGCTATAAAGTCGATGTAAAAATAAATGCAAAAAGATGATTGAAGGCATTGAGAATTTCGTCAACTCAGTAACTGAACCCATAGCTTAATTGGTAAAGCGATCGAGCCCCGGTAAGGCGTATCGATGCGAGGTTCAAATCCTGCTGGGTTGATTATTTTTTCAATGTTTTCAGTGTTTGTATTTGATTGAATGATATATATACGTCTACGGTGTATAACGTTTCTCTTTCCTTTACCGGCACCGCCACTAAAATGGTCTGCAGGATGTGCATTGTGCATGTATCTGTGTGTTACAAAATAAGCTCTATTTATTATCTCCATAATTTCCAGAATAGTGTAGTAAGTACCTAATGAATAAGCGATAGTCATAGATTTCTAAATTCATTATATAATTACGTTGGTAATCACGGCCAATATAAATTATTTATACCTACCTAAAACTTCGATTTTCTAAGTACAACTACATGCTTAACTAGAACCATGTTTTGTGTTTTTATTTTATTTCTTATATCTGATAGGACCCGGTATATTTAAACGCGTAAATTCTGTAGAAATACGTAGACTCAATTCGCAGCACGAGTGGCCATGATAAATTATTATTATGACAAGGTTTCGGGCCTACTGAAAAATTGAGCAATGTGAACCCCAGCTACGAATATTATAGTGCAGCGCCGAACTGTTGAGTCAGAGGCATTATTCAATATTGACAGAGTCTGCCCGATATCATGCGACCCAGATTGCTGGGCCTCAGGTATTGGAAGTTTACGGCAATTTGGTCGTTAATTCATTAAAAATACAACCGGTGAATAAAACGAGCGTTTAAAATATTTATGTCTAGTAGTTTTATATTTAATTGTTGCGTATATTTTTCTTCAAGAGTCAAGATATTTATTCATGACGTATACAATATTACATACAGATTTACAGACAGACAAAGCAAAGATGTATTGGTGTAAAACCACGAAACCACAACCACCACGTTCTTCGGCTATTCACATAAATAAATTAAAGTTGACTTTTGCCTCTACTTACTTCAGTAACATGTAACAAAAAGTTCAACGACATGATAGTTGTTCCTACCAATAACATGATAGATGTTCCAATATAATAAATAGGAAATAATTTTTTTTACGAATATCCATCGACGCCATTATCCATTATCTTTTATTAAAATACGAGTATCTAACTAAAATAAACCGATCAACGAACGCTTAATATGGATTGAATCGCTTTGAATCAAGCAGCTTTAATCTTGTTCAACAACAAGATACTTATAATGTTTCTTCTTTAAGTGAATCTAAATACCTAATTTGCTGTGTTACTAAAGTTCGAATTTGCAATTCATACGAAAGCGAGCTATTTTACATAATTTTAATTTCTCGCCCTTACTTAAGTGGAGTTATTTATAACATATTTATGTAGTTTCATTTAGCCAGTTATGGTATTTATATTTATGAGTCTACAGTTTTCGGTAATTTCATTTCGTAAGAGGGTAGTTTATTTTTGTTTCAACATACTTACATCGAATAAGGCCAATTTCAAAGGTTAATTAACTAGGTAGGTTTAAACTAGGCAGTTAAGCTATTATTAACTAAATGATTGCTTTATGAAACTATTTGTTTGTTTATAGACACAGACACGTAATCACGATCACTTTGTAATACAAAATTTATATTGTTTTATTATATCGTAACTTTGAGAAAAGTGGGAGAATTTTTACTAGTAAATATAGTGCATTCATCCTAACATGTCTTATCGTGTAATTAAACGTGTGTCAATCTAGGCATCGTAATTCCAATTATTTTTTTAAGGTTATGCGTTCGTTACTTCGATTATATCGGAAAAATATAAGTACCGTTTTAAAACGATATCACGTTATACCGTTTATTTCGATATGATTTCGGTAGCACAACCCAAATTTTAGGTACCTCCACCGTTTTAATAAAGGTATCGTATGAGTTTGAATTGAAGTACGCGCAACTTGCCGGCTCCCCGCACCCCGCGTCCCATCTCCCGCTCAGGGGGGGGGGGGGGGGGGGGAGATTTTTGACAATCGAGCGCTCGAATTCAAAGAATTTAACCTCGAATATAATCGCACACAAAAGTTTGTCGTCATTATTTAGGCATGAAATTAATAGTATAAATAATCATGATTTTAAATTACTTTCGCTGTGCTTTTTAAAATATAATTTCTTCGTTTTATTCAGAGTTTTAAATGTCATATCCGAGCGCTCGAATCTCAAAAATCGCCCCCCAGTTCCTTTATCACCGTGCGCGCCGTGAAAGCTACAATCTAAAATTTCGATACCGAAATAATAACGTTTGGATATCGTTATAATAAAGGTATAAGTACTGTATAAAAAAATTGCGATGTCGTAATTTTATACCAGTAGCGTACTGTTATATTTCAGCCGGTATAGTTCTACCTTTATATATAACATAAATGTATCGATATTGTATAGCGCTACCATACCGCTTATACGTATAACGAAAACGGTCCCTGTTTTTCAGTGGTTACTTCGTTGAATGTAATGGTTTGTAAGTTCGCCGCGGAACCATAACCGACGCGGCAGCGCTGCACAAATTTACCGAGTTTTCCGTGGAATGGAGCGCGAAACAATAGATCGTCCGACAGCTTTAAAGTTACGGCCAGACGGCATACAACCACAGCCCTCTGCCACGAGACCTTGGCAGAAAACAGAGGTTTTAAACCATGTAGCCAGTGGTTGATGCCAATTCTACATGACATTTAAACGCCTTTGGTGGATCTGCCAAGCCAACCATTGGCAACCAATTGGGCGCTTGTTGTCAGCCATTTAGCCGCTCGCTTCAACAACTCGCTTCAATCAAGGCCATGTGGCAGAATCAAAGGCTCTGCCGTCTGGCCGTAACTTTACTCTTATATGTTCCATAGCGCTATCTCTGTCACGCGTGGTTCCGCGTTCGGTTCGCTAATCTGCTTTCAAATTTCCGTGTACGCGGTACAATGGCGAAAACAGCGAGGAGATGTGAAACTACTGACTAGCGGACCGAACGCGAAACGGCGTGACAGAGACAGCGCCAAGGTAGATAATGCGTGTTAGAGAAGTTGCTTCATACAACGGACAAAAACGTGCTCGACGAAAACGTGCAGCGGTGCCGCTAAGTCCGCCCCAGAAATGTGCCAATAATGGCCTAAAAGACGGACAGATAGCCACGTCAGATACGACACAATACTAAGATCAACGAAACTCCTCTAGGCAGTTTGCTATACACTGCTTATTTCTAGATCTGGGCATCTGGTAGCTGTAAAGTGGTGGAGGTCAATGAATGCAAATCGCTTCAAGAAAACAAATCCCACATTTCTGGGTTTGATGCAATGTTATGAAAAATTATATAAATAATTAGATTATATTATTGCCAAAAGTTTCTCTGTTGGGGCATAGCCTAATAAATAAGAATACCAGGTTAGTAAAATTTTTGACAGCTCGTCCGAAAAGACTTCACCTACGCCACATAATGATGCAATTCGCTGACATCTTCAATTCAGCCAGGGAGTTTTATTACACACAATTACATTCAGTACACAATTCATGTTAAAAATGTTAGCGTGGCGTTACTAATTTTATTTTGTACTTTTATAATTATTTTATACCTAAAACAAACTTCATATCAATTTATGTAATTTAATATCAGCCTTTTAGTCAGCAATTAATTTACGACATGTAATTTAATGAGGACTTTTTTTACATCGTGGCAATACAACTATTTGGCGAGTATTACAGACGGCCATATTATATTATCTCTGATTCTTTTTAATTTATTACTCTATTATTATTTATTACTCTGTTACAGGACCGGTACTCCTATGGAATCGTCAGCTAAGTCGGCAAAACATCATATGATATCCCTTGATAATAGAAGACTCTTATTGGACACAATTTTCTTTTTTAAGATTTTAAAGAATGAAGTCAATTGCCCTAATTTGGTACAAAATCTATCTATATATACATATATATATAACTCAAAGGTGATTGACTGACTGACTGACATACCTAGTGATCTATCAACGCACAGTCCAAACCGCTGGTTCTAGAGATTCCAAATTTGGCACGTAGGTTTCTTATAAGGTCTAGGGGTGCGCTAAGAAAGGATTTTTCAAAATTCATCCCCTAAGGGGGTGAAATGGGGGTCCAAAGTTTGTATGGGGAAACAAGATTAGTTAGTCTATTTTATTCGAAACTTCACAGAAGTATTCCTAACAATAAATGAGTAAATACGTGTTGCAGGTTTTTTGAGAATTCAACCCCTAAAAGGGGGAAATGTGGTCAAAAAGTCTGAAAATCAACATGGGTATTGTTTCTATCGGGTCGTTGATTACGAAAACAACTACCCGAAAATCCGACGTGGCGGACGTGAAATACTATCTCCCCTGTTAGGGTACAATGGGGTTGAAATGTCTAAATATCCATATGGGTGTCGTTTTTGTGATTTTTTGGGACGTTAATTAAGAAAATGGCATCGATTTTGAAATTTAATATTGTGGATATAAAAATTCTTGAAAGTATTTGTGCCAAATTGCAATCTTCTTCTAAATATATAAAAGAAGAAACTGATTGACATATCAACGCACAGCCCAAACCGCTGGTTCTAGAGATTCCAAATGTGGTACGTAGGCTCCTTATAAGGCATAAGGATGCACTTAGAAATTATTTTTAAAAATTTACCTCCTAAGGGGGGAAATGGGGTTCAAAGTTTGTATGGGAAACGAGATTAGTTCAACTATTTTATTCGAAACTTTACAGGAGTATTCCTAACGATAAATGAGAAAACAAGTGTTTCAGCTTTTTTGAGAATTCAACCCATAAGGGGGAAATGTGGTGACAAAATTTAAATATCAACATGGGTATTGTTTCTCCTCCTTCCTCCTTGCGTCGGTTTCCTCATCACTGAGGGTCGTGGTCATTCAACAGCTTCTCTCTGATGATCTGACGCCATCTTCTTCTATCTGTCGCCGAGTGAAGAGCATCGTGGTAGTGTTGAGAGCTGAGCGAATTTGGTCAGACTAGCGCATTGGGCTCCTGTATCTCGGCCGTTCGCCTTCGACTTTGCCAGTGATGACCAGTTTTTCGAGGTTATCACTGGGTTTTCTAGCAACGTGGCCAAAATATTCAAGAACCTTGCGCAGGCAGACGGTAGACGGTGAAATGGGGGTTGGAGGTTTGTATGGAGATTTTTTTACCGCGAACCGATTTAGGTAATTTTGTTGTGGATATAGTTTGAGTCCCAGGAAACAATATAGAATATATTTTAAGCCGAAAATCAATCTTAAAGGGGTAGAAAACATGTTGGTAGTTTGTATGGCGAATTATTAACAGCTGAACAGACGATTGAAATGAAACTTTGTACATATTATATAGATTGAGTCGCGGTAAATAATATAGGATAGTTTTTATCTCGAAAATCAACCCTCTAGGGGGTGAAACGGGGGTTGAAAGTTTGTATGGGTAATTAATAACCGTTGAACCTATTTAGATGATTTGGTATGGAGATATTTTGCGTTCTGGGGAAGGATATATAATAGTTGTTATCCCAGAAGTCATTCCTTAAGCGGATAAAAAGGAGGGTGGATTACTAATTCTACGCAAATGAAGTCGCGGGGAAAAGCTTCTATTCAGGAGTAGAAATCTGTATTAATCATAATCTCTCAGTAGTAAGTCGTTGATGGCGTAACAATTAAACAATTATTGCAATAATTTCTTTAAAATAAAAACCGGCCAAGAGCGTGTCGGGCCACGCTCAGTGTAGGGTTCCGTAGTTTTTCGTCCGTCACAGTAAGTGTCCCCACTTAAGAGTTAAAATAACACCGCCATGTAGGATATGATATGAGCGTTCTACGTACAGTGACATCTATCGGCAAATTAAGTAAACTATTGCGCGCGAGCTTAAAGTATGGAAGATGATTTTTATGGGATAATTCTTTATTGCGTGAACCGATTTTCACTGTTTTTACTTTATTTGAAAGCAAGTCTTTTCATTGTAATTTTGTAGAAATTACAGGTACAATACACACCTGCTTATACGGTTAAATTACAAACTTAGTTCAGAAATAATTTTGTATTTTTTTTCAAAAACTATTCAGCCTATCACGTTCAAAATAATTTTCCTAGAAAGTTTTTATAAAGGTTTACTTTTCAGATTTTTTCCATATTTTTAAAACTTATGGTTCAAAAGTTAGAGGGGGGGACACACATTTTTTTTTACTTCTGGAGCGATTATTTCCGAAAATATTTACATTATCAAAAAATCATTTTAGTAAACCCCTATTCATTTTTAAATACCTATCCAACAATATATCACACGTTAGGCTTGAAATGAAAAAAAAAATCACTCCCCACTTTACGTATAGGGGAGGTACCCTAATAAAAAAAAAATCCACTTTTTATTTTACCACTTTGTTGGCGTGATTGATATACATATTAGTACCAAATTTCAGCTTTCTAGTGCTAACGGTCACTGAGATTATCCGCGGACGGACGGACGGACGGACGGACGGGCAGACATGGCGAAACTATATGGGTTCCTAGTTGACTACGGAACCCTAAAAAATGAGGGAACCGCCGTCTTCAAAACGTGGTATACCGAAACCTCCAGAATGTAACGAATACTTTTCCGAAAACCGCTTCTAAATCAGTTCAGCGAAACGCAAGATGATCGCGGACAAACATACATTCCTACATACAAACATACGAGTCTAACTGAGAACCTCCTTTTTTAGTACTTTTAGTACGCGGGCGAAGCCGCGGGAAAAAGCTAGTATAGTATATAATGTACCGCATCACTCCTTACGTCCTCGGAATTTGTTTTATGTGAGTTTCGCACGTACTAATTATGCCAAACATAGTTTTTTCAAACGAGTTTCAAAAACTATAATGAGTTGTTTAGTGACATTGATCCATTTATGTACTCTCTTGACACTTTAAAAGGACATACGAGATCCAAATTGTTAAGGATAAAAAACATGTAAGTGTAGTATTTTTATTTGTTTTCCTTCTCGCATTCGCTTTTGTAAAAATTTTAATTGTATCTCATTTATGAACCTCCAGGTCTGTTTTTACATAATTTTGTAAATCATATCTTTAGTTTTGTGTATGACACAAACATGTATTCTGAACAATAAATAAAATAAAAATAAAATTTATCGCGCCGTCTCATTATTGTCTGAGAATCTCAAATTTTAAATTACACTTTTTTTTTAATTGACTCTTTAATAAGATGAATCTTGAAGCAAATCAAATTATTTTGTTCAATATTTTTTGATTTGCAATTTTTTTTTAAGTAGGCCAGATCCGGTGATCTGGCCTCGGACACCGGAGGGTTTGGTCACTTTTTCTGAAGTATATGACATCTATTTTAATAAGATTTTAGAGCGAAATTTAGCAATTCATAGATAGCTGAATTTTTGTATGGAGGCCATAGATAAATTTTCGTTTTTGTCTATGAATAGCTGAATTCCGCTCTAATGTGTGGTGCTCCTTAGAAAATATAACAGTTTATAGCTCGCCATGAATTCCGTCATAGGGACACCATGAGTAGATAATATTCACTACTGTGCGGAAAATTGTCTATGTTTTGTGAAAATTCTATCTATACGGCTGAATTTCACTAAGATTCAACTCATTCTTATTGGTAACGTTTCCGTGACTTCTATGTCATAAAATATTTTTTATTTATAATGTATTCCACTACACTTCGTTTTTTTGCGATTAGAAATTGAGTAAACATAGAAACAGTACTGAAAATAGATGTCATATACTTCAGAAAAAGTGACCAAACCCTCCGGTGTCCGAGGCAAGATTTGAACTGGCGTCTTCAGCTTTCGCGGCTGACGTCCTGACCAGACCACCCGGTCACGGTGGAACTTGACAAATTTTCTCATGTATATGCAATCTCTGAATTTGAAACGGCTAGGCGCCGTTGACCATACTCTAAGGGCATTCGCAGTACGTGCTTGGCTTGCACCTCCTATCCGAATCACTTACGTGATTCTGGTATAGCGAGAGAGATGGTGCTGCCATCTATGAATCTTGAAGCAAATCAAATTATTTTGTTCAATAGTTTTTGATTTGCAATTTTTAAGTAGTTACACTACTAACTATATATAAACTGAAAGTTTCAGTTTATATATAGTTTTAGTTACTATATATAAACTGAAAGTTTCAGTTTATATATAGTAGAGTAACTACTTAAAAATTGGAAATCAAAAAATATTGAACAAAATAATTTGATTTGCTTCAAGATTCATAGAAACAGTAGTTGCCAACCTGTTCTAAATGTTCAATTTGAACACACTGCAAGCATACCAACAAACAATTAGTTAACATGATTAAGATTTCACATTTATGAATAAATAATAACAATTTGCAGATTAAATAATCCAACACAACAATAAAAACACAATATCGTTTTGATTTTCACGTTAGAGACACGTGAAAATAGAATAAGTTATAGTGACGCACGTACGTTGTAAAACGGAAACTAGACGGTAAGTAAGGTTTTTATCAGTATTCACGAAAATTATTTAATTTACAATCATAATATGCACTTCTAATACATTTACTGCCTCTAAAAGTCATTTAATAGGTTTATTATATAATACTAAATAATAGAACAAGTAATAAATTAATAAATATTAAGGGACATTCTTACACAGATCGACCTAGTCCCACAGTAACCTCAATAAGGCTTGTGTTATGGGTTCTAGACGACGATATATGTAATAGATAGATATGAATAAATGCTTATATAAATAAAAAAAACATCCACAACTTAGGAACAAATGTGACGTTATCATGGTTAGGGTACCACTTTGTCGCTTATGGATTCCGAGATATCACTGATTTTGTTAATCAACTCGAAAATAGTGAAAATTGGTTTTGATTAAAAATAGCTTCTACACACTTAAAATAATACAGTCAAAGTTTACCGACTAGGGTACCACATTGTCGCTCATAAGCTTGAAGTAATATCGGGGCCATTGGAAATTGTAGTAACACGTGTTGTCTAAATCTCAGTTTACTCCCATCCATTTGCTTGACAGTCCGTAAGTCAGCTGCCCGTTACGTTCACTTAGCTTTATGTTATGTTACCCTTTTAACAATAGTCGTCAATAAGCAATAATTATTAAGACAAAGCAAAACTCTCTATTTTAATCTGGCCTAAATCAATCAACTAGATACAAAATATATTAATCAAAATTCATATTATATTAGTTTATTCAATTGGATCGTTAATAATAAATAAATAGATCACATAGGATAATAAAATAAAGTAAGTAAGTCTTAATGCGCCACGAATATGCTGCTCGTACGCTGCGCACGCGTTGCTCTAGCCGGAGAGCTAGCAACGGAAATAGGTTTGCTGTTATATAGAGAAATGAAAATTTCTCTAGTTAGTGTGCCATACTAACAATTTTAATAATCCGGGTGCCTGGCAGATGCTTTGAATACTGATTAATTACATAACAAAAACTTAAATATAAATAAGGGGAGGGATATAAGTTAGTGACAAATCAAAACTTTTTAACAGAAAATATAGTTGACTTATATTTAACAAGCTTCTGAGGGACAACCGTATAGATAATCAGTTAATACTCGTACAAAGTCATCAATCTCTCAATCAGACGTAAGAATTAAAATGACTTGGCGTCAGCACTTACGTACCCCTAGGTGCGAGGTTGAGTAGTGTAAATCATTTTCATAATGATGTTAAATGCAAATTATTACTTTTGTAAGTAATAATTTTATTATAATAAGTCTTAATAATAAGTTTGATCTCATAAGTCATAAGGCGACAATGTGGGACTCTAAGGAATGTTAAACTAACAAACTTGATCTAGAGTAGTAAAGCTGACGAAAATACTGTTATTTTTTATAAAATAAGTTATGTTATTGATTCATAATAATATTTGTATTAGATATATGCACTTATAGTGCGGACACTATGTTAAATAATGGAAGTAGAATTCTTATTTCTACTTATGAATAGCGACAATATGGTACCCTAGATCACTTTACATACAAAAAATCATGTTAAAAGTCACGTTAAAACTTTGAAGTCACAGTTTGATAGAAAACTACATTACTTTTGTGTTACGTAAACTATGAGAATTAAAAAATATAATGTTGATATTGTAAATTTTTTATGTAAGTGTTGATTTTTTTTGTTTTATTGTAAAAAAAAATTATGCCTTGAGATATGGTTGTTTCATTATTTTTATTATAAACCTTGCCTACATCATATTCAGAAATCAATATAAGCCAGCTGAAAAGCTGTCGATTTTGAGTTATATAATATTTTATTTTAGATTCTTACAATACACCCTACGTGCATTATTATTGTATTACTTATTTCTATAAAATGTAAAATGTTAGAGACAACATATGATTTGTTGCGTAATGTATGTGGAACATTTTAAAACCGCTATCTCCATAACTTCAACCTATAACTAGGTTTTTTAGGCTTTCAAACTTTAAACTCGAATATCTCAAAACAGTACAAAGATATGTTGAAACTTCAAAAAAATATTAAAAATAAAAATACTCAACATAGCGATCGCGTTCTTTTTGCATATGAAGGAGAATGTTTTGAACTATAAGGAGGTACCAATAACTCAATATCGACAATATATTACCTTTACCATGACAATGTCACAAATATCTGTGATAAACACACAAATAAATGTCCTGACCAGGATTCGAACCCAGGACCTCCTGCTTCGTAGGCAGGGTCACTACCGACTGTGCTAGGAGAGGGAGGCTATCTAGAACAAGTTTTGTGCGCCATGTTTGACAGCTGTCACTGAATCAAAGAGTAGCTTAGACTTTTAGTGATTTTATCTCCTGTTACTCAATGTATGGTACTTGGTTACAACTATCTTCCGTTTTGGAACCCTCGTCTAGTTTTGTCTTTGGTACCGTTTGTTTGTTATTTGTTTATGGTGTCGTTTTGATATGAGCTCGGTGTGCTCAACAGATCGAGACAGTATTTCACTCCAGTCCACCGCCTCCAGCGTTACAAGGCACAGGTACGGCCATATATGGAATACAGTTCTCATCTGTGGGCGGGGGCACCCCAGTACCAATTTCTCCCTCTGGACCGCATCCAACGGAGAGCGACTCGAATTGTCGGCTGCCAGGATTTTACGGATCGGCTTGACCTTGGCGCTGCGTAGAGATGTAGCCTCGCTCTGCATCTTCTATCGCCTCTATAACGGAGAGTGCTCCGAGGAATTGTTCGGATTAATCCCTGCCGGCTCTTTCCGCCATCGTCCTACGCAACAGCATTTCCATCATCACCACTTAGATGGTTGGCAGTCCTCAACTGTGCGATTCTCCAGAAACTTCCTGCCTTGCACAACAAAACTGTGGAATGAACTGTCGTCTGCGGTATTTTCGGACTAATACGACCTTCAAGAAAAGAGCGTATTCCCACCTTAAAGGCCGGCAACGCGCTTGTGACCCCCCTGCTGTTGCAGGCATCCATGGGCGGCGGTAAATAATTACCATCAGGCGATTCGTCTGCTCGTTTGCCTCCTATTCATAAAAAAAAAGATATACCCAATGAGTTGTTTTTTAATGGCACAGCATTCAATTTGCATTCTTATTATAATGTCCCGTAATTACCTCTATAAAATAATTTCCCTATTTTTAAAGTTTGAGAACCGTTTCGTTCCCTCATGACGTCAGTGAGGTCACTGACGTCACGAGGTGTCAAAAATTTTACCTACCTGGTAAACTCTTATTCTGCCATGTGTTGGGGGAAAGTAGTGCCAAACGACGTAAGAAAATTTAACCTACCTGGTAAACTCTTATTCTGCCATGTGTTGGGGGAAAGTGCCAAACGACTTACTTATAATGAATTTCATAGTTTGTTGCCTACTGTTTTTGTTTCCGTAATAATACGCAATGTTTTATTCTAATGTTAAATATAGGCCTTGCCCTTTATAACTGAGATAACTTCGGCAATTTTTACCTATTTTTATTTTAGCGAAATGCGTTAATACCTTAATAAAATTGCTCTAGCTAAACATACTCTCCCTTAAAAAATATATATGAAAACGAAAAAAACTGTTCCACTTATTCCTCAGAAGACTCATTTTCCAACGTGTTTATGTATTTTACGTAGTAGTAGTAATTTTAATCAATAAAAACCTTACTCTTTTCACCTCTCCAAGCAAAAATCGCGAAATAAGTAGAAGTAAGTAGAAAAAAAGTTTACCGGAGTCTTAAAAGATTAAAAAGCTGCCAGATGGCCCGATCTAGCAATAAGGATACTATAGAAATCTAACCAAACGGGTTTTCCCTGCTTTCATTATTGTGTCATATCTGACGTGGCCAGATAGCTTAGTCTTTAAGTAGTTTTTTACACGATAAGACAAGAAATTATGAATTGACTATAGTCAGCAACGCGTGTGTGTGATACTACTGATGATTCTCCAGCAAACTCTTAATTGTATGGAAATACATCTGATGGCACCGTGATTTCTTACTACATAATGTGTGTCTGACATTCATATAGTCTAATAGGCACTCGTTTGCCATCAGCGTGTAAAAGTGTGAGTCGCTGTTAAGGAAAGTCTTGTACTGCTTCAGATTGTCGTGTCGCCTGCATTGTCTGCGTTCTGAATAGGGAATGACTAGGGCAGATCCGTCATGATTTATATGTGGAAGGGAAATGAGGCTTGTTTGCAGTTCCGGGCACGTCGGGGAGGATCTGGAACCAGAACTCGTTTCGAACACCTGAAACTAATTTAGAACTCTTAACTGTATGCTACACACGTCCTTGATATCATTTGGAAAAGCGGGAGCTCGCTTTAATATCTTATATTAAAACTTTCGCTTTCAAGAAAACGAGAGGTGGCTTCATTGAGTTTAAGAATTGAAATTATTGGGAATGAAAGTGTTAAAGGATACGAGATTATGGAACTGTCAGGTACTTACTTAATGTTACGCGTTCTGCAAGTCTTTACTTTGGTATGTTACTATTTTACATATGTGTATGTATACGAGTACAGTATGTATACTTGAATCATTACCGTTATACAATATTAAATCTAGAAAAGTATTTCGTACCTTTTCGTACTTTGCGCGATAATATATCATCGAATGGTACCTTAAATTTTTTTGTACTCGTCGACTTTAATGCTATAATAGAGACATTCTAGACCGAACTACTAGCGCATACTTTTCAATGGAGCTTTTATGGTCGTATATTTTAGCATCGTCGACTATACTAAAATGGATTTTCATACAATATTATAGCACGACCGCCGGCACAATCCACCGGGAGAGCAGGTTTCAAGGCATTCGTCGAACTTTTTCTTACCGGCTTGCCTATTTTGTGCACTCGTAGAAAAAGTATTGCAATCAATAGTCAAATAACTTTTCAATCTCGTACTTTACGCCACTCAGCAAGCTTCGTGGCCTATACACACGGTACTCGACTGAAACGTTCTTCATAATGTCACGATTGTATAAAATAGGTACTACTTATTTATCTTTACGACCGAAATCTAATTTTACTACAATGAAATCTAATATAAGAGAAAAGGAAGTATATAATAGTGAGACCTATATCATATTTTATCATGTGGTCTTATTTCTTACAGAAATAACGTTATTGTTAAAAAAGAATACATCGTTCTTACACTAGTAAAAAAATACTTATTATATTTTAGCAGCTTATTATATTCGCAATGCATGCTCGCCTGAGGAAACTCAATGTGGAGACAGACGGCTGGTCCGTAATATAAGCAAAAAATGTTTTCGACTCTCGATAATTTGCTGCGCACAAATCCCTAAAGGCAATGCGATACCGTAAATTTCCAATTTCATTTTATTCTTCGTTTAGTTTGTTGTTCAAGAAAAGAGTGTATACAAAGGCACGCTGGTATGGGTTTATAATGGAATAGCGGAAACCCATCCATCAACCCGCGGCAACAACCGCCTGTTCCTAGCTCCGGCGAAGGATGTTGTCATCGTGAGCTATTAGATTATATTTCCTGTTGAATGGAGTTTCACGGGTACCGGTATAACCATTCGATTAATCTACACAGAACATGGATTAATCTAAGAGCCCTTTTATTGTGTTCAACATTATTTTGGTGACAATTTTATACAAATTAACTTAGCCCCGAACCGAACGAAATAACGCTTGTAGAATAACTATAACTATTTACATTGTATATAGATACTTAAATACATCTAGATATACATAAGAAAAAGCATTCATAACTCAGGACCAAATATTACACAAACACATAAATAAATTGGGAGACGAACCCGGAACCTCCAGTTTAGTAAGCAGTCTTTTGACTACCAACAACTATGTAGGTAGGCATTTATGAAAAATATATGAAATGAGCTTTTTAGATTTATTTAATACGAAATCGGATATCGTAGCTGACACTGATATTTCAGTTTCGACATGTATAATGTCGAAAACTCTGCACAGATAGCAGCGTAATCGCAAAAAAACATATTGTTGGTTATGGTTTGTATACCTATGTCAAATCCATAGAGTCTACGGTACAGAGTCTCTAGAAAGAACTCAAGAAAAAACATTTCCAATGTGGGTTTTTATCCTCATTCTGAACGTCGGACGTGGAATTTATCCGATCCGATATCATCGGGTAGTGTAAGATCGCTCTAAGATTAATCTAAGTTTGGCTTACCTACTGCTTCAATGAGGGAAGTTATTTCAAAATTGAGTTGTGTTTACACAGTCGATCACAAGGTGAATATTACAAGCTTAGCAAGTAATACATAAGAAAAGCATTCATAACTCAGGACCAAATATTACACAAACACGTAAATAAATTGGGAGACGAACCCGGAACCTCCAGTTTTGTAGACAGATTCATGCAAAATATACGAAATGAGCTTTTTAGATTTATTTAATACGAAATCGGATATCGCAGCTGAAACTGATATTTCAGTTTCGACATTGTATGATGTCGAAAACTCTGCACAGATAGCAGCGCAATCGCAAAAAAATATATTGTTGGTTATGGTTTGTATACCTACTTATGTCAAATCAATAGAGTCTACGGTACAGAGTCTCTAGAACTCAAGAAAAAAAAAACATTTCCAATGTGGGTTTTATCCTCATTCTTAACGTCGGACGTGGAATTTATCCGATCCGATATCATCGGGTAGTGTAAGATCGCTCTAAGATTAATCTAAGTTTGGCTTACCTACTGCTTCAATGAGGGAAGTTATTTCAAAATTGAGTTGTGTTTACACAGTCGATCACAAGGTGAATATTACAAGCTTAGCAAGTAATTGTTGAGTAGGTAAACATTCGGAATTGATTACAACCGAAATTGAAATATTTAATTCAAAGGTAAACTTAGATAGACTTAAAAATACCCCTTAAAATGGGAAAACTACTACAATATGGATGGGTTTTGCTGATGTTCACACGAACATATTTTGTAAAATAATGTAAGTATATTTATTTAAAGTCGTTACGATAGGCGACAAATTTTTTTGTGGTTGAATAATTATTCTGTTATACGTAAGTTACGAACCGAACGAAATAACGCTTGTAGAATAACTATACATTGTATATAGATACATAAATACATCTTAGATATACATAAGAAAAGCATTCATAACTCAGGGCCAAATATTACACAAACACTTCTGCTGCGTGAGTAAAGAAGCAAATCGCCTGTCTTGTATGGAATTAGGTACCCATGTGACCCAGTGAGCTACTGTTCGAGCTGAGCCACTTTTCTCTCCTTGTCCCTAAGTAATAGTACTAGTAGTAAAATGTTATCATAATACCCGACTAAATTACAACTATTCGTCTGCGTACATAAAACTTGGTACTAGAGAACAATCGTTACTTGATCGGATTATTAAATTATTGCACTAGTTCGATAATTATTGTGAAATGCACGCGTGTTTAATATCTAGGATTATGAACCTAAAAGCGGTAGAATAAGAACCTCGTTACGAGCAGGCGTGTTGAAAATACGTATTCATTATATAGCGGCTTGTGGGCATTAACTGCAATATGAAAGTTTAATTATTATCCGTTATACAGTTGCCTTTATCAGCTTTATAATTGACCAATGGTCTATATATTCAATAAAACGTCCCACAATATTAGAACAAAGCAAATTTAGACGCCTGTGCTAGTACAAAATTAAGACGTTCCATGTCAGGGCAGATGGCGGACATATTAAGTTCTGTCTGTGTTCGGAACACGGCAGCTTATTACGTATACATCTCGACTTATATTGCAATACACAGTCCGTAGCAGCCCGAAGGAGCTCCGTAGCAAGTTACATATTCGCGACTTTTTCCTACAACATGTTGTGATAACTGGTAATACCTGCAGCGGTCTTCTAACTTTAAAATTCTTAATTTTGGATGGGATTTTTATATCAACATGATCTTATGTCATCAAAATGATATCTTAACAAGTTTCGACAGAAACTTTTTGAGGCTCCAAGTCTGAAGTGCTATCTGAACGAGACCAACCCAAAGTTTCCGTAGTAATACCGTAATAATAGTAACGCTATTAATACCTAGATGGCGCTAAGGGGCAGAGAGTACTCTGCCCTACATTATACGGCAGCTTTGGTTGATCTCGTTCAGATGGCGCTTCGGACGTGGATCCTCAAATTTTTTTAGACTGTGGCTGTCTATATATGTATACGGTCGAATTTCTAATTATAAAAAGTGACTTGACACATGACTGACAGTTAAAATGTTGCCTGGAATAGCAAAAATAAAATAGTCATGGGTATATAACGATAAAAAGTATCGAAAAGTGTAATGTTGTACTAAACACTACCAATACGATTCCATTTAAAGGATCCATAAACGTTAGGAAATTAAATTATCATGTCACAGCCTGAAATGCTACAATATTCAAAACAGACAAAAGTTTTGAAATACGTTGTCGCTAATAAATCGTATAGTTATGTTATACAACATATCATATATTTTTCTATCTCGTCGAACGAGCGGAGCCTAAGCGAAGTGAAGTTATAGAGTTACAGCTTCGGATGAAACGAAAACGGAACTGTCAGCTGGCTACCTGGACATCGCTGCATTTCGATGGCTTTTTGAATAGTTGTTCTGCGGTAACTGTAGTAACGTTTTTTCTAATCTTTATGAAATTTATTGGGGCTATAGCAGAAATCAATATAATTTGAGAGTTCGTATATGAGCAGGATCGATCCATGGGTTATGGAGCTAGAAGGCGCAAAACAATCATCATAAGAGTCTTGGTATATTGGTCAATGCATTTACAAGGAAATCGCGAGTTCTCAGTTCGAGGCGGACTACAAATAGATTCTGTAAATTTGAGCTCTTTATTATGCAGGCGACATTTTGGATGAACATTGTTCTGGTTCTAATTCTTGCACGTCCAAAGGAATCCGTAATCCGAGGCAACATCACTTAATAATTGAATTCAACACTTCTACGAGTAATAACAACAAAACGTACCGATATTTACGAACAGTCAGAAGACGATATTTCTCAAAAATATCTACTTAACTACTTCTAAAATAGAAGAAAAGATACTTGGATAATTATTCGTCCGCATAGAATTCGGTTAACGTGTGGCCCTCTAAAAAGGTTTTTTTTTCGGGATAAAAAGTAGTTAAGTATCTTATGTCCTATTCCTCAATCTAAGCTACCTCTGACGCCAATTTAGAGACGTGCGTTCAGCAAGATATTCACTCACAAACTGAGCGGCAGACATGTGTGTAGAGAAATCCCAATATTGGCCCGACCGCCGTGCGCTTGGAGAATTTAACTATCCGGAGCGGCCATTGACAGGCTTTCCCCTCTACCGAAAACAATGGTCAATAAATAAGACCAGTGGTCATATTCAAAAATCGGCAGACTTTTTTTGTATAGAAAATGAATTCAATAAGCCATGCGCCCGGTATTAACCCTACGGCAGGTGTATGAGTAGCCGCCCTTAGAAATTATTATTGTCTCCAATAGGATGTACAGAAGTTATAAATCGACTTTGATTTGTCGCGTATCGCATAGTTTTATTAACAAGTAACAGTCATACCATAAAGGTAACGTATTTTCCACATCATGTTGCAGCATTCTTCAGCCTTAAAGCCTTAATCAAGTTGCAGCGACAATATCGCAACCAATAAGTCGCGGCGTTTGTAGAACCCTTAATAATTAAATAAAAATATCGATAAGAACAGCACTGGCCGAATTGTGGCAACATTTGTGTTTGTTGACTTGTCAAGTCACTCCTTACAATTATAAATTCTAGTATAGTCTCTGGTTACAACGAATGTCACTAACATTTTTTTGCTTATCGTATTGATCATCAATCTCATTTTGATATATTATTGCCACGAACTAGAAAACCTAAAAGGATCTGAATCTGAATATGCTAAACGTCACTTTATAATATCAAACTTAAATTAGATTAAATTATATTCCTCGTGTGTTTAGGCTTCCAGAACCTATGTATATTAACTTAAACAAAGCATATAGGTAGGTAGTATCTTGCCGAGTTACGCAAAGTTTAAGTTTTACTGGCTGTCATGCATGAATAGTGTTAAGAAAGTAGATGAAGCAGAATATATTAGGGCAGTACTATTCCCATAGCTTACCAACTCTATTGACTATTCTAAGAGAGATCAGATTTCGTATAACTGAAACACATTTAGAGGAGATATACTTAACTGGTTAATCTGAGGCGATGCTCTCGGAATGGGAATAGCAGCCATATATATAGTAGCAAACCTGAATCGCTACAGAAAATGGGAATGACAAGGTACTCACAAAAGTAATAAAACCGGGGAATTTTATATGCATTTTATTATTAAAAGTGATCCCGTTTTCTTTACTCACGATCATGAGAGTAACAAATGGATGTTAGTAAAGTGACTGTAACGGACGCTGATAAGCGAGGACAGGATCCATCTACCCTTGCGCAGTGTTCTAAATGTTCTAATACCCCGTCTAAGGGTTCACTTCTCGAACGGTATAAGGCTAATATTATTAGTGTGTTGTCATCGAACCCCACCACCCCATCGTAACTCCCGAATACGATTTATTAGTTCTTGAACTAAAATTGTTAGTCTAGTAATTCATTTTGTTTATGAAATAGGCCCAAGCTACTATAATGAATATTATTCTGCGTATAATCAGATTCACTGAAAAATATTGAATTGCCTTACCAACCATATAAACATAAGTAAATGGGTAAGTATGTTTTAATTATATTATTAAGTTACACATTGCAATTTAATAAGCTGCCACGAAGTATAATTCCCTTGGTCGGTGCAGTGAGCTGGGAATCCATTCAAAGCTCGGTTTTGTTTTGGAACAACCAACCGGCACAAATTCGCAAATGCAAAATTAATTCCGCTTTGACATGCGGGCTCTGGAACGTTTCGTGCAGCCATTTAAATAATAGGGTTATATACCGATATAATTCACACTCATTTTGAAGTAAATAGATACAATGTCCTGATGAATACTAATTTGCAGCAGTATTAATTATTAGGAAAAATTTATAAATGAATTTTAATATCCTGATGGTCAGTTAAAAATAAAATAATTCTAATCTGATTATGAATAATGTTTAGATCATATTTTTGTATTCAATTATCGAACGAGCGGAGCATAAGCGAAGTGAAGTTCTTTCAAACAACTTTGGCTACCTAAGGTAAATGTACGTTTCCACGAACACTTAAGACCTGGATGTACGTTTCATTTTTTAATAAGGTCTGGCATTTTCATACGGTTATTGTCAATACTATAATGGTAACTTAAATACATTTGTAATCATTTTATTGCACTTAGAAATTATTTGTAAGGTTAGACATATTAAAAAAATATTTTTAAAGTTTTTTAGACCGCCTAACTTGATTTGTACCATTAAGCGAACTAAGAATCATGATTTGCATATATTACCGAATCCGGTGACCACTTTACCGAACTAGAAGAAAAATGTATGGGAATATGGCGTTGAGCGATTCTCAAAATTAAACTATCTCACTGTTTAGATAATGTCATCTAACTGCGCCTCCATACATTACTAAATTACTTCATATAAAATAAAAGTAACCTTTATTTTTTTTATAATTATTCAAAATACCTAACCATTATTTTTAATATATTACATAAACATCATTATAGATTTTTGCGGTGTTTACGTAATAGAAGTTTTTACAATATGAATTTAAAAGTTAAATTTTATATAAAAATAAAAACTATTTAATATTTTGTTTATTAAGTATTATAAAATGACCTATCAACAGCAGGCCCTTGAACATGTTTAAATGTTTAGAAGCACTGGCCTTTATAAAATGGCAGAAAAAATAATACATTTTAATGTCAACCTAGCTGTGAGAGAAATAAGGACGATATTTTAATGTCTATCGAATACAAACGACTCCGAGGCAGATACGAATTCGGTAGTAGAGACTATGGGCACGATTTACCGAACGCGCGTTCGGTAAATAAACCATGCAAATTATGTGGAACCTAATACGCGAACAAATTTTGAAAATAATAATAATAATAATAATAAATACTCTTTATTGCACACCTCATACAGTTACAAGCACAAATTTTACAATTAGATAAATTTAGGTAGAGGTAACAACAGGCGGTCTTATCGCTAATGAGCGATTTCTTCCAGACAACCTTTCAGAAAATAGTACCTAGATTGCAACAATTGTGACATAACCACAAATTTAACATTGAAACTAATAATTAGAAGGATTACAAATCCGTTCATGTATTTAGTCTTTACTAATATTGCCGTAAAATAACTATAAAAAATTATTAAAGATAGCTTTGTCGAAAGGCTTATTTTGAACTCAAAAACTCGTAAAACTACAAGATTTCAAACGCAGATTTACCATAGTCTTTGCTGTCTACAGATGTTCGGTAAATGCTCATAAAATTACAAATACTTTTCATTATTTGAAAAATCAATAAGTTTATATTAATAGTTTATAATAAATCAGTAAAAAAATAATTTCAAAGACATACGCTTTCCCTGATTCCGTACGCTGTTCGGTGAAACCATCCAGTCAAAAAGTTGGGTCACACATCACCGGATTCACATTTATCTCAAATTCTTAGAATATAACTGCACTAAATTCACTTAAAATACATAAACTTATTAAATAACAACACTCTAAATCCACAATTTGGAACACACATATAGTTTTAATCGATTCTATGATCTTAAGAAGTGCACGCGATTTCTTAACGATTTTCGACCGACTACATCAGTTGTCATGTCGCAACTGAGCTCCAAAATGGCCGTTTCTGACGCGTATTCGTAGGGGTAGGTATGTAGCTCACAGATAAAAATATCACAACGTAGTATCTGCTGTAAGTAATCGACTTATAGCTTAAAATTGAATATATTCGGCGATACGGCACGTTCGCTGAAGCGTACATTTACCTTAGATGTCTGTGCATTTCCATGGCTTTTTGATTTTGAATAGTTGTCGCGCGATAACTTTAGTAACGTTTTTATCCTTTTTTATGAGATTTGTTGGGGTTGTAGTAGAGCGCAATACAATATGAGAGTTCGTTCATGAGCATGATCGATCAAGAGGTTATGGAGCTAGAAGGCTCGAAAAAATCATCACAAGAGTCTTGTTATATTGGTCACTCGTTTGCAAGAAAATCGCGAGTTCTCAGTTCGAGGCGGACTACTAGTAGCCTTTGTTTTGATTTTTGATGTTACTATTTATTTAACTCTCTACAATCATATATCTATTAAATAAACTATAATTTTGTCGGAGGGGTGCTGACCTGCAGTGAATGTGGCCGTACATGATACTGTCCAAATGGGATCCCACCAAAAACATAAATGTAAAAAGGGAGAGCCAAGTTCAATACAAAAATTATGCTTGGCTGTGGGCTTCGCCGCAAAAAGAATGGAGATCTAAATGAGTGCCAAGTTCTATGCAAAATCCAAATACTTATGTATTTATAGAAACAAAATAACATTATGAACAAGTATTAAACTCTATTTATTTGCTTTATCGGATACCTATAACAATTGCAGTTATTTAAAAATGTGAGATATTAAAGTAGGTTAGATTTGGCTTGGCCAGTTTTCATTACATCAGTCATTTTATAAAGTTATTCAACATATATATATATTTTTTAATTCTGATAAAACCTGGCCAAGTCAAAATCTAACCTACTTTAAGATCTCACATTTTTAAATAACAGCAATTGTTATATGCTATTTATATATCCGGAAACCGGGATTACAATCTTCTTAAATAGCATATTTGACCTCCATGGTAAAATTTGAACTTTTCTAAGTACTGGCCGGTATATTTTTTCTTTCTTATTAACGCTCGTGTTTTATTTTTGACGGGTTTTAAATGTCATCTCGCAGCAAGAATGGAACTCACTCGTGAAAATATTCGTGCTATGATTTATTATGATTTTCGGCGTGGTTTAACGCAACAACAGTGCATAGATCAACTAACTTCAACTTTTGGTGATGAAGCCCCATCTAAAACTAGTGTGTATCACTGGTTTAGTGAGTTCAATCGTGGACGTAGTATGCTTACGGACGAAGTTAAGGCAGGTCGCCCGAAATCGGTCGTTGTACAACAAAATATCGAGGCTGTGCGAAAACTTATAATGGACGACCGACATGTTACGTACCGCGAGATAGAGGCGACTCTGGGTATTTCTATGACCAGCATTAATAGCATATTACATAATTATTTGGCTGTAAAAAAACTTTGTTCGCGTTGGATACCCCACAACTTAACAAAAGAGCAAAAAGATGCTCGCTTCGAATGGTGCAATAAAATGTTAAAAAAATATAACCGTGGTGACTCAAAAGCCGTTTGTAACATCTATACAGGTGACGAATCCTGGATCTATGCATACGATCCCGAAACGAAGCAACAATCAACGGTATGGGTGTTTCAAAATGAGCCGAACCCTACGAAAGTTACTCGTGCAAAAAGTACATTGAAACAAATGGTGGCCTGCTTCTTCGGTATTAATGGCCATGTAGCTACAGTGCCACTAGAAAACCGTAGAACGGTTAATTCAGAGTGGTACACGACCATTTGCTTACCGGAAGTATTTGAACAAATTCGTAAAACTAACCAGCGACGAAGAATCATTCTTCATCATGACAATGCCAGCTGTCATACGTCACGCGAAACAACTCTATTTTTGGAGGGTCAAAATGTGGAATTAACGGGTCATCCGCCGTACAGCCCTGACTTGGCACCCAACGATTTTTATTTATTTCCAAATATAAAGAATAAATTACGCGGTCAACGATTTTCGACCGCTGAAGCTGCTGTCGACGCATTCAAACAACACGTTATGGAGGTACCTCAGGCGGAGTGGCAGAAGTGCTTTAAAAATTGGTTCACGCGAATGCAAAAGTGCATAGATCATCAAGGGGAATACTTTGAAAAACAATAAAACCATTTTCAGCCGTGTACGTTTGTTTGTTTTTTTGTTTCCGGATATATAAGTAGCAACCTATGTAGGTATCCGATAAAGCAAAGAAATAGAGTTTAATACTTGTTCATAATGCTATTTTGTTTCTATAAATACATATTTGGATTTTGCATAGAACTTGGCACTCATTTAGATCTCCATTCTTTTTGCGGCGAAGCCCACAGCCAAGTAAAATTTTTGTATTGAACTTGGCTCTCCCTTTTTACATTTATGTTTTTGGTGGGATATCATTACTTTTTGTAAAGAAAACTAGGCAGGTATTGAGATTTAATGTTTTTTCTTGCGTTTCCGCTGCATGGTTTTCTTTTTTATGCTATTGCCTACATTTCCTTTCTATGTAGATTTACTTCTGTTCTGTGTATAATTATGTGGTGCCGCGCACCGCCGACGACACACCGTTGGCCGGTCGTTTAGGGCGTATTACAAGTTTTTTGTATGGGGACACCACTTATTTTTTGACTTAACTTTATTTTTATATTTCTGTTATAGAGAAAATATAATAATACATATATAGGGATAGTTTCAAATATCTGCTTGTAACGGTTCCAACGATACAATAAATAAAAAAAATGTATGGGGACGCCCCCTATTTTTTAACTTTTTTTTATTTTTAGATTTTTTCCTACGCTTACACACAATTACCAAGCTGGATTCCAAATTTCATCCTTCTAGGTCATCTGGAAGTAGGTTAGATTTAGGTACTATATGTCAGTCAGTGCTAAAATTTACGACTTTTTGACCTTCATATCTTTATAACCGTTTGAGCTAGCTTCATGAAATTTGGGCTTCTAGATGTCCTTATGGATATAATTAAACACACGTAGTTTTATGTATTTACGTTAAAGAGGTTTTGAGTTATAGAAGGGTCAAAAGTGGCACCAAGTGGTTCGTGTAATATACACTTGGCGCTGGCTAGCCAGTTCCTTTGCTTGAACTTGGCTTGACACGCTGCCGCGTGTCTAGATACGTCAGTCACCTGAGAGCCCACGAACGTCGCTTTCACTAGCCAGCGCAAACCAGTCGCCAATCTTACAAATAGTGATTAGATTGATGTCAATGTTCTAGAATTCAGTCCCGCTTATTTTATACGCTAGTAATTGAATCGTATTATGAATTTGCAATGTGTGGAATTTCCGTAAGGTGAAAACGTAGTTTTCAACACCATTTGCATACTGTGAGCCATTGTACATTGAGTTCAAAAATATGAAATATATGAAAGAGTGAGGCTAAATAAAATACATTTAACCCTTTATAGGGCAACTGTCTCAAAAAAGACCATCTGTAACATCATAATTTGTATTTATTTCTTGTATAGAATTTTTAGGATTATAGGTTGGCGACGAGGCTTGAATTGAGGATTTTTTTCAGTGTTGCCCGTTAAGGGGTCAATGAAAACTATTTTGAATAAAATCGGTTGAACCGTTTTTAGGGTTCTGTACCCAGAGGTTAAAAACGGGACCCTATTACTAAGAGTCCGCTGACCGTCTGTCCGTCTGTCACCAGGCTGTATGTCATGAACCGTGATAGTTAGACAGTTGAAATTTTCACAGATGATGTATTTCTGTTGTCGCTATAACATCAAATACTAAAAAATAAAATAAAATAAATATTTAAGGGGGCTCCCATAAAACAGTAATTTTTTGTTCTGTTTTTATAGATAATGGTACGGAACCCTTCGTGCGCGAGTCCGACTCGCGCTTGGCCGGTTTTTTTAGCTATCGCTAAAGTTTTCTTGTCTTGGTTAAAGGGCGCGCCGCAATAATACTTCTTTTCCTTCCTTTGTCCATAGTATCCTATAAAAGTACCGGTAACTACGAAACATTGAGAGAGCATGACCCGAGATGCTCTTGGCCGGTTTTATTAGTAGGCACTTATGTAGTATTTGTATCAGATTTCCGGATAACTCAATTACATAAAACCTAGAAATACACTACCAAGATACCTACCGAAATACAACACAAAAAGAATTTCCGCTGGTCGGTTCCTACATTCTATTCAAATTCAAACAGGGAACGGAAACCTATTCCACCGTGCTTATCACCGTGCCCTATACATACATTTAAAAAAAATCTGCACTCAATTAATCTGCCGTGCAAGGTAGGTAGCATCTTATATTATACAAATAAGCTATTTTCATCATCTGGCCTGAATCTTCTTTTCAGATGATTTAAGCAGCATCTGTGCGCGAGCCACAACGCCGCTCGTGGCTATATAGCCCAATTCTTTAACAGTACAATCGTCCACATTTATAACAAGTAAAAGTAAAATAAGCTTTTTAGCGCGATTTTAATATACCCTATGTTTGGAACCTATTCTCCAGACAGACATCTCTGATACGGCGTGACGGCTTCTGTAGTTTATAAGTAGAGGTTACCGAACCTGCCTGGAGGTTTTGGGTTCGAATCCTGCTAAGAAAATTTATTTGTATGCGTATCACAACTATTTGTTCAAAGAACTAGGTATTCTGACTCTGCCTTCAATAGTTATCCAACAGATAGCTATTTACACCAATCTGTCCCAGTACAAAAAACGTGCAGATGTGCCTCGCTTGTCTTAAACCCAAACCAGCTTCTCACAGTGGAACGAAGACTGAAGAAGTCCAAGAAACTGAGTCACATAACGGGCCCTACTATCAATAACAACCTGCCGGACAGTCACCTCCGCACCTTCCCTGCAATGCTTTAAGGCTAGACTAAAAAAATTGTTTCTTGAACACACATTCTACAGTTTTGAAGAATTTTAAAAATTACCTAAGCGGTAATAAATAATATTGCTTATTAAATTTCTACATGGTTCGATTCCGATGGTTTGGGTAAGCGTGTCAAAATATGTAATCCCAATTATTTAAAATGAAAAAGTTTTCCTTAAAATAAACAATTTGAAAGGTTTGATTATTTTCCTACACTGTATAAATATGTATACCGTTGCCTAGCACCCACAACACAATCCTTATTTAAGATTTATCCATAAAAAAAAAACAAAAACCATGATTTCAGATTAGCAGCAAAACATAAATGTAACATGAAAAATATTAAAATCTTCTTCATTTTTCCAACGCCCTCTTGTCCAACTAGGAGAAAAGGAAACCCCTTATTACGTGATCCCGTTTCATATCTCTCGAATGCAAGCGTCCAGCTTAGCACACAACAAAATGAGATTTTTCAGTTGGTTGCTCTTAATAACCGAGAACCCAAACAGGAAAAGTGATAAGGAAAGTCGTCGGCGAAAAGTCATATTTTTGTTGGAGGTTGGTTGTTGTGTTGTGTGTTGTGATATTTAATTTATGTTTTAAGAGCAATGGCTTTTTGTCTATTGTTTATTTAATATGATACAGCGTGTATACCTTAGATAAATAAGTAAGTAATATGCATATACTTATTTTCTTTATGGTGTAAACTTAATCGTGGACTTGCAATTTTTATATCTGGAAAAATCTTAAAAAGGAGTTGATGCTTCATCAAATAAATGTTTTTTTTTTAAATTAATATTGCATCTTTACGCCTTTTGTTATTTTCTCAGTTTTATATGAAGGAAACAAGTTTTAACTTGTAATGTCATCTTACTGAATGGGTAATGCAGAGGGGACTCTTTCTATACAAAATTACCAGTTTTAATTTTCCTTGAGTTTATATATTTTGCAGAGTCAGGAATAAATTTGAATCCCAAAATCACGCAAGGGTGGCAGTTGTAAAAGGGTTTTCTTGAGAGCTACATAAGGGTCCGCCGACCCTATTACTTGATCCATGCTGTTTCTACATAGTTATATCAACTATCTCTGCAATTGAAGACACCCACCCTCTAATCATGTTTGAAAATACATTGTGCTATTGACATGAATTATTTGAAATTTATTGTAAGATACCATTAAATAGGTAATAATGACTTTTTATTCATGAGACTAGAAAGCATTCATAATGTGTACTCCGTAAACTAGCGTGGGACGTCCTCTGGCCAGATGGCGGGATGACCTACCCTACCTAAGAGGGCCGACAGGGACTGGATGCGTAAAGCAGCAGACCGGGCTCTGTGGCGTACCTTGGGAGAGGCCTATGTCCAGCAGTGGACTGTAACGGGCTGACGATGATGATGATGAAAGTAGGCTTCGTCCGGAGGATATTATACCCTCTTACTTACAAATACTGAAATCCGTTACTTTTTCAATAAAAAAAAAATTGTAATAAAAAAAAGATTTTCTTCAACAGTGCGTCTTAGGTATTTATTTATACCTACCTACTAGTTAATATAGGCTGTATTGATATGATTAGACGTCTCCTATTCATTTCTTAACATATTATTTAAAATTTCTCACATATATTTAGTTACATGTTAAGTTACATACACAATATTAAGTTTCTCACATATAAGTATATGTTCCTACTGCCATAATCGTATTAACAATATTATTTATTTATATCTATAAATATTATTTATTTCTATAAATAATATTGTTAATCCTTATTAATATCTATAAGCGAGATAAATAAATTACATTTCTCGTTATCATTTTCGTTTCATATCACCAATAAAATAAAATTGTAGATTTATTTCCTGGATAAAGCGTTATGGGATTAATATTTTATTTGCCGCTAAACGAAAAAGATTTTCATTTTGAACGTCAGTATCAGTACCATGAAACTGACGATTACGCGTTCTAATAATTTTCTTATAAGGTTTATTATAGCTAAAAGCTTGTTCGTGTAACAAGCATGTATCTGTAGGTACGCGCTCAATCTCTTCGTAATCGATTTTTCGCCTATCGCGTAATGCTCAGATATTGCTGTAAGTACCTAAGCGTTCATTGTAATACTTAGGTACAGTAGGCCCGTCTAAACGCACCAATAAATTGAACAAGTAGTGTATTTGCTTATTAGTTTTGTTAATCAATACATAGGTAATATCTAATTTGAAAAATTGGTGAAATGTCCGATCAGTCAACTTATCCTTTAACTGACATGGTGCGTTAACCATATACAGTACGACTAATTTTATCGACATATCACCCTCCATATCTACCTATTGCACAACAAAAATTTTTAAATAAAAAAATTATGGCGCCAAATTATACACGGTGCTCGCGAGGAAACCGCATAATTTTAACAGCGTTATCCCGACCTTATTTAGAGACTAAAATGTCAAATAAACTTTTCTGAAATTCATCTTGTTATAACCAATTAAAAACATAAAATATTTTGATTATAACTCAGGACTGAACGCTTTCTTAACGGCAATTTTACCACTATGGAACTCATTATAGGCACCCCTGTTGACAGACACCAAAGTGACAGGAAACACTTTGCTTTAACTTTGATTTCAAGAAAAAAAAAAGTAGTTTTATTTGTTTTTAGGCATAGTTTTGTCATTAAGTAATATTTATTTTTAATTTAAGAATACGTTCAGAAAACAAGAAAGAAAAAACAAAAAAAAATTTTTTTTTGGCGCAATTGTCCTAAAGTCATATGATATTTTCTACTTCTTTTGGCCTCAGGAGTACGCTGTTAAAATTATGCGGTTTCCTCGCGAGCACCTTGTATATATGGCGCTGTCCAAATTACCGTCGCATGTGAGTAAAGTCGATTCTATTTTATTCAATTCAAAATTAAATACTTAGAGGAAATATTGCTATTACTCATATACAATTCTAGGAAAACAATGTACAATTTGTTAAAAAGGTAACTAGTAAAGAGAGAGTAGAGAACAAATAAAATTATTACATTAAGTACCTAAATAATAAATTTATGAAATTACTGAGAACAAGTTATAGTGTCTCTATAACATAAAACATAACATAAATTACTCTTTATTGCACACCTCAAAATAAAGAAACACATAAAATACAAGTTACAAACAGAATAGTCAGAGGTAAAACAATTGGCGGTCTTATCGCTAAAAAGCGATCTCTTCCAGACAACCTATTTCAGTTTATAATAATAATAAAAAAAAAAAAATTTGGGGACAATCTTAACAAATCAACCTATTCCCAAACTAAGCAAAGCTTGTACTATGGGTACTAGGCGACGATATACATACTTATATAGATAAATATATACTTAGATACATAGAAAACACCCATAACTCAGGAACAAATATTCGTGATAAACACACAAATAAATGCTCTTACCAGGATTTGAACCCGGGATCTCCTGCTTCGTAGGCAGGGTCACTACCGACTGGGCTAGGATGCCGTTAATAGTAATTGGTATGATATTATATTTAATTTTAAGTCCGTAGATAATTCGAGCGTTGCATACTTTTTTTTAAAATAAGGACCTGAAAAACAACTATTTACTTACTCCAGCAGTACATAAGAAATGTTTCTTGATTTCAGGTTCAAATTTTTCGTATACTCGGCATATGTCGAGCGACGGACGGTGGGCGCGGTGCGGATCATAGCGGCGACTAAGACACGAGGAGCTGACAGCGTGGTCTGTCGCCTGTGGCTGCTCGACAACCGCACCCTCACTATCAAGGCCAGAGTCAAGGTATAAAGCAAACCGCAGTCGAGCGATATACGGTGGGCGCAGTGCGGATTTCAGCGGCGATCAAGAGATGCGGAGCTGATAGCGTGCATGGTCTGTCGCCTGTGGATGCTCGATAACCGCACCATCACTATCAAGGCCAGAGTCTAGGTATAAAGCAAGCCGCAGTCGAGCGATATACGGTGGGCGCAGTGCGGATTTCAGCGGCGATCAAGAGATGCGGACCTGATAGCGTGCATGGTCTGTCGCCTGTGGATGCTCGATAACCGCACCATCACTATCAAGGCCAGAGTCAAGGTATAAAGCAAGCCGCAGTCGAGCGATATACGGTGGGCGCAGTGCGGATCTTAGCGGCGACCAAGACACGCGGAGCTGACAGCGTGCATGGTCTGTCGCTTGTGGCTGCTCGACAACCGCACCCTCACTGTTAAGGCCAGAGTCAAGGTATAAAGACAGCTTTAGCTAAGCGATGTACGATGAACGTGGTGCGGAATATATCCGCGACCAAAACACGAGGAGCTGATAGCGTGGTATATCGCCTGTGGCTACTCAAAAACTGTACCGTCACTGTTAAGGCCAGAGTCAAGGTATAAAGCAAGCTATAGTTAAGCGATGTACGATGAAACTGGTGCGGTATATATCCGCGGCCAAAACACGAGGAGCTAATAGCGTGGTCTGTGGCTACTCAATAACCGTACCCTCACTTTCAAGGCCAGAGTCAAGGTATAAAGCAAGCTATAGCCGAGCCGTATACGGTGGGCGCAGTGCGGACTATAGCGGCGACCAAAACACGTGGAACTGACAGCGTGATCAGTCGCCTGTGGCTGGTCGACAACCGCACCCTCACCGTCAAGGTACAAAGCAGGCTATATAGCGGCGGTAAAAGCGGTGCGAATCATAGAACAGCGTGTCGCTTGTGGTTACTTGATTACGACACGAAGGAAGCTTTATAAAAGTTTTTAATGTTTTTTTATTTAGTCATGACGTTCCTGCTTGTAAAGGCCCATTTACACATTGATTAGTGTTAAGTGCGAGTTCATAAATTTGTTACTAAACACAATTAGAAAATGTAAGGACTCGCACTTAACACTAATCAATGTGTAAATGGGCCTAATTAAAAGGTAAGTTATGTATAGGTAGTGAGTACACCAGACGAAACGGGAAAAATGATAAAGAGTATTGGTTCTTCAAATTGAAAGAAAGACCCGCCGTACCTAATTTTTTTATCTGCAAAAACCCCTTTTTATGTCATCCCCATAAGGTTGTTAAGAGAACGCAGTTACGCTTAAGAACCTATGAGCATGATCTAATTTGAGTACGGTATTCAGAGACCCTTTCAACAAATCTGGGTGATGTTTTACGAAAATAGGGATCAAGGGTCTTCAAGGTCTTAAAAGGATAATTAGGGCGGCCGGTTGAACACGGCCGCTCGGCTGCCTTAAATGTGAAAATACGAAATAAATATGTAACGAAGTGCAGCTTTTTTATTTTTTATTTAGAGCAATGCCGGTCAAGTGTTTTGATTAATTCTTATTCTATTATAGCACATCCGTATATGCTCGATCCGAAGAATAAAGAAAACACTCTCTCGTTTCAGCCTATACGCGAGAACTGGAACCTCAAGTACAGTGCGACGTACGTGTTATGCAGCCTGCGGGGCACCGGCGTGAAACCGGAGGAGACTGCGGGCGCCGCGGTGGCGGTGATGGCGGGTGCGCACACGCAGCGACCGCCCACCAACCTGTTGCCCGTGCTCGACACCACGCCTAAAAGTGGCATCGAGGTATTTGCTTTTATTAAAGGCACTTTTTACTTACTTTGTGTAAATTTTCAGCAATCGAAAAAAAATCATGCGAGATTTATTAAAGAGATCTGTCAAGAATAACATCAAAACTAAAAGACGTTTTCGATATTTTAGGGATCACTTTCTTAGATTAGGCCTTTGAACTTTATTACGAGTATACTAAAATATCAAAAAGCCAAATCATAGCGCAATGATCTTCATTTCAAAATATTAAAGTCAAGATCTGTCAGCAACAAAATTGCGCATGTGCAGAGAGAGCAGGATGCATCTGATGATGATATTGATGAATGATGATAATCGAAAGTGCTTAGAATGAAAAAAAAAAATTAATATTTACTAGTAAGTTTAGTCGAGTATATTAGTAAAAATTCTCTATTCTCAGGAAAACTTACACGTCTGTGTAAAACCATTCCACTACTCGTACGCCCGAGACGACTGGCTAGTGGAGTGGTTCGAGCTGAACCGCCTGCTAGGGGCGAGCCACTTCTACATGTACAACGGCTCGCTCAGTGCGCCCGTGGCGTGTCTGTTGGAGCAGTACCGGCGGGAGGGCCTCGTCACGCTGCTGCAGTGGAAACTGCCGCTCGTTTCTAAAGTAGAAATAAGGTAACTATTTTTTTACTAGTGACCCTCGAAATTCCACTAATCCTACGCTTAAGACGACTGGCTACTGGAGTGGTTCGAGCTGAACCGTTTGCTAGGGGCGAGCCACTTCTACGTCTTTTACGTCTGTTCTACTACTCCTAAGTACGTACGAGACTTATACTTACCTATACTTACTTATGTAAGTTTAGGGAAAATACCAAAAAAATATTCATGTCGGTACCAATATTTTTGAGAAGTTTCAAGTGTTCTCATCTTGGTGAGATTTTTAAACGATTTATCCTTAGCTGTAGTGAGATTATTATGAGCTCAAAATTCCGTTGTATTTTCAGGACCGAGGGTCAATTCGCAGCGTTCAACGACTGCTTGTACCGCTCCATGTCTTCGGCAGGCTGGCTGCTGGTGATCGACGTGGACGAGGCAGTGCTGCCGCGCCGCGAGCGAACACTGCCCGCGCTGCTCACTGCGTTGCGCGCCTCCTTCAACCCCGCAAAGGCGCCCTCAGCGTTTATATTTAGAAATGCATTTTTTTACTTGCGGTGGGAGGTAAGGAACATGTTTTTTTTTGGTAGTGGCAGTATATATGTAAAAACCAGGTACAGGCGAAGGCGGATCCGTGACCAGACAGAGGAAGATGCCCTGTACGACACTTACAAGGCCACTCGTACAACTCTGCAGAAAGCCATTGCACAAGCAAAGGGGCAGCTTGGGATGAGTGGCTAGGGACGCTCAATAGGGATCCATGGGGTAGGCCGTATCGGGCTGTAAGGAAAAAGCTCCGACCTTGGGCGCCTCCATTGACAAGCAGTCTCCAACCAGAGCTATTGAATCGAGTCGTGGGAGCTCTTTTCCCCGAAAGGGGCGAGTTCGTGCCACCGGCGATGCCACCAACTGGTTACCCAAGTACCGCTGGTAACGGAGGCCGAATTTGGTGTAGCTGTCCTCAAACTCCGCTCTAAAAAGACGGCCCCTGGGCCAGACGGCGTACCCGGACGCGCCTTGGTAGTCGCGCTCAGCGAGTTGGAAGAGTGTCAGAGACCTTTTCACCGCATGCCTGACTCAAGGGTCGGTTCCCTGATACGTGGAAAACTGGAAAGTTGGTGCTCCTTCGGAAGGACGGGCACCCACCTGATGAGCCGTCGGCTTACCGTCCCATAGTGCTGCTTGACGAAACGAGCAAGCTCTTTGAGCGCATAATCGCAACTCGTCTCATCAGAAGCATGCAGCCTGGTCTGAGCGACTGCCAGTATGGTTTCCGCCCACTACGCTCGACGCTGGATCCAAGTAAGGGATTTCGCAGAGGAGGAGGTTTCTCAGGGTGGGGTTGTAATGTCTGTGTCGCTGGACATCTCTAATGCCTTTAATACCCTGCCCTGGGAGACAATAAAGGTGGCCCTCAAATATCATAATGTGCCTGAGTACTTACAAGGAATCGTGTCAGACTACTTTTCCAGGCGCATTGTGGTATTTCCAACAAAGGATGGCTGGGGGAGACGGAAGATGTCGTGCGGTGTTCCACAGGGCTTGGTGCTGGGGCCGCTCCTGTGGAACATCGGATACGACTGGGTGCTACGTGGGGCCATTTTGCGGGGGGTCAGCCTTACCTGGTATGCTGACGATACCCTTGTGTCAGTCCGTGGCAGAACCTATAGGGAGGCCGCCTACCTAGCTACAGCAGGGGTAGCGTGTGTAGTGCACAGGATTCGGGAGCTAGGTCTGGAAGTGGCACTTCACAAATCAGAGGTCGTAGTTTTCCACGGGCCTCGGAACAAATCACCGGAGGGAGCGCAAATCTCTGTGGGGGGAACTTCCATTGCCGTCAGGTCAACGATGAAGTACCTGGGACTCGTTCTTGAAGGCAGGTGGAAGTTCGAGGAACACTTTCGGCAGTTAGCTCCAAGGTTGATGGCTGCCGCTGGAGCGCTCGGGCGGATCCTCCCGAATCTGGATGGCTCAGGAGGAGCATGCTTTACACGAGTGTGGTGCGCTCTATGGCGCTTTACGGGGCGTCGATATGGGCGGATACCCTGAGACCTCGAAACGCGGCCCTATTATGGCGGCCGTAGCGGGCCATAGCTCTCAGAGTGGCTCGAGCGTATCGTACCATCTCGTACGCAGGAGCCTGCTTGCTGGCTGGAAGCCCGCCTTGGGAACTAGAAGCCGTGGTTCAGTCCGGCGTCTACTGGCGGGTTATAGCAGCGAGGAGCGAGGTAAATTGGCCGGCCCCTCAAGAGGTTCGTAAATGGAGGGAAGAGGCGCACGACATCCTCTACCATAATTGGGCGGGGCGATTTGAGATCCCGGGTGCTACTCGGGATCTAGTAGCCGCTGTACGGCCCGCCTGAAGAGGTTCCGAGCTAAAAGGCCCTCAAGTGTTCCGAGGCGCCTTCAGCGGAGGATGCTGCATGCCTTAAAGGCAACGCTGACGGGGTATCGCAAGTTGGCAGACGCGTTCCCGAAACCCCGTCCAAAGGCGAGCGCCGGAACACCCCAGGGGTTTTAGTCCATGCAAGTCGGACATACCCGCTCGGTTTCTCCCGGGCCGAGTGGGATCCATAACGGATTTCCCCTGGGTCAAAAAAAGGATATATGTAAAAGAGGTGACTTGTTTAACCCCCGAAACCTCGAAAGACGATTTCGGTGTTATTGGGTTCTACTATTAAAAGAGGTGTATTTACCATTTATATTTGCTTTCGGGAGTTTCGGATATTTGACGTCTTTGACTGTCATAATCAGAAATGCCTTTTCATACTTGTTTAATTAAAGTTTTTTTATTTTATTTATTTAGAAACGAACAGTCCTATACATTTACATTAGGTACAACAGAGGGTTTTTAGGTGATAGACTTACAATTTCCTCAATAAGAATAAGTTAACTATAACATACTATAGGTATAAATAGCTTGACTGGGTACTAAATACTAAAATACATATATCTTTAACCGAAATAGATCGCTACAGAAACAGTGCCCAATAAGAACATAAAAACAAAAGAGAAACAGTTATAATTATAAACATCAGTCTATGGTTCTTTAATACAGGTAAAATACGACTTGTGTTTACCTTTAGGTATGCAGTGTATTGTGTGCTTTATTGAATAAATTTATATCTATCTATCTATCTAAAAGGTAATTGTTTAAACCTACATACTTTTTCACTAAAAATGTCTATATTTTGAAATTCTTTGTCATACGGCCTGTACGCTCTTCTCATAAAACAGTTTTTTGCATATGCTGTCTTACAATAGGAAATATAAAATAGAGGTTTAGGTCTACAAGCTCGCTCACAATGACGGGGTACTCTAAAGGAAAGGGAATTTAACAAAGACGGGGCATCGATGATGTTATTAATAATTTTAAAAATAATCAGAACATCAATACGTTCGCGACGAGAACTTAAAAGTGTAACATTTTGTCTTTTTATAGCGGTGATATAGTCTATCCCCCTTATTCATAAACATACTTCAAACCTGTTCCAGCTAAAATATTGTAAAATTTTGTAAACGGCGCTAGCAAATTCTAACCTACTACGGACATAGCTATTAAATAATAACTTGTAAGTCGAGAGTTTCCTAAAAGGCCTCCCTGCACGTAATATGAATCCCAATTGCTTAAAGGATTTAGTTAATAAATTATCTATATGAGGTACAAATGTAAGCTTTGAGTCCATAATCACACCGAGGTCTCGAATCTGTTAACACGAGCCAACTCTTTATTACAAAGCATATACTTATAATTTATGGTTGTAAGTTTCCTACTAAAAGGAATAAGTCATTCGAGGAACAAAATGTCTGAAAATTTGCTAGGTAATTCTGCAAAACAGCGCAATCATCAATATTTTTAATTATTCTAAAAATCTTAGTATCATCGGCATATAATAGCATATTGGAATTCTTTACGCATTCAGTAATATCATTAATATAAAGGATAAATAGCAAAGGTCATAAATGTGACCCTTGCGGTACCCCGGAAGTAATAGGTCTATAATGAGAAGTGTATCCTTGCACAGCGATTTTATCCAGCGGAACAGGTCGCCGTTATTTATATTTTATTTTTCTGCTCGTTTATGTATTAGTAAATCATATTCACTCTATAGATATTAAAATATAAGTACTCAACCCTCCTCATCTTAGTGACAAGCTGTTTGTTATTTTTTAAAGGATGACGCCGACGCGCCCGCGCCGCTACTGACGTCGCGGAAGACCCGCCGCTGGGCCGCGCCGCACGCGCTCAAGCACCGCAGCAAGTATGCCGTGCGGCCCAGCGATGCCGTTGAACTTGGCAACCATTTCCTGTGGGAGATGGCCCCTGGTGCTAGTGCTGTGGGAGTGCCTACTGACCGCGCGCTATTACATCATTATCGGGTGAGCGACCATATGAATAGTTAGCAAGCAAAGCACCGCAGCATGTACGCCGTACGGCCAAGAGACGCCGTTGAACTTGGCAACCATTTCATGTGGGAGATGGTTCCGGGTGCTATTACTGTGGGATTGCCTACTGACCGCACGTTATTATATCACTATCAGGTGAGCAACCATACGAATAGTTAACAAGCACCGCAACAAGTAGGTACGCCGTGCGGTCCAGCGATGCCGTAGAACTTAGGTAATATTTCCTGTTAGAAATGGCGCGGAGAGGGTGCCAACTGACCGCACATCATTGTGACTAGTTGGTAGTTTAACTCGGGAGTCATTTCTAGAGATATATGGCCCGTAGTGCCTTGGACGTGCCCCCTGATCGCGCATTATTAGGTACTTACATAACATAACTACGGGTGAGCGACCATAGTGACTAGTTAGCAGTTAAGCTCGGCAATCACATTCTGTAGGAGATGGCCCCTTGTACTAGTGCTTACTAAGACCACGTTACTGCATCACTATCGATTGAGCGTAGGTACGCAGTGACTGGCTAGCAGTTTAGTTCGGCAACAACTACCTGTGGAAGACGGCTCTGGCTGCTAGTGCCGAGACTGTGCCTACTAAACCCTCGGTACTGCATCACTATCGGGTAAGATACCACCATGACTATCACAAATAAGTACGTACTCGTAGCGCCCAGAACTTGGATGTACCTACATGCGTAAGTATTGTAGACATTACTTCCTTAAACATGAAAAAACTTGTGTGACATGTCTTACAATATGTCTTCTTTCCCCACATATTTACTGTTTATGGTAGTCATATGGTTACCACTTGTTCCACTTTATATTGAAAATTCAAAGGGTTTTTTATTTATGTCGGAATCTTACTAAAGAGAAATCTTATATAATCCTACTATAGGTCCCAAGATAATTTAGAGATATTCACACTTTTTTCAAGTCCATCATTTTGTTATTTGACTATTTTTATGTGTATTATTACAGATGGCATGCGAATTCGGCGGTATGCAGTGCATCATGGTGCCATCCACAATCGATCGCACTGCTCACCGGTGGGCAGAAGAGTTGATGGCGCGAGTTACTACGGTGAAGCAGAAGCTAGAAAAGACTTGCGCAGCGTAGGCGGTACACGGCTGTGTGGGAAACTGGTGGACTGTACATAAAGGGCCAAGTACCTACAACCAGTATTATACTTTGAGATTTTTCGGGCCTGATCTGTCGGAGATAGAAGTACCTTTAAAGGGTATTTTTTTCTAAAAGAGAAAGCATGCGAGCCCGTGTACCTCCACTAGCGAGGATAATCTGGGTTGCAGAGAAGCTGGAGGGAATCGAGCGTAATGGAGCTTTGGGGTGTGAACAATTTTTGAACATGATGCGGCGGATTTCTGTGTAGGCATAGCAGGGCTCCAGGACCTCGGGATGCAATGATGGCGTTTTTTTCTATGTAAAAATTGTTTTGTGCCAAAAAAAATTAAAACGACAAGCTGCAGTGGGATCGCAACAAATTTTAATAAATATATTTTTATGTTTCGGAACTTTTTTTTTTATGATAGCGTTCACAATTATTTAGTAGTTTTGTATTTTGACATCATGTGGTTGAAACATTATTGCATTAATATATACACTTATAACTATGTATATTAATTAAGCAGTATATTTTTGTATATAATTTATTTATTGAACGAGTGATTTGTTTGGCTCCCGGCACCCAAATGTTATCAGACATATAGGTACAGGTAACAGCGCAAAGCTATACAAAGATAGATGCCATCGCAATCGAAAACCACATCTTGTTGGTTATGGTTTGTATATGTCAAATATTTACAGTCTATGGTACAGAGTCTCTAGACCTCAAGTAAATGGTGCTTAAAAAAGCACTATTTTATAATCTCTGGGTTTTTATCCTCGTTACTCACATTTGCACTATGAGTTATAAGTTCGGCCGCCTTTAAGGCCAAGCCACACCGGCTGCGTGTGCGTAGACGTGCACGTTCCATTGCGTTGTAAAATAAGAATTCTCATAAGACATGCCACACCGCACGCACACGCGCACGACAGGCAAGCGGTGTGGCATGTCTTATGATAATTCTTTTTTAACAACGCAATGGAACGTGCACGTCTACGCACACGCAGCCGGTGTGGCTTGGCCTAGTATTAGGGTTTTCTTAAATTATGTGCAGTACCGATAAAACTGGATTTAAAAAAGTAAACTTTTTAGCTTTATTAAGACCGAATGCTATGCGCGTTTATGTTTCTGAAATCTCCCATTAGCCGGTGTCGTGAACTTGGCCGAAACTTGGCCGCTCGTTATAATAATTCGTCTTAGTTAGGAAATGACATGATAGTCCTTCACATGTAAAATAATCTAACAGTTAGTAGTTAAATCGTTAAAATGGTCGTATAACCCATTCTCGTAGTTGTTGTACTGGGCTTAATAAAATTAGGCCAAATACGTGTACAAAATGCTAATCTAACTTTTAGTGAACTGAGATTTGTATTCTATAAAATAATTATTACGGAAACTGTATTAAAGAATAAGGCCTCGTAGGTATAATTAATGCCCCAAATAAGTTTGATTACCTACTATAACATCATCATATTAATCTATACATATAATAAAGCTGAAGAGGGTCGAAAGTCTGTACATGGAAGATAATCGAAAAAAAGTTGGCTGGGGATACTTAGAATCGATAACAGAACACGTTCCAACAATTTTCAGAATTTTTGTCTGTTTGTCTGTTTATCTGTTTGTCTGTTTATTTGACCGCGCATCACGTGAAATCGGCTAAACGGATTTTTATGAAATTTTGTATAGATATAGTATGAGTCCTGGGAAAGGATAATATATAGTTTTAATCCTGAAAATCAACCCTGGTGGGGGTGAAAATGGGGTTGAAAGTTTGTATGGAGAATTTTTAACCGCTGAAACGATTTAGATAGAAATGAGTATGGAGATAATTTGAGTCTCGAGAAACGTCATAGGATAGTTTTCAAACCCTTGTGGGGGTGAAAAGGGGGTTAGAAGGTGGTATGAGGAATTTTTACCGCTGAACTGATTTAGATGAAAATTGGTATAGAGATAGTATGGGTCCCGAGAAATGACAAAGGATAGTTTCATCTTCAAACCCCCCTCCCCCCATCTTACTTTAGAACCGTAGGTCCAAAAAATAAAAAAATAAAATGGAAGTGAAGCCTGAAAGGTACTTTTTATAAAAACTATCTATACATGTAATAAAGCTGAAGAGGGTCGAAAGTCTGTTCATGGAATATATTCGAAAAAAGTTGGCTGGAGATACTTAGAATCGATAACAGAACACGTTCCAAGAATTTTTTATTAGTTAACGGCTGAACGGATTTTGATGAAATTTTGTGTAGAGATAGTTTGAGTCCCGGGAAAGGACAAAGAATAGTTTTCATCCCGAAAATCAACCCTGGAAGGGATGAAAAGGGGGTTGAAAGTTTGTATGTTGAAAGTTGGTATTAAAATAATTTGTAATGTTACCCGTCGATGCTTTAAATTTACCTTTACCGGCTCTTAATAAATATTTGAAAATGTCATGAATGTCATAGGGTTATTGCAGGTTCGAGGGCTATATATGACGGACAAAGATGCATGGCCCAAACCAAAAAACTACTACAAAATCATCTAACTTTTATAGGACACCGTTTAGGTAGGAAAACATATTAAACGTTTTGTGAAGCAGTCAGATTAGGATTTATTTTTCTTTGTAATTAAACAATAGGTACATTATCTGTCTCTCAAGCTGATAATGCGTAGTTCTTCAAGAAGACATATCAATGTCTTCTTGAAGAACTACGCATTATTTTGTATAATTAAGATCTAATAATGTATTACTCTTTTGAAAAAAATAAGTCCAGTCGAATTTCTTTTCGGTGATAATACTTCTTGGGCCAGAGGTGTAGCGTTAGAATCGGTGGTAGTTTTGGAACGAAGTTCCTTATCGGACGGTTCGCGGATGGGGGCCTATGCGAAAAAAAGTCACGTGACGAAAAAGCGTCACGTCACGAAAACGCGACACCCATACGATTGAGAAACATGTAAAATGGAATGAAATAAAAAATATATAAAATAGAATAAAGTGAAGTGAAGTGTAGTGAAAAGTGAAAGTGACAAAGTGATAAAAGTGAAAAAAGTCGAGAACCTTAAAGAATAACCTTAGTCGAGAATTTTAAAAATGTCGAAAATGTCAAAAATGTCGAAAATGTCAAAAATTTCCAAAATGTCAAAAATTTCCTAAATGTCAAAAATTTCCAAAATTTTCAAAATTTCCAAAATTTCCAAAATTTCCAAAATTTCCAAAATTTCCAAAATTTCCAAAATTTCCAAAATTTCCAAAATTTCCAAAATTTCCAAAATTTCTAAAATTTCCAAAATTTCCAAAATTTCCAAAATTTCCAAAATTTCCAAAACTTCCAAAATTTCCAAAATTTCCAAAATTCCCAAAATTCCCAAATTTTCTAAAATTTCCAAAATCCAAAATTGGCAAAATTTCCAAACATTCCAAAACTTTTCAAAATTTCCAAACTTTCTAACATTTCCAAAATTTCCAAAACTTCTAAAATTTCTAAAATTAAAAAAAAAACTAAATTTACGATAAAGTCAAAAATGAAATAAAATTAAATAACATAACTTCGTTCCAATCGCACTCGATTCACACACTTTCCTCGACACTCACCTATTTTATTTTTCTCTGACGTTCATTAGTGCATTGTAGTGTGCTTACATTGACGAATAAATATCTTGATCTACACCAATATCATAAATCCTCTATTCCGCTTTCGGAACTGTATGTAATTAATTACCAACATTATTGCAACCAGTAACGTAACATCAGTGTATTATCTTTGACAGTGTGGTAAAAACGTATGAAAATTAATTACCTACGGTAACGTAATGAAAATCCGCCCCCCCGACCGCCGGCGCAATGTTGGTCATGGCGGTGTAATGAATGAATGAATGAATGAACGAATGAAAGATTTATTCATGACAATTACAAAAAACATAATAAACAATAACATATACAACCCGAAACATTAATTGCCACGAAATGGTCGCAACTCAGCGTTAAATGCCGGCAGGGCCAGCGCTGGTCTTCCGTTGCAACCATTTGACGACACGGCGCATTGACGCATTGGCTTGAGTAATGGCGGTCATTCTAATGGTTTCAATGGATTTTTAATATGTGTGTAGGTAAAGCAATGTATGCTTCTGTACATAATTAGGCCTTATTACGTAACAGTTACATCGCCATGTCCGTCCGTCTGTCCGCGGTCTAGCTCAGTTACCGTTCGCACTAGAAAGCTGAAATTTGGTGAGGCCTGATAAGAACTTTCAATAAAAACTGTATTGAATAAAATCGGTTCAGCCGTTTTTGAATTATTAGTCAAAAACTCATAGTGAAAGGAAGTGCCGAATAGTAAAATGACGTAAGCGCCGCCAAATAAACGACCTTTTGAACGGATGTTTTGTAACAGGGCAGCATCTACGAAACTCTACACTGAGCATCGCCGGACATGCTCTTGGCCGGTTTTTTTTGCATCGTTTTTCCGGAAATCACCCCTTAAGGATTACTAATTCCAATTCAAGAAAATCCCCAGCCAGGTTATACGTAACCTATAAAAATTCAACGTCTAAAAGGGGGGGTAGCCACTACTTTCGATTGAGTTAAAATTGCATGGGTCATGGACCCCCCCCCCTCCAAGTGCACCTAAAATAGAAAAAAACATTTCAGCATTTGTGATCCCCCCCCACTTCCAACCACGCCTGTTCTTACCTTTCATGCTTAGACTGATTTGACGGGAGGATCGATTTGGATGATATTTGCCGTGGACATGAACGTATAAATACAAAAGTGGTCCTGTATCGTCCGATATACACCTACTACTCTATGTCGTTTAAATCATGCCAAAAAAATTAATATGATAAAAAAAGTATTAATTGTTGAGTGTTCATTTAGTGGTAATTATAAAATATTTTATTAGGACTACTGTCCTCTAGCGTATCCATCTGCCAACTTTACTTCAAGTTCCGCCTCCAGGGTAGCGGGAGATAAATTAGGGGTGAATTAGCCGCTTACTGACACAGACCGAATTCCACGCGGGCGGAGCCGCGGGTACAGCTAGTAGTACATATTAAAGAGGACCAGCTTTTTGACAAATTTGTGATTTCCTTACTCGCAGAAGTACACCATATTTATTTAATGCTATAACATTATGTATGTGATTGTAATGTTGATGAATGTTAGCGTCGGCATAACGTTACATGTTTTATATTTCCTCAAAAATATATCAATCGCAAACATTAGAATCAGGGAATGATCCCGGGCTAATTTTGTATGGCGAGAACCGGGAATTACCGGTTTCGGAACTGGATTTGTAGAAAAACGAGTACCAGCAGCACACTCTAATTAGAATACATTATAAAGAAGAATAATTAACACTTGGTAATTACCTACTATAAGAGGCTAATACTAAAACAGTATAAAGCTAACACCAGTAATGGTATCTCCACATTTGTGTACTTATGTTTATTTTAGATTATTTATACCTAGCATATTGTGGCAACGCAGAAACATATATTTATTATCTATAAGCATGCGTTTGAGGAAAACATATAAGTTCTCCTAATATTATTTATAATATTTATTGGCTCTTTTCTCCCACCAAATATCTACTATACAATGTGGACAGGAATCGTACATATTAGTCCCTACCACTGATATGACTATTTAATTGTATTTCTATACAACTATAATAAATGAATAAAATGGTCCACAGTAGTCGGGTTTTACAAAATAAAAAAAATGTGTAACGTGACATTTTGATTCAAATAGGTGATATTCTGATATTGTATTGTTAAGTCTTACCGACATTCAATGATTTATAATAATGGATGTTGTGAAGTAGATTCGTTTACCTGATCTCAAATAGGTAATGTACCTTAAGATAAAATTGTACATCATAAACATACCGTGTCTTTGTTTAAATTATGTTGATTGATTTACTTTTGACAGATTCCTAAAATTTTTAGAAAGCCATTTTAATCTTTTATTCCTTATGGGGGTTGATGTTCCGAGTTCAATCACGCTGGTCAAGCGTGTACTTTATCGACACGTCTGTATGCCATATACCATTATACCATCATTTTATAAATTTATTAAATTTGTATTAAGTTTTTTGGTTACTTCAAGCCTGCTAAATTGAGGGAAGATAAAAATGTATGTAATATTAGGGCGCCATACACAAGTGTATCCAAATTAAGCACATAAAAGAACAGCAGTGCCGAAAATTTTTTTTTTTTAATTTGTATAGAGCTCATAAACAATTTCCGAATAATGCTGGTTTTTTTTTCTGTACATATGCTGAATTCAACGCTGAGTTCTGACCTTATTTGTGGCGCGCCTTCGGTCGGTCGCTGCATTTTTTTTTTCAATGAGGGTTTCCGCGATTGAGATTTCCACTAGATGGCAGCACCGTGACGACAGGTCTTTTTGGCAGTAGCTGTCAAAATCCACCAATCAAAAAATATATGGTTAAACATGATTGGTGGATTGTGACAGCTAGACCTGTCGCCACGGTGCTGCCATCTAGTGAAAAACTCGATCGCGGAAACCCTCATTGCTTAGGTACGTGTTTGACAAATGCGCTTTATCGTCCCGTGACTCCATAACAATAAATCTTGTACATATTGTATTTAGCCGTCAAAGTACATAAGTGCACGTTTTATATACTAATGCCTATTATGAGTACATATTATGAAATGGTGTTTAAATAGCTATTGCTCTTAGTTAGGTCATTATAATATAATCGACTTAGGACTACTTATGTACCTACCTACCTATAATATGATTACTATGCGACAATATATGATGACCTGTTACTATTAAATCCCATTATTACATGTTCATCATGTATGTATGTTATAACTATATATTTAACAATATTTCCGACAGACTACATTCCCGAAGAAACCAAAACGTATTTACTTAAGTCACGAACCGTTATTTTGATTATTAGATAAAACTAAATTATGTACCTACTTATTCACAATTATACCTAGGTACTAATACCAAATAATAATGTATAAAATGGTAAAGTAATATTTTTCATTTCTACAATTGTTATTGTTTTTGTTCATTTAAATATATTAAACTACGTACCTTATCATTATACAGGATGTAACAAAAATATTGTTTTTTTTTTTTCTTGGTTTATTATAATTAGAATACGATACCAATACGTCCTGAAACGGATCTCCAGCATTTGTGATACACCTTGTATAGATATTATGTTGCAGGGTTCTTTAAGTATTATTTACAACTAACAATTGAGCTATACAGACGAAAGAGAGACCTACAATTTTGTTTTCGGACAACTCTGGTAGATGCCCTTAAAATAAAGAAGCGTAGGTACAGTCAGCAGAAGATGTGTTCAAAATTATCTTCGTACGACTTTATTGTTAAGAAAATAAGAGCGTGTGAAAGTCACCCGCTAAGCTATATCTGTTATTAACTGTACCTACCTATGACTAACCTATATTTGCTCGTTGTGGTAAAACTTTTGCTCACTTATTCAATTGTCTACATTTGTGTAGATTAAGGCAGTGTGGCTGTACAATTAAAACATATCATACATCAAATATATATTTATCGATGGGTAAATATTTGTTGATTAAAATCTGCTTTAATTTTTTACATAAAGGGCTTTTCCAATTTAAACGCTTTTCACAGTTTATTTACATGATGACGTATGATTTACTGTGGTGTATATATGCCTATATGATCTGTGTTATTTAACTTAGCGATATAAATATATTTTAGTTTATAATACTGCCACCTAATTTCATTCCATGAAAATAAAATTTTTACAGTCATATTACAGGATTCCTATACATTAGGACTTAATTTATTTTACTCTTGATTTAATTTTGTATTGTTTTATTGTTACTATACTTATCATGAAGAAGCTAACCAGCGTTTGATAAGACACCAAACGATAATTTTGTGGCAAAAAGATATTTTGTGTCTATATTTTTATCTGTGATGTCTATTTTAGAGAAGGGTTGTACCTATTCGATTCAAGGAATAACGGATTTGTTAGCCGAATATTTATAAAGGTCTTTTTTAATAAAGAAAAATATTGACTTGGCATTTTGTTTTACTTTTTGTCATTTTTAATCGAAACTTTCATCAAATCATTGGAGTACCCACGACTTGTACGAGTGCCAACACAAATCTCCGTTAATATATTTAGCAAATTGAAGTTGTTGGATATATTGAAGGTAAACAAGCTCTAGTCTGATTCCTTTGACTCGTGCTAATAGGTACCGCTCCCCGACGCGATTACGCGAGCGACAAGGCGTATGGCGAACCGAGTATGTATGTAGACAGTCCGCTCGCCATTCACCTCGTCATTCGGCTCACCAATCGCACGCATATTTAATTCCGACTTGAAAATGTCTTTGCTCTATAGTAGCTACATCGTTCGTTAGCTTTGGAAACCAACAAAACGCAAATGTAAGAAGGAAATCGCTTCAAGTGAAGCGGTAGATGTCAGCCTTTTTGGCATTTGAAACCGCAATGAAACGAATCTAAAATGCAACATTTTACTGCTAGAGGGCCACTGTGAGGGTGTAACAGGTAAAAGGTAAGGTGCTAACAAATTAAGTACAATTATTTTTACAGCTGATAATACTCGGCTCCTGGCCTGGAGTATATTTATTCCTGGAGTTTTTTTGGAGAAAACAGGAAAACTAATTTATTACGTAAAAACACCCTGTTCATAAGATAAGCAATAATGAGTAATAATACCTCATTGATTATCTCTTAACTCTGTGACTTGACTGGCTACTTGCCTAAATAAATGTCAATGTCATCCTATTTGATGTTGTCTCAGATTAGATATACATGCGATAGAACCCGCGTGTTGATTATCTTTGACGCCGTAAATCACGCACTGTCACTACTTGCTCCTCACTTTTGAAATAAATGCCATTTGCTGAAAAAACAACCATATTTTGACAGGGCGTCATATCGCGTGACTAGTCGGAGAAGAAATATGTATGAGATCACGTGACGGAAATTATTAAACACCTTGTCAGTGAATTGCACAGGTTTCTTCTTCTTGGTCGCATCCATCATGACCAGAGATCGGACAAAGGAGATCGTCAAATTTGTTAGTTGTTCTGGCCCAGATTATTTAGAACCGTTTAATAATGATTTTTACCTTTAAAAAATCGGCATAATTTCTAGATTAGGACGGTGGTAAAAAAATGCAAAATCGAATGGGACAATTGAAAAATCATGCATTAAAAAAAAAACTGTTTATTATAATGAAATGGGTTAATAACAATTTCACTTAACTTAGTATTAATCTTTTACATTTAAGATTGTATTACCAAGCTATTATTTTGGGGTTGCAAGCCCTTTTAACATAAATTATTTTAAATTAAATCATTTTTTGCTTAATGATACAGGCATTGGCAAGAAAGGCTCTTAGCCTGGGGACCTCATATAGACCATGTGTGTAATAACACACATGGTCTATATGAGGTCCCCAGAAATGAAGTGTCAATTTTTAACCCCAGATCACAGATATCTCAAAGAACAGATCAGAAATTATAAGTCAGACGTTTTTTTCATATAGTTGTCTCTTTGGTTATTTATGGTTAACCAAGATGAGTTAGAATGGGACAGATAGTACGACCTTGTTCGGCTGTTAACTAATTGTCTCGATTTAAAACTTAACCAACTTGTCAAATTAGCCGAGACGTCAAACACAAAATTGTAGCATAAGACGGTTTCTTACAAGTTATGGTGCTATTTCCGATAATTAAGGTGTATAAATTGAATAATTCAAGATTATATTAGGCAGAAATGTCATGCATAGTGCCCTACTGCCGGAGCTGGTTCAAATCAGCAAAGAAGTCCGGAGAAAATACCAGTTTTCATCGGTAAGACACTATTGTTTTTATTTCGAAAATTTCAAGCACATTATGTAACATAATAGTCTCGGATAACTGCACATGCTGGATACTATAAAATAAGAACTGTTTACGTAGTTTCAAGTTGATTTTATTGAGATTTATTGGTAAAATTAAATTTTTGTAAACGACGCTAGTGTTGTAACTAAATGAAAATAATTATGTCGATATTTTATCGATATGAAACATTTGTATAGGCAAAGACAAAATATTATTATATTAAATTATTGTTTACATACTCAATTGTAAATTTTTCAGATTTCCGGAAAATAATCTATTACGTCAAATATAGATCGACGCCGTAGGGCTAAATAATAAGGGAAAAGTAAAAAAATAAAAAGATAGGGGAAAAGCTTCGTGTCCATTTAAATACAACTGTTTTATTCATGGGTCAGTAGCCAGTCCTCCCAGTAGACAGTAGTCCTCGTGTACCGTTCATATTATATCTCTCCTGTAAATAATAAAACGTGTAAATATATGAATGACTTTTTAGTTGTCTGCACTATTTGTCCTTTTCAGGATTCCGTACCTCAAACGGAAAAAAAGAACCCTTATAGGATCACTTTGTTCTTTGTCTGTCCGTCTGTCAAGACAGAAATTCTCAGGAACGTGTGAGGTATCAAGTTGAAATTCATTTCAAATATTCGGATCTGCAATCCATTGGTGCTGTGAAAAATGATAAACAAAACAAAAGAACTATACTAAAATTATAATTTAATTTAATTTCTTAAAAAAAGGGAACTGCCTTTAAAAAACAAACCCACTGAAAAGCACAAAATTCACCTGTTAGTTTTTTTATAACATTCCTGTAATACCTGTTAAAGTGTTAAGTGTGTGGAATACCTGTTACGGATATCAAGTAATATCAACAGTAAATATCGATGTCGATATTTAGTAGAAAATTATCATTCACTGCACTAATTCTCGTCACGAAGTCATGAAAGGCTGAGACAATGACAGGTGAAGACCTGTCAGATAGCATGGTGTTTATCTCTTTCTTAATTATTGATAAGTACGTTAGTAAGAGCAGATCGGAAGTATAGAAAACGTTCAACTTATAATTTCTGATCTGTTCTTTGAGATATCTGTGCCCCAGATAGGTATGGGTGTTGACAACCAGTTATATACATATTCATCTATGTTGACAACTCCCAACGGCTCACAGTTAGCAACACAATAGGACTGCCCTGCATGCATACATGAATGCTCGTGGGCCACGATTTTGGGGATAGTGTTAGTTTTAATATAAGGAGAGTGAATATGCATACTTTTGTTTTATTATAATTTATAGATAAGCCTACATCATGCGCCCACTTACATAACATGTTGAATTCGCTCTGCATTTGACACTCTGCGACTTTGACATCAGCGTAAGCAGTGAGTAGACAAGTATCATCAGCGAATTGGTATACCGAGGCTGTTTGGAATACATTACTCATATCATTAACATAGATCAGATACTCAGTTGGTCCTAAAATGGATCCTTGAGCTGTCCCATGATAGGATTGCATGAGATCGCTTTGCTCTCCTGCAATGCTAACAGTGTTGAATCTATGCTGATGGTACTGCTTAAACCAGTTTACCACATTGCCGATGTTTTTTGTACAATATCTCGAGATTCAGGGTGTCAAATGCTTTGCTGAAGTCTATCATGACTGCAATTACCTGCTTCCTGTCATTTAAGTGCTGGTTTACTTCATCAGCTAATTGTGCAAGCAATTGAGTTGTGTTTTTACCTTGAATCTGACAAGGACAATATTTGAAAGCGTGCATGCCTATGATTTATATATTAATGTAAAATAAGTACCGGTTTTTTAAAGAAAATGTACAAAAGCTGACTTAAAAACAAAACGGGAACCATGATGACATAATAAAAAGTCATATTTTGATCGTATTTATAGTTGCTGTATTTTGGTAAACAAAGCCGGCTGTCAAACCATCGTTGATACTATTAACTGAACATTCCTAACACCTATTGCGAAGGGATAAGGTTTACCATCGTTAGTGCGATACCACTGACTAGTATCTGACATTGCAAAACTGAAAAAAAGATGCGTTTTGTTATCAAAGGAGCATGATATTATGCCATTATGAACCCACTTTTAATATTCAAACTCCGAACAAAAATACTCATTTTCAATCTTTAGGCGTTTTAATACAGTCAATTTTTTAATTAAAGGTGTGTTCTCGTAGGCTTATCTTCTTATTCTTATATTAATATTACAATGTTCTAACTTACCGAACAGCATCAAAACGCAGATTATGTAACGGTAGATATTGTCAAACCAAAGAAACAAACTCGTTTCAGTCCAGGTGAAGTTAAACTTTATGTCAATGCCGTAAGGACATTAACGACTTGTCTTGCTGTATTTTAATCGCGAAAAGATCAACATAATGTTTATTTATTTGATGATGATGATGATATCCTGTTGTCCCTCATCAGGGACATAGGGCTCTCAGAAGGGATTTCCATTGGTCACGGTCCTGTGCGGCCTCCTCCAACTTCGTCCAACCAAGGCCAGTTGATGCAGCCTCCTTCTCAACTGTGCGCCTCCAGGTGGTACGAGGACGACCTTGCCCCCTTTTTCCAGGGACTTGCCAAGTCAGCCCTGGCTTGGGTAGGTGGCTATTTGGTCTTCGCAAAACATGGCCAATCCAGCGCCACTTCCGCAAAAGTATCTCCTTGGCTAAAGGGTTTTGGCCGGTCAACTCCCATAGTCGTGTGTTCGAGATGGTCTGTGGCCAGTAGACTCCTACGATCCGCCGCAAACATTTGTTTACAAACACCTGGAGTCTATTTGTTATGTCTTGTTTGACAGGCCATGTTTCGCACCCATACATGAGGACCGACTTAACATTAGAGTTGAAAACCCTTAGCTTGGTGCGGCGAGTGATGACTGTGGAGGTCCATACGGGTTTTAACTGTGCATATGCGGCGCGGGCTTTATTGATGCGAGCTTTAACATCAGCTTCTGCGCCTCCCTGTGGGTCCACCACGCTTCCCAGGTATGTGAAGTTTGCCACTTGCGCAACTGGCTCCCCGTTTACTAGGATTGGCGCTACATTCGTGGTGTTTAGGTGCATAGCTTTCGTTTTAGCACAGTTGATACGCAATCCTTCTCTTGCTGCGAGATCGGCCAGGTCATCTGTCTTCGATTGCAGGTGGTCTCGTGTCGTGGCGAGTAAGCACAGGTCATCAGCGAAGTCAATGTCTTCAAGGGTTTTTCCATTGACCCAAGACAGCCCCCTTTCCTCTTGACTGGTAACTCTGCGCATTACGTCATCCAAGACAATCAGGAACAGCAATGGCAACAGCAAGCAGCCCTGTTTAACTCCAGCAGTGCCGTCACTGCTACCCGTGTATCGGATCTGACAATTGGCCCTTGTGCATTACTCGGCAAGTGGATCCCTCATAAAGGCACTCGATTATTTCTATGACCTTGACTGGTATTCTCCTTTGCTTCAGTATCCGCCATATGCTTGTCCATTTCACCCTGTCGAAAGCCTTTTCGAAGTCCACGTAAAGAACATGGAGCTCGCTTTTCATCTCATGACACTGTTCTAAGATCATGCGCAGGACGTTAATCTGATCCGTACACGATCGTCCCGCTCTGAATCCACTTTGCTCATCCCTGAGCCTGCAATTGACAGCAGCCGACATTCTGTTTAGCAGAACCTTGCACAGAACCTTGGAGCAGACAGGCAGCAGGTTTATTCCTCGCCAGTTGGAGCACTGGGACAGGTCTCCTTTCTTGGGTAGCTTGATGATTATCCCCTCTTTCCAACATTCGGGTACTTGACCCGTTTCCCAGATGTCTGTGAATAGGGGATGCAACACACTAGCCATTGCCCTCGGGTTGGTTTTCAGTGCTTCAACCGGGATGCAGTCATTTCCTGGGGCTTTTCCACACTTCAAGCTTATTATAGCACGGGAGATTTCATTGACGTCTGGAGGTTCTATTTTTATATCCAAGACTTCCTCTGTGTCAACTGGTTCTCCCTCTTCTAGCTCATCACCCATAGTATGGAAGACCTCTGTGAAATGCTCGTGCCACCTACACATTTGCTCTTCAAGCGTTACGAGCATCTTCCCTGCATGATCTACTATGGGTCGAGCCGCTACTTTTCTATTGCAAAGCTCTCTGCCGGCCCGGTAAAGTTCCTTAGTGTTCCCAGTATGTGCTGCCACTTCCGCTCTACGGGCAATAGATGCTGCTCTTCTACGCTTGTCTCTTTTAGCACTGCGTTTTATGTCGCTCTCGCAAAGGAAGTACTCGTAGGCTAAGGTTTCTTTTGTACTTAGATCTTTGGCAACATTTAGCCTATCTTTAATGGATTTACGGTTATTTATTTTTTCCCAGGTATTCGCAGAAATCCATTCCTTTTTTCCCGAGGCTTTGGTGTCCTAAGAACGTAGCACAGCATTCATGAAAGGTATTTTTTAGTAATTGCCAATGATCTTCGACTGTCATTCCTTCATCCTTCTTAGAGTTGTATTAATTGTGAACCTCCGTGCTAAAATTATGTCTAGTGACCGCATCTTGCAGCTTTGAGACATCAAACCGCCGAGATGATGTGGTTGTTCTGTTTCGAACCTTTGCTATCCTCAAGCGTATTTTGGCTATAATAAGATGGTGGTCGCTGTTGACGTCTGCTCCTCTTCTGTTGCGCACATCCAATAGTGAGTGTCTCCATTTTCTACTAATCATCACGTGGTCTATTTGGTTCTCCGTCCTTCTGTCTGGGGAGATCCAAGACACTTTGTGACAGTTTTTATGCGGGAAAATTGAACCTCCAAGCACCAGATCATGTTCACAACAGAAGTCTACAAGCATGTTACCGTTTTCGGTTCTCCTCCCCAATGCGTGTTTCCCTATGCACGGTTCTATGCTTCGGTTACTATTTCCTATCTGAGCATTATAGTCATCCAAACAGATCACAATGTCGCCGCTTGGAATATTTTCCATTACTGTACCGAGCTGGCAATAGAATGCTTCTTTCAGAATCAAGCTCGCTGAGTTGGTTGGAGCGTAGCATTGTATTAAAGTGATATTTCTCACTTTAGACTTGAAGCGAGCTGTGATGACTCTGTCTGATACAGGTTTCCAATCAAGCAGACTAGAACGGGCATTTTTGGTAAGTAAGATTCCCACACCATACTCATGCTTTTCCTTCTGCCCAGAATACAGTAGGGTGTGATCTTCAATCTGTTGCTCACCAAAATCCTTCCATCTTGTTTCCGAAATGCCAAGTATGTCTAACTGGTAGTCTCGCATATATTTGACAACCTGGTGCACTCTACTTTCCTCCTGCATCGTACGAACATTCCAGCAGCCAATCAGAGTCCTTATTTTCGCGCCAAAGGTCAGTTTGTTTAAATCGGTCCGTATATTCCTTCCTTGAGTTTCAGTAATAATTTGTAGGTTTCGGATATACAGGTTATTAGCCCATAGTACCCTAGACGGTCAGCAGGGCTGCTGCCTCGAAGTGTACCGTCACACTTATTTATTTATTTGTTTATTTAGTAATAACTTACTTTAGTAATAAAATGAGTATTTATTTTAGATTGAAGTACAAACTGTATACGGTTTATATAAGAAGGTGGCCCAGAATTGACGATCTCCTTTGTGTCATTGCTCGCAATAATGTGGATATGACTCCAAAATTAATCCAAATGTTAATCAATTAAGTATTTTTGAAACAAAATTTGAATTTCCGGAGATAATAGTTTATACATGCTTATAATTATTAAAGTATCGTTTTCGTCAAAAAAAAATTATATAATAAAGAAGTTACGATTTTAAACTGACACGATTATTTAAACTAGAGATAATACCCAACAACTACTACATGAAACAGTCAAGTGCAAAAATACGTATCGAAAAAATCGTCTCATAAATATGGTACTACGCACTTATTACAACGGAATAAGATACTATGGGACATATTTTTGAGTAAGATGAGTACACCCATATTTTTACACTTGACTGTAAATCTCCTGCTAAGATTATCATTTCTGACGAAAAAGTTTTCTAGTTCTATAGGTATAAAACCTCCGTGGATTTACTTATTCTTATTGATAGTTGTCACGTTACAGTCGTAATTGCCGTACCTACCTAAATTACGTACGTACCGTACCTAAACAGCAGCAAAATTAAATAATGGCATTTTCTTTACTGATGGATACTGAATATCGCTAATTATTAATAAGCCCATCTACATTAGTTGACTCAAAACCTTAATGGCGCAGGGTGTTCCTGTTAATCTCGAATGCAGCTAATAGAGGGCGCTATATTCAAAATAATGCTAACAGTGTTTTTTTGCAATTCCTAAGTTTATTTTCTCCGTTTTATAAAAAATATCCTAAACAATTTCTAATATTTCAAACAATCCGTCTGCTAAAGGAGATGCTAATTTTTGGGCCAAGGAGATATAAAATTTATGGGCCATTTTATTTAAAGTTGGATATTCCACTTTTTTTATTTGGGTACTTTTTAAGTGATTTTGACTCAGAATCACGAGCTTCTTATGACTTATTATGACGGTAAGAAAATGGAAATAATGAAAAATATATGAAAAAAGGGAGACATTTTGTATCCTACTGGAATATAAAGAGTTCGTAATTTTTAATCGATATCATCAAAATTTTCTCAAAATAAAGTGGAGAAAACAACATTTAATAAAAGGCAACTATATTTTCTGCCACCACAATTTAGATTTGCCACCTAATTTGCTCAGCAGCCATCTCAGGAATAAGATATAAATAGCGGTATGGTGAAGAAAACCATGTTTTTCAAGCCATGAAAAGTTGTGCATCGTAGGCAAAGTTGTAGCAGTTGACGATTTTATATATTCTGTGTTCAAGTGCCAAATTCTAAGGTTGAATATTAAAGACTAAAAGACTGAAAGAGTACACACTGACGATTATTTTTCATATAAATAATTGTTAGGTTGAATGTTTAGGACGGGAGAAAAAATAGTATTTATAAAGTTAACGACGTACTAAGGGTTAAAGGGGGGCGGAGCCCCCCGCATAAAGCAAAAACACACCGAACGATATTCTTTGCATACCAAAACGATTATTTTTCATACTAAAAATAGTTATGTTTTCTGTTCTGTTTTCTGTTCTTTTTAACCCCGCAACTCCCCGCTATCTCAAGGTGCGTTTCAGTTACTTCCAGTCTGAAAGATCCTCCCGGAATTTACTTCTTTCTGTCCCTTCATCCTCTTCTAAATTTTATAACAGTTCCTTTACATTTCAAGCGGTTCGACTTTGGAATTATCTGCCTCTAGATGTAAGGTGTGCTCAATCACCCGCTTCATTTAAAAAGCTCCTTAAACTTTACTATTTGTCTCGTCCGTGATACTTTCTCTTTACAGCCGGCACTATATATGTATATATATTTATATATTTATTTTGTTTAAGTGTATTGTATCTTAATATGATTTATTTATTTATTAGGATATTGTTTTGTGATATTAAGTTTTTTTTCCGCTTTTCTTCATTGTTTGCAACACCTACTGACTTAGTTTATTTAACACAATTCTACTACCTAAAGGTTGTCTGGGAGAAATCGCTTTTTAGCGATAAGACCGCCTGTTGTTTACCTCTATTCTGACTTTATGCATTTTCTGTACTGGTTTTCTTTTTGAGGTGTTCAATAATAGTACATTATGATACAAGCGTGCTAAGTTGATCATTACATACGAAGCGATATTGTGCGCACGAACGCATGTGAGTGCGCATAAGGAAGCTGAGCTTATGTAATGATCAAGCACACGCGTTTCATACGACGTTTTTCAACACACTTGCGAGGAAATAACAGAATAGTATAATCAAAACTTTTGATAAATACATTAATTGTCAGAATATTTACAGGATAGAGGTACATACGAACCTAAGATAATTCAATTTAACTAACATTTTTTGTGATGTTATTGAGTATCTGGAACTCTTTTTCAAATCATTTCATAAAATTAAAGACTTCACATTTATTGTGCAATAAATTATAGTATTTTTAACCGACTTCAAGAATTGAAAAGAGGAGGTTATCAATTCGGCGTGTATGTTTTTTTTTTTTTTTTTTTTTTGTTTTTTATTTTTTATGTTTGTTACTCCATAACTCCGTCATGTCTGAACCGATTTTGAAAATTCTTTTTTTGATTGTAAGTATATATATACAGATTGGTCCCGTTTTTGTCAAAACGCAGTTCTGATGATGGGATCCATGAGGAATCGAGGGAACTCCTCAAATCTTAAAGGTATACATATAGTGATTTTTATATTTTTATCAACAAAACCATCATTTTCATTCAAAACAGTGACATTTGATGAAGTAGAACTGCTGATGATGATCAGAACGGAACTCTTCAACGACGCATAGTTCACGTTTGGCGATTCGTCCTCTTCGCTGTGTTTGTTTAGCATGTTTAATTGTCAGAACAAATGTTCGTCAAGCTCAAGTTCTGATGATGGGATCCATGAAGAATCGAGGGAACTCCTCAAATCTTAAGGGCTTACACATAGTGATTTTTGTATTTTTATCAACAAATCAAGCATTTTCATTCAAAAGAGTGACATTTGATGAAGTGGAACTGCTGATGATGAACAGAACGGAACTCTTCAACGACGCATAGTTCATGTTTGGCGATTCTTCCTCTTCGCTATGTTTGTTAAGCAAGTGAGATTGTCAGGACCAATTTTCGTCAAGCTCAAGTTCTGATGATGAGTTCCACGAGGAATCGAGGGAATTCCTCAAATCTTAAAGGCATACATAAAGTGACTTTTGTATTTTTATCAACAAATCAAGCATTTTCATTCAAAAGAGTGACATTTGATGAAGTGGAACTGCTGCTGATAATCAGAACGGAACTCTTCAACGACGCATAGTTCACGTTTGGCGATTTGTTCTCTCCGCTGCGTTTTTTAAGCAAGTTATTTCATTGTATGGAATCTAAGTGCACCATCTACAATAATCCTTCACCGGCTACCCCCATTGAAGTCGGTTTTTTTTTCTTAAAAATTATTTTCTTACGTATTGCTCACTAGACTTTTATGATCACATTTTACTAGTATGTATCACAATTTTGAAATATATCCAGAGGTTAAATTAACGCTTAAGTTGTCTTCTTATTCATTGAAAATATAATTTGATTAAATTAATAAAACACGACGAGAAAAATCTAACAAATAAACAATGATTTGAGGTTAACTTATAAATGGCACGCAATTTTCTTTTTTGGATGTGCGTGCAGCTTGAGGCAAAGGCGTGGACGTATAATGCCAAACAGCCAATATTAAAACAGACAATTCGTGTTTAAAACGTAATTTATTGTGTATTACGAGTAATATAATAAGTTGAAATGATTCTTATTCTCAATCAGGATTGTATAATTTGTATTCTATCGTAAATGTGTATATTTTTAATATATTTACTTTTTTTTACTTTTTTAGAATGTAAACTCATAAAGAGTAAAAAAAAGTAAAGGTAATACCCGACTAAATTACAACGATTCGTCTGCGTACGTACAACTTAGTACTAGAGTACAAACGTCACTTGATCGGATTATTAAATTATTCCACTAGTTGGATAATTATTGTGAAATGCACGCGTGTTTAATATCTAGGATTATGAGCATAAAAGCGGTGGAATAAGAACCTCGTTACGAGCAGGTGTGTTGAAAAGAGTATTTGTATAGTTAGGTTGAATGTCTAAGACTGGAGAAAAAATGGTATTTATTTATAAAGTTAGCCACGTGACATGAGTGGAAGTGGGGCTAGGCGGAACACCCCGCATAAAGAAAGAACACACTTAACGATATCTATTCATACCAAAAATGGTCAGGTTGAATGTTTAAGACGGGACAAAAATTTGAATTGCTCCCCGGCACAAAGAAAAATTACACTAACCGATTTATTTTCCATACCAAAATTTAATAATTTGTTTGAATATTTAAGACGGGAGAAAGACGATTATTTATAAAGTTAACCACGTGATATGCGTGGAAGGGCGGCTCTGGGGCGGAGCCCCGCGCATAAAGAAAGAACACACTTAACGATATCTATTCATACCAAAAATGGTTAGGTTGAATGTTTAAGACGGGTGAAAAATTGTATTTATAAAGTTAACTACGTGATATGCGTGGCTCGGGGGCCGCACAAAGAAAAAACATTTTTATTCATACGAAAAATGATAAGGTTAAACATTTAAGACGGAGCAAAAAAGAGTATTTATAAAGGTAAACTACGCGACTAGTGTGAAAGGGGGGCTGAATGGGCTGAATGGTTTCTATTCATTCCAAAAATAGTTAGATTGAATGTTTAAGTCGGGAGCAAAAAGGACACAGTTTCTTAGTTTAAGCCGTTAAAGGACAAAGCTATTGGTTGGTTTTCGCACGTTTCCTCAATGAAAATGCTGTCTTATCGGGCTTTCGGCCTTCCAGTTCACTTTATGACATTAATCATTATTCATTAATTTGTGTTCGATCTCGGGCCTGCTACTACCGCAGAGGCATTTTTTACTAATGCGCTTCGGACGTTTGGCTCTACAGCGAGCTTTGCCTTTAGCTCGGCAGATCTTATTAGTCGAAATTAGTCGCTCTCAAAACTTAGAAGGATCATGATACAACCCACAAAACTAGGATTAGGAGTTAGGAATCTCTTGCTTAAACTACGACCTTCTGGTCGGGCCGGGCCTCCATATGTGTATGAAACAGTAATTTATTTTCATTCAAACCCGGCCAGCCGGCAATAGCTACTTTTCTATGATTGTTACTCAAAACTCAAACTCAAACTCAAACATTCATTCAGTAAGTAAGCCACAAGGGCACTTTTACACGTCAAAGTAAAAGAGAGAAAAAAAATCAAACTACACCGGTTCTAATCCTACACCTCTGACCCGAGAAGAATTATGTCCGGCAAGAAACTCGGCGGGACTTATTTTTTCAAAACAACAGTACATCAAAAGTAATCAATACATATAAGTGCGTTGTTCTAGCCAGACAGAGTGTAATTTACGATTTTACTTTTTCACAGTAATATTTTTGATATGATGTTATTGGTTATCTGCTTTACAAATTAATTTCATAATTACCTATTGTCTGCTTTTTGTCGATTCAGTTTTTGGAAATTTATTAAATGCAGAGCCATATATCTACAATATTCGTGGTCAATAGAAAAATAAAATAAGTTTAACAAATATCGCTGTATTTCTATTTTCTAGGCAAAAACAGGATTTTACACATGGCAAGATATATTTGAAGAACCTCGTTTTGTCTGAAATATAAGTAATTAAAGTTTATTTTACTAAAATGAATTTGAATAACAAGTTTATGTATAAATCTTAAGATGAAACCATGGCTGTTCTTTTAAAGTGCTTGAATGTGAAACGATGAATATAAATGGGTTTACTTACATTATTTGAAATTTCTATCGACCCCAAATTTACTCAGTTTTAGCTATGCTCGCCAGCACGGCTAGCACATGTTACGCGTGACAGGCGCGAGAAGAGACAGATCGGTGGGACTTCATACGTTATCGCTAGTTGGCAGCACAACTTGCGCGTGAAAGGAGCGACAGACCCGCGATCGAATGCCACTGTCATAAAATAACAGTGACTCGAGACTTAGAACTTTACACGACTTCCTTATAGCGCAATCATTGGAGCATTTGCCTTACGCTATAGGGTGGTTATTAAAATACTAGATTTGAGACCTTGAGGGGGCCGCCATCTTGGTTTAAACGTGCCATAAGTCCGTTCTTGAACCTTGGCGCTTAAACGGTTATCAGTATGCCTAAAATGTCTATGGAACATATGAAGAAGATAAAATTGTCTACAATATTTCCATACACAATACATCTGTAAGTCTTACAGATATAAAGATACAGGGGGTGAAAAAGTGTATATTTTCTTATATCATAAGAATTTTATTTATTAGCTTCAAAGTTTTGTACTTCGAGATAAGGAAATGAAGTCTCTACCACAGTTTTGTCATCTTCTAATGATTCTTTTAAAAGATACTCAAAAGTTGAATTCACCCCTAGAGCGCTTATAAAGGGGGTGAAAGTAGTAAGTCACACACAAAATCAATGTTCTATTACTCATCATAAAATACTACTAGGCGTTGTCAGGTATAGCTATCGATCAATTCGGGTATAATTAATTTAGATTTGACAAAACCGGCCGTATTTAAAACCTAAAAATACTTTAAGTATGGAGCATTTGTCCTTAAGCCGCCGGACAAACTATACCTATAGGTACATTTACAAATTATAACTTCCGGTAGACATACTAACAAATCACTATCAATAGCAGCTCACTGTGGGAGCTAGAATCGAAATGTCTTAATTCGACTTATCCGACAGACTGGTGCCGCCGTTGGATGGTGAGCCTACAGACAGATGCACACCTAGTGCATCATTTAGGCCTATATGTAAGCATGCAAAAGTAGATGCCACATGTGCATTGCCAATCTGCCATCATATATATAGACACTCAGCGCCAGTTCTTGTGAATTTACCTGTACCTCCTGTTTTTATATTTTAAGTAAAAAAATCGAGGATAATAAAGAATAGTCATATTGTTATAATATTTTATTTAACTCATAATTACTATTATTAGAACCAGTATATAAACATGTGCGGTTCGGCACCGGGACGAGCGTTGCTTCGAGCTTCTGAGGATTTGAGTTACGTTCAGTGATGCATTAAACTATTTATTGCCCGGAGCTAACCGCCGCCGCCGTCACCACCGCTCTAGTTTGCACCCTTTCTTTTTTCAGTGAAAAGCGACCATTGTAAAACAATTGGGTAGTGCCTGAAATTAAATTAGTTTTGTTAATAAATAAGGAACTAAAAAGATTGTGTCCTCATGAGGTATAATGAGATACACCGAGAAAATATTACGCACACGCCAACCTTATTGACACAAAGAAGCCAATATAAACCTTATTTGTTATATCGCCACAGCGCCATAACTCTGGTAAGTATTCTTGTAAGGTTTCGATGAGTCCAACTTTTGCTTTCCTGCGGTCGCGATTACGGAAATATAATTCCCACTTGTCGTTACTAATACTTAATATTTTTTAAATATAAAAATGAAAATACTGTGGCTGTGGATTAGTAGTTAGTATTAGTACATAAGTCAGTGCAAAGTTTGCAGACGTAGACTTCGAACTCGACGCTCGCCAATGGCCGGTAGCGGCAACAGCGGCGCGATGCGAGCGGCGCTGCCCAAGGCCTCCGCTTTCATCAAGAACAGTTAGTTAATGTGTAATAGTAGTTTATGTAACTGTTACGTAATAAGGGTCCTCAAAGTACGAGTGTCGTTCATAATAAGATCACACAAGTGTTTTATGGCCTAATGACGTACAGTTGCATACACTGCTTTATCTACACAAATATTATAAATCCTAAATGTTGAGTTCGGAAACCAGTAGAATGACCGCCATTGCACCGCCATGACCAACTCGATTGTGTCGGCGATCGCGCGGGCGCGTGCTGGCGCTCGGGGAGAGAGCGGATCTTGGTAACGTTACCGTGGGTTATGGATTTTCATACGTTTTTACCACACCGTCAGAGCTGTTACGTTACTGGTTGCAATAATGATGGTACTTACATACGGTTTCCGAACGCGGAATAGAGGATTTATGATATTGGTGTAGATAAACATTTTAATTAATTCGCTCAACGCCCCGCTCGGGCCCTGTATGTCCTGTGAACCTGTGTAGGTCGACAGCGGCTACCGCTCGCTGCCCCGCTGTTGCCGCGGCCGGGCTGGTGCGTCGAGTCGTCGGCGCTCGCAAATTCTGCGGTAGGTACTTACTGTTCCCTAACCTAATCCAAGTGTGGTCCCTGTTTACGTTAGGTGTTTTGATATTTCGGGATGTGATGAGGGACTTATCTGAAAAATAATATATTTTCAATTTACGATCAGAATACATTATGTATGAGATTTAATTACATGAAAAAGTGTAAGTTTAGAAACTACTACATGCATATTTATTATGGAGCGAGTGTGAAAAACACAAAACGGGAGTGGTTATTAAATTACCGAAAGGCGTAATAGTACATTACTGCAGAGACCAGTAAGTAAGCCAGGAAAGCTGATTACGGTCGAAGCATGTATAGTGCTTTTCTCAAACATGTAAGGAAATAAAATAAAATAAAACACAGGGGTATATGGGTATAAAAATTTATTTTATCATATTAGGTATATCGCTAAAATTAACACAGGGTTATTTACATTACATACAAAATAGTTGCAGAGACAAGTCTTTATATAAACTCAAGAGCAAAAATATTAGGTCACTTTGTATGAGAAATCAGTACAAAGTGACCCGTTACTTTTGCTCTTGAGTGTAGATATATAGTTATTGTATTAGATATATCAGCCCATTATAGTTACTATAATAGTTCATAATTATACTAAACTATTTAAGGGCTCACACACACACAAGAGACTTTTCTCGGCTACTATTTTGCCCTTCATACCTAGGAAGAGTTGTGAAATGTATGGTGCCCCATACATTTCACGACTCTTCTCTTTGTATGCGCATAAAGTGTAGCAAACTGCGACAAAGAGAAATAAATCGCTCTGAAAATAAGTTGATCGTGCATACGCCCCCTAAAAGTTTTAATTATAAATCATTTCAAAAGGTTGGCTGCTATTGCCAGTTTCGATTCAATAGACACTGCAACATGGTACACCGTCATATCTTTCAGCTCAACCTTTAATACAAAATATAATTTAGAAAATCATTATACTAGTTTCTGAACGATATGTCACAACGAGAACGACCCAACGACCCAATGGAAATTGACATTTATAATAACCTTAAATATTTTTTCAACATATCGGAACTCGGACGTCGCAATATTCGTTGGGAATAAGGGAACAAACAAACATAAAGTGGCTACCTATTTACATTAACTGTACAGTACAACATTCATAAAAATGAAATCATGAGGGGACTACCTACAGGTAAGATTGAAATGCAAAGTCTTACTAATACTCACTAAACATTCTTAGTGTCTAAGATATGACCACTTACTTATATTACGTACTTTATCATACATTTAGAATCAATCATAACGTGAAAACTTTGTCAAAGTTATTATTAATTTATGTTGAATGTGATATTGGACATGTTAGGACAGTTACTTATAGATATTTTTATTGTTTTTCCAGGAACAGAAATGTTGGTTTGTTGTATATCTGTTGAAGAACCTGCTTGTGATGGTACGATATGTGCGGTGGACTGCTCGCTATTTCCAACATCTTGATGAGAAGGCGGTGGCTGGGGATTTGATTCATGCAGTGATGGTTGTGGACAATCTGTCAAATTTTGAACCTGGCAATATGTACTTGAAGATGAAGGTTGAACTTGAATGGATGGAGGTTGTTTTACATTTTGCCGAATGAAACCTGGAGGATCTTTGGAGCAGCCTGGTTGTGGATTTTCATACAAAGATTCATAATTCTGATGCGAAGAGTTGTATTGATTTTCTGTGTTTGTGCTACTTCTTAATTTTATGTTTTCTGTAATGTTTTTTGATATTTTGTCCTTGTTTCCTATGGAGTCATCAATGTAACCTTCTGCAACCTTATCCGACTTCCAGCCACCATGCCTTTTAAGAGCTAGAAGGTCGGCTCCAGAGTCTGCCAGAAGTGTTGCTGAACTACGTCGGAAACTATGTCCAGTATATAAGTGCGGGTCATCTAAATTTAAAAAAGTTGCAATTTTCTTAGGCATTGAAGCTATGGTATGCCGTCCAATTACTTGTTTAGTGCATTTGGAATTCTTGTAATTGAGAAACAATCTATCAGTAATTGTGTCCTTGGGCCGCAAGTCATAATATTTTTGAAAAATATTTTTAAATTCATCCCGGACCACAAATGATCTATCTATTTTTGTCTTAGTGTCTCTCAATTGGATTACGATTATATCGCCTTGAAATTCAATGTCTTTGGTAGTAATCATACTTAATTCCAATCCTCTGCATGCTCCTGTTATGCCCAAGATCATGGCTACCTGTAATAGATAATAGTAGATATATATTTCATTACCTAGGCTTTTTTCTTAAATGAATTAAGACTTTTTTGTAAATATTCAGTCATAAAATGAATATGTAGAATATGTTATTGGTGTCCTGATTAGTTTTAGTTAAGTTTTTTGTTAGGTAGGTACATTCATTATTATTTATTAAATTATAGTCAGACCAAAACTTTTTTTGTTATTTTTTGTATCTTATTAGTGCAAATGTGGTTTTGCTAGGACACTGGACAGAGCAGTAAATTATCAAGATTATGTAGTTACTTCATTTTTATGCAAGTAGGTATGTAAAATATGATTAAATAGTCAGATTTGCTTACCTTTATAGCAAGATATGTATCATCAGGTGCGCAGTTGAGGAAGGTTTCTATGTTTTCACTGCTAAATATTCTTGCTTTCTTGGCCTTGTACCCAGCTGAATTCCTTTTTAACCAAGCACGTAAGTTTGAAAAACTCTGCATGTCAATATGTTTCAGCTGCATTGTAGCCTTCATCATGGAATACATTGCCCATAATGATGATGGCTTTTTCGATTGAGCCATTTCTGTGAAATAGGCCAGGAAAACTGTTTCCGAAAAGCTATGTGCATTTTTATCTGCCCTCCATTTAAGGAAACTTTCGTAACATGTGATATACCTCTCTTTTGATTTAGCTGGCAGCAAATTGTTTAAAGCTAATTGCGCCTCGGCTCGTAGTTCCGGAGGGGTCCCATCAATTTCCATGTCGTTTTCGTCAGAAGTCATTTTATTAAAAATTTTAATACTATCCAAGTATCCAAGCAAGATAAAATTATTCGTTATCGATGAAAGAAAACGATGCAATAAAATATATGTATTTTCCCTCCAATTTTTTTTTTTTTGTTCGTATTTTTCTTTCAACTTGTTACCGGTTATTCGAGATTAAACTGTCTTTGTCGATTTATTGTAACATATTCGGTTTTAAAATAAAGTTTTTGGTGTGTTAATAATAGTTTTATTTATAAGTATTACTTTTTGTACCTACATAAAAACCGGAAAACACAGAAAAATATTGCTGACCTTTTTTTTCTGGCAGAATGACTCGAGCCTTTGGCATAGTAAGATTGATCAAAAATTTAAAACAACTTCAGTTACTGGCTGAGTGATTTAATGTTGTATGAAAATCCTTTACGTACGTCGCGCTGAACCTGCCTTGGAATAGAGTCCCTACTGGTCTCTAATTACTAACGTAACAGGAACATTTCCGAGCATGTTTGAGAAAATAAATAAAACTCTAATAGGGACCGTGCACGTGATTTTAGTCGGAAAGTCGGACTGTGTCATGTGAAATTTCAAGTAAATAAAATTGTTGTTAATTAGAAAATTTCGATGAAAAATACCTTTTATTGTGCTACAAAAGTATTGTTGCATTTATTTGTGTTACACCACAGGATAACCAGTGTAAGTTGTATAATATACTATATTAACAGTTTTCTACCGACAGTACTCATGTGCTTTGGCTTTTTTGGCATATCTTGTGTCTTTGTCCTCTGGCTTTCTGATATAAGTTTTAGTTAGGAGGTGATTTTATTATTTTCTGCTGCATTGAGGGCTTTTCCGATAAATTTGTAAATTTGGCACGGGAAGTTTGTATTTTTATCTTCTATTTAGTAACTCTCAGAACCAATGCATGTTTTTTCTCACATGCACGCTTTCTAATTAATTTGGTGGAGCTGTTAATGGAGCTGAAATGAATGAGAAATCATTAGTAATAGACCACTAGATTGCCTACTAGTGACTAGGTATCTAAACTGTACAGACATAAGAGTGACGATAATACCACCCTCGAGCTGGCTGACGTAGCTATTAAATATTGATTTATATCATACAAAGTGAAATTATTGTAAGCTTAGTGTTATTGTAAAGCGCCAGTGAAGTCGCGGGGACAGGTCTTTTAGTACCATAATGTATGGTACTAAAAGAGTACTCATTCATGTATGGTCCATACATGAATGACTACTATTTTGAAAGTATACTTACTGCAGTTAAGGCATCATAAATATTTGAAATGCAGGTTTGGGTGACGAATTCCCCACAAATTTCCGAAATTTTATCGTAGTTTACCATCTCGGTCATTTTCGAAAAATGGGCTACCTGGAAACATTATAGGCCTTTTGTGTTGTGTTGATAATGCCGGAGGTCATTTTACACCTGAACAACACAACGTTTTATCACATTAATCATTTTGTGAATAGTTTTTCCTATTTTTCCATTTCGAAATGAGTTGACAGACAGCTTGACAATGAGTCGTTAATTTACATGTTCATCCGCACGATGACTCTAGCACAGAAGAGATAATAGTATTTCATACAGAATGGCCACGCTCCGCCCCGCCCCGATCGGAATTACCTCACTCCGCGGCGGCCGTTTGGTAGGCCAGGCCGTAGGTAGGCCGTCAGTCTGGTCGGCACTAGTCGGCAGCGCGTCGGAGACAGGGCCCGTCCATATAGGCAAACTAGGCGATCGCCTAGGGCGCTCGCATTAGGGGGCGCCAACCGGCGGCATCGAAAAAAAAATTTTAAACACTTTTCTACAAAAATATTTTTGATTTGGCGACAGTGTCACTAGCCACCGTCAGCCTGTGGGCAGTATTGCAGTAGTGAGTGCAGTATCTCTTGGTTAAATTAAGACACCTAATTAACAGATAGACTTATTTTGGGATTGACAACACTTTAAAACACCTTTGTTTTAAGTATTTCAGAATGCTTTTTTCGCGCCTAGTCTCAAAATTAATAAAGCAACATACGTAGAGACATAAATAGATACGTCGTACAGAGATTTTTCATATTAAATATTCCTTCCTATTCCTATAGGCGATAGCGTTTTTGAAATTTTGATAGTTTTTGTGTGGCATTGTCATTATTACTCATTTTCATAATCAAAAAAAGTGCGGGTAGGTAATCAATTCTACTCTCAATTCTAAAATCTAAACAGACAATTGGTTTTGCGATATTTCGGTTTCACGTTGTATACGTCGAGATGAGACAGAAGCGTGTCAGTATTTCAAATTTATTCCTAAATTTGATTTTTGTTTAATTAAGTCCCGATAATTAAGAGCCTAAAAAAATCTATAAACTTTTCTGGATTTCACCTAGTTACAGAATTAATTTAATACCAATTAAAAAATTTAACATTTGTGACTCAGTCAAAACTCCTCGTAGCCCTCGTTGATGGCGATGTCGCCACTTTGATGCTTAAAAAGCGCTGATAGTCTGGTGGTAAGACGTTAGACTTTCAATCCAAAGGTCTCGGGTGCATACCCTGAGTTTTTCGGAACTTATGTACGAAATGTAATTTGATATTTACCAGTAAATTTTTGTTGAAGGAATACATCTTGAGAAACCCGGAGCTCATCCCAATAAGGCCTAGTTTCCACTCTGGGTTGAACGGTCAGATGGCAGTCGCATTCGTAAAAACTAGTGCCTACGCCAATTCATGAGATTAGATTGCCAAACGGATCCCAGGTTCAAATGAGCCGTGGCAAAAAGCAGGGACTAAAGCTAGGAGGATGATTATGACACTGCAATGATGACCCTGTATACATATTCGTCTTAGGAGGAGGCAAAGCGCCTTTAGCAGGGGGCTTGCATTAGGTAGGTAGGTACCCAAAAAAAATCCAAAGTATTTTTTGTTCCATTCACGTTTTCCCCCATTGTTAGGGTTCCGTAGTCAACTAGGAACCCTTATAGTTTCGCTATGTCCGGCCGTCCATCTATCCGTCTGTCCGCGGTCTAGTTCAATGACCGTTCGCACTAGAAAGCTGAAATTTGGTACGAGTATGTGCATTATTCACGCCGACAAAATTTTTTTTTTTTTTTTTATACCACGACGGTGGCAAACAAGCATACGGCCCGCCTGATGGTAAGCAGCTACCGTAACCTATGGACCCTTAACAAAAGGAGGATTCACTGTGTTGACGACTAAAGGAACAAGAAGGTCCCTCATCGTCAACACACTGGGTCCTCTTTGAGCTCTTTGGCAACCTTACTCACCAGCAGGAACACAACACTATGAGTAGGGTCTAGTGCTATTTGGCTGTGGTTTTCTGTAAGGTGGAGGTACTTCCCCAGTCGGGCTCTGCTCCAGATTTGAGCGATGACATTCGCTGAACGTGCCCTACCACACTTAGCAAGATGCCATTCGCAGTGCCCATACCTCTCTTTTTGGCGTAGTTTAAGGACATACCCAGGTCCTCAAGTGATATAATAAAAACTTAAAAAATATTTTTTATTAGGGTACCTCCCGTACACATGAAGTGGGGGGTGATTTTATCGTGTTGGGTTGGGTATCATTGGATAGAAAGAGTAGAAGGTCTTGTCAAACATTTTTTGTTCAAAAAAGAGCGTCCCCCATCTAAGTTTTGAAACGTGAGTCCAAATTATTTGAAAAAAATCATAAAAGTGAGGCCTGCTAAGTACTTAAAACGAAAACTATATTGAATAAAAGCGGTTCAGCCGTTTTTGAGTTATCACTCAAAAACGCATAGTGAAAGGACGTGAGTGCCGGATAGTAAAATGACTTAAGCGTCGCCAAATATCCCTTAATAAACGACTTTTGAACGGATGTATTGTAACAGGCCGGCGACTACGGAACTCTACCCTCAGCATGGCCCGACATGCTCTTGGCTGTTTTTTTTTAATTTTCCTATGAGATCGGGTTTTCATTACGTTTTTATCTTCTGACGCTAATACGTCTAGCAATAAAAACGAGTAGAAAGTAATTTTCTACTAGTTTTTGTTGCTAGACGTATTTTTCGAGTAATTTGTCCCTAGTTCGTATGATGTGATAGAGTCAAGATAGGTGCGTCGACGAGAGAAGCGAGGATGAGTGTGTTAGGTGAACTGCGACCAGAAGTGACCCATTTTATTAACGATGGCACGAGGATCATACGGACTAGCAGATTCAATGCATAGAAAACAAAAAGGAGTCAAAATAATACGTCCTAAGAAAAAACTTAATGGTAACACAATCGCATACAAAAATAAAAAAACCGGCCAAGAGCACGTCGGGCCCTGCTCAGTGTATGGTTCCGCAGTTGCCGGCCTGTTACAATACATCCGTTCAAAAGGTCGTTTATTAAGGGATATTTGGCGGCGCTTGCATCATTTTACTATCCGGCACTTACGTCCTTTCACTATAAATCAAAAACGCCTTGACCGATTTTATTCATTAGAGTTTTTATTTAAACTACTTATCAGGGCTCACTTCTATGATTTTTTTTCAAATAATTAGGACTTACGTTTCAAAAGTTAGATGGCACGCCCTTTTTTGAACTTTCAGAGCTATTATTTACGAAACTATTAGTTTTATCCAAAAGATGTTTGAAAAAACCTCTATTCTTTTTGAAAGATACCCAACACGATAGGGCTGGAGAGAAAAACAAACCACCCCCCACTTTGTCGGCATGATTAATGCACATACTCATAGCAAATTTCAGCATTCTAGTGCTAACGGTCACTGAGCTATAGGCTGGACAGGTGGACATACGGAAAAGGCGAAACTATAAGGGTTCCTAGTTGACTACGGAACCCTAAAAATGAGGAAAAGCGCGAATGAAACAAAAATTATTACGGAAAAAAAATGGGAACTAATCTACACACTCTTCTTCTCTTAAAAAAGGGCGCCATTTCTGTGTCTTGCCTAGGGCGCCAGGAATGCTCGGGCCGGCCCTGGTCGGAGAAACAACGCAAAATGTCAAAAGTAATTACAATAAAGAAATAAGTTTTTTTCGGTCGAACTAGTACGCTTTATCGTAAGTCGCACATTAATCCAGGAGGATATATTATAATCACGGACTAGATAAATACTAATGGACGCGGTAATGAGCCGGGCGCGCGTTACATCGTTTATGATCAGTACCTCTACCACGAGTCATGCAAATAAGCCCAATTCGAGATTCGTTCACGAATTCGTAAATTATTTGTATGGAGAATTTGTGCAGAGCCTCTAGCGGTCACTTATAGAACTAAAAATTACTGCCATACCATAAGTTAAAATATCGTTTATGCAAATCGCTCACGACAGTTCGATTGCTTGTTTCGTGTCGTAGATTTCAATACTGTAGAAAGTGACGTGACGTGACAAACGTCACATCCTTCACACCAACCGAAACAGATTGTAGGTAAGCCAAAAAGGTTTTACTTCCTAAGTACATTTTATCTGAAGGTTTAGAAATAGTTTAGAACTGTAGACAATTATATCAGCAGTGAACAGAGAGTTCTAAACCAGGAGAGGCCCTGAGTATCATTTCCCCTCTGTCAAAAGTATTGGCGGAAAATCTAGTACATCTATAAAAACTATTTCAATAATCGATGTCACGCCATTTTCGTCATCGCTGTCAATGGATAACAAGCTCCGTGAAAATGCCCTTATGCGCTGTTTTTGGATGTAAAAATATGTTATATTTCGTCTAGTTTTCAAAAAGATGAAATACCATTTCAGATGTAAGTACAGTTTTACTTTATTTATCATTACTTTCGTAATAAAAGATTTAACCTAAATCGAAAATCAAGCTTCGTTTACAGAATCGATTCAAAGACAATCGTTTTCTTTCTGACGGGCAGTAACTATTTGACGTTTGACACTTCTCCATATTTAACGCGCTTAAGGATTGCTGTCTTCTATATTTTGTTTGAAAATACAATCAAAAATGATCCTTGGCTTTTTTGTTTGACATTTCCAAAGACTGCATCCAATAATGAACCATATGTTAACATTAGTACAGTCGACTATCTATTGCTCCATTTAGTGTTATGAAGTATAAAAAGAATATGTCAAATATGTTTGGTGTTTTCAAGTCAACGGTACATCTTTGTCGGTTGTCAATATAGCGTTGCTGCCATAAAAAAACATTTAGAAATAAACTGTATTAACAACCGACAATGATGTACCTTTGACTTGAAAACTTCACATGCGTGCTACCTCGCCCCCCTCAGATTTTGGCAGACTTTTTTGTTTGGAAAGATGAGGCGAAGCGTACTCCATTTATAGAGCTTTATGGCAGTGAACAATAATAAGCATAGACACCGTACTAGCTCTGAAAAATTACCATACTTTTTGTGGGTGTTTAATATGCTTGCTAGGCCGTAAACCAGGAATAATTTCCGTTGGTCATCGTGTCCCAAGCGGTAAATTTTAAGTGGTTAAGGGCGGTAAATAATCAAGCTTCGTGATGGTCAGCTGCCGTTCCTTGAGTGGGTTGAGGAACAGCAGCCATTTTCTCATATAAAATATATATAAAATAAAATGACCATCACGTCCCAGTTGAAACAGGAAATTTACTCGTATATGCTATTACAAATAAAATAAAAATCAGACGGCTGTATAGCACTGAAAAAACCGTAAACTAGTTACATGAATATATGGTATTTAGGGTATCAGCAGACGGTTTTTCTACCTCAAATCAGCCGGCTGACGATTTTCCTGATAATAAGAGCATCAAAACAGCTGACCTACGCGAGTCATCATTATACTTCGTCCTTAACCACTTTGTTTCTGGCTTACGGTTCATGCCAGCGGAGCCGGGAAATACAAGCTATGACAGTAAGCCTTTTTTTACCTGATTTAAGAGGCCTTATTCCCAAAACGCGCGAATTTCTTAAAATACTTCATTTTCTTCGAAGGCTATGGCTAAAGTACTTAGTTTTTTTAAATCAACTATTGATGCATATAATAGTTCATTTCTTTATCTAGACGGCAATCGGAGCAAATATTACATTTTAACGAGTAAAACATGAAATAAATTGGTCGTCTTGGAAGGCCTTTCCGGATTTTCCAGTTAGATGTACCGTTCATTTCCAAATAACGCAAAAAAGGGTAACAATTTTTATTCAACTTGAATAAAATTCAATTGAGTATATCATGTCTGAGACGGCTATGGAAATAAATATCGAAGATTCATCTTGGATAATAGACAAAATACCTCCTAATTATATGCCAGTTTTTTGTGGAAACACGTTTACATTTAATTTTTTCCACAAAAAGTCTATAAATATTTTGCCCTAAAAAGATTACCAGAGGAAAGTTAAACTATATTTCTATCAAGATAAAAAATATTATTACTATAGTGGTACGTTTAAATTTAGTATGAATTTTTAAAAATGACCTATAAATCACACTTCACAGGACACTTTCTGTAAGAATCGTATTTTTGGGTTCTTAATAATAATAAGTATGGTTCAAAAGTATTTTTCAACCGACTTCAAGATTTCGAAGGAGGAGGTTATCAATTCGTCGGGATCTTTGTTTTTGCATTTTTTTTTATGTATGTTCACCGATTATTCGAAGATGGCTGGACCGATTTGGAAAATTCTTTTTTTGTTTGAAAGCGTATACTTCACAGTTGGTCCCATTGTAACCATGTCAGGATCTCATGATGGGATCCTGGAGAAATCGAGGGAACTCTTCAACTATTATAGGCACACCTATGGTGATTTGAGTATTTTTTACAGCAGATCGAGCATTTGGTGTTGGAAAGGTGGATGCTTAGTGAAGTCGGTTCTTTTTTGTTTAAAATTATTTGTATTACTAATACTTCAAACTATCTTATAGATAGCATTTTATGCGGCTTTTTTCATTAATATAGTTTTTCGACCTTTTAGGGAATAAGGAGCCTTAAACGCGCGTGACTTAACGCATAAAATGTTATCAACCGACTTCAAGATTTCGAAGGAGGAGGTTCTCAATTCGTCAGGATCTTTATTTTTACTATTTTTTCATAATCATCACCGATTGCAACTTTTTTTTAAACAGGGAAATTACGTTTTTCGTCATACATATTCAAAGCTAGGAAAAGGGGTGAAAACTGTCAGTACTTCATCCATCCATCCATATATTTATTTCGTCGTAGGATATAGGATTACATAAGAAAACCAAATTGATGAAATGTCAAATGTACAAATAACACTACTAGTTTAAAACGTCCTAGAACTACGACCATATGTAGTGTTAGGCGATTCTTAATTTATTTGGTTATTTTGTCAACATGACAGTTCGACTTTTAGAGATCATAGTGGATCATAGGTTTATTTCTTATTATTTAGGTCTATTGTATAATCACAAAAGGATAAGTACCCTTTCAGGATGTTGTTGAAAACACGCCGGAGCGGCGCCCGACATCCGAAATCACTACGAGACTATTAAATATAGTTGTCGTTCGTCTAACTATTGTTGGTGTCGAGGCAATCGATCCCTGAAGCAAGGGGCACATGGGCAGCCTCACGACCTAACAAACGCACAAGGGAAGCTAACGATGCTGCAGCAAGCCGCCGGTTTTCATACATAACACAACGCAGGATTGCGGCTTTGCCGCTTCTTGCATAATTATGGTTTTATTTATAAGTTACATGTACGAGTAATTGTTAGTAGTACTTATGAGTTTCTAGTATGTGACAATGTTACTTTAAAAGGATATTTCGCAATAAATAAATCTTTAATATAATTATGTACATTATTATTTCAAAGTGCCCTGTATAAATCTGGATGTTTTTTAAGTTAGCACTATTTTATAGAACTTGGATGCAAAGATTCGTAGACTCCGGCTTGTAACGCAGTTGTTACTTCTGAATATAAAATAATACACCTTCCTGGGATAAATAGTTTGCCTTGCCAGTGATAAGTTATCGGCTACAGCCATGTGTAGCAAACAATCATAAATGAATGATGCACAAAAACCTGTAAAAGATGTTTCAATATTAATTGTTATTTTTCACAGTTTCATTGTAATTATTATGATTGAAAATTAAAGTGGTTATAACACTTACAACTATCATATCAAATTTCAACTACTTACCATTCATTTTAGGTTAGAGTTGGTATTTTTGTGTCGAATTAAAAACAGATTAATTGAATATACATAAATCTCACAAACATTCAGCAGTTCTTGGGCCTAGATTTCTTTTTTAAAATTATTCTTATTGAAGTGTTGATGTGGATCTTTCTATTTCTCATATCGGCTTGAAATTTACCATTTGGTTTTCCAGTTCCAGTCATCATACTATGCAGTCTTATTAACAAATTATGCTTAATATAAGGCTTTGTCGATATTATTTCGTCAACTAATAATATATAAATATAACACAATAAATACGAATGGTTTTCACTTTCACCATGTTTTGACATCTCACCTTATAATTTGATAGTGAAAGAGTTTTCTACAGTCGATACGGTATTTTTCGGTGACGTATGTCAAGTTAGTGTCTTATGGTAGCGTTTTAATAAAACCTATCGATAACAATCTGTACTGACTACATCCGTCTCGTTCTACCTATGAGACGGATGTATGTCAGCATAGAGATTTCGAATTTCTTGCTGTCGATACCGAAGGAAAACGATTCGAAGCCCGATTATTCGTTAACGCCTATAGAAAAATATTCAGAATTTTCTACATGACTCGTGGTAGAGGTACAGTACCTCTACCACGAGTCATGCAAATAAGCCCAATTCGAGATTCGTTCACGAATTCGTAAATTATTTGTATGGAGAATTTGTGCAGAGCCTCTAGCGGTCACTTATAGAACTAAAAATTACTGCCATACCATAAGTTAAATTATCGTTCATGCAATTCGCTCACGAAAGCTCGATTGCTTGTTTCGTTTGTGTAGATTTCAATACTTTACAAAGTGAAGTGACGTGACTAACGTCACATCCTTCACACCAACCGAAACAGATTGTAGGTAAGCCAAAAAGGTTTTACTTCCTAAGTACATTTTATCTGAAGGTTTAGAACTGTAGACAATTATATGAGCAGTGAACAATAATAAGCATAGAAACCGTACTAGCTCTGAAAAATTACCATACTTTTTGTGGGTGTTTAATATGCTTGCTAGGCCGTAAACCAGGAATAATTTCCGTTGGTCATCGTGTCCCAAGCGGTAAATTTTAAGTGGTTAAGGGCGGTAAATAATCAAGCTTCGTGATGGTCAGCTGCCGTTCCTTGAGTGGGTTGAGGAACAGCAGCCATTTTCTCACATAAAATATATATAAAATAAAATGACCATCGCGTCCCAGTTGAAACAGGTGATAATTTATATGCTATTACAAATAAAATAAAAATCATCAGCCGACTGTATAGCACTGAAAAAACCGTAAACTAGTCACATGAATATATGGTATTTAGGGTATCAGCAGACGGTTTTTCTACCTCAAATCAGCCGGCTGACGATTTTCCTGATAATAAGAGCATCAAATACTGACGTTCCGCAACCCACCAACGGAGCGACAGCTGACCTACGCGAGTCATCATTATACTTTGTCCTTAACCACTTCAAAAATTATAATCGCCTGGGACGCCTTGCGATTGGTCATGAAATTTGTTTCTGGCTTACTGAAATACAAGCTATGACAGTAAGCCTTTTTTTGCCTGATTTAAACGCGCGTGACTTTTAACGCATAAAATGTTATCAACCGACTTCAAGATTTCGAAGGAGGAGGTTCTCAATTCGTTAGGATCTTTATTTTTACTATTTTTTCATAACGTTCACCGATTGCAACTTTTTTTTAAACAGGGAAATTACGTATTTCGTCATACATATTCAAAGCTAGGAAAAGGGGTGAAAACTGTCAGTACTTCATCCATCCATCCATATATTTATTTCGTCGTAGGATATAGGATTACCTAAGAAAACCAAATTGACGAAATGACAAATGTACAAATAACACTACTAGTTTAAAACGTCCTAGAACTACGACCATATGTAGTGTTAGGTGATTCTTAATTTATTTGGTTATTTTGTCAACATGACAGTTCGACTTTTAGTGATCAAGATCATAGTGGATCATAGGTTTATTTCTTATTATTTAGGTCTATTGTATAATCACAAAAGGATAAGTACCCTTTCAAGATGTTGTTGATTCTCTAAAGTATAGGCAGTTCGCTATTGTTACACATCCCACCTGCGTCGACGCCGACACGTTGGCCAAGTCCTTTAATTTATTTACCAGCGAACAAGCCGGAGCGGCGCCCGACATCCGAAATCACTACAAGACTATTACATATAGTTGTCGTTCGTCTAACTATTGTTGGTGTCGAGGCAATCGATCCGTGGAGCAAGGGGCACGGAGCCTCACGACCTAACAAACGCACAAGGGAAGCTAAAGATGCTCCAGCAAGCCGCCGGTTTTCATACATAACACAACGCAGGATTGCGGCTTTGCCGCTTCTTGCATAATGGTAGTTTTATTTCTATTTATAAGTTACACGTACGAGTAATTGTTAGTAGTACTTATAAGTTTCTAGTTTGTGACAATGTTACTTTAAAAGGCTATTTCGCAATAAATAAATCTTTAATATAATTATGTACATTATCATTTCAAAGTGCCCTGTATAAATCTGGATGTCTTTTAAGTAAGCACTATTTTATAGTACTTGGATGCAATAATTCGAAGATGCCGGCCTGAAACGCAGTTGTTACTTCTTGAATATAAAATAATACACCTTCCTGGGATAAATAGTTTGCCTTGCCGGTGATAAGTTAGCTGCTACAGCAATCAATCAGAAATGAATGATGCACAAGAACCTGTAAAAGATGTTTCAATATTATTTGTTATTTTTCACAGTTTCATTGTAATTATTATGATTGAAAATGAAAGTGTTTATAACTATCATATCAAATTTCAACTACTTACCATTCATTTTAGGTTAGAGTTGGTATTTTTGTGTCGATTTAAAATCAAATTAATTGACTATTAATACATAAATCTCACAAATATTCAGCAGTTCTTGGGTCTAGATTTCTTTTTTAAAATTATTCTTATTGAAGTGTTGATGTGGATATTTCTATTTCTCACATCGGCTTGAAATTTACCGTTTCGTTTTCCAGTTCCAGTTATCATACTATGCAGTCTTCTTAACAAATTATGCTTAATATAAGGCTTTGTCGATATTATTTCATCAATTAATAATATATAAATATAACACAATAAATACGAATGGTTTTCACTTTCACCATGTTTTGACATCTCACCCTACAATTTGATAGTGAAAGAGTTTTCTACAGTCGATACGGTATTTTTCGGTGACGTATGTCAAATTAGTGTCTTATGGTAGCGTTTTAATAAAACCTATCGATAACAAACTGCACTGACTACATCCGTCTCGTTCTACCTATGAGACGGATGTATGTCAGCATAGAGATTTCGAATTTCTTGCTGTCGATACCGAAGGAAAACTATTCGAAGCCCGTTGATTCGTTAACGACTGCAGAAAGGTTTCAGAATTTTCTGTAATGACTCGTGGTAGAGGTACAGAGTACCTCTACCACGAGTCATGTAGAAAATTCTGAATATTTTTCTATAGGCGCTAACGAATAATCGGGCTTCGAATCGTTTTCCTTCAGTTTCGACAGCAACACATACAAACGATCTATGCTGACATTTCATGTCGGATTACGTTTAGTGCGCTGCATACATCCGTCTTATAGGTAGAACGAGACGGATGTATGCGGCACGTCGAATGTGATCTGTCATGTTAACGCACTGAAGGTCAGTACAGTTTGTTATCGATAGGTTTTATTAAAACGTTACCATAAGACACTAATTTGACTTACGTCACCGAAAAATACCGTATCGACTGTAGAAAACTCTTTCACTATCAAATTATAAGGTGAGATGTCAAAACATGGTGAAAGTGAAAACCATTCGTATATATTGTGTTATATTTATATATTGTTAGTTGACGAAATAATATCGACAAAGCCTTATATTAAGCATAATTTGTTAAGAAGACTGCATAGTATGATAACTGGAACTGGAAAACGAAACGGTAAATTTCAAGCCGATGTGAGAAATAGAAATATCCACATCAACACTTCAATAAGAATAATTTTAAAAAAGAAATCTAGACCCAAGAACTGCTGAATATTTGTGAGATTTATGTATTAATAGTCAATTAATTTGATTTTAAATCGACACAAAAATACCAACTCTAGCCTAAAATGAATGGTAAGTAGTTGAAATTTGATATGATAGTTATAAACACTTTCATTTTCAATCATAATAATTACAATGAAACTGTGAAAAATAACAAATAATATTGAAACATCTTTTACAGGTTCTTGTGCATCATTCATTTCTGATTGATTGCTGTAGCAGCTAACTTATCACCGCCAAGGCAAACTATTTATCCCAGGAAGGTGTATTATTTTATATTCAAGAAGTAACAACTGCGTTTCAGGCCGGCATCTTCGAATTATTGCATCCAAGTACTATAAAATAGTGCTTACTTAAAAGACATCCAGATTTATACAGGGCACTTTGAAATGATAATGTACATAATTATATTAAAGATTTATTTATTGCGAAATAGCCTTTTAAAGTAACATTGTCACAAACTAGAAACTTATAAGTACTACTAACAATTACTCGTACGTGTAACTTATAAATAGAAATAAAACTACCATTATGCAAGAAGCGGCAAAGCCGCAATCCTGCGTTGTGTTATGTATGAAAACCGGCGGCTTGCTGGAGCATCTTTAGCTTCCCTTGTGCGTTTGTTAGGTCGTGAGGCTCCGTGCCCCTTGCTTCACGGATCGATTGCCTCGACACCAACAATAGTTAGACGAACGACAACTATATTTAATAGTCTTGTAGTGATTTCGGATGTCGGGCGCCGCTCCGGCTTGTTTGCTGGTAAATAAATTAAAGGACTTCGCCAACGTGTCGGCGTCGACGCAGGTGGGATGTGTAACAGTAGCGCACTGCCTATACTTTAGAGAATCAACAACATCCTGAAAGGGTAATACTTATCCTTTTGTGATTATACAATAGACCTAAATAATAAGAAATAAACCTATGATCCACTATGATCACTAAAAGTCGAACTGTCATATTGACAAAATAACCAAATAAATTAAGAATCACCTAACACTTTACATATGGACGTAGTTCTAGGACGTTTTAAACTAGTAGTGTTATTTGTACATTTGAAATTTCATCAATTTGGTTTTCTTAGGTAATCGTATATCCTACGACGAAATAAGTATATGGATGGATGGATGAAGTACTGACAGTTTTCACCCATTTTCCTAGCTTTGAATATATATGACGAAATACGTAATTCCCATTTAAAAAAAAGTTGCAATCGGTGAACATTATGAAAAAATAGTAAAAATAAAGATCCTGACGAATTGAGAACCTCCTTCTTTGAAATCTTGAAGTCGGTTGATAACATTTTATGCGTTAAAAGTCACGCGCGTTTAAATAAGGTAAAAAAAAAAGGCTTACTGTCATAACTTGTATTTCCCGGCTCCGATGGCATGAACCGTAAGCCAGGAACAAATTTCATGACCAATCGCAAGGCGTCCCAGGCGGTGATAATTTTTGAAGTGGTTAAGGACGAAGTATAATGATGACTCGCGTAGGTCAGCTGTCGCTCCGTTGGTGGGTTGCGGATCGTCAGTATTTGATGCTCTTATTATCAGGAAAATCGTCAGCCGGCTGTATTGAGGAAGAAAGACCGTCTGCTGATACCCTAAATACCATGTATTCATGTGACTAGTTTACGGTCTTTTCAGTGCTATACAGCCGGCTGATGATTTTTTTTTTATTTGTAATAGCATATAAACTATAACCTGCTTCAACTGGGACGCGATGGTCATTTTATTTTATATATATTTTATGTGAGAAAATGGCTGCCGTTCCTCAACCCACTCAAGGAACGACAGCTGATCATCACGAAGCTTGATTATTTACCGCCCAATTTACCGCTTGGGACACGATGACCAATGGAAATTATTCGTGGTTCACGGCCTAGCAAGCATATTAAACACCCACAAAAAGTAGGGTAATTTTTCAGAGCTAGTACGGTTTCTATGCTTATTATTGATCACTGCTCATATAATTGTCTATTACAGTTCTAAACCTTCAGATAAAATGTACTTAGGAAGTAAAACCTTTTTGGCTTACCTACAATCTGTTTCGGTTGGTGTGAAGGATGTGACGTTTGTCACGTCACGTCACTTTGTAAAGTATTGAAATCTACACAAACGAAACAAGCAATCGAACTTTCGTGAGCGAATTGGATAAACGATAATTTAACTTATGGTATGGCAGTAATTTTTAGTTTTATAAGTGACCGCTAGAGGCTCTGCACAAATTCTCCATACAAATAATTTACGTATTCGTGAACGAATCTCGAATTGGGCTTATTTGCATGACTCGTGGTAGAGGTACAGTACCTCTACCACGAGTCATGTAGAAAATTCTGAATATTTTTCTATAGGCGTTAACGAATAATCGGGCTTCGAATCGTTTTCCTTCAGTACCTCTACCACGAGTCATTACAGAAAATTCTGAAACCTTTCTGCAGTCGTTAACGAATCAACGGGCTTCGAATAGTTTTCCTTCGGTATCGACAGCAAGAAATTCGAAATCTCTATGCTGACATTAGACGTGTGCGCCGCCATAAAAATCCGCGGCGGCGGCGGGCCGGGAATTTTTGGCGGCGTGGCTGCGCCACGCCGGCGTCAAGGTCACTTCTGCCTGCACTCGCAAGGCTCACGTTTCGCATTAAAAATATGTTAAATATCCGGAACATCTTGCAGTGCGGAATGACGCTATACATCCACTCGAGCCGGACATACTTATTTCCGAAGTGGAAGACGCTATCAGACGTCTGAAAATTAATGCCGTGGGTACTGATGTATATGCGCTAGTCTCGTAAAGACTCTAGGTGGCGAAGGTACACAGTTCTTACACCAGATTTGCGGCAAAATGTGGAGAACTGGCCAGTGGCCGAGAGACTGGACTGATTCCATGGTTATACCTCTCCATAAAAAAAGGTTCGACACTAAAATGTGACAACGAAAGAACTTTGTCTATTATATCGCATGCCAGTAAAGTATTTCTTTACATCATGAATTCGCGATTGACAAAGTTTCTTGAGCGGCAAATACCTGCAGAGCAGGCTGGCTTTGTGTCTGGGCGAGGGATACGGGAGCAGATTTTCATCGTGCGCCAGATCATCGACAGATGTCGTGAATGGAACAAGCCATTAGTCCTATGCTTCATAGATTATGCCAAAGCATTCGACTGTGTTAAATGGAATAATATGCTGTACGTGCTCCTGGAGATGGGTGTCCCTGCTCATTTAGCTCAGCTTATTGAGAACTTGTACGCCGAAAGTACTGCCAGAGTGCGCACCGAGAATACCTTGTCGGACCAGTTCAAGCCGGAAAGACGAGTAAGACAGGGCTGTATATTGCCTCCGAAGCTCTTTAATATCTACCGCGAATACATCTTTCGTAAGGTCACTGAGAACTGGGACGGTGGCATATCAATTGGCGGCAAAACGATCAGCAACCTACGCTATGTTGACGACACAACGCTCTTGGCTTCCAATGAGGAGGAGATGTGTCTTTTGTTCCGGCGAATAGAAGCGGAGAACATCGAAATGGGACTTCACGTCAACCATGCCAAAACCAAGTTAATGTTTGTACACCGAAAACAGTCTCCTCCCCGAAGCCTAGCACTGAAAGACCTAGAATGTATCTGCGCCTTCACCTACCTCGGCTCACTTCTATCTAGCGATGGTAGGTATCAACGTGAAATCATCCGGAGGATTCAAATAGCGAAGGGTGCTATGACTCGGTTAGATAGGATCTGGAGAGGTCGCGGCAGATTAAGGTTAGACTTATGCGTTTCCTGCTGTTTCCAATTTTCCTATGCGGTTCTGAAACTTGGACTATCAAGGCAGATCTGAAAAGCCGTATCGACGCGTTTGAGATGTGGTGTTGGCGAGGGCTTTTACGGATACCTTGGACTGCGATGCATACTAATCAGTCCATATTAGAGGAGCTACGCATAAAACGCTGGTTGTCTACGACGTGCCAGGACCACATACTTCGGACACCTCTCTCGACGCTCCTCGGATAACCTGGAGAGGATCATCATGACGGGAAAAGTTGAAGGCACAAGACTAAGAGGCCCTCCCCCTGCAAGATGGTGTGCCCAAATCACTGCACCCATGCAATTAAAACTGCAAGAAGCCATGCGCTTAGCGAGGGATAGAAGCCTACGGAGGAACCTGGTCTTCAATAGAAGGACATGATCCTCAGCTCTGAGGGAACGACTAGTGATAATGAAGATCCTTTTTTGACTCGTAGTAGGTCGAAACATACTGTTCTGTATTAAGGATCAATCCTGCCACCGAAAACACTTCTTTTCTCGGGATAATTTAGTTAGTGGTACAATTTTGATGGCAGATTTATTATTTTCGTTACCAATCTTATTAATAAAACCATCGATTTCATATTTGTTAGGTCAGTGGTTAAATCATACTCATTTATTAATCTCCCGAAAGAGAAGGAATTGACCAAATCCATACTATTTCAATGTATAGATGTTTTCATGGTTTAATTCGTCAATATACGTTGTTAAATTTTCAACTGACTGTCCTTCATCGGTAATTGTCATTGGCAATTTTTTTCCGAATTCTGAAATTTTGGCCAACGGCGTGGAATTTGAAATATGCGGCGGCGGCGGCGGCGTGGGTCCCACGGCGCGGCTACGCCACGCCGGCGCGGCGCACACGTCTAGCTGACATACATCCGTCTCATAGGTAGAACGAGACGGATGTAGTCAGTGCAGTTTGTTATCGATAGGTTTTATTAAAACGCTACCATAAGACACTAATTTGACATACGTCACCGAAAAATACCGTATCGACTGTAGAAAACTCTTTCACTATCAAATTGTAGGGTGAGATGTCAAAACATGGTGAAAGTGAAAACCATTCGTATTTATTGTGTTATATTTATATATTATTAATTGATGAAATAATATCGACAAAGCCTTATATTAAGCTGAATTTGTTAAGAAGACTGCATAGTATGATAACTGGAACTGGAAAACGAAACGGTAAATTTCAAGCCGATATGAGAAATAGAAATATCCACATCAACACTTCAATAAGAATAATTTAAAAAAAGAAATCTAGACCCAAGAACTGCTGAATATTTGTGAGATTTATGTATTAATAGTCAAATAATCTGATTTTAAATCGACACAAAAATACCAACTCTAACCTAAAATGAATGGTAAGTAGTTGAAATTTGATATGATAGTTATAAACACTTTCATTTTCAATCATAATAATTATAATGAAACTGTGAAAAATAACAAATAATATTGAAATATCTTTTACAGGTTCTTGTGCATCATTCATTTCTGATTGATTGCTGTAGCAGCTAACTTATCACCGGCAAGGCAAACTATTTATCCCAGGAAGGTGTATTATTTTATATTCAAGAAGTAACAACTGCGTTTCAGGCCGGCATCTTCGAATTATTGCATCCAAGTACTATAAAATAGTGCTTACTTAAAAGACATCCAGATTTATACAGGGCACTTTGAAATGATAATGTACATAATTATATTAAAGATTTATTTATTGCGAAATAGCCTTTTAAAGTAACATTGTCACAAACTAGAAACTTATAAGTACTACTAACAATTACTCGTACGTGTAACTTATAAATAGAAATAAAACTATCATTATGCAAGAAACGGCAAAGCCGCAATCCTGCGTTGTTATGTATGAAAACCGGCGGCTTGCTGGAGCATCTTTAGCTTCCCTTGTGCGTTTGTTAGGTCGTGAGGCTCCGTGCCCCTTGCTCCACGGATCGATTGCCTCGACACCAACAATAGTTAGACGAACGACAACTATATGTAATAGTCTTGTAGTGATTTCGGATGTCGGGCGCCGCTCCGGCTTGTTCGCTGGTAAATAAATTAAAGGACTTGGCCAACGTGTCGGCGTCGACGCAGGTGGGATGTGTAACAATAGCGAACTGCCTATACTTTAGAGAATCAACAACATCTTGAAAGGGTACTTATCCTTTTGTGATTATACAATAGACCTAAATAATAAGAAATAAACCTATGATCCACTATGATCTTGATCACTAAAAGTCGAACTGTCATGTTGACAAAATAACCAAATAAATTAAGAATCACCTAACACTACATATGGTCGTAGTTCTAGGACGTTTTAAACTAGTAGTGTTATTTGTACATTTGACATTTCATCAATTTGGTTTTCTTAGGTAATCCTATATCCTACGACGAAATAAATATATGGATGGATGGATGAAGTACTGACAGTTTTCACCCCTTTTCCTAGCTTTGAATATGTATGACGAAATACGTAATTTCCCTGTTTAAAAAAAAGTTGCAATCGGTGAACGTTATGAAAAAATAGTAAAAATAAAGATCCTGACGAATTGAGAACCTCCTCCTTCGAAATCTTGAAGTCGGTTGATAACATTTTATGCGTTAAAAGTCACGCGCGTTTAAATCAGGTAAAAAAAGGCTTACTGTCATAGCTTGTATTTCAGTAAGCCAGAAACAAATTTCATGACCAATCGCAAGGCGTCCCAGGCGATTATAATTTTTGAAGTGGTTAAGGACGAAGTATAATGATGACTCGCGTAGGTCAGCTGTCGCTCCGTTGGTGGGTTGCGGAACGTCAGTATTTGATGCTCTTATTATCAGGAAAATCGTCAGCCGGCTGATTTGAGGTAGAAAAACCGTCTGCTTATACCCTAAATACCATATATTCATGTGACTAGTTTACGGTTTTTTCAGTGCTATACAGTCGGCTGATGATTTTTTTTTTATTTGTAATAGCATATAAATTATCACCTGTTTCAACTGGGACGCAATGGTCATTTTATTTTATATATATTTTATGTGAGAAAATGGCTGCTGTTCCTCAACCCACTCAAGGAACGGCAGCTGACCATCACGAATCTTGATTATTTACCGCCCTTAACCACTTAAAATTTACCGCTTGGGACACGATGACCAACGGAAATTATTCCTGGTTTACGGCCTAGCAAGCATATTAAACACCCACAAAAAGTATGGTAATTTTTCAGAGCTAGTACGGTTTCTATGCTTATTATTGTTCACTGCTCATATAATTGTCTACAGTTCTAAACCTTCAGATAAAATGTACTTAGGAAGTAAAACCTTTTTGGCTTACCTACAATCTGTTTCGGTTGGTGTGAAGGATGTGACGTTTGTCACGTCACGTCACTTTGTAAAGTATTGAAATCTACACAAACGAAACAAGCAATCGAACTTTCGTGAGCGAATTGCATAAACGATAATTTAACTTATGGTATGGCAGTAATTTTTAGTTCTATAAGTGACCGCTAGAGGCACTGCACAAATTCTCCATAGAAATAATTTACGAATTCGTGAACGAATCTCGAATTGGGCTTATTTGCATGACTCGTGGTAGAGGTACTGTACCTCTACCACGAGTCATGTAGAAAATTCTGAATATTTTTCTATAGGCGTTAACGAATAATCGGGCTTCGAATCGTTTTCCTTCAGTTTCGACAGCAACACATACAAACGATCTATGATGACATCTCATGTCGGATTACGTTTAGTGCGCTGCATACATCCGTCTCATAGGTAGAACGAGACGGATGTATGCGGCACGTCGAATGTGATCTGTCATGTTAACGCACTGAAGGTCAGTACAGTTTGTTATCGATAGGTTTTATTAAAACGTTACCATAAGACACTAATTTGACTTACGTCACCGAAAAATACCGTATCGACTGTAGAAAACTCTTTCACTATCAAATTATAAGGTGAGATGTCAAAACATGGTGAAAGTGAAAACCATTCGTATTTATTGTGTTATATTTATATATTCTTAGTTGACGAAATAATATCGACAGAGCCTTATATTAAGCATAATTTGTTAATAAGACTGCATAGTATGATAACTGGAACTGGAAAACGAAACGGTAAATTTCAAGCCGATATGAGAAATAGAAATATCCACATCAACTCTTCAATAAGAATAATTTTAAAAAAGAAATCTAGACCCAAGAACTGCTGAATATTTGTGAGATTTATGTATATAATAGCCAATTAATCTGATTTTAAATCGACACAAAAATACCAACTCTAACCTAAAATGAATGGTAAGTAGTTGAAATTTGATATGATACTCGTAGTTATAAACACTTTCATTTTCAATCATAATAATTACAATGAAACTGTGAAAAATAACAAATAATATTGAAACTTCTTTTACAGGTTCTTGTGCATCATTCATTTCTGATTGATTGCTGTAGCAGCTAACTTATCACCAGCAAGGCAAACTATTTATCCCAGGAAGGTGTATTATTTTATATTCAAGAAGTAACAACTGCGTTACAGGCCGGGATCTTCGAATTATTGCATCCAAGTACTATAAAATAGTGCTTACTTAAAAGACATCCAGATTTATACAGGGCACTTCGAAATTATAATGTTCATAATTATATTAAAGATTTATTTATTGCGAAATAGCCTTTTAAAGTAACATTGTCACAAACTAGAAACTTATAAGTACTACTAACAAATTAACAATTACTCGTACGTGTAACTTATAAATAGAAATAAAACCATCATTATGTAAGAAGCGGCAAAGCCGCAATCCTGCGTTGTGTTATGTATGAAAACCGGCGGCTTGCTGGAGCATCTTTAGCTTCCCTTGTGCGTTTGTTAGGTCGTGAGGCTCCGTGCCCCTTGCTCCACGGATCGATTGCCTCGACACCAACAATAGTTAGACGAACGACAACTATATTTAATAGTCTTGTAGTGATTTCGGATGTCGGGCGCCGCTCCGGCTTGTTCGCTGGTAAATAAATTAAAGGACTTGGCCAACGTGTCGGCGTCGACGCAGGTGGGATGTGTAACAGTAGCGCACTGCCTAATACTTTAGAGAATCAACAACATCCTGAAAGGGTACTTATACTTTTGTGATTATACAATAGACCTTAATAATAAGAAATACACCTATGATCCACTATGATCACTAAAAGTCGAACTGTCATGTTGACAAAATAACCAAATAAATTAAGAATCACCTATTACATATGGACGTAGTTCTAGGACGTTTTAAACTAGTAGTGTAGAAAACCAAATTGATGAAATTTCAAATGTACAAATACATTTGAAATTTCATCAATTTGGTTTTCTTAGGTAATCCTATATCCTACGACGAAATAAGAATATGGATGGATGGATGAAGTACTGACAGTTTTCACCCCTTATCCTAGCTTTGAATATGTATGACGAAATACGTAATTTCCCTGTTTAAAAAAAAGTTGCGATCGGTGAACATTATGAAATAATAGTGAAAATAAAGATCCTGACGAATTGAGAACCTCCTCCTTCGAACTCTTGAAGTCGGTTGATAACATTTTATGCGTTCAAAGTCACGCGCGTTTAAATAAGGTAAAGGCTTACCACACTTAAGGCTTAAGGGGGAGGCCTATGTTCAGCAGTGGACGTCTTATGGCTGAGATGATGATGATGAAAGGCTTACTGTCATAGCTTGTATTTCCCGGCTCCGATGGCATGAACCGTAAGCCATGAACAAATTTCATGACCAATCGCAAGGCGTCCCAGGTGATGATAATTTTTAAAGTGGTTAAGGACGAAGTATAATGATGACTCGCGTAGGTCAGCTGTCAGTATTTGATGCTCTTATTATCAGGAAAATCGTCAGCCGGCTGTATTGAGGTAGAAAGACCGTCTGCTGATACCCTAAGTACCATATATTCATGTGACTAGTTTACGGTCTTTTCAGTGGTATACAGACGGCTGATGATTTTTATTTTATTTGTAATAGCATATAAACTATCACCTGTTTCAACTGGGACGCGATGGTCATTTTATTTTATATGTATTTTATGTGAGAAAATGGCTGCCGTTCCTCAACCCACTCAAGGAACGGCAGCTGACCATCACGAAGCTTGATTATTGACCGCCCTTAACGACTTAAAATTTACCGCTTGGGACACAATGACCAACGGAAATTATCCCTGGTTTACGGCCTAGCAAGCATATTAAACACCCACAAAAAGTAGGGTAATTTTTCAGAGCTAGTACGGTTTCTATGCTCATTATTGTTCACTGCTCATATAATTGTCTATTACAGTTCTAAACCTTCAGATAAAATGTACTTAGGAAGTAAAACTTTTTTGGCTTACCTACAATCTGTTTCGGTCAGAGAGTTCTAAACCAGGAGAGGCCTTAGGTAACATTTCCCCTCTGTCAAAAGTATTGGCAGGAAAATCTAGTACATCTATAAAAACTATTTCAATAATCGATGTCACGCACTTTCGTCATCGCTGTCAATGGATAACAAGCTCCGTGAAAATGCCCTTATGCGCTGTTTTTGGATGTAAAAAATGTTATATTTAGTCTAGTTTACAAAAAGATGAAATACCATTTCAGATGTAAGTAATGTTTTACTTTATTTATCATTACTTTCGTAATAAAAGATTTAACCTAAATCGAAAATCAAGCTTCGTTTACAGAATCGATTCAAAGACAATCGTTTTCTTTCTGACGGGCAGTAACTATTTGACGTTTGACACTTCTCCATATTTAACGCGCTTAAGGATTGCTGTCTTCTATATTTTGTTTGAAAATGCAATCAAAAATGATCCTTGGCTTTTTTTGTTTGACATTTGTAAAGACTGCATTCAATAATGAACCATATGTTAACATTTGTACAGTCGACTATCTATTGCCTCATTTAGTGTTCTGAAGTATAAAAAGAATATGTCAAATATGTTTGGTGTTTTCAAGTTAAAGGTACATCTTTGTCGGTTGTGAATAAAGCGTCGCTGTCATAAAAATTCATTTAGAAATAAACTGTATTAACAACCGATAATGATGTACCTTTGACTTGAAAACATCACATGCGTGCTACCTCGCCCCCCTCAGATTTTGGCAGACTTTTTTGTTTGGAAAGATGAGGCGAAGCGTGCTCCATTTATAGAGCTTTATGGTTTCGGTTGGTGTGAAGGATGTGACGTTTGTCACGTCACGTCACTTTGTAAAGTATTGAAATCTACACAAACGAAACAAGCAATCGAACTTTCGTGAGCGAATTGCATAAATGATAATTTAACTTATGGTATGGCAGTAATTTTTAGTTCTATAAGTGACCGCTAGAGGCTCTGCACAAATTCTCCATACAAATAATTTACGAATTCGTGAACGAATCTCGAATTGGGCTTATTTGCGTGACTCGTGGTAGAGGTACAGTTTCGACAGCAACACATACAAACGATCTATGCTGACATTTCATGTCGGATTACGTCTAGCACGCGGCATACATCCGTCTCATAGGTAGAACGAGACGGATGTATGCGGCACGTCGAATGTGATCAGTACCTCTACCACGAGTCATGCAAATAAGCCCAATTCGAGATTCGTTCACGAATTCGTAAATTATTTGTATGGAGAATTTGTGCAGAGCCTCTAGCGGTCACTTATAGAACTAAAAATTACTGCCATACCATAAGTTAAAATATCGTTTATGCAATTCGCTCACGACAGTTCGATTGCTTGTTTCGTGTCGTAGATTTCAATACTGTAGAAAGTGACGTGACGTGACAAACGTCACATCCTTCACACCAACCGAAACAGATTGTAGGTAAGCCAAAAAGGTTTTACTTCCTAAGTACATTTTATCTGAAGGTTTAGAAATAGTTTAGAACTGTAGACAATTATATCAGCAGTGAACAATAATAAGCATAGACACCGTACTAGCTCTGAAAAATTACCATACTTTTTGTGGGTGTTTAATATGCTTGCTAGGCCGTAAACCAGGAATAATTTCCGTTGGTCATCGTGTCCCAAGCGGTAAATTTTAAGTGGTTAAGGGCGGTAAATAATCAAGTTTCGTGATGGTCAGCTGCCGTTCCTTGAGTGGGTTGAGGAACAGCAGCCATTTTCTCATATAAAATATATATAAAATAAAATGACCATCACGTCCCAGTTGAAACAGGAAATTTACTCGTATATGCTATTACAAATAAAATAAAAATCATCAGACGGCTGTATAGCACTGAAAAAACCGTAAACTAGTTACATGAATATATGGTATTTAGGGTATCAGCAGACGGTTTTTCTACCTCAAATCAGCCGGCTGACGATTTTCCTGATAATAAGAGCATCAAAACAGCTGACCTACGCGAGTCATCATTATACTTCGTCCTTAACCACTTTGTTTCTGGCTTACGGTTCATGCCAGCGGAGCCGGGAAATACAAGCTATGACAGTAAGCCTTTTTTTACCTGATTTAAGAGGCCTTATTCCCAAAACGCGCGAATTTCTTAAAATACTTCATTTTCTTCGAAGGCTATGGCTAAAGTACTTAGTTTTTTTAAATCAACTATTGATGCATATAATAGTTCATTTCTTTATCTAGACGGCAATCGGAGCAAATATTACATTTTAACGAGTAAAACATGAAAAAAATTGGTCGTCTTGGAAGGCCTTTCCGGATTTTCCAGTTAGATGTACCGTTCATTTCCAAATAACGCAAAAAAGGGTAACAATTTTTATTCAACTTGAATAAAATTCAATTGAGTATATCATGTCTGAGACGGCCATGGAAATAAATATCGAAGATTCATCTTGGATAATAGACAAAATACCTCCTAATTATATGCCAGTTTTTTGTGGAAACACGTTTACATTTAATTTTTTCCACAAAAAGTCTATAAATATTTTGCCCTAAAAAGATTACCAGAGGAAAGTTAAACTATATTTCTATCAAGATAAAAAATATTATTACTATAGTGGTACGTTTAAATTTAGTATGAATTTTTAAAAATGACCTATAAATCACACTTCACAGGACACTTTCTGTAAGAATCGTATTTTTGGGTTCTTAATAATAATAAGTATGGTTCAAAAGTATTTTTCAACCGACTTCAAGATTTCGAAGGAGGAGGTTATCAATTCGTCGGGATCTTTGTTTTTGCATTTTTTTTTATGTATGTTCACCGATTATTCGAAGATGGCTGGACCGATTTGGAAAATTCTTTTTTTGTTTGAAAGCGTATACTTCACAGTTGGTCCCATTGTAACCATGTCAGGATCTCATGATGGGATCCTGGAGAAATCGAGGGAACTCTTCAACTATTATAGGCACACCTATGGTGATTTGAGTATTTTTTACAGCAGATCGAGCATTTGGTGTTGGAAAGGTGGATGCTTAGTGAAGTCGGTTCTTTTTTGTTTAAAATTATTTGTATTACTAATACTTCAAACTATCTTATAGATAGCATTTTATGCGGCTTTTTTCATTAATATAGTTTTTCGACCTTTTAGGGAATAAGGAGCCTTAAACGCGCGTGACTTAACGCATAAAATGTTATCAACCGACTTCAAGATTTCGAAGGAGGAGGTTCTCAATTCGTCAGGATCTTTATTTTTACTATTTTTTCATAATCATCACCGATTGCAACTTTTTTTTAAACAGGGAAATTACGTTTTTCGTCATACATATTCAAAGCTAGGAAAAGGGGTGAAAACTGTCAGTACTTCATCCATCCATCCATATATTTATTTCGTCGTAGGATATAGGATTACATAAGAAAACCAAATTGATGAAATGTCAAATGTACAAATAACACTACTAGTTTAAAACGTCCTAGAACTACGACCATATGTAGTGTTAGGCGATTCTTAATTTATTTGGTTATTTTGTCAACATGACAGTTCGACTTTTAGAGATCATAGTGGATCATAGGTTTATTTCTTATTATTTAGGTCTATTGTATAATCACAAAAGGATAAGTACCCTTTCAGGATGTTGTTGAAAACACGCCGGAGCGGCGCCCGACATCCGAAATCACTACAAGACTATTAAATATAGTTGTCGTTCGTCTAACTATTGTTGGTGTCGAGGCAATCGATCCCTGAAGCAAGGGGCACATGGGCAGCCTCACGACCTAACAAACGCACAAGGGAAGCTAACGATGCTGCAGCAAGCCGCCGGTTTATATACATAACACAACGCAGGATTGCGGCTTTGCCGCTTCTTGCATAATTATGGTTTTATTTATAAGTTACATGTACGAGTAATTGTTAGTAGTACTTATGAGTTTCTAGTATGTGACAATGTTACTTTAAAAGGATATTTCGCAATAAATAAATCTTTAATATAATTATGTACATTATTATTTCAAAGTGCCCTGTATAAATCTGGATGTTTTTTAAGTTAGCACTATTTTATAGAACTTGGATGCAAAGATTCGTAGACTCCGGCTTGTAACGCAGTTGTTACTTCTGAATATAAAATAATACACCTTCCTGGGATAAATAGTTTGCCTTGCCAGTGATAAGTTATCGGCTACAGCCATGTGTAGCAAACAATCATAAATGAATGATGCACAAAAACCTGTAAAAGATGTTTCAATATTAATTGTTATTTTTCACAGTTTCATTGTAATTATTATGATTGAAAATTAAAGTGGTTATAACACTTACAACTATCATATCAAATTTCAACTACTTACCATTCATTTTAGGTTAGAGTTGGTATTTTTGTGTCGAATTAAAAACAGATTAATTGAATATACATAAATCTCACAAACATTCAGCAGTTCTTGGGCCTAGATTTCTTTTTTAAAATTATTCTTATTGAAGTGTTGATGTGGATCTTTCTATTTCTCATATCGGCTTGAAATTTACCATTTGGTTTTCCAGTTCCAGTCATCATACTATGCAGTCTTATTAACAAATTATGCTTAATATAAGGCTTTGTCGATATTATTTCGTCAACTAATAATATATAAATATAACACAATAAATACGAATGGTTTTCACTTTCACCATGTTTTGACATCTCACCTTATAATTTGATAGTGAAAGAGTTTTCTACAGTCGATACGGTATTTTTCGGTGACGTATGTCAAGTTAGTGTCTTATGGTAGCGTTTTAATAAAACCTATCGATAACAATCTGTACTGACTACATCCGTCTCGTTCTACCTATGAGACGGATGTATGTCAGCATAGAGATTTCGAATTTCTTGCTGTCGATACCGAAGGAAAACGATTCGAAGCCCGATTATTCGTTAACGCCTATAGAAAAATATTCAGAATTTTCTACATGACTCGTGGTAGAGGTACTGTACCTCTACCACGAGTCATGCAAATAAGCCCAATTCGAGATTCGTTCACGAATTCGTAAATTATTTGTATGGAGAATTCAAGTGCTGCGCTGAGACAAGCGTACTTCGCATCCACTCGCTTATGACCTACGGCGTTATTCTTTGGGGTAACTCGACTGATGCCGACAGGGTGTTACTCATGCAAAAAAGAGCGCTAAGAACTATACTCGGTCTAAAGTATAGACATCCGTGTAAAGCGTTGTTTGCTGAGCATCAGATTATGACCCACTACTCGCAATACATTTTTGAGGTCATTATGTTCACACGGAAAAATATATCCCAATTTAAGCGGGTTGAAGTTTTGGGAAAATGCCTTCGTAACACGGGAAAGCTTCAATCCGTACCGCGTCGCACAGCATTCCACAAAAGAAACCCGCGAGTTATAGGTCCGACTTACTACGAGCATCTACCTGATGACATAAAAAGTGAGCAATGTGAAAAAACATTCAGGTGCAAACTAAAGTCTTATTTCATAAAGAAGTCACTCTACTCAGTAGGAGAATATATTGTAATTGCTAAATAATGTGACATTTGACTTATGACTAAATTGAAATTGTTATTATATAAACTGTAAGTATTGTTATTTCCCGTTACACATTTAATTTTTATTTATTATATTCAAATCTGACATTTTATATTATTGATACGTACTTTATGGTACTATTGTTCTTTTTATTATTATTAATTATTTTTGACATTGTATAAATTGTTATTTTATTCCTTTAATTATTATTATTATTTTTTATTTTATTTTTTTGACATTTTATTTTTTTGACATTGATAATTAATTTATTATTTTTGCTAGATAACTAGCAACATCAAAATACTTAATGTACTAATTATAATAAAGTTTCTGACGATCACTATACGATAAGTAATGCCTGTGTAATCTTACATTATGTATGAAAATTGTATTGAAGAGATAATAAAACTAAACTAAACTAAACTATCGCTCATGTTAATTTCGCGCAGACGAAGTCGCGGGTAAAAGCTAGTATTTTAATATTGTAATGGATTTTGATATGGTAAAACTTTTGAAATAGATGGCAATTAACCAAAACTAACCCAAAAATGTACCCAAAAAACCGTGACGACCCTATACAACTAATCCATACTAATATTATAAATGGGAAAGTGTACGTGTGTGTTTGTTTGTTTGTCCGTCTTTCACGGCAAAACGGGGCGACGAATTGAAGTGATCTTTTAAATGGAGATAGTTGAAGGGATGGAGAGTGACATAGGCTACTTTTTGTCTCTTTCTAACCCCCCATTTCCCTAAAATGGGGGGTGGAAGTTTGTATGGATTGTTACCCCGAATTTAACGCGAGCGAAGCCGCGGGCAAAAGCAGGTATTATATGTTATTAACTTACTCGTGCTGACTTTTCATGTTTTTAATTATTTTGTGTAATTTCAATTTATAATTCTTATGTGAGACGACAAACGCTTTTATATTTGAAAATTTTTTTAGTAAAGAACACTTATGTTATATGTATAAATGAAAATGATTAAAACATGTTAAAAAATTAATCTTAAACTTTAGGTTGAATTAAGTTATTTGCTTTTTGGCTATGGTTTTCTGTGAGGTACTTCCCTAGTCGAGCTCTGAGCCAGGTCCAGATTTGAGCGTGATAACATTCGCTGAACTGTGCCTTACCACAGTTAGCGAGACAACATTCGGAGTGCCCATACCTCCCTTTTGGACGTAACATACCCGTGTCTAAATCTGTTCCTAGTAACCAACTAAATACACATTTAAAAAAATTTCACAGCAACAATTAATAAGATCCAGTCTTAAATGCCACGCAAAAAGAAATCAAACCATTTTTTGTGACAAACAATTGAATTTATAGAACGAAACTTTTTTGTCTATAAAGATCACATGTATACGTGACTTCGGCAACAGATAGCATACATCCTCCATACGACCCTCTTGAACCTGATGTTTATTCAGTGTTGGGCGTAATTTATTAGATGGTACCTACTTTTGTAATGTATTAAATTGCTAATTAAATTACACGAAAATCAATTATATTAAGTAATTGAAATTGCTTGTAATTGAGATTACATGTTAGTAGTATTCCCGATTACATATAATTTGTAATTGCAATTACTTTTATCTTAACTACTTTTACTTGTAACTTCGATAATTTGAAATAATACACAAGTACAATTTATTTTTGGGTCAGTGGGGGCAGCTACCAGATCCCTCGCTGCAACGCGAAAATGGTATTAGAAGACCTTCCCTCAATTTCAAATTAATAACGTTACGGATTTTGGAAAAAACATACAGGATGCGAGAAAGAGGTCACATTTGGTAAACTTCTTTTTGATGCCAATCGATCCCATTCTTGTATGGGATCAAAAATAATTTGCGGCTAGAAAAGCCACAAATTGAGAAAAACTTTTCCCATACTTTATGAAAATTATTTATTTTTATTTATCACATGCTGCTTTTTTATGCCAATCGATTCCATTCCTATCGTTTCTAATAGTTTCCTATTAGGGGTCAACTTACGGTAATGTACTAAAAAGCTACAAATTAAATATTTTCCATACATTTACTATAAATAATAAATAAATAAATAAATATTATACGACAATCTTACACAAATCGACCTAGGCCCACAGTAAGCTCAATAAGGCTTGTGTTATGGGTACTAGACGACGATATATATAATAGATAAATATGGATAAATACTTAAATACATAGAAAACATCCATAACTCAGGAACAAATATCTGCGATCAACACACAAATAAATGCCCTGACCAGGATTCGAACTCGGCACCTCCTGCTTCGTAGGCAGGGTCACCACCGACTGGGCTAGGAGATCGTCAAATAAAGAATAAGTGATTTTTAGGGTTCCGTAGCAAAATGGCAAAAAACGGGACCCTTATGGATTCGTCATGTCTGTCTGTCTGTCTGTCCGTCCGTATGTCACAGCCATTTTACTCGGAAACTATACGACGTATCTGAATAAAATTTACACATAAGGTGTATTTCTGTATGCCGCTACTTGAAATTTGAAAAAATATATATTTTCAGCTCGATACATGTAACTAAATTTCAAAAAAATCTTTTTACCAAATATCAACATGTGACACATCAATCGATAGGTCTTTAAAAATAATATTGAGGTTTTTTTGATCTTTTTGTGATTAAGTGAATATTTTTTGAAATAATCGCTTCGAAAGTCAGAAAAATTGTGTAGCCCCCCCTGTAACTTTTGAACCGTAAGTCCAAAAAATATGAAAAAATTTGAGGAGATGCGCCTTAGCATATTCTTTCTACGAAAATTGTTTGGCCATTTTTTAGTTATTTCCAAAAAACTTCTTCCATAGGCATCAGATACGACCTTTTGGTATTAGTTTGGTTCTTATTCCATTGAAGGTACGGAACCCTCCTATGCGTGGTCCGACACGCACTTGGCCGGTTTTTTTAACCTTTCAGTTAACCAACAGTCGTTGTTATTAAGCATACCGGAAGAAACATTTAAGTAAAATGTGTAGGTACCTGAAAAAAGCGCCATCGCCATTATATCAAAATGCAACTAGGTAGAGGTACACAATAGTGTTGGAGGATGTGTGGTTTGTATTTGCAACTAAAGGCTAATTTTCCAGATAGGTAATTGAATTATCCGATGTTCTCCCGATGCGGTCTTATCCCAATGCACTTTACCGTCCGCATTGAAAGCGTTTTTGACCATCTCTAATTTCGTTATAGATACTAAAAATCTGGATTTTTCAGAGCAGAAGAGGACATAAAACAAATTAGTTACAAATAATATTATCTTCAGTTAAGTACATTTTATTTGAACTTTTATTTTGAAAGACTTGACACGTACTTGACACATAGAAATATAACCGCCATGATGAATGCTTATTTTGGATATTTAGAATAAAACATTATAATTGTGCGATTATGATACTGTAGGTAATGGCGTGCGTTGGCCAAGTCGTTTTATATTATAGGTAACTTAAATTATTTCGTCATTGATTACCTACATACAATAGTAACTTTAATTAAGGCGACGATATATGCAAACACGTCAAATCGAGGAGTTTTCGTGCAAGGTTTTTGAAGAAAACAAACCACGTTGGAGCATGTATGTTACATTTTCTGTAGGGGCATATAGTTGGGTTCGGTCTACCGATACGTGCTTGTTCTTGTATAACATAATTAGGTATATATATCATCGTTATGAAACTGTTTTAGAGAAAACTTGTCGCAAGTTTTATTTCGGTCAGAAATAATTCTATGTTGCGAAATTAAACATAATTACTTCTTAGCACATTACTAATGTTCTACCGATAACTATAGTCGTATTAAGCGCTTAATAAAGGTTTTAGACGCAAAACCTTGTAGAGCCTGTAATAATCAGAACTATGCAATTGCTGCAATAAAACTTATAGGCGTTTATTCTATTGCAGCCAGAGACATGTTTTATGTGTCAAATTTGAGTAATATGATTAGTAATTTTGAGTGCGGAAATTCGTTCCACATAGCTTAGGTTATAGTACGCTTGCTTACTAAGTAGATATGTCCGAGTTCAAATCTAGGCTGATGTTAACTTTTTTGTTTATTTTTTTATCTCATTTCTCATTTATATTTTCAATCCTGATCCTAAGCGATTTATAGGTATTTTTGGACAAAAAAAAGTCAAATCATACTATAGTCAAGTTAGTAGTTAGTTTAATCTTTTTATTTTGACTTTTTTACCCAATATATTTAAACTACCAACTTATTAAAGAGACTAAGGGTGGGTTGCACCAAACCGCCTGTTAAAGTAAGCCAAATGTTACGCTAATCGGAGGTACTTAACGATTGCTAACATGAATGGGTTGCACCAAGTGCAAAATAACAGAATGTAAGAGTTACGAGGGATGCCACTGTATAAACGCATTTCTAACAACATTTTCATGGTAGAATATTATTTTCATATGGCAACCCAACCATAAGTGCCAAACTAAACTTGTCAAAATCGTCACACGAAGAAAAAAAATCTAAAGAAAGGAGCGCGAACTAAACTTAACTTTGCACTCTGCAGCTTGAAAATAATAAGAATATACAAACGTTTAGCCATTCCTGAACATGTTTATTACTCAATCAAAAAGTGGGCTATCCATTGCGCCTTACGAGGAAATTTTTTCAAAGGATAATGCAACTTGTGTTGAGAGTGGAGTTTAAAGCGAAAGCCAGAATAGTCGGCTGGTATATTGTGCATTATATTATAGTGAGTAAATCATTCTGCTAGTTTATTACTACTTACAGAACCCTAAACAAGTAAAGCCGTTGCTGGAAGCACCAAATGGAGAGAAGGAGCCCAATCGCAATACAAAGGCATCACTAGTTTTAACTCTTGAAAATTCGTAAAAATAGGGTACTGAATCCCTCCAACCTGGTTGATTATGGCTGGCACTGTAACCAACGTCCTAAATATTGAACTTATACATGTACTTACTTATTAAATGAGTGTTCTAAAGCATCTTTGTTAACAAATGATGAGTAGCACATATGTTACACTAATGAATAATGATACACAATGTTTTTTATTTCAGGTTTGAATTTACCTTTGGTATTGAAGACAAGATGAAATCGAGGCTTGTTATGCTACTCAGTGCTTAACTCCAGGATGTTTGAAAGTAAAAATGCAGTGATTTCAAGAAATTGGTAGAATCTTAATGTAAAAATAAAGTATAATTATATTAACCTAATCAATCAGTATTTCAATTTTGATAATAAAATACATAATTATATTTATTTAGTTACCTTATTTTTGTTTTATTTATTATTCAAACACTGGCATAGGTTTCCTTTGTAGATGGAAGCAAGATCCTCCCCCCTCCAAACATATTTCTACTGCAAATATTATTCACCAGTTTTCTAGCACTTGGCATAAATAATCAATGAATTTTGACACTTGAGGTATTTTAAGTCAGGTCAATCAGTTCTTGGATAGTGTGAAGCGGACCCTTGGCCAAAGTGAGCCAGCTTATTGATCGGACAAAAAACTTCATATACTGAACCACAGATCTTTGATAATGGTTATTAACAATACTCTACTCTTGATACATGTTACAAATATTATTCAGGTAAAAGTGACCATAAAACATTAGTGTGGCTAGGATTCCAAAAATGTTTTCTTATCACTTGTATCTTAATAATCATAATCATTTATTTCTTTGTAATGATATATGTTTGCAAGTCATACAACAGCCATGTAGGTAGGTACCTAGTTACTATTATGTTTTATTTGTAAATAGGTACCTATGCTGGTTGGGAAAGATATATGATAAAGAGAGACCTTTATTATTTATTACTAATAAATTCATAGTAAAATCATAACATAACACATATTTTATAATTGATTTTGAGCACTGATGATAGGACTAGGACTAATCAAAAATGCATGCATACATACATCATCTTAGGAAGCTTTTTCCCTTATAGAAATGTAAGTATGAAAATATATCTACTTTTTATACTTTCAAAATGAAATGCATGTACTTATTTTGTGTACAGTCACCGGCAATAGTATCTTCCTACATGAACTGTACAGTGAGTACAATTTGGATTAAAAAAAGCATGTTCATAATAATGTCCGATTTAAAATATACTAATGGGGAAGGTATCTGTCAAAAGTCAGGAGGTGCCAGCATAAGTAGGCACCTACCACTAGTTTTGTTGAATGAGATTTGGCTTAAAGGGCTAAAATTAATGCCAGTAAATTCCAAATAAAACAAGAATTTGACACTATTGGTAGGACTGAGACTACAACCTATGCCGGCACCATCTGTAAACACTTGATTGGCCATAATCCTGATTGCAGCGACGAGCAGCAAATGGTAGGTAACAATTGCCATAGAAGAGCGACACACATGAAGTCAAATTAGTTAAACCATGCTATTACCAAATTGTCAGGAGATAGTTTATTTATTTATATGGGTTTAATGTTTCAATAGATCTGTAAAATCTTTGTGTTTATTTCACAAATTAAACTGAAATACAGTGTAAGCTCTTTATCAACACTGAAGGGACCGGACATTTTGTGACATTATCACAAGTTGTCATTAAATAGAGGCCTACTGTGCTTGTTTTAAGGCAAATAATGAAATCAAATAAAAAACAAGAATTATATGAATTACTATAATGAATTTTCATACACATTTGAATTTGTGGATACCTAACCATTGTTGAACTATTTTTTTATTGTCCCACAACACATGACACTCTTATTTACTTGATTGTAAATTCCGCATCACACTTTATTTACATGTACTGTTCTGAACATTGTTTAGTTAGGTGTAGAGGCTCGATTTCTGTAGGACATTGGCGATAAATGTTTGGTGCTATAACTTCATGCCCTTATTAAAAGCATTAAAGAAACCTCTCTGATCATCTGGCATCTTTTGAATCGTATGACTTGCTCCCATGAAGTCCCGTTCGTGGCCTGTTCTACCGTGTCATAAAACTTGTTTTTCTTCTTGACCTGGTCATTCCACCGCGTCGGAGGTTTACGTCCCCTTTTGTCTTCTACCTTACAGTATTCAAGTCAACCGTTGTTTCCAAAGGTTTGGTCTTCATTGACAAAAACAGTGGTTTTTTAATGGTTGTCATGATTCTGGTCCTGCTCATTCTACGGCTGTCGGCTTTCATGACAATGACTGTAGGTTCTGGTATGTTTGTGATACATAACAGAAGTCTGTACTATTTCAACCTGAAGTCACTCGGCACTCGATTTTAACTAAATAACGCACTTTTTACAAAGAATTTTATGTACTTATTATTTAATACCGTTATCTGATCTGAAAATTGTGAATAAAACCAAACGTCAATCGTATACGCCTTTTTACGTTCAGATACTCGCATATATTTATTACTGCTAACAATATTTTAATATTTTTCATCAAATATCACTGTCTTTTTGTCTAATAATGCATTTATCCTTGAAATACGAGACATTTTTGCAAACTGTCAGCCATATTTAAACGTAGATTTGAGTTAACCAGTGCTCGACGGCTGGTGAAGGTTAACGTAACTTTCTGACTGCTAAAGTGCATGGTGCAACGGAAAAACGGACTTGACGTCTACTGCAACCATGATGAGTTCGTTAAGTGTGCGTGGTGCAACCCGCCCTAATTCATTATTCAATTTTTACAGTGGGTATGGGTACTTTTTACCATAGACGGCTTCGTCCATGTTTTTACCATAATTTATATTACAAGAGTGCGTTTGTTCTAGCAGTTTCCATCCGAGGCAACGTTGTCAGCTTACTCTCATTTGCTCATTTCGCTTCTTGCTTTGCGCTGTTGCAAGCTAGATCTATATTATGATATGAATGACGGATACATTGAATACAATCAAATGCGCTTGAAGTTGAAACACATTCGTGCATTTGTCAGTGATTTGTCCACATCATCGTGTTAGGTTGTATATCTCTCTCTTTACTATGGAATAAGAAAGAAACAATCGGCTCGGCTGTCCCGGCACTCTACGATGTCTGGTCGCGCCATTAGGTTTATATGGTTTATTGCATGTTCGTTTTCGTACGATTTAAAAGATATGGTGAATTATTAATATTATTATTAGGTAGGTAAGTAGATATGGAATTAATTTAATCGTATAAGTATATATACCAATATAATTTCTCACAATCCCTAAAATGAAAAAAAACAATAAGTAAGGTACGATGGGGTAAGACCGGACCATTTTTGAACTAGTTGGTCAGCTTTCAGGGCTGACTTTTATGCTTTACCTTTGTAAAAAATTCTCGAAATATTAATCCTTGTTTCAAATCAGTATGAAGTGTACCTAAGCTGTTTTTCCTGTATAAATTTTCAAAATCTACTCCTTCTACTTAAGATTGGACTATTGAATAAAATGTACTCTTAGTAAGTTTTTAGGTGCTAGTTATCTTCCACTTATCGATTTTGCCAGCTTTGTAATGCAATCATAAATTTTGAAGTGCCCTTACTTATCGTTCTAGAGCTTATATGGTCTTGTTTAGATTAATATTATACGAGAATAAATCATACTCGAAAGGTTTTTTTATAATAAAACATTTTTTGTAAAAGTGGAGTATGTGTCAGTTTTCCGTCCATACTTATTGATATATTGATATTCAAGTTTTTGAAATAAAAGCTTATAATTAAAATATCAATTAAAGAATAAATAATTATTATCAATGGCAAATTTGACCTCAAAAAGTTTTTTCCATGTAGACGGAGAGCTGGCCACGTCAGATATGACACAATAGTCAGGTTTCATTGCTCTCATTATTGTGTCATATCCAGAGCTCGGATTTTTCACGGCAAAACAAAACACTAGCGTAATTTAGCCAGTGCTTGAAATATTATATTTATCGACACCTATCGAGTCTTACTAGAGTATATGACAGGTATTGCCTCAGTACATTTTTTCTTTTTTTATTCGATGGTACACCTATCAGTGTGAATGTCAAAATTTAAAAACTAACAAACGTGCGAAAATTTCGAAAAACAGGAGACTTACTAGAGCTCAAAATCAATATTTTTGACCAGTCTAAGGTGACCTACTGGGGGTTAGAAGGTTGTGCATTAATTACCGGACATCCTGTATAAGTAATAAAATAACTTTCATTTTAGCTTTGCCATAGTCGAGCAACAAAGAGGTAGGTCTGCATGTACAACTTAGAACGAAGTAACTATACCACCTCATTTAAAATGATAGAAACGACTGCAAATTTCATCTCACATGACATGTGACATTCACACTTTAACTGTCATTTCATTACGTATAAAACGTAAATTGCATCTAGGTATTATTTATCTCGCAACGCATTGAATCCGACGTGTTGGATATACGTATAATAACTTAATATTGCAAGGTATCAATTAATACAAAAATGAGTAATGTACAAGATCGGATAAAAACGTGGATTGAAAATCACCCTGAGTTAGTCTATAATGAAGTGACCTCCACTATATACTGCTCTATGTGCGATATGCATCTAAAACTGAAGAAATGCAATATTGAGAATCATGTGAAAAGCAACCGCCACAATTACCGTTCGGGGCAACCAAATAGGAAACATCAATTTTATTTCGATTTAATTATTTTTCTTATTTCATGCAACATACCATGGGCAACAGTCAACAACAATAATTTTCGTCATTTTTTTAACAAGTATTTATGTTGCGACTGCTCTATGACTTCTTTACCGGACGAATCGACCCTGCGAAAAATTTATTTAAATCTCGTGTACAAAAAAACTATACAGGGTATAAGAGAGGTAAACAAAACCAATTATTTGTGGATATCTATAGACGAAACACCAGATTTCATGGGAAAATGTGTGACAAACGTGGTGATTCGGTCTTTGCAAAAAAATTGTTCTAAGCAATTTTATCTTTTGGGGTCGAAGGTTTTAGAGAAGGTAAATGGGGAAACAATAGCAAACCTAATAATAAACCAATTAATATTTTTGTTTCAAAATTCTTTCAATGACAACGTAAACAATTTGCTTTTACTTTGCACGGATAGTGCCGCATATATGCTTAAAGCCGGTCGTATTTTAAAAGCAACGTTTCCTCGTATGAAACACATTACGTGTTTAGCTCATGGTCTGCACCGGGTTGCCGAAGAAGTGCGAGATAATTTCAAAGGTGTGGATGGGTTGATATCGAATGTCAAAAAGATATTCCTAAAATCTCCAGAGCGTGTACGCCTTTTTAAGGCAAAATATCCGTCCATTCCCCTACCTCCCGAGCCAATTATCACCAGATGGGGAACTTGGATGTCTGCTGCGGTATATTACGCTCAATACTATGAGCAAATACGTGATGTCGTCTCCATACTTGTTAATGACTCGGCAGCTATAAGAGCTGCAAAAAAATGTTTTCAAACACGCAAACTACGACCGGAGTTAAATTTCATTCGCGACAACTACGAAGTAATAGCCTCTTCAATAGAACAATTGCAATGTTCGACTTTATCCATTGCGGAATCCTTCCTCATTCTGGATACTGTTCGTTGCTACGTAAACTGGAGTAAACTTTTACCAGTGATACGTAAATTTGAAGCCGTGCTCGAACGAAATCCTGATTACGAAATTTTAAGAGACATATCTGAAAATATTACCCGAACTGATAATGAATTCTATAAATTTGCTCCCTTGACGTCAACTGAAGTTGAACGTACAATTAGTGTACATAAATGGATTAAAAGTGATAAACGCAACTGTTTACTCCCAGAGAATGTTGAAAAGATAATGATCATCTACTCTTATCACTATTACTCAAATAAAATGTCTTGTGCTGCTGTGTGTACTGACGTAGATTTTGAAGAAGAAATTGCGTCTGTTTCTAATATATAGTAACTTTATACAAATGTTTTTATTAGTTTTATTACATATTAATTTTATTTGGTGACTTTTATTTCTTCTAGTTCTGAATTATCGATATCGATAAAATAATATTTCAAGCACTGGCTAAATTACGCTAGTGTTTTGTTTTGCCGTGAAAAATCCGAGCTCTGGTCATATCTGACGTGGCCAGCTCTTAGTCCAATAAATTTATAGCAGTTTAATCAGGTGGACGGCAACCCGGACGGGAAACTAGCATAACCACCCTATGCACGGTTTCAAATAATAGATATAATTATAAACCGCCTTTATTATGTTAACCTTTCAGCATTTTCTCAAACTTTTCAAAAACGAGTGAGTTAAAAATATTGAGAGTGGAAAGACAAGATGTTTCAAACCTTTGAAGCAAGATGTTTCAAAATTTAAAAATTTTAAAAAACGCTTTGGGCTATAATTCTTTTTTTTTTCCAGCCTACTTGAAGAGATATAATACGTATCCATACTAATCTTATAGTGTGTCTGTCTGTTAACTCTTCACGCTTAAACCGCTCAACTGATTTAGATGAAATTTGGTATGTATAAGGGGATGAAAACGGAATGGAAGTTTATACGGAATTGTTGCTCCCTGTTGACTTGAAATAGCATACGTGCTAGTTTTATATTTGCTCTTAGATTTTACTAACTAGTAACTTTTATTTTGCGTTTTATTATGTAATTCCATATGGCTCATGTTAATTTCGCGCAGACGAAGTCGCGGGTAAAAGCTAGTATTTTAATATTGTTTGTCCGTCTTTCACGGCAAAACGGGGCGACGAATTGAAGTGATTTTTTAAATGGAGATAGTTGAAGGGATGGAGAGTGACATAGGCTACTTTTTGTCTCTTTCTAACCCCCCACTTCCCTAAAATGGGGGGTGAAAGTTTGTATGGTTTGTTACCCCGAATTTAACGCGAGCGAAGCCGCGGGCAAAAGCTATTATATGTTATTAACTTACTCGTGCTGACTTTTCGTGTTTTTAATTCTTTTGTGTAATTTCAATTTATAATTCTTATGTGAGACGACAAACCTTTTATATTTGTCAATTTTTTTAGTAAAAAACACTTATGGTAACGGGTGATAACAAAAAAATGAGAGTAATTTTCTTTAGACATAAAAATTAAACTATTTACGTAAACAAAATAGTTTGTTCATGAAGTTGTGGCTATGTCTTAGAGGTTCTTTTATTTTGTTTATTTTATTTTTTCAAGCACTTGTATTTGTAAAAAATGGTGTCGAAACAAGAAGCTATGCGAAAATCCCTTGTACTTTTTTATATTTCAAACTTATACATGGACAAAAACCACTGTGTATGTCATTTTAGTAAAGGAAAATGTACCCGTATCTACTATTTGTAGAATTCTTACATCCCTGACTGTAGTTTACAGAAATGGTAGCGGGAGATTAGCAAACATAATGACCAAGGGAAGACTGAACAAACAGAATTGCATCTTTAATGATGATGATTCCACCAGCCAACAGTTGCCACGAAAAAATTCAAGTTTTCCAACGGTACCTACATTTGTTGATGTTTAAAAAGATAGGTCTAGAATGCCGCCAGCAGATAAGATTACTAGAATACATAAATCAGCAAAAATAAATTTTATATCACAGTGTCGCTGGACGATTCGAAATCACACATGAAAATCATTAATTTGAGACGTCGAGTGAAAATCCGATACCTCGAATTTTTTTCACAATGTGGCTGGATGCTAAATATTTTTTAGTCATGTCGTAATTTAGTATTTAAACAATCGGAGAGCTAAAAATTTTACCCAGTTGATAAAAGGGATCAAGGTCATATGTGCACAAAAGGGAAAAACATGCCGTCCAACGATCTTGCTCGGACATTGTGTCTAAACTTTGACGAACAGCTGACCACGGGCCCTATTCTTATGTCCATTGATGGTTTTGTAAATAACTATTATGTGTGAATTGCCTAAGAACATCCAAAACTCAAAAAAAGGTAGAGAAGAATTTTTTTTTCGCCTCTGAAAGAATTCTCATTTTTTTGTTATCACCCGTTATATAAATGAAAATGGTTAAAACATGTTAAAAAATTAATCTTAAACTTTAGGTTGAATTAAGTTATTTGCTTTTTAGCTATGGTTTTCTGTAAGGTACTTCCCCAGTCGAGCTCTGAGCCAGGTCCAGATTTGAGCGTGATAACATTTGCTGAACTGTGCCTTACCACAGTTAGCGAGATAACATTCGGAGTGCCCATACCTCCCTTTTGGACATAACATACCCGTATCTAAACCTGTTCCTAGTAACCAAGTAGGTACCAATTTAAAAAAAGTCTTAAATGCCACGCAAAAACAAATCAAACCATTTTTTGTGACAAACAATTGAATTTATAGAACGAAACTTTTTTGTCTATAAAGATCACATGTATGCGCGACTTCGGCAGCAGATAGCATACATCCTCCATACTACCCTCTTGAACCTGATGTTTATTCAGTGTTGGGCGTAATTTATTAGATGGTACCTACTTTTGTAATGAATTAAATTGCTAATTAAATTACATGAAAATCAATTATATTAAGTAATTGAAATTGCTTGTAATTGAGATTACATGTCAGTAGTATTCCCGATTACATATAATTTGTAATTGCAATTACTTTTATCTTAACTACTTTTACTTGTAACTTCGATAATTTGAAATAATATACAAGTTCAATTTCTTTTTGGGTCAGTGGGGGCAGCTACCAGATCCCTCGCTGCAACGCGAAAATGGTCTTAGAAGACCTTCCCTCAATTTCAAATTAATCAATCTTCATTAATTTGAAATTGAGGGAAGGTCTTCTACGGATTTTGGACAAAAACATACAGGATGCGAGATGAGGTCACATTTGGTAAACTTCTTTTTGATGCCAATCGATCCCATTCTTGTATGGGATCAAAAATAATTTGCGGCTAGAAAAGCCACAAATTGAGAAAAACTTTTCCCATACTTTATGAAAATTGTTTTTTTTATTTTTCACATGCTGCTTTTTTATGCCAATCGATTCCATTCCTATCGTATCTAATAGTTTCCTATTATTAGGTAATGTACTAAAAAGCCACAAATTAAATATTTTCCATACATTTACTATAAATAATAAATAAATATTATACGACAATCTTACACAAATCGACCTAGGCCCACAGTAAGCTCAATAAGGCTTGTGTTATGGGTACTAGACGACGATATATATAATAGATAAATATGGATAAATACTTAAATACAAAGAAAACATCCATAACTCAGGAACAAATATCTGCGATCAACACACAAATAAATGCCCTGACCAGGATTCGAACCCGGGACCTCCTGCTTCGTAGGCAGGGTCACTACCGACAGGGCTAGGAGATCGTCAAATAAAGAATAAGTAATTTTTAGGGTTCCGTAGCCAAATGGCAAAAAACGGAACCCTTATGGATTCGTCACGTCTGTCTGTATGTCTGCCCGTCCGTATGTCACAGCCATTTTACTCGGAAACTATACGACGTATCTGAATAAAATTTACACATAAGGTGTATTCTGTATGCCGCTACTTATTTATGTATTTAAATTAAAAAAAAAATATTTTAAGGGGGGGCGCTCCATACATGTATCTAAATTTCAAAAAAATTGTGTTTACCAAATATCAATATGTGATACATCAATCGATAGGTCTTTAAAAATAATATTGAAGTTTATTTGATCATTTTGTGATTAAGTAAATATTTTTTGATATAATCGCTTCGAAAGTCAGAAAAATTTTGTAGCCCCCCCTGTAACTTTTGAACCGTAAGTCCAAAAAATATGAAAAAATTTGAGGAGATGCGCCTTATTATATACTTGCTACGAAAATTGTTATGAACATTATCGGTTTAGCCATTTTTGAGTTATTTCCAAAAAACTTCTTCCATAGGCATCAGATACGACCTTTTGCTATTAGTTTGGTTCTTATTCCATTGAAGGTATGGAACCCTCCTATGCGTGGTCCGACACGCACTTGGCCGGTTTTTTAAACTTTTCACTTAACAGTCGTTTTTATTAAGCATACCTACCGGAAGAAACATTTAAGTAAAATGTGAATGTACCTGAAAAAAGCGGCATCGCCATTATATCAAAATGCAACTAGGTACAGATACACAATAGTGTTGGAGGATGTGTGGTTTGTATTTGCAACTAAAGGATAATTTTCCAGATAGGTAATTGAATTATCCGATGTTCTCCCGATGCGGTCTTATCCCAACGCACTTTACCGTCCTCATTGAAAGTGATTTTGACCATCTCTAATTTCGTTATAGATACTAAAAACCTGGATTTTTCAGAGCAGAAGAGGACATAAAACAAATTAGTTACAAATAATATTATCTTCAGTTAAGTACATTTTATTTGAACTTTTATTTTGAAAGACTTGACACGTACTTGACACATAGAAATATAACCGCCATGATGAATGCTTATTTTGGATATTTAGAATAAAACATTATAATTGTGCGATTTTGATACTGTAGTTTTATATTATAGGTAACTTTAATTATTTCGTCATTGATTACCTACATACAATAGTAACTTTAATTAAGTAAGTACACATAAAATGGAATCATTATCAAAGCGCCATCTTACTGTAAAATACCGCGATTGCTTGACTATTTAAACATGTCAACATTGAATTGTCATAGTTCATCTCAAGTATACTAGATGGCAGAAGCGGAAGCTGCGATTATAAAAACGCAAAATGCAGTCGTCAACCGCGATACCCGTCACCTTAAACCAACTTCTCTGAGCTAGTCAGTCTTTGTGCTGCCCTCTATAGTTCACGCACGGTCCCTATACTTACAAATATTCTTGCTGTGAAATGTTAACAAAATTTGAAAGTTCATGACTTTGACAGAAAAAAAACTAAACCATTGAGAATAATTTGTTTTTTTACCATCAAAGAACGAATGGAATGGCACCGCTCTATTACCGATTCAGTGTTGTCCCACGTGAAAACATTTTTTTTAACATTCTGATTTAATTAGGGAACACTGAAGACCCGCGCCGCGACTTTGAGTTCTCTTCGTGACAATTGCTGTCGCGAGTGCAAGTTATGCTACCGGAAAGCGAGATTTTTGACAGACGCGGGAAGGTTTTCCCTACTCGCGACTTAAGTCCAAAGAATATAATACTCACTAGGAGAAGAACGGTAACTACATACAAAAAAAATGTCCCGTCACTAAAGTTTGTTTATACTCCTTGCGCTCCCGTGTATATCACAGTAACTAATTTGACAACCAGTTTGGCCTTGTTTCTGTACGGTAGTACTATTAGTTATTCTGTGCTACAGGACTTCAAGAATGAAAATGAATAAGTACCTGTAGAATATTAAGTATATTAATTTATTGGTTTTCTACAGTGTAAAATGGTACAGGGGATGTGTAGGGACACTATGGAAGCAAGTTGCGTTCAGCCGTTCATCACGCAGACAAGTTCCCTGAAGTTGCAGCCGCTATAGTTACTGCCCAGGTGGCATTGCTTCACTTAATGCATCCTTGAATCTTCTTATTATCCTGCACAACAGAAATATATTTCTTTAATGTTGATATCCTTTTACGTCGTTATACTCCAGCTTGTCTCTGCCAAATGTGTTAAGTACAACGCGTTACTGCATACATAAGATATTCTGCTAGTATATATGCTTACTAGTTCCCTTATTTATTACCTTTTCCTACCTAACCTTCCCTTGTTTCGGTATCACTACTGCAGGTAACAATTTATTTACTGTTGTGGCTGGTGATAAAGGTATCCTCTATAATTATGTGCGCGTAGTTCATGATTAAGATAATAATATAAATGTTATGTAAATAAGTAAATTTTCCGGAATAGGTAACAATATTATGATAAAAATGCATGAAATGTATTTCTTACCTTAAAATACTTGTGGTTATCGTTATAGAAAATGATGAAACTTAAGTAAAATAAATAATCTTCATTGCTGCTACTCCCCGGGCAAAGTGGTAGTAGCGCTGTTTTTCCTAATTTCAACGGTTGCGGACCGGCACTTAATATTACCTATACAATATATTTAACCAAATACATTTCAAGTAGATGCGCTATAACTAAAGCAAAACTCAAAACGCAACTTTTTTTTTTACAAGACATATTTATTTTGAATTTAGCTGTGATTGACAGCATAATTCATATACAGCATAGACAACAACCAGGACTACTTTGAAATTTGTCGGGCCCGATATGTCAGGTAGAGAGATGTAATCACAGATATCTCAAAGAACAGATCAGAAGTATTTAATAAGCCAGACGTTTTTTCATATAGTTGTCTCTTTGGTTATTTATGGTTAACCAAGATGAGTTAGAATGGGACAGATAGTACGACCTTTTTCGGCTGTTAACGAATTGTCTCGATTTAAAACTTAACCAAGCTGTCAAATTAACCTAGACGTCAAACACAAAATTGTAGCAAAAGACGGTTTCTTGCAAGTTATCGTGCTATTTCTGGAAATTAAGCAGTATAAATTGAATATTCATTATTTATATGTAGGCAGAAATGTCGTGCATAGTTCCATACCGCCGGAGGTGGTTCAAATCAGCGAAGAAGTCCGGAGAAAATACCAGTTTTCATCGGTAAGAAACAATTGTTTTTATTTCAAAAATTTCAAACACATTATGTAATATAATAGTCTCGGATAACTGCACATGCTGGATATTATAAAATAAGAACCTTTTGCGTAGTTCCAAGTTGATTTTATTGAGATTTATTGGTAAAATTCATTTTTTGTAAACAACGCTAGTGTTGTAACTAAATGAAAATAATTATGTCGATATTTTATTGATATGAAATATTTATATAGGCAAACACAAAATATTATTATATTATTATTGTTTACATAATTAATTGTCAATTGTTCAGATTTCCGGAACATAATATATTGCGTCAAAAATGGATTGACGCCGTAGGGCTCAATAATTAGACGCCGAACAAACATCAAAGGATTTTCTCGAAACATTTTAAAAATGACTGTTTTTTTACTCTTAGACTGTTTGTCTACAATTCACTTGTAATTTTTTTATAACATTGGAATACCTGTTACGGGTATCAACAGTAAATATCGATGTCGATATTCAGTAAAAAAATATCATTCACTCCACTAAATCTCGTCACGAAGTCATGAAAGGCTGAGACAATGACAGCTGAAGACCTGTCAGATAGCATGGTGTCTATCTTTTTCTTACTTACTGATAACTACATTAGTGAGAGCAGATCGGGAATATAGAAAAGTTCAACTTATAATTTCAGATCTGCTTTTCTCTGATATCTGTGGATGTAATCAATGATAGGACACTTAGGGAGTCGAGGGCTTTGATTATTAAACCAACCGGATGCGAGACATGCACTAATTTATATCACAAACAGTCTGCCAATTTCGGCGCGGGGGACGAGGAAACGCACACAAATATAATTTTGTAATAAAAATGTTAAGTTGTGATTAAATATCAAGTTTTTCTACCAGCATATTACTTACAATGTTAGTATTCTACGTAAGTTAGTTTGCCTATTTGTTCAGGACAAATCTTGCAAGCTGAATTAGAATAACTTTTATATTATCAATTTAATATTTTGATATGTATTTGCTTTTGCCCGCAGGATGACCGGAGCAGAGGCAGACCAAAAAAGAGATGGCGGGACGACCTGGATGCCTTTTGTAGCGACTGGCGGGAACATGCACCAGGCCGTGACGAGTGGCGGAAGAGAGGGGAGGCCTTTGCCTAGCAGTCGGACATAACATAGGCTATTAAAATTTTAAATATAATAATTTAAAAAAATTGCTTTTATATTTAGTGGAAAATACTACAAATTGGAAACAAATAACTATTATAATGAAACAATGAACTGCAAAGAACTCTGGAACATCACGGGATTCGAACCCACGTGTTTAGATTACCGTTCCAATGTGCTTCCGATTACACTAGACGTTCCTCTATCCACATCAGTGAATTTTTCACTGTAATGAACAATGATTAATCAGTCACTAGCGACATCGTGATGTTCCAGAGTCCTTCGCAGTTTATATTTTGATTGTAATGGGCATCTGTTTCCAATTTGTGTTTCTATTTCTATTATCTCTTCTTCATTTTCTATTATAATTAAAAAATATATCATACTGCTAATGTTAATATCGACATTTATTTTTGTGCTGTCCCATCACTAAAACTTACCTGTTAGGTACAGTGATACCAGAGTCAGAAATTAAAAGTGCCTATTTAAGGGGATAAGTGTGTATAACGTACCTTATAATAAATAAAGTATAATCCATACAAAATTAAAATGCTGCATAAAATGTATGGTGAAAATAAAGGAACGAATTAATTTCTAAACAGGAATATCGTTACTTCAAGCATCTACAAGTATATTTCACTTAAGGGGCGCCACACATTAGAGCGGAATTCAGTGCGGAATTCATCACACTAGCTGAAATTTGTCTAATAAAACGGAAATTTGTTTATGGTAGATGTATTTTTGAAACCATAGACAAATTTCAATAATTTAAAAGTCGATTAAAACATGTTTAGAAACAATTTAATAACAACACACACACACACAGACACACCCAATTTATGAATGAATTCATTGATAAATTGGGTATGCAATTATGAACCCGATGGTACAATGTACTATGGAAGAGTCTAGTTTAAAAATTACCCTAAAGCAGATGTAGTACCATTAAGTGGCAACACGTTTTGATTGACAATATTTTTTAGGTTTTTGCTAATTTCGTCCACTATTTGATGATATTTAGACGTCATTATACTTAGAGATGAAAACAAACGTTATCCTTCTGTAAACTAGATAATTCAGATCTTTTCTTACATGAAAACACGCAGCAATTCGGCATTTTTACCTCAGATCGTTCCGCGCTGACTGACATTCATTGAATGGCGTTTGACGCGCGACAACTAGTTTTATACATGTAAGTTGTATAACCGCTGTAACCTATGTACTAGTTTTACACAGTTGTATAACCGCTATGACCAGTGGTCTTGTAGTTTTGACAGAGGGGGACGCCTGACAATTACCACTCCATTGGTTTATTTCTCTGAGGTCGAGGGAATGAAGCAAGGCAGAGTGCACAACTGATTAGGCCCGAGAAATTGCAAAGTATAATATCGTTTAAAGTCGGTTCTAAATGTTGCTATATTTAAAAACATATGTTTTAAATACTGGTAATAATTGTTATAAACCGCACGCACACATATGCAATTTGAGAAGGACACACATTTGTTAAGAAGTTACTAGGCCTTGCTTAAGTCGCGCTTGTAACATGTGCTAGCCGTACAGGGGCCCGTTTCTCAAAAGCTTGTAACTTGTAATACAAGCGGAAATCACTTTTCGACATCTTTTGCTAGAAAGGGACTTCCGCTTGTATTACAAGTTACAAGCTTTTGAGAAATGGGCCCCAGGTCTACAGTTCACACAGCCACTAGTTTAAGAATAAAATTTTCAGTACGTACTTAGGTTCATTCGGCGATCATTGTAGCGATAGTTGTTTTTGCGAACGAACTCATCGCGAAGAGTCTCGACCAACATCTTAAGAGACTTTCACAACGGGGTTTTGGTTGGATCAAGGGTCAGATTCAGAAGGCGCGGTAATCCTGGACACGGCGCGCATAGTCCGACGGTTCCTCACTCTGCGGCCCTAATCACCGGTAGCTTGGGCCTTGCTGCGCTGCCGGCGGCACCCTAGGTTAGGTTTTTTATAATGTTTTTATTGTTTTTTAGATGTATTTTTATGTTTTACTTTTGTAAAAATATTATAAAAAACTCTAACTTAAGGAGAAAGATAAATAAAGGAGATAATAAATATTCAGTGCATAACAGCAGCACCTACTTTTATCTTTTCTGTTTGCGCTAATGGGTCACAATAATACTCACAACTCACAGGTCATGACAATGGATTAAAAAAAGAAATGTCGCATATTATCGCTCGTATCATCTAATATTGTGCATAGGTATCTAATGAGAGTCAACATGAGCAGCTACTTATGTTGTTTTGGCCGCGTTACCTACTTGAGATGATAATGGCATTCCGCATATTGTTGAGGGTGAAGCTCGCACGGGAAGCTCGCCGGCCATCAGTCATACTACAGTCATTTTACGGGCGGCTAGTATGGGGAATTGGAAATAATTAATAATAGCTAATATTTTTATCATGATACAAGTATTATTTACGCAATGAAATCCTACAAAATATCGTTATTCGCTAAGCGCCACAAATATGTACACACATAATACAAGCGTTTTTCTTGTAGGATTTTAATGATATCATTTCTAAGTCATTTAAAATGTGGAAGAACAAACTACCAATTATTACTATTTCTTTCTAACGAATTAGGATATATATCGCCCGCGCCGTAAATTTTGTTATTTATGTGGTTTTACATGGACACGGTTTCTTGTTTTTCGCTTTAAACAGAAAGAAGACTTAAATATCGTAATATTTACAAATAAAAATAATTGATATTATTGTAAATAAAAATATTAAAAAAAATTATATTTTTTTTTACCTGTTTAACTACTTCCGGGTGAAAAGTTGGTAGGATTTTTGCTTATATTATCTATAAATATTCTATAAGAATGAATAATTATTTATTTATTATTATAAATTAATGTTTGACGCAACCGTATCTTTCCTGTACTATCATCGAAAGGCAGCGAGCGCATGCGTGGACATCGGCGTACCTTGGGATTGCTGGCTCAACACCCATATCACTACTCCTGTTGTTGTAGCCCAAACTTTGCTATCAGTATCAATTCGATCAAGCCAGTATGACGTCATCATGTTTTCTAATCAGTTTACCATACCTACTACGAAAGAGCCAATAGACGCTTAGGGACTTTAATTTTAATCCTAATCTACCTCAATGTTTAAACTGCATGCATCGATCGCACGCACCATGATTCATTATCACCCTTCAAACATTTTCTCTACCTTTTACAATTTTAATTGCAAGTGTACAAGCAGAGCTCAACGCGTGAATGCTAGCATAGAAGCGGCGTTAGGCATTGGTCCCACCGCGAGCAAGCTATGAGCTATCGGCTTTTTTCTAGCCCAAGAAACGAACAAAAGATAATCGCTTCCGTGTAAATAAAAGAGAGAGATATATACATATTTATAGTTAATTGCTGGCTGTTCACACTGCCGGCGAGGACACTATCCCACCGCCCGGCGGCGTATATGGCTTTCCGTATTCAGTACGTCCCCCTATGAGAGACGAGACAGGTACGCTTTCCTAAGGCCCTAAACAACTGGAATATCGTACATAGTATGTCGCCTCAAAGTGACGAATTGGATACGCTTTTACAGTTATTCCAATTGATAAAGTTACAAAAATCCGTACTCATTTAGTCTTAATTTACCAGACACCATTAATCTTAGTAGAATGTGGAGAAGTTGATCCGCCTAACAAGCGATAATACGTGGTGTTTACAGTTATTTTGTAATTTAGGATTAGAAATGAGAATATGGCAACTTTCAATAGGGAACCATACAAAATTAAGAAATTCAGTCGTCATGAATTTGTTTAAATGAGGCATATGTTTAAAGTAACTTTTTGGTGACATATAGTTCGGTGCCAAAGCGTACTAATATAAATAGCCATAGTGTCTGTTAGTTTTTACAATGTTCATGATTTAAACAGTTGATACCTCATTTTATAGATGCTGACTTTCTTTATTTTGTATGGTTCCGTATTTGAATTCCCCATAGGAGAAACTAAACATATTAAAAAAAAAAAATATTTAACATGTTATGAAGCAGTCAGTTCCTGAAGAATTTGTTTAAAATTGAATATAAGTGCTCATTGTCAATCATTATAATGATTAGTGATAAGTAATTATAGAGTGAAGTAGATTTGATTATTGAAATAGACAAATAAATTTTTCGTGTCTTCGCTACAACGTAACAGACTATAAGCCTGCGCAACTTGCAGAAAATGCGTATGTTTGTAGTCAATATCAATAAGCACATTTAAACCGCTCCTTAAAAGCGCTGATTTCTTTTTAGTATGAACTGTTTGCTTCAGGAACTTGATGTTTACACTGGCGAGACAACGGTAGTTACGCATCACTCCGTGAGTTTTATCATGTTTCTTTTGTCGAGAAGGTGACAAACAAACCTTTTTAGGGTTCCGTAGCCAAATGACAAAAAACGGAACCCTTATGGATTCGTCATGTCTGTCTGTCTGTCTGTCTGTCTGTCCGTCCGTATGTCACAGTCATTTTACTCGGAAACTATACGACGTATCTGAATAAAATTTACACATAAGGTGTATTTTATTAATTTGTGCTTGTAACTGTATGAGGTGTGCAATAAAGAGTATTTATTATTATTATTATTATTATTTTGTATGCCGCCTACTTAGTTATGGAGTTAAATTTGAAAAAAAAAAAAAATATTTTTAGGGAGGCGCTCCATAGATGTAACTAAATTTCAAAAAATGTCTTTTAACCAAATATCAACATGTGACACATCAATCGATAGGTCTTTAAAAATAACATTGAGGTTTTGTTGACCATTTTGTGATTAAGTGAATATTTTCTGAAATAATCGCTTCGTAAGTCAGAAAAATTGTGTCCCCCCTGTAACTTTTGAACCGTAAGTCCAAAAAATATGAAAAAATTTGAGACGATGTGCCTTATCATATCATATACTTTCTACGAAAATTATTTTGAACATTATCGGTTCAGCCATTTTTGAGTTATCTCCAAAAAACTTCTTCCATAGGCATCAGATACGACCTTTTGGTATTAGTTTGGTTCTTATTACATTGAAGGTACGGAACCCTCCTATGCGTGGTCCGACACGCACTTGGCCGGTTTTTTGATACTCACTGCGAATCCCTTTTGAAATTTGTTTTTTCATTATCCAATTACTCTTCGTAGTTTCTGACAAGTTCTTAATAAAGTTGGTACACTTTTCGTTATAGTTAGCACCTCGATCTAATTTGCATTGAAAAGACACTTTAAAATGTTCATCACTCTTTCCTTCGTACCATAATAGTTGAAAATCAGTCACTAATTTACTAATTACACCTTTAAATCGTTCTTCTTCCATCATAAACAGTGCTTAACCAAACAATCACGCGATTTATTAGAGGATTTAGAGGTTAAGCCGCAAAATACGAGCCAAAATATCCGCATATACTGAGACACTGCACGCGCCAAAAATTACTTGTTATTGTTATTACCTACCTATTCACTATTTTTGACCGATTTTAAGACATACCAATTTCACCTTACGTGCAAAGCATTAGAGCGCTATGCTGTGTATTTCGTAGGTTAATCATGTTAGTGTAGGTGAGAAAAAGATGGAAAACTTGACCTTAGAAAGGAAGTAATTGAAGCGATGAATCAGATGCGCTTTCTTTCGATTGTTTCGTCAAAAACCGTACCTAGTTCGTCACCTCTCGGTAGATGTATTACATACGGTTTTTTAATGGCTTAAATCCTTTACGGTAGTTGTAAAAGCGTATTTAATTCGTCACATCGAGGCGACATGCTATATACGCTATTCCAGTTGTTTAGGGCCTTAGGAAAGCGTATCTGTCTCGTCTCTCATACGGGGACCTACTGAATACGGAAAGCCATATACGCCGCCCGGCGAGTAAGCGATAATTCCATAGAATTTTTACTAGCCTGCCGATTGTCAACTGTTTCTAGTACAGAATTTTACTAGTTAATCGCCGAGCTCGCCGATAGCTGGCGGTGGGACCACTGTCTACTAGTTGACCGCAGCGATAAAAGCTATCGACTATAAAACTAGCTCAGCGGTACTCGCTGGATGCCTGCTTGGCGATCAGAGCGATCATTCTACCTTACAACGTGGATTCGAGTGCACGTATTTACAATGAATTTAAAGCAATCATATGAACTATCTTTGTTGTCTAGTTCGGATGACGATGTTCAAATGTTTCACAATCAGTTCTTAAAGTCTCGTACCTTTTTGTGAAACGATTGTATAAACTACTATTACATTGAAATAAGTGTACACACTAAATGACAAAAACATGCTTACAACGCATATGACAGATTTATCTTTTTACTTAATGCACCAAACTACTGTTTACAATCTGTATTCCATAGAAACATTTTCACAAATTGTGACATAATAGGTTTGCATGTTACAGAATAACATTAAATACCTGATAATGTGCCGCAATTAGTAGTTTTCAATACAAGTTCGAGAAGTATGTCATTTTGCAGGAGTACCGAGGTCAAGACTCGGGACGAGTGAAAATGACACTTCCGCACGTGTGTCGAACAACGTTTTTTAATACAATTGCGTAAAAACTGCATAAAATCAAACTTTACGCACGATTTGCAGCTACATAAACTAAACTTTTTGAGCAATTGTATTAAAAAATATTTTTACATTTACATTTTCTTCTTCCTTGTATATTGGAAGCTTTCATAAGTTAATAATTACTATGTCAAAAAATATATATTCCGTGGGAGCTGTTTCAAAATTTAAATTCGCTAAGGCTTCTGAACTACACAATGGTTCTTTTAGAAAAACATAGGCAATTACTTTGTCTTTAATTTGTATGTTGAGCTCAAAGGTCAAATCCTCGAGCTCATTGGCGAATAGGGCCCTCTTAAGTTTTTCACCTTATGCTGGGCCACCCCGGCTGAGCTAGTGGAGCGAGTTATCGCCCGTCGCAGGCGAACACTCGCTCAAAAGTCAAAACTATCAAAACTATACTAGCTTCTCGCCTCTCGCCCACTCGTTTGTAGTTTATAGTTCTACTACTTCTACTCGCTTATAGTTTGTAGCCGGCGGTGGGACCAGTGCCTTACGCTTGCAACTCGCGTCCAAGAGTCCTGTCCTGTCATTCAGTGAGCGGTAATGCGCGGTGCCGCGCGTAGCAGGCGTTAAACAAAGCGCGGCCACCTGCTCATGTGACAACAAACGAAACCTTGGCAGGATGCGGTGGCGCGCGCGCGCGTGATAGCCGCCCTGTGGTTGTGTGACGTCACGACCCGTAATGTAAACAAATAGGTTCACTCTACTTAAAGCTTGATGATTAAACCAGTTCGTATATGACCGCTCCAAAGCACTGACGTTTCATTTATATGTACCTGGGTTCCTATATAGCTAAATATCGAAATAATATTCATTATCTCACCCCTTCTGTCACGCGCGAACATACTCATCTTCATCATGTTCTTCGCGGCGTTCGGCGTGATCGTACTGCTGATGAAACTGCTGTTGCCGGAGCGCCCACCCATCGCCTCCTTGCAGGTTAGCTTTCATAACATTTCGTTGAATACAAATTTGCCTGAAGTGGAGAATATTTATTAAGGTTTCTTTTGATAAATATGTTTCAGTCCACACTTTACTGATTGATAATAATAGTTTGTTTCATTTTGGTTCTGCCGAGCGATCAGTTTTGTTCTGATAAGGAATGTGGCAAACATTTAATTTATTTAATTGATATGTTTTCGTTATATTATTAATATAATGATATCACACTCTGGTAGGTATAATAAAGATGAAATTGCGTTTCTCTGTAAAGACAAAAGAGTTTATTTATAAACTGATCTTATTAACTTAATACCATTACATTATTTTGTTTACATTTGTTACACAAGCTAATCGCTCACCTGTACCTAAAGACAAAAGAAACAACATCATATTAATCTTCATTTTCGTCATGGTCCGGACGCGTCGCATTTTCACTGCTTTTATTGCTAATTCTCCTGCTATAACTCTCTTGAGGTGGACCACATTTCTGCGATATTATTTTCCAGTAGAATCATTCTTTACTCTTACATCGCCACCGATTATGATTCGGGGTTAAAGTTGGGAGTAAGTTTGTTGTCCCTTATCAGGTTTTTTACGTATACCTTTTCCCCTACTTCAAGGTTGCTGTCTACGGCCTGTCTCTTCCTATTCGCATATTCCCGACCCTTTTATTTATTTATTCAAACGTTATTAAAAAAAATAGTACAAAAGGCGGACTTAATGCCTTTAGGCATTCTCTACCAGTCAACCATAGGGCCAAACAGAAATGCGTTAAGGTGGGTGCAGAGAGAAAATGTAACTATCTAACTAACTAACTAGGATATTTTACAATTATAAACTAATTAAAATTTCTTAATTAATATATCATCATCAGCCTATATTAGTCCACTGCTGGACATAGGCCTCCCCTAATGAGCGCCATAGCGCCCTGTCTTCAGCTTGCCGCATCCAGCATCTGCCTGCAGTCTTTCGCAGATCGTCATCCCACCTGGCCAGAGGGCGTCCTACACTACGTTTGCCGAGACGCGGTCTCCTAATAATATATACATAATTAATATATGTATATATATGTATAAGTAATATATACATTTCTAAAATAATACTTAATGACTATTAATACTTCATGTGCATACGTATATAGTATTGGTATAAATACATACTAATATATCATAAAAATATATAATATAATATACATAAATATAATAAACAATATACGTGCGTTAAGGGATGCCGACTAAATCCTATTTCCTAAGCCTGATCAAGCAGGTGCTTGTAAAGTAAGCGTTTGAAAGCTAATTTGCTTGGGGCCTATCTTATCGCCAAAGGAAGCTCATTCTAGAGACGGATAGCTTGTACAGTGAAGGAAGAAGAGAGAAAACCACTATGGTGAGGGACAATAAGAGTTTGAGAGAACGGGAGGAACGTAGTTCACAGCCTGGGCGAGGGCACACGAAGTTAAATTTAGATTTAAGGTAACTGGGAGCAGATGGCTCAAACAGTATCGAAAAGAGCAGACAAAGAATTCTGAGAGTCCTGCGCTGACGGATCGGAAGCCACTTAAGTTGGCGGCGGTAGTAAGAAATGTGATCAAAACTTGCGGAGACCAAAAATAAACCGTATGCCGTTATTAAGCAAGCGATCCAGTCTATTTAGTGAGCCTTGAGAAATATTGGTAGTGCACACATCAGCGTAATCAATGTGTGGCAATATTAGTGCTGCACTAATAATATTTTGGTGGACACCGGAAGAAAATTTTTAAGGGGATATAGAGAGCGTAAAGTACCAGTGACCTTTCGACTCACCTCGGACAGTTGACCATCCCAAGATAAATGCCTATCGATAACAATGCCTAGATCCTTAACCTGGTCTGAGAGTGTTATTGTCACGCCATCAAAAATGATCGGTGTGATAGAAGCTAAATCTAGTTTTATGAGTTGACGCGGGCTCCCCACAATGATGGCCTGACACTTGAAAGGATTTACAGAAATTCCAAATTCCTTTTCTTTTTTTTCTTTATCGCTATCCCTTACATCCGAATCAACAATTTTACACTACATGTCAGGCGCCGTGGGTATTTTGTCATGAAACTACCTTCAGAAGAAAAGTTCGGTATATGTTTTACCCGTCGTGTTGTGTGAAGTGCTGTTATACATGATGAGATATTCTAGAAGGTCATCTTTCCACTCCTTTTTCTCTAATTGGCTGATTTTCAACCATTTAAAGATGTACCTGTTCTGACGTTCGACTTCGCCGTTCATATGTGGCCAATAAGGAATCGTATTGTACATTACACTATTGCATTCCTAGCAGAAAGTATTGAAGGTCTCGCTGTCTGTGTCTTATGTTACTTGTGTCATTTTGGTGCGATCTGTAACAACACGTGATTCTGTATAGTCTAATTTGGAACTACACGGCCCACCGACCTTCCATCAACATCCAAATTTTTACGACTTTTCAATACTCTTATTAGGCATACACATAACACACAGCCTATCATATTGACTGATTCACTTTAAATCCTCTTTATCTATCATATTGACCTTTCATATAAAAGTCTTCCAAATCACTTTTATTATTCATGCGGTCTATCAAATTAACCTCTCAATAAGCTAACACACTGTTAACTTTACCCAGCGCAAAACCATGGTCTATCATATTAACCTTTCTCATGAAACTCTTTCATATCACTTTCAATATTCGCGTGGTCTGGTCTACCAAATTGACCTTTCATATCAATACATACCTCAAACAATAGTAAAACTATGGTCTATCATATTGAACATCCATATAACAATAGGTAGGTATGCACTACCCACCACAGGTAGGTACAGTCACGTCTGAAAATATGGATACATTTAGTGTGACAAAAATATGTAGCCACGATTCTATTACCAAGGCGTAAGGTCTTGGATACATGTTTTTGTCACATTAAATGTATCCATATTTTCAGACGTGACCGTACCTATACCTACGATGTCCCGTCAAATCGACCTCCCACAAAAAACATTTAATAGTACCATATCTGAATCTATAGTTCTGATTTTATGCAACCACCATTTAACTAAACAACTATCTACTTATAGATAGTACAAATCTTAATGCCTATTAGGAACTAGAATAAGTACCGGCCTATTAAAACCCCTTTTGCAGCGCGCGTCTTCACAAAATTAGCGGATTAGTTGTACGAGTAATAATCCTTATTATACTTATCCCATCAAAAACATATATTTTTTTTTTAATACCACGACGGTGGCAAACAAGCATACGGCCCGCCTGATGGTAAGCAGTTACCGTAGCCTATGGACGCCTGCAACCCCAGAGGATTCACATGCGCGTTGCCTACCCTTTAAGAACCTATACACTCCTTTTTTGAAGAACCTCATACTGTAGCCCGCTGGGAAAACCTCGGCAGGGAGTTCATTCCACAGTCGCAGCGTTCGTGGGAGGAAATTCCTCTTAAACCGTACAGTGCGCGACCCATTAGGCTCCAGGGTGTGAGGATGAACACCCTGCCGGCGGCGAGCGGTGCGGTGATAAAAAGCTGCCGTGGGCATCATATCAAACAGTTCTTCAGAGCACAACCCATTGTACAAGCGATAGAACACACATAAGGAGGCAAAGTCTGTCCTTAGACTCAATGGTTCAATATCGCTCGTGAGTTTGGGATTGTCGACGATCCGCACAGCGCGCCTTTGCACCGAGTCAAAGGGCCCAAGCTGGTATCCAGGTGCTCCCGCCAAAAGGTGACAGCAGTACTCCATGTGGGGTCTGACTTGCGACTTGTATAGAAGCAGTCTCTGCCCCGGAGTGAAGTATCTCCTCGCTCTATTGAGCACACCGAGCTTTTTGGATGCCAGCTTGGCCTTCCTTCAAGGTGACTACGGAATTGGACGTCGCTGGAAATGTCGACACCGAGGATCCCAATACTCCCTGACATTGTAAGGGTTGTGCCTTGGAACTGAGGGGCCACAGTAAATAGGGTTTCTTAGCGGTAAACGCGCAAACTTGTGTCTTCGTGGGGTTGAATCGGACTAAGTTGTCCTGACCCCACACCGAGACTCCAGAAAGAGTGTTCTCGATATCGGACACAAGTTTTTCACGACTCTCTACCACAACGGATCGAGGGATATTGGCACGGCCCGTGTAACAGGCATCCCCAGTACTGTCGTCCGCATAACAATGAATGTTGCCGATAGACAACATATCATTGATATGCAGCAAAAACAGCGTTGGGGATAGCACGGAGCCTTGCGGGACACCAGCGTTTATCTCCATGCTTTCGGAGCAACTGCCGTCGACTACAGCTCGTATGCTTCTGCCGGACAAAAAGCTGGCGACCCATCTGCACAATCCCTCGGGCAGGCCGTAAGCTGGCAACTTCGATAGAAGACCTCGATGCCAGACCCGATCGTGTGAAATGTGAAATGAGAAATGTGAAATGAGAGCCAATTTCAATATACATATTATACAATGTGTCTGGTCAACGATGTCGGAGCTTTTAAGGTTGTGTAGTACAATCAATTTCATCGATAAATCACCACGTGTTTTTTTTTAAGTCAACGGTCATAAAATGGCAGCATTTTTAATTTTTCAAACACCTGAGCACGGGTGCATGTGGTATTTTTGCTATTATCTGTCAATTATTCGTCCTACGAATACAATAAAAATTTCTTATTAGATCGCTAAACATATCAGCAATCCATTAAATCTAACAATCATACGCAAACGTTTCAATAACAGAGCAAAAAAAAATTAAACGTAAATAATAAGGACAAAAACGCATATTTTTTTCAGATGAAATCTGAATCTGTTTTTGAAAAAACTAGGTTGTTTACCTACTTTTTTTTTATTCTGTCTTTGTAGTACGGAATATTTGCTAGAAATGCACACCAAAATCGTAGCTCTATCTTTGATACCCAAATATGACCCTGTTAATTACCTTTTTGACACAATCCCAAGAACTATCATCCCCACTCCCAGTTTTTCTTTTACGAGCAGGTAGATAAATCAAGGGGTGCTGCCAGGTCAATCAGTTCCGGTCCGGCTTTTTGACCAGCCCATTCCGTGGGTTAATGAGGTCAAATATCTAGGCGTCACTCTCGACCGTCGTATGACTTTCCAAAGCCACATCCGTAGGGTACGCAACAGAGCGCTGTTCGTATTAGGAAGGCTAGGGCCGATGATTAACAAGTTTAGTAAAATGTCACTTAGAAATAAGCTGACACTCTACAAGACTTGTGTTCGTCCAATCATGGCATACTCAAGTGTGGTTTTTACCCACGTGGGTATGTCAAGTCTCGAGCTGCTTCAGATCGTTCAGAATCGTTTCCTCCGTAGGGCGACTGGTGCCCCGTGGTGCCAGACGACCCTCAGTTTGCACCATGACGCGGGGCTTGACTCCCTTTATGGTTTCTTTAAGCAGACTGCCCGGCGTTATTTTGACAACGCTCCGCACAGTAGTAATCCGTTAGTTAGGAAGGCTGCGAACTACATTCCCAACCCTCCCCCCCCGGACTCTTAACACGGAAGTCACTGATTAGGGGCCGCTCGGTTCGGCGGCCTAGACACTACGTCACGGACCAGGACGACGCACTCACAGCGGCCATTCATGAGAAATGGAACGCTGTGCGTGCGCCCTCCCCCACATGTACACTGCGGCGCCCCCGCCGGCGGGGACGCCCACCTCGGAACACTCGCGACCACATCGACACGTTCAGTCCCTTATCCACCCGGTACCGCCGCATACCGGATAGAGTCACCCCGACAGTCGTCGGGCCTAGCTGAGTTTCTTGCTGGAGTCTTCTCAGCTAGGCTAGGAGTAGCGAACCAGTGACAAAACTCCCACTAGCTCGATCCCCCCCACTCACCCAGATCAGGTTGAACTCGCTTCAACTGATCTCGCTGGAAGCGCAAGCTCGGTAGGAGCATTCCAGCGTAGCAACCACGTCACGTCTGGTCGCGGAAGGGTCCTGGATTTTCCCCCGGCAACCATCCCACCAAACAGTCCGCCCGCTTTAGCGCTCCAGAAGCATAAAGCCCAAGTCAGGTTCAAAAAAAAAAAAAAAGGTCAATCAGTCATCCCTCGCTCTGCGTTGTGATAACAACCTTCTTCACGAACATGTAAAAAATCCCATGTTAAGCTACAGAGATATCGCGAAACGGCTGAAATATCCACAATCTACGGTTGGTCGCGTATTAAAAACTTTCCGTGAACGCTTGACAATAGATAGAAAGCCAGGAAGTGGTGGGTTGCAGGGAGTCAAGAACAAGAAAGAGGAAAGAGTATTTTAAAGATTTTTGCCTTAAATCATACGATTTCATCTCGTGATGTTGCTAAAAAAGTGAAAATGTCTCAGTCCTATGTCCAAAAAGTGAAACAGAAGGCAGGACTGAGGAGTTATAAAGCCCAAGCCGCACCAGATCGAGACTCAAAACAGAACTTATCCGCAAAGATACGGTCGCGACAACTCTATGAAGATTTTCTTACAAAATTTTAATAGGCGGTGATGGACGACGAGACGTATATAAAATTGCTATCTTCAGCTTACTTCTGTTCGATTGTGTTATTGTTGATACTTTTGTTAATTGTTGGACTTGCTGTTTGTTTTCCGCTTTGTTACAATGGAGGACCGTCAGTATTCTAGTCAGCACACTGCTGACATACATTTCGTTTATGGGTTTTGCAACGGGAACGCGAATGCTGCTGTTCAAGAGTACGCAAGGAGGTTTCCTAACAGACCCATTCCGAATGCTCGCACATTCATAAGAATCCATGCACGGCTCGCTAAGAACGGCATAAGAAGTCCTGTGAACCCAATGAACGTGTTCGACTTGTGGCACCCCAGGACGAAGAAGAGATATTAAGATTAATCACACATGATCCGAGACTGAGCATTAGAAGAATAGCAAACCGGATGAATTTATGCAAGTGGACAGTCTGGAAAGTAGTAAAAAGAGAAGGTTTACACCCTTATCATTTTAGACGGGTACAAGATATTATTGAACCAGATTACGCTGCAAGGTCTGTTTTTTGTGCCTGGATAACAAGAAGAGTACGCAGGGATCAAACGTTTTTGAGACGTATTATGTGGACCGACGAGGCCACTTTCACGCGATCGGGATTTACAAACCACTGCAACGAGCATCTGGGGCAGTTGGAGAATCCTCATGCTGTGAGACAAAGTTCGTTCCAGCACCAGTTCTCAGTGAATGTTTGGGCAGGAATTATCGACGATATTTTAGTTGGGCCTAGGGTTGCAAATAGAAAAAAAAACAAAATGTTTTTTTTTTTAATTTATGAAAAAAAAACATGAAAAAAAACCTGGCACCATTGTTTTTTTTCTAAATAAGGTTTTTTTTCAGATGAACAAATATTACGACAAACACGGTTTTTCGTGATTTATTCATATAAGTAACTTAAAACTAAGTACATTAAAGTAGGTATGTCTGTTATGTAACTAAACTTTTCTCAGTAAATAAAAAAAAAAAACTTTGAACTTATTCACTACAACTATCAGCAGCATAGTACCACTACATATTTCATTAATATAAGTTTAATAAAACCAGAAATTAAAGTTGTTAAATTAAATTAGTTTAATAGTTATCATAAAGGCTAAAACAACCGTATAAGAGTATTAACCGCCTTGCAAATTTTGAGATTTCGTACTTTTGAAAAAAAACATATTCCAGAAAAAAAACTGTTCTTTTTCACGGTTTTTTTTCCAAGACAGAAAAAAAACCGTTTTTTTGCAACCCTAGTTGGGCCCATTATTCTACCAGCGACAATGAATGGCCCACGATTTTTGGAATTTCTTCAACCAGAGTTTCACGACGCATTAATGGAGCTGCCAATAGCATACAGGAGAAGGATGATTTTACAGTTGGATGGTGCTCCCCCACATTTTGCAAGAGATGTGCGAAATTATTTGAACGAGCATTATGTCCCGTGGGTTGGACGTGACGGACATATCGCTTGGCCACCTCGATCGCCGGACTTAACTCCACTCGATTATTTTCTATGGGGAACCTTAAAACAAAGAGTGTACGTTGACATACCGAGAACAAGGGAAGAATAAGTGCAAAAAATAATAGAACATGGAAACATATTAAGAGAAGATAATGAGATGATTCGGCGGTCTACGCAGCATGTTGCGATAAGAGCAACTGCTTGTCTCCAAAATCAAGGGGGCCATTTTGAACAGTTACTCAACTAATTGTCATCGTTAGCCTTAAGATACTCTTGCTGTGATTTCTTATTAAAGTTTAAATTATTATTACCGCTTTATTTTATTTTTATCTCCTTCTAAAAAATAAACTCATTTTTAGGTACATGTTGAAACCTGTGTAACATCTTAAGTAATTATGTCAGATCCGTAAATTTGGTATCGACGTCTAGCCAATACCCTATACTACAAACACAGAACAAAAAAATAGTAGGTAAACGACCTAGTTTTTTCAAAAACAAATGAAATCTGAAAAAAAAAATGCGTTTTTGTCCTTATTATTTACGTTTAATATTTTTTTTTGCTCTGTTATTGAAACGTTTGCGTATGATTGTTAGATTTAATCGATTGCTGATATGTTTAGATATCTAATAAGATATTTTTTGTATTCGTAGGACGAATAATTGACAGATAATAGCAAAAATACCACATGCACCCGTGCTCAGGTGTTTGAAAAATTAAAAATGCCGCCATTTTATGACCGTTGACTTAAAAAAAAAACACGTGGTGATTTATCGATGAAATTGATTGTACTACATAACCTTAAAAGCTCCGACATCGTTGACCAGACACATTGTATACGCCTTGGTTGTTGACTTTAACGACAAAAGAAGTGAGATCTAAATGGGTGCCAAGTTCAATGGTCAGTCCTGAAATTGGTTTATAAAGACATAAAAAATTTAAAACAACTCAAAATATAATTTCTTCATAAAACTTAAGATAATATATTGATGCCTAATTTCACATTTATGTTTTTGATGGGATACCATTGCTTTTTGTACAGAATTTATTAGTAGGTTGTTATTCGTAATAAAATTAATACCAAATGGTTTTTGTTAATTTTCCTACCTTTACGGGGTGTAATTGTAATGAATATCTTATACTATTGATGTGCGCTAAATATTGAAATAATAATTAAAACTAAATCCCAGTTAATCTAAATATATAAAAGAAGAAACTGACTGACTGACTGATTGACTGACTGACTGACTGACATATCAACGCACAGCCCAAACCGCTGGTTCTAGAGATTCCAAATTTGGTACGTTGGTTCCTTATATGGTCTAGGGGTGCACTAAGAAAGGATTTTTCAAAATTCACCCCCTAAGGGGGTAAAATGGGGGTCCAAAGTTTGTATGGCGAAACAAGATTTGTTAGACTATTTCATTCGAAATTTCACAGGAGTATTCCTAACGATAAATGAGTAAACACGTGTTTCAGGTTTTTTGAAAATTCAACCCTTAAAAGGGGAAAATGTGGTACATACGAACTTACCAGTCTAACTGAGAACCTCCTTTTTGAGTACTTATAGTACGCGGGCGAAGCCGCGGGAAAAAGCTAGTAACGTAATAAATACGAAAGTCGACTATATTTTTAGTTATAACTTATAATTAGTTATATAATAAGTACTAAAACTGATATACGTTTAAATAAAAAAACGTAAGGATAGAATACTAATTCTAGTCGTTATATATTCACGTGAAGACCTTAAAATCCACATAAAGACAAGCTGTTATCAATTTTACTACTAATTCTTACATTACAGGCACTATAAGTAATTGTTCCTAATAGAATCAATTAATTGAAAAAAATATAATAAAATGATAAAAATTTACTAGTTTCTGATATATTTCTTTGTATTCACCCTACTACCTATCTGGATGCCAAATTTGAACTTTCTAGGTAATTTGGAACTCTAGGGTTAGAGTTTTGGTCTATAGGTCAATACGTGATAAAAATGACGTTTTTGGACGTTAATATGTAAATAACCGTTTGAGGTGTGCTTATGAAATTTGGAGAATATATGTATCTCGCAAGTTTCAATATATGAGCCAAATTTGACATGCTTATATGAAATAGTTTTTGAGTTATGAGGGGGTAAAAAGTGGCTCCAAATGGTTCGTATAAGATGTAAGTTCTGTTAAACTTGAACTTGGCTTGAGATACACCATAATAATTTACAACTCCGTCAATCAATCTGTATTTTATTGGAGAAGTTAACTGTTGCAATGTATTTTAACTAAACTTTATTATAGTACTACAAAGTCAAAGGAATTTAATTACAATTTGTCTAATCATCTTAATTTCCTGAACTATAGTAAGCAAGTTTAGACATCTAGGTAGGTTTAAATACTTATGCTTATCACTGCAAGTAAATAACACAGTAACGGATCGAGTCATTGTTGTACCAGCTGGCGCACCAGTGCATATTTCGATAAACAATGATATTTACCACCCTTCCTTGACCACTACTAAACTTCCAAATATTGGTAAAAGTTGCTTTTCGACATTCAAATATAAGTTTTATAACGAGTAAACAACACAGCGAAATATTGTTCATTATTCCACTTTTATTCGTACCTGCAACTTTTTACGTACTTGCTTACTATTCCTTTCCTTCTTTTAACGCTAAAATATTCACAGAGTTGTACTTACGTTTTCCTCGTTCGCCACTTGTAAAATACACAATAACAATACAATCACACACGCTCCTGGAACGACCGCTCGGCGCCACGGTTAACATTGACAGCAGACTACCCCCACTCCCACAGGTGTAGTTATACTACACAACATTTAAAGCCTTTATTTCAGGGTTTTGTTATTTCTTTTACAAAAAGTTTAATCTTACAATAACTAACCTCACTCAGTCTCGTGGCTTTTCCATAATGTCACCTGTCAATGTCACAGCTGTCAGTCTGTACTCTGTGTCTAACGCGGCCTCAACGCGGCAATTACAAACTTAACATTAAGGGCCTGTTTCACAATCTCCAGATAAACTTATCTGCCAGTTAAAATTATTGCTATCCTTTTCTCCAGTCATATAAAAGAAAAGGACAGCAAACATTTATCTGACAGATATGATTTAACTGGAGATTGTGAAACATGCCATAAGAAAAGCGTCAACACCTTTGATTAAAGTAAAGGTCAACACTAGTTATATGGATGGTGTACGGTTTTCTTTACATCTCCCCCACCAGAACAGAACAATTGCAGGGCAGAAATCACGCAATTGTTTAGTTATGTATTGATTGATACAGGTGATAATTTTGTAATATGGTAAAGGTACCGCTTTCTTACGTCCGGCATCCACTTCGTAGATTGAATTTCAAATCTTCTTTACTATTTTGAATGGTCCAACTCTTAGCTCGTCCATCTTTTTTCTATTTAGCCGATTGCCGCTTTCTACGTACATTTCTTCTCCTTCAAATTTATGTTCTTGGGGGGCGTCCATTAATCGCGTCATATTGTTTAGGGGGGGGGGGTCAAGAAAAAATCACCAATGATCACCACAGGGGGGAGGGGGGTCTGGACACATATCACGTGTAATTTTTTTGTTCCTCGTGCTATACTGTATTATGGTCAATAGAATAAAAAATATCAACTTTTAAATGAATCAATTTGTCAAAATTAGAGTAAAATTGCACTAGCACTATGATTGTAAATAATTTTTAATGGCATTTGACATATTATTTTCTGAAGTAGGATTTTACGGTTCCGTAGCCAAAGTGGCAAAAACGTAACCCTTATAGATTCGTTATGTCCGTCTGTCCGTCCGTCCGTCCGTCCGTATATCACAGCCATTTTACTCGGAAACTATAAAACGTATATCTTAGTAAATATTTAAATATAAGGTGTGTTCTTGTATGCCGCTACTTAGTTTTGTAGTAAAATAGATCTTATTGTGTTTGTTAAAGCTAGTTTTTTTATCTCTTTCCAAATCTTCGTTTGAGCTTTCTGATTTTAATTCTAATGGTAAAATATTCAGGTTTACGCCTTCCAGAAGGTATTTTGGTGTAAACTTTGTGACAATATGCTCTGTTTCATTATATTTTTTGACACATTTTTGTGCGATAGTTGTCCATGCTAGTTTCTTTTCATATTCATTTATTTTACATATTATCCTATTGACTAAAGTTTGATTTAAACTTTCATTAAGCCCGATGGAAAAAGGTGCATCTACTGCTGTAAACTTAATATATGAATGTAAATTTTTTAAGTCATTGCATCTCTTGAAATACTCAAAACTTATCAATGTTTACTTGCATCAGCTGCGGTGACATTCCAGTAATTTATAATGAAACCTTGACTTTAATTTTGAACCATATGTCCAGGTCATTTAATACAATTAAGCTCGTAACTATGTTTATCTACCATATGTTTACCAATATCATAAATCCTCTATTCCGCGTTCGGAAACCGTATGTAATTACCACCATTATTGCAACCAGTAACGTAACATCAGTGTATTATCTGTGACAGTGTGGTAAAAACGTATGAAAATTCATTACCTACGGTAACGTAATGAAAATCCGCCCTCCTACCCGACCGTCGGCACGCGCCCGCCCGACCACCGGTACAATCGAGTTGGCCATGGCGGTGCAATGTCATGACAACACGTCATTTAGGATTTATAATATGTGTGTAGATAAAGCAGTGTATACAACTTTACGTAATTAGGCCTTATTACGTAACAGTTACATAAACTACTAAAGACAAACGTCCTTATATGCTATAATTCGACAACTCAGTTGAACTGATAAGAACGAACGAAATGAAATAAAATGAATGAAATTAAATAATTTATTTGCAAGAATACGGTGACATAGGATCTTACATTTGTAATTTCATACGTATTCAACCCGAGTATAGGTGTGCAATTTTTTACCTTAAAATAGTTATTTGTTATACAAGGGTGCAAAGTTGTATTTTAAGTGTGGAATTGAAGCACGAGCCAGATATTGGATTCTAGGGTTGAACTACTAGCCAGCGAATGGATTCTATGGTTGAGCCGCGAGCGAAGCGAGTGGTTCGAAAATAGAATCCTGAGCGAAGCGAGTAGTTCGAAAATAGTATCCTGAGCGTAGCGAGTGTTGCAACACACGAGACGTAAAAATAACTTTGCAGCCGTGTGTAAACGCACGTGAGATTTTGGTGTTTATTTATTTTATACATAGCTTAGGTACATGAAGGAAAACATTACAAAGGCTTGATAATGATAATAGTCTGTTGTAGGTAGCGGGATACCAAGCGGCTGCTTAAACCTGCAAGTTTTACAGTTTTCTTGCTTTGTGACAATATGCAGCACTTGCTCCTATGCAACAAACGATCTTGGACTTCATTTAGATAGTACTAGTTTTCGCTTCAATTATTCGATTTAATACTGAAAGAAAGAACTTGAAATTATAATTCAATACAAAACTCTACATAACCTCAAAGTCACATATATCCATTGACTAGCTGTGCCCGCGGCTCCGCCCGCGTGGAATTCGGTCTGTGGACCACTTTTGTATTTATACGTTCATGTCCACGGCAAATATCATCCAAATCGATCCTCCCATCAAATCAGTGTATGCATGAAAGGTAAGAACAGGCGCGGTTGAAATTGGGGTGGGGGGGGGGGGGGCAAATGCAGAAATGATTTTATTTCTATTTGAGGTGCACTTGGAGGGGGGGGGAGTCCATGACCCATGCAAATTTAACTCAATCGAGTGTAGTGGCTACCCCCTCCCCCCCTTTTAGACGTTGAATTTTTGGGGATTTTCCGGGATAACAATGCAAAAAAAACCGGCCAAGAGCATATCGGGCGACGCTTAGTGTAGAGTTTCGTAGATGCCGCCCTGTTACAAAACATCCGTTCAAAAGGTCGTTTATTAAGGGATATTTGGCGGCGCTTACGTCATTTTACTATTCAACACCTTTCCTTTCACTATGCGTTTTTGATTGATAATTCAAAAACGGCTGAACCGATTTTATTCAATATAGTTTTTATTGAAAGTTCTTATCAGGCCTCACCAAATTTCAGCTTTCTAGTGCGAACGGTAACTGAGCAAGACCGTGGACAGACGGACGGACATGGCGAAAATATAAGGGTTCCTAGTTGACTACGGAACCCTAAAAAGAGATAAATAGTAGTTAATGTAACTGTTACGTAATAATGCCTAATTATGTACAGAAGCATACACTGCTTTACCTACACACATATTAAAAATCCATTGAAACCATTAGAATGACCGCCATTACACCGCCATGACCAACCTTATTGCGGTCGGGGGGGATTTTCATTACGTTTCCGTAGGTAATGAATTTTCATACGTTTTTACCACACTGTCACAGATAATACACTGATGTTACGTTACTGGTTGTAATAATGGTGGTAATTACATACGGTTCCGAACATGGAATAGAGGATTTATGATATTGGTGTAGATCAAGATATTTATTCTTCAATGTAAGCACATTACAATGCACTAATGAACGTCAGAAAAAAAAACCGGCCAAGTGCGTGTCGGACCACGCATAGGAGGGTTCCGTACCTTCAATGGAATAAGAACCAAACTAATACCATAAGGTCGTATCTGATGCCTATGGAAGAAGTTTTTTGGAGATAACACAAAAATGGCTGAACCGATAATGTTCAAAACAATCTTCGTAGAAAGAAGAGAAGAAGATAAGGCGCATCTCTTCAAATTTTTTCATATTTTTTGAACTTACAGTTCAAAAGTTACGGGGGGGGGGGGGGGGGGGGCTACACAACTTTTCTGAGTTTCGAAGCGATTATTTCAGAAAATATTCACTTAATCACAAAATAGTCAAAGAAACTTGAATGTTATTTTGAAATACCTATCGATTGATGTGTCACATGTTGATATTTGGTTAAACTTTTTTTTTAGTTACCTGTATGGAGCGCCCCCCTAAAAATATTTTTTTTTTCAAACTTTTAACTTAAAAAAAAAAAAATTAATAAATTTAAACTGTTTATTTTTAATTTAACATGTTTACAATATTACAGGAGCTCAGTTGCAATCTCTATTTTTTGAGATTATAATAACTAAGCAAAGCCTTAATTATATAGGTAGTTATAGTGCTTACATTTATTACAATAAGTTAAGTACATTAATCTTTATTATTCAGTGCTTTCTTAAGTACATATTTTGCCTTATCAGGGTTTTTTACTAAGGTTTCAACAACTTGTTTGGGTAAGCTGTTCAGGATATTAGGTAGGTATGTTGACCAGACCCTATTCCCATATTCATTGATGCTTTTTAGTATTTTAAAGTAAGGTTGGCCCCTGTATACCACTTTGCTGAAGTTTTTTAAATAGGGTTTCATGGTTCAGAGTGTCAAATGCTTTGCTGAAATCAATCAACTACATAAATAAGTAGCTGCATACAAAATACACCTTATGTGTAAATTTTATTCAGATACGTCGTATAGTTTCCGAGTAAAATGCCTGTGACATACGGACGGACAGACAGACAGACAGACATGACGAATCCATAAGGGTTCCGTTTTTTGCCATTTGGCTACGGAACCCTAAAAATACGTGAGTGTCGTGGAACACTCGATTGGAACAAAGTTATGTTATTTAATTTTTGACTTTCGTAAATTTTTTGGTTTTACTTTTTTTTGTATTTTTTAAATTTTGGTAACTTTGGTAACTTTGGTAATTTTGGAAATTTTGTAAATTTTGTAAATTTTGTAAATTTTGTAAATTTTGGAAAATTTGGAACTTTTGTAAATTTTGTAAATTTTGTAAATTTTGGAAAATTTTGTAAATTTTATAAATTTTGTAAATTTTGTAAATTATGGATATTTTGGAAATTTTGGATATTTTGGAAATTTTGAAAATTCTGGAAATTTTGGAAATTTTGAAAATTTTGGAAATTTTTGAAGTTTTTGAAATTTTTGAAATTTTGAAATTTAGCCATTTTTGACATTTTCGACATTTTTCACTTTTTTTACTTTTAGGTTCTCGACTTTTTTCACTTTTATCACTTTGTCACTTCTCACTTTCACTTTTCACTACACTTCACTTTATTCTAATTTATATATTTTTTATTTCATTCCATTTTACATGTTTCTCAATCGTATGGGTGTCGCGTTTTCGTGACTTGACGCATTTTCGTGACGGTCACGTGACTTTTTTTCGCCTAGCCCCCCATCCGCGAACCGTCCGAGAAGGAACTTCGTTACAAAACTACCACCAGTTCTAATAACCCACTCTGGCCCAAGAAGTATTATGACCGAAAAGAAACTCGACGGGACTTATTTTTTTCAAAACAGTAATACATTATTAGATCTTAAAGATACAAAATAATGCGTAGTTCTTCAAGAAGACATATCAAAACAGTTGAGAGACAGATAATGTACCTATTGTTTAATTATAAAGAAAAATAAACCCTAATCTGACTGCTTCACAAAACGTTTGATATGTTGTCCTACATAAACGTTGTCCTATAAATGTTAGATGATTTTGTAGTAGTTTTTTGGTTTGGGCCATGCATCTTTGTCCGTCATATATAGTCCTCGAACCTGCAATAACCCTTTGACAGTCATGACATTTTCAAATATTTCTTAAGACCGGGTAAAGGTAAATTTAAAGCATCGACGGGTAACATGTTATAAATATGAACACCTTGACCAAAAAATTACAAATTACTTCAATACCAAATTTCATCTAAATACGTACAGCGGTTATTGGTTTTTTCTTCCACATGTAAACTTCCACCCCTTTTGCATCCGCTTAAGGGATAATTTCCGAGATAAACAGACAAAAATTCTAAAAATTGTTGGAACGTGTTCTGTTATCGATTCTAAGTATCCCCAGCCAACTTTTTTTCGAATTTATTTCATGAACAGACTTTCGACCCTCTTTAGCTTTATTATATGTATAGATCGTTTTTATTGAAAGTACCTTTCAAGCTTCACTTCCTGTATTTTTTTCAAATTTTTTGGACCTACGGTTCGAAAGTAAGATGGGGGAGGGGCTTTTTTGAAGATGAAACTATCCTGTGTCCTTTCTCGAGACCCATACTATCTCTATACCAATTTTCATCTAAATCAGTTCAGCGGTAAAAAATTCCTCATACCAACTTCCAACTCTCTTTTCACCCCCATAAGGGTTTGAAAACTATCCTATGACGTTTCTCGAGACTCAAATTATCTCCATACTCATGTCTATCTAAATCGTTTCAGCGGTTAAAAATTCTCCATACAAACTTTCAACCCCATTTTCACCCCCACCAGGGTTGATTTTCGGGATTAAAACTATATATTATCCTTTCCCGGGACTCAAACTATCTCTATACAAAATTTCATCAAAATCCGTTCAGCCGTTTTCACGTGATGCGCGGTCAAATAAACAGACAAACAGATAAACAGACAAAAAATCTAAAAATTGTTGGAACGTGTTCTGTTATCGATTCTAAATATCCCCAGCCAACTTTTTTTCGATTATCTTCCATGTACAGACTTTCGACCCTCTTCAGCTTTATTATATGTATAGATAGATTTATTAAGTATTCAACAAGATGTCACATCTAGAGCAAATTTTGTGCGCCATGTTTGGCGGTTGACAGCTATGACAGAATCAAAAAGTAGTATAGACTTGTAGTGATTTTCACTACATTTTTTGGGACAATGAATTTCTTAGGGATGTCATCTCTTGTTAGTTGTTACTCAATGCATATATCACGCAAAATGTATTACACCTATCGTAAGTACCTACATAAATATCTTAGCTGGTCTTTGCGTCGATTTAATACATTTATTGAAAGGTGATGGCACTGATGGCAGATATTACATTAATAAATAATAAAAAACGCAATCTGAAACTCAACAATATAAGTAAACAAAACTAACTTTTTAAAATAAAAAAGATACATACCACAGATAAAACAAAAACAATGCACAATTTTCGAATTATTCTGAGACAGGTGTTGCCAACCCGTGATTTTTCAAATTTGCCGCGCTTTTCTACTGACATAAATGGTTTGCCAGACTATAACAACTGCAAAATAGGTACAAAAAAAACTTCTTGAAAATGTTAAATCAATAAAAATGAATCGATCAGAATAAAAGGGTCTAGCAGGCTACGCTAACAACGCTACGTTCGTAAATGTTTTTTTTTTGACATGACGCACCATGATTTTCCAAAATGTTTTTAAATGTATACGCAGTTGACAATTGTGGCTTATCAAGTAATTTTTTTGATAGTTGTGTCTTTTTTTTTTTTTTTTATACCACGACGGTGGCAAACAAGCATACGGCCCGCCTGGTGATAAGCAGTTACCGTAGCCTATGGACGCCTGCAACCCCAGAGGATTTACATGCGCGTTGCCTACCCTTTAGGAACCTATACACTCCTTTTTTGAAGAACCTCATACTGTAGCCCACTGGGAAAACCTCGGCAGGGAGTTCATTCCACAGCCGCAGCGTTCGTGGGAGGAAATTCCTCTTAAATCGTACTGTGCGCGACCCATTGGGCTCCAGGGTGTGGGGATGAACACCCTGCCGGCGGCGAGCGGTGCGGTGATAAAAAGCTGCCGTGGGCATCATATCAATTCGAAGATGGCTGGACCGATTTGAAAAATTCTTTTTTCGTTTGAAAGAGTATACTTCACAGTTGGTCCCACTGTAACCAGGTCAGGATCTGATGATGGGATCCTGGAGAAATCGAGGGAACTCTTCAACTATTATAGGCACACCTATAGTGATTTGAGTATTTTTTACAGCAGCTCGAGCATTTGCTTTTGGAATGGTGGATGTTTAGTGAAGTCGGTTCTTTTTTGTTCAAAATTATTAATTGAATACAATCCATACTAATGTTATAAATGGGAAAGTGTATGTGTGTGTTTGTTTGTTTGTTTGTCTGTCTTTCACGGCAAAACGGGGCAACGAATTGACGTGATTTTTTAAGTGGAGATAGTTGAAGGGATGGAGCCCCCCACTTGCCTAAAATGGGGGGTGGAAGTTTGTATGGAGCATTCCGGGGGGCAATCAGAAAAGGGGAACCGTGTTACCCTGAATTTAACGCGAGCGAAGCCGCGGGCAAAAGCTAGTTAAATATAAAATTATTTTTGCGTCCACAGCACCTGATTTGGTCAGACAATTTACTCAGATGGGCGAAGATTGTCCTGCCTGGAGTGGCCTTTACATGTTATTATATTATGTTTAAAAAAGTAACTAGGTAATTACACGGTCGAATTTCAAATATTCTTTGCAGTCTTATGAATAAAATGCAGTTTTGCTATCTGTTTTTAAATAATAAATAAGGGCTTTCTGAGTTAGTGAGGTGAAAATATAATTCTTACAATGTCATTAATTCATAATCTAATGTCAACTAATACAACTATTTATTATTTATTTATGTCAAATACCCTTTTATACTATAAAAACGTTGTTCCTGTCGCCATTTCGTCAACTTAATTTTAAATGAGGTCTCATGTTGCAATTTAATTATGTCAGGTAAGTTGTTGTATACACATATTGTAACAGATTTTCTTATATATATCGGCGTCACAGCGAGGCTGATTTAAAAGTTTCCTATATTGAGCTCTCACATGTCTCAGACCACTTTCAGAACGTTGTGTGAGGTTTATAATTTTCCAGATACCACGCATTGTCCAAAGCGCATCTTTTAGGAGATGAAATGCCCTCTCTATATCAACGGAATTTCCCCATATAAGTAATCCGTAGCCTAGAACAGATGTGACATGCCCATGATAAGCCGTGAGCGCGGCTTCTGCGGATACTGTCTGTCTTATCCTCCTTAGGGCAAAAACAAAACGATCTAACCTTTTACATACGTAGTCTACATGAAATTTCCAACTTAAATTCTTATCGATATTAATATGTACATATTATATTATACACGTATAACGTAATATTATTAGATGATTTATTTTTCATGTGCGATTGCCAGGTCATTCTATCTCTTCTATCTTTCTTTAAATATATAAAAGAAGAACCTGACTGACTGACTGATTGACTGACTGACTGACTGACATATCAACGTACAGCCCAAACCGCTGGTTCTAGAGATTCCAAATTTGGCACGTAGGTTCCTTATAAGGTCTAGGGGTGCACTAAGAAATAATTTTTCAAAATTCACCCGCTAAGGGGGTAAAATGGGGGTCCAAAGTTTGTATGGCGAAACAAGATTTGTTAGACAATTTTATTCGAAACTTCACAGAAGCATTCCTAATGATAAATGAGTAAACACGTGTTTAAGGTTTTTTGAAAATTCAACCCCTAATAGGGGCAAAAGTGGTCACTAAGTCTGAAAATCAACATGGGTATCGTTTCTATGGTTTATCGGGTCGTTGCAATAACGATTTTAAAATCCAACGTGGCGAACGCGAAATACCATTTCCCCTGTTGGGGTGCGATGGGGTTGAAATGTCTAAGTATCAATATGGGTGTCGTTTTTGTGTTTTTTTGGGACGTTAAATGATAAATAATACGAAAATGGCATCGATTTTGAAATTTATTATCGTGGACATGAAAATTCTTGAAAGTATTTGTAGCAAATTGCAATCTAACAATCTTAATATGTAATAAAAATATACTGACTAACTGACATAGCCCAAAATTACATTAAGTAGTTTTCATCAACCCTTAAGGGAGTGAAAAGTGGGTTGGAAGTTTGTATGGCAAATTTTTAACAGCTGAACCTGTTTAGATGAAACTGGGTATACAGCTAGTTTGAGTCCCGGGAAGGAACATAATAGTAGATTGTACACCAACGGGATAAAGCACTGTTTTATGTCACGGGCGCGATATTGAATCCCGAACGTAACGAAGGATTCCAGACTTTACTCCCGAGCGCAGCGAGGGGGTTATGAGTTAATTCCCGAGCGTAGCGAGGGAATTAAGACTGAGTCCTGAGTGCAGTGAGGCTTTGCGTGAGGAAAAACAGCTTTATCCCCGAGGAGTATACTCTACTTTTCTCACCTCTTGTGAGACAATAAAATAGTTAAGGCTACTACTAGAAACGGGTTTTTATTAGGGTCCCGTAGCCAAATGGCAAAAAACGGAACCCTTATGTATTTGTCATGTCTGTCTGTCTGTCTGTCTGTCCGTCCGTATGTCACAGCCATTTTACTTGGAAACTATACGACGTATCTGAATAAAATTTACACATAAGGTGTATTTTGTATGCCGCTACTTAGTTATGTAGTTAAATTTGAAAAAACAAAAATTTTAGGGGGGGGGGGGCTCCATACATGTAACTAAATAAAAAATGAAAAAAATTTAACCAAATATCAACATGTGACACATCAATCGATAGGTCTTTAAAAATAACATTGAGATTTCTTTGACCATTTTTTGATTAAGTGAATATTTTCTGAAATAATCGCTTCGACAGTCAGAAAAATTGTGTCCCCCCCTGTAACTTTTGAACCGTAAGTCCAAAAAATATGAAGAAATTTGAGGAGATGCGCCTTATCATACTTTCTACGAAAATTGTTTTGAACATTATCGGTTTAGCCATTTTTGAGTTACCTCCAAGAAACTTCCTCCATTGGCATCAGATACGGCCTTTTGGTATTAGTTTGGTTCTTATTCCATTGAATGTACGGCATCCTCCTATGCGTGGTCCGACACGCACTTGGCCGGTTTTTTAAAGTAAATCAAAAGTACTTATAAATTGATTCTTGATACATTAGTCAATTTTATTCGAATTATATCTTCTATTTTTGTAGAACCTGCAGTTTTACTCCGTATACTGCAGCTCATATGACACTCGCGGCATTTGTTTTTGGTATTTAAAATTGAGGTGGCCAGCGCGAGTTTCAAATCAGTTCGACGACGCGGCGGCGCGGGCCCGTGCACCGTGCGGACTTTACGAAATTAGACTTTAAGCACATAACAATAAGAACTATGGGAAGTGAAATCACATTATTAACCAGCGGGTTATAATGAGATTTAGTACAACATTATAACCCGGCTAAAGCCAAGGGCTATAATGATTTGCTTTCGGTCAGGTTTGCATGATATATAATTTAGCATTGTCGAGCAGGTGGTGTGAAAAATCGTTTATATCGCGAAAGGAGGTGAAATGGGGGTTGGAGGTTTGTATGAAGAATTTTTTACCGATTTAGATAAAAGGTATGGATATAGTTGGAGTCCCAAGAAACAATGTAGGATAGTTTTTATGCCGAAATTAAATCCTAGAGGGGTAGAAAGGGGTTGGTAGTTTGTATGGCGAATTATTAACCTTTGAACAGACGATTGAGATGAAACTTGATACATAGATAGTTTGAGTCCCGGGAAACAATGTAGGATAGTTTTTATTCCGAAAATCAACCCTTTAGGGGGAGAAAAGGGTGTTGAAACTTTGTATGGGGAATTAATAACCGCTGAATATATTTAGATGATTTGGTATGGAGATAGTTTGAGTTTTCGGGAAGGACATATAGCAGACAAGTCGCGAGGAAAGGCGTCTATTCAAGAGTAGAAATCTGCATTACTTAATCATAAATAATTTCTTAGTAGTAGTAAGTCGGCATAACAATTCAGTAATCATTTCTTTAAAAAAAATAAGGGAACTGTCTTCACCAAAACGTGGTACACCGAAACCTCCAGAATGTAACAAATACTTTTCCATAAACCGCATCTAAAGCGGTTTAGCCAAACGCGAGATAATCGGGGACAAACATACATTCCGTTATACGTAGGTACAAACAAACATACGAGTCTAACTGAGAACTTCCTTTTTGAGTACTTATAGTACACGGGCGAAGCCGCGGGAAAAAGCTAGTTTATCATAAAAATATAGACATCTTATATTCAAAGGATCACAATGACATGTTGTTAGTAAACTCCGGCACACCGGCTTGGTTTTACATTAGATCTAGAATACTTTTGTAGGACAATAGCGTTGCGAGACTGGCATTTTTATACATGTAATGTTTTTGATGGGATATATATATTATTTTATATGTATATTATTTGTTTTAGCTGCCGCGATAACAATGTATAATATATAACAATGTAATGTATAATAATGTAATTTGATAATTGACTATTGTTTGACGGTGTTGTAGTTTAACTTCCCATCCATTGCACATATGTGACATAAAAGTTTATACTAATCCAAGCTAAACATTAATCAACTCTTGGAGTGCCTCGAGTCGTATCAGTCACTCACAAGGTCGGCGCTACTAATAATTATTTTATCCACAATTTTAAAATCCACGCCGCAGGCTTCGTCAGGTAGGTACAGAAACAGGTCAACCACAGGCTACGTCACACAACAATCAAAATCTACAAGATGAAATCCGCCACGGGCTTTGTCAATAATAACTTACACATTAAACCTTAATTATACAGACCACCCGGACTGTAGCCGGCTCAATACTCCCCATGACACTAGCTGCGTTGCCACGCTGAATTGCCAAGGAAATCTGTTGAACCAGGTACGAACCGGAGCGAGGATCGCAACCCCTCTCTCTGAGTCGACGACCCAAGTCCCTGACAAACTCCTTGGCCTCCGCACCCCAAGACCCTGCAGTCTCTACCGCAACCGGTATGAAGTCATACGTTGGTTCCAAGGCAGAGTATGCTGTTTCTGCCTAGCTGCATATTTAGCAGCCGACCCAGCAGCTCTTATGGTGTGGGGCAAAAGTACTGACGCATGTAGCTTCCCATAATATCCCATAAAGGCACTTGCCCTTCTGCCAAGGAACCAACGTAAGACCATCAGGTCTTTTGGCATCCGAGCGGCACTACCCCGGAGGCTCCAGAACACAGGGTACGTTGGCTGAAACCAAAGCCCGGCGAACTATTTCGTTGATTGCATGGTGACGCGAAAAACGTCCTGCACATTTTTGACAACTAAGGCTATGGTGACCATCCTCTTGTACCATGGCCCCGCAAACGCACCGATGCACCTCGCACACCTTGCAGCCCAATCTCAATGCAACCGCTATCCTCAACGTGTCATTATCCAGAAATGTGCCTAACTGGGGTGACAGCATTGCGTGCAGCCACGCGCCTGACTCGCAGCTGGAAACTGCCCTGAGGCGCACCAAATCCGAGCTTCCTGCATCCCTGAACATGTCTGTTAGCAATTTCTAGCACAAAATGTCGTCCCAGCCTCTTTCAGCGGCAGGATATTTTGGCCGCTCTCTGTCCTGACAAATAGTAGACCACTTGACCAATGCCTCCTCAACAAATGGTATCTGGGAGATGCCATTGTCTGACAATATCCGAGCGAAAAGTCTCAAAGTTCCATGCGCAGAGGCAAAAAAAGCCACTACGCCTAGCTCACGACACCGACGTATCCCAAGCCCACCGTTACGCACCGGAAGTGCAGCCTAGCACCACTGCGTCTCATTTAGATGCACGTTCAATAAAGCCTCGAGTGCTAATTTGAGGGTATCGTCTAAATTAGCAACATCATCCTCAAACATCCAAGTAGGGTAGGTTCTTAGAATGTATATCAAGGCATTGCAAAGCAATTCCGAAGCAGAACGAGACATGCGATGATAAATTAGTCAAGTGTGCTTGGGCTTTAACTAAAGTCAACCTTTTCTCTTCCAGTACAGAACTGACTCCTTCCGGGAAAATAGGAGCACCCAAAAGAGAAAAGGTTGACTTTTTCAAAAGCCGCACCCCTGGCAGACAGCGTACTCACGTCCCCAGCGTCGCAAGTGAATAGCTCGCACTTACCTGGGTTTATCTCTAGACCGATTCCCTTCAACGCCGGCACAAGCTTATTGAGGTCACCCAGAAGTCCGAGGGCTACCACCGATCGTGCAGTCATCCAGGTACCATGCGTTCAGCGGCGAATCCAAAGATGAAATTACTTTTTGTATGGCCAAACAAAATATTAAGGGCCCTACAGGGTCTCCCTGCTGGGCACCAAACTCGCGAATTTATCAGATTGCCATTATACATGGTTATATAGGTATGGATCAGGGATGTAACAGATGTGGTTTTATCGGAACCGAAAGCGGAATCAGATATGTCTTAAATTTAACTTATCGGAACCAGAAACGGAATCGGAACCGAAAACGGAAGCGGAACCAGAATCGGAGCCCGAGTGATAGCAGCACATGGCAAGCGGGGACATGAGCAAATTACAGGTATAAACTTGTTTGTTTTTGATGTACGCCACTCATTTTCCCCCGCTGCATTGCTACGACATCCGATATTACTTCTGTTTTGAAAGTAACAGAACCAGAACCGAAGCGGATGTTTAAAACCAATCGGAAGTTCCGACTTAACGGAACCGGAACCGGAGCTCTGTTACATCCCTGGTATGGATATATGTAGGTTGTTAGCGACACAACTGAACATAACACGAACGAGACTCCAACCCATACGACGGAGCGAGACATCACCGAGGGAGCGAGAAGGACGACGAGCGGCGAGCGACTATCCCCGCGTCCTGAAAGCTGGCGACCGTCCTGAAGGCTGACGACCGTCACTGAAGACTTATCGTGATATGTGATTTGTTATGTTATGTAAATATGGTTAAGTTTGTATTCGAAATAAAGAGATTTATTATTAAGTAGGTAGAGTCAAACTTAGAATGTAAACTATTATGATTTGAAATATTTAAGTGAAATACGTGTATTAGACTTAACTTGGATAGTTTAAGTGAAAATTGTAAGTGTGTATGGATGAATGGATAGGAATTCCCCAATAAATCCCTTATCTAGAGAGCGGATAGATAGGTAGGAAATTATTGTCAGGCATAGATAATTGAAGTACATTATCTAACAATAAACATTAACCTTACGCCCTGAGTCCCTACAATAGGTAAAAGATAAGGTAAAGTTATAATAAAACAATAATGTATGCTCGGAGATTGAAGAGCTCTTTATTGAGGTAACCGAAAGGTCTATCGCTAAACGCATAGACTACGTAGGTAACTGTTCGGACTCACGACGTAATGGCAGTCATAGAAACTCTGAAAGAAAGAAAAATTTATAAAACATAGTGAAAATCAAGCTTAAGAAAATACATTTTGGAATAGGGTCGGCCAATCAGAGCGCCGATTAAAAGACCAATTAGATCCTAGAAGGGATAGGACAATTAGACAGAGAGGACATGAGAAAAACGTCTGATTGGACGAAATTCCAATAAGAATCCAGGCAGGTATATCCGCTTATTAGTAAATCAAATCGTGCTATAAACATCCATACAAACCGGTGAAATTCATTCAGTAATTCGGACAAGCAGCAAGAAAAAAAAATAAACTAGAAGAAAACCAACTGGACTTTTGGAACACCGCTCCCCTCCTTCAACAGGAAGATTTTCTACGGGCTACTCATCGTGCGTCGACCGGCAGTGCGGCGTGTCGTCTGTTCGTGCCAGAGCCCTCGAGACTCTGTCACGTGGTCCGACATCTACTTACGGAGATTTCGTCGACGGGGTACTTCGCTGAATCAGCTCCGCACGGGTAACGGCTGAGTTAGGATCGGTAACCGTGGATATACAACATAAGCTATCGAAGGAAAATACCATATTACAGGCTGCGGTCTGTAATATAGGTATTATATTAGATGTGACATCTAGAACAAATTTTGGCCGTCATGTTTGGCGGTTGACCGCTGAGACTTAATCGAAGAGTAATATAGACTTGTAGTGATATTCACTAATTGGACATCAGACGCAATTGAACCTCGGCAAAAATAGCCGGCACAATCATTAGGAGAATGATGATGATAGTACTGTAATTACATGCATACTAAAGAAACCGTTTATTATGACAGCGATGGGAAGATTCGGGTCCGGACAGCACGGAGCCGCCGCCGCCAGCGCACGCTCCTCTCGATGCAGTCTGGCAACCTGTCGCCGGTACTCGGTAAGCACATCCCTATTACTTCTTGAATGTTTATCACACAGGGTTAGCTAAAGGCACGGCGCTAGACAACGGACCGCTCGACACCATTTGGCAACTCAATACTGAGCACAGACCTCCTCGCATTGTACAGGGCACGTAAACATACACAGCCGCACAGAGGTTTACAGCGTTCATCCCCACCCTAGCCTATTTTAATAAAATAAATAAATATTATGGCACAATCTTACACAAAACAACTAAGTCCTACAGTAAGCTCATTATTTATTTATTCATTATTTAAACTTTAATGCACATAAGGAAACTTAACGTACAAAAGGCGGACTTAATGCCATAAGGCATTCTCTACCAGTCAACCTTTAGGGCAAAACAGAAAAGATTGTAAGCGGTGCATCTAATGAAATTAATAACGAAAAGTTATTCTATTTTCCTATTCATACACATAAACTATATAAACTAGAATACATAAAATACATACATATAAAACTACTACACATATAATAATATACATACACACAAATACTTGTATATGTAATTTTATCTCGCCAAGAAAAGCACTTTTCGAGAAGATACAGAAATTTTACTTATGCTTGTGTTGTGGGTACTATATAATGATATATTTCGTTTTCGCAAACTCAGTTTGGTTTATTTCCATGTTCTTGACATACGTCGCACCCGCACCATTGATGTTTCTCTGTTTGGCCTAAAGGTTGACTGGTAGGGAATGCCTTACGGCATTAAGTCTGCCTTTTGTAACCGTATATTTGTTACTGTGCAATACAGTTTAAATAAATAAATAAATATATCATAAATAGATATATACTTAAATACATAGAAAACATCCATAACTCACGAAGAAATATCCGTATTAAACACACCATTAAATGCCCTGACCAGGACTTGACCCGGGACCTTCTGCCTGCATCATAGGCATAGTCACTGCCAACTAGGCTAGGAGGCTATTTGGAATTTTACAGACGTATTTTAAATAATTTCAGTGACGTATCCATATTTGGAACAACTTATTAGGTACGTTATACTGAATGTGCGCTGGTTGTCTAGTGGAAAAGAGTACCTACGACTTTACTTCGTATGCGGTTGACTGTTTTACGATGCAATCGCAAAATATTGAGGACGAGGAATAGCCAATGAACTCGTTCACCCGCACTCGTGCATTCAATATAAATACCTAAATATAAACTATGGACACAGAATAACTAATAGTAAGTCAGATTTAGGTATAAAATTATACCTATACTCGCCGTCTGCAAGCAAAATTGAAACTTATAACCGCGCACGAACCGTGAATCTTCTTTGCGCGCCGCAGTTTTATGACCGAGCTGTGAGCGTCGGCACGGGGTTGTCACTTGACAAGTTTTTGTACCTATACCTACTGATTTATTATTTTTAAGATAAATATGTAGGAATTACAAACGTTGATTATGTGAACATGAAATTTTTATCCGGAGATAGAAATTTTTATAGAGATTATGTCTGATTCTCACGGAAGTAGGTATGCCACAGCCGTATTCCTTTAATATAAAGAAAATATGTCGGTCAGTTTCTAATATTGTTTCTGGGCAACCGATATTCAATAAATTAAGTGAACACTCGGTTTGTAACTTTGTACACGATTGCTAAGGCGTCTAAGCGACATAAGACGTCTCAGGTTCGATCCCTCACGCATGACATTCTTTTTGTATTTTTTTAGTTTAAATATCGTAATCATTAATAGGGCCACCTACATTAGTTGACTCAAAACCTTAATGGCGCAGGATGTTCCTGTTAATCTCGAATGCAGCTAATACAGGGCGCTTTAGTCAAAATAATGCTAACAGTGTTTTTTGTAATTCCTAATTTTATTTACTCCGTTTTATAAAAAGCATCCTGAACAATTTCTAATTTTTCAAACAATCCGTCTGCTAAAGGAGATGCCAATTTTTGAGCCAAGGACATATAATATTTTATTTAAAGTTGGATATTCAATTTTTTTTTAATTTTGGTACTTTTTAGGTGATTTTGACTCAGAATCACAAGCTTCTTAATGACTAAACTTATTATGACGATAAGAGAATGGAACTAATGAAAAATATATGAAAAAACCGGCCAAGTGCGTATCGGACCACGCATAGGAGGGTTCCGTACCTTCAATGGAATAAGAACCAAACTAACACCAAAAGGTCGTATCTGATGCCTATGGAAAAAGTTTTTTGGAGATAACTCAAAAATGGCTAAACCGATAATGTTCAAAACAATTTTCGTAGAAATTATATGATAAGGCGGATCTCCTCATTTTTTTCATATTTTTTTGACTTACGGTTCAAAAGTTACAGGGGGACACAATTTTTCTGAATTTCGAAGCGATTATTTCAGAAAATATTCACTTAATCACAAAATGATCAAAAAAACCTCTATGTTATTGATGTGTCACATGTTGATATTTGGTTAATTTTGTTTTTAATTTAGTTACATGTATGGCGCCCCCCCCCCCCCCACTAAAAAGATTTTTTTTTATTAAACGACATAAATAAGTAGCGGCATACAAAATACACCTTATGTGTAAGTTTTATTGAGATACGTCGTATAGTTTCCGAGTAAAATGGCTGTGACATACGGACGGACAGACAGACAGACATGACGAATCCATAAGGGTTCGGTTTTTTGCCATTTGGCTACGGAACTCGGAGACATTGTCTTTACGTATTTAAATAAAAGTAAACAAACAATTTTTAAATTTTCGGGTATTTATAACTTTTATTGGTTAACCAATAAAATTCAAAACTGCCTGGATCTGTCACTTAACGACCTGGCTTTAACCAATATTATTTGATCGTGTAATGTTTTCATCTACCTTCAACTGGCTTAAAGACCCATTTGAGGGTAGATCTTATTTACTTTTATTTCAATACTAGTGGGGTTGTTTAGCGACATAAAAACGTCGAACCTCAAATTTTGATTCACAAGTATAAAATTTAGCACAGTTGTTTCTTGTCCTTATACAAGCTGATTAAGATCGGTACCCCAAGGTACCTCCAGTTCTGGCACCCGGGAGAGGGGGGGGGGGGGGATAAAATACAACTCCACCCGGCTTCATTAAAAAAATTCTAACAGTTCACGTTTAGCTAATAGGTCAAGTTTGGTATGAATTTCGGATAAAACGACCATGTAGAATTTGTTTCTGGTATTAAAAATGCAATTTACTCAGTAATATTTAAAAAAATATATGAAAATCGAAAATCTCAACTAAATTTTTTATATTCCAGTCATCATAAATATTAATTTGTTATTTTTTTTCATACACTAAAAATACAATATTAAAGCATATTTCATGTAGATTAAAAAAAAACATTTAATAGCCATTACTAACAGTAAATGGCATTTAAAAAAAAATTGCGTCGTGCGTCGTGAATTATTTTTACCGCCGTCGGCATCCGCGGTCAAAATATCCAAATAACGCAGTGTAGATAGGTACCATGTAAACTTGTTATTTATTGAAATCGATTATATATATAACAAAGATAAAAATCGTACCTGAAGGAATGTGGAATTCCGTCAGAAAAGGGACTTTTAGTATAGGATTTGAGTGCGCAACCTCTTTTCCTTGTGCTAAAATAAGCCAATTTATAATAAGAATAAAAAACCGTTACTTATTTATATTTAAGAAATGTAGACTTCTGTTAAAAAGGTAACGTAGAAAGATTGGTGCTTATATTTGTATAATAGTATTGCTTAGCGTCAGTCATTCTATATCTTCAATAAGTCGCTTACCTGTCATACAAAATCATCACATATTTTTGGAGAATGCTATTGGCTTCTGCTATATTGCTACATCTTGAAGTAGTTTAAGTGGCCGGGTTAAAGGCATTCCGAGCTTCAAAGGCACTTTTCTTACCCCTTCCATTAAATAACCATAAAACACAGACAGAACACTGTGTCGCATCCAGTGAAGGCATGCAACACGGGCAAGACTGACGCTTTGTCAGGGCCTCATAGAAACAAAATAGAGTTTAGTTTGCGGAATGTATAAACTATAAAATAATGTATGGCTATTATAACAAAATACTCTTACCTAATAGTGGCATGCGATAAAATTGTGGTTTTTCCCTGTGCCAATATGACCCTACAATTCCTGTAGTTGAAGTAACGACCTATTGAAGAATTCAAGTTACGACTACATGTTGAAATTTAAACGTTTTTAATTTACTCATATTATTGCAGGCCGAGCCTCTGCGCAACACTAAATGAATGCCGGAAGTACTTCTTCTTCTTCTTCTACCTAGTGTTATCCCGGCTATTACCAGGGTCTGCTTTCCTCCACTTTGCGCGGTCCTGGGCATCTTCTTTTACGAGCCCGTTTTCACTCATGTCGGCCTCCACGACATTCAGCCAGCGCTTCTTTGGTCTTCCGCGACCGCGTCCAGGGCCGTCCAGGGCTAGATCAGGGCATATGATCCCTATGTAGTCTGGTGGCCTGCGAGAGATGTGACCGAACGAACGAAGGCGACATTCTTGGAGCTTCTCCGCTACGTCACGAACTGCGAGGCTGCCGCGTATGTACTCATTACGAATGCGATTAGCACGTGTAACGTCGCACACCACCGCAGCATCTTCATTTCTGTAACGCAAAGCTCCTGAACATGCCTTCCAAGAACCAGCCACATCTCGCTTCCGTATATTAAGACCGGTCGGATGATGCACTTGTACACTAGCCCCTTCAGTCTTAGCGGAATTCTGCGATCGCAGATGACTCCTGTGACCTCTCGCTATTTAGACCAAGCTGCACTGATTCGGGCTCGGATGTCGTGGTCAATGGACCCGGACTCATGCAGTACGGATCCCAGGTACTTAAACTTGTCCGTTTTCACGGCAAGTTCGTTCCCTATTTTGATAGGAACGGGATCAGTACTTCCGCAGGCCATGTATTCGGTCTTCGAGACATTTAGCTTTAGACCACCGTTCTCTAGCGATCCCTTCCATAGGTTCACCTTTCGCTCTAGTTCCTGTTTGTCCTCGTCCGTCAGTGCAATGTCATCTGCATACATGAGCAGCCACGGCGGCGGGTCCTGGATATCCGCCGTAACAGCATCAAGCACAACACTAAACAGAAAAGGACTAAGGGCCGAGCCTTGGTGCACGCCAACTGTGATCGTGAAGGGTTTAGTGTCGCCAACAGCGGTCCTCACTAGGGAAACCGAGTTACGGTATATATCCCGGATAATGACAACATAGACTTGTGGTACGTTCTTCACCTTTAGTGCCCACCAGATCATCTGACGAGGGATGCAATCGAAAGCCTTTTGCAGGTCAAGAAATGCCATGTAAAGTGGCCTAATGCCGGAAATACTTTTTTACGAAAAAAGATCGTCAGCTGGAGAATATACCACCAACAGAAACAGCCCTTCATCAGCATTTACTACGCGTAGAGTACATTTCAATAAATGTACCCAGCTACTCGTATGTCTTTGTGGAGGGCACTATGATGAAACACAAAATGTATAATTAAGTAATTAAATTGTAGTTAACTCTCTTATTATTTTTATGCTTTATTTTGCGGTTCTTTTAAAGTGTGACTGTCCACAATCTGTGAACGACGCTTCCGAAGTTACTTTGGCCATATAATGAGAAGCGAGGACGAAAGTTTGGAAAGATTAATTGTTGTTGGCAATACTGAAGGCAAAAGGTCACGGGGCCGTTCACCAGCACGATGGACTGACCAACTCAAAGTTGAGGAACCCTCTCAGAAGTTCTACGATGTGGCAAGGAAAGCGATGGACCGAAATCGATGGCGAGAATGTGTTCGTGCCAATCGTGACCGAACAAAACCCAACAAACACGATCATCTGTCATGATGGATGCGACCAAGAAGAAGAATGCGTTTCTTGAGAATACGCGGAAAATATATAATGACTGAAGCTAAGCAATACTATTATACAAATAGAAGCACCAATCTTTCTACGTTACCTTTATAACGGAAGTCCACATTTCTTAAACTTAAATAAGTTACGGTTTTTTATTCTTATTATAAACTAGCTGTGCCCGCAGCTCCGCCCGCGTGGAATTCGGTCTGTGTCAGTAAGCGGCTAATTCACCCCTAATTTCTCTCCCGCTACCCTGGAGGCGGAACTTGAAGTAAAGTTGACAGATGGATTTATCCTATTAATTTTTATTGGCATGATTTGAACGACATAGAATAGTAGGTGTAAATCGGACGATACAGGACCACTTTTGTATTTATACGTTCATGTCCACGGCAAATATCATCCAAATTGATCCTCCCGTCAATTCAGTCTAAGCATGAAAGGTAAGAACAGGCGCGGTTGAAGGGGGGGGGGGGGGGGGGGGTCACAAATGCAGAAAGGTTTTTTTCTATCTGAAGAATTCGTAATCCTTAAGGGGTGATTTCCGGGATAACAATGCAAAAAAAACCGGCCAAGAGCATGTCGGGCGATGCTCAGTGTAGTTCCGTAAATGCCGCCCTGTTACGAAACATCCGTTCAAACGGTCGTTTATTAAGCGATATTTGGCGGCGCTTACGTCAGTCTACTATCCGGCACCGAACCGATTTTATTCAATATAGTATTTATTGAAAGTTCTTATCAGGCCTCAACTATAATAGGCCTCAAATATAATACAGATGACGTCAACGAGGGTTCCGTGACGGAATTATTTATTGACTCCGATAGTGAAAAAATTGCAGAAGCGTTCAACTGTGACATTGAAAAATGCAAGAAGTATTAAATAATAGTACATTACGTGAAAATAAAACACTGGACCGTAAAATTTAATGTTCTTCACATAGCCCTGAATGAATTTTCTACTATTTTAAACAAAATATTAAATAACGTTTTACCTAACAATGCACGAATTTTATTTTAATGGCAGGAGTAAAACTCATCTTCCAAGTAGTGATTGTACACTAGCATATAAGAACAGACTTGACACCACAATTGTTGAATCAGTGGATCGTTCACAACTAGGTATAACACTTCTCTGATAGGATGAAGTGTATTATTGACCATTTTGATTTTGACCAATTGACCATTCACATTCGTTGAGATTTATAAAGTCATCTTGACTTAAAAACAGTCAACGTCTAAAAATATCACCATCGCGTAAAAAACTAAAAAGATTAAAAAAATTGTTGCAATTTATAGATTTTAGTAGGTATGAGTCGGTTTCGCGAGGAACCTTAATATATTTTAATATGGAGGCAAGTTATCTGGGTTGAGACTGCTATAAGTGCAAATTTACCTTTAAAGTTCCCATAAGATACTTAATGCAAACAATTTTTAAAACATGGCGAATGTTTTAAATAATTGTCGAAATATTATTTTAACATACAATTCTCTGTATGCTTTTTTCAAAGGGCATTGTGAAATTCAACATATTTTGGTAGACGTTTACAATAAAAATTAATTCCCCGGCGATTTCACCCACTATACACACTATATTTTAGAATACTTATATTATGTTCTACAATAAAAAACATTAACAAGTTCATAAAGTTTTTAAGTATTTCTTTATTATTATCACGTCACAAAACTACGAGATCCACCGGCCGGTACAACGCAAAATGTTTATGAAACGTATTTCTAACTAAGAACGTTAATAGCTCATTTTAAACAGTATTACTCTAGTAAGATACTTATGTCAGATACTTATAGGAGAATTTGTGTTTAAAAATGTGGTTTCTCAGAGCATTATAGAAGTAATTGTGCTTCTGAAAGTGTATTATATGGCTTATTGACATTCTGCGAGTTGATTATAAGATCGTTACAAGTAAACAATGCTCCTATAACTGCGCCCAAATCCAGGTATGTAGCAAAGCACAGGTATATTATAAGTATAAAACAAGTAGGCTTGAAGAATACTATAAGTATTGATTTTGCTAGTTGGGCAGCACATGGCAAGCGGGGACATGAGCAAATGACAGGTATAAACTTGTTTGTTTTTGATGTACGCCACTCATTTTCCCCCGCTGCATTGCTACGACATCCGATATTACTTCTGTTTTGAAAGTAACAGAACCAGAACCGAAGCGGATGTTTAAAACCAATCGGAAGTTCCGACTTAACGGAACCGGAACCGGAGCTCTGTTACATCCCTGGTATGGATATATGTAGGTTGTTAGCGACACAACTGAACATAACACGAACGAGACTCCAACCCATACGACGGAGCGAGACATCACCGAGGGAGCGAGAAGGACGACGAGCGGCGAGCGACTATCCCCGCGTCCTGAAAGCTGGCGACCGTCCTGAAGGCTGACGACCGTCACTGAAGACTTATCGTGATATGTGATTTGTTATGTTATGTAAATATGGTTAAGTTTGTATTCGAAATAAAGAGATTTATTATTAAGTAGGTAGAGTCAAACTTAGAATGTAAACTATTATGATTTGAAATATTTAAGTGAAATACGTGTATTAGAGTTAACTTGGATAGTTTAAGTGAAAATTGTAAGTTTGTATGGATGAATGGATAGGAATTCCCCAATAAATCCCTTATCTAGAGAGCGGATAGATAGGTAGGAAATTATTGTCAGGCATAGATAATTGAAGTACATTATCTAACAATAAACATTAACCTTACGCCCTGAGTCCCTACAATAGGTAAAAGATAAGGTAAAGTTATAATAAAACAATAATGTATGCTCGGAGATTGAAGAGCTCTTTATTGAGGTAACCGAAAGGTCTATCGCTAAACGCATAGACTACGTAGGTAACTGTTCGGACTCACGACGTAATGGCAGTCATAGAAACTCTGAAAGAAAGAAAAATTTATAAAACATAGTGAAAATCAAGCTTAAGAAAATACATTTTGGAATAGGGTCGGCCAATCAGAGCGCCGATTAAAAGACCAATTAGATCCTAGAAGGGATAGGACAATTAGACAGAGAGGACATGAGAAAAACGTCTGATTGGACGAAATTCCAATAAGAATCCAGGCAGGTATATCCGCTTATTAGTAAATCAAATCGTGCTATAAACATCCATACAAACCGGTGAAATTCATTCAGTAATTCGGACAAGCAGCAAGAAAAAAAAATAAACTAGAAGAAAACCGCTCCCCTCCTTCAACAGGAAGATTTTCTACGGGCTACTCATCGTGCGTCGACCGGCAGTGCGGCGTGTCGTCTGTTCGTGCCAGAGCCCTCGAGACTCTGTCACGTGGTCCGACATCTACTTACGGAGATTTCGTCGACGGGGTACTTCGCTGAATCAGCTCCGCACGGGTAACGGCTGAGTTAGGATCGGTAACCGTGGATATACAACATAAGCTATCGAAGGAAAATACCATATTACAGGCTGCGGTCTGTAATATAGGTATTATATTAGATGTGACATCTAGAACAAATTTTGGCCGTCATGTTTGGCGGTTGACCGCTGAGACTTAATCGATGAGTAATATAGACTTGTAGTGATATTCACTAATTGGACATCAGACTGCATTGAACCTCGGCAAAAATAGCCGGCACAATCATTAGGAGAATGATGATGATAGTACTGTAATTACATGCATACTAAAGAAACCGTTTATTATGACAGCGATGGGAAGATTCGGGTCCGGACAGCACGGAGCCGCCGCCGCCAGCGCACGCTCCTCTCGATGCAGTCTGGCAACCTGTCGCCGGTACTCGGTAAGCACATCCCTATTACTTCTTGAATGTTTATCACACAGGGTTAGCTAAAGGCACGGCGCTAGACAACGGACCGCTCGACACCATTTGGCAACTCAATACTGAGCACAGACCTCCTCGCATTGTACAGGGCACGTAAACATACACAGCCGCACAGAGGTTTACAGCGTTCATCCCCACCCTAGCCTATTTTAATAAAATAAATAAATATTATGGCACAATCTTACACAAAACAACTAAGTCCTACAGTAAGCTCATTATTTATTTATTCATTATTTAAACTTTAATGCACATAAGGAAACTTAACGTACAAAAGGCGGACTTAATGCCATAAGGCATTCTCTACCAGTCAACCTTTAGGGCAAAACAGAAAAGATTGTAAGCGGTGCATCTAATGAAATTAATAACGAAAAGTTATTCTATTTTCCTATTCATACACATAAACTATATAAACTAGAATACATAAAATACATACATATAAAACTACTACACATATAATAATATACATACACACAAATACTTGTATATGTAATTTTATCTCGCCAAGAAAAGCACTTTTCGAGAAGATACAGAAATTTTACTTATGCTTGTGTTGTGGGTACTATATAATGATATATTTCGTTTTCGCAAACTCAGTTTGGTTTATTTCCATGTTCTTGACATACGTCGCACCCGCACCATTGATGTTTCTCTGTTTGGCCTAAAGGTTGACTGGTAGGGAATGCCTTACGGCATTAAGTCTGCCTTTTGTAACCGTATATTTGTTACTGTGCAATACAGTTTAAATAAATAAATAAATATATCATAAATAGATATATACTTAAATACATAGAAAACATCCATAACTCACGAAGAAATATCCGTATTAAACACACCATTAAATGCCCTGACCAGGACTTGACCCGGGACCTTCTGCCTGCATCATAGGCATAGTCACTGCCAACTAGGCTAGGAGGCTATTTGGAATTTTACAGACGTATTTTAAATAATTTCAGTGACGTATCCATATTTGGAACAACTTATTAGGTACGTTATACTGAATGAGCGCTGGTTGTCTAGTGGAAAAGAGTACCTACGACTTTACTTCGTATGCGGTTGACTGTTTTACGATGCAATCGCAAAATATTGAGGACGAGGAATAGCCAATGAACTCGTTCACCCGCACTCGTGCATTCAGTATAAATACCTAAATATAAACTATGGACACAGAATAACTAATAGTACTACCGTACAGAAAATTCGCTCCTTAATAAAAGTCAGATTTAGGTATAAAATTATACCTATACTCGCCGTCTGCAAGCAAAATTGAAACTTATAACCGCGCACGAACCGTGAATCTTCTTTGCGCACCGCAGTTTTATGACCGAGCTGTGAGCGTCGGCACGGGGTTGTCACTTGACAAGTTTTTGTACCTATACCTACTGATTTATTATTTTTAAGATAAATATGTAGGAATTACAAACGTTGATTATGTAAACATCAAATTTTTATCCGGAGATAGACATTTTTATAGAGATTATGTCTGATTCTCACGGAAGTAGGTATGCCACAGCCGTATTCCTTTAATATAAAGAAAATATGTCGGTCAGTTTCTAATATTGTTTCTGGGCAACCGATATTCAATAAATTAAGTGAACACTCGGTTTGTAACTTTGTACACGATTGCTAAGGCGTCTAAGCGACATAAGACGTCTCAGGTTCGATCCCTCACGCATGACATTCTTTTTGTATTTTTTTAGTTTAAATATCGTAATCATTAATAGGGCCATCTACATTAGTTGACTCAAAACCTTAATGGCGCAGGATGTTCCTGTTAATCTCGAATGCAGCTAATACAGGGCGCTTTAGTCAAAATAATGCTAACAGTGTTTTTTGTAATTCCTAATTTTATTTACTCCGTTTTATAAAAAGCATCCTGAACAATTTCTAATTTTTCAAACAATCCGTCTGCTAAAGGAGATGCCAATTTTTGAGCCAAGGACATATAATATTTTATTTAAAGTTGGATATTCATTTTTTTTTAATTTTGGTACTTTTTAGGTGATTTTGACTCAGAATCACAAGCTTCTTAATGACTAAACATATTATGACGATAAGAGAATGGAACTAATGAAAAATATATGAAAAAACCGGCCAAGTGCGTATCGGACCACGCATAGGAGGGTTCCGTACCTTCAATGGAATAAGAACCAAACTAACACCAAAAGGTCGTATCTGATGCCTATGGAAAAAGTTTTTTGGAGATAACTCAAAAATGGCTAAACCGATAATGTTCAAAACAATTTCCGTAGAAATTATATGATAAGGCGCATCTCCTCATTTTTTTTCATATTTTTTTGACTTACGGTTCAAAAGTTACAGGGGGACACAATTTTTCTGAATTTCGAAGCGATTATTTCAGAAAATATTCACTTAATCACAAAATGATCACAAAAACCTCTATGTTATTGATGTGTCACATGTTGATATTTGGTTAATTTTGTTTTTAATTTAGTTACATGTATGGCGCGCCCCCCCCCCCCCCCCCCCCACTAAAAAGATTTTTTTAGTGGGGGGGAGATAACGACATAAATAAGTAGCGGCATACAAAATACACCTTATGTGTAAGTTTTATTGAGATACGTCGTATAGTTTCCGAGTAAAATGGCTGTGACGTACGGACGGACAGACAGACAGACATGACGAATCCATAAGGGTTCGGTTTTTTGCCATTTGGCTACGGAACTCGGAGACATTGTCTTTACGTATTTAAATAAAAGTAAACAAACAATTTTTAAATTTTCGGGTATTTATAACTTTTATTGGTTAACCAATAAAATTCAAAACTGCCTGGATCTGTCACTTAACGACCTGGCTTTAACCAATATTATTTGATCGTGTAATGTTTTCATCTACCTTCAACTGGCTTAAAGACCCATTTGAGGGTAGATCTTATTTACTTTTATTTCAATACTAGTGGGGTTGTTTAGCGACATAAAAACGTCGAACCTCAAATTTTGATTCACAAGTATAAAATTTAGCACAGTTGTTTCTTGTCCTTATACAAGCTGATTAAGATCGGTACCCCAAGGTACCTCCAGTTCTGGCACCCGGGAGAGGGGGGGGGGGGGGGGGGTTAAAATACAAATCCACCCGGCTTCATTAAAAAAATTCTAACTGTTCACGTTCACGTTGAATTTCGGATAAAACGACCATGTAGAATTTGTTTCTGGTATTAAAAATGCAATTTACTCAGTAATATTTAAAAAAATATATGAAAATCGAAAATCTCAACTAAAGTTTTTATATTCCAGTCATCATAAATATTAATTTGTTTTTTTTTTTCATACACTAAAAATACAATATTAAAGCATATTTCATGTAGATTAAAAAAAAACATTTAATAGCCATTACTAACAGTAAATGGCATTTAAAAAAAAATTGCGTCGTGCGTCGTGAATTATTTTTACCGCCGTCGGCATCCGCGGTCAAAATATCCAAATAACGTAGTGTAGATAGGTACCATGTAAACTTGTTATTTATTGAAATCGATTATATATATAACAAAGATAAAAGATGAAAAAGGGACTTTTAGTATAGGATTTGAGTGCGAAACCTCTTTTCCTTGTGCTAAAATAAGCCAATTTATAATAAGAATAAAAAACCGTTACTTATTTATATTTAAGAAATGTAGACTTCTGTTAAAAAGGTAACGTAGAAAGATTGGTGCTTATATTTGTATAATAGTATTGCTTAGCGTCAGTCATTCTATATCTTCAATAAGTCGCTTACCTGTCATACAAAATCATCACATATTTTTGGAGAATGCTATTGGCTTCTGCTATATTGCTACATCTTGAAGTAATTTAAATTCTTGTGTGGCCGGGTTAAAGGCATTCCGAGCTCAAAGCTCAAAGGCACTTTTCTTACCCCTTCCATTAAATAACCATAAAACACAGACAGAACACTGTGTCGCATCCAGTGAAGGCATGCAACACGGGCAAGACTGACGCTTTGTCCGGGCCTCATAGAAACAAAATAGAGTTTAGTTTGCGGAATGTATAAACTATAAAATAATGTATGGCTATTATAACAAAATACTCTTACCTAATAGAGTGGCATGCGATAAAATTGTGGTTTTTCCCTGTGCCAATATGACCCTACAATTCCTGTAGTTGAAGTAACGACCTATTGAAGAATTCAAGTTACGACTACATGTTGAAATTTAAACGTTTTTAATTTACTCATATTATTGCAGGCCGAGCCTCTGCGCAACACTAAATGAATGCCGGAAGTACTTCTTCTTCTTCTTCTACCTAGTGTTATCCCGGCTATTACCAGGGTCTGCTTTCCTACTCGCTTTCCTCCACTTTGCGCGGTCCTGGGCATCTTCTTTTACGAGCCCGTTTTCACTCATGTCGGCCTCCACGACATTCAGCCAGCGCTTCTTTGGTCTTCCGCGACCGCGTCCAGGGCCGTCCAGGGCTAGATCAGGGCATATGATCCCTATGTAGTCTGGTGGCCTGCGAGAGATGTGACCGAACGAACGAAGGCGACATTCTTGGAGCTTCTCCGCTACGTCACGAACTGCGAGGCTGCCGCGTATGTACTCATTACGAATGCGATTAGCACGTGTAACGTCGCACACCACCGCAGCATCTTCATTTCTGTAACGCAAAGCTCCTGAACATGCCTTCCAAGAACCGGCCACATCTCGCTTCCGTATATTAAGACCGGTCGGATGATGCACTTGTACACTAGCCCCTTCAGTCTTAGCGGAATTCTGCGATCGCAGATGACTCCTGTGACCTCTCGCTATTTAGACCAAGCTGCACTGATTCGGGCTCGGATGTCGTGGTCAATGGACCCGGACTCATGCAGTACGGATCCCAGGTACTTAAACTTGTCCGTTTTCACGGCAAGTTCGTTCCCTATTTTGATAGGAACGGGATCAGTACTTCCTCAGGCCATGTATTCGGTCTTCGAGACATTTAGCTTTAGACCACCGTTCTCTAGCGATCCCTTCCATAGGTTCACCTTTCGCTCTAGTTCCTGTTTGTCCTCGTCCGTCAGTGCAATGTCATCTGCATACATGAGCAGCCACGGCGGCGGGTCCTGGATATCCGCCGTAACAGCATCAAGCACAACACTAAACAGAAAAGGACTAAGGGCCGAGCCTTGGTGCACGCCAACTGTGATCGTGAAGGGTTTAGTGTCGCCAACAGCGGTCCTCACTAGGGAAACCGAGTTACGGTATATATCCCGGATAATGACAACATAGACTTGTGGTACGTTCTTCACCTTTAGTGCCCACCAGATCATCTGACGAGGGATGCAATCGAAAGCCTTTTGCAGGTCAAGAAATGCCATGTAAAGTGGCCTAATGCCGGAAATACTTATTTACGAAAAAAGATCGTCAGCTGGAGAATATACCACCAACAGAAACAGCCCTTCATCAGCATTTACTACTCGTAGAGTACATTTCAATAAATGTACCCAGCTACTCGTATGTCTTTGTGGAGGGCACTATGATGAAACACAAAATGTATAATTAAGTAATTAAATTGTAGTTAACTCTCTTATTATTTTTATGCTTTATTTTGCGGTTCTTTTAAAGTGTGACTGTCCACAATCTGTGAACGACGCTTCCGAAGTTACTTTGGCCATATAATGAGAAGCGAGGACGAAAGTTTGGAAAGATTAATTGTTGTTGGCAATACTGAAGGCAAAAGGTCACGGGGCCGTTCACCAGCACGATGGACTGACCAACTCAAAGTTGAGGAACCCTCTCAGAAGTTCTACGATGTGGCAAGGAAAGCGATGGACCGAAATCGATGGCGAGAATGTGTTCGTGCCAATCGTGACCGAACAAAACCCAACAAACAGGATCATCTGTCATGATGGATGCGACCAAGAAGAAGAATGCGTTTCTTGAGAATACGCGGAAAATATATAATGACTGACGCTAAGCAATACTAGTATACAAATATAAGCACCGATCTTTCTACGTTACCTTTATAACGGAAGTCCACATTTCTTAAACTTAAATAAGTTACGGTTTTTTATTCTTATTATAAACTAGCTGTGCCCGCGGCTCCGCCCGCGTGGAATTCGGTCTGTGTCAGTAAGCGGCTAATTCACCCCTAATTTCTCTCCCGCTACCCTGGAGGCGGAACTTGAAGTAAAGTTGACAGATGGATTTATCCTATTAATTTTTATTGGCATGATTTGAACGACATAGAATAGTAGGTGTAAATCGGACGATACAGGACCACTTTTGTATTTATACGTTCATGTCCACGGCAAATATCATCCAAATTGATCCTCCCGTCAATTCAGTCTAAGCATGAAAGGTAAGAACAGGCGCGGTTGAAATGGGGGGGGGGGGGGGGTGTCACAAATGCAGAAAGGTTTTTTTCTATCTGAGGAATTAGTAATCCTTAAGGGGTGATTTCCGGGATAACAATGCAAAAAAAACCGGCCAAGAGCATGTCGGGCGATGCTCAGTGTAGTTTCGTAAATGCCGCCCTGTTACGAAACATCCGTTCAAACGGTCGTTTATTAAGCGATATTTGGCGGCGCTTACGTCAGTCTACTATCCGGCACCGAACCGATTTTATTCAATATAGTATTTATTGAAAGTTCTTATCAGGCCTCAACTATAAGAGTTCCTGGTTGACTACGGAACCCTAATAAGAGATAAATTGTAGTTTATGTAACTGTTACGTAATAAGGCCTAATTATGTACAGAAGCATACACTGCTTTACCTACACACATATTAAAAATCCACTGAAACCATGCGTGCCGGCGGTCGGGGGGGGGGGGGGGGGCGGATTTTGATTACGTTACCGTAGGTAATGAATTTTCATACGTTTTCACCACACTGTCACAGATAATACACTGATGTTACGTTGCTGGTTGCAATAATTGTGGTAATTACATACTTCAAGGTGCTAGCACATTACAATGCACTAATGAACGTCAGAGAAAAATAAAATACGTGAGTGTCGTGGAACACTCTGTTGGAACGAAGTTATGTTATTTAAGTTTATTACATTTTTGACTATCTCGTAAATTTTGTGGTTTTAATTTTTTTTGTATTTTTATGAAATTTTTGCAATTTTTAAAATTTTTAAAATTTTTGAAATTTTTAAAATTTTTGAAATTTTTAAAATTTTTGAAATTTTTGAAATTATTGAAATTTTTGAAATTTTTGAAATTGTTGAAATTGTTGAAATTATTGAAATTGTTGACAAGGTTGAAATTTATGAAATTTTTGAAATTTATAAATTTTTGAAATTTATAAATTTTTGAAACTTGAAATTTTGCCATTTTTGACATTTTTTACTTTTAGGTTCTCGACTTTTTTCACTTTTATCACTTTGTCACTTCTCACTTTCACTACAATTCACTTCACTTCACTTTATTCTATTTTATATATTTTTTATTTCATTCCATTTTACATGTTTCTCAATCGTATGGGTGTCGCGTTTTCGTGACGTGACGCTTTTTCGTGACGGTCACGTGAGTTTTTCACCTAGCCCCCCATCCGCGAACCGTCCAATAAGGAACTTCGTTCCAAAACTACCACCGGTTCTAACCCTACACCTCTGGCCCAAGAAGTATTATGATCGAAAAGATACTCGACGGGACTTATTTTTTATAAAACAGTAATACATTATTAGATCTTAAAGATACAAAATAATGCGTAGTTCTTCAAGAAGACATATCAAAACAGCTTGAGAGACAGATAATGTACCTATTGTTTAATTATAAAGAAAAATAAATCCTAATCTGACTGCTTCACAAAACGTTTGATATGTTTATCTACATTCATATTGTAAGTTCTCTAAAACGTGTTCGAAAACGGTAGGCAATGGCTAGCATTACCACGACCGATTTTACTATGATAAGCTTTTTATCTGTGGCAGTAACGTAATTTTAACTTTACATGCTCAACTATTGATGTGTTATGAGTTTTGATAACATAATGTACACCTGCACGCTCCCGCGCGGCCGCCAACACGCGCCTCCCCGACCGCCGGCACTATCGAGTTGGCCATGGCGGTGCAATGGCGGACATTCTATGGTTTTCGAATACGGCGTTTAGAATAAATAATATGAGTGTAGATAAAGCAGTGTATGCAACTGTACGTAATTAGGCCTTAAAACACTCGTGTGATCTTATTATGAAACTCGCCTGCGGCTCGTTTCATAAAACCACACTCATGTTTTAAGGACCCTTATTACGTAACAGTTACATAATAGTAGTTACATAATGCCGTATTCCGAAACCATAGAATGGCCGCCATTGCACCGCCATAGCCAACTCGATTGTGCCGGCGGTCGCGCAGGCGCGTGTCAGCGGCCGCGCGGGAGCGTGCAGGTGTACATTATGTTATCAAAACTCATAACACATCAATATTTGAGCATGTAAAGTTAAAATTACGTTACTGCCACACATAAAAAGCTTTATCTACACTCATATTGTAAGTTCTCTAAAACGTGTTCGAAAACGGTAGGCAATGGCTAGCATTACCACGACCGATTTATTATGATAAGCTTTTTATCCGTAGCAGTAACGTAATTTTAACTTTTCATGCTCAATTATTGATGTGCTATGAGTTTTGATAACATAATGTACACCTGCACCCTCCCGGGGATCCACCGACAGCCCGACACGCGCCCGCGCGGCCGCCGGCACAATCGAGTTGGCCATGGTGGCGGTGCGATGGCGGCCATTCTATGGTTTCCAAATAAGGCATTTAGAACAAATAATATGAGTGTAGATAAAGCAGTGTATGCAACTGTACGTAATTAGGCCTTAAAACACTCGTGTGATCTTATTATGAAATTCGCCTGCGGCTCATTTCATAAAACCACGCTCATGTTTTAAGGACCCTTATTACGTAACAGTTACATAAACTACTATATCATAGTAAAATCGGTTGTGGTAATGCTAGCCATTGCCTACCGTTTTTGAACACGTTTTAGAGCACTTACAATGTGAGTGTAGATAAACTACTATTTCCTACCTAAACGGTGTCCTATAAATGTTGTAGTAGTTTTTTGGTTTGGGCCATGCATCTTTGTCCGTCATATATAATACTCGAACCTGCAATAACCCTTTGACATTCATGACATTTTCAAATATTTCTTAAGAGCGGGTAATGGTAAATTGAAAGCATCGACGGGTAACATGTTATAAATATGAACATCTTGACCAAAAAATTACAAATTGTTTAAATACCAAATTTCATCTAAATACGGACAGCGGTTATAGGTTGTTTCTTCCCCATGTAAACTTTCACCCCTTTTGTATCCGTTTAAAGGATCATTTCCGAGATAAAACTATTTTATTTCCTTTTTTAATTAATTATCTCCATACCAAATTTTATCTAAATCGATTCTGCGGTTAATAATTCCCTATACAAATTTCTAACTCTCTTTTCATCCCTTTTAGGGTTGATTTTCGGAGTGAAAAACTATCATTTGTCCTTTTTTGAGACCCATACTATACCAAATTTCATCTTTATCAGTTCAGCGGTTAAAAAATCGTCATACCAACGTCCAACCCCCTTTTCAGGGTGAAAGGGTTTATTTTCGGGATGAAAACTATTCTGTCGTTTCTCGGGTGCAAATTATCTGCATACTAATTTCTATTAAAAAAATCTCCATACAAACTTTCAACCCCTTTCACCCCCTCCAGGGTTGATTTTCAAGATGAAACTATCCTTTGTCCTTTCTCGAGACCCATACTATCTCTATACCAATTTTCATCTAAATCTGTTCAGCGGTAAAAAAATCCTCATACCAACTTCCAACCCCCTTTTCACCCCACAAGGGTTTGAAAACTATCCTATGACGTTTCTCGAGACTCAAATTATCTCCATACTCATTTCTATCTAAATCGTTTCAGCTGTTAAAAATTCTCCATACAAACTTTCAACCCCATTTTCACCCCCACCAGGGTTGATTTTCGGTATTAAAACTATATATTATCCTGTCCCGGGACTCAAACTATCTCTATACAAAATTTCATCGAAATCCGTTCAGCCGTTTTCACGTGATGCGCGGTCAAATAAACAGACAAACAGATAAACAGATAAACAGATAAACAGACAAACAGATAAACAGACAAAAATTCTAAAAATTGTTCGAACGTGTTCTGTTATCGATTCTAAGTATCCCCAGCCAACTTTTTTTCGATTATCTTCCATGTACAGACTTTCGACCCTCTTCAGCTTTATTATATGTATAGATAGATGTATAGATTGTCTTATTTTAGCACAAGGAAAAAAGGTTGCGCACTCAAATCCTATACTAAAAGTCCCTTTTCTGACGGAATGCCACATTCCTTCAGGTACGGTTTATAACTTTGTTATATATATAATCGATTTCAATAAATAACAAGTTTACATGGTACCTATCCACAGTGCGTTATTTGGATATTTTGACCGCGGATGCCGACGGCGGTAAAAATAATTTCACGACACGCGACGCAAAATTTTTTTTTAATCCCATTTACTGTTAGTTAAGGTTCACAAATGTTATATTTTTTTAAATGTACATAAAATATGCTTTAATACTGTATTTTTTGTGTATGAAAATAACTAGCACATTAATATATATGATGACTGGAATATGAAAAATTTAGTTGAGATTTTCGATTTTCGTATGTTTTTTTAAATATTACTCAGTACATTGCATTTTTTTATACTACAAACGAATTCTACGTGGTCGTTTTATTCTGAAATTGATACCAAACTTGACCTATTAGCTCAACGTGAACAGTTAGAATTTTTTGAATGAAGCCGGGTGGAGTGGTATTTTAACCCCCCCTCCCCGGTGCCAGAAGTGGGGGTACCTTGGGGTACCGATCTTAATCAGCTTGTCTGGGGACAAGGAACAGCTGTGCCAAATTTTATACTTGTGCATCAAAATTTGAGGTTGTGCACTTAACACCCCTACTATACAGAGTATAGTCCTAGCGGAGCCATACGTATATTTGTGGTCAATAGAAAAATAAAATAAGTTAAACAAATATGGCTGCATTTCTATTTTCTAGGCAAAAACAGGATATGACACATGGCGAAATATTTTTGAAGAACCTGGTTATGTCTGAAATACAAGTAATTGACGTTTATTTTACTAAAATGAATAGAAATAACAAGTTTATGTATAAATCGTAAGAATTAAACCATGGTTATTCTTGAAAAGTGCGTGAATCCGAATCGATGAAGATAAATGAGTTTGCTTACGGTATTTGAAATTTCTATCGACCCCGAATTTACTCAGTTTTAGCTATGCTCGCGAGGTCTACAGCTCACAGAGCTACTAGTTATTTAGGTAAGTATACATTTTCCTATTTATTTCTTAACATATTATAGTATAGTCAAATTAAGGAAAAGTATGGAAGTAAGTCGTGTAGTCGTGGTTCTTTTTGGATTCGTTAGAGGGCGCAACTAGATTGTTTCCCCCGAGTTGCACCGTTTCTATTATGTACGGAAGACCGTTAATTTTAGGTATAAACTATAAAGTGCCGTAATTTTGGAGTAAGTTAAAGCTATTGGGTTCAAGCTTAGTAGTGAATAGAGAACACCTTGGTACATAGTGCATCTTAATTAAAAAGATGTGCGATCTATAATACCCTAAAAAAATATTTTTTTTCGATTGCGGCTCGAGGATAAGTCAGTCGGTTGGTGCGATCTCAAGTTAAGCTTTTTAAAGCATTATAAACATTCAGTTAACTTTGTACGCCTTGGAAAATTATGGAACATGTATTTTTAATTATTTTTAAAACAGTACTTATCTAAAGACATTTGCATGAAATAAAAACTAGATTTTTTTTACCGGAAGTTTGTCAAAAAGTAAATAGAATTAATCGCAACGAAGTGCAAGCGAGGGTGGGTGCCAGCACGCGGCACGGGGCGCGCGGGGCGGGAAGATAGCGCAGCGCGCAGCGATTGTTCTATTCTATGAATTTCGGCAGGCCCAGGAAGACGCAGACTACTTCATAGTAAACACTGCTTTTGATAAAGCCGCAACTTTGTTGTTATTATTGGTGAAGATATAGATCTGCTTGTCATAATGACGGACAAAATAAATACAACTTCAACCAAGAATGTACACTTTTTAAAGCCATCTTATAGTGCTAGAGGCTCTAGCCTAGAGCCCGCCTTACTGGAAATTTATCAAAAAACTAACCAATTTTCTTCCATATAGTGTTGTAGAACCCACCTCGGAGATTATGAAAACATTAGTCTTAAAGGTCTTAAATGGCCACAAGTATGTGTGGCGTCAAGTTAAAAATACAATTTTTTGGCCTACATTTATCAACGAGCCTACCGCTCCAAATTTTGACATTAGTTAAAGGACCCATTCAACAAAGGAAATCCCAAATTTAAGACCATTCTGGTGGGCGCATAAGATGTTAAGGCCATTTTAGGAATTGTCGATTTTTATAGAAAAAATAGCTAATTACTATAAATTCTTAAAAAAAAAAAATTGCTGGCACAAACAGAACTGCATATTCATATATAAGTGTCTTGTAATTAAAAAACGCCATAAAAGTATTCCGCAATAAGTCAAAAATTGGAGCAATTCGTCATAGCAGTAGTTTAGTCACGCCCCCGTACTGTAGTCACGGGGGTCTTAAATCACTAAAATTATTATTTATTTTAAACTTAATGGCACAAAATATGATTTGAAAAGCTAGACGTAATACCTATAGGTATTTTCTTCCAGTCGCTCATCACTCTAAACTAATAAGCGTCAAGTTAGTTTGCACTGAGATTATATTACTGACAAAAAAATTACGTAAATTGATTTTAAATCCTACCATTCCAAATTTTGACAAATCGTTTAGCCCACTTCTAATAACTTACGTACCCATTTTAAGACTTATCCAGTGGGCGCATAACATTTTAAGACCAATTTAAGTTGCAATTTTTTGGCTTTAATTTATCAACGAGCATACCGCTCCAAATTTTGACAGTAGTTAAAGGACCCATTTAACAAACCAAATCCCAATTTTAAAACCATTCTGGTGGGCGCATAAAATTTTAAGATCATTTTAAGAAATAATCGATTTCATAGAATAAATAACCATTAACTATGCTTGCTATTCATTCAAAAAATATTTATTTGGCACAAACATAACTGCATATTAATATTGCCCTCATTATTGGAAAGGATGAGAGAAAGCCATAACAGTCTTCTTAGGGTGTTTGCCGACAGATGGGATTCGCCCATGTTAAAAAAATGGATGGATGGATGCGGTACTTTTGTTAATTTTAATTGGTGACATGTTATTTGATTATTATTTGAATTTAAGTAATGTTTTGTTTTTATAATTATTATTTTAATTCACTTATGTTGACATTTTTTAATTTTTTATTATTTTTTAATATTGACATTTCAAATCAAATTATTATTATTTTTATTTATTTTTCCGATTAGTTATTAGTAGTCATTACTGGATTCAATTGACAATTATATTTTTATTGTTATTTTATTTTTATTTTTACTATTATTGTTTATTGCTCATCCGGTTATGTATTTGTGCTGTTTTCTGTGCTTCGTGTTTGTGTTTCTGACTTTTGCCTAACAATAGTTCTGTAAGTTTTGTGTATGTACTAACACTTTTATGGGCTTTGCCCGAAATAAATGATTGTTTAATTTAATTTAATTTAATATTTAAGCGTCTTATGATTTAAAATGCCTTAATTATTACGCAATAAGTCGAAAATAGGAGAAATTCGTCATAGCCGCACTTTAGTCACAGGGGTCTTAAATCAACTAAAATGATTATTAATTTTAAACTTAATGGCACGAAACATGATTTCTAATGCTGGACGTAATGCCTATATGCATTTCCTACCATTAGCTCTTAACCTTAAACTGACAAGCGCTAAGTTAGGTATTTAGTTTGTTAAGTGCGTCCTTCAACTACTGTGAAAATTTGGATCAGTATTGATAAATTAAAGCCAAAAAATTTCAACTAGTTAGTCTTAAAACCTTATGCACCTACCGGAATGGTCTTAAAATGGGTATGTAGGTTTTCAAGTGGGCTAAACCATGTGTTAAAATTTGGAACAGTAGGATTAAAAATAAATTTACGTCATTTTTTCAGTCAGTTACATATTCTTGTGCCATTAAGTTTAAAATCCATACTAATATTATTAATGGGAAAGTGTTTGTTTGTTTGTTTGTCCGTCTTTCACGGCAAAACGGGGCGACGAATTGACGTGATTTTTTAAGTGGAGATAGTTGAAGGGATGGAAAGTGACATAGGCTACTTTTAGTCTCTTTCTAACCCCCCACTTCCCTAAAATGGGGGTGGAAGTTTGTATGGTTTGTTACCCCGAATTTAACGCGAGCGAAGCCGCGGGCAAAAGCTAGTAAATAATAATTTTAGTGATATAAACCCCCGTGACTAAAGTCCTGCTATGACGAATTTCCTTAATTTTTGACTTATTGCAGAATACTTTTACGGCATTTTGAATCATAAGATTCATAAGACACTTAAATATAACTATGAATTTGTGTTTGTGCCAATTAAGTATATTTTTTAAACGAATTTATAGTAATTTGCAATGTTTCGTATGAAATCAAATTTTCTTAAAATAGTTTTTAAATCCTATGCGCCCACCAGATTGGTCTTAAAATTTGGATTTGGTTTGTTGAATGGGTCCTTTAACTAACATAAGCTCGTTGATAAATTAAGACCAAAACATTGCAACTTCAACTGGTCTTGAAATCGTATGCGCCCACCGGATTGGTCTTAAAATGGGTATGTAGGTTATTTGGAGTACACCGGTTGTCAAAATTTGGAACGGTAGAATTAAAAATAATTTCACGTAATTTTTTCAGTCAGTAATATTCTCAGTGCTAACTTGACACTTATCAGTTTAGAGTTATGAGCCACTGGTAGAAAATGCCCATAGGCATTACGTCTACTTTTCAAAACAAATTTTGTACCATTAATTTTAAAATGAATAATAATTTTAGTGATTTAAGACCCCCGTGACTAAAGTACTGCTATGACGAATTTCTCAAATTTTTGACTTATTGCGGAATACTTTTACGGAATTTTAAATTACAAAACACTTAAATATGAATATGCAGTTGTGTTTGTGACAGCTAAATATTTTTTTTTAAGAATTTACAGTCCTTTGCTATTTCTTAAAATGGTCTAAAAATCTTATGCGCCCACCAAAATGGTTAAAATAAACTTTAAATTGGGATTTGGTTTGTTGAATGGGTCCTTTAAGTACTATCAAAATTTGGAGCGGTAGGCTCGTTGATAAATTGAAGCCAAAAAATTGCAACTTCAATTGGTCGTAAAATCTTATGCGCTCACCAGAATGGTCGTAAAATTGGTATGTAGGTTATTTGATGTGGGCTAAATCATGTGTCAAAATTTGGAGCGGTAGGCTCGCTGATAAATTTAGGCCAAAAGATGGTATTTTCAACTTGACGCCATACATACTTGTGGCCATTCAAGACCTTTAAGACTAATGTTTTCATGATTTCCGAGGTGGGTTCTACAACGCTATATGGAAGAAAATTGGTTAGGTTAAATTTGATTTCATAAATTTCCAGTAAGGCGGGCTCCAGCACTATAAAGGTAATATCCAACAGAGAGTGTACAGCGGTGACTCGTTGGAAAATGGATGCAATACCACTTCCACGCTTTATATGCAAGGGAAAAAAAACCTTAAACACACTGTTGAAACATCCTTCAAGAAGACTTAAAATCTTTTAGGCAGCGCGATGCTAACATTGAAGAAATAAAAAAAATTGGACAGAAATTTTTAGTGCTTAAGACCAAAACGAACCTCACGAGCCTGCCATCAACGGAAGCCGCTGCTAGCCTGCACATTCTGTTTGAATTTAACAAACATTGGGCGTACCTGTATTTAATTTGTTAACTGTCTGTCTGCATACTCAAACCCTACAATTTTTGCAGTACATGCCACTACTCGTGCCTCAAGAACCGTGTTTCGTCGGTGCGTCTACGCGCGTTCCTTCTCTGGCCACTAATCACGCGCTTGTCGCTTCTGTGTATTTATTGCTCTACGTTTTTGGTACTTGATTACAAAACTGCATGTTCCGTATCAAAATGCCAATTTTTTATGGGGTGCGAATGTAAACAAAATGAAATGAATAGGATTGCGTCAATTTCCAATAGTATTAAAATTTTCCCCGAAGTACAACGACAGTAAAACATGAAAAACTACTTTCCGGGTATCGCACCCTGGTGCGAATTTGATATTGGATTTAGATATTTTTTCTAATTATTTACTCAATTGGCACCGAGTACTTTCCCCAGACCCGCAATGGCCAAAATAGATTTTTTTTATATATATTTTTTTACCTGTTCCGTAGCTTAAATTAACATAAATAACACGTGCGAATTTAGATATAAGTGTTTTAAACCGTACGCCAAATTACACAGAGTACACCTTTTTTCTCTTCTTAGTTATAATAATATAACCATTACATTGTTTTCAGCCGATTTCACCCCTTTCCGGGGGGTTGAATTTAGTAACGGTTGTATAAAGTTCGATTTTTAGCCCATACAAAACAATCCGTAGTGATTTTATTAGTCCTTAGAATTAGTTCCTGACTTTAGTGAAATTTGGCTTAGTTTGACCATACTATTATTTAAAATATCCTGTGTTAAGTTTCTCACATATATAGTTACCTACTGCCATAATAGTATTAACATTATTATTTGTATTTATCTATAAATCAGATGTAATTTATTTCATGTCAAATATAAAATACACACAATTATAAAATACAAACACATAAATCACTAAAAACTAAACCTTAAAAATCTAAATAAAGCCTAAATTTACACACTATTATAATTCTAAATATTAAATACCTCACCGAAATCCCCCACTTCAGGCATAGACCCCAGAATACTGGCGGCGTTGCCCCTCTGCACCGCCAGACTCAACCTCTGGGCAAAGAAGGAGCCCGCCCTGTAGTCCCCCGAGACGCCTATGAGACGTTCCGACACCTTTTTAACAAACTGTTTGGTGTCGGACGACCATGGACCCATGGTTTCAACAGCGAGCGCCGCAAACTCATAGTCATTTGCTAAAAATGAGTACTTGCGGCGCTTTAGCGTTAAAGAGCTTGGTCAGCGGCTGACCCAGGTTTCCGAGCCGAGCCCTCGACGTGGGACGGAGCCAACGTGTCCACGCAGGTGGCATCCCACGCCAAGGCGCAACCCAGGCTCCAGGGTACGAGAGTGTAGCCAACAGGTCTCTTGCCATCACCTGCGGAGAGGCCCGATGGCTCCAGAGTCGCAGGGAGAGAGGCAGTGGAGAGGGCACGTCTAATTAAATCGTTAATTGCAGCATGCCTGTAAAGCCGACCCGCGCTCCGCAGACAGTGCAATCCATGACGACCCAGTGTGCCCACAGGATCGCCACAGCGGCTGCATGAGTGCGGCTCACAGATTTTAACACCGGCGAAGGCATACTGCAATACGCATTGCTGAGGGATCCAGCGCATGCAACCAATGGCCTGATTCTGGCTCGGATACAGCCAGCAGCCTAGCACGTTCACATGCGTTCTGTGAGTTCTCACTCAAAATTTCGTGTTGGGACGTGATGTACGCGGAATCCCAAGCTGCTTGACTGGCTTTCTCCGTAGGTAATCTTTCGACGGAATGGCTCGCGACCCAAGCCGATTCAGCGACTGCCAGACACGCTACCGGGACATCAGCGGTTGAAGGTAAGCGTAAAATACCGCCAATGAGGGTGAGAGCGTCATGGACAGACGAGAGAAAGGTAGGGAGTGCTAAACTGCTCGTCGTGCGGATACCGAGACCACCGTATTTGATAGGCAGAGTCGCTTGCATCCAACTGGAAGGTGTAAAAGCTAGGTTTAAAATTTTGCCCTCAGTGTCCTTCAACAATTGGTCCACACTCTCCGTGACTGAAGCGAATTTGAAAATCGGGGAACAGCGGAGAATGTACAAAAGTTTCGGTGAAAAGACACAAAGGCGAAGAATGTAGATGGCCATGTGAGGGTTTATTTTTAGGAGTTGATCTGAACATTTTTTAAACTTTTCGATTTTAGAATCAATGGCCCCCACAATGGATTCATCGAAAATAGGGGCTCCTAATAGCGTGAGGCTCTCACGAGTAAGCAATGCCATATTTGGCATGATGCTGTTTATGCCCTGAACTATGGATGCCCGGGTGCTAGGAGAAATAGCTTCTGAAATGTAGGCTTCACACTTGTCAAAATTGATTGACAGGCCAATCTCTGCAAACCGTTCTGTGATGGTTTTTAAATCTGCAAGAACTGACGACACATTGCCGCCAATTGTTCCGTCGTCGAGATACCAGATGTTAAAATCCGAAGTGAGTTGCGTGATGATGGGGTGGATAGCTAAGTTATAAATGACAGGTCCCAGAGGATCCCCTTGCTGGCAACCTACGCAAGAAGAGATTTCGTTGTCACGGTACATGAGTTTTGTATCTGCACCGTAACACTGCCACAGATACCCATAAATCTCCGGAAGCTCACTTTCTATTTGAGATAGAATGGCACCCGGATCGACAGAATTAAAGGCATTATTCACGTCAATTTTAACAAGGATCTCAAAATTCTCACTGTCAAGGAAAGACCGCGTCGCGTGTACTGCCGCCTCACAGCCACCCTTAACTCCAAACCCCAGCTGTGTAGGGTTACATTTGTCCGTAAGGCGAGCGTGAAACTCACGGCAACAAATTTTTGACGTGAGGCGCCGTAACGTGCTCCCCACTGCAATCGGGCAGATATCCCCCCCATCTTTTTTCTTTAAAGCAATAAGGTTGGCTCAATAAAGGATGGGAACGATATCTGGACAAACCTTCCCGGAGCATCAAATTAACCAAAGCGGTGAGCTCCTCCAGCAATGTCTCACCGGCATCACCCGCAAGCAGACTAGTTAAATCCTTTAAATGTTGCGGAGTAATGCCATCCAAACCTCCTGCTGAACCAGCAGGAAAGGAGAGAACTGCCTGTAAAACAGCAGACCTCGACACTTGCAGAGGTTGGTCTGAGGATGGTGGGTGGAGTGGCCACGAGGACGTAGACGCACTGGGGTGTTTTTCCTGTAGAGCCCTAAGCACAGGTGGAGAATATGTTGCCAAGGTATCGTTAGAAAATAACAATCTCGTCGCCCCTCTTAAATCACCATCTGACACTTTATTTTCAATCAATCTACATTTGAATTTTGGATTGTCAGATGGCAAACGGGAGGCCTGGTCTACTGCGCTCGGGTTATCAGCGGAAGGTGGAATGCAAAAGGTCGGATTAGACACGTTAGTTTTGATAATAGTGGTTAAGCTGCGGTTAGATTTCGTTTGTGGAATATGAAGACGTTTATACGCAAATGTCAGAAGCTCTTCCCATGCCGCGTAGTTGTTGTCCGATACGAGCCGATAAGGGCTGCCAAAAATTGGACCAGCGACGTCGAGACTGAGCCAGAATTTGCGCTACTATTAATAGACACATTGCGAGTCGAAGTTGAACCAGAAGGTTTATCGACACGGGGACTGTGAGCTCGTACGCAGTGAATATTAAGGCCTTTTTGGCCTTTGTTGCTCTTGTGATCAGCGCAAATAGGACACTCCAGCAGCGGGATCTGAGGTGAGGCGTTTGGGTTGGCCATTCAGAATGTACCTCCTTTAAAACAAAAGAATACGCAAAAAAAGACTAAAATTAAAATATCATAAACATTAATTTAACACAAAATTTACCAATTTCGCCTTATTCATAACAAAATTTCAAATGTAATAACATGTCAAGTACAGTAAATTAAACCCAACTTAATTCAAATTTTACAGTCAATAGAACAATTGCAGATATTATTAAGATATATAATTAAAATAATGAAAAAAAAACCGTTTAAAATTAAACTGAATAAATAAATAAAACAAAAATAACTTGTCAAATCACAACAGCAAACCAAATACATAAAAATAAAAACACAAAAAGTTTTGTCGTCCGTCAGATTTGAACCCGCTTCACTGGAACTTCTTGATTTAACTGGTCGCGATCCGTATCAGCCATTAGTCCTTATGCAGAGTTGGCGAATTTTACCACTGCCTAAGTCTTGACGATTGTATTGTAGGATTTTTGGTAAATATATTGAATTCACACAATATAAAAAAGGAATTCCACTTTTTATCGTTTTAACACGGTTAAACTCACATTATAACCCACGAATCTTGATCTCCTCCGCATATCAAATTGGAGTCAAAATTACGGTTTAAAAGTAAACCCCCTAAAGTCACAGGTAATTGTGATGGGTAGCGCTAAACAAATCTCCAAAATTGACTTTCTCAGGCTCCCTCCGATAGTCTTCGATGGTATCCAAATTCCTTTTACCAACCAAGTGAAAAATCTTGGCGTAATCATGGATCGTTGTCTATCATGGGTGCCTCAGGTGAGTGAAGTGAGCAGGAAGATGTTTGCTGCCATAGGGTCTCTCAGACGGCTCCGGAATTTCCTGCCAATTGCTACTAAAATTGCGCTTGCTCAGTCGTTACTTCTCCCCATTCTTGATTATGCAGATATCTCCTATTTAGACCTAACCGAGGAGCAACTTAATAAGCTTGAGCGTATTCAAAATGCCTGCATTCGGTTCATTTTCGGATTACGCAAATTCGACCATGTTTCTAGTTTTCGTTCTCAACTCAAATGGCTCCCTATCCGTCACCGCCGTAACTCTCACATACTTTCTTTACTCTTTTCTATACTTTTTAACCCTGCAGCTCCCCGCTACCTCAAAGAGCGTTTCTCTTATCTTAATTCTATTAGATCCTCTCAAAAATTGCTCCTAAAAGTGCCATCTTCATCTTCCAAATTTTATAATTGCTCATTTACGTTCCAGGCCGTTCGTTTGTGGAATTCTCTCCCTCTCAACATAAAACGCGCGCAATCTATTGGTAGCTTTAAATCGCAACTTAAGGAATACTATTTATCTCTTCCTTAGGGTTTTAAGTTGACACTGTTGTTTCTTACTGTGTGTATTATATATGTATATATGTACGTATATGTATGTTTATTTTGTATTTATTTAAGTATGTATATTCATATGAATGTGCTGTGTTATCTATTTCGTCTCTTTTGTGTCTATGCACCACCTACTGCTTATTGTTTTTCTCTAGTCTCCACTACCCAAAGGTTGTCTGGAAGAAATCGCTCATTAGCGATAAGACCGCCTGTTGTTACCTCTACCTAAATTTATCTAATTGTAAAATTTGTGCTTGTAACTGTATGAGGTGTGCAATCATCATCATCATCATCATCATCAGCCTATATTAGTCCACTGCTGGACATAGGCCTCCCCTAATGAGCGCCATAGCGCCCTGTCTTCAGCTTGCCGCATCCAGCATCTGCCTGCAGTCTTTCGCAGATCGTCATCCCACCTGGCCAGAGGGCGTCCTACACTACGTTTGCCGAGACGCGGTCTCCACTCAAGAACACGTTTACCCCAGCGGTTGTCGGTTCTTCGCGAGATATGGCCGGCCCACTGCCACTTCAGCGTGCTAATTCTTTGAGCTATGTCGATAACTTTGGTTCTCTGTCGGATGTATTCGTTACGAATCCTATCCTTCAGAGAAACTCCGAGCATAGCTCTTTCCATAGCTCGCTGAGCGACTTTGAACTGGTGGACCAGCCTTACCGTGAGTGTCCACGTCTCAGCTCCGTAGGTCATTACGGGTAGGACGCACTGATTGAAAACTTTCGTTTTCAAGCATTGCGGTATGGATGACGAGAAGACTCGGCGTAGTTTCCCGAATGCTGCCCAGCCTAGCTGGATCCTCCTTTTGGCCTCCTTCTCAAAATTGTTTTTACCTAACTGCAGGATCTGCCCAAGGTAGGCGTACTCAGAAACAATTTCAAGATGGTGGCCATGTACGACGACCAGAGGTGTGCAATAAAGAGTATTTATTATTATTATTTGTATGTCTTTCCCCATCACGGAACAATGGTGTTCCGGACCTTTGGGAGGCGTATGCGGAGCCGAAGCCAACGCGCAGAGGCCCTTTCGACAATTTAATGAAAAGTGAGGGGTACACTATGCGGATGCTGCCCCTGCCCGTGCCATGGGACGCATGCAGAGGCAGCACCCGCCATGGTGTAAGGACTATTGAGAGTTAATGGAGTCTAAAATGTACTAGGCTATTGGGTGAAGAGTATGGACTAACTACTGGTCTATTGGATGAAAAACCGGACGCCTGCCTAACAAAACGGTATCCAATTTTATTTCCGGCAGACGGTGACTCGCCCTCCGCAAGATGGGCCCCCATAAAAAGCGACATCAAGGATGGCTCAAGGGCAACACCGGTGCGGGGGCTGGGGGTAGAGAGGTGTCACTGGACTTTAAACATATAGCCAACTCGCCACTTAGGTTTCCACATCTGCCCTCGAGAACGCAGCTCTAACGACCCCACTCTGGACAGCCGGCTAAGGCAAGCCAGAGGCAGGGGACCTGTCCCACCCATCCGACAGAGCACCCCAGGGGCACTCAGGTACGTGGAGTCGCTACTCTCCAACAGCTCGCCACAAGCTGCCCTGCGTTGACTGATTGCACTGGTGAAAACCAGTGGGCGATGGGGTCGTCACATCCCTACGCCTCTTATTATTATTATTATTATAACCGCTTATCCAAGTGATTTTGTTTTGAGCTGCATGAGCCGCGGACGGTCGGTACATTTTCGAAGCACGTATCAAACACTCGTTCAAACGAATTTCACAGTTGCTCACAGTTATTACTACTTATTACTGTAAAATGTTAGCAGTGTACTATTACAAATAAACACTTAAGGTCGCGTTGTAATCGTGTTTACTATTTTTTTTTAATCTTTATTCTTTGCGGAGCTTAATGTTTACGTGTTCGAGGTCTACCCTCATCCTATATAATATCTATATAATATCTATAAATAATATTGTTAATCCTTTTTAATATTTATAAACGAGATAAATATAAAAAATTACATTTCTCGTTATCACTTTCGTTTCAATATCACCAATAAAAAAAAACTGTAGATTTATTTCCTGGATAAAGCGTTATGGGATTAAAACTGACGATTACACGTTCTTATGGTTTCCTCGTAAGGTTTATTATAGCTTGAAGCTTTTTCGTGTAACAAATATGTATCAGTGTACGCGCTCAATCTCTTTGTAGACGCCTCTTACTTAAATAAAATTTTCGCCTATCGTGTACCGCTCGGATAATGCTGTCAGCCTTCATTGTAATACTTATTTACAGTAGGCCCGTCTAAACGCACCTTAAAATAACGCCAATAAATTGAACAAGTAGTGTATTTTCTTATTAGTTTAGTTAGTCAATACAAAGGTAAAAAAAAAATAGAAAAAAGCTGTCAACCTGTCAAGTCAACATTTTGAAATTAGTTTTTATAAACAACGATTTTTATCTCATTTTACACAATTATCGATATAAACGTTAAAGTCCTGACTGACTCACTTAAATCAACACCCAGCCCAAACCGTTGAACCTAGAAAGCTGAATTTTTCACAATAGATATTTTTTATAACGTTAGTATCCACTAAGGAGGGGTTTTTCAAAATTCATCCCTCAAGGGGATGAAATGAGCGTACAAAGTTTGTATGGGGAAACCAGATCAGTTTCTACTATTTTATTCAAAACTTCAAATGAGTATTTCTGACAATACATGAGTAAATACGTGTTTCAGGATTTTTCATAATTCACCCCCTAAGGGGATGAAATGGGGGTCCAAAGTTTGTATGGCGAAACAAGATTAGTTAGACTATTTTATTCGAAACTTCACTGGAGTATGCCTAACGATAAATGAGTAAACACGTGTTTCAGGTTTTTGAAAATTCAACCCCTCAAAGGGGGAAATGTGGTCACAAAGTCTGAAAATCAACATGGGTATTGTTTCTATGGTTTATTGGGTTGTGATTACGAAAACAATAACGATTTTAAAATCCAACGTGGTGAACGTGAAATACCATCTCCCCTGTTGGGGTGCGATGGGGTGTAAATGTCTAAATATCAATATGAGTACGTTTTTATGGTTTTTTTGAGACGTAAATTACGAAAATGACATCGATTTGGAAGTTTAATATTGTGGACATGAAAGTGTTTGTGCCAAATTGCAATCTAATCTAAACATATAAAAGAAGAAACTGACTGACTAACTCTATCATGACTGACAAATGGAGATAGTTTGAGTTCTGGGGAAGGATATATCTACTTTTAATCTGTGTACTGTACTGTTCTATTTTATTGAGGTGTGCAATAAAGAATATTTTATATTTGTATTTGTATATAATAGTTGTTGTACCATGTGTTAGAAGTCATTCCTTAAGCGGGTAAAAAGGAGGGTGGATTACTAAATCCCCGCAGACGAATTCGTTGGGAAAAGCTACTATTCAAGAGTAAAAAATTTGCATTAATCATAATCTCTTAATAGTAGTAAGTCGTTGCTGGCGTAACAATTCAACAATTATTGCAATCATTCCTTTAAAAAAATAAGGGAACCGCCTTCACCAAAACGTGGTCTACGCATAGCCCAAAATGAAATAGGGTAGTTTTCATCCAGAAAATCAACCCTTAAAGGGGTGAAATGGCGGTTGGAGGTTTGTATGGAGAATTAATAACAGGGATCCAAAATAGATAAAATTTGGCATGGATATAGTTTGAGTCCCGGGAAACAATACAGGATAGTTTTTCCCGAGTGGAATCCTAGAGTGGTATGAAAGTGGGTTGGAAGTTTGTATGGGAAAATTTTAATAGTTGAACCTATTTATATGAAACTTGGTATACAGACAGTTTGAGTCCCGGGACGGAACATAAAATAGTTTATATCGCGAAAATCAACCCTCAAAGGGGTGAAATGGCGGTTGGAGGTTTGTATGGAGAATTATTAACAGCGAACCGATTTAGATACAATTTGGTATGGATATACTTACCCGGTTAGTACCCGGGAAACGAGTATAGTTTTTATCCCGATAAAAAATCCTAGAGTGGTAGTAAAGGGGTTGGCAGTTTGTATGTCGAAATATTAACCGTTGAACCGACAACGATGAAACTTCGTACATGAATTTAATATTATAAATGCGAAAGTGTGTCTGTCTGTCTGTTAGATTTTCACGCTTAAGCTGCTGAACCGGTTTAGATAAATCTTGGTATAGAGATAGTTTGAATCCCGGGAAATGACATAGGGTAGTTTTCATCCTGAAAATCAACCCTAAAGGCGGTGAAAAGGGGGTTGGAAGTTGTATGGGAAAATTTTAACAGCTGAACCGCTTTAGATGAAACTTGGTATACCTACAGATAGTTTGAGTATCGGAAAAGGATTAGAATAGTTTTTATTCCTAAAATCAACACTTAAGAGGGTGAAATGAGGGTTGAAAGTTTATATGGGAAAATTTTAAACGTTAAACCGATTTAGATGAAACTTGGTATAGAGATACATAGTTTGTGTCCCGGGAAGGAACATAAAATAGTTTTTAACGTGAAAATCAACCCTTAAGGTTAAGGGGTAAAAGGGGGGTTGGAGGTTTCAATGGGTAATTTTTAACCACTGAACCAATTTAGATAAAACTTAGTATAGAGATAGTTTGAGTATCGGGAAAGGATAAGGATAGGTCTTATTCCTAAATATCAACACATAAGTAGGTTAAAAATCGGGGTTGTAAGTTTGTATGGGGAAAACGTGGTACAGAGATAGTTTGAGTCCCGGGAAACGACATAGGACAGTTTTTATCCCGAAAATCAATCCTTATGGGGGTGAAGTGGGGGTTGGAGGTCTGTTCGGAGAATTTTTACCGCGAACTGATTTAGATAAAATTTGTTGTGGATATAGTTGAGTCCCGTAAACAATAAAGGACAGTTTTTGTCCCGAAAATTAATCCTAGAGGGGTAGAAAAGCGGTTGGTAATTTGCATGACGAATTATGAACCGCTGAACCTATTTAGATGATTTGGTATAATAGTTGTTATCCTAGAAGTTATTTCTTAAGCGGGTAAAAAGGAGCGTGGATTACTAATTTCAAGCAGACGAAGTCGCAGCTACTATTCAAGAGTAGAAATCTGCATTAAATAATCATAATCTCTTAATGGTAGTAAGTCGTTGCTGGCGTAACAATTCAACAATGATTACAATCATTTCATTTAAAAAAATAAGGGGGCCTTCACCAAAACGTGGTATACTTCCAGAATGTTACAAATACTTTTCCGAAAACCGCATCTAAATCGGTTCAGCCAAACGCGAAATAAAAGCGGACAAACATACGGGTCCAACTGAGAACCTTCTTTTTTAGTACTTTCAGTACGCGGGCGAAGCCGCGGGCAAAAGCTAGTTTCTGTATAAATCTAAATTCATAGTCACGGAAACTAAGGAGACCGAAAGTGTTCTCAAAAAGTCACAACAAGAAGATGTACAAACATTATCGAATCAACACTGCCAGAATCATCTCGGCGCCCACTTTCAAGATTAATATTGCCGTACATTTTTAGTGATGGATTGAACACACACACAGGCCCAGTTGGTGGAATGCTTCATTTGTAACGACCTTAAACTTTATAAAGGTGATCGCGGGCTGAAGAAGCATCAAATCAGGACACATATACCACGGATTGACCTACCTTCGGCAGTTCCCGCCCATATCAACCGAGGCGGGGTCCACATTCCCAGCACCATTACCCAGTCGACAGACATATCTGCAAGTCTCGCCGCATTAAAATCCAGCATTAAAATAGCTAAACGGATCCCAAAGGGCGCCCGTGTTACTGTGGCTCAGAGTTTGACAGAATGCGTGGTTCCGTTTTACACAAAAGTGGTCCATGCCCGTTCTCTCCTGGTTCCTCTCCTAGACTACGCAGACGTCGCTTTCCTGGATCTCACCCAGAATCTGCTTGACAAGCTTGAACGGCTACATAATGTATGTATAAGGTATGTCTTTGGCTTGCGTAAGTTCAACCACATTTCAGCGTTCCGTTCCCAACTAAAGTGGCTTACTATTCGTCGCCGTAGAGACGTGCACATTCTGTCTTCTCTTCAAAGTATTGTTTCTTCCATCTTCTCCAGCCTACCTGTCAGAGAGATTTAAGTTTCTAGCGGACGGCAGTGGTCCCCGGCTACGCTCCAGTGCTGATTTATCTCTCTCTATCCCAATGCACAGTCACCATTCATATGACACGTCTTTTACAGTTTATTCTGTTAAATTATGGAATTCGTTGCCACCATCTTTCCGGCAGTGTAAATCGGTTGCATCGCTAAAGGTAATTTAAACAAGTTGTGGCTTTCAAACGAATCCTAACAGTAAGATATATTCGGTAATAATTTTCATTTTTTTTTTAACGGCCTCCTAGCCTAGTCGGTACGGTAGTGACCCTGCCTACGAAGCAGGAGGTCCCGGGTTCGAATCCTGGTCAGGGCATTTATTTGTGTGTTTATCACGGATATTTGTTCCTGAGTTATGGATGTTTTCTATGTATTTAAGTATTTATATGTATATATCTATTATATATATCGTCGCCTAGTACCCACAACACAAGCCTTATTGAGCTTACTGTGGGACTAGGTTGATTTGTGTAAGATTGTCCCATAATATTTATTTATTATTATTATATTTGTATGTCTTTCCCGACCACGGAACAATTGTGTTCCGGACCTTTGGGAGGCATATGCGGAGCCGAAGCCAACGCGCAGAGGCCCTTTCGACAATTTAATGAAAAGTGAGGGGTACACTAAGCGGATGCTGCCCCTACCCGTGTCATGGGACGCACGCAGAGACAGCAACCGCCATGGTGTAAAGACTATTGAGAGTTAATGGAGTCTAAAATGTACTAGGCTATTGAGTGAAAAGTATGGACTAACTACTGGGCTATTGGATGAAGAACCGGACGCCTGCCTAATAAAAAGGTATCCAAAATTATTTCCGGCAGATGGTGACTCGCCCGCCGCAAGATGGGCCCCCGTAAAAAGCGACATCAAAGATGGCTGAAGGGCAACACCGGTGCGGGGGCTGTGAGGTTGTCGAGAGGTGAGTCTGCGGTAGCCAGATCCCGGTAATCCGTTCAGCAGGCCGCCGGCGTTATGACATTTTACACTTCCAACCTGGAGCATAGGTCCCGCTCTTGCGACTCCACTCTGGCCGGCCAGTTAAGGCACGCACAGAGGCGAGGGCCAAATGGAAAGGGCCCTCTGGAATAGGGGTCCGCGGTGTCGCCACTCACCGTCAGCTCGCCACAAGCTGCCCCCGCGGTTTTATTATTATTATTATTATATTATTTATTGTAGGTATTATGTATTTATAGTATGTATGTATGTATTTATATATGTATGTATAGTATATATTTTGTATTTATGTAAGAAGTTTATTTATATTTATGTATGATTCCGAACTGAGTATCTACCTAATTAGATCATAAATTATAGTCCAACTCATCTTATCGTATCGTACAGTACCTAAGTCTGCCTAGCACTTCCAACTTTCTTTCTCAATTACTCAAAGGTTAACTGGAAGAAAGCCCTAAAAAGGGATAAGTGCGCCTTTGTACGTATATGTTGTGTTATATGTATTTCGTTGTGTTTTCTTGTACAATAAAGTGTTTTACTACTACTACTAAGGTGGTTTCTGGCAACAATCTATCCGCATGGGAAGCGCTACTCGCCTTTTTTTATAAAAACTGCCATATTCCTCGCGACAAACCTAATCGTACCCTATCCGCTATCATCAAAGACAATGTTCTTCACCCCGACTATCCAGCAGATCTCTCGTTGCCGCCCTTCACAGATTATTACAATACCAACTTGAATTACAAAATTAGAGCAATAGAAAGCAAAATTTCAGACGGCAACATAAGAAGTGCAACCAAACTTTTATTTTCCAGCGATACCTTAGCTTCTCGTTCCGAAGAAGTGTTCGCCGCCCTTAAAGACATGCATCCGTTACCCTCCACGCCGGTGCAGCTTCCAGTGCCGCCAGCTACCGCTACGCAACCCCTGCAAGTTACCGAACTTGCAACTTTAGAGGCAATCCGTTCCTTTCCCAATGGCTCTGCGGGTGGACTAGACGGCATAACTCCTCAAGTCCTCAGCATCTCAAAGATCTAACTAACCCGCTGATAGGCGATGCCGGCCAATCTCTACTCAAAGAGTTGACAGCTTTAATTAATCTAATACTGTCAGGTAAAATATGTAGTGAAATGATAAATGAAACTTTATACGGCGCCAACCTAATAGCACTAAAGAAAAAAGACGGCGGCACTCGTCCAATAGCGGTAGGGAGCTCTCTACGACGATAAGCGTCCAAATTATCCTGCCGCGAGTTTCATACCCGCCTCACAGACAAGTTCAAACCCAATCAGCTTGGTTTCGGTGTCAGAGGCGGGTGTGAAGCCGCAGTGCACGCCACACGCACGTTTCTGGAAAATTCAAATTTCGAAGTCCTACTAAAACTAGACGTTAAACTAGAATTTATAATTGTACGGAGTGACTTGACAAGTCAACAAACACAAATGTTGCCGCAATTCGGCCAGTGCTGTTCTTATCGATATTTTTATTTAATTATTAAGGGTTCTACAAACGCCGCGACTTATTGGTTGCGATATTGTCGCTGCAACTTGATTAAGGCTTTAAGGCTGAAGAATGCTGTAACATGATGTGGAAAATACGTTACTTTTACGGAATGACTGTTACTTGTTGATAAAACTATGCGGTACGCGACAAATCAAAGTCAATTTATAACTTCTGTACATCCTATTGAAGACAATAATAATTTCTAAAGGCGGCTACTCATACACCTACCGTAGGGTTAATACCGGGCGCATGGTTTAGTGAATTCAACCAACCGGAGCGGCCATGTCTCTCATTTTCTATACAAAAAAAGTCTGCCGATTTTTGCGGGGGAGGCGAACGCCAAATGTATGGCTATTCGTACGTAACATACAAATAGCCACGTCAAATAAACGTCAGTCCGTACAATAAATATGACCACTGGTCTTATTTATTGACCATTGTTTTCGGCAGAGGGAAAAGCCTGTCAATGGCCGCTCAGGTTAGTTAAATTCTCCAAGCGCACGGCGGTCGGGCCAATATTGGGATTTCTCTACACACATGCCTGCCGTTCAGTTTATGAGTGAATATCTTGCTGAACGCACGTCTCTAAAATGGCGCCAGAGGTAGCTTAGAGTGAGGAATAGGACATAGGATACTTAACTACTTATTATCCCGAAAAAAAAAAACTTTTTCAGAGGGCCACACGATAGCCGAATTCTATGCGGACGAATAATTATCCAAGTATCTTTTCGTCTATTTTAGAAGTAGTTAAGTAGGTATTTTCGAGGAATATCGTCTTCTGACTGTTCGTAAATATCGTTACGTTTTGTTGTTATTACTCGTAGAAGTGTTGAATTGAATTATTAAGTGATGTTGCCTCGGATTACGGATTCCTGTGGACGTGCAAGAATTAGAGCCAGAACAATGTTCATCCAAAATATCACCTCCATAATAAGGATCTCAGTTATAGAAACTATATAATAGTAGTCCGCCTCGAACTGAGAACTCGCGATTTCCTTGTAAATGTATTGACCAATATAACAAGACTCTTATGATGATTGTTTTGCACCTTCTAGCTCCATAACCCATTGATCGATCCTGCTCATATACTGCTATCACCCCAATAAATTTCATAAAGATTAGATAAAATTTTACTACGGTTACCGCAACAACTATTCAAAATCAAAAAGCCATCGAAATGCAGCGATGTCCAGGTAGCCAGCTGACAGTTCCGTTTCCGTTTCATCCGAAGCTGTCTATAACTTCACTTCGCTTAGGCTCCGCTCGTTCGACGAGATAGAAAAATAAGTATATGTTATGTTGTATAACATAACTATACGATTTATCAGCGGCAACGTATGTCAAAACTTTTGTCTGATTTGAATAATGGATTTGCATTTCAGGCTGTTACATGATAATTTAATTTCCTAACGCTTATGGATCCTTTAAATGGAATCGTATTGCTAGTGTTTAGTACAACATTACACTTTTCGATACTTTTTATCGACATATACCCATGACTATTTTATTTTTGCTATTCCAGGCAACATTTTAACTGTCAGTCATGTGTCAAGTCACTTTTTATAATTAGAAATTCAACCGTAGAAATGCTTTTAACTCTATTGATCGTAGTACGCTTTTGCAGGAAATACAAAATGAACTTCCCGAAATCTCAGAGTACCTAATGCAGTGTTACGGCGCACATTCTAAATTAATGTTTGACCAACATGAAATTGCGTCGAGCGTCGGATGTCAGCAGGGAGATCCCCTATAGTGGTAGCCGTACAAGCCCAATTTCAAGGAAACACCGCAAATCGATGTACAGTTTAGCCGTTCGGCACACGCATACTAGAGGTGAAAACACATTTTTTGACCCACAGTTCTTTAAAAAAAATCCCTTAGGAGGGGAGTGCCGAGACATTTTTTTTATATGTATGGAAAAAAATTTTTTTTTTCAGAAACCTATCGTGTATGGTATCTTATGAAAGGGCATTTTGAGGAGATTCTAAAAATATACCACATTATTACATTTCAGCCATTTTTCTTAAAATTAAAACAAAAACAATTTTCGAAACATACCAAGTTTGGGCTCCTCCAGACACGATATGGCTGATTCTTTTAAAATATAATATACCACAAATGATACATAATATCCTCATATCTAACCTCAAAAAAGAAATTTTGAAAATAGTTTCATTAAGTATTTTATTTTTATTTTTCAATATTACAAAGTGACACAGTTCTACTTCAATACCTATTTGGCGTGACTTATGGAACTGTTGTACAGATACCGTACATATTAATCATAAAATGATAATGGTATCCATATATCTAACGGGAAATACCTCTTTAACCATTTAACTGCGTCTTTTCATTAGTTGGTATAGTTTTTGTGGTAGATACTGACTTAAAAAGTGGCTGAAAGATGAATTAAAGATGTTTATTCCTGTTGTTTTTATCTCATAATTATAATACACATACTATTAATCTTGCTTTTTACATTTTTAAAATATATTTTTCTATCTTTATATCTCTTCCTCTCCGTCTTCTATATACAATTTTCTGCAAATAAAAAAGCTGTTTGTATAAATGAACTCACTTATTTACGTAAAAGGCGTAAATTGAGAACACACCTCGCGTTATGGCAATCAGCGTGGCAAATTTTGCAAGGGAGGTTATTTTTTTGCATCTATTTTGCATCCACACCTATCTAGCTCCTTAACTGCATAGCCATATACAGTCCAATTAGGCTCTAATGAAAGGTCAGGTCTTCTCTTCCATCCCCACTGTTCTGGAGATGGTCGGGTTGCTACGTGACTTTCTAGTGCACGCCCCCATATTTCTCCAGCCTGATATTTTGCCGTTTTTATATGCTGAAGGAGGGCAGCGGCAGTAGGAGGTATTAAAGAGTCTTATCACCGGTGACAAACAGTTGGCGTCGAGCTTCATTCATCCACGTGTGTCAAATCGCAACAATTAAAAAAAATACTAAATGAAATTATTTTCAAAATTGCTTTCTTGGGGTTAGATATCAAGATATAACGTATCATTTGTGATATACTGTACAAAAAAAAGTTGCGTATATCGTATCTGAAGGAGTCCAACCTTAATATTTTGTGTCAAAAACTAAGAAAACTATAAAAAGGGTTAAAGGGTTAAAGATGTATTTCCCGTTGGATATATGGATACTATGTATCATTTTATGATTAATACATATATACTACAGTTCCATAAGTCACGCCAAATAGGTATTGAAGTAGAACTGTGTCACTTTGTAATCATCGACATATAATATCAAGACGAGTAAAGGCAAGCAAAGTTCATGTGAAAACACGACCCATTTTCACGTTTACAAAACTAAAATGTCTTATGTCTTATTAACCAATCAAGTACTCATTCTTTGAGCATATTTTTTGTGTTAACCTTAATTCCGCAAAGGTTTCATGCCATTTCACCAATAAGAAAAGTTACCGTGTTGTGAGTGGTCAAAATCAATTTGACAATGAAGTTTAATTGGACAGGAGATACTCAAATGAAATAACTGAAATGTCAAGTTGACGTATAATAAATACGCCTAAGCTTGACGTGGATGGGTTCACGTAATAAATAATATTGCAATCAATTAACAATTTATTTTTTAGTGCATTTTTCATTACTTATGTAATAATATACGTAAATTTAATCGTTCTTGGAATAAGGAATAATATGAAAGCCTTCTATTTATCTTTCATTTATTTAATAAAAGTGCTTAATTACAACATAGGGACTCACATACTACAAAATAAGCATAAATTAACATAAAATAGTAAAGATTTTGAACTTTTTTACAATTTTATAAAGACGTTACATTAGGGAGACCCTCTTGGTTTCAAGCAACGTATTGTTAAGCAATTAAGGTTGATTATGGCAACAATAAAACGATTATTTTTTTACTTTATTTATGACCAGACTAGAAAATAATAGCATACCTTCAAAATAAATAGTTAAAATTCTCTTTGCTTCCTCGTTTTTAGAACTAAAAAAATAACGGATGAGTTCGTTATGTGTACTATTTATTTTAGCAGGCTTAGGGAAATACAAAGATAAAGGAGGATGCCCAGATTCATATGGACTCTGGCCTAAAAACCAATAATGACAAGCCATATGTCATTTGAAAGGTTTTTTTATATTCTAAAACTTTTTGTATGGCGGGAAATCTTAAATCGCTGTGTGAAACAAGTTATGGCAAAATTAAAACATCCCCTCAATAAGATTTTTTTTACTGATATATCTAGTTAAGTTAAGCTACTAGTTAAGTTCTATACAACGGTTTTTAAACGTTTTTACATAAATACACATAAGAAAACAACTAAATATCGATTGATATACCATAAAACAATGACTACTATTCTTTAAGCAAAAGGGTCATCACATCAATTATGAGCTGTGTTAAGTGCCCAGCTGGAGGAATAAATACTCCGTGTCTTCCTGCACCAAGGTACCAAACTATGGATACTACATGTGCACAACTTTTTTCACACAAAGATTTGGGATTACCTGCTATAGTAAAAGTTTTAGAACTTTGAATAAGCTATCCAGTGACATATCGCATGTCCTTTTTGGTCAATAGGCCAATTTGACCACCCTCCTTTACATTTTGTATCCATTTTTTTATACTACAACGGTAGCAAACAGGCATACGGTTCACCTGATGGTAAGCAGCTACCGTAGCCTATGGACGCCTGTAACTCCAGAGGTGTCTCATGTGCGTTGCCGACGCTTTCATATAAAAGAAGGTTCACTGTGTTGACAGCTAAAGGAACAAGAGGATCCCCCGTCATCAACACACTGCATCCTCTGAGCTCTCTGGCAACCTTACTTACCGGCAGGAACATAACACTATGAGTAGGGTGTAGTGCTAATTGGCTGTGGTTTTTTGTAAGGTAGAGGTAGTTCCCCAATCGGGCTCTGCTCTAGATTTGATAATTAAAGACTATGCTATGAAGTGATAGCATTCATTATTAATGAAAAATAAAAGTCATACCTATTAGTCAGTTCTACTAGAAATGGCACGGCCAGAATGGTATGATATTACCAGAGTAAATATGGTAGGTACTAATTCGAAGGGTTTTGTTCTGTCGATTTCGTTGACTTTACTTAATATTAGTGATTTGAAGAAAAAAAAACTTTAAACATACACATACTGTTGAAGTCATCATTATAACAGAATTTAAATTATATTTAGTAGGTAAGTAAAACCGACTGAGGTGGCATATTCAGATTGTTTATTAAGTACGTATCTCATATCCCCAATATATGAGTACAAGGGAGACATTTCAATATTATCAAAGTAGTATAATATTGATAAAGATTTATTCCAATGACCCATACTGTACATCGAAAAAAACAAACTGAAGAGATTCTTTGTTATAAACGGAAACCTAACTGCTATTACTACTAGGTAATACTTATAAATGAACATTCATTATATCTTTCCTCAAATGAGTTATGTTTACTTTTCCAAAACTTATATTGCATAACATCGACCAAGTCCGTAATGTATGAGAATATCTATGCGTGATTTACTTACCGATGAAAAGAAATATCATCATCTTTGGCGCCTGTGTGGCTCCTGCACCAATGCACGGTACAAGCCGGCATTTTAATACCGATATATTACCGAAATTTCATGGGCCGAAAAAACTAATATTTTGACGACATGACAATTTCAAAATGTTGGACATGACATTAGGGCACCGCTGTCACAAGCTCCGCCCACTTTGGCACCAGGAAAGTGGAGCACATTTTGAGCGTTGATTACGCTTCCTTACTTATTATTCTTCCAAGTTTGTAATATTGAAAAATTAATAAAAAATACTTAGACATTATTTGTGGTATATTATATTTAAAAAAAATCAGCCATATCGTGTCTGGAGGAGCCCAAACTTGGTATGTTTCGAAAATTATTTTTGTGTTAATTAAAAAAAATGGCTGAAATGTAATGATGTGATATATTTTTAGAATCGCTTTAAAATTCCCTTTCATAAGATACCACAAACGATAGGTTTCTGAGAAAAAAAAAATTTTTTTCCATACAAATAATATATACCATACTAACCCGAAGTTCTCTTATTTTACTTGGCGCTCCAATATATGAAGACGCCACAGCCGCAACAATAAACTAAATTAATTAATTTTCATAATTGTTCGGACCTGCTTTTTAAAATTGATGCCCATATTGCAATTTACATGTTAAGGTTGTGCCTTTTTCCCCCAAAATTTTTATACATCTTAAGATGCAGTCCCATCTGGAAATTCCCTAACCTGACATCATCCATAGATACCGTGTTAATAGATTCCATAGAAAAAGTTTTGAACATTTCTCCAAACTGCCAATCATGGCCCCAAGTTACTCTACCCATCAAATATGGCGGGCTGGGCATACGCTCCACTGGCGACCTGGCTCTCCCTGCTTTTCTCTCATATGTCCACAGCACCGTCGCCCTCATCAGTGGTATCCTTCACGTTACGAATCCCACTGACGTGGTAGTGGCGGGCTTGACAGATGCAGAATCAATTTGGAGAGCCGGTTTCCCCAGCGAAGATTTACCCACAGGAAAAACCAGCCAAGCTGCTTGGGACCTAGTAAAAATAAAATCAACGTATAGTTCACTTTTGGCAAACTGTCTAAATTCTAGTGAGCGCGCTCGACTGCTGGCAATTTCCGAACCTGAGTCCCTTTTGAACCCGGCTTCCCTGCGTGTAGCTATTTGTCTCAGGCTCGGGCTCAAAGTCTGCGAACCACATCCTTACTGCCGCTGCGGCAACCCAGTGGACGACCTCGGGCGCCTTGGACTTTATTGCCAGTCGAGCGCCGGTCGATATTACAGACACACATCACTCAACGACCTTATCCGCAGAGCCCTTGGGACGGCAAACATACCGTCATTCCTGGAGCCGGTCGGCTTGTCTGCTGCGAACGGGAAAATACCAGATGGTTGCACGCTTGTGCCCTGGTCTTTGAAGCGACCTCTGGCGTGGGACGTGACCTGCGTGGATACGTTGGCCCCGTCCCACGTCCGACGTTCGGCCCAGAAGCCGGGGACCTCCGCAGACGACGCCCAACTGGTCAAGTGCCGCAAATATGCTTTTAAAAAAAAACAATTACATATTTGCGGCACTTGCGGTAGAAACTCTCGGCCCGTGGTCGTCAGACACTAAAACCATTTTTAAAGACATATCCAAAAAACTAGTCAAAGTGTCTGGCGACCTACGGGCAGGTTCCTAAGTACTTCGCCCAGAGACTGAGTTTAGCCGTCCAGCGGAGAAATGCGGCTGGCGTGCTGGGAACGATGCCCCGGGCCAGCTTAGATTTATACAATCATTTTAATGTATTTTGTTAATGTAATAGTAGTGTATTGACTAGTAAAATAAATGAATACATAGGTAATATCTAATTTGAAAAATTGGTGAAATGTCCGATCACTAAACTTAACTTTATACCGACATGGTGCGTATAGTACGACAAATTTTATCGACAAATCACCCTCCATATCTACCTATTATTGCATAACAACAAACATTTTTAAATTAAAGTTTTATGGTGCCAACTTCGGCCGCATAAAATGTACCATTAATACCATTATATGTCCAAATTTCCGTCGCATGTGAATAAAGTCGATTCTATTCTATTCAATTCAAAACTAAATACTTAGAGGAAATATTGCAATTGCCGGCCTCATATACAGTTCTAGGAAAACATGGACAGTTTGTTTAAACTGTAACTAGCAAAGAGAGAGTAGAGATAGTTCTCTACTCTTTGATTAGTATCAAATATTACATTAAATATTTTTACATTCGGGTAGCCAAGAGGTAAGGGCGTCTGCTGCAAATGTAGAAGACGCTGGTTTAATTCCAGCCCTGGGCACCAGGTGCCTTGGTGAATTTTTCTTTTGTCTATGTCTCTATTTCAGTTTATAATTGGTATGATATTATATTTAATTTTATGTCCATAGATAATTCGAGCGTTTCATAACTTTTACTATCACGTTTAAAAAAAAGACTTTGAAAACAACTACTTACTTACTCCAGAAGTACTTAAGAAATGTGTCTTGAACTCTTGATTCCAGGTTCAAATTTTTCGTATACTCCGCATATGTGGAGCGACGGACGGTGGGCGCGGTGCGGATCATAGCGGCGACTAAGACACGAGGAGCTGACAGCGTGGTCTGTCGCCTGTGGCTGCTCGACAACCGCACCCTCACTATCAAGGCCAAAGTTAAGGTAAAAAGCAAGCCACAGTCGAGCGATATACGGTGGGCACAGTGCGGATCATAGCGGCGACCAAGACACGCGAAGCTGACAGCGTGGTCTGTCGCCTGTGGCTGCTCGACAAGCGCACCCTCACTATCAAGGCCAGAGTCAAGGTATAAAGCAAACCGCCGTCGAGCGATATACGGTGGGTGCACTGCGGATCATAACAGCGACCAAGACACGCGGAGCTGACAGCGTAGTCTGTCGCCTGTGGCTGCTCGACAACCGCACCCTCACTATCACGGCCAGAGTCAAGGTATAAAGCAAACCGCAGTCGAGCGATATACGGTGGGCACACTGCAGATCATAGCGGCGACCAAGACACGCGGAGCTGATAGCGTGGTCTGTCGCCTGCGGCTGCCCGACAACCGCACCCTCACTGTTAAGGCCAGAGTCAAGGTATAAAGCAAGCCGTAGTCGAGCGATATACGATGGGCGCAGTGCGGATCTTAGCGGCAACCAAGACACGCGTAGCTGACAGCGTGCATGGTCTATCGCCTATGGCAGCTTGCAACCACACACTCACTGTTAAGGCCAGAGTAGAAGTATTATATAATCTGTGCCAGAGTCAAGAAATAAAAACAGCTATAGTTAAGCGATGTACGATGAACGTGGTGCGAAATTATATCCGCGACCAAAACACAAAAAGCTGGTAGCGTGGTCTTTCGCCTGTGGCTACTCAACAACCGTACTGTCACTGTTAAGGCTAGAGTCAAGGTATAAAGCAAGCTATATTTAAGCGATGTACGATGAACCTGGTGCGGGATATATCCGCTACCAAAACACAAGGATCTGATAGCGTGGTTTGTCGCTTGTGGTTACTCAACAACCATACCCTCACTTTCAAGGCCAGAGTCAAGGTATTAAGCAAGCTATAGCAGAGCCATATACGGTGGGTGCAGTGCTGACTATAGCGGCGACCAAAACACGTGGAGCTGACAGCGTGATCTGTCGCCTGTGGCTGGTCGTCAACCGCACCCTCAATGACAAGGTCAGAGTCAAGGTATAAAGCAGGCTATATAGCGGCGGTAAACGCGGTGCGAATCATAGAACAGCGTATTCTGTCGCTTGTGGTTACTTGATTACGACTCGAAGGAAGCTGTATAAAAGTTATTTATGGTTTTTTTTTTATTTAGTCACTTACGTTCCTACTTGTAAAGGCCCATTTACACATTGATTATATAGTGTTAAATGCGAGTCCATACATTTTCTACTTGTGTTTAGTAACAAATGTATGAACTCGCACTTGACACTAATCAATGTGCCCATTTAGGGCCTTAATAAAAAGTAACCTATGTATAGGTAGTGAGTACACCAAACGAAACGGGAAAAATGATAGAGTAGTATTGATTCTTCAAATTGAAAGAAAGACCCGTACCTATTTTTTTTTAACTGCAAAAAATCCCTTTTTAACTCATCCCTATAAGGTTGTTAAGAGAACGCAGTTACGCTTAAGAAGCTATGTGCATGATCTAATTTGAGTGCGGTATTCATAGACCCTTTCAACAAATCTGGGTGATGTTTTACGAAAACAGGGATCAAGGGTTTTTAAGGTTTTAAGAAGATAATTAGGGCGATCGGTTGAACACGGCCGCTCGGCTGCCTTAAATGAATATGAAAAATAAATATGAAATCACTGTATCGTATCTTTTTATGTATGTAGCGAAGTACACATTTGTTTTACAGCAATGCCGATCAATTGTTTTGGTTAATTCTAATTCTATTATAGAGGGAGAGCTGGCCACGTTAGATATGACACAATAATGAGAGCGACGAAACCCGTCTGGTTGGTTTTCTTTACTATGCTTTTAACTAGATCTGGACATCTAGCAGCTGTGTGTGTGGTGGAGGTTAAGAAATGCAAATAACTTGAAGAAAACGAATCCTAGAGTTCTGGGTTACATGCAATATTATGGGAAATTATGTAATTAAATAGATTATATCATAGCCAAATGATGTATAATGCAATTAGTAGTTAGTCGCCTACTGTTTTTGTTTCCGCAATAATACACGAAGTTTTTTCTTCAGCCTGGCAACCCTAGCCATGTAAACACGAACTATGTAAACATTGAAAGATCTCCGATTCTTTTTAATCGCGAAATATTAGAAAACACGTCTTAAAAGTAGTGAAAGTGCATAGAAAACATAACCAAGAAACTTACCATCAATTACAACATTCGGGAGATCATTTTGACGAACGCACAGAGCCATAGCACTAAGGTAAGAAGTTTATTTACCGTTAAACTTCACGTAATCATATATTTTGAACACGAAACTGGAAAATAACTGTTTATTTCTCAAGAAAAGTAACGGTACAATAAATAGCCACTGAACACCATTGGATGCAACACTGACAGCTGACTTATATACATTAGTGCCAACCTAACATAAACAACTTAGTGTTGCTACATCATCATTGTCAACCGAGCGTATTTAAGCACAGCTCGAACGAGCTTTAAGTAATTAAATAAATCTGCGTTTAGTTTCTGTAAAACAAAGAGTGTTTATGAAGATAGCTAACACAAACATTAAAAATGTCTGACAAAGCGAATAGGAAAAATTCTAACAGCGGCCCTAAGGATATGGGACTTGAAAATGTTAATTGCTTCAGGTGTAAATCACTGGTTGACAAAAAAAGCACAACACTATGCTCCATTTGCAAAAATAGGTATGAGTTTGACTGTGCTGGTCTGTCGGAAAAATTATATAATCTAATGAATTCAGATTCACGAAAAAAATGGAAATGTAAATCATGTCTAGCACCCAAAAAATCATCGGGTGACCAATCTAACGTAACTCTTAGGAAAAAATCGTTATCTGGTAAAAATGTTAAACTGGCACCGACACCCAGTACTTTTGAGATCAGTGAGCCGGAATCACAGAAAACGCCACCGATTGTGACTTATCCACAAAATAAGGATACAAGTCCTACTGCAGATGATCTACCTGCAACGGACAACATTTCTGCAGACACCTGTACACCCGCTAGGGAAACTCTAAATAATTTACCCCATACACCATTATCACTTACGACGGGCAGCCAGGGTGACACAAACGGGATCACTAGCGCAGGGGATTCTACTCTGGAAAGCTCATTTTGTAGCATTAGGGCAGATTCGCACCTAGAAATTAATAAGGATGGGACTGATGTATCATATGCTTTACCATCCTTCATGTCAAAAAGTCTTGATGGATCACTTATTGATACTGCTGATACTGCTTCAATACATGAAATGAAAGAAAGAATAGTAAATCTTACGTCTTCGTTAAATAGTACTCAGAACGAACTAGACAATCAAATATTGGAAAACAATGAACTTCGCAGACAAATTGAGAAGCTATCAAAGGAGAATATGCTTTTACAAACACTTAGCCTACCATCGTCCGCAGAAAAGCAGATGAACAGTGGTTCGGGCAAGAAAAAAAGGCGTTTATGTACACCACGGGCATTCGCAACAACATCGTCGCCTGACATTAATCAGTATATGGACACAGTTGATACTAAGAAAATACAAGTAGTTATTAGGAAAAAAGATAAGAGAACTTGAAAACGAACTGAGAAAGGCAGAAGTTAAGATCTCCGAACTAAGCAAACACATAGATACCTTAAACAAACAACTGGATTCTTCAAGAAAGCTACAGGAATCTTCTAATGAACCTTGTCAACTCGACCTACAACCGATGACACATGAGACATCAGTGTCTTCTGAGAATATACCTGTAAACTCCCTGTCTAGAGACACAATGCCAGGATTTCTGAGGAATGGCAAAACTCCGGAGAGGAAAGACACAATACGTAATAAACTACTTATACTAAGTAATAACAAAAGAAATAAAATTTCTAACATTGTAAGGAGGGAAACCTCACTAAATAATTACGATTGTTGTCATTTCATGATGCCTGGTGGAGATGTCCGAGCATTGATACAAAACCTAGAAGCAAAAACTGTTAGTCTTACAAAGAGTGACTATTGTGTCATTCATTATGTTAGGAGAAAATGACGTGAGAGGTAGATACTATCGTGACTTAATGCTGTTATTATGTAATGCCATAAATTCTATAGAATACACTAACATAATCATAACAGCCCCAACTTATGTGTTAGGCCATCTAATATTTAACGCAGAAGTAGACATGTTCAATAACCTGCTATTTAATGACACATCTATACACAAACGACATTACTCCTTTGACTCAAATCTGCATTTGAACCTTGACATGTTCTCGCATAGAACCGGGCGACTTAACGACTACGGGATGGCAAACATTATAAGCCATATCGGGAACTTTATCTCCTTGAATGAAAAGGGAGTCGAAGACGTCAAACCAGTTAGTTTTAGCAAGCCTTGTGTTCAGAAAAGAATAACAGACTTCTTTATTACCAATAAAAACAATCCCAGCACACCTTTGGAGGAACGGACTAAGAACATAGCTACGAAATACGTCAATGTTTTTTCGTTAACTCTGTTGGGGGATTAAATATTTTTCATCAGAATATTTGTGGTATTAGTAATAAAATAAACGAACTTGAAATTTATATAGAAGATACTGAACATGTAGTACAGTCGAGTTCATAAATATATGAGCAAATCCAAGGCTTCAAAAATAAATGAGCATAGAGAGGTACATATGCATCTGAACAGATTTACCTGTCAAAAATATGTGTACATAGCACCTGTCATATTAATCTGAGCAAGTCGCACAATAATATGTGAACAACTAAAAATTTATAAATATCTGTACTAGTATTTTTCAAAATTATTTGACCGAGTGAAAATACACAAATACCTACGCAAAACTTTTTTCAAATATTTATAAGCATATATTGGTGCAGAAGTATAATACTATTTATTTCAACACAACAACACATAACAGTAAACATATAATAAACACTAAACAACTTAAAACTAGAGATAAAAAATTTGGCCCAGATCGCTGTCAACGGGCAGGGTGCCCAGAAGGCTGGCCGTATTGCCACGTTGAATGGCGATAGCTATACGTTGTGCAAAATAGTAGCCAGCCCTCTGGTCACAAGAGGCTTCTATTAGGCGCGCCGATAGATCTTTGTATAGTCGGCGCGCGCTTGGCCCCCACGGCCCCAAAGTTTCAACCCCAAACGCCGCAAATATGTAGCTACTTCCTAGAGCAACATACTTGCGGCGCTTGAGGTCTTCGGCCGAGGATGCCGCGGCGCCAGCATTGATTTTGGTGCCTGAAATACGGGACGGTGCCAAGGTATCAACGCAGGTAGCGTCCCAAACTAGCGGCCGTCCCATACTCCAAGGCACCAGTGTCATGCCGTCGGGCCTCTTGCCGTCGTCCCTGGCCAAACCGCTAGGTTCCAGGACTGCCGGCAGTTTAGCGCTGACAAGGGCCCTTCGGATGACGTCGTTAATGCTGGCGTGGCGGGAGATCCTCCCAGCACTTCGGACGCAAGATAGACCGTGGTGGCCTAGACTGTCCACCATGACGCCGCATTGACAGCGATGAGGTTGGTTTGTTGGTGCCCCCAAACGTAAGCAGGTTGCGAGGCGAAAGGTGGTGTTATCTAACAGTGTTCCAATATTGGGAGACGGTAGAGCTGTTAACCAGAGGCCAGACTCCCACTCTGCAGTAGCGAGGAGACGAGCGCGGTCCGTCGGACTAGGTGACGTATCTAAGAGATTTTTCCGTACTAGTCGACAGAGTGGCTCGTCCCATTGCCTCTGCGAGCAGGGATGGTCAGGTAAATCGGTGTTCGGGCAGGTTATAGACCAAACGTTCTTGGCCTCGGAGCAGTGTGCAGCCTCCAGGGACCCAATGGAAGGGGCCAGTATTTTTCCTATAAGGCTTTGAGCACCATGCACCGAGGACAAGAACGCAGGTAACGCCACGCAGGAGATTTTGCGGATACCCAGGCCACCGAACCTAATAGGTAAGCTAGCCTGGGTCCAAGTTCTGTCGTCAAAAGATATGTTGAAAATGGATGTCAGTGTTTCTACGACTAATGTATCTAATTTTGAAACCAAATCAGGGTATTTCCAAAGATGGGATCCGCGGAGAATGTATGTAAATTTTGGCACAAATAGGCAATGTTTTATGATTGAATAAGCGGAGTGAATGTTAATTTTTGATAAACGATGTGATGTTGCTTTGAAATTTTGAATTTTAGAATCTACAAAGATTTCAAATGACTGGTCCAAGACGGGACAGCCAAGGAGGTGAAGTGATTCTTTATTTATAATTTTTATACCAGGAGCTAGATTATTAAAAAGGTCTATTGTATTTTTCTTGTTTGGACAGGAATCGGTAATAAATAGTTCGCATTTGGAAAAATTTAGGGAGAGGCCAATTGTTTTCAAGTTTGTAGTTATCTTTTTAAAATCTTCGAGAACAGAAGTCGCTTCACCGCCGAGGGTCCCGTCATCCAGATACCACACGTTTAATTTAGAATTTAGTTCCTTAATGATGGGATGTATGGCGAGACTGAAAATTGCTGGGCCGAGGGGGTCGCCTTGTTGACATCCTACCGATGAATCCAGAACGTTTGTTTTATATAATAAATTAGACGGGGAGCTATAACACTGCCAAAGAAATTTGTATGTCAAGGGAATTTTTTCTTTTATTTGTGTCAACAAGGCGCCTCTATCTACAGAATTAAAAGCGTTACAAACATCCACCTTCAGTAGGACCTCTCCTGCCTCATGCTCAAGAAACGTTCGCACGGCATGCACGGCGGCTTCGCAGCCACTCTTGGAACCAAACCCCAGTTGGATTGGCTGAAGTTCTGAGCTGAGTTGTGAGAGAATGGAGCGACAAGCAATCTTGGCGGCAAGCCGACGAAGCGTGGTGTCAACGGCAATAGGCCGAATGCCGCCGTCTTTTTTTGTTAGGGCACAGAGGTTTGCACCATACAGGACGTCTCTGATATCTTCTGGGACCTGACCGGCTAGCATGATGTTCACCAGGGCTGTCAGGTCCTTTAAAATGTTTTCCCCAGTTTCTCCGCAGCCGTTGCACAGGTCTTTTAGGTGCTGGGGTGTCAAGCCATCCAGCCCGCCTGCGGAGCCATTGGGGAAAGACATGACTGCTCCAAAGACGTCCTGTGGAGTAGCGGTAAGATTTCGATCGGTCATTTGCGGGGGATCAGGGAGACAAATGTTTGTAGCTGGAGGTGGATGTTTGCTGTGGAGAGCTGTGAGTGTGTCAGAGTTGGAAGGGGCTACTGCATCGTCAGAGAAGAGCAAGCGAGCGGCACCACTAATGTCGCCGTCAGCAACTTTGCTTTCAACTATTTTAAATAAATTATTTTTGGAATTCCTGGAAATGTTGGGAGAGTTGGTTTTCGGACGATGCAGTAGCTCGTATAGGGCAAGAAAGGTTTAGGGGCATCAACAATACGATAAAAACCAATACTTACTTAAATAAAACTTAGAGTAAAAAGCACAAAAAGTAAACACTTAATTAAATAACTTATGTAGTAAAAAGGATAAAAACAAACAGTTTTCTTCAGGGGGGTACTCCAAGCACCTGCGCTTGAGAAGAGGGCAGGGCCTCTGTGGCTTCTGCTTTACAGAAGGGTTCTTTAGCATGGGCTCATTCGTCGCAAATATTTTTGTTTCACTTTGCTTTGTAATAGACCAACAGTTGGGAATGTATGGAGACACGGAGGGCGAGAAATCATGAGCACACACGACTGAAATTACTCGTCGAGTACAAATCGTGTCATGTAAATATTGATTTTTTCCGAAGTGACATTCTTGTCATTGATGTTGGGCCGCACATCGGCGCTTGTCTTAGGTTAGGCCTGCGGTCTGTGGCCTCCGCGGAGATTTAGTTTTTTACTTCCCGATACCTAAAAATGCTCGCTTTTAATTAACTGCAGGATTTGTGGTAGGTATTCAACGTAAATAAAATTTATGCATAAATATGTGTACAGTTGAGTTCGTTAATATCAACACGTCCAATCGAACAAAAATATGTGTACAATATGACAATCTCCGAAAAGAGTGTGCACTTGTCATCGTGACATGTATTATAATAATAATAATAATAATAATAAATACTCTTTATTGCACACCTCATACAGTTACAAGCACAAATTTTACAATTAGATAAATTTAGGTAGAGGTAACAACAGGCGGTCTTATCGCTAATGAGCGATTTCTTCCAGACAACCTTTGGGTAGTGGAGACTAGAGAAAAACAATAAGCAGTAGGTGGTGCATAGAACCAAAAGAGACGAAATAGATAACACAGCACATTCATATGAATATACATACCTAAATAAATACAAAATAAACATACATATACGTACATATATACATATATAATACACACAATAAGAAACAACAGTGTCAACTTAAAAACCTAAGGAAGAGATAAATAGTATTCCTTAAGTTGCGATTTAAAGCTACCAATAGATTGCGCGCGTTTAATGTTGAGAGGGAGAGAATTCCACAAACGAACGGCCTGGAACGTAAATGAGCAATTATAAAATTTGGAAGATGAAGATGGCACTTTTAGGAGCAATTTTTGAGAGGAACTAATAGAATTAAGATAAGAGAAACGCTCTTTGAGGTAGCCGGGAGTTGCAGGGTTAAAAAGTATAGAAAAGAGTAAAGAAAGTATGTGAGAGTTACGGCGGTGACGGATAGGGAGCCATTTGAGTTGAGAACGAAAACTAGAAACATGGTCGAATTTGCGTAATCCGAAAATGAACCGAATGCAGGCATTTTGAATACGCTCAAGCTTATTAAGTTGCTCCTCGGTTAGGTCTAAATAGGAGATATCTGCATAATCAAGAATGGGGAGAAGTAACGACTGAGCAAGCGCAATTTTAGTAGCATTTGGCAGGAAATTCCGGAGCCGTCTGAGAGACCCTATGGCAGCAAACATCTTCCTGCTCACTTCACTCACCTGAGGCACCCATGATAGACAACGATCCATGATTACGCCAAGATTTTTCACTTGGTTGGTAAAAGGAATTTGGATACCATCGAAGACTATCGGAGGGAGCCTGAGAAAGTCAATTTTGGAGATTTGTTTAGCGCTACCCATCACAATTACCTGTGACTTTAGGGGGTTTACTTTTAAACCGTAATTTTGACTCCAATTTGATATGCGGAGCAGATCAAGATTCGTGGCTTCTATAACTGAATTGAGATCGCTATGCATACCCTGCGAATATATTTGAAGGTCGTCGGCATAGAGGTGATACGAAGAGGAGAGATCAAGAGTTATGGAATTAATGAAGATAGAAAATAAAAGAGGAGACAGCACACCACCCTGTGGAACACCAGCTGATGTGCTGCACCAGGAAGAACACGAAGAATCAAGTTTAATTCTTTGCCGACGACCAACCAAATAGCTGCGGAACCAGTCAATCGCTGCAGCCGATATGTTAAGAGACTGTAAGAACGCGAGCAAAATGTCAAAATCGACCGTGTTAAAGGCATTACTGAAATCTAGAAGTGCAAGAACTGTAAGCTTCTGGTCATTCATACCCAAACGGATGTCATCGGTAACCTTGACAAGAGCCGAGGTAGTACTATGGCCCGGACGAAAACCAGATTGAAATGGGTTTAGGAGGTCATTTCTATTCAGGAAGGAAGTTAGTTGCTGATGCACTAGCCGTTCGAGGACTTTGGATAGGAAAGGAAGAATGGAGATGGGGCGATAGTCAGAGAAGGAACTGGGGTTGGATTTTTTGGGTAAAGGAATAATATTGGCATCCTTCCACAGACTGGGAAAAGTACTTGATGAAATGGAAAAATTCAGAATACCGGTGATAATAGGAACAAACAAATCAAGGAGAGGGAGTATCATATTTCGGCTAACACAGTCAACACCAACGGCGTTAGAAGTGATATTCAATATACCCTTCCTAACATCACTCTCACAGAAATGGCTAAAATAGAAAGAAGAGAAATCTAAGGCAGGAAGTGATGAAAGATGATGAAGTGAGTTAGATTTCTTAGGACCACTGAAACAGGTGGACGATGAAAAATGCTGGTTAAGCTGGTCAACGCTAATATTGTTTAAATTGGTTGCCTGTTGAGATTTGCCAACTCCGAGACCTTTCAAAAATTTCCACACTTTGGCTGGATTTCCATCTTCAACAGAACTGTGAATATGACGCCTCTGAGCATCTCGACATATAGTGCTACAGCGATTGCGCAGGGTATGATATTTAAGTTTATTTTTCTCAGAGTTGTTAGCCTTATACTTAGATTTAGATTGATTCTTCCTCTCTATAAGGGCTTTAATATCCTCAGTGAGCCAAGGAGCAGGGAGATGCTTGACTTTTATTGCACGAACAGGAGCATGAGCGTCATAAAGTTGTATGAGGAGCGAATTAAAGAGAGAAACTTGATCGTCTACCGAACCCGCTCGAGCGATACTGCTCCAATCGATTGTTAAAGCGTCATCTCGAAGCTTTTCCACATTTAATCCACTAAAATTGCGCTGCAAAAGAATTTTTGATTTAGATTTGGGAGGACGAATTTTGTAAGAGAGATAGAGCAGATCATGATATGAGAAGGCATCCGCGGAGTATTGTCCAAATTTAGACACATGAGAAGTCGAAGAAACTAAAGTTAAATCAAGAAGAGAAGGCGAGCAATTTGGAAAATAGTGTGTGGCGTCTGAAGGGAGAATAGTTAGATTGCATGCATCTACCAGGGATTTAAGGCGCCGGGATCGACTGTCATCCTTCAGAAGACACGTATTTAGATCTCCCATAAGAATGTGATGATTATAAGAAGGCATAAGGTCCTCGAGAAGTTTCTCAAGAGAATCAAAGTAATTAACGTGAAGGGAGGGGGAATAAAAAACGCCAAGTAAAAGTTTGGAATGAGAGAGGGAAACGTCGAGAAACATATACTCTGCGGCATCAGAAGTAGAAGAGCTGGCAGATACATTAACAATTGAATAGGGGATGTAAGAACGAAGGTAAATCGCAACTCCACCGCCACCTCTTCCAAGGCGGTCGTGCCGAATTAAATTGAAACCAGGTAAAGAGTAAGACGTTGAAGGCAAAGCTGGTCTGAGCCACGATTCGGAAATTAAAATAGCATGAATGTTCTTAATGTCAAAAGAGAGTAACATATCGCTGTAATGTGCAGGAATACTTTGCGCATTTAAATGCACAACGTTAAAATTTTTAGGTACATCATTAAACTGAACTGTATTTTTGTCTCTTTCACGGATTAGACAGATATTCCCAACCAAACATAATATCAACAAAAACCTTGTCAAAATACGCAGGTAAGGAATAAGTAGCTTAATTTCGGCTTATGACGTCAGATACTCAGTGGCGTGATTAATAGTAGCTAGAGTAGGAAGTGCGAGGTCTTGGGTTCAAATCTGCTGCAATTACAGGGCATTTTTTTTGCTTATTCTATAAAACAAAAAAGACAGAAGTAAAATCGCTAAGAGATCTAATTTACTAACACCTATATATATGTCCCGTCGGGCTACTGCTTAAGTGAACCAAACCCGACCAACTTTCTTTTTATTTTAAACTTAGCGGTATGTACCCCGATGCAACATTATGTTTAGGTGTTACCAAATTTGACTTGACGATTTTATTTATTGCTTTTAACCGTTTACTTTTTTGCGTTGGGTTTATTTTTAATTTTTAATATAGGTTTTATTGTAAATTTTTGAAACTTAGTAAGGACCATAACTTTTAAACTTTCTCGTAAAGATTAGGAACGGTACAACCGATTTAGTGAACGTGATTCTTGATTTATGAACTTGTGTATGAAATATTATTTTATATTTACCATCCCTTTTCGGTGAAGGAAAATATCGTGAGGAAACCGGACCTAGTCATAATAAGGCTTAGTTCCCCTCTGGGTTGGAAGGTTAGAGGGTGGTCACTTCCAGAAAAACTATTTGAGGACCTTGGGTGCTCCCATATATCTGATGGCGACTGTACACGACCTTAAACCCATATACCTAGTATACTTTATTTTATTACCAACACAAAGTCGAGGCTACATATTTCTGATATATGTATTATTTACATATTTTCAGACGTGACACGACACCTTGAGTTTTTGGCGTTGAATGGTATAAGAATGCATTTAAATAAGTTAAATAAAACGATAAGTATTTTTGAAATTTTTAATATAAATGTGTACATCTTCTAACTAAACTATATCTTTGAATATCTTCTAACTAAACTATATCTTCTATATCAAATAAAACTTACTAAGTATATTAGTTTTATTATTAACTTAATACTTAGTATAACCACCCTCAGCGTCCCGAACTGCCTGCAGTCTGTCTTTCATCGAACGTATCATATTTTGACAAGCTTCGGTCGCCCTGTACGTGTCCCAAATTTCTCTGACGTGTGCTCGTAGGCCGTTTACAGTTCGAGCCTTCGTAGCATCCCAGTCTTGCACCATCAAACCCCATACATTCTCGATGGGGTTCAAATCTGGGCTTTTCGGTAGCATCTTAATTAATTTCAACTCTCCCAGGGCTTCTTTTTCACCAATCCACGCCTGAACAAGCCTAGAATTGTGGATGCTGCAATTGTCTTGCATAAATTCGACTTTGTGGTTGTCGGGATACACAATTTTCGCAGTGGGCAAGAACGAATCTCTTAGTAATTCAAGATAACCTTGAGCATTAAGACGGCCACTTATTTCGCATAATTCTATTGGCCCACTCGAATTCATCCAGCCCCAGAACCCTAGCGAAATTCGTCCGCTACGGCGGTCTGGACGTACGTTTTCTTCGTCGATATCTTGTTTTAGGAGTCCGCCAGAGAGATAGTCGCCCATCCGCAGAAGACACGAATACCTTTTCGTCCATGAAGGCCACCCCTTCAAAATTGTAATTCAGATAGCGATTGGCAAACAGCAATCGCAACGTTTTGTGCCTATCTGTTAGTAGAGGTTTCCTCGCAGGTACGCAGTTCTTTAAACCAGCCTCATGCAGTCTGCGACGAACAGTTAAGTTCGAAACCTGTAGGGCAGTCGCTAGAACTGTTGTATTAACGAAGCGTTGTCGTCTTACGCTGTCCACCAACTCCCTATCCTGGGCATGAGTGGTTTTTCGCGGCCGCCCTTTAGACGCATGAGTTTTAACGTCACCTTCTTGAACCCACCGGCTTATCCACAGATAAACCGTGTTCCTCTGTAACAAAAAGTATATATGGTATGTAATACTAGACATCGAAAATTCGAAATACATGTGCTAAAAGTCAAAAGAAAGAATAATTGCAGGCGGTTGGAGACGCTGAAGGTGGGGAAATACCGGGTGTTAATTTCATATAATAAATACCGGGTTTTATTTAATTTATTTATTTATTTTATTCTGAGAACCGACAGCTAACAATTCAGACTAATAATATATGCTAATTATTGGACACAAGTAACAGAAAGCCAATTATAATTATTATTATTGTATAAAATACCTATAGTTTAAAAAAACAAGCTACGTTGGAAGCTTCCAAAAACATTTGTTAGACTTACCATAACGCCCAATTTTTCAGCAATATCTGTTACGTTACTACCGTCCTCATAAATCGTAATTATTTTGTGTTTGGTGTGATCGGAAATTCTGTACATCTTGATACGGGAATGTACTATAATTTAATATTCAATGCAATGCACAGGAATCACAATCGACAATTGAAGATTGACTTCAATAACTGCTTATCATTTAAACATTTGTAAGTGGCCAGTCATTTGAGTCATCATAGTTGATAACAACCTCTTTCAAGTCGCTTATAAATCGAAAACAGCAAAAATGGGTAAGAAGCCGCAAGCAAAAGCATGACTCTTCTATGACATCGTACTTAAGGTGAAAGAGACAAATATATGATTTGACAGTACGGTACTCTTTTCGATGATTGTCACACTGTTAAGCCAGTTAAATCTTATATTTGCTTAGAAATTTATGAACTTCTACGTGTTCACATACAATTGTATAACGTTAGTACACATATTTATGCACCAATATATGCTTATAAATATTTGAAAAAAGTTTTGCGTAGGTATTTGTGTATTTTCACTCGGTCAAATAATTTTGAAAAATACTAGTACAGATATTTATACATTTTTAGTTGTTCACATATTATTGTGCGACTTGCTCAGATTAATATGACAGGTGCTATGTACACATATTTTTGACAGGTAAATCTGTTCAGATGCATATGTACCTCTCTATGCTCATTTATTTTTGAAGCCTCGGATTTGCTCATATATTTATGAACTCGACTGTACACTATATTTGTTTAACGGAACACTTTCTCAATCAACACTCTGCCCCCATGTTAAATTTTCCGGAGTATAATCTTGCTTCTTATAACACTAAAATAGCTAAAAAAGAGGAAGTTCTCTTATTCTAGCTGCAAAGGACAGGGTTACTGAGGAATTGTCATTATGTAAGCAATTGTATAGTGTGGAAAGTTTCGAAATATGTGGAATCAAGGACATTGAGACGGATCTGCACATTTTCTGCTGTTATCGCAACCCTGTTAAGAAAAATTTTGAAATATTCATTGAGAAAATGGAAGAGCTCCTTGATTATAACTTTAATAAAAAATGTGTAATATGCGGAGACTTTAATGTAAATACACTGGAGAATAGTAATGAATGTAACATCTTTCTGAACTTGTTAAAGTGTTATAATTTTAAGTTAATAATAGATGAAATAACATTCATGCGTAATAACAGTGGAACATGTATTGATCATTTTATAACTAACGTAAGTGACGACTCTATTGCTAGTACTAAAGTAGATCATAATAACTTAGCAGATGGACATGCGGGAATTTTCTGTAATCTTATGCTTGAAATGAAAAATTCTAAGAAGAGTAAAAAGCCGTTTTTGATTAGAGTAAACCGAAACATAACTAAGTTTGGCTGCAAGAATTTTAAAAGACTCTTCTGTGCAAAGAAATGGAACGACCTAGGAATAAAAGACTTCTTGAATGAAGTAGGAAGACTCTTTAAAGAATGTTTTTACCTAAGGTCTAAAAAAGTATTCCTTAACAGGAATTCTCGAAAAAAGTGGATTACAAAAGGCATTAAAGTCGCTAGCAAAATGAAGAGATTCCTTATTAATGTTGATAAAAAGAAATGTGATGAGTCAATACTAAGATATCGTGATAAGTTCATGACCACATTAAAGAAAGTTGTGAGGAAAGCTAAAAAGGTCGCCATTCAGGAGGAGATCGTATCTGCAAAGAACACCTCGAAATGCATATGGAAGGTGATCAATAGGCATAGAAATAAAACTGAAAAACAACCGCAAAATATTACTTTTAAAATTGATAACCAAATCGTTCAAGATCCGGAAGAAATAGTTCAAATCTTCCCTGAAATATTTGACAAAAAAATGATAGCACCATGCGACTCATCGAAAGCCATCTACTTTTTAGAACAAAACGTTGCGCGGGTAAACGAAGTTATGGTTCTAAACCCAGTTTCATCATGTGAAATTAAGAAACTAGTTCGAGGTATGCAAAATAAAAAATCTTGCGGCTATGATGAGATACCGATAACTCTGATTAAAGGCTGCTTGGATGTTTTTGCCGAACCCTTGGCTCAGTTTTATAATAAATGTTTTGACATAGGTACCTTCCCTGAACAGCTAAAAGTTGCTCGAATTCTCCCAATACATAAAAAAGGTCCGAAATACGATCCCATGAACTATAGACCAATCTCTCTGCTACCAGTTCTTTCGAAAATATTCGAAAAATTAATTAAAACTCGTCTAACGGAACACTTGATCATGTGTAAGGTTTTAAATTCGCGACAATTTGGTTTTCAAAAAGAAATCGGCACAACTGATGCGGTGGAAAAATGTATTGATGATGTAATTTTGGAACTCAACGATAAAAAACGGGTAGCAGGTTTATATCTGGATTTAAGTTCCGCTTTTGATTTGGTTGACCATAACATACTCATTCAAAAACTAAGCCACTATGGAATTCGCGGGAGATCTTTAAGCTTGCTAAACAGCTACTTAAGAAATCGAAAACAATTTGTCGAAATTAGTAGTATTCAAAATGAAATAGAGAAAACTGTAAGATCAAAATCGACTGATGTAACGAGAGGCGTGCCTCAAGGTTCCGTACTGGGCCCATTACTCTTTATATTATTTACCAATGATATGGTTAGCTACATGGCGAGAAATGTCCCAGACCTGAAAGTAGTATCATTTGCTGATGACACTAATGCCACAATATCAGCATATAGTATGACGGAACTCAATGCTAAAATCAATGAAGCACTGAGTACATTTGATATCTGGTTTGGCGTAAATAACTTGAAGCTGAATATGGCTAAAACTAAGGTTATGCTCTTTAAAACAAATACCAAGTCTAAAGAGGTGTTATCTGTGAGGCTAAATAGTAGCGAAATAGAACAAGGCGAAGCAATAAAACTATTGGGAATTTATATTGACTCTCAACTTAAGTGGAAAAATGAGTTACAGGAGATTGAAAACAGCATATGCTCAGCCTGTTACGCCATTCGATGCTTGAGGGATGAAGTGGATATAAAACATCTGAAAATGGTCTATCACGCTTTAGTCGAATCCAAATTGAGGTACAGCATCAAGTTCTGGGGTAATGGCTTCAAGTACAATATAAATAGAGCTTTTATTCTGCAAAAACGAGCTATCAAAATAATGACACGTATGCCTCAATGGACCTCTTGTAGTGAAAATTTTGGCAAAATTCAGATTCTGACGCTACCTAGTTTGTATGTGCATGTACTACTCACATCATTTTTTAAGAATCTGCGTGAAACTGAAGAGCAGAGTAAAATTCGGTTAGCGACAAGAAAGAAAAACGTTTGTAACAGTTTTCTTCCAAAATTCCAAGTAACTAAACACTCTGTGCGTTGCCAGGTAGCATCTTTATACAATAGGCTACCAAATGAGTTGAAAACATTACGTAAGCACCATATCTTTAAAAAAAATCTTAAAGTAGGTATTTCTGTTAAAAAGATGTTACTACAATATTGATGACATATTTAAAAACTATGATTCTATTTATTAATCTGACATTGGACTCTAGTCTTAGACATTTGATTGATATTCTACCTTTTATTTTTGACTTCGTTTTTTATCTAAATATAACTTGACATTGTATCTGTATCCGAATTATAACATTATAACTAAATATGCTTCTGTATTTGCGACACCCACATGGGTTCATGTTTTATGCTATGTTATCTTGTATATTTGTGTAAACATGATTGCAATAAATGACTATGACTATGAACGTTAAAATATAGGCCCTGTCCTGTATAAATGATACAACTTCGGCAGTTTTTACCTATTTTGGTATTACTATTTTACAACTAAAATACTTTGTAGGTCTGTCACTCTGACCTCCACTCATTCACTCTCACCGTTCATTCAGCCTATACGCGAGAACTGGAACGTCAAGTACAGTGCGACGTACGTGTTATGTAGCCTGCAGGGCACTGGCGTGAAACCGGAGGAGACCGCGGGCGCCGCGGTGGCGGTGATGGCGGGTGCGCACACGCAGCGACCGCCCACCAACCTGTTGCCCGTGCTCGACACCACGCCTAAAAGTGGCATCGAGGTATGTAAATAATAAATAAATATTATGAGACAATCTCACAGAAATCAACCTAGTCCCACAGTAAGCTCAATTAAGGCTTGTGTTGTGGATGTGGGTACTAGACGACAATATATACACTAGATATACATATATATATATATATATATATACTTAAATACATAGAAAACATCCATAACTTAGGAACATATTTTGTGAAAAACACACAAATAAATGCCCTGACCAGGATAAGAACCCGGGACCTCCTGCTTCATAGGCAGAGTCACTACCGACTAGGCTAGAAGGCCGTATGTGCTTTTTTTAAAGGCACTTTTTACTTACTTTGGTACCTCTTCTGCAATCAAGAAATTTTTCTTGTGAGATTTATTATAAAGAGCTATCAAGAATAACAACAAAAAAAAAACAACGGGTTGCACTCCGGAAGTGCCGGCAGAAGTGAAAACTTAAATATTTAACGTTGTGCATTTTTGATATTATTGTAATGGTTAGGGAATAATTTTGCACGAATTGCTTTAATTATCAGTATTAAAGTACTATCATTTATGTGGTAAAATACAATACTTATTCATTTATTGCGCTATCGTAGGTACACAAACATGACTATACATTAAAAATATATAAAAATATAAATATAAATATTACATTAAAAATTTTACACGTCAGAACTAATACCATTACTAGATTTTGCCCGCAGCTTCGCCCGCGTACTAAAAGTACTAAAAAAGAAGGTTCTTAGTTGGACCCGTATGTTTGTCCGCTTTTATTTCGCGTTTGGCTGAACCGATTTAGATGCGGTTTTCTGAAAAGTATTTGTAACATTCTGGAAGTATACCACGTTTTGGTGAACGCTCCCTTATTTTTTTAATGAAATGATTGTAATCATTGTTGAATTGTTACGCCAGCAACGACTTACTACCATTAAGAGATTATGATTATTTAATGCAGATTTCTACTCTTGAATAGTAGCTGGGAATTCGTCTGCGTGGAATTAGTAATCCACCCTCCTTTTTACCCGCTTAAGTAATAACTTCTGGGATAACAACTATTGTACCAAATCATCTAAATAGATTCAGCGGTTCATAATTCGCCATGCAAACTACCAACCCCTTTTCTACCTGATTTTCAGGACAAAAACTGTGCTTTATTGTTTGCCGGGACTCAACTATATGCACAACAAATTTTATCTAAATCAGTTCACGGTAAAAATACAGACCTCCATACAGACCTCCAACCCCCACTTCACCCCAATAAGGATTGATTTTCGGGATAAAAACTTTCCTATGTCGTTTTCCGGGACTCAAACTATCTCTATACCATGTTTTCCCCATACAAACTTACAAACCCGATTTTTAACCTACTTATGTGTATATTTAGGAATAAGACCTATCCTTATCCTATTAATTTTATCTAAATCGGTTCAGTGGTTAAAAATTAACCATTCAAACCTCCAACCACCATTTTACCCCTTAACCTTAAGGGTTGATTTTCACGTTAAAAACTATTTTATGTTCCTTCCCGGGACACAAACTATGTATCTCTATACCAAGTTTCATCTAAATCGGTTTTCACGTTTAAAAATTTCCCATATAAATTTTCTGCCCTCATTTCACCCTCTTAAGTGTTGATTTTAGGAATAAAACTATCCTAATCCTTTTCCGATACTCAAACTATCTGTAGGTATACCAAGTTTCATCTAAAGCGGTCCAGCTGTTAAAATTTTCCCATACAACTTCCAACCCCCTTTTCACCCCCTTTAGGGTTGATTTTCAGGATGAAAACTACCCTATGTTATTTCCCGGGATTCAAACTATCTCTATACCAAGATTTATCTAAACCGGTTCAGCAGCTTAAGCGTGAAAATCTAACAGACAGACAGACACACTTTCGCATTTATAATATTAAATTCATGTACGAAGTTTCATCGTTGTCGGTTCAACGGTTAATATTTCGCCATACAAACTATGAACCCCTTTTCTACCACTCTAGGATTTTTTATCGGGGTAAAAACTATACTATATTGTTTCCCGGGTACTCAAACTATATCCATACCAAATTGTATCTAAATCGGTTCGCTGTTAATAATTCTCCATACAAACCTCCAACCGCCATTTCACCCCTTTAAGGGTTGATTTTCGCGATATAAACTCGTCCCGATAGTCCCGGGACTCGAACTGTCTGTATATCAAGTTTCATATAAATAGGTTCAACTATTAAAATTTTTCCATACAAACTTCCAACCCACTTTTAATACCACTCTATGATTCCACTCGGGAAAAAAACTATCCTGTATTGTTTCCCGGGACTCTGTTATTAATTCTCCATACAAACCTCCAACCGCCATTTCACCCCTTTAAGGGTTGATTTTCTGGATTAAAACTACCCTATTTCATTTTGGGCTATGCGTATACCACGTTTTGGTGAAGGCGGTTCCCTTATTTTTTTAAAGAAATGATTGCAATAATTGTTGAATTGTTACGCCAGCAACGACTTACTACTATTAAGAGATTATGATTAATGCAAATTTTTACTCTTGAATAGAAGCTTTTCCCAACGAATTCATCTGTGTGGATTTAGTAATCCACCCTCCTTTTTACCCGCTTAAGGAATGACTTCTAACACATGGGATAACCACTATTATATACAAATACAAATAGAAAATATTCTTTATTGCACACCTCAATAAAATAGAACAGTACAGTACACAGATTAAAAGTAGATATATCCTTCCCCAGAACTCAAACTATCTCCATTTGTCAGTCATGATATGTCAGTTAGTCAGTCAGTTTCTTCTTTTATATATTTAGATTAGATTGCAATTTGGCAGAAACACTTTCATGTCCACAGTATTAAACTTCCAAATCGATGTCATTTTCGTAATTTACGTCCAAAAAAACCATAAAAACGACACCCATATTGATATTTAGACATTTACACCCCATCGCACCCCAACAGGGGAGATGGTATTTCACGTCCACTACGTTGGATTTTAAAATCGTTATTGTTTTCGTAATCAACGACCCGATAAACCATAGAAACAATACCCATGTTGATTTTCAGACTTTGTGGCCACATTTCCCCCTTTAAGGGGTTGAATTTTCAAAAACCTGAAACACGTGTTTACTCATTTATCGTTAGGAATACTCCTTTGAAGTTTCGAATAAAATAGTCTAACTAATATTGTTTCGCCATACAAACTTTGGACCCCCATTTCATCCCCTTAGGGGGTGAATTATGAAAAATTCTGAAACATTTATTTACTCATTTATTGTTAGAAATACTCGTGTGAAGTTAAGAATAAAATAGTCGAAACTGATCTGGTTTCCCCATACAAATTTTGTACCCAAATTTCATCCCCTTGAGGGATGAATTTTGAAAAACCCCTTCTTAGTGGATACTAACGTTATAAAAACTACCTATTGTGAAAAATTCAGCTTTCTAGGTTCAACGGTTTGGGCTGGGCGTTGATTTAAGTGAATCAGTCAGGACTTTGACGTTTATATATATAGACTAGCTTTTGCCCGCGGCTTCGCTCGCGTTAAATTCGGGGTAACAAACCATACAAACTTCCACCCCCCATTTTAGGGAAGTGGGGGATTAAAAAGAGACAAAAAGTAGCCTATGTCACTCTCCATCCCTTTAACTATCTCCACATAAAAAATCACGTCAATTCGTCGCCCCGTTTTGCCGTAAAAGACGGACAAACAAACAAACACACACATACACTTTCCCATTTATAATATTAGTATGGATTTATTCAATCAGGTCACGTGTCCGTCTTACGAAATTTCAATCTGACGAATCTGTCGGTCACGTGACCTGTCGCGGTTTTAACATTTTTTTCCCATCCCAATAAGTGCATAGCGTGTGTAAAGAAGTGTAAAGAAGTTTTCACTTCAAAAAGATCTGACTTATAAAATAGATTGATTAGCGTATGTACACGTAACAAGTACCTATTTTATTACAATCTACTTATAAAATGATCATTTTTGAAGACTTTCGACATTTAAGGGATCATTTTTCTTAAATAAGGTCCTTGAAATTTATTACGAGTATATTAAAATATCAAAGCTAAATCATAGCGCAGTGATCTAAATTTCAAACATTAAAGTCAAGATTTGGCAGCAATGCAATAAAGTCCAAATTAACATGGTCATGCGGAGAGAGAGCAGGGTGCATATGATGATGATAATCGATAGCGCTTAGAATTTTACAAAAAAATATTTATATTTTCTTGTAAGTTTAGTCCAGTATATTATACTAAAAATTCTCTATTCTCAGGAAAACTTACACGTCTGTGTAAAACCATTCCACTCATCGTACGCCGGAGATGACTGGCTAGTGGAGTGGTTCGAGCTGAACCGCCTGCTAGGGGCGAGCCACTTTTACATGTATAACGGCTCGCTCAGCGCGCCCGTGGCGTGTCTGTTGGAGCAGTACCGGCGAGAGGGCCTCGTCACGCTGCTGCAGTGGAAACTGCCGCTTTTTTCCGACGTAGAAATATGGTAACTATTTTCTACTAGTGACCCTCGAAATTCCACTAATCCTGCGCCCAAGACGACTGGCTACTGGATTGCTTCGAGCTGAACCGTTTGGTAGGGGCGAGCCACTTCTACGTCTTTTACGTTTACGTCTGTGTCTATTCTATTACTCCTGCGTGCGAGCCTAAGACTTACCTATACTTACTTATGTAGCACCAAAAAAATTATGCATGTAGGTACCAACATTTTTGAAAAGTTTTTGAGAAAAAGAACACTTGTTCTCATCTTAGCGAGATTTTTAAATGATGCGTCCTCACCTCACGCTTATCCTTAGCTGTAGTGAGATTATTATGTGCTCATAATTCCGTTGTGTTTTCAGGATCGAGGGTCAATTCGCAGCACTCAACGACTGCTTGTACCGCTCCATGTCTTCGGCAGGCTGGCTGCTGGTGATCGACGTGGACGAGGCAGTGCTGCCGCGCCGCGAGCGAACACTGCCCGCGCTGCTCACTGCGTTGCGCGCCTCCTTCAACACCGCAAAGGCGCCCTCAGCGTTTATATTTAGAAACGCATTTTTCTATTTCCGGTGGGAGGTAAGGCAAATATATTGTTTGGTTGTGGCGGGATATATGTAATAGACGTGACTCCTTCAACCCCCGAAACCGCGAAAGACGCCCTCGATGTTATTGGGCTCTAATATTAAAAGCCACCGCTTATTTAAGGTGCGACCATGCACAGTGTTTTATGGAAGCCAAAAAAGTGACATCCCCATTTATTACAAATTACTGTACTTCAGAGCATTACAAATGCGAAACTAAAACTCCCGCGTTTCTAATATGTGTAGTTTTTAGAAATAAAATTTTGAAAATCTTGTTTCTAACGCTCGAAAATTACGATAAATATAAATAATTTAAAAGATATTGAATGGACTGTTTGTCTCGCCTATACTTCGTTTGTTTTGAGATTAGAAATTCAGTAAACATAGAAACAGTAGTTGCCAACCTGTTCTAAATGTTCAATTTAAACACACTGCAAGCACACCAACAGAGGATTAGTTAACATGATTAAGAGTTCACATTTGTGATTAAATAATAACAATTTGCAGATTAAGTAATCCAACACAACAATAAATACACAATATCGTTTTAGATTTTGTATGCCAACGTTATAGACACGTGAAAAATGAAAAACTGACCTGACAGTGACGCACGTACGTTCTAAAACGAAAACTTAAGATCTAGTTTTTATTATCAGTATTCACGAAAATTTTTTAATCATAATATGCACTTATTAATCAATTTTCGTAAATAAAAATGCGTCTAAACGTTATTTAATAGTTTTATTATATAATACTAAATAATAAAGGTGATGGTAAAAAATTTGGTGGACTACGAGGTGGCTTTTCTTGTTGTATGCCGCTCGGGCCTTCCTCTGATTGCTCCATAACTATAGTTGTAAATTGTCACTTGTAAAATGTAATTGTAACCTTCGTGGTATATGTTAAAGGCCGGAAGATCACCTAAAAAAGGTTTTTCCCAATATGAAACATTTTATATGTCGCGCTCATGCATTAAGTAGAGTTTCTGAGCACATCCGATCAGAATACTCAGATGTTGATAGTCTAATATCAAATGTCAAGAAAATATTTTTGAAATGCCTAAGGAGAGTAAAAATTCTAAAAGAAAAGTATCCGAATTTGCCATTACCGCCTAAGCCCGTGGTCACAAGATGGGGCACGTGGTTAGAAGCGTCTCTTTACTTTGCGACTTTTTACGACGAAATTAAATCTGTGATAAGTAGTTTCAACAGCAATGAGGCACTATCGATCCGTAAAGTAAAGCAACTTATGGACAATGTATTATTTATGAAACAAAATTTTGAAATAATAACCAGAAACATAACGCTATTAGAAACACGCGGCTTAAAAATAACTGAAGCACTCCAATTACTGGACGAAGTAAGACTTTGCATGATGATGACATCTTCTGATTCTTTTTATAACAAAATGGAGTCAGTTATAGACAGAATTCCAGATTACGATTTTATAAGAAATTTGAGTGATGGTGATAATGTTACTTATAATAGTGAAGCGTCACTTTACGAATACGCATCGGTAGATGTAGAGAGGTCATTTTCTCTATATAAGTGGATAGTGAACCATAAAAGGAATGGACTGAATATATGTACTATAGAAAAAAATATGATCATTTACTACAACAAACAATAAAATTATTTACCATGTTCTCTTCTTTAAACCAATTGTAGTCTATCCATATTAAGTATATCGTTTGACATGGCTTTGACGTATATTGCATCCACTGTCCGCCCTTTGCTAATGACAGATGACGAGAGAAAATATTTAAAAATCGAACCATCCGTTGCGAACCCTTCTTCTCTAGGTATTTTATTGTGCAACATTCACAAGAACATTAACAATGATAAAAAATTAAATATTTAGTGCATATAACAACTACCAAAATATTGTTAAATACTCAATATAACATTTACAAATACGTAGGCATGGCTTTACTATAAATACAAATATATTTAAGTATGTTTAATGACGGCGTAGGGACTTTGACAGTTGTGACATTTATCGTGCCTAATAAAGAACCCTGTAAATCGTTCTGTCAACGTTTTTCTAATCTCAAAAAAAACGAAGTATAGGTGTTCGATAAAACAGTCAAAGACATACATTTAAGAGCAATCACTACCTTCCGTGATACATTTGTTACAAAGATATTAATTGTTTTACTAATTTTGGTTTTTATTTTTTTCCTTCCATGTCCCGCCGTAGTAGGTTGCGATATTCGTATGACAGCTTCATTATTATGTCTTCTATCTACCCTATTTTTTACAAGACTTAATTCCATGGAACATTCAAGTAATCACCTAAACACTTTATATCCGGGTTATCCGGCCTCTAGGGTTGACACTTCGGTATTTTTAATTTTATACGGCGTTGTTTCCGGGATATCTATAATTCTTGGTTTCGAGTACATATGGAAGAAAATGTGGTGCCACTGTTTCGAGGACTGGTTTAGTAAGTATCAGTCAAGTGCGAGACGGGTTCGCATACGAAGGGTCAAAACAATTTATAAAGCGTGTCATACATTGTACGATGGCACGGATCCTCAGTGCCCAAGCCTCGTGTTCTAATTATAAAATTACTTTACAAAAAATGTCAATAGATGGCGCTTTGCTTTAGAATGTTATTCCTACATCGCGTTATTAAAAGTTATGCAGTAAATATATATAAGGGTCGGAGAACAATTTGTAATTAATCAAAAAGCAAGTGAGTGTTACATTAATTAAACATCGGTATCAACGTTCAAATTTCGTGGCACTTGGTAAGGGTCGCAAAAAAAGAAATACATAGGTATCATTGTTTTATTTATTAGTAATAAATAACATTTAATTTATTTTTATTCTTAATCGTACTTTGGTAAACTGTACATATATTTAAAGAGGTTTATATTCTTAATACGTCATAGAACCTCAATACTCATTTCATTATCCATTTGTAAAAAAAATTCTAAATGCCAAATAGGCAACAAATGTATTTAATTGTCATGCAAAATAATATGTGGTAAAATCTTCAACGATAATAGTTCTTAAAAACACTTACAACTACAATTTAGCATTGATAAATCTTTACCCAACTCCCTATCAGACTTGAGAAAATGGATTTGACGCAGTATACTGATTTTATATTCACTAACGAAGGTGCTTGCTGTACTATTTGCGAAATGAATATAAAAAAGAAAAGGTACAATATAGAGAAACATTTGAAATCAAAATCTCATCAAGATAAATTATCTGATTCACGCTGCCATTTACAGGATATAATACGAGATAATGCTGATTTCGAAATTAAAGACGATATCGTATATTGCAAATTGTGTAATTCGAAATTATTTCCCTCTAAATCTAGTATCGACCGCCATTTAAAAACAGATTTACACAACAAAATTCATAAAAATAATGCACAAGAAAAATTTAATAAAGATTTAACAGAGTTTATGATTTGTTCGAATATACCGTGGTCAAAATTAGACAATCCTAAATTTAGAAATTTTGTAGAAAACCTTTTAAATCATAAATATGGAAACGATATTACTGTGCCAAGTGAAACAAAAATACGAGTAAAATGCTTACCTGAATTGTATGAAAAGAAAAAAAATGAATTGAAAGAGAAATTACAAAATAAAATGATTTACCTCAGTGTTGATGAAACATCAGATTCCGTGGGAAAAAAAGTGGCAAATATTTTGATCGGAGCTCTAGATGGAACTAGTACCCAGCCACATTTATTTGCTTCTAAGGTATTGGAGGCGACTAACCATTCGACAATAACCAAACTCGTTGAGGAAACCCTTGAAGATCTTTGGGGCGATGAATACAAAAAAAACATGGATAAATTATTATTTTTTATAACGGATGCCGGTTCCTACATGGTAAAAGCAGCTAAAAACCTTGTTCAGAAATATAAAAATATGACCCATGTAACATGCATAGCACATGGATGTAATCGAGTCGCAGAGATAATTAGAAGTCTTTACCCGACCATAAACAGTTTGATTGACTGTATCAAAAAAATATTTCGTAACGCTCCTTCAAGGACAAATTTATTTCATCAAATGTGTGTAAATATTCCTCTACCACCCCGACCCGTGATAACAAGATGGGGAACATGGTTAAATGCTGCCTCATATTATCACATGCATTATGATAAAATCAAATCTGTCATCGATGCCTTAAATCCGCGTGAACCGAGTGCAATTTCTAAAGCAAAAAAAATTTTCCGTAACCGGAATTTAAAAACTGAGTTACTATTCGTCGATACACACTTTAGTATAATTGCTAAGTCAATAAAATTATTGGAGGATCCAAAACTGAGTCTAGCAGAATCATTAAACATTGTTCATGGTTTGCAAAAAAAAATATCAACGTTAAGGTTACATCAAAATGCCAGAAAAGTTTATTTTAAATTAAAAAGTGTATTAAAGAAAAATCCTGGTTATAAGACTGTACAAATAATTAACCAACTATCTAAAAACAACGAGGCTGAAATACCAGAAAGTGTAAATAAAAACTGTGTGCAAAATTTTCAATGCTTGACATACCTTCCTATTACCTCAGTCAGCGTGGAAAGATCTTTTAGTCATTTAAAATGGATATATTCTTACAGACGTCAAAGATTGACAGCAAAATCTATGGAACAAATTTTAGTGATCTATTCTAACTCGTAAAATATTGTATGCCACACCTGGACATAAAGTGGCTTTTTCCGCACGCTACGCGTACGGATAGAGCCGCTTTCTGGCCAAATGTGCACATATTTTTCCAACACGGGAGGTAATAAAGAAAGCCCTCGATCGCATAATTACGTCCCTCGCTTGCAGCTTGGGCCGCAACAATTGCGATTGCGCGGCCTTTCTTTGTTTTACCACCCTAATTAGGAAATGTACTATTTAGGGGCTTTTTTATTTACATATACAAAATAAAGGTTAAAAATACTAAGTGATTTGTTTGTATTTATTTTTCTGCCAACCGTACATTGCCACGAAATTTGAACGTTGATACCGATGTTTATACATTATACAGTGTGTAGTAATAAAGTGATAGTGGTAAGATCAGTGTGTTATTTTTGGACCCGAACATTTGCTCCTTCGAACCGGAGTGTGTGCAGGGTCGACGGCAGAGGGCGCCGTCCGGCACAGTGCGGCCTGACGTCATCGCAGTCGACATCAATTGCGGCCTGACGTCTTCGACGTCACCAGCGACGACGACATCGAGTGACGTCATCAGCGACAACGACGTCGAGTGACGTATCGTGGAGAAACGGGGGTGAGGCATCATGGAGCCGTTTCAGACTCATGATGCCACTTTGCCTCAGCAGGGGCTGACCCAACCTGCTGGGGGATGTCCTTCCGGGCTCCGACCGGGGGACTTAATGCTAGGGGGGTATGAGCGCCCGAACCCTCATGTTGGTCAACGAGAGGCAGGCGAAGTTGTGCTCGAAGCCGCAACCGGCACTCTTCACACTCCGGGAGTGTCCGCAAATACTTTAGGAGGATTGGATAATGCTACTGCTGGAGCAACTAACACAAAAATATTGACCAGGTTAGATATTTTCAAGCTTTTATCCGGCAAAAATAAAACACTTTCACTCGCCGAGCGTGTAGAAACTGTGCTTGCCACTGCTAATATAGGGAATGTATGTGAAATATCTCAATCCAGGGAGGAGGTCACAAAGACCCTACCTATAATTTTGTCGAAATGTGAGAGAAAGTACAAAGACTGCAAGAGTAACATGAAACATTTTACAAAAAAACACGCGGAATGGCTGGGTACCACTTTCATTAGTGGTCACTTGGCAACGGACCATGTTGAACACACTTTGCTGTCATCACCTAAAAGTTTACTGTTTTCGAATTTGAGTTCACGACAACAAATTCGGTCGCGCAAACGACTTGAAGCGGTACTAGAAAATGAACCACGGACTAAAAAAAATCAAAGCATTTGTAAATACACTACAAATTGAAGGGGAACCTCTTTCCATGAAAAATTCAAAAGCCATAGAGTCAATCATAAATTTATCTTTAGAATCACAAAATGCCCCAATACAGATAAATAACAAAATTTGTGCTGAAGATCCCAAACCTTATAGTGCTGATGAATCACTGGCAATGATAATTGACAAAAAAATCTCTGTTGACGTTTACAATTTTCTGCAGAACGATTTAAAAGAAAGAGGCTATTCTAGTTTCCCCCCATATTACAAAGTTATTGAATCTAAACAAAAATGCTACCCTGAGTCTGTTCAGATTAACGAAAAAAGGCGTCAGTTCCGATACAATTTCTTCTTCAACACACCTTTGAACGCATTCTTCACAGTCAAGAAGAAGTTTTCAAGCAATATTGCGAAAAAAATAGTTTGAGTAATTTGGAATGTGGTTTTGTGGGGTCATGGGGGTTTGATGGCAGTTCTGGCCAAGCTCATTACAAACAAAATTTTGACGGAATGAAAGATGAAGTCAGCCTTTTTGCCACAACATTTATACCGTTGCAGATTTTAGTTAAGTCGTCATCTATGGATCCAACCATATTATGGATGAACCCAGCTCCACAGTCATATCGAAGCTGTAGGCCAATTCGGATCATGTATGCAAAAGAAAATAAGGAATTAATATTATCAGAGAAACAGAGGGTACAAGACGAGATACACAACCTCACTCCGCTTGAAGGCCAACTAGCAACAGGACAAACCATCACAGCTACCTGTAATTTGTATTTAGCGGCTATCGATGGCAAAGTTTTAAATATCCTACTAAACACACCGTCGCTGATGCGTTGTCCTTACTGTAGCCTCTTAGCAAACAGTTTAATGACTTGAAAACAGTGTTTTTAAAGCCCGTAGATGATCAGTTGTTCAAACACGGCATTAGCCCCCTACATGCTTGGATAAGAGTTTTAGAATTCCTGCTCAAACTGGGCTATAAAAAAGAGGTAAAAGGCTGGTACATCTCAAAAAGTCCTACGAAGGTCATCTTGTTCAAGAGCGCAAAAAACGAATCCAAATTGAAATCCGACAAAAAATTGGAGTTTTAGTCGATGTCGTACGCCCAAATAGTGGCACTACTAATAACGGCAATACCGCTAGAACAGTTTTGTCTCACACACCGTGAAAATTTTGCAAACATCCTTGGCATAGAGAAGTGGCTTCTGGACGATCTCCACACAATTTTAGTTGTGTTATCGAGTGGTCTTCCAATAGACTCGGAGAAGTTTGGCAATTTCTGCAAAGAACTAGCCAAAAAATATGTTAAAAGTTACGAATGGTGTCCTATGACAGTGACTATACATAAACTTTTGGTCCATGGAGCTGCGATAATACGAAACTCGTCTGTTCCAGTTGGAATGCTCTCCGAGCAAGCATCAGAATCTCGTAATAAATATAAGCGTCACGATAGAAAACACCATACCCGCAAATCAGATCGAACGAAAACCATGTCTGATTTGTTTCATAGAGCGTTAGTCTCATCAGACCCAATAATTTCGGAACAACGGATGTCGCAGCGACAAAAAAATATTAAAAAACGTCCCCTACCATCTGCCGTAATAGCATTATTGAAAGCACCACAGGATGCTTTTATATCGCCATCGGATGAAAACATAACACCATCATCAGAGTTATGTCCAGACGACAGCTATTATGAGGTGCAAGATGGGGAAGAGAGCCTGGAAGTAGAAGAAGACATAATATGACTTGTCATACTTCTTTTGTTGACTTGTCTTGTCATACGCCCTTGAGCGTAAGAGCATATACACCGTGTTTTTTAGGGTTCCGTACCTCGAAAGGAAAAAACGGAACCCTTATAGGATCACTTTGTTGTCCGTCTGTCTGTCTGTCTGTCTGTCTGTCTGTCAAGACCATTTTTCTCAGGAATACGTGGAGGTATCAAGCTGAAATTTATATCAAATACTCAGGTCTATTGTCCCTTGGAGCTGTGAAAAAATTAAACTTAAAAGCCAACGCAATCAAAAGACACAGTCGTTTATGCTGCAAATTTCAGAGTTTTTCGGCACTCGCAAAACCTACGGGGTACTTTCCGTGAACTCAGAAACTTGAAATTTGGCACGAAGCAACGTCATATAGCATAGACAATGGAAAAATTACAAAAAGTAGACATTTTTAGTAAAATCATACAGAAAATTATTTTTTTTAATTTTAAACTTACTACCTTTTTCCTCGTAAACGCGTAGAGGTATTAAATTGAAATTCATGTCAAATACTCAGGGCTATAGGAATTTTCAGATGTAGCAAAACCAAACTTTTATGTCAACGCAATCAAAAGAAATAGCAATTTAAGTCGCATATTTTGAAACTGAGTACTCGCAAGAAACACAAAACCTAAAGGGTACTTCCCCTAAACTCAGAAACTTGAAACTTGGCACGAAGAAACTACATAGAGCACAAATAAAGGAAAAATTACGAAAAGTAGACATTTTCAGTAAAATCATACAAATTTTTTTTTTTTTTTTTTAATTTTAAACACTACCTTTTTCCTCGTAAACGCGTAGAGGTATTAAATTGAAATTAATATCAAATACTCAGGTCTATAATACCTTTAAGTAATAAAGGTTTGTACGGAACCCTCGGTGCGCGAGTCCGACTCGCACTTGGCCGGTTTTTTTCCGTTAATCAGGGTGATTTTATTTAGTTACTATAAATGATTTTATTTTCAATGTTGATTTTTAAATTACTATTTACAAATATATACGTCTTCAATATTTTTTGTTGTTGATAATTTTGTAGTAATTCATTAATCTTAAAAGTAATTCATCAATTATAACGGCCTCCTAGCCTAGTTGGTAGTGACCCTGCCTACGAAGCAGGAGGTCCCGGGTTCGAATCCTGGTCAGGGCATTTATTTGTGTGTTTATCACAGATATTTGTTCCTGAGTTATGGATGTTTTCTATGTATTTAAGTATTTATCCCTACTTATCTATTATATATATCGTCGTATAGTACCCATAACACAAGCCTTATTGAGCTTACCGTGGGCCTAGGTCGATTTGTGTAAGATTGTCCTATAATATTAAAAAAAAAAATTAATTTAAATTCATGTTTTAGAAAAAATATTTGGTAAATTTGCGCTGCATAATAGATATTAGAGATTATAATAGAGATTTTATCCGTTTCTTCCAAAAAAATCACATAATTGTAGTATAACTGGTTTTAACCGGTTATTTTTCGACCATAACCGATCGAATACCCGGCTTTGTAAATTTACCGGTTATTGCATTCCTTATATACTGTGTTTATTTTATGTCCAGGTAAATCCGGATATTGGTAGTGGCAGCCCTGACTGAAAATTTTAATCGACTGTAGATTAAATCTTCCATGGAATTAGATCTTGTAAAAAATAAGGTAGATAGAAGACATAATAATGAAGCTGTCTTACAAATATCGCGATCTACTACGGTGGAATACGGAAGAGAAAAAAAACAAAATCATTAAAATAATTAATCATTAATATCATTGTAACAAATGTACCTAGAAATGTTGTAATTACCTCTAAATGTACTTTTTTGATAGGTTTATCCAACACTTTAGTCATCAGAAAAGCTTGTTTCTTAATTTGCAAAACATAATTATTTTTCGTAATATCCGGGTGTCAGAATCAAGATTTTCAAAAATGTATTTCTCATAAACTACAACTATAAGAAACGCGGGAGTTTTAGTCTCGCATTTGTAATACTCTAAACTACAGTAATTTGTAATAAAATGGGGATGTCACTTTTTTGGCTTCCATAAATCACTGTGCGCTGCTTAAAATACGGTAACGCTACGGAATCGTAGTGACGCATCGTATCCATACCGTTTTTATCGCATGCCCTCCACACCGCTGCTCAAAATACGGTGACGCTACGGAATTGCATTGACGCACCGTATCCGTACCGTTTTTATCGCATGCCCTCCACACCGCTGCTCAAAATACGGTTTGGAAGGTTCGCGTCAAAATATTTCTTATGGGGCACGTCACGTACACGTTGTGTCTCCGTTTTTTGAGCAGCGGTGTGGAGAGCATGCGTTAAGTCCGTGACGTTTACGGCACGTCATTGCGATTCCGTACCGTCAGCGTATTTTGAGCAGCGGTGTGGAGGGCATGCGATAAAAACGGTGCGGATACGATGCGTCACTGCGATTCCGTAACGTCGCCGTATTTTAAGCAGCGGTGTGGTCGCACCTTAAATGAGCGGCATGGTAAGTATTACCATGTATATTTGCTTTCTGGAGTTTCGGCTATTTGACGTCCTTGACTATTAATCACGAATGCCTTTTCATACTTGTTTATTAAAAGTTTATTTATACTATATTTTTCTATTCGTTTATGTGTTAGTAAATCGAGAGTACCACAGCTTTATTCACTATATAGTGTAGCATGACGCTACGTTTATCGTACGACATCTGTCGACTTTCTTTAGAACTTCTGTGTCTAAGGGAGGTCTAAGGCTAGGTTGCGGTTGATATATAAAAAAGCGTACATTGTGATTCACGGCATTGCAGGTAGATGGCGCTTATATCAGTCCGCATTTTGAGATACACGACTGGCAGTTATAAATTGAGATAATATTCGCGCTAATTTTGAATATGAATTTTTGAGGTATTCCAGATTGTCAAAAAAGGAAAAAGTTGATTTTGATGGAGTGTGTCAGATGGACGAGGAGATTTTTAAAGAAAAAAACATATTCTGGTTTAGTCTGAGGGTTTTGGTATAATTTGCTTAGTTGCAACGTGTTGAAGTGCGATCTATTTCTCTAGATCTTTGCGTTCAAACATTATATAGCAAGTGCTAATACATTATTGAATTAAATACAAATTCTTTTTAAAAACCAAATACGTTGCCGGACAAAAAGGCCACCAGTGGGACCGCCTGAGCCTGAGCCGGAAGGACTCCGGAAGGCGCTTGTGGGTGCCGGACCGGCGAGACAGTCTGCAACCGCCGCGTGTTCCGCGTGATTCTTCACCGTCGTCGGAGAATTAGAGCCCGCATCCAGCGGGCTCTCCAAGTGAGAAAGAGAGTTCAGCGAGCTGTTGGGTCCGCCTAAACCGAAGGGGACGCTTGCCCACGAACTCTATTCAAATTCAACTACAGCTTTAGCCATCCTGTCTTTCGAGAATATCATATTATTTACATTTTTTTAAAAACGTTATAAATCCGATTCCTTTTTTTTGTATCCAGTGTTTTTGTGCCATAATAGCTTTTTTTTGTTGTTTTGCTAAAATATTCCCAAAATTCTAATTGCCTCATTTGACGGGCGTACAAAGACCTGGCTCTTTAATTTAGGCTACGTTCAGCCAGCGAATCATCTGTCACCATCCATATCACCCGCCTCATTAATCCATTATTTTCCTGCAGCCAAATTACCAGCCGAGTCTTTATTTGTACCAGTTTTGCTAGTACTCCATCCTTTTTATTTTCCTTTTGTGCGGAAAGTAGACGTTTACGATACTAAGGTAACTATTGAATGTAAAAATATCCTTATATAGATACAGTTATCGTCATTTTAATGTGAAATGCTAATATTGAATATTCTGATTATTGTAATTTAATTACATTCTAACCACTAAGGAAGTTATTTAATGTGAAATATCTTTATATAGATACCGTTATCGTCATTTTTATGTGAAGTGATAATTTTAAATATTCTGATTATTGTAATTTAATTACATTCTAACCACTAAGGAAGTTATTGAATGCGAAATATCTTTATATAGATACCGTTATCGTCATTTTTATGTGAAATGCTAATTTTAAATATTCTGATTATTGTTGCTAATTTTAAATAATTTACTTTATCTTCAAAATTAAACGTGTTAATGCAATTATAGAAGTGTTTTACTGCAATAGATATTAAAATATAAGTACTCAACCCTCCTCATCTTAGTGACAAGCTGTTTGTTAATTTTTAAAGGATGACGCCGACGCGCCCGCGCCGCTACTGACGTCGCGGAAGACCCGCCGCTGGGCCGCGCCGCACGCGCTCAAGTACCGCAGCAAGTATGCCGTGCGGCCCAGCGATGTTGTTGAACTTGGCAACCATTTCCTGTGGGAGATGGCCCCTGGTTCTTGTGATATGGGGGTACCTACTGACCGCGCGTTATTTATTACATCATTATCGGGTGAGCGACTATTACGATTGGTTGTAAGTTTAGATCGGCACCAACTTCTTGTGGGAGATGCCCCTAGTGGTAGCGCTGTGAAAGACCTTCGATATGCAAATTGCCTACTATACGCAGACGACCTGAAACTGGTAATGAGCATTGAGCGTGAAACTGACTGCTTAGGACTTCAAAACGATTTAGACCGGATATACAGTTGGAGCATGTGTCAAGTAATGACATTTACACGCCAACAGAATCCGGTCAACTATACTACACGATGGAGGGACAACCCCTAAGTCGTGTGTATATAGTCAAAGATCTTGGAGTGAAGTTTGATCGTGAGCTAACCTTTCACGACCATATTTGCAACCTGGCTAAAGAGTCATATCGTAGACTGGGCTTTGTAATGAGAAACGTTAAAGATTTCAGTAACCCGGGAGTCATAAAACTACTACGGCTCTAGTTCGGAGCAAATTAGAGACCAGTGCTTGTGTTTGGAGCCCTACCGAGGCCAAGTATAAACTGATGCTGGAAAAGGTACAAAAAGTGTTCTTACGATTCTTATATACGAAATTATATGGATATTACCCATATATGTACCCATCACAGTTTTTACTTGGTGTCCTGGGCTTTAACTCATTTGAGGTACGCAGAAATAGTGATCAGTTGATGACAGCGTGCAAGGTGCTGCGAAATAAAACCAACATCATAGAACTGCACAATGTTCTCAACAGCATCATTGTTCCTCCTAAAAAATCCCGCAGGCGCCCATACCTGCAGCTTTCCGACGGCTCTGGACCGCGCGCGACTTCTGGCCGCCGCCATTCACCACTATGCGACATGATCACATTACTTAACGGGCTCCTGCGTACTGATACGCAGCTAGACATTTTTACTGACAGTTGGGCTCAACTTACGTCTATGTCTTTCTTACTGTGATGCAGTTTGAATGAGTGAATGAATGAACAGATATACAATTGTTTACATACCTAATGTGATATGTAATTTGTGAAATGTAAAATTACAAGTGTAATTGGTTTTTAACCGTACGTGTAAAAAAAAAAAAAAAAAAAGAAATACTATGGCTAGCCGTTTAAAAAAACAGGGCCGTTTTGAAATGCGTTCGATCATTTGCTTTTGGAAAGAGGCTAAGTGAAGTCGGTTCTTCTTTGTTTAAAATGATTATGTGCATTATTACAGATGTCATGCGAATCGGAAATGCCGCAGTGCCTCATGGTGCCATCCACAATCGATCGCACTGCCCACCGGTGGGCAGAAGAGTTAATGGCACGAGTCACTACGGCGAAGCAGAAGCTAGAAAAGACTTGCGCAGCGTAGGCGGTACACGGCTGCGTGGGAAACTGGTGGACTGTACATAAAGGGCCAAGTGTACAACCAGTATTATACTTTGAGAGAGAGAGAGAGAGCGGAACCGCGAGACGTGCTCGCGGTTCCGCTCGCGTAAGTGAAATAAAGAGTTTATCTTAGTAAATACCGACACCTCATTATACAGGATGTTTGCTCCATCGTTTGCCAAAAAAAAATGGCGGATTGCTGGGGTCATTTTATATCACCTTACGCTCTCTAAAAAAATCTTGGGCTCACGTATAATTTTTTTTTGTTTTTCTTGTAATTTATGAAAAATCTTCAGGGCCGATATGCTTAAACTTCATTAAAAAAAAAAAGTAAGTGGTAGAGAGATGCAATTTTTACTGCATCGTGATCTGTTGCACGGCTCGAATAAGTCAAACTTACTGACACGTAACGTCTAATTTTTTTTTATTGGCCCTCAAATGTTTTACGTGTAAAAATTTAGTCAAATGTCAACTTTGATTTGCAATGAAAAAAATAAAAATAAAGAGACAGCGGTCTTGAAACTGTTTTAAAAAAAACTGTGTTTTGTGTTCTTTTTAACGATGTACAATTATCTCAATAAAACCTTTCATAAACTTCATTTTATTCACGATTTAGTAACGAACGCAACGGTTAAGTTATTGAGATTCAAACATTGACACTGTTCCCTTTTGCTGCCAGCTTTGAAGTACCCATTTTCTTTCCACACACAGGTTGGTCTACAGGTTGTAAAGATTTAAAACTTATCTTTCGTCAATTTGGACTTCAAGGTCAAGGTCAACTTTCACAAACTTGAGCGTACCTAAGCGATTAGGCATGATAAGGTAAGAAAAAATCTTGAAAACAACACGTGCGAAGCAGGTAAATACTGCTATCCCTCTCTTACACAGCACAATAAGTGCAGTTGTTTTTCTGTGTTGAACTGAAAGCAAGACAATTGCACATAGGCAGAAAGAACACAAGACAGGTTTCTTTTAAGACAGACTGAAGACCGTGGTCTCCTCATTCTGACTTCTTTCTAACGCGATGTACAATAATCTCAAACACTTTTCATGAACCTCTTCAGATTTTGGGAAATGGAATGGAATCAATCAATCATGGAATTGTCGATATGCAATAAAAAAAAACATTTTTTGTAAATTTTCAAGTTTTGTTATTAAATCAAATCTTTTACACTACAAATCTTGCTCGAACTGACGACTTTCGTTGCGAATGCATGCGTAGCACCTGTTTCTTATTTCGACCGTAGTTGTTCGCATTCGGATTTCTCCTTTGATCACATCAAACGCCGCCCCGCTGGGACAAATCTTCTCGTGATTCTACCTCCGTTGTGTAGACGAGTTCCTTTTCCCGTCCCCAGTTGTAAAAGTCCAAGGGAGTTTGGTCCGGGGACCGCGGGGGCCATGGAATGGGGCCGTCTCTTCCAATCCATGAATTAGGGAAAGCGTTGTCTAGGTGCTCCCTGACTGTTATCCTCCAGTGTGCGGGACAACCATCTTGCTTGTAATTTAGGTAGATCATTTTGTAAAAAATTATGGTAGTTGTCTCCATTCAAATTATCGGGTAGGCAGTGTGGCCCAATCACTTGATCGCCAATAACTCCCGCCCATACATTGACGCTGTATCTTCTCTGAAAACCTCTAGCTCTTTTCACGTGTGGGTTTTCATTTATCGGCGCCCAGTGGTGCAGGTTGTGTAAATTCAGTATCCCCTCTTGTGTAAATTTGGACTCGTCTGTCCAAAGAATGCTTCTTAAAAAGTCGTGGTCCTCTAAATCTGTGTGCAGCAATAAACGACAAAACCGGAGATGATTTCCAAAGTCGTTATCTTCAAGACCTGCTAAGAAAGAAAGACAAATAAGAATCTGACAAGGTTTGTGAAATGGAATGTGGGGTGATTAGGTACTATCGGGTTCATAATTGCATACCCAATTTATGAATGAATTCATTGATAAACTGGGTATGCAAATATGAACCCGATGGTACATATACGATAACGTGAAGGACACAGTGACGTTACGTTTCGAAGTCAATAACAGCAAAACAAACGCGAAAAGCTGAGGTACGATTCAGTTCTCTAGTCAATTGGTATGGATTAAAAGTAATTCAAGCGTTTAATACCTTGGACTGGAGTGTAGTGAAATGCGTGCATGTTGTTTTGGCGAAGAACTTTCCACAGCTTCCAGATTGAAATTTCCAGTTGTCCAGCTACATTTCTGATGCTCTTATTCGGGTCTTCTTCCATTATGGCTAAGATCCTTACATCAACTGCAACATTGTGTCGAACCACAATTCCTCTCGGTTCATTGACGTTCAAATTGCCAGTTTCCCTTAAGCGTCGGTAAGTGTTTTGAAACGTATTGCGGGTTGGTAAGCGTCTATTAGGGAATTGTTCCTGGTAGATTCTTTGCGCTGCTCGTGCTACACCATCAGCTTTACCGTACGCCATCAAAATGTCCGCATACTCTTCATTCGTAAAGGCAGCCATTTTTGAACGATCAAAACTCAACAAAACAGAGATTAACAACAACAGAAAACTAAAAAAAAAACAACAGTACAAAGATCGCAAATGCTTCAACCATAAGAGACAGTCAAATCACAACTAAAGTCTAATTGATACCACCACCACCTCCAGGGTCGTCTTTGCTGGGTTCATGGGTTAAACGTCGCGTAAAAGTGAAAGACAACTGCACTTATTGTGCTGTGTAAGAGAGAGATAGCAGTCTTTACCTGCTTCGCACTTGTTGTTTTCAAGATTTTTTCTTATCTTATCATGCCTAATCGCTTACGCTCAAGTTTGTGAAAGTTGACCTTGACCTTGACGTCCAAATTTACGAAAGATAAGTTTTAAATCTTTACAACCTGTAGACCAACCTGTGTGTGGAAAGAAAATGGGTACATCGTGAAAAAAATGAAGTTTATGAAAGGTTTTATTGAGATAATTGTACATCGTTAAAAAGAACACAAAACACAGTTTTTTTAAAACAGTTTCAAGACCGCTGTCTCTTTAATTTTTTTTTCATTGCAAATCAAAGTTGACATTTGACTAAATTTTTACACGTTGTAAAACATTTGAGGGCCAATAAAAAAAAATTTGACGTTACGTGTCAGTAAGTTTGACTTATTCGAGCCGTGCAACGTTACAGATCACGAAGCAGTAAAAATTGCATCTCTCTACCACTTACTTTTTTTTTAAATGAAGTTTAAGCATATCGATCGGCCCTGAAGATTTTTCATAAATTACAAAAAAAAACGAAAAAAAAATTATACGTGGGCCCAAGATTTTTTTTGAGAGCGTAAGGTGATAGAAAATGACCCCAGCAATCCGCCATTTTTTTTAGGCTAACAATGGAGCAAACACCCTGTATAATCAATCTATCATCAGGCAATAACCTTCAGCATTCAACCCTGCCAGTATTCATGAGTGTAATACTACTTATTTCTAACAGTTGTATTATGTTTATGTAATGTTCGCTAATTTCATATTGTACTAGCTTTTGCCCGCGGCTTCGCTCGCGTTGAATTCGGGGTAACACGGTTCCCCTTTGCCCCCCGGAATGCTCCATACAAACTTCCACCCCCCATTTTAAGGAAGTGGGGGGTTAGAAAGAGACAAAAAGTAGCCTATGTCACTCTCCATCCCTTCAACTATCTCCACTTAAAAAATCACGTCAATTCGTCGCCCCGTTTTGCCGCGAAAGACGGACAAACAAACAAACAAACAAACACACACAAGTGTAATATTATAAATGGGAAAGTTCCCATTTATAATATTAGTATGGATTGAAAAGGTACAACAAAAAAATAACCAAAATATAACTTTTATAGTGACTTGCAGAGCAAAAAAAACTAAATTTATACAAAAATTCATATTAATAACCCTACTATAATAATATTGGAAAACTATAAGGCACAAACTATTTTCTCAGATCCATCAGCAATCAGCATCCTATAACCGGTTCCTGATTAGGTCCGGCTAGATTCCACTGTTTGCTCAGATCATCTGTAAATATTAAAATATGGATTGCTTTCAATTTTGATGTATTTGTGTGATAGTCACTCTGAATAATAAAAGAGGGGCAGGGCACATTAAATTGATCAATGTGCAATTTTCCTATATCAATTACCTACATTAAAGTATACATTTGAATGCTCTGGGCAAGGATATATAATAGTTGTTATCCCAGAAGTCATTCCTTAAGAGGGTAAAAAGGAGGGTGGATTACTAATTCCACGCAAATGAAGTCGCGGAAAAAAGCTTCTATTCAAGAGTAGAAATCTGTATTAATCATAATCTCTCAGTAGTAGTAAGTCATTGATGGCGTAACAATTAAACAATAATTGCAATCATTTCTTTAAAATAAAAAAATGAAGGAACCGGCTTCACCAAAACGTGGTATACCGAAACCTCCAGAATGTAACGAATACTTTTCCGAAAACCGCATCTAAACCAGTTCAGTGAAACGCGAGATGATCGCAGACAAACATACATTCCTACATACTTACATACAAACATACGAGTCTAACTGAGAACCTCCTTTTTTAGTACTTTTACTACGCGGGCGAAGCCGCGGGAAAAAGCTGGTATAAAACTAAATTAGGTACCTACTTAATATTGTCTTCGGTTGCCGCGATAATTATTCATGAAATAAAACAACTAAAAACGGATTATCATGCGATATAATCCGTTTTTAGTTGTTTTATTTCATAGGTACCTAAATACTTATTCACAATTATACGGTACTAATACCAAATAATAATGTATAAAATGATAAAGTAATATTTTTCATTTCTACAATTGTTATTGTTTTTGTTTATTTAAATATATTAAACTACGTACAAACAACTTACAGTTACAGGGTGTACCAAAAATACTGTTTCTTTCTTGGTTTATTATAATTAGAATACGGTACCAATACGTCCTGAAACAGATCACCAGCATTTGTGTTAAACTTTATATAGATATTATGTTGTAGGGTTCTTCAAGTATTATTTACAACTAACAATTGAGCTATACAGAGATGCCTTTAAAATAAAGTGGCGTAGGTACAGTCAGCGGCAGATGTGTTCAAAATGATATTGGTACGACTCTATTGTTGACAAAATAACAGCGTGTGAAAGTCACCCGCTAAGCTATATCTGTTGCTAACTGTACCTACCTATGACTAACCTATATTTGCTCGTTGTGGTAAAACTTTTTGAACACTTATTCAATTGTCTACATTTGTGTAGATTAAGGCAGTGTGGCTCTACAATCAAAACATATCATACATCAAATATATATTTATCGATGGATAAATATTTGTTGATTAAAATCTGCTTTAATTTTTTGACATAAATGGCTTTTTCAATTTAAACGCTTTTCACAGTTTATTTACATGATGACGTATGATTTACTGAGGTGTATAAATATATACCTATATGATTTGTGTTATTTTACTAGCGATACACTCCCAAGGAAGGAATAGCGATATAAATATAGTTTAGTATAATACTCGTACTGCCACCTAATTTCATTCCATGAAAATAAAATTTTTACAGTCATATTACAGGATTTATTAGGACTTAATTTATTTTACTCTTGATTTAATTTTGTGTTGTTTCATTGTTACTTCAATTATTATGAAGAAGCTAATCAGCGTTTGATAAGGCATCAAACGATAATTTAGTGGAAAAAAGATATTCTGTGTCTATATTTTTATCTGTAATGTCTATTTTATAGAAGGGTTGTATTCGATTCAGGAATAACGGATTTGTTAGCCTAATATTTATAAAGGTCTATTTAAATAAAGAAAAATATTGACTTGGCATTTTGTTTTTTTTTTATCATTTTTAGGGTTCCGTACCTCGAAAGGAAAAAACGGAACCCTTATAGGATCACTTTGTTTTCCGTCCGTCCGTCCACCCGTCTGTCTGTCTGTCAAGACCCTTTTTCTCAGGAACGCATGGAGGTATCAAGCTGAAATTTATATCAAATACTCAGATCTATTGTCCCTTGGAGCTGTGAAAAAATCAAACTTTTAAGTCAACGCAATCAAAAGATACAGCCGTTTAGGCGGCAAATTTCCGCAAATTTTCGAAACTCGCAAGGGAATCAAAACCTACAGGGCACTTGCCGTGAACTCAGAATCTTGAAATTTGTTACGAAGCAACGTCTTATAGCACAGATAAAGGAAACATTGCGAAAACCGTAAATTTTTTGTTACATCATATAAAAAAAAAATGTTTGATAATTTTAATGATACTACCCCTATATACCTACAGGTTTGTACGGAACCCTTGGTGCGCGAGTCCGACTCGCACTTGGCCAGTTTTTTTAATCGAAACTTTCAACAAATTATGGGAGTACGACTTGTACGAGTGCCAAGTTGCCAACACAAATCTCCGTTCATATATCTGGCAAATTGAAGTTGTTCCATGGCTGTGTTGAAGAAATAGAAACTCTAGTCTGATTCCTTTGACTCGTGCTAAAATAGATACCGCTCCCCGAGGCATTCTGCGAGCGACGAGGGCGAATGGCGGACCGAGAATGTAAACAGTCAGCTCGCAATTTGCCTCGTCATTCGGCCCACCATACCGGCCGGCGGCACGCATATTTAATTGCGATTAGAAAATGTCTTTGCTGTGTGTGAGACTTTATGAACAAAACGAATTATTTCCCTTAGGACAATACTGAATCCACATCTTCTACCTACTACTACGACACACATTATGACTACTACTAGCGACACCTTTCGTCTCAAGCTATCGAAGGATGTCGCTCTATAGTAGCGACATCGTTCGTTAGCTTTGGGAAGCAACACAACGCAGATGTAGGAAGGAAAGCGCTCTGAGATGAAGCGGTAGATGTCAGCTTTTGTCATTTGAAACCGCAATGAAGCGAAACGAAAATGCAACATTTTACTGCTAGAGGGCCACTGTGCGGGTGCAATAGGTTAAAAGCTCTGTATCTAATAATCTTTTAATCTGGTGCTAACAACTTAAGTACAATTATTTTTACAGCTGATAGTACTTGGCTCCAGGAGTGTATTTAAGTATGAAACATAGGTTTCATGATGTTTCTTTGGAGAAAACTGGAAAAAAAATTGCTATGTAAAAACACCCTGTTTATAAGATTTACAATAGTCAGTAATAAAAGCCTTGTTACTCTCCTAACTAGCATCCTAATTAGGATCCTAATTTATATTTTTCAATAGTAAATTTACTTGCTAAATACGGTTAGACTTGACTAAATTTAGAAACTAAATCATATAGGAAGCTAACTAGGCCAAGTGTAACAGGGCTTTAAGACCTCCTTGATTATCTCTTAACTCTATGACTTGACTGGCCACTTGCCTAAATCATTCTCAAAATAGATATACAATGGATATATACGCCATTTTAGTCTAAGCATGCGATAGAACCCGCGTGTTGAATCTCTTTTAAGCCGTAAGCCACGCACTGTCACTACTTGCGCCTCGCTCTTGTAATAAATGCCATTTGCTAAAAAAAGACATGATTGACAGGGCGTCATAACGCGTGACTAGACTAAGGGTGAGTTGCACCACGCACAACTAACAAACTCATCATCGTTAAATATGGCGACGGTGCTGTCATCCCATAGAAAACTGTCAAACTTTTCATACAAGATTTTTTTAACGATGACGCTGACGTTAACAGCCTGTTTGGTGCAACCGGCCCTAAGAAGAAATATTTATGAGATTTATGACAAATATTCCTTGACAGAAATTGTTAAACACCTTGTGTTTTATCACCACAGGTGATTAGGTTTAGACAGAATTTTAATTTCTTGATTTTGTTCGGAAAAAAAAGAATAACACAAAAAGTGTTCTTCAAACTAGTGCCTACGCCAATTAATGGGATTAGGTTGTCAAACGGACCCCAAGCCAGGACAAACGCTAGGAGGAAGAAGAAGAAGACATAAAAAGTCTTCTTAATTCCTGAAACCTGACCAGAAATATATGATCATGCGCCATGTTGCGGAATTTCATTGGAACTAATTTCTTACACTGGCAATAATTTATATGATAGATTGTCATTGTTGTCAGTGTCACAATGGCGGTTTGTTGAATAATAGTAAAGTGTTGAATATTAAATAATAAATCACAAGAACTGCCCAAAACTACTCATAGTCAAGTGTAAAACATTGTAAATAATGTATTAGATAAACTGTTGGAAATAAAACGCTCGGCGAATGAAATCATTTCGCTACGAAACATTTACAAATTAACATCAGAGCTGACAGGTAAACAAATCAAGATGGCATTATACCATAGAGAATAATATACTTTTTGACTATACTGAACTGTTGCCATATAAATGAGAATAATAGCGCCCTCTTGACAATGATCATAAGGTCATGCTTTATTTAAAGTTAATTGTTTCGGTGTAAGTTAACTTCTCTTTAAATATTTGTACTTAATTTGTTAGCGCCTTATAGAAAAATAAAAAAAACTTCTAATTCTCAATTCATTAAAGGTAAGATAAAACAGGATAAATGGATAGTATAAATTAAGAATAGTACAAAGACGGCTATCAAAGACTACTTGTTGTTACGAGATTTTAGTGTCAAATAATTATCGAAAAGCCTCGTCGTGGACGTCGACAAAGTGGATATAAACATCACATCACAATATAATGATGCATTCACATGGATGGTCTCATGAGACAGATGTATGTAATTCGCCTGACGTGACCATACATGTGAACGCACCATTATATCATGAATCCCAATGGTGTCACGCTAATTTTTCTACTAAGGCTCTAGCTGCTAACCAATCGGTACCTAATGATAAAGTTCAATTTTACAACTAGTAATAATTTGGGATTTTTATTCTCGTTAACTGGTTACCAAACTCAGTTCCCAGATGATACCTACCAAAGGGCTGTAGCGTGCTGTAGTGTAACGCAGGTGGGATATGTTAAAATTGATAATTTTCGAAAAATATGGCGGGTTACTTTGCCATACCGAGGAATACTCTACATACTAAGTACCTCAAAGCAATTTGAAATTAACATTTACGCAAAGTAACAAACGGTGTACTAGCAAATTTATATGATTTGGTAGCAGTTAATTTTCAGCCTAATTACACTAACGCATTAATTACATTAGGTATGATGTATATCTAAATTCTATAGATAGTTTAGATCAAAAGGCACAGTCGCGAACCGGAATTGTTGAGCCACTTGCCATTGTGAGTTAGCGTACCACTGGTCAATTTCCTTATTCGTCAATTTCATTAATTCACCAGTTTACACATTAGACAGTTTCGCTAGGTTGACAATTTAGCTAGTTAGGCATTTTACTGATTTTTCAGTTTCCTCTTTCGCTAGTTTAGCCAGGCTATCAGTTTCGTAAAAATGCTAGTTTTGCAATCCGCTAGTTTCGTTATTTGTCATTTTCGTTAATTGAACGGTTTTCCTATTTGTCAGTTACGTTAGGTAGACAATTTTGCCAGTTTGCTTTTTTCGTAAATCCTTCAGTTTCCTCGTTCACTAGTTTTGCTAAGCTGTCAGTTTTGTAAATTTGCTAGTTTCCTTGTGTATTCGTTTACTTATTCGTCGGTTCCCATATTCGCCTATTTCACTAGTTGCCAGGATTATTATTCCTCATAGATCAATGTTTTATAATAAACATAAATAGTACAAAACAACATCAGTTTTATCTAATACGTATACCGAGTGTCCCTAAAACCAACGTCAAGACTTATAGGGCTGGTAGAACTATCAGATCAGATTAGGCAAATTTGGCCCTAATGAAAATGGCATAGTTTTCGAGATATTGGCAGATGACTAGCTTTATCGAACGAGCGGAGCGTAAGCGAAGTGAGTTCTCACAGACAACTTCGGACTGCAGCCGGCTACCTCGACGTCCCTGCATTTCGATGGCTTTATGATTTTGAATAGTTGTTCCGCGATAACTTTAGTAACGTTTTTCTCATCTTTATGAAATTTGTTGGGGTTCTAGCAGAGATATATACTATTTGAGAGTTCGTATATGAGCAGGATTGATAAGGGGGTTATGGAGCTTGAAGGCGCGAAACAGTCATCAGAAGCGTCTTGTTATACTGGTCGCCTCGTTTGCAAGGAAATCGCGAGTTCTCAGTTCGAGGCGGAATACTAGTTATAATGGTATACAAGTGCCAATATCTCGAAAACTATGTCATGTTCATTCAGGCCAGATTCTCTTAACCTGATAGCCCATCAGCTGTTCTACCAGCCCTTTAAGTCTCGACGCTGGTTTTAGGGACAGCCTGTTATATTACAAAAACTCATTTTGTATGCGGCAACCATGGGCATTTCACGTCGGCAACGTTAGGTTTGGTAACCGTGTCCGGCAACCTGACACGAAAAAGTAGGTACTCTTTTTCTATTTTTATATGCTGTTGCTGTATAAGTTTATCGCGAATAAAATTAATATAATGATTTCTGATTTACTTATAAAGATACAAACTATGGCTTTTGACCGTTTTTTATTATTTCTAAGAAGAAGAGTTATGTTGTTGAATTAAGAAAATTTTAACAAAAGATTGGTTTTATTTCAAACAATAAATTTAATATTATTGGTATAGTCAGCAGCAGAAGTAGCTCAGCAGCTCAGGTGTTCAAAATGACCATCACACGCTCTTATTCCCTTAACAATAAAGTCGTGTCAAGGTCATTTTGAACACATTAATTAGCGTAGGCACTAGTTTTTACGAAAGCGGCTGCCATCTGACCTTCCAAACCAGAGGCTAGGAAACTAGACCCTATTGGGATTAGATCCGGTTTCCTCACGATGTTTTCCTTCACCGAAAAGCAACTGGTAAATATCAAATGATATTACGTACAGTCGCCATCAGATATATCGGAGCGGCCAAGGTGGTCACAATATCTGAACAACGCCTCTATTGTCAAGGCGATAACGTGCATGTTCAGATATATTTGAGTACCTTAGCTGCTCCGATATATTTGATGGCGACTGTAATATTCCAGTAGCAACGGGAATGGTCAATTTTCGCCATTTTGTTAAACTACCTACACACTTTACCTTGTTATAATATCAAATGAAAGGGTTTGATGTGAGACCGGTGTGAAGTTAGCGGCCAAAGTTATCGGCGAGCGATAACCCTACCAAATTAAGATATCAACTTTTTTGGATCGTGTTTGCTCATGAATAAAGGCTTAAATAGCTTAATTATAGGACAAAATAGAAAACATGCCTCGTAACAATAACAAATTATATACATTTTAACGACTACATACCAAAACAAGACTGTGAGGTCCCAACTTATTGTAGTACAAAGACGAAAAACATATTCATTTCTAGACAGTAAGACAGTTTCAAACATCCATTTAGGAGAAATAAAAACCTAAATCTTTCGTGAAAAGCTTTCAGAACGCACTTACCTCATTTACTGTAACAGCCGTAACTGAAAAACTGTTACCGGTCGCACTAAGTCCAACACCACGAACTTTTTAACCATTGCTAGACATTAAGACAGTTATAAACATTCATACTCGTAAATAGAAGCTTTAGATCAAGGCGTTTCAAAGAAAGCTTCTTGAACCAACTAACTTTAGTTACTGCAAGTAAAAAATATCTAGGGAAAAAGTATCAAAATTCAAAATATGTCACTGATTTTGAAACACATTTAGACAATAAGACGATTCAAAACATACACAAACAGAAGCTTTTGATCAAGAGCTTTCATTAAGAGTATAAGAATCTTAGAAACCACACTAAACTTAGATGCTGCAACTCAAAAATATTAAGCGGCGGAGTAGCTTTCAACACATTTCTCTGACTTTGAAAAACTTCTAGACAATAAGACGGTCGGAAACGTATTTATGAAAAAGCTCTAGGTCAAGAGCTTTTATATAAAGTTTAAAGAACGAACTAAGCAAACGAACTACAGTAGCTGTGACTGAAAAATAGTTAGCGGCGGAGCAATCTTCAACATATTTCGCTGACTTTGAAACAATTCTAGACAATAAGACGGTCTAAAAAGGATTTAAGAATAAGGTCTAGGTTGAGAGCTTTCATGTCAAGCTTAGAGAACGAACTAACTAACGAATTACAGTATCTGTGACTGAAAAATTGTTAGCGGCGGAGCAATCTTCAACACATTTCACAGATTTTGACCACTTCTAGACAATAAGACGGTCTGAAACTTATTTGAACAGATGCTCTAGATCAAGAGCTTTTATGCATAGCTTACAGATTGTACTTACTAAACTTACTACAGTAGCTGTGACTGAAAAATAGTTAGCGGCGGAGCAATCTTCAACACATTTCGCTGACTTTGAAACAATTCTAGACAATAAGACGGTCTGAAACGTTTTTATGAAAAAGCTCTAGGTCAAGAGCTTTTATATAAAGTTTACAGAACCAACTAAGCAAACGAACTACAGTAGCTGTGACTGAAAAATAGTTAGCGGCGGAGCAATCTTCAACACATTTCGCTGACTTTGAAACAATTCTAGACAATAAGACGGTCTGAAAAGTATTTAAGAATAAGGTCTAGGTTAAGACCTTTCATGTCAAGCTTACAGAACGAACTAGCTAAACGAATTACAGTATCTGTGAATGAAAAATTGTTAGCGGCGGAGCAATCTTCAACACATTTCACAGATTTTGACCACTTCTAGACAATAAGACGGTCTGAAACTTATTTGAACAGATGCTCTAGATCAAGAGCTTTTATGCATAGCTTACATGTTGTACTTACCAAACTTACTACAGTAGCTGTGACTGAAAAATAGTTAGCGGCGGAGCAATCTTCAACACATTTCGCTGACTTTGAAACAATTCTAGACAATAAGACGGTCTAAAAAGTATTTAAAAATAAGGTATAGGTTAAGAGCTTTCATGTCAAGCTTACAGAACGAACTAACTAAACGAATTACAGTATCTGTGACTGAAAAATTGTTAGCGGCGGAGCAATCTTCAACACATTTCACAGATTTTGATCACTTCTAGACAATAAGACGGTCTGAAACTTATTTGAACAGATGCTTTAGATCAAGAGCTTTTATGCATAGCTTACAGATTGTACTTACCAAACTTACTACAGTAGCTGTGACTGAAAAATTGATAGCAAAGGAGCATTTTTCAACACATTTCCCTGACATTGAAACACTTCTAGACAATAAGACGATCTGAAACGTATTCGAGAATAAGCTCTAGGTCAAGAGCTTTTATATAAAGTTTACAGAACCAACTAAGCAAACGAACTACAGTAGCTGTGACTGAAAAATAGTTAGCGGCGGAGCAATCTTCAACACATTTCGCTGACTTTGAAACAATTCTAGACAATAAGACGGTCTGAAAAGTATTTAAGAATAAGGTCTAGGTTAAGACCTTTCATGTAAAGCTTACAGAACGAACTAACTAAACGAATTACAGTATCTGTGAATGAAAAATTGTTATCGGCGGAGCAATCTTCAACACATTTCACAGATTTTGACCACTTCTAGACAATAAGACGGTCTGAAACTTATTTGAACAGATGCTCTAGATCAAGAGCTTTTATGCGTAGCTTACAGGTTGTACTTACCAAACTTACTACAGTAGCTGTGACTGAAAAATAGTTAGCGGCGGAGCAATCTTCAACACATTTCGCTGACTTTGAAACAATTCTAGACAATAAGACGGTCTGAAAAGTATTTAAGAATAAGGTATAGGTTAAGAGCTTAAATGTCAAGCTTACAGAACAAACTAACTAAACGAATTACAGTATCTGTGACTGAAAAATTGTTAGCGGCGGAGCAATCTTCAACACATTTCACAGATTTTGATCACTTCTAGACAATAAGACGGTCTGAAACTTATTTGAACAGATGCTTTAGATCAAGAGCTTTTATGCATAGCTTACAGATTGTACTTACCAAACTTACTACAGTAGCTGTGACTGAAAAATTGATAGCAAAGGAGCATTTTTCAACACATTTCCCTGACATTGAAACACTTCTAGACAATAAGACGATCTGAAACGTATTCGAGAATAAGCTATAGGTCAAGAGCTTTTATATAAAGTTTACAGAACGAACTAAGCAAACGAACTACAGTAGCTGTGACTGAAAAATAGTTAGCGGCGGAGCAATCTTCAACACATTTCGCTGACTTTGAAACAATTCTAGACAATAAGACGGTCTGAAAAGTATTTAAGAATAAGGTATAGGTTAAGAGCTTTCATGTCAAGCTTACAGAACGAACTAACTAAACAAATTACAGTATCTGTGACTGAAAAATTGTTAGCGGCGGAGCAATCTTCAACACATTTCACAGATTTTGATCACTTCTAGACAATAAGACGGTCTGAAACTTATTTGAACAGATGCTTTAGATCAAGAGCTTTTATGCATAGCTTACAGATTGTACTTACCAAACTTACTACAGTAGCTGTGACTGAAAAATTGATAGCAAAGGAGCATTTTTCAACGCATTTCCCTGACATTGAAACACTTCTAGACAATAAGACGATCTGAAACGTATTCGAGAATAAGCTATAGGTCAAGAGCTTTTATATAAAGTTTACAGAACGAACTAAGCAAACGAACTACAGTAGCTGTGACTGAAAAATAGTTAGCGGCGGAGCAATCTTCAACACATTTCGCTGACTTTGAAACAATTCTAGACAATAAGACGGTCTGAAAAGTATTTAAGAATAAGGTCTAGGTTAAGAGCTTTCATGACAAGCTTACAGAACGAACTAACTAAACGAATTACAGTATCTGTGACTGAAAAATTGTTAGCGGCGGAGCAATCTTCAACACATTTCACAGATTTTGACCACTTCTAGACAATAAGACGGTCTGTAACTTATTTGAACAGATGCTCTAGATCAAGAGCTTTTATGCATAGCTTACAGATTGTACTTACTAAACTTATTACAGTTGCTGTGACTGAAAAATTGTTAGCGGCGGAGCAATCTTCAACACATTTCGCTGACTTTGAAACAATTCTAGACAATAAGACGGTCTGAAACGTATTTATGAAAAAGCTCTAGGTAAAGAGCTTTTATATAAAGTTTACAGAACCAACTAAGCAAACGAACTACAGTAGCAGTGACTGAAAAATAGTTAGCGGCGGAGCAATCTTCAACACATTTCGCTGACTTTGAAACAATTCTAGACAAAAAGACGGTCTGAAAAGTATTTAAGAATAAGGTCTAGGTTAAGACCTTTCATGTAAAGCTTACAGAACGAACTAACTAAACGAATTACAGTATCTGTGAATGAAAAATTGTTAGCGGCGGAGCAATCTTCAACACATTTCACAGATTTTGACCACTTCTAGACAATAAGACGGTGTGAAACTTATTTGAACAGATGCTCTAGATCAAGAGCTTTTATGCATAGCTTACAGGTTGTACTTACCAAACTTACTACAGTAGCTGTGACTGAAAAATAGTTAGCGGCGGAGCAATCTTCAACATATTTCGCTGACTTTGAAACAATTCTAGACAATAAGACGGTCTGAAAAGTATTTAAGAATAAGGTCTAGGTTAAGAGCTTTCATGTCAAGCTTACAGAACGAACTAACTAAACGAATTACAGTATCTGTGACTGAAAAATTTGTAGCGGCGGAGCAATCTTCAACACATTTCACAGATTTTGACCACGTCTAGACAATAAGACGGTCTGTAACTTATTTGAACAGATGCTCTAGATCAAGAGCTTTTATGCATAGCTTACAGATTGTACTTACTAAACTTATTACAGTTGCTGTGACTGAAAAATTGTTAGCGGCGGAGCAATCTTCAACACATTTCGCTGACTTTGAAACAAATCTAGACAATAAGACGGTCTGAAACGTATTTATGAAAAAGCTCTAGGTAAAGAGCTTTTATATAAAGTTTACAGAACCAACTAAGCAAACGAACTACAGTAGCAGTGACTGAAAAATAGTTAGCGGCGGAGCAATCTTCAACACATTTCGCTGACTTTGAAACAATTCTAGACAATAAGACGGTCTGAAAAGTATTTAAGAATAAGGTCTAGGTTAAGACCTTTCATGTAAAGCTTACAGAACGAACTAACTAAACGAATTACAGTATCTGTGAATGAAAAATTGTTAGCGGCGGAGCAATCTTCAACACATTTCACAGATTTTGACCACTTCTAGACAATAAGACGGTGTAAAACTTATTTGAACAGATGCTCTAGATCAAGAGCTTTTATGCATAGCTTACAGGTTGTACTTACCAAACTTACTACAGTAGCTGTGACTGAAAAATAGTTAGCGGCGGAGCAATCTTCAACATATTTCGCTGACTTTGAAACAATTCTAGACAATAAGACGGTCTGAAAAGTATTTAAGAATAAGGTCTAGGTTAAGAGCTTTCATGTCAAGCTTACAGAACGAACTAACTAAACGAATTACAGTATCTGTGACTGAAAAATTTGTAGCGGCGGAGCAATCTTCAACACATTTCACAGATTTTGACCACGTCTAGACAATAAGACGGTCTGTAACTTATTTGAACAGATGCTCTAGATCAAGAGCTTTTATGCATAGCTTACAGATTGTACTTACTAAACTTACTACAGTATCTGTGACTGAAAAATAGTTAGCGGCGGAGCAATCTTCAACACATTTCGCTGACTTTGAAACAATTCTAGACAATAAGACGGTCTGAAACGTATTTATGAAAAAGCTCTAGGTCAAGAGCTTTTATATAAAGTTTACAGAACCAACTAAGCAAACGAACTACAGTAGCTGTGACTGAAAAATAGTTAGCGGCGGAGCAATCTTCAACACATTTCGCTGACTTTGAAACAATTCTAGACAATAAGACGGTCTGAAAAGTATTTAACAATAAGGTATAGGTTTAGAGCTTTCATGTCAAGCTTACAGAACGAACTAACTAAACGAATTACAGTATCTGTGACTGAAAAATTGTTAGCGGCGGAGCAATCTTCAACACATTTCACAGATTTTGATCACTTCTAGACAATAAGACGGTCTGAAACTTATTTGAACAGATGCTTTAGATCAAGAGCTTTTATGCATAGCTTACAGATTGTACTTACCAAACTTACTACAGTAGCTGTGACTGAAAAATTGATAGCAAAGGAGCATTTTTCAACACATTTCCCTGACATTGAAACACTTCTAGACAATAAGACGATCTGAAACGTATTCGAGAATAAGCTATAGGTCAAGAGCTTTTATATAAAGTTTACAGAACGAACTAAGCAAACGAACTACAGTAGCTGTGACTGAAAAATTGTTAGCGGCGGACCAATCTTCAACACATTTCGCTGACTTTGAAACAATTCTAGATAATAAGACGGTCTGAAAAGTATTTAAGAATAAGGTCTAGGTTAAGAACTTTCAGGTCAAGCTTACAGAACGAACTAACTAAACGAATTACAGTATCTGTGACTGAAAAATTGTTAGCGGCGGAGCAATCTTCAACACATTTCACAGAGTTTGACCACTTCTAGACAATAAGACGGTCTGAATCTTATTTGAACAGATGCTCTAGATCAAGACATTTTATAAATAGCTCTCAGATTGTACTTACCAAACTTACTACAGTAGCTGTGACTGAAAAATTGATAGCAAAGGAGCATGTTTCAACACAATTCTCTGACATTGAAACACTTCTAGACAATAAGACGGTCTGAAACGTATTTATGAAAAAGCTCTAGGTCAAGAGCTTTTATATAAAGTTTACAGAACCAACTAAGCAAACGAACTACAGTAGCAGTGACTGAAAAATAGTTAGCGGCGGAGCAATCTTCAACACATTTCACAGATTTTGATCACTTCTAGACAATAAGACGGTCTGAAACTTATTTGAACAGATGCTTTAGATCAAGAGCTTTTATGCATAGCTTACAGATTGTACTTACCAAACTTACTACAGTAGCTGTGACTGAAAAATTGATAGCAAAGGAGCATTTTTCAACGCATTTCCCTGACATTGAAACACTTCTAGACAATAAGACGATCTGAAACGTATTCGAGAATAAGCTATAGGTCAAGAGCTTTTATATAAAGTTTACAGAACGAACTAAGCAAACGAACTACAGTAGCTGTGACTGAAAAATAGTTAGCGGCGGAGCAATCTTCAACACATTTCGCTGACTTTGAAACAATTCTAGACAATAAGACGGTCTGAAAAGTATTTAAGAATAAGGTCTAGGTTAAGAGCTTTCATGACAAGCTTACAGAACGAACTAACTAAACGAATTACAGTATCTGTGACTGAAAAATTGTTAGCGGCGGAGCAATCTTCAACACATTTCACAGATTTTGACCACTTCTAGACAATAAGACGGTCTGTAACTTATTTGAACAGATGCTCTAGATCAAGAGCTTTTATGCATAGCTTACAGATTGTACTTACTAAACTTATTACAGTTGCTGTGACTGAAAAATTGTTAGCGGCGGAGCAATCTTCAACACATTTCGCTGACTTTGAAACAATTCTAGACAATAAGACGGTCTGAAACGTATTTATGAAAAAGCTCTAGGTAAAGAGCTTTTATATAAAGTTTACAGAACCAACTAAGCAAACGAACTACAGTAGCAGTGACTGAAAAATAGTTAGCGGCGGAGCAATCTTCAACACATTTCGCTGACTTTGAAACAATTCTAGACAATAAGACGGTCTGAAAAGTATTTAAGAATAAGGTCTAGGTTAAGACCTTTCATGTAAAGCTTACAGAACGAACTAACTAAACGAATTACAGTATCTGTGAATGAAAAATTGTTAGCGGCGGAGCAATCTTCAACACATTTCACAGATTTTGACCACTTCTAGACAATAAGACGGTGTGAAACTTATTTGAACAGATGCTCTAGATCAAGAGCTTTTATGCATAGCTTACAGGTTGTACTTACCAAACTTACTACAGTAGCTGTGACTGAAAAATAGTTAGCGGCGGAGCAATCTTCAACATATTTCGCTGACTTTGAAACAATTCTAGACAATAAGACGGTCTGAAAAGTATTTAAGAATAAGGTCTAGGTTAAGAGCTTTCATGTCAAGCTTACAGAACGAACTAACTAAACGAATTACAGTATCTGTGACTGAAAAATTGGTAGCGGCGGAGCAATCTTCAACACATTTCACAGATTTTGACCACGTCTAGACAATAAGACGGTCTGTAACTTATTTGAACAGATGCTCTAGATCAAGAGCTTTTATGCATAGCTTACAGATTGTACTTACTAAACTTACTACAGTATCTGTGACTGAAAAATAGTTAGCGGCGGAGCAACTTTCAACACATTTCGCTGACTTTGAAACAATTCTAGACAATAAGACGGTCTGAAACGTATTTATGAAAAAGCTCTAGGTCAAGAGCTTTTATATAAAGTTTACAGAACCAACTAAGGAAACGAACTACAGTAGCTGTGACTGAAAAATAGTGAGCGGCGGAGCAATCTTCAACACATTTCGCTGATTTTGACCACTTCTAGACAATAAGACGGTCTGAAACTTATTTGAAAAGATGCTTTAGATCAAGAGCTTTTATGCATAGCTTACAGATTGTACTTACCAAACTTACTACAGTAGCTGTGACTGAAAAATTGATAGCAAAGGAGCATTTTCCAACACATTTCCCTGACATTGAAACACTTCTAGACAATAAGACGATCTGAAACGTATTCGAGAATAAGCTATAGGACACGAGCTTTTATATAAAGTTTACAGAACGAACTAAGCAAACGAACTACAGTAGCTGTGACTGAAACATAGTTAGCGGCGGACCAATCTTCAACAATTTTCGCTGACTTTGAAACAATTCTAGACAAAAAGACGGTCTGAAAAGTATTTAAGAATAAGGTATAGGTTAAGAACTTTCAGGTCAAGCTTACAGAACGAACTAACTAAACGAATTACAGTATCTGTGACTGAAAAATTGTTAGCAGCGGAGCAATCTTCAACACATTTCACAGATTTTGACCACTTCTAGACAATAAGATGGTCTGAAACTTATTTGAACAGATGCTCTAGATCAAGAGCTTTTATGCATAGCTTACAGATTGTACTTACTAAACTTACTACAGTATCTGTGACTGAAAAATAGTTAGCGGCGGAGCAACTTTCAACACATTTCGCTGACTTTGAAACAATTCTAGACAATAAGACGGTCTGAAACGTATTTATGAAAAAGCTCTAGGTCAAGAGCTTTTATATAAAGTTTACAGAACCAACTAAGCAAACGAACTACAGTAGCTGTGACTGAAAAATAGTTAGCGGCGGAGCAATCTTCAACACATTTCGCTGACTTTGAAACAATTCTAGACAATAAGACGGTCTGAAAAGTATTTAAGAATAAGGTCTAGGTTAAGACCTTTCATGTTAAGCTTACAGAACGAACTAACTAAACGAATTACAGTATCTGTGACTGAAAAATTGTTAGCGGCGGAGCAATCTTCAACACATTTCACAGATTTTGATCACTTCTAGATAATAAGACGGTCTAAAACTTATTTGAACAGATGCTTTAGATCAAGAGCTTTTATGCAAAGCTTACAGATTGTACTTACCAAACTTACTACAGTAGCTGTGACTGAAAAATTGATAGCAAAGGAGCATTTTCCAACACATTTCCCTGACATTTAAACACTTCTAGACAATAAGACGATCTGAAACGTATTCGAGAATAAGCTATAGGACACGAGCTTTTATATAAAGTTTACAGAACGAACTAAGCAAACGAACTACAGTAGCTGTGACTGAAACATAGTTAGCGGCGGACCAATCTTCAACAATTTTCGCTGACTTTGAAACAATTCTAGACAAAAAGACGGTCTGAAAAGTATTTAAGAATAAGGTATAGGTTAAGAACTTTCAGGTCAAGCTTACAGAACGAACTAACTAAACGAATTACAGTATCTGTGACTGAAAAATTGTTAGCGGCGGAGCAATCTTCAACACATTTCACAGATTTTGACCACTTCTAGACAATAAGACGGTCTGAAACTTATTTGAACAGATGCTCTAGATCAAGAGCTTTTATGCATAGCTTACAGATTGTACTTACTAAACTTACTACAGTAGCTGTGACTGAAAAATAGTTAGCGGCGGAGCAATCTTCAACACATTTCGCTGACTTTGAAACCATTCTAGACAATAAGACGGTCTGAAACGTATTTATAAAAAAGCTCTAGGTCAAGAGCTTTTATATAAAGTTTACAGAACCAACTACGCAAACGAACTACAGTAGCTGTGACTGAAAAATAGTTAGCGGCGGAGCAATCTTCAACACATTTCGCTGACTTTGAAACAATTCTAGACAATAAGACGGTCTGAAACTTATTTGAACAGATGCTCTAGACCAAGAGCTTTTATGCATAGCTTACAGGTTGTACTTACCAAACTTACTACAGTAGCTGTGACTGAAAAATAGTTAGCGGCGGAGCAATCTTCAACATATTTCGCTGACTTTGAAACAATTCTAGACAATAAGACGGTCTGAAAAGTATTTAAGAATAAGGTCTAGGTTAAGAACTTTCAGGTCAAGTTTACAGAACGAACTAACTAAACGAATTACAGTATCTGTGACTGAAAAATTGTTAGCGGCGGAGCAATCTTCAACACATTTCACAGATTTTGATCACGTCTAGACAATAAGACGGTCTGTAACTTATTTGAACAGATGCTTTAGATCAAGAGCTTTTATGCATAGCTTACAGATTGTATTTACTAAACTTACTACAGTAGCTGTGACTGAAAAATAGTTAGCGGCGGAGCAATCTTCAACACATTTCGCTGACTTTGAAGAAGACGATCTGAAACGTATTCGAGAATAAGCTCTAGGTCAAGAGCTTTTATATAAAGTTTACAGAACGAACTAAGCAAACGAACTACAGTAGCTGTGACTGAAAAATAATTAGCGGCGGAGCAATCTTCAACACATTTCGCTGACTTTGAAACAATTCTAGACAATAAGACGGTCTGAAAAGTATTTAAGAATACGGTCTAGGTTAAGAGCTTTCATTTCAAGCTTACAGAACGAACTAACTAAACGAATTACAGTATCTGTGAATGAAAAATTGTTAGCGGCGGAGCAATCTTCAACACATTTCACAGATTTTGACCACTTCTAGACAATAAGACGTTCTGAAACTTATTTGAACCAATGCTCTAGATCAAGAGCTTTTATGCATAGCTTACAGATTGTACTTACCAAACTTACTACAGTAGCTGTGACTTAAAAATTGTTAGCGGTGGAGCAATCTTCAAAACATTTCACTGATTTTGACCACTTCTAGACAATAAGACGGTCTTAAACGTATTTAAACAGTTGGTCTAGGTCAAGAGCTTTTATGCATAACTTACAGATTGTACTTACCAAACTTACTACAGTAGCTGTGACTGAAAAATTGATAGCAAAGGAGTTATAATGATATCTGTATAGTTTGGCCAGTACGATGTGCGTGAAGATAGCCACCCAAGTACTTTTCTATAGAAATATTGTATGATAGATTGTGGGCATGTAGCTTAGTTTGCGAGCAATAAACATATCTTAATGGAATAGTCGTGCTCCGTAGAGACTAGTCCAGGCATTGAATTTGTTAGGATGTCAAGGGAACACCATATGTGACACTTTATCTGAATACCTCAAATGGTCGTTATGCATTTTCTAATTTTTTTTTTCTAGCCAATGTCCTTACGTCCAAAAATCAGTCCTAATTTTTTGCAAGCTTTCTATTGGTACCTTGCATATTAATAAATATAATTCTCAAAATGATAAATTTTCGCCTATTTTCTTAAATATTCTCAAAACTATTTACCCTAAAATTATTAAAAAATATATATTTAAGATGGCCATAATGAGCCCTTTTATTTGAAACTAGCTTTCCGCCCCGCGACTTCGTCCGCGTAGAATAACACCTTCGCACCCCTATTTAACCCCTTCAATAGTATAATTTTTCAAAACGCTGAAAGGACTTTTATTGTATTTTAATAAGTTATCTTCCCACGATTTTAAAAGTCTCTAGTTCAAAAAAGTAATTTCCCTCATGCTAACTTAGCACCCCTATTTAACCCCCTCAGAGGTGGAATTTTCCAAACACTGATAATAGTTTTATTGTGCATTAATAAGTAATTTTCCCACAGAGTTTAAAAGCTCTAGTTTAAACAAAGAAATTTCCGCCATACAAAGTTAGCACCCCTATTTAACCCTTTTAGGAGTAGAATTTGCCAAAACGCTGAAAGTTATTTTATTGTATTTTAATAAGTAATCCTCCTACACAGTTGAAAGTCTCTAGCTCAAAAAAATAAATTTCCCCTATACAAACTTTGCAACCATTTTTAACCCCCTCAGGGGTGAAATTATCCAAAACGCTTAAAGCTTTTTTATTATATTTGAATACGTAATATTCCTAGGAAGTTAAAAGTTTCTAGCTCTAAAAATAAATTGCCCCCATACAAACTTTACACTCCTTTTTAACCCCCTCAGGGGTGAAATTAACTCAAACGCTGAAAGCACTTTTTTTGTACTCCAATAAATAATATTCCTACAAAGTTTGAAGTCTCTATCTCGAAGAAAGTAGTTTCCCGCATACAAACTTTGCACCCCTATTTCCCCTCAGGGGTGGAATTATCCAAGACGCTGAAATTACTTTTATTATTTTTTTAATATCAGCGAAAGTACGAAGTTTCAAGTCTCTAACTTAAAATTTATAATCCTATACATACATACTTTTAACCCTCTTTTTACCCCCTTAGAGGATGAATTTTTAAAAATCGCTTCTTATTATTTGTATAATTTATAAATGTAACCTGACCTGCATTCTACAACTTTCTAGCTTCAGTTGTTAAACTTTGCACCCCTATTTCCCCCCAGGGGTGGAGTTATCCAAAACGCTGAAATAACTTTTATTATTTTTTAAATATCAGCGAAAGTACGAAGTTTCAAGTCTCTAACTTAAAATTTAAAATCCTATACATACATACTTTTAACCTGCAGAAGTATTATTCCTGCAAAATTTTAAGTCTCTAACTCAAAGAAATAAGTTTCCCGCATACAAACTTTGCACCCTTATTTAACCTCCTCAGGGGTGGAAGTATATAAAACGCTGAAATTATTTGTATTATTTTTTAAATATCAGCGAACGTACGAAGTTTCAAGTCTCTAACTTAAAATTTAAATTCCTACACATACAAAATTTTAACCACCTTTTTACTTCCTTAGGGGTTGAATTATTCAAAATCGCTTCTTATTATTTGTACACGTTAGAAATGTAACCCGACCTGCAAATTGCAACTTTCTAGCTTCAGTTGTTAAGGCCTCGCTTTAATACCAACTTTTCAACTCATCTGGGGTTGAATTTTGAAAAACGCTGAAATATGATTATTTTGCTTTTAAGCTATTAGCCTGCAAACGAAATTTCAAGTCTGTCACAAAAAAAATTGTAATCTCTCTACAAACTTTCAACCCCTTTTTTACCCCCTCAGTGGTAGAATTTTACAAAACGCTAAAAGTACTTATTGTGTTTTAATAAGTACACTTCCTACAATATTTTAACTACCTTTTTACCCCCTTAAGGATTGAATTATTCAAAATCGCTTCTTTTTATTTGTACACGTTAGAAATGTAACCCGACCTGCAAATTACAACTTTCTAGCTTCAGTTGTTACGGCCTCGCTTTAATACCAACTTTTCAACCCCGTTTCAACTCCTCTGGGGTGGAATTTTGAAAAACGCTGAAATTAGTTTTTTTGCTTTTAAGTTCTTAGCTTGCAAACGAAAATTCAAGTCTGTCACAAAAAAAAACTAATCTCTATACAAACTTTCAACCCTTTTTTAACCCCGTTAGAGGTAGAATTTTGAAAAACGCTAAAATATTTTTTATTGTTTTTTAATTATCAGTAAATAAACGAAGTTCCAAGTCTCTAACCTTAATATTTAAGCCCCATCCATACAAACTTTCAACTCTCTTTTTACCCCCTTAAGGGTTGAATTGTTCAAAATCGCTTCTTATTAGTTGTACACGTTATAAATGTAATCAGACCCGAAATTTTCAACTTTCTAGCATCTGTAGTTTCGGCTCTGCGTGGATCAGTCAGCCAGTCAGTCAGTCAGTCAGTTAGTCCGTCAGTCAGGACAAAGGCATTTATATATATATATAGATGTAAAACAATAGAGTTTGCAAAACTTTTTTTTCTCATTTTGCCCTCAAAAGTAGCCGTCATATTAAAAAGTCCGTCTTTGAGTCAACAACTTACATATGTGTAATTTAGGAAATTCCGAAAACTGCAAATTTCTACTAAACGCGGCATTTTAATGCGCGCTAGCAACAGTCCTCTTGACGCTCATTTAACTGGCCCCCCGCATCCGTTAGCTCAGAACGCCATCGATGGAATCACGTGAGTTGCGCGCCATTTTTGTGAGCAAGTGCTATTTCCCGCGTTTTTGATCTTTCGGAATTAGCCGCACATCAGTAAATCGGAATTTTGGTAAGTAAATGGTTTTAATCCTTCTGTATTTAATAGATTTTCGATTTTAATTACTACTCAATGGACTAAGAACCTATAGAATTCGACTTCGACTATTTGTTGGCGGTTCTTAAGGTAAGACGTAAACCATTCATACGGGGCACCTCGAATTCCTACTCCATAAAGTTTATTAATAGAATGTCGTGCCGGACTCGATCATATGCTTTGCTCATGTCCAGGAGCAACCCAAACACATTTTTTTGTTGTCTATTAATTTTAAGGTTTCTTGAATTAATTTGTATATTGTGAGTGTTGTGGACCTTTGTTTTCTGAATCCAAATTATCGTTTATCAAAAATATTAAATTTGTTACAGAAAGATGTCAGACGGTTAGCCATAATAGTTTCATAGATCTTTGAAAATGTACTGAGTACAGCAATCGGACGGTAGTTTTGGGTGTCAGAAGGGTCTCCTTTTTAGGGTTCCGTAGCCAAATGGTAAAACACGGAACCCTTATGGATTCGTCATGTCTGTCTGTCTGTCCGTCCGTATGTCACAGGCATTTTACTCGGAAACTATACGACGTATCGGAATAAAATTTACACATAAGGTGTATTTTGTATGCAGCTACTTAGTTATGCAGTTAAATTTGAAAAAAAAAAATATTTTTAGGGGGGCGCTCCATACAGGTAACTAAATTTAAAAAAAAAATCAACGAAATATCAACATGTGACACATCATCATCAATCGATAGGTCTTTCAAAATAACATTGAGGTTTCTTTGACTAATTTGTGATTAAGTGAATATTTTCTGAAATAATCGCTTCGAAAGTCAGCAAAATTTGTGTAGCCCCTCGTAACTTTTGAACCGTATGTTCAAAAAATATGAAAAAATTTGAAGAGATGCGCCTTATCATATAATTTCAACGGTAATTATTTTGAACATTATCGGTTCAGCCATTTTTGAGTTATCTCCAAAAAACTTCTTCCATAGGCATCTGATACGACCTTTTGGTATTAGTTTGGTTCTTATTCCATTGAAGGTACGGAACCCTCCTATGCGTGGTCCGACACGCACTTGGCCGGTTTTTTTCTAATGGATCAGTGAGGTTAGTATGCTCTTATGATGCTATGCGAATGTGATAACATAAACATAATAGTAGTTTATGTAACTGTTACGTAATAAGGGTCCTTAAAACATGAGAGAGAGTGTGGTTTTCACACGAGTGTTTTAAGGCCTAATTACGTACAGTTGCATACACTGCTTTATCTACACTCATATTATTTATCCTAAATGCCGTATTCCGAAACCATAGAATGGCCGCCATTGCACCGCCATGGCCAACTCGATTGTGCCGGCGGTCGCGCGGGCGCGTGTCGGCGGCCGCGCGGGAGCGTGCAGGTGTACATTATGTTATCAAAACTCATAACACATCAATAGTTGAGCATGTAAAGTTAAAATTACGTTACTGCCACACATAAAAAGCTTATCATAGTAAAATCGGTGGTGGTAATGCTAGCCATTGCCTACCGTTTTTGAACACGTTTTAGAGGACTTAATGTCCGTGAAGTTGACCGCCCCAAACTCAGTATCCTGAATTTACGTATCTATATCGTTAGTTCATCGTTAGTTCACGTTAGTTCAGTATATTAAATCGTAAGGACCCGACTCCAACATCTATTTTTTTTAAAACAAAATGGGGCGGCTAACTTCACGCTACCGCCCCAAAACGGATTTTTCGGTTTCTATCGATGGCAATCGGTAGATATTCGTTAGTTCGCGCGAATTCACAAAGAAATTTCGTAAGGACCCGATTCGGTATATATTTTTTGTTAATTTTTAAAGTGGGGCAGCAAACGTCACGCTACCGCCCCAAAACAGATTTTAAGGTTTCTATCGATGGCAATCGGTAGATATTCGTTAGTTCACGCGAAAACGTAACGGAATTTCGTAAGGACCCGACTGGAAAAGTTGTCCCATTATTATTAAAGTGGTGCGGTCAGAGGAATTTAGGTATTTAGATAATCTGTCACACATGGTATACGTTTGAGATCCTAACGATTTAAATACATGAACTATCCTCTATGAAGCATGCTAAATCAATTGATATTATGTTGTTTGCAAGCAACCTAGCATACATGCCTGCAATCGATCATACAATATTTCTATAGAAAAGTACTGGGGCGGCTGTCTTCACGCACATCGTACTGGCCAAACTATACAGATATCAGGATAACTGGCTACATAAACCGATAAAACAAGGTGATTTATTGTTGACTCAGGCATTTTAGACGTAAGGACCCATATACTTTGGCTAGAAAAAAAAAATTTCGAAATATATAAAGACCATTTGAGGTATTCAGAAAAAGTGTTACATATGGTGTTCCCTTGAGATCCAAACGAATTCAATGCATGGACTTTCCTCTACGGAGCACGGCAAATCGATGTGGATATGTTTATTGCTCGCAAACTAAGCTATATACCTACAATCGATCATACAACATTTCTATTACTGGGGCGGCTGTTTTCACGCATATGATACTGGCCAAACTATACGGATATCATAATAACTGGCTACATGTACCGATGAAACGAGGTGTTTTATTGTTTGTACAGGTATTTTAGACGTAAGGACCCATATACTTTGGCAAGAAAAAAAAAATTTCGAAAATACATAACGACCATTTGAGGTATTCAGATAAAGTGTCACATATGGTGCTCCCTTGAGATCCTAACAAATTAAATGCATGGACTATCTTCTACAAAGCACGGCAAATTGATTACTTATTAACCTTCTTAACCTAGACCTTATTCTTAAATACTTTTCAGACCGTCTTATTGTCTAGAATTGTTTCAAAGTCAGCGAAATATGTTGAAGATTGCTCCGCCGCTAACTATTTTTCAGTCACAGCTACTGTAGTAAATTTGGTAAGAACAACCTGTAAGCTATGCATAAAAGCTCTTGATCTAGAGCATCTGATGAAATAAGTTTCAGACCGTCTTATTGTCTAGAAGTGGTCAAAATCTGTGAAATGTGTTGAAGATTGCTCCGCCGCTAACATTTTTTCATTCACAGATACTGTAATTCGTTTAGTTAGTTCATTCTGTAAGCTTGACAAGAAAGCTCTTAACCTAGACCTTATTCTTAAATACTTTTCAGACCGTCTTATTGTCTAGAATTGTTTCAAAGTCAGCGAAATGTGTTGAAGATTGCTCCGCCGCTAACTATTTTTCAGTCACAGCTACTGTAGTAAGTCTGGTAAGTACAATCTGTAAGCTATGCATAAAAGCTCTTGATCTAGAGCATCTGTTCAAATAAGTTACAGACCGTCTTATTGTCTAGAAGTGGTCAAAATCTGTGAAATGTGTTGAAGATTGCTCCGCCGCTAACAATTTTTCAGTCACAGATACTTTAATTCGTTTAGTTAGTTCGTTCTGTAAACTTGAACTGAAAGTTCTTATCCTAGACCTTATTCTTAAATACTTTTCAGACCGTCTTATTGTCTAGAATTGTTTCAAAGTCAGCGAAATATGTTGAAAATTGCTCCGCCGCTAACTATTTTTCAGTCACAGCTACTGTAGTAAGTTTGGTAAGTACAACCTGTAAGCTATGCATAAAAGCTCTTAATCTAGAGCATCTGTTCAAATAAGTTTCAGACCGTCTTATTGTCTAGAAGTGGTCAAAATCTGTGAAATGTGTTGAAGATTGCTCCGCCGCTAACAATTTTTCATTCACAGATACTGTAATTCGTTTAGTTAGTTCGTTCTGTAAGCTTGACATGAAAGCTCTTAACCTAGACCTTATTCTTAAATACTTTTCAGACCGCCTTATTGTCTAGAATTGTTTCAAAGTCAGCCAAATGTGTTGAAGATTGCTCCGCCGCTAACTATTTATCAGTCACAGCTACTGTAGTAAGTTTAGTAAGTACAATCTGTAAGCTATGCATAAAAGCTCTTGATCTAAAGCATCTGTTCAAATAAGTTACAGACCGTCTTATTGTCTAGAAGTGGTCAAAATCTGTGAAATGTGTTGAAGATTGCTCCGTCGCTAACAATTATTCAGTCACAGATACTGTAATTCGTTTAGTTAGTTCGTTCTGTAAGCTTGACATGAAAGCTCTTAACCTGAACCTTATTCTTAAATACTTTTCAGACCGTCTTATTGTCTAGAATTGTTTCAAAGTCAGCGAAATGTGTTGAAGATTGCTCCGCCGCTAACTATTTTTCAGTCACAGCTACTGTAGTTCGTTTGCTTAGTTGGTTCTGTAAACTTTATATAAAAGCTCTTGACCTAGAGCTTTTTCATAAATACGTTTCAGAACGTCTTAATGCCTAGAATTGTTTCAAAGTCAGCGAAATGTGTTGAAGATTGCTCCGCCGCTAACAATTTTTCAGTCACAGCTACTGTAGTTCGTTTGCTTAGTTGGTTCTGTAAACTTTATATAAAAGCTCTTGACCTATAGCTTATTCTCGAATACGTTTCAGATCGTCTTATTGTCTAGAAGTGTTTCAATGTCAGGGAAATGTGTTGGAAAATGCTCCTTTGCTATCAATTTTTCAGTCACAGCTACTGTAGTAAGTTTGGTAAGTACAATCTGTAAGCTATGCATAAAAGCTCTTGATCTAAAGCATCTGTTTAAATAAGTTTCAGACCGTCTTATTGTCTAGAAGTGGTCAAAATCTGTGAAATGTGTTGAAGATTGCTCCGCCGCTAACAATTTTTCATACACAGATACTGTAATTCGTTTAATTAGTTCGTTCTGTAAGCTTGACATGAAAGCTCTTAACCTAGACCTTATTCTTAAATACTTTTCAGACCGTCTTATTGTCTAGAATTGTTTTTAAGTCAGCGAAATGTGTTGAAGGTTGCTCCGCCGCTAACTATTTTTCAGTCACAGCTACTGTAGTTCGTTTGCTTAGTTGGTTCTGTAAACTTTATATAAAAGCTCTTGACCTAGAGCTTTTTCATAATAACGTTTCAGAACGTCTTAATGTCTAGAATTGTTTCAAAGGCAGCGAAATGTGTTGAAGATTGCTCCGCCGCTAACTATTTTTCAGTCACAGCTACTGTAGTTCGTTTGCTTAGTTGGTTCTGTAAACTTTATATAAAAGCTCTTGACCTATAGCTTATTCTCGAATACGTTTCAGATCGTCTTGTTGTCTAGAAGTGTTTCAATGTCAGGGAAATGTGTTGGAAAATGCTCCTTTGCTATCAATTTTTCAGTCACAGCTACTGTAGTAAGTTTGGTAAGTACAATCTGTAAGCTATGCATAAAAGCTCTTGATCTAAAGCATCTGTTTAAATAAGTTTCAGACCGTCTTATTGTCTAGAAGTGGTCAAAATCTGTGAAATGTGTTGAAGATTGCTCCGCCGCTAACTATTTTTCAGTCACAGCTACTGTAGTAAGTTTAGTAAGTACAATCTGTAAGCTATGCATAAAAGCTCTTGATCTAAAGCATCTGTTCAAATAAGTTACAGACCGTCTTATTGTCTAGAAGTGGTCAAAATCTGTGAAATGTGTTGAAGATTGCTCCGTCGCTAACAATTATTCAGTCACAGATACTGTAATTCGTTTAGTTAGTTCGTTCTGTAAGCTTGACATGAAAGCTCTTAACCTAAACCTTATTCTTAAATACTTTTCAGACCGTCTTATTGTCTAGAATTGTTTCAAAGTCAGCGAAATGTGTTGAAGATTGCTCCGCCGCTAACTATTTTTCAGTCACAGCTACTGTAGTTCGTTTCCTTAGTTGGTTCTGTAAACTTTATATAAAAGCTCTTGACCTATAGCTTTTTCATAAATACGTTTCAGAACGTCTTAATGTCTAGAATTGTTTCAAAGTCAGCGAAATGTGTTGAAGGTTGCTCCGCCGCTAACTATTTTTCAGTCACAGCTACTGTAGTTCGTTTGCTTAGTTGGTTCTGTAAACTTTATATAAAAGCTCTTGACCTATAGCTTATTCTCGAATACGTTTCAGATCGTCTTATTGTCTAGAAGTGTTTCAATGTCAGGGAAATGTGTTGGAAAATGCTCCTTTGCTATCAATTTTTCAGTCACAGCTACTGTAGTAAGTTTGGTAAGTACAATCTGTAAGCTATGCATAAAAGCTCTTGATCTAAAGCATCTGTTTAAATAAGTTTCAGACCGTCTTATTGTCTAGAAGTGGTCAAAATCTGTGAAATGTGTTGAAGATTGCTCCGCCGCTAACAATTTTTCATTCACAGATACTGTAATTCGTTTAATTAGTTCGTTCTGTAAGCTTGACATGAAAGCTCTTAACCTAGACCTTATTCTTAAATACTTTTCAGACCGTCTTATTGTCTAGAATTGTTTTTAAGTCAGCGAAATGTGTTGAAGGTTGCTCCGCCGCTAACTATTTTTCAGTCACAGCTACTGTAGTTCGTTTGCTTAGTTGGTTCTGTAAACTATATATAAAAGCTCTTGACCTAGAGCTTTTTCATAAATACGTTTCAGACCGTCTTATTGTCTAGAATTGTTTCAAAGTCAGCGAAATGTGTTGAAGATTGCTCCGCCGCTTACTATTTTTCAGTCACAGCTACTGTAGTAAGTTTAGTAAGTACAATCTGTAAGCTATGCATAAAAGCACTTCATCTAGAGCATCTGTTCAAATAAGTTACAGACCGTCTTATTGTCTAGAAGTGGTCAAAATCTGGAAATGTGTTGAAGATTGCTCCGCCGCTAACAATTTTTCAGTCACAGATACTGTAATTCGTTTAGTTAGTTCGTTCTGTAAGCTTGACATGAAAGCTCTTAACCTAAACCTTATTCTTAAATACTTTTCAGACCGCTTTATTGTCTAGAATTGTTTCAAAGTCAGCCAAATGTGTTGAAGATTGCTCCGCCGCTAACTATTTTTCAGTCACAGCTACTGTAGTAAGTTTAGTAAGTACAATCTGTAAGCTATGCATAAAAGCTCTTGATCTAAAGCATCTGTTCAAATAAGTTACAGACCGTCTTATTGTCTAGAAGTGGTCAAAATCTGTGAAATGTGTTGAAGATTGCTCCGTCGCTAACAATTATTCAGTCACAGATACTGTAGTTCGTTTAGTTAGTTCGTTCTGTAAGCTTGACATGAAAGCTCTTAACCTGAACCTTATTCTTAAATACTTTTCAGACCGTCTTATTGTCTAGAATTGTTTCAAAGTCAGCGAAATGTGTTGAAGATTGCTCCGCCGCTAACTATTTTTCAGTCACAGCTACTGTAGTTCGTTTGCTTAGTTGGTTCTGTAAACTTTATATAAAAGCTCTTGACCTAGAGCTTTTTCATCAATACGTTTCAGAACGTCTTAATGCCTAGAATTGTTTCAAAGTCAGCGAAATGTGTTGAAGATTGCTCCGCCGCTAACTATTTTTCAGTCACAGCTACTGTAGTTCGTTTGCTTAGTTGGTTCTGTAAACTTTATATAAAAGCTCTTGACCTATAGCTTATTCTCGAATACGTTTCAGATCGTCTTATTGTCTAGAAGTGTTTCAATGTCAGGGAAATGTGTTGGAAAATGCTCCTTTGCTATCAATTTTTCAGTCACAGCTACTGTAGTAAGTTTGGTAAGTACAATCTGTAAGCTATGCATAAAAGCTCTTGATCTAAAGCATCTGTTTAAATAAGTTTCAGACCGTCTTATTGTCTAGAAGTGGTCAAAATCTGTGAAATGTGTTGAAGATTGCTCCGCCGCTAACAATTTTTCATTCACAGATACTGTAATTCGTTTAATTAGTTCGTTCTGTAAGCTTGACATGAAAGCTCTTAACCTAGACCTTATTCTTAAATACTTTTCAGACCGTCTTATTGTCTAGAATTGTTTTTAAGTCAGCGAAATGTGTTGAAGGTTGCTCCGCCGCTAACTATTTTTCAGTCACAGCTACTGTAGTTCGTTTGCTTAGTTGGTTCTGTAAACTTTATATAAAAGCTCTTGACCTAGAGCTTTTTCATAATAACGTTTCAGAACGTCTTAATGTCTAGAATTGTTTCAAAGGCAGCGAAATGTGTTGAAGATTGCTCCGCCGCTAACTATTTTTCAGTCACAGCTACTGTAGTTCGTTTGCTTAGTTGGTTCTGTAAACTTTATATAAAAGCTCTTGACCTATAGCTTTTTCATAAATACGTTTCAGACCGTCTTATTGTCTAGAATTATTTCAAAGTCAGCCAAATGTGTTGAAGATTGCTCCGCCGCTAACTATTTTTCAGTCACAGCTACTGTAGTAAGTTTAGTAAGTACAATCTGTAAGCTATGCATAAAAGCTCTTGATCTAGAGCATCTGTTCAAATAAGTTTCAGACCGTCTTATTGTCTAGACGTGGTCAAAATCTGTGAAATGTGTTGAAGATTGCTCTGCCGCTAACAATTTTTCAGTCACAGATACTGTAATTCGTTTAGTTAGTTCGTTCTCTAAGCTTGATATGAAAGCTCTTAACCTAGACCTTATTCTTAAATACTTTTCAGACCGTCTTATTGTCTAGAATTGTTTCAAAGTCAGCGAAATGTGTTGAAGATTGCTCCGCCGCTAACTATTTTTCAGTCACAGCTACTGTAGTTCGTTTGCTTAGTTGGTTCTGTAAACTTTATATAAAAGCTCTTGACCTAGAGCTTTTTCATAAATTCGTTTCAGACCATCTTATTGTCTAGAATTGTTTCAAAGTCAGCGAAATGTGTTGAAGATTGCTCCGCCGCTAACAATTTTTCAGTCACAGCTACTGTAGTAAGTTTAGTAAGTACAATCTGTAAGCTATGCATAAAAGCTCTTGATCTAGAGCATCTGTTCAAATAAGTTTCAGACCGTCTTATTGTCTAGACGTGGTCAAAATCTGTGAAATGTGTTGAAGATTGCTCCGCCGCTAACAATTTTTCAGTCACAGATACTTTAATTCGTTTAGTTAGTTCGTTCTGTAAACTTGAACTGAAAGTTCTTATCCTAGACCTTATTCTTAAATACTTTTCAGACCGTCTTATTGTCTAGAATTGTTTCAAAGTCAGCGAAATATGTTGAAGATTGCTCCACCGCTAACTATTTTTCAGTCACAGCTACTGTAGTAAGTTTGGTAAGTACAACCTGTAAGCTATGCATAAAAGCTCTTGATCTAGAGCATCTGTTCAAATAAGTTTCAGACCGTCTTATTGTCTAGAAGTGGTCAAAATCTGTGAAATGTGTTGAAGATTGCTCCGCCGCTAACAATTTTTCATTCACAGATACTGTAATTCGTTTAGTTAGTTCGTTCTTTAAGCTTGACATGAAAGCTCTTAACCTAGACCTTATTCTTAAATACTTTTCAGACCGTCTTATTGTCTAGAATTGTTTCAAAGTCAGCGAAATGTGTTGAAGATTGCTCCGCCGCTAACTATTTTTCAGTCACAGCTACTGTAGTTCGTTTGCGTAGTTGGTTCTGTAAACTATAAATAAAAGCTCTTGACCTAGAGCTTTTTCATAAATTCGTTTCAGACCATCTTATTGTCTAGAATTGTTTCAAAGTCAGCGAAATGTGTTGAAGATTGCTCCGCCGCTAACTATTTTTCAGTCACAGCTACTGTAGTAAGTTTAGTAAGTACAATCTGTAAGCTATACATAAAAGCTCTTGATCTAGAGCATATGTTCAAATAAGTTTCAGACCGTCTTATTGTCTAGACGTGGTCAAAATCTGTGAAATGTGTTGAAGATTGCTCCACCGCTAACAATTTTTCAGTCACAGATACTTTAATTCGTTTAGTTAGTTCGTTCTGTAAACTTCAACTGAAAGTTCTTAACCTAGACCTTATTCTTAAATACTTTTCAGACCGTCTTATTGTCTAGAATTGTTTCAAAATCAGCGAAATATGTTGAAGATTGCTCCGCCGCTAACTATTTTTCAGTCACAGCTACTGTAGTAGGTTTGGTAAGTACAACCTGTAAGCTATGCATAAAAGCTCTTGATCTAGAGCATCTGTTAAAATAAGTTTCAGACCGTCTTATTGTCTAGAAGTGGTCAAAATCTGTGAAATGTGTTGAAGATTGCTCCGCCGCTAACAATTTTTCATTCACAGATACTGTAATTCGTTTAGTTAGTTCGTTCTGTAAGCTTGACATGAAAGCTCTTAACCTAGACCTTATTCTTAAATACTTTTCAGACCGTTTTATTGTCTAGAATTGTTTCAAAGTCAGCGAAATGTGTTGAAGATTGCTCCGCCGCTAACTATTTTTCAGTCACTGCTACTGTAGTTCGTTTGCTTAGTTGGTTCTGTAAACTATATATAAAAGCTCTTGACCTAGAGCTTTTTCATAAATACGTTTCAGACCGTCTTATTGTCTAGAATTGTTTCAAAGTCAGCGAAATGTGTTGAAGATTGCTCCGCCGCTTACTATTTTTCAGTCACAGCTACTGTAGTAAGTTTAGTAAGTACAATCTGTAAGCTATGCATAAAAGCTCTTGATCTAGAGCATCTGTTCAAATAAGTTACAGACCGTCTTATTGTCTAGAAGTGGTCAAAATCTGTGAAATGTGTTGAAGATTGTTCCGCCGCTAACAATTTTTCAGTCACAGATACTGTAATTCGTTTAGTTAGTTCGCTTTGTAAGCTTGACATGAAAGCTCTTAACGTAGACCTTATTCATAAATACTTTTCAGACCGTCTTATTGTCTAGAATTGTTTTAAAGACAGCGAAATGTGTTGAAGATTGCTCCGCCGCTAACTATTTTTCAGTCACAGCTACTGTAGTTCGTTTGCTTAGTTGGTTCTGTAAACTTTATATAAAAGCTCTTGACCTAGAGCTTTTTCAAAATTACGTTTCAGACCGTCTTATTGTCTAGAAGTGTTTCAATGTCAGAGAATTGTGTTGAAACATGCTCCTTTGCTATCAATTTTTCAGTCACAGCTACTGTAGTAAGTTTGGTAAGTACAATCTGAAAGCTATGCATAAAATGTCTTGATCTAGAGCATCTGTTCAAATAAGTTTCTGACCGTCTTATTGTCTAGAAGTGGTCAAAATCTGTGAAATGTGTTGAAGATTGCTCCGCCGCTAACAATTTTTCAGTCACAGATACTGTAATTCGTTTGGTTAGTTCATTCTGTAAGCTTTACATGAAAGCTCTTGACCTAGAGCTTATTCTCGAATACGTTTCAGACCGTCTTATTGTCTAGAATTGTTTCAAAGTCAGCGAAATATGTTGAAGATTGCTCCGCCGCTAACTATTTTTCAGTCACAGCTACTGTAGTTCGTTTGCTTAGTTCGTTCTCTAAACTTTATATAAAAGCTCTTGACCTAGAGCTTTTTCATAAATACGTTTCAGACCGTCTTATTGTCTAGAAGTTTTTCAAAGTCAGAGAAATGTGTGGAAAGCTCCTCCGCCGCTTAATATTTTTGAGTTGCAGCTTCTAAGTTTAGTGTGGTTTCTAAGATTCTTATACTCTTAATGAAAGCTCTTGATCAAAAGCTTCTGTTTGTGTATGTTTTGAATCGTCTTATTGTCTAAATGTGTTTCAAAATCAGTGACATATTTTGAATTTTGATACTTTTTCCCTAGATATTTTTTACTTGCAGTAACTAAAGTTAGTTGGTTCAAGAAGGTTTCTTTGAAACGCCTTGATCTAAAGCTTCTATTTACGAGTATGAATGTTTATAACTGTCTTAATGTCTAGCAATGGTTAAAAAGTTCGAGGTGTTGGACTTTGTGCGACCGGTAACAGTTTTTCAGTTACGGCTGTTACAGTAAATGAGGTAAGTGCGTTCTGAAAGCTTTTCACGAAAGATTTAGGTTTTTATTTCTCCTAAATGGATGTTTGAAACTGTCTTACTGTCTAGAAATGAATATGTTTTTCGTCTTTATACTACAATAAGTTGGGACCTCACAGTCTTGTTTTGGTATGTAGTCGTTAAAATGTATATAATTTGTTATTGTTACGAGGCATGTTTTCTATTTTGTCCTATAATTAAGCTATTTAAGCCTTTATTCATGAGCAAACACGATCCAAAAAAGTTGACATCTTAATTTGGTAGGGTTATCGCTCGCCGATAACTTTGGCCGCTAACTTCACACCGGTTGATGTGAGAACTACAACTATAATACCTTGGATGAATAAATTATATAAATCTATGTATAATATTATTGTTTTGAAATTATTCGAGAATAAAGGCGAATTTTGACCATTCCCCTCAGTCTCTCGGAAACCGATGAACCTACATTTTAGAAAAATAAACATAAAATCGTTATTTACCTGTAGATTACAGAAAAAAATAGTAAAAAGTCTGCGATCAAGCGTAAGTCGGTCTTAATAATAAACATTGTTAAAATTGTGTGATGAATATGGAAACCTCGAAGCGCGAGTCCGACTCGCACTTGGCCGATTTTTTTATTTACTATAATGGCAAGGAACCGTATCCAGCTCTGAACTATTACTTAGGCCCTCTCCCATAAGGGAGAGCACTATTGTGTTGTGGGTACTAGACGACCCTGCCCTGCCTGCCTGGGTCTGTATTGCACACCTCAGAATAAGAATCTGGTATGAGTCGTATGACTTTCAGGAAAATTGCTCTTTAACTTTGCCATACAATGTGTACAGAAAAAGTGCTTAGTTTATGAGATATAAGCGAAAAACTAAAAAAAAGTCAAACATTTTGAGGTTTTAGCCCCGTCTCCAAGTTAGCACAGGGTCTTCGAGCACGAACACTTCTAAGTCTAAGTCTAGTCTTTCTAAGTCTTCTAATCTTTAGTATGCCTCCAAACAACGCGTTCCGTTTGTTGTCAGATTACTTTCCAGGTTATATACAATTACTCTAACTAAACTGTCACCTGCCTGACCGTGCATTGCAGAGATGTGAATTATTACTATTATTTTTTATACATTATTATTAGCTATTTCTTTAATAAATGACTTCTAGTTAACAATTTGAATGTAAACTTTCCAGGTAAAATGTAAGTACATAAATGCTGGGCTAATGCCCTGCGCTGCCTCTCCATATCTAGGAGGAAAGTAACGGGTTGGGAACATGATCATCATCTTCATCATCTCAGCCATAAGACGTCCACTGCTGAACATAGGCCTCCCCCTTGGACCTCCACACGTACCGGTTGGAAGCGACCCGCATCCAGCGTGTTCCGGCGACCTTAATAATATCATCGGTCCATCTTGTGGGTGGACGTCCTACGCTGCGCTTGCTAGTCCGTGGTCTCCACTCGAGCACTTTTCGGCCCCATCGGCCATCTTCTCTGCGTGCAATGTGGCCTGCCCATTGCCACTTCAGCTTGCTAATCCGGTGGGCTATGTCGGTGACTTTAGTTCGTCTACGGATCTCCTCATTTCTGATTCGATCACGTAGATAAACTCCGAGCATAGCCCTCTCCATAGCTCGCTGAGCGACTTTGAGTTTTGAGATGAGGCCGATAGTGAAAGACCACGTTTCGGAGCCGTAAGTCATCACTGGTAACACACTGGACTTTTGTCTTGAGGCACTGAGGTATGGGAACATGATGAAATAGGTAAATTGACAACCTATAAGCTAACTGACGAACAGGTAAGCTTGCGAACAAGGAAAGTAACGAGTAGGGAACATGACGAACTAGCAAAATTGACAACCTAAACTAACTGACGAACAGAGAAGCTTGCGAAAAAGGAAAGTAACGGGTTGGGAATATGACGTAATATCAAAACTGACAAACTAAACTAACTGACGAATAAAGAAGTTAGCGAACTAGAAAACTGACTTAATACAGGAACCGACAGCTTAGTGAAACTGGCAAATAAGGAAAATAGGCGAATTAAGAAACTGTCTAATGTGTAAACTGGTGAATTAGTGAAATTTACGAATAAGGAAATTGACCAGTGGTACGCTAACTCGCCATTGTTCGTAATGTAGCCGTGTAATGAACGACCGATGGTAGTGATTAGCTGTCAGCTAACATCGGCCATTCATTACACGGCTAAATTACGAACAATGGCAAGTGGCTCAACAATCCCGGTTCGTGATGGTACCATTTATACCACGGCCGGTGCTTATGCTTTTATTGCTCAAATACAATATTCAGTTGACGTCAAAGATATGTATACACTTTTGCACCTTATTACAAAGGAATAAGGTGAAAATATGTAGACATATCTTTGACGTCGACTGTACAACGTAAGTGCCAAAAAAACCCAGTTATATTTAAATTCACATAAAAAATCTATCAACAGAAAACTGGTAAGTGTCCTACAAAAATAATATACTTAGTTAACATATAAAAACCATAAAACTGCAAATAAGCCACTTTACGATAGCAAGAAGCCAAATGCTTTCTGAAAAATATAATAAAGATAATACGACATTTATTTATACAGTTTTTAAACATATTAATATACAATAGTTACCTATCTATAAATTATACAAAAACTTAAGTTCACAATTTCCACAACTTTCAATAAAAAAGAAAAATAGTTAAACATGTAATACTTTATCTACACTCATACTGTAAGTACTCTAAAATGCGTTCAAAAACCGTAGACAATGACAAGCATTACAACAAACGATTTAACTATGATAAGTTTCTTATCTGCGGCAGTAACGTAATTTTAACTATGCATGCTCAAATATTGTTAAGCAATGAGTTTCAAATTTGAAACATCGAATTTGATAACATAATGTTACCGCCATGGCCAACTCGATTGGTCCCGCTCGAGCGCCGGCACAATCGAGTAGGCCATGACGGTACAATGGCGGTCATTCTATGGTTTCCGAACAATTAATTTAATATATATAATATGAGTGTAGATAAAGCAGTGTATGCAACTGTACGTAATTAGGCCTTAAAACACTCGTGTGATCTTATTATGAAATTCGCCTGCGGCTCATTTCATAAAACCACACTCATGTTTTAAGGACCCTTATTACGTAACAGTTACATAAACTACTATTACATGTACGTATCAAGTGATTAAACCTCCCTCTAAAGAATTACAATACAGCTGTAAACGTCTAACAATTTTCCAAAATCCCCAAGTAATCTAAACAACTAAACCCTTGTTCCAACCTAACCGCTCCATATTTGCGGAGTTGTAATTTATAATTAACCCTGGAGGCAGCCACTTAAGTTTCAGCGATACTACAAATCACTGAGATAAGGGGCGAGGGCTGCGAAGCAGCGTCTGGCCCCACGTATGACTAATGCACTCAATTAGCCGGACCGTGCCGGTCGCCTGTTTACTTTTTCGACTTGGATTATATACAAACAGCGCCCGGCTTCGTTATTTGCAGCTGAACTGTACAAACATTTAAGTCGGACGAAGATTTTGTGCTAAATGGTTGGAAAACAAAACCAGTAAGCAATCTTGTTTTATTTAATAGTTTCTATTTCTATAAAAAAAGTCAGTACGATTAAAGTTTACTCTTCGAACGACATATTGTCTAGAGTTCATTGTACGTACCTACCTACTATTTGCCGTACTTATTTTTCTGCTACAAGTTTATATATATAACTAGGTTTTGCCCGCAACTTCGTCTGCGTGCAATTACTAATCCACCCTCTTTTTGATGCCCTAAGGGATTACTTAGTTTTTAGTTTTACTTTATATATTATTATTTTTAGTTTTTAGTTAGAATTGTACCATGACGTTACGTTTTGTTCCCTTTGTATTAAAGTTACAATTTGGTACATACATAGACAGGTACTAATCATCAATTACTTAGGATAAAAATATTCTATATCCAACCCTAGAACTCAAACTATGCACAAATTTCATCTAAATCAATTCATCGCTTATTCATGCCCTATACAAATTTCAAGGGTTGATTTCCGGGATAAAAACTATCCTAATGTTCTTCCCCGGGACTCGTACCAGCTTCATACAAAATTTCATATAAATCGGTTCAGCGGTTTATGCGTGAAGAAGTAATAGACAGACAGATAGACAGGCACACTTTCGCATTAATAATATTAGTATGGATGGATATATATTAAACACGAAGTTATAAACTAGTTTTGTGTATCTTTTTAATTTGCTGCGTGATCGTTTATTAGCTGCATCAATAAGCTCAAAATGATAATTCATATTCATTTTCGTGACTCACTAAAATTGCCTGTTACGTTTCGTTAGGTCCTTCGTTACCTAAACATAATCTTATCAATCTAAATACAAAACAGCAAAGCTAAATATAATCGGCTAAACAAACAAATCTAATTTGATTGCATGTTTAATATAATTAATTAGAAAATGAATTATTTATGAGCGAATCAAAATGTCCCTCAGTGAACTTTGATTTAGGGAAATGAACGGTAATACAGCGAGCCATGTAAAGTAAGCCGCGGCGCTGACGAGCGAACTTCCCGAGAGGAGCAATAATAAATACACTCTAATTTAACTTCGCTACAAATGAAGGCAATTAGGTGGAACATAACAGTTTTATTTATCTAGTGGCAAGCTCGGCGGAGATTTGTGCTTCTAATTTGTGCGATGTTTGTACATAGTATAGATGGCTAACTTAGGTGCAACTTATAATGTGTAGTTAGCAAATATGCTTTAGTATCTTTGCTCTCATTTACTGTGAATGGCTATGGCTATGGATTAAGAGTCCGGTTAAATTTTTTTCGATTTCGCTCAACTTTTCGATACTATTTTACAGTAATCAATAACGCTACTCTTAGTTGGTATGTATATATTGAAAGATAAGTTTCTTTGTAAACTGTATAAGTGGAAAACTTTTTTGATTTCATGTTTTCATTTATAAATAATTCACCTTTATCTAACCGCTGTTTTTCGATTTTTGCTTGGAGAGGTGAAAAGAGTAAGATTTTTATTGATTAAAATGATGTTAAACTAGTATGTAAAATATATACATACGTTGGTAAATGACTCGTTTAAGGAATTAGTGGAACAGTTTTTTTCATTTTCATACATATTTTTTAAACGAGAATATGTTTACCTAGAACGATTTAAGGAAAAATTGCCGAAGTTTAGATGGTATTTATGGGAACGTATTAAAGTATTTCATAAAAATTAAAATGTAGAAATAAAGTTAGCTTTATGCTTTAATCAGATAATATAAAACATATTGGAGGGCATAACAAAAAACCAAGCGACAAGATCACACGAATCAAAGTCCTCACTAAACAAGCTCTGCAAAAATTGAGTATTCGGGTTAATTATATAATAAAAAATGTGTACCAAAAGTATTTTTTTGGAATAAAAAGACTTCAAACTATCTTACCAAATACAATGCATGTGCGTTATTTCATTATTAGCGATTTTCGTTTTCAAATTGTTACCGGACTCTTAAGAAAATAAATCGACGCACACAACATAATAAGTATAATATCTACGGCATCTATGGCCCTCAGACAGTATTTAACTCTGATTGCGGATAAGCTTCTTGTAAAACGCAACATATTTTGCCGCAATTTGTTGGATCGGGAGGTACCGCTTTGAAGTTTAAATGTTACAATGGAGCCGTATTCTTGAAATAGCGCTTTTGTTATCAGATCCTTTCCTCTATTTCCGTTAAAACGTTACCTGGCGACGAAACAAAATTACCTGCCGTATAAACGGCTGGCTCGGTAGACGCAAAAATTAATACGTAGCGTACTTTTCTTGGCGAGTGAAAATAAAGGGCGTAGTTATAACGAGAGAGAATTGTAACAACCAACGGGAGCAATAAGCGGGCGAGTTGCGGCTGGTAACGTCCGTGAAACTTTGACCATAACGGAGGCCTTGTACGATTAAAGTAATATCCTCAGTCTGCTTCGCAATGCACCCGCTCCCGTTGCGCTAGTAATGTGTACTAGATTCCTCGTAAACTACTTGCAAAGTGTCGCCGTTCACGCCGCTGAGATACTGTGCTAGGCGGTTTTATGGCTGCTTAGTTTTTCAAGCTATGGTTACAGAGTTCGGCGACTTTCTCTATAAAATACACCTCGCGTGGAAACTTTTTAGGCTGTGGCTACGTTTTTGTTTTAAATATGCTGAATGTTCTCCTTAAAGTACCACGTAGTGAGTTAGTATTTTTAACTGTGTTAATTTAAAATTGTTTCTTGTTGTTTTAGTTAAAAAGTATAACAAATCGTACTTTTTAACAAAAGTCTCAATGTATATGGTTTCGTTTAGATCGTGATTGGCAAGAAATACTATTAATGCGTTATTCAGGCTGCGTTTCTACCAGAGATGAGCGACGATGCGTTGCAAGTAATGTGTTTTGTTAAGAAACAATTCATTTGTTTAACCTAGGACAACGCAGCTCTAGGATTAGCTCTTAACACATTCCTCGCAACGCATCCTCGCTCATCTCTGGTGGAAACAAAGCCTCACTGGCATATCACATGTCATTATTTTTCAAAATGGTTACTTCCCGTAAAATATGCAGCAGTTGTTGATAGTCACAAAAATAAAACGAGCAAAAAAAATTACTCTATTCAGCATCAAACAATCAAAATTGAATCTATTGTCAGTCAACATCAAAAGGTAACATTTGCCACTTACACCTTTATTGCTCAAATAAAATATTAAATCTGTACAGTCGCCATCAAATATATCGGAGCGGCCAGGCTTTAAAAAATATCAGAATATGCACTTTATCGCCTTAAAATTAAAGCCGTTGTTCAGATATTTGTGACCACCTTGGTAGCTCCGATATATCTGATGGCGACTGTACAACGTACGAAGTAAGCGCCTTCCGCCAAATGGTACCATTTGACTTAGACTGCCACAGTTAGTGGCAATTAGGTAAAGTAATAATGAAAAGTTTTTACGATGTGTGACCAATGTGAGACCAATGTGAGACCAATGTTGAATGAAAATATGTTCGAATAGCAAATGTCAATGTCGTTATAGCGTTGAGTTGAGTTGGGTTGGAGCTGTGTCTGTCCAGTGTGTGTGTTTATTTTTCGAATCGCGGCCCCGTGGTTTGAACCCGAGACCGGATTTGGTGGAAGGTGAACGCAAAAAAAAAACCGCAAATCGATGTACAGTTACTGCTAGAGGTCAAAACAAAATTTTTGAGGGGAGCGCTAAGTCATAATATTATTTTGTATGGGAAAAAAATGTTCAGCATGAGATTATAATTTATGAAAATATGAAAAAGGTTGACATGGAAATGTTTACTTTTATTAAGCAATTTATCATTTACCTTAATCTAGGCACGATTTACTCACACTACACCTTGTTTAGGCGTAATCGGGTACAAGCAATATGTAATTGACAACCCTGCCTACTTTGTATGAAAGCATTCACAATTTTTTTTATGACTTTGCCCATATAAGTTTAAGGTGAAATATCACCATTAAATAACTTATAATACAATACAATGATGCCATGCCTATTGTAGATTGCATTATTTAATAGTAAATGGCAATAAAGTTACTCATTATATAGTTAAACGCATGTACGCAAAAGCGGGCAACCCTTTTTTGTAACCCCTACTTTTACTGGTTTTTACTGTAGTTTGCTCACTTACATAAATAAATGCATGTCAACGGTGAGTGGTACAGATAAGTTATACAATATGGACCATTAACCTGGGGAAAAAAATATCGCAACAAAGTTGTATAGGTACTTCTATGGTAGCAACTTGAAACAATACAATTTAAGCAATTGAAATTTTGCAAATAACGTGGGAGCACCGGACAGCCATCGTAATTTGCGGGTGAACGCCACCTAAAATATCAGCGCAATTTGACAACACGGGCACTTCCATTCAAACGTTCAAACATGCGGAACGGGTAAAATGTTGCCAATAAAAAAGGTCAAACGGATAGCCCGGGGTCCGATTTTCAATATCTCACGACAGTCGCAGGTAGAGGGTATATTTTTAGGTGAAACCTGTCGAATACATCCTCATTTTGTCTATCAATCGCATCTTTCTTCCGAACATGTGGAGGTTTCTCGAAAAATACTTGCGTAGTGATCGTTCTTTCTATCGTTTTTTGAAATGAAAAAAAAAACGTTTTCGTTAAAATTTGCGGACAATGCTTAGTTACATTATATTGCGGGCATTTGTTTATTATTTGTTAACGCCGTAGCAAAGTACCAGTATGGTCAGAATAACGACACGTGTAAAAAACTCAATTTTTTCAAATTAAATATTTAAATAAATATTATAGGACAATCTTACACAAATCGACCTAGGCCCTCAGTAAGCTCAATAAGGCTTGTGTTATGGGTAGACGACGATATATATAATATATAGATATAGATAAATACTTAAATACATAGAAAACATCCATAACTCAGGAACAAATATCTGTGATAAACACACAAATAAATGCCCTGACCAGGATTCGAACCCGGGACCTCCTGCTTCGTAGGTCACTGCCGACTGGGCTAGGAGGGCGTTAAAAATTACGAGGAAACTATCTTAAAGCAGGCACTGTACTGTAAACTGTTAAGTTTGCGTAGCGCATTTAAATTGTATTATTTATTACTATTACTATTCCTATGTCAACTTCACATACAATACAATATTACTGTTATCTACTTTTTTTGTTGTTGAATAAGTGCCTATAATAAGTTTAACGGCCTCCTAGCCTAGTCGGTAGTGACCCTGCCTACGAAGCAGGAGGTCCCGGGTTCGAATCCTGATCAGGGAATTTATTTGTGTTTTATTTATCACAGATAATGTTCCTGAGTTATGGGTGTTTTCTATGTATTTAACTATTTATCTATTATATACATATATCATCGTCTAGTACCCATAACACAAGCCTTATTGAGCTTACTGTGGGCCTAGGTCGATTTGTGTAAGATTGTCCTATAATTTTTGTTTATTTATTTTATAAGTACGAGTATGTTCTCGTAGTTTATCAGCGCATTGTATATTTACCTAGGTAATGCGTTAAATGGTGTTCTTTTTAAATATGCCTCGTGGCTTGAACACTTCCAAGCATTAGATATTGATCTTTGTATTGGTTTCAAGCAATTACACCGCATCGCAAGGCGCTCTCATCTCCATTGTAACACATCCGTACCTTGCATGTATGTAAACGACGTTGTCTGGTATCGGCTATTTCCATGCCTGCATTCGACTTGGATTTGGCAATAACCATTTCATCGGCGATCGAATGGTCTCCTCGACGCCGGGAACTGTCGGCTGCATTGCTTAGTCGATATGTAGATTTTACTCTGAATGCATCGGATGCGCGATTCACTTCCATCGTGAACGTTCGTGACGTTGGAATGTTTTGTGTATCTAAGTAAACTGGGTAGTTACATAGAAATCAGGAAAAATGTAAGAGATGATGTGTGTAGTGATGTCAGATATTTGAGTTGTACCTACAGCATTCTTTCACTGGTTGGTAGGTACAGTCAGCAGCAAACATATCTAAACGGACGAGGTGTCGGAAATGATTTTGACACGTTCTTGTTTTCTTAACAATAATGTCAAGCATAATAACTCACCCAGTTATCTATTTCTCATGTACCTAACCACTGAAATAATAGGTATATTGAAAGATACAACTTAGTTTTTCAGTGTCCGTTTGAAAAAAACATTTATAATTTATTACTCATTAACAAAGCGGTCGGTGCAACTATTTAATCTTGTGTTTTTGCTATGATACCCGCTATTATTATTTCTTGACTTTTAGGGGCGCCAGCATCACACATAACAGCGAAATTCAGCTATTCATAGACTAAAGCGGAAATTTGTCTATGGCAGCTGAAATGTCCATACAGAATTTCAGCTGCCATAGACAAATTTCCAAGTTCAAGTCAGAGTACCTATATTTTATTCATTTGAAGTACCGACTTACAATATATCAAACAGTTGCGTAACTAAAATTTAATTACAACTATGAAGATTTTAGAAGACGTTACATGAATAAAAAGTAATATTTTATTTATGCTCTATCTATCTACCTACGCTTTCCATTTCTCCCAGATGTGAGGAGGATAAATAATGTAATAAACGGAATACACCGATAAAACATCTTAACATAAACTAAACTGCAGTAGGTAGTAGTAGTACTGTAATGTCTACCCCAGCTGAACTATTCGAAGAGCTTCTAAATGCTTACAAGAGCCTACCAAGCTTACTTACCTCAAGCTTCAGACTGAAATTTCTGTAAATATAAATACCTACATAAAGGAACTTACTACAGGGAAAGAAAATCAAACAAAAGATTGAAGGTTAAAAGAAAATTATTTTATTGAAGTTTTGATTTTGGATTTTTGTTATTGAAAAGCGAAACACTGACTAATTACCCCTAATGCTGTCTTTGCAGACGTCATTAGGTGTTAGTTTCCGATTCCTAGCGAAGGTAAAAACGAAACTAACGAAGCAAAAAACCTTCGCGCCGTATTACAGTAAAATAAGTAACGTAATTATGAAATCAAATACATTAATTAATAACCTATCTATACAGTAGCTTGCTCTGATACGCAGTTTGGCCGAGATGATCGTGAAAGTTAGTGGAGACCCAACGTTGTGTGTGTAGTTACCGCAAGTCCTTTTCGATAAGGTGAGAAATAACCGCAATATTTAAAATATATATAATTCCTAACTTAAATCTAACGGAATATAAATACAATAGACAATGGTAGGTTAGCATATGAACTGTTGACGTTAAAATTAAAATAATAAGATTGTGAAAATATATCTTAATTAATAGACTAATAAATAGTAATATTGAATATTAAAATTACACTAGAATTATAATGATTGATTAAATAGGTATTTCGTTGTTTGTTAAATAGTTGTATTTACAACAAAATATATATAAGGAGATTTGCTGGACTCCCAACGTAGTGATTGTTGGCGAAGTACGCCAGTACAAAATATGTGGCATGTCAGTTTTGACAGTTCCGTCTTCCAACGGTGGAACCACGGCCAGTAGCCTACGATTCGAAGCTTAATGGATCTGGTAATATTGTCCGGGCCAGTAGCCTACAGACCTGATGGTTGTGCGTTCTGAGCATTTGTAATGATCGAAGTGTGCGACCGGGCCAGTAGCCTACAGTCTTTTATTAAGTGTACGACCGGGCCAGTAGCCTACAGTCTTTTATTAAGTGTGCGTTCTGAGCATTTGTAATGATCCAAGTGTGCGACCGGGCCAGTAGCCTACAGTCTCGCTTCATACATCAATGTATAATCGACAGATAACCGCCAATTCCTCCACACCACATATGCAAATAACGACTGGTACATTTAATGATTAAGTAAGCAAATACCAACCACCGTTTATGACGAATGGTATATAAATTTAGGAAGTAAATAGCAAGTACCTACCATCGTTAATAAGCAAACCTGAGTTATCTTGACGTGTAAGACCCTCACCGTACCGTCATCACTGCACGAGACCGGATATTACTAAGAACACCTAGTACGCTAATGGCGTACTTACATGAGAATAAACTCTGTAAGTACATGCTGTAATGCGCGTCATATGTTCAAGTGAACCATGGGTGATACAGTGCGCGTTGGGCTTCCCACGATAGAGTTCCCCGTTGCCACCAAGATAACACCAGATAAGCATTCTACATGGAATAAATCTCTATGCTAGAAATCCAGCATCTTATCCCTTATATAATTACTAAAGTATTACGTGGAAGTACATATTACGCGATATCGTTTAACCATGGCCAATAGTTAACCGATATCGACAATTAATATTTAAAAGATCGAAACCTATCTTGGTTATAGTACGTTCAACCAATTTCGACCGTTACATTAAACTATATATTTATATTTATAAAGTAGTAGAAATAAATAGTTAATAAATAGAACGTAGTCACCCGAAACAGTGGATTAAAATCTACTAAGATAAAATATGGCTTGGTAAGTACCAAGTTCAAATAGAACCTATTCGACACGTCAACAGTAAATGTATACACTACGATGGAGAATAAATATTACGTATCCTAAATAGTTAGGTATGGTAAATATAATATACGCACACATAAATACACAAAGTCGTATATAGAGAATATAAAAAGGTTCAATGTTAAAACAACAAACACAGGCGATATATTATGAAGAACCTGGTCAGAATATACGCTATCAACATATATAAGTAATTGAATGTAAATAAGTAGAATATCATTAAATTGTTAAATGATTTCCTCACGAGAACGAGTTTCGTGCAAATATAAAATACTATTATTTATTAGCTGTTTTATTATGTGTTTGAAAACCAAGTCGAATAATACCCTACATCAACTTATAACTCAAATATTAACCCATTGCTCTGAAGTTAATCCTATGTTGAGACGTCCATACAAATTAAGAATCGTTTATGAAAGACGACGAAGATTGCATTTAAATTTCACTCTCAATAAATAATCAAAATATTTAAGTACTTATTTAGACATACAGGCGGCTCTAGGCACGGCGGAATAGTGCTTCGCTTCGCTCACTCAGTAATAGTTGAAGTAGTACCTAATATATTTAAACGCAGATCCCTACTTCATTGTAAACCCAAACACAGCTAAAATATTCACAAAAGTGGATTAATAAAATATCCCTCATTATTCTAACACTCACTGCAGGTAAATAAGAGTGACGCCTGTAATATTAGTCCCCAAATAACCCAATTAATAAAAGAAAGGTATTGACCGTTATTATAATATTCGTACGCTTCACTAGTAAAAATATTGTAAAATGCTAGTACACGACAATCAATTAAGATAAAAGTGAAATATTTTAAAGGACTTACATAAAGTTGTAGACCTCGATCTTGGCTGAGAGATTCTGATGTCTTGAAATCTCGTTCCGACTAAGTTAAGTTCGAACCTTACCACCCGCTTTTATAATTTCCGTACCCTGTCTCCCACAATCACCTACATTCCCCTTTGTAGCTTTAATCCAAACACCTCTTTAAAAATCTTACCGATTACTCATCCGATTCCGCTATTGAACCTAGTTATCTAAATAATAAGGTTGATAATCCAATCTGTAGATACTAAAACCAAATAAATGTCTAACAGACAAGGTTCAAATTCGTGTGAACTCCTGACTCGTCGTCTGCACACCGCTTCTCGATCGCCTGCGAAAATCTAAGCAAATATGCGGGTGGGTTAAGATTAACCTCGCGCGCTGCAAGATTATTCCTACCCGCATTTGTTTAAAATTATTAATTTATAATTACAATTTCAGGATTTTCTGGTAAATTGCTGAATAGAACTTAGAAACTACATTTGGATAAATATGCTAAAAATATAGGGAATATATATATGATAGTGAAATATACATACAATAGTGTTTCTATAGGAAACGAAAGCAAATTCAATGTAACCGCATGGTCAATTTTCACCAATAATTATTAAAACTCATATATTTCTAATAAATATCAATAGGAATGCTAAGAGGACTATATTGTTTATCGAATGAAAATATTTATTTGTACTCAGAAGTAAATAATCACGTGTTTATGACACAATACTGTTCTTAACCAAATCTTCCTAAATAACTATTATTTTTATTCAATCTCATGAGAAACATTGTTACTTTTAATGCCTATTTAGATCAAGGAATTAGATTTTACGTTTTCATTTGTTTTCTGCTACATACACTAACATCTATAATTCGAGGTTAGGTTTTTTTGGTACCAAGATTTATTAGAAAATACTACTATCTGTATTCCAAATGAATTACCATCTTAATATCTAAACGAAAATGTATATTATTTAGAAAAGCCACTTGAAATAAAGCTAGTTTTCAGTATTTATTTCAACACTAAATTTTCCTTCCCGAACTGCACCAAAGCTATGAGAATTAAGACATAACTACTAATTGATTTTATGATACTCCATATTTTCCAGGTGAGTTGTAATTCGAACTTTAATATTACAGTATAATTTTTCATTAAAGCTTAATCGTAAAGTCATAATTTTTCCTGAAACTGAAAAATGAAATTAACTCCTACATAAAGTTAACAGCAATGACACAATATCGAACAATTTTACCGTCCATTGAAATAGGCGTTATATGGATCCCTTGGATTCATTACAGTACCTAAAGTAAATACTCTTTATCAAAACAGATCGTTACCGTAAAGTGACTGCTAAATTCATCCCAATCCTATTCGGCTTGCCTTACGGAAACTAATCCAGTTTGAACAGGCCGATGTACTAGAATCTGTGTATCGAAGTCCGGTACATCCGCCGCAGTGGCCTGCTCTGAGATGCGAGAATAGGCACGAGCCCTGCCTGAGATTGCGACGTCTGCATACGTACGTACATTGTTACATACGTAAATAGTTCCACAAGTCTGGCAAGAGATGAGACTTCAATCTTGTAAAGAATCTACATATTTAAATGTGTACCTATATCTAACTGCATACATGTAACATACGTTTTATTCAGTGGCATTTTAAGTAACATGTAATTATTTTTCTCGGATAATAAACTGAATTTAAATAGTCAATGATATAAAAAACACCCGCATATCAGACGCAGACGAAAGCATTACTGAAGGGAAACTCTTTACACATATGAATAACACCATCGTTTACCTGCAAACTTTATTGAAAATCGGGGCGACAGCGATCCGTTTTACCTTTTTTATTATCGGAACGTTTCACTTGTTCCGCATTGTTGACTTTCACATTGACTCATTTTTATTTCTCTAGATTGAAAGCTGTATTTATCAAAGTGAATTCATGACAAAAATATTTTGTTGTCCGGGTGCTCGTTAAGGTCCTTTCGTTTTACAATGTTTTTGTGTGGTGTGGGGTGCGCTGCGAACATATAATTGGTCGGGCCCTCCGTCAAACCAGTTGAGTATCTCAGGTTCGATTAGGTTCCCCATTTAAACAAATAACGCTTATTTGATCGGGATCGCAACGAGCTCGTTCGTAGGAAGGAAGAAACTACGCGAGGTGAAAGCTAGGAAGGGCCTCGCTTTGTCGGTGTGTATAAAAGAAGCAGGTGCGCAAGGGTAAATTTCCGCCAACGAGAAAAATTCCTTACGAGAGACGTGAAAGGAAAAGGTATTTTCTAATAAACACAGGCATTGGTAGCCGTGCTCTCTAATAAGTATTTAGCTCTGTGCTTTTATACTGAAAATGATTTATTGCGGTTAAATAGATGTTCGGCTGTTATCAATATAATATTACTTGATATATTTTGCGAGTAAATGTTTACTGGCAAAAAAGCAAGTACCTATGTATATACAAACAGGGCTATTGATACAGAGCTAGGATATATCTACATATTACATCTATTACATCCATTAGTGAATTAAACAAATAAAAGCTTTCATCAGCGAAGTTCTAACCAGGAATGACGGCAATGTGAAGGCAAAGGTAGCCGCATTTTTGTGGTAGGTAGTGGAAAGAACTGATAGGCAAAGGTATTCCTTCTGGAGGTAGTTGGTGGTAGTAATTTGCGCGGGTGCAGTGGAGTGCGACATCAGTAATTGCTTGGCGGAGGACAGTGACAGTCGCCTGATGAATGGAGCCGGGAAAATTCACTCCGCGGAAAAAAACTCTAGACATTTCTGTAAATTAAAACTGTAGCAGAGGCTGATCTTGTTATCTACCTACCTAGTTGCTCGTTTAATTCGTTTGCTTTATTTTGGACTGTAATTGAGCTTTCACATCCGAAGTACGAACGAGCTAAACACGGAAAACAGTATTTTGTATTCAAAAAGAATTTTGCTTGATCGTCTGCTCACCAAATTAAATATAGGTTAAACAAAATACAGTGCACAGCGCTAATAAAAAATTGTCTTTGTATTTCGTGGCATATTTTATTAAATATTGCGTCTAGCACCAAATAGATACTTACAAATTAGAAAATGTCACCTGCATCTGCTGTTTTCAGAGAAGCCTCTGCTATTTTCAATAAAGTTATTTCATTTCAGGTGGTGCGCATCGAGCTTTAATCTAAACATCATTTTCACACTATCACGTAGGATAAACCTTTCAGACTGAAATTGTAAGATTTTCCAGCATGATTACGAACAGTCCGTATTCGCGAGGGATTAGAATGAGGAAGGGATGTGGCTAGTTGTATGGGAAATTTAGTATGCAATATATCCAACATAATGCGATCTGTAGATGGTAATGCATTGTACCTTCTTTGTTCTATTCGGGGTTCTATCACGGGGGGTGTGGCAGGTCAGACATGAGTAGTTTACTGTATCAGAGCAATACCGCCCCCGGCCGATACATTAACTTCCAATACCTCCGAGCTTAACCACGCAAAGGGTTCACACGTAATAATTTATTACGCTAGGTTCACTGGGAAGGTAAGAGTTGCTATTTGGGCTTGAAACAGCCTCCGAAATTAGACCACTTCTACGATATCGATCCGCGATAAAAATACAACGGTCACGATCTGCGAGCATCAGATCGTTATAATGGCACCGTTTATGCGCTGAATTCAGTTATAACATTTCAAAACTATCACGAAGAGCATTGAATATTTTTATGATTTACAACATTTCCATTTTTGTTTTAAGAAGCGGTTTTGGATAGAAATAAACACATTTTTCACGTTTTCCTACGGTCGCCATCATATATATCGGAGCGGCCAAGGTGCTCAAAAATATTTCAACATGCACTGTATCGCCTTGAGAATAGAGGCGTTGTTCAGATATTTGTGACCACCTTGGCCGCTCCGATATATCTAATGGCGACTGTACATTGGAATGTTTACATAGCAATTCATCAAATAAAACAATTTCAACGCATATATTGCGTGTTCTAAATTTTAATTCCGATTTTCCAAGCTTTTATTCCGGGGCACATTTTCCCGTTTTCTACGCCTAATCGTCTATGTCAAAATTACAATGTGCAGCAACTAGTGCCGTAAATAGGGCGGTGCCACCGGTGCCCAGGCACAGGGCGTAGACTCTGGGGGGCGCAAGACTGGCCAGACCAGGCAGGACTATAAATTTTTCTGCGCCCTTAGAGTTTTTTTATTTTTATTGATTTATATATCAAGTAACAACTGAACTAAGTTTGTAATTTAACCGTGGCTACATCAAGATTCCGAAAAAATTAAATGATCTTAAAATAAAAATAATAAACACTATAAACTTAAACTACAAGTAGAAAATATCACCTAGATCGCTGCCAATGGGTAGTGTGCCCAGAAGGCTGGCCGCATTGCCACGTTGTATGGCAATGCTTATTCGCTGAGCGAAATACTGGCCAGCCCTCTGGTCACCTGTTGTTTCAATCAGGCGCGACGCTAGTCGCTCAAAGTCACAGCAGAAGATGTTTTGGGAGCCGTCATGTCGTTCCCAAATGGCTCGGCCGGCGGCCTTGATGGTCTTACGCCGCAACATCTTAAAGATGTTTTAAGCAGTGACTGCAACGGAACGCGTGTGTGAACGAGCTCCTAAAACAACTTACATCGCTAGTAAATCTAATGCTGGCAGGAGAGGTACCCACGGACGTGATTGATATTTTGTACGGCGCTAACTTATGCGCCCTACAAAAAAAAGACGGCGGCATACGACCAATCGCTGTTGGATCCACCTTTCGCCGCCTTACGGCTAAAATAGCCTGTCGTGCCATCCTGAAAAAATTAGGTACAGAGTTTAGCCCTCTACAACTGGGATTTGGCTCCAACAGCGGTTGCGAAGCCGCCGTTCACGCCGTGCGTACCTACGTGGAACACGGAGCGGGTGAGGTGCTGCTGAAGGTGGACGTTACGAACGCCTTCAATTCAGTGGACCGACGCACCCTGCTGACTCACATTAAAGAGAAAATTCCCGAAACATTTCTTTGGCAATTTCTTTGGCAGTGCTATAGTTCCCCTACAAAACTTTTGTACCAATCAAACCTCTTGGCCTCCTCTGTAGGTTGTCAGCAGGGTGACCCCCTAGGTCCTGCAATCTTTTGTCTGGCTATCCACCCTATAATCAAAACTCTAAATTCAAAATTGAATGTCTGGTACCTGGACGATGGCACACTTGGGGGTGATGCAAGTATGGTATTAAACGATCTGCAAAACTTAACATCTGCCCTTAAATCTATCGGTTTGACTCTAAATTTTTCTAAATGTGAACTTTTTGTCTTAAACACAATTTCCGATAAAGAAAGTATAACAGAAAGTTTTGGAAACATAGCTCCCGGAATCAAAATTGTAAATGAAAGCATGCTTCACCTCCTTGGTTGCCCAATTTTGGATCAATCTTTTGAAAATTACGTCAATGACAAAATCCAAAATTTTAGATCTGTTTCCGACCGTTTGTTAAAAATTAATATGCAGGTAGCTTATACCATCATTCGGCAATGTCTATTTGTACCCAAATTTACCTATGTTCTTCGAGGTAGCCACCTTTGGAAACACCCTAACCTGCTTTTAAAACTTGACAGTTTATTGGAAGAAACTTTGGAATTGATTCTTAACATACATTTCGACGATAGATCCTGGACCCAGGCAAGCCTGCCTATAAGGCATGGCGGCCTAGGCATACGGAAAATTTCTAGTGTTTCATTGCCTGCATTTTTGTCATCGGTACACAGCGCGGGGAACCTAATCGGACGTATACTAACCCCTTCTCTCGGCGTCCTGGAGGCTGCGCACTGTACCGAGGCCAAAAATGTCTGGGCATTAACCTGCCCCAATACAGATCTGCCTGCCAATCCCTGCTCGCAGAGGCAATGGGACGAGCCGCTCTGTCGACTAGTGCGGAACAATCTTCTTCATACGTCAACTAGTTCGTCAGATCGAGTTCGTGTCCTTGCGACTGCGGAGTGGGAGTCGGATCTGTGGTTACAAGCCCTACCATCACCTTCCATAGGCACTCTCCTGGACAACACAACCTTCCGTTTGGCGACCAGTTTGCGGATAGGGACACCAACTAATGCTCCACATCGCTGCCAATGCGGTACCATGGTAGACAACCTTGGTCATCACGGGCTGTCCTGCTGCAGAAGCGCCGGGCGCATTCCTCGCCATGCCAGCATTAACGATGTCATCCGGAGGGCCCTTGTCAGCGTCAAAATGCCAGCCGTCTTAGAGCCTATTGGCCTTGCGAGAGACGATGGCAAGAGGCCCGACGGAATGACATTGGTGCCTTGGAGGATGGGGCGGCCCCTAGTCTGGGATGCTACATGTGTAGACATCCTGGCGCCGTCCCATCTTCCAGGTACTAGTAGTAGTGCTGGATCTGCAGCATCCGGAGCCGAAGACCTCAAACGCCGCAAGTATGCCGCCCTTGGCAGTGGCTACATATTTGAGGCGTTTGGGGTCGAGACGCAGGGGCCATGGGGACCGGGCGCGCGCAGGGTATATAAAAACCTAGCGTCGCGCCTGATTGAAACAACAGGTGACCAGAGGGCTGGCCAGTAACAACTTAGATTTTGTACATGTATATTCTCGCCAAACTGTACCAATCATTATGTAATTCAACCAACCGAAGTCGCCATTGACAGGCGTTCCCCTCTGCCAAAAACATATGACCAGTGGTCATACACATGTATGGACTGAAGCTTATCTAACTTTACATTTGACGTTCCCCTCCCCCGCATAAATCGGTAGACTTTTCTTGTATAGAAAATGACAGACATGGGGCTACTCCATCCAGGTTGAATTCTCTAAGGCTGCGCCCCTAGTGCTCGATTCACATCATACAAAACTCAAAAAACAAATGCCATGCTTATCTAACTTAACATTTGACGTTCCCCTCCCCCGCATAAATCGGTAGACTTTTCTTGTATAGAAAATGACAGACATGGGGCTACTCCATCCAGGTTGAATTCTCTAAGGCTGCGCCCCTAGTGCTCGATTCACATCATACAAAACTCAAAAAACAAATGCCATGCTTATCTAACTTTACATTTGACGTTCCCCTCCCCCGCATAAATCGGTAGACTTTTCTTGTATAGAAAATGACAGACATGGGGCTACTCCATCCAGGTTGAATTCTCTAAAGTGCTCGATTCCAACATACAAAACTCAAAACACAAATGCCATCCGATTTCGATGATTCTAAGTAAGTACGTTTTTCGTAAGATCTCCACCGATAGAAAAATTCACCTTGCGTCCGGCTTTCAACTCTGATGGTTCGATAACTGCCCGGTCTGGGCGGATGGCAATTTGTTTCCGGTATCTGTATGTGATGAAGAACAAGCATGCAAATTTTCAATCGGTTGCCTGACAATTTTATTTTTTATTTTTCTTCGCTCTCGTACAGGGCGCCATCCAGTCCAACCAGGAGGGACGGCATTAAAATTTTGTTATACAGGGCGGCTCCTCGTCACTTCGGGAGCTTAAATACCGCGAGCCATTCGGTTGCCTCGCGGTCACTGAAACTAACGCACCATCGCTTTACCTAATAGTGGCCCAAAAATTAAATCTCAAGCATCAGAGTGGGCAACGCATTTGCACTAGTGAACTTGCGTTTGAGTTTTAGTGAGTGAGACACAGTGGGTGGTATAATAGGCGAAGGATCCACTTAAGATCAGATAGCTCGTCTGCTTGTTTGCCCACATCAGTTCTTTAAAAAAATAGATTTTTCTTCCAAAATATTAGATAATTGGTCCATCAACACCAAGTTCCTTGTGCTTTATGTTATCACCCTGAATGAAATAAAGTAGGCCTATACATAGCATTGCTCTAGAGCAATGGCCCTACCCTACCCTACCCTAGGGTACCTATAATAAATATCTAAAAAAAACAAGGGCGCAGTTATAGAAGCTCGCACAGGGCGCAGAAAAGGCTATTTACGGCACTGGCAGCAACCATGCACTTAAATGTTTCTAATCACAGAAATTGTCAAACGCGATTATATTATACTTTTACCATTGTTAATTTAAAAAATATTTATGTTTTTTGTTTTCAGGATCGACATTATTAAGAAATAACGCGGTACTAATAAAAATGGAACAGATGCTGGAATTGACGCAGGCTGCAGCCTAGTGCATTAGCAGGTAGGTAATTAAAACTGCCATCTGAACTTCCAATCTAATAATAGCTACTATAATTTAGCCAAAGAAAGTTTAATACCTAATGGTTACTCACACAAGTTCAAAGCCGAAATTTTAACTTGCGAGCTTCTTGCGTCCATCGATTTAAAAATCACAAACCACCAATACCAGCGCTTGCATAATCGATATAGTAACTCAGCGTAAAATGTAATAAGTATTCATTATTTATAAACATTTAGCTTAAATTACTTCTTCTTCTTCTTCCTCGTTTCCTCATGGGCTGGCTGAGGGTCGCGATCAGATGAAGTAGTTGCTTTAATAACCAAGGCTCTCCAAGCTGCACGATCTTCTATATACTGATGGGCTCTTGTATGGAACCTGAATTGTACAAAACTCAAATCCACTAAGCGAGTCGCCTAAACGCGCGCCCTCCGGTGTCACGCGACATCATACTTCACCCGCGCTGCACTCCGGCAGTGCAGGAAAAGCGGCCCGAGTAATTACTGATTGCTCCTAAATTAAACTCGATCATCTATATACGGTAACGTACAACGAGAGACATTTCGAGAATTTAAATTGCATTTTGTCCTCTTTTACTGCGGCAAAATGCCAGCCACTCGTTATTCTCCAAGTGGGTGCTCAGGGCAAAAATGTATTCTAGATAAATCACTCTGGAATAACGTTTTAAATTTTCTGTATTTACAGTTCTGAGGTGGAACAGGCTTTATGGTTTAGGCAATTACGTAATGGTTTGCAGAAAACGTATCGGTATCTCGCCGGAATGTTTGGGCTGCCTTATGGAATGTTTAATTAAGAACAAGAATATTTTAGAATACTGAAAGGGATTTACGCCGCAAATACAGGGTCTCAAAATTATGCAAGAATTGGGTATGAATTCTCATAAACGTCGAGGGATCCGGTTTCCTTAAATGATATTGTCGTGTTTTCAAATTATTTCCCTACCAACGTGTATACTGTACAAAATCAGTACAAAATCACGTATCTACATGATACTTAACATACACACAGTACCTGCACGCGATTTCTCTACAAAGCGTCAAAGGGCTTCACTTCACACGCTAATCATCGATTTTGCCGTTTTTTGTGTTGATATTTTCATAAAAAGACACAATGCTTAATGGTTCTTCGTTTTAATTTTAAGAGCATGTCGGGCCATGTTCGGTGTAGGGTTCCGTGGTTGCCGGCTCGTCACAATACATCCAGTCATAAGATAGTTTTTTAGGAAAAGCTTAAGGGGTACCAGGGAGCCCCTTAAACTTTTCCTATTAAGAGGCATAAGTATATTAATATTTTTTTATTCATCATTAATCAAAGTGGTTTTGCATAAGCAAAATTTGTTAATAAAATAGTAAAATAGTTTGCCTTAGTAAAATAAAAAGTGTGCAGTGTTTGGAACATGTAAAACATATGTCTTACTCGTATTTACGGCTATATTTAGTTTCAGTCTTGAACGAACCATATAAAGAATGTTGCCACATATATAACTATCTGTTTACGGTCATTTTATAACTGGCAGTCCAATCGGTTAAGCCACGCATCATGGTCGCTTCGGTCGAGTACGCGGGAGCAGTCTTATCCATACTGTTATGTTTATCTCAAGTTAGTTCATATTTTGTTTCTCATAATTAAGATCTTACAATAATCTTCAAAATAGTTATGAGTAAAGTACATTATTTATCATCACAAAATTTAATAAGACTAGGTATGGGTACAAGTGCAATTATATAGATGCAATCATGCATATAATGTATAGGTATGTATAAACAAAATTTAAGGAACAAGTTTTCAAGGCAGACTTCCTACTAAATCAATAATAAGACGGCGCGTGAGAAACCTGATATGCGATAACCCTAAGATAGTGTCATCCAATTCGGATTGGATGAAGAAATGTAAATATCATAACAAAAAGGTGTATCTAACATAATGTATTGCTTATGCCTACTATAATTATGCCCAATGCTACGAATATGTGACACATTTTTGGAAAAGGTACCACTTGGCGGAACGTTGTACGCTGTCGGATTCAATACTGTGTTCTAACAATAAAAGCATTAGCACCGGCCGCCAAATGGCTTTTAATCTAGAATATCGCGTATACTGGATGTAACAAAAATAGTGGTCACCCGTTTAAGGGCATAATTGGTATGGTCTTGCGACTAAGAATAAATAGGAGAGAGAAAATTGTATGGGAAACGTCATCGCAGCCGGCTGACCCTCCATACAAAACCAAATTGGTTTTCGCGGGTTTTTTTTCTTATTTTTACGTCATTACAAAACGATACGAATTATGCCATTAAATGGATTTTAAATCAGGGATCGTTACCGGTATTACCTACTAAAAATCGAAATAGTGCCCGGCTTTCGCAATACTTATGTGATATTCTAAAATGTAATTTAGGTAAACGTAATAAATTATCAGATTATCTAAAAAATATTCATTAACAACCGAGATACCGAAATTGAATACCGGTTAATTTGTATGAAATACCGGTATTCGATCCCTGATTTAAATGTAATCAGTAATTTGAACTTACGAGTAATAGTCTTAACCATTGGTAGCCGGATGGTGTGGGGCTGTAAATGTATAATGAATAGATGTTAAAGTTTAGGAAAAAAAGGCATGCCTAAGACAATTTTTTAAACTGACTCTCAATGGCAAAATTATTGATATGAGTGACCAACCGGTCAAGTCGAATACGCGCCGGAGGGTTCCATATCATAATTGTAACACAATTTTCTTCATGTTTTTATCCTTAAGACCGCCTCACGCTTGAGAAGTCGCAATAGAGAACATGCATGAAAAATATTTAATTGAATTTGTTCCATAAACACGTTCAACAATACCAAATTAATATAAATAAGTGGAAACCCGTAATAATTTTTAACAGTTTTTTAAAGATATTGCGGTTTAAAAACTTAAAATTTTAGGCATTTTTTTTAATACCTCAAATGTATTTTCGAAACTTCAGTTCGATTACTTATGTTCTAACAAGAAAAAAATGTACGACAACTATATAGCTAAACGCATTTTTTCGTGCCTAAAATTACAAAAATCTTCCAAAAACTTGTTCCTTCCAAACAGTTTTCTGCAACTTTGTGTTCGGTGACGTCACAATCCTCACACTTATTGTATGGGGCGTTTTGACGCGCGGCGCAGACGCCTAACGTATTTTCACATTTTTGACGTTTCAGGGCTATCATAGATAGTAGGTTTATTAGAGACATTTGAATCTACAGGGAAATAGAATCGAATGACGTCTTCCACAAAAAACATTTGGAAGACGTCATAATTATTATTTGTTTTTATGTAGAGTTAGAAAACAAAATAATTATTTGTTTTTATGTAGTATAGTTTAATAATATTACTAGGAGTTGAAGCTAAATTATTGTTATTGTTATTAATAGACTATAGTGTTTCCCACTGCTGGGCAAAGGCCTCCCCCCTCGATTTCCATCCGTCTCGGTCCCTTGCGATTTGAGGCCAGTCGTTATCAAATGCGTCCAGGTCATCTCGCCATCTCCGCCTGGGCCTGCCCGCCCCTTGCCCGTGTTGTGGTACCCACTCCGTGGCTATTTTAGCCTACCTCTGTGGATGCATGCGACAGACATGGCCGGCCCAGTCCTATTTCAGCTTGGTGCATCTTGACTCCAACATCTGCAATTCCTGTCTTTGAGCGCAGCGTAGAGTTTCGGATTCGGAGCTAAAATATTTTTTATTTATAATTTTAATTAATTGTTGTTGTTAGTTACCATTTAGTCAAAATTATGTTTTTTCCCTATTACTTACGGCTCTTAAGCTGGAGCCCTGGGAGAAACAGATGGACTGACAGACAGCTTGGCGATTAATAGGATTACGACTGTCACCCAGGGATGGAATCCTAAAATTGATTCGTTGTTGTGGACTCCAGTCATGATTTAGGTTGATATTACGTGATAGGTTGAGTAAAGCACGGCATCTCCTCCCAGCGACAAAGCCAGTGACTGTGGATTTTCTATTATTTATGAAGGTCATAATATAATATTTCAGTAGCGGAACCCTCTAACAATAGACCCACCTAAATCAAAATCGAAGGGCGTTGTGGACAACTTCCAACGGATCTGTCGAGTCAGATGGGTTCTTTGACTGTCAGAAATTTCATTAAGTCTACAATAGCCCATTAAAAGGAGCAATGATGGAAACCTTACAATAGCAAAAGCGTATTTGAGCGAAACAATTAATTTGTCATAGAACTGAAATTCCACACAAAAATTGACATATTAAATATTATTTATAATTCAAATACTAGTTTTATTAAAAAAAGTAAGTCCATTCCAAATAAATTTTTAAATAAATATCACATTTTAGGGTTCCGTAGCCAAAATGGCAATAACGGAACCCTTATAGTTTCGTCATGTCCGTCTGTCCGTCCGTATGTCACAGCCATTTTAGTCGGAAATTATAATGCATAATCTTAATGCTTTTTTATCATAAGATGTATTTTATGCCGCTACTAAGTTTTGTAGTAAAATTGCCAAAAAAAAATTCCATAAGGACATGTAACTAAATTAAAAATAATTGAGAAGATTCATCATTGTAGGTATATTGTTTCACCGAAAAAAATTGTCAACATTATCTGTTAACGCGTTTTTCAAACGCATCGTTCAAGTTATCTTCAAAAAACTTCATTCATAGGCAGATACGACTTTTCGATATTAGTTTTTTTAGAGTAACCTGGGTAAAGCACGGAGCCCTCCATTATGCGTGGTCAAATTAAGTACTTGGCCGGTTTTTGCCTATAAGACAATTTAGCTGTAGAAGAAAACAGGATATCGCCATAACTACGTCACAAACACCACTTTGTTTCTTAGACTTTGAATCTTGGTGTAATTTTAACTACATTAGTGTATGTAAATAGGTCAGTAGATACTGCATACTCTGCAATTATGGTGATCCTAAACCAGGCTTTGCACTCCGCAAGGTGGCCACATCTAACTATATACTAAGTTAGTTAAAATTACACCCAAGTTTAAAGTTTGAGAATCAAAGTGATGGCTGTGACGTAGTGGTAGCGATTTCTGGTTTTCTTCTACCATATCATTAGCTGAGACCCGTGACTTTTTTACTCCGATTATTAAAAGTATATATGAAAGGATTATAGATAGTGACTTTATAACATACTTAGTGGCTTTTGCCCGCGCCTTCGTAAGCGCCGTATTAAAAGTAATAGCTAACATTCAATTAGAGTACACACAATCCTGTCCTCTGTTCACCCCTTTAAGAATAATTTCATCGGTATTGACTATTCTAACTATATCCTTTCCCGGGACCCAAACTATATCCTTACCAAATGTCATTTTAACCGGTTCAGCAGTTTAAGCGTGTAAAAGTAACAGACTGACAGACGCACTTTCGACTTCGACCTTTTGTCGAGCAAAAATCGACTTAAATTACGTGAGTAACCCGTTATAAATATTTGTAAGACGCACTTTCGCATTTATAATATTAGTACTGATTGTCCTACGATTATGGATTCCGCTTTCCATGCAGGAAATGCAGGACCATCGTCGTTGCCAAAAGCGATCTCGGTGAGTCGAGGAATTTTCCCAGTTGTGTAGTTACACCTTCATGGACTAAGAGCTGGCCCCGTCGGATATGCCACAATAATGAGAGCAACAAAACCAGTCTGGTTAGATTGCTATATTATCCTTATTTCTAGATCCAGGCATCTGGCAGCTTTTAATGGGTGGAGGTCAGAGTGACTGACTAGCAAACTTTTGAATTGGAAAATAGTAATACCAAAATAGGTAAAAACTACCGAAGTTGCCTCAGATATAAAGCACAGGGCCTATATTTTAACATTAGAACAAAAAAAAATGTGTATTATTTCGGAAACAGAAACAGTAGGCGACAAACTTTGAATTACATTTTAAGTCGCTTTGAACTACTTTCCCCCATCAGAAAGTTTTAGCAATGATATTATCTAATTATTTATTAATTTCTCATAATACTGCATCAAAACCAGAACTCGAGGATTTGTATTCTTAAATTGATTTGCAATATTTGCATTCTTTGACCTCTACCACTTTACAGCTGCCAGATGTCCGGATCTAGAAATAAGCATAGTATAGCAAACTAACGACAGGGGTTTCGTCGCTCTCATTATTATGTCATATTATATCTGACGTGGTTAGCTCTCCGTCTATCATATTCTACAATGAAGTTGAGTAGTTTTGTTGGCCGACAGGCATCTACGAGTACTTCGTAGAGTAGGCTATCGATCTTATATGTTTTTTTAATGGGTAATGCCGATACATTTTGTAAAGGAGCTCATGTAAAGGTGCATATTTAATGAAGAAATAAGGGTAATTGTTGGGTTATGTTAATGTTCTACATTTACCTATAAAATTTCCTAGTATAGTACAGTCTGGCTTGTTTTTCAGCCTAGGGGAATGGCTCGTAATTCTGTATTGGTCGGTGCGGCACATTAATCGCAGCTCGAATTGCGCTTGACAGGTTTTTTTCACCCATTCAGACTTTTTGCCTTTGTGTTTTAAAAACGAATTACAGATCCAGGTACATAAATTTAATCTTAATGAATAACAACGATATATGTTTGCTTTAATGGGCAGCATAATATAACTTTATTTTATTTACTAAATACAAGCAGTTAAGTGTTTCGTGTCGTAAACATTACAATACAAGCACTTATTACAGATACAGATACAGATATTTTATTGAAAAATTAAAATTTTACAGGTCATGAGTAGGTAAATATACATTTTTAAGTACCCTCCTTAAATACTAATTAATTTGATACATACAATGTTGCTATTATTTAGGTATTTATTTTTGTCATTATAAAACGACAAGCTTCAAGAAGCATTTAAAATAATATCATTTGTCATTTTCATTTTGTTACGTTGCAGGTAAATGGGGAACTAATAAAATACAAACTAAACGACGGAAATGAAATGCCTGCCGTAGCTCTAGGCACCAGCCTGGGACATTTGGCAGATGTAAGTTTGCAAAATTGAAATATTTCTAACGCGGAATAAGTTTTGCAATGACATTGCGTATACTTTATGCCGCAAGAATTACTTTGCATATCTTAGATGTATGTATGTGCCTACCCATGTGTAGGTAGGTCCTAGGTATGTATGCATATTGAAACTAGATGCACTAGAGTTTTTTTTGAAAATATTGTTTGACTTCACTGCATCATGTATATATAATATTTACGGTATAATGGTCGTTGTAACTAACTTGGATTTTGAAAGAAAAATTGAACATAATATTTAATACCTAGGTACATACATACGTACCTACTTAACTATAATTTAAAAGATTCGGTCTCTTTTAACAGTAATAAAATTACAAAAAATAATGTTAACTATAGTTCAGTTTAATGTCACAATATATGTTTACAAGCTAGTTAGATAACAGCACGCCATATTTCTCTTTGAGTGCAATATACAGTTTATATTTTTTAATGGCAATATACTTAACCTTACCAATTACAAAATTGTCTAATATACATTGAATATGCCCAAACCGTACTGTAGATACAATGAAATGTTGTTACTGGTATGCGAAATATAGAGGCAGTTTCTAACTGTGAAGCCGGCCTCAGTGCGGCGTTGTTAACAAATGCGAAACTAACACCCGGACATGTCCGGGGCATGTTAACCGTCGTGCAGGGCACACGGGTGCTGCCGACCAACCATTCGCTCGCTCGCGCGGTACAATGGGCCTTGGAGGCCGGCTATCGGCACATTGACACCGCGGCGTTGTACCGGGTGGAGGACGAGGTCGGCCTGGGAGTTCGCTACTTCCTACGAGACAACGACACCCGCGCTGACGTTTACGTCACCACCAAAGTGAGTATTCTGATGTTAAATAATTAATCTACAGCTTCCCGTCGAATACCGGGAATATATGTTAATGAGTATGTTTTTGAGAATTACCACCTCGGCCCGCTTCCAATTTTAGACGTTTGACTTTTGTTGAAGGTTTTAACGTTGAACAACTTGTTAACCTGTCAGATTATACTTTGTCACGCTAAATTTTACTTTATATCCTTGTTAAATGCTCAAAATTTCACTGTAATTACGTAAGTATCTGTTTAGTCTGTGAAAACAGGTTAGAATAACACGCTATCTTTCATGTCTCCGCCGTCTAATAACGTTTCTTTGTCGTGGCGAAACATTAAACGGGTTCTATTTCCTTTTTCCGTAGTTATGGAACGATGCTCACGAAAGAAACGAAGTGATTCCAGCTCTAAAGAAGTCGTTAGAGCTGTTACAAATGGACTACATCGATCTCTACCTCGTGCACTACCCAATGGCATATAAGGTATAGTCCTGACACTTTTGTTTTACTTTGAAAAATAAGCCAATGGAACTTTAACAGTCCACACATGATAAGTATTTTTCAAGTAGAGCGTTGAAATTATTACTTTGAAGAGTGGAAGATAATGAGCATAATACTCTCAAGAGAAATGAAAACAGAATACATTAATCTATCATGTGCTAAATAAGACTCTTTATTATCGGGAGTAACTCGAATGTCTAGCACAACCTGCCGCGCATATCGCGAGTAGAATATGCCAGCGCAAATTATGAAGCTACGTCAGTTACAATTTACGACTCAATAGACGTATTGGTTTTTGAATTGTCTTACACTGTCTGGTCGTCGGGTGACAACCAAAACTCACTCATTACTACCACAAGTTATATAATTAACCATAGCCAATAATTAACCGTATTATTTAGTAACAAAATAGTATCATATTTTACGGGGATAGATCTTGATCTATTTCAAATAAATTGGAAATGTTCTGAATTTCTTACACTAAAATCTATCATTATTTTACATGTTTTTTTTTTTTTTAAAGTGGGGCATTCCACTCATACAATAGTATGTTATTCAATCAAATACAAACACTGAAAACATTGAAAAAATAATCAACCCAGCAGGATTTGAACCTCGCATCGATACGCCTTACCGGGGCTCGATCGCTTTACCAATTAAGCTATGGGTTCAGTTACTGAGTTGACGAAATTCTCAATGCCTTCAATCATCTTTTTGCATTTATTTTTATATCGACTTTATAGCAGCCGTAAGCGACATCTAGGTGCTAACTACTAGAGTTAGATACCCTTCCCGCCGACCCTTTTACAAGTGTCACAACGGAAATAATAGATGGCGCTGCTATCAACTCATAATTATTTTACATGTTTTTTTTTTTTTTAAAGTGGGGCATTCCACTCATACAATAGTATGTTATTCAATCAAATACAAACACTGAAAACATTGAAAAAATAATCAACCCAGCAGGATTTGAACCTCGCATCGATACGCCTTACCGGGGCTCGATCGCTTTACCAATTAAGCTATGGGTTCAGTTACTGAGTTGACGAAATTCTCAATGCCTTCAATCATCTTTTTGCATTTATTTTTATATCGACTTTATAGCAGCCGTAAGCGACATCTAGGTGCTAACTACTAGAGTTAGATACCCTTCCCGCCGACCCTTTTACAAGTGTCACAACGGAAATAATAGATGGCGCTGCTATCAACTCATAATTATTTTACATGTTTTTTTTTTTTAAAGTGGGGCATTCCACTCATACAATAGTATGTTATTCAATCAAATACAAACACTGAAAACATTGAAAAAATAATCAACCCAGCAGGATTTGAACCTCGCATCGATACGCCTTACCGGGGCTCGATCGCTTTACCACTATTGTATGAGTGGAATGCCCCACTTTAAAAAAAAAAAAACATGTAAAATAATTATGAGTTGATAGCAGCGCCATCTATTATTTCCGTTATGACACTTGTAAAAGGGTCGGCGGGAAGGGTATCTAACTCTAGTAGTTAGCACCTAGATGTCGCTTACGGCTGCTATAAAGTCGATATAAAAATAAATGCAAAAAGATGATTGAAGGCATTGAGAATTTCGTCAACTCAGTAACTGAACCCATAGCTTAATTGGTAAAGCGATCGAGCCCCGGTAAGGCGTATCGATGCGAGGTTCAAATCCTGCTGGGTTGATTATTTTTTCAATGTTTTCAGTGTTTGTATTTGATTGAATAACATACTATTGTATGAGTGGAATGCCCCACTTTAAAAAAAAAAAACATGTAAAATAATTATGAGTTGATAGCAGCGCCATCTATTATTTCCGTTGTGACACTTGTAAAAGGGTCGGCGGGAAGGGTATCTAACTCTAGTAGTTAGCACCTAGATGTCGCTTACGGCTGCTATAAAGTCGATATAAAAATAAATGCAAAAAGATGATTGAAGGCATTGAGAATTTCGTCAACTCAGTAACTGAACCCATAGCTTAATTGGTAAAGCGATCGAGCCCCGGTAAGGCGTATCGATGCGAGGTTCAAATCCTGCTGGGTTGATTATTTTTTCAATGTTTTCAGTGTTTGTATTTGATTGAATAACATACTATTGTATGAGTGGAATGCCCCACTTTAAAAAAAAAAAACATGTAAAATAATTATGAGTTGATAGCAGCGCCATCTATTATTTCCGTTGTGACACTTGTAAAAGGGTCGGCGGGAAGGGTATCTAACTCTAGTAGTTAGCACCTAGATGTCGCTTACGGCTGCTATAAAGTCGATATAAAAATAAATGCAAAAAGATGATTGAAGGCATTGAGAATTTCGTCAACTCAGTAACTGAACCCATAGCTTAATTGGTAAAGCGATCGAGCCCCGGTAAGGCGTATCGATGCGAGGTTCAAATCCTGCTGGGTTGATTATTTTTTCAATGTTTTCAGTGTTTGTATTTGATTGAATAACATACTAAAATCTAGTCATGGATAATTGTAGGTTTTTTTGCGGTCTGAGGGCAATTCTTATTCTAATTGTAGGTTCTTCAAAAAATAAGTGTATAGGTTCTTAAAGGGTAGGCAACGCGCATGCGAATCCTGTGGGGTTGCAGGCGTCCATAGGCTACGGTAATTGCTTACCGTCAGGCGGGCCGTATGCTAGTTTGCCACCGTCGTGGTATTAAAAAAAAATGGTTTTTCTTCTATTTGCAGGTTGAATTTCGAACTTCAAAACGTGGTTATTTTTTATTTTATATAGACAATAGTTGTTTCATACATACTGAACTATTCCATGTATTAGTAAAGTTATGAAAAAAGTTTTTAATTAGGTTTTTGAATTGACTAACTGACTATTGAAAAAGCTTCTACCCTTCATTTAAGGTGAGGCGAGGTAAGGTCTTTATTCGAAAAACCGGTCTGCTGTGACCTGGCTAAAAAGATTATACCATAAAATACTCTCATTTAGCAACTTTGAAGGTGTCAGCAAAAACTTTGTAGGCAGGACTACTTCAAACTTTGCAAGTTATTCGCTGTATTTTCATTTTAAAATTGTTGGACGCTTTTTAACTCGCTACAAGTTTTCTGCAGAAATTAGTTTTAAGAACTGCGTTGTTTTGTTTTAATTGTTAATTTCGTGCTTAAAAATAGTTATTACGGGACGGAAGGAAAACAGTTTGCTGTGTGCTTAGTCCGAGATCTCAGGAGAGAAAATGAAATAGTACATTACTTACCAAGGGCTGTAAAAGAAAGAAAGCCCGAAATCGCAGGTATTTGTAACCCGAGCCGCAGGCAAGGGTTGTAAATATGCGATAGAGGGCTTTCTTTTTTACTGCCCGTGGTGAGTACACAATTTTACGTCTCCACCTGGCCATAATGCGAGGTTTACCGTACGCGTAGCGTGCGATAAAACTCACATTATGGCCAGGTGTGACGTAAACATTGTTTTTAACTCGTGGAAACATTTAAATCGGACATAGGTTAGCGGGTCTATTCGATCAGCATGAATAATATTGAGTTTAAACTATAGAGCATCGGGACTAATATTGAACCCGACGGCTCTACATTCAAATTAAAATCTTTATTGACTTAAAAACCTAACACAATAATATTTCAACATTATTACAATTAAAGTAATTTACAAAGCTTACGTTAGGTTTGTAACAGTAAAAGTGTTGGGATTGACCTCTGCCTTCTGAACTAGGACAAAGCCTGTGACTCAGGAGTCAGTGAATCCTCCGAGGGAAGTTACACGGTGATAATGTAAGCTTAAAAAAAAACGAAAAAAAAAACAATAAAAACATTTTATAGAGAGTAGGTAGTAGTGTATAGAAAACAAAGGTAGAATAAACTTATAGTAATTTGTCGAAGTGATAATATGATAATTGTAAGTCCATATGTGCGAGACAACGCGTGTATACTGTGTGTGTGTGACTGCGAGCGTTCAGCATCGAAGGAAGGAACTGCCAAGGTGCTACCTAAGTTGATAGTGACCGTAGTACTCCTAACTTGCTTAATGAAGATAAATCTTGGATTAAAACCTAAGATACTTTCAGTACAAGTTGTGCACTAAAATATACTTATAATTAATTAATACTTACTAAACTGTAGGTAACTTTTGAAATTCACTCTCTGTAAAATCTTGCAAATAAATGTCATTTACATTATTGACGTTTATAGAACTCAAAACTATGTCGCGTATAGTATAAGTTATGCTATTGCACAGGAGGCCATAAAATACAGACGTGACACCACTAAAACTTGAAGTTGCATGCATGCATCAATTTTTTATGTTCTGTCTGCCAAATATAAGTTAAATAGGTACGTGTCAGATGCTATTGCCGCACGAATTTTATTGTATTTTGTTGATATATTTACTTACATTTTTTGAGTGTCCGTTTTAAAAATGTTTACAGTAATATATTGTTCGAAGTTTATCCCAGATTATACTCGAAAATCTATATAAAAAGCGAAAAGGAGAATAGAAAAAGGGATAAGTCCGCCTTTGTACGTATATGTTGTGTTCTGTGTCTTTCGTTTTGTTTTCTTGTACAAAAAGTATTTTACTACTACTACTACTAATAGTTAGGTACTCAACATATTCTGCGGTGTTAGTAAAATCTAAAACAGGCATTTGTAAAACTTTACATTACATAAAGTTCTAAGCAGCAAGCCATATAAACTAGTTTAAATAGTTCATATTACCCGTACTAACTAAGGTGGTTATTTCACGCTTGGCAGAAAGATGGCAGCATCAGTTCTACGGATTACTTGGAAACATGGAAAGGAATGGAGGATGCGAAGGATATGAATCTCACCAGATCCATAGGTGTTTCCAACTTCAACGTAACGCAAATGCAAAGGCTTTGGGATAACGCGAGGATTAAACCGGCAGTTCTGCAAATTGAGGTAGATATTACGATCCTTTTCAAATGATTGACTACCGTACTACCTGTTTTCATTCACACACACAACACAACAACACATAATGTTACACCTACTTACATTAGTTGTGTTGCTTCTATTATGACTCATTTATTAATGAAACTGTGTTGTATTTTTTTTAAAAGAGAAGATATTCACTGTTAAGTTTTATAATAATAAATACTCTATGGTTTTTAAACAGAAGTTGGATGAGGGAAAAAAGAATGTTAGAATCTTGTCTAACCTTGCGTTTTACAAATGGATTACTCTTTTTTATTCCACAGTAAAAATATATGTTATTCCAATATTTGGAAACAATTCGGCTGATTTAATAATACTTATTTTAATCTCATATTTTGCGGAATAGGAATTATAAACTAAAATGATCAGTTAATTGCAATTCCTATGCTAAAGTGCATCCAAGTTACGATCCATTATGCAATGGATTTTCAGATTGCGATATACTTAAGGTAATCGTCCTAGTGCATGACACGCTCATGCCCAATAGATGACACCCTGCTGTCACCTTTATTGTAAAATAATTAAAAACGAGATAACTGTCGTTATTGATCAGTTTATATAGGAGTTTCAAAAACTGTCTGGTAGTTCTTCTTTGCTAGTATTTAATCGTATATTTTTGTAATACCCAACCTTTCAAGTAATAATTAAGGTCAACTAGTAATTAGGTAACTTGTATAAACTCTCAAGTTTATCAATGAACACGACTTGTACAGGTGAACCCAACGATAACCCAAGACGAGTTGATAGCGTGGTGCCGCGCCCATGGAGTGGTGGTGATGGCCTACAGTCCGTTCGGCGCCATTCTTGGCCGAAAGCCGAGCGCGCCGCCGCCGAGAGCCGATCACCCGACCCTACGCCGTCTAGCCGAAAAATATAACAAAACTGTTCCACAAATATTAATAAGATATCTGGTAAGTTGCGTCGGAGGTTTTTATTGTATAGATACATATTTATTATATTACGGCTGGCATTCAGTGCTATATGCGTGTTAATTGTAAAAGTATGTACTTATAATAATTTACGCTATGTTAAATTTGCTTTCCAAAGAGAAGCTTAAGTAAGATGCGTTTTCCTTGCAACGGGGAACTTAAATTAACTTAATAAGATGAATCATGCTCAAGGCATAACATACAACAAATAAAAAAAAATTACATAGAAACAAAATATATATAAAAAAAACAATTACATATAACAAAAAAAACTACTTATGTAAGTTAAGCAATTAAAATTAGGAACATGCTTTTAAAAAGCAAAGTAATAACCATGACACAAAAACTGCTCGTATGAAATAATCAAAAGTAACTAAGACGGAATACCGTGGTAATAATTATATGTAATTGTCTTTCTACAAATAGTTATCTGGATATTTTGACATCATTTATTTAACATCTGAGACAATTTACATCCCAAGTTGTACCAATAAATACAAAGACAAAGTCGGCCTTTGATGTGTCCGACCCGGCCTCTCAGTATTTGTGACATATCGGTATAAACCCCACATGTTTACAGGAATATATTGTTCGAAGTATATCTATCGAAGACGTAATTGTCAATCTCCACTCCCAGAGTAACCGGTATCATGTTTGACTTTAGTTCCGATACTATTTACTAAAAACAAATATTTGGCGCGGGTCTGAGTGTTCAGAAGTTCGCTTCTCCGTGTTTCTGGTCCCACGCGTTCGGGGACTTACAGTTCCAACCCAAATATTAGATGTATAGAGCTGCGATAATATTACATATTCGGTAAATCCCTTGTGGAAGAAGTCAGGCTCGAATACATTATTTATTAGTCGTCATTTATGAAACGACTTTTTTTTGTTATACACGTGTTGCTTTTATATTTGAATTGAAGATATCATTTCCTTTTTATTCTTATTTTTACGAAAAACATGAAAATAACTTACCGATAAATTACAGCCAGCTTTAAAAACAATTGGCTTAGCTTTCACCTTGTCACTGTCTCAACATACGTTTTGGACTAAGAGTTGGCCACGTCAGATATGAATATGACACAATAATTAGAGCAACAAAACCCGTTTGGTTAGATTGCTACACTATAGCCTTATTGCTAGATAGAGGTCAGAGTGACAGACTAGCAAAATTGTTGAATTGGAAAATAGTACTACCAAAAAAGGTAAAAACTGCCGAAAATGTCTCAGTTATAGAGGAGAGGGCCTATATTTTAACGTAAGAACAAAAAATTGCGTATTATTACTGAAATAAAAACAGTAGGCGATAAACTATGAATAACATTATACGTCGTTTGGCACTATTTTCCCCCAACAGAAACTTTTGGCAATGATATAATCTCATTATTTATATAATTTCTCATAATATTGCATCAAACCCAGATCTCTAGGATTTGTTTTCTTGAAGTGGTTTGCATGTGTTCTCAAACCTCCACCACTGTACAGTGTACAGCTACCAGATGTCCAGATCTATAAATAAGCATAGTATAGCAAACTGACTAAAGGGGTTTAGTTGCTCTCATTATTCTGTCATATCTGACGTGGCTAGCTCTCCGTCTATTTATTACTTTGAATGATGTTTCCCCGTTCTTACTTTCGTTTAATTTACTCGCTCTTAGTAATCCTTATGCATATTGGTGTATTACTTATCTGAATTACATAATATATTATTATAATCTTACAGGTTGACCAGGGTTTAGTAGCGATACCTCGTTCCACGAACAAGGAACGCATACAGCAGAACATTGCCATATTTGACTTCAGTTTGAGCTCGCAGGAGATTTCTGAGTTATCTACTTTTAACAGATACTATAGGCTCAGAACACCAGCTAAATGGTACCCGCATCCAGAATTTCCTTTTGAGAAAAAGAACCTTACAGCTTCTGAAATACAATACATTATTGAACACAGCAAAGAGGATTGAAACATATAAATAAAATAAAGTAACAACTTGGAATGTAAATTTATAACTTTTACTACTTACACGTTGAAATTATGGTATATGTTCGAAATAAACTAAAACAATCAAATAAAAAAACAACTCTAATAAACATTATCTATACCCGTTTGTCATTTATCCTGTCTTTTTTTCCGAGAAGCCTGACTAATCTTAAAAGTATACGTATTATTCGGGCTTCTCTCCGTGACCGGCTGATTTCCTCCCCACCGCAGCAAATCTACCGTAATAAGCCATTATTTTATATACGCCCGTGTCTATAATACTGGGATTTACTTCTCGTTTTGTTCTTATTCACTTTTAGATAACCACGAAACCTCATTGCTTTACCTCGGACGTAAATAACTGCAATCTTTTTGGCAAGGCGACCTCCGATGCTTCGAAATGAATCAGAATTTTCCCGATTTTGCTCAATTTTAAATCTTGTTACATATTTAGAAACATAATAAAAAAAAGAACTTTCTTTTCGTGATGCTGTGTGAGTAGTATTGCTTTTCAATAGTATTATTGAGATCATCATCAATTGTTACAACTGGCAGTCCTTTTAACTGCCCCACCACACATTAATTACATTGCGTTCTGAAAGAGATGAGTAGTGGTTTTAAGGAGCTCATACATTCTACGATACGAAACTTAACAGACCGAACAGACTCTAACAGTCATTAGAAAACACATTTAATTGTTTATCGTAATCAAAAACAATTAATTATAAATAAGTATAAACTAGTTTTACAATGCATATGCGTATCTGCACTATAAAACAGCTTAAGTAGCTTCACTGCTTGACGTAGGAACCCACATTAAAAATGCCAAGCTAAATATCAAAGGTTGAACAATCTTTAGAGGATAAATATTAAAAAGAAAAGTTGCGAATAATGAAATTGCTGTTCGTTAAAATAATTTGGATATTGAATAACAGCGTTGTTTTCCTTTCATCTCGGTTTGTTGTAGTCACTTTAATTAAGCAGCATCAGCCCGTCAAAATTTGCACGCAACTTTCAAGCGGGAGGCATATTCAATTTAAAAAATATGATATTAGTTTGCTTTTAATATAATTCCGCCCTTCTATTCACAGCCGCCGCCAGTATGAATTTGGGACCGAGTAGACGCAGAGAAAATATTACTTAGATTCTAATTTTTAAATTTCAATGTGCCTCCGAATCATCGACGCGTGGGAATAAACAAGTAAGAAAAACATTTTTAATTATATTTTCTCACAATATTTTGATGGATTTCATTTATTAAAACCAGAATTTGAATACGACACGGCTTTAGGGCATAGGCATACGTTTCTTTAAAAAACCTGTTCTTAAAACAAACTTGTAGATTAGAAGTCCGTATCTAACTACGTTACCTACACGGGGCACAAGTAATGGTTAATTAAAATTATAAAGTTGTCCAAGCACGTGTATCTACGTGTAATTTGTTTTCATATTGCCTAGGTGTTTGGTTGTGTCTCGATTTTTATTTGGTCTAGGCACGCTGTCCGCTCATCACGGATTTTAACTTGAGCACGGACTTAAATTGTTGAGTCATTTACGGTTCAAGCTATTATACATATTTTGTTTAATACTTACTCTTGTGAAATGTCCAATATGAAGTGAACTCTAAATGGCTTCACAACAAACTTGGCAGCTGCACTGTCCCATCTGGACCTCGCAGCACTCACTGGATTTTCATTATCATCTGCTTTCCTATTACTGCTACCCCAGGGAAGAAATGCCTATCTATATCCAGTGACATGTAGCCATACGATAAATAAATAATGGCTCAACATTTAAAATCCGTGACCGTACCTGCGTAAGTAATAGACGCACCTTGGTCTTAGGGCCAGTTGCACCGACAACAGTTGATGGATTTATCAGCTTAACTGAGGAGACGACTATGGGCCGGTGGCACCAAACAGTCTGTTAACGTCTACGTCATGGTTAAAAAAATCTTGTATGAAAAGTTTGACAGTTTTCTATGGGATGACAGCTCCGTCGCCATATTTAACGTTGATGAGTTCGTTAGTTGTGCGCGGTCCAACCCACCCTATGAATTTTAACGGTGACATACGGTTTAGTGCAACCGACCCTTAGTAGTTAATGTAATGTGAGCGAATGATATTAAAGGTAATAAAACTATTTTTTTTCTTAATTTATGCCACTTCAGCACATCTTTTAAATTTTCATGAAAAAAAATTATTTCCCGCACACTTGTGTGCCTAGTCTATTAAAAATAAAATCTATGATACTTGGTATTTATATCTGTTGTGTCTTAATCTATTAGTTATTGCTTTCTTTTTTCGCAAACTATGTTATAATGTTAAGTTTGTGATATTCTTTTAAAGTTTATTATACAATATAAATATGCAAAGAATAGGCAGGTACCTATTAACCCACGAGAAGTGTAATTTACATCCGTATGAAGGCGAGTTATTATTATTATTAGAAGTTCCTGGTAAAGCGAAAATTGGAAATTAAACTGCTGTACAATTGAAACTTGGTAGGTACCCAATCAAAATCAATTAAATGCAAATAATAATGTTGGTGGCATCCATAGACATAAACAAGAAGGAAGATGAGTGACGTTCATAGTAAACAAAACTAAAATGTGGTCCAGCACCTACACACTTGTAAAATGCTACACACCGCTATAATGTATGTGCATCATGGGCAAAAGAGATAAACCTATATATAGTTAACACGGGTATGCAAGGGAAACCTCCATATTTTGCGCATTGCACAAAGTGCCACACGACTAATTCAATATAGGTCCCGGAACCTATATTTGATGGCACACAATCGAGCAACTGGTACCATATCTCCCTTTTTGTATAAATCAATGGTGGCATCTCGCCAAGTGTGGTAGGGCACGTTCAGCGAATGTCATCTCGCTCAAATCTGGGGCAGAGCCCGACTGAGGAAGTACCTCCACCTGCTGCTGTTATTGCCTCCGGGAACTATCGGATCCGGATCAAATATGGAAAACGGGGCGCGTCTGATATACGTAAATAAAGAGGCAAATAAAGTTATTGCCATTAAGGTGATAATTTTACTCCATCATTAGCCATTAATTACCTGAAAATTGTTTTCCATTAACAATTCCCTGATCAAATATTCGATAAACTGAAATTAATTTCATGTTGTTCAATCGAGTACTAAAACTTCAAATTAAGCGAGAACATTGCGCAGGGGGGAGAACACGTTTCCAATAATTAAATACCTACCCACCTTACCACAAAGGAGTTGTGTTAGCCTTTTTAATCTCCTTAGTATTATGTAATTGAATTCTTTTGCCCGCGGGTATAAAGGAAATGCCGCAGCTTTTATCTGAGCCTTGCGGCTTTCGGATCACCTAATTGATTTGGGCGCGAGCTGTTGATATTATAGGCTGCGGGATAGTCTAAAAGAGCTTACGTTACATTTCATTTGATGTAGATACGTCCTTTGAAAGTAGCGGGTCGCGGCCGCTGGAGTAATGAGCCGATATAATGAGATACTAGTTAGTCAGCTATTTGCGCGGCCATTGACGTGGATTTAAGGCGCATTGGAGGCTTTAATTAATTAGCTGCTTGTTTTCTCAACGTTCTTTCTACAGAAGTGCGCTATCACTTAATGGACTAACGCTAACAACCGTAACATAGTTTTACTTCCAATCAGTTAATTATCTACATACGTCAACGTGACATTCCACGTAAAATATAAACTTGCTATGTTTAGTTACTCGTAGTAAAGTTTACATAAATTATTATTAGACCGTGATAATTATTTTTCCTTTCATTCTGCTTTATTATCATTTATTTAGGCTTAATTGTATAATTTAAAAAAATACAGCCTGTTTTTTTTAAGGCCTTAAATCATTTTCTGAGTAGACAGAAACCGTTAGTTTAGTGCAAGAGTGTAGAGCAGGTTTTTATAAATACATATATTAATTACTGAAAAATGCGTTGGTTAACTTAACTTATAATTCTCTGAAATGTATTCAAATGATATGTATTCTCAGCACTAGTATTTTATTATCAGTTTATTTATGTGAAAAGTTAGGCGTTTCGCCAGACCGTATTTATAAATTATGCCCGGCGACACGGACTAATCGCTATCATTATGAACGAAGATAACCACGACAAAAGCTCGCTCAACCCTCATTCCGGGCAGCGGGGCATGTCGACAATCTTACGACAGCTATAGGCTAGAGACATAACCATTGAGGAATTGCTTCACTGATTTAAAATCTGTCAATCATCTGAAAATGAAATTTAGACCTTTTTATTTCATTTTGTGAAGAAAGATACTAATAATGAAATAAAAAAAATTATTTATCTGTCTAGTAGTAGTAGTGTAAAGATAGTATTCCACCAAATCTACACCACACTATAGTTTAAAATGAGATATAGGTAGTTTAATTAATCGTAATATGTAAATAGGAATTGTTTGGATCTATATGTACACACGTATTCATAAAGCTTTTTGTTGTTTTATTTATTGTTTATATAATCAGTATTAAATCATGATTTAGTAACTTATCTATAATTAAATAGCTAACATTTGAAAAGATTGTAAATTTCGAACGGGCAGCAAGTGAAGGAAAGACGGTATGCACCCATCAAACATGGAAGCTTAAAAGTATGATTACGATACATGACACATATTTCCTCTATTTTTTTCCTCGAAAAACGGACAATAACCTAACCTAGATAAATGGCAAAAAAGATAAAATTAAATACGGCATGCATTTAAATGTACTCACACTTTTATGGGTTAGCTCACTTTTTAAGCGACATCATTTTAGCGGCACAGAAATCTTGGTTCAAAATAAAATTGTCGTACTTTCCCGGATGTTAAGTAACGAAGCTTAACGCAGAGAGCGTTAAATATGGTCTAGGTCAAGTGAAGAGGAGGCAGTGAGGGCTCTCCGTGCCGAGTATGCCTCGATTTCCAGTGCCAAGAATACGGGACCAGGCACCCTGGATCGAAATGAATGTTCGCTATGTTAAGATTTTACACAACTAGATGTGCCCGTGGCTTCTCCTGCGTGGGGTTCGGTCTGAGGTCTGTGCCATTTCCTATCTCCACCCCACCGTTAATCAACCATCGAGCAACGGGCTTTACAGTGTTTATACAAGGCCAATTATCGAGATAATTCACTAAAGCCAAACCAATGTTGGCATCTAAATAAAGACAATATAAGCCAGTCTATTGAAATAAGAACCGTATCAATTTTAATTAGAATGCCTTGGATTTGTGGATAGTCATGATTATTGGCTTCTGTAAATGGACTATTATGCTGTCGGTCGCGTGTAATGTGCAGCAGGTATCGTTGTATGCTTTAAAAAAATATTTCGACAACTTTTATTTTCATTTTGTTAAGTCAGTTTGAATTTCACTATCTATCTATTTTACTTGTACCTACATGTTTTATTATTCCACGTACGTAAACACTGTCAACATTCTTATCGATTTTATCGCACTTACAGAAATGTTCATTTTATTCCTAACAAAGCCTAATGGCGTAGAAAGATGGGGCAATAAATCGTTTTTTATTTTTTTACAGCAATTTCCGTAACAATTATGAGTACTTTGATGTCAAGATTTGTCTAATGGAGTGGAATTATTTTCCTTGGGCAGTTGGTTAAACGTTGTATACTTAATGGTGTTAATGGTGTTAAGTTCACCTAGTTTTTACCCTTATGTATTTTTTAAATTGGTAAATAAGTTCAAGTGATTCAGTATGGATTTTGATGAAAATGCTCACGACAGTTCGCGACATTGTCTGTAAAGAATCAGCACTTCTCCTTACACACTCCTTTTCACTCTCAAAATGGATGAATTCCGTTACATACGATTTCAAGCTAACATAGTCATTAACGTTAGAACATTGGAAACGGGATATTTATTATGTATATTGGAGTTTTTGATACAACTGATAATAGTTACTCCGTGATGATGGCGCATGCGATTGTAACGAAATAGCGGTAAATACTTATCCTGTTTCCAATAATCCCATCCTATGGCATGGATTGGACATGTCCAATTATCCATCCCCAAGGGCCGTATTCTAATTATAAAACACGTTAGACACGATGCAAATTATAAAAGGAGTGTATAGGTTCTTAAAGGGAAGACAACGCGCACGTGAACCCTCTGGAGTTACAGGCGTCCATAGGCAACGGTAAGCTTACTATCAGGCGGGCCGTCCGTCGATTTGATATTTGATACAGTTTGCAATATTTGCTGGTTTTTCAGCGGTAGATTAGATCTGGCTTGCAATTAGTCTGTGTGGACGCTACATATCTGTTTAGCGGCGCGCGGTCGCGCTGTGAGCTCGCACATTTGTACAGCACGCGAGCGACGCTGGGCGGACCATTTGTATGGCTCACGTACCGCCACCCGTTATTTGTCAAGACTCGCTATTGAAATAATTACACGCTTCTATTAAATCTATACATATAATAAAGCTGAAGAGGGTCGAAAGTCTGTACATGGAAGATAATCGAAAAAAAGTTGGCTGGGGATACTTAGAATCGATAACAGAACACTTTCCAACAATTTTTAGAATTTTTGTCTGTTTATCTGTTTGTCTGTTTATCTGTTTATTTGTTTGTCTGTTTATTTGACCGCGCATCACGTGAAAACAGCTGAACGGATTTTGATGAAATTTTATATAGATATAGTTTAAGTCCTGGGAAAGGATAATATATAGTTTTAATCCCGAAAATCAACCCTGGTGGGGGTGAAAATGGGGTTGAAAGTTTGTATGGAGAATTTTTAACCGCTGAAACGATTTAGATAGAAATGAGTATGGAGATAATTTAAGTCTCGAGAAACGTCATAGGATCGTTTTCAAACCCTTGTGGGGGTGAAAAGAAGGTTGGAAGGTGGTATGAGGAATTTTTTTACCGCTGAACTGATTTAGATGAAAATTGGTATAGAGATAGTATGGGTCTCGAAAAATGACAAAGGATAGTTTCTTCTTCAAACCCCCCCCCCCCCCCCCATCTTACTTTAGAACCGTAGGTCCAAAAAATGGAAGTGACGCCTGAAAGGTACTTTCAAATAAAAACTATCTATACATATAATAAAGCTGAAGAGGGTCGAAAGTCTGTTCATGGAATATATTCGAAAAAAAGTTGGCTGGAGATACTTAGAACCGATAACAGAACACGTTCCAAGAATTTTTAATTAGTTAACGGCTGAACGGATAATGATGAAATTTTGTGTAAAGATAGTTTGAGTCCCGGGAAAGGACAAAGAATAGTTTTCATCCCGAAAATCAACCCTGGAAGGAGTGAAAAGGGGGTTGAAAGTTTGTATGTTGAAAGTTGGTATTGAAATAATTTGTAAATTTTGGTCAAGGTGTTCATATTTATAACATGTTACCCGTCGATGCTTTAAATTTACCTTTACCCGCTCTTAAGAAATATTTGAAAATGTCATGAATGTCAAAGGGTTATTGCAGGTTCGAGGACTATATATGACGGACAAAGATGCATGACCCAAACCAAAAAACTACTACAAAATCATCTAACATTTATAGGACACAGGTTATAGGACACATTTATAGGTTTAGGTAGGAAAACATATCAAACGTTTTGTGAAGCAGTCAGATTAGGATTTATTTTTCTTTATAATTAAACAATAGGTACATTATCTGTCTCTAAAGCTGTTTTGATATGTCTTCTTGAAGAACTACGCATTATTTTGTATCTTTAAGACGATTGTCGCTGGAGTGTCCTTGAGCGTTTGGGCGCTCTCTACCCGCGCCACCCGCGTACCCCTCTCATTTCGATCGTGCGTAAATCCACCGCGATGCACCGCAACAATGTTCAAAGAATATGACTTTACTCAGAGGCGCGCGGGCAGCTTTATAATAATTATAATCCTTTTGCGGATGTTTTGTGACTTGAATACTGTGATTAAGTACTACGGTGACATTTTTAGGAATGCTACTTACCTATTAAATAAGATAGGTAATAACGATCTCGATTAGTAGATTTTTATGTAAAAAAATAAAAACCTAGATTTTGAATTTAAAGTACAGTGAGCGGCAAATTATTTAAGAATTTACGAAATATGGTTAAAAATATTCCGCATATCAGAAAAAATAAAAAACACTGACTATTACAGCAAAAATAAACTGAATGCACATCAAAGCGGTGTTTTCATGTGAATTTGGATTTTTTTTTGCTGTGCAAGTGAGCTTAATAGATGGTTATTTTTTTGTTGCGATTT